>OX637475.1:5000-5005000 GCA_951800055.1 Cenopis cana | reverse complement strand
TTCGTGTTTGCTTTTTATAACAAAGTTTGATTTAACATGCTACGTATCTTGTAATTTATCTTTATTTACCAAGTAATGAATCTTGTGTGTTTGGGACAAATCTCGCAACTGAATTTTTAACTAGTTATCCTCCACCTATTTAGGAGAAGTTTAGCCTGTAATTTATTCAATCGCCATCAAACAGCGATTAAGATAATTACATGGTTAAGTATTATCACCATAATAAAAATTTGTAATTCCAATGTTTATAGTGAAAATGTTGTAAAAGACTCAGCAGCATTGAGTAGCAGCTCCCTGTCTCGCAAAAAAATCTGATAATCTTATTTTTCGATTGGATTTATGACGAATTTTCTTGTCAGTAGACAAGAAACGGTTTTTGTGGGATCATTGCGTGCCACATGGCTTGCTGGTAAAGTTAACAGGGTGTACCGCCGGCCGCCCACGTGGGCTGCTGTAGAAGATAATAAAGTTGTTCAGTTTTAAGACGTGGCGCTCGCCTAAATCTTTTGGGTGTCCTGCCGGCAACCCACATGGCCTGCTAGTAAAAGTCACCCTAACCACGCTTGGCGTATTGCAAAAGGAATAATGTGGTCTGCCGGCCGCCCACGTGGCCTGCCGGTAAACCTCAAAAATTTTCAGTGGCTTGCTCTATTGGAATTTTTGTGGGCGGCCGGTGACCCACGTGGCGCTGAGAGTGTTAAAAATCTATGAATGCAGTTTAAATTGTTTTTTAAATTAAAATAATGTCTTCTTTCAGCAAAATATCCTATCTACGATATTTAAGGTACTTTCCCTTGATGTTCTATAGTCTTGGGACACCCTGTATATCTATGCTTCAAAACATATCACGCTGATCTTAACTAAATAAATACTACATGTCGTGCAACATGTCGCCGCTAAAATTTAGTTGACATTTTTTTTTCAGGCAAATAAAAGAAACAGTGATGTGGCTGTTTTCGGAGCAAATGCTCCACTACTACATCAGTGTTGTGCTCAAGTCGTGGTGGCCGGGTGGGGTGCTCAGTGAATCGCCGGCCAACAGGAATATACAGGATCGAGGTACGTCAACCTTCATTTCCTCCATTTTGTCGTATTTAGTGACGTCACTGCCACTCTCCAAATGTAGACGGTTTTTAACAACAGTAAAAAATACGTTAAGTACTGACTTAATAAAAAAAACCTTAATAATATATAGGTACTTCAAATTTGAAAATCATTTAATTTCCATCTATTTGTGACATTATAAAGATTTCTAGACGTTGTATTTTATGTTTCATAAAAAATTGCTGGTTTGATTATCAGTAACCAATAATCAAACTTTCAAAATGAATACGGTTGATTTTGAAAGTTTAGACAATGTGTTGCCTAAATCAGTTTTTGTATGGTGCCATTCGAACTAGTTTGTACAGATGATCAAATGTCTATATTGGACCAACCGTTGTCCGTTGTATGGGAAAATAAGTATTTTACTATTTTAGTCGTTAAATAACTCGTTTAATTTATTATTTAATTTAACAGAAGCATTCTATTGATATGTTTTGATCTTTCACTATCTATAAAGACACCATGTTATAAATGTTAACATGTGTCAAATACACAATTCTTAATGATTGTTGTTGATCTGTACAGAGCACACGCGTACGATAGCGTTGGAACAGTTGAGCGAAACAGTGGTGGACGCGCTGTCGTCTCTAGTGGGCGCTCATGCGGCCGCGCGCGGCGCTCACAAGCTGTTCTACACGCTGCAAGATACCACGCACAACAAGCAACTTGCATACGTGAGTACTGTCATCAGGGCATACTGGTACATTATAGACACGCCACACAGTATCACAGCTGAGCGAAACAGTGGTGGACGCGCTGTCGTCTCTAGTGGGCGCTCATGCGGCCGCGCGTGGCGCTCACAAGCTGTTCTACACACTGCAAGATACCACGCACAACAAGCAACTTGCATACGTGAGTACTGTCATCAGGGCATACTGGTACATTATAGACACGCCACACAGTATCACAGCTGAGCGAAACAGTGGTGGACGCGCTGTCGTCTCTAGTGGGCGCTCATGCGGCCGCGCGTGGCGCTCACAAGCTGTTCTACACACTGCAAGATACCACGCACAACAAGCAACTTGCATACGTGAGTACTGTCATCAGGGCATACTGGTACATTATAGACACGCCACACAGTATCACAGCTGAGCGAAACAGTGGTGGACGCGCTGTCGTCTCTAGTGGGCGCTCATGCGGCCGCGCGCGGCGCTCACAAGCTGTTCTACACACTGCAAGATACCACGCACAACAAGCAACTTGCATACGTGAGTACTGTCATCAGGGCATACTGGTACATTATAGACACGCCACACAGTATCACAGCTGAGCGAAACAGTGGTGGACGCGCTGTCGTCTCTAGTGGGCGCTCATGCGGCCGCGCGCGGCGCTCACAAGCTGTTCTACACGCTGCAAGATACCACGCACAACAAGCAACTTGCATACGTGAGTACTGTCATCAGGGCATACTGGTACATTATAGACACGCCACACAGTATCACAGCTGAGCGAAACAGTGGTGGACGCGCTGTCGTCTCTAGTGGGCGCTCATGCGGCCGCGCGTGGCGCTCACAAGCTGTTCTACACACTGCAAGATACCACGCACAACAAGCAACTTGCATACGTGAGTACTGTCATCAGGGCATACTGGTACATTATAGACACGCCACACAGTATCACAGCTGAGCGAAACAGTGGTGGACGCGCTGTCGTCTCTAGTGGGCGCTCATGCGGCCGCGCGCGGCGCTCACAAGCTGTTCTACACACTGCAAGATACCACGCACAACAAGCAACTTGCATACGTGAGTACTGTCATCAGGGCATACTGGTACATTATAGACACGCCACACAGTATCACAGCTGAGCGAAACAGTGGTGGACGCGCTGTCGTCTCTAGTGGGCGCTCATGCGGCCGCGCGCGGCGCTCACAAGCTGTTCTACACGCTGCAAGATACCACGCACAACAAGCAACTTGCATACGTGAGTACTGTCATCAGGGCATACTGGTACATTATAGACACGCCACACAGTATCACAGCTGAGCGAAACAGTGGTGGACGCGCTGTCGTCTCTAGTGGGCGCTCATGCGGCCGCGCGTGGCGCTCACAAGCTGTTCTACACACTGCAAGATACCACGCACAACAAGCAACTTGCATACGTGAGTACTGTCATCAGGGCATACTGGTACATTATAGACACGCCACACAGTATCACAGCTGAGCGAAACAGTGGTGGACGCGCTGTCGTCTCTAGTGGGCGCTCATGCGGCCGCGCGCGGCGCTCACAAGCTGTTCTACACACTGCAAGATACCACGCACAACAAGCAACTTGCATACGTGAGTACTGTCATCAGGGCATACTGGTACATTATAGACACGCCACACAGTATCACAGCTGAGCGAAACAGTGGTGGACGCGCTGTCGTCTCTAGTGGGCGCTCATGCGGCCGCGCGCGGCGCTCACAAGCTGTTCTACACGCTGCAAGATACCACGCACAACAAGCAACTTGCATACGTGAGTACTGTCATCAGGGCATACTGGTACATTATAGACACGCCACACAGTATCACAGCTGAGCGAAACAGTGGTGGACGCGCTGTCGTCTCTAGTGGGCGCTCATGCGGCCGCGCGTGGCGCTCACAAGCTGTTCTACACACTGCAAGATACCACGCACAACAAGCAACTTGCATACGTGAGTACTGTCATCAGGGCATACTGGTACATTATAGACACGCCACACAGTATCACAGCTGAGCGAAACAGTGGTGGACGCGCTGTCGTCTCTAGTGGGCGCTCATGCGGCCGCGCGCGGCGCTCACAAGCTGTTCTACACACTGCAAGATACCACGCACAACAAGCAACTTGCATACGTGAGTACTGTCATCAGGGCATACTGGTACATTATCGACACGCCACACAGTATCACAGCTGAGCGAAACAGTGGTGGACGCGCTGTCGTCTCTAGTGGGCGCTCATGCGGCCGCGCGCGGCGCTCACAAGCTGTTCTACACACTGCAAGATACCACGCACAACAAGCAACTTGCATACGTGAGTACTGTCATCAGGGCATACTGGTACATTATAGACACGCCACACAGTATCACAGCTGAGCGAAACAGTGGTGGACGCGCTGGCGTCTCTAGTGGGCGCTCATGCGGCCGCGCGCGGCGCTCACAAGCTGTTCTACACACTGCAAGATACCACGCACAACAAGCAACTTGCATACGTGAGTACTGTCATCAGGGCATACTGGTACATTATAGACACGCCACACAGTATCACAGCTGAGCGAAACAGTGGTGGACGCGCTGTCGTCTCTAGTGGGCGCTCATGCGGCCGCGCGCGGCGCTCACAAGCTGTTCTACACACTGCAAGATACCACGCACAACAAGCAACTTGCATACGTGAGTACTGTCATCAGGGCATACTGGTACATTATAGACACGCCACACAGTATCACAGCTGAGCGAAACAGTGGTGGACGCGCTGTCGTCTCTAGTGGGCGCTCATGCGGCCGCGCGCGGCGCTCACAAGCTGTTCTACACACTGCAAGATACCACGCACAACAAGCAACTTGCATACGTGAGTACTGTCATCAGGGCATACTGGTACATTATAGACACGCCACACAGTATCACAGCTGAGCGAAACAGTGGTGGACGCGCTGTCGTCTCTAGTGGGCGCTCATGCGGCCGCGCGCGGCGCTCACAAGCTGTTCTACACACTGCAAGATACCACGCACAACAAGCAACTTGCATACGTGAGTACTGTCATCAGGGCATACTGGTACATTATAGACACGCCACACAGTATCACAGCTGAGCGAAACAGTGGTGGACGCGCTGTCGTCTCTAGTGGGCGCTCATGCGGCCGCGCGCGGCGCTCACAAGCTGTTCTACACACTGCAAGATACCACGCAAAACAAGCAACTTGCATACGTGAGTACTGTCATCAGGGCATACTGGTACATTATAGACACGCCACACAGTATCACAGCTGAGCGAAACAGTGGTGGACGCGCTGTCGTCTCTGTGTGTCGCGCGCGGCGCTCACAAGTTGCTCTACACACTGCAAGATTCCTCGCACAACAAGTAACTCGCGTCTCGTAAGTTACTATCTAAAATTGTAATAAAATCATCGTATCCTTTACTATTGGTATTATAAATACATTTCTCATAATTTGAAATCAAAATATTTTAAAACTTGTAAGGCCTTTCATGGTGAAATTGAAACGATAATAATTACTAATATTTATTTCCAATATTATTTATCGAAGCAGAACAAATATCACAAATAGCACTGAAACGAAAACATACCGGGAAGGCATGAAGTCGAAAATATAAATTGCCAGAACTAATAAAAACAAGGCTACTACGATTTTCATGTAAGGTCTAGTCTTATTTGAGTGTAGTGCGTTGTTTGAAATGCAGATTTCTGGATTATAGATTCCATTGTTGTTTGAGATCATTACTTCAGACGTGGCTCTTGTTAGGTATGTGATGGCCTGTAAAACCGAATTGTTTCTGGTCATGAAAAATTCAATGGTAAATTGTGTACATACTATCGACGTCAAGGTTAACTGACCATAAGTAGACCTTATGTCGGTCGCAATAAGGCTCACGGACGGTCAGTTAACTGTGTCTTCGATAGTACCTATATAAACATTCAATAAATAAAAGAATGAAGGATTATTTCATACTAACGCCGTAGTTCAAGTTTCCGATGTTTTCCACAAGCAGTATCTTCTCTCCTAGTATTTCTTCTGAAATTAAAGGAATATTTTATCGTCATCACGTATATAGACTGTTAAAACGATTTCACTTCACATAGTGGACTGGTTGGCTCGAACAATAAATATTTAACCATGTTAGGTTTAGGGTTGATATAGCCGTCAATTTATATACCTACAATTTGACGTAATTATATGGCAAGACCGTAAGTGTAAGGCCTGAGTGGACTGGACGCTCGAGTCGGGCGTGCAGCGGGGCGTGCATGTTAAACAATTGAAACTCATACTGGTGTCCTGAGTCGCCGCTGCACAAATAGTATGCACGCCCCGCAGAACGCTCCGCTCCGAGCGTCCACACAGGCCTTACACTTACGTCCACTGTCCATCATACTTGCAGTTCAATAATACAACACTTTACCATGATACAATTATATACTGCGCCAGGTATGGCAATCCGATACATCAGTTAGTAGTGTGGGTGAGCTAATCGATGGTATGGTTGAAATTATTTTTGTTGAACGTATTTCTATTAAAATGTTATTGGATTTTGAACCTTATTGTTTGACCGGTAAAGTAGCTTTTTGAAGGAATTGCTTTGGTGCAATTCGTTCAACAGAAATGATTTCAAGTATATGCGGTCGCGTGTGACGTCGATAGTTACGTCACTTGAGTCTTACTTACCACTACTTCGGACTCCAATGGTATTCAGCTCATCTAGCTCCCCCTTATGTATGACGATGGTACTATAGTCCTCGCTATATCGGTACATTTCGTCGGCTAGAATTTGAAGCAACCCAGCTCGGCCCTCAGCCCGGAATCGCCTCTTTATTTGGTTCAAGAACAGAAACGCCCGTGACCGCTGGCATGACTGGAATTAAAAAAAAAACACTGTGTCGCCTCTTTATTTGGTTCAAGAGGAGAGCTTGTATGTATGGATATGATTGAAGCAAAAGACGTAGTATGTAAGGACCGTAATCGAAGGACGAAAATTAGTACTTGGCGTTCTATGGTCTCTATCTACCCCAATGGGATACGGGCGTGAGTAGATGTATGTGTATAGGTATGCAAGAAGTGAAAAGCCTCTGAAAATGAACGCTGGCATGACTGAAAAAATAAGTGTTGCGTACCTACTAAAATTCAAGCGGAACTCCTATGCGATCATTCGGTGTCTGTCCCTCTGTCAGTCCTTATCATCTAGTTATTAGAGTCGCATATAATAACCATAAATCATGGTATCTAATGTAATACTTTAGACTTTGAGTTAACAAAATATATTTGAACATACGAGTATTATAGCGACTCCGTGGACGCTACGAAAAAGTCCCAAGACTAATTGTTTATTAAGTCCAAAACCCGCCTTCGTATATGTACTGTCGAGGAATTTTCATGTTGTCACTTTTGGACCCTGATAACTCTAATTCAATATGAATAGAACCTAAACTACAAACAATTAAATTTCTCGACCGTTCATTATAAATTGTTTCGTGTATGTAGAAATGACTGGCAAATCTCGCAATATCTAATATGAATCGTAAGTGAATAATAATTCATTAATAAAATACTTGATATAATTTACTGCAATTGCTACAAATAAGTATAGCTTCCATTATGTTAAAAAAAAAGTTTCCATATGTAATCAAATGTCAATGACCTGAATGGTACTTACTTTGTCTGTGATGCAGAAATATAAGTGACCATTCTCAGCAACATAGTTAAATAAGTACGGTCCGTGAAAGTACGTGCATTTCCCGTTTTGTGGCGAAATCTTTGTCAGCACCTCATCCGCGATTTCCGTAAAGTTTCCCTCGCAACACGCGAACTTAGATATAATAACCTTTCTCAAGGCCACGGCACTAAACAAGATAGGCATTATAAAACAAATACACCAATATTTTTGTATAATAATCCGAATGACTTTAGAAAAACATGAAGTTACCACCTTATTACTGTTATTAGGAGTGGTTTAATGATATGTATTTACTATTTTTATTAACAAAATAACAAAATACCGTAGCGTTCGGATTCTAACCACAATGTAACACGGAAACACTTCATGGCCGCCCACGCTATCGAAGTATTCAGACATCTAGAGAGATATCACTGTTCTAAAATTATTTACCTTGTTGGCTCGGTGCTAAAAACAACGCGCTTCGCTGAAACTGTCTCTGCTATAAATTGATTAATGCATGTATTGGGAGCTTTGTCATTCGTCGGTGACATTTTGTAATGGATGTTATTTTTAAACTACTGTTTTTCGATGCTGTTTTTTTATTTTAAACCGATTTCTAGTAGGTATAGTACTTTTATCTCACGAGCGCGGGTGAGCCATGATTGGGTGTTGAGTTATACATGCACCATTGTCTATGTGTGCGTCACCGTAAGAGTTATGAGTTCACGTTGTCTATGTGTTCGTATGTGCCACAACTACACTAATGGCCAACCCGCGCTCGTGAGATAAAAGTACTATAAAAAAGAGGCGTCACTGCAGTAAGTTTTAATGTTAATGTTTATTTTCAAACCCTTTTTAGTGGATCTGGTCACCTATAAATTTTATTAGGGTACTAAGTGCTTGCTGATTAAAAAAAAATACGGCCATGCGCGAGTCAGACTCCTGTACAAACTCAGAACCCTAGAAAACAACACGAAAGATTTCATATTTCATTATCAAAAAATTTTTTCGAAATGTATACATACTTATATGACTTTCTGCGTTTATTCGCTTAAACGCAGTGCAATATTGATAGGTGTATAATTAAATTGCATCATTCTTTAGAAGAATGGAATAGGCATTTATTCGATCGACAGGTGAAGAGAGCATACTTGGGCCGACCGACCGGACGACGTCCTGTGGGTCGCCCCAAGTATCGCTGTGGTGGAAGTGGACCTGCGTGAGCTCGGAGCTCGTGCAAGCTGGCGAGAAATTGCGCAGGACCGAGAAAAGTGGCGTGCTCTTGTGTCGGAGGCCAAGACTCATTTTGCGTCGTCGTGCCAGGCCACTTAGTTAGTTATTTATTCTTGACAAAAAACAACATATGGACAGAGATCATATCATCAGAGGTGGCGCCGGTCGGGTGCCGAGCCTTTGTCTCTTTCCATGTCTCTAGTAGTGATATAATTTTCTCTTTCTTTCAGGAACTCTTCGAACTAGTCCTTCTAGAGGTGTTTCCCGAGCTAAAGCGCTACCACCCCTAACACCCATCATCAGTAAGCGACACCCATGACAATATAATATCAAATTTCGTAACCTTACAGGGATTTTACAAACAAATTGAAACTGTCCGATATTTTGCTACTCTCTCAAAACATTCCGATTTATACTGTTAACAAAAACAGTTACTAAATAGTTTTTTTTACATTGTAACGTGTATTTATTCCATTTTATTGGTATATGAACTTATATGCGCCTGAGTTAGAAGTCAGATTGTAAATACGTCGACGAAAAATGGCGGTTTTGAGAAGTCTAAAAAGTATAATCACTGGCATGTAAGTAGATTAGTAAGTAGTACTTTTTAGAACTGCGCTCAATTAAACAGTTCTACGCACACATGCACGGCACACGTGACTGATGTAGGTGTCTCTGACGGATATATAAATTGAAATCGTTTTCGAATCGGAATCGTTTGTACGAGTTTTATGTCACTGCTATACTATATCTACCGTAGCAACGACTAACGAGGGGGCAGAATATCCGGGCATTGACCAAATGGGTTCTAATCTAACAGACCTGTCCTGATCCTGTCATTTTGCCTCGGAACGACGCTTGTCTGTGATAACCACCTGGCAATCGTTGGACGTGTTTCAATTTTACTAAAATGGCGAAACAAGTAAAATAAATGAAGACTATTCATTTTCATTTCTACGTTTCGAGATCTAGATCGGTATTTTTAACAAGAAAAGAACGAAAATAGTCTCATTGAATGTTTATTTGATCTGTCGATAGCCCTCACTTACTATAGTTGTCGATGGCTACAATTTGATAGCTCAAGTCATCACTATGAAATAGAAATAGTTTATTTTTATTTTGAAACAACAATACATAACATTACATAATGATTACACTTAAGTAGGAATCTAGTGTTGTTACAAAAATGGAATCACGGGGTGGTGCAACGACGCTGATTTTCAGTGGATCCAACTACTTAAAACTATGGTATCTATTAATTTAAAGAGATCATGTGTAGTACTAAGGCAGGTGGGCTTCTGCACAAAATAAAGAATATACAGAAGGTCCGTTCCCGCCGTTCTTGAAAATACATACCTAAACTACAGGGTTGCTTCTGTATTGATTCTGAATTTTAAAAAGGAGCAGATAAATTAAAAATTCTTCAACATGACATTTAAATATGAACCAGCGTATCTTGGTAAAAAACCGGCCAAGTGCGAGTCGGACTTCGCACATTTAGGGTTCCGAATCAACCTCAAAAATATGATTTATTCATATATTAGTATTTGTTGTTAAAATATACGTAATATTGAACATTGTCACCAAATTTCAAGTTCATAGGTCAATGAGAAGTCTAAAAATTCTTCGGAACAAATTTTGTGACATACGACGGACGGACGGACGGACGTCTGGGCGACACCAATAGGGTTCCGTTTTGACCCTTCGGGTACGGAACCCTAATAAATTGATGCGTGACCCGCTGCGAGTTGTGACTTGTGACCGGCGGCGGTCGAGAGCGCCAACTAAAATATACCTAATTAATTAGGTACCTACTTAACTAAACCATAGTACTACTTAAATACTGGCGTTTTACCAGCGAACGATAAGATGAATGTGTAATGGTTGATCGTCGTTATCAAAGCGGCAAGTTTCAAAAAATTACCTGCCTACCTAGGTATTGTAACTACCAAAATGAGAAAACCGTTTTATTTACCTTTCAATATCGTTTGAAAATTTGAAGAAAGTGTAGGCACCGTTTTTTGTTGTATTTAAGTGTATTTAAACAATAAAATACATTCCAACTGTAATAATATCGGTTATTCATTTTGACGTACGTGACATAAACTATCTACGTAGCGGCGAGGACGTCAAGTGATCAACGCGCGCACAACTAGCACTCGCGACGCGACAGTGACAGTCGCGACTAAGCTAGTCCGAAATCAACCGAGAATGCCTGTAAATGTTACGTCATTGTGCGTGCGGCGAAAATGGCACTTTGTACTGAGCGGACTCTCTGCTCCGGCGCGCGCCGCCGCTATTTACTTTGTGGCTTCTGTGTCTTTAGATACCATTATGTTCTACTTACATGTCAGCGATTATACGTTTATCGTCATACGTTTTAGACGTTTTCCTTTCGTAAAATATTATACCAATATTGTACCGATTGAGGGCGTAATCTTTGATTTGCGTCGACAGAAATAGCAAAGAAGGCTAATAGTCCAATAGTCCAGAACAATGTAATGATCTCACCTTTGTGTTCAGTTACTCATCGTGTAATGGCAGGTTTATACCAAGGGAACGAACGACCATTTGTGCATTATATTAACCGAATAAGCCAACGAGAAACACGAAATGCTCCATTGCAGCACTGGAGACCGCAAAAAGATAATCTGAAGAAGCTAATTAATGAATAGAAAAAGCTTGAATGTAGGTTTAAAGTGGGTTTAAAGTTGAGGTTTTTTTTTGTTTCCCCGACTATCTCCTTACTTGCCGCTTTCCCGCCACAACCGCCGTCCCAGTGAAACAATGGGCTTATAGTTCACTTGGTCTTGTTGTAGGGTTGATTTTTCACGAAGAAGAGAGAACCTTCCAGATACATTCCATCGTTTATTCAATCTAAGGTCCAGTCCGCTTGGTCTAAACCCGCCATGTAAGATATTATAAGACGTATTATATTACTTAGATATACGTGCCAAAGAATGCACTTTGTGAATAGCTTGTTAGTCGTACGGCTTAAATGTTAACATGTACCTGAGTTTTATATAAAATCTATTTACCTAGACATTTATCTCTTTTGTACTATCTTTATTTCCATTTTTCTAGTCTCTGTTGACATTCTGAACTATAGATGTAGGTGTTGAAGTGTTGGTACGAGTATTAACTTATTAACTAAATGTATAAAATCTCTTAGCTTTTGGCTGTGTCGGAGGTGCACCAAGCAATTGTTATGTAAATGCACTGTTCGTATATGCTTTTGGTAGAATAGTTGTTCTAAGTTGCGAAAACGAGTTAATGATTGTTGTTAGTGTCTATCCGCGGCATGTAAGCAGACCCTGAGCTGTAGTTGATTGTTGAGTCTAACTGAAAAATGAGTGGACCACTAGCGGACCTGGGGGCCGATTTTTGAGTGTCGAACGCTCGACTTTTCACTCGACATCTGTCAAAACATCATAGGTTTTTGACAAATCTCGAGTGAAAAGTCGAGCGTTCGACACTCAAAAATCGGCCCCCTGCGCGAATGACGCCAGATTGGTCCTACTTTCATGCCGGCGGCTATTGTGTCTATTCCTAACTACGTATTCTGAATGATGTTGATTCAGTCAACAATACCGTGGCGAAGCTAAGTGGTATTGTCAAAAGTAAAACAATGGTATATATATATCATTCATCATCATCATATTCTTGCTCTTGGGAAGAAAATATAGTTTTTAATATTTTAGTACGATTTTAATGTGAACAGTTTGGATTTTCATTGTACCTATTATTAATACTTTTAAGTAGGTAATTTCCGGTGATAATAGACCCCCATTGTATGACGGGTTTCCAATGACTGTAAAAGTATTACGTGTGCTTTTTACTAGCACTAAAAACTGCCCTCTTTATAAATATAAAACGCACTCTTTTGTTTACTTCGTGTTTTCATATAAGCACTTATATTTGTTACACAAACGAATACCTACTCAATTGGAGGATGCTATTTTATTAATAAAAGTTATAGTAATTTTTTTAATGTGTTTGACTGAATGATATTACAAAATATATAATTTCTATTGCTATAAAATTTGGCAAAATGTTATGAAAACAAATATTTGTTGACACACGATTTTCACACATCAGACTCAGCTCACGACCAAGGATGTTGTAATACATTCGAAACGTCGGGCAAAACCTTGAAAAAGGTAAATTACTTAGTTACAATTGTACGCGATTAAGTCCAGTTTCCCAATAATAACAAATATTTAAATAACATCGTGATTATTATGTATTATCTTATTATGTATGTAATGTGCCTTCAAATTACTTCGAACAAACCATCATGACTTAACTGTAAGGACCGTCTTCAAACAGTGGTCAGGTAGGTATTACGACCCAGTCCGTATAGCGTCTCGAATTATGTGACAAAAAAGCTGTACTTATATTTTACGATATCCGTCATTTATTTGCACATGAGGGTAAATAAAACACGAATTACTCGAATAAATTCTATTTTTTTAATCTTGTATAATAAATTAGACGACTTTGAACCCAGGAGGCTCTGGTTTCTAAGCCGAGTTACCTTACATGAAAACTAAACACATATTTGGCCTGATCGACAAATAATACTGAATTTTGGCACGTTGAACTGTTTTACAACGCAGTAAATAGGTAAAGTTAAATAACGGTTGCTTTGGTGAATCCTGGGTTTGTATTAAGCTTTTGCGTAAATTACAATTTTCGTACCGCTTTCCATAAAAAGTTTTTCAGACTTATGCATAATTATAGAATATTTCCACATAAATATTGTTGTATTATTTAGTCAATCACGATTGATTCTCGCCAATACACCCATTTTTGTTAGTATTTTTCGTTGAGTATGATTTTTTTTCAACTTTAAGTATCATGGCTATTTTATGATGTGATTGACTAAATTAAATAATAACAATATAAAATATTTTTGTAATCAAACAATGGAGTAAAAAGTGGACTGGTTTATAATAAACCCTTGTGCGTTCAATTTACTTGTGCACTGGGGAGGATTTTTGACAACTTATAGAAATATTAAATATTCAATAATAAAGTAACTGCCATCTCTAATTCAGCTTCCAAAGCATCTGGTATCACAGCTCTCTTATATATAACTCTTTCCCTTAACAGCTACATAAAAAACAATTTGATTAACAAACTTAAAATTAACTACTAGAGCCATCTTCCGCAATCAACTAATTGAAAATGAATAAGTAGTACAATATTTACGTATTAAAACATTTCGATTCATGTATTTAGAGTATGGACAGGAGTTACAAACATGTGCTAAAGCAGAGCCACATCAGATGCAGGGGTCGGCAACCTTTTCGCGGCCAAGAGCTACATAGTAGCTAATAAAATTGTTGCGAGCCGCACGTGTTAATAATTTGTGACTATCAAAAGGTGCCTGTTGCCGACCGCTACTGTACTTATAACTAGTTTGAATTAGGTTTTTTCATACCACAATCGTGGCAAACAAGCATAGGTATAGTTCGGACACAACTAAGGCTAAATTCTGTCAAACGAACGCAAGCAAAACTAGACTTAGAGCTCTGACTGTAAGGTAGATTTTTGCTTGTGTTAATTTGACAGCACTTGGCCTTACAGTTTTGTACGAACTATACCGGTCCGATGAAGCTGACATGGAGCCTATGCTCGCTTGCAACATATGGAGGCTCGAGCGCGTTGCCATCCCTTTATTAATTTGAGAATTCGTTGTGTTGCCAGAGAAATGCAGATTCCTCACCCTCAACATATCATTCTCGGGAGCTCAGGCGACTAAAATCGCCGTTTTCTGCATCTCGGTGCAAACTAATTTTCTTCATCAGTAGATACCGGTATCACAGAAAAAGCTGAAATAAGTACCTACGGGAATCTCATGTGGCTGCGCTAAACTAGGGTCACTTCGATAACTCATCTCTAAAGGAGCTTAGCTCCCATTAACCAACCAACCAACCGTTTCCTCTCAATGAAGAGTAAGTATACCCCAGTGGTGTCAATAAAAAAAACAAATATATTAGCTGCCCCCTTATTCACATTCTAAAAAGTAGCATATTTTCGTCAATGGGCATGTTATTGTAGCAATAAATGTTTAAATATAATTACATTTATACTGTACAAAACAAACATATTCTAACTCATTTTTAAAAATATGTACCTACGTATACAATTTTGAGTACGTTTTAAATACTTGACGGGGCAATCGTGCCGGCGCGCGGCATGTCCTTTGTTTTACAATATAGGTACTTATATGTAGATTTCCAGACATTTTATTGTAGGCGCACTTATCCCCATGCATGGCGTACTTGTCCCGTGCACTGTATATTCAGTAGATTCCATCGAAATATATATGTATATCCTTTCGATGAAGATCTCGGTTCGCTCCAAGAAAAAGCGCCCCGTTGCGGTTTTTTTAACCCCGGACGTATCCATTGTTTGCACAAAGAAGAATATTACCTATAGAGCTCTGCTCAAATGAACATTATGGCAAAAAACCTTACAAATGTAACAGTATACTACTGCGATAGACAGACATACGCAGCTTTAAAAAAGTTAGACGAAAATATACATGCCTTTCTATCAAACTGTAGCATATCTGTCGGTTGTTGTCTACGTCTGTAGTGCACCTTAACCTCAATGTCTTTTCATATTCAGTTAAGGGTGGCTTCGAGTGTAAAGTATAATTATATTCAACCTTGTCCCGCTATGAAATATGGATACATTAAACACAAAATTTAATTCCTTATTCGCGTGATAGGTATTTCATAATTCAACTTGTGTATAAACGTAATGTATGTAAACGTTTTGAAAGTTGGTTACATTTCGCCTCTGAAACCGTCTGTCGTTAATTACCTTCCTAATTCTACCTTAGATTAAAACACCCTGTGAGACTTTATGTGTACGTCTTGACCTTTAAACTCATGAATGCAATATATAAAATAAGCCGAAAATATAAGGTTATCCTTTCCATGTAGTTTTGTCTAAACAAGTATATTTAGCTATTTAAATAATATCGTTTTCATTAAATACACGAATTGTTGTAATAAAACCCGTGATACAGGTTTCCTTTTCAAACAAAGCCGCATTTTCTTATAACATATTACAAAACTAGATTTCGAATTGACAGGTCGGTGTACTTTCTGCTTTATTCTGAAGGCATTTGCAACCTTCTGTTTTATATTTTTAGTAGAAATTAAACAGTGATAACGACAGGGACCTAAACAGGAAACCTTTAGGACATGAACTATTTGATATGAGATTTAAATTTCGCATTAGTTTTAGGTGGGTTCAGTCGGGTTAAGTGCGTTTCCGGGTTAAGTGCGCCAATCATTAAAAAGATATCTAAATCAACAGATTGTAATTAGACATTAAATATATCTAAATACACAATTAACGTCCGCTTACATACATACATGAAACTAAAATAAGTGCATTGCGTGGATGTAAGTTTGTATTAAAGTTTGTGGATAAATTTATGAAAACCGCACTTATCCTGGTGGCGACTTTGTCCCTACTGACCTTTTGTTTATGTTATAGGTTTAAGAAGCCCGGTTAACCGCGCTTTAAGATCAGTACTTAGACTGTAGATAACTGAAGAATGGTTGAAATTATTTGAAATGAAAAAAAAACCAAAACTCATTTACATTACGGCTAGACTCGAGGCCGATTTTTAAACGCACTACCTATTTTCTTACAAATTCACCTCAAATAATTTCAACTATAAAAATAAACGGTTATTTACAATGTAACTTTCGACCAACTCATGATTAAAACTAACTATTTACAATGATATATTATTGTCACCATAATAACCGTGGTGAATTATCTATGAGGTAAGTATTATTTTCATCATTTTATTTCAGAAAGTAATTAAAAAAGTGATTAGGTAGGTATTTAAATACCTAACTGCAACAAGTTAGCACATTTTCATGTTCAAAGTCTGTGGTATATTAGGTGTAGGTACCTATACCGTCAATACCATTTCTTTTTAAACTACCAACCGCAATCTTGGCCATTGAGTTGAACAGATAAGGGGGTGATAGCACCCATGTTCTTGAAGCCTCTTAGTCAACTAATTTGTGTCAATCTCAAGCATTGTGTCAATTTCCCTCATTGTAGAATCTACAATGATTTAAGGGTTTGCAGTCCCGGGGACGGCTTTTATGGGAAGTCCAGGAAATCCAGGACTTCCGGGACTTTTCATACATACCAGTCCCGAGCTGCAAACCCTCATTGTGGATGTCAATAACCTAGGACAACTTGTTATTGCGGCAATAACGAAATGGTACCTTACTAGGGCTTGCGATCCCGGTACCGGTTTTTATGAAAAATCCCAGGAATTAACGGGATTTTTTACGTCTAATTGATGCCGCCAAAATGTACACTTTTACTTGAGAATTACACATTTAATTAGTAATATGACTTAATGCATTAGTTTCTCTAGCCAACCCGTGAGCCGCGGGGAGACGAGAAATTTGTACAAAAATAATACATAAAATGTCTTAAGCCTTTTCCATATAAAATATTTACTTTACCCCACAGCTGTATTTCCATACAACAAGTAATCCTCCATGAAAATACAACTAACCGGTAACTCTTAAGGAGTAAATTATAGGAGACCTTATTTACGTAACTCTCATCGAATATCGACTGTTGATAATTACCACTTACAAATTATGTGAATGTAATTTATTTATGTGAAGGTATTTTGATTATCTCAGGATGGGATTATCGCAAATGTGTTATCAAAATAGAGGTGAGGATGAATACATATCCTTATATTTCGTAATAAAAATAATTATTAGGTACAAAGTAAGTGATCAATCATCATATCACTTACATTACCTACATATTGTAGGTTGGGGAATAAGTGTCAGTAATCTATTTACATATAAGCCTTTGGCTTGTAAGTATTTACAGGGTAAACGTACCTATTTTTGGCATCATTCCATTTCTTGTCAATGTAATTATGTGTGTCAATTGCCAATCAATGTGTTTACCCTACACTAAACATTTTATGCCTAAATATGTAAATTATAACAATATTTTATTTTTTTTATTTACTACAATGTACTTATTTTTCTTATAATTTTAGGTATATTTATATATGTATGACGGAATAACTTTGAATTTTACCTTATTTTAAGATTGTCACTATTTGAAAGTGTTTCTTGTACGATAATCACGCAACAAGTGTGTTCACTTTCAACTTTCAATACAAAAACATGTGAATTATTTAATAGGTAAGATTAGCTTTATATAATTGTAGTTCTCTTTGTTTTCCAGTAGCTGCAATTGACAAGTATCTTTATATAGCCAAAGGAATTTCATATCCGTCCATAGGTTACAGTCTAATTGTGTAGTGCTTGCAGTCCCGGTACTGTTTTTTTATGAAAATCCCGGGATTTTTGGGGAAATTGCATCATCTAAATCTAATGAACCATGTTTCATTATGATTCGGTAGGGTTCGGCCACGGAAATTAAAGCTAAACTCTATGAGCAAACTTTACAAACATCTTTGACATTCACAGCCTACAAATACTGTAAGTTAAATAGTATAAAATTGGAATAACAAACAATTTTAACGAAGTGCTTAACATAAAGCTTGTCCATCAAATGGCATAATCATATCGTAGTACGTAAATTAACGATTTTGGAGTATTTTCTGTACATAAAGTATGATAGCTTACAATTCCATTTACATTTTGTTTAATTTTCGTTGCCAGATTGGCTTGCATTACGTTTATGTCAGACAGCCATAATAATTTCATGGCGACCCTGCCATGCCATAGGCAGTTCAAGCGTTCGTTTTTTCACTAGCGTTCTGTAGTCTGTAGCTAAGTGTGAAAGGGATGAGTATTTGAATATAAATGTGATCATGCTACCGCTGATGTTAACTCCTATGACTAGGTGAGTGAATTTAGTCTTCTACACGAGCATTCCCAGCTTACACATATTCCGTATATAATTTTTATAAATAAGGTGTTCATTTACTTGACGTAATTGGTGACCACAAAACCGTGCACAAACGAGATCATATAGTCAATATTAGCAAATTTCAACAAGCCACTTTTTGGGTAATTAATCAATGATAAGTATATCATCAGAACAGGATGGCCACTTTTATATGTATGATAAAGCACTCGATACTCTGCGTTTTCTGCTAAACCTTGTACCGTAACTAATTCAAATTTAAATTCTTCGCCACTTAGTGATTCCATGTCCAGGTGTCGCTTATGCTGTTTATTTCCTTATGCGATACGTATTAACGTTCATTTTCGCGTTTAGGCGAAGGAGTGCAGCGTGACGGGCTCGAAGTCGTCGTGTGTAGCGGGGCGAGGGGGCTGGCGGTGAGGCGGGGGCGGCGGCGGTGGCAGCAAGCTGGTGCCTTCGGGTATGTACACGTTGGTGACTCGCTCCTGGACAACGAGGAAAGGTAGGTAATGTTTTTTATACAACGGCGGTGGCAAACAAGCGTATGGTCCACCTGATGGTAAGCAAACACTGTAGCCTATGGACCGCGTCTAGGGGAAATTGAATCTACGATACAGAAGTTAGATTTGTATTTAAATGGCAGCAGCAATGGTCGCTACTATGTGCGCGCAGCCGCGAGCGCGTGGCGCAGTCATTTAAATATGCAATGTAACTATTGTGTAGAAAGTTAAATCCTTGGATTCTGGCATAAACAGGAATAGCCTGACTCGTGTTTCTACAAAAACTAACTAATAATAATGATCGTGTACTCATACCAAACCAAACACCCAAAGGTTGAAAAAATTACACACTTCGGCCAAACCAGTGCGGTTTGTCGGCAGACGAGGCTCCAATTATGTATAAATAACTCTATAGTTTCTTTCATAGATATACCATAGGCTATAGACATTTATACTGTACACAGTATGGTACGACAGTACTGTCACCAGCACCAATACCTATCTGCCATAACAAAGGCGGCATAAATATCTGACACTTCCTTTAGGTAACATTGTTCATAAAATAACAACAAACAATATTTGTATTGTATTGTATTTGCTGACCACTTTTATACGTCGATATTTTTCTTGGCCTGAGCCAATTCCGGACTGAGTATAATCCAGTAATTTCATAAATTAGAGCTTGCGTCAAATCCGGTAGCTCTGATTTTTTGCGGACTTGTTTAAGATTTTGGGAAAGTTCATAATTTTTTCGAACTTTCCAAAATGTTAAAGGATTTATCTCGGAAACTATTGGGTCTAAAGAGACAATTCTAGTCTCATATTGTAGCAAATTTTGTCTACTTTAAAAACGTTGAGAAGGTTATATAAGCAAGTACCTGGTCCTTAATGGTTATAAACGTTCTTTCGATTTTTGACGAAGTTCCGTTCGGTGCTCGAACACAAACTTCGATTATTCACTGTGCTAACATCATTAACAAATCTGCAAAAAATCAGTACTACCGAATTTGTCGCAAACTACCTCGTACGTTCAGGCGACAAGGTTATCTATGGATTAGTATTACTATACCTGGTTTTTGTCATATTTGAAGATGCCTTGGAACCGGTTAGGTCTACGCTCCATAGAGTCCGGAGCGGCACCCCCCGTACAACTGTAATTCGGGTTGTGGAAGGAGATATGCCCACCAGATTCTCTATAGTTCTCTTTCAATTCTCCTCTGTGCTCGCGTTTGAGTCTCACTGTAATGGAAATATTTGAGACAGTTACCTACGAATTTAGCAACATTATTGTAAAAATAAAATATAAATACTATTACATTAGACCTTTTTTGATGCAATTATGAATGATATCGATGGTTTTTGTTCAAACATATTATTATTGATCCTCAACATTTTATACACACGCCACACTAGTTTCAGGCAAGAGTGAGCGATATTAATGAATATTCGATTTCAATCCAAGAAAACGAGCGCAAATAAAAAAATAAATGTTTTTATTTCTAATAATGATAGCTAGCATAGCTACGTAGAAATTTTCTCTCAAAAGTGTACTTTTGTTACTTTTTGAGTTTTTTACTCCGAATCATGAACACTTTATACTAATATGTGTGTAAGTCTAAGATATTATTTGCCTGACGCATGTAAAAAGTAGTTGCTTATAAAACGTACCGCAAACAATCGCCACAACGACTATAACCAAGATAATGAACACCAGAACTCCTATGACGATCAGCATGATGCTCATAACACTCGTGTCCGGAACCTCCGTAGGTGATGGCGGCCGTTTTTCCGCATTGTCCAAGTCCATTTCATAGTCGTCGGGGTACGGAGACCTGAGTCTCAGGTCGACCCGCACTTTTGGAACTGCGAAATAATGAGATGAATGAAAACAAAGAATGTATTAGATCGCGGGAACTTGACCCCTAGCCGAAGGCAAGGCACTGATAATTCAATTTGATTCGGTCTGCGTACCCGTATATCACGTAAATAGGTAAAAAAACTTACGTAGGTACCTAATGCTTATCTTGCATGGAGTTGTGTTCGAACAGAGATATTTAAATTTTGTAACACAAACAAAACAAATGCCTATCCGAACAGCCTATCCACTACTACATGCGGGAGGAAGGTATTATTTGAGATTTTCACGTATGTGTATGTACTTATTAGTCATGATAAAATAATATACTGCGCCAGGTATGGAAATCCGGTGCATCGATTAGTAGTGTAGGTGACCCAAGCTACGGCATCAGCCTATCATACCACATGCAGACGTAAGTGTGAGTGTTTCGTCGACAGTGACGTCACCCGGTATCACGATCCGGATTGTCACACCTTGTTTTCTTAGACCATGCTTATTAGTCTTACTTATAGAGCACGGTGTCGAATCCGCTTCATCAGGGCAGGCGCAGATGTAATCATGTGCTTTGAAGAGACACAGATGTGAGCAGCCGCCGTTGTCTTCTTTGCACGGATTCCACCCGTGCTGTTTCTCAGCTGACACCGCTTTGATCTCCATCGTCATTTCCAAATTAGTCCGCATGGCTGTAACGTTCTTTCCCGTTTTCTTGTCGGCCCGCATCACCGACTTTTTGTACCAGTCCGTCCAGTAGATGTAGTCGTTGAACTGAAAATTTAAATTGTTTGCTAATCAATTCTGCTTCGAGGTTCTCATTGAAATAGTGACAACATAAGTAATTACTTGCATACATTTCTCTAGCCGCCCACGATAGTTTCCGGGCGACTAGAGCTGAATCTTATATAATACCACCACAATATCTATTTAAAGTTCTTCGTACCTGTGTCATTCCAAACGGATTTGTGGCATCGGGGATCAATTGTACTCTGTGGTTACCATGCAGATCAGAAGTGTCGATTCTGTTCTTCAAAGCATCAGTCCAGTACAAACGCCTGTCTCTAAAATCTATGGTGATACCATTGGGGAAGCCTAAGTCTTTGTTCACAATGACAGTTATCTGGGTGCCATCTAAGTAGGCGCGTTGGATGCTGGGATTTTCGCCCCAATCGCTCCAGTACAAGTATCTGTAAGCGTTAAATATATTAGTTCCCTTGTTAGCTTCGTCGTTTTCATAATTGCTTTTACCTACTTTTTTTATTGAAAATGGGATCGCTCTTGGCCAGCATCTAGCCAGGGGGCAAAGATGAGGCCGACGATGAAGCGAGCTCACCCAGAAGATGCCTTTTCACTCGTGCCTTAAAAAGGTCCAGGTTATATGAGCTCGGAAACACAAACGCTGGCAGAGAATTCCAAACCTTAGAAGTGCGCATTATAAAAGATGATGAGAAGCGCTTGGTTCGAATAAGAGGAATTTCGACCAGGATTCGATTTTTTACTGCGTTATTTTAGTTTTTTGGCTTTAGGTCTTGTTGTCTCTCGGGGGTCAGATGGCAGTCGCTTTCGCAAAACTAGTGCTTCTCGTGAGTGGGCCCCAAAATGGCCCCAAGCTCATTTAGGATACACCCGGAAAAACCTAGGTGAACAATGATTTCAGTTTTTTTACTTACCCTCTAGCGGGGAACAGCGCTATAGCCCTAGGTTCTTTGAGGCCACTTATCAAAGTTTTGCGACATGACCCATCCAAACGTGCTACTTCGATCACCTGCAATCCAACAAGCGTTTAACAAATCTATAAGTTTTGACACTATGTAGTTTCATATTTAGTCTCTACAGCAATGTTATCAAAAAGTTATACATAACAAAATTAAAAGTGAATTACGTGCCTTGTAGCCGTTATCAGTCCAGTAGATGTTGTCCGCTATCCAATCCACACCTAGGCCATTTGGAGTTTCCACTTTATTCCGCACTATTACTTTTGTTTCGCTCATGTTCAGCATGTTAATAGTCCTGAAAAAAAATACGTAAGTAATATTTCCTTTGTTCTCAAGTTTTTTTAATACCTCGTACCTAAGTTAAGTCACACAAACCTTATGACGTTACTTTCCACGTCAGTGAAGAAGATAAGTTTATTGTCCCAGTGGTAATCAATTGCTATAGACTTCTGAACATTGGGAAGTGGAAGCGTAACGTCCCACTGCTCTGGAGTATCCAATGATATGTACGCGACACTTCCTCTTGTGGCAAATACGAGAAAGTTATCCGGATGCTTCTTGCACTTCTTTGGTGGATGATCAGTTTGATTCTCGAACAAAATGCCAGTTGGACAAGCGCAGGTGAATCCTTCTGATGAACGAAGGCAGAGATGGGAGCAACCGCCGTTGTTAGCACCGCACATGTTCTTCGAGGGTTGTTCGCTCTGTAAATATTGGAAAATATTTACCTTTCATTATTTAGCAGTGACTCAAAAAGATGTATTCTTAGGTAAAATTTATTTAATTTATTACCTGTACTAATCGAATATCCATAAGACCTTTCAATTTCTCTCTAATGACAATTGAGTCACTTGCGTTCTTTTTATTTGCCCTGTGCAATGCTTCAGTTCTCCAGTCTGTCCAGTAAACGTGCGGACCCACGATAACAATACCGTAAGGATATGGTACTTTGCTTAGAAATATACGACGGTCGTTACCACTGAAGTCAGAGGTCTGTATAGTGAAGACTTTAGCGTCACTCCAGTAGAGCCGGTTTTCAGCACGATCGATGGCTAAACCATTGGGCCATTTGATGTTGTTATCCACAATAACACGCCTGAAAACCAAAAGAAATGTGAGTTCCAAACAGTAGTAAATAGCTATAATTGACCGAGTGAAACGAAGGTCTCTGTTTTAGCTTCGGCAAAAATGCTTTCGTATGTCCGGGTTTCCGGTGGTTCTCCTCTACAGGTCGCATTTCTTAACCGATTCTCGTGAAATTTTGTGAGCAGGTACGAAAATTAAAAGAACGTTTATTGTCGAGTCACTTTTTGGAAATAAAAAAAAACACTTTTTATCAATGATTTCGTATTTTTTGCGGCCGTTTTTTCCTCTACAGGTCGCATTTCTCAACCGATTCTCGTGAAATTTTGTGAGCAGGTTGTATGACTAAAAATAATTTTATTGTAGAGTAAATTTTTGTAAATCGTAAAAAAAAAATTTTCTCAATGGTATGTTCTCCTCTACAGGTCGCATTTCTCCACCGATTCTCGTGAAATTTCATGAGCAGGTTCGGTAACTCTATAGATTTTTTTTATCAAAAAAATTGTCCTCCTCTACAGCGTTTCTCAACCGATTCTCGTGAAATTTTGTGAGCTCGATATCTAACATAGTTTTGGAAATTTAAAAAAACACTCACGAGGTCTATAGCTCACAGAGCCACTAGTTTAGAGTTTTTCAAATACTTCTTGGACGAGAAAAATATTTATGTTTCTTACCTGTTTTTGCCATCCATATCCGCCCTTTCGATTTTAGCCGAAGTGCCCCAGTCAGACCAGAACATGTAACCCAGTTCGTAGTGCAATGCAATGGCTCGTGGAGAATCTAATCACAAAATAAAAAACATTGTTCAGATTGTTTTCACCATTTATATTTTTATGTTAGTTCAACATTTATCTGAAAACTAACCTAGTCCAGTCCATACTAGTACTTTTCTGTTACTTCCATCTAATTCAGCAACCTCGATGCTGTTGCGACCACCATCAGTCCAATAAATCTGCGACAAGAGATTTGTTACTTTTAAAATGAACATAATAGATCTGTAGTTTTTTAACTAAATATTTTTATCTTTTAACTAACCTTTCTGCTAGTAGAATCAATCGCGATACCATCTGCAGTATGAAGACCTTTGCCAATGACCACTTCGATGTTTTCACCCGCTTTGTCTGAGCGCTGGATTTTCCTTTCAGCAGTATCAGTCCAGTAGATAAGGCCTGTTAAAGAAATCAAATTCACATAAACATTTTACCTCGAACATGAATATAATCGGCTGCACTACCGAAATGCTGTTTGAAAAAGATCGCTTTATCGCTGGTTTATGAGTACTGTTTTCATGAAAAACCTTTTGTATTGTATCAGTGGCAATAGTAATAGAAACAAGCAATAAAATAACAAGTGAATCTACGCAAAAACCAGGGATTTAATTTACCTGTCTTTCGGTCAACATCAACTCCTAGAGCGTTCTTCAGTGGAGGTAATGATAACACAACGTCTATTAGGTATGGTACGTCCAAAGACATCACGCGGATGCCTGTGCGGTGTGCGAAGATGAGGTAGTTTATTGGCCCATTTGTGCAGGTTTTGCCATCCTTCTGTAATTAAATTAACACAATTTTAGATCTCGACATTGTATTATTTGTTCAACGTTAGCTTTACAAATTGCCGCTAATTTTCTGTCCAGCTCCATTGCGATGTTAATTTTGATCAATGAAAGATTTGTGAAATGTCGTTTTAGTTTCTCTTAAGATCTGTTGGCTGTCAAACTAAAATTTGATATGAAAGCTGTATACGTACGCTTAGTCTAATTCCAATGGGACAAGCACATGAACGTCCTCTCGGTTTCAGCAAGCACAAGTGAGAGCAGCCGCCATTGTTTTTGCTGCACCTATTTATAAAAAAAGTCTTAGGCGCGTGGGTTATACATTTTATTATGACTTAGGAATGTTTGTGTTTCACAAATACTTACTGATTGGCTTCATTAACCCTTTCTTTGTGGAATACCCTTACATCCATAATACCAGCTACGCCAGATCCTAGGGTTCTCCTATTCTTTCCCGTGTGTTTATCAGCAGCTTGGATAGATTGCGTGTCCCAGTCCGTCCAAAATACTTCATCCCCGTACAAGTCCAGGCCAAACGGATGAGGAAGGTCTTGACCTGTTAATAATATCCCAAATAAGTATGGATACTTCTAAATAACAGTATTTTGTTATTAAGAGTTGATAAATTTAGCGTTATCGAGGCCTGTATTTCTTACTTATCAAAATGGTTCTCCCAGAGCCATCCAAATTTGCGTATTCAATCGTGCGATTGCCCCCATCCGTCCAGTAAATGCGCCGTTGTCCAAGGTCTAGTGCCAAACCATTTGGCCACACCATGTTGCCGGAGATAAGGCGTTTACGGTTCCCGCCGTCCATATCTGCTCGTTCTATGCATGGTCGGGCGCCCCAGTCTGACCAGTACATCACCCCTCCTGTATAAAGACAATAATTTAATAAATATTTTTATTGTGTTGTGAAGAAAAACGTCAACTTTAATATCTGTATCTGTTGATCAAGTGCCTTACCTTTAGGATCTACCACAATATCTCTGGGCTTGTCAATGTTTTCCCAAGCTAGTAAGGTCCTCAAGCTACCATTGGCATTTGCTACTTCGATTCTATTAGTTCCAGCGTCTGTCCAGTATAACTTGTCAGTCAACCAGTCGTATGCCAAGCCAGCAGGAGATACTGAAAGGGAGATATTTATAAAAACTTTGAAAGATGTTGTACCTCGAGAGAAGAACGGTATCAGTCTCGTGTAGTTACTTACTCAGATTCGATCCAACAACAACAACCTGATGGGACCCATTCAAATAAGCCCGATTGATTGTATCTTTTTCAACATCAGTCCAGAATATGGAATTACTGTTGTGGTCCCAGTCTAGAGCCATAGCCGACTTGATGTTATCTACTGGTATCACCTGATCCGAAGCCAACAATTTAAGTATTTAATTAGTACATAGGAAAATAGTGATGCCATGTATATGAAGAGGATTACCAAAATAGATAAATTAGCAAAAAATATAATTCGAGAGGTTACCATGTCTAAGGAATCCGTTTGCTTGCGTGGGTACAGTTGCTTAAGTCTGATATCTTTCCTTTGGGCGTACAGTAAAAGTTTTTCCGGAGTTTCTTCGCATGTTCGACTAAAAATATGAAAAACATTATAGAAATTGGTAAAAATGTAATTATATGCTGGCCTATAGCTATACGTAGTTGCCCATTTCAGAGAACTATCTTAGTTTTAGTTACGCACTTACCCGTCAGAGTTCAAATTAAAGCCAACAGGACATCGGCAAGAATATCCATTGCTATTTGGAAGGCAAAGATGTGAGCAGCCGCCGTTGTTACCACCGCAACGGTTTTTATATGTCCTCAGTTGCCGCAACGGATGATAACTGTATATGAAAACAACATTAATTGTTGAGCAATCATGTGACCTTTTCACAATAAGAAAGTAAGTAAAAGCATTTCATTCGACGTTGTTGGCTGCCCGGGGTTCTTTGCTGGCTGAACAATTACACCTATGTGATTTTGGATAAAAAGCACCTACTCAAATTATTTAAACTTACCTGTGAATATCAATTGGGGCATTCAATCCAGCATGCACTGTTTGTATTCCCATTCCAGTCTTTTTGTTGACGGTTGATATGCTCTTTGTGTGCCAATCGGTCCAGTAAATAGCGTCTTCGAACATCGTCAGGGCGAACGGGTGAGGCAATCCTTTATTAGTGATCTGTATAAAAACATAGCATTTTTCAACAAACCTTTTGAGTTCTGCTTTTGAGTTCATAAGTTGCTAAAATTTGCATCAATAGAATAAACTTTTTAACCAAATACACACCCGTCTTCGATTCCTCCCATCAAAAGAGGCACTCTCAATCACATGGTGTTTCGCATCAGCCCAGTAGATTTTGGATTCGATGTAATCAATAGTCAGGCCGTTGGGCCAAAATATGTCATTCACGATCACGCTCCTACGATTGTTACCGTCCATGTCAGCTCGTTCGATTTTCGGATTAGGGCCTGCCAAAGACATACCAATTTAATGAAGATTGCATCACTAGCAGAATAGGTAGGTACTGACTTAATTGGTTTGTCAGATTCATGTTTTAAAGGGAAGGGCTAAAACATTTTTTTAAATTGTGATTAAGGAAAACTGTTCTATCTTCGATCAGTCTCACCCCAATCAGTCCAAAACACCAAAGCGTCTCCCGGATGCACAGCTATAGCCCTGGGCTTATCCAAATAGTTGGCTGCTATGACCGCTCTTTGCAGACCTTCTAGTGTGGCCACCTCAACGCGCCGCGTTCCTGAGTCCGTCCAGAATATCAAATCATGGATCCAGTCTACTGCCACGCCACCAGGTGTTTCCAGACCCCACCTTATAACGTCTGTAATAAAAGTAGGAATCACGTAACTGCTTAGTGTGCCTTAATAAGTCGATGCAGTCGATGCAGCTCTTAAAACAAGTCTACGGGAGTAGGTGAAATCGTTTATTTTGCCAGTAGAATGTGTAATAAAAGGGAGAGAAAAGTGTACCTGAAGAATGCTTTAAGTTTGCATGGACTGTACTATGTTTATTCCATTAATTATACCTGTAATATTATTGTTGTTCATTTGAGCCACACGTATAACCCTCAGATTGTTTTCAGTCCAGAAAATAAGTTGCTTTTCGTAGTGATAGTCCAATGCTACTGCATTATGAAGTCCTTTTATAACAGACATGTAGTTGTCACCAGTGAGCCACACCTGGAAGGTTCGAACCATCTTTAAACTAATCTGTCTGCGGCTTTAAGATATAGTTAGGAATGTTTTAAGTACTTTACCTGTTTTATTCCGATGCGATTTGAAAACAGCAATGTCGGTGATTCCCCCGTAGGTTTGCATGACCTCCCATCTGGGCGTAATACATATCCAGTCATGCATCCGCATTGGAAACTTCCTACCGTATTAGAGCATGTTTGAGAGCATACAGGATCTTGCTCATACATGCATTCGTCGATGTCGCGGCAGCTTAAAAGAAAATTATAACGTTAGCTTCAAAAGATACTATGTATAAGTAATTATAAGTTTACCACAAAATGATGAAGGTAGTTTTATTGGGCAGTCCGTAATTCCGTATTTTGAATGAGGGCCTGAGCGCAATGCACAGCGGTTTTTCGGTGGGAGCAGGACAATAGAGGGGTTTACGTCCCTCTTCCCCTTACGAGACTAGAGTTCTTACGAATAGATGGCTTAATTACCTTAAAACAATCGTGTGACAAGGCCTATCTGAATGCAAATTAAGGCGATATATCGATTGAAAGAGACACCCTTTGTTTTTCGCTCACGACAAAACGGGATGCAACCCTCTCCGAGAATGGCTTTTAAGACAAATCTCGTTAAATATCTGACTGTTTGCAGGTTTATAAAATGTTCCTCTTGTCTTTACCTAGATGAGGTAAAATACCATCATATTAACTTAATCGTGTCTTTTAATAATGCGTTGTTTTAGTAGGCTGAGGAAAAAAAGGAAAATATAGACTCAACTTTGGATTTATTTTCTATCGAGAAAATTATAAGCAATCATGTTTCGCTATTATCAGTACCACAATCATATAGTCAAGAATCATATATCTGAAAATCAGCCCCTACTGTTTGCTAGTCTGGGCAGGACAGCGTTTCAGTCTCCAAATTTCTCAGTGTAGCGCCTTAAGGCCTAATGAAACCTATTTGAAACTCTATTTTTATTTTACTAAACGGTTAAAACTCACGTATTAACATGTCGCCCGAAGTGACAATTAATACGTGAGTTTTAACCGTTTAGTAAAATAAAGTTATAACATGTCTCACGAAAGTTTAAATTCAACTATTTGAAACTCACCTGTAACCATCATCAGCCAACAAGAAGCCCAAAGGGCAAGCGCACGCCGGGTGTCCATCATGAGTAGTGATGCATTGCTTCGTGCACTTATCCTCGGGACCACACTTCCTCTTCACCGGACACTTCTCTTCGTCGTCACCCTTCGGACAGTCCTTCATGCCGTCACATACGTGTTTCCTATTCACGCAGTTCCTAAAAGCGTTGCTGATGAGATGGTCTTGCGACGCGCACGTATATTGGTCTTCTTCGCAAAACACTTGACAATGCATTTCGTCTTCACCGTTAGTGCAGTCACGTACGCCGTCGCAAAGCCAGGTTTTCTGTGTAGTTTTGGCGAAAATTAGATCAACGGAAATTAATAGTTAAGACACATTGTTGTTATTGTTGGACGTAGAAACATCACATATTAGTGGTTAATGCCTCTAAGTGATTTTTATTGTACCATTTGAACCGTATAAGGCCGTCAAAGTTCCCGAAAATACGCTGTGTTGGGAGTAAAGGACCTACATTTTTGTCTAGATGTCGACATGACTTGGGAATTCCCAAATAAATAAAGGGGTAAATCATTTGTGATCCGAGCGTTCAAGCTACAGTGCTTGGTTACATTCAGGCAAATTATTGTTTGCCACGGTCGGAATATAAAAACACCTTAATTTATTGGGAACTCACCAAAATGCACCGCCTGTCAGCACACGTGTATTCGTCGGTTGTACAGTTCCTCATGCCGTGTTCGCAGTTAAGCTCGTCGCCGCCGTCTGAACAGTCGCGTTCGGTGTCGCAACGCCAGCGTTCAGGTATGCATTTTCCGTCGCTGCATCTGTATGGAAGTATAGGTTGTAATTAGCCGATTATACTCTTCATAATTTGGTGAAATTGGTGAGGGCCTGTCATAATACAAGCAGTTATAGCCTTAGCCAGAATATACGAGTGTATGAACATCTTATTTTGAACTAGTATTTCTGAGTTAAGTATGTAGTTCCGATGCTAGAGTTGCGGTAAAGAAATTGTGCCCAGCAGTGGGATATACTTTGACTGGCGTTGATTATTTTCATACTGGTTATTAGGACTACGGAAGAAAAAATGGCGACTCGCCAGCGTTGCAGCTGCCCTTCGTCATCCAGTCACCGCAGTTGTTATCGTCGTCGCGTCACACTAGAAGTCCTTGCGCACGCACTTCTTGTTGTCGCATTGGAGCTTTGTAGGACTTACTTGAACTCGCCAGCGTTGCAGCTGCCAGGCGTCATCGGGCAGAAATCCTCGTCAGTCCAGTCGCCGCAATCGTTGTCGCCATCGCACTGGAAATCCTTGCTCACGCACTTCTTGTTGTCGCACTGAAACTCCGCCTCGCCGCAGCGGAGCAGGTCGACAGCTGTGTTAATGAGATACACAAATAATAAAGATTAGGGGACAGGACAATTTTACATGTTATCGGTACTTAGGCGACACTTAAAATGTATCTATAGGTATCGTGGGTGCTAAAGTCGCAAACCTCTTACTTTACATATCGTCGGGTATAGTCGAAAACCTATCGATTCCATTTTAGAGTTGCGAGGTTCGGTAGGTAGGTAGGTAGGTATATTGATAAAGACATTCAAGACTTGGGAACAAGACCCGGCCAGGCAGGCCGTAAGCTTGTTTGCCACCGTTGTTGTATAAAATAACCCACAAGCCTAGTGTGGTTAGTAACCCTGCCTACGAAGCTGAGGGTTCTGGTTTCGATTCCCAGTCAGGGCATATATTTGTGCGATAGTCTTGCATGTTTTCTATGTATAAAAATACTAACATAACTTATTTCGTTTACCCTAAACTGTACGGCTTGTACTGTAGAAAGTCGGTAGACAGCTTTTTCAATACCAATATATATGCTTAATGTTATGTTATGTACCTTCTTACAATTTGACAGTAGATTACTCTGTACAAACGAGGTTCCATTTACTTTTTAATCAGTTCCTTTTTTCGCAACACGATACCGGATAAATTAACAAATCTGGTACGGTTCAGTGTCCCGGGGCCCCCCAGCGAGCTCGTTGGTAAAAAATGAGATAATTGGATGGGGGACACATGTACCATGTAAAAATTTGAACTGTGATCAGCCAGACCACTACGTTATTTTATTTGCGTCAGGTAAAAAGGCTCAAACTTACATATCACATAAGTCTGACACATTCTGACAACATTTCAAAAATAATGATTTACTGGGTTAGGCTCAAGACAGCTATGTTAACTTATGTTTAAGGCTAATTTGCAAAATTTTACAAATTTATATAAGAGTTATCTATAGTTACCTTTGTATTTGAGTTTAGTTTTTTCGTTGACAAGTAATTTTAGAAATCTAATTTGAATGGATTCTAATTTAGTCGTAGAACCAGCCGTCGGTGGAACCCGCCCTATATCTGTTGAAGTACACAATATAATAACGATGATTTACTCACGGCAATCGGCCTCATCGGAATTGTCAGGACAATCAGCCTCCTTGTCGCAGCGCCAGTGCGATGGTACACACTCGCCCGTGGCACACGTAAACTGGTTGTCTCTGCATCTAGTAAAGAAAGGAAAACATCAGGCCAAGTTTGTTTCGTACGCCACCTTCTTATGGTATTTCGTTTTGTACAGCAAGAATAGGACATGATGTCATGGTCCTCACCATTCAGGGAACGACTAATTTGTACATACGGGACTCCCAAAATCGTTGAGGTGTAATTCCATTCAAAATCAAATTCTAATTGTCATACATTTTGAAAATTCGTAATTTGTAAGATAGTCCATACATCTACGAGTAAGGCTGGTTTTCCACTAGATCTATGATACGCTACGTTGCTATGGATGCGTTTGAAATCCACCAATCACATGCCTTGATTCAGATAGCATAGCTCTAGTGGAAAAGGGTTTAGCTATGCTATGTTTTTTATATGGAAAGATGCGAGCTGCGGATGCGTGCTATGGATAGTATGGATGCGTGCTACGGATGCGCGCTACGGATGCGCGCTACGGATGTGACCTGTGGATGCGTGCTGTGGATGCGTGCTATGTTTGCGTGCTATGAATGGTCGCGAGTGTGTTCGGTAGACGCGTGTTAGTCAACGAAAGTAGACATGCCATCGTGGAAGCAAAAAGTTATTTTATATCTCGCAATGTGCGAAAAAGAACTCATGGAGGAAGAGGATTCATAGCGCATCCTTGCACAGCTACGTAGCATAGCACATGTTCATAGCGCATCTACCTCGCACAGCTACGTAGCATAGCACATCTTCATAGCGCATCTTCCTCGCACAGCTACATAGCGTAGCTCTAGTGGAAAAGGTCGCATAGCTCGTAGCGCATCCTCGCAGCATAGCTGCGTAGCATAGCTCTAGTCGAAAACCAGCCTAAAACGTCCACGGCAGCGTACTACCTACAATACAGCTATATGTTGTTTGCGAAGTTATTTATATCGGGAAAAACGATAATCCTGGTGTTATGCAGATTTGTAACATATAGTAAGTTATTTTAAACAATGCCAAATATAGCGAGCAGACGATTCCGGCTGGCGAAGGTACTCTGGGTGGAAATTGAATGGTCCATTTAATCTCTTACTGCCGACCGGCTTAAATGCTAATCCGGTGCAACGTACGCTCCACTATTTTCCCGTTAAAACGTAGTAAAACTAGGAATATAAAACAGAACACTAGGGCTATTGTGACCTACATTCTATAGGTAATCTAGGTATAGTAGATAGTTTTTTACCACATAACGTACTGCAGTGTTTGTTCATTTCTCAGGGTTCCGTACCCAAAGGGTAAAACGGGACCCTATTACTTAGACTCGCTGTCCGTTTGTCACCAGGCTGTATCTCAAAAACCGTGATAGTTAAAATTTTCACAGATGATGGATTTCTGTTGCCGCTATAACAACAAATACTAAAAATCAGAATAAAATAAATATTTTATGTCACACCTGGCCATAAAGTGGCCATTATCGCACGCTCCGCGCGCGAATAACCCACTTCCTGGCCAGGGGGTGACGTAAAATTTTGTACTTACCACGGGCGATAATAAAGAAAGCCTCAGATCGCATATTTATCGCCCTTGCCTTCGGCTCGGGCGTAAAATACCTGCGATCTGAGACATTCTTTGTTTTATCGCCCTTGGTAAGTAATGTACTGTAAGGAGGCTCAACAACGGAAAAAAACAATTCCCGTTTTTAAAGTTAATGGGACGGAACCCTCCGTGCGCGAGTCCGACTCGCACTTGGCCGTTTTTTTCTGTACACCAAGGTTGTCTGGGACAGATCGCTCTTTAGCGATAAAACCGACTTTTGTCTACTCTGCTTATATCTCGCTACGTTTTTAACTGAGATAGAGTATTTGTTTTGTAACATGTAACCAACTTACAATTACAAACCGATCCACGTTGGGTAAATACAAATACGGCGCCTTATCAAACTTTACATTATACAATTACATTTAACGAAAGTGGCTTACGATTTGAGACGGTTTGGTGCAACCTAGCCTTAGGCTGGGTTGCACCAAACCGTCTGTAATCGTAGGCGGTGTTCGTCAAATCTGATTGTATGGAAAGTTTGACAAGTTCCTATGGGATTACAACAGAGCTGCCGGCGCCATATTTGACGATGACCGGTCTGTGTTCGTACGTTGGTGCAACTGGCACTTAGACACCGTTGTTTCAAACTGTCTGTAATCGTTTCGGTTAACTGTTTGTATGGGAAGTTTGTCAGTGTTCTATGAGATGACAGCTGCCAGGACCATATTTACTTTTTACCGGTACGTAAAATGTGCTTGACGCAACCCACCCTAACCTAACCAATCTAACCATTTCCTTCTAACTTTTCAACGCTCTATCGTAAAGCTGGTGATTCACTAGGGGACAAATGTCCTGCGACACGTGTCGCTAGCTACGTCGGGTGAAGTAGCGCGACGTTGCCGGACTTCGCTCGACACGACATGTCTGGCAACATCGCGCGACACGTGTCGCCAGTGAAGTAGCGCGATGTTGCCGGACTTCGCTCGACATGTCTGGCAACATCGCGCGACATGACGTCGCTACGGAAATATAAGTCGCGCGATGTCGCGAGATATGTCAGGCGAAGTTCCGCGAAGTAGCACGACTTCGCCTGACGTCGCAACGGGCATAAGTCGCCAGATATGTCAGGCGAAATCGGCCGGCTTCGCTTGACATGTCGTGGGACATTTGTCCCCTAGTGAATCGCCAGCTTGGAATGTCGCTTCTTCTTAGTCGGTCACTCTTGTCAGAGTGGTCGTGGTTGCGCAGACGAGGTACACGGAGCGATGTTCGGTGGGTTATTGTAGTTTTCGAGGACAGCTCTGTTAGCGATAAGCTTCCATTTCTGCCATTTCTGCTTGGAATGTCTAATTTGTCTCAAATATGTAAGTAGGTACATTAAATCAGACGTAGCTTGAATGTTAATAACGTCGATGATGTTCTATAATGAATCCGCCCACGGTACGGATATATCGGGCTCCTTCAGAGGCTGAGCGTAGGCGGGTTGCTTGGCAACCCTGCCCCCTCACCGCCCCGCCAGTATTGATCCACAGAACCTCCGCCTTTTGCCCTCTAGCGCGCTATGGACGCAACAAAATAAAATATAAACATTCAAACGATTAAAGTATATTGTCCCTGTGCTCGACTGTCACCCAATAGCACATTTAATCTTGTCATGATGACAGAGTTACTGTTTATTTCTCTCGATGATACATGGAATTGACTTATTAAGTATTATTACAACCCTTAATCTTAAATTAGAAAGATTTTATAGGGTCTAAATTAATTAAAGTCGGGTATTATTTAACCTGGACCTATTTAAGGCAAGAATGAATAGGCATTTTCTGGGTGAGCTCGCTCCATCGTTGGCCTCATCTTTGCCTCCTAGCCAAGAGCAATACCATTATTAATAAAAAAACTGTGAGATTGGTCAAGCACTTTGAGTTTATCAGCATTCTTCTCTTCATTGGGTGTCATCTATATTGGGCAATAATGTGAGCTATGGGATGTTTAACTTATTGGTTGTAAATTTGGAAACTATAGATTCATGAACTGATTTGATTTAGTCAGCAGCAGAAAGTAACTAAGCAAAATAACAGAAAAATCTTCACTGACCCTTATTCTCTTGACATTAGAGACATTAAGAATCCATGTTTAGACCATTTTGAGCACTAGGCCAGCGTAGCTTCTGCTGCTAACTTCAACTTGAGTTTTTATTTGAATAATTTAAATAAATCAAAACCAGAATAATCTTAAAATAGCTGCCTTCCTTTTCCGTAATAGATTTAGCTATTAAAATACACCTTTAATATTGAATTTTAATAACGGGATACAATCCCGTAAGACCCGTAGGTAGATAATTCCTTTGTTTTACGAGACCTGCTTTGTTTCTGAACTGTGTTGTGTGACTTAATTAGGAATACCCCACATCCAGTTTCCATTAAGTCTATTGATAGCAATAGGTACTGCTTTCAATAGACTTAATGGAAACTGGATGGGGGCTACGTACAATTTGAATCATGATGAATGTTGATGGGGAATGTTCATCCCATCTCACTGCAATTCACTTAAATGGGGTCACCGCTGTGACCCCATTGAGTCAGTTATTGTTTTATTTTAGCACCACTATTCTTTAAATGCATTATACTTCTGCTGTGTCATTTAATTTTTAATTGAATTGACGTCGTGCAGTTAAAATGCTGCTAAATTAAAAACCCTGCTGTTACAGTAAATTTAAACTAACGTGAGACATAGTTACACTTAATAAGATAATAACGGTTATAGGTACTTGGTGACTTTTTCCAATGAGTGACAACCGTTATTCTCTTGTTAAACCTGCTGTTAATGTAATAGTAAGTGAAAAGACTCGAAATTAAAGGCACCGCCACCGCATTTATTGATGTCCAACTTGAAGAATAAGCATATGATTGGACATGGATCCGTGAAATATTGGCCAATTTGCCGGTGACATAATCCTGTAATAGCGTGAATGTCATATTGATAAGTTGATAACACAATGGTTATAATTTCCACATAGGTTAGGTTAGTGAAAAAATTAAAAATGCAACGCCACAGGTGGGATTTGAACCCACGACCTCTGTAATCCGTCCATTGCTCTAACCAACTGAGCCACCGTGCTAATGCTAACAATGGTTATGCCAAGGAAAAGGAATGATTCCTCCTCCTAGTGTTTTTCCGGTTTTGTCCTATGAGCCTGGGGCCCGCTTTGGCGTAGGCACTAGTTTTACGAAAGCGACTGACATCTGACCTTCCAGCACAGAGAGGAAACTACCTTGTTGAGATTAGAGCGGTTTCCTTGCAATGTTTATACTTAATATTATAAATGCGAAAGTGTGTCTGTCTGTTACCTCTTCACGCTTCAACCGCTGAATCGATTTACATGAAATTTGGTATGAAGATAGATTGATTCCATAGTTCGACGGAGTTTAACTAGACGCAGAGATAAATCTGAAGAAAGACGGCTATATCCGTCGTTGGCGTTGAACCTACGGCGCGGATATATCTGTCGTTGGCGTCGAGAGCCCACGACCTAGCCTAAATTGTGCCAGTCTACAACAGCAAGCGACTAGGTATACAGTAAAGTAAAAATACCGTTTCTTAAGGAATAGCCAAGAATATTTTAATTATATACATAGTTTCTCAGTATTTCCGAAAGGAGTGAAGGTCGCCGGTACACAAATAACTCAATTATGATGTCATTAAGGGGTTAATATTGTTTATTCGCCTCCACATCTTGTTACGCTAGGTCGACTCGGGGTGTATTTCGAATGGGGAAAATTGTGGTAAATATTATTTTGTACACAATTAGAAGATAGTAGGATTAGTAGTCATATGCTCTGCATCGTAAATTTAACATTAGGTACAACCTACTCAAGTTACATCGAAAAATCTGCAATTTGCATGTCGGGTGAAACTAAACCTACATTTTGTTAGCGTTCTAGTTAACTTTTCCTTGAAATGATTTAGTATTTATGGCTTTTTTAACGCTCTGTCCAAATCTTATCAGTAGAACCTCTTTCCCATTCCCGATAAAAGGTATGGTTGAAATATAAGCTGCACTGATTCGCCATACAAGTTGTTCGAGGAATCGGTGCAGCTTATATTTCGTCAACTATACCTCAAAGTATAGTGGAGATTAAAATTCACGATAGACTCCGTACCCACTTAAAAGATACCTACTTCATATTTAGGTAGGTAATCTAGTTTCAAGTTTTTATTGCACTCATGTTGTTAAGTACAAATACATCTAATTAGAGTTGCACCTGCTCAGCCCTTAAAGGGATCGCTCTACCAAAGGGAGTAGGTCTTTTAGGTTTTAGTTCCTTCAAGTATCTCATAGAGAGATTCTCATTCGTCACATTCATTCGTGTCCTTGATTCTGTCTTTCTAGATCACTCACTTGTTCCGTTCCGGTCCCTAGCTTCTCGAATCATATTGCACTAAATGACCGTCGACGTTTAAATTGTGTATAAACTAGCTCAGTTTTACAGTTCAGTCCGCGTACCTATGGTCAACCAATGTGATTTCTGGCCCACTTCGTACCTTGTCATAGTCATAGTGTCATTGATATGAGTTCTCTAGCGCAGCTTTCATATTCATTTTCACTGTGACAAGGTACGAAGTGACCCAGAAATCAAATTGGCTGACTCTAGTTTAACTACAACCCATCTTGGTCACGGCACCAAAAATGTAACTAACGCTTATGACAATTAAAAAAAATTGCATGCATTTTCCTTAGCATTATAACTAGGTAATTCAACGTATGTATATGTCAACGCCTACGCCCACTCAAAGCATACTTACGTAACATAGTTTGTGGCCAATTCAAGCCTAAAACCAGTCGGGTTGCAACTGCAATGAAAGGAACTCTTAGTTCGATATCTTGGTCGGTACTTACTTCTCTTTAGTGCAGTTTGTCTCGTCCGAGTTGTCCCGACAGTCATCGTCACCGTCGCATAGCCAGTCCTTGAGGATGCATAGGCCATTTCCGCACGTGAATTGATCAGCTGTGCAGTCGATGCCTGAAACACACTCTTGTTAGTCGGCCCGCTTATTTTATTTAAATAGTGGTAAAGGACCCAGTTTGAGTACGGTATTAAACTAATAAACATTAATATACTTAGCAGTATTAGTCAGTATTACCTATTTTGAAATTGGTTTTTCTGAAATGCAGAATTGGACTCGGTTCTCGTGCTTGTCGCAGGAGCATATGATTGATAGAGGTCTTGACGCCACTTAACTCTCTGACACCACTCGATATAAAGTGACAGATGCTTTATCTCATCGTATAGCATGCGAAAATTACTATAATACGGGGTCAGGACGATGCAGACTATTGCAGTCATTGTAGAAGTTGGTGCTATGGCAGAGCGTCCGATTCTCGTGCTCGTCGTATGATACAGTTGCATATAACTTTATTTTATAAGAACTAGTGTCAAGAAACACCACAATGCGTCTCATCAGAGAAATCCCCGCAGTCGTTATCGTTGTCGCAGAGCCAATCCAGAGCGATGCAGACGTTGGTGCTGTGGCATAGCGTCCAGTTGCATTTGACTTGATTTAAAATATTTAGAACTAGTGTCAAGAAACACTTACCACAATGCGTCTCATCAGAGAAATCCCCAAAGTCGTTCGTCGCAGAGTCACTCAAGTGCGATACAGACATTGATGCTGTGGCATAGCGTCCAGTTGCATTTGACTTGATTTAAAATAGATCTAGTGTCAAGAAACACTTACCACAATGCGTCTCATCAGAGAATTCCCCGCAGTCGTTATCGTCGTCGCAGAGCCACTCCAAAGCGATGCAGACGTTGGTGCTATGGCGTAGCGTATGGTTGCATTTGACTTGATTTAAAATAGAACTAGTGTCAAGAAACACTTACCACAATGCGTCTCATCAGAGAAATCACCACAGTCGTTATCGCCGTCGCAGAGCCACTCAAGTGCGATGCAGACGTTGGTGCTGTGGCATAGCGTGCGGTTTTCGTGCTCGTCGCAAGAGCGTGCGCAGCCGGCCTCGTCCTCCGCCTCTGCGCAGTCCGCGACGCCGTCGCATCGCTTCTCCATTGAGATGCAGGTGCATGAGATCTGGTGAATCCTCGAATATGTTAACGCTGTTCGGATGTAGGTGGATGATCAATTGATCATTTTTAAAGCCTCTCAGTAAGTTTAACTATACTTTTATAATGCTTTTATATGACGATATGAACAGTACCTAATATCTATGACAGGCAAATCTTAATTATTTGCCGTCAAATTGACCAAACGTGAATAAAAGTTACTTATTCCAAGATTAGTCGATACAATTATACTTCGAGCCAGAATGTAGGTATCCTTATTCCAGATGTTAGCCAACGGGAAACCCTTACTTGCCAGAATTTCAGTTGCCCGAATTTTGACTGCCATACTATTCAACTGCCATAATATTGTTTCTTATAATTTCGTATGCCATACTCATTCATATTAATCAAATGCCAGAATCTTTATTTCCCATAATATCAATGCCAATAATATCTTTTTCCATAATCATTGTAATCCATAATTATCACATGCTATACTTTTATTTGCCATCCATCTCTACTGTTCGAATCGAATAGCTGAGAATGAAAATATAAAAGAGCAGAAAAACTTGTTTGAAAAGCTACTTTACTACTTAATCCGACTCGGATCACGGATAGGTTAGAAGAGGATAGCGGGAGCTTTGCTCCCGCTATCCTCTTCGAGGTTATTTTTTTATAAAAGAGCAGAAAAACTTGTTTGAAAAGCTACTTTACTACTTAATCCGACTCGGATCACGGATAGGTTAGAAGAGGATAGCGGGAGCTTTGCTCCCGCTATCCTCTTCGAGGTAATTTTTTTATAAAAGAGCAGAATAACTTCTTTGAAAAGCTACTTTACTACTTAATCTGTAACTGTTTCGGATAAACTATATTTAGTATGGCGTATAAATATTCTATCAAATAATATTATTGCACTTGATAATATGGATAACAATACGTATGGCATTCGTATCATTCTATCATGTAATATTCGGGAATACAAGAGTATGTCAAACGATTTTTCTAGTAAATAAACCATTCGGGCATATGAAAATCGGGCAAATGTTTATCGAGCAATTGAAATTATTCCATATGAATTTCGGGCAAACAATAGACACCCGTTAGCCAACATTCTACCTCAGGTAGGTACCTACTGTGCGACTGTGCGTTTAAATACACGGCGATAAAGTTTTCACTTGTAGCAGACTGGATTAATATACATGAAAGGACAGATATTTAATCACTATAGATGTTGAGATCTATGTCGATAAACATTGGCAAATTTGCATATCCCACATATGAGAGACTCTTAAGAGACGTACATACCTGGCACGAGAAATTCTCTTTAGGGCACGGCGTGTTGCAGCCGCCATCGTCATCCGTCCCGTGGTCGATGTCTTCCGCGATGATGTCTGCGTTTCTATCGAACAGCGATGGTCGTTCTGTGGACAAAAATCTGGGGTAAATACAGGCTGTTGGAGTTTAAGGGGGCTTTTTACTATAGATAATGAGAATGCCGTATGGTAACACAGGTAAACACAGCTTAGGCTCAGCCATATACAGCCAGTGAGCTGGTTTACTTGCACATGTTAACAAGCAGAAAAGAACTGGACGTAGTTTATGGAAAAGGATCCAACATACCGTTGCTTTTCTGAAACAACACTGTATCTCAAAAAACGTGTTTTTTCAGGAGAGAGGTTTGAAAGTTTACAGAAGTTACTTTGTAATAACTTTTATTTAAACTAACAAAAAACAAATCCTCTTTTTGTAATACCTTCATTGTTTATTGGAGTATACGACAAACCAAAGAAAACCTACAAAACAAAACAAAAATAGAGTTAAAAATCCAAAATTAGTAACATATTCAGAGTTGTGACTCAATAATTATGGGTTGTTGAAACGTTTTTATAAGCAATAACGTCACAAGACAAAATAATGAAACAGGATGGTTTATTGTTTTGATGAATAACGGCTCATTCGTCTTTAAGACATATTTTTATATTATATGTATTAGCAATACAGGAGTATTACGTGTTATATACCATAAACATTTTTTAACTTTGCATAACAGCGGCTTATTAGGACTTGTGTCAAAAAATATACCTAACTATTATATCGCTAACAATGGGATATTTTTTTGATTACCTCCACTACTTGGTATTCTTACCAAATTATTTTCTTAACGAAACATTAATATAGTGATACAGTAGCACAATTAGTCAATTTACGTCAAATTTATATGCGATTGCATCTTATAGCAGCTGAAATTATGTGATAACATTGTTTATCAGCTGAATAAAATCATGCATCGAGGCATAGCAACTTACGTTCACTTGCAAATTTGCCATCATTTGTGGTACCCCGATGTAGAAATACCTACGGTCAGAGAGCCTGGTCATGTATTCTCCCACGCACCTGTAATAAATTCCCTAAACAGTTGCTACTAGATTTGAATAATAAAAAAGCCAAAAGATTTAGAAATGCTATAAAGTTATATTTGTTAAAAAAATAATGCTGTTAAAATATACTTAGTTAAGTCATAATATAATATAAATAAAACAACAATGTATACTAATTGATTTGAATGTATTTTCGCAACTCCTTAACTTAAAAAATCTTTTGTTATTTAAGATTATTAGTTAAGTAAGTGAAACAAACTATGTTACTTTTACTGAAATAAACAGCTTAAATTTAAAAAATAAATAAAAATGCGATGGCATACTTTAGCAGCATTAACATGTTATACCTAGCACTTATAGCATCTGAAATTATCTAATGACATCTTTTTGCATTGTCTTATCTGGCTCTCAATGTATAAAATGTGCATAATATAATCTTACAGCAAAACGTGATTTGATGGTGACGAAAGTGATTCCACCCTAAAAATCTAGGTACTGTAGGTATTTATGGAAATTAATGCAAAGAGTCCTTTCTTTCTTTACTCTGCTACAGGGACCCCTTGTTGGCGAATCCGTTTTAACTGTAGCTGTTTGTGACTGTAATTTGCTAAAAAATAGTCATGTTTATTGCATCTCTGTCAAGGTTTTGGATGACAACTTTTTTGTTGTGGTCAGTTTCGTTATTGGGATCTAGGGCGTTGGTAGTATAGGTACCTATATGTTTCTGGACTCGGTCTTTTACCAAGATTTCGATTTATCTGTAGACTTTGGAACAGTGTCCATGTCTGTAATTAAATATCACTGTAAAGGTTCATCAGTATCATCATCATAATCCTCCTGGCCGATTTCGACCTCGGTGACTAGAAAGAAGAGCCTGGCTAGTGAGAGCGTCGGTCACGAGCTCTCAGGTGACTGAGATATCCTATCTTCGCAGTTAATGTGCGAGCACTCTCCCCAGAAATCGACACCCCTTCGACATAATTATAGTGAATGGCCGTAGGTGGTCGGGCCTTCAAATCCTCACGCTTAGCGTCAAGTTCACTTCGTCTTTATATATGCCTCCATTTTAACCGATCTTGAGCCAAAAACTCCCAGCACGATGGTTCAACATCACGTCTCCGCGTGTGGCGCTACAGCACATCGTTATAATGCCGGAGTTGGCCGCCCTGTTTTTATCTTGCCATCTTGCAGTTCAGAATAAAAGATGTGATCAGCTATTCTGTCTTCAGATATTTGGTAGATGTGACCACACCTTCGTAGCTGCCTACGCATTAGATAGGCTTCAATACCGTCGACATTAGCACGGCGTAGAATTTCCGAATTCCTGACACGATCTGACCAGGAAATGTTCATAATGTCACGCAGGCATTTGATATAAAATCTATCCAATACGCGGATGTGCTTGCGGTAGAGACACCAAGTCCAGGTTTCGAAGGCATACAAGAGATTAGGATTATTAGATGTATATGTTAATAAAGTAATAACAGACAGAGCAATGAATAAAAGGAATAAATATTTTTATCTTATTATCTTACATAAATCGACCTAGTCCCAAACCAAGCAAAGCTTATACCACGGGTGACGATATACATACTCAATAATACTCATATAAATAAAATAAAAACATACAAAACAATTTTTCGGGTTCATGATACAATTAAATGTCCTGACCGGGACTCGAAACAGGGACCAGCTTTTAGGCAGGGTCACTACATACTAGGCTATTAATAGTGGTCGTCCAATGCATAATGTAGGTGCCCCTACATGCGGTACAACGACTAATGAAGGCATAAGTCGATAGCACAGTCGTTTAACTGAATGCGGTATAACGACCAGTGAAATAAGGCTGGTCTTTAGTGCCCGCATCAGGGATACGAGAGAGATTTCCGAAATACGTGGAGGACTATCTAACAGACAGAAAAGCATGGCCCAAACCAGATACTTAAATAGAGTAAAGATTCATATATTGTGTATTTTTTAATTTTATCTAGTTGACGCAGTTCTTGCAAGAAAACATATCAAAAGATTTATAACTAAATTTATAGCCTACTAAAGGATTCATTTTTTTTTTCCTAAATAGAATTTGATAATGCTAAGGTATACAGTTTCGAAATGTTTTCTTGCAGAATTACACACTGTACATAACTGGTTTTTTTCCTCATTTTATTCTTTGTTTTTGTGTTGCTTTATATAGATACTTAGATTTCTTGATCTTAAGTAGGTTAAGTATTATCATTTATCATTGTAATAAGCATATTTTTGTGAGAAAATGGCTGACTGTCTAGTTTCTGCCGGCGTTTCTTCTCGGCAGTGGCCTCTGTGAAACGCTAGTAGGGTTTGACTTGTAAAAGTGCCATTGCGGCCTACTTACAGAATAAAGTTCATTTATTTCATTTAGTAGGGTTTGACTTGTAAAAGTGCCATTGCGGCCTAGTCGGCCTACTTACAGAATAAAGTTCATTTTATTCATTTTCATTTTTTTTTATTCAAAGCCACTACGGCAATGCTCGTGATAGAGTCAAACGAACTCTCTCGCAAGAAATATTGGCCCAATCGCCAAGTTCATTTAACGTATTGAATGTATTATGGGCCTTTCGTTCTAGAACTTTCGTATAACGTCTGTAACGATATCTACACTTTGCATCTGACAACGGGGACGCGATGTCAGTTTCCAGCTGTCGAGAATATCAAAGTTCGGAAGTATTGGTCATGGTCGGGAATGAAATGAAAAAAGTTCGTACAAAAAAGAAAAATACTTTAATAATAGTCATGAACAGTCTCGATCACAGGTGTCCATGTTTCGTAAATTAAAACTCCTAGGCCTATACTTAATATTAAAGACATCCATCGCCAAAACCGAATCGCCTCATCAATGTTATCATTTTCCATTTTTGTTCGCACGTACGACGTCAGAGCATTCCACTTGGATCCCGTAGTCTTCTGTTCCTTACAGCTATCATTTTGTAAAGCAGCTGCATATTGGTGGACAATAGATTCATCGGACGTCGAATGACTCACATGGCTGCCTGGACTGTCACGATTTTTCACCGCGTTCTCAAGGTTCTTCCACGAGAGCTCCGCCATGTTCGGATGTTTCTGAACACATCCGTAAATTGGGTGTTGCACTATTGCTTCTATATCGTTAGAAACACAGCTCATCTCCTTCAGTTGTCTAGAAATACGAGCCATTATCTTTGGCGTACCATCGTCCAAATGGTCTGTTTTATGCATGGAGGGATCTTCTTCATGATCAAATTGATCGGAAACATCCGTTTCATTGTTAGCTGACGATATTTGAATAGCGGGATTTTCCATTGTGTTAAATCGGATAGACGTGCGTCTCGAATGAAGTCCAACAACGCACTGACGCACAGTGTTGCCAGAGCACCTCCGTCAAAAAGCACAGTCGGGTGTCCAAAAAAGCACGTTTTTGGAATAAAAAGCACGTTTTTAGGGTTCCGTACCCGAAGGGTCGAAAATGACGCCTATTGTTGTCACTCACGCGTCCGTTCGTCCGTCAATCGTCTGTCACAAAATTTTGTTCATAAGATAATTTTTTTCTTCCCATTGACCCATAAACTTGAAATTTGGTGATACTGTTCATTACGGGTATACTTACCAAGAAATACTTATATTTTGATAAAACAGGTTTTTTTGATTGGAAAATTCCTTATTTTTCATGTTACAAGCAACATACTTTTGCGGTTGGTTCGGAAACCTAAATGTGTGAAGTCCGATACGCACTTGGCTGGTTTTCGTCACATACAGAGTATTGAGCCTTTACTACATCATGTACACATTGCACGATACGAACGATAGAGCAAGCTCTATCGTTCGTGTCGTGCAACTGCAAGTAGTTGCAGGACAAGTTCTTTCCTGCAACCACAGGTAAAACATAACTTTTAACTTTAGGATGTCAAAGCGTAGGGTAGGAGAGAAAGATTGTTTAACACAATGATTGTTAGAAAAAAAAACCGGCCAAGTGCGTGTCGGGCCACGCGCAAGGTAGGGTTCCGTAGTCGTCTACCCTTTACATTATGTGGACTAAAAAGTTCGAAAACTTATATTTACTATGTTTTTGAAAGAATTAACAACATTATCTAAGGTATCAATGGAAATTGTACGAACGTTTGCTTTTGCAAAGTACATTTCTGAAGTTCGATTATTACTCGTTAACTAGTAATGTCTACTTAGCTGTGATAGTTTTCCTTTTAAATTCATCGTATATACTACTACCATGATTTTTTTCACATGCCTAGTAGCCACCGTTTAGCTGGCAGGGGGGGGGGACACTTGACCATAGCAAAAATTATCACTTCAAAGCTTAATATCACGCTAACCAATTCTTTAATCAAAAAATGCTTCTAGAAACCTTATAATATTTTTAAAAGAGCTATCCAACGATACCCCACACGATGGGGTTTGGCAGAAAAAAAATTTGCAGCACCAATTTACATGTAGGGGAGGTACCCTAAAAAAAAATTTTTTTTAAGATTTTATTCTACCGTTTTGTCGGCGTCATTGATATGTATACTCATGCCAAATTACAGCTTTCTAGCACTAACGGTTACTGAGAAAAACGGGGGTCGGACGGACGGACGGACGGACATGGCGAAACTATAAGGGTTCCTTGTTTACTACGGAACCCTAAAAATACAGTTTTAGAGAGTACCAAACCAACATTACCTCTCCATTTTTAGTAGTAAAATCATAAAGCACCATAGCACCTAAAAAAGCACGGTTTTAGCACGTTTTTGAGGACCGCACGTAAAAAGCACGTTCGTATCCAAAAAAGCACGTAAAACCGTGCTAAAAAGCACGTTCTGGCAACACTGCTGACGCATCGCTCGCGCACGCGTAATTGGGAGGCCGCAGTCACAAAATAAAAAATATACAGAAGGTCCGTTCCCGTCGTTCTTGAAAATACATACCTAAACTTGCCCGACTCACAGGGTTGCTTCTGTATTGATTCTGAATTTTAAAAAGGAGTAGGTATAATAAAAATTCTTCAACATGACATTTAAATATGAACCAGCGTATCTTGGTAAAAAACCCGCCAAGTGCGAGTCGGACTTCGCACATTTAGGGTTCCGAATCAACCTCAAAAATATGATTTATCAATATATTAGTATTTGTTGTTAAAATATACGTAATATTGAACATCGTCACCAAATTTCTAGTTCATAGGTCAATGAGAAGTCTAAAAATTCTTCGGAACAAATTTTGTGACAGACGACGGACGGACGGACGGACGTCTGGGCGACACCAATAGGGTTCCGTTTTGACCCTTCGGGTACGGAACCCTAATAAATTGATGCGTGACCCGCTGCGAGTTGTGACTTGTGACCGGCGGCGGTCGAGAGCGCCAACAAAGAATATTAGTACCTAATTAATTAGGTACCTACTTAACTAAACCATAGTACTTAAATACTGGCGTTTTACCAGCGAACGATAAGATGAATGTGTAATGGTTGATCGTCGTTATCAAAGCGGCTAGTTTCAAAAAATTACCTACCTACCTAGGTATTGTAACTACCAAAATGAGAAAACCGTTTTATTTAACAGATAAACAGATCATTTATTGCAACCATTTCAATATCGTTTGAAAATTTGAAGAAAGTGTAGGCACAGTTTTTTGTTGTATTTAAACAATAAAATACATTCCAACTCTGTAATAATATCGGTTACCTATTTATTTTGACGTACGTGACACAAAGTTACCTACGTAGCGGCGGCGACGTCAAGTGATCAACGCGCGCACAACTAGCACTCGCGACGCGACAGTGACAGTCGCGACTAAGCTCGTCCGAAATCAACCGAGAATGCCTGTAAATGGGGTTATCTGTGCTTTGTACTGAGCGGACTCTCTGCTCCGGCGCGCGCCGCCGCTATTTACTTTGTGGTACTGCGCAGTTGAATGTTTAATAAGTGGGGCAGGCCACACCTTTAAATGACGCAAGCGCGTAGAGCGTAATATCGTTAAGAATTATGTCTATATGCGTATTAACTCATGAACAAAGAAGGCTATTTCTTTGAAGTTTCACGTATGTCGTGGTGAAAAATGTATTTTACGATTTGAAAAAAAACATAAACAGGTAAACGTGTTATCTGCACTCATTGACTGTAAAACGCAAAAATAAATCTCATCGAAACTTTAGAAGACTTCCTCCAGTCAAGTTAATTCTAATAAATGCAAATACACATTCTGGGTGCTGTCTTTTCGACAACGTGATAAGTAATCAGAGGTCGTGCAAAAGCCGCGCCTATGTCTTTATCGTCTCGCGACTTGAACTGCACGTGCTTTTTGTCTAAAACTGTTATCTAAAGCTCAAGCCACACAAAGAGCGGGCGGGCGGTGGCGGCGCGGGCGCGGGCGGCGGCGGCGCGGGTGCGGGCGGCGGCGGCGCGGGCGCGGGCGGCGGCGGCGCGGGCGCGGGCGGCAGCGGCGCGGGCGCGGGCGGTAGCGGCCTTTGTCGGCAGCCGCCACCGCCAAAAGCAGCTCCCGCGCCGCCGCCGCCCGCGCCCGCGCCGCCGCCGCCCGCGCCCGCGCCGCTACCGCCCGCCCGCTCTCTGTGTGGCTTAAGCTTTATTTCGCTGATTGCGACGAAAGATTGTAATTTTTGAGAAAAAAAGTACCTGTCACAAATTTCTGGTACGTTTAGGGCTGTAGAAATTTGCCCTTTAGGGAGACACTCTTGAAGTCAGTCTCATTGGATTATACTCGTCAAGAGAGAAGAGCCCGAGTGGTAGTGTAGCGGGTTTGGCTACCATTCTCAGTCCTACCTTAGCTTATACTTATACTATATTTTTACATACCCTCTAGTGACTTTACCTATAGAAATACATTACTAGCTCTATAGCTAATCCTATATGCTATCTCATACCTCTTTAAGATATATCAACTTCTTTAAAGAGTTATATATAAAATACCACAGCCACGAAAATATCTTTAGAGCTATAGCGAATTTAGGATATTAAATGACCCGCCACAATATACCTAACATTGTGAAAATTAATTTTCCCAGAAATTTTCCTGGTTTCCTATTAAATATACAATGCAATGATGGAATTTATGGAAAGTATTAAATATTTAATTTAAAATTAAATAGAAATCAAAATAGTATTTGTAAAGTTCCGTTTAAATCAAAATATCGAAGGTGACTTAAATCGAAATATTGAAGATGAAACGAGATCTCAGATAGAGGACATCCAATACGGGATATTAAGAGATAGGGTATTTTTGCTCACGGGATATTATTAGGCGGAACCACCGGCGGCATTAACCAGCAGTTGCTATGGTGGTAGTGATATCGAGAGCGACTCGTCCAAGAGGATGATCGCTTACAAATAACTGACAGAAAATTGTCACTTTGAGATGTTTAACAACGGGTTCCGTGCCTAGGCAGCCTTTCCACCAGAGCTATGCTATGCAGCTATGCTGCGAGGATGTGATAGCTTTCCATTTCCACCAGTGCTATGCTATGTGAACCAATGAATATGATTGGTGAATATCAACGCATCCATAGCATAGTTCTGATGGAAAGGCACAGGCAGTCGATACTTACGATTCCACGGCTCAACGCGCGTATAAGGGTTGTGGGGTCGGAAGGCGGGCACGGCGCCGGCCGCGGCCGGGGGCTGGTATGGCGGTACCCGACCCACTGGCGACCGCGGGTCCGCCGGCACCGACGTGCTGTTGGTCGGCCGCGGCCCCGCCATCGTGGGAGACTCGTCCGCGATTGCTAGAACAAAGGCAGCATTGAAAATAGTCCTGGAAAATTTTAGTCTAACAGTCTAAAGTTGAACATCAGCCTAAGGCTTTGAAAATGAGGCAAATCTCGATCTTTGACTTCAAGGTTCTGTCAATTATGCGTTGATTTCCTTTAATGATAATTGTGAAAAAAAACAAAGACATAAAAAAAGTACCTACCTATTATGTAAATCATGGGTCAGACGCCAGTAGTGAATGACAATGAAAGCCAATAGGGATATCATGTGCGATCATATTTATTAACACCTCCTAGGGTTCCAATTGGTTCTAACGACTAGAAATCTAGTTCTAAGTACTAGCCACGTGTTGTCACACGATTTTAACCGGACAGTTTATCCAATAGATATGTCATTATTTAATCAAAATGTCGTGTCCATACATTAGGTATCAGGGTGAGATTGAAATGGGTCGGTCAGTTAGGGATATAAGAAATTGTCATCGGCAATCTAACATATCAATTTCGGTAATAAAAATTTCGGTTTTTTTTTTACCGGTTTCCATTTTTTAGTCATTTATGAAACGTATGCTGTTTATACAAAACACTCTGTTTCACGAAAACGTGTTTAATTGGTAAGAATCAGCCATTGATTTTCCGGCATCGCCGCCTGTTTTTCGGCGAATGTACAATCAGGGAATTTGAATGCTTGTGTTGCAATAGAGTCCAAACATGCCAATCATTCAAATTCCTCTACTTTACTACCTTTCTACTGTCATGTTGTCACTGCCACGGCTAGCGTTGCTTGCATTGTATTCATTGTTGGAGTACCTACCCTCTTTTTCGCGGTGACCTGAAAAACTTAGCAACTCACCACATAGCCATACGAGGGTGAGGAAGGTGACGTAAGCGGCTAGCGGTGCTGGCATGGTGTTCAGTGGTGGGGCGGGCGCATCGCCTAAGTTACCCGCGCGGCGGCGCGACTCCGCACCTTGCCCACCATCTCACCTTACGCGCTGATCTGGAAAACATGTTTGGTTAAACCAATTTTATTGACTAATATTTTGACGATCGCTTTAGCTTAGTTGGTAGTGACTCTGCCTACGAAGCTGGAGGTCCCGGGTTCGAATCCTGGCCGGGGCATTTATTTGTGTGATGAGCACGAATATTTGTGCTTGGGTCTTGGATGTTTTCTATGTATTTAAGTATCTATTTATCTATATAAGTATGTATATCGTCGCTTAGTACCCATTAGTAAATACAAGCTTTGCTTAGTTTGGGACTAGGTTGATTTGTGTAAGATTGTCCACAAATATTTATTTATTATTTTATTTATTTAATATTGAAAGTTTAAATCTCTTTTCAACCCCTTTAATTCGAAAAAGACTAGTGTTAGGCCCCAGGCCTTCGGCTGATAGCACAACTCTCAGAATAGGCACTATTAACTCAAACTCATAAGTAGCTAGACGCTTTGGTACTTTATTGTCACTTTCACACACAGTTTAAACATGACATTTTAAATGCCCTTGCGACATCTTTCTTCTACGAGTTTTACAAGACAACCAGGAAAATCGTAGCACTACGCAGCGCGTAGCAGACACTGAAAATCTGACGTAAATAGTAGGTAGTGTTAAGCATGGGACAATGTCCAATGGACATGTTAACACTCTCAATGCCAGGTACTTACGTAGCGACCATTCTGCTCGTAGACTCGTAGCCGATACCACGCGTTTCTCACTATGTAGAGAAAATTGCCTAGCGCTACGAAAATCTTAGCAGTGAAAGTATTAAGTATAAATTAATTGAAATAGATATGAAATGTTACGACTACGCGCCCGTTTTTTTAGTTACAGATACAGTCAACAGCAAAAGTAAACGATAATTTTAGTACCCTGTCACTTTCACTACGTTGACGCATCCCAACTGAAGCAGTATTGTTATGTTAGTGCGACAAAATACTAAACTGCTCTAACTACTACTATTTATTTATATTTCAATATGTATTTATATTTGTTATTTTTATGCTATGTTTACTCATGTACAATAAAGAATTATACATACATACATACATACTTCTTTCTGAATTTGGTAGGAGAGAAAAGGATGCTTTTGAGGACGATCGAGAACAGAAGAGGAAATATGCTGGGGCACCTGATACGACATGACAATTTCATAAAAACTATTATCGAAGGCAAGATAGAGGGGAGGCGAGGCAGGGGAAGACCGAGACGTGCGTTTATGGATCAAGCTAAAGAGAAGGTCAATGTAATGTCGTATCAGGAGCTCAAAGCATTGGCAGAGAACAGAACGGAATGGCGATTACTCCACCGACAAGAGCTAGGCTCTTAAATATATGATGATGACATACATACTATTCTATAAGAAATTTTCGTCATCTAATCTGGAACGAAGTAATACCGGCAAGCGGGCATTTATTGGAACTGATGATAATACGAGTATGTTCCATTACCTCACTTGGCAGTGGGTACATATTTAAGGCGTTTGGGGTCGAAACCTTCTGGGACCGTGGGGCCCAAGTGCGCGCCGATTTTATAAAGATTTCCACCTGTGGTGTTGAGTTTTTCAATTGTCACTTTGATTAAAAAAATATAAAGATTTGTCGGCGCGCCTGGTAGACACATCCGGTGACCAGAAGGCTGGCCAATATTTCGCTCAGCGAATAAGCATTGCCATCCAACGTGGCAATGCAGCCAGCCTTCTGGGCACACTGCCCATTGACGGCGATTTGGGTCAAATTTATTATTTGTAGTTTTAATTTATAATTTTATACTTTGTAAATATTTAGTCTTTTAAGTTTGTTATTGTACCTAATTTATCTTCTTTATATTAATAAACGAATTACAATTATTCCATTAGCAAATCATATCATCATAATTATATGAATTAACTGCAAAATTATATTTCCTAATTCCGCACCAATTCAATGTAGGTACAGTCGAGGGCATTAATATGTATACACTTTTTTACCTAATCCAATGCGGTCGCCTACAATTTGTGAGCAAACGCATTCGATTAGGTAAAAAAGTGTATACATATTAATGACCTCAACTTTACTAGGTGCACTGCTTAAGATAACGTCGTAGTAAACGGAACATTAAGGGCTGACATTTGTACTGCGTTGTCAATTTACTTCGCTGTACATTGCTGGCAATTTCAATTTTGTTATAAATTAAGTGAAACCTAAATTTTGCTTTTATAATGAAATTAAGCGCACGGTTAGGTTATGAAACTACGTTTAAATGCCCTACTTAAAATGAAACCCCGCATGCCGGCAACACACGTTATAATGCTTCAAACAGACATCACAATGTCCGTCAACGTTATCCATTTCGCAATGGGCCTCGAATAAAAATGGAGGCTGCGTCGACTTGTAAGAAAACTGCGCGCATGCGCGAAGTCAGCCTCTCGAGCTACTTGTTGATCTCTTTTTCATTCACGACGCACCGCTTCGCGCATTCTACGCAGTTACGCGATTACGACTACGCAGACAGATTTACATCACATAATATTAGATAAGAGAATAAGACAGAGATAAGAGAGATTGGCTGGAAGAAATCCCTTCTAGAGATACGCTTGCCTTTGTACATATAAAATAAATAAATATTTGTGGAAAATCTTGCACAAATCGACATAGTCCCAAAATAAGCAAAGCTTGTACAATCAAGTGCAAATATTTGGGTGCATTGCATACAAATTGCTCAAACATATTTGCCCCATAGCTCTTATTATGGTTTCGGTACATAATATTTATGACATAATAGGCATGATGACTCAAAAAAAATTATTACTTCAATAGAAAGAAGACATAAAACTATGCCAAATAGTGAAAATCCTATTCAAATATCTCAAAAAATAACGAAGCAACAACGGTTAGAATGTTCGTAGTTAGAGAGAGAAAGTGCTACTCGACCGTGACGTCACCTTTGAGTAGCGCCATAGTAAATGACAATCGTTCAATACAAAGGTGCGGAAAAGCGACAGAAAATACCCACTTTTAAAACTTTGAAGACTTATAATTACGTAATTATTTATTTTTTTGAATTACTTTTTTTGCCATTTGATTGAGAATTTGAGTCATTATGTAGAAAATTTGGATTTATTGATTTTCTTTTATAGTGTCATCATCCCTATTCATTCGATACATATTTTTGCACTTGACTGTACTATGGGTACTAAACGACGATATACATAGGTACTTATTATTAGATAATTAAATACATAGAAAACATCCAAGACTCAAGAACAAATATTCGTGCTCATCCCACAAATAAATGCCGTGACTGGGATTCGAACCCGGGACTTACAGCTACGTAGGCAGGGCCACTAGTGCCACTACCAACCAGGCACTAGGCTAAAGCGGTCGTTAAAATATGTGTCAACTGTTCTTGTAATTTTTGCTGTGTGTTTGTTGTGTTTTACATAGACATACAATATGGACAACATGCGGAGAGGCCTAGCCCAGGCAGGATGCATACTTGGGAGTTCCATTTAACCTTTTCACCGCCATTGACTTGATATGAAGTCAGGACATTAGGTGCCCCACACCAGGTCTCACTCCGTCAGTTCGCCGCGCCGCTGCAAGTACATCCGTAGATGCTACCATTCAGTGGCTGCCGGGCATTTTTGCTACCGGACGGTCGCGTCGTGGTGCCTTTCGCTTGGGTGTGGTCGAAGTTTCTTATTTACCTATTATAATTTGGGTTGTTAATTGGGGATTTGTTAACAGCGGGACTTCTGTGCGTAGTACTACTACATAATTCTGTGCCCACACGCCAATGACTTCATATCGAGTCAATCAGTTCGATGTAAAGGCATGCTACCTATCAAGTAAGGCTCATTTTCAGTCTTTTGTTACGAAGACTTTGGCGTGTGAGGCACAACTTACAGAATCTACTGTGGCGGTGAATAGGTTAAAATGTCAGGTTAAGGATTACTGAAGTGATGTTTAGATCATGGCCAAAGATCATGATCTTTGGTCATGGCTAACTTGTCCATTTTGTCGCGAAACATATATATATACGTATATTGAAGGTCAGTTTTGTAACTGTTCATAAAACCACCCTTTAAAGGGGCGTACAACTTAAATTAAATTGGCAATAGGGATGATGACACTATAAAAGAAAATCAATAAATCCAAATTTTCTACATAATGACTCAAATTCTCAATCAAATGGCAAAAAAAGTAATTCAAAAAAATAAATAATTACGTAATTATAAGTCTTCAAAGTTTTAAAAGTGGGTATTTTCTGTCGCTTTTCCGCAAAACGCACCTTTGTATTGAACGATTGTCATTTACTATGGCGCTACTCTAAGGTGACGTCACGGTCGAGTAGCACTTTCTCTCTCTAACTACGAACATTCTAACCGTTGTTGCTTCGTTATTTTTTGAGATATTTGAATAGGATTTTCACTATTTGGCATAGTTTTATGTCTTCTTTCTATTGAAGTAATAATTTTTTTTGAGTCATCATGCCTATTTTAAAAGATATTTAAGTTGCATTTATGTACCCGTGCTGGCCAATGTGCGACATTTTGCCATAAATCTTTATTTAAGTACCCCAATATTTTTCGTAATTTAAGTAGGTAATATCGTATGCTACACGGCCTACATTTCAACATTCTATGATAATCGCGTAAGATGAGATAAAACATTCGTTCTCTTTCTGGCATCTCTCGATGGAAAAATGCGGAGGTTTACTCTTATATTTCCATCGTAAACGCCATCTATGGGCTTCATCATACTGAAAATTGTGTAAATATGCCCATTTGCATTTGCAATACAGAAGATATTTACATATAAAGGTTATTTATAAATAACTTGTAAAACGCCTAAATATGTATTCAGATATGTTTGTCCCGGGTTTTATAGATACTTACAGCCGCCAATATTCTCGGTTGTAGTTATACTCGCTGAATGAAACGATTGAAATAAATTTGATATTTCCGGATTTTTAGGGTTCCGTAGTAAACAAGGAACCCTTATAGTTTCGCCATGTCCGTCCGTCCGTCCGTCCGACCCCCGTTTTTCTCAGTAACCGTTAGTAGTAGAAAGCTGTAATTTGGTATGAGTATACATATCAATGACGCCGACAAAACGGTAGAATAAAATCTTTAAAAAAATTTTTTTTTAGGGTACCTCCCCTACATGTAAAGTGGTGGTGCAATTTTTTTTTCTGCCAAACCCCATCGTGTGGGATATCGTTGGATAGCTCTTTTAAAAATATTATTAGGTTTCTAAAAGCATTTGTTGATTAAAGAATTGGTTAGCGTGATATTAAGCTTTGAAGTGATAATTTTAGCTATGGTCAAGTGTCCCCCCCCCTGCCAGGTAAACGGTGGCTACTAGGCATGTGAAAAAAAAAACAACGGGTTGCACTCCGGGAGTGCCGGCAGAAGTGAAAACTCAATAAAGATAGTAAATGGGTCATTGTCAGATTTAGGTGCGCGTCTTTTCGGTGGAAAGGACATGCCAAAAGTTAAGGGCTACAAAGCTTAATTTTCGATTGATCTGATAACCCGCATAATCTGTAATTCCGTGTCTATAAATCCATATAATAAAAACGTAAATTACATGCACACAAGCCGTTAACTATTGTCCACCGAATGGACAACTTTTGTTTTTCCGACTGACAATGACCCAAATAACAAAGATATTCATATCGGTATCGGTATCCGTATCGGTATCCGTATCTGTACTGTACTCATACTCATGTTCATATTCGCATAATCCATTTACATAATATGTCCCGAGTATCATTGTGTCTTACGCATCTAAGACCAGGAACCTGTACCACAATACTTTACAAGCGTACAATTCGACAAATTTGTGAACTTTTTCTATGGAAAATTGTGCAATTTTGTCAAATTGTAGACTTGTAAAGTTTTGTGGTATAGGGGCCAGCTGAGTTTAGCTGAGTTGACACCTCCTAACATCGCAATCACGATTACTAGGAGCGGTCAACTAGCTGGTTTTAGAATCTTAGAATCTGTCGCGAGTTCAACAAATTTTCATTTTCAAAAGTGCTCAGAGCCGCTAAAGAAGTTTTCACTTCAAAAATTGTAAGCAATACTACCTATTTCCCATTTTTATTTCTTTAGATTCGTTGAGTGTGCTCAGGAACTCCATGAGCTCATACCGCCTTCCCCCTTCTTCCATCAGATATCCAGACGACGTACGACTGGCTACTTTCATTACCTGGTCAAAATCATCTTTTTTTATAATGTTTACTCGTTTGGTATTCGAATGGCGTATGTAGGTACTTCCGAGTTCAAATAACGTGGACCTTTTTAAGGTACGAGTGAATCTTCGCATAAGCGTCGGCCTCACTTTCAATTTAAAAAAATATATATGACTGGTTAGAATTAGGCGTTTATTTAAGAAATAGCTGTTTGCTCTAAGGAAGAACCCAAATTTAGTGTATTTTGAAAATTAATTTTATTTTTTAGGAAATATTATATTATTAATATCTATTCATTTAATGTGACTCGTTTACTTTCTTTGTCTATTCTAATAGAATCGTGCTCTATCAAGGTCATAGGGGCCCCATTACCCTAATGTGCCCAGGGCCTCAAATTGTTTAAAGACGGCCCGGCCCTGTGCGTTTCCGTTACTGTCACCCGGGGAGGTACCCTAAAAAATATTTTTTTTAAAGATTTTATTCTACCGTTTTCTCCGCGTTATCGATATGTATACTCATGCCAAATTACAGCTTTCTAGTACTAACGGTTACTGAGAAAAACGGGGGTCGGACGGACGGACGGACGGACATGGCGAAACTATAAGGGTTCCTTGTTTACTACGGAACCCTAAAAACTGAAAAAATCAAATTACTTGAATTTCCCGAAACGTGGGGTAATCTTCAGGGGATTTTTTTATTATTTGTTGGTATCCCGAAATCGAATTATAAACCGACTGAATGATGGGACATCAATTCTAAGCTGGCTTCTATGGTAGATTTATACTACGCGATTTGATCGGTTTATATGTGAAATGTTTGGAGGTTATTTTTGAATTAATTTACATATTTTTCCTATTTCATCAAGTGTCTCATGATATAACTTATGATTTAGCTCAGTAACTTGGTACCGGTGAGATTTTAGAAATAAACACGGGTCCAAAATGCAAAGAAAATGTACTTACGCAAATTACGCATGGAATGTAACATCCGCCTTTTTTCGGTCGAGTTTGCTTTTACAGCCCAACACTGAACACCCCACCATGTTTGCACTGAACACCCAAACACTACGGATCTGATAATTGGTAAATTATTATTCATTTAAACCAAACTTATCATTAATTCTCCATTTATAAAATGCACTACCAAATAATCTTCTTGACACAAAACTTTGACACAAATACAAAAATTTTCGATCGGTGATAAGGACAAAACATCGCACTATTTTCTACTTCCTCTCATAGGAATCGCAATAAGGCTATCTTTCTCTTACAAAGCGTGTCAGGCCCTTGGTATTTTATCCATCACTCTTGGCCACTAGGTATTTTGAAGGGAACTGTCACCGTATTTAGGGACAATAAGAACTACTTTCCATGAGAATTTATTTGAAATATGATCTTTACGGAAATCGGTCAGTCTGGCTATCCGATATTGGACTTTGGAAACGCTTTTTTAGGGACAATAAGAGCTACTTTCCATGAGAATTTATTTGAAATATGATCTTTATGGAAAATCTTAGGATTGTCTTAAAACAGTTAGAACCTTGGCTTTCTAAGAAGACCAGCGGGGGACCCCTCGTAACATAGCAATCACGATACTAGGAGGGGTCAACTAACCTGGTCTTGGAATTTATCGCGAGTTTATACATTTTTCCCCAGTACAAAAGTGCTCAGCGCCGCTAAAGAAGTTTTCACTTCAAAAATCATGGTAGTAGTAAATACGATGAATTTAAAAGGAAAACTATCACAGCTAAGTAGACATTACTAGTTAACGAGTAATAGTCGAACTTCAGAAATGTACTTTGCAAAAGCAAACTTTCGTACAATTTCCATTGATACCTTAGATAATGTTGTTAATTCTGTCAAAAACATAGTAAATATAAGTTTGCGAACTTTTTAGTCCATATAATGTAACGGGTAGACGACTACGGAACCCTACCTTGCGCGTGACCCGACACGCACTTGGCCGGTTTTTATTTTGTTAAAACCGAGTGTTTTTGAAGTAGGTAATCGTTTGCATTCTGGTTCAAACAGTTGATGCATCGTGTCCCGCTCTTAAATATTTGATTACGCATAGAGAACGTAGGTAGTCTATATTCATATTCAATTTCAACAGTGCGAGAAACCTACTATATCGTATAAATGTCATAAGAATCAAAACTAATGCTGTTAAAATACAAAGATGTGTGCTTATTCTATCTTTGGAATAGCATAGTACTGTTGTATTTTTATTGAGTTGTGCATTGTGCAATAATTTAGGAAGGTAAGGGTACTCTAATGAGGAATAAGCTTAAGTAGCTACCTACTCATATGATTTAGGTATAGCTCCAACTCAAAGGTATCCTAGAACGCCATTCATCGATCGCGAACCATCGATATGTTTTTCTCGTGTCAAGCAAAAACAATAGTAGGTACTCGACCCTTAAGGTCATTATTACGGACACACAGTTTGATTTAATTAGCATGATCAGGCTTGTTATGGTTAAATTTGGCAAATAAGTAGGTATAGAATTTATCGAGGGATCAATAAACGGGGGCGCTGCGCGGAATCTTGCGCCCACGGCCGCCCACTCGCACCCCCCACCCCGTCCCCTTTCGCCCCCAGGAGTCTGTAACTTTACACCAGCCACCCACGGGTCCACCATGGAAATAAAATCTATGACGCCAATCACCAATTCCACCGAACCTACGCATATGCGATCCTAACGCGATTCCAAAACTCATTTCCAGTCCACGGAGGATGGTTTGACTAGAAATTCTTATAGGTACGAGTACATTAACATTAACACACACACCGTGATGTGGGAATGAAATTAATATGACGTTGAATTCTAACACTGACATGTATGATACCTGAGCACGCTTAGCGTTTCAGCATTATCTGTTTTCAAGCACTGGCGGGATATGAGAACTGAAACACCACATACGTCTTGCACCGGCCACTATAGTCACTGGCGCACACTAGTTTGCATTCGCGATTAAGTCCTTTACTAGTTTTTTTTTTAACTTTAATAATAATAATATGAGTTGAGCATATGGATGTGTCTCATCGGTAATACCGTTCTCGCGCAACTGGGGTAGCTAGTAGGTGAGCTGGATCCTCGTCCCCCGTTCCCCGCCCCGCGGCCCCCGCGCAGTCTGCGCCCATCGATGAATGGAGCAGCCCTTAGTACCTTTCTCCGCTATAAAAGTCTTTCAGTGCTCCCACATTTGATCCGGAACCCTAGAAATAGATGACGCGATATTATATATACTTACGGTTTTATGTTTCATAGTGGCTTTGCATATGTGGACCTATTTTGATTAAGAGATCGGTTTAGTTACTTCGCTTTTAAAGTGTATAATTTGGATTTTAATGTATATATAATAACACAAATGTAACTAAACTTTTATATTGCCGAACAAATGATAATTTTAATTGCAGAACATTTAAAAAGGGCTAATTATCCATTTCTCGATATTATTCGAATTGCTTTGAGCATTTTCCATAGATATTTTCGCACAATTTAGGATCCTTTGGATTTGCGTGCGTCTAGAGGCTGCGGTATCCGCTTACCATCAGGTGGACCGTATGCTTGCTTGCCACCATCACGTTGTATAAAAAATATTAAAGATACAATATTTGATTAGTAGAATAAATTAAACAGCTTTCACATAGGTTCTGCCCTTTGGTTCTGCCACTCTAATTTTATGTGTGTGACATGTGTAAATAACAAAGAAGCAATTATAATATTAATCACTGTAGGTACCTACTAGAATCCTTAAAATCAGATTTGAGGCAGCGCCCCGTTTTGTCTCAGATTTTCACGTCTTGAAAAGTTGAAACTCATTTCTGAGCCGTTAGTTTCTTACCTTAGTTACCTGCTGCAGTTACTATTTAATTCCATCCGTTAACGATAGATGGCACTAGCCCCGTGGCCGACGATGATGTCGAGATGCTACGCTTAGGAGTTCAGTATTTTCAGGCAACAGAAATATTTTGGGTTTTAGTTGGCTTGGCTGAGCTTTGCCTTCGTTGTATTGAGACTTCACATAGATGGCGCTGTCACTTACTTGTTCTGTTCACCCAACACACAAGTAGATACGTAGTGAACTGAAAACTTTATACAGTTCTAGATAACAACAATAATCGCTAGATGCCGCTTTCGGGCGTTCAGGTCAAGGGGCTGAGACGCTTTGATAGAGAAAGTAGAGGTGAGACGTACTAGGCAAAACGCGTACTACAAGGTCCAAAGACGCGCTAAACCGACCCCGACCCGAGGTGCCCCGAAAGAATCCGAACGCGCAGACGAATACGAGTAGCGCGGAACATAAAGACTCTTAGACGTTTCGAGTCTTCAGAGTCGTCGTACGCCTAGTACTCGATACGCTAAAAGACGCGCAAGCGGGATCGCGTACTTACGCGTCCATGCCAAAACCTATTCCAAAAACCTGTTCCCGTAAATACGTCTCACCTCTAAGAGAAAGATAGTCTTATTGCGATTAATAAATAATGAATAAATAATGAACTTTATTCTGTAAGTAGGCCGCAATGGCACTTTTACAAGTCAAACCCTACTAGCGTTTCACAGAGGCCACTGCCGAGAGGAAACGCCGAAAGAAACTCGACAGTCAGCCATTTTCTCACAAAAATATGCTTATTACAATGATAATACTTAACCTACTTAAGATCAAGAAATCTAAGACACATAGAATTCAAAATTCAGAATTCAAACATTTTTTCCTATAAGATTCCTATAAGAGGAAATAGAAAAGAGTGGCATGTTTTGTCCCTATCACCGATCGAACATTTTTTCATGGTCGGGTTATAGGCAAATGCAAACTTACATAAGCAATACATTGGACATGCAAACCGGCGTAGTACAAATTTTGTATGAATATGAGCAAAGTATGAGAAAATTGAGGAAGACATAGCCCCGGTCGCTCGTTGGCGTATCTATAACTACCGAGTATATATTATATCTATGGTTCAGGCACTAGCACAACTTACAAAAATCGTATTTTGCGTGACAGCCATTGCTGTCTCGTTCGAACTGTTCGAATTATTACTCTTAGTGTTATAACCTAAGCAAGGGTCTTTAAAATAAAACAATTTGATAATAAACTTCATTTTGCAACGTTTAATTTTATAATAAACTATTCGTTTTGCAATATCTTTCTATAAACATCAATATAACTACTAATTCGTCCTCTACGACAAGGTTACACTATAATTGTAGTTATTTACAACGAACATATATACCTATCTATGTTCCACATTTTTTATAAATCTAGCGACTGAAAGTTTGGCAGGTAGAGCTTTTAAAACTTACGTATTTAATTGTTTCATATAAATAATAACGTTAAGTAATTATAGTATATTTATTGCTTACGATTATTACTTACCATTGGATATAATTTATAATTTTAGTCCTTAATATAGTTTTTTTCTATAATAAATAATGTAAGAGGAGAAGGTTTAACTCAAATTGTAAACTATACAAACTTTGACACACAACTGTAGTAAACTACTCTCGAGCAAATGGAATAAATCTAATTCGATTACTTTTAGCTATTTAGGATTCCTGACATAAGTACAAAACAAATATACAAATAAAGATGTACACTTTAAAAAAAACAGTAGCAGTGAAAAAACTCTGTTTTTTACAAGCTTTTGTTACTTGCACTGTTCGTACGTACTTACATAAGTAACTATGTAAGGCGACTTCCTGACTTGGCGGGGCGGGATCGATATGTGACATTTTCTTCTTTGACGTAAACTTACTGACGTCGCAAAGATTCCCAGTTGACGGAATACTGTCAGTATTACATTTGCGCAGTAGTAATATCATGCGCAGAAGCGGATCAGTACTGCCTTCGCATCGTCCCGCTTCCGCGCATCCCGCGCCAGTCAGGAAGCACTCATTTAAATGTAGGGGCGCATTAAAAATTAGTACTGAGTTGAGTGCCAGTTGACACTGACATTTGACAGTTTTCTCATATCGTACCGCCTCCGCAGCCGCACCGACAAATCAGGAAGTCGCCTAAGTTGTTGTCAAGATTTGCAATCTTTTTTTCAGCCACTTGCCGGTATCCGATTGAGCTGAAATTTAGCATACTTATTTCGTTGCGTATTTTGTAGATACCGCTGTGGCTGTTCCAATATGTACTAAACTGACCAATTATGTTAGGAAAATTTACTTCAAATCTACCTAACCTACTAAATGATAGATAAAGCTCTGTAATTTTCAAATACTCATTCAATTCCAGACTATAGTACTGATCCCATTCCTTACTCTATAGGTATCTACAATCGGCTGCAAAAATATCTTCTCTACTAGAGCGCTCAAAAATATATTCACTCTTTTTTGATGACGTACCTATAGATTTTGTGATATTATTGTTCGCTTAAGTATGCTCTATATGGATAGGTATTACAATTGTAATCAAACCAAACGTGGTTTGCCACTTTCGTGGTTTACGTACGTAGTAAAGCAGTACTTTCGTATCAAGTATTATGCGATTGGCTGATTAGCCAAGTCACGTGGTTTAGTTTTTTACAGATGCGCAATTTGTGGAAAGTTTCCAAAAAGTTGAAAAAGTTCTTGAGAATTTCATAGAAATATAATTTCCATTATACATTACGTAAAGTTCCAAACCCCATACAAAAATGTGAGAAATTTCTGAAACTTTCCCATGTGGAAAAAACGCAATTTTGAAAAGTTTCCGACGGCACATCAAGTTTGTGTTTGTTGTACAGGTTTGTGGTACAGGTTGTAGTTGTTTTCATTTAGTTAAATATCTATTCAAATAGAGTACATAATAGTACATTACATATATAGTTGTGAAGACATTTTTTCAGCTGAATGTTCCTGAAGTTACAATATTGGCAGTTTCAGTAGTTTGACTATGACATGCTATACTATAAACTACTATACGTCAAGACTACTGAATAAGTAGCAAGTTCACCGAATAAAAATTTACATAATGGCAGTTTTGCATGCCCATATTTGTATCCATTTATTTGATGGGATTTTGACTAAGAACTCCGAGAGAAGAAAGATTGTACTCAGGCATAATTTTCAAACAGACCCGTTTTTTATGAACTTGAATGTAACAGTTTAAGACTATTGTGAACTTATCGTGCGGTGCGAGAACAGGTATTTCGGAATATTTTTTATGTCACACCTGGCCATAAAGTGACAATTACCGCACGCTACACGCGCGGAAAACCCCATTTCCTAGCCAGGGGGAGATATAACTACTACTCTGTTTCAGCCGTCGGAGTCTTGCGCCCGAATCGTGCGATAGAGAGAGTCGTCACCGTTGGCTATTTGGCGCCTAATTTCTCGCAAAATCAGTGGTTCGGGCGGCAACGTTTTCCACCCCTTAAACATTAGGTAGTAGGAAGTTTTCGAGTAAAAATGACGAATCTTTAAGGGTCTATAATTTCATTTGTATGCAATTTTTCCAAAAAATTCAAATGTATGAACCTAGTAATAATATAAATCTACAACATTTCCAAAAATCATGCTAATTGGGTTAGGATTAGGGGTGAAAACATCGCCGGTTTTTGTAAGTAAAATTTCTGCTATACAATCGAACTACTTAATCGAAGATATAGAAGACCCAGTAGACGGCATTGAACAGCAGGAAGCAGACAGGGAAGATGACGCGTGAGTACGTGTCGATGACGTTGACGTCACGTATCTTGGGCATCGAGGCTTTGATGACTGATGCGCCGCGCCGCAACGCGTGGATCATCTTAGGTTTACCGGTCGAACCGTCTGGAATATACATTTATAATAAGAAATTTCAAATTAAAGGGAGAAATTGAAAAATTTTGGCTCCGAGCAGGAGGACTTGCGACATTCTGGCATATCAACTCTTAGAGTATTCCAGTGTCGTGTCTGAGGTTTCGCCTGGATTTTCCCCACTCTGTGGACTGTGGCTTTATAGGCCGGGAGCAATAAAGCGATAGGAGTCCGCGGTTGAAGAGTGGCCTGCGAAGAATCAAGAGGAAATCTGGAATTCTCTAAGAGTTTGCGATCCAGTGAGCGGCTTGAACCGAATCCGACGTGTCAGTGGAATCAAGCTACTGGTAGCAGTCGCTTTCGTAAAACTAGTCTACAAGGTCTTGGGGGAATCTTGGAAAATGTGAACCCCGGGCTCCATAAGCCTATGGAGAGCCCTAACAAGCGAGAATTCGCTGGGAGGATGAGGGTTAAATAATCACAGGCAGGGAAAATTAGTAGGAGATTTTATTTTTAGTATAGGGGGCAAACGAGCAGACGGATCGCCTCATGGTAAGCGATTACCGTCGCCCATGGACATTGGACACCCGTAACTCCAGAGGGGTCACAAGTGCGTTGGGCAGCGACTCCACAGGAGTCACAAGGACGTGCCTTTCAGATGGGAGTGGAGTGGGATAAAAATTCTTATTGATAATAACTTTTTGAGTTCCTAGAATGCGGGCGTGTCCGGTATCGGAGATGCGTGTGATCGCGCTGGAGTCTCAGCGAGGGCGGAGCGCCCGCGGCGGCCGGCAGCGGCTTGGACCGAAGCCCTAGCAGTGGGGACACCCGGCCCGTGGAGCTCGTGCATTCTCGGAGCGCTATGATCTCTTCTGGAGAACGGGAGCCTGTGGGCAAGGTATTTTTTTTTGTCGATGTGTGTGTGTAAAAGACAACAGTCGTCACATCGTCATTTGTGTACTTTAAGGGATCGTCCTAATACAACGCGACTACGCGATGATCGCAAGTTCGCGCGAATTTTACTCACGCGCGAATAGAATAGAAGTTTATTTTTCACACAACATAATGCACAGGTAGGAAACAATACTCGTACACATAAGTTTTAACAAAAATAAAACCACGCACATTAAAGTGTGACAATAGGAATGAACTCAGCGTAGGGTGACACCACCAATAATGGACACTTTAAGCTGACAAACACCAGTAATGGACACTTCAATCCTAATTCAAAGAGCATACGGTTTTAAATTGATTATGCTATAAAAAGTGCATCATTGAGCCTTGTCCATTACGTGGTGTCATTCATTCATTATTATTTAAGAGTTTAACTCTAGTTGGTTCAGTTCTCTACAGTCCGTTCTACTTAACGCCAGTTCTTTGACTTCTCTATACGTGGTGTCATACATATCGTACCCATAGTACAAGCTTCATTTTTAAATTGTGATCAAGTTTGCCTTACCGCCGGATTTCAAGTCTTTCTCAACGCTCGTGCTCGTCGACATCTCGCCTTTCTTTAACTTGGCTCGCTTCCTCGCCCTGGCCCCCCAGTACGTGTAGTTCACCGCCGCGTACTCCAGTAACGCGGCGAAAACGAAGATGAAGCACATGACCAGGTATATGTCGATCGCCTTCACGTAGGATATGCGCGGGAGACTGGAGCGCACACCTGTGCTTATTGTGGTCATGGTTAGCACCGTTGTGATACCTGAAGGTAAAACGCTTGGTAAATTTTTATACTTACGAAGTCACGCGACTTAGGACCGATACGTACACTGTACGTGTACGTGTACAAGAACTTGTCTGCAGTTTTCATTACATTGGCTACTAATGTAAATAGGACAAGAACGATCAATCACTGCATTGAAATGAAAATTACGTGCAATTACATGCTGCCATTATCGATTGAGGATTCATTGTATTGAGTTAGAAAGATGCATGTCCCTCGTGCTCAACGCATCCTCGGAAGCGTATACTACCACTGATCACAACTCTCGCCAACGTAGTGATAACTAATTTTCCGATAAACTATTGTTCAAAAAACTCACCTAACGCAACTCTCGCCGACGTAGCCTCGTGATTAATCCAGAAAGATACCCAGGATAACATCACAATGAGGATGCACGGCAAGTAAGTTTGGAACACGAAGTATCCGATGTTCCTTCGCAGTTTGAAACTGAGGGATAGCCGCTGGTACACGCCCGTCGCTAACTTCTCCTGTAATATTCACTTCGTTGAGCAGTTCATTTATAATCAACGTTAAAAGCAACCTCTACTTCAGTTCGTTCAGATATTTTAGTATTCAGCACTTTGAGATTCGTCACGCTATTAAAACAGGTGAGCAGTATAAATCTATGAACATAGTTGAAACAGAACTAAAAGAGTGATTGATCCAGCGTAACTTTTGCGTAGGGACAGCGTAATGTAATAAAAATAAACTTACTATTCTATCATTAGTCTCGTGTCCCAGTATTGTGAACTGAGGCAGTTCGGCGTCCTCCACGCCTCGGACCGGCGTCTCCTTCCAGTACATCACCACGTCCGACACCGTGTACCCATCTGTAGTGAGATGTATGTTAGCATGCTGATCGTAGGGCTGTCAGAAGATGATCTACAACGTCAAGTACCCAGATATTTGGTTAAAGTCCTTTTTGAAGATCGTGAATTTCTTTGCGACTCCATTTTCGGCCTCGCTTTTACCTTTGAGCTAGACTGGCCAAGATAAATCCCATTCGCATTTTTAAAAAATGCTATTGGTTCTCAGTAGCCAATCTTGATTAAGAGATTGTTTAAATAAGTTTCCGTTGGACTATATTTTACCAAATTTGCGGGTAAAATAGGGACTTAAGTGGTTAACTCTTGCAAGCATTGAGTTTCTTCAAGAATACTTGATCTTGGAGATCATCTTAAGACATGGCATACCTACCTAATTAGTTTCCTACTTCACCCCAAAATACTATGCTATCTTACGGTCATTAAAGCTACCTAAGAAAACTGCTCTTATCACAGAAGAAAGTACGTTAATATAACAATATTATTATGATTGTCGTATGAATTCAGTTACAAAATGGCAGCATTGTCGGTATGGAAGAAGTAAAGCTGACTGTTTGCGAAAGAAAATATAATAATGTCACTGATGCGAAAATTAAAAAGATTTCTCGAACGAAGACGTTATCTTATTAAAATTCATGCAAGGCGCATGGAAGTGGTGGATGCAACTTGGGGAACCTGCCCAAAAGATCCCTCTGCGTTGATGTGCATCATATTTTTTTATCAAAATAAGAAGCTGTGCATGTATTTGTAAGGCCTAGAAACTTAAAGTAGCGATAGCTGAAAGATCGACTATAATCAGACCCGACTAAGAATGTGAATGTCGAATCTCCATCTGAAACTAAACGTGTTATGTCATAGAGTAGGATAGCAGACTTAGGACTGCTGTTGCAGTTGCTGTTTCTCAAGCTACGTTTATCTTTTGCCTGAGCCAGAGTTAAAAGTATAAATGTAATGTCTCCTCTCCTCGACCGATTTCGGCTCAGGTGACTGCTCTCATCTCCGTAGAAGTGCTCGCATGTAGTTAACGTAGTAATCTTGTTAATAAGGCTACGTATGGATTCGTAACCTGATGCGACGGCGATTTCAGTAGATCAAGTAGCCTAAGTTGTTCCGAAATCGCATCAACAATCACCCAGTCAGTGCAACTCCGGTCTATAGACCGACCGAGCGACCGTGTTAATGAGTCCTCGCCTGTGACGGGACAGGGGTAAGAGTGGACCGGGTGTAGGCGGCGGATACCTGCCTCCCGCTTTCCTTCTGCGCGGTCTCAGTTAAACGGTCGATCTATAAAGCGGAACATCGCAGGCATAGAAGCACGCATGTCAAAGCATAATAATGACAGCGGTAAAATAAATCATGTAATGAATGCACGAAGCGGTGAGCCACGTGTTACAAGTGTAAGAGTCACACAGCTTTCAATCTCGACGGTGCAGTTCTGCGAGTCCAGGGGGTAGTAGTGGAGGTCCATCATGCAGGCCAGGGTGGCGGTGAAGCGCATGCCGTAGATGATGCTGCCGTCACCGCCGAGACGCACCAGCTTGTTGCGCTCTGTCACGTCGTGGAGGAAACTGGAAGATAACCAGTCAATAATTTAGCGACAAAACTCGCAGTAGCTCGGTCCCACGGGTCTAGTTTCCCCTTTGGAAGGTCAGGTGGCAGTCGCTTTCGTCAAACTATTAGTCTACTAAATTTGGGCTTGTGACAAAGTGAACCCTGGGCAGCGGCTAAACTGCCAGTAGCTCAATTCCACTCACATTGGATTCAAGCCGCTTAACCAATCTCACTGGAGCGCGAACTTTTTGAGTATCCCAGTGTTTAAGCCGCCCGCGTGGCCGTGTAGGAAGTTTCCCCTGATTTTTTCCCAGGCTACTCTCCGATTGCGCACTCCTATCGCTTTATTGGGCCCGGCCTATAAAGCTACACTCAAGTAAAAAAAAAACAATCGTTCATATCTTAATTCTGCAAGTAGGATTAAAGGGTTTTTTTTAATTAAAAATGGGATCGCTCTTGTCCAGTATCTAGCCAGGGGGCAAAGATGAGGCCGACGATGAAGCGAGCTCACCCAGAAGATGCCTATTCACTCGTGCCTTAAAAAGGTCCAGGTTATATGAGCTCGGAAACACAAACGCCGGCAGAGAATTCCAAACCTTAGAAGTGCGCATTATAAAAGATGATGCAAAGCGCTCGGTTCGAATAAGAGGAATTTTGACCAAGTAAGGATGGTATCCAGCCGTACGTCTGGATGTCCGATGGAAGAAGGGGGAAGGCGGTATGAGCTCATGGAGCTCCTGAGCACACTCTCCGAAGTACAATTTGTAGAAGACGCACAGACATGCTACTTTGCGTCTATGTGCTAGGCTCTGTAGCTTGTTTCCTACTACCTGACCGTCGCCAATGAGCCTCCGGTTCTTTTACATGTTAGAGTTTCCCTACAATACAATTAACAATGATACCATTACTCATTAGTAATATGAATATTTACATAGCAACAATCAAACAACGTATACATACCGAGGCCTATGAAATTGTATTGATATATATTTTCGAAATTAAGGCATAATTGACAATTGAGTATCTAGGAATGGCGGACTGATTTCTTAATTTATAGTAGGTACATCGTATACAATTACATACTGTTTGAATTAAAACACCGGTATACAGAAGTATATACATAGGTATTAAATTTCCAAAAAATGTTGGAAGTATAACAAATGAAACGTCTTACCTATTTTTGTCATTAGCAAAAAAGGTGTCGGGCACCCAAATCTTGTCTGCGAAGTCACCCGATAGTGTCAGCACGTCTTCCTGCAAGCCGAAGCCTAATCTCTCGTCTTTCCAGTACTGGTTCAAGTAGAGAGTTATTGTGTAGTCCTGGAACAGAATCCGTTTAAATATTCCTCTAATTTAACCGATTCAAGGCCTAGGTGACACGTATCAGCGGTGTTTTGACTGCTGAATAAACCTAGAGAGCATTTTTACTTTCGACTCGCTGTTACTATTAAACCGTAAAGTTTTACAAAAAAATATCGATAAGATACGCATACCTAACGTTTAATGTAAAAAGTAAAATAAAAAGTTAAATTAATTCGAAGTAAAATTGGAATATAATGATGGGCCGGCCCGTTTTGTAGTATAAGAAATCGACGGACGCGCGACGGCCGTCGATTTCTTGTACTAGAAAACGGGCCGGCCCGGACACGGAACGGTCTAGCGTGAATCATCCTTTATTCTGTGACATTATATGGAAATTTATTCTTTACGAGACGAGAGACTTAATGCAATAGCTGCATAACATAACACTCAGTACCTACAATACAAAATACTCTTTATGTCACACCTGGCCATAAAGCGGCAATTACCGCACGCTCCGCGCGCGGGAAATCCAACTTCCTGGCCAGGGGGTGACATAAAATTTTGTACTTAACACGGGCGGTAAAAAAGAAAGCCTCAGATCGCATATTTATCGCCCTTACCTTCGGCTCGGGCGATAAATATGCGATCTGAGACATTCTTTGTTTTACCGCCCTTGTTATGTAATGTACTATTATTACACAACCTCAACAAAATAATACGATACAGTACATAATCACAATCAGTAGAGGAACCAACACTCACGATCCACTTTTTACCAGCATCTCCATACTTTATTACATGTAGTGGTATTTAAAATTTGCATTAATTACGAGTGGGCGGCGACCTCAGCCAGTCAGCAGAACGGCATCGATTGGCTGAGGCAGCACTCCGCCCAGCACCGACCCTCGAACTATGTCAAGTGGTCAGCCTTGCTCTCTTTTTGCTATTAAAAGCTTAATGAATTATGATGGACGAGCCTTGAGAACCGAGGACCTTGCGAATCTACCTCCCGGGACATTGATGACATGTTTACTTGCATAGATGACAATATCAATCAATCTCCGTTCTCCGTGTAGGCTAATGTTTCGGAGATTAAGTAGAAGGTCGTCGAGGCACGAAAATATACCGGTAAAACTTGTACAGAAATCTAGTTACTAAAGACGGTATGGTATGTGTTGTAATTATTATAGTTACAGCATATCGGATTCAAACCAACACTAACTTAAGAATGATAAAATTGAAACTAGAAACGTGGAAAGCATTTTTGTTACTTGTCGGTAACGTGTATGATTTTACACAAGATAAGTATTTAGTGCTACTACTGGATTGATTGGATGTGAAACTACTCTACATATACTTTTATGAACATCAAACAACAATGATACATAGTTGTCATTATAATTTGTTTCAGTGCCATTCACACAGATTTTTGTTTTTTACGATTACTAATATGATAGCAATAGCTTTAGGTAAATATTTTTTTTATCTCCAATTGTACAAGTCAAACCAGATACCTATCTACTAACAAAAGAATAGCCCTTCGAGTGGCAGTGGGCAGGGTACATTGCACTTAGAACCGATGGCCGTTGGGGCCGAAAGGTTCTCGAGTGGCGACCACGGACCGGAAGGCGCAGCGTGGGTAGTCCCACAAGGTGGACTAATGACCTGATAAAGGTCGCGGGAGTCCGTTAGATGCGAGTGGCGCAGGACCGGCCATTGTAACACTCTTTGGGGGAGACCTATGTCCAGCAGAGGACGTCTTTCGGCTGATATGATGATGATGATGGTGAACAAAAGAATACGGACTCGAACGATATCGCATTCTGATCCTATTAGTAGTACTACTAAACTTGCCACGATAGTAGTATCGTAATGGTCCACATACAAGAAAGACTCACCATATTCACTTCAGATATCGCATCGAAGCTCGCAATAGTTAAATCCATGCCGACGTACAACGGATCGCCTGCGAATCAATAAAATAAGTCAGCATGAACTGCCATCTGCGAGTGCATTGTAGCGAATCGCTGACAAATCATGATACCGTGTTTACTGGAGTAAATTCTATATTGAATTTTGAATCCTTTTGGTCTAGAGCCCGCAATAACATATAGAGTTGGCTCGGCCACGATTTTGAGAGGCAGCGACAGCGGTGCGCCATAGATGGGAGCGAGGTGCTGCGTTGTGGTCGTGTCGGAGGTTTCCCCTGGATTTTCCCCAGGTCACTCTCCAACCGCGCCCTCCGCTTTATTGGGCCCGGCCTATAAAGCCACAGTCAGATTAAAAAAAAACCGGCCAAGTGCGAGTTCCGTACCATTACCTATAAAAACGGCTATAAAATCATGTATGTTCTATGGGAGCCCCCTTATAGTACATTACTTACCAAGGGCGATAAAACAAAGAATGTCTCAGATCGCAGGTATTTTACGCCCGAGCCGAAGGCAAGGGCGATAAATATGCGATCTGAGGCTTTCTTTATTATAGCCCGTGGTAAGTACAAAATTTTATGTCACCCCCTGGCTAGGAAGTGGGTTTTTTCGCGCGTGGAGCGTGCGATAATGGCCACTTTATGGCCAGGTGTGACATAAAATATTTATTTTATTTTATATTTTAGTATTTGTTCTTATAGCGGCAACAGAAATACATCATTTGTGAAAATTTCAACTGTCTATACGTAGGACGTTATTTGAAGATCCCTATGACACTGACAGTGACATAACATATAGTGATGTGCATGTGTCGATACTTCAATTATTATTTTATCTGTGGCGGTTCTTATCAGCGTCCTCTCACGTACATTAATTTAAACCTCAAATGCGGTTATCGTGTAAAAGACGTTTCTGGTTATCGTTATAACTATCACGGTTCATGAGATACAGCCTGGTGACCGACGGACAGACGGACGGACAGCGGAGTCTTAGTAATTTAACCGTTGGATACGGAACCCTAAAAAAGGTGCTGCATTTAAATCGCTCGCGTGTATGGCGCACCGCTCCCGCCGCCGCTCGGAGTTGTGGCCAAGCCCTCAGGCTCGAGATTGCCTCGCTCTGTATAACATGCATTTAGAATTCGTGTTAGTATTTGCTGAACGGTAGTATTTGGCATGCAGCGCGGATGTACGGAGATATGATTTCGCGTATCCGTGGCGCAGATTCTCATTTTGTCAGGTAATATTAGTGCTTATCTATTTGACGTTAGTAGGTACAGTATTATTTTAATAGCAGGGTTACGTTGCGTAATACAAGAAGAGACGGAACACTAAAATCTATAACATTCGGCGCTCAAGATAGTTTGCGCAAACAGTGGCGTTTCCGAGATAGAAAAGATCGTTAGTTCTGTGAGCCGTAGACCTCTCGCAAATGATATTTTTACGTCATGAACCCCCAAAGGCTCTGCCATTTTTAAACCAAACACCGAATCGACCAAAAAATCCATATGACTACCAAACCAGCTCACAAAATTTCCCGAGAATCGGTTGAGAAATGTGACTTGTAGAGAAAAGCCGAGCATCCGGATGCCGGACAGACAGCATCAAATTAGCTTGACATATGAAGAGATCAAAAGTTCCTATTCCCTTGTAATAAAGAATTTTGACGTTTTCATATGCCAAGCTACTTTTGATGCTGACTTTACAAAAGCACTTTTGCCCAAAGCGAAACGTAGAGGTTTCGCACTCGCTCGGTCAGAAACTCAACATTGCTTCTTACCTCCGAAGTTAGGCCTTGCCAGTGTATAGAAAACTCAACATTGCTTCTTACCTCCGTAGTTAGGCCTTGCCGGTTGTATAGAAAACTCAACATTGCTTCTTGCCTCCGAAGTTAGGCCTTGCCGGTTGTATAGAAGTCAACATTGCTTCTTACCACCGAAGTAGGTAATGCCTTGCCAGTTATAGAATAAACATTGCTTCTTACCACCGAAGTTAGGCCTTGCCAGTGTATAGAAAACTCAACTTGCTTCTTACCTCCGAAGTTAGGCCTTGTCAGTTGTATAAAAAACTCAACATTGTTTCTTACCGATTATGATTATGCTGATTACCTCCGAAATTAGGCCCTGCCAGTTGCATAGAAAACTCAACGTTGTTTCCTACCACCGAAGTTAGGCCTTGCCGGTTGTATAGAAAACTCAACATTGCTTCTTACCTCCGAAGTTGGGTCGGAGCCGGATGTCGTATCCGTCAAGGATGCGTGACACCGTGTGCGTCACGTTCTCCAGGCGATCCGCCGCGGCCGTCGCGCGCTCGTTTCTGTACCAAATGTTAACTCGTCAATAAACAGCTGGCACCTATGGCACACCCTAAGGCCCTAAACTTGACAATACGATTGTACAATTATATTGTAAAATTTTCCATTGAAAACATTGACATTGTTGACGATAGAGTATGGCTAATGAAAGTGGCAAATTAACCGGAATAATTGTACACTACTCGTATGATGGGACTTTGCTACCCTCTTTTTGACCCGTAAAGGATCAAGCAATGTTGTCTCTAGTCGTGGCTCAGTTAGGTAAGTGAGGTTTGATACATTAGACATAGATATTATGGTTGTCATTTAAAAAAATCAGTCTCAACTTTCATTAGCCAGATTCTAGTTATGAGGATATAACAGAGTCATTCGGCGTATATTTTAGGAAAATTCATTCAGCAGTCTCCTATCGGGAGGAGCTCAACTTTAATGTTTTATTTTGTAAATGATTTATTATTTTTTACGAAACCACTGGCTGAAATTTAAATTTTCGAAACGGCTTAATGGAGCCCTTTCATTGGCCCCCCGTACGATCGTTTATTTTCCATTAGATACACTATCCACCTGTCAAAAACGTCCGCGCTCAAGAGTGCTTAAATGCCTTGTAAGCACTCGTGCGCTCGGAGTTGCGCGCTAGCCACCGTCTTGTCAACATGTCGAAGTGCTCCATAAAAAAATTCAAAAACAACACCTTAACGACTTTAAAAACGCATGAAATTTCGTATTTTCGATGAGTATTTCTTTAAAGTTTCATATTTTGATAAATATATAATTGTATTACGCTTATAACAAATATTATTTAAAGAATTTGAAAATAACAGGCAGACGCCTAGCAACGCTACTGTCTCTTTCCCCCGCGTTTAAATAGCTGTATATCGAAACGAAACGGAATATTGTGGAATCGGCCTATAGTAAAATTTCGAATGAATGGAGTCGCAGACTGAGACATATTTTTAATCAAAATGGACAAGTATTAAAGTATAAGTAAACAAGTATTAAGTTAAACAAGTATTAAGGTAGTAAATTAAGTACTTAAATTCTATCGCGATGAACGAGTTCCACGCGGACGAAGTCGCGGGCAATAACTAGTAGCTCATAGAATTTACGCTTCTTTTTGAAGAATGTAGGTAGGAAGCTCAAACACTCCTAAGCTATACTATTTTATTGCGGATTTCCGTTGCCTACCTTCCGGCCTCAAATACCAGATCAGGTCATTGGTAATTTAGCAGTAAAGCGGAACCATTTAAATCAGCCTCTCCATCGCTTCAGCCACCCATGAAACACTAGGAGTTTTGGATAACCATCCATGGTCTTCGTCATCAGCTCCTGTTCACCAAATGCTAGTTCTGAATGCTCGATTTTTTACCGAAAATACTATAATCGCTAAATGTTTCCCTTGTATTTTTGAAGAGTTCCCTCAATTCCTCATGGCTCCCATCATTAGAAGGTATTATGGTATGTAAGCTTTCAATCAATCAACAAAATAATTTTCCAAATCGGTTCATTAACGCTGAGTTCTGAGGTAAAAAACAAATATAAGGTATTTAAAAAAATAAATACATATATAATAATGTCAAAAAATTACCACTGCCCAATCCCCCTCATTTATGAGAGGAGGCCTGTGCCCCGCAGTGGGACGTATATAGAATGATGATGATGATTATAATGTCAAAAAAATATTATTGCTTTAAGTTTATTATTGCCGACTGTACTTACTTTTTTTTCACAGTCATCACATCAACTACTCATAGAGACCGTTTCATTTCAAAGAGCCCGAACCTGACGAGTTGTGTAGTTTAGAAGTTGCTATGGCCACCTCGTGTCTCCATCATCAGATCAGCTCGATGGTACCATAATATTACACTGTCATCCAAATTAAACGTGTATACAAAATTTCAGCTCAATCGGTTGAAGATATCTGCTTCAAAATTGAGCTGCAAGATTACACCCGAACATAGTTACAAACATACATACGTTAATTGGAAGTTAAATAAAAGCTTGTAAAAAGAACCAACAACACCGGTGCAGTACCTGTTAAAAAAATAAAACAAAAAAACATTTTCGACTCCATCCGGACTCTGTTCCAATTTCATCCCTAAGTCCAGTGTTGTCAGTCCAAAAATTAGTGGAAAATTATCGTAGACAAAATTGAACTTAACTGTCTTGGACTTACGGTGTACAATCTTTTAAAATAATTCGGTGTTTTTTAGAAATTTTCCACAATTGTACTGTGCAATCTGTAAGGTTATAACCGCCAAACACTCTATTTAAAATACAATCGTATGCTTGACACATAAGGCTGAATATCGAAAAAAAAGAAATTCATCCCAATTGACTTATGTTTGTGTAGTGTATCTCCGACACGCACACACTCGCAATGACGGCTGGACACTTTTTCTTCTTGAATTTGTAGGTGATAGTGTATCTAGGGTATATTAAATCGATGTTATTTTCACACAAAGTTTCTTTCAACTAATCTTTATTGCAAATTAAGTAACATCATAGGACAAATATAAACGTTGCGATATCAATCGAATAGATGACGGCTGTCTTCCCAAGTTTAAAATACTTATATGTACTAGTGTTAGTATAGCACTAATACTTACTAAGATTTACATACTAGTCTTAGTGTTATGAGTGTTCATGCTTCACTTACGTAATCGAATCATGCGCATCACTTTCATGTCTTCTAATTTAGGTACGTGCACACTTACGAGTATCTTCGAGTAAATATTGAAAGACATACGATAATATCAAAGTGTTTGATATCTGGGCAGTGAACGCTTCGGAGCGTTGCGATAGCCGTGTAGGAGACTTTGGGGGAACAAACATATCTGTTTTTAAGGCCCATCGGTTTTAACAAGAGATAACAAGTTTAATATACGGATTGCATTAAATAACAAACTCAAAGTAATCTTACTGTATGCACCATTTTCAAGAAATTATTTGCTATTCTATCTAAAACAGGACTGTTGCGACCTAATGTCATAAATTTTAAATCTATTTTTATGATTTTTCATTAAGAAAATATCGTTTTAGACATCACTCTAGATCGACTATTTTCAAGTTAAAAACTATTTTTTCTCGCTTAAATTCAACTACACACAAAATAAAAAAGGTTGTGTTACAATCTAAAACTTAACTGAAATAATAACTTATCCTCTAATCACTTTAGATGTTGGTATTATCAATAATATTGTCATAATTTGAAATCAAAACATTTTGAAACTTACATGTAAGGCCTCTTAAGTTAGCAATTAAATTAGTCTGAAGAGCTTTTAGTGGGCAGCGAGCAAAATAACCATTTAGCATGGAAATTCCCCAATCTAATATTGAATTAGCCCAGGTGATGCCGCTAAACCAGTTACACTGACATCTCCGGGATCTCACAGTTAATTGACAATTTATTAACAATTTTGGAATATTCATTACTTTCTTCGGGTAAAATATGATTCGTATTTCGAATTTCCAAGAAATTTGGGCGATATTTACATTTTACAATATTTAACTGCCTAATTTCTTCTCTCGGTCGTTTAAGTTCTGAAAGTTACATCAACAATTTTTAACTGATTTCAATAAATGGAGGAGGATTTTAGAACTCACTTTTTGTGCTCGCCGTGCCTCGCTAGTTGCTGGCCAAGAGCAATCCCAATCTTTAACAATAAAATAAAAAAACTCCGCAATTTTTAGGGTTCCGTACCCAAAGGGTAAAAAACGGGACCCTATTAGTAAGACTCCGCTGTCCGTCTGTCCGTCTGTCACCAGGCTGTATCTCAAGAACCGTGATAGTTAGACAGTTGAAATTTTCACAGATGATGTATTTCTGTTGCCGCTATAACAACAAATACTAAAAAACAGAATAGAATGAATATTCAAATAAAAATAATAATAAAAAAAAATTGAAGGCATTCCCATTAAAGTAATAAGCACACTGGCTATAGAAAGTGTGACTAACACCTCGATCTTACAAAGATTTCTGTGCTAATTTATTTCTTTGTTATTAAAATTAAATTGGGTAATTTTTCACCCGCTTCAAAAAAAAGAGAAAATTTAAGGTCCGGATTACATTAAACAGTTTCCGATACAAAAATCCATTGTAAAAAAAATCTAATAAGGAAAAGTTAGACATATTGCTCACTGCTTGTCAGAAATAAGGGTGAAACCTTTTCACGTTTAGGTACAAAGTAATAAAATATGCAGAGAGCGATACCTACTTAGTTGTATCTCTCTTCATATTAAATTTCAACTTGAACGTATAAATGTTCAGCTTAACTGGCAAAGTGTAAACTTGCATTGTTAAGGTCCGCCACGCAGCCGACGGCTTTGGAATGTCTTTGCTGCAAATATTCTCAGCATTCCTGTCTTATACGAGTAGCGTGAACTTTGTTATCAGTCTACTTTGATGTTCACTGTATTTAGCTAAGCTAAAATGTTAGTGCCATGAAATTAGTTGTAGCTTTCAGCGACGTCGCGGCAAACGTGTCTTTTTTTTAAATGGAGTTTATGTATGTTCTTATTTATGGAATTTTAAAGTACATTTAACACAAGTTTTCCCCAAAGCAAAAGTTGATAGTTTGCTACTCTGGCCAAGACGTCGCTTTGAGTCGGTTTAAGTTATTGAAGTTAGGTCGTTTAGAACACGGAAATATTTTATAGCAACACTATTTTTATCATCAGCGTCTAAAGAGGACACAAGAAGGATATTGATCTTCTATTCTTGAAAACCTTATTGAAGTAGTACCTGCCAAGGATTTCCATAATAACATGTACCTTGTACTTTGTTTTAGTCTAAATTTATCTCCAGTCGCTTTTTGACAGGTTTTTCTACGGGTTACCTTTAATCGTTGCGGTCAGCACCCGTGACTCGACTGCATAGAACTTTATATAATATGGAAATGTATGGATGTATACTCACTGTGCTCGCACAAGCATGAAGACCAGCGGGAGCAGCCGCGCCAGAGCCAGCGCTGGCGCGAGCTGGCGCGGTGTCATCGCGCGGCCCGCGGTAGCATCGCGACTCCTCACATCCCGCACTTTCTTGCTTATAACCAAACCAAACTAGTCCCAAACCAACAAATACGATTTAAATATGAAAATGTTTAGCTGCGCTATGCATTTTACTCACAGAACTTAGTTTAAAACGTCAAGCGCTTCTAAACCGAAAATTTTAAAAAGCTATTCGTAAGTTATTACCTATAGACGTAAGTATAAAGACGATTATCGTAAGTATAGACGAGTCGTGTATAAGTTTGTTCCGACGGGGAGCGTGGTCTCGCGATTGTAAGGAGCGGCCGCGGCGGCGGCGGCGCGCGGAGTGGCGTCGCGCCTGCGCGTCCAGCGTCCACTCTTACCGAAGTCGCCGCGTAACCCGCTAACTATATGGCCAATTAGAAGACAGTACCTCTAAGTGATATCACTTTTTCGAAACAAAACATAAACGATCACGTTTGGGTTCTTAATTTATATGGCAAAAAGTAGTTGCCACCTTTGGCCACCAGGGGCGCTGCTCACGTTGCCTTACAAAATGAGACTAAACGCAATTGCGTTCGTTTGTGTTTTGTTTCGAAAAAACTTATACTAAGTAGAGGTAGCTGATCTTTTATATGTTGTATTGAGATTATACCTAGGTACCAACGAATCATACCCACCTAGGATAGAAATCATATTCGTAATGGTTGGTGCTTAATTCTTGAAGTTTTCATAAGTCCTTATGAGATGTTGGCATGATATCAAGTCATTATTTACTAATGTCTTCACTTCCTCTGTCTATGACTTTCCGAAGCGCCACATAAATCCTCCATCTCTCTTCATGATCCATTTCTAGAACAATAAGAGTATTCTTTGCTACGAGAAGAAATTAGGTAACGATTAGACTCACAAGTAGGGGCCTAACACCTTTAATACCTTTATACCTTGTCGCTTTAACGTCATATTTAAACTGTCATACTAAATTTCCAGCGGGTGATAGCGACAAAGTACCTACTAAATGTTGTTATGTAAAAGTATATACGGGTCTATCAATTTCCTTGAAGATATCGGATCGCATCTTCTACAAACTTGACTTGTTATCTATCGTCGTGCCCACAACGCCAAGCACTGTTGAATTGGTGTGATGTCTAAACCAATAAAAACAAAATAAAACAGTTGATAAATGATTTTATTCATGATCAAAGTACACCTTCACTCCGACCTTGTAAGTGGTTGTTGGCGTGGTGGGCACGATGACACACAACCACTTTATAGGTTATTGGCGGTCAAAGGGTTAAGGACAGGTTGCACCAACTTACGGTTATGGGCCGATTCAACGTTAAATGTAGAGCAGGCAGCTACTGTCCCATAGAAACTTGACAAACTTACGATTAAATCGGCTTTTATCGAACATCGCTTATTTATTTATTTATTATTTTATATTCAAAAACAAATTTAGGTGGTAGGTATACATTAAATTTCGCCAAACTGAGGGCAGTTTGTTGGCGAATAGTGCGCTCACATATTAAACAATGTTTTTGTTATACCTACGATTACAGTTTGGTGCAACAACATGTTATAATTAGTTACTGCCCCGTAATTTACATTTAGAACTCTAACTTGTAATTGCCCGCGATTTCGCCCGCGTGGAACTCGTTCATCGCGATAGAATTTAATTGCTATTATTTTTATATCAGGCGCATACCTAGTTATCGCTCTTCCATACAAACTTCCACTCTCTTAAGGGTTTTTTCCGGGGATAAAAAGTATCCTATTTCCTTCCCCGGGACTCACTCTATCTCCATGCCAAATTTCATCTAAATCGATCGGTCCAGCTGTTTAAGCGTGAAGAGGTAACAGACAGACAGACAGACACACTTTCGCATTTATAATATTAAGTATGGATAGGATAACCCGTTAGGTAATTGTATAATAGGACAATTTTATTTACAGCAAGAACTTTCATGCAAGTTTGTTTAGGTACTATCGAACCAACTGAATCGTGACCCACCGTGGAACCTTGTCACAGAAAATGTCATAGTGATATCGTACTGCCTTACAGGGAAATTCATTATGGCACTTTCTGTGACAAGGTTCCACGGTGGGTCACGATTCAGTTGGTTCGATAGTAAGTAGGTACATTGCGGGGCGCAATGTAATGAAAATTTACTGAATATTATACGCAACTTCTTGCTAAACCGCGCTTTAATCCAAAACACAGTATCTGAAATTTGATCTGAAACTAAGTATTCAACATTACCTAAGTTATTTCCTTGTGATGTCTTTTTGATGGCAACATCTTTTATACCCTATTTCCACAGCAATTTCTTCATATATAAAATTCATATTACGCGAAACGACACGCTAAAAGAAACCCTCTCGCTACAAAGTGTCTTAAACGTCACTAGTAACATAATTGAGTAGATCTTATAATTACAGCGGAAGGTTGCAGCATCACAAAGTGTTATGTGCACCACATGTTACACTTGACCCGTAGTTACTCTTATTATAGGGGCATAGAGTGTATTGTTGCATGGCTGATGGAAAGCTACGCTGTCAGGTAGTGCAATGAAAATAATGATTCTCAGTATGCCGTGCCGAGTCTGGCCCGTGTGCCGGCCGGCGCTCGGCTCCCATCACCTAAGTCTCCTTTTTGAACCTGACAGTGGCTTTATAGGCCGGGTTTAATTAAGCGATATGAGTGCGCGGTTGTTGAGCGACCTTGGGAAAATCCAGGGGAAACCCCCGACGCGACCACGCGGGCGGTTTAAACACTGGAATACCTACTCTAAGAGTTTGCGCTCCAGTGAGATTGGTTGAGCTGTTTCAACCGGATCTGAGCTGTCAGTGGAATCTAGCTACTGGGAGTTTTGTCGCTGGTTCACTAGAAACTCAGCTAGGTCCGACCTGGGTCGGACTGACTCTAACACGGTATGCGGCGGTACCGCGACGAATAGGGACTATAATTATGTGTCTGTGTTGTCGCGATCACGCTGTGGACGTCCCTGCCGGCGGGAATCCAACATTTACCCTATAGTGCGCGCCATCCACGACGACGCGCCCCTCCACAGCGAATCTCATATACTAATCTGTGCGCAGTTGTACGGCTTGGGCTGTGGGTGGAGGGGCGCGCCTTCGTGGATGGCGCGCACTATACCAACTATTAGGTACCTACTCCCCATACATTCACCCTTTACATAAGTGGGTATCGTGACTGTAAACCAACTAAACTCTGTCCTAACTGGAAACTGATCAATAATCAACGGGTGATGTCAAGACTTAAATAAAAATTCTAACCCAGTCAGATACGTTTTGTCGGAGCTGGCTCGGCACGGTCTGCTGCGAGCCGCACCTAAAGGCCCGTCGTCTGCCGCGGTTGTCTGCGGAAGTTATTTGGCGAGGCCGCCGCGTCCGCCCTCAGATTGCAGCCGCGCGATAAACGCCCGCGCATTTGGCGTCAACTTTGGATGTATTCAGATGTACGTGACGGATGCATAAAGCATTTGAAAATTAGTTGCTACGAATTTTGAAAATTCGAGTTATTGGTATGATTACTACGCGATTTGTTGTTCCCTGGATTCAACCAACATGCGCAAAGTCTAACGTTTCAGAATGAGTAAGTACGCAATGATTCCAATACATACGCTGAGCTTAATATACGTACCTCTTTTACAGGTAGCATCAAAAACATGTCATATTGTCACCTTAACTCTCTAAAATCTTACTTCGATAGTATATAATTTTACTTCGATAGTTTATAATCTAACTTCGATAGTTTATAATCTAACTTCGATAGTTTAATACTCTAACTTCGATAGTTTATAATCTAACTTCGATAGTTTATGGGTAATCTAACTTCGATAGTTCATAATCTAACTTCGATAGTTTATAATCTAACTTCGATAGTTTAATACTCTAACTTCGATAGTTTATAATCTAACTTCGATAGTATAATAATCTAACTTCGATAGTTTATAATCTAACTTCGATAGTTTATAATTAAATTCTATAGTCTATAATTAGTGAGAATGTAAACGGACGGTGCGTTTAGGTAATTTAATAATATTACGCGTCAGATTATACACTATCGAAGTTCACAATTTTACGGTAACATATACATTCTAGCACTAAATTGTTTTGGAGCTAACGTCTAAAAGCAAAAATATATTATGATTCTGGCTACACACGTTTTTCATGTATAATAAAACGTATTTACACGCTCACTCCTTCTTACTTGCTTCTTCCAGACCAACAACCTTGTTATTTGATAAGATTGACGTGACAATATCCAGACTATCGATACATTTTCATACATAGACATATAGATACATTTTAATATCGACATTGAGATTCGAATACCATCACTTCCAACAACGCTTTGACTAAAGTACATACATTTTTGATACTCAAATAACAAAATACTATGCTCTTAAATAAATAAACTCACTTAAATAATTACTCATTTATCAAGCTAAATAATAATAATAATACATATATAATATGTTTCCCAATGTAATAATAGTGTAGTGTGTAGGTAATGTAGTTTCGATAGTTTTTGTTTTTATTGAGTGTGGTAGCGGAAAAACTGTTTTTAGCTTGAAAATTGACGAAGTGGAGTGATTTAAAACTATTTTTTTATTTAAAATCCAAAATTTGCGTGTAAGGTCTAGTAGAGAGGCCATAATAGTTCTGTACTAGATAGTAAGGAAGATAAAATGTCAAGTTACGTTAATTCAGGCAAACAATAGGATACTCGTAAAATGGATGAGCTTTTTATCTGATAAGGGCCCTTATTTATGTTGTGCATCTACCTCATAAGCAATTATATCCCTCGCTAATATCTCATATGCTGCTTAGTTATCATCATCATCATCATCAGCCCATATACGTTCCACTGCTGGGCACAGGCCTCCTCTCATAGATGAGAGGGATTGGGCAGTAGTCCCCACGCTGGCCCAGAGCGGGTTGGGGACTTCACATACAACTTTGAATTTCTTCGCGGATGTATGCAGGTTTCCTCACGATGTTTTCCTTCACCGAAAAGCTAACGGTAAATATCAAATGATATTCCGTACATAAGTTCCGAAAAACTCATAACTCTGCTTAGTTATACTCGACTAAAAAAAGATGTTTACATTTTTATACCTTAGGTATATCCTCGTAACAAGATGAAATAATGTATAGATATCGTAAAAGCATACTCTGCTTATTAACAAAAATATATACTAAATTACCAGCCAGAATAAAAAAAATACCAAACCAGGCATTTAAAAATAAGCTATTGATTTTATTAATTAATAAATGTTTTTATTCTGTTTCCGATTTCCTGACATCCGATTTGATATGATATAATATAGTTATGTAATTGTGTTACTTAAATTTTGACATAATAGAATTTGCTATTTTATTGTATAATGTTATTCTATTAAAATTTTAATTATTATGCTTTTTATTTATGAATATTTATACCATTTTATTTTTGATTTACTTTATTTTATTTTATTTTTGACATGTAATGTAATTTATAGACAATTGTATTGTAATCGATACCTTTAGTAGTACCTACGACACCTATAACATGCACCTCTTGACCTATATCTATGACAATAATGTTGAGTGCCCAGCATATTAGTACCTTACTCTGGTGATTAGGGCGAGTGGCAATCTTTCCAAAAATGCAACGTTTTAAGGTAGGAACTAGCCAGTTTTTCTTAAGAGTCATAGCTTTGCTGATTTATGGCATAGTTATAATTTTTAGGCAAATCATTAATTTTGCATAGTTTTTTTTTCTATTTTCATGTTTTATGAAACCGTATTTTTTCCACACATAAATCTATAATAGCAGATAATAAACAATATACAAGGTGTATTGTAGCTAGGTGTACTTAATGACTTTCAGATTTTCCTCCCCCCACATATACTGTGTGACATCATAATATCAAAAACTGCACATTAAATAAAAACCTCGAATATTTACTAAAACGAGTCAACGAAATTCTCACTGGCCCAAGATGGCCATTAAATAAATACTTTTCATTCGAATCGGATTCAACGGCGCCTAAAGAGGTCTAAGAGGTTCCTTGCTTCGCCTTGTCAGCTGATGTAGTGAGGCACGATTCGAGATTATTTTCATCAGCTCCTAATATTGCTGCAATCGCAAGGAAGGTAGTAAAGTTTCATGAAAACATGTATTGTTGCTACGTACAAAAAAGATTTTAAAAATAGATACAAATTAAATTTTCATACGTCCACTTCAATTGTCTATTACCTGTTTTCCAATCTAAGTGAAATGTTGTAAAAATACTCGTCTATTTTGGGGTTTGAACCTACGAACTCTGTATTCCGTGCAACAGTGCAACCCCTCGTCTTTATTAGGTACTTTGCATCCCGAACTGCACTATTCTCATCGGTCACTCAAAAATCGGTAAACTTTTAGAATGATCTTAGTGTCAGTTTCTGGAGCTAGCGAAATCATGGTAAGATCGCAGGTGACGCTTTTTCACATAACTGGCTAAAGCATGATAAAAAGAACCTTTTATTTATAGTACCTATAGGGTATAGGTAGGTATCGGGATAGCAGACGTGAGAAATGGTGTACCTAGTGCGAGGGACCGTAATGGCGTCGGTTAGCTGCCCGCGACATTGCTCTGATGAAGGTGATTTAAAAGAAACGTGCTTTATGCGTCCGTCTCAACTCTTACTATTGTCCAGTCCACTGTTCGCTAGGGAACAAACTAAAAACTGGTTTAAGGATTCACTGAAAGAAGAAGAATTCCTTTCAGGTAATCCTATCAGGTGTGTCTATTTTCCGCCAAAAAGAGGCAATTCGATCTGGCCCCTACTTTCCGATATGTAACCGTGCCGATTACCGACCACCTCGAGCTTCTCGGCGTAACGTTGACTTCAACTCTCCACTTTGGCTCCTACATCGAGTCTAAGGCTCAGTTAGCTGCCAAGAAGCTGGGCATCCTCTCTAAGGTGCGACGGTACTTCCAGCCGGAGCAGTCGCTCACCTCGTATCAAGCGCAAGTCCGCTCGTGCATGGAGTATTGTTCGCGTCGCTAATCGTCCAGCCAGTGTGGCCCCGACCTTAGCGTAGGAAAAAAATGTTAACTACACAACGTAACAAACTTGGCGATCATTATTTTTATCTCTTTCAGAACCTTTCCTAATTTTCTTTTGTTTAACAAAGTTTGCGAAAAGTTGAAGTTTTTCGTTCTGTACAGCCTTCACATCTAATTTGCCTAGTTTGTTAGATGAGTAAAATATTGAAATTAATATTGTTTTGTTCCAAACTGTACTGAATATAATAATAATGGCAGTTCTGTAGACCTTAGGGAGTGATTTATTTTGTACACCAACGGTGGCAAATTAAGCGCACGATCCTCCTAATGGTAAGTGGACACCGCAGCCTATAGACGTCAATGCGCGTTGGCGACAATTTGTTAAATTTGAGGATTCACTACGTTGACAGCAAAAGGGACAAATTTTGGTCCCTCGCTCTCAACACAGTGCACTTATTATTTTTAGTTTTGCGGTTGGTTCGGAACCCTAAGGCGACTTCCTGATTTGTCGGTGCGGAGGCGTTACGATATGAGAAAACTGTCAAATGTCAGTGTCAACTGTCAGTCGACTCAGTACCGCCTTTTACTGCTCCCCTACATTCGAATGAGTGCTTCCTGACTGGCGCGGGATGCGCGGTAGCGGGGAGATGCGAAGGCAGTACTGGTCCGCTTCTGCGCATGATATTACTACTGCGCAAATGTAATACTGACAGCATTCCATCAACTGGGAATCTTTGCGACGTCAGTAAGTTTACGTCAAAGAAGAAAATGTCACATATCGACCCCGCCCCGCCAAGTCAGGAAGTCGCCTAAACGTGCGAAGTCAAACACGCATTAACCGGTGTTTCTTTATTTAGTGTTGAAAGTGTCATGAGTCGACAACCCGCGGTAGTGGCCGTGGTCTCTGGACGCACATCTCGCCCCGAATTGTTTCATAAGCCGCCCGTTCTCGTTCCTCACTCGTCTACAATCCATAAAAAAATCATATATATTTATTTATGTCACCATGCCAGGAAGCGGGATTTCCCGCGCGCCGCTTTATGGCCAGGTGTGACATAAATTTATTTATTTTTACTTTGCGCAGTAACATGTAACAGACACAAAAATAATTTAATGACATATTAAGGTTTTCTCTAGCAGTCTACCTTTATGCCACTCCCTTTGGCATAGAATGTACGAAATTTACTAACCGACCACTTGCGGGCGCTGAGCAAGTAGTTGCTTGTGTGGCTGTTGGACCGATTGCCTTGGTCTTCGACGAATATTTTATTTTATGAACTAGACTAGGGCATAAAACTGCATTTTATGCACTGTCTACGAAGCATGAAATTAAACTTAACGAGCAGGAGACGTGAAAAACTTATTTTTAAATGTTTTAAGGGGGCCTCCTGGTTTCAGATTATTTTCCTGATAATATAAAAACATTTGATAAAATATTTTTTTTATCTAAACGAAAAAGACAATGATGTGCAAAATACAAATCTATAATTTTTTGAGTTTACAAACCAAAAATTCACTTGGTTTCCGTTCACGATATTGGTCTGAAACCAGGGTGTAAGTTTTCGGTAAGATGTTATTACACTCTGTATTTACAAAACACACGCAAAACATAAAAAAATACATCCTTCTCAGATTTGAATGATTACATTATAAATATTATAAATACTATAATATAACTACACTGTATCTTTATGATATTATTTTTGCATTAATAATTCATATTTCCTCATCAAATTTATAACAGATGTTAGGGGTCTTACATAACTCATCCATAACAAAGTGCTAAAGAAAATTTCCAAATGTTTTCAAAATTCAATTTACATACAAAATCATCTTCGCATTACGGCTTATCCCGCCGCACTTCGTAGCGCGTCGTAGCCGCTACGAGCGTAGCGGGGGCTACGAGTACCTTGATTGCTACGTAATTCCCAATAACTTTGTTAGGAATTTCTCACCGAATTGCTAGGACTCGATCCGGTTCATCTTTTTCTTATTGCAATCGCAGCTTAATGTCTTTCGTCCGATCATTTAGCACGCGTGGCCAGTACTGAGTGAAGCGAAAGTAGAATCTTGAGCACAGCGAGGGATTCAAGTGGTTACGCCCACGACGGATATAAGTAATTTTGCTAACGTGTGACACAATACTACTTCTCACACGGCATATTAACCCCCTGCTAAAACATGAAATGTCTCAGAAATCATTTTGTTACCGAGTGGCACACCGACCGTGGTTGACTACTTTTCAAACCTCTTCTATGAGGAAAAGAGTCGTACCTTGATACCTCATTCGAGGGCAGAAATGATTATTTTTCTAATAGCAGGTGTGAAATGGGAATATGAAGCTCCAAACAAGAATATACCTCTCGCTTGACAGTTATACGCTCTTTGATATTCAGGTAACTGAGTTACATATCAGAATGGTGACAAAAATAATGAGTCCAAAAATGTCTTCTTAATTTAATTCTGAATAATAAACTTCATTTTAATAAAAGTCGTCTTACGAAAATTTTGAGCGATTCATGAATATTGGAAAAGTATTAAAATCTGATTAAGTTAAATGAGGCACGCGTAAATACCAATTTGTAAAATTATTTTTAGATGCTAGACGATAATAGATGGATTTATCTTTTAAAAATCAAAACGAGAGTAAGTTCATCATCATCATCCTCCTAGCGTTATCCCAGTACAGATGCATCCTGAAGGATGCCTGGGGTCCGCTACCTAATCCTAAGATTTGGCATAGGCACTAGTTTTTACGGAAGCGACTGCCATCTGACCTTCCAATTCCGAGGGGAAACTAGACTTTATTGGGATTAGGCTTTGTCAAGTGAGTGGGCAACTTGACTGTTAGAAGTTCTCAAACCGCCCGAAGGCCTCCAACTTGGCTTAACGACTGCTGCCATAGACAGCAACCGGGATCAACGGCTTAACGTGCCTTCCAAAGCACGGGAGCGCTCAGTTAGTAACCACTCAAAGCGGTCACCCATCCAAGTCCTGACCGCTGCCCACGTTGCTTAACCTTAGATACCGCAAGCGGTACCCGGCGCCGCTGGGCCACGAGCGCTCCCAAAACGAGAGTAAGTTAATATTTATAAAATGCAATCCTTATACATTCATTTGTTAAGGTATATTCATGCAGTATTCATTTATTTAGGTTATTTTCGGTGAGAATCGACACATACTCGTAGCTTGACTTTTTCTTTTCGTTACTAATTACGACGACATAATGCGGCGATTTAATGCGGCCTAATATTAAAGTTTTAGTTGTCTTTTGGATTTCTCACTAAGAAATATCGTTACAATCGGTTTTTCTTTCAGCTCAAATTATCCTACACACAATAAAAGGAAATGGCCACGTTACCATCTAAACCTTTAATAAAATCATCTCATCCTAAATCAGTTTTAGGGTCCGCCCGTCCGTCCGTCCGTCCGTCCGTCGTCTGTCACAGACGTCTACAACCAAACGGTTGGAGCTACAGTTTTAATATTTTAACAGTATAAGCATCTTGGCGACCCAGAGCCATACAAATAGTCAAAACTTATTTTTAAATGTTTTAAAGGGGGCTCCCATACAGCTAAAAGGGGCGCGAAAACAAACCAACTTAATTTTGCGGTTGGTTCGAAACTCTATGTGCGAGGTCTGACTCGCACATGGCCGGATTTTCGGAATTATCAATACTTCTGTAATAATATTTTAAACATTTTATTTATGTCCTCTTAAGATAGTTGGTCTCGCACGTTATAACAAAATGCACATGACTCTTATAATATCCGCTGTTAAGATTATTCCAAAATTAATGCGGTATCTATTCTATTTATTTTTGTGTATGAAAGTTTGTACGGAACCCTGACCGATTTTTTTTACAACATCCCACGTGTGTTTTGGTATGTAATCATAGTACATAATACACAGACACTGACATTTTGAAACAATGTCTAGTAGGGGCGTTCAACATTCCTACCCAACACCAAGTTAAATTGAATCTCAAATATAATGCAAGCAATTATGTTCACGAGTCATCAGTCAGCGGATTCGAATCCCATTACCTTTCAGTTCATCTGAGTTATTCATAACCTGTGTTATTCATAACTAGTATTACTTGGTACCCAGAAACAATTATTCTTCTTCCTCTACCTAGCGTTATCCCGACTCTTGCCAAGGTCCGTTTTCCGAAAAACATATCAAATATTTTTTTTGAGATTTTTAAAGGATCGGCATTGCGCATGTGACGCCTTTGGGGTTGCAAGCGTCCATAGGCTGCGGTGACCGCTTCTCATCAGGCGGGCCGCACGCTTGTTTGTTGTGCAAAAAAAGGTGGAAACGTCACAATTCGTGACTCCGTAACCCTTTGACCACAACGTCAAAAAAGTATCCCGCATTTTTAACTTTGTTAAAAATCAAGGAGTTGTCATTTACATTGTTATTGTGAGTTGTTTTCTGAGACATCGGACGATGGCTGTTGAAGAGTTAGTTCCTAACAGTTGAATTTACTTTACTGTGACTGTTTTGAATTTAAGATCGAAAGTAAAAAAAAATACGATTGTAAACCGATTTAATATGGGAACGAAAAGTTCTCATACTATTCTATAAGAATATTTTCGTCATCTAATCTGAAACGAAGTATAAACTACAGAAAGAGGTTTAATTAGATGTAAATCAAATTTTAAATAAAGTGGAGCACTTTTGTTTGACCCGTTTAATTTTAGGTCAAATGAAATTTTAAATCTATTATCTGAACCGTTTGCTCCAAATTTCATATTTAGGGTTCCGTACCCAAAGGGTATAACGAGACCCTATTAAATAAATAAATAAATAAATAAATAAATATTTGTGGACAATCTTACACAAATCAACCTAGTCCCAAACTAAGCAAAGCTTGTACTATGGGTACTAAGCGACGATATACATACTTATATAGATAAATAGATACTTAAATACATAGAAAACATCCAAGACCCGAGAACAAATATTCATGCTCATCACACAAATAAATGCCCCGACCGGGATTCGAACCCGGGACCTCCAGCTTCGTAGGCAGGGTCACTACCAACTAAGCTAAAGCGGTCGTCAACTAATCGATCGATTACTAAGATTCCGCTCTCTGTCCGTCTGTCACCAGGCTGTATCTCATGAACCGTGATAGTTAGAAAGTTGAAATTTTCACAGATGATGCCGCTGTAACAACAAATACTAAAAAGCAGAATAAAATAAATATTTAAGGGGGCTCCTATACAACAATCGTGATTTTATTGCTGTTTTATAGATAATGGTACGGAACCCTTTGTGCGCGAGTCCAACTCGCACTTGACCGGTTTTTTATAATACCGTATTCTTCAACAAGAACTTCGTCAGTAAACGGTCAGAGTTACACTGGTTCTGAGGCATGTAAGCGTTGCGAATAACAACATAGATACGAAGCAATCTACCCAGTCTTAAAGCGGGTATTACACTATCCTGAATTCGGGCGTCCTAACTAGGATGCAAGGGAGGGGATAGGAAGGAAGCTTCTGATTACACTACACTGAATTCACTCTCTGAATCAGTTCGTTTCCACTGCTCGACGGAGAGAGACGTGTCGTAGCGATGCCGCCGATATTGTCAAAAAACCAGAAAGTTGGCCTTGGCCTAGCATTGGCACTATTAGCAGTGGCAACCATGCCAATAAAGAAAAGAAAAACTATATAGCCCTCCTCACGCACACCTATTATTCATGTAATTGTTTTAGGGTTCCGTACCGGAGGGGTCAACCCTATTACTGTCACTCACTCACGCGTCCGTCCGTCCGTCGTCTGTCACTCGGGTTTTACAGCCAAATAGTTGGAGCTATAGTTTTCAAATTTTCACAGTATAAGCATCTAGTTGACCCAAAACTTTTGACAATTTGCCATACAAATTCTCCCATAAAGCTAAAGGGGGTGCGAAATTTTTTTTTCAAACACTTTCCACCCCATCGACTGGGGTATAGAGCTCATTGAGTACATAAATACACAATTTATTGTTTTAAAATTATATAGGGAAAAAACCAATGAGAAGCTATCACTCAACTATTTTTACAAAATCCTGTTCCTTAGAATTTTTTCATTTCCCATTGACTTATAATTTGAAATTTGGTGATAATGTTTATTATTACCCATAATTTACCAACAAATACATATTAATAAATCAGATTTTTTTTCTTTGATATTTCCTTATTTTTCCTATAAAAACCAACGTGCTTCGTTCATTGCACGCGACCTACACGTACGTACGCTGTCGCTGGCGCGAGCCGACTGATTTGGCTAAATATTATTACACTGTCCTAAACAGCTTCCTAGCTAGGATGCTTGGTCATTCAGTTCGTCCGCAGCCATCCTGACGTCCTAGCTAGGATACTTTTTAGGATCCTTGCTTCCTGAATGCGATTACACGTTCCTGAATCTGCTTCCTAGCTCATTCAGGATTCTGAATTCGGGATAGTGTAATAACCGCTTAGGGATCACGGCATTTGCCTGCCATTGTTCACTGCGCCTGCGTTTTACATATCGTGCTCCACTCAAAGACGGAATAGGAACTGGAGGTTTAGATAAACGTATTGGGGTTAACACAGTGGTTATTGTAATAATACAGTAGGGCTAGCGGCCACCCGCGACTGTGTCCGCGTAGAACTCGTTCATTTCAGGCGCTTACCTAGTTGTGGCTCACCCATACAAACTTCCAACCCCTGAAGGGATGATTTCCTGGATGAAAAGTATCCTATGTCTTTTTCTGGGACCTGGGACTCAAACTGGCGTAACCTATCTAAATCGATCCATTTTTCTAATTAACGTCCCAAAAAACCATAAAAACGACAAACATATTGATGGTACTTCACGTCTGCTACGTTGAATATCAAAATCGTTGTTGTTTTCGTAATCAGCGACCGGATAAAGCAAAGAAACAATACCCATGTCGATTTTTGACTTTGTAACCACATTTCCCCCTTTTAGGGGTTGAATTTTCAAAAACCCTGAAACACGTATTTACTTATTTGTTGTTAGAAATACTCGTGTGAAGTTTAGAATTAAATAGTCGAAACTGATCTGGTTTCCCCATACAAACTTTGGACCCTCATTTCATCCCCTTAGGGGATGAATTTTGAAAAACCCCTTCTTAGTGGATACTAACGTTATAAAAACTACCTATTGTGAAAAATTCAGCTCTCTAGGTCCAACAGTTTAAGCTGGGCGTTGATTTATGTGAGTCAGGTCAGTCAGTCAGTCAGGACTTTTACGTTTATATATGTATATAGATTACAGTACACACAAGCGGTTAGCCATGTGTGTTTTACACATACGAACACATAGATAATGAGAACTCATAGATGAGGAGGAGAACTCTGGCACATAGACAATGTGCATGCTCGTGAGATAAAAGTACTTTGCGGTCAACCAGTTTGATTACAGCACCCGTAGCACATGTTGCGCTCGAGAGTATCTCGACTTATCTCGAGCTACGCTCTACGCTCTTTTTCTGATGGCGATGTTAGAAAGTGACGGATAGCTCGAGATACGCCGACATACTCTTGAGTGCAACACGTTAGGCCTACTGGGCAATATCGTACCTACCTCTAGTCACAGTGAAAATCCCTATGGAAACTGCTAGAGATCTCATAATAATGACATTGTGACAAGGTACGAAGTGGCCCAGAAGTCAAATTAGTTGACTGTATCCTACTGAAACTTTGACGCTGACAAATTATGTTGATGTTAATCTAATTGATATTCTGTCTTAAAATTAATATAATTAAGCATTTATTACAAACTTACGATTTTTAGATACCTAGTGTCTTTATACTTGAATTTAATTTAAACTTTCGTGATATTTTGCTAATATTGCTACTAGCCCCGTAACTCTAACGCTGTCCGTTATATTTTCATGAACGACTTCTATTTTATTTCAATTCAAATTTACGAACTGTACCCTTACCATGAGCTTGCAATGTTTGCATTACCGTACTCGCTAGCGACTGCGTTAACGATTTAGTATGGGTAAAAGTACAGCGCCTCTGGCGGTTACGCAATAGAACTAAGAATCGTCATACTAAATCGTTTGACGCAGTCGCTAGCGAGTACGGTCATGCAAACATTGCAAACTCATGGTATGGGTACTGGCGTATAAAATTTACAGTATTAGGTACTTACATTACATACCTAAATAAGTGTGCAGGCACATACGAGGCAATCTTCATGCGTATTAACAATCTTGTCTGTCTTGTGCATCTGGAAGGCCTAATATCGGTATATACCTACTGAAATAATATGTGAATCGTCTTGTTTCATGCTCTCCCTTTTGCATATGCACATGTCCAAATGTGTGAGCGTGACGCACTCATATATCGAAATATTGGTTTCATTTTTAGCAGTAAAACAGACTCTAATGTCATTATGGATTCATATCATGTCGGCGAGGCCAACCTTACAATAAGCACTCTCGTTACAGTTATTGACGAAGAAATAGGCTTTCATATCTACATTAATACATTTAAATACATTACACTCCTTTTTTGAGCAGTCGTGTAAAAAGAGGAAATGGCTCGTAAAAGTCTTTCGTTACGTCATCATACACTGAAAAAACTGTTCATGAATTAGGTGATTTCTCTTAAAGTCCTTAGGGATCAAAGTGGTTATCACAAAAAGTATGGTGAAAATATCAAATATAATGGTGAAGCTCATCACAAAATTGCATTACTTCATCATTAATTCATAAAGTTCCTCACTATGTTTTCCTTCACTGAAAAGCGATGTTAAATATCAAATGAAATATCGTATATACGTGTTTTTGAAAAACCCGTTGTGCCAATGAAACTGTTTCAAAGAAACTGTTCAAATTTCCGCAATACACTTGCTATCTACCGCCGTTATACTTCACAATATACAGTTTATTCACATTCGTTTTTACATTCGATTATATCTTGTGTAGTTTAGGAGTTGCTAGGGCTACCTTCTGTCTACCATAATAAAGCATTGTCATAAGACGATCCAACCACATCCTCAGAGTACTCCATGGATAGATTGCACTTTAAGTAGACGCGACTTAGTTTTGATGATGAGACTGCATTCCGGACATATTCCATTAAATAAGTTCGGTTATTTGATGAGAAAAGTTGCATCTCCAAACTGTGATGAATGTGATGTACCAGAAGACGTATATCATGTTATAATGGAATGTGTCCGGAACGAAGCCGCCAGCAGACAACTGGCTGCTGAGTCCGGTTCTGATGTCGGGGCCTGCAACAGTGCTCTGGCTACTCCATTGTCGGACGCGGCCGCAGCACTGTTGCAGCTAGTTCGGAAGGCAATTGTTAATAGTATAAGTTAGAATTAGGACATTAAAAAATATGTTGATTATAACGGAGCGACATGATCACCTGTGTGACAAGCTCCTTAAATAAAGAGAAAAATAAATAAATAAATAAATAAAGCATTGTCATCGAACTTACATAATTATATGCTAAATTTCAGCTCAATCGCATACCTACAAGTGGTTGAAAATTGAGTTGCAAGATTCCAACCGAACATTTACATACATTGGAAATTCAATAAAAGCTCGTATTTTTTTTAAAATTCATAAGTTTTTCAAAACACCAGTGTCACCTAACTTCGAGTAAGCACACGCTTCTTGGTATCACGCGGGTTTAACGCATGCGCGCCACAGTGTGTCCGCTGGCTGCTGCAAGTCGTACGAAACAACAGCGCCGCGCGCCACGGCGCCAGCTCTCGATATAAACACGGTTAAACATTATTGTTACTTACTAACTGTAACTGTAACTTACTAAACTAAACGTTCGTTGTTAAACGCGTTCGTAACTTAGTAACTTAAACATGTTTGTGGTTTTGATCGGCCTGTGGGTGTTCAGGTAAGTTTGTAGAGTAATGATAACAAAAATAAAAATATTAAGTATTTGTATCTACGAATATATCTATATTTAAATAGGTATGTAAAGGATACATACATTTATGTACAGTTATGTAAATGTTCTTAAATTATGTAAAGCTCAAATATGGAGCTGGAGGGTCGAAAAGTTCGGGATACCATGAAAAATATTCTCCTTTACGTCATATCAAAGACCCATAACAATCGGATCATATTTAGGGTACCGGAACAACGATTTACCAAATGTACAACGAAATTTTTTTGTATGGGCTGCACCTTTTCCGGTATACCATACTTCCGGCTCAAATTTCGGGATGACGACTGGCAGATCCGTATTCTGCAGGGTCAAAACTCTCTGATAACATTGTCACCCCAACTGTTACATGAATTGCGTCTTGCATTCAACTTTTTCAAAAATGGTCCATTACGTTACGTGATAAACTACAAGATGAAGCATTCTGTCACTTTCTATCGAGCGGTATCAGAAAGTGACAGATGCTTGTCGTCTGTGAGCTTACACTGGCTGGAGGGTCGTTTAATCTAAGATTTATATCACTCCTCTTTAATATGTAGGTATGTATGTAAGTACTTTTTTATTGTAGGTACACAAAAACATGTTGAAACAATATACCAGTCACATAAGATTAAAGTACAAAGGCGAACTTATCCCTCTATTATAATAATAACCAACCCTCCCCCCCCCCCTAAATATCCCCCTATATTAATATATTGTGGTTGGTATTAAAATCGCATCACTGTGCATCTTCACTAACGCAATAACCCGACAAGTCCGAGAATTTTCACTTTAAAGTGAATATCGTGGCTTATATTAAACTTGTCTCCCGGCTCGCGTCCACTTGCGCAAAGTAGGATAAAAGTGACTAATGGTGTTTAGTATTTAACTAGCTTTTACTCGGGCTTATGCATAGTTATATTAGGACTACTGTTTAACTCAGACGGTTCCCGCGTGGTGCGTGGTGCACGGCGTAGGGCGGTTATCACCGGTGCCGTGTTCGAGCAGGACATCACTATAGACGCGCATAGCGCTGATTGGTAGGTTTGTCGTATATTCGTGCGTACGACCGACGTCAGCATATAGCAGATCAAGCATTAAGGTTGTCGCAGACATAAAGGGTCGGCACCCGACCGACGCCGCCTCAACTCGCCGGCTCGCGGCGTCAACCCAATGCAAGCACGGAACAGCATCGCCGAGTTGGCCGCGGGATGTCCATTGGTTGATACATTGGTTGGTAGCATCTTTTTTAACGTTTGAAGTTGGCCGTTTCACTCTCGCGCCGCAAGCGCGGCGACCACGCGTGCTCCTCTCGCCGGCGCGGCAGCGAGCTGCAAGCGCGGCGTTCACCGTTCACCCTGCGACGGCGAGCTGTCCACCCACCGTTAGGTGGTCCCGAGCTGGGGCGATGCCGTTACGGAGTGGAAAAGTGTGCGTTGCAGTATGAAGTTTCTGACAAAGAATACTAACCGGTGCGAGCTGGGACGGCGCCGGTCGGGTGCCAAGTCTTTATGTGTGCGACAACCTTTAATGTCTCACAAAGAACACAAGTACACTAAGTACAGGTAAATTACTTTCGAGACGTTTTTGCATTTTTAGTTGAGTACGGACAAAATTTTAATGCGTGTAAATTATTTTTTTTGAAATGTGTGTAAATTTAAATGTAGAATCCCTGTAAACATTATACTTATACTACTACAAATGCAAAAACGTCTCGAAAGTAGTGATGGGCCGTTCTCGAGAAGTTTCCGAAACGAGAGAATGTCGTGAGAAACTTCTCGGCAAAGTTCTCTTCAAAGGAAATTTCCGAGAAAGTAGTTAAAATATGAACATTTTTGAAATTTTTATTTTTTATATTTCATGATATTAGAAAAAGTGTGCATTCGTGAGACCTTTAAGGCCAAGTGAGTATTTTAAGGAAAAAATTCTCATCACTCTCGAGAAATTTCCGGGAAAGTTCTCGAGAATGTTCTCCAGAGAACATTCCGCCATAAATTCAGAATCGTACAAATGGAAAAATAAGTATAAGGTATTAATACACGTTTTAGTTACAAATATATATTTTTATCTGTGTAATCTAAACATAGTTTGGCCTAACTTTTCAGATAAGTACTCTGCCGTGTGCCTATTATTTTGGGTATCAATCGATGAATAGAAATATGGCTTAGGCGTGTGGATAACTATGCTGACATTAGAGTCTTTTCTAATATTTTTCCTGGCATCGGCAGCTAAATGTAAAACTTTAGCCTCATCAATTTTTTCAGTGACCTTTCGTTTCACGTCATCATATTCTTCATCAAGCAGTACTGTTGATAATTTTTTGCGTGATGGTGGGCTGTAATCAGGTCTTAAAAGTTGAATAGCTCGTTTCCACAAGGGATGCTCAAATATTGAAAGTGGCAGACCAGTGACGTATACAGCTCTAGCTAATGCCTTGTCAACTTAGAACAACGAATTTGACATTTTTTCATTTACGATGCTGTTTCGAAACTATGCCTTGTTTTTGTATTTTGTTAATTATAATTGAACTATGCTTTTAAATCCAAATAGTTTTCTACATGTTACCTTCCAAAATAATTGCATTAAAAGTTACCTCGTTAAATATGTCTTCCGTTACACTATCCACAATTACGGGCTCATTAGAAACACTAGAATGATTGATCAATTCAGGATCTTTCTTTTCTTTCCTAATTCACGTTTCACCTCAACTGGGCTACTTTTACAGTTAGAAATCATGTGCCGTACAAATCGTGTGACATCTTTGCACGTATACACTGCATGACAAAATAAGCATATGTATTTGGTTTTTCCATCGTCCGTCAATATTCTAAAATACTCTAAAACTTTACTTTTCTTCATTATGCATGCCACGAGCGCTTCGTCAATTAGCAGTGATAATACTGAGAATAAATTGAATGCCTATGTTGCAGATATCTGGAGCACGAGTATTTTTATCAACTTACTATTCAATAAATTACTTAAAAGACGGCAAAACAATGGTGTAGTATAAGATAAGCGTTATTGTAAAGGGTGCGAGTACAGGAAAGATGACCCTGTCCTTTTCTTTTAAAAACTACCTGAGGTGGCTCATGATCCCCTTTCGATTTTTCGAAACATATTAGCAATTCTTAATATCTTACCTATATCTCACCTACTTACAAGGAAATTATTGACTTGAAAGAAATGAGTTATTTAGCATTTGCTTAATAGTCCAATACTAAATTATTAATAAATCTAACAAGCTAAGATTTATGGAAATTATTGCACTGCTAATTGTAGTATAACATAAACATGAAATGAAGCCGAGAACAATTTCGAGAAGCTTCTCGGAAGTAAACCGAAACTCTCGCCTTATGTGTTCATACAATAAGTCGAAAGCAACGTAGGCAAGCCAACAGATGTCTATTTATCCTATAAAAAGATTATTTGGGCTTTCAAATAAAAATATCCAAATTAAGTAGTCTTTTTCCTCGAAATTTCTATCAGAATTTTTCTCCGAGAAAGTTCTCAGTGAGAACGATCCCGAGAACTTTCTCGGTAACTTCTCGAGAACGAAGAGAATTTAGCATTTAGAATCGTCTATTTAAAAATATTGCCTTCAGAATATTTATCAATCTGTTAAAGCAAGAAATTAATAAAAAATAAAATTCTATATTGTTTTGATAAAATGTATTTTCTCGGAAATTTCCGGTCAAGAGAACTTTCTCGAGAATCATTGAGAATTCTCACGGAAAGGAATTCTCGAGAGCGAGAATGTTCTCCTCGGCCCATCACTACTCGAAAGTAATTTACCTGTATGTCGCAGATGTACAACAGTCAGCCAAAAAAGTGGTTGAACACTTTTGAACCTTAATAAAGTAATAATAGAGCCCAAAAGTGGTAGACCAATTCCTTTGCATACTGTACCTCCCAGTTTGGTCGTCACTTCAGATTGCCTACATGTATGTCATTTCCGGAGAAGCTCGGCACGCGTGGTAGCATTCAATCGAATTGAACCCTTACCATGCGTTGCTATCGAAAACAGATATTACGTTACTACGTCGCTAGCGAATAAAATGATTGCATTTTTACGGTACAGTATTTTCCGATAGCATCCGTCATATTTGTGGCTCATTACCATAGATATCTTATCTTATATCTTTAAACGAGCAATTCTTGTATATTTATTTATTTATATATTTATTTCGAGGATCTCGGAAACGGCTCTAACGTTTTCGATGAAATTTGGTATATGGGGGTTTTCAGGGACGAGCAATCGATCTAGCTAGGTCTCATGCCCGGGAAAACGCCGAGCAACGCTCGGCCGCCCAGATATTAGTATATTAGGCACACAAGTACCTAGTTATAGCTGCACCACCGAGCGACCGAGGGTATGAGAAAGAATACTTACTTTTGAATTCATATTACTGATCCTTAGTTCTATAAGTGATCGCTAGGGGCGCTGTGCTTGTCTTCATACACATTATGTACAAACGTTTATCCCGTCGCTAGCGAGTAAGTACACTCACAGTAAACTCATGGTAATGCTATTGGAGCCGATCTAAAATTCCTTCATATAAGACAAACATCCTAACTGACACTTTCATTATGTTACTAACTACATATGGATGTATCCGAAATAAAAATAATTGAATTGAATTGAATTACTAATAGTTGACAAACATAATTAAAATTGAAATAGTATTGACTATACGCTACCGTATCTTCATGTATGTCAAAGTGTAGTTAACCCTTTGTACGCCAAGAACCTATTTATAAAGTGGTCGTGTGTCGTCGTGCCCACCCCGCCAACAACCACTAAAAAGGTCGGAAGGTGTACTTTGATCATGATTAAAATTTATTGAATTGTTTTTATTTGGTTTTATTGGTTTAAACGTTACATCAATTTAACAGTGCTTGGCGTGGTGGGCACGACGACACTCAACCCCTTTGGCGTTCAAAGGGTTAAAGTCTAATATGCCCGACGTCTGTCCTACCCAAGATTATAATTCCATATCACATTTATACATAATTTTTTTTAATACTACGTCGGTGGCAAACAACCGTACGGTCCACCTGATGGTAAGTAAGCGGACAACGCAGCGCAGTTATTATTTACATTGCTAGACTTGTATCTACCCTTGACGCCTACTTATTTGATTTTGGTAATGCGATAATTAAACGTGTAAGCCCCATTAGTTTACAACTAACACACCCTGTTCCTGATAGGTACACCTTGCTCACTTAACTACTTGCCGAAAGTTATTTATTCTCGAGCAGGTGCTGTCTTCAGCGCGATTTCTGTTTAACGGTGTACTGGTTAAACTTTTAATTGCTTCTTTGTGAACTATTCAGAGAATAAACAGCTCAGTTTCGTTGTTCAGAGGAGTTCCGCGAGTTCATTTTACAAAGCCTGGCGCAGTCTAAATATGACTACGGAAACAAGTGTCGTTTTTAAGCGACCTACCTACTTGTTATTTTTTATATTTATTTTATTTATTTATTTAATCATTTATTTCAGGCAACAATGGCCCATAGATAAATACTTTATAGCTAACATACATACAATTATATACTTCTAAAAACATTATTTAGGCGACAAAATGGCGGTGGCTCCGTTGCGTCGTCAAAGCCGGCCGGCCGGTCGTCGGCCGGTTTAAGTATTGTAACTAAACCTTTTTTTTATAATACAACGGTGGCGAATAAGCATAAGAGTTGCCTGATGGTAAGCAGACACCGTAACCTATGAACGCTTGCGATTCCAGAGCAATCGAGGCAGAGAGAGAGATCATTTCCCTCACTCTCATCACACCAGGAATATTTTCCTACTGCGGTATAAGTAATTTCATGCTTACGTCTTAAAAAAATATTATTAAGAACAAAGATTGGGTACAAAAGGAAAAACTAAACATTAATAAATGAAATGAAAAACTAAACATTAAAAAATAATACATTAAACTAAACATTAACAATAAATAACAGTCAAAATTGGGCCCCCTCCTATTGATTCTATCACGCAAGCAGCATTCCCGCGCTGGATTGCGAGAGGAAAGAAATCAAATAAATAATGCTGTTAGGTATTATATAGCTGCGGCCTTCTCTAAAGTATCTTAAAGATTTAAGAGCTTCTCTACAAATCTCACACCTCTTTAAATAAAAAATAGGTTTTGATGCATGCGTACAAGTATAACTAACATAACTCTTAACAATGACTTACCAACTTTAACTTAACACAAACTTAATAACTTTTAACTAAGTACAATTATTTACAATTACAATTTTGTATTTACAATTATGTAGCTTTACATGGTTTACTCTTACACGCTCTACGCAAATTACACTAGGTAAATCCAATATCATTATAACTTTACAGGCAGGTAAAACAAACAATTTCCCAACTTTCAAACTATGTAGCAATTTTGATGATCCAACCTTCGTCTAATTCGTAGTATTGCCACAGAATAAGTTATAAATAAGAAACAAGGTACAGAAGCTCCACTAGTTCCCTGTTATTGCTGATGTTAGATTTAAAATTTACACCATAGCCAAGACAAGAGTAAAATGAGTAAGTAATGCTGTGAAACGATGGTCCTTACAGGCTCGGCTGAATTTTCAGTAGGACCACGTCACAGATTTCGAAATTAAAAACAAAATAAGCTTATCTACAGTCTTGGGTAAATTGACTCTCTCTCGTGTGTGTGTGTGTTGTGTGCCGTATTATCGAACCAACTGAATCGTGACCCACCGCGCACCGCGGAACCTTGTCACAGAAAATGTCATAGTGTCACATCGTACTGTCTGACAAGGAAAATCACTATGACACTTTCTGTGACAAGGTTCCGCAGTGGGTCACGATTCAGTTGTTTCGAGTACATAAAGAGTATCATTTTGCGTCAATAATGCGCGTGAGATACGCCTGCAGAGTAATAGCGTAACTTTTCGGACGCGCGTTAGGACAATCATCTGTCATTTTCTGTAGCTAATGAGAGTTGATATTACTTAACAACGAACGCTCGTTAGAAAAGTTACTCAATAAGCCTGCTGGGTTCCATTTAACTCTTAACATAAGCGGAACGCTTTTCCTTATAAACAGAGGTTATAATCACTGTAATCAGGTTTCTGTTAACTTACAAGTTAGTAGCTTTGTAAAATGGGCCTTTTTATCCTTTATTTCGCTCGAAACTGGCTCGAAAGCCCAATCGGGTGCCCTGGTTAGTTAGCTTTCTTTGGTTCGTTTAACACCCAGCTCGTTCTGTTTATGCACAATATTTACTTGATACTCACGCCTAAATAAACATTATTATTAGAGCAAATTCAAAATACAATACAAGTACTCTTTATTGCACACCTCAAAAAGATCACAGTACAGAAACATTAGGCTAAATATGACGAAAGATATACGGAAACCACGGCGTAAGGATCGCTCTAATTTTTTTTTTGTACTTTGTTATACGTGTTGTCTACCCACCAATTTTACTGCATGTGTTTTGCGGTGACAACCACTAGATTAAATATATGTATATGTATTTACGGCCCAACCCGTTTGTTTTATGGCCCAACCCGCTCTGGGCCAGCGTGGGGACTACTGCCCAATCCCTCTCATCTATGAGAGGAGGCCTGTGCCCAGCAGTGGGACGTAGATAGGCTGATGATGATGATATGTATTTTTGTAATAGCCATGTTATCATGGAAGTGAATGTAATCTTATATGAGAATAAATGTCTTTAAACCTAAACCTAAGGTGACGGTATTTAGCCGATCACTCACACTACACACTCGTCAACAATTTCAACTTGACTATGATGACTACAAATCTAAATCAGAAAACTGCGGTGACAAATTTTTTATTAAGAAATATTGTACCTAGTTTTTCTGGTAGAAATTGAATCTATTTAATGGTCGGTCAATAGAAAATGGATATTATTATGATGAAAACATAGCATATTATTAGATCCAGGCAATCTCTCTTTAACTATCCCTATTTGCCGAACTGGTTTTATGTTGAATTCGTTCTCCGTTCAGGTGGCTCGTCTCTGGAACGGTCTACCTCCCAAGATCCGTAAATCCCCAAACAAGTTCGCTTTTAAAAAGGCTGTACGTGATTTCTATGCTGGCAGATTCGTGGAGTAGTGTCTGTTTTGTAATTCTCGTATATATATATATATATATATATATATATATATATATATATATATATATATATATATATATATATATATATATATATATATATATATATATATATATATATTATGTATATTGTATATGTGTATCTATTTGTATTTATATATTTATGTATTTATATAATTGATACGTATAAGTATGAAAAAGGAGTAGATTTAATTTATATTGAGTTTCTTTTAATTGTTAGTTGCACCGCCAACAATTTTTCTGCTTCGCCTTAAAGTTGACTGGTAGAGAATGCCATATGGCATTAAGTCCGCCTTTTGTACGATAAGGTTTTCTTTTGTACAATAAAGATTAAATAAATAAATAAATACCATCCTTAAAAATAATGTACGTATATAGGTATCATATGCACTTTTATTTTTATGAAAAAATTCAAAATTCAAGTGTCGTCATGGTTTTATTATAATCCCCCTCGTGTAAAATATCAGACACTTTTATCAGTAAAATCTTGTGAGTCCAACTCCAAACTTATCGTCATAAGGGATGACAAGGACTCAAGGACAAACGTTAAGCAGATTTTTCACGTTGTTCAACGTTCATCCATCGTTCATGTCCTGCACTACACTAACAATGCGTGATCGATTGGAAAATAACATTATCAAAATCAACCTCACGTGTTATATATACCCAACTTACACATAAATGGAGTCAAAATCATAACACGCGCTGGCATTCATTGAAGTTTGAACCTTAAATATACGATACAAGAGCACGGTTACAACTTAGTATTTTGATAAGATACGAGCGCGCGATAGTTATTACATGCTGAAAACTTACTATGGAAAGCGATTTGTTAACATGATAGTGCGGCTATGTTGTTAAGGATAAACTGTAGGTATCTACTGAGGAATGTGTGTGCTAGCGAATCGATTTATCTCTGCCTGCGTTGCCGCGCTCTTTAGCGAAAAGGAGTTTCATTTTCGGATTGCTTGTTGTTTGTTATCGTTTTTAGGGTTCCGTAGTAAACAAGGAACCCTTATAGTTTCGCCATGTCCGACCGTCCGTCCGTCCGTCCGTCCGACCCCCGTTTTTCTCAGTAACCGTTAGTACTAGAAATCTGTAATTTGGCATGAGTATATATATCAATGACGCCGAAAAAACGGTAGAATAAAATCTTTAAAAAAAATTTTTTTAGGGTACCTACATGTAAAGTGGTGGTGCAATTTATTTATTTTGCTATACCCCATCGTGTGGGGTATCGTTGGAAAATATTATAAGGTTTCTACAAGCATTTTTTGATTAAAGAATCGGTTGGCGTGATATTAAGCTTTGAACTGATATTTTTTGTTATGGTCAAAGTGTCCCCCCCCCCCCTGCCAGCTAAACGGTGGCTAAAACGGTGAAAACAATCATGGTAATAGTATATACGATGAATTTAAAAGGAAAACTATCACAGCTATGTAGACATTACTAGTTAACGAGTAATACCCTAACTTCAGAAATGTACTTTGCAAAAGCAAACTTTCGTACAATTTCCATTGATACCTGAGATAATGTTGTTAATTCTGTCAAAAACATAGTAAATATAAGTTTGCGTACTTTTTAGTCCACATAATGTAACGGGTGGACGACTACGGAACCCTACCTTGCGCGTGGCCCGACACGCACTTGGCCGGTTTTTGTTAAGTGAGTTATCACTTTTATCTGCACCTATATAGTGTTCTCTTTAATGTGTTCAAAAACAGTTGGTAAGGACCAGCTTTCTGTCAGGAAGGGCATTAAAGTCATGTTCACACATTTTGTAACTGTAGGTATGTTAAATTTTAAATATTGTCGATGTTGACTGCGTTCAATTTCACTTTAAAATAAGATCTCAAAAATAAAGCTTACATTGAAATACGTAAGGCCTGAAGCTGGCAAGATTTTATTCGAGGTTTCTTTTGAAGTAATTGCACGCAGTAATAAATCATTTTTATTGCTTTTCTGTTAGTATCTGTTGAATCAGACGAGACATTTCTTGTCCTTTGAAATTATTTTATTTCACGTGATGTAAAAATCAATAAGGGGGATAGAGTAGGCCCATTTTTGAAGAAGTAGAATACAAGAAGCAAATCGTGTAACAGTTGGGGTGACAACGTAATCAGAGGGTTTAGACCCTGCAGAATACGGATCTGCCTGTCTCCATCCCCAAATTTGAGCCGGAAGAATGTTATATCGGAAAAGGTGCAGCCCATACAAATTTTTTCGTTGTACATTTGGTAAATCGTTGTTCCGGTACCCTAACTATGGTCCAATTGTTATGGATTTTTGATATGCCGTAAAGAACAATATTTGTCATCGTATCCCGAAATTTTTGACACTCCAGCTCCACGTCTTTCTCCGCCATCTTGGAAAATCTGTCACTTTTTTCAGTTTTTTGCTTGTACTGTCGTTATAGTTCATTTTAGTGCTAAACATGGTTTGGCAATATTGTAAAACACAAAATTTGCTGAAACTTTTGGGTACAAAGAATTTTTCCATGACCCCTAGGGACGAAGATATGACAGGAGATATCATTATAAATTACCACTTTTTTCTAGTTTTCCTCTCATATTTACGTTTAAAGTGCAGTTTAGCGTTAACTATAGTTCAGCAATATTGTAGATTACAAAATTGTCTACAACTTTTGTATTGAAATATTTTTTCCACGATCATCAGGAAAGAAGATACGATGTCACCTATGGGGTACTACCGTCGATATTTACTACTTTTCCAGTTTTCTTCACATATTTTTGTTTTAGTGCATTTCTCGGTCAGCAATATTATAGAAGACAAAATTATATGCAAATTCAAAGTACCTACGATCTTCTAGGTATCGTGGAAATAGACGATTTTGTCTTCTGAGGGATTGAAGTGGTATAGATCGGAAAGTGACAGATGCTTTATCTTGTCGTCTATCCCGCTATCACTCGACCATCATAGATCCCCTACAGATTGCTATTAAATGCACTCAAACCTAAATATGAGAAGAAAACTGCAAAAGTAGCAAATTTCAACGGTGCTACTCCATAGATGACTTCATATCTTCTTTCCTAATGGTCGTGGAAAAAATATTTCAATACAAAAGTTGTAGCAAATTTCGTGATCTACAATATTGCCGAACTATAGTTAGTGCTAAAATGCACTTAAAATGTAAACATGAACGGAAAACTAGAAAAAAGTGGCAATTTTTAATGATATATCCTGTCATATCTTCGTCCCTAGGGGTCATGGAAAAAATCTTTGTACCCAAAAGTTTTAGCAAATTTTGTATTCTACAATATTGTAGAACTATGTTTAGCACTGGAATGAACTTTGACGACAGTAAAAGCAAAGAACTGAAAAAAATGACACTATTTCCAAGATGGCGGCCAAAGTTATGGAGCTGGAGGGCCGAAATTTTTTGGTTACCATGGCTAATATTGTCCTTCACAACATACCAAAAAACCATATCAATCGGACCTCTTTTAGAGTACCAGAGCAACAATTTATAAAATGTACTACGAAATTTTTTGTATGGGCTGCACCTTTTCCGGTATACCGTACTTCCGGCTCAAATTTCGAGATGGCGACAGGCAGATCCGTATTCTGCAGGGTCCAAACCCTCTGATAACGTTGTCACCCCAACTGTTACATGACTTGCCGCTTGCATTGTTTAGAGACGCCTTTTCCAATTCTGTTCCTCCTCTAGGATGGGAGATGTTTAAAAAGTTGTCTAACTTAAAACATTGTGTCACTGCAAGTTTCCAAAGAGGTCATGCATAAAAATCTACATTTCTCTTGCCGCCCGTTTCCAGGGGTAGGCAGGGACCAAAGAGCAGGCATTTTTTCTCGTAAACGGGGCTTTAGAACAGTTTCTCTAACAAACATGAAAGTTTGGTCTCTCTTACAAGCATGAAAGTTTTGTCTCTCTAACAAACTTGAAAGTTTTGACTCTCTAGCAAACATGAAACTGTTGTTTCTCTAACAAACGTAAATGTTTTGTTTCTCTAACACATGTTTAAGTTTTGTATCTCTAACAGACATGAATGTTTTGTCTCTCTTACCAACATGAATGTTTTGTCTCTCTAAAAAACATGAATGTTTTGTCTCTCTAAAAATCATGAATGTTTTGTCTCTCTAACGAACATGAATGTTTTGTCTCTCTTACCAACATGAATGTTTTGTCTCTCTAAAAAACATGAATGTTTTGTCTCTCTAAAGAACATTAATGTTTTGTTTCTCTAACACACGTTTAAGTTTTGTATCTCTAACAGACAAAAATCGGCCCCCAGGTTAAAAAAAAAGCGAAACGTATGTCAAAATCAGCTCCCGCTATCACAAACTCAAAGGAGTGTTAACACAAAATATCGCAGCGTACGTGCTTATCGCACTCAGCGAGCTATAGAAAGGGTCTTTCGAGAGATTCGACCCTATACATTTTAAGAGTATTGAAATTTACGAGGATCCTTTGAGTGTTTGCCCGGCGCAGTGACGAGATCGTGACAAATTTTACGTACCTGATTCAGATATAGGTCATAAAGTGAACGTAGCGCGGGTAAAGGTTTGTTGATGGGTTTAGTAAGGTGTTTTATGTCAGTTTGGGTTAAGATAGTTGAAGTCCCCCCACGTCCAGCGGAAGAGGTAAATGGGCGCTTTTATACTTTAGCGTGGACGTCCACGGCATGATAAAACTCTGTGGTTTCATTCATAATTAGTGTTAAGTCTATTTCCTGTGGTCTATTTATGAAAGAAACCATAGGGACCATGCCGTGGCCGTAGACGATAAAATATCCGTATAAAAGCGTGCAATAATAGTGACAATAATAATGTCAAGGGAGCAAAAGATATAATTATATTAAATGCGATGGCGGTTTTTGAATCCTGAGTGAAGCGAAACATTCTACAGAAGCAACATTCTACAGGATAGCCCAAAAATACGTTGACACGGAATTTTTGGGATATATTTTGTTACGACACAACTACATGACTTTAAAAAAAAAGCGTTAAAAATACTACGCAATTTGACCGGTTTGCATGTCCAATGGAAGTGTGCTTTTGCCTATAACGCGACCATGAAAAAACGCTCGGTCAGTGATAGAGACAAAACACGGCATTCATTTTTTTTTTTTTTTTTTTTTTTCAAATAAGTTACATAAGGATTAACCCTTTGACCGCCAAAGCAATAGTGTGTCGTCGTGCCCAGTACGCCAAGCACTGTTTTTTTGGTGTAATGTCTAAACCAATAAAAACAGTTCATAAATGGTTTTTCATGATCAAAGTACACCTTCACTTCGACCTTTTATGTGGTTGTTGGCGTGGTGGGCACGACGACACACAACCACTTTATAGGTTCTTGGCGGTCAAAGGGTCAATTACAATTTAACTAAATTTTTTTTCCCTTATAGGAATCGGAATAAGGCTATCTTTCTCTATCAAAGCGTGTTAGGCCCTTGGAATGTGTCGCATCATCCCGCGGCTCCTAATGATGCAAGGGCGCAAACTTGACAGGCTGCCAACTATCGAGCGAGATGACAGTCAATGTCAACAAGCACTACACTATTTTTATCATCTATGCGGATTTTGAATGACACCATTCACTTATATATTTATTTATCGTATGGCATTTATTTCGATGGCCGTTGGGGCCGAAAGGTTCTCGAGTGGCGACCACGGACCGGAAGGCGCAGCGTGGGTAGACCCCCCACAAGGTGGACTGATGACCTGGTAAAGGCCGCGGGAGTCCGCTGGATGCGGGTGGCGCAAGACCGGTCATTGTGGCACTCTTTGGGGGAGGCCTATGTCCAGCAGTGGACGTCTTTCGGCTGATATGATGATGATGATGATGATTTATTTCGAACCGTGAGATCTTCGAGAAGACAGTACGGTTGCCAGTTTCTTTGCACTTTTAGCACCACTCAGGGGTCACGTGTAGAGTAGCGGTGGGTACTTTCCGTACGGACGTGGTGCAACCTCGACCCCCCTTTGTCAAGTGAGTGGGCAACTTGACTGTCAGAAGTTCTCAAGCCGCCCGAAGGCCTCCAACTTGGCTTAACGACTGCTGCCATAGACAGCAGCCGGGATCAACGGCTTAACGTGTCTTCCAAAGCACGGGAGCGCTCAGTTAGTAACCACTCAAAGCGGTCACCCATCCATGTATTGACCGCGGCCGACATTGCTTAACCTGGGATACCGCACGCGGCACGCAGGCGCCGCTTGGCCCACGAGCGCTCCGTTCACTGATTCGCAGATATTGGAATTTTTACATACACACATATAACTTCACTTTGTCATCTAAATTTGATGGTACAGCTGTGATAGGTTGCTATCCTATCACCCGCAACACACTTCAACCCGGTTCCCATAGTCGACACATCAGATTCGGTTGAAGCCGCTCAACCAATCTCACTGGAGCGCAAACTCTTAGAGTATTCCAGTGTTTAAACTGCCCTCGTGGTCATGTCGGAGGTTTCCTCTGGATTTTTCCCAGACCACTCTCCAACCGCGCACTCCTAGATATTTATATTGGTCTCGGCCTAGAAAGCCACAGTCAGGTTTAAAAAAAAGAAAAGAAGGGTTCTCTTAGTCAACTCATGATTTTCCTATAGCGTTTTTCTGGTTTATCCTAAAGGGACCAGGGATCAGCTTTGGCTAATTCCAAGATTTGGCGTAGGCACTACTTTAACGAAGCGACTGCCGTCTGACCTTCCAATCAGAAGTAGAGCTTGTTGAGATTAGACCGGTTTCGTCAGAATGTGTTTAGAAAGTTTTTCTTTACCGAAAAGCTTCTCTTAAAATAAAAAAACAACGGGTTGCACTCCGGGAGTGCAGGCAGAAGTGAAAACTCAATAAAGAAAGTAAATAACAAAGATATTCATATCCGTCTCCGTATCGGTATCGGTATCCGTAAATCCGTATCCGTATTTATATTCATACTCATGTTCATATTCATATTCGCATAATCCATTCACATATATACATAATATGTCCCCGAGTATCATTGTGTCTTAAGCATCGTAAATCGTAAGACCAGCTGAGTTTAGCTGAGTTTACCCCTCCTAACATCGCAATCATGATACTAGGAGGGGTCAACTAGCTGGTCTTACGAATCGTCGCGAGTTTAACAATTTTCCCCCATCACAAAAAGTGCTCAGCGCCGCTAAAGAAGTTTTCACTTCAAAAATGATGCACGAGATTAGGTGTAAGTTTAGTATTTTTGGTGGTATGTATACAATGACAATTTTTTGATGCGATTATAAAATTTCTGGGAACACAATAAGTAAATAAAATAGCTTTAACTGCTGGAATAACAGGTATGACTGTTTAGGTGACCCGAGATTGATGATCGATAAATTTTTTTGAGTGTTGAGCCTTATTTTAGGTTTCGAAAATTTGGTGATATCAAAAGTTATTTAGGTGATCATTTTATTTGTTCCCGTTATATAAAACCATTAAATATGTAATCAGTTCCTAACAGCTGCAAAAAATTGTAGGTAAATCTCCAATAAGCTACTTTATGTTCTTGCTATATATGGAACAAACTTGAATAAAATGAACTGACAATTCACGAAAACAGTGCAGACTTGTCAGTGCATATGTTTGTCTCACATTTTGCGATCTACACGTCATAATTGAAAGAAGAACGGTGGTTTGTGTCAAACTGTAAAGATATTTACGTAACAAGAGTTGTAAGCAAAACAATGTACGCTTGAACGTAAAGTTCCAAGTGCCATACTGAAAGTAAACCTATTTATGGCACATTGACAGTAAATCTTATTCTGTAACATGCAATGTAAACCTATTATGTCACAATGTGTGTAAATGATTTTATGGAAGACAAATTTTAAACAGAACTTTGGTGCATTAAGTGAAAAGATGAAACTGTCATATACGTTGTAAGCATGTTTTTCGTCATGTAGTGTGTAAAGTTATTTAAATGTAAAGATATTTTTGTCACACTCAATTGTAAAGATATTTTTGACCTCGACTGTACCATCTACCTACTGTGACATCTTAAACTTCCCGTGGCAATTTCCCACATTTTAAATTGAATAATGGTAATAAAGTTATTCTTTTCAGAAGTCATAATTTACTATATTTTTTTAGTATGACAATGGGGAAGTTTATACGGGAAGGTTAAGATGCCACAGTAGGTAGATAGTACATGAACAGTATTTTATTGTTTACTTTTATCTATAAAAAATCTTTCTCGGATTGGCGTGTTAACTCGTCAAAGGAGAATGGGCAAATTAGTATGGGCGGTGTACCATTGGTGTATACAGTTGAGACATATATCATTTGAAAGCTCTTAGCGGTAGCTTTGATTTCTTGTATGACGCCGAAGACCGGTCGCGTGCAGGGAAGGTGGAATAGCTCATTTAATAACAGCACTGTGGCGATTACTGGAACTAAATATTCTCATAGTAATGGGACACTTGTGCATAGACAGTAGCGCCAATATTTTAGTAAAACATTACTAGAGTTTCTAAATAAAACGGGAATGGTTACCTTATATTTTTCTTCCACAAATAGATACGAAATAACTGTAGTAAATCAATTAATAACACAAAAAATGAGTATCGCCTGATTCTGCTACTGCACGCCAGATGTCGCTAGTAAATAATGATAGGATCACATGGTCGTTTATACACGCTAACAATATGACACTTGACATCTAAGGCCCGCAGTACGAGGTAGGTTTTGACATCAGAGGGGCTACGATAATCACTTATGTCGGACATATAGCATTCGTCCCTTACTGCCAAATAGGTAAGTGCGAGAGGGACAAATGCTATAATGTCTGCAATATACGCGATCGTCTTAGCGCAGCGCTCAGTAGTATTCTATATTCGAGCTCTGACTACAGTTATAAATGTTAGTAAATAAGAAATGCTACGAGCGTACTAAGCTGCCAAAACATCTTTGCGAATTCAATGCTTCCTACTAGGAGCAGTAATTTCGAAACCGCATATAGCATATAGATATCTCTCTCTCTCTCTAACTTAACAAGTGCGATAGAGACTAAAATATTGGCAATTGGATATCGATTTTGGCCGTATGGTGGTCTTGATGCAATCAATAAAATAACTCTTAGATATGTTAATTATTTATTTTTGAACATAATATATTACGAACATATATATATGACAAGAGCCGGCGTGCCTACAATGCCACTGTTATGTATAGATGACAACACGTACAATGTAAACGCAACCCACGTTGTGGGTAAGCAAAAACAATTCTTATTTGTGCATTTTCTAAGCTATTTAACCCTTTGACCGCCAAAGCGAAAGTGTGTCGTCGTGCCCAGTACGCCAAGCACTGTTTTTTCGGTGTAATGTCTAAACCAATAAAAACAAATTAAAACAGATCAAAAATGTTTTTTTTCATGATCAAAGTACACATTCACTCCCGACTTTTAAGTAGCTGTTGGCGTGGTGGGCACGACGAAACACAACCACTTTATAGGTTCTTGGCGGTCAAAGCGTTAAACACAATTGAACCAGTTTTCTTCGCTATTGCGTTTATTATGTTACATTACCTAATCCTATGAAAAAATCTAAAGCGGCCCGGCAACGATCAATGACAGTTGCCAATACTATGTGTTGTCAATGATTTGAACATTACCGTCGCGTTTGAAGCCATTTGTCAATGTCATTTACGTGTTTGAAGAACATTGATGCTAGTTTTGATTGATGGAGATTGACATATGCTCGTCGATCGTTGCCATTTTGACATTTGTTTGAACTCTATGTAGAAGTGAGGTTATTACAAATCACTCACGTGCTTATGAAAAAGAAAGCTCATGAACCCAGACACGACGTTGTTGACGTGTGTTTGACGTGCCGTTTAACCCTTTGACCGCCAAGAACCTATAAAGTGGTTGTATGTCGTCGTGCCCACCATGCCAACAACCATTTAAAAGGTCGGAGTGAAGGTGTACTTTGATCACGAATAAAATCATTTATGAACTGTTTTAATGTGTTTTTATTGGTTTAGACATTACACCAATTCAACAGTGCTTGGCGTGGTGGGCACGACGACACACTACCGCTTTGGCGGTCAAAGGGTTAAGCCCACCAAACGCAATTCAAAATAGCTATCAATTTATTGACGGCAGTATTGATCGTTGCCGGTCCGGGTTAGTCATAGCTGAAAGAAAGCTGCATTGCCGATTACTGGAGAGTTAATCTGAAGAGCATATGGACAGATTATAAAAACCTACCACCGTGTGCTAAAAGGAAAGCCCGATCCTATCGGTGGAAAATAATTAACTATCACAAATCGCAGAGTCTAGGCAGTGTCGTACAAGCACACTCAGGCCGCGCGCGTCGTTTCTTCACAATAGTCTAACGGAAAAAGTTACGTGACGGAACTGGTAGGACTTTTATCCCCAATTAATACGAATGTTCGCTTCTGGCGCGCGACATGCTCGCTTCGGTCACTCAGCTCGAGCGCTGTAGGCACAGAATAAGAAAATAGTAAACGTACTGTATGGTCACAGTTCTACTTACACTCCTCCTTGCTTCGCTCGTCGTCGTGCCTACACCGACCTGCCTTAGAGTAGATAGGACTGAAAGTCCAAGCACTGGGAATCTTATAAAAGCACGCTATGTTTACGCCTACGCCTGTGCGTGCACATCGTTGAACTAAAGTTCGCCCATTTCACCCAACTGGTGACGTAAATTAATCCTTATTTTGTGGAGCCCACAAATGGGACAGTCCGGTGCTATGCGCGTAACTTCTAGATATAGAAGTTCCGATGCTCGTAAGTAAAGACTACTGCACAATTCTAGTCAGCCCTAGGTTTCGATTCCTTGACAGCTTTCTTAACTCTCGCGTTCTTCAGTCATGCACTTCTTTAGATAGATTAGAGGTTGATTAACTAATTTTACCGTGCTAGCGCGTGCGCGCGTGCGCGCGCGTGTGCGTCCCTCTCATCTATGAGAGGAGGCCTGTGCCCAGCAGTGGGACGTATATAGGCTGATGATGATGATGATGATGACCGTGCTAGTGTTAATGAGGCTTAACGCATTCACTGCCACCCTCTTTTCCTGGACATTGGGCAGGTGCCGCACTTTGCTGTGTGCCCCAAACGCACATGTGAGTTCAACCGACTATTTTAAGTCTAAGGCACTAAGGCACAGGGTACAAGTGTCAAATATTATGAACGCGTCTGTGCGTCGAAGGCACTGCGTGAAAGTCACGGTGACGCATATATGCGGCGGTGGCAGTGAATGCGTTAAGGCCCTAATACAAATGTTCGGCCAACCTCGGCAGCCTACAAGTATAAAGCCTTTTTGCGTACGAGACCCACACACGAGTTTAACTACATTGCGCGGTTGAATAAAGCGGATTAACTCGTTATACCTCTATGACTTGAAGCGTAAATAAACTCGCATGCGAGTCTCGTACCTGTATAAATAAGGGTTTGTTCTACCTTTTAGGCTTGCCAAAGTTGGCCTAACACGTAAACATCCAGCCGTGGCCCCTTTACTCTTTAGTCCCCAGGTCAGAAGTCATTCCCTTCAGTCCCCGTATCTATTGAGAAATAATTTAAGTACTTTTTTGGACCAACCAAAGTACCTAATTAGTTAATTACAAATTCAGTACATTATACATTTATTGTACACAAAATACCTACAGGTAAAAATACAAAAACATTAAGTTATATTGGTACAAAGCCGAACTTCAAAAACGAGGTAAAGGTTAACAGTTCAAAAATAATATAAAACTGTTCATCCACTGCTGTTCTTACTTACTCCATCAGGGAGCTACGGTACTACAGACAGACACACATACTCAGATATACCTACATGTCAATACCCTGTTTTGCGTTGCGCGTCGGGGGTTAAAAACACAGCGTTTCGCCTCGGTCTTAGCTGAGGTTCTTGCTGGACTTTTCTCAGCAAGCTAGGTTTAGTGAACCAGCGAAAAAACTCCCAGTACCTACCTCGATTCCAGTCACACCTCAGATTCAGTTGAACCCGCTCAACCAATCTCACTTTAGCGCAAAACAGAGTATTCCAGTGTTTACACCGCCCGCGTGGCGCGTGGCTAACTTGACAAAGCCTAATCCCAATAAGGTCTAGTTTCCCCTCGGGGTTGGAAGGTCAGATGGCAGTCGCTTCCGTAAAAACGAGTGCCTACGCCAAATCTTGGGATTAGGTAGCGGACCCCAGGCATCCTTCAGGATGCAATTGTACTGGGATAACGCTAGGAGGATGATGACACCGCCCGCGTGGTCGTGTTGGAGGTTTCCCCTGGATTTTCAGGCCATTCTCCAGCTTCGCACTCCTATCGCTTTGTTGGACCCTGCCTATAAAGCCACAGTTTCATGCGATGCGGCATCAAAACCTGAACATACAACACACGAACACACGACCGTGCACACTCGTCAGATCTGGGGCCCGATTTTTGAGTATCGAACACTCGACTTTTCATTCGACATATTCTGTCAAAACATCATAGTTTTTTGACAGATCTCGAGTGAAAAGTCGAGCGTTCGACACTCAAAAATCGGCCCCCTGTATTGTCGCGGCCGCTTTTCCAGCACCCCCCGCAGCCGCACCTCAAGAGTTATAATACGAATCGGATTCGCTTCTGTCGTGTCACAACGTAAGCCATCACATCTGAGCGCATCACATACGTGTGATGAGCCAAACTAGTTAAATAAATGAAACTGATCATCCTGGCGCGTCATGACACAACACGTCAGAATAGTATGAATCCAGCTTTGCCGCGAACAACGTACTATTTGCCGCTGAAAAAAAAGGTTGCATCGGAGGTGCTAAAATAAAACTAGGTACTAGAGAAAAAGGGAAGAAAAGGAGGTGTGAATTTTTTTGACGTGCTTACATATTCGAATGCATTATCATTATGCATTCATAACGGATGCTAATTTAGTAATTTACCCTTTAAACGCGCTCGTCTGATGTGTGAGAAAGTGACAGTGTAAATGACATCTTTATTTATTGAACCTTTTTTGATGTTCCGCGGTCAAATAGTTAAAAGATGACTTCGAAATCCATTTGATGCAATCACAGGTGTCCCATATATTTTAAAAATATTAAATAAGAAGCATCCCAGATTCCGATTGCGGGATGAGAGGACTGCTCAGTTTATTTACAACGATCTCCTCGGCCTACACGAGGGATCGTAAGTGAGCTCAAATCTGACAACCTGCTTTGAATCGTGGTTTTCTTCTTTTTTTTTCTCTACAAAGACCACCAGATGTAGGTGAACTTCTATGAACTTAATTTCTGACGATTCCCACGGAGCTGTCCAGGGAAAGCTTCGTGTTTCATGGACACGTGTACATGGAAATGTGTGACGGTCCTGCACTTTCGTCGAAACCTTTTCAACTTGACATAGTTGTAGACTCATACGCCATGGAACTGTAATGTCAAATGAGAAGTTTAACCCTACAGAAATGCATATAGGTACTCAGGTGAATGTCGAACTGCACGCCGTGATATGGTGCGGATGTATCAGTCATTGGCTTCCAGATGGGAAAAAATCGTACTATGCAGTCAAAAAGTATGTTCAAATATTTATTTTCACAGTGTGTACCTACACAAACATATCATCAACCTCCAACTCGACGCGTACACACATTCCCGCTGGAGAGAACGTCCACGCAACAACACAGACACATTAGTCCCTATTCGTCCCGGTACCGCCGCATACCGGGTAGAGTCATGTCTGGCCCAGGTCGTGCCTCGCTGAGTTTCTTGCTGAGCTCTTCTCAGCTTGGCTAGGTTTAGTAAACCAGCGACAAATCTCCTAGTGGCTCAATTCCACTCACTCTTCACAACACAGATTCGGTTGAAGCTCAACTAATCTCACTGGACCGCAAACTCTTAGAGTATTCCAGTGCTTAAACCGTCCGCATGGTCGTAGTGGAAGTCTCCCCTGGATTTTCCTCAGGCTATTCTCCAACTGCGAACTCCTATCGCTTTATTGGGTCCGGCCTACATTCAGGTTCAAAAAAACATCAACCCTATTACTCAAGAAGGGTAGGTAGAGGCAGAGAAGTAGAGATCAAGGCTTTCCATTTGCTACGATTCTTGAGAAACTTATTTCTTGTACTAACTACTAAGTATCATAACATCTCTCATACACAAGTGAAGAATTTTGAGATACGGAGTTATTTTCAGCCCCTCTAGCACAACATGCATTCCGTATCTAATCTACTCGCGCGCGAGATAAGCTACCTGACACTTTTTGACAGCATTCATCAGACAGTGACAGGTAGCCTATCTCGCGCGCGAGTAGAGACGAGATGCATGTTATGCTAGCCCCCCTGGGATAAATTACACATCATACTGAAGATGACCTTTAAGGAACAAAAAAATGTTCTTGTTAAAAGTATAATTCCGGATTGGCACCAAAAATATACAGTAAATAAAATAAATATAAAATAATAAAAATAAATAACCCATCAAATGAAGTTACGATGGATGGTAGATCTTTTGTCATCAAAAGTATTGAGGTTTAAAAAAAATATTCGATCCAGGAACCCGTTTGTGCCAGCTCCGGCCGCCCAGCGAAACCCTACGTGGCCCGGGCACGACATATACACACTTGAACGGTTCTTTTATTGTTCTTGCTTATAGTAACTGTCCTTATAAAATGTATGGCTTGATTAAGTACCTGAAAAACCAATTTCTATTAAATATTAAAGTAGTATTCAGTAATCTGCTTCAAGCTCGGTAAGTACTTGTGTAACAACGTATAGTTAAGTTTACAGAGAGGCAAGAATGAAAAACGAGACTTTTTTAGATAGGAACTACCAAAGAACTACTCTGCAGGTATGCGGTGTTGGAAGAATGGTTGGCAGAGCTTTTGAAAACTGGAGATGTGTCGTGTAGTTTGATGGATTGGTTTTCACTTATTGAACAACGTATAGTTGGATTAACAGAGGGCCATACAAATACAAGAAAGGAAAAATGCGCGGGATGTCCGATAATATTGTCACTCACACTGTAAAATCTTGTTCATTTCGGCTATAGCCGCCACTGATTGAGCGATCGGTGTACTGAAAGAACTGGTTTATAAACTAATAAATCTTTAGCCCAATGTGTATTATGCATATATATGTTAATTATATATATGGCGATTTTTGTAAGTTTGACCGCATTTTTCAGTACAAATGATTAATGTGAAATGTGTACAAATATTGCGATATTTTTAATGTATGTTGGCAAAGTTACAAGTATAATGAGGAACCACGGGTACATAGTCTACTTTATACTGACGACAATATCAATAATGGTACAATACTTTTTTCTGTTGATAATATTAACATACCTTATATTGTTATTTTGCAAGCTTAACCATGTAATTAAAGTCTTAACCATAGAAGAACGGAATGCTACTTAAATAAATAACCATAACTTTAGATTTAACTAGTTAAACACAATACTTTTGTAACCTAAAGGAAGAGCGGCGCCATCCAACACAGGCTTTTTTGCTTACCGGATGGCTCCATCGCCTTAAATCATAGCAAAATGTATTTAACCAAATAAAGAATTTTGAATTTTGAATTTTTTTGAATACGGTAGATACTATATTCATGAACTAGCTAGGCGACTCTAGCTAAGTTACCTAAAAGAAGCCATTGTGATACCAACGGGCCTTGTTCACTTCTAGGATCTCCAAATAATCATCCAACATCATCGGCGAAATTAGCATCAATAGCAGAGCTAGACGTTGTCAACTGGTTCACGGTCTGTGTTCAGAAAATAGAATAAATGGCTGTAAATTAATTACAAACGAAGCATTCATTAATCTGTAGCCTGCCCCAGAAAATTATGTGCGTGTTCATGAAAACCGCTTACAACAATAATTTATTTTATCGATAAAATAATCGACCAGCACGACTTTACTTGTAATATGTATCTATAGATATTAATAATATATTATATTAATCCAATCACTATGAAGAGTTTGTAGACATCTCACATATTCGAATTCATCGTATTGTTAAACTTTTCGACGCCAACGACAGACATATCCGTCACGGCGAGCAGTGCGATATCAACCTACTGCATGCATTGTAGAGTTCAACTTCGCTTTTGACATTTCCATATAATGGCGTGTGAGCAACAGCTTTTGTATTTGACATGACTTTAAAAAGATGAAGCTGATGCAGAGCTTAACCAAAGGAAAACACATATACATACCTACACATTCATACATACATACCTACATTAGACATGAACATACAGACATACACTCGAAAAATAAAACAGGCCTTCTACCGCAGTCGGGTAAAAAGTACAGACATAGATGAGATATAATTTCGCCTGTTTTTTAGGTAATGTAGCAAGGAAATGTAGGTAAATAAACTCAATTCCGAATTATCCCATTTTTAATTTACCTACATTTACGGTTTACATATACACCTGGTATTCATTATGCAGCTTAAAACTTTTTCTACCGGTGGGGACGTCCACCACGCGATCGCGACAACATTGACACATATGGTCCCTATTCGTCCCGATACCGCCGCATACCGGGTAGAGTCAGTCCGACTCAGGTCGAGCCTAGCTGAGTTTCTTGCTGGAAACTTCTCAGCTAAGCTAGGTTTAGTGAACCAGGGACAAAACTCCCATGCAGTAGCTCGATTCTACTGACACCTCAGATTCCGTTGAAGCCGCTCAAATAATCTCTCTGGAGCGCAAACGCTGCCACACTCCAACCGCACACTCCGATCGCTTTATTGGGCCCGGCATACAAAGCACAGTCAGGTTGAAAAAAAGTTAAGGCTGGGTATTACCACTTTCGAGCTTTTTAAAACCATCTTAGACATAGAATATAGTGTCTTAAATTCTAAAAAAATATATGTGTTACATAAGGATATTGTTTAGTCAAAATCGCAGTCAGTTACATGACCTGATGAATTACAATCGATAGAAAAAAACGCAGTTACCCCTTATTGGATTTCACTGTGATAAGGTATGAAGTGGCCTAGAAATCAAATTAGTTGACTGTACCTAATAACATTAACTAGTACTTGCTCTTTAGGTAGCGTTCTGGTGTTGTGTTCCTCGACAGTTCACCCGAGCATGTTCTGTGTTGAAAATACATTAGTATTGAGCTAGTTCACAGCCAACACTGGGAACCCTTAAATCAACAAAGGGTCGGCAACGCGCTTGATAGTCTAATACAGTCGAGAGAATCGATAGAACCCTTGGATTTTCCCCCAGACAACTCCAACCGCGCAATCCTGTCGCTTTATTGAGACAGGCCTATATAAAGCCACAGTGAGGTTAAAAAATATACATGGTAATACACTCATACCGCAATACGTACCACAAAATTTTTGTCGTGTATCGTAGTATCGTGATAATAGTTGAGCAAATCTGGATGCTGAACAATATCATTAATTCAAAACTTCTTCATAATGTCAGTCACAATCTGTAAAATCTTGTGTACCGGTCTATTTCCGCCATCGTCGCCACTAATTCAGCGAACAGCCAAAACTGAAAGAACTAATCACTTAAAATCTTTAGCCCAATGCTTATTAATCTTATTATGTATATAAAAGTGATCCTAACTACAAAAATGTTGGTTCAGTCACACCTGTGACACGCGAAGGATCGTGAGCGCTGTGGGTATGTGTGCGTGCACTGTCGGTACACGCGTCAATTGTTTGCGCGGATGCGTAGATCGTGGCGCGGACGAATCGCGAGGCGCGAGAGCACCCGATCGTAACCAGGCGGCTCTCAGGGACGAGGTAACTCACCTCGGTGCGGGGGGTTCGTGTCCGTTCTGTATGTAATACTATTATACTATTCTGTGGTTCCGTGTTCGAATCCCGGTTAGGACAAATAGCTCGTGAGTCTTGGATAGTTTCTATGTACATATAGATTATGTTAAGCAATATCTGCGTAAAAACTGTTAATGACATAGGTATGACTATTGTACTTAAATAATAATCGCTGTATAAGATCGATGTTGTTTTTGGCATTTCTAGAGTCTCTTGTTATTGTTACCTCCATGTGTATTTTGTGATATAAAATTATTAACCTACATGACGGTCATGTTGTTTAGCACTCTAGAATCACAGAAAGTTACTCTTTATTGTGACCGTTTTTAGAACCAATTTATAAACATCCAATTAGGTAAAACATCCCAGTCTGTAGCATCGCTCAAGACCAAGTTGAAAGAATTTTGGCTATCCAATAACTTGTGAATTATATGGATACAATATTTATAGGTATATTTATGTATTTAATTTTGGGTAGGTATATTTATATTTTTATATATATATAGTATGTATATATATATATATATATATTTATTTGTTTATTTATGTGTAGTATACATCAAACATGCTATTATATCTAGTTTACATTAGGGGCTGATGCTTATCTAATTATAGGTAACCACAGCTTACTCCAATACATTCTTATTACCTATTACATTTGATTTGAGGAGTTCCCTCGATTCCTTATCCTGGATCCCATCATCAGAACTGCGTTTTGACAAAAACGGGAGCAACTTGGATATATATATATATATATATACTTACAATCAAAAAAGAATTTTCAAAATCGGTTCAGACATGACGGAGTTATGGAGTAAAAAACATTTAAAAAAAACATACAACCGAATTGACACAACCTCCTCTTTTGAAATCTTGAAGACGGTTAAAAAAAAAGATAACGGGTCGGTGGCGAGTTTGCCATCACCCCAGAATTTTAAGAGCAGGATTTTTTGGGTCTGTCTAGGAGAAAATTGACAGAATTAACAACATTATCTAAGGTATCAATGGAAATTGTACGAAAGTTTGCTTTTGCAAAGTACATTTGTGAAGTTCGACTATTACTCCTTAGCTACTAATGTCTACTTAGCTGTGATAGTTTTCCTTTTAAATTCATCGTATATACTTATATTACCATGATTTTTTTCACATGCCTGGTATAGTAGAAATTATTTAACATGTCCGACATTTTATAAAACTTGTCATTGGACTTTGAATCTTCACGCTTGATCAGTAAAGTCGATTTTTGAACGGCCTAATTTGATGCAACTCGGACAGTTCAAATAATTTTAAGTATAGCCACCGTTTAGCTGGCAGGGGGGGAGGACACTTGACCATAACAAAAATTATCATTTCAAAGCTTAATATCACGCCAACCAATTCTTCAATCAAAAAATGCTTTTTGAAACCTTATAATATTTTTAAAAGAGCTATCCAACGATATCCCACACGATGGGGTACGGAAGAAAAAAAAAATTGCACCACCAATTTACATGTAGGGGAGATACCCTAAAAAATTTTTTTTTTTTCAAGATTTTATTGTACTGTTTTGTCGGCGTCATTGATATGTATACTCATACCAAATTACAGCTTTCTAGTACTAACGGTTACTGAGAAAAACTGGGGACAGACGGACGGACGAACGGACATGGCGAAACTATAAGGGTTCCTTGTTTACTACGGAACCCTAAAAAGTAAGTAGTTATTATAACTATGTTGTCCTACCTTCTACCAAGGCTCGCAAACGCAACTAACTCAAAAATAAAACTAAATATTGCGATACCAACATCTTGTTCACTTCTATGATTTCCGAAATAGGTAATCATCCCTCAACATCTGAAAATGGAATATGGCTGTAGGTTTACAAACGAGGCATACATTAATCTATACCTACATTACAGCCTGCCCCAGAAAATTATGTCCGTGTTCATGAAAACCATAGTTTATTTTATCGATAAAATAATCGATCAGCGCTTCGTACTTAATATGTTTCTATTGATATAAACGATTAAGAAGAGTTTTAAGATATCTCGCATGTTCGAGTTCATCATATCGTACCAACGACGGATATATCCATGACGGAGTGCAATGCGATATCAATCTACATGCATGCATTATAGGGTTCAACTTCGCGTTTAATATTTCCATCGCAGCTTTTTTATTTCACATGACGTTAAAAAGGTGAAGCTGCATAAGTATGCCAAAGAAATAGACATACATTCATACATCATACATACCTACATTAAACATACCTACATCCACTCGCTCGAAAAATATAACAGGCCTTCTGCCGCAGTTGGGTAGAAAATACAGACATAGATTAGATATGTTACGATTTCGCCTGTTTTTTATCGTAAAACAAGAAATTGTTAGTAGGCAACTTCACTCCGAATTTATGTATATATACATACGTTTTACCTAAGTAAATAGATATTTATTAAGCTTAGAACTTAATGAACAACATTAGCAAGAGTACCTTTAATCCTCAGTAAACTTCGGCATCTATCTGTCAGTTGTCGAAGCTTATTTTCTGGCAAGGGTACCTATATTTCTGGCAAACTCAAGGTACTCAAGAGGTCTCACTCATATTGGAATCAGCCTAACTGGGGAATTACATCCACCTTACAGAACTGAAGACCGCAGCCATTATAACACAACTACTTTCTAGGAATGTGGTATTGTGTTTCTGGCCATGAGTAAAATCAGCCCTGTTCCTCTTACCACTTCGGCTAAACTCGACTCTGGCACACCTATGTGGTGTCCAGATGTATCGCGCTAAGAATGGAAGAGCTCGCTCGTATCATGCCATGATTAACTGTCAAACATTGGTTTTGTTAGAAGAAAACCTGCAGGTATTTAGTGGTAAAGTCTTCACATATCTGGGGATGCGCTGTGCTGAAAGTGAGAGTCCTACATTAATATCGAACTAACAACACAAAATCCTCAAATCAACAATGGGTGGGCGACACGCTGGTGATTCTTCTGCAGACGCATCACGCTTCCAAAACGGCGGCGGCGTCAGCTGACCATGAGGCAGGCTGTTAGGTTGCATAAAAGTGCAAGCATAGATTATACATACATACACACCATACATAGGTACATCTGGTACATATTATAATCTCGTCTGTTTCTTAACTTATCAAATAATAGTAGGCAGCTAAACTCCGACTTTACAAGAAACTTATTGTGGTAGTATGCGCTATGTTTAAAGTGAGATGCCTGTCCGAGATGCCGAGCTCTCAAAACAAGAAATTCCCAATTCAAAAAAAGGTCGGATGCTTTTGATTCTTCTGAAGTCACTTGCATCCTAAGTCTTCAGCTTACCATCAGGCAGGAAGTAAGCTTGTTTGAATAAATATCTCATTTCGAATATGCCCGACTCATAGACGTCATTGCACGTAGAACTGATGGCCGTTGGGGCCGAAAGGTTCTCCAGTGGCGACCACGAACTGAACTGGAAGGTGCAGCGTGAGTGGGTCCAGCAGTGGGCGTCTTTCGGCTGATATGATGATGATGATAGACGTCGTGTGCGAAGTTTGGCCCCAAGACCTTACATAACAGCTTCGATCAGCTTTTCTGGCTTCGGTTTCGCAAACTTTATCTGGACTCGCGCGCGCAAGTAAAAAGATTTATAAAAAGATTAATTATGATTACTTACGAAATGTACTTTGAATTACTCAACACGTAGACTCTTTTCCTCTCTCTTCTTTTACTTTTTAACCCCCGACGCAAAAAGAGAGTTGAGAGAGTGTTATTTATTATTTAATACACAATTCAATTTTCTAGTTCCTTGAAAAACCCGATGACATTCATATTTTCTTATGGTTTGACACAAGTTTAAACATATAGTTTGATAGACGTAACCTGTCAGATTATTCTTAAAAAAGTAATCGCGCCTCTTAATGGTAGGGATACATCACCGGATTATCCGTTTGTTGCTAATACTATAAATCATGAAAAAATTATACAACTATAGACATCTAGTGTCAAGTAGAATAAGTTATTACACTCAATTAACGTAGAGTTAATTGAGAGTTAAATCTTAAAACTCCATATGATCTGATCCCTGCACGCGTAGGCTCGAAGTTGTATATATCAAAAAACAGCATACTTTAGAGCCTTTAACGTGATATAAGTCGCTAGTGTATACACGTAGGCATCTTTGAGGAGTAGCTATTTTTTCTTTCACACGTATCTTGCGTTACTTAATTCTAGTTCTGTAAACATTTCAGCACTGCTATCGGCAGCCTTACGTGGCTCAAATACCATTATCCTTCGCATGAGACACGTAACATTTGATTATATCCTTTGCATTTTGTATAATTAACGTTTTTATGTCTTACATACTTTTGTCAATTGCTCGGCCCCTGCACGCTGTCGAACATTGGTGCCATACAATGAAATACTACCACGATTAAGACCTTTCAAACGAGGTACGTCTCAACTGTATACACCGATGGTACATTTTGCCCATTCTCCTTTGAGTACAAATTATAATCACGCCGTACTGAAAGGGTTAAGTGATTTGTACACAAATAATTATTCCAGTCAGGAGACTAATAAAATTAAGTTGTATATATAATATCATTTATTTATTTTTGACTAACTTATTTATGAGTAGTATATTAAAAGAAGGATTAAATACGATTACCTATAACTTGATAGCGATTTGTTTAACTTCTTCAATCACTAACTGGTAAACGAATTAGTGAAGTACAATCGTCTACAAAAAGATGTATCCATTTTTTTCACCTTGAAATGGATGCACGTTGTAGATATCTTCCTGATTTCATGTATTGGCCCAGGCTAAGTGTTGTTTTCTCCAACAATTGACATCCATGTTGAAAATACCTCTGTCCTGACTTTTTCTCAGCATGAGGACGTGGCACGATTGTATGCACTATGTACCTGCAAAACATAACATTAAATAATGAGATGAGAGCGTAGGAGGTATGTGTGTATTTTTGAAATTATGTCCCTAATTATCTACTATACCTATTTCAAAGACAACACGAAGAAGAAAGTGGGCTTCATATTCGTTTATCGTATAGCTCACGTAGTTCAATACTCAAACGTTTATATTGCTAAGTAATCAACTGTTTTCGTTGATATTCATTTATGTATGAGCTGCATAACCACCCGGCAAAACAGACTACCTACCTAAATAAATCAATTGATTGGAATATAAATATAACATCGCATCGGTGTGAACAGGGATAGTAAATAATGAATTAAAAAATACTTACTTTACTCGGCGGCGTATCTGATAACTGCTTTTCACAAGAATAATGCAGAAAATCTTATAATTAATTAGTTACGATTGTTTTATTTTCAATATGTTGACACGTTATTGACACACGTGTTATTTCAATATTTAAAAATAACCATGGCAACCATACGACCATAGAGTATTATAAAATCTGTGACCATAGAGTTGAAAATTAAATTTTTACGATAAATTGTAACGTTCCTTTTCACGTTCAGCTTTGATTAATTGTATTGGGAAAGATGAAATAAAAACGAAACCTGCTTGAGACGGATTACACAAAATATGTCGACATCAAATATAATAGGAGGCAGCACTTTCTACGCCAAATTCACGCGAAACTGGTCTTTTCTTTAAGTTTCCTCCCCCTGTCCATCACTCTTGGCCATTAGGTATTTTGAAGTAAACTGTCACCGTATTTAGGGACAATAAGAACTACTTTCCATGAGAATTTATTTGAAATATGATCTTTACGGAAATCGGTCAGTCTGGCTATCCGATATTGGACTTTGGAAACGCTTTTTTAGGGACAATAAGAGCTACTTTCCATGAGAATTTATTTGAAATATGATCTTTATGGAAAATCTTAGGATTGTCTTAAAACAGTTAGAACCTTGGCTTTCTAAGAAGACCAGCTGGGGACCCCTCGTAACATAGCAATCACGATACTAGGAGGGGTCAACTAACCTGGTCATAGAATTTATCGCGAGTTTATACATTTTTCCCCAGTACAAAAGTGCTCAGCGCCGCTAAAGAAGTTTTCACTTCAATAATGACGAGATGACGTAAGTTTTTTTTTCAATAAGTCAGTTTTTAGGGTTCCGTACCCGAAGGGTCAAAACGGAACCCTATTGGTGACGCCCAGACGTCCGTCCGTCCGTCCGTCCGTCGTCTGTCACACAGGTTTTACCTACAGCCAAACGGTTGAAGCTACAGGCTTCACACAGTATAAGCATCTTGTTGGCCCGAAATAGCCAAAACTTATTTTTTTAAATGTTTTAAAGGGGTGCCCCCCCATACAGCTAAAGGGGGGCGCGAAAAAAACTTTTTATCCTACCCTATCGAGTTGGGTAGCGTTGTTTAGAGCTCATTGAGTAGATACTTACTATAATTTTAATTTAAAAAAATATTGGAAAACAAAGGAATGAGAAGCCACCAAAGTCAGCTTTTTTACGAAATTTTGTTCCGAAGAATCTTTTTACTTCCCAAATAACTATAAACTTAAAATTTGGTAATAATGTTTGTTATTACGTATATTTACCAACAATTAGATTAGATTTTTTCCTTGAAATTTCCTTATTTTTCCTATAAAAACCAACTTAACTTTGCGGTCGGTTCAGAACCCTAAATGAGCGAAGTCCCACTTGCACTTGGCCGATTTTTTATTAACCCAATGGCATAAGGCGGTAGTCCAACCAACGACATCCATATTGAAGGACGCGCTCGGTTACACTGGCTTCTTAATCTGTAGGCACCTCATAATATCAATGTTGAGAAAATCCAATGAAATCCCCAGTACTGAGATCAACGCAAAAATCCGATTAGTCGTATAATTCTCGCAATTCACGAAGGCGACCGGATTTGACGAAATTAGACTTTAACGTCGTAGTAATAGGAACCACTCCACTCGCCTTCGTAAATTGTAAGAGCAGTATAATATAATGGGAAAAAGGCGCGCCTGACTAAATTCGTATTTACCTGCCGTGGTTTAGGGACACATGAGCGCGCTCCTAAATGCAAGCCTCCGCTAGTTCCGACCCAATACCACAGACTTATATCTGAGTAGACCACGCAAACGCTCCTGCTTCGTTTGCTAACGTGTCGTATGATCGCCCTGCTATTATGTGGTAGACTATTTTCATCTCACGAGCGCAGGTGAGCCATGGTTATGTGTTAAGCTATACATGCAGATTGTCTATGTGTGCGTCAGCGTAGGAGCTATGAGTTCTCGTTGTCTATGTGATCATATGTGTTACAACTACAACAATGGCCAACCCGCGCACGTGAGATAAAAGTACTTTATGTCACATCTGGCCATAAAGTGGCCATTATCGCACGCTCCGCGCGCGAAAAAACCCACTTCCTGGCCAGGGGGTGACATAAAATTTTGTACTTACCACGGGCGATAATAAAGAAAGCCTCAGATCGCATATTTATCGCCCTTGCCTTCGGCTGGGGCGTAAAATACCTGCGATCTGAGACATTCTTTGTTTTATCGCCCTTGGTAAGTAATGTACTAATACATACATATCATAGTGTAGGGGACTTCGAGTCGAGAATGAACAGGTAACTTCTAGGTATACTTAATTTAATGTAGAATCTAAATAGGTAATTGTATTACTAGTGCGTTAGGGCATATCAACTGTTATTTTCATCTAAAATAATGACAGTTGATATACATACCTATGTCCTAACGGCCAAAAGTTCAATTAAATCCTCCGTACCGATATGATTAATTGGTACGAGAATCGAATAATAGACTACCAATAAAATCCAAGCTTTACATTATTTCCTTAAATTCCCAAGTGACCTTTTCCTCTTAGAGATGGGGTCAGCACATGAAGAATAAGAAGAAAAAACATTTATTCACAAGACACAGAAGACACACATATATATGTATATATATATATATATATATATATATATATATATATATATATATATATATATATATATATAACATAAATGGTAATAGAAGAAAAACAGACACATAAACCACATAACATGTATACATGTCCCCGCGGCAAATTGAACACAGTGTCATATCATTGTGTCAGACACCTACAACGCTGATTTTCATCCAGTACCATCGTTGACCCAAGAAACATCATACAATACAATAAATAAACAAAAGAAAAATAACTGTAATAGGAATAAATCACATCACGCTCGGTGTACAAAAACGTTGCGATTCCTGCGACCTCTACTAAAAACTATATCTGTGCACAATACCAATGTAATATTCATAACATAACCCAGTATCTATATGCAAACTCAGACTCGTTATGAACCCATTTAACATAAAATCCATATTTTCACCTCATTATTTTATACGCCTAATGTTAACGTCGCGTAAAATATACGAATAATTCCATGCTTTCCAAAGAGTTTCATTACTCGAGGGACAGTTTGATCAATCACAATTTCACTTTAACCTTTGCGGGATGGTTCATTTATAATGTGGTCTAATTAAAAAGGGAAGGGAAAGGATATTGTCTGGTCCGTTGTTGTGCCAATGTGCCATGTACTTGTCCCAATGTATGTAAATTTATTCTAAGTTATTTTATAATTTGATAATGTCCTTGACAATGTATGATCAATACAATAAATCATATTCTATTCTATGACAGCTCACCATCAATAGTTGACAAATTGTTTATTATATCTGTCATTGTCCAACACAGGGACATTTGCATTATTTTTATGAGAAGCCAGGTTCAGTTCAGATGACTTCCAGTAAGTACAGTAGGCATTGCTCAAGTTTGGTTAGTTCTTGTACACTCATCAGTGATGACCGATCGGCTGACCTGTTAAATCAACAGATCGAGTTTACCGATCAAACAAATACAGTAACGGATTTGCAGTTTCGGAACCGCAAACTGTGGAAGACTTTAAACAATACAATATAAAATACACTTTGTTGCACACCTTACACGAATGAATCAGTTAGGTACCTGACACACAAAATTAAAGCAACATGTAGTTGTAGGTAGATAGACAACAGGCGGTCTTATCGCAAAAAGTGATCTCTTCCAGACAAACTTTGGGTAGCCGAAATAAAAAAATAGATTAAAAATATGTAAGTATAGTGTATTATGTAAGTGGTGCAAGAACAGGTACCTACATTTTTTACTCTCGCCTTTTTTGCAAACATTATATTTTTAAAATATTTTGCTTGTGTACAGTCGACGCCATAGATACAAATTTACACTTTTGCACCTTATTACAATGGAATAAAGTCTAAATGTATATATGGCGTCGACTGTAAAATCATACACAAATCAACCTAGTTCCAAATCCCAAACTAAGCACAGCTTGTTCAATTTTTATAATCAATCATCAATCATAGTTAAATAGATACTCAAATAAGACTCAGGCAAAAATATGCATGCCCATCACACAAATAAATGCCCTGACCGGGATTCGAACCCGGGACCTCCAGCTTCGCACAGACAAGCCATGGTGGTCGCGTCTAGGTAACCGTCCCAAACTTTTACACCTTACTATTACTAACAAATAGTTCGTAACTATTATTCTTACACACCTACCAATTAATATGACAGTCGAGCACATATGGCATTTCGACGCGAGTTACATCGATCTAGACCAGTATAAAGCAGTGTTTAAAATAAGCATTTCGACGCGAGTTACATCGATCTAGACCAGTATAAAGCAGTGTTTAAAATAAGCATTTCGACGCGAGTTACATCGATCTAGACCAGTATAAAGCAGTGTTTTAAATAAGCATTTCGGCGCGAGTTACATCGATCTAGACCAGTATAAAGCAGTGTTTTAAATAAGCATTTCGACGCGAGTTACATCGATCTAGACCAGTATAAAGCAGTGTTTTAAATAAGCATTTCGACGCGAGTTACATCGTTCTACACCAGTATAAAGCAGTGTTTTAAATAAGCAAACTTAAGCTTGAATTGGTATCGGCGATGAGAGAAAGCAAAAAAATATGAACATTGAACAACTTTATGTCCGCCTCCGAAATACTCGACATCGACCTCAACTCAAGGGACGTCAAAGTGGAAAGAAAATGGTGAAATAATGTCATGCTTTCTATTTTAAGGCTCAATCGTGGCTAAAAATTTGTCTTGCTCGCTCGCTGTGTTTGTGCTCTACCTATATATGCAGGTTCTTGTCGCTCACGAGTGGAAACTTGCGAAAATCGGAATTAAACACGTGTTTTGTCAAATCGGAACATTAAAAAAAAGAAATATATATATGATTGTATAAAATAAAAACTGACGGATTTTTTAAAAATAAATGGAGTAGTATGATGGTTAGGTTACAATAGTGTATAAACAAGGGTGTCTTGGTGAATGAATTAATCTCTCATTTTTTTTCATTTATTATATGGATATTTAACTTGTATTGTGATGTATCGTTTTTTAGTATAAACATTGTAATAGTAATGGTTACGAAACGACTAATTTTTACTATTATAATTTACCGAGAACAAGCCTTGATTCAATTTGTTCGGGTATCGTCGAAGGCGTGACTTTGATAAATTCTCAGGAAACGTAAATGTACGTTGGTTAAAGGACTAGGCATTCATTTATGAAAAGGAAGGGTATAAAATACTGACGCTTCAAAAGAGTTTTTATATCCATTCCAAATAATAAGCGTCGTTATTTTACGGTACAACGGCGCATACCGAATGCGCGGTCATAAAATTGTATGGAATCTTTTTGTAGATCTTTTAAAACTATGGCCAATAGCTAAGTAAGCACACGCTCATGCACACAAATTATGAACTAAAGAAATGTGTGATTTTGATGATGGCGACAGGCACTGAAAAATTCTTCTATCTTTATTCTTGGTCTACGAAGGACTTCTACAATATAGCTTTAATAAAACGTCTGTGTTTTTAACAAAGTGAATGCACGAAATGTTAACTTAACGAAGGGGTTCGTTCGTACAAGAGTTCATAAAACAATTCTAAACATCTTCAGGTTCAGGTACAATTTATTTTGCGCCCTTCAACATCTGTGCGGCCCTTTTTATTATAGCTGAGGACGCAAAACGACGCTCTCAAAAGAATCCAGCCCGCTGCGGCGGAACTCCACTATTAAATCTGAGATTTTTCTGGGCGATTTACATATTATGCAAGGTATTCGTATGAACATGATTTTAAATTTATAAAGGGGCGGCAGTGCGCACGTGACTCCTTTGGAGTTGGGAGCGAGCGTCTATAGGCTGCGGTGTCCACTTACCATCAGGTGGACCGTACGCTGGTTTGCCACTGTCGTTGTATAAAAAAATGTGCTTGTGGTAATTATTGGAGCGTTTTAACCGCGTCACTTCTTCTTCTTTAAAAATGGCTTTCCATCAAATTTATGATGATTTCGCCAATCAATACTTGTCCAACAAGGAAATTTTTATGGCGTTGGGTTTATTTTGTGAATTAAATAAACTAAAACTCTGAACGTATGGCTAAATATGTACTTTTTTTAATAATTTTTAGAGTAAATTAAAATATGGGCAAACTTATAATCTGTAGTTGTATTTAGTCTCATTAACCCCATATAGATGTGTGTGTGTGTCTGTGTATTTACAGGTATAGCAACTACTGTCTCTCTCGTGTCGTACCTGTACGAATTTTTTATTCCACATAAATCGACATGACACTGGCTAATCAATTGGCATAGCCATAAAAAAAATACTTGTCCAATGACGTTGTTCGGTAACGACAGTAGGCAACTGGTTTTGAAAGGTCGTGGAATCTGCTCGTCGTCGCTCCGTCCGGGCACGTGCGTTCACCAACGCGGCGACGAGCAAAATCCCGCGATGTATAATTGTAGTCTTTGATCCCGCGTCACTTCTGTGGACACGTTTTTGACGGTTTGGCCGTAGATTTGGGAGAATTTTTTTAAATGTCAGAATCAAGGACAAACCAAAAAATTCCAAATAATGAGAATTAAAGTAAAATATAGTACTTAGTGATAAAATTCTCTAATTTATCATTTCCAACTTAACAGTCCAGAACACTTATCTATTCATCTATTAATTATTATTATAAATTAGAAATGGCAGCCTCGAGGGCTTTGCCAGAGTTAGGGAAGGAATAAATTAACTACGAAATAAGGAATTAAAACATCTAGCAAAAAGAAATAGACGTGACTCTCGTCGCGGGATGGCTACCTTCATCTATTTATTTTCTGCACATTTTCAGTATGAATTGACACGTATCTTCACATTTTCTCTTCGTTACTATCTAGTAAAAGACTATTGCTGCCCAATATTATAAATTTTACAAAAAAATTGTAAGAAATAACCAATAGTTTAAACATAATATACTCTAAATCACTTTATTTTACTAAACGGTTAAAACTCACGTATTAATCGCATCGTATTACTCTAAATCGACTAATTTCGAGATAAAAACTAATTTTCTTTCACAAAAATTCTGCTACACACAATAAAAGCAAAAAATGGCTGTCATTTTAAAACAAAGGCCAGGGGGCCGATTTTTAAGTGTCGAGCGCTCGACTTTTCACTCGAGATCTGTCAAAAAACTATGATGTTTTGACAGATGTCGAGTGAAAAGTCGAGCGTTCAACACTCAAAAATCAGCCCCCTGACACGTTTTGATAGAGAAACATTCCCAAAAGAGTCCCATGTTTCGTCTCTATCACCGACCGAGCATTTTTTCGTGGTCGGTTTATAGGGACAGGCACACTCCGCACACTTTCATAAGCAATACAATGCAAACCGGTTAAACTGTGTAGTATAAATTTTATATGAATATTCCATATTCTTTCCCATACCTCCGGTCGCTCGGTGGCGCATATCTATGTTTACCAATGTTTACTTTTAAAGCATCTTATCGGGAACAATGTCATTCAAAGTTGATCATGAGTAATCACCTTTAGGTTCACAAACCTACAGACGAAATCGCAGGCATGTGCCTAGATTTATCGTACAAAAACAATTGGATGTCAAAATGTTGTCAAAAAGTCAATGATACTATGAAAAACAAATAATACTTTTACCATTAAAACAGTGATAAAACCGGGGTGTAATATGATCTACCCGCTCAGTAGACAATAACCCTGGGATAAACCATGAACTACCATAATGGCAGTCAAACACATTCTCCCAAAAACTACAGAGTCTGCCAGCAAAACTACAAAACAAATCCATCGCTTTAATACGAATGAATCTTGAAACCACCATGAAAAACAGGCGTTTAAAAACCCCATTAATATTTCAGAAGCACGCTGGATTCTCAAACTGTACTCATGATAAACAGAGACTTGGTTGAATTGTACTTACCGTATGTGGGGCAGGTGATTTTGGTATTAGGGTATACATTAGAGTTTTTAGCCGTGATTGAGCCGCCCTACCCAAGCGGCATGGTTCTGATTGGTCACGTGTTCATGATGGTAGATCCGAACGCTATCTCCGTTCACCGGCCCAGGACTACATTTGTCAATTTGGTTCTGATCTTGGGAAACATTTTAGTGTTCCTTTACGACTTGTTTGCACCAGAACGCTTGCAGCAACAATATTGCTAGTAAACGCTTTGATAACTGCGCACAAATAACCAAGTTACTATGCCAACAAAAGGAAAGTGGATCGCATATTGGAGATAAGTAAATAAGAATTAACTTGAAAATATTCAGAGGAAACTGGGGTATAAATATCTCAAACCATATTACGTATGGATTAAAATGATTACGCCGGGCTTAAAGTGAAAGTAAAGTTTAAATGGTAAAGGTGCAGATTGTGGACAGCGTACAATAATGGATAAGGACATGCTGGTTATAATATTAGAAGAAATGAAGTATTTCTGTACACACTACTTGCCCCTCTTTGGTCACGCTGTGATGATAATAGGGTACGTATTTGATCAACTTTACCTCGTGGAAGCGCCGATAGCAAGTGGCATGGTTGTCATGGGTAATTTATTTGTGCTGAGTGACCCCCGCGCTCTAAGCGCCTCGCGTCCCGGCATGCAAGTCATCAACATAGTATTTCTTATGAAAAACATTATGGTGTTTCTTTACGATTACCTACATTAGATCCACACAAGAGTCACGCGAAGAAGAAAACACTTTAGATTAGTTTAGGATTATAAAGCAATGAAATCTGTAAGGATTTTAAAAATAAAAAGATCCTGAACTATTAAGCATTTTTCCTGTTATGACAATGACGAATTGAGGAAAATGACGAACATTTTGGACACCCGAAACAAGCGCCAGCAAATTTTACACGTTTCTATAGGATAACAGCCGGCGCCATATTATTTAACGTTGATCAGTCGGTAACCGTAAGTTGCTGCAACCCGGCTTCCGTACCGCAAAAATAGATATAAACAAATCCTTAACAACGAATTGTATGACGCTACAAGATAATTTATTGTTGATTCACTTGAAATTTTAAATAAGGCACATAAATTAATTCTTGCATAGAATAATTAATGGAAGAGGGTGTCGGTAGGTACTAGGGAATTTTAATTGGCTACTTGATCATGTTGGCTCAGGAAAATTAAAAGTCGTCCGTTGACATTGCCACGCTAGTGGAAACGTCGCACAAACGATGGGTCTACCCAGAGGTATTGTAACTCTTCGTTTTTAAGATTTCGTACGAAAAAGGTACAGAAGGAATTTATTAGTCAGGCAGGACAGGAAGCAATGGCATTCCGCTATGCTCAGTTAGGGCATGGCGGAATATTTTCTTTATTGTAAGGTCAGCCAAAAAAGCGGCCTTTAAGCCTTAATCTATAAATCAGTGAATCCCCAAATTTTATAAGGGGTCGGCAACCTGCACGTGACGTGACTGCTTTGGAGTTGCAGGCGTCTATAGGCTGCGGTGTCCGTCCACTTACCATCAGGTGGACCGCACGCTTGTTTGCCACCGTCGCTGTATAAAATGTATGTATGTATGTAATTACTTTATTGTACACAAAAAACAGGTAAAAAATACAGACAAATTAGGACATTTTGGTACAAAGGCGAACTTATCCCTAAAAGGGATCTCTAGGGGAAAAAGTAAGTGTATTTACTCATATTATCACTGTTAATCACTCATATCTAGTCTGTATCTTTCCAATACGCCCGCCAGTCAGATATAACTTTATTTTGCTAAACGGTTAAAACTCATGTATTAATTGTCACTTCGGGCGACATGTTTCGAACTCGTCGGGAGTTCGAAACATGGGGCGATTAAGGCGAGGTTCTTCCATTGCAAATGTCCCGCTCTAACACGCGTGAGTTTGCAATTGACCATCCCACTCTCTACGGAACTGTGCGCGTAATTTTCGTAAATTTTTAGTACATTTTTGGGTGAGAAAAATACATGGCTTACTATATTAACAATATTAATCCCGACATCCCTCATACCATCAAATACGTTTATTTTTAGTATTATTTTCTACTCATCATGTTACCTAAGATTGAAATAAAATGAGTTTTAAGATATAAAATAGAGGTATGTTTGGAATTTTTTTCTATCGAACAAAGTTTTGCAAATTGTGTAACGGACATCCGACGGCACTAGATAAAGGTCTCAAATATAACATCGTATTTTTTTTACATTTTTAATATGTAGTATTTCGAAATAAAACCGTTTACCAAATCAGAATTTTTCTATAACCCGGCCTTAGTTAGGGCGGGGCTGGGCGCCGCCCAAACTTTAATCGTGACGGCGGCTGGGTGTTGCCGCCGGCATGGAAACCTGTGATTCCGATCATAGAGTGGGAAGTGCGTTATGACAATCGAGTGGACATAGTGAGTTCACTGTGCTTACCATTGATCGGGGGGGACGATCCCTCACCACGACCTCATACAACACCTTCAGCGCCGAGCTGCCCCCCGCCCCCGCCCCCGCGCTGTCTGCGCGTGCGTCACGTGCCTTGCGGCGGGCGGCGGGTAGTTCGACAGTGTGCAATCGGCGCGGGTCGCAGACGCACTCATCCTGAGGAAGAACTCCGGACGAGTTCGAAACATGTCGCCCGAAGTGACAATTAATACGTGAGTTTTAACCGGTTAGTAAAATAAAGTTATAACATGTCTCACGAAAGTTTAAATTCAAGTTATTTATTTATTTTATTTTATTTAAGTCAGATAACCTTTAGTAGGTATCACGTGCCGTGGATAGAGCCCCCACAAGGTGGACTGAAAACCTGGTAACGGTCGCGGGAAACCGCTGGATGCGTGTGGCGCAGGCCCGGTCATGGTGGCACTCTTTGGGGGACGCCTATGTTCAGCAGTGGACGTCTTTTGGCAGATAAATGAAGATGATGATGAAGAACACTTAAGTATATAACAACATAGTAAAGCTTAATCTAATTATAACTGTAAGTCAGATCAACAGAATACTTCATAAATATACCTCACTCAGAGGACAAAGTGTCGCGGATGCTGCGATATCCGAATCAAGTACGATCGGGTCCTGAGTTGACAATTTGGCACAATTTGTAACGGGCGAGAGTGCTCAGGCGGAGGGCTCTCGACTCGGCCGATGAAGCTTTTGTCGACGCCACAAAGAAAAAATAATTACCGAAGGTCACCTGATAGACACAATCTCGTTATCTTCTTTTAACACTCGTGTTACCACACTTGTACAGTACAGTACTTTTATCTCACGAGCGCGGGTTGGCCATTGTTGTAGTTGTGACGCATACGAACACATAGACAACGTCAACTCATAGCTCCTACGCTGACGCACACATAGACAATGTGCATGCTCAACACACAACCATGGCTCGCCCGCGCTCGTGAAAGAAAAGTACTCTACGCTTGGTGAAATATGTGATGTCGGGTGAAAAATTACGCATAATTCTATGGTTCAGAGCACAAATTATTTGGAGGGCAATTTTTGTTCTTCGCTTCGTATTTCAACGCGTTTCGTGTGTTCGCTTCGTCTCGTACTAAACTGTATCAGTACGAGTACGCTTCCGTAAAAACTAGTGCTTACGCCAAATCTTAGGAATAAGTTAGCGGACTGTATTAAGATAACGCTAGGAGGATGAATATGAGTCCGTACCTATTTAAACCATCTTCGTAAGAATCGTAAGGATTTGAAAGCAATGGGTAATAGTACATTACTTAACAAGGGCGGTAAAACAAAGAATGTCTCAGATCGCAGGGATTTGACGCCCGAGCCGAAGGCAAGGTATATACCTACCTATTCAACTAAGTACATACATACATATTTACATTACTATAGTTTTTACCCATTCGAGGCAAAGCAACGCAGCGTTTTGCTGCGCCCACAAAAATATTATATCGAGAAACATATCGATATTAGGGCATGCAATTTCCCGGGAATTTCCGGGATTTTGCATGTTACCGGTACCGGTACTGCAAGCCCTAGAATATTATATTGTGGCTGCGCCTAGCATTTATCTGTTAAGGGTCCTTATCAGTTTAAAAACGCTCATCTATTTTGGCCATTTTCTGTTTAATTGACACGTATCTTGACAATTTCTCAATGATACTATCTAGAACAGGACCATTGCGACCTAATGACATAATTTTTTAATGATTTTTTTTGGATTTTTCATCAAGGAATATTGTGTCAAACATATCGACCATATCGACTATTTTTGAGCTATAAACTGCTTTTTTCCGTTTAAATTGTACTACATACAATAAAATCAAAAAGGGCCATGTTCCTATCTAAAACTTTAATAAAATCGTCGTATCCTTTAATCACTTTATTGGTATTTTCAATACTTTTGTCAAAATATGAAATGAAAATATTTTAAAACTTGTAAGGCCTCTTAAGGCGGAAATCGTTCAGTAGCATGACTCTTTAATGTGAGTTTTTGGCCTAAAAGTGAACTATGTAAACTCGTATATTACATTGTTCGCCTGAAATTATGTGAAATATTCTTAAATTCATATTCTATTCTAGCCACTATTATGCATTTAAAAATAAAGTTCACAATTGTTGATCATTTCGTCCGTGCACATATTTTCGAACTCAACTATACATAATGTATATTGTCATGCTTCGTCAGCATGATAACTCGTCGCGTAATAACATTTAGTAAGAAAGTGAGACAAAACAAAACAACAAATGTCCTCGGCTCTTATCTGGCGTGTAGCGTGCTAATGAGAGTTATCCCCGTATTTTTCTATTTTCTCTGTTCGTAGTTACAGTCGACGCCATAGATACATCTACTTTTGCACCTTATTCCATTGTAATAAGGTTCAAAAGTGTAAAAGTATATATGGCGTCGACTGTACAGACAGGGTCCCCTAACTCGCGGTTACGGGGTGACTCATGAATCGCCGTTAAGTTTGCGTGGAAGTTTTGCGTTAGTTTTTATTTCGTAACTTGGAGATCATTGAAAGAACTCGGTGTGAGTATAATTCAGTACCTACTCTTTATAAAGGTTGTTCAGTAGAAAGAAAAAAACCGGTCAAGTGCGAGTCGGACTCGCGCACGAAGGGTTACGTACCATTATCTATAAAAACGGCAAAATAATCTGTCTGTTGTATGGGAGCTGTTGTTGTAAGTATTTTATTTTATTCAGTTTTTTAGTATTTGTTGTTATACTCGTAGCGGCAACAGAATGAAAATTTCAACTGTCTTAACTACCACGGTTGATGAAATATGCAGAAAAATAAAGTTGGTGACTAGTCACATGGTGGGTTACACCATTATTGCTTTCTTGCGGCGTGTTTGAACTCGTTAAGAGTATCGGATGTACCAAGGGCATACATAATTATGTATACACTTTTGGACCTTATTTCAGTGGAATAAGGTGAAAAAGTGTATACATATTGGTGCCCTTGACTGTAGGTATTCGATGATTACTATACCAATAACTGATAATAGAAGAAGGAAGAAATAATGTATTTCTGAAAGAAGACTAATAATACATATATCTAATGTATATAGATTTATTATTATTAATATATATATTGGCATACAATACCGACTCTTGAGTTAAGTAGGTAACTCATATCTTATTAATGAACCAAATACTTTACGCACGAGAGAAGCTAATAAAATACCTAAGTACCTACTCATTTTCATATTCTGTGATTTACCTATTTCCCCGTCGCTTCGTAACTTTGCCTTGTGTAATAGCTATTGTCTTCACATATACATGACGGTGGCAAACAAACCTACGAACTGCCTTATGTTAAGCAGACACCGAAGCCTATGAATGTTCGCGACTTCAGAAGAATCACAAGCGCGTTGCCGACCCTTTTTTGATTCGAGGGTCTGTTGTGAGGGTTGTATTGACGGCGAGAGACATGCAGGTCCCGCGCTATCATCATCAGCCTATATACGTCCCACTGCTGGGCACAGGCCTCCTCTCGTAGATGAGAGGGATTGGGCAGTAGTCCCCAAGCTGACCCAGAACGGGTTGGGGACTTCACATACAACTTTGAATTTCTTCGCGGATGTATGCAGGTTTCCTTACGATGTTTTCCTTCACCGAAAAGCTAACGGTAAATATCAAATTATATTCCGTACATAAGTTCCGAAAAAGTCATTGGTACTAGCTGGGATTCGAACCCACGACCGCCGCTTGACAGCCGCATGCTTGAACCACTGGACTATCGTAGCTTTTTTCGCGCTATTAACACATACACACATATCCTCGAGCTCAGGCGATAATATCACACACCGGAACCGACATACCTATTACATAACTTGTAACTAATATTACAAACGGAAGTCTCTTTCAAATAAAAGTGGTTGAAAACAGACTTCCGCTTGTTATGTATATTTTTTACATTAATTCATTATGCAATAGTGAATAATCCATATGAATAAAATATATATTTAGGTAACAACTTCGTATTATTAAATTGTCCCATTAAAAATGAAATAAATAGCCAAAGAACGTAATAATAATAATGCCGTTATTTTTGTATGGATAAAATAGCGGTATCCGACCGCTGTACCTACTGATTTGTGCGTCCCCAAATATTAATGTTCATGAAATTTTGTCATAAGACTTTTTGCTTGTGGAATAGATGTGAAATAGAAGTCCATGTGCACAGCAGTCGTAACGGCTGACAGGCTTTGATTGGGCCTTCTCTGCATGAATTACACTTGATTGCAACTCGTACTGTGTCTCCTAATCATCGCGATTGATTCTGCAATGTTCCATACTTTATACAGATATAAATAAATAAAATAAATATTTGTGGACAATCTTACACAAATCAACCTAGTCCCAAACTAAGCAAAGCTTGTACTATGGGAACTAAGCGACGATATTACATACGTATATAGATAAATAAATACTTAAATACATAGAAAACATCCAAGACCCAAGAACAAATATTCGTGCTCATCACACAAATAAATGCCCCGGCCGGGATTCGAACCCGGGACCTCCAGCTTCGTAGGCAGGGTCACTACCAACTAAGCTAAAGCGGTCGTCGGATATATATGTATACTCCTCTGGAACGACCGAACTTGGTTTGATCTTTTATCCCGCAGGCGCGAATTAAAACATCAGCGCGCTGCTCTGCCTCTTTCATCTTCGGATGGGACATTTATCTGTCAACTATGCGATCGTGGCTGTCGCTCCCGTATCGGTCTTACAAGCCACTTCGTAAGTGCCGCACTTCTAATACTGACGCTGCTTAAATCACCTTTTCATAGATGAACAAGGCCAATGAATGATCTGGAATAGGTGATACCTACGTCACGTATGATTTTCATACAATTTTCGTCTCGACTAACTACATGTGAAATCTATCAATGTCACGGACTTGAATTTTTAATATGAATATATACCTATGACTAGACATGAGTAGTTCAAGAATGAATGATTCAAATGAAGTACTTCACCTCGAGTAACTCTTTCATTCACTAGTTAAGTTCGGATTGGAAACTGAACTAGTGAACTAAATGAGTGATATACTTCACAGTGAAGGAATGAAGTATATCACTCTTTTCTTTTTAGTGACACATTTTGTGCATGTCTACCTATGACGCAATGCCGTTGTTACCTTGAGCGCTCTCCAAAATTAGTAAACACAAAAAAAAAATGCCTACCGAACCTCAAACACATTTTTATTTAATTAATACCTTAGTAAAGTCCTACTCCTCACCGTTATACCTATTATTAACACGTAAGTATTTGTTAATACAACGACGGTGGCAAACAAGCGAACGGTCCACCTGATGGTAAGTGGCTACCGCAGCCTATAGACGCCCGCAACTCCAAAGCAGTCACGTGCGCGTTGCCGACCCTTTGAGGATCCACTGTGTTGACAGCAGAAGGGACAAATTTGGTCCATCGCTCTCAACAAAGTGCATCCTCGGGAGCTCTGGAAACCTTGCTCACCTCTAGGAGCGCAACACTTACACCTGTATAGTAAATACTTTTACTATGGTTGTGGTTTTCTGCAAAGCGGAGGTACTTCCCCGGTTGGGTTGCTCCAAATTCGAGCAAGATGACATTTTGCTGTGCCCTGTAATTACGGTGTTTGGATGATGACATGTACTAATGTTGGCAGTAATATAGCTTATAGAAAAAAAAACATGTACCTAATATTCTTCCATTTATGCGCGTACGAAGTCGCGGGAAAAAGCTAGTTAATTTATAAATTTTCCAATTGCCAGATGTGTATACATCCATGACCCAAAAATTGTGCAAAGTCATAGGGACGAGCAGTGAGGCGAGTCTAGAAAGCTTATGAATAGCATTCTGCCGTCTGTCTGTAGACACAGCCTGCCGGGGACGACTGCTTTCAGCTGCTGCTGGCATTAATTGAAAATGACTTTCAGTTACTGGGTCATTTGCCTAAATGATAACCGTTTTCATATCTCCGCTGTGACACAGCCAGAGAAACTAATTTGTCGCAGACATTGCTAGTTAGCGAACACTACCTCACACCCATCTAATTTATAGTATGGTCGCCATAAGTAGGGCTGCCATCCGTCCGGGTTTTCCCGGATTTATCCTAGTTTGGAGGTCGTCCGGGGGCCGTCCGGGCGGGGTGTCAAGAAGTGTCCGGGGAAAACCCGGACGGATGGCAGCCCTACTTATGGCGACCATACTATAAATTAGATGGGTGTGAGGTAGTGTTCGCTAACTAGCAATGTCTGCGACAAATTAGTTTCTCTGGCTGTGTCACAGCGGAGATATGAAAACGGTTATCATTTAGGCAAATGACCCAGTAACTGAAAGTCATTTTCAATTAATGCCAGCAGCAGCTGAAAGCAGTCGTCCCCGGCAGGCTGTGTCTACAGACAGACGGCAGAATGCTATTCATAAGCTTTCTAGACTCGCCTCACTGCTCGTCCCTATGACTTTGCACAATTTTTGGGTCATGGATGTTTATCACATCTGGCAATTGGAAAATTTATAAATTAATTAGCTTTTTCCCGCGACTTCGTACGCGCATAAATGGAAGAATATTAGGTACATGTTTTTTTTTTCTATAAGCTATATTACTGCCAACATTAGTACATGTCATCCAAACGCCGTAATTACAGGGCACAGCAAAATGTCATCTTGCTCGAATTTGGAGCAACCCAACCGGGGAAGTACCTCCGCTTTGCAGAAAACCACAACCATAGTAAAATTATTTACTATACAGGTGTATACGGTATCAGTGGAAGCTGCTCTCACTGCATACCATGGCTATGTTTCCTCAGTACTAAGCTATGGATTATTGTTATGGGGAAATTCTACAGACATAGAAAGACTTTTCATATTACAAAAAAGATGCATTCGTGCGATAGACAATGCATGGTTTCTTGCAAGCTGTAAACCCTTATTCGAAAAGTTTAAAATACTTCCACTTCCATGCATGTACATAAAAGAAGCGTGTCTCCTGGTAAAAAATAACCCACACCACTTCTCTCAGCGCAATGACACCAGTGCAAGACACACCCGAGCACAATACAGAGACCTTCTATATCAGCCTCGATGCCACACTTTTATTTATAAGAAAAATTGTTTTAACATGTGCATAGTCTTATATAATAAACTCCCTACAAACATTAAACTAGAAAATAAGATGTTATTCAAAAGTAAATTGACTAAATGGCTACAGGAAATTTTTTTCTACAATATTAATGAATATTTGACGCGCTGAAAGCTAAATCATAATATGATAATATGACAAAATAAATATATTGACATTGTAATACATTTGACATACAATTAATTATAAATAATATGACTGTTAACATTTGCACACCTGCATGCAGGTTGAATACGCATGAACTTTTTAATATAAGATCTTTATGTAACCGTGTTCAAGCAAATAAAGAATTTGTATTTGTATAAGTGTTGCGTTCCTAGAGGTGAGCAAGGTTTCCAGAGCTCCCGAGGATGCACTTTGTTGAGAGCGATGGACCAAATTTGTCCCTTCTGCTGTCAACACAGTGGATCCTCAAAGGGTCGGCAACGCGCACGTGACTGCTTTGGAGTTGCGGGCGTCTATAGGCTGCGGTAGCCACTTACCATCAGGTGTCCACCTGACGCTTGTTTGCCACAGTCGTTGTATTAACAAAAACTTACGTGTTAATAATAGGTAACGGTGAGAAGTAGGACTTTACGAAGGTATTAATTAAATAAAAGTGTGAGGTTCGGTAGGCATTTTTTTTGTGTTTACTAATTTTGGAGAGCGCTCAAGGTAACAACGGCATTGCGTCATAGGTAGGTAGACCTGCACAAAATGTGTCACTAAAAAGAAAAGAGTGATATACTTCATTCCTTCACTGTGAAGTATATCACTCATTTAGTTCACTAGTTCAGTTTCCAATCCGAACTTAACTAGTGAATGAAAGAGTTACTCGAGGTGAAGAGCTTCATTTGAAACATTCATTCTTGAACTACTCATGTCTAGTCATAGGTGTATATTCATATTAAAAATTCAAGTCCGTGACATTGATAGATTTCACATGTAGTTAGTCGAGACGAAAATTGTATGAAAATCATACGTGACGTAGGTATCACCTATTCCAGATCATTCATTGGCCTTGTTCATGTATGAAAAGGTGATTTAAGCAGCGTCAATATTAGAAGTGCGGCACTTACGTAAGTGGCTTGTAAGACCGATACGGGAGCGACAGCCACGATCGCATAGTTGACAGATAAATGTCCCACTCGAAGATGAAAGAGGCAGAGCAGCGCGCTGATGTTTTAATTCGCGCCTGCGGGATAAAAGATCAAACCACGTTCGGTCGTTCCAGAGGAGTATACATATATATCCGACGACCGCTTTAGCTTAGTTGGTAGTGACCCTGCCTACGAAGCTGGAGGTCCCGGGTTCGAATCCCGGCCGGGGCATTTATTTGTGTGATGAGCACGAATATTTGTTCTTGGGTCTTGGATGTTTTCTATGTATTTAAGTATTTATTTATCTATATAAGTATGTATATCGTCGCTTAGTATCCATAGTACAAGCTTTGCTTAGTTTGGGACTAGGTTGATTTGTGTAAGATTGTCCACAAATATTTATTTTATTTATTTATATCTGTATAAAGTATGGAACATTGCAGAATCAATCGCGATGATTAGGAGACACAGTACGAGTTGCAATCAAGTGTAATTCATGCAGAGAAGGCCCAATCAAAGCCTGCCAGCCGTTACGACTGCTGTGCACATGGAATTCTATTTCACATCTATTCCACAAGCAAAAAGTCTTATGACAAAATTTCTTGAACATTAATATTTGGGGACGCACAAATCAGTAGGTACAGCGGTCGGATACCGCTATTTTATCCATACAAAAATAACGGCATTATTATTATTACGTTCTTTGGCTATTTATTTCATTTTTAATGGGACAATTTAATAATACGAAGTTGTTACCTAAATATATATTTTATTCATATGGCCTATTCACTACACATAACAATAATCCATAGCTTAGTACTGAGGAAACATAGCCATGGTATGCAGTGAGAGCAGCTTCCACTGATACCGTATACACCTGTATAGTAAATAATTTTACTATGGTTGTGGTTTTCTGCAAAGCGGAGGTACTTCTCCGGTTGGGTTGCTCCAAATTCGAGCAAGATGACATTTTGCTGTGCTCTGTAATTACGGCGTTTGGATGACATGTACTAATGTTGGCAGTAATATAGCTTATAGAAAAAAAAACATGTACCTAATATTCTTCCATTTATGCGCGTACGAAGTCGCGGGAAAAAGCTAATTAATTTATAAATTTTCCAATTGCCAGATGTGATAAACATCCATGACCCAAAAATTGTGCAAAGTCATAGGGACGAGCAGTGAGGCGAGTCTAGAAAGCTTATGAATAGCATTCTGCCGTCTGTCTGTAGACACAGCCTGCCGGGGACGACTGCTTTCAGCTGCTGCTGGCATTAATTGAAAATGACTTTCAGTTACTGGGTCATTTGCCTAAATGATAACCGTTTTCATATCTCCGCTGTGACACAGCCAGAGAAACTAATTTGTCGCAGACATTGCTAGTTAGCGAACACTACCTCACACCCATCTAATTTATAGTATGGTCGCCATAAGTAGGGCTGCCATCCGTCCGGGTTTTCCCGGATTTATCCTAGTTTGGAGGTCGTCCGGGGGCCGTCCGGGCGGGGTGTCAAGAAGTGTCCGGGGAAAACCCGGACACTTTTCATGTAAGGAAGCACCTCATTGAATTTAAAGGTCTTGTTTTTTAAAAATATTATTTTCGGACTCGTCCGGGGAAAAAATGCGATTTACGCCAAATGTCCGGGTTTTTCTAAATCTTTGTCCGGGTTTGGCGAAATTCGAGATGGCAGCCCTAGCCATAAGTCACAGTACGCCGGAACATGACCTCTGTTTGAAGCGTGGAACCCCAGACTTTTTAAAGACACGAGAAGAACAAAAAAATACGAGATATGTACAGAAGGAAAAGAAGATAATCAAAATGTTCGCAGACGCAAAACGAAACTAGTTTCATGCATTTTTGATTACATTGCGGGCCGCGGACTGCCGAGGTAAGACGAGGGCGATCAAAGCCCGCAATGTAATCAAAAATTCATGAAACTAGTTTCGTAATGTAAATCCCGCATAACACAAAGCCTTATTTAACTTACTATGCCTAGGTCTAGGTCGATTTGTGTAAGATTGTCCCTCTACTATTTATTTGTGAAAATTAAAAACAAAAAAGAATCCCGTCTGCGGCACATCACTAAATATAACACATTCGATATTCGTGTTGTTGACACCGACGCTTCTTCCTACCTGAAATCAGCCGAAGCTGCAAAACAAAGAAAATACTCAAATGCCTATGAAATGCGACATGCTACCTTCACCCGACTTGTAACTTCAGTTGATGGCGTCTTTGCACCTCAAATGTCCTCTTTCATAAAACACATGAGTGAAACAATATCTGAACGCTGGAATCGCAACATAAGCACCATACTGGGCTGGCTCAGAGCAAGAATCAGCGTCGCTGTAATACGTGCCACCAGTATGTGCATCCGCAACACACGGCACCGCACCGTTAACCTGCTACCAGATGGCTCGGGTTCGACGATGCAATGGCGCTGCCCTCCCGCATATCGATTAAAAACACTTTTTATAATTTATATACTGTACGAATATCGTTAGTTATTGAATAAAGTTCTTATCTAATATAACACAAGACTTCTTCGAACTGCAGAGGTAAAATCCGTTATGAATAAATCCCTCCACAAATACTTACCTTACTCCTCTTTAACATAACCTAAAAGAAAGAACGGGCCGGGCCCCGTGCCAAGGGTCTCGAAGGTACTCCGGAATAAATACCATTACCCCAACTAGTCTGGGACTTGCTTTATATTCAGCAATTAAAAAGAAATACGACTTTATGAATGCCAAGTAAAGAAAGTTATTCATTCGGTTCTAATTGATTCAAAGTGTTTTGACAGGTGAAGAATGTAGGCAGTGTTTAAGTTAGCTCAAGCACACTCAAGTAGAAATTCTAGATTTTGAATTATTGGTATTTAAGGTAAGTTAAGAATTAGGGTAAATTACTCACGTTTCAATTTATAACATAGTGTGGCTACTTATATGGATAGAAAACTATCAAATTATAACAATAAATAGTAAATTAGATATATCAATTGAAATCATAATAATTCAATTCATTTTACACGTCATTCATTAAATTACATAACTTAAATAAATAAGAACGTATTCATTAAAAACAAAAAAATGTATACATTTTCGCAAAAATATAGGTTTTTGTTTATTGGTCATATGTAAATTCATCAAATCAATCAATTCAATTCAATTTATTATTGGTCATCGTGAGGAAACCTGCATACATCCGCGAAGAAATTCAAAGTTGTATGTGAAGTCCCCAACCCGCTCTGGGCCAGCGTGGGGACTACTGCCCAATCTCTCTCATCTATGAGAGGAGGCCTGTGCCCAGCAGTGGGACGTATATAGGCTGATGATGATGATGATGATGATGTAAATTGAAAAATACCAATAGAATTCTCATGTTTCAATAAAAAAGGAAATTGTGTGGCAACTTTGGGGGCAACAGGAGCACTTGAAAAAAATAACCATACGTTGTATGTTGTTTAAGTTTTAGAAATCCGCCCTTTCTCTCTCACGGAGTATTTTATCCAAAAATGAGCTTTTACGCTGATACTACCAGCATCATGAAAAAACAGATTCTTCATTACACGGTCGGCTGGGACCGTGATCAATGAAGCGTCACTTTTTAAATAAAGCAAATAACAAGTCGCGGAGCGCAATTTCATCGAGGCTGACAGCAGCGCACTACAGAAACATTTTCAGAAATATAATAACGACGTTCTTCCCTTACAGCCCGCAAGTTGACGCGAAAGGAGCGATCTACTTGACAACTAAAAATGGAACGTTTCCAATATCCCTCCCGGCGAAACCTCGCGAGGAAACGCTACACGCTCCTAAGATTTTGTCAAGCGTCGAGAAAAACGACCCTTCAGCCTCCAGTTATAGTAACCAAGATTATTGGGACACATCAGACGAGATTCTCTCCAATTATTTGAACGTAACGTTTGGTGAAGTGGACACGCGCTACATGTGGAAAAACAAAAGAAGCATCAATGATGCGGTTTCCAGAAATATTACGCTGGTTCTTGAGAATCTTTTGAAGAATTATGAGAACTCGCAACTGCCTACACACGGTAAAGGTATGTCTATTTAAAAATGTTTGTTGAGTGTATCATGGGGACCGATTTTTGAGTGTCGAACGCTCGACTTTTCACTCGACATCTATCAAAAAATCATAGTTCTAACTTGCGATCTTCCTTTATATATTTTTTATCTAATTATAACTGTATTTCAGGTTACCCCACTGTTGTGCAAACTAATATATTAATAAGAAGCATGGGACCTATATCAGAGCTAGATATGGTGAGATACATTTAGATTTTTGTAGCATGACCATAGCATGACATAATAATAAAATAGCAGTCTGACAAATACTCCTATAGGTCCCAAGGTGACCTTGCTGGTATACAACCGCGTTGGTAGTCAGCAAAAAAAATTGTCAAGGTCAAACGCATTTTGAACTCCTTCAACTTATGTTGGACGTCACTTGCCTAGCTAACGTGATCGCGTACCTATATGTCGAACATATAGCATTCGCACTTACATACTTGACAGTAAGGAACGACTGCTATATATGCGACATATAAGCGATCATCTTAGCCCCTCTCTGGTGGATACGTCGGTCCATACCCATGTCGCACCGGTGTAAACAATAATGTTTATATATACGAGTATGTTACCGCGACTACCTACCTGCTAGCTTATAGCAGCCTTAGCCTGTATTAAAATTACAATATGAGTACGCATACCTATCCGCTACTCCAATGTCCATTCTTTAACACTGCCGTACAAAGAAACAGATTAGAATATAATTCGTGTTTGAGCCACATAATATTCGAACTATTTCTCCAACATTAATTTTGTTAAAAACAGATAAACCAGGGGGCCGATTTTTGAGAGTCGAACGCTCGAATTTTCACTCGAGATCCGTCAAAAAACTATGACGTTTTGACAGATGTCGAGTGAAAAGTCGAGCGTTCGACACTCAAAAATCGGTCCCCTGGAAGCAATGTAGGTATCAACGAAGTAAATTATACGTTTAAACTTTACCATTTAAGAGTAAAACTTATCCAAAGATACTGTCAGCATCAATCAAATCATATCACAGAACAATGATTACCAAACCATTCCATTTCAGGGGCCTAATTATCGTCTGTATTAAATTTCCTGAGTATGGTTGAAATTTTTTTTGTTGAACGTATTTCTATTAAAATATTATTTGATTTGGAACCTTATTGTTTGAACGGTAAAGTAGCTTTTTGAAGGAATCGCCTTTGTGCAATTCGTTCAACTGAAATGATTTCAAGTATAAGTAATTCCGTTTTGTTAGGCTCTATTATAAGAGAGGTAGGGCCCACTTCTCAGCTAGGCTAGGTTTAGTGAACCAGCAAAACTGCCAGTAGCTCGATTCCACATTCCACTCACACCTCAGATCCGGTTGAAGTCGCTCAACCAATCGTCGTGTCGGAGATTCTAAGGCGACTTCCTGATTGGTCGGTGCGGAGGCAGTACGATATGAGAAAAGTGTCAAATGTCAGTGTCAACTGTCAGTCGAGTTGGTACCATTTTTTACTGCGCTCCTATATTTAAATGAGTGCTTCCTGACTGGCGCGGGATGCGCGGTAGCGGGACGATGCGAAGGCGGTACTGCTCAGCTTCTGTGCATGATATTACTACTGCGCAAAAGTAATACTGACAGTGTTCCGTCAAGTGAGCATCTTTGCGCCGTCAGTAAATTTATGTCAAAGAAGAAAATGTCACATATCGATCCAAGTCAGGAAGTCGCCTTAGTTTGAGCTTACTAGTACCACATGTTAAGAGATCGATGTGCATTTCGGTCACAAAACTCAGGCTTTACTAACTTTCTCCTCAGGACTATTCAATGGACTGCTACTTCAGACAATACTGGCGCGACACCCGCCTCTCCTTCCTCGGGCCCATTCGCTCGCTCTCCCTCTCCATCAAGATGCTCGAACGAATCTGGCGACCAGACACCTACTTCTACAATGGAAAACATTCCTACGTGCATACTATAACCGTACCTAACAAGCTGCTGAGGATCAGTCAGCATGGGGACATATTGTACTCAATGAGGTAAGCACCTATGTACCTACAATCTATCTACACCAAAAATGATTTCTCCTCTAGTCTCTAGCACGAGACGGCCGCAAAAGTATGTCGGCTCGAGATAGACTACGCGTCTCTTTTTGATTGTTGCTGTTAGAAAGTGACGAATAGTCTATCCGAGTCGACATACTCTCGCGGCCGTCATGTCAGGTCGCATTTCTCAACCGTTTCTCGTGAAATTTGTGAGCAGAGGATCTGCCGCAAACCAAAAACGAAATGACTCCCTCCATGTAATTATTTGACGATCATAATATAAAGTCGTATAAATTTACTTAGGATAATTTATATTGTATTTTTATATTATGAAATAAATAAATCTAAAATCTAATCTATCTATCATGTCGCTCCAATATGCCATTGCAACAGAGAAGCAGATGCTCTATCGTTAATTCATATGGTTTTTTAGTCGAATGTAGGGAACGGAGTGAATTCCATTCCTTAGCATTTTGCATTAAGAAAGACGAGGCAAATCACTTCGAGCGAATAAATGCAGGTAGGTACACCTATCCTAACAAAGTAAAGATGTATTGCTCCCCGCACCTTTACGAACTATTCTTATTATACTTGCACTTGTTGAATGTATTATACAAATATTGAACAACTAGGTAAGTAGGTTTAAAACTTGCGTCAGAAGCGCAATCACTGAGTGCTGCCATCTTCCAATTAAATACAATCGACAGTTCAATCGTAGTCTGAATCTTTCAAAACGTAATTGTATTGTTTTAAGGTCCGTCGATCTGGTAATGGTCGTTCAAATAGGGTTCATTAATTTCATAGCCGCCGAGCAAACATAGCCGTCCGCCATTTAATTGGCAGAGTGAAAAATCTCGTGCTCCGGTTTCTCGCCCGACTTTATTCATTGGCCGTAAATTTCGATGGGTATTAATTTTAAAGGATTCTAGCCACTTCTGTGTTTGGTACAGTTTGGCTTGAGCGTCGGCAATTACGCGAATGTTCAGCCGTATGTAGGTTGTTTAGAGAGGTAGCTAGGGCACAGCGGAATAACATCTCACTTTGTGGAGCAGCCCAAATGGGCCTTCAGCTTACAGAAGACCGTCCGCAGCCGTATTGTGTTCGTGGTGGTAACTAAGTATCAACGTTCAGTGTAAACGACATACTTGTACGGTGATAAAGCAAACTGAAACGTACCATTTTATCCCTTATTGTCATGTGATCACGTAGTTCACATACCATCTTATCCCTCACTGTCACATAATAAACACAATAGCGTAAAAAGTGCGTGTTTCTGTTCCATGACTATTAGTGCTAGCGGCACGCCAAAAGATGCAAGCATGAAATTCGGTACGATTGATCTTTAGGACATATGAATCAATATCTACTTAGGTACTTAGGTACCTACTCGTACTTAGGTAGTCGAGGAATGAAAATATTGGCCAGATCTTAACATAGGTTTTTAATTTTAAAAAAATCAATGCTGTTTAGGTCCATAAGTGACGAAAACGTGGTTTTATACTGCACACTTATGTATGCCCTGCGCGCGATTTTCTTATGTTTCATTACATTTTATTTAATTAATTTTGACTGCACGTTAATTGAACTTATCGGCGGACGAAATGCCATTCTCTACCAGTCAACCTTCGGGCAGGACAAACAAATTTTAGCATTTGATCCATAAATTTACACTAACGCGAGACATAATTACACTTAATAAGAGGATAACGGTTGTCACTCACTTGGAAAAGCATTTGCTCCAATTTGCATTTTGTAGCGGTAATAATTGGCATAGGTTAGACAGAATACAAATTAATGTATAAAGGAGTATGCCGTTCATAATAAATACCTAGTGAATTCGTCATCGGCAATTTAAGAGCTCCGAAGAATACGCCAAGCTACAGATAGGTATATTGTTTATTTCCTATGATATTCTTAATTTGCAAGTAAAATTCGTGACAACAGTCACTAAACATTTCGTTAGATTGTATTACTAATTGCATATTAATTTTGGCAGGTTAGCGTGTTTGGTCGGATGAGTTCCATTTCCATTTGGAACACGAATTAGACTCGTTCCACTGCAGTTAGCGCTTAGTATGCCCGGGTGCGGATGAGACCGCTTGATTAGGTACTTCCAGTACATGATTTTCATAGTCTAATGGTGTTTAAAATGGAAATTAACACAAAGAATTAGAATATAGTCTTTAAGTCAAGTCCCTTGCTCACATACCAAGTCCAGGGTTCACGTCGCAAGCACACACACACACGGATTCACACGCGGGACAATACTTTAGGTATGTGACATGGCAGCCAGGAGCGACATACGCCTTATTCGAATGCAAGCCAAGGGTCATCTGTCGGTCAGTCGTCATTAGCATAAAACGTTTGAGTTTTAAAAAAAACGGTCAAGTGCGAGTCAGACTCGCGCACGAAGGGTTCAGTGCCATTATTTATAAATAATAATGTTAATTAATATCAAGTAGAATTTCGTGTCGTATAGAGAAGTCAAAGAACTGGCGTTGAGTAGAACGGACTGGAGAGAACTGCACCGACAAGAGTGAAACTCTTAAATAATGATGATGAGAATTTTGGTCAAGTGCGAGTCGGATTTTAGTTTTCCCATACATTTTGAGACCGAGCGCCTAATGAAGGCAACTTGCAAAGTACTTTTAAAAAACTTTGCTCGTTGTCTTCATTAGAGACGCTGGGTCTCAAAATATTTTTGTATGGGAGCCCCCTTAAATATTTACTGTATCCCGATTTTTAGTATTTGTTGTTATAGCGGCAACCGAAATACATCATCTGTGAAAATTTCAGCTGTCTAACTATTACGGTTCATGAGATACAGCCTGGTGACAGACGGACGGACTGGTAATGGAATGGAAGGGTAAAACAGGACCCTATTACTAAGACTTCGCTTTAGTAATAGGGTCCCGTTTTACCCTTTGGGTACGGAACCCTAAAAACGATGCAAATTAAGGTTTCCCTTTCAGTAGCCAAACAATGAGAAATTACCTTTTAAGTTTAAATGTAAAGGGAAAAATCATGATGATGAATGATGTACAAGGAGGTTCACTTGACAGCAGTCGTGAAACGTTTTCGCGATCCTACTAATTCGACCCGACTCGTGTTTTCACGAAAAATTGTTAAAATACAACAAGTCTCACGTAATTTTGTTTGCAGGTTAACTATTAAGGCCAAATGCCCTATGGAACTTCGGAATTTTCCTATGGATCGCCAATCCTGTCCTCTTATACTCGGCAGTTGTAAGTACACCATATTATTGAAATATTTCTAATTTACTTTTAATTCTAAGTTATAACCTCTATCGATTAGGGTAAGTACGATAGCTGGGGTGACTTTGATCACTTAGTCCCAATGTCTCACTTAATGTTTCATGTTACACTGTTTACCTAAATGGTTCTGGGTAACTATAAGTAATGCTAGTTCTTATAGTATGGCGATTTTATTATCATTTTTTTTTATAGCCTATTATGTGTCCCACTGCTGGGCAAAGGCCTCTCCCCATGTTGTCCAGACGTCCCTGTCCAGAGCCTCTTCCTCCCAGTTGGAGACAAATACGTCCAGATCATCCCGCCATCTCCGTCTCGGCCTGCCTCGTCGGCGTCGTCCGTCGTGTGGCACCCACTTGGTAGCTGCATTAGCCCACCTATCCGGGTGCATGCGACAGACGTGGCCGGCCCAGTCCCACTTGAGCCTGGCTGTTTTGGTACCCACGTCAGCTATGCGTGTTTTGGAGCGTAGCGTAGTGTTTCGGACACGCTTGCTTTGCATTGCTTATCCTAAATTCACCTCAATAATTGTCGTCCATTCTATGAATATGCGCGCTCTACGAGCTGTTTCTTATACTCGTATAACCCATTCAAGGCCAATGACAAAACATTATGTGTCATGTCTCTACATGCGATTTCCGCTACAAGGCGGGAAAATGCTGCTAGGTGCTACGGCGTAGCACACGTAGCGATCTTTGCCCTTGAAATAGGATATGATGAATAAATGGCTGCTACAGCGACGGCGAAGCACACGTAATGAAGTAGTTTTGCTAGGTCGCGAATGTGTTAAAACTAATGTATGTGAATTAATTATAATAGTTTTGCTAATTCCTGTAAAATGCTAATTACAGTAATTAAATTATTGGATTAAATTTTCTTCCTTGACCTGTTTTTTATACCCCAATTTTATTTAAAAAAGTTTGATTTTTATTTTTTTCATGATAAAATATAATTACAGCAAGAAAGAAGTAAAAAAACCTGACTTTTTATTTATTTCGCACAAAGAAAAGTATGACAGTGTTCAGCAACAAGTTAACGAAAAGAATTTAAACCCGACTATTAAGTAACCTTTCTTGTGGCAGCAAACACGTAATTCACTTTCATTCTCGACCATGACTTTGGCGTGGCTTTGAAATAATGTTGCCAACAAACCTTCATTTTTAAATCCTTCAAGCTGTCTGCATAATAAAACACACACAAAAGCGCCTCACTTCCGCGAAAGCGCAGCGCGGCGCTTGCAACCTAACCTGATTTACTTAACCAGTGCGAGCTTTTGTAAGGAGAACTTTATAGTGCCTACGAGCGGCACATCACGTGTTAAAAAGGGGGACCAAATTCACTTTTACGAGATTATGGTTTTCCAGTATACCTAATGCATGAATAGGTGGATGAGAAGGGAAATAATCTCTCTTTTTTTCTTAGGCGTGTGCTCTTGACAAAGCAGTCGTGTGATTCATGCGGTTTTCGGGTGGCACGATGCACAATCTTCCTCAATCTCTTATGAAATTCTCTATATGAAAGAGATACATTAGTATTTAGCACTGCGGTGCCCCAAGCTAACGGCTCCAATTAAGACCATTTCGTAAAAGTTTGTCACACATCACACAAACAAACACACATATAAACACACGCTTAATTTTTAATTTACTCTAATATTGTTTATTTTCTATTTCTGTTTTTTTAATTATGTTTGTAAAGCTTAATATACCTACCTTATTATACTTACTTAAGTTACCACATGTGGAAGAGCGGTGACTCTTAATACAAGTATTATAAAATACTTAAAAAGAGGCACCAGCCTTTATTTTGTTAAATAGTATAAGATACTGAATAAATGATTTTTATTTTATATTTATTATTTTTATTGTTAGCTTGGGGCAGTACTAAATAGTACTACATGACCGATCGTTGTGGTGCTCTCTGGGGGAGACCTATGTCCAGCAATGGACGTCTTTCGGCTGATGATGATGGCATAATGCCGAGATTGCTGAGACAGCAACCGATTCACTGACGCGAAGACACACGTTATTTATGTGTTCAATGTGCGTTTATTTGCTTTTGTATGTGTGTCTTTCGTTTCGTGCAGTGAATAAATGTTTTCTTTTCTTTTTTCGGAATAGTCTTTATTTGTATGTGCAGACGCGTACTCCAACCAGCAGCTGGTGTACCAGTGGCAGAACTCTCAGAGCGTCAACTTCGTGCCGGGGATGACGCTGTCGCAGTTCGACCTCATCAGCTTTCCGTACCGCAACTTCACCTTTACCAGGCGGGAAGGTAAAAAAGAGACGAGAAAATTCATCCTTCTTTTTAGGGTTCCGTACCCGAAGGGTCAAAATTGGTGACGCCCAGACGTCCGTCCGTCCGTCCGTCCGTCGTCTGTCACACAGGTTTTACAGCCAAACGGTTGGAGCTACAGGCTTCAAATTTAAACAGTATAAAGGCCCGAAGCCATACAAATAGTCAAAACTTATTTTTAAATGTTTTTAAGGGGGCTCCCATACAGCTAAAGGGGGCCCCGAAAAATTTTTTTTATCCTGCCATATCGAGTGGGGTATCGTTGTTTAGAGCTCATTTAGTAGATACTTACCATATTTTTAATTAAAAGGAAAATAAAGGAATGAGAAGCCACCAAAGTCAGCTTTTTTTACGAAATTTTGTTCCGAATATTTTTTAACTTCCCAAATACCTAGAAACTTAAAATTTGGTAATAATGTTTGTTATATAATAGATAAATTCGATTTTATCCTTGAAATTTCCTTATTTTTCCTATAAAAACCAACTTAACTTTGCGGTCGGTTCGGAACCCTAAGTGTGCGAAGTCCGACTCGCACTTGGCCGGTTTTTTCTTATTCATACAGTGCGAGTGAGACTGGAATTGATTAGTCGCGCGTGGCGCGACTTGGCATGAAAAATACTGTAAGTTAAGTTTAAGTAAGCCTTAGTTTTTTTATTGTCTCGTTTAAGGTGAGAAAAGTAGAGTATACTCCTCGGAGATAAAGCTGTCTTTGTCTTGGGCACGCCTAAATCTCTCACTGCACTCAGGACTCAGTTTAACTCTAACCATCCTCGCTCCCCTAGGGAGTAAAATCTGGAGTTCTTCGTTACGTCCAGAATTCAAAATCGCGCCCGTGATACAAAACAGTGCTTTATCCCCTTGGTGTACAATTTACTAATAAGTAGATACTACGAGACACTGATATTACACCAACGTCGTTTAAAAAGTGGGACAAATCTGTTAAATATCGCAGATAGAATACCGACTCAATGTGTTAACTTAGGAACCTACAATTAAATAGCAAATCATCACTTCTCCCCCTCATCAACACTTTCCCCATTTTGTTCTTAATTGGTGTCGGCCCCAAAGAAGTAGCATTTATTCGCAAGCAACTTTTGTTTGCGGCAAACATGACGAACTCCCATTATTACGCCTAATTGTGACCCTATACAAATATAAACAGTAACACCAATTCCTTATTCGTCAAGATTTTTATCTGGTTTGAATGGAAAATCTGTGTACGTACTTATAATTTAAAAACGCTCATCTATTTAGGCTACCTTTTAAGGGTTCCGTACCCATTTACCCAAAGGGTAAAACGGGACCCTATTACTAAGACTCCGCTGTCTGTCCGTCTCTCTGTCTGTCACCAGGCTGTATCTCATGAACCGTTATAGTAAGACATTTGAAATTTTCACAGATGATGCATTACTGTTGCCGCTATAACAACAAATACTCAAAAACAGAATAAAATAAATATTTAAGGACCTCCCATACAACAGACATGATTTTTTTTGCCGTTTCTATAGATGGTACGGAACCCTTCGTGCGCGCGAGTCCGACTCGCACTTGGCCGGTTTTTTTTTCTGATTTGCAACACGTATTTTGACATTTTCGCTTCGTTAATATTAGAACATACCTAGTAGTTATATTCTCTTTGGTTATTATGTATGGTTTTGTTGTATGACATGATCATATTGATCATTATGTTGTAATGAAGTACCCGGCGATAAGTATATTACACATCGAAGTTTGGAAACATACAATTGAATGTCTCACGAGTGATAATATGATTGATGGACGTTCGCCAGTGTTCGGAAATCGTTGTAAACAACCAATTGTCTCCTTACAAAGACCGACGTGCAATATTTATCGCCGGGTATAGCTCTAGTATAAGTTCTACTAATTCGAACGCGTTTGCGTTTTGTCTCAAAATGTACGAAAGTGGTATCAAAACGTGAACAACGCCTCTGATGGTCACTAGTGGAAACTAAAACAGCGACTATAACATTTGTTGCTAACCGATGAACGCGCGTATTTCAAACTCGGTGAGAGCGTTTTCATACATTTTGAGATTAAACGCAGACGCGTTCGAATTAGTTAATGTTTCGAAAAAACTTATACTAGAAATTTGACGACCGCTTTAGCTTAGTTGGTAGTGACCCTTCCTACGGTGCTGGAGGTCCCGGGTTCGAATCCCGGCCGGGGCATTTGTTTGTGTGATGAGCACGAATATTTGCTCTTGGGTCTTGGATGTTTTCTATGTATTTAAGTATCTATTTATCTATATAAGTATGTATATCGTCGCTTAGTACCCATAGTACAAGCTTTGCTTAGTTTGGGACTAGGTTGATTTGTGTAAGATTGTCCAGAAATATAAAAAAAATATAAATGCTATCTACATAGTGCAAAAACGTTTTTTATGAAGGAACTCTCCGCTGATGTTACCTCCCTTAACAGCTTTCATCTCTGCTAATCGCAATCACTATGCGCTTATAAGGGACTATAACGTGATTTTCCTACACTTGGGCTTAAGTAGGAAAACGCTACATTATATAGGTACTTATATTATTTATCGTAAGTGCCGAATTATCGATGTCGCTCGTTCCGAAACAATATTACGTTACAATATTACATTTTTTGTACTCTGTATGAGTGCTTCACTTAGACGAGTTGCTTTCTGAATACGTGTTGACAGTTTCTAATATAATTGTATTTCTTTCAGTAGGTAATTTCTTTTTAGCCCTAAGTGGGTGCGGTAATGTTTATAGAGGTAGGGTACAGGTTGATTTGATTTGATTTGATTTGCCTTATGCCTTGGTCACACGTACCGAGTAAAACGGCGAGACAGTAAAATTAGTATGGAAGTTTTACTCGGCCGAGTAAAACTTCCACACTAATTTTACTGTCTCGCCGTTTTACTCGGTACGTGTGCTCCTGGAATTACAGTACCTACAGAAGATTGATCCTCAAATTTTATGGGTGTCCGCTTATCATCAGGTGGACCGTACGCTTGTTTGCCACCATCGTCGTATTTAAAAAAACATATCAATACGGTATTAAACCCATAGTCAAATCAGCAACTTTTTATTAAATGTCAAAAACGATTTGTTAATGAAAGCAATACCTAGATAAGGTATAATATAATATGATATGGCAAACCAAAAAACCGGCTAAGTGCGAGTCGGACTTCGCACATTTAGGGTTCCAAACTGACCTCAAAAATATAATTTATCAATATATTTGTTGTTAAAATACGAGTACCTATACGTAATAATGAACATTATCACCAAATTTAAAGTTCATAGGTCAATCAATGGTAAGTCAAAAAATTCTTCGGAACAAATTTTGTGACTGACGACGGATGGACGGACGCCTGGGCGACACCAATAGGGTTCCGTTTTGAACCTTTGGTACGGAACCCTAAAAACAATAATTTGGTTTACTGATTTTATGAAATAAGCGGACGGCGAGCAAAGACTAGAGAGCGCTCGACACAAATTTTGGTTGGTATTTGGTCGGTATGGGTAGGTATGATGGTATGAATAGGTAACATGTGTAACTAAAAAAAATGGCTGACTGTCGAGTTTCTTTCGGCGTTTCTTCTCGGCAGTGGCCTCTGTGAAACGCTAGTAGGGTTTGACGTAAAAGTGCCATTGCGGCCTACTTACAGAATAAAGTTCATTTTATTCATTTCATTTTATTCAAACGTTTTTCGGTTACCCCTACTTCCGCATATCGAATGTTTTATGCCGTTCACGCGTAAAAATATCTCTAAGTGCTTTCGAATATGTTTCGGTTTTTTCCCAAAGGCAAATGGAAAGAATGTTTTAGAAAATGGCGCCGCGGTAGCGACACGAATCGGCTTTTACGCATCAAAGAATTTAATTCTAGTGCGGAAATGACTGACAGCTTATAATGGGCATTGCGGTGTCGGGTGTCGCTGTCCCGGTGGAAATGTGGTAATCTTCCCAAATTGTCATAAAATAGGTACTAATCCCTTGGTATAATATATAGTATAACCCTGGTCTGGTCTACTTAAATCACTTTTAGATATTTTTCACTTCTCATGCTCGAAAAGTGTGTCATATTAGACTTGTGAAGCGGGGCTTAAGTAGTACATTTAAGCCCTAGGGTAAATATGTATATATATTTATGATTTACAAAACATTTTAATTTGACCAATCAAAGTACTTCACCTATCAAATCCACCAATCACAGAACAGTAATTTGACAGATTAAAAAATATTTGATAAAAATATCAACCAACCAGAACACAGCTGTACTAAAATCGACCAATCAGGAAAGACGTTTTTCAGTTCTCTAAAGATTAAGCGCCTCTTTCTTTAATATAGCAAAAGAAAGGGAGGCGAATACGCAAAGCGAACACGCCTTAGAAAAAAAAACATGCTGTCAAATTATACATACATACGCGCCAAGAGTTAAATTATTCATTTAAGGTGGATAATTTGTGTTTATGTGTTTTCTCGCAATCCAAGTGAAAAGTAGAGTGTATAACTCGGGCCTAAAAGCCATATTACCACTCGAACAATTTTCCCTCACTACGTTCGGGAAAATAACCATCTCGTGGTAATTTGGCTCACTTTAGACCCTTGTCAAACAATCTACTATTAGATGATACGCAGACTCGTAAATGGCAGACGTCGTTCACGCTTGTGAAAATATGCGAAAATCCATCGCGCAAAATACGCCCGGCGTAAAAGAGGGTACAACTGCAGCAAGTATCATTTTACGTCAAAATATGAATGGGATACGGAATTACGGATACCTAAATCGGAAAAGTTTGTGTGCCTATCACTCCTCTCTGAAACGTTGAAACATGTCTATGACCTATCTATATCATTTGTTGATGGCCTCTGACCCTGAATGCGGAACAGTTGAGGTCACTCCGACACTTACATTCGCATATCAATTTTAGCTTTAGTTAATTTTAGTCAATTTTAGTTAGCTGGAAACGAGTCCGCGAAATGCCTTATATAGGTCTTAACCACCTGAGAAATGCATATCCCTGACCTAAATTAAACCCTCATTTATAGACGTACGAGACACGCATGACACTGCGGGTCACGGTCCACGGAGGTATAACGAGTTCAATTGTTTTACAAAACCGCGTATTGCAGTTAAACTTGCATGCAGTCTCGTACGTGTAACATTGCGAAAGTAACTCTGTGTGTCGGTTACGTCTTGTGATGATATCTTTTACGGAGATAATTTGAGACCCTGGGAAGGACATAGGATAGTTTTGTCCCGAGCAAAAACTAGAGGGACATGAAAGTTATAATTAGTCCGTTTGATTTCTACGCAGGAGATTTCTCGGTGCTCCAAGTATCGTTCAACCTGCAGCGCCACACCGGATACTTTCTCATTCAGGTGTATGTGCCCTGCATCCTCATCGTAGTGCTCTCCTGGGTGTCTTTCTGGATACATCGTGAGGTAATCTACAAAGATATGTAGCTACATTGGCAAAATATTGTTTTAGGTATCTTTGTGTTACCTTTCAGGAGGGAATTTTAGTTCGATGTGAAGTTGTGAAGGTACCCACATCGAACTATTTTTTTCCTGGACGCGCCTTCTGTCTCTTTCGCATTCTACCGAATAGAGGAAGATAGCGACATGCGACGTGTTTATTTGGCGCTGAATAATAAATGTCCTTAATATATATCACCAGTTGAGATTGCAAATGTTCATGGTATACTTCTGGTAACAGTAACTGTAACAGAGCGCAGAGAACACAGAACCAACGTAAGATATTGCTGGACAAGCCACAGCGAGCCATAGTTTCCCGTGATCTTCCGTATTCGAGAGAAGTTCTAATTATGATACCCTATATTTTTTTGGACCTGCGTGATCTCGGAGCTGGTGCAAGCTGGCGAGAAATTGCGCAGGACCGAGAAAAGTGGCGTGCTCTTGTGTCGGAGGACAAGACTCATTTTGGGTCGTCGTGCCAGCCCAGTTAGTTAGTTAGTTTATTTCTTCTCAGGCAACCTCAGACCGCGTGGGCTTAGGCATCACAACTGTGCTGACGCTATCCACAATAAGCTTGGATTCACGCACGGACCTGCCTAAAGTGCGTTACGCTACGGCTCTGGATTGGTTTCTCCTCATGAGCTTCTTCTACTGCATCGCGACTCTTCTTGAATTCGCTGGCGTCCACTATTTTACCAAGGTAATGTTCTCATTCATCAAATTGTTACCTTGTCTTTATCATTGCCATCATCAGCCTTTATACGTTCCACTGCTTGACGCAAGCAAAAAGGCCCGACCTTAACTTCAAGCGGCGGCGACAGAGGTTAAGAGAGTCAAGTCTTCTCGTACCTTGATTGAAACCAACCAATGGCAGCCCTCCTGTGGTCTGTAAATAAATGCTCACATTAGATACCTGCCGGGTTTCCTGACACGGTTTTGAGATCAGGGTGCCTGTAAGCGCCTTTTATCGCTGTCAATCGTTTTCGAATCACTGCATGCCTTACGGATTCCTTTCATTTCTGGACTGGAATGACAAATTAGTGTTTAAATGGTACAGTCGATAACAAATATCTGAATATGCACTTTAATCGTCTGATATATCAAAGTGACAGTGTAAATGATACCTTCCTGATTTATGACAGAGTTGAAAATTGCGATTAATTTTTAGACGTTTGGTGGTTAAAGGATCCCAGCAATGAAGTCGTATGCAGATTGTTTGCTTCGATATATCTAATAGCGCACTGAGCGAAAAAAATACTAATTATTAGTAAGTTTTAGTGAATCCCAAGACAAGTAAGTAGATTATTTACTAACGGTTACAAAACAGTTTAGTAGTAATTAGTAGTTACAAGGACAAATTTTTTGGTATTTAGTAAATAACTACTATTATCAAAAACTGTTTTGTAACCGTTAGTATATAATCCCCTTCTCCTGGGATTCATTAAAACTTACTGATAATTAGTATTTTTTTGCTCAGTGCGACTGTAGGTAGATATATGGCAGAGATCACCAATTACGTACAGTCAGCCCATGAAAATGTTGAGCTTACTTAGAACCTTGTCACATCGAAATCTAAGAAATATTTAGACTGAAACGTCATAAAATTTGAAACCTCTTTAATTTGACAAAGTACTAAAGTGCTCAACATTTTCGTTGGCCCACTGTACCTACTCATTAATACAAGTTAGGTACTTAACGTCCGTACAAAATAGGTCGGAGGATCGGACCGCGATCCGCCATTTGGTGACCCCTGTAGGCCTATATAGCACGTGTTGCGCTCGAGAGTGTGTCGGCGTATCTCGAGCTATCCGTCACTTTCTAACAGCGCCAATCAGAAAAAGACGCGTAGATAGAGATAAATCGAGATACTCTCGAGCGCAACATGTGCTACGGGCGCTGGTATATGGTGTTGTTCTAGGTCGGTTCTGGCGAGATTGTGATAGACGACGCGGAATGGGAGGAGCTGATCGAGGAGGTAGGGGGCGACGCGTTTGCCGCGCGACAGCTCGCCGCGCGCCGTCGGAGCTCCGCCAGGTCCACTGCCAACTATGTGAGACATGCTTCTGCGCATATCTACGTCAGGGGTGGGCAAAGTACCGTCGAAATTGTTTAAATTGTCCGTTTTTCATAATACTGCCATTAGATTTTAAATCGTCTTGCTATGATGGTGAAGTCGCTTTTTGAACGGACTAATTTGATACAACTCGGCCATTTGAAATGATTTTAAGTATGCGGCCCGTGATGGGTTTTATCTGACCCGCCACAGTCCCTTCGAAAGTAAGAAACCTACGGCAGGGCTTTTTCACAAATAAGGACCATTGCACAGAATAAGTAATAGTACAAGTACAGAAGCTTCACTTTCTAACAAAAACGGCGTTTAGGCATAAAAAACATGCCTACTCTGTGCATCTCTGTCTATCGTATAACTTGTATTCATTCACACGCGGCACGTGTAGCGCTAGGGCTATCGACTCGTCGCTCGTCGCGTTCTAGTCTGCGGCGGCAGCGGTAACGTGCATATAGACGCGTTCGCGCGGCGGCGGGCGGCCCTCGAATGACGGCTGGCCCCGGGCCGAGCGAGCGGTAGGCATTTAAAGCGACGCGCGCCGCCCACTGCAAGCCCCTTGACCATTGTCCTTTAAGGAAACTTTTTTATACAATATTGGAAATTTTTAATTAGTATTGGGGCCCCGCATTAATTCCAAAATTTTGCCCACCCCTGTACTTACATACTTGCATATATGTACGGTCAGCAGCAAAGGTACCTATTCTAGTTACAATAGTAAATATTAGGTACCTGTCACATGCTGGTTTTAGGGTTCCGTACCAAAAAGGTAAAAAAGGAACCCTTATGGTCTCACTTTGTCTGTCTGTCTGTCTGTCTGTCTGTCTGTCTGTCTGTCACATCGTTAAATATCTCAAGAACTACTTATGCTATCGATTTGAAATTTAGAATAGTTATAAATAAGGGTAACCCAAATACATGGAAGATGGTTTTTTTAAATATTTTATTTTATTTTCTGTGAACAATGACAGATAAAAGGGGGTTGAAAATTTTAAAGTCTGGCAACTATGTCAAGTGGGGTATCATATGAAAGGGCTTGACTTGTACATTCTGAAACAATTTTTAGTTTTTTTTTTCGTTGGGGAATTTTTGATTTACGAGGGAAAATGTAAAAAAAAATACCATTCCCTCCCCCTTATCTCCGAACTTTACGAAGAAAAAATTTTGAAATTATTACACAACATTAATATGCATGTATATTTTACAGGAAAATTATAGCCATAGCTCTATCTAGTTTTTCTTTTTTTTAATCATCAAAAATCTCTTCTATACTAAGTTTGTAATTTAATGACCTTTGTATATATTTTTGTTTTATATTTAAATTTACAAAATTACGTTGAAAATACCTTCTTTCAAATAAAAAAACAATTATTGAAATCGGTTACTGTGATAAAGAATTATCCTTGAAAAACCAACATACGTACTAAGTTATTCAGTCGCGCAAATTAGTAACACAATGCGCCGATAGATGGTGCTGTCATGTTTTTTTAAGATTTTTCCTGAATTAATGGGGTCGGGACGGGTACACAACTACATATACAAGAACTGTGTACGGAACCCTCGGTGCGCGAGTCGGACTCGCACTTGACCGGTTTTTTTTAAAATTATGTGTTCACATCAAGAAAAATGTTCTCGTGCCAGAGTTTCTCCCTGCCAACTCAAAGCAACTGCCCCATCGAGGACGGACAGGAGCCCGTAGTGAAGTTGACTATGGAGCGAACCACGCAGACAGAGGCTCGGGTGCCTCGTTGGCGCCAGCTTCTCTACTGCCTCGCTGGAGACGACCTCTACCGGAGGAAGCGGCAGGTCGAGGCTGGTGAGTTCAAAGAAACTGTTCTGTGATTCGGTTGAGTTGATCACGGAGCGAACCACGCAGACAGAGGCGCGGGTGCCTCGTTGGCGCCAACTTCTCTACTGCCTCGCTGGAGACGACCTCTACCGGAGGAAGCGGCAGGTCGAGGCTGGTGAGTTCAAAGAAACTGTTCTGTGATTCGGTTGAGTTGATCACGGAGCGAACCACGCAGACAGAGGCGCGGGTGCCTCGTTGGCGCCAACTTCTCTACTGCCTCGCTGGAGACGACCTCTACCGGAGGAAGCAGCAGATCGAGGCTGGTAAGTTCAAAGAAACTGTTCTGTGATTCGGTCGAGTTGAATACGGAGCGAACTACGCAGACAGAGGCGCGAGTGCCTCGTTGGCGCCAGCTTCTCTACTGTCTCGCTGGAGAGATGATCTCTACCTGAGGAAGCGGCAGGTAGAGGCTGGTAAGTACAAAGAAACTGTTATAATGGTTCGGTTGAGTTGATCACGTACGGAGTGAACCACGCCGACAGAGGCGCGGGTGCCTCGTTGGCGCCAACTTCTCTACTGTCTCGCTGGAGAGATGATCTCTACCTGAGGAAGCGGCAGGTAGAGGCTGGTAAGTACAAAGAAACTGTTATAATGGTTCGGTTGAGTTGATTAGGTACGGAGTGAACCACGCCGACAGAGGCGCGGGTGCCTCGTTGGCGCCAACTTCTCTACTGCCTCGCTGGAGACGACCTCTACCGGAGGAAGCGGCAGGTCGAGGCTGGTAAGTTATAAGTTTATACCTTTCTCACAAGCTTTTAAGAGAGGTAGGGCACAGCAAAATTTCATCTCTTGCTCGAATTTGGAGCAGCCCGACTGGGGAAGTACCTCCGCCTTGCAGAAGACCACAGCCATAATAACATTATTTACTATACAAGTATGTAGTGTTGTTCCTGGAGGTAAGCAAGGTTGACAGAGCTCCCGAGGATGCACTGTGTTGGGAGCGAGGTACCTTTTATCCCTTCTGCTGTCAACACAGTGAATCCTCAAATTTTATAAAGGGTTGGCAACGCGCACGTGACTCTTTTGGAGTTGCGAGCGTCTATAGGCTGCCGCGTCCGCTTACCATCAGGTGGACCGTACGCTTGTTTGCCACCGTCGTAGTATATTAAAAAAACCGGCCAAGTGCGTGTCGGGCCACGCGCAAGGTAGGGTTCCGTAGTCGTCCACCCGTTACATTATGTGGACTAAAAAGTTCGCAAACTTATATTTACTATGATTTTGACAGAATTAACAACATTATCTAAGGTATCAATGGAAATTGTACGAAAGTTTGCTTTTGCAAAGTACATTTCTGAAGTTCGACTATTACTCGTTAACTTGTAATGTCTACTAAGCTGTGATAGTTTTCCTTTTCGTCGTATATACTACTACCATGTTTTTTTTCACATGCCTAGTAGCCACCTAATATCACGCTAACCAATTCTTTAACCAAAAAATGCTTTTAGAAACCTTATAATATTTTATTAAAAGAGCTATCCAACGATAGCCAACACGATGGTGTTTGGCAGAAAAAAAAATTGCACCATCACTTAACATGTAGGGGAGTACCCTAAAAAATTTTTTTTAAAGCATTTAGCTACCGTTTTGTCGACGTCATTGATGTGTATACTCATGCCAAATTACAGCTTTCTAGTACTAACGGTTACTGAGAAAAACAGGGGTCGGACGGACGGACGGACATGGCGAAACTATAAGGGTTCCTTGTTTACTACGGAACCCTAAAAAAGCGCAATATGTGCAAGAAGATGGCCAAAGAAAATCGAATGTAAAAGGGTTCCTTGTCCACAGGAATGCGTGGCCACATCAACAGCGTATCGCACATCGATCGCGCGGCGCGCGTGCTATTCCCCGCGTCTTTCGCCATCCTGAACCTCTTCTACTGGCTGGTCTACGTGTTTTCCGCTACTGACTTCGCTTGGAGCGATAACCCTATGAATTCTCTGTCTCATTAACCTATTGAGCGCCAAGCATCGTAGACTTCGTTCCACTTTAGATGACGGAAATACACTTAGTGTAAGGCCTGAGTGGACGCTCGGAGCGGAGCGTTCGGCGTCACGTCCAGCGTTGCGGCCGAGCGTCCATACTATTTGTGCGGCGGCGACTCAGGACACCAGTATGAGTTTCAATTGTTTGACATGCACGCCCCGCTGGACGCAACGCTCGAGCGTCCACTCAGGTTCTACACTTGGCTTGGTCACACAGCGTTGCGCGACGTCCGCGCGACGCGACCGCTGCGCGCCGGAACGTATGCTAACAGGTTTAGCGACGCCACACAGGCTGCGCGACGCGAGCGGGACGGTTTCATACATTTTGGCGCGCATGGCAGCGTCTCGCAAGCGGTGTGACCAAGCCTTTAACGTGGGGTTTTACAACTTCTTTTGTTGTTGTATATGAAAGGAAAAGATTACAAAGAGTCATTTAAAATGGAACGTACACAAATGACGTATCGCTGACGACACACCATCAGATTGTTCAACGCGAAATTGAACCTTACGCAGACGCACATAGATCGCTACTGCTGTCTGATGTACGGTCAATAGGTTAAACCATTCGATGCCCAGGGGCACATCGAAGTACAGTCAGTTTCATGAGCTGGATATGTTTTCGCTTTCACCAGTTGGAAATTTAGTATGAAAGTTTAAACATCTGACAGGTATAAGATCTTTGTGAGGCCGACCGTATTACGTATGTAATTAAGTATACTTGTTATTTATTGATTAACCCGTCGCTATTTGGACTAATGACATTAGGTACTTAAATATTCATAAATTAGTAGCAATTAATGTAGCGATATTAAACGACTAAATGGTAATTTTCCAGTATATTAGTACCTAGAATATAAGAAAAATAAATGTTCTACTTACATACCTACTTGAATAATTTATTTCAAATAGATATTATACGGTTCCCTTCCTACGCCAGAGGAGTCGCAAGCGCGTTGCCGACACTTTTTATTTGAGGATTTGTTGTGTCGACGACTAGAGACAAAATGGAGGAACTCAATCTGAAATCAACACAGCGCACACTGAGCGAAAAAAAAATACTAATTATTAGTAAGTTTTATCTCCTTGTCTTGGGATTCACTAAAACTTACTAATAATTAGTATTTTTTTCGCTCAGTGCACCCTAGCCTAGGGAACCATGGCAACCTTTCTCGCCACTAGAGTCAGTCCGACCCAGGTCGGGCCTAGCTGAGTTTCTTGCTGGACTCTTCTCAGCTAGGTTAGGTTTAGTGGACCAGCAACAAAACTCCCAGTAGCTCGATTCCACTGACACACTTCAGTTCGGGTGGAACCGCTCAACCAAGCTCACTGGAGCCCAAACTCTTAGAGTATTCCAGTGTTTAAGCCGCCCGCGTGGTCGTGTCGGAGGTTTCCCCTGGACTTTTCCCAGGCCACCCTCCAAACGCGCACTCCTATCGCTTTAATGGGCCCGGCCTATAAAGCCACGCTATTGGGAAAGTCTCACTAGTTCCGCCACGAAACTTCTTACACGGGACTACTGGGAATAAACGAAAAATGCTATCGCATGTTCTTAATATTTAGTCGATTAGTCTTTAGAAATTTTCAAAATATGAGCTATGAGAACGTAAAAGATGATATCACTCGCAAGGTCTACAGAATAAAGTTAATTTTATTCATTTTTCATTTTTTTATTCAGTCAAAGTTGAAAGTACCTATTTCTCACAGCCAGAATTTAAGACGCTCAGAATAACAAGTCTGCGGTTAACCAAACAAGGGACTTAATTCTTTAATTACTGTTCTTTAATGACTGCGATACACAGCTGTGTTGTCTCAAACTCGGCGCCATGAATATTGAATGGAACAAAGAAAACAATTAACTTTATCACGGTTTATGTTGATATTGTAAGTACTTTGGGTTCCATTTAGGGACGTTTAAGCTTGTCTTAGTGATTTATTTTTTACTGGTGTGTCGTCGGAAACTTTCCAAAATTGCAATTTTTTCCACATGGGAAAGTTTCAGAAATATTCTCACTTCTGTATGGGGTTTGAAACTTTCCGAAACCGAAAATGGATATATTTGGATTTCATATTTCTATGAAATTCTCAAGAACTTTTCCAGCTTTATGGAAACTTTCCACAAATTGCACATATCTATTTATTTTACAATGAAAAGTGCGGAAAAGTGTCACTTTCGACGCATAAGTTTACCTCAAAAAAGAGCAATTTTTGAGCATATGCATTGCAAAAAATATTACCTATTAACTTTTTTCCTTTGGATTCCGTTGTGTATTTTTTTTCGTTCCAAAAAAGGGGGAAGGGAGAGTTTAAGTGATACGAAAGGATAAATTAAATCATTTATTTTACATTGTTTTACTGGAAAAGGTAGGGATTATTATGTATATACAGAAAAATGTTTTCCTTAAATATAAGTTATATATACATTTGCACGTATCACAAGAAGTTTTCTAGTTACTTATAAATATACCAGTACAATTTGTAACGTATAAAGAACGAATCTATTTGAAGAGGTAAATTTTAAAGAGAGCTAATCGCGTCTAATGATCCAGTTTTGGTCCAACGTTCTGTAAAAATACAGTCCAACCTACCAAACTTTTAAGTCCACAATTCACTAGAAAACAGACTTACGGCTTGGCCACGACATCAAGCGACAGCGGTAGCGGCGGCGCTACGCCTGTGCCATGTGTAAACGAGAGATAAGAGCGCTGCCTCTCGTTCCCAAGGATGGTTCGAAAGGATAACGTGCATGTGAGATCAGTACCTACCTCAAGTATAAGTTTTTTTTTAAACAAAACACAAACGAACGTTTACGTTTAGTCTTAATTTATATGACAAAAAAATAGTTACCACCTAAGGCCACCAGAGGCGCTGCTCGCGTTGCCTTACAAAATGAGACTACGTATACGCGTTCGTTGGTGTTTTGTTTCGAAAAAACTTATACTAGAGGTACAGAGCGCCGCCTCTCGTTCCCACGCAAGGCGCGAAAAGATAGTTATTGTCACACTTGTATTATAACCATTGTAATGTACCATTTATTTGATAATCATAAAGTCATAAGCAAAAGGCGAATAAAATAGATTGCACATGATTACGCTCACGTGTATAACGTGAAAAATGTATAAGAAATTTATTACCTAAACCTTTGATAATTATCCAATATTTATCTTATAACTGTCCGATAATTATCAACTACTGCTCCCGCTGCCGCTAGGTGACGTGGCCGACCCCTTAGACATGTCGAAGGCAATATCATAAATACAAGTGGAATGTACAGTCAAGGCTTTCATCATAAGTTTAAATAATCCTTACAAGATAGACGATGAGTCGCATTTGTAAAATCACCGCTTTAGAATATCTTTCTAGGGCAATATAGAAAATCAGTAAACATACACATCTTAAAATATTAGAAATATACGCACAACAAAAACTCACTAGCGAAGATATTAAACATCTTCAGACATATGTAAATACAATTTTTGTATTATTAAATACATAGCAGCCATTTTTCATTGATAAAATTGTGCTAATCGTGGCTAATATATTAATATTTATGGAGTATAGTAATAATGTTAGGTACTTGAATAATTGTATCGTTGGCTACAGAAGGCTACAATAATTACTTTGTGACAGTGAGCCGAAGCTGTAGAGAACATCAATCGTTATTGTATACCATTTTCTACTACGATTATAATATTAATTTGTAATCTAGAGGTCCATCGCGATACGAACACAATTTTACAAAAAAAACAGTCTAAATCGGCTCTTATTAAGTACCATACTACAGTAAACCGACCTTCTTACCCACAACTCACTGCATTCGTTGTTTACATTTGGATCAATCAACTATTTGTTGCTGTTATATCGCGACACACACACACAGGACGGGCGCAGTTCGGGACGGTTTTGTGGCGTGACCCACGCTGTTCAATATATTCAATTCCCACACAGCGCGGCTCGGCGGCGGGCGTTTTTAGTAAATAATCACAACGCCCCAACAACTTGACACGCTCGCTGTGTGTCTGCGTATCGCAAATCGTTGGTATTACGAATAAATTCCACCGCGTTGTCTGTGACGACGGTCGACGGGCGCGGGTGGCCCTGTGTGTGCGCTTAAGGCTTTTCCTGCTCGCTGACATCGGCCGCCGTCGTCGGTCGCGCGCACGAATGTACGATAAATCTGCCGCGGACATCAGCGTCATTGTGTCCCGCAGAACATTTTATATTCGTGCGCGCGAACGACGTCAGCATAGCAGGAAATCTAAGCTGGATTCATATTTGTCTGACGAGACGCGTCATGCCGCGATATCGATGTCATAGAATAGACCCAAATTCATCTGATGCGCTCTAACGTCAGACTGACGTGACTGACATGTGTCAGCCGGCAAAGCGCATCACGTCAGAAAAGTATGAACCACTTTGTTCTGTCCCACTAGTTAGGAGAGAAATCGTAACAAAATGGACATCTAACATGCTTAGAAGACTGCCCATAAAAATGGGGTAAAAAAAGGCAATAAACCTACAATAGATTGATTTAAAGTATATAAACCCTTATCGGTTTTATAATCGCAGTTCTAAAAAGTGAGCTAGAGGGCTTACCGCGAACTGAAAACGAAATTTCTCCCTCTCTGTCACCAAAATCGGCAAGTGCGACAAGCAGGGAAGGGACTAGCGACAGAAAGTTAATTGGCCCATTTTCATTTTGTTGCGCATTCGTAGTTCATCTAACATTAATTATACACATTTAGCTACCCGTCGGAAATAGTCCTCATTAATACACAAATACAAAACTACCGTCTTTACAATACATATATATGACAGGTAAATAATATTTCTTCCAATATACAGTTCGAAATTTCATAGCGGACTAGAGCACTGTTCACAGATCAGAGAACGGGCAAGGAGATTTGTGTCATTGCACAAAAACATGCGTTACACTTACACATATATTTATTGTTTAAACATTCACTATTTTCACACAATAATTTTACTAAATGAGACTTCATTACATTAGCGCATTAATTACATTTATATTTTAACGTTTCGGGTGTGTTGCATCTTGCATCCTAGGTCACGAGAGATCAGTTTTTTTTTAAATGGCTACTGTGTTTTGGGACAGTTATGTCAGCATCAACATTGGAAGCTACACAAAAGTCTTGAAAACAATTGCCTAATGGATATGAAATTATGGTATTAAACAAAAGTATAACAATATTATGTTTATTAGGTTACCATTAAACAAAAATTACGAACATACTTGGAAAACATAAATCTTCACACTATTTATGCTGTTTTAAAGATTTTTAAAAATACGTCAACATTTTCTAGCCGTACGGGTTTTTAGAACTACCCGTCCTGAACTTTATCAATCCCTTCTTGGACCTTAAACTCATTAAGATAAAGTCGAAAATTAGCGAATATTTTTATTCCTTGACTATTGACTGGAATCAGTCGTTTGCAACACATCCGAAACTTCAAGGTAAATCAATAAATTATATGCAATAGATAGACCCATTTAGTAAAAATAATGCGTCACACACACTGTCACTCAACACACAAAGCCAAATAACATTAAATTAATAGCCTTTATACATCTGGAGTATTTTTTCAAGCCATTATATCACTTTTGTTATGCACACAATAAATAAGCATTTCTTAATGTAACATCATTACGTTAGCTACGCAGTATAACAAATATATAATTAAATCACAGATTCTACTTTCCATTAAAAATAGTTTTAATCTAGAGTTCCTTTTTTCTGACTAACAGATACACATTCATGTTATCTTTGCCTTTCACGTATACGCTTCCCCGCTGTTCGAATTCATAGATAGGGGATAGGATAGGGATACACGCTTCGCCCAATTGTATCCGCTTCGCTACACCCGTGGAATCCATTCTCGAGGCGATATTCACCGCATCGCCCCAAATATCATAGTACAACTTAGTCGTGCCGATAACCCCAGCTGTGACATCACCGAAATTGTATCCGATCCGAAGAATAAAGTCAAACTCGAGTAAATCTTGATTGAAATTGTCCACAACCTTCTGCATTTCTAGAGCAAAGTCCATCAGTTGATGCAAGTGATCGTATGTACCGCGGGACGCGTGTCTTAAACCCGGATTCAGTCCGCTAGCCGCCATAAACGTGCTGCCTATAGTTTTGATCTTTTCTACGTGTTGAAACTCCCGCCTTTCTAGCAACTCATCGAAATCAGCGATCAGTTCGTTTAAGACCCTGAGATATTCCTTCCCTTTCAAGTATGATTCGTCGTACATTTCATTGAAATTGACTATGCTAGCGAAAATTATACCGACGTCCTTATGGTTTTCCGAGTACTTGGCTGTGTTCTTGAGCTGATCGGCGACATGACGCGGGATAATGTTGTGAAGCAACCAATCCGCTTGGTTACGCATGTTCTGAACTCTCTGCTTATCCCGATTGGCTACAACATTGCTGTAGAAACTTAGGCGGTAGCTGATCTCAAACTCTCTATTCAGGAACCATACAAGCATCAACAGCAAAACTATGTCTATGTAAAGCTCCATTAGATGCATCTTGTGCTGTATGGATTCGCCTGCCGTACTGTTGTTTTCTAACCAGTCGTAATCCTCAGTCGCATTTGAACTATTATAAATAGGGGGTAGTATTGCAGGCCGTATAATATCAGAGTCTAAATATTGAGTATTTACTTCGTGGCAGCCTAGTACGGCTAGGAACAAGAATAGGCCGGCGTAAAGCGTCACCAAAGTATTCTTCACTAGCCAGTTCATTTGAGTGAAATTGCAGAAATGTACTATTCCTATGCAAAGCAGGTACACGTAGAAGCTCTGTTCGCCTCTTAAAATTGGCATTGTCGTGTAGTCACAAGAGAAATTAATTAAAACTACCAGAATTGGCAGACTGATCAAAAGCCCGCCTGACAGATGCCACGGAAACCAATCCGTTAATTTCCTAAACACCCTCACAGATCTTCTAATTGTTTCCGTAACAGGAGGGTTTCCTTTCGTCTTCCATTTCAAATAGTGCCGGTAAATGCAGAAAGACATCGCTATAGCCTCAATAACGGTAAAGAACACGAACCAGCCGAACCACTGCCGCCACGCGCGATACAAAACGAATATCGAAGTCGAGATTGCCAGAAATATTATAGCGGATACTAGGATATCTAAAGCGGTGTTGAATCTCGAAGTGGTTAAAGTAGGCGGAAAATCCTCGCAGTCATCGCTGCGATGCGCTTTGTCTCTGTAATGTGCTTCTATCTCTGGTGCTTTGAAGAAAAGTGTGAACCTGTTGAGTGGTGGTTGAACGAAGTAGTTGATACCTGATCTAGCGTTGTCCTGAACGCATCGGATGAGTTGTAGGTCAGATTGTTTGCGGAGTTTCTGAAGGGATTGTACTTGTTGGTCGTTGAGGGGCGCGGGCAGTCGCGCGCGACAAGACGGCTCGTTGAGAGAAGATTGCGAGGACGTGTAGTAGCCGGATACACGGTGTTGCATCATGTCGTTTTGCGATGTAGCTAGCGCTGCGTGGTTCAGGGCAAATATCTGAAATAAACAGAAATCCCATCAAAAACATTACATGTAAAAAGATGCAAGTGTGTCCACAGAACAAGATTTCCACCGACTTGCATGATTACTTATGCAGTTTGTATATCTCTGATACGTGACTGAGCTTTCAATTTTTTTTTTCTAGCAATGAATAGAATAGGCTAAAAACTAATTATGTTTAAAATTTGGAGCTTGTGGGTATGCTAGAAGTACCTTAGACTTTTGATGATCTGTCATTATGTCAGTGACAAAACTAAGTAACTTTGAGGGGCAATAGTTCTTAAAATAAAAGTTAAAATTGAATGTTATTGAGAATATATCTAACCCCTATTATGCCCAACATGTTACTGAAAATTCAGGGTTCTAGCTTTAGCTAGGACAAAATTACAGGATGTTGAAAATGGCCTGAATGGCTCCGAGAAAACGATGGTACGGCCGTGCACCTTTTTGCTCGACTTGGCGGGGGCACTGCCGTGCCCCCAGATTAATTCATTCTAATGAGACAGAAGGTAGAAAGCGATTGTACTGTAACGACTATACCTGGTGCTGGAGTGCTGCGGATGCCGGAGTCCTTGCGGCTGTTGACCGAGGGACACAGGCTGACGCGTCCTCGCAGCTCACCCTGCGTGGCTAGGGTGGAGCTGCGAGCGGCACACAGGGATCTATAGTATACCTGGTGTTGGATGCTGGAGCGACGGCTGGTGCTGCGGATGCCGGAGTCCTTGCGGCTGTTGACCGAGGGACACAGGCTGACCGCGTCTTCACCGCGCTTGCGCATGCAGGCACGCAGCTCACCCTGCGTGGCTAGGGTGGAGCTGCGAGCGCGGCACACAGGGATCTGAAATACATTTTTGAGTCATAAATACAAAAATAAGACAAACTAAAGGCTAAGCCTAATCAAAGTGCGAGTTGTAACAGGCGCAAAGGTATCAATTGCTTGCCTGGAGACGCGTTGGATAGCGATGGACAATTGGACAACCTTTCGAGTGGTGAGTGGTAAGAGGTTTTTGAAAATAGTACTATACGCAACGGATGTAGAGTTCTCATTTCAAAAACTTAACTCGGTTTATCGGCTTTGACCGCTCAGCTCGAAATTGCACGACGTCCGTAGGGATTATCCACCGCTACCCTACACGTGACCCCAGGGTGGTGCTAAAAGTGCAACAAAACTGGCAACCCTACTGTCCTCTAGAAAATCTCACGGTTCCAAATAATTTCCACACGATAAAAAAATAAACCTCTGCACCCGCGCGAGCATTGGACCCTCTCTTTCTTAGTTAAGTGATAGCTTGATATTCTGCGCTTTTCGCCTTTATTTACTCGCGATCCAAACCTTATCATTATCAGTAATAAATAATTAAATGTACGAAGTGCAGAAAATTACAAACGGCCACCCAAGTCGAGAGGACCGAGGACAAATACTAGCCGCGTTGGAGACATAGGAGTACATCGTCATGGAGAATTCGAGACCACGGCCACTGCGACAAGAGTGAGACAACTAAAAAGATCCCCTTTGCACCTTCGTAATTGAATCTCATGTGACATGTTTTTTTTATACAACGACGTAAGACGACCTGATGGTAAGCGGACACTACAGCCGATAGATGCCCGCGACTCCAACACTGCACAGACTGCAGCACTGTTTAGTGTAATAAGTTGATTGAACTCTGTTAAGGCGCTACACTGAGAAATTTGGAGACTTTGAAACGCTGTCCTGCCCAGACTAGCAAACAGTAGGGGCTGATTTCAGATATATGATTGTGATAATGACAATAGCGAAACATGATTGCTTAAAATTTTCTCGATAGAAAATAAATCCAAAGTCGAGTCTATATTTTCCTTTTTTTCCACAACCTACTAAAACAACGCATTATTAAGACACGATTGAGTTAATACGATGGTATTTTACCTCATCTAGGTACTGACAAGAGGAAATTTAATAAACCTGCACACAGTCAGATATTTAACGAGATTTGTCTAAAAAGCCATTCTCGGAGAGGGTTGCATCCCGTTTTGTCGTGAGCGAAAAACAAAGGGTGTCTCTTTCAATCGATATATCACCTTAATTAAGATGCGTTTATAGAGCGGTATATTCGCAATAGCGAAAAAGCTCTCAATAAATTTAAAAAATACTCCAAACGAGTCACGTGCGCGTTGCCGACCCTTTATAAAATTTGAGAATTCAATTAGACACGTATATAGTTTTAACCTGTTTTTGTGTTCAATATAAGTGCTTCAATGCTAACATAAGATCACTAATGACATCGTCACATTGATGTGGTTGAAGTTTCCAACAATAAACTACGAAAGAATGACAGCATTATTGTATCATTATTACTGGTATAGTTCGTACACAACTGTAAGGCCAAGTGCTGTCAAATTAACACAAGCAAAAATCTACCTAACAGTCAGAGCTCTAAGTCGAGTTTTGCTTGCGTTCGTTTGACAGAATTTGGCCATAGAGTTTTGTCCGAACTATGTACTTTTGGGCCGCAACTATTATTACATTAATTATTTAACACAAAAGAGGCAAAAATACCGACACTCAGGTCAGGAGCAATGACCATACCATACACATTTTCCACATATATTGGACCGTTTCCATTGCGTTAGAATGTATTCTCTATACGTCTACCGTTTATGGCGCAGGGGTGGGCAAGGCATTCTCCATACAAACTCTGTGCACGTTTTATTCGTAGGTTTTGGCACTAAAGAATGTAATATTTCTTTGGGTGTAAATATTAGATATGCGAAGAAAGTGATGTGGAAATTACCAAATATTTCAAAAAAAATAAAAATTTAAAAAAATATCAATGAAAAAAGAAATTACATCACGAAATAGCTAACAGAAAAATAAGCATACTGATATAATATAATATACAATACAATATAACGAGTATAACTGCACGGACGTATGGTTAATAGAATAGTTCTTTGTTATCGCCCGTGGTAAGTACAAAATTTTATGTCACCCCCTGGCCATGAAGTGGGTTTTTTCGCGTGCGGAGCGTGCGATAATGGCCACTTTATGGCCAGGTGTGACATAAAATTCTTTTTGTTGAACGTATTTGTATTAAAATGTTATTGGAATTTGATCCTTATTGTTTGAACGGTAAAGTAGCTTTTTGAAGGAATTGCTTTGGAGCAATTCGTTCAACTGAAATGATTTTAAGTACCTATACATAGGTACAACTCACCTCTATATTAGTCGGTCTCCCATACTGCGACCTATAGCTGCTGCTCCTCGCAAAAGGCGACATATTACTCCTGGACTGGCTCAAATACGATCGAATATCGATTATCTCCTTCTCAAACGACACCATATCGGGATTCAACGGTATATTTAGCTTGCTGCTACTCGGTTTAGCCTTATTGTCTTGAGACTCTATTACTATAGGCACTTGCTGGTAACCATTGCTAGTCTGAGCGTCGCCTCGAGATAAAAGCTGAAGCGTTTTATCAGCTTCGCTAAATTCCTGCTTCTTTATAGCGTGTAATGGGGTATCGGAATGTTTTCTAAGGAATCTGGACACCTTCCAATTCTTCAATTTGTTAGCGTACTTCCCGTAGCTACCTGAAAAGTTAAATCAAATTTAAGCAGTCGTTAAAGATTTACAAACATGTCTCGCCCTTGTTACAATGGATTAAGGTTCAAAACTAAACATTTTGACTTCGTTAATGTTTGCTTTGATTGTTAGAGCTGAGCAGCGGCATGTTATAACAACCAATTATCGTATGACCGCTTATTGATACTTGAACTGTATTTGATCTCTCTATTAGTATTATGCACATGTTAATACTCGTACAATCAGATTGAGTTGACAACATGATTTTACATGAACCTTAATACGTCGGCTTAAGTGCTATATTCGTACCGGGCGCCAACGTAACGATAAAATTGATCTCGAGCATATAGTTCGCAATAATCTTTGTCCGTGGAGTTGGCTCGGAAATTTATAAAGTCCTTCACCTCAATGTCAGCCTCGCGTTAAGATAGCAGAATGTTTACGAATTGCACTACGCGAGGCACACTGGTTATTCTATTTTAGACCCGTATATCAAAATATCTCGTAGGTACACAGAGCTTATCAATGAAACAAAAGAGTATATATTTTTTTCATCTTAACGGCGTTGTTATAAGAGCATCATCTTCCCACACGGTATCTTATCAGAACCTTGCTGATAACCAAGACTTGGCCAGTTCAATTTATAACATTGAATACGAGACGATAAGGCCACGTTTTGTGCGCCAGTGGGCAGCGGGGCAACGAGCCGGCCATACATTGAACTCGATCAAATGTATGACGCCCGCTCATCGCAATTGGTATCCAGAACGCGACCTAACAAACGAAACATGGACAGTCAAAGTCAAAGATGTCAAAATCTCATGTATACAGACTGTCCTGACTGTGTTCAGGTGTCACAGTTGCCCGCCCTTTTATTTTTATTTTGTCGTCTAAAATCCAAAAATGAATAAGTACCTATACCTATGTATCCAATAGCTGAATCATACAATTACAATCGAGATGTGTGTACCTGTTTGATGGATACAGGATGCAGTGGAACTATGCCTCAATTAAATAGGGGAGCCGATAGCGGGCACATCGAGTGAGAAGTATAAAAAATATATGACTGTAGGTATGTGTGACAAAATCGTTTTGTCATGCGACGAACTATTGTTTATATTTGATAATAATACAATGTTATCACCTTTACATGACAAATAAATTTATCCTGTTACTTCGTGGTTTGTTTTATTGTGATTCATTACTCAATAATGTGTCAATTTTTCGTCCATATACGGTCACAATCGCTGGCACCTAAATTGATTTCAACTTACAATACAAATACTCTTTATAGCACACCTCAATTCAAGGACACAGTACAGTCGAGGTCATTAATATGTATACACTTTTTTACCTAATCGATTGCGTTTGCTTACAAATTGTAGGCGACCGCATTCGATTAGGTAAAAATGTGTATACATATTAATGACCTCGACTGTACAGTATAAAATCACAATAAGTAGAGGCAAACAAGAGCCGGTCTTATCGCCAAAGAGCGATTTCTTCCAGACAACCTTAGGGTAGCGGAAGCGGAAATCAAAGCTAATCATAACTTACCTACAGACGTTGGACTTTTGGACGAACTGTCGGTTCTCTCTGTCAACCCTTTTTCTCGTTTCTCGTCCAATTCAGCGTCGGAATCCAGAATACTAGGCAGTGAACTAGCCTTAGCGCGGAAATGGAACGGGACAGGTGATAGAAAATTATCCGATTTTCGGGCGTCGTGCGAGTTGAACCCTTTATCGTGGGGGGATTGGGGGGAGCGAGGCTGTGTGAAAGAGAGGACGGACTGGGGTGATGCTGCGGGGGAAATGATGAGGCGCAAGTTGACTGGATTTGAGGGGGTAAGGCAGTGGTCGTGGTCGTACGGGGAGTTCAGCTGTCGGCCTTCTATGAAGTATGTTTTATGACCTGGACACATACAATCGATTTTATAGTCGCGTCAATTACACAGAATATTTCGGACTGCTCGTTTACGAAGTAGTTCCTAAAACACCAATTCCAGGTAGAGTACTTTTATCTCACGAGCGCGGGTGAGCCATGGTTGTGGGTTGAGCTATACATGCACATTGTCTATGTGTGCGTCTGCATAGGAGCTGTGAGTTCACGTTGTCTATGTGTTCGTATGTGTCACAACTGCAACAATTGCCGCCATGGCCAAACCGCGTTCGGAGATAAAAGTACTCTACGAAATTATTGTTGAACGCTTTCGTTTATGAATTATGAGAGGCCAGTTGTGGGATATACTTGGGCATTTTCACTTTAAAGTGTACCCCCTACTTTTTTTTCGGATCTCGGTGAGTTTGGGTATTCTGACTCAGAATCACGAGTACTATTGATTAAGATGAACAAAAAAAATGTCCTTGATTTTCCATACAAATTTTCTGTGTCAGTTTTGTATAACCAGGAGCGCTCGTGGCCCAGCGGCGCCTGCGTGCCGCAACCGGTATGCAAGGTTAAGCAATGTCGGGCGGGGTCAGTACATGGATGGGTGACCGCTTTGAGTGGTTACTAACTGAGCGCTCCCGTGCTTTGGAAGGCACGTTAAGCCGTTGATCCCGGCTGTTGTCTATGACAGCAGTCGTTAAGCCAAGTTGGAGGCCTTCGGGCGGCTTGAGAACTTCTAACAGTCAAGTTGCCCACTCACTTGACAAAGCCTAATCCCAATAAGGTCTAGTTTCCCCTTGGGGTTGGAAGGTCAGATGGCAGTCGCTTTCGCAAAAACTAGTGCCTACGCCAAATCTTGGGATTAGGTAGCGGACCCCAGGCATCCTTCAGGATGCAACTGTACTGGGATAACGCTAGGAGGATGATGATGAGTTTTGTATAACCATATAAACTGTATGAAAATAAACGTCACAAAACTGGCTTTTTTGGTGGGACACTTTTTTTCTTCGCGAAAATGGATATTACTCGTGATTCTGAGTCAGAATACCCAAAATCACCGAGATCCGAAAAAAAGAGTAGGGGGTACACTTTAAAGTGAAAATGCCCACTTATGAAATTCTTGGTTTACCACTTTTCTCCCCATACTGTCATTAAAAAACTTAGAATTATTTAGGATAGTACAGGTGCTAGTATTTTAGAAAAGTAATAAACTGAGAACGAGCGTTTTTGAAATTAGAACAAGCATCTAAAACTTTATCTTGACGCGACTATTAAGACATATCACAATGAGGGCACATTAAAACGCAGTTAGCTATAATTACCGAATACTTCTTCGCCCTCTTCGAGTACGTACGAGCCTCCGAGGAACCTCGTGGTTTCTTCAGAGACGTGAACGCGCCCGGGCTTCCCCGTGGACTCCATCTTGTTAGCGAACGAAACGTCGTTGCTCCAAACGTCGAATTTGAAACGTCGGGTGCCCACTATTCCGCAGAGGACGGTGCCAGTATGCACCCCTACCCTCATGTTGATACCCTCGTCTCGCTCTCGATCGAATTCTTGGATAGCGTCTATCATGCCTACAAAATTAATGAGGAATCGTCAACCCTGTTTATTTTTTTTTAATTATTAAAAATGCAATTGCTCTTGGCCAGCATCTAGTCAGGGGCACGGGAGTGACACGGGAAGGAAAGTAAGCGATGTGGGTAAGTATGTGTGCTGTCGGTACACGCGTCAATTGTTTGCGCGAGTGCGTAGCGCGTGGCGCGGACAAATCGAGAGGCGCGACGGTAACCCGATCGTAACCCGGTCTGTCATCCTGGGCCTGTCAGGGACGTGGTAACTGACCTCGGCGCGGGGGGGTTCGTGTCCGTTCTGTATGTAATACTATTATACTATTCTGTGCCAGGGGGCAAAGATGAGGCCGACGTGAAACGAACTCACTCGGAAAATGCCTATTCACTCGTGCCTTAAGCAGGTCCAGAGGGGCTAAGATGATCGCGTACTTATATGTCGGGTCGGACATTCATCCCGACAGTAAAACAGAGACGAACGCTATATGTCTGATGTATGTGCTGTATGCGTGTGTATGTACTATGTGTTATATCCATAACATAAATGAACGTGCGTTAGAAATATGAAAATTAAGATTATTATAACTCCGTTGGCTTGGACACCTAGAGAGGATGCCGACAGACAGGGCGGTGAAAAAGGCCTACGCGGGACGGCCAAGTGGTCGGCGACCGGTTGGCCGGCCTAAACACCGCTGGAAGGACGAGGTGGAGAAAGACCTTCGCGCCCTACAAGCAGAAAACTGGGAGGAGATCGCACAGAACAGGGCGCGGTGGCGCCAACTCGTATCGGAGGCCAAGATCCACTTCGGGTCGCTGAGCCATCGGAGTAGTAGTAATTATTATAATATTTAAATTATAAGTAAATTCATTGTTGTACCCTTACAGGGTTCATGTTGAACTGTAATCTTTAATAGAAGAACTGTATAGACATAGACATAGACATAGACATAATTTATACTCATACTCATATTTTATTGGTAATCATACATTATATACTAACATGAAAGCGATAAACCATTTGTATTTGAATATACGCGATCATCTTAGCCCCTCAGGTTATTTATATGAACTCGAAAATACAGATGCCATGGAAATCCAAACCTTAGCATTGCGCATTACACCTGACAATGTAACAATTTTTTTTAACTTTATCGCACAATACAAATAAAAGGACAAGTGGCGTACTTATTAAGGCAGTATCTACCAGCAACCTAGCAATACTGAGCGATATCTGTATTTACAACGCATATCCGGAAATAATAGGTACCTAACTGTTACAAAATGTCAATTGGAAACTGTAGTTAGGTAACGTTGATAAAGCAGTCTAGTAGTCGAGTAATTTAATAAATGAGTTCCGAACGTGTTAAACACAGGGAGCTGGAGCGTTAACACTGTAGATACTATTTGAAGTGATACAATTTATTGTCCTACTTGATTACTTTTCTTGCTCAGTTCCGAAAGGGAGTATTACTTTGTACTTTAGAACGTAGTGTAGTGTGTAGCTACTTTATTGTATCTAAATATACATTTTTTCATGAGTCTCAGCGTGATACATACCTAATCCCATCTCCACACAGCACGCGGCATGGTCGGGGCGGGGCTCAGGACAGCCCGACACACAATAATAACAATCTCCTAGTGTAGAAATCTTCTCGCAGCCATGTATCTGGCACAACTCATCGAACTTCTCAAACAAATCATTAAGTATATTCACTAATTCTTCAGCACCTTTGTTACTGGACATCCTCGTAAAACCGACAATGTCAGCGAATAAAATACTGACATTGTCCATACAGCTCATGTTAAATGGTCGGAATAGTGACTTGATATCTGATGCTCCCGGGTTTGAAGGCCTCGGATTAAGAGGATCATGGGTCTTCAGATTAGGCTCAGACTCCAAAACCTGCTCTTCCATCAACCAGCTCGCAAGCTTCGGGGGCATCACAGAATGTATCATTTTCTCTTTCAATTGTTTCTCCATTTCTAGCTGCCTTCGTACTAGAAGACTCTGGCCTACTTTCATAAACGTACCACGCATTCTGACAAACGTCATCAAATATATATGTATACCGATAATGTGCACACATAACTGGAGCAGGACTCTCACAAGCAATCCGGGGCCTTGCCATTCTTGTTCGCTCAAGTGCAACACAATGTTCAACACTTCAAAAACGATTGAGTATAAAATACCAGTGATAACACAGGCGAAAAGCGGCAATGGTGTCAGTGTGTATATAATTAGCAGGATTTCTATGCACATGATGAAGTGTCCTGACTGGCTTATGTCTGCGGCACTGATTGGCAGGCTCTCCTGCACTTGTGTAGTCAGCGCCACAAGTGATAGGCTCAATGTGCACAATGCTAACGCCATAACCAGGGATATCTTGAATGTGTATCTCTTGTATACATTTGTGAATGTGACATATAGCATGACGGATGTTATCAATAGGACTCCAGCGAATATAGAACACAAAAATGGCCATTTCACTGTCATGCTATTCAAGCCCAGGGCGACAAAGTAGACAAACCACGATATAGAAAATATCAAAATGTATAAAAGTGCAAATCTGAAATTAAAATAACAACATTGATTGTATGGTAACACTTAAAAAAACTTTTTTGGATATTCATGCACGTTTTTACAGATAAATTTAAAAAAATCATCTCACCTGAACCTCAATCTTATTTGTCTAAAGGAACTATGTCTATATTGGCCTTCAAGTATTTTGGAATCAAATCTTGGATTCCACCATGTTCCCGGGGCAGCCCTCTCAAAGGCAATTGGAATAGTGAGTCCGCAGCAGTTAGTTGTAGGGCTGTTATGAGCGAGGTATGCTTGGACATGAGGTGCCAGTCTGATTTGAGCATCTTCACCTTCCGAGCACTCCGCCTCATGCTTCACGTCGGACTTCTCCGAGCCATCACTGCAGTTAACACACCCGCTCGGAGCACTCATTGTGTCTGGGCCGAGTATTTCATGCTACCCATCATCCAACCAATCTTGCCAAACTAAGGCCTGCCCATATTGAAATCTACAAAAAAACTGACTTATGTGGGGGAGAATTATCTAGAGCATACCTTTTACCTTACATGTATATTGTTTATAAATAAATATTTTTTTGTAGACAATCTTACACAAATCAACCTAGTCCCAAACTAAGCAAAGCTTGTACTATGGGTATAAGCGACGATATACATACTTATATAGATAAATAGATACTTATATACATAGAAAACATCCAAGACCCAAGAACAAATATTCATGCTCGTCACACAAATAAATGCCCCGGCTGGGATTCGAACCCGGGACCACCAGCTTCGTAAGCAGGGTCACTCCCAACTAAGCTAAAGCAGTCGTCAAAAAATATGTAAGGTAAACAAACATTTCCTCAAAAAATGTTCCTCCAAAGATCAGAATGAATTGTCTTCCCTAGTGTTAATATGTGTGAAGTGAAAACAACAAAAAAATCTTTCAATGTCAAATGTAAGTGATGTGGATCTTACATCAGAATTCATAACATCCGATAATACCTAAATTACTCTCATGCATCTAATTATAAAAGCTGACCGATTTGTTTGTATAACATAAATAAAGATACAATAGGCAGGTTTATTCATTCGTGCCTTTATATACCATTGAGAAACTTAATCCAGTGAACGTATAACAATAAATGAATAGAATATCGGTGATTAGTACAGTATTAAGATAATATCAATAACGAAGGGAGCAGAATTAAGGCACCAATGCGAATGCAGAATATCAAGGTTATCCCAAATTCGTATATAAACACTTATCAATATTTATAACAGATTGCTACCTGAATAAAAATAAAGCTAACATACTTTTCATATCCAGTTTAACATTTCACTTGATTAAAATCGGCAATGAATTAAAATCTCTACACTGAAACTACTAATAGGACCACAGACAAGACAACATTCGACTATTAAATTGACGTTGACATTTGCTATGTTCTCATCAGGAAATTGTTCAAGACCCGGTATAAATCGCGCCATGCTAAACGATAATCGCAAGGCGCATTCTATAGAAAAATAGCAGAAAATATTTGGGTTTTTGTTATGCTGCCACCACACTTCGCCGTAGACGCGCAAACATTCGTGCTGCATCTCTTTCTTTAATATCGCAAAAGAAAGGGAGGAAAATACGCAACGCGACACGCATAGCGAAGTGTAGTGCCGGGGTTAGATCTGTGCCACAAAGGGTCAAAAAATATTTTATGTACACACATGTCATAATCCTCTAATATGCGTTCGGAAACCGTAGAAAATGACTCTCATTTCAACATTCAATGAATTTATGGCAATTTTCTTATCTGTGGCTAAGGCTACAGCAGTACTATAATTTTCATTTTAATCTCATATATGATGTTAAAATATTGAACGTCAAACAAAACTGTCAAAATTTAAATGTCAATGTGACATGTCCCTATTCTAGTAACACTGAAAATTCAAATTCAGTCGATGCGAAATGTCAGCTCGATGTTTTTTTAGTATATATCGCACGAAATTTGAGCTAGAATGACGTGATCACATAAGAATAGGGACTCTTTACTTTTTAAAAATTTAAAATAACATTCAGGTATCGGTTGCCAGTTCTGATTTCGATATTTCCGCAACTGTCCAAAAAAGGTTGTATTAACACAATTATTGTATTTATTTACTACGGTTTCTGAACCCATCTTAGAGTAGTTATAATATGTGTGTAGATAAAGTAATGTATGCAACTGTACATAATTAGGCATTAAAACACTCGTGTGACACACTCGTGTTTTAATGCCCCTCATTATGTACCAGTTGCATAAACTACTATTTACATGTTACAGGGTTACATACAGTTAAAGGGGGACGCGAAAAAAATCAGTCAATTGTTTAAAAAAACATTCCAAGAGCATCGGCTGATTTGTGTCCAAATTATTTTTGTATTTAAAGCTTTGTTTGTAGTACACGGACTTCATATTTGGGTGTCATATGCAATAAATTAAACCACTGTTCTTTTACAAAATAAATGTATTTAACAAACTATAAAGACCCATCACAGAAAACAGATTAGGGTAATAAGCAATAACAAGCAATTTTTGAATAAGTATATCTGATTAAAAGTTGAAACACATTTAAAACATGATTGTACTATTAGTTACTCATAAAACAAAAACATACAGAATTGGATATTAATATTCCTTCCCAAAAAGGTTTATAAAAAAATATAAATGCATAGAGGGATGTCCATAACAAAAATATTAATAAGTTATATGAAGCAAAAACCTTGCAAAATATTTTAATCTATGAAATAGAAAATTCTTATCACTTTTTCATATTATCTCTTCAATTATAAAAGAATAAAGAAATACAAGTATCATGAAAAAACCTTTGCCATTGCCACAGGTCAGGTGAAATTCAACCTTATGTCAATGTAGGTATTTAAAGTTACAAATGAATAAAGTTTTTTCAATGTATTAGTATTTAAACTTTAATGTGTACCCTTATTGTATAAGTATACCAATATATCTCTACTGTATGCTTCTTGGCGGACTACACATAGAGGGCCATGATGGCCCAACATACAGGATACAGTAATGAGTTAAAGGGAGAAAGACATACTCTCAATCCATCCAGTCCAGGCAGTGTCATCATGGCCTATTGTGTGGATTAGAAGGCTACTCCTTTGTCCTTTGATGCTTAGAGATTTTTTTATCTCATTGCTAAAAAAGTAGATAATCTGTGTTTATATTACAAAGTAATTTGTTAAAACTGTAGAACAACTTATACTGTAGATACCTTATAACAGTTATGTATAATATGTTTGCTCAACCATCACAGAATCAGTTACATTATGTAATTACCAACTAACATGCTCTACAATATTCATCACTGATAATTTTCTAAAACAGCATAAATATTACAAGTATTTATTTTACTTATTTTCACTTTAGAATGTTTATTTTGTGTTAATTACCAATTATTATCATTAATATACCAAAATGGATGTATTTTTTATGTCTCCCTAAGTTATTTTATAATTATCACCCAATTTAACAATACTTTTATGAAACAATGAATGTGCTGTACATTGCCATAAATTCATTTGGTAACTACACTATTTAACAATTATATAAATTTATAATCATATTTATTACAACCAATCATGTAGTTACTTGATAATTAGCTACTATCACAATACAATAGTAATATCATGAACGGAAGACATTATCGAAATATTGAAACTCGGCAACTTAACATCTAAATAGATTAAAAATATCCATACTGCCTTAATCATTTTTAATTCTCTCATATTAAGGCACATTATATTATAAAGCACCACATTCGATTCAAACAATGTAATCAAAAAATAGTTACCGAAAACAGTAAATTAATTCTAAATGTTATCATATTCTTATTTTAACACTTCAGCAAATTCTTTAATTTAATCACATGTATTATTGCCTCTTTGATTTAGAATATTAGTATATGATGCTCTTACTTTAAGACCTCATTTAGTCATTATACATGCCATCAAGTAAAAAATCCATCCTTTTATAGTGCCTATTCTTCCATGCTTCTTGGCCTCTCTTAAGAGCCATATAGCCAAGTACTGCAAACAGAGGAACTACAAGTATTGTCACAACAATGGGCATAATCATCCCTGGATGACTGCCTGGTTTACTGGCTTGTGTTGCCAAACTTATACCAGGAGGTAACCTGGCTGCAACTATACTGCTGCCTTCTTCATACCTTAAAACCGTAGGCTTATGTGGGATCTTGGTTGATGACGGTGGCCGCGCTGATGTATTGGTATGAGTTACAAGCTTATTTATAATAGTACTTTTGTGAACAGGAACAGGTGCTTTAGATGAAATATCCTTCGATTCTATACTTGCCGAGGCGTTAATTGAACTGTCCTTCAAGTCTATGACGGGGGCTCCCGTTCTACCCACAACATGTTTACCTTTATTTTTAGTAGTACTCTCTCCCAAGTCCAAAGATGGTAATTTTGGTAATTGAACAGCATCATTTTCCTTTAGTAACGTAGAATTTGACTGCAGGACCTGTATATTGCCTCCTTCAGCGGCTAATGTAAAGCTTTTCCTCGTACTGTTCTCTTCTTTTGGTAACAAGTTTTTAGGTGCACTAACTGTGTTATTGTGGGTGGATTCGTTTTTAGTCGCAGTCTCATTTATTCCTAAGGCTATGGGAATAAATAAGATAAAAAAATGTAAACGGTACAAAACCATTTTAAACAAAAAACTTTGCCAACTTGGGGTTTAAAGGGGTAAAGTTTTGATTTTAGTAATTTCCATGAATGAATTTACCATATGACGTTGACACAGGTGAGTGACACTCGATTGTGTCAATGTCATGTTGTCACCGATGTAAAAAAAACAAACAAGATGATAAGAAAATTTCAGTATCTTGAGCGTTTTCAGCATTAACTCGAATATTTTTATGTGACATTTCTGACAATAGCGACTTTCAAATGACATAATCAAAATAGACGAGACAAACTCGCAAAAATAGGCTGCTACTTCTCCAATTAACTTTTAAAAATGTTGCGTTGATGGTGTTTTTAATTAAAGACCTGTAAATTAGTGGTCGACAATGAGGACTCGCAGTAATTCTGGAGTCCGTTTGGACTATTACCAAAGAGTAGTGCATAAACTAATTCTGGACCATCAACAACCTGTAACTGGATTGTTCCCAGCGAGCCCGGACAACGATCATGCGTGGATCAGGGACAATTTATACTGTATTTTGGCGGTGTGGGGTCTGTCTATGGCCTTCAAAAAGATCGCAGATCAAGATGAAGACCGTGCCAAAACATATGAGCTTGAACAAAGTTGTGTAAAGTTGATGAGGGGTAAGTTACTTTGTTGCTGCTTGCTGTTTTTTTTTCCGGCGATGTCAGCTGCGTTCGGTTGAACCCCGGTGGTTTGTTTAGTTCGTACAAAACCAAGGCCAATTCTGTCGCAAACGAACGCAAGCAAAACTCGACTTAGAGCTCTGACTGTGTAAGGTAGATTTTTGCTTGACTTAATTTGACAGCACTTGGCCTTACAGTTGTGTACGAACTATAAGAGCTGAGTTTAGCCGAAGTGGCAAGAGGAACAGGCCTGCTTGTACAGTCAGCTGTAGAGAAAATGGACCCCCCTGCATAGAAATTTGTATGCATGGTTGGGTTAGGTTTCTCTACAGCTGACCGTACCATCTATGAGAATCAGCTGATTGGTGAATGGTAAATGTTTGGTTAACCTACATACTGCCATCACATTCTCAGTATTATTGTTGTATTTAATCAATCATGGTGCATACAATAACTGCATTTATTTTCAAAAATAAGTTTGGTTAATTTTTTAGTGTTATCAGTGGTATGTATCTGCACCGTGGGAACCGAGAATTATACCTACACCTCGCCAGCCGCGCGCGGTAGGCTCAGTCAGTTGGCTGGCACACGCGCTCACGACCGGACGCTGCCACGCGTAATAAAGTTGTACCGAATCAAAAATTACTTCGATGCAAAAGAATTAGCAAGTTTACTCCGCAACTGCCATTATATCCAAATTATTTAGTTGTTTGTATTGGTTTTTATGTTTATATTTATCCTTGGGTAGTAAGTGGTATTAAATATAGTTTATTTGCTATGATTTCCGAGTCAAGTTTTGCGGTTGCATTGTACGGACTAAGAAAGGGCGTAAACATCGCCGTTACTATAGGGACTTGTGACCTTTTGGAAGGGCTGGAATTCACCCTCAAAAGTGAGACCCGTAATCAGAATACTTATTATTAAAATATTTTTTGCTTAGTGACTAATTCAAGTTTCGAGTGCTACTTTTACACTATTATTACGTTAAACACGTTATTACGTTATACACGTTATAAATAAATAACGAAGACAGGTGACTACTTTAGTGCTTTCGTCGGAATATAGGTAGTTAGTACTTATCTAAACAAAGGTTTTGTTTTGTAATATGTTTGTGGTAGATTAAATTCATTAAGTACTTTCTGTCGCATGTTGTAACGTAACCATAGACAGGGTGAGAGATATACTTGGCATTGAATTTTAGAAAAGCTCTTATAGAGAACCAACACTAAAGTTTATTTCTAAGTGGTGATAACCCTAGCGTCGCTCGCTCGGCGCGTGCAGTCAATGACCGGAGCGTTGAAGGTCGCTCCATTGTTAAATTTAGTAGGCATTTAAAACGGTAGGTATGAGCTTTTTTATTAGAACATACGTATCTGTTCGAAGAACTATTATATAATCTGTGGTGTTATTAATAATGAAAATATCTTATTCAGGAAGTGAAATAAATACAATCACAGGCAAGGTTGTAATTTCCTAGTAAGTGAATGTGACAGGAAATTCCACTCTACCATAATTTACAATTAAATAAAAAAGTCTTAGGTTCTGGATTGTGTTCTTTTTTTGAGGTCTGCTATAAATTGTATTCATATTGTATTGTATAATTTACATATTAGATAATATTTCTGTGGAAATTTTAATAAGTTATTGCTAATATTGACCTGCTTTTTTCCACAGGTCTATTAATGGCCATGATGCAACAGAAAGACAAAGTTGAAAAATTCAAAAGCACTCAACATCCCCTTGACTCATTGCATGCCAAGTATTCATCCACCACTGGTCGCACCGTGGTCAAAGACAACGAATGGGGCCACTTACAGGTTGATGCTATCTCCCTTTACCTCCTCATCCTTGCCCAGATGACTGCGTCGGGCTTGCAGATTGTATTCTCACTTGATGAAGTAGCGTTAATTCAGAACTTAGTCTTTTATATAGAGTCGGCATACTGTACACCTGACTATGGCATTTGGGAGAGAGGTGATAAGACAAACCATGGATTGCCAGAGCTGAATGCTAGCTCGATTGGCATGGCCAAGGCTGCACTAGAAGCTATGAATGAGTTGGACCTCTTTGGTGCCCGTGGCGGCCCATCCAGCGTCATTCATGTATTAGCTGACGAAGCTCAGAAGTGCCAAGCAGTGTTACAGTCAATGCTGCCAAGAGAATCAAACAGCAAAGAGCTGGATTCTGGATTGCTCTCCATTATCAGCTATCCCGCGTTTGCTGTTGATGATCCGCAGCTAATAGCCAAAACCAGAGACACTATAGTAAATAAACTGCAAGGGAAGTATGGCTGTAAGAGATTCCTTAGAGACGGTCACAAGACACCCAGAGAAGATCCTAATAGGTTGTATTATGAGCCTTGGGAGCTAAGAATGTTTGAGAATATAGAATGTGAATGGCCTCTCTTCTTCTGCTATTTGATTCTAGACTACTGTTTCCAAGGAGATAAAAAGAATCTATCGGAATATATGCAGAAGTTAGAGAATATAATGATAAGGAAAGAGGATGATGGGATTAAGTTGGTGCCGGAGCTTTACGCTGTGCCAGGAGAGAAAGCTCATGAAGAACAGAGTAATCCGGGGAGCCAGGATCGTATTCCGCTTGGCCGATGCCCTTTTATTTGGGCTCAGTCTTTGTATATCTTGGGAAAGCTGTTGCAAGAGGTAAGTAAATAATTGTTTTTAAAGATCCTTGATCCATTCCTTGTTTAATTAAGATAAAACAGTGAATACATTTTCACTGTCTTTGTTAAATCCAGAAACTGCCCTTTCTGACCCATATATCATAGCACCCTATATTCTCACCAATTAAATAGATTGTGTTCAATTTTAGGCGGAACTTGCTACACACACACCTTCATACTCACCTAGGTCACGCCGGAAGATCAGCGCCGACTCCCTGAGTCGGCATTATACTGAGGCGAGACCTTTTCGTGACGATTCCGTGTTTTTAGGGTTCCGTACCCGACAGGTCAAAACGGAACCCTATTGGTGACGCCCAGACATCCGTCCGTCCGTCTGTCCGTCCGTCCGTCGTCTGTCAAACACGTTTTACAGCCAAACAGTTGGAGCCACAGGCTTCAAATTTACACAGTATAAGCATCTTGTTGGCCCGAAGTCAAATAGTCAAAACTTATTTTTAAATGTTTTAAGGGCTCGTGACACCGTCGAGTGGGGTATCGTTGTTTAGAGCTCATTGAGTAGATACTTACTATATTTTTAATTTAAAAAAATATTGGAAAACAAAGGAATGGGAAGGCACCAAAGTAAGCTTTATTTACGAAATTTTGTTCCGAATAATTTTTTAACTTCTAATATACCTATAAACTTAAAATTTGGTAATAATGTTTGTTATTACGTATATTTTACCAACAAATACTAATATATTGATAAATTAGACTTTTTCTTTGAAATTTATATATTTTTCCTATAAAAACCAACTTAATTTTGCGGTCGGTTCGGAACCCTAAATTTGCGAAGTACGACTCGCACTTGGCCGGTTTTTTAACGTTATTATTATTTATATTTTTTTGTGTTTATTTGTTTCGTTATGAATAAATGTTATTCTTCTTCTCCTAAATTTGACTCTTTTTCAACTGACCAGGGTTTCCTAGCTGTTGGAGAATTAGACCCGCTCAACAGAAGATTATGCTCCGAGAAGAAGCCGGATGTGGTGGTTCAGATCGTAATCCTGGCAGAAGACAACGTAATAAGGGACAAGTTGATAGAGTATGATCTCCATGTACAAACCATTGCTGAGGTCGCCCCTATAGAAGTGCAGCCGGCGAGGGTATTGAGCCATCTTTACACATATTTAGGTAAATCCATCCATACTAATATTATATGTGTGTATGACACTTTATTGCACATAAGAAAAAAAATTACAAAACAAAATTCAAAAATATAAACTTAAGGCGATATATCGATTGAAAGAGACACCCTTTGTTTTTCGCTCACGACAAAACGGGATGCAACCCTCGCCGAGAATGGCTTTTTAGACAAATCTCGTTAAATATCTGACTGTGTGCAGGTTTATTAAATTTCCTCTTGTCAGTAATGCGTAATCTTTTAATAATGCGTTGTTTTAGTAGGCTGAGGAAAAAAAGGTAAATATAGACTCGACTTTGGATTTATTTTCTATCGAGAAAATTTTAAGCAATCATGTTTCGCTATTGTCAGTACCACAATCATATAGTCAAGAATCATATATCTGAAAATCAGCCCTATTTGCTAGTCTGGGCAGAACAGCGTTTCAAAGTCTCAAAATTTCTCAGTGTAGCGCCTTAAAGGCAAACTCTGCGTCTATAGTGGGCAGATTGCTAGAACAAATGGTCGTAAATGTGGACACGCTCGACAAAAGCAGCTATATTTTCCAGTTTCTAGCTTAGAAAAAAAATGTTACTTGTACAAATTTTCCACCCCTTTTTCACCCCTTTAAAGGGTAAATTTTGATAAACGCTGAAAATAGTTTTGTTCCATTTAAATGCTTAGTCTATAAGCGAATTTCCAAGTTCCTATCTTAAAAATATTATTTTTCTCCATACAAACTTTCAACCCCTATCAAAAACATAAAGCTATGGACCCAACTAGACCCTGGAAAAAATTTGGTGCTTTTTGGTGGAGATTATATTAATGCCGGTGACTGTACAGTCGACGCCCAAGATACATTTACACTTTTGCACCTTATTGCAATGGATATTGGTGCTGGTGACTGTACTCTATGGAGCCTGGAATCAGCTTTCACACCTAATCCCAAGATTTAGCGTAGGCACTAGTTTTACGAAAGCAACTGCCATCTGACCTTCGAACCCATATGGGAAACTAGACGTTGTTTGGAATAGACCAGTTTCTTCACGATGTTTTCGATCACCGATAGTAGCTATCATCATCATCATCATCATTGGCCTTTGCGTCTTTATCAGACGATTTATGCAGCGACCTGCGAACACTTTCTGGTGATCATCAGGTGATTTGTGGTCAAGCGCAAACCTATTTAGAATTTTTAAAAAAGCTATCAAATGATATCTCGTACACTTCCATAACTTTTTTGAAAAACTTATTGATACGAGCCGCGATTCGAGCACGCGACCTCAAGATTGTAAATCGCATGCTTTACCACTCTGCTATACTGGCTGTGTTAATAAAACCCATTGTGTTTCAATTCCAGGTAGAAATAAAAAGCTGGGTCTCTCAGGAAGAAAATCCCGGGACGTCGGTATACTCAGTACAAGTAAATTGTACTCACTGAACGATAGGATATTCGCCTTTACACCTCAGGTGAGCATTTTATTTAATAATATCTATATGATTTTTCAATTTCACTTGATGATTTAATTATTTTCTATGTTAGATTAGGTGAGTAGACTTGCCACAGACGTATATCTAAGTAGACGTTACCTATTGTACAAACGATGAAACTGGAGTGTGTACTAAGGGCGGGTTGCACCATCTTACGATTACAGACAGACCAATAGAAACTATTCGAACTTTCCATACAATCAGATTTTAACGTACACCGCTTACCGGTACAGACGGTTTGGTAACCCACCCTAATAAACATGTCGTTACAATAAGGTTTATGTAAGCCCCTGAAATTATGTTGTCGATCACTCAGCAAATTCAGCGATTTGTATGATAATCAAATATGTACATTTTTGGTGACATACATCTACAGGTACACCTACACCTACCTGGCATCCACAAAGGTTAAAAAATATAATGGAACTATAAAAAAGCCTCCTATTTCGAGTTTTAAAGGAACAGCCTCGACAATGGTTCTACAATGTGTTTTTATAAGTACACTATGCCACTGGCAAACACTGTCCGGCCCACCTGATCATAAGTGGTTAAGAAAGAAAGAAAAACATAGGTTAATTTATTTTTGGTGTACAACACTGCACAACACCCGGCCTCTCTCTGCGAAGAAAATGAACAATCACTTTCTTTTTTATGTGCCTGTAGATAACCGTCACCGGGAGATGACGGTTATCTTACTTATCAGAGTACACGAAATTAAAAGTATTAACAGCAAAACACAAAAACGTGGCTTATATACATTGACTTATAATATAGAAATAGACACACAATGCCGAACAAAAATGACGGAAAATGTGGCACTGATTGACACTGTCAGTTGCATACACGCTTTGTCACTGTCACTGTCTGCCGTCAACACGAAAGTACCGCAACGCGGTACATTTGAGGGTGCCATTTTTTTCGCCTGACTGTGTATCTAGTTCTTTTATAGTACATCTATGCTTATATATAAATAAAATAAAATAAAAAATTTACGCCTGCAACTCCAGGGGCATGCATGCCAGGGCTCGGTACCGGTTAAAACCGGTTTATTTGGGTTTAGCTCCGAACTTTATTAAGAACGCGAACGTTTTAAGAACTTTATATTAACCGGTTTATTCGACGAGAGGTCCGGCGGGGGTCACTGTCTGTAGGTATTACGATAGGTAGGTATAGTTGAAATTATTTTCGTTGACCGAATTTCTATAAACGTGTTATTGGATTTTGAACCTTACTGTTTGATCAGTAAGATAGCTTCTTAAACAAATTAAGTTGATGAAACTCGGCCAACTCAAATTGTTTCAATCAGAATCGTGCGCCCGCATTAACCGGTTTTTATCGTTCTAAACCGGTTAATTCAACAAAACCTTTATATAAAGCTCTGCCGAAAACCGGTTTAAATAAAACGGTTTTTGTATATAAACCGGTTGATAACGGTTTGAAAAATTAATCTATTTCCGAGCCCTGATGCACGCTGCCAACACGATAAAAACATTCTGTATGTGCATTAGGTATCTACTTAAAAATACGTCTGTGAGCAAATTAACAATGTATGCCTTTAAAATATTTTCCTAAGAGCTAATAGTTTATTTTTTGTTAGTTTTCTGACATGAAACGTTTCTACATCGCCTCCGATTATGACCTGATGGTTGACACACTAAAAGCCGAGATTAATTTCCTGAAATCATCCTGGCAAAACCTTCTCGGTCGTCCGCTTGTCGTATTGACTTTGAATCAAACTTATTTAGGTATTATTTTGAGTTATTTTATGTTTTATATGCTTGCTGTACCCTGATTTTCGTTTTTAAATAGATTTTTTTAGTTGATTACCTATTTTATGGGTTGATATAGATTTCCCGTTTGTTGTAAAGCTAAAGAGTGAGATTTACTTTTACTAAAATCATTTTAGTTTCACGTACGGTTTACTAACCTGTTGGATTCATTTTATTTTCATATATAAAACTTTCGGCTCCACTCCCTTTCACGAAGCAGCAACTTGCAATTTTAAAAGTCTGAGAACTGGCAACATTGACCGGTTGTTATTGCTCAAGCGCATATCAACGAACCACACAATGGGTCATGATGGCGCAGCGCCAGAGGGTCTACTTCTAAATTCAAAAACAGAACTTCGTATCGTGCTGTCCCTTTCACTCTCGTCTCATACACTATATGATTAAAAGGGACGGCACTATACGAAATTCGAATTTTGAATCTCGGTATACATACCCAGGACACAGCTGAGCGGTTAAATGAGATGATAATATCTTTCTACCTTTAATTATGCGTTCTGTGCGGTGGACTGGGCCATCATGGCCCATTTTGTGGATCCGGTATCAATCGCCTCGGTATTGCCAGCTTAGACTTGTACAAAGGGAATCTAGAGAAACTACCATTTAATTTTCCTTCCCATTGTTTGGATAGTTGATCTTGTGGTTTCAATAAGTGAACAAAGCAGTTAGTAGTATTAATTCATTCTAATACGAACACTTATGTATACGTACCTACATTCTTACGTACCATGTATATACTTATTTGTACACTTATGCCACATCCGCTATTCTATTACCATTAGTGTTAAGTTTTTGAACGCCAAACGTTGAATCCAATGGAATACGAGTATTCTTAAATTATTTTACCCGAGGACCTACCGCGAACCGAAAACGAACGAAGAAAGGGAGATATTTGATCTTCGTTCGTTTTCAGTTCGCGGTATAGTGCGCGCCATTCACGAAGGCGCGCCCCTCCACAGCCCAAGCCGTACAACTGCGCACAGATTAAATAGTATGAGATTCGCTGTGGAGGGGCGCGTCGTCGTGGATGGCGCGCACTATAGCTGTTGAAGCCAAATGTTCCTGTTTAAAAAATATAGTGGGTTCAACTTGTGCCAGCTACGCTAGTATAGTCGTAATCGTTGGCGTACAAAAGCTTAACCCCCCCTAACTGCCCTAGAACTTCGACTACGAGGAATACTACATGTCGCGCGACCCGGCGTTGCTCGCGAGCACGTTCACGGCGAACGTCGCGTTCCTCGGCATGAGCTGGAAGCAGATGCTCGGCCGGCCGACCATCACGTTGCTAGCTACGCAGTATTTGTTAGGTAAACTATGCTTTCAACCCTTTGACAGCCTGATCGTCTGATATATCAGTATGGCTAGCACATGATGGCAATGTCAGTTTGTCGGCTTATCTCGAGCTATCCGTCTTTTGAGGGTTCCGTACCCGAAGGGTCAAAACGGAACCCTATTTGTGACGCCCAGGCATCCGTCCGTCCGTCGCCTGTCACACAGGTTTTACAGCCAAACGGTTGGAGCTACAGGCTTCAAATTTACACAGTATAAGCATTTTGTTGGCCCAAAGCCATACAAATAGTCAAAACTTATTTTTAAATGTTTTTAAGGGGGGCTCCCATACAGCAAAAGAGGGGCGCGAATTTTTTTTATCCTACCCTATCGAGTGGGGTATCGTTGTTTAGAGCTCATTGAGTAGATATTTACTATATTTTTAATTCAAAAAATATTGGAAAACAAAGGAATGAGAAGCCACCAAAATCAGCTTCTTTTACTAAATTTTGTTCCGAAGAATTTTTTAACTTCCCAAATACCTATAAACTTAAAATTTGGTGATAATGTTTGTTATTATGTATATTTTACCAACAAATACTAATATATTGATAAATTAGATTTTTTCTTTGAAATTTCCTTATTTTTCCTATAAAAACCAACTTTGCGCTCGGTTCGGAACCCTAAATGTGCGAAGTCCGACTCGCACTGTTTGGCCGGTTTTTTGATAGGTGCTGTTAGAAAGTGACGGATAGCTCGAGATAAGCCGACAAACTGACGTTGCCATCATTTGCTAGCCATACTGATATATCAGACAAAGTGACAATCTAAAAGACATCTTTGACTTACTTTTTTGCCGTTAGGCGCTTAAAGGGTTAATAACGCTTGGGTACGGTGCCTGACGAATCTCCGGAATTTAAACGCTCGTTATTATTTTTAATGTATGTATTTTGTGACGTGACAAACCGCGAGAACTTTGTTGAAATAAGACTCGCAAACGATGTCAGATTAAGTTTTTAACAGAATTTATCTTTGGTTATCATCTGATTTAACAGTAATGAGACGACAATGACGAAAGACGCTGTTAAAATGCTGAATATTCGTCCCATGCCAGTAAAAATTGTGTCGTATTTGACGTTTTAAGGTTATATACATATATTGTATTGGGATAACAGCTCCCAAGCAGAAGCAGAAGGTCTCAGTGCGGTGTCATTACGGCCCTAACACTAAACGTGAATTTTCTTATATTGTACAAGGTGTCTTTTGGGAGGAATGCAAAATATTTTTTTCGGCGTATTCCTGGCCAAGTTTAAAAATTAGATATCGCAAAATGTAAACTGGATTATGTTTTATTTATTTTTATTTCTTGTCTCTAAAATATAAATAATATGCAACGTTGCCAGCTTATCGCAATTTTTTTTTAATACGATTATGACATAAGTCACCTAATTGGACCTAGGTTCCGTTCCTATATAATGTTTGACTTCTTACTACCTCATGAATGCACTAGTAAAATCATTTGGGTTCGTCCCGAGCACGTTGTATACATGTCATTCGTAACCCTGCATAATATAAAGCCGGGTACTCATTGGCGAACTGTAACCGTAACCGAACGGATACAGTTACACAGTTCTCTAACATAGGAATTAAGGTTTGTTTGATTTTTACTAATTTAATGTATGGACATTGTCTGATTTAAATAAATTGAATTGACTTTAACATTTGAACTAAGAGTGTACCTACGTGACTGAGAGTAGTGAGAGTACACTCTCACTGTACCATTCACTAGGCTCGTAGCGAGCCGATCGCCAACCAAGTATACACTGCTTACTGTATCCGTTTACAGTTACAACTCGCTAGTGAGTACCCGGCATTATAATCCAACCTGTTTCTAACGAACTTTTATCAACACTCATCACGTAATTTTTCACTTTAAGCTCCAACATTCTAACATCATGCATGAAAATCTTGCTACGCTTTCGATTACCGATTAAGTCTCAACTGCTAATAAATAAATTGATATATAATACTGACAATATACATAAAATCGAGTCACTTAATCCAGTTAAATATTGCATTAATTAAATGATATTTCAAGCTAACCCTTCCTTGCTTCTAGCTATTTATTATTTGTTCAACCTATTAGCAATTTCGCGTATACTTACCCTATACATATTACAGATCAAGGAAAAATTCCAATGGCCATGATTACAACTATGAAGAAATTAAAATCTGGTTACATTAACGGTACCAGAGTGACCTTAGGAAATCTGGGAGACTTCTTGAGTACATCTGCTATCACCAATTTGAGTTTCTTGGGAAGTCAAGAAGATGGCTATCCTGACAGTAAGTGTCTGTTTTTGAATAGGTATCTTATTAAGTCCGTGACCTTCATGAAGAACTGACTTTCGCTGTGTTCGGAATTTTACTTTAGAGTCTTTCACTACCCTTTGATTTCAATTGCCCAAACTGATCTGCTATATTGTTCAATGTCTCAATTTGTGAATGTACGGTTGTGTGTAGTGTCAGCATCATACCAGAATTCTTTCGTTCGATTGAAGATAAAAATAGCTCAATTCATGAGTAAGCACCCCACTATCAACTGATATTGTGTTTCGTCTTTGTCTTTAGCGTAAGTAAGAGTGGGAAGAGTGGTCATGTGTTAAACCATCATTACCTTTATTATTTGGTAATCGATACTTAATTAAGCACAATTAAAAGCTTAGCTCAGCCAATCAAGCAAGCCAGCTCACAGAAAGTAAGACCAAAGATGTTCTGACACATTAAAAACTTCGATCAAATCTAAAAAAGTGAATAAAATTTAATTGTACGCAATTTAGTCCCGTTACCCATAATTTGTGTAAATCGTACAAGTTTTAATCCTTATCTTATTTCAGAACTAAATCCCCAAGTTCAGAGCTACCTAGAAGAGCACTTGTTAAAGTCATTCAGCCACAAGCTGAGTTTCCTGTCGCGGCCTTCAGGAGCTCGTAACGCGCGAACGCTCAAGCGACGCATGTCTGTGCGAGGCGCTATTAAAAAGACGAGATCCATCAATGTCGACTGTAAGTATTTAGATGCTTACGAGTAATAGAAGGCGAGATGTATGATATGAATGAACAGTACCTCTAGTTAAGTATATAAGTTTTTTCGAAACAAAACACAAACGAACGCGTTTGCGTTTAGTCTCATTTTGTAAGGCAACGCGAGCAGCGCCTCTGGTGGTATTAGGTGGTAACTATTTTTGGCCATATAAAACGTGTTCGTTTGTGTTTTGTTTCGAAAAAAAAAACACTAAAGGTATAGTAGTGCGAGGAACCTGGACAGTATTGAGCACGTCTGTAGGCCTAGCACGTGTGGCGCTCGAGAGTATGTCGGCGTATCTCGAGCTATCCGTCACTTTCTAACAGCGCCAATCTATCTTGTCGCGTACTATACAGTATACATAAGCATCTTCTGTTGAAGGTTGAAGTCATATACAGCCACAAGCAGAGTCCTAACATAAATGTGGGAAATTAAACTTCTAGAAAAATCTGGGAAATTGATCTGAGAGTTCACTGCCGAGCTCAGAATTGCAACGGATATTTATTTTCAGTTTTTTTTTATTAAATTGGGGATTGCTCTTGGCCAGCATCTAGCCAGATGGCAAAGGTGAGGCCGACGGTGAAGCGATCTCACCCAGAAGAGTGTCTATTCACTCGTGCCTGAAAGAGGTCCAGGTTAAGTGGGAAAATGGTTTCATGTTGATTTGGAGCAAATATTTTGAAGGTATCGGAATTTTGAAATGAGTTATCCGTTTTCAGCGGACACTTTAGGAATGGAGGGAGAGTACGTGGGCCCTCAGTTGGAGAGGAAGCCCTCTTGGCTTGAAGTGGACCCGCAATACGGCCGCAGCCCATCGCCTGACGACGCCAGGAGGAAATCCATCACCAAGTATGTGTATCAAAATATTAAAATGTTGTGTGAAGCCATTGTATTAGTACAAAGCCTTTGTTTTAGATATTAAAAAAGGTTTATTTATATTTATTTATTTAAACTTTATTTCACAAACAATATAAGTACAAAGGGCGGAGTTAATGCTATGAGCCATTCTCTACCAAGTCTAGAGAATCAATTAAATGGCGGAATATATCGGATATAATGTTCTCGACGTTGTCATAGCAAATCTGTCAATAATTGTAAAGGTCAATCGTAATGTTATCGTAATATTAATTGCATATCAAAAAACACTGACTGCGCATCAAAAAAAAAACTGATTTGCACAATAAAAATATTAAATGCACATCAAAACCGGGAACTAGCAAATAGTATTTCAGCTTTGAAATGAGTAGTTTTAGGTTGTTGGATTTTTTTATGAGCTTGTACTAGCCTTTAATGTCCTTAAAAAACCCGTGCTTCTATCATACGGACATGATAGCAATGATATTTCTAAGTAGAATTTTGGACAAAGTAAACATAGGGAAACCTGCTTTATACATACATACAGACACATTTAACTTAGAGTTAGATATACAATGTTTATATAAACTTTCGTTGCTCTTCAAAAGACATAAATACAACCAACAAATTTATATATTTTTCAAGGGGTACATCTACTACCACCTTGGGTGCTACACCGAGCACACCTACGGAAGACGCCAAAGAAAAACTACCATCACCTCCCAAAGAACAAGGTCAGTTTTCGACAAAATGCGTATTCTATTTGTTCTAAAACGTGATACATTTGAAGTAACCTCTGTCACCTCCTGTGTTACTTTTTGGATATTTTCATGTTATCTAAAAATATAATTACGTGCATTATATATTGTAATGTGTCCAATAAAAATGTTGAGTTTGAGTTGTTTATAAAACCTTGTGTCTGGATGGAAAAGCCACACCTTTTATTCCCATGGGTGTCATAAGATAAGAGTGGTCTATGCGGGAATAGACTTGCCCTGTTCGCCCGTATTGTCAATATAGGCGTGGGCTTTTGTATTTACTACTCTTTTTCACGAAACACCCAAACACTGAAGGCGGAAGCCTTAGAAGGTAATACAGAGGGGTCGCTAGTAGTGGCGGCTGAGAAAGCAAGTCAAAGCTTCGCTGTGATGACGTAGGGATCTGTGTAGCCTAGTGGCAAGGCGCTGATCTGGCAAATCTGCGAGTGAGATCACGGATAATTTTCCTTTTTATAAGTTATCATATATATTTTATATATTTATTTCAAAATTATTTCGTCAGGACTGATAAACAAGAATATCCCAACGATCGTCCGCAACCGAACGACTTCCGAATCCGTAAGCGTGTCCTACGCGGAACAAGAAACGGACGAACTACTAGCGATGCTGCGCGAAACTGAGAGTCTGGACGAGCAGGGCGACATCCTGCAATACCTCGTCGACACGCATGGACTGGACTTTAATTCTGGTCAGTATGAATCACATTAATCAGTAAGAATTATACTCGCAGTAAGAATTATAAAACGTATCTACGTTTTGGATTGGTTTCTGGGAACTAGACAGCGCAAGAACTTGCATGTGACTTTTAATTACATTGCAGGGTTTGATTGTACACGTCTTACCTCGGTAGCCTGCGGCCCCGTAATGTAATGAAAATCGCATGCAAGTTCTTGTACAGTGTAAATCGGTCGGCACGTTTCGTAATCAGACATCTGAGTTCAAAGGAGTGACTGGCGCGGAATAAGAGATAGACAAGCTACTAGCGATTCTAATTCTGGTCAGTATGAATCTCATAGTTAGTAAGAATTATTCAATAGCTCTATACGGTACGTTGAAGATTTGTCTCTTGGGCCTAACAAACGTTCCTACTATCGTCGGCACTCTTAGAGTACTGTTTTCCAGTGTTTAAACCACCAGCGTGGTTGTGTCGGAGGTTTTCCGTGAATTTTCACCAGGCTCCAACCGCGCAGTTCTATCACTTTACTGGGTCCGACCTATAAAGCCACACTCAGGTCAGATTCACGAACGGCTTATGAAGGCGACGAGCACTCTCTCAGTTACGTACACACTTGAGTATACGTTGAGTTACGGTTACAGTTCGCTAGTGAATACCCGGCTTAACATTGTAACTTTTTAAATCCAACAGGCATGACAGAGAACGGTAAAACCGTAACAGTGAAAGATCTCCTCAAGTCCTTATACGAGAAGGCTTGTACTCAGAAGCTGTGGGGTCTAGTGCGCCATACCGCTGGCATGCTCGGCAAGAGGGTCGAAGACCTGGCCAAGGCTGTAACTGTAACTGATGACTGAAGTTCGACAGATTCTTGTATTTTTTTTTTACTTTTCATCTAGTCTCTAAAGCCGGGTACTCACTAGCGAGTAGTAACTGTAACCGAACAGATACAGTTACCAGTGTATACGTGGTTCGCGTACGGCTTATGAAGGCGACGAGCACTCTCAGTTACGTACACACTTGAGTATACGTTGAGTTACGGTTACAGTTCGCTAATGAATACCCGGCTTAACATTGTTACTTTTTAAATCCAACAGGCATGACAGAGAACGGTAAAACCGTAACAGTGAAAGACCTCCTCAAGTCCTTATACGAGAAGGCTTGTACTCAGAAGCTGTGGGGTCTAGTGCGCCATACCGCGGGCATGCTCGGCAAGAGGGTCGAAGATCTGGCCAAGGCTGTAACGGATCTGCTGGTGCGACAGAAGCAGATCACGGTGGGGATGCCGCCGAATAATGAGCATACTATTACTGCACCGTTGCCGGAAAATGAGTTGCGGCAGTTGATACACTTGGTAAGTTAAAAAAAAATTTTTTTTAGGAAATAGGAATCTAGACAAGCAACAAACCAAAGTTTAGAAAAAATACCATAGACAAATATAATATAGCATGTACAGTCGAGGGCATAAAAATGTTTACATTATTGGACCTTATTTCAATGGAATAAGGTGAAAAAGTGTATACATATTGGTGCCCTTGACTGTACGTAAAAACCAGCCAAGTCAAAATCTTGACCTTATAGATATCACCCATATAGATATCAATTCTTTTGTTGGCGAAGTCAAGAACGGCGCATATTCTTAATATTGAACTTGGCTCTCATTTCACATTTATGTTTTGATAGGATATTTATTACACAAAAAAATACATGTTATACAGGATACAGGATACAAGTCTTTTGGGTCCCGAGCTAGAAATCCCTGTGTGTGGTTCTACTATGTCCTGTGGGACACAGTAGAGCAATGGCTTAGTTTTAACATGCCTTCATACAGGGTAAATAAACAATGACCCAGTAGTTTTTAACTAAGAAGCTTTATACTGGCCGAATTTCCGAAGAATATGTTATTGGATTTTAAACCTGTTTAAACGGAAAAATTGCTTTTTCTACTTTTTACTTTGATTACTTGTTAGTCTAGTAGTTCTAGTATAAGTTTTTTCGAAACATTAACTAATTCGAACGCGTTTGCGCTTTGTCTCAAAATGTATGAAAACGCTCTCACCGAGTTTGAAATACGCGTGTTCATCGGTTAGCAATAGGCATGCAACCGGGATCCCGAAATCCCGGTAATACCGACATGATTTTCTCGGTATTTCAATACCGGTATTCAAAGGACTAATACCGAAATACCGGAATTCAGTTATTTTTGTTCTTTTAAAATTCATAAAATTGAAACACGTAGTTTATTTTCGATAAAATGAACAATCGCAGTTAATATCGAGTGAAATTACTTGTTTAACATTGTATTTCGCCATTTTAAGGCTATTTGTAGACGTTAGCAACAAATGTTATACTCGCTGTTTTAGTTTCCACTAGTGACCACCAGAGGCGCTGTTCACGTTTTCATACCACTTTCATACATATATGTATATACATACACAGTGGTTTTTAATTTGCTTTTAGTCAATAAAAAAAATTACATAATTTTTCGAAACTTTCAAGTGTCATAACTTTTTAAGATATTTAACATATTTATTTGTTTTTGTGATAATTTGATGATTTACTATCCATCTTATTACTATTCATTCCGCATGCATATTCCCTATTGTAGATGCCTACAATAAGGTTGCGCGTCAGTGCCATTGGTTAATGTGCAATGCAGCGGAGATTATAAACTGCGTTTTGTTTACACAAAATACAATCGCGATTCCGTTAATTTGTTTTTAAATGATCCAATATTTGTTACACGCAGACATTTCGCAATGAGAAGAATGATCACGAACATAAGAAGGTAACGTAGTTAATTCGATTTCTTGTGAGTTTTCTTTTCATGAATCAATTCTACTTGTATGTGTTATTTCCGTAAAGCCGGGTGTTCATTGGGAACGGTGTCGTAAATGTGTGCTTTACTCCACACTATTGATATTTAGTACGTAATCGCCGCCGACAGCAGTCGCTCGGCGTCGGCCGAGCCGATAGACGTCTTTTTACACGACTGCCCAAAAAAATAGTGTAATTTTTTCAGGGTTCATGTATTATGTATGCATGTGAATTTTTATGTTCCCCCAGAACTTCTCAACGCCTTAACCGATTTAGATGTGTGAGGTATCGTTGGAATCCTTACGTCATCCCGGGTGACATACGTTGCAATAAAAACAATATGGCGGATTTTGGACTCCATTTTGTGTATTGGTTAAAAAAGAAAGATTTCTATCCTAGTGAGGTATCAAAATGAAGTATTTATGACTATTTCAAAAATATATATAATGTATGTTTTTCAAGCTAAAAAAGTTCAAAATAAAATAATAATTATAAAAATTATTCGCTCTTATTGCGTAGTCATACAGTTTTTTGATCGGTGTGGAGAGATTAACGTGATGTTTCACCGCAGGCATACGGCGACGACGAGAGTACGGCGATGTTGACGCAAGAGCTGCTGGTGTACTTGGCTATGTTCATACGGACGGAACCACAGTTGTTCCTAGAGATGTTGAGGCTGCGTGTCGGGCTGATTATTCAGGTCAGTATTGTACGAGTATTGTCCCCTCAACAATTTATGGGTATGTTCTCTGCCAATGCTTTTAACTCCTGGTACAGTCAGTAACAGAGAAAAGGTACCCCCCCCCCCCCCCCCCCCCTTCATAGAAGTTTTGTCCCTTTTCTCTGTTGTACGACATTACATTGACCTTCTCTTTAGCTTGATCCATAAACGCACGTCTCGGTCTTCCCCTGCCTCGCCTCCCCTCTAAGGCCACACTGAAAGTTTTTAGAAAAACAAAAACTAAATTAACTAGCAAGTTATTTATTGTAATTTTATTTCATGGACTATTTTACGATTACATCAATATATCGCTGAATTCGATGGAGCCTCTGAGAAAAAACGCTTTGCTCATTATTTCTTATGGCTCGGTTCTACGGCGTTTTTGAGCTTCGGCCAAATTATGAAGTGCCCAACGAGTTCAGAGTATCCTAACAGCTAAATACTCATGAACGATTTTCTGCACTTGACTCATACTGATGCCTAAGGTTGCCTGCATCTGCTGATAGGTCACTCTCTTATCAGTCTCTATCATGAGCCGCCCAGCACTGATGTTTTCTTCAGTAATCGCCATAAAATGACGTCCCTCACGAAGATCATCAGTGTCATTGATGCGATGACATTTGAACCCGTTTAACTAGTTGTAAATAGTCTTGGGGGATGTAGCTTCATCATCAAAGGCCAATCGAAAAGTCTTTCATAACTATATTGTTGATTTCAATACAATAGAAACTCATAAAAAAAATATCAACCAAAATTTCTCGCTTTAAATTCATCTTAGCGTGAAACAAACAATTTTCAATTTGACGCTAAATGACAAAAACAAACGACAGACGAATGAAATATACTCCATAATGTTGCCAAAGAGTTCCACTTAAAAACGGCATTTTTAGTTTTTTAATGTATGGTTTCTAAATAACCATTTCTAAAAACTTTCAGTGTGGCCTACGTCTCTTTCCTTCGATAATAGTTTTTATGTAATTGTCATGTGGTATCAGGTGCCCCAGCATATTTCCTCTTCTGTTCTCGATCGTCCTCAAAAGCATTCCTTTCTCTCCTATCAAATTCAGAACCTCGCATTTTTGCATTTGCCAAATGGCGATTGCTCCACCGAGGAGAGCTATTAGTAGTAGTAGGCTCTTAAAAAAGCTAGGCTCTTAAATGATGATGGGTATGTTGTGGATAAAAACGGCACAATTTGGATGGCTTCTAATCACCGTTTTGCTTCTAGTTCTCGTAAATCTACTCGTTACTTTGCTACACATATACGGATAGTAATTTTGATTGGCAAATAAGTGACCGGGACATTTCAAAAAAGTAAAAAATTTACACTGACTTTATATTTCAGAATTTATAAAGTTCAGATTACCTATCTCTATTCAGAATCGAAAACCCTATTCATCCTAACAGGAGAAAAAGTGTTCTAAAATTTTCATTCAAATTTCAAGTATCCATTCCATTCATCCATTGCTTTCATACATCCAGCTAGGGAAAAGTAACGGAATGGAACCAGTAGGAGTACTACCGAAACTTAACACCATACAAATTGTTTGTTGCCATACTAACTAAACGCAACGCATGTTAACTAAACGCAAACGCGTTCGTTTTGAGTTTTTGTCTCAAAAAATACTAGAGGTCAAGTGCAAAAATATGGGTGCATACAACTTGCTCAAAAGTATGTCCCATACCTCTTATGTCGGTGAATTAACGTTTTGGTACATATTTATGAGAGGATTCATTCGATACATATTTTTGCACTTGACTGTACCTACAGAACGCGACATCCATTTGTAAACGTTTTCTTGTTCAGGTAATGGCCACAGAACTATCCAGAACGCTGTCTTGCGACGGCGAAGAGGCATCGGAGCACCTTCTCAACTTGTCGCCGTTTGAAATGAAGAACTTGCTCTACCACATCCTCAGCGGCAAGGAATTCGCCATCAACAGTGGTAAGATACCGATGACAACTACACTCGCGGTCAAAAAATTCGGGTCACCCTAGGGGGTATAAAGGTATTTTTTTTAGTTTTTCTTAAAAAACTCGTAAACGGTGGCCCATAGCAAAAAATATTGTTAGACATGAATAATATACATAAAATTAAATTAAGCATTAAGCAATGGCATTAAGTCCGCCTTTTGTACGATAAGTTATTCTTTTGTGCAATAAAGATTAAATTAATTAATTAAAATTCTCTACAAGAAAAGTTCTACGCACTTTTTAGCTAGGATGAATATTTAATAAGATTTTAAAGGAGGGAAAGTTAGTTATAAGTGGCCTCATGGGTGGGTCTCATACCTTTGTTTCTCAATATTCTTAAAAATAAAAAAATACAGTATTTATGCACTCAACGAGTTCTAAATAACGATACCCAACTCGATGGGGTAGGTCAATTATTTTTTTTCGCCCCCCCCCCCCCCCCCCTTTAGCTGTATGGTAAGCCCCCCTTACAAGCATTAAAGAATATTTTTTGTGGGTCAACACGATGCTTAAACTGTGAAAATTTGAATTGGAAAAAATCTGTAAATGTAATCGATACTGTTGTACACGTCATCACGTATCAGACAAGTACACGTATGAATTCCGCCTCGATTGGCGCATTTTGAAAATAGTTCTTATTTGCCAATTCCAAAGGACATTTGAATATATTTATTTTTCCTTTCCAGCGAATTCTCTGTGTGTTATAAAGGAGAAGTTCGCTAAAAGTAAAGGCGAGTTCTCATACACTACGGAATTGTGCTTTTGTATATGTCGAGTGTGGCCCTCTGTACCCATATATATAGATTATAGACAAAAGTTATTCCAGCCTTTACTACATTGGGATAAAGTTTATTTTCGCCCTACATGTGTTACATTTTGTCTGTGCTCCTGTGAAGACTTGTGTATTTAAGGCCTTTACAATCGTTCCAATTTACAAGTAAAATCGACAGACTCAGCTCTAGTTAAAATAAGAATTATGTATTATTGCAGTTTCATTCTAACTATAGCTACGGCGGTTGCAGTGATAAATTGCTATGTTTGTAAAGGCCTTTAGAGTTTTGTGTTCGACTGTTCGTTATGCATTTGTGACGTCAGTGTTGCCGTTTTACATAAAGGCCGGATTTTATAAAGATACCAAATATTAGATCAAATTATAACACAAGTATATAGTATATGCCACTGACGTATGGAATAACCGTTGGACTTTAACACTCCGCAGCCGACAGCAACAGCACTTTCCGCGGCACTCCAAATTGAACCGTAATCATAAGAGTAAAAGTCCCAATTTAGAGTGAGCGGCGTGTGCTGTTACGACACTTCTCCTCTCATTTAAAATTGAGCTTTTTATGAATACCATTACGGTTCAATTTGGAGTGCGGCGGAACGTCCAGTTGCTGTCTGGTGTCGGCTGCGGAATTAAATCTTTACTCAGTACATTTTTTGACATAACGTCTAATGGTTCTTTATAAAACCTAATTTTACTGCCATGTGTTACTGTTCATTGTTAAAATACCATAAATTACATATGTCTTTTTCAAGCAAAAGCTTGCCTGGAAGAAATCGCTTAGTTATTAGCGATAAGACCGCCCATTTTACCTGTTGAATTTGATTTTGTTTTGTGTACAATTTTTGGTGAGAAATACTTCATTTGTGTTGTACAGTACTTTTATTTCATGAGCGCGGGTTTGCCATAGTAGTAGTAGTGACACATACGAACACATAGACATTGTGAACTCATAGCTCCTACGCTGACGCACACATAGACAATGTGCATGTATAGCTCATCACACAACCATGGCTCATCCGCGCTCGTGTGACTAAAATACTGTAATAGAAATTGTAATTCTACTAATATTTAATGTTTATTCCAGTGGGGCGCGGAAACTTCTCGATTGTCAGCAATAAATCCACCCGTTACGGCAAGAAGTCTCAGATTATTTTGGATGGTCACTCGCTGCAAGGCAACATCGATGACAGTATGTATCATTTCCTTTTTTTAAACTACGGCGGTTGCAAACAAGCATTCGCAGGCGTGTGGAGGGTGGGGGTGGGATATATCAGGGGAAGGGGAAACTCTGACACTTAAGCCGTGTTTAGAATCACGCCAACAACGATCACAGCGTTTACAGTGCTGACGGCCGGTCCGAATCAGTAAGCGCGCTCAAGGCCGCGTGAGTGGTGTTTTGATTCGGACCGGGCATGTTGTGTTTACTGTCATGTTCATATATCAAACGTCAACTTGACGTTTGGTTTAACGTGCTGACGCCTGGGAGTGTGAGCATCGTAAACGCCAATGCGGCGCCGTCCATGACGTCATCAATGACGTCACGACATCTCATGTAAACGCTATGAGCGTGATTCGGTCCGATCGTAAACGCGTTTATAGCGCTGTAAGCGTGATTCGGAACATGCCTTTAGGCATTCCTGCTGCCATATCCTGGATTCCTTGAGTCCCCCGCATGAGAGCGCAGATGGCGGTCGTCGTGGAGTTTTTAGTGGCTAGAAATACCACATTAACCCAGGCATCCCTCCATGTCTGGGTACCTTGTTCGCAGGTTTTCTCCACGTAAAAAAAGGTTATTGACCTTTTGATTTTGCTTCCCAGTCGCGCCTATCGCCGAGCCAGACAGACAAGGGCAGTGGCTGCGCCGGCGCCGGCTCGACGGCGCGCTCAATCGCGTGCCCAGAGACTTCTACCAGCGCGTGTGGGGGGTGCTGGAGAAGGTATTTATACTACGGCGGTGGCAAGTATGTAGCCCAAATCACCCATCACATTACGTAACGTAAAAATTATCATAAAACTAATCATTTTAGCTGAGCAGGTACAGTTTAGACAGTATATTATAGTAGTAAATCCTCTTTAATGTGTTCAAAAACCGTAGGTAAGGACCAGCTTTTCAATATACCGTACTCGCCGGCCCCGCGCGCGCGCGCCGTAACGGCACAAAAAATAATGTAGTTACGACATCACGTACAACTTTACAGCACGAGTCAAACATGCGCACGCCGGCTCAACACTCGCATATGAAACACATGAAAGAGGATTTAATATATATGAATGTAGATAAAGTAGTGTACGCAACTGTACATAATTAGGTCTTAAACTTAAAATGCTCGTGTGATCTTTCTTATTATGAAACTCGCCTCGTGTTTTAATGCCTCCCATTATGTAGCAGTTGTATAAACTACTAGTATAAATAAACTTAGTATAGTATAATTCTTTATCTACACCCATATAGTAAATCCTCTTTTATAAGTTCAAATACCGTAGATAAGACCCCGCTTTATAATATACTGTGCGGCTGTTGCGTGCGTCCCCTATTAGATCACGAAATATAACACTTTAACGAGATCACGTACAATAGTACATTATTGCCGTGGCCGGGAAGGGAGCAATTGCAGGCTGAGTATTTGTTTAAACGGACGAGCTTGCGAGTCCGTTTAATTATAATACGAAGCCTGCAATTGCCATTCCGGCCGAGGCTAATATAGTGCTTTTCTCAAAAATGGGGAAAATACGACGAAAATTTAATTAAGATTTGATAAACATAACCTTAAAACGTCAAAAACATCATGTTTTCCCGCCGTTTATTTTTTTTTATCAGAATCGCAAGTGTATTTTTCCCCCAAAAACGCAAATTATTCGAGACACATAAAAAAACGTCGCGTTTTCAGCAGAAAAATACGAGCTGAATTGGCTGAATACGACCTGTGCCTCCTTTTATATGACAGTTTCTACATTTTAAAAAGTTTATAAGTCGACAAATAAAGGAATTTATATGTGACATTGCAGGCCATATATGTGGCCTGCAATGTTTTTTACTTTTTAATTTGGATCTGACCTTAAACTATACACTTTACCTTCCAATATGTAGCGACTAAAGTCCAGTTTGCGGGCCATTTTTGAGAAAAATTATATAAGGACACAGCTGCGGAGGCGCGGGCCGGCCTGTCGACACAAACATGGCGCACGCCGGCGAGAAGTGCCCACACGAAACACATGAAAGAGGATTTCATATATGGATGTAGATAAAGTAGTGTATGCAACTGTACATAATTAGGCATTAAAACACTCGTGTGACCTTATTATGAAACTCGCCTTCGGCTCGTTTCATAAAACACACTCGTGTTTTAATGCCCCTCATTATGTACCAGTTGCATAAACTACTATTATTGCAACCATGGTAGATACAGTTCTTAGGAATACAGTTACATGATCCTCATGGACCCTGGTAGGGCAAAGCAATTATTATACTTACTTACAGATAGGTAGCATATTTATCACCCTTGCCTTCGGCTCGGGCGTCAATTGCTTGCGATCTGAGACATTCTTTGTTTTTTAAGTAATGTACTATTTTGACTCCATCAATTAGCTCTTAAATCCTGATAAAAATTAGTAATAACATAACGAATTATAATTCCTCTTCACAGTGCCAAGGTCTAATAATCCAAGGCAAACTGCTGCAACCGAATCTGACCCAAGAGATGACGTCCGGAGAGCTGAAATTCGCGCTCGCCGTGGAAACCGTTCTCAACTCTATACCCCAGCCGGAATACAGGCAACTCGTGGTCGAAGCGCTCATGGTGTTGACTCTTGTGGTGGAATATAAGGCGGTGAACAATCTTGGCGGGACCATTACAGTGGAACATTTGGTGCACAAGGCTAATCAGATATTTTTGGAGGATCAGGTAAGGATGTTTTTCCTGTAGAGCTCAATTGATATTAGTAGTTGAAACGTTAGTAATTGGCTACTTGACAGTTTTCGGAAATGTATTTTAAATTATACGTAGGTTTATTTTATACCTGTAACAATTATCTTTTCCCCCCGAAGAGCTTAATTTCTTTCAAAAAAATAATTTTTTCTTTAAGTAATTTGAATTTCGCGCGAAAACAGCCGATCACGTGTCTGAGTACTGTGACGTCGCACTTGATAAACAACTAAAGGTTTACTTCCGCAGCCGACAGCAGACGGCAACTGCATGTTACACCGCACTCCAAATTGTACAGTAACTTGTGCTGTTGCGACACTTCTCCGCTCATTTTAAATAGAGCTTTTTACGAATACCGTTACGGTTCAATTTGGAGTGCGGAGAAACATAACGTCCAGTAAGTACAGTTGCGGTCTGTTGCGGAATTAAACCTTAACTTTGAAATGTGACGTCACACGCGTTTCGGTTTTTGTGATCCACAGATAAAAAAACTCTTTATTTATTTTTCAAAAATATTTTTTTTTCAATTAATTTCAAAGCACAAAACCTATTGTATGAGTATTGTAAACCTATAAGCTACTGTATCCAACACATCAATTATTTTATCTTTACAACTATCAAATAGCGAATTATAGTGGTAATTTTCTAATATGTCCGAAAAGCCATAAAACGCTTATCGTTAGCACTACAAAACTAAAGAAAGTATGAAAAAAGATTATCCGTACAAATAGCTACCTTCCATTCTAGATTAGATTAGATAGGTTCAAGTTGTAGTGACTTGGCAATAAAACAGTCGGTGGTCCGAGCTTGCACAGGTAGTTGGCCGGCGTAACAAAGAATGCTACTGTTTTACTACCAAGTCGCTACAACTTGCACCTTATCATCTAGAACGGAAGGCACCTATTTGCGCGGATAATCTTTTTTCATACTTCCTTTCGTTTTGAAGTGCTAACGACAAGCGTTTTATGGCTTTTCGGACACTGAGTTGCACCAAACCGTCTGTAATCGTAAGCGGTGTTCGTCAAATCTGATTGTATAGAAAGTTTGACCAATTTCTTTGGGATGACAGCTGCCGGCGCCATATTTGACGATGACCGGTCTGTGTTCGTACGTTGGTGCAACTGGCACTAAATCTCCCAAAGTTGAATTTAAACTATCGTGAGACATTTATACAATTATACTACGTTTAAACTCACATACTCACGTATTAAGGGTCGGTTGCACCAACTTACAATTACCGCCCGATCAACGTTAAATATGGCGCCGGTAATTGTTATTCCATTAAAACTTGTCAATCGAACTTTCCATATACAATCACTTTTAACGAACACCGTTTATACTTAAAATTATTTGAACTGTCCGATTTCTATCAAATTAGGCCGTTCAAAAAGCGACTTTACAATCCAAGCGTGACGTTTCAAAGTCCAATGACAAGTTTTATAAAATGTCGGACATTTTAAATAATTTCTACTATACGATTACAGACGATTTGGTTCAACCCACCTTAATTGTCGCTTCCGAAACATTCATCCTGAAAATGTTACCGTATTTAGCAGTATAATATCCCAAAATGATCAAAACTCACGTCCTATTATAAATTGTGCTAACCTCTTTCACCAATAATTATTTCACCAGATGCGTTGCAACGGCGACGCAACCCTCTGCTGCGCTAAATCCGACGGCGGAGGCTCCCTGCTCTGCGGCGGAGCGGCCGGCGTCTGCCAACACCTGTACGACTCCGCCCCGAGCGGGTCTTACGGCACCATGACGTATCTAGCGCGCGCCGTGGCGGCACTACTAGCGGAAAGAATACCTTCTGATGTACCTATCGAGTGCACCATTACTTAGGTTAAGTCTGACGTTACATAGTAGCTCTCACGACCACCGATGCAGAGTATAGTTTCGAATACACAAGTCGGCCAACACCTGTAATCTTACGGCACCATGACGTATCTAGCGCGCGCCGTGGCGGCGCTGCTAGCGGAGAGAATACCGTCTGATGTACCTATCGAGTGCACCATTACTTAGGTTAAATCTGACGTTACATAGTAGCTCTCACGACCACCGATGCAGAGTATAGTTGCGAATACACAAGTCTGCCAACACCTGTAATCTTACGGCCCAGCGCGCGCGGTGGCGGCTCTGCTGGCGGAGAGAATACCTTCTGATGTACCTATCGAGTGCACCATTACTTAGGTTAAATCTGACGTTACATAGTAGCTCTCACGACCACCGATGCAGAGTATAGTTGCGAATACACAAGTCTGCCAACACCTGTAATCTTACGGCCCAGCGCGCGCGGTGGCGGCTCTGCTGGCGGAGAGAATACCTTCTGATGTACCTATCGAGTGCACCATTACTTAGGTTAAATCTGACGTTACATAGTAGCTCTCACGACCACCGATGCAGAGTATAGTTTCGAATACACAAGTCTGCCAACACCTGTAATCTTACGGCACCATGAGGTATCTAGCGCGCGCCGTGGCGGCGCTGCTAGCGGAGAGAATACCTTTTGATGTACCTATGGAGTGCACCATTACTTAAGTTAAATGTACGTTAGTAGCTCTCACCACCGCCGATGCAGAGTATAGTAGTGACTACACAAAGTGTCATAGACAATGTAAGCGAGAGGCCGATTAGATTAACCCTTTACCCGCCGTCATCGGATACGTCATTTCTTATTAAAGTTTCGATATTTAATAAACAAGCATCTTTATATCTTAGGCTAGGCGCGCACGAGTAACTTTTGTCTCCGCAACCGCCTGTCTGTCTCTGCCACATTTTCATACTAACCTATAGACTTGAGTGAAAGATAAAATAGTTGCGTAGTATTTTTCTTGCCTTATTTGAAGCCATTGTTCCTGAGGTGAGATACCGTATTTTAATTTCAAAACGTGTTATAAAATTTTCTCTATAATACAAGTACAGTCAAGGGCACCAAAATGTATACACTTTTTCACCTTATTCCATTCAAACTCAAACTCTTTATTGTTAGTTATATGTAAGTAATACAGATGTTACAGGAAGTATTTATGTCCATTATAACCTGCCATTAAGGCGTACAATATTCTTAAAAATAAAATTGTCGATACTAATGTCATTTAACATGCATTGAAATAAGGTCCAAAAATGTATACATATTTATGCCCTTGACTGTACCTCTAGTATATTAAATGTTTTAAACGACCCATTCATTTACGTTTAGTATCAATTTGTACGCGGACACCGCCCCTGGTGGAATTTGGTGGTAACTATTTTTTGCCATACAAATTGACACTAAACGCAAACGCGTTCGTTTACATTTTGTTAAAAATATGTATATTATATACATATATTTAACATTTTTTTTTTTTAATTAGTGGTACTGATTATAATTTATCATATACAACGCCGCATGCAATTCTGTAAGAAATCTGTCAAGTGCCTTTTGAAGGCCAGTTCGACTTCAATAACGATGATTTTTCCCGTTTCGATTATCAATGACATGTAGTTGTAGAATCTAGATTTGACATTGCGCTCAAAAGTTTAGACATATGATATTAGTTATTATACTTATTATAGATAGGTAGTGTAGCTTGTTAGTTGTTAGTAAGATTATATTAGTCTCAAAGTAACTATTTTGTAAAACAAACATTTACATTTTGACATTATTATGATTATTTTGATTATGTCACTTTACATAGATTATATTTTCGTTATATAAATTGGTGTACTTCAAATTTATATCAATTAGATATATTCGTTTCCATCAATTCTATCAGAAATACCAAGATATGTCCATACAAGTGTAAATTCTGTGCTATTTTCATTTTATCAAATGACTTGCATGTCACAAATTGGCTAGAAACGCACTTAATTTTATTTTGTTTTAATTTTAACTCTGAGTGCCATTTTTTTATGTACGGAAGTGACCCCTAACCCTACACGTCAAGTAATTTTCCATAACAGATTGAATATGAACTTCAGTGTAAAGCACAGAGCTGACTGACAATAGTCGTTATTGGCGCGATAGGCACAACACGCGCCGCGACACCTTTAGGCGTTCAGAGTTATTCTAACTGCCACCGTATACCAGTAGGGCTAGCACATTATGTCCGCGAGAGTATGTCGGCTTATCTCGAGCTACGCGTCTTTTATTGATTGGTGCTGTTAGAAAGTAACGGATAGGTCGAGATAAGCAGACATACTCTCGCGGCCATCATGTGCTAGGCCTACAGGTGGGCTAGCACAACTCGCTCGAACTGTGCGAATTAGAAAGGAGGCGTCCATTAATTACGTGAGGCGTTTTTAGAAATATTATTTCCTGATATTATCTTCTAGCAATTTTCCCCCATTGAACGTCTCACGTAATGAATGGACGGTTTGTTGTTCGGTTGGTTTTCCCTGTTTGAATCCACGTTCTAGAATACACAGACGGTCATCTTCCTGAACAATTTTGTTGTTACTACTTATTATAATAATAAATAATGTAAGTATCAAATACGTACTTATTTATTAGTATAACTCCTCTTAGGTATTTAATCTATTATATCTACATACAATGTCAACTTACAAATAATATACAATTAGTATCAAATTATATTTTAATTATAAAACAATCAATGACATGTAAAGCCCTATGTATTTTAATAAACTTGTTCCAGACAAATCTTGTTTAAATTAAAAACAATTTGGCAAAAACAAAACTATATTTACTCCACTAGTCACCTATCTATTTTAAATGATACATTTACATAACAAATTATCATCATCTACTTCAACAATTTACTAGGCTTGTTCATCTTTCTTCCCGAAGAGGTTCATTTTTGACAGCCACGAAGTGGTGTTCCTATAATAATAAAACAATAAATTGTTACTAGGGTTTGTTGTATTGAACATCCCAAAAATCCCAGGACTATCCCGGCAGTTTTGGGGAGAGTCAGAAAGTGAAAGTAGGATGTTTTACTATCTGATATAGAAATATTTTGGAGAATTTATATTACTTTTTAATTTTTTAATTAGTAGTCATAGACAATATGAACAAGAGTTCATATTGTGTTCACCTTTCAGTGGATAAGCGTAACACATAAATGACATACATAATATTTGTGGTCATATATTGTACTAAATTAAATCGAATGTATTGAGGAAGTTGTCAAAACAGTCTAGAAAAAAAATGTGCTGTGATTTTCAAATAGCAGATTAGACCATAAGCAGATCCAGAGCAGCTCCCTGGTCAAACCTCTTCCAAAAGTAATTTAATCCTCGGAAAAAAAACAGCCACGAGAGATAAAGCTCACCCAGAAGATGCCTAATCACTAAGCTTTAAAGAACACCTCCCCAACCAAATTCCTGGATCTGCCATTGCTTCAATAATTATGAAGTGGGATTTGGCTCGTCGCCGTGTTGGTGAACACACGTGGTCGGCGCGACGACTAGCTGAGTCCACTACCGAACAAAACCAATTGCCTACTCATGGCAATGTCATGGCGTCGTTACCGAACAACGTCTTTGAACAAGTATTGATTGGCGAAATCGAATTTGATGGAAAGCCTAAGTATGAAGTGTTTAGCATCAGCAACATCTATTTGTACTTTTATATATACTTACGAAATTTCCTCAGGAGAGGCGGAGCTCCCATCAATTCCAGCGGCTTTTAATTTCTCCACTAAATTCTTTCTATACACATTTTTTAAGGGCACAGGTCTGGAAGCAGCTTCCTTCTGTTTGGCTACCTTACACAGAGCCTCATACCAGGTCAAGCCGTACCATTCAATCTCCTCAGGAGTGTACTGAAAGAAATATTTTCAAAATTTATTTCCAAAAGCAGCAAAAGCTAGAGTATAGAATGCCACTTTTAAATGAACCTGCATGTAAGTTGCTTTACATTGCGGGCATGCAGACTGCCGAGGAAAGACGAAATAATCAAACCCTGCAATGTTATGAAAATTCACTGAAAATTACATGCCAGGGGGGGCCGATTTTTGAGTGTCGAACCCTCGACTTTTCACTCGAGATCTGTAAAAAAACTATGATGTTTTGACAGGTATCGAGTGAAAATTCGAGCGTTCGACACTCAAAAATCGGCCCCAGTTCTTGCTAGTCTTTAATTTAAATTTTAGACCAAAATGTCATCCCATGGCTAGTGCTCAGGTGTGAAACAAAATATGCAGTACAAAAATATGATAAACCCTTTGAACGCCAAAGTGATCGTGTGTCGTCGTGCACACCACGCCAAGCACTGTTGAATTAATGAAACGTTTAAACCAATAAAAACAATTCAGAATAGATAAAATCATTATCAAAGTACTTCACTGCAACCTTTTTAGTGGTTGTTGGCGACTACTCGGTTTTTGGCGTTCAAAGGGATAAGAATCCTCTAATAAGCCGTAAAGCTGAGTCCAAGGAGCATTTTCAATTCTGATTTGGAAATGTAATAAAATTTGGTACACTTTATAAACATTGGGATAGAAAATGCTATCAATTCTCATAAATATGTTTTTCATACTCACAGAGGACAAGTAAGTTTTATATTCATCATAAATTTGCTTTTGTTTCGCAGGATCATGGGCATATCTGGGGCAACCATTCACTAGTTCTGTCAGTATGTGTTTCTTCAACTTCAATGCTAGCATAGACACAAGGTCACAAGCCGGAGTCTTGAGCAAGTAATGATCAAACCCGTAGTGGTCATTGATGAGTCTAATAGTTCGGTCAGTAACAGTTACAGACAGATGCGTGTTGAGGATCTCAGACTTGACCACTGTACGCTTCAACACTGGGACCCAGTAGTGTGGTACACGGCGCTTAAGAGGATCCCGCTTTTGGAAACCTGAAACACATTAATTCTTATAAGGTCATCATCATCCTCCTAGAGTTATCCCAGTAGAGTTGCATCCTGAAGGATGACTGGGGTCCACTACCTAATCCCAAGATTTGGCGTAGGCACTAGTTTTTACGAAAGCGACTGCCATCTGACCTTCCAACCCCGAGGGGAAACTAGACCTTAATGGGACTAGGCTTTGTCAAGTGAGTGGGCAACTTGACAAGTTCTCAAGCCGCCCGAAGGCCTCCAACTTGGCTCAACGACTGCTGCCATAGACAGCAACCGGGTTAAACGGCTTTACTTGCCTTCCAAAGCACGGGAGCGTTCAGTTAATAACCACTCAAAGCAGTGATTATTGATATTCAATAATATCCCTTATCCTAATCTTAAATCCTTTCATTAATCAGTTCTATCTGCAGCCCAAGCTGCTAGCCAAACCAAATAAGTTACTGAACCTGTATTGATTCAATTTTCTTTCCTTTAATCTAAAATACAAATTAAATTAAACAAAAGAGGTTGCATAATACGCTCGCAAACAAAACTACGCAGTAATAGTCTAATAGTACGTTGTTGGCAAACAATGACATTACATAAACACAATAATAACCTTTTATCACAGTTTCTCCGCCCCATATTCCTTCGTGTATCTCCGCAGGGTGCTTCAGGGGAATAGGAACGTTTTGTATCGGCAGAGTCTCCCCCGTCAGCTCGTCGCGTCTCCATTTTCCCTCCTGGGGGACGAAATGGACAGCTGCAGGTTTCAAAACCTTCCACTCTCGCCAAAATTTCTTGTACGCTTGAGGTAGATCGGCAGCTATTCCGAAATCGAACCTTCCTTTCTTCTTGAACGTCTTAGCTAAGTGCCGCGCAGTAGACTGAAATAAACATACGATTGTAGATCGCGACAATGAAAAAGATTCTGTCGTAGGATGATGAAACACTTAAAGGTTACCTGAATCCGTGATGAAGCCATTTATTTCTTCCTATAATATCAATGTAAATCTAGGAATGTCATATAATTGTGAGAACTACTATGTACAATTTATTTGGGAGTTAAATACCCATTCAAATGTGATTTTTCGCCAGACAGGACAGCTATGATAAGTGATAGGTGTAGTGGATAAAATAGATGACATTTAGAATAGAAGAGATATTTGAGGCAGTGTGAATGACGCCGTAACATAAATTTAATTCTCTAGAGAACGCTGTTTATAAAATCATCAAAATGATAACTATATAGGTCATCTTTGTCAACATGAATTGATAAAATTAGCTTTATTAATATTTTTTAACACATTGAATAAATTTGGTAAAATCGCTAATATCTGTCTTCTTCTTTAAAAATGGCTTTCCATCAAATTTATGATGATTTCGCCTATCAATACTTGTTCAATGACGTTGTTCGGTAACGTCGCCATGACAGTAGGCAACTGGTTTTGTTCGGTAGTGGATTCTTGCTCGTCGTCGCTCCGGGCACGAGTGTTTACCAACGCGGCGACGACCAAAATCCGTTAATATCTATGTAAAATTTGAAAGCATACCAACCGATTTTTTTTGTTAAGAATGGCTTTCCATCAAATTTATGATGATTCCGCCAACCACGTGTGCAAAGACGTTGTTCGGTAACGACGCCATGACAGTAGGCAAGGCAACTGGTTTTCGTTTTGTTCGGTAATGGATTTTGCTAGTCGTCTAGTCGTCGCGCGTTGGCGACGACCGTAGAAAGAGGATATATAGAAGGAGGGTTAGCGAATCACACACAAGGACGGAAATATTGTGACAGTTTTTTCTGGGGCTACCACAAAAAGAATAATCTCCCCATTCTTACTGACAAGTAGGTTTTTAATTATTGAGAATCTTCAAAATAAACTCTTAGTAAATATTAGCGGGCAAACACAAAACATCCGATGTCCTCCCAATTACGATATAAATGTGTACTAATTTAATACCTACATTAAAGTTAACAAAATCACGATTAGATTAAAACGTCTTTGTTATTCAGCCATTATAATAATGAAATTCACAATAGTATTCTAAACACGTCACAATTAAATGGCGACGACGACATGAAACAAGTATAAGATGGAACTGGTGATACACACATACAAAGGTGTGTGAAGGAGATGTAAGCATAGACAATAACACACGTGGGAGCGAGAAAAAATTACATATCTTCTGTCCCTCATCGCGTATAAGGAACCGATTATTTGTCACCGGCCGTTGTCACCGAAATGTCATCGATGAACCAGTGGCCAGAGTATAAAAAAATATGTTACCCATAATGTTGGGTAAACTAAACCGGCTCGAATGTTAAAAATAACAGATTAAAAATTTAATTGTGACGTGTTTAGAATACTATTGTGAATTTCATTATTATAATGGCTGAATAACAAAGACGTTTTAATCTAATCGTGATTTTGTTAACTTTAATGTAGGTATTAAATTAGTACACATTTATATCGTAATTGGGAGGACATCGGATGTTTTGTGTTTGCCCGCTAATATTTACTAAGAGTTTATTTTGAAGATTCTCAATAATTAAAAACCTACTTGTCAGTAAAAATGGGGAGATTATTCTTTTTGTGGTAGCCCCAGAAAAAACTGTCACAATATCTCCGTCCTTGTGTGTGATTCGCTAACCCTCCTTCTATATATCCTCTTTCTACGGACGACGAGCAAAATCCCTATCAACCGATAAAACCGGAATCTTATTGACAGATGTCACCGAATCGGTAATTTCAACATTTGACACGTCAGTTCAATAAGAAATAGCAAGTGGTGGTGGTGGCAAAAATATTATTACGTTTATGTTTATCGTTAATTATAGCCTTTATACTATATTATTTTATTCCTGCCGGTGTCCCAGTGGGTCCGTACTATAGCGGTGACTTGTGCCTTTAGTTTCTGTCATTAATGTTAGCAGATCGTAGTGAGCTATGTCTGACAATAAAAACGTCGATAACATTCCCGAGACGGGCCAACTGGAGGCCCCTAACATCAATATAGCAGTAGCAGCTAGTGAAGTGTCCAGTGTAGCAGGGAGTGTGAAAAGTGTGAAGGTACGTCACACTAATATTTACTTAAATCGCAAGTGGTATACGTCCTTGAGTTAACATGTTTCAACATCTTGCACTGCCTAAGCACCTACGAAGATTAAACAATCCATATGCTTTATAAGTGCGACGCAAATTATGTCAAAAACGTAACTTTTTTCTTATAGATACTTATGACGTAAAACTATAGTTTTCAACGTTTGCTGGTACAAGCAATACTTTTAAAATTTCTAGTTATAAAATCATTTTTGCCGATTTGAAATAAATTTTGCTTTAGTTCAGAATGACATTATATTGATTTAAGATAACATCTTTTTTGTACACCCACCCTACCACTGCCCCAACTATAGTAATTGAAGTAAACAAATGTTTTAGACGCACCAGCGAGCATCAACAACTTCTGAAAGACAGATTAAGTTTGAGCGAGCTCAAAAGTGCTTGGAAAATGCTGCACTTGTGTCAAAACGGATTAAGGAGCACCGCAAAGCTACTGCTGAACTCCTGGGAAGACCTTTTGGTAAGATATATGTATTTCTTTAAATTCATCTTGTACAGTTGACTACATTGAGATGTATCCACTTGTAAACATTATTACTAGGGTCCAAATACTTTTCATGCCGATGATGTCACGCTGCATATAGGATGATCCCAGAGAGTTTTATTGTAATTATTAATCATTAGTCGTCAATCATTTTAGTCATGTACAGTCAGCAAAAAATGTGGTCTACCACCCTAGGGTCGAGGTTCATTTGGACGTCATGAAACAACAAGGTCGATTTCCCCTTGCAATAATTATTAGGACAGTGACAATTGGTCCTTTCATTTATTACATGTATTTGGGTCATAAAGACTTGAAAAAACAAAAGTCGTCCCTTCTGTGGTCAATAGTTAACGGCTTATGTGCATGTAAGTTATGCTTTTATCACGTGGATTAATAGAAATGGAGACGCTGTTGATGCGGGTTACTAGTCCAATCTAAAATTAAGCTTTGTAGCCCTTAACTTTTAATATGTCCACAGGAAAGACGTGAACCTAAATCTGTTTATGACCCATTTAGGTCATGTCATGTGCAAGTTCAGATGTCTAGAAATCTTACTGTTATTCAAGCCCTCAATATGAAGTCCTTTATTATTAGCTCGTTTGGCTCTTTATATATGGTAATGAAGTGTATACATCTCTTTGTTGTTGCTGTCCTAGGGCACCTCAGACCTCTCAGCTCTGTTTTGCACATCACACCACCTTCCTATCTAGAGTGTGACTGTATATAGGTAGTTAGAAAAACATAAAAATGTAGACATGCCCCAGTAGCATGAAAAGTTTTATAATCATGTTTTTGGGCCATAAAACATGATCATAAGATGACATCACAAATGCATTAACTACCAGTCATCATTACCAATAGAATAGAATCTGAGCTTTGTTTTCTTAATAGGTAATTAAAAGTTTTGTATTAACCTAAGAGTATTTTAAGAACTGTAATTAGTACTTTCATCTTTTATTACTTACCTAAGGAAGAGCGGGGCCTCCCAACACAGGCAATGTTTTGCTTACAGGGTGGCTTCCCTTAGATCATAAAATAGAAAATATGTGTATTTTTTGAAAATAAAGAATTTTGTAATTTGTATTTGTCTTTTGCACTCACAGACTATCTGGATTATGCCCAGAAGTTGTACATTAAATATTTGTAGACTATCTTACACAAATCAACCTAGTCCCAAACTAAGCAAAGCTTGTAATATGGGTACTAAGCGACAATATACATAATTTTTTTTTAAATGTCCTCTATCAGAGTATTTTTTTATGAATACATAGTATATGATGCGGGAGATGACAGTTTAAAGGTTATCTCATGTCTTGGATCAATCATTAATTATGCAAACAGGCAGCCAATTTTTTCCGCACCCAGCAACACAACTTCTTCCAATATATTTTTAATAGACATGACTCACATGACTATATCTATTAGATATTGGTCCATAAAGTATAGATTCATAATCTTAAAATTATTTGAACTGTCAGAGTTATCAAATTAGGCTGTTCAAAAAGCGACTTTACTGTCCAAGCGTGAAGATTCAAAGTCCAATGGCAAGTTTTATAAAATGTCGGACATTTTAAATAATTTCTACTATAACTATCATGAGAATTTGTTTTTTTTTTTAAATTGTGTAACATGTTAGTCTATTCTTAGCACCGCCTGGCGTGGTCGTGTCGGAGGTTCCCCCTAGATTTTCCCCGGAGCACTCTCCAACCGCGCACTCCTATCGCTTTATTGGACCCAATATATAAAGACATCAGGTTAAAAAAAAACTTATCTTAGTTAAATCTCCTTAAAGCTTGATTTCCTACAATGCCGACGTCGCGGTTGGTCGCGGGCCCACGTCAGTCGCGCAATGCAATATGGGCCAACGCAACGTTGCGCAGCGTTGTAGGATATAAAACCTTAAGTGCAAGGAAATTAAGCCTCAAATTCCTAATATAATATAGTCAAAATATTGTTTTACAGAAGATGATGACCTCGATGACTCTGTGTCGGAGATGGCGTCCACCGTGAGTGAGAGGACTGGGTACTCCATGGCAACAGACACATCCGCAACACTCTCCGTTCAAGAAGCCTTAAACAGTAAGGAAATCTCCATATATTTGTTAGTTTGGTACACTACAGTTCGCAAATATCTTGGCTATGTATTAGGATAGTAAGATTGCACTATTTTGGTATTTAACCCATTAAAAATGTGATTTACTATAAAAATAACACAATACCATCTTTGTACATTCGCTGCTGCTATTGATAACTGCATAGTGTAGATACAGAAGCGCTGTTGTATCACTGCATAATTTAATTTTTTTTTATATCACAACAGTAGCAAACAAGCGTATGGTCCACCTGATGGTAAGCGGACACCTCAGCCTATAAACGATCGCAACTTCAAAGGATTCACGTGCGCGTTGCCGAACCTATATAAAATTTGAGGATTATTTATTTATCGTATGGCATTTATTTCGAACCGTGAGATCTTCGAGAAGACAGTACGGTTGCCAGTTTTTGTTACACTTTTAGAACCATCCAGGGGTCACGTGTAGGGTAGCGGTGGGTACTTTCCCTACGGACGTGGTGCAACTTCGACCCCCCTTTGTCAAGTGAGTGGGCAACTTGACTATTAGAAGTTTTAAAGCCGCCTGAAGGCCTCCAACTTGGCTTAACGACTGCTGCCATAGACAGAGATTCACTTTGTTAACAGCAGAAGGGACATATTTAGGTCGCTCGCTCTCAAAACAGTGCATCCTTGGGAGCTCTGGTAACCTCGCTCACCTCCAGGAACACAACACTACATACCTGTATAGTAAATAATGTTATTATGGCTGTGGTTTTCTGCAAGAGAGTGGTACAACACAGTACAGGTACATTCAACAGTTGGTATGCTCCAAATTCCAGCAAGATGACATTTTGCTGTGTCCTACCTCTCTTCTCTCTTTTTCTGATGATATCTATGATGGCTCTTATTAACTTCTTTATTTATTCTTTCAGTTCCGGGTATCAGTGAAAGTTTAGCAAACACATTGAAGCAGAAAGAATTACTTATGGAAAGGATAAAACAATACAAGGAGATAAGCAGGAAACCCATGTATAAATCACCAGTTAGCAAAAAGGAATCAGTTACAGAAACAAAGTTTGAAGCCAAAAAGGTAAGTGAGAAATCTAACCAGAGAGCTGAGGCAAGACCGAGCGAAAATGTTCACACAAATCAGTCATTTGTTTTTAATGCTATGCATACCACTAATTGCTGTTCTTCTATATTAAAGAATCTATAAGGACGGTTATTAAATGAATAATTTTGCTATAGTGCCTTTATAAGATTGACTACGCAAAGTTATGCCGTTTGCCTGATACACCACATAATAGGCATGATGACTCAAAAAAAATTATTACTTCAATAGAAAGAAGACATAAAACTATGCCAAATAGTGAAAATCCTATTCAAATATCTCAAAAAATAACGAAGCAACAACGGTTAGAATGTTCGTAGTTAGAGAGAGAAAGTGCTACTCGACCGTGACGTCACCTTTGAGTAGCGCCATAGTAAATGACAATCGTTCAATACAAAGGTGCGTTTTGCGGAAAAGCGACAGAAAATACCCACTTTTAAAACTTTGAAGACTTATAATTACGTAATTATTTATTTTTTTGAATTACTTTTTTTGCCATTTGATTGAGAATTTGAGTCATTATGTAGAAAATTTGGATTTATTGATTTTCTTTTATAGTGTCATCATCCCTATTATAAGACTATATAGAAAGGAATTCTTGTTGCTTTATGCACAAATGCGTGTTCATAAATGATATGGCTTTAAAGTTTGAAGGTGTAGTTTTAAGTTGGTTTCTCATACATTAGGTATGTGGATTACTCAAATATCTTAATTCTCTTGTTTTAGAGTTTAGGAACCAGTGACATTACACAGCTTAGCAACACAATTAAAGAAAAGGAAAATGCTCTGAGCTTAGTCCACGTTAAAATGAAGGCAATGGAAAATACTATCCTAGATTTACAAGAAAAGATAAATGAAAAGGATCAAATTATTGAAGCGAAGAATAAAGCTAATGTACTTATGTCTGAGAATTTTAATAAAAGAGGTAAGTTCATGTTCGTATTTTCTGTAATCTAACACCTAAATAATACAAATACTTAGCTGTTTTATTTTTGTTTTAGAAAAAGAATTACAGGTTATACTTGAAGACACTAGGCAGCAAATGTCCAAAATGCAAGAGAATTTCATTGAAATAGAAGGCAAATGGAATGAGGAGAAATCTAAATTGAGTGAAGATCAAAGTAAATTGACCGAAGAGCTCAAAGAAAAGGACGAGAAAATTAAGAATCTGGAGGAAGCCAAGAGCATCTTAGATGATTCTAGATTTGAAATCAGTGTTGACCAATCAAAGCTCATTGAAGAACTTAAAGCTAAGAATAAAGAAATAGAATCATTGAAAGAGAAAATAGAATTGATGATACAAGTGACTGTACAAGACTCAACTGCTGAAATAGAAACGATTGAAGTTGAGAAGGCAAGTATAGAGACGACTGATGTAAGTGAGTTGATGAAGAAAATTGAATTTTTAGAACAACTTAATTGTCAAATCAGGCAAACCAACAAGGAGCTAGAAAATAACTTGGTGAAAGCCCCGGAACCAAAATCTGCTGTCAATGTTTCTCCTAGCAAAAATACTAAAAGCCCTCTTCCAACTCGCAAAGGCGGTAGAGCTGCTAAATCTAAATCACCTTGGAGCAATTTATCTGCTGAACCCGTAACTACAGAAACAGAGAAAAAATCTAGTAAGACTGACCAATCTAAATTAGAAACAGTTATTCAGGCACTAAACAAAGATATCGTTGATAAAGAATTTGAAATAACGAAAAAAGATACATTGATTGCTGAGCTTAACGCTACAAATACTAGAATAGAGAATTCTTTAAAAGAACTACAAGCAACAGTAGAAAAGTCAAAAGAATCTGTAGATACACTTGATGTTGGAATATCAACGGATCAACCTGATACTATTGCCACTTCTCTAGAAGGACAAACTGAAGAAATTAGCACCGAATCTGTGAAAGACTTGGAAATAAAGCTCAAAGAAGCAGAAAATCAAATTGCAAGCCTCACTAGTGAAATCGAAGCTGCTAATAAGAATATGATTAAAGTGAAATCCAACCACAAATTAAAATTGAAACAAATGCAGAAAACAATTGATAACTTCAGTAAGGTATCCGACTCTAACGCGGAAATAATAAAACTAAATGAAGAGATGCACCAACTGACGCAGAAAGTGGCGGAGTTAGAAGAAGAGAAGGGCAATCTGCAGCTGCATCTAGTTGACTATGATAGCGGAAGACGTAAGTTAAGCACCTTGTTTCTGTTCTGTTACATGATGTCGCAAACCAAATATATCAATTTCGTACTTAAAATTCAATAGTTTGAGGTCCTACACAAACCAGAAAACAGAATTAGTCATTCCTGTGGTAAATAATATGTTTTTATTGCTGAAAATTGTATAAGAGCAGACATTATATGTGATAATCCACATTGAAAAGGACCATTGCCGTTCGGTTGTTCGAATACAAGAGTGAATCGGTGCAACGTAAGCGCCTGCCGCCATAAAGTGCCATTCAATGTGGCCTATCACATAAATATGGATGAACAGTCCACAACAAATTAAGCGTTAAAGTCCTAATTTTTGGCATAATCCTCAGGAAAGACTCAATATCAAATAGAATAATCTCAATATGTGTTTGACCCTTGAACTCAGTGGAGGGTGTAAACTGCACTATGATTAGCTATCATCATCATCACGGCTAGGCTAGCACATGATAGCGCGCGAGCTATCTCGCTGCGAGATACCCTGAGATATCAGTGCCCTCTTAGGCCTCCTACAGTGCCGTATATGGCAGTATGTACTTGTCATATCCTCTAGCCGCCCACCATACAACAAAAATTGCCAATGAAATTTTAAACTCATGTGATTAGAGTTTGTTTTGTTTGGGAATTGAATGAAACAAAACGAATGCAAATCCACGAGTTCCATGTTCGAAAGATACAAATTCCATTAAAGTGAATATGTCCTAGTATTATCAATTCATCACTTTGTACCCCAGGAGGATATAATAAGGAGGTAACTGTAGTTCTTGTATTGGCCTAACTTTATCTATTATAACTCAGTTATTATGCTTTTACAGTGACGGAATCTGACGTGTACAAGAAACTACTAGAAATGGAGAACTTAGCTGAGGCCAGATTAAAATCTATAAGTGTATTGGAAGCGCAGAAATTCGACTTAGTACAAGGTACAGTTCTAGTTACAAACTATGTATAGTTTTCATCTGAAAAAATATCAACTTAATATGTGTAATTTTTAGAATATAGAATCAATTAATGTCAATGCTAATGCTTGTAAAATTTACTAAATTTACATATTTATATCATATTTATGCCTTTTTATTTTCAGAGTTACATGTTTTACAACAAAAGAATGCTGAGATGGAGGACAAATTGGAAGACATGTCGCATTTGCACAGTGAACAAGTCAGCTCTGAAATGAATTCTGTGCAACTAGAGGAACAAGTCGATGAACTTACAGCTTCAAGGAAAGAGCTAGAACTTGTTGTGGAAAACCTCAAACTGGATAAAGAACATTTAAATGACACAATCAAATTGTTAGAAGAGGAAAAAGAAGAAATAAATCACAAATTGCAACATTATATCCAAGAAAATATTGAATTAACTGACAAACTTGAAAAACTTAGTGCTGAAAAAGTCAGTTCAGCCGAATCCATAGAAATAGTGGAATCACTAACAACTCAAGAGAAGCTTGAGCTCGAACAGTATAATAAGGGTATTGAGAGTAAGGTTGATCCACACAGTACCGAAGAATACAAAGGAACTTTAACACCCGAATGCAACGAGAACATAGAGAAATTAGTAGAAGAAAGTGCTGAACTAAATAAAAAGATTGAATTATTTACTCAGGAAAGACAAGAAGTGATGGAGAAAATGGGAAATATTAGTGCAGAAAATGATTCACTTCAAAAAACGATAGCTGAATTGACTGACAGGTGCAACTGGTTGGAATCGAATATTAATGAATTGACGAAAGAAAAAACCGATTTTGAAGCTGTGAATGAAGAACTTAATCGCCAAATCGAAGAGTTGAAACGAGAACGTGTAGAAATGATCAAGGGAAGTGTTGAGACTAAACCATCTAGTATCGAGGATGTAGCTGAAGCAATAGCATCTGATCAACAACAAGATGATAAGACAACTGGCGATAAAGGTATTAGTAGAACTAAATCTGTTAAACAGTTAACTAAAGAGATACTAAAACTTAAAAATACAATCAAGGAAAGGGAAGCTGAAATTGGAGACTGTCAGATGAAAATCTTGTCATTAGAAGAGCAACAACAGAAACAAAACGAACTCATTCAAAATAACACCACTTATGAAAGTAAGATCAAAGCTTTGATCGAAGAAAATAACCATCTAAGAGAAGAATTGGGCGTCGTTAAAAAAGATACGGAAGCTGAACAGCAATTGTTGAAACTGCAAGAAGCTAATAATATGCTGCATCTTGAATTACAGAATATACAAAAAGAATACGCAAATGCGATTAACACTCGTGATGCCAGGATAAATGAAGTAGAAAATATGTTGCTGGATTATGAGAAACAGATTATAAATTACAGTAATACCTTGCAACAAAAGGATAAGGAAATATCAGAATATATAAATCAAATAACCAAACTTAATGACGTTTCTCAGAAATTGAAATCTACTGTTGAACTACTTGAAGAAGAAAAATCTAAAGATCAGAATGCGGATCTCATAAAATCGCTAAACAAACAAATCACTGCTTTCCAGAGGAAGCTAGCGGAATATGAAGAAAAATTGAGACTCTTCGAGGAGGAAAAATTACAATTACTCAATTTGAAAAATAATATGGAGGTTAAAAGCACAGCTCTTGATGCAGAACTACAAAAACTCCAAGAAACGCTATCGGAAAAACAGGCTCTTATCAAAGAATTGCAAATACAACAACAAAAACACGCTGAAGACATGAATTCGGTTACTCAACAGGCTAAAGAACGAGATGAAGAAATTCATGAAATTAAGTTACAATTGAGAAAAGAGTCTATTGAGAATGAAAAGTTACGCAACACTCTAGTTGAAAAAGAAAACGCTACAACTAACTTCACTCAAGAATACGATGAAATTAACGCGAAACTTGCACAACTGACACAAGAAAAAGACGATCTTAACGAAAAGTTGTCTACTGCGGAAAATAAAAACAAAGAACTAATGGAGAAATTGAAAAAGTTTGCTGTTAATTTTAAAAAGAAAACTACCGGATACGCCGCTTTAGAAGCCGAGTTCGCCGAAGTTCAGAAACAACTTGAGGCTAAAAATGCGCAACTAGAGCAACTGTTGGCTCAAACAGAGTCTCTTCCATCGATACAAGATAAACTTAGAAACACCGAAGAGGAATTGACTAGGCTAAAAACTCAAAACGCCTCTTTAGAACAGAACAAACATCACATCGAACATCTGCATGGTGAATTAAGAGTCACTCAAGAACGGCTGACAAATGCTGTCAATCAAATTTCTGGTCTAAATAATACAATTCATTCGCTAGCCAGCGAACGAAATGCTGCGCTTGAAGAAAATAAATCACTTGTAAATCAAGTCGATGTCTTAAATAAAAAGATGGTTGAATATGAAATAGAACAAAAGAACAATACTAATTTTACAACGAAAATTAGCAGCCTGGAAGCAGAATTAAATCAAAAGCAAGCTCAGATAGAAGAATTGTCAAATAAACTTAATCTACAAGAGCAACAGATAAATCAAGTCCGGTTTGGCCATGACGCTAAATTGCAAGAAAGAGATATGTATATAGAAAGCTTAGATTCTGAGATAAGTAAATATAAGAGTCGCATTTGTCGTCTCGAAGATACTATATCTGCCATGGAAGATAGGCGTCATTCGCTAGAACGCAAAGCTGATCAGTTAGGTAGCCAATTACAAGAAAAACATAAAGCTTACAGTGAATACACTAGTCAAGAAGATGAATTAGTAAGCAGGCTAGCTGTTTTAATGGACCACGATAGGGTACTCGAGAAACAATTACATGAAATCGAGAGCGAAAACAAAGAATTACGATTTAAAGTTCAACACTTGAGTGACGAAAATCTTCGCATAAAAACATCTTTATCGGACATACAAGAATATTGTAATACATTAACTGATAAAGCTAGCAAAACCGATGCCGCTGAGTCTGATGCTTCAAAATATAAAACCCAAGTTAATGAGCTCGAAAATCAATTGAGACGGGTTTCTCAGGACCACCAATCTCTTTCACAACAAAGAAAACATGAAGTTGAAGAGCTAGAATCAGAGTTCAACACACAGATTGAAAACGCCATCAAAGAAAAGAAAATACTTAGTGAGAAATACGAAAAAACTTGCGAGCATATCAACCAATTAGACAACAAACTGCAGGAATATGTCAGTACTATTCATGCATTAAATATGAACGTTGAGGAGCTGACCAGAGCCAATCAAGAATTAAGAGAAAATTCAGTTAGTAAAGAACAAGCTGCATCAGTAGATTACACTGAACAATACATTAATGAAATAAATAGACTAAACTCTATCGTCAATAGTAAAAATCAAGAAACATGTGATCTTAACAACAAAATACAATCATTGCAGAATAATAATACAGCCGCAATATACAAATTAGAGAGTGATGTGTCAGACTTAAATGCTAAACTACAGAGTAGTTCCGTCGAAATAGACCAACTAGTCAATAAAATTCAAGCATTGACTCAAAACAACGAACATTTACAATCACTCATTTCTCAAAAAGACGAAGATATCAAACAACTGTCCGAAAATAAGAAAATGTTCTTTGAAATTAATATTCCTAAAACTGAAGGAATGGTGATATCATCCACTATTGAACCTTTACAAGGCGAGGTAAAACATTTCGATATGTCGTCACTTGACTCTCAAATTCTTCCTGACGTACCCACGATTGAACCTAAAACTAAAACAAAACCAAAAAAAGCTACTAAAGATACACAAAAGCAAGCTGCACCATTTCATTCCGGTACAGAAGAAGTTTCTGAGCCAGAAATTGTACCTAAAAAGTCGTATCTGTGCTACAAGGGAGAAGAAGATGTTACACAAGAGTCTGATCCATTCAATTCTGACGATGGTTGGGGCCTTGGAGAAAGTGAGGAAAGAGCAGATGTAACTCCAGGCTTATCTCATTTGCAAGAACAATTGCAACAGCTTCAGAAAAACAATGACACTTTGAAAGCTGAAGTTCAAGCCAGCAATACAAAACTACTTAAAGTAATGAAAAAACTAAAAGAACTGAAATCTGCTAATGATATGTTAACAAATGAACTTAAAATATCTAAGCAAATTTCACAGTCGTCATTCTTGGATTCTGCCATAGAAGATGAATTAAGAATCAATATACAAGACCTAGAAAAGAAATTGGAAGAAATAAATACAGAACTAAACAAAGAAAAACGAGAAAAAGAAGCTATAAAGAAACAGAACGAGGTGTTCAGCAGCGCTAATGAAAGATTGACTGAGATGAAAGAGAAAATGGATAATGAGATAGAACTTTGGAAATTTAAATTTAAGGAAGCTAATGATAAAATGTCGACATTGCAGTGGGAAGCAGATACGAATTCCCCAGATCATAAATTCTCTGCTGCTGCTGCACCAGACGCTCAGCGAGCACAGCTTAATGATGAAATCCAAAAATTAGAAAAAGAGAATGACGAATTACATCAAATGATTGAGCAATTAAACAGTCAAAATAAAGAATTGAGCGTACAACTAAGTACTATGAAAGAAGAATTAACAAATAAAATGAATGAACATCCTATTTGCAACAACTGTGCAAATATAAGTGGCCAACTAGAAGAAATGAAAAATACTAATCATGAACTGTCACATAATATTGAAACATTGAGAAATCAGTTGGCGGAAGTAAAACTCAGATTAAGTGAAGCAAACCAAAATGCAGAGTCGCTTAAATTTGAATATGAACAATTACAAGTATTGTCTGCTAATATTCAAAAAGAGTTAACCTTAAAGAATGAGGCATTAGAAGGAGAGGTTACCTCTTTAAAGAATGAAGTTATCAATGCTGTATCCAGAACGTCTGATTTAATGACAGAGATAGAAGCAGCTAATGCTAAACTGCTTTGGTATGAAGGTGAACTACAGAATAAAAACAAATCGAATGAATCTGACGACTTCATCCTTCATGAGAAATGCAACGCCTTAGAGCAACAATTATTGCACGTACAGTCTAGTTTAGAAGAGGCAAACACTAAAATAATACACTTTGAATCAGAAAACCATAACATTTTACAACAAGTAAAGAAATATGAGCTAGAGATCACTGAGTTGAAAGAAAAGCTGCAAAATCTTACGACAGACAATGACCAAAATAGCGACTTGGTTCAAAAACTAAAAGAGTATGAGCTTAAAATAAATGAGCTTAATGAGAAGCTTCAAAACCTTAACACAGAAAATGATCAGCTGTTATCCACTGTAGCCGAGCTGCGATCATCAGTGTCTACTGCAGTTGATCAGCGGGGTTTCGAAATAGCAGAACTGTGGAAACAACATCTAGCCCAAAGAGAAGCAGATTTCCAAAATACGGAGCATGACCTTAGAGCTCAACTGAATGCTTCGGAAGAAAAATACGAGAAGCTTTTAGACCATGTTCAATCATCCAGTCAAGAAGAAACAAACAAATTAGTCACCATGGAACAGGTTAGCTCATTACAAAACAAGTTGAAAGACAAGGAAGATCACTTAATTAATCTCCAAGATAAATATAGTGAGGTGATGAACCAATTAGATATGCTGCGATCAGAAATGGAGGATGAAAGACATATGCATGAAAATAAATTGTTAACTCAACAAGAAGAATATGAAAAACAAATACAAGAAGTTATAAGCAGAAATCAAGAAAACACAGAAGGATTTAAGCCGGTTATTCAATCGCTTGAAACGGAATTGGCATTGGCAAGAGAGGCTAATGTTGAAATAAAACAGCAGCTATTACAATTGAATGAAAAATTACAACAGGCTGAATCGAAAATTGTGGAGTTAAATGGGGAGTTGCAATTGAAAGACAGTGAAATATATCAGAAAACACATGAATATACAATTGCTTTCGCTCAAAGGAATGAAGAGTTTGAGAATGTTAGGAAACAATTAGTGGATTATGAAAAGAAGGTTGAAGACTTAACTTATGAGAAAGAGTCCGAACTGGCTGTACTCAGACTGAAAATTCACGATAAGAATCAAGATTTCGATAAATTACGTAACGAATACGAAGCAGAAAAGACTAATTTGGCTCAAGCACTGAATGACAAGATTGTAGAATGCACCAATCTAAATAAACAGATAGTAGATTTGAAAAAAATCCTAGAGGAACATTCCACGAAAGCTGCCGAAACCCAGATGGTGCTAGAGAACCAGGAGTATGAAATAGTGACATTGAAAGATGAAATTGCCAGTTTGCAAGACGCATTACGTGCAGCGAGTAGTAAAATAGAAAAACACGTTAGGTTTGCGTCGGATACGAAGCCTGCTGAAGGCGAGGAAGAAGCTAGCGATCTGTTAGACGCTGTGCCTAGAGCGGAGTTAGACTTGGCTTTGTATATGCTGCACCAGCGAGATGTTCGCTGCGAGGAGTTGACGATGGAACTCACGCGGTTGTTAGAGGAAAGAGATACTTTACAGCTACGTTTGTCTGACAGCTTAAGGTCCTGTGAGGAGATTAAGTCGAAGTGTGTGGCAGCCGGGTTAGATGTATCGACGAGTTCTAGCCAGGAGGCGGCGCCTGAATCGAGCTTCAGCGTGGAGAGAGGACAGCAGTTTGTAGACACGCACCGCGGACAATCTCGCAGCAGCAGCATAACCGACCCTGATGAAGAAAAACCACAGTTACAAGCCAAGTAAGTGATGTATTTTTACGATAGTTCAATGCGATGCGATCCATACTACAAACAATGTTAACCCATATAGATTTAACATAATTTACATGTTTTGGTACAAGATATTGACCACAATGCACTTGCACTTGTTACGCGTCGCGTTTCGCGTTTGCATCTGCGGGTATCTGCGGGCTGTGATTTGATTAGATTTACGGCAGCACTAGGGCAGGTTGCACTGATGGACACTTCCTGCGTTTGCATGAGTGGGAGAAATATTTACACGACATTTAATACACCGTTGCTGCGCTGGGATGTGACATCCATAAGTCCGGCCATCGCACCTTGATCTTATTATCCTCGCAACAGGGTTGACGTAACTTACACACTTTTATTTTAAAACTAATATCTGACAGGTTATCGGAGCTGCGCAGCGTGAAACACAGCCGCGACGTGGTTCTCCGACACGAGAGCGAGGCTCGGGAGCTCGGCATGAGGCTGCTGCAGCGAGACGTGGCCAACCTGCCGCCCGAGGCCGTCCACCAGCTGACTCAGGCGCACCACACGCTCTGTGAGTACACGTCAGCCCGCTTACAGCACGAGTATGTGTCAGTCCGCCACGAGCGAGGCTCGGGAGCTCGGCATGAGGCTGCTGCAGCGAGACGTGGCCAACCTGCCGCCCGAGGCCGTCCACCAGCTGACTCAGGCGCACCACACGCTCTGTGAGTACACGTCAGCCCGCTTACAGCACGAGTATGTGTCAGTCCGCCACGAGCGAGGCTCGGGAGCTCGGCATGAGGCTGCTGCAGCGAGACGTGGCCAACCTGCCGCCCGAGGCCGTCCACCAGCTGACTCAGGCGCACCACACGCTCTGTGAGTACACGTCAGCGCGCTTACAGCACGAGTATGTGTGCGTCCGCCACGAGCGAGGCTCGGGAGCTCGGCATGAGGCTGCTGCAGCGAGACGTGGCCAACCTGCCGCCCGAGGCCGTCCACCAGCTGACTCAGGCGCACCACACGCTCTGTGAGTACACGTCAGCCCGCTTACAGCACGAGTATGTGTGCGTCCGCCACGAGCGAGGCTCGGGAGCTCGGCATGAGGCTGCTGCAGCGAGACGTGGCCAACCTGCCGCCCGAGGCCGTCCACCAGCTGACTCAGGCGCACCACACGCTCTGTGAGTACACGTCAGCCCGCTTACAGCACGAGTATGTGTGCGTCCGCCACGAGCGAGGCTCGGGAGCTCGGCATGAGGCTGCTGCAGCGAGACGTGGCCAACCTGCCGCCCGAGGCCGTCCACCAGCTGACTCAGGCGCACCACACGCTCTGTGAGTACACGTCAGCCCGCTTACAGCACGAGTATGTGTGCGTCCGCCACGAGCGAGGCTCGGGAGCTCGGCATGAGGCTGCTGCAGCGAGACGTGGCCAACCTGCCGCCCGAGGCCGTCCACCAGCTGACTCAGGCGCACCACACGCTCTGTGAGTACACGTCAGCCCGCTTACAGCACGAGTATGTGTGCGTCCGCCACGAGCGAGGCTCGGGAGCTCGGCATGAGGCTGCTGCAGCGAGACGTGGCCAACCTGCCGCCCGAGGCCGTCCACCAGCTGACTCAGGCGCACCACACGCTCTGTGAGTACACGTCAGCGCGCTTACAGCACGAGTATGTGTGCCCGAATGAGGCTGCGCAGTGAAGATAAACTCACGTTTAGTAGATCTAAAGCTCATGTTTATTAAATCTAAACCATATACATATATGTATAATCACAGTTTAAAAGAGTGACTCAGGAGTAGAGGTGAGACATATTTACGGGAACAGGTTTTTGGAATAGGTTTTGGCACGGACGCGTAAGTACGCGATCCCGCTCGCGCGTCTTTTAGCGTATCGAGTACTAGGCGTACGACGACTCTGAAGACTCGAAACGTCTAAGAGTTTATGTTCCGCGCTATTCGTATTCGTCTGCGCGTTCGGATTCTTTCGGGCCACCTCGGGTCGGGGTCGGTTTAGCGCGTATTTGGACCTAGTCTTTGGATCTAGTCTTTTTGTGGACGCGTACTCGCAAGACTCAGTACGCGTTTTGCCTAGTACGTCTCACCTCTCCTCGTTAGCATGGTTACCTCTCCTGAGGCAGGAGACGTAACCATGCTAACGAGCAACAAAGAATAGTTGATCCGCCCCTTTATCGTTATCGGAAATAAAAAGGATAATTAAGACTTCATAATTTATATCGTATTGATGTTTGATTTCAGCTCGAGACTCCCAAAGCACTTCCACAGTACTACTCAACTGGCTTCGAGGCAAGAGTACGCCCAAAGTCGTCCACATGTGAGTCTGATGATGCTTCCAGCCATTAGGGATGAAACGGTTTAGTAGCTAACTAGATTTAACACTTTCACCGCTGTGGGGCTAGCAAAATTGATGGCGCGAGAAAATCTACTCTCGTAATTAGCTTGTCAAAGAGATGGGACTCGCGAATCGGCTACCGGTTGTGCCAGTCCCAGAGTTTAACACAACTTACGCTCGCCTTTTGTCTCACTCGCACTGTGCTAATTAGAAAGAGAGGGTAGATTTTGTCGTAGGCGTCAGTTGTTATTTCTATACATCTCTGAATTGCTATATATATTGCGTGCTACGCAAAGCAGCGATACCAAGAGTCGCGCAGTAAAAGGGTTAATGCTGTGTTATGGTTGACGAAATATAAGCTGCACCGATTCGCCATACAAGTTGTTCGAGGAATCGGTGCAGCTTATATTTCGTCAACTATGCCAACACAATTCAAAATGGTGTTTAATTATAGGTTACATTTACATTTGTAGAAAATGAAATAGATTTTAATTATATTAGATGCATTTATTTTAAGTTTGTTTTTGCCACCACTAAAGGATAATGATGCAAAACATTTTCTACCGAAATGTACTGTTTATATTGCTATCAAATTAGGCCAACCGACTTAGCCAATATGCTTTTTCTGTCCAAGAGTTTGCTCTCTTCAATACACTCAACTTATTATGTCTTCAATTGGAAACCAAAGTTTAATTGATAGTGTTACTTTTGCTCTTTGAGCGACAAATCACGTTGATTAAAGGCCGTGCCAAAGCGTCAAATTCCGAATTATAATTTCTGTACACAATACACAATTTTACAAGGCGCTCGTGGCCCAGCGGCGCCTGCGTACCGCTTGCGGTATCTAAGGTTAAGCAACGTGGGCAGCGGTCAGGACTTGGATGGGTGACCGCTTTGAGTGGTTACTAACTGAGCGCTCCCGTGCTTTGGAAGGCACGTTAAGCCGTTGATCCCGGTTGCTGTCTATGGCAGCAGTCGTTAAGCCAAGTTGGAAGCCTTCGGGCGGCTTGAGAACTTCTAACAGTCAAGTTGCCCACTCACTTGACAAAGCCTAATCCCAATAAGGTCTAGTTTCCCCTCGGGGTTGGAAGGTCAGATGGCAGTCGCTCCCGTAAAAACTAGTGCCTATGCCAAAATCTTCGGATTAGGTAGCGGACCCCAGGCATCCTTCGGGATGCAACTGTACTGGGATAACGCTAGGAGGATGATGATGACACAATTTTACAAGTCTGCTTGTATTCTTTTATTTATATTCTTCCTCTACCTCTCACTTTAATTTTAATCGGATTTAATAACAGTAGCTAAAAAGCTTTTTCGTATATTTCTGTGAAGTTACGTTCGACGCTTGGCACTCAAAGAGTTTAAAGGACGGGAAAGTTACCTTCTGTTTAGAATGATACCGGTTTTCGCTGACCTTTGGCCCTCTCACTCGTACCACTTGCTATTAGAATGAAACCAATGAGGCAATGATAAATATCGAAATTAATCGATAAAGGTGCTAGGTACTGGTATCATGTCCATAATGTGTATAACTAAATATGGTAACTACACTATGAGTATATTGGTGAAAGTCAGAATATTTCAAATACTACGATTTTAAACGAACGACCAAACAACGCTACGAATTATTAATTCTCACTACAATATGCATTCCTTCACTACCTATTTACTCATTTCCCTGTTAAATCTTAAAAGCTAGTTATCATTTTTCTAAATAATACAGACCTATTTCGTATTTTGCCCGTATATTTCTTCTTTATATTACAGGCCGGTTGTATTACTTATCCCATATTATTTATTTCTATGTGGGTATGACGACATCTGTCATTTGGCTGTCATCCCAGTACATTTTATAACATCAAACATGATATTTAATTGTATTTTACTCGGATGATGTGCGACCGCATCAAAGTTGAAATAGATAATACTAGTAGAAATGTGACATGTTTATCTAATGATAGTTTTTCATTAATTGTAGTTTATGTAACTGTTACATAATGAGGATTCTTAAAACACTGGTGTTTTAAGAACCCTCATTATGTACACTGTTGCATAAACTACGTTATCTACATGCATATCCATAAATATTCTATCATGTGTTCAGGAACCATTGCGTTTCAAGATCAGGGCTCGAGTTCGTGAGCTCGTTGTAGTCTTTTGTGAGCACAAGCCTGTATCTTAATGTCAGCATTAAAGTAGTACATGTAGTTTCTTTATGAAATTGCATTATGAAATGATGTGAAATGTGTGTAATGGTGGTCATTTGCTAATCGTACCTGAACACATTATAGAGGATTTATGATATTGATGTAGATAAAATAAATATAATAATTGTTATACAAGTACTCTTTTAAAGCGTGCCTTTTCATTTAACCATTAATAATTCACTTTTTTCTATGTATAACCGATAAGTATTAAATTGTGACTACATTTAGAATCTGTATAATATAAATATGTATATAAACCAGTGGTCCAAACGGATCTGTGTATATGAACGAACGTGTAAATTTGTTTTTTGATTAAATGGCATTTCATTAATTGTTTTTTTTTTCATTGTTTCTCTAATAGTGAGGCAGTTTCACGTGATAATGTGGACACGCTGACAAAAGTACCAAATGTTTACCAGGGTCTATTTAGGTCCATAGCTTTGTTTTTGATAGGAACCAGCTCCTCCGTCGGCCATCTTTAATTTTATAGGGGTGGAAAGTTTGTATGAAAAAAAATATATTTTTAAGATAGAAACTTGGAAATTCGCTAATAGACTAAGCATTTAAATGGAAAAAGAACTGTTTTCATCTCTCCTGTTCGGAAAGTTCAATTTTCATGAGCAGATAGCCGGGTTGAAAATCGCTTTTCCAACCCTAGGGTGGAAAGTAATTTTTTTTTAATTTCCATACGCCGGGGCTGCGCGCCCGCCGCGCTTGGGTGCCGCGCGGGCAGCCAGCCGCGGGCGCTCGGCCCGGGCGGGGGGCGGGGGCCGCGGCGCGGCGGCGCCCGCTGGTGGCGTGGCGGCTGCAGCGCGTGTTTTTATTACTGAATGCTTAGAATATCGTTTACTATTAATTTTATTTCTCAATTATTTTCCTCATAGTCGAAATGAAAAGTAGAGTGTTTAACTCGGGTGAAAGCACCCAGTTCACCCTTGAACTATTGGCGCTCTCACTTCGTTCGAGCGCCAAAATATCTCGGATGAAATGGGTCACTTTCAACCCTTGGTTAACAATCTACTATTTCAGCGTTTATCAAAATTTGCCCTTTAAAGGGGTGAAAAAGGGGTTGAAAATTTGTACTAGTAACATTTTATTTCTAAGCTAGAAACTTCGTTATTAGATCAACTCTACCAAACAAACTTTCAACAACATTTTCACCCCTTTAGAGGGTGAATTTTAAAACACGCTGAAATCCGTTTTCTTGTAATTTAATGATAGCCATGATCGCGTTTATGTCACGTCCATCTCAAACTTATGTTCTTGCTAGAGAGGGACAAATGCTATACGCCCGACATTGAATGCTTGGGTTGGTAACATAGAATGCTCAGCGCCGGTAGCACATGTTGCGCTCGAGAGTATCTTTTTCTCGCGTCTTTTTCTCATTGGCGCTGTTAGAAAGTGACGGATAGCTCGAGATACGCCGACATGCTCTCGAGCGCAACACGTGCTAGGCCTACAGGTAATTTGAGTCGGACGTAAAACATGCATCCCTCTCACACATGACTTGCTAGAGAGGGACGATTGCTATACGTCCAGCATTGAATACTTGGATTGGTAACGTAGAATGCTAAAGTAACTTGAAATGGGGCTGGACCGTTTCGATGAGTATCTCAGGTTTCTTGGGATAAACACTTGCGTAATGGCGGTTTTCAGACCAAGATTTTGATTGCTTTTTTTTCACGAAGGAACAGGACTGGAGGAGGGTTGACAAAGTCTGAATGAGTGTTCATTTGCTTGATCTAAACCCCCGTCATAACCAGTTTTTATTAATCAGGGTGACACCAGTAATGGACACTTCAATTCAAATTCAATGTTCTATAAAAAAATAATGACTCGTATTTTATTTACATAAGAGCCAATGTACATGATTGGGCCTTGTTCATTAATGGTGGTGTCACCCTAATAATATTTAAATTGGTAAGATAGAAACACACTGATTTAATTTTGTATATATTTATTGTTTTTTATTTACATTTCAGTATAGGTACCTAGTCAGAACGTTCAGACAATCGAAAATAAACTACCTACACTAATACAATCACGCGGCAGCGCTTACTAGCGATACCTTTAAGATTACTCTTGATTCCTCATGTATGACCACATACATCATAAAAAACATAACTTATTTGGAACTTACACTCTTACTATACAATAATCAGGAAAAATATTTTTCCACTTACATTTCATGTCAAATGTAATTTAAATTTCTTAAATTATTTGAAGCTAGTCCAACGCCCCAAGCATTATAAAGACTAACTATGTAATGCGTATTATTTTCCCACATAACTTTCATTATACATATAAACTAAATAATAAAATGTATACTTTCATTTATGACAACTGAAACACCTTCTATATGTAACGTAAATTCAATTCTAAAGTGCTTGCATTGATTATGGAACACGAACGTAAACAAGTAATTTTATATGTATTTATTAATATAATTTTATTGCTAATATTTTACAATACTTTTTAGAAGTGTTACTATGGCACCACATGCTTACAGCATATTATATAAACAATCTACCTATTTACATAACTATATTATATCTATATTAACAAATGGCCTAATCTTATGCTGTATCTAAATAGAATTTACTCAATGAAGAGGCAGGCTTAAGCCGCGGTGTTCCTGCTAGTCTTATTATCTGTTCTCTTGTCTTTTGGATTTTCCTCAACGAAAAATCCCACCAATTGTATCATTGAAACTGGTAATATAACTAGTGGGAACACACGAACCGCTGTCAGCGGCTGGCTCTACAATGCACAGCCTGACTCCTCTATAATATCATGGAAGACACTGGACCGATCGTTGACTTAAATCTATCTAAATCTACTGAGCACAATGTTCCATCAAATTCACAGTGCAACCGGCGTAGCTTTTTCAGCACATTTGAAACCGCAAACCTACCATATATGTTCAAATATATTGAACGGGTTATTCACGTCTTTAAGCTCGAATATCGCTCGACAGGTTTGGGACCAGTATGGTCCTTAGTCATGAGAACCATTCGCTACGGCGGCACGTCTAGCTGCTAGCGTCCTTAATATGCCTGGGTCTATAGCATAACACGGTTCGGGGGAACCGGGCACCGGGCAGGTCTGTGCTACCAAACTACACGCCCACACCATTTGCGTTACATTTATCCCACCTTGACAAAGTAATTAAACATGTAAACGCGATAAAAATTACTTGTCGCGCGATACAATTTGTCATGTCTGTAGACAGTTTCAGATAAATTTATCGAGGTGTATATAACACAAACCGTGTGCCCGTTGTCAGCCCTCGACAGCTATATAAATATGATTAGAAGCGCGAAATATAGACCACTTTTCTCGCAAAGCGATAACAGATTTTTTTTCAGCCATTCACTAACTTGGAAATTAAAATGCCGAAGTCAAATTACCACACGGTAGTAGTATGTTAAAAGTTAAAGTCGTACTTAAAGATTTCTTCGCCATTTTAAGTCAAGTTAGCAAAGGGATTCAATGTAGGAACATATTGTTAATATTACAACTAGGTAGGTATGCAGCTACTGTCAGCACCAAAATGGAATTTGTGTCTCAGAAATACAAACTGAAAACCTAAAGAACTTAACATTAATGTCAATAACAAGGTATGTATAATATCACAATTATGAAATAATAGTAATGTGGGCTTGGATATGACTTATTGTAGTTTTGGTAATGAGTTTTAAGTACATAGTGGTGGAATTCGACTATTGCATGTAACACTATATTAGGACTTTTGCGGCTGTTGCTAACATATGTAGGAACGATGACAAATATTAAGTGCTAGTGCTACCTTACTTAGCCTAGGTACATTACAATTCTAGCAAGGATATTTTAATAAATCACATTTTTTTTTCTATTTTCCTAATTTATCAAACAAAATAGTACCTCTAAGTTATATTATGACTTGAAGTGACTATGATATGAAGTTCAATCATCTTTCGACACTATCACATAAAATGTTAAAATAACCTAAAGTTGTGCCTTGCGGCGTACCTAATTAAAAGCTAAACATCACTGTTATTCTTACAAGAGGAACAAGATTTTATTTGCCTACATAGAATTAGTCTTTTAGAGAATCTTGGAGAGAGCGGAAACAGAATATGCAGTCCTTGTCTACGCCGACGCGTTCCTCCTCACTCAACAATTCAGTACCTATCATACGGCATCCTTCAAATCAAATACTATCGTTCTATGAATTTGTTGTGTAGTGCCTATAGTATATAAATATGATAAAAATAAATGAACGTAACATTAGTTTTTACATAATATAAAAGCGTATTTTATTGCCTTCCCCCGATATAAGTAGAATTTGATGGATATCTGATATATAACAGGGTTATCAAGTTTATGGAATACGATTGTAGATACTGTTCTCGTCAACTAATCAACTCGAGCCCTCCCAAACGGAGTCATAACTGTCCCATAAATTAATAACATAACAGTCAATCTATATGTAACATGTATTTAGAATCAGATCATTTTTAAAACAAAATGATGCTTTGGTCCCATGCGAGCGCATGAAAATGACAGTCCGCGCCTTCGGTACTTTATAACGTCCTTGTGGCCAGACGAAACTGAAACTTTTGTCTTAAATAATAAGAGGTAGATTGTAATTTCAAGAACAATTACTACAACTGGAAGATATATAAAGTAAACTCACTGAGTGCAGCGTTCACGCCCGGAACTAGAAGCACACAGCTCTCGAGGCATCCTTATCATAACTTATGCTAAACATGTACTATACTTATAGTAAGTAGGCGTCTGCCTATAGACATGTGCTTGTCAGTCTTGATATCAGTCCTCGATCACGCACCCTAATAACTATAGGTTTAGTTTAAAGTAATTTCGTACTTGCACCTTTTAAGCGAGCGTCCGCTGACGGCTAGAAGTGGACGTCTCGTACGTCGGTGGGGGTGGCGGCACTGTTAGGCGCCTTGTCTTGGGAGGGCGGTGGGGTCCACGCCTCCCGGCTCTGCCCGTTTGGGGCAGCGACGGGTCTCTCTTCTATCATGTGTTGCACCATCTCTTCTATTTGTTCGAGGCAGGTGTGGAGACAGTCCTAAGGAAAGAAGCATGGTTGAATTAGGTTTTAAAGTAGAGCAATGGGGCATTATTGAAGCCTTATGGAAGATAGGCGTTTCCCTCAAAAGTGTTACCTTTTACTTTTATTTTAAAAAAAATATTTGGCTTTCTACAACTCCGAATCATAAAGATAATTGGACTCTTGGTTCTGATACGGAAGAAAGAAAAGTGTCTTATTTTTTTTGTAGTTACGTCGAGTGCCGTTCAGATATTCCTCTGACTTTCGCGCTGCGCAAATTAGAAAGACAACATTAACGTGATATCTCATATTGTATGATGAATGTGTAATCTAACCGTAGGTACTACACTTCACGCCAGACAAGTATGGTATGGTTTAACAATAAGGTATACTTTTATGTGGTATGTGAGGTATACTAACCAAGTCGATGCCCGTGAGCTCATGCAGCCGCGAGAGGTGACCGTCCAAACTGAGGCCCCGCAACGCCGCGGCAATGCTGCACGAGGCCAGGGTGCTGGCCGAATATAGCGTGAACTCGTAATCTGGAACCAATAGAAACAATGTTGTAATTTCTGTGAAGATTTGGTGATTGGGTTAAAGATAGTTTAGCACTAATTACAGGACATACAGAAAGGTCTAGACTCTAGAGTAGTCTAGAGCGTCGGTTCGGTCTCATTGCAAAGTATTAGACCATTTCCTTTAATGTGTACCCTGGTTAATAGAAAGGGTCCATGGATACTTGTAGTGTAGTATAAAAAGAGTATTTGGACCCAACGAGGGATGATTTAATCAAATTCTGCTTGACAGACTGTTCTATGACTGTTATGTTGATGCAAACTTGTAGTTTAAACAAATACCAATAGAAAAAACAAAAAGATAGTTACCTACAGCTAGGTAGCTTAATGTGTTTGTCTATGTCTTGGTATGAAAGGTTCGAGTTGAAATCCTGTAGAGATAGACCATTAGGTATTCTGCAGACCTTACATATAATTATAATTTTCAACGAAATGCTTGCATAACGTCATTGTGGAACTGGCCGCCGATATAGCGAACTAGGTTAGGAACCTACAATGTAACGAGGAACACTATTCCACATTCGCTCCGGAAGCGTACATTTTCCTGTTAGTAGATAAAGTTATTCCTGTTCATATCCCTGTAATTCTGGACAAAACGCAGCCAATTGAATCTAATTAATGTAAATACTAAATATGTTTTCAATTTGTCCCTAAAGTCTTAATCGATACTAATTTCTGTAATCGGTAAAATACTTGATCAAAGCAGGCTGCGCGTGGCCACAGTTTGGGATACATCCGGTGAAGAAATGCGCTTTCTCCCTCGTTCGGGTCGTCGGTCCCTCTCGGAGGGCTCAAAGGAGCCGGCACCCGCCCTCGCCAACATTCCAGCGCTCGCGCAACCGATTCACTCGAATATTTCTCACGGACATACTTTGGCGAAACCATTATAAGTATATACGGCTCAGCCATTTTAGGTGTGGACGCCTCAAGTATGGTGGAGCGGCTGTGTGATAATTGACGCGAAATGCAAATAAAACTTGCTGCTCGCTTTAATATAATGTGAATGTGACTATTACGTAATGCAGCCCAATTAAAGTATGAACTAACATGGCTATACGGGTTTAGTTTTCATAATGTAGATGTACCTACTACCTACCTAGTTTCTTTACCGATGTGCTCCGATGATCAGGTACCTATACCTACTTCGTACCGCCTGATATCTGTGACGTGTCAAGGTGTGCGAGCACCTATCTCAAAACTAGCGGCTGATTAAACATCGATAATAATGGTATGGTTAGTGAGCCAATAGGTGGACCGCTTGTACTAAGTCTACTCGCTTTTCTTGTCCTGACTTGTATGTCGATTATCGATTGGAAACACCTTCGTTTACCAAATCAGGTAAATAATTGAACAGTTATTTAACGAAATATTAACACTAAATAGGCATAAGCTAGGTACCTACATAATACAGATTTTATAGTCAATCACTGAAGACACATACTTATTATATGCGGTAATTTTGCAGGAAAACACCCACAAACAGTCAATTAGGTATTATTCCGCGTTAATATAACCGACAGTTGAAATCCGACATTTCCAGTTTAAAGCTGCGACCGGCAGTGGAAGAGCCTTTGTAAATGTGTCCTCTTATCCACAGACTACAAAGAAGTGGAACAGATACTACATGTCCTTGAATAGAACCTAATTTAATTCATCACGTTCCCACGCATCCCGATATTGAAAGCGCGAAACCACAAAACGGCCAAACCTCGAGGACGCTCACAAAGAGCGAACCTTCAAGAGTCCCATTCATCATTAAGTAGACTCCATTATTCCGGCCGGGATATCGAACACTCTTTCAGCTCATTTAAAAGATTTATTTTCATTTTTTTAATTTGCATGTCGGCATTTCCGAGATAAAGGGCAGAGAGGAAAAAAAGATGAAACAACGAGAGCGACCGCTCACTCGAGGCATTTGCATAATCTGATGTTAATCAAACAGCTACAGCCCTACCGCCTCGCTTCGACCGGTTACTACCAGTCTAAATCACAAATCTCTGCCTCCTATCAGCCACGTACAAAACTCGCTTAGTTATTAGCCCGTACTTTACCCGTCACAGGACCCCATACGTGTCCTATCAGCTGCTGCGACTACGAACTAGGTACGAACGAGGCTACATCACAAATATCTGCCTCTTATCCACGACTCAAAGCCCAGTTAAGGATCCTTATAAGGTAAAAAATGCTCATCTATTTAGCCCATTTTCTGTTAAATAGACAAGTTTATTGATATTTTATCAATGTTACTATCTAGAACAGGACTATTGCGACCTAATGACATTAATTTTAAATCTGTTTATTGCATTTTTCATTAAAATGTTTTGTTTCAAACATCACTCCAAATCGACCATTTTCGAGCTAAAATCTACTTTTTTCCGCTTAAATTCTACTACACACAAGAAAATCTAAAAAAGACAATGTTACTATCTAAAACTTTAATAAAATTATATTATCCAATAATCACTTTATTGGTATTAGCAATACTTTTGTCAAAATTTGAAATCAAAAAAATTTAAAACTTGTAAGGCCTCTTAACTTGCTAGCCGTATTTTACCCATCAGAGATACGTACTGCCGGCTGCTGAGATCGGTCGCTACGAAGGTAAGTCAAAAAATCTCTGCCTCTTATCCAAGTACTGCCTAGTGACTAACTTGCCGTACTTTACGCATCAGAGATACGTGTCCTGCCTGCTGCTGAGACCGTATAAGTACTACGAGGCTAAATCGCAAGTCTCTGCCTCTTATCCACATAACTAAAGCCCAGTGACTTTATTCGTACTTTCAGAGGACATACGTGTGTACGTTGCATCGCCAGACCGACCGGACGGAACCCCCACGCGGCCGCGGCGGATGCAATGCTCGTTCCATCTTCCTTATTAGTGGCACAACGCATTAGCTTTGCACCGTAGGAAGTGCCGAGGAAGTCCGATACGAACTTTTAAAACTGCTAAATGTCGTAAGTATTGTTCGTTGCGCTTTGACATGCGTATAGATCGTGAGACAACGCTATATTTGGATTTGGAAGGTGTTCCATAAAAAAAACCTCATTATGGTCAGATTTATGGACGTAACTTACGATTATTTACGGTTAGAACCAAGCGGCCCTTAGTCGTCCTAATCTTTTAATCAAGCGCAGCAATTCCAGCGTTACTCTTGCCTATAATTATAACTTCTAAATAAAATTATCCCCATGAAAGTTTATGAATACGGCGCGACCGCAAGCCTGAGCCATTGGCGGTGACATAATCGCCGTTATGCCCTTGAACGTGGATGTGGATAGAAGAGGTGCGGGCTCGGCGTCTATTCGCGAGGTGAACGGTCGGCCGAGGCCACGGCGCGGGCGATGGCGGTGCCTCGCTGGCAACACCCGCGGGGCCCCCGGCCGGCGCGCGCGCGCGAACCGTAGATAACGTAGCTGACTAATCCGTATTCACACAACTACCCCGTGACGATCAAAAGCTATAATTAACTTCAAGAGACTACTTTCTGTCGGTAGGTAAGCTAGGTAGGTCTTTAAAATAGCCCATTACAAATTTAATATCCAGACGAGTTATGATTCGACAGTAAATTGTGCCATTCAAATAATGATACATAATGCGGGTCTCGGTCGCCTGTGCCACGCCGCGAACTATTCGCCATTATGCCCGCCCCTGAGGGAAGCCGTGCACTCTCATAATAATAAAACTGGTGTGACATTATAATTTATAAAATAAATTCCTCATCTCGGCTCGTTCATAAATGTCATACCGCAACTGGAGGCGCTCGCGGAAAACTTTATTACAGCAATCATTCTGTAAACGGAATATCGCCATTACATCGTGTAATGTTCGCTTGGAAGGCTTATACTGAGGCCGACAAACGAGAGATGATACCCGAGTAAAATAAGAGAGCTGGAGCGTGAACTTTTTGAACAAAAACAACACGACATCGTCGGCGAACAACAAAAACCGTTGCACAAAAACATATGATCCCATGAGGGCTGCGCGGGCGGTGGGGGCGGGAGGGCAGCCCGAGGCGTGTAGGAATGCGCTCTGGCGAGCGGCGGCGGCGTGGGAGGCGCCGCCGCACCACACACACTGTCGCCCGAGCCCTAACAAACAAACAACCCCTACATCTCAAACTTTAACTACATTTCTCCAGCGTACCACACCAAGTAAGTCTCCATCATACCGATACTGCTAAAGAAACAGGATCTTTTAATATCGCGACACAATTTCTCTCAATTCTGTGCTAATCGTCCAAACAGTGCAATTCATAGGAAATAGTACGTACTCAGTGCCAGTAGTGCGTCGAGCCCCATACGTAGCTTCACCTTGTACGTTCTTACTGATATCATCTTTAAATTTGTGCCTAAGTAAAATTCTCATAAGTTCAGTGACACGTGACGCTCGAAGGCCAGAAGCGCGACACTTGTGACGTCTAGATGCTAATTAACGTCTGGCTTCGAACAAAACCTCTAATTATTAGGCGTGGACGTCCGGGGCGAATTTCTATTCCGTGCGGCAATGCCACGAGCGCTGCTCGTTGTCTGATTCTGCTTCAATGAGTCACGTCGCAGACAAACACTAGAACACAGCAATAATAGTACTTATGTACAATGTACAAACGTCCACTGGCTAACAAAACTAAACTTCTGACGGCTAGAAAACTCAAACGTTACATTCCGCTCTACCGCATACCATTATCTGCTGTCGTTTAGGGTCAAGTTTGCGCGGCAAGTTGACAGGACTCAGACAAGCTGCAAAGGATAATAGGACCTATTCGACAAGTCTTAAGGACTCACCTCTAGCAGCAAGCGCGATGAAGGTCTGAGCATGCCGGTGAACCATGTCGGTGTTGACCAGACCCCGGAGTGGCAGCCTGGACAGCAGCAGCGGCAAGAAATCGTGGGCTGTCACCCCGGCCACGTCCCACTTCAGTTTCGATAGGACGAGCAATTCCCAACTCTGTTGACAAACATACAAATCAATTATAACTGGCCTCTAACAACAGGGGAGAAAAAGCCATGCGGATTGTACAACCTTTTCATTACTTATGATTTGTCTTAGGTAGGAGTTGAAAGATGGGTTTGATCGTACAGGAATAAGAACATATAAAGGTTGAAAGTTGAAATCTGGGAATGTTTGGTCGAATCCGAATTCAATGTGTTCAACGAAAAAACTGATCTCGTTGTCTTGGTATGATGAGGTACAAATAAAATTCTACCAACTATTAACAGCTCTTTTACATCATTCGGTTTTAAAATTTCAACACTTTCAACCCTAGTCTTTTGTTATATTAAAATCAGACGTAATAAAACCCTCAAAAGCCGAAAGTAGTGGCTGTTCAAACAATAAAATGGCATGCTTGGCCACATCCGTCGTACCTATAATCGTAAACGCGGCGAGTTCGTTTGGCTTCCCGGAACGGCTGTAGGTAGGCATTGTTGTCCCATGTCTAACAAATACGTAAGGTTACACTTGAGTTCACTTCCTTCAAAGAGTTAACTATCTATCTACATTACGAGTAATAAGTAAGTACTAAATAACCATTGGAAAACTTTGAAAATAAGAAAACTTCGAACGAAAATTGTCATTCTTAAAAACCAAATTCTTATCTCCTAGTTAGTTAGTTACATTATCTTTTTAAGCTGACCTAGATTAATTTAATTAATATTAATAATAAACATCACAATTCCAGTGATACCCCTGCGTTATCTGAATGGTTCAACTTATGAATAACTTGATTATTTCGTTTACACATACCTACACGCAAACATGTAAGCGTTGCATGTCCGTTGACAGATAATACTCGATGTTTACTTAACTCAATCGACGGGGTCGGCCGGCGGTACTCTACTCGACAGCGAACCACTCGCAACGCATTATGGGTCGCTTGCCATTCACTTTAGAGTCGGGAGTCGATAGCCAAGGGCCACGGCATATGCCTTATTAGATCTTAATAGAGAGATTTGTGAATGAATGAGTCTCATCACAGGAATTCGAAATGAGAACGTTTGTCAGTGTAAAGGACAACATTGTTACGTTCGTCTTGTGAACTTATTAGCGGAGATAACTGAGGGATTTCGCATAAAATGGTTGTCATTGTGCATTGCTTCATTGTTGCTGGCCTAAGTCTATTTTTTTTGAGTGGCGGTTGCCCGCGGCCAGTATGCGGGTCGACCACGAAATGAAAAGATTCTGCGTGTCGTCGCGGAGCCAGATAAGGTTTTCGGAACAATGTGCCCATAAAGCATTCACCGCAGACCGGCGTCTCGCACGCAAACCCCGCCGATGTCTTGTCTGTTGCGCTAGTATATTGTTATTGCTGCGGCTCATCGGATCGCCAATAAATCCTCGCAAATAATTAAACTTCGCTTTGATACGGTGCCATACTTACATTCAGAGCAAGCGAGATGACGGAATGCAGTCGTAAACGCGAGCTGACGGGTGTTCATTAGAGGATGTGGAGCAGGGGGGGGGGGGGGGGGGGGCGTGAAGGCGCGACCACTGGCGAGAACGTTACAGCCAATAAAGCAAGCTATGCAAACAGCCCCGCCGTCGCTGAATCTCGTCGCACTCGAAAATGCCCACATTTACTTTAATCTCCACAGAACTTAAGCCCTTTTTGATTGCTACAATGGAATTCCTCGCTCCGTTCCCATGCTTTATCCAATTTCATCCAACGGTGTGGCAGTGCGCTTGATTCGAACAATAAGCTCGGTGTCGCGTGACCCCTGAGACTTAACCGCGGAATTTTCCGAATAGGCTACCGGGCATGAAAAAGTTTTGTCGACCTAACTTTTACGAGGCATTGATATTGTAGAAGGTAAACTTAACGCAGTAAATAACTAGAAGCCATGAATCAGGGCTGGTACGTCTACCAATTCACCGCATGGGTTACGAAACTAAGCAACTAGTTACATTAGTATCTAGTAGAATATAGACTGGAAGTTTTGTTTGTGAAAAGGCTGTTCTAAGCGCTACATTGTTGCCGCGAGCGAGTAAAACGTGACACGCATTCCGAATGAAATCTTACGTAACGGATGAACGTCAGCGAATTCCTGCAACCTCCATGACTAAAAGATATTAAAATAGGTATTGAGTTGAGCAGTTAAAAATCGATACAGTGTTAAATTTAAAATTGTCTTCCGAACGCAATTGTCTTCACCACAAAATTTTCATTTTCCTTCCGTCAGGGCCGCCGCCCGCATCGAGCCGTCAAACTGGTATCGCAATTTTATTACCATTGAACATATTTAGCATCGAATTGTTCAATTATACAAAAAGGCAATAAAAGGCTAATTTAACAGGTAAGTACGATTATAGCTGCCGTTGTAACTCGTTTATTGCTGCACATCAACATCTTATTTGCACACTTATTTGGCAATGTTAAACAGGACAAAATACCTCCTCACAGAAGATTTTACGCCACCACATAAAGTGCTTAGTAGAAATTCATAAGCTCCTTTGGGAAAGTATGTGGATCGTTTCACCTCGTAACTTGTAAGTATTACAAGAGGAAACTCTTTCTGATTAAAGTTGAAAAGAGACTCCCATCTTGTGTTAAACGTTGCGATGAAATAGTCCCCAGACGCGACCCCACTCTTTCACATGTGCGTAATAAATAAACTTAATAGATAACTGCTCCAAAAATAGCCCTCTAATAATCACAACATTGCCACATCAATAAATTTAATTTCTGCTATAAGAACCAATTAACCCAATAGGTATACTGGCAGGACTTAACATTTTGAAGCCAATTTTTGCATTCATTACCAATTTTTTGTGCTTATACGAAGCGACCGAGGTTTAACCCTATTTTATTTCGCTGACTTTAAGAATATCCGTCTGAATATTGAATTTGTTTTGTTGAATACAATCGCCATACGTTTATCATGGAGCACGGACCGAGATGAGATAGCGACGCGCTCAGACGGCCGGGGATCGGAATGCGACTGGTTCTGCCGCCGGCGAGCCAATTCGGTACCTCGTGGGAAACAAACCAGCGCGAAAACTGTACGTGAACTCAGAAAACTGACGGTTGATTTGACAAAAATAATCAATTCTTCAAATCTAATCCATAGCTCTCATCGTAGTTCATCAGACAGTGAATAGTTCGATAGAAATGGAAGACGATCAAAGAGTTTCTATTCTAATCCTCGTCCAGTCAGTCTCAAAGTATAATTGGGTCAATAACATGAAGAATTCAAGAAATCTGGAATAAAGTAACAATTCAAAAGATATCTCATTTTTAAATCGGTTAAGGCCACGCCATCCGGCCATAATCATGGTAAAGAATCATTCTTAAGTTGCGTTTGGCCCTGGAACCGACATTTTGGAACTTGAAAATAGCAACTACGGGGAATCACATAAAGTTCGATCGGCATTCAGAAGCAATCGAATAAATGATGAGTAACTTAAACTTACGAGAATTACTCTATATAACAAGCTCAAGCTAGACAAACTATGGAACTTGGAATTTAATTGAATCCCGCCGCACCGTAGAGTAGAACCAACACGAGAATGTGTTCCTATGAGTCACGATACGTACTTTAAATTTAATTGTGGGAATGATGTACAAAGGTAAGGAGCTGCCGTGAGATCCGCAAACATTTGAACTAAATCCGCTGCTCCGTGCACATTTGCCAAGCTCATGTACAGCCAGCACCGGAATTAGTTACGCAAATTGAGAGCTCAAGAGATCTTGTTCACTTATAACACTAGCGCCCGCGACTTCGTCTACGTAAACTTCCACTCCCTATTTCAACCCCTTGAGGGATGATTTTCGGGACAAAAAGTATCCTATATGTTAATCCAGGCTATAATCTCGTTGTATACCAAGTTTCATCATAATCCGTTCAGCTATTTTTGCGTGATTGAGTAACAAACATCTAAACTTTCGCATAAAATAGTACAAAGTATGTTTCAGATAGCGGGTATTTGACGTCCGAGCCGAAGGCAAGGGCGACAAATATACTGAGACTTTATTATGGCCCGTGGTAAGTACAACTTTTATGTCCCCAACTGCCGAGGAAGTGGGATTTTCACTCCGGTATTTGCCAGTTTATGGCCAGGTTGTGACAGAAAGCCTTTAGACCTCTTCAATATGCGTATACTTCTGATGTTGACTGTCCGAACGTCCGTTGAGTGAACGAAAGCCACGCAAGAACTAAACTAAACACATAAATATTCAAGCTTTTCTTTATCAGTTGTTTCTATTAGCGAAGTAGTGTAAGCATTCATTGTACGCGTTTCCAATCAAACTGTGTACGATATAGCCGCCGTACAACCTACAAACAACACAAGTTTATCAGAATCGACCGACAAAGATAGGGCGGCACGGATTTCTTAGGAAGTGTAACTCGATAGCGTTTGCGAACTCGTCTAGTACTTAGGTACTTTCCGGTATGGCATGTTTAGGTACACTTTATTATTTATTGTTCGAACCGTGAGATCTTCGAGAATACCTTTTTTAGCACCACCCAGGGGTCACGTGTAGGGTGGCGGTGGTTACTCCCTACGGACTTGGTGCAACTTCGAGCCCCCTTAGTGAGTGGGCAACGACTGTTAGAAGTTCTCAAGCCGCCCGAAGAGCTTTAACTTAGCTTAACGACTGCTGCCATAGAGACCAGCTGGGATCAACGGCACAGAATGAGTAATAGTACTACGTACAGAAGATGCACTGTTAACAAATCGCCAACTTACAACCCCAAATTATAATAGTGTTAGCAGCAGACTCCTAAGAATGCTGACACGACATCACCTCACCCGCCATCGGACCCCTTCCCCTCTTCCTCGGGCAGCGGGAACCTGACCGCGGCCTATTTGGCCGAGAGACGTGCGCTACATTAGACCTACAGATTTTATAAACCTTGTTCGATTAATTCATTAAGTAAATTGTATCCAATTTGACCAACGTTTAATTTAAATCACAGTAAACTATTACATTCATTCCCGAATATATAAAATCAGATCGTGGGATTGAACGCCAGTACCGATTGCCATTTTGACCAATTTTTTTTTTGACAATGTCGAGTAAAAAACGATTGAAAACACGAGAGCGCACGTCTTCGCCAGCCTCTGTCCCTAATATAGGTAGACTGGAAGCGACGCTGGAGGCGATCCTGAACCGCCTTGCGACGCTGGAGCAGCGGGCTAGCACTCCTGCCAGCCTGCCGTCGCCTGCAACTCCTGCAAGCGGCGCCCTCAATGCAGACTTGGGCTGCGTAGCCAGTACGCCCCCGCTGGTGTCTTCTGGGCCAGCCAGTCCACCTCCACCGGCGCCTGCTGAACCAGCCAGCAGTCCTCCGAGCGTTGCCGGCAACACCGAAGCGGCAACGGCGTCAACGGACGTCACGGAGCGTCTCATCGACGCGTTGAGGACAATGAATCCGGTGAGATCTAACCATTATTATGTGTCTGATTTTGATCCTAATATTCATGACGTTGATGCGTGGTGTGATGAAGTGGATCGCGCCCGCTCGCAAAACCAGTGGGATGATAAAGAGTGCCTTGCTCGTGTGGGATTATCGTTAAAGGGTGATGCACGCTCCTGGTTGCGCGAGTGGACAAGTGACGACCGTAATTGGTCGAATTTCAAATCAGAACTTAGATCGCTCTGTCCGCGCCGCATTGACGTTGCAAACATACTTTTTGATGTGATGTTACAAGACTCTGATAAGTACTCCACATATGCGGAATACGCTAGAAGATCTCTATTACGGTTACGTATCGTAAAGGGATTGAGTTGTGATTTACTTTGTGACATAATTGTACGCGGCATAAAAGACCCTCAAGTAAGAGCGGCCGCAACAAACGCTAAATTGACACCTGAAACAATCGTGGAGTTCTTATCGAGTTACTCGAAACCAAGTCGTTTAAGTGCGGGCGTACCTAACAATAACATTGAGACGCGTATTAATCGGCATGCCTATGATTTGTCCTCCATCAGGAAAACTCATAAGCGTGCTCAAAATACGGATATTCACGTTCGTTGTTATAATTGTAAACAATCGGGTCATAAGATGAGAAATTGCCCCAAACGTGTTAAGACTGAGAGTAGTAACGCGGATGCGAATAAAGACAAACCTGTGCCCAATCCTGAGCCAGTAAATAAGTTTCTTTCAAAAACCGTGTGTTCGTTTTGCAAGAAGATAGGTCATAGTGATGATAAATGTTTTGCTAAAGAACGATCAGAAATGAGAAATAAAGCTAATGTAAACTTTTGCCGCGAGACAGCATGTGACAAAACGAAAAGTGATATTGTTACTGCCGTAGTATGCGGTGTACCTACTGACGTGTTGATCGATAGTGGGTCGAGTATTTCTCTAATTTCGAATAACCTTGTAAAGCATTTCTCTTGCCGAACGTATGCTAGTGTTCAAATATTACGCGGTTTAGGTGGAGTAGAAATGCGATCAGATCGTTTTGTAACTTTGCCCATAGAGTTCAATGATGTAACTTTAGAGGTAGATCTACATGTTGTGCCGCACAATTATCTTAGTGCGCCAGTTCTTATCGGTACGGATGTATTAAATAGAGAAGGTGTCACATATATTCGTACAAGCGATTCTCAACGACTTGTTAGAAACGATCCAAATGTAAACAATGTAACGCATTGTAAGCCGACTTCGCAACTCAGCTCAATAAACACTCCGTTGATCGGCGATGAAAAGGACCGCTTATCCGCTGTGTTAAACAAATACTCAGATTACTTCCTCAGTGGAACGGCTAATACAACTGTAAACACCGGCGAGATGCATATTCGGCTTACTAGTGACGCACCGGTTAATTATAGACCGTACAAGTTGTCGCATGACGAAAAGCTTCGTGTACGTAACATTGTTGCGGATTTAAAGGAAAAGGGCATTATAAGGGAATCCGAATCTGCATATGCGAGTCCAGTATTACTCGTAAAGAAGAAAGACGGGTCAGATAGGATGGTTGTAGACTATCGAGCCCTCAACAACATCACAGTGAAAGACAGATACCCTCTTCCTTTAATCGAAGATCATATAGACAGACTCGGGAAATGTAAATATTTTACGGCTTTGGATATGTTAACTGGTTTTCACCAGATTAAAATAAATGAAGACTCAGTTCCTTTTACGGGATTTGTGACACCAGAGGGACATTATGAGTACCTCAAAATGCCGTATGGTCTTTCGAATGCACCAGTAATTTATCAACGCATTATTTCTGAGACGTTGAGACCTTTTATAGACGCAGGACAAGTGCTTGTCTATATAGACGACGTACTGTTATTAAGCAATACGATAGAGGAAGGTTTATCTTTACTTAACTCAGTTCTAGAAACTTTAACAAAAGCGGGGTTTTCTATAAATCTGCGCAAATGTACTTTCCTGTCCACTGAAGTGGAGTATCTTGGAAGGACGATCGGTAATGGTCAGGTCCGGCCGAGCGTAAAAAAAATTGAGGCATTAGTAAATTCACCAGTTCCAAAAACTGTAAAACAAGTCAGGCAGTTCCTGGGCCTGGCTGGCTATTTCAGGAGATACATCCAAGGATACGCTACTAAAGTGGCTCCCATAGCTTTTTTGACTCATAAAAATGTAAAGTTCTATTGGGGAAGTGAACAGGAAAGAGCGAGACAGGAAATAATCTCCATCTTGACTAATGAACCTGCATTATTGATATTTGATCCAACCTTATCTACCGAGTTGCATACAGATGCAAGTTCATTAGGCTATGGTGCAGTTCTGATGCAAAGTGGAAAAGATGGGCGTAGACACGCGGTTGCATACTTTAGCAAAGTTACAGTAGGTGCCGAGCCCAAATATCACTCTTATGAACTGGAGACCCTTGCTGTAGTTAAGGCTCTGCAACACTTTCGTCATTACTTAATGGGCAAACATTTTAAAGTTGTTACCGATTGCAACGCCTTAAAAATGACCCAACACAAGAAGGATCTCCTACCTAGAGTAGCTAGGTGGTGGATGTACCTACAAGATTACGACTTTACCCTTGAGTACCGAAAGGGTCAATTTATGCCACACGCGGACTATCTCAGTCGAAATCCGGTCAATCTTTGTACTGTGCAGAAACCACTTAACTGGGCTCAAGTTGCCCAGGCCGCGGACGATGAAACAACATTGTTGCTAGAAAAACTTGATCAGGGCGAGTTAGATAGTTCACGGTATTTTAAGAAAAACAATTTGTTGTATTACAAGTACAGCCCAACGGGTGAACAATCACGACTATTGTGTTATGTACCGAAAGGTTATAGACTTAGCTTGTTGCGAGTTTTTCACGACGAACATGGGCATATAGATACGGAAAAAGTAATTGACCTAATTTTAAAACATTTTTGGTTTCCTAATATGCGCCAATTCGTCAAAAAGTACATATCTCACTGTATTGTATGCCTAACGCATAAGAAGGTGCCTCGGGCCCCGTTACAACCCATAGTGTCGTGGACGAAACCCGATAGTCCTTTCGATACACTACATGTTGATGTACTTGGGCCATTGCCAGAATCGAATGGTTATAAGTACATACTAATAATCATTGATGCTTTCACGAAATATTGTTTTTTGATTGCTATGTATAGACAAGAAAGTACTGAACTTAAACGACAGTTTACTAATGTAGTGTCTATTTTTGGTACACCCCGATTAATTGTATGTGATAGGGGTAGAATGTTCGACAGTGCAGACTTTGGCGAATGGGCAAACAATTTTGGTATCCAAATACATTTTATTACGCCCGAATTACACCAGGAAAACGGCCAAGTGGAGAGGTACTGTCGAACAGTTCTAAATATGGTTAGAATAGAGGTAAATCATAAGCGTGAATCCTGGTCCGGCGTTCTCTGGAAACTTCAATTGATCCTGAACACCAATAAGCAGAAGACCACTCAATGCTCACCCCTCAATTTGCTAATTGGTTGTGATACAACTACACCGGCTATAAATGCTCTAATTCGCGACATTACTGTTGACGGCAACACGCCGAATCGCGAGGCTTTGCGCGAGATGCGTCGTCAGAGGGCTGGAAGCCTGTTGTCTCAAAATCAGGCACGGCAAGATGCGCGTGTCAATAGAGATAGAAGGACACCAAAACCCTTCACGTTGAATGATCTAGTTTTTGTTAAAAAATCGTCACAAACAACTAACAAACTAGACAATGGTATACGGGGTCCATATCGCATTATCAAAGTTTTACCTAATAGTCGTTATGAATTACGGCTTGTGGCAGGGTCGTATGGAAAGACCACCCAGGCAGCCGCCGAGTATATGGTGCCGTGGGACGGCGAATGGACTCCCGAGACCTGTGCTACCTTTTTTGAATGTAAGACATAACTTTTCAAAATAAGCCCCTTTACAGATCTTTATAGATTTATGTTTTCATAATGATGTTACTATGACGCTTTCATTGTTTTCTATCGTTGATGACTGATACTGTTTTTGTTACAATGTAACTTTGTTTAGGTTGGGCTCTTGTAAGGCCTCGAGTGGCATAGAGTTCACTATTGGAAAGTTATAGATGTATTTGCAAGTAAGGCCTTGATCACATTAAGGCAATGCATTGCATCGTTGTGATATCGTGTAAGGCCTATATGGCATCGATGTGTTAATATTCGCGTGTAAGGCCTTTCATGGCAACGGAATATTGTTTTTACTTACCGTGTAAGGCCTTGTGTGGCAACGGTTGGTGATCTTTAAACCGTGTAAGGCCTGGTGTGGCAATGGTTGGTGATCTTTATACCATGTAAGGCCGGAAGTGGCAGTGGTTGGTGATCTTTATACCATGTAAGGCCGGACGTGGCATCGGTTGGTGATCTGATATCCGAGTAAGGCCTTGTTATAGGCATCGGTAGTGTTCTAATTCTCGAGTAAGGCCGTGTGCGGCATCGGAATAGTTTTTTTTACTAGAGGAAGTAAATTAATGAAGTAGTTTGAGTAAACATGCTAGTAATCACGTGGAAATTGAATGAAGGCGGATAGTAACACGTAAAAAAAAAAAAGAGCCAAAATGATCCCTGGAGTAAACTTTAACTGGAGTGCAACATTGTATTTACATAAGTGTTTGCTCCGCAGGTGACGACACCCATGACCTTCAAGAGACAACTTCAGGGGCAGAGTCGGGACAACAGGAGAGCATCGGGGACGCTGCTCCGTCAGGAGAGGCCGTGTTAGCAGCAGACTCCTAAGAATGCTGACACGACATCACCTCACCCGCCATCGGACCCCTTCCCCTCTTCCTCGGGCAGCGGGAACCTGACCGCGGCCTATTTGGCCGAGAGACGTGCGCTACATTAGACCTACAGATTTTATAAACCTTGTTCGATTAATTCATTAAGTAAATTGTATCCAATTTGACCAACGTTTAATTTAAATCACAGTAAACTATTACATTCATTCCCGAATATATAAAAATAGGTAAATAACAAATGTTGACCACACCAAGCGAATGACGAGACGACGCGTCCGGTAGCAATTCGCGGCCGCCAATGAATGAGTACCTGGGGATGTACTTGCAGCGGCGCGGCGAACTGACGGAGTGAGAGCCCCCTGTCAACGGCTTATCGTGCGGTCCAAAGCACGGCGGGAGCACTCAGTAACTAAAAGCGGTCACACATCCAATAACTGACCCACGCCCACGTTGCTTAGCCTCGATTGTTGTCATCGGTTGACGCCGCCGGGCCACTAGAGCTCCACTTTGATAAGTGCCACTTAAGCTCAAGCCACACAGAGAGCGGGCGGGCGGTGGCGGCGCGGGCGCGGGCGGCGGCGGCGCGGGCGCGGGCGGCGGCGGCGCGGGCGCGGGCGGCAGCGGCCTTTGTCGGCAGCCGCCACCGCCAAAAGCAGCTCCCGCGCCGCCGCCGCCCGCGCCCGCGCCGCCGCCGCCCGCGCCCGCGCCGCCGCCGCCCGCGCCCGCGCCGCCGCCGCCCGCGCCCGCGCCGCAACCGCCCGCCCGCTCTCTGTGTGGCTTAAGCTTTAGTGTTCAAGCGGGTATTACACTGTCCTGAATTCAGGACGCTTAGAAGGGTTCGGACCTATACGTTAGAGCGAGATGCTTCAACTCCCCTCCACTAGTTAGGACGCCTGATTCAGGACAGTGTAATACCGCTTTTAGTGCGAATTCATAGAATAGAAGTGTGTTATATTTTTTTGCTAAGTTGGTACTAATCACTAATCAACGTGTAAACATGCGCACAGACCTAGTAGCACAGAAGTGCCGCACTATAATTTGCCGTTAATGGAACAGTTAAATCAATTTCCAAGACTATTGTGTCGTTGACGTTGTACGAGTCGTAAAGTTATTTTTATTATTATAATGGTTTACGGTGCTTTGGAAGGCACGTTAAGCCGTTGATCCCGGTTGCTGTCTATGGCAGCAGTCGTTAAGCCAAGTTGGAGGCCTTCGGGCGGTTTGAGAACTTCTAACAGTCAAGTTGCCCACTCACTTGACAAAGCCTAATCCCAATAAGGTCTAGTTTCCCCTCGGGGTTGGAAGGTCAGATGGCAGTCGCTTCCGTAAAAACTAGTGCCTACGCCTAATCTTGGGATTAGGTAGCGGACCCCAGGCATCCTTCAGGATGCAACTGTACTGGGATAACGCTAGGAGGATGATAATGGTTTACGGTCACTAGCGAATGCTTTATGTTGGGATGCGAAATCGCATGGGTAAGGCAGGCCGACAAGCGAGAAAAGATGCAACATAAAATTTCATGCTAGCCTAGGAACCTGACCTCTCGAGAAATTCTGTACTTAAAAAAATCTATTCTACTCGCACTACAATATGAAGAAGTAATTTTGTAGCCACTGGAAGAGACCGCTCTATAGCGATAAGATCGCCTGCGGTCTCATTGTGATTATTTACTTTATTGTGTTATTTTGTTGAGGTTGTGCAATCAATTGCGTTTATTGTTTCTATGGAGGCTTTTGCAGAAGGGCGATCAGTTTAACATTGTCTTCTTCTTTTAGTGATACGGCGCTTTTGATCGCTGTATGAAAAAATGCAAGTGCTACATGAACACTGATTGAATATCTTTTTATCGTCACAGAATAGAGGTTCGTGTATTGATTATTCGTTATGCTTGGACGGGCTAAAAGCAGAACATTAGATCATTAAGCAACCAGTGAGACGGAACCGTTACGCCTCCCGATGCAGTCTGGGGTACAGTCTGACGCAAAAACATCTATACACTAAGCACACTGAAACATATCTTACCATTGACTATGGCTACGAGTTTTGAGTACATAATTACCTGGACGGAAAATCGATTTTGCATGGCATTAATAGTTTTTTAAGTCCAAGTTATTCTCAATATATATCAGTACGCTCACGCAAGACTAATACTCAATTTGGGCTCCAGAAATACATTAGAAAGATTAAACAGAAAAAAAAAACGTAGACCGTAGAGTTTTTTTTATTTATTTTTTATTTTATTAAAAATGGGATCGCTCTTGGCCAGCATCTACTAGCCAGGGGGCAAAGATGAGGCCGACGATGAAGCGAGCTCACCCAGAAGATGCCTATTCACTCGTGCCTTAAACGTAAAGTAGTGCAGTTTGTCAGCCATTTCGAACGTCTACGAATTTCGTAGCTCTGCTACGCGTCTGCTACGAGTCTGTTCTCGACTGCCTATGCTTTGACAAGACTCTATCGATTTGTCATTAGTCATTAACAGTCTAGAGACGCAGTTATAAGATGGAAAGAGATACATTCGACCCCGGCCGACGAGGACGTATGAGAACGGCCTCTCCCGGCGAACAAATTAACAATGGTATTGATTTTTTATGTGCCCGGGTATCTCCGGGCTTGGGAGATGATGGAATTTACTTTCAAGGCGGTTTTCTTCACGAATTGGTAGGTGTGAAGACCGCTTTACAAGTATCTTTTTCTATTACAAGCATTCAAACGGAACGAAATGAGGTATCTTTTTCTATCGCAATGCAATGCTGCTTATAGGAAAGATATTTTTATCGCCAGTTTGCAACTTTGATGATATGAGATTACACGAAAACTCCGATAATGTAAATTATTAAAAAAAATGTATGTATAACATTATAAATCGTTTTTTCAGTTAGTATTTTAAATGTTATTGAGAGAGTGTGCTTAGATAAATATGTCGGGTGGAACGTGTTTAAATTTTTGTTTTAATAAATCTGATCAGATGTCGTAATTTTTTAACGACGTTGGCAGACAAACGTACGGTCCACCTGATGGTAGGCGGACACCGTAGCCTAGCCTCCAAGCGAGTCACGTGTGCGTTGCCGACCCTTTAAAAAATATGAGGATGCACTGCAATTCAATTGCAATGCAATTTTACGGATTGGGCTACGGAGGGGCACGCCTTCGTGGATAAACCCCAATATACAACGATCGTTTGCCACCGTCGTAGTATAAAAAAAATTGCGCGTAGATTAAGAGGAGGGGTAGGGCAAGCTCTCTCCATACAAACTTTATGCAGGATTTACTTCGTTTGTGTTTGCATTAAAGTTACGACTTTTGGCCAGTATGCATTTTTCTGATAGCTATTTCGTGATGTAATTTATTTTATTATTTTTCTTTTTAATTTTTCATTTTTTTTTAAATATTAGAAAATTTTCACATCACTATCTTCGCATATCTAATATTTACAACCAAAAAAAATATTATATTCGTTAGTGCCAAAACCTACGAATAAAACGTGCACAGAGTTTGTATGGAGAATGGAGAATGCCTTGCCCACCCCTGCGCCGAGATTCGTTGTGGAGTGTGGAGGGGCGCGCACTATACCAGCAAATCATCAAAACTAGTACCTACCTCTATATTAGTAGGATGGTATTTGGTAGGTATGTCGAAAAATTCAAATGATCACGTTTCCCGCAGCACGTTTCGCGATATGCCGCCGAAGGTCATACCCGTTCGCGGCGTGAGAAAAAGTATACAGCGCGCCGCGTCTGTAATTGGTCTGATTGAAACGCTGCGCAGTCGCCCCGGCTTCCGAGAACGCGAGATTCACGGTTACGGCCCGGCCACGAATTCGAGCGGCGCGGCACAGAATAAGTAACACATCCTACGTACAGAAGGCCCACTGTTAACAAATCCCCGTTAGGTAAGCCAAACGTGCCTAAAAGTGGCCATCTCTTTCTATCGCACGCAAATCACACGCGACATCACTTTCTATCGTATGAAGCGGCCGCCAGATGGGGTACTTGTTGCGGCGCGACGCAATCGCGGAGTTGCGGCCGCATCGGTTTTCCTAATACATCGCGTGTGATCTCAACCAACCACAGTGCGTTGCGCATCTCGACCGCGCAATGAACTGATAAAACGATGTGATGCCGCACAGAGAGCAAAGAGGAAATCTTCCCTCCTCTTTCTAATTCGCATTGCTGAGTCAAGCGAGATACGAATTGGCAGAAAGTTCTGCTAGCACACTGTCTAGCAATCAGTACAAAAAACAATATAAAAATATAGGTATGAAAATACGGAACGGAAACGTTCCGAACTCTGTCAGTGATAAAATCTAACTATAAAAACGAAACAAATCACTTGTCCCGAATTTTAATCATAGGTCCCGAAATTTTTACAATTTTGTCCCGTAAATTAGGAAATCGGATCTGGTAACCCTATTCACTTCACGGCACAAGCGCCAGTATAACATGATCTTATAGTTGAAATCATTTGGGTTGATCGAATAGCATCGAAATTATTCGTTCAAAAAGCTATTTTACCGATAAAAAATAAAGTTCAAAATCCAGTAACATTTTTATAGAAATTCGCCCAACAAAAAGAATTTGCACCTTACTTGTGCCGCATTCCGATACTCCTGTACTTAAACATTCAGTCTCAGCCCTCATTATAGCCATCGATTGTTCTCAAATTAACGGCGCAAAAAACACAATAATTGCCTCCGATTTCGCTCACTACCAATGAGTATTTAATTGGAATTGCGTACAAATACGACAAATCAATTTTATGATCACAATTTAACTGTCCAAGAGCTCAATTCAAAGCATTTTCATGACAGCGATGTTGATTAGCGGATAACATTGTATCTTCATCAATATTAGAATTTCAGAACTAATTATTTCAGTTTCTCGGCTCTCAACGACCGTTTAGGGTGATTATCCACGCTTACGAAGTGTCAACTGCACGAAAACACAACCTCTCAAATCTCTAGTGGATATTAAGGCTTACAGAGTAAATATCCAAGTTTTTGTTGGCATAAAATAACACGTGGCATCTAACCTCCACTCACTACTTGTCTCTAATCTCCATTCACTAGGCCGTAAACGCTGTAACATTTCCCCCATTGTTTGTATGGAATGTACAGAATGCACATGTAGCTAAAAACGGGTCGGCATGCACGACGACTGCTTATTATCTACGGGGCCCCGCGGGTGAACGACGCATGCACTGTACATATATTATATACCTACTCGTGTAACGTTTAAATCGAGTAACTTATCAATTCATTGAGAACTGCAAAAAATAACGCGCAAAACTTAATGCTTGTCAGCTGTTGGTAAATAACATGTCTATATGTAACACGTAGCATGATCGCGCTATGCCGGACATATAGCATTCGTTCCTCTTGCACTTACATATTTGCTAGAAAGGGACGAATAATATATGTCAGACATATACGCGATGCTAGACAGGTTAGGTTGCTATGTGTTAGTTTAGACATATCTAGGACTGCCCTTTACATTATTTGTCTGCTTTAGAAAATGCTAATACTCATTTCCCATTTCACCTGCTTAGAAAATGATATATCCATAATAAAAAGTGACTCGGACTGTCTCCAATGCCATTTAAATCGATTCTGCGGTTTAAGTGTGAGAAGGTAACATGCCTCCTGACTGAAAATTCTATAATCGATTTATTCATGTAAGTAGGTAATTATAATATTTTATTATGGTGCTACTTCCGAGTCTTCCGATTTATAGCTATTATAGCAATTTACTTAGGTATTAATGCAGTCAAGTCGATGCAGACGCTTTGAACAGTGTCTGACCTTCTAATACCCTATACCGGTTTCATGTTAATAGCTACTTACTGTTTACTATGCAGGATATAAAATATTGCTATTACCTAACCACTAAACAATGAACACATTGATTTATAACTGTGTTTAAAGTTACGGCACGCCTAGCGCATGCATCGTGTTAATGTTAACGGTTTCCTATGAACTAAATCTAGACGTAGATAAGCCAAGTACCTAGCTGCCGCAGCTCGGCCACAAGAGGATGATGTTTCCCAGACAAGACTGGCCACATGGAGGCTAAATACACTTATATAGTACTTATAAAAACAACAAAAACAATAGTTCTAGGTATAGTGGTTAGAATAAGTGCGCAAGCGAGATATAGCACGCGCGACTCAGCATTGTCACCCTTTTCTTTCGCATGGAACTTGTGCTGGCCGTGGGATTCTTTCGTAATATTCGACATAACATGTCCGATGTTGAAATGGCTAGATGTTATTGGTCAAGCGTTGCCATTTAAGAAAAAAATTGTTAGTTGTAGCTTCCTGAAACTGGCCCTCGAGGTGTTATTTCCAATGCGTATCAACAACTCGCCTTTATTGAACCAGCTTAAGTCTGACCTCTGATTACTGATAATTTTCACGCATTTCAGGACCAAATTAAACCAGAGATCAATATGAGATCTGTCGTCGCATTTATAGGTGTAAGATTCTTATAAGTTTATTTCTGACTGAGGTGACTCGCTTGTGGGAAAATCTCCAACCGGAACGGAAATAGAAAGAGCTCGTGTCATCGAGCTAAGTGCAACGAATGTATACATACACCACACCTACGTTTACGTACTCGTATTACTAGATAGGTGATTCCTAGAATGTTAACATACTAGCATATAGGTACGACGATAGAAATATATGATTCGTAGAATAATATGAAGGAAATAGTTGACAGCAATAGGCCAATAGAACCACATCTACTTTAAATTTGTACATCTCTACTATATAGGTTGGTCTAATGCCAGGATATTAAGCTATAAGGATCGTTATAGCTTACCCTAAAATATAAATATATTTATCCATTGACTCCATTACATAAAGCAGATAAACCTAGATGCCTACTCGGTTGTTTATAAGTCTGAATAACGTCATGTCTCCCTATCTAGAAGGTCAGAACCTATGAACCTGACAACAATGAAAAGTGGATGTCGTTTTTACCTAAGAAATAAAAGTTACTGTCAAATGACATTACTCTACGTGATTATATGATAATGATAATATATTATACTCCAATGTAGACATGAGCTGTTCACGAATGAATGATTCAAATGAAGTACTTCACCTCGTGTCAGTCTTTCATTCACTAGTTCAGTTCGGATTCATATACTTCAGTCCGTTCATGATTCATATCGTTTACTACTCATTTGCTCCACAGTGAAGCAGTGAAGTATCTCTCTTTTCTTTTTAGCGACACATTTTGCGCATGTAACTACTCCAATGTCATTAATTTTTAGACATTAACATTCAGAAATCATAAATTCCAATCTCGCGGATCTTGAAACGGGATAAATCTAGAAACCGGCGCAAGAGTGCGACACGATACCGTCTCGAGCTACATACTCTGCCTCACTGGTGCAAATCAGTGCGCGTAAGCAAGGCAAAAACCGCGCTGTATGACTAACGAGATCAGCTGTTTCCTTGGAAGAAAGTTAATTGTATTCTCATTACTCCATTGTGTGTTTTAGTGGATATAATAAATCGGTAATCGTAGGTGATTATAAATATTATTAATTACAGAGCAGCTCTACGTTTTTGTCTAATATATTTGTGCTCTATTAAGCTGGAGAAATTAAACAAAACGAAATAATTTGTAACTGCTAGATCACGCTGATGTAGGGCAAGCACGAGGGATCCCCACGATGGCTCAGTTGGTTCAGAGCAATGCACGTTACGCAGAGTTAAATTCAAATCCCACTTGAGGCAATTAATTTTTCTTTTTTTTCTTTTAGAGCCTATGCACACCGCATTTTTTAAACGCGCTATCGACGCGCGGTCTCCTTCTACAATACTATGTTAAAGTAGCAGATACACAGCCTTTATTGGAATTTGAAATTAAAAATAAAACACTCACGCAAAGATCCGACAGGGTGATGCTATTAGCGGTGTAAAACACGAGCAGATCCGCGGGTAGACACCTGGAGCCGGGTTCTCGAAGCTTGGAGGCCAGCAGGAGGCAGGCAGTTCCCAGGAGTTGGACTTGGCTCTTCCCCACAGGACACGTGCTTAAGAACCGGTCCAGGTATGATACTGCCAGTGGGAACACCTCCTCTTGGCATCCTTGGTCTTCACATACCTGGATACAAGGGATTTTGTTAGCTAAGTGATTGAGAAACATTAGACTTAACTACTAACCGGCTGAGTGCGTGTCGGAGCAACCAACCGCAATATTAAGTTAGTTTTGAAAGAAAAATATGAAAATTTCAAAGAAAAAGTCAGATTTATCAATATATATAATATATGTATACGTAACAATAAACATTATCACCAAATTTCAAGTTCATAGGTCAACGGGAACTTAGTAACAGCGTAAAAAAAAAACAGCGATAAATTATTCCAAAGTTATACGGAATCGCGAATACAATACGTAATACATATAATAATAGAAATGTTCTGGGAATATAAGGTAAATTGTAGGCAAGATTTCCTTAAGCTCGGCGCCCTGTGTTTATCATACGGAATTCCTGATAACCTATATTTGAATGGAAATACGTGTAGCGATAATATCGAGTCGAGTTTCTATCCGACAATGCACGCCTTATCAATGTCGTTATGAACTACCCAGTTTATTAAACTGGCCTCTTGTACCCATACGAGTAAGAGGCCAGATTCTTACGAGAAGTTGGTTTACATACACCGTCCAAACTAGGACGAAACGCCCCACTCCACTCCTACCTAATCTTTTATATGGGAGGGAAAGGGCAGTACTTAGTCCTCAGTTGACAAAGTGCGAGTTGGGAACTGCACATCCACCTTTGATTTTTTCGCGCAAAAGTATGTTTTCGTCTATATTTTTCTTCACCGAAAGGCTGGTATATATCAAATTAAATTTTCTAGATTAGATAGGTATCTAATAGGAAATCTCGTAAGTTTCTTATAGGAAAGAGCCGGGATCCCATAACCGCCGCTTAAACAGTCGAATACTTGAACCAATTCAATATATAGGCTACCGTATCTTGCTGTACAAAACCCAAACTAGTTACGACCTTTGTAATTTGTCGCTTTAATTTCATATTTACACTATCATAACTTCCAACTGATGAAAATGACAAAGTAACAAAATGTCCTACTTTTTAGTTCAGCTGTAGCTAACAAGAGTATCATTGGAAAACGGATTCTTACAAGACGTCGTTATCCAATAACTGTAGCACAATGAATTCCCATAGGAAAATTGTAGAATTGGTAGCGTGTCGGGCGGTGGGAATGGGAATCTGTTTCAGATCCAAGATTGGCTTATTGTGAAAATGAAAAGAAGGGAAAGCGAGAAACTAAATTCAAGAGAATGCCCGCATATGATCCGAGATCCGTCCAAGCGCCGTAGACAACTGGCATAATAAAATGGGGCCTCTGCGCAAGTGCGCAATCTAGTAAAGGTGCATGGTTTTTGTTTTAAGGGCCATCAAAATTACCAATAAATCAAATGAACATATCTAAAACTTTATAATCTCAGAAAAAAATTCATTGTTTGATTTTTTTAAACATTTAACTGTGTGTGACATTTTTAAGTACATTTTTGAAAGAATACATAAATGTAACTAATACATAATCGTTTACTATTTGAATTTAAAGATCCATCTATTATTTTACAATAAAACTATGTTTATTCCGATTTTCTACCACATGCGGGCGAAGAGGACAGCATATCGAGCTAAAGTTAGCGAGCGAGCGAGACGAAACTTGGATAGATTAGATACGATATAGTTATTCGTAACCAAAAAAGCAATACACTTCAGTTGTCTATATTTGGCTTGATCGTTTAGTACAGTCGCCATAAAATATATCTGTACTCTTCGGGGTTCTCAAAAATATTTGAACATGCACTTTAACGCCTTTACAATAGTCTTGTTCAGATATTTCTAAGCACCTCGTTCGCTTCGATATATCTGACGGCGACTGTACCTATACCTAGTTTCGCACGCTGCAAGTGTAACGCGACGCGCTCCGTCCGGGCCGCCAAAGAATTTGATAGACATTATGTCTTGTCTGTCTCAGCTGACTGCCTGTCCCACGGCTAGGGCTTCCATTCCGTAATTACGTAATTACGGAATTACGTAATTACGGACAGATATTTGACTTCTAATAATTACGTAATTCAAAGGTTAAATTCCGTAATTACGGAATTATGTATTACCACTTATTTATTTAAAATATGCCTACTATTTCAGTCTAAAAATGGAAAAAGGTTTTATGAAATTGTAAATTAACGTATTATTAAATAACATAAAAGATTATGGGATATTATTTGGAGTTAGTACCTAGGTACCTCGACACATCACTAGCGAGAATGGACAGGATTGCGTTGTAACCCTTTCGACTAGGTTACTCTGATGTCTGTGGACTAGATACAAGAAGGAGGTCCGACAGGGGCCAGGGGTGCATTATTTTACCGGGCGGGTGTTCGATGTGGTGGCTGGAATGGCGGAACAGATCAAAAACCTATTAATATCATATTACTATTTGGGGGTAGTGGCTATAATTGCGACCATTGCTGAACTATTGGGATCCTAAAAGTGGGTAAAGTCCTGCAAACTTAAAGAATTGCAGGATTTTGCTGAACTCGAGAAATTTAGTCTCTTCAGGGCACATGACGTGTTTGCCCAAGAAAGAGCTACGGCTGTGCATTAGGCTACGGCAGTCAGTTAGGATGTGTGCAAGCGTCTCCTCCACTTCAATGCAGCGTCTGCACCTCCTTGTGTCACTCAATCCTAACGTGTGCATGTGCTTATTTAGTAAGCACCCTTACAAACACGCGTAGTCGGTCCCTGCTTAGCAATAGGCATCAGGGGACTCCTTTTTGTTAAAGGCCTTAAATAGCGCCTTGGAATGGTTCAGACATGGGAACTCTCTCTAGGCCTGAATGGTTTTGTAGAAACAGTAGATTTCCAGGGTTAGCTTGGTTAGATGTATGGGGATGCCGCAAAACGATTCTGGCCCGCAATGCATCCCCTTCGCGCCCGCTCGTGCAAGCTCGTCAGCTCTTTCATTTCCCGCGATGCCTAGCTGCATGCCCTGGGACGGGACCCACCGTAAAATAACCTTGTTTTTCGCTCCAAGGTTATTTAATGCTTCCCGGCAATTCAAGAGCACCGCCTGGCTATACGATTGAATATAAATGATATTGTTGAGATAATTGCTTTGCCGATTGGTTGTCGCACACTCTAAGATGGCGTATACCTCTACTTGGAAACTAGAGGAGTCCTTTCCCAGATTTTCAGCTGATAGCAACTGGATTGAGTGCTAGAAGTAAATTTGTGGCATACCTACTTCGAAAGGGATATCGTACCAATTCATCGATTTTAGACCAGCTCAATATTCGAATCAGACTGTCCACCACACTACCATACTTGATCAATAACAACTGGTTGCCAATACAACAAATAAAACTTAAAGACGACCGTATTACTGGTAGAAGTTCCTCAAGCTGGACTGACCATATACGTTCAGCTCTTTGTTCTGAAAATTACACGTGGATGCTGCGATTTATTTAAATAATGGTGTTAAAAATCGTTTCCCTTAATTATAATTAATAATTATAACAAATACAAATTATTTAGAGATTTTTAATTTGAACTCCGGGTCAGTTACGTAATTACGTAATTACGTAATTCAACGTTCTAATTACGAAATCAATTACGTAATTGACAAATCCGTAATTTTGGAAGCCCTACCCACGGCCGAGATCGTCAGCTGGGCTTGTATTCACAAAGCTACTCGTCTCGCCTCTGGCAGGCAAACCAGTAACGCTGACCTCTGGTTTTTTTTTTGGTTTTTTGTTCCTGTTTGGTCTGCTTAGCGACCAATAACAGATAAATTTGTGGATAACCTCTCGCTAAAGAAGAAATTCAAAGTTGTATGTGAAGTCCCCATATTTATGAGAGGATTCATTCGATACATATTTTTGCACTTGACTGTACCTAAAGCTCCAAGCGCACTGACAGCGGTGGCGGCGCGGTGTGGAGGCGGTACCGGTTGTAACATTCGAACTAATATGAAATGAAAGGGTCGGCACAGAACGCTTTTTTCCCGGCCGGTTTTCTGTGCGGACCCTTTCATATTAGTTCGAATATTACAACCGGTACCGCCTCCGCAACACGACGCCCCGCCCCGCTACCGCTGTCAGTGCTTTTCGAGCTTGAGCGTTTCGTCTAGACATTCTTGGAATACCTAACATTTGCATTAGTACAACTAAGTTCAAAACATGTTATGCAAGCTGTAATGCAAGGGAGACAAAACGTGAGATTTTCCTCATTAATTAGTGTTAATTACGTTGGAATCGGAATGTACTGGGTTAACTTAATCGACAATTATTCACAAAGGTGACCAAATAATTAGGTACGTTTTATGAATTATGTACGTGTTATGAAAGTAGGTAATGCCTAGGTTGTAACTAAGTACTAAGTATTGTAACAAAAGAGCAGATTTGACCTACAATCATTCTAGTTCTAGCTAGACTTAAAGTAGGTTGGTATAGTTCTTGTTTATGACAGTTTTTCTATATAGTGCCCTCAATCTCTGTAATGCCCTGTAAGTCCCAAGATATATACCTAGTTAGGTATATTATAGCAGGTATTTTTTTTGTAAGCGACTAGGTAGGTACCACCTGACAACTAGACCACGTTCGGATTAAAATGGTTTCCTCACGATGTAGATTAGATGGATACCTATGCCGATATTGTACCAATTATTACTAATGCAATGGCTTCGAGCAGGTACCTACGCGCGGCATAATCAAGCCGTGCCATTGACCTCGCGTCGTAGGCAAGTAGGTAAGGAGTTTTACATCTGATCTGATATGATTTACGTGCGATCGGCCTCACTACTATTGTATTTGTAGCATTTTGAGTCACTTTAACGTCATGTTTTTACCGTCATACTCGTTTTAACGTGTGACATCGACAAAGTATCGAAGTGAGCTATCTAGCTTACGAGACCGACTGTACATAGGAATGACTGACGGACGACACGATACCTACTGTGTCAGATGTCAGAGCGCTGCAGAACACGTCAGATAAGTATGGCCTAACAAGTGGCAAGTTGGCAACCCTCGGCGGGCGGGCGGCGCGCGCATCGCGCTCGATGACGTCATCTCCAACGTCGCGCCGGCGCAACCAAACCACGTGGCCCGCTTCACAGCTGACTGCCTACCCCGACTAACCACACCACTGCCATGCATGTCTGCCATGCACTTCCAACTCAAGTATAATTAGGTACTGGCTCTTTCGTGCCGTATTTCCATTTGAATTTGTAATTAAGCATGCAAAAAAGGGTTCAGTCGTTAAACGCGAGGCCACTGACACCGCGCTTTGTATCGTAAATGAGATAGCAATTTGCGTCTATGTATAGTATGTATCGCGTAAATAAAGATAAAGCGCGTCCGGCGTCAGCTGTGTGCGTGTCAAAATCAGCTGATTATTCAAATAGAACATCGGCCGGCGCGCCTCGCTATCGCTCGACAATTCCTAGTATTCCTACCTACTCCAAAACGTTTAATACGCGTGTTTCACTAGAAACAACAAAATACATTCAAAGATATTCTAATAAGATTCTAGCGCTATGAAAACAATAATCAGCTGATCGTGTAAACAATGTCACTAGATCTCAGATTAGACCGGCGTTATTACCGTATATCACAGCTGGAAAAAACACATGAGGGTGGGCACAGTGGCGAGGGCATACGGGGGCCACTGGTGCCAGCCACACGTGGCCGCGGCAAGATGGCGATGGGTGCGGCGCGGCGCACTCACCTCTAGCATCCACTCGGCGACGAGACGCCGCATGTGCGGCGTGATCTCATTCTGCACGGTGCCGAAGTAGTTGGAGGTGACGGCGTAGCGCTCCTCCAAGCGGAGCAGGTTGTCCAGGACCCTGCGCCGGAGCAGGACCGGGTCGGGCGCGGCCGCCCGCGGCGCCGGCGCCTCCCGGGGCACCGTCTCGCTGCTCGGACTCACTCGCTCCTCACACAGCAGCTCCATGACACACCGCACCGCGGCTTATTGCAGGGCTCTAACGCGACAGCTGATCGAGTAATGAGTACACAGAGAAGTAACGTTGCGACGGCTGCGAGTGCCCGAGTCGCAGTGAGCGGTCGCAGCGCGCCGGCGCGCCGAACATATGATCGGCGGGGCGCGGGGCGGGGCCGTGAGGCCCGCACGCAGGTTTCTCCTTCCCCGACTTCAAATCGAATACATGCACAACATTGTTTTCCCACCCGCTCGCTCGTAGGGTTGCGGGATCTTGTTTCTCGTTCGCGTATTTACGAAAAGAGCTCGAGTTCAATGTTTAAAGTTAAAAAATAGTTACTCGTTTTTTTTCAGTCTACTTCGCGACAATGAATACCTGCTGTACAGAACTCAAAGCGTCCGAATAATCAGTTAAAATAGTATAATTAATAGACTTAAGTACATAAAGATACTTAAGTAAATACTTCTTAATCGCATTTGTAATTATTTTAAAATTTTAAGTCTGTTGTGCAAAAGTTACGTAGAATGCCTAAATACTACTAGAGGTATCTAATCTAATATGCTTTTTCACAGTTTTCAAACATTTTAAGCGCTTGAGGTCATGGGCATCGATTCGTGACACGCCAAGCAAACAAATTAGACACGTCGAGGTAAATATAATTAGGTATATTATATGTACCTAGAGTAAGATCCATTTTGTTTAACATGGAATTCCCTAATTAGATGGAAATAAATTCTTACCTATTTATTTTGTTGTTTAATTAATAGTGGGTAATTAATAAGGCGAATGATAACCAAAGTTTTTTCATTAAGTATTATTAAATATAAAAAGAATTTAAAATTGCCTACTTACCTAATTCGTTAGTTAATAGCATTAGATAGAACTCTACATACCTAGTACATACGGTTATTTTTTATCTCGATTGGCGATTCATATTTGCCATTAGGGTAAGTTGGGGTAAAGTGAATCACAATTACACACCTAATAACGAAAAAGTGAAAATGATAATCTTTGGTACTTACCTATTGGGAATAAATAAAAGTAAGAAAAATTGTCAATTCCGTAAAAATAAAGATACCTAAGTACCAAACCACTACACTACTAATATACACACCGGCAGAATTTGTCCCAAATTAGAAAAATGCATTTTTAAATATTAAAAATTATTTAATTTATTCAATTTATAGTTTGAAATCACGAAAAGTTTTGGGCCAAATTTTCTGCCGGTGAGACATATTATTTACTACTACTTAATAAATTATTTGAATACATTATTAATTTATTACGTGGTATTGTGTTCCCGAGGAAGCGCTGTGTTGTGATTGAGATTTAGAGTGAAGGGACTTGCAGTCTCTAGTTGTTAACACAACGAATCCTCAAGTCAATAAAGGGTAGGCAACGCGCTTGTGATACTTTTGGAATGGCAGGCGTCAATAGGCGACTTACCTGCTTACCATCAGCACGCCGTAAGCTTGTATGCCACCGTCGTTTTAATCAATATATGTACCTATTGTATGTCACAGCTGTCCATAAAGTGGCAATTACCCACTTCCTGGCCAGGGGGTGACATACAATTTTACACTTATCACGGGCGGTAATAAATAATGCCGCAGATCGCATATTTATCGCCCTTGTCTTCGGCTCGTGCGTCAAATACATGCGATCAGAGACATTCTTTGTTTTACCGCCCTTGGTATCCATACTAGTAAATACTAATATAAATACTAATATTATAAATGCGAAAGTGTGTCTGTCTGTCTATAGATCTGGCTGTCTATCTGTCTGTTAGGTACCTCTTCACGCTTAAACCGCTGAACCGATTTAGATGAAATTTGGCATGGAGATAGTTTGAGCCCCGGGGAAGGACATAGGATACAAGTTTGAATGAAAGAGCGATGACTATGTAAGCGCCGGATGTAAGTAAATAGCAATTCTATCGCGATGAACGAGTAACGAGTTCCACGCGGACGAAGTCGCGGGCTAAAACTAGTTTACTATAAAGTTAAGTTACCAGCAGGTATATGGGAGCGAGGGACGGATCAGTGATTAACTGTGATAACCGACCTCCGGGGCCACCTCATTAATTAAAAGCTTTAACGTACCGGTTCGCTTACGCTGCGTTAAAATAAACATCCTCTATTTGTTTCTTAATTGATTTCGAACGTGCTCAATTTGATTGTGATCTGTTTAAGAAGCAAGTACTATCAGGTGCAAAAATATATACCGAATGCATCCTCTCATAAAAACCTTCGTTCACCGACGTAAGAGCCAGGGACATATTTTTGCACTTGACTGTACCTTACTTATACCAATAGCTTATTCCAATTCAATTTACTTTGCAGGGTGAATACACAAACATTATCAAATCAGCTGATTTAATTTAAAATATTCTAATGCAAATTTGGACTCTTTGAATTGAAGGTAAGTATCTTGTATGTAAATACCCTATTGTACACAAAAAGGTACAAATCCAAACAAATATTCTTAATCAATGGTGAATTTGGCGGAAACTGGACTATTTAAGGTACGAGTGAACAGGCATTTTCTGGGCGAGCTCGCTTCATCGTCGGCCTCAACTTTGCCCCCTGGCTAGATGCTGGCCAACAGCAATCCCATTTTTAATTTAAAAAAAATCTTGTCCGTATATTATAAGATAAGATGAGATAAGCTTTTATTTCCTTATAACAGGTTTCTTTGTACACTACAATTTAAATAACTAAAGTAAAATAAATATTCTTATTCATGTAAAATCACAGTTTATCACTTTTCTTCTTCTGTATAAGGACCGCCTAGAGCGGTGAAAGCCTCCTCCAAAGCTTTTCAGTTTTCCCTGTTTGTTGCTGTTCTTGTCCAGCAGTATCCTGCTACCTTTTTGATATCATCACTCCATCTTGAGAATGGTCTTCCTTTCCGCTGTGTATGGTCCCTGGGGTACCAGTTTCTGACAATCTTTGTCCATCTTTCATCTGTCACCCTTTGTGTATGCCCTGCCCGCCTCCATTTCAGTCGCAGCGCTTGTTTGGCTTCATCTGTGGCTTATATTATACTTATATTATAGCGCAACCAAAATATAGGAATGGAAAATATCAAGCAGAAATTATTGGATGATTCATCATCATCATCATCAGCCTATATACGTCCCACTGCTGGGCACAGGCCTCCTCTCATAGATGAGAGGGATTGGGCAGTAGTACCCACGCTGGCCCACAGCGGGTTGGGGACTTATTCACATACAACTTTGAATGCAGCATGCGGCTGTCAAGCGGCGGTCGTGGGTTCGAATCCCAGCTCGTACCAATGAGTTTTTCGGAACTTATGTACGGGATATCATTTGATATTTACCGTTAGCTTTTCGGTGAAGGAAAACATCGTGAGGAAACCTGCATACATCCGCGAAGAAATTGGATGATTATTAGGTACGAAATATGTTTGTTAGTTACTGGTTTGTGGTTTTAATTATGTCATTATCGCTATAGGGTAGTTCCTGTCTGTCCTCAAGATAAATTATATCATTCTGACCAACTCATGAAAGTGCAGAGATGCCTATATCTAGCATAATATGGGTGGTGCTAAAAGTGCAACAAATCTGGCAACCATAGGTACTGTCGTCTCGAAAATCTCACGGTTCGAAATAATTGCCATGCGATAAATAAATACAAATCAAATGTCGTACGTATGATTATTTTAAAAACTTACATTAAAAAATATCAGTCAAAAACAGTGTAGTGGCAAATGATTTGTCAATATGCAAACATCAATTATGTATATGGTCCTTCAAACCGGATTTCGTTAGTGAAGTGGTAAACGAAATATTTTATTGATATGGAATGGACCAAATGTGCTACGACACTTATTCGCACTCATACTTTAACGGGTTTTATTTAGTGTTGGGTTTTCGTGGATTCACATGTAGATAGGTACCTATATGTAGATAATATAAGTAGGTACTTGAAATTATTGGAAATGTCCGATATTTTTTAATACTGGCCTTTAGATTTTGAATCTTCTTGCGTGAATGTAAACCGTTTGATGGGCATCGCTCTACAACTTCTACAAGTACACACACATCCTAACATTATAGGTACTGTAGAACGGTACGGTGAAAAATACAAGAAAAAATAGGTTAGGTACTATTTTTTTATTAATGAAGCTAAATTAATAATTAATTAAGCTGGAGATCCCGGGTTTAAATTCCAGTCAGGGCATTTATTTCTGAGCACGAATATTTTATTTTGTTCCTGTCCTGAGTCTTTGATGTTTTCTTTGTATCTTAAGTATCTATATTTATATGTATGTATATCGTCGCCTAGTACCCATAATACAAGCTTTGCTTAGTTTGGGACTAGGTCAATTTGTCTAAGATTGGCCACAAATTTATTATTTATTTATTTTATGTTATTCTTAAAATGCCCAGCCCTTTCTTAAAACGATACCTTTTTACCCCGACTTACCCCAATGAATATTAGAGGACCCGATCTGGTAAAATCTACGCCATAGATACATTTACACTTTTGTACCATATTACAATGGAATAAGGTGCAAAAGTGTAAATGTATCTGTGGCGTCAACTGTACGTAGGCATATACAGAAGAATCCGCTTATAACGACTCCGCTTATAACATTTGACCGCTTTTAACGACTGCTAAATCACCAGACGTTAGGATTCACACCAAACATTTTCAAAGAAAATCAGTCCGTTTTGTACGACGTGCTGTTAAGTGCGACGTAAAATCGCCGGTCCCTTGACTGTCACTGTATCCGGATTCTACTGTATTGTTAATTAGGACTGATGGTGGACTCTGGTGATGTTCTCGCGCTCTCATGCCTGAGTGGCCTAACTTAGCCTGAGCTTGGCCTGTCCTGGCTCGACCTGGCCTGTGCCTGGGAGCCTGCGCGCGCAGGAAGTGCGCCATAACCGCACGACATTAATCACCGCTCAGCGGCTTCCTTCGCGGCAAGTGCCCTAGCATAACCCATCAGGAATTGTGCGAATTTTTGTTTCGGTTGTCCACACAGTCCACAGTATTAGGCAGAGAGCCTTCCGCGAACCGGAAATGAAGTATCCCCTCTTTTTCGCACTTGCACATTCAAGTGACAGAGACGGAGATATGTACTTCGTTTTCGGCTCGCGGTAGGCCCTCGGTTTATAGTGCTTTTCTCGAAAATGGGCGAAAAATTACAAAATTTAAATTGAGGTTTCAGTCAATTTATTTACTGGCAACCGTACTGTCTTCTCGAAGATCTCACGGTTCGAATTAAATGCCATACGATAAATAAAAAGTCAATTTATATATGTCTATTAAAACTGGTCTTTAGGTATTTATAGTTAAACAAGGTAGGTACACTTGCCATGAAAATACCATAACGTAACGAGCAAAGAATCGAGTTTAAATGTTTATGAACGTCCGCTCCTTGAAGCTTGAACACGACTGTGCTACTCTAAAGTTAACCTCATTATTACCTAGGTATTAAATCATCATTCAAGATGTAATAGTCCTGATGATAATGACGATTCTATATTCACTACAAATGCGACCAAACCGTAAAAATATTGGAGATAATCTATCGGTAATATATCTGCAATATAATACTTATTAATTATTGTCGCATTATGTATTTCAAAAGGCTTCTGTTTATAGTTTGTTAAAGAAATGAAGAAACAACTAGACATGATTGACAGTCACATTCCTAGTGAAAGGTCAAATTTCTAAACAATAGTTAATAACATACGCTACCTGACAATTAACTAAAAGACTCAGTACATTAAAGAATATTTAAGTTCGCCGAGTTAATGTTAAAATAATCCGCCCAAAAAGTAACTTAACATTCAATGCTTTAAGATTCCAAATGCAATAACAGTTTCATAAAATGTCGGCCAATTTAAAACATCTCTAATATTCGTAATATGTGAATGCCTAAAGTCAACTTGAATAACTAGGTATTTAGATAATTAACAAGACACTTAACAGTTTTTAGGGTTCCGATTTTTTATCGCGTGATAAAGCACCTGTCTCTTTCTGATATCACTCGATAGACAGTGGCGGATGCTTTATCTTGTTTATCACGCGATAACTGCGACTATAATAAGGGGCTGGGCATTTTAAATTGATGCGCATGCTAGCCCGGCGCACGCATAAGGGCGACACTTTTATTGTTTCAATTATTTTTCTTTTTTTTTTTCACTCTTTTCTCCGGCGGCGCGCATTCTGCGGTCGTGATGACATCTGTGTTTTATTATAAGTTACCTACCACAATATCTATAGAGTTAGAGATTACCAGTACCACCCATAGTCTACAGCAAAGGAATACCCATTCGTGAAACGTTCGGTGTGGGTTAGCGACTTTATATAATATAGCTCATACTTTCTTCTTAGCCCAACTATCATACGTTATTTCTATTTTTTAATATCAATGTGTTACTAACTTCCTATGGATCGCAATATGGTCTGAAATAAACGATTTTTATTTTATTTTATTTTTTTATGGCCATCGGCCGACACCGGGCGATTTAGCCCGTAAAATATGAACATAAAAAGTATCGTGCTAACTGGGCAGGTTTCCTTAATGTTGTTTCGGTATCGAAAATTATGTTTCGAAAAACACATCGGCACGAGCCGGGATTTGAACTCAAGACCGCCTGATGCTTGAACAACTAAGCTCAGCATATACAGGGCTATGGCATATTTTTTTAACTAAGAAATGATAACGATGATTATAACATTATAACCATGACGACCGCTTTAGTTTAGTTGGTAGTGACCCTGCCTGCGAAGCTGGAGGTCCCGGGTTCGATTCCCGGCCGGGGCATTTATTTGTGTGATGAGCACGAATATTTGTTCTTGGGTCTTCAAAAAAAAATTCAAAAATTCAAAATTCTTTATTTGGTTAAATACATTTTGCTATGATTTAAGGCGATGGAGCCATCCGGTAAGCTAAAAAGCCTGTGTTGGATGGCGCCGCTCTTCCTTTAGGTTACAAAAGTATTGTGTTTAACTAGTTAAATCTAAAGTTATGGTTATTTATTTAAGTAGCATTCCGTTCTTCTATGGTTAAGACTTTAATTACATGGTTAAGCTTGCAAAATAACAATATAAGGTACGTTTAATTTAATGTAAATATTACATGACATTAAGCCCGGTGTTCATAAAGGATTCAAAGGTCTTGGATGTCTTCTATGTATTTAAGTATTTATTTAATAGAAATAAAAATCAGTAAACTGAACATGCCTGAATAGATATACACATAAACATTACCCACCACATTCTGAAAAAAAAAAAAAAAAAAAAAAAAAAATTTATCTATATAAGTATGTATATCGTCGCTTAGTACCCATAGTACAAGCTTTGCTTAGTTTGGGACTAGGTTGATTTGTGTAAGGTTGTCCACAAATAAGAACCACCCTGAAAAGCATATTGGTAGTTAGTCTAATGGACAGTCAACATCGAAAATATTGGTGCGGACTAAGTGCCAAAAAAATGTGAACGTGGCCTTAATGACAAGAGCGTAATAGCGCACCTACAGATATCATTGTCACTTTGGTAACCCCTGTTGGTAACATATTTATGACTTTGATTGGACATTAGACCAAAACCATTGGAGGTCTCATAAAGGAATAGATCACCTTTTTAGGGTTCCGTAGTAAACAAGGAACCCTTATAGTTTCGCCATGTCCGTCTGTCCGTCCGTCTGCCCCCGTTTTTCTCAGTAATAGTTAGTACTAGAAAGCTGTAATTTGGCATGAGTATACATATAAATGACGCCGACAAAACGGTAGAATAAAATCATAAAAAAAAAAATTTTTTAGGGTACCTCCCCTACATGTAAAGTGGTGGTGCAATTTTTTTTTCTTCCAACCCCCATCGTCTGGGGTATCGTTGGATAGCTCTTTCAAAAATATTATAAGGTTTCTAATAAGAGCATTTTTTGATTAATTAATTAGTTGGCGTGATATTAAGCTTTGTAGTGATAATTTTTGTTATGGTCAAGTGTCCCGTCCCCCCCGTCCCCCCCAGCCAGCTAAACGGTGGCTACTAGGCATGTGAAAAAAATCATGGTAGTAGTATATACGATGAATTTAAAAGGAAAACTATCACAGCTAAGTAGACATTTCTAGTTAACGAGTAATAGTCGTACTTCAGAAATGTACTTTGCAAAAGCAAACTTTCGTACAATTTCCATTGATACCTTAGATAATGTTGTTAATTTTGTCAAAAAGATAGTAAATATAAGTTTGCGAACTTTTTAGTCCACATAATGTAACGGGTGGACGACTACGGAACCCTACCTTGCGCGTGGCCCGACACGCACTTGGCCGGATTTTAGTACATATCCTGAGATCACTATTATTTATAGTAAAATCACACGGAAAGCTACTCGAAAACGCCACGTTTAAAATTGAAATCCTTGTACCGGAGCTTGGGATAAAAGTCCGAACCTAACTTTCCTATACATATTAAAACATGCCGAGCACAAACAATGAACAGCATTCCAAAACATAGGCAATATCAGCGGATACGTGCGAGCGGGACGTCACTCTTCTCGGAATCACGAGGTACAAACAACGAAATTGTACGTTGGTAAACCTTACTGCTTCGTCACAAGGTTCATCACTGTTCACTTGGTACGTAATGCAACCCGGCGAAATGGAATGCAACCGGCCGGCCTCACTATTCCGAAACAACCGCACGTTCGATATTCGGTTTTCAGTTCGAAATTCATGCGTGTCGATGGGAAACGTTGCCAACGTGATAGCGGTCGGTTCGAAGTGGGTTCAAAACTGCGCTTGAGCAGTCAGAATCGACCTGCTATTCCCGAACCCTGGGCAAGCATTTCTGAGCTGGTTCAACTACGCTATATGCGAACCAGTTTAAATCTGACCTCTGATCGCGCACGTAATGAATCTAGGGGCAACATTCGCTGACGAGCTGATAAGTAGTCGAGGCAAAATGTTTTCTGAAGAGTTTTAAATATTTTTTTCACATCACCTATTCGGATAAGGGCTTTTTCTTCCCTGCTAGGAGGGATCAAAATGGCACTTTTCTTCCCTGCCACGAGGGATCAAAGTGGCACTTTTCTGTAACGAGTAATTGTATTGTATCGATTTTGATAGTTAAGTATTGTATCGATTTTGATAAAATAAATGCACAACCATTGTTATTTCAGATCTTTTATTATTCTAAATAGGTGATGTGAAAAGCAGTATGTGTCACATGGAAGCAAAATTATTTCCACCTTGGGCGTTAATTCTTGAATCCCTCACTACGCTCAGGATTCTATTTTAGAATACCTCGCTACGCTCGGGATTCTATTATATAATCCTTCGCTTCGTTCAGGATTAAATTTACGCCCACGCCGTAAATATGTCATTTTGCTCCCTTGTGACACAATCTACTATTTAACAAGCATGTCTAGGGGAACCTGTGTGTAAGCCCTCAGACTATTCATAGTCGGCTTTTTCTTGCCATTTCGGCTAAACTCGGCTCTGGCACACCTACGTGGTGCCCAGATACTAAGGGATGTACCGACTAGTCGGAAAAGCGTACTATCCGGCCACATTTATAGTCGGCGATTAGTCGGCAAAGGAGACCGACTAGTCGGCACTTATTAATGTGTCTTTCTTCAATACAAAAAATAACCATCTTAGAAATAGGAACTTTTTATTTTGACTAGAGAATGTACTGACTAGTCGTCGACTAGTCGGGAAAGCCGACTATCCGGCCACATTAAAGTCGGCGATTAGTCGGCGACTAGATGGCCAGCACGGCTAGCACATAATGGCCTCGAGAGTATCTCGGCTTATCTCGAGCTATGCGTCTTTTTTTGATAGGTGCTGTTAGAAAGTGAAGGATAGCTCGAGATAAGCCGACAAACTGACATTGCCATCATGTGCTAGCCATACAGCTCAGCACCGATTAGTCGGCAGGTCGGCAAAATCCATATTCGGTACATATATTATCCTCTCACCTTATCGCGTTAGGAACGAAAGAGCTCGTACTATGCGGTGAGCGCGTGCGAACAGGATGTCATGATTGCCTGTCAAACATCGGTTTTGTAATGATAGACAGAAAACCTGTACGTTAGTACAGTCATCATCAAAAGTAGCTTGGCATATGAAGAGATCAAAAGTTGAGAGAGAGAATGAACTTAGCCACCAAATAAAAAATACTATACAGTACACGGGCACAGTGGAATGTCAACTGAAGGAGCTGTCCAACTGCGAAAGCGCATCCGTAACACCCTACATCACTACTTGCTCTGTAGGTACCTACAAATAGGTGTTGTGTTCCTGTAAGGTGGTCACAACACAACAGACTAGTGTTCCAAAGGACTCGAGCCTTTTAACTCTAATTTTACAAATACAAAAGCGTTTATTTCCCTTTAAATTACAATGGTGTGGTGTGGTGGTGTTTTAAAGCCTCGGAGTCCTTTTTAGAACTGGCTTGATGGAATATGACTCGAAGAGCAAGTGATTTTAATAAGGGTTATGTCTAAAAAAGGGCTATAGGCTTTTTAAAAGTCTATCAGCCTTTTTAAAGGGCTCAAACCTTCTTTTAAACAATAAAGTTTTTTCTATTTCTATTTAAGGTTAGTCGTTTTTTTTTTAAACTGAAGCTGTCTGTTGAACAGGCAGTTCGTATTCTTATTTTCAACCGTAACACTATAAAACAATGTTTAGCGAATATGCACCAAAACAAAGCTTCTGTCGTCTTTGTTTCAACTTGGTTCAACAAAATGCTGTATCTACTTACCTTCTCAAAGTATTTTGAGCAAATCCCAGCTTAGTTAAGTAAGATTTCTTTTATTCTTAGATGGTTATCTATTTGCGTTTTATCTTAGTTGTTATGAGCGGTTGGTTCAAAGAAGTTCGTGCCTGCCTTTGGTGGAGGTAGGAAAAAGATGTCTTATCTACGAATATATTACAAAGATCCAGAATGACCCCCGCGGCTTACCCCGGGTATATGTATTTTATCGCATTTCAAGTTCAGACAATTTTCAAATGCCCATGACAATGTTATACATTATATGTGCCTATTTTTTTAACATGTCTGTGGTTTTATACATTTACTAATATTGGGATTGCTCTTGGCCAGCATCTAGCCAGGGGGCAAAGATGAGGCCGACGGTGGAGCGAGCTCACCCAGAAAATGCCTATTCACTCTTGCCTTTAATAGGTCCAGGTTACTTTACTTATATGAACTCGCAAATAAAGATGCTGGCAGGGAATACCAAACCTTAGCATGGTCGTTTACATTAGAATTACGATTAAAAACGGGATAATTAGAATTACCATGTATATTAGTGGTATTGAGTTTACGATATTTCCGCACTGTTGCAAGCGCCGCGTGATCCATTATCACGGATAGTTTTAAACACAGGTTGACCACTTCTGGACAAATGCTTTTATAGTGTGAATAGTTATTTAAATCAAAGTTGACGTAGAAACTGTAATCTTGACTCCACTGGTATTTTGACATTAATTTTATAATTACTATTTTATGATTTCTACTATTTGATTATTGTTTACATTGCTAACATTGCTTATTTATTATCATTGAAATATTGTACCGTAACGTAACGTAGCACGAAATGTTTGCATGCCTGCATGCAGGCTGGATAGGTACATGGAACTTATAATTTTAATATATAACACCCTGTACCTACTGTATTCCTGCAAATAAACGATTTGATTCATTAAAGTGCAGAAATATAGGAAACTCAATACCACAAATTTACATGGTTTAAATAATTAAATATCTCGTTTTTAATCGTAATTCTAATAGTAGAATCATCTTGCTTATATTAGATAGGAGCAGTCCAGTTCGGGAAGTACCTCCCCACAGAAAACCGCTGCCATAATAACAACAATACATCACAGCTGTTAAAACTATCTAATGACTAAAGAGTTACTCAAGTACAGTCAGCATCAATAGTAATTAGCTAATTACTCATAAAAACAGGTCAAAAGCTCTTACAATAAAGGATTTTGACGTCTTAATATACGTTGTTACGTTTGATGCCGACTGTACTTTGATATCACACCATCTTCCGCTCGCTCCGAATACTGTATCAGATGACACAATTTACACACTAGAGTCTAGGTACTTGAACTTCAATTAAAATGTCTAACTAGCAGAAACAATTACATTAATATAAAAACTTTCGTTTCTGTTATTCGAAGTAATGAGTACTATTGTTTCGACCGACGACAGCGATTAATTAGAACTTTATCTCTCAACAATTAGACTTTTCTCAGCTAGGCTAGGTTTAGTGAACCAGCGACAAAACTCCCAGTAGCTCGATCCCTCTGACACCTCAGATTCGGTTGAAACCACACAGGAGCGCAAACTCTTAGAGTATTCCAGTGTTTAAGCCGCCCGCGTGGTCGTGTCGGAGGTTACCCCTGGAAAACCCCAGGCCACTCTCCAACCGAGCACTCCTATCGCTTTATTGGGCCCGGCGTATAAAGCCACAGCCAGATTAAAAAAAAAACAACAATTAATGTGCATGTTCTATGCATCAATGTATATATTTGTAGATATGCTTTTTAGTTTTTACTGTTTCTTCATATAGAAATAAATTATGTTGAAAGCCAAGACTACATCAATAGCGAATTATGAAATTAACGTCATACCAATCATATATGTATATACGTTTTAATTTGTGAATTGTGAAATTTCACCTACCGATGTGTTTAAGCCGGAATTTTTAATTTAATTAACCTACAAGGGATTCAGCGAAATTATATCTATATTTGGGTACTTATTAATATCAGACAGGGTCCTAGATTCATACGAAATCACTCAATTTCTTTTGACCGTCTCTCTCTAGGTATATGGTCATTGGTCATTCCCTTATGACCGAGGATCGTGGAGTTCACTGTACGATTTACACTTTGAGTATCTATATAATTTGCTTCCATCGACTTCTGTTTATTGCCTCCTTCACAATGGTGTAAAACTTGGAGGAAGATGAGACCTTCAGTTGATCTGTCCATCTGGTAGGAGACCAGCCTTGAGCTCGTTTGCCGTCTTTCAACCACTTTTACTTTTCCAAGCTCTCATCTCCTCTTCGCACCTCGCACTATGTGGCCAAAGTATGCTAGGATACGCTGATGGCATATTGGGATGGCATTTTGAGCAGTGTGAACTCATTGGTTGGTGCGTTTGGCAGTACAGGCCGTACAGGGGATTTACATTGTAATGTGTCAGTAAATAAATGTAGGTATTTAAGACCACGTTATTCGAAATCATAGTATTTTTCATTCAATTTTAAACCATTAAACTCACTTTATTGATGGGATATTTAGATATGTTATAGTTTAAGAGTCGGTCTAGTGTATTTTAAGGCTGAAAACACGATATTTGAAACTTCGCTCGATGATCTCACATCGCAAAAACAGGTAAATTTTGATCTTATTGTGAGTCGTATATAAAATATATCCAACTCAGACTCGAGTAAAATATATCAATAGATAGGAAACGATGTGAAGAAGTGTATTTTACGGCTAATTTTTTTTTAAATGTTTTTATATTTAACAAAACTCAAAAATATCAGAAAAGCAAACTGCGCGCTTCATTTTAGTAGACAGATGGCCGTTGGGCATAAATAAGAGTGTAATGACTGGAAATAGATAGCCAACTTCACGCATATTGTGATCCCGACTAAAGCGCCACCAAGTGCTAAAGTTAGTAAGCATTATCTTGGATACATGAGAAAAAACATACAAAAAGTGCATCTGCCGCTGGGGATGGAACCCGGGTACATTGTCTCTAAAGACAATATACTTTACCACAGGGCCACGTGTGTGATACTGGTACGCATCGAATTTATGAATACCTTTTAACAGTCTACCTACTTTTACTTTTTAGCTGACTATTCGAGCAAGTTTAATAACCATGAAAATAGGTGGCGCTATTATTAATTCCGTCAGCTTTCTTCTAAGATGAACAACCATGCCGTTGGGCCTCGAGCTGGACGGACGTCTGTCGCACTTTTTGCAGTTTGACATTTATAAAAATCGCATATTTAATACCAGTAACTAGATGATATTAACATTTTCAGGGCAAATTACTGGTGAGTCATATCGACGAATAAACATTTAAAATAGTTTTACTGGTACTTTTACAATTCGAGATAGTGGAAAACATAAAATGTGGCTAATAAAGCTTATCATTATATTAGTTTTTTCCTTTTTAAACCCTCTCTTATTACAAAAGGTTTCATTGAGTATTTTTAAAAAGTTGTTTTTTTTTTCATTATACGGGTCACACTCCTTCATATAGCATATTGTATATTTTATGTCTATGTGTGAGTATATTCATAGCGCCTGACACAAAGTTTGACATCTGACATTAGCAAATTAAATTCAAGCTTGGTATTTCAAATACAATATTTTAAATTATTAAATATATTGAGCTTCGTATTGTAACAAAATAAATATGCCCAAACGGACCGTAATCCTGCCAAAGTTTTGATTCGACTTCAATTTTCTCTGCAGTTCAATGTAAAGCAGAATGACATCAGTATTACGATGAAAGTGATATTATTGCATTGTGTAATTATTCCAATATATCAACGTAAACGATGCCTCGGATAATATCTGAAATAGAAAGGGCCCAAAGCTCTGAGGAATTCTGGCCGCTTACGGCTAGTATGTGGGGGAGGATATTTGGTGACGGCGTCGCGGTCTCAGATCTATGATCAGCGGCTTCGGTGAACTTCACTTCATAGCCACATCATGCGCAAATGTTTACGTGAATTTACTGGACGAAGTGATACTGCAAATTGTTCTACTGACTTTCCTGACTTTATTCAAGATAATTGCCCCATACAGCACGGGTCACTTGGGAATGGTTTACTCTACAGCTACATCCAGGCATAAATGTAATGATGTAATGCCATCGCCTGAAATTCGAACCCGATTGAGAATCTTTGGGGTTTAATGGTTCAACAGTGGGATCATCGCCATGAAAGAACCAAAGAAGCAATTCAAGCAATAGATACTGCAATGAAATATGGGAGGAAATGCGGGGAACTGACATAATTATCAACGTCTTCTCAGCTTATTGAGAGACAGGCTACAAACTGTTATAGACGCACTGTGGTTGCACGCATTATAATCCCTCAGTCTTATGTTTTATGTTTATAATAAATTATATAATAAATTTTGAATTTTATTTAAGATGGATTTATGAACCGTACGTATACTGTCTTCTCGAAGATCTCACGGTTCGAAATAAAGGCCATACGATAAATAAAGAATAATAAAGAACTAATAAATAAAGTTGTAAGCTTTTATTAGCAGGGCAAAATATTTATGTTGAATCTTTTTCTAAATAAATAAAAAAAAAATACAAAATATTTATTTACCAAAATAACGCTCAATAATTATTTAAGTTCTAAAAATTACGATAGTTTAAATAAAACACAAAAAAAACACTTGCTCTTGCCTGAGATTCGAACCTGTGACCTGTGCTTTAGAGAGCAAGCGATTACTAATTACACCACAATGTACTTGGCTTAGTGGTTGAAATTAAGCTACTTATTTGTGGCTTGCAACTTTGACTTTTTGTGTCGAGTCGTGATAAAATTTAGCCCTTATTTAGTAAAGTGAAATCTGTCAAAACTGCGCAACAGAGACAGAGATATGCAATGAAAAGTCTACACTCTCTCGCGTGAATGTCATAACAATCTGTTCTAAATTTAAATGGTTGACAACCTAATTTTCACATGCGCCACTCTGGCTTATTCTGGTTAATTTGACAAAGAAGGTCTGTCACATATTCAAATTCTAAGTTACAGCAATCATTAAAAAAAACGAGGTCAGTGACCTGTCACAGTAAAGTGAGATAGTGTGTGTAAAATGTAATTGTGTTTGTTACTGGGGAGAATTACGATAATGTTGCGCCGCCTAGCGGATTTTTTGTGTCGCGTTTGTAGTTTCGCTGCAATAAGAAAGCCTTAAGTAAATCAAAAAGGCAATATTTACTGGCGAGAAATTGCGCAGGACCGAGCAGTAGCGTGCTCTTGTGTCGGAGGCCTAGACTAATTTTGGCACTTACTTATCGTCGTGCCAGCCCAGTTGGTTAGTTTAGTTTAGTATTTACTATGGTATATATGCTAGTTTGATCGTAATTTTTACTACTGACCTTTTTTAGTCTCCACAAACAACTAAGACTAGAGACTACAAAAAAATTAGGCGGCAGAGCTGAATACAATCGTTTGACATATTTAACCCATGAGTTGACAAGTCCGAGAACAATTTTAATGATCCTTGTCCCATAAATCATATTAAACTTAAGTACAAATACGAATGATTTGATCTGGCATCTCATATGAACAAATTATGATTGACATTTGACGTAAATTGATGAAATCACACGACACGCATGTAAACAGTCCGTAGTCTTTATACCTACTGTTCGTTCTATAATATTTGTAGACAAAAACACGTCAGAAGCTGGTAATTCTAAACCTGCCAGACAATGGTAAAAAAACCTAATCAACATACGTTAATGACCTCTATTACTCCGTGGAAACCCCATCATACAGCCGTAAAAAGCATAATTCCGATCAGATCAGCTGATCAGCGTTATGAACAGTTAGCGTGGCGTCGCGCTTCGCCGCGCCGCAGCCGGTGCAGCTGAGTGCATCTAGTGCTGGGTTCAACAACCTGCGCTGCTTCCGTGCTCTTTTTCAAAAATCCAAAATGAATAACTATTGTAGGCGAGGGGGAGTCTTATGCCTTAGTCACACGCACCGAGCAAAACGGGCGAGACAGTAAAATTAGTACTGTCTAACTAATTTTACTGTCTCGCCCGTTTTGCTCGGTCGGTACGTGTGATCCTGGCATTAGTCCTTGGTGTTGCGAGCGTCTATAGGCTAAGGTGTCCGCTTACCATACTTGCCACCGCCTTTGTATACAAAATAAATAAAACCAGGCAAGTGCGAGTCAGACTTCGCTCATTTCGGGGTTCCGAACCAACCGCAAAATTAAGTAATCTAGTTTGTTTTCGCGCCTCCTTTAGCTGTATGGGAGCCCACCTGAAAACATTTGAAAATAAGTTTTGACTATTTATATTATGGCTTCGGAACACCAAGATGCTTAATACTGGGAAAATTAATTAATTAATTTAATTCAGACCAATCAATCAATCAATCAAATCGTTTCTCTCCTCTAAGGTCCATATAAAAGTTAGTACAATATGCTTAGCTCCAACCATTTGGCTGTAAACCTGTGTGACGACGGACGTACAGACGGACGGACGCGTGAGCAACGCTTTAGCCTAGTTGCAAGTGATATATATACTCAAATAGGTGTCATAAAGGGATCGTCCTAAAACAAACGCGACTACGCGATTATCGCGCGAATTCGCGACTTTTACTAGTAAATATTCTAAGTTGAAGTCGCGCGATCATCGCGTAGTCGCGTTTGTTTTAGGACGATCCCTATGAAGCTTGGAGATCCCGGGTTCGAATTCGAATCCCGGGCAGGGCATTTATTTGAGTGAAGAGCATTTATATATGTATATATATATACATATATAAATGAATTATAATTAATTACTGCAAAAGCCGTGAAGGAATGAAGGCTAACCCTAGTACAGCCTAGAGGACCTTAAACTTTACACTTTACCTTCCAATATGTAGCGAGTAACGTCCAGTTTACGGGCCATTTTTGAGAAAAGTAATTTATCTGTACGTTACTAATGTTCTCGAGCGCGCTCGTACTTGGCTTCCAGACGGCCTCTTCCTTGGCTTAACGACTGCTATCATAGACAGCAACCGGGATGAACAACTTAACATGCCTTCCAAATCATGGGAGCACTCAGTAATTTTTATGTGTTATCTAGGTATAGATTAAGAGTTGACCTTTCTTACCTGAGAATAAAGATTTTATTATTATTATTGTTTTATTAATAACCACTCAAAGCGGTCACCCATCCATGAACTGACCTGGGTCAACATTGCTTAACCTCGCATACCGCACACGGCACACGGGCGCCGCTGGGCAACGAAAGCGCTCCAGTCAAAAAGTGTATATGTGAAACATTTCTTTTACACGACACTTCTGAATCAGTGACACATTTCATTCCTTGACACGTCATTTTCTTCGCAGAGACGGTCATTGTAGCAATCTTCCACCTTAAAACCTTAATTGCTACGACGTAGGACGTAGCACTGCAGAGTCGTAGCAGCCTCCGGCTATCAGCCGCAGGAGTTGCTGGCTCTGTAGGCAGCATGCTAAGTGTAAATAGAACCTGAGCGGACGCTCGAGCATTGCGTCCAGCGGAGCGTGCATGTCAAACAATTGAAACTCATACTGGTGTCCTGAGTCGCCGGTCGCCGCCGCACAAATAGTATGGACGCTCGGCCGCAACGCTGGACGCTCCGCTCCGAGCGTCCACTCCGAGCGTCCAGAACGATACAGATACGAAAGCCGTCCGCTACCGGTGATTGGGATTCCCCGGCCGAATGACAAAAGAATGTTTTGTTTTGTTTTTTTTTTCGCTGGGAGAGGACGGTACACAATAACTTGCAGCCAAGTTCTATAACATTGCGAGGCTTCGGGTTACCGAGGAACAATGAGTTCGATCAAACCCTGCATTGTCATATATTGCGCCCAAGTTCTTCCACCGTGTAAATCAGTTGTACCTATTTAGCCCAACTAGACGAGATAATATATATTCCTCCTTGTCGTATCCGACAACTGCTATCCCTACAACTTCCTCCGATGAGCACGGATATGGCTCGCAAAACAAAACTTGAACTGTTCGGTCACACTGGGTGAAGTATAACTGCCCCTGATCATTTAACGTGTAGGAATATGAGTCTTCCGTAGATGATGCTTATGGTCCAGGTGTTCGAGCCGAGCTTCTTCAAATGAAGCCAGATCTTTTCGGACTCTGTTACGCCATTGTCGCCATTCCGGTGTCATGGCAGCAAGCTCTTCCCAGCGCTAGGAATGCCGCAGGGTTTGAGATGACGTTTTAATACGTCTTTATATCGCAGAAACTGCCCCCCGCGATTCCGCTTCCCATCCGCAAGCTCAGTAGCTCTAGTATAAGTTTTTCGAAACATTAACTAATTCGAACGCGTTTGTGTTTTGTCTCAAAATGTATGAAAGCGTATGTATGTATTCGTGTATTGTATATATTTATGTTTATATGTAGTTAGTGTATTTGCAATTAATTTGTTTTAGTGTTCCGTGTAGTCCGTTTTCATACGTTTTCATACTTTTTACTTTGCACCTTTTATAAAATCTCTGTTTAGCCCAATGGTTGGCTGGTAGAGAATGCCATTTGGCATTAAGCCCGCCATTTGTACAATTCTGTGTATTTTGTGCAATAAAGTTTAAATAAATAAATAAAACGTGAACAGCGCCTCTGGTGGTCACTAGTGGAAACTAAAACAGCGAGTATAACATTTTTTGCTAACCGATGAACGCGCGTACCTATTTCAAACTCGGTGAGAGCGTTTTCATACATTTTGAGACAAAACGCAAACGCGTTCGAATTAGTTAATGTTTCGAAAAAACTTATACTAGAGCTACTGAATAGAACATGGATTTTGGAAGTCTGCAGTCTGTCATGCAACTAACGTGACCACTCCATCTCAACTGGCTTTTTATTAGAATAGCCTCCATGCCGGGCATGTTAGAACGTCGTAAAACGTCCGTGTTGGTCACACGATCCTGCCACCGAATGCGATAAATAATAAATATAGAAATATCGAGATGAACAATGGTGTGAGAAAAGGGATAAAAAATGGCAAGAGAAATACAAATGATGTATAAGACAAGGATGAATAAAAACATCTACATTTTATTATTATTCTGGTTTACAGACATAATAATCAAAAGTTATTCCGTCTTGGGAAAAGCGTTGACGTCTTAGGCCTTGGTCGTTCTGACCCGTCGGCCGCGACAGGCAGCGGCGCGTCGCACGCGGCGTCTGAATGGTATGTTCGACAATGTATGGGAGCGGTCGTTCTCGCCCGCCGCATGCGACTTCCCTCCGCCGCCCGCGACTGCCGGACGCTGCACGCGGCGTCTTTAGTCATTTTGAAGCATTGCGGCGGGTGGACGCTAGCGTTGAGTATGGATTTTACCAAAGAGAAAGACGATTTTTTGATTGAGTTAGTAAAGTACAAAGAGTATTTGGTACGATGTACAAGACAAAAACTTTAAAAACGGCATTTTTAAACATAAACTGTGGGAAGTATTAGTAAAAAAATTTTTGGATACTACATTATTAATAAATCCTCATCCTCTTCTTCCTGAAGCAATAAATATGCTAGTGTTTTTTCCATTTCGCGTACACATGTCTCTTCGCGTACACAAAACCTCGGAATCTGCCGCCGTTTTGGCCGCCGCAGTTACGTTTCAGAACGACCACACAGCCGCTGTCCGCGGCGTCCTGCGTCTGCCGCCAGACGCTGGACGTCGCCGGCGGCGGTGTCAGAACGACCGAGGCCTTAGAGCATTTGCTCTAAGGTTGTCGTATAGATACCCTTTTACGCCGCGCAAACGCCATCTATTAAGCATACGTACAGTAGCTACAAAACGACAAATTCATGGGATATTTTATCTAGCTATAAATTCTGAACACAGTCATAATACTCATAATGTAACTGATTCCTGGAACACACATGTAAACGACCACCAAACAATACTTACTTATGTAACTATGGCGTTTAGTTATTGTTTGATTCGTAGTATTGGTACTTACCTTGCATGTGAGCGTGCCGGGTAAAGTATGGAGCTAGGGGAAGCCCTGGAATGTCCTAAATAGGGATACACGATAAGGAATAACTAGTGGAGTGGCTCTGTGAGCTGTAGACCCCGCGAATTAGATTACAACAGCGTTAAAATTTCGGGACATGTAATTTATGTTATATTTTCATAAAATCAACATATTCTTACTTTATGTCTACGTCAAAGATTGATGGTTTGTTTTGTTTGTATAGGTAAGCAACTAAGCAGTTAAATACAGTGCAAAAAATGCCATTTTTAGGGTTCCGTAGTAAACAAGGAACCCTTATAGTTTCACCATGTCCGTCCGTCTGTCTGTCTGTCTGTCCCCAGCTTTGCTCAGTAATCGTTAATCCTAGAAAGCTGCAATTTGGTATGAGTATACATATCAATGACGCCGACAAAAAAATAGAATAAAATTTTGAAAAAAAAAAATTGGGTAGCTCCTTTACACGTGAAGTGGTGGTGCAATTTTTTTCTTCCAAAACGTATCGTGTGGGGTTTCATTGGATAGCTCTTTCAAAAATATTACATTGCTGAAAATTCGGTACAATGATCTATCCTGAATTGGCTTCATCAAATTGCGGGACATGACCAATTATATCAACGTTGAGAGCCGGGACATCCTGAAAAATGCGAAATTACAGGACACCCTACACGCGACTGATATTTTTCACGTTAACCCCCATAGCTCTGCCACATGAAAAAAAAAAAAACAATACTGAATCGACAAAAAAATCCATATTATCGAACCTCGTCAAAAATCTCACGAAAATAGGTTGAGTAATGCGAGCTGTAGAGGAGAACAGGCAGACATCTTGGATATACGAAAATATTTTGCGCAATATGAAAAGGAGACGCTTTGGAAATGAACATTATTCGCCCACCTAAATCCATGTATTAGAAATCTTTTCGAAATCGCTATGGTGCGTTTTATCCACGATGACGCGCCCCTCCACAGCGAATCTCATACTAATCTATGCGCAATCGTATGTTCCTACAGTTTGGGCTGTGGAGGGGCGCGCCTCTGTGGGTGTTGTTGTGGCGCCTCTGTTTTACCCGTTACTTCGTCTTCGTGGAACTCGTTTTTCATACTTCCAATACAAACTTCCACCCCCTATCTCTTAAAAACTATTCATCCATTTAAAAAATCCAGGGTCTTTAAACTGTATCTCCATACCAAATTTCATTCCAATCGCTTCATAAGTGACATAAGTCAGAAACTGTCAAACATAAGAAGCTGAAACTAGGGCAAAATAATAGACGCCATTAGGGGTGCTTACCACAAAAAAATCCATTCTCTACAATCAAAGGTCGCAATTGTATGAAAGTCCGACTATAGCCTTTAAAGTAAAGTTCTTAATATTACGTAAGACTCTCACACAGTTTCAAACACTCTCTTTCGACAACATTTTATTAGCCCGTTTTAGTTTTTCTGTCTACCGGTTCATTATTTCTCATATTTTATTTATCAAAGATATCGCAGAGATCGTCAATGTCATAAACGCCAACACCATCAACATTTCCCGTGCGATCAACCGATATTTTCAAACCCAACGGTCCGATAATTCGTTACACATTCACAACACAACTTACACCTTTTACCTAGTATAATTATGTACTTGAAATCATGTAAGGTGGCCGGTTCAAAAAGCTATTTTGCTGTTTAAATAATAAGGTTTAAAATCAAATGTCATTTTTATTGAAATTGGGCGTCTTCAATTATGTTCCTATATCAGACAAGACCCCATAAAAAATGGCAGTGACATTTGAATCATACTTAGTTGAACTTGAAAAACAAAGCGAAAGATTCTTTTTCTTCGTTAAGTTACATTAAAAATATCGTTTGTTTGATTGTTGCTTCAATTGTTTGATTTGGAGTGAGGTTCGGACATCACTCCAAATCGACAAATTTCAAGCCAAAAACTGGTTTTTCACAGTCAGAGTCTACAACACTCAATTAAATCAAAAATCTATCTGTCTAAAACTTAACTAAAAATACTTTAACGGGTCTAACGCGATATTTATGTGTGAAAAGTTCATAATTTTAGTTCAAAACATTAAACAATTTGCAGGCCTCTTAAGACCAAGTGCCACAGGACATGTGGCAAATTGTGAAACGTCCGTGCCGCCAGTGGGTACTTTATGGGCAAATTAAGCTGTTCGGCTAGCGATAGCAGCGTGCGTTGACCTGTCGAATGTTTACTGTCCTTGCCGGCATCCGGACGGGACGGTGACGTCACGGAGGTGCCGACGGGTTTCAGCTGAGGCCCAGTCAGTTCTTACAATGTTTATTGCTATGCTTACTTGTAGTGTACGCCAGATTGCAGGCTCAGATCCGACGGATCCAGAATTTTGTTCACGGGGGGAGGGCACTATCAGGAAGGGCGGGGAGGGGGGTTACATTTTTTACTTTTTTATTATTGACCGTTGAAGGTCTCTGCTTCAACTTGCGACAAAAATGCTTTCGTAAGTAATTCGGTTTGTTCTCCTCTACAGGTCGCATTTCTTAACCGATTCTCGTGAAATTTTGTGAGCAGGTTCGAAAATTACAACAAAGTTTTTTGTCGAGACAGTTTTTGGAAATTTAAAAAAAGATTTTTTTATCAATGCTTTCGTACCTATATTTCGGCGGCCGAATTTCGGTTTGTTCTCCTCTACAGGTCGCAATTCTCAACCGATTCTCGTGAAATTTTGTGAGCAGGTTCTATGATTAGGTACGGTCTACATAACGTTTTTTTGGTCGAGTAAATTTTTGTAAATTTTCAAATTATTATAGAAATATACGTAATATAGTTTTTTGGATTTTTTCAAATACTGTAACACTCACGACACGAGGTCTACACTACAGTAGCTCTAGTATAAGTTTTTTCGAAACATTAACTAATTCGAACGCGTTTGCGTTTTGTCTCAAAATGTATGAAAGTGGTATGAAAACGTGAACAGCGCCTCTGGTGGTCATGGTCACTAGTGGAAACTAAAACAGCGAGTATAACATTTGTTTCTAACCGATGAACGCGCGTATTTCAAACTCGGTGAGAGCGTTTTCATACATTTTGAGACAAAACGCAAACGCGTTCGAATTAGTTAATGTTTCGAAAAAACTTATACTAGAGCTACAGCACACAGAGCCACTAGTTTAAAATGGTACTTATTGCTCTTGGCCAGCATCTAGCCAGTGGGCAAACAAAAGACTACTACTTACTTACTACTATACTACTACTATCAGAAAAGAGTACCTACCTATTAGGCTGCGTTTCCACCAGAGATGTGCGAGGATGTGTTTTCATATATTTGACACCTCGCTCGGCGCGTTGTGAGGGTGTCAAATGTATGAAAATGCATCCTCGCACATCTCTGGTGGAAACGCTGCCTTAGGTAGGTACTGCGTGTGGAGTGGAGTTAATATTTAATATTAACGATGGTAAAGTCCTGTAAAGATTTCTGACATTTGTTTTTACCAAATTATTCATGTTGCTGACTCTACATTTTTACCTTACTTGTCTTTTGAATTATTGAAGGCATTTCTGAAGTACAAAATTCTTACCTAATCCAATAAAATTACACATTATTCCACCGTAAACAAAACGATTGAAAAGTGATTCTCAAGATGTTTTCCCAGATTAAGTAGTGAAGTGGTGGTTCCAAAATAAAATGAATGAGGAACAGTTAATGGACTAATGAAGGTCTCTTGACGGCTGTTTAAAAAGCTTCATAATATTAATTAAAATTAAATAATCCCCGACACAAAACATAGCTAAGTAACATCTTAGCCATTATGAATTTCAATTGCATAAAAATCGGTTCAATCCGTTAGGGAGCTACCATGCTACAGAAGTACACATATATACTCATATTACTTACTTCCGATGGACATCAGAAATGAGGCCATCCGTAGCAGAACCAAAGTAACCGATATAGCCTTTCGAATCGCTAAACTTAAGTGGCAGTGGGCGGGGCACATTGCACGTAGAACCGATGGCCGTTGGGGCCGAAAGGTTCTCGAGTGGCGACCACGAACCGGAAGGCGCAGCGTGGGTAGACCCCCCACAAGGTGGACTGATGACCTGGTAAAGGTCGCGGGAGTCCGCTGGATGCGGGTGGCGCAAGACCGGTCATTGTGGCACTCTTTGGGGGAGGCCTATGTCCAGCAGTGGACGTCTTTCGGCTGATATGATGATGATGATGATGATGACTTCCGATGGCGCTACAACCCTTTGTACCCTTTGTGGCCTCCTCTACAATTTTCCTCCAGTTGTCCCGATCCTTGGCGGCCTTCTTCCAGTTGGTAAACTTCCTCATCTTCCTTAGATCTTCGGCCACACAAACACTCCAACGCTTCTTAGGCCTGCCTTTCGGTCTTTTTTGTTGCGGAACACATATTAAACATATTATATAACACCCCTTGTTTGACTCTTCTCAGCTGTGTTTAGTGAACCAGCGACAAAACTCCCAGTAGCTCGATTCTACTCACACCTCAGATTCGATTGAAGCCGCTCAACCAATCTCACTGGATCGCAAGCAGGCGGGCGGGTGGCACGCAGGAGCGGGCGTGAGGCGGACGGGAGCGGGCGGGAGGCGGGCGGGCGTGTGGCGGGCGGCTTTCAAGAAACAGACTGCCTTTGCGCGCCCGCCCGATGCAAGACAAATCTTATATTTTAATGACATTGTAAATGCTCAACTTTTAGTGACCGTTTCAGTTTAATAGTTATTGACAGGTGACTACAAGATTATGACTTTAATTTGATTAGCATTTTACAAAGTACGTAGTAATTAAAAACTTTGTAAATAAGTACTTAAATACGAGTAACATAACATGTTTACAACTCAGGGCAAGAAAGTCAAATAGCTTCGTTATTCATAACTCCTCAGTGTAGAATCCAGGAATGCGGGATACCTACATATTTATTTATTTATTGAACCATAAAAAAAGTATATATGTACCTTCTACCTATAATACCTTATAAAAGGTACCTTCAAAATAAATTTCGATAAAATCGATTTAAGCTTGGAAACGTAGGTAACAAACATTTTGCATGTACCTACGGTACGGCGATCGATTGTATTGCTAAATACCACGCGCGTGTCGCTCATACCGTATTGAGGCGCGAAAGGGATAGATGAGATCGCCGTGACTGTTACAAGGAAAATGGCTTTGGACAATCTCTTTTCCATTCAGTTCGAACTAAATCAAATAGGGTTATCACTAAACTTCTATTATTGCTTCAAATAAAACAAGACCGAAGAATACGCAAATGATGGAAATGATATCCTATTATTCCAAAAATATAAATTTGGTAATTACCTCCTAAGTTTCCTAGAAAGGAAAATCTCGAGAGGAAACCGTCCTAATCCTAGCAAGGTCTAGTTTCCCTCTGAGTTGTAAGATCAGGTCTCTATTATATACATAAACTACAATTCGATAAAATTGTAAAATTTTCCGTGACAAATATGTCAAATTGTACGCTTTTGTAACGTTGAGTGGTATCCTATAGGCTCCATCCATTTGGTAGTCGCTTTCATTAAACTGGTGCCTGCGCCAAATTTTGGGATCAGGTGTCAAAGTGGAGTGGACCCAGGCTTCTTACAATACAACCGGGAAAAAGCTAGGAGGATGATGATTGTAGTTTCATTAAGCAAATGTCTATCAAATCAACGTACCAACTATAGTGTCTATGAAATTGCTGTCGTTTCGTGGATACCCGCCATGTCTCGCCGTCGCGTCCAACGCAAATCACGAGAACGTATTAGCAGAAAAAAAGCGGAATTATGGTTAACGTATCGGTAATAATTAAAATTCTCTCAAATGCGATAATGAGGTTAGTGACTGGCGCGCCCAACCACTGGCCACCGCGAATCCCGACAAACTCAAAGAAAGCCGCCATAATGTCCAATCACAACGGTTACGTGAGCGCGTTGCCGGATTCATACACTGGCCAAATCATGTTTCCCACCCACAGACCCCATATTCATGAGCTTTAACACCGTGCAATAACGTTGAGTTGACCAGCGCTCCCTCAAAACGTACTCACCTGTGCTACAGACTGTATGGTCCTCACTGATTCGATTAGGTACGCAGAATAAACGACCAAGTCGCATCATACACATTCCTACGCCATTTGAAAGCTATTGAAAACTCGGATTTTAAAGTAGAGCAATTCGTGAGGGTATTACGTAACACGAGTTTAATTGCTATCAAAAACTTCAAAAAGCTTCTTATTCGTGTTTGAGCGCAGCCTTAAAAAGGCGTCATGTTCTTATGAAAGGGTCATAGGAAAAAATGATTTCCGAATATTAGATTCAATCAGTTCTTGTTGATGTCAATGAGAAGTAACTCTTTAAAGTGAGGTGAGTAGACGGCGAGAGTAACGTCCTGTGGGAGCAAGCGCACTGCAACGAGCGCAGACGCATACTTGGGCTCGGCGCGGGCGCTCTGAGCTAACTCGACTCGGCTCACACACTTTTTGCCCCTAGCCGGCGAAGGTCGGTCGAGGCAAGCCACGAGCTATCTCGAATTCCAACCGCTATGAATGAATAGTCGCTCGACTAGTCCGCGCATACTAAGTGACTTCAGATTAATTTGACAACAAACATTTAAAAGTTGGCAATAACCGGAATGGCGGGCGGCACCCGCCCCGTGGGAAACGTCGGCCAAACGTTTTGTCTCCGGCTGATTGTCGACCGATATAATTGATGTTGCGCCTCGTGTTCGCGTTTATTTTGCGCATGTAGCATGATGTGTATGTGAGGCCAATTTGGCGAGGTTTTTTGAACACGATTCCATTTTGGGAGGGGCCTGTTCCAGCACGCAATCGTCTTGTACTGTGAAGGATGTAATCGGCGTAATACACTCGTTTGCCTCCTTGAAACTCAGCCGATAACTAATTATCTCGACCTGTTAAGGTCCACGTCTAAGTCTGGAGTAATATATATTAAGTATTGCACCTGAACAGCCGAAGTAGTGTTATGTTATGAGATGCCGATTTGTAATCAACGTCTTGGATTAACCGAATTCTTTATTGGAAAGAATAATGGAAAGAACAGAAATTTATGGTCGGTACGGTCAATATTGGAAGGCCAAGAGATATGAAGGAAAATAACATAGGAAGTAGTTAATATGTTCGTGTTTCGTTCGTAGTATCGTGTGACTTACTGAACTACATAAATAAAGAACTTAACTAAGTGTAAGTCACTGCTTTATGTATAGATCCAATCCAAGTCATATTAGGAATATCGCCACAAAATAAAGAATATACAGAAGGTCCGTTCCCGCCGTTCTTGAAAATACATACCTAAACTTGCCTGACTCACAGGGTTGCTTCTGTATTGATTCTGAATTTTAAAAAGGAGCAGGTATATTAAAAATTCTTCAACATGACATTTAAATATGAACCAGCGTATCTTGGTAAAAAACCGGCCAAGTGCGAGTCGGATTTCGCACATTTAGGGTTCCGAATCAACCTCAAAAATATGATTTATCAATATATTAGTATTTGTTGTTAAAATATACGTAATATTGAACATTGTCACCAAATTTCAAGTTCATAGGTCAATGAGAAGTCTAAAAATTCTTCGGAACAAATTTTGTGACAGACGACGGACGGACGGACGGACGTCTGGGCGACACCAATAGGGTTCCGTTGCGAGTTGTGACTTGTGACGGGCGGCGGTCGAGAGCGCCAACAAAAAATATACCTAATTAATTAGGTACCTACTTAACTAAACCATAGTACTTAAATACTGGCGTTTTACCAGCGAACGATAAGATGAATGTGTAATGGTTGATCGTCGTTATCAAAGCGGCTAGTTTTATTTACCTTTCAATATCGTTTGAAAATTTTAAGAAAGTGTAGGCACAGTATTTTGTTGTATTTAAACAATAAAATACATTCAAACTGTAATAATATCGGTTATTCATTTTGACGTACGTGACACAAAGTACCTACGTAGCGGCGGGGACGTCAAGTGATCACAACGCGCGCACAACTAGCACTCGCGACGCGACAGTGACAGTCGCGACTAAGCTTGTCCGAAATCAACCGAGAATGCCTGTAAATGTTACGTCTGTGTGCGTGCGGCGAAAATGGCACTTTGTACTGAGCGGACTCTCTGCTCCGGCGCGCGCCGCCGCTATTTACTTTGTGATATCGCCCACTATTCTGATTTTCCTAAAAGTTTTGACGTAGGTATATGTACAGTCAACTTTGAAAATGTATATATAATAGGTATCTACATACGCACTTAGTGTAGTGACAAAGTTATGCGAACATGACTGTGGTGAATGACAGGTGTAATATAATAGCTCACAGATATTTCAGTCATTTTGTAAATAGTTATATAGGTACACATACTGTAGGTATTTCGTTTCATATACACGAGAAGGGCTGTGCTCAGCTGTGGGGCTATATTTATTTACACTTTTTGCACCGATACAAAAATAAGAGTCAATTGGCAGACTTAAGGCATTCTCTGCCAGTAAAACATTGGGCCAAACAGAAACTCTATAGTGCTATATGCTTATGATGGTTAAGTACTATGTTTATTTATTTATTTACACTTTTTTGCACCGATACAAAAATAAGAGTAGAATTGGGCCAAACAGAAACTATAGTGCTATATGCTGATGATGGTTATAAAGGGTGGCCCAAAAAGGACGCAACATTTAAATTTGCCGCCATTTTTGCATTTTAGTGCTGGTAACCATAAAAAAAATACTATTCGACAGCTGATAGTTTAGGGTTTTTAAAAATGTAGCACACTATACCTACATATTTATAACTTCCACTGTCCGTGTAGTGAGTAGAGATGCGATGACCAATTGACCATGACCACAACAAAGAATGCAGGACTAGCGATCATACCCTAGAGTACGTGCGGTTTCACGTTAACGATCACTTTATATAGGTAATAATATGCCACACTAAATGTTATATGCGATAAAAACCTGGCGGACACTTCTTATATATTGCGCCAAACAGTTGCGGTCACTTCGTCTTTCACATTATAAAGAAAATACCTATCTTTACTTACGCACGTAATTTTGAGAGCGGTAATTTACTGACAAGATCTACTAGATCTACAATTTGCAAGCCATCGGTCTTACAAACCACTAAAGTAAGTGACTTCTAGTCTAATCGTATTAAAACTTTTAATATGTAGAAGAAGTAATATGGTATCTCCTATATAGGATATAATATACAGGAAAAGGGATATCTACAAACTATATACAAATATACAATAGATAGGAGACACAGGAAGAAACGACAATAGAGAGATCTCTCAGGGACCGAAGTCCAATGAGAGTTGGTTGGAAGTTCTATATACGCAACGCAACTGACTTAAGAAACTTCGATAGCGCGTTGCAGAACATGTCAGATTTGACGGTTGCCTAGCGACGCCACAAATACTTACGCTACTTAAATAATTTTTTTTTAGATGAACAAGGCCAATGAAGGCTATGAAGGCTGGCTAAATATCAGAATGAAAAAACCGTAGTTAGTGTTGGAAGCAATAGGTAGCAACTCACTGTAATATCACATTTTCTATAAATTCGAATATCATTTTTGCAACTTAGGCCTCAACTGCTCCTATAGGCACATGCCAGAGTATAGATACGAATACAATTTGGTAACACAAGTGATACGAATACGTAGCTAAAGAGAAGCAACGGAGTTTACTACCGTACTAAGATGTTTATAAGACTGGGTTTAAGACTAGACGTATTGTACTAAGATCATTATAACACTAGCAATAATTTAGTTGCATACTGCATACCGCATATAGTGATAGTACAGATTCCACGGTATGTTCGTTAAGCGATCTAGGTACCTATTTAACAAGACTTAAACATAACATTACACTGTCAGTTACTCAGCACACTGGCTGTAATTCGTTGCAAAATTTACAGCCTACCTGTTAAAACAGTACAGAAATAAATAATGCACTGACTATGGTAAGAGTTGAGTGCTACGCTCACAATATATTTCGACTCACCTCACGACTTACTACTAATTAATCTTGACCCCCAAGATTCACGACTGCTATACGCGTTGACTAAATGCCCTAATAGACAAGTAAGAGAATAGGATATTAAACTAAAGTAAAAATAAATTATTGTTTACTTGACTAATAAAAGATCTAACGAAAATATTCGGAAAACATCAATTATTAATTTATTTTAGCTAATCGAAAGATTTTATAAACATAAAGATTTAAAAAGGAAGCTGATTTGAACATACCAATTCACACTGTGTTAGTGACGTCACTAAGACAGTATTTCCTAACAAACTTCATACCTCATGTCTACCGGTTACGCGAATACAAGTCAAGTAAACAAAAACATTGTTTTGTTGTGTTTTTTCGCCGTCAACCCACAGGCAAATAGTTTTTGACATTTAATAAAAAGTTGCTGATTTGACTATGAGTAAAATACGGTATTGCATGCAAGTTTATCTATTGCGCGGTTTTATAGAGCGATTGAACGTGTTATACCTCCGTGACCTGCAAGTGTCATGAAACTCGCGTGTAAGGCTGCGTTTCCACCAGAGATATGCAAGGATGTGTTTACATATATTTGACACCTCGCTCGGCGCGTTGCGACTTGCGAGGTGTCAAATGTATGAAAACGCATCCTCGCACATCACTGGTGGAAACGCAGCCTTAGTCTCATACGTGTGTAAATAAGGCTTACAGGTTCTACAATACATGCCATTACCTGGACTCACTGATTTGTGAAGCGGTACGATATCAGAAATCTGTCAACTGTCAGCATCAACTGTCACCGTCAACTGTCAGCTATCTTTTTACTGCGCCCCTACATTTAATTGAATGCTTCCTGACTGGCGCGGGATCCGCGGAAACGGGCCGATAGATACGAATGAAGTAACGGATTACAGTTGTGTCAAAAACATAGTAAATATAAGTTTGCAGACTTTTTAAGTCCATGTAATGTAAGTAACCGGTGGACAACTGCGGAACCCTACATTTCGCCGGGCCGGTTTTTAGGGTTCCGTAGCCATAATGGCAAAAACGGAACCCTTATAGTTTCGCCATGTCCGTCCGTCCGTCCGTCCGACCCCCGTTTTTCTCAGTAACCGTTAGTACTAGAAAGCTGTAATTTGGTATGAGTATACATATCAATGACGCCGACAAAACGGTAGAATAAAACCTTATAAAAAAAATTTTTTTAGGGTACCTCCCCTACATGTAAAGTGGTGGTGCAATTTTTTTTTCTGCCAAACCCCATCGCGTGGGGTATCGTTGAATAGCTCTTTTAAAAATATTATAAGGTTTCTAAAAGCATTTTTTGATTAAAGAATGGGTTAGCGTGATATTAAGCTTTGAAGTGATAATTTTTGTTATGGTCAAGTGTCCCCCCCCCCTGCCAGCTAAACGGTGGCTACTAGGCATGTGAAAAAAATCATGGTAGTAGTATATACGATGAATTTAAAAGGAAAACTATCACAGCTAAGTAGACATTACTAGTTAACGAGTAATAGTCGAACTTCAGAAATGTACTTTGCAAAAGCAAACTTTCGTACAATTTCCATTGATACCTTAGATAATGTTGTTAATTCGGTCAAAAACATAGTAAATATAAGTTTGCGAACTTTTTAGTCCACATAATGTAACGGGTGGACGACTACGGAACCCTACCTTGCGCGTGGCCCGACACGCACTTGTTATTATTTAAAATTGGTTTTACTGTAATTCGGAGATCAGACTTGTACAGTCAGCGACAGAGAAAAGGGACCCCCCGTGCATACAACACTTCTATGAAGGGGGTACCTTTTCTCTGTGGCTGACTGTACCTCAGAATAAGTACGATACATAGTACATATTGTAAGGGTAATAATATTTTTGAAATATAATTGCCCTTCTTAAAGACATAATTCTTATTGCTATTAAAACATTTCACTTATTAAAAGATTGTCAATTGATCTGTTTGAAAAGTCACGCCGTCAGTGGCGTGACTTGTTTAACGAACCTATTGGAGGGGATGGATTGGAAGGGATAAAAAGGCTGGCCAGACTCACAAGCGGGGACTAGCGCATTCGATTAAGAGCGGTTGAAGTGTCAAGATCTTGTATAAGCCTGAATTTACTGTTAAACTGTGGATTTGTGTAAAACTAATAAGATATATAATTAACATGATTATTCAAATGGATGTGATGTTTCAATCCTGACCTACCAGCGACAATAGGTCAGCAAGTGGGATCGAAAAGGTTTTTACACTAAAAATAACCTTAACCTCGTCCACGGCTCGGAAAAACATAAACACATTGAACATGACCAGCGAGACTGGCCCGAGGAATGGGTGCAGTACTCGTTTGGAGGATGATGGAGGCTATGCAAACAGTTGATGGGGAGGACTGTCACATAGACTTTATCATGGATTGCCCGAGGGTAAGGGCTAAGGAAAGGATGATGGATTGGAGGATGATGGAGGCTATGCAAACAGTTGATGGGGAGGACTGTCACATAGACTTTATCATGGATTGCCCGAGGGTAAGGGCTAAGGAAAGGATGATGGATTGGAGGATGATGGAGGCTATGCAAACAGTTGATGGGGAGGACTGTCACATAGACTTTATCATGGATTGCCCGAGGGTAAGGGCTAAGGAAAGGATGATGGATTGGAGGATGATGGAGGCTATGCAAACAGTTGATGGGGAGGACTGTCACATAGACTTTATCATGGATTGCTCGAGGGCAAGGGCTAAGGAAAGGATGATGGATTGGAGGATGATGGAGGCTATGCAAACAGTTGATGGGGAGGACTGTCACATAGACTTTATCATGGATTGCCCGAGGGTAAGGGCTAAGGAAAGGATGATGGATTGGAGGATGATGGAGGCTATGCAAACAGTTGATGGGGAGGACTGTCACATAGACTTTATCATGGGTAATTCATTTCTTGCACTCACTGTTACCGGTCGTGTAAACTAACTTAATATATTATTCTATGAAACTCTCGAAAATGTATACCCAATGCATGTAGATTTGTACATTGAGAAATATATTAAAAGACATTCTAGCTATGGATATCATACATGTACAAGTTTTGTTACTTACAAAAAAAAATGCATTTACAGAAAATCGATAAAAAAGGACTGTAAGTAACGAAACTTAGATCAGCTAAATTGATTTAATTAAATTGATTAAATAAACCTATCTACATTGTAATAAGTAGTGTGAAATTTAAATTACATTAATTATTTGATTATAGCGAAGGGACTCGCTATGTGTAGGATGGCCGAGCTGTAAGGGTAATAATATTTTTGAAATATAATTGCCCTTCTTAAAGACATAATTCTTATAGCTATTAAAACATTTCACTTATTAAAAGATTGTCAATTGATCTGTTTGAAAAGTCACGCCGTCAGTGGCGTGACTTGTTTAACGAACCTATTGGAGGGGATGGATTGGAAGGGATAAAAAGGCTGGCCAGACTCACAAGCGGGGACTAGCGCATTCGATTAAGAGCGGTTGAAGTGTCAAGATCTTGTATAAGCCTGAATTTACTGTTAAACTGTGGATTTGTGTAAAACTAATAAGATATATAATTAACATGATTATTCAAATGGATGTGATGTTTCAATCCTGACCTACCAGCGACAATAATATGTACCTACACTGTCTAGCAAATCGAGGTTTGTCTGCTAGAAAACTTATGGTATCCCGCTGCACCGCATAGTCCGTAGCTCTTTCGTCTTCCGGCTCCGTCGTCTACTTTTAGGGCCGGTATTTGCGCGTCATCGTTTGATACGAGTATCGCTATCAACCGCGTTCAGGTGAGGAGAGTTGGTGAAGCCTATTCGTCCCGGTACCACCGCATACCCACCTGGTAGAGCCAGTCCAACCCAGGACGGGCCTAGCTGAGTTTCTTGCTGGACTCTCCTCAGCTAGGCTACGTTTAGGTAGCTAACCAGCGACAAAACTCCCAGTAGCTCGATTCGATACCACTGACACCCCAGATTCGGTTGAAGCTGCTCATCCAATTTCACTGGAGCGCAAACTCTTAGAGTATTCTAGTGCCCGCGTGGTCGTGTCGGAATTTTCCCCAGGTCACACTCCAACCGCGCACTCCTGTCGCATTATAGGGCCCGGCCTATAAAGCCACAGTGAGGTTAAAAAAGCTGAGTTTAGCCGAAGTGGCAAGTGAGATATGAGATAGGCCTGCTTTTATACTGCAATTGTGGCGAACATCACCAATCTTCACAACGTAGTAAACCTATAGACGCCAGCGAAACAATAAAAAAGTGCTACCTGATGTAATATGTATACCGCACTGCTAGGAGTGGAGGTAGTTAGCTGTTAGTCGCCATAGCGAGCGGACATCTAGCTAGAGTGTGTTTGCCTGGTGTTACTGTGTAATTTACACCTACCCTTTTTAGAGAGATTTTAAGGCTCTTTTGACGCCTAGATACAAATCAGTGCCCTCGTCAACACAGTATCCTTGGGATTTCTTATACTGGTTGTTTCTCATTAAGCATTGGTGAATAAGTACCAGCCCTGCACTCTTCTCACGGCGGAACGACCCATACAAATCTTAGTCGTGCGTAGCTGCCCTTCTATTTACAAAACGTTTAAACACCAAGAACTCAAACCCAGTATAATTTGACCCCAGCATTTGTAGCAACCGTATAGAACACTAGCTCAAACATAAACTAGACGAACGCTGTGTGAGTTGGTAAGATTATGAAGATCTGCTTTGTAGATTATTTATAGGAACGTGTCGGGTTGGTGTTGCGAATTCTACATGTCAGCAGTCAATGTATTGAGGTAAAATAAGGGTGGGCGGCTGCAAATCCAGGGTCGATCCTCGGGTAGAGCCAGGCGGCTTTCACTCCGGCAGTTCGCCGCGCCGCTGCAAGTACATCCCCGGGCCGCTGCAAGTACATTCAGTGACGAATTGCTACCGGACGGTCGCGTCGTCTCGTCATTCGTTTGGTTTGTAAGTTGGCGATTTGTTAACAGTGCAACTTCTGTACTTAGTATTACTATTACTTATTCTGTAGTAGAGCGAAGATGCCGCTCTACATGTCATAGTGGGGCGTGTACGTGACGAGGGAAAAGATAACAAAGGAAACAAGATTTAAAATGTGAAACATCCTAAATCCAGACCTACCAGCAATAAAAACATAAGCCAAAACATTTAATGATAGCAACACACACACTACTATTAAACCCACAATTTTGCTCAAATTGGTAACTGAAAAATTATTTACCCCTTCAGAGAACACACGCGAAATGGTATCTATAAGTGTCGCTTTTAGGGTTCCGTATTTAGTGATAAATAAGACCGCCTGTTGTTTACGTGTTTAACTTTCATCTTTTTTTTGATTTTTTTTTTTTGGTGAATAATAAACAATATTTTTGTATTTTATTGTTTTGTAAGTGGAAATATAAGTCATAAATTGAGGAAGATTCTCATCTACAAAATAGTATTTGACTTCAATCCTTTTTGATCGAAAGTGACGCTTGCTAGAATGCAAAATGCATAACTTATATACCTACCTACTTAATGCCTATATAATTAGCAGCAGGAGCAATTAAAACGGCTCGTTTGTAGGGAAATTGTACATATTGTACCCATAATATTTACTCTTCATCTTTTTACTGAACTTGAATCGGTACATCAGATGCGGTTACTACGAAATCATGTAAAATTAAATTCAATTATAAAACTCTGACAAGTAAAAGAGATCTTGAGGCCTAACATACTTGAGAATAAATATTTGATTTTGAATTACCTACTGTAGTAAATACTGCAATGAAGTCGTGATTTACAGTTAGCCAAATTTTACTTACAACGTTGAATCTTTTGAATTTTATCACGGGATGTCTGGGACAAACATATTAGAATACATTTCCATAGACAAATAGGCAGGTGCCGTCGTAATAAATTCAAGGAATATGGGAAATCAATGGAAAATTGAGGCGATATTGGGGTACTTCAGGGTGGCGTGAGAGGCCCAGTAAGGACGCGCCGTTCCCGAAATAGAGGCTGCTTTTATTGTTCGACGAAGCGATTCGAACTGGTTTTGTGAATGTAGGAGCGCCTCATTTGAGATGAGGCGCTAACTCACCCCGGAGCTCTTGGAATCCAGACAAGGGGCCGCAATAGAGGAACATTTTATGGTGATGTAATTACTATTTAGCAGCTAAATTGAAAACGATCCCTTGTAAATTATACGTACTTAATCTAGGTGTGCCATATATATATTTCTGATGTTTATGAACAATCAACAAATCTTGTTTTCTGTAGGTTTTTACTTGGACTACCGACTAAATGTGAATCTCGTCGGTTCTCTTGCTTTTAATATAATTTATGTCAGAGCAACATTTTTGAAATTTTAATATTAAAGTTATAATATTATTGTAATGTTATTTAAATTGTATACGTAATTCATACTCTGACCTAGAGTTAAATACCTATTGAATAGAGAGATAGGTCGGGCCAGACTAGAATATAATTCGGAGAGATAGGTCGGGACACACTAGAATATATTTTTTTCCCATATAACTTAATAAACCTCTGCTAACTAAAATGATTTTTGTCCTTTTCTCACAAACGTAAATGTCAAAGTGACAGATAAATTAATTAATGATGATTAATGGGAATGAATTAAGGTTGACTGGTAGAGAATGCCATATGGCATTAAGTCCGCCTTTTGTACGATAAGGTTTTCTTTTGTGCAATAAAGATTAAATCAATATAAATAAGGACAAACGAACTTTAGCGGCGACTTAGGATTGACGGACGTTTATGAATAACGGGGTTACTCTGTAGGTATGCAGTGTTGTATTCCCGGTGGCAAGGTAGCTTGAGCTCGCCAGGTCGCGCTGTGTTGCGACGTGGTTGCGACTGAGGACCTGAGGACCTGAGGACCGATGCATCAACGTGCTCGAAGCGTCCATAGGCTACGGCGTCTACTTACCATCAGACATATTCTTTTGTCACCGTCATAGTAAAAAATAAAAACAAGTTTGCGAAGCATTTCTGAGAGCATTGGTAACGTTATCAAAATCGTTTTGGTAAGCATCTGCGGCGAAACTGCGGGTACCTAAAACGGCAACACGTAGCTGAATGTAGACCTAACACCGTTGTAATAAGGTTGACGAATGGTTAAGTAAACTGGTCCTCGGGTTCAGGGCCACTCGATCATCTGCGTACTTAGTCCCCATGTGGACTCTTTATTCAGAGGTTTCTTAAAAACACTTTATTACATACAATGTGTACATTGAACTTTATCATGTGTAGAACATAAATTTACTTTACGTATTTTTAGATAATCCGTCGTTTGCTTTGCTGAATATGTTTATGCGTTAGTTATAGTAACAATATCATATTAGAATCTATATTATAATGCGGAATTCAGTTTTTGAGAGAATAGTTTTGAAAAACCGGCCATGTGCGAGTCGGACTCGCGCACGAAGGGTTCCGTGCCATTACTTACAAAAACTGCAAAAACATCATATCTATTGTATGGGTGCCCCCTTAAATATTTATTTTATTCTATTTTTTTAGTATTTGTTGTTGTAGCGGCAACAGAAATACATCATCTGTGAAAATTTCAACTGTCTAACTACCTATCACGGTTTTTGAGATACAACCTGGTGACAGACGGACAGCGGAGCCTTAGTAATAGGGTCGCGCTTTACCCTTTGGGTACGGAACCCTAAAAAGGTGACATTTTTCTTTATATTTCAGCTAATCTACAAAACCTCTAATAAATATAAGTACCTCCCCTAATCCCCTAATCTACCTACTCTTATCTAATATTTCTAATTTGACAACGCACGAGAATATCTTTCAATACTTTATGTTACACCTGGCCATAAAGCGGCAATTACCGCACGCTCCGCGCGCGGGAAATCCCACTTCCTGGCCAGAGGGTGACATAAAATTTTGTGCTTAACACGGGCGGTAATAAAGAAAGCCTCAGATCGCATATTTATCGCCCTTGCCTTCGGCTCGGGCGTCAAATACCTGCGATCTGAGACATTCTTTGTTTTACCGCCCTTGTTAAGTGATGTACTATAAAAGGTTGGTATAATAATAAAGTGTTTGTATGTCATGTGTATTGTGTATGATTCTGTAAGATTCTGGGACTGGATAGATTTTGTCGAGTAATCTTGCTTTAAATAATGTAAGTAATTACCTAGGTCCTTCTCAGTTAAAAACACTTATATATTCAAGCTATTTTCTGTGAGAATTGAAAAGTATTTGACATTTTGTCTAGTGCACAAGATTATAGCGACCTAATATCAAAGAATTTACGCGTAATTTTCGAATTTTTCAATAAGAAATCGCGTTTGAAACATACCCATCACAAGATAAAAGCAAAATGGGCTTCTTTAGATACTATTTAAAAGGTTCATAAAGGCAACGTATATTTTAATGAATTTATTGAAATTATCAATACTATTGTCATAATTAAAGTTCAAAACATTTTAAATTTTGTTAGGCTTCTTAACATATTCACCGCCATAGCAGATTCTGTAAGTTGTGCCTCACACGCCAAAGTCTTCGTAGCAAAATACTGAAAATGAACCTTACTTGGTAGCACGTAGCTTGCCTTTATCACGTGATCGACTCGATATATGAAGTCATGGCGTGTGGGGCACCTTATGGTCGCTTTTATACTTTACCGTGGACGTGGACACAGTGCATCCTCAAATTTTACAAAGGGTAGGCAATGCGCACGTGACTCCTTTGGAGTTGCGAGCATCTATAGGCTGCGGTGTCCGCTTACCATCAGGTGGACCGTATGCTTGTTTGCCACCGTCGTAGTATATAAAAAAAACGTGCAATTACTCTTAAGTCTATGGTCTATTTATGAATGAAACTATAGAGAATATCGTGGACGTGCACGACCACGGTTAAGTATAAAAGCGACCAATGTCCTGACTTTATATCAAGTCAATGGCGGTGAAAAGGTTACGGTACCTCAAAGGTGCAAAGGACCTGGATAAATTAGCGACAAAAGCACAATTACAAATCTGCAGAAATTCGCATTATCGTTCCAAATGTTCCAATTTTATTAATTAAATTGCAAATTCAGTTAACGTCGATAAGATTATTTAAATACATCGAATATTTTAAAATAACTGCTGATTGTTTATCATCAATGTCCTATTAACCATATAGTGAATTTGGCAATGTTGCATTATAAGTACTTACAAACCACAGCAGGATAGGTAGTATTAGATTATAAGAAATATTTATTCGAGACAAAAACAACTAACAATTAACACAGTAAAATAAAAATAAACAAAAGCTAAAAAGTTGTGTTGTCACAAAATGGTTCCATCGAGGTATTAAAACGACTCTAAAGCCCTTTTGTGAAAGCCAGTCGGAAGTGAGTCCATAGAGTTCACGGTCAGGGCTATAACGATTACTAGTTTATGTTAGGCGTTATATCGGTTAATAGTTTTCTAAATAAAGCATCATTAATTTGGCCGATCCCGCGGCATTGGGAGGGCCCCCTCGTGCCAATGACTCGTCGCCTTGACTCGTACAATTTCACGGCGTCTTTTCTCATCACTGGATACTCTATTTTAGCATTTACATTTAAGTATATGATACTATGATTCTTATCTGTGGTTTATACAGAATGGATACCTGTTTCTTTAACAGTGTAAGTCCTAATTTGGCAAAATTTGTAAATATCTGCATTTCGTCAGGTACCTACCCGGACCTGTTGAAAAAAATCAATAATCCGACCTATACACAAACAGGGTAATCACTCCGAGTACTTACACACATAGATATAGTATGCAATAAACTTTGGGCAATTATGGTAAAATTATGTAGTTAAAAAATATTGCACACCTTATACCACTCTCTAGCCGAGTCAATAATTAGTTACCTATGGCTTAAATGCATACGGGCTTACTTTTAAAACTTACCTTGATAAAATATATAATATAAAATTAAGAATTATTAAAAATGTACTAGTGGATAAAAATACTAAAATTAGTTGTAAACAGAACTATAAATTACTTTGTAAAAAGTTAAAAATCTTACCAGTACATGACAAAGTTAAATATTTAACATATACATATAGAAAACTATGGCCATGACAGGTTTAAAACATGTAAAAATCATTACGTAACTTTAGGTTAAACACAAAAAGAAGATATTATGTAGAATATAATACTAACAATTACTAGGGCCAAAGAACTAGGAAACACATGAAAAAAAAAAACATTCTTTGGTTATCCGGCCGGGAATACCCAGTCACCGGTAGCGGACGGCTTTTTTTTTAATGTGGCGTGACACTTTTTTCACTTTTACTGCAATAGGTTTTACGCATTCACTGTTATGCCTATGTAAATACTGTGTTAACCCAACAGAATTAAATTTCCCTTGACTTGTCTAAAATAAGCTCATTCCAAACACGCCATTGTAGCCGTCAAATTGGCTTTATCGTTCGATCGTTCATTCCTTGTAAAACTATGCGTATTATGCGTAAAATTAATGCTTGGGCAGGGCAGATACCTGTTAGTGGACATGTCAGCATCCAAAACAGCAGGTACCGCATTTTATAACTGTGGGCGTGGATTTGAACCATTAATCTCTGTTTACTATTTCGGTTCTTTAAATGCCCTTATTATCAGTTAAAAACGCTCCTCTATTTTTACCTTGTTTTTTTAGCAGTTAGAAAGAACTACACATCGTCGTGGATAATGCAATACCGCGTAACTAGCACTGGTAAATACTGCGTATCTGCACACCACCCCTAAAACAAATCCGCGTAACTGGCATTGGTTAATACCGCGTAGGTATCTAACAGATGTAGCCAAATTAAGATTTTTCCACCAACGAACGTAAAATCCTGATTAGAATATACCAGTTCAACCACCCGTTGCATTTAACCAATAGCGAGCTAGTTATTGCTTAATAAAAATGCCGCGGCTCATACACTCTCAAGCGGCGACCTCCGCGTTTTATGCTTCTCCTGTAAAGTTGGGTGTTGTGTATTAGATACGCAGTATTTACCAGTGCTAGTTACGCGGTTTTGAATTATGGGCGTTGTGTAGATACGCACTATTTACCAGTGTTAGTTACGCGGTATTGCACTATCCCCGACGACATGACGTTTTACGAGGTTTTTTATCAGGCTTCTGCGGTAAAAGTGTCAAATAATTTCATTTAGAAATAGGTAATAAAATATGACCTAATATAAATTTACTTATGTAGAATTTTCAATGATAAAGTTCAAATTATTTTTTAAATAACGTTTCGTTTCATTCTTCAAAAGTTGTACAATAAAAAATCCAACGAGGCATAGATTGCAGGAAGTAGGGTTCGGGTTTAAAAAAAGTAATCTGTCACAGTAACTAACTGTCACTTATTCTGATCTGTCATGAAAATAAGGTTAATTTCGGATTTTGATCATCGCCGCGTTGGTGAGCACACGTGCCCGGGGCGACGACGAGCAGAATCCATTTACCGTACAAAACCTTATATCTACTGTCATGGCGTCGTTAGCGAACAACGTCATTGAACACGTGACATTGGCGAAATCATCATAAATTTGATGGAAGCCATTTTTTCAAAGAATTGAATTGAAGGTTAATTTCAATGTGTGTGTGGTTACGACCACTGCTTCTGTTTACCTAATTTTAATTCTTAAAAAAAACAAGGTTTAGGCTGTTTGCTGTGTTAAATAAATCGTACCTAAAAATCCATGATAATAGGCCGCAATAGTGGCCTATTATCATGGAATTTTAGGTACGATTTATTATTTATTTATCATTAACAAATAACGCTTACATTCTACTATACACAAGCTGAGAACAATTTTAGTACAAAAAAATATTTATAAAGGCTCTTAACAATTTCGGTTGTGTAATTTTTGTTGTCAATGCATCTCGCTAGATTTTTTTACGTTAGTATATATCTTCTTTGGCTAGATCGAAGTACTGACGGGTGCCGCTTATCAATGTCGGCCGAATTCCTGAGAAGCCATGGGGGCGTTATCGTGTACAAATATGTATAACGCTTTATAGCATACGTTCAACAAATGCAATGATCGTTTACGCTAATAAGCGATTCTTGAACGGCCCAACCGATCATCGACGCAGTTCGAATTATTATCGACCCAGAGTATTATTATCGGAGGAATGCAAGTAAAGGTAAGTAAAGCTTAACGCACACTTAGCGCCTCATTGCCGGATCGCCTCCGTCAACTCAAGCCGCTCAGTATTCTTCGCATAAAAGTACATGCTCCAACGCACATTATATTTCAAGTTTTCAACAACATTGTATTAACAATATCGCTCAGCCTGGCACAAGCTACGCACGTGGGCAAGTATCGCACCTGGATTGGAAAATCTTGCTTGCAACTAAAGCCAACATCGATTAGGTATTATGTTATCCAAGCCTTATATACACACGTGTGATATTGCGCGGTTTGATAGATCGACAACTCGTGATACCTCGGTAACCTGCAATGTATAGTTAAACTCGCGAGTCGAGTCTTGAGTTGAGTCTATGCAAGTCTTGTACGTGTTTAAATAAGGCTTTAAGGAGCCCGGCGTATAGCATATATAGGTAAAAACTATACCTCGTTGAGGTCATAGACTAGTTTACTCGCGATGTTTTCCTTCACTAAAAAGCTGCAAGCTGTTTATTATTATTTATTATTTATTTATTTAATAAACATACATATATTAAGAACGTGAAAAACATAATACATCGCCCCACAAAACTGTGGTTACAGTTTGACTGTGGGATCGGCAGTCTCTTTGTTACACTTTAGTTTATTTTTAAATATAATATAATAACATATTACGAGTAATACGTTCGAGAGCCTACTAAGGAAGCACTACCCAGAGTCTAGGTAATGCTTCCTCAGCAGTTTCCCGAACCTATTCCTGTTACTTTCACATCTAATTGCTTCGGGCAAACTATTGAGTAGGTATGGGATACGTTTTTTTAATGTTCTGTCTCCATAGTAGTTATTTACTCTAGGAACAAATAGTTTGCCTGTGACAATGGATTTGGTACTATGGGTATGGTCGATAGGTTTTAATAATGGATTCTCTGGGTTAGGCTCAAGACAGCTATGGTTATTTCTAGCTAGTAGATACTTATGTTTAAGGCTAATTGGTAAGATTTTACAGATTTTAAAGAGTTTTCTATAGTTACCTTTATATTTAATTTTAGTTTTTTCGTTGACAAGTAATTTTATAAATCTAATTTGTATGGATTCTAATTTATCAATATTAGTTTTTGTTGTGAGCCCATAACTGTCTAGTGCATAATCCAGTATAGATTCTACTAATGCCATATACAAACATCTTAGTGTACTAATAGGAACTCTAAATTTTAAAGTATGAAATTTACCTAACAAGATTCTAAGTTTCTCATAGATGTAATTGATGTGATATGACCAGGTAAAGTGTTCGTCTATTTTCATTCCAAGATAAGTTATAAGTTTCACTTGTTAAAAATATGACAAAATATGACATTTTCAGTGTTGTTTTAAAAACCCAGTGGTACGATTTAAATACACTGTCAAACAGTGGACAATTCTTCGCAAGCACAACGTTGCTGTCTGACCATCTCAGCGCTGTTGACCCCGTGCTGTTACATACGATTACGTGCTCCGCTTGCGTTGACGCCGGGTGGATGCTGGGTGGGCGGTGGGCGAGGCGAGTCGAAGCCGATCCGGCGATGAGGCGGCAAGTGTGCGTTAACCTTAAGTGGGTTCAGTGCGATCGGGCTGCTGCAGGACCGGAGTCAGCCCGTCGAATGCTCGCAAAAACTTATCGCAGCGATCAAGGGAATGCGTGCAAGGTAATTAATTAAGAGCTATTAATTGTTGATTCTCCTTAACCATTCAGTAGGTTCCATTAGTTTTCGCATCCAGCCCTATGAGAAGTTTTTCCCAAGCATCGATTTATGATATGTATACTGTACTTTGGTCTAATAATAGACTCAGCATGCAGTTAATCTTACCGCATTCTCAGTGACAAATATGGAGTGTGTGAGCCAACACATAACACGTTTGTTACTTTGTAAGGAATTTTGGTTGAAGTTGGTTGGTTTTTACTGAGACTTATAATGAATACTGCATTAGTTCAGTAAAGCGGGCGACACGAAATGTTTTTTATGTCACACCTAGCCATAAAGTGGCCATTATCGCACGCTCCGCGCGCGAAAAAACCCACTTCCTGGCCCTGCCTAAAATTTTGTACTTACCACGGGCGATAATAAAGAAAGCCTCAGATCGCATATTTATCGCCCTTGCCTTCGGCTCGGGCGTAAAATACCTGCGATCTGAGACATTCTTTGTTTTATTTGTTTCTGCGTCTTGGCTGTTTTCTATGTTTTAAGTATTTATGTCTATTCAATATATCTTCGGCACTAGCCCATTCCATACCAAAAGCCTCATTGAGATTTGAGCTTGCTATGGGGCTAGGTCGATTTGCGTAAGATTGTCCCCGTAATTTATTATTTATATGTAATATCATTTATTTATTCAATTATCATAGTCGTGTGATGCAAGCTGAATTCTTCACATTCCGACATTCAACTCAGAAATAATAAGAAATTGAGGTCAGGTAGGTTTTTGAGGGCCGTTAGTTGGGTTGGGCTCGCTCATGGTGGTCGTATACCCTGCCTCAATGCCATAAAACATTTAAGATATCTTGACGCATCTCTCTCTCTCTCTGGTCGGTCCCTCATGTCTGAGGATCGTGGTCAGCATCAGGGTTGCACCTGGAACGGATGATATTACGCCACCGCTACCTGTCCAGCGCGTCTCGTACAACCGCGCAAAATTTGGAGGACGACGAGTCTTTCACTGACGGAGGACTTTTCTTGACGCATATTATGATCTAAATCCTATACACTGATCCAAACTATCTTTAGTATTTTTATCTCACGAGCGCGGGTTGGTCATTGTTGTAGTTGTGACACATATCTACGAACACATAGACAACGTGAATTCATAGCTCCTACGCTGACGCACACCTAGACAATGTGCATCTGCATATACATATATAGAATACACAACCATGGCTCACCCGCGGTCGTGAGATAAAAAGATAAAATCTATGCAACTATCGTCTATGGCAAATAATTTAATAAATCCAAGCAGAATGCAATGTAATTATTTGCCTATGTGAAAGAGTGAAATGTTTCTCAAATAACACTTTGCTAATATCGGGCCCTTTACGCAGCCTACACTCCTTCAAGCCAGTTCGTAGGACACAATTCAATAAGCACCCATAAACAAAGCAATTTGTCGCTCGCTGACAGCCACGACCGTCTCAACGCGCGCGCTGCGACAATTCTACACATTAATACAAGCAACAATATACCTTACAGTCCTTATTAACAAGACATAAGGTTCAACATTTTACATCAATTTAGTTTTCAGCCGTCTAGCATTCGTCGGCATAGCTACAGTGGCCACGCGCGCTTCTTTCTCGGGACAATGACTTTTCAGAAATACGTTCGAACAATTTATCTTATAGGTATCCACCATTCTAATCGAGATTGATTTTTTGTAGGACGTCTACGGATTTCGCTAAAAAATCCACTGGTTTTTAATCTGTTGCTTATTGAGTATTTTCCTTGTACCTACCTACATGTTACTGCTTCGCTTCACAGCTTTAAAAGGTCGGTGATCGGATAAAAATGTAACACCTGATTTTATAGGTCTTCGTTGATTTGTACTTCATTTCAGTCACAGTAGATAAATTTAATTTAGCGTTGAAAAGATTGTACACTCACCGTATTTTTATCTCAGGAGCGCGGGTCTGGCTGACGCGCGCGAGTTGTAGTTGTGACACATACGAACACAGACAATACATGTGACCTCATAGCTCCTACGCTGATGCACACATAGACAATGTGCATGATGAGCTATACAAGTATACATACCATGGCTCACCCGCGCTCGTGAGATAAAAGTACCATGTGGTGATGATGACAATATGTGAAGTCATTGTGTCTAGAGGGTTTTTTCTATTATCCCCATACCGGTGTGTTTGCAGTCTAACTAACCTAACTATAGTGCGCGCCATCCACGACGACGCGCCCCTCTACAGCCCAAGCCGTACAACTGCGCACAGATTAGTATGAGATTCTCTGTGGAGGGGCGCGTCATCGTGGATGGCGCGCACCATAGCGTGATCGCGTTTATGTCAGACATATAGGTAGCATGCATCTGTCTCGTTCTTACAATGATAGGAAGGGACTTCAAGGGCCGGCAAATGCTGTGTAAGTAATATGTATAAACGCGATAATCGGATCATATTCATATTCATATTCATTTATTCATAATTTAAAAATTACATGTCAACATATATGGGTATATAAAATTAATTCTCTTATAATAATTACATTTTACAGGTTAAAAATTCGTCATAACTGTAGAATGTGTGCTCGAGGAGCCAGTTTTTTAGCTTTCGTTTAAAGCATTGTAAGGAAGGGGCCGACTTGACTGTTTCCGGCAACTTATTATAGATGGTTGGTCCCATCACATGAGTCATTTTTCCAGATCGTGCTAGTCGCCGCTTCACTGGAAGAAGTCTGTCTGGATATCGCAGCGAGCGAGTACAATCCACGCGTTTTTTATAATCGCTTATGTGAACATGAGTATAAGTGGCAATTTGATAAATCGCGATCGAGGGCAGCGTCAATATACCCAGTTCGCTGAAATAGGGTCTCGCTGAAGTACTTTGACCCACCTGCACCACAGACCGTACGGCTCTTTTCTGAAATCTAAAAACACGCTGCCAGTCGGCGGCTCGCCCCCAGATCTCGGCACCGTACTGCAAGAGTGAGTGAAACGTTGCAAAATAGCACGTTCTTACCGCGTGCCGCGGCACGACCCTTGCTAGGCGGCGCAACGCGAAGCATGCACTACCCAACCCACTGCACAACCTGTCTACATGGGACGCCCAAGTCAGTTTCCGGTCCAGAATAAAACCTAGGAAAGTGGTGGATTCTACGTGCTCTAGGTGAACACCATCCGCCTGGATCCTCAGTAGCCTTGGTGCGCGGCCACCGGCGTGAAAATGTATAAAGTGAGTTTTGGTGAGATTAAGGGCGAGGCCGTTCACGCTGAACCATCGTGACAGTTGGTTTGCCGCATCATTAAGGCGGATCTCCAAGCTGTCTACATCCGGAGCTGATACTACGCCGGCGACGTCGTCGGCATACATTAGTATATCAGCCGCTGTAATCGCTTCGGGCAGATCATTAAGCAGCAGAGAGAACAGAACGTTTGATACAGACGATCCTTGAGCTACGCCCATAGATGTAGCAAGAGGATCTGATTTCACTTGCCCAGCATCTCCCACTACTAACTGTGATCGGCCGTGTAGGATATCTGTTAAAAGGCTGTGCGCATTGCCGTGTATGCCGTAGTGTGAAAGTTTGGCGGCAATAACCCTGTGATCAGCAACGTCGAAGGCTTTGGAGAGGTCGCAGCAAAGCATTGCAACCTGCTGCTTGCCCTCCAGAGCGTCGGCGACTTTGCGCACAGCCATCCGCACCAGGTCCGTGGTACAGTAGCCGGGTCTGTACGCGTATTGGCGGTCGGAGAGCGCATTTATGGACGCCAAAAAAGCAGTGAGTCTAGAGCACAATCCATTTTCCAGGACCTTAGCGAGGCAAGGTATAATGGCTACAGGCCTATAGCTGTCGACACATTCTCTTCTCCCCTTTCCTTTAAAGAGGGGAGAGATCTTACTAATTTTTAATACCCTGGGATATAATCCCTCTCTAAGACACGTGTTGTAAAGATGTGCGAGTGCGGGAGATATTGTGTTCGCGATGGTATGAAGCAAGTCCATGGACAAACCGTAAATATCCTTCGTGGTCTTATGTGGAATTTTCTTCGCGATAATGGTATATATACTTCCTCGGAGGTGAAAGGGGTAAGTCTCATGGAGCGGTCCGCCGGCGCACGCGCCCCGCACAGCTGAGCAAGGACAAGATCGTTCTGATTATAAGTACACATTCGCGGCAAAGCGCGTGGTAAGCAAGTCGCCTAAAACTTATATGTGTAAAATACCTGTTGATTTCTTGTTGTTTATGGTAGGTGCTTTTACTCCGCTAGTGCACTTGCTTCGATTGAATTCCTACTTGGGCATTTCTCAGAGCGTTTCTTTCGACCGCCGTGACTTCGGTGGTCGCATTATTGAAGACATCACTGCAGAGCGGGAGACCATATCAGGCTGAAGTAAAGCAGGCGGGGAGGGCTATCATCCTCTTTAAAATGTACCACAGAAACTAAGGACATCGTTAATAATACGACCACCGAAGTCACGACGGGTGAAACGCTCTGAAAATGCCCACTTATATAAAAAAAAAATGCTCGGACTCTAAATTATGGAAAAGAGTGTCACCCTATCATTTGACCGTAGGCTTCCTCCGGACTCAATTAAAACTCATGCGGCGGGTCGTGCGAAGTGCCCGGCGCCCGCGCAGCCCCACAGGATACTCTAACTCGACCATTTTCGGTCAACAAACTTGGAAGCCACGTTACGATCTATTGGGTTCGCAATCACTATAATTACTTACAGCGTTTTTGCAGTTCAAAGTTTCAGATGTTATGGTATAGAAGAAATTAGGTTCATGAACACTTGAAAAAAACAAAAGTCGTCACTCCTGTACATATATATTGTCCCTGGAATCATTAAATCAAAAAAGTATTGCCAGCGCGCTTATAAATATAATTAGTATTCAGGAGTCACAACCGTCCATAGGTTACGGTGTTAGCTTACGAACAGGCTCGTTCGCGATTACCACAATCATAGTTTAAAAAAATGCTCGGTCGAAGTAACGGCTTTTATCTATTTAAAATACTCCTTTTTTAACTTGCAATACGGTCTTAGATCTATATTGGTTAGAGGCTTGCAATGGTAATTTATATAGTGGCTGCATCAGCATGATCTTATCACCGTATCTAATCTGGCCTTCGGCAATACATATGTACGTGTAAAACGGCCAAAGCTACAAGTACCTACACTTGCCATGCCCGCAAATCTACAGGACTCCGCTTAAATTGTTGTAAGCGGTTGGTCCAGCTATTCGCCTCATAGCCTGTTTTTCACTTCACCACTCGACCAGTAAAACTTGACACCGAGATTCATAACAAATGTGCGTACTTGGAGATCAGGCTTACACAGCAGATAGTGTCAACCAGCCAGGCCCTTGCTCGAGGCTCGATACGATCGTGCGAGCAAGGTGACTTTAAAATGACTGTTGGTATTTTTATTAGCCTACATTATGCCCAAATTTAGTATAAACGGACTAAAAAGCAATTTATTCCGACCAAATTGACAACGGTTTCAATGGAGGCGGAATGTTTATTTGTTTATGATAAAACGAGTACTTAATGATGATTACGTGCAGGTAGGTAAGTGAGGTGCTTAAGTAACTTAAATCAAAAACCATTAAAACTGTCTGTCTAGCAGTGGCGGAGCGTCCATACAACTCGGTTCCTACCGGCAAATTTTCAGCCAGTGCAGTTCTTTTACTACGGCTCATGAAGAATAGGAAAGGCAACTTATTTCCGGCTTCCGTAAGAATATTTTAGACGCGCTGCCACGACTGTCTAGTCATCTTTTAACTTACAATTGCTAAGATGGCACTGATAATTTTATACCATGTTACATACATGTACAACTGAGCATATCTCAAATAAATTATAATGAAAATCAATCCAAGAAAAGCAATTTATTCATTCATAAACATAGCCTTTAGAACCGAGGGACTAATCATGGTTTAATTACAAGGCGCCTGCTTTCGTGAGGCCTAATTTAGTTTTCGGCACACTCGGCCCTCGGGCGCATGCCTTCCAAGCAGAAAAAACTATAATTCACATCTCTACCCCGCTACGTTCCGTCTCTTTCAGTCCTATAGAGCTGCAGACATGAGAGAGAGGGACATGGAAGTCAGAAAGGTTTGCATGTGTCAGCGAACGTGTTAGGCGATTCCTATGCCGGTTTGGACGGAGTTTTCTTACGATTCACACTAATTTCAGTGTCACGTCAACCTAAATGGCGTGTTTTGTATAATTTTCTGCAACACGCGACACGTACAAAAGGACAAAACCGACCAAAAGGATAAAAAATTGCGACAGTCCTTTTAACTAAACGGTTAAGCCACATACTTTGACTAAGGTGTAGAGTTTGTGCAGTTAGGGCTTGTAGAGTTTAAGGCTTGTAGTGTTAGATAGAAGCTTGGCTCTATGGGACAACTGATAATTTTTGACAGTGCTAGCCAGATGGTCCCATCTTGGCAATGTAAAATTATTGTATAATTTTGACACTTGATATGTAGATAGGTGCTAGGTTACCAATTTTTATATGTCAATGTATACCGTCTCATTAAAGCGAATCTTCAAAAGAAATATTTGAAACTTTGGTAGGTATGTCAACAACAATATTTCATTGTTATATTTTCTTTAAGGCAAAACGATAAGTGATATTGTGAACGCTTTTTCGGGAAAGAATTAAAAAACATAAATATTTTTAACATCACTTGTATGAGATACATATTAAGTCCCTTTTTGCAAAAAAAAAACCTTATTTTCATGGCCATTTTCGCAAGTTTCCGCATGCGGGCGACAAGATCGAACTAGCATTAGCGACCACGTGATAACATTTTGACTGATCCTTTGTCCTTAACCCATTTACATGTACGTAACTACCTAATTAAGAGACATGTATCCCTAGAATATGTCGTCACCTCCAAGGTTAGGAAGATTCATCGAATCGTTATGTAGTGTAGACTACTACTAGGTAGATTTGCCAAGGTCTAACCTTGAGGTCGGCTCAAGGTTTGCCCGATATATAAGCAATCTGACAAACGTAGCCAAAGTGTATTAGCAATTTAGTAGTATTGTTTTTTATTCTCTACATGTATGATGCGAAGGTAATATTCAATGAGGTTTATGTATAAGTGTATGATGAGTGAGATAGTCTCAGACAGTACGGACCGTGTTGTCTGGCCTCTGAAAATGCTTGTGTAGTCGGTAGGTTAGAGGTTCGTGCGGGTTGTTCGATTCTGTATCTAATAATGGCCGCAATTTGGAACATCTGTCTGGGGATTAAGATTCAAAATTGTATACATATTTTTAGACTAAGCTCCTCGCACGGGGGGCCGCTCCGGGCTCATCGTTTCCGCTATTCAAAACGCTTAACGCGGCTGCAATAGAACCAGCATAGATCTGATCTCTGATTAAGCATAGTTGTTACGAAGCTCGGGATCAAAATATACTAGTAACACTAGACAAAATGTGTTGTGAAGACAGGCAGTCGTGACAGCAGTATGTTATACTAATGGCGTACAAAAAGACCGCATCCATTAGTTTTGTCCAAGCCTCGGGTAATTTGCACGCGCGAATTTGTTTTATAGCTATTGTGCCATTTATTTCCGGCTAGATACTGCGTAGACGCAACGGCAATTTGTCAATTGTACAAGTTTCTAATTAAGGGACCTTATCATTTAAAAACTCGCATCTATTTAGGCAATTTTAGGTTTATCCCGATATATATTATTAGTCATAGAATTTACATGTATTTTTTTGGGATTTAATGAGAAATATTGTTTCGAACATTACTCCAAATTAACACATTTTATGGACTGTTTTATCCCTTCAATTCTACTTACACAAAATAAAAGCAAAAAACGACTCTGATACAATGTACATACTTTAATAAAAGCATCGTATCCTTTAACCAGTTTATTGGAATTATGAATACTATTGTCACAATTTGAGTTCAAACATTTTAAAAATTGTAATGGCCTCTTAAGTTCTTAACATCGTTTCGGTTTTCGTGCCTATTAAGTCTGGGGGGAATGGCCATCAGTTGTCGCCGTGACGGCTATTTGTGATTGGCATTCATGCCCATGTTGCCTATTGTGGTCATGTCTTATAGCCACGGCTTTTTACACGGATTCCTATAGATGCGAGTTAAGCAAAAATCCAAATTAACAATGCTATTTTACATTGTTCATCAATCAGCCAAAATAATATCAAATAAGTACATAACTATCCACGTAAGAAGATTCAAAATCTAATGATATGACAAATAAAAGTGTAATATATTGACATAATTAAATAAGAAAATACAATAATAATAAAATAACAATAAATTAACTTAAGATAAACCTAATCGAAAAGTCCCCCTCGAGTTGTCCCTGGTGCAAAGGTGCCCATCACACTGGCCGCGTTGCCACGTTGAATGGCGATCGACAACCTTTGCACCAGGTACGAACCCGCGCGGGCGTCAGACCCCCTCTCCCTAGCAGTTTTATAAAATGTCGAACATTTAAAATATATCCATAGGTACGAAAAACGGGACACTACTCAGTAGCGTCGATTTCTCGCGTGATCTCCCGATTCACTTTTTAGTTTTTGCTGATTTTACAGACAATGAAATAACCAAGTCAAATCAAATGACGTGGAGTAAATTGCCAATGATCCTTAGAAAATATGATTTCTAAAATACTGTGACGTCACTAGTTATCTGTTCAGTACCTCTAGTGTAAGTTTTTTCGAAACATTAACTAATTCGAACGCGTTTGCGTTTTGTCTCAAAATGTATGAAAACGCTCTCACCGAGTTTGAAATACGCGCGTTCATCGGTTAGCAACAAATATTATACTCGCTGTTTTAGTTTTCACTAGTGACCACCAGAGGCGCTGTTCACGTTTTCATACCACTTTCATACATTTTGAGACAAAACGCAAAAGCGTTCGAATTAGTTAATGTTTCGAAAAATCTTATACTAGAGCTACAGGACTCTATTTAATCATCAACAAATGCTCTCCTACGCTCATATTTTTGCGAAGTGGCCAGTCTTTGGAGGCGGGCCCGTAATAGGCAATTTACAATCCGCCAAATTGGCGACTATCAAAGATAGTCCACGATGAAGTAATTAGCATAGCATATGTGCTCCGCGGGGGTCGCGGTTCCGCACATGTAACACACGCGACACCGCGTCAAAAAAACGCCGCGATAAAAACGACGGCGGCGTGAGAACTTCGTCACGTGGCAGGCTCATTCATACATTTGATTCATAAATTGTATGCACGCTGCGTCTGTGTGCACTGTGCATACGAGTGTGAGTGTGTGTTGCTAGCAACATGACCCCATGGAATGCGACAGGTAGAGTTATACATATACAAATGTAAATATACACAATAGGTACACATACTTACCTACCTCTTTTATATGGTAAGGTCAAGTGAGCCTTACGATAATGGCGGACAAAAACAATAAAGATTATTTCGATTTTATAGAATATCGCGAGATGGGATGGGAAAGAATTGATTTTTTAGGTATCCACGTCTTTTACGTTTTTCCCACCACACCTTTTCTAAGTGCAGTAGCTCTAGTATAAGTTTTTTCGAAACATTAACTAATTGGAACGCGTTTGCGTTTTGTCTCCAAATGTATGAAAGTGGGTATGAAAACGTGAACAGCGCCTCTGGTAGTCACTAGTGGAAACTAAAACAGCGAGTATAATATTTGTAACCGATGAACGCGCGTATTTCAAACTCGGTGAGAGCATTTTCATACATTTTGAGACAAAACGCAAACGCGTTCGAATTAGTTAATGTTTCTAAAAAACTTATACTAGAGCTACAGAAGGGTAATTGCGAAACATTTCGAACGAGCGTTAGAAAAAATCAATCTATACTGTGTTTTGTGCGCTCGTCTGCCCACCCGACGATTTTACATATTCAGACATAAATGCGATCAGGATTTGAATGATATTAACAGAATTGAGGCCCTGAAGATGTGATATACAATCAAGAAAATCGGAAAACGTACCGTTTTCGCTCTTGTCGCACTGACAATAAGGATTAAAAAGGTACCTATAGTGCGTGTCATCCACCAAGGCGCGCCCCTCCACAGCCCAATCCGTAAAAAATAGCGCATAGATTAGTATGAGATTCGCTGTGGAGGGGCGCGTCGTCGTAGATTACACGCACTATACATGATTACGTTTCTTTTACTGTCGGTATGTATGGGAATACAAAAAAAACTAGGTGTAAGATAGATAAGCCATTATTAAAATAAACAAATGTGAGTCTATCCATGATTTTGAACCACCTGGGCAGCTAACTTCTTCATACCCTACATTTTGGTTAGTGGACTCAAGAGTCCTACAAAACAGAAGATATTGTATTTGGGCAGACAAAGTTCATTTCTGAATAAAAGTGGTGAAGAATCTTTTTTTTAAATCATGTTAACTACATCCTGTGTAGATTAAATTGATTTCAATAAATCTAATGAGAAATTCTCGTAGACTTTAGCGGCACTTCACAGCAGGTAACAAAGGCCAACGAGAATATTTATGGAGCAGCAACTTACCCTTATCAATTCATGGTTGAGATTGGAACACGCACCTTTATACAGCTTATTGCCGAAGAAAAAAGGCTAGTGGAGTCGGACGACGATTAGGCCGACCACATACGAGCTGAATTCCGCAGCGAAAATAATCTGGCTACTCAGAAGCGGAATTCATATATGTAGTGCAAAAGCGCTACGCATGTCTGTGGTAGGCCCATGCATTTTGTATGGAGGTAGCTGCGGAACATACAGCGGAATTTGAGTTTTCGATGTGTTGATAGTTAGATTAGTTAGAGACATTTTTCCTAAATTAACCCCAGTCTACGGTTCATATCTGGTCTCGTTTATCGTGTGATAAATGACAAGAGAAACATCTATTCCTTTCTGTCAGGACTTGATAGAAATTGACAGATGCTTTATCTTGTCGCTTATCACGCGGTAACTACGAGCCATGATACTGCGCCAGGGGGTCTATGATGGTCGCGTGATAGCTAATCTGTCACTTTCTGATACCACTCGATAGAAAGTGACAGATGCATTAGGTATTATCTTGTAGTTTATCACGCGACCATCATGGACCGGTATATCCGGTATATCGGTTAGTAGTGTGGGTGACACAAGTTACGGCATCAACCTATCGATGGTATGCACACGTAAGGTGAGTGTGTCGTCGATTGTGACGTCACTGGTGTGCTTGTGTCACGATCTGTACCTAAATAATGTCAGACCTTGTTTTCTTAGACTATGCCACGAGCATAATACGTGGCCCTGGACTGTATGAGGCGGGTTTCATGGCAGTTAGTGCACAAAATAAAGAATATACAGAAGGTCCGTTCCCGCCGTTCTTGAAAATACATACCTAAACTACAGGGTTGCTTCTGTATTGATTCTGAATTTTAAAAAGGAGCAGATAAATTAAAAATTCTTCAACATGACATTTAAATATGAACCAGCGTATCTTGGTAAAAAACCGGCCAAGTGCGAGTCGGACTTCGCACATTTAGGGTTCCGAATCAACCTCAAAAATATGATTTATTCATATATTAGTATTTGTTGTTAAAATATACGTAATATTGAACATTGTCACCAAATTTCAAGTTCATAGGTCAATGAGAAGTCTAAAAATTCTTCGGAACAAATTTTGTGACATACGACGGACGGACGGACGGACGTCTGGGCGACACCAATAGGGTTCCGTTTTGACCCTTCGGGTACGGAACCCTAATAAATTGATGCGTGACCCGCTGCGAGTTGTGACTTGTGACCGGCGGCGGTCGAGAGCGCCAACAAAAATATACCTAATTAATTAGGTACCTACTTAACTAAACCATAGTACTACTTAAATACTGGCGTTTTACCAGCGAACGATAAGATGAATGTGTAATGGTTGATCGTCGTTATCAAAGCGGCAAGTTTCAAAAAATTACCTACCTACCTAGGTATTGTAACTACCAAAATGAGAAAACCGTTTTATTTACCTTTCAATATCGTTTGAAAATTTGAAGAAAGTGTAGGCACCGTTTTTTGTTGTATTTAAGTGTATTTAAACAATAAAATACATTCCAACTGTAATAATATCGGTTATTCATTTTGACGTACGTGACATAAACTATCTACGTAGCGGCGAGGACGTCAAGTGATCAACGCGCGCACAACTAGCACTCGCGACAGTGACAGTCGCGACTAAGCTAGTCCAAAATCAACCGAGAATGCCTGTAAATGTTACGTCATTGTGCGTGCGGCGAAAATGGCACTTTGTACTGAGCGGACTCTCTGCTCCGGCGCGCGCCGCCGCTATTTACTTTGTGGTTAGTGTGAGGAATGCAATCTTTCGCGGGCGATCGGCGCGAGTGGCCGTGGCGCCCCACTCGCTATAAATCAGGCCCAATTGAGGTCGGAGCGGACGGCAGTTATTTTTAAAATTGCGTGCACAATATTATGTGTTTAGGTGGAATATGATAATTGCGGGAGGCGCCGTAAGCAGACACCGGCTATGGGATTACAGAGCCCATGCCGCCTCGCCTCACGCCTGGTTACTCTGCACATAAAATCACTAGGTACAGTAGGCCAAATTGGTTAACCAATTTCAACCCTAACACATACATTATAAAGTCGAAAAGTAGACCACTCTCTTGGCTCACTGTAAGTCAGTATATAGGGCCTCATGTGTTTCGCTTCTATATTCCAATTGTATTTTGTTTTGCGCGATTGTATTGACACTGCAAGTGGAAACTGGGATCAGAAGCGACGAACGATAGATCTTTGGGGAGATCTGAGACCTATACAATTTGCTTAATATTGATATCTTACTTCCACTTACGCCGCGGGTAAGAAAAAGCCAAGCACAGCGATATAGAATCGTGAAATATATATGAGATGGATCTCCTAGTTGGTAACTATAATTCACGCATGTGGGTTGTCTTTAACAAACCGTGTTGAGCACTGTACCCTTACCATGAGTTTGCAATGTTTGCATTACCGTTCTCGCTAGCGACTGCGTAAACGATTTAGTATGGACAAAAGTACAGCGCCTCTGGCGGTTACGCAATAGAACTAAGAATCGCCATGCTAAATCGTTTACGCAGTCGCTTAGCCAGTACGGTAATGCAAACATTGCAAACTCATAGTAAGGGGTACTGATGAATTTACCTTCTTAGTAGTTGTGTAATAGTACATTACTGCAGAGACCAGTAAGTAAGCCATCCTGGACGAGTATGAGTTAGCCGGCCGAGCCGCAGGCGAGGTCCGGCTATAATACGAGGCCAGGATGGCACTTACGGTCGAAGCTTGTATAGTGCTTTTCTCAAAAATAAAACAAATTGTATGAACAACGGTTAATAGTATTTGCATTCTGACCAACTTGTACTTTCATGATCCGCTTTCCACTTGATGAACTTTTTATAAATGGTCAAATATGTACCACCTTAGACTTGGGTGGAAGTAATTTTTTCAGTACCTAGTGCGATCTGTGTATGCATCGCAATCTGATTCATCTAAACTCATTTTTAGCAATTATACTTTTTACTGTATATATTAAATCAATGAAGTCAATCCCGTCAAAATACAATGGCAACTTTTTTTAGCCAGGTGTTGTGTTAAGACACTGATATTATGCCACAACCCCAATACAATAGACTTATAAAATCGTATTTAAGTAATCGTAAATAAAATCGTATTTACTTTATGTTTACTATTAGTATTTAATTTCATTCGATCTATTCATGTTAATTTCTAAATTAGTCTCGAAATAGTTAAAAACAGGATTGAGCATTTCCCGCCAATACACATCGTGCAATACGGACACGTCAACCTCCATGGTACCTACATTTTTTTTAATGTCAATTACTGCCAACTTTTATCTTCTAGTTCTAAATTCAAATATTATGATATGTAATGGGATTTACATACTTACTTCCTGGACAGTAGGTGTGATTTCCTGGACACTTCTGGTAACTATCCAGGATGAGTCACTTTCGGATACTGTCTTCACAGATGTTATGAGAACATTTCATACTATTTTTGAGAAAAGTAATGTAGTGTGTGTCATCCACCAAGGCGCGCCCCTAAACAGTCCAATTGCGCAGAGATTATTACCTATAGTGGAGTGTGGAGGGGCGCGTCGTCCATTGTGAATGACACGCACTATTGTTACTTACACTACCTATTTAAAAAATCATCCCCCAACAATTAGGCACGGTTTTTCCGAATTATGACAACAAAGGTATTATAATAACTATGAAGAATGTTTCCATGTTAGAAATTAACATACATAACGTTTTTTGTCGCTTTAGAGGTGGGCCGCCGACAGGTATATGCTGAGGGTGCAGAATTCCTTGAATGGACATGGACCGCTCGCCGAAAAATGTACCATGATAGCAACGCAATAAGGTTTAGATCGCTTCAACCAGTGCATATCAAAGAGAGATCGGTTGGGTATGCAAGATTCGCTAGAAGCGCTTCTATACTAACGGCAATAAGGAGCCTATTCGCTTGTGAGCAACAAGGTGAGAAGGTCGGCAAGCTATCAATCAGTAAGGCGCCATTGAGGGTTGGCTGACTCGTGAGAAACCGTAAACACTTACCCGGTTTATCAGATAGTTTTTTTGCCGGGTATTCACCGACGACGCAGAAAAACTAGTGTATGGCTGAGCCCCGGACACGTACAGTTATTAAAGTTTTTTAGGTCAAGATATACTGGCGCTTAGGAGTATACAGGTGAATAGCTGCGAGTCCGGTCAATTAATGGATTGCGTTTGCTTTTATTTGTATGGGCTGCTTAGCATTCGATGCGACTAATTTATTTGGAAAGGTTTGACAGGCGACGCATTAGGATGATGCAGATCGCCCGCGTTACGGAATGTTAGGGCTTATCATTAATTTATAGAAGCAGGAGGTCTTAATAGCGGCGGTTAAGTAAGTATGTATGTAGGTAGGTATAGTCCTTTTATCTCACGAACGCGGGTTGGCCATAGTTGTAGTTGTGAGACATACGAACACATAGACAACGTGAACTCATAGCTCTTACGCCGACGCACACATAGACAATGTGCATTTATCAGCAGCTCCACACACAACACACAACCATGGCTCACCCGCGCTCGTGAAATAAAAGTAGGTACTAAGGTATTGTTCCAATGTCATGCTATTTAGATGGATTACTAAATCAGTAGCTTTGACGTAGCTAATAGCAATCCATAGTTAATATATTATAAATTCGAAAGTGTGTCTGTATGTTACGTCTTCACGCTTAAACCGCTAAAATGATTTAAGTACCTGAAATTTGGTATGGTATATGGAGATATTTTATATATGTTTAGTATTGTATCGGCGTTTCTTCTCGGCAGTAGCCTCTGTGAAACGCTAGTAGGGGTTGACTTGTAAAGTAAAAGTGCCATTGCGGCCTACTTACAGAATAAAGTTCATTTTCATTTTTTCATTTTCATTTTCATGGGTATGGAGATAGTTTTAGTCCCGGGGAAGGACATACTTTTTATCCCGGAAATCATCCCTTGAGGGGGTGGAAGTTTGTATGGAAGAGTGATAATTATATAAGCGGCTGAAATAAAATAAAATAGCAATTTAATTCTAACGGGATGAATGAGTTCTACGCGGACGAAGTCGCGGGCAATTATATCTACTTAGTTTTTGAAGTGAATAGTTCTTTAGCGGGGCTGAGCACTTTTTGTGATGGGGAAAAATGTTTAAACTCGCGACAGATTCGTAAGGAGGTCTCAATATAGTGGACGGAAGTACACCTTGGACATGGACGCTCTACGAAGTACGACCAGCAAGTTGACCCGTGTCCGTCGTAAAGGCTTGATCACACTGCGTTGCGCGACGTCCGCGCGACGCGACCGCTGCGCGCCGGAACGTATGCTAACAGGTTAGCGACGTCACACAGGTTGCGCGACGCGAGCGGGACGGTTTCATACATTTCGTCGCGCAGCGCAGCGTCCCGCTTGCGTCGCGCAAGCGGGGTGACCAAGCCTTTAGGGCTCACGGAAGACAAAAAATCATAATGGCTTTAGGTCGCTCCCATCGACATCCATGAAGACTACGGACACCTTCAACATAATACTACCTACTAACATTATAAATATCAAGATATATAAAAAGTCATTAGTAATTTGGAGTTTATGACGCAAAAACCCGCTGAACAGATTTAACTGACGTTAACGTCTCAATGTTAAATTTACATCTTATTAGCTGACACCCGTCGAACATCTCTATTGTTATAATCTCTCTATTTCAAATCGCATATATAAGGTAAAAGTCGTGGTAAAGTTCACGCAGAAAAAGTTGCGGGTAAACCTAGTCTAGGTCGTAGGTTTAAGGACAACAAATCGGACCACTCGGACCTTCCCCATTTTCCCCGAACCAGATTGACCTGTTCTGTTCACGCGTTTCATTGATTTGTAAGAGAGGCTCTAAGCGTTTCGGAATTGAAGGCAAATATTTGTAGGGGTTGTCTGGGCGGTCTGTGCCACATGTGCGCACAAAAAACTGTGTGCTAGTAGTGTTGACAGTGCGCATAACTACGGCAAAGAGCCCGCGACCACCCCGCCATACGACCATTGTATCCCGTGTCTGGAATAGCCAACTTCACTTAACCCTTGGGTCAAAAACTTTCATTTCCAAACTTTTTACAGAATTTGAGGTGCGAGGTGCTACTTTTAGTCCCCTAATAAGTCTCCCATCCTAAAATGGCATTTTAATAAGCTTAGCTTAGGCGTATATCGATAATTTTGTGCGGTTGTTGTAAGGAGCTGAATGTCGGGTTTCGTTCAAAGTTTTTTGCCACTTAGCACCTTAGGCAGTCTAAAGGTAGTGTCACACAGCATCCAAATTTTTCTTACTTTTTTATACTTATCACATCACTTGTTTGCAAGCGTACGGTCTGATGATATGCGGTCACCGCAGCCTATATGGACGCCAGCAACTCCAGGGTACATGAATCCTCCAAAACAAATGCGAGTCGTATTTCCGCAGTTCTTTTCTAAGGCTGCGGGGACAGAAAGTTCGTGAGAAGCGCCTTATCTGAAGGAAGCCGCTCTTATTTAATAAATATTTAATTTAGACAGAATGCTTGAGAGCGGGAGACGTCATAGTCAGTATTATTCACGACACTTCCCCAGCCACTATAACTCTGAACTCCGCTGCGCATATTTGTCAAGGGTCTCAAGAGTCAAGTTATACTAGAATGGTCCACATTCGGGGCAGTGGTTGGTGAATGTTGCCAGCAATCGTTACGCCGTGTAAACGTACCTACATCTGATTAGATACCCGCCCTGGGAACCGACACCGACTACAAATTAAATAGTGGCCCGCATTATCCGGTGTTCTACTTTATTGTGTCGCTATATTTACATATTAATGTCTACTGATGCAATAGGGTCTTTAGACATTCTGTTTAGATAGTGTACAGGGAACTCGTTGACAATGTTCATTACAATCTGTTTTATAATTCCAATAATTTTTTAAGTCATTTCTGTCCTGTTTCTGTCATATTTTTATAGTTTTAGCATTATATTTTTGCCAGACATTGTGCTCGGTGTCACATGTAGTCTGGCAGTCAGGTGTCATATGTATGGAAACATAACTTAGCACATCACTAGCGGATGCTGAGGTAATATTATTGTATTGTATGTTAGGTATTTAGGCGGATCGAACGCCTGTGCTAAAAAGATGTCTCAATGAGTGCATTTTAGGAAATAAGTGGGCATCTACGGATTCGGATATAAGAAACTAAATGTAATCAACCTGTGCCTACTTATTGTTACGCGTTTACTTCTGTTATTTCTCCAATAAAAATAAATCAATAACAGTAACTAGGCGACTTCGCAATACTGAATCGCTCTGCACATGACATTATTTATTACTTACTACTTTATATGTTCTTTGCTACTGCGAAAACGTAATGCTGACAGTATACCGTCAAGTGATTAAATCTCAGCAAAATTAGTAAGCGTCACGTCAAAAGAACATATGGATTCTTCTCAATAATTACACACGGTTGTAAAGTGCACATTACCGCACGCTAGACTGTGCGGGTTGAAACAACGTTATTAACCCCTGTTTGCCTAATGCTCACCTAATGAGCCGCATTGACTGCACGCAATCTATTCTCACGGCCCGTCCTGGGGAAAAAACTCATTCTCAAAAATTTTTACGTAATAGACACAATGTCTCTACATAAACATCGGTTAAATTTCACTAAAAAAAGTCATGTGGGTATGGATAGGGACAGTATGAGTGGAAGGATTTGTTTAGATTGGATGTGCTTGTAATAATAAAATATACTATTTGAAAATGTACCATGTGCAAACGGCGGATTATTTAATGGATTCGGTTAATTGTTTACAGCGGCAACGTGTAAAACTTACATACGTTAGGTAGATGTCATTTTCAGTGTTGAAAATGACTAAGATTTAGCCTACTTACCCTCGAAACCATGTACTATGAGCATGCCCACTTTAGTGTATCGAATCGAATATTTTACGTAAATGATTGAATTGAACACAGTGTAATGGAACTGTATGCCTAGAGAGGTTATTCCCGCAGTATCGTGCAAAGTGGAGGAAAGAGGACTCTGGGGATAGCCATCCCGGCATACGCATGCAATACTAGCTAGCATAATTCCGATTATAAACATTAATATCCGACATAAAACATTCGTCCCTCTCGCACTTACATTTTGCTCGCTTAGGGACGAATGCTAATGCAATGCTGAACCAAGATTTTGCACATCTGCACAATTGTCTCCCACTGTCACTATGGCTTACTTGGCTAATGTGTTTTCACAAAAAGGAGGATATAAATCGAGTTCAAAATTGGCATTAGAAATTACCAACTAAGTACACTTTTGTCCTTTAATAATAATGTGCGTTATGTAAGACATACATACCGCACGACCCCGCCAGAATCAGATTTAGGTAGAATGAAGAAGCGCACGCCACACCAGCGCAGCCTCTAGTTATTACCTACCTCTGAGGAATGCAGAGTCATAAGACCGCACTTTGCGCCCCAAACCCAAATTGATTGCTCCGTCTACTGACTCCGATCTTTTAACAACCACTTAATTGTTCTATAACTAATTAATTACACGTCCGATTGCTTAGAAAATAACAACTTAGAAACATTTTTGTAAAGATTAAACAGGATTACGTCATACGATCTCATATCTTTCTATTTCATATCTTTTCAATCTTAGACGAAATTCGGTATGAAAAACATTGAGCCAACAAGGTATCGTCACTTTTTGAACCATCGTTCTTAGTAAAAAGTTACGTGGCTATCCTGCGAATCCTTAGGTACCTTTTATGCTGAATTTACCCCATAAAGCGGAGAAAGGGTTGAAAGTTTATTTGGAAGTAGTAGAAGATCCTGAAATAGCATATGATGCCTTTTCATCCTGGATCATTCCATAAAGAGGTGAAACGCGAATTTATTTGTATGAAAGTGCTAGCTAGTTCTACGCGATGTCACAGATAAGAGCTAATTATTTATAACGTTCGATTATTGACACAAAGAACGGAAGCGTTAATTGACTATTTCGCAAGAACTTTTATCTTTCAATAAAACGTTTCACTTATGTGACCCCCAAATCAGTTGTCCCATTAAGCCATATAGAGTTACAATCGGATTGGGTAACCGAAGTTCAGCTAGAGTTCAGTTGCCATCCACTTCAGTCTTCAAAAATATCTAAACATGCACTCTAATGCCTTGATAATACAGTCGTGTAGATGTTTTGTCAGCACTTCTTTCGCCAAGATGGATCTGATGGCGAATTCATTGAAGTTTTAGCAGACAAATTGGGTGAGTCACATAAGACACAAATTAATATCTTTATTTACGAGTAACTGTTGTGCTGCTTTAGTTTCAAAACTGAGAATTATACCGATTATTGTTTTGAACCGAGAACTAAGTGGCGTGTGACTTTGGGGCGTGAACTTACTTCACTCGAAAACATGATGGTACGATAATGTACAGGTAATAACATTATTTTGACGGGTTACAAGATCCGTATTTGGACTATAGCTTCATGCACCGCATATTACGTAACTCATGAATTATTTATTGATAACTGTGCAGTCGGGAAAATACAAGCTATGAAATAATCCTCTTTTACTGGAGAAAACTTCGAGCTACTTACTACCCAGTGGTCGGAAGAAGGTGAAAAAAATGAATAAAAAATGAATAAAATGAACTTTATTCTGTAAGTAGGCCGCAATGGCACTTTTACAAGTCAAACCCTACTAGCGTTTCACAGAGGCCACTGCCGAGAAGAAACGCCGAAAGAAACTCGACAGTCAGCCATTTTCTCACAAAAATATGCTTATTACAATGATAAATGATAATACTTAACCTACTTAAGATCAAGAAATCTAAGTATCTATATAAAGCAACACAAAAACAAAGAATAAAATGAGGAAAAAAACCAGTTATGACAGTGTGTAATTCTGCAAGAAAACATTTCGAAACTGTATACCTTAGCATTATCAAATTCTATTTAGGAAAAAAAAAAAATTGAATCCTTTAGACTATAAATTTAGTTATAAATCTTTTGATATGTTTTCTTGCAAGAACTGCGTCAACTAGATAAAATTAAAAAATACACAATATATGAATCTTTACTCTATTTAAGTATCTGGTTTGGGCCATGCTTTTCTGTCTGTTAGATAGTCCTCAACCTTGTAATAAGCCTTCGACATCAATGATTTTTTCAAGTACTTTTTAAGAGCTGGAAAAGGTAAATTCAAAACTTCATCAGGTAACTTATTATAAAAACGGACACATTGACCTACAAAAGATTTGTATACTTTACGGACACGAAATTTTTTAGTGGCAATTTTATTTTTATTTCTAGTATTAAAATTATGTATATCAGAATTTTTACAGAAGGAGTCTATGTTCTTAAGGACATAAACAATATTCTCATAGATGTACTGGGACGCTACAGTTAAAGGTGGTTTTAGAAAAAATCCAGGGCGACCGTCATCTGCGCTTCTGGATTGCAATGAAACCCAGTAAGACTCAAGAGAAGCCTACGAATATGTATGTGGCTTCGACAAGAGTCAAGCAGATGCTCATTGTAACATTTACAATACGTATTAAAATACAATGTAGGTCTTTCCGACTTGAGTTTCCGTATGATACCCATTTATTTCCATGTGGAAGTGTGCAATCGTATGAGGCATGCAAAGAATTTATAATTTATGAGCATCTCAAAATATCTTTGGAGTTTTCCCCTACTACTTGTAAGGCCAGGGACAAATATGGCGGAAAAGCGCGCGGAATTTCATAAGCTCAATTTCGCTTGGGCTCTGCTCCGATCTGAGCTTATAAATCTAAGCGGATGACGAGGATAAGCCGCTTCAGTTCTGTCTTCGCAAAAGAAGCTGTAAGACACACATTATGCTGAACTCAATGATTTATCAAAACTGTGATTGTCCTAAGAGTTCACAGGCTCTAAACGTGTACCGTTTGGTACTAAAGTACAAATGTGCGTGACTAAATGTATGTCAGTCGGGGCAATGGAAACAATTCCACTTAGTGCGTAATGCGGCAAAAATGTCGCGGCTGTTTGTCATCTCGTAATTAGCACTAGGCCGGAGCCCGGACAAATAGATGAAGACTTCATTTTCTGTCGCCTTTCAGTCGGGGGTCAACGCTCTTTGAGAAAAGCGACTTGTGCAATGCTTCATTCATGCATGCGACATACTTACTTCTTTGGATAACGAGTACAGAATCGAATTCCAGGCAGTCAAATGTAAATTAATTTAACGCTGCTAACGCAAACTATGTTGTATGTGTGTATGTGTGTGTAAAGGTCGCCCTAGTAGCTCTAGTATAAGTTTTTTCGAAACATTAACTAATTCGAACGCGTTTGCGTTTTGTCTCAAAATGTATGAAAGTGGTATGAAAACGTGAACCGCGAGTATAACATTTATTGCTAACCGATGAACACGTGTATTTCAAACTCGGTGAGAGCGTTTTCATACATTTTGAGACAAAACGCAAACGCGTTCGAATTAGTTAATGTTTCGAAAAAACTTATACTAGAGCTACAGAATAACTTGGCAGTGTTCCGTGGATCAAGAGTTGGGCTCTCTGGGGATGAACTGGGAAGAAGTAACCAAGACCGAAGCAAATGGGGAGAGTTGATTCGAGCCCTACACCACAGCAGATGGTAACGGGAAAAAGAAGAAGAACGCAAACTATGTAGGTACAAATTCCTTAACAAAGGAAAACCAATCCTGCTCGGAGCCTAAATTTCCTTTGTTCAGAAAATTGGCAGTCAAATTTTCTTATCGTTCCTCATCAATAAACAAATATACCTATACTTCCGATATTAAATAATTTGTCAAATTACACTCTCGCCAAATACGCTATGGGCAAAATAAAAATTGTAAGCTGAAGATTACCTAAAAATAATTTATTGAAAATATCGTAGGACATTTCTCCATGGATTGAAAGGTCACTACGGTCAGTATTTAGAAAATGTTGCTGGTTCTTCATGTTCCAACTGTACTCGAGTTTCAATATTACCGTTCCGTTTTTCCACAACTATAATAGTGTCATAGCGGTCTTTGCGGATGTACCTTTTTAGCGCTCTATTGTGCTCCCTCGGGCAAGGTTAAACATCCCCGCCGATAGACCGTATTTATTTATTTACTAACTCATAACGGAACAACGCGGCCCGATAAATAAATCCAATTCTCGTAATTCTCACAGTTCGCTCCGTCGCCTGCGCTGAACCTCATTCCATTCAGGTTGTCCTTCTCAAACGCGAGGCTTAACTCGTAATGTCATCTCTTTCTACAGCTTTGTATAAACCGCCCTGGGTTGGAGATTCCGAGAATCGGCCTCATGGCATTTTTTAGAACGCATAATAATTTTATCGGAAAATATTTATGGAGGGGTGCGGACGCTCCCAGACGAGTCAATTATCATATTATCGGGTCGAGCCTATTGGAGTGCGGCCGTATGCCTGAAAGCCTCCCGGCAGAAGCGGCGCCTCAACACTGAGCGGCCTATTAACCTGCGGCCACGCTTTAAATTACAAACACGATTATTTTCCCAATACTTACTTGGAGCACTTGCTTTGAAACTTATGTATGAAATACCATTTAAGATTTCAGAAGCAGAGCAGAAGTGCAGGATTTCTATGTGATTTTTGGTGAACAATAAAGAATATTTATATTGTATTTTAAGGCTGGATTTTACCACTTTTGAGGGTTTTTTATTCTTTCTGAGACATAGGATATACCTAGTATCTTAAATTCTATATACATACTGTGTTACATAAGGATCTTGTCTAGTCAAAATCGTAGTCAGTTACAAGACCTGATGAATTTCACTCGATAGAAAAAAATCGCAAATTACCCCCTTTTTTGAATGTTTTTTTCAATATTATGGCAATATTACTTATATTTTATTTACTTTGAATTTTGAACTCAATTTAAAAAACTAAATAGGTAGTCAAAGACAAATTCGTATGCTTTGCTTTAATAAAATGATTGGTTTAATTACTATGTTTAAATGTCTTCGTAGAGAGCAGGATGGTTCATTGCAAACGCGCGCTTGTTAGAGCGGTACATTTGCATCGACTTTGTTGCTTTGTCGCATTCACCCGTTAGATATTTATGTATGAAATTTTTAACATGAAGTTAAAGCTACCTTGTCACAGTTAATATCTATATGAAAACCTGTGACAGTACGAAGTAGCAAAGTAATCAAATTGGTTGACTGTACTTACCAGCCGTAATGTAAACGCAAGTTGTCAGTGGATTGTACTTCATTAGAAGTAAGTACATACACTTCGTTAATTTAATTGGCTTTTCTGTTTTACGCGTGACTTCTAATAAGTTATTTGAATAATTATATTTATTTACGTTAATTGCTATGCTCAGTGATTTTTTCTGCGCCGAGAAATATAGTTCTTTATTTTACATTTGTAACTCAACGTTTTAAATGTTAATTAGGGACATGTTCAACTTGTTCAAATCTGTTATTGTATTTTAAGTGCTGTACTGTAAGTAAAGTTCTGCATTATAAGCGGAAATGTGCTTATTCATTAAGCTATATGATTCACAAATCGATTCGTCCTACCCCTACCCTCGCCTGTTTTTGTATGGAAACTGTCAAATGTCATTTTTGTCAATTTCCACATAAAAACGGCTGAGGTGAGAGGTGACAGGTGACGACGAGTCAGTTTGTGAATAACAGCCCAGGTTAGCATTAGAGCAGGTGCAAAAAATAGGGTGCAGGTTTTTTTTATCGCAGCCTTCATTTTCGTAGTAAATTGCTACGACAGCTACGAATTTCGTAGCACGACACAGGATGAGCTGTTAATGATCGCCGTATTCAATCGATATGCACAAATCAAACCAAGGCTGTTTAGTAATAAAATAGTAGGGTGACACACAATTTAAGAACAAGTACCAATAATGGACACACCTACCCTTATTCAAAGATCATACGGTTTTAAATTGATTGTTCTATAAAATATTAATGACTCTTACTTTCTTTTACATAAGAGTTAATATACATCATTGGGCCTTGTCCATTACTGGTGGTGTCGCACACCACCAATTATGGACACATTAAGAACAAGCACCAATAATGGACACTTCAACCCTTATTCAATGATCATACGGTTTTGAATTGATTGTTCTATAAAAAATCCATCCATCCTTGTCCATTACTGGTGGTGTCACCCTAGTTTATGCTACTGCCACATAATAAGGGCCTATTCACACCGGAATGGCAGCGGCCAGCATCAGCGGTCGGCAGCGGCCGGCAGCGGCCGGTAGCGGCAGCTCGGCGCGGCGAGCAATTTTTCAGTGTCAAATAATTTTAAACTTTATCTACATACTTAAAAGATAGATATAAGATATTACTAACCGATACACCATTGTAATTTAAAGAGAAAAATAAACGCATTTGTATTGTATTGTATTAAAAAGTCCAATGCTCGGAAAAGGCCGCGCCGCTGCCGGCTGCTGCCATTCCCGTGTGATTCGGCCCTAAGAGGCATTAAAATAGATCACACCAGTGCTTTAATGCCTAATTATGCACAGTTGCATACACTACTTTATATACATCCCATATATTAAATCCTCTTTCATGAGTTTCATGTTCAAGCGTTAGCAGGCGATGATGCGCAGCGAGGTGATCGGTAATAAACTAGTCATATTAGATTAATTTTGTATTAAGGCGCAGGGTAGGGCAAGGCCTTCCCCATACAAACTTTATGCAAGTTTTATTCGTCGGTTTTGGCACTAACAAATATAATTTTTTTTTTGGTTGTAAATATTAGATATGCGAAGATCGTGATGTGAAAATTTTCAGATATTTCAAAAATATTCAAAATTAAAAAATTAAAAAATAATAATAATAACAAAAAAATTACATCACGAAATAGCTATCAGAAAAATAAGCATACTGGCCAAAAAACATAACTTTAATGCAAACACAATCGAAGTAAATCCTGCACAAAGTTTGTATGGAGAGAGCTTGCCCTACCCCTCCTCTTAAGCAGTAACGCTGCTAACGCAAACTACATATTTAGAAGTAAAGGAAAAATTGAAAAACTTAGCTTAACTTTGTACGCCTCCCTTAAGGCGTTGTATAAATGAACGAAGGATTGACAAATTTCAAGCCGGGTAGCAATCGCACCTGCTCAGTTGGCTAGAGCGACTGGCCGCGAGTGCCGGAAGGTCGCAGGTTCGAATCCTGCTCGGTGCATAAGTTTTTCAATTTTTCCTTTATTTCTAAATTTGCAGTCATATTAGGTTTTTTTTAACGTCCTAGCGTCGCAAGCGAAAAAGTACCTTAACCCTCGTTCTAATTTGTCTGCTGGGGGTGGACGGCGATGCGTTTCCGGCGCATGTGCAAGACAATGCTGCTGAATGGACCCATTAATAGCACAAATGAATGAGCGCGTAAACGCATGTGTTGACAGTGCGGCGCCACTGCTAGCGGGCGGCAGAATCAGCATCGTAAAATCTATACACACACAGTATATATCAGTGGCAAAATTGCGCCTGATATACCTGATACAATGAGGGAGGGGAAGACCGAGACGTGCGTTTATAGATCAAGCGAAAGAGAAGGTCAATGTAATGTCTAATGTCGTAACAGGAGTTCAAAGCATTCAGAACCGAACGGAATAGCGACGGAGCTCTTAAATATATGATGATGACCTGATACAACAATGGCAACAACAACAAATACTCTTTCTTGCACATCTCAATAAAAATACAAAACAGTGACTGATACCTGACTTTAATGAGAAGATACTTAAAAGGTTTGTTTTAACGGGTCTAACGCGAAGTTTAATGAGAAAACTGTAAAAGCGTCCAGATATTTTATCACTTTATTTTGTGAACCCACTTCTGTTTATAACCAGTGGGTAGGGTAGCGAATTACGTGACTACAGAAAAAATATCCGTCGATTAAAATTATGGCTGTAAGTATGTGTTTTCTAAAGTCAAATGAAAGAAAAAGAAAGCTAACATTTATCTGACAGATACTTTTATCTGGTGATTGATAAATCGGCTAATAATTTTGGTAATTTATAAACGCAATAGTACCAAGAACACCCGTATGATCATAGTACCAAGTTGTTGTTTGGAAGAAATTACCTATAAACAAAAATATTATTTTATGTTGTCTTCTACTTTTATTTGGAGTTAAAGTTACAATACAATATAGTATAGGTACAATTAATGTATAAACCAATATTTTTAAAACAATAAATACAAACTATTCATAACGTATGTTTTCGTAACTCGCCCAAATAACTAAACAAAAATTAATTTAGTTTTGGTCTGTAGTTAAGAATTCACCTTATCACAAAACCGCTTCCGCTTGTGCATCCGCCAGCAGCGGGCCGCTCACAGCAGCACATGGAGCCCAACAATACATTGTCTTACATCGCAAAGACCGACTCGGGTCATTCATTAGAGATTTTCGGAGAATGACCCTTTTATGAACCGCACCGATTCGCCGAAACGCAATATTTCGTTTCCACATTGCCGGCCGGAAGCGTTTTTTTTCGGAAACATATTTTTATGGATGCAATCCTTGTGCAGAAATTTAGGGTTAGGTTTTTTTTAGTAGTGGCCCCACACTAAGCCGATTGACTGATATTTTCTGTTGTAATCGGAGCACTTACACCACTGAACGACGACTATTCGAACCAACGTAATTGAATTCGAAACTGTATGTTTGTACTCCACTAGTACATCATTTAATGCGCGCTCATATTATCTATTAAATTAACGCATACCTAAGTACGAAAATAAACTCAATTCAACTTACGAGATATAACCCGTAAACTTGGTTTATAGGTCATTCTAAAATATGCGGCAATTAGTAAAAGACCGCACTCGCTCCAGCTTAAATGTGCGAGATAAAGATAAGGCACGTAAAGGTCTATGCTCCGTACATCGTAGTACGACATACGTACACCAGTTTCTCGCACAGTAAAATCCAAAAAGCAATTCTATAGATCTCCAAGAATAGACGATGCTATTTACAATTTACACTGCAATGAGTCAACTTCAACTACCTGTTCCATTTCATTGCTATTCAATGCCTAATTTCTAAACCGCCTAATGGTACGTGGAGTGAAGTGTTATTCCAGGATTACTGTCAAAATCAACAGATAATATCGCTTCCTGTGCGTTCACTTGTTATTTAACCTGTAATGACAAGTGGTGGCCTACCTGCAGAACAATGCATATAGCCGACACTTTAAATATAGACCTAAAAGTTTAAACGAGAAGGTTCAAGGTTGTAATGGCGCGTTTCAAATATTTTCCGTTATATCGTGCGCCGACGCACTGGCGCCAGATCCTCTATTGTTGTGTTATTCTTTCACGCGTCCCGTGATGCTCAATTGTCACTCCCAAGAACATTGTCGAACAAGACAATGTTTCGACACGCTGGCGCTGTGTAAAACCCCAATTGCTTGTAAAGTTAAAAAATGCTTTCCATTGAGAAATTATCTTAAATAATGGCATCTTGTTTGCCATTGTCTAACTAAACCATGTGCTTGGCGGGACGAGGAAGGTTTCTGAGAAGTTGGACCGACCAGTACGGCTAGCATATCTTTTTTGTAGAGATAGCTCTGTCGACGACAAAGCTCTCTCGCTTGCGTCAGATATCTCTATCGGGCTGTCAATTACGTAGCATGACATGACTCATCGAGAGAGCTAGCATACTCGAGATGGCTATCTCGACCTCGACATAGTGAATGTTGCAATTTATATAAAAAAATCTCTACCAATGCTATTTTGTTTTGTGGCAACACTGAACCGGTGCTCAAAATACGAGTTGACCGTGAACAGCAAGCCATAAATATAGGCCGTCCCTAGTCACGATAACTTTGTCTCTTTTGCTCAATAGTAGGGTGAAAGAGATGCATTATTTGACATTGACATATTATATTGCGCGAATCCTGCGCTACATGTCACTGTCAAATGCTTAATTTTGGGATGGTATTGTCTGTCCTATTGTCGGATATTCTAAATAAAATAGCGCATCGGTTTCTATCTATACTAGTATCGTAACAAGAAGACTATTTATTTATCGTATGGAATTTATTTCGAACCGTGAGATCTTCGAGAAGACAGTACGGTTAACAAGAAGACTAGTGCCATAGGATGTTTGGAATGTGATGTGAACATTTTTCCAATACCCAGAAGAAGAAATTAAAACATTTTTAGTGTACAAGTGAAATGAACTAAGTATATAAAATAAAATACTAGTTAAACAGGCCTTGTTAATCTGGCCCTTTTCACAAAATGTATGGTCTGCCTCACAAGTTCCCACCTTTTTTTGCTCCAACATCACGATTGAATTGTAATATACTAAGTTTCCTAATGGGCGGAAGTCACAAAATACCAAAGTGTCCAGCGACTCCAATGAGGCCGACTGTATGTAGTAATTCTTGTTAACTAACAAACAAAATGTTATGTGTAAATGTAAACGTAAGGTGTTCCGAAAAATCCTGGGGCCAGTTAAAACAGACGATGGGAGTTGGAGGATCCTTAAAAGTGCCGAAATAGAAGAGCTGGTAGCCGAACCAAACATTATAGGTGAATCCAAAGCACATCGTCTTCGCTGGCTTGGCCAGGCCACCTAGAGAGGATGGGAGAAGATCGACATGTGAAGAGAGCGTACTTGGGCTGACCGACCGGACGACGTCCTGTGGGTCGCCCCAAGTATCGCTGCAGGGATGTGGTGGAAGCGGACCTGCGTGAGCTCGGAGCTGGTGCAAGCTGGCGAAAAATTGCGCAGGACCGAGCAACGTTGCGTGCTCTTATTTCGGAGGCCAAGACTCATTTTGGGTCGTCGTGCCAGCCCAGTTAGTTTAAATATAAACTTTATTTTAATTTACTTTTACTTAATACTGTCGGACCGGTTCAGCCTACTTGGTAGTGACCGATGACTTGCTGGAGAACATGAGTTTGTTCCTGAGATTTGATGTGTTCTATGTATTGAAGTTATTAAATTTATTAAAACATTTTCTAGTATAACACATGTCACATTTGAACTTACAGGTGGCTAATTCAATTTTTGTAAGATTGTCCTCAAATATTTTATTATCTTATTTACTGCTTTTATTTTAATTGTTTAAGGTTGTATTTAAAAATTAATAGACAATAATCAGTCTATGCTTAATATTAATGGGTTGTTGATTTATGATAAATTACTTATATTATGGTCTCATTGCCAATATAATGTTCAAACCAATGTCAGATTCAGACAACGGTTGATCTCGAAATGGGTTGATATGCCTTATTAATTTCAGTTTTCATAAATGATTTAGTTGTTATGTAACAGAAAATCTATTGTATTTTTACAAGCATTTATTTAACTTGCAAGTATGTATGTAACTGTATGTATTCGAGGCAAAACTTACAACTGAATTTTAGACCAGTTCTCAAACAATTCAGGTGAAATTGGCATACTTCTGTAAGATTGACGAAAATACAATATTATGGTAGCACCGAGCTATAGCCAAACCTAAAAGGCTAAAATACACACGATATACCCATCGTGTTTGAGCTCATTGGAACTATCTCAACAAGTAATTGAAGACTGATGAAAAATTGACTGATGAAACGTTGACAATAAAAAGCTTGTCCCAAAAACTATTTTTATGACAGAAATTAATTTCCTAATGTTGTTATAGTCCACGTATAATAAAGCACGTACTTGCTATTATTTGTTTTATTATTTCTTCCCATGGTTATCAAATAATGAGTACTGGTACGAGGGATATAGGTAAGTAGGTAGGTACCTACTACCTACTCGGTACCAATTATTTAGAAGTAAATTCTCATTTCATCTTTTGCACAGAACAGAGGTCGGGAAAGTTTGTTATTTTCAAATAACATAACATACAGTCACATCTGTGTATCAAAGGGGGTAGGCAGAGCACATGATATTTAATTTTATTGTTCTACTTCTAGCACTTGTAGGTCAAAGAGGGATAAAATGCAATATTGTAGTAGATTCTACTGTATATTACACCTATGAATTTCTTCGCATATACAAAGGGAAAAGTTTTCCTCGATTTGTGGCTTTTCTAGCCGGATATTTTTTGATCCCATACAAGCTTTTGATCCTGGATAGGAATGGGATTGATTGGCATCAAAAAAAAAGTTTGTCAAACTGACCTTTTTTCGCACATTGTATGTTTTTTTCCAAAATCTGTAAACGCCAATCTTTATTAATTCAAAATTAAGGCAAGGTCTTCAAAGACCATTTTCGCGTAGTAGCAAGGGATCTGGTAGCTGCCGTCACTGACCCAAAAAGAAAATCCACCCTATATATGCAAGGTTTCTCAAGATGTTTTACTTCACCGAACGTTTCTTTTTAACCGGACTGGCTTTATAGGTCGGGCCCAAAAAAACGAAGAATATAAGAATGCGTGGTTGGAGAGTAGCCTTATTAAAAATCCAAGGCAAAGCAAACCTCTGACACAACCACTCGAGCGTTTGCACTCCAGTTAGATTGGTTAAGCGGAATCTGCGATGTGAGTGGAATAGAGCTACTGGTAGTTTGGTCGCTGGTTCACTAAACCTAGCCGAGCTGAGAAGAGTTTTACGTTTTTTAAATATTCCTTTCCTCTATTCCCATTTGTGAGTAAGAAACAAGTTTAATCAAAGTAGCCAAATAAATTGCAAACTGTCTAATAGCAAAGAGTCTCCACCACCAACACAAGAGACTCGTTAGATATATTATTATACTCTTTGCTTGTTAGATAACTGGTCAAGTCAAGGTAAGTAGTAGCAAGTAAAAAGTTACTTTATGCAAGTAAAGTAGGTGGTACTCCTGAACACGGTGCGGCTAGTCGGTACTCTCTCTATCGCCCTAACCACCGATAGCATAGGGCCTTGCTTGTTTTGTTAAATATTTATAGTTTCATGTTTTACCTACTTGTTATATCAGTAATCTATAAACGTAACTTAAAAACACAAATAAATAAAACGAATACCTACCTAATAATAAAAACTGATTTTAAATAAAGAATCGCGGAAACCTAAGACTATGATCATGGCTTTGTTGTTTAATGAAACTCCTATTTCAACCAAAATATATATTTATTAAATCATTGCGCCTTTCGAGGGCAGACCAGACCCCAAGAGATAGCTGGGGGCGCCCAGCCGAGGGTTCTGCAGCCTCGACCTCTCCATCTTCAACTCTCCTCAACTCCACCCTGCAATCAATTCATTACAATTACCTTAACAATAATTCATTATTTTAAAAATTTACGCAAACTACGTCTGCTGTAGTAGAGTCGAGCGGGCACCCGATATTATTTAAAGAGGTCAAACCTCGCCTCGTACCACAGAGGGCTCTTGAAATAAATATTGGTAAGAAATATTATTTGATATTTTAAAGTACAGTAGTTGTCGGTGAAGGAAACATCGTGAGTAATTACAACAATTTCTACTTCTTTCTTAAGGTTGGAAGATCAGATGGCAGTCGCTTTCGTAAAACTAGTGCCTACGCTGAATGTCTTGGGATTGGTGCCAATGCAAAGCTAAATATTTAAAATTACCCATTAAAAAGCAACACTACTTACCTATAGTCTTTCATTATATTATATAGGGCGTCCAACGCCTATGCCATATGGAGGGAAAGTAATAATTTTGAATAAAAACAAAATTAAAAATTTTGAAAATACCCCCGACGGATGTAGCTAATTGAAAAATTATTAAATAATTAATTCGGAAATCTCCCGACTGTAGGTATAGGAAATAAGTACATAAAGACATCTTTTTTTTTCAATACGGTTAATTGGTTGAGAGTTTATTTACAAGCGCAGAAGAATCCGTCCGGGGCTGCCATTTTCTGCCTTGAAATTACGTAGCATGTTGTAGCGTGTTGCAGTTTATCTTATACCTTCGTTTAAGTAACCTCGAATTACTTATATTATTATTTTAATGCAAATGGGAACAGACATGGCAATGGCAGCCCCCGACGGATTTTTAGCGCGCCGTGGAAGGTCCGAAGGGCGAGCCCAAGTCGACATTTATTATTATTTAGTCGACTAGCCCCAAGTGTCTTATAAGCGAACTTGAGGGCCGAAAGCCCGAAGGTGAGAGGCGAGTCAAGTATAGATGCCGTCCCACGTAAGGCCAAAGGCCCGTAGCGTCTTATTGGAGCGCATTCACTATAGGAGCCCGAGGGCTGGGGGTCCGTCGTGGGTAAGAAGACATTATTTTAAATTAAAAAACAATTTAAACTGCATTCATAGATTTTTAAATAATGACATGGTTGAACCGGGAATCGAACCCGCTACACGAAAAAAAAAATACCCTGTAGCTTTATCATACCGAATATACCGATCGAAAGCCTTCATCATAAGGATTATTCTGTAAAAGAATTCTTAGGTAATAATACATCATCGACCTTTTATTAGCTATAATTGTAAATTAGGTTATGGACAACACTTGTAAAATTTGCATGCTGTGCATGGACAGCTAAAAAAGATGGGACGTGTGTAATATTTTAAAGTAACAACTTTTGTAATTCACCCTTTTTTTAAGCAAATAAATAATTATGAATTATGATAATTTGTTTGCTAAATAACATAGTCTCAGAAATAAAAGGAAGACCATGAACATTTGATTTGAAATTTTGTTCAGAAATACTACAACTGACTCTTTCATTTAGTTTACAAGAACCAGTATGAGTGTCCACGAGCTACAAGCAGAACTTAGACGTAATTCTAAATACAACATGATCAAATAATCGACAGGGAGCGAAATAATCAAAAGAGTGCGACTTTGTATTCAACAGAATAGGACTCATTTTGAGTATTTGATAAATAAATTGATTAATTTTGAATTAAAAATGGTAAAATTCATGGTCTTCCTTTTATTTCGGACACTATGTTATTAAGCAAAAAATATTCCTTACGATGAAGCCTTTCGATCGGTATGATAAAGCTACACGGTATTTTTTTTTCTCGTGTAGCGAGTTCGTTTCCCGGTTCAACCATGTATATATTTAAAAATCTATGAATGCAGTTTAAATTGTTTTTTACATTAAAATAATGTCTACTTTTAGTAAAATCTTCCATCTACAATATTCAAATGTACTTTTCCTCCATGTGGCATAGGCGTGGGACGCCCTGTATATGGTGCAGCAGGCATAATTTAGACTGCACGCCATTTCAGGACTATAGTGGAAGGACCTATCGAGACCAAGGCACCTCAAGGAACCCTTAAGGTATCCGTTGGTCCGCTCCATTACTATTACATTCCGGGCCCTGCAGTGCAACCGTGTGAAGCGGTCCTCCGGCGAGTGAGGCGCGGCGCGTAGCACCGGCGTCATGAGCCACGGCTTCATGCCATAACCCGAATCCCCTGTAATTATATGCACTATGATATAGGCAGGTCAAAAATATCATATAAACTTTAATATGTTTGTTAAGCGGATGCGTCCGCTAGCCACTTTGATTAAAAAATATCATATAAAGTCATCACAAAATGTTACCTATACAAGTTCCATGCATGAATTAGAGTTATAGAAAATTGTATTTCTTCAGGTTTAAATACATAAATCTTAAGTGCCTTGAATTATAAAGGGCCTTCACATATATAATTTTCTTAAAAAAAACAATATTAATTAATAATATCTATTCATAATGATGTATGTCTTTCCCGTTCACGGGACAATGGTCCCGGACCTTTGGGAGGCGTGCGTGGAGCCGAAGTACCGGGCCACCGAAGTACCACCGAGTACCACATAGCCAACACGTAGAGGCCCATTTGACACTTTAATGAAATGCAAGGGAAACACCGAGCGGATACTGTCCCTGCTCGTGTCATGGGACGCACACAGAGACAGCACCGGCCAGGCCGTACAGGGACTATTGCTGATTGATTGATTATTATTACAGTTAAACAGACTTTTAAAGTATGACAGGCAATTTCAAACGCTCACAAAACGAGATCATCTGCACTGTTTTCATGAAGTGTGAGTTCATTTCATTTGTTTCATATAACAAAAACATATAAGGGGTTACGCAGATTTACATTTTGCATACACATTTTGCAATATTTAGTATATAGTATGTGATGGCACTGATATCTTTTCAAAAAAACCTACAATATTTTGCAGCTTTTGCAAAATTTTAATAATGGAATTTTGATTAAGTAGGTACTATTATATCACGAGCGCGGGTTAGCCATAGTTGTAGTTGTGAGACATAGGTATGAACCTGATACAAACACATAATGTGAACGCTAGCTGCTACGTTGACGCACACATAGACAATGTGCATGTATAAATCAACACAACCATGTAGTAAATTTTATTAGCATCAAAAGTAGTTTTGCATATGACTAGTGGCTCTCTGTGGGCTGTATATCTCGTGTTTTTTTTTAATTTCCAAAAAGTATATTAGGTAAGAGAGCCTCTATGAGGGTGGCGCTTGTAAAACCCTCTTTAATAAATAAAGATTTAAAAAAAACTATTGATACTTATTTATATAATTTTTAACTCTTTACCTAAAAGGAAAAATCTGCCTATTCGCTGCTCATGAAGCCGGCACATCTCTTCACGCACCGCCGACTGCCGGAAAATGAATGCATCATGCACTCTCCCCGGGAACGGGGCATTGACATTTAAAATCCGGCTGTCTGCATCAGCTGAAATATAAAATGATTTTTACTAATATACACTAGTGGCTCTGTGAGCTGTAGACCTCGTGAGTGCTTTTTACACAACTGCCCAAAAAAGAAGTGTAATGTTTTCAGGTTTCATGTATGTATGATGTATGTGAATATTTTTGTTCCCAAGAACTTCTTAACGCCTTAACCGATTTAGATGTGTGAGGTATCGTTGGAATCCTTACGTCATCCCGGGTGACATAGGATGTGTAAAGTTGCAATAAAAACAATAAGGCGGATTGTAGACTCCATTATGTGGGTTCTGTAAAAAAAAATTTTTTTGCTATCTTAACAAGTGGAGTATCAAAATGAAGCATTTGAAGAGACGATTTCAAAAATATATATAATGTGTTTTAAGTTAAAAAAGTTCGAAGTAAAATAATAATTATAAAAATTAAAAACATGGTTGCACTATAAAGACAATAAAAACAATTTTCATAATAAAGAACTCAAGTCAAACTTTTATTATCTTTTTAGTGCAGTCGTGTTTTTAATTATCATAATTTTTGAAACTTTCCATGAAATGTATGAGATATCGAACCTACTTACAAAATTTCATGAGAATTGGTTGAGAAATGCGATAGGTAGCGAGAAGGGCAAATAATTTTTTTCATAATTTACAAAAATTTACTTGACAAAAACAATCCTATGTAATCATTTGAGAAATGCGATCTGTATTCTGTAGAGAACAACAAACCAAAATCCGGCCGCACAAAAATACAACATCACTGATAAAAACTTTGATTTTTTAAATTTCCAAAAAGTGACTTGTCAATGTAATTCTATTTATTTACCAAACCTGCTCACAAAATTTCACGAGAATCGGTTAAGAAATGCGACCTGTAGTGGAGAACAACCGGAAATCCGGACAATGAAAGCATTTTTGTCGAAATTAAAACAGACCTTCGTTTCACTCGGTCAATAACATTATAGTTTCCAGCAAACATCTTGAACCTGCGCAGTAGCCGATTAACGTACAAATCACGCTACTGCGCACTGAAGGTTAGGTTCAAGATGTTTGCCGGCAACTGTACTAACTATAATATTATACTGATAATACTAACTAATCTAAAACTCACAGCTGGTAACAACTGGAGACGAGTGGCGCGCGGCAGAGCGCAGTGGAAGATGTTGGAGGAGGCCTATGCCAAGAGGCACTCTGAACTACGAGACATTCTATAAGACCTTGTAGTAGTTCAGAATAAAACGGCTTATTATTATTAATACTAACTTTTAACTCAAACTTACCACATTCAGGCTGTGTGTGCCCTTCCTATTTATGTACTGCAATCCCTCTGGCCGCGGAAGTGGAAATATTGACACATGGGTCCAGTCAATTGCACCCAAAATATCAGGTACTCCAAATATTTAGTGGAATTTTGAAGCCACTTGGTGCCGGCTTGCACCTGTGCCAGGGAACACAATGCACCTCGGTTTCAAGCTGTGGAATAGTTATGACCATGTTAAGGAAATAATGTAAGCTGTTAATCCATTAATTACTTAGATGACTAATCACTATGACGGAATCTGTAAATAATTATATGTAATTGATGTATGATTTATGATATACTACTTAATAACATATTGTTAACTTTTGGTTAATTGCTGCCACCACTTTGTTCAACATTATAGCAGATAGATAGCACCTGCAATGTTCAGTAAAAACATTTGTATATTTTCGACCTAGGTATATATACTATTATAGTCATCAATCAGCCTATTGTAATGCATGCAACAAAATGGTGCAATTTGATATCGCTAATTTGTCAAAAATATTAATTTTTGGATTTAAGTCGGTGACTCCTATTGCAAAATTTAACATTTTCTTAATTTGTCCACACCGGGCCCCAATTGTTAACGACTCTTGAGTGATTATTTTTGACTTTAACTATTTCAACAGTTAGGGATCCAGGTATAGAGTAAACTGAAGTTGACAATAAGTTTAAATTGCACTCTGATTTCCTTAACTTTCACTTAACGTTCGGGCCGGAGTGGACATCAATTAACTTTAACGATAAGAATCACCCGTACATACTTAATTACTTAGCTTTAAGACAACAATTGCGATGCCCTTGCAGGGCTCATGTTTGATACTGCTACTTAATGTAATTTTTGTCACCTACATAATATGTAATATGCAGAATATTTATTTTTTATTTTTATACTTTAATGTTCATTTTGGCAATGTTAATTTACCATAAAATAATTTCTTGTAATTGATACCTGAACGTGGACCGGGATGCCATGAACCGATGGTGGTCTCAAACTCCCGTTCAGCTGCTGAATCAGGTTCATTCCCATATCTTTATTGATACGATACAGATACTCGAATTCTGAATCCGGCAGCTCGAAGGGGTTGTAAGCGTCCCTCAATCTTTGCCTTTGGACCTTGCGTTGCCGCAGTTCTTCATTACGCAAAAAGAAAAACGCCATTTTGTAATGTTTACAAATATAGGTTCATTTAATCCTTACTCATAAAATGCCGTAGAAATGGGACACATAAGTACCTACTTCGGAATATGTTTAGATATATTCGTAAGCGTAATAGAGGTTTTTTTACTTACAAAATCAACACATGCACTTATTGTATTTTGAAAGTTTTGTATAAGGGGAGGATAGTATTTGTATAGATATAGTGAAAAAATCGTACTTACGCAATTAGTAATAATCATTATTTTCACACACAACCGAAATATTTGAAGTTCACGTCTATCTCGATGCTCTAAAAGCTATCTCGGCACCTTGATGGCTCGAAGAGATACTCTCGGACTTTGACGTATGACACGACATAGTTTGACGTTGCAAAAGTGCGCTTGTGCTGCGAATTTCGAGCGTTTCTCGGTGGTAGATGTCATCGATAAAAATTATGACACTTTGACGTTTGATGACGATATAAAAGCCATCTTGTACTATGACATCTGTCATCTGCAGAGATATGGTCGATTTCTCTTCAAATGACAGTTGAATTATCTCGATTTCTACACATGTGCTAGCCGTACTGTACGGCTAGCATATCTTTTTTGTAGAGATAGCTCTGTCGACGACAAAGCTCTCTCGCTTGCGTCAGATATCTCTATCGGGCTGTCAATTACGTAGCATGACATGACTCATCGAGAGAGCTAGCATACTCGAGATGGCTATCTCGACCTCGACATAGTGAATGTTGCAATTTATATAAAAAAATCTCTACCAATGCTATTTTGTTTTGTGGCAACACTGAACCGGTGCTCAAAATACGAGTTGACCGTGAACAGCAAGCCATAAATATAGGCCGTCCCTAGTCACGATAACTTTGTCTCTTTTGCTCAATAGTAGGGTGAAAGAGATGCATTATTTGACATTGACATATTATATTGCGCGAATCCTGCGCTACATGTCACTGTCAAATGCTTAATTTTGGGATGGTATTGTCTGTCCTATTGTCGGATATTCTAAATAAAATAGCGCATCGGTTTCTATCTATACTAGTATCGTAACAAGAAGACTATTTATTTATCGTATGGAATTTATTTCGAACCGTGAGATCTTCGAGAAGACAGTACGGTTAACAAGAAGACTAGTGCCATAGGATGTTTGGAATGTGATGTGAACATTTTTCCAATACCCAGAAGAAGAAATTAAAACATTTTTAGTGTACAAGTGAAATGAACTAAGTATATAAAATAAAATACTAGTTAAACAGGCCTTGTTAATCTGGCCCTTTTCACAAAATGTATGGTCTGCCTCACAAGTTCCCACCTTTTTTTGCTCCAACATCACGATTGAATTGTAATATACTAAGTTTCCTAATGGGCGGAAGTCACAAAATACCAAAGTGTCCAGCGACTCCAATGAGGCCGACTGTATGTAGTAATTCTTGTTAACTAACAAACAAAATGTTATGTGTAAATGTAAACGTAAGGTGTTCCGAAAAATCCTGGGGCCAGTTAAAACAGACGATGGGAGTTGGAGGATCCTTAAAAGTGCCGAAATAGAAGAGCTGGTAGCCGAACCAAACATTATAGGTGAATCCAAAGCACATCGTCTTCGCTGGCTTGGCCAGGCCACCTAGAGAGGATGGGAGAAGATCGACATGTGAAGAGAGCGTACTTGGGCTGACCGACCGGACGACGTCCTGTGGGTCGCCCCAAGTATCGCTGCAGGGATGTGGTGGAAGCGGACCTGCGTGAGCTCGGAGCTGGTGCAAGCTGGCGAAAAATTGCGCAGGACCGAGCAACGTTGCGTGCTCTTATTTCGGAGGCCAAGACTCATTTTGGGTCGTCGTGCCAGCCCAGTTAGTTTAAATATAAACTTTATTTTAATTTACTTTTACTTAATACTGTCGGACCGGTTCAGCCTACTTGGTAGTGACCGATGACTTGCTGGAGAACATGAGTTTGTTCCTGAGATTTGATGTGTTCTATGTATTGAAGTTATTAAATTTATTAAAACATTTTCTAGTATAACACATGTCACATTTGAACTTACAGGTGGCTAATTCAATTTTTGTAAGATTGTCCTCAAATATTTTATTATCTTATTTACTGCTTTTATTTTAATTGTTTAAGGTTGTATTTAAAAATTAATAGACAATAATCAGTCTATGCTTAATATTAATGGGTTGTTGATTTATGATAAATTACTTATATTATGGTCTCATTGCCAATATAATGTTCAAACCAATGTCAGATTCAGACAACGGTTGATCTCGAAATGGGTTGATATGCCTTATTAATTTCAGTTTTCATAAATGATTTAGTTGTTATGTAACAGAAAATCTATTGTATTTTTACAAGCATTTATTTAACTTGCAAGTATGTATGTAACTGTATGTATTCGAGGCAAAACTTACAACTGAATTTTAGACCAGTTCTCAAACAATTCAGGTGAAATTGGCATACTTCTGTAAGATTGACGAAAATACAATATTATGGTAGCACCGAGCTATAGCCAAACCTAAAAGGCTAAAATACACACGATATACCCATCGTGTTTGAGCTCATTGGAACTATCTCAACAAGTAATTGAAGACTGATGAAAAATTGACTGATGAAACGTTGACAATAAAAAGCTTGTCCCAAAAACTATTTTTATGACAGAAATTAATTTCCTAATGTTGTTATAGTCCACGTATAATAAAGCACGTACTTGCTATTATTTGTTTTATTATTTCTTCCCATGGTTATCAAATAATGAGTACTGGTACGAGGGATATAGGTAAGTAGGTAGGTACCTACTACCTACTCGGTACCAATTATTTAGAAGTAAATTCTCATTTCATCTTTTGCACAGAACAGAGGTCGGGAAAGTTTGTTATTTTCAAATAACATAACATACAGTCACATCTGTGTATCAAAGGGGGTAGGCAGAGCACATGATATTTAATTTTATTGTTCTACTTCTAGCACTTGTAGGTCAAAGAGGGATAAAATGCAATATTGTAGTAGATTCTACTGTATATTACACCTATGAATTTCTTCGCATATACAAAGGGAAAAGTTTTCCTCGATTTGTGGCTTTTCTAGCCGGATATTTTTTGATCCCATACAAGCTTTTGATCCTGGATAGGAATGGGATTGATTGGCATCAAAAAAAAAGTTTGTCAAACTGACCTTTTTTCGCACATTGTATGTTTTTTTCCAAAATCTGTAAACGCCAATCTTTATTAATTCAAAATTAAGGCAAGGTCTTCAAAGACCATTTTCGCGTAGTAGCAAGGGATCTGGTAGCTGCCGTCACTGACCCAAAAAGAAAATCCACCCTATATATGCAAGGTTTCTCAAGATGTTTTACTTCACCGAACGTTTCTTTTTAACCGGACTGGCTTTATAGGTCGGGCCCAAAAAAACGAAGAATATAAGAATGCGTGGTTGGAGAGTAGCCTTATTAAAAATCCAAGGCAAAGCAAACCTCTGACACAACCACTCGAGCGTTTGCACTCCAGTTAGATTGGTTAAGCGGAATCTGCGATGTGAGTGGAATAGAGCTACTGGTAGTTTGGTCGCTGGTTCACTAAACCTAGCCGAGCTGAGAAGAGTTTTACGTTTTTTAAATATTCCTTTCCTCTATTCCCATTTGTGAGTAAGAAACAAGTTTAATCAAAGTAGCCAAATAAATTGCAAACTGTCTAATAGCAAAGAGTCTCCACCACCAACACAAGAGACTCGTTAGATATATTATTATACTCTTTGCTTGTTAGATAACTGGTCAAGTCAAGGTAAGTAGTAGCAAGTAAAAAGTTACTTTATGCAAGTAAAGTAGGTGGTACTCCTGAACACGGTGCGGCTAGTCGGTACTCTCTCTATCGCCCTAACCACCGATAGCATAGGGCCTTGCTTGTTTTGTTAAATATTTATAGTTTCATGTTTTACCTACTTGTTATATCAGTAATCTATAAACGTAACTTAAAAACACAAATAAATAAAACGAATACCTACCTAATAATAAAAACTGATTTTAAATAAAGAATCGCGGAAACCTAAGACTATGATCATGGCTTTGTTGTTTAATGAAACTCCTATTTCAACCAAAATATATATTTATTAAATCATTGCGCCTTTCGAGGGCAGACCAGACCCCAAGAGATAGCTGGGGGCGCCCAGCCGAGGGTTCTGCAGCCTCGACCTCTCCATCTTCAACTCTCCTCAACTCCACCCTGCAATCAATTCATTACAATTACCTTAACAATAATTCATTATTTTAAAAATTTACGCAAACTACGTCTGCTGTAGTAGAGTCGAGCGGGCACCCGATATTATTTAAAGAGGTCAAACCTCGCCTCGTACCACAGAGGGCTCTTGAAATAAATATTGGTAAGAAATATTATTTGATATTTTAAAGTACAGTAGTTGTCGGTGAAGGAAACATCGTGAGTAATTACAACAATTTCTACTTCTTTCTTAAGGTTGGAAGATCAGATGGCAGTCGCTTTCGTAAAACTAGTGCCTACGCTGAATGTCTTGGGATTGGTGCCAATGCAAAGCTAAATATTTAAAATTACCCATTAAAAAGCAACACTACTTACCTATAGTCTTTCATTATATTATATAGGGCGTCCAACGCCTATGCCATATGGAGGGAAAGTAATAATTTTGAATAAAAACAAAATTAAAAATTTTGAAAATACCCCCGACGGATGTAGCTAATTGAAAAATTATTAAATAATTAATTCGGAAATCTCCCGACTGTAGGTATAGGAAATAAGTACATAAAGACATCTTTTTTTTTCAATACGGTTAATTGGTTGAGAGTTTATTTACAAGCGCAGAAGAATCCGTCCGGGGCTGCCATTTTCTGCCTTGAAATTACGTAGCATGTTGTAGCGTGTTGCAGTTTATCTTATACCTTCGTTTAAGTAACCTCGAATTACTTATATTATTATTTTAATGCAAATGGGAACAGACATGGCAATGGCAGCCCCCGACGGATTTTTAGCGCGCCGTGGAAGGTCCGAAGGGCGAGCCCAAGTCGACATTTATTATTATTTAGTCGACTAGCCCCAAGTGTCTTATAAGCGAACTTGAGGGCCGAAAGCCCGAAGGTGAGAGGCGAGTCAAGTATAGATGCCGTCCCACGTAAGGCCAAAGGCCCGTAGCGTCTTATTGGAGCGCATTCACTATAGGAGCCCGAGGGCTGGGGGTCCGTCGTGGGTAAGAAGACATTATTTTAAATTAAAAAACAATTTAAACTGCATTCATAGATTTTTAAATAATGACATGGTTGAACCGGGAATCGAACCCGCTACACGAAAAAAAAATACCCTGTAGCTTTATCATACCGAATATACCGATCGAAAGCCTTCATCATAAGGATTATTCTGTAAAAGAATTCTTAGGTAATAATACATCATCGACCTTTTATTAGCTATAATTGTAAATTAGGTTATGGACAACACTTGTAAAATTTGCATGCTGTGCATGGACAGCTAAAAAAGATGGGACGTGTGTAATATTTTAAAGTAACAACTTTTGTAATTCACCCTTTTTTTAAGCAAATAAATAATTATGAATTATGATAATTTGTTTGCTAAATAACATAGTCTCAGAAATAAAAGGAAGACCATGAACATTTGATTTGAAATTTTGTTCAGAAATACTACAACTGACTCTTTCATTTAGTTTACAAGAACCAGTATGAGTGTCCACGAGCTACAAGCAGAACTTAGACGTAATTCTAAATACAACATGATCAAATAATCGACAGGGAGCGAAATAATCAAAAGAGTGCGACTTTGTATTCAACAGAATAGGACTCATTTTGAGTATTTGATAAATAAATTGATTAATTTTGAATTAAAAATGGTAAAATTCATGGTCTTCCTTTTATTTCGGACACTATGTTATTAAGCAAAAAATATTCCTTACGATGAAGCCTTTCGATCGGTATGATAAAGCTACACGGTATTTTTTTTTCTCGTGTAGCGAGTTCGTTTCCCGGTTCAACCATGTATATATTTAAAAATCTATGAATGCAGTTTAAATTGTTTTTTACATTAAAATAATGTCTACTTTTAGTAAAATCTTCCATCTACAATATTCAAATGTACTTTTCCTCCATGTGGCATAGGCGTGGGACGCCCTGTATATGGTGCAGCAGGCATAATTTAGACTGCACGCCATTTCAGGACTATAGTGGAAGGACCTATCGAGACCAAGGCACCTCAAGGAACCCTTAAGGTATCCGTTGGTCCGCTCCATTACTATTACATTCCGGGCCCTGCAGTGCAACCGTGTGAAGCGGTCCTCCGGCGAGTGAGGCGCGGCGCGTAGCACCGGCGTCATGAGCCACGGCTTCATGCCATAACCCGAATCCCCTGTAATTATATGCACTATGATATAGGCAGGTCAAAAATATCATATAAACTTTAATATGTTTGTTAAGCGGATGCGTCCGCTAGCCACTTTGATTAAAAAATATCATATAAAGTCATCACAAAATGTTACCTATACAAGTTCCATGCATGAATTAGAGTTATAGAAAATTGTATTTCTTCAGGTTTAAATACATAAATCTTAAGTGCCTTGAATTATAAAGGGCCTTCACATATATAATTTTCTTAAAAAAAACAATATTAATTAATAATATCTATTCATAATGATGTATGTCTTTCCCGTTCACGGGACAATGGTCCCGGACCTTTGGGAGGCGTGCGTGGAGCCGAAGTACCGGGCCACCGAAGTACCACCGAGTACCACATAGCCAACACGTAGAGGCCCATTTGACACTTTAATGAAATGCAAGGGAAACACCGAGCGGATACTGTCCCTGCTCGTGTCATGGGACGCACACAGAGACAGCACCGGCCAGGCCGTACAGGGACTATTGCTGATTGATTGATTATTATTACAGTTAAACAGACTTTTAAAGTATGACAGGCAATTTCAAACGCTCACAAAACGAGATCATCTGCACTGTTTTCATGAAGTGTGAGTTCATTTCATTTGTTTCATATAACAAAAACATATAAGGGGTTACGCAGATTTACATTTTGCATACACATTTTGCAATATTTAGTATATAGTATGTGATGGCACTGATATCTTTTCAAAAAAACCTACAATATTTTGCAGCTTTTGCAAAATTTTAATAATGGAATTTTGATTAAGTAGGTACTATTATATCACGAGCGCGGGTTAGCCATAGTTGTAGTTGTGAGACATAGGTATGAACCTGATACAAACACATAATGTGAACGCTAGCTGCTACGTTGACGCACACATAGACAATGTGCATGTATAAATCAACACAACCATGTAGTAAATTTTATTAGCATCAAAAGTAGTTTTGCATATGACTAGTGGCTCTCTGTGGGCTGTATATCTCGTGTTTTTTTTTAATTTCCAAAAAGTATATTAGGTAAGAGAGCCTCTATGAGGGTGGCGCTTGTAAAACCCTCTTTAATAAATAAAGATTTAAAAAAAACTATTGATACTTATTTATATAATTTTTAACTCTTTACCTAAAAGGAAAAATCTGCCTATTCGCTGCTCATGAAGCCGGCACATCTCTTCACGCACCGCCGACTGCCGGAAAATGAATGCATCATGCACTCTCCCCGGGAACGGGGCATTGACATTTAAAATCCGGCTGTCTGCATCAGCTGAAATATAAAATGATTTTTACTAATATACACTAGTGGCTCTGTGAGCTGTAGACCTCGTGAGTGCTTTTTACACAACTGCCCAAAAAAGAAGTGTAATGTTTTCAGGTTTCATGTATGTATGATGTATGTGAATATTTTTGTTCCCAAGAACTTCTTAACGCCTTAACCGATTTAGATGTGTGAGGTATCGTTGGAATCCTTACGTCATCCCGGGTGACATAGGATGTGTAAAGTTGCAATAAAAACAATAAGGCGGATTGTAGACTCCATTATGTGGGTTCTGTAAAAAAAAATTTTTTTGCTATCTTAACAAGTGGAGTATCAAAATGAAGCATTTGAAGAGACGATTTCAAAAATATATATAATGTGTTTTAAGTTAAAAAAGTTCGAAGTAAAATAATAATTATAAAAATTAAAAACATGGTTGCACTATAAAGACAATAAAAACAATTTTCATAATAAAGAACTCAAGTCAAACTTTTATTATCTTTTTAGTGCAGTCGTGTTTTTAATTATCATAATTTTTGAAACTTTCCATGAAATGTATGAGATATCGAACCTACTTACAAAATTTCATGAGAATTGGTTGAGAAATGCGATAGGTAGCGAGAAGGGCAAATAATTTTTTTCATAATTTACAAAAATTTACTTGACAAAAACAATCCTATGTAATCATTTGAGAAATGCGATCTGTATTCTGTAGAGAACAACAAACCAAAATCCGGCCGCACAAAAATACAACATCACTGATAAAAACTTTGATTTTTTAAATTTCCAAAAAGTGACTTGTCAATGTAATTCTATTTATTTACCAAACCTGCTCACAAAATTTCACGAGAATCGGTTAAGAAATGCGACCTGTAGTGGAGAACAACCGGAAATCCGGACAATGAAAGCATTTTTGTCGAAATTAAAACAGACCTTCGTTTCACTCGGTCAATAACATTATAGTTTCCAGCAAACATCTTGAACCTGCGCAGTAGCCGATTAACGTACAAATCACGCTACTGCGCACTGAAGGTTAGGTTCAAGATGTTTGCCGGCAACTGTACTAACTATAATATTATACTGATAATACTAACTAATCTAAAACTCACAGCTGGTAACAACTGGAGACGAGTGGCGCGCGGCAGAGCGCAGTGGAAGATGTTGGAGGAGGCCTATGCCAAGAGGCACTCTGAACTACGAGACATTCTATAAGACCTTGTAGTAGTTCAGAATAAAACGGCTTATTATTATTAATACTAACTTTTAACTCAAACTTACCACATTCAGGCTGTGTGTGCCCTTCCTATTTATGTACTGCAATCCCTCTGGCCGCGGAAGTGGAAATATTGACACATGGGTCCAGTCAATTGCACCCAAAATATCAGGTACTCCAAATATTTAGTGGAATTTTGAAGCCACTTGGTGCCGGCTTGCACCTGTGCCAGGGAACACAATGCACCTCGGTTTCAAGCTGTGGAATAGTTATGACCATGTTAAGGAAATAATGTAAGCTGTTAATCCATTAATTACTTAGATGACTAATCACTATGACGGAATCTGTAAATAATTATATGTAATTGATGTATGATTTATGATATACTACTTAATAACATATTGTTAACTTTTGGTTAATTGCTGCCACCACTTTGTTCAACATTATAGCAGATAGATAGCACCTGCAATGTTCAGTAAAAACATTTGTATATTTTCGACCTAGGTATATATACTATTATAGTCATCAATCAGCCTATTGTAATGCATGCAACAAAATGGTGCAATTTGATATCGCTAATTTGTCAAAAATATTAATTTTTGGATTTAAGTCGGTGACTCCTATTGCAAAATTTAACATTTTCTTAATTTGTCCACACCGGGCCCCAATTGTTAACGACTCTTGAGTGATTATTTTTGACTTTAACTATTTCAACAGTTAGGGATCCAGGTATAGAGTAAACTGAAGTTGACAATAAGTTTAAATTGCACTCTGATTTCCTTAACTTTCACTTAACGTTCGGGCCGGAGTGGACATCAATTAACTTTAACGATAAGAATCACCCGTACATACTTAATTACTTAGCTTTAAGACAACAATTGCGATGCCCTTGCAGGGCTCATGTTTGATACTGCTACTTAATGTAATTTTTGTCACCTACATAATATGTAATATGCAGAATATTTATTTTTTATTTTTATACTTTAATGTTCATTTTGGCAATGTTAATTTACCATAAAATAATTTCTTGTAATTGATACCTGAACGTGGACCGGGATGCCATGAACCGATGGTGGTCTCAAACTCCCGTTCAGCTGCTGAATCAGGTTCATTCCCATATCTTTATTGATACGATACAGATACTCGAATTCTGAATCCGGCAGCTCGAAGGGGTTGTAAGCGTCCCTCAATCTTTGCCTTTGGACCTTGCGTTGCCGCAGTTCTTCATTACGCAAAAAGAAAAACGCCATTTTGTAATGTTTACAAATATAGGTTCATTTAATCCTTACTCATAAAATGCCGTAGAAATGGGACACATAAGTACCTACTTCGGAATATGTTTAGATATATTCGTAAGCGTAATAGAGGTTTTTTTACTTACAAAATCAACACATGCACTTATTGTATTTTGAAAGTTTTGTATAAGGGGAGGATAGTATTTGTATAGATATAGTGAAAAAATCGTACTTACGCAATTAGTAATAATCATTATTTTCACACACAACCGAAATATTTGAAGTTCACGTCTATCTCGATGCTCTAAAAGCTATCTCGGCACCTTGATGGCTCGAAGAGATACTCTCGGACTTTGACGTATGACACGACATAGTTTGACGTTGCAAAAGTGCGCTTGTGCTGCGAATTTCGAGCGTTTCTCGGTGGTAGATGTCATCGATAAAAATTATGACACTTTGACGTTTGATGACGATATAAAAGCCATCTTGTACTATGACATCTGTCATCTGCAGAGATATGGTCGATTTCTCTTCAAATGACAGTTGAATTATCTCGATTTCTACACATGTGCTAGCCGTACTGGTCAAGAAGAAAACGAGGAAGAAAACTAGTTGATTGCCAACACAGTTGTAATAGTACCTACATTACTTAACAAGGGCGGTAAAACAAAGAATGTCTCAGATCGCAGGTATTTGACGCCCAAGCCGAAGGCAAGGGCGATAAATATGCGATCTGAGGCTTTCTTTATTACCGCCCGTGTTAAGTACGAAATTTTATGTCACCCCCTGGCCAGGAAGTGGGATTTCCCGCGCGCGGAGCGTGCGGTAATTGCCGCTTTATGTTATGGCCAGGTGTGACATAATAGTACATTACTTAACAAGGGCGGTAAAACAAAGAATGTCTCAGATCGCAGGTATTTGACGCCCGAGCCGAAGGCAAGGGCGATAAATATGCGATCTGAGGCTTTCTTTATTACCGCCCGTGTTAAGTACAAAATTTTATGTCACCCCCTGGCCAGGAAGTGGGATTTCCCGCGCGCGGAGCGTGCGGTAATTGCTGCTTTATGGCCAGGTGTGAAATAAAGATATTAACAACCAAAAATGCGAGGATGCGCTGTGTTAAAACTGAGACAAAGTGATACCACTTTAAAAGCGGATTGAATCTTGTATAGCTTTCGTCCCATATTAGCTAGTAAGTGTGAGGGACGAATGCTACATATATTGCCGAAATAAGTGCGATCATACTAGCTAGGAAATAAAGGGTCGGCAACTTTGTTACTCTTTCGCAGCGTCTATTAGACTATAATGTTTAGGTACCTACTTACCATCAGCACGAGTAGAACAAGACGGCGCGCATGCTATCTCGCCGAGAGATAGACTGTCCGTCTTTTTAGGGTTCCGTACCCGAAGGGACAAACGGAACCCTATTGGTGACGCCCAGACGTCCGTCCGTCGTCTGTCACACAGGTTTTACAGCCAAACGGTTGGAGCTTCAAATTTACACAGTATAAGCATCTTGTTGGCCTGAAGCCATACAAATAGTCAAAACTTATTTTTAAATGTTTTTATGTCACACCTGGCCATAAAGTGGCCATTATCGCACGGTCCGCGCGCGAAAAAACCCACTTCCTGGGCAGGGGGTGACATAAAATTTTGTACTTACCACGGGCGATAATAAAGAAAGCCTCAGATCGCATATTTATCGCCCTTGCCTTCGGCTCGGGCGTAAAATACCTGCGATCTGAGACATTCTTTGTTTTATCGCCCTTGGTAAGTAATGTACTATTTAAGGGGGGCTCCCATACAGCTAAAGGGGGGTGCGAAAATTTTTTTTTATCCTACCCTATCGAGTGAGATATCGTTGTTTAGAGCTCATTGAGTAGATACTTACTATATTTTTTTAATTAAAAAAAAATTGGAAAACAAATGAATGAGAAGCCACCAAAGTCAGCTTTTTTTACGAAATTTGGTTCCGAAGAATTTTTTTATTTCCCAAATACCTATAAACTTAAAATTTGGTAATAATGTTTGTTATTATGTATATTTTACCAACAAATACTAATATATTGATTAATTAATTTTTGCTTTGAAATCCCCTTATTTTTCCTATAAAAACCAACTTAACTTTGCGGTCAGTTCGGAACCCTAAATGTGCGAAGGCCGACTCGCACTTGGCCGGTTTTTTTTAAATTAGTACTCACATAAACACACAGGTACTTTATCTCACGGCAAGATAGCTTTCGCGCCGCCTTGTGCTAGCCTGCAGGCAGACTAGTTGCTTCTTAGCCACCGTTGCGTTGTCGCGTAAAAGTAGGTAAAAAGCTAAAAAGTCGGTGGGAATGGGAATCATTTATAGACTTTACGTTACTGATGAGCAGAGAAAAGTAAGCTAACACATTCCAAGAAGTTGATTTACTTACTGATAGTATAAAAAGGTCATTAAAGTGTTTGCACAATAAATACATGTATTCGGCAGGGTTTATCACAGTGTCAGCGGAAGCGTCTCGTCGCCTTCCCGGGTCTTATCGAGCGACTTCTACGTCAGGGGCCGGTTTCGCTCCGCATTGACGGTATGACATTTGTTGGGGGAGTTTCCCTGCGTGATCGCATCAGAAATGAGGCCATCCGTAGCAGAACCAAAGTTACCGATATACCGATACGCTAAACTTGAGAAGCAGTGGACGGGACACATTGCACGTACAACCTATGGCCGTGACTACGGACCGGGAGGCGCAGCTACACCACTCTGCCAACTCAAATCATTTCAAATGCATGTAAGGACTACTCGTTTTTCGACGCAAACAAAATACAATCAACATCACACAGTACCTAGCATCACAAAGTAAATAGCGGCGGCGCGCGCCGGAGCAGAGAGTCCGCTCAGTATAAAGTGCCATTTTCGCCGCACGCACACAGACGTTACATTTACAGGCATTCTCGGTTGATTTCGGACGAGCTTAGTCGCGACTGTCACTGTCGCGTCGCGAGTGCTAGTTGTGCGCGCGTTGATCACTTGACGTCCCCGCCGCTACGTAGGTACTTTGTGTCACGTACGTCAAAATGAATAACCGATATTATTACAGTTGGAATGTATTTTATTGTTTAAGTACAGCAAAAGACTGTGCCTGCACTTTCTTCAAATTTTCAAACGATATTGAAAGGTAAATAAAACGGTTTTCTCATTTTGGTAGTTACAATATCTAGGTAGGTAGGTAATTTTTTGAAACTAGCATCTTTGATAACGACGATCAACCATTACACATTCATCTTATCGTTCGCTGGTAAAACGCCAGTATTTAAGTACTATTGTTTTTAGGTACCTAATTAATAAGGTATTTATATTCTTTGTTGGCGCTCTCAACCGCCGCCGGTCACAAGTCACAACTCGCAGCGGGTCACGTATCAATTTATTAGGGTTCCGTACCCGAAGGGTCAAAACGGAACCCTATTGGTATCGCCCAGACGTCCGTCCGTCCGTCCGTCGTCTGTCACAAAATTTGTTCCGAAGAATTTTTAGACTTCTCATTGACCTATGAACTTGAAATTTGGTGACAATGTTCAATATTACGTATATTTTAACAACAAATACTATTATATTGATAAATCATATTTTTGAGGTTGATTCGGAACCCTAAATGTGCGAAGTCCGACTCGCACTTGGCCGGGTTTTTACCAAGATACGCTGGTTCATATTTAAATGTCATGTTGAAGATTTTTTATTATACCTACTCCTTTTTAAAATTCAGAATCAATACAGAAGCAACCCTGTGAGTATGTATGTATGTATGTAATAACTTTATTGTACACAAAAAAACACAAAAAAATACAAACAAATAAGGACATTTTGGTACAAAGGCGAACTTATCCCTAAAAGGGATCTCTTCCAGTTAACAGTCGTTCCAGTGAGTCGGGCAAGTTTAGGTATGTATTTTCAAGAACGGCGGGAACGGACCTTCTGTATATTTTTTTATTTTGTGCTAGCATTCTAACATTAGGTTAGGCAGCTAAAAACATTATAGACCCCAATATATAACAACATTGATAATTGTATACCTAAATTGTAATCTTTTGGTTTCGTTTTGGTGATCACATTGGAACTAAACTGATATTAAAAATAATCAGGCAGCCCGCATGGGGTGGAACAACTTAATTGCAGTATAAATGAGCAGCACGATATAATCATTGTGATACTTTACTGCAAATAGTGGTCACGTGGCGCAAATTCGCCACAATTGAACCAAACACTTCGAAAATGACGTAAGTTAGCTTTGCGCCAAGACTGAGATAGACTATTTGAAAAATATGGATGCAATTGGTCCGTCATGCGGAATAGGGCTACAATATGATGTGATTATTGCGTTACATTTAATCTGTAACATGAAACCGGATCGATTATGAGGGCAGGCCTAGAATAACCTCGCGCAAATTCGAAACTGGAATAAATTCCATCAATTATTACGTCGTGTTTACTTACTTATGGGTCCTTTATCACGTAAAAGGAGCGCTGGTGGCCACTGGCGTGCCGCGTTCGGTATGCGAGGCAATGTCGGTCGTGGGCAGTTCTAGGATAGGTGACTGCTTTGAGTGGTTACTAACTCAGCGCTCGTTTGCTTTGGAAGGCACGCTAAGCCGTTGAGCACGGCTGCTGTCTATGGCAGCAGTCGTTAAGCCAAGTTGGAGGCCTTTGCGCGGCTTGAGAACTTCTAACAGTGCAGTTGCCCACTCACTTGACAAAGGGGGGTCGAAGTTGCACCACCGAAGTTCGAAGTGTGTATAAATTATATACCCACCGCTATTGCTGGTGCTTAGAGTGTAACAAAAACTGGCAACCGTACTGTCTTCTCAAAGATCTCACGGTTCGAAATAATTGCCATAGATAAATCGGTTAAAAACACTCGTCTATTTTGGCCTTTTAATATGAATGCTGAAACGCTCATTTTCTCTTTTTTACTAAAGGACTATTAGGGCCTAGGCCTAAAAGCATACTTTTTTATGTACTTTTTATAGAAATGTTTATCGTTTCAATCATCAGATCATCACCCATAATCGACAAATTTCAAGTTAAAAGAAATTAAATTTCGCTTACATTCTTACACAAGATAAAAGCAAAAATTGGCTTTGTTACTATATCTAAAGCTTTTGAAATCATCATATCACTTAAATCAGATAATTGGAATTATCAACTCTTTCGTATTAAATTGAGTTCCAAATACTTTACAATGGCCTCTTATATCTCGTTATAAATAACGTATTTTTATACTTCTTTGTGAAGACTCTAAATCTAACACATTTACCTACCCTAAAAAGTAATAGGTATGTCTACTAACTACACGTGAATCTAGTAGTCTAAATAACCAATATTTATTCTCGCAATGTTCAAAGTAAAAGCCACTTAATTTACAGCACTTTATCGTGAGAACTTGTTTGACTAAGATAAATGAAAAGTGTCAAAGTTGCAAGTCGATATCATTATCATACACATAAGTATGTGCATATTTACAAACCTGTTAATACATATGAAACGAAATAACCGTCAAGTTGATTACGTATCTCGTGTATTTGATCCGGATATATAAGCAATGAAAACCTTTTTGGTAATTATAGTGTAAGATATAGCAATTTGGTTTTCAAAATAGTATGTATTTTGAAAACCAATCTGCCTGATAAATATTATGATAATGATAATATTCAGTAGCAAGAAGCTATCTTAATTATTGCAAGGAATAAGCATGACTACTTACTTTGGCTGCTACGCCTATATGATACCTACTGACTTTACCTTCTATCCAAAGACATGTAATAGTAATAGGTGGTAATAGTAAATTGTATAACAAGAGACTAAAATAAGCCATGTTACCACGAGATGGTTATTCACCCGAATGTGAAAAAAAAGTTTGGCAAGTTTCTATAGGATGGCAGCTCCCGGCGCTGTTAACAATACGAGTAATCAACCTGTAAAATCAAAAGTTGCGTAAGTTGTAGCCCGCTCTTATAGTTAAACATACCTATTATCACTTGCCGAGTCGGCCTGTGTTCTACTTTACCCTGTCACTCAACACTTTAAACGCCTGTGCGAATCGAAATTGACAGGTAAATAAATAACGCAGCGGGAGCTCCAATAAGGGTTATCGCTTGCTTAATCGATATCGATCAAATCGGGACCGGTTGTGGTTATTAGATATACTTAGTGTTATTTATAGATCAATTGGCTCGATAAGCAATCGGAGCCGAGCCGTATGAATGAGCTCTGCATCGCAGAGATACGCCCGTCGCATGACGTAATGCGTAATTCTGTACATCAAGACACCCCATATAAATACGAGTTTATCGTGTTGATGTCACCATTTTTAATAGCTTATGATAATTTCATGTACAGTCAAGAGCAAATTTAAGTTACACTTTTGTATTTTATGCCATTGTGTTGAGTTGAAGAACTATTAACTTACTTTTGTTGTTGTGTATACCACCCGTTCTTTTTAACTCGACGCAATGCTGGCTCAATTACCCGTTAAATAAACAAAATGGGCGTTAAATTACCGTGCAAGTAAAGCATAGGAGTGTGGAAACAAAGCGCGACAACAATTGGAAGATGTGTACGCGCAGGGCCCGAGACGAAAGTCGGCATTCCCGCCCGCCGCATAATATTTGTGTTATAAATTTTTACTCAGTCGCGACACATGTTTGCATAGTCAGTTGGAATTTCGTGTCTCCTTTTTCGTATTCTTCTTAATGAGACATGAGCCTCAAACTAGCGATGCAACTGAATGAATCTCAGCATCTCAGCCTATTGTACAGAAATTGTGCCCCTACAATCAAAGGTTTACAAAAAGCGACGATTGATCGTCACTATTTCTATACATCAGCTGATCCGAGGAAATGAAACTAGGTACGGACAATCGACCGTGGGAGCCGCCCCGGTGGCATGCCCTAATGGATGTTCCAAATCACATTATAGCTCTCGTATTATTGTTATAATTTTTTGCACTCCAACCGACAATGAGACTAACCGCATTGCATAATACCTGTATGACGTTACCGTGTCCTATTGTTGCACTTTTTTGCAGCGATAGAACTGTAAAATATTTGTCAAGTGCTAACCTGTCATTATTTTATTCAATTATATTATAAATTATAAGTAGAAATTGAGGTCGTTCTTATTAAATTACAGCAAGCAAGTATATTTATGTAGTTTACTAGGTTAGCCTAGAATGCTAAGTACCTAGCTGGAATTTGAGGCTGACCTTTTTCATTGGGGGCTAAAGATTGTACTTGCACCTAAATATCTCCAAAACAGCTTGACCGATTAAGATGCGGTTTATCGGTAACGGGTTTGTGGTTATCAGTGATGGTTCATAGGTATATAACACACACACAACACTACTACGATTTTTAAGTTTATTTGTACTAACCAATTATGGATGATAACTCCGAAATAAATGATTTTTATTTATTTATTTATACGTTCTTTATTTATTTAACTTGCCGGGGGTCGGTATATTTAGTAAATAGTTCACATGATTACTATACGGATAATAGATCTCCAAAACGACTGAACCGAATTAGATGCGGTTCTCGGCTCGGTACCTAAGTAATGTGGTTCGTCAGATGCGATACACATGCAGTAGCAGTACCTACCGCATTCGTGCTGCCCCAGTTGTGTGATGTCGATGTGTGAAAGAATCGGTAGGTACTGACTTGTCTGACAGTTGACAATTATTTTTATTGTAGACAGGGTATAAATGTGTTAAGCCCCTTGTGAGACCGACCGTACTAGCCTAACGCATGACAAAGTTGGTACTACCCAGGGTCGGACACCGGTATTTAATCCATACAAAAATGCCGGTATTTATTACGTTATGGTTCAGTAGTACGTGAAAACCAGGAAATAACTAAAATATTGGGCTGTTTCGGGGGTTTTTAGCAATACCAGTTTCGCTCCCTGGTATGTACCTACTACCTAATGATTAATGAAACATTGCGTAACAATACTTCTACTTACCGAAAACTGATACACTTTGTTGCACAAACGAAATGCCGTCAAACATAGATTTCTTCTTCAGTTATGTCCCCATCTCTTGCATGGCATGAGTCCAAGCAAGCAACAAGTTTTTAATCACGACGACAGTACGAGTAGCTATAATTATCAATAATTAATAATCAAAAATTAAAATAGATGTTTCCAAAGGAAAGTTATACAAAAAACCAGTGAAGAGTCGTTGATTACCCTATATTCTCAACAAAATGAAAACTGACAAGCCCCAGGACAGAGCCAAATTTGGATCCTGTGTTTCAAATAAAATTATTTTTAAGAACAGGGTGTCAACTGGATGATTCTCATTCCAGAATTTAACATTTTCCTAATTTGTCCTCACCGGGCCCGGATTGGTAACGACGCTTGTGTGATGCTGATGATATTTTTGATTTTAACTATTTTAACAGTTAGGGACCCAGGTGTAGAGTAACCCGAAGACAACAATAAGTTTACATTGCACTCTGATTTCCTTAACTTTCACTTAACGTTCCGGCCGGTGTAGACAGGACATCAATTAACTTTACCGATGAGAATCACTAATGGACGTTAGCTTTATTTTTTGGTAACTTTCTTGCTAATTTTTTTATTGCTTTTGCAATGACGGTTGCCTCCCGGACCTTTGAGAGGAGTGCGAGGCTAAGGCAACACGATTCGTCAATTGAGGCGTAAGGGGTAGCCCGCGTATGACCTGGGGCACTTCAGGGCTGTGGTATGCGAGTTCGCCAACTCTCACACACCCAGGATGAGTCGAAACTTTTTGTCCGGCCGCAATTCTTGGAAGTAAGTCTCGATCGGTTGGAGGCTGGCGCTCGCCGACCATTGTAACGCGGCTAGTTTGATCTTATTGTTAATGGGACGCCAGCTTTTTTCAACCATCGGAAAAAAGGTATCATCGGACCCCGGCGGAAACGTTACGGACTCTTGTGTAAAATGGATAGGTATACGTTCTACGAAGGAGGTGTTATTTTAATCGTAGGTCGGCTTTGTTGTTCAGGAATGTAGATGGCCTGTCATATTTAATGGGTAGTTTCTCAGTCGCTATATGAACCATGAGATGCACACGTCCTGAATATTTATCAAGCCTTATCTGCTCTCATGGTGAGATTATTGTATACATTATCATGAGAAGGTGTACCATTCTGTTTTAGACATGTTTAATAATTGTCCCGTTTTAGTTTAACATTGTCGTTAAAGAGATTTAAGTAAAACAAGCTTATTAGTTTATTTTTTGGCACCATATTTTAAGCATTGTATGTATTTTTTTAATGTCCATTGTGTTTATATCATATATTATAAGACAATCGTATATATAATGAAAATCAATAGGCATTGTTCAAACTTACATAAGTTATACCGGGTGTACAATCCAAATGGGTCAGTATGGTGAAGTCGGAAACTATGAGAGATAGCGAGATGTTCTTAGGAACCATGACGTCGATTTTAGATTTAATAATAATTACATTCAAACTATAAACAATAAATTATTCTAGTAAACAAAATCTTGTAAATTGAATCCCATTAGTGTTGTGCTTCTTGCGACTTGCAGAATTTATACACATTGATTTTGACCAGGTTCGATTCCCGGTTATGTATGAGAGTTAATAAAAAAGTTTGAATGTAATTATTATTAAATCCTTCCTTCCTAGGAACAGATCTCGCTATCTCTCATAGTTTCCGACTTCACCATACTGACCCATTTGGATTGTACACCCTGTATACTACGTGAACCATAAAAATAATAACAGTAACAGTAACAGTGCCCAATTGAATATCATGTGTCGATATGGCATATATACCTAGTTAACAAAAACGAAACGCACACACCGCTGACCTCTCGCTATCGTCTCACAGATTGACTATTCCCCTAATTAGAGTACCTACAGCAGTTATTTATTGCGCAAACTTCTATTTTTAGATTTACAAAAAAAAAACAATGAGAACCTACCACTTAATAGGGGCATATTGAGCGTTTACCTTGAGCCGAGATCATACATCTTTGTATAGGTATAGTATAGAGAACATTGTAAGAGCCACACACGAAGTGCGGGTGGAAAACAAGAAAGGTAGAACATCCGTTAGGTATGTACAGTCACCAGCATTAATATCTGCCAAAACGAATGCGGGAAAAATATCTGACACGCCCTAACGGCCCTACAAATAGAGTCGTGTCAGATTTTAAAATGCGTGCTTTGTTGAGCAGATATTGGTGCTGGTGACTGCATGTACCTAGTATATGGAGTGTGGCATTTAAAAGAGCCGACAGTTGAACTGGTATTGGCTTATTTAATTTAATGAACTATCATGTCTATTTGAATTCCTGAAAGAAAGTTTCCAAAAAAATTGCGATTTAACTAAAGTTTGAAATTAAAAAGATTCTAATTTTCTACAAAAAAATCTCCAAACTTTACATGCTCACAGTAGCTAGTATAATACTACTTAAGTACATAAAAGGTATACAGTGCTCTAACAAGAATTTGAATTATTAAATAAGCTTCGACAATGCGATGTCAAAGAGTCTAGAGGCAGGTAGGTACCTATTTCACCGAATCATCACTTTATAGGTAAATCCGTATTAAACACATACCTATTAGGTTTTTTACAAATGTCAGTTCTAAAATAAATCTCTTAAATTGGATTGTGAAAATAATTCCTATGCGAAATTAGCAATCATACTCTTGATGAAATTGAAATAAACACAAAAAAAGGGTAACATTATTCCCTTGTTTTTGTTTAAATAATGCACCCGTGCAAAAACAAAACAGCAAGAAAACGTTACAGTTCAAATATCAACGCATAAAGAGGCCGCAAATTGTGAGGTCGCGAGTTGTTTTTTTCCTAAATTCCCTCAGGGCCACGTTTCCCATTTCGTTCGCCGGAGCCGAAGCATAATGAGTGGTTGTTAAAATTATGAATGGAACATCTACCGCGATCAGCTGTGTGAGTGGAGCGTACCCTTTGTCGTGCGCACACGCAACCGCGCGCGCCGCGCCTGTGTGAGTCTGTGAGAATGTTTACAGGACTGAGGAGCTGTTAGTGACGTTTCGTTTCTGTTATTTTAAAAATAAATGTACACTTTTACCGCGTTATTTATAGAAATCGTCACAAATACTACAACGGGTATGATTAGTCAGATGAATCTATCGACGGTGTTTATTTGCGGCGCCAGAGGTGTAAAAGATTAATACCCTTGTGTGAGTTTATAGGATGGAATTTTAAGGTCCAATTACAAGCAGCCGCCCTATTAACAACTTTATTTATAGTGGATGAATAAGTTGCGGCTTTTTAATCAATCATGCGCTTGCTGCAGGCATCCGGCGCGCACGACAATTGTCCAATAAGTGCTGATCACTGCCACTGCCAGCTATCGCTGACTTAACGTTTTAATAATTTTACCCGCAGACTGAGGGATATTTCCGATGTAATCCGTCAAATTGTTACCACTAGTACACAACTGGGGATTTTAAATACCTATATATATATAAACAAGTTCGATGTAGGTGCATTTCAATCTATGTTAGCGGCAACGATCTCGGAAGAAGCTAAGTTAATTTATTTGTTTGTGCATACCTTACTCAGTATTAGATAGGTACCTAGGTACTGAGGTACTGAGTACGATATTTATGTATGACTGAACAGCGATTGACGTTAGTCTCACCTGATGGAAAGGGACGACATCGACAAGGCCTAAGCTCACTGGTTCAGTAATAGCCTATTCACTATTATTATTCTATTATTATTAATTGATTTGATTAATTTTTGTCTCTGACTTTCGTTCCGTCAGTAGGTACTTATATGCTGAACATTCTACTCTGTTGCTCTGTTTATCTTTATGACTATGAGAATATCGCAAAGTGAAATATGTTACGAGCTGTCCGAGTGACTTCGCCTGCGGATTACTGTAAGTACCTACCTACTCCGAAGTTCTATACATACAGTAATTCCGCAGTAAACCCCTTTTAAATACTAAACATTCATAAACTTTACCTTCGTATAATACTAATACACAGTATACGCGAGGATGCTGTTGTAATAATATTGCAGTTATTATAAAAGAATTTACCCAGGAAAAAAGTTTTTTCACCAGCAACTACCTAGGTACCTACTTGACGGTAACCACTAGAAATATCCCAGACTCGATCGAAGAAATTGGAATGTGGTTCCGTCACCGGACCACAAATAAATAAAAATATTCCGTAATTATATCTTTAAAGTGGTCGGCCGTATCAACACCAAAGATGAACACGTTTGATCGTCGACTAATATGAGACGTCTCGGTATTAACGCTTTAATTGTCGGGTCTCCTTTAAGGTGGTGAATAAAAACGGTTTCATGAAAACATACAATTACAACCTTATGAGTTTGGTTACATATTTTGCAGTAACGCAGTAAAATAATTAGGTATAATTGAATTGCGAAAATGTAATTTAGGTATGTCTTTATTTTCGTGAAAGTATTGAGGTAACAAAAATGTCTGTGCCCAGTCATGTCCAGGTTTTTTGGGAGTTGCAGAACGCGATATATTGTTTATCGATATCACATCGGAACGAACATCTACTTTTTATTTGACTGAGACTCTGTTTTATGCAGTTTCGTCGTAATGTATTTTCTAAATATTACTAGCGTATCTTAATTCTGAGGGAAAATAACCGAATCGTTCATTTGCACCACGAAATAGATTTCAGAAAAAACTTGAGAAGACATTTGTGACAATTTTGAAGTTCTAATTGTATTAAACTCTTTAAATTCTGGTCCGGCCATCCTGAAGATCTGTTAGTCCCCACCAACCACCTGAAACCATACCATAAATAAAACACGAGACACGACACCGACCGACAGGTCCACGTATGCGAAAGTATTTTCGTTCGATTAACTTAGAAGATTATCCTGTTTCGTCGGCGAACCGCTCCATTACGCGGGCTCGAGTGCGCAGGCGCGGTGGTCGCCGCACGCACCGCCCAAAAAACACCCCGACGTAACATAATATTTCCCAAGCAGCCTTTTATTTATTAGCCGGGCAGTCGGCGCCGCGACAACTCTACTTCCCAGAACCGAACCGACGACGTGTCGGTCCAAAGCCGTTACGTTCATGAAAAAACACTATTTATGTCGATGAAAAAGTCGGGATACGAACACCGTGAACTATGCGTTTTTGTTTAGACCCGATTTGCAGGAATCCGCAGGTACTGCCTAGTGTGGAAAAATATTAATTTGACGGTCAGGTGGGCGTGGCCGGAACCTGTTAGCAGCGGTATGTAATCACGCGGTTGTGGACGATAAGTTGAATTCAGGCGGTCCTGCAAGTTATAAGATAGTGCGAGAAAATTAAGATCACTCAGCTGTCGCAACATCTCTAAAGACTGCAATTCGGTGAAATGTTATTCAAAACCAAAGCTTCACTTACGGGAGGAACAGGAAATACAGTTGATTTTCATTCAGTTAGGTTTTGGCTGTAGAGGGCTGTACTGTAGTAGACATATTAAGTGTAGGATTATGCTGCATTGCTGAAGTCTTACGCTCGTTACTTGCTTTCACTTCACTGTACGTTTTCCTTTCATCAGCCAGCTAACAGTAATGCGCTTTACGACATGACAATAATCCATAAGTCTACCTTGCACCTTTACACAAAACTATTTCATCTAAAGCGATTGGACTAAGCCTTCGTATCATTAGATTTTTTTCACATAATGTGGGAAAAAATCCATTTACCCGGCTCACAGCGGCAGGCAAACAAAGCTTGATAACAAGGAATGCCGTATTTTTTACGGAACATGACAAATCATTTTATTCTATGCACCCCCTATCGACGATTTACAATAGGTTTAGCGTCTTCCAATCAATTTATTCTGTAAGGTCAAAGCAGGTATCACTTTTGAAGATGATATGGAAGGTTTGTTAAGGGATAATGTTACGCTTTTTACTGAAAAGGACAATATAGGTTTGGTTCAGAGCGGGGCAGTCACAATAGGCACCAATATCATCAAATGACAATAACAATTTCGTAGGAAGCCAAACAGTCAGGTCAGTTTATTTTACACTGAGATATTCAACAGTCCCAAGTAGTACCTACAAGTTAGTCCCTAACCCTGAAATCCTGGGAGTCCTGGGACTGAAAATATTTAACGTCAACATTGTCAGGACAACGGAAAGTGCCTTAAACTGTCATTTATTGAAAAAGTGCGTCCTGCCATGCTGAATCCGTCTTAGCTTTTTAAGGAAAATTCCAGTTTTTCCAGGTTTTTTTGACATTACAATGCATTGGAATGTAGGTCTGATATCTTAGATTTCTACTTTGAACGAAAAAAAGAAGCGTTGTTTAAGAAGATCTCTATGAAATTCCCGTTTTTCCGGGATATCTCGGCTATCCCATTATAGGTCTTGGGACTTTTGTGATGAGTGTCATCCTGGAAGGTGTCCGAACATATTTCAAAAAGTCTCGCTTAGTAATTGTCAATGTCCGGGTCAAAACCTAATTTCCCCGTACTAAACTGTCACTTATTTTGATCTGTAATGAAAATAAGGTTATTTCAATGTGTGTGTTTACGACCACTGCTTCTTTCTTTACTTACCTAATTTCTAATCTTAAAAAAATCAATAGCACTAGCGCGTTTATGCATTCGTCCCTTACGATCAAATATGTAAGTGCGAGAGGTTAGTACAGTACCAATGCTATATGTCCGACATAAACGCGATCATGCTAGCTTGGCTGTGGTCGTGATAAAATTCTTGTGTACCTATTGTAATATGGCGTTTAGTCACTTTTGATTGCAAACTACCGGTACAAACATGTAAACTGCTCCTGAAAAATGATCCGGGAAAGACTAAAGTAGTCCAGGCAGGACTAAAACAAAAGAAATCCTTATGTCATCCTCACCGATTGTCAAATGTATATAAGCTTTATCCTTTAAAGAAAATCTTGAGGCATGCTTTGATGAAGTAGCTCTAACGAACTTACCACCACACATGTCATAGTGTGTGTTTACGGTAATGCACTCCTGGCCACACAAATATACGCCAAACTACGCTCGCTAGCTTTAATGACTCCACATAATTATTTTACGACTAAACAATTGCGGAAGTGGTACAATTGTTACAAAGTACCCGTGCTTCGACCTCGCAGGTTGCATTCACCTGCATAAAAAGGGTACAACAATAAAATAGAAAGCGCCACGGAATAAATGCACTTGACACCATAGAAAATGGAAGGGCACAAAGCCAGACGGTGGTATTCCCACAATACAAGTACGGTTATCAGTACTTTGATCTTTCCACGAACGGTCCGCGCCACTGGTTTAATGGTGGATTATCCGTCAACGGTACAATAGCAAAGCAATTAGCTAAGCAAATTGCATAGGTAGGGTATGAAGTTCGTAACAGCAGCTATTTAGACATAGTGTAGAATAGTAGAAAACCCTAAACAAAACAATGTTGTGAAACATCGTCCGTTGTGAAACGTCAAGAGCGGTTGGATACATGTATTATAATACGCAAATAACTCCTGTTTCATCATCATCGTCATCATCATCATCATCATCAGCCCACCATCGTCCACTGCTGGCCTCTCCCATGGCACGCCACTGAACTCGGTCTTGAGTATTTTGTTTCCAGCCGCTGCCAGCCACTTCGCGTATGTCATCGCTCCACCTGGCTGAAGGGCGTCCTACACTACGTTTGCCAAGCCGTGGTCTCCACTCCAGAACACGCCTACCCCAACGGCTGTCGGTCCTCCTGTTTACTAATACTTAAAACTGTGTGAATCGTGCATGTTTAAATCAATATAAAAACCAAATTGCACGAGCAACCAATGCACGAGCATATTATTTATTTTATAAGAATAGCCCTCACAATTTATAACGGGCTTTAGGCACTGAAGGCAGGCTACCGTCACGAAGCCCGCAGACGAGACGTCCGATTCCCGCATTAAAAAGAAAAAGAAACAAAATTAATTTAAGGTATGATTCCGCTGCCGACTGCATACAGCAACTGCACGTTCCGTCGTACTCCAAATTGAACCGCAATCATAAGACTAAAAATCCCAATTTAGAGTGAGCGGCGTGTGCTGTTCCGACACTTCTCCGCTCATTTCAAATTGAGCTTTTAACGCATACCATTACGACTCAATTTGGAGTGCGGCGGAACGTGCAGTTGCTGTATGCAGTCATAGTCAATTTAGGCATATTACATGCACCAATGAATGTCAATAAACTACCATCGGTTCGTGAAATAAACCTCTGCCTCGAGAAGAACATTCGTTCAAGTCCACCCACGGCCGTATTAGACTGTTTTTCCACTAGAAATGTGCTATCTACGTTGCTATGGATGTGTCCACCAATCATATACATTGGTTCACAAAGCATAGCACTAGTGTAAATTGAAAGCTATCCCATCCTCGCCGCATAGCTGCAAATAGCACATCTCTGTAGTCCTAGCACGTGTTGCGCTCGAGAGTATGTCGGCGTATCTCGAGCTATCCGTCACTTTCTAACAGCGCCAATCAGAAAAAGACGCGTAGCTCGAGATAAGTCGAGATACTCTCGAGCGCAACATGTGCTACGGGCGCTGGTAGAAAGGCAGTCTTAAGGTGTGATTCCGCTGCCGACTGCATATAGCAACTGCACGTGCCGCCGCACTCCAAATTGAATCGTAATGGTGTGCGTAAAAAACTCAATTTTAAATGAGCGGAGAAGTGTCGCAACAGCACATGCCGCTCACTCTAAATTGGGACTTTTAGTCTCATGATTACGTTTCAATTTGGAGTGCGGCGGAACGTTTAGTTGCTGTCTGCTGTCGGCTGTGGAATTAAACCTTTATACGGGCGCATCAGTGAGCTAGAGACGGGCCGTACACCTGTTTGCCACCGACGCGGTATAGAAAAAAAACTAGTCTATGAGTTAGGAACTATGAGTTGACGTTGTCTATGTGTTCGTATGTGTCACTAATGTCACAATTACAACAATAGCCAACCCGCGCTCGTGAGATAAAAGTACTATAGTCAATATACTGATTAGTGATTATATTACATGTACTGTTGTTAAATTTGACGGTCTAAGCCGATCCGATTGTCACTCCCATCCCACCGAGCTGTTTGTTCCGCACGTAACACTTTTTTCAACTACCATTCACACCGTGTTTATTTCAATATAAATAATAGATGAGAACGATTCACCCGACCCATTCATGAAATGTACTTTAGCGCGTTCCATGAACTGAGATCACAGACATCAGAGTAAAGCAGATCGCTGGTTTTTAATTGAGCGTTTTCAATACTTCCGATCTATTCTCACTAACGTACTTGTCAGTGAGTAAGAAGAAGATACTTCCCATACTATCTGACAAGTCTTCCTCTGTCACTGTCCCCATGCACTTCGTGGCGAGAGTTTTGTTTTGTTTTGACGTTTCGTGTTCAAATTGAATACTGATTTGACAGTTCAGTTTTGCTTAAAATGGGGGACAGCTGCATTTGTCCCACTTTAACTCATCTTGGTTTCCATAAGAATTTTAAGAGACAACTATATGACAAATCGTTCAATTAAATGGCGCTTATCTGTCTTAGGCTGGGTTGCACCAAACCGTCTGTAATCGTAAGCGGTGTTCGTCAAATCTGATTGTATGGAAAGTTTGACAAGTTTCTATGGGATGACAGCTGCCGGCGCCATATTTGACGATGACCGGCCTGTGTTCGTATGCAACTGACCCTTAATCTGTGACTGAGATAGAGCATAGAGCCTAAGTAAAAACCCAGCACGAAAGTATATAGGACTAAGATCGCGGTATTTGCGCAGACTAAGGCACTAGTCCCAGCGCCGGCGAGCAGCGAGTACTCATATAATTACTATGAGAGTACTCGCTGCTCCGCGGTGGAGGGACTATTGCCAAAGCACAGAATAGTATTATAGTATTACATACAGAATGGCCACGAACCCCCGCATCGAGGTCAGTTATCTGGTCCCTGAGAGACCCGCCTGGCGCCGATCGGGTGCCGTCGCGCCTCGCGATTCGGCCGCGCCACGCGCTACGCACCCGCGCAAATAATTGTCGCGTGTACCGACAGCGCACGCACACATACTTACCCACAGCGCTTACGTTCCTTCGCGTGTCACAGGTGTGGCCAAAGACTAGTAGGTATACATATACGCGTGCGCGGTGCGCCCAAGTCTTCGTAAATCTCGCTGCTCGCTGTCACTCATCATTTGTATACACGCGCCTGACAGATTAAGTACGTGACAGACTTAGCGAGTAAGTATGCGAACTTAAGGCCGGGTTTTATAGTGGTAGCCGTACAGGCCCAATTTCCAAGAAAAACCGCAAATCGATGTACAGTTTAGCCATTTGGCACACGCATACTAGAGGTCAAAACATAGTTTTTGATCCGCAGTTCCTAAAAAAAATTCCCTTAGGAGGGGAGTGCCGAGACATTCTATTTTTTTTTATGGAAAAAAAAAAATTCTTCAGAAACCTATCGTGTGTAGTATCACATGAAAGGGCTTTTTGAGGCGATTCTAAAAATATACCCCATCATTACATTTCAGCAATTTCTTTTTATATAAATCACAAATAATTTTCGAAACATACCAAGTTTGAGGCCCTCCAAACACGAAATGGCTGATTTTTATTTGATACAGTTTATCACAAATGATACGTGATATCCTCGTATTTAACCTCAAAAAAGTAATTTTGAAAAGATTTTCATTAAGTTATTTTTTTTTAATTTTTCAATATTACTAAGTGACACGGTTCTACTTCAATACCTATTTTACGTGATCTATGGAATTTTAGTGCAGATACGTTAAATATTAATCATAAAAAAATGATACGTAGTATCCATATATCCAACGGGAAATACCTCTTTAACCAGCTCGATCTAAATCATTATGCCTTAGTACTAGATACTAATGTAGTATTTAAAACTCGTATGCGATCCTCGCACGTCAGTGTATGGGGCTTTAAGACGAGATTCCTTCTACATTTTCCGCTATTCTGTTTTTAATAGTAGCGCCATCTGTGATCAAATCAACTAAGCCTTCAATTCTTGAGATACCTACAAAACGAAACTTCTTTTTACGATTTTCATCGAAATTTCGCTCTATCGATGTTATATTTTTGAAATAATACTTCCCTATTATGTCTAAGACATAGTCAATTGTTTCCTCAATATATTTTGAGAAACCTTGCTTACCAAAAGTCAGCACTATTGTGTTGTAAGTGAAACTGAATTATTCGTTTGACTTTACAGTCTATAAAAGTAGATTCCGTGAATACATTATTTTACTATAATTTAAGATATGAATATGTAATCAAACTACAGCAAATTTAATTAATTTATCTATTTACCTTACAATCTAAATTGTACATTATTCTAAATACTCAATTTGAACAGTGAAATAAAAAAAACTCACTGTTACTGCGAATCACTGTCACTGCCCGAATAATCTGCCAGTAGAGTAAGTCCTGATGCCGCTGGTACACTCTCACTCGCTTTAACTGACACTTCACTTGTCTTAGTAGAACTGTCACTATCCTTAGACATCCCATTCTCACTAGCTATGGTCTTCTCATTTGCAGCAGGCACACTTACACTCTCCGTATTACTTGTTGAGACTATATTTGCACTAGTACTCTCTTTAGTTGAGTTCCCAGTCTTTAAAACATTTTTACTCTTCACAAGATTGGCCAAAGCCGGCTTCTTGTTCAGCACGCCAATGCTACGGTTCCATGTTTCGGTCTTCGCTGGCTTGGCCGCTACAGTCTCTATCCTAGATGTCTTTGCTGGTGGTTCGTCTTGGTCGTCCACTTCTTCGATTATTTCTTCGGCTACCACTTTCGATGCACCACCGAATTTGATTGATCTGAAAATGGAAAGTGTTGAATTAGATTGTGGATAAATGCTCTCACTTGTGAAAACATGTAACGGGACCCTGTTGCACATACGTAACCTAACGAAACAAGTAAGAACATAAGAGCTTTCTCATTATTGTTAAATTATTAACACCAGGGGAACTAAGTCCGCCATTTGTACAATTCTATGTTTTTGTGCAATTAATTTTTAACAAATAAATTATTGACCCGTCACAGCTCTTGCAATTCACGAAGGCTAGTGGAGTGATTCCTATTACTGTGCTGTTAGAGTCTAATTTCGTCAAATCTACCGCCAGTTCAACCCCTTCAGCTCCTCCAGACCTTCCAGCTGTTTTCAAACCTCAAGTGGAGTTGGGCAGGACATATTGCCAGACAGAGTGATGGCAGGTGGACAAAATGCTGACAGACTGGACGCTTTTATACTTTACCGTGGACGTGCACGTCCACGATATTCTCTATGTTTTCATTCATAAATAGACGATAGAGTATTAGACTTTACCATTAGACTAATTATATAACAATAATAATAAATATTTATTCATGTAACTGTAGGTAAATTTATAAATTACAATTGTAAAGGTTGAGACCTCCTAGTAGGTATAAGAATAACCTGTATCAGGAGACCTCGCTCTTCCAAAATAGTAAGATTAGTAAGTACATTTTTATCAATTTACAGTAGATATTTGTAAGAGTTTAAATAATAATAATATAAACTACAATTATATATTATTATTATGAATGAAACCATAGAGAATATCGTGGACATGCACGTCAACGATAAAGTATAAAAGCGACCATTGGTGGCCACTTACAGGCAACAAAGCGTCGGTCCTCCCGACTTTAAAGACTGCGGGGTACTCCTGGATGACTAGCAAGGGATCGGGATGAATGGCGTACTAGAAGAGAGGTCTATGCTCAGCAGTGAAAAGTACCATATCTTATATCTTTAAACGAGCAATTCTTGTATATTTATTTATTTCGGGAATCTCGGAAACGGCTCTAACGATTTTGATGAAATTTGGTATGTGGGGGTTTTCGGGGACGAGCAATCGATCTAGCTAGGTCTCATGCCCGGGAAAACGTCGAGCAAAGCTCGGTCGCCCAGATATTTTATATCTTTAAACGAGCAATTCTTTATTTATTTCGGGGTATATTTATTTATTTATTTCGGGGATCTCGGAAACGGCTCTAACGATTTTAATGAAATTTGGTATGTGGGTGTTTTCGGGGGCGAGCAATCGATCTAGCTAGGTCTCATGCCCGAGAAAACGCCAAGCGAAGCTCGGTCGCCCAGATATTATACTATAATAACCGTTCGAACTCCTTACGGGACTGCTCCGTTCTGTACTAGGAAGGCGCAGCGACGTAGACCCCCCACAAGGTGGACTGATGTCCTGGTAAAGGTCGCGGGAGTCCGCAGGATGCGTGTGGCGCAGAACCGGCCATAATGGCACTATATGGGGGAGGCCTATGTCCAGCAGTGGACATCTTCCGGCTGACATGATGATGATGATGATAGTGTCACACCTCTGACTAGACATGCGCAAAATGTGTCACTAAAAAGAAAAGAGTGATATACTTCAATCCTTCACTGTGAAGTATATCACTCATTTAGTTCACTAGTTCAGTTTAGTTCACTAGTTCAGTAGCTCAACCGATTCAACTAATCATATTGATCAGTCATTCGTCGCGTCGCGTTTCTCTCATTCTAAGGCTAATTCGAGGATAATGATATCAAATTTTATATATATTTTGAATAATTGAAGTCAAAATTTTTTTTTTTCGAAAAATTCGTCATTATACTTGATTTCGACTAATTCGGGGATAAGTATTTCAAATTTTACATTTATTTTGAATTTTAAGAAAAAAAATATTTTTTATAAAAACCGTTATGAGATGATTGAAACGATGACACATGAACTGAAGTACTGAACTAAGTGAACTATTGAAGTATATAGATCCGAACTGAACTAGTGAATGAATGAAGGACACCAAGTGAAGTACTTCAATTGAATCATTCATTCGTGAACTACACATGTCTACCTCTGACACGAGAAGGAACGTAAGCGCTGTGGGTAAGTATGTGTGCGTGCGCTGGCGGTACACGCGTAAATTGTTCGCGCGGGTGCGTAGCGCGTGGCGCGGACGGCACCCGATCGACACCAGGCGGGTCTCTCAGGGACGAGGAAACTGACCTCGGTGCGGCCATTCTGTATGTAATACTATTGTACTATTCTGTGATATAGTATGCGACGTAGAGATGTACGTGACCGCGGGACGCGCGGGGGAAGCAGAGCCAGCGCCGCCCCACCGGCACCGCCCTCTCCGCTACTCCTGGCAGCTTGGACACCACCGAGTTCCACCGGTGCAACGTATCCGCCCCGTACCGGTACCCGGGGCGGCTCGGTCCCCGAGTCACGCCCTCGCCCGGTTCCCGTCTGTCGCGTCCCGTCCCCTGATTCTCGATCCCCGATTCGCCGCGACCCGTAGGTCCGCGCCGTCAAACCCTAGACCGTCTAGGCCCCGAACCGTACCGGTATAAGCTCAGTGTTTAGGATAAGATAGAGTTCCTAGGTTAATAAACGGGCGTAAGACCCATTGTGTGTGTAGAATCAGTGTTCTTATTTCTCCCCTACTCCCGGATAGGTGCTCCTGAACCCGCTGAGTTCCTAGAAAAAACTCCCTATATGCCCTTCAGGCGGGAGGATATGTGTGGGCGGCGGAAGCCACTCATCACAAGCAATAAGGCAAGCATCTCACTTGATAAAGTCATCATCTTCCTTCTCCTCTCTCTTGCGGCGCGCCTCCGCGCTCTCCGGCCTGTACTGCTGCAGCATGCCCTCGTAGTCCACCGCCTGCTGCCGCCGGTTCAACTCCTTAAGCTCCTCCAGGCCTTCCAGCCGCTCGATCTCTTGACGGGACTGCTCCGTTCTGTACTCTGGAAGGTGATTGGTTAATGTTAGGAGGGGGTGTAGGCTAATCTAGTTTAATTGATTGAATCAGGCGTTACTTTGCGGAATTCCAATTATTTTTATTTAATCGTATGGCAATTATTTTGAACCGTGAGATCTTCGAGAGGATAGTACGGTTGCCAGTTTCGTTGCACTTTTAGCACCACCCGGGGGTCACGTGTAGGGTAGCGGTGGGTACTTTCCCTACGGACGTGCTGCAACTTCGACCCCCCTTTGTCAAGTGAGTGGGCAACTTGGCTGTTAGAAGTTCTCAAGTCACCTGAAGGCCTCCAACTTGGCTTAACGCTCCCGCTCCCTAACTAACTGAGCGCTACCGTGCTATGGAAGGCACGTTAAGCCGTTGATCCCGGCTGCTGTATATGGCAGCACTTTGATAATCAACAAAAATTTTATCATTTAATTTGTCTGTTTAAGATTTATATTAAAAAGGCATTATGTTGAACCGAATAATTCGGTTTCCCCTCGCGTTGGAAGGTCAGATGGCAGTCGCTTCCGTAAAAACTAGTGCCTACGCCAAATCTTGGGATTAGGTAACAGACCCCAGGCATCCATTAGGATGCAACTATACGGGGATAACGCTAGGAGGAGGATGATTCGGTTACGCAACAGCTGGACCGAATATTCGTATTCGGTGAAACGTGTTCGGCGCATCACTAGTCTTCAATTAAGTTAAGGTATAATTCCTCAGCCTACAGCAGACGGCAACTGCACGTTCCGCCGCACACGAAATTGAACCGTAATTGTAAGAAAAAAGTCCCAATTTAGAGTGAGCGGCATAAGTGTCGTCGTGCCGTTGCTACACTTGTCTGCTTAATTCAAATTGAGCTTTTTACGAATCCCATTATGGTTTAATTTGGAGTGCGGCGGAACGTGCAGTTGCGGTCTGCTGTCAGCTGAGGAAGTATACCTTTAGTTCCTGTATATACCTAATAGTTTCATAGGGTTGTTGGCTTCTTCCTCTTTCTGTTCCTCTTCCTCCCGCTTGGCCTGCTCCTCCGCCAGTTTCAGAGCCATGAAGTTTCTTGTGGCACCGGCTTCTATCTCGTAGTCAGTGTTCTTTGGGTCAGTCTTAAACGAGATCTCCTGCAGACATCTGGTGCACTGAAATACATTTAATTCAGCAAATTAATACAATACTAAACAATACAAATCTCTTTCATTGAAATATCACTCGACATGTTGGTGAGACGCGAGGCTGTTGCAATTACACCTCAAGATTAAGGACCATGTATTGGTCCAAAACATGTCGAGCGATATTCGACGTTAAAGACGTGAGTGACCCGTTTATTATATTTCAACGTCTGAATGTATAGAAATAAGTTTCACTCAAAGGCAACATTTTCAGTACAAACTTTTGTTGCTAACCTTTTTTCCACAGTCATCTACTTATTCAGAATGAGCCACAAGATGGTACTAGTTAATACTAACAAAGATTATTCAGTGAAGCAACAAAACTGATCCTATTTTTTATCAGTCAACCTGATCTATCAGATGAAGAAGCCTGTTACAGTAGAGATTAAGTCAACTTACTTTAATATAAAACCTGTAAATCCTGATTCCCAAATAATCTTCATTCTCAACATCCTCTTTGCGGGCGTTGAATTTCTTCCCCTTATATATGTACTCTCCGCAGGTCGCACATCTCATGTTGAAGGGGGCCATTAACCGCACAGTGTACTGCCGGTTTTTCGCCAGTTTCATGCGGGGGATTTTCGATGGATCGAAGTCCGGAGGGTAGTATTTCTGAAATCATCATTCGTAACGTATGAGTCAGGCATCATTCGGCTATGAACTCCAAAGGAAAGCTTTTGTGGTACAAAGCGTGGACGCCTTGAACTTCCAATTGTAATAATGTAATAACATGATTTATTAGAATAGAATAGTTATTGCTATTATACATGGATGCTTGTCGGATATTTAGACGAAACACTACCGTGTTATATTAACTAGGTACTTACGTTTAACACTTTTCTTTCAGACATCTTGCAAGTGTTTTTGTGAGAGAATAATTAATGTATGGAAAATTAAAACAGCAAACGACACCGTTTATAGCGCAATTCTATGAAATACGAATGAAAGATTTGTGAAAAAAAAAATATGCATTGATTTATGAATGACTGACGTTTACGTTTACAACGTTTACGTACGTCAGCTCGAGCTCAGCGTCAATGTCAATGATGCGTCATTGTCAAATCGTTTTTGACAGTGAAAGAGCGTTTAAAAGCAGTCCATTTGCATGACATTTTTTTACGTATGGACTGAAGATTTTACAAAGAATATTGAAATCATTAATTAACTAGAAGCAGGATCCTTCTTCATGATGTAATATAATTTTAATTTCATTTTACTTTAAGCTCACACACTGCAGTGGCCTACTGTGGCTCCGATCTTTTAGCCTGCCTAAATTAAAAAAACTTTGGCATAAAATTTTAAGAATGTAAATGACAGCTGCTAGTCGCAAAGTTGGAGAATATCCCACGAATATCCAATAGAATATTATAGCTGTAACAGACGATAGAATATGGTGCGCTCCGCACCGCCGGACTGTGTGGTGCGCTCGACACGCCACACCACCGCACCGTGTCATGTGACACATGAACAGACGTTCGAATATGGTACGCTCGCACCGTGACCTTGGTGTGCTCCGACGATATTTATTTATTATTATTTATTTATTTAAACTTTATTGCACAGATACAAAAATAAAAGTACAATGAAATACATATGATATGATATTTGTATGGCAGATCCGTCCACACGTTCGAACTTGGTGCGGACCGCACCAAATCCAGTGGGAGAATCATCGCACCGAGCGCACCGTCAATAATAATAATAATGTCCGGCGGATCGCTGTACACACCATCGAATATGGTGCGGAGCGGACCAAGGTCGCGGTGCGGAGCGCACCATATTCGATCGTCTGTTACAGCTATTATATTTACGCAAAGAGAATAGGGTCGCTAGGCCAGTTACGCGGCCTGCGGCAGTTTGCGGCCCCCTGACCGACTAGGTTCTTTCAACTACAGATAATAACTATTATAAACTAATTTAAGAAAAAGTGTAAACCGTAAGCTAAACTTGATTAGAAATGCTATAAGAATCTATATAATTTTGTAACTAAAAGATTGATCTTCAACAAGATAAAACGTTACAATTCCCGCATTGAATCCGTAGTGCGTGCGAAGCGTGGAATTATAGTGAATCTGTACAAAAAATAAAGAGACAGCTGACATTGAAAGCTAATTAATGTTACTTAATTTTGGTTTCATTCATAAATTTCTTGTTTGATCAGTTAAATAATTAAGTTTTTGATATGATTTCGTTAGATTTTGGCATTTTTAAAACTTTCTTATCAAAAAATTGTGGTGGCCGGTATCTGGTATACACAATTACCGAAAAGGTCAGTTTGCGGCCCCACTATAAAGACCATTAATTTTGAGATGTTACATAGTGAAATGTGGAATAATAGTAGTTTATGCAACTGGTACATAATGAGGGGCATTAAAATACGAGTGTGTTTTATGAAACGAGCCGAAGGCGAGTTTCATAATAAGGTCACACGAGTGTTTTAATGCCTAATTATGTACAGTTGCATACACTACTTTATCACATCCATATATTAAATCCTCTTTCATGTGTTACGTGTGGGCACGTCTCGCCAAAAAGGTCATTTTTGACAAACTTTTTTTTTTGATGCCAATCGATCCCATTCCAATACAGGATCAAAAGTTAAATTTCCGGCTAGAAAATCCATAAATCGAGGAAAACTTGTCATTTATAAATTTTGGAAAAAAAACATACAGGGTGCAAGAAAAAGGTCATTCCTGACAAACTTTTTTTTTGATGCCTATCGATCCCATTCCTGTGTAGGGTCAAAAGCTTGTATGCTAACAAAAAAAATCGAAGATGCGGGAGAAATGAAAACTTATTTTTCACATGCTATTTTTTTATGCCAATCGATTCCATCCTATCCATTATCAATAGGTTCCTAGGGGTCAACTTCCGGTAATGTACTAAAATGCCACAAAATAAATGTATGGAAAGATAATTAATATTTTTTCCCATACATTTACTACGGAGAAATAGTGAAATTTTATTCTCATCATAATCCCCGTTTTTAGAAATAGAAATTGAAATATTGATTTGCTAGAATACGTTACATACAAGGTCTTAATAGTAGATGGTTTGACAAGGGGATAAAGTAAGCCATATTACCACGAGATGTTTATTTTCCCGAACGTAGTGAGGGAAAATAGTTCGAGTGGTAATATGGCTTTTAGACCCGAGTTATACACTCTACTTTTCACTTCGATTGCAAGAAAACACAAATACAAATTATCTTTCCATACATTTATTTTGTGGCATTTTAGTACATTACCGGAAGTTGACCCCTAGGAACCTATTATCAATAGATGGGATGGAATCGATTGGCATAAAAAAATAGTATGTGAAAAATAAGTTTTCATTTTCATACAATTTGTATGAGAAAATTTATCTTCGATTTTTTTTGGTGGCATACAAGCTTTTGATCCTAGACAGGAATGGGATCGATAGGCATAAAAAAAAGTTTGTCAGAAATGACCTTTTTCTCGCACCCTGTATGTTTTTTTTCCAAAATCTATAAATGAGAATCTTCTTTAATTCGAAATTAAGGGAAGGTCTTCTAAGACCATTTTCGCGTAGCAGCACGGGACCTGGTAGCTGCCCTTATGACTAGGGCTTCCATTCCGTAATTACGTAATTACGGAATTACGTAATTACGGACAGATATTTGACTTCTAATAATTACGTAATTCAAAGGTTAAATTCCGTAATTACGGAATTATGTATTACCACTTATTTGTTTAAAATATGCCTACTATTTTAGTCTAAAAATGGAAAAAGGTTTTATGAAATTGTAAATTAACGTATTATTAAATAACATAAAAGATTATGGGATATTATTTGGAGTTAGTACCTAGGTACCTCGACACATCACTAGCGAGAATGGACAGGATTGCGTTGGATGTCTGTGGACTAGATACAAGAAGGAGGTCCGACAGGGGCCAGGGGTGCATTATTTTACCGGGCGGGTGTTCGATGTGGTGGCTGGAATGGCAGTACAGATCAAAAACCTATTAATATCATATTACTATTTGGGGGTAGTGGCTATAATTGCGACCATTGCTGAACTATTGGGATCCTAAAAGTGGGTAAAGTCCTGCAAACTTAAAGAATTGCAGGATTTTGCTGAACTCGAGAAATTTAGTCTCTTCAGGGCACATGACGTGTTTGCCCAAGAAAGAGCTACGGCTGTGCATTAGGCTAGGGCAGTCAGTTAGGATGTGTGCAAGCGTCTCCTCCACTTCAATGCAGCGTCTGCACCTCCTTGTGTCACTCAATCCTAACGTGTGCATGTGCTTATTTAGTAAGCACCCTTACAAACACGCGTAGTCGGTCCCTGCTTAGCAATAGGCATCAGGGGACTCCTTTTTGTTAAAGGCCTTAAATAGCGCCTTGGAATGGTTCAGACATGGGAACTCTCTCTAGGCCTGAATGGTTTTGTAGAAACAGTAGATTTCCAGGGTTAGCTTGGTTAGATGTATGGGGATGCCGCAAAACGATTCTGGCCCGCAATGCATCCCCTTCGCGCCCGCTCGTGCAAGCTCGTCAGCTCTTTCATTTCCCGCGATACCTACCTGCATGCCCTGAGACGGGACCCACCGTAAAATAACCTTGTTTTTCGCTCCAAGGTTATTAAATGCTTCCCGGCAATTCAAGAGCACCGCCTGGCTATACGATTGAATATAAATGATATTGTTGAGATAATTGCTTTGCCGATTGGTTGTCGCACACTCTAAGATGGCGTATACCTCTACTTGGAAACTAGAGGAGTCTTTTCCCAGATTTTCAGATGATAGCAACTGGATTGAGTGCTAGAAGTAAATTTGTGGCATACCTACTTCGAAAGGGATATCGTACCAATTCATCGATTTTAGACCAGCACAATATTCGAATCAGACTGTCCACCACACTACCATACTTGATCAATAACAACTGGTTGCTAATACAACAAATAAAACTTAAAGACGACCGTATTACTGGTAGAAGTTCCTCAAGCTGGACTGACCATATACGTTCAGCTCTTTGTTCTGAAAATTACACGTGGATGCTGCGATTTATTTAAATAATGGTGTTAAAAATCGTTTCCCTTAATTATAATTAATAATTATAACAAATACAAATTATTTAGAGATTTTTAATTTGAACTCCGGGTCAGTTACGTAATTACGTAATTACGTAATTCAACGTTCTAATTACGAAATCAATTACGTAATTGACAAATCCGTAATTTTGGAAGCCCTACACCCATACCTAGGTTTTGCCGAATAATTGTATACCCACCTTCCTCCAGCGTTTCCGGAACCGGAACAAATATTTAAAAATATTTGCACCACATAATTATGCGCCTTTGATATAAAAAACTTATTAAAAATTATATTATAATCATTCTAGTACCATATTTAAGGGGGCCGCAAACTAGCTCACAGGGGGCCGTAAACTGGCGTAGGCGGCCGCTAACTGCCGCATTCGCTATTTTGACACATTTTCTACTTTTTTCCCAAGTTTACGGATGAAAGTACTAACTTTTATTGTTAAGTACGCATCTTGACAATACTCAAGACTTATTTATATGACTGCCATCCAATATGCATATAGGTTTCATATTTTTTTACTTGTCTAAAGTGCGCAACTCGGCTAAGAGGCCGCCAACTGGCCTAGGGACCCTATAACCTATAGGTACCAATAAAGTTGGTAAGTACAGTTGACGGCAAACATCTTGAACCTAACCTTTTTGCGCAATAGTCGATTTACGCTACTGCGCAGCTCAATCGACAATCAGGTTCAAGACGTAGAAAGAGGATATATAGAAGGAGGGTTAGCGAATCACACACAAGGACGGAGATACATATTGTGACAGTTTTTTCTGGGGTTACCACAAAAAGAATAATCTCCCCATTTTTACTGACAAGTAGGGTTTTAATTATTGAGAATCTTCAAAATAAACTCTTAGTAAATATTAGCGGGCAAACACAAAACATATGATGTCCTCCCAATTACGATATAAATGTGTACTAATTTAATACCTACATTAAAGTTAACAAAATCACGATTAGATTAAAACGTCTTAGTTATTCAGCCATTATAATAATGAAATTCACAATAGTATTCTAATCACGTCACAATTAAATTTTTAATCTGTTATTTTTAACATTCGAGCCGGTTTAGTTTACCCAACATTATGGGTAACATATTTTTTTATACTCTGGCCACTGGTTCATCGATGACATTTCGGTGACAACGGCCGGTGAGAAAAGCGCGGGAAACGTGTTACGGTTCGGTTGTGCCTTTAGTAATTTCCAGTTTAAATTTGTTATTTCACTTTAAATTTGACTGTTTAGGATCAGTCTTTTGTATTTTTATATGTAGTTAGTGGTCTTGTATATATTTTTTGTAGATAGTTGTGTATATTTGTAAATATTCACTGGTAAGTCGATTTTAATTTTTTTCCGCCTAACATGGCGGACGAGCCCCCTGACCCGGGGGGTTCTGGAAAGGATCCCCCAGATCGGGTTGTAGATTTAGAGGCTTTGGATGTGGCTCAAGAAGTCACGATAAGTAATAATGATGAGTCCATGGACACTGATGTTTCAGTTTTATCTCAAGGCAGAAGAGTTAAAAGGAAGGTAACACGACGAATCTGTAAACATTGTAATAAAAAACGAAGAACACAAAAGAATAAAGACATTCCACCGACCGGATTTGACTGTATGTGTAGTGTAGCAGAGGAGTTAACGGTGGCAAATAGTTTATTAACTAAAAAAGTAAAATCATCTATGCCTGGCCTAAATTCCCAACCTCAGTTACAAAGCATTTCATCTATGCCCCCCCCAAATCCCCTACTTCAGTCACAAAGTATTAATGCGTCTCAACTTGTGTCAACGTCAAATACTCTCACAACATCTGACCCCTCCGCTTTGAAAGCCCCTATTGGTAGAGCTTTTTATCAATCATCTGATGCAGCTCCATACACCGTACATGTGCAGAGGCAGCAGGTTTCTCCTTCTGATGGTGTTAGCTTGCACCCAATCACTCTTGGTAGGACCCTTAAAAAAAACAACATTCAAGGAATCGTCAATGGCAGTTTAAAGCGTATTGGTAGGAATAAAGTGTCCCTTTCTTTTCAAAAGTTTGAGGAGGCAAATAGTTTTCTAGATAACTCGGAATTTAAGAAACTTAATTATAAAATGTTCATTCCAACTTTTTCTGTGACTCGTATGGGCTTAGTTCGTGGAGTCCCCAGTGAGTGGTCCGAGGAGGATCTTCGAGAAAATGTAACATTACCAATGGGATGTGGTCCTATTCTCAAAGTGAGAAGATTGAATAGAAAAATAATAATGGAAGGAGGTTCCCAGTTGAAACCCACTGAATCAGTAGTATTGACATTTGATGGGCAAGTGCTCCCAAGACGAATTTTCCTATGCTACACAGCATTACCTGTCGAGACATATATATTTCCCACAATCCAATGTTATAGATGCTGTAACTTTGGACATGTGAAAATGAACTGCAGAGCGAGTAGTCCTAGATGTTGTGGCGGCAAATCGCCACCCGCTCCGCTCCGCTTAAGAAGTTTGTACCACGCAGCGATATCACACCACCGGTCCTAGGACAAAGGCGCTGCGCGCGCATCCCCCGCGCGCGCAGCCCCCGCCGGCGCAGACGCCGCGCCCGGCCGGCACTCACTCGCTATTTCGCTGCTCTCGCATGCACCCGCGCACTTGCCTTGCATTGTATAGCTGCCGCTTACGCAAACGCTTGTAGTAGTAGTTTAAAGTTTTCCATTATAAGTATTTAGTTTCGAGTCTGCATATTATTCATCGCTTCTCTGCTAACCCCCCTGCTTTGCAAACAAACACTACGTGTAGTAACTGCACCGGATACTACATACTGGTGACCCCAGACTAAGAAGAGGACACAAACATTGCGGGCAAGGAGGAGCTACCCGAGACGGATAACCGGGAGAGCAATATGCCGGGTAACGGTGGTAATGCAAGTGGTGGTGCAAGCGAAGAAGGATTGCCGGTTGGTAACGGAGTTGGTTCAGGTACTGTACAGTTAGGCGGTGGTCCAAGTGATGTGTTTCGAGTGGGTGTTCGAGTGCCGCCGTTTTGGCCGGATGAACCTGAGGTTTGGTTTTCGCAGCTAGAAAGCCAATTTGTATTGTCCGGCATCACATCAGACGAGACCAAATACCATTTCGTGTGCGGCCAACTCGACCCAGAGTACGCAGTCAAGGTCAAGGACATCCTGCGGGAACCCCCAGCTACTGGCAAGTACATTAAATTAAAAAGCGAGCTCATTCAGCGTATTTCTGTCTCTCGTGAGAAGAAAACCTTGCAGCTCCTGCAGCACGAGGAGATAGGCGATAGGAAGCCAACCGAATTCCTTAGGCATCTTCAGGACTTAGCTGGGCCGCATATGCCACGGGAATTTATTCGCACAATCTGGACCAGTAGATTACCACCTAATGTACAGACCGTTGTTGCATTTCAGCCTACCTTGGACCTCGACACCCTGGCAGGGCTGGCAGACAAGGTTATCGACGTAGCGCAGCCATCCTACCACGTCGCCAGCACCTCCGCAGGAATGCCAGCAACCGCTTTGGAAAATCGAGTAGCGGAACTGACGCGGCAAGTAGAAAGTCTACTAAAGGTACAAGGTCACAGGTCTGGTTCGTTCCACCACCGCAAACGCTCACGCTCTCAGTCAAGGTCAAGAAACCGATCCCGTTCCAGGCAGCGCCCCGAAGGTCATCCACACTGCTGGTATCATTTTACGTTCGGCAGCAAGGCGAAGACATGTAAGCAGCCATGCACGTACCATTCGGTAAACTCTCAGGGCAGCCACTAATAGCGGCAAGCGACTGCCCTACAGCAACTGGCCGCCTGTTCGTAACTGACCGCACCACAAAGGTGCAATACCTCATCGACACGGGTTCAGACCTAAGTGTTTTTCCAAGGTCAGCCGTTCGGGAGCCGCGCTCAAAGACGAAATACCTGTTGTTTGCCGCCAACGGCACAGCCATCGCAACATATGGATCCCTCAACCTCCACATCGATCTTGGTCTGCGAAGGGCATTCGAGTGGCGCTTCACGGTGGCCGACGTTTCAAAGCCCATAATCGGCGTCGACTTTTTAGGGTTCTACAATCTTATGGTCGATTGCCGGAATCAACGCCTGGTCGACGGCATCACATCACTAAGCACCCCGGCCACAGTCAGCGGCAACAATGAGGCAATATCATCTGTACGCACAATGGTTATTGACGACTCAGCATTCCGCAAACTTCTCCGTGAGTACCCAGACATTACCCGTCCAGCTGGTAAGCCGGGAACTCCGAAGCACAGCACAGAGCACCACATCAGGACCACACCAGGCCCACCGGTCTCCAGCCGTCCACGTCGCCTAGACCCAGCGAGGCTCACCATTGCGAAAAAGGAATTTGAGGACATGGTCCAAAGTGGTACTGCTCGAAGATCGGAGAGTGCATGGTCCTCTCCTCTTCACTTGGCACGCAAGAAGAACGACGGCTGGCGACCGTGTGGTGACTATAGAGCACTGAACGCACGGACAGTACCTGATTGTTACCCAGTGCCACACATACAAGACTTCGCTTACCAGCTGGCAGGTAAGAAGATCTACAGTACCATAGACCTGGTCAAGGCGTATAATCAGATCCCAGTTTTCGTCGATGACATACCCAAGACCGCCATCACCACGCCATTTGGATTATTCGAGTTCCCCTACATGACATTTGGGTTGAGGAATGCGGCGCAGACCTTCCAGCGCTTTCTGGACGAGGTACTAAGGGGACTCGAATTCTGCTTTGGCTACATAGACGATATAATCGTCTACTCAGAGACAGAAACTCAACACCATCAGCATCTCCGCCAACTGTTTGAGCGGCTCCAGGAGTATGGTATGCTGATTAATACCTCGAAATGCGTCTTTGGGCAAACTAAGGTTACCTTCTTAGGACACTCCGTATCCGCAGAAGGCATCCGACCTTTGGAGGAGAAAGTGCAAGCCATCCAGGAGTTTCCAGTACCCAAGAATACAAAAGAGTTACGAAGGTTCATGGGCATGATGAACTTTTACCGCCGTTTCATCCCTGGGGCAGCAGCAGTACAAGCTCCACTCAACGATCTTCTCGGCGGCGCACAGACAAAAGGTTCTCAACCAATCGATCTTAATGCAGAGCTGACGGAGGCCTTCGAAACCTGTAAGTACAGACTTGCACAGGCAGCACTCTTAGCACATCCAGATACCAAGGCCGAGCTCGCTATCCAAACTGACGCGTCCGACGTGGCGATCGGTGCCGTACTACAGCAACGCAAAGGTGACACGTGGGAACCCTTAGCTTTCTTTTCGCGAAAGCTCAATCCAGCTCAGAGAAAGTACAGTCCGTATGACAGAGAGCTCCTCGCAATATATGAGGCAATACGCTACTTTAGGTACATGGTCGAAGCTCGTACTTTTTCTGTATATACGGACCATAAACCCCTCACATACGCATTCAGCACACGCAGAGATAATTGTTCCCCGCGTCAGTATAGGTACCTGGACTATATATCACAATTTACCACTGATATCAGGTTTATCTCCGGCACGGACAATGCAGTGGCGGACACATTATCCCGAATTGAAGAACTTGCCCTTATGCCCTTAGATTACCAGTCTTTGGCTCGCGACCAGGAGACAGACGCAGAGTTGCAGGACCTGCTCCGTAACAGTTCCTCACTAGACCTGGAGAAGGTAACAACTCCTCACGCAGATTTGCCAGTCTACTGCGACACATCTACTCCAGAGCCGAGACCATACATAACTCCATCTCACCGACGTCAGGTATTCAATGCCCTTCACAACCTTAGTCATCCTGGCGTTAAGACTACGGTCCGGCTGGTTACGCAGAGATTCGTATGGCCTGGCGTGAGGAAAGACTGTCGACAATGGGCAAAGGAGTGTGTACACTGCCAACGTTGTAAAGTAACGAAGCATACTTCAGCACCTATAGGGCAATTCAAGCCTCCACGAGCCCGTTTTCGACATGTCCACATCGACATTGTAGGTCCCTTACCACTCTCCAATGGTTACAGGTACTGCCTCACAGCAATCGACCGCTTCACACGATGGCCTGAGGCATACCCACTGAAGGACATCACAGCAGAGACCTGCGCAGCCGCTTTCCTGGCTGGATGGGTCGCTCGCTTCGGATGTCCAGAACGCATCACAACAGACCGCGGACGACAATTCGAATCGCACCTCTTCCATGCCTTGGCAGCACTAATGGGCACTGAGCACCACACGACAACCGCATACCATCCAGCAGCTAATGGCCTGGTGGAACGGCTTCACCGACAGCTCAAGGCCGCCATCACTTGCCATGCGTCACCGTTATGGACAGAGGTTTTGCCATTGGTACTACTCGGGATCAGGAGTGCCTGGAAGGAGGACATACAAGCATCAGCCGCCGAACTGGTGTACGGCGAACCACTCCGCTTACCTGGCCAGTTCCTGTCAGCAGCGTCAGATCAAGTGGTCGACTACGAGGACTATGCCAGCCGCCTACGGGCGCATATGAGCAAGCTGGTCCCACAACCAACGTCGCGCCATGGTACTCGACCATTCTACGTACCTAAAGACCTCAACACGGCGACACATGTCTTCCTACGTCAAGGTCCAGCGCGAAGACCTCTCCAGGCAACATACCTTGGCCCATACATGGTCATCAGGCGAGGGTCCAAAACCTTTGACATTCGCGTCCAGGGTAAAGAAATTACCGTTACCATAGATCGCCTCAAACCGGCTTATATGGCAAAAGACGAGCAACCAGCACTCTCACCTACCCCTGTGGACGCCACAGTCACAACGAGCAAGCAAGAGACCGAGAAGAGAACAAGAAGTGGGCGTACGGTCAGATTCCCAGATTACTATCGCCCGTAGTCACGGTCTCGGTAGGGGAGTACTTGTGGCGGCAAATCGCCACCCGCTCCGCTCCGCTTAAGAAGTTTGTACCACGCAGCGATATCACACCACCGGTCCTAGGACAAAGGCGCTGCGCGCGCATCCCCCGCGCGCGCAGCCCCCGCCGGCGCAGACGCCGCGCCCGGCCGGCACTCACTCGCTATTTCGCTGCTCTCGCATGCACCCGCGCACTTGCCTTGCATTGTATAGCTGCCGCTTACGCAAACGCTTGTAGTAGTAGTTTAAAGTTTTCCATTATAAGTATTTAGTTTCGAGTCTGCATATTATTCATCGCTTCTCTGCTAACCCCCCTGCTTTGCAAACAAACACTACGTGTAGTAACTGCACCGGATACTACAATGTTATAAATGTGGTAATTCTGGTCACTCTGGTGATTCATGCTCGGTGGAGGAGGAAAATATTTCGTGTTGTCACTGCCATGGATCTCACTTCGCCATCAGTAAAGCATGCCTTGAATTCGGCCGGCAAAAGGCTATTAAGGAGTCAATGTCAAAGAGCTGTATCTCGTATGCAGAGGCTTCTAAAATTCACGCTCCTATTTTAAAGATGTCCTTCTCTGATGCTCTATCATCTTCCAACAATGTTTCCTCTTCCACAGCAGGGCCTCAACCCCAATACGCTGCTCCAAGGAATCCCCAGGTTACCTCCTATAAGAAAACAGTTTATATGAAATCAAAACCTCCTCCAAAGCTTGACAAGGGCTATGACCGAGCTGCTCATGACTCAATTATTAGAGATTTTGCTATTCCAGAAACCTGTAACGGGTGTATGATGAAAAATATTAGCAATCCATCGAATGAATGTTCCGTAGCAGATGTTATTGCTGCGCTTATAAAATCATTGAATCAATCAAACTATTTCACACCGTCCAACGCTGCCTCTTTAATTGATGCTGTATCTAGAATACCTTCCAACAATGGACCACACGACCTTAATTCAGTGGAATTGTCGGAGTGCAATTTCCAAAAAAAGTGACTTAATTTATTTAATTAATAAGTATAATCCATTTATTGTTACCTTACAAGAAACATGGCTGAAACCAGGTTATTCATTTAGGATTCCTGGCTATGCCTGTCTTAGGGAAGATAGGTCTGATGGGTATGGAGGTACTGCCTTACTCATCAATCATTCTTTCCCATTTACATATTTACCTACTCCTCACTCTAACAAAGATTTTTCCATAATAGCAGCTATAGTTAAGAATATTTGCTTTATATCTATATATATACCACGCCCTTCTAATAGTATTTTTAATGAAGTTGATCATATCATCTCTACTCTTCCTAAGCCATTCATAATAATTGGAGATTTTAACTCCCAGCATCAATCTTGGGGTTCATCCTCAAATCATTATGGATCTCTTGTGCTAGACTTGGTAGATATTCATAATATTTGTATTCTCAATAATGGCAATCCAACTCGTTTAAATGGCCCCAACGAGGGTTTCAGTGCACCTGATCTTTCTATATGCTCTCCTGTACTAGCATCTACTCTTACGTGGGATACACTTCCATCAACATATGGAAGTGACCATTTTCCAATTTTGATCACTTTTCCCTTTACCTGTGATTTTGTGAGTAAATGCTCTCCTCGTTTAAAATACAACTTAAGTCATGCAGATTGGACATCATTTCGCGAGTGTATTGAGACTAAGTTGTTGCAATTACCTAGTGTAACCGACAGTGATGTTGTTAGTTGTTCGGTGGCATTAGCCCAAGTTATCACAGAAGCAGCTGATGAAGTTTTCCCTGTAAAAAATAGCACAACAGGTAAAATTCCATCCCCACCTTGGTGGGACAATGAATGTACTCAGGCAATTAGAAGACGAAAGGAGGCCGAAAGGAACTATTGTCACTTGATGACAAATGAAAATTTTGAGATATACATACAGATATCACGTGAGACTAAGAAGTTATTAAGAAAGAAAAAATTCGAAGGTTGGAGACAATTCTGCGCTTCTCTTAGCCCTAATGTAAATCCCTCCATTGTATGGAATAACATTAAAAGGTTCAGGCATGCTTTTAATCAGTCTACTAGACAAATCATTCCACCAAATCTAGCTCAACAATTTATGGACCGAATTGCACCGACATCTGTCCCTGAAGAATTTGTTTTTCAACCCTCTCCTTATTTGTATGATCCTTGGAACAGTCATAGTTTTAATGATCCTTTTAAAATCGTAGAATTGAAAGGTGTATTAAGTAAATTAAAGGATACTGCACCTGGCGAAGATGGTGTTCCATATTCCTTCATGGTCAATGCAAGTGATGGCATCCTTTCTTATTATTTGGACATCATAAATTCTGTTGCACAGTCCGGCATAGTTCCAGTCTCATGGAGATCTCAAATTGTCCTTCCTATTTTAAAACCCAATAAACCAGCTTCAGATGTTACTTCTTATCGTCCTATTGCCTTATCTTCAATATTTTGTAAAATAACAGAACATTTAATTAAAAACAGATTAGAATTTTTTATCGAAAGTAACAAGTTATTAGCTCATAGTCAATTCGGTTTCCGTAAAGGTAGATCTACTTATGATAGTCTAGCCATATTGACGTCGGATATCCGCCTGTCATTTTCAAGGGACGAGTCAGTGGTAGCTGCTTTTTTGGATATTAATGCTGCTTATGATAATGTTTTAATTTCAGTATTAAGTGATAAACTTCATAGATTAGGTGTACCAATTATGTTAATCAACTTCATAGTTAATCTTCTGTCTCAAAGATCCATTAGCCTCATCTTAGATGATAACAATAAAATTACTCGTTTAGTGTGGAGAGGATTGCCACAGGGATCAGTTTTAAGCCCATTATTGTATAATATTTATACTTTTGATTTAGAATCATCTTTAAATGGCTCTGTTAGAGTTCTGCAGTATGCTGATGATTTGTTACTATACTCATCAAATTCTTCTATTGATGATGCTAGTAGGACAGTTACTCATTCATTGAGCTTATTGAAATTATGGTTGGACTCCAATGGTTTAGACCTTTCTGTCCATAAAAGTGTTGTTGTTTTATTCACTAGAAAACGTTTCCCTCCCCCACTAACTGTAAAATTTAATAACAATCCTATTTCTGTAAAAAGTCAAACAAAATTTCTGGGTGTTATATTAGACAGAAAATTAACTGGCCTCCCACATTGTGACTATGTAGTTGCTAAATGTGAAAAAAATCTTAACATACTTAGATGTGTATCTGGTGTTTGGTGGGGTGCACACCCTTTTTGTTTGAAACTGATGTACAATGCTTTAATAAGGAGTGTCCTAGACTATGGTACTTTCTTACTAGAACCAGGAAGTGTAGCAGGTTTCAAGAAACTCCGTGATATTCAGTCTAGAGCTCTTAGAATCATTTGTGGGGCTATGAAATCTAGTCCCATTAATGCAATGCAAGTTGAGTGTGTTGATCCTCCACTCCATTTAAGAAGACAATTTCTTTGTGATAGATATCTTTTCCGTTGCTCTCAATTTTCTAACCATCAACTTTGGCCTATTTTATTAGAATTATCTTTACAAATAGCCTCTTCTAAATATTGGAAACATAAGAGTCCTCCTTGCATAATCAAAAGCTTTGGGAGACTTAAATCAATTGAAGCCCCAACTGTTAGCTCCTCAACACTGCCAATTTTTCAGTATGAATATGAATCACTGATCCTTGTTCCTTCAGTGCTTTTAAATATAGGTATCTTAAAAAATGATGTTGAACAAAATCATCAATTCTTGTGTTTCATAGGAACAGAAGGTGAGGGTGCTCATCATATTTACACAGATGCTTCTAAAATGTTGGCCAACAGTTGTGTTGGCATTGGAGTTCTCCATGTGCAATCTAATATACATCAAAAAGTAAAGTTGCCTCCAGAGTCATCTGTGTATAGTGGTGAATGCTTTGGAATCCTAAAAGCAATAGAAATGATTCTTCTTATGCGTCTTAATAAAACTATTATATTTACAGATTCGTTAAGTTCACTACAATCAATTGCTAAATTTCCTTTTAATTCAAAATCTAACAATCCAATAATTTACAAAATACGGAGCCTATTATTAAAATGTTCCCATAAAAATTATTCAGTTTCTTTAGCTTGGATCCCTGGGCATAGAGGGATAAAAGGGAATGAAAGGGTGGATAAACTTGCTCGGGATGCAATTGATTGTGGTGACATTTTTCCATATGTAAATGTACCTGAAGACCTCTTAGCTTTGCCCAAAGTATACTTACGAGATGAATGGAGTAGTCTATGGACATCATCTGATACAAAAACTGGTTTACGCTATCGTGACATACAACCTTTTCTACCTGTCAAACCATGGTTCTCTAAAATCTCAATCCCAAAACCTGCAACCAGTATGCTAATCCGAATGAGACTGGGTCATTTATGTACACCGGAGCACCTTTCTAGACTAGGCATCGTGGCCAGCTCTGCATGTATTTGTGGAGCTGATCCCGGTGACCTAAACCATATATTCTTTGAATGTCAACAATATGATCGTTCTGTATTATTAAGTCAGCTGTCATCCCTCAACGTTCCATTCCCTCTTTGTATTCCATCACTCCTATATATCCATGACTTCGACGCATCCTTGTATATATTTAAAGCCTTATATTCATTTTTATGTATCAATAATATAAAATTGTAACAGTAATTTATATTCCTTATACCTTTGACTGATCCTTTGTTTTTTCCAAATTTCCGTCCTTATCGTCCTAAACCTTTCTTCTTATACCGTTTCCTCGTTTTTTGGCTAAATGCGCCAGGAGCGCGGAGCCATAAAAAAAAAAAAAAAAAAAAAAAAAAAAAAAAAAAAAAAAAAAAAAAAAAAAAAAAAAAAAAAAAAAAAAAAAACGGCCGGTGACAAATAATCGGTTCCTTATACGCGATGAGGGACAGAAGATATGTAATTTTTTCTCGCTCCCACGTGTGTTATTGTCTATGCTTACATCTCCTTCACACACCTTTGTATGTGTGTATCACCAGTTCCATCTTATATTTGTTTCATGGGTTCAAGATCTTTGCCGGCAACTGTACTTAGGTACCAACTTGCTGTAACCAGGCTGTAACATCCTGCCGATTATTGTTTATAAATAATAAACCGGACAAACCGGTAGACAGAAAATCTAAACGTACTGACTAAAATACTAACTACTTACGCGATTAATTCGCACATGGGCATTCGCACGTTTAATTAGTATTTCAGTCAGTAGCTAGTAGTTACAGGTTTATTTTTTCCTAAATGAGGCCATGTTAATAAAAAGCAATAAAAATTAAAAATGTGGTCAATTAGAGATTTATTTTTGAATAAAAAGTAAAAATTTAATTCATAAACACGAAATCTAATTGACCGATGTGCTTCGTTAGTGTTTTGTCTTCAAATATATTTGACTCAAGTGTAAGTACTATTTTCAGTAAATTTGTATCAATAGAATTAGAAAATTCTCTCAATATAATATATATTTCCACTGGCAATTTTCGACGCGCGTTTCCGCGTAGTCCATCATTGAGATTTCAGAGCGATCGAAACTACTTAAGTATGTAGGTTTGATAGGACATCCAACGATTCTTGGACACACGAAAACGCGCGAATTCATCAGTGGTCATGAGCCCTACATCAGGACCATGACGAGTAATCTATACTCTTTTCTAGGCCTGATCTATGGTCTTCTAGCTTCGGACTTATATAAGAAACTACTTGTTGTAAACTTTGAATTTTCATGGTTTAATTCCACAACAGTAAATTTAAAACAGCACTTTCACGCCACGATTTTTCATTCAGAAAAACAGGAACTTTCTGGAAAGAAAAAAAGTTAATTTATGATTGGGACCCAGATTGGGATATTTTTTTTTATGAAACGTCAAAAAAACTCTGTTGTGATAAAATTTCAGAGAAATTGGGAGTTGGGACAAGTTAGATACGACTTTTCAATAGTCAAACATTCAACGGGAAGCGAACCCCAGACCGCATCCATACAAAGTGCTCAGACACCACCAAGCAAATCTCATGTATGAGTGTATGAGTTCTTTCGAAACAAAACAAACGAATGCGTTTGCGTTTAGTCTTATTTTGTAAGGCAACGCCAGCAGCGCCTCTGGTGGCCTTAGGTGGTAACTATTTTTACCATAATAAATGAATACCAAACGTATTCGTTCGTGTTTTGTTTCGAAAAAACTTATATCTACCTACCAGGGGTTCAGAGCTCACCGTTCCCGGCGACAGCCCGCCGCGAGTTCCCTCTCTAGTGAGGCGATCTTCTCCTCGTGCCTCGTGCGCTGCGCCTGCGCACGGCGCTGCTGCTCCTCCAGTGCCAGCACGATCTTCTCCAGCCGATGAATCTGCTGCTGTTTGCCTTCAAGCGTCGCGAACAACTCTTGGATCTCCAGCGCTTTGGCTGCGATTTGCTTGTTCACCTGCAGTATTCGAGAGGTGAATTGATCTACTCCGAACTCTTGTGTTATAAACTATATGAGTCAAAGCGACGGCACTAATACGGAATTCGAATTTCGGAGGACGAGGGCCGATTTTTGAGTGTCGAACGCTCGGCTTGTCACTCGAAATCTGTCAAAACATCATAGTTATTTGACAGATAAAATCGGCCCCCAGGTTCTGTTTACCAGGCAAACAAAGTTAAAAACAAGATAAAGAGTCCCTAATTTCACCAGCCTAATAATTTGTCTGATACTGAGATTTCACCGTTATACTATGTCAAGGATCTATAAGGAATGATAGTATCTCTGACCATATCGTAGGACATCTACATTTAACATTATGTAGGTTGATGATCACTTGATCAATACATATATAGGTACCTACTAGGTATAATGGGCCTATTATGGGCGCCGCCAGGATTACTTTCAGGTAGGTGCATCTGCCTACACATTATTAAAATAAATGTAATTTTTCCAATTTATTTTCTTTCAAGGCGCATTGCAAGGAGTGGAGCAGAAGTTGGCAAATAAACTAAGGAGTAGAAAGTAAAAATGCTTGTTTCACACCACTTAAAAATGCGAATTTATATAAGTAGGCATCATGCAAAACTTTAACGAAAGCAAATCATTATACCCTTGGTCGGGTCGTAATGTTGTACTGAATTTACGCACTATGCTCATTCATAGTTCCGCTGCCGGCGCCCATGCTATTCCTGTCTATTGAAGCTTTCAGAAAAAAAAACATCTCTCACTTCGTCTACAATTCTCATTCTGTTTTCGAGGTCCTGCTGCAACGCCAGGAGGTCACGGGTTTGTTCCGTCTCCTTGTTTTTCAGCATATTGATGAGTTCCTCCCGCACCTGCCACGTCCCAGCAATACAAAATTAAAAATAAACGTTTTAATAAATAAAATGTTAAATAAAATCTTTATCTACACACATATCATAAATCCTCTAATATGCGTTCGGAAACCGTAGAAAATGACTCTCATTTCAACATTCAATGAATTTATGGCAATTTTCTTATCTGTGGCTAAGGCTACAGCAGTAATATTTATTTATTTTAATCTCATATATGATGTTAAAATCAAAATTTAAATGTCAAAGTTGACATGTCCCTATTCTAGTATCACTGAAAATTCAAATTCAGTCGATGCGAAATGTCAGCTCGATGTTTTTTTAGTATATATCGCACGAAATTTGAGCTAGAACGACATGATCACATCAGAATAGGGACTCTTTACTTTTTAAAATAACATTCAGGTATCGGTTGCCAGTTCTGATTTCGATATTTCCGCAACCGTGCAAAAAAGGTTGTATTAACACAATTATCAATCAATCAATCAAATACTCTTTATTGCACACCTCAAGAAGATCATAGTACAGAAACATTAGGCATTTATTGTATTTATTTACTACGGTTTCTGAACCCATCTTAGAGTAGTTATATATGTGTGTAGATAAAGTAATGTATGCAACTGTACATAATTAGGCATTAAAACACTCGTGTGACCTTATTATGAAACTCGCCTTCGGCTCGTTTCATAAAACACACTCGTGTTTTAATGCCCCTTATTATGTACCAGTTACATAAACTACTATTCCGAAACCAGGTTTCAACTGCAAACTGCTGCTGCCGTATTTCATCCCATTCGTCTTCAGTAAAAATCAATTTGATTCTTCTTCTACGTTGACGGCATTCATTTATTACTGTGTTGAGTTACTACGTTTTGGGTCTGAATTTTTATTTTTTAATCGCTATTCGTGCTGTGGTGCTGCATAAAATGCTGCCCGATTCACTCCAATGGGTCACAATGGTGCAGGACGAGGACCCAGTTGTGTTAAAGGGAGAAAGACACCTTTTATCTCATTCCACCGCATAGCTGTGTCCTTGTCCTGCGCCATAATGGTGGATCAAGCGGCAATTACACTTCGTCGTTCACCTAATGCGGTCGCCGAATTCGTTTTAAACTACCTACTTAGGCCAACGAACGTGGTCTTTACACTAGTCTGTCCACCTACTACGGCGATTGGCAGCTATCGATCGCCGAATGCGGCCGACTAACGTGTTATTTACACTTTTGCAGTCGCCGCATGCAGCATGCGGTGAACGACGAAGTGTAATTGCCGTTTTAGGCATAAAAGCACGTTAGCCCAGCGGTTTAACCATACGGGGCTGCCAAACCGCGGTCTACCCTGGCCGGCCTGTGCCCAACAACGGGATGTAGGTATATAGGCCGGTGATAATGACGACTGATTCGTCTTGATCATCATTCACAAACCGATTATATGACGAAACTTTCAACAAGAGCGCGAAAAAGATGACAAATTATACCAGTAAGCTGTTTGTCTAGAATATGGGTATCGTAATCTTGGGTAATATTAACACGTTCCCTGTCCAGGTGACCCCAATGTGACCCAAACTTTTTTCTGGAGTCTATGATTCCACTGTGGTGTTACATCCCCATTCCAAATGCTGTAGTACCTAATATGGGGATATGACGCCACAGTGAAATAAAAGTTGGACTTGTGACATTGTCAGATCGTTTTGTATGGGGGCAGTGATCCGTCAAATGGGGTAAAATGGGACATTCATGGCTTACTTGGGACACCTGATTTTCTTAGCAACTAGTATGTAAAAACCGGCCAAGTGCGAGTCGGACTCGCGCACGAAGGGTTCCGTATTATTATCTATAAAAACGGCCAAAAAAATCACGTTTTTTTTATGGGAATGGGAGCCTTCTATTTTTTTGTATGTGTTGTTATAGCGGCAACAGAAATACATCATCTGTGAAAATTGCAACTGTCTGACTATCACGGTTCACGAGATACAGCCTGGCGACAGACAGACAGACAGACAAACGGACAGCGGAGTCTTAGTAATAGCGTCCCGTTTAACCTAGCGCAACAGGCTACTTGTTAGTCATGAATGTCCTATCTTAACCCATTTGACGGAACGTGTTAATCAGCAGGACTAGCACGAGAAGTAGATATAGGTGAAAAACTTAAGTAAATGACCTGTTGTATGTGTGAGTAACGTGTGCGAATAGATATTCCATTTTTGAATTTTGTAATATAACGTATGGTTTGCAAACTCATTATTTGCTTCTCATAAAAACTATAGACGACGCATCACAAACAACCTAATGAAGCTATCAAAAACCAACCTTTTTGATTGCCAACCTTTTTCCAAGATTAAGTTAAAGGTGAGTTAAGCACCTTCGAATTGCATTTTTTTGATATTCCTATGGATAAGAATATTTTAAATGAAAAATAGAACATTGACTAAGTTACACTTAAGATGGCTTGTAATTACTGGTCACAGTAGACTGCTTATCAGTAATAAATTACAAATAACTGACTTTATGTTTGTTAAAGCTACTCCGCCACTGACACGGTTGGTAGGTGGGTGGGCACAGTTGATGTAACGTTAAAAATCACCCCAATTATGGGGACTTTTTCCTTTCAGTGGCCACACTCACGTTCACACATCTTTACAAAAGTGGCTTCATTTTGTTGTTCCTGACGTTCCGTCTATATTTTTTATTTGGTCTGAGATTTGCTTATGCGTTTTTTTGCAAACTGTACACAACTACATACAACAGGTCATTTACTTAAGTTTTTCACCTATACCTACAGTTTGCAGCCGATTCTCTTTACGCAAGTCCAAACACTCCAAACATATAAAATCTTTTCTCTTTTAAAGTTTCTCTATAGTGTCACCTTGATGACCCTTGCCTGGGCTCGCGAGGTCTTGTCCTGCTGCTCTAGCTGGTGTTCCTTCTGCGACAGCGCTTCTGCTAGCTCCTCGCACCGGTGCGCTTCTTCCACCAGCTTCATCTTCAAATCTAGGATCTACAACATCCACACGTTTTTAATTATTACTTACAACAAAATTTATACAAGAATAAAACAATAACTTAAATAATATCGAAGCTAACTTAAATCTAAAACAGGCCCTTGAGGCATTGTACCAAGGATGCTGGCGGCATTTCCTCGCTGTATCGCAATGCTGATACGTTGTGCGAGGAAGTCGCCAGCTCTTCGGTCACCAGTTACGACAACCGAACGCTTCAAGTTGCATCAGAGCATTCACAAAATGCACGAGAAAGGAAGGGAGTGATAAAAACAAAATAGAAGAAGAAAAACATCAAGACGAAACAAATTAACACAAAATAAAGGGACAAAGATAACATTAGAAAACATGAAATCGTCACGAAAAGGTCTCGCCTCAGCAGGGTCCGAAATTATCAAGATAATTATTGTCTTTGATAATTATCCCTGGTATGGGTAGGGTAGTATAGGAACCTACGTTATTTTTGATCTTCCGGCGAGACGTAGTTCACTTTGCTGTTGAAAAATGCATACCTAGTTTTTTCTACTCCTGTACTTTTTATCTGTCATTTACAAAGTCACGAACATAAACAACAACAGACATACGAAATACGACATCATTCAACTGTAACATTGTAATTTTCCCTGTTAAATAAAAAAAAATCTATACTTTATTTCCCAAAACAAGCTGTGAGTCGTGAGTGGTGTGGGTTGCGCTGTGAGCCTTGGCGAAAAGTAAAAAAAGTTCCAAAGATTCGATGTTGCGAATTTGGATTCACACTTCCCTAACTGATCCATACAAACCTTACCACTCTAGCTGTGCTTTTAAACAGACGGATTACTAGTCAGTCCACTTCATCAATGACCTGTCTGTAAAGTAATCTTTTACCTACCTCTTTTTGTAACTCTTGGTACTTCGGATTATTAGGATTTTCTACGTGAGTATCTCCAGTGCTGTGTACTTGTAAATCATTTATGTACTTCTCATACCGGGAAACTTTTTTCTCACTGAAATCGAAGTTACACGTTAGGTAACTTACGTAACATAAATACTTACTACGTTCAGATTCAGATTCAGATTCTTTATTGCATTCATGTAACAATCAGGTCGTTGTCGTAAACTTACAGTAATTTATCATTCCTGGTCAACTCCCTCATCTGAACCTGCATTTTGCCTATAATCTCCTCCTTGCTGAGAAGTTCCGCAGCCAGTTTCTGTTGCATTCCTAATTTGTCGTCGGTGTCCTAAAACAGACATTTTATATTTTCGCAGCACGATTGGTATTAAGTAGGATATATGTGTCGTCCTGAGGTAAAAGGTACCGCTTTGTCCGAAGTCAATAATTAGGGTTACCATACCTACGATTATTTTCGGAGTTTAGGTCCTTCGCCGGGATTGCTGGAGGATTTGGCAAGTTTTAAGGAACCTATTCTAAATTGAATACCGAAAAAAACATAAGTTTTTTGATGGAATTATAACAACTATCACAAAGAAATTATTAGTAAAAAAGAATACAGTCACAAAACAATGCACTTATGTACATGTACCGGACATGTACAGTGCGAGGCCGTTACGTACGCTGGGTAGCGAACAGGCGATAAAGCGAACATAAAGGTTCGGCACCCGACCGGCGCCGTCTCGCTGCAACTAGGATTAAACCCAACGCAAGCACGGAACAGTATTTCCTCAGCAGCGCTAAGGTGGCCGCGCGGCGACGCCGCACTTGCCTCGAGGTGTCCACTGCGTGACAGCTCTTTTTTGTTTGAAGTAGGCATGAAGTAGGCCGTATCGCCCGCGCGCAGTAAGCGCGGCGACCACGCGCGCTCCTCTCGCCGGCAGCGAGCTGCAAGCGCGGCGTTCAACCTGCGACGGCGAGTTGTCGACCCAGTCGCCGTTAGGTCGTCCCGAGCTGGGGCGACGCCCATACGGAGTGGATAAGTCTGCGTTGCCGTATGAAGTTTCTAACAAAGAATACTGATCGTCTCGAGCTGGAGCGGCGTCGGTCGGGTGCCGAGCCTTTAATATCATATCTGCGACAACCTTAAATCTGTACTACGGGAATGGTCCGGGAATGTCCAAACATTATTCGGCCTTTTTAAGTTTTTCATATGGCAACCCATACCTATAGGTATAATTGGAATAGCGATGCAAAAAATGCATAATCGATCGTCGTTTTGGCTACCGAAAAAGCGGTACCTTTTACCCGGGATCGACACATGAGACCATCATCACCTTGAGAATCACCAGAAAGGTATGTTTCAGATGGTAAATAGGACTGAAAAAGAAGTCATACTACATTTCTCAATCGGTCAAAACAATAATATTAATTCTGGAGAAAGGGTAGTTACAGCGATCTTTGAAAGCGTTTCCAGGAATCGGACTTTCTCCTGTTTGTACGTTATTACTTCCTCTTCGAGCGACCGTAGGGCCTCTTTCGTCGCTTGCAGTTCAGCCACCAGTTGGATCTCTCGAACGTTTGCCAATTTTTGGTCGCCGTTGTGAGCTGGAAAATTTAGGAACTTTACTAATCCACCGCTTGATGCGAACTATTATTTTTTCGAGTTGCAATATTGTCGCAAAGAATGGCGTTCTGGGGGCTAAAATAGAGCGACATAGGAATATGAACGACTATATACTTTTCTCGCTTTATCTTGCTCTTTATATAGCTTGAAGGACCGCAATGCGGACAGTCTGGGTGTATTTGCTTCATAAAGCTAAAAGTTAAAATTTTCAAAGTCTAAACTGCAATGGCGGTGGTCTATCGGGTATCATCTAATATTAATTAGTAAATTGCAAGCTTCGTATTATAATTAAACGGACTTGCATTACAGCTTTATAAAATTAACCGAATCCTAAGCATTAATAATGAACTCTAAACCTACCGGAGTTATTTTCAAGCTCAGTTATTCTAGCTGTTAGTTTTTTAATCGTGGCTTCACTTTCTGCCAAGGCATTTTCCCTCGCTGTAGCCAATTCCTTGTCTTTTGTGCGAATCAGTTGATTCTGTGTCTCCAGAGCAGATTTAGTCTCTTTCAATTGATTCTCCATCTTTTTAATGGAGGCGTTATATTGGGTCGTTAATTTTTCAATATGTTCTTTAAGTTCTGTTACTCTGTAAAGATTTCAAGTACGTACATTAGTAGGTGTCGCGAAGAATTTATATAACCAAAAACTACTAATGGTGTCTTCTACTCGGTTGTAAACCAGCAAGGCCACCTAAACATTAGAATGCCTTAAAGGCATTAAGTCCGCCATTTGTACTTTCTAGTATAGTGCAATTAAGTTTAACATTAGCACTTGGTACCTAGCACCGGCGTGTACCAACAAGCTGTCAAAATTTACGACGCTAATGACGCATTTATCCGTCACGGCGTGCAGTGCGATATCAACCTACATGCGTTTCTATAGGGTTCAACTTCGCGTTTGACATTCCCATGTCACGGCGTGTGAGTGACAGTTTTGTATTTGACATGACGTTGAAAAGGTTAACGTGAAAACTATCACAGTAACAAGTGACAATTAACATTTAATTTTTCTGACTCGAAAGTTAGGAAGTACGTTTTTATTTTATTTTCAGACAGAACAGAGGCCTTACCTTGGATAATCATAATCTGTGATGACTATCATGAAACACTTACTCTACTTGTAAAGCGTCGCGTTTTTGCGCTAAGTGACCACTGGCAACTTCACCAGTTTTCAATGATTCTCTCATTTTTCTAGCCCGTGCCTCCAATAGCGCCTCTCTCTGTCGGGACTGGTAACAATAATGTCGGATAAGTTATCAGTTCTCCAATATATAAGAATATTTGGTATGTAGATACCATCTAGTCATGTTTATTAGTTTTCTCACATATATACCGTTACAAATAAGTCTTCCCCTATGGAAGGGTGAATCCCATATTCCCACCACAATACGCCTTCCCCGGGCCCCAAGGATACGCAAATGTCATGTACTCTGCGTCAAAAAAACCTCTCTTCCAGCTAGCTGAGCTGAGGGTCTACTGCGAACATCGAAATCCGAAATTCATATCGTGCCGTCCCCTTCTCGTGTTATACACTATAAGAGTGAAAGGGATGGCACTATACGAAGTTTGTATTTCGATGGTTGGAGTACCGTAGACCATACGCTCATCCCATCATCGGCTCGATCTTATCTACCCGTCGTCTACCAGTCCCTGGTATACCAGGGCAGATAACAAAAGAATGGCATTGTATATTTTTTTCGCCGGGAGAGGACGGCTAAGGGAACCCCATGATAAAACTATTAGATAAACATACCTGATCCTCAAGAACCTTCACTGTGCCGGTTAAAGTAGTAATACTCGCTTCCGCTTCGCGAAGCTGTCTGTCCATCTTGGTAACACGAATGCGAGTCTGTCGATGTTGGTTCTCCGAAAAAGCGAGTTTTTCTTTCAGCACATTTTTCGCAGCTCTCTCTTCCTCTAATTCTCGACGAATCTCCTGCAGAAATTACTGAGGATCTTTAATGGAGTTGATGTGACTAAATCTACGTCAACATTTCCCAAACTATGAATCATATCGATTTTAGGACCCATTGGTGGTTTTGGACCATAGAGGTATCTATTTGGATTATTTCTTTAGTGAAATGAGTTGAGGTCCAGTTAATTATGACAACTATTGATTATACGTAAAGCGGCAATTACACTGCGTCGTTCACATAATGCGGTCGCCGAATTCATTTTAAACTACTTAGTCCAACAAACGTCGTCTTCACATTAGTCTGTCCGTCTACTTGGCAGCTGTCGATCGCCGAATGCGGCCGACTAACGTTTCCTTTACACTTTTGCGGTCGCCGCATGCAGCATGCGGCGAACGACGAAGTGTAATTGCCGCTTATTAAAGGTCTGCCTTTTAATACGACCTGCCGTCCGCTACCCTTTATTCCCCGTTTAAGCGTCTAACTCAATTTATACTAGGTACTTATGTATAAAGCAGAAGTATGAGCTACCTACCTCGAGAGAAGTAGTATTATTTTGTAATCGAGACTGCTGCATTTCATTAATGACACTCGCTTGCGTTTCCATATCCTGCTTCAGGCGCGCTATGTCACGGATAAGTGCTTTTCCAATACTGACCAGCGCGTTTTGATCTCTCCATACTCGCCTGAATGCATATAATACGTATTTTATACCGACTTATGTATGATTGGTATAAACGAATTAACAACAAACTACAATTGAATGTATTAAGAATATCTATGAGTCCATCTCGTGAGAACTACTGATCGAATTGGTTAGCGTCATAGATGGTGCACCTGTAATGCGTTTCGGTCAGCGCCACGGCTTAATTTTTATAAAATGGTTTATTAAATTTAAAATGAACGTTTAGAATTAGATCGTTTTTAGGTACCTACTTAGAAACGTATGAGATAGAATCCACCGCACTGTCCGCCCGTTCTTTTAGCTCCCGCAATGACTCACAAAGCTGAAGTCCCTGGGAGTTGTAATTTGCGATTCTCTGCATTTTTTCACCTTCGCCGCAGTCCTGTGGCTAAATAAAAGCTATCATATAAAATTCGCTGTATGAGATTGAGTTGATTGAGTTCAGAGTAGTGACCCTGTGGAAATACCAGGAAGGACGATATGTGCCATAAGCCTGACAGGCATTGGATTCGATGGCAATGTACTTATCGATAGACGTGGAAGAATGGAGAGGAGGCTATTATGCCAGAAAACGAGTGCAACAGGGTGTGATGTGTACAATAAATCATACATTTACTACATTACAGTTTAGTTACCCATATAGAGGTCTTTGGAAACTAAAGTGGTGCCTGCAACTGTGTAATGCGTTCGTTGTGTGAAAACAGACATTAACCATGAAGATGTCGCCGAATTGGTAATTAAGCGCAGTGGTTTGTGTAATTAACTGATCAATATAGAAATTACGTTATCTGAATGCAGAAGAAGTTCCTTGACCCAGTCTATCAGCTCTTGACGCGCAGCGAACGCCTGAAGACACAATTCAGCGAACTGCTCCGGAATTTTCACCATTTGGGATTCCACAGTATCAAAATTGATATCATCTGTAAGACAATAAAGTTAATTAAAAGTTATGCTGTCACATACATCACAAAACAAAGCACAAAGATGTTTGACATTGACACCCAGATGTATTCTTGATTCCAACTTCGAGTTGTCTCCTATGAATTAGCGGATCCCATATCTAGTATCCTTACTTCATTTTCAGAAGCGTCTAGCACACCAACAGGAAAAATTTAACAACTTTCACCGCTATGTCTACACTTGACTTGATTGGTGGTGAAGACTGAACAGAACAATTACTGGAGAATTTCAACATCTACAATGCCCCCAGTGCATAATATGCAATATTTTTTTTCGAAATATAATTAAGCCTTTACGTAAACATTTAAGTACTTAAATATTTTTTTTATGAACTTATCGCACTTTACGGGCCCTTACATAGTATGTCCGCATTAAGCGTACCACACACTGGAGAGGCCCACGGTGGCGGACAGTTGATAGCACGACAATCAAGGCCGCTAAATGTCTGAATAATTGTTAGTAGTGTCCGATTATACAGCTGACTGCCACCGCAGGCCGCTCCAGTGTGTGCTCCGCTTTAAACGTACCAATGGGTACCGAATCAATAAGCTGCATCGCTCCATCAGTATCGGTGTCGGCGATATCCCGATACAGCTGCGCCAGCTCTTCCGACGGCCAGTCGCCCACGTTGAACACGAGCAACTCCTGCGCAGCGCCCTCGCCGCCGCCCGACCCGGCCTCAGGCATGCGTTCGCGCAGACTGCGCAGGTTGTCAAACGCTTCCAAAACAGCTTGCTGGGGAAGCAGAGTAATAAGGTATTCCCAATGGGCATTGGGCACACAGCGTGGGACTCTTTGAAAAGGCGTGAAAAGGCTTCTTACGCGTCGGCAACGCGTGAGTGACGCCTCTGGTGTAGCGTCTTTAGGCGACAGTAACTTACCATCAGGTGGGCTATCAACCAGTTTGCCACCGACGACGACGTGGTATAAAAAAATGCGATTTGACAGTTCCCAAGCCCCGTATTATGATCGCAGTTATCGCGTGACAAACAACAAGATAAAGCATCTGTCACTTTCTAACGAGTGGTATCAGGCAGTTACGGTTGCTATATGTTGTCGTCTATCACACGATAAAAATGACCATCCTACATCCCTGGACGTCGCCTATCTATTGGCCGACTTGACGTCATGAAAAAATCTTTCTCCATAATCCTTTGCCATACAACGCCATACCCACGCATCTCTCTTCAAATGGCTTAACTAAAGAATTTCTATATCCTCATTCTTCTTGTTCAAACAAAATTCAATTTTTTAACTACTAAGACTCTTCATTGGTTAAGAAATTGAGTTACGAGTATTTGATGTATTTCAGCAATGTAGACTTTTGAACCACCATGGAAGCGTATCAAATTAGGTACCTACTTATTAAGATTGCAAGAAAGTTAAGTTATATTGTTTCTTGGTGAGTCAGAATTTCATTCTAGCGTCAGGAAATACATATAAATTATTTGTGAAACACACAAAAAACGCTATAATACAGTCAGGTGCTCCAGGCTTAAATTAACTCACTTGTTTCATATCCAGTTCTTTCTTCATTTGTAGGAACTGCTCTTGTTTCGCCGAATAAACTGCCTTTACGTCGTTATCGCCCAATTCTGAAATGTCTTTATACGCAGGGAGAGCTTCAAGTGGTGGAGGGCCTGGTTGGGCCACGGTTCGTGGCGTAGTCGGCCGACTGACGGGGCTGGGCGGCCGAGCCGAGTCGACGCCGCTACGGGGAGTATTAGGTCGAGTCCCCGTTGCTGACGGCTGCGTTTTATTCGCGTTCTTCTTAGGTGTTTGGGGACGGCTGGGGACTGGCGTCTGCCCTTGGCTTACTGATGGCGTGCTAACCACGTCTATGGAATCTGCAAGCGGGAAACATAACCATCGGAATCATATAAGAATCAAGCAGTCATACCGTCTAGTAGAGGACAAGAAGCGCTTGTTAGGTACAATTGAAACGGTCCTTACCAACTAATGCATCGTTGAAGTCCGTGGGAACTTCCATCTCTAACTGGGTCTCTTCCTGCAAGTCTTCTAATATTGTTGATCTTTCTTGGTGCTGCATAGTCTCCTCGAATTTATCCTACAATAGCAAAATATATATTTTTTGTAGAACGACGGTGGCAAACATGCACACGGTTACATCTAGCGATGGTAACCAGACACCGAAGCCTATGGACGCTTGAGATTCTAGAAGAATCACAAAAGCGTTTTCAACCCTTTATTGAGTTGAGGATTCAATGTATTTACATCTAAAGTCATATGAAGGTCCTTTACTTTTAATTTAACACAGCGCATCCTCTGAAGCTTTGGTGAACTTACCACTAGTACACCTACAGAACAAGTAAGTAGTGGTGTTATTATGGCTGCGCAGCGGTCTTCTGCAAGATGGAAGTACATCCCCAGTTGGGATGCTTCATATATCAGCGAGAGTTCCGCTATACCCCACCTCTCAATGAATCCTCTTTTTTTTTGCTCCACTCAAACTACGAAACGCATATTAACATCGGAGTGTACATGCCTCGAGGCTCATCTTGACATCGTCAGGCTTGGTATCCACGTTTGTTACTATCTCTTGGATCTTTGTATCAGTTTCAGGGGGGCTTCGTTGAACATTCTGCTTTCTCTGAAATTCATAATAAACAATTGACGCGATATGAAGGACATCAAAATTTGCAAGTTTGCGCCACGCCATCTCAAATTCTATTTTAATTACATTATTTGGTATTGGTACCTTACATAAAATAATTTAAACTTCGCTAAAATTAGTGAAATTTGACAATGATTTTATCGTATCTGGTTCAGCAGATTTCGTTGGCTATACAGCGCGGTAATGCTGCGAGCGTAATGGGGACTTTTGAGCCGTCTGCGATTCGGGGCGACCCTACTTAGTGTTATGTATTAAGGTTGATTGACGAAGCCTGTTGCGGATTGTTTTATTGTTGTGCGAGTATCTTATATATGATGACGCCTGTTGCTGATTCATAGTTACCCACCTGACGAAGCCTGCGTAGCGTATTTGGATTTATCTGTGTTACATCTCCTTATTTTGTTAATAAATGATAATCGATTATTTTTATATAGGGGTCACAACTAAACTAAAAAAATATGGTTGGATACAAGTTTGGTACTAAATCTTGACGAAAAGATTTGCATGATTATAATGTTAATTTGGTAGAACCAGAAGACGTCCAGCCATCCTGACGTCAGAATGCCTGGCCACTTTCTTTTTCACATATCTGTACCTACTTATATTAAGCTATTACTACTACAGAAGAGAAAAAAACTAGTTTCGTGGTACATCCTGTATTTACGAGTACATACTCTGGAATTTGGTGAAGTTGGAGACTTGGCGGCAGCTGGACGCGGAGGAAGAGACACCCGGTTGGTGGCGTTAAGCGCGGCGCGCGCGATCGACGCGGCGGTAGGCCTCGGCTTCAGCTTAGGCGCAGGCGCAACTAAAATAATCAGTAAAATATAGAAAAACCACACCGCTTAGCTGAGACTGCGCGCAAGAGAAGCAGGGGGGGGGGCAGGGACGCTACCCTTTGACGTCTCCCCTTTTGTGTGGTAACTTGAAACGCGTGAATGTGTGCTTCTAAGACATGTTACATTAGATACACATAATTATTTACGCATCCGAAACACTGCATGTAAGTAATTTACTACGCGTTTAAATTAGAAGTATTCGAATTAGGTATGTCCCCGTATACTGCTCAATATAAGAAGATGTACCACCCCTGTTTGACAAAATTACTGTTACCTCCCGGCGAAAAAAACTAACAATAACATTTTTTTCTTATGTGCCCGGAAATCTCCGGATTTGGGCCACTCTAATATCTGTGGTTTGGACCCATTCTTCAATTCAGCACCTTTAGAGTGGGGTGCAGCAATACGTTAGAGCGAGATGCTTCAACTCCCCTCCCCTATTCAGGGTGCTAAATTTAGGAAGGTGTAATTAGGTAACCGCTTTTTGTGTAGAGTTTAACTAACGAATACTTACTAGGCTTGTCCTTTATTGGTTTGGTGGTACTCATATTGAAGACCGCTCCAGTGCTGTTTTTCCTTCTGATGGTCAATTTTGTAGTCCGCAAGGACTTTGTAGAGTTATGATGGAAATTTTGATAATTTATTTTCCAGTACGATGTAATCTTTTAGGTAACATGTCAAACTGAAGTTCTAAATTTCAAAAAAAATGATTTATATCAAAAAGTTAAACGTGCGTTGTGCGACCGGCCTGTGCCAGCTTATACGGCCTTTTTAATCATTTGGGGGACATTATATAATTTAAATTCGCGTTTTATACGCCAAATAAATATTGGGGAACTATCTTAAACAAATCGAACTTTTAGTCGTAGTAAGGTCAATAAGGGTTGTATTATGGGTAAATAAATAAATATTTTGCATTAATATATTAGATATACGAGGTAGGTAAGTCCTTAGAGCATTTAAGAGAGTTTAGAGTGTGCTCTAAGGATACTTCGTATTTGTACTACGCTAAAAATTATTTGCCGCTGAAAACTATTTTTAACCGACTTCAAAAAAAGGAGGAGGTTCTCAATTCGTCTGTATGTTGGTTATTTATTCAAATCTTTTTGGTACTGGTTTGCAAAGATAAAAAAAACCACTGGTTTGTCTTCTGTCTGTCAATTTTCATGTAGCACTGTCTAATTTCTTCCAGGAGCTAATATGTCATGAAAATAATTTTGGACCGCCGTCAGGGCAAAATTTTCGTACACTACCATTATTTGGAAGTCATACCGATATGAAATCAAGGAGAATAATTACTTCTTCAATGCCAGGATCCCCATTCAGCGGTAAGAACGATTAGCCTTAGGTTACAGGTCTAACTTTTACCTAACTGAGACGACGCCTGTGATGCTTCATAGATTTTTAATAAGTGATCCAGTATTCAAAAAAGTAATCAAAATGTACTAAAAATACGCGCAGAGTTCCGTAGAGAGCGGGACGGTTACCTACACTTGCAAACTCACGCGTGTTAGAGCGGGTCATTTGCAATCGAATAACGGGGCCTTAAGAGGAGAGACATCAAAGCACTGTACCCTGCCTCCCACTACCGTTCCGCGAGTCAATTTCGCAGTCAAATAGGCTTGTGTCCACTCAATAAATCGGATGGGTTACAGATTCTAATTATGAATTATGGTAGAGATAACAAAAATTAAAACCATTTATCATAATAATTAAAGATTATTATTATTTTTAGAAAATAAAATTGGTAAAAATAGGCATTAGGTCACGTGACGGTAAACACCAATCAGAAAATAGTGACGTCACTATTTGCCAGACCATGGTTCCCTACATGAAAAGTGGGGGTACAATTCTTTTTTCTACCCAACCCAACCCTTGTGTGGGGTGTCGTTGGATAGCTCTTTTAAAATTATTATAAGGTATCTAAAAGCATATTTTGATTCAAGAATCGGTTGGCGTGATATTAAGAGGAATGCCTAGCTGACCAACTTTTCAAATCTTGAATTTTTGACATAATGTTTCTGTCGCGCTGCTGGGAGCGGGAGCGGGCGCTGTCTATGTGTGAGCGCACGCACACAGGCGCGAGACGCGAGCCCGCGAATTTACTTACTGACCCAGCATACGATAAATTAGGCTGTAGGTACAGATCGCACCATAGAAAAAGTCCCCCCTTGAGCACTTTATGAAAACTGTACAATAATTTCGTCAAACAAAATGAATCCACTTTAGCTCAAACGTTAACATGGTTGACACGCAATCAAGAGGTTCATGGTTCAAATCCAGAGATTGACAGAACTTTTTGCTTTTTATTTTTCTTACCAAGTAAATTAATGTAATGCTTTTATAATAAATGTTTATTTACGTCAATATATTAATAGGAAAATGAAATAAAATAAGGCCTAAACTTTTTTTTACTTTATTAACTTGAAATACTTAGCAATATCATATTGAAAATAATAGCGTTTTATCTTGGCATAAAAATATGTATATCTCTCTTTATTTTACACATCTAAACAAAATAATAAACAGAAATAAGAACAAATAACAATATTGTTTTTTTTGGTTAGCTAAAATTGTGGTATATTTATTTGGCTGCCCTGCCATAATATTATCTATACATATTATAAAACTTGCGTTACTTAGACAACTATTGACAGACAGTGCACAGCCTAAACCGCTGAAGATATAACCATGAAATTTGGAACATATATTCTTTAGGGTACGTAGACGTGTAATAAGAAAGGATTTTTCGAAATTCAACCCCTAAGGGGTTGAAACAGGGGTTGAACCGTTGTATGGAAATCGTTCATTTGGAAAGTCTTAGACTTTGTACAAAGGTTACTTATTAAAAAACAAGATAAATGATATAGAGTTGGTATAAAAATTCATCCCCTAAAGGGTTCAAAAAAGGGATGAAAGTTTGTATGACAAAAATGGCTTCTTATGTATAGTGAAAAACATTGATTATGGCATTTTTTTAAATTCATCTCCTAAAGGGCATAAGCGAGGGTTGAAAGTTCACGTGCGCAATGTGTGATTCTTTTATAGTATGGGTTTCTTTTGAACCCATTTCAAGATTTCAAGATTTCAAAAGAGGAGGTTCTCAATTCGGTTCATCAAAATGCAGATCTGATGATGGGATCCATGAGGAATCGAGGGAACTCCTCAAATGTTAAAGGCATACATAAATTACATTACACATTTTAGTATTTTAACAAACAAATCAGGCATGTACATTTAAATAAATTGACATTTGATGAAGTAGAACTGTATGTATATGATGATCAGAATGGAACTCTTCAACCACGTATATTTTTGTTTTTTACATTTTTGTCAAACTTGAGTTCTGGTGTTGGATTCCATGATGAATTGAGCGTATACTTACTCTTCTACCATTATAAACATACTTATAGCCATTTTTAGGGTTCCGTACCCAAAGGATAAAACGGGACCCTATTACTAATGCTCAGCTCTCCGTCTGTCACCAGGCTATATCTCGAGAACCGTGATACTTAGACAGTTGAAATTTTCACAGATGATGTATTTCTGTTGCCACTATAACAACAAATACTAAAAAACAGAATATAATAAATATTTAAGGGGGCTCCCATACAACAAACATATTTTTTTTATTGCCGTTTTTATAGATAATGGTACGGAACCCTTCGTGCGCAAGTCCGACTCGCACTTGGCCGGTTTTTATTTCATTGTATGGAATTTAAGAGTGCACCATCTAAGTATAATCATCTTTCACCGGTCTCCCCCATTGAAGTCAGTTTTTATTTAAATTATATAATATGTAGGTCTATAAAAAAAAATTGGTTTATTTCTATTACATGACATTTTTCTTACTTAATCGCCACGAGTTCTACGCGGACGAAGTCGCGGGCAAAAGCTAGTGGGTTATTAAAACCTATGATTCGTTAATAACTTTACCACTAAGTAGCATTTATTCCTATATCAAAGACAAGGGTTCCCAGGTCACCTTTCTATTCAATATTCTTCCATTGTGACTCAGGGTTTTTCTTGTGATTAATAACTTTTCTGGTAATAATGATTTATCGATAATTTTTCACCACTAGCGTATCGACAATATATGTCAACGACTGTTGCCCATCCCTATTCCTTCTGTGTACGTATATTTAGAAACTGACTCCGCCACGAATTCGTGCGATAAGGACAACTGCAGCTCGGACTAAAATTCCCTTGCAAAAAACTGAAAAATCGAGGTTTCGTTCTCGACTGTTTCCTCATCCAAAATGCAACCAATCATTATAAAATTTTGGAAACTGCAAGAGCAAGAACTAATCTATGCCGCTACGTTTTGATTTTTTGGATATTTGTTGTCATATTTGTATACTGCGCCTTTTTATGGAGCCAATTCAACTAAGCCGTTTTTGCGATTTTTGGAGGGCTGTAACTTTCTTTAAAATAAAAATATCCAAAAAAACAAAACGTAGCGGCATAGATATTGATGATATTGATCTTATTTGAAAAAATCATTGCTCTAGGTTCAAAAACCAGGGAGGAAACAGTCGAGAGCGTTTGTATGGGAAAATCGCAGCTAGGCATTCCTCTTAAGCTTTGAAGTGATAATTTTTGTTATGGTCAAGTGTCGAAACGTACTTTACGGAACCCTACATTATGCGTGGCCCGACACGCACTTGGCCGGTTTTTAAATTTCGGCAACTAGCCTATTTGTGCATGGAATCAGAAAAACTGAGGATAGACCAGTCCGGACGTTTTGATCTGACGACCGGGGTCGGAGCGCGCCGCGCCTTACCAGAATATTTTGAAACTTCTGTACAGTACAGTAGTTTACATTCCATATTTAAATGACAGCGTTGTGCCGCGCCGCGCGACTGCTAGCGATAATTGCTGCTGTTATTTAAATATGATATCAAAATCCAGTATTTAACGTTGAATTTGCGTTCTTACCAATGGCACAGTCGGCCACGTAAGTAGCCTCGTAAGCTTGTTGGAAATAGGTACCAATATGTATACACTTTTTCACCTTATTCCATTGAAACAAGGTCCAAAAGTGTATACATATTAATGCCCTTGACTGTACAGTAATGCTTTTCGCCAGAAATACATTTATATTCCTAGATCAGTTCTTATCCTACTTGTAAAGCTTCCCAATACCACCTTGATATATTTGTGTGCATGTTGTCGTTTCTCTGTAATAAAAAAAAATCGTTTGTATATTTATTTATTTTTATTTTACCTTTTTTTGTTTGTTTAATTGATACGGCAGGTATTGCAGAACATGACAAACAGCCAGAAAAGGGAATTGCTAAAAGTCGTATTCCACAAATGATGTCTCCTGGGACATATCGTCGCGCGCCTCTTAAAAAACCAGAGGATAGCCGCAGTTGTGAGGTGATATTACATAACAATACATAAATAAATCAATAAATAAAATAAAATAAAATAAATAAATCGTCGGTTAACAAACAAAACTCACTAGCAAATCTGTCGCTGTCGCTAATTCTTAAAAACCTCGTAACTCAGTAGGTAGGTACTGAAACGATAATTATAAAGCACGAACTTTATTTGAAGTTGATATTTTAAACATTACAATTCAATTCAATTCTTTATTCATTAACAATATACATTGTGTCTGAATTTTATAAATAATTAAAACTTTAAAACATTTGTTTATTTAGTGAGTTTTGTTTGTACCATCTGACAAGTTCTGAGCTATCGTGAAACAAGAAGTTCGATTGTTTTAACATTGCAATAGTAGTACCTATGATAAATACATCGAAATTCGAACTTACTCGTAGCGTTGTCAGCGCAGCTGGGCTGGGACTATAATCACTTTAGTAATGTGACATGGACCCAAAGTAATACTTTTGGTACTTGCTTATTAAGCTCTAGACTCAGACTCTCACTAAACAGATCGATCTAAAAAATGGTATAGAGGATTCTAAGCAAAGTCAATAGTTTTCGGAAAACTCACCTGAACTGATCCGTCGCTTGGAGTGCGATCATGGGAGGCTCTCGATCTGTCTAGAGAAATCTTCATAAAAAATGTGATTGACATTATTTCAGACGCCCCGACCGAAGTCGGCCTCAGCACGGCCAATACCCGCGCATCCCTCACAACTGCTTCATAACGTGAGGCAAAGCCGAGCGACATGCAAAGATAGAGCTCCACATAAGGTACAAACACTTACACTAATCATTAGTAGACTAATATATATCCTAACTACTAATATATACTTATCTAGTTGCATTAGTTCGGAAATGCACAACCCCTTATCAGGGGCGGTCCCCGGGGCGAGGCCAACGCCGTTTGATTTGAACCATGACTGAAACAGTCTGCTGTTTATGGTCTTAAACTAGGTCGATTTGTGTAACACTATTTGTTAGTACAGTCGAGGGCATAAATATATATACATATTTGGACTTTATTACAGTGGAATAAGGTGGAAATATGTATACATATTGATGCCCTTGACTGTACCATTAATTCTTTTGATGTATGTTTACACAGCGACCTCCTATCGTTCCGAAACCGTTACCCTTACGGCCCCCCACACCTGTGATAAATGTACCAGTCACTAATCCGGTAAGTACCTAACAATAGTATCATAGGACTAAGGGTGACTAAGGGAAGTACAGGTAAATTACTTTCGAGACGTTTTTGCATTTGTAGTTGTGTACGGACAAAATTTAAATGTGTGTAAATTATTTTTATGCGTGTGTAAATTTATATTTAGAAACCCTGTAAATATACAAATACTACTACAAATGCAATAACGTCTCGAAATTAATTTACCTGTAGGACCTATGGAGTCAAGCCTCTAGCCTCATAGCTCCTACAAGTAAATTCCCTCAAAGCATCCGAGACCTTCCGGAACAAATGTTACAAATTTTAATTTAACTAAAATCTGAGTTACTAATTCAACTAATCATTAGATTTTGACTCGACATGCTCCCAAGGGGGACGGAAAAGTTTCTATGTAGTTAAATTGAGAACTTGTTTGAATTGGCTGACAGCGTACCATAAATAACCAACTTATAGATCTAAGTACAGCTTAACTGAGACAGGCAGAAGGAGTGGGAGACAGTGAGCCACCGCCCGATACCCGTTTGCTTTCCTTTTACAGCTCCCATCTTGCCTGTGTTCCGTCACATCGTGCTGTCTCAGTTAACCTTTTAACCGCCAAACGTCGAAAAAGTATACCGCAATTTTCAACTCTGTCATAAATTAGGAAACTGTAAGAATGCAAATGAAATCTGTTGTTTAAAATGCTTTTGAATTACAGATGATATCAGGTCGATTAGATCGTGAATCGCCGGACCATAGCCCGTGCTCTAATGATCGTCATAGCGCAAAGAACCCAGGAGGTAAACAATCTTTAATTACAAATTATTTCATAGACAAACAGAAATCCTTCTTCAATCCGCTCAAAATTACTTCTGGCAACAAAATTCAATTACTAATTCAATTCAATGTTAGTAAATACAGGAATTAGAATTGACAATTATATTTAATTTAATAATAATAAACGGCTCCTGTGGTGTGGAGCTGTATCCACCGCCGCAGTATTGGGGAATCCCACCTCTCGGCCAGCGTTTGTAGGATGGTGTTCGTGGAGCCGCGCACACGTCTCAGCATCGAGGCGGCCCGCTTTCTGATGACGGCATAGAATAGAAGCCGTCAATTTGCCGCTCTGCGAACATCGCGGAAGCGCTACAGTACCTCAGCAGACCGAACAGCATCCTACACGCGTCATTATACTGGACACGCAGGGCGCTGTATGCACGCTGCGTATGTCTGACCCATAGGCTGCACGTGTAAAAAGATTGGCAGTACGCCCTAAAAAGGGTAACTTTAACTGTATCGGTACAACGTGCAAACCGCCGGGCCAGCATATTACATCGTACAGCCAGCGCCCTGCGTTCCCTTTCTATATCAATATTGTCACATAAGTCATCGATGACCCAGTGGCCACTAAATAGAAGATCTAAATAAGTAAGCGATGAAAAAGTCGGCATATGGAAGACCAGCGCTAGCTTATGGCTAAGCACTATGCTTTTCTTCTTCTGCTTCTTCTTTTTTTTCTTTCTTTCTTTTCTCTATAAAAATAAACCACTAATGACCATTTAGGGTCATCTTGAATTGACATTTTCGTCCACATTTGTTGCACAAAATTTAACAACCGTGTCATGGAAAACCCCTATATATTATTCGCTTCTTCCTCAAATAGATCCCCAGATGCCCAGATAGGCAGCGGTATTCCAAGATATATTGACAATGACTTGCCCCCCCCCCCCCTTTTAAATACAACCTCATTCTAGATTCAAAGAGCACTGTGGATGACATGAGAAGAATGCGGTTAAGGATGAGATGGCAAGAGAACATTGCGAAGTTTGAAGGCATAAAACGCCAGTTATACGAGAAACAGGTACCTACTTGCGCTAGCATGGTCGTGTTTTAGCGCAACATTATAGCATTCGCCCTTTCCGCACTTACATTACTTGCTAGAGAGATCTTTTGTTCTGAGTGTTTTGACCGATATTTTATAAATCTGTTATTGAATTTTTAATCTTCTGTCGTGCAAAATTAAGTCGTTTTTTGTACGGACTCTGACATAGCTATAGACCGAGCTATTATAACTTAGTATAACTGAAACGGCGTCTGTCACGGGACGGACATAGGCACGAGGAGGAGACGTGATGGGGTAGCGTAGCGGACATGGACCTGCCAGCCGCTACCCCCGCGCGGTCTCAGTTCACCTATAGTCAAGGACGCAATAAAGGGATAATCATTCCCCATTTACCATTTACTTCTAACGCAATTGGTACTTATATGAGGCGCACTACAGGCAAAAAATAATATTTCCAGAACGGTCTTTTGGAATTGTACGCCATATTACGTACAAGTTACCAGCAGCTGTCGGAAATGGGCCAGAAAGTCAGCTTGCCGTCTGCCGACGAGCTGAAGATCATGAACGTCGCCAAGTTGGGTCCTGGAGAGCTGTTGCAGCTGTGTGCTGGAATAGGGAATGGAATTAACGGTATAGCAAAAGGCACGTAACATGACCTGAGGGCCTAACGCGAACCGAAAACGAACAAAGTTCGAATACCTCTGTTTGTTGCTCTGCGTTGATAGCGTGAAGAAAGTAAGAGAGTGCGACGTATCTTGGATGGTGAAATGAAAAGTTCAAAATTTATACGTGCTTATTCGTGTAATGATAAATGGCAAGTCATAGAAGTACATAATTCGAGGATAGGGGTAGTGGGAACAATATATCGTGACGTAGAGTTACGTAGCCGCATATCCGCCGTTGGTATTGGTCGCGACATATGTGACGCGATATATGAGCTTCCACTAGTCGTTCATAGATGGAGCTAAGGGTATCGTCCGGAACAACCTCTCTTTCTGTCGCTCGAATAAGCAAGTGCGACAGAGAAGGAGATATTCGAAATTCGTTCGTTTTCGGATCGCGGTCGGCCCCTGGCCATGCGGCCTAGCACAACTTTGTGCCAAATCAGATCTCGCGCGACTAAGTGATCCCGGTCTCAAACTGTACGAATTAGAAAGAGGAGGTCTACTTACTTCTTTAGCTCGCCCTGCAGTGCTCTATTTGACTGAAGAAAGTTAGGAGATGGCGGGGCGTCATCTCACTTTGGAGCAGCTTACCTAGGGAAGGACCTACTTTTACTGGTTAGCCAGTAGCGATTCGATTGGTAACTTTTTTGTTTAAGATGCAAGACCTGAATCACCTTATATAAAAATATACCTATAATGGTGATTCAGGACCAAATATGAAATACAGGCCGTAAATCTGAATCCAAAACGATTTTATAAAATTCTTGATGAAAATGTTTACATTATGACTTTTATTTTTCAGAAAAAGCAATCGCAGTAAAACCGGTTGACATACATTTGTTAAAAGTAATACCAAACAACATTGCTGCTACGTGCGAAAAAACGTTGAACAGTAGAAATGAGATAATTGATTGGTTCGAGGAAGTCATGGCGAAAAAAGTAAGTCTAATGGTATTATCGACGACCTTGACACATTTTGTACGGAATGGCAGATGCTGGCACACGACCGAGACGAGTGGCGAAGAACATGTGGAGGCCTTTGTCCAGCAGCGGGATATTTAAAAAAAAGGTATTTTCCCACGTTCACAGACATTAGTTAATACTCTTATTAAACTACTTTTCCTTGAGCTTTGTTTTTTCAATATGGTAATAATACCAGTATGAAACCGATTCGGGGAAATCTATCTAGGAGTATCTAGGAGGCCTCCTAGATCGTTTGCATCCCAATCAACACTTTTGGGAAATGCGAGTATACTACTGAAATCTCAAAAATCGTGACGTCTGTGATTGTTTCAAAAATCAGTGTTTAGTATATTCGCCATCAGATATAGCGGTGCGAATAAGGTGCGAACAAATATGTGAATACTAGGTACTCTATTGTCATATTTTCAAGGCTTTAAAGTGCATGTTCAGATATTTTGAGCACCCTGAAGAGTACAAGATATATTTGATGGCGACTGTACGATTACTGTGCGATGTTAATCCTCACGTATGACACGCGAAGGAACGTAAGCGCTGTGGGTAAGTATGTGTGCGTGCGCTGTTGGTACACGCGTCAATTTGTGTGCCGGGTGCGTAGGGTTTTGTTTATTATTCTTTTCCTAGCAGGTCGCAAGCGGCCAGTACAAAATGGTTACATACTTACACTCTTATCTAGGCATGACCCAACTGACAAGTAACCCGATCGTAACCAGGCGGGCGTCTCAGGGACGAGGTAACTGACATCGGGGGGTTCGTGTCCATTCTGTATGTAATATGTCAATGTCAAAGTATATGTCAATTACAAACTTGAAGTAATTTTTGCTTGTAAATCGATCGTTTAACTTCATATTTTCTAAATTACTTATAGATGATTACGAAAAATATTCTCGTTAAGAAAATCAAAGAATTCAAAAGTGAAAATGACGAATTCAAAAGGATATTGGATAAGAACAAAGAAGAATACGAGAAGTTTGTAGATGAAACGTGTGAAAATTTTAGGTGCGTATGTAAAATCAACATACTTAATGTATGTATGACTAATTGAGGAGTGTATTTTCAAAAAGGCTTATTCCCATTTTTCTTTTTTAAACTTTGAATGTAGTTTTGCTTAAAATAGACAAAAACATATATACTTTATAGAAGATAATTTATTCCAGTATAAAAACACAGTGTTACAATAGGTACATATTAATGATAACAATAGAAAAACTTATTATCTAAATCGTACACTGACCATTATACTGAAAAAGGTGAACACTCAGCATAATGTCAGGCGCTACTGGAGTAGGTACCCGACGCTGGTCTTCCGTGAACACCTGTAGGGAGCGCAGTTGCGCGCAGCTGCTTAGGTCTGATTTAATACTGGCGCTAACAAATGCGACGATATACCATGAAGCGAAATGAAGCAAGTGGAATTAATAATAAGAGAATAACAAAAGAAAATAGCATGGCAATAGAAAGTAAAATATAAGATGATGTGTATAATATGATAAACGCAAAATATGACGAAGTACATTAAATATAAGCACTACCCCGTAGTTAATTTTTGCTTCTTTAATAGAAAGCTCTTAAGTTTAACTTTAAAAGATTGCAACGAAGTAGCTTGCTTATAAGGTGGCGGTATGTTGTTCCAGCATTTCGTGGCAGTTACAGTATACTTTGAGTTTCAAGTTCTAATAAAGCTCTTCTGGTCTTCTAATAAAATATTCAAATATCAAAGTACGGATCAGAAGAGCCTATTTCGTCCTTAAAACATTTATGTTTTCATCAATTTTCCAAAAAAGTGGAAATAAGCCCTTTTGAAAAGACACTCCTCATTTATAAAAATTATAATACAAACTTACATAGGTACTTATACTTAAACTTAGATACATATAATATGTCACCACAATATTGTACACACCGTTAATTATCAGTATTATCATATCACTAGTGTTCGGAGTTTCGGTGGCAAATTTCACACAGTGGGTAATGGAGTCGTTTTTATGATTAACTTTTTAAGATTTGAATAAATAAATTATTCATTTACCTAAAGTACTTAGTATGACATTAAATAGCGGCAGGTACAAACATTATACTGTCCCGACTGTTTAGGTGACATGTTTGTACGTATGTAATAAGTAAAAATAAATAAATTTATTAAACAATGTTTACCTCCATACTTGTGTTATTAGTAGTCCTGTGTTATCGTGGTATAAGTAGGTAATGCTCGCAAGATAATTTATAAGCAGTATTATGCAAAATTAATCATTTAATCGTTATTCGTTTAATCAAAAAAATAGGCGACTCCATTTACCTGTGAAATTTGCCACCGAAACTCCGAACACTAATTATCACCACATGTTGCAAAAGAAAGCCCCCACCGTGTCTTATCAACATGTCTTTTTCTTCTTTGGCTAAGATATACTTATTTATTCATAAATCATAATATTATTGGAATATTACATGTCAGTTGAGATTGGCAATTTATTAACCCTTTGACCGCCAAAGCGATAGTGTGTCGTCGTGCCCACTACGCCAAGCACTTTTGAATTGTTGTAATGTCTAAACCAATAAAAACAAATTAAAACAGTCCATAAATGATTTTTCACACCACCTGCTCGCCAATGCCCAATTATATATCATGCAAACCTTACCGAAAGCAAACCATTATAACCCTTGGCTAAAGCCGGGTTGTAATATTGTACTGAATCTCATTATAACCCGCCGGGTAATAATGAGATTTCACTTTTCGTAATTCTTATTGTTATGTCCTTAAAGTCTAATTTCGTTAAGTCCGCACGGCGGAGGCGAGGCGGCACAGCGGCGTTCCAAACAAAACACTGCGCGGGCCCGAGGACGGGGATGCCGCTCCGAACAAATTTGAAAATCGAACGTATTCGTACCGGCCACCACAAGCTGAATGAAACACATTATGAAAATAAAAACAAAACCCGCGAATCTAACAAGACACTGCGTAAGGAAGTATAGGTACAGAGTAAAATTTCAGATTCTATAAAAATCCATTGGAACTAATATTATAAGATTTATTAGCGCGAAAGTGTGTCTATCTCTGTGTCTGTTATCTTTTCACGCTAAACTCGCTGCATCGATTCAGATGAAATGTAGTAGGGAAGTAGTTTGAGTACCGGGGAAGGGCAGGATACTTTTTATCCCGGAAATCATTCCTTAAGTAGGTGGAAGTTTGTATGGAAGAGCGATTACTAGGTAATCGTCTCAAATTAAATTCTAGCAATTAAATTTAGCAATTAAATTCAAACGCGATGAACGAGTTCTACGCTAAAGTCGCGGGCAAAACCTTAGAAGATAAAAAAATCTACTAAAATGAGTGACGAACGTGATTTGGCTTTGAATTAGGTACTAATTTGATTCTGTCTCTAGTAGCCTTGGTTTTTTTTTATTGTCGCGCTAGAGGTGTGAAAAGTAGAGTATACTCCTCGTGGATAAAACTGTTTTTGTCTTGGACGCTTAAATCCCTCACTACACTCAGGACTCAGTCTTAATTCCCTCGCTTCGCTCGGGAATTAACTCATTACTCCCTCGCTCCGCTCAGGAGTAATATCCGGAGTCCTTCGTTACGTTCAGGATTCAATATCGCGCCCGTGACATAAAACAGTGCTTTATCCCCTTGGTGTATAATCTACTATTATTCATGATCAAAGTACACCTTCACTCCGACCTTTTAAGTGGTTGTTGGCGTGGTGGGCACGACGACACACAACCACTTTATAGGTTCTTGGCGGTCAAAGGGTTAAAGACAATGAAACATATGTAACTACTAATAATATAAACGACTTATGAATAAACTTATAAATAAACTTATAAATAGAAAATGCTCCCCAGATCGCCCTCGTATGTTATGGTGCCCAGAAGACTGGTAGCGTTACCACTTTGGATGGCCATGACTTAATCTCTGGTCGAAGTAGCTGCCAGCCCTCTGGTCACCCGATGCCTCTATTAGGGGGTTGGGAGATTCTCGCAGTACCTATTTTAGGAAATATGATGGTTTTTTACCGACCCGTATTATTTGTCCGCGAGTGTAGTGTATTAAATGACTGAAATGTAACTTATACTTTTTGTTCGTAAGTTGACTGTTTTGATTGATTTTGTTCATAAGATGATATTTTCAGGAAAAACGAGAATGAGACAATAGCGGGTCAACTGCGTTTTCAAAGTTTTTCAGCAAAACTGGCAGAAATGAACGCGGTAACCGAGGAACTTCAGAAAAAACTACGGGAAACTGAACAAAAACTCACTTCTGCTTCGGGCAAATTAAGGGTAGGAGATACCTAATACATTTAAGCTAATGTGGATATCAGCGTTTCAGTGATAAGTGACAATTATTATAAATACGAATATTTTGTCGACATGTCGATGACAGATTCAAAACTTATTCTTTACTTATAACTTTTTAAGTAGATAGTTAGTAGGTATTTTGTACGTGAAATTTAACTTTAGCATGGCAATGCAAGAATCAAATTGATTATGCATAGGTACCTTTAATCTAATCGACATTATAAGACCACTGTTCACTACTGAAAACAAAAACCTTCATTAGGATTTGCCTATACTTTACAGGAACTGGAAAAGGTATTAAGAGATGAGAGACTCAGGAAAAGAGAGCAAATCTCAAAAGCTGAAAGTCAGGTTAAAGACAAGGAGGATAAAATTACTCTGTTAACAACGGCCTTGGATCAAGCGAACATTAATTGTTTGTCTCTGGAAAAGACTGTGAGCCAATTACGAGAGGAGGTAATGCCCAGAATCCGCCATCTTATTGCCCTCAATGACATCACTATTTGTAGGTGGGTAGATGGAAACCCCAGATTAAATAGCGCTTACATAGCTTCGTGACTTCGTGAGAGCTTCATCCATGTTCAAATTAGACAGATAAACGACTGAGCTACGCTATTTAAGGCGCAGGGTAGGGCAAGGCTTTCTCCATACAAACTCTGTGCACGTTTTATTCGTCGACTTTGGCACTCCCGGATGTAATTTATTTTTTGCTTGTAAATATTGGATATAGGAAGAACGTCAAGAAAAAAAAAACATTTCTCCAGGTTATGGCTAACAAAAAAAATAAGCGTACTGACCAAAAATCACAAGTGTAGTGCAAACACAAGCGAAGAAAAACTTGCACAAAGTTTGTATGGAGAGAACTTGCCCACCCCTGCGCCTTAAAGCAGTACCTTTCTTAGGTGGGTGCGCCAAGTTCGTATAAAATTGCAAATCCGATTATTGTACTTACATCCGAAAATGTAGGTATCTCATCACCAAAAAAGTGTATATGAGCCAATATGGACCCCCTATAGGTACGTACAAACATAAAAATTCTGGGACACGCCTGTCTGTAAACATAATACGCAATTTCAAAAACTTTTAATTTAGATTTGAAACTCTTAACTTTTACTTATACAAGGTTTAATGGTCCAATTAGGAGAAAACTTGCGCGCACAGTCGACGCTGCCGCCATCTTCGTTGACGTTTCAGTTTTTCTCCTCATTCAACCAAACGGAAATGTGAACTTAATCAAAATCCAAATCTACAATTTAAATAGGATATTGTATAACCCATAGGTTGCGTCACGGATTAGGGTGTCATATTGTAAAATTAATATATTGAGAGACTGTGGCCTAGTTAATAAACCTAAAAATTTGTAACCTTGGAATTGCAATAATCTTTATTTTTGTTTAATTCAAACGACACTATAGATAATAAGTTTTATGTGCGAGAAACACAATATAAGAAAATTTTGTTTTTCAGAACCAAAAAATGCAATCAAATTACGACAAAAAGTTGAAAAAGCTAAATGAATCTGTTGATATAAACACTAAACTATTCGATGAAATTATTGCTGATCGAACTAAACTATTAATTGAGTAAGTAATTTTTATTGTTTGTCTAATAAATAATCTATTGGTCTCTGATCTAGTGAATTGAAGTACGCTACTCGAGTAATTGAACCCTCGATTACATGCAATATAGACGGGGGAGTATAGTAGATCAGTACTGAGAATCGCAATTATGATTAAACTTAGCTTAATTTTTTAAGCCGTCCTCTCCCAGCGAAAAAAAATATACAATGCCATTCTTTTGTTATGTGCCCTGGGATCCCAGGGACTGGTAGACGACGGGTCAAAGTGAAAATTGAAAAATTCAACACCACAGGTGGGACCCACGACCTCTGGAATCCGTCCATTGCTCTACCAATTGAGCCACCGTGGTAATCCCCCGTGTTGGTGAATTTTTCAATCATAACACTCATCTAATTAAGCCTTGTTAGGGAGGCTCAATTTTCACTCTGATTAAAAATTGAGATTTTCGCTAGCTGACGCATCCGCTTAACAAACATTTAAACTTAGCTTTTCTATAAATTTTTAAACCCTGTTCAATGCAACCTGGGTATTCAAAGTTTACATCGTGAATAATTAATCATTTTGTCTTACACCCCGCAATCTCCGTCTTTAAACAGAAAACAAGATCTAGAGAAGCAACTTTCTGAACTATGTTCACATTATGAAGAAATGATTCACAATGCGAAACATGAATCAAGTTCAAGTCTTGTCAGATTGATTGAAACGGAGAAGAAATACAATGAATCGTTAGAGGTCAAAGCGAAATTGGAAGACAAAGTACAGTCTTTGTGCGCGCAACTTCTTGACTCAGAATTACGATTCAAAGAAGTATCGAAAAAATTGGAAAATGTGGAAGACAATACAAGTAATTACCCATTCGTACCTATACTCCGCAATTTAACTCAGTATCCATAGCCGTTGTATATTACTCTAATAGGTACTGTACCGACTTCAGGTGTTTGGTACTTTCTTGCACTATTGCATCTATATGGCTATATAACCGTTTGGCGTCTCCCATAGGCCATAGGTCGATCGCTTAAGGCTGGGTTTTTTACCACTTGAGTTTTTTAAAACCATCTGAGACATAGAATATAGTGTTAAATTAAAAAAAAAAGTGTTACCTAAGGACCTTGTCTAGTCAAAATCGTAGTCAATTACAAGACCTGATGAATTTCACTCGACAGAAAAAAAATGCAAAGTTAACCCCTTTTCGGAATGTTTTTTTGAATATTACTGATATTTCACATTTAACTTTTTACTCAATTAAAGACCCTAAATAGTAGACAAATCGTAGAGTTTGCTTTAATAAAAGGATTGTTTTAATGACTATGTTTAAATGTTTACGAAAACTACGCGCAGAACATCCGTAGAGAGCGGGATGGTTAATAGAGCATTTTTTTTTTTTGAAAACTGCTTGTATTTAATGATGAACAATTTAATAAAACAGAAAAATATAAATTAATTAATTAATTAATGTCTATTTCTCAGGCGTATCGTAACGAGCCCGAGCGTAATACAAGTGTGGACAAAGCTTTAGATAGGTACACAAATTTGGCGTCACACAGTAGACGTCATCGAACCGAGCGTTTTGGCGGTAAATTCAAAACCATTAAAAATAAATTGACATTAATTGGTTCAATAGAGAAAAAAAAGACATTAATTAATTTATTTATATTGTCTGCTAAATTGTTCGTCCCAATCCTTAAATATAATCTGTTTAAAAAAAAAACGAAAATACCCTATTGCAAACTCACGCTTGTTAGAGCGGGACATTTGCAATAGGGATACTATAATAAATAAAAATAAAATAAAAAGCCTTTTATTTCCCGTTAATCTTACAAGTACATCATCATTTCTTTAAAAAATCTGTTTATTGACTGAACTGACAACTATAGCTGTTCGTAATTTCAGAAGACGCTGCAGAATGTCGTAAGGAAATGGAAATGATGATATGTCAACTGGCGAGCGCTAATAAAGAACTAATGGAGTACAAGGCTTCGGCAAAATTACAGACAGAAGCTATGGAAGAACTTGAGGTAAGGTGTTATTTGATACATTTTAAAAGTAGCCTTGATGTTAGGCTGCAGTTTGTTCCAATAAAAATACAATTATGGTGTTTAAAACATTTTGTAATTATTATTGTTTTAAGCAAAAATTGAAGAAAGCTGCTGATTTCGAGGAACAGGCAAAAATTGAGCTAAATAGTAAAGAAAAGTATATTTTGGAGCTAGAAACGCAACGATCATTCCATGAACAATGCTTGAAAGAAAGGTATGTTAATATTGTTTTACACAATTTTACAACAACAACATTTTTATACCAATTTTAAAATTAATCTATTCTCAGTGAATTGACAGCTAAATCAAATGCAGAAGAATTAACAAACCTTAAAAATCATATCAACCAATTACTAAAAGCCTTCGGAGAATTTGAGAGCTGGGAAGAACTACACGAAATGGTAATATTTCGCCATTTAAGTATATTTAACAGTAAAATATTAAATATAAAAATTGTCTCGATTACAACGTTTGTTAGTTTAGGTTACCAGGTGTGGCCTGTAACAGGAGCAAATGAGTCAGTCCATAACAAAAGGGCCCTTATGGCACTTTCTAGTTTCGTAGATATCAGCGTTTTAGTAAAATACGGTAAAATCACATATTTTTTGTTTTTTGCATATTGATAAAGTATAAGACTAGATGTGTATTTCTAGCTTGGTTTCACACGTATAAGTTAAGTATTTCTACCTTTAAATTAGTTGTAAAGTTTAGTAAAAAAGGGCCCTTATGGCAGAGGTCAGATAATAATGATATAAAATAGGTTAATAACTTATTCTAATTACTTCTAACCATTTTCTGTATTATTTATTTGCCTTTTCTGTTTACTGGATTCTAGTGGTACACGTTACAAATACCTATTTTTAGTCTCAAGTCAAGTAAGTTCTAGTCGTGCATGACCGTTGCAAAAAATTTTGTTTCTTATTACATTTCCTATTAATTGTATTTTTAGAGTTCCGTAGCCAAAATGGTGAAAACGGAACCCTTATAGTTTCATCATGTCTGCCCGTCCGTCCGTCCGTACGTGCGTCCGTCCGTCCGTGCGTCCGTCCGTATGTCACAGTCGACTATAAGCTCTCTAATTATGAAAATATATGGTAGGAAAGTATTATTCTATGAATTGCTACATAATAGTAACGTGAAATAAAAAAAAAGGTAGAATTCTGAACAAATGAGGTGGTGTACAGTCACCAGCATTAATATCTGCCAAAACAATGGTGGCATAAATATCCGACACAGCTCCATTTGTAGGGCCGTAAAGACGGGTCAAATATTTATGGCGCCTTTATTATAGCAGATATTGATGCTGGTGACTGTACATTAATAGATACTTAAGACGATTTTTGGTTTGATAAAAATACGGCTACTGGTTTTTGAGTAATTGCTGAAAAACTGTTTTGCCCAAACAAAAGGGCGTAAGTGCCGTGAGTTTACTATGAAGATACGACCTTTTTCGATTCGACGTATCGGATAGTGGGTTTAAATATGGACTAGTAGGTGTCGGTACGGAACCCTTTATTGTGCATGGTCCGACACGTACTTGGTCGGTTTTTTTTTTAAATAGAGTTAAAAAATAATTTTTACTATGCGAAATTGCTTTTTTGTATAATTTAAAAATTACGCATAATTCAAAAAACTTGTAATGAAAAGATTTATTCAGAATTACGTTCTAATACAAGATTGCTACTTAGACTATGTAAATATTATTATTTACTTACATTTTTGGTTACATTCGTCCATAAGGGCCCTTTTCTCAATTGTATGGAAGTAAACCTTGATTTTCATGTAACTTTAATCGGTCATAAAATTGAAACTAATTGACATAGAAAAAAAATAAAACCTGTGTAATGCTTGTCTAGACTTATTACAGGTAAGTATGGTATACTACACGGAAATTGTTAAATTTATTCGTGACGAGATAGAAAAAATATCATTTTCTATATTTATAAAAAAATATATATCACGTTAGGATTTTGTTTTTATTTTCCATTCGATGTGTTAAGTAAACTATTTTCTAGCATACACTATGACAAAGATCACAAAATACGAAATAATAATTCACCTATTACAAATTTCCTTACTTTTTTATGATCGGCGCCTTGCACTGATCAAAGGCCATTTTTTCTCAACGGGGTAGTGGAATTGAAAAATCTTTGATTGTTTCCTATAGAAGAGAACCTCAAGATTCAGGATCTACCATCATCTATGTAACTTCCCACGGGAACATACTTTAAATGAGTTTTAAACTTCTCTTAGTTATTTCTCAAAAGTGCATTTTTGGGTTGAGTAACTTTGACGATTTATTAAAAAAAAAGTATGGCACTTAGGGACATGGTGATCATTGTTTTTGGTAGCCTATGTATTGTAGATTATAGATCCGTGCGTAACTCAATACCGACCATAAAGGCCCCAGTGAGCTGGACAGTCACAAATATTTAAAAGGACGCTTCCTTAGAACATCTGCTGTAACCCTAACCCCTTGTACCTGTCTCAGACCAATTTTCTTCCAAACCCGGACATTGCTAATTACTAATTGAAACATTTTGGGATATGTTCGGACACCGTTCAGGATGATGCTCACGAAAGTCCAGAGACTTCCCAAGTGGGATAGCCGAGATTATGACGTCATCTTTTTTTGTACGAGGAAAAAACAAAAATTGTCCTAAAACCTATCGTGTGTGGTAGCAAATGAAAGGGCTTTTTGATCCGGTTCTAAAAATATGTCACATTATTACATTTCAGTCACTTATTCTAAATTAAAATAAAAAGAATTTTCAAAACATACCAAGTTTTGGCTCCTCCAGATACGATACCGTCTAATATTTTGTTATAAAATATACCTCAAATGATACCTAATATCCTCATATCTAATCCCAAGAATTCCTTTGTCCATTTTCGCCAATTTTCCTCTGTTGATCGCGCTAAAGGGTATTATCTAGGGATTGCAAATCGGGCCCCCCTTTGGTAATTCCGGATTTTCGGATAATGGCTCGGCCGAAATTCGAACTTCGGATAAAATCCGGATTTTCGAGCGTTTTTTTTACTGCTATGAAAAGAAGAAAAAAACGACCATTATTAGATAATTAGTCTTTTAATCACAAAGTCTTTTAAATATTTTTTATCGTATGCACGACACTTTCCCACAACTTTTGAGTTTTGGTACCACTCACTTACTTGTACATCGGACGCGAAGAATCACTTAAAATGATTTTTAAAGTGCGTAGCGCCCAGTTTTCGTGGCTCTTTCGGTGGTGGATGGAACGCAACTGGTTAGGTTAGGTCCAGGGGTACGCGTGCAGTGACGTCGAAGATACGGCCCAACACACGCTGGCGGTGTGCCCAACTTGGGCGGAGCAGCGAGCCGCGTTCGTGGCTGTGGTGGGGCACGACCAAATAGAGGGTTTTTTAGTGGGTATACCATAGGCCTCATTAGCCGACATGGGAGTCCCACATAACCACCAGGGTCCGTCCCCGCACCTTGGTGGTGTAACGCATTTTCCCCTCTTAAAAAAAAGGTTAGGTCCAAGGGTGCAGTCAACACGTGCGTGCGGCAAGAGGGTGGCTCCATCGTGGACCTCACGTTCAAAAATGCCGCCCTGGCACGCCGTGTCCAGGACTGGAGGGTGCTAGCTGACGTGGAGACGTTGTCGGACCACCGATATATCCGGTTCGACATATCCGCATCCCCATCTACCGCAAACGGCTCTACTCACCGAAGAGGGCCGATCACCGGCAGTGGCCCGCGCTGGGCGCTTAGCAAATTGGACCGTGATCGGCTCGAAGAGGCTTGGCTGCCTGTGCCTGACGACGAAGTGGACGTCGAGGCTGAAGTGTCGTGGTTCCGAGGAGCAATGACGGACGTCTGCGACGCGGCAATGCCACGCGCCACACCTCCCCCACAACGCACTAAGGTGTACTGGTGGACTGCCGAACTCGCGCAGCTGCGCGAGGGCTGCTCAGCCATGCAACAACCAGACTGCGGAGACGCCTCTGCTGAGCAAAAGAAGGTCGACCGGCCGACTCGCCGTCGACGATAGACCGATCGTAGCTGGTCGAGGTGGCGAAGCTATTAGAGCGTGTCTTTCCTCTCGCCTCAACGGGCACTTGCGGAGTGTGGGGCTGGATCTAGCCGAGAACCAGTCCGAGATCCGCAGCGGCCGCTCCACGGTGGACACGATCTTGAGCGTACGTGAGCTGGCACAAAAGGCCGCCTCCCAGGGTCACGTGGTGTTGGCGGTGTCTCTCGACATCCATAACGCCTTCAACACCTTACCCAGGGAGACTATCCATGAGGCGCTCAGGTACCTAACATGTGCTTTCAATCGCAATATTTATCTTAAACAATTAAAACTTGTTAAAATATGCAACAATTGCATTTTCAATACTTTGACAACAAAATCCGAAAATTCGGACTTCGGTTGGAAAAGTCGGATTTAGAAACGGATCGCAAAACCAGTGAAGAATCCGGATTTTCGAACTTCGGATAATCCGGATTGCAATCTCCAGTATTATCACACTTTTTAACAATAAAAACTTAAAAAAATACACTAAATGTAAATATTTTCAAAATTGCTTTTTTGAAATTTCTTGCGATTCCCGTCTGAGGCTGCGTGCGTGATCACGGTTAATTTTTCCTTTGTATTTGTTCTCTCTATCATATAAAAGGTTAATAATCTACCGTTTATTTTTTTTGCTCCTATTACAGGCCACACCCTTTATATCCCATCTATATACATATGTATATATATATATAATATATTTACATAATCCTGCGGTTGCGAAATTTTTCACTCCATATTTCATCCTCTCGAGGGATGACTTTCAGGATAAAAAATATCCTATATGTTAAGGCGCAGGGCAAGGCCTTCCTCATACAAACTTTGTGCACGTTTTATTCGTCGGTTTTGGCACTAACAAATATAATATTTTTTTTGGTTGTAAATATTAGATATATGCGAAGATCGTGATGTGAACATTTTCAAATATTTCAAAAAAATCAAAATTAAAAAATAAAAATAAAAGTCAATTAAAAAAAAATTACAGCACGAAATAGCTATCAGAAAAATAAGCATAGGTACTGACAAAAAATCATAACTTTAATGCAAACACAAACGAAGTAAATCCTGCACAAAGTTTGTATGGAGAGAGCTTGCCCTACCCCTCCTCTTAATCCAGGCTATAAACTCTATTTATACCAAATTTCATTATAATCCTTTCAGCTATTGTGATTGAGTGACAAATATCCAAATATCTTAACTTTCGCATTTATAATATTTGTGGGATATATTTTAATTTTGTGTTTTTCATTAAATTAATTAAATGACAGGTTAAGCTTAAATATCTGCAACTAACAAAAACCGTTGAACAAAACAATATATTGAATGAGGCTTTAAATGGAAAGGAGACTATACTGCAACAACAAGAGAATACTATTACGGAACAGCGCCAGATGGTAGAGGAACGTGACGCCACAATAAAGATGCTAACAGACACAAATGAAGAGCAAACTAACATTATTACATTGTTACGGAATAATCTTGAGGCCAGAACTCAGGCAGATATAGAGGCGAGTATTATTTTGCTGACTAAAAAAAGTGATAATTAATGTTCGAATGAGATTAATTTATTGAATATTGTAGCATACCGTAGAATTGTGATATTTATGCACCTTGTACAACACAACACAAAAATACATAACAATTAACTAAAATAATATTTAAGGCGCTACAACGAGAAATTTAGAAAATTTTGAAACGCTGTCCTGCCCAGAGTAGCAAACAATAGGGGCTGATTTTCAGATATATGATTATTGACTATATGATTGTGGTACTGACAATAGCCGAAACATGATTGCTTAAAATTTTCTCGATAGAAAAAAAATCCAAAGTTGAGTCTATATTTTCCTTTTTTTACTCAGCCTACTAAAACAAGTAAAACAACGCATTATAAAAGACACGATTAAGTTAATATGATGGTATTTTACCTCATCTAAACTTTGTCAAGAGGAAATTTAATAAACCTGCACAGATATTTAACGAGATTTGTCTAAAAACGCCATTCTCGGAGATTGTTGCATCGTGCATTGCATTTGTGTCGTGAGCGAAAAACATAAAGGGCGTCTCTTTCAATCGATATATCGCCTTAATAATAATAATTACAAATGGAATCGCCCGTCCTCAATTCCTCCTAGTGTTGCCCGAGGCATCGTTCCCAGGACGCTCGCTGCGTTGCCTTGCTGAATGGCCAGGCTCAGCCGCTGGGCGAAGTAAGAGCCAGCCCTCAGATCACCGAGACCCCGATCAGTTTTTGAGAAACTTTTTTGACTAATTCTTTAGTATCTGTCGATCAGGGCCCCAGGGTCTCTACTGAAAGTGCCGCAAATATATAATTATCTGTTAAGGCGCCTGTCAAGGCCTTCTCCATACAATCTCTGTGCAAGTTTTATTCGTCGGTTTTGGCACTCCCTCATATTTTTTTTTTGCTTGTTAATATTGGATATACGAAGAATGTCGAGGAAAAAAAACAAAAAATTCCAAAAAATTAATTTAAAAAAATTACAAAAAAAACTTGAGTTTCTAGCTAACAGAAAAATAAGCATACTGACTAAAAATCTTAAGTGTAATGCAAACACAAGCAAAGAAAAACTTGCACAAAGTTTGTATAGAGAGAGCTTGCCTCTACAGGCGCCTTAAGAAAGCGTATTTGCGACACTTGACAGTTAATTCGTGTTCTAAGAATTTTGAGAAAGCATGTCTTTAATCTTAATTGTTTTACAATTTTCAGCTCAACCAGCAAATTGATGAAAAGAATACCGAAATAGAGTCTCTGATTAGTAGTCTCGAAAAAAGAAAGCAACAAATAACACAGTTAGAAAAAATTATACTAACTTTAGAAAAGCAGACACTAAAATTGAGCAACCAAAAAAGAACAGCACGCGAAGCCATTTCTTCACTGGAGAAAAAACTTAGTGAGTATGAATCATATTACATGATAAATACTAAAAATACAGACTCCTCGGGCGAGAATTTAGATGATTTAATCACTCTCCTAGAATACGAGCTTGCGAATCCTTCCGAAGGCCCATTCAACTGTCCAAGTCGAGAATATTTATTAAACCCAAAAAGAATAGCGGAATTCCAGAGTAAACGAGGAACACACAACAATGTTCAAAGTAACCTCGAATATAATTCACGCGTTCATCAATTTCAAGAGAAGGTGCCTAACATAAGGGGTATAAGCAAAAGTTTTGAAGTAAATACGGACATATCAAATGCAGATAAGTACAACATTAATAATAACAATGGAGTGAAATCAACGAAGGATGTTAAGTTACCGAAAGCGGCCGTCAGTGCGCCGGTCCCTAAGGATGAAAACAATGAAAACCTGGCGACTGCACAGATTAAGGCCAGAAGTGCCAATTATTCTTTCATGCCCAATGCTATACGAGACGAGAGAAAAATCAAAATGTTCAAATTAGCTGGTCATAGATTGCAAAAAAAATAGTGTTAGTAGTATTTTGTAAAGTACTTCTTACATTGTAAGATATAAAAGATTGTAGTGTTTTTTATATATAAAATGCTTTTGCTAGGTCAGGCCTAATTTATTAGTTTTATTTTTATATATTCTTGTTTCACGCCTGTCTTTTATATGAAGAGAGAAAAATGAAAAGGGCACTAAATACCTGGATGTCTCCTAATTGGTCAGGCAATGAAAAGGTAGAGGGCTGAAACTGCTTGAAAAACTAGCTTGTTTGGACTAGGTAGGAGGTGAACATATCATAAGTCCCCGGCCGTAGCCCTTGAGCCGGGGGAGAGAAGGGGTTTGAACGTCCCATTTTTTAGTCAAAAACTATAAGGCAAATTTAATATACTTTAAAAATGCTATAGACAAGTTATGTCAAAAACCCATAGTTTTTTAATTGAACTCAAGTTTTGCCTATAGTTCGTGTTGTTACCGTGTATTACCCGTGGTACCACGGCTTTTGTACCACGGCTTTTGTACCACGGGGGACCACGGGTATTTTTTTTTCCCCGTAGACCCACTGCACCAAAATGGGACCACGGGTAATTGAAAAGAACTGTGTTTTACCCGTTGACCACCGCTGTCATATTTTGCAGATTAGAAGATTATGGGTTAAAAAAAAAGTTCGTTTCTGGCGCTTCGCCGGCCGCTGCCGTGGCACGCTCGCTTCGCTCGCTCGGCTCGCGCGCTTGGGTCGCAATACTACTAACACTCCTCCTCGCTTCGCTCGTCGTCGTACCTACACCGACCTGCCTTAGGGTGACCCTCTAAGACAATTTCTTTGCGTTTGAGTCCTTATTTCTTTAAAACGTTCATGATCACGAATTCCGTACTCTATATTGACATGTCTATTGCAGTGGAACTACGGGGATTTTTTTTCTCCGAGGAATGACCCGTGGGCCCACGGAAAGTTTCGTATTCAAAAGATAACTTAAAACTGGAGCAGAGGGGTCTACGGGGAAAAAAAAATACCCGTGGTCCCCCGTGGTACAAAAGCCGTGGGACGACGGTTAATACACTGTTGTTACGGGTTTCCGTCGAACAAATACTTCACTTTCGGAAACCAGCGCCGGCTTTTAGTATGTTATCGGGCATATCTTCTGGACCCCGAAACTGCCGGGAGACAATCTCTCCAAGGTCGCTTTCCCGAGTAATGACGTCACGAAAATTGCCACCGCCACGTTTGAAGAAGTCGCAATAACATCCAACTTACGCAACATACACGTGTATGGTATCAAATCAAAGCTGAATAAATATGCTATATCTGCATATCTGCATTATATTTCAATACATTGACACAATTCAAAACTATAAACAAAATAATAAAAAAGGAAGGAAAACATTTTCGGGTTTCCAGATTTTGCATAATAACTAGAAGAGGTACCCGAAAATTATGTTCCCCATAAATAATAATTAGTATCTTTACTTTATCATTTATTGTTTCTAGATATGACCAAAACTGTGAGAGAAATGCTGAAAAAACCAACAGCGCGAAGCTGTTTTTCCATACACGATAAAAAAAATGATGAAATGTCTATTTTCCATGAACCAGCTCCAGCGTTTTAGTATATTGTTAGACATGTTATGTGAACCGTAAAACTGCAAAGAGACTGTCTCTGACCTGGAGACAGTAAAGACGTAGTAACCATTACATCGCGCTTTGCGATTTTAATTTACAATTTCACTGCCCTACATAGCATGTTCTAAGGCATAAGTAATCTACATAAAAATCTCTACAAAAAAGGTTCAACACACTTTTTCGCGAGGATGAATATTCAAAATGGTGGAAAGTTATTTGTAATTGAACAATGAAAATTCCCGTTTTTATTTAAAATTAAAAACAAAAGATCCAGGGGGCGCGGATCCAGGGCGGCGGGGGTCAAACAGGGGCAGTTGAACCCCCCCCCCCCACCCCCCTACCCCCTCCCCCCTCCTGTAGCAGTTCTTTCTCGTATAAAAAGTGTTGCCCCCTCGCCGACTTGCCTGGTAGTGCCCCCTTAAACAAATCCTGGATCCACGCCGGGCCGGGGTCCATGGGGGGCGTTAATTTGCGCGTAGCTTATTTCTATTCTATGTCTTGAATCAAGGTCACGGCCATACACTGTCCATCTACGGTTATAACAAGATCATATATGGCTATTTTTTTCTAGAATCACCTGGACATTATCAAGGTTTGAGGTAGTGAGTGGGTGAGAGAGCATTTACTTGACTAAGGGGGTAATTGTGACAGAGACCACTTGGGTTTTAACCCTTTGACCGCCAAAGCGATAGAGTGTCGTCGTGCCCAGTACGCCACGCCAAGCACTGTTTTTTGGTGTAATGTCTAAACCAATAAAAACAAATTACCTAGAACAGTTCATAAATGATTTTATTCATGATCAAAGTACACCTTCACTCCGACCTTTTGTTGGCGTCGTGGGCACGACGACACACAACCACTTTATAGGTTCTTGGCGGTCAAAGGGTTAATAATAAAACTAGAACAATAATTTACAGTTTTTTTGATCAGCTGCCAAATTAACTAAATTATGAACAAGTCACTAAGCATTGTTCATAAAGAAGGTAGACTTCCCAAAGTACGCGGCCGCGTTCTCTGCTTGGTTAAACTGGTCGGGCGCGGACTGGTTTCGATTGAGGATCAGCCGCTCCATGACCGCGCGCCTCTGCTCCAGCTGGTTGCGAATGCGGCATTCGCGCTGCAACTGAATGTTCTGCGAGGCCACGACTTCTTGCAACTGCAGCACGCGCTCGCGATCTGTTCGCACCTCCTCCCATGTCTTGGCGGCTTTGAGGCAGGACGAGGACAGAGAGCTCGACAGGTTCGCCTGGAAGTGAGGGGTTTCTTATAACCTTCTTCAACTCATCAGAATTCTGAGGTCACCGGGAATATTAAAGGAGCCCAAAGGCTCGAGGCCAGCGTGGCGACTACTGGTCTTTCATCCTGATCTGTCATGACACCTACGGCAGTGTAGGGGCTGTTTAAGATGATGTCAAATTTATTCCGACTACGAGTAGTTACAAACAAATGGACGTTACATTTGAAAGAGGATGACTTCAATAATTTTCCAAATAGGAAACTAAACAAGTCAGATTTGTTACTCTAAAGTCTAAACAGACCACTGTAGTCCATTGTCATAAAACTGAATGGAGCAAAAAAGTTTTGTGAAGATTATACTTAGAAAGCGGAGATCAGGGGGCCGATTTTTGAGTGTCGAACGCTCAAATGTTCACTCGAGATCTGTCAAAAAACTATGACGTTTTGACAAATGCCGAGTGAAAATTCGAGCGTTCGACACTCAAAAATCGGTCCCCTGTCTAAGCGCTCCAGGAAACATGCGTGAATATTTTACTAAGCTTGTTTATACAGTGAAGTGCAAATATATATATAGAATTAACTAATCCTCTCATAAATATGTAAACACCGAAACCTTAATTTGCCGCCATTTTGAGTTGTATGCATCCATATTTTTGCACTTGCCTGTACGAATATTCTAGAGTTCTACTTGCGTACATCCTGAAAAGCGCCTTCGCTGCGATGACGATCCGAGCGCCTACCGCCTTCGAGCTGGGCGGTGAGGTTCCTGCGCACGCGCGTCATCTGCGCGAACAGCTCCGAACAGCGCTCGTATCGCTCCAGCATCAGCGAGCGCGTCATCGCATCATTTATCAGGGAATCGCGCTCGCGCGTCAGCTTCGCCACTTGCGTATTCAAGTCGATCACCTAAACCAGTGGCACGTTAAACAAAGCCACAAGTGACAAGTCTATACCAGCAAAACTAGTCAAATAGCCAGTAGTTATTGGTCAAATGCCCCAGTATTGTACTTAAAATACTTACGAGTATACCTTCGAAACGGCCTCGAGATCGTAGGTTACGTAGGTAGGTACTTATATATCATCATTAGCCAGTGCCGAGCACACGTTTTTTTTCTCATTGATATTGGGGAATAGGTTTGTACTTTGTAGCACTCGCGCTATTTGTTGAAGTATGGTCAATTCAATTTTTTCTCGCACCAAAAAGCTAAAGGATTTAAAACATCTACCGACAATCTGTAAGGTAAACATCCCATTGCTAGACACCTTAGTGCCCAATAGTTGACACCTATTAATTACATCTATCATCAAGGCATAAGATTGAAAGTGCCATGTATTCTGTCAGTGTCGAGTACAGGTACGTTTACCTCACGTAAATTCCCACAAAGTCTCCATAAAAATGCCGCCCACCCATTCCTAAGATATTAAATTACTTATCTTCTTCTTCTACTGCATAATTGCATCCACTGCTGGATAAGTATTATTCCATTTCGACGTTCTAGACGCAAAACAACCCACAACAAGTAGCCTCAGCCTTGCCGTCTTTTTTATCGTCCAACTTTCTGGATAGCGGTCTCCTTGCCTATACAAATATTATTATACTTAAACAGGCGATATTTGCAAGTGTATAGTGTAATACATACTTCTAACGCAAGTTCTTGTTTAGGGGCGTCTTTGCTGTTACACTCGTAATTCATTCGAGCGGTTTCCAATTTTAGGTAAACTAGCTGGTTATCTTTCTGTGCTATAGTGTCCATCCTAAAAGAGAAAATTGCTTAAATTGGTACACAATATAAAATGCAATATTTAAAAGATATTTAGCTGCTAACATTGATTTCATATTCTCCTTTAGTTCTTTAATAACTTGTTGAAGTTTGAAATTCTTCTGCTCTCGAAGTAACAATTCCTTGGCCATGTTCTGGTCGGATCCTTCTTGCTGAAATTAAGTAGCAGAACGTGAAAGTTAAGAAGTCATTATACATATTAGATAAAGATATTTTAATTGTAGTTAAAAAGGCCAAGGATGTCTTGAAAATTCCATTAGAAGGCCATCAGCGAGTGCCTTCCACGACGCCGCTCACCTCCACAGCGTAATACATCATTCTAGTGGAGGGGCGTGAATGGCACTATCTATAATGTCGTAGAGATTAATGAGTACAGGAGAATTTAACCCACTTTTCTTCGTATCCTGCTAAGGGTCAACATCCATTACAACGTAACACAACGTAACACAGTACTTTTATCTCACCAGCGCGGCTTGTCCATTGTTGTAGCTGTGATGTGACACTTACGAACACATGTACAATGTGAACTCATAGCGCCTACGCTGACGCACGTTACATAGACAATGGTCATGTATAGCTTAACACGCAACCATGGCTCACCCGTGCTCGTGAGATAAAAAATACTCTACCATACCAAACTTAACCATACCATACAATATGAATAAAATATTTAATAATTTTGATTGTCCCAAAAAACGACACAAAGGAAATGCATTCCTGTACCATTTGAAAATAAAAATTCGCGGAGGTCCCCATTGTCTTGTCCATATCATAGACAGGAAACGGCTGCTTAGGCTTTTAATAGACATTTTTAGGTCGACTACAGTACCTAATGATTCTATTCTCTTGCACTTTTTAAAACTCGGACTCACAGACTCAGTCTATGTACTGTCAGTGGTCATAATACGCTACTGAGACGTTGTAAGTTAAAAACTTAACGGTTATCATTATTAATTCCTGAATGTATGTAAGTACATGAGCTATCGGGTAATAAATATATTTTGTATTATTTTTATATACCGCTATTTTCGCCAATGAGTTCAATAAGCTTTCCTTATCCTCTCGACTCTGCTTCAACTCTTCCATGACTCGTGTTAAGTTCTTTTTGGTAAGTTGCAGATCTGACCAGAGTTCTATTTCTCTTTTCGAAGGTTCATCCTCTAAAAAAAGGTTAAAATTTCGTTGAATGCACTCACCCCTTTAGCCGCCATCATACATTGTACATATTAAGATAAAGTGACAGCAATAATAACATCTTTATTATAAAAAAGGCCAAAAAGTTATTATACTAACCTTTGTGAGGTAAGTAATCCAGGCATTTCTCACTCTGTATTTGCACAAGTTGCTTCGACTGTTCTTGCAATAGTCTACAATGGTCCTGCATGTCTTTAATTTGATTCTCTAGCTCCATCGCTCGTGCGTCCGCCATATTCTTAAATTTTTCCTGTTTCAATCGACTTTGAATTATCGGTAAGTTTTCGTTTTACATAACCTACTTTATCATAGTAGAGTAGGCCCATTTTTGAAGAAGTAGCATACAAGAAGCAAGTCATGTAACAGTTGGGGTGACAACGTTATCAGAGGGCTTAGACCCTGCAGAATACGGTTCTGCCTGTCTCCATCCCCAACTTTGAGCCGGAAGTATGTTATACCGGATAATGTGCAGCCCATACAAATTTTTTCGTTGTACATTTGGTAAATCGTGGTTTCGGTACCCTAACTATGGTCCGATTGTTATAGGTTTTTGATATGCCGTAAAGGACAATATTTGTCATTGTATCCCGAAATTTTTGACCCTCCAGCTCCATATCTTTCTCCGCCATCTTGGAAAATCTGTCACTTTTTCAGTGTTTTCCTTGTGGGTCATTTTCTATACTCGATTTTTTTTGTGTCCGAGCTGAAAATCGTATGGTAGCATGAGATAATACGTACCATTTATTTTTTTTCATAAAGAATACATGTTTCCACGTTGAGGTCCACTCAAATTCACGGACTAATTTATTTTTAAAATACATTAAAAAATACCTAAACGCTCAAATTAAGACTCCGTGCCCTGTCCGGCATCGAGTTTTGAATCAATCAAAAATTCCTATCAAAAACTGTACATTAGAATCACTGATTTCGTGTCAAAAACTTTAACTCGATTATATTTACTATCACTGAGCACAGACACTATTCACTTCACTGTGGTGAATAACTTGTAATTGATGTTTAAAAATCGTCCGAGCGCGAGTGTTAAATTTTGTCGGCAAAATTCAAAGGTCCCTGGCAGCCATCGTTTACATTTGATCAGCTTCGCGTCCTGCTTCACATGTACTCTCAAATGTCAGCTATTATATATAAAAAATCTATATATAGCAAACCGCATTAAGTTCGAGTAAACCACCTAAGTACTTCGGTTTCTGGGTGGGCGACAATTTTTTTGCTTTTGCTTGCAATTTCGGTGGCCCTTAGAAATTCAAATTTTACATAAGTAATCATTAACATATGTATGCATTATAAAGCACTTTGGTGTCTCTATATAAACGATAACTTAAAATATCATTAACATGCGATTTGAATTTTTTATGATTTTTTTTATATAGATTTCCAATTCCCGTGTCCTAATTCCCATAGCTTGTTTACCCAAAACAGCTGATTTTGGGACACGGGAATTGGGAAGGGTGACTTATTTTGTTAATAAACCTCATTTAATAACAATAATTATGGATGAAATGCATAAATAAATATAATTTGTAATAAGTATATCGATTAGAGTTATAGTTTATGCGTTTATTTAAAGAAAACAGGCCAACTGCTACAATTACACTTAGCTTCTTAAATATTTGAAAAGAGTGACCCATGATTGGTAAAATTAGGCTAAATAACTTCGATACAACTGAACTTTATAATACTTGATAAATAAGATGGTAAATAATAATTTTAATACATTTTTTTCTAAGAAAAGGCAATTCCCATGGACAGATAAATTCCCGTGCCCAGGTCAAATTTTCAAATTGTAATAACTTCCGTAATTTTATAAGTATAAGTACCCCGTAAGAAAATTTGTGTTTATTAATTTTTTTATCAATTTATCAGCATACAATTATCTATGTATTATTGGTATTTCTAAATTCCATGGGAATTGGACAAAAATGCCCGTTTGGTGAAATTCACTCTTGTACTGTCGCTAAAGTTCATTTTAGTGCTAAACACGGTTCGGCAATATTGTAGAAGACAAAATTTGCTAAAACTTTTGGCTACAAAGATTTTTTGTATGACCCCTAAGGACGAAGGTATGACAGGAGATATCTTTAAAACTGCTATTTTTTTTTAGTATTCCTCCCATATTTGCGTTTTTAGTGCATTTTAGCGCTAAGTATAGTTCTGCAATATTGTAGATCAGAAAATGTGCTACAACTCTTCTATTGAAATATTTTTTCCACGATCATCAGGAAAGAAGATACGAAGTCATCTATGGAGTACTACCGTCGATATTTGCTTCTTTTTCCAGTTTTCTTCCCATATTTGCGTTTTAGTGTATTTTAGCTCAAGTTCTAGGTCTGTAATATTACAGAAGACAAAATTATCTGCAAATTCAAAGTACCTACGATCTTACTAGGTATAGTGGAAACAGACGATTTTGTCTTTTGAGGGATTGAAGTGGTATAGATCGGAAAGTGACAGATGCTTTATCTTGTCGTCTATCCCGCTATCACTCGACCATCATAGATCCCCTACAGATTGCGATTAATTGCACTCAAACCTAAATATGAGCAGAAAACTGCAAAAGTAGCTAATTTCGACGGTGCTACTCCATAGATGACTTCATATCTTCTTTCCTAATGGTCGTGGAAAAAATATTTCAATACAAAACTGGTAGCAAATTTCGTGATCTACAATATTGCCGAACTATAGTTAGCGCTAAAATGCACTTAAAATGTAAACATGAACGGAAAACTAGAAAAAAGTGGCAATTTTTAATGATATATCCTGTCATATCTTCGTCCCTAGGGGTCATGGAAAAAATCTGTGTACCCAAAAGTTTTAGCAAATTTTATATTCTACAATATTGCAGAACTATGTTTAGCACTGGAATGAACTTTCACGACAGTAAAAGCAAAGAACTGAAAAAGTGACACTATTTCCAAGATGGCAGCCAAAGTTATGGAGCAGGAGGGTCGAAATTTTTAGGTTACCATAGCTAATATTGTCCTTCACAACATACCAAAAAACCATATCAATCGGACCTCTTTTAGAGTACCAGAGCAACAATTTACTAAATGTACTACGAATTTTTTTGTATGGGCTGCACCTTTTCCGGTATACCGTACTTCCGGCTCAAATTTCGAGATGGCGACAGACAGATCCGTATTCTGCAGGGTCCAAACCCTCTGCTAACGTTGTCACCCCAACTGTTACATGATTTGCCGCTTGCATTGTTTAGAGACGCCTTTTCCAATTCTGTTCCTCCTCTATAGTCAATAGTACTCGTAGCAATTGCTAAAATCATTTGCACCAAAGACGATTTTCTTAAAAGCTGCAATTTACTCAAGTCATTATTACGTAGGTGTGTAAAGCAAAATCGCGGATTTTCTGAGGGGCTGCCACAAACCGATAACACAGTATTTCCTTCTTTGTCTTACTTGCCTTATCGAGCGACAGAGAGCCCTGTTCCTAACCAATTCCCTGTTCAGTACCAGTTCCCTGCCGCAACGCCCTGTTTCTACGCTCGTGTAGCATTTGTTACCTATGTAGTAACCTGTAGGAGTTTTATCTAAGACGCATAGTTCTTGACGTAAAATGCACCTTCACCTGTTCCTCCGCTTTCTCCTGTAGACGCTCCAGTCTGGCCTGTAGCTCTGACTGCTGAGCCTCGTTATTCTCGATCATCGCCCTGTTTTGCTCTTGTAGCTCCTTGACTCTGAATACAAGTTACAATCAGATATAAACTGGATAACAGGCCCCTATACCACAAAACTTTACAAGCGTACAATTCGACAAAATTGTACGATTTTCCATAGAAAAAGTTGACAAATTTGTCGAATTGTACGCTTGTAAAGTTTTGTGATACAGGCCCCTGCTCTTACTCATTTTGCGTTCTTCTACATATTATCATGAAACTGTTGCATACTAACTTGAATTTGACTTTTAATGTAATATGCAAGCGAAATTAAGTATCCTTGTAACAAAAGGGGTTGTAAAGGTTTCAGTTAATAAGTTACATTATCGAACAGATCCTAGAAGTGCATTTGAATGGCGAGAATAATCATGGGAGAGACGAAGCTATTGACAGAAGTAAGATTGAACAATGGTAGCTAATGTTTTTTTAACAAAGCCGTGAACATAATAATTATTCTATCAGATTTCTATATAATGTAGGTAATGATTAAATTGACGTACCTAAACTCCAGTGCATCCCGCTGAAGAGACAGCATTTCGATAGTTACTTCGCCAGTTTTGGATTCTTCCAATAGTTTCTTAGAACGAACATCGTATGTATTCACGCGATTACGATGCTGGAAAAATATTATATATATATTTTAAATAATAGTTTATTAGGATTTTCTGAACTTAAAATTCAATATAAATATATTGTTATTATTCATTTAGGTCCTTTTTAGTCTCGAATAAATATTTCTTATTGTTATTTACCAGAGTGACGTACTCCTTGTGCTTGCGCATGGAGGCTTGCAGCTCCTTCTGCGTCAGCTTGAGCTCGCGCTCGAGCTGCGTGATGCGCGTGCGCGCCGTGCGCAGCATGTTCTCTGCCGTAGCCACAGTGTGCTTCAGGGCCTCGCGCGCGGTTCGCTCCTTGTTCAGTTTTTCTTTTAATTCCTGCATTAAGAACAAGTTTTAAAATGTTATGATTTAAAATAATGACAAATGGTAGATTGTTAGACAAGGTATGAAAGGCACCCATTTCATTCGAGATATTTTCGTTCGAGAGTGAAATTGGTGCCTTTTATTCCGAGTTGAACACTCAACGGAAACTGAAAAACCTTTTGTTAGAAAAGTCACTTTAGTTTTGAACCTTGTTAACATTAATATTTAAATACATTTTAAGTAACCGACTTTAAATTAAATATTAGCGCGTCCTAAACTCATAAAAAAAATCAAATTGGCAGAAACTTATCATTTGAATTTAAACTTTCGTGAGACATGTTATAATTTTATTTTACTAAACGGTTAAAACTTACGTATTAATTGTCACTTCGGGCGACATGTTTCGAACTCTTCGGGAGTTCTTCCTCAGGATGAGTGCGTCTGCGACCCGCGCCGATTGCACACAGGTTCGAAACATGTCGCCCGAAGTGAAAATTAATACCTTTTAGTAAAATAAAGAAAGAAACTTGTCAGCCACACTGCCATTTAATTGTATTAATATTTGAAGCTAAAGGATAAATTTAATGAATAAAATTTTACAATAACGGAAATAAAGTATTATCAGAGGTAAGTAGACATTATTAGTTAACGAAATAGTCGAACATAACATACATAACAAGTAAACTTTCGTAAAATTTCCGTAATACCTTAGATAAAGTTGTTAATTCTGTCAAAGATAGTAAATATAAGTTTGCAAACTTTTTAGTCCACATTTGTAACGGGTGGACGACTACGGAACCCTACATTGCGCGAGGCCCGACACGCACTTGGCCGGTTTTTTATCTTACAACATCGATTTATTTCATTTTGATCACTAAATAAATAATACATTACAAATTGGAGTTTTTTCTCACATTTTCAAATTCTCGGTCTCGGTCTCGGCCGAGACAAAAAAGGTGTTCTCGGTCGGACCTTACTTAGGGAAATCAGAGGATAATATTGTTTTATTTTCAATTATTTCAATAGCACGTCTCAATGACAGCAGGGCGCATATTTTCCCGTTTCAAAATTGTTTTCCCTGAAATCGCATGACGACAAACGCACGATTTTTCTAATCTGCAAAAAAACCAAGTAAGTATAGTTAATTCGGCTATTTCTCTTACCGTTGTACTTCTCGAATCGGTCTTTTTAATTTGTTCATTATTGAGTTTATCCACTTCCTTTCTCTTCTTCTCTTCTTCCCCTCTAATATTTTGCTTATTAAATCTGCTTTGTAAAGTGCACAACTCTATATTTAAGCGGTCTATTTTTTTCAATAAACAGTCTCGATCCCTCCACGCCGTTCTGCAAAACAGACTAAATAGTACATTACTTACCAAGGGCGATAAAACAAAGAATGTCTCAGATCGCAGGTATTTTACGCCCGAGCCGAAGGCAAGGGCGATAAATATGCGATCTGAGGCTTTCTTTATTATCGCCCGTGGTAAGTACAAAATTTTATGTCACCTCCTGGCCAGGAAGTGGGTTTTTTCGCGCGCGGAGCGTGCGATAATGGCCACTTTATGGCCAGGTGTGACATAATAGTACATTACTTACCAAGGGCGATAAAACAAAGAATGTCTCAGATCGCAGGTATTTTACGCCCGAGCCGAAGGCAAGGGCGATAAATATGCGATCTGAGGCTTTCTTTATTATCGCCCGTGGTAAGTACAAAATTTTATGTCACCCCCTGGCCAGGAAGTGGGTTTTTTCGCGCGCGGAGCGTGCGATAATGGCCACTTTATGGCCAGGTGTGACATAAAGTTATTTATAAGTAGGTGTAGTGGAGAGGAGTCAAGAAGGAATTTATTACAATTTTAAGTGTTTAACCAGCATGAGTTGTCAGCTATATCGACGGGTTTAAGTACAGTCAGCAAAAAATGTGGTCTACCACCCTTTGGTCTAGGTTCATTTGAACGTCATGAAACAACAAGGTCGATTTCCCCTTGCAATAATATTATGACAGTGACATTTGCTCCTTTCATTTATTACATGTATTTACGAGTACGTCATGTCATGTGCAAGTTTAGATGTCTAGAAATGTCACTATTATTGAATCCCTCGTTATGAAGTGATTTATTATTAGCTCGTTCGGCTCTTGTTAAATTACGAGGCATTACAGCAGTAGGAAATCAAGAAATTGGAATAATATATAATAATTAATACCACGATTGTTGAATATTACGTTGACAATAATACTTGACTCTATTTGTCAGTGATACTTTCTTTTTCAGTTGCAAAAAGATTTTCTTGAAAAAGATCGTAATGGTTTTAATTGAAGAGAAGAATATATAACATTATTGCAAAATAATAGCCTATTGCATTGATAACAAAGGTCAAAATAAAATAACCCATGACTTTATATGTCAGGCATCTCAGATAATAGACGTACGTCAATTTGTGCAACTCTACACTCCCTTAAAAAGTCAAGCCTAGCGATAATTAGATCTCACAGAAACTTTTGCCAAAACTGGTAGACCACTTTCTTGGCCGACTGTACGAGGCATCAGTCAATCCCTGCTCCAGCCTTGGTATGTATATATAGTCCTTTTATCAAAAATGCCAGGAAATATTTCAAAATTATAAGAAAATTTGTAATTAAATACATACTAATATTATAAATGCGAAAATGTGTGTATATAAGTATATGTCTGTCTGTCTGTTCCCTCCTCCCGCTTAAAAACCGCTGAACCGATTTAGATGAAATTTGGTATGGAGATATATTGAGTCCTGGGCAGGAGAAAGGATACTTTATTCCTGGAAATTATCAGATAAGGTGGGGGGGGGGGGGGGGGGGGGGGGGTGAAAGTTTGTACGGAAGTGCGATAACTAGAAATAAGAGTAGAGCATTAAAATTCTAACGCGATATGAACGTGTTCGACGCGGACAAACTCGGGGCAAAAACTTGTTCTATAAAAGGCAATGTTGGAACTTACAGGTAATTTCCTAAGACAAATTCCATTACCTACCGATATATCTATTATAAATTCGCAACACTATTATCGCCAACGTAAGTTCTAAGAGAGATGTTATTGAGTGCATGTTTCAGAAAAAAACAGTTGAACCACATACTTGGCAAGTTCCACACTGCGATTAATTTTGCCTTCTAGTAGCTTAGCAGTATCTGATATAACTTCGTGTATAATTTCAGTCTCCGAGTCAAATTCATTCTTAGATTTTGTGTCTGGGAGCTAAAATTGATATAAAAAAAACATTAATATTGATATTGGGTAGATAAATAGATAGATAGAAGATAGATAGAAACATTTATTCATTGCCACAGAAGACACACAATATTACACAAGAAAACAAAAGAAGAAAAACATACACAAAAGCACACGTGTGTCCCCGTGGCAGTGAAACGGACACAGGCTCAGCATTATGCTGAGGTGTTAGACACCTACAGCGCTGATTTTCAGCCAGTACCGTCGGTGGCTCACGGACCGGCATACAATATATATAATAGCAGGAAATAAAATAAAATTAACTGCAATAGATTAATAAAAAATAAAAATAAAACTACAATTACTGCTTGCCTACATACAGCATCTAGGGTACAAAAACAAAAGAACTAAAAATTAAATAGGTTGGTATATTTTCTGCTGCTGTGCTGGATTAGGATTGGGATTTTTGGAGCGTCAACAATGATAGAGTGCAAGAAGGTAGCGGAACGTGAGATGCCTGCGAGCACAATAGCATAAGTTTTTCATGTATTTGTCTATTAGTAGTATATAAGTTTGTACCACTTTGGCTCTGCTGTCAAGGTATAAATGTTATTAAATGAATTAAATAATTTAAGCGTAAGCTTAAAGGAATACTTGCTAGGCGCCCCCTGGATAGGAGGAGGGAGGTCATTCCAGCACTTAGACGCCGCCGGGTACAAAAGGTATTATGGTATAATTAGGTAGATGGGTATTGGTATTATGGTATATTTGGTCATATGGATAGAAAACCATCAAAATATCACAATAAATAGTAAATTCGACAAATTAATCACAAAGATAAAAAAGTTATGGGGCCATAAAGATTTGCAAAATATGTTGCTTTTCTATACCACAAATAAATGTAAGCTTATATTTAGGTACTTATTTATCGTAGGTATGGCAATTATTTAGAACCGTGAGATATTCGAGAAGACAGTACGGTTGCCAGTTTTTTTGCACTTTTAGCACCACCCAGGGGTCACGTGTAGGGTAGCGGTGGGTACTTTCCCTACGGACGTGGTGCAACTTCGACACGCTTTGTCAAGTGAGTGTGCATGTGCAACTTGACTGTTGGAAGTTCTCAAGCCGCCCGAAGGCCTCCAACTTTGCCTAACGACTGCTGCCATAGACAGCAGCCGGGGTCAACGGCTTAACGTGCCTTCCAAAGCAAGGGAGCGCTCAGTTAGTAACCACTCAAAGCGGTCACCCATCCAAGTACTGACCGCTGCCCACGTTCCTTAACCTTACATACCGCACGCGGCACGCCGGCGCTGCTGGGCTACGAGCGCTCCTAAAAAATGTAAATCTAAACTGAAAGTTACCAATAGAATTCTAATTTAACAGAGTTTCTATTGCATAGATACTGTGATTACTGTGTAATAAAAAACGAACGTTTGTAATAGAAATTCTATAACGGAATGTGTGCTTATGTCGGTATCAAACTCAAAAATCGTATTGTAGGCACGTTTAATGCAGTAGGTACTTACGCGCTTGCGAATATATTCCAAGACTTTTGTGCGTCGTGCCGTGAGGTCAGCACCCAGTTCTACCGCCTTTCTTGGGATCGTAGATAATTCAGCCTTCATTTGCTCCAGTACCGCCGATTCTATTCAAAATAGGAAGAATCAGATCTCTTTCAGGTGCTTATATTGAGAAATGTTGATGGGGAAAGAAGAGCATCTTTTCGCCAGACGTTTGCCCGCCGCGTTCGCACAAAGTCCCACGGAGTCCAGCATGGTACTCTTGTGTTGGCAATCCACCCTAGAGCGACTGGCCGCAAGTGCCAGGAGGTCGCAGGTTCGAATCCTGCTCAGTACTTACCAAAATTTTTCCTTCACTTCTAAATTTGTAGTTTGCGTTGACAACGTTACTGCTTTATACAAAACTAGCTGTTGCCCGCAACTTCGTCTGCGTAGAGCTCGGTTTTTAGTTAAAACATCTTAATATCCAGGAAACGGTATAATAATTGTGGTACTTTTACCCGGTGAGACCAAATTATTAATATGCTGTACAGATATAAATCGGTCAACCCAAATTTTCAACCCCTCTAAAAATCCCTTTAAAGGTACCTACTTATCGGCTAAAAACTCTCATTTACTTAGGCTATTTTTTGTGTGAGTTGACACATATCTTGTCGTTTTCTCTTCGTTACTGTACGTATTTAATTATGGACCTGTAGAAATTTCGTTTCAAACATCTATCCAAATCCACAAATCCTGAAATCATTTAAACAGTCTCTTTGCGAAATGAAAGTCTCTCAATTTAAAAGAAATTGCTCCCCATACAAACTTTAAACCCTTTTTTAAGACATTTAGGGATGAATTTCCAAAAAACGCTGAAATTTGTTTTGTTGTATTTAATTTAAACAGTTACTGTAATAGAGCAGGAACAGAATTGGAAAAGGCGTCTCTAAAAAATGCAAGCGGCAAGTCATGTAACAGTTGGGGTGACAACGTTATCAGAGGGTTTGGACTCTGCAGAATACGGATCAGCCTGTCGCCATCTCGAAATTTGAGCCGGAAGTACGGTATACCGGAAAAGGTGCAGCACATACGAAATTTTTCGTAGTACATTTAGTAAATTGTTGCTCTGGTACTTTAAAAGAGGTCCGATTGATATGGTTTTTTGGTATGTTGTAAAGGACAATATTGGCCATGGTAACCTAAAATTTTCGGCCCTCTAGCGCCATAAGTTTGGCCGCCATCTTGGAAATAGTGTCACTTTTTTCAGTTTTTTGCTTATACTGTCATCAAAGTTCATTCGAGTGCTAAACATAGTTCTGCAATATTGTAGAATACAATATTTGCTAAAACTTTTAGGTACGAAGATTTTTTCCATGACCCCTAGGGACGAAGATATGACAGGAGATATCATTAAAAATTGCCACTTTTTTCTAGTTTTCCTCTCATTTTTACATTTTAAGTGCATTTTAGCGCTAACTATAGTTCGGAAATATTGTAGATCACAAAATTAGCTACAATTGTTGTATTGAAATAGTTTTTCCACGACCATTAGGAAAGAAGATATTAAGTCATCTATGGAGTACACCCGTCGAAATTTCCTAGTTTTCCAGTTTTCTTCCCATATTTAGGTTTGAATGCAATGAATCGCAATCTGTAGGGGATCTATGACGGTCGACTGATAGCGTGATAGACAACAAGATAAAGCATCTGTCACTTTCCGATCTATACCACTTCAATCCCTCAGAAGACAAAATCGTCTGTTTCCACGATACCTAGAAGATCGTAGGTACTTTGAATTTGCAGATAATTTTGTCTTCTGTAATATTGCTGACCGAGAAATGCACTAAAACGCAAATATGGGAAGAAAACTGGAAAAAGTAGTAAATATTGACGGTAGTAACCCATAGATGACATCGTACCTTCTTTCCTGATGATTGTGGAAAAAATGTTTCAATACAAAAGTTGTAGAAAATTTTATTATCTACAATATTGCCGAACTATAGTTAGCGCTAAAATGCACTTTAAACGTAAACATGAGAGGAAAACTAGAAAAAAGTGGCAATTTATAATGATATCTCCTGTCATATCTTCGTCCCTAGGGGTCATAGAAAAAATCTTTGTAGCCAAAAGTTTTGGCAAATTTTGTGTTTTACAATATTGCCAAACCATATTTAGCACTAAAATGAACTATAACGACAGTACAAGCAAAAACCTGAAAAAAGTGACAGATTTTCCAAGATGGCGGAGAAAGACGTGGAGCTGGAGTGTCAAACATTTCGGGATACGATGACAAATATTGTTCTTTACGGCATATGAAAAATCCGTAACAATCGGACCATAGTTAGAGTACCGGAACAACGATTTACCAAATGTACAACGAAAAAATTTGTATGGGCTGCACCTTTTCTGATATAACATTGCATTTGCGTCCCGCCATCTCAGTATAAGCTTAAACCAAGTCTTAGAGCTTCCGATGAAATAATTTTCACAGACTGTATGTAAATTATTAATATTAGTCTTGAAACACTGTTTCAAATTCATTTACTACGATAAAACAACATGAGTTTAAAGGACAGAAGTAGACAATACTATCTGCGACTAAAGCCAGCGCATGTATATGTTAATTAGACATATACCTATGATGAATTTTCACATTGTTGCACCAAGCAAAAATCACAACAGCAATAAAGAAAATACAGCCCTATCTACACAGGAATTCTCCCTTAGCAGGTAAAAAAAATCGTGTCATTATGCCTAGAGTAGAGCAGAAGAAAGAAGACTCAAAGTTCCCAGATCGGAAATAAATTAGTACCCTTAACAGCAGAAGATACAAATGGACACATAAGTTCCAGTAGCTTAACCTAATTTCGACAGTTACCTACTTATGAGCTTAAACCTATAACCGGTTATCCTATCACAACGTTTATACCTAAATATGCAGGCGTCCCCACTACTATACTACAACTTTCCCTACGAATCTAGCTAACACCTAACTAACTGTCTCGCATGCCTATACGATTCCTACTTACCTACATTTAACGATTGCCCTTACCTACTTACTACTTACCTACATTATATACTACGTTTACCTAACACAAACGATGGCCAATCGAAAGTGTATCCTGATATCAAGGTCGACTGTACATTCCGGCGTATCTTTCCGATTGAGCGGGTGCTTCTGGTCATTGCGTTACAGCAAAACCAAGGAAAAGCTACGTCCTTATATTGCACTCCACGAATGACGACTTCTCAAGAAAATGGTAAGTTACCACTATAGGTATATCACAGTACTTAACGCAATGTGCATATCAAGGTTCCTTTATTACCTATACTACCTACATGGTCAAGTTATCAAGGTTCCTTTATTACCTATACCTTTTCTCATAAATAAATCACGAATCTACCTATAAAGCTGGGATAATCTAAATCACCCTGATTACGACTCAATTCATTATGAGCGTGTCATTGTGACCTATAACCACCTACATTGGAACAAAGTTAGTCACAATCATAGGAAAATGGTATATATAAAAAAATTTACTTATTAATCGTTCGCGGTTGGCTGAGACTTCAAGATGTCCTTAACATGCCAAATGCCTAGAGACTTTTGGGTATTAAAATCGCGCAGCTCATACGTCACAGGAGATATTTTTCTGAGTACCACACACTTCTTGAACTTGGGTGCTAGTTTCTGAGCGAAAAATTTACTAGCATCTGAGAGTGGGAACTCTTTCTTCCATACTACTTGACCTACGTTATATTCCACGTGCCTTCTACCTCGATTATAATATACTCGGCCACGCTGGTATGACTTCTGCAAACGTTCATAAACCCTTTAAAAAATCGGCTTTAAATGTGATAACATAGATGAGTACACGTCCCTATTTGTGAACTGCAAGTCTTTACCGCTTGGGGGTCCTGCGGGATACCATTCTCCAGACAGAATAGCCTCTCGTCCACTATTTAAAAAATATGGACTATAACCAGTAACCTCATGAACGGCTGTGTTTATGGCAAATTCGATCGCACTGACCTGCTGATCCCAGGTGCGATGATCTGTACCTACGTAAGAAGCAATAGCGCTAGAAATCACCTTCAATCCACGCTCTGCGGGATTGTTCTGTGGTGTAAAACGACAGTTGTAAAAAAATTTAGGTATTTTATACTTCTCCTTCAGTGACTGCATGTGATTAGACACATACTGGGGACCATTATCCATTATAATGCACTGAGGAACACCGTATTTCAGTATGACATTATTTTCAATCAAACCTACTACGGTTTTAGCTAAAGAATTTCTCATGGGAAATATACAGGTATATTTGGTGAAGCAATCACAGACCACCAGAATATATTTAAATCCTTTGTAACTTCTCGGGAGAGGCCCCAGGATATCCGTACAGAGTACTTGCCAAGGTCGTTGAACCTTCTTAGGGTTCTCCATTAAACCTGCAGGTGCTTGGTTGGTGCTTTTATAAGCCAGACAAATTTGACAATTTTTTACGTATCTTTTAATATCGCTCAGCATTTTGGGCCAGAAATAAGATTGCGCCACTCGCTTTAAAGTTTTAAAAATACCTAAGTGTGCAGCATCCGGTCGATCGTGACACTGCTTAAGAATGTCCTGCCTCAAGTCACTTGGAACGACTCGTTTCCACTCTGTATCCCTAGACAATGGATTTTTATTTCTAACACGTTTGTATAAGTTGTCGTCTATAATTTTATAATCAGGAAACTTCTGAGGAGACTTCTCGACCCGGTTATAGGTGTTGGTATACCAAGTGTCATTAACAATATCTACCGGACAAACCAATTCGATCGCTTCAGATGACACAGGAGCCCTAGAAAGTGCGTCTGCCAACTTATTCTCCGATCCTTTTTTATACTGAATGTCAAAATTAAACTGAGATAGTCTGAGAGCCCACCTAGCCAAACGTCCAGTTGGTGATTTTAAACTGACCAGCCATTGCAAACTGCTGTGGTCTGTGTAAACTTTCGTTCGGAATGGGGAGCCTTCTATGTATCCACGAAACTTCTCTAAGGCGAACACTAGCGCGTTCAGTTCTTTCTCAGAGACAGAGTGATTTTTTTCTGAGCGAGTGAGTGTTCTGCTAGCATATGCAACGGCATGCTCATGCCCCTCGTCATCTAACTGCGACAACGCGCATCCCAGCCCTACTTCTGAGGCATCAGTCGAGATTATAAAAGGTCTATCGAACTTAGGAATCGACAGGATTGGTGCTGTCACTAACAATTCTTTAACTATCTTAAATGCCTCATCGGCCTCTGGTGTAAATTGAAAAGAGGTTCCTTTCGGAAGCTTTCTAGTGAGCTTGTTCAACGGAGCACAAACAGAAGAATAACTCTTTATGAACCGGCGGTACCAAGATACCATTCCTAGAAAACGTCTAAGTTCCTTTTGAGAGGTAGGTGCAGGAAAATCTACTATAGCTTTCACTTTGTCACTATCCGTACGCAGCCCTCTGCGATCGACGACATACCCCAAGAATTTCAAAGAAGAGCGGCAGAAGACAGACTTATCCAAGTTAATAGTGAGTCCAGCTTTTCTCAGTTTTTCACAAGCCTTCTTCAGCAAGGTTATGTGTTCCTCAAATGTTTCAGAAATTATTATTATGTCATCTACATAATAGAAAATATTATGAGCAAACTCTGGTCCAAAGACCTTGTCCATGAGCCTCATCATGCGAGCATTTCACATTGCATTTCCGGCTCAAATTTGGGGATGGCGACAGGCAGATCCGTATTCTGCAGGGTCTAAACCCTCTGATAACGTTGTCACCCCAACTGTTACACGACTTGCTTCTTGAATTCTACTTCTTCAAAAATGGGCCTACTCTATAAGAAATTTTAAGTCCTTCACTCAAAAAATTTTTGCTTCCAATATAAACTTTGAATCCCTTTTTAACCCCTTTAGGGGTTGAATTTCAAAAAAACGCAGAAATTAGTTTTGTTTTATTTAAACAGAGAGTCGCTGTAAGAAATTTGAAGTACCTCACTTTAAAAAAAATTGCTCCCCATACAAACTTTGAACCCCTTTTTAACCCCCTTATGGGATGAATTTCGAAAAACGCTGAAATTACTTTTTTTGTATTATTATAAGGAACTTTCATACAAATTTTGAAGACTCTCACTTTAAAAAAAATGCTCCCCATACAATACAAATACTCTTTATTGCACACCTCAAAAAGAACACAGTACAGGACATTAGGCTTAAAGTAGAGGTAAACAACAGGCGGTCTTATCGCTAAAGAGCGATCTCTTCCAGACAACCTTTGGGTAGCGGAGATAATGCAACATTATATATCTAACTGAGTAGGTGGCAAACCGATATATGGATTTAAAATAATACCACATATGGGTACCAATAAAATAAATTATAATAAACATACATATAATAAACATAAAATAAACATACATACAATATTACATAAATATAATACAATATCAGCCGATTCACTAGAACCAACAACCGTGTATTAAGGGAGAGACAAATAATATTCTTTGAGTCGTGTTTTAAAAGCCAAAAGAGTTTTAGCACGCCTTATTTCTAGTGGTAAGCTGTTCCATAGTCGAGTAGCTTTAAACGTAAACGAACTGTTATAAAATTTTGAAGTGGATGCCGGTACAGTAAGTAAAAAATTATTTGCGGATCTAACCGAACGAAAATAACTAAAACGCTCTTTGAGGTAGCAGGGAGTTGCTGGGTTGAAAAGAATATTAAACAGAAGAGATAAAATGTGAGAGTTACGCCGTATACGAATAGGAAGCCACTTAAGCTGAGAGCGGAAAGAGGAGACATGGTCATACTTGCGTAATCCAAATATAAACCGTATGCAGACATTTTGAATACGCTCAAGCTTATCAAGTTGAATTTCAGTGAGATCAGGGTAAGCAACATCAGCGTAATCCAAAATCGGAAGGAGTAAAGTTTGAGCGAGCGCAATTTTGGTGGGAATGGGAAGAAAATTTCGGAGTCTTCTGAGGGAGCTAACTGCTATAAACATCTTCCTGCTGACCTCGTTTACTTGAGGCACCCAAGATAAGGTTTGATCCATGATTACTCCCAGGTTTTTTACTTGCCGTGCATATGGAATCAGTACACCATCAAATTTAATAGGAGCGAGAGTATCATAATCAATTTTAGAAATTTGTTTAGGGCTTCCAATGATGATAACTTGGGTCTTGGCAGGATTAACAATGAGTTCAAAACTGCGACTCCAGTTTGAAATGCTAACCAAGTCATTATTAACCTCGTCAATGGCCAATGGTAAATCACCCGCCTCACCCTGCGAATAAATTTGAAGGTCATCGGCATAAAGGTGATAGCGTGAAGAAAGATTACGAGTAATTGAGTTTATAAATACAGAAAATAACAATGGAGACAGCACGCCACCCTGCGGTACACCGGCCAGCGTGGTACGCCATGAAGAGCGGAGATCGTCCACCTTTATTTGCTGCCGACGACCATTTAAGTAACTATGAAACCAGTCAATTACCGCAGGAGATATGTTAAGAGAGCGTAAAACACCAAGTAGAATGTCGTGGTCAACAGTATTAAACGCATTGCTAAAATCTAGCAGCGTCAATACCGTCAACCTCCGGTGATTCATCCCCGCCCGGATATCGTCAGTAATTTTAACGAGAGCGGTAGCCGTACTATGACCTGTGCGGAAGCCAGACTGGAACGGGTTTAGGAGATCAGATTTGTTAAAGTGAGATGTAAGCTGCTGGTGCACTAGGCGTTCAATGACTTTAGATAGGAAAGGAAGAATTGAAATGGGACGATATTCAGAAAACGAGGAGGGATTCGACTTTTTTGGAATAGGGATGATAAAAGCATCCTTCCATATAGTAGGGAATGTGCTGGAAGCAATGGAGTTGTTAAGGATAAGAGTAATAATAGGAATAAGAAGGTCGAGGAGAGGAAGGATCATATTACGGCTAACGCAGTCGGTACCTACGGCATTGGACGATATGGACAAAATGCTCTTCTTAACATCACTGTCGGTAAAAGGAACAAGACAAAAAGGAGGAGCGTCAGGAGTTGGAAGTGATGAAAGATAGTCAAGGGTTTCAACCTTGGCGGGGCCATCGAAAATGGCAGAAGTGGAGAAATGCTTATTAAGCTGATCGAAATCTACATCTTTAGTACAAGGATTATGTTGAGACTTTCCAACTCCTAGTGACTTAAGGAACTTCCACACTTTCGCAGGGTCACCATCTTCTACAGACTGATGGATATGGCGCCTCTGAGCATCCCGGCAGATAGTATTACAGCGATTGCGAAGAGAGTGATAGCGATCTTTGTTTTTATCCGAAGGAACGAGTTTGTATCGCGTTTTAGCAAAAGTCTTCCTTTCAAGCAAGTCCTTAATCTCTTTTTTAAGCCAAGGAGCAGGAAGATGCTTAAGTTTAACGGAACGGACTGGGGCGTGAACGTCGTAAAGCTGAATTAGGAGGGAATTAAATAGGGCTACTTGTTGATCAACTGAATCAGCCTCGGCGATAACACCCCAATCAATTAGAGCCGCATCATGGCGGAGCTTATCAACATCCATTCCACCAAAATTACGCTGAAGAAGAATTTTAGGTTTGGGCTTTGGGGGTTTAACTTTGTAAGATAAGTAAAGTAAATCGTGATACGAAAAAGCATCAGCGGAAAATTGACCATACTTAGCAACATGGGAAACAGAAGAAGTCAGGGTCAGATCTAAAAGAGAGGGAGTACAATTTGGGAAGCGATGCGTAGGCCCAGAAGGGAGTATAGTTAATTTACATGCGTAGGCTAAGGACTGTAAAGATTTGGAACGGTGGTCATGTTTCAGCAGGCAGGTATTAAAGTCACCCATAATTATATGATGGTCGAAGGAGGGCAAAAGATCTTCAAGAAGCTTTTCTAAGGAAGCGAAATAATTGACTTGCAGCGAAGGAGAGTAAAATACTCCCAGGAGAAGTTTGGTATGAGAAAGAGAAATATCAAGGAAAAGATGCTCTGCGAAATCGGAAGAAGGAGATTGGGGTGACATAGAGATAACAGAATAGGGAATATGGGAACGTAAATAAATAGCAACTCCGCCGCCACCTCTTCCAGAGCGATCATTGCGGATTAAGTGAAAGCCTGGCAAAGAGAAAGACGTAGACGGTAAACAAGGCTTCAACCAGGATTCTGATACTAAAACAGCATGAATGTTACGGGAGTCAAATGAAGCATATAAATCATTGTAATGGGCAGGAATACTTTGTGCATTTATGTGAACGATATTAAAATTTTTAGGGGCAACACTAAATTCGGCGTCAAGGGAATCATGGAGTGAAGGCGGCAAACTCCTGAAACTGTCATCAGAAACTTCAACAGAAGAAAAAGATACGAAATTGTCGTCACTATCGGAATCACTACTGTGGCTGAACAAGTTCATATATAAAAATTGTATAAATATAAGTAATAAAAATATAAGTAAATAAATAAATTAGGTACTACAATATAAAATATCCAATATCTAAGCTAGCTTTAGGCACGCTACCCGCCAGCATATGTGGAAGGATCAATAACAAATCATTGAAGTTACATACTAAAAGAATGCATGCAGGTAAAAATTCTTAAACAACATTAAACACTACCTAATCACGTGGAACGAAACGCAGCTTTTACAAGTGGCAACACATACAATATTTCACCCCTATTTTCAACCCCTTAGGAGACGAAAATTTTGAAAACGCAGATATCACTTTCATTGTTTTATTTTAAGGAGTCTTTGTACAAAGTTTCAAGTCTATACCTTTAAAAAATTATTGCCCCCATACAAACTTTGCACCCCTGTTTTACCCCCTTAGGGGTGGAATTTCCAAAAATCCCGTCTTATCCCTTGCCTCCGTTATATAACCTAACTATAGTGTAATTTCCAGCTGCGAATAAAAACTCGCTTATCTACTATGTGCCAACAACGGATTCTTGCGTATTTCGGCCACACAGTGCGCAGAGGCGGCGAAAATTTGGAAAAACTGATTGTGGTTGGGAACACCGAAGGCAAAAGATCGCGCGGTCGTTCACCAACACGATGGACCGATCAAGTGAAAGACTCGTCGTCCTCCAAATTTTACACGGTTGTACGAGACGCGCTGGACAGGAACCGGTGGCGTAATATCATCCGTTCCAGATGCAACCCTGATGCTGACCACGATCCTCAGATATGAGGGACCGACCAGAGAGAGAGAGAGAGAGAGTGTAAATTTCAAATTTCTAGGACCGGCAGTTTCGACGGGGCGGTAATTAATTAGTCACCCATCAACTTTATATATATATAGATTAATTTATATATGGTACTCTTCAAAAAAGGCGTGAAAGGGTTTCTGTGGGGTTTCTTATGGGTCGATCACGCGCGAGTGACGCATAATGGTGTTGCAAGCGACGTGGTATAAAAAAAACCCATAAAGTCCACATTCCTCAAATCCCGATGAACCCCCTTTAGTCACCTTTTAAGACAGGGAGACCATAAAGAATATGTGTGATGTTCTGTCGCTTGTTGTGGTCCGAAAACGATGATGCCCACGGTCGCTTTCTACCATCGCGCCGCTCGCCGTTGGCATTCATCCTCACACCTTAGAACCTGATACGGTATCAGAGCAATTTCGTCCCTCGGACGTTCCGGTTATGGAATGAGCTCCCTACCGACATTTTCCCGAGGGACCACAGTATGGGCCTCTCAAAGAAAGGAGTCTATACATTTCTAACGGGACACGAGTCTATACATTTCTAAGAGATAGTGGTAGCCGTACGATTAAAAAAACCGCAAATCGATGTACAGTTTAGCCGTTTGGCACACGCATACTAGAGGTGAAAACAAAATTTTTGACCCGCAGTTCCTAAAAAAATTTCCCTTAGAATTAAATTGGGGTCGGCCACGCGCACGTGACTCTTTTGGAGTCGCGAGCGTCTATAGGCTGCGGCGTCCGCTTACCATCAGGTGGACCGTACGCCTGTTTGCCAGCGTCATCGTATAAAACACCGGCCAAGTGCGTGTCGGATCACGCACAACGAAGGGTTCCGTACCGACACCTAGCAGTCCAGTTTTAAAAACACTATTTAATACCTTGAATCAAAAAAGGTCGTCTCTTCATAGTCACGGCACTTACTTCCTTTTGTTTGGGCGAGACAGTTTTTCAGTGAAAACTCAAAAACCCTTAATTCCACCTTGTTCAAACCAAAATTCGTTGAAAGTATATATTATTGTACATCACCTAAATTTTTTTCAGAATTTTAATCTTCATGGTTTGGAAATTAAAGGGGGGGGGGAGGCACAATTTGTATAACTTTGGAAGCTAATATCTCACCAACGATTGACTTAAATGGAAAACTTTCTTAGTAACCTCGATATTATTTTAAGAGGCCTATCCAAAAAATATCTTACAACTACTTGCATTGAAAAAAAATTTTCAGATTTCAGATCAGATAATTTTATTGATAAAAGTATAAATACATTTTACAAGTCAAATTGGCATAAGTAATAATATTATTATGATCTTAATCTTAATCTTTCATCCGCCGGTTACATGTATGGGGTGCCCCCCCCCCCCCACCCCCCAAATTTTTTTTTTCCAATTTTCACATCACTTAGTTATGTTTCGGTTTATAGAATAATCTTCGTACCTAATTTCATAATTGTAGTACTTATAGTCTTTGAGTACATCGGCTGTGACATACGGACAGACAGACAGACCGAAACTATAAGGGTTCCGTTTTAGCCATTCCGGCTACGGAACCCTAAAAAGGGACACCTCTGAACTTGAAAGCGTTTGTAGGCTTCGGTGATCAGGTGACCGCTTACCATCAGGTGGGCGTAGGTGCGCTTGTTTGGCACCAACGTGGTATAAGAAAAGAATACTCATACCTAGCGCACCGCTGGCATCCTGCTTGTCTGGTGGTAGCTCGGAGACCAGCAACAACAGGTCATGCGGCTGCCACCCCTTCATCGTCAGGATCCGCATCTCGCCGAGACAATTGCCGGGGTCAAATCCATACTTGGCCTCGAGGTCTTTTATTTGAGCGTAGAGATTCATATATATCTCCTACGAAACAAAAGATCAGCATTAATTTTATTTAGCAGACATTAGCTCATTGTGATACCTTCAGGCCAGATGCTGGCAAAGAGCAGTCCCATGTTTAATTATTAAAAATCTATCCTTTTTTTGCGTCTATTTCGCCCAACATTTCTGGCGATATTTTAGAACCGACTATTTTTGATGGGTTTCAATGTCAGATGGCAGCTGCTTTAGTAAAAACTAGTTCCTGCGCCAAATCTTGAGATTAGGTGCCAAACCGGACCCCGGGCTTGTCCTTAGAGCATAACTAGTAATTTGTAAAACGCTAGCAGGATATTTAATATGTATCTTGATATTAAGCCAAAGATTAAAAAGATAATATATTGTCAATCCAAGTACTTAAATAACAAGAAATTAAAAAGATATTTATATACTTGTTGATTAGTCAATAGCCTCTGTATTTGAATGATCTCCTGCCGTTTCTGAGACATGAGCCGCATGTCACTAGCCTTTGTACGCCGCTGTACATTGTTATCTTGATCTGCAATATATGGTTTTATTTTTAAATAAATCTCACGGGAAATTGTAGACAGTATATTCTTAGAATGTAAAAAATGGGTCACACATGTCTTCAATAGTCGAATATCACTGGACATATTTCGAATCGATCCGCAATTCTTAATCACGAGCACGGTGCCTGCGCGTCGAACACTACGCGCCTTTGCTTTTACCGCTTTCCACTACTTGGTGCGGGCCGCACTACGTAACAAATAAAAGCCTTGTCCACAGTTATAGTTCGTACAAAACTGTAAAATTAACGCAAGCAAAAATCTACCTTACAGTCAGAGCTCTAAGTCTAGTTTTGCTTGCGTTCGTTTGACAGAATTTGGCCTTAGAATTGTGTACGAACAGTTCGTGCAAAACTGTAAGGCCAAGTGCTATCAAATTAACGCAAGCAAAAATCTACCTTACTGTCAGAGCTCTAAGTCGAGTTTTGCTTGCGTTCGTTTGACAGAATTTGGTCTTAGAGTTGTGTACGAACTATACTTAGGTCGACCGCTTAACTGAGATCGCGCGGATGAGAAGCGGGCGGCATGGCGGCGGGTCTCTTCGTCCGCTACCCTTTGACGTCCCCCATTTTGCCCCTCTCCCGTCACAGGCATGTTCTCAGTTAAACGCTACACCTATAGGGGGACACTTACCACCCTCAATCATGATAAAGGTAAGTATAAGAACAGGTTGGCTAGCACAACATGCTGCCAAATCGTGTCACTCGCGACTCCTGTCTCACTCGCACTGTGCGAAATAAAAAAGGAAGGGTAGGTTTTTCTCGTCTCCCGCGCTCCGCAACGGCAGTTGCGCTAGCCTCACTGATTATACTACAACGTCTACAACGTACGGGCACATCACGCGGCACGAAAAACTCGAATACATTTTTCATTCTATAGTATGACCCAATCACCCCGTGTTTAAATAATCATTTTCGCAGCTAACCTTGATCAGTTGGGAACGTATCAGCATCCTCGAATCCAACTAGTAAAGAATTCACTGATGAATTCTGTAACAGCATAACATTTATTTACGATCTGCATCCACCGGGCGTCGCTGACGCGCACATAATGAGTGCTAATGCTAAAGCGGGTATTACACTGTCCTGAATCAGGCGTCCGGATTTTGATCGTCGCCGCGTTGGTGAGCACACGTGCCCGGGGCGACGACGGGCAGAATCCATTTACTGTACAAAACCCTATCTACTGTCATGGCGTCGTTACCGAACAACGTCATTGAACACGTGACATTGGCGAAATCATCATAAATTTGATGGAAGCCATTTTTTAAAGAATTGAATTGATTAAATCAGGCGTCCTAACTAGTGCAGGGGAGTTCAAGCATCTCGCTCCAACGTATAGGTCCGAACCCTTCTAAGTGTCCTGAATTCAGGAAAGTGTAATACCCGCTTAAAGGAAATTGAACCGTGTACCTATACCGTATTTAAATTCCATATTTGCACGGAATTTGTGCAGCTTGCCGCCGCGCCCACGAGTACCCGACGGAGTGGGTGGCAAGTTGAACAAATATGGAATTTAACTATAAGTCTATAACAGAAACGATTCAATTTCCTTTGGTCAGTGAAGATCGTACAATAAAGTGAAGTGGACCGACGAACCGTAAGAAGAAGCAAGCCAAAAACTTCATACTTTAATAAACAGAGCTGTAGAGAAACGGCCTAGAACAGATGACAATTAATCTTTAGTGTAGAGACAAATCCACTTACCCCTGAATTTAGACTTTTGGTAGCTCTCTTTTCACATTTTACACGCCGACCCTAAAAACAATTCTTTTGAAAATAAATTATCAAGGAAGGGTCGTCTGTCGTCTGTGTGAGTGTCTTAAGTAGGTATCAAATGTTTAGTACAGATTTGATTCACTTATATACCGAAGCTATATATAGTATGTATCTAGGTACTGCGTCATAGCATAGTGCTATCTTTTTTACTTGCTAAAGTGCTAAGACGATATAGATAGTATGGTTACATATTAAAATACCTAAAATTTATATACCTATTACCAAAATACCTATGTACGAAATACCTATTTAACCTATTTTCATAATACCTAGTGAACGATTAACCTAAACTTGAAATAACTACTATCAGAAGACCTATGTACGAAATTCCTATTTTTAATATGCCTATGTGTCATTAAACCTACGGTCATAATACCAACAGTCGAAATACCTACACTGGTGAAATGACTACTACTGGTGATTGACAGTTTGTTTGTGTGGACATCTACGCGTATATATGTATATAGTAGGGGAAGTAGTGTCACCCAATGTATGGGAGGTCCACATTTTGGTATCGGATGAATTCACTTGGCACAGATGTAATATAGGTAAATCTAAGTTAATTTAGCCCGGTAGCCATCCGCCACCCCCTGGGGGGTAGGAAGGGGGGGGCCTTGAAAGTCCCATTTTTGGGTTTTTCATGAAAAACTCATAAACGGTGACCCATAGCGAAAAACGTTCTTAGGCATAAGTAATTTAAATAAAATTATCTACATAAAAGATTCTATACACTTTGTCGCTAGGATTAATATTTAATTAGATTTTAAAGGGGGAATGTAAAATTATATGAAAATTGAAGTGGCTATTAATTCCTTTGTTTTTCAATATATTTAAAAACAAAAAATACTGCAATTATGAGCTCTATTCATTGATACCCCACTCGATGGGGTGGGTCAATTTTTTTTTTTTCGCGCCCCCCTTTAGTTGTATGGGAGCCCCCCTTAAAAACAGGCAAAAATATTTTTGAAAAAATTGTATAGCCTTGGGTCAACAAGATGCTTAAATGTTGAAAATTTGAAGAATATTGCTCTAAATTTTGCTCTTTGATGGGGGCTCTATGGGGTAGTTCTTTTTTTTTTCATACATGCTCTCCCTTAGCTGCATGGGGGCCACCCTTAAAAGGTAACGGATTGAGCTATAGTCTTCAAATTTTCACCATTTAAGCATCTTATTGACCCAAGGCTATACAATTTTTTCAAAAATATTTTTGCCTGTTTTTAAGGGGGGCTCCCATACAACTAAAGGGGGGCGCGAAAAAAAAAATTGACCCACCCCATCGAGTGGGGTATCAATGAATAGAGCTCATTGAGTGCATAATTGCAGTATTTTTTGTTTTTAAATATATTGAAAAACAAAGGAATTAATAACCACTTAAATTTTCATATAATTTTACATCCCCCCTTTAAAATCTCATTAAATATTAATCCTAGCGACAAAGTGTATAGAACCTTTTATGTAGATCATTTTATTTAGATTACTTATGCCTAAGGACGTTTTTCGCTATGGGTCACCGTTTATGAGTTTTTCATGAAAAACCGAAAAATGGGACTTTCAAGGCCCCCCCTTCTTACCCCCCAGGGGGTGGCGGATGGCTACCGGGATAAAATTAACTTAGATTTACTTATATTACATCTGTGCCAAGCGAATTCATCAGATACCAAAATGTGGACCTCATGACACTACTTTCCCTACTATATAGTGAGGTAGGTAGATACTTACAGGAAGGCTGGCAGGACTATTAAGATCTGTTAAATAAAAATGTAAGCAACTTTTCAAAATGGAGTGGAAGACCCTATTCAGTTGTTTTTATTTGTAAAAGTATTGCATTGTGATAACTTAATTTCTTAAAATTATGTAGGTATATTTCTGGTACCTAGTACAGCTATATATGGAATGGATCACTCTTCGTTTCTAAGGTTATATCGTCTATAAGATATCGATCCGTCGATGAAATCTAATTTTAAGAGTGTTTCCTATTCAAAATACATTATGTTACTGACCAACAGAATGTGTTAGCTGGAAATTGCCCGGAGCAGACAACCCCGAAGAGTTGCTAGGGTTTCGAGGAGTCGCGGAAACATCAAACGATACTTCCGGGTGCATCTCACCTGTAATCATACACCCAGTTATAGTTCGTACACAACTCTAAGGCCAAATTCTGTCAAACGAATGCAAGCAAAACTCGACTTAGAGCTCTGACTGTAAGGTAGATTTTTGCTTGCGTTATTTTGTCAGCACTTGGCCTTACAGTTTTGTGCGAACTATACCATACTATGACGAATATGTGAAGACATTTTAAAATCATCCAAGTGTATATTTGCTTCATCATCCTCCTAGCGTTTTCCCGGTCTTGCATTCCATAATGCATTCTATTCTATGGACATTTTCAGTTTAAACTTTAATGTGTACCCCCTACTTTTTTCAGATCTAGGCACAGAATAAGTAATAGTACTTACGTACAGAAGTCTCACTGTTAACAAATCCGCGCGAGGCAAGCCAAACGTGCCGACGCTTGGCCATCTCCTTCTATCGCACGCGCATCACTCGCTACATCACTTTCTCTCGCATTGATAGTCACCCGACGTGGGACCTTTGAGCGGCGCGATGACGTCACGCGAGTGAGTCGCCCCTGATCTAGGTAATCTTGAGTTTTCTGATTCAGAATCAATATTAAATCAGATAAAGAAAAAAAAATGCCCTTGATTTTCCATAAGAATTTTCTGTGTCAATTTATTGATGAGCCATAAAACAGTATGAAAAAAAAACTGCCTTTTTGGGAGGACAGTTTTTTTCTTCGCGGAAATGGATAATACTCGGTTCTATATCAAACTCCTTCTCCGTTCAGGCGGGCCGCCTTTGGAATAATCTTCCTCTTCAAATTAAAAATGTATGGTTGACGAAATATAAGCTGCACCGATTGGCCATACAAGTTGTTCGAGGAATCGGCGCAGCTTATATTTCGTCAACTATACCCAACAAATTTACTTTCAAAAAATCTGTACGTAATTTTATTGCTGGTAGTACCTAAGTATAATTCTTTGAGTATCCGTTTAGCAAGCCCTCATCATTATTTATATAGAATATTATGTATCTATATTATGTATGTATATATTTATTTATTTGTGTAGGTCTATGTAAGTATATTTTGTATGTATAGCAGTGGCGGCGCGTCAAAAAGCCGGTAATAATTTGCCTTTCTTATTCTTCATAAGCCGTAGTAAAAGACTGGCTGGCTGGCTATTAAGACTGGACTGGCTGAAAATTAGGCAAGCCGGTTGGAATCGAGTTGTATGGACGCTCCACATATATGTATAGTACATTTTCCAGTCGGTTTTTTTTTATTTAGTTGCACCGCCTACAATCTTTCTGCTGAGCCTGGAGGTTGACTGGTAGACAATGCATCATGGCATTAAGTCCGCCTTTTGTAATTGAATTTATTTTTGTGAATTAAAGATTAAACAAATAAATAAAATAAATAAAAATACTCGTGATTCTGAGTCACAAAACCCAAAATTACCCAGATCCGAAAAAACAGTACGGGTGTTTAAAGTGAAAATGCCCATATATATCCTAACATTAGCCAATATGAGCGTGATCTCGCCAACAAACTGTTATCGCAGTTTGGCGAGCAGCATAAATTTGTTACTGTAGTTATGTACATGTACTTTAGATTAATAAATAAAATAAAAATGATGTACACTTGGATGATTTTAAAATGTCTTCCCGGGATACCGGGACACCGCGCTTCAAACCGGGACATGTACGCGCGTACCGGGACGTCTGGCAACCCTATAAACACGTTCTGCCACTATCGAAGGTAGTATTGTAGTAACTCTTCTTTCTCGATTGAATAATCTATTAACTTACCTCGTGAACACGGCTTATGGCTTAATTTCATGGTTGTGCTGTTTTTTTCACTTGGGTACTTTTAATTTTTTTCTATAAATTTTAATTTACACCGATTACATACGAATTTAGAGAGCCGCATTCAAAGATGTCAAAGTCACAGTCAAAGTGACAAGAAACCACAGGAAACCAAAGAGAATATAATCACTGACGTTTTAGGAAACCTGGAATCCTGGCCACACCGAAGTGACCAAAGAGATTATATCAAAGAGTATAATATGGATTATATTGATAGACATTGAAAATAGGTTACATGTAAGATTGTAATTTTTGTGCCTCCACGTCAGGCCGCCACCACACTTCGCTATGCGTGTCGCGTTGCGTATCCGCCTCCCTTTCTTTTGCGATATTAAAGAATGAGATGCAACACGAATATTTGCACAAATACGGCGAAGTGTGGTAGCGCCATCAAGTATTAGCGCATTTATATACTGACTTATATAACGAGCATCGAAACTTTCGTAAGTTTGTATGTGATATAATATCCTCATCTCTGTCGCTCAGATACACATTTAAAAGGCCGATTTACATGCTCGTTGCATGCAAGTTTCTATACACTACGTATGTACGATGAATACGATCAAACCCTTCAATGTAATGAAAATTCACTAAAAATTGCACGGAAAATCTTGCTAGACTAAACCGCGCTTTATCTAGGATAAGTAATATCTGGGCGACCGAGCCTTGCTCGGCGTTTTCCCGAGCATGAGACCTAGCTAGATCGATTGCTCGTCCCCGAAAACCCCCCCATACCAAATTTCATCAAAATCGTTAGAGCCGTTTCCGAGATCCCCAAAATAAATAAACATATAAATAAATATACAAGAATTGCTCGTTTAAAGATATAAGATATCAAATTAAATATTGCAATGTTATGAACATGGCATGCTTCTTGCATCATGTAAGGCGCGAAATACACACAAGCGGCGTAAGGCATAAGGCACGTTTGTATAGACACTGATATGGTTTTGGACTTCCCTATATGCCGCCTTCGGGTTGAGCCGCTGAGCCCAGAGTCTAGGTATCTTAAAGTTAGGTAACTTACTTACATCAAGCTTTCTACTCGCCTATCAATTTGTCAAGATAACAATAGTTGCTGGATTTCGCCCGTCGCCGCGTTGGTGAAGTCATAGCGTCGTTACCGAACAACGTCTAATGAACACGTGGTTGGCGAAATCATCATAAATTTGATGGAAAGCCATTTTTTTAAAAGTGCAATAGTTGCTGACTCTTTCCAACTTGTAGCTGCGTCTCTGGGTTCTTATAGTGTCTAGCATAGGATTTGATTTCAAGGAAACTTAGTGCGCCTATTTTTTCTGAACTTATGAACGGGATATGATTTGACATTTACCACTAGCTTTTCGATGAAGAAAACTTCTTAAGCGTGTTAGCCTTTTGTACCAGCTTGCAGCTTGTGAAGTTCCCAAAGTATATCGGTGAGGGCCTGAAGCCGGTGAAAGAACTCTGCCCATTCTCTGTCACAGGTGAGGTGTAGACAGGTGTGGTGGTATGGGTGTGTAGGTGTACGATAGTAACATTTTAATATCATCATCGTAATCTTTTTTAGCCTGGAATCACCCACTACTGAACATAATATCAAACCGTCAATATAATAACATACACAATACGAAAACACGTAATTATAAACCCAAAATTAAAACAAACACAGAGGTTGCGTAATGTATATTCAAATTACGCTACGCATTGAACATTTTACTTTTGTCTCAATAACCAAGAATATTTTTCAAGAATTCTTAGTAGGCTAGTGCCTGTAGGGCAGTTATGTTAAATCTTGTTAACATTTGCATAATATCCAGTTACAAATGCAAACATTGCAAACCCACACCACCACCACCAGTGCAAACGTTAACAAAATTTAACATAAGGGAATACAAAACTACCAACATTCCTTGCAGTCTTTTATAGCTTGATGGTTACTATACACAATTTAACATTTTTTATTAACATTTTTTATTTGCACACACAGATGATATTAACCTGAAATACATACCTAGGAAGAATCTATTGGTACAGTATGTGATGTTCGTTAAAGTCTGATTGTATGGTAAGTTTGACAAGTTTCTATAGGATGACAGTTGCCGATGCCATATTTAACATTGATCGAAAACTTCGATTTTCACACATTATTATTGGAAAACGGGACTTAATCGCGTACACTTATATTATAAACCTTAAAAAAGGTAAATAAAAAGTGTACGCGATTAATCCCGTTTTTCAATAATAATGTTGATCGGAAAATGTTACATAGATGGTATAGTTTAACGTTTAACAAAGTTAACAAAGGACTCTGTTATCATGGAGTCTGTGCTCGATCCCTCTCCGGGGTCGGCGCTGCCGGCCCACGTGCGCAGGAGTTGTCGCTCGAGTTGCGTGCGCCGCCGGTCCTGCCTGATGAAAAAAACAATTATAGACCCATAGAAAGCTCAATAAGGCTTGTGTTATGGGTACTAGACGATGATATATTTAATAGATATAAATACTTAAGGTGGGACGCTTTCCTAAGGGAAGAAATTAGTTTGTCGCGTGAGTATCACGTGACATCAATTTTTTCAAATTATTTTAGTTTATTTCGGCTCGTTTCATAAAACACACTCCTGTTTTAATGCCCCTCATTATGTACCAGTTGTATAAACTACTATTATCAATTAACCAATTTTTCAGCTTAGTTTTAAATTATTTTTATTGGAAGAAAGGTAAATACCTGATGCGGGCGGCGCTCTCTCGCTCCAACTGCTGCGTTTGCGCATACACGACGCCCTCGAGGCGCAGCACTCGCGCTCGCTCCGTGCGCAGCGCTGACCACGTTTGAGCGCTATTCAAGTACGATTTTGAGACGTCGAAATCGTGGAAGGATGACATCTGAAAAGATTTATATAGGTTAAACGTTGGAGCGCTGTTCAGGTACGATTATGAGTCGTCGAAATCGTACCGTACACTCTATACATCCTACATCCTTATCCATCCTATCATGTAGGTACTATCGAACCAACTGAATCGAGACCCACCACAACAAACCTTATCACAGAAAATGTCATAGTGACATTGTACTGCCTGACAAGGAAAATCAGTTGGTTCGATAGTACTAGGTTTGTAAATAAACTATTTTTGAAGACGTCAATCATTAACAAGCCCTTTTCTAGGATTTAAATGCTTTGCGAGCTTCTTTAAGTTTTTTCATTCATCATATCAACATTTAAGTGATGATTAATGTAGTCCTAGAAAAAAGGGTGATAATTAGGGTTGCCAACTTATGCGCTCTGATTTGCGGGACATTTGTTGTAGAATTGCGGGACTTGGCTAAAAAATGCGGGACTCGCACACTCTATCAATATTGTGTTTGTTCTTAGTGGATGATTTCCGAGCTAAAAATTATCCTATTTCAAGTATGTACGGTCCTCCGGGAGCAGGATACAAATTATTTATTTTCATTTATCGAAGTTGTGCACTCTGCGCTCTTTCCTCAAAATGTTCGCTCCAGTTCTTATAATTCTGCAGAGGCCTGAAAACGGGACAATTGGCGTCCCGCACGCATCCTCTGCGGGACGCATCGTCTAGGGTGCTGGAAACGGGACGTCCCGCCTGAGGCGGGACGGTTGGCAACCCTAGTGATAATGATTAATGTATTCAAGGGAGCCTGTTTACATGATAGGACACGTAAGGATGGATAGACTATACACATGAATACCTCACGACTCCGTCCAGCAGTTTGACAGTACCTACCATCCAGCTGCGCGGCGAGGCGAGGTCCACGCGCGCGCGCGTCACCTGCGCGAAGTTCGCGCCGCGAACAGCTCCGCGCAGCGCTCGTGCCGCTCCAGCATGAGCGCGCGCTTGCCGCCTCCAACACCATCGCAAGCTGCTCGTACACATGAGTACCTCACGACTCCCAGATCCGTCCAGCAGCTTCGCGGTACCGTCCAACTGCGTGGCGAGGTCCCTGCGCGCGCGCTTCATCTGCGCGAACAGCTCCGCGCAGCGCTCGTGCCGCTCCAGCATGAGCGCGCGCTTGCCGCCTCCAACACCATCGCAAGCTGCTCGTACACATGAGTACCTCACGACTCCCAGCTCCGTCCAGCAGCTTGGCAGTACCATCCAGCTGCGCGGCGAGGTCCCTGCGCGCGCGCGTCACTTGCGCGAACAGCTCCGCGCAGCGCTCGTGCCGCTCCAGCATGAGCGCGCGTTTAGCCGCCTCTGATACCAGTGCGTCGCGCTCGCGCGTCAGTCGCTCGACGCGCAAGCACAGCTCATACACCTGAACGATACGTAGATGACTAGACGCATAGTGCGTCATCCACGAAGGCGCGCCCCTCCACTGCCCAAGCAAGCCGCACAAAGCACAGACTAGTTTTTTGAGATTCGCTGTGGCGGGGCGCGTCGTAGAGTGGTAAAATGACTGAAAGTCTTAGATCACAGCACAGGCATTTGATGCCCGAGCCGAAGGCAACGGCGATAGATACGCAGTCTGAGGTTTTCTTTATTACTAGCCGTGGTAACTACAAAATTCTACGTCTTCTGGCCAGGAAGTGGGAAGGTAACTTATTTAACCAATTAATAAAAATTAAAAACTTACTCCATCCATTCCATTACCTCACGGTAATTGGAACTCAATGGCCAGGTGTGACATAAAAAGATTTGTATGACATTTGTTACAAAAACTAATATCCAATCCATTTACTTTCAAGGCGGTTGTTGTAACTAGTGACATATTGATAGGTGACTATGACTAGAGTGTTTAATGTTTTTGCTTTAAGATGGGACGCTTTCCATACAAAACGTATTTTGACATTCGCAGGCTAACGACGTGATATTTTAAGAAACTTACGTAACAAGCTTTCATAAATTGGCTTTCCATTTGCGCAAAATGCCCCCTTTCCTAGAATAAACTTGTATAAACTAAAATAATTTGAAAAAATTGATGTCACGTGAGTATCACGTGACAAAGTAATTCCTCAAATTATTCTAGCTTATACAAGTTTATTCTAGGAAAGGGGGCATTTTGCGCAAATGGAAAGCCAATTTATGAAAGCTTGTTACGTAAGTTTCTTAAAATATCACGCCGTTAGCCTGCGAATGTCAAAATACGTTTTGTATGGAAAGCGTCCCACCTTAAGCGGGTATGTAATACCGTAGTACCGTCCTGAATTTAGAACGTTAAGAGCGGTACGTACCTATATGTTAGAGCGAGATGCTTCAACTCCCTGATGACTCTGAATTCAGGACAGTGTAATTACCCGCTTTATGCCTTTGCTTTATGTGTACGGTCCTCAGTTTGGCAAAACCGATGTTTGACAGCTACAAAAATGTAAGCATGCCATCCTGCTCGCACCGCCCTGGACGCATTGCTCCTTTTGTAGGTATCGCGTAATATAGTACATCAATCATTTCTGAATATATATAACATTAAAATATCTGGGCGACCGAGTTTTGCTCGGCGTTTTCCCGGACATGAGACCTAGCTAGACCGACTGCTCGTCCCCGAAAACCCCCACATACCAAATTTCATCAAAATCGTTAGAGCCGTTTCCGAGATCGCCGAAATAAATATATATATTTATATACAAGAATTTCTCATTTAAAGATATAAGATAACGTACTTGTTTTTCCAGTTCATCATTAGGAATCTCCTTATCGCTGGATTTGTAGTACTTCAAATTACGCAACTGACTGACTTCCAAACGCAGAGCTAAGATCTGTTTCTCGTAACATTTCAAGTTTTTCTCCCTAAAACACAAAAATAATATTGATACTGTGCATCATTATAAGAAATGTCAAAAGAGCTTCCACCAAAACTCGCTCGAGCACACGCTTTCCTTATCCAAGAAACACCAATTTTGTGAAATACACTCACCAAATCTCTATGTTGAAGTGTAAGTGTAAGCTGTACCTAAATGACAGCGTAGAGCAGTGAAACTAAAAAATCCCGACAAAAAACATAGTTAAAAACCAGATCCAACTTTCGATTTCAAAAACAGCACTCACATCGGTTTATCCGTTAGGGAGCCGACTTTGAATAGAGCGCTGATCTAAAAAGGACGTACTCTAAAAGAGGTCCCATTGTTATAGTTTTTTGATATATGTACAGGACAATATTAGCCATGGTAATCCAAAATTTTCGGCCTTCCAGCTCCTTAACTTTGTCCGCCGCGAATGGACAGACAGACAGACATGACGAAAAAACTATAAGGGTTCCGTTTTTGCCATTCTGGCTACGGAACCCTAAAAAGTAGCAAATTTTAACACTAGCTCCCCATAGACGATGGCATACCTTCGTCCCTAGGGGTCGTCGAAAAAATCTTTGTACCCAAAAGTTTTAGCAAATTTTGTATTCTACAATATTGCAGAACCATGTTTAGCACTAGAATGAACTTCGACGACAGTACAAGCAAAAAAACTAAAAAATGTGACACTATTCTCAAGATGGCGGACAAAGTTATGGAGCTGGATGTACGACGAAAAATTTTGTACGGGCTGCACCTTTGCCGGTATACCGTACTTCCGACTCAAATTTCGAGATGGCAATAGGCAGATCCGTATTTTGCAGGGTCAAAACCCTCCGATAACGTTGTCACCCCAACTGTTACATGATTTGCTTCTTGCATTCTACTTCTTCAAAAATGGTCCTAGTCTAAGTCTATATTTACTGTGACGTGTTCTTATCGGTTTATGTGTCTACAGTCGAAATCAAAAGGGGCTTGACACTTATTTCCCAACGGTTGAAAGCGATAAAGTACCAAAATGTCCAGCTACTATGAGTTCGACTGTAACTAGTGCGATTTAGTATGGAAGCGTGCACCCGCGCGATGTTTTCGCGTTGGCCCTAAAAATACCAACATCTTGTTATTATTTTCTCTCAGTTCTTGAAGTTTGTGTTGCATGTCGGTAATTGTACGTTCTTTGGTTACCAGTCTTGCGGCCATCTCTTTGTCAGGTTGGTTTTTCTGAAATAGCACAAGGGTTTTATAATGGACTATTCATATTTGATCGTGTCTTCGCACGCGTGAAACCTAGGTACTCTGTTCTACTTGTTTATATCGTACCTCCGCCCCCCATTTTTACTCCCCTCCTACAAAACTGGCCTTTGTCTATCCCAAGACCCAAACTATTTCCATAGTTATCAAAAGTTCAACCAGGCGGCTTTCACTCCGTCAGTTCGCCGCGCCGCTGCAAGTACAACCCCAGGCCGCTGCAAGTACATTCAGTGGCGAATTGCTACCGGACGGTCGCGTCGTCTCGTCATTCGCTTGGTGTGGTCAATATTTGTTATTTACCTATTATAATTTGGGTTTGCAAGTTGGCGATTTGTTAACAGTGCAACTTCTGTACGTAGTACTATTACTTATTCTGTGGTTCAACTACCTTGGGCGAGTTGTGGCAATTGAATTCGTGCAAAAAGCTAAATTTACTTGCTGCAAGATTCAATATCCAATAACAGTTTTATGGGTCATTTTCTATACTCGATTTTTTTTGTGTCCGAGCTGAAAATCGTATGGTAGCATGAGATAATACGTACCATTTATTTTTTTTCATAAAGAATACATGTTTCCACGTTGAGGTCCACTCAAATTCACGGACTAATTTATTTTTAAAATACATTAAAAAATACCTAAACGCTCAAATTAAGACTCCGTGCCCTGTCCGGCATCGAGTTTTGAATCAATCAAAAATTCCTATCAAAAACTGTACATTAGAATCACTGATTTCGTGTCAAAAACTTTAACTCGATTATATTTACTATCACTGAGCACAGACACTATTCACTTCACTGTGGTGAATAACTTGTAATTGATGTTTAAAAATCGTCCGAGCGCGAGTGTTAAATTTTGTCGGCAAAATTCAAAGGTCCCTGGCAGCCATCGTTTACATTTGATCAGCTTCGCGTCCTGCTTCACATGTACTCTCAAATGTCAGCTATTATATATAAAAAATCTATATATAGCAAACCGCATTAAGTTCGAGTAAACCACCTAAGTACTTCGGTTTCTGGGTGGGCGACAATTTTTTTGCTTTTGCTTGCAATTTCGGTGGCCCTTAGAAATTCAAATTTTACATAAGTAATCATTAACATATGTATGCATTATAAAGCACTTTGGTGTCTCTATATAAACGATAACTTAAAATATCATTAACATGCGATTTGAATTTTTTATGATTTTTTTATATAGATTTCCAATTCCCGTGTCCTAATTCCCATAGCTTGTTTACCCAAAACAGCTGATTTTGGGACACGGGAATTGGGAAGGGTGACTTATTTTGTTAATAAACCTCATTTAATAACAATAATTATGGATGAAATGCATAAATAAATATAATTTGTAATAAGTATATCGATTAGAGTTATAGTTTATGCGTTTATTTAAAGAAAACAGGCCAACTGCTACAATTACACTTAGCTTCTTAAATATTTGAAAAGAGTGACCCATGATTGGTAAAATTAGGCTAAATAACTTCGATACAACTGAACTTTATAATACTTGATAAATAAGATGGTAAATAATAATTTTAATACATTTTTTTCTAAGAAAAGGCAATTCCCATGGACAGATAAATTCCCGTGCCCAGGTCAAATTTTCAAATTGTAATAACTTCCGTAATTTTATAAGTATAAGTACCCCGTAAGAAAATTTGTGTTTATTAATTTTTTTATCAATTTATCAGCATACAATTATCTATGTATTATTGGTATTTCTAAATTCCATGGGAATTGGACAAAAATGCCCGTTTGGTGAAATTCACTCTTATGCAATAATTGCCAGCAAATGAAATCTCAACTATTAGTACGAATGTACCGCGTACCGCGATCTCGGCCAGTGATTTGACCAAGTCGTCCTTATCTGCTAGGCAGCACTCCAGCTCAGCCTTAACGCGCCTTAGAGTGTCCTTAGTTGCTTGCAGTTCGGACAGAATTTCAAAATCATCGAATGGACCTTGAACTATAAAAAAAAAACATATACCTAGTTAGCTATTTCACATGTCACACACTTGAGAGGACACACACTCTTTGGAAGAGGTTTATATCAGGTAGTGGACGTCTTTAGGCTGAATGATGATGATGATGATGTCATTTAACAGCGAGGTGTCAAATGTATGGAAAAACATCATCGCCCGTCTCTGGTGAATCCTGATCTTAAATCAGAACAATCGCAGATACGAGTAGAAGTTCGTTTTTCCAATACTGTTCTTTAAAAACTATCTTGACCAGAAGTTCCGATTAATCACGATTAAATTAGTAAAGAAAAAACTGGTGTTTGATGTACGACTAAGTATAATTAGGTAAAACCGGGCCCAGCTACCACGATATTTTCTATGTTCATGTTTTACGGCACAAATCGCCCAAAACGTCACTTAGACTTGACCAAAAATCTATCATGCAAGCGGGGCTGGGAGTAATTAAATCGAAATCAAGGCAGTGCCATAGAGCCGGAACCCCACTGCTGCGCACAGTCGAGCTACGCACACGTGGGTACAAAAACGTTCTGTATTTTTAATAGTAGGTAGACACTTCCACGGCAGTGCACGAACACGCTACGCACGAACGTACGAAGGAAGGTGGCCCCAAAAACTGTGTACAGGTAAATTACTTTCGAGACGTTTTTGCATTTTTAGTTGTGTATGGACAAAATTTAAATGTGTGTAAATTATTATATGTTCCGTTCGACATCTGAGATCCGTTTTTCGAGATTTGAGAGGGCGCCGCTGCGCTCGACCGGAAGTAGCCTTTTGCGTCAAAAGAGTCGCCCCACGCCACCGCTGCCACGTGACATCTGCTTCCGCCGACCTGCGAACAGCCGAAAGCGCGCGCCCGCCTCTCGCCGCCATGATGGTTCCGCATTATTGCGTCGTCTGCCGTACTGATCGGACGTACCTTTCTTGTAAATTACTTAGACAGGGAGGAATCTTAATTCTCGATATTTCATTTGCTACGTAATTATCAAGAGGGAGTTCTAAAAATAACGCGTGATAGGAATTACGATTTTTAAAATATCACTTATATCGGACTACCCTCTTTTGTAAATGTTTGTTCGCGAGTGTTTCGGAATCTCGCTATGAACAACGAGAGTCGCCCCTCGTTGGAGGAGAAGGAGTGCGCTTCGGGATCATCGTGTCTCGGCGATGCGCGGCGCCGGCCGGGCGCCCCGCGCCACGTGCCGGCGCCCGGGCCCGCGCCGCCAGCACTGGACGGAGGTTTGAATACATGTCATACCAAATGGTGAGTCAGAATAATAATTTTCTCTTGGTTACTCCCGTGTCCGGTGCCGCCGCAGCCGCGCGGCCCCCGCCGGGGACACGTGGCGTGGTCGGACGGCGCACGCGGGCGCCGCTAGCCCGGCCCGCGCGCTGCTGCCTTCCGTGTCTGCCGCTTACCCCGGGGGCCGTGCAATTTAAGTATATTACATGCACCTATAAGGGTGCCGCCCGCCCGGTGTAAAATAAACCTCCGGGCCGTCCGCCCCGAGGGCGATGGAAACTTCGACGGTGTTGTACTGTATCCAACTACAGTGACAGACGAGCGTAGCGTAGGTGGACCACTTTATGGCGAGTGGATCCTCCAGCCTGTAGATGCCTGCAACTCGGAGGCAATCGCGTGCGCGTTGCATACCCTTTGTGGAATTTGAGGATTCACTGTTGTCTGCTGCAAATGCTGCAATGACGGCGGCGACCACTATGGTGCTGCCCGTCATAGTGGCGCCACATCTTACCCTGGGGCGGTCCGCCCCATGGCGACGGCGACCGCGTTGGTGCTGTAGGCCGCGATGCAGCGATGAAGCTTTGTGTCGTAATGTCGACGCTGTCCTCAATGATGTGTCTGCCGGAATAGCGACGCTATCCGCCGCGATGACCCTGTCCGCCGCCATGGCGACCCTGTCCGCGATGATGATGTCCACCTTCTCCCGCCACGTGGGCGCCGCCCGCCGGGTCCGCGCCGCTTCGGCGCCTGCCACCGCGACCGAGCCGACGCTGCCCGCCTCATGGCGGTGTCCGCTGCGACGGGGCCACCGACTACGATGGTGCCGTCCGCCACAATGGCACCACCGACTACAATGGTGCCGTCCGCCGCAATGGCGCCACCGACTACAATGGTGCCGTCCGCCGCAATGGCGCCACCGACTACAATGGTGCCGTCCGCCGCAATGGCGCCACCGACTACAATGGTGCCGTCCGCCGCAATGGCGCCACCGACTACAATGGTGCCGTCCGCCGCAATGGCGCCACCGACTACAATGGTGCCGTCCGCCGCAATGGCGCCACCGACTACAATGGTGCCGTGCGCCGCAATGGCGCCACCGACTACAATGGTGCCGTGCGCCGCAATGGCGCCACCGACTACAATGGTGCCGTGCGCCGCAATAGCGCCACCGACTACAACCGTGCCGTGCGCCGCAATGGCGCCACCGACTACAATGGTGCTGTCCGCCGCAATAGCGCCACCGACTACATCGGTGCCGCCTGTGGCACCACATCCAGTCTTGGTAACGTATATCGCGCCGCGCCGAGTAGCTCCGAACGACACGCAGGAGCCGGCTCCGGCCGCGTCACAGCGTAATCGGGTATAGTCTTGACACTAGCCCACTACTTCCACTCACGTCTCTACTACCTAGTGCAGAAACGCCGATTCGAGTGGTGCAGAACGCCGGATGTCTGGCGCGTACTGCCTAAATATTTATGATTAATCGAATTACAAGGTAATATATTCGACTGATGTAGTTCATCTTCAAGAGGCGTGCCCAGGGGACAGCAGATTGGATCTGCTTCGATCCATCGAAAGTAAGTACATAGGGAAGACATGGGAAAATTCCCAACCTCTGTCGATTCAATCGTCATTGCATCTACGGAGTAGCATCGACAAAGTTAAAACTGATCTCACTCATCTCAGCTCGCCCTCGCCTTACTGCTCAGGTTAGATCCTATTAATAATCTATTCGCAAAGGCTCTAATAAACAAAAATGGGTCAAAAACAAGACGTTATTCTAAAGCGAGCCCGAGATTCCGCTCCATTGAAAAAGGGTAACCCATTATCGAAGAATGACTTCCGGGAAGTCCTTCGATCTGTCTCCGACATTATCGAAACAGATAACTATCTTAGATCTCATTGTCATCGGTATGAATTTATTTTCGTTCGGAAAACCCCCTTTTTATTTTTGAGTTTCTTACATAGTATGACTATTAGTCCCTCTATGACCTTGGTGTAGAATATCTCTTCAAATTTCATCAGATGGCATTTCTAGTACAGTTATTTTTCCCGCTCAGAATTTTGATAGTTTACGTGTGATTACTTGTTGCTATACCGCTTTTGTTGGATGCCTTATTTTTATTCTTAGTTATTTCACATGTCTACATGGCTCCTTATTTTGTTTTTCACTGTAACACAGGCATAGACGCTTGTTAACATGAGACTCATTAAATGAATTAAAATTCCATTATACATGGACATACATCGATACAGTTGGACTTTCACCCTTGACCTTTACAAATTTGATTGTGTACATACTTCTTATAACAAACCAGTCGCAGCTATCACTAATTAAACTACTATCGAAATCCACGAGAATCACCCTAATCAATTTAAATTAGCCATCACAACGGCTGTTGCGGACCTCGTATTAAAACAGAGTCCACTCTCTACCAAAGGAAAAGGTAAACAAACACGTTACTGCGTGTCTTATGGCTCTACCTGGCGTAACTTTCACACTACCTACGAGAGGTTATGTCGACTTTGCAAACGTACCGCCCAGAGAAAGTTTGCATTGCAGCAGTCTTTAGCGATACCTGGAAAAGCTGCAAGCCTGCATTTATACGAAGGTGAGAACCGCGAAGCATGGAGTAACATACGTAACAGGATTTATGCTACAAATGAACAGCCGGATCGCTGGAGCATATAAGTCTCTCCCTTGCTGCTACGAGTGATGAGTCATCACTGATGATACTTAAGGGTCCGTCTGCAGGTAACACTGGTCCTTTACTACCTGTCAGGTCATCATAACTCCGCGGCCGATGGGCTATCGAGGGGACACTTCACCCCCCAGTGGCATCTGCGCCCCGAGGCCGCTAGGATCCCGGAAGGACGCTGAGTAGTCAGCCCTTCGCCCGCTGAGGCGTCCGCCCTTCATCCGCTTGGGCGTCCGCCCCTCGGCCGCTTGGGCGTCCTGCCCATCGACCTCTCTCTCTCTCTCTATCGTCTCTACCGCGCCTGCGATCACGATGCGTCTGAACACAGTGATCGTTGCCGACAGCTACACTGACCGTAAACTTGATACCACGTCGGCACTGTTCAATATGACGAACCCCTAGCGGAGCAGGCGCTGCTGGAGCCTGACGAGACGTAGCGGAACCGACGGAGCTACACAATCTGCATGTGAGGACATCCGCCACCACAAGTCTGTCATAGAATCTTAAGGACTGGCCAGTTCATTACAAGTGAACGCTTTGACACCAGGCTGGTCCGTGCAGCGGAAACGCCTACTGGTGTCACGCTAGCGCACGTCAACTATCTATCAAGATATGGTGTGCTAGGGACGAGATCAACAGCAGGTAGTCAAGCGTTAGCTTGCATATGTTTTTTCCAGCGAATAGGTTTGTATACTTTGTCAGGTATGATTTTTATCCGTAAATCAGTAATTACTGCAAAGTGCAATCGTCATCTTTTATCGATCTCTATATTTTCGAACGCCTAACGCAAAAATGTCTTAATGTCTTAACCTTTTCGACGCCAACGACGTATGCGCACCATCGGCGCGACTCCTACGACGCATACATCCGTCATGGCTTCCAGTGCGATATCTGTCTGCATGCATTTCTGTAGGGTTCAACTTCGCTTTTGACATTCCCATGTTATGGCGTGAATAACAACGTTTTTATTGACAGGGCGCTGGAAAGGTAAAGTAATTTGACCAGCGTATCCAGAAGAACTGTTGGGGTGCTTGATACGTTCAATCATGACCTTGCGCTACTAAACTATGGTCCAGACACTAATAATTCTAATAAAATACATTTCTTACTCTAATACAAAACAAACGTTTTCTTATTCAGAAAACCAACGTTCTGAATAAGATATCAGAATTCTGGCTACGTCGACGTGTAATGATTTCGGAAAACTTTAGATAAGTTGGAATTAATTTATTGTATTGGTGCCAGTCATAGCTATCTGATCCAGCCCCGGTTATACTACATAGGGATATGCTGTTAAACTATATAAATATTCTTACAATACGCTTTGTTCTAGATGTCTTCTGGACATTTACGCATCCTGTTGCTTTTGCCCCGATGCAGTATCTCCTTATAACGGGCTGAATAATACTAATGTCATTGTAGCAATATTTGTGGGCAATCTTACACTTAATAATCGGTTGATAACACGAATAATTACTCATTCACCGCTAACCTACGCTAGTGACGCAAAAACTGCAAAACATATACTTAATAGTTCAATCCACATATACGAAAATTGCCTATAGTTCTCTGTGGGATAGTATTCGGGTCTATATATTTGCCAAAAAGAACGACTCTGACCCGGCGTGCCCGTGTGCTGTTCTAGGAACTCGCGACCCGGACTTAGTTACTCGTATTAACTAATAATGTTTACTCCATATACTACTTATTCCCTTTATCTACTATGTGGGTGTTACCATAATGTTTGTGCGCCCGCTTACTCGCCACCAGGAGATAATAAACAGATCTCAAATCAACGGATCTCAGATGTCGAACGGAACATATAATATGAAATTTTACCTTCCAATAAAATTAATATTATATTTCCTGAGACATCTGAGATCCGAGTAATGGCTTCCTGGTGGGCTGCCAACGGCATTTCCTCCGCAACAATGAGGAACCATCATGGCGGCGAGAGGCGGGCGCGCGCTTTCGGCTGTTCGCAGGTCGGCGGAAGCGGATGTCACGTGGCAGCGGTGGCGTGGGGCGACTCTTTTGACGCAAAAGGCTACTTCCGGTCGAGCGCAGCGGCGCCCTCTCAAATCAACAGATCTCAGATGTCTCAGGAAATATAATATTAATTTTATTGGAAGGTAAAATTTCATATTTTTTAGTAAATGTAGAATCCCTGTAAATAGTGTATATATACAAAGACTACTACAAATGCAAAATCGTCTCGAAAGTAATTTACCTGTACCTGTGTACCGCAGTGGGAAATATGGGTACACGCAGACGACCAACGTAATGTACTCATGTGTGAGACGTGTTTAGCGTGTGCCACGGGGGTGCCGTGTATAGCGTGTGCGTGCATAACATGCACAGCATTGGGGTTCCGGCTTACATTTTTACACACCTCTCCCAGGTAAGTATTCGATCTGTTTCAAGTTCTGTGTATCAACCAGTGCACGAGCGGTTTCTTGTAACTTATTATATTGCTCCTGCAAATTTTGCAACCGTTTTTCCACCTCCTGGGCCTGTGATCTCAACAACTCCTTTTGGTTTTCCTGTTCGAAATGTTGGGAAGTATTTTTGTATTTATTACAATACACGGTTCTTGTCAATGAGCGTAGAAAATCAGTTTAATTAATAAGCAGATCAACTAGCATTAGAAAACCTGAGGGTCATTGTGGATTGTGGCACTCTTTGGGGGAGGCCTATGTCCAGCAGTGGACGTCTTTCGGCGATATGAAAATAAAAGGCGACTTCCACACCAAAGTTTTTTTTTTCACAGAAAAAGTAGACTTTGTTAGCCGCAAAATAGCACACGAGCGATGCTCTCACTAGCCAGTAGCAGTAGTTGTGCAGTCGTGATCGGAATCTCAGCGGATGAGATGATTTTGCAAGAAATACTCGTAAAGTGATCACCTGATCCTCCAGTTTCGACATTAAGGATTCTACTCGAAATGTCAGCTGAGTCTCTCGCTGCTCTGCCTCTCGCATTAAGTCTGCTGTCCGTTCTTGAAGCTCCGCTATCCTGTAGGTACACATAGTTTGTAGATACACAAAAATATTATCCGCTACAGCTAGATACTAAATAAAGCTATTTGGATCGCTTAATCCACAAAAATGTATTCCTTTTCTAACAAAATATGCCAGAACGCAGCAAAAAGTGGAACGCTATCTTGTGTCCGTTGTCAGTTTGGGGTAGGTACATATGTAGCCATAAATGACCATTGGCCGTTGGGGCAGAAAGGTTCTTGAATGGCGACAAACGTAGCGTGGGAAGGCCTGCGAAGGGTTGAACCAGCAATCTGGCAAGGGTCCTGGAAAGCCGAATGTGGGCGGTACAAACATTCATTGTCAAGATCCTTGGGGGGGAGGCTATCTAGCAGTGGGTATTCGATAATAATGACGATAATGAGGAGACATAAATGATCCTAACATGGGAGACCAACTTTACCTACCTTAACTGAAGTGTGTCACGCTGGCGAGATAACACTTCCACTGAAACTTCACTATTTTTGCTTTCAGATTTTCTCGAAGTATCTTCAAAGTTTGACTTACGATAATTGCTATGCTGGAAAAGATAAATAAACGGCAAATAAATAATCGTGTCAGTGCTAGGTATGATGATCATAGCCGATTTCGGCCACAGCGACTGTGTGGTCTGGTTCAGGTACGAGTATTGGGTTGGTCCGCTCTCTGGTGCGCTCGCAAGTGGCTCACGTACCCTATCTTTTTAACAAAGTACGAGCGCACCGCCCTACCGAGGTAGTTATACTTGTAAGTAAGTTGTTTATTTGCAGAAAATAGTGGGGGTACAATAATGGGGTGTGGTGGTGTAATGTGGTGGATTGTTACAACAAGTTGTTGGTACAACTACGGCTGCAGGTGGACGGGCCTTGAGTTCGTCTCGCTTTCTGTCAAGCTCGTTACGACGCTCAAATGTGTCAAACTGCTGCTCGTGGATGTACCGTCACCATTCGAGCTATAGTTAGTGCTATAGTGCTGTTATGTGTTACTTTTGTTGAGGTTATGCAATAAAGAGTAATTGTATTGTATAGTTACGAAGGGACTCCTTAAATCGGCATTTTATCATCTATCCGCGTCTTCTTTCATCCCTCGAAGAAAATGTATCCCTAATTCGCAAATACATGCCAGCACAGTTATGTTAGAAAATTACACGTCATGTTACCTTTTATACTTGACGTACATACTTAGGAACAGGTTATGATACGATATTTATTCTACAAAAATATTTCTGCCCCTATTTGAAAGAGGGGAACTACCAATAGCCCCGTTATTTAAATTTTACTCAGCTCTGCACTTCGCTTGAGTGCAAGGATGAGTCCAACAACACCTCCTGATTGATGAAAATTGGTTAGGTTCTGCCAACCAATTTTACCAACTATGAATTATTTGTTCTCAGATGATAATTTCTCTCTTTTAGTGAAGCCGAAATGTTTGTACTTTTAAAGCTCGAACTACACGCACAAAAGGAATTCATGGTTACATCTGGGTTCCCGGCTCCCGCAACCGACATTGCTTGCTGTGAGGTTACTATTCGTGCACAAGAACGCACACGAATCGATTTATATAGCTGGTTAGCTTATGGAGTGCCCACGACCATTTCACACGATGAAATGTTGCGGGAGCCGGCAAGATGTCAGTCGGAGCTCCAATCCAAGTAATTAAACAAGCCAGTGAGGTCAATTGTAAGCCAGGATGACTTTATCGGCATGCATGTAGTCCGTGCTTTACAGTTTAGTCACCATTTGTTTTGTTTCCTGGAGAGGCGTGAAGCGGCTGCCACTTAGCTGTCGCTCGAGCGGTGAACAGCGCGCGGGCATTTTCGCTGTCCCTTCCTCCACAGGTGACAGAATCTCCTTCGAGACAACGCGGGCGAGCACCATTCCCAAGTTGCACTTCATACGTCTCCCGCAATCCTGCCCCGTAGTTGGCCTAGTTATAATTGGTTTGGCGTTCTGCGCCCACTTAGACCGGGTGCTGGTCAGCTGTCGCTCCAGTTCTGCGCAGCGCGCGCGCGCCGCCGCCACTCGTTCTTCTGCAGCCGCCAGCATCTCCTTCAGGTTTACGCGAGCGGCGCGCTCTCGTTGCAAGTCCTCTGACAGTTTCTGCATGGTTAACAATATTTATAAAACGTGTTCCTGGTTTATATAGTTTTACATATTAACAAGCCCACCGTGCCCCTGCAGAGTCATAACGGACGATTAGAGGAACCACTGGTTTCGAGGTGTAGCCTGCTTATTGCGCAATAATGCCACTTTACCCTGCTTCCTCCGAGTACGCCGCCGGCCGTTATGTATAAAGCAATATCCAGCGTTAAAAAAGAAATATGTACTAAGTCAGTTCACTTTACGTGAATAATGTATCTTAACGAATGCAGCGCTAAGATAACCTAATACTTAGTATTCAAAAATTACAGACGTCATTGTAAGCTTACTTACACAGCCGGATCCTGGGCGGCGCAAGGTGTAAATAAGAGGAGTGTGTGTGGAAGCAGGGAAGTCTTTGCTGCCTTTTTCGCGATCTACCCTTTGACTTCATCCCTCTTACGCCACGCGCTATGCAAGAAACTCCTCCTCGTGAGTTAAACGGTAGACTTAAAGTATAAGACGATGTTAAGGTAGTGGTTTCAGTACCTTTTGGTCGCTGGTTTTCTCCGTTTCCTGTTGTAACTTTTGTTTTTTGTAACATGCGAGCTCCTTTTGCAAGCGCTCAATCTTTTTAATCATGTTGTCACGATCTATCCAAGGTATTCTATTAAAAGAAAATATGTAAGTAGCGTTAGCAGTCTATGCACAAGGTGGACTGAAGGCCCGGTAAGGGTCGCGGGAGTCCGCTGGATGCGGGTGGTACAGGACAGGACCGGTCATTGTGGCACCTTTTGTGCGATGCCTATGTTTAGCAAAGAATGTAATTCGGCTGATACTTATTAAAATTTAATATAATTGATGATGATGATAATATCGAATATTTGCTGAACCCCAATGTGGCTACTTCAGCACAATTTTATAGTAAATGTTTCTTATTCTCCTCTCTGTAAATGTTGTCCTGTACTTAAGTGTTGTGCTTATTCATAGTGGTATTCTAATTGGTACCTAACAACTTTACGACATGTTTATTATGAAACAAAAGATTCATTCATTACAATGACTGCTTAAAATTAGGCACTCATGAAAATGTATAGGAGAGGCATTTGATTTGACTGAATCTTTTATTTTCTTGTAATGAAGCTGTTCAAAAATAATCATGACATACTTGGCGGCATCTAGGCTATGAGTTAGTTTAACTTCCAGGTCTTTTACAGTCGTCAAAACAAGTTCGCGCAAAATTACAGTCTCCTCATCAAATTCCTTGTTCTTCGTTTGCCATTCTATGTTCTGAAATACAATTGTTCATTGTGCGTCATATATAACAAACAGAAACTCCCAACTGGTGTATTCTCAATAGGAATAGGCAGAACACTTTCATCTCGGAGTAGCCAACTGGCGTGAAGTGGCGCAGAGTAGAGAAGAGTGGCGTTCTCTTGTGGCAGAGGCCAAGCAAGATCCGTTTCGGGTCATCGAGCCAGCGTAGTAGAATAGGTTTTGAGATGGAGAAAATACCCATAGTCGATTATACCTACAGAAAAGTGTAAGTAAGTGTGAATGTCATGCACAAATATCAATTATGATATTTTGGTCATCAATTTTGTCACTCATTATTTTTCATGAATTTAGATGTAATATTTGCCTTCAATATATGATAACTTACATTGCCTTCGTATACAAATACTCTGTTTTCATTGCGTTGTATTGCCCGTATAAACTTCAATACCTCCAGGCGTCGTCTTATCAACTCGGTTCCCATGTTTAAGACTCCCTCACGGATCCCAGTCAGCTGGACTGTTAGCTGTTGCAGTATCTTCGGCCCTGGGAAATTATAATGAATTGTGATCGAAGCGGACACGCAGAACAGCTTGTCAGCTAGATAACCTCTAAACACGAGCCTCAGAGCTCCTGGCCTATTAACTTACCCCCTTCCTCCTCCTTCCTTTCTTCTTCTTTTCTTCCTTCTATTTTTTCCTTTTTTTTTCTTTTTTCCTTCCTTTTCTTTTTTTTTTGGTCTTTACTGTTATTCAAGCATTGAAGTGTAGTTGTGTAGGTACACCGTAATATTTGGTGACTGTATAGACTCATGCGAGAACGGCACAATCTCCCACAGCCATTGCAGTGAAAGGATCTAACCTAACGCTAATGAAAATGGGAGACTATCGCGCAAAGAGAGTTACTATTGGTCGTCCCAAATACCGCTGGAAAGACGAACGCCTTAAAGGCCTAGCCAACTTCGGATTACCCAACTGGCGTGAGGTGGCGCAGATTACAGAAGAGTGACGTTCTCTTGTGTCAGGGGCAAAGACCGTGGCCTCTTTGGGACATCGAGCCAGTGTAGAATTAATTTAAAAAAACTAACCAAGAACTCCTTTGATCTGGACCTGCTGACGACCAGGCGCGCTCTGCGACATGAGCAGCAGGTCGTGCACCGGCCAGTCGCTGACAGACAGTAGGCGAACTTCTGCCGCCGCATTTCCAGAGGAAGTGCCCGACTGGACCTCCAAGTCGCGTAGTTGGGCATATTGGTCTATATAGGCGTTCTGTGAAAATAAAAACCTTTTTATCCACACCCATATCATAAATCCTCTAATATGCGTTCGGAAACCGTAGGAAATGACTCTCATTTCAACATTCAATGAATTTATGTCAATTTTCTTATCTGTGGCCATGGCTACAGCAGTAATATAATTTTCATTTTAATCTCCTATTTAATTTTATAATATTAAACGTCATACAAAACTGTCAAAATTTAAATGTCAAAGTTGACATGTCCCTATTCTATAGTATCACTGAAAATTCAAATTCAGTCGATGCGAAATGTCAGCTCGAAGTTTTTTTAGTATATATCGCACGAAATTTGAGCTAGAACGACATGATCACACCAGAATAGGGACTCTGTACTTTTTAAAATAAAATTCAGGTATCGGTTGCCAGTTCTGATTTCGATATTTCCGCAACCGTGCAAAAAAGGTTGTATTAATACAATTATTGTATTTATTTACTACGGTTTCTGAACCCATCTTAGAGTAAATATGTGTGTAGATAAAGTAATGTATGCAACTGTACATTAGGCATTAAAACACGAGTGTGTTTTATGAAATCATTATGTACCAGGTTGCATAAACTACTATTATAAACTAGACATAACTACACTGGTAAACTTTATAAACTAGACATAGACTGGTGGAAACCAAGTATACATGCCCAATATGCTCAGGCCTTAGCCTTATCAGTATCACCGTCCGAAACTGTTTTTCTAAAAAACCACTGAGATATTTTATACTTTTAGAGTGGCCCTGTGAGCTGCGGACCTCACGAGTTTTTTTTTTAATTACTTAAAACTGTCTCGAATAGTCTCGATACATCAAAACAAATTATTTATATCAATATATTTTATCGAAGCTGAAACGACTTTCGTTTCACTCAGTCAATAAGTAAAAGCCTCAATGTTACTATTGCCAAATAAAATGCTTAAATGTTGTTTTTATTCATAGTAGAGAGGCCAATTCGTCGAAAGTGCCTTATTTACGATTTTCGTAGGACTGAAAAGGTTTATACCGACAAGTGGTATCGTTGGAATCAGCATGCTCTACTGGTTATCACAACGCATGTTGTCGCTTTCTAAAGTAGTGGAGTGAGTTTTTATGACGTCATAAGTTTTATGTATGAAAAATACACAATTTTTTCTTCAAAAACCTATCGAGTGGGGTATCAAAAGAAAGGACTTCATGAGCTGATTCCAAGAATATACCACATTGTTAGATTTCGGCCAGTGGTGCCGTAAAAAATAAAGTTCATTTTCAAAACACACCAAGTTTGGTCTCTTCCTGACAAGAAACGGTTGAATGATTTTTTATAGGTATACGCTGAACGATTTACTGTATCATTAATATCTAAACGCAATGAAAGGAGTTTGGAAAAAAATCACTATACGTGAACTGCAGTCAGATCTACAAAATGCTAGTATTGCTGCTTTAAAATAATGAAATAAATGGTAGGCATTCATATTTTCCGAACTCCTTTCATTGCGTTTAGATATTAAGGATACAGTGAGTCATTCAGCATAAATTTAAGAAAAATTCATTCAAGCATCTCCTGTTAGGAAGAGCCCAAACATGGTGTGTTTTGAAAATGAACTTTATTTTATACGGCGCCACTGGCCGAAATCTAATCTAGTGTGGTATATTTTTGGAATCAGCTCATGAAGCCCTTTCGTTTGATACCCCACTCGATAGGTTTTTGAAGATTTATTTTTTATTTTTCATACATAAAACTTATGACGTCATAAAAACTCACTCCACTACTTTAGAAAGCGACAACATGCGCTTTGATAATCAGTAGAGCATGCTGATTCCAACGATACCACTTGTCGGTATAAACCTTTTCAGTCCTACGGAAATTGCGTTTTTTCAACTTGGCCTCTCTACTATCAGTTGATACAATGGTTCCTACAGAAAACCAAGAGCAAAAACCTCTAAAGCAAAACTTTGTAAGAACAACTAACTCTGAACTGAACAAAACCGGTAACCAAACTTAACAAATTCGTCAAATGATGTACAATAAAATCAAATGATGTAGAGATAAGGGCCACTTGACCCTTATATCTGCTCTTATTTGATATTACCAAACAAAGCTACAATGTAAATGGCATCTTCTGAATTGAAACGACAGAGTTGAAAATTGCGGGAAGTATTTTGACGTCCGGCAGTTAATGTTAATGATCAAAATGGATATTAATACCTGTTGCTGAATAAATTTATCCCGAAACTTTGCAAACTCTTGCCGTTTCTGCTCAAGTTCGCTATCTGCTTTGATATTTTGAGGTGGCGTCTTTCCTTTTTCTGTAATTAATTAATTACATATTACCAATCAAATGTGTTTATTTAACTACATCGGTAAGCGAACACCGCAGTCTCTGGACACTTAGGACTGCAGAAGGATCACAAGCGCGTTGCCGACCGGTTTAGCCTTAGTTGGTAGTGACGCTGTCTACAAAGCTGTAGGTCATGGGTTCGAAACCCGTTCAGGACATTTATTTGTGTGATGCGCAAGAGTATTTGTTCCTGAGTTTTGCATGTTCAATATATATTTAAGAATATGTTATCTATATTATCATCGTCTAGTACGCATAGTACGCTTTGTTTAGTTTGGGACTAGATCGATTTGATAATTAGTTATGTTAACAATTAAAGTCAATTTCATCTCTGGTGTCTCTGTGTTGTGATTTTTTGTTTATGTACGCACCTGACGAAGCCTGTGATGTGGATTAGAATTTGTGGACTATTTGTATTTGTGTTTGTTTTGTATTAGAGTTTGTGTTATTAAAGTCATAAGCTATTATGTCATTATGTCGGAGTACATTAAATGGAACTAACCGTCTTCTTGAGAGGGTCTACTTCTGCTACCTGATCCTTCTGTAACTTTGTCATCTGAAGAAACCTGGAAAGAGACGTCGAAAAACCCATTACACTGCATATTGAAACTCGCATACGAGTCTCGGGCGTCTGTAAATAAGGCTTTAGGATTTTTTAAGACCCAGTGGTACGAGTCGGAGATCGAATCCGCGACCTCTATGGAAATTCGCGTACAGCCACAGTGGCGTGACGGGCGTTTGTATCGCTGCACAATTCGTGTGAACAGCTCTTAGGGATAAGCCAGAATTTCGACATTATTCGAGCAAGACCTTGGCTATGACACATTGATAACAGCAATCCAGATTGGCCACTGGCAATATTTACCTGATAGTGTAGGCATATATATAGTTATAGTGAATAACGTTTATCTCACGCCAGACTACTTTAAACCTTTGTGAATGACTACAGTACAGTACTGCAGCTTTTCACACAAATGCGATTTTTTTTTAAATGTAACAAGTCAACGTACGTAAATATAGAGCTCCGAGCGATGTCTTAGCGACATATCTTATTTCGTGGAAATACGGACCAAATCCCAGCAGCTCCAGTATAGATCAGTCATCATTAAACAAAATAGGTTACGATTAAACTAGAGTTTTTTTCTTTTTAGGGTTCCGTAGTAAACAAGGAACCCTTATAGTTTCGCCATGTCCGTCCGTCCGTCCGTCCGTCCGTCCGTCCGTCCGTCCGACCCCCGTTTTTCTCAGTAACCGTTAGTGCTAGAAAGCTGTAATTTGGCATGAGTATACATATCAATGACGCCGACAAAACGGTAGAATAAAATCTTTAAAAAATTTTTTTTTTAGAGTACCTCCCCTACATGTAAAGTGGTGGTGCAATTTTTTTTTCTGCCAAACCCCATCGTGTGGGGTATCGTTGGATAGCTCTTTTAAAAATATTATAAGGTTTCTTCTAAAGCATTTTTTGATTAAAGAATAAGTTAGCGTGATATTAAGCTTTGAAGTGATAATTTTTGCTATGGTCAAGTGTCCCCCCCCCCCCCCCCCCCCTGCCAGCTAAACGGTGGCTACTACGCATGTGAAAAAAATCATGGTAGTAGTATATACGATGAATTTAAAAGGAAAACTATCACAGCTAAGTAGACATTACTAGTTAACGAGTAATAGTCGAACTTCAGAAATGTACTTTGCAAAAGCAAACTTTCGTACAATTTCCATTGATACCTTAGATAATGTTGTTAATTCGTTCAAAAACATAGTAAATATAAGTTTTCGAACTTTTTAGTCCATATAATGTAACGGGTGGACGACTACGGAACCCTACCTTGCGCGTGGCCCGACACGCACTTGGCCGGTTTTTTCATATATCGTTGGAGGCATGGTAAATAATGATTACCTATCTAAAAAGATTGAAATTTTTAGCTGCCGCTTTTGGAAACACGGAAATATTTTAAAATTTTGCCAAAAACTGTATAAATACCTACTTATGGAATGAGAGTTACCAAAAACAGTGGCATATTATATGGAACTTAAGATTTCATTACAATATTTCATTTGCACATGCAATTGGCTATAAAAATCTAATAACTTGATAGCCTAAAGCCAGTGGCGTAGCTAGGGGGGGGCTGGGGGGGGCACGTGCCCCGGGCGCCGTCCAAGGGGGGGCGCCAAAACGGGCGAAAAAATAAATTCATTTTCAAAAACATCGATTCAACGATCGAACGAGTCAACGAGTCAATTGTATAGTGTGAATGCGGCTAGAGGTACCTATTTCATTCAAATTGCTTAACAAGTAGGGCAGTGAAATTGTACATTAAAATCGCAAAGCGAGATGTAAAGCTGCATTTTTGGTATGTTATTCGCACCCCTTAGGAGTATGTGTGACTACATTTTGCAAGCAAAAAAAAGTTGTGCTACCTGTATGATACGTGAAAAACTGCAAAATTTTCGGACTTTTTTCAGGTATTGTAGTTAAATTCAAAAACTATGGGTTTCTGACATTACTTGTCTATGGCATTTTTTAAGTACATTAAATTTGCAACAATTTGAGCCTACCTACAGCTCCGTATGTCTTATAGTTTTTGAGACATGATGTTTCAAAAATACTGCTTTATTGAGTTTTGCCTATAGTGCGTGTTGTTACGGGTTTCCGTCGAACAAACACTTCACCACCGGCCACCAGCGCCGGCTTTTAGAATGTTATCAGGCATATCTCCTGGACCCCGAAACTGCCGGGAGACAATCGCTCCAAGGTCGCTCTCCCGAGTAATGACGTCATAAAAATTGCCGCCGAAACGTTTGGAAAAGTGGCAATCACACCCAACCTATGCAACATACATACACGTGTATGGTATCAAATGAAAGCTGAATAAATATGCCATAACGTATACCTAAATTAAGTTTCAATACATTGAGACAATTCAAAACTTTAAACAAAATAATAAAAAACCGGCCAAGTGCGTGTCGGGCCACGCGCAAGGTAGGGTTCCGTAGTCGTCTACCCGTTACATTATATGGACTAAACAGTTCGCAAACTTATATTTACTATGTTTTTGACAGAATTAACAACATTATCTAAGGTATCAATGGAAATTGTACGAAAGTTTGCTTTTGCAAAGTACATTTCTGAAGTTCGACTATTACTCGTTAACTAGTAATGTCTACTTAGCTGTGATAGTTTTCCTTTTAAATTCATCGTATTTACTACTACCATGATTTTTTTCACATGCCTAGTAGCCACCGTTTAGCTGGCAGGGGGGGGGGGGGGGGGGGGGGACACTTGACCATAGCTAAAAATATCACTTCAAAGCTTAATATCACGCTAACCAATTCTTTAATCAAAAAATACTTTTAGAAACCTAATAATATTTTTAAAAGAGCTATCCAACGATACCCCACACGTAGGGGTTTGGCAGAAAAAAAAATTGCACCACCACTTTACATGTAGGGGAGGTACCCTAAAAAAATTTTTTTTATAAGATTTTATTCTACCGTTTTGTCGGCGTCATTGATATGTATACTCATGTCAAATTACAGCTTTCTAGTACTAACGGTTACTGAGAAAAACGGGGGTCGGACGGACGGACGGACGGACGGACGGACATGGCGAAACTATAAGGGTTCCTTGTTTACTACGGAACCCTAAAAAGTAAGGAAAACATTTCCGGGTTTCCAGAATTCCAGATTTAACAGAATAACTAGAACAGGTACCCGAGAATTATGTTGCACATAAATAGTAATTAGTATGTCAGCTTTACATAACTATTTATTGTTTCTGGATATGACCAAAACTGTGAGAGAAATGCTGAAAAACCCAACAGCGCAGAGCCATTTTTCCATATAAGATAAAAAAATGATGAAACGCCTATTTTCCATGAACCAGCTCAAGCGTTTTAGTATATTGTTAGACATGATATGTGAACCATAAAACAGCAAAAAGACAGTCTATGACCTGTCTGGTTCTCCATAACCGCCCCCGATTTTTGAGAAAAGCAAATTACACACAAATTATAGCAAATTTAATTAGCTTTCGCGTGACATAATAGATTTTTATATATGTAGCATATAATAGCTTTGCAGTTTTACGGTTCACATAACATGTCTAACAATATACTAAAACGCTTGAGCTGGTTCATGGAAAATAGGCGTTTCATCATTTTTTTATCTTATATGGAAAAACGGCTTCGCGCTGTTGGGTTTTTCAGCATTTCTCTCACAGTTTTGGTCATATCCAGAAACAATAAATAGTTATGTAAAGCTGACATACTAATTACTATTTATGTGCAACATAATTCTCGGGTACCTGTTCTAGTTATTCTGTTAAATCTGGAAACCCGAAAATGTTTTCCTTACTTTTTTATTATTTTGTTTATAGTTTTGAATTGTCTCAATGTATTGAAACTTAATTTAGGTATACGTTATGGCATATTTATTCAGCTTTCATTTGATACCATACACGTGTATGTATGTTGCATAGGTTGGGTGTGATTGCCACTTTTCCAAACGTTTCGGCAGCAATTTTCATGACGTCATTACTCGGGAGAGCGACCTTGGAGAAATTGTCTCCCGGCAGTTTCGGGGTCCAGGAGATATGCCTGATAACATACTAAAAGCCGGCGCTGGTGGCCGGTGGTGAAGTGTTTGTTCGACGGAAACCCATAACAACACGCACTATAGGCAAAACTCAATAAAGCAGTATTTTTTAAACATCATGTCTCAAAAACTATAAGACATACGGAGCTGTAGGTAGGCTCAAATTGTTGCAAATTTAATGTACTTTAAAAATGCCATAGACAAGTAATGTCAAAAACCCATAGTTTTTGAATTGAACTACAATATCTGAAAAAAGTCCGAAAATTTTGCAGTTTTTCACGTATCATACAGGTAGCACAACTTTTTTTTGCTTGCAAAATGTAGTCACACATACTCCTAAGGGGTGCGAATAACATACCAAAAATGCAGCTTTACATCTCGCTTTGCGATTTTAGCTTTTTTATTTGTAAGATTTCACTAGCCTATATTGTGTATGAAGTCTAAAATAAACGTAGGTATATTCAAAAAGTTTACAGTAACTCTTTCGGTTAGTTTGGGGTCTACAGGCTACGTTTGGGGGGCGCAAATTTGCTGCCTGCCCCGGGCGCCATAACCTCTAGCTACGCCACTGCCTAAAGCAACAGACATATCAAGCAAAAAAATTGCACTTAAATTCTGTATTCATAAACTAGCTATGAAACATTACCTAATTTATACCTTAAACTCGATCTAACTTTTCGTTTTATTTTACATATACAATACCTATAAGAAAAAAAATTAAGACATTAGAATTATCGAAACCTTCAGGACAAAAATCCGGTCCCACTGCGCCCGCGCGGACCTCTTTTTACGTGCGTGGACTTATTTTTTTATACGATAATCGAGACCGTGATCAAAGCTTATCATTATCGCAACTGTATACGCACCCTTGCCATTTCGGCCCTGACATAATCACAAGGTTCTTTATAATACCTAGTTACTTCAAAAGCGATAAGCTTTATCGGCAGATCCGTCGAATTCCGTATGCGAAATAACAAATGCTATCGAAAAGAGACCCTGACCGATGGGTCTTGGCAACGTACCTATCAAATTGGAAGCATTTTAATGTTACTTTAATTGTAATTTCATGTAGAATCCATGGTGTATTGTTACAAAATCCATATTATCATGAGTGAGATTGGTTGAACGGCATCAACGGAATCTGAGGTGCGAGCAGAGACGTATTTGCCCTAGGGCCAAGGAGGCCATGGCCCAGGGCGGCAGGCTGAGAGGGGCGGCGAAGCCGCTCTTCGCAGCATATCCACAGCATATTTTGGGCGGCCTTTTCTTGACTTCTGGGGCGGCGAAACTTATTGGCCCGGGGCGCCAAATTTCAAAATACGCCCCATCGAGCTACTGAGAGTTTTGTCGCTGACCTACTATACATACAGGTCGTATAATAAAGGAAGCTGTCGCGCCGATAGATCGGTATCTCCCCTTCTGTGACGGCACACTCTGCGAACTTGCCTTCTTCTTTAGCGTGCTTGTTGACGGCAGTCCTGATAACATATATAATTGCAATATTTTTAATCAAAGTGAAAATTGAAAAATTCAACACCACAGGTGGGATTTGAACCCATGACCTCTGGAATCCGTCCATTGCTCTACCAATTGAGCCACCGTCGTGGCACGTTGGTCGTGGGTTCAAATCCCACCTGTGGTGTTGAATTTTTCAATTTTCACTTTGATTAAAAAAATTGAGTTTTTCGCTAGCGAACGCATCCGCTTAACAAACATATATAATTTCATCTCTCCTGTTCGGAAAGTTCGATGTTCATGTGCAGAGAGCCGGGTGGACAATCGCTTTTCCGACCCTAGGATATAAAGTATTTTTTTTTACAAACCAATAGGCCGGGAGTCGTTTTATTACTGAATCCTTAGAATATAATTATAATTACACTTATTTTTTTAATTATCTTTCACTTTCCCCATAGTCGAAAATTACAGTGCTTAAATCGGGTGAAAGCGCCCGTTTCACCTGTTGCCTCCAAACGCTCCTACAAATATGGAGGCGTCTACAAACCCTTGAAATATTGTACCTACTGTACTTTTATCTCACGAGCCTGAGTTAGCCATAGTTGTACTTGTAACACATACGAACACATAGACAATGTGCATGTATAGCTCAACACACACAACCATGGCTCACCCGCGTTTTTGAGATGGAGCTGCGGGCGTCTATAGGCTGCGGTGTACATTTACCATCAGGTGGACCGTACGCATGTTTGCCACCGTCGGTTGTACAGAAAGAAAACCTTGCAGTACAAAAGGCAGATTTAATGCCACAAAGCACTCTCTACCAGCCAATCTTAAGCAGCCTGAAATCAACATGCGCATTCGAGTAGAGTACCTACTTTTATCTCAAGAGCGCGGGCGAGCCATGGTTGTGTATTGAGCTGTACATGTGCACAGTGTCTATGTGTGCGTCAGCGTAGGAGCTGTGAGTTTACGTTTTCTATGTGTTTGTATGTGTCACAACTACAACAATGGCCAACCCGCGCTCGTGAGATAAAAGATAAAAGTACTATGGTGTATTACCTGAACTAGTAGCTTGGGTTAAAGGTTTACCATTTTCTGTTTTGCAGCATTTTCGCATGTTTCTATTCGTATGTAATGTAAATATATTAATATGGTCCTTACGGTACTTTGAGGAATGCATACTAGTTCAATTTACTTATAATTAAAATCAAAATTTAGACAAGAATTTTTACTTCATCAATTTCATCATCATTTTGTGACTTTTTGTTATATGACAAGTTGACAACACGACATAGAGAAAATTAAATATATACTTAGAATAGAGTGTTATCAGTCAAGGTTTATGGTTGCCGCGCCATCTATTTCGCTGTTCCAAAAAATGGCCACCAAGCGGACTATTACAGTAACACACACAAACATCGTATTCATTCACACACACATGCGTGTTACACTTAACGCACCCACACACTTACATTTTGTTTCAGTGACAGATCGGATAAGTAAAATATGCAACATTATTATTTAACAAAAATTAAACATTCAACAAAACAATTATAAAATGTTCACAAACACACAATATTCACAATAAAACTCAAGCTACGATTTTATTTCAAATTTTAAACAATTCAATTCTTTAAAAAATGGCTTTCATCAAATTTATGATGATTTCGCCAATGTCACGTGTTCAATGACGTTGTTCGGTAACGACGCCATGACAGTAGATAAGGTTTCCTGTTTCCATGACATGACTGATATGATTGTCAATTTTGACATACGTATTAAAGAGAATATAATCACTACGTTTTAATATGTATTGTTTTTTGTTGATGAAGCAAAGAGGTCGGAGAAGGGATATGAGTCATTCTTAAAAACGCAGAACTAGGACAAACAGGCCCGGAGACTGTAGCGCCCTGCTGCATAACGGTTGATTCTTGTAAAACTAGTTGGCATTTTAGCCAATCAGAGCGAGGCACAGGTAAGTTAGTCGAGGATTGCGGCAAATGCACTGAGTGAAAACCTCGTGCAACACGATGACATATAAAGCCTGACCAGCAATATATGATCATGGGCCATGTTGCGGAATTTCAGTGGAACTAATTTCTTACAATGGCAATAATTTTGATAATAGATTGTCACGGTTGTCAGTGTCAGTGGCGGTTTATTTAAATACTAGTAGTGTTGAAAATTAAATGACATAAAATGCCCAAAACGATTCATAGTCAAGAGCGGAACATTGTTAATAATGTATATAAAAAACTACTGGAAAAAAACAATCGGGAAATGTAAGTATTTCGTTACAAAACATTTCGAAGCTATCATCAGACTTTACAGGTAAACAAAATCAAGATAGATGTATGTAAATATTAGTATGTAGGTTTTTGTTATTGTATTTTTGTTTCTTTATTGTAAAATGTATATAACATAATTGTAAAATGAATATTTAATAAATTATTCTTATTCTTAAATCAAGATGTCAATATTGGTTGTTACGAATTGGTTACTGCAGTGTTATGTTATCATCATCATCATTAGCATCTATCAAAGATAATTTAATTAACCCTATTGAATTTATATGGGATTGTAAAAAGCAAAGTGGCATCGAAAACTGATTTCATATTATTTTCAGGAAATAACTTTAGACACATGGAAGAGCGATATGTTGTTGCGATCATGCGGTCAAATAGAAAATTTCTATAGAAAATCAGATCAAATATCCACAACGACAGAAGTACGTGATTGAAGTTGACTCTGACACCACACCAGTGACACGTCTGACTCTGAAAGTGATTTCAATAAGTCACTTTCTGGGTCTGAATTTGAAACCACTTGACACGGACACTGTAGGGTAAACATACCGGTTACCGGCCGTTTAAGCGACTTGTTGACTTCAGAGTTGATTTCTATCACAACGCTGTACTCCAAGACATTCCATTTTTTTTTTCATTACATCCTACAATAGTCTAGTTTCATAAAACTTAACGTATATAGACGTATCAGTGATACATAATTAAATATAAATATGTATTCGTAAAAATAGCAAAAATACCGGTTTCCGGCCTTTTCACTCAGTTATCGTCCACCAGTGCACCGGTTTATCGGCCACTTAATTTTCAAAAACGAGTTTAGTGATTTTTGTTTACTATTGCGTTAAAGTCTATTTTCGTCAAATCCATTCGCCTTCGTGAATTGAAAGATCTCTAGAAAAACGAATCCTGAACGGCCGGAAACAGGTGTGATTTCACCAGTTTTCGGCCGCTCTTTATTTCGAACGGCCGGAGACGGGTCCAATTTTTACTGATTTTTCGGCCGTATATCAGACGGCCGGAGACAGGTTTTATTTTTACTGGTTTATCGGCCAGTAAATTTTGGTATTTTTGAAGGTCAATATCTTTGAAAATATGAGACAAACTGGTGGCCGGAATCTAGTTGTAAACTCACAAAATTCTAGCTGTTCACAAATATAATGGAATCTATGATGGTGAATTTAAGGTGACGTGAAAACACCGGTTTTGCGACCACCCGGTCGGAAAGTAGATTTTGACTCTTAACCTTAACGTATTGTCCGGCCACCTAAAATATCACAAATTATGAAAAAAGTGATGGGTTTGGGCACTTGAATATTGAAATTAAACATGTTATAAAACACAAAAACGAAATCAATCACCAATAAACCTACAGTAACACTTGAAAACTTGCCTTTGAAAATCAGTCCACCTGCTACTTTTTCCCTAAGTTTGGCACGCGTCATAGAGATGGCGAATTAGGACTCCAGTTGGCAAATTTCGTGGTCATGCCGTTGGATTACGAACCAAGAAGTCCACCCGGATCGAATGCCGCGAATTTAGAAAGGTGTGGTTTATAACACTGTCTATTATTCAAAATAACGTGTGAAGTGGCCGGAAAGGGGTAGTGGCCGGTGAACCGGTATGTTTACCCTATATTTGGATTTTGATTACGGTGAAGGAAAGTAAGTCAAAATTACGAGTTGCCAATTCACATTGTCCCGACTATACTAAACTCTTGCCACATAAACCCATATAATAGCGCCCTCTTGACAATATATTCCTGGTCAGACTTTACATTTAATCACCAATGCTCTGTGAAGCCGAAATTAGCCGAAACTCTTTCCAAAGACCGACGTGCAATATATATTGCCGGGTACTGTAGGTATGTACGTCCCAGCAGAGCTGAGAACACACTCCATACCTACCCTTTCATTGATTCAAATTTAATGAATTGTATTATATTTATGCGAATAGGTACATGTGTTGGTACCTAGTAGTACGTAAGTAAGTAGTGTTGTGAGTTAGGGCTAAATAGTCCGAGCTCTACTCATAACTCACAACAGTCACAACACTAAGTAGTAGGTAGGTACTTTAGTTAGGTACCTTGCCAAAAAAATTAAGCGAGTGACTGTTCATTGCCTTGTAAACGAACAGAAATCAGGTCAAACATACTTAACTACTGATAATACCTATCTTGTTAAATACACCTAATCAAAACATGACATGTGTAAGTCCCTTTCGAGGGCACTGGTTGACTGTATGATTGATAATGGGAATTAAGTGATTACACACTGTTGTTGTTATCGTTGCAAGAAGTCCTATAGGTACCTATCTATTTATGTATTCAATCACTCTCGAGAATAAAGGCCCTGATACACAGGTATGAGACTCGCATACGAGTTTTACTATCATCATCATCATTGGCCTTTAACATCTATGCTTAAAAGATGATGCAGCGTCCATTGAATTGCGGCACTTGCGTTCATGGCTTGTGAGGCCAATACGAGAGCAGCAGATACGTCTGCACACATGACAGGTAAATGTCATATGTGACGCTGTAGGAGGTGCAGCAGCGCGCTGGTGTCTGAGATCTCGTTTGTGGGACATGAGGTCAAACCAAGCTTTATCATGTTGTGTCACACCTTCAACCAATGCCTTCCTCCAAAGGTCTCGGTCTTCAGCACGCATCTCCCAGTTTGTGGGTAGTTTTACTATAATGCGCGGGTTTATAGAGTGACCCGCAGTGTAATGTACTCGCGCGAGTCTCGTTCTCGCCGTGACTTCGGTGGCCGCATTATTGAAGGCAACACCAAAGACTACAATGTATATTTATATACGACAACACTGCAGAGCGGGGAGACCATATAAGGCTGTAGTATAGCAGGCGGGGAGGGATATCATCCTTTTCATGGTCGACCACAGAAGCCTTAGTGTAAGGCCTGAGTGTACGCTCGGAGCGAAGCGTTCGGCGGGGCGTGCAGCGGGACGGGCGAACGTGCATAATATTTGTGCAGCGGCGACTCAGGTCATGCACCAGTATGAGTTTCAATTGTTTAATATGCACGCCCCGCTGCACGCCCAACTCGAGCGTCCACTCAGGTCTTACACTTACATTAAGGACATCTTAAATAATACGACTACCAAAGTCACGGCGGTTGAATAGGTATTACATTTATAATTTAAATATTGATACTTGAAGACCAAATACACTTATCTCATCCCACAGCATCATAATTATGACTAGCTTTTGCCCGCGACTTCGTCTGCTATGCGTTAAACTCGGTCATCGCGTTAGAATGTTATTGATTGCTATTCTTTTATTGCATAGCATGCGCTTACCTAGTTATCTTTCTCCCATACAAAATTCCACCATCTTAAGGTATGATTTTCGGGATAAAATGTATCCTATGTGCTTTCCTGGGACTCAAACTATATTCATACCAAAAAAAAAAATTGCGCCCCATATAAACATTCAACCGCTTTTCCACCCCTTTAGAGGGCGAATTTTGAAAAATTCTGAAAACAGTTTTCTTCCATTTTAATGCTTACAATTAGTCTATTAAGGCAGTTTGAAGTTTCTATCTTAATTTCCCCCTTAAGGGGATGACTTTTGAAACAAATTATGATACTAGGATTAGTGCACGGATCTAAAGTAGACCCACGCGGATCTTTAGATCCGTGCACTAACTGCTTGTGTGTGTGTTACTTTATTGCTTTCTTTAATTTGACACTTAGGGACATTATCTCTAGCAAATCTCAATTGCTATTATTTTGAATTTTCTTTATCGAACATTTAAAACTTCTTTCAAATTTGAATATTTTTAATAGAGATGGATTTTAACTTGTAAAGGTGTCCTTGGGCCTATTTGCAGAATAATGTTTTAATTTTAGTTTTGATATGAGGTTGGTTGACTGTACCTATTACGTTACGTGTATAGTTGCATACACATGTTGCTGCTACGACTAGGGTTACCAACTTATATGCTCCGATTTGCGGGACATTTGTTGTAGAATTGCGGGACTTGGCTATAAAATGCGGGACTCGCGCACTCTATCACAAATGTCAATATTATGTATGGTACATTATTTATTCCCGCGATATACAGGGTGTAACAAAAGTGGTATATGAAGCTCTTAAGGTAATAATCGGTATCGAATTGGGATTCCAAATACCTTCTTAGTGGACGTTTTTGGAGCTAAAGTTATCTTATACGAGTACGGTCCTCCGTTAGCGGGATACAAATTACTTATTTTCTTTTATCGAATTTATATGCTCTTTGCTCAAATGAAACAAAATGTTCGCTTCAGTTCTTATAAATCTGCCGAGGGCTGAAAACGGGACAATCGGCGTCCCGCACGCATCCTTTGCGTGACGCATCCTCTAGCTAGGGTACTGGAAACGGGATGTCCCGCCTGAGGCGGGACGGTTGGCAACCTTAGCTACGACGATCGGAAGTGACTTTTTATAATATAGAACCACAACACCGCGGTCGAATATTATAGTAAGAATATGATACAATGCGCATGTTTTCGTTCGCGTCGTCTGTTCGGGCTGATACGATGATATCGCTTTACATATCCTTATTATTCCACTACAATAGACTGAATAGTGCATTACTCACTGAACTTCGGGTACATGTGTCTAGGTCAGGGGTCTCCACGGCCCGGGTTCTAATTCCAGCCCGCGACAGTTTTCTTGACCCTTGCCCAGTCTTAAAGTCCTGCCCCGTACAAATTTACTTAACTTCTGGGCCTCGGGCTAAAAAGATTGAAGACCCTTTGATTGTCTTGTCTTGTCTAGATGATTAATCTCTCGTTTTCGAAAGTAAGAAAATATACCATAGGCTAAGACTGCTTACCATCAGGCATGCCGTAAGTTAATACTTACTTTAAATTATACTTTATTTATAAACATGAATAGGTACGCCGGCTAAATTATTTGGATTCTTCTCGAGATATATATCTCGAGAATGTAACTTTTTTCGTTTTAATTTAATTAATTATAATAATACGAGTATGTATAATTGACATATAATATAGTATTGAGCCGGTGATTCACTAGGGGACAAATGTCCCACGACATGTGTCGGCGACAAGTCAAGCGAAGCCGGCCGATTTCGTCTGACATATCTGGCGACTTATGTCCGTAGTGACGTCAGGCGAAGTCGCGCGACTTCGCGAAACTTCGCCTGACATATCTGGCGACATCGCGCGACTTATCGAGCGAAGTCCGGCAACGTCGCGCTACTTCACCCGTGCTTCACCCGACGTCGCTAGCGAAGCGACACGTGTCGTAGGACATTTGTCCCCTAGTGAATCACCGGCTTTATGAATTAATGATGATTATGATTGTATATATGCTGTATAGAATCATTTTAGAATGTAGAACGACAGTGGAAATCTCCCTCGGTCCTAGATAATTAATAAGCCGACCTATTGTTAGCATCCTTGTTTTTAGTATAATATGCCGAGGACTCTGACGCGTGATATGTCGAATTGTTCGTCAATACACGCATGACAATGCGTGACAAAGAGTTGAATGGGCCATTCGAGCGAGACGGATGTTGCGGTAAACTTTACTTAGTAAACGGATGAGAACCTATCTAGTCATTTTCAATTTGCTTTGTGTTGGTGAGCGCGGAAATAGCCCCCCATTTAAGAGTAAATTCAGCGTTTGCTAATGACGAACTATTACCATTGACTTAAGAGGAGGGGTAGGGCAAGCTCTCTCCATACAAACTTTGTGCAGGATTAAGTTTGTTTTTGTTTGCATTAAAGTTATGATTTTTGGTCAGTATGCTTATTTTTCTGATAGCTATTTCGTGATGTAATTTTTTTTTTTTTTGAATTTTTTTGAAATATTTGAAGAATTTCACATCACGATCTTCGCAATCTAATATTTACAACAAAAAAAATAATATATTTGTTAGTGCCAAAACCGACGAATAAAACGTGCACAAAGTTTGTATGGGGAAGGCCTTGCCCTACCCTGCGCCTTAACACTGCGCTTTTAAGGAACTGCAATGTCATCAGAGAAATGTAGGTAAGGTAAGGAAGATGCCCGCTCCGGCTTTGCTGCATTTATGATGAAGAAAATAGGACCGAACTACCGTAGCTCTAGTATAGGTTTTTTCGAAACATAAACTAATTCGAACGCGTTTGCGTTTTGTCTCAAAATGTATGAAAACGCTCTCACCGAGTTTGAAATACGTGCGTTCATCGGTTAACAAGAAATGTTATACTCGCTGTTTTAGTTTCCACTGGTGACCACCAGAGGCGCTGTTCACGTTTTCATACCACTTTCATACATTTTGAGACAAAACGCAAACGCGTTCGAATTAGTTAATGTTTCGAAAAAACTTATACTAGAGCTACTGATGACTTACTGTCTTCTGTTTCGCGCACTCACTCACACACCTTTTATTTGGAAGATTTTCACTTTTCATAAAAAAAATATTTTATACAAACCTTGGCCTTACAATAACATTACAAACATATTATGTTAAGAAGAAGAAGTTTTGAAGTGATACACGAACTTAAACTTTTGGCAAATACTTTTATAGACATAATCACATAATCTACCTTAGTCACAGGTCACAAGCTCCAGCCTTCTATCTGTGCCTTCTCATATTCGATAGGTAGGTACAGTCAAGTGCTAAAATATGGATGCATACAAATGTCGGTGAATTAAGGTTTCGGACTTTCGGTACATAATTTGTGAGAGGATTCATTCGATACATATTTTTGCACTTGACTGTACCTATACGTACTTAAACTTTTATTGGGCCCTAATATACCTCTAATCTTAGAAAATGTAATAAACACCAGCATTTTGTATGCTCGTATCTTTCTTCCTTTGTAGTCTACAACATGAAAAAAAAACAATATTTGACCAGGTGGTCTTCAGTCATCGGATGATTGTCAAGCATGCATTCACTAGCCAAGTATGATAATATTGTAATATTTATCATATGCAATAACATGAGTAATATCATTACTACACAACACATTCCTAGTTATTGTTGCGAACTAGTTGCGAATATAATAATATTATGACTATTGGAGAAAACTGTTCTATTCAGCCAATTCCACGATCACTTTAGCATAGTTTGATAGTGACCATGCCTACGAAGCAGATGGCGCTGGGGTCGAATCCTGATCAAGGCATTTTATAGAGATGAGCACGATTTTTTTTTCCATTCACTTGTATGTTTTCTATATACTTATAATATAATAGGTGGGTATTACCTATGCAGGTATTTATATTTACTTACCTATAGTATGCATATCGTCCGCTAGTACCAATCGTATATATGCTTAGTTTGGGACTATACTCGAATTTTTAATTCAAGACCAAAAAAACTACGACAGATCTGTCACTGTGGTATGTGTGTGTGTATGTGCTATTATGAATTTAATATGTTATTGCCAACCACTTGTCAACCGGATATTTCATAATTATCTCACCAACCTTTTTACATTGTTTGATTTAAGAAACACACCACAGTGACAGATCCGTCGTAGTTATTTTTGGTCTTGAATTAAAAATTCCAGTATAGGTTGTTTTTACTCTACTGCATAATACTGCCATTGGCTAGCACTACGCTGATTTGAGCCTATTTCGTGGATGTGCTGTGTATTGTAATGATTTGCTCTTTGTACTGTCTATAAATGTCTATGTGCCACGAATAAATGATTTTTTTTTTCTTTCTTCCGTAAAGTATGTTCGTGAGAACTGTATTCTCTCATAACACTGGATATAATATTGAGAAACCTTACGGCACAGATAACCCCCACTAGATAGAGCTTTTAGGGCGACGCGCTCGCGCCACAGTTGGGCGAAGTTGCGCTTAATATACTGCCCCGCCTCACGCCGCTCAGTCAGTCTCGTCCAGGTTCATGACCTATACGTACGTGGCACAAAAAATACTTAAAGTTGGTTTCGACTAACCGTAAGCATAGGTTTTTGTTCGGTAAAGTGGTGTGGGAACGATTCCCGAACTACAAATCTAAAGAAAGGCGGAATTACATATCATAGGTAAGTTAAATTAATACAAATACACATTTTATTCTGCCCGGCGGGGATCATTTTACAATGGCCGGGCCGGCTTATAAGGCGTAGTGAAGTGTGCTTGTTCCTTTCCAACCGCCTCAAATGCCAATAAACTTTCTCTTTCTAACAGCACGTGCGCGGGCTAGTGCTGTGCCAGTGATGTTCGGTTCCGATTTCATTTAATTATCGGTTCATCCGTATTTTATATATCATGATTTTAATAAATATTAAAATTCTATTGGTAAACATTATTGATTAGTTTTATTTTTTGATATTGAATGTCAGTATTTACGTAGACAATATTATTTTACTATATGAATCATAGAGGTTCGTATAAGGAGGTGGAAGATGGTAATAGTGTAGTGTTTTTTATCTCGTTTTACTTTATACGCTAAACAAATCAGTGTAGTTGTATGGGATAGAATATTTAGTTAGTTTGTTTTGTTCTCATTGTAGTTTTGTTGTTGTCTTATTTTATTATGAAGTTTATATAGTAGTAACATAATTAGTGGTGGTGAATTTCTTTTAGCAATTAGGACTAGTGACACGAGTAGGCCCCAATACTGAATTTCGAAGAAGTGTAAGGGATTTAGAGATAAACCCATTGTAATTCGGTTTTTTCGTATTGTCTTGGTGGGCAATCAGCACTAGTGACACGTAGTTGACCCTCTGCTAGACTTCAAAGAAGTATAAGGGATCTCGGAGCGGAGTTGGTTAGACATGGAGTAACTGCAATTGGGTTTTTTCGAATCGTCTTGGAGGACAATCAGGGCTAGTGACACGTAGTTGACGCACTGCTGGACTTCAAATAAGTATAAGGGATCTCGGAGTCGATTTGAGATGGAGTAACTGCAATTGGGTTTTTTCGTATCGTCTTGGCGGGCAATTAGGACTAGTGACACGTAGTTGACCCACTGCTGGACTTCGAAGAAGTATAAGGGATCTCGGAGTTGGTTAGAGATGGAGTAACTGGAATTGTTTTTTTTCGAATCGTCTTGGTGGGCAATTAGGACTAGTGACACGTAGTTGACCTACTGTTGGACTTCAAAGAAGTATAAGGGATCTCGGAGTTGGTTAGAGATGGAGTAGCTGCAATTGGGTTTTTTCGAATAATATGTATGGATCAACATTTGATCTGAAATAAACGATTTTTATTTATTTATATACAGCGCATATACATGAATCAAAATTAAATTGTTTCAAATAAATTTTATACAATAGTAAAGGTTGTAAACATGCCTAGAAGATATTATTATAATCAATTCAATGGATAAAGTATACACGCCATGTAAAATAATTTACCTAGAATAAATTGGGGTGCTGGTAAAAACCGGTAATCAACAACCGTGTCTCATCACTAGCCCGCCCGCCATTTTGCGGCGAACGCGCGCCACAGTCGCGCGCATTTTGAAACGGCCAATCGCAGCGCTGTTGCCGACCTCCCCGCAGCCCGCACCTACCGCTAACTTTGGTGACTTTTGAATCGAACTAAATCGTTCATATGCGGTATCTAGTGTGGGGTTATCTGTGCCTTACGGGTATATTTCAATAATTCGATTGTTGACCAAGTAAGTATTGCTTGCCACGAGTGCCGCGTTATTTACGATTGCACGAAAGTGTTGCCTTGATTCACCACGACCGAGCGACGCTATACAATTTCCACAGAATCTTAATGTAATCTTGCTCGCAAAAACGATAAAAGTACAATAAGTAGGTAGCTGAAATAGTGGCGCGCTCGCGTTCTACTTTGTGGGATGGAAATATATCGCGGATCTTGTCCGTTCAAATTCTCGTTGCATGAAAATATCTGTAGCTCTAGTATAAGTTTTTTCGAAACATTAACTAATTCGAACGCGTTTGCGTTTGGTCTCAAAATGTATGAAAGTGGTATGAAAACGTGAACAGCGCCTCTGGTGGTCACTAGTGGAAACTAAAACAGCGAGTATAACATTTATTGCTAAACGATAAACGCGCGTATTTCAAACTCGGTGAGAGCGTTTTCATACATTTTGAGACAAAACGCAAACGCGTTCGAATTAGTTAATGTTTCGAAAAAACTTATACTAGAGCTACTGGAATAGTACGTCTCATTGATGAGTACCTATCTAGATGTAAGTTGTTAAACGAGCGAGCGGAAAACTCCGAGAAACTGAAAAACCGGCCAAGTGAAAGTCGGGCTCGCGCACAAACGTTTCTGTACTATTATAAAAACGACAAAAAAATCATGTCTGTTGTATGGGATCCCCTTAAATATTTATTTTATTCTTTTTTTAAATATTTGCTGTTGTAGCGGCAACAGAGATACATCATCAGAGATGTTGAGGTTATGCAATAAAGAGTATTTTTATTGTATTGTATTGTATCATATCATCTGTGAAAATTTTAACAGTCTAACAATCACGGTTCATGAGATACAGCCTGTAAGAAACGGACAGGAGGACGGACGGACAGCGGGGTCTTAGTAATAGGGTCCCGTTTTACCCTTTGGGTACGGAACCCTAAAAATGCAGTAGTAACGTATGTAAAAATACCTGTTCGAGGATAAATCGAGTATCATTAATCGGAACATCGCCATCGTGAAATGAGACAAAAAGATTTTTTAATACGTTCCCTGTCCGGGTACCCGCAATGTGGGGTCATGAACCTTTTTTCAGGAGTGCATGCTTCCACTGTGGAGTCACATCTCCATACTGAATGCACAGTTGGTCTTGTAACATTGTCAGATCGTTTTGTATGGGGACAGGAACATGTTAAGTTCGAACTCGAGCCAAATCGGTCAAGGGGTTGCCAAGATATAGGGGATTGCGAATCACTTATACTTCAACTTCTGAAATTTTTGAAAGAATTAATTTGTGCACAAAGAAATTTGTATGGGGCGTGGGAGTAACATTCTAGGTAAAGTATAGTGTGCAGCCAACGTGGAAAATTGCCACTAAACTTAGTTCATTATCACTGTCAAATCTTCCAAACTAACGATACACTTAGGGTTGCCAACCGTCCCGCCTCAGGCGGGACGTCCCGTTTCCAGCACCCTACAGGATGCGTCCCGCAAGAGATGCGTGCGGGACGCCGATTGTCCCGTTTTCAGGCCTCGGCAGAATTATAAGAACTGGAGCGAACATTTTGTTTCATTTCAGCAAAGAGCGCACAGCACTCTACTTCGATACATGAAAATAAGTAATTTGTATCCCGCTCCCGGAGGACCGTAGGTACTCGTGTAGGATAATTTTAGCTCCGAAATCATGGAGTTCTGACTGTTCTTGTATTTTTATGCTATGTTTACTCATGTATAATAAAGAATTTTACATACATACATATATCGCGGAATAAATAATATATCCTACATCACAATTGACATCAGGGATTGGTCGCGTTTATACTTTACCGTGAACTTTGGAATTCTATAGTCCACGATCTATTTATCTATTAATGAAACCATAGAGAATATCGTGGACGTGCACGCCCACGGTAAACTATAAAAGCGACCATAGAGTGCGCCAGTCCCGCATTATTTAGCCAGGTCCCGCAATTCTATTACAAATGTCCCGCAAATCGGAGCACATGAGTTGGCAACCCACTATAATTGGTACAACCGTGGGATACCAAAGTCTAATGAGTTCAATGTAATTGTAACTATCGAATGCCTTGCGGCATGTACAGTCAGCGTCATATAGTATGTAACAGCCAAAGTGGCCAAATAGTTCGGTACACCATATATTTTGTATGGTGTGCCGAAGTATTTGGTCACTTTGGCTGCTACGTACTATATGACGCTGACTGTACGTACTGTAGAGACCTAGAATTTGGCAAGTGTCGCTAGACTGAAAAAATAGAAGTTTTAAATTGAGAACGAGCATTAAACAAGTTTATCTCTTTGTTGACTCCGTTCGTACAGAAGTAGAGAATTGAGAGAGAGATATTTCGGTGCGCGTGCGGCTCGGCCAGTGACCGGCCGTGACCTCACTGCAGATCTACGCGGTTTGCTAATTCTAAACTCAATCTCTTCCCACATATTGATCGCCGACCGTCTGAAAAGTTAGGCACGTCTTTAAAAAAAAGGTGTATTTTACATTACATTGCCACTTTTAAATATTACCTCTTTATTAGTAAATTAATCCACGATCCAATTGTTATACAAGCTTTATAGCTTTTATTCTAATATTTTATCATAACTAGCTGCAAAGATTACCCCTACATAAACACTTGTATAAACTTTTTTTAAACTAATATTATTTGATATCAGACCACGGCGGCTAAGAGGTTAAGTGAATGCGCTTATCAACGGATAACATTGACAGTTCATTTAAATTAATCAAACAATTGATCCTTTGTTCACATGATCTCTGTCTCAGTTATCTTTTACGAAGTAGGTAGCATCGACACCTATCATACATTTGACAGACCAGATCTTCTTAAAATGAATGAATTTTAGGTTGCAATCCATTCCGCCGCCGCGTTGTTCCGCGCCGTTTCATGTTTCCGACGCCGCGCCTTGGTAATGTGGACAGGCCCTTACAAAAAGAAAATTCAATGCTTATATATTTTAGTTAAAAAAACTCAATTTAAAATTGTTACCTTTAACTTGAATCAGAGCTGGCACTGGCATAGACATTTAATAAAAGCCGTTCAGATTTTGTAAAGCGCAGAAAAATATTATGTACTACCTATCTGTAGGCCTAGCATGTGTTGCGCTCGAGAGTATGTCGGCGTATCTCGAGCTATCCGTCACTTTCTAACAGCGCCAATCAGAAAAAGACCTGTAGCTCGAGAGAAGTCGAGATACTCTCGCGAGCGCAACATGTGCTACGGGCGCTGTTGGTTAGACGGAAAACCAGGAGGTGTATTTTTGTCCACCGCTTCCGATCCCAATCACACTCCCATTCCCATTTTTAATTTAAAAAAAAAACATATCTACATCTACATTTCTATTTCGCGCGCTTATAAGCTACCTACTTCTGACACTTTAATTCGGCGAGCTTGTCAACTGATTATAAGGTTTAATTTTGGTCGATTAACCATTATTTACGTACCTATTCCTTGCGTAGACTTGTAGTTATCAAACTTACCTAAACCGTTAAATAAAAAAATAAATGGTTCCGTAGTAAACAAGAAACCCTTATAGTTTCGCCATGTCCGTCCGTCCGTCCGTCCGTCCGACCCCCGTTTTTCTCAGTAACCGTTAGTACTAGAAAGCTGTAATTTGGCATGAGTATAGATATTGATGACGCCGACAAAACGGTAGAATAAAATCTTGAAAAAAATTTTTTTTTAGGTTACCTCCCCTACATGTAAAGTGGTGGTGCTATTTTTTTTTCTTCCAAACCCCATCGTGTGGGTTATCGTTGGATAGCTCTTTTAAAAATATTATAAGGTTTCTAAGAGTATTTTTTGATTCAACAATCGGTTGACGTGATATTAAGCTATGACGTGATAATTTTCGTTATGGTCAAGTGTCCCCCCCCCCCCTGCCAGCTAAACGGTGGCTGCTAGGCATGTGAAAAAAATCATGGTAGTAGTATATACGATGAATTTAAAAGGAAAACTATCACAGCTAAGTAGACATTACTAGTTAACGAGTAATAGTCAAACTTCAGAAATGTACTTTGCAAAAGCAAACTTTCGAACAATTTCCATTGATACCTTAGATAATGTTGTTAATTCTGTCAAAAACATAGTAAATATAAGTTTGCGAACTTTTTAGTCCACATAATGTAACGGGTGGACGACTACGGAACCCTACTTTGCGCGTGGCCCGACACGCACTTGGCCGGTTTTTCTTTTGTATTTTTATGGTGAACAATAAAAAATAATAAGATTTTTCCGAAAAAATTGTTTTTCAACAATGTAACCGCTAGATCTAATTTTCGCCCCCATAAATCGTATCGTTAACGACCTTTTTATCTCATAGTTTATGAGATGCTCTATAAGCCATCTTAGTATTGGCTTTAGTCTATAGGGACAGCCTGTATACAGACCTAGAAATAAATATAGCATCTTTTGCTTTTGCTTTTTTAGGATACATTTTATAGTTTCATGCAATACGATTTTTTTCTCGTTGATCTTAACGGCCGAATTCGCGCGTTGTCGCCATCAATCGCTGGTTATCGGCTGATAACGCTGCGCTCGCGCCAGTACCGCGACGAACTCCGGCGCCGCCGCCGCGCCTGTTAAACCTTAACTGATATGTGCATGAACCAACGATTGTTTTGTAAACTGACGTGTTGTGACAACGATTGCTTTTAGTTTGACTTGTGCGTGAACAGAAGCAAAGAGCTGTTTGTAAGTAAATTTCCATGTTCACACGAGTGTTTAAATGTTTTATTATTAGTTTCATGAATGGTATAAAATTATATTATGTGCACATTTTTATACTTTCGAAACATAACATATCTAGTATTTTATTAGACATAATGAAATAAATAATATAATCAGCCCTCCTAATTTTCTTAGACCATTGTGTACGGCAGTTTTATATTAATCCCACAGGTAATACATAGACCTGGATTTATAAAAAAATGTCACCTATTTACATAATACATTTGTGAATTTTGAACACAAATAACACAATATAAATTATGTATACTTACCAGTGGCGGCGCGTCAAAAATATTCTTAGGAAAGTCGGAAATAATTTGCCTTTCTTATACTTCATGAGCCGTAGTAAAAGAACTGCACTGGCTGAAAATTAGGCAAGCCGGTGGGAATCGAGTTGTATGGACGCTCCGCCACTGATACTTATACATATCTAAATTTTTCATTTAAATTAATATTACATGGGAGACCCAGATTTATTAGACGTCTTTCATGTATAATTGGCCTCAAATAAATATTTTTCCAGGAAATTAGACATAGCTGGATAAATTTTACGCAAACGCCAATATGGCCAGCAGAACACATTTACCGGCAAATTATAAATTGTTGGTCATGCATTTATTTATTGACTATTATTAACTTTAATCCACATAAAAAACTAACTAATAATTACAAATTAATTAAAAACTAAATTCAACTAAAGTACCTAACACTGTATTTATTAATTTATTTAAACTTTAATGCACTAAACACATAACGGCGAACAAATGGCGGGCTTGATGCCAAATGGCATTATCTACCAGCCAACCATTGGGCCAAACGGATTTAATAAAGGTGCTAAAGAAAACAGTATGAAAATGTCTAATAAGAAAACTAGAACAAAATTTAGTTATTGTAAATTGTAAATACTACCAAAGAATATCCATAATCTTTGATACTACTTATAAACATGACATGTGTATGTATATAAACAATGTACAAAGTTTAATCACCCGTAATATCAGAGAAAGTTAAAATTAGCCGCTTTTTTCTAATGTTTATTTTTGTTTGACAACATGAAATCACGACGTGACCCAACACCACGCGGCGCCGGCGCCGGCGCGGACGCACCCAAGCGGAGCGATCTCAGCGTATATTTTCTCCTGACCTTTCTAATTTCTCTCAGACAATATATATAATTTTTACCTACGAAAAGAAAAGTATACCTTAAGATAAGTATAAAACATAACTCTAACTTTACGTACGAATAACAATACGTAATAAATAACTAAACCTAAAACAAAACGACTAAAACAAAACGAAACCCACGTACCTTAATATAGGGGGTCTAACTATAATTACAAATATCCCCTAAATCACAGGAATTTGGGAAGGTGTCCATAAGGCTGGCTGCGTTCCCTCGTTGAATGGCAATACCAATTCTTACGTTGGCATGGTTCAGTTTTATTGGCTAGATTTTGAGTTGATAAACTTGCAAATACCTATCTGTAAAATGGGAAAACGCGTTCCTTTTAACGTATGTTTTTGTTGTTAAAGCCAAATAACAAAATCTTGTACACATGGCATGGCATGACACAGCAGTGTTACGGCGTACGAATTTAATTTATGCACTTAAAAATATATGTGTACCTTGTGTTCCTTATAAAGGTCTCTATCGACAGAGGAGATGTTAAATTTATTGCTAAAATTAGTCCGCTCACCTCACGGCTCTACTCACTCGTATTGACAACAAGCAATCTGATTTCTGATGCATTGGTTCGCCTATAATCGCAGTTCACAGTCATAGACAACGATTAATAAATAAAAATAGATACTGGTTCACCTGAGATGAATTGTTAAGAGTGCTTTCGTTGCCGGGCACAAGTCAAATCTAGGTATTTTTTGACGTTTTTCGCTGCACACAAACGAGCACTGTACACGGTGCGTTCCAATGTGTTCGTAACAACACTATCGCACATAACTTTTCATTTAAATTTAAACCCTTATATAGTGCAATAAGGTATACAATGATATCTGTCATGTATCTTCGTATGCTGTAACAAGTTGCCGTATAGTGTGTGTATGAGCCTTGATACTTTTGCAGGGAAAATGTTGTGTTTAGGGATATACAACTACATTCATATTATTATCTTTTTTGTATCAGACTTACTATTGAATGTGAAAATATAATCAGTTGAAGATAAATTAGTGGGAAAATCATCCATATGCGTTTTGTAATATTGAAGGAAAATACAAGTCAATGAAATAAGTATATTCTCGTACCTACCTACTTATACCTATGATTCATCAATACTTCGTATTTGACCAGCTATCTAACGAGAGTGTCTTAGGCGTCTTGATCGAATCTTTTCAAGAGACAACGTGAAGAACATGGCGGCGGCTTTCAAGTTTTAGGGTGCCTTTCCATCAAAGTTGTGTCATTGCTATGAATGCGTTGATATCCACCAATCATATGTTCACATAACATAGCATTGGTTTAAACGGAAAACTATAACATCCTCGCAGCATAGCTGCATAGCATAGCTCTGGTGGAAAGGCTATCTTAGTCTTGCTAACTATGTCCTTCTCGGCCCTTTACAAGGTTCTCGCCATTGGGGATAATGATGTCATCGAGCGTTTTGATCGATCTGTCAGTAGTGGTAGGTGTGTAACCCTGGCTACCAAGTTATGCCTACGCGAGTGCATGCTTGCCGTTAGCAAGAGAACTGCAATCGGAAATGATATTCAAGGTGTAGCCAGTAACAGGAGCAAATATATAAAAGGACGCTTCCTTAGAGCATCCGCAGGAGCCCCTTGTGTGTGTATTTCAATTCGGCTTTATAATTTCAAGCAATTTATTAGTTCAAGTTACGGTAGCCCAGTGGTTCAAGCATGCGGCTGTCAAGCGGCGGTCGTGGGTTCGAATCCCAGCTCGTACCAATGAGATTTTTACGGAATTTGAGCACGGAATATCATTTGATATTTACCGTTAGCTTTTCGGTGAAGGAAAACATCGTGAGGAAACCTGCATACATCCGCGAAGAAATTCAAAGTTGTATTTGAAGTCCCCAATCCGCTCTGGGCCAGCGTGGGGACTACTGCCCAATCCCTCTCATCTATGAAAGGTGGCCAGTGCCCAGCTGTGGGACGTAGATAGGCTGATGATGATGATGATTTCAATTCGGAGAAACTTTAAACATAAGACCCTCGAATTAAGTGCCGTGAAAGTCCACGGTAAAGGATAAAACTACCGTTATTGTGTAGATAAACATCGTATATTAAAATAAAAGAAGTATATGAAGAATAGGAAGTTAAAAATTGCATCAAAAGAAAAAGGTGATTTTTGTGGACATAAATCACATATGAACCTGAAATTTGGCGATGAAATGTTTACTTTTTTTTCCTAAGCCTATAAAGGTGTCCCAATATTGGGCAAAGGCCTCTCCCCTCGACTTACACTCGTTCCGGCTTTGAGCTGTTTCGGGCCAGTCGTTTAGAAATGTGTCTAGGTTATCCCGCCACCTCTGCCTCGGCTTGCCACGTCGTCTCCGAGCATATTGCGAAACCCACTCTGTTGCTAATTTTGCCCACCTCCGTGGATGCATACGGCAGACGTGGCCGGCCCAGTTCCATTGCAGCCTGGCAGTCTTGCTCCAACATCCTCCAGCTCTAACATCTGCAATACCAGTTTTGAAGCGCAGCACAGAGTTCCGAACACGGTCGATCAGTTTGACTCCCAGCATGCTGCACTCTATTGCCCGTTGGTAAACCTTCAATTTGGTCTCGGTGAGTGACCATGTTTGTGCACCGTAGGTTAGAACAGGCAGAATGCACATGTCGACGAGCCTCCGCTTCAGAGCTACCGGAAGGCCTCCCTTCAGTAAATCTTTCAAAGCCCAATAGCTCTTCCAAGCATTTTGGATCCGTCTTTCAACTTCCTTGTCCTGTCTTTGGCTGAAAGAAGCTTATTGGCCCAAGTACGGATACTCGTCGACATATTTTATCTGAATTTTCTAATTCGTGATTGCGTGGTCCTAAATGTGCGTATTTCGACAATGACTTGGCCGGTTCTTTAACTATCTGTATTTGTAATGGTAACTCATTCCCGGTCTACACTATGTTTCTCCAAGCCACACTTCAGATTCGGTTGAAACCGCTCAACCAAGCTAACTGGAGCGCAAACTCTCAGAGTATTTCTATGTTTAAGCCGCCCGCGTGGTAGTATCGGAGATTTCCTCTGCTCTTTCCCCAGGACACCCTCAAACAGCGCACTCCTATCGCTTTAATGGGCACAGCCAGGTTAAAAAAGAATTTCCAAGCACATATTTCAATTTCAAGCTAGCATTGTTCATTTGCGCCAGATTTGCTATTAATACCATGTATTAAAAGGGATATTATACACAATAATATACCATGTTTATAAAAACATTGTTTCATATGTATGAAAATTAAACGCATTTGTATTTGTACTTTGTATTTGTATTTACCATGAGTCACTACATATTATAGTTATTATACTTTTATTAACTTCTAGTTGCTATTGCTACTTTCCAGGTTGTAGGTACCACTAGTTCTGGTAGCTGGCTATATTCATACATAATTGCTTATCAAAATAAAGCATTATAGTTCAAAAAACTCAAGTCCAAATACAATAATAAATATATGAAATCAACCAAGTATCAAAGTTGTTAGTCGACAATCAATTGACGGTTGCGTACCATTCATAACTTGTCTCAATTTAGATCACGATTAGTCCCCAGTATAATCTGACTGTGTCGTTCTTAATAAATACGCCTAATCGGAGGTCACATGTTTTATTGGTTTCCTGAGAGTAATTACGGTAGCTTTGTGAAGAGCCACAAAAAAACGATATATACGTCCTCTTCCGATGGCCGCTGGGCCGGTACTGAGTAGAGCTGAGCGTTTTTTTCAATAAGCGTTTCGTAAAACGCTTTCGCTTACAGTAACGGAATAACACTTTCTTATGAGAACAAAAAACAGTTTTTATAAAAACGACCACCAAAGCTGCAACGCAACGCAACAATGAAACTACACTACATGAAAATAGAAACGAAACTCAAAACTGACATAACTCAAACTATAACCTATAACTTTCATCGATCGAAACGACGAAACGAAACAAAACTTAGCTTTGTTCGGGTAGGCGCGCTTTGTGCCAAAAACGTTTTGTATTGATGATTGACAAAAATGCGCTCTATTCGCAAGAAGTTAAGGCTTAATTTTGAAAATTCATAAATATTTATTTCGTTCGTTTCGTTTTGTCGGGCGCCGCAGTGAGAAAAACTAGTTACTTTTGAAACTGTTTCGTGAAGCTGTTTCCAGATAATGAAAAGCTGTTACGTTTCGTTACACTTAAAAGTCGCAACGACCCAGCTCTAGTACTGAGTCACAGCAAGCGAGTCTATGAGAAAAAGGTCTGTTTTAAATCGATTAAAATTAATATTTTTATATCCTATTTGTTACTTTTTATTATTTAATATCGTAGAATAGAAGTTATTTTACCCTAATAGCATAGTTAAAAACCTTTTTATTAGCTTTAAAGTGACAATATGATGCAGCGAAGTTTGCCAAAAATATGGAGTTTTCCGTGGCTCTTTTAGTTAAACCAAATTTTAAATTGTGTATTTTCAGACAGTAGGCGAAAGAGACCGTCTTTCGGTGCATCTAACTGTATGTATTACATATTTTAGTTTCAATTGGTTACAGAATAAACAGGTTTGAATGACGACATGGTTTCGAATATTTCGAAATCGAGTGTGAGAAAAGTGCTCGAGTTTCTTTAATAAATGTTTGTAAAAAATGTTTTGACTGTAGCTCCCGTAGTCGATAAGTTGTTCTTCACGGGTCTGTAAACAGTGTTACAAAAAACTATACCGTTTTTGAGATTTTCTGTAATGAATACGTGGTAAAACGCGGAAACACGGCGTTTCCAGCGAATACGCTCTTAAGCTTCGTAATTCACCTTTAAGGTCGCGCATCTCGCTACAATTGCCGGAGGCAGTCCATTAGTTCTGAATGCCATCTTCCTTGGACTTCATTCAAATATACGAAATAATGACGCCAGAAATATTTATATACTTAAATAATTTCCGAGAAAAAGTAACAGGTACAATTTTGAGTCAAAACGCCTATATTCTATATCTATACCTAACCTTACTCGTAGTCGTACTACCTATAATAGATATACATATATATTTGAATTCAACAACCTCTTTAGTTAATGTGATCTTATTTTGTGATCCTTAATTATCTATTTCCTATTTCGGTTGTCTAGGTATGTTTACCAAACATACTAATTAGCTACCTACATACTGAATCCGGTCGTTCGAACTTGTTTGTTGCCTATTCTTCGTCTTTGTGTCACTGGCAACTTGGCAAGGCAATCATATCAATTTGTTTGTTGAGTTTTCGGCATCTCGAACGTTTCATGGATATAACTCGTAATGTACCTATATGGAGACTATGGAGTGTACATAGCGACAACTCGATACGGCTAGGATTAATTTGCCGAAAAACTGATTTTTTGGGGTACATAATGAAAATACCGGGAAAATCAGCTGTCAGCTGTTTCATTAATTTCCACTTTTTAAATTATGTTTTTCATTACCTTAAATGCAGGGAAATTTCATTTAACACATTCGCTGCCACGCCACGCCCCCCTATAGGAACAAAATTGTATGGACATGAACTCATCTATGCGTTAGAGTTAGAGGCAGTGAATGCCTTAAAATGGCAGGTTATGTTTTAATGAAGTGATTTTTAACCTATGCTTAGCCTGTCCGTTTATTACGAAACATATTGCATTTGACATAATCGGAATCGTTCAATAAAAATGCCCAGCAGGTACTTACTGTGTTTATCTATTCATAAAAGTAACACAATACATTAAATTAACGTAAACACAGTTGTGACAACATAGCAAACAACATAACAACAACAACATAACTAGTTAGGTAACAATATAACATGAATATCCAAGTTGGTCTCCGAATAAACTATTATGATTATGATTATAAAGAAAAACCGTATAACTAAATTATAAACCTAATCAAAAATACAACTAAACAGTACAACAAAACCTGGTACTGTACAAGTACTTATATAATTTTCTTAGAAGTTTTCTGCGTTCGAGGTTTTTCATGACTTAATAGGTATTTAGCCATTGCAACGTTCCAACCCAACTTCTCGCTCCATCATACGCTCCGTAGAAATCACAGTCGCACTCTAAAAGGAAAAGCAAGATCAATTACCTATGTTGCAGGCGTTGCAGCTAGTCGGATAGAAACACTATCCGCTATTTACAAAACGCTTCTCATATGGGACTGCCTCTAGCATAATTTGACACCAACATTCGTATCAACTATACGTAACTGGATGTCATGCTTATACCTACTGGTTCCACTGTTGCAGTGCGCTAATTAATAGTGATTGACAATCCCAACTTTTTCGGTGACACAGTGCATAATAGTAAACGGCAGTAGGTAATACTTATTTTGTTATTTTGTGATATTTGAGACAATATTAATATGTTTAACTGTCAAAAGTGGCATCACCAGCAGGACTGTCAGAGAGATTCGGCTGGGTGTTGGGGGTCATTATTCACGCGTTTCAACCGCTTGTAGCCCGGCTAGCCGGCGGGTAAGGAATAAAACTAAGTATTTACAAGTAAAATACAATATAATATAAAAAAATAAAACTATGTACAAAGAGATGGGATCAACTTGAACAGTCAGTACGGAGCTGGTACGAAAAGTTAAGTCACTGGCCTGAGTGGTGATCTGCAATCCAGGTGGTAGAGGCTGTAAGACGTGATAGGCTCGGCGATTCCGTTCGTTTCAATTCACGATTGATCTCACAGCGATCAGCTCAGACGTCAATATTTACAGCAGCAGCGGTGAATCCGTAGAAAAGTAGTCAGGCAAAAAGGGCTGCAATCAAGTCCACTTCTTAGCATAGATTCAAACCCATCCGAGCCTCATGTAGTCAGACCAGTGACGGCTAAATGAGGCTTGGATTGGGTTTAACAAATAACGAGAAATATGTACAATATTAGATAAATTTTTACATAACAATTACCTGCGTAAGCGGCAGCCCTTGTATGAAACTATTTATATACAATATTTACAGGATTATCTTTAACGATATGTACAGCGACTTCAACTGTACATTCATAACAATGATAATAACTATATCAGTAAGTTGAAATATCAAGTAATAAGTTCAGTTTCAGTGAAATAAAATAGAATTCGACTGCGAACATTACAACTTCAGCAAGTCCGAGCAAGAAAAAAAACAAAAGACGCGCGCGAAAAACTTATATTTTTTTTACTACCGGCCAGTGCGCCAGCGACCGTACCACGGAGGTTTTGCCGTGTTACAGTACCCCGCGCGCCCAGGAGAATTTTCCAGAACAGGAAGTGAGGGAAAATTCAAAAAGAAATATTTACACCTAATTTACAATTTTAAATCCTTAATATGCCACCTACCTATTGCACGTCCATGCATATCTGCCAATTCATATACAAGAGGTGACAACTTTCTTAATACTGTACACTTTACAAATTTGGGAGCTAACTTAGCACTAAAGTATTTGCCAGCATCGCTTAGCTGGTAATTACGACGCCAAACAATATCACCTTCATTAAACTCTGCGTGTTTTCGCCTTAAATTATAGTATTTACAATTTTTTACATGTGCATCCCAAATTGCAGCCTGCACTTTATCTAAAATAGGCGACAAGTGACCTAAATTTTCGGCGTATCTGTCACGCGGTGCAAAAATAAGGTCGTCATAATCGACGTCACTAGAGCCGGCGGCGCCATAGAAAGAGCCGCACGGAACGAGCTCCCGGCCATACACTAGGAAAGCAGGACTGAATCCTGTTACTTCATTAACACTAGTGTTCATGGCAAATTGAATTTTTGGTATATTAAGATCCCAATTTCTATGATCATCCTCGACAAACGAACTAATGGCTGAAATAAGTGTGCGATTAAAACGCTCGACATTGTTCACCTGAGGGCAATATTTAGGAGTAAAATGTACCTCAGGAATTTGGTATCTAGCAAAAAGTTCCTGTAATTCATTACTGATAAACTGAGTTCCATTATCCATAATAATAGTCCGAGGAAAACCATGTACCAAGAATACAAAGTCTTCTAGAATTTTACATATGATATTTGATGTCGCTTTTTTAATTGGAAAAATTAAGCAGTATTTAGAAAAACAGCAATTGACAACCAATATGTATCGATTCTGCTTACGAGTCATAGGTAATGTGCCAACGAGATCAATCGACAGGCATTGGAATGGCCTGCAACACTCCTTTAGTTTGCCCATTAATCCCAATGTTTGATGATTTTGGTACTTATACGCTAAACATGTTTCACAACCGGCAATATATCTAGATACATCTCTGTACATCCCAGGCCAAAAGTAGCGAAGAGATAACCTCTTGTGCGTTTTAAATATACCAAAATGGCCTGCGGTGGGCTCGGAATGATTGTTTCGGATAATATCTTCCCTCATTTCCTTTGGAATCACAAGTTTCCAGTCATATTCAGAAGTAAGTATAGAACTAGTGCGTTTTAGTCTGTACAAATTATTATTTACATATTTATAATCAGGAAAAGAGACAGGATCATCCTGGCAACCCCGTAAAATGTTGTTAAACCAGTCATCATTTGAGTCGACATACACCAAGTCGACCGGCACTGACCGTGATAATAAATCAGGAACTACATGATCCTTGCCCTTTTTATGCTTTATGTCAAAGTTAAAAGCAGATAAACGAACACTCCATCGAGCCAGTCGTCCAGAAGGGTTATCCAAATTTAAAAACCACTTCAGTGCTGCATGATCAGTATATACAATGAATTTTTGACCATTATCTAAATAGCATTGCCAATGCTCTAGTGCTACGATGACACTTAGCAACTCGCGTTCCGTAATAGAATAGTTTTGCTGCTGTTTTGATAACGATCGGCTAAAATACGCAATAGGTTTTTCAACTCCGTTCTCCTCTTGCGTCAACATAGCTCCAAGGCCAAAATTAGAGGCATCGCAATGGACTGAAAACGTTTTTGAAAAGTCCGGGCAAGTTAATGTAGGGCTCGACACAAGTGCTTGCTTTATTTTATTAAAAGCGTCATTAGCCTCATCATTCCAACTGAATGGAGGAGCCTTCTTTCCAGTAGATGTGAGTAAATTAAGTGGTGCAGCTAGTGTGCTAAAATTTGGTACAAAGCGCCTGTACCAGCTAGCAGTGCCAAGAAATTTCTTTAATTCACGTCTAGACGTAGGAACGGGAATATCAAGTATAGCCTTAACTTTGTCCGGGTCCGTGCGTAAGCCCTTGTGGTCCACAATATAACCTAAGTATTTTAGTTCACGCCGGAAGAAAGCAGACTTCTCAAAGTTTATGGTAAGTCGAGCGTATTTCAGTTTCTCTAACACACGAGATAATAGAGAAATATGATCCTCGAACGTGTTTGATATTACAATTATATCATCTAGATACCAAAAAACACGGTTTTCAAACTCGGGTGTGAACAAAACGTCCATTAAACGCTGCTGCGTTGCTGGTGCGTTAGTCAAACCGAATGGAGTGACTTTAAACCGGAACATACCACGAGATTGTACGTAAAAAGCTGTTTTATCCCTGTCTTCCTCACGTAGAGGTACCTCCCAAAACGCTTTAGCAATATCAATGCTTGACAAGTACTTAGCATCGCGTAGATTGTCAAGAATCTCATTAATAAACGGTAGTTTATACGCGTCCTTTTTAGTTACAGAATTTAGTTTCCGGCTATCTAAACAAAATCTCCAGCTACCGTCTTTTTTAGGAGTAACAAGAACAGGACTCAACCACGGGCTTTCGCACGGCTCTATAATATCTAAAGCAAGCATTTTGTCAACCTCTTCCACCAACACCTTTTGTTTTTCAGGCGAGAGCCTGTAACATCTCTGCCTGATAGGTTCATGGTCCCCTGTATCAATACGATGCTGTACTAAATGTGTTCTACCAAGTGGATTGGACAGCGTAGAAGCCTCATGAAAACGCGAAATGATAGTATTCGCTTGAGCCTGCTGCTCATCAGACAAGTCTTCAAAAGGAAGTACTTGCTTAGTGCTGTGAGAAGTTAAGTATGTACAATGTGAAGGCCGTTTAAGTACAATATTTTTAAGTGAACTAGGCAAAAGGTTAAAGCCTTTCCAGAAATCTATCCCCAGTATCAAATAAGAAGAAATGTCCGGGATAACGTGAGCGGTAATGTTCAGATAATGGTCATTAAAATGTACAGGTAGGTCTATGAAACCAATAGATTGCACAGATTGGCCATTAGCGGCTCGCACTGAGATTTTGTACGACGAGTTCAGTACAAAACCTCTTTCAAGTAAGGCCTCGTGAGAGTTATTGCCCAAAATAGTAATACTGCTACCAGTATCGAGTAGCCCACAGAGAGTTAAATTATTTACATTAATATTTACAAAAGGACGTTCGTTATCATTTTGGTCATCAAAGAGGATCAAAGAAGTTTTGCTTGAGAGCATAAAGAGACGCACGAAAGAAAGCCAGTCTTCCCATTCGTCCCGCGAATATTTACAATTACTATTTACATTTCTTTGATCCTCATTTACTAGTTTTTTGGCAAAGTCTTACTTTTTGTAACAAGCTTGTTACAATTAGGGCAATTAGTGCTGCGGTAATCCGCCAGACCACACTTAAAGCACACAAGTTTGCGTGGTTCTTTGCACATGCGCAAAGAGTGACCATTCACCCTACAACGCACACAAAATTGCTTACTCGAGTTAATTATATTTACAGAATTACTATTTACAGGCTTATATATAAAATCTTCAGTCAAAGAAGATGGACTGTTGGTAGGAGGCTCTCTGAAATTCCTTGAGCGATCAAGACAAGCTTCGTACTTTCTGCATACAACCTTTAAATCCTCTACACTATTAATATTCGCCTGCAATACCAATAAATCGAACTCAGGGCGAATGTTCCTAAGTAAAATATGCAATTTGTCCGCCTCAGACATGTTATAGCTCAGTTTAGTAAACAGACCAGACATAATTGCAAAGTATGCTACGACGGACTCCTCCTTGCCTTGGGTTCGATCTTGAATTTCCCGTAGTAATTTATAGTCGTGGTCAATGATACCAAAATCATCAAATAATTTAATTTTAAGGCTTTCCCAAGTGGAAAAACTATCTTTATAAGCACGAAACCAATGAAGTGCTGCTTCCGTAAACAATTCATAACAATGCGATAATAATGTACTAGTAGGCAAGTTCCTCGATAGTGCAAACTCCTCAACCCGCTGGACGAAACTGCGAGGGCAACCTTTGCCCGCATATGTAAATTTACGCAACTCACTTGTGACACCACGGTCACAGTGCACAATCAGTTTATTTTGCGAGCACTTGTCAGAGCTCGCAGTAACATATGAAGATTGGGAATCGCTAGCACAATTTTTTAAGTCAAATCGCGATTTCAATGTGCTAAATTTAGACACAAGACTTTTGTATGTAATTTGATTACGCTCCTCATCATCCGAGACCTCAATTCGCTGAAGGCGCAGGTAAATATGTACAAGATATGAGTTAATTTTATTTACAAGTTTCGAATCACAAGAACTTTCAAACAGAATAATTTTGTCCTCGATATAAGACAGTGATTTCTCAGTACCTGTTAAGTCATCGGCAACTGAAAAATTAGTGGACAAATCCTCAGCTACATATTTACCCAACAGTCGAGCTAACTGTTGCCGCAGCTCTACAACCGTGTCGAGCGGCTTTTCATTGCGGATACTTATTTCATAAATAAGTTCCGACTTATTCAACATATTTACACTAACGCTAGAAAAATCCATTTCAATTTACACACTAACAACGTTAGTAAAAATAAAGCGAGAATAAATTATTTACAAACATACGCACCTACCTACCCACAGAAAGACATACAGATATATTGTACATATACATATGTACAAAGCATTAAAATGCAAGCTGCAAGTGAAGCACAGACATAAAACAATACCTATTAACCCTAACCTATAAATATACAAGAAAAGAAATAATTAATAAAACCGTTAATAAACTAAGCTATGTACAAACGCGTAATGTCTTTACAAGTATGTACATAACCCAATCCAAGTCTTTAAAGACCCACGTACTGACTGAACAACCCTATGGGCGCCACTGTAGCCCGGCTAGCCGGCGGGTAAGGAATAAAACTAAGTATTTACAAGTAAAATACAATATAATATAAAAAAATAAAACTATGTACAAAGAGATGGGATCAACTTGAACAGTCAGTACGGAGCTGGTACGAAAAGTTAAGTCACTGGCCTGAGTGGTGATCTGCAATCCAGGTGGTAGAGGCTGTAAGACGTGATAGGCTCGGCGATTCCGTTCGTTTCAATTCACGATTGATCTCACAGCGATCAGCTCAGACGTCAATATTTACAGCAGCAGCGGTGAATCCGTAGAAAAGTAGTCAGGCAAAAAGGGCTGCAATCAAGTCCACTTCTTAGCATAGATTCAAACCCATCCGAGCCTCATGTAGTCAGACCAGTGACGGCTAAATGAGGCTTGGATTGGGTTTAACAAATAACGAGAAATATGTACAATATTAGATAAATTTTTACATAACAATTACCTGCGTAAGCGGCAGCCCTTGTATGAAACTATTTATATACAATATTTACAGGATTATCTTTAACGATATGTACAGCGACTTCAACTGTACATTCATAACAATGATAATAACTATATCAGTAAGTTGAAATATCAAGTAATAAGTTCAGTTTCAGTGAAATAAAATAGAATTCGACTGCGAACATTACAACTTCAGCAAGTCCGAGCAAGAAAAAAAACAAAAGACGCGCGCGAAAAACTTATATTTTTTTTACTACCGGCCAGTGCGCCAGCGACCGTACCACGGAGGTTTTGCCGTGTTACACGCTTCACTTTCGTCACTTTCGTGGACACGTTTTTGAGAGTTGGCTACAGCCAAAAGTACGGGACATCTACCACCTAACTCAGAAATACCACCAAAATCTACAGATGTCCCGTACTTTTATCAGATAACTGAGAACGGCATTGAAATATTTATCCAAAATCAACAAAATAGTTACCACGAAAGTGATTTGGAACAAACGCCCGAATAATGACCCTTGGAGCGGGACGAACGTGCTCCGTGCCTCATTGTAAATGCTGTAATCCATAATGCTTAAACTGATTTTATAAAGGGTCGGCAACGCCCACGTATCTCCTTTGAAGTTGCGAGCGTCTATAGGCTGCGGTGTTCACTTACCATCAAGTGGACCGTACGCTTATTTTCCAACGTCGTCGCAGTATAAAAAAGTGCTTAAACGAAGTATGGGCTTTATTTTTACTCTCGCTCGCTCAGATAGATAAATCCTTTCAAAGTTCATAATTTTTTCGACATTCTCAAACTTTGAATGGATTTATCTCGGAAACGAGTCTACAGAGACAATTCTAGTCTCATATAGGTAATAGCAAATTCAGTCTACTTTAAGAACATAAAGTTACTATCAGGAACTAGCACCTAAGGGTTGTAATTTTTTTTCGATTTTTGAGATAGTTGCGTTTGGCGCTCGAGGTCACAAACTTGGTATATTCATTGGGCCAACATCATAAAAAAGTCTGCAAAAAATCAGAACTACCGGATTTGACGCACGCTTTGAATGCAGTATATAGTGTGATGCTAATGTATGAATTAACATGTAATTTCTATATTACCAATAAATATGATTATGATTAGTGCATGTCATCAACGACGACGCGCCCCTCCACAGCGAATCTCATACTAATCTATGCGCAATTGTACGGATTGGGCTGTGGAGGGGCGCGTCTACGTGGATGGCACGCACTAACAAAGAACTGTTAACTAAACAAAGAATGTCGCAGATCGCAGGTATTTGACGCCCGAGCCGAAGGCAAGGGCGATAAATATGCGATCTGAGGCTTTCTTTATTACCGCCCGTGTTAAGTACAAAATTTTATGTCACCCCCTGACCAGGAAGTGGGATTTCCCGCGCGCGGAGCGTGCGGTTATTGCCGCTTTATGGCCAGGTGTGACATAAAACCTATTACCAGTGTGTGTGTTTAGTTTTAAGCTGAACTTCTATGTAATTTTTGGTGAACAATAAAAAATATTTGTATTGTATTGTATTGTACCTACCTGTGGCCTTACGCAGTAGCAGCTAATGTTTAAACCGCAGGTTTACATTACACTGTCCAAGTGTGCGTCTGCGCCGCTCCCGCTTTTTATGGCAATAACCGTTAACCGGTGCCCAGACCAACTTTCGTTGATAACTGGAACGTCTATCGATAACCGATTTACCGATTCGGCTAAGTCGCCTATTAAAAACTGGTTATGATGTCGCTTTGACATGTACACCGGTCAATTCAGCATTAAAGGTACAAACCCACTAAATCGACGGCCGTCGCGCGTCCTGTATTAGAAAACGGGCCGGCCCGGACACGGAACGGTCTAGTGTGTTTGTACCTTAACATGTGTTCATACAAGTTATGTATTTACTCGTATTAGCATAAAGTCTCGTTCACTTTCCCATGAAGGCATTTCTTGAGGCTTGAGAATGACTTAAACCTTTTTGTACATATATATCTAAGATTGTGCAATAAAGTTTAAATAAATAAATAAATTCTCTCGTGCCTTAAAATAGGAAATGAATTCACAAATTGGTATAGGTACGTCAAAGCTGAGAATTTTTATCTTATTGCTCGCCTTTGTACCAACATAAAACCGAGTTTCCTGTATTCTTTACCGGTATTTTATGTACAATAAAGTAATTAAGTACAGTCAAGTGCAAAAATATGGGTGTATACAACTTGCTCAAAAATATGTCCCATAGCTCTTATGTCGGTGAATTATTTTATTTATCGTATGGCATTTATTTCGAACCGTGAGATCTTCGAGAAGACAGTACGGTTGCCAGGTTTTGTTGCACTTTTAGAAACACCCAGGGGTCACGTGTAGGGTAGCGGTGGGTACTTTCCCTACGGACGTGGTGCAACTTCGACCCCCCTTTGTCAACTGAGTGGGCAACTTGACTGTTAGAAGTTCTCAAGCCGCCCGAAGGCCTCCAACTTGGCTTAACGACTGCTGTCATAGACATCAGCCGGGATCAACGGTTTAATGTGCCTTCCAAAGCACGGGAGCGCTCAGTTAGTGACCACACAAAGCGGTCACCCATCCATGTACTGACCGCGCCCGACATTGCTTAACCTTGCGTATCGCTTGCGGCACGCAGACGCCGCTGGGCCACGAGCGCTCCATGTCGGGGAATTAAGGTTTTGGTACTTATTTATGAGAGGATCCATTCGATACATATTTTTGCACTTGACTGTACATACATACATATACATAGTATTAATAATAGATTTTCGGTGAAGGAAAACATCGTGAGCAAACCGTCTAAAAATGAAGACTTGATATTATGATAATCTTTTTTTACAGGAATACTGAAATCTCGTTTTCATCCTCACAATGGCAATGAAAGAATGGCTGCAGCGGCTGCCGCCGCCGCGCTCGCTCCTGGCACTGCTGCTGGCCACGGCAGGCTTCAGCGGAAGGCTGTTTGCGTCACACGTCACAAACTCGCCTACACTCGTCGTTGACACCTGCCATGCGCTGTGCAGGCTAGTCGGGCTCATCACCACGCTCATCGCCTACAAGGTATAATATCACTGTTGCTAGCTACTGCTGACTGTTTGCGTCACACGTCACCAACTCACCCACACTCGTCGTTGACACCTGCCATGCGCTGTGCAGGCTAGTCGGGCTCATCGCCACGCTCATCGCCTACAAGGTATAATATCACTGTTGCTAGCTACTGCTGACTGTTTGCGTCACACGTCACCAACTCACCCACACTCGTCGTTGACACCTGCCATGCGCTGTGCAGGCTAGTCGGGCTCATCGCCACGCTCATCGCCTACAAGGTATAATATCACTGTTGCTAGCTACAGCTGACTGTTTGCGTCACACGTCACCAACTCACCCACACTCGTCGTTGACACCTGCCATGCGCTGTGCAGGCTAGTCGGGCTCATCGCCACGCTCATCGCCTACAAGGTATAATATCACTGTTGCTAGCTACTGCTGACTGTTTGCGTCACACGTCACCAACTCACCCACACTCGTCGTTGACACCTGCCATGCGCTGTGCAGGCTAGTCGGGCTCATCGCCACGCTCATCGCCTACAAGGTATAATATCACTGTTGCTAGCTACAGCTGACTGTTTGCGTCACACGTCACCAACTCACCCACACTCGTCGTTGACACCTGCCATGCGCTGTGCAGGCTAGTCGGGCTCATCGCCACGCTCATCGCCTACAAGGTATAATATCACTGTTGCTAGCTACAGCTGACTGTTTGCGTCACACGTCACCAACTCACCCACACTCGTCGTTGACACCTGCCATGCGCTGTGCAGGCTAGTCGGGCTCATCGCCACGCTCATCGCCTACAAGGTATAATATCACTGTTGCTAGCTACAGCTGACTGTTTGCGTCACACGTCACCAACTCGCCCACACTCGTCGTCAACACCTGTTACGCGCTCTGCAGGCTAGTCGGGCTCATGACCACGCTCATCGCCTACAAGGCACAAATATCACTGTTGCTAGCTACAGTCGGCTGTTTGCGTCACACGTCACCAACTCGCCAATCTCGTCACCTTTGTTATACAGGTACAACGACGCTGGCAATAAGCTTTACGGCCTGACGGTAAGCTGACAGCGTAATAGCCTACCGACCATTTATTTGGCTTGAAGATTCGGTGGGTTGATAGCTACATAGCTAGAGACATAATGCAGGTTCCTCGTTCTCAACACAGCGCGAATTCGGTACCTATACCTCGCGCTCAGTAGCACAACTCTTCACCACGCTGATCGCTTTAAAAGGTACCTAATATAAGAAGGCTTGTTAACAATGGATGGCCGTAATCTCATCGCCGCATAATCGCGTACAAGGAACTGTTTTAGTTTTAGCACGTTTTAGCGTTTAGAATTCACTACAGAGGCTTCCAGACCTCAAGCACATACTTACCAGGTCTTACGCAATGAGATGCAGTAACAACCAATACATCGAGCTTCCTTATTTGTTAACTCGTGTAGACTTAGGTATCTATATAAATTTATAATCATTTTGTCATGATAGACTTATCCGTTACTATGCAGTTTGTACTTAATAATTAGTTCATTACTTTAAGCTCATAGGAGTCATAGACGGGCGTACAGCGTACACATAGAACGTCCGTTTTTGCAGGATCCATTTTAACGGATAGCGCTACTACTACTTGATCCGGAATACTGTTTTGTGTGTACTCGCTCATACAACTACATACGCTCCATCAATAACGGACCTGTAAAATAGGTCGCTAAGTACGCGCCCTTACTTGTTCAGAAAGCGAATTTGCCATACCATGGTTATCAAATAAAACTAGCTGAACGAATTAAAGGGAGCTATACTGCTGCCATTATAGACCATAATTGCCATAACTAATTGTAGTAAGTATAATAGGTATTTTCACACCTATATAGCTGTTAAGTATTGCACGCAAAACAATGCACTCTCCAAATCGTTTTCCAGCGTTGATAAAGTCAGTGTAAAGTGTAAGTAGGTAGTTACTTGTTTATCGTCGATAAAAGGTAAACCGCGCCAAGTTCCTATGTAATAATTTCTTAGAGAGCTCCTTTTGTATTGTGAATTGTGACGTATCATCGTAACGAGCAGAAATGCCATTACGTTTGTGGCATAATCGCTCGTATATTAGTAACAAAGCGTAATGTATTGAATAAGCTATTGTTTCGGCTCAATCGACTACGTACAACGGCTTACGTCGAAGACAACTCATCAGACACGAATGACACGATGCGTACACTTAGGCATTCCCGCTGGCGAGCACGTCCACCGCGCCATCGCGACAACACAGACACACATGGTCCCTATTCGCCCCGGTGTACCGCCGCATACCAGGTAGAGTCAGTCCGACCCAGGTCGCGCCTAGCTGATTTTTTTGCTGGACTTTTCTCAGCTAGGCTAGGTTTAGTGAACCAGCGACAAAACTCCCAGTAGCTCGATTCCACATACACCACAGATTCGGTTGAAGCCGCTCAACCGATTTCACTGGAGCGCAAACTCGTATCGCTTATTATATGTACATTATTTCAGTTTTTAGATCAGCTCGCCCGCGTGGTCGTGTCAGAGGTTTCCCCTGGTTTTCCCCAGGCCACTCTCCAACCGCGTACTCCTATCGCTTTATTGGGCCCGGCCTATTAACACTTTGGCACCTTACCGCTTTACCCGTTGGAAATTTAGTATTGACTTCAAAGCGACTCGGTAAAATGGTATTAAGCGTAAAAATTATGTCATGGCGAAACTAAGAGTAATAGAATTTTTTAATCGAATGCCCCTCCAGTCTGTTACACTCAAATGTGACGGAAGCATAGGCGCAATAATACACGCAAACTCAATCATTGAAAGAATGTCTACTTCGAAAGGTTTCCGCCATAGACAAAAACTAATCTAAAGCGTTCGTCAATATCCCGATTTAACGTATCCTTTGTTCCAGTTCTCCCGCGCCGACGAGAACGCTGGCCGCGAGGGCAAACTCCGCAACACGTTCGGCTGGGCGCGCATCGAGGTGGTCGGGCGGCTCTCCGTGCACGTGCTGTTCGCTTCGTTCGCGTTCGCACTCGTCGTCAACGCGCTGCAGCTCGGCGTGCACTCGTCGCACGTGCAGCCGCCGCGCTTCCCGCGGCTCGTGGTCGGCACCGCCGTCGCGGGCCTGCTGCTGCACGCGCTCAACTACATGCTGCTCGCCGGTCAGTTACACACTTGTTTCCGTGCACTCGTCGCACGTGCAGCCGCCGCGCTTCCCGCGGCTCGTGGTCGGCACCGCCGTCGCGGGCCTGCTGCTGCACGCGCTCAACTACATGCTGCTCGCCGGTCAGTTGCACACTAGATTATGTGTCTCATCATCATCCTCCTAGCGGTATCACAGTACAGTTGCATCCTAAAAATGCCTGATACCGCTACTTTATCCCAAGATTAGATTAGACCCTTGATTCTGTCTCTGTCATTCTTATATTGAGCGAGGTAAAAGATATTAAGAATTCAACCTTGTCCCTATAATGTCTGGTTCAGCCCAATTAGCCTAATCGCGTTTATATCGCTCACATAGCATTTGTCCCTTACTAGCAATTATGTAAGTGCACGAGGAACGTATGCTATATGTCCGACATAAACGCGATCATACTGGCTAGACTGGGGGTATTGCCATAGTCACTGCTCTTAATTAAAACTAGGTTCTGCTGTTTCATTATATCTCTAATCACTCTTTAAAGCGAATCTTCCTCTCGGTCGTAAAAAGGTGATTTGAGATTAAGTCCCTCTTCTTCTGCCCTCTGCCCTCCGGTTTTTAAACTAAGTGACCAAAAATACTGATAAAAATATACCTGAAACTTAGATTTCAACAAACAACAACAACACCAACAACAACAACGATTTTTAGCGACACTTCGCTTCGTTAATGTATGAAAATACATTAATCTGAAACTGAGCCTCTGAAACCCCTTGGTCTGGATAATTGTTACGTGGGTAGTAGGTAGTCGATTGGCAACATTGTTACAATTACAACATCAACCAATATTGGTTATCGAAGTACACAAATACCGGCGGATTATTGACTTACGAGCAAGATAAGTCTACTCAATAATGATATCCTCGTTGCCAACAGTATGATAAAGACTGTCTCGAGTGAAGCTTATGTTTGCTCATTGAAGCTAGCTGATAAATATCTGGTGCCTAATACTCAGGTGAAGAATACTTCTAAGAATTTAAGATTCTTGTAAGGTTGTCCACATTTTTTTTCCTTGGGCCCCGGCCAAGAGCAATCCCATTAAAAAAATCTATTCTATGTACCCGGAATGCATAAATCTATGTATGTATGTACCTCAAATTAATCAATGATCGCATTAGCACTTATGACTTATCTCTAGCTTGCCATTTTTTCACATTTATTACTGAAGAAGAGAAGCTAAGGGATCGTCCTAATTGGCGCGCGACTACGCGATGATCGCGCGATCGCGCGACTTTGACTTAGAATATTTACTAGTAAAAGTCGCGAATTCGCGCGATAATTGCGTAGTCGCGTTTGTTTTAGGACGATCCCTTTAGGACACCTATTCGAATTCAATATATTCGCGAATTTCACTTGCGCGAGCGCACGATCATCGCGTTGTATTAGGACGATCCCTAAGGAAAGAGAACCATGGAAATTAAACTGTTTAATAATTATTACGTGTTTATTTATTTACTTAGCCAAAGTAACAAAATGTAAATAAGTTTAAACATATATATTAAAATAACTTCTTGAAACAAACAATATGCTAATAAAATGGAAACATATAAATGTGAGTCTAACTTTCTTAATTACTCGTAGGTATGTAGGTATATGTATAGATACATAATTCTAAATTTAATAAACAAGTTTTATATATTTAAATAATCGCAGATGTAAATAGTAAATGTAGTTGATCCATGTGGGTAATCTTCCGTCAAAATAGGTTCAATGAATCGACATTTCTGGTAAACACGTAATTTGAATATTGGGATTGGAGTTAAACTAGAAACTTCCGTTAGACTGGTAACAATAACTGAGGAGTGGTTTGTTGTAAAAACAAAACAATGTTTGATTTCATGTACATTTGATACTGAAAATAATTAGCGTCATACTTAATGACTAACTTTTACCCGTTCTCCTCTTAAGGGACGTAATATTAGTACCTACCCTATGAATGAATTTTCCTTTTTGAACCTGATTGTGACTTTAGGCTGGTTTTCCACTAGAGCTATGCTATGCTACGTTGCTGGATGCGTTTGAAATCCACCAATCACATTCCTTTATTCACATAGCATAGCTCTGGTGGAAAAGGGTTCAGCTAAGCTATGTTTTTTATATGGTAAGATGCGAGCTGCGGATGCGTGCTTTGGATGCGTGCTGTGGATGCGTGCTACGGATGCGTAAGCGCTTCCCCCCTCACCGCGCTGCCGCTCCCCGCGCCCGCTGTCGATACCTCGCATAGCTCGAGCTGCGCATCTTCCTCGAACAGCTACCTCGCGGCTGCGCATCTGCATAGCGCATCTACCCCGCACAGCTACATAGCGTAGCTTTAGTGGAAACGGTCGCATAGCTCGTAGCGCATCCTCGCAGCATAGCTGCGTAGCTTAGCTCTAGTGGAAAACCAGCCTTATAGGCCCAAAAAAACGAGAGGAGTGTACGGTTGAAGAGTGCCCTGGGGAAAAACCAGGGGAAATATCCGACACGACCACTCAGGCGGCTTAGACACTGGAATACCTACTGTACGAGTTTGCGCTCCGGTGAGATTGGTTAAGCGTGTGGTGTATGTCACACCCTAATAACTCAGCTGATCACAGCTGATACACATCTGATGGAAACTTAACTAATATTAACCTTTGTACTTTTTCCCAGAACTAAGGAATGCAAGAGACCTTGATATTGATTCCAAGAAAATAGTATTAAATAAATTACCATATGTTCTATTTAGCATACCAAACCTTTAGTATAAAAGCAGTGTAATTGTTACTCAATAAATCAGTATTAAATCAGTATTACTTCAGTATTTCCTCGAGTCTCGTCTTATCATTATAACCCGTAACGCTCCACATCTCATGGCTACCCTGCCAGGCGGGCTGCCACAGGCAGCCCTGAATTAGTGAACAAGTGCCAGAACCAAGATACTGAGAGCAGGTCACTTCATCAGCGACCCTGCCAGAGCACCGCTTCTCATGGCGACCCTTCCAGAGCCGAACTACTAAGTGCAGGTCGCATCTCATGGCGACCCTTCCAGTCCGGCTGCGCAAGGCAGCCCCGATATAGTCATCAACGTCAGCTACTTCAGCACCGCACTGCCAACGTTATTTGGAGGAAGACTCAAGTGCCAGTGCGGCCTTGTGCCGTACTGGCGGCGCGCTGCGCCTTCCAGTCAGACTTCACGAGCCAGCCTCGGTATAGACACCGACCAGCCAGCTCCGCTGCGCCAGCCATCCAGCTCCACTACGCTACGCGAGCCAGTCAGATCCACTGCGCCAGCCAGCCAGCTCTACTGAAGCCGAATAAGCCAAAGCAGAGCGGCACCGCGCGTCACCAGCACCAGCCCCATCGCCGCAACCACAGCTCCAGGGCACAGCTGATACCATACAGATGACTTCAGGTCCACAAATGCCTGACAGCTGATCACCAGCTGATCATAAGTCCATGTGAATAAGTAATTAATTAAGGTACTTATAAAACTTTTACTATAATATATGTAGTATGTACTAGTTAGTAATATTTAAAAAAAAATATATTTAACAATTTGAGTGACGTAGATTTTTTAAAGTAAAATTTTAATTAATAATAAAGAAAGTTAATAATAAATTTTATCAAATTGTTAAAAGAGTAATTTTTTTTTTAAATCTAATAATGTGTAAACTTTATGGTATTAAACCAATTTATGTTATAAATAATTAAGTAAATAAGAAATAATGCCGCTTGATGACGAGGTGATAATATGATTAAGATTTACAAATCTAAAAATAGCAACCAACAGTCCACCTGTACAACAACATCTGTGGGGCTAGCATAACATGCATCTCGTCTCTACTCGCGCGCGAGATAGGCTATCTGTCACTGTCTGATTAATGCTGTCAAAAAGTGACAGGTAGCTTATCTCGCGCGCGAGTAGATACGGAATGCATGTTGTGCTAGAGGGGCTGGACTTCTCGAGTTACAATACGTTCACGATACACACAGACGTATCGAGTATAATATAGGATTAGTGTTATCAAAATAAAAATAGATTCCCAGAATATATAAAAATAAAATACTAAAATAATATACTAGAATGTTGAATAGTTTTAAAATAATGACAATAAGGATTCCAACTATGACGGTCTGATCAACCAAGTATAGTGGAAATTCTTATAAAGTCAAATAATTAGCCTGAATTAAATAAGTTTCAATAAACGAGACTATAACGAAATAATGAGACAAACAGACTGAATTACCAGTCAGAATAATATTATCTTATACTCGCCATCCTTACTAATAGTGTGTCGAATCTAGTACTCAATCGCGTACGGAACGAGCTTTCCCCGCGAGAGAATTAGGTATGTTTTGCAAGGCACAATAAATAAAAATGTATGCATATGGCATACTATATAATGACGACACCGCGTGTATTATTAGCTACGAGTATAGCTCAATATATAAATAAATGTAAAACAGGGTACGGATCCCGAGTATGTATAATTAAAGGTGTCTCAAAAGTAAGTGATAGCGATGATAGGCGAGTCATAGAGTCATATTAAACAACTTTCATTATTTGTCTTTGAGTGCTCATTAACTGAGCGCTCCCGTGCTTTGGAATGCACGTTAAGCCATTTATCCAACAGCTGTCTATGATAGCAGTTGTTAAGCCAAGTTAGAGGCTTGAGAATTTCTAACAGTCAACTTGCCCATTTAGTTACTTGACAAAAGCCTAATCGAAATAAGGTCTAGTTTCCCCTCAGGTTGGAAGGTCAGATGGCAGTCGCTTCCGTAAAAACTAGTGCCTACGCCAAATCCTGAGATTACGTAGGAGGATGATTATGACTAGGAAATTGTGTCCCGCCGCAATCAGTGGTAAACCCGAGAGGTGCCAGTGAGCGAGTAGGTAGATACATAATTATTAGCAAGGTACACCAGAAATACAAGGCAGGCAGCAAATCCTTGAAACCTTGAACATGATTCGATCGAGCATCAATCGTGCAGGTCCTTGGACACATAGTATAGGTAATGTAGTGTTAAAAGAACTGTCTGAAAGGTATATACCTACCTCTAAATGGTATTTACGCGCGCTTATGTATACAATTTATGTATAAAATCCTTGTATTACTGAGTTATAATTAAGGGTCGGCCGACCATAAAATAATGCATGCCGTGTACCTTTGCAAGCTTTGCAAGCTTAGCAAGCTTAGCAAAAAGTGATGCAAAATTGCACACTTGATGTCACAAGTAAAATACAAAGTGACAATTAAAAATCAAAATATACATATATATATATATGACGTTTAAAGAGAAAAAATGAACTAGCAAATCACAATGATTATTTTTGATTAGTGTAAAAATAAATAATAATTAATATTGAAGTACACAATATTAGTTATTATGGTGACAAAATAATAACAAACAAGATAAAAATAACGACATGATACAACGTCGTAAACACAAACTAATAATGGTAGCATAAATGTATACCATAATTTATGTCCTATAAAAAAAAATACAATATAACAAACAAACGTCGTCATCAAAGCGTGCTTTCAATTCCAGTTAAGTATATAGTACCTAGTATAATACAATGTCAAATTTTTATCTTTGCTTTTAATTGAGTTATAATTTAATTATAACCTTTTAATAAATATTTCTCATTCTGTTTGGAGAAATAAAAATAATAAGATTTCTTAAATTTTTCGTAATTAATATTAATTTAGTAATAAGTTCATTTATATTTAGTTTTAATTTTTTTTAATTACTTATTTTTTTAAATAAATGTATAATCTTATAGTATAAATAACTGTATTAACTAAAAAAAAAAAAAAACAATGTTTACTTTAAAATTAACATTACGATACTAAAACGATTATGACAATCCATCTGATCGCATACCACCTACCATACTCGTATAAGGAACAAGAAATGTAAACATTATAAGTAGCATTAAGATAAATTAAGAAACCATGTATACCATAGACTTAAGTTACTTTAAGAAACCATGTAAACCATAGACATAAGTTGATTAAGTTTACAGAAGCCAAAAAATAGTAGTTATGTATTTTACTATTTTTTGACTCAAAAAAACGGGGAAGCTGTGGTGTATGTCACACCCTAATAACTCAGCTGATCACAGCTGATACACATCTGATGGAAACTTAACTAATATTAACCTTTGTACTTTTTCCCAGAACTAAGGAATGCAAGAGACCTTGATATTGATTCCAAGAAAATAGTATTAAATAAATTACCATATGTTCTATTTAGCATACCAAACCTTTAGTATAAAAGCAGTGTAATTGTTACTCAATAAATCAGTATTAAATCAGTATTACTTCAGTATTTCCTCGAGTCTCGTCTTATCATTATAACCCGTAACGCTCCACATCTCAGCGTCTTCAACCGAATCTGAGGAGTGGAATCGAGCTACTGGGAGTTTTGTCGCTGGTTCAGACCTCGTGTGAAGTGAAAGATTGATAGTTATAATGATTGTTATAGGGCGAGAGTTGAGCTACAGCCGGCGCCTGAGCATGACGGAGAGCGGCGGCGTGGTGGTGAAGCAGGGAGTAGGCGAGCCGATCCTCGCGCACGCGCCCACGGATATCGCCAGTAAGTCACACATCATCGTCATCATCATCAGCATATATGTATACCTCCCACTGCTGGGCACAAGCATCCTCTTATAGATAAGTCACACACCGCCTTAAATAATTAGTTAATTACATTTTGCGAAAATGGTATAAACAAAATAATTACCGATCTTTATTTGCCTGAGTGTGGCTTTGTATGCCGAGCCGATAGGAGTGCTGCGCAGTTGAAGAGTAGCCTGGGGAAATTTCAGGGAAAACCTCCGACACGACTTCATATGGGAACAAAGGAGTCCTTATCTTATAGGATCACTTGTCTGTCTGTCTGTCTGTCCGCCCATCTGTCACAGCCAATTTGGTCCGAACCTACTGGGCCGATTGAGTTCAAATCTGAATTTCATTGATTATTGATGATTTGTTGATAAAACTCGCTTAGGTACGCCAGTTACGCCATTGTATACTCTATTATTATGTGATTCTAAGTATTACGTGATTGACTAAGCTGCACACTAAAGTTGTGGCTAGTAAATTAATAACACTTTCTTAAGTGGCCAGTTATTGGTGATTTATCTTATCAATATGTGGCGCGTACTCGCATCGACGCGCAAACCAATTTGACCATGGTTGTTCATCTTAGAAGAAAGCTGACGGAATTAATAATAGCGCCACCTATTTTCATGGTTATTAAACTTGCTCGAATAGTCAGCTAAATAGTAAAAGTAGGTAGACTGTTGAAAAGGTATTCAAAAATTCGATGCGTACCAGTATCACACACGTGGCCCTGTGGTAAAGTATATTGTTTTTAGAGACAATGTACCCGGGTTCGATCCCCAGCGGCGGATGCACTTTTTGTATGTTTTTTCACGTGTATCTAAGATAACTAGTGGCTCTGTGAGCTGTAGACCTCGTGAGTGTTTTTTTTATTTCCAAAACTATGTTAGATATCGAACCTGTAGAGCAGGGGTCGGCAACCTTTTAGCACCCACGGGCCACATAGTAGCTAAAAAAATCTTCGCGGGCCGCAGATGATAATAATGATCACTGTCTGTTGATATCAACTCGAAACAAATTGGTACGCCGTACGCGACAGTAACGTAGTAAAAATTCGCACCCCTTTTTACGTGAAAAACAAGAAAGACGAAAAAACCGACTTTTCACAGATAAAGCAGCTAGTTTCCTTACCAAACCCAGATAATTCGCATTTCAACCGCATCGTAATTTCGCGATTCATTCGATCAATGCAAGCATATAAAATAGCAGATATAGAAACTTTAAGGGGGGGACGGGTCATAAAGTCATAACACACCTAGATGAAAACGCGAGCGCGAAATTTTTCGAACACTGATGCAAATGCGGCAAATACTTCATACGCATCAAGTCATAACACATCTAGATGAAAATGCGAGCGTAGCGAGCGCGAAATTTTTCGAACATTATGATGCAGGTGCGGAAAATACTTCATACGCATACGCATCAAGTTATGGAGATGTAAACGCGAGCGCGAAATTTTTCGAACACTGATTCAAATGCGGCAAATACTTTATACGCATCAAGCCATAACAAATCTCGTTGAAAACGCGAGCGTAGCGAGCGCGAAATTTTGCGAATATTATTATGCACGTCTGAAAAATACTTCATAGGCATCAGTCATGTAGACGCAAACGCGAGCGCAGCGAGCGCGAAATTTTTTGAACATTAAGATGCAGGTGTGGAAAATACTTCATACTGTCTAAAGCAAACGCGGCGAGCGCGAAATTATTGAAAAAATTTTTAGATAGATTTAATTGTAAAATATACTTACAAACACATATCTCGTCCTGACCAACTGTGAAAATATTCGTGGTTGGCGATACAGACGCTTTCACGATGTTAAGAATTTCAAATTTACCTTTACAAACAATAAAGCCAGGGAGGCTCGCGGGCCGCATGCGGCCCGCGGGCCGCCTGTTGCCGACCGCTGCTGTAGAGGAGGACAAACCATAAAATTTTTTTTAGATTACTCGACAAAAATATTCGATGTAATCAAAGAACGTGCTCACAATACTTCACGAGAATCTGTTGTGAAATGCGACCCTTAGAGGTGAACAAATCGAAATTCGGCCGCAGAAACACAAAATAATTGATAAAAAAATAAATTTTGAAAAAGTGACTCGATAAAAAAATTCTATAGAATTACCGCACCTGCTCACAAAATTTCACGAAAATCGGTTGATAAATGCGACCTGTAGAGGAGAACAAACCAATGAATAAAATAAAAAAAAATTAGATTTACAAAAATTTACTTGCTTAAAAAATTCTATGTAATTATAAAACCTGCTCACAAAACTTCACGAGAATCGGTTGAGAAATGCGACCTGTAGAGGAAAAAACGGCCGCAGAAAAATACGAAATCATTTGTAGTGGTGTAAGTCTAGCATATATTAGTATTAGTGTTTATGTGTGTATCTAGTATATAAGGCTATGTTACTCCTAATAAAGCCAGTTCTTCTACGACATTGGTTGTTCTCACTTGACTCCAACTCTCGTCCCTACATGGCGACCTCTGCCTATAGCGGCGATGAGCGCGCGTGCGGGTGTCAATTTACGGGACTGTTAATTGTGCGGAATATATTATTTTATTAAAGTAATAAATGTGCGGACGGACTAATCATGGAACAATGTGTATCATAAAAAACGTTAAGGGAGTAAATCGTGTTAATTAATATGTATAATAGTGGGCTATATTTTTATACGCAACATGTAAGTGACACCGCCGAGTGCCGCCGCTGGCCTATCGTGTGCAACCCTATATGGACTACATCTAAGTAAATGAACTTTGCACCTGAACTTTGCAAAAAGCTGTGTACTTTCTACTTTCTTCTTCTCTGGTACATCAATAAGGCTATTAACAAGAAGATCGAGAGGCGAGCTCAGGCCATTGCCTTGAGTATGAAGAGAGTCGGGCCGACCGAAGTCGTCTAAAGGATTATCGCGTGAGTGTTGTGATGTGTGGTGCGTAATAGTGCGTTAAAACACTTAAAAAAGTATGAAATACGTAAAATAAATAGAAAATACAGTTTTAGAATTATGTTATGTAATAATTAGCAATTATTAATTATAAGCAAATATGTTTAACTAAATGGCGGAAAACCTTTCTGTATTATGTAATGAGCTTAAAACTATACGTACTTATTTGTGTAAACTAGGCCCTAAGCGTAGACAAGGTGAAATCCTCGCCGAAAAATTAAATGAAGCAGAATTAGTGGTTGAGAAATATAACGAGTTAAATGATCAAGTATCGGAACTCGTCAAGAAAGGTTTAATGCCAAGTGAGGAGGTCACTTTATTCAGTAAATTGGAAACGGCTTTTAACGCGCTCTATAACGAAATATTAATTTATTGTCAGGAAAGTTCGGAAGGAAGTGACGCAATGGGGGAGTCTTTCGACTTAAAAACCGCCCTTACTTTATTGCCGGTGATGTCTGATGATGAAATTCTTACAAAGCAACTGATCGACGGCATAGAATATTATAACTCGGTTTTAAAAAGCGACGATCAAAAGAAACTTATTCAGTTTGTTTTGAAAAGCAGGCTATCGCAATCGGCCAAGTTAAAACTTCACAGTGATTATGCGACTACATTAGAATTAATACAGGATATGAAAAAAAGTTTACTACCACAAAGGGCTGCGACTGCCATTCAAAGCAAGCTGCATAGCATTAGGCAAAATAACCGCAGTGTAAAAGATTTTGGGTCAGAGATTGCTGAACTGTTTGTGGATCTGACTATTTCACAGGCCGAGGGCAATGATGCGAGTTTTAAGGTGCTCAAGCCCTTAAACGAAAAATTGGCTATAAAAAGGTTTGCGGACGGTCTGCGGAACCGCAGGTTAAGTACTATTATTGCAGCGCGGAATTTCGAAACACTTAAAGATGCTGTTCAGGCAGCCCAAGAAGAGGATGACGTCATGGCCGGATCGACTTCAGGAGAAATACTAGGTATGTCATTTCAATTTAATACACCTAGACGGCCTTATAATAGACCGTATCATACACCGAGGACATTTCAGAACACTAGGGGGTTCTATAATTCTTATAGGAGCCGTGGCCGCGGTGCACGTCACACCTACGGACACCGTAGCGGCGTAGCGGCGTATCGTGGCAACCATCGAGGCAATTTCAGAGGCACGCGTGGGCGTCCTCTAGGTAATTATAATACAGCTTCAGCCAACAGAGGTAATCAACAGTGGAACCGCCCTAATATAAAATTGATGACTCAAACTGACGCCGAAAACGCAGATACCGCGAAAGAGTTTTTTCGTGACTAACATGTCCATATTAGCATGCGACAGTTCATTGGCCGCTAGATTTCAAGTTAAGGACTACGACTATTTATGGCTCCTAGATACAGGCGCATCAATTTCAGCGTTGAAATATAAACATGTTGCCGCGCTAAATATTCCATTCCATAAACAAAAGTGCACTGTAAATGGAATTGGAGGTAGTATTGAGGCAATAGGCTACACCCATTTACAGTTGGTAGCTAACGGTGAATCATTTCATCACAAGATATATATTTTCAATTCGTTACCATGTTTAGCCAACGGAATTATAGGCAACGACTTTTTAAGCAAGCATGGCGCAGTTTTAGATTACAACTCAAATACTTTACGGCTAACTGGAAATAGTGGAAAGGAAATTAGTTTACCTTTATTTAACACAAAACATAACGATTTTTCAATAATTATCCCGCCCAGGTCCGAATCTATTCATTACATTAACACAGATATGACTGATGAATGTATAGTATGTACGAAAGAGCTTTGCAGTGGAGTTTTCTTAGCCAATACCATTGTTAGACCAGTCAACGGAGTCATACCTATTAAGATTTTAAATACAACGGAGGAGCAAATAGACATAAAGAATATAAAGCCACAGTTGGAAAGTCTTCATAATTACGACTTATGTACATTTACACCCACGTTAGGAAACGCGGATAGAGTTAAAAAATTATTCTCACTATTACAATTAAATCACTTAAATAAGGAAGAGAAAACGTCTATAGAAAACATGTGTGCCAAATTCTCCGACGTTTTCCACCTGCCTGCCGACAAATTGACCACAACACATATATACAAACAAAAAATACACTTAAAGCCAAATACATCGCCAGTATATAAAAAACCCTATAGAATACCGCATTCCCAAAAACAGGAATTAAATAATCAAATAAATAAATTACTAAACGACGGCATTATAGAACCTACTCAGAGCGAATGGTCCAGCCCAGTGTTACTGGTGCCAAAAAAAAGCAAGGAAGGAGAGAAAAAAAAAATGGAGATTAGTAATAGATTACCGACAACTTAACAACCATATTCAGGATGATAAATTCCCGTTACCAAATATCACAGAGATTTTAGATTCCCTATCAGGTTCCATTTATTTTTCTCACCTTGACTTATTCTCTGGCTACTACCAAGTACCATTAGACGAAGAAAGTAGAAAGTACACAGCTTTTTGTTCTGGTACATACCAGCTAACCAGGCTTCCACAAGGTTTAAAAATAAGTCCCGGATCGTTTTCCCGAATGATAACTGTAGCAATGTCAGGCCTTAATTATGAAAAATGTTTTGTCTACTTGGACGACCTAATCGTGTTTGGTAGAAATTTAGCGGATCATAATAAAAATTTAATGGATGTGTTTTATAGGTTACGGAAAGTTAACCTTAAGTTGAATCCAGAGAAGTGCGACTTTCTAAAAAAAGAAATTCTATATCTCGGACACGTAGTATCAGAAAAGGGCATACTACCTGATCCAGATAAATTAAAAGTTTTAAAAGAATACCCCGTGCCAAAAAATGTAGAAGAAGTGAAAAGGTTTGTAGCCTTCGCGAATTACTATAGAAAATTTATATGTAATTTTGCCGAAAAAGCACATCCATTGAACAAACTGTGTAGGAAAAATGTAGAATTTATTTGGGATGAACAATGTCAAAAATCGTTTGAAAATTTAAAAGAATCTCTTATGACGCCCCCCGTATTAGCATACCCGGATTTATCCGACGAGAACCGCTTTATTGTTCAAACAGATGCGAGTGGATACTCTATTGGCGCGATATTGGCAAATAGTGATGGGAAACCCACAGCGTATACGAGTAGAGGCCTCAACAAGGCCGAGTTGAATTATCCCACTATACAAAAAGAACTTCTCGCTATCGTGTGGGCCATTAAGTATTTTCGGCCATACTTATTCGGTAGAACATTTACGATACAAACTGACCACAGGCCCCTCATTTATTTATTCAACTTAAGAGATCCATCAAGTAGACTACTAAAATTTAGACTAGAATTAGAAGAGTATGACTTCATCGTCGAGTATGTGAGAGGAAAGGACAACGCGGCTGCAGACGCATTGTCTCGCATAAGAATTACGTCAGAGGAACTGAAAGAGATGAATAGACGTGTTATTAATGTAATGACTAGATCAATGTATAAGCGACTCGAAAAACAAAATTCTAGCAGTTCGTCGAGTGATCCCAGTTCTAACAACGTTTGGCCTGATCAACCAAGGGTGGTAGAACTGAGTAAAAGACCCTCGAACTCGGTAGAATTATTGTTTAGTACTAGTCAAGAGCTCAGAAAACAAGGTATAAGACAAGACGAAGTTAAATACAAAAGTAAAACATTATGTTATGTGGCTAGTAAAACGGCAATATATATAAACTCGAACGCTCAATCACTAATATCGCGAGCCGAATTTGTGAGAGAACTAGAGACGTTATGTAAGACATGTCATATAGATAAAGTATGTATACTAAAAACTAATGATAACTATGTGTTTGTAGATAAACTAGCCAAAGAAATAAGTATTACGAAGGATTGGACCGGTCCGTCATTGTGTATCTTAAAAGATGTAATAAGAATAACTGACAAAGATGACAAGCGAGTAATTCTTAACGACTTTCACTTGCTACCTACGAGTGGCCACGCAGGTACAAGAAGAATGATAAATAATATTAAAAAATATTATTTTTGGTCGGGCTTAGAACGCGACGTGAAAAATTATGTAGAACGTTGTACTACATGTAAAAAACAAAAATACACGTGTCATACGAAGGAACCAATGGTCATAACGACTACTGCTAACTCGGCATTCGATAAGATATATTTAGATTTAGTTGGGCCCTTAGATAAGGATAGTTATAATTATTCATATATCTTAACTCTGCAGTGTGAGTTATCAAAATATGTAGAGGCGTATCCACTGATGTCAAAAACGGCAGCAGAAGTAGCTAAGGCGTACGTAAATAATTTTATTTTAAGGTATGGTATACCCTTAGAAATAGCTACAGATCGAGGCACGGAGTTCATCTCTAATGTCATGACAGAGGTTTGTAAGTTACTAAAAATTAACAAAATACAGTCTACGGCCTATCACCATGAAAGCATTGGCGCTTTAGAAAACTCCCACAAACACTTAGCAACATTTTTAAGAATTCAAACAGATTGCCACCCCGAAACTTGGAGTGATTGGCTACCCTATTGGTCATTTTCATATAATACTTCTGTCCATTCCGAAACTAAGTTCACCCCGTACGAACTAGTGTTTGGCAAAAAGTGCACTTTGCCGAGCAATTTATTAACTAAAGTTGAACCTCTCTACAACCATGACAGTTACCCGTGCGAGTTGCGGTACAGATTGCAACTCTCACAAAAAGAAGCTCAAGATAATTTAATTAGAAGTAAAGTAATACGTAAGTCAAAATATGATAAGAAAATAAATCCTGTAACGTATAAGAAAAATGACTTAATATTACTTAGAAATGAAAATAGACTTAAGATGGACCCATTGTACTCGGGACCGTATGTAGTTGTAAGAGACCTAGCACCAAATGTAGAAATATTAAAAGATGGAAAAACAGATGTAGTTCACAAAAACCGAACTAAATTATACAAGTCTGTATAAAAAAAAATACAAACTATTAACTACCTATGTATTTTTTTTTTCGCTGAATGGGAGGTGTAGTGGTGTAAGTCTAGCATATATTAGTATTAGTGTTTATGTGTGTATCTAGTATATAAGGCTATGTTACTCCTAATAAAGCCAGTTCTTCTACGACATTGGTTGTTCTCACTTGACTCCAACTCTCGTCCCTACACATTGATACAAAGTTTGTTTTTTCGAATTTCAAAAAAGTGACTCGACAAAAAAATTCTATATAGTTACCAAACCTGCTCGCAATATTTCACGAAAATCGGTTGATAAATGCGACCTGTAGAGGAGATCAGCCAACGACGTAAAATATTTTTTTTTTTTAATTAACAAAAATTTACTCTACAAATAAATGATATGTAGTCATGGAACCTGCTCACAAAATTTCACGAGAATCAGTTGAGAAATGCGACCTGTAGAGGAAAAAACGGCCGCAGAAAAACACGAAATCATTGATACAATGTTTGTTTTTTTGAATTTCCAAAAAGTGACTCGACAAAAAAATTCTATATAGTTACCGAACCTGCTCACAAAATTTCACGAAAATCGGTTGATAAATGCGACCTGTAGAGGAGGACATACAAAAATCCGGCCGGACATACGAAAGCATTTTTGTCGAAGCTAAAACAGAGACCTCGTTTTACTCGGTCAATAATTACTAACTTTGGCACTTGGTAGCGCTTTAGTCGGGATCACAATATACGAGAAGTTGGCTATCTATTTCCAGTCATATTACACTCTTATCTAGGAATTCGACACTGTCAGTTACATGCCAATAGTTTCGTACAAAAAAGACTTACAGCTGGGGATTTGGCTCGTCGCCGCGTTGGTGAGCGCACGCGCCCGGAGCGACAACGAGCGGAATCCACTACCGTACACTGTCTTTGTTGCCTACTGTCATGGCGTCGTTACCGAACTTGTCTTTGTAAAAACAAATACCAACTCGAATGTAGGTACCGCCAGAGTCGTGCGGGCGGACTTTTACAGGATTGTGAATCTATTTCTATAATATTACATCTACATATTATGCGTTAACGTTATTTGTTTGCAGGCAGCCTGTTCGTGATGGGCGCGGGCCTGACGGCGGAGTGGGAGGGGCACGCGGCGGGCATAGTCGACCCGGCGCTGTCTGCCATCGCTGCCATCGTGCTTGTCTGCTTCAACTATCCGTTCAGTATGTCTTTTTTTAGGGTTCCGTACCCAAAGGGACTCCGCTGTCCGTCTGTCCATCTGTCACCAGGCTGTATCTCATGAACCGTGATAGTTAGACAGTTGAAATTTTCAAAGATGATATACCTATTTCTGTTGCCGCTATAACAACAAATACTAAAAAACAGCTCCCCTACAACAGACATGATTTTTTTGGCGTTTTTTTTTATACATAAGGGTACGGAACCCTTCGTGCGCGAGTCCGACTCGCACTTAGCCGGTTATTTTAATATCACTTCGGTGGCAAACAAGCGTACAGCCCACCTGATAGTAAGCGGTCACTGCAGCCTATGGACGCTTGCAACTCCATGTGTATCACATGCGCGTTGCCGACCCTTCAAAAATGTATACACTCCTTTCTTGAAGAGCCCCATATAGTGGCATCTGTACGGAACAAGAAAAGGGAAAATACGGCGTTTAATGAACAAAAGATTTCCTTTGGCAGGATTGATATCTATAGTCTAAAGATGCATTTACGAAGTAGAGCCCCCCGGATTTTTCACGTGGTAAGAAATGGGGGGGGTCCAAACATAGCAGCCGACCTGTACATTTCAAACTAAGCTGACTCCTTTCTTATATCTACTAAGGCAAGTTTGGTATCGTTTTCGTATAAAAGGAATACACCGACATCATTTCTGATCGTACATTTTACTATTTTGAAACAATTTTCTGACTAAAATCGCAAATTTATACATTTTTAATTTTTACTTTTTGATTCAGCGCTCTGATATTGGATGTAAAAAGTTGATTCAAATAATGAAATAAATACTATAAGAAAGCTCGATTTATGCAGATTCTAAATATATAAATATCAACATAGCTCTGCCTACAAAATTATGACGGAAGAAAATATCATGGGTCGCAAGACGGCTGCGCGGGCGGGTCGGTAAGTACCGAAATACGTTACTAGCTACTGGGTACAGTCACCGAATTGAAATGTTTTCCACTTTTAAGAGTAAAAATAACTAATACAGAACCTTACCTGACTATACCGACGTGTCTGACTAATAACAATGATAGTTCCTCTAAGTTATTTTCAGGTTTTAAAACGATGACTGTGATAAAAATCACACTGTAATATTGTATGGATTTTAGTTTCAGTATGCATGCGCTTACGGCAGCCTATCAAGCAGGTCACTTGTGGGGACAAACTTTAAATGACACACAATATATACCCTCCCTAACAGACGAGTGGATAAAAGGAGGAACAGTGGCAGCCCGTATGGACAACCCAACACAGAATCTGGAATGCGGCACGAGAACTTAGCTGCAAGAACAGCTGCAGAGGCCACTGTCCTTGAAAGCGAGAATGAATGCCATGCACGCTGCTTCAAGACCTGTGGGTAGTCGCAAAAGCGATTACTGATGGTTTTAAATGTGTGTCCAGTATGGACCAGGGGTTTCAGCAAAGATGACGTCGAGGAGGCCGAAGAAGGAGAGTACAACATCTTTATCAGTTTATACTGGTCCTGGGTTTAAGAAATCATAACTAACTTCAAAAAAGATGAGGTCCTGTGTTCGACTGTAAATATTTTTTAGATATGTTCACAAATATCTTTGCTAGTTTAAGACCGATTTCGCGGCTTTTTTTAATGGTTTGGAAAGGGCTGCCTCAATGATGTTTTCTTTTAAATTTGGTCAAGATCTGATAATGGGATCCATGAGAAAATGGACACTCTTCAATTTACAAAGGTATCTCCGCGGTATATGAATGCTAATTATTACTTACAAGGTGGACCAATATCATTTTTTTTATTATTAATAATAAGGCAGTACTTTTAGGGTGATCCAATATAATTTTGGACAGGATCAGTTAATGTTAGTTGGCATTTTTTTTTAATTTAGCTGTTATCCATATAATTCATGGAGTTCGAATTTGTACTATCGTTTGTAGGGGCCTATCTTTAGAAGTTATCAAACGATTTTAAAAATTCTTTCTGTAATAGAAACCTGCATTAGTCCTTAATAACGTAAGCTAAGACTTTTTGTAAATCGTTAACTCGTACGAAGCAGGGCGGCTCTCTAAAATTTGATAAATTTTTACGTGAAATTTTAGGGCGAAATTGATATATTTCATTATTTTTTTAATATTTTAAGACGTGAATTGGCATGAAATATGTTTTTATTGAGTTAATAAACCCACCACTACGATTTCAAGATCACAAACTGTGTTTTTAATTAATTTGATTTTTTGTTCTATCTTTTAATTTTTAATTTTTTTAATACTTCCACAGTAGGTATATTTTTGAAATATATATTTTTAAATATGATATTAACAGGGTTTTCTGAAGACCTATTTTTTTTTCAAAATGTGTAGGTGTTTTTTAAAGTTATGGCCATTTTTCTGTTTTCAGTATGAATGAAAAATTACCTATTTTTTGTTATTTTTCGAAAATTTTGTATGGAATGGTACAAAAATAATTCCAGAAATGAATTTAGCATCCTTGATTTACTCGAAATTGACACCCAACTTGACCCAGTAGCTTAACTGGCGCAGATATAAAGATTAACCTGGACTCACCCCCCCCTCAAAAATTTGACATAAAAAATTTCGAGGGCTCTACTTCGAAAATCCATCTCTGGGTCCTAAAGGACCTACCCTGATACAGGAAATCTTTTGTTCACGAAATGCCGTATAAGTCCTCTTACCGAGGCCACTAATACTGTAGCCCCTCGGGAAAACCTCGGCAGGGATCTCATTCCATAACCGGAGTATCCGAGGGAAGAAATTCCTTTCAAACCGTACCGTACGCGACTATTTAGGTTCTAAGGAAGGAAAGGTATCTTGTCGAGAAACTTTTATTCAACGAGTGCTAGTCCTTAATCAGCATTGATCTCTGCTAAAGCTAAAACAAAGGCAGCAAATATATCTGATGCGTCCTAAAAATAAAGTCGTGTCTGATATATACGTGTCCTTTGTTATGGCAGATATTGGTTGGTATTGCTTGGGCTAATGCTAATGCGTACCCATCAAATCGCTTCTCGCTATCTTGCGTAGCTATTTTTGTCAACTGGCTGGAAGAAGATTCACTGCGGTTGCCAACACTCGATCGCCAATCCAGTAGCTCTAGTATAAGTTTTTTCGAAACATTAACTAATTCGAACGCGTTTGCGTTTTGTCTCAAAATGTATGAAAGTGGTATGAAAACGTGAACAGCGCCCCTGGTGGTCACTAGTGGAAACTAAAACAGCCAGTATAACATTTGTTGCTAACCGATGAACGCGCGTATTTCAAACTCGGTGAGAGCGTTTTCATACATTTTGAGACAAAACGCAAACGCGTTTGAATTAGTTAATGTTTCGAAAAAACTTATACTAGAGCTACTGAACACAATGTCAGTTCTGTGACAACAACCGAGTATCAAGGTTTGTGGGAGTGCTATGGATCTATCGATTGAGCTTGCGAAACTTATCGGATGATCAGACAGAGTCTAGTAATATTTTTCATGCTTTCAACACTTCGATTTCTTAACCAAGTATGCCCCAAGACAGGTTCGGCCTATTTTTTTACGGATTGGGCAATATCTGTGCGGGCGTAGCTGCCGCTCTTGTAGATATTGGCCTCACAAGCCAGGAACGCAAGAGCCACAATGGATGCTGCTTGAATCATCCATACTAATATTATAAATGATAGATAGATAGATAGAAACATTTATTCAGTACCACAGAAGACACACAATATTACAGGAAAACAAAAGAAGAAAAACATACACAAAAGCACACGTGTGTCCCCGTGGCAGTGAAACGGACACTGGCTCAGCATTATGCTGAGGTGTTAAACACCTACAGCGCTGATTTTCAGCCAGTACCGTCGGTGACTCACGGACCGGCATACAATATATATAATAGCAGGAAATAAAATAAAATTAACTGCAATAGATATAAGCTAAAAAATAAAGCAATACATAAATAAAATAAAAACTACACTATAAAATAAAATAAAAACTACAATTACTGCTTGCCTACATACAGCATCTTGGGTACAAAAACAAAAGAACTAAAAATTAAATAGGTTGGTATATTTTTTTGCTGCTGTGCTGGATTAGGATTGGGATTTTTGGAGCGTCAACAAATAACCTTTAAGCTTACGCTTAAAGGAATACTTGCTAGGCGCCCCCTGGATAGGAGGAGGGAGGTCATTCCAGCACTTAGACGCCGCAAACCTGAAACTGCCTCGGAAAGCTGCGGTCCTGTGCATAGGCACGATAGCCAATGCCTTGAACCTGCGCGCAAATGCGAAAGTGAGTCTGTCTGTCTGTGTGTCTGTCTGTTACCTCTTCACGCTTAAACCGCTGAACCGATATAGATGAAATTTGGCATGGAGATAGTTTGAGTCCAGGGAAGGACATAGGATACTTTTTATCCCGGAAATCATCACTTATAGGAGTGGAAGTTTGAATGAAAGAGCCATGGCTATAGGTAAGCGCCTGATATAAGTAAATAGCAATTACTTAAATTATATCGCGATGAACGAGTTCCACGCGGACGAAGCCGCGGGCAATACCTAGTCTTTTATATGGGCAATATCCGTGTATTTTGTACCTACCTGTTATAAACTTCCTATTGGTCATCAACAGTGCGGTCAGCGGGCATGGTGCTCCTACAAACCGTCCCTGAGGGTCTGGGCGCGTGTGAGCTGAAGGCAGCCGCGCTGCGCGTGCCGGGCGTGCTGGCCATCCACGAGCTGCACGTGTGGCAGCTGCACCGCGACCGCGTCGTGGCCACGGCGCACGTGGCCTACTCCTCGCCAGAGGTAAGCGAGCTGGTCTCGAGGCTGCGCGTGCTCGCCACGAGCTGCACGTGTGGCAGCTGCACCGCGACCGCGTCGTGGCCACGGCGCACGTGGCCTACTCCTCGCCAGAGGTAAGCGAGCTGGTCTCGAGGCTGCGCGTGCTCGCCACGAGCTGCACGTGTGGCAGCTGCACCGTGACCGCGTCGTGGCCACGGCGCACGTGGCCTACTCCTCGCCAGAGGTAAGCGAGCTGGTCTCGAGGCTGCGCGTGCTCGCCACGAGCTGCACGTGTGGCAGCTGCACCGTGACCGCGTCGTGGCCACGGCGCACGTGGCCTACTCCTCGCCAGAGGTAAGCGAGCTGGTCTCGAGGCTGCGCGTGCTCGCCACAAGCTGCACGTGTGGCAGCTGCACCGCGACCGCGTCGTGGCCACGGCGCACGTGGCCTATTCCTCGCCAGAGGTAAGAGAGCTGGTCTCGAGGCTGCGCGTGCTCGCCACGAGCTGCACGTGTGGCAGCTGCACCGCGACCGCGTCGTGGCCACGGCGCACGTGGCCTACTCCTCGCCAGAGGTAAGCGAGCTGGTCTCGAGGCTGCGCGTGCTTGCCACGAGCTGCACGTGCACGTGTGGCAGCTGCACCGCGACCGCGTCGTGGCCACGGCGCACGTGGCCTACTCCTCGCCAGAGGTAAGCGAGCTGGTCTCGAGGCTGCGCGTGCTCGCCACGAGCTGCACGTGTGGCAGCTGCACCGCGACCGCGTCGTGGCCACGGCACACGTGGCCTACTCCTCGCCAGAGGTAAGCGAGCTGGTCTCGAGGCTGCGCGTGCTTGCCACGAGCTGCACGTGCACGTGTGGCAGCTGCACCGCGACCGCGACGTGGCCACGGCGCACGTGGCCTACTCCTCGCCAGAGGTAACAGTGTACCTTTTAAATTAAGTCAGGACTGTCAGGAGCCCTTCCGCTCTTATCAGTGGATTGCTCTTGGCCAGCATCTAGCCAGGGGCAGAGATGAGGCCGACGGTGAAACGAGTTCACCCAGGAGATGCATATTCACTCGAGCCTTAAAAAGGTCCAGGTTATATGATCTCGGAAAAACTGACGTCGGCATGGAATACAAAGATTACAGGGACTATAAAGAGTTAAAAGAACACAAATATACCTACAAATTTTAACTGTAATTACGATAATTTAAGTTGGTGAGATGCTTGATGTACTCTTAATTCTGGACCCCTCATGATTCTCATGAATTTAAACCCAGAGCCCAGAGTCTTGTCATCCATCACCAATATACCTGCTATAATTAGTTACAGCCTAAGCAATATTTTGTTCGCAAATTGCCTATTGTGTCCAATGTAAAGTGTGATACTGATAAGATAAAAGCCTCATTATTTCACGTGTATCCGTAAAATCGAACACTGTAAATTGACGAGCGTAAAACCAGAACGAATGCGTTTCGCATACTTTGGAAATACGACTAAGTTAACTAGGTACTTTTCAAGGTTCTTATGACTGTGCCTTTAAGTCTATTTTAGCTTGATTCGAGAACGGATCTCCAGCCTGTTATTTACGTATTTTGAGAATCTTATTTCATAGATATAAAGTTTATTTTTGCTTGATCCGAGTTTACGAAGCGTATTCAATGCATACCTAATCAAGATAAGCCATGCTCAATTTTATTATTACACAGCACAGTATCCTTTTATTAAGTACACCTACTTACCTCTGTTAATCACAGTTTTGATAGATAGATAGATGTTCGGTGCAATGCACCTTACACGTGAACGCGCCTCGTGCGCTTCATCAGCGAAAAGCATAGTCAATAAATTACAATAGGGTATTAAACTAAGGTAAAAATAAATTATTTTTTACTTGACTAATAAAAGATCTAACGAAAATACTCGAAAAACATCAATTATTAATTTATTTTAGCTAATTGAAAGATTTTATAAGCATAAAGATTTAAAAAGGACGCTGATTTGAACAAACCTACTCACACTGCCTTAGTGACGTCACTAAGACAGTATTTCCCTACAAACTTCATATTAACAAATCGTTTTTGACATTTAATAAAAAGTTGCTGATTTGACTATGAGTTTAATACCGTATTAATCCAGTTTAGTGTACTTTTCGGAGCTATCGCGACCGGGTGCATCCGAACATTAACACACATTAACATTCAACATTTTTACTATCTTTTATAACAATTGTGCAATTTCTAGACAATAAACATTTTTATTACTTCTCTCCGGACTTTGTAACATTCACCGCGAACCCGCTCCTCACATTGGTCCTTCGAGCCGGATGTGAACCAGTGACCTATGGATTTACTACTTGGGGCGGATATTATTATTTAGGTAGGGTGAGAAGGGGTGAAATGTAACGAAGTTTTAGCGCGCCGTTCTTAGCGTTAGTTGATTGGAACACCTTTATGCTCACAAATATCTGCACTACATTGTAAGACTAATGAGTACAGATATATTTGAAATAATTCTGACTAGTTAATACGCAATGAAATAAGCGGTATTTATGTCTGACAATATACAACCTGTAGCATCCTTAATTTGGGCCTAATAAAAGACATTGTATTACAGGATTACTTGAAGAGCTCCGAGCTAGTCTGTGACGTGTTCAAGCGGCACGGGATTGGTCTAGTCACGCTACAGCCGGAGTTTATGCTGACACAACTTGTCGGTAAGTGTTACGTAGTTGACACTTGACCGCTATGACACTCAGCGTTGCCTTGGTTGGGACATTGGCAAGAGGGGATACGTCATAGGGTAGCGGACGGATCCCTGCCGCCCACACCCTCTACGTACCTCCGACTCTCTTCCTCCAATCTCAGTTTAGCAGCCGACCTATAAAAGAAAAATTATACATTTCCGAGCTTTATACGCTGATTCTTCTCGTGGCAGAGGTTTATTTTCCGAACCTGTGGTGGTATATAGACATTCATAGGTGCATACGTGCCTAAATCGAAGAATTAATAATTAACTTTGACTTTGATCATAATATAGGACATGATCACTGGGTCCTGTCACGGTCGCCAAATTTTATTCATGCACTCCCAGGTGAGGTGTCAGTACCTAGTGTGAGTAAATATAACGCAAGTGAATGTATTAGGCTTGTGTAGTACATGTACTAAGAACTAAAAAGACCTAGTTCCCAACACTGTACTAGAGCGAACTATTCCGTAAAGTTTCTGCTCTTAGTACATTTAGTACATGCGGAGCGAAACCTGAATAGAGACAACAATATCCGAATGACGTGCGAATGACCGACCGACCAAAGCAACCGAACGAAACCGAACGGCTCTCGACTGGCGCGAACGCGAGCGAATGGTCATTCGATAATTCACTCATTCAATTCAGTCAAAGGAGCACAAATAGTCACGTTTCTCTCGGTGTACTACTGTACTAAACGAACTAAAAGACCGAACTAGTACACGTGAGAGATTGTACTAGTCCGGAGCGATCCGTTCAGTGAACGAGCGCGCACAAGCCTAGAATGTATGTGATTGAGAAGAAGAGAATGTATATCCTCATTAAAACAGTTGAATGTACTCGTATATAAGTTTTTTCATTCAGCCTGATCAAAAACATTTTGTGCTCCCTTCACGACCTTAAAAAACCGTCATTTGAGACCTTTATGATGATGTTCTATATATTTTGTTGCTGTCGTGACTGCTAATTCTGTTAATTAAGATTAATCCATAGAAATTTAACGGTAATCTCAGATTAACGACTTATTCCAGTGTGGTCACATCATCATCATCATCATCATCATCATCATCATATCAGCCGAAAGACGTCCACTGCTGGACATAGGCCTCCCCCAAAGAGTCTTGCGCCACCCGCATCCAGCGGACTCCCGCGACCTTTACCAGGTCATCAGTCCACCTTGTGGGGGGTCTACCCACGCTGCGCCTTACGGTCCGTGGTCGCCATTCGAGAACCTTTCGGCCCCAACGGCCATCGGTTCTACGTGCAATGTGCACATTGCACATAGTGTGGTCACATGGAGGTTAATTATTTACTTCAAATATCCAGGTTCCGAAGAGGAGAAGAAAGCTCTAATTCAGCTAGCAAACGAATCCTGCGCCAATCCCTGCGCGAAGGAGTGCATCGGGCCGCGGTGTTGTGATCCTCCCCCCAAACCTAAAGTAGCTCGGGTGTGATCACTAGCCATTCGAGCTGATATCTTGCCATAAGTTCGAACCAAAGATCAACCGGTCAACACATTCACTGCCATTTAAATCTTGAATGTATTCCAGAAACCGATATCAAGTAATCAAGTCATTTATTGCAATCATATTGTATGTTATACCTATATTATGTAGGTGACAAAAATTACATTCGGCACCTGAGAAAAGTTACACAGCGCACGCTAGGTGGCTTCCTGGCAGTGAATATGTTAAGAAAAAAATACGGAGGTGATGTTGCATTTATAGGTCATGTTAACTAAAAACAACTTCTTTCTAAAATCGTCCTATTCCCGAAAGTTAATAGCTCTCAAGACAGGGCCGGCCCAAGGGTGGGGCGGATGGGGCGGCCGCGCCAGGCGCCGGATGTCAAATGGGCGCCAAGCGCGGAATGTCAAGGGGCGCCAAACTGGCAACGCCCAAAAACCATCTCGCACCACCCGGATCTAGGGCCGGCGCTGTCTGAAGACTAATGATATGCAATGCTCAAAAAACCCCGAAGTAGGCCTCGAATAGAAACTTAAAGCTCGTCTATCGATATCCCTGTTGCAGTTGTTTGATCGAATAAGATGGAGACGTTAGGTAAATATGTAATCCCAGTGCTCGACACTGGCCCACTACATGGCACTTCTTATCCTATGGCATTACGACAAAAGTGACTAAAAGTCACCTATTACCTTCGATTTTTATAGTCGATAATAAAACGCCTATTGTAAACGGTGCTCAATTTATAGTAACCCACCTTTTTTTCTGAAACGGGATATTTTCACTAGAGATTTTGGCTCGCGTCTTGCCTGTGGACATTTAAAATTAAGGGCTACAAAGCGTAGTTTTTGGTTAGACTCATAATCTGCATAGGTAAACGGCGAATCCGTTTCTATAAATATACACTCGCGGACAAAGAATACGGGTCGGTAAAAAACCGTCATATTTCCTAAAATACTGCGAAGTCGTAAGTGTTTTTAATCATGTGATTATCTTTATTTAATTTTACATCTTTACTGCAAAAGTAACAGCCAAAAAAGTAACGTTTCCAGATTTAAATCGGACTCGTAAAAATCCATGAAAAAAAAACAACGTTAACGGAGCGAGATATCGCGAAAAATCGTCATTTTTGGGCATTAATTTTTTTATGATAGGATCCCGGAAATTCCTAATACAGGGGCAATACGAAGAATAGTATATTTTATGTAAGTAGTTAATAAAGCCATAAATTCAGCATAATCATTATCATCATCATCAGCCTAAGCATACGTCTTACTGCTGAGCACAGGACTCTGGCCCTGTACCTAAGTGTTCGGGACTTCAGATAGATACTTACATCTTTGAATTTCTTCCCAGATTATATGCATGTTTCCTCAATGTTTTACTTCAAAAAAAGCATAACTTACATAACTATTAACCACAGGAAAATTATTTTTGTTCTTTTAACTAACTAACCTACTACCCCTGATTAACTGTGAACACACAAATTGATAAATAAATACGCATAGGCATAACCATAGAGTCCGTTGAACTGCCGTAGAAAATGAAGTTTCTCGTCGAAGCCTGCACCGCGCGAGTGAAAGTGAGCGATGAATGAAAACATGCTTCCCGACATTATATCTTTACGGTTTGGTGCGTACGCATCAAATGTTTTATACGTCGGTGCGGAGTCATTGTTGCGTTGATGCGGGGCTACATGTATTGTATCGTTAATGAAGATGTACAATTGTATAGTCAGTGACACGAGTTGTCTGTCATTTGTTTTCCCTTAGTGACAAACGAAATGTATACTCACTAAATAGATGGTACAATTGCCTGTCATTTGTTTTCGCTGCTAAGCGTTAGCCCGAGCTAATGACAGATAAACTCGCTAAGTAGGTGGTTAGTGTTGGTAGAACAAACTACAAACACATGTAGGTATCCATTTAGATACCTATTTATATATACCTAATAACGAGTAACAAAACAACAAAATTTAAAGCTTAAAAGGAACGTTAAAGCAGCTTAAAGGGATAAGTTCTCTTTTGTACAAATATCTATATTAAGTTTATTTTCTGCGATATACTTGATTTGGACTTGAATAAAGTGTTTACATAGGTACTACTATGTTAATATGTAAGTGAAATAAAAATAAGCAAACAAAACGCCATCTTGTGCGACTACAACGTCCACAATCAATCATTAGCAATGTTTATGTTATTATTCTATGGCCAAAATCACCAAAATAAACGTGCTTGAAATCCGAACTTCGTATCGTGCCGTCCCTTTCACCCTCGTGCGCTGTATGAGTGAAAGGGACGACACTATACGAAGTTTGGATTTTTAATTTTGCAGTAGACCCTCTGTTGTTAAAAACGGCCTCTCGCTCGCACTGATAAAAGAGTGCCAGCGAGAGGTTCAACCTAATGATTTATATCGGTAGGTACAGTCAGCGTCATATAATATGTTACAGCGAAAGTGGCCAAATAGTTCGGTACACCATTATATTTTATGTCACACCTAATAGCCATAAAGTGGCCATTATCGCACGCTCCGCGCGCGAAAAAACCCACTTCCTGGCCAGGGGGTAACATAATTTTTTGTACTTACCACGGGCGATAATAACGAAAGCCTCAGATCGCATATTTATCGCCCTTGCCTTCGGCTCGGGCGTAAAATACCTGCGATCTAAGACATTCTTTGTTTTATCGCCCTTGGTAAGTAATGTACTATTGTATGGTGTGCCGAAGTATTTGGACACTTTGGCTGCTACGTACGACTCTAACGACATTGTTTTGGACAACTTACAAAAAGTCGCTGGTAAAATAAATGAGCTGTGCTGTGGGAGATTTTAAGTGACCTTTGATGTTCCTCTACAGTATTAGGGCTGATAAGTAGTAGAGAGGGTAAATATGTTACCCATTAAGGTAATTTAGTTTAATTAGATTTTAAGAGTTCTGTGTACAAAGTTTTGTTGACAAATTATTGTAAGTTTAAATATATTTAAGTGAGTTTTGATAATGCAGTTTTCATGTGTGTAATTACTACTAGCGAGCAAAAACCCCTCCCTTCCTTCCTCACTTCCCTCTTTGTCGAAGTCAAAGGAGTTCAAAGGACGGTTACCAATAAATATGCATATTTTTTCTCATGGTGCCATTCGAACCAGTTTGCAGAGAGAATGAAATGTTTGTATGGAACCAACTACAATTAGAACAACACAATAAACACAAATGAGAGTACAGCATAACAGCGGAGACCTAAAATGACCCATACTAATTGAAAACAAAATTGTCAAAGTCAAAGTCAAAATATTCTTTATTCAAATAGCATAGCAACAAGCACTTTTGTTCACAGGCCCCGTGTTGCCATTATATGGGGAAACGAGTAATGCGCATTACTTAACGCTCATTCTTCCGTAACCGCTAGAAAAATTCATAAATACTTAAATTGCCTATACTTAAAGCATTTGAACAGGCCGAGTAGTATCAAACTTTAATATGTTTGTTAAGCGGATGCGTCCGCTAGCGAAAATCTCAATTTTTTAAACAAAGTTAAAGTCAAGTTCATATATCATATTAAAGTTTGTATGGGTGTAGCACATTTGTTATCAACGATTCCCAATGCAACTTGGGACGTTGGTGCCGTTTCAGAAGTTGTAATAGCTTCACGGTAGATGTCGCTACGAGCCTCCCTAATAAGGCTTAATAGATGAGTGTTAAGATTGAAAAAATCACCATTACAAGGGATACTACGGTGGCTCAATTGGTAGAGCAATGGACGGATTCCAGAGGTCGTGGGTTCAAATCCCACCTGTGGTGTTGAATTTTTCAATTTACACTTTGATTAAAAAATAGAGTACCTAGTATCAAGTTATTCCATTCAAAAAGGGAGCATCCAAGCCTAAGATTCAAAATGTAATGATATTTTGTAAAATATCGGACTTTTTAAATAATTTCAACTATATCTAATATAAGTATTTACTATACAGAAATATTACAAGAGAACTGAAATATTCAACCACCTAAATGTTATCAGTTATTTTCGGCTGAGCTGTTGATCTCAGTGGCTTCGGTAGACATGTGGGACTTGCGGCAGTGGGGCAGCTTGCAGGCGCGGCTCTTTACCAGACTGGGGCATGGCTTGCCGGAACCGGAGGCTGGCTTCTACAATGAAAGATAGACATTGGAAACAGGAAAACATTTCGGTGATGACGATGACCCACAATGTATTGCATATTTATTATTTTATTTATCTTTGAATAGCGACTTCCGAATTCTGCCCAATGTTCTCAACAAAGGATAGTCTTACTTTGATGGCTTCTGCCCAAGTTTTTTTTTATAACTATTTTTTAGGGTTCCGTACCCAAAGGGTAAAACGGGACCCTATTACTAAGACTTCGCTGTCCGTCTGTCCGTCTGTCACCAAGCTGTATCTCATGAACTGTGGTAGATAGTTGAAATTTAGGTATTTCTGTTGCCGCTATAACAAGAAATACTAAAAACCAGAATAAAATAAATATAGCGGGCTCCCATACAACAGACATGTTTTTTTTGCAGTTTCTATAGATAATGGTACGGATCCCTACGTGCGCGAGTCCGACTCGCACTTGGCCGTTTTTTTTTTTAATTTATCCTGTTCTGTTCCTGTTACACTGACGCCGGTTGAGCGCCCCGTCCGTCGCCATGATAAATAAAAGTCCCGCACTGCAACCGATCGGTGCACAGAACAGTCATGTGCAAATGGGTCATAAACACATGAAAAAACAAAAGTTGTCCCTCCTGTGGTCAATAGTTAACGGCTTGTGAGCATGTAAGTTATGATTTTATTACATGGATTTATAGAAACGGAGATGCCGTTTTTGCGGGTTACGAGACCTATCCAAAATTAAGCTTTCTAGACCTTAACTTTTCATTTGTCCACAGGAAAGCCGCGAACCTTAATCTGTTTATGACCCATTTGGGTCCTGTGGACATATCAAAAGTTAAGGGCTACAAAGCTTAATTTTGAATTAGCCTAGTAACCCGCATAAAAAGTGTGTCCGTTTATTTAAATTTTAAATCCTTGTAATAAAACCATAATTTACATGCACATAAGCCGTTAACTATTGACCACAGGAGGGACGAATTTTGGTTTTTTCAAGTGTTTTTGACCCAATCGTTGTGAATTTGATTATGAAGCCTATGTATAAACTGACTTACCAGAACCCGTCTGTAGTTAAGCTTGAGCGCGTGTTCGCAGTCCCCGAAGCAGCCGCTCCAGCCCAGCCACGCTCCCACCTCGCAATTCACGTCCTCTAGCGACAAACGTCAAGATTAGGCACACCTGTGACACGCGAAGGAACGTAAGCGCTGTGGGTAAGTATGTGTGCGTGCGCTGTCGGTACACGCGTCAATTGTTTGCGCGGGTGCGCAGCGCGTGGCGCGGACGAATCGCGAGGCGCGACGGCACAGATCGACACCAGGCGGGTCTCTCGGGGACGAGGTAACTAACCTCGGTGCGAGGGGTTCGTGTCCGTTCTGTATGTACCTAATACTAATTATACTATTCTGTGGTTTAGGCCACTTTGCTCTTTTTTCCTTTTTTTAACCTGACTGTGGCTTTAAATGCCGGGCCCAATAAAGCGAAAGGAGTGCGCGGTTGTAGTGTGGCCTGGGGAAAATCCAGGGGAAACCTCCGACACGACCACGCGGGCGGCTTAAACACTGGAATACTCCAAGAGTTGAGAGGTTGGTTGAGCGACTTCAACCGAATCTGAGGTGTCAGTGGAATCGAGCTACGAGAGTTTTATCGCTGGTTCACTAAACCTAGCCTAGCTGAGAAGAGTAAGAAAAATATGCTCATTCTGGTGCCTAGCCTGGGTGTACAGTGTACAAATACGGTGGACCTCAAGGGTGGGAGTTTCTATCAGTAGTTAGGTTAAGGTTTACTGAAAGATGTTTAGTTCACGTCTAACGTGTCTGTTTTGTTACCATCTGTTAAAGGGACGTATTTCGATCATAAACTTAAACAGATTTAGGTTCGCGTCTTTCCTGTGGACATATCAAAAGTTAAGGGTTACAAAGCTTTATAATAGATCCCTATTATAAAGCTTTGTAGTCGACTCAAAAAAAATTTTACTACAATAGAAAGAAGACATAAAACTATGCCAAATAGTGAAAATCCTATTCAAATATCTCAAAAAATAACGAAGCTACAACAGACGAGACTAGAGAGAGAAAGTGCTACCTAACCGTGACGTCACTGTTAAGTAGCGCCATAGTAAATGAGGATCGTTCAATACAAAGGTGCGTTTTGCGGAAAAGGGATAGAACATACCCACTCTTAAAACTTTGAAGACTTATAATTACGTAATTATTTATTTTTTTGAATTACTTTTTTCGCCAGTTGATTGAGAATTTGAGCCTTTATGTAGAAAATTTGGATTTATTGATTTTCTTTTATAGTGTCGTCATCCCTATTTTGGATTGGTCTAGTAACCCTTATAAATATTGTGACCGTGTCTATAAATCCAAGTGATAAAAGTATGCACATACCTAACCTAAGCCGTTAACTTAACCACAGAAGGGAAGACTTTTGTTTTTTTAAGTGTTTATGAGCCACTTTATAAAGTGAAAATTCCTGGATGTGTCCACTTTTCCATATTGCTAAAAATCCCGGATGTGTCCACTTGTCACTTTTGCATAGGTATTTAATAAATAATAAATAAATCATTTATTCACAGGTGACAAACAACCCACATTTACAAATTTACATTTTTCATCATTTATTTTGTAAAAAGAAGAAAAGTGCGCTCATGACTAGCGGAACCAATGTTGGACATTTGAAGCTGACAAGAACCTGTTCCTTAAATATCATACGGTTTGAAATTAATTGGTGTATTAAGCCTAATTCACTAGGGGACAAATTTCCTGCGACACGTGTCGCCAGCGACGTCGGGTGCAGTAGCGAGACGTTGCCGGACTTCGCTCGACATGTCTGGCAACATCGCGCGACACGTGTCGCCAGTGGATTAGCGCGACGTTGGCGGACTTCGCTCGACATGTCTGGCAACATCGCGCGACATGACGTCGCTACGGAAATAAGTCGCGCGATGTCCCCAGATATGTCAGGCGAAGTTTCGCGAAGTCGCACGACTTCGCCTAACGTCGCTACGGACATAAGTCGTGCGACGTCGCCAGAAATGTCAGGCAAAATTGGCCGGTTTTGCTTGACATGTCGCCGACACATGTCGTGGAACATTTGTCCCCTACTGAATCCCCGGCTTTAGAAAGCTATCTAATTTAATTATTCTTGCCCTTTAGGTATGTGGAGTAGTTTGTCTTCGTGGTGGTAAGGTTGGTAGAGCTCCCGAGAATGCGCAGTGTTGACAGTGAAGGACCTGCATATACGTCCCAAACTGTCAACACAACAAGTCTTCAAGTCAACGAGATCTTGTCAACGAGCTTGTGGTTCTGCTGGAGTTGCAAGTGTCCATAGCCTACGGTATCTGCTTACCATCAGGCAGGCCGAAAAGCTTGTTGGCCAGTCGTCGTAAAAAAACTTGTAAAACTAAAATGAGGCTACCTCGGACTGGCGCGTCGTTTTGAAGTACTTCATTGTCCGCGTTCGACGGAGCCGACTTCATTTTCTTCACACTCGTCTCGGTACTAGTACTGGTGGCCGCTGTAACTGGACAAATTAAACTTACTTAAAAATATAATAGTGTAAAACATATAATAGTCTATTTCAAGATTATTACACAGACAATTTTAATTATGTTCTTAAATGAGTCGGTAATCGACTTGGAGAAAAGGGGGATTTAGATTGACTACTAAAACGGAATATTGCAATTTGAAGACCTAGTTAGACTTAACTCACAATCGCGGGTGATCCATAGTTGCGTGTTGAGGTATACATGCACATTGTCTATGTGTGCGTCAGCGTAGGAGCTATTTTTTTTTTTTTTTTTTAATTTATTGCCACAATATACAAAAGCAAGTAATTTACATATTTTCGCCAAACTGCGCAGCAGTTTGTTGGCGAAGTTAGCACTCTTTTTTTACATTTACTTGATTAAACTACTTAGGCTATTACACTAAAAACTAATACATATATTATACCTACTCGCATTAAATGTCCCACAGCCCGTCACCGCACAAGCAGATGGCACCATAATCCTAATTCTTAGTATTAAACAGGAGTGGCAAACATTTTAGTGTCACCTAAAAGAGCAGCGCCAAGCATTGGGGCACTTATCTTAATACCATGGAGCAAGATAAACACAAACACTAGGTATTTGTGTGACCTAACTACTTTTATTTTCTTTTATGAAGGTATCCATCAGACACGCCTTTACTTTAGATTTAAATATATTTTTCGTTTCACATTCGTTCTCTGATATAATTCTATTGTAAATGCGCGGTATCAAGTACCCTCTTGTTCTTTGTCCGTAGTAATTATTAAGTGATCTCGGTTCAACATAAATTTTACGTGACGATGTTTTTCTAAAATTACGATTATACATTTTACCTATCTTATATGTTGGGCATTTATACTGATCTACCGCTAATAAAAACTTGAACTTAGCATGCACAGGTAAGACATTAAATTTTTTAAACAAGATATGGTACTTACCTTTGCAGTTCTGTTTTGTCTTTTTATCTTCTATAGTTTTTATTAATCTAAGTTGTAAATTATAGATTCTACTTAAATATGTTTGGAAAGTGCGCCCATATGCAACAAGTCCGTAACTTATGACTGAATCAGCCAAAGCATGGTATAAAGTAAGTAATGTCGCCTTATTAATTACATATTTTAAATTTTTAAACTTACAAAGTATGGCTCTGAGTTTGTTACACAAAACATCTATATGGAGTTTCCAGTTAAAGTTACGGTCTATGGTAAGTCCTAGGTACCTAAAACTATTAACGAATTCCAGAGGATTACACTGACACAACACTAAACCGTTATGCAGACATTCATATGTGTGTCCAATGATTGTAACACTCTCTTTTGGTTTTGTCATATGTGGAGAGCTTATAAGCATACATTTTGTTTTTGATACGTTGAGAAGAATGCCATTATCATGAGCCCACTTTAATAGATCCGCAGGGAAGTGTAATAGGCTGTCTTTTATTCCTTATTTATATAAATGACCTCCCAACAATCCTGCAAGAACCAACCATATTATTTGCCGATGACATTTCTATTTTAACCTCATGCCAAAATACTGCACATATAAATGACAGAATAAATGATATTCTTAGTAAAATCTCACATTGGATGCACGACCACAACTTGGAAATAAATTACAAAAAAACACAGCTAATGACCTTCCATCCATATCAAAAGGACTTAATAACTATCGACTATAGCCATAATTCCATAAAATTAGATACAGTTGATACATTTACCCTGCTTGGAATAGTAATAGATAAACACATATCATGGAAATCACACATAAATCATATTAGAACAAAACTCTCAAAATTCACGTACGCACTTCGGGAAATTAAAAAAAGTACTGACTTTCAAACCGCACTCGCTACATACTATGCTTACGGCTATTCCTGCCTCAGTTATGGAATAATCCTCTGGGGTAACAGTACCGATGCTCCATCCATCTTCATACTCCAAAAAAAACTAATCCGTATACTCGTAAACATCAAACAAACCGATAGTTGCAAAACATACTTCATCAAACACAAAATATTAACCTTGCCCTGCCTATACATTTTAGAAATCTGTAAGTTCGTCCGCCAACACCCTGAATTATACACAAAACGAGAAGACACGCCATTACCGTACAATCTAAGACATAAATCAAAGCTAGTGCCACCACCTTCGCGGCTAAAACTCCACTCAACTGGTCCTCTGGCTATGTCTGTTAAAATCTATAATAAACTACCAGAACAAATAAAACAAGAAAACAAAGATAACAAATTTATAAGTAAAATCAAACATATACTACAAAATAAAGCTTACTATTATTTAAACGAATATCTAGATGACAAACTGTAAACAAAATAAATAAATAAATGCCACAACCACATTTGAATCATCACAGTAGGTTAGAATTCATACGTATACTTATAGATAAAAATATGTTTAAAAATAATAATTAAACGTATAGTTATTATAATTATAGATTACTTACACTAACATCTCGTGCAAATATGTTATAGATATAAGAAAATAGATAAGGAAAAAAAAAATATTTTCGTTACAATACAAAGTGTACCTCTTATGTTATTAGTTATATATAGTCATAAGACTAATAAGTCAAAAGAGTACCTTCTTATGTTCTTAGTTATAAGACTTATAAGTCAATTTATATGTTGCGATGCCCTTACAGGGTTCATGTTTGATACTTATATTTTAACATATAACACCTATGTATTTGTAACAACATGAGTGCAATAAATACTTGAATACTTGAATACTAGATTATTAAAATCTGCTTGTAGTTTTTGTTGTATGACAGCGAGGTCCCTGTCGGCGCACACCAGGCACGTGTCGTCCGCGTACATGTACGTGGAGCAGTGCTCCACCACGTTACTGATGCTGTTCACGTGCATGATGTACCCGACAGGTCCGTACACCGATCCGGTTGGCACTCCATACACAACGTCCGCTTCCTCTCCGGTCTCCCCATTTACCATAGTATGCAATGTTCTATCTTTTAAGTAGCTCCGGAACCATTGATTCAATGGACCACGGATCCCACATTCTTGCATAGCAAGAAGTAGGATTTCGTGGTCCAGTGTATCAAATGCCTTTTTGAAATCTAGAAATAGGACAACTACATACATTCGGTTATCTAGCTTATCATTGATGTCATCAGCGAACTCCACAAGTGCAGTCGACGTACTCCGCTTTTTCCTAAAACCATGCTGCGATTGAGATATAATGTCATGCTTCTCCAAGAACGAATGAATTCTGTTAATTATGACTTTTTCTGTTATTTTATTTACTACGGACAAAATAGCTATAGGCCTGTAGTTAGAGTAATCCAGGTGGCTGCCTTGCTTATATATAGGACGAATAATAGACTTCTTTAGTTTATCCGGGTAAACCCCCTTCTCGACGCACATATTCACAAACTTCGCCAGAACCGGACTAATCTCTTTTTTTATATATTTTAGATCCTGCACCCTAATTCCATCACATCCCGGCGATTTACGACAGTTTAATTCATCAATAGTTTTCTCAATTTCAGTTACTGAAGCTTTTTGGAAACGAAGGGATGCGTTACTTTGCGTTACATATGTTGATCGATCTAAAAATTTATTACTACAGTGATGTTTTATCTTATCTATTTCTCCTGTAAATGTTTTGGCGAAGTTTGTGCATACATTACGCACGGTATCTGTTTTACCTAGGTATTTCAAAATTACATTATCTAAATTTTCTTTTTTACAACCCATCCAACCATTTATTGTTGACCATATCTTCCTATAATCACCCTTACAGTCTAAAATTTCCTGTTTTCTATATTTATGTCTAGCCTTATTTATCAATGTATTTGTTTTATTTCTATGCCGTGTATATTCAAGTCTTAAACTCATACTTTTCGGACAAGCCTTCTATTTCCTAAATAGCTCATCCCTACGATTCATCATTAGTCTAAGTGTGCTATTTACCCAAGGTTGTGTTTCACGTTTTTTATGAGGAATGTCAATCTTACACATTTTATATATGTTATTAAATATATTATGCATTTTATTGTACAGTAACATCGGACAATCTAATAAAAGTAACTCATTCCAGTCAATTTCGCTCAATTTCGACCTTATCGCTTTATCATTAAAGATGCACACCTGATTGTTTGCACCACGCACACTACACTTGCCGTCCGCGGGGTTCACCCCCACCATGTAATGGTCCGATATCTTACACGTGAGCATGTGTGCGGCGGCGCGCATACGGCCGCGCGCGCGCACCCACACATGATCTATGCAGGACTTAGTCAGCACACCGGCGACCATCTCTTCTCGCGTACACTCGTTGCTAGCGCACTGTAGGCCGTGCCCACACAGGGTGTTTTTGTAACTCTCTACAATACTACTTGAGTCCAGTATGTTCATGTTTGTGTCTCCAATAACTACAATATCATGTTTGTCTGGAATTGTTTTCAACATCGTATTTAGTTCTTCTATAAAAGTAACTTTATTCGTATTAGGTGGCCTGTATACAGCGAACACGTGAATCATTCCCTTTGTTTTTCCTGCTCGACTGAAGTTTTTAATTTGACAGTGTATTATTTCCATTGCGCTGAGCTGCGGGCTGGTAAATTCTGGACATAAATTGGTTTTTACATATATTAGCAGACCTCCTCCTCGTCTCGTTTCTCTAGTGCATGCAGACATCTCGTATCCGTCCAAATGATAAAACGACAATTCCTGTTGTTTAATATTTATTTCACTGAGGATTATAATATCAATATTGTGCTTACTGCTGTTTAAAAGTATAAGTAACTCGCTATAGTTTTTTCTCAATGATCTTATATTTAAGTGAATTATTTGTAATTCGTGCTTTGTGTCCAGTATGAATTTAACCCATTTATCTAGTTCAGTAAATTTTTGATAATCCATATCACACACAATGCTGGATGTAGAATCGTTGAATTTTGTTAATAAAATGGAATCGTGTAGTGTGTTCGCGCACTATTTCGTAGTGCGGCTTACTCATCAGCTGTTGCGCTTAGTTTGTTTACATCGGACTCGGAACGAATGTTCATGATTTTCGAGTTTTCTGATCGTCTTACGAGAATTCGTAGGTTCTGCACCCAAATAAACTTATATTTTCCTTTGAGTATAGTTTTGGCATACCACACTAACTGCCTCATATGCTGAGGTATACATTCATTTATATAGATACGGTTTTCATTTTCGTTCTCAAAAACGTCCGCGTTAGTAACTTGCTTTTTTCTTTTCGAGATCCATTCATCTCTCGCTATTTTAGACCGCAGCGAGATCACGATGGGCCGTTGTTTGCTCGCATCTTTTTTTTCCCGGCCTACCCTCTTTACTTCCACGATCTGACTGGGATTTAAATCGAGTTTTTGAGCAATAATTTTAACTACTTCTGTTGTGTTTTCGTCTGCCTTCTCCTCTAAGCCACTTATTTCTACGTTTTTTTCGATTTCCTTGAGTTCAAGCTGTACCACTCTCTCTTCTAGGGCCTCGTTTATTTTCTGCAGATATATATTTTTATTTTCTAATGAACTGATTTTTTTCTCGGCGGTTTCTTTAAACTTAAACAATTCTTGATACTGTTCCGCATAAAATTCTACGGCTTTAGTTAAGTCTTGTATTTCTTTTTTCATTTCGAACAAAATGTCTAGTTTTTTATTGATGTCCCCTAAGACGGTGTCGGTGGTCGGGCTGCCTTGGGCTTGTGAGCAACCTTCACAATGTTCATTTTTTATCTGGAACTGCTTCATGTTGACACATTTTTTATGGTAGACCCCTTCACAGGCACCTTTACACTTCACCACATCACCCTTGTCCATTCCCACAAAAAGCTTGCACTTTTTGCACTGAACCATCGTGTTTACGTTACAGAGTTAAGAGTAATTAGCAATAGCGGCAGATAGCGTCCGTACGCAGAGTGCGCGCGCGCCGAACTGAGTATGAGTTCGCGTTGTCTATGTTTTCGTATGTCAACACAACATAACAATAGCTAACCCGCGCTCGTGAGATAAAAGTACTAATACAGAATTTGCACTCACTGTAGTCATACATCAACCAATCACCACAACCACTGAATCTCAACGGCTCGCAGCTCCCACTCGAAAAACCAGCTGACAGCCTCTTGGCTGACCAAACATTGCTAAAGTTCCCACAATGCTTGATGCACTTTTCGTGAATCAGAAAGTTGTTCCCGTTGCCTCCGCAACCACTGAAGCCCAGAGCCTCTCAGCTCCCACTGCGTTGAAAAACCAGCTCAGAGACAAGAACCAACCAAATTTTCCACAGCGCTTGATCCACTTCTCGTGAATCGTGAAAGTTGTTCCCGTTGCCTCCGCAACCAGTGAAGTCCAAAGGCTCACAACTTCCACCGCGCCGAAAAACCAGTTCACAGCCAAGAATCAAACATTCCTCCATCAAACAAAAAGTTTCCACAGCTGATGCACTCTTCGTGAGTGAAGAAGTTACAACTTCTACACCCGTACACCCGTAGCCGAGCCGTCGCAAGGCTCGCAACGCCTACTAAAACGAAAAACCAGCTCACAGACAAGACTAACCATTGCTGAAGTTTCCACAGCGCTTGATGCACTCCTCGTGAGTGGGGAAGTTGTTCCGATTCCCTCCGCAGCCGCTGAAGCCGAACGGCTCGCAGCGTCCGCTCGCTGCGTCGAAGAACCAGCGCTCTTTATAGCTGCGACAGTGGCCCACTGAAGATGGCAGCATGCAGGTTTCTATATAATAAACGATTTGTGTCAAGCTATATTCATCATAGGTATATATAATTAAACAAACAATTAAGTGAGACTATAATTATTTAGTCTTTTGTCAAATTGTACCTATACTAAAGGATTGTGGTATAGGGGCCTGGTCTACTCTGGTGATTTATATCCCAGTAGTAAAACGTACTCCAAATGGTTCGTGTAATATAACACACGGCCGCTGCGTCGCCAGTTCTCCTCTTTTGAACTTTGCTTGACACGCCGCAGCATTATAGATATGCTAAGGAATTGATGATGATGATATTGATGATATAGGTAAACCGAGAGTTGTGGAATGAGCTTCCTGCCGAGGTATTCCTAATGGGCTACACTACAGCATGGGACTCTTCAAAAAGGCGTGAAAAGGGTTCTTACGGGTCGATAACGCGTGAGTGCTGCCTCTGGTGTTGCAAGCGTCTATAGGCGTAGTAACCACTTACCACCAGGTGGGCTGTCAGCTAGTTTGCCACCGACGTGGTATAAAAAAAATCCAGTGACCTTTAGTGATGGAGTCGAGACAGTCGGTCTCTTCTCCGTCGCACAGCGCCTCCTGCGTCGACATGGTGAACTGGCAGCGGTCTAGCTGTTCCTGCACTTCCTTTTCCAACTCAGGGTCATCCAGGGTGGTGTTCTCAACGGTTAGGTTTCCTGTTCCCTGTTCGATCACAATATTCAGTAAGCAATAAGTATGTAGATTAAACGAAAGATGAAATTGAAATTGGAAAGAGAAAAACTAAAGATGTTCAACAGATATTCAGGTCAAATTAGTTTTAGGCTACGAGAGTAAATCTGTGTAGATCCTCTAAGGTTAAGTACTTTCTCAGTCACACCTCTCTTAACAGAAGAATCCCAGCAATTGAATCGGTATTGGAGCAACAGCTAAAAATGCTACAAGTTTCTGTCTGCGCTAACTTCCGTAAACTACTGACGCGCTAGTTCCAGGAGACAAGTGCCCCGGGCCGTGGCGTCGTATAGAGTACTGACCGTCAGCTGCTGCTCGGCGAAGCGCTGGTTCCAAGAGGCGAGCAGCCTCCGCGTCAGCTCGCGCTGCACGCGGCTGCCGCGCGCCAGGTACAGGCGCACGCGCACGCGCCGCCCGCGCCCGCAGCGCGCCGAGCACGGGGACCAGTCGCCCCACGCCGTCACTCTGCACGCTTCTGTGCCGACGTCCTATACAATCAACGAGGACCGTTCATAATCCCAAACCAATATGATATCAATAACTTTTAGGGTTAACAATAGTAGATTGTGTCACAAGGGAACAAAATGACATATTTACGGCGTGGGCGTATCTTGAATCCTGAACGAAGAGAAGGATTATATAATAGAATCCTGAGCGTAGCGAGGGATTCTAAAATAGAATCCTGAGCGTAGTGAGGGATTCAAGAATGAACGCCCAAGGTGGAAATAATTTTGCTTCCATGTGACACATACTGCTTTTCACATCACCTATTGAGGATAATGAAAGATCTGAAATAACAATGGTTGTGCATTTATTTTATCAAAATCGATACTAATAACTTATTACTCGTTACAGAAAAGTGCCACTTTGATCCCTCCTAGCAGGGAAGAAAAGTGCCATTTTGATCCCTCCTAGCAGGGAAGAAAAAGCCCTTATCCGAATAGGTGATGTGAAAAGTTACATACTTGGTACAGCCCAATAGGTTAGAAGATCTTATAATCATCGTGAAAAATTGATTTCAAAAAATTTGAAGTTTAAATTAATATATATGCTAAATTTTTAATTTGCAAATGTTATGCCAAACGTCATTAACAGACATCGGAATTATCGTAGCATTTTTGAGCTGTCATAGGGACTTCTCGTTTATCGACCTCCGATTAACATATGTATATTGATAAATACAAAATACAATATGTAAAATAATTATGATTACGAGTAGAAGCATGACTATCTATTTCTTTTATATAGAAACTAATGATGAAACACTTGTTAGCACTAAAACAGACTTTGAACATGAAATTGATAAATGTTAAAACACTGAACTGAACTGATTAGATGTGAAATTGTTAACTATCATAGATGTACTATAAAAGAACTAGATACACAGTCAGGCGAAAAAAATGGCACCCGCAAATGTACCGCGTTGCGGTACTTTCGTGTTGACGGCAGACAGTGACAGTGACAAAGCGTGTATGCAACTGACAGTGTCAATCAGTGCCACATTTTCCATCATTTTTGTTCGGCATTGTGTGTCTATTTCTATATTATAAGTCAATGTTAACTATTAATGTTTCATTGCAAATCTCTATTTAACATTTTCAGCCACTTAAAAGTTATCTAAAAGAGATCGTTCTTTAGCGATAAGACTGCCTGTTGTTTACCTCTACTTTTATTGTTCTTTGATATGTTGTGTTGTGCTCTATAATGTATCGACAAAATATGTATATCGGAAGTCGATAGACGAGAAGTCCCTATGACAGCTCAAAAATGCTACCAGAATTCCGATGTCTGGTCATTAAACTACTTACAGTTGTAAGACACCCATTACTGTACAAAATAAGCAAACCTACGTGACCTACTACGGGCCCTACGGTCACACTACATCAGTGGTTCTCAAGCGGTGGTCCCTGGAAGCAACCGAAGTGGTCCGCGAAGCCATCAAAAACATATTGAATAAGTGATAACGAATTAACAAAACAATGTGTCGCGCGAGTTGCGCTATGAGCTCATCACTAAAAGGTTAAGAAGAAAGTGCGGGGCAGGTGCAGGGGCACTACATCAACTGCTACCACAGGAAGCAATACACACCTGAAAGAACCAGTCGAAATTAGAAACTGTGGATGAGTTGGAACCATCTTTCGTAGGAGGCCTGCAAGAACGGAACATTGGTTACAACTTACAACTAAATAGTATCAGACATCGACCATCGATTAAATTTCGATCTATCAATGCATAAACGCCCTACCAACATTTGGACCGTGGAAAGACACAAACTAGTATGCAATGATAAAAAGTGGGGTGCCTCCTACATATCGGCTTTATTTTTGAGTGCTGAAACTTAGACGAGTTCACGAGTAAAACGACGCGATGTAGGACTCACATCACCTTGCCGATTGCCACTGTCAGAGTAAAATGGTTTCTATAGTACCTGTAACAAGGTCCAGCATCGCATGGCAGAGCCTGGCTGAGAACGGTGCGTGCCTTGAACCCAACGTGGCAGCGCTTGTGAGCGCGCGGAGCGATGTAGTGGCGCGTGCGGGCGCGGACGCCACAACCTTCGCAGGGGGACCATGAAGACCAGGGGGATACGGCGCACGGGCCTGATGACTCCGCTGGTTCGGGCTCGTACTCGCTTATCGCTCTAAGATAACAGAAAGCGTGTTACATTGTTTAAAGCGTTCTACAAACCTTCCAATTTGTCAGAACAACCGTCTTAGCGACCCCACGATGCCCCCCATTAAACGGCAGCGAGGGAGAACGCCGTAGAGGTTTTAGTGGGTGTTCCCTTACCGTGTGGAAGGGCAAGTCCCGAGGAAGGCCCATGGTAGGGGGCTACCATGGGCCTTCCTAGGGTCTTGAAAGAGAATGAATTGAATGATTGCCTGTTTCCAACTTATTGCTACGTCTGTAAGTTGTTAGTGACAAATAGGTTGGTTGGTAAAACCCTTAACGTTTAGGACATGAGAAATTCCAGTTGAATCTACGTGTTTTGTTTTCAACGCTCACCGTAAATGCAGCGTAGCTTTCGTTTTGCACAGGATTATCCAAAATGATCTCGTATGACCTGAACATTATTTTATAAGGTCTTCATAACGCTGAAATGTTAAAAACTTATGGAACTATCTTTGTGATTAATGATTTTAATTCAAGCTTTTTGGACCAATCTGCTGGTACCTGCAGTGCATCCTCGGGCCACGGCACTTGCGGTGATCCGTGAGCGGGACCCGGCAGGCCTCTTTCCTTGCCCGCGCGGGCCAAATGTAGTACCGCTGGCGTGACGCGCGTCCCTCCCCGCACGTCACGCTGCACGCCGACCACGCGCCCCACGCGTACGTCGTGCACGCTCCCGAACCGGCCAATTCCGTCTTATCTGGGCTTTGCCCACCTGATTACAAACAAGTTATTCATACACAAGTCTTGTAATGATCGAACAATAAGCATCGAAAATATCTCAAAACTAGCTGTTGCCCGCAACTTCGTCTGCGTAGAGCTCGGTTTTTAGTTAAAACATCTTAATATCCAGGAAACGGTATAATAATTGTGGTACTTTTACCTGGTGAGACCAAATTATTAATATGCTGTACAGATATAAATCGGTCAACCCAAATTCTCAACCCCTCTAAAAATCCCTTTAGGTACCTACTTATCGGTTAAAAACTCTCATTTACTTAGGCTATTTTTTGTGTGAGTTGGCACGTACGAGTATCTTGTCGTTTTCTCTTCGTTACTGTACGTATTTAATTATGGACCTGTAGAAATTTCGTTTCAAACATCTATCCAAATCCACAAATCCTGAAATCATTTAAACAGTCTTTTTGTGAAATGAAAGTCTCTCAATTAAAAAAATGTTGCTCCCCATACAAACTTTGAACCCCTTTTTAACCCATTGAGGGGATGAATTTAAAAAAAAAAACGCCGAAATTCGTTTTGTTGTATTTAAACAGAGACTCTGTAAAAAATTTTAAGTCTCTCTATTAAAAAAAAGTTGCGCCCCGTACAAACTTTGAACCCCTTTTTAACCCCTTGAGGGGATGAATTAAAAAAAAAACGCTGAAATTAGTTTTGTAGTATTTAATTTAAACAGTTACTGTAAGAAATTTTAAGTCCTTCACTCAAAAAATTTTTGCTCCCAATATAAACTTTGAATACCTTTTAACCCCTTTAGGGGTTGAATTTCAAAAAACGCAGTAATTAGTTTTGTTTTATTTAAACAGAGTCTCTGTAAGAAATTTGAAGTACCTCACTTAAAAAAAAATTTGCTCCCCATACAAACTTTGAACCCCTTTTTAACCCCTTTAGGGGATGAATTTCGAAAAACACTGAAATTACTTTTTTTGTATTATTATAAGGAACTTTCATACAAAGTTTGAAGACTCTCACTTTAAAAAAAAATTGCTCCCTATACAATATTTCACCCCTATTTTCAACCCCTTAGGAAACGAAAATTTTTAAAACGCAGATATTACTTTCATTGTCTTATTTTAAGAGGAGGGGTAGGGCAAGCTCTCTCCATACAAACTTTGTGCAGGATTTACTTCGTTTGTGTTTGCATTAAAGTTATGATTTTTGGTCAGTACCTATGCTTATTTTTCTGATAGGTATTTCGTGATGTAAATTTTTTTTTTAATTTTATAATTTTGATTTTTTTTGCAATATTTGAAAATTTTTACATCACGATCTTCGCATATCTAATATTTACAACCAAAAAAAATATTATATTTGTTAGTACCAAAACCGACGAATAAAACGTGCACAAAGTTTGTATGGGGAAGGCCTTGCCTTACCCTGCGCCTTAAGGAGTCTTTGTAAAAAGTTTCAAGTCTATACCTTTAAAAAATTATTGCCCCCCATACAAACTTTGCACCCCTGTTTTACCCCCTTAGGGGTGGAATTTCCAAAAATCCCGTCTTATCCCTTGCCACCGTTATATAACCTAACTATAGTGTAAATTTCAAATTTCTAAAACCGGCAGTTTCGGCGGGGCGGTGATTAATCAGTCACCCATCAACTTTATATATATAGATCACCGAAGATTCTGCGCGCATGATGACTGCGCTTGACTCGTAAACAATTTGCAATAGGTAAGATGTTTTTGGCGTATGGTTTCCCTAACAGTAAGCGGTCACCTGATACCTAATTGATGATAATGTAAGCGCTTGATGCTTGATGGCGCTTGATGATGGCGTCACACGGCCAGTTAACACAGTGACACTCACCAGTGCCATCACAGCTCTTCTCATACAGCCGCAGCAGCGCGTAGGGCCGGATCTCACCCGTGACTGAAGAACCGTGAGCGTCACGTGACCAGTTAACACAGTGACACTTACCAGTGCCGTCGCAGCTCTTCTCATACAGCCGCAGACGCGTAAGTCGCAGCCGCGCATAGGGTCTCATCTCTCCCGTGGTGCTGAAGAACGGTGAGCGCGCGTCTCGAGGCCAGTCTGGGCGCAGCGCGCGTACCGGTGCTGCCGGTACTGTTAGTTGTCGTCGGGACTGACACATAAACAACACATGTAAATAACCACGACATCTAGCATGACTGTTTTAACGGTCGACTTTTCCGGCCAAAATTAATTAAAACATCACATAAAACATAACCTTGTGACGTCATAAAACAGTCACTGTTTGATTAAAATCGGCTTCGCATTTCTTGCTCTTTTGGACTACCTATGTAAGTATTAGCAAATGCTCTTACAGCCTACCAATTTTCATGTTGTGTTTGTTAACGTTAAATAATGATGTATAATTATTCTTCAATGTTATTAGGGCCAATTCCAAGGAGTACAGGGGCCATATCATCCCTAGACCACATCTATATCTTTGAATTACACACTGTACATAACTGGTTTTTTCCTCATTTTATTCTTTGTTTTTGTGTTGCTTTATATAGATACTTAGATTTCTTGATCTTAAGTAGGTTAAGTATTATCATTTATCATTGTAATAAGCATATTTTTGTGAGAAAATGGCTGACTGTCGAGTTTCTTTCGGCGTTTCTTCTCGGCAGTGGCCTCTGTGAAACGCTAGTAGGGTTTGACTTGTAAAAGTGCCATTGCGGCCTACTTACAGAATAAAGTTCATTTTATTCATTTTTTTATTCATTTTGTTCGAACATTCAGTTAACCTAATAATACAGCGGCATTATATGATTTGTGCTTTGTGCAAATAAGTTGAAACAACAAACAAATAATGAACGTGATCAACTCACAGTATAACCGATACCGCTGTCAGTCCCAGCATCATACGGGTACAGCGGCAACGTAGCAGACACACTCCAAGTGCAATTAGCATTGCAGAGCTCTAATGCCGACACCCCCACTATCCAATCCGGAGACGGCGCCAACTTAGCAGCCAGAGACACGAGATGGTGTTTCGCGTCCACTCGGAACACTGCGAAGGTGCTGGGCGATCCAGTGCCAGCTACCTGCTGCCAGGATATGCCGCGGGCTTTGATTATGGTACGGATGTGGTCACTCTGAAATGAGAACCAATCAGTAGATAAATAGATTGCTAGTGAGGACAGTGAGATCCAATCTTGTCCCATTTTAAGAAGCGAAAACAAACAAATACCTTAATTTTATTGAGTTTGAATTGAATATTCGCACCAGTCCATTATAAGCATAACGAGCTGTAGCTACTGCCTAGTGGCATGATTGTTACTCAGCCACCTGAAGCCAGCCCGGCCAAACCCAGGCCACAGGTAACCTGGAACACGCGATTTTCCACCTAAAATTGTCACCTCAGCTTTCAGCTCTTTTTCTACAGCCGTAGTAGCTCCGACATCGAAGGCCGCCTCAGCCCTGACCTGATCTGAACTAGCTATACTTGTCCCTCCTGGAATGCGCGGTAGGTACTGCACAGTATGAAACGCCCCGATGATGTCACCTAACTTTAATCAGCCACTGTTCGCCACAAAGATGTCATAGGTCCTAGCCTAGGTCTTGAGCACGTGGTACTAGCTCTAAAGTAGTAGGTACCTCAGCCTTTAACTCTTTCTCCAAAGCCGTAGTAACTCCGTCATCGGCCAACCGCCTTAGCCCAGAGCTGGCTACACGGCCTTCTTGGAACACGCGGTACTGCGCGGTGTGGGACGCGCCGATGATGTCGCCGAAATGCGCCCGCGCGGATTCGGGCGGGAACTCGCGTGGGTGCGTGTTGCGGGACCATAGGCCTTCGAAGGTTACCTGGACACGGAAACGTTTTGTTATGTTACGTACATTATAACGCAAATGGGTCATAACCAGATTTAGGTTCGCGTCTTTCCTGTGGACATATGAAAAGTTAAGAGCAACAAAGCTTAACTTTGGATTGGACTAGAAACCCGCATTAAATAGTGTCTCCGTTTCTATAAATCCATGTGATATAAACATACCTTCGATGCACCTTAGCCGTCAACTATTGACCACAGGAGGGACGCCTTTTGTTTTTTTTTTCAAGTTTTTATGACCCAAATAATGAACAATTGCCGTTCGCAGCTGGCGTGGTAGGTTCACCGGTTGGCTCATAGTGTTGGTGGGCGCAGCATGAGCTGCTTACAGCTTGAAGCTGAGCATGCTCGCAGTGCTATCCTCCCTTCAACACAATGGAGTAGTCAGTGGGGTAGGTACCTCAACACACGACAAGCACGGCTCAAGTATTTAATCGCCGGCTGCCGCACGAAGTTGACGGACGCAACATAAGCCGAATAAAAAAAGAAAAGAAACATTTATTGTTCAGCAGCTCACGACTTCAGCTCGCCTCGCACCGACAACACGATGGAACTTGGTCAGTGGGGTAGGTGGATGGGTACCTCATACTTGGCCTCATCACACGCGCAGCACGGCTCAAGTATCGCCGGCTGGCGCACGAAGTTAGCGGGGGCCGCGTGGGCTGCACACAGCTTGCGACTGAGCACGGACCACGCGCCCTTGCCGTTCGCAGCGCCGACGCGCGCGCACAGACGCAAGCACATGTCCACGGCGAGGGGCGGCGCGTTCCAAATCACCTGCAAGAACGGAACGTAACGGCTCGGTCACGACTTCGAGTGGCATCGATTTTCCCAATACATAGCGTGTGATCGCAACTAGATAACCGCAGTGAGTTGCGCCTGAACGTGCAATGAACGCTGATCGCTTGCCACGCAAAGTAGTTTTACACTCGTTGCTCATATTATTTCCAATACAGGTCCGAATCAGACACCTGCCGTGAACCCGCCACGCTACAGAAGAGGCCCTATGCCGTGGTGGTATCGTTCTGTAACCCTGCTTAGGGAAACAGATTAAAATGAAAATCTTTGAAATACAGAATGAAAATGTCGCTTGACTGTTGTGGGCGAACCCGCACGAAGGAACTAATAAAATACAACGTAGAGTCAAGTGCAAAAATATGTATCGAATGAGTCCTCTCATAAATATCTACCAAAACCTTAATTAACTGACATAAGAGCTATGGGACATCTTTTTGAGCAATTTGTATGCACCCATATTTTTGCACTTGACTGTACGTTGTATTTTATTGTGTAAAATGTAACATTTTATAATCGAAATTGAATTGAAATTGATAACTGTGCTCGAAACTGACCCAATATATGGCGCCTTCAATCTTATGTCATGAGAAGAGGGGGCTATTGGGCACTAAAGTGTTGAGCCAATGATCGAAGTTGTTATATCCCAGTGGACGTTTGCCTTAATAGCAATTAGTTCAAGTTACTAACTTGTATCTCTGTTTTAGGATGCGCAGTAGCATTGTCCACCGACGGGAAACAGAAGTCATGCTGCTTTGTCTGTGCGTCGTAAGCCTGGAAGAATCCCAAGGACTGAAAGAGAGAAAATTAGTAGGAGTGAAGGAAAGATTAACAATAATAGAGAGCCTAGTTTCACGTCGTTTTAAGTTACAATTTCACACGTCTATTTTGGCAATTGATCAAGCGCCTGAGTGTTCCCAGCTAGGTGCACTTGTAAAATTGTAGTTTTATCTTTAATCTTACTGATTTATTGGCCGGGCCGAATAAAGCGATAAGAGTGCGCGGATAGAGAGTAGAATGGGGAAAATTTAGGGGAACCCTCCGTCACGATCACGCGGGCGGTTAAACACTGCAATACTCTAAGAGTGCACTCCAGTGAGATTGGTTTTTGAACGGCTTCAACCGAATCGAGCTACTGGGAGTTTTGTCGCTGGTTCATTAACTAAACCTAGCTTAGCTATGAGAAGAGCTGAGAAGTAGGTACCTACCCGATTTGTATCGTCGTGAACACTCACGGACGGCAAACCCTCGTTCACAAAACAAAACAAAACAAGATCAACTAAATAAAACCCTGTGAAACACTAACCGACTGGTTGACGGCCTGCGTTGAGTGTGTAGCATCTGGACCCCTGTCTTCATCCACCTCGACCCATATATTGAAGCCTGTGAAAGGCGACAGCCCCGTCCCACTGTCCACGCCTAGGAGCGATACTGAAATCAAAGCGATCAAATTAAGATAAAATTAAATAATAATCATTTATTCAGAAAATATAGTTCTACATAATTACCAGGGGCCCTCGCACTAGGCTTCGCCTGTATCGCGAGGATCCAATTACAAAATTAATACCTACCTATATAATGTAGTGTACGTAAACTGAGCGAAAAAAAATACTAAGTTTTTGTGAATCCGAGGACAAGTAAATTATATACTAAAGTTTACAAACCAGTTTGTAATAATAGTAGTTATTTACTAATACCAAAAAAATTGTCCTTGTTATAATAAACTCATTTGTATTATATTAAAAACTGTTTGTATTAACCGTTAGTATATAATTTTGTTGTTCTCGGATTCACAAAAACTTTGTAGTTTTTTCGCTGTGTAGGTAGGAGGTCAGTTTGAATAATGCCCGGCCCACTAAGGTGCATTTGCTTTGTTCTTGGTAGAAAGAAAGTTCCAAAAATGTGACAACTATCGATACCTAATCATTAATCATCGTTGGCAGAACTGAGTGATTTAAGCAGCGTCAATAAAGGTGCGGCACTTACAATTACACTCCTAATTACCAGTATATAGTTCTCCAGGTAGAAACAAGTCTGGTTCTCCAGCGACGCGCAGCGCGTACCGCGCGTCCTGCGCCTGCGCGTCCGGCGGCGCGCGCGGGCACGGCGCTCCCGTGCTACCGAGCACCACGCACGCGTACCACGCTAGCACTGCACAGAACACTAGCCCGCGCAGTCTACGGAACTGCACGTCGATTGTTATATGGATACCGGTTCTGAAATATCTATGTTTGTCTATGACGGCCAGATCCATGATTCAACAGTTCAATTACCTTTTCAATGTAGTCAGCTGTAAATAAGTTTATGTCACACCTGGCCATAAAGCGGCAATTACCGCACGCTCCGCGCGCGGGAAATCCAGTGGGGTCAGGAAGTGTCCTGACCAGGGGGTGACATAAAATTTTGTACTTAACACGGGCGGTAATAAAGAAAGCCTCAGATCGCATATTTATCGCCCTTGCCTTCAGCTCGGGCCTCAAATACCTGCGATCTAAGACATTCTTTGTTTTACCGCCCTTGTTAAGTAATGTACTAATAACATCGTTTGAAAATATGAAAATAAATATAAGAAAGGAATCTCGAGTCTTCTCAAAATATATCATCACGGTTCGGAGGAAGTTAATGTAGGTACCATCTCAAATAAACATTATAATAGAGAGCAGGGCCTGAGGAGCACCCGTGTATCGCGTGCTATATGCGAAGTTAAGCAACGTCCACTGAGTTCAACTCTGGGCACAGATTATATAATAGTTCTCTGGGATAGATGACTGCTTTGAATGAACTGAGCGCTGCCGTGCTTTGGACGGTAGGTTCAGTTCAGACGCTGATCCCATACTGGCGAGTACCACGCGCGCGTACCACGCTAGCACTGCACAGAACACTAGCCCGCGCAGCCACGGAACTGCATGTCGGTTGTTATGTCGACCGGCTCTAAATCCATGATTCAACAGTTCAATTAGGTCAATGTAATCGCTGTCAGCTGTAATAGTACTTACATTACTTACCAAGGGCGGTGAAAACAAAGAATGCATGTCTCAGATCGCAGGTATTTGATGCCCGAACCGAAGGCAAGGGAATAAATATGCGATCTGAGGCTTTCTTTATTATTGCCCGTGGTAAGTACAAAATTTTATGTCACCCCCTGATGAGCATGATGAAATTGAAATGTGAACTGTAAGTGTCGAACTGACCCTCAGTTCGTCGGCTTAATTGATATAATTATCTAAATAGAATGCAAGAGCTCTTGCGTCCGGTGCAGAAAATCATAAGCCTTGAAGCTTACAATATTCTAGTTAAATTATTTGTCGTCGCACTGATCAAGCACAGCTCTTGGGCAATATTTTTCTTTTGTTTTCCTTTGTATATTTTTAGTGATTAGGTTATATTATATTTGTATGATATTGGCAAATATTTGAAATGAAATGCACTAAACACCTATTAATTGTTATACCTTACATATAAATAATTTATTCTCCGGTAAATTACTTATAATTATATTAAAGACAATTCGTTTAAATATAGCTATTATTATTTCTACCTACCTAGAAATCACACAGATATTATAATTTTGATATTGTTATTCAAATATATTTATTATTGATTATGATATTTCTATTTAAATCAATTATTTTAACTGTTTTATCAACAGGTAAATATCACACAGTGAAAGTACAAAAACTGAATTATGTACAGGTAAATACAACGATTGAATTAAATTCTCTCAACCTGAGATCTCCCTTCTTGTACCCACCCCAAACTCCCTTCCTTCCTTTGTCATTGGTAAACAAATGAAAATCACTATCAATGCATATTTAAAATTATAAACAACTTGAAAAACAATTGAACGCGATACTGTTTTGTTTAAATTGAATATGTAAATGGAGTATGGTTTAAATTGAGTACCTAATGAATATGTATAAGGGTAGATTATAGATCGAAGGCGTGCACACAGCCGCCCGCCCTGCGATGCGACGCAGCGAGTACTGACGCGTGGGAAAGAGCTTCCGAAACTTCGCGATACAGTCGCGCACAAGTTGTGTACAGTCGAGCTCAGTTACACTTTCCTCATAATGTTATACTACGTAGGTAAGGATTGGTATGCGAAGAGTTGTCATGAAAGGTTTTTTTAGGATTCCGGACCCGAAGAGTCCAAACGAAACCTTATTGCTGTCACACGCGCCCGTCCGTCCGTCCGTCGTCTGTCACACAGTTTTATACCTAAGTAGTTAACGATTGGATCTATAAACTTCAAATTTGGTGATTATGTTTATTATTGCATATATTTTAATTTTTTAATTTATTTAGGCAACAAACACTCAGTTACCAACAAATATTAATATATTGACAAATCAGGTTTTTTAATTGAAATTTTCTTAGGCGCTCGTTTGTTTTATGCGTCAAATTTAACGCATGCGTTCCATATAAATACGTTGCGTCAAACGCATTGCGTTGAATGGATTTATATGAAAATGCATGCGTTTGACGCATAAAACAACGAGCGCCTTATTGTTCGTATTAAAATCCACTCAATTTTGCGGTTGGTTCGGAACCCTAAATGTGCGGAGTCGAACACGCACTTGGCCGGTTTTGTTGATCGGGTACGGTCTGAGTGCAAGTATGCAAAAAATATTTAATTTGTTTTAAACGCAATTTAAAAAAAAAATATTATTTCTTTAATTTAGGCATAATACATGCACCTATGAATGTCAATAAACTACCGGTTCGTAAGACAACTTCTGCCTCGAAAAGAACCAGCGTACATAAGGAACTCGGCGAGCTGTCCCTTTTTTCAAACATATACATTATCATAAAATTACAGTATTGCAATACTGAATAAGTATAATTGAACTGAAATAAATAAATATGCGGGCTATACACACATGAAAAAACAAGTCGTCTCCCCTGTGGTCATGTGTGCCCGTGTGGGGCAGGAGTACCCAGGGACTACCCGCCTTCCGTATCAGTACCTCTAGTATAAGTTTTTTGGAAACAAAACAAACGAACATTTTTGCGTATAAATAATCTTAATTTATATGGCGCTGCTCGCGTTACCTTACAAAATTAGACTAAACGCAAAAGCGTTCGTTTCGGTTTTGTTTCGAAAAAACTTATACTAGAGCTACTGAATTGTTTATTTATAGTGAAAGGTGTTTATTACTATTAAAGGTGTTAAAAGACTGATTCTTCTTTTCAAGCTTTTATTAAAGACCAATTTATATGTAAGATATAAATCAATAAAACATAATTTGTAAATTTTTCGTAAATTGGTAATATAAATACATTCATCATTGATATCGTTCACTTAGGTACGTACAGACAGATTATACATAACAAGTACATATAAAAAAAATATTTGTTTAAATTCATTGTTGTGAATATTTTTCTTATAAGTAGGTAAATAAAGATGATTTAATGTTATTAACTTGAACCCCTTCTATCTATCTATACCTATAACTACAAAAATTACTATCATAGCTAGATAATGGAATGAAAATCCGACACTTTAGGTATTATTTTAACCTACAATAACATTTAGATGGAAATGAATCAATCTATTAAATGTACAGTCAAGGGCATAAATATGTATACATTTTTGGACCTTAGTTCAATAGAATAAGTTGAAAAAGTGTATACATATTGGTGTGTGCCCTTGACTGTACGTTGTATTCCAAAGTCCGTATACGATATTTGGCGATTTTGTTTAACACTCATTGGCAAGCCAAAATCCAAGACCATCAACTAGTAGTTATGTCCTCCCCTCGTAAGTTGTAAGGCATGTGAACAAAGTTATTGAGGACTCGCCAGGAGAGTTCTTGGTACTGAATGTTAAGAGGGCGAGTCCCGCTCTAACACGCGTGAGTTTTCAATTAACCATCCGGCTCTCTACGGAAGCTCAGCGCGTGTTTTTCGTAAATATTGATGTTTATTCTAAACGTGTACATTTATAAGGATAATCTTTTTTGTCAGGTTTGAGAACTTATTATTTTACAACTATTGAAGCAAAAATCATTGTTAAAGATGTGAGGGTTTTAAAGATCCAACCGAAAACATCGAAAAATAGGGTTATATGTTTGAAAAATAAAAGAATCGAGAAAATTTTAGCAAATCGTGTTTTCATTTTTAACAGACTGGAGGAAAATAGTTCAAGATTAATATACTGAAAGGACAGATATTCAATCACTATAGATTTTGAGATCTATGTCGATAAACATTGGCAAAAGTGCATATGTGAGCTCTTAATGTTCATTTTTAAATAGGTAATCTACTTCCCCATCCAATGACTGTTTTATTAATATGGACAGTTTTTTTTTACTCTATTGGATTTTTGATTCCAAACTATAATATACGAACTCTTTAGTTGTGGGTATAGACCAAGCGAACGAATCCATGTTCTACCAAGTTAAGTAAAAATCAACTCCCGTAAAACCTGATAGTCCCAAACATCTAAATATGGTCCACATAAACTAGAATGTTACTTTTGGAGGCCAACGACGGATATATCCGTCAGGGTGTGCAATGCCATACCAACCTACATGCATTTGTATAGAGCTCAATTTCGCGTTTGATATTGCGATGTCATGGCGTGTGACAGCTTGTATTTGACAGAGCCTGGAATAGTTTGTGATTGTGAGTAATTTATGGGTGTACTCTATGGCAGGGAATATAAATTAAGTACATGAATTAAAATAAAAACGTAAAAGTCAAAATAATTAACATGGATGTATCAGTTACTTTGTCCATTCATCTTTTTGGAATTTAATTTAGCATTTTAGGTCGATACTGTACCTCTAGTTTTTTTTTAAACCTAAACAAAACACAAACGTACACTTTATTTTACTAAACGGTTAAAACTCACGTATTCATTGTCACTTCGGGCGACATGTTTCGAACTCTTCGGGAGTTCTTCATCAGGATACGTGCCTTGCGGCGGGCGGCGGGTAGTTCGACAGTGTGCAATCGGCGCGGGTCGCAGACGCACTCATCCTGATGAAGAACTCCCGAAGAGTTCGAAACATGTCGCCCGAAGTGACAATTAATACGTGAGTTTTAACCGTTTAGTAAAATAAAGTTATAACATGTCTCACGAAAGTTTAAATTCAAACAAACGTACACGTTTTGCCTGTGCAACAAATAGTTACCGCCAAATGCCACCAGGGGCGCTGTTCACCTTGACATACAAATAGAGACTAAAGGCAAACGCGTTCGTTTGTGTTTATGTTTCCAAAAAATATATACTGGAAGTACTGAACATGTATTAACATGTTCGTTCGTTTAGTCTAAATCCACTACAACACTCAGCTACAATGATGGCAAAATCAATCAATTGTTAACTAGTAGTATAAAGTTTAAAAAACTTATAAACTCAATTTGATTATAAATATTTATGACTAGGACTTTCTTTAGGGTTTTACATATCAAGTTATTATCTACTCGGATCGTTAAAATATATAAGTATTTTAGACTAAAGTCTATCCTACTACTTAATACTTTGGATGGTACAAAAATAGTGCATAATAATTATTATACTTAGGTGCAAGAAACTTCACAACTTTTGGATAATTATCTATGGATTTGGTTCAATCTAAGTATCCTTACATGTCTAAATTACAAGATCAGTATTATATTTAATAAATGTACATAACTACATATAAAACAAGAAAATAAGCAGTAGCCTGAAATTTTGGCACAAATTTTAAGGATCTCAATATCGAATGAAAGTGTTTTTATTATAATTGCAACTCATATTATGCGACCTCGTGAATTAAATCGTACTCTAATTAATTAAGAATTATATTCTTTAAAGATAATTAATTTCTCACTATACTTTAAGCTACGTCACGAGGACACTTTTCCTTATAGCCTGGCCGAGCGCCCGTGTCAGCTACCTGCTTGAGCTTTCTCCCATTTTTTTTCTTCGGGCTTACTGCTGGGGAAAGAGATAAGTGAATGCTCTTAGCTAAACCTCTGCTAAGTAATATGTGGTTCGTCCCTTCCTTACAATTATTAGTGAATAAGTTTGTTCGTAAGTCAACGATTACGAAGAAGAGGGTAACAGTCTAGGACGCGCTGACAGCAGTAGAGGCCGAGTGTAGGGTGTAGTTAGCAAGTCTACACTTGGCCTCTACTGATGATAGCGCGTCCTAGACTATGCCCTACGGCGTAGTCTAGGGCGCGCTCCGCAGTAGAGGCCGAGTGTAGGGTGTAGTTAGCAAGTCTACACTCGGCCTCTACTGTTGACGGCGCATCCTAGACTATGCCCTACGGCGTAGTCTAGGACGCGCTCAGCAGTAGAGGCCGAGTGTAGTGCGAAGTTAGTTACCAAGTCTACACTCGGCCTCTACTGATGATAGCGCGTCCTAGACTATGCCCTACGGCGTAGTTAGCAAGTTTACGACTGCGGCCGGTTGGGCGGGTCCCGCATCTCGAGCACGTGTGTGACGGGCTCGGGCCGGCCGTCCGCGCCCACCCGCGCCGGCACCACCACGCCCTGAGACACCATCTTGTCGAATAGATTCACTAGCTTCATCGCCTCGTACTCTTTCTGTGGACAAAGTTATACCATCAAGAATTTATACGCTAACCAACGGTTGTCTGGAAGAGATCGCTCTTAAGCGATAAGACCGTCTGTCGTTTATTTCTAAGTCTAATGTTCTGTTCCGTTAGGTGAATAAAGTGCATTGTATTGTACTGTATATTTTTTTATCCCGCGACTTCGCATATACTTTCACTCCCTGTGTCATCCCTTCGAGGAATGTTTTCGGCATAAAAGGTGTCTTATATGTTAGTCCAGGATTTACCCGTGGTATATATATATCAAGTTTCATCATAATCCATTGTGCCGTTTTCGCGTGATTGAGTAATAAACATCCAAACAACTAAATTTTCACATTTATAATATTGGTAGGATTACAAATCTGTATATATATCATTGTATATGAATAAAGGTCTCGTATTACGCGTTACGAGTAAATTTAAACCGGCGTGCGGTTTGCTTCGACCACAATCTTCAATATCGCTCGCTATTTATAGAGCTTGGCATATGGTTTTTAATTACAGTTAGGGACATATTGGAAATTTCATTTGATGATATTTCTTACTTTACCTACCGGAACCCCGTGTTCCTTAGACACACCCGGCGAAAACGCTAGGACTCTGTTCTAGACTCATGTGCATCACACATGGCTGTAGCTCCTAGTGTTTTTTAATTAGTACAATAAATGATGTTGTTTATTCGCCATTTATACGGATGAATTGGGAAGCACTTTTGCAAGCAGTAGTCAACCGCGTTGCCTGGCTGTTCGCGAGCTTCACGGCACGGTAAGTATAATTCGTACACAACTATCAGGCTAAATGCTGTCAAATTAACGCAAGCAAAAATCTACCTAACAGTCAGAGCTCTAAGTCGAGTTTTGCTTGCGTTCGTTTGACAGAATTTGGCCTTAGAGTTTTCTACGAACTATACGTCTTTGTCCAAGTGTTTTTAAGAGTAGACCTTGACCTTGTGACCTTACACCACTCGACTGACAATCAGATAGATGTGACGTATGTCGGCACAGTACCTGCTCGTCCGTCATGCCGGCGAAGGGGTCGGGGCGCGGCGGGCGCGTGCAGCCCACGACGGGGTCGATGGCCGGCGCGGCGGCGCGGTACTCCTCCGTGTCCGAGTCGTCACTACTCGACGTATGTCGGCACAGTACCTGCTCGTCCGTCATGCCGGCGAAGGGGTCGGGGCGCGGCGGGCGCGTGCAGCCCACGACGGGGTCGATGGCCGGCGCGGCGGCGCGGTACTCCTCCGTGTCCGAGTCGTCACTACTCGACGTATGTCGACACAGTACCTGCTCGTCCGTCATGCCGGCGAAGGGGTCGGGGCGCGGCGGGCGCGTGCAGCCCACGACGGGGTCGATGGCCGGCGCGGCGGCGCGGTACTCCTCCGTGTCCGAGTCGTCACTACTCGACGTATGTCGGCACAGTACCTGCTCGTCCGTCATGCCGGCGAAGGGGTCGGGGCGCGGCGGGCGCGTGCAGCCCACGACGGGGTCGATGGCCGGCGCGGCGGCGCGGTACTCCTCCGTGTCCGAGTCGTCACTACTCGACGAGTATCGCGCGGTGCCGCGCGCGCCGAGGAGACCCTTCTGCGCGAGGTGGCCGGCCGCGTTGCCGAAACCGGTGTATTTCACCATGCGGCCCACTGTGAAATAGTGGATTATTAACCAAGTGTTGAAAGCCACCCGTCTCAGACGATATTAGGCGCTAGAACGAAGCAAGAGCGCCAATAATTCTACGCCGAAATGAGTGGTTTCACCCGAGTTAAACACTCCGCTTTTTATTTTGAATACGAGGAAACTAAGAAATACCTACCTAAATACAATCATTTTTTGAATCAGTGAAAGAACCATTTTGGCGGGATCTGTTGATTGTTTTAGGTGTACCGTTTAACTGGCCTGTGATGGGTCAAAAGGGGTGACGTCAAAGGATAGCGGATAGTGAAGTAATTTACCTGTACTAGGCATTTGTCTGGTCAGCATTTACGTAAATCACTTAAAACTATTACTTACATCAATTAATTTAGAGGATTAGCAATATGAATTGTATACACATTCATTTAATTAAGGACAAAAACTGGACTAGACTCGCACGCATAAGGGAAGATTGGAAAGTGATGGAGGAGGCCTTTGCCAAAGGGCACGCAGAATAAAAGAAAAAAAAGATTAGAAAAGTAAACGTGTAACAGAAATAATATGTACTCTGAGATAAGGCTATAAACTAAAATAAGAAAATAATGAAGGAGTTAAATAAAATAAAATAAATATCTTATCTTGTTCACGTGCGTTGAACATGCCTACACACATCAGCATCAAGATTTGGGACAAGAAACTGCACAGCTGCTGACAGAGCGGGCAAAGTGCTAAAACTACGTTTTGTATAATTGACAAAATACATCTAAGAAGAGGACTATTCGTATTCACACACACATATGTATAATTCAGTATAAATAACTTGTAAATTTGTAAATAAAGTCTCTTTGAGTTTGGACATTGTTGTTGTCATTCCTCTCACTGTGGTCAAGACACCTTTAAACGTAACAGTCACATGAGTCTGTGTGATTGGCAGTGAGAATGAAAAATGAAAATGAAAATGAAAAAATGAAAAATGTTTATTGTGTCTTTTACATGTTTAGATACATAAGGTTGGAATCCCCTTTTAAGCATAAAGTAAGCTTGTGTCAGGAAATTCCGCTCTTCCATAAATACAAGAGGTTTGACAAAATAAAATATCCCACCTTACCCTATCCGTCTGTTGCCTTAGGTCTCTTGGTGCAGACATCCCGCACTTATTATATATATGTATATTTGAACCTATGGTTAGGGCTAGGCATTATAGGGCTTTAGGGTTGTTAGGACGATAGGACAGTTAGGTTGTTAGGCTACAGCTCTTCCCATAGTTTGTTGGTAAAATCAGCTAGTTGATTTTACATATCTTAATATAACTATCGATGGGCACATGTGCAGGATACTTTAGCCCATCGTCACCTAACTTACCTTTCTCTTTACACAGTATAAAGATGAACGCAGTCACCAGAACCCGTATAGAGCCCACCAGTATAGTCAACAGTCTGCACAGCTGGTTGCCATTTCCGCGCAGCGCGAGTTTATTAAATAAATTCGAGTAGAAACGGACCGCGATATATTTTAAAAACCGGACCCCTAATGAAATTAATTGGTGATCCCTGCCTTAGGCTGGTTTTCCACTATGCTATGCTACGTTGCTATGGATGCGTTTGAAATCCACCAATTACATTCCTTTATTCACATATCATAGCTCTGGTGGAAAAGGGTTCAGCTAAGCTATGTTTTTTATATGGAAAGATGCGAGCTGTGGATGCGTGCTATGGATGCGTGCTGTGGATGCGTGCTGTGGATGCGTGCTGTGGATGCGTGCTGTGGATGCGTGCTGTGGATGCGTGCTGTGGATGCGTGCTGTGGATGCGTGCTGTGGATGCGTGCTGTGGATGCGTGCTGTGGATGCGTGCTATGGATGCGTGCTGTGGATGCGTGCTGTGGATGCGTGCTGTGGATGCGTGCTGTGGATGCGTGCTGTGGATGCGTGCTGTGGATGCGTGCTATGGATGCGTGCTGTGGATGCGTGCTGTGGATGCGTGCTGTGGATGCGTGCTGTGGATGCGTGCTGTGGATGCGTGCTGTGGATGCGTGCTACGGATGCGCGCTACGGATGCGCTCACGCTTCCCCCCTCACCGCGCTGCCGCTCCCCGCGCCCGCTGTCGATACCTCGCATAGCTCGAGCTGCGCATCTTCTTCGCACAGCTACCTGGCGGCTGCGCATCTTCATAGCGCATCTACCTCGCACAGCTACGTAGCATAGCTTTAGTGGAAACGGTCGCATAGCTCGTAGCGCATCCTCGCAGCATAGCTCTAGTGGAAAACCAGCCTTAGCCTGTCGTCACTTAACTCACCTTTCTCTTTACACAGTATAAAGATGAACTCGGCCGCCAGGTCCCGTATAGAGGCCACCGGTGTAGTGAACAGTCTGCAGAGCTGGTTGCGCAGCGCGCGGCCGTGCTCGGGCGGGCGCGACACGTCGCGCAGCGGCGGCAGCACGCGCAGGCGCAGCCACTTCCGCGCAGCGCGCGTGCGCGCCGCCTTGTTCATGACCGTCAGGATCGGAGATAGGTTCTCGCACTGGGTCTTCGTGTTCTGAAACATTCGGGTCGGATAGTAAAAATCGTAATCGAGCGCTCGTGGCCCAGCGGCGCCTGCGTCCCGCGTGCGGTATCTAATGTTAAGCAACGTGGGCAGCGGTCAGGACTTGGATGAGTGCCCGCTTTTGAGTGGTCACTAACTGAGCGCTCCCGTGCTTTGGAAGGCACGTTAAGCCGTTGATCCCGGGTGCTGTCTATGGCAGCAGTCGTTAACCCAAGTTGGAGACCTTCGGGCAGCTTGAGAACTTCCAACAGTCAAGTTGCCCACTCGACAAAGCCTAATCCCAATAAGGTCTAGTTTCCCCTCGGGGTTGGAAGGTCAGATGGCAGTCGCTCCCGTAAAAACTAGTGCCTACGCCAAATCTTGGGATTAGCTAGCGGACCCCAGGCATCCTTCAGGATGCAACTGTACTGGGATAACGCTAGGAGGATGATGATGATAGTAAAAATCGTAAAGAAAATATGTATCCTCATCGACATACGATCAACGTTAAATATGGCATGGCACCTTCGTTATTTCCATTCAATCAGAACAAACGCTTAGGATTAGTAGTCTACTCGGAGAAAGGCTTGTCGAGATTTTTGTTATTATAGATTATTGGCAGTTTGTTGTATTTACTTTTTACTTGCATGTTTCCACATGTTTCGCACCGCGTACTTAAATATTTAAATAAATAAATAAATATTTGTGGACAGTCTTACACAAATCAACCTAGTCCCAAACTAAGCAAAGCTTGTACTTTTAGCGGAATAGCAAAATTTGCGAAGGTTTTGTATGAAGGAGTATTGTTGTGGCGTTGTTATTGTTTGTTGTGTTTGTTACGTATCAATTACTCAAAAGGAAATCACGCGAGGTTTTTTGGGCCACTTTTAGACCCCCCCCCCCCTCACCCCTTGGTGATCTTTGGTGAGGTTTTAGACGACCCCCCCCCCCCCCCCACCCCCACGAAACCTCACGTGTATTTTTTTAATTTATCACCACCTATGAAATTTTTTAAGTAAATGAAGTATATAAGTTGATCTTGTGCTTATTTTGGTAGGTATATGCGTTATGATAACGTGATTGTGTAATTTCTCCTATCTTTTAAGAAAGTGCTACATGAGTATATATCATTTCTCGGTACCCCCCCCCCCCCCCCCCCCCCTCCTCCCCCAACGTGATCAGGGGCGCTACCGCGAACAACAAACGAAGTTTTCCGCTCTCACACTTGCGTACATACTTGCGAGTGCGACAGAGACGGAAAATTTCGTTTGTGGTTGGCGGTAGCCCCTCAGTAGTGAGGTTTTCGTAACCCCCTCCCCCCCCCCCTGGGACCCCGCGTGATTTCTGGATAAGCCCAAAGACCTGTTAATATAGTCGTGTGAACTTACCGTGGTATTCGATAGTCTGTACTCCAACAACTGCACGAGCGACTGTACCGCGTCCATGTTTTTGCCCTCGAATATACACACCGCCGTCTCCCCGGGGTTCAACTCTGGCGTTAGATATGAGTAATATGGCGGTGGTACGCTGCAAACAGACATTTAAGATAAGTTAGATAAGATTATTTATTTGCAAAAATGTAGTGATGAGTACAGTTGGAATCATGTCATTTTAAGTGCGTACATTTATGCAGTTATCTGCAATGTAACTGGTTCACTAGTGGATAGGCACTAGGCACATAGAAAAATCAAGTCAAGTCGTCGCCCCCAAATGGAGCGGCTACTATTTAGAATCGTATATTTTTTTTTATCACAAATATTACAATTAAAATTTGGTATGTCTCTACACACGATGGACGTTATGGAAAAGTAAATAGAAACTTTTTATCCTAGAAGTGATTCCATATGGTTTATTAAAAGTATGTCATTATCATTATCATATTAAAATCAACTAACCTAACCTAACGTATGTTTGACTCGTAATTAAGTTATTTTTTTAAAATATGTATCTAATTAAAATGACATTTTCACATTACCTATTTACCGAGAAAACGCTAGGAGGATTAAACCGCCCGAGTGGTGGTGTCGGAGATTTCCCCTGGACTTTCCCCAGACCACTCTCTAACAGAGCACTCCCATCGCTTTATTGGGCCCGGCCTATACAGCCACAGCCAGGTTAAAAAAAAAGGCGCTAGGAGGAAAAAAATTACCTGGTCAACAAATTAGCAACATTACTCCGTAACTCCATCAGTTTCTCCTCATTTGTGGTCTGAGTGTAGAGCAGGGAGGTCATCACGGGCATCAGCTTGAGGTACATAGCTTCATCTGCCTCGGAGTCAGGCTCCTCGCCTCCAGGCCGGATGATCAGGTTAAACATGGACTTCAGGATCTCACAGGATATGGCTTGCTGGTTATCCTATTAAAAATGTACTCATGAACATTATCAAGTAAATTCAAATTTCTTAAAAAAAAAAAACATATTTCTTTATCTTGTATGATCTTCTTCTTAGTCGTATCCTCATTGCTGAGGGTCATGACTACCTCTGCAGCCTTGTACAGTCGACGCCATAGATACATTTACACTTTTGCACCTTATTGCAATGGAATAAGGTGCAAAAGTGTAAATGTATCTATTGCGTCGACCCTACCGCCTTCCTCTCCAGGTACTCCTATTTCACACACACACATTCGTAAAGAAGCCATTTCGTGTAATACACTTGTCTACGATCTAAGAGGATGGAGCCATTTGGTAAGCAAAACAGCCTCTTGGGATGTTTGAAATTATCATCATCATCATCATCATCATATCAGCCGAAAGACGTCCACTGCTGGACATAGGCCTCCCCCAAAGAGTGCCACAATGACCGGTCTTGCGCCACCCACATCCAGCGGTTTGAAATTATGCCAAGACCCAAAACCAGCTCAGAAATAATTATTGCGGTCTTATTATCTATAGGTATCTATGACTTTAACCCATTAAAGCTCTCTGTACCCGCACGGGTACAGTTTATCAAAGCGAGGTATGAGGTTGGGCGTTAATGGGTTAATGTGTACAAAGAACGAGAGTATTTTATCTATGAGATTATTTACCTTAAGGGTGTGCATGCCACACCATGTTTATAGTAGCAGATGGTAGCAGAGGAACGGGCGTCGACGACGCGTTTAAAAAACGCCGTGTGCATAGGCCCTTATGACTCATTTATACTAATCAATACAGAGCATATCTGAGCAGGAGCTCATGCAATCGTTATTTTTGTTAAGGAGAAAAATGAGATAACATGTAGTGGGCTGGTGATAATTAGCCCTTAAAGCTTAAGCCACACAGAGAGCGGGCGGGCGGCAGCGGCGCGGGAGCGGGCGGTAGCGGCGGCGGAAGCTTAAAATAAAATTGAGGATTAAAATACTTACAGTAAAGAAAAAGTGTTGATCTTGATCCATGGCACCGTTCTCCGCAGGACTTGGGGAGGCTTCTCTAAGCAGCTCATTAAGGCAGCAAATCAGATACTCCATGCCATGCAGCTCATCCCGTATCTTTGTTTTTATGTCTGATCTTAGTGCGGTCAAAATGAACAGCAACTTTATGTCAAAAAGCATGATTTCGTCTTTGAAAGGAATGTCTTTATAAACTCTCATTCGAGCAACTAAGCCCTGAGCGATGCTGGTGTGGGCACAGAGGGCCCGTGCCACCTCACTGTTGTACGCAACATTGCAGAGACACTTAAGAGCCTCAATGGCTATGTCTTTCTGTGGCAACTCTAAAGGGGCCATGCTTTCTTCATTTATGCCAACAAAATTGTACAATCCAGCATGCTCTATTAATGTTGTTATCCATTTTTCACATATCAAATTTTCCAGTTCTGATTTGTCTCGGCTAAAAAAATATTAAACAAATTTTTTAATTGACTTAATGTGTCCTGACTATCCTTTTTGGGAATGCTGGCATCAATATATATGTATGTACATTGGTGTATGGGAATATTTGAAAAGGGAAATATGGTCCAAACTCAAGTCTCTACTGTAGCAGTAATAAGCTGGAATAGTCAACTTAGAAGTCTTAAAAGGAACTGGTTTACTAATCAATTCAATCACCTAATAAGCATTATTCAATAAAATAAAAAGAATTATTCAGAAATGTATTGGCACTAAAAAGGCAAAGTACAACTGTTCAGTGTTCAATGACCTTAGTCTGGTGTCTGAGCCTTATTTATTGTAACTTGTCATTGGGATTACTTTTGTTTAACTAAAAAAAGGTACTGATTGGGCATTTTGTCTTTTAAAAAAAACAAACCTCAGAACTCTAATGGCAGCCAAGCACAAAGTATGAATCGGTGCTGAAGTTTTATTCTGGAGATGCTGGAACAGCGCCGCCCAGAGAATCACCCGTTTGTTCCCGGACAAACTTGGAAACGTAAATGTAGTCTCGTTCTGAAAGAATTAAGTCTATTAGTACACGAAGAACTTTGAATTTGACACATTACCATTTAGAATACATACATTTTTGATGAAGTCTTGTAGTAATTGAGCCACCTCTTGTAGCTTATCACCGCTACTAATTAGTTCGATCTCCTCATCTTCCATTATTGTTTGTTTATGTAAAGAGCTGAAACCAAATCACTACGATCAGTCTTTTCTGATGCCAATGGTATTATAATGAACGTGAGCTGTGCTAATTATATAGCATTAATTAATTAATGACGCTCACACGGGGAAATATCCTATTTAGCTGAATTACACACGTATATAAAATATAAATACAAGATAGTAGCAATACCAATGGGATGGGATTTTTTGACAGTTCTGGTTGCTGTTAGTGTTCAGTGTCAAAAGTTCGTGATTGGCTAGTGTTGTGACAAAAGAAGTGAATGTAAAACGGGTATTATACTGTCCTGAATCAGGCGTCCTAACTAGTGGAGGGGAGTTGAAGCATCTCGCTCTAAAGCGGGTATTACACTGTCCTGAATTCAGGACACTTAGAAGGGTTCCGACCTATACGTTAGAGCGAGATGCTTCAACTCCCCTCCACTAGTTAGGACGCCTGATTCAGGATAGTGTAATACCCGCTTAACGTATAGGTCCAAACCCTTCTAAGTGTCCTGAATTCAGGACAGTGTAATACCCGTTTAAGTATTGCCAGAGCCTTGCCGGAGCCACACGATCTTGGCCACTGGGCCATCAAAGAAAATTAACCTCGTTCGACTTGTTCAAGAAATCAAGACAAATATCACCAAGGCTCACACATGCAAAAAAAAACGTTTCAAATGTTTTGCCGCCCCCACATTTCGCTAATATTCGTGTTGCATCTCTTTCTATGATATAGCTAAAGATAGGGAGGCGAATACGCAACGCGAATACACATAGCGAAGTGTAGTAGCGCCATAAAAGCTCTTCCGTGGACTGCTTCGGCGACTATAAAAGTATCTCAAACAACAATCTCACATGCAAAGCAAAATCAGCTGTCACTGGAAGAAATTGTCATTTTGAAGAGAGGGGTTGTTCTACTTATGAAAATCGACGAAATTATTAATAGTGATCAATTTGTGGCCTAATAATGGCTTCTGTAGCTTTAACAGGCCACTTTGCTAATAAACTCATACGTAAGTTAATTGTACACAAGGTAAAACTAACAAAACAAAGAATTCGACTCTTACATAATTGCAGCTTTTCTGATGGTCTTGTAATCAATTTCAAGATAATATAAACAACATGTTGGTAAAATTGATATTTGTATATTTTTTTAATTAGTTGGTGAGTGAGCGATATAATTTTACAGCCAAAACTGGGTCCCTGAGTGTTGTTTACATCAAGTCAGCTTCGTACAACAGTGACGGCAGGCCTAACCTCGCAGCTTACAAGCGGGGCACTGGCGGCCGCAGCAGCTTCAATGGCATCGTGGCCACCATTTTCGGCGCCACGGGCTTCGTTGGCCGCTATGTCGTCAATAAACTAGGAAAAATTGGCACGCAGGTACTCACCAAACTTGATTCTTTGCAAACACTTACCTTAGCTCTAAATACTAAGTGCTAGAATGTAGATAAAGTTCTTGACGCTGCATTCAGTTGTAGCATGACACAAACACCAATATATATAATAGATAGGAACTGAATAAAATATTAACAGTCAAAGCCACTGCTAACAAGTATAAAACTAAAGGCAAGCATATTATTGTTAAATGGGGCAAATCATACTGTTATGGCCATAGGAACATAAGATTATGTTCAAGACTGGCCAATGACCATTACTTCAAAAAAATAAGAAACCCAAGTTATAGCACATAATTTTGAATATGAAATGAAAATTTTATTTCATATAAAAATGCATTTGTACAATTACAAGTGGAAAAGTAACAGCCAATTTTATTAATATTCAATTTGTGGAAAACTATGGTACACTTTATGTCCTGAAGATTGTGTACAAGTATTAAAATTGTAATATTTAATGCATAACTTGGTTGCAAAACTGCTAATTTTTTACCATAATTTATAGAGGAGAACTCTTAATATTATGTTGACACTTAGCATACTTAGAATAATGACCCTGTCTTTGAAGTTCGGTTACATCCCCTTCGCCGCTGGAATGATATTGTTTCTGTGGACCTTTCTTCCCACCCTCCCAGAACCAAATCCTGGAAGTCACGCCTGCTGTAACCAATGGTTTCGACAGCTGGTTTCATTTTTAGGGTTCCGTACCAAAAGGGTAAAACGGGACCCTACTACTAAGACTCTGCTGTCCGTCCGTCTGTCACCAGGCTGTATCTCACGAACCGTGATAGTTAGACAGTTGAAATTTTCACAGATGATGTATTTCTGTTGCCCCTATAACAATGAATACTAAAAAATAGAATAAACTAAATATTTGAGGGGCTCCCATACAAGAGACATGATATTTTTGACATTTTTATAGATAATGGTACGGAACCCTTCGTGCGCGAGTGCGACTCGCACTTGGCCGGTTTTTTTTTATTTTGAACTGTATTGGAGAAACAGAAATAAAGGCCATTTATTTATTTTTTACTATGTATATTGTGATCTTCTCTAGGTTTATGGCATTTAAATTAATTCCAGATGATCATACCATACCGTTGCGATTTCTACGACGCGCAGCGTCTGAAAGTAGCCGGAGACCTGGGGCAGGTGCTCTTCACCCCGTACGACCTCCGCGACGAGGAGTCCATCGCCAAGGCGGTGCGACACTCCAATGTGGTCATCAACCTCGTGGGCCGCGACTATGAGACGAAGAACTTTAAATTTAACGATGTGCATGTTGATGGAGCTCGCAGGCTCGCGAGGTACATTCCAGTTCATTAACATATAATATATTACATGCACTTTCTTTTGCACTCTTTTCCTTTGAAATAAGGTATAAAAATGTGTATACATTAGTGCAGCGGTCGGCAACACGCGAGCCTCCTTATTGACCACTTACAATGTCATATTATTAACACGTGCGGCCCGCGAAATTTTTGGTAGCATTAGCTATATTAATGTGGGCCTTGCTAAAAGGAGAAGTTGCCAACCCCTGCATTAGGGAATCTGACTGTCTGCAGTTTTTAATGAAGCAATATTTGTGATTGCAATACAGAAACTTTTTATGAGACATCAAAAAACGCTCTGTTGATATGAAGTTTGTAGGGAAATGTGACTGAGGACATCATCACAATTTTCTATGGACAAAGTACATACTTTTTTCATATGTATTTATTTAACACCTGCGATACATGTTGGCCAAACTCAGGCCAACGCGAGCGTAGGCAAATTAATACAAGGCAAGTGCTACTGTCTACACGTTCGGCAAGTTTATCGGAAAACCAATGCTGGCCAACAGATGGCGCGCTGACAAACATGTGGACACTAACTATTGGCCGAGTGCGCGCGAGCGCCTATTTGTGCAAACAATCCGACAGCGCTCCGAAGTGCGGCAAGTGGTAGACGTGTGCGCCGATTTAAAAATGATCGGCGGCGGCGTTTGCCAAAAAATCGGCGGCGGCGGCGTACTTTCGGCGTGAAATCGGCGTGAAGGTCACGTAAATAAAAATGCGAAATAAATCGTATTCTTTTTTTAAAATTGAGATCAATGCAATAAATCTGTATTCATACAAGTAAACCACATCCCTATATAACATAAATGCGGTAGAAACATTGACAATACTGGTTAGGGAGCGACAAAGAATAGACGCATTCGATATGCGGTACTGGAGACGAATTCTCAGGATACCCTGGACAGCCAAACGGACCAATTTTATTTTATTTAGGTATTTTTATTTTATTTATTAGGAGATAAAACAGAAACAGTCACGAGAATACAGCGTATTGGTATGTTAGTAAAATTACTTAGGTATAGACGTAACGAATACACGGTTATCCACTGTTTGTTGGCAGTGGCTGCTTTCATACTTTGGACACGTAATGCGCAGTGGTGCTGATAGTCTGAAGAAACTGGTCGTGGTTGGTGGAATGGAAGGCAAGAGAGCTAGGGGACGCTCATCAACTACATGGACAGATCAGGTTAAGGAAGCCACATCCTCAAGCAAATTTCACCAAGCGATGGGGGCTACGATGGATCGAGACCGATGGAGACATTGGAGACAAGTCCTCAGGGCGGCGAAATCCAGAAGTGATCACGATCCTCAGGAATGAGGGACCGACTCAAGAGAGACAGATATAGCTAACAAATGCTGGGGCATGGTCCCCATAACCCATAACGCTAGCCGCGTAACCCCTCTGTCTTGCCAGAGAGATTCTCTGTGAGAGGAAAGTGTCAGGTCCCCCGAGGTATCGCCCAGCCGCCACAACAAAGCTCTCATGAATGTCTTCATGTTAGCCGGCCAGGGTCCAGAGTCCACTGCAAGCATTGCAAACTCGTAGTTACACAATAAAGACGAGTATTTGCGGTGCTTGAGAGCTTCGTCAGGTCCAGAACTGGCCTGGGAGCGAGTTGCGTGGAAGTGGGATTGCGCACATGCGGTGTTTCACACCAGAGCCCTCCCTAGTTTTCACGGTTCCAACGTGACTCTATCAGGATGCTTACCTACCATCGTCTTATGCCATACCCACTAGTTCTGTTGTCCCAGCACGAAACACACCAAGCTTTCCGGGCCTCCTTCAGGCTCGCCATATCGCCGTCAGGAAATTTCCGAATGAGACAACTACGTAGTAAATACATGACTTTTGGGGTGAACAAACAGAACCGAATAATACCGAGGGCCATGTGGGGGTTGAATACAAGTATGGTAAATCAGATTTATTATTGAACAAGTTAAATTTACAATCAATGACAGGGTTTATTGGTTCGTCAAAAATAGGTGAGCCTAAAAGTGTGGTAGATGAATAAAAAAAAAAATACTCCCTTGAATTTTTAATATTTAAAAAAAAATCGATAAGTTTTAAGTGAGGAGGGGGAGGGGGACATTATATTAGATTTATGAATATATTAATCCCAAAAAGCAAAAAAAATGTTTTCTAAAAATTCTTAATCGTTTCTGAGTAAAAGGATTGTGACATTACAGGGCATACGTACGGACAGATGGATATGATGAAGCTATAAGAGTTTTGTTTTTGCTATTAGTATTTGGCTATAGATGCCTACCAATACGATTTTTTCAGCCGGATCCATACTCAGGCGTTCAATGTGGTTCAGGCGTTCAAACTGCCCTGATAGTATATATAAACGAAGAAAAATATGTACTGTCACACAACAAATTTAATATAAGAAGTGTACATACATTAAAACAATAACAAAGCAATAAAAACAATAAACATAAATGTTAATTATACTCAATATACTCTTTTGTGTAATAAAAAGACTCTTTGGCATTCAGCCAAGGTTACGCCGATTTCACGCCGATCATTTTGTCGGCGGCGGCGGCGTGGCAAAAAGGCCGGCGGCGGCGGCGCGCCGGCGCGGCGCACACGTCTAGCAAGTGGTCGCTCGCGACCGCAAGTTGTGACAAACTACGCCGAATGAGTTCTATACACGTTGGCGCTTGACTTTACTCGGCTAACTAGGCGAGCGACACCGAGCGATGGCAAGACAATGCAATTATAATCGCATATTAGTGTTTATTTCACCATTTTCCTTTTTTAAACCAATTTTATGACGAATATAATGACGTATCATTATCAAATTCAGTTGAGCCCCTAAGTAGTTAGTAGGGGACATAGGAACTGACACATACATGCTAACACATAACCTCTTTCGCCGCAGTTGGGTAAAAAAGCTGTCACATTTCAGAATCGCCCGCGAGAATGGAGTAGAGAGGTTCATCCACCTAAACTACCTGAACGCCGAGGAGCACCCGACACCGCTGGTGCTGAGCAAGCCCTCCATGTTCAAGAAAAGCAAATACTTCGGCGAGTGCGCGGTCAGAGACGAGTTCCCGACTGCCACCATCTTCCGCGCCTCCGACATCTACGGCTCAGAGGATAGGTTCATTAGGTATGGTTGAAATTCTTTTTGTTGAACGTATTTGTATTAAAATGTTATTGGATTTTGAACCTTATTGTTTGAACGGTAAAGTAGCTTTTAGAAGGAATTGCATTGGAGCAATTCGTTCAACTGAAATGATTTTAAGTATAAGCTTATTGTACTTCGGTGAGTGTGCTCAGGAGCTCCATGAGCTCATACGGCCTTCCCCCTTCTTCCATCGGACATCCAGACGTACGGCAGGTTACCATCCTTACCTGGTTCAGATTCCTCTTACTCGAACCAAGCGCATTTCGTCATCTTTTATAATGCGCACTGCTAAGGTTTGGAATTTCCTGCCGGCTACTGTATTTCCGAGTTCATATAACCTGGACCTATTTAAGGCACGAGTGAATAGGCATCGCTACGCTCAGGATTCAATATACCGCCGTCCGTAAATATATCATTTTGTTCCCTAGACACGATCGACTATTTAATTCTCTACTGTTGGAGCGCTCGTGGCCCAGCGGCGCCTGCGTGCCGCAAGCGTTATTCAAAGTTAAGCAACGTGGGCCGCGGTCAGTACATGGATGGGTGACCGCTTTGAGTGGTTACTAACTGAGCGCTCCCGTGCTTTGGAAGGCACGTTAAGCCGTTGATCCCGGCTGCTGTCTATGGCAGCAGTCGTTAAGCCAAGTTGGAGGCCTTCGGGTGGCTTGAAAACTTCTAATAGTCAAGTTGCCCACTCACTTGACAAAGGGGGGTCGAAGTTGCACCACGTCCGTAGGGAAAGTACCCACCGCTACCCTACACGTGACCCCTGGGTGGTTCTAAAAGTGCAACAAAAACTGGCAACCGTACTGTCTTCTCGAAGATCTCACGGTTCGAAAATAAATGCCATACGATAAATAAATAAATAAATCTACTGTTTCGCAGATACTACGGGTCCGGGTGGCGCATCCACGGCACGTACCTGACTCTATACAAGGCGGGCCTGGAGACGGTGAAGCAGCCCGTGTTCGTATCGGACGTGGCGCAGGGCATCGTCAACGCGGCGCGCGACCCCGACACGCGCTGCCAGGTCTACCAGGCTGTTGGGTGAGTGCTTAGGGAAAAGTTATTTCGATTATGTCAACACAATTTTAAACTATGGCATCGATGTTTGGGGCTAAGCCGTGGAAGGTGCACCTCCAAAATAATCCTTCGACCTATAAACTAGCTCTCATGTGAGCTGTGATCCATCAGTTATGAAATCTTCTAACTGACTGCGGCTGTGACAAAAGTAGAGAAAACGTATTTTGGTCACTTCAACTGCATTTTATGATATGGCATCGATTTTTGGGGACCGATTGCGTAACGGAAAAAGGTCTCTGATCTAAAATAACTCACGTCAGCTGGTAGGATCATCTCATTCTATCAATGACCTGTTCTGTCAACAAGGTAAATAGTCTCTTATGTATTGTGAGTAAATACTTCGCGTCCCTGTGGCGCATCCACGGCACGATCCTGACGCTGTACCAGCACTAACACAATTAACTGACCATTTGTGCACTTTATCCTCATTGTAATAACTAGATGTCTCCTAGACTGCGACTGTGACAAAAGTAGAGGAAATGTATTTTGGTCACTTCAACTACATTCGATGATATGGCATCGAGTTTTGGGGACCTATTGCGTAACGGAAAGAGCTCCTGGATTGAAAATAACTTACGTCAGCTGGGATCTTCCTGCCAATGAATGCGTTCAGAAATCAGCATTGTATAAGTTAGGGCCGCGTTCGACAACTCAACAATTTCAATATTTCAATATAGGGCTTCGTTTTTTCGATGATGACGGTCGCTTTCGTAAAACTAGTTCTTGTCCTAATTCTAATAGTCAGGTGTAAAAACGTACCCCGGACTCCTTAGGGCACAACCGGCAAAAGGAAGACCATGACATGACTGATAAAAATATAAATTTACATTACAGGCCGAAACGGTACAAGCTAGCCGACCTAGTGGACTGGTTCTACGGTCTGATGCGCAAAGACGAGAAGTGGGGCTACCGACGGCTCGACATGAAGTACGATCCGGTGCTGGGCCTCAAGGTCATGCTAATTAACTTGGCGTCGCCGGGGTACCCATTCGGAAATGTCACTTGGGAGGCCATTGAGAAGGTAACTACACAAGTTGAGAAGGTCACTAGAAGGACCGAACCGGGAAGGCAGGACATTGAGAAGGTAGCTAGAGTGAGTCCGTTGAGAAGGTAGGTAAACGCGAAGTGGGTCTATGTGACTAACTAGAGAAGTGGGGCTACAGACGGCACGACATGAAGCGCGTATACTAGGTACTATCCAGTGCTGGGCATCAAGGTCATGCTGGCGCCGGGCTACCCCTTTGGAAACGTCGCGTGGGAGACCATTGAGAAGGTAACTATACAAGTGGAGATTTTGAGACAATTTGAGAAGGTCACTAGATCAGGTAGAACCGTTGAGAAGGTAACTATATAAGGGATGTCGTTGCGAAGATAGGTAAACGGGACTATAGAAATACTAACTAGAGAAGTGGGACTGCAGACGGCTTGGTCTAAGATTGCAAGTGGCGACATCGATCAGGTCACTTGAAGACGTGGGGGTCTTCAATGATGGCAAGCCCATTGCCAGCTGTCATTGTATTTATACATTTGTGACGGCTATGAATGACGGCACACTAAGGGCTGATTTTTTAAACCCCAGATAAATTTATTTAGACGGTAGGTTTTGCCATGGCAGAGATTTTGACTGACGGAAAACCTATCGTCTAGGGTAGTGACTGATGGTTGATTGGCGAATATCTAGATATTTTGATTTTCCATCATGCAGCCATCAGCATCAGTCAAGCTTGCCATGGCAACACCTACCGTCTAATGGGCGCCTTACAATTATGATATAACAGACTAAGCGCCAGCTGCACCAACGTACGAACACAGACCGGTCATCGTCAAATATGGCGCCGGCAGCTGTCATCCCATAGAAACTTGTCAAACTTTCCATACGATCAGATTTGACGAACACCGCTTACGAATACAGACGGTTTGGTGCAACCCAGCTTTATTCTGAAGCGAAAGATATAGCTAACATTTATCTGACAGATGTTTTTATCTGGGGATCGAAAAATCGGCTCTTAGGGTTGTCAGCCTTAAGGATAGCAGGATGTTGACTCTGTTCTAATATTAATTATTTCCTCAACAGGAATCCACCACGGACGTCGTAGATCCGCAGCTGCCAACCCTCCTAGACCTCGGAGTGAACCTCACGGAGATTGAAAACCAGGCCCCGTGGGAGCTCAAGCCCTTCAGAGCCTACAAGTACTATGACGCCAAGTTGGGAGAGTTTCCCACGCCAGAAAATCCTAAAGTAGTATGTTAGGGCATTCAGATAGAATCCAATAACTCAATCAATGCGGGACATCATATTCTTTCGTAGTTATATTCCGTCACTATAATAAATTATGTTTGTTTTTATTTGCGTTTCATTTTACAATATTTCTGCCCCAATATACCCTTTGTCCAAATTTGGTGCTGGAGACGAACGGAAGGAATGAGTTGGTTCGCCAAACGCTGAGTTTATCGGCGAAATATTACACACACTTCCATTCTTTGTACTAATTTATCTTATCTAATAACCTTAAGTATTAATTACCTAATAAGTAAAATTGAATTTCACTAACAACAACTATTCAAGATGGGTATACCTGAAATCATTTCAGTTGAACGAAATTGCTTCAAAGCAATCCCTTCACCAAGCTACTTTACCGTTCAAACATTGAGGTTCAAAATCCAATAACATTTTAATAGAAATACGTTCAACAAGTTGAAGTTTGCGTAAAGCGTCCTGAGCCATGATGGTGTTTATATGTCTGACTTCCCTTTACACTATACTGGCAATGGCAATACTGATTAGCTCTCGACCAATACCAACTGGGGGCGTACCGGGAACCGAAGTATCTCCCTCTCTGTTGCTCCAATATGCAAGTGCGACAGAGGCAGATATTTCGGTTCGCGGTAGGCCCTCTGACCTTTTGACAAGTGTTCCGTACAAAATACGCTACACATTGCCGGCACTAGACGCATCGCAACACCTTGTGCATACTGCATTGGCACTTCAGGATTTATGATCAGGTCCAAATCACCCTCATAAAACATGGCCATAGCTAGGTGACCAGATGTCCCGCACTTCTCGGCACGTCCCGATTTTCAACGTTGTTATTTGGTCATGTCCATTGTCTCGAATTTTCAGCAATCAGTTCCAAAATAAACAAAACAAACTATCAATCTTTGGTGTGGATATAGAGTAAACGAAATATGTTCACTTTATGAAATAAAAGATGAATGACTTGTCCCGAATTATTAACGCATTATTACCATCTAATCTGGTAACCCTAGCCATTGTGGATTGAACAAAGGAATAAAACAACAGAATACATTTAGATCTTTTTATTTAAACTTATTTAGGGTGCGGGCCTGCCTCGTCCGAATCCTCCTCTCTGCAACAAGCAAAAAAAAAAGAATATAAAATGTGTATTATGATCACTTCTCCGCTAGAAATAGCAACACACTTGACTGACCAATAGTAGACCTTATCTCGTTGCAAGAAGGGTCACTCTCTGCGTACAGTACTTTTATCTCACGAGCATGGGTTAGCCGCTCCATAGTAGTAGTTGTGACACATACATACAAACAAATAGACAATGTGAACTCGTAGCTCCTTCGCTGACGCATACATAGACAATGTGCATGTATAAAGCGCTCGTGAAAAGTACTGTACAGTCAAGGGCATAAATATATACATATACATTTTTGGACCTTATCTCAATGGAGTATGGTGAAAAAATGTTTACATATTGGTGCCCTTGACTGTACACATAGATCTGTTTTATACCAATATTTTGGTGCTAATTTGAAAAGGGATCTTTTGGATATGAACTAATGTTATGATTGTTATTTCACTGTCATTGCAGTTGTGAAATCCAATCCTACCGAAATTTGATGACATGTACACCCATTTACTAATAATAAGTGTGGAAATCATACACATTTAAATATAAATATGACAGGACCACGGCTGGACGCTGGACTAGTGATTTTACAGTTTTCGTATAGATACTTGCACTGTATAGCGTTAAGCAAACAACAATGCTCAGCTGGTATGAAGTTAAGGAAATATTACTACTAACATCACAATTTTCTTAGGTATAGGTAGGTAAGCTATTTCAATATTTAAAATGAAATATTTATTTATTTATAAGGCATGCAAGTGGAGCAAAAAGGTGACCCAGTGGTACCCAAGGGGCTGTAAGAGGAAAAGAGGAAGGCAGCGCAAAAGGTGGGACGACGACATAAGGCCAGTTGCTGGAGCCACATGGAGCAGGGTCGCCAGAGACAGGCACGAGTGGAGAAGGCTGGAGGAGGCCTTTGCCGATTGGCAAGTGGACATCCAGGACAAATAGAAACGAAAACTAAGAAGGAAAAAATAAAATAAAAATAAAAAACACCTGGATGGACAACAAGAGGCTATAATATAAGGCATGCAAGACATAAATATTTTATTTTCATGTCTTCCGAGTATTTTAGTAAGTTCCGTTTATTGGCAACATAATTTTTTTTAGCTTCAGATTCCCACTGCTGGGCAAAGGCCACCCCCCCTGGATTTCCACAATTTTTTTTTTACTATTTTGAAATAGAAATACCATATTTAGACAGGTGAATCTGTTGGAAATGGATTCAGAAGTCTATAAATCATTTTCAGCTATATAAAAGAAAAATAGAATAGAATAGAATGTCACCCGGAATGACTGATGATGACGAAGGCCATTGAAGCATGATAGCTAATTTAAATCGAGAAGGCAGACTAGACTATCTCTGGACAACTGAAGTCACACAAATAGATGCATGGAAATCAGAAAGATGGATTTTTTTGTCTCTTGATACAATGACAACAAGGTACAAAATGAAGCATGTTTCCCTTCCTATGTCTTGTCACACAATTACTACTGTCAAAGTTTGTATGTAAGGTTGTCTACCAGTTTATATGGAGTTGTAGCACTCAAACAAAACTACAGGTACAAATCTGGAGAAGAATAGCGAGACACTTGTGTCCCGCTGAAATCATCGACAGCAACTTACGAATTCAACATCAGCAGAGCCAGGGCCGACATCAGCCTTCTTGTCGTGCGGCGCGCCCGGGCCGGTGGGCGCCCGACGGTACGCGGAGCGGTCTTCCGCACCGCGCGCCGGGCCCTCGGGCCGGCCGACGGTGCCGCGGCGCACGGTCTCCGTGCGGACGGAGCGCTTCAGCGTCGCTGGCACGATTTCAGGCGGCAGGTGGAGGAAGATGCGCAGGTATTCAATACCCTCGTTGGTTAGGTACCTGGAATGTTCAGGATATTTTCTATGGGTGGCAGTTTGTTACACATTTGATCTATCTTTCCCTTGTATGCTTAGTCACAAATCCATGTCCATCATTTGAACCTACTGTTTTACATCTCAAGGTCATTTATGATTAGACATTTTGACATCCTCAACACTTCAATTTGTAAATAAAGTGAATAAATTCAACATGTATTACAGCAGAAACTAGCATCTCATCACACATAGGCTATAATGTAATATATAATGATGGCACTCTCTTAAAAGATTGAAGTGATAATTCTCTACATCCCCCTTCCTTTGAAAGAGTTCTTTTGTAATACTTGAATCAAAATTAATGTGTAAAATTTATACATAAATACACGTATTTATACTATAAATACATTTTTTTAAGTCACTAGTAAACACACACAGTGCACAAACATAACTAAAAGCAATATCCACTAGTGAAAAGCCGAAGTCATCGTACAGGAACCTCTTCCACCTAACCTTACTATGAACAACACACATAATAAAACTTAATGTCCAAATGTAAAAATCCAATTGAGTGGATTAATAAGAGGTTGTTCTTACCAGTAAAAGTGTCTCCACGCAAACTGTTCCTTCACATAACCTCTGGATTTGAGGGACTGCATAGCTTTGATCACCTGCAGGTTGGGAATCTTCTCCAGATCGGGGTGCTTAGGGGCATGGTAGTCCTTCTTAGCTACCATGACACCCTCCTTGAACAGGTATTCATAGATAGCCACACGGTTCTGTTTAGGCATCAACATCTTGACGGCCTATCTGTAAAACAAGGGTGAAATAGGACTTAGAGGTTATAAACACCCAACACGGATTTTACGGTATTAACACAAAATCACTGAAACGTATCACAATTTAGTTGAAGAAATGTCATATTGCAAAACATCATTCATAATTATCTAGAGATTTAATAAATAAAATCGGATTTATATTCCGGATTTGTACCTTTCGCCAACTTTGACAAACAGAAAAGAGTCCACAGATAATCGAAAAAATACAATTGAAATCGACATTACAAAACTGGTTTACAAAGCTTGCTTTCATGTTATGTTTAAACAAGAAATAGTAACATGTTAATTTTATTTCGTTAGTTTAGTTATAGTTAATCACTCTAAATGATGAATCTAATAAAATAACATTGCTTCCAAAAAAGTACATAGGTTAGAAGTTTCAAATATTTAAAAGTATAATTGCGTACTATTTAATGTAGATATCTCCACAAACAAAATAATTTTAATTAATCTTGTTCTTATCTGTGGAATTGTCACTGTCAATTTAGCTGGCTTCGCGTTGCTGTGTCGCTTTATTTCATTTTATTTACTTTGTAGAAGAATATCCTAGTACTTATGACTACAACAACACCAGTGTACTTATAAGACAAAATGGATTTCCAAAACCGACCGGGCGGTAAAACCGGAGGTGGCGGCGTAGCGTCATGGTCCGAAAGCAACAGGGATCGACGCGAGAGACTCCGGCAACTCGCCTTGGAGACTATTGACTTAAACAAAGATCCCTATTTTATGAAAAATCATTTAGGTATGCAATAACACTATTTTATTGTAATCCAAGTTTCTTCGAATGCTCTAATTTATCAACACGAGTGCTTCACATGATGTTCTAGGTTGTAAAGGGACACTCGGTTTAAGCAAAGACCTTTAAGGGCTGCCACAATAGATCAGTAGCTGGCCGAGGCGGCGTGGAAGGCCCTTAATAAACTAATAATAATAACTACTCCAACCATATATATTGAAACTTACATATGCAATGAATGTATTTCACTTGTAACTTTGTTTACAGGATCATATGAGTGCAAACTTTGTCTGACCCTTCACAACAATGAGGGGAGTTACTTGGCCCACACTCAAGGTAAAAAGCATCAGGCCAATTTGGCCCGAAGAGCTGCCAAAGAGGCTAAAGAAGCACCTCAGCAACTAGCTCCGGAGAAGCCTAGGATTGAACCAAAGAAGTTTGTGAAGATCGGACGGCCTGGTTATAGAGTTACGAAGCAGAAGGATCCAGAGAATGGGCAGCAGAGCTTACTGTTCCAAGTAGATTATCCTGGTATGTAACTGTGGACAACATTTGTAAGATTTTCACTCTGTGCATTAAATTTACATTTACACACAGTTCCTATGATAATTTGTTGTTGTACTTACTTCATTCGTAATTAATTTGAAACACCAAGCAGAGTCTATTGGTTAGATTGTAAAGACACTAAATATCCTGGCATATGTAAATCAATGATAAATATGTTTTCATAAGAACTGATAAATTTGAGCTGAGGGCTTACAGCGAACTGAAAACAAACGAAGTTCAAATATCTCCCTCTGTCACTCGAATTTGCAAGTGCGACAGAGAGGGAGACATTGTGACCTATTTGGGCAATATGTGTTAAAACACGACTTAGTTCAAATAGAAAAGCAATGTAAAAATAATTTCTAAAAATACTCACAAATTATATTTAGCATTGTTTTACCTCTATTTTTACAGAAATTGCAGAAGGTGTTCAACCTAGACACCGCTTCATGTCTGCATATGAACAAAAAATTGAACCCCCAGACCGCAGGTGGCAATATCTGCTGTTTGCAGCGGAGCCCTACGAGACCATAGCGTTCAAGGTCCCCAGTAGGGAGGTGGAGAAGCATGACTCCAAATTCTGGACCCATTGGAACAAGGACACAAAGCAGTTTTTCCTGCAGTTTGCTTTCAAGATGGAAGCTTTACGTATGCCACCTCCGCCTCCGAAGATGTGGGAGAACCATGGCATGCGTCTGCCGCCGCCGCCGGGAGCGCCCATGATGGGAGTGCCGCCACCACCTCCTTTATTGCCTGTACCCCCACCACCACCATCCATGTGAAGTATAGTGTATGAAATAAATATTTTGGATGACTTTTAATGTTCTTTTTTACTGTTTAGCAATAATCCATATCATGTCTCTAATCCATGATTTAAAAAAAACGTTGATCATAAGCCAATTCGGAACATGCACAAAAACATAACTTAATATTAGCGCCACCTAGTGCCCGTGAAAACAATCATATAGTACGGCTTTTCACCACTAGATGTCAGCACACAACAACAAACTACATAGTTTGGCTTGTCACCGCTAGATGTCAGGTCTTATACATTAATTTTAGCGCCATCTAGTGATCAAGTAACACACTAAATAGTTTGGATTTTCACCGCTTGATGTCAGGTCTTCTACATTAATTTTAGCGCCATCTAGTGATCAAGTAACACACTAATTAGTTTGTCATTTCACCGCTAGATGTCGGGTCTTATACATTAATTTTAGCGCCATCTAGTAATCAAGTAACACACTAAATAGTTTGGCTTTTTACCGCTAGATGTCAGGTCTTATACATTAATTTTAGCGCCATCTAGTGATCAAGGAACACACTAAATAGTTTGGCTTTTCGTCGCTAGATGTCAGGTCTTATACATTAATTTTAGCGCCATCTAGTAAACAAGAAACATACTAAATAGTTTGGCTTTTCCTCACTAGATGTCGCATAATTAGAGTAGCTCGTTCTCAATTTGTGACGGGCGAGCTTGGCCGACTACCGAAGAAGGTCAAAGTCAAATGGTAGAAGAGCTTTCGATCACGGTGTGATTTTTGTTTTGCCGACCGCGCTACAACTTGCAAATGAAGTGTCCAGAGGGGCTACCGCGAACCACAAACGAAGTATCTCCCTCTCTGTTGCTCCAATACGCAAGTGCGACAGAGAGGCGGTTATTTCGTTTTTGGTTCGCGGTAGGCCCTCAGACACCTTGGCTGGAGCCTGGATATCTAATACCTAGAGGGTTAGCTCGTATTTGGACCTAGTCTTTGGACGCGTACTCGCAAGACTCAGTACGCGTTTTGCCTAGTACGTCTCACCTCTACTAATACCACCTGTACACTCTCGAGCGAGAGCACTCGGAGCTAGGGGGAGGTGGGGAATCGATGGCGAGACCCCGCATATATATTTCATGTCCAGATTAGCCAACATTACCTCATATCGTAGGCACAGTAAATTGATATTTGGGCCACCTCGTACCTTATCACAGTGAAAATCAATCTCATATGAATGCCACTGTGACGGTAAGTACGTGGACGGTACTAAAGGCTGGCGTCCACTAGGCCCGCCGAGCCGAGTCGAATCGAATCGAAATAATTCGCCTTCATATATTAACTATGAAAGTGCGTCCATTCGGTCGACTCGATTCGGCTCTGCGTCAATCGACGCACTTTCATAGTTAATGTATGGAGGCGAATTATTTTCGATTCGATTCGACTCGGCTCGGCGAGCCTAGTGGACGCCAGCCTTAAGTGGCCCAGAAATCAAATTAGTTGACCGTACATTCTTTGATCTGTGACCGTACCTAGTAAATCGTACGGCCTTCCGACTTTTTCTACATTTATTTCATATAGAATTAATAATCGCTAAAATTGTGATTTTATACGTTATATTAGTTTTACTGTATCATTTTAAAATCATAAAAACTAAACGTAACAACCTTGGAATGGAACGTAATTTAACGGTTTCTTGAGGGTTCTTCAGAAAAAATAATAATAGTCGCAATTTGGCGCGCGTTCGATCAACGGACGGACGGAGGGTTGAATAGAGACCCGTTGAATGTTGATTATTGTGTGCACTTTCAAGACTGTTGTTATTGCATTTCACAGATTTTTATTTATTTAAGTGATATTATTTCAAAAAGGATGTTCTCCAAAGCTAAACGTTTTGAACAATTAGGTGAGTTTCATAAAATCGTATTTTTTTACTCTCATTACGACTGTATTAATATTAATCTAATCAAGTGATCAATTCTATAATTCTGTTGCTTATATGTTCTAATTACTAATCTTACACCTATTATCAATATTTTACTCCTGCGGTAAGTATTTTAATCATTATGCAACTATAACTTTGTGTTTAAAAAAATAAATTATCCGTTAATTTAGCTTTATTTGCTTTTCTGATATAGAGGTAGGTTCATTTATGTAAATAGTGTTCGCATAAGTTTAATATCACTTGTATACAAATACCTCTCTATATCATTATTTCTATTTAGGGTGTAAATTGCGATATAAGTCCTGGAATATATATTTTTTATGTTTCACCATATTTCAAACGAATCTGCTGAAGATGAGGAGACAAAAAGCTCACTGACAAACAGACTAAGATATTTTCTAATTATTAACACTGATATCAGAATGGGTTGTGTTAAAGATTAAGCCTGGAGACCCTGGAGTTCAGTATTATTAACTCATCATTTATAACAAATTCCTACATCTATTCTGTCTTTACCTACTCATAGATATCTAAAATGGGACCTTAAATTCAGATGTAGGTATATATGTGCCTGTGTCCAGGCACAGGCCTTCTCTCATGAACTAAGAAAACCTATAATTGTATTAGTTTTACAAATATCCTATACAAAATATGGACAAATTTGTGTTTAGCTTCTTTTATTTAAAAAATGCACTTGCATGTTACAACTTATTATGCAACCGAAGGCCAATTCTCAAATGTTATGTTACCAGGAGGAATCTTCCATACTTGTGTTTTCATTTGTTCTATTTTCAAACAATTTAAAACAAATGAAACTACTATAACATTTGACTTGAAATTCTATGAACCATTGTTCTTTCTATAGTAATCTGGTCAGTAGTCAGTCAGTAGTAGTAATAGTCAGTCAGTAGTCAGTACTTATAGTAATCAAGGAGGCTAGGGCCGGGCTGATTCTAAACTATTATGAAATGGCCCTTAATGGTGTTAGTTTGAGTATAAACTTTTACAAAACAGTTTTCTTTTTGTAGCTCTCAAAGCCCAGTCAAAAGAAGCAAAGAAACCGGAGCCAGAGAAGGTGAAGACAGTAGTGAAGCCCCCAGCAGTAGCCATCAAGAGCAAGCCTATTGTGACACCTCACAAGGCGAAGACATGCAGCGATGTGCAGTCACAGTGCAGCTCTGTTCCCAGCGTCAACTCTTTCCTTACTGTATGTTAACATGTTTTTCATTTTTTTAAAGTTTATTATATTATACAAACAATATTAAGATTTAATGCCATGAGGCATTCTCTACCAGTCAACAATAGGTTTAAACAGACACTTGCAAATGTAAGTGCAATGAGAGATAAATCATCTTAAATAATTAAATATTATTTATTAAATTTTATATATTTTTATAATAGGGATGTTGACTCAAAATTTATTATTACTCCATACGAAAGAATACATAAAACTATTCCAAAAAGTGAAAATCCTGTTCAAATATCTCAAAAAATAACGAAACTACAACCGTTAGAATGTTTTTAGTTAGAGAGAGAAAACGCTACAGGTCAGTGACGTCACTGACCTAGAGCGCCATAGTAAATGACGATCGTTCAATACAACGGGGTGTTTTGCGGAAAAGGGACAGAAAATGCCCCCTCCTAAAACTTTGAAGACTTATAATTATGTAATTATTTATTCTTTTGGATTACTTTTTTCACTATTTGAGAATTTGATCCTTTTTCGAGAAAATTCGGATTCATTAATTTTCTTATTTGGTGTCAACATCCCTATTATTATTTAATAATCTTAATCGTAAATTATTAATAAAATAAAATTGGAAGAAGAAAAAATGTCAAAGCCAATTTTGAGAACCAATTAAAATATCAATTTTTTCTGACTGGATGTGTACCTACATGCATTTGAAAACCAGCCATGCCCATAGGAACTATTACTCATAAAATATAATAAAACAATCAATGACATGGCAATCATGGCATCATTAAATAAAAGTATAACTAAAAGTTATAAGTTGATATTTAAGTATAATAATTTTCTTGCAGCCCAAACCAGTGACAACTAAGAAAAATGTCAAACCTCCCTCCAGTCTCAAAAAGCCCTTGCAGCCGGCCCAGAGGATACCCAGTGGCACCAAAACTGAAACCTGTAAGGTAGCCACTGAAGATATCATCAAGGCACAAGAGGCTGAAATAAGGTAAGCATAAAAAATAATCGTTGACAAAGGTTAGGTTCCCATATTTCCATGATGTCATTTAATAATCTGATTAAAATGATTACAGGAACAAGGATTATACAATTGCTGAATACAATAAGCAAATTGAAGAACTGAAGAATGAGATTGCTAATTTACAAAAACAAATGAAAGAAGCTATCAAAAATATTAACACTACTGACAGTTTAAATAAAAAGCTATCTGAAATATCTCTCAAAGATGACAAAGAATCTGAAACCAAAGATAATGCTAGTGAAAATGTTAACGAAATTGTAAAACAATATGAACTAAAAATTGCCGAAATTGAACTACTCTGTGAAAAGTTGGAACAGGAAGTGAGCAGTAAACAAGTAGAGCTGTCTTCTCTTGAAGAAGTTATAACAATCAGGGACAGTCTGTGCCAGGATCTACAAGAGAAACTGACTAACATGGAAACAGTACTGGAAGAAACTAGATCAAGACTAGAAATGGTTAAAGGACACCATGCCTTAGCTCTAGAAGCCAATGAGAGTATTCGGCGAGAGTACAAAGCTGAGCTTGAAAGCCTAAAGACTAAATTCGAAGAAGAAAAACAATCTATCATAAGCAGATCTAAAACAGAACAAGATGGTATTAGAGAACATTACAATATAATAATAGAGTCTCTTAAGATGCAGATGGCTAAAGATAAAGATGAGATGCTCAACGATTTGCAACTACAATTGGCGAATAAGGACAATGAGATGAAAGCTAAACTTGAACAGATAGATGAGGCTACTCATGAGAAGCTGAGGCTTTGTGAGATTCAGTTTGAAGAGCGCTCTCGCTCCATCCAGGAACACTGGGCTCAGCAACAAGAACAAATATATGCATTAGAAAAGGAAACCAAGGATCTCAAATACAGCATTACCATGGCTGAACAGAGGAATCAGTATTTGCAAAGAGACTTTGATGCTTTGAAAAAAGAATGCAACATCTTGAAAGCTGAAAAAGAAACCATCCTTGAAGAAACTAATGAACTAAAAGAGGAATCCAAAAAGAAATATATTGATTTCGAAAACGAGATCAATAAATTGACAGTCGAAGTAGATAAGACAAGCAAAGAGAAACATCAATTTGAAATGTCTCTATCTGTAACTAGAGATATCGTTCAAGTTCTTACAATGCGGCTGAGAGAATCTGACAACGAATTGGAACATTTGGAAGAGAAAGTCAAAACCCTGACGGATACCAAAGAGGCTCTGGAAAACGAAGTTTCTACGTACAAAAGCTCTTTGAACAACACTTTATTAGAATGCAATGAATATAAGGAAGCATTGGTGAATATTCTTAAGTCTAAGGCGGCTTTGGCAAAAGAACATACGCGTATAATGGAACATAATGTAACGCTTATTGAGAGTTTGCAAAATGTGGAGAAGGAAGCGTACCGCGAACTCGGCTCGATACAGAGCGAGCTCATTGAAGACGTGGAGATGATCAAGAAGGAATCCAAATCCCAAATTAAAGTTTTACAAGACGAGGTGAGTAATATATTTGTGTGATAAGGTAAATAGCTGCAATTGGATGACTTATCAATTGGTTTTTAGGTTCGTGTCAATTGTGTCCAAATGCGATGCGATCTATACAGTTGTTCTTATTGACCTTTCACGCTTGGCAGTCTCGGGTTTTACTTTATTTGCTTGCGTCTTGTTTGATTCGTGAGGCCATTTCACCGAGACTACTGCATGCCAGAATATTCTAAATCCAATAATACGTGTACTATAAATTCGGTCAGCAAAAGAAAGTTTAATTCCGTAGCCGACAGCAGATAGCAACTGCACGTTCCGCCGCGCTCTAAATTGAACCGTAATGTTATTCGTAAAAAGCTTCATTTTAAATGAGCGGAGAAGTGTCGCAACAGCACACGTAGCGATAAACTGGGACTTTTAGTCGTGTGATTACGGTTCAATTTGGAGTGCGGCGGAACGTGCAGTCGCTGTCTGCTGTCGGCTGCGGAATGAAACCTTTAGATTTGGTAGAGCGCGAAGCGCGAATTTTTACGAGTATTCCAGTGTTTAAACCGCCCGCGTGGTCGCGTCGGATCGTTCCTCAGGATATTCCCCAGGCCACTCTCCAATCGCACACTTCTATCACTTTATTGGGCCCGGCATTTAAAGCCACAGGAAGGTAAAAAAAAAAAAACACTTCTGGGTTTTATATGTATATTCTCTGCAATCAATAATTGTTATGATTAGACATGATTTCCACTAACATAAGGTTGCCTGGAACAAATCGCTGTATGTGTGTATTGTATTGTAACTGTGTATTCAGGTGGAGAAGAAACGCGCGCTATGTTCGCTGGCCACGGAGCAGGCGGCGGCGGCGGCGGCCGGCGCCGAGCGTGCGCGCGCGCTGCTCGCGCACGCCGCCGCCGAGCTCGCGCGCCGGGACAACGACAACCAACGGCTGCAGCACCAGGTAACACCGCATGCTGTGTACCACACTGGAGCGGAGCAGGCGGCCGGCGCCGAGCGTGCGCGCGCGCTGCTCGCGCACGCCGCCGCCGAGCTCGCGCGCCGGGACAACGACAACCAACGGCTGCAGCACCAGGTAACACCGCATGCAGTTTACCACACTGGAACGGCCACAGTGATGGCCAAGTTAACACTATGACAATCAAGGCCGCGTGTGTCTAAAAAATGAATGTTAGGATAGTCATATTTTTAAGAATACAAATTAGTATTTACATTTTGTGACGTCTTATGTGTCTCGAATACTTTGCGTTTTTCGGTGGAAAAATACACATGTAATCAGTAAAAAAAAATGCCGGAAAAGTATGATGTTTTTGACGTTTTAAGGTTATGTTTATAAAATCTGAATTCAAATTTTGTCTTATTTTCCCCATTTTTGAGAATAGCACTATATTAGCCTCGGCCGGAATGGCAATTGCAGGCTTCGTACTATAATTAAACGGACTCGCAAGCTCGTCCGTTTAATTGCCCCCTTCCCAGCCACGGCAATAATGTAAGTGCAGTCGCCAGCAAATATATCGGAGCGAACGAGGTGCTCAAAAATATCTGAACACGACCTTATTGTCAAGGCGTTAGAATGCATGTTCAGATATTTTTGAGCACCCCGAAGAGTACAGATATATTTGATGGCGACTACTATTCTCTCACGAGCGCCGGTTGTCTGTTGTTGTAATTGTGAACTTACCAACACATACACAACGTGAACTCATGGCTCCTAGGCTGACACACACAGACAATGTGCCTGTATAGCTCAACACACAACCATGGCTCACCCGCGCTCGTGGGATAAAACTACTCTACCTAATAATAATAACCTCTCATTAACTGGTGATATTTTTCCATCTCCACAGATACAAGACCAACAGTCCCTCGTAGTGGAACTGTCGCTGCTCCGCCAAGAGAACGAGGAGCTGACGATGACCGTAGCGAAGCAGTCCTCGCTCATCGACAAACTCAAGAAGGAGGCGGAGGCGCAGCACGCCCCCAAGTCACCGTCGGTTATCCGCAAAACGCACAAGATTGGGAAAGAGAACTTGCCTGCTATTATTAGTCCTCTTAGGGAACGTAATCACTGAACTATGTTTTCCATTCTATCAGTTGTAAGCTGTTTTCGGACAAACCAGTCAAACTAATAAATAACAACAAAGACTTCTCATTGGAAGGGAAACAGTATAATATTGAAACTAAGTCAAAATTAATTCCAAATACCTGTTTAATAAAGTTCAACAAAATGATATAAATTTAAAAATGTTTTTTACTAATATCTTACTTGCTTATTTTCTAGAGGTATTGTTGACTGAATTGTTTTAATAGTATTTCGTATGTATGTGCAGTCACCAGCATTAATACCTGTTGCAACAAAGCGCTCATAAATATCTGACACGCCCTAATGGCTCTAGGAATAAAGACGAGTTTGCGCGTTGTGGCAGAGATTGATGCTGGTCACTGTACAGTCAGCGTCATATAGTACGTAGCAGCCAGTGTCCAAATACTTCGGCACACTATACAAAATATATGGTGTACCGAACTATTTGGCCATTTTGGCTGCTACATACTATATGACGCTGACTGTACATTATTTTATAAATTGTTTCTGTCACCTAATTATGTATTCTTTCGTTTTGTCTGTTATAATATAACTATTAAATCTCTATGGTTATACTTGTATGAGTAAACCTAACCGTTTTGTTAGTGTATATTAACAAAACATTTTTTTTGTGGCAATTAGGTCTCGAAATCCACCTGTATTTTTATACAAATTCGATTGTTTGGAATTTTGTAAGAAAATGGTTACAAAAAATCATGTTAAGTTCTATTTCGATAAAATTAAGTTTGATAGTATTATGAAAACCAAAAGTTCTTAAATACACTAGTATTTATTTGTTTGTTAAATCACTAAGTATTTATTAAGGTTCGTTTGTATGTTAATTTATTACAAAATTTAAAGATGCCTACGTATTGTAAGTTATATTGTTTGATATAATTTGCGTGTGTAAAATAAATTTATGACAAATTGTACTCATTATTTTATTTGGATTCATCATCTTAGCCTTACCAGTTTTTTGGGGTCGATAAATTACTATCGAAGCGTAGGCACTAATTTTTGCGGGAGCGACTGCTATCTGACATCCGGCTTGGGAGGGGAAAGTATGATTAAAACAAAACAAATACAACTCTGCCTAGTTATATTCTTTGGTCCCTAGTTATTCGAAAGATATACATTCTATACATTTTATTGAAGTGAATATGTCCTAGTATTATCACTTTGAACTTTAGGAGCACTACCCTATTAGTGCAAGCAGTTTCTATAATACAATATTTTTAGTTAATTTTAATGCAGTGCAGTCGTGTTTTTAATTAGCTGCATGATTAAAATAGTATCTAAAAGTCAATTTCACCCTTTTATGGAAGCATGAACTTTCTTTAACTGCGAACGGGCTCCTACGTGAATAAAGCTGAATAAAAGACATATCAGTCTTAGAATTTCGTTTATTTAATTAATTTACAAAATTATGAAAGCTGTCAGCGAGAGCTGCCTAGTGCAAATCATTTGGCAAGAGAACGTGCGGAAACAAGTCGTGAGGGCCAACACTTCAACCTTATTACTATTAACTTAGAGTTGCAATTTCGACCACTCTTTAAGTCGACAATGTACGAAGAATGACAGCATTGAAATTCATATTCTAAGTTCATAACAATAAATATCATTTCTGTTTCTTAACCCCCCCTCAGAGGGTACTTTGCCATCTTGCCTCCACACGAATACAAACATTCTTAAAAATATTCTATCTAAGCAGATCCTAAAACATAAATTATCGTGTACAAAAATTCACTCTTTGGAATTATCAGACTTAAAACAAATCACATTTATTATGTGTAGATATGGACACCAACTTAGAAGCATACATTTATAGATCGCTAAGGTAAGGACACCCTTCAATGTACTCTTAATATGTGGGCCGTTACAGGAAACTACAAGTTACAATTTTACGCGTCTAAACCGGGGGCTTGTACCACAAAACTATACAAGCGTACAACTAGACAAATTCGTCTACTTCTTCTATGGAAATTGTACAATTTTGTAAAATTGTAGATTTGTGGCATAGGGGCCAGGTCACTGACCCTGGTCAAACGGCCAGCCGCTATTGGTCAAGCGTATTGCAAACGTAAGTATTTCCAGTTTAGAATTGCAAATTGTAACTTTGTGAAACGGGCCCCTGGTGAATGACTAACACACCATCTCCTAACTATGAAAAACAATTGACTAGGTGCTATTGTACATTTTAATCTCATTACAATCACGAAAATCCAAGTTATAACTTGAATAAATACATCTTACGAGAAAACTTACTCAAAATGCTTTGGTTCAATAATCATACAGAATTCGCTGGGCGTCCTTGCCATACCACTTAATAATAGTCTTAAATCTATATCTGTGCAAGTATTTGTTTTCTCTAAGTGCCATTTTACCTAGCAGTAGTTTATTACATTATTACCCAGCCGTATTTCTGGACCATCTTTGGCTTTATATACTTAATAGGTAACTGTCAAAGAGAAAACAAATGCTTGCTATTTGTATAACTAGAATGTTGGAATCGTGAAGCTCTTTTAGTAATTAATATGAGAAAGTTACACTTAAATAATACTTAACCGGTGAAAAAGTACAAAGTACAAATCTCAAGATACTTGGTTAATTATGGAGATCATATTTTTTTTAGTATTTTTGAGAATCGTGATCAGTCTCATTGGGGCTTGTAATTTTTTACTGTCTACATTTTAATCTATTTCAGATACAAAATTCTACTAATACTGGCCCGTAGCATAACGCCGTCGGCTTTCGTTCCAAAACGATATCAATATCATTCTAGCTGCTATATTTTTCCTTACAAGTAAAAGACAACAAATCAACATTTACAAAATGTGCTTATTTTCCTGTATAATACAATAAGAAAATCAAGTCTCAGAAGCAGGGGCCTTACGATTTCTAGCCAAAAATAAAGTGACAATGACAACGCAACAAACAATTACGATCAGGGATGTTGCAAAATTGCAGATGACTCCGTTTACATACATTGAAATGTAGAATTTGTTATCAATACCCATTTCTTTTAATTCATTGATCAGTAGATGAGTTGGTAACTTTTCCATTTAGATACTTTGGATGTAGCAACTTATTTCCTTAAAATTGTTATCTGACGGTCAGATACTTAAGATGTCAAATACAGTTTTAGCATCCGCAACATTCCTGATAGATAGGTTTCCCAACCTTTTTAAACAGGAGCAAGATCATTCAAAGACCAATTTTCTAGATCGGGAAGCCTTTTTACACGGGTTTAGTCGACGTGAGCGTACCTCGGTACTATATCCTCGCGGATGAGCAAATCGCAAGCCGGCAGCCCGGAAAGAGGCAGAGAGTCCTGCCCGACTTGGCTCAGGCCGGATTCCAGCCCCGACGGTTTCCCATTCTGCACGTAGTAGTAGAAGAGATGCTGCATAGCGGCCATGAAACGACGCTGTTCAACCACTTCAGAATCGAACGTGCCGAGGATCGCTTCTAGATCCGAGTTGATAGGGGCCAGGCCCGCGCTCGCGCCGGCCCCCGCGTTGGCGCCCGCCCCCGCCCCCGTCACCACGTACAGCGGCGCTCGGAGCCGCAGCCGCGCTAGACTTACCAACGGACAAAGCGTTCGGACCGCAGAGATCAACCCTACTAATCCCTCGTAGGTTTTATTGAAGTGCTCGAATACTGCAGTGGTCAGGTTCTTTTCGCCGATCACACTTTCGTTTACGAAGCCTTCGACGAGCTCGGCAGTCCAGTTGAGGTGCTTCTTTCGCAGCAGCTCCGTATGCCCCGAGTGCGCTGTCGTCCCGAATACCATTGGTTTGAAGGCTTCCTCCTTCCCGGATTCTTTAGATTCTCTCTGAGCATCCCAGGTTTCGTAAGCATGGGCGGTTAGGAGCGAGCCATCTAGGACGAGCCAGGAGTGTTTGAGCTCGTCTTTTTTAGGCAACGAGCCTACGTCAGTGCCGAGCCACTTATCGGGCACCGCGCTCATAATAGCCGTCACGTCAAGGCGGCGAAGACATTCGGCGTCGCTGCATTTGCTCTTCTGCCTAAACTCCTCGTTGGCCCCGTAGGCTTGCTCGAGAGGTTCACCGGGGAATATCACGGAGCCGGAAGAGAGCCACACTCTCGAGTACAACTTTTGAGCTTTGGAGACGGTTGTGAGAGCGGCCGTGAGTGTGGCACCAGCTCGGTGACCTAGCAATGTCACGGAATCGGGATCTCCGCCAAAGTGGTGGATATTCAGCTTCACCCACTGCAGTGCTACTAACAGATCACTAAGACCGTAGTTGCCTGAAGTCACCGGATATTTCGTTTTCGAGAGCATCTCGAGGGCTAAGAAACCGAACGGCCCGAGTCTGAAGTTTGGCCGAACGAAGACCACTTCCTTAGAGCGAGCGTAGAGGGCGGATGGTTGAGCGGGACTGACACCTCCAGCCAGAGTACTGGCTCCTATCAGAACTACTACGGGCAGCCTAGAATCGTACCTCACATGTGGAGACACAACATCCAGGGTCAAACAGTCTTCTTCACCTATTACGTCGTTCCCGTTTTCGGCGAATTGCGTACAAAGTGGCCCCGGCTTATGGTTTTGAAGGGTTCCGTTCCAGCACATCGATATGTTGTTCAGTGGTTGGGCGTAGGTGAACCTCTTTTCTTCGATTGGCGGGACGGCGTACGGAATGCTGTAGAACTTGTAGACACCTTCGTCCAAGATTCTGAAACATAAAAAAATCTCACTTTATCGACACCGGGAAAACAAACACACTGTGAAAAACGCAGTCATGTGGGTGCATTTTCTTTTTTGGGTCAGTGAGCAATTACCCGATCCGTGCTGTTACGCGAAAATGGTCTTGGAAGAACTTCCCTCGATTTCAAATTAATGAAGATTGGCGTTCTCAGATTTTGGAAAAAACATACAGGGTGCGAGTTTGAAAAAATTACATTTTAATACCAATCATTCCCATTCCTATCCATGATCAAAAGCTTGTATGGGACATAAAGCCACTAATCGAGGAAAACTTTTCCCTTGAATATGTAGGTATGAGAATGAAGACTTTTATTTTTCACATGCTATTTTTATGCCAAAGCCAAAAAGCCATAAATGAAAGAAAACTTTTTCCATAAATTTACTATGGAGAAAAAGTGAAATTCAGCACGGGATCTGGTAACTGCCCTGAACAAAAAGAAAAAATTAGGTTGAAAAATGAAACTGCGAAATGTCACTAAACACCAAATAATAGTACATTACTTACCAAGGGCGATAAAACAAAGAATGTCTCAGATCGCAGGTATTTTACGCCCGAGCCGAAGGCAAGGGCGATAAATATGCGATCTGAGGCTTTTTTTATTATCGCCCGTGGTAAGTACAAAATTTTATGTCACCCCCTGGCCAGGAAGTGGGTTTTTTCGCGCGCGGAGCGTGCGATAATGGCCACTTTATGGCCAGGTGTGACATAAAATTATTTTTTCGAGTCCACTAATCTGTCACTACTCTTAGAAACTTTCTCAGTACTGAAACGATGCTAAGATACGAGATACGAGTATCTGGTACTTAGGCTGGGTTGCACCAAACCGTCTGTAATCGTAAGCTAAGCGGTGTTCGTCAAATCTGATTGTATGGAAAGATTGACAAGTTTCTATGGGATGACAGCTGCCGGCGCCATATTTGACGATGACATGTCTGTGTTCGTACGTTGGTGCAACTGGCACTTAGTGAAGTTTGGTTGTCAAGCGGGTATATTATAGTATACTCGTACTAACCCTTCGACAGGTCCGCAGGAGGAGAGCGTGGTCATGTACCGGCCGAGGCGCAGCGGGCGCTCGCGCGGCGGGCCGGCGCTCGCGCCCACGATGACCCCGATGATCACTGCCAGCAGTACTACCAGCACGATGACGCCCACCACTATGTCATCTAGTGAAGCGAATTATACCGATATTTATTTTGTGTCACATCTGGCCATAAAGTGGCAGTTACCGAACGCTCCACGCGCGGAAAAGCCCACTTCCTGGTGAGGGGGTGACAAAAATTTGTACTTACCACGGGCGGTAATAAAGAAAGCCTCGGATCGCATATTTATCGCTGTTGCCTTCGGCTCGGGCGTCCAATACCGCCCTTGGTAAGTGATTTAGTATTTTTGTAACATGCCAGTCGCAGCGCCCTTAATTTATTACGTAAGACGATTTTTGCAATTTTTGTTTGAAAATGCATTGAACTGAATAATAATGTATGAAATGAAATTACGTGTATGAGTAAACCCCCGGCATGTAAGTAGAACCTGCGCAGTAGTCGATTGTCGGGAACAGGGATGTTGACTGATAGTCAAATTAGCAACTTTTTATGAAACGACAAAAACGCTCAGTTACTATGAAGTTTTTACACATTTTAAAATGATTAAAACAGCACAAAAAAATTTAAGCGTGATGTCTTGCGAGTATTTTCGTGAGTTTGGTTTATTGGTATTGTAAGACAAATTAAATTTTATTATTGTCAAGATCCTAATTATCTGCGGTGATGTGACACGGGGCGCGTATGCACAAATGCGTACTAATGAACCGTCACGAATAGCGCCTTATTGGTTACTTGTATATATGGGTATATACAGCCGTCCCAAGACTTGACACATGAAGGGAAAATAACTTTAACATTAAAAATAGTAAATTTTGCTAAAATGAGACTATTTAATTTGTAAAAAAGTTAATAATACTGACTTCAGAGATTTTCTGAAAATTATTTGCTTCATCTGGAAAGCGAACCGACTCAAATGTGAAAAAAAAAACTGTATTTTAATGATGAAAATCGAAAATTATAGAGAACTAGCTTTTGCCAGCGACTTCGTCCGCGTAAAAGGGATGATTTTCGGGATAAGAAGTATCCTATATGTTAATTCAGGCTATAATCTCGTTGCATACCAAGTTTCGTCATAATCTGTTCAGCCGTTTTTGCGTGATTGAGTCACAAACATCCAAACACACTAACTTTCGCATTTATAATATTAGAAGATAATATAAAGCACTTTCCCTTCATTTTGTAGTCTTGGGACCAACTATGTTTAATAAATGTACCGTTATAGGCGCACTGCGCTCAAGTAATCCATAAATTTTGTAACCTACAATACAATATATACCTACATGTTGTACTTAATGTACATACAACTCAGTTTATATCAAATACTTGCCAATTATGAATTTCTTCTGTCGAATTCTTTCTTTGAGAGGCAGTTTCGTGGCCACTTGGCCATCAACAGCTTCCTAAAATGGAAAATGTTTTTTTAGTAACCAGTGATTGATATTAGTATTCAAATAGCCAGGTAACCACTGGGCGAGGCAGCCTCGGGAATAATGCTCGCTCAGTGTGGACGTGCCTGAAGCAAACGCATTGAGCAAGCCTTATTCTCGAGGCTGCCTCGTGCAGTAAATGGACCCTTTTATACTTTATCGTCGACGGCCACGGCACGGTAAAACTCTATAAATATACCTCTAAACTCTATAAATAGACCATATATAGACTCTCATAAATAGACCATAGGCTATAGGCTGGAAACAGTGCTCGACCGACGGTCAGCGCGTATGGTCGGTCAACTCGGTCAGGCGTAGCTATCGCTGTATGAAAGCATACGTGCGTTCTGAGCGATGCCATACAAAACACGACCGACCGACCGTACGCGCTGACCGTCGGTCGTGCTGTTTCCAGCTATGGCTGCTATGACTTAAGACAAATTATGAATGAAACCATAGAGTTTAACCGTGCCGTGGACGTTCACGGTAAAGTATAAAAGCGACCAATGTATAGTGCGTGTCAACCACGAAGGCGCGCCCCTCCACCGCCCAATCCGTACAATTGCGCATAGATTAGTATGAGATTCGCTGTGGAGGGGCGCGTCGCCGTGGATGACACGCACTATACCCGGCTAATAAAAGATCGTACAAACGGTACTTACTTCTGGATCTAATTTAACATTTTCCATTCCATCATTGGGTGTGTCTACCTTATCTTCCAAAGTCTCCATGGAAGCAAGTGTCGCCTCAGGGTCTTTTTCTGACCTCTTTTGGAAGAATTTTGGATAATTCACATTGAATAAGCGAATACCTTTTTTGTCTTCTGCAGTATCATCTGAAATATGATTATTTAATGCATTGATGGACAATAAGCCAAGCACAATTGAAATACTTTACAGTTTACACTTTCAGCATGTCAGCCACATAACAATTTATCACAGCAATTAACAGTGATGCAGCTACAGTTAGAATAGAATTAAACGTAACCTATGTATGTATTGCTGTTTCATTCCAAGTTGAGGTAAGATTTCAAGCTCACATTGTCATTTAGGTACATTAGAATTCGTCGTCGTCGTGTGATAGTGTTCGAGTTTCAAGTGAGAAGGCGGACGATAGTAGTGACAGTGACACTGTGCGAAAAAACCGAACCAAGAAGAGAGTAGACTGGAGGCATGTTCCGAATCACACTTACAGCGCTATAAACGCGTTTACGATCGGACCGAATCACACTCATAGACATTACATGAGATGTCGTGACGTCATGGACGGCGCCATATTGGCGTTTACGATGCTCACACTCCCAGGCGTCAGCACCTTAAACGAAACGTCAACTTGACGTTTGATATATGAACATGACAGTAAACACAACATGCCCGGTCCGAATCAAAACACCACTCACGCGGCCTTGAGCGCGCTTACTGATTTGGACCGGCCGTCACAGCATTGTAAACGCTGTGATCGTTGTTGGCGTGATTAGGAACACGGCTTGGGTAGACCACAACTAAAACTCGCAACACGTCAGTTAATCCTTAACAATGGCGCTTGCAACAGTGCAGAAATATCGGAAACTCAATAACACAAATATAGATGTTAAATATCCCGTTTTCAATCGTAATTCTAAGATGAGGTAGCTAGAGCACTGGACGATGTGCTGGTTCTGCATTAATCTCTAAATTCAAACAATAAATTCTAATGAAATCAAGAGCTCCATTCAGTTATGGTCACTGTTCGTTTTCCACCGTCTTAGTATATAGTAGAAAAAACATAGCGACTGCAGATGCATCACTGTCGGTCGTTGTGATAAATTGCAACGTCTGTCATGCACATAACCGCCGCGAGCTGCCACACGCACAAGATACACATAAGCCAGCCACCCACGATCAATTCTACTGTCAAGTTTGCTTGACAGTAGAATTGATCGTGGGTGGCTGGATATAGACACCATCCATCTCTTCGTATCATTACAAAGAGATGGTTGGTGTCTATGTCCGTTCTCATGAACTGTTAGAAAGAGACGGGTAGTTTCTCGCGAGTGAGATAGCTCGCAAGCGGTGTTCTACTAGTCATGCTGACATCTGGCGTCCATCAATGTTTTAATAGATTTTTTTAAGTCTCCACTGAGCGTAGTGCACCTTTATGGTAATGCCCAGGGGATTATCATGGTTAAAATCAGGCTTGTATGTTTGTGAAAAGTCTATAGCTCAATGAGATGCATATCAAGCAATGAAACACTGAAAAGTTACAGTACTACCAGTTTCTTAATAACTACCCACGATATGGCACCAGCAGATGTCATTCCATAGAAGATTGAAAAACTTGCCATACAATCCAGCGCTGGACTGGCACGAAAATGTTTTTACTTAAGCCCAGTACGCTGCCAGCGCTGGCGCGTTTAAATACCTATTGCCACCAGCCAGCGAATGGATTTATCTTATGAGTCGAATTGTGTTAGCTAAAATCGTGAAAAAAATGGCAAATTGTCAATTTGTCTATGTTTGTCTACGTACACCAATGGTATCTCTGTTGATTCTTGCGACAAATTGTTACGCTTTAGATGTAGAGAAGAGAGCTACTAAGAAGCTGATAATAATGTAAGAGTATAGCTTAATTTAATTAAATGAATTGGTTTGGACTGTTTATAGATAAACTGCCTAAAATAGAATTTTTAAATAGACAAAGTAAACTAACAGATTTCAGTCTGAATATTTCGTTATTGAGACATTATTTCATAAGCTTAATAGGTACCTAAAAAACGTAAAAAGGCTTGGTCACACTGCGTTGCGCGACGTCCGCGCGACGTGACCGCTGCGCGGCAGAACGTATGCTAACAGATTAGCGACGTCACACAGGTTGCGCGACGCGAGCGGGACGGTTTCATACATTTTGGCGCGCAGCGCAGCGTCCCGCTTGCGTCGCGCAAGTGGTGATATGAATGTAAAAAAACTGTAACATTATGGAATAATAACGGCCGATATTCACCCATAAACATCAGTTTACTTTGTCAAATAGACAATTCTACTCCATGAGTCATTCCCAACCACAAGGCGTTACTTTGTGATACATTGATAACGATGCAGAATATTTTGGACATGAGTCAATAATGCCTTATTGACTAGCACAAAATATCCCTTTTTTATCTATAACTTTTCAAGTTTAAACAGTAATGAATGTAATGATCATGACTCACTTCAAATAGTGTTTGGATAAGGCGTCCAATAAATTAACTTCAGTACAATTCTGTACACTAATGGTACCATTTGGAAATTAAGGAAGTATTTCTTTTTTAATTTACTTAAAGATATGCCTCTGGGACAGTCACTTTATTTGGTAGGTAGATCAATCTCAACTTGGCCTTTAGGGTCGAGCTGATACCATTTTAGGAAGTGGAATGACTGACCAACCTTTATCATTCTGTGTGGGGTGATGTAGGAACTTGGTGAATGGGCATGTGTGCAGGAACTGAAAGTGGTTGCGTTTGGCCTTGGCGTTCTCCTCAGTCTTATCATTTTCTGCATCTTTCTCAATGGCTTCCTCATCCTGTCAAAATTATTATTTAAATAAATTATTAAAAGATCTCATCTCGCCATCTCTAACTCAAAAAGGGTCAAATTATTACCTACCTAAAATGATTATAAGTTTTATCTATAGAACCTTTAAGTTTCAAATTACAGTAAAATCCGGATACAACAAGAGTCAAGGGACCAGTAATATTACGTCGCACAAAATGGACTGATTTACTTTGAAAATGTTTGGTATGAAACCTATCGTGAGGTGATTTGAAGTCGTTAAAAGCACTAAAATATTATATGTGGAGTTGTTATGTGGAGTCGTTATATGCAGATACTACTGTATATTTAATATGAATATTATTAATTCAAAATATTCAAATACAGTTCTGACCAACTTCCAAATAGAACCTTCTGCTAGTGTCATTTCCAAATTTTTTTATACTAACCCGGAACAATCTGGCATTTTACAGGGAACAGCATATCTTTGTAGACATTAGGAAACCACAATAGACTAATTTTCAAACTGACTAGCTACCAGTCAGTCTTATAAACACTTTCCATTCTATATACAAACCATTCTTGTCATGCATCATAAAATGTATACATTTATCAACCTTATACAATAGTTTGCCTAAAACCTAAGGCATCACAAGGGCATTTGAGACCCAGATTATATTATTAAGCCACAAAGAAACTAACCTTAGGCTTGTCAGAGTTTCTAGTGAAAAACCCTGGCATTTTAATGGCACCTATGGGAATGAATTTCGGCTTGACCTCTCGCCCCTGCTCCATCACCTCTCCCGAAAGCGCCGCCTTCACCAGCCCCTCGCCCTCCGCTTTAATTTCGGCGTTTATCTCATTGTTTTCAGTCTCAGACTTCAACATCACTTCCTTTTCTTCGGCCTCGATTTGTTTTTTATCGGGCGTCTTATTCTCTTCCTCGCCCTCCATTTTATTTATATCCAATGTACTCATGACTGAAAATAATTTCAATCGGTTTTTATTGACTGTGGATGCTAAGTAATATTTTAACAAGAACAAGTGAACAATGCTTTTCACACAGTGAGTAACGTATTCTTTACAAGGGATTAATGAATGAAAGCATGGATGTCGACTAAATATTTCGATATTTCACTAAAATATTCACATGTGCGTCCGGTGTACTAAGTTTCACAAAACGAATTTAACGAATTATCACACTAAACATCGTTACGGTTGGAAGCTTTGCTTTAAACCCACTGAACTATAAAAAGTATAAAACGACACTTAACTCTGAATCATGGCTAAAAATATGAATTTAAAAAAATATAAATACTCACTTCTTCCATATAATAGCCACAATTAGTTTAAAAGCGGTGTCCTTATCAAGGATATATGGAATAAGATTCTGAATTAATTGCGCGAATGTAACGCCATGTCACTTGCGCTTGGCCGGTCGATTTTGCGTTGCGCCGTTTGCGCGGCGAGTGAAAAAAAAAAACAAAAGGTGCGTGCGACTGAGAGTGAATGAATGAATGAACGACAATCACGGTATGTACGCGGTGCGTATTTGTATTGTGTGAATCATCCTCGTCACCCATAGATATAGTATATACTCTGTCGTCACCGCAGTTATTTAATGCGGTTTTATGTGAACAAAATGCGGCAGCAGTGCTGTCATTTCTTTTTTAGAATTTGGTTAACAATTTATTTAATTGCTACCTACGAAGCCGTTTAATCACCGTACTTCAAAATGTCATGTCATGATGTGTGATTTTTTGTCGAATTTTACGGATCAAATAATAATAATTAAATAATGCAACAAGGCAAGGACCCAAAGGTGTACAACAATACCTACCAGTAAGCACAACACTGGCAAGTGGCAAGTTGGCAACACAAACGAAAAGGCCAATCGGCGAAGTCGTTGAGTGTTGCCAATTTAATATTAAACCTGAAAGAGCAGAAAAAAAAACTTCGTTGAAATTTTTTTTTTGCATACCACAAGATCACCCGGCTTATGACTGCAGCGCACTACCCTATCGGTAGGGCCCTAACTGGGAAAGGGGAGACTATCTCTCTCTAATGAGTGAGATGCTTAACTCCCCTCCCCGAGTTAGGGCTCTACCGATAGGGTAATGTGATTGCAGCCATTAGAGCTAATTCACCTATCAAATGTGAAATGACCCATATGTGGCGAATCAGTTTGGCCACGAGGAAAAAGCGGTATAGTGGCGCATGGTCTAAGAAATCGAGGGCTGCCACTCCGGATCGTGACACAAGTGACGTCACAATCGACGACACACTCACACGACCGCATACCATCGATAGGCTGATGCCGTAGCTTGTGTCACCCACACTACTAACCGATGTATGGTTGAAATTATTTTTCTTGAACGAATTACCCTTCTCTATGTGCCTTCTAAACAAAATCCCTGTCTTTCATTGTTAAGCATAACCGCTAATTGATACCTGTAAACTAAACGAAGTAAATGTTAACACTTTCGGCCAAAAGGCGGCTTTACGTACAAGGAAATAACGTTCACATTAAAAAATACGACTTATGAGTGTTGACCTTATGTATTTAAAACAGCAATAGAGCAGCGTAGGACGACTAATAATGAGTAAAGTATTTATGAAACATGTCCTTTTCATTTCGAAGTGTTTGTGGCACATGGACCGAGATATGATATGATACGATTTATTTATTTCACAATATACAATGTCACTTAAAATTACCCGTAGGGAAGACCCGTTCTAGACAAAGAATTCCAATTTACCTACTTATAATTGTATCATGTAGTGACGCGACTATCATTGCTAGAGAGAAATAATAAAACACGCTGGACATACAACAATATATTTTAGTTTTATTTTATCAACAGCTAAATAATTAATGTTTCTCTAAAGCTTTAACCAGCAGTTCGTTGATGTGTGTGATCAAATTCCTTGGATCCATGATGAGGCCAGCCGTCACCATTGCGTTGGAGAATAGTTGAGTCGCCACCATTTCTGCTAGGTCCTTGTCAGTTGAAATCAGTTTGTGCAATTTTTCGACTATGGGATGCCTGCAAAAAAAGAAAAAGCAAGTTAAAAAACCGGCCAAATTCGTGTCGGGCCATGCACAATGTAGGGTTCCGTAGTTGTCCACCCGTTACATTATGCGAACTTATATTTACTATGTTTTTGACAGAATTAACAACATTATCTAAGGTATGAATGGAAATTGTACGAAAGTTTGCTTTTGCAAAGTACATTTCTTAAGTTCGACTAGGTATTACTCGTTAAGGGGAGGTATCCCTAACGCAGTTTCGTAAATATTTGGCTATAGTCATTAAGCCAAACATTTAATCAAAGCAAACGTGATGTCTTACGGTATTTTATTGTGGGGTAAAGCCGCTGACATTCATTCAATTTTCGTATTACAGAAACGTGCTATACGTAGTATTTATAATTTAGGGTCACGCATTTCTCTTAAAGATAAATTTAATAAAATAAAGATCCTGACGGTTGCCTCACAGTATATCTACGAAAATATAATGTACACTCATAAAAATCTTGACATGTATAAATCAAACAGTGACATTCACAATTATAATACTAGAAACAAAAATAAATTAGCTATTCCTGGATATCGTCTCCGTAGAGTGAATATGTCATATATGGGGAACTGTGTACGGTTTTACAATAAGTTACCTGCTGATATGTTGAAATTTTCAATGAATAAATTTAAGTCCAGCGTTAAACGCCATCTTGTACAAAAAGCGTATTACACTATAAAGGAGTTTATAGATGATAAAGACGCATTTATGTAAAATTGCTGTAAACTTAGCATTAATATGACGTGTAAAAGAGCTATAGATTAAGCCTATTTACAAAATAAATAATTTGATTGATTGATTGATTGATTTGAAATCCTGCGAATTTGTCTATAACTATTTAGGATCTTTAATTGAGTACAAAAATTAAATGTTAAATATCAGTAATATAGCCGTAGTATTGAAAATGCATTCCAAAAAGGGGAAACTTCGCGATTTTTTTCTAACGAGTGAAATTCATCAGGTCATGTAACTGACTGCGAATTTGACTAGACAAGATCCTTATGTAACACATATATTTTTTTTAGATTTTAAGACACTATATTCTATGTCTCAGATGGTTTTTAGAAACTCAAAAGTGGTAATACCCGGCCTTAACTAATAATTTCTACTTAGCTGTGATAGTTTTCCTTTTAAATTCATCGTATATAATACTACCATGATTTTTTTCACATGCCTAGTAGCCATATCGTTTATCAGTGAGAAAAGCGGGGGACGGACGGACGGACGGACATGGCGAAACTATAAGGTTCCTTGTTTACTACGGAACCCTAAAAAAAGTAAGACTTGGGGCAGCCGCGGAAACAGATGAGATAGGGATATTGACGACAAATATAAAAACCGGCTAAGTGCGAGTCGGACTCGCGCACGAAGGGTTCCGTACCATTCAACTTACTTGGCATTGATCTCGAGCTGTGGCCTAAGCAGCGCGTATCTGTTCTCCTCACTAAGACTCTGCGCCTGTGTCCTGATGAAGTGTCTTGCAGCCGCCATTTCCTGCACGATGATCACACAGGGGTGAGAGTCCAGCCTCTGCGTGGTTCGTACGTCGAACACTTTACCGTCCAATTTGGACTTTAGGAATTTGATGAGCTCGTCGATTTGAGGTTGCTGGAGCCCTTGTGATCCTGTGGACAAAATAAATAATGTATATAAGTAAATATACGAGTATGTACATATATATTTCTTTCGATTTTATATTCCGAGCTAGCGAGTTCGATTCGTGTAGTCCTTGGTTTAAAGATCTGATGTATAGGTTTACAAATGCAAATCGTAGAAGACTAGTCTCTTCATGGTTCGAAAGGATAATTATCAACGATAATTACCTATTATCGTGATTTTTATGCTTTGATAATTATCGATTTGATAATGATAATGACCTAAAACTTTTAATATTTTTTTGATGAAAACCTAAATTTATTTAGTTACATTTATTTAATAAATTTAAGTAATAAAATAACGTATACTACCCTACCCATACCACGGATAATTATCCGATAATAATCGTATAACCTTCCTCTTTCGTAAACCTTCCTCTTGAATCACGCCATCTATTAAAAAAAAACCTCATCAAAATCCGTTGCGTAGTTTCAAAGATCTAAGCATGGGCATTTTCACTTTAAAGTACACCCTCTACTTTTTTTTTCGGATCTCGGTGATTTTGGGTATTCTGACTCAGAATCACGAGTACTATTGATTCGGATGAAGACAAAAAATGTCCTTCATTTTCCATACAAATTTTCTGTGTCAGTTTTGTGACGAGCCATATAAACTGTATGAAAAAAGCGTCACAAAACTGACTTTTTTTGGCGGGACACTTTTTTTCTTCGAGGAAATGGATAGTACTCGTGATTCTGAGTCAGAATACCCAAAATCACCGAGATCCGAAAAAAAAGTAGGGGGTGTACTTTAAAGTGAAAATGCCCGCATACATAGGGACAGACAGACAAGAGGAAGCGACTTTGTTATATACTATGCAGTGATTTGCACCCGTGCGAAGCCGGGGCGGGTCGTTGCGCATAAATTGATGTTGACTGTACCTATAACCGAGTCCTTGGGTGTGTCGGGTTCCTTCTGCATGTCGCTCTCGACCGACACGAGTTGTCTCCCGCCAAACTCCTTCAGCTCCAAAAGCACCAGCTCGTCGTAAGTGTCGTAACAGAACAGCACTTCCACGTCACGCCGTTTTAAAGACTCGTAGTACGGCGACGATTCGGCGAGCTCGCGACTGTAACACGATTCGTTTTAAAACAATTTCATCCGGAATATTTGGGCATTTTCACTTTAAAGTGTCCCCTCTACTTTTTTTTCGGCTCTAGGTAATTTTGGGTTTTCTGACTCAGAATCACGAGTACTAAAGAAAAAAATCGTCCTTGGTTTTCCATACAAATTTTCTGAGTCAGTTTTGTGACGAGCCATAGAAACTGTATGAAAAAAGCATCACAAAACTGACTATTTTTCTTTGCGGAAATGGATAATACTCGTGTTTCTGAGTCAGAAAACTCTAAATTACCTAGATCCGAGAAAAAAAGTAGGGGGCACTGCATTTTAAAAAGAACACGCCCATTTCTACCCGTTCGCTTCGAGATGGCCCATCAAAGGGCTGATACGCTTTGATAGAGAAAGATAGCCTTATTGCGATTCGTATAAGAGAAAACAGAGAAGAGTGCCATGTTTTGTCTTTATCACCGACCGAGCATTTTTCATGGTCGGCTATAGCTTTTTTTTTATAGGCACAGGGACACTTTCATTAACAAGACATTGGACATGAAAACCAGTCAAATTGCGTAGTTTACATTTTATATGAATATTCTTTCTCTTATTCGGTCGCTCGGTGGCGCATCCATAACTACTTGTATATATTATATCTCAATGAGATGGCAGCTCCCTCGGCCTCGTGACGTCTTTAAAGGCTGCCACACATGCTACGATCCGATTGTATCTACTGTTTAAAGTTTAAACTGCACCGATAAATCGAAATGTTGACGTGTGTGCCTGTGTATTTACGCTTATCGGCACAATTTCCTTCGACTCCGTATTTTATCTACTTATTCATACTGTTCCGTTTGACGGTACAGTGTATAAAAATCGTAGAATTGTAGTTTTTTATCACACCTACGTTCCAATTATCGGTGCAATTTAAGGCTGAGCTTTACCACTTTTGAGTTTTTTAAAACTATCTGAGACAGAATATAGTGTCTTAAATAAAAAAAAAGTTTTACATAAGGTAAGAATCTTGTCTAGTCAAAATCGTAGTCAGTTACAAGACCTGATGAATTTCACTCGATAGAATAAAATCGCAAAGTTACCCCTTTTTGGAATGTTTTTTCAATATTACGGCTATATTACTGATATTTTACATTATTTTTTTTTACTCAATTAAAGACCCTAAAAAGTTATAGACAAATTTGTAGGGTTTGCTTTGATAAAATGATTGGTTTAATGACTATGTTTTAATGTCTACGAAAACTACGCGCAGAGCTTCCGTAGAGAGCGGGATGGTTAATTGCAAACTCACGCGTGTTAGAACGGGACATTTGCAATGGGGATACCTTCCCTTAAACGGTAAAGTCGGATCGTATCGATTTCTCGTAGCGTGTGTGGCAACCTTTAATCCGCCCCACCCCGCTCACCGCCGCACAAAGTGGGAACAGGATGAGTACCGACCGGGACGGGAAGAAACTGCCAACTCGAAGGAGTTTTTTTATGCCCGTTCTACATGATGGCCCAACATCGGCCAATCTACGGGACGCAGCTATACGATAGAGGGGTCCCGCAGGTTGGCCGACGTTGGGCCAATATGTAGAGCAGGCTTTACAGTTCTGCAAGTGTTGGCCAGGATTTACCTAGGAGCGGCTAAGTAGTAGATAGTTCTTGATTCGTTCTTCTGGCGCGAGTTATACTCTGTCATTGACGTTCGTATTCCCTTCTCCAGCTTTGACGATTCGAATCGGAGCAACTTGGCTACTTCCTCCTACAAACAAAATATAATCAATTCATCAGATACCCATAAAAAGATAATCAAAATGACATATATTATCTTCAATGAATGAGGAATGTCAATAGGTCTGCAAAATCACTTGAAAGTTTGTTACGGTAAAGCTTTGATTCATACAAATACATTAGTTTTTGTTTCATTCAAAAATACCAAGTAGTTTTGATTTTACAGGCATTTAAAGCGAGTCCCGCTAACCGCGTGTGACGTCATTTTGCAATGCTAGTCTAGTACGCAAGCGCGCGAACGGAGTGAGCGCGTGTATGGCGAGTGTTGCACTATGACGTTAAGAGGGCGGGTCGTCGCGCGTCACTTTAAAATTCAATATCTTGGAAACTAATTGACGTATCGAAATAATTCTTTCACGTATATTTCTTATTTTCAACAGAGAATACAGAATAATTGAATTCTAAATTAGTGAACATTCTCCATTGTCGAAAGTATGTAAGTAAGCACTTTATTGTACACGCTAACATATTATAACATGTGAATCTCACAAAAGATCGAAGTACAAAGGCGAACTTATCCCTATAAGGGATCTCTTCTAGCTAACCTACAAAGTACTACAGTTCCGCCTGCTGCCCGCGTATTGCAAGGAACGCAAGACAAGCCGCGGGAGCATAATATGCCCATCACAAAAGACTATTTTACACTGGTAAAAAAAATTTATATGGTTAGTTCCGGAGATTATCCCCTACGCCTCCGGCACACAAACTTACAAAGTGACAAACTTTCCTTTCTTATATTATAATAGCATTAATAGCCATCAGTGGCGGCCCATCAAAAATATTCTTAGGGAAGCGGGAAATAATTTGCCTTTCTTTTTCACGAGCCGTATTAAAAGAACTGTACCCTCACCATGAGTTTGCAATGTTTGCGTTACCGTACTCGCTAGCGACTGCGTGAACGATTTAGTATGGACAAAAGTACAGCGCCTCTGACGGTTACGCAATAGAACTAAGAATCGCCATACTAAATCGTTTACGCAGTCGCTAGCGAGTACGGTAATGCAAACATTGCAAACTCATGGTGAGGGTACTGGACTGGCTGAAAATTAGGCAAGCCAGTGGGAATCGAGTTGTATGGACGTTCCGCCACTAATAGACATCCAGTAAATTAATTTTGACGACCGCTTTAGCTTAGTTGGTGTTGGTAGTGACCCTGCCTAGGAAGCTGGAGGTCCCGGGTTCGAATCCCGGCCGGGGCATTTATTTGTGTGATGAGCACGAATATTTTTTTTGGATCTTGGATGTTTTCTATGTATTTAAGTATCTATTTATATCTATACTAGCGACCCGCCCCGGCTTCGCACGGGTGCAAATTATACATATAAACCTTCCTCTTGAATCACTATCTATTACAAAAAACCGCATCAAAATTCGTTGCGTAGTTTTAAAGATCTAAGCATACAACGACACAGACAGCATGAAGCGACTTTGTTTTATACTATGTAGTGATTTCAAGATATATCTACATATTATAAAAGAAACCTGTTGTTCTAATTTCAAATTTCTAGTGTCTCGTGTCTAGTGTCGTGTCCTTTCTGTATGTAATACTATTATACTATTCTGTGGTTTGGGACTAGGTTGATTTATATAAGATTGCCCACAATATATAAAAAAAAGTACATACCTTCTCCATTGAGCTCTGACTGGTGACAATACCTTCCTTCAGGAAAATGGCGTAGTCTTTGTAAAACGCGTCATAGCCCACCGGGTCTTTCTGTGCACTGTCCACCATGAATTTTAGGAATCTGTTTGTTAGGACTGTTCGGAGTTTGCTGTAAAGGATTTGTAATTTAGTGTTATTTCATGTAATTCAGCATTACCTGTACTGTATGATCTGGTTTTTGTTTTGTAAATGAGCTCTGGCTCGCCATGCTGGAGTTAACAACGGGGATGGCAGAATAACAGCGTCTGTCAGCCTAAGTCCCTAAGACCATCTTGGTCTTTCGGCCTTGTGGGCGCAGGCACAAGCTGAGCCATCTTCCCTTTCAGCTATTTGTATTGTACTACATTTTACGTTGTTACCATAATTGTATGCGGGATTTATATCATGTCATGTACCAATGCAACTTAGTTGAATAAATGTCTTTATTATTATTATTATTATAAAGGAAAACAAAGTTTATGGTGTTTTTTTAAAAATTCAAATACAAATGGTTTATTGCTTTTCATGTCAGTTGTGAAAAATTTAATAATTATTCTAAATACAAATTTTAGAAATAAAGGAAAAATTGAAAAACTTAGGCACCGAGCAGGATTCGAACCTGCGACCTCCCGGCACTCGCGGCCAGTCGCTCTAGCCAACTGAGCTATAGGTGCGATTACTACCCGGCTTGGCGGGTTTTAAGGGTTCCGTAGTAATTTCTTTTAGGTATTTCTAAAATTTGTAGTTTGTGTTAGCAGCGTTACTGCTTAATACAAAATTAATTATTCTAAATGTAAGGTACTTACACAATCAAACTACTGTTTTGTAGTAATTCTCTACTTAAATTTAGCGGAATGTCTTCTGAATCAACAACACCTGAAAATTTTAATGTTATTAATCATCATCATCATCATCATATCAGCCGAAAGACGTCCACTGCTGGACATAGGCCTCCCCCAAAGAGTGCCACAATGACCGGTCTGTATGTTATTAATAATTGATAAAAAAAAAACACTATACAACTTATGCCTCGTTTATGGAAAAGAGCGCTGCATGAGACACAATGTGAGTGCAAAAAAGAGGAATTTGAACCTTCTATACTGGAGTTAGATTTCATATTTAAATGGCAGCAGCAATGGTCGCTGCCATGCGTGAGCACGCGGCAATGTCATTTAACAATGGAATGTAACTACTGTGTAAAAAGCTCAAATTCCTTCGACTCTAGTAAAACGCGCGCCATCTACAGCCGTTTGACGCGTATCCTACACCACAAAATTAGTAATAGTACTGCGTACAGAAGTTGCACTGTCACAACAAATCGCCAACTTTTAATAGGTAAATAACAAATAAAGACCACACCAAGCGAATGACGAGACGACGCGACCGTCCGGTAGCAATTCGCCACTGAATGTACTTGCAGCGGCCCGGGGGTGTACTTGCAGCGGCGCGGCGAACTGACGGAGTGAAAGCCGCCTGCCTACACTACCACTTCTCGATTTACCTTTAACGAATCTCATCCACTTCGGCAATATATTCTCCGCCTTGCTCTTAATCAAGATTTTTCTCGAATACAAAGCGACGCCAACGTCCGAGTCGCGCGACAGCTCGAAAAGGCCTGGCTTCCCCTCGGGCACGTACAGAATGGATCGTATGCTGACTGGCACGTCCGTTTTGTAGTGGAGGGTGAAGCGGGGCTTGTCGTACGAGTTGCCGATGAATCTGTAGAACTCTATGTGCTGTTCTTGTGTCACTTCTTTGGGCTCCATTAACCAGAGAGGCTGGGGAAAGTGTGGAATGTTATACACATTGAATAGGGATGTTGACTCAAAATTTATTATCATTCTAAAAAAAAGAAGATATATTAATAAAACTATGCCTAATGGTGAAAATCCTATGCAAATATCTCAAATAATAACGAAGCTACGACCGTTCGAATGTTTCTAGTTAGAAAGAGAAAACGCTACAGATCAGTGACGTCACTGACCTAGAGCGCCGTAGTAAATGACGATCGTTCAATACAAAGGCGCGTTTTGCGGAAAAGGGACAGAGAATACCCCCTCTTAAAACTTTGAAGACTTATAATTAATTAATTATTATTTTTAGTTACTGTTTTCGCCATTTGCTTGAGAATTTGATAATTTTTCGAGATAAATTGGATGAATTGATTTTCTAATTTTGTGTCAACATCTCTATTGGGTATTTGAAGGCGCTACAACGAGAAATATCGCTTTCTTTGAAACGCTGTTCTGCCCAGACGAGGGCACAATAGGGATCGATTTTCAAAAATATGACTCTTGACTATATGATTGTATTTTTGACAACAGTCGAAACATGATTGAAATAGCCGATGAAAAATCCAAAGTTGAGTATTTATTTTCCTTTTTTTACTCAGCCTACTAAAATAACGTTAAACTAAAATGTATAGCAACTATATTAGGGATTAGGTAGCGGACCCGGGGCATCCTTCAGGATGCAACTGTACTGGGATAACGCTAGGAGGATGATGATGATGTATAGCAACTATATCCATAAACGCAATATTTCACGAGAAAACTGCAAATTACTCTTTTTTCGATACAATGGTGATACGAGGTACAGTGCTGTGACGTCACATTTCGATGTCAATCAGAAAACTTTGCCTCTAATTTTCGTCTTTAGTGTTACTCAACTGTAGTGGGTTATCATCTCTAAAAACCGGTTCGAATGGCACCATAAAAGCGAATCAAAAGCGACTTAGAGTTTGGCTACAACCCGTTCGATTCGAGTTGGCCGCTCCCTCGTGACGTATATCCCTCCGCCCCCGCCCCGCTCTGCGCTGCGCGGGCGCGGGCGGGGTGCGGTATGGGGACCGGGACGGGAAGAAACGACCAATTCGAAGCAACGGGTAGTATTTATAAATGTGGGGCCGCACAACAGCAGCTTAATTAGATACAAACAAAAATAAATTATGAAAATGCATTAGTACAAACCTTAATAGAATTGACTTGCTCATTGTTCAGTAGAATTGGGCTGCTAATGAAATTACTGTATTTCTTAATAATTCCTGCAAAATTACAACTTCATTAATTTCATTACGACCGCTTTAGCTTAGTTGGTAGTGACCCTGCCTACGAAGCTGGAGGTCCCGGGTTCGAATCCCGGCCGGGGCATTTATTTGTGTGAGGAGCACGAATATTATTCTTAGGTCTTGGATGTTTTCTATGTATTTAAGTATCTATTATATCTATATAAGTATGTATATCGTCGCTTAGTACCCAAGTACCCATAGTACAAGCTTTGCTTAGTTTGGGACTAGGTTGATTTGTGTAAGATTGTCCACAAATATTATGATTTTGCAAAACAATAAACCACATCACATTAAAGTTACATTGCACTTTGAGTTCTGTTCCGACTCCAACCTCACTGATGCTTGACGAGCCAGATCCAGTAAAGCGATTGGAGTGCATGGTAAAATAAAATGAATAAAAAAATAAATATATATATATATATATGGTATCCTTAGTTATCCTTGGAAACATCCAGGGAAAACGTCCAACACCACGCAAGCCGGTTTACACAGGATTACTCAAGATTTAGGAATGGTATATCCAGTAATATGGAGAAGTTTTAACCGAATTTGCGGTGTACATGGAATGAAACTACTGGAAATTGTACTGCTGGTTCACTGATTACTGGCCCTAAAAACAGTCACTCACCTTTGACTGTGTCGTTATCTGAAAACTCTCTGCAATCTGTCTTTAGATATACAACTATCTTGGTACCGATTGGAACTCCATCAGCCTCTTGGATTTCATACACGCCAGAGCTGAAGCAATTAAAGAAATATAGAAAAATCGCAGCTCTATTGATAATACCAATATGTACCAAACAAATGTTGATTTTTAGCCCAGTGGTTGACTGGTAGAGAATGCCTAAGGCTTAATGCATTCACTGCCACCCCCTTTTGCTGGACATTCGGCAGGTGCCGCACTTTGCTGTGTGCCCCAAACGCACATGTGAGTTCAACCGACTATTCTAAGGCACTAAGGCACAGGGTGAAAGTCACTAAATATTTTGAACGCGTCTGTGCGTTCAAGGTACTGGGTGAAAGTAAGGGAAACGCATATGCGTTGGTGGCAGTGAATGCGTTAAGGGATTAAGTCCGCCATTTGTACTTTCTAGTATTGTGCAATAAAGTTTAAATAAATATAATGCCCTATAAAGCTGCGAACGCATTCAAGCGGCTCGGCCCGAGAGTCCCGAGACATAGCGGCGAGCGGCTCGAGCAAGATATTTGAGAGTTTGAGCAAACCGGAGAGCCGTGCGTGCCTCTAATCCGTACGCACCTTAATTTATCTTAAGGCTCCGTCAGATCAGCGCGGTAACGGGTCCGAGTAGTCAATCAATCAATCAATGTTTTATTTGCTAAGAATACAGTCAGTACAGTTAGAATATTGTTTTGGTTTCATGTATTCTGCCATAATAAGGTGTGCAAATAAAAAGTCCCTTGAAGTTTTCTCAAGTCCCCAGGTAAGCGGTTATACACCTCAAGGCACATGTTGAAGACATTCCGTCTATACATGGCCTTGTTACTTTGTGGTTTGCGTTTGCTAGTCTGCGGGCGGGCCAGGCCGAAACTGTATGCTGTGAACATGCAATCATTTTCGCTCCATCCACTGTCCTGCTTCAGCGCCTTATCTGATGAAGCGTAAGCATTCGATTCTACCTATGAACTACCATACCAACGGTGAGTTAATGTCCAAGTATCAACTTCTACCCAAAAAAACTATCTGAGTGCCAAATTTCATCCACAATAATTCAGCTTTTTTTTGTAAGATTAATTAACAACTGGGCAAAGGCCTCCCCTCTTTTTCGCCACTCGTCTCGGTCGTGTGCCAGCACCTGCCACTCAGTACAATATGTGACAAGGTCGTCGTACGAAAAGCAGGGGGACACTAAATAGGCTATTGAAAAAAAAAAATTAACAACTGTGAACACCCACATATTTGAACAACACACACAAACACCACAACAGGTGTTAAAACATACCCATCAGAACTCCATTTGAAACCCGGAGAGCCTTCAATACTGCTCCTAGTGTATACTTCAATTTTGTCCGCCACCATGAATGCGGAATAGAAGCCCACTCCAAACTGGCCGATTATAGAGCTCGCCTGTTCTGCACCTTGCTTCTTCACCTCCTCAATAAAGGACTTGGAGCCAGATCGGGCTATCGTGCCCAGGTTTTGGGTGAGCTCTTCTTTGGTCATACCAATGCCAGAATCCTAGAATAAACAAATAAATATTATCTTCCAGACTTACACAAATCAACCTAGTCCCAAACTAAGCAAGCTATGAGTACCGATTTAGAGACAATATACATACTTATGTATTACAAATATTTTATGGACTTATATTTCTATTTGACAATTAAACATTAATAACTAATTCTAACCTGGATAGTTATAGTTCTGTTCTGTTTGTCGGTGGTGAGTTTGATTTCCAGCGGCCGGTCAACTTGTTCCAATTTCTTGGCATCTGGTGCTGCACTAACAGTAAGGTATCTGAATTTCTCCAATGCATCACTCGCATTTGAAATTAGTTCTCTGATGAATACCTGGAATGTGAAGCATTAAGATAAGATAAATTTATTTGGAATCACACAAGTCTTAATAGAACATGGATATCTGGCAGATCCCGAACTAGGCTGAGCCTGAATCTCTAGTTAAAGATTACTGAGACAAGTAGGAAAGGAACCGGTTTTTATTATTTTTTAAGTATGTCGTAAAGTACTTGTCATATCTCCATTTTTATTTTGAGATTTGTTTTTGTTAGCCTTCATTTATGAAATAATAAATGATTTAAATTACGAAAAAAATTAGAAAGTAAAACACTATTAACCGAAATTTTTAACTGGTTAATTGTATGAGGATGAAACCGGTTTCCGAGCCCTGGCACCCGGCTCTCGAGAAAAATCAGTAACAGGTATAGTAAAAAACCTTTTCCTTATATCAATGTAACAATGTAATAAAGATTGACTCTGAAAAACTTTTGTTACCGTGAACAATTAATTTGAGTTTTACAGTTGGCCTAGCAGCTAGGCGGTCAATGTATAATTGAGCGGGACGAGGTCACAGTAATACCAACTGAATCAAATTAATATAGTAGAGACAGAGACAAGATGACAAACTAATTAAAAATAACATAACAAATATTTTACCTACTTCTTTATCAGAGTAAAGTGATCTTGCAACAATATCTAAAAGCATTCGTGTTTCTGCTTGAAATTCTTTCTTTTCCGAGTTCCCTTTTAATACTTCTTTCTCAGTTTTATTCTCTGCTGCTGTGCTGTATGGTCTTTGAGTGTATGGCCGCATAAAATAGGAATCTGAAATAAATTATCACACACAAGTACAGTAAAAAAAATATATATATTCTTCAATGTATGCGGTGTATTGTATGCGGGATTTATATCATGTCATGTACCAATGCAACTTAGTTGAATAAATGTCTTTATTATTATTATTATTTTATTATTAATGTAGGCATATTACATGCACCTATGAATGTCAATAAACTACCATCGGTTCGCAAAAAATAAACATTAGTAAAAACCATTTAATTAGTCTTCAGTTGGAAATATCTAAATAAGAAAAATATAAGGTATATTACATCAAAAATCTAGTTATCGCGCAACATACCATTTTGTGTTTTAGCAGATATAACCCTCGCCGCAAAAGATTTTGAGTGATTTGCCGACTGTAGAAGAAGTTTTCGTGCACATAATGTAGAGGGTCCAAGTCTGGCACGTAAAGCCGACATATTAATCAATTATTTTAAGATTTTCGCGCAACTGACTAACCTAATTTTTCACAATTTGAAGGCAATTGTTTTAAAAAATGAAATGAGCGATAGAATGGAACGAATGAAAAGAATGAACTTTTGTACGTCAATGTCATTTAGGCGAGGTATGTTCAAGTTAAGTTTAAAAATGATGATCTCGATTAATGCTGTTTGATGACCTTATCTTATTGTGCATAAATCTCCAAAAATCTCGACAATTGAGGCCGAAGTCATTCATAGGCCACAGGCAACAATAATTTACCAATTTTTTCTAGTATGTAACGTCGAATGCAAGTGCTTCGGTACAAGAACTGATGCAACTCACATCACCTTAGAGCCACGCCACGCACCATGAAACTAAGTCCGTATTTCACAGATTTCACAATGCCAAAAAGTGTATGGAAATGAGACCGATACATCATGTGCAATTGCAGGCGGATCACTGAACAGTTTTCCACACATTTTAGCGTTAGTGGTGATGAAAAAGTAATGAAATAGAAAAAGAAATGGCCCTAAACGCCCTAAAAGTACCTCTACAACAATAAATTTACGAGAATAATTTTCAATTCTAAGACCTAAAACGTTTAGGCTTTATATGGCTTTTCTTAGCTAATCGCGTTTTTATATACAACTCAAATGTTTTGAGTGAACTGGACAAAATGTAATTTAAAAAATGGCTTCTCCAAGCGTCAGCAGTGTTGCCAGAACGTGCTTTTTAGCACGGTTATACGTGCTTTTTTGGATACGAACGTGCTTTTTACGTGCGCTCCCCAAAAACGTGCTAAAACCGTGCTTTTTTAGGTGCTATGGTACTTTATGACTTTACTACTAAAAATGGGGAGGTAATGTTGGTTTGGTACTCTCTAAAACTGTAATTTTTTTCTAACAAGCATTGTGTTAAACAATATTTCTCCCCTCTACCCTACGCTTTGATATCTTAAAGTTAAAAGTTATGTTTTACCTGTGGTTGCAGGAAAGAACTTGTCCTGCAACTGCAAGCTCTATCGTTCGTCTCGTGCAATGTGTACACGATGTAGTAAAGGCTCAATACTCTGTATGCGACGAAAACCGGCCAAGTGCGTATCGGACTTCGCACATTTAGGTTTCCGAACCATGCGCAAAAGTATGCTGTTTCCGAAAAGTCGCTTTAATCTTTGCTATCATCAATGTCCGCCAGCTTGAATGTCATGCTCGCTTAAAGGACTTTGCTTACGGTGGCGTCGTTGATCGGGTCGCCACCTTCCCTAACAGATGGTCGAGGGAGACGATGGCTGAGATACACGTCATACTCGTGATCGGGTGCTGTTTGTGGAGTCCGGTCGTTCATGCTTGGGGGCTATTCATAAATTACGTCATCTATTTTTGACGATTTTTGACCCCCCCCCCCTAAAATCATCCAACCATCATAATTCGAATGACCCCCCCCCCCTATCAAATAAAATGATGTCATTTCTAAAAAATGCGTTCTCAGCTTAATTTTTCAATAAAAAACTATTTAAAATGATTTAGTTATTATTATTTCTTTAAAGTTAAAACAATCAACAAAACAACAAATTAAGACTCAACTCTAAATATCAAATAACAATTTTTATTCATTTAGTGTTTTCCCATGGGGACTTCACCCACTCCTCCAAGTTCTGAATCAAATCGGGCCTGGAATCATGTGGTTCTTGATCAGAGCCTCCAGCCAATTTCATTAGTTATTTATTTATTATAAAAATTTATGTTGATTCAAGTTTAGTAGGTAATTTTTTATAGCATTAACAGTTTATAGAAACACGAATTTCATTCCTTTTTTACTCATTAAAACACTTTTTAAAGATGCGAGAGATGATGTCATCTTGGGATTGACCCCCCTCCCCTCCTACGTCATGCTACCATCATCCAATGTTATGACCCCCCCCCCCCAAATTTGAAATGACGTAATTTATGAATAGCCCCTTGGGGGCTATTCATAAATTACGTCATCTATTTTTGACGATTTTTGACCCCCCCCCCCCCCTAAAATCATCCAACCATCATAATTCGAATGACCCCCCCCCCCCCCTATCAAATAAAATGATGTCATTTCTAAAAAATGCGTTCTCAGCTTAATTTTTCAATAAAAAACTATTTAAAATGATTTAGTTATTATTATTTCTTTAAAGTTAAAACAATCAACAAAACAACAAATTAAGAATCAACTCTAAATATCAAATAACAATTTTTATTCATTTAGTGTTTTCCCATGGGGACTTCACCCACTCCTCCAAGTTCTGAATCAAATCGGGCCTGGAATCATGTGGTTCTTGATCAGAGCCTCCAGCCAATTTCATTAGTTATTTATTTATTATAAAAAATTATGTTGATTCAAGTTTAGTAGGTAATTTTTTATAGCATTAACAGTTTATAGAAACACGAATTTCATTCCTTTTTTACTCATTAAAACACTTTTTAAAGATGTGAGAGATGATGTCATCTTGGGATTGACCCCCCTCCCCTCCTACGTCATGCTACCATCATCCAATGTTATGACCCCCCCCCCCCCCCAAATTTGAAATGACGTAATTTATGAATAGCCCCTTGCAAGGACATAGTAACTACTTTAATACTAGTGTCTTCTCTTGGAGATTGACGAGAGACATCACCCTGTTATGGATTAGTTTTTGTTGACATTGACTCTGAGAGACACCTCTATATTAAATTGGTTTTTTTTTTCCTTTTATATTTAAAACTTATTATTTTTATTTTGACGCTTTGAGACTATGTACATCTCAAAGCACGTTAGAATAGTCATTATTAAGAATGTTTTGACGCTCAGAGACCATTTACATCTTTGATATATTATATTAAATTTTTTTATTCAGACTGAGGCCTTATACATCTCTCAATTTTACTATTATTGTAATGTTTGTAATAGATAATTAATATTTTGACATGAAAAATTTATTAAATTCTTATTGATATATTTCTTAAATTGTAAATTAATATTTTTCTCATGAAAAATCTATCATATGCTTATATTGTAAGACTTTTTAAATTGTACATTAACATTATGACATGTGAAAGTGCCCTTGTGGCCTATTTGCAGAATAAATGTTTGAATTTGAATTATGTTGGTTTTAACATGAAAAATAAGGAAATTTCAAATAAAAAAAAACCTGTTTTATCATAATATAAGTATTTCTTGGTAAAATACCCGTAATAATTAACAGTATCACCAAATTTCAAGTTTATGGGTCAATGGGAAGAAAAATTAATCTTATGAACAAAATTTTCCGACAGACGACTGACGGACGGACGCGTGAGTGACAGCAATAGGAATCATTTTCGACCCTTCGGGTACGGAACCCTAAAAACGTGCTTTTTATCCCAAAAACGTGCTTTTTTGGACTCCCGACCGTGCTTTTTGACGGAAGTACTCTGGCAACACTGAGCGTCAGTTCAATTAGTTCAGTCAGTTGATGTTTGGCAAAAGGGTCGTTGAAGCGGACGCAAACACCGTTGATTCTTTAGATATTGTGAAAATTTGATGTTTTCAGTCTAAACTCAGCGTTAAATAGAAGATATAGACTAATTCACAGTGATCTACTTTTCTTATAATAATTATTGACGCTTCTGAATCTGATTTATAGTGAATATACGTTGACTTGGTAAATTGTTTCAAAACATTTTATCATTTTGACATGTTTCTCTATTTGTACGATCATACACTTACACAGTGTTAAGTGCAATATCGTATATAAGAAGTGACTCAGTGAACTGGATTTGTGTAAACCGTGAAAGTGGAACCGTATTGGGGCTGGTGCCATCATGAGAGTGTTTAGATCGTTAAGGACGAAATGTGGTAACTTTTTGATAGTGTTGCACTTGCGTTGTGGTTGTGGATCCTAACAGGGAGGGGGTGTGAGATGATGGAGCAGAGGTGAAGTCGCCAAAGTGGAGCACCTGGTGGGTGGCGGTGGCGGGTTGCTGCCCGGCGCCTCGCCGCAGCACCCGCCCAACATGCTTCAGCCTATGGAGGATATGATCCTCCCACCCAAGCGACAAGCTGTAGTAGACCGATTGAGGTATGTAGTGAGCTACTTTTTAACTTATATGAAGCCGTCCTATCCCGGCGAAAAAATAAACAATGCCATTCTTTTGTTATCTGCCTTTGGAAACCCAGGGACTGGTAGAGGACGGGTTTGACCCATAGAATTTTGTTGATCAACTTAAAGCATTACCTTTGGTCTTCTCTAACACGTGTTGGCCTGCATGACAACATGATCCAGCACCCAAGCGACAAGCTTTAGTAAACCTCCCGGTGTCGCTGATGTGCGGGATCATAACAAAAACAACTTTGTTTGTTTTTTTCGCCAGGAGACCTCAGGTTAACCAATATCAATGAACTGTTCTCCACCAATAGGTACTGCTTTAAGGGTATTACACATATATACTGGTAGAATTTGGTCGATTAACTAAAAGCAGTCTTGCATGGCGAGTTTCTGGGTTTTTTTTTATAACACGTTAGTGGCAAACAAGCGCGCGGCCCGCCTGATGGTAAGCGGATATGCATTATATTGATGGACAAAAACTAATCAGTCAACACACTCAGGTTCGAAACCTATATAAACGTGGTAAGGGTTGGCAATGTGTCTACACATTCATGTTCGGTGCATTTAAAGTTCAAAGTTCAAAGTTCAAAGTTCTTTATTTGCAAGAATTATGGTACACAAGAGATGACAAAATATATTAAATATAGAACTGCACAATTCACCATTACAATGGCATGCAAAATTTCAATAATAATTTCAAAGAAAACAATAAATACATTACATTAAAATGTCAGTACATAAAAAAGGGTGTAGGTATATTATTACTTCTAGTTAATTATGTCAAATTTGTGGTCATGTCAAAAAATTCCTTAATACTATAAAAACATTTATCCTGAAGCCATGAGCGAAGTTTGACTACGAACATTTTGTACGGTAAAATCCTAAATTCTAGAGGTATATGATTATAGACTTTTATAGATACTATATAACAATTCTTTCTATACAAGGCTGTTTTCGAGACTGATGGCTTAATTCGAAATAAATCTCTATCACGCAAATTCGGATCTATTAGAGTAAACTAATAAATGCATCTCATACTACAGTTATGGGAGTAGTCGAGGTACATTGCTGTTATACTTTAGTATTAGCAGTAGTGAACACTTTATTTCACAAATCAAGTACATAATAAGAAAAACAAACTTAACCATAGATAATTGTACAAAGGCGAACTTATCCCTTCCAGCTAACCTTTAAGAAACTGAGAGGACATGTTATATGACAGACTACTGAACAAGATGTCCAAGTGGCAAAATAGTATGATTAAAAGTAATTAGAAATTCCCGAAGAATTTTATTATGAAGTTGATTTTAACTGATAAATACTTTTTAACCCCTGACGCAAAAAGAGAGGGGTATTATTGTTTGCTTGGTTGATACCTATCAGGAGCATATTTTAAGCAATGTGGGCCATGAAAGAGCATGGAATATTTTAAAATCCTGACTTGTCTCTTGGCCTTACATACATGTATTTAACCAGCTTATTTACCGTCAATGCGGACAGAATCTATTAACCCATCATCTCCCGCGGGTGGTTATTAACTGTATTATATCTTTACAAAATATTGCACTAGAGTAGAGATGACATAGTCCTCACTCCTACATTTTTTGAAACTCACTGCTTACTGATTTTGTCCTTGCCTGCCTTGAGGAGGCCTTTGCCAAGGGGCAATCAGACTTGCAAAAGAAAAGCAAGACACAAATAATAGAATACAACTAAAGGGAAATAAGTCTGAATACAAGGCTAATAATAAAACTTACAGATTTTGTAACTGGAAATCATCTTTTTCTTGTTGTTATTCTGTCCTGTCAGCGAGGAGACATCAGTAACCGAGTTTGTTAGAAAAATGTTTATAAAATGGACTTAAAACATGCTCAAGAGATAACCCATGTCTCACTGTCACTATACTCATTGCAAAAACTCATGTTTAGTAGATAAAACCCCTATAAATTCACAGTTTTAAAGAGTGACTCAGGAGACATAACCATGCAGTTGCACAAGTGCAATCAAGCAGTAAAGAATAGTTGATCCCCACCCAACTATTTAATCCAAATGAAATCATATCAAACCTTAATTTCAATTCACACAAAACTAATATTAGACTTATATTGCATGATTGCTGCACTGAGTTTCAATTTATTGCTCTATTCACACAATCAAGTGCCCGTAAATGTGATATTAATATTACACATTAAGTTTTATAGTTATTGCTGTCTAGAGTAATTAGCTTTTTAGTCTTGCTGCTCTTACAAAATTTTATCACACCTGGACCGGTCATAATAAATGTACACACATACAATATTGCTGAACTATTCGCGCTAAAATGCACCTAAAATGTAAATATGGAAGGAAAACTAGAAAAAAGTGGCAATGTGGCTCATAGATGATGGCATATCTTCGTCCCTAGTGGTCATGGATAAAATCTTAGTACCCAAAAGTTTTAGCCATCGTAGCCAGTACGCCTGGATGTCTGATGGAAGAAGGGTAAGGCGGTATGCATAGCTCCTACTCCTATTGACAACATTAGAGACAAATTTTATATTATTGTCTTCGGTTTCCGCGATTGTTACCGACTACTCTTTGAATGAAACGACTTTTTTTATTCAACTGTTTATGACCCGACTACTTATGTTTTTGTTCTTCGTCGATATCCGATCGTTATAAAAAGTGTATTTCCACAGCCATATAATCAGGTGCAGTCGAGTAGTCCTAACGGGTCGGGTTACGCCGCATATCCGGTCGATTTCAATAAAGTAGCTATTACACTACTACAGTGGCAGGCCATGCTACAAATTAAATAAAATCTACTACGATATACTATGCTATAATAGACGACAGCTGCGTTGGTGCGGCCATGTCTCCTGCATGTCCGATGCTAGATTGGCGAGGCGCGTCTTTTACTGCGAACTGCAGAATGGCAAGAGAAAACATGTGGCCAGTATTTGCGGTATAAAGATGTGCTGAAACGTCACATGAAGAAGACGAACATAGAGCCATCCTCCTGAGAGACATTAGCTGATGGCCGACCCGAATGTGTTCACTCGGGATGCTCGTGAAGACAACCACCCCATTTCGTTTGCCCGCAAATGGCATATCGGAATCGTTTGTTCATCGTTAGTTCACGTTTGTTCAGTAGGTAAAATCGTTAGGACCCGATTCTAACATCGGTTTTTTTTAAAAACAAAATGGGGTGGTCAACTTCACGCTAACCACCCCAAACCAAAATTGTTGTTTCTTTTTAGTTCCTATAGCAAGATAATCGTTAGTTCACGTTTGTTCAGTAGGTAAAATCGTTAGGACCCAACTCTTTCATACTTTTTTTAAAACTTAAAGTGGGGTGGCTGTCTTCACGCTAACCACCCCACCCCGAAATCACCAAAACCAAATATGTGGAGTCATCGGGCGTCGTTAGTTCACGTTTGTTCAGGCATTAAAATCGTTAGGACCTCAATAGTTTAGACACAAAAAAATAAAAACGAAAATTCATACTGTAGGTCTTGTTGACTGGGGTATCTCATTCCGAAGTGCAATAAACTCAGTTTCATTTCGTTTGCCCGCAAATGGCATATCGGAATCGTTTGTTCATCGTTAGATCACGTTTGTTCAGTAGGTAAAATCGTTAGGACCCGATTCTAAACTCGGTTTTTTTAAAAAACAAAATGGGGTGGTCAACTTCACACTAACCACCCCAAACCAAAATTGTTGTTTTTTTTTAGTTCCTATAGCAAGATAATCGTTAGTTCACGTGTGTTCAGTAGGTAAAATCGTTAGGACCCAACTCTTTCATACTTTTTTTAAAACTTATAGTGGGGTGGCTGTCTTCACGCTAACCTAACCACCCCACCCCGAAATCACCAAAACCAAATATGTGGAGTCATCGGGCGTCGTTAGTTCACGTTTGTTCAGGTATTAAAATCGTTAGGACCTCAAAGGTTTAGACACAAAAAAATAAAAACGAAAATTCATACTGAAGGTCTTGTTGACTGGGGTATCTCATTCCGAAGTGCAATAAAGTCAGTTTCATTTCGTTTGCCCGCAAATGGCATATAGGAATCGTTTGTTCATCGTAAGTTCACGTTTGTTTTGTAGGTAAAATCGTTAGGACCCAACTCATTCATACTTTTTTTTAAACTTAAAGTGGGGTGGCTGTCTTCACGCTAACCACCCCACCCCGAAATCACCGAAACCAAGTATGTGGAATCATCGGGCGTCGTTAGTTCACGTTTGTTCAGACATTAAAATCGTTAGGACCTCAATAGTTTAGACAAAAAAAAAAACGAAAATTCATACTGTTGACTGGGGTATCTCATTCCGAAGTGCAATAAACTCAGTTACAATGGTATCCTATCGATTCAACTGCCTGAACAAACGACAACAGGCACTAAATTATCGATCTAGACTGGTACCATATGGGCATTCACAAAGATTTGGCTAGAAAATCAAATAGAACAAGCATTTAACTAGTCAAACGGAGGTCCAAGTGGAAGGGTTCAAATGCCTTTACGGAATCGGGTCATAACGATGTGAGTGCATCAACACACGTCTACATATATTTCTTGATAGATCTAAATCGTTTACATGCGGGCGCTCAAATAGGACTAGTCAGAAAAAAAATCCGAAGAAAAATTGAACAAGTCAACTAGAGTATCTAAGTTGGAGGGGTCATACGCCGAAATAGAATCGGGTCCTTACGATTTAACTGCCTGAACAAACGACTATAGGCAATACTTAATCGATCTAGACTGGTAACTTGCGGGCACTCAAATAGGTATAGCCAAAAAAAATCTGAAGAAAATATAAATAAATTAACTAGAGTATCTAAGTTGGATGGGTCATACGCCGAGATAGAATCGGGTCCTAACGATTTAGCTGCCTGAACAAACGACAATAGGTAACACTTAATCGATCTGGACCAGTAATTTGCGGGCGCACTAATAGGTATAGTCAGAAAAAAATCCGAAAAAATTGTAATGAAGTCAACTAGAGACACTAAGTTGGAGGGGACATACTCAGAGATAGAATCGGGTCCTAACGATTTAACTGCCTGAACAAACGACTATAGGCAACACTTAATCGATCCAGACCAGTAATATGCGGGCGCACCAAAAGGTATAGTCAGAAAAAAAATCCGATGAAAATTTTATTAAGTCAACTAGAATATCTAAGTTGGAGGGGACATAATCAGAGATAGAATCGGGTCCTAACGATTTAACTGCCTGAACAAACGACTATAGGCAACACTTAATCGATCTAGACCATTAACTAGTGGGCGCATAAATAGGTATAGTCAGAAAAAAAATCCGAAGAAACTTTTATTAATTCAACTAGAGTATCTAAGTTGGATGGGTCATACGCCGAGATAGGATCGGGTCCTAACGATTTAACTGCCTGAACAAACGACTATAGGCAACAGTTAATCGATCTAGACCAGTAATTTGCGGGCGCACTAATAGGTATAGTCAGAAAAAAAAACCGAAGAAAATTTAATGAAGTCAACTAGAGAAACTAAGTTGGAGGGGACATATTCAGAGATAGAATCGGGTCCTAACGATTTAGTTGCCTGAACAAACGACAATAGGCAACACTTAATCGATCTGGACCAGTAATTTGCGGGCGCACAAATAGGTATAGTCAGAAAAGAAATCCGAAGAAATTGTAATTAAGTCAACTAGAGAAACTAAGTTGGAGGGGACATATTCAGAGATAGAATCGGGTCCGAACGATTAAACTGCCTGAACAAACGACTACAGGCAACACTTAATCGATCTAAACCAGTAATTTGCGGGCGCACTAACAGGTATAGTCAGAAAAAAAATCCGAAGAAAAATTAATGAAGTCAACTAGAGAAACTAAGTTGGAGGGGACATATTCAGAGATAGAATCGGGTCCTAACGATTTAACTGCCTGAACTAACGACAATAGGCAACACTTAATCGATCTAGACCAGTAATTTGCGGGCGCACTAATAGGTATAGTCTGAAAAAAAATCCGAAGAAAATTTAATTAATTCAACTAGAGTATCTAAGTTTGTGGGGTCATACTCAGAGATAGAATCGGGTCCTAACGAATTAACTGCCTGAAAAAACGACAATAGGCAACACTTAATCGATCTAGACCAGTAATTTGCGGGCGCACTAATAGGTATAGTCTGAAAAAAAATCCGAAGAAAATTTAATTAATTCAACTAGAGTATCTAAGTTTGAGGGGTCATACTTAGAGATAGGATCGGGTCCTAACGAATTAACTGCCTGAACAAACGACTATAGGCAACACTTAATCGATCTCGACCATTAACTAGTGGGCGCACAAATAGGTATAGGCAGAAAAAAAATCCGAAGGAACTTTTATTAATTCAACTAGGGTATCTAAGTTGGATGGGTCATACGCCGAGATAGGATCGGGTCCTAACGATTTAACTGCCTGAACAAACGACTATAGGAAACACTTAATCGATCTAGACCAGTAATTATCGGGCGCACTAATAGGTATAGTCAGAAAAAAAATCCGACGAAAATTAAATTAAGTCAACTAGAGTATCTAAGTTAGATGGGTCATACGCCGAGATAGGATCGGGTCCTAACGATTTAACTGCCTGAACAAACGACTATAGGCAACACTTAATCGATCTAGACTAGTAATTTGCGGGCGCACTAATAGGTATAGTCAGAAAAAAAATCCGAAGAAAATTTAATGAAGTCAACTAGAGAAACTAAGTTGGAGGGGACATATTCAGAGATAGAATCGGGTCCTAACGATTTAGTTGCCTGAACAAACGACAATAGGCAACACTTAATCTATCTGGACCAGTAATTTGCGGGCGCACAATTAGGTATAGTCAGAAAAGAAATCCGAAGAAATTGTAATGAAGTCAACTAGAGAAACTAAGTTGGAGGGGACATATTCAGAGATAGAATCGGGTCCGAACGATTAAACTGCCTGAACAAACGACTATAGGCAACACTTAATCGATCTAGACTAGTAATTTGCGGGCGCACTAACAGGTATAGTCAGAAAAAAAATCCGAAGAAAAATTAATGAAGTCAACTAGAGAAACTAAGTTGGAGGGGACATATTCAGAGATAGAATCGGGTCCTAACGATTTAACTGCCTGAACAAACGACTATAGGCAACACTTAATCGATCTAGACCAGTAATTTGCGGGCGTACTAATAGGTATAGTCAGAAAAAAAATCCGAAGAAAATTTAATTAAGTCAACTAGAGTATCTAAGTTGGAGGGGACATACTCAGAGATGGAATCGGGTCCTAACAATTTAACTGCCTGAACAAACGACTATAGTTAACACTTAATCGATCTAGACCAGTAATTTGCGGGCGTGCTAATAGGTATAGTCAGAAAAAAAACCGAAGAAAATTCAAATAAGTCAACTAGAGTATCTAAGTTTGAGGGGTCATACTTAGAGATAGGATCGGGTCCTAACGAATTAACTGCCTGAACAAACGACTATAGGCAACACTTAATCGATCTAGACCAGTAATTTGCGGGCGCACTAACAGGTATAGTCAGAAAAAAAATCCGAAGAAAAATTAATGAAGTCAACTAGAGAAACTAAGTTGGAGGGGACATATTCAGAGATAGAATCGGGTCCTAACGATTTAACTGCCTGAACAAACGACTACAGGCAACACTTAATCGATCTAGACCAGTAATTTGCGGGCGTACTAATAGGTATAGTCAGAAAAAAAAACCGAAGAAAATTTAATTAAGTCAACTAGAGTATCTAAGTTGGAGGGGACATACTCAGAGATGGAATCGGGTCCTAACAATTTAACTGCCTGAACAAACGACTATAGTTAACATTTAATCGATCTAGACAAGTAATTTGCGGGCGTACTAATAGGTATAGTCAGAAAAAAAACCGAAGAAAATTCAAATAAGTCAACTAGAGTATCTAAGTTTGAGGGGTCATACTTAGAGATAGGATCGGGTCCTAACGAATTAACTGCCTGAACAAACGACTATAGGCAACACTTAATCGATCTAGACCAGTAATTTGCGGGCGCACTAACAGGTATAGTCAGAAAAAAAATCCGAAGAAAAATTAATGAAGTCAACTAGAGAAACTAAGTTGGAGGGGACATATTCAGAGATAGATTCGGGTCCTAACGATTTAACTGCCTGAACAAACGACTACAGGCAACACTTAATCGATCTAGACCAGTAATTTGCGGGCGCACTAACAGGTATAGTCAGAAAAAAAATCCGAAGAAAAATTAATGAAGTCAATTAGAGAAACTAAGTTGGAGGGGACATATTCAGAGATAGAATCGGGTCCTAACGATTTAACTGCCTGAACTAACGACAATAGGCAACACTTAATCGATCTAGACCAGTAATTTGCGGGCGCACTAATAGGTATAGTCTGAAAAAAAATCCGAAGAAAATTTAATTAATTCAACTAGAGTATCTAAGTTTGAGGGGTCATACTCAGAGATAGAATCGGGTCCTAACGAATTAACTGCCTGAACAAACGACAATAGGCAACACTTAATCGATCTAGACCAGTAATTTGCGGGCGCACTAATAGGTATAGTCTGAAAAAAAATCCGAAGAAAATTTAATTAATTCAACTAGAGTATCTAAGTTTGAGGGGTCATACTTAGAGATAGGATCGGGTCCTAACGAATTAACTGCCTGAACAAACGACTATAGGCAACACTTAATCGATCTCGACCATTAACTAGTGGGCGCACAAATAGGTATAGGCAGAAAAAAAATCCGAAGGAACTTTTATTAATTCAACTAGGGTATCTTAGTTGGATGGGTCATACGCCGAGATAGGATCGGGTCCTAACGATTTTACTGCCTGAACAAACGACTATAGGCAACACTAAATCGATCTAGACCAGTAATTTGCGGGCGCACTAATAGGTATAGTCAGAAAAAAAATCCGAAGAAAATTTAATGAAGTCAACTAGAGAAACTAAGTTGGAGGGGACATATTCAGAGATAGAATCGGGTCCTAACGATTTCACTGCCTGAACAAACGACTATAGGCAACACTTAATCGATCTAGACCAGTAATTTGCGGGCGTACTAATAGGTATAATCAGAAAAAAAATCCGAAGAAAATTTAATTAAGTCAACTAGAGTATCTAAGTTGGAGGGGACATACTCAGAGATGGAATCGGGTCCTAACAATTTAACTGCCTGAACAAACGACTATAGTTAACACTTAATCGATCTAGACCAGTAATTTGCGGGCGTACTATAATTTGCGGGCGTACTAATAGGTATAGTCAGAAAAAAAAACCGAAGAAAATTCAAATAATTCAACTAGAGTATCTAAGTTGGAGGGGTCATACTTAGAGATAGAATCGGGTCCTAACGACTAAATTGCCTGAACAAACAACTATAGGCAACACTTAATCGATCTAGACCAGTAATGCGGGCGCACTAATAGGTATAGTCAGAAAAAAAATCCGACGAAAATTAAATTAAGTCAACTAGAGTATCTAAGTTAGATGGGTCATACGCCGAGATAGGATCGGGTCCTAACGATTTAACTGCCTGAACAAACGACTATAGGCAACACTTAATCGATCTAGACCAGTAATTTGCGGGCGCACTAATAGGTATAGTCAGAAAAAAAAACCGAAGAAAATTTAATGAAGTCAACTAGAGAAACTAAGTTGGAGGGGACATATTCAGAGATAGAATCGGGTCCTAACGATTTAGTTGCCTGAACAAACGACAATAGGCAACACTTAATCGATCTGGACCAGTAATTTGCGGGCGCACAATTAGGTATAGTCAGAAAAGAAATCCGAAGAAATTGTAATTAAGTCAACTAGAGTATCTAAGTTGGAGGGGACATACTCAGAGATGGAATCGGGTCCTAACGACTAAATTGCCTGAACAAACAACTATAGGCAACACTTAATCGATCTAGACCAGTAATTTGCGGGCGCACTAATAGGTATAGTCAGAAAAAAAATCCGACGAAAATTAAATTAAGTCAACTAGAGTATCTAAGTTAGATGGGTCATACGCCGAGATAGGATCGGGTCCTAACGACTAAATTGCCTTAAAAAACAACTATAGGCAACACTTAATCGATCTAGACCAGTAATTTGCGGGCGCACTAATAGGTATAGTCAGAAAATAAATCCCACGAAAATTAAACTAAGTCAACTAGAGTATCTAAGTTAGATGGGTCATACGCCGAGATAGGATCGGGTCCTAACGATTTAACTGCCTGAACAAACGACTATAGGCAACACTTAATCGATCTAGACCAGTAATTTGCGGGCGCACTAATAGGTATAGTCGGAAAAAAAATCCGAAGAAAATTTAATTAAGTCAACTAGAGTATCTGTTGGAGGGGACATACTCAGAGATGGAATCGGGTCCTAACAATTTAACTGCCTGAACAAACGACTATAGTTAACACTTAATCGATCTAGACCAGTAATTTGCGGGCGTACTATAATTTGCGGGCGTACTAATAGGTATAGTCAGAAAAAAAAACCGAAGAAAATTCAAATAAGTCAACTAGAGTATCTAAGTTGGAGGGGTCATACTTAGAGATAGAATCGGGTCCTAACGACTAAATTGCCTGAACAAACAACTATAGGCAACACTTAATCGATCTAGACCAGTAATGCGGGCGCACTAATAGGTATAGTCAGAAAAAAAATCCGAAGAAAATTTAATTAAGTCAACTAGAGTATCTAAGTTGGAGGGGACATACTCAGAGATGGAATCGGGTCCTAACAATTTAACTGCCTGAACAAACGACTATAGTTAACACTTAATCGATCTAGACCAGTAATTTGCGGGCGTACTAATAGGTATAATCAGAAAAAAAATCCGAAGAAAATTTAATTAAGTCAACTAGAGTATCTAAGTTGGAGGGGACATACTCAGAGATGGAATCGGGTCCTAACAATTTAACTGCCTGAACAAACGACTATAGTTAACACTTAATCGATCTAGACCAGTAATTTGCGGGCGTACTATAATTTGCGGGCGTACTAATAGGTATAGTCAGAAAAAAAAAACCGAAGAAAATTCAAATAAGTCAACTAGAGTATCTAAGTTGGAGGGGTCATACTTAGAGATAGAATCGGGTCCTAACGACTAAATTGCCTGAACAAACAACTATAGGCAACACTTAATCGATCTAGACCAGTAATGCGGGCGCACTAATAGGTATAGTCAGAAAAAAAATCCGAAGAAAATTTAATTAAGTCAACTAGAGTATCTAAGTTGGAGGGGACATACTCAGAGATGGAATCGGGTCCTAACAATTTAACTGCCTGAACAAACGACTATAGTTAACACTTAATCGATCTAGACCAGTAATTTGCGGGCGTACTAATAGGTATAATCAGAAAAAAAATCCGAAGAAAATTTAATTAAGTCAACTAGAGTATCTAAGTTGGAGGGGACATACTCAGAGATGGAATCGGGTCCTAACAATTTAACTGCCTGAACAAACGACTATAGTTAACACTTAATCGATCTAGACCAGTAATTTGCGGGCGTACTATAATTTGCGGGCGTACTAATAGGTATAGTCAGAAAAAAAAACCGAAGAAAATTTAAATAAGTCAACTAGAGTATCTAAGTTGGAGGGGTCATACTTAGAGATAGAATCGGGTCCTAACGACTAAATTGCCTGAACAAACAACTATAGGCAACACTTAATCGATCTAGACCAGTAATGCGGGCGCACTAATAGGTATAGTCAGAAAAAAAATCCGACGAAAATTAAATTAAGTCAACTAGAGTATCTAAGTTAGATGGGTCATACGCCGAGATAGGATCGGGTCCTAACGATTTAACTGCCTGAACAAACGACTATAGGCAACACTTAATCGATCTAGACCAGTAATTTGCGGGCGCACTAATAGGTATAGTCAGAAAAAAAAACCGAAGAAAATTTAATGAAGTCAACTAGAGAAACTAAGTTGGAGGGGACATATTCAGAGATAGAATCGGGTCCTAACGATTTAGTTGCCTGAACAAACGACAATAGGCAACACTTAATCGATCTGGACCAGTAATTTGCGGGCGCACAATTAGGTATAGTCAGAAAAGAAATCCGAAGAAATTGTAATTAAGTCAACTAGAGTATCTAAGTTGGAGGGGACATACTCAGAGATGGAATCGGGTCCTAACGACTAAATTGCCTGAACAAACAACTATAGGCAACACTTAATCGATCTAGACCAGTAATTTGCGGGCGCACTAATAGGTATAGTCAGAAAAAAAATCCGACGAAAATTAAATTAAGTCAACTAGAGTATCTAAGTTAGATGGGTCATACGCCGAGATAGGATCGGGTCCTAACGACTAAATTGCCTTAACAAACAACTATAGGCAACACTTAATCGATCTAGACCAGTAATTTGCGGGCGCACTAATAGGTATAGTCAGAAAATAAATCCCACGAAAATTAAATTAAGTCAACTAGAGTATCTAAGTTAGATGGGTCATACTCCGAGATAGGATCGGGTCCTAACGATTTAACTGCCTGAACAAACGACTATAGGCAACACTTAATCGATCTAGACCAGTAATTTGCGGGCGCACTAATAGGTATAGTCAGAAAAAAAAACCGAAGAAAATTTAATGAAGTCAACTAGAGAAACTAAGTTGGAGGGGACATATTCAGAGATAGAATCGGGTCCTAACGATTTAGTTGCCTGAACAAACGACAATAGGCAACACTTAATCGATCTGGACCAGTAATTTGCGGGCGCACAATTAGGTATAGTCAGAAAAGAAATCCGAAGAAATTGTAATTAAGTCAACTAGAGTATCTAAGTTGGAGGGGACATACTCAGAGATGGAATCGGGTCCTAACGACTAAATTGCCTGAACAAACAACTATAGGCAACACTTAATCGATCTAGACCAGTAATTTGCGGGCGCACTAATAGGTATAGTCAGAAAAAAAATCCGACGAAAATTAAATTAAGTCAACTAGAGTATCTAAGTTAGATGGGTCATACGCCGAGATAGGATCGGGTCCTAACGACTAAATTGCCTTAACAAACAACTATAGGCAACACTTATCGATCTAGACCAGTAATTTGCGGGCGCACTAATAGGTATAGTCAGAAAATAAATCCCACGAAAATTAAATTAATTCAACTAGAGTATCTAAGTTAGATGAGTCATACGCCGAGATAGGATCGGGTCCTAACGATTTAACTGCCTGAACAAACGACTATAGGCAACACTTAATCGATCTAGACCAGTAATTTGCGGGCGCACTAATAGGTATAGTCGGAAAAAAAATCCGAAGAAAATTTAATGAAGTCAACTAGAGAAACTAAGTTGGAGGGGACATATTCAGAGATAGAATCGGGTCCTAACGATTTAGTTGCCTGAACAAACGACAATAGGCAACACTTAATCGATCTGGACCAGTAATTTGCGGGCGCACAATTAGGTATAGTCAGAAAAGAAATCCGAAGAAATTGTAATTAAGTCAACTAGAGTATCTAAGTTGGAGGGGACATACTCAGAGATGGAATCGGGTCCTAACGACTAAATTGCCTGAACAAACAACTATAGGCAACACTTAATCGATCTAGACCAGTAATTTGCGGGCGCACTAATAGGTATAGTCAGAAAAAAAATCCGACGAAAATTAAATTAAGTCAACTAGAGTATCTAAGTTAGATGGGTCATACGCCGAGATAGGATCGGGTCCTAACGACTAAATTGCCTTAACAAACAACTATAGGCAACACTTAATCGATCTAGACCAGTAATTTGCGGGCGCACTAATAGGTATAGTCAGAAAATAAATCCCACGAAAATTAAATTAAGTCAACTAGAGTATCTAAGTTAGATGGGTCATACGCCGAGATAGGATCGGGTCCTAACGATTTAACTGCCTGAACAAACGACTATAGGCAACACTTAATCGATCTAGACCAGTAATTTGCGGGCGCACTAATAGGTATAGTCGGAAAAAAAATCCGAAGAAAATTTAATGAAGTCAACTAGAGAAACTAAGTTGGAGGGGACATATTCAGAGATAGAATCGGGTCCTAACGATTTAGCTGCGTGAACAAACGACTATAGGCAACACTTAATCGATCTAGACCAGTAATTTGCGGGCGTACTAATAGGTATAGTCAGAAAAAAAATCCGAAGAAAATTTAATTAAGTCAACTAGAGTATCTAAGTTGGAGGGGACATACTCAGAGATGGAATCGGGTCCTAACAATTTAACTGCCTGAACAAACGACTACTCATGCACGTCACGTCACATAGTTTTATGGGTGCGTTCGGAAACATTTTCGTAGATTATTTTATCGGTTCTGTAAATATTCTGTATTTTAGCGTACTTTATGTATTTTGTATATTACAAGAACAGGCAAAATATATAGTACGGGTGGCAAAACCTTAGCCAGAGATAAGAAAATTTTCATAAATACATTGAATGTTGAAATGAGAGTCAAAGTCTACGGTTTCCGAACGCGTTTTAGAGGATTTATGATATGTGTGTAGATAATAGTAGTTTATGCAACTGGTACATAGTAAGGGGTATTAAAACACGAGTGTGTTTTATGAATGAGTGAAACGAAGGTCTCTGTTTTAGCTTCGACAAAAATGCTTTCGTATGTCCGGATTTCCGGTTGTCTTCGTCTACAGGTCGCATTTTTCAACCGATTCTCGTGAAATTTAATGAGCAGGTTCGAAAAAAAAAGAAATTTTTTGTCGAGTCAATTTTCTCTCCTCTACAGGTCGCTATTCTCAACCGATTCTCGAGAAATTTTGTGAGCAGGTTTTATGACTGAGTACATATAATTTTATTAAATAAAGAAAAAGAGCCTACATATATGCCAAGAGTCCGAGTGATTATTCCGTTAATGAAAAAATTATCAAAAACTTTCAAACCGATCGATCTCAATAATCCATTTCATACCCAACCAGTTAAAAAATATAACTTAAATTCTGACATTGTAATGTTAACCACTCTAATACGCTCGTAGAGTCGCTTTACTTCCCATACGTTACAGGCTCAAAAGACTTCAGACGATCAGGTACATTATGACTGATATGAATTAGGTATATGAGTAATATAATGAATATCATCTCATATATATACATTTCAGACGATCTCGGAAAAGGATCGTGGTAACTATCGGCGCTTTATACCTAAACAGAAGTTATTTATTAATGTGTTTTAGTGATACGATTGTGGTAAATAATCTTACCGACATCGACGCACCAAGACGCCGGGGCGTATAGACGCGGGCATCTCCATTAGGGCATATGTTTATTAGGTTACTGTCAATTTCATACGTAGAAATGATATACTTAACCATTTAAATTATAATAATTATAACATAAAGTCTTTTACACACCTACATAATAAATACGATAGCAGAGAGCTAGTCAACGTCTGCCGGAAATAAAAATCTGAGACAGTTTTATTAGGCAGGCGTCCGGCCGGTGACACACATCATTTTAAACCAATAACTCAGTTTATTCAGACTCTATCAACCATTAAAAGTCCCTGTAAAGTGTACACCCTGGCGAGTGCTGTCTCTGGGTACTTATCCCTTGCATTTCATTAAGGTGACGAAAGGGCCTCTTCGTGTTGGCTATGTGGTACTCGTTGGTACTTCGGCTCCACGCACGCCTCGCCTCCCAAATGTAAAAGAATTACGCTATCACAGTCTTCCAATTATAATGATATGCCCATATAAAATTATAACAATATAAACTCAATTAGATTTAAGAAATCGGCGAATGGGGCCACGCGAAATGTAGGGTTCCGTACTTGTCCACCCGATACTTTATGTGGACTATAAAGTTTGCAATATCGGGTAGAGTCAGCCCGACCCAGGTCAGACCTAGCTGAGTTTTTGCTGGACTCTTATCAGCAAGGCTATAGGTTTAGTGAACCAGCGACAAAACTCCCAGTAGCTCGATTCCACTGACACCTCAGATTTGGTTGATATCGCTCAACCAATCTCACTGGAGCGCAAATTCTTAGAGTATTCCGCGTGGTCGTGTCGGAGGTTTCCCCTGGATTTTCCTTAGGCCACTCTTCAACCGCGCACTCCTATCGTATTATTGGCCACGGCCTATAAAGAAAAGAAAGAAAAAGAAAAGAAACATTTATTCGTGATAAAGCCCTAGTCAGGTTTAAAAAAAAATGCAAACATATATTTACTATGTTATTGACAGAATTAACAACATTTTCTAAGGTAATCAACGGAAATTGCTTTTGCAAAGTACATTTCTTAATGTCCGACCGACCGAAGATCTCAAAGAGTGAAACCTGAGCGCCTAGATTTGGAGAAACTGCAGTGTCTAGAGACTAAGAAGACCTATGCTCAGGCAGTTACTAAAGTGATTCAAACCCTGGATTGTGACAGCGGTGACCCTATTGCTAACTGGAATTCAGTTTCGTCTAACTTAGTCGATACCGCGTCACAGATACTGGGTATTAAGGCTTGTAGACGAGAGGATTGGTTCGACGATAACGATGAAACGCTGACCGAAGCAATAGGGAAACACCGGGCTCTGTTGCGTTTGAGTCGTAGAGACCAAACTGATGCAGTCAAGCAGGATGGTATTCTACTCCGAAGAAAAGTCAGGGAGGTAAAGAATAAGTGGTGGCAGGACAAGGCCGCGCGCATACAGTGGCTTTCCGACACGAACCAGCTGGGTGCATTTTACAATGAAATTCGCAAGCTTGTTGGTCCTATACACCGAAGTTCTGTGCCGCTAAAATCTTCCGACGGCACTCAACTTGCTACCAACAAACTTGATGTGCTCAAAAGGTGGGCAGAACATTTTAATAACTTATTAAATGTTGACCGTGCTGCAGATATGCAGCATATTCAGCTGATAACTCCACTGCCTATCGAATTTAAGCTGGATGAACCTCTGTCTTTGTGCGAGATCGTCGCTGCCATACAACAACAACAAAATAAAAAGGCGGTGGGCATTGATAATGTACCTGGGGAGTTAATGAAGTATGGTGGCTCGGAGCTTCATGAAGCTATCTGGAAATTGTTCACGAAAATGTGGGACGAAGAGCGAATACCTGACGACTTTCGTGTCTCTCGCATCTGTTCCCTATACAAAAACAAAGGTGACCGCTCCGACTGCAACTCTTACAGGGGCATTTCCCTTCTAACTACTCCGGGAAAAGTCTTTGCCCGAATTCTTTTAAACCGCCTGATGTCGTTGTCAGAAGGTATTTTACCAGAGACCCAATTCGGTTTCCGACCCAATCGAGGCACCTGCGAGGCTATTTTCTCTGTGCGCCAACTTCAAGAGAAATGTAGAGAGCAAGGTCAACCGATGTACCTCTGTTTCGTGGACCTGGAAAAGGCGTTCGACAGTGTGCCTCGCGACGCGTTATGGGTGGTTCTAGCGAAACTAGGATGTACGGAGAAGTTTGTAAGGATGGTCCGACTACTGCATGATAACATGCTATGCTGCGTAAGTGTCAATGGCGAGCAGTCTGATTATTTCCCCGTCAGCTGTGGCGTGAAGCAGGGGTGCGTCCTAGCGCCAACTCTGTTTGCCTTGTACTTCGCAGTAGTAGTTCGGGAGGCACTGCAAACTTTATCTGAGGGCATCCGTATTCGCTACCGCACCGACGGCGGCATATTTAACTTAGCCCGGCTAAGAGCGCGCACTAAAGTGTCTCACGCGATCATCACGGAGATGATGTATGCAGACGATTTATGTTTTGTGACGGAATCCCCAGGTGCTCTACAAAAGCTTATGTCGAGTCTGAATGAGTCATGTCAAAGATTTGGCCTTAAAATAAGTATCAAAAAGACCGAAGTCATGGTTTTAGACACAACAGCCAATCCTCAACCTCATATTGACATCAAGCTCGGCCGGGACTCACTTAAGCAAGTAGAGCAATTTAAGTACCTGGGGAGCACAATTACATCTAAGTGCCACCTCGATAACGAAGTCAACTGCAGAATAGGAGCCGCTGCAGCAGCCTTCGGCAAACTTCATTCCAAGGTGTTCCGGTCACATGACATAAAGCTCCCTACTAAGGTAGCTGTATATATGGCGATAGTCCTGCCAAATTTGCTGTATTCCTCAGAAACGTGGTGCTTGTATCGCAAACATATCCGCTCGTTAGATCGTTTCCATCTGAGATGCCTCCGCGACATAATGGGCATCCACTGGTCCGACCGTGTTAGGAACACAGAAGTCCTCAGGCGTGCTGATGTCGCGGGAATAGAGGCCTATCTAATGAGACGCCAACTGCGATGGTGTGGACATGTCTCTCGTATGGCTGGGGAAAGGATTGCAAAGCGCATCTTTTACAGCGAACTGCAGAACGGGAAGCGCAAACAAGGCGGGCAGTTTTTGCGGTATAAGGATGTGCTGAAGCGTCATATGAAGAGGGCCCATATAGACCCATTCAAGTGGGAAACAATAGCAGAAGGCCGGTCGCAGTGGAGAAACAAGGTACACATACAAGTGCGTGAATTTGAAGCGACGCGGCGAATAGAACTGGATGCTAAGCGCGACGAGCTGAAGGCCAGACTACCTGCGGCCATTCAATATAACTATGTCGGAGGGGTGCTGACGTGCAACGAGTGTGGACGCACGTTCACTGCCAAAATCGGTTACGTCAGTCACCAGAGAGCACACCAGCGACGTTCTCAACAGTAGTCAACAGTCACTGTGGCCGAAAACGGCTAGGGGATGATGATGGTGGTGTGAATCCTACATTATATGTACGAGTAGGTAGGCTATTTATGGACCGAATTAATAAATTATCGATTCAGCTGGTTTTTTTTCTATGATTGTAACATTTGTAACAATTCTTGCCCCAGATATACAGGTTTAGGTACCTGCCGCTGTCTTATGTAATCTTTTTAGGATATGATTGAGATCCAGCTGATACTTTATAAAACTGTCATCTACTTGATTTGAAGGTCAGATGAGATGGCAGTCGCTTTCGTAAATATTAGGGTTTGCTCCCGGGAAATACCGGTACCGAAAATACCGGGATTTCCCGGTTTATTGAACCAAGGTAGGAACCGGTACTACGAAATCGAATTCCCGGTATTTTCGGGATTTTCGGGAAATGGAATTTGCAGCTTAAATTTAATACGCTAATCTATAAATGATAAGAGATATATCGATAAAATAACGCAAGCAATGTTTATAAACGGAAACATCGCTCTAAGCAGCCAATTCACGACCACGGCTGGCCATTACTCCGTCCCGCTTATACAAATTCATCAGCGCCGTCACCTAACCAGTCCTCCACCCGCATACTTACCCCAACGTGCGTGTTCATTGTTCTACAGCTACACTATTAGTAGGTAGTCGCCCAACTAGCACCCAACCAGCACGCTAGCGTTAAGAATACCTGTATATCATTCTTATATCGGTTCCATATGATTATTAAAGTGTTAACACATGCCTGTATAAAGATGTTAGAGCATGCTATAACATCGTTATAACCCCGAAACAGGCCCACGCGATACAACAGGTAAAGATTACAGAACGCCTGTAGAGCAGTGATCTTTATACCTGTAGTGTTAACCAACCCTCGACAACAGCAATAATACCGATGAAGTGTTAGCTGAGAGTGAATTAACACTCTTGTGCAGGTACTATTACAGGTACAGCAAGAGTGTTAATTCACCCTCAGCTAACACTTCCACCGGTATCACTGTGGTTGTAGAGGGTTGGTTTTGGTTACCGCTATGGGTTATAGAAGCGCTTCGGCTGAGAACGATTTACCACTTTAGACTATTACACCTATTAAAATATTTCAAGTGAGAATCTTACTTCTTTCTGATTAATATTATCTTACACGGTTACAATAAAATTATGTGACAAACACCTTACCAAATGACAAAGGAATATTTGACAGAAGGAGATAAGCAATAACTAATTATTGAAATGATTTTTGTTTGTGAAGTGTAAACAATCTGTCCTCGTAATTTTACGGTTATTTTATACGTTTTTTGAGATGCAAATACCATATTGTACAGGATTTGTCTTCATTCATAACAATGTAACATAACGGTGTAATAATTACACTTACTATATTCTGGACAAACTCTGTACTACAACCTTAACTTGTACAAGACACTCCACGGCAGCAATGATTATGACAGACTGTTGATTCAATTAAAGTTAAAATAATAATGAACAAATTGTAAGCATTTAGTAAACTCTTTGATATAATTTTGAGTCCTTTTTATAAAACGCTAAGATAAAATAAGCAAATTCATTGTGATTTATATAATTAATGTGTATTTTGATAACAAAACACGTGTATTTTCTTTTTGCATCCCTGATATTATTATCATATTGTCCAAAAAAGGTATTAGGCTAAAACTACTCACGTCTCAAAACCACCACAAGTAATTTCCCGAAAGTACCGAAAATACCGGGAAATCCCGGTTCCTCTACCGGCCAGTACCGAAAATCCCGGGACTGATAAATGGTACCGGTTCTGCATTCCCTAGTAAATATAGTACCTACGCCAAATCCTGGGATAACGTTAGGTTAAGCCCTGTCCTTGGGTATCCTTTAGGAACGTAATGATAGGGGTTTAGAAATTATTAATGCCTAATATTTATTTCATTTAAAAAAAAGCAAGATAACATAACCCAATACATGGCACTTTCGATCCTATCTCATAATGACAGAGATGATCAATAGGTATCATCAATTAGACATAAGCTAGTCTTAAGTTTATTGTTTTATGACGATGTATATTATTATTGAATAAAAAAAAAATTAGACAGACGTAGAAAAACTTTATTCAACATCACATTTATACATATGTTAAAACTTAAGAAAGGGAAAATTTAAAAGTAACATTAGTTCTTAATTCTCATTGGTTCTTAAACTTTTAGTGATAAGGGACCATTTGACTTTTTTTTTGTCTTGCCATGGACCACCTCTTATTTCCCGGTCCGGCGACGGCTCCGCTCCCTCATAGCGCAACTCTCGCGAGCCGTTGTTTTGTTGATTCGTAAACACTTATTTAATATTTTTCTGATGGCTTCGCGGACCATTTTGGGTGCTTCCAGGGATAGGACCGCGGACCACCGGTTAAGAACCACTGCTTAAGTAAACAGGCATGAAGGTGTCGAACATAGGAACGTTTACCTTGGTTATTTATAATAAACTAGCATTTTATGGACTTGAATTCAGTCCTATGGAGTAACGCGTAAGGTATACCTATCTCAAACTTGCTAATTGATACTGCTGCGGCTACTTTAACCCTTTACTTGGCATGGACACATAATTATAGTGTAATTGTTAAAATATGACAACAGTTCTGAGATTTAGGCTCAAAAATATGTTAGAAAAAATTATTTAAAAAAATCGAATGTTTTCAGTTTTCCTGAAAATCAATGTATATTACAGTATACAATGCCAAGTTTAGTATTGTATAATACACGTACAGGACAAACTGAGCATGTGTGGCGTTTGCATGCCTCAGTTGTCCAGTGATCGCGAAGGGGTAGATTGCGCTTGCTCATAGAAAAAAAATCCTCTTATACGCAATGAAAGATTAGTACATTTTATTGTATTGTATAAATCAGAGCCTTGCCTCTGGCGTACCAAAGGCACAGAACATCAGGATTGAAACAAAAAAGCAGTGACATTACGAAAAGCCCTTTCATTGCTTGCTTGCTGTTTTACCCTAATAGTGCTGCGTCAGCATCAAGCACAGCAGACGAACGGTGCCATGGTTACAGCTGAGAGTGTGCACAGGTTTACCGCTACCGGGTTTGTGCTCAACCTAGCCGGGCTTTATACCTGATCAGTTGAACTGTACAGGCAAATCTGCGCAAGCATACCCTAAGTGTGTATGGCCAGCTTTATTTAAACTTACTATGACTTTCCAATCATTATTATCATCATCCTCCTAGCGTTATCTCAGTACAGTTGCATCCTGAAGGATGCCTGGGGTCAGCTACCTAATCCCAAGATTTTAGCGTAGGCACTAGTTTTTATGGAAGCGACTGCCGTCTGACCTTCCAACCCCGAGGGGAAACTAGACCTTATTGGGATTAGGTTCTGTCAAGTGAGTGGGCAACTTGACTGTTAAAAGTTCAAGCTGATACAGTGATTTTGTAATTAGAACGTGACACACTTTAATAAATTCCAACTTTGTAGGATTCCGGAAGGAAGGAACCCTTATAGTTTTGCAATGTCCGTCCCCGTCCATCCCCGACTTAGCTCAGTGACCACTAGTACCAGAAAAGTGTAATTTGGCATGAGTATACATATCATAACGCTGACAAAACGGTAGAATAAAATCTTGAAAAAAATATTTTTTTAGGTGATTTCCCTACTCGTAAAGTGGTGGTGCATTTTTTTTCTTTTGCAATTTTCATCATAATCCGTTCAGCTGCTGCTTAATGTGATTGAGTACCTAACCAACATCCTAACATCTAAACTCTCGCATTTGGAATATTTAGTAGAATAATTTAACATTATTCGGAATACCTAGGCACAGTTATTTATACGTGCGTAAGTAATATAGAGTTGTTGACACTTCCGTAGATGAAGGGGGACCATTACTTGTAGCCATTTTATTGATTTGATTGGAACATATTAATGTTATATATTGAAATTAAATCGGTGTGGAATTTATATGAAATGAATGAAACTTTCATAAATTTTACGTGCCAGCTGTAGGTACATATGAAAAATAAGTATCTAAACTAATCAAAGTGAAGCAATTTCCATTTAATAGGTACCGACCGAGTCAATCAAGCGAGCCATACCTACATAAGAGTATAAATCATTATATCGATACAAATTCAAAATCGTGCCAGCATTCATTTATAGTCCCTATTCCGTCCCTATATCACCGCATACCAGGTAGAGTCAGTCCGACCCAAGTCGGGTCTAGCTTAGCTTCTTGGTGAACTGGTTCTCAGCTAGACTAGGTTTAGTGAACCAGAGACAACCCCTTAGTATCGCCATACAGCGAGGAAACGCTGCCAGCGTTCTTGGCACCATGCCACAAGGGCCTTTTTTAGACTTTTATTCGTTTTATTTTATATTTGTAATAGTTTAATTTAGTTTTTGTTAATTCATGTATTAATCGTTTGAATACAAAATACTTATTATTTTCTGTTCACTGGAAATAATACAAAAAGACTAAGAAGATTTAAGTCATCATCATCATCATCAGCCTATATATGTCCCACTGCTGGGCACAGGCCTCCTCTCATAGATGAGAGGGATTGGGCAGTCGTCCCCACGCTGGCCCAGAGCGAGTTGGGGACTTCACATACAACTTTGAATTCCTTCGCGGATGTATGCAGGTTTCCTCACGATGTTTTCCTTCACCGAAAAGCTAACGGTAAATATCAAATGATATTACGTACATAAGTTCCGAAAAACTCATTGGTACGAGCTGGGATTCGAACCCACGACCGCCGCTTGACAGCCGCATGCTTGAACCACTGGGCTACCGTAGCTTATAAGAAGCTTTTATTTTTTTAAGAAGATTTAAATAAAACTTGTAAAAAGCGATCTCTTCGAAAGTTGGGTCCATTGGAATTGGATTGGTGGATTTTGGAACCTTTGGGGTTGCATTTAGGGACATCGATTTTTGTTCGGTAGTTTATACATACTGTCATAAAGTAGTGAAGTAAGAGTAACGTTCCTGTGCTTGACATTGACTCATAATCAGTTTATCGGAATTTTCGTAGCATTTTTGAGCTGTCATAGGGACTTCTCATTTATCGACTGTACCAACGTACAAACATATTTTTTCTGGCTTTATAGGCCAGGCCCAATAAAGTGATATACGTGCGCGGTTGGAGATTAGCTTCAACCGAATCTGAGATGTGAGTGGAATCGAGTTTTGTCGCTGGTTCACTAAACCTAGCCTAGCTGAGAAGAGTTCAGAAAGATGCTAAGCTAGGCCCGAGTTGGGTCGGACTGACTCTACCCGGTATGCGGCGATATAGGGACGGAATAGGGACTACAAATGAATGCCGGGTTGTCACGATCGTGCGGTGGACGTCCCTGTCAGCGGGAATGGCCAAGTGCACGGCTCGTGTATAAGTGCAGCGTTCCATCTTTGCTAATCAGTAATCGCCGAGTTACGTGGGGGCAGGGCAGGGATGGGAACGTAGTTGACAGCTTTCCTAACTAACGGATTCTTATGATGGGTAGCGTTATCAGAATAACGTCTGACAAAGAGGCTCAGGCTGACTTCCATCTTATCCACTCGTCGCCTTAATCAACTGAATCGTTAAATCGTCAACTATCCCCACTGGTCTATCTATATTTCTATGACGTCAATGATAAAACCTAGTTTGCTCGATAAAAACGTTAAAAAGACATGTATTTATGAAAATAAAACGGCATGTTGACAAAATAGCACAATGGGCCATATAAGAGTGTCGAACTGTTAGCACGGTATGGTAGACCATGTAGGAATGTAGGCAGGATGACAAGTTTGATCGACATATCACTGTGAACAAATTAAAAAGTGATAAATTGCATCTTTACAGTCGACGACAAAGATATGCATAGGTACAGTCAGCGTCATGTAGTATGTAGCAGCCAAACTGGCCAAATAGTTCGGTACACCTTACAAAATATATGATGTACCGAACTATTTGGCCACTTTGGCTGCTACATACTATATGACGCTGACTGTACAGTTATCGTGTTATTACAAAGGAATAAGGAACAAAAATGTAAACATACTTTGACTTCGACTGTACTCAGACGTCATGGCATTGTGGATAGGAACCGGGCCGAATTGAAATCGTATGCGTCTTATACGTCTATTTATAATTATGGCTGCATGCACTAACTTTCCCCCAGTGAACATACTGTAGATTAACGTTTTTTTTAGAATCGCATTTGTTTTATGTTTACTTGCGACAAGTATATTTGAACTGTTGGCGTCTTGGAATGCTACGTGCGCCTGGTGGGTCAAAGTTAGGGACAATGCAGCGTAAGCAAAGTCATGGCATTTTTTTTTGCCATGGAAGCAAAGAACGAGCTTTTGCGGTTGAGATTGCTGACTCCCAGAAATCGGATGTCTAGGAGTTCGTTAAGGATTTGCATCGAAGATTAGAAATAAATATGGGATTGTATCTTGTGGAGCAGATTTCGCTAGCTATCAAGCGTGTCCCGGATGGTTCTATCTATGCATAATTAACTAATTAGTATTTAAGTTTGATGAAGCCTGCTATTTTGCTGATTTACATTGGTGGTTGGTGGTGTAGTGGTATTGCTGATTGTGAATTACATTACTGCCGGTTTTGTACAATGTGCAATGAGCTTCTTTTTATCCGACTGTTTATTCATTTACTGCCAATACTTAAAGATTTGTCCCGGTGCCTCCGCATACCAGGTAGAGTCAGTCCAACCCAGGTCTGGCCTGAGTTTATTGCTAGACTCTTCTCAGCTAGGAAAGGTTTAGTAAACCAGAGGAAAAACTCCCAATAACTCGATTCCACTCACACCCTAGATTCGGTTGAAGCCGCTCAACCAATCTCACTGGAGCGCAAAGTCTTAGAGTATTCCAGTGTTTAAACCGCCCGCGTGGTCGCGCCCTGGTTTCCCTTGAATTTTCCTCAGGCTACTTTGCAACCGCCAACTCCTATTTTGGTCCGGCTTTATTGGACCCGGCGGCCACAGTCAGGTTTTCAAAAAATACCAATTATTACGGAATAAAACAAAATATCACAGAAACTAATTTTAGATGATAATAATTTATAGTACATTACTTACCAAGGGCGATAAAACAAAGAATGTCTCAGACCGCAGGCATTTTACGCCCGAGCCGAAGGCAAGGGCGATAAATATGCGATCTGAGGCTTTCTTTATTATCGCTCGTGGTAAGTACAAAATTTTATGTCACCCCCTGGCCAGGAAGTGGGTTTTTTCGCGCGCGGAGCGTGCGATAATGGCCACTTTATGGCCAGGTGTGACATAAATATATTTATTCACTCCATCAGAAAGTAACTAAATAATGATATGTATAAGTAGGTACATAGTTTGGCGGTTGAGACTGGTGCCCAGGTCACCAGGTATCCAACCCTCAGAAATCTATAACACCTTTGCGACAGTCGATCACTGCGAAATCTAAAATGTAAGCCATTGTACTAAGTTAGCTAGAAGAGATAACTAAAAACATGACAAAAGTGTGTGTATTTTATAATAATTTTTTGTTCATCGTCGACTAAATGCAATGCTAATAGAAACAATAATCTGCTAATAATTCTAATAAATAGGCAACTCGTACGATAGGACATGTACCTAACGCACATATTATAGGTGTGATTCCCATGAAGTGTCCTGCAAAGGGATCCCTCGGCTACGGTAACCGTTTAACATCAAGGAGCATGCTAAGGAGATTCCAGACTACAATATTTTACCAAAAATTAAACGGTAAACGAGGACAGTCGTATAAAAATCTTAGAATAATGATGCTGATTTGAAATAAAAAAGATAGAGATCTTTCCTTCCCACCATGCCATCATTTTCATGTGTCTGTCTTTGAAATCAGACTGACGGGGACATGAAATAAAAGCCATATCCTAGAGAATCTAGAGATGTTACTGTTAGTACGATACTTAGATCTACATAAATGTCAAATCCCATACTAATCATGATATGAAAATATGCCTAACCACGTTTGAAAAGTTATGTGATTACCCCGCTGGTTATGTTTTTAAAAATGCACGATGTACGTACTATATTTGAGAATTTAACATTACTTGTTTATAGATAGAGAATGCTTTTTAAGCGATCTGTTAACAAATCGAATCAATAAAAGTGAGGCAACGAGCTTACGAATCGCCTGGAACAGAAAACGTTCCTAAGCTACGGTGTCTGCTTGTCAAATCAGACCAACTGTATGTTTGTTTGCCACCGTCATGACATTAAAAAAAAAGCTTCAGTAGCTATTTTGTGTACGACATCGCTATCTATTTTAATTATAGGTATAAGGCTAACGGCCACTCTTCCTACGCTACGGCCAGTTTGTCAAATCAGGGTAAACTCTAAAACTACTGAACCGATTTTAATGCTGTTTTCACCTGATTAAAGCTTGATTCCTGAGAAAAGTTTTTATGTATTAATTGTGTGTATTTTTGCGCTCATATATTCAAATACGTACTTAGGACGGGACGCGTCGCTGGTACGGTAATGAACAAACTCGTAGCATTTTCAAATCCAAATATCTCCGTTCACACAGCAATCCGAGACTGACCACCATACTAACTATTTATCGTCTTGCTGAGACCTATCCAACGACACCACACTCAACTCTATTGGTCCGGGTACCAAAATCCCCATTGTCCTTTTACATTTATTATGAATTTTACGTAAAAAACGGTTTGTGCGAAAAATCGTCATTATACTCGCTTTCGACTATTTCGGAGGTCAGGATTATATCCGATTCTATCTCGGCGTATATGGTATGACCCCTCCAACTTAGATACTCTAGTTGAGTTATTAAAATTTTCTTCGGAGTTTTTTCTGACTATACCTAAACCTATGCGCCAGCAAATTTCCTATCTAGATCGATTAAGTATTGCCTATAGTCGTTTGTACAGGCAGTTAAATCATAAGGACCCGATTCTATCTCGGCGTATGACCCCTCCAACTCAGATACTCTAGTTGACTTATTTAAATTTTCTTCGTATTTTTTTTCTGACTATACCTATTTATGCGTCCTCAAATTTTCCATCTAGATCGATTGAGTATATCCTATTGTCGTTTGTTCAGGCAGTTCAATCGTTAGGACCCGATTCCATCTCTGAGTATGTCCCCTCCAACTAAGCTACTCTAGTTGACTTAATTAAATTTTCTTCGGATTTTTTTCTGACTATACCTATTTGTGCGCCCGCAAATTACTGGTCTAGATCGAGTAAGTGTTGCCTATAGTCGTTTGTTCAGGCAGTTAAATCGTTAGGACCCGATCCTATCTCTGAGTATGACCCCTCAAACTTAGATACTCTAGTTGAATTAATTAAATTTTCTTCGGATTTTTTTTCTAACTATACCTATTAGTGTGCCCGGAAGTTACTGGTCTAGATCGATTAACTGTTGCCTATAGTCGTTTGTTCAGGCAGTTAAATCGTTAGGACCCGATCCTATCTCGGCGTATGACCCATCCAACTTAGATACTCTAGTTGAGTTAATAAAAGTTCCTTCGGATTTTTTTTCTGACTATACCTATTTGTGCGCCCGCAAATTACTGGTCCAGATCGATTAAGTGTTACCTATTGTCGTTTGTTCAGGCAGTAAAATCGTTAGGACCCGATTCTATCTCTGAATATGTCCCCTCCAACTTAGTTTCTCTAGTTGACTTCATTAAATTTTCTTCGGATTTTTTTTCTAACTATACCTATTAGTGCGCCCGCAAATTACTGGTCCAGATCGATTAAGTTTTACCTATAGTCGTTTGTTCAGGCAGTTAATTCGTTAGGACCCGATCCTATATCTAAGTATGACCCCTCAAACTTAGTTACTCTAGTTGAATTAATTAAATTTTCTTCGGATTTTTTTCTGACTATACCTACCTTGTGTGCCCGCAAATTACTGGTCTAGATCGATTAAGTGTGGCCTTTTGTTGTTATTTCAAGCAGTTAAAGCGTTAGGACCCGATTCTATCTCGGCATATGACCCCACCAACTTAGATACTCTAGTTGACTTATTTAAATTTTCTTTGGATTTTTTTCTGACTATACCTACCTTGTGTGCCCGCAAATTACTGGTCTAGATTGATTAAGTATTGCCTATAGTCGTTTGTTCAGGCAGTTAAATCGTAAGGACCCGATTCTATCTCGGCGTATGACCCCACCAACTTAGATACTCTAGTTGACTTATTTAAATTTTCTTTGGATTTTTTTCTGACTATACCTACCTTGTGTGCCCGCAAATTACTGGTCTAGATCGATTAAGTGTTGCCTATAGTCGTTTGTTCAGGCAGTTAAATCGTTAGGACCCGATTCTATCTCTGAGTATGACCCCTCCAACTTAGATACTCTAGTTGACTTAATAAAATTTTCTTCGGATTTTTTTTCTGACTATACCTATTTGTGCGCCCGCAAATTACTGGTCTAGATCGATTAAGTGTTGCCTATAGTTGTTTGTTCAGGCAATTTAGTCGTTAGGACCCGATTCTATCTCTGAGTATGACCTCTCCCACTGAGATACTCTAGTTGACTTATTTAAATTTTCTTCGGTTTTTTTTTTCTGACTATACCTATTAGTGCGCCCGCAAATTACTGGTATAGATCGATTAAGTGTTGCCTATAGTCGTTTGTTCAGGCAGTTAAATCGTTAGGACCCGATTCTATCTCTGAGTATGACCCCTCAAACTTAGATACTCTAGTTGAATTAATTAAATTTTCTTCGGATTTTTTTTCTGACTATACCTACCTTGTGTGCCCGCAAATTACTGGTCTAGATCGATTAAGTGTGGCCTTTTGTTGTTATTTCAGGCAGTTAAAGCGTTAGGACCCGATTCTATCTCGGCATATGACCCCACCAACTTAGATACTCTAGTTGACTTATTTAAATTTTCTTTGGATTTTTTTCTGACTATACCTACCTTGTGTGCCCGCAAATTACTGGTCTAGATCGATTAAGTGTTGCCTATAGTTGTTTGTTCAGGCAGTTAAATCGTTAGGACCCGATTCTATCTCTGAATATGTCCCCTCCAACTTAGTTTCTCTAGTTGACTTCATTAATTTTTCTTCGGATTTTTTTTCTAACTATACCTATTAGTGCGCCCGCAAATTACTGGTCTAGATCGATTAAGTGTTGCCTATAGTTGTTTGTTCAGGCAATTTAGTCGTTAGGACCCGATTCTATCTCTGAGTATGACCTCTCCCACTTAGATACTCTAGTTGACTTATTTAAATTTTCTTCGGTTTTTTTTTCTGACTATACCTATTAGTGCGCCCGCAAATTACTGGTATAGATCGATTAAGTGTTGCCTATAGTCGTTTGTTCAGGCAGTTAAATCGTTAGGACCCGATCCTATCTCGGCGTATGACCCCTCAAACTTATATACTCTAGTTGAATTGATTAAAAAATTTTCGGATTTTTTTTTTAACTATACCTACCTTGTGTGCCCGGAAGTTACTGGTCTAGATCGATTAACTGTTGCCTATAGTCGTTTGTTCAGGCAGTTAAATCGTTAGGACCCGATTCTATCTCTGAGTATGACCCCTCAAACTTAGATACTCTAGTTGAATTAATTAAATTTTCTTCGGATTTTTTTTCTGACTATACCTACCTTGTGTGCCCGCAAATTACTGGTCTAGATCGATTAAGTGTGGCCTTTTGTTGTTATTTCAGGCAGTTAAAGCGTTAGGACCCGATTCTATCTCGGCATATGACCCCACCAACTTAGATACTCTAGTTGACTTATTTAAATTTTCTTTGGATTTTTTTCTGACTATACCTACCTTGTGTGCCCGCAAATTACTGGTCTAGATCGATTAAGTGTTGCCTATAGTTGTTTGTTCAGGCAGTTAAATCGTTAGGACCCGATTCTATCTCTGAATATGTCCCCTCCAACTTAGTTTCTCTAGTTGACTTCATTAATTTTTCTTCGGATTTTTTTTCTAACTATACCTATTAGTGCGCCCGCAAATTACTGGTCTAGATCGATTAAGTGTTGCCTATAGTTGTTTGTTCAGGCAATTTAGTCGTTAGGACCCGATTCTATCTCTGAGTATGACCTCTCCCACTTAGATACTCTAGTTGACTTATTTAAATTTTCTTCGGTTTTTTTTTCTGACTATACCTATTAGTGCGCCCGCAAATTACTGGTCTAGATCGATTAACTGTTGCCTATAGTCGTTTGGTCAGGCAGTTAAATCGTTAGGACCCGATCCTATCTCGGCGTATGACCCATCCAACTTAGATACTCTAGTTGAATTAATAAAAGTTCCTTCGGATTTTTTTTCTGACTATACCTATTTGTGCGCCCGCAAATTACTGGTCCAGATCGATTAAGTGTTACCTATTGTCGTTTGTTCAGGCAGTAACATCGTTAGGACCCGATTCTATCTCTGAATATGTCCCCTCCAACTTAGTTTCTCCAGTTGACTTCATTAAATTTTCTTCGGATTTTTTTTCTAACTATACCTATTAGTGCGCCCGCAAATTACTGGTCTAGATCGATTAAGTGTTGCCTATAGTGGTTTGTTCAGGTAGTTAAATCGTTAGGACCCGATTCTATCTCTGAGTATGTCCCCTCCAACTTAGTTTCTCTAGTTGACTTCATTAAATTTTCTTCGGATTTTTTTTCTAACTATACCTATTAGTGCGCCCGCAAATTACTGGTCTAGATCGATTAAGTGTTGCCTATAGTGGTTTGTTCAGGCAGTTAAATCGTTAGGACCCGATTCTATCTCTGAGTATGTCCCCTCCAACTTAGTTTATCTAGTTGACTTCATTAAATTTTCTTCGGATTTTTTTTCTGACTATACCTATTTGTGCGCCCGCAAATTACTGGTCTAGATCGATTAAGTGTTGCCTATAGTTGTTTGTTAAGGCAATTTAGTCGTTAGGACCCGATTCTATCTCTGAGTATGACCTCTCCCACTGAGATACTCTAGTTGACTTATTTAAATTTTCTTCGGTTTTTTTTTCTGACTATACCTATTAGTGCGCCCGCAAATTACTGGTATAGATCGATTAAGTGTTGCCTATAGTCGTTTGTTCAGGCAGTTAAATCGTTAGGACCCGATTCTATCTCTGAGTATGACCCCTCAAACTTAGATACTCTAGTTGAATTAATTAAATTTTCTTCGGATTTTTTTTCTGACTATACCTACCTTGTGTGCCCGCAAATTACTGGTCTAGATCGATTAAGTGTGGCCTTTTGTTGTTATTTCAGGCAGTTAAAGCGTTAGGACCCGATTCTATCTCGGCATATGACCCCACCAACTTAGATACTCTAGTTGACTTATTTAAATTTTCTTTGGATTTTTTTCTGACTATACCTACCTTGTGTGCCCGCAAATTACTGGTCTAGATTGATTAAGTATTGCCTATAGTCGTTTGTTCAGGCAGTTAAATCGTAAGGACCCGATCCTATCTCGGCGTATGACCCATCCAACTTAGATACTCTAGTTGAATTAATTAAAGTTCCTTCGGATTTTTTTTCTGACTATACCTATTTGTGCGCCCACTAGTTACTGGTCTAGATCGATTAAGTGTTGCCTATAGTTGTTTGTTCAGGCAGTTAAATCGTTAGGACCCGATTCTATCTCGGCGTATGACCCCACCAACTTAAATACTCTAGTTGACTTATTTAAATTTTCTTTGGATTTTTTTCTGACTATACCTACCTTGTGTGCCCGCAAATTACTGGTCTAGATCGATTAAGTGTTGCCTATAGTCGTTTGTTCAGGCAGTTAAATCGTTAGGACCCGATTCTATCTCTGAGTATGACCCCTCCAACTTAGATACTCTAGTTGACTTATTTAAATTTTCTTCGGATTTTTTTTCTGGCTATACCTATTTGTGCGCCCTCAAATTACTGGTCTAGATCGATTAAGTGTTGCTTATAGTGGTTTGTTCAGGCAGTTAAATCGTTAGGACCCGATTCTATCTCTGAGTTTTTCCCCTCCTACTTAGATATTCTAGTTGACTTAATAAAATTTTCTTCGGATTTTTTTTCTGACTATACCTATTTGTGCGCCCGCAAATTACTGGTCTAGATCGATTAAGTGTTGCCTATAGTTGTTTGTTCAGGCAATTTAGTCGTTAGGACCCGATTCTATCTCTGAGTATGACCTCTCCCACTTAGATACTCTAGTTGACTTATTTAAATTTTCTTCGGTTTTTTTTTCTGACTATACCTATTAGTGCGCCCGCAAATTACTGGTATAGATCGATTAAGTGTTGCCTATAGTCGTTTGTTCAGGCAGTTAAATCGTTAGGACCCGATTCTATCTCTGAGTATGACCCCTCAAACTTAGATACTCTAGTTGAATTAATTAAATTTTCTTCGGATTTTTTTTCTGACTATACCTACCTTGTGTGCCCGCAAATTACTGGTCTAGATCGATTAAGTGTGGCCTTTTGTTGTTATTTCAGGCAGTTAAAGCGTTAGGACCCGATTCTATCTCGGCATATGACCCCACCAACTTAGATACTCTAGTTGACTTATTTAAATTTTCTTTGGATTTTTTTCTGACTATACCTACCTTGTGTGCCCGCAAATTACTGGTCTAGATCGATTAAGTGTTGCCTATAGTTGTTTGTTCAGGCAGTTAAATCGTTAGGACCCGATTCTATCTCTGAATATGTCCCCTCCAACTTAGTTTCTCTAGTTGACTTCATTAATTTTTCTTCGGATTTTTTTTCTAACTATACCTATTAGTGCGCCCGCAAATTACTGGTCTAGATCGATTAAGTGTTGCCTATAGTTGTTTGTTCAGGCAATTTAGTCGTTAGGACCCGATTCTATCTCTGAGTATGACCTCTCCCACTTAGATACTCTAGTTGACTTATTTAAATTTTCTTCGGTTTTTTTTTCTGACTATACCTATTAGTGCGCCCGCAAATTACTGGTATAGATCGATTAAGTGTTGCCTATAGTCGTTTGTTCAGGCAGTTAAATCGTTAGGACCCGATTCTATCTCTGAGTATGACCCTTCAAACTTAGATACTCTAGTTGAATTAATTAAATTTTCTTCGGATTTTTTTTCTGACTATACCTACCTTGTGTGCCCGCAAATTACTGGTCTAGATCGATTAAGTGTGGCCTTTTGTTGTTATTTCAGGCAGTTAAATCGTTAGGACCCGATTCTATCTCGGCATATGACCCCACCAACTTAGATACTCTAGTTGACTTATTTCAATTTTCTTTGGATTTTTTTCTGACTATACCTACCTTGTGTGCCCGCAAATTACTTGTCTAGATCGATTAAGTGTTGCCTATAGTCGTTTGTTCAGGCAGTTAAATCGTTAGGACCCGATTCTATCTCTGAATATGTCCCCTCCAACTTAGTTTCTCCAGTTGACTTCATTAAATTTTCTTCGGATTTTTTTTCTAACTATACCTATTAGTGCGCCCGCAAATTACTGGTCTAGATCGATTAAGTGTTGCCTATAGTGGTTTGTTCAGGTAGTTAAATCGTTAGGACCCGATTCTATCTCTGAGTATGTCCCCTCCAACTTAGTTTCTCTAGTTGACTTCATTAAATTTTCTTCGGATTTTTTTTCTAACTATACCTATTAGTGCGCCCGCAAATTACTGGTCTAGATCGATTAAGTGTTGCCTATAGTGGTTTGTTCAGGCAGTTAAATCGTTAGGACCCGATTCTATCTCTGAGTATGTCCCCTCCAACTTAGTTTATCTAGTTGACTTCATTAAATTTTCTTCGGATTTTTTTTCTGACTATACCTATTTGTGCGCCCGCAAATTACTGGTCTAGATCGATTAAGTGTTGCCTATAGTTGTTTGTTAAGGCAATTTAGTCGTTAGGACCCGATTCTATCTCTGAGTATGACCTCTCCCACTGAGATACTCTAGTTGACTTATTTAAATTTTCTTCGGTTTTTTTTTCTGACTATACCTATTAGTGCGCCCGCAAATTACTGGTATAGATCGATTAAGTGTTGCCTATAGTCGTTTGTTCAGGCAGTTAAATCGTTAGGACCCGATTCTATCTCTGAGTATGACCCCTCAAACTTAGATACTCTAGTTGAATTAATTAAATTTTCTTCGGATTTTTTTTCTGACTATACCTACCTTGTGTGCCCGCAAATTACTGGTCTAGATCGATTAAGTGTGGCCTTTTGTTGTTATTTCAGGCAGTTAAAGCGTTAGGACCCGATTCTATCTCGGCATATGACCCCACCAACTTAGATACTCTAGTTGACTTATTTAAATTTTCTTTGGATTTTTTTCTGACTATACCTACCTTGTGTGCCCGCAAATTACTGGTCTAGATTGATTAAGTATTGCCTATAGTCGTTTGTTCAGGCAGTTAAATCGTAAGGACCCGATCCTATCTCGGCGTATGACCCATCCAACTTAGATACTCTAGTTGAATTAATTAAAGTTCCTTCGGATTTTTTTTCTGACTATACCTATTTGTGCGCCCACTAGTTACTGGTCTAGATCGATTAAGTGTTGCCTATAGTTGTTTGTTCAGGCAGTTAAATCGTTAGGACCCGATTCTATCTCGGCGTATGACCCCACCAACTTAGATACTCTAGTTGACTTATTTAAATTTTCTTTGGATTTTTTTCTGACTATACCTACCTTGTGTGCCCGCAAATTACTGGTCTAGATCGATTAAGTGTTGCCTATAGTCGTTTGTTCAGGCAGTTAAATCGTTAGGACCCGATTCTATCTCTGAGTATGACCCCTCCAACTTAGATACTCTAGTTGACTTATTTAAATTTTCTTCGGATTTTTTTTCTGGCTATACCTATTTGTGCGCCCTCAAATTACTGGTCTAGATCGATTAAGTGTTGCTTATAGTGGTTTGTTCAGGCAGTTAAATCGTTAGGACCCGATTCTATCTCTGAGTTTTTCCCCTCCTACTTAGATATTCTAGTTGACTTAATAAAATTTTCTTCGGATTTTTTTTCTGACTATACCTATTTGTGCGCCCGCAAATTACTGGTCTAGATCGATTAAGTGTTGCCTATAGTTGTTTGTTCAGGCAATTTAGTCGTTAGGACCCGATTCTATCTCTGAGTATGACCTCTCCCACTTAGATACTCTAGTTGACTTATTTAAATTTTCTTCGGTTTTTTTTTCTGACTATACCTATTAGTGCGCCCGCAAATTACTGGTATAGATCGATTAAGTGTTGCCTATAGTCGTTTGTTCAGGCAGTTAAATCGTTAGGACCCGATTCTATCTCTGAGTATGACCCTTCAAACTTAGATACTCTAGTTGAATTAATTAAATTTTCTTCGGATTTTTTTTCTGACTATACCTACCTTGTGTGCCCGCAAATTACTGGTCTAGATCGATTAAGTGTGGCCTTTTGTTGTTATTTCAGGCAGTTAAATCGTTAGGACCCGATTCTATCTCGGCATATGACCCCACCAACTTAGATACTCTAGTTGACTTATTTCAATTTTCTTTGGATTTTTTTCTGACTATACCTACCTTGTGTGCCCGCAAATTACTTGTCTAGATCGATTAAGTGTTGCCTATAGTCGTTTGTTCAGGCAGTTAAATCGTTAGGACCCGATTCTATCTCTGAATATGTCCCCTCCAACTTAGTTTCTCTAGTTGACTTCATTAATTTTTCTTCGGATTTTTTTCTGGCTATACCTGTTAGTGGGCCCGCAAATTACTGGTCTAGATCGATTAAGTGTTGCCTATAGTCGTTTGTTCAGGCAGTTAAATCGTTAGGACCCGATTCTATCTCTGAATATGTCCCCTCCAACTTAGTTTCTCTAGTTGACTTCATTACAATTTTTTCGGTTTTTTTTTCTGACTATACCTATTAGTGCGCCCGCAAATTACTGGTCCAGATCGATTAAGTGTTACCTATTGTCGTTTGTTCAGGCAGCTAAATCGTTAGGACCCGATTCTATCTCGGCGTATGACCCATCCAACTTAGATACTCTAGTTAATTTATTTATATTTTCTTCAGATTTTTTTTGGCTATACCTATTTGAGTGCCCGCAAGTTACCAGTCTAGATTGATTAAGTATTGCCTATAGTCGTTTGTTCAGGCAGTTAAATCGTAAGGACCCGATTCTATTTCGGCGTATGACCCCTCCAACTTAGATACTCTAGTTGACTTGTCCAATTATTCTTCGGATTTTTTTTCTGACTAGTCCTATTTGAGCGCCCGCATGTAAACGATTTAGATCTATCAAGAAATATCTGTAGACGTGAGCCGTGTGAACTTGGCACCCGACCTTGACGAATTTTTTTTTTATATTTTTTTCTAATAGTGTTTCGTTTGTAGTTGATTGTAGTAAAACGGATTTTGTTTGTAGTTGCGCCAAAAAAAAAATAGGGAGGGGGTGAAAAAGGTCAGCACCCCACTTACGAAATTCTAAACTTTTATGATTGATTCTTGTTCAGAATCGTTTGTAGTTGATTGTAGTTCCTTTATTTTCGTTTGTAGTAGACAAATAACGAAAAAAAAAAATTTTTTTTTTTAATTTGGTTCGGGAGCGCGTTGATGTCTTTTTCCGAAAATCTTCGTATTTTTTTCTAATAGTGTTTCGTTTGTAGTTGATTGTAGTAAAACGGATTTTGTTTGTAGTTGCGCTAAAAAAAAATTAGGGAGGGGTTGAAAAAGGTCAGCACCCCACTTACGAAATTCTAAACTTTTGTGATTGATTCTTGTTCAGAATCGTTTGTAGTTGATTGTAGTTCCTTTATTTTCGTTTGTAGTAGACAAATAACGAAAAAAAAAAATTTTTTTTTTTAATTTGATTCGGGAGCGCGTTGATGTCTTTTTCCGAAAATCTTCGTATTTTTTTCTAATAGTGTTTCGTTTGTAGTTGATTGTAGTAAAACGGATTTTGTTTGTAGTTGCGCTAAAAAAAAATTAGGGAGGGGTTGAAAAAGGTCAGCACCCCACTTACGAAATTCTAAACTTCTATGATTGATTCTTGTTCAGAATCGTTTGTAGTTAATTGTAGATCCTTTATTTCCGTTTGTAGTAGACAAATAACGAAAAAAAATTTTTTTTTTAATTTGGTTCGGGAGCGCTTTGATGTCTTTTTCCGAAAATCTTCGTATTTTTTTCTAATAGTGTTTCGTTTGTAGTTGATTGTAGTAAAACGGATTTTGTTTGTAGTTGCGCCAAAAAAAAAATAGGGAGGGGGTGAAAAAGGTCAGCACCCCACTTACGAAATTCTAAACTTTTATGATTGATTCTTGTTCAGAATCGTTTGTTGTAGTTCCTTTATTTTCGTTTGTAGTAGACAAATACCGATAAAAAAAAAAAAAAATTAATTCGGTTCGGGAGCGCTTTGATGTCTTTTTCCGAAAATCTTCGTATTTGCCTAAATATCGGTATTTATACTATATATACTACGCTGATTGACAGGGTCTCGCACAAACTGACTTTTGCTTGTTAGTTCCAAATGGGAAAATAAACTCAATATCGCGATCACACAAAAAAGGTCAAGGTAACCCGACCGCGACAGATTATGTAAATGTATTACTTTTTTAGGAGTATTTCGTTCGCAAATTATTGTAGTTTCCTTATTTTCGTTTGTACGTAGTAGTCAAATAAAGCTAAGGAAAAATTAAAAAAAAATCTGACACGTCAGCACGTCTATGTCGAAAGTCGCCTAAAACTTCCTTCAAGCATCAAGCTAGCTTTATTTTCGTTTGTAGTAGCGCGATATCGTTAGTAGTAGTTCAAAAACCTACGTTACACATCAGAGTAGCCTAATTCTGGTGTTTAATATTTTTATTTCGTTTGTAGTAGCGTGATATCATTCGAAGTTTATCAAAAACCTACGTCAAACATCAGGGTAGCGTTATTTTCATTTGTAGTGATTTCATTTCGTTTGTAGTAGCGCGATATCGTTTGTAGTAGATCAAAAACCTACGTCAGGCATCAAGGTAGCCTTATTTTCGTTTATAGTGCTTTCATTTCGTTTGTAGTAGCGCGATATCGTTTGTAGTTTTTCGAAAACCTACGTTAGACATCAGGGTAGACTCATTTTCGTTTGTAGTGCGTTCACTTTGTTTGTAGTAGCGCGATTTCGTTTGTAGTACATCATAAACTTACGTCAGGCATCAAGGTATCCTTATATTTGTTTGTAGTGCTTTCATTTCGTTTGTAGTAGCGTCATTTCGTTTGTAGTACATCAAAAACCCACGTCAGGCATCAAGGTATCCTTATTTTCGTTTGTAGTGCTTTCAATTCGTTTGTAGTAGCACGATTTCATTTGTAGTACATGAATAACCTACGTCAGGCATCAAGGTATCCTTATTTTCGTTTGTAGTGCTTTCATTTTGTTTGTAGTAGCGCGATATCGTTTGTAGTTTTTTAACAACCTACGTCAGACATCAGGGTCGCCTTATTTTCGTTTGTAGTGCTTTCATTTCGTTTGTAGTAGCGCGATATCGTTTGTAGTAGATCAAAAACCTACGTCAGGCATCAAGGTAGCCTTATTTTCGTTTGTAGTGCTTCCATTTCGTTTGTAGTAGCGCGATTTCGTTTGTAGTACTTCAAAAACCTACGTCAGGCATCAAGGTATCCTTATTTTCTTTTGTAGTGCTTTCATTTTGTTTGTAGTAGCGCGATATCGTTTGTAGTTTTTTAAAAACCTACGTCAGACATCAGGGTAGCCTTATTTTCGTTTGTAGTGCTTTCATTTCGCAGTTTGTAGTGCTTGCCTTTGTTGTAGCGCGATTTCGTTTGTAGTACATGAATAACCTACGTCAGGCACCAAGGTATCCTTATTTTCTTTTGTAGTGCTTCCATTTTGTTTGTTGTACATCAAAAACCTACTTTAGGCATCAAGGTATCCTTATTTTCATTTGTAGTGCTTTCATTTTGTTTGTAGTAGCGCGATATCGTTTGTAGTTTTTTAAAAACCTACGTCAGACATCAGGGTAGCCTTATTTTCGTTTGTTGTGCTTTCATTTCGCTTGTAGTAGCGCGATATCGTTTGTAGTAGATCAAAAACCTACGTCAGGCATCAAGGTAGCCTTATTTTCGTTTGTAGTGCGTTCAATTCGTTTGTAGTAGCGCGATTTCGTTTGTAGTACATCAAAAACCTACGTCAGGCATCAAGGTATCCTTATTTTTGTTTGTAGTGCTTTCATTTCGTTTGTAGTAGCGCGATTTCGTTTGTAGTACATCAAAAACCTACGTCAGGCATCAAGGTATCCTTATATTTGTTTGTAGTGCTTTCATTTTGTTTGTAGTAGCGTCATTTCGTTTGTAGTACATCAAAAACCTACGTCAGGCATCAAGGTATCCTTATTTTCGTTTGTAGTGCTTTCATTTCGTTTGTAGTAGCTCGATTTCGTTTGTAGTACATGAATAACCTACGTCAGGCACCAAGGTATACTTATTTTCTTTTGTAGTGCTTCCATTTCGTTTGTAGTAGCGCGATTTCGTTTGTTGTACATCAAAAACCTACGTCAGGCATCAAGGTATCCTTATTTTCGTTGGTAGCGCAATATCGTTTGTAGTTTTTTTAAAACCTACGTCAGACATCAGGGTAGCCTTATTTTCGTTTGTAGTGCTTTCATTTCGTTTGTAGTAGCGCGATATCGTTTGTTGTAGATCAAAAACCTACGTCAGGCATCAAGGTAGCCTTATTTTCGTTTGTAGTGCGTTTAATTCGTTTGTAGTAGCGCGATTTCGTTTGTAGTACATCAAAAACCTACGTCAGGCATCAAGGTATCCTTATTTTCGTTTGTAGTGCTTTCATTTCGTTTGTAGTAGCACGATTTCGTTTGTAGTTTTTTAAAAACCTACGTCGGGCACAAAGGTATACTTATTTTCTTTTGTAGTGCTTTCATTTCGTTTGTAGTAGCGTCATTTCGTTTGTAGTACATCAAAAACCTACGTCAGGCATCAAGGTATCCTTATTTTCGTTGGTAGCGCGATATCGTTTGTAGTTTTTTAAAAACCTACGTCAGACATCAGGGTAGCCTTATTTTCGTTTGTAGTGCTTTCATTTCGTTTGTAGTAGCGCGATATCGTTTGTTGTAGATCAAAAACCTACGTCAGGCATCAAGGTAGCCTTATTTTCGTTTGTAGTGCGTTTAATTCGTTTGTAGTAGCGCGATTTCGTTTGTAGTACATCAAAAACCTACGTCAGGCATCAAGGTATCCTTATATTTGTTTGTAGTGCTTTCATTTCGTTTGTAGTAGCGTGATTTCGTTTGTAGTACATCAAAAACCCACGTCAGGCATCAAGGTATCCTTATTTTCGTTTGTAGTGCTTTCATTTCGTTTGTAGTAGCACGATTTCGTTTGTAGTTTTTTAAAAACCTACGTCAGGCACAAAGGTATACTTATTTTCTTTTGTAGTGCTTTCATTTCGTTTGTAGTAGCGTCATTTCGTTTGTAGTACATCAAAAACCTACGTCAGGCATCAAGGTATCCTTATTTTCGTTTGTAGTGCTTTCATTTCGTTTGTAGTAGCGCGATTTCGTTTGTAGTACATGAATAACCTACGTCAGGCACCAAGGTATACTTATTTTCGTTTGTAGTGCTTTCATTTTGTTTGTAGTAGCGCGATATCGTTTGTAGTTTTTTAAAAACCTACGTCAGACATCAGGGTAGCCTTATTTTCGTTTGTTGTGCTTTCATTTCGTTTGTAGTAGCGCGATATCGTTTGTAGTAGATCAAAAACCTACGTCAGGCATCAAGGTAGCCTTATTTTCGTTTGTAGTGCTTCCATTTCGTTTGTAGTAGCGCGATTTCGTTTGTTGTGCATCAATAACCTACGTCAGGCATCAAGGTATCCTTATTTTCGTTTGTAGCGCGATATCGTTTGTAGTTTTTTTTAAACCTACGTCAGACATCAGGGTAGCCTTATTTTCATTTGTAGTGCTTTCATTTCGTTTGTAGTAGCGCGATATCGTTTGTTGTAGATCAAAAACCTACGTCAGGCATCAAGGTAGCCTTATTTTCGTTTGTAGTGCGTTTAATTCATTTGTAGTAGCGCGATTTCGTTTGTAGTACATCAAAAACCTACGTCAGGCATCAAGGTATCCTTATTTTTGTTTGTAGTGCTTCCATTTGTTTGTAGTCCATCAAAAACCTACGTCAGGCATCAAGGTATCCTTATTTTCGTTTGTAGTGCTTTCATTTTGTTTGTAGTAGCGCGACATAGTTTGTAGTTTTTTAAAGACCTACGTCAGACATCAGGGTAGCCTTATTTTCGTTTTTGTGCTTTCATTTCGTTTGTAGTAGCGCGATATCGTTTGTAGTAGATCAAAAACCTACGTCAGGCATCAAGGTAGCCTTATTTTCATTTGTAGTGCGTTCAATTCGTTTGTAGTAGCGCGATTTCGTTTGTAGTACATCAAAAACCTACGTCAGGCATCAAGGTATCCTTATATTTGTTTGTAGTGCTTTCATTTCGTTTGTAGTAGCGCGATTTCGTTTGTAGTACATCAAAAACCTACGTCAGGCATCAAGGTATCCTTATACTGGTTTGTAGTGCTTTCATTTCGTTTGTAGTAGCGTCATTTCGTTTGTAGTACATCAAAAACCTACGTCAGGCATCAAGGTACCTTATTTTCGTTTGTAGTGCTTTCATTTCGTTTGTAGTAGCGCGATTTCGTTTGTAGTACATGAATAACCTACGTCAGGCACCAAGGTATACTTCTTTTCTTTTGTAGTGCTTCCATTTCGTTTGTAGTAGCGCGATTTCGTTTGTTGTACATCAATAACCTACGTCAGGCATCAAGGTATCCTTATTTTCGTTTGTAGCGCGATATCGTTTTTAGTTTTTTAAAAACCTACGTCAGACATCAGGGTAGCCTTATTTTCGTTTGTAGTAGCGCGATATCGTTTGTTATAGATCAAAAACCTACGTCAGGCATCAAGGTAGCCTTATTTTCGTTTGTAGTGCGTTTAATTCGTTTGTAGTAGCGCGATTTCGTTTGTAGTACATCAAAAACCTACGTCAGGCATCAAGGTATCCTTATTTTTGTTTGTAGTGCTTTCATTTTGTTTGTAGTAGCGCGATATCGTTTGTAGTTTTTTAAAAACCTACGTTAGACATCAGGGTAGCCTTATTTTCGTTTGTAGTGCTTTCATTTCGTTTGTAGTAGCGCGATATCGTTTGTAGTTTTTCAAAAACCTACGTCAGGCATCAAAGTAGCCTTATATTCGTTTGTAGTGTTTTCGTTTCGTTTATGGTATCACGATATCGTTTGTAGTTTTTCAAAAACCTACGTCAGACATCAGGGTAGGCTTATTTTCGTTTGTAGTGCTTTCATTTCGTTTGTAGTAGTGCGATATCGTTTGTAGTAGATAAAAAACCTATGTCGGGCATCAAGGTACTTTCGATTCTTGTTTGTAGTGTAAAATGGATCGTTAAGGCGCTCCACTGTCTCGATGTCCTTGAGCGATTGGCCCCCGCCACACCGGGGGTGCGCGGTCTCTGGACTTATGTAAACGCGCTGTGTCCATTTCTCACTTTTTTCTAGGAATAACTCAATAAATTGTATTACACCCCGCACTCTCACAATTAGAAAATTTCGTTTATGTCGCAGTAATAATATAAATCCCACTGAATAACAAAAAAACAACATAAAACGACGAAAGCCATGTAACGGTTGACCTGCGCGCGCTGCGTCGAGTAGCACAGGCTCCCCGTCCAACGGCCAAGAGGCGACTTCCCCGCGTCGCCCGCGCAGACACCCGTGAGCCGTGGTTGCCCACGAATTTGAATAGTATCGATTTCTCAAAAAACTATTGAGAAATTTGAAAAAGTTTAAGGAAGTTTATAGAGATTTTAGCTCGAGAAAAGGGTTCACGGAAAATTCATTTTCTCGAGATACGGTATATTTTATGAAATATCGGTAGGGGAGTCTTGTTTGAGACACGATAGGGTACGGACGCGTCCATCCGCAGCCCAAAACATCCATAAAATCTCGGCAATGAACAATAGGCCTTCGCGAAACAATAGAAACACGTGTTCTGCAAGGACCGCCGCGGTACTCTTCGTCCAACCAGTCAACCAAACTTCGCGCGATTCTCTACCTCATACTTAAAATGCCGACGCCAGTTCAAAATATGCAGTGCAGTGTCTTATATAGTATTTAGATAAATAGTGAGTGTATGTGTATTTAATGTGAGCGACAACCTCGTCCCGTCCGTCCCATGCACGACAGCTGGGATAATACTCAATGCAAACCCTGCGAATTGGTGAGCTCTTTCCAGTTTAAACTCTTCACATTTCTTTTAAAATTAATGATTCGTTTGAAACACATTCGCATAGGGTCCACAATGTAGGTAACAGCCAGGTCTACTCAGGCACCACGGTCGTGTAGTGGTCCCTTAAGCATAATCGTAATATTATATAATCTAGGCGAGTAAGTTGATACTCACAACCCCGGAAATAACATAAAGATAAATATGTAAAAGCATTAACTAAAAGTAAACGCCTGACAACTGAATAACGCGGCGGTACCTTCTTTTGTATGTATGTATGTATGTGAATGCCTTATTGTACACAAGAAAAATGGTTGAAGTGTGCCTACACACAGAACAGATAATAAATACCTGGGTGTCTACTATCGTCATTTCTTTTAATCTGTATTGCTAAAATTTAGTACCTAGGGCTCTCGGCTCTAACAAGAGGTAATCAAAGACCTGTCTCAACTAAACGGCGCTGTTACGTGATGACAAAAACATTAGGTATAAACTACACATTCATAGTCGATACCGGTTATAAAATCATTATTTTAAAATTCTACCATAAAACATTGCGTAATAACTGAACATAATGCCGAGCCAAAAAAAAAAACGCACCCGGGATATTTTCAAAGAAACTCGGGTCCCTGACATCTGCTACACAACTGCAGCGAAAGAAGTCGCCAACAATGACTTAATGGAGAAAATAAAAACTTTAGAACCAAAAGAATAGTGCGTAGGTAAGGCACAAAAAAAAATATTGCCTCGAGTCACAACGATAGGCATGCTACCTGACATGGAATGTCTTACAACCATAAGGTCCGTGAGAGTACCTACATGTAATATCATCCCTTAACATTAAAATCGGGAAAGTTACCTACTACCAACTCAATCTTTTAGTAAGAAAAACAAAAAGAACACTAGGGCTACCCGAAGGTATATATCATAACATTCAAATCAAAGCTATGAAGACGCAGCTATCAGATTCGAAGTAAGAAATTAACTATGAAAAATAAGAACCTCAACAAGACGAATTCTCCAAGATGGAGCGTAAAGCATTGAAGCACTCACTTTCTCACACGAAGACAACACTTAGTGAGGGCCACGTGAGGGCTCAATCAAGCACTAACCAGAATTGGTTAAAACTCACCCACCCTGCCGAAAACTATTCTGAAGATTCAACATTGAAGTTATGATGCAATTAACACATAAATCATTAATTTTGTGATAAAACTGTGTTACCTACTTATCTAGTGTGATGGTGTTATGTTGAATTGTTGATATTTTGTGTGCATTTCTAAGAGTGGCAAATGTGTATTTAACTTTTTAATTTTTATGTGTAACTAGATAATAAGGTGTACCTAATTATAGTGTAAGTACCAAATATTAATCCGCTTTGTGCTAACCGTAAGAGCAGAGCAGGGCGTCATAAAACCCTCTCACCCAACCTGGAGTACTCAAGTAACTACAAATCTAACAATGCCGCAGTGCCGCTTTTGAAAACAACACCCAAAAGCAACCGAAGATAATAATGTAAATATTAATGTCGTCTTCGGATACCAATCGACAGCAGGTTGCCGTCGCAGCTGCTAGTGACAATAAAGTCTTAACTACATCGTAAACAGACAGAGCAAGCGGAAGGTTGGCCGACCAATATTACTTGAAACGGACACTGAATCTGAACTAGACGAGATCGAACAACAACAGGATGAAAGCCACGATGGCCACCCTCCAACTCACAAATCTGAGTAACAGCAGTCATTCTCCCTTCATACATATTGACACACGTATTTATTTATTCTTCCTTTTACTGGGCACGATGCTAGTATTCGGTCTGGTTGTATCTATCCCTTCAATCCACCTCCCGACTGCAATAGCCCTACACTCCCCTCCTGTACTTATTGGCTCTCCGGTGTCTCGGACAGGAGGGTCAGTTGGAGACACCAGGGCGGCAGAAGACGTAGAGGACCTAGCGAAAGGGTCCGAACGCTCGCTCTGTCACAGCACTTGCAGCTACGGATAGAGGCTGCTAAAGTTCCTATGCACCTCCGGCCGACTGTCTGTGCGGTGCCAGTGCGATCATTTGAGCAAGGTCGTCAAGCCTCTTCGACCCTCCCTCCCGGGTGTGGCCAACGCCTCCGCGTCCTTGCAGCAGAACTGCTGGCTGGATGAGTCACCGGAACGGAACGGATACGGTATATTTTATGAAATATCGGTAGACCATATTAAAGATCAATAACCAAGGTAAAATATTGTCTAAGAAACCTTATGGTTTATGTAACTTTCAAGCATACTATAAGCCTCGTAAACACAGCAAATTCGTCGGGGAGCCCCTTAATATAATTAAAACGCTGGTGGAATGACAGTGACAGGTGACAGATCAATCGTACCGATGACAGCCTATTCGACAAAAACATTCTGAAAATGTTAATATTTCAAATTTTTTATCAAAGTTTAAGTAAAAACGAATACTTTAATAATTTATGATACACAAAAATATAATTAATCAACGCATGCTACACTGAGCGAAAAAAATACTAATTATTAGTAAGTTTTAGTGAATCCCAAGACAAGGAGATTATAATATACTAACGGTTACAAAACAGTTTAGTAGTAATTAGTAGTTACAAGGACAATTTTTTTGGTATTAGTAAATAACTACTATTATCAAAATAAAATTCACTAAAACTTACTAATAATTAGTATTTTTTTTCGCTCAGTGTGCCGAAGAAACGCAAAACGCGCGAGAGGAAAGGCATCTATAGATGCTTTATTTGATGAATCATCATGATTGACTTTATGATTTAATCATTGTTCCGCCCAAGGCACTTCGTTAATATTCAGGACTGTTTGGAAGCGAGGCAGGGTTCGATTGAATTCCCACTTCCTGGCCAGGGGGTGACATAAAATTTTGTACTTAACACGGGCGGTAATAAGGTAGCCTCAGATCGCATATTTATCGCCCTTGCCTTCGGCTCGAGCGTCAAATACCTGCGATCGATCTGAGACATTCTTTGTTTTACCGCCCTTGTTAAGTAATGTACTATTATCGTTTGCTCGGCAGCAGCAAACTTTGCTGTATCTGCAGCGGCCGCAAGTAAAAACCTAGTAATTTATACATATGTTCTAATAATGAATCTCTACTCAGAAACCGGCCAAGTGCGTGTCGGATCACGCACAACGAAGGGTTCCGTACCGACACCTACTAGTCCACATTTAAAAACCCTATTTAATACCTTGAATTAAAAAAGGTCGTGTCTTCATAGGGAAGTCACGGCACTTACGTCCTTTTGTTTGGGCTAGACAGTTTTTCAGTGATAACTCAAAAATCCTTATTAAGGATTATTAAAAAAGGTCGTGTCTTCATAGGGAAGTAAAGAAGTAGGGGAAGTAGGGTAAGTAGTAGTAGTATTAGAATATAGTAAAGTTGTAGTGTGTTTATTTGTGCACAGTTTTTAAGTATTTTATAGATACCTATGTATGTTAGTCTGTAAGGTATATGTAAATATGGGCCTTGTTGCCTGATTCAAATAAATAGAGAAGTCACGTTACTTACGTCCTTTTGTTTGGGCTAGACAGTTTTTCAGTGATAACTCAAAAATCCTTAATAATCCTTAATACGACCTTTTTTTTAATTCAAGGTAGTTGAAATGTGGACTAGTAGGTGTCGGTACGGAACCCTTCGTTGTGCGTGATCCGACACGCACTTGGCCGGTTTCTGAGTAGAGATTCATTATTAGAAAATATGTATAAATTACTAGGTTTTTACTTGCGGCCGCTGCAGATACAGCAAAGTTTGCTGCTGCCCAGCACACGATAATAGTACATTATTTAACAAGGGCGGTAAAACAAAGAATGTCTCAGATCGCAGGTATTTGACGCCCGAGCCGAAGGCAAGGGCGATAAATATGCGATCTGAGGCTTTCTTTATTACCGCCCGTGTTAAGTACAAAATTTTATGTCACCCCCTGGCCAGAAAGTAGGATTTCCCGCGCGCGGAGCGTGCGATAATTGCCGCTTTATGGCCAGGTGTGACATAATAGTACATTACTTACCAAGGGCGATAAAACAAAAAATGTCTCAGATCGCAGGTATTTTAATATTAAAATATGCCATCTGAGGCTTTCTTTATTATCGCCCGTGGTAAGTACAAAATTTTATGTCACCCCCTGGCCAGGAAGTGGGTTTTTTCGCGGGCGGAGCGTGCGATAATGGCCACTTTATGGCCAGGTGTGACATAAAAGTATTTATTAATGTACACCGTCTCAATTTTTTTCAGAATTTTAAGCTTCATAGTTTAGAAATTAGAGGGTGGACAGTGGACATACATTTTGTACAGTCGAGTAGCTCTAGTATAAGTTTTTTCGAAACATTAACTAATTCCTAATTCGAACGCGTTTGCGTTTTGTCTCAAAATGTATGAAAACGCTCTCACCGAGTTTAAAATACGCGCGTTCATCGGTTAGCAACAAATGTTATACTCGCTGTTTTAGTTTCCACTAGTGACTACCAGAGGCACTGTTCACGTTTTCATACCACTTTCATACATTTTGAGACAAAACGCAAACGCGTTCGAATTAGTTAATGTTTCGAAAAAACTTATACTAGAGCTAGAGGTCATTAAATATGTTTACACTTTTTTACGTAATCGAATGCGGTCGCCTACAAATTGTAAGCAAACGCATTCGATTAGGCAAAAAAGTGTAAACATATTAATCACCCCGACCGTACGACTTCGGGTCAGGGTTGCCAGATGATCGGGATTCGTCTGGATTCTCCCGATATTTCATGTTATCTCCCGACTCCCACCAAAATATGAAATCTCCCGACAAAATTTGAAACTCGTATTGGTCAACCTAACCAGTGTTACGTAGCTTCACTACCTAGCTTCTTTCTGTAGCTCTAGTATAAGTTTTTTCGAAACATTAACTAATTCGAACGCGTTTGCGTTTTGTCTCAAAATGTATGAAAGTGGTATGAAAACGTGAACAACGCCTCTGGTGGTCACTAGTGGAAACTAAAACAGCGAGTATAACATTTGTTGCTAACCGATGAACGCGCGTATTTCAAACTCGGTGAGAGCGTTTTCATACATTTTGAGACAAAACGCAAACGCGTTCGAATTAGTTAATGTTTCGAAAAAACTTATACTAGAGCTACTGTTGTACCGGGTTGCGATTTGCGATGTATAATAGTACATTGTGCATTTAGGGAGGTAAGCAGGTTATTACTAACGAAAGTCATAGAAGCCCGACGCCGAAGGCGGAGGGCTTTTATTGACTTGAGTTTGTAATAACCCTTACCTCCCGTGCTACACACAATGTTTTTCATCACATTTGCGAGGAAATAAATAACTACAAAAGGCAGAAAAATCCATGTTTCATACAACCACACCAATCAAAAATTGACGAACTTGACAACTTCACCTCCAGTATCACTGCGAGAGGAGCGCAACGCGCAACCAATCTCGAGATTGGTTGCGCGTTGCGCTCCTCTCGCAGTGATACTGGAGGTGAAGTTGTCAAGTTATGGTATGAAAATGTGAACAGCGCCTCTGGTGGTCACTAGTGGAAACTAAAACAGCGAGTATAACATTTGTTGCTAACCGATGAACGCGCTTATTTCAAACTCGGTGAGAGCGTTTTCATACATTTTGAGACAAAACGCAAACGCGTTCGAATTAGTTAATGTTTCGAAAAAACTTATACTAGAGCTACAGAGCAATATTCTTGCGGCGCGCGGCAATCTAGATTTTAGAGAAGGGTGATAAATAACTTCACGATGAAAAAATCACGGTGATCCGCCGTTAAAAAGTAACAGTGTGACTTGTCACGATATCACTGGAACAGTGTGTAAGCGACGCGTCGCGTCGTGCCTCGTGACCGCTGTTACTAATTATGACTGTGATTGCGGTGCGCTGTCGTCACAGAGTAACATCCAGTTGTTACAAAAATATCAGTAACTGCCGGGAACGATCGACACGCAAATGTGACACGAAATAACCGAAGTGACAAAGTCACGGTAATTTTTCAATGTGATTTTTTTGGAACGGGAATAACAATAACGGTGATCGAAAAGTAACGCTTTTCCCCATGTCTACTAGATTTTTTTCAACCAATCACAGAGCAGTATTCTTGCGGCGCGCGGCCAACTAGATTTTTTTAAACCAATCAGATCACACACAAACTCATAACTTCCACGGGAGTTATAAAATTCCATAACTCCCGCGGGAGGTAAATCTGCTATAATTGCTTTAATATCTGGGCGGCCGAGCTTTGCTCGGCGTTTTCCCGGGCATGAGACCTAGCTAGATCGATTGCTCGTCCCCGAAAACCCCTACATACCAAATTTATCCAAAATCGTTAGAGCCGTTTCCGAGATCCCGGAAATATAGATATATAGAAATATATATAGATATAAACAAGAATTGCTCGTTTAAAGATATAAGATACGCACGCGTTAAATAACACACTTTACGAGCAAGTGTGATGAAAAATGTTATTCTCGTGACATTGACTGAAGGAACGACTGAAACGAAAGGTAAATGTGTTTGTATGCTCAATAAATATAATACAATGTAATGATTTCAATTTCTTTCGCGGTGATTTGTTTTTAATGATATGTGCTCGGGAGATGACTCGTTTTTAAAAATAACACTTGATTTAGAAGAACATTGTCAAAAGGTAAAACCTTTTTAGGGACTACCCAAGTAACACAGCCATGTTGAATAAAGTTTGAGTAATAGCAATTCGCAAATGTTTGCGCCATAACGTGTGCAAGTTTTATTCAGATATTTGTACTGCGAGATCATTATTTTTCAAATAAAAGCTTAATAGTTACAAAGATGTGACCTTTTATTCAAAGTTATGCTGTAAAATAGCTGCGTAGAGAGCCTATATCCAGCTTGTACTGAATCGCCATTAAAACATATTTTTAAGTAAACAACTGAATCATTTTTTACATCAAATGCTTCATATGGTCATTAATTATGGTTAAAAATACTATTTATAATTTAATTCTTAATTTTTGAAAGATATGCATTAAGCTGTTCTATCCTAATTTTTTTTGTCACTTCTGAAAGTGTTTATTTATGTCTTATTTACTATCACTAAACTTGATTATTTAAGTGGCGCTTTAAAAATATTGATATAATTCATATGCTATTCACGATAAAACTACTTGCGCAGTATTATTTAACGTGTATCATGGTTGCAAATACTTGATAACATTTACTTAAACCGATTCTCAATTTCCCGTGCACCTTCAAGTCCTCCAACAACTGTCAAAGCAAACACGCATTGCAAAATAAATAGCAATTTTTTCCAGTGGCGGATTTACGCCGCCCCTAGGCTATTCAAATTTTGCCGCCCCTGCTGACCTCCACATTTCAATACCCTGGTTTACAAACCATTTAAGTTATAGGTACTTTTTATCGTTTTATCAATGGATTTGCTACTTCCTTTTCTTTGGTACAAAAAATAGTACATTACTTACCAAGGGCGATAAAACAAAGAATGTCTCAGATCGCAGGTATTTTACTATGTACGGTATTTTAATATGCGATGTGAGGCTTTCTTTATTATCGCCCCTGGTAAGTACAAAATTGTATGTCACCCCTTGGCCAGGAAGTGGGTTTTTTCGCGCGCGGAGCGTGCGATAATGACCACTTTATGGCCAGGTGTGACATAAAACATTTTTTTTTTGACAAAAATTTCGATATGGTCGTAGAGATCTGAAATTTACGGGTCCTCGGACTCCAAAAATCGAAAAAAATCTATGGAAAAAATTTTGGCCGCCTGTAAAAGCCAAACGGAGAGAGAAAGCTATATACTATATATAAAAAAAAAATATATATATGTATATAGCTCGTCCTCGAAATTAGCTGCTCGACCAAATGTCATAGAAATTTGCCAGCGGGAAAAACTTGCATAAAACTGCCGAAAAAATAATATAAAGGATGTTTTGGTAGCTAGGTGCAAAGCCTTTAAGGGGTGATAGAGGAGGTCATTTTACACATTTTAGACCACACTTGCTATATACCAAGTCTTCTGTTTTCTTAGATATGCGCCATTTTACAATGCCAAAATGTTACTTCTTAAATTCTTCTCTAATTTCTTTCTTTCTCATTTTTACAGAAGCGATTTTTTTTGTTATTAATAACTTCTTACTTTTACTTCTTGCATGTACATGATATTCAGGTGCTGTTTTTCTTTCATAATTTTCTTAGAAACCGACGAAAAAAAAAAGTTATTTTTGATAAAATTTCTTAAAAAAACGTATAGTTCTAATCGCTCCAAATATTTTTTTTCAGTTTCTATGAAAATGTACGGGAAAAAATTGCACCTGAATATCATGTGAATAAAAGAAATAAAAATTCGTCAGCAAAATGTTCAATTAAATAGGTTTTCTCGTTGTATGGTTGGTTGTATGGAAGAAAAATGCAAATTTTCGAAATAAAATGGCGCATATATTAGAAACCAGATGACTTGGTACCTATATAGCAAGTGTAGTCTAAAATGTGTAAAATATCCTCCTCTATCACCCCTTAAAAGCTTTGCACCTAGCTACCAAATACCCTGTATTTCCTTTTGCTCTTTCAATATGGTCCGAACGCGCTGACATTCGAGTGGCCAGGCTCATCTCCCCTTCAAATTTTTGGCGAGGCTGAAGGCCGAGCTAAGGGAGTACCGAACAATCAATACTCCTATATATAAGTACAAGGTTTCGCGAGCCCGAAGGCCGAGCATCTGGCCGCGAGGCCGAAGGTCCGGAGCCTGACCCCGAGCGTCTCCCCTTCCCAAGTAATTTTTGCGAGGCCGAAGGCCGAGCTACGGGAGGGGTTGCCCACCCAGAAACTCACCATTCCCGTCCTTCTTACAAGCGAACCTGAGGGCCGGAAGCCCAAATGTGAGCGGAAAGGCCTAGCGAGACCGAAGGCCGGGCTCCGCGTAGGGCCAAAGGCCCGAAGTGTCCCATCAGAGCTCGCTCTTAACTTTTAATATTGTTTGAAAAGTATTACACAAATGAACTTAATTCTGAATAATTTCTGAATAAGAATGTCCATATGCATTTGTCTGAATAAAAGTGTAATAGCAACTGTATAAAACAGATGTTTGCTTTTTTTCAGACGTTACTCAACTCAATAAGTGGACAATTACTAAGCTATTATCCAGACTTTACATCGCTGTTAAACAGATTTAAGCATTTAAAACTGTGCCCAAATTGCTTGAATAACAGCTGAGTACACGTGTACTCAGACATTATTCAGACAATGTTTCAGCTTATAGTTTCGCGGATCGCTATTACTAAAACTTTATTCAATATGACTGTGTTACTTGGGTAAGGGCGAATCACAAAAATACATGTAAACTTCGAAATATTGTTATATTCTACATGTTAAATTTATGTATACGATGATTGACCGAGTGAAGCGAGGGTTGCCGTTTCAGCTTTCAGCTTGGGCGAAAAATTCCTTTCTATGACCGGATTTCCGACTGTTTTCCTCTACAAGTCGCAATTCTCAATAAATTCTTGTGAAATTTCGTGAGCCGCTTCGATAATAAGATAAGTAGCTCTAGTATATATATTTTTCGAAACATTAACTAATTCGAACGCGTTTGCGTTTTGTCTCAAAATGTATGAAAATTGAAAACGCTCTCAGCTCTCACCGAGTTTGAAATACGCGCGTTCATCGGTCTACAGCTCACAAGAACAAACAAAAAGTATGTTTTCTATGTTTATTCATCATCATCCTCCTAGCGTTATCCCAGTACAGTTGCATCCTGAAGGATGCCTGGGGTCCGCTACCTAATCCCAAGATTTGGCGTAGGCACTAGTTTTTACGAAAGCGACTGCCATCTGACCTTCCAACCTCAAGGGGAAACTAGACCTTATTGGGATTAGGCTTTGTCAAGTGAGTGGGAAACTTGACTGTTAGAAGTTCTCAAACCGCCCGAAGGCCTCCAACTCGGCTTAACGACTGCTGCCATAGACAGCAACCGGGATCAACGGCTTAACGTGCCTTCCAAAGCACGGGAGCTCAGTTAGTAACCACTCAAAGCGGTCACCCATCCAAGTCCTGACCGCTGCCCACTTTGCTTAACCTTATCAAGCGCAAGCGGTTTGCAAGCGCCGCTGGGCCACGAGCGCTCCTATGTTTTCTATGTTTATTGTTACTGTTTATTGTACTTGTTACTGAAATTGCTAAAAATCGTGCACTACAATTAAACCGCGCAGTAATGCACAATAAGAAAAATATGACTTAATAGCCCATTTTATACTAAAATTATAAATGTAAATTATATTGAAAAATCTTATCTCAAAATGTGTTAAAAAAACATTTAGCGACGGGGCTGCGTACTAGCGAGAACCTATTTTATTTATAAAAAAGTTTAGTAAATACTTAGGTCATGTTAGATACCTACCGTTTCCGTATAATTCAAGGACAATTTCTGGAACAAACAATTCACTCGCCCGTAGAAAAAAAATCCCAGAATGCAAAGAGGAAAAAAAATCTACAAATTTATGACCTGCACCTTCATCTGGATACTGCAAGGTATAACTGTACCAACTTTCAAAACTACACGAATTATTTCTCCTGATTTTATTAATTTTCACAGACCAATATGGTGGCTGTCGCTTGCCGACAAAAGATTTAAGATCTAAATTAATGCCAAGTTCTGTACATGATAATTCTGAATAATGAGTTGATGATAGCTAGTTTGTATATACTTTTGTCTTACATACAGCCTCTTGACTTATAATGTACTTGTTGGTGTTATAATATTATAACGTACAGAAGGCCTGCCATTAACAAATCTCACGTTTAGGTATGCGAAACGTGCCTAAACATGGCCATCTCTTTTCATCATACACAACGCGCTCTTTCGAGGAAGGGGCCTTAGCGCTAGGGTTACCACGAGCGTGAACCTATTCCATCATACGAAGTGACAACAACTAGGTAGATAAATCTATTCGCTGCTGATGAAGTATGTTGCTAGCTACCTTGACATAGAGTTTTGGAGCACCAGCCCGACGGTAAGAATAGGTATATATTGCATTCTACTTACTTTGCAATTTTTAGCAATTTTTTTACAAATTGACAAGATTGTTAAAATGAGCTCGAATGATGAGTATTTATTTATTTCATACTACACGGATAGGTAGGTATTCGAAAATAAACTCGTACTTCAAAGTACATTCACGATTAATTCGAAAGGTAATGTACTAAATTGAGTAGATAAAATAAAAATAAATTGTTTGTATAAAGTTATTAACACCAAATTGCTATAAAAACCTTTGTATGTTAAGAAAAAAATAAGTGGCCACTGGCCAAAAACTGGGACCGTATTGGAATCTGAAACCCTCCAAATCGCGACTTGTTTTGCGGCTCAGGCTCCCTGTGCGTGTTCCACACCGGTGTGTCCTAGCGTCAGTTTGGTTGATCCAAAGGGACATCACGGGCACCATGGGCCTCACAGGCTATGGCTGTCGCCTCCTATGACAAAGTATTGCCAGAAAAGCGCTGACAGCTTTCCAGGTATGCTATGAATGACATCATCCACCAGTCAACGTTCCATCCAACCGATCGTCTCCGTCATCCAATTGGCATCCCTAGAATCCTTTCTTCTAAATGTGTGACATGTGTTTCGTTTATTTTATTCTTAACATACAAATTCTTATCAGCCTATATGTCTCTTAAGCTTAAGCCACACAGAGAGCGGGCGGGCGGTGGCGGCGCGGGCGCGGGCGGCGGCGGCGCGGGAGCTGCTTTTGGCGGTGGCGGCTGCCGACAAAAGCCGCTGCCGCCCGCGCCCGCGCCGCCGCCGCCCGCGCCCGCGCCGCCACCGCCCGCCCGCTCTCTGTGTGGCTTGAGCTTTAGACCCTTAGAAGGTTTATTCACGAATGTAATAAAAATGTAAGTAAATAATAATAATTTACATTATCTAAGTAGCACTCTTGTATTAGAACGTAATTCTGAACAAATCTTTTCAGTACAAGTTTTGTGAATTTTGGTAGAAATACTTAACTTATACGTGTGAAACCAAGCTAGAAATACACATCTTCTTATACTTTATCAATATGCAAAAAACAAAAAATATGTGATTTTACAGTATTTTACTAAAACGCTGATATCTACGAAACTAGAAAGTGCCATAAGGGCCCTTTTGTTATGGACCGTCTCATATTATAACACCAACAAGTACATTATGAGCCAAATGTAAGACAAGAGAACAAGAGATCAGGCTCAGCCTAGTTCGGGATCTGCCGGATATCCATGTTCTATTAAGACTTGTGTGATTCCAAATCAATTTATCTTTATCTTAAAGACTAAGTACCTCTATGTACAAGCTAGCTAAGTCAATCTTTAACTTCAACTCATATTCAGAATAAAATTATCATACAGAACTTGTTTTATTCCAGAAATGAATTCCTTGTTCTTGAATGTGTGTGTCTAAGTGTTATTATACTCTTAAAGATTTCCTTGTTACGATAAAATGTGAATTAACTAATAATTAAAATAGCTGTGACATTACCTGACATGAACGAAACCTAATCCTAAATTAACTGTACTATTATTATTATATCATTGTTATCTTGAATTTGAATTACGCTTAATTATTGATTATTTATGACAATGCGAAAAAATTTACTAATTAATTTATTACTAGTTAGTAACTAAAATTAGATGTAAGACTACAAATTGCTGTGCCCTACCAGGGTCCATGTGAACGCAAAATTATAATTTATAGACCAATATGTAATACCATGGACGCAATATATGATGATTAAATGATTAAATGAATTATACGAAAACGGTACCAAACATGACCTATTTACTAAATGTTTTTTATAAATAAAATAGATTCTCGCCAGTACGCAGGTTAGTGGCGGAGACTAAATGTTTTTTTTAACACATTTTGAGATGAGATTTTTCAATATAGTTTATATTTATAAATTTTGTATAAAATGGGCTATTAAGTCATATTTTTCTTATAGTGTATTACTGCGCGGTTTAATTGTAGGGCACGATTTTGTGTTTTCAGTAACAAGAAATTTCAAGTTTTTTATGCCAAACTCTGTTTTTTTCTACGGACGCGTGTATATTTTTTTCTAGAAATGAATCCCTCGTCCTTGAATTACACGAAAATGATACCAAACATGACCTATTTACTAAACTTATGTAGAAAGCGAACTCAGCGCGGTAGATGGGGTTTTCAGTGACGTCTGTCAAGGTGTTTCGGCAGGATAAGACTTGGCAGACTTGTATATTCATTCATTTCATTCATTTATTTATTTCATTTAACAATATAAATTGTGTTTGAAAATACATGTCAATTTAAAAAAAAAAAAACTTAAAAATAATAAATAATCAATTACAAACTTTTAAATAATAAATTAAGAACACATAATTAACAATGACAGAACAAATTACAATGTCAAAAATCATTAAAACTACACTTTAAAAGAATAAAATCAATAAATTATAGTATAAATGTCAGTAAATGTTTAAAAATAATATTAAGAAAATTCTTAAGATTATTCTTCTATTCTTGAAAGGACGGTTCATACCTACCGACTGGAATTGGTCTCGTGGTGGTTTGTTAGATGTTTTACTCGAAATCGTTATTTCATTGTAGCAAAATTTCGGATCGCATTTTTCCTCGATCGTGAATTTTGCAGTCGTTTATATTATTCGGCTACTATATTAACACAAGTTTTTTTCATTAGTGGCGTTTTTCCGCGAGTTGCCTTTTTCTTTACAGTTTTTTTAACAGAGTTGTATTTTAATGTATCAAAATTTCGTGCAGTTTTTTTTTCCATTGCTTGTTATTTTTTATAGAAGCAAGTTTTCTTAGTAGATTATTTTCATACCTTCATTTATCCACAATTTATATACGGATAAGATCTACATGAAACAATAATCTATTGAATTGTGTTGTACCTGAGCCTCTGTCATTAATAACATTAAACTTTACTTAGTACCTAATATTTTTATAATGCGGAAGTGATAAGGTACCGCCGACATAAAGCTCCGTCCGTCAGCGTAGGAGCTATGAGTTGATGTTGTCTATATGTCACAACTACAACAATGGCCAGCCCGCGCTCGTGAGATACAAGTATGTTGTATACACAGTACCCGGCGATAAGTATTGCACATCGATCTTTGAAAATAAACTCGGCTAATTTCGGCTTAATCGAGCGTTGTCTCACACGACATACCTACGTGACATCATCATCCTCCTAGCGTTATCCCAGTACAGTTGCATCCTGAAGGATGCCTGGGGTCCGCTACCTAATCCCAAGATTTGGCGTAGGCACTAGTTTTTACGAAAGCGACTGCCATCTGACCTTTCAACCCCGAGGGGAAACTAGACCTTATTGGGATTAGGCTGTGTCAAGTGAGTGGGCAACTTGACTGTTAGAAGTTCTCAAGCCGCCCGAAGGCCTCCAACTTGGCTTAACGACTGCTGCCATAGACAGCAACCGGGATCAACGGCTTAACGTGCCTTCCAAAGCACAGGAGCGCTCAGTTAGTAACCACTCAAAGCGGTCACCCATCCAAGTCCTGACCGCTCTGCCCACGTTGCTTAACCTTAGATACCGCAAGCGGTACGCAGGCGCCGCTGGGCCACGAGCGCTCCACGACATACCTACGTGACATTTGTCAGAAACTAAGTTTACATGTCTTCGATTTGACGTGAACTAATCGGATAGAGTCAGTCCGACCCAGGTCGGGCCTAGCTGAGTTTCTGGCTGGACTCTTCTCAGCTAGGCTAATAGGCTTAGTGAACCAGCGTCAAAACTCCCAGTAGCTCGATTCCACTGACACCTCAGATTCGGTTGAAACCGCTCAACCAAGCTCACTGGTGCGCAATTTTTTAGAGTATTCCAGTGTTTAAGATCCGCGTGGTCGTGTCGTAGGTTTCCCCTGGATTTTTCCTAGGCTACTCTCCAACCGCGCAGTCCCATCGCTTTAATGGGCCCGGCCTATAAAGCCACAGGTTAAAAAAAAGCCCATAAAGTGCAGTATTTCTTTGATATTAAAGTTCAGTTAATAATTAAGATGTTTGATGGATGGTCGCCGGTGTTCGGAAATCGTCGTAAACAGCTAATTGTCTCTGTCGTGCAATAGTATATTACTTAACAAGGGCGGTAAAACAAAGAATGTCTCAGATCGCAGGTATTTGACGCCCGAGCCGAAGGCAAGGCAAAATATGCGATCTGAGGATTTCTTTTTTACCGCCCGTGTTAAGTACAAAATTTTATGTCACCCCCTGGCCAGGAAGTGGGATTTCCCGCGCGCGGAGCGTGCGGTAATTGCCACTTTATGGCCAGATGTGGCATAAATACTTATTTATTGTCGGGTACTATACGTACAAGAAATTTCAATGTATCATCGTTTACGTTTTCATGCAGATATTGTCTGTAAAAATGTGGAGGACTGAGAGTATGAAAATGATCTACTAAGAAAACTTGCTTCTATTAAAAATTAAGCCATGGAAAAATCTGCGCAGAATTTCGATACGCGAAAATCAACTCTGGTAAAAAAAAGCTGTAAAGTAAATGGTGATTCGCGGAAAAACGCGACTAATGAAAAAAACTTATGTTAAAATAGTAGCCGAATAATTTAAACGACTGCAAAATTCACGATCGAGGAAAAATGCGATCCGAAATTTTGCTACAATGAAATAACGATTTCGAGAAAAACATCTAACAAACCTTATGAAATTTATTTTTTCATAAAACACACTCGTGTCTTAGATTTTACATAAATTAAATAAAAAATAAATCAAATAACCTACTTAAAAAATAAAATTACAAATAAAAAAATTGGCCCAAATCGCTGTCATTGGGAAGGGTGCCCAGAACTCCCAGAAGGCTGGCTGGCTGCACGGCAATACTTATTCGCTGAGCGAAATAGAAGCCAGCCCTCTGGTCACCACAAGCCTATTAGGCGCTTAATGCTCCAGTTGTCCCCTCATTATGTAACAGTTGCATAATAGTATTTTATACAATCGTTATATAATGAAAGCTTTTTTAGTCGAGAACCGCGTTTTGTTTTTGACCCAACCAGAGGTATGTGTTTGTCCGCAATTATCACGCGTTTGGCTGAACCGATTTAGGTGCGGGTCGGAAAACTATTTGTTACATTCTGGAGGTTTCGGTATACGAATTTTTACGCCAGCAACGACTTACTACTATTAAGCGATTATAATTTCTACTCTTAAATAGAAGTACATATTATCTGTCTCCCTTTAAAGTAGGAAATGTGGTCACAAAGTCTGAAAATCAACATGGGTATTATTTTCAGACTTTCTGACCACATTTCCTCCTTTTAAGGGTTGAATTCTCAAAAACCTGAAAAACTTGTTTACTCATTTATCGTTAGGAGTACTCCTGTGAAGTTTCGAATAAAATTATCTTAACTAATCTTGTTTTCCCATACAAATTTTTGACCCCGTTTCACCCCTTAGGGTGTGAATTTTGGAAAATATTTTCATAGTGCGCTGAAATCTCTAGAACCAGCGGTTTGGGCTATGCGTTGATATGTGAGTCAGTCAGTTTCTTCTTTAACATATTTAGAAATGTTCATGTCCGCAATATAAAATTTCAAAATCAATGCCATTTTCGTAATTGACGTCCCAAAAAACCATAAAAACGACACCCATATTGATATTTAGACATTTCAACCCCATCACACCCGACAGGAAGATGGTATTTCACATCTTCCACGTTGGATTTTAAAATCTTTATTGTTTTCGTAATTAGCGACCCGATAAACCATACCCATTGTTGATTTTCAGACTTTGTCACCCTTCCCCTTTAAGTGGTTGAACTTTCAAAAATTGAAATTGAATTGAAAAAACCTGAAACACGTGTTTATTCATTTATTATTAAGAGTACTCCTGTGAAGTTTCGAATAAAATAGTCAAACTAATCTTGTTTCTCCATACAAACTTTGGAGCCCCATTTCACCCCCTTAGGGGATGAATTTTGAAAAATCCTTCCTTAGTGCACCCCTAGACTTTATAAGGAAGGAAGTTTTTTCTTTTATATATTTAGATTGTATACAATACTTTTTCTACGAGTTCACAAAAATAACAAAATTACAGAAAGTTGACGCTGGAACGATCTCATTAGTGCATGTAGGTTACACGGTGATTAATAGCACGTGATCTGCACATATCACAATACGTATCACGTGGGTATTGATGAATATTGAAAAGAAGTCTAAATAATTATGAAATTTACGATAATATCACAAGTATTGTAAATTTGCAATAACAATTCCCACGGGGCCGGTGCCCTGTTAAGAATGAAAAAAAAATATCAGTCCAAGACCGCCTTTGGCATTATGTCAAAGTTCGACCAATCACCGAGGCTGGTTTTCGACTAGAGCTATGCTACGCAGCTATGCTGCGAGGATGCGCTACGAGCTATGCTACCTTTTCCACTAGAGCTACGCTATGTAGCTGTGCGAGGAAGATGCGCTATGAAGATGTGCTATGCTACGTAGCTGTGCGAGGTAGATGCGCTATGAAAATGTGCTATGCTACGTAGCTGTGCGAGGATGCGCTATGAATCCTCTTCCTCCATGAGTTCTTTTTCGCACATTGCGAGATATAAAATAACTTTTTGCTTCCACGATGGCATGTCTACTTTCGTTGACAAACACGCGTCTACTGAACACACTCGCGACCATTCATAGCACGCAAACATAGCACGCATCCACAGCACGCATCCGCAGCACGCATCCACAGCTCATATCCGTAGCGCGCATCCGTAGCGCGCATCAGTAGCACGCATCCATAGCACGCATCCGCAGCTCGCATCTTTCCATATAAAAAACAAAGCATAGCTGAACCCTTTTCCACTAGAGCTATGCTATGTGAATCAAGGCATGTGATTGGTAGATTTCAAACGCATCCATAGCAACGTAGCGTAGCATAGCTCTAGTGGAAAACCAGCCTAATGGGTGTTCAACTGGGACACTTCATCTTCTTCCTCAGCCCCCTCTAAAGAATTGTCATTAGGCGAAAAAGATAATTCAAGTTCAAGTTCAAGTTCAATTATTTATTTGCTTATGACACAATTAGATGCATGCAAATACAATATAATTCAATGATAAAAAAGGAAGTTTATCTACACACATATCATAAATCCTCTAATATGCGTTCGGTAACCGTAGAAAATGACTCTCATTTCAACATTCAATGAATTTATGGCAATTTTCTTATCTGTGGCTAAGGCTACAGCAGTAATAAAATATTTCATTTTAATCTCATATATGATGTTAAAATATTACGTCAAACAAAACTGTCAAAATTTAAATGTCAAAGTTGACATGTCCCTATTCTAGTATCACTGAAAATTCAAATTCAGTCGATGCGAAATGTCAGCTCGATGTTCTTTTAGTATATATCGCACGAAATTTGAGCTAGAACGACATGATCACATCAGAATAAGGACTCTTTACTTTTTAAAATAACATTCAGGTATCTGTTGCCAGTTCTGATTTCGATATTTCCGCAACCGTGCAAAAAAGGTTGTATTAACACAATTATTGTATTTATTTACTACGGTTTCTGAACCCATCTTAGAGTAATTATAATATGTGTGTAGATAAAGTAATGTATGCAACTGTACATAATTAGGCATTAAAACACTCGTGTGACCTTATTATGAAACTCGCCTTCGGCTCGTTTCATAAAACACACTCGTGTTTTAATGCCCCTCATTATGTACCAGTTGCATAAACTACTATTAATTTAAATTCAATTCATAATACATTATAGATAATTACAATAGTTTGTATAAAATTTATAACATTGGCACCTAAACTTAAATAATGCTATGTCAATTAAAATAGTTTGCATAATATTCGTCAATAGAATAGAATGGTCTATTTAAAAAATAATCTTTCTAATTTTTGTCAAATAATTTTATATCGTCACAGTCCTTTAAATCTTTGGTCAACTTATTATACACTCTTATTGCATTATTACCTAAACTATTGTTAAAATGTGCATAACTGGAGGCGTTTAATGTTAATTTGTCATTATTCCTTAAGTTATAGTTCTGGCTTTGCCCGACTGTACAATATAAATTCTTATTACGATGGATATAGAGACATATTCGATAGAGATATAATGAGACTACGGTCAAAATTTTATTTTCAATAAACATATGTCTATGTGTGACAGGTATTCTAGAGCAACCTTCTATAATCCTAAGAGCTTTTTTTTGTTTTAACAATATAGAATTTATATTGACTCCGTTTCCCCAGACCTCTATACAGTATCGGATAATGCTCTCGAAATAAGAAAAATATACATTTTTTAATATTCCCTTACACCCAAAAAACATACACAGTTTGATTTAGAGATTGGTACGTCGCACTCAAAGTCAGGGCTATTGCTACTACGGCGGAAGATCATGTAGAAGCAATTACTGCAGTTCATTCGTAATCCATTTGCCTTGAACCAATTGGATAACTAATTCCAGCATGTTTGAATAATTTCGTTAAATTTCGTTAATACGAAAACGCTCGGTCTAGGTTGGTTGCATAAATCCGATGAGTTACATTACTTACATTATAATACTAAATATGAGCAAACTGTCGGTAATGTAACAAAGCGCACTATTTTATCTGGAAATTCTCGCAAATCCTCGATCCTCTAGGCTTACTTGCCCCCACTATCGTTCTGGCGAAAATAATATTTCAAAAACTGTGGCTATGTAAACTCGATTGGGGTGAGCCAGTGCCCGCGGATACTCTTAATTAATCAATGGGAAAACTTCGTAAACAGGTTACCCCATTTACAAACATTAACGCATTCCTCGTCACGTTAAAGGCGTACAAAGAAAAGAACGAACGCTACTACAAACAAAATGAAAGCACTAAAATCGAAAATACGGATACCGTGATGCCTGACGTAGGTTTTTGATGTACTACAAACGAAATCGCGCTACTATAAACGAAATGAAAACACTACAAACGAAAATAAGGATACCTTGATGCCTGAGGTAGGTTTTTAATCTACTACAAACGAAATCACGCTACTAGAAACGAAATGAAAGCACTGCAAACGAAAATAAAGCTACCCTCATGTCTAACATAGGTTTTCGAAAAACTACAAACGATATCGCGCTACTACAAACGAAATGAAAGCACTACAAACGAAAATAAGGCTACCTTGATGCCTGACGTAGGTTTTTGATCTACTACAAACGATATCGCGCTACTACAAACGAAATGAGAGCATTACAATCGAAAATAAGGCTAACTTGATGCCTGACGTAGGTTTTTGATCTACTACAAACGATTTCGCGCTACGACAAACGAAATGAAAGCACTTCAAACGAAAATAAGGCTACCCTGATGTCTGACGTAGGTTTTTAAAAAACTACAAACGATATCGCGCTACTACAAACGAAATGAAAGTACTACAAACGAAAATAAGGCTACCTTGATGCCTGACGTAGGTTTTTGATGTACTACAAACGAAATCGCGCTACTACAAACGAAATGAAAGTACTACAAACAAAAATAAGGCTACCTTGATGCCTGACGTAGGTTTTTGATCTACTACAAACGATATCGCGCTACTACAAACGAAATGAAAGCACTACAAACGAAAATAAGGCTACCCTGATGTCTAACGTAGGTTTTAAAAAAACTACAAACGATATCGCGCTACTACAAACAAAATGAAAGCACTACAAACAAAAATAAGGATACCTTGATGCCTGACGTAGGTTTTTGATGTACTACAAACGAAATCGCGCTACTACAAACGAATTAAACGCACTACAAACGAAAATAAGGCTACCTTGATGCCTGACGTAAGTTTTTGATCTACAACAAACGATATCGCGCTACTACAAACGAAAATAAGGCTACCCTGATGTCTGACGTAGGTTTTTAAAAAACTACAAACGATATCGCGCTACATAAGAAAATAAGGATACCTTGATGCCTGACGTAGGTTATTGATGTACAACAAACGAAATCGCGCTACTACAAACGAAATGGAAGCACTACAAAAGAAAATAAGTATACCTTGGTGCCTGACGTAGGTTATTCATGTACTACAAACGAAATCGCGGTACTACAAACGAAAATAAGGCTACCCTGATGTCTGACGTAGGTTTTTAAAAAACTACAAACGATATCGCGCTACAAACGAAAATAAGGATACCTTGAAGCCTGACGTAGGTTATTGATGTACAACAAACGAAATCGCGCTACTACAAACGAAATGGAAGCACTACAAAAGAAAATAAGTATACCTTGGTGCCTGACGTAGGTTATTCATGTACTACAAACGAAATCGCGCTACTACAAACGAAATGAAAGCACTACAAACGAAAATAAGGATACCTTGATGCCTGACGTAGGTTTTTGATGTACTACAAACGAAATGACGCTACTACAAACGAAATGAAAGCACTACAAACAAATATAAGGATACCTTGATGCCTGACGTAGGTTTTTGATGTACTACAAACGAAATCGCGCTACTACAAACGAAATGAAAGCACTACAAACGAAAATAAGGATACCTTGCTGCCTGAAGTAGGTTTTTGATGTACTACAAATGAAATCGCGCTACTACAAACGAATTGAACGCACTACAAACGAAAATAAGGCTACCTTGATGCCTGACGTAGGTTTTTAAAAAACTACAAACGATATCGCGCTACAAACGAAAATAAGGATAACTTGATGCCTGACGTAGGTTATTGATGTACAACAAACGAAATCGCGCTACTACAAACGAAATGGAAGCACTACAAAAGAAAATAAGTATACCTTGGTGCCTGACGTAGGTTATTCATGTACTACAAACGAAATCGCGCTACTACAAACGAAAATAAGGCTACCCTGATGTCTGACGTAGGTTTTTAAAAAACTACAAACGATATCGCGCTACAAACGAAAATAAGGATACCTTGATGCCTGACGTAGGTTATTGATGTACAACAAACGAAATCGCGCTACTACAAACGAAATGGAAGCACTACAAAAGAAAATAAGTATACCTTGGTGCCTGACGTAGGTTATTCATGTACAACAAACGAAATCGCGCTACTACAAACGAAATGAAAGCACTACAAACGAAAATAAGGATACCTTGATGCCTGACGTAGGTTTTTGATGTACTACAAACGAAATGACGCTACTACAAACGAAATGAAAGCACTACAAACAAATATAAGGATACTTTGATGCCTGACGTAGGTTTTTGATGTACTACAAACGAAATCGCGCTACTACAAACGAAATGAAAGCACTACAAACGAAAATAAGGATACCTTGCTGCCGGAAGTAGGTTTTTGATGTACTACAAACGAAATCGCGCTACTACAAACGAGTTGAACGCACTACAAACGAAAATAAGGCTACCTTGATGCCTGACGTAGGTTTTTGATCTACTACAAACGATATCGCGCTACTACAAACGAAATGAAAGCACTACAAACGAAAATAAGGCTACCCTGATGTCTAACGTAGGTTTTTAAAAAACTACAAACGATATCGCGCTACTACAAACAAAATGAAAGCACTACAAACAAAAATAAGGATACCTTGATGCCTGACGTAGGTTTTTGATGTACTACAAACGAAATCGCGCTACTACAAACGAATTAAACGCACTACAAACGAAAATAAGGCTACCTTGATGCCTGACGTAGGTTTTTGATCTACAACAAACGATATCGCGCTACTACAAACGAAAATAAGGCTACCCTGATGTCTGACGTAGGTTTTTAAAAAACTACAAACGATATCGCGCTACAAACGAAAATAAGGATACCTTGATGCCTGACGTAGGTTATTGATGTACAACAAACGAAATCGCGCTACTACAAACGAAATGGAAGCACTACAAAAGAAAAGAAGTATACCTTGGTGCCTGACGTAGGTTATTCATGTACTACAAACGAAATCGCGCTACTACAAACGAAATGAAAGCACTACAAACGAAAATAAGGATACCTTGATGCCTGACGTAGGTTTTTGATGTACTACAAACGAAATGACGCTACTACAAACGAAATGAAAGCAATACAAACGAAAATAAGGATACCTTGCTGCCTGACGTAGGTTATTGATGTACAACAAACGAAATCGCGCTACTACAAACGAAATGGAAGCACTACAAAAGAAAATAAGTATACCTTGGTGCCTGACGTAGGTTATTCATGTACAACAAACGAAATCGCGCTACTACAAACGAAATGAAAGCACTACAAACGAAAATAAGGATACCTTGATGCCTGACGTAGGTTTTTGATGTACTACAAACGAAATGACGCTACTACAAACGAAATGAAAGCACTACAAACAAATATAAGGATACTTTGATGCCTGACGTAGGTTTTTGATGTACTACAAACGAAATCGCGCTACTACAAACGAAATGAAAGCACTACAAACGAAAATAAGGATACCTTGCTGCCGGAAGTAGGTTTTTGATGTACTACAAACGAAATCGCGCTACTACAAACGAGTTGAACGCACTACAAACGAAAATAAGGCTACCTTGATGCCTGACGTAGGTTTTTGATCTACTACAAACGATATCGCGCTACTACAAACGAAATGAAAGCACTACAAACGAAAATAAGGCTACCCTGATGTCTAACGTAGGTTTTTAAAAAACTACAAACGATATCGCGCTACTACAAACAAAATGAAAGCACTACAAACAAAAATAAGGATACCTTGATGCCTGACGTAGGTTTTTGATGTACTACAAACGAAATCGCGCTACTACAAACGAATTAAACGCACTACAAACGAAAATAAGGCTACCTTGATGCCTGACGTAGGTTTTTGATCTACAACAAACGATATCGCGCTACTACAAACGAAAATAAGGCTACCCTGATGTCTGACGTAGGTTTTTAAAAAACTACAAACGATATCGCGCTACAAACGAAAATAAGGATACCTTGATGCCTGACGTAGGTTATTGATGTACAACAAACGAAATCGCGCTACTACAAACGAAATGAAAGCACTACAAACGAAAATAAGGATACCTTGATGCCTGACGTAGGTTTTTGATGTACTACAAACGAAATGACGCTACTACAAACGAAATGAAAGCACTACAATCCAATATAAGGATACCTTCATGCCTGACGTAGATTTTTGATGTACTACAAACGAAATCGCGCTACTACAAACGAAATGAAAGCACTACAAACGAAAATAAGGATACCTTGATGCCTGACGTAGGTTTTTGATGTACTACAAACGAAATCGCGCTACTACAAACGAATTGAACGCACTACAAACGAAAATAAGGCTACTTTGATGCCTGACGTAGGTTTTTGATCTACTACAAACGATATCGCGCTACTACAAACGAAATGAAAGCACAACAAACGAAAATAAGGCTACCCTGATGTCTGACGTAGGTTTTTAGAAAACTACAAACGATATCGCGCTACTACAAACAAAATGAAAGCACTACAAACGAAAATAAGGATACCTTGATGCCTGACGTAGGTTTTTGATGTACTACAAACATAATCGAAGCACAACAAAAGAAAATAAGGAAACCTTGGTGCCTGACGTAGGTTATTTATGTACTACAAACGAAATCGCGCTACTACAAATGCAAGCACTACAAACTGCGAAATGAAAGCACTACAAAAGAAAATAAGGATACCTTGATGCCTGACGTAGGTTTTTGATGTACTAAAAACGAAATCGCGCTACTACAAACGAAATGAAAGCACTACAAACGAAAATAAGGCTACCCTGATGTCTGACGTAGGTTTTAAAAAACTACAAACGATATCGCGCTACAAACGAAAATAAGGATACCTTGATGCCTGACGTAGGTTTTTGATGTACAACAAACGAAATCGCGCTACTACAAACGAAATGGAAGCACTACAAACGAAATCGAGCTACTACAAACGAAATGAAAGCACTACAAACGAAAATAAGGATACCATGATGCCTGACGTAGGTTTTTGATGTACTACAAACGAAATGACGCTACTACAAACAAAATGAAAGCACTACAAACAAATATAAGGATACCTTGATGCCTGACGTAGGTTTTTGATGTACTACAAACGAAATCGCGCTACTACAAACAAAATGAAAGCACTACAAACAAAAATAAGGCTACCTTGATGCCTGACGTAGGTTTTTGATGTACTTCAAACGAAATCGCGCTACTACAAACGAATTGAACGCACTACAAACGAAAATAAGGCTACCTTGATGCCTGACGTAGGTTTTTGATCTACTACAAACGATATCGCGCTACTACAAACGAAATGAAAGCACTACAAACGAAAATAAGGCGACCCTGATGCCTGACGTAGGTTTTTAAAAAACTACAAACGATATCGCGCTACTACAAACGAAATGAAAGCACTACAAACGAAAATAAGGATACCTTGATGCCTGACGTAGGTTTTTGATGTACTACAAACGAAATCGCGCTACTACAAACGAATTGAACGCACTACAAATGAAAATAAGGCTACCTTGATGCCTGACGTAGGTTTTTGATCTACTACAAACGATATCGCGCTACTACAAACGAAATGGAAGCACTACAAAAGAAAATAAGTATACCTTGGTGCCTGACGTAGGTTATTCATGTACTACAAACGAAATCGAGCTACTACAAACGAAATGAAAGCACTACAAACGAAAATAAGGATACCTTGATGCCTGACGTAGGTTTTTGATGAACTACAAACGAAATGACGCTACTACAAACAAAATGAAAGCACTACAAACAAATATAAGGATACCTTGATGCCTGACGTAGGTTTTTGATGTACTACAAACGAAATCGCGCTACTACAAACAAAATGAAAGCACTACAAACGAAAATAAGGATACCTTGACGCCTGACGTAGGTTTTTAATGTACAACAAACGAAATCGCGCTACTACAAACGAAATAAAAATATTAAACACCAGAATTAGGCTACTCTCATGTCTAACGTAGGTTTTTGAACTACTACTAACGATATCGCGCTACTACAAACGAAAATAAAGCTAGCTTGATGCTTGAAGGAAGTTTTAGGCGACTTTCGACATAGACGTGCTGACGTGTCAGATTTTTTTTAAATTTTTCCTAAGCTTTATTTGACTACTACGTACAAACGAAAATAAGGAAACTACAATAATTTGCGAACGAAATACTCCTAAAAAAGTAATACATTTACATAATCTGTCGCGGTCGGGTTACCTTGACCTTTTTTGTGTGATCGCGATATTGAGTTTATTTTCCCATTTGGAACTAACAAGCAACTTAAGGTAATACAATTAAGCAAAAGTCAGTTTGTGCGAGACCCTGTCAATCAGCGTAGTGTATATAGTATAAATACCGATATTTAGGCAAATACGAAGATTTTCGGAAAAAGACATCAAAGCGCTCCCGAACCGAATTTAAAAAAAAAATTTTTTTTTTTCGTTATTTGTCTACTACAAACGAAAATAAAGGAACTACAATCAACTACAAACGATTCTGAACAAGAATCAATCATAAAAGTTTAGAATTTCGTAAGTGGGGTGCTGACCTTTTTCACCCCCTCCCTATTTTTTTTTTGGCGCAACTACAAACAAAATCCGTTTTACTACAATCAACTACAAACGAAACACTATTAGAAAAAAATACGAAGATTTTCGGAAAAAGACATCAAAGCGCTCCCGAACCAAATTTAAAAAAAAATTTTTTTTTTCGTTATTTGTCTACTACAAACGAAAATAAAGGATCTACAATTAACTACAAACGATTCTGAACAAGAATCAATCATAGAAGTTTAGAATTTCGTAAGTGGGGTGCTAACCTTTTTCAACCCCTCCCTAATTTTTTTTTTAGCGCAACTACAAACAAAATCCGTTTTACTACAATCAACTACAAACGAAACACTATTAGAAAAAAATACGAAGATTTTCGAAAAAAGACATCAACGCGCTCCCAAACCAAATTAAAAATTTTTTTTTATTTTTTTTCGTTATTTGTCTACTACAAACGAAAATAAAGGAACTACAATCAACAACAAACGATTCTGAACAAGAATCAATCATAAAAGTTTAGAATTTCGTAAGTGGGGTGCTGACCTTTTTCACCCCCTCCCTATTTTTTTTTTTGCGCAACTACAAACAAAATCCGTTTTACTACAATCAACTACAAATGAAACACTATTAGAAAAAAATACGAAGATTTTCGGAAAAAGACATCAACGCGCTCCCGAACCAAATTAAAAAAAAAAATTTTTTTTTTTCGTTATTTGTTTACTACAAACGAAAATAAAGGAACTCCAATCAACTACAAACGATTCTGAACAAGAATCAATCACAAAAGTTTAGAATTTCGTAAGTGGGGTGCTGACCTTTTTCAACCCCTCCCTAATTTTTTTTAGCGCAACTACAAACAAAATCCGTTTTACTACAATCAACTACAAACGAAACACTATTAGAAAAAAATACGAAGATTTTCGGAAAAAGACATCAACGCGCTCCCGAACCAAATTAAAAAAAAAAATTTTTTTTTTTCGTTATTTGTCTACTACAAACGAAAATAAAGGAACTACAATCAACTACAAACGATTCTGAACAGGAATCAATCATAAAAGTTTAGAATTTCGTAAGTGGGGTGCTGACCTTTTTCACCCCCTCCCTATTTTTTTTTTGGCGCAACTACAAACAAAATCCGTTTTACTACAATCAACTACAAACGAAACACTATTAGAAAAAAAATATAAAAAAAAAATTCGTCAAGGTCGGGTGCCAAGTTCACACAGCTGTAGACGTGTGTTGATGCACTCATATCGTTAGGACCCGATTCCGTAAAGGCATTTGAACCCTTCCACTTGGACCTCCGTTTGACTAGTTAAATGCTTGTTCTATTTGATTTTCTAGCCAAATCTTTGTGAATGCCCATATGGTACCAGTCTAGATCGATAATTTAGTGCCTGTTTTCGTTTGTTCAGGCAGTTGAATCGATAGGATACCATTGTAACTGAGTTTATTGCACTTCGGAATGAGATACCCCAGTCAACAAGACCTTCAGTATGAATTTTCGTTTTTATTTTTTTGTGTCTAAACCTTTGAGGTCCTAACGATTTTAATACCTGAACAAACGTGAACTAACGACGCCCGATGACTCCACATATTTGGTTTTGGTGATTTCGGGGTGGGGTGGTTAGGTTAGCGTGAAGACAGCCACCCCACTTTAAGTTTTAAAAAAAGTATGAAAGAGTTGGGTTTAACGATTTTACCTACTGAACACACGTGAACTAACGATTATCTTGCTATAGGAACTAAAAAAAACAACAATTTTGGTTTGGGGTGGTTAGCGTGAAGTTGACCACCCCATTTTGTTTTTAAAAAAACCGAATTTAGAATCGGGTCCTAACGATTTTACCTACTGAACAAACGTGATCTAACGATGAACAAACGATTCCGATATGCCATTTGCGGGCAAACGAAATGAAACTGAGTTTATTGCACTTCGGAATGAGATACCCCAGTCAACAAGACCTACAGTATGAATTTTCGTTTTTATTTTTTTGTGTCTAAACTATTGAGGTCCTAACGATTTTAATGCCTGAACAAACGTGAACTAACGACGCCCGATGACTCCACATATTTGGTTTTGGTGATTTCGGGGTGGGGTGGTTAGCGTGAAGACAGCCACCCCACTTTAAGTTTTAAAAAAAGTATGAAAGAGTTGGGTCCTAACGATTTTACCTACTGAACAAACGTGAACTAACGATTATCTTGCTATAGGAACTAAAAAAAAACAACAATTTTGGTTTGGGGTGGTTAGCGTGAAGTTGACCACCCCATTTTGTTTTTTAAAAAAACTGATGTTAGAATCGGGTCCTAACGATTTTACCTACTGAACAAACGTGAACTAACGATGAACAAACGATTCCGATATGCCATTTGCGGGCAAACGAAATGGGGTGGTTGTCTTCACGAGGGTCACTCGGGTGAAGGATTTTGAAGTCAGGCGACGCGCAGAACTTGACGCTAAGCGCGATGAGCTTAAGGCCAGACCACTTGCGGCCATAACTATATCGGAGGGGTGCTGACAGGCAGTGAGTGTAGTCGCACATTCGCTGCAAAGATTGGCTATGTCAGTCACCAGAGAGCGCACCAGCGTCGCTCTGAGCAGTAGGAAGTAGTCGCTATGGTCAAATACGGCTAGGAGATGATGATGATGCTATAATAGATGTTGCATGACCTAGGGACTTTATCTGTCTCGCTCTAACGATTCCGAAGGCTCTGTGAAGTGTCTAGTCTACACTGATGCGGCCGTCTATTCAGGACAGTGTAATACCCGCTTTAACGCGGCGGGCGAACATCCGTGAGTTTCTCTAAATCGTGGTAGTGTGTTTATAATTGTTTGTTAATGGCACTCGGCTCCTTAAATATTGGTGCCTGAGGGCCTACCGCGAACCGAAAGCGAATTATTTCTCCCTCTCTATCTTACTTATTCGACCGCACTTAGTTATTGAGCGACAGATTTAAAGTTTAATTCCGCAGCCGACACAGCAGACAGCAACTGCACGTTCCGCCGCACTCCAAGTTGAACCGTAATAGTATTCATAAAAAGCTCAATTTGGAATGAGCGGAGATGTGTCGCAACAGCACACGCCGCTCATTCTAAATTGGGACTTTTAGTATTATGATTACGGCTCAATTTGGAGTGCGGCGGAAGGTGCAGTTGCTGTCTGCTGTCGGCTGCGGAATTAATCCTTTACTCTGAGAATAGTCAATACCGTGTAAACATTGGCAAAAATGCATATGTGGGTTCTTAACAAGCCTGGAGTTAGTTTTGTCACTGTCTCACAAAAAAAATTCGTAGTGATATACATAGGCAATGACCAACGAATTTTAACAGCATTATAGTTCGTTATTATTATAGTTCGTTCGTACACAACTGTAAGGGCAAGCTGGCCAAGTGCTGTGAAATTAACGCAAGCAAAAATCTATCTAACAGTCAGAGCTCGAGCAAAAATCTATCTAACAGTCAGAGCAAGCAAAACTCGACTTAGAGTTTTGCTTGCGTTCGTTTGACAGGATTTGGCCTTTGGCCTTAAAGTTTTACAGGAACTATAACTAAAATAGGTTTCATTGTTTATCACAAGGACACTACTTTACCCCGTTGGTGTCGGGTTAGAATAGCACCCCTTCTTCCTATGGGTGTCGTAAGACTACTACGGGATCCGGGTTGAACTCTGTTGTGGGCAATGGGCTAGCATCCTATCACTGCAATATTTAAGAAACCTGATTAGTCAAAATATGTATATTTATCGAACCTACTCAAAAAATAACCAGAATCGGTTGAGAAATGCGACCTGTAGGGGAGATAAGCCGGTGCCTGCCTAACCCATTTTGGGTAGCAAGCATGAGATATGTGAGGACACTACTGTATTAGGTGGACTTAAAAACCAATGCCTTCAAATAGAATCCTTATTTCTGCCGGTTTAAAACCTTAGTAGCGAGCGGACACTTGTCACGACATTGGCCGTTCGTCCGCTTTTACCGGCGTACCGTATGCCTCCGTAACGGCAGTTATATAATACCTATTGAAATGGGACTTCATTGTTATATGGCTGTTACGCAACCCGCCTACGTTTAATCATTAACTGGTGTTTAACTTTGTTCCTGTCCGTTTCTAATGTTTGTGTAATGCTACGAGTAAGAAGAAGCCAGTAAAATTGCCGATCTTCAAAATAAGCTACGCTCTTCCGACAGAAGAGAGCTCTCAGCGCTGCCCTCTCACGGCAAAATAACTTAACCCGAAAACAAAAAAAAAATTTTTAGATGGTCTATATGGTAGATGCTAATATGAATGGATTAAGCTTAGTTACGACAAAACAACGTAACCCGGATTACGTGGTTCTACCATGAGAGGGCAGCGCAGCGCCATACATAACATATGGAACTGAGACCCCTTACGAATTTAGATCCTATCTAATATTGGGATAGAGTTTAAGGTTTAAGGTAACCCTTGAGCTAGATGCTGGCAAGCAAACCCAAAAAAAATTATAAAAAAAATCTGAACACTATTTTAAGCTTAAGCCATACACAGATCGGGCGGGCGTGAGCGGGCGGGCGCGTCAATGCGCTGCAGTGTGAAAACGCCCGCTCGCCTCCCGCGCGCCTACCGCCCGCTCGCGCCCGCGCGCCTACCGCCCGCTCCCGCGTTGCTCACGCCCGCCCGCTCTGTGTGTGGCTTAACCTTTAACGTCAAACTTTACGGTATGCTCATAAATTGTTGTGACTTCTCCATAATAAACGAGATGAGATGACACATCATCTCTGCATCTTTAAACTCAGTTATAGTACTTTAATCTCACGAGCGCGGGTTGGCCATAGTTGTAGTTGATACACATACGAACACATAGACAATGTGAACTCATAGCTCTTACGTTGAAACACACATAGACAATGCACATGTAGAGCTCAACACACAACCATGGCTCAACCGCGCTCGTGAGATATAAAAGTACTATAACTATATCAGACGCTGTCGAACTAAATTGATCGTCTTGGAATCATATGGAATATGCGATGCGTCATGTTAAGTGGACTTTGTTATTGAGTATCATTGTATTATTTACAAATGAAAGATATGATATGATCTTTAAAGAATGCTAAGATGCTAATGTTGATTACGTCTAAAGATTAGATACTCGTAATTGCGCTAAAGACGAAAAAAAAACTACGATGACATACAATCGCCATATTATGTCCTTCCAATACGGCGGGGAAACTAGACCTTATTTTAAGGCTAATAAGAGTCCGAGACCGACCCTATTTACATAACTTACATTGGCCAACAACTAGGGATACAAATACAACGTTCTTATTATTTCCGCTATTTTATATGTTCCAAGTAAAGTACGTCTATTTCTTTTGTATTTGTGTGTCTTTTGTGCAGTGAAGTGAATAAATGTTTTCTTATGGTGTTACCACACCAATCGATCGATAAAGAATGGAACAGTCGACGTCGATCGATAGTTTCTCCTAGACCTACCTCTCCTAGAAGCTACCACACCAATCGACACACTAAAACAGTTGCAGCGACGCGACGCGAGACTAGAAAAATCTAACCTCTTTCTAAAACACATCCTCGCACATCTCTGGTGGAAACGCAGCCTAATTCGAACAGGTTGACCGGCATGCCGAGTCGTACGTGACGCGACTTGGCAAGTTGTGCTAGCTCAGCTGATATAGGTACCTACGCAATTTTCACCACACGTTATTTAACCCATTGGATCAGTCCTGTGATGTGCAGCAGTCAAGGGCACCAATATGTATAATTTTCTTCATCTTATTCCATTGGAATAAGGTCTAAAAACGTTTACATATTTATGCTCTCGACTGTGCATAGTACCGAGCGAAATTATGTTGAGCCTCGGTTGCACCTAACGGTACTCTAAACGGCCATAGGCAGTGCATTTGCCGTGCGTGGCTCTACATTTCCTATTTGCATTGCAGTGTTTCGATCCATACTAATACTCGTAAGTAATAGTATACCTACATGCGGTAGTAACTGTTTTGCTTATAGACATTTGGGTCATAAAGAGATTTAGGTTCGCGTCTTTCCTGTGGACATATCAAAAGTTAAGGGCTACAAAGCTAATTTTTGATTGGACTAGTAAACCGCATAAATTGTCTCCATTTCTATAAATCCATGTGATAAAAGCAAAACTTACAGGCATATAAGCCGTTAACTATTGACCACAGGAGGGACTTTTGTTAAGTTCAAGTGTTTATGACCCATTTATGCCAAAATTTGCTTATACACGAATTATTTCCGCCAAGTTTTCCTTCATTACTTGAACTAAAATGTCTATTTAACGGCGTTAAATTGACAAACTGACGAGCAAGCACACATAATTATGTACGCGTTAATATAGGTTTATCTACACACATATCATAAATCCTCTAATATGCGTTCGGAAACCGTAGAAAATGACTCTCATTTCAACATTCAATGAATTTATGGCAATTTTCTTATCTGTGGCTAAGGCTACAGCAGTAATATAATTTTCATTTTAATCTCATATATGATGTTAAAATATTACGTCAAACAAAACTGTCAAAATTTAAATGTCAAAATTGACATGTCCCTATTCTAGTATCGAATGCGAAATGTCAGCTCGATGTTTTTTTAGTATATATCGCACGAAATTTGAGCTAGAACGACATGATCACATCAGAATAGGGACTCTTTACTTTTTAAAATAACATTCAGGTATCGGTTGCCAGTTCTGATTTCGATATTTCCGCAACTGTGCAAAAAAGGTTGTATTAACACAATTATTGTATTTATTTACTACGGTTTCTGAACCAATCTTAGAGTAGTTATAATATGTGTGTAGATAAAGTAATGTATGCAACTGTACATAATTAGGCATTAAAACACTCGTGTGACCTTATTATGAAACTCGCCTCCGGCTCGTTTCATAAAACACACTCGTGTTTTAATGCCCCTCATTATGTACCAGTTGCATAAACTACTATTAAATAGATCGTAAGTGTTATATAAATACAAACATATTAGGCCGGTAATACGGACGCAAATGTTGAGCAGCAACACGCCATATACGAACCCGATGTATGTCCGTTTTGTGATAAAACATGTTAATGGTAAAATGTAAAAGAGCGATTACGTAACTACTGTTATCTACGGCTGCACACTTGACGCGTCACTACATTGGAATTGATAAGAATCTTGATAAGGTCCGGCTCCATAATCCAGCTTGTTATGAGACTCTATACGCTTTAAAACTATTTTATAAATCCGTATTATGGACCTTAGTTTAGGAACAACATAAGTATGGTTGACGAAATATAAGCTCCGATTCGCCATGCAAGTTGTTCGAGGAATCGGTGCAGCTTATATTTCGTCAACTATTATACGATATTTAGGCATTTTTTGTCAATGTCAGACTTTGAACCGTCTTATTTTTTAAACTTTATGAAAAAATAAGAACGAAGTGACGGCTAGCTAGCGAGCGAGGCAGACTCTGGAACTTTGGACATTGTTCAATGTTCAGGGCTAGGAAGCCTATTTGTTGCTTGCCTCTGCTCTGACTCAAGAACCCCTATCTTTTGTCGGACATTTAATCCGCTTAAACGGCGTCGACTCTTATATAATATGCGATAAAAACATTGTGTATTACATTTATGCTCGCAAGCCCTTAACTATCGACTCGATAGTATCGGCCACAGGAAAGATGACTTGTTTTTTTCGTCTTTGTAACACGGGGAAAATAGGTTGGCGTGGACAGAGCATTAGTTACTTTGTATAATCTTTCAGAGGTTTATAAGACAAATAAATTATAAAAAACCGGCCAAGTGCGAGTCGGACTCGCGCACGAAGGGTTCAGTACCATTATCTATAAAAACTGCAAAAAAAATATTATATATATTTATTTTATTTTGTTTTTTAGTATTTGTTGTTATAGTGGTAACAGAAATACATCTGTGAAAAATTTAAACTGTCTAACTATCGCGGTTTTTGAGATACAGCCTGGTGACAGACGGACAGCGGAGCCTTAGTAATAGGGTCCCGTTTTACCCTGTGGGTACGGAACCCTAAAGAAGTGCCCACGGCATGTTGACTAGATGGCACTGTAAGCGAGGCCAGCGTTGCGTAAAGTTTCTATATGTACATGACTAAGCAGTTTGTATACTTTGTATATGTATGATTAGTCACTGATATCAGTAAGTAGGTTACTGGCCGATATTCTGAAGAGAAAAAGCATTCCCTGGTTCTAATGGACATTACTCGTACAGTTTGTTGTTCTTTCTTCATTACTCTTTAAGCTATAAATAAACACATATCCGTTTAAAGTTAATGAATGATGCAGCTATCCTAGCGATTTTATATTGTCAGTTCAAAGATCAACTTTCATTCAAATTTAACCGTATACTTGGCAGTGGAGTGGGTTACCTGCCAGCTGGGTCATAAACAGGTTTAGGTTCATGTATTTCCTGTGGACATATCGAAATTTAAGGGCTACAAAGCCTAATTTTGGACTAGACTAGTGACCCGCATAAACAGCGTCTCCTCTATAAATCCATGTGATAAAAGCTTAACTTACAAGCACATAAGACGTTAACTATTGACCACAGGAGGGACTACTTTTGTTTTTTCAAGTGTTTATGACCCAGCTACGCCATTAACATCGGCATAATTTGCTCTTAACAGCTTCACCGCGGCTAGAGCCCACGATCTTTTTAATTTGTTCAGTTTAGATTAACGAACTATATTAGATAGGATATTATCAAGTTTTTTTTTAATTAAAAAAAGGTGCCAGTGACATATCGTAACGGGCGCCTGTGTTATCGAATGCGTTGTTTGCCAAGCGACAAGCGTAGGCCGGCTGGTCAATGAACCAAACAAAAACACACACGACAAGTTTTAGTGCACTGAGACCCGCGCGTGCCTCGCGCTGCCTTAGACCTATGGCCACGCTTATCATAGTCATATCCATGCATCTTGTAAAAAGTATACATGCCCATTTGCCCAAGTACTACTACAACTAGCTACAACTGACCTTCTAACGCCTGTCGTCCAGCAGGTTTTAAAACTGTGATCTCACTCCTCACTCAAAAATCCAAAGATTTTTTATACCACGTCGGTGGCAAACAAGCGTGCGGCCCGCCTGATGGCAAGCGGTCACCGCAGCCTATGGACGCTTGTAACTCTAGCGGTGTCACATGCTGGTTGCCGACCTTTTAAAATTGTATACACTCCTTATTTTATATGTTCTGAGTTTTGTACGTCTATTATTTTTTGTATCTGTGTGTCTTTTGTGCAGTAAATATATGTTTCTTCTTCTTCTTTGTTGAAGATTTGTCGCGGAAGCCGTAAGGCGCAATCTGTTTGACCAATGAAATCCTCATAATAACTCCTGTGCTTCGTGAAAGTGTGCTTACCGAGTACAGAGCCTACAGAGTTAGTGATCTAGCTAACTAGCTTCGTTATTAGCCTTTCCCTGGCGCCTGCGCTGCTGCATAAATATGTAAACTACACGGGTGCAGTGCAGCAGGGAAAGTGGCGCAAACGCATCCAACTCTCGAGGCTGGCGATGTAATGCCGCGGCCACTTTGCAATGTCATTGCAATGTCATAAACAACTGAAAATACAAAAGTCGTCCTGTGGTCAATAGGCTTGCGGACATGTAAGTTATACTTTTATTACATGGATTTATATTAATATATATATATTAAGGAGCGCTCGTGGCCCAGCGGCGCCTGCGTACCGCTTGCGCTTGCTAAGGTTAAGCAACGTGGGCAGCGGTCAGGACTTGGATGGGTGACCGCTTTGAGTGGTTACTAACTGAGCGCTCCCGTGCTTTGGAAGGCACGTTAAGCCGTTGATCCCGGTTGCTGTCTATGGCAGCAGTCGTTAAGCCAAGTTGGAGGCCTTCGGGCGGCTTGAGAACTTCTAACGGTCAAGTTGCCCACTCACTTGACACAGCCTAATCCCAATAAGGTCTAGTTTCCCCTCGGGGTTGAAAGGTCAGATGGCAGTCGCTTTCGTAAAAACTAGTGCCTACGCCAAATCTTGGGATTAGGTAGCGGACCCCAGGCATCCTTCAGGATGCAACTGTACTGGGATAACGCTAGGAAGATGATGATGACATGGATTTATATTAACGGATACACTGTGTTTATGCGGGTAACTAGACCAATTCAAAATTAGGCTTTGTTTGTTAGACCTTAATTTTTGATATGTCCACAGAAAAGACGCGAACCTAAATCTGTTTATGACCCTATTTGTGAATTTGTCAATGAACAGCATGTATGGAGCTTATCGTGATATAAAGCCCGAAACGCACTGACAGCGGTAGCGGGGCGGGGCGTCGCGGTGCGGAGGCGGTACCGGTTGTAATATTCGAACTAATATGAAAGGGTCCGCACAGAAAACCGGCCGGGAAAAAAGCGTTCTGTGCGGACCCTTTCATATTAGTTCGAACATTACAACCGGTACCGCCTCCGCACCGCGCCGCCACCGCTGTCAGTGCGTTTGCAGCTTAAAGCTTAAGCCACACAGAGAGCGGGCGGGCGGTAGCGGCGCGGGCGCGGGCGGCAGCGGCGCGGGCGGCAGCGGCGCGGGCGGCAGCGGCGCGGGAGCTCCTTTGGGCTGCCGCCACCGCCAAAAGCAGCTCCCGCGCCGCTGCCGCCCGCGCCCGCGCCGCTGCCGCCCGCGCCGTTGCCACCCGCGCCCGCGCCGCCACCGCCCGCCCGCTCTCTGTGTGGCTTAAGCTTTAAGCTTAAGCCACACAGAGAGCGGGCGGGCGGTCGCGGCGCGGGCGCGGGCGGCGGCGGCGCGGGCGGCGGCGGCGCGGGAGCTGCTTTTGGCGGTGGCGGGTGCCGACAAAGGCCGCTGCCGCCCGCGCCCGCGCCGCTGCCGCCCGCGCCCGCGCCGCTGCCGCCCGCGCCCGCGCCGCCGCCGCCCGCGCCCGCGCCGCCACCGCCCGCCCGCTCTCTGTGTGGCTTGAGCTTAAGGCTCGGCCACACTGTGCCGGGCGCGAATAGCGAAAACGGATGCAATGGGGAATCAATAATGTACGAAGCGCGATCTGATTCTGGATTAGATGTCAGCAGGCAACTTGGTGTCCCCGTTGCCCGCTGTCGTCCAAACCGCAGCAGCGGCTTTAGCTTTTAGCTTTAGCTTAGTTGGTAGTGACCCTGCCTACGAAGCTGGAGGTCCCGGGTTCGAATCCTGGCCAGGGCATTTATTTGTGTGAGGAGAACGAATATTTGTTCTTGGGTCTTGGATGTTTTCTATGTATTTAAGTATCTATTTATCTATATAAGTATGTATATTGTCATTTAGAACCCATAGTACAAGCTTTGCTTAGTTTGGGACTAGGTTGATTTGTGTAACATTGTCCACAAATATTATTTAAAAAAAAATTAGTCACGCAGTCACTGTCTCTTGTCACGGCCACAGCGTGGCCGAGGCGAAGCCCTAGGGCTATTTTTCCAACAGCGTTACGCTAATACACATTTTCATACAAATCGACCGAACTTGGTATTTCACTTCAAAGATTCAAAACATTCAAAGATTTTATTTGCTCAGAATACATGTTATAAATAAGGTGTTAAAAATAAAAGAAAGTCCAGTGCATTCAGCCTGCATGCAGGCGTGCAAACATTTTGTAGGAGCGACATAATTAATACAATAATAATAATTAAATATATCCACATAATTAGCAAATTTTACGGAACAATGTCAAGTCAAGGTAGTCAAAATTCAAAATTATAATAATGATATTAGATAATAAAAAATAGTCACGAAACAATAATAATTTAAAATGTCAGAAATAATAATTCATTAAAATATTACATTGTCAATTTTGGTCCAAGTATTTCCTTACACTATAATAACATTTGTCCAGAAGCCAGCTAGTCATTTTGTTCTTAAACCTATTGCCTTGCAGTAATTTTATGTCATCCGGTAGTTTGTTATATATTACTCGTACTATGCACATGTTAAATATGTTCTTTGCATAGATCATGGTTGGACACGCGGTTTTACCTTAGTTGGTGGAAAAGCAGCCGAAAACCAAAGCGATAAACGTGTTCTTTGCCGTGGTTTCATTTCGAATGTTTATATTTTTTATTGTACACAGTTGTTATTTATGTGCGGTCAAGGTACAGTAAAATATGTATAAAAGTATCGCCGATGTTCTTTTTCTTTAGTAATTATTTAAGGGTTGGACCATTATGGACCATTTACAGAGGTATTCATCAGAAGTTGTACACTAGGCTAAAGTGGTAGTAGATTATACACGGACGGAGCAATTTCCTTAACAACACATTTAAGAATCGTCCTTATTGACATCGACAATAAGAACGAATGAATTATAATGATAAACCTTTCACTCGAGAAATAGTAAAATTAAAGATTAAAAAATAAATAAGCCAATAAAACTGAACAATGTCGCGAACAGAAGGTAAAACAACGTAAAACTAGATTCAAGCTGATTCATTACCATAAACATATGTCGATGTGAACACTCCATACCTACTGATCGCACGAGGCTCGCCACACATTCTAATAGTTATGTAATGTCGCTCGCAGATCTAGGTACCTTTGGAATGGTTACCTAATCGTTGTGTCGGAAACGCATCACATCACCCTGACTGTCTCAGATTTACTACTTCTCTCTCGATACCAGCTGACTCCCCGGGGAGCACTTAATACATAATAAATTAATACAATAAAAAGCCCATTTATTCCATAACCAAATATTAACAATTAAACTAACAATAATATTTCCTTATATTGAAGAGATTGGTGGGTTTGGCTTGGAGCCGTCTCGGGTAAATGCCTCCTCCATTTCGTGACATTTTATTCTATTGAGCTGTGTTCGGCCAGCCTTTCGCTACGTTTCGAATGGCGTCTGACCAATGAGCGTCGCCACCTTCTGGTCCCGCACAGTCAGAAATTGAAACCATCGACAAGAGAAGAAGAAGAAGAACTAGCGTTTGGTCTGCTAGGTCTTCCCTTCCCTTTTGGTTCGGTCCATAAAGTCCATCTTTGCCCTTTTTAGATAGCTAAATCAAACTTCTAAGCCAACGCAATCAAAAGATACAGCCGTTTATGCCGCAAATTTCCGCAAATTTTCGACACTCGCAAGGTCGCAAGGGAATCAAAACCTACAGGGTACTTCCCGTGAACTCAGAATCTTGAAATTTGGTACGAAGCAACGTCTTATAGCACAGATAAAGGAAAAATTGCGAAACCCGTACATTTTTAGTAACATCATATAATAAAAATATTTTTAATAATTAATTTTAAGTTTTCGACTCTCGCAAGGGAATCAAACAAAACCTACAGGGTACTTACCTCCCGTGAACTCAGAATCTTGAAATTTGGTACGAAGCAACGTCTTATAGCACAGATAAAGGAAAAATTGCGAAAACCGTACATTTTTTTAATAATTTTAAACTTACTACCTCTTTCCGTTATGTACGGAACCCTCGTTGCGCGAGTCCGACGTGGTAGAATGTTCGATACAAGGCTGTGCCGTTTTAGGTTCTTTTTGCGAATCCGTTGAAAGCGAAAGTTGGGACAATACCCCGAATATTAAGTTTGTAAGGATTTCTGGGGGAGTTTTGCTACGATTGTTTACCTGAGGTTTCACTTGAAAACTCAAACCCTTTATTCTAAAAACATGTATACAATTAATATACTTTATCTACACCCATATAGTAAATCCCATATAATAAGTTCAAAAGCCGTAGATAAGACCCCGCTTTATAATATACTGTGCAGGAAGCTTCTCGCGGTTGCGCGCGACCCCTATAAGAACACCAAATATAATACTCTTATGAGATCACGTACAACCTTCAGGACACAGCTGCGGGCTGGCGGCGGCGCGCGGGCCGGCCTGTCGAGGCAAACATGGCGCACGCCGGCGAGACGTGCCCACACGAAACACATGAAAGAGGATTTAATATATGGATGTAGATAAAGTAGTGTATGCAACTGTACATTATTAGGCATTAAAACACTCGTGTGACCTTATTATGAAACTCGCCTTCGGCTCGTTTCATAAAATACACTCGTGTTTTAATGCCCCTCATTATGGACCAGTTGCATAAACTACTATTATTCTCCAGAAATAAGTATTAAAATGTGTACATTATATAGTAACGATGCACAAATAAATAGATTAGTTGGTAATGATTTTTACGCAGGCGGAGTTCGCATTAACATTGGCTCAAGGTGAGACTGCTCGGATGTCGCGGCTCACTGAGCATCGGTTGGAAACATAGGTATTTATGTACTAGGGACATGTACTCTATGTCGAAGCTAAAGCAATGTGTAGATTACCATTCATTTAGTTACGGCTAACTGACCAGCGCCGTTGAATTATTCTTGCATTTCTAATGACCAAAACTCGCGACGCGAATATTCCTGTAAAACACCAACTACACCAAGCTTGTACTTATATTTAGTTATTTTTAAAAAAAATTGACGCTGATTTATCATCAAAAACGTAACGTTACTTTTTACACGACTGCCCAAAAAAAGGAGTGTAATGTATTTCATGTATGTATGTAATATGTATGTGAACTTTTTTTGTTCCCCCAGAAGCCCAGAACTTCTCAACGCCTTAACCGATTTAGATGTGTGAGGTATCGTTGGAATCCTTACGTCATCCCGGGTGACATAGGATATGTGCCGTTGCAATAAAAACAATATGGCGGACTAGACTCCATTTTTAGTGTTCCGTAAACAAATTTTTTTTTCTTTCCTAGTAAGTGGGGTATCAAAATGAAGCATTTGAAGAGACGATTCCAAAAATATATATAATGTACGTGTTTCAATCAAAAAAAGTTCGGAAAAAGAACAATAATTATAAAAATTAAAAACACGACTGCATAAAAAAGATAAAAACAAGTTTCCTAATAAATAACTCAAAGAAATATATTTTGTTTGCAGTCGGGGGACCTAATATATACAAGTAAAACCAAAATATTAGGTCCCACGACTGCAAACAAAATATATTTCCTTGAGTTCTTTATTAGGAAACTTGTTGCATTTTCATATCTACAGTTATGCTAACAGTGTTTTTAAAATTTAATTGAAAGTTGTTCATTTTACAATCATTCATCATTGTGACAAATTATGCATAATTACATGCATAAGTCGCCCAAAGGCCTCATATAATTCCATTATTGAACACATACCAATATACAGAGTAGTGAGACCAATTTTACGTACGTTGGCACGCACTACGTGTCTAAAGCGAAAACATTTTCTTAGAAATGAACTGGCCCACCAATAATATCGAAACACATGATATACAGTCTAATTGATACCTTTTCTCACATGTGATCTGGGTCAATTTGAAACGTTGATATCCCGAATTAGGTCAACTCTTATACACATACTGTCGCCATCAATGCCATCAATACATATAGACTGGACGACAGTGCTGCAGTGCATAATGTCTTATTATTTCTAATGTATTGCGGGCTACTTTTGCCCCAATTGGGCCGGGTACAGTCAGCAACTCAGCATCGCATCGCATCTGAAGGAGTCAAAAGTTTTTTATTCCCTTGTAATAAGTACTTTTGACGTGTTCATATGCGTAGCTACTTTTGATGTGGACTGTACCTGGGCTACGGCCGGTCAGATCAGTGCAAGGCCAATCAAAATTCTAATGCTTAGGCCACACGCTGCCGCTCGCGTTGCCGCGAATGTTCCCGCTTGTTCCCGCTCCGGCCACACGGCGGACATGGCGAGGCGAATGTAACGTGGCCACACGACGTCCCTCGCTATTTCCCTCGCCATTCGACGAGCGTCTGGCCGGGGCATAACCTCAGTATTTTTACAGGCGAAGGATCGACGCGTACCGTCGGCGGCAGAACGAGTGCGTCCCTCGGTTCGACCAATCGTTCACGGGCTCCTGCGAGCAGCAGAACCTGGAAACCAGCGCGCTTCAGAAGCGGTTCCTCGAGGGCAAGGCCAAGCGGCAGGCCAAGAAAAGCGATCGCAAGCCGGATCTACCCGCCATCAGCGGGAATCTGCACAGCAGCGTTCATGTGGTAAGTAAGCCTTTCATCATCATATTCATATTTATTGATAATATCCAATTACATGTCAGTTTTTTTTTTCAATAAAGATCACTTATTACGGTATTTTACTCATAGTCAAATCAGCAACTTTCTATTAAATGTCAAAAACGCTCTGTTAGTATGAAGTTTGTAGGGAAATACTGTCTAAGTGCCAGTTGTACCAACGTACGAACACAAACCGGTCATCGTCAAATATGGCGCCTGCAGCTGTCATCCCATAGAAACTTGTCAAACTTTCCATACAATCAAATTTGACGAACACCGCTTACGATTACAGACGGTTTGGTGCAACCCAGCCTTAGTGACGTCACTAAGGCAGTATGAATTGGTATGTTCAAATCAGCATCCTTTTTAAACCTTTATATGCTTATAAAATCATTCAATTAGGTAAAATAAATTAATAATTGATGTTTTCCGAGTATTTTCGTTAGATCTTTTATTAGTCAAGTAAAAAATAATTTATTTTTAGCTTTATTTAATACCCTATTATTATTATAATATCTTAAATTAATAAAATAGCTCTCTATGGACACAGAACGCCTGCTCGAGAAGCCATTTTTAGGGTTCCATAGCCAGAATGGCTAAAACGGAACCCTTATAGTTTGGGCCCGTCTGTCCTTTTTTTTTTGAAAATTGGAAATAATTTATTCGTGACAACAAACCCGCCGTTGATTCGTGGTTTTAGTTGCTATGGCTTGTTACAGCATTGATGACTTTATAAACAATGTATCATTGACCAACACATAATAGTACCTAAGTATAGATAATGTATGTATCATAACTAAAAATGACTGTTTTCGGTTCAAATTTATAAAATAAGATAACAATATTTTAGAAACTTAATGATTAACTTTAATATTTGTTGACATGTAAAATGACATTTTATCAATAAAGATTCTGATTCTAAATCTGATTCTGAAACAGTGTTGTACAAGAACTTAAGACTAAAAAGTATCCTATATGTTATTCCAGGCTATAATCTCGTTATATACCAAGCTTCATCATAATCCGTTCAGCCGTTTTTACGTGATTGAGTCACAAACATCCAAACATCTAAACATCCAGACACACTAACTTTCGCATTTATAATATTAGTAGGATTAGTAGGATATATAATACATATTAAACAAATGCCATTGGTCGGTCTTTCTGATCATTTTAATCAGAAGAATACACTCGCCGTGCCATACATACTCTTAGAAATCGTCTATGAGGAAAATATAGGAGATGGTTTGGACACAGGTAGGGCTGCCATCCGTCCGGGTTTTCCCGGATTTGTCCTAGTTTGGAGGGCGTCCGGGGGGTTGTCAAGAAGTGTCCGGGAAAACCCGGACACTTTTCATGTAAGGAAGCACCTCATTGAATTTAAAGATCTTGTTTTTTAAAAATATTATTTTCGGACTCGTCCGGGTAAAATATGCGATTTGCGCCAAATGTCCGGGTTTTTTTTAATCTTTGTCCGGGTTTGGCGAAATTCGAGATGACAGCCCTAGACACAGGAGACTTGTGTGTATATTTGTCTCCTACAGTTTAGAGAAGCGGGGTCGCTTTTCGGGCCGCTTTTCGCGTGGCAACATGTCAGCATCTAATACATATATCACTGGTAGGTACTATGTAGACATGCGCAAAATGTGTCACTAAAAAGAAAAGAGTGATATAGAGGTACTTCATTCCTTCACTGTGAAGTATATCACTAATTTAGTTCACTGGTTCAGTTTAGTTCATTAGCTCAACAGATCCATCTACGATATAGATTGGGTAAAAATATCAGTCATTCATTCAATCATGGCGTCTATTTCATGTCACTCTCGGAGCGAATGAGTAGGTAAACGATATGAATCATGAACTGATCGGACTGAAGTATTGAAGTATATATATGAATCCGAACTGTAGCTCTAGTATAAGTTTTTTCGAAACATTAACTAATTCGAACGCGTTTGCGTGTTGTCTCAAAATGTATGAAAGTGGTATGAAAACGTGAAGAGCGCCTCTGGTGGTCACTAGTGGAAACTAAAACAGCGAGTATAACATTTGTTGCTAACCGATGAACGCGCGTATTTCGAACTCGGTGGGAGCGTTTTCATACATTTTGAGACAAAACGCAAACGCGTTCGAATTAGTTAATGTTTCGAAAAAACTTATACTAGAGCTACTGAACTAGTGAATGAACATTCGTGAACTACTCATGACTAGTACATATTATGCACTTGGAAGATATAGCATGTCAGGTGATTATGGTTTTTTCCATAGCCAGTCAACCGGGATACACAATGTATTAGTTTCAAGGTTTTCCATTTATTCATTGTATTTGATCCCTAACGTAATTACCGAGAATTGCTCTCGTGTGGCATCTCAAAGTCGCAAGCGCGTCACAGTCGCCATTCTTGTTTTGCAGTTCAAATAATTGCAAGCCTAACCTTATGTACCTGTCATTATCCGTCTTTCCGAGAATCATATTCCTCGTCAACAACTGCTCACGGAATCCTAAAGGTCTTATGAACGTTCATGGTGGAGAATATGGCGAACTTGCTCTTACTAAACAATGTGTTTCATCATTTTCCCGAAATCGTTATTTCATCGTAGCAATTTTTTTTCGCGTACTTATATGTCCAATCCTTAGGCAGCTTCTTTTCACAGTACAATTTTCTTGAATAACGCTAAAGAGCAAATAAAATGATACGCTTTTTTTGGCCGGGTAAACCCCCACTCTGTAGCGTCTTTTAACGCTAGTGTAAAAAGGTTATGGCTGTCCGACTTCTGATTATAACAATAATTATTATTTTGTATATTCTTTTTTTAATACTCGCGTATTTTTTTTAATAAAAATGGTATCGCTCTTGGCCAGCATCTAGCCAGGGGGCAAAGATGAGGCCGACGATGAAGCGAGCTCACCCAGAAGATGCCTATTCACTCGTGCCTTAAAAAGGTCTAGGTTATATGAGCGTATATATTTATCGTATTTTCTATTGATTGCGTATATTCTCCGTTGGTGCTCAGGTAATAATGTGTATTCATAATAAGTTTGTTTTGTTTTACATTATGTTGATGTATGTTTATGTATGTATGTATATAATATAATTTATGACATTACACACACACACACACACACACAGTGGTACACACGTAGTGGTCCGGGTGGCCTAGTGGTAAGGGCGCTGGCCCGGCAAACCATCGCGGGTTTTTTTCTTTATATTTCTTCTTTGTATCACATAATTGTTTTAGTCTAGTGTAGTAATGGTGTCACGTGCTTCTACCTTAGTAATTAACAATGGCGCACGTGCGGCGTCGGCCGCGGGCCCGGATGCATCAATTGACTTGACCCCATGAGGCCAGCCGTCCCGCTTGTTCGATACGCAGTGCTAATGTAATTATATTTGCGTTAAAGTAATGTGATTAAAGTTATTTTGTTGGTTCTATTAATTGTTCATTGTTGAATTGGAACATTTTTTCCTCGTTTACGTATCCTGAATTCCTGAGATACATTTAACATCTTTATTAGAAATCACAAAAATACAAAACAGACTACTTAAAGACCAGAAACAATAAAATATTTATTTATTTAATTAAAAACTAAACTAATTAAAAAAAAAGTTGATAGAATAACACCACCCTCTTTGCATGAAAGAGGTTCTTTCTTCCCATGGGTTTCGTAAAAGTTTACTATGGAATATCGTAGAGGTGTGTTGTCGGCAATCGCCTAGCAAGCAAGCCAGCATTGCCACATTTATCCGTCCTTAAACCTACAATTTTAGGCAAGAAACTGGCTTAGGCATGGGTATAAATGCATGTAGATAACTAGATATGTAGAACAGAATAGAATACACATTTATTCGCAGCACTTACGCTTATAACAAAACAAAGAGTTGAAAAAATTAAAATTAACACAAAAAATAAAAAACAATTAAACGGGAAGTGCCCCGAAATGGTCCCGTTTCAGCATGGTACCAAGCTAACTGGTCAAACGCTGGTCTACGAGAATGTATATGCATTGTTAAAGTCTGCTATGCTAGCATAGCTCCTTAACCGTATCCAGGACATGCATACGATATGACTATGCTCTCAGGGGCCTGTACCACAACACAAACCTTCACAAGCGTACAATTCGACAAATTTGTCAACTTTTTCAATTGAAAATTGTATAATTTTGTCAAATTGTAGGCCTGTAAAGTTTCGTGGTATGTACATAAGCCTGGTCTGAATGCGTGCACCAACAAGTTTTTATAGTGGTTACAATATAGTCTAGTGCAGAAATATGTATAGAATCTTCTCATAAATGTGTACCGAAACCTAAATTCGCCGAAATAAGAACCATGGGACATATTTTTGTGTAATTCGTATGCATTAATCTGTTTGCATTTGATTATACATTAATTAATAACTGTATTTCCTAATCTACCCCTCCCTGTCAGCCAATTGTCAATTAAATTACTGTTAATATTCCATTACGTCTTGCTTGATGTTGACGCATTTTTTCTGACAAACTCCAAATGTCATTGAAAGACTGTCGATCAAGTGACGAAATGACCAGTCACCGGAACCGTCGCATGTCGCAAACAAGAGTTATAGATTGTTCCATCTACGTGAAAGAGTACCGTAGGTATGGTTCGTACAAGACTGTAAGGCCAAGTGCTGTCAAATTAACGCAAGTAAAAATCTACCTTACAGTTAGAGCTCTAAGTCTAGTTTTGCTTGCGTTCCTTTGACAGAATTTAGCCTTAGAATTGTGTCCGAACTATACCTCTAGTTATATTTTTTCACAACACAAACGAACGGGTTTCCGTTTAGGCCCAATTTGAATGACAAGATACCACCAAAGGCCACCAGAGGCGCTGTTCGCGTCGCCCTACGAAATAAACTAAATGCAAACGCGTTCGTATGTGTTTATGTTTAGAAAAAATTGAGGTACCAAAACTCATTCTCCCTATTCACTAGTACAATTTATGTCAACAAATCAAATTAAAGACAGAGACATTAAAGACACAGAGACAGAGAGACATTTATTTATACAACCACGGTGGCAAAACTGGCAAACAAGCTTACGGTCCACCTGATGGCAAGTGGACACCGCAGCCTATAGACGCTCGCAACTCCAAAGCAGTCACGAACGCGTTGCCGACCCTTTATAAAATTTGAGGATTCACTGTGTTGACAGCAGTAGGGACAAATTTAGGTCCCTCGCTCTCAACAGCTCAACACAGTGCATCCTCGGGAGCTCTGGCAACCTTGCTCACCTCCAGGAACACAACGCTACATATTACGAGTAACAAAATACAATTAGGTACCCTAATGTTTTAAAATTTAAGTGACTCAATCTCAACCATGATAATCGGGTTAAGAGTACGTATCTGCATGTAGGTACGAGTGTTAATCGATAATGTCATAATCCATAAAACCATCCATAATGGATGTTGAAATAAATCACAATTAATATTCCATAAATTCTATAATTTTAAGATCTACTAACCTACGACCTGCCCTTGAGTGGGCTTAAAAGTAGGTCGCAGGTTTGAAGACTCATCATGATGAGTAGGTACCTATTCCCTTCTTTTAATAACTTGATGTGGTATTTTTAAAGTATTCACATGCGATTTGTTTATATGAATTGTACTGGTGTAGTGAACAAAGTGTAGGGACCTAGCTAACGTATCGATTGCACTACTGGGTAGGGCCAAGGACTTGCCTTTCTGACGAGCAAGTTTCGTAAGCCCTGCATTAGAACCCATTTGTACCTATCTTATCTTCTTAAATACCTATACAACCGCTCGGAAATGGAGCGGAAAGATTGCCTTTATGCCTTAGATATTAGAGTTCAGTGCATTAAATGGTTTTTCAAAAACGAGTCGAGAATACCAGTTAAATATATAATGGTACTTATCAGTGGCGGCGCGTCTAAAATATTCTTAGGCAAGCCGGAAATAATTTGCCTTACTTATTCTTCATGAGCCATAGTAAAAGAACTGGACTGGCTGAAAATTAGGCAAGCCGGTGGGAATCGTGTTGTATAGACGCTCCGCCACTGGTACTTGTATAACTTTTTTAAATATCATTTTACACTTAATCACGCACGATTCCATTCTTCGTTCAAATCGTTCTCCATGTCCCTATCGCACTTCGCGCACTCTATGTAAGGCTGCGTTTCCACCAGAGATGTGCGAGGATTCGTTTTCATACATTTGACACATCGCAACGCGCCGAGCGAGGTGTCAAATATATATGAAAACACATCCTCGCACATCTCTGGTGGAAACGCAGCCTCTCTTTTTTAGTTTTTTTTTTGTGAAAAGCTCGTAAACGGTGGGACGTAGCAAAAAATGTTCTGAGACATAAGTAGTCTACGTAAAAATATCTACCAGAAAGGTTCTATACACTTTTTCACTGGGATGTATATTTAATGAGATATTAAAGGGGGAATGTAATTTAATAACAAATTATAAATGACTTCTCATTACTTTGTTTTCCAATATTTTTGAAAACAAAAAATTAAGTATTTATATACTCGACGAGCTCTAATCAACGACACCCCCCACTCGATAGAGTGGGGAGGGGATAGGTCGTATATTTTTCTTCGCTCCCCCTTTTAGGCTTATGCTCATATAGTGGAATGGAGCATATGTCAATGTAAGCTTAATGTATTGGTACTACTCGTACATATGCATCTCTAAGCGACTACCTGCCGAGTACACGTCACAATGTTTTTCCCAGTTTTTCCTGCCAGCACGTGATTGAGCATAACCTTATCACCTCGATACCGATTTGCCGGCACTCTAATTGCACTGCCGCGTTGACGTACTCATTTACTCGTTATTTAGTGGAATTTATTACGTACATTCACGCGTGTGACCCCAAATGGGGTAGGCACGTACGAGTATAGGTATGTAAGCAGAGCACATTTGATATAAATCTGAATTTTTAGCGGTTGCAGATTTAAAGATGTACAACAATAGAAATAATGAATTAAAGAAATTGTACATAAATAGTGAATGCGAAGAGGTAGTGGATACTGTTGGATTTTTAAGAAAGATCAGGTCAAGTTCATACATTTCACCATCATATCTAGCCGATCACAATATGTTTGCCAGTTCCCGCTTTCTATATCGAAACACGCGACACTTTTCGACACCCACATTTTTCGACATCTTGCACTAATTATTTTCAATCCTCGTCAGCTACTGTAATTCGGGATTTTCGGCTAAATAAAACCACCAGCTTGGATGACAGATTTATTCCAACTGAACAAAGAATGTATGCCTACCTACATTATACCTATACATAACACTTTTATCTCACGAGCGCGGGTGAACCATGGTTGTGTGTTGAGCTATCCATATAGCTACCCCCGTAATAAACTGTATCAGCATCACAGTCAAATGACCACTGGTAGACCTTATCTCGTTGCAATAAGGTTCAAGAATGGTCAGTATGTGATACTGATACTTGGGGCCGATCGGCGGGTTGTGCAAACGCGCGCGTTACACAACACACAACCGAACACCTATTATAGTGCAACACACAACCATGGCTCACTCGCGCTCGTGAGATAAAAGTACTGTATCAGCATCACAGTTAACTGACCACCGGTAGACCTTATCTTGTTGCAATAAGGTTCAAGAATGGTCAGTCTGTGATACTAGTACTTAGGGCCGGTCGGGTTGTGCAAACGCGCGTTACACAACCTACCGCCTCGCATTGTCTCGCGCCGCTCACCGAGACGACCTCCGCGCAGTTTTCTGAATCTGCTCTCTGACACCATTTTATGTCTTACTTCAATATTCGCACTATATCATAGAAAGCCTTTTATTAATACAATACAAATACTTTTTATAGCTCACACATTCTCACACTCTACAGCTACTTCACACCTCAAAAAGACATTACATTAGATTAGATCGATCACATACATGCGGACGGCCCGCCTGTTTTTAGCGATCGTCGCAGCCTATCTAGGCTCCAATCTAGGGCTGTCACATGCCGACCCTTTAAGGGGGATATATCGATTCGGTAAACCACGCCCCCCGTGAATGAAACACGCTTATGTCTTTTGTGCACGGCAAAACGGGATACAACACTCATCGGGAATGACTTTTTTAGACAAATGTCAATAAATATCTGACTGTGCTGTGTGCAGTTTTATAAAATTTCCTCTTGACAGAGTTAGATGTGGTAAAATGCCATCATATTAACTTATTTGTGTCGTTTAATAATGCATTTTTTTAGTAGGCTGAGTAAAAGAACGAAAATACGACTCGACTTTGGATTTTTTTCTATAGATAAAATTTTAAGCATGTTTCGGCTATTGTCAAACACAATCATATAGTCAAAGAATCATATATTTGAAAATCAATCCCTATTGTTTCCTCGTCTGGGCAGAACAGCGTTTCAAAGAACGCGATATTTCTCGTTGTAGATATAGCAATTGAAAATGTATACACTCCTTTCTTAAAGCGTTCTCTACACTCCTCTCTTCCCCATACTGTAGGCCCTCAGGAAAACCTCGGCAGAGAGCTCATTTTTTTTGTAATATACATTTCCTCGAGTAAGTTCATTAAAACGAGCGGTCAAACCGCTCGAATTTGCAAAGTAAATGTTTTTCGAATGGAATTTCAAAACAATCGAATGTTGCATTGTGATATCATTCACAATCGAGGTATTTAAAAATATTTAAACAACAATGTCATTTGCTTTTTAAGAATGGTTTTCGAAATATATCTTGCGCTTCCTCGTTCTTGAGTTTCCCTACAATATAATGTACGCGTCCCATTCGTTGGGTTAATTGATCTAACGTAAGAAGGAGATAGAACGAGTCTCTGAGCTCCTATCCTGAATCTTTTTTTGAACCGAGTCACAATGAGATTCACGAGAAAAAGACTAACGAATTTCTTTATTATAAGTATGCGCAGGCACATGGCAATCAGCGTTTTCCGTAAAGTTTTCGTTGTATCCTAAAAGAGCCTTGGGCCCGTTTAGGCATCTATAATACCATGATTTGGGATAGGCGCTAGGTAGTTTTACGAAAGCGACTTCTGACAGTTCAGTAGCTCTAGTATAAGTTTTTTCGAAACATTAACTAATTCGAACGCGTTTGCGTTTTGTCTCAAAATGTATGAAAGTGGTATGAAAACGTGAACAGCGCCTCTGGTGGTCACTAGTGGAAACTAAAACAGCGAGTATAACATTTGTTGCTAACCGATGAACGCGGGTATTTCAAACTCGGTGAGAGCGTTTTCATACAGTTTGAGACAAAACGCAAACGCGTTCGAATTAGTTAATCATCATCCTCATCCTCCTAGCGTTATCCCAGTACAGTTGCATCCTGAAGGATGCCTGGGGTCCGCTACCTAATCCCAAGATTTGGCGTAGGCACTAGTTTTTACGAAAGCGACTGCCATCTGACCTTCCAACCCCAAGGGGAAACTAGACCTTATTGGGATTAGGCTTTGTCAAGTGAGTGGGCAACTTGACTGTTAGAAGTTCGAATTAGTTAATGTTTCGAAAAAACTTATAATAGAGCTACTGACCATCCCAGAGAAATCTAGGCCTAGTTGGTATTCCTCGCGATGTTTTTCTTCATCTATAATCTTAAGTAAACAATCCTGTAGTAATGTAATAACAATACAAAGATGTATAACAGTGACAGCTGTGATAAACATATATATTTCATACACATGTGATATTATGTGCACGTGATTCCACCAAGGTCCCATCATAGTATTCACAAAGATCACCCTAACCCGACTCTACTAAACCAGCATACGCCTGACCTCCGCTCACTCGTAATTGTTACGAATACGGCTCAAGTTACACTAGACCACAGTGGTAAGGTGTGGGGAGATTGGTTGTGAATAACGTGCTATTGTTTGCGGGTTACTTAGGCCCACATGTAGCGCAGAGGTTGAAAGCACATTTCAGTACAACGACTCTGAGTATTGCTCATTCTCATATGTATATGGATTTGTTTTGGAGTGTGTTACGCATGTCTACACTTGTGACTTTCATCTGCTGGGGTGACATTGATAATTTGAGTTTTTACGCCCTGTTATATAATTAAAAAAAAAACGGGTTGCACTCCGGGAGTGCCGGCAGAAGTGAAAACTCAATAAAGAAAGTAAATAACAAAGATATTTATATCCGTATCGGTATCGGTATCCGTATCGGTATTCATATTCATACTCATGTTCATGTTCATATTCGCATAATCCATTTACATATATACATAATATGTCCCGAGTATCATTGTGTCTTACGCATCTAAGACCAAAAGCTGAGTTGACCCCTCCTAACATCGCAATCACGATACTAGGAGGGGTCAACTAGCTGGTCTTAGAATGAATCTGTCGCGAGTTTAACAATTTTTCCCCAGTAGGTACAAAAGTGCTCAGCGCCGCTAAAGAAGTTTTCACTTCAAAAATTGGATAGGTACTATATTATAATTTCGCATTACATCCCGGTTCCCTTCTACCTACTTTTCTTAATTTCTCTGTTCTTTCTTTCATATTTTCCTTCTTTAATCAATTTTACTTTCCTCCTTCCGTCTACTTCTTGACCTGCTATGAACGACAAGCGACTGGCGCCATAGGAGGACGAACTTCAAGACAATAATTAAATAAAAAATCCCGGCTGCCCTGAAATGAAGCGGCACCCATTTTGGTATTAAGGCGCTACACTGAGAAATTTGGAGACTTTGAAACGCTGTCCTGCCCAGACTAGCAAACAGTAGGGGCTGATTTTCAGATATATGATTGTGGTACTGACAATAGCGAAACATGATTGCTTAAAATTTTCACGATAGAAAATAAATCCAAAGTAGAGTCTATATTTTCCTTTTTTTCCTCAGCCTACTAAAACAACGCATTATTAAAAGAGACGATTAAGTTAATATGATGGTATTTTACCTCATCTAGGTACTGACAAGAGGAAATTTAATAAACCTGCACACAGTCAGATATTTAACGAGATTTATCTAAAAAGCCATTCTCGGAGAGGGTTGCATCCCGTTTTGTCATGAGCGAAAAACAAAGGGTGTCTCTTTCAATCGATATATCGCCTTAAATACTTGTGTTGTATCTCCAGAATGTTACTAATTTACACCAAATATATATTTTTCCTTTTTTTGTTCTCAATATTCTTTATACAAAAGAAAATGGCAGCATTAGGCGCGCTAAATCGCATTGAAACAATAATGTCGATGAATAAGAAACGAATGAATGTGGTATGCATTGTTTTGAAATTTAATGAACAATGAGTGGACACATGACGGGAGTTGAAAGCAATGTAGAATATGCCTGGATACTGCGAAGACGTTATGTTAGAAAAGATAGAAATGAAAATGTGTCAATGTTCACAAATTCCATGTGCATTTTCCGTTTCCGAAATGGGATGATAGATTCGCGCATCTTCCTAAGTACAGTCAACAGAAAATGTAGATGATCAGTTTAGCCTTTTGAACCTGATTGGCTTTATATGCCGGGCCCAATAAAGCGATAGGAGTGCGCGGCTTAATATTTGTTTGTTTTTGTGTTTTCCCCTTAGGTTATTCCTCACTCTATTTGTCGCTGGCCGCTTTGCTGGCCAAAACAGGGCATCAAATATTTAAAAAAAATTGGAGAGTGGGCTGGATAATCCAGGGGAATTCTTCGACGGTAGGGACAGCTGGGATGCGTTTACGTACACCATTAGGCGTCCACCATTAGGCGAAGTTGTTTGACAAGTCAAAATGCACAAATGTTGCCACAGCATGGCCAGTGCTGTTCATATCGATATTATTTAAGGCCTCACTAGACGTACCTATCTTACATTACAGCCCAGTTTATCGGGTACCCCTAGTTGCTTGCCGAGAACATTGAAAATCGAAAATAAATAGTATAGTATTTCTCTCAATCTAATATGCTCTGAATTTAATCAATTGAAATTAGTTTTATATTTTATGATTTATTCATATTTAAAGGACTACTTTCAGATTTGAACACTATTTTTGCCCCGCTTAAGGCGCAGGGTAGGGCAAGGCCTTCCCCATACAAACGTTGTGCACGTTTTATTCGTCGGTTTTGGCACTAACAAATATAATTTTTTTTTGGTTGTAAATATTAGATATGCGAAGATCGTGATGTGAAAATATTCAAATATTTAAAAAAAAAACAAATATAAAAAAAATTAAAAAAAGTTAAAAAAGAGTTAAAAAAATTACATCACGAAACAGCTATCAGAAAAATAAGCATACTGACCAAAAGTCATAACTTTAATGCAAACACAAACGAAGTAAATCCTGCACAAAGTTTGTATGGAGAGAGCTTGCCCTACCCCTCCTCTTAATGAGGCTTTACTGGCCAGAAACTTGAAAGCTCATAGATTACAACATTGGATTAAGTTTATCAGTACAACGTTATACTTACTTATCGATATATACCGTCAATTTTTTTTTTCTACTCCTGGCAACATCTTATCTGTCAGTTTACTTCGCCGAATTATGGATGTTATTTTAGTGAGTGACAGGGTATACGAAAATGATCATCTACTTTTGCTGTTGACTATACAGTCTCCATCAGATCATTCGGCTCTCAGCACGACTAGTCAGCATTGCAGTGCGTGTTGAGACATTTTAGAACACCGCAGTGTACAGATATATGTGACGGCGTCTAAATGTACGTAATACGAAGCTGGAAATTGCAAGTGGTCGGATGCACTTCCGACGTCACTCGCTTCTAAATGAAACGAGACGAGGCGTACGTGTAGCCAAGTTTTATCTCAAATGCACGACAGCATTGTGTTATAAATAAAACATAATAATGTAGGTACATACTTAGATACGAGTATGCATAGTAATCATAACTCCACAGTCCACCACTATGTTGTTGCCCATTTAATTCGCTGGTATTATATCTAAGAAATAATACGATTTTTATCTTATACTCAGGCCGGTGAGACGGATTACAGTAGAAAATATTGTTCACGTATGTAAGTGAAAATAGATTTATAAAAATACCTACCTACTCAAAGCCAGTGACGGTCTTGGCCGCCCTAGGCCCCAGGTCAGGTAATAAGTACCGGCCGCCCCCGTTCTAAGCATTTGGGCTCGATTGGCCGCCCTAGGCCCGGGCCTATTGGGCCCAAGGGCAAATCCGCCACTGCTCAAAGCTGAAGTTACGTTAGACACATAGGCGAATCCACGGGTAAAGAAAATATACTAGAAAGTATTTTTTAATTATTATTGGTATTTACTAGAAAGTAAATTAGTTCTCTCCAGTAGAAAACGTTTCTCATGCATCAATATACGACAACGACACCGACACGTTACTCGTGAAATCAAACATTCGTAGTTCGAAAGCGTTAACTTTGATAGTGACGACACAGATCATGCAATTATGTATTGCACCGGATCAAATCTAAGTACATTCAATGTGGTTTCATTGTGATATTTGAAATATTAACTCGTGAAATCTTAAAATTAATGAACTGGCAAGTAATATAGAAAAGTCGAAATTTCGGGCAATAATTTTCTATTTATGTTGTTATTACCACATTGAAAACTCGAAAGTTTAACACTTGAAGAAACAAAAGTCGTCCCTCCTGAGTTCAATAGGCAACGGCTTATAAGCATGTAAGTTATGCTTTATTACAACAACGGAGATCCACAGGAAATTTTGAAAAACCATGCAAAAACTACCGCACACATATAGATGTTGATGAACGTTTCAAGTAATAAAGTGTATGTGTTGTTATTTTCATGAAAACAGTTTAAATGGCACCGGGCAAATCGCGATGATTCCACTGATGGTATAATTTTTGTTAACAGTTCCATTTTGTTTCAGCAACAAAAATTCGGTTGCGGCGATTACGAACCGCCGGCGAAGCTGCAATGCACCGGCGTCGGCGGCGCCGGGGAGGCGTTAACCAAGTTCTCCGTGGAGATCGTCCAGCAGCTAGAGTTCACCACCTCCGCCGCAGACTCCCAGCCGCAACAGATCTCCACCAACGTCACCGTCAAGGCCCTAGCCAACGCCGTCAAGACTTCCAACTCCCCGCCTCCCCAACCCGCGCCTCGCGTCCCCACCCCGCTAGACTGCGACCGCGAGTGCAAGGCGGAATGCAAGTCAGAAGTAGCCGAGGACGATTTCGGTGGCCTCGATGAGTGCGCGGCAGCTCTAGAGAGCACCTTCAAAGATCTCATCACGGAAATATCCGAGTACGACTTCGATCTAGATGGAAGCAAGTTTAACGGGTTGGATGGTATGGAGCCGCCTGAGGGCGAGCCGGCGCCGCGTTACGGATCCGGGAGCGGGGAGATGTCACCAGCTGCACAGACCCTTAAACACATGGCGGAGCAGCATCAGCAGGCGGCTGGGGGGGACTGGCGCTATCGGGGATACGGCGCGGGCGCCGGGCCCTCGCTAGATCACCTACACATGTCGCAGCATCAGCAGCTGCATCTCTCTCAGCCTCACCACAATCTACAGGTAAGTGCACTTCATGATGATGAGGTCTTGGTATTCTGTTGCAAAGCATAATCATTTTGTAGATGTCCGGCTTCTCCTCTTCAATACTACTTACTAGACTTTGTACAGTCTGCCAAGAATGTAGTCTACAACTTTTCGACTATTGTATACTAAAGTTTAAAAGTGGTAAAACACTTACGTGACGAACGACGGCAACGGGATACCAAAACCGTATAATTATATGTACATGTATACTTTTAAAACCAATCTCCTCCAGGCAAACAAAACACAATGGTTTTCGTTTAAATTTGAAATGCAGATTAGCCGAAGGACAATGTCCGACGACGAACGGCGAGAGGGGCCAATTGATGATAAATCACTTATTTTTATATTATTACCGAACCGAACAGCATTCCAACAACGAGCTCATTATGTTGCGTGTGAGACAGAATTACGCCAATTGTTCGAAACGCCGGCAAACGCTTCGAAAAGACGCGCCAAAATATCCCCCCGTGCCGTTATTTCCCTTATAATTTGACTGGTTAATTTAGTATTAAACCTTGTAATGAGAGTAATTTTCCATATGAACCGCAGTCCCTAGGTAGTTAAAGTAATTGGAACTCTTCTTTATTGGGTAATTTGTGACGTGAAAGGACATAAAAAACATGGGAGTCTGGTGTGGTATCGACCGGGCGGGTGGTGCGCGCGCTTCTACGCTCCCTCGCCTCCGCCCATAGCATCGTTGCTTCGGCGATACGACACCTATAAGGGTAGAATTCTCTATTAAACTTCAGTATATTAAGAACGTTTTTCAAAGTCGATTTAGGTAAATCACGACTGACAACTACTCAAAAATATTGTTGTCAAAAATACATTCTAACATATGTAAAGTTCTAATATTTATTGATGAATTTTGATAGATTTGCAATTAAAAAACCGGCTAAGTGCGTGTCGGACTTCGCACATTTAGGGTTCCGAACCAACCGCAGAATTAAGTAGGTTTTAATAGGATCATATGAGCTGTCCTTGTCATATAAATAAATAGGTATAAAAAAAACAAGGAAATTTCAAAGATTTTTTTATATATTAATATATTAGTATTTGTTGGTAAAATATATATGTAATAAAAACCTTATCAACAAATTTCAAGTTCATATAGGTGAATAGAAAGTTAAAACATTCTTTTTCGAAACAAAATTTTCTGACAGACGACGGACGGGCTCCGTTTGGACCCTTCGGGTACGGAAGCCTAAAAATGGACTTTAATCCCAACGCCTTAAGAGCTATAGAATCGAGATAAGGACATTTTAAACACTGAAATTTAAATTTAACGTCATGTTTATTCGCGCTATCGACAATGGATTGCGCATAAAACTGCAGCAGGTGTAATTGTTAGTGAGATCTGTTTACGATCGCGCAGATGTGTACAGTCACATCTAAAATCTATACAATTTTGAGCCCTAATCCCCACACATAAGTTCTATTACGCTTACATATTTATAGACGTGATTGTAACCCACATGTTTGCGTTCGGAGCCCCTTCGAACTAAGTTCAAGTTCCACTTGTACGATCGTCCTATTTAATACGGTGAACAAACCCCGGCTTTTCAAGCACAGTCAAGGGCATAAATATGTATACACTTTTGGACCCTATTTCTATGTAATAAGGTGAAAAAGTGTATACATATTGGCGCCCTTGACTGTACAATGTCAAAAGAGGAAGGTTAAATATAATCCAAGTACGCGTAGCTGTAAAACATCGTGTATCTACTTTGCATTTATGTTTAGTACAGTCAAGTGCAAAAATATGTATGTATCGAATGAATCCCCTCATAAATATGTACCAAACCAAAACCTTAATTCACCGACATAAGAGCTATGGGACATTTTTTTGAGCAAGTTGTATGCACACATATTTTTGCACTTGACTGTACTTTTATCTCACGAGCGCGGGTTGGCTTGTTGTAAATAGTTGTGGTACATACGAACACATAGACAACGTCAGCTCATAACACCTACGCTGACGCACACATAGACGATGTCCATGTATAGCTTAACACACAACCATGGCTCACCTGCACCCGTGAGATAAAAGTACCCTACAAATAAACTTCTTATGTCTGTCGTCTTTTTCCCATAGGCTTTAGGCTGTGTTGGGGTTTATGTATGACATAAACATACTTTTTATTAAAATCTTATACGTTAGTTTCAGTGCTCGACACTGTTCCAATACTCGACACTTTCATGTTAAGTCATATTTATATTAAAAGAGCTTTTTATCTTTTTAATAACACGTCGGTGGTAAAACTGCCAAACATGCGTACGGTACGGCCCGCAGCCCATTGAAAAACTCCAGGGGTGTTACATGCGCGAACTCATATCTTTTGTAGTTTAAACATGGCGTTATAACAGTTTAAACAGACGTCAAAGCGATGAATGAATGAATGATTTCGACCGACCATGGCGTAAACGACTGATATTCTTACCGTTTTATTTTTTTTTAACCCCCACGCGTCCGCTTTTTGGAAAATGGAATCATCAAAATAAAATCATATAATTATCGAACCTGTTCAAACAAAAAAAAAGGGTTGCACTCCGGGAGTGCCGGCAGAAGTGAAAACTCAATGAAGGCAGTAAGTAACAAAGATATTCATATCCGTATCCGTATCGGTATCCGTATTCATATTCATATTCATACTCATGTTCATATTCATATTCGCATAATCCTTTTACATATATACATAATATGTCCCGAGTATCACTGTGTCTTACGCATCTAAGACCCGCTGAGTTTAGCTGAGTTGACCCCTCCTAACATAGCAATCACGATACCAGGAGGGGTCAACTAGCTGGTCTTAGAATCTGTCGCGAGTTTAACAATTTTTCCCCAGTACAAAAGTGTTCAGCGCCGCTAAAGAAGTTTTCACTTCAAAAATTCACGACTATCGGTTGAGAAATACGACCCGTAGAGTTGAACAGCCGGACATCCGGCGGACAGACATACGCATTACGCAAGTATGTAGGGGAGAGGGGGGCTTGTTTTAACGGGGGTAGGTATTAACAAGCCTCTAGCGACTAAACTATACACGGCAGAGTACTAATTTCAAGGTTATAACTTTGGGCGAGGGTAACGAACGAGTCCCGACCAGTTAGTCTTCCGCCGGCCGCCGCGTTGCGAAGTTGTGGCACGTGCGTGAAAAAAACACAGGTAACGGACTTTTTTACGTCGTGATTTTTTTGATTTGTGCCTTAATTATTAAGTTCAATGATTACGGATTAGTGTGTGTTGAATACTTATTTAATGGGCTATTACGTGTGCTAGTGTTTTTGTTAAATTTAAGCGTAGTTATTTTTTAATATTTTTTTATGTTTGGAAATCATCTATGAGGCTAGTTTTAACAAAATTAAGGGGCAAGTTTTAACCCGTTAAAAAATCTAAAAAAATATTTTTTCTGTACTTCACACGTTTTTACCGAAATGGTTTTCGAATTAAGACTTTTGGAAATTATGAAATATTGTCAATTGTGATATTAAAATACAACACCTGTCTACCTAAGATTGATTAGTACTTATCTGAGATAAGATCTCTATTTTTTTACTTTATTGCATTAAAACATGTTAATTATTTATATATAATATTAATTAATTATATAAAAAATATATTAAAAAAAAAAATATCGTTTTATTTTTGACAAACGTCATTACTTTAAACGTCATTATCTTATGTTAATTCTTACCCCTTCATTGTTAATATTTGCCCCAAAAACGGGGTAAATATTAACCGCTGACTTTTTTTAAAAAATGGGTTCTACATGTGAAACCAGGCAATCTGTGTGGTATTTTCCATATAGATATAAAAGATGAATAAATTTCCGACACATAAGTAAAAAAACATTAACGTTAAGTTTAAAATTTTAAGAGCTATGAGCAAAAGTTTGAATTTTGTTAGGACAAGCCCCCCTCTCCCCTACTTATTTTTGCACAACCTGAAAGGGAGACTTCGCATTCGCTCGGTCAATAAAAACTTATACTCGTACACTTTGATAGAGTTGTAGCATGGAATCTGGATAGTGTTATAAAGTCCGACCAGGAATATATGACCATGTGCCATGTTGCGGAATTTCAGTGGAACTGATTTCTTACTGTCACCGTTGCAGTTTATTTGAAGTACCTAATGTGTTGAATGATAAATGCCCAAAACAATTTATAGTCAAGAATTGAACATTATTAATAATGCATATAACTGCTGCAAAAGAAATTTCGCTGCAAGACATTTTAAAATTAACAGGTAAAGAAATCAAATTGTCATTATAGTCTGTTACCATATAAATCGGAACAATAGCGCCCTCTTGACAATGTTCATATATTTCTGGTTTATCTTTGATGGAGATAGGGTGACACCACCAATTGACAATATTTCATAATTTCCAAAAGTCTTAATTCGAAAACCATTTCGGTAAAAACGTGTAAAGTACACAAAAAACATTTTTTTAGATTTTTTCTCCGTTAATTTTGGAAAAAATCGCAAATTACTGTAAACCGAAAGTTGACGTCATCTTCCTCGCTGTATTCAGGGAGACCTTAGTACAGAGTACAGACAATCGCTGCTCTGGATTGGCTCTGGATTCTTGTTGGGAAGATGACGTCATATTTTACTTACGCCCTTTTGGAATGACCTACTTTTCAACGTGTTTTTTTTGTATGAAAAAATGAGTTAAATTGAAAAAGAAAAAATACGGGTGGCTTAAATTTTTACCTATTTTCTAACTAGTTCATAAAATAAAGTAGTTAAAAATATGAAATGTTGTCAATTATGGACGCTTCAACTCTTATTCACAGGTCATACGGTTTTAAATTGATTGTTTAAAAAAAAATGAATGACTTATTTTCTTTTACATAAGAGTTAAGGCCGTGTATTACCACTTTTGAGTTTTTAAAAACCATCTGAGACATAGAATATAGTGTCTTAAAATCCATTAAAAATATATGTGTTACATAAGGATCTTGTCTAGTCAAAATCGCAGTCAGTTACATGACCTGATGAATTTCACTCGATAGAAAAAAATCGCGAAGTTACCTCTTTTTGGAATGTTTTTTCAATACTACGGCTACATTACTGATATTTAACATTTAATTTTTGTACTCAATTAAAGATCGTAAATAGTTATAGACAAATTCGCAGGGTTTGCTTTGATAAAATGATTGGCTTAATCACTATAGCTAAATATTTACAAAACTGCGCGCAGAGCTTGCGTAGAGAGCGGGATGGTTAATTGTAAACTCACGCGTGTTAGAGCGGGACATTTGCGTTGGAGATACCTCCCCTTAATGTACATCATTGGGCCTTGTCCATTACTGGTGGTGTCACCCTATTATAATATGTAGCATGGAATAGGGATAATGTTCCTGTGTGCCACTCGACGCGGCATATGGTGGGACACGTGTGCAATGCAGGAAGCAATTGGGCCGGGAGTACGCACTTTTTGTTCCATCGACACTCCTAATGTCATCGCCGCTGCTCCACCTAAATGTACAGCTTATTCGTGAACCTTATTGCAACGGATTAAGGTCCACTTTTGGACACAGCTGTATAGTGCGTGTCATCCACGGCGACGTGTTTCTACAAGGCGAATCTCATACTAATTACTAATCCATGCGCGATTGTACGGAGTGGGCTGTGGAGGGGCGCGCCTTTGCGGATGACATGCACTACACACTTAAAAAAAATGAATAAAATGAACTTTATTCTGTAAGTAGGCCGCAATGGCACTTTTACAAGTCAAACCCTACTAGCGTTTCACAGAGGCCACTGCCGAGAAGAAACGCCGAAAGAAACTCGACAGTCAGCCATTTTCTCACAAAAATATGCTTATTACAATGATAAATGATAATACTTAACCTACTTAAGATCAAGAAATCTAAGTATCTATATAAAGCAACACAAAAACAAAGAATAAAATGAGGAAAAATACCAGTTATGTACAGTGTGTAATTCTGCAAGAAAACATTTCGAAACTGTATACCTAAGCATTATCAAATTCTATTTAGGTAAAAAAAATGGAATCCTTTAGACTATAAATTTAGTTATAAATCTTTTGATATGTTTTCTTGCAAGAACTGTGTCAACTAGATAAAATTAAAAAATACACAATATATGAATCTTTACTCTATTTAAGTATCTGGTTTGGGCCATGCTTTTCTGTCTGTTAGATAGTCCTCAACCCTGTAATAAGCCTTCGACATCAATGATTTTTTCAAGTACTTTTTAAGAGCCGGAAAAGGTAAATTCAAAACTTCATCAGGTAACTTATTATAAAAACGGACACATTGACCTACAAAAGATTTGTATACTTTACGGACACGAAATTTTTTAGTGGCAATTTTATTTTTATTTCTAGTATTAAAATTATGTATATCAGAATTTTTACAGAAGGAGTCTATGTTCTTAAGGACATAAACAATATTCTCATAGATACTACACAGTCGACGTCATAGTTGACCATTCGTTAACCTTATTGCAATGGATTAAGGTCCACTTCTGGACACTTAAGCTTTCCTTCGTTTATACAGTTGACGTTAATGTTATGTATTTTCGCTTTATTACGTAGAAATAGGCGGAATACACCTTAAGGCAGCCTTTCCACCAGAGCTATGCTATGCAGCTATGCTGTGAAGATGTAATAGCTTTCCGTTTCCACCAGTCATATGATATGTGAACCTATGAATATGATTGGTGGAACTGATGGAAAGACACCCTAACCCGGAGGCTAACCTCGCATTTTTCTGTTATATATGTATACTAGTTCTTGCCCGCGACTTCGTCCGCGTGGAACTCGCGGTCATCGCGACAGAATTTAATTGCCATTATTTTTATATCAGGCGCTTACCTAGTTATCGCTCTTCCACACAAATTTTCTCTCCTTTAAGGGATGATTTCCGGGATAAAAAGTATCCTATGTCCTTCCCCGGGTTTCAAACTATCTCCATGCCAGATTTCATCTAAATTGGTCAAGCGGTTTAAGCGTGAAGAGGTAACAGACAGACAGACACACTTTCGCATTTATAGGCTGGATTTTATGTCACACCTGGCAATAAAGTGGCAATTACCGCACGCTTCGCGCGCGTAAGATCCCACACCGCACTTCCTGGCCAGGGTGTGACATAATTTTTTTGTACTTCACCACGGTAATAAAGAAAGCAAGCCCTAGATCATCTAACTGAGACATTCTTTGCTTTACATACTTACCGGCGGCGGGCGGGTTTAACCCTTTGAATCAGAATCAGAATCAATTGGGTCAATCAATTATTTCTTGTCACTCGTTACCATGGTTACGTCTCCTGGGTCACTCTTTAAAATGCGATTTTCCAGACTTTAATTCTACTAAACATGATTTTTAGTGATGGTTATTAACCCATTCTAACGTGGGCCAACGCTTGAGCATGCTAGAGTCCATATTATAATTTTTTTTCTAAGAAACTTAGTTACAGTTGTCTCCTGGCTGACGGGACAGAATAACAACAAGGAAAATTTGATTGACCCAATTATTTATTCGTGACAGCACAACTAATATTAATAAAAAGAAAAACAAATAAAAACAGTAAACAAGTGGTACTGCACGAAATGGTGCATGGTGGTGGTGGTGAGTGGTGGTGGCTTTGAACGCCAAGAACCTATAAAGTGGTCATGTGTCGTCGTGCCCAACACGCCAAGCACTGTTGAAATGATGTAACGTTTAAACCAATAAAAACAAATAGAAACAATTCGTAATAGATTTTATTCATGATCAAAGTACACCTTCATTCCGACCTTTTTAGTGGTTTTTGGCGTGGTGGGCACGACGACACACGACCACTTTATAGGTTCTTGGCGTTCAAAGGGTTAAGAGCCCACATATGCACTTTTGCCAATGTTTATCGACCTAGATCTCAACATCTATTAGTGATTAAATATCTGTCCTTTCAGTATATTAATCTTGAACTATTTTCCTCTAGTCTGTTAAAAGTGAAAACACGATTTACAAAAAAAAATCTTTATACTTTTATTTTTCAAACATAAACACCTTTTTTTTCGATGTTTTTGGTTGGATCTTTAAAACCCTCCCATCTTTAACAATGATTTTTGGTTTAATACTTGTAAAATGATAAGTTCACAAACCTGATAAAAAAGATTATCCTTATAAATGTACACGTTTAGAATACACATCAATATTTACGAAAAACGCGCGCTGAGCTTCCGTAGAGAGCGGGATGGTTAATTGAAAACTCACGCGTGTTAGAGCGGGACTTTTGCAATGCCATCTACGCCCTCTTAAACCCGTCCGTCGCCGGTAATGGTAATGTACGATTTTAATTCGCATTTACATTAGTCTATCATCTATCAAGGGCTAATGGTTCGCGATAATGTAGCACCTGAAGTGCAAATGCAAAGGTCAATCAAGGGTTGGTAACGTGAAAGTTGTGCAGGGGCGGGGGGCGTTGGCGGCGCGTGGGTGTAGCTCGATACACGTGGCCAATATCCCGTCTACCCGATGAGTTTAAAATTAAAAAAAAAAACAAATTCAAATATTGATTCGTTACCAGTACAAATAGCATTTTCTAGTCATATTCATATCCCTTCTATCCGATGAGTCCGACTCGCACTTGTTTAACTTTAAACAAGTGCGAGTCGGACTCGCGCACGAAGGGTTCCGTTCCGTGCCATTATCAATGATTAAAACGGCAAAAAATCATGTCTGTTATATGGGAACCCCCTTAAATATTCATTTTATTCTGTTTTTTTAATATTTGTTGTTATAGGGGCAACATAAATACATCATCCTGTGAAAATTTCAATTGTCTATCACGGTTCATGAGATACAGCCTGTGGTGACAGAAGGACAGACAGAAGTGTTCCGTCAAAAAGCGACTTAATTTTTCATGATACAAGATTCAAAATCCAAAGATTTAAAAAATATCAGCCAGCGCATAAGATCTCAACTATAAATGAAAACTATAATGAGAAATACATAGTTCCGTTCAAATGTCAAGGGCGGGCGGCGCCGGGCGGTCGATTTCCTGAGACCCCAACCCACGCCAACCTTATCTTCTACAATGGCCCTATTTCAGACATGGATAAACTCACACACACACTCACACACACACACACACATACACACACAGATTTCTCGCATACATAAACTGTCGCTTGTATTACTAAAAACGGCAAACGGGATCATGGAGTCATCATGACAACATCGCGAGGAAGGGAAACTGGCCTGTGATATTGACAAATGGGGGCACTCCCTTTGACCGCCAAGAACCTATAAAGTGGTTGTGTGTCGTCGTGCCCGCCACGCCAACAACCACTTAAAAGGTCGGAGTGAAGGTCATGAAAAAAATAATTTATGAACTGTTTTAATTTGTTTTTATTGGTTTAGACATTACACCAAAAAACAGTGCTTGGCGTACTGGGCACGACGACACACTATCGCTTTGGCGGTCAAAGGGTTAAATATCAGAATGACATACATAAAACTAGTATGTCTCCTGTCAATATTGTGGTTATAGTACCAGTATTATTGAGAAGCTTATATTTAAAAAAATCTTGAAACTTATATAATTTAGTAATATTTACTGCCCACTTTCAAAAACTTTTTGGCTAAGTCTGTCCAAAAACTTAAACTCCTATTAAAAATTAAAACTAAATGCAAACTTTCACTTAATTTTCGAATCGCAATCGAACTTCATGCAAATTCGGTACCGACAATCGATATCCTAAAACTAGTTTTTTGAAGTCGATTGAGGATGAGTAATTCCGGATATTGGAACTTGCATACCTACAAACATACCTATACGCAACTTCAAATTAATGGGTCGGCGGAACGCTTAAAATATGATTATTCTGGAGTAGATGGCGTACTTAGGCTACGATGTCTGTTTATCATCAGGTGGTTTGTGGTCAAGCGCAAACCTATTTAGAATAAAACAGCGGCCAAGTGCGTGTCGGATCACGCACAACGAGGGTACCGTACCGACACCTGCTACACGTCCACATTTCAAAACACTATTTAATACCTTGAATCAAAAAAAGTCGTATCTTCATAGGGAACTTCATAGAATCACGGCACTTACGTCCTTTTGTTTGGGCAAGACAGTTTTTCAGTGATAACTCAAAAACCCTTAATCCCAACCATTAAAACCATTATTATACACCACCTCAATTATTTTCAGAATTTTAATCTTCATAGTTTGGAAATTAAAGGGGGGCGGGGACACATTTTGTAAATAGAAATAGAAATAGAAATATTTATTTGCTAGAATACGTTACATATAAGGTCTTAAAATAATTAAAGTATCAGTATTCAGTCGACTTATATGTCAACATGCAAATTATTGTTTCACATTAAATTGTAGAATTTGTACGAATTTGGGAGCGAATATCTCACCAACGATTGACTTAAATGGAAAACTTTCTTAGTAACCTCTTTATCATTTTTAAAGGCCTATCCAAAAATACCCCACACAACTACTTGCATTGAAAAAAGAAAAATTCGTCCCCCGGTTGCCGGATGTATTGGGGTGCCCCCCCTAAAATATATTTTTTTCCTTATTTCACATCACATTTATATAACGGTTCATAGAATACATCTTCCTACCAAAATTCATAATTTGATTTTGTTAACGCAGCACATGAGTGTTGACTACATTGCGGGGTTAGATAGGTCGATTTACCTCATTACACCTCTGTAACCCGCAATGTAATTAAACTTGCATTGCATTATTCTTGCACGTGTGTCAATGAAATTTTAATATAGGTACATAGAACGATTGAATATAGTGCGCGCCATCCACGACGACGCGCCCCTCCACAGCGAATCTCATACTAATCTGTGCACAGTTGTACGGCTTGGGCTGTGGAGGGGCGCGCCTTCGTGGATGGCGCGCATAGTGCGTAAAAACGTATTTATCTACACACATATAATAAATCCTCTAATATGCGTTCGGAAACCGTAGAAAATGACTCTCATTTCAACATTCAATGAATTTATGACAATTTTTAATAAAAAGCAGCAGTAATATAATTTTCATTATAATTTCCTATTTAATGTTATAATATTAAACGTCATACAAAACTGTCAAAATTTAAATGTCAAAGCTGACATGTCCCTAATCTAATATCACTGAAAATTCAAATTCAGTCGATGCGAAATGTCAGCTCGATGTTTTTTTTTTAGTATATATCGCACGAAATTTGTGCTATAGAACGACATGATCACATCAGAATAGGGACTCTTTACTTTTTAAAATAACATTCAGGTATCGGTTGCCAGTTCTGATTTCGATATTTCCGCAACCGTGCAAAAAAGGTTGTATTAACACAATTATTGTATTTATTTACTACGGTTTCTGAACCCATCTTAGAGTAATTATAATATGTGTGTAGATAAAGTAATGTATGCAACTGTACATAATTAGGCATTAAAACACTCTTGTGACCCTATTATGAAACTCGCTTTCGGCTCGTTTCATAAAACACACTCGTGTTTTAATGCCCCTCAGTATGTACCAGTTGCATAAACTACTATTATTTTAGACGAAGCAGTCGCTTCACACGGGAGTGATCCTTACCTGCCGTTTGCGATCCTCCGGTCATTTGAAGCGATGTGTGAGATAAGGTGCCGTTAGGTTGTCTGGCTTCACAATGCTCTTGGGAAGCGGTGCGGTAACTAAAATTGCGGGGAGTGGGAACAGGTTTTGTTGTCGTTGCCCGCGCCAGGCGATCTGTCACACCACTCACACCTGGCCCCTATACCACTAAACTTTACAAGTCTACAAATTGTACAATTTTCAATAGAAAAAGTTGACAAATTTGTCGAATTGTACGCTTGTAAAGTTTTGTGGTACAGGCCCCTGTGATGTACGCTCGGAGCCGTCATCTCATTTGATTACCATGTAAACTTGTAAAGCCATTATTGAACATATTAAATAGTCGGGGATTAAAGATCCAAGTACTAAACCAAATACCAATTGAAATGAAGAAGAAGAAAATCGCTTATTCATGTCGAAACAACAGAAAAAAAACAAAAAAAAATCAATCATAAATGAGCATTATAAGATAGTAAGCGACCCACCCCGGCTTCGCATGGGTGCATATTATACTCGTACATATAAATCTTTTTCTTGAATCACTATCTATTAAAAAAAACCGCATAAACTCCTTTGCGTAGTTTTAAAGATTTAACCATACAACGGGACAGACAGACAGCAGGAAGCGACTTTGTTTTATACTGTATGTAGTGACACTAGCCAGCTTTTGCCCGTATTTTGTCCGCGTCGAACTCGTCTATATCGTGTCTCCATAACGAAATTGAACCCTCCCTGCCTGGCGATAAAAACTATATCTCCTTCCTAGGGTCTCGAAATATCTCCATACCAAAATTTCGTTACAATTGGTTCAGTGGTTTAAACTTAAACGTGACGAGGTAACAAGCAGTCAGAGTTACATTCGCTTTTATAATATACTAGCTTTTGCCCGCGACTTTGTCCGTCCGTACAACTCGTTCATCGCGTTAGAATGTAATTCCTATTTATTCTTTTATTTCAGGCGCTTCCCAAGTTATCTCTCTTCCACACAAACTTCCACCCCCTTAAGGGATGATTTCCGGGATAAAAAGTATCCATGTCCTTCCCCGGGACTCCAACTATTCTCATACCAAATTTCATCTAAATCGGTTTGGCTGTTTAAATGTGAAATCGTTATATACGGGAACGTTAGTTTTATAAGTTAGTAAACGTTCGACTATTCCGCATGTTAACTGTACATGCATTTTAAAGTAGCCTACGTTTCGCAACAGCTCGTTTACGAGTTCCGTACCCAAAGGGTAAAACGGGACCCTATTACTAAGACTCCTTAAATCGAGGATTACATACATTGAAAAGGCCATTTTTAAGTGTCATGGTCGGTTTAAGGCCAGCAATGTTACAGTATGTCGCGTTTGCAGGTGTCAGCGGCGCAGCACATGCAGGTTAGCGGCGCGGGCGGCGGGCCCGTGTCCGTAGCGGCGCAGCAGGGCATGTACGCCAACTTCCAGCACCAGCAGCCGTCGCAACACCACCAAGGTAACACCACACTATGTTTAAAATACCAACAGGGCCACATTAAGTATAATTATAACTAAGGCAAACGCGTGAGTTTACAATTAACCATCCCGTTCTCTACGGAACTCTGCGCGTAGTTTTCGTGAATATTTAGTACAATATGATTGATTTTTGAAATACTGGATCATTTATCAAAAATCTATCCGGTTATTTTGTTAGATAGAACAATAAAAAAGCTGCTCTTTTTGTAAAAAAAAAACGTATCACTGCCGTTGACAATTACAAAATAATCAGCATAAAAGTTTATTTTTACGATGATATTTAGGATTTTTTCACGGAGTTACCAAAGAATTTTTCAATATTTTTTTGTTCGGTTATTTTGTTACTTTTTCAATCTACAGTATTTTTTGTGTAGTGTAATTCTACGTTATTTCTTCACACCTCAAAATTTTATATGTTCGTCGATTCATGAACTGGCCTCGCCATATTGAAAAAGATGAAAACGCTAAAGGCTCGCTGTTTGTATTTTTATTGTGGTGTGCGATAAAGAGTATTTGTATTGTATTTGTATTGAGATGTGTCGCCGAGGAATGAGATGTGCCGACTTGTTTGATAATACGTACATTCCTGAACATACACAGCGTATGTATAGAATCATAACAAACGTGTATACGTTGACGTGCACTGAACGGCTCGGTCCTAGATATATATTATTTGGTCCTGATGATATTTCAATTGTTTTATTGCGATTCATATAAGTTGTGATTTTATTTATTTATCGTATGGCAATTATTTCGAACCGTGAGATCTTCGAGAAGACAGTACGGTTGCCAGTTTTTGTTGCACTTTTAGCACCAACCAGGGGTCACGTGTAGGGTAGCGGTGGGTACTTTCCCTACGGACGTGGTGCAACTTCGACCGCCCTTTGTCAAGTGAGTGGGCAACTACCACACACCACCACCACACCACCATACCACATTTATTATTATTGTACAACATGTTTTTCAATAAATTATTAATATTCCTATTATATCCGTATCATGACACCATGCAACGCGTAATGCATGACCGTAAGCTAGATGTAGGTCCAGCTGTCGACGTTATCTGATAGTTATACAATTCATACAATGTATATGTGTTTGCATGTGTCGGTACGGTTACGGTTCATGGTATTGGTATGATACTGTCCAAAGAGTACATTATTAATTAATATACTGTCTAGGGCACAGACCTTAAAAATGACATTTAATGAAACAGCGATTAGATAAGCTCGGACTATGTGCATCTGGGATCCCTGCCCTACCCCTTTCACGCGCTAGCCTAAAATTCGTTGGTACTAGTGGGTCCCACGATAGCTCAGTTGGCATAGGCAGAGCTCAGAATGCGAAGGTCGTTGTTTCAAATCCCGTTCCTGGCGATTAATTCTTCACTTTGATTATCAATTACTTTGAAAGAAATCCTTTAAGATCAAGCATTAACTCTAAAAAAAGGGGGATAATATTGATCTTTACTGCGATTTACGTACGTATCTCCTTTAGGGTCGATTCTTCAATCACCAGATAAAATTATCCGTTAGTTAAAATTATCTCTGTCACTTTCTAATTTCATATAAAAGAAAAAGGCAGAGCCAGCATTTATCTGACAGACACTTTTATCTGGGGATTGAAAAATCGGCCCTTAGAATGATAGCTATTTCTCCTCTAACTAGCATTGTTAAATGTTAGGTCATCTCTTGGAATAAATATGACACACAATTAATGCTTTTGAAAGTAATCACTTGTATTGGCACGCGTCAGGCATCTCGCTCTCTCTGGTAGGTGGGTTAATAATAAAAGTAATATTCATTTGAATGAAATGCTGTACTGATGACTCAATTCCGGAGCGGGGAACGGAATGTCATTACCTACCTAGACCCCTAAGCTACTTTGCAATATACGAGTAAGTAGGCACATTACATAGTCAATCTATGCGACGTTTTGCAGATATAAAACAAAAACTTAACAAAGAAACGGTTGTCGTTTTATTTTTCATAACACACTGTCAGTGCGGTATGCAACAAGAGCATTGCTAGCCAGTCACTCGAATACGGGCCTTAATGTGTTGAGGTTAAGAGCGTGTGAGTAAGGAGTAGTCGCAGCTATGTGCAAGAGGTTGACGATCGGCGAGAATGCGCCAACTGCCGCATCGCACCAAGCGAGGGGATGACATAGATTGACGCATCGGCTGCATTCGATAAAATTACTCCAGATTGAGTATTATTTTAGAGAGAACCAAGACGGCTTGTTTTATATAGGTTTCTTAGTACTTTTGTCATTTCATATAATAAATTATAATAATAAATATTTGTGGACAATCTTACACAAGTCCCAAACATATAAAGTAAAGTTTGTTAAATCCCGAAACTTAATCGTCTTGCATAATAAGTTTGTATTGTATCAAAATATAATTTGAGACTCGGTTAAATAAAGGTTCGTTGGATCGTACTCGTATCAGTTCAAATATGAGTTACATTAAATCTACAAAGAAGAGTTTTTTTTCAGATTAGAAATATCGTACGTTATCCGTCATGCGCTTTTAAGGAAAACGATCTTAAAACATGCGGTGTGCATCTTTGATAATAAATTACTAAAATAAGAGAAAATAGTACAATATTATCCTCTGACACCCAAGCTAAGGGAGACGACGAAATGTGGGCGAAAATGTCCATTAAACGCGGTATAATTGGGTACTAGATTACTTGGGTATTACATTATAAAGTATCTTTAGCATAGAAACGGCGCTTTCCTTTGTGTAATGTTTTTGCGATAATTACCTCAATAAATGTTATCGTTTTGTCTGAGGTTAAATAATTAATCAGTAAATCGATTTGATGATTGATTAGCAAACAATTTAGTCGTACGTTCGTTACTTAGTGCCAGTTGCACCAACGTACGAACACAGACCGGTCATCGTCAAATATGGCGCCGGCAGCTGTCATCCCATAGAAATTTGTCAAACTTTCCATACAATCAGATTTGACGAACACCGCTTACGATTACAGACGGTTTGGTGCAACCCAGCCTTAATGTTTAGAACAAATATATATACGTACAAGTACCTACATAATATAATATTGATCGTTCAATCCACGAGTCTAGTGTTTTAGATGACTTTCATCGCTAACTAGATTATAAACATATATAGGAAAATATGTTATTCAATTACGGTTACGTGTAACAATAAAACGAAATGTTGCAAGCATGTTCGACTCGACTATAAACATTTTTTATCAGTGACCAGTTACCAATAATACTGAGTTGCGAATTAATTTAGTCGTGATAACGGCCGGGCTCGTCCAGAATTCATGTGATCCATATTTTGCCTACTTTTGACCTCCATTGGTATCCCCGTTCCCCCAATTCAAGATAATGAATATTTTTGAGGCTAAATATAACTGGGGGTCTATGATGGTCGCATCGACGATAAAGCGATATAGCATCTTGCACTTTCTAATACCACTAGATAGAAAGTGACAGTGACAAGTGACAGATGCTTTATGTTGTCGGTTGTTATCACTATATCGCGCTACTATAATACTGTGCCTGGGTTGGTAATCATACCGCGAACATTAGACGCTAAGCATGTTGCATTGTTGATGGTATGTCGTTAAAATTGCCTATGTGTTTTTAATCGTTAAGTATATCATTGTTTTTAACTTGCGCCCTGTTTAAAATATTTCACGTGAACGATCGAGTTTGCAAGTACTTCGTGCTAAGGACAAGTGAAACAGATGGGATGATGGGACAGAAGTATGCGCTCTGCCGCGTAAAGGCTTGGCCACACAGCGCGCGCTACGTAAGCGCGACGCCGCGCCGCCGCGCACAGTGACCGCTGCCTGCCGAACGTGTGACCATGTCTTAAGACTTTAAATCAGGGGTCGGCAATTAGTTTTAAGTGGGATCCGGATATGATAGAAAAAAAAAATCGAGGTCCAGAGTCCGCCTATTGCCGACCCCTGCTTTAAATTAAATGGGCGCGATTTTAAACTATATGCAGAGATTAAGGTTATTAAACATCGTCAATGTCAATAGTCTCGATAGATGGCTTTCTATAACAACAACAATCTACAAGTAAGCGTATTCGGTATTTTATGGCCACTTTTAGAGGTAATGTTCATGCATGTCACACGGCGAATTTTTCAAATGGGCATATTCACTTTAAAGTGTACCCCCTACTTTTTTTTCGGATCTCGATGATTTTGGGTAATCTGACTCAGAATCACGAGTACTATTGATTCAGATGAAGAAAAAAAATGTCCTTGGTTTTTCATACAAATTTTCTGTGTCAGTTTTGTGACGACCCATATAAACTGTATATGAAAAAAGCGTCACAAAACTGACTTTTTTTGGTGGGACACTTTTTTTCTCCGCGGAAATGAATAGTACTCGTGATTCTGAGTCAGAATACCCAAAATCACCGAGATCCGAAAAAAACTAGGGGGTACACTTTAAAGTGAAAATGCCCAAACACCTTGCTTGCTGTTTAAATAAATGTTGTATCAACTAGGTTATCTTTGCGTTTGAGAGATAATCCTGAAAATTTTACTTTTTAATAAAGCAGTATAGCTACAAGGTTGTGCGGTCCAAATAGGGCGAACCGTAATGACTAATGAATCACATCAATAATAGTTTCAACACGGGATTCACGCAGATGATTCACTTATATATTCCCAGAACAAACTCCCAGGGCACTCGCGTCTGTCATTTTCTGGAGAATGTACGGAAATTATCGGGTATACGTAGAACGTACTCCCTGCAGGGTTCCCTTGAGTTGCATCCAGATTAGCTGGGATGCCTAAAACAGAAGACCGTACCGTATTCACATGTATGTTCCATAGTACAGTCTACTAGGTTCGCTGTGTTCCACTTAAGGGGAGGTATCCCCAACGCAAATGTCCCGCTCTAACACGCGTGAGTTTACAATTAACCATCCCGCTCTCTACGCAAGCTCTCCGCGCAGTTTTGTAAATATTTAGCTATAGTCATTAAGCCAATCATTTTATCAAAGCAAACCCTGCGAATTTGTCGATAACTATTTACGATCTTTAATTGAGTACAAAAATTAAATGTTAAATATCAGTAATATAGCCGTAGTATTGAAAAACATTCCAAAAAGGGGTAACTTCTTGATTTTTTTCTATCGAGTGAAATTCATCAGTTCATGTAACTGACTGCGATTTTGACTAGATAAGATCCTTATGTACTTAACACATATATTTTTTTTAGATTTTAAGACACTATATTCTATGTCTCAGATTGTTTTTAAAAACTCAAAAGTGGTAATACACGGCCTTAAGAAAAAAATTCTTGTGCGCTGCACCTAGCTAAGCACTGCCCGTTCGAACAAATATCGCGAGATGTTCAAACGAATGTCGCTCTAAGGGTGGAACACCGCGAACGCAGACGACTGTAGGTACTTACCAAGTAGGTATAAGGCCTGAACTCCTGAGGTTATGTTGTGTTACAGGCCAGCGACTTTCACTACGAGTGTAGCGAATCGTCATAAAGCCTTTGAATAGTCGTCAACGTGCATTTGAAATTCCTAAAATTGCAAGCCTTCTATAGGCTACGGTACTAACGGTACCCGCTTACCATTAGGTAGTGTAGTTTATTTGTTTTCCATAATCGTGGTGTAAAAAGACTGCTATTCATGTGACTCTTTACTAAAGGACATGTCGATATTCACCTACCTACTTACATGGGATACCCGGGGGAAATATGTGGAATTTTCCCAACCATCTTGAATTTTCCTTATTGCTTCGCCTGGTTACAGTATTAGTTTAATAACGATACACAGATACACACACGTATTGTAGTTACATGGAAATCGTATTAGCAAAGCTAGAAATTGGAGCAAATATTTATGTAGAGGTCGGTTTTACTTCCTTTTATCATTAACACACTGAGAAAACAGTTCATCAATAATTTAGGTGATTCACATAAAGAGGGGATCAAAGTGACAAATTACCAAAAATTATGATGATTTTTTTTAAGATTATGGTGAAGCTAATCACATAATCATGGAGTAATGCAATTATGTGATTAGCTTCACCATAAAATTTAAAATTTTCATCATACTTTTTGGTGATTTGTCACTTTGATCCCCTCTTTATGTGAATCACCTAAATTATTGATGAACTGTTTCTCAGTGCACCGTACCTAAAAAAGATATGTAGGTATATTCTTTTACGGTGTGTCATATAATGTATAGGTAATGTAATGTGTAAGTATTTGAATTGTACCTATGGCGTTATCAATAAATGATTGTATTCTATTGTGTTGGTATATTTTGAAATTTACTTTGATTTTTAGTCAGCGTCGTCCAACGCCTACTAAAAGTGGCCCAAAACACCTCGCGTGATTTCTGAATAAGCCCCGTTGATCGGTCGGCGGTCGTAGGTTGGTGCAACTTGCCCATAGTCTCGTCTTTATTTTATGTATCGAACAGCGGCGGCGCGTCAAAAACATTCTAAGGGAAGCCGGAAATAATTAGCCTTTCTTATTCTTCATGAGCCGTAGTAAAAGAACTGGACTGGCTGAAAATTAGGCAAGCCGGTGGTTATCGAGTTGTATGGACGCTCCGCCACTGGTACCGAAACTATATTCTGTTTTTTTGTTCTGGTTGCAGGTGGCGGTTGCGACTCGTACTCCGTGTCGCAGTCGCAGAGTATCAACTTCTCGCAGGCGATGCGGCCGCGGCCCGCGCACCCCGCGCACCCCGCACACCCCGCGCACCCTGCACACCCCGCACACCCCGCGCCGCAAGCCGCGCAGCCCTCGCAGGGACCGCAGGCGCCCCTCGGTAAGTGCGCGCTACACGTACAAGACCTAGTGTCGTACCTCGCACTGATTGAAATAGGTGCGTAAATCATTTTCCCTAAGGCCACTCTTCAACCGCGCACTCCTATCGCTTCATAGGACCCGTCCTATAAGGTTAAAAAAAACCTAAATCGTGTATGTAAGTGCTGAGTCGCGTCGTCGGTGTTCGCTGCGTGACTGCGTCTTGCCGTTCGGCACACGCAAGGATTTTGATCTACGCCGAGCTTACACAGACGGCAAGTCTTGCCGTTTTTTGCGCGTCTTTTCTGTGCATCTACCTATATATTTATTTAGTTCAAATATAACGCGATACGAAGCAACTGCCAACAACGTGTCCCATCTATTACAGGCGTGGCCGCAGCGGGAATATCCCGCGAGCAGCAAGCGAAGATGCTGCAACAGCAGCAGCAGCAGATGCTGCGCGCGCAGCACATGCGGCCGCCGCCGCCCGAGTACAAGGCGCGCTTCGCCGCCGCCGCGCCGCCCCCGCGCCGCGCCGCGCCCGCGCCCGCGCCGCGCGCCTACCCGCCGCCGCCGCGCCAGTACTCGCCCGAGTGGCGGCACGTCATGCTGCAGCAGCAGGCGAGGCAGCAGCTCGCGCATCACCAAGGTCAGTGCCCGAGTACAAGGCGCGCTTCGCCGCCGCCGCGCCGCCCCCGCGCCGCGCCGCGCCCGCGCCCGCGCCGCGCGCCTACCCGCCGCCGCCGCGCCAGTACTCGCCCGAGTGGCGGCACGTCATGCTGCAGCAGCAGGCGAGGCAGCAGCTCGCGCATCACCAAGGTCAGTGCCCGAGTACAAGGCGCGCTTCGCCGCCGCCGCGCCGCCCCCGCGCCGCGCCGCGCCCGCGCCCGCGCCGCGCGCCTACCCGCCGCCGCCGCGCCAGTACTCGCCCGAGTGGCGGCACGTCATGCTGCAGCAGCAGGCGAGGCAGCAGCTCGCGCATCACCAAGGTCAGTGCCCGAGTACAAGGCGCGCTTCGCCGCCGCCGCGCCGCCCCCGCGCCGCGCCGCGCCCGCGCCCGCGCCGCGCGCCTACCCGCCGCCGCCGCGCCAGTACTCGCCCGAGTGGCGGCACGTCATGCTGCAGCAGCAGGCGAGGCAGCAGCTCGCGCATCACCAAGGTCAGTGCCCGAGTACAAGGCGCGCTTCGCCGCCGCCGCGCCGCCCCCGCGCCGCGCCGCGCCCGCGCCCGCGCCGCGCGCCTACCCGCCGCCGCCGCGCCAGTACTCGCCCGAGTGGCGGCACGTCATGCTGCAGCAGCAGGCGAGGCAGCAGCTCGCGCATCACCAAGGTCAGTGCCCGAGTACAAGGCGCGCTTCGCCGCCGCCGCGCCGCCCCCGCGCCGCGCCGCGCCCGCGCCCGCGCCGCGCGCCTACCCGCCGCCGCCGCGCCAGTACTCGCCCGAGTGGCGGCACGTCATGCTGCAGCAGCAGGCGAGGCAGCAGCTCGCGCATCACCAAGGTCAGTGCCCGAGTACAAGGCGCGCTTCGCCGCCGCCGCGCCGCCCCCGCGCCGCGCCGCGCCCGCGCCCGCGCCGCGCGCCTACCCGCCGCCGCCGCGCCAGTACTCGCCCGAGTGGCGGCACGGCCTGCTGCTGAGCAGCAGGCGAGGCAGCAGCTCGCGCATCACCAAGGTCAGTGCCCGAGTACAAGGCGCGCTTCGCCGCCGCCGCGCCGCCCCCGCGCCGCGCCGCGCCCGCGCCCGCGCCGCGCGCCTACCCGCCGCCGCCGCGCCAGTACTCGCCCGAGTGGCGGCACGTCATGCTGCAGCAGCAGGCGAGGCAGCAGCTCGCGCATCACCAAGGTCAGTGCCCGAGTACAAGGCGCGCTTCGCCGCCGCCGCGCCGCCCCCGCGCCGCGCCGCGCCCGCGCCCGCGCCGCGCGCCTACCCGCCGCCGCCGCGCCAGTACTCGCCCGAGTGGCGGCACGTCATGCTGCAGCAGCAGGCGAGGCAGCAGCTCGCGCATCACCAAGGTCAGTGCCCGAGTACAAGGCGCGCTTCGCCGCCGCCGCGCCGCCCCCGCGCCGCGCCGCGCCCGCGCCCGCGCCGCGCGCCTACCCGCCGCCGCCGCGCCAGTACTCGCCCGAGTGGCGGCACGTCATGCTGCAGCAGCAGGCGAGGCAGCAGCTCGCGCATCACCAAGGTCAGTGCCCGAGTACAAGGCGCGCTTCGCCGCCGCCGCGCCGCCCCCGCGCCGCGCCGCGCCCGCGCCCGCGCCGCGCGCCTACCCGCCGCCGCCGCGCCAGTACTCGCCCGAGTGGCGGCACGTCATGCTGCAGCAGCAGGCGAGGCAGCAGCTCGCGCATCACCAAGGTGAGTGCCAATACTCTCTCGTCTTTGTACTTACACTCTTGATCTACAGCTATCTGTACTGTACCCCTCTAGTATACGGTTTTTCGAAACAAAACACAAACGATCGCATTTGCATCATTTCATTTAGTGCCAGTTGCATCAACGTACGATCACAGACCGGTCATCGTCAAATATGGCGTCGGCAGCTGTCATCCCATAGAAACTTGTCAAACTTTCCATACAATCAGATTTGACGAACACAGCTTACGATTACAGACGGTTTGGTGCAACCCAGCCTAAGGGTGGGTTCACCAAACTGTCTGTAATCGTAAGCTGTGTTCTTAAACGCCCTTATATACACGTACGAGACTGGCAAGCGAGTTTAACTAACTACATTGCGCGGTTTTATAAAGCGTGCGTAAATAAAGCCTTAAAGTCTGATTGAATGGAAAGTTTGACAACTTTCTATGGGATGACAGCTGCCGACGTCATATTTAACGTTGATCGGTCTGTAATCGAAAGTTGGTGCAACCCGCCCTTACTAAGCCAATCCCATCCATCTCTCGTACCAAGAGTGGGGTATTAAAATAAAGAGCTTTCAAAGGCGAGCTCGAAAATATAGCTCTCTAAATAAGCCTTTATACAGGCATGCCCTACTTGTACGGTGAAATTCGGTCCTCGCACACCTCCGTTAGGGCAACAAGGATGAGTTTTATAAGAGTCGCGATATGCGACGTCGATTCAGACATTTCCGTTACTTCAATCTGCAATAAAATAATTGGCTCGATTAGTTTCGTAGAAACTACTTTGATATGGCCCCAATAACGGGTTTTCCTCGTATTATGCCGTAATACAATGATAAAATATAATTACCTATTAAATATTCTCTTGGAATTTAGATACGTAAGGTCAACTCAAAATAATATATGTGTCGCAGGCAAATCGTATAATCCGCCGCATTATGGCTACCTAGGCGTTTTACAAAACAGAGCTGTTTTGTATTACGGCGGGTCAGCGATTAGGCGGATTGAATACGGCTGATTGAAAATCCGCCGAAATGTGTTCGGCGCTTTGCATTCTTCAATTCGCCTAGTGGTAATGTAAAAAAGCGGTTCAGTCAGATTGTATGATAAACATTATCACCAAATATCAAATTCATAGGTCTTAGCCCAATTGCCCAAAGAGAATAATAATCACGAACTTATATGTCTTGGCACAAACTCTAGTGGCAAAGTTTGGCACCGCCAACCCATGGCATGCAGTATATTTGCTGCAACATATATGCTGAGTCAAGCCCTTTCAAACATTTTCATTATTACCTTTTGTTAGTTTTAAGTCTTGAACATGTACCATAAATGTGATGTTAAATATCTATGTCTTCTTCAGTTCAAATTATTTTAAGTATACATATTAGTGTCGTGTTTGCAGGCGGTGGCTTCGGCATGGGCGGCATGAACGTGGGTATGTCGCAGCAACAGATGCATATGCAGCACTCGAGGATGCAACAACAACTTATGCAACAACAGCAGCAGCAGAGGTACGACCTTATCATCATCAGGGTCAATAAACTTTTCCTTGTTGTTATTTTGTCCCTTCAGCCAGGCCCCTATTTCGCCAACTCGACTATTGTCATCTGACAATGACAGTTCCAAGTACATTTCTGAAGCCGTGTTCCGAATCACGCCAACAACGATCACAGCGTTTACAGTGCTGACGGCCGGTCCGAATCAGTAAGCGCGCTCAAGGCCGCGTGAGTGGTGTTTTGATTCGGACCGGGCATGTTGTGTTTACTGTCATGTTCATATATCAAACGTCAACTTGACGTTTGGTTTAAGGTGCTGACGCCTGGGCGTGTGAGCATCGTAAATGCCAATATGACGCCGTCTATGACGTCATCAATGACGTCACGACATCTCATGTAAACGCTATGAGCGTGATTCGGTCCAATCGAAAACGCGTTTATAGCGCTGTAAGCGTGATTCGGAACATGCCTTTCGTCGTCACATAAAGATGGTCGTTGGATAGCATCGATACTTACCGGCCCGGAACTGTAAACCGAATTGTAATTGTGTTGTGACAATTTTCAAGTTGGTGAAATAGGGCCAAGCGACAACAGTAACAGAGTTTCTTAGAAAGAATGTTATAATATGGATTTCTAGCATGCTCAAGATTGGCCCAAAGCAGAATGCGTTTATAATCATCGCTAAAAATCATGTTTAGTGGGATTAAAGTCTGTAAAATCGCAGTTGTAAAGAGTGACCCAGGAGACGTAGCCATGGTAACGAGCTACAAGAAATAGTTTATTGACCCATTAATGTCATTATCATTCGCCTTTTTTACAAGGGGCTGACACGCTTTGATAGAGAAAGATGATAGAGGAAATAGGAAAGAGTGGCACGTTTTGTAGTTTTGTCCCTATCACCGTCCGAACATTTTTTCATGGTCAGGTTAATGCAAACGCAAACTTCCATAAGCAATACATTGGACATGCAAACCGGCCAAATTACGTAGTATTAATTTTGTATGAATATGAGCAAATATGAGAAAGACATAGCCTCGGTCGCTCGTTGGCGCATCTATAACTACAGAGTATATATTATACCTATGCCTTTTTATTGTTCCATACCTCAATAGTAAAAAATTGAATCCTGTAGGATCACTCATGTGACATCTGTCTGTCACAGCTAATTTTCTCCGAAAATATTGGATCGATTTTGTTGAAATTTGCTACACGTATATAAGCTTATGTAAGTCGGTGGTCCATAGTTGGACGTGTAAAGTTAATAATCAGGTATGCTACCGCGAACCACAAACTTACGTACAGACTTGCAAGTACAGATGTGCAAGTTGCGGAAAGTTTCCAAAAAGTTAGTAGTTAGATTTCGGAAAGTTTCAAACCCCATACAAAAACGTGAGAGATTTCAGAAACTTACCCATGTGGGAAAATTCGCAATTTTGGAAAGTTTCCGACGGCACATCAGTACTTGCAAGTGCGACAGAGAGAGAAAATTTCGTTTGTGGTTCGCGGTAGCCCCCCAGGGCTCATTTGCCAGCCCTCGTAGACGTCCCGTGGCCGTGCGCACTATAAACTTGGGGGTCTACTCCGAACATCGAAGTCCGAAATTCGTAGCGTGCCGTCCCTTTCACTCTCGTGTTATACACTATAAGAGTGAAAGGGATAGGGACGGCACTATACCACAGAATAAGTAATAATACTACGTACAGAAGCCTCACTGTTAACAAATCCCCGCGAGGCAAGCCAAACGCTTGGCCATCTTCTTCTATCGCACGCGCATCACTCGCTACATCACTTTCTATCGCATTGAAAGTCACCCGGGGCGGGGGAGCGGCGCGATGACGTCACGCGAGTGAGTCGCCCCTGACTATACGAAGTTCGGGTTTCGATGTTCGGAGCAAAGGCCCAGCGCGTTTCGTGCCGGCGATTATACTCGTCAATTTATATTGTTTGGTTTTTAATGACAATATTTTTATTTTCCAGGACGACGAACCAGCAGCCTCCGATGTCGCATCTGATTATGCAGCAGAACCAGATGATGAATGTGCAAGGACAGGCAAGTTACTAAACACATTATCTTATGAAGCGTTTTCTAGGGGGAAGTTCCGTAAAGCCGGACGGCACCTACTCGTATCGCCGGACACTTGTACCCCTATAGGTTTTTAGTCGAGTCGGGTTTCGCATTAGTTATTATTTAGTTTGTTACTTCGGACGTTTTGTTAATAGCACCAGCAGCATAGGAGGGAGACCACACAAGTGAGATCTATGACTAGCTAGCACGATAGTTTATATCGTCACGTTTTATGTGAATTCACCTACAGTCTTAGGCTGGGTTGCACCAAACCGTCTGTAATCGTAAGCGGTGTTCGTCAAATCTGATTGTATGGAAAGTTTGACAACTTTCTATGGGATGACAGCTGCCGGCGCCATATTTGACGATGACCGGTCTGTGTTCGTACGTTGGTGCAACTGGCACTAAATGTAAAACAAGAATCATCAAAATCGGTCAACAATTGATAATGTTATGATAAAACAAACATCCATACACGGATCGAATATAGTAACCTCCTCAAAATCAGTTAAATTCTAAATGTTGTTCAGCTATTAATGACAACGAATAGCTATTGTATTTTTATTTAAACTTTATATTAGGTAAAAAGGTATTAATGTAAACTTGTCTTAATTTCAGATGTCGAACATTCATATGAGTCAGAACCAGAGCATGTCGATGCAGGGCATGGGCGGCATGAGTGCCGGCATGGGCGGACAACCGCAACACACGCCGACACACACGCACGGCACACACGCGCACGGCACACACACGCACGGCACACATACGCACGGCGGCACACATGCTTCCGGTGGTATGTTAGCCGGTGCTCTTCAACAGTTTCCGTCGCTTCATAATTCCAATGCATTCTCCGCCCCCGCGGACTTCAACCTCGACTTCCTAGATAATATGCCGAGCAGTGAGGCGAGTAATCTCACGACTGAGGAACTGCTCAACTCGCTAGACAATCTTGCTGAATTAGAGTGGCCGAGACTTTAACCTTGAACTCTTGGACAATGTGCCGAGCAGTGGAGCCAATAATCTCACTGTTGAGGCTGCTCAGCTCACTAGACAACTCATTCCTAAACGATATACTCTAGAGCTTCCCGAGAAGAGTGGCCAAGTATCCGCAAGTCGTAAACAAAGTGTTGGTGCAAGAAATATGCAGCAGTTGCCGTCACTCCACAACTGGAATTAATTCCTGGCGACCGTTGCTCAGAAGCTGCTCAACTCATTCCTCAACGATATCCTCTAGAGCTTCCCAAGAGCTTGCAGAATCTGAGTGGCCAAGACTAACCGTGGCTTCTTGGACAACATGCCGAGCAGTGGAGCCAATAACCTCAAGGTTGAGCTGCTCAGCTAGATAAGTCATTCCTCAACGATTTCCTCTAGAGCTTCGCAAGGGCTTGAGAGTGACCAAGTGTTCGCAAGTCGTTAACCCGTCTCAAAGTGTTCGTGCCAGTAAACATAGTGATTATGTATGGTGGAAAGAATTACGAGCGTAGCGAAGGACTTAACTGAAGCGTATAGCTTGTGATTCATACAGCATCCAAGACATTGTTATTACAAGCGTAGCGAAGGATTCTTAACTGAAGCAAAGTGACGATTACAGTGACAGCGACCAAGACATTGTTCCCGCTTGGGTGATCTCGCATTAAGCACGAAGCAAGGGTATGAAACGACGCCATGACCAAAGTTTACAAACAGGAATTTTAAAACAATTTAGCGGTTAAAAGGATGTTTTGAATATTCTTTTATCTTGATAAAGAATATTCTAAACATCCTTTTAACCGCTTTTTATTAGTAACTTTTTATTACTTGTAATACGGTGTGTTCGGAATATTCCGACGACTTTTATATGAACTTTCGGCATTGTTTTAAGGCTATTTATTGTGAAAGATATCGATTTCATAGTATTTTATAGGTTTTACGATTGTTAATACTTCTTTTGTAAATATTTTATCGTACTTCTAGGATGCGTAGTAATATTACGATCCACGCCAACGGCGCGGTAATCAAGTTCTCTTGTAAAATAATAGGTTCCCTCCTACACCCGGGGTAGGTAAATATAAATTTAAAGGTATTATATTTATTTGGGATATGTTGTAGATACGAGATGAAGCACAAAAGACATTATATCAGTAATTGAATTACTTCTTCCGTAGCAGCCGCTCCCTATATTCAATCCAGTTTAGAAATGAATGCAACAATATTACTTCCTGTAAGATGCCAAGATGCTTCTTCCTTCCTCACAAGACTGACATCCCGGAGACCTGGTCACATCCAATGGTTTTTTTTTGGAGAGTTCTCATCGTTTTTGATGAATGTGAATGTAGTATAAACGTATAGAAAATACCGTGTTTAATACGGTTCACTAATGTATCGGCGAAAAATGAATAGCAAATTATCATTACCAAAACAAAATTTGGCACATTCGTCTAACAAATTGGCTGAGAGTGATGATGATGATGATAATTGTAGTTGGGTTTAATATAGGGGTTGGCTGCAAGTGATGTGGAGCTGTGTGAAGCCGTCCCGCCTGGGCCGCAGAGCCACCCACCTACTATATATCATAGTGCAAATGTACATTTATGTAATTACAATACATTAAGATCATTCCTGTACCTAAGATAATTATTTAGTAGATTATACTGTGATGACGGTCTCAATGGTCGATAGGTAACATTATAGTATCAATTATAATAGATCGATATTGTTGACTTAAGTATTGTCAGGTCTAGAATCGTTATTGTTAAGGATCTCATGTAATATTTAGGATGGTTTGGAAATCTGGAATATACAAAATGTTGGTTTTTTTTTTAAATAATTATTTAACGTCATGACATTCTGAATTATTCCATATATTTTTATTTATATAATTTTCTCACGTCAAACTTCACATCATATGTGGATAATGTAATGTGAGATGGTCGATATAAGTACAGCGGGATTCGTACTTGACTGACGTCAACGTCACGTCTGTCGTGACACGACGACAGAACGATATCGGTGTCACAAAAGTACGGTTAGACTCTTAACACGTTCACTGTCCTCATACAAAATGATCTGACTACACAAGTCCAACTGTGCATTCGGTGGAATCATGGACTCCTGAAAAAAAGTTTATTGCCCCCACATTTAGGGCATCCGAACAGGGAATGTGTTAATCATCTGATGACGTCTGACGTGACGGTCTGTGTAAAGCGTCAGAGCGCGTCAGACGCGTCAGATAAGTACGAATCCGACTTAAATAGGTAACGATTCCACTGGCATAGAGTGGTCTGCTCTCTGCGACAAAATACAGCTATAGAACCAATTGTGAATGGTATCAACATTCCAGAGCCATTGTTAACGATGTTTTAACTTTAGGACCAATTTTTGAATGTTCTTTTGAAAATAATATTGCATATTGAAACAAGACTTTTATTTTTCTTCTATTTCCAAGAGTTACCAAACATAATTTAAGTAGGTAGGTACTATACTTACATGTAAGAGTAGATTATGTCTAAAGGGAGCAAAATGATATATGTACGGCGAGGGCGGCAAGTACACGATTGAAGCGGAAGATTATTGAGCGTATCGAGGGATTCTAAATTAGAATCTTGAGCGTAGCGAGGGAGTGAAATGTTTAAGCCCAAGACGCGAAATAATTTTGCTACCGTGTGACACATACTGATTTACACACCGCCTTTGAGGCCTACTGCTAAGAACAAAATGTTTTACAAATAACTTTGTTACCGTGTGGCTGATACTGTTTTTCACACCTAAGTATGTAGAAGAGTCGTAGTAGGTATGTATGAATCCTTAAGTGGGAGTTACAAGCCATGATAAAGTTTAGCCTCACGCTGGAAACTATTCCTTAGGCTATTTGTAACTAATAATGAGCGAGGCCAAACTATCCAAGCAAAAATTTCAAAATGGCGGCTGTCTTAGTTTTCAGAAATCCTTCATTTTTAAAAACCCAATAATGCTTAGTGCTACACAAGAATCTTAATATGGGAAATATGTTAAACATAAATTTATCTATAACTTTGTTTCTCATCACTTTATTGATAAATCTAACAGTTCATGAAAAAATGCTTTTCAATATTGCGTTTCTTGTTAAAAGCCTGTTAAAAGCCTGTGTGTGGCTTGCCAATATAAAAAAAAAATGCATCTTATGCAGAAGGCAAGATACTTTACCCAGTGATGTAGTATCACAGTGTAGCACTAACAATTAGGTATTAAGATCTAATAATTTTGAAGAAAGACGACTTCAATGGCCGGCCGGTGAAAGATTATTATACCTACTTAGATGGTGCACTCTTAGATTCCATACAATGAAATAATAGTAGTTTATGCAACTGGTACATAATGAGGGGAATTAAAACACGAGTGTGTTTTATGAAACAAGCCAAGGCGAGTTTCATAATAAGGTCACACGAGTGTTTTGATACCTAATTATGTACAGTTGCATACATTACTTTATCTACTCTACACACATATTACAAGTACTCTAAGATGGGTTCAGAAGCCGAAGGCAAATGACCTGCATTGCTACCAGTGCTACCGGTTACATATTTATAGTAACCGATATTATATAAAATTTGAAATCCTCATCCCCGAATTAGTCGAAATCGAGTATAATGACGATTTTTCGAACAAATGTTTTTTTAACTTTAAATTCAAAATTAATAAAAAAATTGAAATCCTCATCCTCGAATTAGTCGAAATTAAAAATATAATGACGATTTTTGAAAAAAAAATGTTTAAATTAAAATTCAAAATACATATTAAATTTGAAAACCTTATGCCCGATTTAGTCAAAATCAAGTATCACTATATGTATGCCTTTAACATTTGAGGAGTTCCCTCATTTCCTCATGGATCCCATCATCAGAACTCGAGTTTGACAAAATGATTGTCTTGAAAATCTAACTTGCTTAACAAACACAGCAAATAGGGCAATTCGCCAAACGTGAACTTTTCGTCGTTAAAGAGTTCTGTTCTGATCATCATCAGCAGTGCCACTCCATCAAATGTCACATTTTTGTATGAAAATGCTTGATTTGTTGATAAAAACACAAAATCACTATATGTTTGCCTTTAAGATCTGAGAAGTTCCCTCGATTCCTCATGGATCCCATCATCAGAACTGCGTTTTGACAAAAACGGGACCAACTTGGATGTATATCATAAAATCAAAAAAAGAATTTTCAAAATTGGTTCAGAGATGACGGAGTTCTGGAGTAACAAACATAAAAAAAAAAAAACAAAAAAAGCATACTACCGAATTGAGAACCTCTTTTGAAATCTTGAAGTCGGTTAAAAACAATAAGAATTTTCGGAAACTAAAATAGCCGCTATTTTGAAATTTTTGCATAGATAGTTTGGCCTCGCTTAATACCTATTAGTTACAAATAAGTAGCCTGAGGATATTGAGCTTAGGAGCCAAAATTCGGCTGGTAACAATTGTGCGCTGAGGCTTTCTTTATTACCGCCCGTGGTGAGTATACAATTTTATGGCCAGGTGTTTTATGCACGACAAATTTATTGTGAATTTTTATAAAGAAAAACTTACAAAAATACCAATATAATAGTAGTTTCTCTACACCCATATAGTAAATCCTCTTTAATAAGTTCTGTGATCTTATAGGGGACGCGCGCAACAGCCGAACAGTTTATTATAAAGCGGGGTCTTATTTACGATTTTTGAACTTATTAAACAGGATTTACTATATGGGTGTACATAAAATACAATTTTAACAAAAATACGATTAATAAATAATTTGGATGCAACGCCGTTCTCTATAATGAATGATGTATCTACCTTCGAAGATCGGCTTCTTCTAGAGTAGACGGCAGTTCTTTGTTCCTTGTCTCAGGCAGAAACATCGTGAGGAACCCCCCGATCAGCGCCAATGCTGCAAACACACAGCCTGCGATCGCGCGATCCAGAGAATTTATCTGCGGAGCGGCCATCATGCCTCCTCTAGACATGAGTGACATAAAACCTAACGCCGAGTTCCTTATCTGAGTCGGAAACAACTCCACGCCAAACAGAAAAACTACAATAAATGCCATAAAAAAGAAACAGTTTGCAGCGCATGCAAAAATAACTTTGGCCACATTGACGTGCTCTGGTATAAACACAGTTATAAGCATTAATATCCCAGATCCCATGCAAGTTGTCGCTAGAAACGGTTTCCTGCCAACTCTGCTTAGCAAAAATACGCTAGCTGTTGTACCGGGCAACGTCAATAAAGACGACAGTACTATGTTAACGTGGATATTGCCGCTCATTTTGGATATAAACTGCGAGACCCCGTAGAATCCCATTCCACAGACGAAGTACAGATATAACATGCATAAGAAGTTTCTGGTAAGCCTTCTGTATTTGAAGATGTGGTAGATTTGCATTTTGACTTGTTCCCCAGTGGAACCGCGGTTGCAGTACGCTTCTACTTCCTCTCTGATGTTTGGATCCGGTTGATTGTTACTGAAAATAATGCAATAATGTTATTAAAATAGTTATTTCTTAAACAAGGGTGCAGGGTGTTGTATTTTAACCGCGAGTGTGGAATTGAAACACAAGCTAGCGAATGGATTCTAGGGTTGAACTACGAGCTAGCGAATGGATTCTATGGTTCGAAACCGTCGACTGAACAGCAGGGCTGATTAGTGACTACCAACATGCTATTGCAAATCGAGGATGCATGCTAGGTATTTGATAAAACAGGTAGGTACTTACAATTTAGCAATCCCCTCCAGCGTCTTGATAGTCCTTTCTTTGTAATTATTATCAATCAGCCACATCGGGGACTCACGCACACACAGAAAAGTAAACACAAAAATAAATGGAGGAATCGAAATCGCTAATTGAAAATGGAATGCGTTCCTTAGCAAATACGAGACCCCCGCTATAAGGAAGTGGCCAATGTTTATGGGGTAATGGTAAATTGCTGTCATGAATTCTCGGTGTTGGTTCCCCGTGTATTCGACAAGGAGGACGTAACTAGTGACGATAGTGCCACCTGCACCCCAGCCCTCTAGTAGTCTGAAGATGTAGAATGCGACCATGCTTGGGGATAGGCTGACCAATATCCCGGCGCATCCGATGATGGCGTACGTTATGCAGAACATGAGCCGGCGACCGAATCTGAAAGTAACTCAAGGTCAACCGGGACAAAGGTGTCTATCAAAACATATCTTCTCTAAAATAACCAAATGGTAAGTTAATAACTAATGCTCAACACAACTTACTTGTCGGACATCATTCCAAATGAAAATGCCCCCATTAACATGCCGAAGTACGCGCAACTCTCCGATAAACTGATTAAATATTTACTATTACATATCAATCCAAATTTCGTTTGCACAGTTTCAGTGAATACACTCCTGTCCCAAATAGGGGCATCGCATGGGCAGGTGTTACTTTCTGCACCTTCGCAGTGGTAGCTCATAGGGGGGTTTAAGAGCATGAGATTTAAAATATGCCATATTGCTGGGATCTTACTGAAGAGAATGGTGGTGTAAACTAAGTAGAGGTATTTGGTAACTTTGGCATTGATTCGAGCTCTGACAGGATTTACAGGTTGATTAGGAATCATTATCTGGATCTGGTATTATAGTTATTATTATTATTTATTATAAATAAAAGAGAAATGGCAGTCCATGGCAGCCTCCGGCAAAAAGTATTATAAATATGTTGGGAAAAGAGATCCGAGCCATCTCGCGCCTTAGATTGGAAACAAGTCTACAAAAGCGCTCCAAGCAGTTTTAGTCTGTACTAATTTTGCTTATGTGTGCGTACGCATGCACGTATCTACGGAAACGGAGATCAAATTGCCGGATTTGTGCAAGAATGGCAGTATGCAGACTTGTCGGATAGCCCTACATACTGCCTTTCTTGCACAAATACGGCAATTTGATCTTCGTTTGGTCGGAACTCGGAACTCGCCTGGTGAAGAGATATGTTGAGTTGAGAGTAGTAAAAACAAGATTTTAATGATGTTATTGTTTATTTATTAATAGGCTTGGGACTTTTGGGTGCATACCGTGGTTCTAGAATCCATGGAGTCGACATATGTGAAAATAAAATTTTCGAAGTCAAGGTCGAAAAATAAAATGTTATATGAGATGTCGTGATTGTAAGAACATATTGTTACATCGTTATTAAACACATTATAATAGAGTGCAATTAATTTTATCATAAATCTATAATCTATTATTTTAGTACTTAGTCACAGTTCGCAGGTGACGCGATTTAAGTATATGATTTATCTAATTATGCATCCGCTTTGATACTTGCGTTGTGTTGTGACAGACTACAGACTTCATTTCGTACCTGAAGGAATGAATTTTAATAACAAGATAAAAAAGGGAAGCAAATAATATAATGTTTATTTTGTTATAAGTTCACTTTGTGGTGCACAATAATAGTTATTTGTTATGCAAGGCTGCAAAGTTGATTTTTGGCGCGAGTGTTTGTATTGAGAGCCGAGCTAGCGAAGGATTGTAAGATTGAACCACGAGCGAAGCGAGTGGTTCAAAAATACAATCCTGAGCGTAGCGAGGCTCTCAAGGCACGAGACGCCGAACAACTTTGCTGCCGAGCGCAACACACAACTTTTCATCTCACCATAGCGAGGAAATACTTTCATGTATAATTCAAGATGTACTCATGTTCTATAAAGGGTTGTTTAAATTTCACCCGTTATAAAGCATTTCGTGGATTATTAACATTTAAATGCATCAAAGAGCCTAATTATTATTGTTGAGTACTGTGGTACGAAATACTCACGGCTAACGGCTAAAACAAATATATTTCACTCATTTCCAAACTTATCAGGAGTTAAAATTGTAATATAAGTATCTTTTGCACTGAAATCAATTAATTAAATTCATTATTCTGATATTATTCTAACTCAACAACAAAACAAAACAATATTTAAATATCTTAAACTCTCGCATCGAGTTTTTTACTTTTTTCTTAAAAACTAACTTTTTAAACGGTGCGTTCCGAAATTGCACTGAGCGTAAAATGTTGAAACATATAAACATTTCAAATATGTTTCTTCGTGTTATTTCTTTATAAATAAAAATAAATTATTATTGAACATCATCAAATTAAGCTGGAAAAAGTATTATTAATATAATTATAAAAAACAAAACAATAATAAACTGCACCATTAGGTACATGATATGTATACTTCTAAACGCTTAGAAATGACCTGCCGTTTCACTTTATAGAAAAAAGTTGGAACTCATGGAACTGCGTAACGTTCGAATTTCAAAATCACTTTCCACGCTAGCGTGGAAAGTGGACTTTTGCACGCAGATTTGAAACGATAAAGAAAGCCTTTCCGAGCGGGTGAGATGAAAAGTATATTATTATTATTCTGCTCTTTATTTATTTTGAATCTTAGGTTGGGTTTTTACAATATTGTTATAAAAAGTAAAATATAAAAATACACTTAGAAAACAAAAATATTATAAAAACCTAACCTAGAGTGCCGCCGGCAGCGAGGCAGGGCCTAAGCTACCGGTGGTCAGGGCGACAGAGAGAGGAACCTCCTGACTATCCGCGCCGTGTCCAGGAGTACCGCCTTCTGTATCTGACCCTTGACCCAGCCATCTAGCAAGAGTCTCTTGAGGTGTTGGTCGGGACTCTTCGCTATTAGACCGTTCGCAGAAACGACTATCGGGACAATGGTCGTTGAATCAACATCCCACATGGCGGTTACCTCGTGGGCCAAGTCTAGGTACTTGCTCAGTTTGTCCTTCTCGGCCTTCACGAGGTTCTCGTCATGGGGGATGGTGATGTCAACGAGCACTGCCTGGCGTTTCGATCGATCTATCAGCACGATATCAGGCTTATTGGCTACAATAGTCCTGTCCGTGATGACAGATCGATCCCAATAGAGCGTGGCATGACCATTTTCGAGAACTGGCGCAGGTGTGTACTTATAATACGGCACTTCGACGTCCACAAGACCGTATAGGAGAGCAAGTTGCTGGTGAATGATCCTGGCTACAAGGTTATGTCTGTGCAAGTACTCGCCGTTCGCAAGATGACCACAACCGGAAATGATATGCCTGAGTGACTCTCCGGGACGGCGGCATGCCCGACAAATGTCGACCGTACCGTCCTTCAGGATATACTTCCGGTAGTTGTTCGTCATGATTATAATAAACGAAAACTTATACTAAATAAAAACTTATACTAAATAAAAAATTTGCCCCAGGTCCTCGGTGCACGGTAGGGTTCCCAGAAGGCTGGCCGCATTGCCACGCTGGATAGCAATGCTAATCCGTTGTGCGGAATAGTGGCCAGCCCTCTGGTCACCAGACGCTTCTATAAGGCGCGTCGAGATGTCCTTATAGAGGCGCCGAGCACTTGGACCCCATGGCCCCAGGGTCTCAACTCCAAACGCCGCAAACAAGTAGCTACTGCCGAGAGTAGCATATTTGCGACGCTTGAGGTTTTCTGCCGAGGAGGCAGCTGCGCCAGCATCAGTTTTGGTGCCTGGAATATGGGACGGTGCCAGGGTATCTACACAAGTAGCGTCCCAGACGAGAGGCCGCCCCATACTCCAAGGCACCAACGTCATTCCGTCAGGCCTCTTGCCGTCGTCCCTTGTCAGGCCGTTGGGCTCGAGGACTGCCGGCACCTTGGCACTAACAAGAGCCCTACGGATGACGTCGTTGATGCTGGCATGCCGAGGGATCCTCCCAGCACTGCGGCTGCATGAGAGGCCATGGTGGCCCAGACTCTCCACCATAGCTGAAGAAAGATTTAAGTAACAAATTGTCATGTTTAATTTAAGACGGTTAAAATTATTAATGATATAATTTAAAATATATAATTTTACGACTGGAAAAATTGTGTATTGGTTAGAGCTGTAAAAGGAGTTAAAATATGATGAAGAAAAGTCTAGTATTATATTTTGTTCTTTATGTGATGTGTACTCCAAAGCAGCAAATAAAAATTGTTTTTGTTGTAAACCATATTATTAAAAGATTGTCCCATCAAAATAAATGTGGTGAAAATAGTGTGTTATTAGGTTGGATAGAAACTTAAAACGAATTGACATTAAGTGAATTAAGACAAGTCCCACATTTAATGCTCCGCATTTGATAGATTACTAACTTGAAACTCAAAAAGTCCATTATAACAAAACATGTTGACAGCCAAAATCACTAAAAAAGGACCGGAAATATTAACGAATTTAATTTAGATTTCTGTTTATTTAAACAGAGTTTTAGTTTATTTCGTTTACTAACAGTAGCATGTTGTTTATATATATATATATATACAGAGACTTCGAAAATTTTATTTTAACATATGACGACTCCATGGATTCTAGAGACACGGTAAGCACTCAAAAGTCCCAACCCTATTTATTAAATGCACACCTTATACTTCTAGTTTTAAAGAAAATTAATTACGCCAATTCAATAAACGTTTACGCCAATTCAGTAAAATTTCAAATATGATTTGCTTGAAACGAAATTTTAATATCAAATTGTTTTATTACCATAGACATACCATAGGGTTGAAGGAGGCCGGCTGTCATTAATACCTTACCTTTCTTTTCACGTTGAGCTTTGATTAATGAGGGCTACCGCGTCACAGAATAAGTAATAGTACAAGTACAGAAGTTTCTCTGTTAACAAATCCCCCGTTTAGGTATGCCAAACGTGCCTAAACGTGGCCATTTCTTTCTATCGCACGCAACGCGCTCTTTCGAGGTCCCGCCCTCAGCGCTAGGGTTACCACCAGCGAGAACCTATTTTAATATATGTACTTTATTATTAGTAGTGTTGTTTACAATACAATTACGAATAGTACTTTTAAGGTTCCGTAGGCAAAATGGTGAAAACGGAACCGTCCGTCCGTCTTTTCGTCTGTATGTGTATGTGACAGCCGACGTACTCGGAGACTATAAGCACTACAAATACAATTAAAACATTTAGCAGGAAGATGTGTTCTATTCGTATGAACCGCTACGTAAAAGTGATGTGAAATGACGAAAAATATTAACCCCTACTTTAATATTTTTTCGTCATTTCACATCACTTTTACGTAGGCACTCCATACATGTAACCAGGGGATACAAAGCGAAACGATTTATTTTATGATCGTACAGCGGTAGCGGTACAGAGCGCGTGCGCGTGCGATCCGTAACACTGCGCCGCGACCATTGAATAGTCACACGACGTGTGAGCCGGCGGCCGCATGTACTTTGCGCGGCGCGATGACGTCACGGTAGTAAACCACTCCTCACCGCGTATAGATTCGCCGCAAGAGGCGCTAGTGTGTCGTCAGTCCTCCGAAATGTCAAATTTCATACTTTGTAGGTGGGTTACGTGGGTTTATTTCTTCAATACAAATATTTACAATGCGGTTTTGTTGTATAAAATACGATTTCAACGTGTATTTAGTTTTTACGCCCATAATACTTAACCAATAACAAAATTGTTCGCCATTCCATATTCTCGTACTAAACATGTCTCGCATTGTTACTTTAACCGTTGTCTTAATTACTATAACATAAACTTGTCTCATGTTGATATTTTCTCAATAAGATATTGTAAAAGCTTTAAAAATCAAATTGTTAGTCATTTAAAATCCAAGTTATAATCTCACAGTTAGAAACTCTCTGTACTAGTAGTTAAGTTATCCATTTAGATCTACTTTGGTATATGATTGTAGTGTTTGCTTAGATCTGAACCGTTTTCAGTCTTTGTAAAGTAAATAATTTCGCATCTTGCCGCTCCTACTGTAAGCTATATTTAAATAAATACATTTAGTAAAATAGTACATTACTTACCAAGGGCGATAAAACAAAGAATGTCTCAGATCGCAGGTATTTTACGCCCGAGCCGAAGGCAAGGGCGATAAATATGCGATCTGAGGCTTTCTTTATTATCGCCCGTGGTAAGTACAAAAATTTATGTCACCCCCTGGCCAGGAAGTGGGTTTTTTCGCGCGCGGAGCGTGCGATAATGGCCACTTTATGGCCAGGTGTGACATAAATTAAGTTATGGCACTCTAGGTCTATTAACATAAGTTGTAATAACATTATTTCTGTAACTGACTGTTTGTTGCCTGAATAAATTAAAAATAAATAAAAATTGGCAGCTGGACTGACAGCACGGTGGCGCCAACTGGTGAGCACAAAAACGGTAGCCCTCATTGAATTTGGACATAAAATTAAAACGAAACATGCTTGTGACGGAGTGTCACAATTAACTTCGCCAAAATATACCAGGCGGCAGCACTTTCTACGTGAAATTAGGTCTTCTTTTAAGTTTCTTATCCCTGCCCTCGGGGCCTTTACCAATGACAGTTTTGACGTATGGACTAGCTGGTATTCCCTTGATTTGCCTAAAAACTTTTTGCCTAATTTCAGTTTGTATAGAGAACGTGCACGACGACGGTGCTGCCAACTGGTGCCGCCAATCCGAACCTTGTGCCCTATTACGATGTGCCTCATGTTCAACTACTTCTTGCTTCTTTACATACCTATTTATTTAGCACAATTCAGACGATGTAGAAATACGGTAACAGAAATACGGTTCTGACAATAATTAATTGTTAAATATGCGTTAATTAATTATGCCGATTTTTAGGGTTCCGTAGTAAACATGGAACCCTTATAGTTTCGCCATGTCCGTCCGTCCGTCCCCCGTTTATCTCAGTAACCGTTAGTACTAGAAAGCTGTAATTTGGCATGAGTATAGATATTGCTGACGCCGACAAAACGGTAGAATAAAATCTTGAAAAAAAAATTTTTTAGGGTACCTCCCCTACATGTAAATTAGTGGTGCAATTTTTTTTTTCTTCCAAACCCCATCGTGTGGGATATCGTTGGATAGCTCTTCTAAAAATATTATAAGGTTTCTAAGAGCATTTTTTGATTCAAGAATCGGTTAGAGTGATTTTAAGCTTTGAAGTGATAATTTTTGTTATGGTCGAGTGTCCCCCCCCCCCTGCCAGCTAAACGGTGGCTACTAGGCATGTGAAAAAAATCATGGTAGTAGTATATACGATGAATTTAAAAGGAAAACTATCACAGCTAAGTAGACATTACTAGTTAACGAGTAATAGTCGAGCTTAAGAAATGTACTTTGCAAAAGCAAACTTTCGTACAATTTCCATTGATACCTTAGATAACAGTGGCGGAGCGTCCATACAACTCGATTCCCACCGGCTTACCTAATTTTCACCCAGTGCAGTTCTTTTACTACGGCTCATGAAGTATAAGAAAGGCAAATTATTTCCGGCTTTCCTAAGAATATTTTTCACGCGCCGCGCCGCCACTGTTAGATAATGTTGTTAATTCTGTCAAAAACATAGTAAATATAAGTTTGCGAACTTTTTAGTCCACATAATGTAACGGGTGGACGATTACGGAACCCTACCTTGCGCGTGGCCCGAGGGGAGCAGTTTTTGATGTGTCCCACCTCAAAAAATTTTTTGATAAGTTACGCTCGCGCAACCAAAGGCGAAATCACTGTGCGAAATCATCATAAATTTGAAGGAAAGCCATTTTTAAAAGAAGAAGAAGAAGAAGTGACATACCATTGTCATTGTCACACCATTTGTCACACCCACGCATTTACTTGCATTGACAAAGTTACATATGGAAAACTACTTTATAATGCCAATCCATCCAATTGATACGCGGTTTGCCCATGTCACTAGATACCATTATTACTTCTTCACGGTTTATTTCTTTACCAGGGCTGTTTCCATATGGCATGTCCTTAACTTATTGTTTTTATCACCACCTATGAATTACTCGTGTGGAGCGGATAAAACTATTAATGTGTGTCCTTGTTCTGACCCTGTGTGGGACCTCACTGTGTTCACAAAGACCGTGCAGACGAAATTTGGATTAATTTGCGACAAGAAATGGCTTATCAGCTTCTCCGAGAGCATGTGTGTTTTTGGCATGCTTACAGGTTCATTTTTCTTCGGTAATGTATCAGACAGGTAACTTAGATGTGTATTATTTGTTACAAGTTTTTGAAGTAGGTAGATGAAGGTACTTCTTATACTTAGAGTGGTGTGGTAGTGCTCTAAAGTGGGTATTACGGTATTACATTGTCTTCAATTCAGAATTATTAGAGCGATAGAAGTCTGACCCCTCGTGCATATAAACTTCTATGCAAGGGGGGTCCCTTTTCTCTGCAGCTGACTGTACATACATATATGTTGCGAGTTGCTTCAACTCCCCTCCCCTATTCGGGATGCTAAATTCAGGACAATGTAATACCTACCCGTTTAAAAAAGCCACTGTTAAATATCTAATGTCACGAGTCGGGTTAAATACGCGTCTTCCAGATTGAAACAGCTCGGCCACAGTTGTTACACTTACTCTTATTGCTAATTTACTACTCTTGTTTTATTCTCAATCTTATTTTATTTCATTTATTTCCAGATACGGCCGTCTCTGCAGCTTCTGGATTAGCTGTCTGCTGGACGCCACAGCCGGCAGCCTCGTGAGCGTGATGCCGACCATTGCTCTCTTCATAATCATGAGGTTTCTCGAAGGATTTGGCCAAGCCGGCGTTATTGTAAGCGGCTACGTTCTGTGCTTGGAGTACTGTGGGACTCGTTATCGGGAGACGATCTCTGCTGTTTTGCATATTCCGAACAATATAGGACACATCGCTATAGCCGGCGTGTCGTATCTGCTGAGAGACTGTGATCACTTTCAAATTGCTATATCTGTGCCGATGTTTATTCCTGCGGCTTCTTGGTTCTTACTGTTGGAATCTCCGAGATGGTTGTTAGATAATAACTACCCTGAAAGAGCTGTTGTTGTCATGGAGAAGTTCTGTAAATTGTGAGTACCTAACTACTCATAATTAGGTAACTTATTCGTAACTTATTTCGTACTTCCTTCGTTTCGTACTTATTCGTAACTTTATCGTGACTTATTCGTAGGTAAAGTATTTTTATCTCACGAGCGCGGGTGAGCCATGGTCGTGTGTTGAGCTATAAATACATGCACATTGTCTATGTGTGCGTCAGCGTACGAGCTATGAGTTCACGTTGTATATGTGTTCAGTATGTGTCACAACTACAACAACGGGCAACCCGCGCTCGTGAGATAAAATTATACTACGAGTATACCTACTTTTACTATGCCTACTCTTTTAGTTTATTAGTTATAGTTGTGATCACCAGTCCTTCTATTTTCTCTTCACGAATTCAAGTTATGAATTATTTTCGAATAAAGATAACTAACGTACTGAATGTAACAATAATCATCATAATTTCTGTCTATCGTGCAAAATACTTAGCAGTGGGCTTGGCAAAGGCCTCCCAAGTTTTTAGAGAAGGTTAATGACATTCACTTTTTGTTTCAGCAACAAGAGTCCAGATTGTGAATCAGTCAGAAAAGAAATTGAATCGTACCAGCCCCCAAGCGGAAATAAGGAAGTAATGAAATTCCATCACATCTTTAGATACAGGAGCTTATGCTTAAACCTTGGCTGCATGAGCTACTTATTTTTTATTTGCGGACTTGGTTACTATGGTGTCTCTCAATTTATCGGGAAAATGAGTGGAAACATCCACGTAAACGTAGCTGTGAGCGGATCATTTTTGGTGCCAGGATCTATAGCTTGCTGGTTTTTGTTGAATAAGTTAAGAAGAAAAACATTTCTAATGATAACTAACATCGTATCGGGCTTATTAATTATTATCGTAATTTGTATCCCAGTACATTTTAAACCCACCTGGATCAGAGTGCTACTAGCTGGTATTTGTAATAGTTTCTTCTACATGTCTTTTACTATAGTTTTTCTTTATTGTGTAGAATTATTTCCTACTTCGGCGCGAAATACCGCGCTCGGTTTTTGTTCAGTCATCTCGAGGGTTGGACAAATGTCTGCTCCGCAGATCAATACTCTGCCTCAGGCTGTAGCGGGATTAATATTTGGTGTGACTGCTATTCTCGGTGCTGTTGTGGTGATACCTTTGCCGGAGACGAAAAATACAGAATTACCGTCTACTATAGAAGATATTGAACGTATCAAAAATCAAAAGAACCCTGGATCCAAATAAGAGTCGACGTAAGTTACAGCGTTATCGGATGTTAAGAAATCAGTTCGGCTTTCTAAAAACTGCAGATAGTACTGCAGATACTTATGAAGGCGCCCTCAGATAAAGCGCGGTAGAGAGACGGCGCGGTTCTGAATGCACGGAACGTTATGTGAGCCAGTGCGACAGCAATACGTACCTAAAGTGCATAGATATTGACAATTAAAAAATCAATTCAAATTAAAAATTCAAACATTTATTCTGCAAGTAGGCCTCAAGGGCTCTTTTACGTGTCACAAAATTACAATACAGTTAAAATTATATCATGTAACATGTATACAAAGGAACATCAACCAACAGATAAATACCTGGGCACATACTTACTGGACTTATCATATAACACAGAGATGTAAAGAGTCTCTGTGGTCAAATATACAATTATACCTGCATATAAGCGGAGATGTAAAGGGTCCCCATAGTAAAGTAATTTTAGAGGTGTAAATAGAAAGTTAACGCATACCAATTGTTTTGCCAAAGTATTCGTATTAATTCGCAATTTTAAATAGAACCGCCGTATATCAATTAGCTCAAACAGTTATGACTGATTGACTGACTTATAGATCAAAAACCTAACCCACTTCCAGAGTGCTTCCAGATGACCTAGAAATTTGTCATCAAGGTAGACTAATTAATATAGGTTCAGGTAAATTATAATGTAAATAAAATTTAGTTTGTTTCATTTCTTAACACCGTAATTAGTTGAGGATTTGACTATGACAAGACAAATATAATATGGCCTGTACGTAAAAGGGCATTTTCAGAAATATAAATTTGTCCGATAACGTGTTGCTCAGATTTCGATAAATTTAAAGCCCGAAACGCACTGACAGCGGTAGCGGGGCGGGGCGTCACGGTGCGGAGGCGGTACCGGTTGTAATATTCGAACTAACATGAAAGGGTCCGCACAGAAAACCGGCCGGGAAAAAAGCGTTCTGTGCGGACCCTTTCATATTAGTTCGAATATTACAATCGGTACCGCCTCCGCACCGCGCCGCCACCGCTTTCAGTGCGTTTGCAGCTTTAGGGTTTTCCTACTCAGAATCAAGAGCTCTATCGATTCGGCTAGGAGAAAAAAACACACTTTTTAGGGTTCCGTAGTAAACAAGGAACCCTTATAGTTTCGCCATGTCCGTCCGTCCGTCCGTCCGTCCGACCCCCGTTTTTCTCAGTAACCGTTAGTACTAGAAAACTGTAATTTGGCATGAGTATACATATCAATGACGCCGACAAAACGGTAGAATAAAATCTTTAAAAAAAATTTTTTTCAGGGTACCTCCCCTACATGTAAAGTGGTGGTGCAATTTTTTTTTCTTCCAAACCCCATCGTGTGGGGTATCGTTGGATATCTCTTTTAAAAATGTTATAAGGTTTCTAAAAGCATTTTTTGATTAAAGAATAGGTTGGCGTGATATTAAGCTTTGAAGTGATAATTTTTGTTATGGTGTCCCCCCCCCCCCCCCCCTGCCAGCTAAACGGTGGCTACTAGGCATGTGAAAAAAATCATGGTAGTAGTATATACAATGAATTTAAAAGGAAAACTATCACAGCTAAGTAGACATTACTAGTTAACGAGTAATAGTCGAACTTCAGAAATGTACTTTGCAAAAGCAAACCTTCGTACAATTTCCATTGATACCTTAGATAATGTTGTTAATTCTGTCAAAAACATAGTAAATATAAGTTTGCGAACTTTTTAGTCCACATAATGTAACGGGTGGACGACTACGGAACCCTACCTTGCGCGTGGCCCGACACGCACTTGGCCGGTTTTTTTTTTTCTCCTAGCAGAATCGATAGAGCTCGTGATTCTGAGTAGGAAAACCCTAAAATTTATCGAAATCCGAGCAACACGTTATCAGACAAATATTTCTGAAAATGCCCAAAAACCAGCCAAGTCAAATCCTGAACTTGCACTACCTACATCCCAATCGTAATAAATTTCAGGAATTTTTACAATCTATCTAAAAGTTTTTTCGGCGAAGTCAATAACAACGCATATTCTTAAAGCGATATATCGATTGAAAGAGACACCCTTTGTTTTTCGCTCACGACAAAACGGGATGCAACCCTCTCCGAGAATGGCTTTTTAGACATATCTCGTTAAATATCTGACTGTGTGCAGGTTTATTAAATTTCCTTTTGTCAGTACCTAGATGAGGTAAAATACCATCCTATTAACTTAATCGTGTCTTTTAATAATGCGTTGTTTTAGTAGGCTGAGGAAAAAAAGGAAAATATAGACTCGACTTTGGATTTATTTTCTATCGAGAAAATTTTAAGCAATCATGTTTCGCTATTGTCAGTACCACAATCATATAGTCAAGAATCATATATCTGAAAATCAGCCCCTACTGTTTGCTAGTCTGGGCAGGACAGCGTTTCAAAGTCTCCAAATTTCTCAGTGTAGCGCCTTAATATTGAACCCCGTTCTCATTTCACATTTATGTTTTTGATGGGATATCTATAGGTCAAGATTTAAAGTTTAAACTTGTCAGGTAAGTACATTCTGTTTTTTTTCTCTGAAGTAGGAGAGACCTAGGAGAGTTGTAACAATTGCGGCAATAATTGGAGAATGTTGACCAAAATCATTCGTTCTAAAATGGAACACTTGTTTTGCTATTTTGGCGGTCTTTCCAATTTTACGCCCATGGTGCTCCATGGCATAACGCTGTCGGTCTGCTCCGATGATTTTGATACCTCGGGTTTAGGTACCTCGTACAGTGTAGGTAATGGGGATATTGACCGTGACATTAAAAACCGAATCAGCGCAGGTTAGATGAAGTGGCGACAGGGGGCCGATTTCTGAGTGTAGAACGCTCGACTTTTCGCTCGAGATCTGTCAAAAAACTATGACGTTTTGACAGATGTCGAGTGAAAAGTCGAGCGTTCTCAAAAATCGGCCCCCTGGTCTCGGAAAAAACGCCCGAATGCCCCTTCGGTTCAAGGGAAGGGAAAAAAATCTAATTATTAACCTTATCGACGCATATATCCGCACCATCGGTTCAACGCCAACGACGGATATATCCGTCATGGCGTGCAGAATGTACGATATTAACCTACATGCATTTCTATAGGGTTCAACTAAGCGTTTGACATACCCGTGGCATGGTGTGTGTGACATCTTTTGTATTTGACATGGCGTTGAAAATGTTAGGAAAGTCCTCCCTTCCCTCCCTCCCCCTGTATAACCCTTTGCTATAGAAGGTTACTAAAACGTGCCTAAAACAAAACCAACGTTGAAGAATAGCTTTTATTTCAATCACCTATTTGAAATACATTAATTATCAGTTCTAGCTACATAGATAGGTCTCCGTCATAAAAGTTAAAATCACCTTGTTTGTAATATACTTATAAAAGAAAGTAAAGTAACACATGTCGTCCTACTTACATTTACGAATTTAATAAAACTTAGTCACAATTTCTTTGAATTAAGTAGGTATAGATTTTTTAGAAAATTGAATTGCTTCAGTACCTAAACATTAACTTTTGGTGTTTTGGTCACCTCTCATGGCAATATAATGTCAGTAGCGTAGTCGCTCTTCAGTTAAGAGTAGGTAAATTATTTATATCAGATACTTACGTCAGCCAATTTCGCCCGACCACTGAATTATTATGACTAATATACTCGTTTAGTGCATCGGTTCTGTGCGAGGCGAAGATGATCGCATATATGTCGGACATAGCATTCGTCTCACTCGCACTTACATAATTGACAGTGAGGGGCGAATGCTATACCTATGTCCGACATAGAAGCGATTACCTTAGCCCCTCTGGGCGTAATTACCCCCTTGTCGGTACAACAACAATTCTTTGGGGATAACAGTAGAGTATGGGTAGGTATCAATTTTTTTTTTCCCATTGAGTTATTTATATGGGGGACGTTAAATCATTCTACCTTTTCACCAATTGATACAATTAAGATAAAAGCAAATTAAAGCGGTTTTTACAATTAACGATATTAATATTTTTACATCCCTATATATCTACAACAAAGAAACAGTAAAATGTATGCATTTTATTTGGATGTTATAGTTATTTAACCTGTGGGTTGACGGCGAAAAAAACACAACAAAACAATGTTTTTGTTTACTTGACTTGTTTTCGAGTCAGCGGTCGACATGAGGTTTGGGAATCTACTAAAGAAAAAAAATCAGTCAATCACTGACTCATGGGGTCTTAAACCGGCACACCAAATTAGCTGGTCGCTAACCGACCTATTTACCCTACATTTGTACAACAGAATGTATGGATACTTTTAGACGGAGCCCATTTATCAAAGTTTAGCGACGACCCAGGGCTATCTTAGGTACCGATTGGTTATCTCAACAGTCAAAACTTGTCACACACATTTCAAAAGTTCTAATTAAGTAAGTAGGTTGAGAACAAACCAAGCAACAGCAATTCTAAAAAATACCGGTGAAGAGCGTTTCGGACTTCGCACATTTGATTAGATAGGGTGACACCACCAATTATGGACACTTTAAGAACAAGCACCAATAATGGACACTTCAACCCTTATTCAATTCAAAGGTCATACGGTTTTAAATTGATTGTTCTATAAAAAATGAATGACTCTTATTTTCTTTTATACAAGAGTTAATGTAGGTACATAATTGGGCCTTGTCCATTACTGGTGGTGTCTCCCTAGGAAAGTTTAGATAGGACAAAGTAGAAAATTAAAAAAAGCTGATTCCTATCAATATAGGTATTAGCAGTATTATTATTTTCACCTCAATAGATCGGAAAGCCCCCTAAAACAGATAGCAAAACTGCATTTTATCCACATGTGTGCAAAGTAATTTTCAAATCCGAACTGTGTTCCTATCCTAGTTACTTTTGTTCACATAATAACATGTAAGGCCGTGTTCCCACTATCCAATACAATATCGGTGTAGGATTAGTTACCGATAAAAATGTATGGAAAACTGCTTAGTGCTCACACTATCCGATCCGATATCGGTCAGATTCGTATCGGATCCGATATCGGTTAGTGTGGACACAAAACAGCCAGGACAATTTTCGCCCATCAAATTTTTTTTTTCATGTGGTGTGAAAATAATTAGTCCTTGTATTTCAGATTTTATATTTATTTCGAATAAAAAAAAATTGTTTAAAAATATTTTTGGTGTAATTATTTTGAATTTTAAGCAAGAAAAAATTTTTATTGGCAAAAAATCGTCATTATACTCCATTTCGACTAATTGAGGGATAGGGATTTCAAATTTTACATTTATCAATAAATTTATTATATTTATTTATTTTTTATTTTCAATTTTAAGTCGAAATAATATTTTTTTTGCAAAAAATCTGCATTATACTCGATTTCGACTAATTAAAGGAAATTTCAAATTTTAGAATTATTTTGAATTTTAAGCAAAAAAAATATTATTATTTTTTGCAAAAAAAACATTATACTCGATTTCGGCTAATGCAAGAAAAAGGATTTCAAATTTTATAAATATTTTGAATTTTAAGCAAAACATATTTTTTTTGGCAAAAAATCGTCATTATACTCCATTTCGACTATTTTAGGGATAGGGATATCAAATTTCACATTTATTTTGAATTTTAAGTCGAAAAAAATATACTTTTGCATATTTTTTGCGTTTTTTTGTTCTAATTTATTTTTTATTGTTTTACTTTTGTTTTTTACTTTTTCTATTTCCTCGCTTTAGTGAGGTGAAAAGATTTGTGTTACACACGGCTGCAAAGTTATTTTACGTCTCGTGTGTTGCAACACTCGCTATGCTCAGGATTCTAGTTTTGAACCACTCGCTTCGCTCAGGATTCTATTTTCGAACCACTCGCTTCGCTCGTGATTCAACCATAGAATCCATTCGCTAACTCGTGATTCAACCCTAAAATCCATTCGCTAGCTCGTGTTCCAATTCCACACTCGCGGTTAAAATACAACTTTGCACCCTTGTGTATAACAAATAACTATTGTTGGTAAAATATACGTATTAATACATATCATCACCAAATTTCAAGTTCACAGAACAACGGGAAGTTAAAAAAATATTTTATGACAGACGACGGACGGACGGACGTGATCACGTAAGTGACGCCAATAGACCCTTCGGGTACGGAACCCTAAAAACTACAATGGGTAAAGTATAGATGTAGTGTAGTGAGCAAGAGTGAATAACATTTTTCCATCGCGAAAAGTCGGAATACAACAGCTACTCGAAGATTATAATGCTTTGCTGATGTAACTATGCAGGTAATCTGTAAATTCGTAGTATTAAAGGGTTATACGCCAGGATAAATTCAAAATTCAAACTCAGTCTTTATTCAAGTTTTGTCCAAGTTCGGGAAAACTTCGTTTTTTGACAAAGGTTTTTCTACTATAGGTATCGCTGGACCGAATTATTACGTGTTTGTACTCATTAGACGCAGAATTTAATGTTGTTCAACTTGCTAGTACCTATGTAACTTAACGCTAACGCTAGGATACTTAGTATAGAACATATGAGCGATAACGATAACCGAAAAAAAACAGGTTAAGTAGCTGCCAAAAATTGGTTAATAAATAGTCTGTAGCATCCATATACGCAATAAAAAAAAATCTTTTACACCACCTTTTGCAAGAGCACGGCATTATACTGACTGGCGTAAATGTAGAATGAAAAATACTAACGCCGCCAGCATCTTGGGCTCATTTCCGCCAATGAGCGACCTAGGTGTTTAGGTTTCTTTTTTTATATATTGTTTTTCATAGTTTAATTTAGTTATATTTAGTTTTAGGTGATATTATGGTAACTGATTTTGTTGTATTTAAAATAAATAATAAAATATTTATTTACTTAAAAAAATACTTAGTATTTTGCCATTTTGACACAGTAGTCTGAAATTCCGTAGGTACTAAATAATCTGTGAAAAGCAAACTTTCGTACAATTTCCATTCATACTTTAGATGCTTAATGTTGTTAGTTGTGTCAAAACCATAGTAAATATATGTTTGCGAACTTTTAGCCCCTCATAATGTAACGGGTGGTACGGAACCCTACATTGCACGTGGCCCGATGTGCACTTGGCCGGTTTTTTTATAGGCATAAACTTTTAACCTTTGATAAAAGTTAATGATAAATTAATTTGAGAACTTCATTTCACATGTATCTGTACATGTGTAAAGACATTTTATAGTGCTTAATTATGGCCAATTTATTTTAGTAAAATATTAATACAATCTTGAATACCTAGTAGACAGCATGGAGACTTTAAAGTACTTCTTTTGTTTGTGTCTGATTATTGCTCCAGCGATACAAGGTAATAATAATGATGTCATTAATCATTATAATAATAAAATATATTAAACTAAATTATAATAATAAATATATTTATATAATATAACAAAAATTCAAATTGAAATTAAAATAAAATTAAAATAATATCAGAAGTCAAATAAAATGAAAATAATCTCAAAATAAAATTCAGAATTAAAATAAAATTGAAATAAAATCAAAATAAAATTTAATGTCTATATTGTCAAAATTATCTTTTTATACTCGTCGACTACAATATTACAATTAGAACTTCATAGACCATTGCACAATATTATACATTTTAAGCTGAACTAAAAGTCTATGCTCTATGGAGTAATATAATATTTCATTGTACAACTGCGCGGAGAATCGAAATATCATTCAAAAATAGAACGCCGTAATTTGATGAAAAAAATTAAGTTTAAGGAGACTCATTTTATGAATATTTCAACATTGATAGTGCTTCCCGCGCTTCTGAACGTAAAAACGTCAATGCACTTGTCAAATTGTCTACCTACTTAAACGGTCGTCTGGATACTGGCCATAATCATTAGAAAAAAAACTTAAATTCTCTTGCGTCGTGATTGGTCGAAATTTGAAATGATGCCAAAGGCGGGCATGGACTGATAATTTTTTTTTTCAATCTTAACAGGGCACCGGCTCCGTGGGAATTGTTATTACAAATTTACAATACTTGTAATATTATCGTAAATTTCATAATTATTTAGACTTGTTTTCAATATTCATCAATACCCACGTGATACGTATTGTGATATGTGCAGACCACGTGCTATTAATCACCGTGTAACCTACATGCACAAATGTGATCGTTTCAGCGGCAACTTTTTGTTATTTTGTTATTTTCGTGGACTCGTAGAAAAAGTATTGTATACAATAGTTATATAATTAGCTTTTTGAGTCTCGAACCTTACTTAGACCACTCGGCAAGCCTCGTGGTCTAAACGCGGTTCTCGACTAAAAAAGCATTCATTATATAACGATTGTATAAAATACTATTGTACTCGTGGTGTAATATGTATTCATTATAGTAATAATAAAAAAAAATAACGACTTGAAGTCAAAATAATCAAATTATCCAGTTTTACTGATGCCTATAATTAAAAGGAAAGGTGGTATGGCTAATTGGCCCCACTGACCACTCTTTCACAATACTGTACCGATACGAAAGGGGTAAAGAGCATTGTGATAAAATAATCTCTTCAAACTTTGAACACTTATTTATAGCTATGTGATTATTTTACTCTATAATATTTGCTTTTTAGGGTTCCGTACCCGAAGGGTCCAAACGGAAACCAAATGCTGTCTCACTCACGCGTCCGTAGTCTGTCACAAAATTTTGTTCCGATAAACTTTTTGACTTCTCATTGACCTATGAACATGAAATTTGGTGATAGTAGCTCTTATTACGGACCTATATTTTACCGACAAATAATTAAAAATAAGATTTTTTCTTTGAAATATCCTGATTTTTCCTACTAAAACCATCTTAATTTTGCGGTTGGTACGGAACCCTGTACCCTTACCATGAGTTTTCAATGTTTGCATTACCGTACTCGCTAGCGACTGCGTAAACGATTTAGTATGGACAAAAGTACAGCGCCTCTGGCGGTTACGCAATGGAACTAACAATAAGAATCGCCATACTAAATCGTTGACGAAGTCGCTAGCGAGTACGGTAATGCAAACATTGCAAACTCATGGTAAGGGTATTGTGCGAATTCCTGTACAGTTTTCACAGAGCTGTCAACTTTAAGGTTGTCCCAACTTACATTTCGAGATTCAGTTTTGTATTGTTAGATAAGGTGGTCACTGTACCTATATTTACTACGTGTTACTACTAAATGTGAATTTACAGCAAATCCGGCATCGATACCCTCAATCGAAGTTAGTGAGGAGCAACTCAAAATAACGGCAGGGGACAGTGCTTCTGTGACCTGCACTCCTCACGGATACCCACTGCCCAGCGTTCAATGGAGGAAGGTAATTAACAATAACGTCGGAATATATTGATTTAAACTTACACGATTTTCACGCATTATTATTGGGAAACAGGACTTAATCGCGTACAACGACTACCGTTTTAAAATCTCATCTTCTTGGAATCCAGTGATTAGTAAGTGCAAGCGTGGAAAATAGTGGAAATACATCGCCCAATGGACATTGTTAGTGTTGTATGTCGAGCGAGTGACAACCCTAGTGAGAATGTAATTAATAGAATACCAAGTGCGGGTAGTTCGGAAAACTCACGCTCACGCGAGTCAGCTCGCGACCACGGATGTTTTAATACATTCGAAACGGCGCTTTAGTCACACTCATCATATTGTTTTGAGTGTGACTAAAGCGCCACCAAGTGCCAAAGTTAGTAACTATTATCTTGGATACACGTGAAAAAACATACAAAAAGTGCAGGGCCACGTGTGTCATGCTAGGACGCATCGAAATTTTGAATACCTTTTTAATAGGCCACATTTAGAAGACAATTCGTGCAAGTTTAATAACCTTAAGACTAGGTGGCACTATTATTAAAACCATAATTCGAAACGACGGGCAAAACCTTAACCTGAGGGTTGACGGCGAAAAAAACAAAACAAAACAATCTTTTGTTATGATCCCGTACATCGGCGACACCGAGCTGAAAGGAAAAGGTAAATTAGTTATAATTGTACGCGATTAAGGCGATATATCGATTGAAAGAGACACCCTTTGTTTTTCGCTCACGACAAAACGGGATGCAACATGCAACCCTCTCCGAGAATGGCTTTTTAGACAAATCTCGTTAAATATCTGACTGTGTGCAGGTTTATTAAATTTCCTCTTGTCAGTACCTACATGAGGTAAAATACCATCATATTAACTTAATCGTGTCGGGTTGTTTTAGTAGGCTGATGAAAAAAAGGAAAATATAGACTCTACTTTGGATTTATTTTCTATCGAGAAAATTTTAAGCAATCATGTTTCGCTATTGTCAGTACCACAATCATATAGTCAAGAATCATATATCTGAAAATCAGCCCCTACTGTTTGCTAGTCTGGGCAGGACAGCGTTTCAAAGTCTCCAAATTTCTCAGTGTAGCGCCTTAAGTCCCGTCTCCCAATAATAATAACGTCGGACTTGCTCGCAGTCGTCAGTCACATGTCACATTAGAGTGAGAGTGGGAAGCTTGGGATAATAGTAGATTGTATTTTTACAAGGGAGCAAAATGCAATATTTCATCCAGGGCTAGCGTGTGTTGGTATTCAAACCGCCAAGCTTGCCAACACGCCAAATCTAGGGCGTAGTGCGGTATTGAAACCGCCACGCCCGAGTTAGAAAAAAAAATATGTTTGTTCTCGAGGTAATTTTACTTTTTAATTTCATTTAAGGCCGAAGGCGAGTTTGGCTACGGGACTGTAACAAGTGGCAACACTCTTTTAATAGGGGACGCCCAGGACAGCGATGGAGGGTACTACGTGTGTGTCGGCGTTTTGGGCGAAACTGAAGTCGCGCAAAAATACGTTTATGTTGACATTGAAAGTAAGGATTTGTGGACTTTTTTGCATTACATTCGTTTGTATAGTAAAAGTCAAATATACCACATCATTACATTTCAGACGGCGGTTTTGTAAAAACCAAAATTCATTTTCAAACACACATCAAGTACATATCTACGGGTTCTTCCTGACAGCAATAAGCGGATGAAATCAGGTTTTTGAACGGATTTTGATCGTCGCCGCGTTGGTGAGCACACGTGCCCGGGGCGACGACGAGCAGAATCCATTTACCGTACAAAACCTTATCTACTGTCATGGCGTCGTTACCGAACAACGTCATTGAACACGTGACATTGGCGAAATCATCATAAATTTGATGGAAATCATTTTTTAAAGAATTGAATTGAATTGAATAGGTTTTTTGAAGAAAATTAAAAAAAAACGAAACCTACAGATTGTTCTAAAAAAAATTCAATTTAAAAGGCAACCGTTGGTGAGAAATTAGCTGTCAAAGTTGTAAAATGCGCCCGGGGCCCCGGGGACTCCCGTCCAACGAAATTTTTAAATTCTAAAAAAAGGCGTGTTGTGTTTGATTTTTAGATTTAGATCCTTCAGCACAAGGGAGCCCTAGAGTGACTGTCAGTGAGAAGACAATTAGCATACCTAAGGGAGGAAGTGGGAGTGTGGAGTGCACGCCCGCGGGCAACCCGCGCCCGAGAGTTCAGTGGATAAAGGTAATGTTCTATAGGTATAGTATATACTAGACACGTATATACTAGTGACTCTGTGACCTGTAGACCTCGTGTTTTTTTAAATTTCCAAAAAGTGTGTGTGACACCGAGCGACCGGGGGTAAGAGAGAATATTCATATAAAATAGATACTACGCAATTTGACCGGATTGCATGTCCAATGTCTTGCTTTAGCTCTGGTTTCCTAGGATAGCGGTGCGGTCCGTCATATAGCGGCCGTCTTACCGTATTTATCACCAGCATCACCGCCCTCTAGGAAACCGCGCCATTTTGTTTAAATAGACAACGTTCTAGTGACGTCATTTCACCGCTGTATTATGGCCGCTACCCTAGGAAACCCGAGCTTTATGGAAGTGTGCCTGTGCCTATAACCCGACCGTGAAAAAATGCTCGTTCGGTGATAGAGACAAAATATGGCACTCTTTTCTATTATAGGAATCGCAATAAGGCTATCTTTCTCTATCAAAGCGTGTCAGGCCCTTGTATCAACGATTGCCAATACTAACACAATATTTATAAATACCTCCCTTTCATGTCGCAGTTGGGATCGTCCTAGTGGTCCTAATACAACGCGACTACGCGATCATCGCAAGTTCGCGCGAGTTTTTCTCGCGCGACCGCGCGTTCAAACATATTGAACGCGAACAGTAGCTCTAGTATAAGTTTTTTCGAAACATTAACTAATTCGAACGCGTTTGCGTTTTGTCTCAAACGCTCTCACCGAGTTTGAAATACGCGCGTTCATCGGTTAGCAACAAATGGTATACTCGCTGTTTTAGTTTCCACTAGTGAACACCAGAGGCGCTGTTCACGTTTTCATACCACTTTCTTACATTTTGAGACAAAACGCAAACACGTTCAAATTAGTTGTGTTTCGAAAAACCTTATCCTACTAGAGCTACAGGTGTCCTAATTGACAATCGCGCGACGCGGTTTTATTAGGACGATCCCGAAGCAAAATATCTATTCATTTTTAAATAAATACAGGTCCTCATAGTTAATAAGGCGGAGAGTACACGATTCATTTTAATCGTCGAGTTGAAAAATTGTGAGTAATAACCAACTAAAGTAGATTCGAATGGGCATGGAATTATATCGTTTCTTAATGAATAAAATTAATGAAAATGTTAAATTAATGAAAATGTTAAATTAATGAAAATGTTAATATTTGAATCTTAAATCTTTATAAAATTTTGTTCAAAGAGAGTTAGTTTTTGGTAACTACTATAGCTAACCGTGATTGCCATTGGTTACTGAATAAGTTATATTGTTTCCTGATCACCAATTAAAAGTCATCGTGTATTCATGCATATATTCGACTACTAACTCACAAGCAATACTTATTTAAACCAATAATAGCACCTATCCTATCCCCATGTCTACGTTGATAGATTGTACCTATACTTAATTTTGCTAATTTGATGTAAGTGTACTTGTGTCATGAACAATCTATTTATAATTTCATTTTTAGTCAAATGGGCAGTTACCCGCTGGAGTCAGAGCTAATGAAAATACGCTGATAATCTCTGACGCTCGAGAGGAAGACGAAGGGCACTATGTGTGCCAAGGCATCGTGGACGGAACTGTTATGATAACCGATTTCACGGCGGTTACGATAGAAAGTAAGTCTTTATTTAGTTTTCTTTGTCGTACAGTACAGACATCTTGTTTACAGATATGTGCAGATATTAAGGTATGATCTCACTTTATTATGTCACCAAGTTTAATTATTATTAATGCGTGACAATGACAACATGTTGTTTTTAAGTATTTACGAGGTCGACGTACGATTTACCCTTGTATGCGCAGATTATGAGTATACAGATTCGGAAATATTGAGGTAAAGTCCGCATCATGTCAGTTAGCGTTAGATATTTATAAGTCTTTCTTACTGTAGGCGGGAGGACATGTCACAAAATATTTGGAAACTTAGCTAGTTTAAATGATAAATGTTTTACAATCTTTTTACGTAAATTTCATAATTTCATACTGTACAGTTCCTTAAGGATTTTTCATTTTCTTCAGAAGCACTGCTTCTTTCAACATTTTTATGTTATCGTCTTTAAACAAAACTGCTTGTGTGTATGATATTGTACTGGAGGATGAGAGTAGAAGTCCAGTGTTGATTAATTTAAATAAATGTTGGTACTCCTAATTTTAATCCAATATGTATAAAAAAATCGGTTCTTTATTTGTAACATATTTCACTTCAGATGTAGTTCGGTCACCGCAATCAAATCTTAAAGTGATTGTTAGTCAGCGGGCCCTGGTTTTACCATTGGGAGGACGAGGAACTATTGAGTGTACACCGGAGGGAACCCCGCTGCCTCTAATTCAGTGGATAAAGGTACCTTACCAATATTTTATCCATTGGGCTAAATACCAGAGATGAACTAAGCTCCACATAATTGACTACTACCTGTCAAGTATGCTGTATGCTGGATCTCAAATATATGAAATCACAGCGCCAAAATTCAACGCCCCCCTTAGGGGCCGAAATTGAGAGTTTATTTATTAGTAGATTTAATTTTTTTTGAATAAGGGGAAATCTGGAGCCGCTCGCTGCGCCCCACTGGTCGGGAAACCATGGCTTAGCACATGTCTGACGGATATGTAGCCTGTTACGGAGAACCAGAGCGTCAAAACTTATTATTATAATGGAAAAGTCATTCGCTTACGTAATTACGTTCGCGGATATCATTTATTTGAACTTTGAAATAAGTTAAACTTTATTACTTTAACGTTTATAATTTGAAATATAGTCAGATGGTGAGTTCAGCGAGGGAGTCAGCCAAAGCGGTAATACGCTGATAATCTCTGACGCTCGGGAGGAAGACCGCGGACACTACGTGTGCCAAGGGATTGTGGATGGAACTGTTAGGTTGACTAATTACACAGCCGTTGAGATAGACAGTAAGAGCTTATTTATTACTTAGCCTTAAATTACATCATTTATATATCATCAAAATAATTCCTTCCGATGTTATATATGTCAGATATAGAAAATGTAAGACTACGTAACCACCAAAACTCCTTTTGATGATATATAGGTACAGTCAAGGGCACCAATATGTATACACTTTTTCACCTTACTCCATTCAAATAAGGTCCAAAAATGTATACATATTTATGCCCTTGACTGTACAGTACAGACCTAAAACATAATCTTTCTTTGTGAATTTTCAGCAAATTCGGCGACCGCAGACGTAGAAAAATCGAAAGTTTCGGTCAGCGTCGAGCGACTGAAAATACCGGCAGGAAAAAGTGGTTCCATTACGTGCAATCCTGGAGGAAGCCCTCTACCGAGTATTCAGTGGAGGAAGGTAATAATGAGATTATGTATCATCTTGAAGGTCTGCATATTAGGTCTATTCTTACTGTTTTATATTTCACAGATCACAGTTCAACAGAAGTTTGATTTTGATTCCCGGAATCCGCGTTAACTTACGTAATTTTTACAGATATTTTGTACGTATTTTTTTTAATCATCAATTCAGGACTTTGCTATAACTTGTTCAAAGTGTAAGGCTGCCTTTCCATTAGAGCTATGCTATGCAGCTAGGTATGCTGCGATGATGCGAAAGCTACGTTACGAAACTATGTGCTGACCGTTTCCACTAATGCTATGCTACGTAGCTGTGCGAGGAAGATGTGCTATGAAGATGCGTAGCCGCGAGGTAGCTCTGCGAGGAAGATGCGCAGCTCGAGCTATGCGATGTATCGACAGGGGGCACTGGAAGCGGCAACACGGTGAAGGGGGAAGCGCTCACGCATCCGTAGCATACATCCGTAGCACGCATCCGTAGCACGCATCCACAGCACGCATCCATAACACGCATCCACAACAGCACGCATCTTTCCATATAAAAAGCATAGCTTAGCTGAACCCGTTTCCGCCAGGGCGTCTATGTGAACCCACGAATGTGAGTGGTGGATTTCCAATGCATCCATAGCAACGTAGCATAGCATAGCTCTAATGGAAAGGCACCCTAACTAACTTTTCTTTATTTTATACAGCACGAAGGCGAGTTTAGTGCTGGGACCAGCGTAATCGGTAATACGCTGACGATAACTAACGCACAGGAAAGTGATCGCGGGTACTACTTGTGCACCGGAGTAGTGAACAATGCTATCGTCGCGCAAGAATATGTTAACATTGACATAGAAAGTAAGGACTTTGTGAGACATGTTATAATATTTTACTAAACGGTTAAAACTCGCGTATTAATTGTCCCTCCGGGCGTTAGTCACAGACGCACTCATCCTGAGGAAGAACTCCCAAAGATTCGATACATGTCGCCCGGGGTGACAATTAACACGTTAGTTTTATCCGTTTAGTAAAATATAGTTTTCTACATTTACCATTTCCAAGTTACCACTGCTATAGGTTTTTTGTTTTTGAATTATTATGTAATCACTACTTATGACGCTGCTTACATACTTCCCATGTTAATATGTATAAGTTGGCACAAAGAAGGTCACTTATACAAATTATATTCTAACTATATGTATTGCACACCATTACATTTCAGACGGCGGTTTCGTAAAAACCAAAATTTATTTTCAAAACACACCAAGTACCTGACATCAATAAGCTAAAAAAATAAATTCCAAAAATTAAAATAAAATTAAAGTAAAAATTTAAATTTAAAAAAAGGCGTGTTGTAGGTATTTGGTCTTTAGATTTAGATCCTTCAGCACAAGGGAGCCCTAGAGTGACTGTCAGTGAGAAGACAATTAGCATACCCAAGGGAGGAAGTGGGAGTGTGGAGTGCACGCCCGCTGGCAACCCGCGCCCGAGAGTTCAGTGGATAAGGGTAATGTTCTATCTATCAAAGAGTATAATAATATGTCAGGTAATATCTTATCAACCCATAGACTTAGTTTATACGAGTACTTATAGATGCGCCACCGAGCGACCGCGGGTAAGAGAAAGATTATTCATATAAAATGTATACTACGCAATTTGACCGGATTGCATGTCCAATGTCTTGCTTTAGCTCTGGTTTCCTAGGATAGCGGTGCCGTCAATATAGCGGCGGTATTATTACGGACGTATTACCGTATTATCACCAGCATCACCGCCCTCTAGGAAACCACTATTTTGTTTAAATAGACAACGTTCTAGTGACGTCATTTCACCGCTGTATTATGGCCGCTATCCTAGGACCCGAGTTTTATGCAAGTGTGCCTGTGCCTATAACCCGATCGTGAAAAAATGCTCGTTCGGTGATAGAGACAAACATGGCACTCTTTTCTATTTTCTCTTATAGGAATCGCAATAAGTCTATATTCTTTATCAAAGCGTGTCAGACCCTATCTCCATGTCTACGTTGGTGGATTGTACCTACTTAATTTTGCCAATTTGATGTAGGTACTTGTGTCATGAACAATCTGTTTATAATTTCATTTTTAGTCAAATGGGGAATTACGCACTGGAGTCAGAGCTAATGAAAATACGCTGATAATCTCTGACGCTCGAGAGGAAGACGAAGGGCACTATGTGTGCCAAGGCATCGTGGATGGAACTGTTATGATAACCGATTTCACGGCGGTTACGATAGAAAGTAAGTCTTTATTTAGTTTTCTTTGTCGTACAGTACAGACATCTTGTTTACAGATATGTGCAATATAGAGGTATGATCTCACTTTATTATGTCACCAAGTTTAATTGTTATTAATGCGTGACAATGGCAACATGTTGTTCTTTAAGTATTTACGAGGTCGACGTACGATTTATTTGCGTAGATTATGAGTAGACAGATTCGGAAATATTGAGGTAAAGTCCGCATCATGTCAGTTAGCGTTAGACAGATATAAGTTTTTCTTACTGTAGGCGTGAGGATATGTCACGAAATATTTGGAAACTTAGCTAGTTTAAATGATAAATGTGTTACTTTTTTTTTAGTAAATTTAATAATTTCATACTGTACAGTTCCTTAAGGATTTCTCAGTTTCTTCAGAAGCACTGCTTCTTTCATCATTTTTATGTTATGGTCTTTAAACAAAACTGCTTGTGTGTATATATTGTACTGGAGGATGAGAGTAGAATATGCACTCTCTATTGTAACCGCAATGGTTACAGTACTTGATTATTGTCTGATATAGTTATTTATATTATTTAATACAATTGCCTAAAAAATGTTCCCACGACAAGCTCTCTTTAAAATATAATCAACAAAAACACTGTGGCAATAAATTTCATAGTTTATGTTTGGACTGAAGTGGTTAGGCTGAAGGACTTGATATACGTTTCTCACATTGCTAAGCTCGGCGTGCCCACTTGACAAAAATAGGGATTTAAACACAAAAAGAGCCTATGTTAACCGTTGATAATATAACACTTACGCTCATTAGTTAAAATTATTAATAATTTGGAAGCCAGATTGACGTATCTTAATATGAAAAATAAGGTAATTACTACATTTGAATGTGCATGTAAATTCATGTTAGATATTGTTTTAAAAATTCATGGCAGTCGAGTTACGGGGGGCCTAACGAGAGGTCAAAAATCAGTCCGATAGAAACTCCTTTAAGATTAATTAAATAATTGTTTTTTATTTAAAATTATGTGTGCGCGTTCGCGGTTTTAGTTATAAATTAGTGGTTAATTAATTCAGTTTTTTATGTGTTATTTATACAAAGACATTCTGACTTTTGTAGTGAACAATTAAGTAATTTTATTGTTGGGAAATACATAGTTATAGTGAAAATTGACAATGAACGATATGTGTAATGACTCTAAGTGTTTAATTATAATTATTTTTAATTTATTAAGTGTAAATTGTAATTGTTAATAGAGTCAGTGTAACAGGTAGTACAATAAAATTATTTTTGTATTTAGAAAGATAGGTATTAAGGTTTGTTCCTTTATTCCTATACATAGGTCATCTCATCGGGAGTTTTAGAGTTCTGCAAGCAGTTAAAAAAATCGTTGTAGTTTTTCATGGCATCATGTACATTATTGGCTATGTTAGATCGTTTCTGCATATAAATTGAGCTGATGGAGCGTTCCAGAGAAGATTTATTAGGGACCACTAGGGTCAACATTAAATTCTTTATACACATTCAATCTTTATTACGTCATGGAATGAAAGTGCATTTAAAATAGTAGTTTTATTTTCATGAACATTATTTTTAAATTAAACTTGCATGAATTAAGTGTTGACATTGCAAAGTACTTGATTTTCAGGAGAGAGTTATTAACACACACATCTAATATTTTTATTAACTCTTTCCAACATTTTGAGGGCGTTGCAGTGTCAAACATTTGATTGCTTTTGATCCTATTATTTGTGACAAGATAGTGAACTTACAACAAAAAACTATTACACACAACCATTGTATTCCATGGCATAGCCTGGCTATAATGAGCACACTCTCTCGTACACACCACACACACACTAACACACACTAGCTGACACACCACATGATTAGTCAATTTGCATACACACATTTAGGTACACTCGGCAGAAGGTATCTTGGCTGATATTAGATCCTGGGATTACTGGAGCTGAATCAGGCTCTTACCTAAAGAATCTGACGGGTCAGTTCTTTAGAAGTTAGGAGCCGTTACACTACACGTTAGGTACTCAAGCAAGGCCTGAGTTGTTCATATGTCTGTAACATAATCTCTGCATTCTCTGGGGCGTAATCTCTCGATATAAGCTAACCCCTGGCATCAGAGCCGTGTGTGAAGGCAGAGAGCTCTGCGTCGCATTTTAAGGAGTTTGCAGTACAGAGTGTGTTGTAGCATATAAATGATATTCAGATTACCTTGTACATAATCGACAACAATCACTAACTTTGTCACAAATACCGCGGCTGCATGACGGATTAGGGAAGCGTAAATTCAGCAGCGCGTAAAGCTTAGCGTAACTTTAAATAAAATAAATAAAACTAGTTATTTGGCATTCTGCGTAAAGTACTTTCTATTAAAAAAATAGTACGAGAGATTGATGAGGAATGAATAAATAGGAGGGATGGTTTGAACTGTGTAGTTAAGGGATAGATAGGTTGTTCATGACGGATTTGCTGGATGGTAGGGGGTGTAGGGTGTAGGGAGCCCCCTCAATGTCAAAGATATAATATAGGATTAGGTCCCCTTTTAAGACCTAAAGGTCTGAATTCCTAAGGTCCCCTTGTAGTCTGGTTTTTACAGGTCGTCGTTGTTATGCATCGTGTTGGAGCATATATTATCATAGTATAACTTTAGTTAGTTTTAAGTGAAACATGTTTGTATTTTTTATTTAATCATAATAATTCACATATTGTAATTAATTAATTGAATCAATTATCTTTGTTCGAGCTGTTGCTGAATCGGGTGAGTCGCATGTTCACTTATGTAGTTAGATTATTATTGCTTTGATGAATGCAGATTATTCTGATTTAAATCTTCATTATTGTTTTATTGCGGATTGAATTAATCATAGCGGATTACTATGATTTTTATCACTTGATAAAAATTGCGAGCGATAAAACTTATCTTCAGTCATTATTCTGAAATATTGATTTATTAAGTATCGACATTTATTTGAGACTTGTTTTATTAACGGCTTTTTATTGATTGCGTTAATTGTGTTTTTATTATAACACAATTTTAGAGTTATTATTTTAACGGTTTATTTTCATTATGATTTTAACACAACGTAAAGGGTGAACTAGACGATCACAAAATTTATTGATGGCCAATGTTTTCGATAACGTATTGAATTATATTTAATTTAGGTAGGGTCAGTAAGTCTTTCTACAGTGGTGCCGTGGACCAGGATTCAAGTCATTAAAAATTAAATCAATTTATTGACTTAATTACTTGATTACGAATCTAAGTTACCGTATACTTCATATGTTTTCATACTGGAGTTTGATATAAAAAAAATATATGAATGAGATTAGTAGTCTTTCTAAGATTAACAACAACTGTTAATATTAATTAGGATTATGTTTTCGTTTTGAGTAAAATGATAAATAAATCGCATCATTGCGTAGTATAATATCGATGCGAGGGCGTAACTTCAGTCACTACATATTTCATTGCTTAACGGGAAAATCAAGATTAATAATGAAATTTATCAATGTTATTATCAGTCTTAGAAAAGTGAGGGCGCAGGTAATTGTTTAGTGCATATGCTAACAGAAATTTAGTTGATTCTTCTATTTAGATAGCCTCACAATTTTAGAATCGAAGATTATAAAATTGTATCGTCTATCTGAGGGCGCTCTGTAACCGCAATGGTTACAGTACTTGATTATTGTCTGATATAGTTATTTATATTATTTAATACAATTGCCTAAAAAATGTTCCCACGACAAGCTCTCTTTAAAATATAATCAACAAAAACACTGTGGCAATAAATTTCATAGTTTATGTTTGGACTGAAGTGGTTAGGCTGAAGGACTTGATATACGTTTCTCACATTGCTAAGCTCGGCGTGCCCACTTGACAAAAATAGGGATTTAAACACAAAAAGAGCCTATGTTAACCGTTGATAATATAACACTTACGCTCATTAGTTAAAATTATTAATAATTTGGAAGCCAGATTGACGTATCTTAATATGAAAAATAAGGTAATTACTACATTTGAATGTGCATGTAAATTCATGTTAGATATTGTTTTAAAAATTCATGGCAGTCGAGTTACGGGGGGCCTAACGAGAGGTCAAAAATCAGTCCGATAGAAACTCCTTTAAGATTAATTAAATAATTGTTTTTTATTTAAAATTATGTGTGCGCGTTCGCGGTTTTAGTTATAAATTAGTGGTTCATTAATTCAGTTTTTTATGTGTTATTTATACAAAGACATTCTGACTTTTGTAGTGAACAATTAAGTAATTTTATTGTTGGGAAATACATAGTTATAGTGAAAATTGACAATGAACGATATGTGTAATGACTCTAAGTGTTTAATTATAATTATTTTTAATTTATTAAGTGTAAATTGTAATTGTTAATAGAGTCAGTGTAACAGGTAGTACAATAAAATTATTTTTGTATTTAGAAAGATAGGTATTAAGGTTTGTTCCTTTATTCCTATACATAGGTCATCTCATCGGGAGTTTTAGAGTTCTGCAAGCAGTTAAAAAAATCGTTGTAGTTTTTCATGGCATCATGTACATTATTGGCTATGTTAGATCGTTTCTGCATATAAATTGAGCTGATGGAGCGTTCCAGAGAAGATTTATTAGGGACCACTAGGGTCAACATTAAATTCTTTATACACATTCAATCTTTATTACGTCATGGAATGAAAGTGCATTTAAAATAGTAGTTTTATTTTCATGAACATTATTTTTAAATTAAACTTGCATGAATTAAGTGTTCACATTGCAAAGTACTTGATTTTCAGGAGAGAGTTATTAACACACACATCTAATATTTTTATTAACTCTTTCCAACATTTTGAGGGCGTTGCAGTGTCAAACATTTGATTGCTTTTGATCCTATTATTTGTGACAAGATAGTGAACTTACAACAAAAAACTATTACACACAACCATTGTATTCCATGGCATAGCCTGGCTATAATGAGCACACTCTCTCGTACACACCACACACACACTAACACACACTAGCTGACACACCACATGATTAGTCAATTTGCATACACACATTTAGGTACACTCGGCAGAAGGTATCTTGGCTGATATTAGATCCTGGGATTACTGGAGCTGAATCAGGCTCTTACCTAAAGAATCTGACGGGTCAGTTCTTTAGAAGTTAGGAGCCGTTACACTACACGTTAGGTACTCAAGCAAGGCCTGAGTTGTTCATATGTCTGTAACATAATCTCTGCATTCTCTGGGGCGTAATCTCTCGATATAAGCTAACCCCTGGCATCAGAGCCGTGTGTGAAGGCAGAGAGCTCTGCGTCGCATTTTAAGGAGTTTGCAGTACAGAGTGTGTTGTAGCATATAAATGATATTCAGATTACCTTGTACATAATCGACAACAATCACTAACTTTGTCACAAATACCGCGGCTGCATGACGGATTAGGGAAGCGTAAATTCAGCAGCGCGTAAAGCTTAGCGTAACTTTAAATAAAATAAATAAAACTAGTTATTTGGCATTCTGCGTAAAGTGCTTTCTATTAAAAAAATAGTACGAGAGATTGATGAGGAATGAATAAATAGGAGGGATGGTTTGAACTGTGTAGTTAAGGGATAGATAGGTTGTTCATGACGGATTTGCTGGATGGTAGGGGGTGTAGGGTGTAGGGAGCCCCCTCAATGTCAAAGATATAATATAGGATTAGGTCCCCTTTTAAGACCTAAAGGTCTGAATTCCTAAGGTCCCCTTGTAGTCTGGTTTTTACAGGTCGTCGTTGTTATGCATCGTGTTGGAGCATATATTATCATAGTATAACTTTAGTTAGTTTTAAGTGAAACATGTTTGTATTTTTTATTTAATCATAATAATTCACATATTGTAATTAATTAATTGAATCAATTATCTTTGTTCGAGCTGTTGCTGAATCGGGTGAGTCGCATGTTCACTTATGTAGTTAGATTATTATTGCTTTGATGAATGCAGATTATTCTGATTTAAATCTTCATTATTGTTTTATTGCGGATTGAATTAATCATAGCGGATTACTATGATTTTTATCACTTGATAAAAATTGCGAGCGATAAAACTTATCTTCAGTCATTATTCTGAAATATTGATTTATTAAGTATCGACATTTATTTGAGACTTGTTTTATTAACGGCTTTTTATTGATTGCGTTAATTGTGTTTTTATTATAACACAATTTTAGAGTTATTATTTTAACGGTTTATTTTCATTATGATTTTAACACAACGTAAAGGGTGAACTAGACGATCACAAAATTTATTGATGGCCAATGTTTTCGATAACGTATTGAATTATATTTAATTTAGGTAGGGTCAGTAAGTCTTTCTACACTATGGACCAGTGTTGATCAATTTAAATAAATGTTGGCAGTCCTAATTTTGATCCAATATGTAGAAAAAACGTCGATTACTGGTGCCCGTCGATTAGTGGTGCCATCACCCTATTTGTATAAAAATTTCGGTTCTTTATTTGTAACATATTTCACTTCAGATGTATTTCGGTCAGCGCAATCAAATCTTAAAGTGATTATTAGTCAGCGGGCCCTGGTTTTACCATTGGGAGGACGAGGGACTATTGAATGTACACCGGAGGGAACCCCGCTGCCTCGAATTCAGTGGATAAAGGTAGGGTACCTTACCAATATTTAACCATTAGGCTGAATACCAGAGATGAACTAAGCTCCACACAATTGACTACTACCTGTCAAGTATGCTGTATGTTGGATCTCAAATATATGAAATCACAGCGCCAAAATACGACGCCCCCCTTAGGGGCCGAAATTGAGAGTTTATTTATTAGTAGATTTAATTTTTTTTGAATAAGGGGAAATCTGGTGCCGCTCGCTGCGCCCCACTGGTCGGGAAACCATGGCTTAGCACATGTCTGACGGATATGTAGCCTGTTACGGAGAACCAGAGCGTCAAAACTTATTATTATAATGGAAAAGTCATTCGCTTACGTAATTACGTTCGCGGATATCATTTATTTGAACTTCGAAGTAAGATAAAGTTTACTACTTTAACGTTTATAATTTAAAATATAGTCAGATGGTGAGTTCAGCGAGGGCGTCAGTCAAAGCGGTAATACGCTGATAATCTCTGACGCTCGGGAGGAAGACCGCGGACACTACGTGTGCCAAGGGATTGTGGATGGAACTGTTAGGTTGACCAATTACACAGCCGTTGAGATAGACAGTAAGAGCTTATTTATTACTTAGCCTTAAATTACATCATTTATATATCATCAAAATAATTCCTTCCGATGTTATATATGTCAGATATGAAAATGTAAGACTACGTAACCACCAAAACTCCTTTTGATGATATATAGCTACATGTTTTTATTTATTTACAAAATTTAACACATCATTTGGTTAAAAGAGGAAGAGTTATGTATGTAGCCTACCTTTGCAATCATATCATGTTGATATCACAGTCACAGGGGGGGATTTTCAGATGGCAAGAGAGAAGAGAGATTAATAAAATTGATATTGTAAACATATCGTTATAAATAACATAAATGGCACGTTGTACAAGATTAGGAGAGAATAACAGGTGGAAACTAACATTGTTGTTTATTATTGTAGGTACATACCTAAAACATAATCTTTCTTTGTAAATTTTCAGCAAATTCGGCGACCCCAGACGTAGAAAAATCGAAAGTTTCGGTCAGCGTCGAGCGACTGAAAATACCGGCAGGAAAAAGTGGTTCCATTACGTGCAATCCTGGAGGAAGCCCTCTACCGAGTATTCAGTGGAGGAAGGTAATAATGAGATTATGTATCATCTTGAAGGTCTGCATTAGGTCTATTCTTACTGTTTTATATTTCACAGATCACAGTTCAACAGAAGTTTGATTTTGATTCCCGGAATCCGCGTTAACTTACGTAATTTTTACAGATATTTTGAACGTTTTTTTTTTAAATCAGCAATTCAGGACTTTGCTATAACTTATTTCAATTATAAGGCTGCTTTTCCATTAGAGTCATGCTACGCAGCTATGATGCGAGGATGCGAAAGCTACGCTACGAAACTATGTGCTGACCGTTTCCACTAATGCTACGCTACGTTTCTGTGCGAGGAAGATGCGCTATGAAGATGCGTAGCCGCGAGGTAGCTGTGCGAGGAAGATACGCAGCTCGAGCTATGCGATATGTATCGACAGGGGGCGCCGGGAGCGGCAGCGCGGTGATTGGGGAAGCGCTCACGCATCCGTAGCACACATCCGTAGCACGCATCCGTAGCACGCATCCACAGCACGCATCCATAGCACGCATCCACAACAGCACGCATCTTTCCATATAAAAAGCATAGCTTAGCTGAACCCGTTTCCGCCAGAGCGTCTATGTGAACCCACGAATGTGATTGGTGGATTTCCAATGCATCCATAGCAACGCAGCATAGCATAGCTCTAATGGAAAGGCAACCTAACTAACTTTTCTTTATTTTATACAGCACGAAGGCGAGTTTAGTGCTGGGACCAGCGTAATCGGTAATACGCTGACAATAACTAACGCACAGGAAAGTGATCGCGGGTACTACTTGTGCATCGGAGTAGTGAACAATGCTATCGTCGCGCAAGAATATGTTAACATTGACATAGAAAGTAAGGACTTTGTGAGACATGTTATAATATTTTACTAAACGGTTAAAACTCGCGTATTAATTGTCCCTTTAACGGATAAAACTCCGTTTAGTAAAATATAGTTTTCTACATTTACGATTTTCAAGTTACCATTGCTATAGATTTTTTGTTTTTGAGTTATTATGTAATAACTACTTATGACGCTGCTTACATACTTCCCATGTTAATATGTATAAGTTGGCACAAATAAGGTTACTTATATAAAATATTCTAACTATATATATTGCACCAGAAAAGTATTACTTGTACAATATGCTATCGTCATTTCCTTAGTTGCTATTTTTTAATATCATAATCAATATAGCAATTTATATACATACATGACTCTGAGCAGGAAAAACTTAATATTAGAATTTCTGAGAAAAAGGTACAATGTACAATTTAAAGTGGAAACGCTTACACGTTTATCATCCGTATTTTTATTGTAACATAGGATGATGATGATGATAGGCTAATTTTAAATTTACAAGCTCTGTGTTAGTTTCATTTATTGAAATGTGCAATAAAGATTTTTTGTATTGTATTGTAACATGTGTATTTTGTTTTGGAAGGAGTTACCCAAACGCCATCACAAAGAAACCTGAGACTTATTATAAGCGAGCGGCAACTGAGAATACCAGAGGGAGGAAATGGAACTATTGAGTGCACACCCGAGGGGGAACCGCAACCGAGAGTTCAGTGGATAAAGGTAATGAATTTGGTTTTTTGTAATTAGGCCGAAAAAAAATGATATATTTGACGTCGATTGAGCTAATCCATGTTAAATTTAATTTAAGTATTTTGTCATTTTTCATTTATATATACCTAGTCAAATGGCGGGTTGCGCAATGGAATCATACAAAACGGGAATACGCTGATAATCTCTGACGCCCGGATAGAAGACCGCGGCCACTACGCCTGCCAAGGAATAGTAAATGGAGATGTGATGTTGACCAATTACTCGGCTGTTGATATAGAAAGTAAGAACGAACTTATTTACCTACTTATGTTTCTTTACATATAACAGTTGCCGACTGGTTCGGGCATACGACTTTCAAACGAAAAGATCGGACATCGTGGGTTCGAATCCTGGGTTTTCCGGAACTTATGTACGGAATATCTGTTTTTTACTATTGACATTTGGTGAAGGAAAACATCGTGCCATTACATTTATTTATTGAATATGTCGAACACAAGACCTTTTTTTTAATAACTCTATTTGACCAAATGAATACTCCCTTAAAGTTAAAGGGAATCGATAAAAAAATTAAATCCGGAGAATCAATAATCAAAATATAGTTGACGAACAAGGAATGTCTACTTACTTAATGTGTGATATATATGAATTTTAGGAAGGTCCCCACCGCCTGTAACATCGCAACCGCCGCAGTCGCTGCAATCGACGGAAGGAAATCTGGGAGGAAATCCGAAGATTACTGTTGGTGAACGGCAACCGAGAATACCATTAGGAGGAAGTGCGTCTATCGAATGCACACCAGAAGGGAACCCGCTGCCGAGAGTTCGATGGATAAAGGTAACGGCGACAGCTTACAGTCGACTTCATAAGTAAATGTGTGAGTTTTCCACAACAAAGTCCCAAAAACAAACTCACAAACTTCATGTTTCAATGTAGGGATGTGCGCAGTTGAACGCTGATCGCGATCCCGCGGCGTCTCTGTAGAAGGCGGAGGCAGCGCCCCCTTTTAGAAGTTAGATCGAGATCGTTTGCCGTGGTTTGTCTGTCATGTCGCGGTAAAAAAGAGGACTGTAGCTTGGACTTGGCTGACTGTAATATACGTCTACAGGTTGAAATATAATAACTCACGTCTTTAACGACCCGTTTATTATATTTCGATATGTCTGAGACTCACGGGAGGTTTCTATGTCTACAGGTTTCGGTACTGGTGTTTTCATAGATACCCTCCTAATTACCAGTCAGTTATTCGTGCAGGCACACTGATCAGAGCGCACAGAACATAGTACCTACGCAAAACTATCTGAAATATTATAGACCGTTAGAACGTGTTAGACATTTTGCGCTATTTTTTGTCTTATTACATTTATTTTCCGTTTATTTTTTAGTCAAACGGCGAGTTCCGCAACGGAATAGGACAAAGTGGGAATATGCTGGTAATCTCTGACGCGCGCGAGGAAGACCGCGGACACTACGTGTGCCAAGGGATTGTGGATGGAGCTGTTCTGATGACCGATTTCTCGATTGTTGCTATAGAAAGTAATGAAGGTACCTATAGACATTTTTCTTTATTTCATATTATAGGTATTGTTATTGCACATGATTTTGTACACGTAAGTAAAAATAAGTATTAGATGGTAGAATCTAAATCTTCTAAACGTTATATACTAAGTTACACACTGTAGAAACAAAAATAAAACTAAGTATGCTAATTTTATGATAGCTACCTCGAAGAATATGCTAACAACCTAATTACAGGATTTTCTTTAAATCTAGGCACACCCGACCAGTTTCCCAAACCGTTGGAAGTGGTTATCCCGGAAGGCTCAGATTCCATAATTAGGTAAGTGTTATTAGACATAAAAGTCCTAAGTAATATGTTAAAATATATCATCTCCATTAGACCTATTTCTCTTCCAACCTATCCTGCAACCACGCCGTTCGCTAACGGTGACTGGAATTCTCGGCCGCGGATAACAAAAAAATGTTTTCTTTTGTTTTTTTTTCGCTGGGGGAGGAAGGTTCGTGTGGTAGTGACAAGACTATCCGTATTTTACCACTAAGTTAAAATCACTATCAAGAAAGCTAGGTCAGAATTGACGTAGATGGAAGTATTTCCTGACTTAACCACGGGAATATTGGTATTTAGGGAACAAATAATGCAGCAGCACGTCTTACGTATTCAAATATATATTTCGGAAGACAATTTACAACTACCCCCAAAAAATATGACATAAAAATAATTATTATAATCTAAATTACTTACTCGCGGTTGCAGCTATGCTGACTATGCAAATGATCTCGACTCACGTCGGTCAGTCACTGGATATGCCTTCCTGAACAGTGAAGCTGCTGTAACTTGGTCTAGCCAAAGACTATATATATATATATATGTTACAAGAATAGAACAAAAAAATACTACCTACTTACGTGATTTCCACGACTGTCACAACCCCGATGGCAACAACGTCAACAACAACAATCCTAATTGCGTCTGAATTTCAGGAGGTAATATTGTACCCTGGTTGCTGACCCAGTAGCTTTTTGCCACTGGGTCATAATCATAACCGGGTGAGTCATAGACGCCAAGGCGAGGCGAGATATTTGTGTTTAAATGAGGGTTTGTATATAGTGTTTATACACATACAATTTCAAATTGTAGTAAAAGAATATTGTTCTAGCTACATAATTTTTTTATATTTCAGCTGCGATTTCATGATTGGAGACCTCGAGCAGGAAGTCACTTGGACCAGAAGCGACCGTCCATTACCGCAAAATGCACAAGTATTAGGACAGCAGCTATTCATCCAGAGTGTAAGTTTGTTTAACTTTAAGTGGTTGTGACACTTGTGATGTAGGTGCGCCTGTCGACGTTATTTAATATTCATGGCAGTCCGCCTTGTAGTCCACCACGTGATGCAAGAGCGGGATATGGTTGTCTTGATCTAATCTTATAGCCTGCAACCAACCTAGCATCATCGCGTTTATGTTATACTATCCCTTACAGTCCCATCCGTAAGGCGTGAGGGAGACGAATAAATTGGACATAAACGGGATCATACTAGCTAGACAGGATAGTCTATATGGTCAAATTGACAATACTTATTTCATAATTTCCAAAAGTCTTATTTCGAAAACCATTTCGGTAAAAACGTGTGAAGTACACAAAAAACATTTTTTTAGATTTTTTTCTCCGTTAATTTTGGAAAAAATCGCAAATTACTGTAAACCGAAAGTTGACGTCATCTTCCTCGCTGTATTAAGGGAGACCTTAGTACAGAGTACAGACAATCGCTGCTCTGGAGTGGCTCTGGATTCTGGTTGGGAAGATGACGTCATATTTAATTACGCCCTTTTGGAATGACCTACTTTTCAACGAGTTATTTTTTGTATGAAATAATGAGTTAAATTGAAAAAGAAAAAATACGGGTGGCTTAAATTTTTACCTATTTTCTAACTAGTTCATAAAATAAAGTAGTTAAAAATATGAAATGTTGTCAGTTGCATACGTTGCGCACGCGCGCCGGGCGGGGGGCCGCACAGTATATTGTAAAGCTGTCTCCTTACCTACGATTTTTGAATACATTAAAGAGGATTTGCTATATGGGTGTAGATAAAGTATATTTTGGTACTTAATAGGCGAAGAAGGAAGATTCCGGCGATTACCTGTGCAAGGTGACTGCTAGCCGCGGCGGATTGTTGCTGCGTGTTGCGTATGCGAGGCTGGAGGTGTTGACGCTGCCGCTGGTGTCCGTGCACCCTCCGGCGCAGACAGTCGCCCGCGGCCAGGCGGTGACCATCGAGTGCGTGGTGGACGGGGACATGTTCGAAGTTACTTGGGATCGGGTCGACGGGTCGTTCTTTTCTAGGTACGTTTTCGATGTCAGTTTCCCGGTGGTTATTTATTTATCGTATGGCAATTATTGCATATATGTGCCGTGAGATCTTCAAGAAGACAGTACGGTTGCCAGTTTTTGCTGCACTTAGAGCGGTGGTTAGAGCTCTCAACCCGTATGAGGAAATTATCGTTTATGCGTAATGGGGACTGTGACGACTAGTGAAATGGAGCCTGTAGAGCGTTTCACATTTAGTTCTACTACTTAGATCTATTGTATAAAATAAGTAAATAGGTAACTTCTGGCATTAGGTATCCTTCTTCCACATCTTATTGCGTAGGGTAATATGATAGATACAGGCATATCCGCATTATTATTATTACATATCGTTAATGTCGGTTTCGATTGCGTAACAACAGGAACATGTTATATAGCTAATTTGAATCATTGAGGCATAATTAATGAAAAGGGGATTAAAAATTAAAGTTATTGATATACTATCCGTTGTTGAAATGTGACATATTTATTATATTTCACAGCCGCGTAAAAAACCAGGGATCAAAAATATACTTTAATGGGATCGAAGCAGAGGATGCAGGGTACTACAGGTGCTCGGCCAGAAACAGAGCAGGAATATCTTCTGGATTGTCTCAAGTTATAGTTAATGGTATGTAACCTTAAGTAAGAAAGTAAGAAATCATTTATTGTTTGCCATGTACAATATGTGTATAGAGCTGATTTACCTACTCCCTGTTCGGTTTCTTTTCCACTCCATCCATCACCATCATCATCCATTTACCACTGGTAATCACGCTCTCGTCTCTCGTAAAAATTTTTTTAGTACGGTATAGAGCAGGGGTCACCAAATGGCGGACCGCTGCGCGGTGTCCGGATCAAGACCGTCGAGTTATTTTGTACGGACCTTAAGTAAACGGTCACTTGTATTAATGAGTATGTAATTTTACAAAACCCATAACAATTACTATAACAATTGCTATATAAAAAAATCCTTGTTGCTTCTGTACATCAGATTTGCACATTCGCATTACCTGCGATGGTCATTTTATTTTAAAAACCGGACCCCTGGAGAAAGTATTTGGTGATTCCTGGTATAGAGTGTAGGCAATTACCCGGTTCTTTTTTACGTAAAAGAGGAGGATAAAATGTAAATATGTACACACTTGCGTGATTGAGTAACAAACATCCGAACATCTAAACTTTCACATTTATAATATTAGTAGGACATCATCTTTGAAATGAAAAGCAGCAGAACAAAATCAATATTTTTCGTTCGTGTTTTTAGATGTAGAACCATCAGCTCAACTGACAGGATATAACAAACTTATAGTTAGTCAGCGGCAAGTGATAATACCAAAAGGAGGCAGCGGGAGTATTGAGTGCACACCGGAGGGAAACCCGCTGCCGATAGTCCAATGGATAAAGGTAATTTTTTTCAACGAGACAATGTCTATTTACTGAAAATTTGTGCTTGCTGGTGTACTGTAACCTGTAAAATAAAATCACGATCACGAATTTGTACTCAAATGGGGTAGACAAATAACGTTAAATTAAAATTTCAGTTATAGACTTTGTAGGCAAGATGGATGGCGTGACATTGTAATATTGATATTTATGATTTCATATACAGCCAAACGGCGAGTTCCGTGATGGAATCAGGCAAATCGGAAACACGCTGATAATTTCTGATGCCCGGGAGGAAGACCGTGGACACTACGCCTGTCAAGGTATTGTGGCAGGAACTGTTATGTTGACCAATTACACTGCTGTTGACGTAAGAGGTAAGACCATATTTCTTTTTTGTTTAACTATTTTTATTATATTTATTCTTACTCAAATTTACGGCTTGTAGTATCTAATACTAGTAACGTCTGTAAAGAAGCATATTAAGATTGGTTCTTTCATTTTCGTATTCCTTTATTAGCTATCCGACATCAGTGATATTTCACCTCTCGAAATGTTTCACATACCTAGTTTTAAAATTAATAAAAACTTTTCATAATTCTCGTAACTAATAGTACCCAATTACCACTGAATACTGCACATTTATTCACACTTTTTACTTACATGCGACTAAAATTATAGTCATCACAGCCTTCAATCAAAATACTTAAGTAAGCATATTATCTCATTGTCTATTTCATTAGGTCACTAATAAAATTATGATATTGTTTTATTTAAGATGAACCCCAAGAAGCACCTCCAGCCAACCTTCGTAGCCCTAGCGTAGTTGTTAGTCAAAAACAATTTATTCTATCTCCGGGAGAGAGCGTTTCAATTGAATGCACACCAGAAGGAAGCCCACTGCCAAGGATCCAATGGATTAAGGTAATATTTGCAACAACCTAATATCTACCGACCATTTAGTTGAATGCCGTCCCGTCACAATACAAGATAAGCACTTTTTAGGGTTCCGTAGTAAACAAGGAACCCTTATAGTTTCGCCATGTCCGTCCGTCCGTCCGTCCGTCCGTCCGTCCGTCCGTCCGTCCGTCCGTCCGTCCGTCCGACCCCCGTTTTTCTCAGTAACCGTTAGTACTACAAAGCTGTAATTTGGCACGAGTATAGATATTGATGACGCCGACAAAACGGTAGAATAAAATCTTGAAAAAAAATTTTTTTTAGGGTACCTCCCCTACATGTAAAGTGGTGGTGCAATTTTTTTTTCTTCCAAACCCCATCGTGTGGGGTATCGTTGGATAGCTCTTTTAAAAATATTATAAGGTTTCTTAGAGTATTTTTTGATTCAAGAATCGGTTGGCGTGATATTAAGCTTTGAAGTGATAATTTTCGTTATGATCAAGTGTCCCCCCCCCCTGCCAGCTAAACGGTGGCTCCTAGACATGTGAAAAAAATCATGGCTGTAGTATATACGATGAATTTAAAAGGAAAACTATCACAGCTAAGTAGACATTATTAATTAACGAGTAATAGTCGAACTTCAGAAATGTACTTTGCAAAAGCAAACTTTCGAACAATTTCCATTGATATCTTAGATAATGTTGTTAATTCTGTCAAAAACATAGTAAATATAAGTTTGCGAACTTTTTAGTCCACATAATGTAACGGGTGGACGACTACGGAACCCTACCTTGCGCGTGGCCCGACACGCACTTGGCCGGTTTTTAAATCTAGTTTTGCAATGTACCATATGTAAATACCTAGCTATTTTCTGCGTAATTTAATAATGTCTCTCTGATTTAATATTTAGTCGAACGGCGAATTCAGCGCTGGCATCACACAAAACGGGAATACGCTGATAATCTCTGACGCCCAAGAGGAAGACGAAGGACACTACGTGTGCCGAGGAATTGTTGACGAAACTGTTAGGGTGACCGATTACACTACTGTTGATATAAGAGGTATGAATATGAACTTATTTCTTTTTTCTATTTCTATATAATATATTTATAGCTGGCAATGTCAACGCACAACGCACACCCGAGAAAATTGTTTATACTTATTCGCATTTACGCCTTGTAGCGTGGTCTGTCAATTAGCATACTTAGTTGGGTTTAGAATGTTTAGATCGATAACGTTATTCGACTCTGATATCGAATTCCTTTATTAACTATCCGACAGCAGAGATATTACACCTCTCGAAATGTGTCACACAGTTTTAAAATCAAAGATAAACTTTTTAGAGTTCTCGTAATATGTATAATTACCACTGTACAGTGCACACTTTTAACTTACATGCTACTAAATTGATTGTCATCACAGCGTTCAACCAAATTAGTGTCTAAGTAAGCATATTATCTTATTGTCATTAGGTTCATTACGTGATATTGTTTTAATTTTAGATGAACCCCAACCAGCACCTCCAGCAAACCTTCGTAGCCCCAACGTAGTTGTTAGTCAAAAACAATTGACTATATCTCCGGGAGAGAGCGTGTCTATTGAATGCACACCAGAGGGAAGTCCACTGCCAAGGGTTCAATGGATGAAGGTAATATTTGCAATAGCCTAATACCGACCATTTAGCTGAATGCTGTGACAATACAATATGAGCACTTATTTAAATCTAAATTTGCCGTTTACCCTATGCAAATATCTTCTTCTATGTTAAAATATTAATTTCTCTCTGCTTTAATGTATAGTCAAACGGCGAATTCATTGCTGGCATCACACAAAACGGAAATACGCTGACAATCTCTGACGCCCAAGAGGAAGACGAAGGACACTACGTGTGCCAAGGAATTGTTGACGGAACTGTTATGGTGACCGATTTCTCGGCTATTGATGTACAAAGTAAGCCTATCTGTTATTGTTGTCTTCTTGTTGTTGGTATTGTTGTTATTTTGTGTTCTTGTTTGTTGTTTGTTATTATTTTTGTTTGTTGTCTAATACGGAGGCGGTCCACGATAATAAAACGTAATCGTTCCAATGGTTATTCAATTTATTATTTATTACTCTTTTACGCTGGTAGAAGGCAGACCAATATTCAATAAAATCTAGCGTGTAATAAAAAATAATCAATATATTCTATGTACGTAATAATTTAGGTGAAGAACGACCACCAGTAGTGGCAGGAGCAGGAGACCCTAGAGTGGAGGTTAATGTGCGACAGCTGAAAATAGCCAAGGGAGGAAGCAGGACAGTAGAGTGCACACCCCAGGGTAGCCCGCTGCCGACCATTCAGTGGAGCAAGGTAAGTAGATATCCTGATGATAAGATTTCTAGCTCACATGGTCGTTTACATTAGAATTACGATTAATAACGGGATTCCAATTACTATAGGCATCTGTGTTCAACCATCGCAACCCATAGACGAAAAGATACACAAGACACTGGCGGTCAAAAATTTCAGGTCATCCTAGCTTAAATAGCCTCAATAGGTTTTATGAAATATTCTACACTCATATTATGTACATAATATACTATTCTTCGTATTGCCCAACTGTATTAGGAATTTCCGGGATCCTATCACATATCAATGTCCAAAAATGACGATTTTCGCGATATCTCGCTCCATCCATTTTCATGGATTTTTAAGAGTCCGACTAAACCTGGAAACGTTACTTTTTATGGCTGTTACTTTTGCAGTATAGATGTAAAATTAAATAAAGATAATCACATGATTAAAAAAACTTACAACCTCGCAGTATTTTAGGAAATATGATGTTTTTTTTACCGACCCGTATTCTTTGTCCGCGAGTGTACATTACAACGGGGCAGTTCGCTTAGGCCAGCGCTTGTCTCTCACTGAATTGTGTCTTTTCCCCAGTCTTTTCCCCCGATAAACACAATCTTGTATTTTGTCTTGTCATACAGAATTGACTGTAGAAACGCCTGATGTTTGTTTGTTTTAAAGCATGATGGCGAGTTCGGATTTGGAACGAGACAAAGCGGTAACGCGCTGATAATCTCTGACGCGCAAGAGGAAGACGGAGGATACTATGTGTGCGACGGGATGGTTGGTGGGAATGCTGCCTGGAAGGACTATCTTGCTGTTGAGATAGAGAGTAAGTGAGATATAGAAAGTATAATTGGCGACCGCTTTAGCTTAGTTGGTAGTGACCCTGCCTACGAAGCTGGAGGTCCCGGGTTCGAATCCCGGCCAGGGCATTTATTTGTGTGATGAGCAGGAATATTTGTTCTTGGGTCTTGGATGTTTTCTATGTATTTAAGTATCTATTTATCTCTATAAGTATGTATATCGTCTCTTAGTACCCATAGTACAAGCTTTGCTTAGTTTGGGATTAGTTTGATTTGTGTAAGATTGTCCACAATTTTTTTTAATAATTATTATCTTGCTGTTATCTTCCAAATCATCGCATAATTGTTGGTTGATTTTTTCTAGCTATTCATATACAACTTAATGAACTTTCCTACCTGGTTTTGTTTTAGAAAGTGTTGAATATATAATATTGTCTCCTTTTTTACTTAGATTAGTGTTAGTTTCTTAACTAAACGTCCCAAATCTCGACACCTCAATGTCCAATAGTTTAGTGACACACCTAAAAAAAATTCAATAAAATATCAAATTAAAATAAATATGAAATAAGATTGAAGGTGTATTGGGTAGGTTTCCCATGCTGTTCTGATTTTTAGTATATTTTTCTCGTTCACGTCACGTACCTCGGATACATGGAAGCAAATGTGCTTGGATTAAGTATACCTACCTAATTGAATTGCGATTGGGATGTGGAGATGAATTGATTAATTTTTTAAATTTATATGTGTTACAGGCAACGAATCAATTAGCCAATCGCTATCATACCCCCGAGTTACAGTGCGTGTGCGGCAGCTAAAAATACCGAGGGGAGGTACTATGGCTGTCGAGTGTACTCCCGAAGGTTCTCCGCTACCGACTGTACAGTGGAGCAAGGTGAGGCATTGCCCTTGCAAATACGTAATAACGATTACACTTAAAATTACCTATTTGAACTAACCGAGTTGTATCATATTAATTAGTCAGTTCTAAAAGCAATTACGTCCAAAATCCAATAACATTTTTTTTATAGAAATCCAGCCATCAAAAATAATTTTCACACCAGCTATTAAAAAAACCCGTCTTGTACGTAAACACTGAAATCCCTCGCTACGCTCGAAAGGGGGCCGATTTTTGAGTTGAGTATCGAACGCTCGACTTTTCGCTCGAGATCTGCCAAAACACTATGATGATTTGACAGATGTCGAGTGAAAAGCCGAGTGTTCGACACTCAAAAATCGGCCCATTAGCATGTAATATGCCTAAATTGGTGCATGTAATATGCCGAAATTGAAAAATAAATGTTTTTTTATTATTATTTTAATGTTTACTGTCAAGCCGATTTTAAGATCAAAAAATGTTTTTTTTAGTCACTGTCACCTGTCTACTCTCATTTCTATGCCTATAACTTCTAAATAAATAAATAGTAAAGTAAAAGTAAAATAAACAATAGGCCGAAAATAATTCAATTTTATTCCATTGTCTGTAGAACTAGCCATCTCCGAATAACAAGCAGTAGGTAACCGTTTGAGTTAAATTGTAGGTAATCATATACCTTTGATTAATGGAAGCTTGCCTAACATTACACAACCCTTACATGTACTTAGTTCTATTCAATTTGATATTTCATGATTCCAATACCCAAAGGTTCTCCGGAAAAGATCGCTCTTCAATCTTGGGACGCTTTCCATACAAAACGTATTTTGACATTCGCAGGCTAACGGCGTGATATTTTATGAAACTTATGTAACAAACCTTCATAAATTGGCTTTCCATTTTCGCGAAATGCCCCCTTTCCTTGAATAAACTTGTATAAACTAGAATAATTTGAGAAATTAGTTTGTCACGTGAGCATCACGTGACATCAATTTTTTCGAATTATTCTAGATTATACAAGTTTATTCTAGGAAACGGGGAAACTCGTGCAAATGAAAAGCCAATCTAAGAAAGTTTGTTATATAAGTTTCTTGAAATATCACGCCGCTAGCCTGCGAATGTTTTGTATGGAAAGCGAACCACCTTAATATGAAATATCAAATATATAATTACTATTATGACATAAAATTATTGTTAATTTATTAGGACGGAGGTAATTTCGGTGTCGGCACCAGGCAGAGCGGCAATTACCTGGTAATATCGGACGCGCAGGAGGAAGACCTGGGTAACTACGTATGCTCCGCCATTGTGGATGGACACCCGGTCTTCAGCGATTATCTCACAGTGGAGATTCAATGTAAGAACACATCCCTACAAGTTTGAGCCGATTGGGGCTTAGGGCCGTGGGGGCTGCTGCTTACATTTAAGTACAGCCTCATACCTTTACAGCCTCATACCTTTACAGCCTCATACCTTTACAGCCTCATACATTTACAGCCTCATACATTTACAGCCTCATACATTTACAGCCCGGCCACGAGATCGGTGCGAATAGGATTGATGACTCATGTTAAAATGTATACAGGGTGTGGCCTTTAATAGGAGCAAAAAATTAAACGGTAGATTGTTACCTTGGCTGTAATTATTTCCACGTGGTTAAAGTTGAATAAAACCCGGTTTTTTTGGCGCAGGCAGTTGTCTTTGTCCCGTATACTCTTTTGGAATAACATTAATAACGATTTTTGTAAAAAACACAAAAAAAATTAAATCGTACAAAAACCATAAAATATCCTTTCAACCAAAAATGCTAAAATTTTAGACCCAAGTTTCTCTGAATTGAAATAATAAATAAAATATTTTGACACAAGGGATTATTGCAGATGCTCTAAGGAAGCGTCCTTTTAAATATTTGATCCTGTTACAGCCCACACCCGTCACCCGGTATAGTGTGGCTATATATGCATAGAAAACCATCATATTATCACATTAAAGATAAAGAGTAAAATTAGACAATAATTTAAAGATACGGGATGGGACTAATAAGTCCTGATTTTTTTTTTATAATCCAAATGTAAATTGAACGTTACCAATAGAATTCTCATGATTGAATAAAAAACAAATTGAATGGCAACTATGCACATAAAATAAAAAAATGAATGAACTTTAATTCTGTAAGTAGGCCGCAATCGCACATTTACAAGTCAAAGTCAAACCCTACTAGCGTTTCACAGAGGCCACATAAATGCAATACTTATGTTACGACCAAAACGGCAATAATACCTACCAATAATAGTTGTAATTTTACCTAGTGATCGCTCTTCCATACACAATTCCACCCCTTTAAGGCAATATTTCTGGGATAAGAAGTATCCTCCATACCAAATTTCATCTATAATAATAATTATAAGTACTCGCATATTTTTTTCATTGTAAAATTATTATCTGGCATTCAGCTCGGCTAACGCTCGCAGATCGCCGCCACAGAACGCGTAACAATAATCTACCCGTCAAATTAATATATTACTTTGTTTTGCTACATACATTATAAAATCACAAAAAATACACTTTCGAGAAGCGAACGTTAGTGAGCTTACTTAATTTAAGTCTAGTAAGTACTTAGTTTCATAAATAGTTTCATAAATTCTCATTTAAGTGAAGTTTTGTATATCTTCATATGAGAATAAAGTTTCTAAAACCTGAACCGCGTTCTGAAACCCGTTTCACCGCTGAGCGCTTCAAGCTTAAGCCACACCGAGAGCGGGCGGGCGTGAGGCGCGCGGGCGTGAGGCGGGCGTCAGGCGGGCGCCTCACGCCCGCGCGCCTCATGCCCGCCTGACGCCCACCCGCTCTGTGTGTGGCTTAAGCTTTAAGCGTGAAGGGTAACAGACAGACAGACAGACAGCACATCTTTGCATTATAATACCTACTATTAGTATAGATATGGGGTACATGGGATATTGGACGTGTTTTAGATATCTGTGAGCTGCCACAAGAGACAGGCCCGTGCCGCGCCGCTCATGAACACTGGTACTTCGACACTACTCAGCAAAGGTAAGCCCTTGTGGAACCGTAATAGTTTTTTTATAGAAATCCAGTCATCAAAAATAATTTTCACACCGCCTATTCAGAAAAAATATTTCCGTCTTGTACGTAAACACTGATATCCCTCGCTAACATTAACTAATTCGAACGCGATTGCGTTTTGTCTCAAAATGTATGAAAACGCTCTCACCGAGTTTGAAATACGCGCGTTCATCGGTTAGCAACAAATGTTTTACTCGCTGTTTTAGTTTCCACTAGTGACCACCAGAGGCGCTGTTCACGTTTTCATACCACTTTCATACATTTTGAGACAAAACGCAAACGCGTTCGAATTAGTTAATGTTTCGAAAAAACTTATACTAGAGCTACAGGAGATTGCAAAACAGGGGGCCGATTTTTGAGTGTCGAACGCTCGAGTTTTCACTCGAGATCTGTCAAAAAACCATGATGATACTAAAAAATCGGCCCCCAGACCGTCGCAGGCATTTGACTCGGAGCCGAAGGCAGTCTTTGTTTTACCGCGCGTCCTGGGAAAGGTTGAAATGGGTCGCCCTGTCGAAATAGGTTTGCTTGTTTAATATGCTTCGAGCCAGCTTGCACATTACCTGAGCTAACGTGTCAGAAAGAGTATAGTACCCGAAATATTGAAATGTGAACAGATGAACCGAAATGTCCTTTCTGACCAGCGCGCACAAAACAGTAGCGTACACTGCTTTTCAAACACTAAATACTAAATATCATAACCTAATCCATTCAAACATTAATCTCACATTTCTGTACTTTGTTATTTTTGAGGTCTGTAATATAATATAATAAATAATAGCACGTTAGTTGCCAAGGACGGTAAAACTAACAATTTCTCAGATCGCACATCGCAGGTATTTGACGCCCGAGCCGAAGGCAAGGGCGCTAAATATGTGACTGAGGCTTTCTTTATTACCGTCCGTGGTAATTACAAAATTTAATGTCTCAATTGGGATTTCCCGCGCGCGTAGCATGCGGTAATTGATACTTTATGGCCAGGTGTGGCATAAACAGTAATTGTATTGTATGGATTAATGCCACACAGGATGTTTTTAAAAGATTGAATATTTCTTTTCCTTTGACAGCTCGGCTATTTTTGCACATGGTCTAGCTTTTCTTCCACCGTTAGACGAGCTTACAGCACAGCCTAAAACTATCGCATTCATCCCTTACTGGCAAGTAGATAAATGAAATAAATGAACTTTATTCTGTAAGTAGGCCGCAATGGCACTTTTACAAGTCAAACCCTACTAGCGTTTCACAGAGGCCACTGCCGAGAAGAAACGCCGAAAGAAACTCGACAGTCAGCCATTTTCTCACAAAAATATGCTTATTACAATGATAATACTTAACCTACTTAAGATCAAGAAATCTAAGACACATAGAATTCAAAATTCAGAATTCAAACATTTATTCTGCAAATAGGCCACAAGGGCACTTTCACATGTCATAATGTTAATGTACAATTTTAAAAAAGTCTTACAATATAAGCATATGATAGATTTTTCATGAGACAATATTAATTTACAATTTAAGAAATATATCAATAAGAATTTTATACATTTTTCATGTCAAAATATTAATTATCTATTACAAACATTACAATAATAGTAAAATTGAGAGATGTATAAGGTCTCAGTCTGAATAACAAAATTTAATATAATATCTCAAAGATGTAAATGGTCTCTGAGCGTCAAAATATTCTTAATAATGACTATTGTAACGTGCTTTGAGATGTACATGGTCTCAAAGCGTCAAAATAAAAATAATAAGTTTCAAATATAAAAGGAAAAAAAAACAATTTAATATAGAGGTCTCTCTCAGAGTCAATGTCAACAAAAACTAATCCATAACAGGGTGATGTCTCTCGTCAATCTCCAAGAGAAGACACTAGTATTAAAGTAGTTACTATGTCCTTGCAAGCATGAACGACCGGACTCCACAAACAGCACCCGATCACGAGTATGACGCGTATCTCAGCCATCGTCTCCCTCGACCATCTGTTAGGGAAGGTGGCGACCCGATCAACGACGCCACCGTAAGCAAAGTCCTTTAAGCGAGCATGACATTCAAGCTGGCGGACATTGATGATAGTGACATTGATAAGTGCGAGAGGGACTGAGGCTGGCAAGTAGATAAGCGAGAGGCTGTTGACACCCCTTGTTACTGGCCCCAATGGCGTCAGTTACACGGTCAATATTATCACGCGATACAGTATTGGCCTCTCTCTCACTTTCATGTAAGTTAGAGAGAGGCCAATACTGTATCGCGGGATAATATTGACCGTGTAACCGATGCCAAAGCGTCACCGTGTAATCACCAATAAATGCTAAATGGAAGAATATTGCCTAATGAATTCATGATGTGTGCAGATGCCAGAAGTTTATCTGGGGCGGGTGCGGCGGCAACAAGAATAACTTCGAGACAGAAGAGCAGTGCAGCCTGGAATGTGAACGCATGCGCCCTAACGCTGCGTAGTCGCATTTGGTGCAGTCAATCCATATATCCAGTACCTACCAAGTACCAACGTATATATGTTCAATCAAAAGTAGATTCTGAATTTATGATCGTCTTTAAGATTTCAAATTAAATTTGTCAAGCGGATGCGTCCGCTAACGAAGTTACAATTGAATTTTTCACTTTAATTCTTTAAGATTTTTTTTACTGTTTTGTCAACCAGTATATGATGTTGATGTTACAATAAAGAATAAAGAAATATATAATTAACCTACCTACGAATTTTTTTATTGGCCCATTTCCTGTCTTCAATAGGTAGGCAAGGCTTGGTCACACAGCGTTGCGCGACGTCCGCGCGACGCGACGCAGCGCAGCGTCCCGCTTGCGTCGCGCAAGCGATGTGACCAAGCCTTATGAATAAATGTTTTTTTTAACCTGACTGTGAGTTTGTTGGCCGGGCCTAATAAAGCGATAGGAGTGCAGGGTTGGAGAGTGGCCTGGGGAAAATCCAGGGCAAACTACCGACACGACCACGCGGGCGATTTAAAGACTGGAATACTAAGAGTTTGCGCTCCAGTGAAATTGGCTGAGCGGCTTCGACCGAATCTGAGGTGTCAGTGGAAACTGTATAATGACGGAGCACACAATTAAATCGCAGATGGGTCAGGCCGTAGATTTTGCCACTTTACTACGAGTCGGTCGCGCAAAATATTCTCCGAGATGGTCGCGCAGATTGACGCAAAATGATAACGCATCCATTTTGCGTGATCGTTGCGCGACATTGCGTGATCGTTGCGCGACATTTGCGTGATCGTTGCGCGATATTTGCGTGACAGTTGCGCGACATAGCGCAACTAAAATCGACAATTACTCAGTAAATTGACTATGTTTTGAAGTGAATTTAACCTTGAAAGATCACGCTCACCTTACTTAATATGCCGCAAGAACAATAACAGATATTAATTCAACACTTACCTTGAAATCTCAAAAAATGTGCTCCGCAAAAAAAGTGACCCATTTCACTCCGAACCATTGCGACATCGGACTGACAAAAATAACGGCTTCTGCCGCTATATTGACCATAGATTAGATTAGTTCCGTGTTACCACTACTCAGAATACAAACTTCCCATTGTTTAACGCCACAAATTGGGGAGATAATGATCTTGCAATAAAAATTACGCACAGACGATGGCTGTTGGTCATTTTATTATAATGTACGAAAAACAATATACTTTCTTAGCAAACACGAAACGATATTTAAAAGGGGGATAGGTAACAATTATATCATAACGTCAAATCAAACAGATTACCAGAAATATGTTTTGTTTCAATTTTATGCTCGCTCAAAGTGCACCAAGGCGGATACGCGATTTTTATGAAATTTTCGCCGTTTTTTGACAAATATATCGTCATAACTTTCTAAGCTTATGAATTTTTTGAAATATCTCTAGTGACCGTGGTTCACCATTTCTTGGGGAATAAAATGCAGTAGTTGATTAATATATAGTCATTAATATAGTTAGGAAAAAAGAGGCGGAGAGTTAGCTTATACAAAAAGTGGCAAAATCTACGGCCTGACCCAGATACGTATTTATTGCACCAGAACGAAAATGTTTGGGAAAATTTTCCAACCCTCAAAAAACTACCTTTAAAATGTGCATCGACATTGTTTTACACAGAAGCTTCACCTGAATTTACATCGTAAGTTTTTCAGGATCCTATATAAGTGCGTGTTTACATTATCCGATCCGATATCGGTCACATTCCCATACATTTTATCGGTGTCGGAGCTGTCCCGGCTTGGCGCGCTGGCGCTGCAGCAGCCCTCGGCACCGCGCGTGTTTTGTTTTTCTATATTTCGGTAAATTACCGGTTTTACATAAAGAATACCGGTTTTTTACCGACCTCAATTTTTTAGAAATTTACCGGTAAACCGGTGTACCGGTTTGCATTCCCTAATTTCAGCCCGGGAAGCACGTGCGTCCCCGCCGCCGTGCGGACTTCACGAAATCAGACTTTAAGGTCATAACAAAAAGAAATATGAAAAGTTAAATTACATTATTGAAGTGCCATACAAGATGTCCGAGTTTTCAGAGGTGCGGACTGCGACAGCGACCACTATATGCTAGGCATCAAACTCAAGATAAAAATTAGAGTAGAGAAAGAGGTAACAAGAAAACTAGATTTTCAATTTAACATAGAACAATTAAAAAACCAAGAAATTAGACAAAAATTTCAATTAGAGCTCAGTAACAGTTTCAGTGGGTTGACTATAGACGAAGACATAAATAAAACATGGGAGGACATTAAATCTACAGTGAACAATGTGGCACGTAAAGTAATAGGCCGAAGAAGGAAAAGGAAGAAAAGGAAATGGTGGAATAATGAATGCGAAAGGATCATAGAGGAAAAGAAAAAATACAGGATCCTCGCTGAACAAGATGCACACTGGGAGAATGCTTACAAACACCTGCAGGCAGAGGCCAAAATCGTCATCAAGCGAGCCAAAAGAACGCATCTTGAAGGAATCGTCAGAGGGATGGAGACACTAATAAGAGCAAATCAATCTCGGGAGTTTTATAAAGAGCTCAATACTTTTAAGAAAGGGTACCAACCTGTCACTGAAATGTTGGAGGATGACAGCGGGAATCTCATCACTTCCAGAGATGAAATCAAGAGTAGGTGGAAAAATTACTTTGAAAAACTACTCAACTGCCCCCCTCTGGACGAACCGATAACCGACAGTGGTGGCAGCATTGATGACGTCGAAGTTCTCCCCCCAACCTTTGATGAGGTCCATCAAGCGATTGTGCGACTCAAGAACAACAAGGCCCCGGGTATTGACGGATTACCGTCAGAAATCTGGAAAAACTGTGGCGGCACAGCACAATCCAAATTATACGAACTTCTGCTTAAAATATGGGAACTAGAAGAACAACCGCAAGAGTGGAATGTAGGGATCGTCTGTCCGGTACATAAGAAGGGCTCGAAAAAAAAGTGCACGAACTATCGGGGAATCGCTCTACTCTCTACAGCGTACAAGATTCTGTCAAACGTGCTGCTAAAGAGATTGGAGCCTTATGCGGAAACAGTCCTTGGGGATTACCAATGTGGCTTCCGGAAAAACCGCAGCACGACTGACCAAATCTTCTTGCTGAAACAACTGATGCAGAAGAAGTGGGAGTACGCACAGAGCGTTCACTCGCTGTTCGTGGACTTCACAAAAGCATACGATAGTATAGACCGACGAGCCTTATACTCCATTCTCATTCACTTTAACATCCCTAAGAAGCTAGTTGCCATAATCACGACAGCAACAAAGGAGAGTAGGATGCGCGTCAGGGTGGGGGGTGAGCTGACAGATGACTTCGCGGTGGTGACCGGTCTAAAGCAAGGAGATGCTCTATCGCCTGTGCTTTTCAACCTAGCCCTGGAGTATGTTGTGAGGAAAGTTTTAGCTTTGGACACAGGGATAGAGTTGAACGGCAGGCACAAGGTGATAGGGTACGCAGATGACCTAGCTTTATTAGGGGAAAACCGCGAGGACGTGACTGAGGCGGCGAGGATCCTTGACCGTGAGGCCTGTATGATAGGTCTCAGGATCAACCATAGCAAAACCGAGTACCTTCACATGAAACGATATAAGAACACGCGCGCTCGGCGAGACTGTCTTCATGTTGAGGGTACCATTTACCAGGGCGTTGATAAGTTTCGGTACTTGGGCTGCACTGTCACTGATACAAATACGAGAGAGGAGGAGATACGTATCCGCATCCAGAACACCCTACGATGCAGTGCAGCCCTACACAAAGTCTTGGTGTCCAGGCTTCTTAGCAGAGGTACGAAGATGAGGATATACAAAACCGTCATAAGGCCTATCCTCATGTACGGCTGTGAAGCCTGGACACTAACCCAAAAAGAAGAAAATCAACTCCTGGTAACAGAAAGAAAAGTTCTGCGGAAGATCCTGGGACCTGTCAAGAACGATGACGGCTCTTGGAGGATCAGGAGAAATGCCGAGATCCAAGAATTGGTGGCCGAACCGAATATCATCGGCGAAACAAAGGCACACAGACTTCGCTGGTTCGGTCACCTACTGAGATTGGGAGAGGATCGAGCCGTCAAGAAAGCATACTTGGGGCGACCAAGTGGGCGCCGCCCGGTTGGCCGACCCAGGTATCGCTGGGAAGACAGTGTGCAGGCGGATCTGCGGCAGCTTCAGGTCGAAGACTGGCAGGAGGCTGCGCAGGATCGGGAAAGGTGGCGTGCTCTCGTTTCGGAGGCCAAGATCCTCTTTGGGTCGCTGCGCCGCTAAAGTAAGTAAGTAAGTAAATTACATTATTACCCGGCGGGTTATAATGAAATTCAGTACAATATAACGCCCCGGCTAAAATCAAGGGCTATTGATTTGCTTTCGGTAAGGTTTGCATGATATATAATTGAGCATTGTCGAGTGGGTGGTGTGAAAAGTACCTATCTAGTATATCGTCGCCTACCTTAGTACCTATAGTACTTACAATCTTTGCTACTGCGTCTCAAAATTGTTAAAAACCTTAAGGATCCTTATCAGCTAAAAAACGCTTATTTATTTAGGCGATTTTCCGTTTAATTTACTTGTAACTTGACATTTTCTCATGGTTATTATCTAGAAGAGGATTATGATGGGCTAAAAGACATTTATAAATAATAAATGTATTTTTTGGATTTTTCATTAAGAAATATCGGTCAAACATCACTCCAAATCGACCTATAAGTAAACTGTTTTATTTCGCTAAAATAAATAAAAAGCTAAAAAATAGAATAAAAAAGATAATGGGAACCGGGTTGAAGAGTGTTTGTGGGTGATGGGCTAGCAACCTATCACTGCAACATCACATTTTCCAAAACCTATAATTGCTAAAAGTGGCACTGGAATTAAATTTCATGTTCGCTGCCTACTCCCTTTTGGGAATACAGGTGTGTGTTTATCTATATGTACTATATGCATATACATAAACACCGTTTTGCTTCCACTTTTATCGTGAGAACATCCAAGCTGTGGAACTCCTTGCCGGATTCCTTGTTCCCTGTAAACTACAACCTTTCGGTCTTCAAGGCGAGAGTGAATCGGTATTTGCTAGGTTAGGTTAGGTTCCATCCTAGACCGCAATATCGCTTACCATCAGGTGAATTGTGGACAAGCGCAAACCTTATTTGAATAAAAATAAAATAAAACTTTAGTAAAATTATCGTATCCTTTAGTGACTCTATTTGTCAAAATTTGAAATCATAATATTTTATAAGGCCTCTTGCAGAACGCTATTTCCTAGGCCCTGACCCCGCCCACCCACGACCCGGTTGACCATAGGCGACAAAAAAACGGGCTATGTTTAATAATACAGATCTACTTAAATACAAGTTTGTTGATAAAGATTATTTGAGAACACATGTTTTCGTACGTTAAAACTGGAGAACTTACCAATAAAGATGACACACACTGCACTGACTGTGTCGTGCCCGGCCCGACGTCGTAACATATAAGTTATGTTATGACATATTTATGCTTCTTTACAATTCGTTGTAGTAAGTTAAATACTTAATTAGTTAATGAAGTACGTTTGTAGTGAAATCGCGAAGCGTCTGGTGGACACAACTGGTGACCGAAGAGCTGGCGACTTCCTCGCACAACGTATCATCATTGTGATACAGCGAGGAAATGCCGCCAGCATCCTCGGTACAATCTAGCTTAGCTTAGCTTTAATTTTATCTACTTATTGTATATATTTTCTGGTAAATTTAAATGACTTTGATATTAGTTAATTACACAAATTGTTCTTTGAGGCGCGGATTCATTGAGGGTGGTCATTAGAGACGATTTCTTTGAAGCAGGTCCAAATCCTAAGTGCATCTACCTAATATCTACCTATTGCCCAGCTTAAGAAAATCCTGGATTTGCGCCTGCGTATTGGTCACATATTTTGCCCAGTAGCGGATTTAGAGTCTTGGCCGCCCTAGACCCCAGGCCAGGTAGTATCTGGGCGCCGTAGTTCCGCCGGGGCCTATTGGGCCTTAGGCCAAATCCACCATTGATTTTGCCGCTTATTAGTAACCTACGCGATTTTGTCACCGTTTACCGGCTGACACAAGGACGAATGTAGGTATGCAATAGTTAACTGAATGCCGGCCGGCCCTTGTACCGGACCCGGCGCCGTGTACAAGTACCTTAAGAATGACTTGAATTTATATTCAACTAAGTATAACTATTTTCGGTGATCTCTGATTCTGACGTAAAATGATAAAATAATCTCCCAAATACCATAATAAAAATATGTTGTTGTTAAAGACAATGACGCAACGTATAATGGCAATTTTTAATTCTAAATATATTCGCAATCGGGTCAGTTATGATTTATTGATACTCATTCGCGATTTATCCGTCGTCTGAAGACCACTATAGTTGTCTCGTAATTAGCAATTAAATTGTGTTGCATAGGTAATTTTGACGATAATCCGGAGTGAAAAGTTACCTAATAAGATGGACGATCTGAAGTTTATTGTTTGCTTATGTCTGTTTACAACTCCTACTATATACGGTAAGACTTTCTTATGTATCTGTTAATTTAATCATTAATTTTTAAGTTCCAGCAATGTTTAATTACTTTTCATTTGAACTGGAAGGTTTTAGCATCATACAATTTAGAATTCAGGAAGTACATTTGTTTTAATTTAAACTCAACTAATATATATAAACAAAAAGTTTAACTGCAAAATCATGATATTTGACAGCGCCTCGGTGAAGGAACATCGTGATTCGGTCTAATCCCTAGTTGTTTTCGCAAAACTATAGTTGCAACAGCCGTAAAGGAGGCCCATCAGGCCTCAAACCGGGGAAATCGTTAGGTGAATCATGTATTTTACTTTGGTATGAGACATCGGGTGTATATTTGATCCGGTTACAGGTTACAGGACCATAAAACATAACGGAGCTGACATCATACTTGCACATGCCGCGGAAACCATCGACATTGTCTGCCAGAATGAAGTGCCGCTAGTCCGGTGTGGGTTCACACACCCCAATGGAACTAAGATCTTGTAAGTTAAGGAAATCCAACTTCATCCACATGTCTACTTCGCTTAACTTTAAAAATGCGGCTTTGTCTTTATTCCAAGCTCGACCGTTTAGTTTCTCTTGTTCAGGCTTTCACTTCTGTAGTTCGTTCGTTCAGTAGACATTGTTTCTAATGCGCATGTATGGTTTATGCGCATGTATGAATGTAGGTAAACCATACATGCGCATTAGAAACAATGATTCGTCTCTCTTGCACTTACCTATATACTTGACAGTAAGGGACGAATGCTATATGTCCGACATATACGCGATCATCTTGGCCCCTCTGATCTGATGTGAGCGGAAACCCAAAGGATAGTCGTTCAGTTGAAGATTGGGTTCAATTTAAATATCTAACCTAACTTACTCGTAGTATCCAATTGGAATAGCACCAGCACCACCCTCTTAAGTCGACTGTGGGAATATGGTTAAACTGTGTTATGGGCAATAGGGATCAACACATCCCTACATAGAGTAGGAACAGAATTGGAAAAGGCGTCTCTAAACAATGCAAGCGGCAAGTCATGTAACAGTTGGGGTGACAACGTTATCAGAGGGTTTGGACCCTGCAGAATACGGATCTGCCTGTCGCCATCTCGAAATTTGAGCCGGAAGTACGGTATACCGGAAAAGGTGCAGCCCATACAAAAAAAATCGTAGTACATTTAGTAAATTGTTGCTCTGGTACTCTAAAAGAGGTCCGATTGATATGGTTTTTTGGTATGTTGTGAAGGACAATATTAGCCATGGTAACCTAAAAATGTCGGCCCTCCAGCTCCATAACTTTGGCCGCCATCTTGGAAATAGTGTCACTTTTTTCAGTTCTTTGCTTTTACTGTCGTCAAAGTTTATTCCAGTGCTAAACATAGTTCTGTAATATTGTAGAATACAAAATTTGCTAAAACTTTTGGGTACAAAGATTTTTTCCATGACCCCTAGGGACGAAGATATGACAGGATATATCATTAAAAATTGCCACTTTTTTCTAGTTTTCCGTTCATGTTTACATTTTAAGTGCATTTTAGCGCTAACTATTGTTCGGCAATATTGTAGATCACGAAATTTGCTATAACTTTTGTATTTAAATATTTTTTCCACGACCATTAGGAAAGAAGATATGAAGTCATCTATGGAGTAGCACCGTCGAAATTAGCTACTTTTGCAGTTTTCTTCTCATGTTTAGGTTTGAGTGCAATTAATCGCAATCTGTAGAGGATCTATGATGGTCGAGTGATAGCGGGATAGACGACAAGATAAAGCATCTGTCACTTTCCGATCTATACCACTTCAATCCCTCAAAAGACAAAATCGTCTGTTTCCACGATACCTAGTAAGATCGTAGGTACTTTGAATTTGCATATAATTTTGTCTTCTGTAATATTACAGACCTAGAACTTGAGCTAAAATACACTAAAACGCAAATATGGAAAGAAAACTGGAAAAAGAAGCAAATATCGACGGTAGTACTTCATAGATGACATCGTATCTTCTTTCCTGATGATCGTGGAAAAAATATTTCTATAGAAGAGTTGTAGCACATTATGTGATCTACAATATTGCAGAACTATACTTAGCGCTAAAATGCACTTAAAACGCAAATATGGGAGGAATACAAAAAAAAAATTGCAGTTTTAAAGATATCTCCTGTCATACCTTCGTCCTTAGGGGTCATACAAAAAATCTTTGTAGCCAAAAGTTTTAGCAAATTTTGTCTTCTACAATATTGCCGAACCATGTTTAGCACTAAAATGAACTTTAGCGACAGTACAAGGAAAACACTGAAAAAGTGACAGATTTTCCAAGATGGCGGAGAAAGATATGGAGCTGGAGGGTCGAACATTTCGGGATACAATGACAAATATTGTCCTTTACGGCATATCAAAAACCTATAACAATCGGACCATAGTTAGGGTACCGAAACCACGATTTACCAAATGTACAACGAAAAAATTTGTATGGGCTGCACATTATTCGGTATAACATACTTCCGGCTCAAATTTGGGGATGGAGACAGGCAGAACCGTATTCTGCAGGGTCTAAGCCCTCTGATAACGTTGTCACCCCAACTGTTACATGACTTGCTTCTTGTATGCTACTTCTTCAAAAATGGGCCTACTCTAACATAACTTAGGTATCACATATTCTACTACTACTAATACTTCATTTTAAACTACAATTTCTAGAAGCGGCACTTAAAAATAGAATTCAAGTTGCTGTGGTAAGTAATGTCTAACGCATTTCGTGAAACAAATTTTTACAGATTCGTAAACGTTGCGCCGGGCACGCCATCCTGCAAATTTACCACAGACGCTACTACCTCAGAAGTAGGTCCTTGGACCTGTCACCTCTGGACGCCAACTTCCCCTCAGGCAGAAATCCAGAAGACGATAGAAGTTAGAATAGCCCACAAATTTGCGGCACTAGACAGAGAGGTGGCAGTGATGGAGGGAGAGAGAGTGACACTGTCGTGTGTTAGTTCCGAGGGAATGTTTCCGCTGAATGCGTGTTATTTCACGTCGCCAGCTCAAGACAGGATTCATGTGGATGATGAAGTAACTGAGGAACGGTTAGTTATTGTTATTACATTTACTAATTACTTATTAGTTGCCCACAGTTATTTTATAGCACTTATCTTATACTTAAGAAAAACTGTCCCGTTGCCCAGGGCATCGTTTTCAGAATTTCCATTTGAACGGCCAAGCTCAACCTTTGGCCGAAGCCGGGCTTTAACACTTTTCCGGGATTTCGATTATCTCCACAACTTACATTGTGTTGTGTAAAACGAACAAAAGCTGCTTTTTCGCAATTGCTCCTCGTTGGCGATTTACCACTTTCATTATTCAGTGCAAAATGCTGTATCACATTGCAGCAAAATTGTTGTTCACTACTATAAGTAAGTAGTAATTAAAAGACTGCGGAACTGTGCTAAATTAGAAATGGGAATCTACCCATTTTCCTGTGTCGCTTATGTATGTTCCCATAGTGCTTTTCAAGTAAGATGCCGTTTTCAAATCGCCTTTCAACTTTCCAGCACAGTTCTCTACAAGTACTTCTACCCAGAGAACCGTAGCGTGCATCGCGGAGACTGCAGCCTTACCATCCTCTCTGTGGAGGCGAGTGACGCGGGTGCATGGATATGCTCGGGGTGGCTCGACCTAGAGAACAGAGAGTATACTGACAGCATAGTTCTGAAGGTGGACAGCGTTGCTGATATCATCGATACTGGTTAGTTTACCCATCATTAATTAGAGGGGAAAATGAGTTACGCATACCTACTACTGAAGACGGGAGCCGTGCGGTGGTTATTATTTTTAACTTTAGTCCCTGATAATAATCCAACAATTTGCCGTCTCACCGCAATAAGACAAACCCGCGGAAAGTCAGCTAGGTACCTCGTTAAAGTTACTGTCTGGACTCTGAAGTCTGATTGTGGACGATCTGGGGTTTTATAGAGGTAGTTACCTAAAAAGTACGGAATATTTTACACGATCATAGTCTAGTCTTAGTATTTATTTCTTAAACAATACAAGATTGTGTTAGAAAATACATTAACAATATTAAATCAGTAATTACAATATACCTACACTACACAGATAAAAATTACAAGAAGCTTATTTCTTACTAAAAACACTCAACATTAAAAAATACCATCATAAAACTCTAACAACTAATCTTATACCTAAACGAATTCGAACACTTCATTCACGCTGTAGAAACACCCTCTCAATAAAAACATTTTTAATTTGTGTTTAAATGTACTGTACTTTGAAATAATTTTTAATTCTTGAGGTAATCTATTAAATATTTTGACAGCTTGATTTCTTACGCAGTGCTCCTCTACTTTTAATTTGGGGCGAAATATTACATTTAGATTTTTAGTACGCGTAAGTACACGCAAGTCTTGTTCTTCACACGTCTCATAATTTGTTTTATGCTTAATAAGCTCAGTGAGAAGTACTTGTATGTACAAGCTAGGTACTGTGAGGATGCCTAGTTTCTGAAAGTACTCCCTGCAAGATACCCATTGTGGAATACGAAACATAATTCTAATGGCTCTCTTTTGTGCAACTAGAGCTCTATTTATATTATACTTAAAACTATTTCCCCAGAACATAATACTGTAGCGGAGTTTGGATTCGATTAGCGCATGATAGACAATTTTTAGCTGATTTATATTTATTTGGTCTCTAAGGCTCCTTAAGGCATAACATGCTGAATTAATAGCGTTCTCAATAGCGTCTAACTCCTGTACCCAGTTCAGTTTAGAATCAACACGTATGCCTAGAAATTTCACACTATCAACTAACTCTATAGATTTACCGTTTGTGACCACGTGAAGCCTATCAGTCTTTTTTGAATTTGTTTGAAAGAGCATAATTTGTGTTTTATCAGTATTTAGCCGTAGATTATTAAAAGTAAACCATCTGCCAAAGGCGAATAATATTTGATTAAGTAATTCATTTACTTCTACAATGTTATCAGCATTAATTATCGCATTTGTGTCATCAGCAAACATAATTAGGCTACAGTTCGGGACTTGAGTACAAATGTAATTAATTAGGTCATTAGTAAATATAATAAAGAGTACAGGACCTAAAATTGAGCCCTGCGGCACACCTCTTCCTACCTTTATCAGTCCAGATTTAATAGATTTTTCACCATTGTTAATGTTATCTATATCTTTAATTTCTACGTATTGGTTACGGTTTTGTAGATAATTTCGTAGGAGACCGTATGGTTTACCCCTAATGCCGTAGAATTTTAGCTTTCTTAAGAGAATTTCATGATCCACCGTATCGAAAGCAGAACTAAGATCTAAAAATAAGCCAAGTACTCTCTTCCTGTTGTGGATATTTAAAATAATATCATCAATCAAGGCGTCTATTGCATCTATGGTTCCTATATTTTTTTGAAAGCCAAATTGTCGTGGGTTTATAATACTATTGTCTTGGAGGTGTTTTAAAAGTCGGGATTTTATAAGTTTCTCAAAAATCTTAGACAGTACTGGTAGAAGCGATATGGGTCTATAGTTTTTCGGGTCTGTCTTAAGACCTTTTTTGTATACAGGGAGAATCTTAGCTATCTTTAGCTGATCAGGAAAAACAGAACTGTCATAACATTGGTTAAAGAAATTCGCTAATGGCTCTGAAAGTAAATCAATAGAATCTTTAAAAACTTTAATAGGTATCTCGTCATAGCCAAATGATTTTTTATTTTCCATAGAATACACAGTTTTCCTTACTTCAGATGATGACACTGGCCACCAGATCATGTCCTCGTAGTTATTGTTGGAATAGCCTTCCATACAGTGGGCCGCAGATGGCAAATCACCTGTAGTCGGCGTCTTACTGTGATCAAATTGCGATGATAGTAAATCAACTATGTCTTGGGGCTCCTGTAGGATTTGGTCATTAATTTTCATTAACATTTTATGCCGAGGATGACAGTTCGATTTATTTCTGTGCCTATTTACAACATCCCAAATGCCTTTCGTAGAACCTTTATTTTTACATATTTCCGCTTGTACAGCTAATCTTTTTGCATACCTTACAACCCTCCTATATACATTTATATATATCTCACGATAACGTAAAATTGATGCATCGCAAGTTGATTTATTTATATTTGTTAATATTCTTTTCATTTTACTGGCTGTTTTAATACCTTTGGTTACCCATTTAAGTTTCAATTTATGTTTTGCTCTAATTTTCTTAACCACTTTCTTAAAACTTAAATGGAACACATCAGATATTTTTTGTGGAAACGCATGGATACTTACTCCTCCCCAACTTATATTAGATATTTTACTTCTAAACAGCTGAGTGCTTCTGTCGGTGAAATATCTTTTTTCTATACTTATTCTATTGTATTTATTGTTGCACTCAGTCTCGCTCTCTAAGGTCAGCCCACATAAAATAGCAGCATGACCATCCCCTAAACCATTATGATCAACTTCCGTTGTACTATGTTCTCCTTGTGGCAAATTAGTTATAAAATTATCAATACACGACTGCGAATTGTTACGTTTAAAAGTTATGTCATTTATGAGATGCTTGAAGTTGTAACATTTGAGGAGACTTAAGAAATCATTCCGTTGTTTTTTGTCCATCAAAAAATTAACATTAAAATCGCCGCAAATAATTGTTTTTTTATCGAAAAGGTGATCCAACAACATTTCAAATTGCTTGATAAATATTTCAAAGTTATCAGAGGGTGCTTACGAAACTTATGCCACTCAGACGTACGTCTGTCTGCTTGAATTAATGAATAGGTACTATCTATACCCGTGGCTCAAGGCAGGAAGGCGTGGCCCGATTTGACGAAGGCCCTCCGGCGTGCCTAAGGATATTAGGAGCAGAATCTGTACCCATCCTCGAGGGTTAAATTTTAGAAAATAAAATACCTACCATAACTAAAGCTTAAGTTAATCTTCATGCCAATTGTCTCGATCAAGAAACGATTCATAATTGCCAATTTTTATTTTCAGATGAGTCAATCATCAGCATCGGCACGACCTTCGCATGTGGCTCCATCATCTTCCTCTGCATATTCGCTGTACTACTCTACTGCAAGCAGAGATATCACACTCGATTCTACGGGAAAACTTGGGGTGATGATGATAGCATTGAAAACTACATGAAGGGGACTGATCCCTCTCGTATCCTGATTGAAGATACTAAGTATTTTGAGATTTGATTGTTTTTTTATAAGACTGGCACATCTATGAAAAGGTGATTCTATTCACATGCGGTACTTTAACAAAGTCGTAGGTTTCATGTTGGGAAATCTATAGGCACGACCGGCTACGACGGATGGAGCGCCCACATTAACCGCTACGTGCATATTAGGGACGTCTAATGCCGAACCAGAAAAAACAAGGGATAAAATTTTGGAGACGCCTTTTGTGAGGCGCGGAATAAATCGGTCCAACCTGATTCGGGGTCGAGCTGGCTCTCTATAGATGTTGTGCATGCTTACATGATATGATATTATGTCTTGCAAACTGGGTCATGCAAACTGGGATCCCGAAATACCGGGATCTCGGATCGATTTGAACAATGCGCGTCGCCGACCGTTGATTTGAAGCTAGAGTTAGATGCATTTCCCTGACAACCACCTAGTTACCTTGCGGTCTTACGTTACATTGTAAAAATATGCTGACCGCGCTGTGTTGGAGAGATAATATGCCTGATCGATAGACAACAAACGTGCAACATACTAAAAAGGCATTCATCTCATACTGAAACTAAAGAAAATAATTATTTTGGCAAGTTGTTGTGCGCGACTTCGTTTGCGTAAACTTCCACTGACTATTTCATCTCTTCATAGCGTTCAGCCTTTTTGGCGTCATAACAGACATTGAAACATCGAAAGATCTAAATTTTCGCATTTAATCATATTAGATTTAAATAAACTAAAAGGCTTACACCTTACACGCTATACCTCTGGCTGAAACTATAGGTGGTCATTTGGTAAATTGATAATTAATAATTAGATTGATTTAGATTTTAAGTATGTGACTAGTCATTAAACAAGAATATTTAATTCTGTTTCATGTGTGTTTTATTTTATCTGTAAGTAGGTAATGCCTAGTTTAGCTGAAGCGGTATAAGTGGGACAGAACAGACCTGGCTATTGGCTATTATCTTAGCCAGGATGATATTATGTCAAGAAAAAAACTATTTGTCGAAATATTCTTCTCAAAAATATGTCATCATCATCATTCTCAGCCTGTAATCGCCCACTACTTAGCATAGGCCTCTCTCTCTTCTAGTAGGTACAGTCATCATCAAAAGTAGCTTGCTATATGAAAAAGTCAAAAGTTCCTATTCCCTTGTAATAAAGACTTTTGACGTTGTCATATGCCCAGCTACTTTTGATGCTAACTGTACCTACACCACTCATACCGATCCACTGTTAGTCTCATCCGAGTGTTTAATGTCGTCAAACCATCGAGCCGATGGACGTATGTACCTACCGGGGTCCGGGAGGGACCGGGTCATGGGACATATTTTAGAGTAAATTGTATGAACCCATATTTTCCACACCTCCCCACCTACTGCTCAGTTCACAACACCGTGTTATCGAAGTTCTGTATTGTTTATACAATAATAATATAATGACCTGTTGACACGAAATTATGACGTTGATTATAGATGTCTGTGCACACACAGACTGACTTTGAAACAATAATCGTATTAGATGTAGGTATTTTCCTACTTACTTAATATAGTGCGCGCCATCCACGACGACGCGCCCCTCCACAGCGAATCTCATACTAATCTGTGCGCTGTACGGCCTTGGGCTGTGGAGGGGCGCGCCTTCGTGGATAGCGCGCACTATACTTACGGTAGGGAAGTAACACTTCAAAAATAGTACATTACTGCAGAGACCAGTAAGTAAGCCATCCTGGACGAGTATGAGTTAGCCGGCCGAGCCGAAGGCGAGGTCCGGCTATAATACGAGGCCAGGATGGCACTTACGGTCGAAGCTTGTATAGTGCTTTTCTCAAAAATGAAACAAGTTCTATGAATAACAATATTTAAATAATTTTCGACAATTCCGCCTCGATCGTTCTAAAATTGTAGTTAAAGAACCAGCTGTGGGCTGGCGCGCTCGCGGCGCGCGCCGGGCTGGCGCCGGGCGGGCTCGCGGGGGACGCGCGCCGCCAGCTCCAAACTTATGATATGTAATGGGATTTACATACTTACTTCCTGGACAGTAGCTGTTACTTCCTGGACACTTCTGGCAACTGTCCAGGATGACCCACTTTCGGATACTGTCTTCACAGATGTTATGAGAACATTACATACTATTTTTGAGAAAAAGTTTTTTTCATTCCACATACTCTGAAAGTGTGTCATATTTGACCTAAGGAGCGGGTTGAAAGTGGGCCATTGCGCCCCACGGGCTAACATGTATACATATTTTTGATTCCAAAACATTTTAAATTAACCAATCCAAATGCTTCACGACGTTGAATCCTCCAATCACAAAACACGTCGACAGCCAAATGAATATGAATATGGATGTGGATGTGGATGTGGATGTGGATGTGGATGTGGATGGATATGGATATGGATATGGATATGGATATGGATATGGATATGGATATGGGTATGGGTATGGGTATGGGTATGGGTATGGGTATGGGTATGGATATGGATATGGATATGGATATGGATATGGATATGGATATGGATATGGATATGGATATGGATATGGATATGGATATGGATATGGATATGGATATGGATATGGATATGGATATGTATTTTTTACGAAAATTCGTCATTATACTCGATTTTGATTCGGGGATAAGGATTGAAAATTTTACATTAATTTTCAATAGTAAGTTTAAAAAAAAATGTTTGCGAAAAATCATCATTATCGATTTGGACTAATTCGGGGATAAGAATTTAAAATTTTAAATAATAATTTGGAATTTTAAGTAAAAAAATTTTTTTTAGTTTCCTCGTATTCGGAATGAAAAGCAGAGTGTTTAACTCGGGTGAAACCACCCATTTCAGCCTCGAACTATTGGCGCTCTCACTACGTTCGAGCGCCAAAATATCTCGTCTGAGATGGGTCGCTTTCAACCCTTGGTTAACAATCTACTATTTAAGCGAAAACACACCTAACTAAGTATATTGAGTAGCTGGGCCATTATACGGAAAGTTGTACACTCGACTTTTTTAATTTTGATAATCGGGTTTTTTCTACTCGGAATCGAAAGCTCTTTTGAACCTTATAGGAGAAAACCGGCCAAGTGCGTGTCGGATCACGCACAACGAAGGGTTCCGTACCGACACCTACTACCTAGTTCACAAACATTTAAAAACACTATCCAATACCATAGCATTAAACCTAGACGCGATATCAGTCGGCTCGTTAGTGACCGGCGCGGCATCTAACGGGTGGATTTCAAAATCAGGCGAAAAGTTATGTTTCGGTCATTATAAAAAAAAGTTAACAAGTTTCAGATATAGAAACTTTTTTATTCATTGGCTAGTACTTATATATTAATAGTGCTTCAATCAAAACCACCAATAATTAAACAGTTTTCTTGGAGGAAAATATTTTATATGTTCAAAATCATCACCGTCGTGTGAAAAAATCAAAGTCTTTATGTTTGTAGTGAAAAATATCGCGTACGCAACGTACGATTCCGAAATTTTCGTCAGTTACAGTTTTTCTATTTTGCCTTTTTACATATAAAAAAATATTAAATAAATTGTTCATCAAATAAGTACAAATAAAATTATTTAAAAATTTAGTACCGAAATTCGTCAACACCGTCAGCGTATTATCAAAGTCGAGGTAGTTTTGTATATCCGCGGTGAAACACATCGTGGGTGTCCCCTTCTGCTCCCTGAATTCGATTCGAACATCGAAAATGAGTGGACGTTTACATATAGGCGCACCGAACAGAAAAAATCAAAAAAGAGTTTTTGGGAGAAATGATTAGCTATGATTCGCGTCATAACCATCCAGGAGCCGTTAAAAGTAAGTACTTATATGATATTAAAACAAATTACCTAAGAAACCGTAACTCCAAATGAAGATTAATGACGTGACAGTGGCTTAGCAATATTACTTAGCGTTCAAGAATAATCTTCAAAAAGTTTGCAAATTGTCAACACCATACCCGTCATCACCGGTTTTCAAGCAATGGACGGTTATGATTCCATATGTATGGTGATGACGATTTCCTTTATTTATTTATTTGGTTTTGCGTATTATGCACTACGAGTTGTAAATATTTAACAAATTAATAAACTCCATGCTTATGTTTGGTGACGCGCGTTCTAAAAATATATTATTACCCTGTTGGTTTTACGATTTTCACGTTTTAAATGATATTTTTGCCGCATTTTAGATTTGGACTCAAAATATAGATTTTCTTCTTTTCAGATCGTCGGAGCGAAAATTAAATCAAATATGATACTAATATTAACGTCCTCGATAAAAAACCATACACACTTTGGCTGTCAAGTTTTACAAAAATATAAGATTATTAAGAAGTGGTGTACTTATAAGAGATGCGCCGAATATTCAGTTTTCAGCATATTCCATTTGATATATACGTCGAATTTTCGGTTATTTTTCGGTATTCGGCGTATTCTATTAGAAATGCGCCGAATATTTGGTTATTATTCGGTACCTATTTGGCATATTCTATTAGAAATACGCTGAATATTCGGTTATTCGGTATTCGGCATATAAAGAATAATAACCGATTCGGCATGTTTTGGAATGTTCGGTCTTCAGCCGAATTATTCGGTTTAATTGCCGAATATTTAAGAAATATTTTTGAGTGGAATTTGTTACAAATTTCAAGAATATATGAAAAATGGCCTTCCTCACCGAGTAGGGTATATCGACGAGTAGAGCTCATTGAGTGCAAGAATATAGTATTTTTTGTTTTTAAAAATATTCAAAAACAGGAATGAGAAGCCACTTATATTATCATAAAATTTTACATTCCCCCTTTATTATCTCATTAAATGTTAATCCTAGCGGAAAAGTGTGTAGAACCTTTTTTGTAGATAATTTTATGTAGATCATTTATGCCTCAGAAAGTTTTTTTGCTATGGGCCACCTTTGATAAGATTTTTATGAAAAACTGAAAAATTGAACCTTGAACGGCCGTGTATTCGTATTCGGTGAAAAACGTATTCAGCGCATCACTAGTACTTATAATTGATTTATCAAATAAAAAAATATGTTAATTTGCTTTTCTGTGGTTTATTTTATACCTACCTTTATACCAGCAACTAGTCATTACCATACAAGTGATATCATCACCGTCTATTAAAAAATCATCGCCGGACCACATTCGTCAACACCATCTTATGGTTCAATGTTACGAATCTTATAACTTCGAAAATACGCATTAAATGCTTGGCTAAATACTATTAAATTACTCAGAAAACATTCCTACATCATTTAGAATAGTTTTAGTCCCATTTGAAAGAAATAAAATAAAAAATATTTTTTTGTATGGTGAAAAATTTCTCGTTGAAATCCACCCTAACACACTGCGATTGTCATACTTATCATTAACAACAAGTGAGCAAGTGAGGGTAGAACATTGCACTGGCTCTCATTTATATCATTGTAGTCTTAAAATGAGTAACGTAAAGCTAATCCAGTTCATATTTTCTGTCTTATTAAACGGAAACTTCGTTACAATCCACGGTAATTCCTAACTATCATACATACGTATTATAATAACGTGACTCGAAATTGTGTGTGGATATTAAAAGTTAGTGCTTATTTTATACTTAAGTTTCGGGAGTATGCTCGATGACATAGGTTCTTTGGAAAACTGTGACAAAATAGATTACTTATTACAAATTGATAGATTGTTTGTCAGCTTTCAGAGTATTTAACGTGAAAGGTGCAGTGACGATCCTAGCTCTTGAAAATGAGCCAATAAGTATTCAGTGCCAACAAGATATTCCTATGGCATATTGTGGATTTCGGCATCCCAGCGGAAAGAGGTTTTCGTAAGTATTATTTTTTTAATTTTTGTTCCCAACAAAAACAAACTTCTTGAATACCTACATTAATAATTATCACCCTTTTCCTTTTCTCTAAGATTACACTAGTTATATTCATCACCTAGTTACAATTTTTTTTTCATAAATATTGTTGTATACTTAAAGAAGCTCACAAGGTATTGTTATCCTAGAGAAAATTGGGTGATATAATGATATTAATGATTAACGTAATCAAAAATTGTTTGTTTACATGATAATTCAAAATTCATATATTTATTCTGCAAGTCAAGGGCTCTTTTACACGTCACAAATTCAATTCAATTCAATTTATTTTATTTACCAAAAAATACAGTTAAACAAAAATGACAAACAATGACTTCCACACTAGGCACAGCCTGTATCGTGGGAGTCGGATCAAACACGAGAAATACTAGTTTCATGCGGCTCTTAACAATATTTAGGGAAACTTAACAAAATCTTACACTAAAAATTCAAATTACAATAAATACAATTATATCATTTAATAACAAGTATATTTTATACAAATAAATACCTGGGCATTTGATTGACTTATCCTATAATATAGAGATGTAAAGAGATAGTACTCGTACTCTACTTACATGTAAGGCTGAATAGAATGTTGGTTGCGCTCGAGAGTATCTCGAGCTACGCGTCTTTTTCTGATTGGCGCTGTTAGAAAGTGATGGATATAGCTCGAGATACGCCGACATACTCTCGAGCACAACACGTGCTAGGCCTACTGATAAGGGGGTGCCTTTTTCAGATTCTCAGGTAACGAATTAAACGACGGGCACTGCGCCATCCCCTTGAACGTGACGCGACAGGACGCTGGCGAGTGGAGGTGCCACATCGGCAGGAAGCTCACGGGAGTGGAGTTCATGCAGAGGTGAACAGAGACAGGTTTAAGGTCCATTACACGGTGCAAGAACTTACATGCAAGTCTCATTCAGCGCCGGCCCTAACCCTAGATCCGGGTGGTGCGAGATGGTCTTTGGGCGCCCTATGGTTTGAATTTTTCCGACGTTGCCAGTTTGGCGCCGTTTGACATCCCGCGCTTGGCGCCCATTGACATCCGGCGCCAGCAGTGTTGCCAGAACGTGCTTTTTAGCACGGTTTTACGTGCTTTTTTGGATGCGAACGTGCTTTTTACGTGCGCTCCCCAAAAACGTGCTAAAACCGTGCTTTTTTAAGTGCTATGGTGCTTTATGATTTTAGTACTAAAAATGGGGAGGTTACGTTGGTTTGGTACTCTCTAAAACTGTTTTTTTTTTCTAACAATCGTGTTAATCAATCTTTCTCTCCTACCCTACGCTTTGATATCCCAAAGGTAAAAGTTATGTTTTACTTGCGGTTGCAGGTTGCAGGAAATAACTTGTCCTGCAACTGCACGCGATGTGCACACGATGTAGTAAAGGCTCAATACTCTGTATGTGACGAAAACCGGCGAAGGGTGTATCGGACTTCGCACATTTTGGGTTCCGAACCAACCGCAAAAGTATGTTGTTTTTAACATGAAAAATAACGAAATTTCCAATCAAAAAACCTGTTTTATCAAAATATAAGTATTTTTTGGTAAAATACCCGTAATAATGAACAGTATCACCAAATTGCAAGTTTATGGGTCAATGGGAAGAAAAAATTCTTATGAACAAAATTTTGTGACAGACGACTGACGGACGGACGGACGCGTGAGTGACAGCAATAGGAGTCATTTTCGACCCTTCGGGTACGAAACCCTAATAACGTGCTTTTTATTCCAAAAACGTGCTTTTTTGGACACCCGACCGTGCTTTTTGACGGAAGTGCTCTGGCAACACTGGGCGCCAGGCGCGGCCGCCCCATCCGCCTCACCCTTGGGCCGGCCCTGCTCTCATTACATTGCAGGGTTTGATCGTATAGGTACTCGGCTTACCGGTAACCGAGGCCCGCGATATAATCAAAATCGCACGCAAGTTGTTACACCGTGTAAATCGGATTTTGGCCCTAGATCCCTTTGGATTTGAATTTGTTCGACGTTGCCAGTTTGGCGCCCCTTAAGATCCGGCGCCTGGCGCGGCCGCCCCATCCGCCCCACCTTTTTTTCTTCCTTTTATTTCACGTTTTTTAATCTAACTGGAGAACTTGTACATCTCAGAGTTCAATTGTTTGACCAATGGACTGTTATTTCCATCTTTAAATTATGTTTATTGTATCGAAATGAACCCGGAACCTCTCTATGATCTCTCGGCTAAATGTGTGCCCAGATATTTGGGGCATACACAGATAAGGCTTGGTCAACGTGCGCGACGCAAGTGGGACGCTACGCTACGCAAGGTGGCCGCTGCGCGCGCGATTTTATGATAATACGCGCACAGCCTGTGTGGCGTCGCTAAACTGTTACCGTACGTTCCGGTGCGCAACGCGCTGCGTGGACATCGCGCGCACATAGTGTGACTAAGCCTTTAAGTTCGAGTCTTTCCTTTGGACATACGCGTCTCAGTTTATATAAACCTGTGTAATAAAAACTTTGTTTTCCCACTGCGTATGTGTATGACCCATTTGATTATTGTTTTCATTTAGTGTCATTTAAAATATTTAAATATGCCATTATAAATCCTAAGGCCACGTTTCGGTTCAAGAGATATGAATACGACACGACGTGCGAACTGTTAGCGACTGGCATTGGCAGCGCCATAATATATACCATCGCACAACATTAAACTAAATGTGCCTAAATGCAACCTTAAGTTTGACCGCTCCGCGGCTCAAAACGCAGTGGCACGCCGTAAACGCAGTGACTCATGCGCCAACGTTTTAAACTCACATCACAGAATACGTAATAGTACTGGGTCTCATATCTGTCTCCCTCTGTTAACGGTGCATCGGCGTATTTTGAGCTAAGGTGTGGTCGATCCTCATATAAAAGAGCCCTTTTAACGGCTTGAATCCCATTTTTCAATTACGAATTCTCATTTTCGAGGATCCAACTCCGAGTGGTGGACAAAGTAGCTGCGATCCAGAGCAACATCACTGCGGTCCACGGGAAGCATGTGACCTTAGAGTGCGCTACCACCGAGGGGTACCTGCCCCTCAGCTACTGCCGCTTCGAGCCCCCCAATGACATACCGTTTAGCATCGATTCCGCAGTGAATTACTCCTCGTAAGTTTGTACCCTTCCTTATATTTAACTGTCGCTTCTCGGTGAAGGAAAAAATATAAGGAAAACAGTCTAATTTCCTCTTGGTTGGAATGTCATTAGGCAGTCGGTTTCGTAAAACTAGTTCCTACGCTAAATCTTAGGATGAGGTGTTAAAGCGGAGCTGCTTACGGTACTTAAGTCCAGGAAAACGCTCGGAGGATGATTATCAAGGGAAGCAATTGAGGTCAAGTTACGAAAGGAAGTCAGCCGGGCTACCATAGCCCATTCAAGGCCCTTGAGGACAAAATGCGTCATGACTCTACAAGCGATTTTCGCTCTACGTGCGCACTGCGCGCCGGAATATATGACAACGTCCCGCACCCGCTCGCGTCTCGCAGCCTGTGTGGCGTCGCTAACCTGTTACCGCATGTTTCGTCGCGCAGCGCGCACTTAACGCATTTCGTCCGGTTATCTTAGGCCAGGTCAAGAAGATAATTGCTTTTTAACAGTAGCTGATAACGATAAAATCATCCTTGGAGCATTGCAGTTTACACACTGCCGTAATATGTAAGTACTTTGCTGTCGCAAAAAAAAACAAGTTTCGGTCAAAAAATCCTATTTATATGGTACAGTCAAGGGCATTTTTGGACCTTATTTCAATGGAGTAAGGTGACAAAAGTGTATACATATTGGTGCCCTTGACTGTCCAAGCTTTTTATTTAGCTTTTTATTGATTTATTTTAATAGAAGAACTGTATACTAACATGAAATGTAATAAACGATTTGTATTTGCCGATTGTAATATTTTTCAGTTATCATTATCAACAACTCGTGAAGATAGGGTAGTTCGAATGAGCTCAAACACGACAGGTTTATCTTGTTTAGTTTAGGAGTTGCTATGGCCACCTTCCGTCTCCATCATCAGATCCCAGTGATACCATATAATTGCATTGACACCGATGACATGTATGGAAAATTTCGGGTTCGGCCACATTGGAAACCAAAAATTCGAAACCAGTGTCGAAAACAGAATTATTTTTCTTTTTAGGAAACCGGGTTACCTAAAAATAAATCAATGTCTGTTTTAGAAACTCCTTACGAATCATAGATATAGTATATACTCTGTAGTTATAGATGCGCCAACAAGCGACCGGAGCTATGTCTTTCTCATATTATGACGTCAAAATATGGGGATACCATGGTTGCAAAAAATTACCCCAAAAATTTAGTCGGATAGTACTTAGTTACAAGTGATCAAATTCCATAGTGACTAAGTCGCCATTTTGACTCACTAACTAAATTTACACAACATCGTAGGCGATATCGTAAAATAAGTGATCTCGACCGGCCACTTTTTTTGGGATAATCTTACCTATAAATACATAGTCACCGGTTATCACCGTTGCATCAAACGGCGATTTCACTGATCCAAATCTATACATTTTGTTCTCGCCGCTCGCCGCTGGTCGCTGGCCTTCCTGCTCGCCGCTTGACTTGCTGGTCATCACGTCACCCAAAGAACCATGCTAAATGTTTAAGTCTCTAGACGATGAAAGTAGTAAGTAATGTAACCAGATAGTGCTTACTATTTCCATGCCCCTTTTTGTCTTTCACAGATAAATTATGTAGTTGTTGGAATAAAAGAATAAACTTCAATTTAGAACAGGCAATTTATTTACAATAATATATTACATTTATAACTTTATTTTTCAATAAATAAACAAATATGTAATAAGCAGTTATAGATTATTTTACCCAATTTAATTTCCTGTTCCCTCAGTCCTGAAATCCATTTTTTCGGGATTCATCCTTTGTTGAAAAACTGAAAAAATCAAATTACTTGAAATTCCCGAAACGTGGGGTAATCTTTAGGGGTTTTTTTTATTATTTGTTGGTATCCCGAAATCGAATTATAAACCGACTGAATGGTGGGACATCAATGCTAAGCTGGCTTCTATGGTAGATTTCTACTACGCGATTTGACCGGTTTGTATGTCAAATGTTTGGAGGTTATTTTTTAATTAATTCACATATTTTTCCTATTTCATCTATTGTCTCATGATATAACTAATGATTTAGCTCAGTAATTTGGTTCCGGTGAGATTTTAGAAATAAACACGGGTCCAAAATTCAAAGAAAATGTACTTACGCATGGAATGTAACATCCGCCTTTTTTCGGTCGAAATTGCTTTTACAGCCAAACACTGAACACCCCACCATGTTTGCACTGAACAACCAAACACTACGGATCTGATGATTGGTAAATTATTATTCATTTAAACCAAATTCATCATTAATTTTCCACTTATAAATTGCACTGCAAAATATTGCCACTTTGTTTTGCAATCTTCTTGACACTAATGACAGATTACTTTTACCCGACCATGAAAAAATGTCCGGTCGGTGATAAGGACAAAACATCGCACTTTTTTCTACTTCCTCTCATAGGAATCGCAATAAGGCTATCTTTCTCTTACAAAGCGTGTCAGGCCCTTGTTACGAATACGGAATTTTAAATCTTTTTCGAAACCTCAATAATACCAACATGGTTTATATACATATACAAAGTATAAATAGCAAATGAGTCGGTGTCCTGTCAATATATTATACCTAGAAATACAAACTCCTTGGAAACAATTTCTTGGCCACTTACAACTTACAAGTATTTTATTTACTATGATGTTAAGGTCAGGTAGGTTGTTAGGTTTTTTTTTATGCGCCTTAAAAAGACACGCACCTAAAGGTACAAATTCTTTTTGATAAACGTACTTGGTATTAAAATGTTAGTTAGTTAGTTAGTTAGGCTTTTGAACCTTAAAATTCCGTATTCGTAAGGAGTTTCTAAAACAGACATTGATTTATTTTTAGGAAACCCGGTTTCCTAAAAAGAAAAATAATTCTGTTTTCGACACTGGTTTCGAATTTTTGGTTTCCAATGTGGCCGAAAGGAAAATTTCAGCTCAACCGATTGAGGATAACTGGTCTAAAATTCAGTTACAAAGTTAGATAAAAGCTTGTAACAATTATCTGAGAGGCCGATCAGGCGATCACACGTTCAATATTTATGAACACAATATGTTGTTGTTGATGGCATGCCACTGATTCGCACGAAGCACTTTCTTGTGAGGGCAGCTATAGAGTGGAATTCTAGCGCTACGATATCACTGGAACAGTGTCTATACCAGCCGATATCATTCTAGACCTTATTACATCGCATCAAGGTTCACATAATTCGCGAGTCTCGTAACGTACGGAACAGAACGTAGAAGTAGCAGTCACACTAGTCACAGAGTAACATCAGTTGTTACAGAAATATCAATAGCCGGGAGCGATCGAGACGTAAATGTCGTGACACGAAATAACCGAAGTGACAAAGTCACGGTGATTTTTCACTGTGATTTTTTTGGAACGGGAATAACAGTAACGGTGATCGAACGCTTTTCCCGATGTCTAAAACCCTTTAGTTCCGACTTAGATCAAGACGAGAGTGAATATTAGGTAGGTAAGTAACCACTTACGCATGGAACACCCTCGGCCATCATTCACCACAAAACTTTGCATTTTAAAATTGTAAAATTTTCCATAGAAATAGTTGCCAGATTTGTCAAATTGTACCCTTGTAAAGTTTTGTGGTATAGGCCCCAGCTGACATAGTCAAATGATTACCTATTTTATAAAAAAATAATTTCAGTCCAATCCTGGGCCGCTACTACTTCCCCGCGAACAAGAGCCTGGACCGTGGCGACTGCGCCGTGACGGTCCTGAAGATTCGGTACGAGGACGTCGGCACGTGGACGTGTGGCGCCGGCCTCAGTGACGGCAAGGAATACACCGACAGCGTGAAACTGATCGTTGAAGGTAGGAGTTATCAGGATGCATGTATGACTGGACAATGCCACTTATGAGAGGGGGTCTGTAGTCCCGCGTTAGTGCAGTGCGGTTGAGTTAAGAGCTTGTAGTTAATAGACGACAACGTGTGCCTACATGGACAACGTCAAACCGAGGTCCGGTAGGCGTCAGCGACGGTAAGGAGTACACCGACAGCGTGAAACTGATCGTTGAAGGTAGGAGTTATCTGGATGCCACTTATGAGAGGGGGTCTGTAGCAGTGGCGGAGCGTCCATACAACTCGATTCCCACCGGCTTGCCTAATGTTCGGCCAATCCACTTCTTTTACTACGGCTCATGATGATTAAGAAAGGCTAATTACTTCCGGTTCCGGCTTCCCTAAGAATATTTTTGACGCGCCGCCACTGGTCTGTAGTCCCGCGTTAGTGCAGTGCGGTTGAGTTAAGAGCTTGTAATAGACGACAACGTGTGCCTACATGGACAACGTCAAACCGAGGTCCGGTAGCGACGGTAAGGAGTACACCGACAGCGTGAAACTGATCGTTGAAGGTATTAGGAGTCATCGGGCTACATGTCCGAATGGGCCACGCCACTCATAAGAGGGTCTGCAGTCCCGCGTTAATCCAGTGCGGATGACTACACACCTTATAAAATAAATAACAACAAGGTGTATCTACTACAAAACCAGCAAACCGAAGGCCGGTAGGGTGCAACCACCTAAGTCACTTTGCGTCGTCCCCATGGCACCGTATCCGCTGCCAACTGCTCTCATTTGTTTATACTTAATGTAACGGTTTTTTTTATCCAGGCCTGTATACCATGTCGACAGCATCAGCCACTGGCGTGACGTTCGGCGCGCTCGGCATCAGCGCCTTCCTCATCCTCCTCGCCTACTTCGGTTGGAAGAAGCGGAGTTTCCTAGGAGCTGGACAGAGGCAGCAGGAGGCCGAAGGACACGAGATGGGAGTGGTTCAGAGTAGGAGGTCGTCGGCTACGAGTAGTAGACGCTCGCCGCAGGCTAGTAGGGTTCCCAGTGTAGTTGTTCAGTCCCCGTCTGAACCGGGGTCTTCGCCACTCATGCCGTGACTGCTGTAGAAAGAGATCCTAACGGTTCTGCAGAAGTCCGCCTATGTGTAAAACCTGAGTGGACGCTCGAGTCGGGCGTCCAGCGTTGCGTCCAGCGGGGCGTGCATGTCAAATAATTGAAACTCATACTGGTTTCCTGAGTCGCCGCCGCACAAATTGTATGGACGCTCGCCCGCCCCGCTGGTCGCGACGCCGAACGCTCCGCTCAGAGCGTCCACCCAGACCTCACACTAAGACTTGGTCACACAGCTTGCGCGACGCAAGCGGGACGCCGCGCTGCGCGCCAATATGTATGAAACCGTCCCGTTCGCGTCGCGCAGCCTGTGTGGCGTCGCTAACCTGTTAACATACGTTCCGGCGCGCAGCGGTCGCTGTGTGACCAAGCCTTTCAGTTTACTGCGAGATGTAGGCGCAGAGGCGGCATTACGGCCCAGCCACGGATTTGCGCGAATTGCGGCGCGGCAAGCGTCTTATCTGTTCATTGCGCGCTCGAGACGCGCAACGCACTGTGGTTAGTTAGGAATCTTAAAATCCGGACAAAATAGGTTGGCGGTGAGGATTCTTTGGTGACCCCTGGTATAGAGTGATAAACAAATAATAATAACATTAGGAATTAGAAGTTGATATTTAACCTTTTCACCGCCATTGACTTGATATAAAGTCAGGAATGCCCCACACGCCAATGCCTTCATTCATAACGAGTCGATCAAGTCCATGTAAAGGCAACCTACGTGCTACCAAGTAAGGTTCATTTTCAGTATTTTACTACGAAGACTTTGGCGTGTGAGGCACAACTTACATAATCTACTGTGGCGGTGAACAGGTTAAGTTTGATTTAGGGTCGATTTTTCAATCGCCAGATAAAATTATTATCCATCAGTTAAAATTATCACTGACACTTTCTAATGTCATATGACAGACCTAACATTTATCTGACAGACACTTTGTCTGGGATTGAAAAATCGGCCCTAATAATATAATATATACAAATGTTAGTGTTTCGTTAGGTATGTTGATTTAAAAAAAAACGAATGATTGACTTTCATTTATTTACAACACTTAAAACCTGTAACAAAGTTAATAATACGCGAGGGAAACTGTGTATAGCGTACACGTATACATTCAACATCATATCATTTGTCAGTCGTCGATCAAACATAGTTACCAACAAAACTTATGACTAGAATTTGAATTAATCAAAACTTAAAACTATGTCTATGCATTTCGTTTGCCACGAAAGGCGCCGCCTCAGCATAATGCTGACTCAGGAGCCAGAGCGCTGGTCTTCCGGCGAGACCATATGTGGGCCACGTTACGTACCGTGTCGTCTGTCACGGCCTTAATAAATAAACTGAACGCATAGTGCCCTCTTTTTTAACACGCTTTTATTAGGTCGACCTGTATGTAACTATGTAATGGAATCTAAGGTAACTAATTTAAACATCTTCCAAGCATCGTAGTGTCATGAAAATTGGCAGCTGTATGTAGTTCTGATGACAATACAATATTATGGTACTGTCGAACTGATCTGATGATGGAGCCGGAAGATATGAACTGGAACTTCATGATGGAACATCGTATCATATCCGTATTTGGATTTGTTAGAAAAGTCTTGCAATGAACTTTGACCACGATTAGGTTTCAATAGTAGAGAGGCCAATTTGAAAAAAGTCGTCAAATAACGAAGTTCGTTTGTACGAGCAGTCGCCTACCGACGACTGGTATCGTTGGATTCAATGACGTCTCCCGAGTATGAAACTCGATGTCGTCACTCTCTAAAGTGGTGGAGGGGGGTAACTATGACGTCACAAAGATGGCGGTTGGTGGTATCAAGTTTTATCGATTATCTCTTTAACTATTCAACGTATTGCAACAAATGAGGTGTCAAATGAAAGCTCTTTAAATTGCTAATAATTCGTTTTTAGGAATAAAATGTGTAAGTCTAATAATTAATAAGTTTTTCTTAAAAAATCGTACTTTTGAAAAAGTCATTTTTTTTTAACTGCAAAAAACTTGATGAAATAGGCAATTTCTTTAAAAAATACCTCAAATGATTGAAAATGCTAAATTCATCCTCTATACAATGCTTTTTGAGTTATAAGATTCGGTTCATAAATGAGTACGCCAGGGACATTTCGCCGCGGGCGGGGCGAACGTCGCGGCGCGCGCGTTTGCTGACGAACGCGACTGTGTAGGCTTTCTTAAGTGCAGCTCAACAACTACCTAACCGATTTAGGCAAATGAGGTGTCATATGAAAGGTATTTTATTACTTAATAAAAAAAATGTTGATAGCCAGAACACTTGCTCAGAGATTTAAAAAAATAATGAAAATAAATCCAAAAAAATATACTTTCGCCTTATGTTAGAAAACAAAATCATCATCATCATCATATCAGCCGCAAGACGTCCACTGCTGGACATAGGCCTCCCCCAAAGAGTGCCACAATGACCGGTCCTGCGCCACCCGCATTCAGCGGACTCCCGCGACCTTTACCAGGTCATCAGTCCACCTTGTGGGGGGTCTACCCACGCTGTGCCTTCCGGTCCGTGGTCGCCACTCGAGAACCTTTCAGCCCCAACGGCCATCGGTTCTACGCGCAATGTGCCCCGCCCACTGCCACTTAAGTTTAGCGATTCGAAAGGCTATATCGGTTACTTAGGTTCTGCTACGGATGGCGTTATTTCTGATGCGATCACGCAGTGAAACTCCCAGCATAGCCCTCTCCATTGCCCTCTGCTGAGTGACTTTGACCCTATGGTGAGCGACCACGTTTCCGTACCATATGTCATCACTGGCAACACACACTGGTCAAAGACTCTCGTCTTGAGACACTGCGGAATATTGGACGAAAAGATATGCCGTAGCTTCCCGAACGCTGCCCAGCCGAGTCGGATTCGACGATTAACCTCATTCTCAAAGTTGGACCTGCCTAACTGGACAGTCTGTCCTAGCTATACATAATCGTCTACAACTTCGAGCGTAAAGCGTCCGATTGTATTAATAGGAGTTGGTGCTAGATGGGCATTTGACATGATCTTCGTCTTATCCATGTTCATCCTTAGACTAACTCGCTCGGAGGCTTTACTGAGGTCATCGAGCATTGTACTTAAATCCTCCATGGTTTCAGCCAAGATTACAATGTCGTCAGCAAACCGATAGCGAGTGATGTACTCGCCGTGTTGATGCCTAGCCTTCTCCAGTCCAGATTCTTGAAAACATCCTCCAGTGCAGCGGAGAACAGTTTAGGAGAAATAACATCTCCTTGCCTGACTCCCCGCTGCAGCGGAATGGGTTTCGAGTTCCAGTCCTGGAGTCGGACTGATATAGTGGCGTTTTCGTACAAACACTTCAGTACTTCGATATAGCGGTAGTCTACTTGGCACCTCTGTAGAGATTGTAGTACCGCCCAGGTTTCGATCGAATCGAAGGCTTTCTCATAGTCCACAAACGCTAAACAGAGGGGCAGGGTACTCTTCAGTCTTCTGTAAACAGACCACCACTTCTGTATACAGAGTAACATAGACCACATCCATACGCTTCGTCAGGTTATAACCTGCTGGCCTTCAACGCGAAACTGGGCAAGAGAGATGGTGAAAAGCTGAGAGTGGGGGAATTTAGAGTTGGAAGTCGGAACCACCGGGGCTACTACTGGCTGGTTTCTTGGAGAAGGAGGGACTCTACAATCTCTACATGATTAATTCCTTCTTCAAGAAACGTGAGCATAGAAAGTGGACCTGGATGAGTCCCGACGGTGCAACTAAAAACGAGATTGACTTCATCATGTCGACGAAGAAGCATGTATTCAATGATGTCTCTGTGATCAATACGGTTAAAACCAAAAGTGATCGCCGTCTGGTACCGTAAGAGGCACATTGAATATGTGTTAAGCTAGAGCGCTCTCGTCTGATTAAGTCCACGCTCCGACCATCAGAAGCCCAAATCCAAAACCCCGAGAGCTTTCAGCTGGAACTCCAGAACCGTCTCGATTGCGTGGCGTGGCGATGTGAATGAATTCTATGACGGGTTTGTGGATGCTGTCCATACCACAGGGTCTAAATTCTTTAAAGCCCACCGGACCAACAGAACCAATAGGCCCTCTAACTCCACTCAGAGGCTCTTCGAGAAGAGGAGTAGGATGGTTCTACAGTTTTCAGTCGATGCGACATTATATCGGCAGCTCAATAGATAGATCTCCAAATCCCTGACCCGTGATCTGCGCCAATTCAATACAAAACGTATTGAAGAGGCCATCGAGCGGAATAAGGGCTCAAAGTTTTCGCAAGAGATCTGTCTATTGGGCAGAGCCAGCTCGCCAAATTAAAAACTGAGGATGGTAGAATTGTCTCATCCAGACCTGAGCTTCTGAACGAGATAGAGCGCTTCTATGGACAGCTATACACGTCGACTAGCAGACCCCGAAGTTGGTCTAGTGGAAGATCCTAGAGCTAGACTAACCCGGCACTATACCGATGACATTCCGGACATCAGCCTGTACGAGATTAGAATGGCTCTTAAACAGCTCAAAACAACAGGGCACGCGGTGAAGACGGAATTACAGCCGAACTCCTGAAGGAGGGTGGAAAACCGGTCCTTACGGCCCTTCAGAAATTGTCCGACTCCGTCTTACTGGAAGGGAGAACGCCAAAAGCATGGAACACAGGCGTGGTGGTGCTGTTCTTCAAAAAAGGTGACACCACTCTTCTGAAGAACTATCGATCCATCACGCTTTTGAGCCATGTCTACAAGCTGTTTTCAAGAGTCATTATGAACCGTCTCGCAGCACGCTAGATGACTTCCAGCCTGCCGAACAAGCCGGTTTTCGAGGAGGCTTTAGTACCATAGATCACATCCATACACTTCGTCAGGTTATAACCTGACGAAGCGTATGGATGTGGTCTATGTTACTCTGTATACAGAAGACTGAAGAGTACCCTGCCCAAGAGATCGATACCGGTATTTTAAAAAATCCCAGAAATAGTCGAATATTTTGAATTGTTGTGTGCTCTTTACGTAGGACTGAATCATGTATTTACTTAACAACTTCTAATTATTAGAGTGTTCTATTAAAAATTAAATTATAAACCAAAGAACGAAAAAGAACGATATAAATACCGGTATTTTGTATGGAGCAAATACCGGTATCCGATCCCTGCCCTGCCCCTCTGTTTACCGTTTGTGGACTATGAGAAAGCCTTCGATTCGATCGAAACCTGGGCGGTACTACAATCTCTACAGCGGTGCCAAGTAGACTACCGCTATATCGAAGTACTGAAGTGTTTGTACGAAAACGCTACTATACTAAACTAACTATGTCAGTCCGACTCCAGGACCGGAACTCGGTATCCATTCCGCTGCAGCGGGGAGTCAGGCAAGGAGATATATTTCCTAAACTGTTCTCCGCTGCACTGGAGGATGTTTTCTAGAATCTAGACTGGAGAAGGCTAGGCATCAACATAAACGGCGAGTACATCACTCACTTTCGGTTAGCTGACGACATAGTAGTCTTGGCTGAAACCATGGAGGATTTAAGTACAATGCTCGATGACCTCAGTAAAGCCTCCGAGCGAGTTGGTCTAAGGATGAACATGGATAAGACGAAGATCATGCCAAATGCCCGTGTAGCACCAACTCCTGTTACAATCGGACGCTTTACGCTCGAAGTTGTAGACGATTATGTATACCTAGGACAGACTGTCCAGTTAGGTAGGTCCGACTTTGAGAAAGAGGTTAAACGTCGAATCCGACTCGGCTGGGCAGCGTTCGGGAAGCTACGGCATATCTTTTCGTCCAATATTCCGCAGTGTCTCAAGACGAGAGTCTTTGACCAGTGGGTGTTGCCAGTGATGACATATATATGGTATATATAGACCCCCCCTCCCCCCCCCCCACAAGGTGGACTGATGACCTGGTAAAGGTCGGTTAGGTAGTTGTTGAGCTACATTTAAAAAAGCCTACACAGTCGCGTTCGTCAGCAAACGCGCGCGCGCCGCGATGTTCGCCCCGCCCGCGGCAAAATATCCCTGGCGTACTCATTTATGAACCGATTCTAATAATTCAAAAAGCATTATATAGAGGATGAATGTAGCATTTTCAATTATATGATGTATTTTTTAAAGAAATAGCCTCTTTCATCGAGTTTTTTGAAGTTAAAATACAAATGACTTTTTCAAAAATACGATTTTTTTGGAAAAACTTTTTCATTGTTTTACTTACACATTTCATTACTGAAAACAAATTAATGGCAATATAAAGAGCTTTCATATGATACCCCATTTGTCTAAATCGGTTAAGTAGTTGTTGAGCTACACTTAAGAATGTCTTCACAGTCGCGTTCGTCAGCAAACGCGCGCGCGCCGCGAAGTTCGCCCCGCCCGTGGCGAAATGTCCCTGGCGTACTCATTTATGAACCGATTCTAATAATTCAAAAAGCATTGTATAGAGGATGAATTTAGCATTTTCAATCGTATGAAGTATTTTTTAAAGAAATGGCCTCTTTCATCGAGTTTTTTGCAGTTAAAAAAAAATAACTTTTTCAAAAGTACGATTTTTTAAGAAAAACTTTTTATTAATTAGACTTGCAACTTTTATTCCTAAAAACGAATTATTAGCAATTTAAAGAGCTTTCATTTGACACCTCAGTTGTTGCAATACGTTGAATAGTTAAAGAGATAATCGATAAAAATTGATACCACCAACCGCCATCTTTGTGACGTCATAGTTACCCCCTCCACCACTTTAGAGAGTGACGACATCGAGTTTCATACTCGGAAGAAGTCACTGAATCCAACGATACCAGTCGTCGGTAGGCGACTGCTCGTACAAACGGAATTTTGATTTTTAGTCACTTGGCCTCCCTACTACAAGGTCTGATAGGTCGACCTGTATGTAACTAACTATGTAATGGAATTTAAGGCAACTAATTTAACCATCTTCCAAAAATCGTAGCGTCACGAAAATTGGCAGCTGTATGTAGTTCTGATGACAATACAATAATATGGTACTGTCGAACTGATCTGATGAAGGAGCCGGAAGATATGAACTGGAACTTCATGATGGAACATCGTATCATAGCTGTGTTTAGATTTGTTAGAAAAGTCTTGCAATAAACTTTGACCACGATTAGGTTTCTAGGTCTGATGATGAAGCCGGAAGATAGGCACTGGCATTCCATGATGGAATATCGTATCATAGTCGTGTTTGCACTTTTGAGAAAGGTCACGTAATGAACTTTGAACACGATCAGGTTTCAATTAACACGCAAAGCGTGTTTTTCTAGTGTTTTTAAACTATTAATTTATTTTAATACTACGTCGGAGGCAAACAAGCTGACAGCCCACCTTATGGTAAGTGGTTACTGCCGCCTATAGACGCTTGCAACACCAGAGGCGTCACTCACGCGTTGCCGACCCATAAGAACCCTTTTCACGCCTTTTTTGAAGAGCCCCATGCTGTAGCCCATTGGGAATACCTCGGCAGGAAGCTCATTCCACAACCTGAGTGTTCTCGGTATAAAGCACCTGTTGAATCGCACTGTACGAGAACGCAGTGGCTCTAAGGTGTGGGGATGAGCTCGCTGCCGATGGCGAGCGGTGCGATGATGAAAGGTGGCCGTGGGCATCATGTCAAACAGTTCCTCTGGGCACACCCCGTTATACAGGCGGTAGAACACGCATAAGGAGGCAAAGTCCCTCCTGAGATCAAGCGGTTCAAGGTCGCCCGTCACACTGGGATCGTCGACGATTCTCACTGCCCGTCTTTGAAGCGAGTCACAATGGCTAAGTTGGTATTTTGGAGCTCCCGCCCATAGGTGAGAGCAGTACTCCATGAGGCCTGACTTGCGACTTATAAAGTTGCAGCCGTTGTCGAGGTGTGATGTACTGTTTTGACCTGTTGAGCACTCCAAGTTTCTTAGATGCCAACTTAACTTTACTTTCTAAGTGACTACGGAATTGCACTTCGCTGGAGATGTCGACGCCACTTTACTCATATAGTGTATAAAACGAGAGTGAAAGGTACGGCACGAGTTTTTTTTCGGTGTTCGAAGTAGACTCAGCTGCTAGCCCCGCTGTAAGGGCGCCTCATCAGTAGCTGGGATGGTTGAGCATGACAGCAAGGCGCTCCATGTTGACTGCGTACACCGAATGACTGGCCACCACGTTACGATGCGTCATCAGCGTATTGTAGAACTCGTCTATCGTCAGCTTTTCGTCATTCGGAGACGGGTTCGGCGCGCTGAATGACAAAACAACGGAATTAGAATATGGGTCGACTAATTCTTGTTGTTATCTTGTCCCATAATCGAGGAGAATAACAGGGTTCCTTAGAAAAAAAATATAATATGGACTTCTAGCATGCTCAAATACTTTGTGGACAACCTTACACAAATCAACCTAGTCCCAAACTAAGCAAAGCTTGTACTATGGGTACTAAGCGACGATATACATACTTATATAGATAAATAAATACTTAAATACATAGAAAACATCCAAGACCCAAGAACAAATATTCGTGCTCATAACACAAATAAATGCCCCGGCCGGGATTCGAACCAGGGACCTCCAGCTTCGTAGGCAGGGTCACTACCAACTAAGCTAAAGCGGTCGTCAAGAGATGACACACGTAAAAATGGGTTTATAACACGATCATTGCTGAAACTCGTGTTAGGTTTTGATCTTATAAAATCAGTTTTAAAGATTGACTCATGTGACGTAGGTAAGCGTAACCAGGGTAATGAGCAGCAGAACAACCCGATTATTTTAAAAAGTAAAAAACAGTGCGAAATGTCAGTCACGTCATTCGAACCACCGATTATGCGGATTTGTTAGCCAAAATGCCACAGTGGTCAGAAGTGCATCGTGCGTTTCTTATCGAGTCGTTCTTTAAGGCGCAGGGGTGGGCATTCTCCATACAAACTCTGTACACGTTTTATTCGTAGGTTTTGGCACTAACGAATTTGATATATTTTTTGGTTGTAAATATTAGATATGCGAAGAAAGTGATGTGAAAATTTTAATATATTTCAAAAAAAAAAAATTAAAAAAAATCATTAAAAAAAATATACATTACGAAAATACTGACCAAAAATAATGCATATTATAATTAGAGCACTTAGTCGTTTTTTGCTTGCGTTCGTTTGACAGAATTCGGCATTAGTTTCGTATGAGGTATGTATAGACGAAATTATTTAAGATGTCCAACATTTTATAAAATTGTCATTAGACTTTGAACCTTCAGGCTTGTACAGTAAAGTCGCTTTTTGAACGGACAATTTCAAATTAAAATGATTTTAATTACACGTCTGAAACTGTGAGGCCAAATTCTGTCAAATAATCACAAGCAAGAATCTACCTTATAGTTACAGCTCTTAGTCGTTTTTTGCTTGCGTTCGTTCGTACCTGCAGGCCATTTCAGCGGCGGCCGCGTGCTCGACCTCGTCGGCGGTGGGCGGGCAGCGCGGCGCCAGCGCGTCCGCCTCGCCCGCCTCCGCGCGCCCCGCGCCCAGCGGGTCCCACAGGTGACCCGTGCTCCTGCCAGTGACAGTGCACACACGACTTAAGGATCTTTATCAGTTAAGACATAAGAAAGAATTTATTGCCAAACAAAACATCAAAAATACAATTAATGACAATAATAAAAACCAGACCACCAATAAATTGCAATGTGGTTTGGCAGAAGTGTATGAAATGTAAACATTTGTATAATTTTGTGAATAAACTATTTTTTTTTTTTATTTTATTGAATAGTAAGATTTATTTTAAACCTTTTAAGGCCTCTTAAGGAGTAATCACACCGCTACGATAATGCAGTGACGAGATAGACTTTAGAGTTGAAAACGTCATAGATGATCACCATATTTTGACAGCGGTGAAATTGCAGCTTTACTCATTTAAATGATGATTTCATGAAACATTTGTTAACAGCATTTGATGATGATTTCTTATCTGTTTATTTTCATTTTAAACAGTATTTTAAGTTGCTTAATTTTATAAACTTTCCAACTGGATGTGACTAATTTAACCATACTCAAAATTCGTAAAATACTTGAAAAAATCACAAAAATATCATGATTTTATTATAACCACATAATCATCTATTTTGTAGTAACAAAACAAACACCTAACTGATTGAAGTAAACTAACCTTAACCACATATTTGGCATGTCCGTCCCAACATCATACATGAAGTGTTTGTTCCGTAGCTTGTAGCCTTTCCGCTGGGTTACCACAGCTGAGATTATGTTCTTGAGGAAGTTCTGTACGGCTACCACTATTAGATCAGCAGCCTCGTCATCTGCACCTTCTAGCCCGAGCTCCCATGCTGCGAGCATGAACCGTCCCACAACTAGTGCGTGATCTGGGAGGAAAATTTCCTGAAATATAAAATAAATAATTGATTATTATTATTCTAAATGCTAGACAGACAGTCAACGCTGATATGTTTAAATCATGGTTCACTTAGCACAGGTCAATACTGCTTAGACCTTTGTTTGTCAGTTTGCTTTTGAATTGGTACTATATTTGTTCCATTAAGCCATCTCCCAAGCCCAAATATCACCGGGAACATAACAAAACAAAGCAATTGGCTTTTTTTCACCTGGAGAGGATGGGTTAACTAACCATTTAACATGACAGTTTTCTCTTATTTTACTGGATAAAATACTGTCAGTATAAATGGTTAATCCTTGTTTGGAAAGCATCACCAAAACATGTCTCCTTAACCTCTACCACTGTCAACATAGGAGTAGCTTCCTTCACATACGACAAGGAAGCAAGGAGGAATCCGTCCGTATCTGTCATTGTATTAAAAAAAAAATTAAAAAGAAATACCTGTGCTGCGTATTTCAGCGCCCCATCGCTGCCCGCTCCAGGCGGAGAGTTGGCCGGCAAATACTCCAGCAAATCCGGTTCGAAATTCGACTTCTCAGAAGTGCGCGAACTCCGCTTATGACGGCGGCTGTTCCTGTGTGTACTGGCCTTCTCCTGTGCAATGTTCACGCAAGTCTCCGCCAAACCTTCCACTTTGTTCAACAAGGCTAGCAAGAATTCGTTGTGGAAGTGGACTTGGTCAGAAGTTAATAAGGCACGAGCTTCAGTATCAAATTCTTCTTTCGTTAGTTTCATGCGAAACCACTGCTTCATGTGGTGAAAGTATTTTGTAGATTTTTCGCCGAGCACCTCGTTGAGCTTTCGCCGAGCGATATTTAAGGCGTCTGAGGTCATATTTTCGATTGAATCGTAAGAATTTAATCAGGATCAGATGAATACGTTTATTTATTTCTCGTCGTCTCGTCGATGCAGTCACGCAGGCATGTCAGTATTGTCAGTGTCAAGCAAAGAGTATTGTAATATTGGTGTCAAGCAAGTGTCAGTGTCAACGGCACTGTCTGTCACTGTCACTGGCAAAGTGCTGGCAAAGTGCGCCACAGATAAGAGTACTTTTTATGTGTGTACTTAAGCGTTCTACATACCTTTCAATGGGGCAGGCGGCGCAAAGCTCTGCATAGATGGCGCCACTAGAGTTTGTCACATCTCGATTGAAGCACATTTAACTTTAAAAAATATTGTACGTTTAAAATACCGTTATAAATAAAAATAAGTATTAAACTTTGTATCTTAGGCCGAGACACTGTCGGTTAATGTTTCAAAGCCATTTAAATACAAAAGGTTTTGTTTAGACAGGAGCGTGTAAGTTATATTTTCGTAAACATACACTCGTCCGTTAAGCGCGATAAAAAGGATCCAAATGAAAAATACGGACGTCTGACTCCAGCGCAGCTAAAAGCACTGTTACGGCAACGCGAGCAATCAGTAAAAGGACCGCAAAATTAAGGTGGATGTAATGGGAAAATGAGGAAATTTCTGAAAAAGAAATCTAATTATCAATGTATTAGTATGTGTTCCGTAAAATATACGTAATAATAAACATTATCACCAAATATCAAGTTCATAGGTCTCAGCCATGTGGCATACTCTAGTGGCGCTACCTAGTGGCCATGTTTGCAGCAGCCTGCCCCATTTGTCACAACAACCGCCTTGAAAGTAACTAGCCACTAAAAACTACAATCGTCTGCAATCACGGATCTCTAGGCTTTGGGCCGGTTTTCATGCAATACATTCGGTTCGGTATTTGTGCAAAGTCGTTTACTCCTTAAACGCGTCGCGGGCAAAAGCTAGTAATGTAAGTAATGGTATGCCTTACTGTAATTTTAAGTCCTCAACGTGTCAAAAATACGTGGAAGTATCTTTGTGATAAATATTTTGTACTGGCTTGTAACGACTAAAAAGTTACTTTGAAAACAGTAAACCTTTGTTACAATGAAACCTTGACTAACAACGTTTTTATTTCCTAGTACTAGCTTTTGCCCACGACGTTGTCTGCGTAGAACTCGTTCATCGCGTTAAGATTATATTTATATTCTTTTATTTCATTCACTTACCTATTTATACAGTAAGTATACATACAGTATCCAGTGTCCTTCCCGTGGACTCAAAGTATCTCAAACTCCATAACAAATTTAATTTAAATTGGTTCAGCGATTTAAGCGGGAAGAGGTAAAGGTAACAAACAGACACACTTTCGCATTTACCTATATTAACATCCAATACTCAATTTACATTAAATGTGACTTTACTTAGAACCTATATTAAAACTAATACTTATATCCACAGACCTACAGGTACTTGGTCACCCTAATTAGAACGAGACACCGGTCACTAGTACTCTTTCTCTGTCGGCCTCACTTTTTCGGCGCAGTACTCAATCCGTCTTAGGTATAGATCCATGTCTGCAATAGACGTCTGTGATGATGATCTAAAAACCAGACCATTAACCATAACTGCCTCTCTTGGTTGTTTCGATATGTATGAAGAACGATTTAAGTGATGGGTTGCCAGATGGCATCAAGTTACAAGGTGATTATTATCACGCGATACCCTCATATCACAATATGTATCACTCGCGTATTCATGAATATTGAAGGAAAATCTATTATAATATTCACACCACGGTGCCTACTGATAGTGCTGGCGGCACAGAAGGGCTTTGTATGGAGAATGCTGCAAATGGTGTTAAAAGCATGAAAATCGGTACGATTGATCTTTAGGACATATGAAATAATTTGACCCGTTAGACGAAAAAAAAAACGAAGAGGAGAGGAGTTATGACGACTTCTTTTTTGGTAAGGAATTTAAAAAAAAAAAACCTGAAACCCATCGTGTGTGGTATCAAACGAAAGGGCTTTCTGAGCCAGTTCTAAAAATATATCACATCACTTAAGTCACTTGTCTTAAATTAAAATAAAAATAATTTTCAAAACATACCAAGTTTTGACTCCTTCTGGTACGATACCGTTGAATATTTTTTTGTAAAATATACCTAATATGGTACCTAATATCCTCATATCTAACCTCAAGAAAGCAGTCTTGAAAATATTTACATTTAGTATTTTTTTATAATTTTTCATTATTACAAAGTTTGCTTAGCAACATCAACGAAGGAAAATTGGCGGAAATAATTCGTGACTAAGCGAATTTTGCCAGAGTTGTAGGTACAGTCGACCTAAATAACATACTAAAAGGACTGGTCGATGGGGGTAGAACTAAAGGGTGGGAGGGGGGTGTAATGGTCCCTTTTTTAGTTTTTCGTAAAAAACTCGTAAATGGTGTCTTATAGCAAAAAATGTTTAGAGACAGAAACAATCTACATAAAATTTTCTACAAAAAAGGTTCTATACACTTTTCCGCTAGGATGCATATTTAATCTTATATCTTTAAACGAGCAATACTTGTATATTTATTTATTTAAATATTTATTTATTTCGGGGATCTCGGAAACCTAACGATTTTGATGAAATTTGGTATGTGGGGGTTTTCGGGGACTAGCAATCGATCTAGCTAGGTTTCATGCTCGGGAAAACGCCGAGCAAAGCTCGGTCGCCCAGATATTGAGATTTTAAAGGGGGCAATTTAATTATCATTGGCTTCTCATTCCTTTGTTTCATTCCCGAACCCGAACCGGCCGAAATATGCATCTTAGCGAAAAATTGTATAGAGCCTTTTTTGCAGAGAATTTTATGTAGATTACTTGTGTCTATAAACATATTTTGCTATTAGACACCATTTACGAGTTTTTTTACGAAAAACTAAAAAAGGGACCTTTACACCCCCCTCCCACCCTTTAGATCTACCCCCATCGACCAGTCCTTTTAGTATGTTATTTAGGTCGACTGTACCTACAACTCTGGCAAAATTCGCTTAGTCACGAATTATTTCCGCCAATTTTCCTTCGTTGATGTTGCTAAGCAAACTTTGTAATAATGAAAAATTATAAAAAAATACTAAATGTAAATATTTTCAAGACTGCTTTCTTGAGGTTAGATATGAGGATATTAGGTACCATATTAGGTATATTTTACAAAAAAATATTCAACGGTATCGTACCAGGAGGAGTCCAAACTTGGTTTGTTTTGAAAATTATTTTAATTTTAATTTAAGACAAGTGACTTAAATGTAATGATGTGATATATTTTTAGAACTGGCTCAGAAAGCCCTTTCGTTTGATACCACACACGATGGGTTTCAGAACATTTTTTTTAAAATTCCATACAAAAAAAAAGGAATCATCATAACTCCTCTGCTCTTCGTTTTTTTTTTCGTCCAACGGATCAAATTATTTCATATGTCCTAAACATATCCTAAAGATCAATCTTACCGATTTTCATGCTTTTAACACCATTTGCAGCAACTTTTTGCGTACCGATAGGACTATGACGAATCTGACGACTGGCAGCTTTGTTCTCTTTTGTTCTAGACTCCTTAGATTCGCATTTTTGTGCTACCTAGCCTCCTTTTAGTTGGTTGTAAAGAGGAGTAATAGGTAATATAAAATTGCCAAATGAAACCATAATGAAACAAATTAGTTGAATAAATAACATTTTAAAATCATTTATTAAAAATTGATACCCTAAATAATACAAATATTGATACAAAATAAATATGAAGTATAAATAAATATAGCACCGCGATTATATCCAGGATCAAGGATCTAGGATATGGGCATCCCAGAGAAGTCTTCACACCCATATCTGCTAATGCAATAACATTTTAATGATTTCATTACTATTTAGACGTAGGTTTTTGTTGATACAGTACAGTTCACACCCATCAATAACTAGTATGTTAAAAAGAGTTTCTCGGCGTCATTTTTACGTGTACACCATTCCTGGACTTCAGTATGAGATCTCCACACGGCTCGGGCTCGTCTCCACTCGGCGAAAGCTCGAAGCGCTTCACTATCGCTGCCAGTGTAACTTTCAATTCCAACATGGCGAACTTTTGACCTGCAAACGCATTACCTATCTATCTATCTATACATATAATAAAGCAGAAGAGGGTCAAAAATCTGTACATTGAAGATATAAGAAAAAAAATCGATTGAGGGGTCTTAGAATCGATAACAGAACACATTTCAACGGTTTTTAGAATTCATGTCTGTTTGTCTGTTTGTCTGTCTGTTTATTTGTCTAACTATCACGTGAAAACTAGCGAATGGATTTTAATACAGCCTTCAATAATATGTTTATTGGATCTTCGGCGAGGTTATAGGCTATAAAAATCATACAGATTGGGGATTAAAAGGGGTGAAAACAGGGGTTGAACTTTGTATAGGAAGTCCTTCAATTTGTGATTTAAAGGCTTGAAAATTGGTAAGCATCTACTTGGAAGCAAAGGAAAAAAAAACCCATTCAAACATTGTGCAATAAACAGATAGTATTTGAAAAAACGGGGGACGAAATATACTTGAGAGGCCAAAGACAAAAAAACAAAAGTCCCTCAAACCATATTAACTGTTTGATATGAGAGATCTAATTATGTTGGACAGTCGGTCGCTATCAATATTCACAAACCTAGGTACATACCAGTCGAGAGAGTTGGCCGAGTTGCATCAACTTTATTTGTTTAAAAAGCCATTTTACTGTTCAAATAATAAGGTTCAAAATGTATAAATTTAAATATTAATATTTTTGTATTATAAATTTTTTTTTGGGGTGTTGATTACAACAATGATATCCATTTTCAAATGCAAGATGGCGGATATGTTTGAGGTTCTTCGGAATACGGGGATATCAGGAGTGGGGAAGGGGGGGGGGTTCTCAAAGCCAGAAAATAAACGAAATCGCAGTTCGCATCGAAGTAAAGTTTGTCAAAGTTGCAAATTTGGATGAACTAACTGATCCATACAACATACCGAAGACCGGCCGGGTCAGACTTTCCACATTTAGGGTATATAGGTATTTGTTAGTAAAATATAGGTATGTAACAATAAACATTAAGTATGACCAAATTCGAAATTCATAGGCCGAAAAACAAAAACTCAATCTCAGAAAATCACACATCTCCCAGGAACAACCAGGGTGGGTGCGCTATCAACCTGGGCCTCTACTCCACCTTTGAATGTGAAAGAACAAACAAAGGTAGTAAGGTTCTCCAATAATTTTTAAACAAAAAAATATGTAGGTATTCATCCACCGACGACTATTTTTTTTCTTTAAAATTTTGCGCTCACTGCGCTCGCTTATACATCTACATTCCTTAATACGTAAGAAGTCTTTTCTGCACCCTGCATCACAATGTTCTAAAAGTTTCACGCTCGCTTCGCTCGAGTTTTCATCTACATGACTTGATGTGTATAAAGTCTTTTCCACACATGCATTACAATGTTCGAAAAAATTTGCGCGCGCGTTTTCATCTACATTACTCGATGAATATGGAGTATTTTCCGCACATGCATCATAATGTTCGAAAATTTCCGCGCGCGCTACGCTCCCTACATTACTTAATGCGTGTGAAAAATATTCCGCACCTTTTTTTTCTTTTTTTTCCTCACCTGTATCATAATGTTCCAAATATTTCGCGCTCGCTTCGCTCGCCTTTTTAACTACATTACTTGATGCGTATGAAGTCTTTTCCGCTCCAGCATCATAATTTTCGAAACATTTCACGCTCGCTGCGCTCGCGTTTTCATCTACATTACTTAAACTTAATGCGTATGAAGTATTTTCCGCGCCTGCATCATTATTTCCGAAAATTTTGCGCTCGCTTCGCTCGCGTTTTCATTAACATAACTCGATACGTGTGAAGTATTTTCCGCACCTACCTACATCGTAATGATCGAAAATTTTCGCGCGCGCTACGCTCGGGTTCTCATTTAATGACTTTATACGTATGAAGTCTTTTCCGCACCTGCATCATAATGTTCGAAACATTTCGCGCTCGCTACGCTCGCGTTTTCATCTACATGACTTAATGCGTATATTGCGTATGAAGTATTATCCTCACCTGTATCATAATGTTGCAAATATTTCGCGCTCGCTTCGCTCGCCTTTTTAACTACATTGCTTGATACGTATGAAGTCTTTTCCGCACCTGCATCATAATGTTCGAAACATTTCGCGCTCGCTACGCTCGCGTTTTCATCTACATGACTTAATGCGTATGAAGTATTATCCTCACCTGTATCATAATGTTCCAAATAATTTGCGCTCGCTTCGCTCGCCTTTTTCACTACGTTACTTGATGCGTATGAAGTCTTTTCCGCGCCTGCATCATAATGTTCGAAACATTTCATGCTCGCTGCGGTCGCGTTTTCATACATTACTTAATGTGTATGAAGTTTTTTCCGCACCTGCATCATCATGTCCGAAAATTTTCGCGCTCGCTTCGCTCGCGTTTTCAGTTACATAACTTGATACGTGTAAAGTATTTTCTGCACCTACATCGTAATGTTCGAAAGATTTCGCGCTCGCTACGCTCGCGTTTTCATCTGCATAACTTAATGCGTATAAATATTTTCCGTACCTGTATCATAATGTTCCAAACATTTCGCGCTCGCTTCGCTTGCCTTTTTAACTACATTACTTGATGCATATAAAGCCTTTACCGCATCTGCATCATCATGTCCGAAAATTTTCGCGCTCGCTTCGCTCGTGTTTTCAGTTACATAACTTGATACGTGTAAACTATTTTCTGCACCTACATCGTAATGTTCGAAACATTTCGCGCTCGCTACGCTCGCGTTTTCATCTGCATAACTTAATGCGTATGAATATTTTCCACACCTGTATCATAATTTTTCAAATAATTCGCGCTCGCTTCGCTCGCCTTTTTAACTAAATTACTTGATGCGTATGAAGTCTTTTCCGCGCCTGCATCATAATGTTTGAAATATTTCGCGCCTGCTGCGCTCGCGTTTTCATCTACATTTACTTCATGCGTTTGTAGTATATTCCGCACCTGCATCATAATGTTCGAAACATAGGGAAGGATATGGGACACCGCAAGGGGGGTGGAAGAGAGATAACTAGCTTAGCGCCTAAAATAAAAGAATAGCAAAAACATTCTAATACGATGACCGAGTTCTACGCAGACGAAGTCGCGGGCAAAAGCTAGTATATAATATACCTAGTCATAGTCACATAGTCAGTGTTTCTAAAAGAGTGTCTAAAGCGTTTACAGACCTATAATTTGCTAAGACAACAGCTTTGAAAGTGAATGGTTTCAATGATTCACCTCTTTCCATCTTAAATAACTACGTCTCTAGGTTGTTAGTGACGTACGTTTGTACGTCACTAACAACCTAGTTTGTACAACGTTTTAACTAGGTACTCTAGGTAGGCTAATATTTTTATATAAATCGCCCAAAGCCCAAAGAGTCGGACTGTTCTGTAGGTAATGTTCGTGAATCGAGAGCTGAAAAATTGGCCATTAAAATCCAATGAACCAAGTAACAGCTGTCCACCCAAGTCTAAAATTCATAATAAGACTCCTACCCACTTTTCCCGAAAATAAATCTTATCGGGGTTATCATTGCTACCCGCCGGGAACTTGCTGTCATCCCTCGGCCAGCCTATCGGTCATCCGCTGATGACCTCTGGGTTACGTTGTCTATTAAAGTTACCCGTGCTATGCTACACGTATTAAACCAACTTCACATACTGTGTGTTTTATATCTGTGCAAACAAAACAAGGGCTATAGGTACGTTTTTACAAGCTGTCTAATTATTTAAATAAACTTTTCACATGTGTGTTTTTGTTTTATATCTGTGCAAACAAAACAAGGGCTATACGTTTTCACAATAGCTGTCTAATTATTTAAATAAACTTGGTGATAATTATAATGCTACATGATTGCGAGGATAGGTATTTGATCATAGATCATAGGCGATATATTGATTGAAAGAGACGCGCGTATGTTTTTCGTTCACGACAAAACGGGATGCAACATTCTTCGGGAATGGCTTTTTTTTTGACAAATCTCGATAAATATCTGACTGTGTGCAGGTTTATTAAATTTCCTCTTGTCAGAGTATAGAGGAGGTCAAATACCATCATATTAACTTAATCGTGTCTTTTAATAACGTTTTGTTTTAGTAGGCAGCGTAAAAAAGGAAAATTAAGTCTCAACTTTGGATTTATTTTCTATCGACAAAAAGCAATCGTGTTTCGGATATTTATATATTTACTAGCGGACCCGGCAGACGTCGTCCTGCCCGGAAAAGCAGTGCCACCTACCTGGTCGAATTGTATTTTCAAACCATGCAGGATTTATGCGCTCGTGAGATAAAAATACTGGGCTGTTATTCATAAAGCTGGAAGCCGCTCAACCAATCTCACTGAAGCGCAAACTCTTAGGGTATTTCTGGCGTGGTCGTGTTGGAGGTTTCCTCTGGATTTTCCCTAGGCCACTCACCTAGCGCGCGCCCCTATCACTCTCTTGGGCCCGGCCTATAAAGCCAAAGTCAGGTTAAAAAAGGACACTGTTTGTCTTTGTCCAAGTACTTGCCGTTAGGATGATGACCACAACCGAAAATGATATGCCTGAGTGGCACTCCTGGACGGCGGCATGCCCGACAAATGTCGACAGTAGGTACCGCTTTTAGGATATATTTCCAGAAATTCTTCGTCATGCATGATAACTTCGTCTGCGATTGCACAGACAAAACCTTCGGCTTCCCCGCAACGTACCCAGTTCACCGACGCGAGCAGTCTATGTCGGGCCCCGTACGGGCCCCGTTGAAGCGCCTGTGTAGCTCTTTAGGTACAGTCGGGTTCATTGTTATGTATACACTTTTTTACCTAATCGAAAGCTTTTGCTTTCAAATTGTAGGCGACCGCATTCGATTAGGTAAAAAGTGTATACTTATTCTTTATATCAATGAACTCGACTGTATCTTCCACTCCGCCTTGTGGTAGTCTAGTCAGTTCTCAATACTTTGAACTTGAAGTTTGCGCCAGTTTTCGGATTCTCTGGCGCACCTGTCTTTACCTTAAAGTGTTAGGCCGAAGAAGGCCGTTGCGATATTCTTGGCTGACATGCTAGCGGACCCGGCAGACGTCGTCCTGCCCGGAAAAGCAGTGCCACCTACCTGGTCGAATTGTATTTTCAAACCATGCAGGATTTATGCGCTCGTGAGATAAAAATACTGGGCTGTTATTCATAAAGCTGGAAGCCGCTCAACCAATCTCACTGAAGCGCAAACTCTTAGGGTATTTCCGGCGTGGTCGTGTTGGAGGTTTCCTCTGGATTTTCCTTAGGCCACTCACCTAACGCGCGCCCCTATCACTCTATTGGGCCCGGCCTATAAAGCCAAAGTCATGTTAAAAAAGGACACTGTTTATCTTTGTCCAAGTACTTGCCGTTAGGATGATGACCACAACCGAAAATGATATGCCTGAGTGACACTCCTGGACGGCGGCATGCCCGACAAATGTCGACAACGTACCCAGTTCAAAGACGCGAGCAGTCTATGTCGGGCCCTGTACGGGCCCCGTTGAAGCGCCTGTGTAGCTCTAGGCACAGTCGAGTTCATTTATGTGTATACACTTTTTTACCTAATCGAATGCTTTTGCTTTCAAATTGTAGGCGACCGCATTTGATTAGGTAAAAAAGTGTATACTTACCTTTATATCAATGAACTCGACTGTATCTTCCACTCCGCCTTGTGGTAGTCAGTGCTCAATAATTTGAAGACTGTGCCAGATTTCTGATTCTCTGGCGCACCTGTCTTTGCCTTAAAGTGTTAGGCCGAAGAAGGCCGTATGTAATACGTAATGTATTTAAGCCGTTGTGTGGATTGTGTGGTAATTTGGGTCACTTACACTTGCATTTTCCCGTAAACATTTTTTCTGCATTCATATTTGTTCGCCGCGTGTAAACTGCTTACAATTCGAGTTTCGTGTGTGACGACCAATATTTCCACAACATATTACGTTTTATGTTTATGTATTGAAGCTTTTTACTGATTTTATAATTAAAGAGTTATTTATATATTAAATTGCCTTACGTCCACTCTACCATAATTTTACAATAATAAATAAATCTCAATTCAATTCAATTCAATCTTGTAAATAAATCTCGCTTACTTATGGAAATATGTCAGTGACGCAAGTGACTTCGCATGTCTTATTGAGCACCGTCCGTCAAATGCCAAAGAGTTTGTTCTACGCTATCTATGATACACAAATGTTCAGCAGATCCGTTTTTTAACGAAAACACGAAAACGACGCCCCCTGCCGGGTCCAATTCTCTCAATCGAACTTTCCGGGACCAACACAAATATACACACAAAATTTCATCCCAATCGGTGCAGCCGTTTAGGAGGAGATATGAAACTAACACACGTACAGAAGAATTATATATATAAAGATTGCCTTACGTCCACTCTACCATAATTTTACAATAATAAATAAATCTCAATTCAATTCAATTCAATCTTGTAAATAAATCTCGCTTACTTATGGAAATATGTCAGTGACGCAAGTGACTTCGCATGTCTTATTGAGCACCGTCCGTCAAATGCCAAAGAGTTTGTTCTACGCTATCTATGATACACAAATGTTCAGCAGATCCGTTTTTTAACGAAAACACGAAAACGACGCCCCCTGCCGGGTCCAATTCTCTCAATCGAACTTTCCGGGACCAACACAAATATACACACAAAATTTCATCCCAATCGGTGCAGCCGTTTAGGAGGAGATATGAAACTAACACACGTACAGAAGAATTATATATATAAAGAAGATGTCACACCTGGCCATAAAGTGGCCATTATCGCACGCTCCGCGCGCGAAAAAACCCACTTCCTGGCCAGGGGGTGACATAAAATTTTGTACTTACCACAGGCGATAATAAAGAAAGCCTCAGATCGCATATTTATCGCCCTTGCCTTCGGCTCGGGCGTAAAATACCTGCGATCTGAGACATTCTTTGTTTTATCGCCCTTGTTAAGTAATGTACTATTATTTAATTATGGTGTGTTATTGCTATTGTCAATACCTACCACAGTAAAGAATCATATATCTAAAAATCAGTCCCTATTGTTTCCTCGAAACTATAAGGGTTCCTTGTTTACTACGGAGCCCTAAAAAGAGATACTTTAAAACATTGCCAAGAAATTATTTGTTAGACAAGAATTTGCCAAACCGTACATTTGCAAAAACAGGAATGTGCCACATGCTGTTTTGCCAAATGATCATTGGCCAAAATAAATATTTGGGACATATAGTTTGGGACATGATAATTTGCTATTCATTTTACGCCGATACTTTACTGAACCATAGGGAAGTTCTTACCAATGCAGTTTCTAGGACCAGCGCTGAAAGCAATATAATTGAAGGCGCTTTTCGCATTATTTGAAGCTTCAAATCGTTCTGGACGAAACTCGAGGGGATCTTCAAATACATCCGGGTTCCTTTGCAGACGGAAAATGTTGATTATAACTGCTGTGTCCTTGGGATAGCGCAAGCCCCCCATTTCTGAAAGAAAACTATGTGTAAAGTACACATCGTTTGTTTCATAATTTATTTATTTAAACTTTATTGCACAAACAATATAAGTACAAATGGCGGACTTAATGCCATGAGGCATTTTCTACCAGTCAACCATAGGGCCAAACAGAAACACAATGAATGAAACACAGAATGTCTGTTCTTTTTATACACGCTAATATTGACACCACAGTATTGTGATAATAATCACCATGTAACCCGCTCCATTGAAAGCTTACCGGTATCTTCAGTAACCAGTCTTTGGATCAGCGGCACCGACGGGTACAACCGAAGGGATTCCTTAATGACACAGTCCAGATATTTCATCTGCTGCAGTTCGCTGTTGATCAAAAACAATAGCATTATGTCGTTTTAACACCTTCCCAATGCGCTGCATCAGAAACATCTTCGGGATACACTGGAAGGATAGAGTCACAAACGAGAGGGTGCTCGAGATTGCACAGCTTACCACTCTCTTTGCGTTGATAAAGCAGAGACGCTTACGCTGGTTGGGGCATGTGCATCGAATGCAACCGTCACGTTTGCCGCGGCGTGTTTTGCTTGGCGCCATAGCTGATGCCAAAAGAAGTGTCGGTAGGCCGATTTTGCGCCATAAGGACTGCGCCAAGCGAGACATGCATGCACGCATTAAACATCCCGGTTCACAAATGGGATGAGCTTGCCGAGGACAGGGACAAATGGCGCAAACTGATGCTCAATGGGCGTCAAGTCCACGATAAAGCATGGTTTGCGACTCCCACAGACAAGCGAGCCAAGCAAGAGACATCGACCAGAGACCTGTTCGCCACGGGCGAACTTTACTTGCCTGGGTTGCGGTCGGGTATGCCGCTCTCGCATCGGCTTACACAGCCACAAAAGACGCTGTCTACCTGCATGACACTGCTTGTATAGTCTGTAATAGACTCGAAGGCTATTGATGATCTCGTTTAGACACAAATAAGTTAATATGATGGCATTTTATTTTTACCACATCTAAACTCTGTCAAGAGCAAATTGCTTAAAACTGCACACAGTCAGATATTTATCGAGATTTGTCTAAAAAAATCATTCCCGAAGAGTGTTGTATCCCGTTTTGCCGTGCGCAAAAGACATAAGCGTGTCTCTTTCACGGGGGGTGTGGTTTACTGAATCAATATTTATATCCCCTTAAGCAGCCTTTTTTCATACCTCTATTATGGCAAACAGGCATATATCCCACGTGAATGGTAGACTTATGGACTGCATTAAGGCAATTTTTATACTTTATAAAAAGTACTTAAATTTAAGTAAATCACAGACAAAGAATGAACCAATTCAAAATGAGTAATTAATCCGTAAGTATGCATTACCTGAAAGTCGGATCTCTTCCTAAATCCCCGCTTAAAATGTCTTTTTGCTCTTCCAATATCTTTCGCTGCACTTCTGGATATTTCGCGATACAGTACAATCCATAAGTGAGTCCCGCCGCTGTAGTGTCATGGCCCTGCAACAATTTATGAAGAAAATGTAGGCTTCAAAATGGGAGGTAGGTACGTATTTCTGTTTCATAGTTGCGTCTAAATATTATTTAGAATTGCTACGTTTGTGAATATTATTAGGCGGGGCGGGTGATCGTTTGGTGAGCTAACGATGTAACGATTGATCGCCTGGCGTCTGGGGGTCTTTCGCTCTAGCTCGAAGAAGAAGGTGCGACAGAGAGAGAGATAGGTACTTCTTTTTCGGTACGCGGTAGATCCACTTGATTTTGATTTTTAAATCCTTAAAAGAAGGTTGGTCCGCGCAAACGGAACACCTTGTTTCCGCGTCCTAGTAACCTGCCAATTTGTCATTAACAACCAAGAGACGCAGCTATAAGACGGAAAGAGAAATAATTCCAGAATTTCTAACTTAAGCCACAAAGTAAATAGCGACGGCACGCGCCGGAGCAGAGCTCAGTACAAAGTGCCATTTTCGCCGCACGCACACAGACGTAACATTTACAGGCATTCTCGGTTGATTTCGGACGAGCTTAGTCGCGACTGTCACTGTCGCGTCGCGAGTACTAGTTGTGCGCGCGTTGATCACTTGACGTCCCCGCCGCTACGTAGGTACTTTGTGTCACGTACGTCAAAATGAATAACCGATATTATTACAGTTGGAATGTATTTTATTGTTTAAGTACAACAAAAAACTGTGCCTACACTTTCTTCAAATTTTCAAACGATATTGAAAGGTAAATAAAACGGTTTTCTCATTTTGGTAGTTACAATACCTAGGTAGGTAGGTAATTTTTTGAAACTAGCATCTTTGATAACGACGATCAACCATTACACATTCATCTTATCGTTCGCTGGTAAAACGCCAGTATTTAAGTACTATGGTTTAGTTAAGTAGGTTCCTAATTAATATATGTATATTATTTATATTCTTTGTTGGCGCTCTCAACCGCCGCCGGTCACAAGTCACAACTCGCAGCGGGTCACGTATCAATTTATTAGGGTTCCGTACCCGAAGCGTCAAAACGGAACCCTATTGGTGTCGCCCAGACGTCCGTCCGTCCGTCCGTCGTCTGTCACAAAATTTGTTCCGAAGAATTTTTAGACTTTTCATTGACCTATGAACTTGAAACTTGGTGACAATGTTCAATATTACGTATATTTTAACAACAAATACTATTATATTGATAAATCATATTTTTGAGGTTGATTCGGAACCCTAAATGTGCGAAGTCCGACTCGCACTTGGCCGGTTTTTTACCAAGATATGCTGGTTCATATTTAAATGTCATGTTGAAGAATTTTTATTATACCTACTCCTTTTTAAAATTCAGAATCAATACAGAAGCAACCCTGTGAGTCGGGCAAGTTTAGGTATGTATTTTCAAGAACGGCGGGAACGGACCTTCTGTATATTTTTTATTTTGTGCTTAAGCGAAAGTGGTAGAGGCGTAGATAGGGAGACGAACGTTGCGGCATGCGAGAAACTTTGTTTCTTCTGTTAAACTTTTATTCTGTTATAATTATAATACATCTTTAATCTTTATATTAAAAAAATCTTTATTCTGTTATAATACATACTTCAAACATAAACGTTACAACTTCATCTCGGACGCACTCGTCACTCATGACTTTGCCATCTTCTTCGGCTAGTAACAGCAAGTCGAGGAAGGCATGTTTATTCTTCACACCTATAAGAAGAAATAAGTTATTCTGTGGCAGACCTTATCTCGTAGTAATATAGTTCACAAATAGTGCTGCCTTTGATAGTACCACATTATCAGTTAAATAAGGCTGGATATTACCACTTTCGAGTTTTTTAAAACCATCTGAGACATAGAATATTGTGTCTGAAATTCTAAAAAAAATATATGTGTTACATAAGGATCTTGTCTAGTCAAAATAGCAGTGTGTTTTTTCAATATTACGGCTTTAGTACTGATATTTTACATTTAATTTTTGTACTCAATTAAAGATCATAAATAGTTATAGACAAATTCGCAGGATCTGCTTGGATAAAATGATTGCCTTCATGATTAGATAAATATTTACGAAAACTACGCGCAAACTTCCGTAGAGAGCGGGATGGTTAATTGCAAACTCACACGTGTTAGAGCAGGAATGTTTTGCATTATGAATATTGTGATTCCTACCTGGGTTTCCCCAGGCAAAAGTTGCTATCTTATTATATTTAGATACTAGCTTTTGCCCGCGACTTCGTGTGCGTAGAACTCGGTCATCGTATTAGAATGTTTTTGCTATTCTTTTATTTTAGGCGCTTATCTCTCTTCCGGGTGGAACCTTGCGGTGTCCCATATCCTTCCCTATGTTTCGAACATTATGATGCAGGTGCGGAATATACTACAAACGCATGAAGTAATGTAGATGAAAACGCGAGCGCAGCGGGCGCGAAATATTTCAAACATTATGATGCAGGCGCGGAAAAGACTTCACACGTATCAAGCAATGTATTTAAAAAGGCGAGCGAAGCGAGCGCGAAATATTTGGAACATTATGATACAGGTGAGGAAAATACTTCATACGCATTAAGTCATGTACATGAAAACGCGAGCGTAGCGATCGCGAAAATTTTCGGACATAATGATGCAGGTGCGGAAAAGACTTTATATGCATCAAGTAATGTAGTTAAAAAGGCGAGCGAAGCGTGCGTGAAATGTTTGGAACATTATGATACAGGTGCGGAAAATATTCATACGCATTAAATCATGCAAATGAAAACGCGAGCGCAGCGAGCGTGAAATGTTTCGAACATTATGATGCAGGCCTGGAAAAGACTTCATACGCATCAAGTAATGTAGTTAAAAAGGCGAGCGAAGCGAGCGCGAATTATTTGAAACATTATGATACAGGTGTGGAAAATGCTTCATACGCATTAAGTCATGTAGATGAAAACGCGAGCGTAGCGAGCGCGAAAATTTTCGGAAAATGATACAGGTGCGGTAAAGACTTTATATGCATCAAGTAATGTAGTTAAAAAGGCAAGCGAAGCGAGCGCGAAATGTTTGGAACATTATGATACAGGTGCGGAAAATATTCATACGCATTAAGTTATGCAGATGAAAACGCGAGCGTAGCGAGCGCGAAATCTTTCGAACATTACGATGTAGGTGCAGAAAATACTTTACACGTATCAAGTTATGTAACTGAAAACGTGAGCGAAGCGAGCGCCAAAATTTTCGGACATAATGATGCAGGTGCGGAAAAGACTTCATACGCATTCAAGCACGTAGATATAGAAACTCTAAGGGGGGGGACGGGTCATAAATTCAGTACACATCTACGACGAAAACGCGAGCGTAGCGAGCGCGAAATTTTTCGAACATTATGATGCAAAATGCGGAAAATACTTCATGTTACGCATCAACATCAAGTCATAACATACCTAGATGAAAAACGCGAGTGCATCGAGCGCGAAATTTTTCGAACAGTATGATTCTAATGCGGAAAATACTTCATATGCATCAACATCAAGTCATAACATACCTAGATGAGGAACGCGAGCGTAGCGAGCGCGAAATTTTTCGAACATTATGATGCAGGTGCGGAAAACTTCACACGCATCAAGTCATAACACATCTAGATGAAAACGCAAACGCGAAAATTACGATGCAGGTGCGGAAAACTTCACACGCATCAAGTCATAACACATCTAGATGAAAACGCGAGTGCGAAATTTTTCGAACATTATGATGCGGGTGCGGAAAATACTTCATACGCATCAAGACGTCTAGGATGAAAACGCAAGCGCAGCGAGCGCAAAATTTTTCGGTCATTATAATGCAGGTGCGGAAAATACCATACATAATTAATGTAAAGATAGCTTTTGATTCTCCGAAAAAATAAATACCCTGTGGAAATCGACACTAAGAAACTAACATCCCAAAGCACAATGTAAGTAAATCTACATATTTTTAGGGTGTCGTGCCCAAAGGATCCAAATGGAGTCCTATTGCTGTCTCATGGCTGTCTCTCATGTACAGACGAACACCTGACTATTGGAGCTTCCGTTTTCAAATTTTCATAGTATAAGCATGTTGTTGACCCAAAGTCATGCAATTTTTATTTTTATGTTTTAAGTGGGGAAAAAATTGACCCATCGCATCAAGTGGGGTACCTATGGTTGTTTAGATCTCGTGGAATAAATGAAGTATTTTTGTTTAAAAAATATTGGAAACCCATCGAGTTCGGTCTAGTGAAGGCCTAGGTTGATAGCGCACCGACCCTGGTTGCTCCTGAGAGGTGACTTTCTGTCAGGTAGGAGATAGTTAGTTAGAGAGATATACCATCTTGTCTTGCTCTGAATGAGCAGCCACCACCCCACCCCAGCCAAAGACCAGCTGCCAAACTAAGTTATTTTACGAAATTTTGTTCCGAATATTTTTATTGCTTCCTATGGGCCTATGAACTTCGAATTTGGTCATACCTACTTAAGTTTAATAACAAACAGGTAGGTTAGGTATATTTTACTAACAAATACCCTAAATGTGCGAAGTCCGACTCGGTCTAGGCCAGTTTTTCGGTTCCATGGATCAGTTAGGCTAGTTTAATGTTCATCCAAATTTGCAACTTCGAAAAACTTGACTTCGTTACAAAACAAAACACGAGAACATTAATTTGACCATTTTTGAATGGCCATAGCTAGGCGTATAGATCTGCGGTTTTGCTTAAATTGTTTCAAATTAATTACATAAAAAAATGTATGTATTTTATACATTTTGCTGACGGAAAACGCAAAGTTTATGACTTTTAGAACAGTTGCTGTTGATACTGGCTACGTATAAATAAACATATTTATTTTCTTAAAAGGGAAAAAAATTGGGTCACACTGATTTTTTTTCTGGCTCTAGGAATGATCAGTGGACCATCGAGCCCTAAGGGGGGGGTTTGAACCCCCTAAACCCCCCCCCACATATACGTCCCTGTACGCATTAAGTAATGTATGAAAACGCGAGCGCAGCGAGCGTGAAATGTTTCGAACATTATGATGCAGGCGCGGAAAAGACTTCATACGCATCAAGTAATGTAGTGAAAAAGGCGAGCGAAGCGAGCGCAAATTATTTGGAACATAATGATACGGTGAGGATAATACTTCATACGCATTAAGTCATGTAGATGAAAATGCGAGCGTAGCGAGCGCGAAATGTTTCGAACATTATGATGCAGGTGCGGAAAAGACTTCATACGTATCAAGCAATGTAGTTAAAAAAGCGAGCGAAGCGAGTGCGAAATAGTTGCAACATTATGATACAGGTGAGGATAATACTTCATACGCATTAAGTCATGTAGGTGAAAACGCGAGCGTAGCGAGCGCCAAATGTTTCGAACATTATGATGCAGGTGCGGAAAAGACTTCATACGCATCAAGTTATATAGATGAAAACGCGAGCATAGCGAGCGCGAAATGTTTCAAACATTATGATGCAGGTGCGGTATATACTTCACACGCATCAAGTAATGTAGATGGAAACGCGAGTGCAGCGAGCGTGAAATGTTTGCGGAAAATACTTCATACACATAAAGTCATTTAAATGAGAACGCGAGCGTAGCGAGCGCGAAATCTTTCGAACATTAGATACAGGTGCGGAAAATACTTCATACGCATCAAGTATTGTAGAGAGCGTAGCGCGAGCGAAAATGTTTACATGTAGGTGCAGAAAATACTTTACACGTATCAAGTTATGTTAATGAAAACACGAGCGAAGCGAGCGCAAAATTTTCGAACATTATGATGAATGTGCGGAAAATACTTCATATTCATCGAGTAATGTAGATGAAAACGCGAGCGCAAATCGTTTCGAACATTGTAATGCATGTGTGGAAAAGACTTTATACGCATCAAGTCATGTAAATGAAAACTCGAGCGAAGCGAGCGTGAAACTTTTAGAACATTGTGATGCAGGGTGCGGAAAAGACTTCTTACGCATTAAAGAATGTAGATGTAAACGCGAGCGCAGCGAGCGCAAAATTTTAAAGAAAAAAAATTAGTTGTCGGTGGTTGAATACATATTTTTTTTTATAAATTATTGGAGAACCTTACTACCTTTGTTTGTTCTTTCACATTCAAAGGTGGAGTAGAGGCCCAGGTTGATAGCGCACCCACCCTGGCTGTTCCTGGGAGATGTGTGATTTTCTGAGATTGAGTTTTTGTTTTCTATCGGCCTATGAATTTCGAATTTGGTCACACTTAATGTTAATTGTTACATACCTATATTTTACTAACAAATACCTATATACCCTAAATGTGGAAAGTCTGACCCGGCCGGTCTTCGGTATGTTGTATGGATCAGTTAGTTGATCCAAATTTGCAACTTTGACAAACTTTACTTCGATGCGAACTGCGATTTCGTTTATTTTCTGACTTTAAGAATGGTCAGTGGACCCCCCCCCCCCCCTTCCCCACTCCTGATATCCCCGTACCCCGAAGAACCTCAAACATAACCCATAACTATTATTAAGAAAATAAATGTCCGCCATCTTGCATTTGAAAATGGATATCATTGTTGTAATCAGCACCCCAAAAAAAGATTTTATAATATTAATATTTAAATTTATACATTTTGAACCTTATTATTTGAACAGTAAAATAAATGGCTTTTTATAAACAAATAAAGTTGATGCAACTCGGTCAACTCAAATTATTTCAATCATGCGCATACATATACATGCCGCAAGTCTTACCATGCAACCGAGAGCCCGCTGCTCTGCGTAGGTAGGTAGAGGTACCCTCCATCGAAAACAAAAAAAAACACCGAGCTTGCAGAGTAAGACTGGTATGTACCTAGGTTTGTGAATATTGATAGCGACAGACTGTCCAACATAATTAGATCTCTCATATCAAACAGTTAATATGGTTAGAGGGACTTTTGTTTTTTTGTCTTTGGCCTCTCAACTCTCTCAAGTATATTTCGTCCCCCGTTTTATCAAATTCTATCTGTTTATTGCACAATGTTTGAATGGGGTTCTTTTTCCTTTCTTTCCAAGTAGATGCTTACCAATTTTCAAGCCTTTAAATCACGAATTGAAGGACTTCCCATACAAAGTTCAACCCCTGTTTTCACCCCTCTTAATCCCCAATCTGTATGATTTTTATAGCCTATAACCTCGCCGAAGATCCAATAAACATATTATTGAAGGCTGTATTAAAATCCATTCGCTAGTTTTCACGTGATAGTTAGACAAATAAACAGACAGACAAACAGACAAACAGACAAACAGACATGAATTCTAAAAACCGTTGAAATGTGTTCGGTTATCGATTCTAAGACCCCTCAATCGATTTTTTTTCTTATATCTTCAATGTACTGATTTTTGACCCTCTTCTGCTTTATTATATGTGTAGATGAATATGGAAGTACGTACCCAATTCTGAACTGTCATCCAATTTTTTTGTAGTCATATTATTGAGTTCTTTCCTCCTGGTTTCTATGACTCCATCTGTGTGTCTATGCATGAACTGAATAGCTTTATCGTGCCTTCTTTTATGTGGTGTCAGGGAAAATATAAAATCGTTGCCCAAAAACAAATTTCGCATCCTGGTAGAGATAATTTGGCTTAACCTGAAAATAAAAAATCAATTAACAAGTAAAAGTAGGCACCTAACTATTAAATATTTTATTCAGATTCATTCATTCTTGACTCTGAATGTTCGCTTCAAATATAATCTTAAATTATATTATTTATATTCATATGAAAAATTGGAGCAGCCTGCATGCTGCGTTCAAAATTTACAATATTGTAGGGAAGTTATGATATGGATGTAGATAATAGAGTTTATGTCACACCTGGCCATAAAGCGGCAATTACCGCACGCTCCGCGCGCGGGAAACCCCATTCCTGGCCGAGATATTCTAAGAATATCTCGGATCGCAGGTATTTGACGCCCGAGCCGAAGGCAAGGGCGATAAATATGCGATCTGAGGCTTTCTTTATTACCGCCCGTGTGAAGTACACAATTTTATGTCACCCCCTGGCAAAAACTTTCTTTATTTTTTCGTACCAGGGGACCGATTTTTGAGTGTCGACCGCTCGAATTTTCATTCGACATCTGTCAAAACTTCATAGTTTTTTGACAGATCTCGAGTGAAAAGTCGTTCGACACTCAAAAATCGGGCCCCTGCTCACAAAATTTCACGAGAATCGGTTGAGAAATGCGACCTGTAGAGGAGGACAAACGGAAATCCGGACACACGAAAGCATTTTTGTTGAAGCTAAAACAGAGACCTTCGTTTCACTCGGTCAATTATGTCAATTATGTTATTCTAATATTAAAAGAAACTTACATGTCGATATATTCAACGTATTTTGAATCTGTTTCCTTCTGCGCTTGTACAGAGACTCCCATAATGGTTTCTGCAACATACGGAAAGTCTTAGCACTACATATAATTAGAATGGACATCAAATAACAATGCCACTACCGAGCCAGAGGGTCATACGTATAAATATATATAAGTCATAGTTTCACTTTCTATTATTTGCCTCAAACTAGTTGTTATTACTTTGTGGCAGACAAAGGATTACCCGCCCAAGTTAAGGAGTTTATCTATGGTAAGCCGTCAGCGTCAGGCATTGGACGCTTTTATACTTTATCGTCGACGGCCACGGCATTGACGCCACGATTGACGCCGATGTCGTCCACAGAATAAATATAGGTTAGATGAAATGGAAAGAGCTAACTGGGGTTTTATGTGATAAAATAATGCCGGTATATTAAAGGAAAGGTCTACAAATCCGCAGTTCGACCAGCCATGGTGTATGGCGCCGAATGCTGGTCCCTCAAGAAGCAACTAGAAGACAAACTCCATGCCGCAGAAATAATGATGTTGCGCTGGGCAGGCGGTGTCACCTTACTGGACCGTGTTCGTAACACCTATATCCGAGGAAGTTTCAAAGTGCGACCCATTCCCGAAAAATTAACAGAGGGACGACCGGACGACTGAGATGGTATGGACATGTCATGCGCCGAGAACCTGAACACATGACGCGAAAGGTGCTAGACATGCTCCCTCCACCAAAGAGACGAGGAAGACCCCGACTGACATGGATGGCCACTTTAAGGAGGGATATATATGAGAGGGATGTATGAAACCAAAGAGTTTTATCGTGCCGTGGACATCCGGGCAAAGTATAAAACAGCCCATTCTCAATTTATCTGCATAACAGCTTTTCCGTCGCCGTCGCTCTTGTGGTAAATACCACGGTATAGGGGCTCTAGGTTCTAGATAATTCTCTGCAGTCGCAAACGTTCAGTCTATAATGTCTGCTTACCATCCAGTGCATTACATGCTAAAGTCGGTATAAACAAGTAGGATTTCACATTTCACCAACCGGTAATATTATCCAAAGCGGCCATCGCCATGATGGGGAACAGTTTTATGGAGGAGCCATCGGCACGGCCTTTGAGTGTCTCGCACAAAATGTTCCCGTTCTTCAGGAATACTGGCAGGAAAGTGTGCAGTACGTTGTAATTGAAGGCCGGATTCAGGAATCTACGATGAGTTTTCCATTTTTGACCTGAGGACATTGTGTGTTGTACTTTTAGCACCACCCAGGGGTCACGTAGGTACATAATGTGTTAGGGTAGTTTAATGATAGTATTTTTAATGTTTTTTTCGGAAAAGTCGTGTCGTAATAAAAAACTAAGTGGCAACGTATTTTCGAACAATCCTGTACTAGACGACGGCCTTTCTTTCGCTCGGTCATCCATAGCATACTCACGGCCTTTGCATTAAAATATACTATTATGTCACACCTGGCCATAAAGCGGCAATTACCGCACGCTCCGCGCGCGGGATATCCCACTTCCTGGCCAGGGGGTGACATAAAATTTTGTACTTAACACGGGCGGTAATAAAGAAAGCCTCAGATCGCATATTTATCGCCCTTGCCTTCGGCTCGGGCGTCAAATACCTGCGATCTGAGACATTCTTTGTTTTGCCGCCCTTGTTAAGTAATGTACTATTATGTAGGTATAGTGTCTCTTAGTCCGGGGTCCGGGTCCTACTAAACTGCGCCCGCGGCGGGCAGTTTAGTATGACCCGCTCCGTGCACCCGCGTAAGCTAGCGTCGGCCCTTAGGATTTTTAAAGTTACCTGTCGATGTGAGCAGCCCGTCTCCCAGCCAGGGCCGCAGGTATCTATACGATATTCCTTTGGTTATAGTTTTTGTGCTGGATATCAGTTCCTGAAATAATTATACCAAGCAAATTATTGGGCCGAAACTGGAATACATATTCCAGCAGAAGGAAAGTCATGTCACTCCCCAGGTACCGCAGGCGGGCTGCTCGGGCCGTCAGGTGCCCCATGACGTATACGGGTGTGCTTTTGTTTTTGTGTCCGAGATGCTTGGCACTAAGCTTATTGTTACGATTTCTCACATTGTGGTCTTATATATTTTATTGTGGAACAAACAAAAGAAAACAAAATATAATAACAAACACTACATACCAATACATACTTAAATCTATTAACTATAATTTAAAAAAATAGAATACCGACTTCAATAGGTATACTTAAATGTACAAATTTAAACTAAAAAGTAGGGTAGCAAAGTAGCTCGACACGCACTTGGCCGCTTTTTAATTAATAAAAACGCCTAGTCCACACCTTTTTTACTTCGAAATTTAAGATGGCGACTATAGGTACCTACTAAACTAACCATGTAGGTAGGTACTCACCTCAATATACCTGGGATGCGACAACAGGAAGAATCTTTTAGACATAACATAATAGCAGACTGCATCATTATAATGTACCCCCAAATTGAAAAGAATGTCTAAAAATTCTGGAACAAAAATTAGTTTTATAAATCTTGCCGCAGGATGAATTTGTTATAGTGCCTGCCTCTGCTTATAGAAACTGGGGAAAATACTGTCACGTTTTATGGCCGAAATGTATGAAAACGTCACATAAAACATCACGGTATACGCGATCATCTTAGCCCCTCAGATGTTACGCGGTCCCAAATTTAATTACGTATACCGTATATGCTCCCCAAGTTAACTTTTAACACCCTTTTCACCCCTTCAGAGGGCGAATTTTGAAAAACACTGAAAGCCGTTTTCTTGTAATGATAGGTCTATAAACGAAGTTTCAAGTTTCTAGCTTAGAAAAGAAATGTTGCTTATACAAACTTTCAACTCCTTTTTCGCCCCTTTAAAGGGAAAATTTTGATAAACGCTGAAAACAGTTTGTTTCCATTAAAATGATTAGTCTATTAGCAAATTTCCAAGTTTCTATCTTAAAAATATTTTTGCTCTATACAAACTTTCCACCCCTATAAAATTAAAGTTAAGTTAAATTTGAAAAAAAAAATCTTTATGTTTTTGATAGGGAGGGACCAGCTCCTCCGTCGGCCATCTTTAATTTTATAGGGGTGGAAAGTTTGTATTATAAAAAAACATTACTAGTATTAATTTTGCCTTTGTTGCCTGCAAAAATTATGACTTGTAATAACATCTTTACCAAAAAACAATCTGAATCTGAATTAGTTTCATCATTACCATTTTATACACAATGGAATCGACTACCTAAAGTACCTAAACTAACGTAGTTTGTTCATGTTGGTTCAACTATCGTTGTCAGTTTTCAGAACTGGGGTACTTATACTGTTAATTTTTTGGACAAATTGGCATACCCTCTGTTGAAAAACACTGTAAGTATTGTAATAGAAGGGTATAAAATAGCTGACTCCAATCTCGATATAATACTTCAACTTATAGAAAAATAAAATAAAAAATAAAAATTTCCCATTAAATCATTAAATTTAAGCAGACCACATGAATAAATCTAAACTCCAAACTTACGATTAGAATCACACAGGAACAAATTCCCGTTTCCTATAACAGGGTAAGGCGTGGGCCCAGGCACATTATGACTTTTCACATCTCTGAGGAAATAAATCCAAGAGGCGACTACAAACAATACCAGCACAAACAACAACAAAAACAATATCATGTTGGAGACACGTGTGTGCTTTTCCGGCGAGAGCTCGTGCGCGAATGGCGTATATATAGACTTACGTAGGTACTTATTTGTATACATACAGTTCGCGAGGGCTGATACCAAGCTGAACTTGATATCAAGTCGCCGATCGAAGTTATCACATTTATTACCTACGCAATATTTGGCGACAGGTACAGTTGGGTACGTGCTCTTTGGTCATGCTCAAAGAGTATAGTCGTTTTCAAAAAAAATGTTTATAGTTAAGGGCTTTAATTAAAACAAAACTTAACCATTGATTTCTTTGTGTAACGAATTAACGATGACTCATATATTTTGTATGGCTAACTTTCGTTACACAAAGGACACGATCGTAATTTTGTTTTCATTAAGCCCTTAACTACGTACACATTTTTTGAAAACGACTCTATAATAAGTATGTTCTGGCAATATTATGTCCTGCCCAACTTATTACAATGCACATAAAGTGCACTAATGGCCAGTTAAGTGTGTGGCTATACTGGTATAGTATGTATATACTGAGGAATACGACCACCCGGCAAAGGTATCGATGAAAATATCGATATTGCACATCACTATATGTCGATAAGGTTGAAATTCTCTTTGTTAAGTATCGATATAATATATAGGTACTTTTCTATTTCCTCTTATAGGAATCGCAATAAGACTATCTTTCTCTATCAAAGCGGCTGACACGCGCCTTGGCGCCATAGAGTATTTTTTATGTGTACTTATTAAGCGTTCTGCATACCTTTCAATTTGTCACAACAACCGCCTTGAACTTCAACAATAACTACAATGTATGTATGTATGTAAGCACTTTATTGCACACAATAACAAGTTAAAACACGTACATGTAACAAAAGGTTGAAGTACAAAGGCGAACTTATCCCTATAAGGGATCTCTTCCAGCTAACCTTAACCAATAACTACAATCGTCTGCAATAGACTTAACCCATGGAACAATGTCAAAAAAAATGTATATACAATACAGTTCTACCTATATAACTATATAAATTATAGGTTCCGAATTCAAATTTCGTTAGTAACACGTGTGATACTAAATCGCTTCACGGGTTAAACGTCTGTGATGATGATCTCTTTCTATCTCATAATAACTGCCTCTCTTGGTTGTTTCGATACGTATGATACGTATGAAGAACGATTTAAGTGATGGGTTGCCAGATTAGCATCAGTTACAAGGTAATTATTATCAGAAATAAAAATTTCCCATTAAATCATTAAATTTAAGCAGACCACATGAATAAATCTAAACTCCAAACTTACGATTAGAATCACACAGGAACAAATTCCCGTTTCCTATAACAGGGTAAGGCGTGGGCCCAGGCACATTATGACTTTTCACATCTCTGAGGAAATAAATCCAAGAGGCGACTACAAACAATACCAGCACAAACAACAACAAAAACAATATCATGTTGGAGACACGTGTGTGCTTTTCCGGCGAGAGCTCGTGCGCGAATGGCGTATATATAGACTTACGTAGGTACTTATTTGTATACATACAGTTCGCGAGGGCTGATACCAAGCTGAACTTGATATCAAGTCGCCGATCGAAGTTATCACATTTATTACCTACGCAATATTTGGCGACAGGTACAGTTGGGTACGTGCTCTTTGGTCATGCTCAAAGAGTATAGTCGTTTTCAAAAAAAATGTTTATAGTTAAGGGCTTTAATTAAAACAAAACTTAACCATTGATTTCTTTGTGTAACGAATTAACGATGACTCATATATTTTGTATGGCTAACTTTCGTTACACAAAGGACACGATCGTAATTTTGTTTTCATTAAGCCCTTAACTACGTACACATTTTTTGAAAACGACTCTATAATAAGTATGTTCTGGCAATATTATGTCCTGCCCAACTTATTACAATGCACATAAAGTGCACTAATGGCCAGTTAAGTGTGTGGCTATACTGGTATAGTATGTATATACTGAGGAATACGACCACCCGGCAAAGGTATCGATGAAAATATCGATATTGCACATCACTATATGTCGATAAGGTTGAAATTCTCTTTGTTAAGTATTGATATAATATATAGGTACTTTTCTATTTCCTCTTATAGGAATCGCAATAAGACTATCTTTCTCTATCAAAGCGGCTGACACGCGCCTTGGCGCCATAGAGTATTTTTTATGTGTACTTATTAAGCGTTCTGCATACCTTTCAATTTGTCACAACAACCGCCTTGAACTTCAACAATAACTACAATGTATGTATGTATGTAAGCACTTTATTGCACACAATAACAAGTTAAAACACGTACATGTAACAAAAGGTTGAAGTACAAAGGCGAACTTATCCCTATAAGGGATCTCTTCCAGCTAACCTTAACCAATAACTACAATCGTCTGCAATAGACTTAACCCATGGAACAATGTCAAAAAAAATGTATATACAATACAGTTCTACCTATATAACTATATAAATTATAGGTTCCGAATTCAAATTTCGTTAGTAACACGTGTGATACTAAATCGCTTCACGGGTTAAACGTCTGTGATGATGATCTCTTTCTATCTCATAATAACTGCCTCTCTTGGTTGTTTCGATACGTATGATACGTATGAAGAACGATTTAAGTGATGGGTTGCCAGATTAGCATCAGTTACAAGGTAATTATTATCAGATACCCCCATGAATATTGAAGCAAAATCGATATATATATACCTATTATTGACACCGCGGTATTGTGACTATTGTCAGTAATAATACTAATAATCACCGTGTAACTGACAGACCTGCTGACGAATCTCACGACTGGCGCCTTTGTTCGGTTTTGTTCTAGACTCCTTGGCTTCGCATTTGTGCTTGATTTGTGCTACCTAGCCTCCGTTTAGTTGGTTGTAAAAAGGAGTAATAGGTAATTTAAAATTGCCAAATGAAACAAATTACCTAGTCGAATAAATAACATTTTAATGATTTTCATTACCTACTATATAGACGTAGGTTTTTTGATACTGTACACACACACCCATCATCAATAACTATTAGTTCGTTAAAAAGAGTTTCTCGGCGTCATTTTTACGTGTACACCATTCCTGGACTTCAGTATGAGATCCCCACACGGCTCGGGCTCGTCTCCACTCGGCGATAGTTCGAAGCGCTTCACAATCGCTGCCAGTGTAACTTTCAGTGCCAACAAGGCGAATTTTTGACCTGCGAAAACATTATTTATACTGCTTAAAGACAGTGTTTCCATAAGATTCCGTAAAGCGTTCTATCGCCCTTGCGTTAAGGTACCGAACCTTATACCACCCTAGGTAAAGTATAATATACTATTTACGGAACACTCAAAATGGAGTCTACAGTCCGCCATATTGTTTTTATTGCAACGTCATATATCCTATGTCAATCCCGGGATGACGTAAGGATTCCAACGATACTTCACACATCTAAATCGGTTAAAGCGTTGAAAAGTTCTGGGGAACAAAAAAAATCACATACATAATACCTACATACATGAAACCTGAAAACATTTACACTCCTTTTTTTGGACAGTCGTGTAAATAAGGCGTCTTCTGAGTGGCGCGAAATAAATCGCTCCACCCGGATCACAGGCTAGGGCTGGCGCTGGATCTGCAGTGTGGTTTGCTTGCAGCTATAGGTATGTGGCGTCGCTAGGCAACCGTCAAATCTGACATGTTCTGCAACGCGCTATCGAAGTTTCTTAAGTCAGTTGCGTATATAGAACTTCCAACCAACTCTCATTGGACTTCGGTCCCTGAGAGATCTCTCTATTGTCGTCTCTTCTTGTGTCTCCTATCTATTGTATATATGTATATAGTTTGTACATATCCCTTTTCCTGTATATATTTAAAACCTGTACATTATTCCCTTATAGGAGTCCATTACTTCTTCTACATGTACTTGTACTATTACTTATTCTGTGCTATAGGGAAGTTCTTACCAATGCAGTTTCTAGGACCAGCGCTGAAAGCAATATAATTGAAGGCGCTTTTCGCATTATTTGAAGCCTCAAATCGTTCTGGACGAAACTCGAGGGGATCTTCAAATACAGCCGGGTTCCTTTGCAGACGGAAAATGTTGATTATAACTGCTGTGTCCTTGGGAAAGCGCAAGCCCCCCATTTCTGAAAGAAAACTATGTGTAAAGTACACACCGTTTGTTTCATATTGTTTGTTCTTTTTTATACTGTGGACTGTGGTACCAAACAAGCATACGGTCTGGTCAAAAACGAACGAGATAACATTACGTTTGCGCTGTTAACTATGGGTATATACGTCTCAATGTTTTATTGCAGAAACACCAAGACATGACAATAATGTAAAGTTTAGTCCTTTGAAAAAAAAGACGATCACCTTTATGTAGGTATTAGGCTGTTTTAAGTGTGAATTAACATAACGTATTTGCCATTTGGCATTAAGCCTGCCAATTGTGCAATAAAGTTTAAATTAAATAAATAAATAAACTCGAAATTGACAACTTTTTCCCACACTCGTGGTTTTTCTGAACTAAAAACTATTTAATTGATTGGGGTCCGTTACGTACACATACACAGTGAATTATCTATTAATTTTCTTACAAAAGATTTTACACTTATCTACAGTTTATAACTTCGCCAAACTGCATCACAGTTTGTTGGCGAAAACAACACTCTTTATCTGAAGCTTAGGCTTAAGCCACACAGAGAGCGGGCGGGCGGTAGCGGCGCGGGAGCGGGCGGTAACTCCCGCGCGGCTGCCGCCTGCTCCCGCGCGCCTCCCGCGCCGCTACCGCCCGCCCCCGCGCCGCTACCGCCCGCTCCCGCGCCGCTACCGCCCGCCCGCTCTCTGTGTGGCTTAAGCTTTAACATCTATATTTGTAAGTAACATTTTTTAGCCTACTTAAGAAAACCTTATTAAACATGCGGGTATTCTACAAAATGTTGAAATCATTTGAATTGGCCGAGTTGTATTAACTTAATTTATTTAAGAAGCTATTTTACTGTTCAAACAATAAGGTTCATGATCTAATAACATGTTTATCACACGATACAATACATATTACATATCACAATACGTATAGATGAAACAATTTGAACTGAGCCGATGAATAGAAACAATAGATACAAAAGCCATTGTATTTATACAAAGACTTTCATCTGTTTTAGTTCAGGTAACCGCTAAATAGTTACCTTACAAAAAAAGGTTGGAACTACATTTCATGTATAGAGAATTTTCAACCTTATACCTTGTTGAGTAGGTTTGAAATGGCCTAAAAGGAAAATAGCCCCACCACCAAGCCATAACAGATAAGCCCAACGCCACGCGCGACTCCAGGTATGAAATGCAAAACGTACGAAATGTTTTTTCTTTGAACGCATTTTTATTCTTATGTTAAAACAATAAAGTCGATAATCCGACGAAATCACTTGGTATACGGGTTGGTTGGGTGGCGGGCACGAGGCGGTCGACCGGCGGTAGTAAAATCCAAATGCCATTATTCTTTTGTTGTCCTAATTTGTGGTCTTAAATAGACAAGCTCAGTTGATATTGTTTCAACCATATGTATCTTGTGGGTAGGTGAATTGAAGTCAAAGCAATATTTAAATCCACGCTAATATTGACACCACAGTATTGTGATTAATCACCATGTAACCCGCTCTATTGAAAGCTTACCGGTATCTTCAGTAATCAGTCTTTGGATAATCGGCACCGATGGGTACAACCGAAGGGATTCCTTAATGACACAGTCCAGATATTTCATCTGCTGCAGTTCGCTGTTGATTAAATATAACATTAAGCAGCCTTTGTTTCATACCTCTATTGTAGCAAACAGGGGCGTAAATATATCCGACACGCTTACAGCTTATGGATGAACTAAATTAAGGGGAGGTATCCCCAACGCAATTGTCCCGCTCTAACACGCCTGAGTTTACAATTAACCATCCCGCTCTCTACGCAAGCTCTGAGCGCAGTTTCGTAAATATTTAGCTATAGTCATTAAGCCAATCATTTTATCAAAGCAAACCCTGCGAATTTGTCTATAACTATTTAGGATCTTTAATTGAGTACAAAAATTAAATGTTAAATATCAGTTAATATAGCCGTAGTATTGAAAATACATTCCAAAAAGGGGTAACTTCGAGATTTTTTTCTATCGAGTGAAATTCATCAGGTCATGTAACTGACTGCGAATTTGACTAGGCAAGATCCTTGTGTAACACATATATTTTTTTTAGATTTTAAGACACTATATTCTATGTCTCAGATGGTTTTTAGAAACTCAAAAGTGGTAATACCCGGCCTTAAGGCAATTTTTATGTTTAATAAAATGTACTTAAAGGTAAGTAACTAGCGTTACCTATATATACCTATCACAGACAAATAAATAAACCAATTCAAAATGAGTAATTAATCCGTAAGTATGCATTACCTGAATGTCGGATCTCTTCCTAAATCCCCGCTTAAAATTTCTTTTTGCTCTTCCAATATCTTTCGCTGCACTTCTGGATATTTCGCGATACAGTACAATCCATAAGTGAGTCCCGCCGCTGTAGTGTCGTGGCCCTGCAATATTTTTTGAAGAAAATGTAGTGTAATGTAGTGGTTACGCTCAACAATGAAAGACAGTACCATTGTTTAAAAGGCACAAAGAGAAGGATAATTCGTTCTACAACAAATATTAATTGTGTACTGTTATAATAAGTACATACTTCAAACATAAACGTTACTACTTCATCTCGGACGCACTCGTCACTTATTACTTTGCCATCTTCTTCGGCTAGTAACAGCAAGTCGAGGAATGCATTTTTATTCTTCACACCTAAAAAAAGAAACAATTTATTCTGTGACAGACCTTATCTCGTAGTAATAAGGTTCACAAATAATTGAAAGATTGCTGTCTCATTCAGACTATACTTTGTTGGTTGTTGTGACAAATTACAAGGTGTGCAATGACCATAAGTAATATGAACATTGTGATTCCTACACTGAGCGAAAAATAATACTAATTATTAGTAAGTTTTAGTGAATCCCAGGACAGGGAGATTATATACTGACGGTTACAAACCAGTTTTTGATAATAGTAGTTATTTACTAATACCAAAAAATTTGTCCTTGTAGGTAACTTCTAAACTGTTTTGTAACCCTTAGTATATAATCTCCTTGTCTTGGGATTCACTAAAACTTACTAATAATTAGTATTTTTTTCGGTCAGTGTACCTGTGTTCTACCCGTGCAAAAGTTGCTATACTTATTACCTACCTATATTAAAATATTAATATGTACTATGGAAGTACGCACCCAATTCTGAACTGTCATCCAATTTTTTGGAAGTCATATTATTCAGTTCTTTCCTTCTAGCTTCTATGATTTCATCTGTGTGTCTATGCATGAACTGAATAGCTTTATCGTGCCTTCTTTTATGTGGTGTCAGGGAAAATATAAAATCGTTGCCCAAAAACAAATCTCGCATCCTGGTAGAGATAATTTCGGTTACACTGAAAATAAGAAATCGATTAAACAAGTAAAAGTAGGCACCTAACTAAATATTTTTTCATATTCATTCTTGACTCTAAATGTTCGCTTGAAATATATTGTTATACCTAAAGAAGACTGTGTCAAGATATAGAATTGGTACTTTTTTAAATTACATAAGACGCACGGTAGTGTCCCCGCCAAGCCTCCCAATTATTTATAACAACTTAACAAGAGTTTCAAAGATAAAATTCTGAGTTTAATTGGCCATGCCTTGGAAAATAGGGATGTTGACTCAAATTTTTTTAATACTTTATACGAAAGAATACATATAACTATGCCAAAAAGTGAAAATCCTATTCAAATATCTCAAAAACTAACGAAACTACAACCGTTAGAATGTTTTTAGTTAGAGAGAGAAAACGCTACAGGTCAGTGACGTCACTGACCTCGAGCGCCATAGTAAATGACGATCGTTCAATACAACGGGGCGTTTTGCGGACAAGGGACAGAAAATGCCCCCTCCTAAAACTTTGAAGACTTATAATGATGTAATTATTGATTCTTTGGGATTACTTTTTTCACTATTTGATAGAAAATTTGATCCTTTTTCGAGAAAATTCGGATTCATTGATTTTCTTATTTGGTGTCAACATCCCTATTATATTCATATGAAAGTAATTGGAGCAGCCTGCTGCGTTCAATTGCAATATTGTAGGGAAGTTATGAAATTGATTTAGATGTAGATAAAGTACCTAATTTACTTAAGTGCTAACAGATAGATAATATGAATATTGTATTACACTGCAGCTATTAAGTTGATAGTTTCTGTATACAAGTCATTATAAACTCGTTTATAGAATAACTTGCTCTACGTAAATATATATACTTAAAATTATTTGAACTGTCCGAGTTGTATCAAATTAGGCCGTTCAAAAAGCGACTTTACTGTCCAAGCGTGAAGATTCAAAGTCCAATGACAAGTTTTATAAAATGTCAGACTTTTTAAATAATTTCTACTATACCTACAGGTAAATTACATTCGAGACGTTTTTACATTTGTAGTAGTATTTGTATATTTACAGGGATTCTACATTTAAATTTACACACACTTAAAAATAATTTATACACATTTAAAAGTTGTCCATACACAACTACAAATGCAAAAACGTCTCGAAAGTACTTAATTTACCTGTATTTCGGCTCGTATCTCAATAAATATCTATGTTGTGTGCGTCAGCGTAGGAGCTAGGAGTTCACGTTGTCTATGTGTTCTTATAGGTACCTGGGCATTTTCACTTTCCAGTGTATAGTTCGGACACAACTCTAAGGCTAAATTCTGCCAAACGAACGCAAGCAAAACTAGACTTAGAGCTCTGACTGTAAGGTAGATTTTTGCTTGCGTTAATTTGACACCACTTGGCCTTACAGTTTTGTACGAACTATACCAACTTTTTTTGGGATGTAGGTAATTTAGGGTTTTCTAAGTCAGAATGACGAGTATTTAGTGACGCTTTTTTATACCGTTTAGTTGTAAATATGGCTCGTCACAAAACTGACACAGAACATTTTGCATGGAAAATCAAGGACATTTTTTTTCTTTATCAGAATCAATCCTTCTCGTGATTCTGGGTCGAAAAACCCAAAATTACCTACCTAGATCTGAAAAAGATACAGCGGAACATGAAAATACCCACCTACCTAAGTAGTCGACACATTAACAGATAATTAATTATGTTACCTAATATTAATAGAAACTTACATGTCGATATATTCAACGTATTTTGAATCTGTTTCCTTTTGCGCTTGTACAGATACTCCCATAATGGTTTCTGCAACATAATACGGAAAGTCTTAGTACTATAACTAGAATGGACAACAAATAATAATGCCACTACCGAGCCAGAGGGCCGTATATAAAATAAATGTATATAAGTGCGAGAGAGAGGGACATATCATTTGTTGTCCTTGTTATAGTTTTTATTATGTGCCTCAAACTAGTTGTTATTACTTTGTGGCAGATAAACCATTACCCGCCCAAGTTAGGAGTTTATCTATGGCAAGCCGTCAGCGTCAGGCATTGGACGCTTTTATACCTTGTCTTCGACGGCCACGGCATGGGCCAAATATACTATTTCTATCTAGACTGCAATGACTAATTATGTATGAAACCAGAGTGTTTTATCGTGCCGTGGACGTACACGGTAAAGTATAAAAGCGCCCATTCTCAATTTATCTGCAACATCTTTTAGTCGCTCTTGGTAGCACGCGTATTAGGGGCTCTAGGTTCTAGATAATTCTCTGCAGTCGCAAACGTTCAGTCTATTATGCCTGCTTACCATCCAGTGCATTATATGCTAAAGTCGGTATAAACAAGTAGGATTTCACCAACCGGTAGTATTATCCAAAGAGGCCATCGCCATGATGGGGAACAGTTTTATGGAGGAGCCATCGGCACGGCCTTTGAGTGTCTCGCACAAAATGTTCCCGTTCTTCAGGAATACTGGCAGGAAAGTGTGAAGTACGTTGTAATTGAAGGCCGGATTCAGGAATCTACGATGAGTTTTCCATTTTTGACCTGAGGACATTGGGTTACTTATTATAATTAATCCGCGGGACTAGATTCTGTTCTAAAATTTTTTGACAGTCAAGGGAATCAAAACCTAAAGGGTATTTCTCGTTGCCTTATGGGTTATAATTATAATTTATGATGGTTTTTTTTAAGTTATAAATTTATTTATTTTATAGAAAAGCACTATCCAATCCTCGGTCGAAAAATCCCTGTTCCGACCGATAGGATTGTGCTTTCTGCGCTAAAAGATACCAAAATAACGTTTTAGGACGTGCGGCATTTTGTTCGTTATTTTAACGTACCTTAGGCTTGCAATTGTGTATCAAAGTCAAAGGGGGATATTTTGCAGACAACTTGAGTGTTTTGTTTAGTTTAATATTTATTTATCGTATGACAATTATTTGGAACGGTGAGGTCTTCGAGAAGACAGTACGGTTGCCAGTTTTGTTGCACTTTTAGCACCGCCCAGGGGTCACGTGTAGGGTGTTAAGGATTAAGGTTATTTAATGATAGTATTTTTAATGTTTTTTTTTCGGAAAAGTCGTGTCGTAGTAAAAATACTAAAGATTCTTTGTCAACGTATTTTTGAGCAATCCTGTACTAGACGGCCTTGCTTTCGCTCGGTCATCCATAGCATACTCGCGGCCTTTGCGTTAAAATATACTACATATTATGTAGGTATAGTGTCTCTTAGGAATTTTAAAGTTACCTGTCGATGTGAGCAGCCCGTCTCCCAGCCAGGGCCGCAGGTATCTATAAGATATTCCTTTGGTTATAGTTTTTGTGCTGGATATCAGTTCCTGAAATAATTATACCAAGCAAATGATCGGGCCCAAACTGGAGTACATATTTTTAATAAATAGGAGTAATTATGAAGATACGACTTTTTTATTCAAAGTGATTTTAAATGTAGACTAATAGTTAGCTACGGGACCCTTCATTGTGAAAAGTGCGTTAATAATCATAACCAGTTTGATCTAGACACAGAAGTGTCAAGCCAAGTTCAAAAGAAGAGACTGTAGCTCTAGTATAAGTTTTTTCGAAACATTAACTAATTCGAACGTGTTTGCGTTTTGTCTCTAAATGTATGAAACTGGTATGAAAACGTGAACAGCGCCTCTGGTGGTCACTAGTGGAAACTAAAACAGCGAGTATAACGTTTGTTGCTAACCGATAAACGCGCGTATTTCAAACTCGGTGAGAGCGTTTTCATACATTTTGAGACAAAACGCAAACGCGTTCGAATTAGTAAATGTTTCAAAAAAACTTATACTAGAGCTACTGGCGACGCAGTGACCGTGTGTTACTCGTATATTACACGAAATTTATAAATACATTCAACGATTTTTGGCTGAAAAACTGTCTTGTGCAAACATAAGGATGTAAGTGCCGTGATTTCCCTATGAAGATACGAACTTTTTTGATTCAAAGTGTTGGATAGTGTTTTAACACGTTCACAGTCCAGTGCCCCATACATGGGTCGCGACGAACTATCTCCGTCCGTGCCCGTAGGTACATGGGTCACTATGGCCGACCAGGTACGCACGCAAATCACTATAAGTAAATCACTATAACTGCATTCGATAAAAGGCTTATAAATACAATTCTGATTTATCAATTCATATTTTAGTTAAATATGAAATAGCATTCTATAATATATTGTAATAATCCGAGCACGTACGTGGTCGTTTCATAGTGACCAAAACGTGGAGCACGGATGTGTGATGGAAGTAATTTGCTTGGACGTCCAAGAAATTTGAAACATTTTGAATGGGGACTGTGAACGTGTTAAATGTAGACTAGTAGGTGTCGGTACGGAACCCTTCGTTGTGCGTGATCTGACACGCACTTGGCCGTTTAAGCCTAATGGTTGGACTTCAAACTAACTAGATCTCCAAATTTCATGAATATAGTTCAATCGGTGATTAAGATACTTACAAACATCTAAAAATAGGGATTTTTCTCACCGACCTATAGACAGAGGAATGATCTAATATCAAAAATCTATCCGACAAATCAAATTTTAGAAGGGTATATATAAAAAACATTATAACACTAACAAGTACATTACTAGCCAAATATAAGACAATATTATGTAAAAACTAGCCCAGTTAAATCTTTAACTTGAATTTGTTTTCAGGATTATCATAGCGTATAATTATATATGTATGTACAGAACTTGGCATTCATTAGATCTCAAATCTTTTGTCGGCGAAGTCGACACTTACGATATTCTTAATATTGAACTTGGCTCCCATTCACACATTTATGTTTTTGGTGGGATTAAATTTACAAAAAACTATGTATTTCTTGTTCACCTTCCCCGTGTTAACACGATTAAAATATTTTACGCGGGGCGGCGTGATAGACCGCGGGCCAACGACAGGTCACGATTACCAATCTCCTCTCCCATGAAAACTTGTAACTAGATGGTTAAGAAGCGTCTGCAGAAGCCTGAAGACGTAAAAAAAAATTTTAACTTCAGTCATTTCTTCTCGACTGAAACTAAGTTTCAATGATAGTAGATATACCTTAACGAAAAAAAATCGTCTGCCACTTGTATCGCGGTGGAATACCCGTCTGCCAAGCACGTGAACATGTAAAAACAAAACTCACTCGACGGTTCCATCGGAAGACCAGCGCCGGCATTTGCCCACATTATGCTGAGATGGAACCGTTTCGTGCCAACACAACTTTCCTGTTTTTGTTTATTTTTATTTTTGTTAGTTTTTTTTGTGTTAATAAATATTTCTTATTTCTAATATATGGTGTGTACCGTACAAAATATATGGTGTGCCTAACTATCTGGCCACTTTGGCTACTACATATTACATGACGCTGACTGTACACATTTAAAACCACTATCCAAAGATACATATACATCAAATCAAAAAAAGTCGTATCTTCATCTTCAAACTCACGGCACTTACGTCCTTTTGCTTGGGCAAGACAGTTTTCAGCGTTTACTCAACAACCGTTTGACGTATCTTATTCAAACCAAAACAAATTGAAAGTATTTATTTATTTACACACTCCCAATTTCTTTCTGAATTTTCGACCTCACAGTTTAGAAATTAAAGAGGGGGGATGAACTTTTTACGACTTGCACGGCGAATATCTCACCAACGGTTGAATTAAATAACAATGGTTGAATTTAATGGTGTTTTTTTTTAGAAACCCCTATATCATTAAAGACATATCGGCGTGTGGGGTAGATACCTACCCCACACGCCGATGTTCATTGTTTTTTTTCTTTTCATTCCATACAATGTTTAGGCCCTTGGCAGACGGGTTTTCCACCGCGATACAAGTGGCAGACGAATTTATTTCGTTAAGGTATTTTCTTAACTATCATTTAAACCTAGTTTCAGTCGAGAGGAAATTACTGAATTTAATTTTATTTTTACATCTTTGGGAGGCTGCTGCTTCTCAACCCACCAACGGAGTGGTGGCACACGTCCACAGTATTTTTTTTATTCATCTTTCTTAATCACTGTACAAGTTTTCGTGCGAGAGGAAATGACTGACGATTTTAACGTCTGGCCCGTAGTCTATGATAATTAAGACAAGGTTAAGATGAAGGACGACAGAGCAGCAGTAGTCTGCATCACAAAATACCTATATATATACCTGTATATATCGACCTTATTTTAAACAACAATGCTAGAATCTTATATCTTTAAACGAGCAATTCTTGTATATTTATTTATTTACTTATTTATTTCGGGGATCTCGGAAACTGCTCTAATGATTTTGATGAAATTTGGTATGTGGGGGTTTTCGGGGACGAGCAATCGATCTAGCTAGGTCTCATGCCCGGGATAACGCCGAGCAAAGCTCGGCCGCCCAGATATTGTATACTTAATTCTGATGCTAAGCAGACAAAATAATAACTACCTAGGTAGTCCATGCAATCGTTGTACATAATGAATTCTGTTTTAGTCGATTAGGTATAGGTACCGTACCGCGTACCGCGTTACTCGGCAAGCCTCGTGGTCTACCTAAAAGACGTGACATAAAAGGCTAATTACATAATTATTATAAATATTCCTACTTTTGAATAAATCTTGAGGCCGTTATGTTGGCTGCACGCTACGATATGCATTTTAGAGTCACTCTTCCAGCTCGATTATGAGGTGTCCAGTACAAATTGAGCACTTAATGGCTCAACAATTAAAGTCGTTGAGTGTACCTAGTACCTACCGACTCGTCTCTGATAATTAATACCTACCTACATATGTACCTACCTAAGTAATAGATGTCTGTCATGCTACCTTGCAACTATACCCTTACCATGAAATTGCAATGTTTGCATGACCGTACTCGCTAGCGACTGCGTCATACGATTTAGTATGGCGATTCTTAGTTCTATTGCGTAACCTAACCGCCAGAGGCGCTGTACTTTTGTCCATACCAAATCGTTTACGCAGTCGCTAGCGAGTACGGTAATGCAAACATTACAAACTCATGGTAAGGGTACTAGAATGCACATACCTAACCTATACTACATACTAAACTAGGAACGAAGTCACAGTCGTGCAAAAAACCTTTTATGAATATGTAATACGTTTTGTGTTGAGTCTATTATTCCTTACAAGTGCATAATTAAAACAATTATGTAGGTATGTAGGTCCGGGTAGATAGGTATGTTAATAGGAATCATTCCTTTATAAACTAAATACTACATGATTATATATGACTTTGGACTGGGAGATCGATAGGTATCGGGATCGGGGCATTTCTCAGAGCGTTTAAACAGCCGGGATTTCGGTGGTCGCATTATTGAAGACATCACTGCAGAGCGGGAGACAGTAGCGTCAGTAGCGGCACAGTAGCGGCCTTTTCATAATGGACCACAGAAACCTAAAAACATCGTAAATACTACAACCACCGAAAAAGACCACTGAGAAATGCCCATCGGCGTATTTCGCGATGTTATGGAGATACGAGTAGGTATTATTATTAAATGTGGTAGGAGTAAGTAAGGAACATTTTTATTATTCAAACATATATGCGTTAGTAAAAATCAATAGCGATGCACTTAAATATAGATATCTTATCCTAACCCTTCGTAAGGAAATATGAAACGTCTATTATCCTGATAAACAACGAGGCTCAAGTAAATAGACTGATGCAAGGAGAATGATTATTGCGGCCTTTAGGTCTTAATAGTTCATCTATCTACTGGTTACCTACCTATATAACAATGTCAGTACCTAGTATTATTTACTGAGAAAAACATTAGGATAATATGATATTTAAGTAATTAAGAAGGAAGGATATTTAAGTGCCTCACTATTGATCTTTTTATACAAATACAAATAGTTTATTGTATGAATGTGAGTAATGATAAAGGTGACAATCGTTCGATAGTTCTTCACAATCAGCCATTATATGGCGTACAATATTATGATTCTATTAGCATGTCATTGAATTTAATGTTCTATTTCTAGTAATAAAATAATACGAGGAATAACAAGTCAATATTAACAATAAAAATAAAATCGAATGAAAACAAGTTTCAATGTCATGCTTTGAGAGATCAGAGAACAGCACAAAAAATTACAATTAGAATAAAATAAAACAAAATTGAGTAAAACAATAAACACATCAGGTATGGTAAGTACCTAATTACAGTAAACATGTTATTATACTTAAATTAAAATTTTTGAAAGTGTTTCTTAACGTCATAATACATCTTACCTATTTAGGCACCATCTGAATAATTTGTTCTTAAATTCCATTTCATCAATCATCGATCAATTCATTTCAATTTTTAAATTAATATCTTTTTAATTAATAAAAACGCATTGACAACACCTTTTTCGCTTCGAAATTTAAGATGGCGACTGTAGGTACTAAACTAATCATGTACTCACCTCAATATACCTGGGATGCGACAGCACGAAGTATCTTTCAGACATAATATAAACACACGCTGCATCATTATATTGTATCCCCAAATTGCAAAGAACTTCCAAAAATTCTGGAACAAAAATTAGTTATAATAATCTTGCCGCAGCTCGCAGGATGAATAAGTACCTTTGCCCCGTTCTCTCCCAGCGAAAAAAATTCACAGATTTAGCAGTCCCGCAAGAATCGGAGTATTGAAAATGAATACAAAAATTTACGAAAATATTTCTTTTTTATCTTGAATAACACTTTACAAGCTGAATAATAAGGAATTATATATATTAAGTAGGATTTTCAAAATTACAACTCAAATACACTTCTCGTCTGCTTCCGAATATTTTAACACCATTAGACCATTACCATGACGATCGGTCAATAACCACTCTAGCTTTTGCAGATTGTTAAAAAAAAATTCACTATACTCAGGATTCAGTTTTAATTCCCTCGCTTCCCTCAGGAATACTGATTACCAGTAACTTATGGAGTCCTTCGTTCCATAATCTCTTTGGTTTGCTTTGGTGTATAAGCTACTATAACCGAAATTCAAAATTACACGTTATGTAGTTTCTGAGTTATGGCCGTTTCAATTTTGATATATAAAGTAAATAATAATCTATATATATAAAGTTGATGGGTGACTGATTAATCACCGCCCCGCCGAAACTGCTGGTCCTAGAAATTTGAAATTTACACTATAGTTAGGTTATATAACGGAGGCAAGGGATAAGACGGGATTTTTGGAAATTCCACCCCTAAGGGGGTAAAACAGGGGTGCAAAGTTTGTATGGGGGGCAATAATTTTTTTAAGGTCCAGACTTGAAACTTTGTACAAAGACTCCTTAAAATAAGACAATGAAAGTTATATCTGCGTTTTCAAAATTTTCGTCTCCTAAAGGGTTGAAAATGGGGGTGAAATATTGTATGGGGAGCAATTTTTTTTAAAGTGAGTGAGAGTCTTCAAACTTTGTATGAAAGTTTCTTATAACAATACAAAAAAAAGTAATTTCAGCGTTTTTCGAAATTCATCCCCGAAAGGGGTTAAAAAGGGGTTCAAAGTTTGTATGGGGACCAAATTTTTTTTTAAGTGAGGTACTTCAAATTTCTTACAGAGACTCTCTGTTTAAATAAAACAAAACTCATTTCAGCGTTTTTTTTAATTCATCCCCTCAAGGGGTTAAAAAGGGGTTCAATGTTTTCATGGGGAGCAACATTTTTTTAAGTGAAAGAATTCAAATTTTTTACAGTCTCTGTTTAAATACAACAAAACAAATTTCAGCGTTTTTCGAAGTTCATCCCTAAATGTCTTAAAAAAGGGTTTCTGTGAAACTTAGTTAATATTTTAACTCCCTAAATGACCTCTTGGTCATTTTGTATGGAGAATAAAATTATTTTTAAGATAGAAACTTTAAAACTTCCTGACTAAACATCCAAATAAAAAAAAAACAGATTTCAGAGTTTTTCAAAATTCGCCCTCTGAAGGGATGAAAACAAATTTTATTTTCAATGAGACTTGGAACTTTGTTTATAGGCCTAGCATAACTCTGTCTCTCTGTAACCCCTTCACGCTTAAACTGCTGAACTGATTTAGATGAAATTTGGTGCGAATATAGTTCCATTAGTTCGAGTCCGAGGAAAGGACATAGGATAGTTTTCATCCCATCCCGGAAGTAGAAGTTTGTATGGAACAGAGATAACTAGGTAACCACCTGAAATAAAAGAACAGCGATAAAATTCTAACGCGATGACCGAGCTCTACGCAGACGAAGTTGCGGGCAAAAGCTAGTGATAATATAAAGTAGGTTAATTTAATGATGAAACGAAGTTTCTAGCTTAGAAAAAAAATGTTACTTGTACAAACTTTCAACCCCTTTTTCACCCCATTAAAGGGCAAATTTTGATAAACGCTGAAAATAATTTTTTTCCATTAAAATGCTTAGTCTATTAGCGAATTTCAAAGTTTCTATATTAATAATATATTTTTTCTACATATAAAAATCCCCTATAAAATTGAAGATGGCGGAGCTGGTTAAATTCCTATCAAAAACATAAAGCTATGGACCTAATTAGACCTTGGAAAGAATGTGGTGCATTTGTCCAGCGTGTCCATATTATCATGTAAAACTGCCTCACTAAACCAAATGGGGAACCAATAAAATTTACATGTTTAATTCTTAGCTTTAATGAAATTCACAATTGTTCAACAAAAGTCTGTGCCGAAATAATTAACCAATAAAATAAACAATAAACTAGGTCATATTTTGGCTTTTATTCCGATAAGTGAACATGTTGTTGATTAGTTTCATTATTACCATTTTATATTATGTTACAACGGAATCGATAACCTTAACTAACGTAACTAGTTGCTAGTTGTTCATGTTGGTTCACTAGTTATTACATTTTTCAGAACTTGGCTATACTGTTACTATTAATCTTTTGGACAAATTGGCATACCTATACCCTTTGTTGAAAAATACTGTATTGTTATAATAGGGTATAAAATACCTGAATCCAATCTCGATAGTATAGGTACTTCAACTTATAGAAAATAAAAATAAAAATAAACAAATTTCCAATTAAATCTTTAAATTTAAGCAGACCACACGAATAAAATTAAACTCCAAACTTACGATTAGAATCACACAGGAACAAATTCCCGTTTCCTATAACAGGGTAAGGCGTGGGCCCAGGCACATTATGTCTTTTCACATCTCTGAGGAAATAAATCCAAGAGGCGACTACGAACAACACCAGCACAAACAACAACAAAAACAATATCATGTTGGAGACACGTGTGCTTTGCAGGCCAGAACTCGTGCGCGAATGCACGAATGGCGTAAATATGTATAGACTTACGTTACGTTTGTATACAGTTCGCGAGGCCTGATTCAACTTGATATCAAGTCGCCGATCGAAGTTACCACATTTATCACGCAATATTTGGCGACAGGTGCAGTGTCATGCTCAAAGAGTATAATAATTAATAAGTACCTACTATGTTCTGGCTATATGTCCTGCCCTACCAATTACAATGCACATAAAGTGCACTAAAATGGCCATTTAAGTGTGTGGCGATGGTACTTGTATAGTATAATATATGTACTGAGGAATACGACCAGCCGGCAAAAGTATCGATAAAAATATCGATATTGCACATCACTATATGTCGATAAGGTTGAATAATAGCAGGCCAGCACTAGTTTTTTTTCTGTATATATATGTACTGTATATATAGTATTATATGTACTGAGGAATACGACCAGCCGGCAAAAGTATCGATAAAAATATCGATATTGCACATCACTATATGTCGATAAGGTTGGATAATAGCAGGCCAGCACTAGTTTTTTTTTTCTGTATGTAAAGAATATTTAAAAGAAATAAAGAAGGAGCTCACTCGTGTCCAAACCTATAAGCTACTGTATCCAACACATTAATTACTGTGTCAAATAGTGAATTGTATTGTACACCGAAAAAATCGTATGGGCTGCACCTTTTCCGGTATAACATACTTCTGGCTCAAATTTGGGGATGGAGACAGGCAGATCCGTATTCTGCAGGGCCTAAACCATCTGATAACGTTGTCACCCCAACTGTTACATGATTTGCTTCTTGCATGCTAATACTTCTTCAAAAACGGTCCCTGACTATCTGTGATATCTCATAACTGCCTCTCTTGGTTGTTTCGATACGTATGAATAACGATTTAAGTGATGGGTTGCCAGATGGCATCAAGTTACAAGGTAATTATTAAGTATCACGCGATATTGAAGCAAAATCGATATAGGGTCCCTAGGCCAGTTGGCGGCCTCTTAGCCGAGTTGCGCACTTTAGACAAGTAAAAAAAAAACCGGTCAAGTGCGAGTCCGACTCGCGTACCGAGGGTTCCGTACACAGTTCTTGAATATGTAGTTGTGTACCCGTCCCGACCCCATTAATTCAGGAACAATCTTAAAAAAACATGACAGCACCATCTATCGGCGCATTGTGTTACTAATTTGCGCGACTGAATAACTTAGTACGTATGTTGGTTTTTCAAGGATAATTCTTTATCACATCAACCGATTTCAATAATTGTTTTTTTATTTGAAAGAAGGTATTTTCAACGTAATTTTGTAAATTTAAATATAAAACAAAAATATATACAAAGGTGATTAAATTACAAACTTAGTATAGAAGAGTTTTTTGATGATTAAAAAAAAGAAAAACTAGATAGAGCTATGGCTATAATTTTCCTGTAAAATATACATGCATATTAATGTTGTGTAATAATTTCAAATTTTTTTCTTCGTAAACTTCGGAGATAAGGGGGGGGGAATGGTATTTTTTTTTACATTTTCCCTCGTAAATCGAAATTTCCCCAACGAAAAAAAAAACTAAAAATTGTTTTGGAATGTACAAGTCAAGCCCTTTCATATGATACCCCACTTGACATAGTTGCCAGACTTTAAAATTTTGAACCCCCTTTTATCTGTCATTATTCACAGAAAATAAAATAAAATAATTTAAAAAACCATCTTCTATGTATCTGGGTTACCCTTGTTTATAACTATTCCAAATTTCAAATCGATAGGATAAGTAGTTCCTGAGATATTTAGCGATGTGACAGACAGACAGACAGACAGACAGACAGACAGACAGACAAAGTGAAACCAATAGGGTTCCTTTTTTACCTTTTTGGTACGGAACCCTAAAAATATGAAACCTATATGCATATTGGATGGCAGTCATATAAATAAGTCTTGAGTATTGTCAAGATGCGTACTTAACAATAAAAGTTAGTACTTTCATCCGTAAACTTGGGAAAAAAGTAGAAAATGTGACAAAATAGCGAATGCGGCAGATAGCGGCCGCCTACGCCAGTTTGCGGCCCCCTGTGAGCTAGTTTGCGGCCCCCTTAAATATGGTACTAGAATGATTATAATATAATTTTTAATAAGTTTTTTATATCAAAGGCGCATAACTAATTATGTGGTGCAAATATTTTTAAATATTTGTTCCGGTTCCGGAAACGCTGGAGGAAGGTAGGTATACAATTATTCGGCAAAACCTAGGTATGGGTGGATTGCCTTTTTGGGTCAGTGAGGGCAGCTACCAGGTCCCGTGCTGCTACGCGAAAATGGTCTTAGAAGACCTTCCCTTAATTTCGAATTAAAGAAGATTCTCATTTATAGATTTTGGAAAAAAACATACAGGGTGCGAGAAAAAGGTCATTTCTGACAAACTTTTTTTTGATGCCTATCGATCCCATTCCTGTCTAGGATCAAAAGCTTGTATGCTACCAAAAAAAAATCGATGATAAATTTTCTCATACAAATTGTATAAAAATGAAAACTTATTTTTCACATGCTATTTTTTTATGCCAATCGATTCCATCCTATCCATTATCAATAGTTTCCTAGGGGTCAACTTCCGGTATTGTACTAAAATGCCACAAAATAAATTTATGGAAAGATAATTAATATTTTTTCCCATACATTTACTATGGAGAAAAAGTGAAATTTTATTCACATTTTTCTATCTTCCTGTTCTGTCCTGTTTTCGTTTAAGGAACATAATACTATAAGAAAAAAATAAGGTAACAGCATTCAAAATATCAAGAAACTTACTGATATTTTAATTATTTTAAGACCTCATATGTAACGTATTCTAGCAAATAAATATTTCAATTTCTATTTCTAAAAACGGGGATTATGATGAGAATAAAATTTCACTATTTCTCTGTAGTAAATGTATGGGAAAAATATTAATTATCTTTCCATACATTTATTTTGTGGCATTTTAGTACATTACCGGATGTTGACCCCTAGGAACCTATTGATAATGGATGGGATGGAATCGATGGGCATAAAAAAATAGCATGTGAAAAATAAGTTTTCATTTTCATACAATTTGTATGAGAAAATTTATCTTCGATTTTTTTTGGTAGCATACAAGCTTTTGATCCTAGACAGGAATGGGATCGATAGGCATCAAAAAAAAAAGTTTGTCAGGAATGACCTTTTTCTCGCAACCTGTATGTTTTTTTTCCAAAATCTATAAATGAGAAGTTTTCCTCGATTTATGGATTTTCTAGCCGGAAATTTAACTTTTGATCCTGTATTGGAATGGGGTCGATTGGCATCAAAAAAAAAAGTTTGTTAAAAATGACCTTTTTGGCGAGACGTGCCCACCCGAAACACATGAAAGAGGATTTAATATATGGATGTAGATAAAGTAGTGTATGCAACTGTACATAATTAGGCATTAAAACGCTCGTGTGACCTTATTATGAAACTCGCCTTCGGCTCGTTTCATAAAACACACTCATGTTTTAATGCCCCTCGTTATGTACCAGTTGCATAAACTACTATTACTCGTATTCCACATTTCATTATGTAACATCTCAAAATCAATGGTCCTTATAGTGGGGCCGCAAACTGACCTTTTCGGTAATTGTGTATACCAGATACCGGCCACCACAATTTTTTGATAAGAAAGTTTTAAAAATGCCAAAATCTAATGAAATCATATCAAAAACTTAATTATTTAACTGATCAAACAAGAAATTTACGAATGAAACCAAAATTAAGTAACATTAATTAGCTCTCAATGTCAGCTGTCTCTTTATTTTTTGTACAGATTCACTATAATTCCACGCTTCGCACGCACTACGGATTCAATGCGGGAATTGTAACGTTTTATTTTGTTGAAGATCAATCTTTTAGTTACAAAATTATATATATTCTTATAGCATTTCTAATCAAGTTTAGCTTACGGTTTACACTTTTTCTTAAATTAGTTTATAATTGTTATTATCTTTAGTTGAAGGAACCTAGTCGGTCAGGGGGCCGCAAACTGCCGCAGGCCGCGTAACTGGCCTAGCGACCCTAGGTTGCTCGATGCTTGCTGGTTGCTTGTTGTTGCTTAAAAATGAACTTTCAAAAAGTCATTGTCTCACCCCGCCATTACGTTCTAGTACCCCGATTAACAGATGCTAGTTTTTTTTATTTATTTTTAAATGTATTTTAGGGGTCGCTACCGCTTGATAAAGTTTTGGAAGAAAACATAAGTTCGGCATGGGGCTATTGCGGTTAATTTAGGAATTCAACAAGTTAATCACGGTGAATGAAGAAAAGCAATACCTGTTGTTGGTTGTGAAAGGCTTTAGAAATAAATAATTAAAATAAATAAATAAAAAATCCCTTTAAGATAAATATTTTAAATATTACATATCGTTGATTAGTAAAAAACTTAGATAACTTTGGTAAACTATGTTATTTTGAACTAGGTATTAGTACTCGTAATAAGCTGGTCTGCCAGAACCCCTGGCCGGGTAAAAATCCCCTCCAAGGATGACCATGACTCTGACTCTGACCTGTCATAACTCGTTTCAGAGCCAGCTGGCTGGCCTCTTGATGTCACCTTCCCCTGCTCCGATTGCCTGATGGGCCACGCCAAAGAGTCGCTCTTATAGTCTATCCCTGGTCTCTTAACCTCGCGACATGTGTAGCCCATTTCCATTTTAGTTTCAGGGTAAAAGCTTCATTAATGATATATCTGAGCCTGGGGTTCTTTCTGGTTCAAATTTTTTGTAGCATTGATAAATTATCTTACATGGAGTGTCATAAAAATCGTATTATTAATTAATTTTGGCTTAAATTGTTAGAATTTTATTTGATTTTAATTAAAATATACGTAATTTATATATGTTTAATTGAACATGTTTCTTCAAAACTTTGACAGCTGGTAGCGACCTCTAAAATTAGTTTAAAAAAAAACAAAAAAAACTAGCATCTGTTAATAGGGGTAGTAGAACAAAATGGGGGGGTGAGACTGCAGGATTTCATATTTTTTTTATTTTTTGCCAAATAAGCAACACCCTAATATAGGTACCTACCTATTATTGACACCGCGGTATTGAGTAATAATAATCACCGTGTAACTGATGCCTACTGGAGTCCAGTAGTACTGACGAATCTCACGACTGGCGTCTTTGTTTGCTTCTGTTCTAGACTCCTTGGCTTCGTATTTGTGCTTGATTTGTGCTACCTAGCCTCCGTTTAGTTGGTTGTAAAAAGGAGTAATAGGTAATTTAAAATTGCCAAATGAAACAAATTAGTCGAATAAATAACATTTTAATGATTTAATTACAATTCAGACGTAGGTTTTTTTGATACAGTTCACACCCATCAATAACTATTAGTTCGTTAAAAAGAGTTTCTCGGCGTCATTTTTACGTGTACACCATTCCTGGACTTCAGTACGAGATCCCCACACGGCTCGGGCTCGTCTCCACTCGGCGATAGTTCGAAGCGCTTCACAATCGCTGCCAGTGTAACTTTCAGTGCCAACAAGGCAAATTTTTGACCTGCGAAAACATTATTTATACTACTTAAAGAGTGTTTGTAAAGGGGGGTGCTGGGTGGGGAGGATGAGCTTAGGTATGCGACGCTAGGCTATAAGTTCTCTCCATCAAGTCTTCTCATACACGTCCCCGTCGCCTCAGGAACTGCCGACGTACAGACCTGAGGCGAACCCACCGGCGCAAGCGTGTGGGTCGTGCACCCTGGTAATGTCAAAGATCGAGAACGGGCGTCGCACTATTTACCATCTACCCCGGATCTGAGACAGCGAAGTATGAGAGGCGATACCTGGAACGGCATTCCCACCCTCCAGGTATTTATTCCCTTACCCGTTATCCTGTGCCTCCCAACCATCCAATCCTACCACTCACATCAATCCCTACCACTCCTGTAATCCCTTCCCTTACCCATTCCTGGAGGAGACAACCTCGACCCCAAAAACCCCAAGCTAAGGTGTGACCTACCGTGCCGAGAGATGTGTGGCTGAGGGGGAGCTCAGTCGTGAACGGTGGACCCTCGATACCGGGCAACCTCGAGGTGTATTTTGCCTTATTCCAGCAAGCGGGGCTCTGCTGGAATGGACTCTAATCCCTAGCTTCTCGTGGGAACTGTATGGATAAAGAAAAAGAAAAACAAACTGATGGTACCCTGGAAGACCTATGCCAGGAACTACTGCCGCTGACAGTAGGCGCGGAACCAACCGCCCAAACGTCGGGACAAGAAATGGAGGGTGTGGAGAGCACCGACCCGGTAGAAAAGGACGCTAGTCGACCTAACCTACCAACGGAAGCTCAAAGCATCGGCACGCGGAAACCTCACAAGAAATTGGGTGGTTCTACGCGAGGGCGCTACAGAGCTCTAATAGGACTGGGAGTAAAGCCTGAAGAGGCGTTACAACTGTCCTCAAAGAGCTTTGCAGAGCTCAAAAGAATGGGGTTCAAATTTGGTGCCTCACAATCCAAGCCCGGGCAAAAGCCGGTCAAACGGCTCCGCTCGGAGGAGGAATCACCGCAGGGTAACTTGTCAAAGAACCCAAGGGTGAGTGAGACCCCCCCTACTCAACCCCAACAAGCGCTGGCCTATAATGAGGTCGTCAGCCATGTTCGGGTCGGAATAAAAGACTCCAGTCCGATGTCGGACACTCAACTGGGGTCCCTCTGCCACACCATCTTGCGGAGGATTTCGACTCTGAGGATGGCTGAAGGACCGAAGTTCGTGGGCCACGCTTACAAGCCAGGCTGGTTGCTCATTACGTGCGAGGACCAGCGGTCCAAAGCCTGGCTTGAACAGGAAATACCATCCCTAAAGCCATGGCCAGAAGCCAACCTCAGGGTCATACCCGAAAATGAGCTCCCAAAGCCAAACATAGGGATGGTATTTATACCTGACATCAGCGACTCGGAGGTCAAGATGTCCCTGTCGCTACTCTGTGCACAGAACTTCGGGCTGTACACAGACTTCTGGAAAATACTCCACACAAAGGCCGACAAGGGAGGGGTCATGGTGACCGTAGCCCTGGATGACCAATCTGTGGAGTATCTCCAGAAAATGGGCCTAAAGGCAAACCTAGGTTTCCGCAAGGTCACGTTTCGGATAAAGGGTCCCTCATCCAAGGCCCAACATCCCGAAACGTCCGACACCCAAACCCCACCACCGCAAATCCCGACCACATCCTCGGACCACCACACTCCCGCTCGAAAGGTCCCCCCGGGACCTAAACGGGCCATCCCGGATCCTGCCTCCAGTACTGCAGCAGGCCCATCGGGAACCCAGCGGTTTCCCACCAACAGGGGGGGCAACAGGGGCACGCACCGCCCCAGGGGTAGGGGTAGAGGGAGGGGAGGCCAGCAAGGGCATACCAATGCCCAGCGCCGAGGCCATTAAAAACAAAGACGCAGCAAGCAGATGGGGGCCGGTGGCTTTTCTGCAGGCCAACTTACACCACGCCATCGCGGCCACAGCGGTCGTGGAAAAGATCTTTGGCGAAAATGGCCTGGACATCGCCCTCATACAAGAACCATGGATTAACGCCCAATCCATGGTAGCAGGTTTAAATACAACAGGTAAGCTACTAACACACGAAAAAGGATCCAAACCAAGGGCCTGCATCGTGTTCAACAAAAACATCAACTTTCTACCTGTTACAGAGCTATGCAGCGACGATCTCGTTGCTGCTTACGTAGATCTCAAAGGAAGGGGCACATCGAAGGTGTTAATTTGCTCCGCCTACCTGCCAGGAGAGAAACAAGATCCCACAGAAGAACTGGCTAAAGTTGTAGAGTACGCTCAAGCACAAAAGGCAGAACTAATTGTGGGTTGCGACGCAAACGCTCATCACACTATCTGGGGGAGCACCGGAATCAACAAACGGGGTGAGTTACTCTCAGACTTTATTTTTACTAATTGTCTGCACTTGTTAAATAGGGGCAACACGCCAACCTTTGTTACTAGGGCTAGACAAGAAGTATTAGACCTAACCTTCGCTACTGAAAAGGTAGCTAACTGCCTCGGAAATTGGCACGTCAGTAGCGAAAACTCAATGTCGGACCACAAACATATTAGGTTTAGTGTAAAGGGACCATTAGGGCAGGAACCAAGAACACGAAGAAATCCAAAAGAAACGTCCTGGGAAGTCTATAAGACTCACCTTGAGGAGTATCTAAAGGACATACCAAAATATGTTAAAAACCCGGATTCCCTCAATATAGCAGTAAACCAACTATCAAAGGGCATAAATACGGCCTACGAACAGAGCTGCCCATTGAGGGAAACATCCACAAACAACACAACGACGTGGTGGAACAAAAAGCTTGAAAAGCTCCGAGTATCTACACGCCGCATATTCAATCACTCAACCAGACCAAACGAGTGGGAAAGGTATGGTAGAGCACTGACTGAATATAACAAACAGATCAGAAAAGCGAAAAGGAAGTCTTGGCGAAGGTTTTGTGAAGAGATTGCCCAAACTCACAAAGGAGCGAGAATACACAAAATTCTTTCCAAGGCACCAACTAACTATCTTGGCCTCCTCAAGAGACCGAATGGCGATTTTACGACTACGGAGGTGGAAACACTGGATCTGCTAAGAACCACCCACTTTCCGGGGTCGTATCCTACCAGTAACACCCAGTTATGCATCCAAAGGAGCTTCCAAGCCCACAGGGTACATAACACCGACTGGAATTTGGCCGCAAACATCTTTAGACCAAACCACGTTAAATGGGCATTGGCAAAATTCAAACCATTTAAATCGGCGGGAGAAGATGGAATCTTCCCTGCACTACTGCAGAAAGGGCAAGATCTCCTACTCCCGCACCTGGTAAAAATATTCCGGGCCAGCTTCGCTTGGGGTACCATACCAGAACAATGGACTAGGGTCAAGGTACGATTCATACCAAAAGCAGGGAAAAAGGACTACTCACAGCCAAAATCCTTCAGACCAATCAGTCTTACGTCTTTTCTACTCAAAACAATGGAAAGAGTCATTGATCAGCACATTAGAGTAAAGTACTTGGCAATCAGACCACTTAGTCTGAACCAACATGCTTACCAAAAGGGAAAATCTACAGAAACTGCCCTACTAGATCTGGTCGACAAGGTGCAGAAAGCCCTAGAGGATAAGCAAACTGCTCTATGTGCGTTCCTTGACGTTGAAGGTGCTTTTGATAACACACCCACAGAAACTATCCTTAAAGGAATGGAGTCAAAGGGCGTGGACAAAACCACCATCAGATGGGTGCAGAGCATGCTATCAAATAGAATAGCGACTCTGACCCTCAATTCAGCTGTACATGAATTCTACACCACAAGAGGATGTCCACAAGGAGGCGTGCTATCCCCACTACTATGGACCCTGGCAGTGGACCAACTCCTAGCAACCATGACGGACCTCGATTATGACACACAGGGATATGCCGACGATCTCGTAGTTATAATCAGAGGCCCCTGCCTCCACACAATCTCAAACCTTATGCAAGGAGCCCTAAACACCATACTAAAATGGTGTAAAGAGAATGACTTGTCCATAAACGCTAGTAAGACGGTGGTAGTACCCTTCACAAGGAAGAGGAAACTAGACAGACTAGCAACTCTAAAACTTAATGGGCAAGTCATACCGTTCTCAAATGAAGTCAAGTATCTGGGGGTTACTTTTGACCAAAAGTTAACTTGGAATCCTCATTTGAAGAACATTACACACAAAGCAAAAATGGCTCTGTGGACAAGCTGTCGAATGGCAGGAGCAAGATGGGGCATAAGACCCAAAATTGCTATGTGGCTATACACAGCGGTAGTGCGACCTATAATTACTTACGCCTCCGCAGTCTGGTGTGACAAAACCAACCAAAAGACAGCTATCCAAAAGTTAAGCAGCCTACAACGTACGGCGTGCCTAACTACAACAGGAGCCCTAAGTTCTACGCCTGGGGCAGCCCTTGATGCATTGCTTGACTTAACACCACTCCACCTGCAAGTGCAAAAGGAGGCCAAGCAATGCATCTATAGGATATGCATGTCGACAAGGCCAAAATGGCGCTCACAAGCACTAGCCAAACTGGAAGCCTCAGTTTTTGGAAACAGAACTTTAAACATGCCAACTGATAACATGCAAACCATACAAAACTTCAACAAACTGTATACCGTGGAAATACCGCCAAGAGACAAATGGACAAACGACCAAATGTACTTCAAGGAGGGGAGCCACATATGGTATACTGACGGCTCAAAGAAAGGTGAGGATGTAGGTTGCGGGATCTATGGTGAGAGACCAAAGCTCAAAACTAGCGTCAACATGGGCAGAGAGGCCTCAATCTTTCAAGCCGAAATCTTCGCCATCAACAAATGTGCGGAGATTAATCTTGATAGAAACCTGAGAAACCAACATATCTACATCAACTCGGACAGCCAGGCTGGCCTGCTGGCACTAGCATCTCTAGAGTCCAACTCTAAACTAGTCCAGAACTGTAAAGATAACCTTAACGACCTTGCAAAATCCAACAAAGTAATACTTAGATGGGTACCGGGTCACTCCGACATTGACGGAAACGAGGTAGCAGACAAACTCGCCAGAAAGGGTGCAGATACACCCTTCATCGGCCCAGAACCTTTCTGTGGTATAACCAAACAGAAAGTAAGCTCTCTGCTAAACAATAAACCGGAAGCTATAGAGTTGTGGAAGTTCACAAAAGGACTAAAACAATCAAAAGCGCTAATTAAAGGCTACAACACCAAGCTGTCTAAAGAGCTATTACAACTCAAAAGACACAAAACCTGCGCAGTGACGAGAATACTCACTGGTCACTGCAAACTTAACAAACATCTTACACAAATGGGTATAAAACAAAGTGCAGCATGCAGGTTCTGCCAGGAGTCGGAGGAAACTGCCATCCATATCCTCTGCTCCTGTGGACCACTTATGCGCAAAAGAAGTATGTACCTAGGGAAGCACATCATGCATCCAGAGGAGATACAACAGATTGCTACCCAAAGAGTCTGGAAATTCCTGGAAGCAACGGGTTTAAGCAAAGAACTTTAAGGGCTGCCACAATAGATCAATAACTGGTCGACGCGGCATAGAAGGCCCACAAAAACCAATAATAATAATAATAATAAAGAGTGTTTCCAAAAGATTCCCTAAAGCGTTCTATCGTCCTTGCGTTAAGGTTCGGTTCTTTTCTTTGTTATACCACCCTAGGTAAAGTATATATAGGTACTATTGTTTTCTAGTCTTTACAGGTTTGCACTGCTGGACTAACTAGGTGCACGGCCCGAGCGCATGACCGGCCTCTCTTGGCTCCAGCCTAATACCTAGGATGATCGCGTTTTTGTCGGGCATACATCATTCCTCCCTCTCTCACTTACATACTTGCTATTAAAAGATGAATGCTATGTCCGACATTAAACGCGATCATATTACTACCTAGAAACGCTTACATATGCTGCCAAATCAAAGGAAATATAAATGGCTGGAGGGGATTAGCATCACTATGTTTTCTTTAAGGAGACTGCCAGACGTTATTTTGACAAACGCTCCCCATCATAGGAATCCGTTAGTTAGGAAGGCTGTCGACTACGCTCCCATCCCTCCCCACTCTGTCGTAACTCGGTGATCACTGATTAGGGGCCGCACGGTCCGGCGTCCTTAGGCACGGACCCTGACGACGTAATCACAGCGTCCATCGAAAGATGAAACGCTGCGCTTACGGTGTCCAACTCAGACACGACGCGTATCTACACTTATTACGCGTTCCCGGCGGCGGGGACGTCCACCGCGCGATCGCAGACACATATAGTCCCTATTCGTCCCGGTACCGCCACATAACGGGTAGAGTCAGTCCGACCCAGGTCGGGTCTAGCTGAGTTTCTTGCTGGACTCTTCTCAGCTAGGCTAGGTTTAGTGAACCAGCAACAAAACTCCCAGTAGCTCGATTCCACTGACACACTTCAAATTCGGCCGAAATCGCTCAACCAAGCTCACTGGATCGCAAACTCTTAGAGTATTCCAGTGTTTAAACCGCCCGCGGTTTCCCTTGGAATTTCCCCAGGCCACTCTCCAACCGCGCACTCCTATCGCTTTAATGCCCATTATAAAGCCACAGTCAAGTTAAAAAAAAGAAAAAAAAGGCGTCTTCTGAGTGGCGCGAAATAAATCGCTCCACCCGGATCACAAGCTAGGGCTGGCGCTGGATCTGCAGTCTGGTTTGCAGCTATAGGTACTTGTACTATTAAGGCTTGGTCACGGGCGCAAGCGGGACGCTGCTGTATGAAACCGTCCCGCTCGCGTCGCGCAGCCTGTGTGACGTCGCTAACCTGTTAGCATACGTTCCGGCGCGCAGCGGTCGCGTCGCGCAGACGTCGCGCAACGCAGTGTGACCAAGCCTTTACTTATTCTGTGCTATAGGGAAGTTCTTACCAATGCAGTTTCTAGGACCAGCGCTGAAAGCAATATAACTGAAGGCGCTTTTCGCATTATTTGAAGCTTCAAATCGTTCTGGACGAAACTCGAGGGGATCTTCAAATACAGCCGGGTTCCTTTGCAGACGGAAAATGTTGATTATAACTGCTGTGTCCTTGGGAAAGCGCAAGCCCCCCATTTCTGAAAGAAAACTATGTATAAAGTACACATCGTTTGTTTCATATTGTCTGTTCTTTTTTATACGTGGTACAAAACAAGCATACGGTTTACGGTCTGGTCAAAAACGAACGAGATAACATTTCATTTGCGCTGTTAACTATGGGTACATACGTCTCAATGTTTTATTGCAGAAACACCAAGACATGACAAGAATTTTAAGTATAGTCCTTTAAATTTAAAAGACGATCATCTTTAAGTACCGTAATATGCTGCAACTTTGCCTGGATTTTGACGTTTTTTTCTTATATCTGTAAACCTATTTTTCATTGTGGGTTTAATGAGTATTAGTCGGAAAACAGACCCTATGCCTTGCCAGATAAGACTCAAATCTCAATACCTAATCATACAGTATTTCCGATTTACAAGCAGTCAAAGTGGCAGGCAAAATTGTAGCCCTAAGATGTAACTTTGCCTAGACGGATATCTCAATAAATAATGTGTTGCTATTTGTAATAATATTTACTCTAGTACATGAGACATTGTGCTTTTCCCTGGTATTCAAATTATTGCCATAAGCTTAATACTTTTTTTTTCACGGGCAATAGGCAAAGTTGTAGCAGGTTCCACAAACTTTCTATACAAAACTACCGTGAACTGTAGGGTTGTGCCAAAAAAAGATTATTATTTATTTTAAAAATATTATATTTTAAGTAGTTACAAAATAATCAACAAACAATCAATTCTTATAACATGGTATGAGTATCAAATACCTATGAAATACAATAGTACCCACAAATTATTAACCCAATTCGACCACTTGAAGTTGGTGACAAAATTTGACTTACATTGCAAGTGAATAAAAATCAAGTAATTAATAAAGCTATTTAAGCAGTTAAAAAACGCCAATTTGAATTATTTTCTGTACATTTATAAAAACCCAGCTAGTGACAGCCCTAGACCCAGGCAAACTTGTGTCACTCAAGTTTCCAAAACACTGCCCAATATTGCCTACTACGTTAGTATGCTGAAATCGTGTCCTTTTCTTAAAAATATTAAACCTACGGAAAATAGACAGTATTTACTTACCCTGGCACGTTACCGCTCTTCAAAAAACACCTTTTTTGTAGATCAAAATTCAAAAGTTGCGAGACACTGAAAAAACTGCTGCTACCCATTCAAACTTATGATGACAACTGACGGAGCAACAACGGAGTTACCATTGTAAAAAAATGAAATATGTGTTGCCAGAATAATGAAAATTACTACTAAATGGTAAAAAACAAGATAAAACTAAGCTAATGCTAGATGTCGTAATTGAAACGAAATAGGCAAAATTGAGACTAATTGGCAAAGTTGCAGCATTTTACGGTATATATATTTTAAGTGTGGATAAACATAACTCCAAATTGTAAATTTTTTCCCCCACTTGTGGTTTTTCTGAACTAAACATCTATTTAATTGATTGGGGTCTGTTAGGTATACATACACAGTGATTTATATCACTCGATACATACATATCACAATACGTAGGTATCTTGTGGGTAGGTGAATTGAAGTCGAAGCAATATTGAAATCCACGATAATATTGACACCACAGTACTGTGATAATAATCAACAGTAACCCGCTCCATTGAAAGCTTACCGGTATCTTCAGTAATGAGTCTTTGGATTATCGGCACCGATGGGTACAACCGAAGGGATTCCTTAATGACACTGTCCAGGTATTTCATCTGCTGCAGTTCGCTGTTGATCAAAAATAATCGCATTCACAAATAGTTAATACGATGGCATTTTACCACATCTAAACTCTGTCAAGAGGAAATTTCGTAAAACTGCACACAGTCAGTTATTTATCGACATTTGTCTAAAAAAGTCATTCCCGAAGAGTGTTGTATCCCGTTTCCCCGTGCGCAAAAGACATAAGCTAAGCGTGTGTCTCTTTCACGGGGGGCGTGGTTTACCGAATCAATATATCCCCTTGAGCAGCCTTTTTTCATACCTCTATTATGGCAAACAGATGTATATCCCACGTGAAGGGTAGACTTATGGACTGCATTAAGGCAATTTTTATACTTAATAAAAATTACTTAAATTTAAGTAAATCACAGACAAATGAATGAACCAATTCAAAATTAGTAATAAATCGGCAAATATGCAATACCTGAATGTCGGATCTCTTCCTAAATCCCCGCTTAAAATTTCTTTTTGCTCATCTAATATCTTTCGCTGTACTTCTGGATATTTCGCGATACAGTACAAACCATATGTGAGTCCCGCCGCTGTAGTGTCATGGCCCTGCAATATTTTTTGAAGAAAATGTAGGCTTTAAAATGGGAGGCAGGTACGTATTTCTGTTTCATAGTTGCGTCTTAAATATTAAGAATTGCTACGTTTGTGAATATTATTAGGCGGGTGATCATTTGGTGAGCTAACGATTCATCGCCTGGCGTCTGGAAGTCTTTCGCTCTAGCTCGAAGAAGTAGGTGCGACAGAGAGGGAGATACTTCTTTTTCGGTACGCGGTAGACCCACTTGATTTTGATTTTTAAATCCTTAATAGGAGGTTGGTCCGCGCAAACGGAACACCTTTTGTTTCCACGCCCAAGTAACCTGCCAGTTTATCATTAACAACCAAGAAATAAGATGGAAAGAGAAATAATTCGAGAATTTCTAACTTAATCGAAAGTGGTAGATAGGGAGACGTACGAGTACGAACTTCGGTTTTTGGGGTTTCGAGGTATTATACCTCCCTCACTATGTTCAAAACGAACGTTGTGGCATGCGAGAAACTTTGTTTATGTGTATCTTTATTCTGTTATAAGTTACAATACATACTTCAAACATAAACGTTACAACTTCATCTCGGACGCACTCGTCACTTATTACTTTGCCATCTTCTTCGGCTAGTAACAGCAAGTCGAGGAAGGCATGTTTATTCTTCACACCTAAAAAAAGAAACAAGTTATTCTGTAGCAGACCTTATCACGTAGTAATAAGGTTCACAAATGGTGCTGCTGATAGTGCCACATTATCAGTTAATTAAAGTCAAATCACGCCTCGCCATCCTGTATTCAGCCACGCTTCTCGCTTCGCTCCAGCTCATTCATTGTCATAAGGGGGGGGGGGGGGGGGGGGGGGGGGGGGGGGGGTTATAGACACCTTGTAATTTGTCACAATGCAACTTGAAATTAATTGAAAGATTGCCGTCTCATTCAGACTATAGAGGTATTTGAGAATGAGAATATTTTCATTACCTATTAATGTGTCTTTGGGTTCCCGAATTGGGATTGTGTCAGCTAACTTATGTCTAAAAAGATCTGTGTGAGCTGATAATGTTAAGTCACAGATGATAAATCAAGATGTAGTTAGAATATTACTGGACTATAGGTACGTCGTCGCTTGTCGGTTGTTGTGACAAATTACAATGTGTGCAATGGCCGTAATATGAACATTGTGATTCCTATCTGGGTTTCCCCGGGCAAAAGTTGCTATACTTATTATATTCAGACATTAATATGGAAGTACGTACCCAATTCTGAACTGTCATCAAATTTTTTGGAAGTCATATTATTCAGTTCTTTCTTTCTAGCTTCTATGACTCCATCTGTGTGTCTATGCATGAACTGAATAGCTTTATCGTGCCTTCTCTTATGTGGTGTCAGGGAAAATATAAAATCGTTGCCCAAAAACAAATCTCGCATCCTGGTAGAGATAATTTGGCTTACACTGAAAATAAGATATCCATTAACTAACAAGTTAAATTAGGCACCTAACTAAATATTTTTTCAGATTAATTCTTGACTCTGAATGTTCGAAAAGTGTCAAGATATACATATATATAATTGGTAGGTACTTTTTAAAATTACAATATCTGGGCGGCCAAGCTTTGCTCGGCGTTTTCCCGGGCATGAGACCTAGCTATAGATCGATTGCTCGTCCCCGAAAACTCCCACATACCAATTTTTAAATAACATTTTTCTTATTTTGATTAGTGGTGTCAGTACCAATCGATTGATACCAGTATTATAAAATGGCAGCTGCCGTTTTGTAACAAATCACAAAAAATGCAGCTCCCACTTTAGAAAAGGACCGCCGCCATCTTGAAATCCAGTGGATGAAATTTTCATTTCCTCAGATGAAATCATTCTTATTGGTCCCAAGTATCACAGGGTAAAGTTTTTTGCCTTCTGCATAAGGTACAGTTTAATTTTAGTAAGCCTTTTAACTAACAGGTCTTTAACAAGAAACGCAATGTTGTAAAGCATTTTTCTCGTGTGAACTATTAGATTTATCAATAAAGTGATAAGATAAGAAGCAAAGTTATAGATCATTTTATGCTAAACATATTTCTAATACAAAGTTTCTGTGTAGCCCTAAGCATTATTGAGTAATAAAAAAAAATCCAATTTTTTTTGGGGGTCAAAATACGCATTTTGCACGGTCAGATTTTGGCAGATTTTTAGTATGTCAAAAAGATACAAAGAACTAAAAAAATCAAACTTCGCTTCCTTGGGAATTATTATGACCCCTAAGGCTAGATCTCTTCTACTATAACTAGTCCACACGATTAATAGATAATTAATTATGTTACCTAATATTAATAGAAACTTACATGTCGATATATTCAACGTATTTTGAATCAGTTTCCTTTTGCGCTTGTACAGATACTCCCATAATGGTTTCTGCAACATAATATGGAAAGTCTTAGTACTATAACTAGAATGGACATCAAATAATAATGCCACTACCGAGCCAGAGGAGAGGGCCGTATATAAATGTATATAGGTAAGAGCAAGAAAGGGGGACATATCATTTGTTGTCCTTGTCATAGTTTTTTATTATTTGCCTCAAACTAGTTGTTATTACTTTGTGGCAGACAAAGGATTACCCGCCGAAGTTAGGAGTTTATCTATGGCAAGCCGTCAGCGTCAGGCATTGGACGCTTTTATACCTTATCGTCGACGGCCACGGCATGGACCAAATCAAATAGACCATTTCTATGTAGACTTTAGACTAATTATGAATGAAAGAGTTTTATCGTGCCGTGGACGTCCACGGTAAAGTATAAAAGCGCCCACTTTAAACAAATTCTCAATTTATCTAATATTTATAACAGCTTTTTCGTCGGTCTTGGTAGCAAAAGCGTGACACTGCAGAGCCCCAATGGGCTCTAGATTCTAGATAATTCTCTGCAGTCGCAATCGTTCAGTCTATAATGTCTGCTTACCATCCAGTGCATTTACCTACATGCTAAAGTCGGTATAAACAAGTAGGATTTCACATTTCACCAACCGGTAATATTATCCAAAGAGGCCATTGCCATGATGGGGAATAGTTTTATGGAGGAGCCATCGGCACGGCCTTTGAGTGTCTCGCACAAAATGTTCCCGTTCTTCAGGAATACTGGCAGGAAAGTGTGCAGTACGTTGTAATTGAAGGCCGGATTCAGGAATCTACGATGAGTTTTCCATTTTTGACCTGAGGACATTGAGTGATTATAATTAATCTGCGGGACTCGATTCTACTCTAAATTATTATTTTTTGACAGTCAAGGGAATCAAAACCTAAAGGGTGTTTCTCGTTGCCTATGTGTTATAATAGGCATGATGACTCAAAAAAAATTATTACTTCAATAGAAAGAAGACATAAAACTATGCCAAATAGTGAAAATCCTATTCAAATATCTCAAAAAATAACGAAGCAACAACGGTTAGAATGTTCGTAGTTAGAGAGAGAAAGTGCTACTCGACCGTGACGTCACCTTTGAGTAGCGCCATAGTAAATGACAATCGTTCAATACAAAGGTGCGTTTTGCGGAAAAGCGACAGAAAATACCCACTTTTAAAACTTTGAAGACTTATAATTACGTAATTATTTATTTTTTTGAATTACTTTTTTTGCCATTTGATTGAGAATTTGAGTCATTATGTAGAAAATTTGGATTTATTGATTTTCTTTTATAGTGTCATCATCCCTATTAAGGATGTTTCTTTTAAGTATTCAATTTCATTTTTTTTAGAAAATTCCTGTTCCGACCGATAGGATTGTGCTTTCTGCGCCAAAAAAATACCAAATTAACGTTTTAGGTCGTGCGGCATTTTGTACTTCGTCATTTTAACGTACCTTACGTTTGCAATTGTGTATCAAAGTCAAAGGGGGATAAGCGACTTTAAGATTTCAAGAGGAGGTTCTCAATTCGGTTGTATGTTTTTGTTTTTTTTTTTATGTTTGTTACTCCATAATTCCGTCATGGTCATGTCTGGCCCGATTTTGAAAATTCTTTCTTTTTTATATATATCCAAGTTGGTCCTGTTTTTGTCAAAACGCAGTTCTGATGATGGGATCCCTGAGGAAACGAGGGAACTCCTCAGATCTTTAAGGCAAACCTATAGTGATTTTTGTATTTTTATCAACAAATCAAGCATTTTCATACAAAATTGTGACATTTGATGAAGTGGAACTGCTGATGATGATCAGAACGCAACTCTTCAACGACGAATAGTTCACGTTTGGCGAATTGTCCTCTTCGCTGTGTTTTATAAGCAAGTTAGATTTTCAAGACAATCATTTGTCAAGTTCGAGTTCTGATGATGGGATCCATGAGGAATCGAGGGAACACCTCAAATGTTAAAGGCATACATTAAGCTATTTTGAATTTTAAGTTAAAATTTTATTTCGATTCGACTAATTCGGGGATAAGGATTTCAATGTTTTTTTATTAATTTTGAATTTTAAGTGATTTTTTTTGCGAAGATAAGTCTTTATACTCGATTTCGACTAATTCGGGGATAAGGATTTCAAATTTTATATTTACGAGGGGCGTTCAATAAATTCTCGGTATTGATATCTTTTAAACCTTTTTAGTAAACTTTTTAATACTGGCCGGTAAATGTCATTCATTAACATAAAAAAAAGGTAAAATTCAAACGGCGATGTTCTTTTGTTTTTCTGCAACTGCCGAACAAACGTGATCACAATGAGCGATTTTTCAATGTTAATTAAATTAGAGCACCGAGCGGTAATAAAATTCTTGACCAAACAAGGAAAAAATCAAAAAGCTATAAAAGAAGAAATGGATTATGTTTACCGAGAGTCTGCTCCTTCTTTATCAACAATTCAAAAGTGGTCAAGTGAATTTAAGTGTGGGAGATAGAGTATCGAAGACGACCCCAGACCTGGTCGGCCCGTCGAAGCTTCTTCACAAGAAAATATAAAAAAAGTGGGGAAAATTATATTGGAAGACGCTCGAGTGAAGGTGACAGCAATAGCTCAAATAACCAAGCTTTCTATTGGTACTATACACAATATTATCCATGACAATCTTAATATGTCAAAAGTCAGTGCGAGATGGGTACCGCGAATGCTGACGCCGCTTCAGAAAAATACGCGCGTTGCTTGTTGTTCCGAATTTATTAAGCTGTGTGGTGAAAATCCTGATGAGATACTGCAAAAGTTTGTTACCGGAGATGAAACCTGGGTTCATCATTATGACCCTGAGAGCAAACAAGAGTCCATGCAGTGGCACATTAAAGGAAGTCCTCACCCTAAGAAGTTCAAGGTCATGCCTTCAGCTGGAAAGGTCATGGCCACAATATTCTGGGATTGTGATGGAATATTGCTGATCGATTATAAAGAAAAGGGTGTAAATATCACAGGAGGGTACTACGCTAATATTCTACGCCAATTAAGAGAAGCAATCAAAGAGAAGAGAAGGGGAAAATTAACCAAGGGAGTTCTGCTTCTGCACGACAACGCCCCTGTGCATACTGCTCATATCGCCAAGGCTGCTGTTCGGGAATCTGGGTTCGAAACTATTACACACCCACCGTATAGTCCAGACTTAGCCCCGAGTGACTTCTTTTTGTTTCCCAACCTCAAAAAGGACCTACGAGGAAATCGATTTTCTGACGATGAAGCTTTGAAGACAGCAGTGTGTAACAAATATTTTCTTCCTATTCAATAATTGTTTCATATCGTGTCTCGTAGCGACATCTAGTGGGAGCCTCGAATATGTCTTCGCCATTGAAGTGGCAAATTAGCTTAATGCATCGATTAGGATTGCTCGGATTAGTTCCCGATTTCGCCACGCCTGATGGACAGACGGGTAGCGCTAGGTTGTCTTTCTGTCGGCGGCTCCGATAACGAGCGGACGCAACCAAAATTATTCAGATTTAGAAAAAGAAGCCGTGATTCCAACAATGGCGAAGCTCGCCACGTGGATTTGGTACTTTAAGTTGAGGCCATGAAGCCCGCCGTTTACCTTAATATATAAAAACGGCAGTGTAACAACATTAAGCAATGTTTAAATCCCAAATATGTAAGTACTTTACAAATACCTCTTCGTAGTCTAACCTTAGAATTCGTGGTCAGAACCGCTTTTAACCAAGTTCTACTTTTGTCTTAGGGGTCCGTAGTCCTTAGTCCTTAGTCTTCAGTCGAATTCTTTTCTACAAACCTTGCAAGAGCCGGTCTTCGGTGGAGTGATGGAAAGGATCACCTTTACGGACATGTGCCGCGTGTGCTAGGGGTGACTCACACTTGGATGGAGCGAATATGAACCTGCTTCCTTGCTGCACCGCTGAAGACTACCAGTGTTTGTGTTAAAAGTGTAAGAACTAGAAAACAGGTCAGTGTCACCGAACTTTATTATTTAATCCTCTCAAGTTTAAAAACATCCCTTAGTGTACTACTCTTTAAAGGACCTCCATATTGTGTTTTCTATTGTAATTATTAGAAATAAATAAGTTGCACTGTCACATACATATTTTCATTTGAAATAACTCCCCAGCAGTAAGGCGCCCTGAGGTTTATTATTTTTTAATCAATTAATAGTTTCATGCCAACCGAACTGGATAGTCGGTGAGTAATCTCTTTTTTAAGGGGTTACAAAGTGGCGCCCAACGTGGGGCCTCGATTGCTGCTGGCTTATTTCAAATGAAATTAATTTATCTTAACCATTAATGTTAAAACTCTTAGCTTAAACTTGATAATAGTGAACTTAACTGCTTGTGTAAAAAATAAAAGGGTAGATTTAAGTTAAACTCCGGACAAAGAACATTCCGGAACTCGTAACGGTACTTTGTTGAAAGCACGTGTTCTAATGTTCCCTTGAATAAATTTAAGGTTAACTTAATTTGATTTGTACTTAATTAAGCTTTATAAAGCGCCAGTGATTTTAAACTGCTTAAACTTAAAATATAGACTTTTAAAAATGTCGATCCAAAAATACTTGGACTCTTTACATAAAGATGAAATCATTTATGAACTCAGTGTACTTGGTATCTCCACAGATGAAAATGCCACTACGGATGCAGTAAGGAAGCAGATTCGTCAGGTTTTCAAACTGGTACGCCGGGGAAGCATCAAGTGTGAGCCACTCAAAGCGCCCGTGGCCACGTCAGAGATAGACATTTGCACTCCGAAAATTGAACACCTGGAATCCCAGCTGCGTTCGGGTAACGTAGATGATCCTAATCTTGTTAAAAAAGTTACTCGTCGTGCTAACTATTTGATCGATAGGCTTGCTCGTATTTCTGTGACGAACGTACAGGTTTCAGACCTGCGTAGTCGGTTAATTAAGATTTTGAGTGAAATTGATAAGGGAGATAGTGACACAAGTAGTGAATACGAGGAGTCCCAGGCATCACGACATGTCGAAAAAGAAGAGAGTAAAGTGGTGTACATCAAAGACAAACCAGTTAACTTAAACTCCTTGAATTTAAAATTTGATGGTACTACATGTGTTCGCGTTTTTATCGAACGACTTGAGGAGCTCAGGCAGGCGCGAAACATCTCGGAAGACCACATACTCTCAGCTTTTTCGGATTTACTTGAAAATTCTGCATTACATTGGTTTAGATCCAATAAGAATAGTATTTTTACCTACAAGCAGTTAATAAAAAACTTAAAAAATGATTTTGACATTCCGGACTTGGATTATAAACTTCTTGGCGAGATAAGACAACGGACCCAAGCTAAAAACGAAACCATTGTTGTATATTTATCAACCATGCAGGGAATGTTTTCTCGTCTCACCAATCCACTATCTGAAAAAGAACAATTAGAGATATTGATGCATAATATTCGCCCAGAGTACATGAAAGAATTAGCGCTTCATGATATACCAACAATAGACAAACTTAAGTTTTATTGTAAACAACTTGAACTTGCCCGATCTCGCTCCGATCAATTTAATGAACCTAACTTTAACAACTTTAAAATTACCTCTGACTTACATAGCAAGTCGCTTTCCAAATCAGTAGGTAAACAAATTTCGGCACTAAACGAGCCTGGCTCTTCGAGATGCGTAGATAGGAAATGCTTTAGGTGTAATAAAAACACTCATTTCACTAATCAATGCAAGTCGAGGGAACTAGTGTGTTTTAAATGTGGCAAGAAAGGTGTGAAACGATCGGAATGTGAGAACTGTCAAGTTCAAATAAACTAATTCGCACAGAATTATCCAAAACATCCCTTAGTAATAGGTCTCCTTCTACAAAATAAATAAAGGGATAGTTCTGCTTAAAAATAACAGAGCACATTGCAACACTTAATTCTGCCGTAAATGAGACTACGAAATTTAGCCCATATTTCCTTGTGCACGGCCGTAAATTCATAATAGACGGAATGTTACACAGCTTAGTCTCAGATCAGCCAGTTCAAAGATCCCAAGTTACAATTGGTGATCCACAGACATATAGTAACAAGATACTTGAACTTAATACAATATTTAAGAAAGTGCAGAAGCACATTAAAAGTGCTCACGATAGGAACGTGAAGTACTATAACTTGAGAAAAAGAAATATGGAACTTAAAGTAGGACAAATAGTTTATAAGCGCACGCATTACTTATCTAATGCTGCAAAGAAATTTACTTCAAAGTTAGCCCCAAAGTTTCAGAAATGTGTAATTACAGCAAAGTTATCACCCTTAGTATATACCTTAGCAAATATGGACGGGAAAATATTAGGTAACTTTCATATCAAAGATATTCTAAAACAGGATGATTAGTAGGTAATTATGAGTGTATGAGAAGTATGAAAGGAGTATGAATGCAGTTAGTAGTAATTATTTTTCAAAATTTTGTGCACAATTGATCTTTCTGTTACAAATAAGCTATGTATGAGAGCGAGGAATGCAAGGCATGTTTACCTATAAGTCCAGCCTATTGGAATATGCTCGCACATCTGGGCGCATTAGATAACAGACGTGTTTACTATTTTATACGGTACTGCTCATTAAGGAATAAACGACCTTATATTTATTAGAGTAAGAACCTACCTCACTTAACCAGCTTAATTGGTTCCAATGTTGTTTACTTAAAAGCCTTGACCTTGATGCAACCAAATAGAAATCTATTGTGGTTAATACTTAATACTTAACTAACTTAACGACATGTTGTTTGATTCGCAAATCATAAAATAACAAATGGACAATAGGTATTTGTTATCCAGGTTAATAACCTGACTTAACGTTTTAATTACGTAATGCCTCTTAGTGCAGGCTTAAAACGCACTTCATATTTAAATTTGTACCTCAAGTATGGTGTATAAATATTTTGTGGTTACTGTTATTGTTGTTATCGTAAATAATAGATAGCACCAGTTAATACTCACTGTTAGGTATAGTTATTTATGTTCCGTAAATAAACCCATATGTTTAGTTTAAATTATAGTTTTCAAGGTTAGTATTAAGTACCTACGGAGTATGGATAGATAAGCTGTTGTTTTTGTTAGAACCTTGTAGATATACAAAAATAAGTAGGTTAGGGAATGCGCATTTCACTAATTCCACTTTCATGAATCCTAAGTTATTCATCACTTATTGTTAGGTATAATTTTGTGTACAAATAACTTATTATTTAGTAGTAGGCAAATATAGACATTAGGTATTTATGCATGATATCCTGATGCCTGAGATTACATTACACGTAAACGCTATTGTGTCGTGTGTCACTTCTAGATTTTTAGGGTTTTATAGATGTATTTATAATCTTTAATTAAAATAACTTGGTAGTCTAAAGGTTTAAAAAAAAAGTATCTTCAGTATGAAGAACTTTTTAATCCAAGGAAGGGAAATGTGTAACAAATATTTTCTTCCTATTCAATAATTGTTTCATATCGTGTCTCGTAGCGACATCTAGTGGGAGCCTCGAATATGTCTTCGCCATTGAAGTGGCAAATTAGCTTAATGCATCGATTAGGATTGCTCGGATTAGTTCCCGATTTCGCCACGCCTGATGGACAGACGGGTAGCGCTAGGTTGTCTTTCTGTCGGCGGCTCCGATAACGAGCGGACGCAACCAAAATTATTCAGATTTAGAAAAAAAAGCCGTGATTCCAACAATGGCGAAGCTCGCCACGTGGATTTGGTACTTTAAGTTGAGGCCATGAAGCCCGCCGTTTACCTTAATATATAAAAACGGCAGTGTAACAACATTAAGCAATGTTTAAATCCCAAATATGTAAGTACTTTACAAATACCTCTTCGTAGTCTAACCTTAGAATTCGTGGTCAGAACCGCTTTTAACCAAGTTCTACTTTTGTCTTAGGGGTCCGTAGTCCTTAGTCCTTAGTCTTCAGTCGAATTCTTTTCTACAAACCTTGCAAGAGCCGGTCTTCGGTGGAGTGATGGAAAGGATCACCTTTACGGACATGTGCCGCGTGTGCTAGGGGTGACTCACACTTGGATGGAGCGAATATGAACCTGCTTCCTTGCTGCACCGCTGAAGACTACCAGTGTTTGTGTTAAAAGTGTAAGAACTAGAAAACAGGTCAGTGTCACCGAACTTTATTATTTAATCCTCTCAAGCTTAAAAACATCCCTTAGTGTAATACTCTTTGAAGGACCTTCATATTGTGTTTTCTATTGTAATATTAGAAATAAATAAGTTGCACTGTCACATACATTTTTTCATTTGAAATAACTCCCCAGCAGTAAGGCGCCCTGAGGTTTATTATTTTTTAATCAATTAATAGTTTCATGCCAACCGAACTGGACAGTCGGTGAGTAATCTCTTTTTTAAGGGGTTACAAGGAGCATTTTGACACTAAAGATAAAAAATATGTTTATGTCACACCTGGCCATAAAGTGGCCATTATCGCACGCTCCGCGCGCGAAAAAACCCACTTCCTGGCCAGGGGGTGACATAAAATTTTGTACTTACCACGGGCGATAATAAAGAAAGCCTCAGATCGCATATTTATCGCCCTTGCCTTCGGCTCGGGCGTAAAATACCTGCGATCTGAGACATTCTTTGTTTTATCGCCCTTGGTAAGTAATGTACTATTATGAGGGGTTAGAAAAACTAATTGACCGATCTTATAAGTGCATAAACATAGGGGGGGAGTATATTGAAAAATAAAATAAAAAAACCTATCGTATTCTTTTGTTTTCATTCTCATACCGAGAATTTATTGAACGCCCCTCGTATTTACAATTTTAAGTTAAAAAATCTTTTTTTTTTGAAAAATCAGCACACTTGATTTTGACTAAATGAGGGATAACTATTTAAAATTTTATGTAATACCGGTTACTATAAATATGTAACCGGTAGCTCTGGCAGCAATGCAGGTAATTTGCCTTCGGCTTCTGAACCCATCTTAGAGTACTTATAATATGTTGAGATAAAGTAATGTATGCAATTGTACATAATTAGGCATTAAAACACTCGTGTGACACACTTGTGTTTTAATGCCCCTCATTATGTACCAGTTGCATAAACTACTATTATTGCATTATATGGAATCTAAGAGTGCAGCATCTAAGTAGCAGTGGCGGAGCGTCCATACAACTTGATTCCCACCGGCTTGCCTAATTTTCGGCCAGTGCAGTTATTTTACAACGGCTCACGAAGAATAAGAGAGGCAAATTATTTCCGGCTTACCTAAGAATATTTTTGAAGCGCCGTCATTGCTAAGTAGGTTCTTATAATAATCTTTCACCGGCCTCCCTCATTGAAGTCGGTTTTTTTTCTTAAAAATTATTTTGTTTAATATTTATTTATCGTATGGCAATTATTTCGAACCGTGAGATCTTCGAGAAGACAGTATGGTTGTCAGGTGGTTGCCAGGTTGTCACGTATGGGCTGTTAGCGTAGTTTAATGATACCTATTTTAATGTTTGTTCGGAAAAGTCGTGTCGTACTAAAAAAAATAAAAACAGGCCAAGTGCGAGACGGACTCACGCACGAAGGGTTCCGTACCATTATCTATAAAAACGATCAAAAAAATCACGTTTGTTATAAGGGAGCCCCCTTAAATATTTCTTATATTAAAATAAATAAATATTAAAAAAAAAAAAAAAAAAAAAAAAAAAAAAAAACAACAACAACAATCAAATCAATCAATGTGGACAATCTTACACAAATCAACCTAATAATCCCAAACTAAGCAAAGCTTGTACTATGGGTGGGGTAGTTGGCTATGGGTGGGTAAATGTGTATGAGTATTTTTTAGTATTTGTTAGTATAGCGGCAACAGAAATACTTCATCTGTACTTGAATTTAAACTTTCGTGAGACATGTTATAACTTTATTTTACTAAACGGTTAAAACTCACGTATTAATTGTCACTTCGGGCGACATGTTTCGAACTCTTCGGGAGTTCTTTCTCAGGATGAGTGCCCCCCCGCCCCCGCCCCCGCGCTGTCTGCGCGTGCGTCACGTGCCTTGCGGCGGGCGGCGGGTAGTTCGACAGTGTGCAATCGGCGCGGGTCGCAGACGCACTCATCCTGAGGAAGAACTCCCGAAGAGTTCGAAACATGTCGCCCGAAGTGACAATTAATACGTGAGTTTTAACCGTTTAGTAAAATAAAGTTACTTCATCTGTGAAAATTGCAACTGTCTAACTATCACGGTTCACGAGATACAGCCTGGTGACAGACGGACAGAAAGACAACGGAGTCTTAGTAATAGGGTTCCGTTTTAACCTTTGGGTACGGAACCCTAAAAATTTGCTCATCATAAGCAAGTAGAAGCGAAATCACTCAATTTATAACTGAACTCGTAAAAATAAAAACTAATTAATACGAAAACCTGCTTTATCTTAGCCACCATAAGACTCAACTTAGTAAATTGTGTAAAATGTGACCGTCCAGCTCACTGGGGCCTTTATGGTCGGTATTGACTTACGCACGGATCTATAATCTACAATACATAGGCTACCAAAAACAATGATCACCATGTCCCTAAGTGCCATACTTTTTTTTTAATAAATCGTCAAAGTTACTCAACCCAAAAATGCACTTTTGAGAAATAACTAAGAGAAGTTTAAAACTCATTTAAAGTATGTTCCCGTGGGAAGTTACATAGATGATGGTAGATCCTGAATCTTGAGGTTCTCTTCTATAGGAAACAATCAAAGATTTTTCAATTCCACTACCCCGTTGAGAAAAAATGGCCTTTGATCAGTGCAAGGCGCCGATCATAAAAAAGTAAGGAAATTTGTAATAGGTGAATTATTATTTCGTATTTTGTGATCTTTGTCATAGTGTATGCTAGAAAATAGTTTACTCAACACATCGAATGGAAAATAAAAACAAAATCCTAACGTGATATATATTTTTTTATAAATATAGAAAATGATATTTTTTCTATCTCGTCACGAATAAATTTAACAATTTCCGTGTAGTATACCATACTTACCTGTAATAAGTCTAGACAAGCATTACACAGGTTTTATTTTTTTTCTATGTCAATTAGTTTCAATTTTATGACCGATTAAAGTTACATGAAAATCAAGGTTTACTTCCATACAATTGAGAAAAGGGCCCTTATGGACGAATGTAACCAAAAATGTAAGTAAATAATAATATTTACATAGTCTAAGTAGCAATCTTGTATTAGAACGTAATTCTGAATAAATCTTTTCATTACAAGTTTTTTGAATTATGCGTAATTTTTAAATTATACGAAAAAGCAATTTCGCATAGTAAAAATTATTTTTTAACTCTATTTAAAAAAAACCGACCAAGTACGTGTCGGACCATGCACAATAAAGGGTTCCGTACCGACACCTACTAGTCCATATTTAAACCCACTATCCGATACGTCGAATCGAAAAAGGTCGTATCTTCATAGTAAACTCACGGCACTTACGCCCTTTTGTTTGGGCAAAACAGTTTTTCAGCAATTACTCAAAAACCAGTAGCCGTATTTTTATCAAACCAAAAATCGTCTTAAGTATTTATTAATGTACAGTCACCAGCATCAATATCTGCTATAATAAAGGCGCCATAAATATTTGACCCGTCTTTACGGCCCTACAAATGGAGCTGTGTCGGATATTTATGCCACCATTGTTTTGGCAGATATTAATGCTGGTGACTGTACACCACCTCATTTGTTCAGAATTTTCATACATTTGGAAATTAGAGGGTGGGGGGGGGGGGGGGGGGGGAGCGGCCCTACCTTTTTTTAAATTTCACGTTACTATTATGTAGCAATTCATAGAATAATACTTTCCTACCATATATTTTGATAATTAGAGAGCTTATAGTCGGCTGTGACATACGGACGGACGCACGGACGGACGGACGCACGTACGGACGGACAGACGCACTGTGGAACGAAAAACCCCTCTCCATAGAAATAGGAATTTATTTTTTTAAGTGTATGTTTTTTTGATTGAAATTCAATCCTCTAGTTATCTTTAGGTCAAAAAATGAATATGGGCAAGTTTGGCTGAAAAACCGATGAGTTATAATTTTTTGACGAAAATTTTGTATGGAGAGTATGCAAAAAAACGTAATATCTCAAAAAGTGCAAGGAAAACCGTAATATCCTCCCGCATGAATTTAGTACTAATTATTTGTGATTTTTTGGCATACTTGTTATTTCCCGGACAGGTGCACTTTTTTTAAAAAAAATCAAAAACTAAAATATTAACATTTGTATGTATTAAGCTTGGTAATAAGACGAAAAATGAACAAAAAATATTTATAATAAGGTACACAAATAAAAATAATACCAAAAATAAAGTAAAAGGATCAAAAACTAAATGCTAGAAATTACCTAATATACAAATAAACACTAATTATCAATAAACTAATCAATTTCTTCGGTTTCTGCGTCACTTATTTCATCATCCACTTCGGAATCCCCCCACCCTCTAATTTCCAAATGTATGAAAATTCTGAACAAATGAGGTGGTGTACAGTCACCAGCATCAATATCTGCTATAATAAAGGCGCCATAAATATTTGACCCGTCTTTACGGCCCTACAAATGGAGCTGTGTCGGATATTTATGCCACCATTGTTTTGGCAGATATTAATGCTGGTGACTGTACACCACCTCATTTGTTCAGAATTTTCATACATTTGGAAATTAGAGGATGGGGGGGGGGGGGGGGGGGGGCGGCCCTACCTTTTTTTAAATTTCACGTTACTATTATGTAGCAATTCATAGAATAATACTTTCCTACCATATATTTTGATAATTAGAGAGCTTATAGTCGGCTGTGACATACGGACGGACGCACGGACGGACGGACGCACGGACGGACGGACGCACGTACGGACGGACAGACGCACTGTGGAACGAAAAACCCCTCTCCATAGAAATAGGAATTTATTTTTTTAAGTGTATGTTTTTTTGATTGAAATTCAATCCTCTAGTTATCTTTAGGTCAAAAAATGAATATGGGCAAGTTTGGCTGAAAAACCGATGAGTTATAATTTTTTGACGAAAATTTTGTATGGAGAGTATGCAAAAAAACGTAATATCTCAAAAAGTGCAAGGAAAACCGTAATATCCTCCCGCATGAATTTAGTACTAATTATTTGTGATTTTTTGGCATACTTGTTATTTCCCGGACAGGTGCACTTTTTTTAAAAAAAATCAAAAACTAAAATATTAACATTTGTATGTATTAAGCTTGGTAATAAGACGAAAAATGAACAAAAAATATTTATAATAAGGTACACAAATAAAAATAATACCAAAAATAAAGTAAAAGGAACAAAAACTAAATGCTAGAAATTACCTAATATACAAATAAACACTAATTATCAATAAACTAATCAATTTCTTCGGTTTCTGCGTCACTTATTTCATCATCCACTTCGGAATCGGAGTCTATCTCGGAAGCGTACATCATTTCCGATTGATTTTCTGATTCTGAATCGTCTAGAAGGTTCAGGGTTTCAGTGAATAAGGTTTGTCTCTTCCTCTTGTGTAGTGTTGGCCTCATTGCAGTTAGTTTAGGATCTGAGGATAGCAGTAACATATTTAAAATGTCACGATTCGAATCCTGCCTACTCTTTTTTTGAGAATTGTGTTCCCGGAACCGTCTGAAATCTTTATTTCGGGCCTCAGATGCTTCTTCTGAAAGGCAACCGATCGGCAAAACTGCGTTGTGGGCAATAATGTCCGCTCCATGGACCAGTAATTTATGTACAGTTGCGGACATATGGTACCAGTTATAGAGTTCTACATATTTTTTTACCGTTTGGTGGGCATATTCTCTATATTTTTCCACATTTATAACTTCTCCCGAGGTAATTGCTTGCACGATTACTGCAAATCTTCTGATCAGTTCTTCATCTAGCCCTGTAATGCGTGCTGTTTTACCAGGGTTCTGGAAAAACTTTCTCGCCGTGTTTCCATCATTAGTGGTCCCAGAACCTTGTTTGACCACATCTATCAAGAGGTTCATTTCCGCCATGAAACGTTCTTGTATCATTTTCTTCCTTGATGCCATCTTTTCTTTCAGCTCATTGCCTCTCGCAGCCCACTGTTTGAAGTCCAGCCGATAAGCTATGTGGAGAAGGCATTCCATAGTGTTGATTCGGGCGTGTAGAGATGATAACCCATATTCGTAGATGTCAGTATCAACGGGTTTAGTTAAAACTTTATCCAGGCAGTTCATCTCCGTGGGCTTAGCCAAGCATAAACTGCAAGTTGCATTTGATCTGGCTTTTGAAAGATAGGTACAAATTTTTCCATCTAACATGGTCATCTTCAGTTCATGCTTCACTGTAGTGCTTTTGTGTTCCGTTGGTTGCAGATCTTCAATTTCCTTATCCATTTCCATTTTCTGAGCAAGTACAACAGCTTCGCTTTCCTTGATAAAAGTAAACTGTATTGGCCGACAATATGAAGCTGAACAAGGCTTGGGATTTGTCCATACTGTATCGTCTCCTGAAGTCAATTTTAATGGTACCAGAGTAGTCATAGCATTCTTCCCGATGTCAGTGACGCAGAAACCGAAGACATTAATTAGTTTATTGATAATTAGTGTTTATTTGTATATTAGGTAATTTCTAGCATTTAGTTTTTGTTCCTTTTACTTTATTTTTGGTATTATTTTTATTTGTGTACCTTATTATAAATATTTTTTGTTCATTTTTCGTCTTATTACCAAGCTTAATACATACAAATGTTAATATTTTAGTTTTTGATTTTTAAAAAAAAAAGTGCACCTGTCCGGGAAATAACAAGTATGCCAAAAAATCACAAATAATTAGTACTAAATTCATGCGGGAGGATATTACGGTTTTCCTTGCACTTTTTGAGATATTACGTTTTTTTGCATACTCTCCATACAAAATTTTCGTCAAAAAATTATAACTCATCGGTTTTTCAGCCAAACTTGCCCATATTCATTTTTTGACCTAAAGATAACTAGAGGATTGAATTTCAATCAAAAAAACATACACTTAAAAAAATAAATTCCTATTTCTATGGAGAGGGGTTTTTCGTTCCACAGTGAGACGGGCAGACATGATGAAACTATAAGGGTTCCGTTTTCACCATTTTGGCTACGGAACTCTAAAAATACAATTAATAGGAAATGTAATAAGAAACAAAAAATATTGCAACGGTCATGCACGACTAGAACTTACTTGACTTGAGACTAGAAATAGGTATTTGTAACGTGTACCACTAGAATCCAGTAAACAGAAAAGGCAAATAAATAATACAGAAAATGGTTAGAAGTAATTAGAATAAGTTATTAACCTATTTTATATCATTATTATCTGACCTCTGCCATAAGGGCCCTTTTTTACTAAACTTTACAACTAATTTAAAGGTAGAAATACTTAACTTATACGTGTGAAACCAAGCTAGAAATACACATCTAGTCTTATACTTTATCAATATGCAAAAAACAAAAAATATGTGATTTTACCGTATTTTACTAAAACGCTGATATCTACGAAACTAGAAAGTGCCATAAGGGCCCTTTTGTTATGGACTGACTCAAATTATGTCCATTAGCTTCAACTTTCCCGATGAGAATGACAATGTCAATGACGTGCGAAAAAAAATCGGGATATTGACAACTGTCTATGAGACAATCTTTGAGTATCTCTTAGGAATTAACAACATTTCATTTTACCTTAGCGGCTTGAAGCAGAAATCCTATTAGAGATATGAGCTTGCTGCGTATATATAAAAAAATATTGGATTTTTATATTCGGTAGTTCTCGAGAAAACTGGAAAATACTTATAAGAAACCATTACTGGGCTGAATAAGAATATTCCGTGACATGACTTATATGTAATGTATCCTATTAAAACAATAAAAACTGTCTGTCACTGTCTGTGGATGCGACATTGACAATTTTGACATCGACACATTCGACAGTTGTCAGATGTGGGGGCTATCTTGTCAAGTGAAGTAACTGGGTTCAATCAAATCTTTCGAATATCTCCGTCTCTATCTAATTTGCTTTGAGCGATAAAGAAAATATCGATCTTCGGGTGGCCAGGATAGACCCCTGAAATTTGTCACTGTCACTATCGCAGGTGACACAGATACAGTATACTTGTTTTTACTTATAATTCAATATTTGACCAAAGTGCTAATCTTATTCATCACAAATACGTACATACGCCCTTTTAGAACGCGGCAGTTTTAGATTAATAAAATAAGGGGGATTTAATGAAAATATACTGAAAAGAAAAAATACGTATCTCCTAACTTTTTGAGTACTATTAAATACCTGAATAAAATTAAGAGGCTAGAAAAATGAAATGTTGTCAATTTTAAAATTACCTGACGATGTGAGCAGCCCGTCTCCCAGCCAGGGCCGCAGGTATCTATACGATATTCCTTTGGTTATAGTTTTTGTGCTGGATATCAGTTCCTGAAATAATTATACCAAGCAAATTATTGGGCCCAAACTGGAATACATATTTTTAATAAGATAATGAAGATACGACTTTAAATGTAGACTAATAGTTAGATACGGGACCCTTCATTGTGAAAAGTGCGTATATCGTATATGCGCGATAATCATAACCAGTTTCATCTAGACACAAGTGTCAAGCCAAGTTCAAAAGAAGAGAACTGGCGACGCAGTGGCCTTGTGTTATTTACACGAACAATTTGGGGGCACTTTTGACCCCTACGTAACTCCAAATCGATTTTTAAATGCAAGTAGTTGTGAGGGATATGTTTTTTTATTGTAAGTAGGTATATATATATCCAAGTTGGTCCCGTTTTTGTCAAAACGCAATTCTGATGATGGGATCCATGAGGAAACGAGAGAACTCCTCAAATCTTAACGGCAAACATATAGTGATTTTTGTGTTTTTATCTACAAATCAAGCATTTTCAGACAAAAGTGTGACATTTGATAAAGTGGAACTGCTGATGATGATCAGAACAGAACTCTTCAACGACGAAAAAAGCAGATAGTATATAATTTTGATGTATTTTTTGTGTTTAGTTTAGTTTTAGTTTTGTTTTTATTTTATAACTACACTGTCTCTTTTTTTTCTTTAAACTGTGGCAATAAATTATTGCTGATTCTGATAAGTTCACGTTTGGCGATTTGTCCTGCTTTAAGCAAGTTCTATTTTCACGACTAATTTTTATCATGCTCGAGTTCTGATGATGGAATCGAGGAAAATCCTAAAATGTAAAAGGCACACATATAGTGATTTTAGTATTTTCATCAACTAATCAAGCATTTTTATTCAAAAAAGTGACACCTGATGAAGTGGAACTGCTGATGATGATCAGAATGGAGCTCTTCAACTGGATTCCATGAGGAATTTAGGGTAAGTACTTAGGTACTCTTCTACCATTATAAACATAGGTACTTATAGTCATTTTTATTTCATTGTATGGAATCTAGGAGTGCACCATCTAAGTACCTATAATAATCTTACACCGGCATAATTTTTAAGAAAAAAAAACGACGGGTGTGCTTTCGTGTTTCTGTCCGAGATGCTTAGCACTAAGCTTATAGTCACGATTTCTCACATTTTTAAATTAATAAAAACGCCTTGACAACACCTTTTTCGCTTAGAAATTTAAGACGGCGACTATAGGTAGGTACCTACTAAACTAATCATGTAGGTACTCACCTCAATATACTTGGGATGCGACAGCACGAAGTATCTTTCAGACATAATATAAACACACGCTGCATCATTATATTGTATCCCCAAATTGCAAAGAACTTCCAAAAATTCTGCAACAAATATTCGTTTTCTAAATCTTGCCGCAGGATGAATTAGTACTCTGCTTAAAGAAACTGGTGAAATTATGGTTTACCTAGTTCTTTTATTGTAATACATTTATTTAATAAATGAAAAATAAAATATACATAGCATTAGAAAAACATGACTAAAACTTATTATAAACTAACAATAAAACTAACTAACATTTAAACTAACATAAAACTAAAAATGTACAAATAACAAACTGGCCTTTTATTTTTAACTTAATGTCATGGTCCTAACTTATAGTAGTTTATGCAACTGGTACATAATGAGGGGGCACTCGTGTGACCTTATTATGCCTAATTATGTACAGTCAAGTACAGTTGCATACACTACTTTATCTACATCCATATATTAAATCCTCTTTCATGTGTTTCGTGTGGGCACGTCTAGCCGGCGTGCGCCATGTTTGCCTCGACAGGCCGGCCCGCGCGCCGCCGCCAGCCCGCAGCTGTGTCCTTAAGGTTGTACGTGATCTCATAAGAGTATTATATTTGGTGTTCTTATAGGGGTCGCGCGCAACCGCTGCACAGTATATTATAAAGCGGGGTCTTATCTACGGTTTTTGAACTTATTAAAGAGGATTTACTATATGGGTGTAGATAAGCTTAAGAGCCCAAGAGGTCTACTTGCAGAATAAATGTTTGTTTGAATTTTGAATAATCAAAGTACATGTAAGTCTAATTGTTCAACAAAAAGTCTGTGCCGAAATAATGAATCAATAAACTAGGTAGGTCATCTTTTGGCTTTTATTCCGATAAGTGAACATGTTGTTGATTACTTTCATCATTACCATTTTATATACCCACAACGGAATCGATAACCTTAGCTAACGTAGTTGCTAGTAGTTCATGTTGGTTCAACTAGTTGTTAAATTTTTCAGTACTTGGCTATACTGTTACTGTTAATCTTTGCATATACAACTTGGCATATAGGTACCCTTTGTTGAAAAATACTGTATTGTAATAGAAGGGTATAAAATACCTGAATCCAATCTCGATAGTATAGGTACTTCAACTTATAGAAAAATAAAATAAAATATAATCAAATTTCCCATTAGATCTTTAAATTTAAGCAGACCACACGACACGAATAAACCTAAACTCCAAACTTACGATTAGAATCACACAGGAACAAATTCCCGTTTCCTATAACAGGGTAAGGCGTGGGCCCAGGCACATTATGTCTTTTCACATCTCTGAGGAAATAAATCCAAGAGGCGACTACGAACAACACCAGCACAAACAACAACAAAAACAATATCATGTTGGAGACACGTGTGCTTTGCAGGCGAGAGCTCGTGCGCGAATGGCGTAAATTTAGACTTACGTAGGTACTTATTTGTATACATGTATACAGTTCGCGAGGGCTGATACCAAGCTGAACTTGATATCAAGTCGCCGATCGAAGTTATCACAATTACCACGCAATATTTGGTGACAACTTAATAAATTCTCGAGGTTAAATCAAAAGAAACCGCTCCCAAACACTATTTTAAACTGAAAAGAAATTACAGTAAAGAAAACAAAGAAAACATTAATCATTCACGGAGTGCTTGAATAGTTTATCTTTTTCAGAGACTTACCTACTTCGGTTTCTCTACCCAATGAATATTTTCACTCAATATTAATACTTTTCTATTAAGCTCTGTTTTCCTTTAACATACGTATATAATTAGTTCATTTTGATGCTAATGCGGAAGGTATGTCATTTTGCACGAGTCCCGTAGCTTTAGTACCTATAAGTTCCAATTTTTTAATCAAAGTGAAAATTGAAAAATTCAACACCACAGGTGGGACAGCGGACGCATCCGCTTAACAAACATATTTTAGTATAAGTTTTTTCGAAACATTAACTAATTCGAACGCGTTTGCGTTTCGTCTCAAAATGTATGAAAACGCTCTCACCGAGTTTGAAATACGCGCGTTCATCGGTTAGCAACAAATGTTATACTCGCTATTTTAGTTTCCACTAGTGACCACCAGAGGCGCTGTTCACGTTTTCATACCTCTTTCATACATTTTGAGACAAAACGCAAACGCGTTCGAATTAGTTAATGTTTCGAAAATATTTATACTAGAGCTACGGGACGAGTTAAAATGACACTTTCGCACGTGTATCAAACGACGTTTTTTAATACAGTTGCGAAAAAATATCATAGCAACTAAAATAAAACAGTAATTAAACGAAACAAAACACAATAACTACTTTTACTTGCGATTGCAGGCTTTGAGTAGGTACTAAAGGTACTTACCTGGTCTATCTGGCGTAGTTTACATACAGACATACCTACACTTTATATAACAATCGTAGAAATCACACATACCTATCACAAAAATATTATTAAAACAATACAACTCACTACAAAATTAAATCTTGAAATCATGTACAAAAGAAGCGGGAATTAAAAAGCCGGTTATTTTAATCACCTTTTAATTGATTGACTTTTTCAACAGGCCATGGTCACAACGCGCCGCCGCTATTTACTTTGTGCCATGGTTGTCAGCATTCAGCCAATTCAAATAGCATTTTGGAAGAGGGTTTATGTCACATAGTAGTTTAATTGCATGTAAATATTAATAAATAATTATTTTTCATTTTATAATGAATTTCTATTTGATTAATAAATGTATTTTTTGGCGAAAAACGACAAGCGTTCATTCACATCCGGCGCGACGGTCTTCTATTAATACTCTTTTAATTAGAGGTCTCGCATAATGCAGTTTCCGGTCATTAATCTACTCAATCAGTCAACTTTTTGAATACAGTTTTAGATGTTTTAATATTTGATAACCATTTAACTTGTTTAATATGCATTTTTAATGTTTTAAATATTATATAAGGTTACTTTTAATGGCCTTTGCTTTATTAAATAAATAAGTAAAGTGACTGAACCTAAAACTCTTTGGTTGGATGTATGGCTTTGGTCAACAGTAAATTTAAATATGTCGGAAAAGTAAAAAGCACTAAGTAGTGCGCGAAATGCAACTTTGCGCACGATATACAGCTACATAAAGTACCACTTTTTGAGCAACTGTATTAAAAAAATATTAAATTCTAGTAACAAAACACCAAAATGGATGACTAACGGAGTGAACATTAGCTGTAAAAGAAAAAGGCAACTTCTTACTAAGTAGGTATAAGGATAATAATGGAACAAAAAATGGATTATTACAAATACACAAGACTATTAAAGAAATGTATTAATAAAGCACAAATGATTAATAAGGAAAAACATATGAATGAACAGTAAAAATAAATGCACAGCTTCACGGTTCACGGTAGATAATTAAAAGAGAAACCGAATACTTCAAATTATCCCAATATATTGATAAAATAAGTAAATATAAATAAATACGGTTATTACAGATCCACAAGAAAGAGCATCAAATTTTAATAATTTATATATATATATGTATATAGAAATTATAATGAATGAATTAATTAATACAGTTCAATTCAAACTCATGCGCAAAGTTGGATTTCGCGCACTAGTGCTTTTTACTTTTCCATTTTTTTTAATTTAACTGTTGACCCAAGCCATGCATCCCAATACATCCAACAAAAGAGTTTTAGGTTCAGTTACTTTACTTATTTATGTAATAAAGCATTTGGCATTAAAACTAACCTTCTATAATATTTAAAACATTAAAAATTCATATTAGACAAGTTACAGGGTTATCGAATACTAAAACATCTAAAACAGTTTCCAAAAAGTTGACAATCAGTAGTAAGTTGCCCACTCACTTGACAAAGCCTAATCCCAATAAGGTCTAGTTTCCCCTCGGGGTTGGAAGGTCAGATGGCAGTCGCTTTCGTAAAAACTAGTGCCTACGCCACATCTTGGGATTAGGTAGCGGACCCCAGGCATCCTTCAGGATATCAGGATGCAACTGTACTGTGATAACGCTAGGAGGATGACATGAATGAATGACACACAAAACTCTTCCCATTATAGTATGTATTTGATTCTGCTGAATGCTGACAAGTTCGCTGTTTATAGTGTTTTGTTGCCAATGTTCAGTAAGTCATAAGTCATTTATTTGCTTAGGGTTACACTTACAGTAGGATGTTAGGTATAATTTTCATCAGCACTTGCCACACAGTGACATGCAAATTATTAATCACAACAATTGATAAAATGTTAATTATCATTATTAACCACTTATCAACCAAATATATCAGTCGGTATTAAACATTCAAGTGCGTGGTGAGGATTAATCTTAATACCTATAAATTATAATACAGGGTGGACCAAAAGTCAGTTCACATTTACAATGTCATTATTATCGCCATTATTTTTTTATTAATTTTCGTTGGAGCTCGGGTTGCTGACATAAATTTTACTTTTGATATATCCCCAAAGATAAAAATCTATTGGGGATAAAGCTGGGCTTCGAGATGGCCAGATTATGTTACCTCTTTTAGAAGTCACTTTTTCTCGGAAAATTCCCCGGACGGCAGCAATAGCGTCATTGAATGTGTGACAGTGATTATATAAACGATCAAATATCCCAGTCAAACGAAAATATGTGCCGTAGTGTCTGGAGGGTAATCGCTACAGAAACCTGCAAAAGTAATACGAATAAAAACAGTGCCATAAACATATTTGTATCGCAATCAGCTGGTGACTGCGATAAGGCGCGCGCTGCCGCTGCGGCGTCCCGGCTAAACCGGTATTACGTAAGTACTAATAATAGTGATAAACAGCCGTGCGTACGATCTGCGCTTGAATACCTATCTAAATACTTGCCGCCACGCAGACCCAACCTCCAATTTCAACCCTATACGCTTACCGACATTTTAAATGCCATGAAAAAAATAAAGAGGAAAGAATCAAAGGACATTAACGACATGTCGACCCGTTTATTAGATTACCTACCACCTGTAGCTGTATCAGTACTTCTTGTACTATTTAATCAGTGTATTTCAAACGGCGTATATCCCGACACTTTAAAATTAATTAAAGTCCAACCAATTTACAAAGGTAAGGGAGATACGAGCTTAGAAAAATGCTATCGTCCCATATCCCTTATTCCCGTTATATCAAAGTTATTTGAAAATTTAATTAGCTCAACATTAATGGGATATCTTACAGCAAACAAGCTTTTAAACAGTCAGCAATACGCATACCAACCGGGCAGGTCGACAGCGGGCGCTTGCAGTGACGTCGTGGCGCGCGTGTTGTCGCATCTCGAAGACGGGCGACAAGTCGCAGCGATATTCTGCGACTTGTCGCGCGCCTTCGAAATGGTCGACCATACGCTCCTCCTCAGAAAATTAATCGAATACGGAATCGAAGGAGAGTATCATCGTACACTGGCTTCCTTTCTAAAAAACAGAAGACAGTGTACATATGTCCTAGGTTCAAGGTCGGAGCTCGAAAAGATTGGAAATCGGGCTGTTCCCCAAGGTTCTTCAATGGGGAACAATTTATTTTTAATTTTGGTCAACGATATCTCTGTGGCTTGCCCCGATCTTGAATTTATAACATTCGCTGACGATACGTGTGTGTTGGTCGATGCCACAAATCTAGAATCATTAGAATCAAAAATAACTAACGCAATGCACCAGTTATCACAGTGGTTCACTGTCAATGGCATGCAATTAAACATTGAAAAAACTAATGTAATGCATTTTCAATTACGATCAAAAATAAAACAACTAAATATATCAATGGAGGGGATCAGTGTCCCTCTAGTCGATCAGGTCCAATACTTAGGCTGCACCATAGATTCAGCCCTCACATGGTCTCCACACATTCAGACACTGTGTGATAAGCTGGCATCAGCATGCTTTGCGCTGTCTAGACTTGCTTCAACCTTATCACATGAAAACATGAAAAAGGCCTACTATGGGTATTTCCACTCTTTGTTGATACAAGCCATAGATCTGTGGGGAACAGCGGCTGATCGCGACAAGGCATTCAAAATGCAAAAAAGAGCAATAAGGGTCGTAACACGCAAACCTTACGACCACCCCGCGAAGGATCTGTTCAGAGAGTCAAAAATACTAACACTGCCGGGAGTCTACATCTTAGCTGCGTGTAAGTATGTAAGGGCGAATCTACGCAGCTTCGACACGTCCCACGCCCACAGTAGGAGCACTCGCAGGCGTAATATACTGATATGCCCTAGGCGTAGGCTGGCCAAATCCCGGAAGTCTCTCAGTGTCATAGGGGTTAAATTATATAATGCTCTCCCACTAGGAATATCTGATATAGATAACGATAGATTGTTTGAAAACAAACTTAAAACGCTTTTAGTAGACCAAGCGTATTATAGCATTGATGAGTTCTTCGGAAGCGGATGCTAAAACCCAGAATAGGTACCTAAATAACTGTGTATATACATACTTAAATAATAACAATATGTATAATGTATAAAATTGACATAATAATGTAATAATTTGTTATATATACTGTTGTAATAATTATTGACCTGTAAAATACAATGTTTTATCAATAAATATATGAATATGACAAAATGCACGATCTTGCTGAAATTCAGTGAGTTTGTTGTAGCCCTTAAAGTTTTGATGTGCAAGAGAAAAAAAATCTGCAGCAATTCGACATAACGCACTGCATTTGCACTTTATATCAGACGTTGTCAGTTAATCTCCTAGAAAACCCAGTTGACCTTGAACAGACGCTCAAACATGATCTACGTTTTCAGGGGCATGTGACGTCCTTGGCCGGCGGGACCATGGCATATTTAATGTCAAACCCTTCGTTTCGAACATCTAAATCCATTTTTTATCATACGAACAGACGGGGCAATACTATCATCATGCATGTTGTAATGATAACAACATTTTCTCTTCTCCGCGGTTGCAGAAACGTGGTTTGTAATATACGATACACGTTGTTCTCCATTGAATGACGCCATGGAACTGGTGGAACATGGACAACAACAACACACATGAACGCCACTTTTAACCGATTACTGTCTGTGTCTGGGAGGCGCATATCTGGAGAGAGTCGACGAAATCACTGATCTAGGCTTAGTATTAGATGTGAAACTAGATTTCCATAAACACATAAATGATATTTGCAAAAGGTTAGGTTTTGTCATGAGGGCATCGAAGCAGTTTCATGTCGGAGTCGCTGTGGTCTTGTACAATGCCTATGTCCGCAGTAGATTAGAATACGGGGCAGTTATTTGGGATCCCTACGAGGACAAATACTCTTTGTTGGTGGTGTTGTTGTTGGTGGTGGTGTTTCACAGGGTGGAAAAAGCCCGACTGTGCTGGAGAGCATCGGGTTGGTGGTTCCGGTAAGGGTCCCCCAGGATTTGGATGGTAAGGCGGTGGCGCCGCGTCGGCGGCCGGGCCTGCTGCAGTGTGTGTCCGCACGCACGTGCCACGCTCGACACGCTCCTACCGCGCGCGCAATATCTTTGCTGTACCTAATGTTCACTTAGCACGAGGATGTTGTGTGTGGCATGTTTGATGATGGCTTTGCTCAGTTATGTCGTATTGCTAAGAATATTAATTAATTATTAATTTTTATTTCATATTTTATTTGTATACATGTATTTAGAATAAATGACATGAAATAAATGAAATGGAACGAATGCCTACTGGCCGCTCTTTCATTTGACATACCTACCTACCACTCGGGGGGCCTCCCGCTGAAATAGACGTAGTAGCTAAGCTTATTCAAATGTGTTATTATTGGGGAACGGGACTTAATCGCGTACAATTAACGTCGGGCAAAACCTTAAAAAAGGTAAATTAGTTATAATTGTACGCGATGAAGTCCCGTTCCCCAATAATAATGTGTGAAAATCGTGTAAGTTTAAATCAATATAATTCAAATGTGAACTTACTTATGGACCACCCTGTATTATCTAAATTTAAATAGAGTATTGCAAGTCATATCGGCTTAATTTGGATTGGACTTTGTTTCATTACCTTTATCCCTAAAAATGTATTATGCAAGTCATTCTCACTGCACATTATGGTATCAAATACGTATTATCTACTCATTTAAATGTCCTATTATCTTATCTTGCTTATCTGGTTGGATTTTGATTGTCTTTCTAAAAGCGCCTGTACACTCTCGCCGTGACACAGCGAGACAGGCTGAGCGCTAGAGTGTACGGGGGGGTTCAAGTTTGCACATAAGTGCGACAGAGAGGGAAAACTTCGTTTGTGGTTCGCGGTAGCACTCCTGAACACAGCGAGGCAGGCCGAGCGCGAACAGCTGGAGTAAGAAGTATTTTTTTTATAAATTATTAGGTACACGTGGTAGGGTCGCTAGGCCAGTTAACTACGTCAACTACGTGGCCTGCGTCGTTTGCGGCCGCCTGTATGCCTAGCACATGATGGCAACGTCAGTTTGTCGGCTTATCTCGAGCTATCCGTCATTTTCTAACAGCACCTATCAAAAAAAGACGGATAGCTCGAGATAAGCCGACAAACTGACGTTGCCATCATGTGCTAGCCATACTGAAGAACGAAGTGTTTTCAACTAATAGCACCTAATAGTAGATTATACACCAAGGAGATAAAGCAGTGTTTTATGTCACGGGCGTGGGGCGCGATATATTACGTTAGTATATGTTATGTATGTGATTGTGTCTGGCAAAAGGGACCACTTTAGACTTTTCTTATGTGTTAAAGGAAATACTTTTGTGTTAAGTTGATAATTAAAAAACTTTTTGGATTGCAGACGAAAATTTATATTTCTTATGTACAAAAATACCATTTTTTGCTGACGTCGAAAATTATTTTTGCATGGCTTCTGGAAAGCGCCATTAAATGGTAAAGTAGTACTTAAACCCTGATTTATGAATTAATCTCCTACATTACGGATGTTCTATCCTGGGCTGCTACCGCGAACCACAAACGAAGTTTTCCGTCTCTGTCGCACTTACGTACAGACTTGAGAGAGAAAATTTCGTTTGTAGCTCGCGGTAGCACCCCTACAAAAAGAACAGAAAGTTTCACAATGGAATGTAAGTAAGGTATGTCATATTTCACATTGTAAAGGTATTGAACAACAGTAAAAATAAATTACATATTTACACTAAAAAAACCGGCCAAGTGCGAGTCGGACTCGCGCACCGAGCGTTCCGTATCCGTACAAACCTTTAGGTATATAAGTAAAAGTTCACCCATAACGACAATCGAGTCATACTAATGACTTACTTAAAGTCACTTAAAATAAAGTCACTTTATGGTCCAAGTAATATGAGTATAACAGTAAGATACAAAAGCAGATCTCAGGTGCGCTGCAGGTGTCTAACACCTCGACATAATGCTGAGACAGCAACCGTAGCTCTAGTATAAGTTTTTTCGAAACATTAATTCGAACGCGTTTGCGTTTTGTCTCAAAATGTATGAAAACGCTCTCACCGAGTTTGAAATACGCGCGTTCATCGGTTAGCAACAAATGTTATACTCGCTCATATGGTCATAGTATGTCTCGATTAGAAAATTAAAATTATTAAAAATATTTATATTATATGATGTAACTAATATTTTACGGTTTTCGCAATTTTTCCTTTATCTGTGCTATAGGCTATAGGACGTTGCTTCGTACCAAATTTCAAGATTCTGAGTTCACGGGAAGTACCCTGTAGGTTTTGATTCCCTTGCAAGTGTCGAAAATTTGCGGCATAAACGGCTGTATCTTTTGAATGCGTTGGCTTAGAAGTTTGATTTTTTTTCACAGCTCCAAGGGACAGTAGACCTGAGTATTTGATATAAATTCCAGCTTGATACCTCCACGCGTTCCTGAGAAAAAGGTTCTTGACAGACAGACAGACGGACGGACGGACAACAAAGTGATCCTGTACGGGTTCCGTTTTTTTCCTTTCGAGGTACGGAACCCTAAAAACAGTAAAACTACTTCTATTCTAGTAGAGGAAAAAAGTGGTGCCATACTTGAAATTGAAAAACTAAACTTTCCGACACGTTTGCAAGGTGCAAGACATAAAATCATTTGTTACATTATAGTATCATTGTATTAGGTACGTTTGGATTAAATTCTACCTAAAAAATATCCCATACTGTAACCATGGTAGTAAACTTGTCGAAAACTCTAGTTCTTAGGGTTCCGTAGTAAACAAGGAACCCTTATAGTTTCGCCATGTCCGTCCGTCCGTCTGTCCCCCGTTTATCTCAGTAACCGTTAGTACTAGAAAGCTGTAATTTGGCATGAGTATAGATATTGATGACGCCGACAAAACGGTAGAATAAAGAATCAGAATAGAATCAGAATCAGAATATATATTTATTGCCACAATTTAATATACATATACAACTTTTTACAAACTAGACATAAGTACTACTTAATATCTAAAGTTAGAATTTAAAAACAAAACATTGGTTGGGCAAAGGGCTCCAGTCTCAGCTTGTGTCAAGCACAGGACCTGACGCTGGTTTTCAGAAAGGACCCTAGAGAGATCGGTCGGTCGATCACAGGTTAACATACAATATATAATATAAAATGAAAAAGACAATAATTAACATATTACAGTGCTTAACTAGGTACAATATAAAATGAAAAAGGCAATAATTCAAGGAAGATGTGTGAGTGTATGTGTCAATATGTATAGGTGTGCGTCTGTGTGTGTGTGTGTGTGTGTGTTTGTGTGTGTAACATATTTGTCATACCTGTTACTGTGTGAGTGCGTGCTGAATTCCGTGTGTTACGAGGGAGATTAAAATCTGCTCTGCAGCTCCAGTAAGAATGACCTGACTAATCGTTTGTATTTGAATAACCCTAACGGTTCTCGGAGGGGTGGTGGCAGGTCATTCCAAATCTTTGCAGAAGCAAATTTGAAGCTCCCTCTAAAGAACGCTGTCTTGTGTTTGGGTATTACGAGTTTCGTACATTTTCTCAGTGATTTGCTGCGGGTGTCATTGTTCCATTTTAATTTTTCAAACAAATAGTGAGGCCTTTCAAACTCTAATACTTTCCGAACCGCGCAGGCTAGGTGCAGTTTTCTCCTGTTATCCATATTTAGCTGCTTTCTTTCGTTTAAGAAAGGTGTGATATGCGCTCTTTTTGGAACATCGTAACAGAAGCTAACGCACGCATTTTGTACCCGTTGTATGGACATTTTCGTTTGCACTAGGAGTCTCGGTCCATACACTATGTCTGCGTAGTTAAATTGGGAAAGTATCAGAGATTCCACAAGAATTTCCCTGACTTTTACCGCGAGATATTTCCTAATCTTGAAAAACAATTTTTTTAGGGTACCTCCCCTACATGTTAAGTGGTGATGCAATTTTTTTTTCTTCCAAACTTAGGCCTTAAAAGTAACATAATCTGAAAGTTTAAGAATTATATCCCAAAAAAAAGTACCTCAGGTAGGCAGGAGGTTAATGTTAAAAAAATTGATGCCTAGCCTTCCCCATTTTATACCCTGTTTGTGGTTTAATAGCGAATGCGTATGCGAAATGACGACATTCTGCTGGTCTTGACTTGACTTAATATCATGGGGCAGAGGGCGTCCACAGTGTGCCCTCCATCCCGTTCGGTCTTGAGTTTCGCGCTTTATCTCGCTCCACGTCTTCCCGATCTTCTTCGCCTCTTCTACAACTGTTCGCCGCCAGGTCTGTTTGGGTCGGCCACGCTTGCGCTTTCCTTGTGGATTCCAATCGAGCGCTTGCTTTGAAATGTGATCGGAATCTCTTCGGAGGGTGTGGCCAATCCAGTTCCATTTGCGTCGCTTGATCTGCTGGTCGATCTGAGTTTCACGGGTGCTGCATTATCTGCTGGTGGTACTCCTCATATTCCCTTCGGTTCTTCTCTATGTCCATCTCCATCTCCCATTTTCTCGCAGCCACCATTCGGTAGTAGTCTGTTAGTGTATCGGCCATTTTGTACATATCATTCTCCTTAATTTTAGCGGTCAATAGTATTCTCTCTGGGGCATGCGAAATGTCACGAATATCGTCAGTATTTGAAGAATGCACTCTGTAAAAAGTATAAAGTACTTATAGTGACATAGAACTTACTGCAGAGGCTGGTAAGGAAGGGATTGCCTGCCGAGTATGTTATGTCTACAAGGCAGGCAAATCTTGTTCCAGTCGAGATATGCATGTCATGCCAAGATGGTCAAGTAAACATTTAAGAACACCATGAATACACAATAAGAATAAAAAACAAATTATACAGGAATAGCAAATGTGCGAGTAAAACACTAATACTAAACAACATAATTACAATTATTAAGTCCTAGATAATTAACACAAGAAATATCTGTTTATAAGTAGTGCTTTTCTCTTTAATTTGAATTTTAAAAAAAAATTCATTAAAATTGTTCTAGAAAAATCTAAATGAAATTCTGAAGGTTTTAGTAATAAAAACACGCGCTACAGCGGCCGGTTCGGGCGTGCCTGCAATGTCCGAACTCCCCCATATCTATTACCCATTTAGTAATGTAAAATAGTACAGCTAACTATCTAGCTTCTTTGATAACAATGATAACATAATAAAATATAGTTCTAAATTAAAATATTATGATATGTAACGGGATTTATGCCAATAAGGTCTAGTTTCCCCTCGGGGTTGGAAGGTCAGATGGCAGTCGCTTACGTAAAAACTAGTGCCTACGCCAAATCTTGGGATTAGGTAGCGGACCCCAGGCATCCTTCAGGATGCAACTGTACTGGGATAACGCTAGGAGGATGATGATGATGATATGTAACGGGATTTACATAAGCCTGTGTTGCTAAGGATTTACATACTTACCGCCTGGACAGTAGGTGTGTTTTTTTCTGGACACTTCTTGTAATTGTCTAGGATGAGTCACTTTCAGATACTATCTTCACAGATGATATGAGAACAGTTCATTGTATTTTTAGAAAATCCTATTACCGACCTGTAAATTCACGACGGCCGCAACATTGGGTTTTGCTGTCTCTTATCAGTAAAAAAGCTTTAAATTTAGAGAACTTACAGCAAGTCAACAATGTGACTTCGTTGTTCAGTCGTTATGTACATCTGCCACGCCTTGCGCTGCACGCAAACAGGGCAATCATCATTTTTGCAAAGTGAGTAACGCTTCATTAGTTGTCTTGATGTAGAACAAGTACATTTCTTCTCGGACTGCGAAAGAGATATGATTCTTAACATAATGTGATTAGTGGAGTTTTCCAATTGACTAGATCTCTAATACCTACTAGAAATAGATTTAGGATGGTTTTAAACCACAACCAAAAGTATGCAAATGTAAATAGTTCCCATGACAATGGCTAGGTACACCTATCCAAATGACGAAGGTGCAAGTATATATAATAAATTACCAACTAGTGTAAAAGACGCTTAAGTCCAATGCAACATTCAAAAGACTCCTTAAGCATCATATCTAGGGCTGCCATCCGTCCGGGTTTTCCCGGATTTGTCCTAGTTTGGAGGCCGTCCGGGGGCCGTCCGGGGGGGTTGTAAGGAAGCACCTCATTGAATTTAAAGGTCTTGTTTTTTAAAAAATATTATTTTCGGACTCGTCCGGGGAAAAAACGCGATTTGCGCCAAATGTCCGGGTTTTTTTGAATCTTTATCCGGGTTTGGCGAAATTCGAGATGGCAGCCCTAATCATATCTTTAATAGCTAAAAGCTAGATGTACCATACCTACATATAGTCTAAATCCTAAATCAAAAGAAAAATCCCTTAAATATATAATATATTAAAATAGCCCCAAACCCCTCAAATAGTTACTGAATTTAGTCAACTAATCTGTAATTTTATTCGAAATGTTTGATTCTTTATTGTGAAAATTTATTCCTACCTACTAAGTGTAATTGTAAACTGTGTCTATGCAACTTTGTTGTTATCGCCGCAGTAGCAGAGCGCGCGAGCGGTTCTTTGTTTACATGTGGCTGGGCGTGCTTTGTATGTTTACCCACATAGATTATAAGTCAATTTATTTTTATGCACTTATTAAAATACTTACAAAAATGTTAAAGAGAAAAGCATGTACTCACCAAGTTTTTATATATAACATTCATAGTTTAATAACTCATGTAAGTGAATTGTAAAATTCTTATAAGTAAAAAAAGATTCTTTAAACCTAAACTAGTGTAGCGCTACTTGCTAGATGCCAATTTATCTCTATTTCATGGAAAACCTGTGTGGTTTCCAACATAAAACCTAATACAAACAGACAATAGATCAGACATGGTTGCAGTGATATGAGGGCTAAGTAGCCCAGGAATACTTACAGGACACCGCATCATGTGGTTAAGAACTCCCTTCATTTTCTTGCACCGAGCTAGGTTGCACCGCCAGACTTGTCCGTCAGCACACGATCGAGCCTCTCTCTGCTGGCACTTGTATGCATGCATCAGCAAGAGGTGCTTTTGCTGCAAGCTCCGCCGCTGCCCGAGTTTGAGCCTACCTGGGACTTTTGAGGCGACAATTTTCAGGTCAACCTGGATACAGTGAAAAATGTTAGTGATCATTTTTCATGCTCTACTTAGTAAATTAACTGACGTAATGGCGAGACTCCTCTTTTTAAATTGCATAGTGCGAGCGATAATCCAAATGTAACTCATACGCTATTTAACTAGAAAACACGGCAAAAACTTAGTAAAATCTACAAACTGCTTACGTCTGGAATATCCATGGTTTGCTTTCGTTTTGTTTAGATTCACTTGGACAAATCAAATGGCAAAACGAACAAGAATAATATACTCAATATACTACACAACTGGTAACTTTAAGATTAATCCTCACCACTACACTATACTATCGTGTGCTATTTCGTGTCTGGTCCGATTTGTTTATTTGATTGAAAACAAAACATGTGTTATGTGTTGTTGTGATTCACTTGCTGGGCCGTATGTTATGTTACAAAATAGAACCTAGAACCCAACTAGAAGAGAACCACTAATTCTATAATATTAAATTATTAATGACACGGATCTATACATAGTGATTTATATTCTCTTTGGATCTATACAACAATCGTAGAAAGAGGATCCTATAGAAGGGGGAACGTAGTGGTTATATTCTCTTTGCTTTGACTGTCATTAGTCCAGTAACATCATGTAACAATAACATTTATTGTTCAGTCTGACGGCTGGCGTCCACTAGGCTCGCCGAGCCGAGTCGAATCGAATCGAAATAATTCGCCTTCATACATTAAAGCGGCCTACACACAGCCCTAAAATCAGAGGCGATATCGGGAGAGTGGTGAGGAGCACCCTAGATCGCTCCCTAAATCGCTTCGTGTGTAGGGAAATCGGGTACGATAATCATATACGATTTACCTACACACGAGGTGTAGGTAGTGGACGTCAGCCTTGAGTGTTCTGACTGGTATTGCCCTACTAGATTATGTGTTGCCAGTATACAAGAACGCAATTCTACCAAAATTGGATTAAAAATTTAGCGTGTCAAAGCGTTACGAAAGTAGGTATTCGTAACGAAAACTTGGTTTTTTTGGTCAATAAAAGAAAGTAAGATAAAATAAGAAAATTATATGTGTTGAGGCAGTTTATCTGAATGGCTAACTTACAGATATCCAGCAGCACTTTCGAGCACGTCCACGTGGTTTCTGGGATATGCAGCTTAGCACCACTCAGTCTGTTTCTCCAACATTTTCACACATAGGCACTGATTGTAGGACTGTCCAGGTTTCGAATGCTGAGATAATTCGACGGGAGATTCACGTATAATATTTTTAATTCGCGAATTAGCGCGGAGCGGCCATCTGAATCGTATGGCGCGTAGAGAGTTTTATTTTTTTTTTATCACCAGGGGGCGTTACTGTGCCCCGGAAGGAAAGGCTTTGAGACAGCCGTAAGGTTGCCAGCTCAGAAAACGGATACAAGGAAGATTAATTCTTTACCAATCGTGTTGTCTTGTATGCAATAAGAAATTACTATAATCCTATTAAAGAAAATTAAGAAAGTAAAATTAATTCTACATCTGTTCCTCGTCGGAACATGCCGCTCACCTTAAAAGCACGTAGTGTCTTTTAAAAGAAACCATGCGAAAGTTTAACATAACAATGTAAACTAGAATTATACCTAACTTATTTGCTAAAATATTAAGGCTCGTAACGATACCATGTAATTATTCTAAAGGTAAGGGACAGACTTTGACCACCGGTCGTTTGTAAAGTGTATCCCCACTTTTCAAAGTCACCACGCGAGTGACTTGGTCGGAGCCAGAATGCAACGCGTGAATACGCGCAAGTTTCCACTGCAACGGTGGTAGATGGTCATCACAAACCACCACAACAGTACCTTCACGGATAGCAGAACCGCGGTCTTTAAACCACTTAGTACTCTGTTGAAGTTGGTGTAAATATTCTTTACTCCACCTGGACCAGAAGTGTTGGACAGCTTGTTGTATCCAGCGCCAACGAGTAAGACGATTAGGGTTCTCATCCGTTAAAGAGACGTCGGGCAAAGCCGTTAAAGGTTCACCGATCAGAAAGTGAGCCGGACTAAGGGGGAGGGGGGAGGATGCGTCCGAACTTAGCACGCAAAGCGGGCGTGAATTTAAAACAGCCTCGATTTGACACGTGAGTGTGTGCATCTCATCATAGGTTTGCGTTCGAGTACCTACAACTCGATAAAAATGCGTTTTAAAACTTTTAACTGCCGCCTCGAATAGTCCACCGAAATGACTAGCATAAGGTGGCTGAAAATGCCAAGCTAATCCTTGTTTTAAAGTTTGTTGATTGAGAGCGCTCATTACCGAATCGTTACGTAAAAAGGCATACAAATCTTTGAGGTAATTATTACATCCCACAAAATTGCGCCCACAATCCGTATAGATATCTGTACAATAGCCGCGTCGGGACGTGAAACGTCGTAAAGCCGCTAAAAAACCTTCTGTCGAAAGTTCGGAAACAAGTTCAAGATGTACGGCCTTAACGCTCATACATACGAAAACTGCCACATAACATTTTATTATTTTTGCGTTGCGCACCTTATTTGCGCGAACGTAGAATGGCCCACAAAAATCAAACGATGATTTAAGAAATACGCGCGCGGGACGTAAGCGAACGGCGGGAAGGGCGCCCATTCTAGGCTGCACGCGGGTCGGGCGTGCCCGGAAACAAGGTATGCAACGATGTACTCGAAGACGCACAATGTCGCGACCTGATATAATCCAATATCGCTGTAAGAGCGAGTTTTGCACGCATTGCGGGCCGGCATGAAGCTCTTTGATATGAGCGTCATCAATAATAAGATTGGTTAACGGGTGTCGTTTAGGTAAAATCAATTGATGTTTGGACTCGTAAGGTAAAAACGATTTATGAATGCGTCCGCCGACGCGAAGTAATCCCTCATTATCTAAAATAGGCGCGAAACGCCGCAAACGTAAGGAAGGTAATTGATTTGACAAAATATGTTTGATGTCCTCGTTAAAAACATTTTGTTGCGTAATTAGGATCAGTCGATTCAATGCAAAATTATATTCTGGTACGGTGATGTACTCAGGAAACGAATGTACACGTTTTTTACATTTGTTATAAAATCGAAAAATTAGAGCTGTGACGCGAACTAATTTACCTAGCGATGAAAATCGCGTGATAAGGCTGTCATCCGAGCAAGTAGGTATTGTGGATACACATGCGCAATTATTAATTACGGATTCGGTTTTATTGCGTTTTTCTTCCGATGTATTTAATACGGGGTGTCGGACCGGCCAGGAGTCTTGACTATGTTGGAGCCATGCAGGACCATGGTACCACAAGTCGTTGTGTACCAGCGCTGCGGGGAGTAGGCCACGTGATGCCGGGTCGGCACTGTTATCAGCCGACGAAACGTGACGCCAGCAGCTCGCAGGAACGCGGGACAGAATCTCACTGGTGCGGTTCGAGACAAATGTTTTCCATTCGTGCGGGGATGACTGGAGCCATGCCAGCGCGACGGAGCTATCGGACCACGCATATACTTGGTCGGGGCGAATACGATCACTGTAAATATGCATTACCTTTTCGATTAACTTAGATAGGATTAGACATGCCATCAATTCTAATCTCGGTATGGTAAGACAAACACGTAAGGGCGCGACGCGCGTTTTTGCTATGACCAAGTAAGTTTGCACTTTACCGTTTTTGTCGGTGAAACGTATGTAAACACATCCAGAATACGCAATTTGGCTCGCATCTGCAAATCCGTGAATTTGTATTGAATCAAAGTCCTCAGTGTTAAAAATGTGACGCGGAAACGACACTTGTGTCAAGAGCGGAAGCTCGTTGACGAAATTTCTCCATGAATTTACTACATCAATAGGTGGTTCGGCGTCCCACGAAATGTTAGCCAACCACAGCCTTTGGATCAAATGTTTGGCAAACAAGGTTACCGGAGATAATAACCCGAGCGGGTCGTATATTTTTGCAATTTCCGAGAGGATAGCACGCTTTGTACAAACCGTAGAAGTACTTTGTACTTTGAAACTAAACGAGTCGGATCCCGGATTCCATTGAAGTCCGAGGACTTTGACCCCTTTATCATTTTCCATTTCAGCAAAGTGGACAGGTTCACGCCGCTCACCGTGAGAATCCGGCGGCCGCGTTGCAGCGAGAATCGCTGGCGAATTGCTCTGCCACTTACGTAACTCGAACCCTGCTGTTGCGCAAATACCTATTAGCTCCTGCTGCAGAGCTAGGGCTGCCTCTACGGTGCTGGCACCAGTGACAATGTCGTCAACAAAGACGTCTGTTAACAGTACCGGTGCTGCTAGCGGAAAATGCTTAGCCTCGTCATGGGCTAGCTGTTTAATCGTGCGTAAAGCGAGGTAAGGGCTGCTTGAAATTCCAAAAGTGACAGTCCGAAGTCTGTAGTCACGAAGTGGTTCCTCGGGCGACTGACGCCAAAGGATGCGTTGAAAATCTCTATCACATTCACGCACAAGAATATTGCGATACATCTGCTTGATATCGGAACAAAATGCAATGTCATGCACTCGAAATTTCAGAAGCACGTCGACGATGTCTAAGTGTAACTTAGGACCTGTCAATAAGGTATCATTTAGCGAGTAACCACTCGTAGAACGGCACCCAGCATCGAAGACAATACGAGTCCTGGTAGTTTCGCTCGAAATTTTCTCGACGGAATGCCAAGGGATGTAGTAACTCGCGCCAGCGGGGGGGTTATCGTCCGCGAGCTCCATGTGGTTGAGATCCACGTACTCTTGGAGGCACGCGTGGTAATCCGCTTTCAACCGGGGGTTACGTTCTAGACGGTATTCCATTTTATGGAATCGTGCTAGAGCAATTTGCCGAGACTCGCCGAGGGGCGGTGCGTCGGGCTTGAACGGCAGAGCGACCACGTATCGCCCTGTCTCATCACGTGTTTGAGTCTTTTGAAAAAAGGCCTCGCATAACTTCTCATCGGGAGCGTAACTCCGCATCTCTGGAACTGACTCCAGCTCCCAGAATGTTTGAAGATTGTCGTTGTCAAACGAGCTAAAACATGTGTGGAGTGGAGTCGAAACATTCGCATTAGAAGTCAATTTACCTAATAGTAAATAACCGAAAACACTGTTCATTGCGATGGGCGTGCCGGGTTTACCCGTGACTACGCCATCACGTAAAATATGGGATAGGATATCCGCACCTAGCAACATTTCAACAGGTTGAGGTTTATGAAATTCTGGGTCCGCCAAGGTTAGTCCCTGTAAATGCGGCCATTCGGCCGGCGCTAGTGGAGCACTAGGCATTTTAGGCATTAATTTAGGCAAAATAAATGCTTCAACTGGAATAACCGGCTGTTGTTTGCCCTTAGGCGTAATAGTACAAGAAACTGTACCTCTTGGTACCACCGGTTCCGCATCCCCAATACCTAATATCGGAGTCCTAGATTGCCGTCGCGGCAAATTCAAACGTTGAACACACGACTCCGATATAAGTGATGCTTGAGAACCACTGTCCGCTAGACAACGTATTGTGGCATAGGTATTGCCTTCTAAACAAATATCAACTAAAACAGTCGATAATAACACCGTACTGTTCGGTTTATCTAAGTTTTGCGCGTTAGTTGCGTAAGAATGTTGAACTATTCCACAACTATCTGGCTGCTCCGTAGGAGCGAGCGAGGCAGGAACAGGTTTCTCAACTTCACTTATAACCGGTAATGAATTGGCGGTCGTAGATAAATGTATTAAACTATGGTGTTTCTTATTACATTTCTGACACCTAAAGTTCGACTTACAACTGTTTACGTCGTGTCCGGGACACAAACAATTGTAACATACGTTTTTAGTTTGTACAAATGAGAATCTATCTTGCGGGGCCAGATCCAAGAATTCTAAACATTTGTTTAAATTGTGACCACCTTTGCACTTCAAGCAAGATCGAACCTTATTCGTATGGACATAAGGTCGACTTTGGTCTGGAGCTACACTTGCAGCAAAAACACGCTTGGAGTTTGCTTGACCTTGACCCATAAATGCATTACTTCTATTAGTTAAGGAATTATTTTTCGTGGACTGTGAATTGTTTACGGTGATCATTTGTTCGGCCGACAGTTCGCGTTCTAGGAACGTAATCAAAGTATTTACTTTAGGTATTTCACCTGGATTAGTCAATGAGCGTTCGTATTCCTTACGTGTATTGATTGGAATTTTACGCAATAGTAAATTTAAGAGTACGAAGTCCCATTGGCTAACAGGAAAATCCATTACTTCTAGCGCTTTTGTGTTTTCATAGTAAACATTCAATAGGTTTCTTATCGCCACAGCTGACCGGCCGGAGCAAGTTTCAATGTCAAACAAGCGATCCAGGTGCTGTGTTGCAATTATGCGTTTGTTGTCATAACGGGATTTCAATATACCTAACGCAACTGTATAGTTGTCTTCCGTTATAGGAATCGATTTAATTAAATTGTGTGGTTCGTTTTTAACCGAAAGAAGTAAATACCTAAATTTCTCTACGTCCGTATAGGCATTGTTGTGGTGTACCAGCGATTGAAATAAATCGAAAAAGGCAGGCCAACCCGTCGGGTCGCCGTGATATTCGGGAAGTGACAATTTTGGTAGATTACGACGATCGGTGGTCAACGCGTCGTGCGGGATATGTACTCGGCTGGCGCGCCGCTTTTCTTCATCTACCTCCTTTAAATTATTTAAATGCGTAACTATCGCGTAATACGCATCATTGAAATCGTTACGAATCTTAATATTCGCTTCTTTATTGAACGATTGCGATTTAATTAATGCTTTTTCAATTTTAGTTTGTAGTTTGGTAAACTTTCGCTGGTGCACGGTTAAGTCTTTTGTTCTAGAACGAAATTGTTCGATGTTTGTCGCTGCGAATTGTAATGTTCTATTTAATTCGTCGAGAATTAAATCTCTTTCAAAGATGTCTTGTGTAATACACGACGTATCGACTTCATTATTGCCATCACTCGGATTTGGTGCCATTTTGCGAAGACAAAGATGGCGGATATATGACAATGTGAATTTGAATTACGAACGTGTTAGAAATGGGTACGTAATACCGCAAAACACTAAATACAAGACAACAACAACCTGGTAAAGAATAATCCGGATCGAACGGATCAAAAAATTATGTTGAGGCAGTTTATCTGAATGGCTAACTTACAGATATCCAGCAGCACTTTCGAGCACGTCCACGTGGTTTCTGGGATATGCAGCTTAGCACCACTCAGTCTGTTTCTCCAACATTTTCACACATAGGCACTGATTGTAGGACTGTCCAGGTTTCGAATGCTGAGATAATTCGACGGGAGATTCACGTATAATATTTTTAATTCGCGAATTAGCGCGGAGCGGCCATCTGAATCGTATGGCGCGTAGAGAGTTTTATTTTTTTTTTATCACCAGGGGGCGTTACTGTGCCCCGGAAGGAAAGGCTTTGAGACAGCCGTAAGGTTGCCAGCTCAGAAAACGGATACAAGGAAGATTAATTCTTTACCAATCGTGTTGTCTTGTATGCAATAAGAAATTACTATAATCCTATTAAAGAAAATTAAGAAAGTAAAATTAATTCTACATCTGTTCCTCGTCGGAACAATATGACTATCATAATCCCGCAGACGATAGGAATATTGTTATATTATAATATAATTTTGTTTAAACAAAAGCATGACCATGAGAAGTTAAATATCATTTATGTCACACCTGACCATAAAGCGGAAATCCCACTTCCTGGCCAGGGCGTGACATAAAATTTTGTAATTAACACGGGCGGTAATAAAGAAAGCCTCAGATCGCATATTTATCGCACTTGCCTTCGGCTCGGGCGAGTCGGGCGTCAAATACCTGCGATCTGAGACATTCTTTGTTTTACCGCCCTTATTAAGTAATGTACTAGAAAATATGGTCGAAGTTTTTTTTATAAATTTCGTAACTTATTCGGTACAAATGTATTTTTATTATTTTTTGAGAAAGATTAAAATGAATTATCTCAAATACGCCCTTTAGAACTTTTTATGCGTAATGTAAATGTAACACAAAAATTCTTAACCCTCTAAGTGTTACCAGTTTTTTTTTTTATCAGCAAAGGAAACTTTTTATGTCACATTGGTCAAAATTCGCGGCCTTACCCTAATAATGGTCAATATCACTGTAAAAAAGGGTTTTAAAGCTGTAACAGACGTTCGAATATGGTGCGCTCCGCACCGTGACATTGGTCTGCTCCGAACCATATTCGATGGTGTGTACAGCGGTCCGCCGGACATTATTATTATTATTGTCGGTTCGCTCTGTCCGAAGGTTTTGCCCTCCGGATTTGGTTCGGTCCGGACCTAGTTCGAACGTGTAGACGGATCTGCCATAGAAATATCGTCGGAGCAGACCAAGGTCACGGTGCGAGCGTACCATATTCGAACGTCTGTTCATGTGTCACATGACACGGTTCGGTAGTGTGGCGCGTCGAGCGCACCGAACATGTCCGTCGGTTCGGTCGTACCATATTTGAACGTCTATTAATACTATTAAATTGGTTTTCTACATAAGAAAAAAAGAGTTCCCGATTTCTCCCAATTTTTAGATGTTAGTAACACCGATTTCACAAATGTCAATTTTGCAACAGACAGACACAAATATGCGCTCACGTGTACTTGACTTGGATGGTGTTGTTTTCTGCACTTTTCTGCGATTTGTACTTCTAGTCTTATTAAAGTAATAAACTAAATACCATGTCGTCTTGGAAAAAGGCCGCTAAGGCCCATCAGAAGACTCACAGAGAACGGCATCAGCCGGAGGCGAGGAAACACTTAGGTCTTCTAGAGAAGAAGACAGACTACAAGAAACGGGCTAAAGACTACAATGACAAGGGCAAAACCCTCAAGTTGCTCCGAAAAAGGACGCTGGACAAGAACCCCGATGAGTTCTACTTTCATATGATTAACTCTAGAATAAGAAATGGGGTAAGTTTTTTTTAAAATCTTTTTACCGTCGTCACCAGTCCCTGGGATCCCAGGGCAGATAACAAAAGAATGGCATTGTATATTTTTTTCGCCGGGAGAGGACGGCTTAAGGCGATATATCGATTGAAAGAGACACCCTTTGTTTTTCGCTCACGACAAAACGGGATGCAACCCTCTCAGAGAATGGCTTTTTAGACAAATCTCGTTAAATATCTGACTGTGTGCAGGTTTATTAAATTTCCTCTTGTCAGTACCTAGATGAGGTAACTAACTTAATCGTGTCTTTTAATAATGCGTTGTTTTAGTAGGCTGAGGAAAAAAGGAAAATATAGACTCCACTTTGGATTTATTTTCTATCGAGAAATTTTTAAGCAATCATGTTTCGCTATTGTCAGTACCACAATCATGTAGTCAAGAATCATATATCTGAAAATCAGCCCCTATTGTTTGCTAGTCTGGGCAGGACAGCGTTTCAAAGCCTCCAAATTTCTCAGTGTAGCGCCTTAAGGAGCTTTGTCGTTAAATTATGATTTATGACCTTGTTGCCCTAACAAGCATCAGCTTATATCAATACTACAGCATAATTATTAATTATTATCATTGCAAATTGCAACCTAGAATGTATATATATATTTTGTCAGAGATAATTTATAATGTAATGAGCTTAATTTCAGGAGCATCACGAGATACAAAAGGAGGAAGAGCACACAGAGGAGCAGTTGAAGCTGATGCAGAGCCAGGACGTGAAGTACATCAACATGAAGCGAACAATGGAGACCCGGAGGATTGGGCGCTTGCAGGTCTCACTCTTACTTATTTCCAGTAGAAATTATCCTCGAATCAGCTTTGTTTTGTAGCATCCGTAGTAGCATTACTATTAAGCCTATGTTGGCTTTACTATTATACTTAGGGCTTAGGGCAAAAAAAGGGTTATAAACAATCGTCACATTGGGCATATGCTCAGAAATGACACAGAACCGCTAAAAATGGCGTGAATGTATTAGGGGGGGCCGACCCCGTATAGGGATAAGGCAAGGGGAGACGAAGAAGAAGAAACAATTATCACATTCACAACTTTTTTGGAAGTGCCTGTAACTTTCTTTTTGAACACCAAAACTGGCAACTGTGCTGGCTTCTAGAAGATCTCATGGTTTGAAATAAATAAATAAATTTTAAACTGACTCCCTTGGGTTTGCAAGCGTCCATAAGCTGCGGTGACCGCTTACCATCAGGCGGGCCGCATTAGAAATAAATTTAAAAACTTATGGACTCCTTTTTCCGCACTCAGTCCGTGTATGACGGACCATTGTGCGTGGAATTTAAAAACTTATATCAACCGTTGTTACAGTATGACTAAATCATTATAATTTATAATTTTTTCAGGCTGAGCTACACATGACAGACATAGCTGAAGCCACCACAAACACGCACACATTCTTCGTTGAGTCGGATGAAGAGAAAGACTTTGATCTGGCCAAGAGGCTGGATACCCACCCGTCTCTGCTCGGTCGAAAGTCCAACCGTCTTCGGCTTGCCGATCTGAACAAGATCCAGCTGCCTGATGTTGATGAAGAGGTATAGTTTACGAAATATATTTATTGGATATGTGAGATCGCTATTCAGACTCTTGTTACTGCAGTTCACAAAATGAAGGAAAAGGATGCTCACTTATCATTCTTATCAATTTATCACAACTTTTTTTTATGTGGACAAAGCCTGCAAACATGGCCACAGACATGGGGGGATGCCTGGGTTATGTGGTATTCCAGCCACTAAAAACTCCATGAGGACCGCCATCTGCGCTCTCATGCGGGTGACTCCGGGACCTCATACTGAACGCACTGGAGCCCCCCTCGCGCTTTTCTGCCTTTTGGCTTGGGCCACTCTCCCTAGGGCTGATAAGCAAGTGCTGTGGCCCCCACCGCATTAAGAACTTGCAACCCCGATGATCACAACAACCTCGATAGCTGTCAACAGTCGCGGCCGTGATAATTAAGAGACCAATAAGCAACTTATAGTGCACTTTTACCACTTTTATATAACTGAATCGCCTGTTTCTGAATATGTTACATTGTCGCAACCATTATATGACTTGATTTGCTATTTGGGTATAATGCCGGAAATTGTGTGGTCATGAATCATGATGGATGATAGTTGTGACTATGAGGTAGAATGAGATGAAAGTATTTATTTTTGCCTCTAACACATAACTGCCTAACATAATATGTTGGTCCATCATGACGTCACAGATCGCCAGCGCTTTCTCTAAAGTCCACACTTGATCTTTTTACCGTATCAGATCTCCGTCGCGTATCGAGCACGCGTATCATAAATCATAATCGTTAGTGTGGACGCGAAAAGATCGCGATCATGCTACGCCCCGTACGTAGAAAGAGGATCTATAGAAGGAGGGTTAGCGAATCACACACAGGGACGGAGATATTGTAACAGTTTTTTCTGGGGTTACCACAAAAAGAATAATCTCCCCATTTTTACTGACAAGTAGGTTTTTAATTATTGAGAATCTTCAAAATAAACTCTTAGTAAATATTAGCGGGCAAACACAAAACATCCGATGTCCTCCCAATTACGATATAAATGTGTACTAATTTAATACCTACATTAAAGTTAACAAAATCACGATTAGATTAAAACGTCTTAGTTATTCAGCCATTATAATAATGAAATTCACAATAGTATTCTAATCACGTCACAATTAAATTTTTAATCTGTTATTTTTAACATTCGAGCCGGTTTAGTTTACCCAACATTATGGGTAACATATTTTTTTATACTCTGGCCACTGGTTTATCGATGACACTTTGGTGGCATAGGCCGGTGGCAGACAATCGCTGCCTTATACGCGATGAGGGACAGGAGATGTCATTGTTTCTCGCTCCCACGTGTGTTATTGTCTATGCTTACATCTCCTTCACACACCTTTGTATGTGTGTATCACCAGTTCCATCTTATACTTGTTCCATGGCCCCGTATCATGATCGCCGCGATCCAACTTGCACCGCGTATCTTAAATACCCCGCACACTTGCGTATCGGATACGCGTATCATGATCGGTAAGTGTGGACGTGTTTGATACGGGACGAAGATACGAAGGTGTGATTTGATAGGTACGGGGATCGCGGCGATCCAACTGGAGTAGGTTTTGCCCCGATCATAGCATATTGATCACGATCTCGATACAAGTGTGGTGTGGACGTGTTTTTTTACACGACAGTGATAATGATACGCTATGCCCAAATTGAGTAAGGATACGCGTGCTCGATTCGCGACGGAGATCTGATACGGTAAAAAGATCAAGTTTGGACCAAGCTTAACCAGCAACATAGCTGTTGTAGCTTCTAGCTGATATTTGAATAGGACTTTCACTATTCGGCATATTTTTTTGCCTTGTTTCTTTTAGAGTTCTCAAATTTTGAGTCAATTAACCTTATTAATTAATTTTCAAGGGGGTTGTTGACATTGTTGTGACAATTGATAGGTATGTATAATGCTGATAACAGAGGTGGACACACTCGCATTCTCTTTACTTTACCACACTAAGATAACCGGTATAATTAATTCCAGGAAATTGTAATACTGAAGAAGAAAAAAGAAAAAGTTTACAAGGAGCTATCAAAGAGGATAGACAGAGAGAAAGAGCTAACTGTTATCCAACAGAAGATGGAAATCAAGAAACATCTGCAAGCGGCGGGTAAACTTAAACCCAAGCGAGTCAAGAAGGCCTCAAAACATTCTGCCCCAGTGTACGAGTTCACATATGTGAGAAAAAAATAAAACAGTACATGATATTGTTTTTAATATATTCTTATAAATATTTGTCTTTCAAATGCATGATATTTGTAGATTTAATTTCTAAATAATTGATCGAGTGAAATGGATCCAAATCTCAATAAAGTGTGTATTATGTAAAAAATTCTATTACCAAAACTCAAGTAGGAATGAAAAGAGTAAAGGCCGGTGCACTGGTTGCGTGCGCAGCACGTAAACGTCGACGTGCACGTGCGCGTTGTAAAGTATGAATCTCCATATTCTCCATAGTAGATGTCACACCGCTAGCGTGCGCACGCGCACGCACACGTCACGCAATCGGTTCATTCGGCTTCATTTCTGGCCTACTATACATATACATAATCAATTTTTCAGTTAGGTAGTCTTGATTTTTTTTTCAGTTTTGGATCCTTCTCGCTATACACCTCAATAATACTGAATTTGGCTAAGGCCCTTTTGACAGATATATTAAATCTATTTCTAACTATACATTGTCTTGTATTTGATATGAAATTATTACAGTTGTCACAAACATAGGAAACAAGTTGCCCTTGAAATAGTTCATTACTGCAGAGACCAGTAAGTAAGGCATCCTGGACGAGTATGAGTTAGCCGGCCGAGCCGAAGGCGAGGTCCGGCTATAATACGAGGCCAGGATGGCACTTATGGTCGGGGCATGTATAGTGCTTTTTTTTAAAATAAACCAAGTTGTATGTATAGATAGCGGTAAAAATCATATTTTTCGCCAATTCCACCTCGTTTGTTCTAAAACCGTGGGGTCGGACTAGCTTTGGTTTGTGCGGGCGCGGGCGCTCCCCGCCCCCCGCCCCCCGCCCGCGCCCCGCCGCACACCCCGCTGCTGCTGCTGCGAGCGCTGGCAGGGAGGCGCCCGCGCCCGCAGCAGCAGCTGAACTTATGATATGTAATGGGATTTACATACTTACTTCCTGGACAGTAGGTGTTACTTCCTGGACACTTCTGCCAACTGACCAGGATGACCCACTTTCGGATACTATCTTCACAGATGTTATGAGAACATTACATACTCTTTTTGAGAAATAGTACATTACTGCAGAGACCAGTAAGTAAGGCATCCTGGACGAGTATGAGTTAGCCGGCCCAGCCGAAGGCGAGGTCCGGCTATAATACGAGGCCAGGATGGCACTTATGGTCGGGGCATGTATAGTGCTTTTTTCAAAAATAAACCAAGTTGTATAGATAGCGGTAAAAATCATATTTTTCGCCAATTCCACCTCGTTTGTTCTAAAACCGTGGGATCGGACTAGCTTTGGTTCGGGCGCGCGCGGGCTCCCCTCCGCCCCATGTTACGTAAAAAATGTGATACCCATAAGTGGAAGTGCTCTTAAAAATCTACACAAATCTTAACAAAGAAGCGAATAGACTTCTTTGAGCTAGTAATTGGTAAGAGTAAGTACCGGAAATATAATCCAGTATCTACCTGCCTCTGATATACTAGAAACGGATACAGGATTCAAAGGATAATTATCCTGATAAGTAATTATAGTTTTATAGCATAGGCGACCAATTAGAACGCAAATAGCGTCAAAAATATGTTAAGCATTACACCAATGATAAATATCAAGGCAAATAATTATCAAAGAGTACAATTATCACCCTGTACGGATAACTACCCATCTCTAGTTGCTTGTGACGCAGGAGTTCGCCATGACTGTATAAAATCCCTTACATAACAAAAAGCTATAAAAAATAAAATCTCAATTTAAAGATTCCCTAATTTGATATATTCTCATTACTTTATAAATACCAGCCTTAGAATTTGTGCCAATCTTACGTTAACCTTACAACTAATCTTATAAAACATGTATCACATTCATTAGTTCTTCATGAAATCATTCATGCACAACATTCAGTACATTCACTGACAATAATTATAAAACTAAGTGTAAAATAATAGTAGTTTATGCAACTGGTACATAATGAGGGGCATTAAAACACGAGTGTGTTTTATGAAACGAGCCGAAGGCGAGTTTCATAATAAGGTCACACGAGTGTTTTAATGCCTAATTATGTACAGTTGCATACACTACTTTATCTACATCCATATATTAAATCCTCTTTCATGTGTTTCGTGTGGGCACTTCTCGCCGGCGTGCGCCATGTTTGCGTCGACAGGCCGGCCCGCGCCCCGCCGCCAGCCCGCAGCTGTGTCTTAATTTTGTACGTGATCTCGTTAAAGTGTTATATTTCGTGATCTAATAGGGGACGCACGCAACAGCCGCACAGTGTATTATAAAGCGGGGTCTTATCTACGGTATTTGAACTTATAAAAGAGGATTTATTATATGGGTGTAGATAAAATTATTTCAAATGACCTATATTTTATAAACCTTCACTGGATTCTGAGCTTTGTAGCTTGGACGGTAAAGTCGCTTTTTGAACGAATAATATTAATACAAATCGGTAAATTCAAATAATTTGAAGTATTCAACGTCACATCTTGGCCGTTTCAGGGTTTCGCAGGATAAATTCATGCAAGGGTTACATCCATTATGAACCTTAGGCTATCACATATAAGAGTAAAAATTACAATGACATCTATTAGTGTTATCTTTCGTTCGTCACTTTTGAAATAAAATCACTCTTGAAAAAGTGCCCTTTTCATTGCTATGCATGTATATTATGTAACAATCGAATGTTCTATATAAAAATCTATGCACAAATTATCTAGCGAGACCAAACAAAAATATATAAAAACGATGACCGGTTAAATTATGTTTTCACCTCACCCGCTCGGAAAGACTTTCTTTATCGGTTGAAATCTGCGTGCAAAAGTCCACTTTCCACGCTAGCGTGGAAAGTGATTTTGAAATTCGAACGTTACGCAGTTCCATGAGTTCCAACTTTTTTCTATAAAGTGAAATGACAGGTTGCGTTTTGAAATATACATATCATATATCATATTAGCATATTTATATAATGTACTTTTGTCGTTGAGACACTAGGAGCTACTGTGCCTCATCTTTATAGCTCCGAATGATCTTAATTGTTTAAATTAATTAGTGGTAAACGGTGTTGGTCACACATATTGTAAAAATTTATTATCAACAAACTATACCTAAGCCTTTTTGTAGTGACTGTTTGTTTACCCAAATAAATTAAAAAAAAAAAAAAAAAAAAAAAATATCAGTATTTCCTTGCTATGGTGAGGTGAAAAGTTGTGTGTTGCGCTCGGCAGCAAAGTTGTTCGGCGTCTCGTGCCTTGAGAGCCTCGCTATGCTCAGGATTGTACTTTTGAACCACTCGCTTCGCTCGTGGTTCAATCTTACAATCCTTCGCTAGCTCGGCTCTCAATACAAACACTTGCACCAAAAATCAAATTTGCAGCCTTGCATAACAAATAACTATTGTATAAACAAGTCTTCTGCCTATAACAAGCGCCCTATTGAATTAAATTCAAATACTTGTTGAAACAATTCCTACCTATTTCGGCCAAGAACTCATTAGTCCTTCAAAAAGTTAACATAATTACGTTAAATAAGTACAAATGACTTCATCCTAAAAACTACGTCGTCTTAACATAAGGCGGTAACTTCCTGGTAACTAACAAATAATGTTAGACTAAGTGTCAATTCCACCATACAGGAATGGAGTATTCTTCATAAGAATTCCGTGAGTTTCAAACACATTATGATGCATTTAAAATAGCTGTCACCGTACCCAAACTATTTTAAAGGCATTATAGAATACAATGAAAAGGTGAGCATGGGCACACACTTTGTCGGTCATTTCCCGCAAACGTTTTTACTTAAGAATCGCGGATCAATTCGAAACATGTTGAGCGATATTCGACCTTCATGACACGATTTATCCATTTCATTATATTCAGAATGCATTTAAACACAAGATTACTTAAGACCCTCAATTTAAGGCCTAAATCTAGCAAAATCGATACACAAAAGTCAAAAGGATCCAATTTCAAAATCACTATCCATTCATTCCGTTACCTATGTCCTATCAATCCCTTTTGGCACCAACACTAGACAGTGTTCCAAATCACAACAGTCAGAGGATCACCACAGCACGCATTTGTGTTCAGGGTTCATGGGCGAGCCTAGAGGGCACTGCCATGCTTCAGCGAACTCTTTGGAGTTGCTAAGGGTCCCGATTACTCGGATTTTGTTGGGGCTGTGGACTCCTTCCACCATTTTGGACTTTAGAGCGCCTACTGTAGAGTTGCCGCACCATATCTGGAAAACAGGGGTAAATGTAAGATGCTTTATAGTTTTACATTGCACACGTAACGACAAGATGATAACTGATAAGTGTAGTTCACTAGATCAGCCTTTACTTGCTATTTATTTATCGTATGGCATTTATTTCGAACCGTGAGATCTCCGAGAAGACAGTACGGTTGCCAGTTTTTGTTGCACTTTTAGAACCACCGTAGAACCACGTGTAGGGTAGCGGTGGATACTTTCCCTACGGACGTGGTGCAACTTCGACCCCCCTTTGTCAAGTGAGTGGGCAACTTGACTGTTAGAAGTTATCAAGCCGCCCGAAGGCCTCCAACTCATAGACAACAGCCGGGATATCAACGGCTTAACGTGCCTTCCAAAGCACGGGAGCGCTCAGAAGCGGTCACCTATCCATGGACTGACCCCGCCCGACATTGCTTAACCTTGCCTACCGCTTGCTGTACGCAGGCGCCGCTGGGCCACGAGCGCTCCACTTGCTAAGGATATAGGACATCCTCACCTGAGCAAAGTCTAGAAGCGAGAAGCCAAACAAAAGAGTCTCCAAGCTCAGTTTACATCTGTTCTTCCGTCGCACAAAAAAGGCCTGTCAGTTAACGTCTATCAATGGAAAACCTCTTCTGGACGATTCCACAGAAATAACTGTCCCTTTCTGGCTTATTACTGCCTGACAGAACAGGAGTCGGATACCGGTATATTATCCATACAAAAATACCGGAATTATTACGTTCTTTGGTTTATTATTTCATTTTTAATGGGACGATACCTAAACACATGATTCAGATTCAGTCCTACATAAAGAGCATAAAATAATTCAAAATATTGGGATATTTCGGGGGTTTTTATAAATACCGGTTCCGATCGATGTGATGGAATGAAGTGTATAACGTTACGTCCCACGCTGCTTAGTTCATTGGCCAGTAATCCTCCAAAGAACAATGCTTTGGCATCGTCGTTGTACAGAAAACACATCTCTCAGTGTCCTTCCCTGCGCAAAGCCCAAGAAATCAGTGGTCCCTTCCCTGCGCAAAGCCCAAGAAGTCAGTGTCCTTACCCGCGCAAAGCCCAAGAAGTCAGTGGTCCCTTACCCGCGCAAAGCCCAAGAAGTCAGTGGTCCCTTACCCGCGCAAAGCCCAAGAAATAAGTGGTCCCTTCCCTGCGCAAAGCCCAAGAAGTCAGTGTCCTTACCCGCGCAAAGCCCAAGAAGTCAGTGGTCCCTTACCTGCGCAAAGCCCAAGAAGTCAGTGTCCTTACCTTACCCGCGCAAAGCCCAAGAAGTCAGTGGTCCCTTACCTGCGCAAAGCCCAAGAAGTCAGTGTCCTTACCCGCGCAAAGCCCAAGAAGTCAGTGGTCCCTTCCCTGCGCAAAGCCCAAGAAGTCAGTGTCCTTACCCGCGCAAAGCCCAAGAAGTCAGTGTCCTTACCCGCGCAAAGCCCAAGAAGTCAGTGGTCCCTTCCCTGCGCAAAGCCCAAGAAGTCAGTGTCCTTACCCGCGCAAAGCCCAAGAAGTCAGTGTCCTTACCCGCGCAAAGCCCAAGAAGTCAGTGTCCTTACCCGCGCAAAGCCCAAGAAGTCAGTGGTCCCTTCCCTGCGCAAAGCCCAAGAAGTCAGTGTCCTTACCCGCGCAAAGCCCAAGAAGTCAGTGTCCTTACCTGCGCAAAGCCCAAGAAGTCAGTGTCCTTACCCGCGCAAAGCCCAAGAAGTCAGTGTCCTTACCCGCGCAAAGCCCAAGAAGTCAGTGGTCCCTTCCCTGCGCAAAGCCCAAGAAGTCAGTGTCCTTACCCGCGCAAAGCCCAAGAAGTCAGTGTCCTTACCCGCGCAAAGCCCAAGAAGTCAGTGTCCTTACCCGCGCAAAGCCCAAGAAGTCAGTGGTCCCTTCCCTGCGCAAAGCCCAAGAAGTCAGTGTCCTTACCCGCGCAAAGCCCAAGAAGTCAGTGTCCTTACCCGCGCAAAGCCCAAGAAGTCAGTGTCCTTACCCGCGCAAAGCCCAAGAAGTCAGTGGTCCCTTCCCTGCGCAAAGCCCAAGAAGTCAGTGTCCTTACCCGCGCAAAGCCCAAGAAGTCAGTGGTCCCTTACCTGCGCAAAGCCCAAGAAGTCAGTGTCCTTACCTTACCCGCGCAAAGCCCAAGAAGTCAGTGGTCCCTTACCTGCGCAAAGCCCAAGAAGTCAGTGTCCTTACCCGCGCAAAGCCCAAGAAGTCAGTGGTCCCTTCCCTGCGCAAAGCCCAAGAAGTCAGTGTCCTTACCCGCGCAAAGCCCAAGAAGTCAGTGTCCTTACCCGCGCAAAGCCCAAGAAGTCAGTGGTCCCTTCCCTGCGCAAAGCCCAAGAAGTCAGTGTCCTTACCCGCGCAAAGCCCAAGAAGTCAGTGTCCTTACCCGCGCAAAGCCCAAGAAGTCAGTGTCCTTACCCGCGCAAAGCCCAAGAAGTCAGTGGTCCCTTCCCTGCGCAAAGCCCAAGAAGTCAGTGTCCTTACCCGCGCAAAGCCCAAGAAGTCAGTGTCCTTACCTGCGCAAAGCCCAAGAAGTCAGTGTCCTTACCCGCGCAAAGCCCAAGAAGTCAGTGTCCTTACCCGCGCAAAGCCCAAGAAGTCAGTGGTCCCTTCCCTGCGCAAAGCCCAAGAAGTCAGTGTCCTTACCCGCGCAAAGCCCAAGAAGTCAGTGTCCTTACCCGCGCAAAGCCCAAGAAGTCAGTGGTCCCTTACCTGCGCAAAGCCCAAGAAGTCAGTGTCCTTACCCGCGCAAAGCCCAAGAAGTCAGTGGTCCCTTACCTGCGCAAAGCCCAAGAAGTCAGTGTCCTTACCCGCGCAAAGCCCAAGAAGTCAGTGGTCCCTTACCTGCGCAAAGCCCAAGAAGTCAGTGTCCTTACCCGCGCAAAGCCCAAGAAGTCAGTGGTCCCTTCCCTGCGCAAAGCCCAAGAAGTCAGTGTCCTTACCCGCGCAAAGCCCAAGAAGTCAGTGTCCTTACCCGCGCAAAGCCCAAGAAGTCAGTGGTCCCTTACCTGCGCAAAGCCCAAGAAGTCAGTGTCCTTACCCGCGCAAAGCCCAAGAAGTCAGTGGTCCCTTACCTGCGCAAAGCCCAAGAAGTCAGTGTCCTTACCCGCGCAAAGCCCAAGAAGTCAGTGGTCCCTTACCTGCGCAAAGCCCAAGAAGTCAGTGTCCTTACCCGCGCAAAGCCCAAGAAGTCAGTGGTCCCTTACCTGCGCAAAGCCCAAGAAGTCAGTGTCCTTACCCGCGCAAAGCCCAAGAAGTCAGTGGTCCCTTACCTGCGCAAAGCCCAAGAAGTCAGTGTCCTTACCCGCGCAAAGCCCAAGAAGTCAGTGGTCCCTTACCTGCGCAAAGCCCAAGAAGTCAGTGTCCTTACCCGCGCAAAGCCCAAGAAGTCAGTGGTCCCTTCCCTGCGCAAAGCCCAAGAAGTCAGTGTCCTTACCCGCGCAAAGCCCAAGAAGTCAGTGTCCTTACCCGCGCAAAGCCCAAGAAGTCAGTGGTCCCTTACCTGCGCAAAGCCCAAGAAGTCAGTGTCCTTACCCGCGCAAAGCCCAAGAAGTCAGTGGTCCCTTACCTGCGCAAAGCCCAAGAAGTCAGTGTCCTTACCCGCGCAAAGCCCAAGAAGTCAGTGGTCCCTTACCTGCGCAAAGCCCAAGAAGTCAGTGTCCTTACCCGCGCAAAGCCCAAGAAGTCAGTGGTCCCTTACCTGCGCAAAGCCCAAGAAGTCAGTGTCCTTACCCGCGCAAAGCACAAGAAGTCAGTGGTCCCTTACCTGCGCAAAGCCCAAGAAGAATAGCTGCTGCGGCTTGTACTGCGGCAGGCCCGGGAGAGTGTCCCGCCTGGAGGCCGGCTCTCGCTTAGTGAAGAGTTCGTAGGCGTGCAACGCGGCGCGGAGCCCGCCGTTGTCGGCGATGTTCTCGCCTTGCGTGTTGAAGCCGTGCACCTGGACAATTAAATAAATAAATATTTTCATCTCTCCTGTTCGGGAAGTTTAGTAGAAGAATTTAGTTAGAAGATCTAGCCTTAGGGGTCATAATATTTCCCAAGGAAGGGAAGTTTGATTTTTTTAGTTCTTTGTGTGTTATAGATAATTTTTCACGTCTCATGCTCGAAAAGTGTGTCATATTAGACTTGTGAAGCGGGGCTAAAGTAGTACATTTAAGCCCTAGGGAAAATATGTATACATATTTATGATTTACAAAACATTTTAATTTGACCAATCAAAATACTTCACCTATTAAATCCACCAATCACAGAACAGTAATTTGACAGATAAAAAAATATTTGGTAAAAATATCAACTAACCAGAATACAGCTGTACTAAAATCGACCAATCAGGAAAGACGTTTTTCAGTTCTCTAAAGATTAAGCGGTGTCTATGGTCAAAGCAAATGCGCCTCTTAAAAGAAAAAAAAGCGCATGTTGCATCACTTTCCTTAATATAGCAAAAGAAAGGGATGCGAATACGCAAAGCGAACACGCACAGCAAGGCATGGTGCTGGCCTTAGAAAAAAAAACATGCTGTCAAATTAGACATACGCCCGCCAATGCGTTAAATAGGTAGATAATTTGTGTTTATGTGTTTTCTCGCAATTGAAGCGAAAAGTAGAGTGTATAACTCGGGCCTAAAAGCCATATTACCACTCGAACAATTTTCCCTCACTGCGTTCGGAAAAATAACTATCTCGTGGTAATATGGCTTACTTACCCTTGTCAAACAATCTACTATTATGCTAAACATATTTCTAATACAAAGTTTTTGTGTAGCACTAAGCATTATTGAGTAATAAAAAAATCCATATATATATATATATATATATATCTTTTTGGAGGTCAAAAAACGCATTTCGCGCAGTCAGATTTTGGAAGATTTTTAGTATGTCAAAAAGATACACACAAAAAACTAAAAAAATCTAACTTCGCTTCCTTGAGAATTATTATGACCCTCTCATACATTGATATCGTAGAACTCCTCTACTAGTTCGGTAGATAGCCGGGTTGAAAATCGCTTTCCCAACCCTAGGGTGGAAAGTAATTTTTTTTAAATTTTCATTGGCCGGGGCTGCGCGCCAGAAGTAGAGTGTTTAACTCGGGTGAAAGTACCCATTTCAAGGCGAAAATATCTCGGGTGAAATGGGCCACTTTCAACCCTTGGTTAACAATCTACTATTGTGGCCAATGGCGATGCACAAAACCTTTGCACAAAACGACCTAGAGTCTGGCTAATGAAAGCTGAGACTAAGTTTTACATGATACTTTTTAAATGGCAACCCAGGCCGGGCTGAATTTCTTGCTGGACTCTTCTCAGCTAGGCTACGTTTAGTGAACCAGCGACAAAACTCCCAGTAGCTCGATTCCACTGACACACTTCAGATTAGGTTGAAGCCGCTCAACCAATCTCACTGGAGCGCAAACTCTTACAGTATTCCAGTGTTTAAACCGCCCGCGTGGTGTTGTGGGAGGTTTCCCCTGGATTTTTCCCAGGCCACACTCAAACCGCGCACTCCTAGCGTAGACTGGACGCGATACCTCGTAATCCATTTAGGTGTCGTTGGCGTTCAAAAGGTTAAACGTCAAAATGATATGCCTTAAGGCTGGGTTGCACCAAACCGTCTGTAATCGTAAGCGGTGTTCGTCAAGTCTAATTGTATGGAAAGTTTGACAAGACTCTATGACAGCTGCCGGCGCCATATATGACGATGATCGGTCTGTGTTCGTACAGTGGGCCAACGAAAATGTTTTGCGCTTTAGTACTTTGTCAAATTAAAGAGGTTTCAAATTTTATGACGTTTCAGTCTAAATATTTCTTAGATTTCGATGTGACAAGGTTCTAAGTATGCTCAACATTTTCATGGGCTGACTGTACGTTGGTGCAACTGGCATTAAGGCGCAGGGGTAGGCAAAGCAGTCTCCATTCTCCATACAAACTCTGTGCACGTTTTATTCGTAGGTTTTGGCACTAACGAACATAATATTTTTTTGGTTTTAAATATTAGATATGCGAAGATTGTGTTGTGAAAATTTTCTAATATTTCAAAAAAATGAATGATTAAAAAATTAAAAAAAAATACATCACGAAATAGCTCTCAGAAAAATAAGCATACTGACCAAAAATCATAACTTTAATGCAAACACAAACGAAGTAAATCCTGCACAAAGTTTTTCTGGAGAGAGTTTGCCCTACCCCTCCTCTTAAGTAGGTTAGTTACCGTATAATTAGGCAGCTGTGGCAGATGGTAGCGGCTGTACTGGTCAATGATGCAAGACACCCGGCCGTGGTAGTGTTCGAGGGTCGCCGCCGACCACCACTGCTTCAGGTTACCCATCTCGTCGTACCGTCGACCTGCACACAGCGATTTAATACATTTAAATGTTGTCATACAATTTGATACGTTAGTACCGTTTCTGAAGTTGTATTCACTTCGCGGTAGATGTCGTCACGAGCCTCCCTAAAGCGGGTATTACACTGTCCTGAATCAGGCGTCCTAACTAGTGGAGGGGAGTTGAAGCATCTCGCCCTAACGTATAGGTCGGAACCCTTCTAAGTGTCCTAAATTCAGGACAGTGTAATATCCGCTTAAGGCTTAATTAGCAGAGTGTAACGATAGAAAGATTCACCACCACAAGGGATATCCACGCCACGGTAGTTGGTTAAGAGCGATTTTATACTTTTTTTTTTTTTTTTTTCTTCTTCTTTGGCTTTTACTCCTTGCCAATTTCAGCAAGGTGGATTTGCCAATATCAAGTACTTGACTTTAACACGCGAGGAGAATGTTCGGTCTGATGATTTTGCTTATTGGGGTAAGGATCAGACTGGAAACCTAAAACAAATAATAAATATGGACATCACAGACAATCACACGACATTTTACAAACGTTATGAAAAAAGAGTGGGAATGCGGATGACAGATTATTAGGCATGCCAACATAACGGAAATTTCGGTGGGAAATAATTTATATAAGTGATATGACAATGACATAGAAAGAAATTTCATGCAGTTGTGGTAACAGTAATTCGTTATAGTCTTATATTATGTATTTGAACATATTTCAAAAGAATAGCAGTTAAGGGAGGATCCATTAAAGAGAGAAGCGAGTAGAAGTTGATGGGGCGTGGGATGGTTTTCGGCAATATATCATAGAGAGAATAGTTAAATCTAGGACAATTGAAGAAGATGTGATCCAACGATCCTTCATCGATCCCGCATTCGCATAGCGAGTTATCCCGCACCCTGATTTTGGCAAGGAACACCGGAGTGCAGTTATGTCCAAGTCTAAGGCGGCAAATGGTTGAAGTTGCCCACTTAGGGGCAGATAGGAATTTAAAAAACCAAGGCTTACGAGGAATCGTGGGTTGGATATGTCCGTAATAGCGTCCTGTATGTGTCCTGGAAGTATTCCACTGATCCTGCCATGAGCTAAACAAGTCTGTCTGAGCACAAGTCATTAGGTCCGAAGTATATACATGGTTATGGTGTTGTGATCCTAGCTCTATTGACTGTTTTGCCCATGTGTCTGCCAATTCGTTGCCAGTGATGCCGCAATGACTTGGAATCCACCCAAGGACAATCTGAATACCTCTTGTCTCGCAGGTTAAAAGTTTATTTTTAATTTTTAATATAAGGGGGGATTTTTTTGGGAGTTTGAATTGGTTGCCTACTAGGGTTTGTAGGCAACTCTTGCTGTCTGAGAAAATAATTGCTTTAGGAATGTTGTGAGATTCTAAGTACGTTACTGCTTCCAGGATTGCAACTGCGATTTTATACTATTAACGCAGCGTGTACCGTGACATCTGTCATTTAGCTGTCATACAATACATTAAGCGGCATATATACACACAGCCCTAAAATGAGAGGCAATATCGGGAGAGTGGTGGGGAGCACCCTAGATTGCTCCCTCTAGATCGCCTCGTGTGTAGGTAAATCGTGTATGATTATCGTATACGATTTACCTACACACGAGGCGATCTAGGGAGCAATCTAGGGTGCTCCCCACAACTCTCCCGATATTGCCTCTGATTTTAGGGCTGTGTGTAGGCCGCTTTAGATAACCTTAAAACGTCAAACGTATTAAAAGAGTACCTAGGTAACTAGGTAATAATGTGGCTTACGTTTTCTTCTTCAAGAATTGAATTATGAGTTATGAACAAGCTGACATGGTAATTTATATTGGAATTACATATTGATGAGATATTTACAAATATCGGAAACTTACAAATACAAATATTCAATGGTAAATATCCCGTACTAGTCGTAATTCAAAAAATTCAGTTTGCTATTATTGATTCTTGTCTTGTCTTCTCTTTTTAGACTACCTACCTATAAGGTTGATTGAACGGATTATTTCGTTACAAAGATTCCAAACCCTATTAATTTTTTTTTAGTCTGTGATTATGATTAATAATCAGGTAAGTCGTTAACCTGCATATTTCTAGTTCTTCATTTCATGCCATGTGGGAATGAATAGTGTTTATCTATATCTATCTATCTATTGATAGCTATAATGAATTACCCTGATCGTCGAATCCGTGCGTCACTTCATGGCCCATGATGGCGCCTATCGACCCGTAGTTGATCGCTCTGAAAGATTACAACAATTACATCAAGATACAGCTTACATCCATCCAGCCCCAAATATATGGAGACATAGTGCATAAGTGCAGTCAAGTGCAATAATTTATCTAATTAATAAGTAATAAGGTAGGTAATAGGTACTCAAGGAACAGTCATTGGTATTAATGTTTAAAATCCTCCTCATCCTCATCAGCCTATATAAGTCCCACTGCTGGGCAGTAGTCCCCACGCTGGCCCAGAGCGGGTTGGGGACTTCACATACAACTTTGAATTTCTTCGCGGATGTATGCAAGTTTCCTCACGATGTTTTTCCTTCACCGAAAAGCTAACGGTAAATATCAAATGGTATTCCGTACATAAGCTTCGAAAAACTCATTGGTACGAGCTGGGATTCGAACCCACGACCGCCGCTTGACAGCCGCATGCTTGAACCACTGGGCTACCGTAGCTTTTTATGTTTAAAATATAGATCTTATATATGATTGTACTCACTCAATTCCATTTCCATAGAAAGGTGGTTGTAATATTCCAGCAGGAAACGCTAAAATAGAAATAAACGTTATACTAGATACTACGCACTTGACGTTACGAGAAACCTCAAAGTGTCGAAGAACAATTATGAGAAATAAGTAGTATATTGTATCTCATGGGAGCAGAGTGATTAATTTTCGCGTGGGCAGTATAAAGTAAAACTTTGAGCGTAGCGAGGGATTCAAATTTCCAAGTGTGATTTCATCAAATTAAATTTCCAAGACGGAAATAATTTAGCTACCATGTGGAACATAATGCTTTTCACACCGGCTATTCAGAAAAGAGGCATTGTTCTTTTACCTAGTTGTCCTCAAATGAGGTAAGATAAGTACAACTTTGATCCCTTATTTGAGGGCAACAATGACTCTTTCCTGGATAGCAGGTTTGAAAAGGTTCTTTATGTCACACCTGGCCATAAAGCGGCCATTATCGCACGCTCCGCGCGCGAAAAAAACCCACTTCCTGGCCAGGGGGTGACATAACATTTTGTACTTAACACGGGCGGTAATAAAGAAAGCCTCAGATCGCATATTTATCGCCCTTGCCTTCGGCTCGGGCGACAAATACCTGCGATCTGAGACATTCTTTGTTTTACCGCCCTTGTTAAGTAATGTACTATTATGTCACACCTGGCCATAAAGTGGCCATTATTGCACGCTCCGCGCGCGAAAAAACCCACTTCCTGGCCAGGGGGTGACATAAAATGTTGTACTTACCACGGGCGATAATAAAGAAAGCCTCAGATCGGATATTTATCGCCCTTGCCTTCGGCTCGGGCGTAAAATACCTGCGATCTGAGACATTCTTTGTTTTATCGCCCTTGGTAAGTAATGTTTTATTCTAAACCTGAACAAGGAGCAGCTTGGCTGTAACTTACTGACTGAGTTGAGAGTGGCAGAGTAGAACGCGTTGACCGTCGTTGCAGTTGCGACCCATCTGTGAAGAGAATCAATGGCAGATTGTAATACAAGGTGAAGATAGAAAATAGCAATATTTTATCGAGGGTTAGTGTGTTGAATCCCGAACGCAGCGAAGGATTCCTGACTATCGTTTAGAGGGAACAAAAGAAGTGTTGCTCCCTCTAATCTAAACGGGCTTCGAAAACCTTTTTTTACAATAGGAGAAATGAAATATCATTATTTTATTGCGTTGTATCTCACAAAAGGAAATCAAGTGATGGTAGCTAGAATCTGTTGTATAGTCAGCATCAAAAGTAGCTACGCACATGAAGAGGTCAAGAGCTCTTATGACCTTACAATAAAAACTTCTGACGTCTTCATTTGCGTAGTTATTTTGATGCTGACAGTACCTACAAGAAATCTTTTTCCTTCAATAAAAATGGTGGTTAAAGTATACCGTTGCAATGAAAATCTAGGCCCTACTTATTATGCAGTTAGGTATACCTAGTACAAAAATTGTCACACGTTTTTCAGTTTTGGATTTAACATTTTCCTCGGGTTCCATGAGCCAGATATGCGAAAATACTTCAAGAATTATCCCATTTTTCTCAGAATCGTTGATATTTGTAGACGTGAGAAAAATATATATTATTCTTGATTATATTATCTTTAATAACACAGCTTTCGATACACGATTCATAACACTTCGCTCGATACAATTAATTCCCAAAGTAACCTCCAATTTGATTTATTTTTCCAACTTTACTTGTTTTTTTACTATGTGACACTATGACACATAAAAAGGAGAAAAATCACTCATAACTAAAATAGTAATTTGATAGCTTCCGAATTTCGATAATTTGAGGCTAAATTTTAAAATTAATAAAAATCGACAAATTCTACCGTAACAAGATATGCGGCCTGCAAGCTCTATCTCTGTTACCCTTTCGAAATGTGACAGTGACGGCTGAGCGCTCGATGTTCGATTTTATCTGGGTACATGAACGGCCTTAAGGGGAGGTATCCCCAACGCAAATGTCCCGCTCTAACACGCGTGAGTTTACAATTGACCATCCTGCTCTCTACGCAAGCTCTGCGCGCAGTTTTGTAAATATTTAGCTATAGTCATTAAGCCAATCATTTTATCAAAGCAAACCCTGCGAATTTGTCTATAACTATTTACGATCTTTAATTAAATGTTAAATATCAGTAATATAGCCGTAGTATTGAAAAAACATTCCAAAAAGGGGTAACTTCGCGATTTTTTTCTATCGAGTGAAATTCATCAGGTCATGTAACTGACTGCGATTTTGACTAGACAATATCCTTATGTAACACATATATTTTTTTTGGATTTTAAGACACTATATTCTATGTCTCAGATGGTTTTTAAAAACTCAAAAGTGGTAATACACGGCCTTAAACTAAATATTCAAACCTGTTTCTATCGGGAGTCTCCCGCAATGACTCCAAGGATTTCTTGACTGCAGCCCTCGTCAGTTTCAAATAGGTCTCGAACAAGTTGTCTTCTACTACCTCCGCCTGAAACGAAACGACGTTAAAACGGGGTATACGATCTCGTTTGTACATCCAATGTTTAAAAAAATTAGGATAGGATAGGAATTATTTTCATAAGGCTCTGATGGTTTCTTCAAATGTAGTGTCAGTAGTCTTAAATACCCCAGTGTACTACATGAAGTACATACTTAGGTACTAAGAGTAGTGCCTTAGATCCTGACGTTACTTTATCGATTTTATAACACTTCTTGCTATTTGTTTTTATTTAGTATACAATGTCAATGGTCTTAACGCATCCGTAATTAGTACTTTAGGTACATTTGGCAGATATTATTGCAATATTGGTAATATGCGAAGTTCGTCTTTAAATTCTGAGTAGGTACTCACATGTCTGTAATGCTTGTCCAGCTGTTCGTGTGTCAGCAACCACGCGGGGAACCCGACGAAGTTCCGAATCGCGCTCAGTTTGTTGAGGGTCCGCACGCGAGTGGTGGAGTCCATCCAGTCCAGCTCCTTCACAGCATCCGCGAACGCGGCGCGAACGTCTTCCACCATCTCTATTGCCTGGAACACACATCCAATGTATATGTAGGTCGATCGCTTCACTGAGACTGGAGACTGGCACCAGGCGGGGACCCGCCGCCCACGAATACAAATACGCGAAGTTACAAGTCAGGGTTTCATAAATACATCGGTACATTATACTGATTATACTAACATTTGTGTCGCTATACCTAATATTACACTTATGATTTTTGGTCAGTACGCTTATATTTTAGTTGGTTAGAACATCAAGAAAAAAAGATTGATTCGTTTTTTTTTTGAATTTTTTGTTCTTTTTGCTTGACATTTTTCGTATATCTTATATCTTTAAACGAGCAATTCTTGTATATTTATTTATTTCGGGGATCTCGGAAACGGCTCTAACGATTTTGATAAAATTTGGTATGTGGGGGTTTTCTGGGAGGAGCAATCGATCTAGCTAGGTCTCATGCCCGGGAAAACGCCGAGCAAGGCTCGGTTGCCCAGATATTCTAATATTAACAAGCAAAAAAAATTTATGCGTGAGTGCCAAAACTGACGAATAAAATTTGCAGAGTTTGTATGGAGAAGGACTTGCGTATACAGGCGCCTTGAGCTCAAAAGCTTTACGTAATCACCCACCCCCAAGCGCCATTGAGCTAACGGTATGAACAATCATTCATTTACCTTCCCTCTATCCCATTGTCTAAGAATCAAGATGTCACTTGACATAAAAAGACTAACTATCGTAGTTACCTTCTGCCTCGAAGTCTGATCAAAATGCCTCTTCACGTACAAGTAGCTCAGCGCTACTCCGAAGTTAGCGTTGACGTTGGCCGTGCAGCTCTTCCAGCGCGGCGTGCGCTGCTGCAGCCCGAACACAGCGCGGCTGAACTCGAACCCGAGGTCGCGGAAAGCGCTGAGCGTCATCGGAGCCACAGTCGAAAACACGCTCCACCAGAGGAAACGCTCTGAAATTATCAATATCTTTTACACCACACCTTGCCAAAAAGCGCGTTTTTCTGCACGCTGCGCGATCAGAAAAACCCACTTTTTGGCCAAGTGGTGACGTAAAATTGTGTACAAAACACGGGTCGTAAAACAGAAAGCCCTCTCTCGCATATTTGAGACCCTCGCCTGCGGCTCGGGCCCCAAACATCTGCGATATCGGCCTTTCTTTGTTTTACAACCCTTGTATCGTAAATAACTATTTCTCAATAACTTGGTCTGAAAAGTACTAGAAGCTACGTTCGCGATAATAAACTGCGAAATTCATGGTTGCCTGCCGTGCCGTGCTAATTCACAGGTCAGTAGAGTCGGTACCTAACGAGATTTGACAATATACGGATATAGTGATCTATATAGCAGAAGCCTTCCCAGAAATTGTAGCAATATATGTATGTACCAGTGACGGAGCGTCCATACAACTCGATTCCCACCGGCTTGCCTCATTTTCAGCCCGTCTACTTAGTTCTTTTACTACGGCTCATGAAGAATGAGAAAGGCAAATTATTTCCAGCTTTTCTAAGAATATTTTTGACGCGCCGCCACTGGTATGTACCATTATAGTGCAGTGAAGACCAGAAAATCTCAATAATAATAATAATACGAAAAATATATGATGTTATACTGTCTATAGAAATAATCGAACTGCAAAAGAGCTGACTGTATGAAGTCCGAATGCTTCCATTGGACATATTTACAGTTGTATTATGAAAATATAGAAATGTAGAACGTAATGCAGATAACCTTTCAGGTCAGCAGCGCTCCTGTATTGAGATAGGCATCGCCAAACAGTGCGTGACGAGAATTTCATGTCAACAATACAGATATTACAGATTGAAATGTCCGTACAAATATAATTGGTCAGGATTCATTTGGTGTGTTAGTCTCGCTAGTTAGGCAATTGTAACAGCGCAATTAGTTGTGCTATCAAGGTTAATATAAAAGTAGTCCTTTCTGATTGATTGTCATTCTCTTTGTAACCTTTTCACCCTTTACCCCTTTTATGCGGGTGTCGAAATTTAATTGTCAAATCTAGACTTGGAATGAAAAACAATGATTCAAATGTTTGGCACGGATCCCTTTATGCGTGTCTGAATAAGCACACGAGGGGTTAAACCGCCGATCGATTTAGATGCAGTTTAAATCCCATGGATATCTCTGACACTTTGTAAAGAAATAAATTGGGAGATGAAAATTCGTATCGAATGGAGTTATATTTATCTCGATATGGTTGTGATGCTATCATCAACAAATAATACAGGCAATCGTTTAATAACCAAATTCGGGGACATCGTTATAGAGAAAAGATATAGCTTCTGAGAACATTCTTTGTCGGCGAGAGAAAAGTGATGCTCGGGAGAATCACGTAGAACGGCGCATAAGATGGAGAGATCATTTGATAATCTGGATCAGGTGTTTAAGGTAAGTCGCCACAGAGTGGCGATGGTGATGATACTGATGATATTGATAAAACATACCAATGATGATAGGTTTGGTGTCAGCCAACAGCACGGCCAGCTTCTGCAGGTACGGCAGGTCCATGACGATGACGCGGTCGGCGTTCTGATCCAGTTCCACGCTCGTGTTGGAGAACACCAGCTCCAAGTACTTGTCCCAGTCGTGCTGAAAACATATTGCTTTTTCAAAGCCCGACCTCACGGGAGCTTGACGCAGCGATGCATTACGTGCGCGTGTGATTTATCCTTTACAAATCTATAACTCGGGAGGCGGGGGCACAGCTTTTTAATAAGTGGCGGTTTGCCCTTAGGCCCACTAGCCCTGGGCCTAGAGCGGCCAGATATTAGGGGCTGCCTGTCGAAAATAATGCGGATGCGGCCAATGGGCGACTGGTACTTGCTGCATCGGCTATGGCGAAGCCTAAGGACTTCAAATCCGTCACTGTTTTAATGGTTTCGAGGAGTATTTCAATTACATAAAACTACGGTGCGACCGTTATATATGAATCTCTCAGTTAAGTGTAGGTAGGTATCTATAATTACCGGATAACGCAAAAGTAATCTTAACAGACCTTTACTATTTCTTTTAAAGTTATTCGTATGGATACCATGCCTAACATACCATGACGACTAGTTGCATATTCTCGAGTACATCTCTATCGATACGAAAAACTATAATACTACGTGGCTAGGCCGAGAAGTGAACCTACGTCCTTCCACTGCGCGGGCCCGCCAGAGGAGCCATGCACCAGCTGCCGCACGCTGACCTCGTGAAACAAGTGAGTGCCACTCCTGCGCACCTCCACCGGAGTCATTATCTGAAATTACAATATTAATCCACTTAAATCCTCTTTCAAAAACCATTGGTATGGCCCAGCTTTTTAATATAATCGTGTGATCTTATTACGAAACTCGCTTCCGGCTCGTTTCATAAAACCACTCCCGTATTTTATATCCTTTCATTACTTAAGTAACAGCTGCTGCATAAACTACTATAAACAGCGTCTGTACGCGAGGGACAACGCCTCAAGTGATCGCTAGGTAATGCCGGACAGGGCTTCCAAATTTGTACCAGATAAGGGTGGTGGTGCTCTTAATTCCAACCATAGCTAAGCCCTTGCTGAATTGCTGGCTTGGTACGCGAAGGCAGAAGCGTTGGTCGCTAGGTATACCAAAACAGTCGATTTGATGTAGGCCGATAAGACATTAACTTTTCCAGACTGATGTCATCAGCGAAGACGGAGGCATTGGTCGCTGGATCAACCAGAACACAGTCGATTTGATGTAGTTAGTTACCAAGCCTTTGCCAGGCTCTATTTGATGTAGGTGGATAATTTACCAAACCTTTGACAGGCTCTATTTGATGTAGGTGGATAATTTACCAAACCTTTGCCAGGCTCTATTTGATGTAGGTGGATAATTTACCAACCTTTGCCAGGCTCTTGCTGAATGCGACGATGTCGTCAGCGAATGCGGAGGCGTTGGTCGCCGGGTCAACCAGCGCGATCATCGACTTGATGTAGGTGTGGTACTGTTCCAACTCGTGAGCAAACTGCTCTGGAGCCAGCAGATAACGCTCGCTGAAGCCGGGGGATACTTGCTCAATCTAGAAAATGACGTACCTAACGATAATTCAGTCATTGCACCCACGTATATTGAACTGATAAACTAGATCATTATCAGTTCAGTATTTAAGGTAAACGTCCCAGTGCTCGACACCTAAGTGCCCAATAGATGACACCTAAGTATTAATCACCTCTCTCATCAAGGCATAAAAGATTGAAAGTGCCATATAGTTATTGGATCAGTGTACACCTTAATTATTGTTGATCAGGATTCAGGATTTTATGTCCATTTCAATGTAATGATCAATGCAAATCTACGTTTTTGCAAATAACCATCTCAAGTGTCCTGTCGGACCAAGCTTCTCCCACAGCCTCGATTAGGACATAGACAAGTAGAACGCATATTCATATACCTATATAAACTTGTTTAAGTATAATATTTTCCTACCTATACCTGTGTAGTCTTCCTTGATCAATTTTCTAAAAAGCTATAACAGACAGGAAAATAAAATAACGCACCTATCAGACATTTCTAGTAATTCTTTTAGCCTAATGTCAATGATGGGAATGCAGGAAATACATACCTAACTTAAGTATTTTTCCAGTGCAAAACAAAACACGGTAAAAAACAAGCAAGTAATCAGTACACGCAATATCAATTAGCGTTTGGGTTTCACCACGGTGTCCACGATAAAAAATGGGTAGCATTTAACGAACCAGCAAATTAGTTGCCGAATGATGCTCTAAAAAATTACATTGATTACCAAAAATACTAGATTCGCACCAAATTTTCAACTCCTTTTAAATATAAAGTGCAACTCAAAGAAGTAACATGTCGATAACCTATTAAATTAAATTGTTACCAAATAAATTAGTCACTACCCAAAAATACTTAATGATCACCTAATTTCAAACACCAAATTTCATATAATTTGCATCCAAATATTACAGGGCTCGTAATCCTATTACAATTATTTACACCCAAATAATTCTTTCGATACCCAGAAATACTACATGATCACCAAATTTCACGCGGCAATTGTTTTTTGACGCCCGACGCACAAAGCAGTTCCAATCTAGTCTAACCTCATTGCTAGCACACTGACGCGGTTTACCATACGGTCCGTCTCGCTCGCACGTCGCACCGCGTGCGAGCAAGACAGCGCTAAATGATTTTATTTTATAGAAGCTTCAAAATTTCTGTAACTTTAATGAGACACGTACATAACATAATTTAATTTAATATATTTTCAACAGTGCTTTCCTTACTGGTCGCATACAGCTATTTGTTCTCAGATGTTTTTGCCTCTACTCTATTCGCTGATAATCGTCAATTTGCCTAGGTAGTAGTATTTTTCTATGACATCTATTTTTATTTCAAACTATTGGACATTGGAACAGTATTGACGGATCTCCGCTGGCGCGGAGCTCCTATTTTGAGTTGTTTTGGCCCTTCGGGCCGATGCAAAACTAACATAACCTAAACCTACCTATACCTATTTCTACCTATTAACTTCCTTTAATTTTTCCATGAAAGTCTATCTAAATTAATAAAGTAAACTCATTTGAGGACCTTTATCCATTTTCATAAAATCATAACAAACTAACAATTTAATAAATCAACAAAACTCATTATCAAATAAAAGTTTTCAATCAAACGCGCTCACGTCAACGCATTAAAAAAAAAAGAAAAACTTCTTGCAGTTTGGTAAACCATCAGCAATAGGTAGTTAGAATGAAACAGTAATAGGTACCTTTCACTCTAACGACATATCAATAGGTTTTATGCTTCAGACAATTCTTTGTATTTGATTGAGTGAGATAGCAGTATACGTGTTATTATTTCACACAGCCACATTGCACGTTGCTTTTAAAATTAATTTAGAATTTTACTTTCTAATTTATAACATTTTGGAAATGACTAAAATATTTATAGTGCTAAAAACAATTAATTTGTAACTGTTTACTAAAATATAGCATGCGATGTGTATAATATTTGGATGTAATTCTAATGAAAAAAGGTGCATGAGATTAGGTGGTAGTTTAGTGTTTTTGGTGGTACTTGACAATTTTTTTGATGCGATTATAAATTTGTAGGAACGCAATAAGTAAAATAGGTGCAAGTGCTGCAAAAATAGGTAGAATTTTTTTGGTGACTCGGAATTGCTGATCGATAAATTTTTTTGAGTGTTCAACCTTATTTTAGGGTTCGAAAATTTGGTGATATCAAAAGTTATTTAGGTGATCATTTTATTTGTTCCCATAAAAAATATGCCAGGTACCTAATGAAAAACAATAACACTAACATAGGTACCTATAAAGTTCAGGGCAGCATGCTATATTTAAATTTTAAGTTAACAACTAAAATTTTGTGAGTGTAGTGAATAACTAAACTAGAGGGTTTGTTTGTTGCCTGAAAATTAAGATTTTTATTTATTTATTTAAAGAGTGTGTGGACTATCTGAGTGCTGGTCTGTACTGTAGAGTTGGTATCAGGCTAAGCTTGATCGCTGGACGCACCACGACCCGATTCCTGCTGGTATTCCTCACATCTTCAGCCACCTGCACGCTGAGCAGCACGATCAGTAGCCGTTGGTGCCTCACCCCACGTGCGCGCACGCAAGTAACTAGAGTGTGTGGACTATCTGAGTGCTGACCTGTAGGGCAGAGCCACCTGAGCGCTGAGTGCAGAATCGCCGCGTTGGCTTGGCACCTCACCCTACCTCGCCTTACGCGCATGCAAGTGACTAGAGTGTTTGAGACTGTTTGAGTGTTGGCCTGTGTCAGGCTACTTGAGCTCAGGACTCACCACGACCCGATTCCTGCTGGTATTCCTCACGTCCTCGGCCACCTGCACGCTGAGCAGCACGCTCAGGCCCAGCTCTCGGCGCCCGCGCCCCGCCACCAGCTCCCAGCTGAAGTTGGCTGCCGGCTCATTCGGAGGTAGCGGTGAGAGAGTCAGGTTCGAGAGAATCTTCTGTATAGGTTTGACGCCGTCGGCTTCTAGTTTGTCTAAGAATGCAAGTCGTTTATGAAGGTTTCTTGAGCTTATTCAAAGTTAGTGGCAGTAAACTGATTTGAGTACGATGTATTCCGAAACTACTCACTCAAGACAAGCCTAATCCCAATAAGCTCTCTAGTTTCCCATTGGGATGGAAGGTCAAATGGCACAAGTGACTACGTCAAATTTTGGGTTTAGGTAAGGATAACGCTTAGGAGGTTGATGGCGGTTGATTTAAAGGTACAAACACACTAGACCGTTCCGTGTCCGGACCGGTCCGTTTTCTAGTACAAGAAATCGACGGCCGTCGCGCGTCCTGTATTAGAAAACGGGCTGGCCCGGACACGAAACGGTCTAGTGTGTTTGTACCTTAATGGGACATATTGTAAAATAAAAGTTAAAAAATCGAATAGTAAACTATAGTTAAAAGGTTCCCCTGCGCCATAATGCCAAAGATACTGGCTGTTTTTACCCGCTGTACAGCCATGCTGGACAAAGTACTCACCAATGTTAATGCATGTCCTGTACAGAGACTTGGCCTTGAGCACGCTCTTCGGCAGACCAGGGTCGTCCTCCATCTCCAGGAGGCTTCTGAGGTCCTCCACCAGCCGCTCTCGTAACCTGGAGATAGGTGATGGCTGGTAGTCAAATCACCAACTTTTGATAAGCATTACGCTCTTCTTTGTAGGGAAATATAAAAGAGTTACGTCACGATTTTTGACGGTGCATTTTTTTTATCTTTAGTTGTAGCAGTAAAACTCTTTACTGTACACAATATAAAAAGTAAAAAATACAAAAGGAAAAAAATTCGAATAGCATTGGCGATACAGCGAGAAAACGCCGCCACGCCAGACCATCTTCGGCACGAACCCTCAAAGGCCTGTTTTCCTGTTTTAGATTTAAATTAATTTTATATTTTATTATATTATTAACTTATTTTTGTTAAGGCGAAATTATCCCTTCCTTACCCCCTCTTTCCTTTCTTTCTTCTTAAATTTTTTTGCGTTCACTTTTTTTCGCTTAGGTAGGTAACTACTTATTCTTTACGTACCTAAGCGAAAAAAAGTGAAATACCTATTAGTAATGCGAAAGTTTAGATGTTTATTACTCAACCACGTAAAAACGGATTATGATGGGCCCAATGATGTAGGTACATTAACTCTTATGTCAAAGAAAATAAGAGTCATTCATTTTTATAGAACAATCAATTTAAAAACGTATGATCTTTGAATAAGGGTTGAAGTGTCCATTATTGGTGCTTGTGCTTAAAGTGGTTTTTGCTTAAATTGGTTGGGTACCTACAATGATTACCCAGGATTAACATATAGGCAGGGATGATTTTTATCCCGGGAATCACCCCTGCAAGGGATAAAACAGGGAGTGGAAGTTCACGCGGACGAAGTAGCGGGCAAAAGCTACTTCGTCCGCGGCACTACGAGTATAGGCAAAGGCGCGACGCGACACGAGTCTATCGGTGTGAACCGAGTGTCGGTGACCTTGGAACGCTACGACGTTTCTCTACTTTGCCCGTCCGAGGAGTGATTTCCACACACCGCGCGCGCCACCCTCGCGCGCCCCCGCTCGCGTCCGGACACGCACACACCCGCGAGACGGACGGGTTTACAGTACACATGCTTCGGTGTCGCTACTTGTTACGTTAGTATATATCTTCTTTGGTATAGGTACCTCGCAAGTTGATCCCACGACGTGGCCCACTCAGGTACCGGGTTCTTCTTGATCCACCCGCCACACGCGAACTCGTAGAAGTCTGTGCACGGATCCACGTCCTTGTTGAGAGACGCGATAACTCGGGATGCTGTGAACAGATCACAGATGAGAATGATGAATACTCAATTCCTACAAATTTCCTTCTAAGATAGAATCATTGATTTATAAAAAAAAACGTAAATATTTTGATTATACCTATATTTTTTAACCACAATACTGTTTTATAGGTACTGACTACTGAGAGTCAAATCAGCAACTCTTTATGGAACGACAAAAACAATAAATTAGTCTTACCAATAAAACAAACGCACGATAATACCTACACTGGCAACACTTCACGCTTCAATATTTTATTGCTATTTTAAACATTTTTAAATGTGTAAAATTAGTTTTGACCATAGAAAAGTGGTGACATGGCTGATTCCGATTTCCCTACAAACTTCATAGGTAAAGCATTTTTGACATTTCATAAAAATTAGGTACCTAATTACTTAGTTGATCAGTCAACATCCCTATTTTCCAATTCCGTCCTTTTTTCATCTTTATGATAATATAAATATTTCAATAAATATTTTAAGTATTTTCTTGTTGTTCTCTTTATTGTTTTTTTTTTATTAGCCTGTAGGTATATGTGTCCCACTACTGGGCAAAGGCCTCCCATCTATTCTTCCACTCGGTCCTATGAATAATATTTACGCTTGTTTAATACCTACTCAGCAAGTACTATTCCAAAATTACGATTGGTATAGTATTATACGAAGGTACCAGCTCTCATTACAAGTCTAGCTCGCCATAATTCACAAAAGGTAATTAAACAAGTGACGCTGACGTCACAATTTTGAGTCATATCTAATTTATTCATCCACGTGGCATTTTATCTGTAATATGAATGTTATACTTACTTACATATAAAATACGTCGCATTGCGACCCCATGTCAATAACAAATAATCCTGCTATAATTAATGTAATTGTAGCATTTTCCCGCGAAAACGACGCAGTTCGTCTAAGCGCGTGGATTTAATATCATCTGCGTACCTATTAAAATCGTTTAAAACTAGTTCAAATGGCGAGGGTTCGAATTCCATTGATCCATTCTGCCGTAGGTGCCTGCTCAAATATGCATAAGATGACACAAGAATGTGTAATTTTATTATCACTTATCCTTAAAAGGAAGTACTTATGCATATTATAGGAAATCGAGCGTAAGGAATGGGAAAAATGCATTTGGTAAATGCAGTTCACAATCACATGAGAATTATTGTTGGCGGAGCATTTTAATAGGTGTTTAAATTGTTTTTCTTATGTTAATTTGATGTGGTATTAATGTGCAATATGCGATGATTATTTAGATTAGGTATTCGTCGTACGTTAGGCACCTATTAAGAATAATAACTGGCGCGGGTGTAGGCAAGGCTTGTAGGTATATAGTTAATAAGATTTGGAATTTCTTTCTCCTTTCTAGATATCCTAGATATCAAATACTCATCTATATACTCGTATATAAAGTTGATGGGTGACTGATTAATCACCGCCCCGCCGAAACAGCCGGTTCTAGAAATTTGAAATTTGCACTATAGTTAGGTTATATGACGAAGGCAAGGGATAAGACGGGATTTTTGGAAATTCCACCCCTAAGGGGGTTAAACAGGGGTGCAAAGTTTGTATGGGGGGCAATAATTTTTTAAAGCTATAGACTTGAAACTTTGTACAAAGACTCCCTAAAATAAGACAATGAAAGTGGTATCTGCGTTTTCAAAATTTTCGTCTCCTAAGGGGTTGAAAACAGGGGTGAAATATTATATGGGGAGCAATTTTTTGAAGTGAAAACTTCTTTAGCGGCGCTGAGCACTTTTTAATGTGAGAGTCTTCAAACTTTGCATGAAAGTTCCTTATAATGATACAAAAAAAGTAATTCCAGCGTTTTTCGAAATTCATCCCCTAAAGGGGTCAAAAAGGGGTTCAAAGTTTGTATGGGGAGCAAATTTTTTTTTAAGTGAGGTACTTCAAATTTCTTACAGAGACTCTCTGTTTAAATAAAACAAAACTAATTTCTGCGTTTTTTGAAATTCAACCCCTACAGGGGTTAAAAAGGGATTCAAAGTTTATATTGGAAGCAAAAAATTTTTGAGTGAAGGACTTAAAATTTCTTACAGTAACTGTTTAAATTAAATACTACAAAACTAATTTCAGCGTTTTTTTTAAATTCAAGGGGTTAAAAAGGGGTTCAAAGTTTGTATGGGGAGCAACATTTTTTTAAGGGTAGCATTTAACGAACCACCAAATTAGTTGCCGAATGATGCTCTAAAAAATTACATTGATTACCAAAAATACTAGATTCGCACCAAATTTTCAATTCCTTTTAAATATAAAGTGCAACTCAAAGAAGTAACATGTCGATAACCTATTAAATTAAATTGTTACCAAATAAATTAGTCACTACCCAAAAATACTTAATGATCACCTAATTTCAAACACCAAATTTTATATAATTTACATCCAAATATTACAGGGCTCGTAATCCTATTAAAATTATTTACACCCAAATAATTCTTTCGATACCCAGAAATACTAGATGATCACCAAATTTCACGTGGCAATTGTTTTTTAACGCCCGACTCGCAAAGCAGTTCCAATCTAGTCTAACCTCATTGCTAGCACACTGATGCGGTTTTCCATACGGTCCGTCTCGCTCGCACGTCGCACCGCGTGCGAGCAAGACAGCGCTAAATGATTTTATTTTATAGAAGCTTCAAAATTTCTGTAACTTTAATGAGACACGTACATAACATAATTTAATTTAATATATTTTCAACAGTGCTTTCCTTACTGGTCGCATACAGCTATTTGTTCTCAGATGTTTTTGCCTCTACTCTATTCGCTGATAATCGTCAATTTGCCTAGGTAGTAGTATTTTTCTATGACATCTATTTTTATTTCAAACTAGTGGACATTGGCACACTATTGACGGATCTCCGCTGGCGCGGAGCTCCTATTTTGAGTTGTTTTGGCCCTTCGGGCCGATGCAAAACTAACATAACCTAAACCTACCTATACCTATTTCTACCTATTATCTTCCTTTAATTTTTCCATGAAAGTCTATCTAAATTAATAAAGTAAACTCATTTGAGGACCTTTATCCATTTTCATAACAAACTAACAATTTAATAAATCAACAAAACTCATTTTCAAATAAAAGTTTTTAATCAAACGCGCTCACGTCAACGCATTAAAAAATTAATGATAAAACTTCTTGCAGTTTGTAAACCATCAGCAATAGGTAGTTAGAATGAAACAGCAATAGGTACCTTTCACTCTAACGACATATCAATAGGTTTTATGCTTCAGGCAATTCTTTGTATTTGATTGAGTGAGATAGCAGTATACGTGTTATTATTTCACACAGCCACATTGCGCGTTGCTTTTTAAATTAATTTAGAATTTTACTTTCTAATTTATAACATTTTGGAAATGACTGTAATATTTATAGTGCTAAAAACAATTAATTTGTAACTGTTTACTAAAATATAGCATGCGATGTGTATAATATTTGGATGTAATTCTAATGAAAAAAGGTGCATGAGATTAGGTGGTAGTTTAGTGTTTTTGGTGGTACTTGACAATTTTTTTGATGCGATTATAAATTTATAGGAACGCAATAAGTAAAATAGGTGCAAGTGCTGCAAAAATAGGTAGAATTTTTTTGGTGACTCGGCATTGCTGATCGATAAATTTTTTTGAGTGTTCAACCTTATTTTAGGGTTCGAAAATTTGATGATATCAAAAGTTATTTAGGTGGTCATTTTATTTGTTCCCTTTTTTTAATAGAGAGACTTCAATTTTTTTACAGAGTCTCTGTTTAAATACAAAAAACAAATTTCGGCGTTTTTTTTAATTCATCCCCTCAATGGGTTAAAAAGGGGTTCAAAGTTTGTATGGGGAGCAACATTATTTTAATTGAGAGACTTTCATTTCACAAAAAGACTGTTTAAATGATTTCAGGATTTGTGGATGTTTGAAACGAAATTTCTACAGGTCCATAATTAAATACGTACAGTAACGAAGAGAAAACGACAAGATACGTGTGAACTCACACAAAAAATAGCCTAAGTAAATGAGAGTTTTTAACCGATAAGTAGGTACCTAAAGGGATTTTTAGAGGGGTTGAGAATTTGGGTTGACCGATTTATATCTGTACAGCATATTAATAATTTGGGCTCACCGGGTAAAAGTACCACAATTATTATACCGTTTCCTGGATATTAAGATGTTTTAACTAAAAACCGAGCTCTACGCAGACGAAGTTGCGGGCAACAGCTAGTAGGTACATAAAAGAGTACTCTGTGCTCCCAAATGAGTTATGTTATGATTATTAAGAAATTTGTTCACTCATTACTCAAAGATGTTGTTGCGAATTTTTCCAAATAAGTAAATAGGGAAAAAAGTGGTTTTGGACAAAGGATATTTATAACACAGATTTAGGATCTCATCTTCAGGGCTGCTCTATGTATGTTTATGTGTATATACTTCAATCAAAGAGATTATTAGGCTCCAGAGTCCATAACTCACAAGTTTGTCTATGTTTATAGCGTCTGTCACTTTCTGTCGAGTGGTAGTAGAAAGTGACAGATTTATCTTCTCGTTTATCATGCGACCATCATAGACCCATTGAACAAAGAACATGCGCTTTTATATCGTGCTCAATAGGTATCCGAACTGATAGAGACACCTTTTGCTTCCGTCTAAATATCATCAGTCCAAACATTTAGGTTTTTGATTCAATGGGCATATCTGTGATTACCTACTTACCTAAGTACGTTACCTAGGTACCTTAGGAATGTGCGTTGGCGTATCACAAAGTTAGGTAGTTGCGGCACTTGCGCATCCTTCATTCCTATGTAATTAGGATTAGAATTCAAACATTCTTGTGATGTTGACGGATTCCAAATTCCAACACTGAACTCTAGTAGGGTCAAGGAACCAAAAGATGAACACTTAAGCGACTAACCCAACTTTAGGAATTTTTTTCGGGGTGTTGTAACCTACTATATACAGGTTTCATTTTTTTATATGAATCGGTATATAATCGTGATTGAATTCCAATATTTTAAGTCATCCTATTATAATAGAGTATTTTTTTTAAATAATCTAAGCAAAAATATGCCAATTTGCCCAGAAGTTGAACAGTGTGCCCTAATTCTGAACACTTTGACACCATTAGATGAACGAACACTTTCGCACCAATTTACTCCATTGATAACGGTGTATGTTAATGAAGATGAATGAAATATTAGTGTAAAATGATCAAACATATTTATTTTCATCTCACCCGCTCGGAAAGGCTTTCTTTGACGTTTCAAATCTGCGTGCAAAAGTCCACTTTCCACGCTAGCGTGGAAAGTGATTTTGAAATTCGAACGTTACGCAGTTCCATGAGCTCCAACTTTTTTCTATAAAGTGAAACGACAGGTCATTCCTAAACGATTAGAAGTATACATATCATGTACCTAATGGTGCAGTTTATTATTGTTTTGTTTTTTATAATTATATTAATAATACTTTTTCCAGCTTAATTTGATGATATTCAATAATAATTTAGTTTTATTTATAAAGAAATAACACGAAGAAGCATATATGAAATGTTTATATGTTTCAACATTTTACGCTCAGTGCAATTTCGGAACGCACCGTTTAAAAAGTTAGTTTTTAAGAAAAAAACTCGATGCGAGAGATTAAGATATTTAAATATTGTTTTGTTTTGCTGTTGAGTTAGAATAATATCAAAATAATGAATTTAATTAATTGATTTCAGTGCAGAAGATAGTTACTTATAATACAATTTTAACTCCTGATAAGTTTGGAAATGAGTGAAATATATTTGTTTTAGCCGTTAGCCGTGAGTATTTCGTACCACAGTACTCAACAATAATAATTAGGCTCTTTGATGCATTTAAATGTTAATAATCCACGAAATTCTTTGTAACGGGTGAAATTTAAACAAACCTTTATAGAACATGAGTACATCTTGAATTATACATGAAAATTTCCTCGCTATAGTGAGATGAAAAGTTGTGTGTTGCGCTCGGCAGCAAAGTTGTTCGGCGTCTCGTGCCTTGAGAGCCTCGCTACGCTCAGGATTGTATTTTTGAACCACTCGCTTCGCTCGTGGTTCAATCTTACAATCCTTCGCTAGCTCGGCTCTCAATACAAACACTCGCGCCAAAAATCAACTTTGCAGCCTTGCATAACAATAGTAGTTTATGCAACTGGTACATAATGAGGGGCATTAAAACACGAGTGTGTTTTATGAAACGAGCCGAAGGCGAGTTTCATAATAAGGTCACACGAGTGTTTTAATGCCTAATTATGTACAGTTGCATACATTACTTTATCTACACACATATTATAATTACTCTAAGATGGGTTCAGAAACCGTAGTAAATAAATACAATAATTGTGTTAATACAACCTTTTTTGCACGGTTGCGGAAATATCGAAATCAGAACTGGCAACAGATACCTGAATGTTATTTTAAAAAGTAAAGAGTCCTTATTCTGATGTGATCATGTCGTTCTAGCTCAAATTTCGTGCGATATATACTAAAAAAACATCGAGCTGACATTTCGCATCGACTGAATTTGAATTTTCAGTGATACTAGAATAGGGACATATCAACTTTGACATTTAAATTTTGACAGTTTTGTTTGACGTAATATTTTAACATTATATATGAGATTAAAATGAAATATTTTATTACTGCTGTAGCCTTAGCCACAGATAAGAAAATTGCCATAAATTCATTGAATGTTGAAATGAGAGTCATTTTCTACGGTTTCCGAACGCATATTAGAGGATTTATGATATGCGTGTAGATAAATAACTATTATGCATTGTCCGGGCATTTATTTATAAGCAAAAAAAAAATGTGCGAACTTACATAATACTATAAATAATATTTACCAAAATAATACAGTTAACTAGAGAACATGAAAGCTAAGGATGGGTTGTGTTTGCCAGGTTTATGCTAATTAGTAACTTTGGAGTAAAGACGTTCATTTACTAACCACTGCCTAAATCATGAACGACTAAATTATGTTAGTTCAAGTTTTGGACACGATAGCTGTGAAATGAACGAACCAAAATCAACAAAGTGTTCACATATTGGAATAGTAGCCAGAAGTTGATCTAGTTAATTTTATTCGTTCAAGTTCTGGCCTCATGTTCTATGTTGAACAATGGTATTTTTCATAGTAAAACAAACTGCAAAATAAACGTTTTGTCAATAGAAAGTTGCGTTCAACTTTTGGTTGAAAAATCAACGACAAAGAAACGATTAATTAAAGCTATAGAGGTTCTTATTATCTTTTCAGTAGGAATTTAAATCAATGTTTGAAAAAACGACACCATGCCCGAAAGTTGAACGCCGTTCAACTATTAGCTCAGGGGGCCGATTTTTGAGTGTCTAACGCTCGACTTTACACTCGAGATCTGTCAAAAAAATATGAAGTTTTGACAGATGTCGTGTGAAAATTCGAGCGTTCGACACTCAAAAATCGGCCCCCAGGTACACAAAATTGGAACCATAACTTGAACAGCAAATATCTCCCAAATTATTTAAAAAAAATATTTATCTAATATATAAAAATGTAAAGGCATTAATCAAGAATCTATTTCACTCAAAACCTTGTAAGTATACGTTATATTCAATTTTATACGTAATTTAATGCTTAAATTTGAGAGCGCTATCCTTAGTAAGATCTCCATACAAACGGAGTTTTTGGCGCGAGGCCTGGATTCAACAGCGGCTTATAGCCACGTGTGTACGGTTACAGCCTGGGAGTTTAATTACCAGTCACGACAAAGGAATGCCGCGTTAGAAAAAAAATATTCCGAAAGGGTAAAATATATCACGATTTTTTTATTTCAATTTTTCGATCGAATGTTCAACTATTGGGGTGTGTTCATCTTTTGGTTCCTTGACCCTAGGTATCAGTGGCGGAGCGTCCATACAACTCGATTCCCACCGGCTTGCCTAATTTTCAGCCAGTCCAGGTTTTTTACTACGGCTCATGAAGAATAAGAAAGGCAAATTATTTCCGGCTTCCCTAAGGATATATTTGACGCGCCGCCACTGGTAGGTATGGTTTAGGAAATATGAATTGGCCATCCGTTACCTATATTGCGGTCCGGTCCGCTATATAGGTACTTTTCAGGTCACAGTTGCCATCAGATATGTCGAAGCCAACAAACTACTCACTCATAAATGACTGCGCATGACTTACTGAGGAGCGTACTAAGGAGAAGGGTAGGTACTAATCGTTAGACTTCTCGCTGACGCAGGGCCGGGAGCTCCAGTGCTCGCACACGGTCGTGTACACGCGAGTGACTCCCCTAGCGACCAGCACTGACTCCGCACTGCTCGTGACTCACCGGTGCCGACGCACTTCTCGCTGACGCAGGGCCGGGATCTCCAGTGCTCGCTCACGGTCGTATACACGCCAGTGACTCCTCTAGCGACCAGCACTGACTCCGCACTGCTCATGACTCACCGGTGCCGACGCACTCCTCGCTGACGCAGGGCCGGGGGCTCCAGTGCTCGCTCAGCACGAGCACGGTCGTGTACACAGCTAGCGCGATGAGGGACACCCCTAGTGCGCCGATCAGCACTGACGAACATCGCACTGTGCGCTCTCTGAAACAAAAGGACACTTAGGATTTCTTATTGAAGTATACCTATTAACTATTTCGATAGTTAAGACACAAGTACGTAAATGGTCGAAGATACCTGGTCGAAGGCTGCGTTTCCACCAGAGATGTGCGAGGATGTGTTTTCATATATTTGACACCTCGCTCGGCGCGTTGCGAGGTGACAAATGTATGAAAAAACATCCTCGCACATCTGTGGTGGAAACGCAGCCTAAAGGTTCAACCGGCAGGAGTGTATTCACGTTAGAGAAGATTGTTAGGTACGGAAATCCGTGGTAAAATGTGAAAAGTCCACTACGGCTCGTCTACGACGACGCCGCTTAACTAAAAAAACGGCCAAGTGCGAGTCGGACTCACGCGCGAAGGTTTCCGTACCATTACTTATAAATAATAACGTTAAATAATATCAAATAGAATTTTGGTCAAGTGCGAGTCGGATTTTAGTTTTCCCATACTTTTTGAGACCCAGCGCCTGATGAAGGCAACGACCAAAGTTTTTTTTAAAGTATTTTTGTATAGGAGACCCCCTTAAATATTTATTTTATTTTGTTTTTAGTATTTTTTGTTATAGCGGCAAAAGAAATACATCATCTGTGAAAAATTCAACGGTTCATGAGATACAGCCTAGTGACAGACGGACAGACAGACAGACGGACAGCAAAGTCTTAGTAATAGGGTCCCTTTGGGTACGGAACCCTAAAAAGAAAGCTTCTTAATCTCACATCAATGTGTTTTTTAGACGGTTGTATTCTGAAGGAGCCTGGGATCCGATTAGCACCTTATCCCAAGATTTGGTCGTGATTTGATGTAGGTACGCACTAGTTTTACAAAAACGACTGCCTTTCTGACCTTCCTAACCCAGGGGGAAAGAAAACTAGACCTTATTGAGATTAGACCGGTTTTCTCACGATATGTTCCCTAAACGAAGAGCCTATTTTCAAATGTCAAATGATATTTCGTAGGTTAGTAAAGTATATACTTACACACGTTTTATATCGCCGGGCGGCGTGCGTGCCTTTTACCGCTAGACTACAGCATACTACAGTGACTCATCTAATCTCACATCAAAGGGTATACCTACAATTTCCTAACTTTCGGAGAATATTCGCGCAAGTAATATGTTCTATGCATATCTCAACCCGCAAATCTCCGACAAGGCTCGCTTGCTCACTTTTCCGAAAACCCTCGACTCAATTGAATTCCCCGACCGCATTCGGCGCCGCGACGCGACCGCTAACTGCCGAAAGCGATGGCGATCCATATCGTGCGCACAGAACACTTGCACAGAGGGGCCATTTCACTGTCCCCATAATTTTAATTCTGACTTCATTTCTTGTATTGACATTTTATTATTATTAAATTGTTGTATGACATGACGATCCTCTCAGGTGAATTTTAACATACTGCGTCCACTATCACTGTATTATTTAATTGCTATTGTATTCATTGATTTTATTTGTATTTATTTTTATTGACGATCACAATAGAGATTCTTGTAAATTGACATGTAATTTATAATGTAATCGTATATTGTGAATAAAAATAAATCTGAATCTGAATCATACAAAACGATCTGACAATGTCACACGTCCAACTGACAGTTGGACTGTGCATTGTGTGGGATCGTGACTCCACAGTGGGAGCATACTCCCAAAAAAGATTCGGACCTTGTGTTCCTGGAGGTGAGCAAGATTGCCAGAGCTCCCGAGGTTGCACTGTGTTGAGAGCGAGGCAGCTGAATTGGTCCCTTCTGCTGTCAACACAGTGCATCCTCAAATTTTATAAAGGGTCGGCAACGCGCACGTGACTCCTTTGGAGTTGCGAGCGTCTATAGGCTGCGGTGTCCGCTTACCATCAGGTGGACCGTATGCTTGTTTGCCACCGTCGCAGTATAAAAAACCATAGCCTCCAAGAATAAACGATTTGATGCACAATTAACAATTAAGAACTAAGAATATTAAAACTAGTAAAACCCGCTGTTACCATGCGCTATGTCAGATGAGTTGGCGAGGATCGCTGCGCACGCGAGTAACGGTGTGCGTGTGCGCATGCCGCGCACGTACGGGTTCAAGGGAGAGTGACAGTTGACAGCAGAATGTCTGCCATTACTATGTGATGAAATTCAAACGTTTTTTTTATTCTACAACAATGCCAAACTTCAGCGCCCTGTGGTTTCTGGATTTTGGGTTTGGCGGGACTTGACCTGTCTTGGCACTGTTTGGAGGCTTGACCCCGCTAAGGCTAGATTTTTTTTATGGACTCGGATACTTTGGGGTCCTGGAGCTAGGTAGGGGTCCTTTCTTTTTCTTTTTTATTCAGAATCACGACTAGGTACTATTTACGAAAAGCAAACAGTATCAATTTTGTGACATTTTTTACACAGTATACCTACTAGTTTTTCATGATGAAAATCAATAGTTCTTATGATTATAACAAAAACTCTCGGTACCTACAAATTTTGACAGAAAAGTACCTTCTACCATCTTTATATTGTAGTAAAACCACGAAACCTCTTTACCTTACTTTACAATTTAATAGAATGCCAAATTTGCGCATGCAGCAAGTGAAATGATCTCTTAGGCATGAGTTATTATTTTGCACCATATCGCGGAGCGGAAACAGTGTGGCGGTCAATGTCCCGGGAGAAACTCAGCCTGCATAGGCTTTATCTTTATGGCTAGCAAACACCGGTACTAAGTTATGTAACTTTCATACAGACAGACAAACAGCGTACCTATCTATATACTCAAAGGCCTGATGCTCGTATATACGGTAACATACCGGAGCAACGCACTAAACTTCAATTCGGGACCGTATTATTGTAACAATGTGGGCAACGATGATAATATATAATATTTATTTTACAATTAGAAAATCTGTCTGTTAAATTGTGTAGTTGATCTAAGGCGTGAAATACACACAAGCGGCGTAAGGCATAGGCACGTTTGTATACAAAAATGCCTTATGCCTTACGCCGCTTGTGTGTATTTCACGCCTAACAATCCTAACATAAGTACTACCTATTGCATTTCGTCATTTTACTAAAGCGTAGGAACATTATCATTTTCACCATTTCATTTCACTGATCTTTTCGCTTCCATTTACAACATACAAATCAGTTGACCGCCAACTCTTTCACATAGAACAGTACCTATGTGTCGGTATGTGTAGTATTGTTGTGATTGTGTGGTTTGTAGGTACACAGTTCACAATGGACAACATTCGCCACACTTTCCAGTCAGTTCAGCTTGTTCAAAACAAGTTCGATCTCAATCTGGCTAAAAATAACTGTGACACATTTCAAAGCTTTAAATTTTTTACATACAAACAGTGCAAGCTTTTAACTTGCACTGTTATGTATATGGTAGTAGTTAGTAGGCCTCAAAATTTGCAATCCTTTTTTCAGCCACTTGCCGGTATCCGATTGTGCTGTGGCATACTTATAAAATATTATGGTACCACCGAGCTGATCTGATAATGGAGAGAAAAAGTGGCCATAGACACTCCTAAACTACACAAGATGCTACATATATGTTTGGGAGCATTCGGAACCCTCTCAAGGAATGGTCGATGACGTGGAAAAAAGTAAAGTCGGCAATAAAAGCTTGTACATACCAAAAAATTAATTTTTCGCAAAAATATTTTGAGACTTGACTTTATCTTTTGTCAGCAAACAGCAAACTGACATGACCCAAATCACTCACTCAGTTTCACTCAGTTTTCTACGCCATGTCGCCATGGCGCGCCCCTCCACACTCCACAGCCCAAACAAATGGTCGTAGTTTGCTCGTACGTAAATAAAATTGATCATACGCCCACTTCCTCTTTGCCGACTGTACAATGAATAATGCGTGTAAGCAAAAGTGACTAATATACAATTGAAGGAATATTTAAATAAGTTATGATTGATGGCCTCACGACTAATTAACTTATAAGTATTTGTCTTGTATGCGTACGATTCATCCTTACCTTGCAAAATCAAAACGACATCACTCATAATGGAAAGCGTCTGAAGATACGACATTTTGATTTAGCACGATCCAAGGGTGTTTATTACCAACGCTTCCTATGTCGTGGTCATTGTCGTGCGATGAATGGTGATTATGCGGCACACGTCGCGGCTTTCGCGGCTTTTGACACGTGCCATCGAACACGCTTACTGACCATTGTAGGCTTTATCCCTTTGAAATAAGGTATGTCCGAATGATTTAGTGTGCCGTCGTAATGTTGAACGCCTTGACACTGAGAAACTTCATTCAATTCTTGGCTTAAGAGTGAGATTGAATAGTAACGAAAGTGATGAGTATCTAGTCGGGAAGTGTGGGATTAAAAACATCAACCGAACTTAAATCTTATCATTACTCAAAACATTCATCAAATAGTTCATTTTATAAACTGTAAGGAATGCTATTTGAACTACAACACATAGGTAACTTCAATACATTGGTAAAGTAGTAAAGTTTTTGAGTAGGTATATACATATGTTTATGTAGGTACCCAGCTCTGTGTAATGAATAAGCCCGAATATATTAAAGGCTTTATTTAGTGAAAAACATGAGAGCTGAATGATTGACGTTGCTTTAGTGACATATAATGATTTTACTTTTAAATACCACATTCTTCCCTACGTCTGGAAATCCTGGAGGTAGGCTGGAGGCCTACGGATGCGCTCAGAGCGCCGTAGCACCGGGGAGTTGGGCGGCGTCTCGACAACCTCTGCAGGAGCCGGCTGTTCCACTTGCCCAGGAACAATTTCCTCAGGCCGCTGTAGTTCAGACTCTTGCATATGTTCTGGATCCAGAGTGACAGGAGAATTATTATTTCCGTCACGGTCATAAGCAGCTTCTGGTTGTACGGTATTTCCGCACGGTGCTAGATGCTTGTTTGACACAGTTAGTTCCCTGCCGTTCGGTAATCTTACAGAGCTATTAAAGGGGTTCGCTTCTAATATATCAACTTCTTCAACTAGCGGATCATATTTGCTTACACGGTTGAATTTCTTTAGAAGAGCTTTCGATGACTGTTGTAGCCAAGACGGCATGGACTGTCCCCAAGAAGATCGTCGTGGGTGATTGAACATTCGTTCGTGTGGCGTGGTGTTTGTTGCAGTACAAAGTAGTGATCTTATGCTGTGCAACGCTTGAGTCATCACCTCTTCCCACATTGTTAAAGGTAGATTCTTACTTTTCAGGGCTAGGCGAATAGTTTGCCATAACGTACCATTGAGTTTCTCGACTTGACCGTTTCCCTCGGGGTTATAAGGTGACGATCGACTGGTAGTGATATGCTTGGAGTGTAAGAAGTCTTTGAGTTCTTTCGACATGAACGCAGCACCTTGGTCTGTATGTACCATTGACGGGAATCCAAATATTGAGAAAAGTTCCGTAAGATGTTTCATGACTGTCTTTGTACTTGTGTCTGCGCACGCAAAGGCGAATGGAAATCTGGAGTACTCATCCACAATGGTGAGAATATATTTGTTGTTCGTAGATGATGGCAAGGGTCCTTTAAAATCCATGGCGATTCTCTCTAGTGGCGTGGTTGCTTTGATAAGCGTTCCTATTTTATTCGTAAACCTTGGCTTAATCTCCGCGCAGATGGAACACGATGACACCACTCGCCTCACATCGTCGATAGAGTATGGCAAGTTCTTTGATCGTATCCAATGCATTAGGCGAGTAACTCCGGGATGGCAAAGCGTTTCATGTAAATCTCGAAGTTTGTCGTCAATACTCGCAGCGCAAAATTGTCTTGTCAATGTGTCAGCAACAAGATTTTGTTTGCCTGGACGATATTTGATGTCATATTTATAGCTTGACAGTTCAATATGCCATCTTTGAATTTTATCGTTCTTTATTTTGCTTGCGTGTCCTTGCAACATAAAGGCGACTGACTTTTGATCCGTGATTAAGTTAAAGCGCCGACCGATAAGGTAGTGACGCCACTTCTTTAAACATTCAATTATGGCGTAAGCTTCTTTCTCTACAATGGGGTATTTCTTTTCACTGTCGTTAAGTGACTTAGAGAAAAAAGCAACAGGCCGACCATTCTGGGTGAGCGAGGCAGCTATTGAGTGATCTGAAGCGTCGGTCTCTACTGTGAATACTCCGTTGGGATCAATAGCTGAGAGTGATGATTTTAATATAATATCTTTGAGTTCTTCAAAACATTGCACTTGGTCAGCATTCAAAGGAAAACATTCGACTTTGGTTAGTAGGTGGAGTTTAGATGAAAAGTCAGGTACCCATTTCGAATAATGCGAGAATAAACCAATAGCCCTTTTAAGAGCTGCGGAGTTGGAGGGTATCGGTAGTTCGCGCAGTGGGCTCAGGCGTTCCGGGTCAGGCTGAACTTTTCCGTTACAAATTTTGTAACCGAGGATGCTTAAGTCTCTTAGCGAAAATTCGCTTTTCTCCTCGTTGATTGTGGGGTTATACTTTTTTGCTATCTCTACAAATTTTTCGAGTTTGGCGTCATGATCATTTTGGTCAATTCCACAGACTGTGATGTCATAAAGATATGGGAATACACCCTCTATTTCGGATTTGCGTATAATCGAGTCGATGGCTCTTTGAAAACATGCGACTCCGTTGGTAACCCCAAAAGGTATACGACAGAATTGATACAAATTGCCAGCCGCTTCAAATGCTGTTAGAGGTTTGTTGTCTGGCATTATTGGAATCTGATGATATGCTGATTTTAAGTCGATTTTGCTAAACACTCTGTAGCTCGATACTTTACTGATTACCTCTTCTAGGTTAGGGAGTGGGTAAGCGTCTAAGTATGTGAATTTGTTGACGGTTTGAGAGTAATCGACACACATACGTTTCTTATGATGTGTACCGGATGTTACGAGGACTTGAGCTCGCCAGGGAGACGAGCTTTCTTCAATTATGCCGTCAGCAAGTAATTTTTGTATTTCATCTTGTATAAATTTTTGATCATCCGGTGAGAATCGACGTGATTTGATTGCTATGGGTTTGCATTCTGGAGCCATATTCGGAAATAAATCGACTGGATCTATGTTTACCTGGTTTAATACGCACAGCTTTAGCGGTGACATGTGTCCGCCGAATTCGACTTCAAGACTCGAATATTGTTCTAGAACATCGTGACCAATGATGGCCTGACAACAGAGATTTTTCATGACTCGAAATATAACATTCGAAATCTCTTGCCCATTCAACCTGACTGTGGCTGGGCAAACGTGCGTAATTTGGGACTTTAGAGTAGACGATGCCATCGATACGTCTTGCATCTTGCACGGCATAGTCTGTAACCCGTACTGAGTGACAACCTCTTCATCAAGAAAGCTGGCCGTGTTCCCTGTATCAATAAGTGCTTGTAAAGGTCCCCCATTAACTTCTATGGGTAAGGTGCATCGCTTGATCCCGGTTGCAGCGAGCACGAAACATGATGTTTCTTCTTGGGAGATTGCAGCGGTCTTAAACTTTGCTCCTCTACATACTTTTGCGAAGTGTCCTTGTTTACCGCATTTCAGGCACGTAGACTGGGACGCTGGACACAACCGTCGAGGATGGCGTTGGTTACCGCAATAAAAACATGGATCTTGTGGGATGGTAGTCGGGTTAACTGGTTTCCGATTGGTTTGATTGGTGGCGGCTGCGGAGGATTGTGGCGTATTGAAACTCTCAGCTTGATTCTGGGCGGATTCAAGAGCTCGCGCTTGATTATGAGCTTCATCTAAAGTAAGATTCATGTTTTCTAATAATCGTTAAGAAAAGAACGATCGTTCGTAAGATTCTCGCCTCCACCATGTGTCTGAAGTATTTGATCGCTTCATAGATCGCAAGGAGTTCACGATCATATGGCGAGTACTTGGTCTGAGAGGGACTCAGCTTACGGGAAAAGAAAGCTAACGGCTGCCATACCTTGTCCTCCAGCTGTTGTTGAAGGACGGCGCCAATCGCCACGTCTGATGCGTCTGATACTAACGCAAGCTTTGCTCGACAGTCTGGATGAGCTAGTAATGCTGCGTTAGATAAGCTTTCCTTAGTGTCCTGGAAAGCCTTCAGAGCATCGCCGGTGAGGTTGATGGGCGTAGAGCCTTTGACTGCTCCGCCTAGAAGTGCGTTGAGGGGTGCTTGGATTTGGGCGGCGTGCGGCAGAAATCGCCTGTAAAAATTGGCCATACCCAAAAATCTCCTCAGCTGTCTGACGTCCTTCGGCGGCGGAAAGTCGCGTATGGCTTCGATTTTCGTGTCCAAGGGCTTGGTACCGCTCTCCGAGATCAGGTAACCTAGGAAAGTTACCTGGGGAGCACCAAAGACGCACTTCGACACGTTTATCACCATGCCGTAGTCCCGAAGCCTGGTAAAAACTGCACGCAGGTGTTGTTTGTGCTGTTCTTCGTCTGCAGAAAACACTAAAAAGTCGTCCAAATAGCAATAGACGAAGTCCAGCCCGCGTGTCAGTTCGTCCACGAATCTCTGGAAAGTTTGACCAGCATTGCGCAGGCCAAATGTCATAAAAGGAAATTCGAACATACCGAAGGGGGTCGTTATGGCCGTCTTCGGTATGTCCTCTGGACACACAGGTATCTGGTTGTAAGCCTTTACAAGATCAATCGTACTAAAGATCTTACAACCAGATATGCTATGGGTAAAATCGTGAAGGTGCCGTATTGGGTATTTATCGGGCACGGTACGAGCGTTGAGCTGACGGTAGTCACCGCAGGGGCGCCACCCATTATCTTTTTTAGGCGCCAGGTGAAGCGGAGATGACCAGGGACTGTCTGATGGTCTGGCTGTACCGTTGGCCAACATACCTTCAAACTCCTGTCGGGCCACCTTCAGCTTGTCTGGGGCGAGGCGTCTCGGGGCGCTGGATACTGGAGGACCTGGAGTGGTGCGAATATGGTGTTGTGTGTTGTGAGGTATTGTGCGTTGAGTGCCAGCAGGTCGCGTGATTTCAGGAAATTCCTGTGACAATATGCGATGGTAGCAAGATACGCCAGTCAAGACCTTCACAGAAAATATATCATCGCAAGAAGCAGAAATTGCAGAAGAAGCTAAGCTAGTGGTATTATCTACAAGCTTTTGATTCCTACAATCTACCATTAAATTATAAAATGATAAAAAGTCAACACCAATTATTGGCTTTGTAACACTTGCTACAACGAAACGCCACGGATATTCGCGTCGAAGTCCGAGGTCCAGGTTGAGATGCGCGTAACCGAAGGTATCGATGGTCGTCCCGTTGGCTGCGGTGAGCTTGTACTCCGTCGGTGCTCGACGTTCCCGCAGTAGTGACTTGGGGAAGACACAGAGGTCGCTACCGGTGTCGACCAGGAACTGCGTCTTCGACCTTCTGTCGGTGACAAACAGGCGACCGGAAGAAACTGGGCTATCAGCTGTCGCCATCACCGACTGCCCCCGGCGTTTCCCGACTTCTTGTAGTCGCAGGGATGTACGCACTTGTTGGCATTCTCGCCATGCTTAGAGTGGTACCAGCAAATGGGAAACTTTCTGTAGCTGGACTGCGACCTGGTGCTGGAACGGCTCTGCCTTCTGGAACGGCTGCGGTTTCTAGGCCGGGATCTCCCATTGCCGCGGTCTTGAGTCCTTAGAGCCCGCACCTGCTTCCTCAGCTCAGCGATTTCGCGTGCCATCGCGTCCATGCTGGAGCGCGGCTGGTCAGGACCTGGATTGTGGCTCGTGGAAGCGACGTGAGATGAGCAGGGACAACGTGGGCCGATGTCGTGAATCCTGTCAGCAAGATCTGCAAGGATGTCCAGTGATGCTGTAGGGTGTGCTGCGAGAACAGTCTGGATGCTCGCGGGTAACCTGTTGGTCCACATCATCCGTAAGACGTCGTCCGTGATACGCTTGGCTGCAAGGCCCTGCAGATGGCGCAGGAACTGAGAAGGCTTGCGTTCTCCAAGTTCCTCATGATGGAGAAGCTGCTGGATCTGACGTTCGTTGGTGTCGCTGAGTCGGCTGATGAGCTCTCTTTTCAGCGTGGGGTATTTGTCAGTCGCTGGAGGATTGGTGATGATATCCTTGACCTCCTTAGAAAATTGACGGTCAAGCTGGCTGATGACGTAATGAAACTTGGTCAAGTCATTCGTTATGCCGGCTATCATAAATTGACCCTCAATTTGCGAGAACCATATCTCCGGTTCCTCCGGCCAAAAAGGTGGAACTCGTACTCCGACTTTGCAAATGTCGGATGACGGTGCAGTGGAAACGCGCTCTTCGATGGGCGTCGGGCGTGTGCTTGGCCCGGCCGCGGGTTCTTTGTATTCATCGTCACTGCCACCAGCCATAGTTCTCAACACTCTACGTACGTTTCTGGGTAAATCCTCCGTTTGGTGATGTGTTCTTCAGGGGTCACCAGTATAGGGTTACTGGTTAATGTCGGGTGCCGTAGATTGCAACAATATAAACAACCCTACTTTACTCCAATAGGTATAATGTCAAACAACACAGAAGGTATATCCAAAGTCAGAAGATAGTTTACACAGAAGAGAGTAGAACGGAAGGAAGTATAAAATATAAATAACAGTTCTAGCGTAAGCAATTATCGAAAGCGTATTAGCGGTCGAGAGCGACATGCACTTCGCGTCAGTATCTCAGGTAAGACTGGTGCAGTGCGCATCGCGACCGCCGGGCGGCCGGCGGCGCGCTCGCGCTACGTCACTGACCGTTATAGGTGCGCAGTCTCATTGCACGGAACTGTTGGCACGTCAAGAATATTGACGGATGAAATGTAAATATATTATGTGTAATGAATATTGTTAAATGTAATATAATGTATTGTATATTGGTATGATTATATGTGTAGTGTGTATTTGTATATAAATAAATATGTATGTAAATATTTAGTATTAAGTTATTATATAAGTGTAGATATATATAAGTAGTATTAAGTTACAGTATAAGGGTAATTACTGTTAAAGGGCAAGTAGCCCACACCTTATAGACGGAGAAGCAATACCAGATATAAAGGAATCTCTAATAAAATCCTTTTCGTTCTGCTCCGCTGTAACTGCTTTAAAGGTACATTCCTTAGACAAGAGTTTTAGCGATTGAATATACTGATCAATCGTCTCCCCAGGTTGTTGCTGTCTGGTTGCAAGCTTATATCGAGCAAAGATCACACTCTTAGGTTTCACGAAAATACCATCTAACACGTCAATAGCTTCATCGTAAGTTTTGACGTGTGCGATATGCTCGTAAATAGTCGGGGAAACGTGATTTATCAGTAGTTTTAATTGTACCTCAGATGTTTTTGCAGCTTGATCATCCAATGCGTCGTGAAAGGATTCTTCAATAAAATTCTCGAAGGTTTTTTTCCAGTGTAGCCATTGGGCCGTAGAGTTGTGCCCGGACAACGGATCTCCTTCAAATCTGTCTGGTTTTAGATATTTAGACATGTTTATTCATTGAATATTGTTAAATTCGCTAAATAAATTGTAATGAATAAGCCCGAATATATTAAAGGCTTTATTTAGCGAAAAACATGAGAGCTGAATGATTGACGTTGCTTTAGTGACATATAATGATTTTACTTTTAAATACCACACTCTGTAAGTTGCATTGTAAGTTTTAAAGTTTTTATGTGGGGGTAATCTTCGGAACTTCTACTACTCCGATTTAAAAAAAACTCTCACTAGTGTATAGAATGGAACTTCCGGATAATCCGGATGGATATGGTACATAGATAGGCTTCTACTCCGCCGTTTCGCTTGCGTTCTTTGTAGATATTACACGGGCAGAGCGAACTAATTTTATATTTGGTTGATACCTAGAATCTTGATTTATAATAAAATTTCTAGTGAAATAGAAAATTATTTGTAAGCTTCATTCACATCAACTAGATTTCGCATGACAGTGAAAGTTTGGTGTAAGTATTTGGTATGCATCGCGAGCCTATTTTTTATCCGTTCCTCATCGATATTAACATTTATCATGATGTTAATATCGATGAGGAACGGATAAAAAATAGGTTCCGATACATAAACGCGCATATATATAACATAGCGGCACTCGTCGATTGTCAACGTACTGGGAAGTAACTAAATGTCATCAATGGATTAAGTATTGCTTTGAGCACAAAGTAAATAGTAATATTTTTTATTTTGTGCTTTGAGAGACTAATAGCTTGGGGTAAATTCTCCAAGCTTGTTTGTATGCATCAGTTTAATACATGCAATATGTATATATATATATATATATATATATATATATATATATATATATATATATATATATATATATATAATATATAATATAATAATATATAATAATATAATAATATACCTATATATATATATATATATATATAGGTATATTATTATAACTAACGATTTTCCGGCATAGCTAAATCGCTAACCTTAGATTGGTATTCTCCATATAAAACGAGAATATGACGGACACGGAACATTACTCTTCCCATATAGGTACAAAATATAACTCTCCATACAAATCCGGCACCGGACGTGCCCTTTAGAATGGCGCCCGCCGTATCGCTCGCTCCGTAATAGCCCCCTAATAGGGTTATCACTTTCGCCGGTAATCGGTGTTGCATCACACGTATTGTATTAACCGTTAAGTAATTGGTTTATTATTATAAAGTGTACGTGCGCTATTGTTTTATCTGCTTCAGTACCTCTAGTATAAGTTTTTATCGAAACAAAACACAAACGAACGCGTTTGCGTTTAGTCTCAATTCGTATGGCAAAAAATGGTTACTACCTAAGGCCACCAGAGGCGCTGCTCGCGTTGCCCTACAAAATGAAACTAAAAGCCAAAGAGTTCGTTTGTGTTTTGTTTAACTAAAAAACTTATACTCGAGGTTCTGTTATTACAGGTTTTTATTCTGTTTCACTTACTCTTCAGTGCGCATAATGTCTGGAAACTGGACTCTTCTCAGCTAGGCTAGGTTTAGTGAGCCAGCGACAAAACTCCCAGTAGCTCTATTCCACTGACACCTCAGATTCGGTTGAAGCCGCTCAACCAATCTCACTGGAGCGCAAACTCCAGTGCTAAACCGCCCGCGTGGTCGTATCGGAGGTTTACCCTGGATTTCCTCAGGCGAGTCTCCAACCGCGTACTCCTATCGCTTTATTGGGCCTAGCCTATAAAGCTACAGTCAGGTTAAAAAAAAGTCTGGAATATGTAAAAACGCTAAAATCGGTCTACCTAATCCCCACAACCTCCAATTTTCGTTCCGGGGTGGAAGATTAGGTGGAAGGTAGTTGCTTTCATCAAACTAGTGCCTACGCCAAAAACTGCAAAACATGGGCATTACCTCATATCGGAAAACGCTTGGTGACGAAAGAAGTCAGAAATTTGGAAATCCTGACCCAAACCAAAAAAACCAGAACCAAAAAAAAACAGAAAAACTTTGAAGCGATCTCTTGGTTAGTTCTGTTCGTTGTTCAACTCTACGAATAAAGTTATCACTTTATAGGTAGGTATATATGTAATATAGCATATCATAGAGAATGTTTTATACCATCCACTAGCTCTTCGGAAAAGACATACAATTATTCAAGTACGTGGCATAGGTACTCATCTCTATAAAAAATATCCACAGTTCATTCATCATATGCATTCAAGACATAAGGAAGCAATACATCGCCAATGAGCATATTTTACCAAAATCCCAAGACCACCCACTAGTTATTCATGAAGGAAGTACCAGAAAGGACAACTCGACAAAGAACATCGCAAATTATGTGCCGCGACGAATTGATTATGCGATTATTCATCGTTCATCGCTTTCTTTGAGAGCTTTGTGGTTGACGATCTCTGAGGCCAAGGGCTTCTTTGTTTCTTATCTTTTCCATCTACGTGACACATCATCATTTGTGGTGTAACTTGTAACTGTATGTTTTAATCTAAAGTTCAATAAAGTACATTCTGTTTTTTTTTTAAATATTACTCAATACTCAACCATAAATTGCAATTTCACAAAAGTATCTAGATACAAATGTTAAAAGAGGGGTAGGACAAGTTCTCTCCATACAAACTTTGTGCAGGATTTTCTTCGTTAGTGTTTGCATTAAAGTTATGATTTTTGGTCAGTATGCTTAGTTTTCTGTTAGCTATTTCGTGATGTAATTTTTTTTTAATTCATATTATTTTTCAAGTTTTTCAATTTTCATTTTTTTTAAATATTTGAAAATATCCACATCACTTTCTTCGCATATCTAATATTTACATTTAAAAAAATATTACATTCGTTAGTGCCAAAACCTACGAATAAAACGTGCACAGAGTTTGATGGAGAATGCCTTGCCCACCCCTGCGCCTTAAAGCAACAGATCATTGTGAACCCTGTTGGGCACTGCAATGTTAAGGATTTAGACAGGGACATTAGATTATATCGATCATTTTCGCCTACAATTCTACGTTTCCTCAAGACATCACAGGATAATATTGTGCTAATCTCTCTTATTTCATTAGCTTTAGCACGTCTCAAAGATAGCACTCCGCATATTTTCCCCTTTGAAGATTGTTTTCACTGAAATAAAGCTGAAATTGCATGACGACAATGGCACGATTTTTCTAATCGAAAAAAGCGAATGCCAAGTTAATTGTTACTTTAATTTGTAGTTTCAATTATCTTACCTAAAACAATTCGCTTGGCCATTTATCTGGGCCATCTATCAGCATGTTTTTCTCTTCCATACAACCTCTATCACTCGTCATCTCTTCATTAAAACCCTTCCTTTTCAAACGCATGAAATAATCCATCCGCCTTTTCTTTGGCCTATCACGTTCTTCGCATCCGTCCACATTCGTATCTAATTATCCTTCATGTTACATGCCTTTCAGCCCTTCTCACTACATACACTTAATGCCGGTCTACATGACGCATGGTATCAGTTTAATTATTTCTAACAGTAAGTATACTACTGTACCTACCCTCAGTGCCGGATTAACCCTTAAACAAATTAATCAATTGCCTAGGGCACCACGTCTAGGGGGGCACCAGAAACACCACGAAAAAAAAGGTCATTCTGAAAATCCGCACGGCTCGTGTTGACATTCGGAGTGATAAGTGCCCGCTCCCCGCTTGCTCGCTCGTTCCGGTTATAGCACTACCATTTGTTAGTAAAATATACGTAATAATAAACATTAAATATGACCAAATTCGAAGTTCATCAAAATAAAGCGGGGCAAAATTTCGTAAAAATACTTAGGCACTTTGGCAGCTGCTCTTCTCATTCAGAGCGATACAAAACGGTATATCTCTCTAAGTCCCTCCTATCTCTCAGAAAATCACACACCTCACAGGAGCAACCAGGGGGGTAGGTAGGTAGGGAGGTAGAAATACAGTATTTATCTATTCAACGAGCTCTAAACAACGACCGGTCAAATATTTTCTTTTTCACGCCCTTAAAATTTTTTATATCACACCTAGCCATAAAGTGGCCATTATCGCACGCTCCGCGCGCGAAAAAACCCACTTCCTGGCCAGGGGGTGACATAAAAATTTGTACTTACCACGGGCGATAATAAAGAAAGCCTCAGATCGCATATTTATCGCCCTTGCCTTCGGCTCGGGCGTAAAATACCTGCGATCTGAGACATTCTTTGTTTTATCGCCCTTGGTAAGTAATGTACTATTTCGATAATTTGTATGGCTTTGGGTAAACCGCATGCTTTAAACTATGAAAATTTGAAAACGGAATTTCCAGCCTTTTGGCTTGAAAACCTGTGACAGGTTACAGACGTACACGTGAAAGGACTCCAATTGGACCCTTCGGGTATGAACGAAACCCGTGGTTTGCGTAGTTATATTTTTTTAGTGTCGATTTCTACTGGGTATTTATTTATTCGGAGAACCAACAGCTGCTATTTTTACATTAATTATGTATGGTTTTTTATGCGCGCCTGCATCATAATGTTCGAAAAATTTCGCGCTCGCTGCGCTCGCGTTTTCATCCATAACTTGATACGTATGAAGTATTTTCCGCACCTGCATCATAATGTTCGAATATGATTGACAATATAACCGCATCTCCCACTAGATTCGTTCGCCAGGAAAATCGAATAGGAAATTGCTAAACGAATGGTGAATGGAGATTGTCTCATTGTGTTGAAGTTATTATCGATGCTGGGGAAATGCGGGTTCACTCATTGGTGTAACGCATGCATGCATAATCATGTATTACACACCTAGGGTAGTAAAATAAAGAATGCCCCAAATCGCATGCTGTCAAAGACGATAAATATTTGAAGCCTTTGATGATAAGCGCCCATAGTGTGCTGAATTTTTTAGTTTTCGCCTGGCCAGAACTTGATCGCGTAGTGGGCGGTATCAATTACATAAGTAATTGTTTGGGTAAATTACGTGACGACTAAACTAAGGGTTCGGTGTTATGTAGGTATATACCTACTACCTACACTCAAAACTCAGTGACAACATTTGCGAACATTACTTAAATGACAAGGGCCTCAGACCGTAGTAGGTACAGATATTTTTGTTACTTTGGGATATGATCATGACATGACGGGTTATTCCACTTCCACATATATATGATCAGCTATTGCCCGCGACTGCATCCGCGTGGCATTTATCAGCCATCCGCGCATTTCATAAAACCTATCCTATGTCCTTCGCAGGGTCTTAATTATCTTCATACCAACATGTCAATTAGTTAAGTGGTTTAAGCTTAAAGAGGTAACAGACACTACAGACAGACAGAGATACTACTTTCGTTAAGTGGTTTAAGCTTTAAGAGGTAACAGCCAGACAGAGATACTTTATATTTCTATGGATAGTATCTTCTTCGTAGTCAATTTTAATATATTATAATATGGATAGTATGGAGGGATGATAAGCACTTTTGTATGGTATTGGTAGACATACATGGTAAATATCTGTGGGTGTCATTACATGGTCACTCGCTTGTCAACTCGAGTTGAACGGCTAACGACTTCTTTGATTTATTTCTGAATTTTCAATGTCCCTTACGCGAGTTTATAGGGACATAAAAACACGTGTGTTGAACGCTGCGATATAAGTTGTATTAGGGTTCTGTAGGTAAACAAAAAAATGGTCACGATATACCTAACTAATTTATGGATGTTGATTGTACAGAGAAAATCTTCCTAGCGATTGGAATACTTTTCTTTATAGCCCGTAGCAATTTGAAGTGTCCCTCTGTTCCGAAAGCTAGTTGTGTTTTCTTGCTCAACAGGCAGTAATCTAAAACTAAATTATTGTTTATTAATTAATTTCATAATTTCTCAATCAAGATTTTACCTATTTAATTTTTCTCTACAAAATTTTATCTGACGTAATCTTTAAAACTATTGGGGCAAATAAGATATCGCGTTCTATAAGATCTTGATGTGTCCAAAACTTGAATGGTAGAATGTGTTGTTTCTTACTAAGCAAACTAGTGGTTCTAAATGGTGTTTCGTAACGCTAGAGAAAATAAAAATATCTGTTAAGTAATTAGGATATTTTTTGTGCACTTTCGTACTCGTTGAGTCGCTGTATCCGTCTGTAGGTTATTCATACAGTAACTCTAGTATAAGTTTTTTCGAAACATTAACTAATTCGAACGCGTTTGCGTTTTGTCTCAAAATGTATGAAAACGTGAACAGCGCCTCTGGTGGTCACTAGTGGAAACTAAAACAGCGAGTATAACATTTGTTGCTAACCGATGAACGCGCGTATTTCAAACTCGGTGAGAGCTCGGCGAGAGGTGATAGACAAAACGCAAACGCGTTCGAATTTAGTTAATGTTTCGAATAAACTTATACTAGAGCTACAGTATTCTGTACCCTTAAGTTTTGTTTTACCCCCAAATTAAAATAAACTTAAAGTAAAACTACGTTATGGCATTAATTCAAATGATATGGCATTTTCAATCATAAACTATTTTTTTTAAATAAATATATTTTATGAGTCAGTTATGTGACTTATTTTTACATCGTGTAGGTATAAATAGGGTGTGTAACAAAACTGACACATTAAAATATAGAGAAAAAAAAGAGGATTTCATAATAGTGCACGCGTTTAAAAAAAAAGCAAAAGCCTGAACGAGAAAAGCTTGAACAAAAATTGAACCCTTCTACATATACACTGTACGTACTGAAATAACATGACATGTTTAGTTAATATTCAGGGGTTACCTTATTTCTTGTTTTCTCTAAAAATAAGCGAATACAAACGTGTGTCGCATCTAAATGCGATAGTTTCGCAAAACAACATAATTATTTCTTTTATTCTTTCGACTTACGATGACATGTTTTTGTTGCGATCCTTAATATATTGCCCTTGTGTTTGACTTTCCTCGAAAAGTATACAAAAACACTGATTAGATTTAAACTCGTTTTGACCTTTTAAATAGAACAAGTTTAGGAGGCTACCGACCTGCACTCCAAGTAGTGGTGTTTTTTAGGGTTCCGTAGTAAACAAGGAACCCTTATAGTTTCGCCATGTCCGTCCGTCCGTCCGTCCGTCCGTCCGTCCGTCCGTCCGACCCCCGTTTTTCTCAGTAACCGTTAGTACTAGAAAGCTGTAATTTGGCATGAGTATACATATCAATGACGCCGACAAAACGGTAGAATAAAATCTTTAAAAAAATTTTTTTTTAGGGTGCCTCCCCTACATGTAAAGTGGTGGTGCAATTTTTTTTTCTGCCAAACCCCATCGTGTGGGGTATCGTTGGATAGCTCTTTTAAAAATATTATTAGGTTTCTAAAAGCATTTTTTGATTAAAGAATTGGTTAGCGTGATATTAAGCCTTAAAGTGATAATTTTAGCTATGGTTAAGTGTCCCCCCCCCCCCTGCCAGCTAAACGGTGGCTACTAGGCATGTGAAAAAAATCATGGTAGTAGTAAATACGATGAATTTAAAAGGAAAACTATCACAGCTAAGTAGACATTACTAGTTAACGAGTAATAGTCGAACTTCAGAAATGTACTTTGCAAAAGCAAACTTTCGTACAATTTCCATTGATACCTTAGATAATGTTGTTAATTCTGTCAAAAACATAGTAAATATAAGTTTGCGAGCTTTTTAGTCCATATAATGTAACGGGGAGACGACTACGGAACCCTACCTTGCGCGTGGCCCGGCACGCACTTGGCCGGTTTTTTATACAATGACGGTGGCAGCACTGCATGGCAACCAAGCGTACGGTTCTCCTGATGGTAAGCGGACACCACAGCCTATAGACGCAACTCTTAAGGAATCACGTGCGCGGTACCGACCCATTATAAAATTTGAGGATTCACGGTGTTGACTGCAAACTAAGGAACAAATTTAGGTCCCTCGCTCTCAACACAGTGCATCCTCAGGAGCTATGCTGCGAGATATTGCGCCCCGTAAATAAAAATTAATTAGAATTAGGTCAATTAGGTACCTATTTGGAAGCTCCATAGTATGGCTTTAGATGCAGCGTTTTGCGGTCCACACGATATCAATGCACGACATAGCGTGCCCAATGCATGACGTGACACAATGACAACCACTTTTGAATCTCTCAAAGTATCCCAAGCCCGCACCCACGCCACGCTTAATGATTAACTACCCAAGGTAGGGAGTAGGTACACCAGTGCAAGTGCCAAAATATGAGTGTAGGTATGTAACTTACTCAAAAATTAGTCCCATGTCGCTGACGTTGGCGAAGAGAGTCATGGAATGAAATTTTCGTCACTTTTTGGACCTTAACGGCTTTAAAAAATGGCGAACCTTTTTATGTTTCGACTCGACTCGACGCAACAGAGCCAGTGTGGGGTGTGGGTGAAATGTTCAAAATTATTTACACAATTGCTTTTTAATAAAGATACTTTGTCACTTATTTTAAGAGAATCAAATAATTTGTATTGCGATTGCGGTCATGTAATGACTACCTAATTAGTAATTACGATAGTCATTTACAGTTTTAGCTAGCTCATCGTATATTATAATACAATACGGAGTTCTATTTGAACCAACGTATAAAATTAAAATAATTTTGGCATTTCTGTACTCGCCTGGGGGATTAGTAGGTACGTGTGGAACCGGACAATACTAAACCGATTTCATTTCATAAGATAAAGTAGAATAGATCCCAATAACTATTCTTAGCTTATGAAGTGTTTTATGTCAACATGTCCGGCCAGTTTGACAAGTATTATTTCTCAGTATTCTTTGAATAGACTCATTGATGTTGATAAATTACCTATATACAGTGAAAGTGTTTTGTATGAAGACCGAAAAAGCTAAGTATAACAAGTGTATCGTAACAAGAACCAAGTTGTTAAGGTATACATACACCGCATTATACAAGCTTGCAAGTACCTTATGGTAAAATAATAAGGAACTATATTAATTATTAACTATAGGTACGTGTACAAAGATTCATATCTTTAAGACTAAATAAAAGAAGTCGGTGAAAAGTGTCTTGCATAATTTGATTAGATTAGACACCATATTATATGATTAGGTATTAAATAAATTTAATTACCTACTGTTGAAGTTATAACAAGGCCTGTTTAAGTGTAGAACAGTTAACTTCAGAACTTCGGATGTTTTTTTTTCATTAGTGTTACTAAACTGTGAAACAATCTATTCGTGAGTTACGAGCTCCATTTCACACTCTGCAATACATACTTACTGTAGGTGTTGGCTCACTTGTTACTGTTGTTATATCATGTTGCATGGCGATAATAGGTAATTAGATATAGGTAATAGTTGCATTATAAAAATAAGTCGATAATTGATATTGCATAGGTATGTTTGAACGGTGGTAACCGACGGGTTCAAGAGTGCAACACTTCATCTTGAGGTCACAGGTTCGAATACTGGTTCTAAGCAATAAGTTTTTTCTGATATTCACCGCAGTTTTTTAATGGAGCGCTCATAGGCTAGCTGTACCTGCAACCTGAAGTATAGAACTTTTCTCCTGAAAATGTGCCATTAACTACACAGTACACACCTAGTTGATAATTGTCCTCTCTCGTTTTCCAAGCCAAGAGAACATGCAACTAGGTATTTGCATATATCACAAATGCGTCTTAGCCTTTAGCCTAAACACAGCCTAAACAGTTATCTTAACTAGAGATGGGCGCTCATGGGTATTTACCGGGTAAATACCCGGAATCTTTCCAATCTACCCGGTATTTACCCATATCTACCCAAATGGGTGGGTAGATATAATTTGTACATTTTATGTTTATTTTTACGGAAATGTTTTTGGAGTTATACATAATAACGAATAATGGATGCTATTGTAAATAGGAAAAACTTGTTTCAGTATCATAGTGTGGAATAAATCGACCAAAATTAACAAATAGTACTGTAATTTTGAAGGTATAGAGGGAAATGCTTGGAACACAATTTTTGACTTGGTAACTTTGTTTGGGCTAGTTAGGAGGTTAACATATCAAAATTCCCCGCACCTACCCCCGCCACTGGGGGGGAGGGGGGGTTTAAACGTCCCATTTTTCGGTATTTCGTGAAAAACTCGTAAACAGTGACACATAGCAAAAAACGTTCTTAGGCATAAGTAATCTACATAAAATTATCTACAAAAAAGGTTATATACACTTTTTCGTTAGGATTAATATTTACTGAGATTTTAAAGGGGGAAAATATTTTTTATGATAATTTAAGTGGCTTCTCATTCCTTTATTTTTCAATATTTTGAAAAACAAAAAATATTATATGTATGCACTCAACGAGCTCTACTGAATGATACCCCATTTTATGGGGTAGACAATTTTTTTTTCGCGTCCCCCTTTAGTTGTATGGGATCCCCCCTTACAAACACATACAAATATGTTTGGGCAATTTGTATAGCTTTGGGTCAACACGATATTCCAAGCATTTCCCTTTATACCCCTTTTTTAGCGTAAAATGACAGTACTTAAAGCAGTAGAAATCTCTTCCATATACCTAAAACAAGCATTTACGTGTTAATTGTTATCTCCAAAATTTTAATCTACTGGTTTCAAATTTCAAAAGTTGAAAGTGCGGATAGACGTCATAAATATGACGACCGATCATAACATATTTGAGTTAATTTCTCGAGTTCTAGTTGGTGAAACATGTTTTATGAGTCGTTAAAAAGCTGTTTACATGTTCTGTAATGTATTTATTTCAAGCCAATAATTAGAATCCTAAACCAGGTAACCAAAGCTACCTTTCAACGTTAGCAGTCAATAAGGTTAAAGGTTCTCACACGAGTAAAAAAGTTAATGCTTATCAGTTGTACGGTGTAGTCTCTTGACGTAATTAGCGTAAAGTGTTTTTGCCACGTGTGATTTTTTGGCAGTGCAACGAAATCAACTAGTGATGGTGTTTTCTTTGGAATTTGGCCTGATATATCCATAATATTATGTTGTAGCCAGCCTTATGGGAAGCCTTCCACAGGGGGCAGATTTGGGAGATTAATATTATTCGTATTATTAAAAAAGAAGGCTTAAATAGTGTTTTAAAACACTTAAATAAGTGTTTACTTATATTAATAATATTTCGTCAATAAAAAACATTATGACAGAAATTTCTTTAAACTGATTAAAGGCAAATTAAAAGTTTGTTACCAAAGAATTTTGTATTATTATTTTGAATCAGCAGTAAATTTGAACTACAGGAAACTACAATGGGAAGATCAAAAATGAGGCAGTGTGGAAACACTAACATTACCGAGCGTCTGATAATAATTCAGTGATATGTTTGTCTTGTGGCACTGACACTAAATAAGTGAAAGTGACACCAAATACGTAATTTTTTATACTATAAGAATAAGAATTACCAATGGTATTTTATAATATTAACTAGCCTTCCTTCAACCGTAACCATTGCTCAGTAGGTACCTTTCCAAACTAACCTCATTTATTAAAATCTAAAATTATGCAGTCCCATGCAAAATTTATTCTATTCTTAATTTTTTTAATCACATTGTAGAAATATAATATTCTTAAGAATTTGTTATGCCATTGGAGGTATTATCTTCGAGACATTTTCTTTATAATATGTATATATATACTGCTGGCATGCTGTATATTGCAAAATAAAGCAATTATTTTTAATTTATATTGATTTGTATGAAGAATGCTTACGCTATACAATAGTAAAAACATATAAAAAATAAATACCCAGCGATTTGGGTAGAAATGGGTAAATACCGGGAAGATTGGGTAAATACCGGGTATTTACCCGATATCTTTCTTGGGTATTTACCCGCCGCCCATCTCTAATTCTTAACTAACTGTAACTGAAACTAGTTTAATTAAACAGTCCATGAGCTATTTTTAGCCTTTGTGCAAAACGCATAAACGTTGTTTGTCTAAGCTCGTTCTAGATCCTTTATGAACTTTACGGTAAAGTCTTAGCTCACAAACAACAGAGCATGATTCATGGGGTTTCTGAACTTTGTCCACACCTACTGTTTGTATTCTGATTTGCATTCGTGGCTTGCAATTTAGCGACAAGTCCAATGAAACTTCCTATATGGAAATCTCTTTTTTTTACAACACCCACCTTACTGGCACTGGTTGAGTGGTAGAGAATCTGTGTAGAGAATGCTCGTACGTACCTATGTAAATTTGTTTCTTACTTCGCAACTCGTGGCCGTTAGTAGGACACAAATACTTATAATTCAACAATCGGCTCTAAATTCGAATCGTTTAAACATCTTAATTAGCTGTAACTTTTGTAAGATTGTCCACAAATATTTATATTTATTTATTCAACGTTATTCGTGATCCTGAGTCAGAAACCCCATAATTACCTAGTTCCGATGTAAATGTATAACGGAGAGTAACAATGCAAGCCTATTTGTTTAAAATATGCATAAAAATAAGTTGTTTAAGCAAAGCATTATCTACGACTACGTAGTTCCGTGAAGGTTTTATTTATTATCAGTCCCGATTCGTACGCATGCGCAGGGCTCAGTCTCACGGAACCCGACTGAAGGAAATGTGTCAGGCCCGTGAGAACCGCTTTTTGCGCCCATTGTTTTGCAATAATCACTGATGAGCATTAATTATGATATGCGTTCATTTAATTTTAATTTACTTTGTTCATATTTAGTCGCTTAGCTACCTACAAGACTTGGAGGTAAATCCGAAAAAGTAACCTGAAACGATACAGTTGTGTGTCAATTTTGTGACGATCCATATTTACTCGTAAACGGTATGAAGAACGTCACAAAATGATTCTATTTCTTCTTTATCGAAACTCGTGATTCCGGATAGGAAAACTCCACAACTTCTAATTTAGAAAACAAAGTTAACACTTTAAAATGAAGATACTCACTACATTTGACGTATATTATTGTAAAACATTTGTGTGGTTGTAAGTAAAACAACACTAAAAGTAATTATAGTTTCAAATTTGTGCTTAGTACCTAATTTTTGGACTTTTTATATGGACACATTTTTTGTAATACTTAGAGTAAGTAAATATTAAATGGTACTAATTGAGTATCAACCTAAAACTCTAGAAGGACATAATGCCAAATTTTTTATGTCCTGGCTAGCTGATTTTATAACTTTAGAGTACCCATTGAATATCCTTAATTTTCCAACTAGTGTATGGCCCAGGTATATTAGGTATTAAACCATAACATTACGGGAAATACCCGGTTATACGTGACTCATTAAAAATTATACTTAAATAGCAATTGGCAAACGCGGATTATGTATAATTAGATCCTATACGTCGAGAATTGGATTTACTTTTTTTTTGCAAGAACAATGGAGTTGATAAAATTACTCAAGTGCTTTTATTTTTTATCTGTGCATTATTTTTTCTTTATAAGCTGTCTTATTCTATACATTTATATCATGAAATCCATGAAATTAATCTATGTCCTGCCAGAACGTGAACAGTGACGCGATGGCCTGGAAAGGCAAATGTATCGGGTTTGAAACAGAGCGTGCCTGTTGATTTTTATTTACAAGAACTTTCTATATTTATCCAGAAACATGAGCATTTAGCATTATTGATCCTGAATAAATTGGCAATATAAGGTATATATTTTTTGAGTCAGTTTTGTGACGAGCCAAAGGAAGTGTGTGAACAATATAACAAAACTGACTTTCTTGCGTACGTTTTACTTATTTAACTGAATAGAGTACTTAGCAGTGGCGGAGCATCCATACAACTCGATTCCCACCGGCTTGCCTAATGTTCAGCCACACCAGTTCTTTTAGTACGGCTCATGAAGAATAAGAAAGGCAAACTATTTCCGGCTTCCCTAAGAATATTTTTAACGCGCCGCCACTGGTACTTAGTCAAGATTTTAGTACATTTTCTACACTTTTAAATGAAAATTCGTATCAGCGGTAAAAAAAAACATTTATTTCAAACCGTTTTGATCCATATTGTGGTTAGTTAACTTAAGAATATCTTAGAAACTATACTATGTTAGTTCTACTAAAAAGATAGAATAATAAAGCCTAAGCCTAAGTTGTAAAAATAGAGTGGCTTTTGTTTTACTTTAGGTACTTCTGTCGATTCATCTCCATGGGAACATAATAAATTCCGAGACCATGTCAAAAAATAAAGTAACGCCTTGACCCACTTCATATTACGCTGGGTCTACACTTCCCCGTGTCTCCATGGAAAACAATAATGAGTCTTAACCCTTAAATGCATGGTGTACGATGCATCGTACATAAAAAAGAATTCAAGGTTTATTTAACTGTAGGTATATTTATAATAAGTAATATTAAGACTTATTTCACAAGGAAATTTAATATATTTTCATATTCATTCTTAGATTCTCAAAATGTTAACGGTTCTATATATTAAATAAGCCTTACGTTGGTTTATAGACGAAAAGTCGGTAATTTCAAAAAACGGCCGCCATATTTTTTTTGGTCTCGAAAATTGAGATGTTTTTGGCGGTCTTATAGTTTAGTAAGTAGTTATTTTCTGCCTAGAATTTATTTCTACACATCATAAATATTGTCTGAGTGCCAAGTTTAGTAAAGTATTTCGCATATAAATAAGTAATATTTATACTTTTTGATAAGGTATCTTTTTTTAAATTAACAATTATTGTATGAAGAACTCACAAGATAATTTTTAAATTATTTTTCCCGTTATCAGTACACCTTAAATCACCAAATATCGCGATTTTGTTGAAAAAGAAAAAAATCATGCATTTAAGGGTTAAGACTTCCTACAGTTATTTTGTTAACAGTCTCTCAGCTGCCATAATACTTAATACCTTTTGTAAAGAAGCACACCTCATCAAATAAGTATAATGACAAACACAAACATACGGCGCTGCTAAGAGTGTTTCCGTACAAGTGTGAACGTTTCCATAAATAGTGACAGCGCGCTTGTCGCGCCGCTGCACCCGTCGCCTATCCATAAACCACCATAAACCTTTAAGAACTAAGGCCTTATAAATATCTGCATTTACTACTTAGTTAAAAAAGTATGTCTTAGTTAAAGAAGTATACTTATGTTTACATTGATTAACCCATTTGGACGACGGAAGGAATATCAATATGGACGTTTCGTGTGTTACTCCTAAGATTTGTGAACCAATTTACTTTTTTTTCATTGTTGTTGCACGCAATGTAGAGCCAGCGTAACCCGGTCATTACACAGCGACTGGCGTTTTTTCATTGCTGCGATATTCACAAAACGTTATTTATTAAAACTAGTATAATGCTGACTTCTAAATACACGTAGTTGTTACGAATATCGGGCTCTATTGGATATTGGACGAGTAATGAGAAGAGATCAGAGTAAGTAAATTGCACAACAACAGATTCACTTGCATTGTTGCGTAACGTCCGGGACCGTGAAATCTGCACTCTATCGCGCACGGAACGTAAAGTTATGAGTGTCAATAAGTTGCATTTACATACCTACATTTTATTACCTCACACAATTTTCTTTATTATGCCTTGTCTACGTGTTTACTGTTTATGACTTTAAAATGGGCGCGTTTGAGGTCACTTATGAAAATTGGAGTCTGCGTTTCTGTTTAAAGATTTACTGAATGATTGCGTTTGTATACTTTTTCTTTATTGCTTATTTTTTTAAGTGTAACTACATGTTTGGTGATGTTTTCTTAAATCAATGTTTTCAAAATCTTCTTATATTACGACGAATTTCTCTTGAAAAAACGAGGCTCAAGAACTTTTGAAGTTTGCCTGTATGACAAGTATTGGGTAGGGCAGAAAGTCTTTATCGTTTGTATAGTTTGATTTTAATATATTTTTTACAAAATCACAATGACTATTAATCGATAATTCATATGCTCCATTATTATCTACAATAGATAAGATGGTGCATATTATATTACTAGCTGTTGCCCGCAACTTCGTCTGCGTAGAGCTCGGTTTTTAGTTAAAACATCTTAATATCCAGGAAACGGTATAATAATTGTGGTACTTTTACCCGGTGAGACCAAATTATTAATATGCTGTACAGATATAAATCGGTCAACCCAAATTCTCAACCCCTCTAAAAATCCCTTTAGGTACCTACTTATCGGTTAAAAACTCTCATTTTTTGTGTGAGTTGACACGTATCTTGTCGTTTTCTCTTCGTTACTGTACGTATTTAATTATGGACCTGTAGAAATTTCGTTTCAAACATCTATCCAAATCCACAAATCCTGAAATCATTTAAACACTCTTTTTGTGAAATGAAAGTCTCTCAATTAAAATAATATTGCTCCCCATACAAACTTTGAACCCCTTTTTAACCCGTTGAGAGGATGACTTAAAAAAAACGCCGAAATTTGTTTTGTTGTATTTAAACAGAGACTGTAAATAATTTGAAGTCTCTCTATTAAAAAATGTTGCTCCCCATACAAACTTTAAACCCCTTTTTAACCCCTTGATGAATTAAAAAAAAACGCTGAAATTAGTTTTGTAGTATTATTTAATTTAAACAGTTACTGTAAGAAATTTTAAGTCCTTCACTCAAAAAATTTTTGCTTCCAATATAAACTTTGAGTCCCTTTTTAACCCCTTTAGGGGTTGAATTTCAAAAAACGCAGAAATCAGTTTTGTTTTATTTAAATAGAGAGTCTCTGTAAGAAATTTGAAGTACCTCACTTAAAAAAAAATTTGCTCCCCATACAAACTTTGAACCCCTTTTTAACCCCTTTAGGGGATGAATTTAGAAAAACGCTGAAATGACTTTTTTTGTATTATTATAAGGAACATTTATACAACGTTTGAAGACTCTCACTTTAAAAAAAATTGCTCTCCATACAATATTTTACCCCTATTTTCAACCCCTTAGGAGACGAAAATTTTGAAAACGCAGATATTACTTTCATTGTCCTATTTTAAGGAATCTTTGTACAAAGTTTCAAGTCTATACCTTTAAAAAATTATTGCCCCCTATACAAACTTTGCACCCCTGTTTTACCCCCTTAGGGGTGGAATTTCCAAAAATCCCGTCTTATCCCTTGCCTCCGTTATATAACCTAACTATAGTGTAAATTTCAAATTTCTAGGACCGGCAGTTTCGGCGGGGCGGTGATTAATCAGTCACCCATCAACTTTATATATATAGATTATCATCATCATGTATGTAAAAAATGTATTAAAATAAAACTATAAAAACGAGACATATATACTTTGCTTGCATTTTTGTTGCCACTGCGGTTTATATTTAGGTATAGCCTTTGCGAAGATGAGCACACAACAATTTGGAAATTAATTTACGTTGTTAGATTTTAGCAATGCTTTTGGCACCGTTGATTTTGACATCCTTTTAGCGATACTGTGGTCCCTTAACATATTTCCTGCGGTTATTGATTGGTTTCGTAGTTATCTGACCGGTCGTCGGCGGCGTATAAAGGTGGATGCTTCCCGCCCGTTCTTCCTGGTGCACCACTTTGGCTGGCGTCCCGCAGGGCGGCGTGTTGTCTCCTCTATTATTCTCTATTTTAATAAACTCCATTATACATAATTTATTTTCATCTACCTTTATGCTGACGCCCTTCAAATTTACTCTCAAGTCATACTTAGATTATCTACTCTACGAATAGTAACGGTGGTGTGGTCTATGGTTTCATTCATAATTAGTCTAAAGTCTAAGGTCTATTTATGAATGAAACCATAGAGTTTTACCGTGCCGTGGCCGTCGATGATATAGTATAAAAGCGCCCAATGTGTTTGGTATCGAAATAGTGCGGACCACCCCGGTGACCCACCGGCGGTGACTCGCCGATCGTCAATATTTTATCTATAGATCTATCGGTGTAAACGTGAGTGCAATCTGCATAGGAAGTGAAGGTCGGTCAACTTACAGTTTCTCCTCGAGCTTGGCGGCCGGCTGGCTCTCCGAGTCTACGTCCTTGACCTGCGAATGTCCGTTATGTTACGTTAGTTCAACTTATTTCCTGCGTCACGATGTTATTGCAGAATTAGATACTAACCGACAAAGCTAATTAGAAAAATGAAATGTAATCTTCGTAACTAGTTTTCTAATTTGCTCGGTCGATTGATACACATCAAATAAAAAATCCGGCTAAAGGATGATTCACGCTAGACCGTTCCGTGTCCGGGCCGGCCCGTTTTCTAGGACGGGAAATCGACGGCCGTCGGACGTCCTGTCGTAGAAAACGGGCCGGCGCGGACACGGAACGGTCTAGCGTGAATCATCCTTAAATGTGTAGGTAATTAGATGATAAGTTGTGATATAACTACATATATATATCCCTTTCAAGTCATGACAAGGCTATATCATTGTTGAATCGCGCAAAGTATCTTACCCACAACCTGTCATAAATTGTGTAAGTCATAGTCACTACGCGTCACATTCGCTTAACGATACTAGCTAATTAACATCAAATGCTCATCCTTGTCTTGTCCCTAAGATAACGTATCAGCCGCTATGTAGAGGCTGCATAGATATATGCCAGCTTAGCATATCGTAAAAAACTTGGGCAAAAATAAAAATGGTTGTTGAAAAGTAGGTTAAGTCTAGAAATGTGCAAATGACGCTGCCTATAGGTTTTATTGTTGTGAATATATGTCAATGCCCCTTACGCATTAAGATGTCGATATTTTCGGGGACATGTATGAAAATGATCGCATAATCTCGCATTTACTCATTGTACCTATATATCTATAAGTAGTATTTTCTTTACTAATAAAGAGGAACATTTGTGAGTTTATAAGTTGGTAAGTTTGTAGGTACAGTCAAGTGCAAAAACATGTATCGAATGGATCCTCTCATAAATAAGTACCAAAACCTTAACTCACCGACATATAAGAGCTATGGGACATATTTTTGAGCAAGTTGTATACACCCATATTTTTGCACTTGACTGTACCTATCATAGTGCTTAAAGGAACTGGTCATCCGATTTAAAAATTGCCTTCACCATTATATAGTGTCAAACTTTGGAATGGAAAGCATAGTGGAAATCAGTACTCATACTGAGGCAGGGCAGGTTTTGCATAGAGGGCCTTATGATGGTCTCTTTGAAAAAAAAATGATGCTTCACCTTGTCGACTATCACGCGTCAAGCCCTAATGGCAATTGTTTACATATGTATACCTAGCCGTCACATACAGAATTTTTATTAATGTCAGTTACCATTATATTTACAATTACCTACCTACTCTCAACAGGCAAATCTCTAGACAAAGAGCTATGACAACATTTTCTATCTAGTCAAGCGAATTTACAAGTAAATAAACATCACAAAGATATTTCCCAATTTATATCGAGGGACTCAGTTTTACGTAAAAACTAAAACAACTAAGAGCAGGGAAGTCAATTGATAGTGAAATAAGTGTGCAATATTTTTACTCTACAGTTCTACACTGACAATGCTTGCGCCATTAGCCCGATAGAATTTGCAACACGCTGACCTAATCTAGGTAATTAGTAATAGTAATGAAAGTCTGATGGCATAAAGGCATACAAATGTTGTGAAAAACACTTTAACACTTCACTTCACTCCTTAAAAAAGGCTTTCTTTTTTTCATGGCTTCAAAAGTAAAAAACAGAATTTGAGCGCTGGCCAGGCGCACCTGTATATTTTGTGCTCCCAAATTCTTCACAATGGGTACCTATTATGCATTTTCTATTCATGATGCCATTGGAACCAGCGGCGCCGAGTACGCTTGCGGTATCTAAGGTTAAGCAACGTGGGCAGCGGTCAGGGGACCGATTTTTGAGTTTCGAACGGTCGACTTTTCACTCGAGATCTGGCAAAAAACGATGACATGCTATTTTTGACATTCGAGCGATAGAAAATTCGAAGTCGAGTGGTAGTGACCACTCGTATTCAATTCTATCAGTAGAATTTAGTACCCACTAAGTAATTCATCCCGAATATATTTACTTTCTACTTGAATTTAATATTACGCTAATAATATAAATTTTCTCAAACATGCTCGGACATGTATGTGTGTGCAAAGAATATTAGAAAGCTAAGAACGCTAACTCTTTGGAAGTATCATAGCAGGTCAGAAAGCACTAGCGAGATGACGCTACCAGGCTGAAAATGAAAAACGTATTGTTGATTTCGCCAAAATGTTGCATTTTAACATTCTAAATCGACATATTTAGACATTATAAAGCATAAAATATAATTTGATACAGTGTGTCACAATATAACACGAAAATAATAAAATAAAAAATAGCCCTTTTCTAACAGTTGATTTGCTTCAACTGATCGTAAGTTTTCGTGAACTACATGGCCAAGTGTCTGTATTGTATTCCGGCAGATGGCGCAAATTTTAACAATCATGTAATGAAGTTGCCAGGCTATTGAAAAAGGGTAAACTTCTGGGATAAACTACATTCATGATGAAAGAATAAATTGCGTTTAGATTTACGTTATTAATAGTATAACTTATTTTACTTAGAAGTGGTTACTATTCCAAGATATTCCTATTTGTGTTATACTTTAACTATGAATTTAAATAATACTAAACTTGTTTGTTTGTTCTATTACTTTTATGTATGAATTGGCAACACTGGTGAATGACACATACCAGCCACTCCAGCCAGTGGTGGATCAAATATATTATATTAGTTTTTAGGGTTCCGTAGCCATCATGGCTAAAACAGAAACCTTATATTATAATTTCATCATGTCTGTCTGTCCGTCCGTATGTCACAATCAATTTAGTCTGAGAAGTAAGTATGAGTAGTACAATTATGAAATTTGGTAGGACATTATATTATGAACCACTACAAAGGTGATGTAAAAGTACGAAAAAATTATATATTAGGGGACACTCCACATAATTTCAAATATTACAATGCACATTGTCGTGTTGAATAGTTATCGATTAACCTTTAAAAATGAAATAGAGGTTATTAAACAAGATTTCGATCCAAGTCAATTATTGGTGAAATATTAGCTGTCAAAGTCGTAAATAAATAAAAATTGTTTATTTAAAAAGTGTGCCCATTAATTAATACTTTCAACGATTTTTGGTTTGAACAAGATGGATGTAAGGGTGTTTGAGAACTGTCTTGCTCAAATAAAAGGACGTAAGTGCCGTAAGGCCCCTATGAAGATACGACTTTTTTTGATTCAAGTTGTTGGATAGTGTGCTTTAAAAGCGGAGGTGAGACGTATTTACGGGATTGGTTTTTGGAATAGGTTTGGGCATGGACGCGTAAGTACGCGATCCCGCCCGCGCGTCTTTTAGCGTATCGAGTACTAGGCGTACGACGACTCTGAAGACTCGAAACGTCTAAGGGTCTTAATGTTCCGCGCTATTCGTATTCGGTCGGGGTCGGTTTAGCGCGTCTTTGGACCTAGTCTTTGGATCTAATCTTTTTGTGGACGCGTACTCGCAAAACTCAGTACGCGTTTTGCCTAGTACGTCTCACCTCTAAAGCGGATTTCGACTAATTCAGGGGTAAGGATTTCAAATTTGACATTTAATTTGAAGTTTAAGCCAAAAAATTTTTTTTGCGAAAAATTGTCATTATACTCGATTTCGACTAATTCAGGGGTAAGAATTTCAAATTTGACATTTATTTTGAATTTTAAGCCAAATTTTTTTTTTGCGAAACAACGTCATTATACTCGATTTCGACTAATTCAGGGGTAAGGGTTTCAAATCTGACATTTATTTTGAATTTTAAGCCAAAAAAAGATTTTATTGCGTAAAATCGTCATTATACTCGATTTCGACTAATTGAGGGGTAAGGATTTCAAATTTGACATTGATTTTGAATTTTGAGCCAAAAAAAATTTTTTTTTTGTTAAGATCGTCATTATACTTGATTTCGACTAATTCAGGGATAAGGATTTCAAATTTGACATTTATTTTGAATTTTAAGCCAGAAAAATATTTTTTTGCGTTAATTCGTCATTATACTCGATTTCGACTAATTCAGGGGTAAGGATTTCAAATTTGACATTTATTTTGAATTTTAACCCAAAAAATATTTTTTTTTTGCGAAAATCGTCGTTATACTCGATTTCGACTAATTCAGGGGTAAGAATTTCAAATTTGACATTTATTTTGAATTTTAAGCCAAATATTTTTTTTGCGAAAAAACGTCATTATACTCGATTTCGACTAATTCAGGGGTAAGGATTTCAAATCTGACATTTATTTTGAATTTTAAGCCAAAAAAAGATTTTATTGCGTAAAATCGTCATTATACTCGATTTCGACTAATTCAGGGGTAAGGATTTCAAATTTGACATTGATTTTGAATTTTGAGCCAAAAAAATTTTTTTTTGTGAAGATCGTCATTATACTTGATTTCGACTAATTCAGGGATAAGGATTTCAAATTTGACATTTATTTTGAATTTTAAGCCAGAAAAATATTTTCTTTGCGTTAATTCGTCATTATACTCGATTTCGACTAATTCAGGGGTAAGGATTTCAAATTTGACATTTATTTTGAATTTTAACCCAAAAAATATTTTTTTAATTTGCGAAAATCGTCATTATACTCGATTTCGACTAATTCAGGGGCATGAATTTAAAAATTTATGTTTATTTTGAATTTTAAGTGAAAAAAGTTTTTTTTTAGTGTAATAATGTTTATGTATTTCAGATTTTATATTAATTTTGAATTTTTATGACGTTTTTTTAAAAAACATTTTTTACTTAAAAATCAAATAAATATAAAATTTGAAATCCGAGTATAATGACATTAATGACGTTTTCTAGCAACAAAAAAATTTTTTTGGATTAAAATTCAAAATGTCAAATTTGAAATTCTTACCCCTGAATTAGTCGAAATCGAGTATAATGACAATTTTTCTAAAAAAAAATTTTTTTGTCTTAAAATTCAAAATAAATGTCAAATTTGAAATCCTTACCCCTGAATTAGTTGTAATCGAGTATAATGACGATTTTTCGCAAAAAAATTTTATTTTTTGCTTTAAATTTAAAATAAATGTCAGATTTGACATCCTTATCCCTGAATTAGTCAAAATCGAGTAAAATGACGTTTTTCGCAAAAAAAAATTTTTTTGTCTTAAAATTCAAAATAAATGTCAAATTTGAAATCCTTACCCCTGAATTAGTTGTAATCGAGTATAATGACGATTTTTCGCAAAAAAATTTTATTTTTTGCTTTAAATTTAAAATAAATGTCAGATTTGACATCCTTATCCCTGAATTAGTCAAAATCGAGTAAAATGACGTTTTTCGCAAAAAAAAATTTTTTTGTCTTAAAATTCAAAATAAATGTCAGATTTGAAATCCTTATCCCTGAATTAGTCGAAATCGAGTATAATGTGTATTGACATGTTTATCTTTTAGTCACCCTAACCCTAGTATATAAGTAGTTATGTAAGACATGCTAACAAACTATGGATCGTTTTGGTCTGCAATAAAGATGATTGATTGAATTCTAGTGACGTTTTTTCGCAAAAAAAAAAACTTTTTTTGGCTTAAAATTCAAAATAAATGTCAAATTTGAAATTCTTACCCCTGAATTAGTCGAAATCGAGTATAAGGACTATTTTTCGCAAAAAAAAAAATTTTTTGGCTTAAAATTCAAAATAAATGTCAAATTTGAAATCCTTACCCCTGAATTAGTTGAAATCGAGTATAATGACGATTTTTCGCAAAAAAATATTTTTTTGGCTTAAAATTCAAAATAAATGTCAAATTTGTAATTCTTACCCCTGAATTAGTCGAAATCGAGTCTAATGACGATTTTTCGCAAAAAAATTTTTTTTTTGCTTTAAATTTAAACTAAACGTCAGATTTGACATCCTTATCCCTGAATTAGTCAAAATCGAGTAAAATGACGTTTTTTCGCAAAAAAAAAAATTTTTTGGCTTAAAATTCAAAATAAATGTCAAATTTGAAATCCTTACCCCTGAATTAGTTGAAATCGAGTATAATGACGATTTTTCGCAAAAAAATATTTTTTTGGCTTAAAATTCAAAATAAATGTCAAATTTGTAATTCTTACCCCTGAATTAGTCGAAATCGAGTCTAATGACGATTTTTCGCAAAAAAATTTTTTTTTGCTTTAAATTTAAAATAAATGTCAGATTTGACATCCTTATCCCTGAATTAGTCAAAATCGAGTAAAATGACGTTTTTTCGCAAAAAAAAAAACTTTTTTTCGCAAAAAAAAACTTTTTTGGCTTAAAATTCAAAATAAATGCCAAATTTGAAATTCTTACCCCTGAATTAGTACAGTCGTCCAGCAATCCCTTACTTCACGGCCTCTGCAGTAATGTACTATTAGGGCCAATTTTTTTGGCGTTGTAGTTTTTTTTATTTCTTAGAATTGCATGAAAATTGGTATGTTGGAACAGCTCCTGATTTTGTACAAGTAAAAAAAATATGACAACAAGGCGTCAAAAAAATTTTTTTCCCATCCATTTTTTCCCATACATTTTTTCCACTGAGTTACGAAAATCTCATACGTTTTGTCACTCAATGGAAAAAAATTGTGGGACAGTGTAGGAAATCGCGCACATATTGTTCAGAATCAGGAGCTCTCCCAACCTACCAATTTTCATGCAATTCTAAGAAATAAAAAAAAACTACAACGCCAAAAAAATTGGCCCATTAATGAATGCTAGGTAATTACTCGTAGGTACTCGTATCGTAGTATCTAAAGTAATTTCTCAAAAATGGGGGAAATACGACAAAAATTTAATTAAGATTTGAAAAACATAACCTTAAAACGTCAAAAACATCATGCTTTCCCGCCGTTTATTTTTTTTTAACAGAATTGCAAGTGTATTTTTCCGCCGAAAAACGCAAATTATTCGAGACATAAAAAAACGTCGCGTTTCTAACAGAAAAATACGAGCTGAATTGGCTGAATACGACCTGTGCCTCCTTTTATATGACAGTTTCTACTTTTTAAAAAGTTCATAACTCGACGAATAAAGGAATTTATATGTGACATTGCAGGCCGACTGCAACTCGCCTGCAATGCTTTTTACTTTTTAATTTGGATCTGACCTTAAACTATACACTTTACCTTCCAATATGTAGCGAAACGACTAAAGTCCAGTTTGCGGGCCATTTTTGAGAAAAGTAATATGCGTATTGCGCGCGTAAACATATAAATGTGGAATGAATTAGACGACCGCAACGCGTGCGCGGCAGGCGGGAGGCGAGGTACCGCTCGCTTAGTGCCCGTTCCCGTGCGCCGTGCGCCGCCTCGACGGCCCGGGAGGGCGGCGTAGTTATGAATTTCGCACCTTTTTAAATGTTTATTCTGTTAAAACACAATCTATACATGTCTTACTTTTTGTAATATGACTGCATAACCTTTTTATATTTGTAGACTTATCTAATTACATACTAATTATAATTAGGTACTTATATTAGATCATTCACGACGAAAAATGCACGCTTATGATTTTAAAATTGTGGCTTGACTATTAATTAATTAATTTAGAATTATCGAAAGCTTCAGGTCGATAATTCGGTCCCACTACATACCTAACTTATATTGGTACTTTTGGTACTCGTATAGTGTACTCGTGTCGTGAGTACATGAGGCTTTCTAGCAAATAAATTTTTGAAGGGGTTTACCTACGAAATTATTAAAAACTACTTACTCATTTTAAAACACTAACCATAACCAGTAATAGTAACTAAAAAAAAGAAGCACACTTCGTACCTACAGAAAAAATAAAAATCCAAAAGTCTGGAGACAGGGTTTGAACCCGAGTACTCAGGATTTGAAATCAACTACTCGAACCACTCGACCAAAACAAAATGGACTCGCGCGCCGAAATTTGGTGTATACTAAGAACAAACTACTGATAGCACCTGCGCCGCAGCGCTGCTGCGTCTGTTTCGCCGCTAGAACACGAGTTTAGATTGAAAACAACGCCATCTGTAATAATAAGTTGAACTACGAGGTACCAGCGACGATAATAAGTTTTAAGCGAGATAACTAGCAATGTACAGAGTTAGCGTTCTTAGTTTTCTATATTCTTTGGTGTGTGTTAATGGCACGAAATGAAGAAATTAAGTTTCTTGCTAATGGCGCCCTACCTACACTACCTATGAAAACCCTAAGAAAAAAGATTATTGGCCGCTACTCTAACTTTTTAAATTTGCTTACATTATTAAGCTGACAAAGGAAAAATTACATACTGCCAATGCCAACCACCACTAGACTCTTTAACCATACTTTCACATTTAAAAAAAAAGTACCATGTCTGTCTAGTAGGTATATTTATGTGCAGCTATACCTACATGGCTTGTTCAAATGGCATGTTTAAAAAAAAGCGGCCAATCTTTTTTTTTTTGCGAAATATCGTCATTATACTCGATTTCGACTAATTGAGGGATAAGGATTTCAAATTTTATATTTATTTTGAATTATAAGTAAAAAAATTTTTTTGCGTAAAATCGTCATTGTAATTCAAAATAAATATAAAATTTGAAAACGTTATCCCTGAATTAGTCGAAATCGAGTATAAAGACGGTTTTCGCAAAAAAAAAAAAAAAAAAGCCTCGGCCTCTGCAGTAGTGTACTATTATTGTATAATAAGAATTCGAACACGCATTGTTTGTTTAGTTCGGCCACCAACCGTGTCAGTTGTAAAGAAGCGGAATGACGAGACTAGTCATTTCGTCACGTATTTTAGTGCAATTAAATATTACAATTATTACTGTCCTTTTTTGTAACTAACAATATGCAAAATATCGATTTCGAGTGGTGACTCTCAAAAATAGCTCTTATTAGGTTCACGCGACAATAATCGTGACAATTTGCCGCGTGTGACTATTTTCTACCACTCGCTTTTGAATTCGAGCGTTCGAAACTCAAAAATCGGCCCCCAGGACTTGGATGGGTGACCGCTTTGAGTGGTTACTAACTGAGCGCTCCCGTGCTTTGGAAGGCACGTTAAGCCGTTGATCCCGGTTGCTGTGTATGGCAGCATTCGTTAAGCCAAGTTGGAGGCCTTCGGGCGGTTTGAGAACTTCTAACAGTCAAGTTGCCATCTCACTTGACAAAGCCTAATCCCAATAAGGTCTTAGTTTCCCCTCGGGGTTGGAAGGTCAGATGGCAGTCGCTTCCGTAAAAACTACTGCCTACGCCAAATCTTGGGATTAGGTAGCGGGCCCCAGGCATCCTTCAGGATGCAACTGTACTGGGATAACGCTAGGAGGATGATGATGCCATTGGCACCAGCTTTTAACTACAGAATCCTGAACATCCTGATCGTAGTTTTTAATTTACTTTTAGTTCATAAAAATACGTATATACTTATTTTCGAAACTTTCAACACTTTGTCATATTTGTTTATTTCCTTTTTTTAGTGATAATTTGATGATTTTCTATCCATATTATTATTTATGTTATAATTGACGGTCATGAATTGAAATCAATTTTATATCAATAATAGTTATTTGTTATACAAGGGTGCAAAGTTGTATTTTAACCGCGAGTGTGGAATTGGAACACGAGCTAGCGAATGGATTCTAGGGTTGAACCACGAGCTAGCGAATGGATTCTATGGTTGAACCACGAGCGAAGCGAGTGGTTCGAAAATAGAATCCTGAGCGAAGTGAGTGGTTCAAAATTAGAATCCTGAGCATAGCGAGTGTTGCAACACACGAGGTAAAATAACTTTGCAGCCGTGTGTAACACAAATCTTTTCACCTCACTAAAGCGAGGAAATAGAAAAAGGAAAAAACAAAAGTAAAACAATAAAAAAATGGGTTTCTTCCAATTTTTCATTTCATTAAAAAAGACAATAAAACTAAATTTAAACAAAAAAACGCAAAAAAAATTAAGCAAAAACAAATGCTAAAGTAAATATATAAAGCAAAATTACGTGAAAAATGAATTGCTTTCAATTCAAATAAAAATATAATTTGAAATCTTTATTAGTCGAAATCGAGTATAATCACGATTTATTGAAAAAAAAATTTTTCCAACTTAAAATTCAAAATAAATGTTAAATTTGAAATCCCTATCCCTAAATTAGTCGAAATCGAGTATTATGACGGATTTTTTGCAAAAAAATATTTTTTTTTTGCTTAAATTTCAAAATAGTTATAAAATTTGAAATCCTTATCCTCGAATTAGCCGGAATCGAGTATAATGACGATTTTTTGCAAAATAAATATATTTTTTTTACTTAAAATTCAAAATAAATATAAAATTTGAAATCCTTATCCTTGAATTAGTCGAAATCGAGTATAATGACGATTTTTTGCAAAAAAAAAAATTTTTCTAGCTCAAAATTCAAAATATTTATAAAATTTGAAATCCTCATCCTTGAATTAGTCGGAATCGAGTATAATGACGATTTTTTGCCAAAAAAATTATTTTTTTGCTTAAAATTAAAAAGAAATATAAAATTTGAAATCCTTATCCTTGAATTAGTCGGAATCGAGTATAATGACGATTTTTTGAAAAAAAAAAATTGTTTTTGCTTAAAATTCAAAATAAATATAAAATTTGAAATCCTCATCCTTGAATTAGTCGGAATCGAGTATAATGACGATTTTTTGCCAAAAAAATTATTTTTTTGCTTAAAATTAAAAAGAAATATAAAATTTGAAATCCTTATCCTTGAATTAGTCGGAATCGAGTATAATGACGATTTTTGGAAAAAAATAATTTTTTTTTGCTTGAAATTCAAAATAATTATTAAAAAAAAATTAATTCAAAATAAATATAAAATCTGAAATCCAAAGACTGATTTTTTTCACACCACCTGAAAAAAAATCAGATGGGCGAAAATTGTCCTGGCTGTTTTGTGTCCACCGTCCACCCACACTAACCGATATCGGATCCGATACGAATCTGACCGATATCGGATCGGATAGTGTGAGCACTAAGCAGTTTTCCAAACATTTTTATTGGTAATGAATCCTACACCGATATTGTATCGGATAGTGGGAACACGGCCTTACATGTTATTATGTTAAAAAAGTAACTAGGAACACGTTCGGATTTCAAAATTACTTTGCACACATGTGGATAAAATGCAGTTTTGCTATCTGTTTTTAAAGAATAAAAAAGGGCTTTCCGAGCTAGTGAGGTGAAAAATAAATTATATCACGTCACGATGTCTTGTTACTGTACATTCCCATTGCTTATTCCTTACCTATTCAATTACAATACCCATTTTTGCACACAAAAGGAAAAGTATAGGTAGATACAGAATAATAATATAATCAATCTAAACGATGTTAGGGTATGGATTTGCACATAGATATTTCTTTCCAAGTAGGTACGCTGATAAGGATAAGACCGTGTTTTTTTTTTGAGGTGTACAATAAAGAGTATTTAAGTATTGTATTGTGCTATAGAATACAATTAATGTAAGTGCACGCATTCGACTGTTCCTATTATCTGCCGCCATTATGTCATAACGTTCTACTTCCATTTCCATCGGATATAGGGTTGGCACTTGTCAAGAAATTGTTTAGTTTCTAACTTTATCGTTTTCACCACTGAATAAATAATAATAGTTGCATAAAGCAGGTCCACAAATTCAATGTTACTCTTTTTCGCGAATCAAATTATTTTTATCTACACACATATCATAAATCCTCTAATATGCGTTCGGAAACCGTAGAAAATGACTCTCATTTCAACATTCAATGAATTTATGGCAATTTTCTTATCTGTGGCTAAGGCTACAGCAGTAATATAATTTTTAATTTTAATCTCATATATGATGTTAAAATATTAAACGTCAAACAAAACTGTCAAAATTTAAATTTCAAAGTTGACATGTCCCTATTCTAGTATCACTGAAAATTCAAATTCAGTTGATGCGAAATGTCAGCTCGATGTTTTTTAGTATATATCGCACGAAATTTGAGCTAGAACGACATGATCACATCAGAATAGGGACTCTTTACTTTTTAAAATAACATTCAGGTATCGGTTGCCAGTTCTGATTTCGATATTTCGGCAACCGTGCAAAAAAGGTTGTATTAACACAATTATTGTATTTATTTACTACGGTTTCTGAACCCATCTTAGAGTAGTTATAATATGTGTGTAGATAAAGTAATGTATGCAACTGTACATAATTAGGCATTAAAACACTCGTGTGACCTTATTATGAAACTCGCCTTTGGCTCGTTTCATAAAACACACTCGTGTTTTAATGCCCCTCATTATGTACCAGTTGCATAAACTACTATTGTTAAATTGTTTGTAAATTGGAAATTCAATGTTTGTCAGCTAGAAAACTCATTTGAATTACCATGATTTCATGGTATCATGCTCTAACACTAACGTAAAACGCAATCGAGTGTGAGAGAGTCGAATTTAGCCGAACTTACTGTTTAGACCTAAGTACAATTTAGTAGGTAGTTCGTTTTTTATGATTATTTTTTAGAAAAATAAAAAATACGTTCAATCATACTTACATTGTTTGGGTCAATTTTGTGACGATTTAGTTTATACAGACGTAAACGTCACAAAAATATATTAATTTTAAGGACATTTTGCCCCTTTATTGTATGATGTACCTTTATGTATAACGATATTTATTTAAAAGTTGAACGTTGACCCGTGTCCCCGTGTCAATAAGGTTACAAATATGGTTTCAAATTTCGAAATTTAAAAAAGTATAGGTAACTGTTTTTGCATGAAATCGCCGCAGAACATTGAACATTGACTTTCATGCAACGCAACTAAAACTCAAATCCTATTTATCAATAAACTTGCATTACTCATGTCATTAAGAACTATAATAGACAATGAGAATCGTCATAATTACGTGTAATTGAGAAAATAAACTTGTTTACAGTTTCTACGTTCAATTAAACGATCGCTAGTGATAGTACGTGCGCTGGGAAACAATCTTAAAGTCCTTATGTCCGTAATGTAAGTGCTAAAAATATTTGCTCGCTTGCTCTCTTACTAACCTAACCGATTTAAAATATGATCGATAGAGTTTCAATTGTTTGTACATTAGTTTATTTACTCAATAAAAAATCTGATTTGATTTGTATACCTAATATTTTGAACCTAAACAGACAATTTATACACTGAATTAATGTCAAGAATAATAATTACTTCGAAAATTATCGCCTCATAAAGGAATAAATCGGCAGTGGAAATTACATGGGCAAAACATATTCCTACATGTTTCCTTGTCCTTGTTCTAGTTTAGGAATAAGTTCGATTCAGGGCACTTCACTGTGACAACCCTAAGTATGCCCCAATTTTACTCAACTTACTGTTTGCCTTTTACAGCATATAGCGATACTTATGTCGCAAATGTGTCTTTGTGGTTTTTAGTGAATTTTAATTCAATTAACATATCTGAAAGGCCAGTGTTACCGTGTTTCAGTTTTGAGCTCTGTCGACAAATGGCGAAACAGCGTCGTCCGTCACAAACCACAAAAAACAATCTAGGTATAGTTATTTAAAATCTTAAATACGACGAGGAAACGCGGATCCTCGCTGTAGATACGTTTTTGAGATTTTTGAGTCCCAACCCAGTGAAATTTCCAAGCCAGAGATAATTTAAGTAATAGAGTTAGACGGTGATGTATTTCGGTTGCCGCGCGATATAACAACAAATACCAAAAAACAGGATACAATAAATATTTTATGTCACAACTGGCCATAAAGTGGCCATTATCGCACGCTCCGCGCGCGAATAAACCCACTTCCTGGCCAGGGGGTGACATAAAATTTTGTACTTACCACGGGCGATAATAAAGAAAGCCTCAGATCGCATATTTATCGCCCTTGCCCTCGGCACGGGCGTAAAATACCTGCGATCTGAGACATTCTTTGTTTTATTGCCCTTGGTAAGTAATGTAGTATAAGGGGGCTTCCATACAACAAACATGATTTTTTTGCCGTTTTTATAGATAATGGTACGGAACCCTTCGTGCGCGAGTCTGACTCGCACTTGGCCGGTTGTTTATACAACGACGGTGGCAAAAACGCTTACGTTCCACCTGATAGTAATCGGACACCGCAGCGTATAGACGCCCGCAACTACAAAAGAGTCACGTGCGCGTCGACGACACTTTATAAAATTTGAAGTTTCAGGTTTGGATATTCAGTGTCCTCGACTTATCCTTGTTTCTTACACTAAAATTAAAAATATTCAAGCCATCACTTATTCTGCGAATAAGACCTCAAGGGTCCTTTCCACAAGCCACACATCGAAACCTTTTCCTCCATTATTATTCGGAAACGGGACTTAAATCGCGTACAATTATAACTAGTTTACCTTTTTTAAGGTTTTGCCCGACGTTTCGAATGTATTACAACATCCGTGACATCTTCTAGCCGCACGGGTTTTCCGAACTACCCGCACTTGGTCTTTATTAATTACATTCTCACTAGGGTTGCCACTCGCACGACACACAACACTAACAACATGCCCGTTGATGTAAACCTCTGTACGCGATTAAGTCCCGTTTCCCAAAACTAATGTGTGAAAATCGTGTAAGTTTAAATCAATATATTGTGAACCTTTTCCTCCGCCGTCACCAGCTAATAATACTAACCAGAAATGCAAATGTCGGTCGGTATCCGCCATAATGGCTGCAATTAAGAGCTACATAAAACATGGCATGGCAAATGCATTATTCAGCCGAGTCGTCTTCCCTGGGAAGTGTTATGTCGCCGACTACTAATAATGGCTGTGATTGGAATAACACTTCATTCAAACACATTACACTAATTACATACGTATACGTTTACGTACGCCCCACGCACGATCGAAAATGCAACGCTCAGTGCATGCTTAATTATATTTAAAGGCGTGAAATTATTTTAAGAGGACTTTATAGTCATAGCTGTTATTCACTTTATTTTCTATACTAACTTATTTCAAATATGTTATAAAATTGGAATAATAACTAAATATTAAAATTAAAAACCTACCTATTACTAAAAACGAACTTGAAAAAAACTAGTTACAAATAGAAAATTTGCCCCAAATCGCCTTCTGAGAGCAGCGTGCCCAAGAAGGCTGGCAGTAGGTATTGTATTGCCATTTTCGTTATATTTACTGGGGGATAATTTCGAATACATACTTAGTATCATTTGTCCTTCTTCTGGACTCAAACTACATGCATTTACATGTTTACTTTACTATTGCAGGTGGATATTATTAAAGCTTAATGTGTACCTTTTGTTGTAGAGCTAGAGCTCTTAGTTACGTAGATGTGCATTTGTGCAAGTAAGTAAAGTAAATAAGACCAGTTACCAGCTATTGTTGTATAGGGTATGTATGTTGCGTAAATACCAGTTTAAAAAAAGCTTGTAAAAAGCTACCTTCAAGCTAGCAGGACAATAGACGAACTCGGGCGTGAGAAACGCGTCGCACGTGCGTTCCAAACACATCGATACACACTCGATTCAGTTTAATACGTTTATTACACATAAAGGCAGTGTTTGAACCGCCCGCGTGGCCGCGTCGGAGGTTTCCCCTGGATTTTCTCCAGGCACTTTCGCTTTATCGAGCCGGGCCTATAAAGCCAAATTCAGGTTAGAAAAAAAGGACACACATAAAAGACAAGCTTATAGTAATGTGCTGCCTCGACCAGATATTGATCTATTGTGACAGCCCTCAAAGTTCTTTGCTTCCAGGAATTTCCAGACTCTTTGGGTTGCAATCTGATGTATTTTCCTTTGGAAACATGATGCGCCTTCCTTGGTAGATACGAAAAAAAATAAAAATAAAATATAAAAGGTGATATTAAAGGTAAATTTTGCCAGGATGTCGCCGTCGACGGACACGTCTGGGAGGACATCATCATCATCATCAGATACGAAAGCATTGTTTCCCAATCTAAAATGGAGACATTTCGCTGTCTTAATCGGTCAATCAAACCAATTTGATTTCTGGGCCACTTCGTACCTTGTCACAGTGAAAATCTATGTGAAAGCCGCTAGAAATCTTATACTGATGTACGTACATTAAGACAGCGAAACGTATAATAAACGTACCTACAACTGTCGAAATCCAGTTGGATTAAGTTATATAATAATTATTATATTTCGTTTTGATTCAAAGGGCTCGCTTTCAGTGGTTAACCGATATTGCGTTTGCGCAGTTTATCTTGAACTTGAGGTTTCTTTTGGAAAATCGGAGTTTCACCCGCGGCTTTGCGCACTGAACCGTTTTAAATGCTTGCCAATAACTTGTAGATATTTCTTTTTTAAGGCTCTATCAAGCATGAGAGATATGATGAATCATTTATATAATATAAATATCTCATTCATAAACTTTCAACCCTTTTATTTTTAGGTAAATATTTCTAATTAAGGTTAAAAAGTGTTAGACCACTTTTTTAGCATCCTACTGTACCCAGCAGTTCAAGTAGGTTTTTTTAATACAACGTCGGTGGCAAACAGGCGTACGGCCCGCCTGATGGCTTGGTCACCGCAGCCTATGGGCGCTTGTAGCTCCAGGAGTGTCACATGCGCGTTGCCGACCCTTTCAAAATCTATAAACTCTTGTATTCCCTCGGGAAAACCTCGGCAGGAAGCTCATTCCACAATTTCCATAACCGCAGCGTCCAAGGGACGTACTTATATATACAGACGTTGTTTGTAATACAACTCTTGTAGGTAGGAATGACCCATCCTTGGTTATTTCCACAGTCAACAAATCAATAATCTCGCTAGGAATCTCAGCGCGCTGTCACGACGCCCGCGCCCCCCGGTATTTTTGCGGTTACGTCTTTAAACGTACCTTTTAGCACGAACAACAATTTACCTACTCACGAATAGGTATAGCACATTCACGGTGAGAAGAATAGATGTATTTCTGAAGGAAAATTAATTAATTTCTTATGACAGTGTCGATAATGCGCTATTTCCGTTACGACGTAAAAATTAATCATCCATTGAACGTCGATAAAGGCTCATTTAATTAAGATAGACACAAATATATATTATGTAGAAAAGTAGACTGACGCACGAGGCGTTAGTTCCGTAGCTACCACAAACACACTAAACGTTTCTTGTATGGAGACCGCTTTCTTACATATTAAGTTTTGTTGTTGGCCATGGTGGTCATAAAAATTCCTCTGACAGGTCGCATTTCTTAACAAATAGTCGTTAAATTTTATCACCAAATATTAAACGAGACGACATTTGACAGAGCCTGTCATAATTTACAAGTTACTCCGCTGTTTTCCCCTCGCTGATTACTTTCCCATTTGTCATCGCGCACGTTTTACGAAGACAGATATAATGGCATATTAGTTGCACAAGACAGTTACGGCGGTGACACTCCGCTGCGCAGGAGTCTATTGTTAGTTCGAGACTTCCTAGGAACCGCTTTTCAATGAACTTTACTTGAAAATTGAGATTTTTGAGATTGCCTAACTGGGCCATTTTACGGAAAGTTGTACACTCGACTTTTTTTTGTAATTTGGATAAAATCAGGTTTTTTCTACTCAGAATCGAAAGCACTTTCGAACCTAATAGGAGAAAAAAAGTGTCCCAAATTTTTCATACAATTTTCAGCTTTTCCATTCCGTTACCACCATACAAGCATTACAAACTTAGTATGAAAACGGTAACGGAATGGAATAATAAAATTTGGGACACTTTTTTCCCCTATATCATTCGAAAGTGCTTTCGATTCTGAGTAGAAAAAGACCAATTTTATCCAAATTAAAAAAAAGTCGAGTGTACAACTTTCCGTAAAATGGCCCAACTATATATCATAATAGTTTGTTGCCATATCATCATCATCAGCCTATATACGTCCCACTGCTGGGCACAGGCCTCCTCTCATAGATGAGAGGGATTGGGCAGTAGTCCCCACGCTGGCCCGGAGCGGGTTGGGGACTTCACTTCACATACATCTTTGAATTTCTTCGCGGATGTATGCAGGTTTCCTCACGATGTTTTCCTTCACCGAAAAGCTAACGGTAAATATCAAATGAAATTCCGTACATAAGTTCCGAAAAACTCATTGGTACGAGCTGGGATTCGAACCCACGACCGCCGCTTGACAGCCGCATGCTTGAACCACTGGGCTACCGTAGCTTTTTTGCCATATAAATCAAAATAATAGCGCCCTCTTGACAATGGTCATATATTTCTGGTTTACCTTTACATATTACGTCAACTTTAAACTTGACCCCTATGTTCTGTTTTTAAATAAATTACATCCTATTGAACATGATGACATTTAAACGTTCCAATAAGATTCGTGTCAATAAACTTAACAGGTTAGTGCCGGCTACATAACCTAGGATGAGTCTGTAGTCGTGACTATAGGGTTGTCAAACCGTAATAACAAAAGTAAAAAAAACCGGCCAAGTGTGTGTCGGGCCACGCACAATGTAGTTGTAGGGTTCCGTAGTTGTCCACCCGTTACATTACGTGAGGCTTGGTCACACCGCTTGCGCGACGCAAGCGGGACGCTGCGCTGCGCGCCAAAATGTATGAAATGCGCAACCTGTGTGACGTCGCTAACCTGTTAGCATACGTTCCGGCGCGCAGCGGTCGCGTCGCGCGGACGTCGCGCAACGCAGTGTGACCAAGCCTCGTTTGCAAACTTATATTTACTATGTTTTTGACAGAATTAATAACATTATCTTAGGTATTAATGGAAATTGTACGCAAGTTTGTCATTCTACCCGCCTGCACTACAAGTGCTGTAAAAGACTCGAAACGTCGGGATGTATTTTATACAATATACGCGACCAAATCTGAATTTTTGTAACGAAAAATTATTCATTTAAAATTACCTATTACTTAATTAAACTATTGTGAAATTAATGATGAAAAGCGTCAGCCCTAGCGAAAATGAGGCAATCATATTTTATGCGTGGAGGCATCAGTTATGCGAGGACGCGAGCTTTTACAGCCGCGCCCGCGCAGTCTAGAGCTTTTACTGCCAAGCTAAAGCTTTTGGAAATCTACCCTCTGAGCGTAAGCTTATTTACTGAGCATGGGTGAAAACTGGCATCACTAAGTTGTTTGTAATGCTAAATCTTTTTTATTCTTGGTCTGATGAAAATAGCTTCATGGTCAGGCCAAAAAAGTTTGAGAACCACAGCTGCATTGTTGTACCTAGTTCAACAAATCGTTGACAATTATACCCCGCTGTAGGTATAGTAAGAGGTACACAGCCCAAATGTCCTCAAGCTATCATTATTTCCGCCAAAGCTTTCATTTCTTCAAAGATGTATATTATGCAAGGTTGTTCATAACTAGCGAAAATATACATTTACCGACAACTCATCTTAGAACATAGAACCAGTGTTAAATCTGAGCTCCAATCTATAGTGCGCGCCATCCACGAAGGCGCGCCCCCCCACAGCCCAAGCCGTACAAACTGCGCACAGATTAGTATGAGATTCGCTGTGGAGGTGGAGGGGCGCGTCGTCGTGGATGGCGCGCACTATAGACACGCACGCGGCAGCGTGTCAAGCCAAGTTCAGGAGAAAAAGAACTGGCGCAACGGCCCGGCCGTGGCACTTTTGACTGTTTGTAAGCGGACACCGCAGCCTAATAGACGCTCGCAATTCCAAAGGAGTGACGTGCGCGTTGCCGACCCTTTGCAACATTTGAGGATTGACTGTGTTGACAGCAGAAGGGACAAATTTAGGTCCCTCGCTCTAAAGATATATATTGCAAGCATTTAATAATACTAATGTTTGCAAGTCATGTTCACCGTAATCGATTGTTCAAGTCGGACCAGTTAACTGTCCTACTGAATATGAGATAATGTAACTGTATGTTTGTCCATTGTTCGGGAGTTGTCGCGTTACAACGACCCGATCGTATCTTAATATGGCTAACGGATTCTATTGATATTGTATTACAATTCAATTGCTTGACAGTTGAGGGTGTGACGATATTATATTCGGTAAACTGGTCTAACCTAACCTACATGGGTATTGGGTATAGTGCTTTTATCTCACGAGCGCAGGTGGCCTTGTAGTTGTTACACATACGAACACATAGACAACGTGAACTCATAGCTCCTACGCTCACGCACACATAGACAATGTGCATGTATAGCTCAACACACAACCTGTCTCACCAGCGCTCGTGAGAGTCGTGAGATAGAAGTACTGTAATGAATTCATACAACTTGGAATCGAAGTTCAATACAGTAACCATTTTAATCGCTCATGTGTAAGTATTTAGATTATTTTCTATGTGAATTGACACATGTATCTTAACATTTTCTCTTCGTTACTAATCTTGAACAGCGGGGTAATCACGTAACTGTTTCGAACGGTAGTAATAATCTACGTACGGTCTAAATGTCAAATCCCATACTAAAAAAAAATATGACATTAAAATATGCCTACCGTACGTTAGAAAAGTAACGTGACTACGGAACTAGGTACTTATTGGGGCCCAATGACGTTGATTTTGGATTTTTCATAAATATTATTTCAAACAACACCCAACTGACCACGCTAAACATTATATTCGGCTTACATTCTACTACTGCCAAAACAATCGCTTCGTTACTTAACTTAAACTTGAAAGCATTGTATTTTGCAATCAGGTATAATGTGTAATCAGCTGACCGAGTGAGCGAAGCGATCGAATGTCTCCGTTTCAGCTCGGACAAAAATGTTCTCGTATGTCCGGATCCGGTCTTCCGGATATCCTACTCTGCTCTACATTTCTCAAACGATTTTTGAAAAAAATTGCAAGCAACTTATGTTTTTGTTTTTCAAAATGGTGGAGCCATGGGTCAATGTCTACAGCTCACAGAGCCGCTAGCTATTAAAGCCCTATATAGTATACCTACATATATAATACCTGCGTGATGGTCGCTATGTTCAGAAAAGATGATTGCAGTTTGGCGAAATATTACAGTTTGACCCCACGATTCGTAACTTAGTAACTGTGCATTGGTGTAGTACATTCACCTTTTGCAACCAAAAGCTGTGTTGTAATCGACCAAAGCGTCTGCATTTCAGCTTAGCCAAAAATGCTATCGTATTGCCGGCTGTTCACATTTCTCGCACGGCAGATCGCATTAAAAAAAAAAATATTCGTGACAAACAAAACAATTACAAACAGGTAATTACAAAACCGAAATTTGCTACGAAATGGTCACAACTCGGCGTTATGCTGGCAGAGCCAGCGCATTTCTCGTCCAATGCTCGTGAATGTTAATGAGCAGGGATCTAGAATTTTTGGTCAATTTTTTTATACAACGAGAAACAAGCGCAACTCCAACTGAGTCACGTGCACGTTGCCGACCCTTTATTCAATTTGAGGAATTACTGTGACAGAAGAAGGGACTAATTTAGGTTCCTCGCTCTCAACACTGTGTATCCTAAAATTTAATAAAGGTTCGGTCATTCAGTCCTTGGATTTTTTTCAATAATATACAAGATTCGTGAGTTCTACTGCTCAGAGCTAGAACCACTAATAGTAGAAGTGTAAGTAATAACTCTCTATGGTTAGAATCAGTCTGAGTGTTGTCTGCGTACATAAACAACTTTGGTAAGATTAATGGCAAGTCGAAAATCTACACAAGAAGACCTAAATTGTCACTTGATTGATACCCGTCAACCCGTCATCCTTCCTTCCTACATTATGCCTACATTATTTAATTACTAGCTTTTGCCCGCGACTTCGTCTGCGTAGAACTCGGTCATCACGTTAGAATGTTATTTCATTCTTCTATTTCTTGCGCTTACCTAGTTATCTCTCTTCCATTCTAACTTGAACCCCGTTAAGGGATGATTTCCGGGATAAAAGTATCCTATGTCCTTCCCTAGGACTCAAACTATATCCATACCAAATTTCATCTAAATCGGTTGAGCATTTTAAGGGGAAACAGGCAGACAGAGTTACTTTCGCATGTATAACTCGCCCCGGTTTCGCACGGGTAGTCCAGTTTTAAACAACAACAAACAACAACAAATACCTACTCTTTATTGCACAGCTCAATTAAAGGACACAGATCAGGATCACAGGGAGAGGATTTTTTATGATATAAATTTATTTATCTAAGCTTTTTCCCGCGAAATTTTTCAGATATTCTGATACGGGTGTGGAAAATACTTCATACGCATCAAGTAATGAAGATGAAAACGCGAGCGTAGGGCGCGCGAAAATTATCGAACATTATGACGTAGGTGCGGAAAATACTCATCAAGTAATGTAGATGAAAACGCGAGCGCAGCGAGCGCGAAATTTTTCGAACATTCTGATGCAGGTGCCGAAAAGACTTCATACGCATCAACTATAATGTAGATGAAAACGCGAGCGTACGGCGCGCGAAAATTTTCGAACATTATGATGTAGGTGCGGAAAATGCTCATCAAGTAATGTAGAAGAAAACGCGAGCGCAGCGAGCGCGAAATTTTTCGAACATTATGATGCAGGTGCGGAAAATACTTCATACTCATCAAGTAATGTGTATGAAAACGCGAGCGTAGCGAACGCGAAATTTTTACGAAAATTATGATGCAGGTGCGGAAAAGACTTCAAACGCATCAAGTAATGTAGATGAAAAAGCGAGCGTACGGCGCGCGAAAATTTTCGAACATTATGATGTAGGTGCGGAAAATGCTCATCAAGTAATGTAGAAGAAAACGCGAGCGCAGCGAGCGCGAAATTTTTCGAACATTATGATGCAGGTGCGGAAAATACTTCATACTCATGAAGTAATGTGCATGAAAACGCGAGCGTAGCGAGCGCGAAATATTTCGAACATTATGATACCGGTGCGGAAAATAATTCATACGCATCAAGTCATACAGATGAAAACGCGAGCGTAGCGAACGCGAAATTTTTACGAACATTATGATGCAGGTGCGGAAAAGACTTCAAACGCATCAAGTAATGTAGATGAAAAAGCGAGCGTAGCGCGCGCTAAAGTTTTTGAACATTATGATGTAGGTGCGGAAAATGCTCATCAAGTAATGTAGAAGAAAACGCGAACGCAGCGAGCGCGAAATTTTTCGAACATTATGATGCAATTGCGGAAAATACTTCATACTCATCAAGTAATGTGTATGAAAACGCGAGCGTAGTGAGCGCGAAATGTTTCGAACATTATGATGCAGGTGCGGAAAATATTTCATACGCATCAACTATAATGTAGATGAAAACGCGAGTGTAGGGCGCGCGAAAATTATCGAACATTATGATGTAGATGCGAAAAATGCTCATCAAGTAATGTAGAAGAAAACGCGAGCGCAACGAGCGCGAAATTTTTCGAACATTATGATGCAGGTGCGGAAAATACTTCATACTCATCAAGTAATGTGCATGAAAACGCGAGCGTAGCGAGCGCGAAATATTTCGAACATTATGATACCGGTGCGGAAAATAATTCATACGCATCAAGTCATGCAGATGAAAACGCGAGCGTAGCGAACGCGAAATTTTTACGAACATTATGATGCAGGTGCGGAAAAGACTTCAAACGCATCAAGTAATGTAGATGAAAAAGCGAGCGTAGCGCGCGCTAAAGTTTTTGAACATTATGATGTAGGTGCGGAAAATGCTCATCAAGTAATGTAGAAGAAAACGCGAACGCAGCGAGCGCGAAATTTTTCGAACATTATGATGCAATTGCGGAAAATACTTCATACTCATCAAGTAATGTGTATGAAAACGCGAGCGTAGTGAGCGCGAAATGTTTCGAACATTATGATGCAGGTGCGGAAAATATTTCATACGCATCAACTATAATGTAGATGAAAACGCGAGTGTAGGGCGCGCGAAAATTATCGAACATTTTGATGTAGATGCGAAAAATGCTCATCAAGTAATGCAGAAGAAAACGCGAGCGCAACGAGCGCGAAATTTTTCGAACATTATGATGCAGGTGCGGAAAATACTTCATACTCATCAAGTAATGTGTATGAAAACGCGAGCGTAGCGAGCGCGAAATATTTCAAACATTATGATGCCGGTGCGAAAAATAATTCATGTTCAAGTCATGCAGATGAAAACGCGAGCGTAGCGAACGCGAAATTTTTACAAACATTATGATGCAGGTGCGGAAAAAACTTCAAACGCATCAAGTAATGTAGATGAAAAAGCGAGCGTAGCGTAGTAGTTTTTGAACATTATGATGCAGGTGCGGAAAATAATTCCTACGCGTCATGTAATGTAGATAAAAAAGCGAGTGCGAAATGATTCGAACATTATGATGCAGGTACGGAAAATATTTCATACGCATCAAGCAATGTAGATGATTGAACAAAAAGAAATTGTTCACCTATCAAATGGCTTTGTAAAGGTTGTTGAATAGATATTTTTTGTTCATATTAGTGAAATACCTTTCAAAGTTCAAAGTGCTTTATTGTAAAACATAGGTATAACTGAATACCTACTTTGGTCTGTTCTTTCACTTTCGAAGAAGGAGCAGAGGCCTAGGTTGATAGCGCACCCACCCTGGTTGCTTCTAAGAGTTATGTGATTTTCTGAGAATTGTTTTTTTTTTGCTTCCTATCCGCCTATAACTTTCGAATTTGGTCATACTTGATGTTTATTGTTACGTAGGTATATTTTACTAACGAATACCAATATACCCTAAATTTATGTCTATTACGCGCTGAACGTATTTTATACATTTTGCTGACGGAAAACGCAACTAATCGGCACCTCGAAGAATCTCAATGACACCCATATCGATTATTAAGAAAAGTAAATAAGTAAATGTCCGCCATCTTCGATTTGAAAATGGATATCATTCTTGTAATGAGCACCTCAATAAACAATATTTTATACAAAAATGCGCATACCTAATATATAGGCACATGTCGCAAGTGCTACCATGCAACCGAGAGCCCGCCGCTCTGCGTAGATACCCTCCATCGAAAACAAAAAAAAACCGAGGTTTCGTAGTAAGGTTTGTGAATATTGATAGACTGACTGACCAACATAATTAGATCTCTCATTTCAAACAGTTAATATGGTTTGAGGGACTTTTGTATTTTTGTCTTTAGCCCTGAGAGGCAGAGGTAATGTTATTTCACCCCCCATTTTTCAAATGCTTTCTGTTTATTATAAAATGTTTGAATGGGGTTCTATTTACTTTGCGACCATGTATATTGTAAAATACACAGTAACACCAGGTAACCACTCTCTACACGTCCGCCCGCTATGGCGACTAACAGCTAACTGCCCCCGCTCCTCGCAGTGCGGTATACTACATCCCTTCCTTGTTAACGAAAAAATAAAGATTTTGGATTAGCTTCCACTTGTGATTTTTTGAGTAATTTTCCAATCAATAAACACGTATAACATTAATCAACATATGCAAGAGTCGATATTAGTCGTCAATTTGATCACTGTCCGAAAGTTTCGTCTTCACTATTTTTATTGACAACAGCAACAGCCCATTCACCAGTTTCATTTCAACTTTTAACATTGATCTGTTCTCCAACTTCTATATTGCTATTATATGTATTATATTCCTTTCCTGTCCGCGTATTCCTCTACCTTTTTCTTTGTTTTCTCGGAATCTGTCTCTGACGTTACGTTACGTAAGATTTCTGACTACCAAACTGATCTCGATACATGGCCCTATATTTCTATGAAGTGAATCAAGTACTTATAGTTACTATAAGTTTAATATTTTGACATGTAAAATTCTATATTTTATCAATAAAATGAGTGTGAGTAAGTGATTCCGAATGACTTGGTCTAGTTCTCTAACCACCTCTCACATCCTCATACTGTATCAACACAACCTCTCTGAGTCACTTGTAGGTTTACAAGACAGCCGATCTACGGCTATACGGGTACACAGCCAAGCAGCCACTGTGCATTCTTGGTGAGTGCTCTATGATTCTAACAGTCTCTCAAGTGCTTCAAGGGAGGTATATACAGAAAGATCAAATTTACGATAGTCACATCTCACATCAAGTCATAAGTCTACTAGCATCAAACTCAATCTGTCTGAGTGTATAACAAGTAACTATACTGAAAGTATAATAGCCGATTAACTTATTTCAAAATGTGCTCTCTCTCGGTGCGCCGTGAGGTCTTGGACTTAATGTTTCTGTTTAAGTTACTACACCAAAATATAGAGAGACTGCAACCAACTTCTACAACTTATCAAATTTAGCGCCTATTAGAACTCCTCGGAAACCCATCACGCCTCTATGCTCGCCACTTCGTAGAACTGTGCTCGGATCTAACTCGCCTAAATATCTCGTCTCTGTAAATTATTAAACTTATGTAGTGGCAAAGAATATAGAAACGCTGACTCAAATTTCGCAGATTGATTTATACATTCTTCTCCATGAACAGTAAATAAATACGTAAATGGTCCGTTTGTCTCCTAGCTTACAATTTTTGTTCTTTACTATAGATTACTAATCTTGATAACTACAACTAGTTACTGCACATTTTATTCTGTTTATTACACATTAATTAAGCACTTCTTTTCTAATAATATAATATGAGTATAGGTGACGCTATCTTGCGCATAGCTCTTGTACCTAACCCCTTTTATAGCTTTAATTTGTGTTACTCTTGGTTACTCTCAGTTAGCGTAGGCCTACATTATGTTGCATGCTGTGCTATAACTGAGGGTGGTGGTGGCATTGATTCCGATGCTTCTGGCAGTAAGCGAATAATACTTCTTATCCGACTCTCCTCTACGCTTCCAAGCGCACACTATACCATAGAATAAGTAATAGTACTACGTACAGAAGTTCACTGTTAACAAATCCCCGCGAGGCAAGCCATCACGTGCCTCATCGTGGCCATCTCCTTCTATCACACGCGCATCACTCACTACAGCACTTTCTATCACATTGAAAGTCATCCTAAGGTTGAACTTTGAGCGGCGTGATGACGTCACGCGAGTGAGTCGCCCCTGACTCTTCACACAATTGTACTACCTATGTATGTGGAATTAGCGTCTCTAAGAGACCTTGTTTACCCATCACTAGATTTTATAAAACAAAGTCGCTTCCTGCCGACTGTCTGTCCCTATGTATGCTTAGATTCTTTTTTTTTTAAACTACGCAACAGACTTTCGACTTTTTTAAAATAGACAGAGTGATTAGAGAGGATTGTATATTACACCCGCGCAAAGCCGGGAAAGGTCGCTAGTTTCCAAATATTTCACAGGACTAAATTGATCTCTTGTTGACTCGACCCATATTTTCTTCACTTCAAATCTATATCCAACAACTACTAACGATGCTTGTCTCTTTTCATTTCTGAACACAGTGCACTGTTAGTACCTATTAAAGGCAAGAAAATGATCAGAAAAGTGAACTAAGTCAATTGTCAGTAGAATGATTTATATTTCTCAAAACGGTCGCAGGGCGAGGCATCGACAAAGATACCCAGTCAATAGCCATGTATTCAACCACTATTATGCACTATAACTACCTACTACTTTACTCTTGAACTTCCAGCTGTACCTGTCGTATCGAATATCAATATTCTCTCCACATGTACATATGTATTTATCCATCGGTCTACGTCGACCTTTTTCTATAATCATTATTAACTGATAAAATTGAATAAGATTAGACGATACCAAACCTTGACTACCTAATTTCAACCAAGTTGAACCAGCTGCTGTCGACCACTTCAAGGCACAGTCAAGACACTTTAGGTAACTCTATGTATCTATGCATGTATGTGTGTAAGCACCCAACTGCACACCATAACAAGTTAAAATTATATTTTGAATATTTTAATAATGAATGTAAACTAACATTTGTATTGCATGCTGTTTGTTATTTGTATAACAGCTGGGAAAGGTGAAACACTTATGTACTTACACTAAAGCATGTAAACATACCCTTTTTCTGCGAATAAATAATAATTATTATTAAAACTTTCACCTTTCGTAGATACACACTTGCGTATTAACCGATATAATCGAAACTTAGTTTCATCATCCTCCTAGCGTTATCCCAGTACAGTTGCATCCTGAAGGATGCCTGGGGTCCGCTACCTAATCCCAAGATTTGGCGTAGGCACTAGTTTTTACGAAAGCGACTGCCAACTGACCTTCCAACCCCGAGGGGAAACTAGACCTTATTGGGATTAGGCTTTGTCAAGTGAGTGGGCAACTCGACCGTTAGAAGTTCTCAAGCCGCCCGAAGGCCTCCAACCTGGCTTAACGACTGCTGCCATAAACAGCGACCGGGATCAACGGCTTAACGTGCCTTCCAAAGCACGGGAGCGCTCAGTTAGTATAACCACTCAAAGCGGTCACCCATCCAAGTCCTGACCGCTGCCCACGTTGCTTAACCTTAGATACCGCAAGCGGTACGCAGGCGCCGCTGGCCACGAGCGCTCGCATCGAAACTTAGTTTATGACTAATAAATAACTTATTCAGATTCCTTCAGCATTGTACGACAGTAAGGAGTTCCAAGTATAATATCATTATCATAATATTCCAAAGATCATTATTAACAAACGTCCATGGAAACTATATTAGTCAAGTTGAATAACGAATTTATCACCTCGCTGGGATGAAGGAAAACTATTTACTATTATATATAATTATAATAAACCTTCAGAATACAGATGCTTCACGAAAGATACTCGCCGAGGATTCAATAACAACATGTTGGACCGTGTTGGACTGACGTAATTTTAATGTCACTCACTGTAATCACTTTTCTAAATTACTCTCTATGCGCCACAAAGTACTGTTCTATGTATGCGCACAATGATTTAACAACACCAGCTATGTTTCTCAAATGACTCGACTAGACTACGAGAAGTGATGTTGTTTTAACATCAAATATCCAGGTGGGATCTATTAGCAATGATACTATGAGGTGTTTTATCCATTACGATATTACAGATAAGCTATTTCTCATCATAGTCATCACCTTTTGGCTCAATCTTACTTAGATCAATATCTATACAATGTCTACAACTTGTGAAATTAACCAGTTTCATTGTAATCATAATACTCGTTTAATTTCCAGCTTCTAAGTTAAAACCCATGTCAGAAGACTATTCTTTTTACAAGTAATCTTTCTTTCATATCAATCAATATATGCGACCAGAAAATATATTTCATAGGCCCATTTCAATTTCTCCCATCTGACACCCCCTGATACGGGATCGCCAGCATATACCATACCACCATACCATACTATATTGACATACGACCTTACTTTTATAATGTGTACAGTATGGTATAACACGGGTATTTCCATTCTTGTTCACATCCAACACTATCGCGGTCTATCGAATTGACCTTTTATCCAAGACTCGTGTTAGTAACTAGTTACTGTTCAGGCAGCGTATCAAATACCGCTCAATAAATAACAGTCTACGATAATATCATTAAATACAGTCTATCATATTGACCATTACCACAAGTCTTTCATACCACTTTTATACCGGCAGCCTGTCAAATTGACCCCGTATTACACTGCATGATATAAATTACCACACGGTCTTTAAGTGGTCTTTAATATTGATTGATATTATGAAAGTCTCCCATGTCACTTTCATTCTTGTGGCCTCTCATATTGACCCCTCATATGATGAAAGTCCTCATATCACTTTCATTCGTGCGGCCTCTCATATTGACCTCTTATTTTATGAAAGTCATCATATCACTTTCATTCGTGCGGCCTCTCATATTGACCTCTTATTTTATGAAAGTCATCATATCACTTTCATTCGTGCGGCCTCTCATATTGACCTCTTATTTTATGAAAGTCATCATATCACTTTCATTCGTGCGGCCTCTCATATTTTTATGAAAGTCTTCCATATCACTTTCATATTCCTATAAATATTTATAGCCATGGTCTATCCTTATTGACCTTTCATATGCTCATAAATATTCATAGCCATGGTCTATCCTTATTGACCTTCCATATTCCTATAAATATTTATAGCCATGGTCTATCCTTATTGACCTTCCATATTCCTATAAATATTTATAGCCATATTCTATCCTTATTGACCTTTCATATTCCTATAAATATTTATAGCCATAGTCTATCCTTATTGACCTTTCATATTCCTATAAATATTTATAGCCATAGTGTATCCTGATTGACCTTTCATATTCCTATAAATATTTATAGCCATGGTCTATCCTTATTAACCTTTCATATTCCTATAAATATTTATAGCCATAGTCTATCCTTATTGACCTCTCATATTCCTATAAATATTTATTTATTCAAGTGATCATCAAATTGAATTGCTATTCCAGCTTCATATGTACCAAACATAACCAAGGTATTACTTAATTGACTTGTTATGCCTAGCGATTCGTGGGTACACTATGTACTGATATAAATACTTGTTTACACAGTATGCGTTCAAAATTAATAAGTGCAAGGTGGTACCACGGCAATGAATCAATGAAGATTTTTTTTACATCGCACGCATCCCCAACAACTAAGTAGGTACGTCACGAATTAGTTACTTTAGTGACATAATTCAACGTTTAATGACCTTTAATGGAAATTGGTTTCTCATCACTTTTATACACAGTTGAAGGTATTACTCGCTTTTTTATTGAAATTGATGTCTAAATCACTTTCATACACAGTTGAAGCAATTCGGTACCAAGCGCATCAATTTGGTACATAAGTAAGCAAGTATAAAGTGTACTATGCATCGAAGTAAACATCCAATGACTCATCGAAAACCTGCTGCACCGACCGGCCGGTCGATGCCAAATCTATAACATAAGTATTGTTACAAATGCGCGAAGACACTAAATCGCGTTATCTGTGCATTAGTTTTCGTGAGATTATTATAACGTAGTCATTCACATCTAACTTCGATAATTCTCTTTTATTCGTACACATTTTTTACCTTCTTACTTTCCCTTCCTTTTACGTAAAATTTCCAATCAGGACTTACGTTTTTCCTCGTTCGCCATTGTAAAATACACAGTAACACCAGGTAACCACTCTCTACACGTCCGCCCGCTATGGCGACTAACAGCTAACTGCCCCCGCTCCTCGCAGTGCGGTATACTACATATATACTTACCAATTTTCAAGCCTGTAAATCATGAACTGAAAGACTTCTCATACAAAGTTTAACCCCTCTTTTCACCCCCTTTCATCCCTAACCTGTATGATTTTTATAGCCTATAACCTGGCCGAAGATCCAATAAACATATTAGTGAAGGCTGTATTAAAATCCATTCGCTAGTTTTCGCGTGATAGTTAGACAAATAAACAGACAGACAAACAGACAAACAGACAAACAGACAAACAGACACGAATTCTAAAAACAGTTGAAACGTGTTCTGTTATCGATTCTTAGACCCCTCCATCGATTTTTTTACTAATATCTTCAATGTACAGATTTTCGACCCTCTTCTGCTTTATTATATGTATAGATGACGTTGCTCATAAACTACGGAGTTAATTCTTTCAACGCCATTCATGGACAAGGGACAGTTTTCAGCGCGTCACATCGTGTCACAACGGAAGATAATGGCGTCGGAAGTAACGGTGTGGCCTTAATAGGGTCGCATTAAAACGGGACTCGTAAAGGACTGTAACGGACACTGACAGGGGCTGATAATGGATAGTGTACAACGGAAATGTGAGCCGCATCATTGAGTGTTTATCCCATTTACATTTACTTTGTCGAATTTTAATTCTTCAATTGATGCAAGAGTTCGCGCTTCAAAATTGTCACACTTCAAAAACCCAAATAAACCTTAAGTAGGTATTCCAATTTAGCCATGCTTTAGAAGGCATTTTAGCAAAACCTTTTCCTTATCCGCACATGAAATTATGCAGCGTCCCTCCATATCCATACATCAACTTCAACACAGATAGGATCAGCGGCCCGCGCCCAAAATAAGCCGTATTTATCTACCTTCCATTTCGTACGATGACCTGAGCAAATTCCTAAAGTCAAAAGATGTTTTTTAATACAACAGTGATGGCAAACAAGCTGACGGCCTGCCTGGTGGTGGTAGATACCGCAGGCTATTGACGCCTGCGACTCCAGAAGACTTGAGGGTTCGTTGTGTTAACAGGTAGAGACTTGTACAAATCAAAAAATCCAAACAAAATAGGCCTCAAGGCCACTTTAACAAGTCCATTAAAATTACACCAGATGGGCCAAGATGATCGCGTATATGTCGGACATATAGCATTCGTCCCTCTCGCACTTACATACTTGACAGTAAGGGACCAAATGCTATACGTCCGACTTATAAGCGATCATCTTAGCTCCTCTGGCTGGTGGTGTCTTTTATCTAGATGCGATGAGGGCCCTGGTGGATGCACTTCGACCCAATGGGGTCTTTTGTGCAACGCTTTTTTATGGACGCTTGCGGCTAAAGAAGAATCACATGCGCATTGCCGACCCTTTGTAGAGAATTCGCTGTGTGCCTTTTAACATGTTGTGGGTACCTACCTAGTACCTACTATACGAATACGTCCAAAATACAGAGACAAATTCATGCTGATGAATCTCATGATACAAATATTTGCCCAGACCGGGATTCGAACCTTAGGACAGTGAGCTTCGTAGGCAGGGTCACTAACCAAGAGATTTAGCAATCGGTCGTCACACAACGCCAAATTACATCATCAATTGTGATTTGTACGTGAGCGTAACACATGTGAGTAGGTATGTTATTAAAATGAGATAATAATATAACGGATATGAACGGATAACAATGGTTCTTCTTCTTTAATTCAATAACTGATTGAGTTGTACTTGTTATCATTACTAAAGGCTCGCCTGCGCCGTCAGTTATTGTAAAATACACGATATAATTTAATAATACGAGGAGTTTAACTTGTAAATTACAGACACGTGATCGAACCGTTTGGACGCCAAGAATCCAAGAACACTTAAAAATGTGCAACACTAGTAGATAACCCATAAAAAGCGGCATAAAAAGTGTCTCTTACTATAAATATATGTGATAAAATCATAACTTACATGCACATAAGCCGTTAACTTTTGACCACAGGAGGGACGACTTTTGTTTTTTCAAGTGTTTATGACCCATTAAGTAAGTAGGTATATAAGTATTCTAAATCTATCAAAGTAGCCCCATTTTTTTCTAAAGTAACAGGTTTACAGTAAATTTATTTATTTTTATTAGTTATTTGTTGTTATTAAGTTTAATCGTATTCGGTCAACCTTAAAGACAACGGCCTGCCTCATCAAACTTAGAAATGTGCATTTCTCTGAAAGCAATACGTTCGCCAAAAAAATTGGCATAATAATGTTTTAGGACGTGCAGCAATTTGTTAACCATTTTAATGTACTCTACGTTTTTAATTGTGTATCATTACCAAAGGGGAATATTTTGCAGATATTAACTAGTGTTATGTTTAGCTTAATTATAGAATTTTTAATGCTTTATTATAAAAGTCGTGTAGTCGTGTCGTAATAAAAAATATCCTAAAAATTCGTTGTCAACGTATTTTATGGTTTATATACAAATATCTGGGCGGCCGAGCTATGCTCGGCGTTTTCCCGGGCATGAGACCTAGCTAGATCGATTGCTCGTCCCCGAAAACCCCCACATACCAAATTTCATCAAAATCGTTAGAGCCGTTTCCGAGATCCCCGAAATAAATATATAAATAAATAAATATACAAGAATTGCTCGTTTAAAGATATAAAAAAAATATTAAAAGTAAAGTAGGTATATTATCTAGCTAAACAACAGGTAGTAATTTAACTACTCTCTACCCAAGTACCCATTTACCTCAAGCCAAGTCGTAAAGTTTAATTAAACTTACATTATCTATCTATACTTTCAACAATTAGACATTTAGGTACGACGTACACTAGCATCCGGATAAAGTGAAAAATAGAAATTTGTTATTTTAATGGTCAATTAGTTGTGTGTTCATTTCTCTCTGTGTTTGCATATTGCATTCAATTTAAGGGGATCAATCAATTTGTTTTTTTTTTTAATTTATACCAACGAACAAACGGTCAACAAGTACGGCCTGCCTGATACTAACCGGACATTGTACCTATGGACGCTTGAGGCTTCATTACCTAGTTTAAAGGTTCGTTGTGTCAATAGCTAGAAAGAATTGCAACTCGATCTCAACAAAGGCCTTTCTTGCCACTAGAGATACCAATTGTTCGGTAAAAAATCGGTATTCATCATTTTTAGGGTTCCGTACCTCGAAAGGAAAAAACGGAACCCTTAAAGGATCACTTTGCTGTCCGTCCGTCCGTCTGTCTGTCTGTCAAGACCATTTTTCTCAGGAACGCGTGGAGTTATCAAGCTGGAATTTATATCAAATACTCTACTACCTCTCCCTCCCCCTCTACTGTCCCTTGGAGCTGTGAAAAAATTAAACTTCTAAGCCAACGCAATCAAAAGATACAGCCGTTTATGCCGCAAATTTTCGACACTCGCAAGGGAATCAAAACCTACAGGGTACTTCCCGTGAACTCAGAATCTAGAAATTTGGCACGAAGCAACGTCTTAGCACAGATAAAGGAAAAATTGCGAAAACCGTAAATTTTTAGTTACGTCATATAATAAAAATATTTTTAATATATTTTTTTTTACTTGGTCCATAACTATGACTCGATTGTCGTGATGGGTGAACTTTTACTTATATACCTACAGGTTTGTACGGAACCCTCGGTGCGCGAGTCCGACTCGCACTTGGCCAGTTTTTTTTTTAAATTTCAGTATCTGGCAAAAGCTGGATTGAATATTCGGCCGAATGTTCGTTCTGTGAAACCCATATTTTGTGGATATATCCTCACCACCAGCCTATAATAGTCTTATGGTCACTTATGGTCATGCCAATTGATATCTAGCCCAAAAGGTGTAAATTTATTCACTTCAATAACATACTCGTAAAACAAAATAACAATAAATTCTCCCGAAACGTCCGTAATATAATACCTTAGGGTGACACAACCAATTATGGACAGTTTAAGAACAAGCACCAATAATGGACACGTCAACCCTTATTCAAAGATAATACGGTTTTAAATTGAATGTTCTATAAAAAATTAATGACTCTTATTTTCTTTTACATAAGAGTTAATGTACATCATTGGGCCTTGTCCATTACTGGTGGTGTCACCCTACTTATAACTTACGAGTATATCATGCTAACTTAGCTGGGCTGGGACTCGAACTCTCATAACCTACCAATTTGTACGTATTGAACCTGTCCATTTACATATTACAATTTAGCCTTAAATATGCATTATTAAACTTAAAATTATCCGTATGTTGAACTTAATTTTAAATACACCGATGACACGATAAGTTCTCGTATTAAAATACAATAGAATTTGGTAGTTGCATCCTCATTAAGAGGTCATAATATTTAGTAAAAAATATGGTGGTCACAGTTGGCTGATGAGACTCATTGTCATTTGCGTGCTTCCGAGACCAAGGCTTTACTGATGATAACTCTGCCCAAGGCTTTAAAATGTAATTTAACTGCTACAATTCTTAGTAAGCACGTTAATAATAAAATACTCCATTGTTTTTTGCGATTGCCTTGCATTGGGTATGACTTACTAGGGCCCTTGGCCGTTATCAGTTATAAAACGCTTTTTTATTGATTATTTTTAAAATTAAAAAAAAAACAATTGACAAAAACTTATGTCTAAAAACATCGTCCCGCAAAACCGTTTGCACAGTTTGACTGTGGGAACCTTCAGTCTATTACAATATAACTTAATGGTATAGTATACTTAAACTGCTAAAAAATCTATACATATAATAAAGCAGAAGAGGGTCGAAAATCTGTACATTGAAGATATTAGTAAAAAAATTGATGGAGGGGTCTAAGAATCGATAACAGAACACGTTTCAACTGTTTTTAGAATTCGTGTCTGTTTGTCTGTTTGTCTGTTTGTCTGTTTGTCTGTCTGTTTATATGTCTAACTATCACGCGAAAACTAGCGAATGGATTTTAATACAGCCTTCACTAATATGTTTATTGGATCTTCGGCCAGGTTATAGGCTATAAAAATCATATAGGTTAGGGATGAAAGGGGGTGAAAAGAGGGGTTAAACTTTGTATGAGAAGTCTTTCAGTTCATGATTTACAGGCTTGAAAATTGGTAAGTATATACATGGACGCAAAGTAAATAGAACCCCATTCAAACATTTTATAATAAACAGATAGTATTTGAAAAAATGGGGGGTGAAATAACAATACCTCTGCCTCTCAGGGCTAAAGACAAAAATACAAAAGTCCCTCAAACCATATTAACTGTTTGAAATGAGAGATCTAATTATGTTGGTCAGTCAGTCTCTACTCTATCAATAGGGTAGCATTTAACGAACCACCAAATTAATTGCCGAATGATGCCCTAAAAAATTACATTTGATTACCAAAAATACTAGATTCGCACCAAATTTTCAACTCCATTTAAATATAAAGTGCAACTCGAAGAAGTAACATGTCGATAACCTATTAAATTAAATTATTACCAAATAAATTAGTCTCTACCCAAAAATACTTAATGATCACCTAATTTCAAACACCAAATTTCATATAATTCGCATCCAAATATAACTGGGATCGTAATCCTATTAAAATTAATTACAGCCAAATAATTCTTTCGATACCCAGAAATACTACATGATCACCTAATTTCAAGCGTCATTTGTTTCATCAAATTAATATCTAGTCTATAATACCGGATCTACGCAATGTAAGAAACGCAAGCGTCATGTTTCGGATTCATCGAGCGACATGTGTCGGACCGACACGCGACATGTTCGGTCTCATCGAGCGACATGTTTCGAACTCACACGCGACATGTTTCGGATCCAGCGACATGTCTCGGACCCATCGAGCGACATGTGGGTGTCATCGAGCGACATGTTTCGGACTCACACGCGACATGTTTTGGATCCAGCGACATGTCTCGGACCCATCGAGCGACATGTTGGGGTCATCGAGCGACATGTTTCGGACTCACACGCGACATGTTTCGGATCCAGCGACATGTCTCGGACCCATCGAGCGACATGTTGGGGTCATCAAGCGACATGTTTCGGACTCACACGCGACATGTTTCGGATCCAGCGACATGTCTTGGACCCATCGAGTGACATGTTGCAGTCATCGAGCGACATGTGTCGGACCGACACGCGACATGTTCGGACTCATCGAGCGACATGTTTCGGACTCACACGCGACATGTTTCGGATCCAGCGACATGTCTCGGACCCATCGAGCGACATGTTGGGGTCATCGAGCGACATGTTTCGGACTCACACGCGACATGTTTCGGATCCAGGGACATGTCTCGGACCCATCGAGCGACATGTTGGGGTCATCGAGCGACATGTTTCGGACTCACACGCGACATGTTTCGGATCCAGCGACATGTCTCGGACCCATCGAGCGACATGTTGGAGTCATCGAGCGACATGTGACGGACCGACACGCGACATGTTCGGGCTCATCGAGCGATATGTTTCGGACTCACACGCGACATGTTTCGGATCCAGCGACATGTCTCGGACCCATCGAGCGACATGTTGGGGTCATCGAGCGACATGTTTCGGACTCACACGCGACATGTTTCGGATCCAGCGACATGTCTCTGACCCATCGAGCGACATGTTGGGGTCATCGAGCGACATGTTTCGGACTCACACGCGACGTTGTGGTTACCGAGTGACATGTTTTGAACTAACACGCGACATGTTCGGGCTCATCAAGCGACAAGTTTCGGATCCAGCGACATGTCTCGGACCCATCGAGCGACATGTTGGGGTCATCGAGCGACATGTTTCGGACTCACACGCGACATGTTTCGGATCCAGCGACATGTCTCGGACCCATCGAGCGACATGTTGGGGTCATCGAGCGACATGTTTCGGACTCACACGCGACATGTTTCGGATCCAGCGACATGTCTCGGACCCACCGAGCGACATGTTGGGGTCATCGAGCGACATGTTTCGGACTCACACGCGGCATGTTTCGGATCCAGCGACATGTCTCTGACCCATCGAGCGACATGTTGGGGTCATCGAGCGACATGTTTCGGATCCAGCGACATGTCTCGGACCCATCGAGCGACATGTTGGGGTCATCGAGCGACATGTTGGGGTCATCGAGCGACATTTTGGGGTCATCGAGCGACATGTTTCGGACTCACACGCGACATGTTCGGGCTCATCAAGCGACATGTTTCGGACGCATCCAGCGACATGTTTCGGATCCAGCGACATGTCTCGGACCCATCGAGCGACATGTTGGGGTCATCGAGCGACATGTTTCGGACTCACACTCGACATGTTTCGGATCCAGCGACATGTCTCGGACCCATCGAGCGACATGTTGGTGTCATCGAGCGACATGTTTCGGACTCACACGCGACATGTTTCGGATCCAGCGACATGTCTCGGACCCATCGAGCGACATGTTGGGGTCATCGAGCGACATGTTTCGGACTCACACGCGACATGTTTCGGATCCAGCGACATGTCTCGGACCCATCGAGCGACATGTTGGGGTCATCGAGCGACATGTTTCGGATTCACACGCGACATGTTTCAGATCCAGCGACATGTCTCTGACCCATCGAGCGACATGTTGGGGTCATCGAGCGACATGTTTCGGACTCACACGCGACGTTGTGGTTACCGAGTGACATGTTTTGAACTAACACGCGACATGTTCGGGCTCATCAAGCGACAAGTTTCGGATCCAGCGACATGTCTCGGACCCATCGAGCGACATGTTGGGGTCATCGAGCGACATGTTTCGGACTCACACGCGACATGTTTCGGATCCAGCGACATGTCTCGGACCCATCGAGCGACATGTTGGTGTCATCGAGCGACATGTTTCGGACTCACACGCGACATGTTTCGGATCCAGCGACATGTCTCGGACCCATCGAGCGACATGTTGGGGTCATCGAGCGACATGTTTCGGACTCACACGCGACATGTTTCGGATCCAGCGACATGTCTCGGACCCATCGAGCGACATGTTGGGGTCATCGAGCGACATGTTTCGGATTCACACGCGACATGTTTCAGATCCAGCGACATGTCTCTGACCCATCGAGCGACATGTTGGGATCATCGAGCGACATGTTTCGGACTCACACGCGACATGTTTCGGATCCAGCGACATGTCTCGGACCCATCGAGCGACATGTTGGGGTCATCGAGCGACATGTTTCGGACTCACACGCGACATGTTCGGGCTCATCAAGCGACATGTTTCGGACGCATCCAGCGACATTTTTCGGATCCAGCGACATGTCTCGGACCCATCGAGTGACATGTTGGAGTCATCGATGACATGTTTCGGACTCACACGCGACATGTTCGGGCTCATCAAGCGACATGTTTCGGACGCATCCAGCGACATGTTTCGGATCCAGCGACATGTCTCGGACCCATCGAGCGACATGTTGGAGTCATCGAGCGACATGTTTCGGACTCACACGCGACATGTTCTGGCTCATCCAACGACATGTTTCGGACTCAACAGGTGGTGGTTCTGGCGCTTCGCCGGCCGCTACCGCGGCACGCTCGCTTCGCTCGCTCGGCTCGCGCGTTGTATATATATATATATATATATATATATATATAAATATAACACATTTTGAGTCCGAAATATGTCGCTTGATGAGCCCGAACATGTCGCGTGTTAGTCCGAAACATGACGCTCGATGACCCCAACATGTCGCTCGATGGGTCCGAGACATATCGCTGGATCCGAAACATGTCGCGTGTGAGTCCGAAACATGTCGCTCGATGACCCCAACATGTCGCGTGTCGGTCCGACACATGTCGCTCGATGACCCCAACATGTCGCTCGATGGGTCCGAGACATATCGCTGGATCCGAAACATGTCGCGTGTGAGTCCGAAACATGTCGCTCGATGATCCCAACATGTCGCTCGATGGGTCCGAGACATGTCGCTGGATCCGAAACATGTCGCGTGTGAGTCCGAAACATGTCGCTCGATGACCCCAACATGTCGCGTGTCGGTCCGACACATGTCGCTCGATGACCCCAACATGTCGCTCGATGGGTCCGAGACATGTCGCTGGATCCGAAACATGTCGAGTGTGAGTCCGAAACATGTCGCTCGATGACCCCAACATGTCGCTCGATGGGTCCGAGACATGTCGCTGGATCCGAAACATGTCGCGTGTGAGTCCGAAACATGTCGCTCGATGACCCCAACATGTCACTCGATGGGTCCGAGACATGTCGCTGGATCCGAAACATGTCGCGTGTGAGTCCGAAACATGTCGCTCGATGGGTCCGAGACATGTCGCTGGATCCGAAACATGTCGCGTGTGAGTCCGAAACATGTCGCTCGATGGCCCCAACATGTCGCTCGATGGGTCCGAGACATGTCGCTGGATCCGAAACATGTCGCGTGTGAGTCCGAAACATGTCGCTCGATGACCCCAACATGTCGCTCGATGGGTCCGAAACATGTCGCTGGATCCGAAACATGTCGCGTGTGAGTCCGAAACATGTCGCTCGATGACCCCAACATGTCGCTCGATGGGTCCGAGACATGTCGCTGGATCCGAAACATGTCGCGTGTGAGTCCGAAACATGTCGCTCGATGACCCCAACATGTCGCTCGATGGGTCCGAGACATGTCGCTGGATCCGAAACATGTCGCGTGAGAGTCCGAAACATGTCGCTCGATGACCCCAACATGTCGCTCGATGGGTCCGAGACATGTCGCTGGATCCGAAACATGTCGCTGGATGCGTCCGAAACATGTCGCTTGACGAGCCCGAACATGTCGCGTGTTAGTCCGAAACATGTCGCTCGATGACTCCAAACATGTCGCTCGATGGGTCCGAGACATGTCGCTGGATCCGAAACATGTCGTTGTGTGAGTCCGAAACATGTCGCTCGATGACCCCAACATGTCGCTCGATGGGTCCGAGACATGTCGCTGGATCCGAAACATGTCGCGTTTGAGTCCGAAACATGTCGCTCGATGACCCCAACATGTCGCTCGATGGGTCCGAGACATGTCGCTGGATCCGAAACATGTCGCGTGTGAGTCCGAAACATGTCGCTCGATGATCCCAACATGTCGCTCGATGGGTCCGAGACATGTCGCTGGATCCGAAACATGTCGCGTGTGAGTCCGAAACATGTCGCTCGATGAGCCCGAACATGTCGCGTGTCGGTCCGACACATGTCGCTCGATGACCCCAACATGTCGCTCGATGGGTCCGAGACATGTCGCTGGATCCGAAACATGTCGCGTGTGAGTCCGAAACATGTCGCTCGATGACTCCAACATGTCGCTCGATGGGTCCGAGACATGTCGCTGGATCCGAAACATGTCGCTTGATGAGCCCGAACATGTCGCGTGTTAGTCCAAAACATGTCACTCGGTAACCACAACGTCGCGTGTGAGTCGCTCAATAATTAATTTGAATGTATTAACTACAATATAGCTTGTAATGTGTATAATATTTGGACGTAATTCTAATAACAAATGATGCACGAGATTTGGTGGTAGTTTAGTATTTTTGGTGGTACTTGAGAATTTTTTGATGCGATTATAAAATTTCAGGGAACGCAATAAGTAAAATAGCTGCTACTGCTGGAATAATAGGTATGAGTGGTTAGGTGATCTGAAATTGATGGTCGATACATTTTTTTGAGTGTTCAGCCTTATTTTAGGGTTCGAAAATTTGGTGATATCAAAAGTTATTTAGGTGATCATTTTATTTGTTCCCCTATCAATATTCACAAACCTTACTATGAAACCTCGGTTTTTTTTTTGTTTTCGATGGAAGGTACCTACGCAGAGCGGCGGGCCCTCGGTTGCATGGTAGCACTTGCGACATGTACCTATATATTAGGTATGCGCATTTTTGTCTAAAATATTGTTTATTGAGGTGCTCATTACAAGAATGATATCCATTTTCAAATCGAAGATGGCGGACATTTACTTATTTACTTTTCTTAATAATCGATATGGGTGTCATTGAGGTTCTTCGAGGTGCCGATTAGTTGCGTTTTCCGTCAGCAAAATGTATAAAATACGTTCAGCGCGTAACAGACATAAATTTAGGGTATATTGGTATTCGTTAGTAAAATATACCTACGTAACAATAAACATCAAGTATGACCAAATTCGAAAGTTATAGGCGGATAGGAAGCAAAAAAAAACAATTCTCAGAAAATCACATAACTCTTAGAAGCAACCAGGGTGGGTGCGCTATCAACCTAGGCCTCTACTCCATCTTCGAAAGTGAAAGAACAGACCAAAGTAGGTATTCAGTTATACCTATGTTTTACAATAAAGCACTTTGAACTTTGAAAGGTATTCCACTAATTTATGAACAAAAAAATATCTATTCAACCACCTCTTTACAAAGCCATTTGATAGGTCAACAATTTCTTTTTGTTCAATCATCTACATTGCTTGATGCGTATGAAGTATTTTCCTTACCTGCATCATAATGTTCGAATCATTTCGCACTCGCTTTTTTATCTACATTACTTGACGCGTAGGAATTATTTTCCGCACCTGCATCATAATGTTCAAAAACGTTAGCGCGCGCTACGCTCGCTTTTTCATCTACATTACTTGATGCGTTTGAAGTCTTTTCCGCACCTGCATCATAATGTTTGTAAAAATTTCGCGTTCGCTACGCTCGCGTTTTCATCTGCATGACTTGATGCGTATGAATTATTTTCCGCACCGGCATCATAATGTTCGAAATTTCGCGCTCGCTACGCTCGCGTTTTCATACACATTACTTGATGAGTATGAAGTATTTTCCGCACCTGCATCATAATGTTCGAAAAATTTCGCGCTCGCTGCGCTCGCGTGTTCTTCTACATTACTTGATGAGCATTTTTCGCATCTACATCATAATGTTCGATAATTTTCGCGCGCCCTACACTCGCGTTTTCATCTACATTATAGTTGATGCGTATGAAATATTTTCCGCACCTGCATCATAATGTTCGAAACATTTCACGCTCACTACGCTCGCGTTTTCGTACACATTACTTGATGAGTATGAAGTATTTTCCGCAATTGCATCATAATGTTCGAAATATTTCGCGCTCGCTGCATTCGCGTTTTCTTCTACATTACTTGATGAGCATTTTCCGCACCTACATCATAATGTTCAAAAACTTTAGCGCGCGCTACGCTCGCTTTTTCATCTACATTACTTGATGAGCATTTTCCGCACCTACATCATAATGTTCGAAAATTTTCGCGCGCCGTACGCTCGCGTTTTCATCTACATTATAGTTGATGCGTATGAAGTCTTTTCGGAACCTGCATCAGAATGTTCGAAAAATTTCGCGCTCGCTGCGCTCGCGTTTTCGTCTACATTACTTGATGAGTATTTTCCGGACCTACGTCATAATGTTCGATAATTTTTGCGCACCCTACGCTCGCGTTTTCATCGACATTATAGTTGATGCGTATGAAGTATTTTCCTCACCTGCATCAAAACATTTCGCGCTCACTACGCTCGCGATTTTCTTCATTTCTTGATGCGTATGAAGTATTTACCGCACCTGCATATTAATGTTCAAAAATTTCGCGCTCGCTGCGCTCGCGTTTTCAACTACATTACTTGATGAGTATGAAGTATTTTCCGCACCTACATCATAATGTTCGAAAATTTTCGCGCGCCCTACGCTCGCGTTTTCATCTACATTAGTTGATGCGTGTGAAATCTTTTCCGTGCCTGCATCATAATGTTCGAAACATTTCGCACTCACTACGCTTGCGTTTTTATCTTCATTACTTGATGCGTATGAAGTATTTTCCGCACCTGCATCACAATGTTCTTTTTTGTCATTTTGCGCTCGCTACGCTCGCGTTTTCATCTACATTACTTGGTGCGTATGAAGTCTTTTGCACACCTGCATCGTAATGTTTGAAAAAATTCGCGCTCGCTGCGCTCGCGTTTTCATCTTCATTACTTGATGCGTATGAAGTATTTTCCACACCCGTATCAGAATATCCGAAAAATTTCGCGCTCGCTCCGCTCGCGCGCGTTTTCACCTACTTCCTTCGTAATATATATTTTGTCCTCTGTCATGTGTTTCATGTCGGCGCATTGAGCCGGCGTGCGCAATGTTTGGCGAGACAGCCGGTGTAGAAGTTGATATGGATATTCACGCGAATGAAGTCGCGGGAAAAAGCTTAGATAAATAAATTTAAATCATAAAAAATCCTCTCCCTGTGATCCTGATCTGTGTCCTTTAATTGAGGTGTGCAATAAAGAGTAGGTATTTGTTGTTGTTTAAAACTGGACTACCCGTGCGAAACCGGGGCGGGTTATACATGCGAAAGTAACTCTGTCTGCCTGTTTCCCCTTAAAATGCTCAACCGATTTAGATGAAATTTGGTATGGATATAGTATGAGTCCTAGGGAAGGACATAGGATACTTTTATCCCGGAAATCATCCCTTAACGGGGTTTAAGTTAGAATGGAAGAGAGATAACTAGGTAAGCGCAAGAAATAGAAGATTTTTTTTTTATTATTAATACCTAATGGGATTGCTCTTGGCCAGCATCTAGCCAGGGAAATAACATTCTAACGCGATGACCGAGTTCTACGCAGACGAAGTCGCGGGCAAAAGCTAGTAAAAAATAAATGTAGGCTTATATATATGTTGTGGCAAGAAGTAGATTATCTATTCCATTTTTAATAATATCTATTTGTATTGACATATCCTCTTCATTCTTATCTAGTTCGGACTATTGCTACCTGATTTTAGATTTTACATACCTATATAAATTTTTTGGGCTTTTTTAGTACGATTTTTTCAAACCTAATTTCAAGATAAAACTGTTTTATAGCGTAAATTTCTACTGCACACTAGGTAGGTACTCGTATATAAAAGCTAAAAAATGGCTCCGATACCTACTATCAAAACTTTCAGCATAAGTATCGTAATCCTTTAATCAGCTTTTTAAATTACCATAAATGTTTGATCTCAAATCTTAAAACTTGAAAATTTTTGGTTCTATGTTAAGAGTCTGCTTATTTTATAAAACCCATTAAAAAATCTGAAACATTAAAAATATATAGATATATTATGTATGTTTGTATGCATGTATGTTTTTATCTCAAAAACTACCGCGTAATGTCTGTTATAAAATTACTGTTTAATAAAAAGCTCCACGTACCTTATATTTCATCATAACAAAACTACACACACGCACAAACTAAAGCTCACTTCGCAAACTAAAAAAAAAACTTTAAAAATATCGTAAGTGAAGAGGATTCGCGCGCGAAACCGTGCCGCGCATGCGTGTGGCTGCTGCGGCTGCAATGGCGGCTTGTCGTCGCGCGCTTCAGTTTTCCTTCCCGCCAACTACGTACAACGACCCAGAAGGTGAAGGTAACAAAACAAATCAACTATGACTCGCCGGCCGCTGAAATCGCTGTCAGCAATCCTTAGGTCTTGTACGCATTGTTTTGAAATAATTTTTGATGAGAGTTGGTAAAGTTGATTTCACTGGTTTCTAGTCAGAGACAGAGGAAAGCGGATCCGGATGTCATAAGAACAATTTATGCGATGCTTGTTGCTGAAACTTAAGACATATACTTAAGCTGGAGGTCCCGGGTTCGAATCCCGGCCGGGGCATTTATTTGTGTGATGAGCACGAATATTTGTTCTTGGGTCTTGGATGTTTTCTATGTATTTAAGTATTTATTTATCTATATAAGTATGTATATCGTCGCTTAGTACCCATAGTACAAGCTTTGCTTAGTTTGGGACTAGGTTGATTTGTGTAAGATTGTCCACAAATATTTATTTATTTTATTTATATATTTTCTTTTTTTGTCATTTACAAGAAAATATATACAACAATAACTTAAATAATATCAAAGCTAACTTAAATCTAAAACAGGTCCTTGCGGCATTGTACCGTGCATGCTAGCGGCGGCGTAGCGGCATTTCCTCGCTGTATCTTTTCTTTCATTTTCGTCATCAAAAATTCAAGTAGGTATAAGTATGAAGCAGAAGCAATAAGTATGTATATAATCCGTAAAATGTATCCCAATTCGGGCTCCTTTTCACTGGTTAAGAGTCTGATTCCCGTAGGGTTAGCTACGTCGACTTAGTTGATTTGTCCACTAAATACGTAACGTGAAACTGTCATAGCTAAAGCTAAGTACCTAATTAATAGGACTCCTATAAATTGGTCGTGACTGTCGTGAGTACAATCAAGTTGTGAAAAAAACAATATATAAGTAAGTATATGGCAGTTTTATTCAATCATTATATTTTTTAAAGAAAATAGGTAGGTATAGGTGTTCGAACACAGAGAAAACGCTAGATAGCGACCACTTTCGTCGGTTTGCGATGATTGGGACCACCATAAATACGTCGTAAAATGATTATAATTTACTTTTTAAAAAGTTATTTACATGAGTATCACGCGCATAATTATCACGTTATTATCAAGTTTTTTCGATTCAGTATAAGTCCGTACGTCCGTAGGCTTTGGGGAATTAAGGTGTGGCGAAACTTATTGGCATCCAAATAGTATACGCCTGAAACTCTAAACGACTGTGGTATAGTATAGAAGGCCGTAACAACCTTCAATGTTTTGTTTAATAGTTATAATTATAACCAATACCAACACTTAGGCTGGAAACAGTGCTCGACCGACGGTCAGCGCTGACCGTCGAGCACTCTGTTTCCAACCTTAGAGTTCGGTACAGTCAAAGGCATTAATACCTATCTGTACACGCTCTTACGCCCTTGTCAAGTTGTCAATAAAGTCATGTTTGCATATTTTATCACTCGAGTGCGTGCATATATTTTTCATGTTAACTATACTACCTGATGTAAACTAAGTAGTAAGATGATTGTAAGTTGAGGTTCATTAAAACACAGTCGGCGTTCGTCTTCTACTCGTATTAGGTAGGTAGTTACTTTACAAGTCTTTTCTCATCCACACATCCAACTCGTCCAATTGCTAATTAGTCTGTCGTAGGAAGCCACTTAATGAGTGACGCAGATCGCAGATCCGCACGTGTTTACTTCCACGATTGTATCTCTTTGTTGTCATCCTGATCTTCTATACGATATCCGTCTTCCTAGCATTAAAGGTTTTTATGTTCAACTTTTGTGTGACATTTTTGGCGAATTAGGCCGTAAAACAAGACCATAGCGCTAGCTAAGTAGGTACCAAGACCCTAGCGCTAGTATAAATAAAGCGGGTATTACACTGTCCTGAATTCAGAATGTTTAGAGCGGTACGTACCTAAGTATATGTTAGAGCGAGATGCTTCAACTCCCCTCCCCTAGTCAGGATTCTGAATTCAGGACAGTGTAATACCCGCTTAAAGGCTAAACACGCGCTACAGCAGCCGGCAATGGGATGGGTTGAACAGATTATGTCAAAATATTTTCCAGCATGATTGAGAAAAGTCATAAACAAACCTTTTCATCCCTCGACTATTGAATACCATTGAACACCCATGGCACCCAAAGGCCTTTAGCACGTACCTACCTATGCAACCATCTTTCTCTCTTCTATCACTAACACCACAGAATAAAGCGGGTATTACACTGTCCTGAATTCAGGACACTTAGAAGGGTTCCGACCTATACGTTAGAGCGAGATGCTTCAACTCCCCTCCACTAGTTAGGCCGGCCGCAGACGGAGTTGACGCCTCTCGCTCTAAGAGTGAGAGGCTTCAACTCCCCTCCCCTCCGATTCCGTTCTGAATTCCGTGCGTGTGCGGCCGGCATTAGGACGCCTGATTCAGGACAGTGTAATCCCCGCTTAAGTAATAACACTACGTACAGAAGCCTCACTGTTAACAAATCCCCGCGAGGCAGGCCAAACGTGCCTACGCTTGGCCATCATCTCCTTCTATCGCACGCGCATCACTCGCTACATCACTTTCTATCGCATTGAAAGTCACCCGGCGGGGACCTTTGAGCGGCGCGATGACGTCACGCGAGTGAGTCGCCCCTGTAGCTTCTTATTTTGCCAAAATAAACGATTTCACGCAAACTTGAACTGTTGTATTTACAAATGTAAACAACAACTTATATTAATAAATATTCTAGTTTATTTTAGAAAAAAAGCGGCTAAGTGCGAGTCGGATCACGCACAACGAGGGTTCCGTACCGACACCTACTAGACTACTAGTCCACATTTCAAAACACTATTTAATACCTTGAATCAAAAAAGGTCGTATCTTCATAGGGAAGTCAGGGCACTTACGTCCTTTTGTTTGGGCAAGACAGTTTTTCAGTGATAACTCAAAAACCCTTAATCCCATCAATTTCCGTTGAAAGTATTTATTATTATACGCCACCTCAATTTTTTTCAGAATTTTAATCTTCATAGTTTGGAAATTAGAGGGGGGGGGGGGGGACACATTTTGTACGAATTTGGGAGCTAATATCTCACCAACGATTGACTTAAATGGAAAACTTTCTTAGTAACCTCTATATCATTTTAAGGCCTATTCAAAAAACCCTACACAACTACATGCATTGAAAAAAAAATTTCGTCCCCCGGTGTCATGTAGGTATGGGGTGCCCTTCCTAAAATATTTTTTATTTTATTTCACATCACATTTATATAACGGTTCATAGAATACATCTCCCTACCAAATTTCATAATTGTAGTACTTATAGTCTCCGAGTAAACCGGCTGTGACATATGGACGGACAGACAGACAGACAGACATGACGAATCTATAAGGGTTCTGTTTTTGCCATTCTGGCTACGGAACCCTAAAAACGAATCACAACAACAAGCGCAAAACAAGCGGAACGATGGAAGTCACTTTTTAACAAAGTTTGAACGACAGATGATATGAGAATCATAGACAGACTAAAATCAGGTTTAATGGCTACATTTCCACACTTACCTACCACTACCAGACTTCTTATACAAATTAATTCGGTTAAAACACTGAAACGCCTCGGTTTCACGACCTTCAATATTAGGCAACCATTAATAAATATGGCCGATGTGCTTCACAAGTTCAATTACTGTAGCAACGCCTTTCTCAACTGTAGGCAAATTTCTCAGATTAACTAAATTGCTGAAATAAGTGCGTAATCACTAATCAAATTCATGGTTTTTACCAAACAACTTGGGGAGTTTTTACCAAACAATCGATCAAAATTTATATTTTATATCACAACAGTTGAAATTCCAAAGAAGTCGTAAGCACGTTGCCAACCCTTTGTTGATTTGAGGATTCGTTGTATTGACAGATAATTCGCTGTGTGCTATCTCTCTAAAAAGTTTTAAATTTTAAAACGAACGCCCAGCCCAGCTGTGCTGTCTTTGTCTAGTCTTCGATGGGTCTAGTAGATATTATCTCATTCCAAAATATTCAGTGGCTATAAGTTTTGTCTTCATGTACGTACAGTCCATAAATATGTGTACGTTCCTGAAGGTTCAAAAATATCTCAGCAACCTTACTCCCTTAACAATAACGTCGTGGTCACGTCATTTTGAACACATTTTCCGAGTACGTATTTTCGAACTCGACTATACACATCATTATTTCAATTTTATTTGGCGCCTTTTGTTTGACTAGTAAGTAAATACCTCCACCCTGATTGGAGGATACGACCGCGACACCGTGGCGAATAAGTTTTCATCGGATTCCTGAACAAATATTCGACACCACTCAATCGAAAGTTATACTTATTTTGTTATTTTTCCTTTCTATATGGAAAATTACGGAATAGCGTTAAAGAAATCCCGTGAAATCAAAGATTTTTCTATATAATGGCAACATTACAATTCGGTTAACACCCGAATAGGTGCATCCTGACGGTCCAGCATAGCAGTTCATCAATTTAAAGCCTTATCACACTACCCTATCGATAGGGCCCTAACTCGGGGAGGGGGGTTAAACTATCTTGCTCTAATGAAACTCTCCTCCCCCAGTTAGGGCCCTACCGATAGGGTAATGTGATAAGCCTTTTAGTTCATTAAAAGCCTTATCACACTACCCTATCGGTAGGGCCCTAACTCGGGGAGGGGAGTTAAAGCACCTCACTCATTAGAGCAAGATAGTTTAACTCCCCTCCCCGAGTTATGGCCTTTACCTTATAGCTTGCAGGACTGCAACGCTCATGTGTGAGGATGCGCCTTTTGTGTGAATTCATAGACTATTCAGTCAAACGTGCTTGTTTGTGTACTCTGTGCACAATTCGCAATCGCAAATGGCGTCTTGAAAGGGCGGGAAACTTTGTAGATGGAGGACGTGTTTTCTTAACTTTTATTGAAAATATTAGATTGTCTACTTTATAAGGATTGGTTTTTTGTATTTATTGTATATATTTGTAGTGTTAGTATTGTAAATTTAGTGTAGCTGTATATATAGGTAAGTCTTTATACATTTATTTCAAAATATTTAACTCTTGGGATGGGGGATAAACCCCCTGATCCTGGAGGGACAGTTTCTCTCCCTCCAGGATCAGATGAATTTCCGTCCAAAATGGACATGTTGATTGCGGTTGTAGAATCTTCCATGGACACGGACACGTCCGTTGTTTCCACCGACAATAACTTAAAGAGGAAAATATTGTCACGCATTTGCGCAACGTGCCACAAACGCAAGAGGAAAGTAGGTCAGGACGGTAAAGATATTCAGGGTAGTTGCCAATGTAATAAGGTTTCGAAGAATTTGACTAAACCAAATAAGTCTCAGCAAAACATAAACCCCACATCCGATTCATCCACCACTCACAATCTCAATGTTACCAATCCCAGTTTACCGGAACCCAATTCTTCCACACTACCGACGCCCAATCCTTCCCCTTCACGTGTGCCTGTTGGCCGCGTCCAATACCAGCAATTAGACAGTGCACCATATGTTGTCCACGTTCAAAGAGAGGGTAGTGAAGGTACAACCCTCCACCCTATTACGTTTGGCAGATTTTTGAAAGTGAACAATATTAAAGGAATAGAGAATGGCTCACTAAAACGAGTAGGAAGAAATAGAATTAGTCTAGCGTTTACTTCTTACACTGATGCCAATGCATTTTTGATGCATAACCATTTAGAACAGGAGAAGTATAAAGCTTTCATTCCCACCTTCAATATCACACGCATGGGCGTGGTGAAAGGAGTTCCAAACGATTGGTCGGATGATGAAATATTGACATGCATAAGTGTGCCTGTTGGTTGTGGGCCTGTATTAAAAATACGAAGAATTAAAAGAAAAGTCATTGTTAATAGTAACAGCCAATTTATTAACACAGGAACTATTATTATCACTTTTGATGGTCAAATCCTGCCAACCAAAATTTTCATGTGTTACACTGCACTACCTGTAGAGCTATATATATATCCAACAGTTCAGTGCTACAATTGTTGCCGGTTTGGGCACGTTAAAAACCAGTGTCGTTCAACACCAAGATGTTTTAGATGCGGGCAGGGTCATTCTGGTGACACTTGTCATATCGAAGAGGAGCAGATAGTGTGTTGCTTATGCAAGGGTGCTCATGAGGCCACCAGTAAGAAATGCTTAGAACTTAACAGACAAAAGGCAATAAAGGAAACAATGAGCAAAAGTTGCATTTCTTACATGGAGGCAACTAAAATGCATCCTCCCGTCTCTGGAGCATCTTATGCTGAAGCCATACTTACAGCGGCGCCAACATCACGTGTAGAGACTCCCTACATACAACATGGACCTCCAAATTATATTTTACCATCCACATCTAACAATATGACCCACTCATATAAAAAAACAGTTTTTTTAAAACCAAAAAATCATATTAATAAATTGTCTAAAGGATTTGACCACCAGGCTCATGCTGATCTAATCAGAGAACCTGTATTACCAAAAAGTAAACCTATCTTTAATAAAAATAATGATAATGCTGACATGAGTACCTCTGATATTGTACAAATTATTATTCAGTTATTATCACAATCAACTAAAATATCACCGTCCCACGCTGCAGCAGTAATTGATGCTTTATATAAGATCCCCACTAATAATGGACCAGCAAGCCAAGCTGATTCAGTGGAATTGTCTCAGTCTCACCACTAGAAAACCAGAATTAATACATATTATTAATAAACATGACCCTTTTCTTATCTGTCTCCAGGAGACATGGTTAAGGAAAGATTTATTGTTTAAAATGCCTGGCTATGTTTGTCTCCGAGAAGACAGACCTGATGGGTATGGTGGAGTGGCCATACTTATCAAAAACTCGCTGACCTTTACATCTGTCACACTCCCTGTACATAGTGAACATTTGTCTATTTTAGCAGTAGTTGTAAATAATATTTGTTATATTTCATTATATTATGCCCGTCCCAGCAATGAAATTTTTAATGAAATTAATCAAATATTTGGTATGTTGCCTAAACCTTTTGTATGTGTAGGCGATTTTAATTCACATCATCAGTTGTGGGGATGTTCCTCGTCAAACTATTATGGGGAACAGTTATTAGACTTAATTAGTTCACATAATTTATGTATTCTAAATACCGGATCCCCTACACGGCTAGCACGCAATCCAAGTGCAGTGGATTTATCGATCTGTACTCCTGATCTTGCCTCAACTCTCTCTTGGGCAACTGAAGCATCCACTTATGGAAGTGATCACTTCCCCCTGATTATCACTTTTCCATTTTCCAAACCTGCAAAGCAAATAAGACAACCACGTATTAAACATAAGTTAATTGAGGAGAAGTGGAGTTCATATAGAGAAATAGTCCAGCATAAAGTAGAAAATTTACCAGCATTAAACAATTCAAATATATTAGTTTGTTCAGAATTACTGGCCACTGCACTGATAGAAGCTGCTAATGAATCATTTCCTTTAAAAAGTTGTGGCACAAATATTATTCCATCGCCACCATGGTGGGATTCAGATTGCACGAAAGCTGTAAATCAAAGAAAGGATGCAGAGCGGCGCTACTGTAAAGATATGACAGATGAAAATTTTGATTATTATTTAGAAATTGCTAATTCTACTAAGGAATTACTTAGGACGAAGAAATTTGAAGGATGGCGTAATTTTTGTAAGTCCCTATGCCCTAATGTCTCACCTTCTATTGTATGGCAAAATATTAGAAAGTTTCGATCGGCTTTTAAAGAGTCAGTCCAGAATAAAATATCTCCTGATCTAGCTGAGCAAGTCATGGACCGATTGGCTCCTCCATATGTCCCTGAATGTCCGATTGCTTTACTGCCGAATAAAAACAATATTCATATAAATGGTGATTTAAACGCTCCATTTACTCTCACTGAATTAAAAGGTGTTCTGTCGACGACCAAAGATTCTGCACCTGGAGAAGACGGGATTCCTTATTCCTTCTTATCACACCTTAGTGACAACAGCCTCATTTATTTCCTTTCTTTGATCAACAAAGTAATGATTTCTGGTATCATTCCTCAAACGTGGAGAACTCAAACATTGATCCTATTACAAAAGCCTAATAAACCGAGTTCAGATCCGACATCATATAGACCAATAGCGTTGTCATCTGTATTAGCTAAGACAGCCGAGCACCTAATAAAAATTCGATTGGAATGGTTTCTAGAGCATAATAAGTTATTATCAGATAATCAATTTGGTTTCAGGAAGGGTAAATGTACTATTGACAGTTTGAGCGTTTTTACCACAGACATAAGATTGAGTTTCTCCAAAAATGACTCTTTGGTTGCCGCGTTCCTTGATATAAATGCCGCTTATGACAACGTAAATATATCGATTCTGAAAAACAAACTAATAAAATTGAATGTACCAAACTTATTGATAAATTTTATTGTTAATATTTTGTATGAAAGACACATAAAGTACCCATTAGACCAGAGTGGAAAAGAATTTATTAATAGAATAGTATGGAAAGGTTTACCTCAAGGTTCCGTTTTGAGCCCTATACTATATAACATTTATACGTATGATTTAGAAAATTCTATTAAAAGATACGCAAATGTTCTGCAATATGCTGACGATTTGCTATTGTATGTTTCTGGTTCATATTTAGATAGCATTAACGAGTCTTTGACTTGTGCATTGGATGCCTTAAAATACTGGTTGGATAATAATGGTCTAGATTTATCACCGTCTAAATGTTCTGTTGTATTATTCTCTCGTAAGCGAACTAGCCCACTTATTCACATTAATTACAATGGTTCTGCTCTTCCGCTTAAAGAGCAAGCAAAGTTTTTGGGTATAATATTAGACCGTAAGCTTACTGGAGTCCCTCATTTTGAATATGTTTCATTAAGGTGTGAACGAAATTTAAATATTTTAAGATCCCTTACAGGAGTTTGGTGGGGTGCCCATCCGTTTACAATGAGACTTCTTTATAATGCACTCATTAGGAGTGTGTTAGATTATGGTACATTTTTGTTACACCCATGTAATGTGGGTGCAGTAAAAAAAATAGATATTATTCAGTCTAAGGCTTTAAGATTGGTTTCAGGAGCTATGAAGTCGAGTCCTGTAAATTGTTTGCAGGTGGAATGCTGTGATCCGCCTTTGGTTTTGAGAAGGCAGTTCCTTTCCGACAAATTTTTCTTTCGCTCTCTACAACTAAGTTCCCATCCACTATTTCCAAAATTAGCGCAGCTTGATGAACAAATTAATACGTCTGATTACTGGGCCCATAAAGATTCACCCTGTTTAGTTAAAAGTTATAGAAAACATGAACTATTGGAAGCTCCTACATATCGAGATGATATTTTACCTCTATATAGGTACAACTATAATAGTGTCATTATTGTTCCTCAAATCAAACTTGACTTAGGCATATCGAAGAATGATCTAAACCCAAAACTTGAATTCGCTAATATTATAAATAATGAGTGGTCTGACTGGCACTGCCTGTACACGGATGCGTCAAAACATACGGATAAGAGTTGTGTAGGCGTTGGGGTCTACCATTCCCAATATAAATGTTTTCAACAAATTAAACTTCCACCGGAAACTTCTGTTTGTACGGGGGAATGTTATGGCTTATTTAAAGCTATTGAATATGCTCTCATGTTGAAAATACCCAAGACGATTATTTTCTCTGACTCCCGCAGCTCATTAGAAGCGATTATGAGGTTTCCATTCAAATCCCATAAACAGTCTCCAACTGTGTATGGGATTCGAAATCTCTTGTATGAATGTTCACAGAAGGGTTGTAATGTTGTCCTGGCCTGGATACCAAGTCATGTTGGTATTCCAGGGAATGAAAGGGCTGACCAATTGGCTAATGAGGCTATCCGTGTTGGGGATATATTTCCATATTTGAATTATTGTCATGATCTAGTTAATTTATCTAAATTGTACTTGTACGATGAGTGGAATCGGATGTGGTGTAGTGAAACACCAAAAGGTAAATATTATAGACAAATTCAGACGTCCATTCCAGTAAAGCCGTGGTTTAGTAAGCTAGTATTTTCGAAATCTGTTACCTCTATGCTGTGCAGGATGCGTCTGGGTCACGTTTGTACTCCGGCTCATTTGCACAGAATGAATATTGTGCCGGATCCACAATGCTCTTGTGGGGAGTATGGGGATCTAAATCACGTAATTTTTAGCTGTTCTCTGTATAACCGTTCTGACTTCTTTGCTAGTCTTGAGGCATTGCGAATTCCTTTTCCTACCTCCATAACATGTTTATTATATACTATATCTTACGACGTCTATAAAACATTAGCAGTATTCCTAACAATTAATGATATTAAATTATAAGTAAGTATATATATTTGCTATCCCAATCCTTATATCCTCTTCCAAATTTCCGTTTAGTTTGATTATAAATTCCTATTCCTGTTTCCCTAACTTTTATTCCTATAACATGTCATTGGCTAATCAGTGCAAAGCCATAACAAAAAAAAAAAAAAAAAAATGGCGTCTTCGACTTTTCGACGCATTTCACTATTTGTCGGTGTTTGCGTTGGCTTTTGTTAACAAATATGATAAAAACAGGTTGAAATAATCGTGAATAACTTAAGTGTAATTATTTCTATCTAGTGTAGTGTACGTTACTAATAATACTTGTACTTAACGGCCGTAAAGTGTAGTGAAACATGTCGCGTGATCCGCGCGATCCTAGAAAAGGTTATTACAACCGGGAGTGGGACAGGGATCGTGACCGTAACCGGGAATACCGGCATCCAATACCGAAGCGGAGCCGCAGCCCCCTTAGAGACGAGAAGCGCCGCAGTCGCTCTCCGAGACTTAAAACTGATAAGGACCTTGATGAGAATATTTTGAGTGAAATCGCCAAGCTTCCCGAGCCTAGTGAGTTATGGGAGCCGAATCAGTTCCCTGATGGGCCAGGTTTCGCGCCGCCGCCGCCGTCCTTCCAGCCATCAGAGGTATATAAGCTAACTTACTTTTTAACCTAGACCTATTTTGTACTTTGCTTTCATGGTATTAAAACGACACTGATAATAAATGCTTATAACTTAAGAATCAGTATATTTTAACACCAGCTGATACTGCTGCTAGCGACCCGCCCCGGCTTCGCATGGGTGCAATGTATACATATAAACCTTTCTCTTGGATCACTATCTATTTAAAAAAAACGCATCAAAATCCGTTGCGTGGTTTTATAGCGCCTGTACACTCTCGCCGAGACACAGCGAGACAGGCCGAGCGCGAGAGTGTACAGGTCAGGTCTCGTCGTCAATTGTCCACCTCCCACAGCCCCGAGGGGGGCATCCCGAGTGCTCTCGCTCGAGAGTGTACAGGCGGTGTTAAAGATCTAAGCATACAACAGGACACAGACAGCGACTTTATTTTGTACTATGTTGTGATTTTTGATGAATGGATGAGAACAATAATAGAAGGAAAGATAGGCGGAAAAAGGAAAAGGGGAAGACCTAGAATGACATACATAGAGCAAATAAAACATAAAATAAATGCTACATCATACAAAGAAGTGAAGACAAGACCACCGACAAGAGCTAAGCCCTTAAATATTATGATGATGGTGATGTGATTTAAATAATGGAAGTATGTTCCTAGACTGTTTTTTTTAGTAATCATGAATCATTCATGTTGAAAAAATAAATGGACATAAACTAAATAACCATATTATCTTTGTCTACAGCCCAACCCTTCCTACAACAGCTACCCGCCACAATCCTACTCAAACATGTATGATGACTTTCCTCCCGTGGCCGCAGTGCCTCCAACTCCACACCCTCCAGACATTGGCAATTGGAACCAACTGTCTCTGCCGCCGCCACCCACAGCGCCTCCGCAGTTTAATGTTGAGGAACAGATTAAGAAAGAAGGTATGTGGTTTTTCGAAGCATTTAAATATCAATGATTTCCCTATGTCCCACAGGTTGGAACACTGACACAGAGTATATGTGTGATGAGTTAGAGATTTAAGAGAAATTCTGTACACTAATTGTGTCCTTGAAACATAATCTTGGAATTAAGTGCTAAAGCGGACTTCCGGGGTCCAGGGATGTAAGTGTTCATGAAGCTCTACAAAATAGCTTGCTTATTACCTGAACTTGTAGAATTTTGAGAGCATGGTATTTCTTTTGATACCACATTCTCACCGATTCCCAAAATACCAGACAGTAAAAGACGAGGACACTAAATTTGGACACATTCTTTTTGAAAATGTTTTTTTATTTATATGCGCTTTCTGCTTCCTTTATTATTGGTTGGGATTAGTAATGTATATAAAAATTAGTTTGTATTATTCCATATTCAGCCTAAAATAAAATACCAGCCCTTTCACTTTTGCTTTTACTTATTCTTTTATATTTTATTTTATCAATCAATCAATCAATGATTTATTAAGGTTTATTACAATTTTTTTGTAGTCAGCAAAGAAAGTCCTCTGCCACTTTTGGACTTTAATGTACGCACAATAGAGTCGAAAAGTGGTAGACTACTTTTTTGGTCAACTGTCCATCACAATTTGAACTGCATTGTGAAACCATAGATTTACCTTAGTTTATTAGGTATATAAATTCATGCACTGTGGCCCTTTACATAGCGTTTAAGCATCATGCACAGTGGAAGGGTTAATGAAAATAAAATTATCATTACATTATAACCCTTTATCCAGTGATTTTAGGTATAATATGTTTGCATGGCTCTGAAACATTGTTTAAAAAATTATTCCAAATGGTAAGAGTTTAATTCATTTATGAATATTTTTGTATATTGTAATTATTTTAATAGGTATTCTCCATTCTTACTCGATTATGCTTTTTAACGAAGTTTGTGCATTTTATTATTTTACAGCTTAAAGTATTCTTTAGAGCACAAAGAATACATTTTATTGGGCATTTAAAATCAAGAACCATCACAAGATTCCAATTTTCCTACAAAAGTAGATTTAGATAAACTCATTCAGCAAACTATGATTGTGTGTGTCACACAATATAGCACCCGTCTCCTTCTACCCAATGGTGTCAGTGAGAGGCGAATATGAAGAAACAATAATAAAGTTGCTGTTCTGGAATTTATTGTATAATCAACTAATTACTTTTATTAATATTATACCAAATGATAATTAAATGTATTGCATGATTGTATCAGTGAAAATGCTGCATCAAATCATATACTATAATCTAACATAGCATGCATGGTGTTTTTAATCTCTGGAAGTATATGGAATTAATTCTCAATCAAAATGCTACAGTCGAGGGAATAAATATGTACTTATATTTGGAACTTATTGTAATGCAAGAAGGTGCAAAATTGTAAACAATATTGGTGCCCTTAACTGTGCCTTTTCTTGATGTTGATAAGGCGCTATGTCTGAAAGGACGCGATCAGTAATCTTCCTTATTGACTTTACTACAAATATACTGTCAAATATTTATTATCAATGCATTAATGAATCAAATGAAAAAAAAAAGTGGAATTACATATTATTGATTAATGTATAGACCAGGGTCTAAGAGAACAAGGACTGCCATTCCGGGTCGAGACGCATAACTGACGTTACAGTCGACACTTACGACCACATACCATCGATAGGCTCGATATCAGTGATGACGTAGGTTGTGTCACCCACACTACTAACTGAACTACTGGAACCCAGAATGCCATACCTGGCGCAGTAAATCATTGTATCATGGTATGGACCATCAGTAGTGTACTCCTGACAGAATAGTCGTGGTCATGGGAATCTTTTTCAATGTCTCCTGCCATCTTTGCTTCAATGAGGCATTTCGGATGTACAGACTTAGGGGCGGCTCCATGATGGACTAAGGGCAGGATAAAGGAATATAGTATACTTAGAAGAATGAAGCTGGCTGTTACTGAAGAGAGGGTATCAACATATATTTATTATAAAATTATAAAGTGTTATATTATAATTCTATAAGTAACTAACATCTGCTGTTTCTCTGATAAGAATGTGTGCAGCATGTGTTTGATAAGTGTTTACAGGAAAAATATTTAGGACACTACTATGTGATTTGGTGAATATAATTTGGTAAGTGCAGTGATTTCTGCACACAGCAGCAGCTTTGATTATATAAAAATGACCATTTTAATACAAATTCTTATATGCTTACATGATTTTTGTTTCCTTATAAGAGATGCTGGTTTGTGCTACAGACACTGAATGTATCAACTGGATTCTGATATAATGCTTTATCTTTCTAGCGTTATGATTGTAAACATATATTTATAAAGTACATTTTGCTATTTTGAGTGTGACCTCACATAACATCAGATAGACTGCGTTTGTCATTTCACCATTTAAAAAACTTGTATTCAGCAAATAGCGTCTGTTTGCAGATTACGTGACGTCACACTTGTTAAAATTTAACCAATCAGCTTACAAGTTGTCTTTCTCACGCAGCGGCTATTGAGTCGGAAATGCGTCACCAGAAGGCAGCACTGTCCAAACAGCGAGAGGATTACATGAAAAAGGCGGGAATTCTGAAAAAGGAACTCGAAACGCTCAAAGATCAACGCAACGAGCTCCGCGGCGACCCGAAGCGCTCGCCATCCCCTGACACTAAACGGTTCTTGAAGGAGAATACTAAACTACAGGTTTGAGCAGATTAGATAACATGTTTATTCCGCCTATGAATTCTTTTCTTACCCCCTTATTCATAAAACTTAACATACCTCTGTTAACTGAAACGTGTTATGTCCCTTTCTCACAAACTTAAGTATCAAATAAGGACAAACGATTTTTTTACGGCATTATAACTAAAAATTGGTTTTTGAATAAGGGCATTTAGTTGTGTAGCTTCGCTTGCCCTACACAACTGGGATTCCGTTGCATCTGTGCTTGCGTTTGTCTAGTTGGAGATTCAGAACAAGCTGAAGACGATCAACAATGTAGTGGATATGCTGAACGGCATCATCGGTGAGGAGGCGACCGAGGCGGCCGCTGACTCCGGAGACTCCAGCCCGGACCAGAAGACCAAGAGGAAGTCCAGGTTCGCATACAATGTCATATATATGTCGTCTTGTTGAACTGAAATTCATATTATTTATACTTTTTTTTTTTGCACGTGAAGCTTGATTAGAAATATACTAACTAGCAGCATTAGTGCAATAAATAATGATCTTAACATAATAATATTCTAGATCTACTCATCATCATCATCATCATCAGCCTATATACGTCCCACTGCTGGGCACAGGCCTCCTCTCATAGATGAGAGGGATTGGGCAGTAGTAGTAGATCTACTCGATCGCACTCAATGCCAGGACACATGCTCAACCTAGTTTGAATTATTTTGGATATACCCAAGTTACGAAGTGTTTTATGAAATAAATCACTTATTATATTTCTGAACATGCTTCAATAATCAATATGCCTTAACGCAAAATTATTATATTTAAACAAGACTTATCGTTATTTGTAAATTAGTTGAAATACATCCCAAAGCAGGAATGCAAGAGGCTTTCGCGTACCTTCGAGTTTGCTTTCACAGTGCCATGGTTAACGGAAAACATTGAAGAGATTGCATAAAGGAGGGAGAAAACGGCCATATAACAGGACGTTCTTGGTATGGATTTGACTGGCTATTTATTAAGAACTATTGTAGCTTTTATTACATTGCTGTGTGATATTGTTATTATTATAATCTTATATTATGTTACACACAAAATTTACATGTAACTTGACGGAGATTATAGTTACCAGACAACTATGTATTGTTACCAAAGGTTGTAAGACGTGTAACTAGATTGTTTAATTACACTGTGAAATAAACATGTGTTTACTGTTTTATTTTATGTTTTCTTTACCTTGTGTGCTTGCGTTTTACATTGCATATGAATTTACACATATTCCTTTAGTCCAAATAATAACTAAAATAAAGTTAAACGTAAATTGTGTGTTTTTCTTGAAAAAGTCTTAAATGAGATGTTTAATAGGGATGACGAAACTATAAAAGAAAGTCAATAAATCCAATTTTTCTACATAAAGGCTCAAATTCTCAATCAAATGGCGAAAAAAGTAATTCCAAAAAATAATAATTACGTAATTATAAGTCTTCAAAGTTTTAAGAGTGGGTATGTTCTGTCCCTTTTCCGCAAAACGTACCTTTATATTGAACGATCGTCATTTACTATGGCGCTACTTAACAGTGACGTCACGGTTAGGTAGCACTTTCTCTCTCTAACTACGAACATTCTAACCGTTGTAGCTTCGTTATTTTTGAGATATTTGAATAGGATTTTCACTATTTGGCATAGTTTTATGTCTTCTTTCTATTGAAGTAATAAATTTTTTTGAGTCGACATCCCTATTGTGTTTAATATTCCCGATAAGTAAACAAACCAATTCTTCTCAATTATCTCGCTTAAATCAACTAATTCATAACATAACAGCATAGTTATATGCGCTTTGCACCTGTGTCAATTCGACCCACTAAGAATATAGTTTATTCAACCTTTAAACAATTTTTTGACGTTTAATCTCGGATGAAATCCAAATTCTAATTGGTCAAACCAAGCCTTAGAAACTCATTTACTGTATTATTTGTGTCTTTATGATTATGACATTTATTTTTAGGTCCGTGATCAGTAGGTTTTTAATCTTTAGACAACGCTAATAGAACGCTAGTAGTTTAATGCAACTGGTACATAATGAGAGGCATTAAAACACGAGTATTATAGAGGATTTATGATATGTGTGTAGATAAAAAATATAATACCACTCATTTTGAATAATTAATTCCTATTCGTTATGATGAATGATAATTTTATTATTTTGCTAAGCTGAAGTTTTTTTTTCGTCCTGTCAAATATTATAAAATAGCCAAGCAAGTCCGAATCTACTTTTATGGACGCCTCTTTTCTATAAAACAGTTTAATTTGACATTAACATTTCTACTCCAACGTTGAATGGTTCTAGAAATTTAAATAACTCTTCCACCACGTCGAGTTTCCACGAACCTAATTTAGCATGGTACCTGCAGAGAAACCGGACCCCCCGTGCATACAAAACTTCCATGCCTGCATTCCTTTTCTCTGTGGCTGACTGTACCTGCCGGGTTATATTGTAACGCTACGAAAAGTAAAAGTAAAAAGTACCACGTAGTAGTAGTAAAAGTGCCACGAAGAGAAGAAAAAGAAGATAGGGGTGAGAGTGAGACTTGAAATCGGTGTTTATACACCGAAGTGAGCCCACAGTGTTCTTTTTTGCCAACTTTGGTACTAACCTTTAGAAACCTTCGTTTTTCATTTACAAACATCACTAATACATGAAGTACTAGAGTTTGCCGGTGACTTCAATCCCCAATCTCATCCCTTTTAATTAGGGATGACTTTCGGGAAAAAAATTAATGTATTGTGTAAATCCTGATTAGAAGCTTTAGCTATGCCCAATTTCATCGAAAACCGTGCAGCAGTGTTTGCGTAATTAAGTAACAAATATCCAAACTTATATTAGTCAGATTAGAGATACAAGCATATGAAATATATTAACCGTTTATTCGCTTCTCAGGTCACCAGGCAACAAGAAGTTCAACTATGTATACTACGACCCTGAGATGCACTGGTGCCGAGTGTGCAACGAGTTTCCGCCCACTGCTAAGGACTACTTGAACCATCTGCATTCCCCGGCACATCAGAAGTGAGTGACTGCTGAAATGCCAACTTATCCCGTTCAGTATGGGTAGCACATGATGGCAACGTCAGTTTGTCGGCTTATCTCGAACTATGCGTCTTTTTTTGATAGGTGCTGTTAGAAAGTGACGGATAGCTCGACAAACTGACGTTGCCATTATGTGCTAGCCCTACAGAGGGACCATAGCAAACCGAAAACAAAGTATCTCCCACCTCCCACTCTGTCGCTCGACTATGCAAGTGCGACAGAGAGAGGATACTCCGTGTCGGGTCTCGGTTTCCGTCAATTTTTGGAACGGATTTCGACTGCATGACAAACGGCAACCGTTAGGTACAGACATCAATTTGATTTCCGGGCGGAGCGCTCGTGGCCCAGCGGCGCCTGCTTGCCGCAACCGGTAGGCAAGGTTAAGCAATGTCGGGCGGGGTCAGTACATGGATAGGTGACCGCTTTGAGTGGTTACTAACTGAGCGCTCCCGTGCTTTGGAAGGCACGTTAAGCCGTTGATCCCGGCTGCTGTCTATGACAGCAGTCGTTAAGCCAAGTTGGAGGCCATTGGGCGGCTTGAGAACTTCTAACAGTCAAGTTGCCCACTCACTTGACAAAGGGGGGTCGAAGTTGCACCAAGTCCGTAGGGAAAGTACCCATCGCTACCCTACTCGTGACCCCTGGGTGGTTCTAAAAGTGCAAAAAAAACTGGCAACCGTACTGTTTTCTCGAAGATATCACGGTTCGAAATTCCTAATATTCCTATGCCAAATTGGATTACTAAGAACTCACAAACTGTATATTTGAGAAATGGCCGTGTTAGTAGGTATAAAGCATGACGATTGTTACATTTGTTACAGAATGGCTGCCGCACATATGGAGGCACCTTGGCACAGTGTGACCACGGCTAATGAGGGTTTCCCCAGCTTCCCCTCTGCACCCACCAAGCGGACTCCTATCCGAGGTATCTCACAGCCCTACATACACACCCACGCCCAGTATAGCTCCTTGCAGGCTATACTGCCCTAGTACTTTTCACACAGTTCAGATTCGGCGACCACTAAGCTGATCCCTAATCGAGTTACAGGCATATAGACTCGCCCCTTATAGCCTCTAGCAAGCTATGGTCCCCTAGTACTTTAAGTTGTTCAAAACCTTATGGTGTTTATTTGAAGGTTTACAATTCTTCGTGCCGTCGACGGCATGGTACTGCAAGCTGTGCGATCAATTCATCGGGGACCTGCACTGCGCTTCCGCCCACCTGAAGTCAATCGTACATTCCAAAAATTATACGGTGAGTTTACAGCTGCTGGGGCTATATTTAACCGGTCTGTAATCGTAAGTGCTACCCGCCCTTAGCATTCTAAAAATTTTAATTGATTACTTTAATCAATAGACTTCTTCTTCATCATCATATCAGCCGAAAACTTCCGCTGCTCAGACGTAGGCCTCCCCCAAAGAGTGCTACGATGACCGGTCCTGCGCCACCCGCATCCAGCTGACTCCCGCGACCTTTCCCAGGACATCAGTCCACCTTATGGTGGGGTTTACCCACGTGGTCGCCACTCGAGAACCTTTCGGCCCCCAACGGCCATCGGTTGAATGTGCAATTTGCCCCGCCCACTGCCACTTAAGTTTAGTGATTCGAAAGGCTATATTGGTTACTTTGTTTCTACTACGGATGACCTCATTTCTGATATGATCACGCAGGGAAACTCCCAGCATAGCCTTCTCCATTTCCCTCTGAATGACTGAGGCCGACGGTTAGCGACCACGTTTCAATGCCATATGTCATCATTATTAGTCAAAGACTCTTCTTAAGAAACTGATTTCTTCTTTCAGCTTCTTAATACCATGCTTACGACACTTAGTGTAAGGCCTGAGTGGACGCTCGAGTAGGGCATGCAGCGGGGCGTGCATGTTAAACAATGGAATCTCCTACTGGTGTACTGAGTCGCCGCTGCACAAATAGTATGCACGCTTACCCGCCCCGCTGCACGCCCGCTGGACGCTCCGCTCCGAGCGTCCACTTAGGCCTTACACTTAGGTGGCTCTTTAAAATAAGCGTTCTGTTGGAACAATTTTTGTACCCGCGGTACACCAAGCTTTCGTCAACTTTATTTATTTAATATTTATTGCACAAAAGTAAAACTTATGGTACAAAAGGCGGACTTATTGCCATAAGCATTCTCTACCAGTCAACCTTAGGGCAAAGCAGAGAGATTGTGGGTGGTGCAACTTCAAAATTTTAACATATATTCTAAGTATCCTACATATTAATACTAATACGTAAATATTAACAACATATATACACATATATATATATATATATATGTGTATATATATACATGTATATATATATATACATATATTATATAATATATACAGACGAGACTATTAAACAGAAACATTAGGAATATTCGGTTCTGCTGGCGAAAAACTTACGGAGAGAATTTTTAAACGCTATCTTGGTCGAAGATAAACTTTAAACGTCTATAATTACTTCCCACCTCTTTTATATATTGGTTGTGTTTGGTAGTCATGATGCGATGCGTTTTCCAGAACTTCGTAGAGCAGAATCCCCACTGGGAGACGGACTGGATGTCGGACCGGCAGAAGGCCTTCGAGAAGGCCCGGGGCTCCAAGGTGAAGCGGGAGGAGGACCCGGCGAAGGCCGCTCAAGCTCAAGCCGCCAGATATGCCGCGCACACCATCACTTTCAACAAGGGTGAGTCTCACCTGTCGTCTGCCACTCCCTAGGGTCCCAGGGCACATGCCAAAACAATGCCATTGTTTATTTTTTTGCGCCGGGAGAGGACGACTTGATATACACCGTTCAGTGTTTACAGAACAGTAAAGGTACTATCGAAGACAGTGTTAACTGAGCCTTATTGCAACGAGGTAAGGCCTACTTATGGTCTGTTAACCTTGACGTCGATAGTACTAGAGTCACGAGGATAGCATAATAACAGCGTCTGTTGACCAAGATTCCTTTGTCTATTGCTACAAGCTGAAGCACCTACCACCTACCTTTCCAATTGGCTTGCTTTTAGGGTTCCGTACCAAAAAGGTAAAAAAGGAACCCTTATGGTCTCACTTTGTCTGTCTCTCTGTCTGTCTGTCTGTCACATCGCTAAATATCTCAAGAACTACTTATGCTATCTATTTGAAATTTAGAATAGTTATAAATAAGGGTAACCCAAATACATGGAAGATGGTTTTTTTTAAATATTTTATTTTATTTTCTGTGAATAATGACAGATAAAAGGGGGTTCAAAATTTTAAAGTCTGGCAACTATGTCAAGTGGGGTATCATATGAAAGGGCTTGACTTGTACATTCTGAAACAATTTTTAGTTTTTTTTTTCGTTGGGGATTTTTTTATTTACGAGGGAAAATGTAAAAAGTACCATTCCCCCCCCCCCCCCCCCCCCTTATCTCCGAAGTTTACGGAGAAACAAAATTGAAATTATTACACAACATTAATATGCATGTATATTTTACAGGAAAAATATAGCCATAGCTCTATCTAGTTTTTCTTTTTTTTAATCATCAAAAAACTCTTCTATACTACGTTTGTAATTTAATCGCCTTTGTATATATTTTTGTTTTATATTTAAATTTACAAAATTACGTTGAAAATACCTTCTTTCAAATAAAAAAACAATTATTGAAATCGGTTAATGTGATAAAGAATTATCCTTGAAAAACCAACATACATACTAAGTTATTCAGTCGCGCAAATTAGTAACACAATGTGCCGATAGATGGTGCTGTTATGTTTTTTTAAGGTTGTTCCTGAATTAATGGGGTCGGGACGGGTACACAACTACATATACAAGAACTGTGTGCGGAACCCTCGGTGCGCGAGTCTGACTCGCACTTGACCGGTTTTTTTATTGTGTATATAGTATGTAAGTTACCTAGAGAACCCGGGCAAGCCAAATGCACCCAGTAAACCATCACCTTCATTGTAATAAGAATATTTTTAGGAGAAAATTACTGTTTGTCTAGTTGCTTTCGGCGTTTCTTCTCGGCAGTGGTCTTTTGAGAAATTTATTTCAACAATGTGTTCGTTCATGGCAGAATACAGAGCATAAAATTGGACCCTTAATAGGACTGGATGTCGCGACTCGCGGAAACCCATTTATACGATGTGAAACCAATAGCCATCTCCTTCAATACCGCCAAAATTCGAGAAAGCTCGAAGGTGAAGTGGGGAAGACGCATTCTTAGTGGCCTCAGGAATGCGTGGTTTAAATAGGTCACATATAAAAAGTGTTTCGGCCTTACAGGGAGCTTAACTCCTTAATTTCATTTCATTTCATTTATTTATTGCATCCATAGTTGTACAGGTCTTATAATATAATAGGTACATTAGTTTCATATGGGAGCTGGTAGGGCGTAGCAATTATGTATTACATTTTACATTGAAACATTCATTTAATTCAAAAGATAGTAAATAAATAAAATATATGTCTCTAAATGTAAATCTATAAACGTCGTCCTTTGTATCGTGTCGGTTTAATATTTAAACTGTCATACTAAATTTCCAAAGAGTGAAAGCGACAACGTACCTGACTGTGTCGCTAAACTTAAGTGGCAGTGGGCGGGGCACATTGCACGTAGAACCGATGGCCGTTGGGGCCGAAAGGTTCTCGAGTGGCGACCACGGACCGGAAGGCGCAGCGTGGGTAGACCCCCCACAAGGTGGACTGATGACCTGGTAAAGGTCGCGGGAGTCCGCTGGATGCGGGTGGCGCAGGACCGGTCATTGTGGCACTCTTTGGGGGAGGCCTATGTCCAGCAGTGGACGTCTTTCGGCTGATATGATGATGATGATGATGATGACCTGACTGTGACTGTACCTTCTCTTTTGACAATAGATTAGTGTGCAGACATTTACCGTTCTTAACAACCGTTAACATGAAACCCATTCAACAGATGGCTTCCACACAAAACGCAAGGACAGCCCGCCGCCGCCGGAAGTCAAGGAAGAAAAGAAGAAGAAGAAGAAAGACAAGAAGAAGAAGAGCAAGAAGAAGAAGGAGAAGAGTTCCAGCAGCAGCTCGTCCAGCTCCGACAGCAGCTCGGACAGCGAAGCCGCCACTAAGAAGAAGAAAAAGAGTGAGTTGGGAGCATTCTTTTAACCCTTTCATCGCCTATCGGCAAATAATTTCACGAGCTCGGGTGAGCCATGGTTGTGTGTTGAGCTATATAATGCATATTGTTTATGTGTGTGTCAGCGTAGGAGCTATGAGTTCACGTTGTCTATGTGTTCGTATGTGTCACAAGTACAAACATGGCTAACCTGCACTCGTGAGATAAAAGTACTGTAACTCTAATCGCCATCGATTGATATAAGTATCAGATGAAGTGTCACCTTCTTTATTACTATTATCAACCAACTGTATTGGAAATTTCCTGGATCCTATCACAAAAATATCAATGTCCAAAAATAACGATTTTCGCGATATCTCGCTCGAGTCCGATTTAATCCTGGAAACTTGCTTTTTTTTGGCTGTTACTTTTGCAGTATAGACGTAAAATTAAATAAAGATAATGACATGATTAAAAAAACTTACAACCTCGCAGTATTTTAGGAAATATGATGTTTTTTTGACCGACCCGTATTCTTTGTCCGCGAGTGTAAAACCGGTGATTCATTAGGGGACAAATGTCCCACGACATGTCAAGCGAAGCCGGCCGATTTCGCCTGACATATCGCACGACTTATGTCCGTAGCGATGTCATGCGAAGTCGTGCGACTTCGCGAAACTTCGCCTGACATGTCTGGCGACATCGCGCGACTTATTTCCGTAGCGACGTCATGTCGCGCGATGTTGCCAGACATGTCGAGCGAAGTCCGGCAACGTCGCGCTACTTCACTGGCGACACGTGTCGCGCGATGTTGTCAGACATGACGAGCGAAGTCCAGCAACGTCACGCTACTTCACTGGCGACACGTGTCGCGCGATGTTGTCAGACATGACGAGCGAAGTCCGGCAACGTCGTGCTACTTCACTGGCGACACGTGTCGCGCGATGTTGTCAGACATGTCGAGCGAAGTCCGGCAACGTCGCGCTACTTCACTGGCGACACGTGTCGCGCGATGTTGCCAGACATGTCGAGCGAAGTCCGGCAACGTCGCGCTACTTCACTCGCGACACGTGTCGCACGATGTTGCCAGACATGTCGAGCGAAGTCCGGCAACGTCGCGCTACTTCACTGGCGACACGTGTCGCGCGATGTTGCCAGACATGTCGAGCGAAGTCCGGCAACGTCGCGCTACTTCACTGGCGACACGTGTCGCGCGATGTTGTCAGACATGTCGAGCGAAGTCCGGCAACGTCGCGCTACTTCACTGGCGACACGTGTCGCGCGATGTTGCCAGACATGTCGAGCGAAGTCTGGCAACGTTGCGCTACTTCACCCGACGTGGCTGGCGACACGTGTCGCAGGACATTTTTCCCCTAGTGAGTCACCGGCTTTGTAAAAAAGGTCATCCAGAAAATGATTGCCTCGTCTCTGATAGAATGGATGGCGCACGCAGAAGCGAGGCTGAACGAGAGCGACCGACAGCTCCTGGACTCGCTGAAGAGCCGGATGACGCGGAACCGGGACGCGCCCGCCCGGGACAGCCGCGAGGCCAGGGACACCAGGGACAGGGACACGCACAGAAAGAGGTCAGTAATCCAATTACACACCCTTGAGTCCCTTGACACGCGAAGGAACGTAAGCGCTGTGGGCATAGTGTGCGTGCGCTGTCGGTACACGCGTCAATTGTTTGCGCGGGTGCGTAGCGCGTGGCGCGGACGAATCGCGAGGCGCGACGGCACACAATCGGCACCAGGCGGGTCTGTCAGGGACGAGGTAACTAACCTCGGTGCGGGGGGTTCGTGGCCATTCTGTATGTAATAATACTATTATACTATTCTGTGCCAATTATATAATACAGAGAACAAATACAAAGGAAAAATTAACCGTGATCACGCACGCAGCCTCAGACGGGAATCGAACTCGTGCCTCTGGTTTGTCGGACCAGCGTGCTTACATTTATACTACCAAGATCACTACGTCGTCAAGCGAATCTGTGCCTTGCATTCTTATGCCACTAGTAGCGACCTCTCTGTATTTTCTTCAAACTATAATTGGAAATACTTCCACGTTAATTTAACACGAATCAAAACAATTTAACAAAATAATTTGATTCGTAACAAGAGTAGGTCAGTAATCGTTAGCGGGCGTGACAAGGATAATAGTAATGTTTATGTCACAGCTGACCATAAATTGGCAATTACCGCACGCGGAAAATCCCACTTCCTGGCCAGGGGAAGACATAAAATTTTGTGCTTACCACCGGCGGTAATAAAAAAAGCCTCAGATTACAGATATTTGACGCCCGAGCCGAAGGCATTCTTTGTTTTACTGCCTCTGGTAATAATGTACTATTACGAGGGGTGATCCAAAAGTAATGATAATGAAATACTTTTAGTGGCTGAAAAAAGCAAAAAGAGGTTTTATTTTTTAAGGCAGTTCTTGGCCAGTAAATTAATAAAAAAATATGTAAAAAAATTGATATCTGTCACTGAAATAAATTTATTTATTCGTGAGTTGTCGGAATAAATGCGTGGAAATTGAAAAATCTGAAGTGAGAGCCGTTATTAAGTACTTCTGTTTGAAAAAAATGTGTACTAAAGATATACATGTTGAATTGGTGGGAACATTAGGGGACTCTGCTCCTCCGTATTCTACAGTTGCACACTGGTGCAAGGAGTTTAACTTGGGTAGAACATCTTGTAAAGACGAACACCGCGAGGGCTGGCCTTCCATCGTCCGCACTGAGAAGAATGTCAAAAAAATAGAAGATTTAGTTTAACTGATAGAAGAGTGACAATCAGACATTTAAATGAGGTCACAGGGATCTCGTATGGCAGCATTCAAAGAATCTTAACCCAAGAATTGCACATGAATAAAGTATCCGCTTGTTGGGTGCCTAGAATGTTCCACCCAGACAACAACAGACCTCCTCATAAGGCCAGGTGTTGCAATGGCTGCAATCCGGGATGCGGGTTTCGAATTGGTGGAACACCCCCCTATTCGCCAGACCTAACCCCCAGCTACTTTTATCTGTTTCCACGGCTGAAGGAAAATCTCCGAGTCAAAAATTTTTTGAATGACAGTGAGGTTATGGCCGCTGTGGAGGCTTATTTGGAGAGTCCAAACAAAGATTTTTTTTTAAATGGAATTTGTAGTCTGGAGAAAAGATGGCATAGGTTGTAGACTTGTTAGGAGACTACGTTAAGAAATAAATTTAGTTTTTGAACACATGTGTTGTTTTACATACTCGTTATCATTACTTTTGGATCACCCCTCGTATGACACTATAGATATAATCGACACACCATTGTATACTCGCAGGGAACCGGAGCGCTCCCCGCGGTCCCGGGAGTCCCCGCGGCGCGCCGAGTCCCGCGCGCGGGACCGCCGCTCCGGCTCCCGCGCCGCGCGCAGCCCCGCGCGCAAGCCCGAGCTCAGGAAGATGCCCTTCATAGGTCAGTACAGTACCCACCATCTAACACACCACACAGAGCCACAGAACAACAGACTCTTAGCCAAAAATATTAAATGAACATTCATGGCATGGACAAACTTACACAAATCAATCTTTGCCCCATCATACTGCCCAAAAGCGAACCCATTTAAAAAATATCGATCTAAAAAAAAATGAATTCTGTCTTGGGCGTAAACACTTGAATCCCTCGCTACGCTCAAGATTTTACTTTATCATAGAAACCTGATCGTAGCCCTCGCTACTTTCAGATTTTTATTGCAAAATCTTTCGCTTCACTCAGGACTTAATATACCGCCCTCGTTTTAAATATATTATTTTGCTCCCTGTAGACATAATGTACTATTACTAAAGTAGTTAATTGAATTATTGATATAATTACCATCATCTTATTTCTTAGGTAAAATGCCTGTGTACAAAAACCTAACCAAAAATACGAAGACTGAAGAGCAGAAGAAGGAAGAAGTGAAAAAGAAGGAAGAAGAGGAAGCCACTAAGAAGAGGCGGGACGAAATGGATGCTGAAATACAAAAGAAGGTATCATATCTACTCGTATTCTATACTGACTATTAGTGGATCTGTCAAGTAGAAACCTCGCAATTTTAAGAGTCCTTATCAGTTAAAAAAGGCTCCCCTATTCAGGCGATTTTCTGTTTAATTAACACATCTGAGAATTTTATCAATGTTACTATCTAGAACAAGACTATTATTGCGACCTAATGACATACATTTTAAATGTATTTTTGGGATTTTTCATTAAGAAATATCGTTTCAAACATCACTCCAAATCGTGAACATCCCTTCAATTGAAGTTGAGAAATACAACTAAATATGATGTGGCCGTATTCAGAAGCATCATTTTCACTGTCCAGGTGGCGGAGTTTAAAGAGAAGATAGCCCGCGCCCAAATCCAACAGGAGATCGGTCCGCCGGCCGTGGCCTTACCGACCGCGCTGGGCGCCACCGTCACCTCGTTCCTGCCGCCGCAGCCCGCGCCCGCGCCCGCTCCCGCTCCCGCTCCGCCGCCGCCGCAGCCACAACCCGCCGCCTTGTTGCCGTGAGTTGTATACTACTTTTATCCCACGAGCGCGGGTCGGCCATTGTTGTAGTTGTGACACATACGAACACATAGACAACGTGAACTCGTAGCTTCTACGCTCACGCACACATAGACAATTTGCACGTATAGCTCAAAACACAACCATGGCTCGCCCGCGCTCGTGAGTTAATAGTTACTACCTTTGGGTCAATCAACTTTTCATTGTTGTAATCCTGCCCCATTAGCCATGAGACAACAGCAACCGATTTTCTTAGAAAAAAAATGGACTTCTAGCATGCTCAAAAGTTGGCCCACGTCAGACTGGGTTTATAATCATCGGTAAAAATCATGTTTAGAGGGATTAAAGTCTGTAAAAATCACAGTTTTAAAGAGTGACGCAAGCGACATAACCATGGTATAGTGCGTGTCAGTCATACACGACCATGTGCACCCCTCCATAGCGAATCTCATACTAATCTATGACCATCATCCTCCTAGCGTTATCCCAGAACAGTTGCATCCTGAAGGATGCCTGGGGTCCGCTACCTAATCCCAAGATTTGGCGTAGGCACTAGTTTTTACGGAAGCGACTGCCATCTGACCTTCCAACCCCGAGGGGAAACTAGACCTTATTGGGATTAGGCTTTGTCAAGTGAGTGGGCAACTTGACTGTTAGAAGTTCTCAAACCGCCCGAAGGCCTCCAACTTGGCTTAACGACTGCTGCCATAGACAGCAACCGGGATCAACGGCTTAACGTGCCTTCCAAAGCACGGGAGCGCTCAGTTAGTAACCACTCTAAGCGGTCACCCATCCAAGTCCTGACCGCTGCCCACGTTGCTTAACCTTAGATACCGCAAGCGGTACGCAGGCGCCGCTGGGTCACGAGCGCTCCTACTAATCTATGACCAATTGTACGAATTAGCCGTGGTGAGGCACGCCTTCGTGGATGACACGCACATTAACGAGCTACAAGAAATAGTTGATTGAACTATACATGACGTATTATTATACATCCACCGACCGCGTGCTCGTGTCAGAGGTATTCCTGGATTTTCCCCCAGGTTACTCGTCAACATAATTCTCCTATCGCTTTATTGGGCCCGGCATATAAAGTCAACCTGGTTAAAAAAAAAAGAAAATCTTTAACCCGATACTCTGCCAGGCGTCAGAGCGCATCAGAGAGCTTCACGCTTAAACTAAGTTACATCCGGTTGCCCGACCATGTAATCTTCTTTCTTAGATTTTAAAGTGACAGAATAGACAGAACCGTGGCGCTGACCTTTATCTTCTTATTACAGAACACCACCCCCGCCAACACCAACGCCGAACCTCTCCAAAGACTTCCAAGACGCTCTCGACATCATCTTCCCCTCGGAAGTGAAGAAGCAGGCCGAACTAGCCCAGCAAGAACTCTTCGCAGCCATGCCCTTCGGTCCCCTCGGCGGTGTCATGCCCCCCTTCCCCCCACTCGGCCTCATGCCCCCCGGCCTAATGCCCGGCATGATGCCCTTCGACATGAACCCCCCACCCCTCAACCCTAACCTGTTCCCTCCAAGACCACAACTCTACGACACCCATGTGCCCCTAGTACCTAGCCCGAAGCCGAGACAGCAAAACAAGCGCCCGCAAAACCAACATAATAACAAGAAACCGAATCAAAATCAGAATCAGAATAGACCGCAACAGAATCAGAATCAACAGCAGAAACAGAATCAGCAGCAGAATCAAAATCAACAGCAGAATCAGAATCAAGCAAGTCAGAAGCCAGCAGAGAAGAGCGAAGATAATGGAGCCGTAGCGAAGAAGAAGGAAGAACTCGATGACTTGGCTATGTTAGGTATTGACGCGGGCGACGTCGCAGGGATGTAAAAATACATAGTCTAACATAAAACAATGTTCGATAGAATTGGCTACTTTGTATATGCACCACTTAACTCATTCTCTGCTAGGTGCCCTCTTGGCGCTACGCCGTAGTCCGAAGCAGTTTAGACCCGGTGTCCACTATCGGCACGGGATTCCTCCTCATCCTCGGCACACCAGTGACATACGAAGGAACGTAAGCGCTGTAGGTAAGTATGTGTGCGTGCGCTGTCGGTACACGCGTCAATTGTTTGCGCGGGTGCGTAGCGCGTGGCGCGGATGAATCGCGAGGCGCAACGGCACCAGGCGGGTCTCAGGGACGAGGTAACTGACCTCGGTGCGGGGGGTTCGTGTCCGTTCTGTATGTAATACTATTAGACTATACTGTGTCCTCAGACATGCCGAGGTGTGCTTGGGATTGCCGAGGGGGACGCCTCAGCATGCCTAATGACGCCTTGATATGCCTAAGGACGCCTGGCATGCCCTAGGTGTGCTTAGGAATGCCCCCTCGGCATGCCTATGCCTGAGGAGGAATACGTTGCCTTGCCGTGCCGATAGTGGGCGCCGGGCCTTAATCACATAAGACACATCTGTCGGGACTAGTATTTTGTCAAATACATAGCCAAGGTCATTTGTTGGTTTTATAAGCCATCTAATTAATCGTTGAAATAAAAAAAGGTTCTATCTTTAAAACATTATACGGAGAAAATAAGTTTCTAAGCCGTTTCAGACTTGCAAGATGTCGTGCATTTATTTTTATAAATTCCAAGTCTCGTCGCAATACTGTAAATGCATCCCTTACACTCGAAAAAAGCATGCATCTTTCTTTCCATTCATCATCATCATCAGCCTATATACGTCCCACTGCTGGGCACAGGCCTCCTCTCATAGATGAGAGGGATTGGGCAGTAGTCCCCACGCTGGCCCAGAGCGGGTTGGGGACTTCACATACAACTTTGAATTTCTTCGCGGATGTATGCAGGTTTCCTCACGATGTTTTCCTTCACCGAAAAGCTAACGGTAAATATCAAATGATATTCCGTACATAAGTTCCGAAAAACTCATTGGTACGAGCTGGGATTCGAACCCACGACCGCCGCTTGACAGCCGCATGCTTGAACCACTGGGCTACCGTAGCTTACCGTAGCTTCTTTCCATTAGTTCATAATAATTTTAGAAGTTCTGACAATTTGGTAATGGCTGGTTTATAATAGATAAAAAGTATTTTTAAGATTTTAAAAACTAGGACAGGATAATCATAATCAATTATAGGAAAAACATTTAAGTGAAGCTCCTCTTCTATGTAGTTACGTGTTGTGACGTGTTCTAATGTCTATTTACATATTTGAGTAACACATAACAAAACAAGTTCATATTCAAACAGGCCACGACTACTTGTAACAGGGGTTTTACTATGCCTTCGAGCAAGGTTTATTTTCGCAAGCAAAAATATGAAATGTTTTATTATATCCGTTTGTAGATATATCAAATATCTATTTGACTATATTGACATTAAATCTAGAGTAATCAATACTTTTATTCGTTTATTTCCTACTTAGTTTCGTGGTCCGCACGCTAAGTAGGATCTGCTAAGATATATATATATATATATATATATATAAAGTGTAATTAATAAATTTAACGTAGATTTTACCATTTGAATAAAATGAACTTTATTCTGTAAGTAGGCCGCAATGGCACTTTTACAAGTCAAACCCTACTAGCGTTTCACAGAGGCCACTGCCGAGAAGAAACGCCGAAAGAAACTCGACAGTCAGCCATTTTCTCACAACTTTGTAAGTCAAATATGTCAATTCAAGGTGTTGATGTACTAACTTATATTACTTATGTACAACAAATTACAAATATAACCACAGATTATTCAGATTAACCGTTGTGGACCCATCGCTTAACTCCTCTGAGTTAAGCGATGGGTCCACAACGGTTAATCTGGGTCTATGTATTATGCCGTCCCTTTCACCCTCGTGGTATACATTATATGAGTAAAAGGGACGGCATTATGCTTTAGGAGTAGACCCTCAGATAATGCGCGCCGCGAGTTGCGCGGAAACGATCTAAAGTTAAGCGACACCTCGACTGTTCTTTACTCTTCCGTAAAAAAACTTACAATGAGATTGTAACACATTTCTACAAATATATGTTTACTTACGTTTCTAGTGCATTTATGTAAGACACAAGGTCAATTTTGAGTGCACTGAAATAGTACATTACTTACCAAGGGCGATAAAACAAAGAATGTCTCATATCGCAGGTATTTTACGCCCGAGCCGAAGGCAAGGGCGATAAATATGCGATCTGAGGCTTTCTTTACTATCGCCCGTGGTAAGTACAAAATTTTATGTCACCCCCTGGCCAGGAAGTGGGTTTTTTCGCGCGCGGAGCGTGCGATTATGATCACTTTATGGCCAGGTGTGACATAAAAGTTTTATTCAGTATTGACTTGACAATTGTAATTAACTTAAATTATACACGAAATGTTTAGTGTAATGTGGTAAGATCTCGGCTGAGCCTTGAAGACTCGAGTCGTTGAAGCTAATATTAACCCTTTTTTATTTGCTTTAGCCCTCACGGCTGGAGTACAAAAATTAATGTTGTGAGTATAGCTCTTGAAATTCACCGAAGCGAGTGGAGTGGTTCCTATTACTATGACGTTAAAGTGTAATTTCGTCACATCCACTCGCCTTCTTGAATTTCAAAATGTTGTTCAACATTAGTTGTATGTGGTATGAAGTTTGTCATAAAAATGTATGTATGTATAAATAATTTGACTGTATTTTTGTATTGTGATATTAATATCGTTTATTATCATAACATAATTATTGTTTTATTTTGTTCTCGCGTCTTTCAGGTTAACCCTTTTCCAAGCCGCACTGACCTACGCCGTTGTGCGAAAAACAAAATATATGTATATTCAAAATAATATATAAGTATATATTCAAAATATGTATTGGAAATTAATTTAACCCTTTGACCGCCAAGAACCTATAAAGTGGTTGTGTGTCGTCGTGCCCACAGCACGCCAACAACCACTTAAAAGGTCGGAGTGAAGGTGTACTTTGATCATGACTAAAATCATTTATGAACTGGTAAACTGTCTTAATTTGTTTTTATTGGTTTAGACATTACACTAATTCAACCGTGCTTGGCGTAGTGGGCACGACGACACACTATAGCTTTGGTGGTCAAAGGGTTAAGCGCGAGTAACTTCGCCGATATTCAACTCAATCTAAACCTTAACTTTGGGTATTAAGGTTGAAATTTTCAACTACATGCATGTGGTCACTATAGGCTTAGGTTATAGGGCTAGGTTTAGGCTGTGGTGCCTGGAAAAGTGTTAAGTCCCCCTTATTTGTTATGGTCTTTTAGCGATCTCTTAGTTCACAAATGAAGTCGAACGCTCCTACTGGCTCATAAATCGCATGATTTATCATATAAAACCGGTCCTAACCAGTTTCTTATCGTATTTAGCATAATATCGGTAGCGTAGAGAAACAAATCGCACGTTCCGACTTCCGAGCATCGATTAGACGGTCACCGAGTGACTTGGCAGAGTTTTTTTGGTAAAAACAGTTCGAATATCGACTTTATTGCAACGTGGTAAAGTCCTTAGCGGCAGTAATTGTAATTTGTTTTGATATGAGCGACCGTGATTCAATACGTAGCGATAAATTCTTAAGTGGCCCGGTTGTACTGGCGGTTAACGGGAATTTAATGTTGTTGCAACTCATTCATATAGTATGAATTTGGTATTGTTACTTGCACCTAATATTGAAATAGATTAAGGACCTAAAATCAGGGCATAATTTTCTAAATTAATGTTATGCCTTACATTGAGGCTCAGCAAAATGGAAACCATGGACCCATGTCAAATTCATTCCCAACTATTCGATTTTGGTCAAGAGTTTTTGATAAATTACTTGGTGATACCGGCTCTACCAGTACAGAAGATGGTTTTCAGGAAAAATTGTCCTCATAATCGCTTGTAGTTCTAGTTTTCTTCTTATTTTCATGAATAAATTTACTAATCTCACTGTAGGTTATCAAAGCTTATATAGGTGTCAAAGTGGATCCCGGAACAGGATTATATTCCCGCTGAAGATTATTTCATTTAAAGATGATGTTTTGGTTGGCCTAGTTTCATCATATTTTGTAGAAATCTTCTTCCAGTGGTATATACCTACGCTCTATGTTGATAAGAACTGAGATCTTGCAAGTCATTGCCGGTTAGCTAATACTTAGTTTATGAAATGTAAACGAGTCCGTCTGTTGTCTTTTTGGTTATGTAGGTAGACGCGTATCTGTTTTTCACGATAAGAGGATAATAAAAGCGCTTTCATGCTGTACAGTACCTAAGAGTCATATATGAGTTATATGACTCATATATATAGTTTATTTTCGGAGCCACTCCCTCCCCTCCTAAGGTCTATTTTACAGTTTTTCAGGACTGTATATTTCTATAGTCCTGACAAACTATATAGAAATTCCAGGAAAATTGCGTGACCGTAGAATAGTGTACGGAAAAAGTGATCAAAAATATGTGAGAAGTATAACTCATATATTTTAAGCCTTTGGAACTTAGGTACTCATAGGTGAACTCGACTCTACAACCAGGGGGCTGATTTTTGAGTGTCGAACGTTCGACTTTTTACTCGAGATCTGTCAAAAAACTATGACGTTTTGACAGATATCGAGTCTTTTCACTCGACATCTGTCAAAACTGTCGAGCGTTCGACACTAAAATCGGATTTTGATCGTCGCCGCGTTGGTGAACACACGTGCCCGGGGCGACGACGAGCAGAATCCATTTACCGTACAAAACCTTATCTACTGTCATGGCGTCGTTACCGAACAACGTCATTGAACACGTGACATTGACCATTTTTTAAAGAATTGATTGACACTAAAATCGGCCCCCTGTGGGCTGATTTTTGAGTGCCGAACGCTCGACTTTTCACTCGAGATCTGTCAAAAAACTATGACGTTTTGAAAGATGTCGAGTGAAAAGTCGAGCATTCGACACTCAAAAATCGGCCCCCTGGACCGAAACAAAGGTGTCCATTTACTATCAGGCAGGCCGTAATATGTTTGCTTGCCATTGACGTTGCATAAAAAGATCGATATTCTACGTCCTATAATTACACTCCTTATTTGGGCAGTCCTGTAAAATGGTCTGTACCTGTGGTCTGTACTTACATCCTTTTAAGCATAAAATAAATAATTGTTTTTACATTTTTGCCAGTCATTCTCGGATGCGTCACGTGCCTCACGCAATGTACCCAAGTAAAACCAAGTTAAAAGCCACTGTGGAACGTGTAACTAGCGTTTAACTAACCAGAAGCGGCTCATTGTGGTCGCGACGCGCGAACGGTGACGGCGGCTGATTGATTGCATCACACGGATACGGTAAGTGTTAAAAAGTTTCGTGTGGCATTCAAATTTTGAAAATGGAATCCTGAGTTCAAATTTGTTTCTGGGTTAACTTATTTTCTAATCATTTGTTTTTTGTTTTTTTTTATTTTTACTTTGCTGGAATAGAACCGTGAAAAAGTACTTTGATCCCATAATGTTGTTTGTTATTAGCGCGCTTGATTTTATCAGGGTACTTATTACGTATTCAATGTGTTTAAAGAATTTCAATCCTTGACAAACTACACTGTGCCATAGACAAGTTGAATAATATAAATTGTCCATAAAAAAATGCATAAATTTCATCATACAAATTACAAGGAAGGAATATTATAATTACTTACAATGGGTACAATACAAAATTACTCTTTTTTAACACAGTATAGGTATAGTACAATATATTTGTTTACCTTAACGTTTCTGACGCGTTATAAATTTCTTGGTCGCGGGAAATTTTCATCTTAAGGCTAAGTAACCACAACTAACCACGTATGTTTTAACGTTTTAACACGTCCGAAACGTTACGTAAACACTTGTACGTGATTGAACCTATCGTTTAGTAATGAAAATTAGCGGCGTGTGAGTAACATAAGTAGTTACTGTGAGACACAGAATGAAATAAAACAAACATTTATATATACAGGCCTAACCTTAGATACCCAGGCGCCCTTTTGTTTGACATTTGGGGCCCTCTACCCACTTGGAATCCATTGCATTCTGCAAAGCCAGATGCGCCTATTTTTCCTCTTTCCGAATATGTATACTTATTAATAGTTATTAACTAAACTTCACAAAAAATTTTTAGACGTAACTAGGTACCCTTTTTCGTTATGACGGCAGCCTTGTATATCTATGAGAAAATCCGGCGCTGCATGCATACACAGTTAGGTACCTACTTACTTTCTAATAGCAGTTTACAAGATCGAAAAGTGTATATCTACGTATTTGTGTTGATGCTAACAAGAAACGATAAATTTGGAATGGACTGTAGGCTATAAAATATCCGGTTCGAAGGACCAAATATTTTATGGATATATCCCACTAAACTGAACAGTATTCAATTATGACGCTGACTGTACCTAATTTTTTTCACAGAAACAGGACAAAATGACGTCAATGGCCGACAAAGTGTTCCACCCCCGCTCGGAGGGGATCCCCTCCGAGGGTGTGATGGATCAGTACGCCGACGGCAAGGCAGCGAGGGTGTGGAAGAAGTTCGTTGGTGACAGCAACCAGAGGACACAGAACTACAAGGACTTCTTGATAGGGCTGCTGCGGTCAAATGGCTGCGTGAAGATATTGGATGCTGCTTGTGGTACTGGGTAAGTCGACGCCATACATACATTTACTCATTTTGCACCTTATATCATTGTAATAAGGCGCAAATAAGTAAGGTACTAAGATACGATATCGTTCTGTAGCATCCCATATTGCACGTGTCAATCGCAAATTATGAATTAATAATAATTAATTAGTAATCGAATTAATCCGGCTTGACTAGCATATCTACTCTGGTTTCAGCGATGGATATGGTCAGCTATAGTTATTTATTTATTTATTAGCCTAGTAATACAATACAAGTTTAATTGTTAGTACGTTTTTTTGTATAGATACGAAGATTTACTTATTTGTTTTATATTAATTGTTAGTTATTTTTTGTATTAGAAATAATCCCACTGTTGGGCAAAGGCCTCCCCCATCTTATTCCATGTCCGTTTTCCTATTCCGTATTCCTATAGTACTTACCTAATGATAATGAACTCCTCTTGGGAGTCGTACGACGGCATGTGAACAAAGTTATTGAGAACTCGCTAGGCACTGAAAGTGTTAAAAATACCTACCTAAAACGCACCTTAATCTTGAAAAGTAGGAATAAAAAAACATGTACGAAGATAACGCGGCATGACAATAAGATAGTCGAGATGTCAAACTAGAATAACAACAACGATAAAATCTCACAAATATTCAACTATATGATGTAAATCGGCTAGATATCGGGTGTCAACCAATGGGTCAAATAATTTCTATGCATCAAAACAACATGTTTTACTTTGATAAGCTATCACACAAGTTCAGTGTATAATTAAGGGGCCGATCACCTGTTTTTGTCTTGCTCTGTTACCATGGTGATTTTACATACACCAAAATAGTAGTTTATGCAACTGGTACATAATGAGGGGCATTACAATAAGGCGAGTTTCATAAAACACACTCGTGTTTTAATGCCTAATTATGTACAGTTGCATACATTACTTTATCTACACGCATATTATAACTACTCTAAGATGGGTTCAGAAACCGTTGTAAATAAATACAATAATTGTGTTAATACAACCTTTTTTGCACGGTTGCGGAAATATCGAAATCAGAACTGGCAACCGATACCTGAATGTTATTTTAAAAAGTAAAGAGTCCCTATTCTGATGTGATCATGTCGTTCTAGCTCAAATTTCGTGCGATATATCTAAAAAAACATCGAGCTGACATTTCGCATCGACTGAATTTGAATTTTCAGTGATACTCGAATAGGGACATGTCAACTTTGACATTTAAATTTTGACAGTTTTGTTTGACGTTTTTATATTTTAACATCATATATGAGATTAAAATGAAAAATTATATTACTGCTCTAGCCTTAGCCACAGATAAGAAAATTGCCATAAATTCATTGAATGTTGAAAGGAGAGTCATTTTCTACGGTTTCCGAACGCATATTAGAGGATTTATGATATGTGTGTAGATAAAAGTGATTCTATGAGGTTTAAAATCTACCAAACATACGTTTTAGCGTTGATTATGTGGTTGATTAGGTATAAACCCATTCTGTCGAGGGTTATATGTTGAGCATGCTAGAGTAAAGTCCTTATTGTAGGTCTAAGAAACTCTGTTACTTTGTTGTCTCCTCGATAAGGTGACAGAATAACAACAACAAATGTTGATCGACCCAATTAATATAATACTATTCTATTACATAATACCTAGTTATCTATAAATAAATAATGGACAAATAAATCAAGGGAAATAATATAAAAGGTTTTCAAAGTCGCGTTACTTCAATAAAAAATAAAAACCGGTCAAGTGCGAGTCCGACTCGCGCACCGAGGGTTCCGTACACAGTTCTTGTATATGTAGTTGTGTACCCGTCCCGACCCCATTAATTCAGGAACAATCTTAAAAAAACATGACAGCACCATCTATCGGCGCATTGTGTTACTAATTTGTGCGACTGAATAACTTAGTATATATATATTGTAGTCTTTGGACTGAATACTGAATAGCTTAGTACGTATGTTGGTTTTTCAAGGATAATTCTTTATCACATCAACCGATTTCAATAATTGTTTTTTATTTGAAAGAAGGTATTTTCAACGTAATTTTGTAATTTTAAATATAAAACAAAAATATATACAAAGGTGATTAAATGACAAACTTAGTATAGAAGAGTTTTTTGATGATTAAAAAAAAGAAAAACTAGATAGGGCTATGGCTATATTTTTCCTGTAAAATATACATGTATATTAATGTTGTGTAATAATTTCAAATTTTTTTCTTCGTAAACTTCGGAGATAAGGTGGGGGGAATGGTATTTTTTTTACATTTTCCCTCGTAAATCGAAATTTCCCCAAGGAAAAAAAAAACTAAAAATTGTTTCAGAATGTACAAGTCAAGCCCTTTCATATGATACCCCACTTGACATAGTTGCCAGACTTTAAAATTTTGAACCCCCTTTTATCTGTCATTATTCACAGAATATAAAATAAAATAATTTAAAAACCATCTTCTATGTATCTGGGTTACCCTTGTTTATAACTCTTCCAAATTTCAAATCGATAGGATAAGTAGTTCCTGAGATATTTAGCGATGTGACAGACAGACAGACAGACAAAGTGAAACCAATAGGGTTCCTTTTTTACCTTTTTGGTACGGAACCCTAAAAACTAAAACTTTGCCTATGCATTATATGGTCAGGATCGCGGGAGACCTTTGGATGAGTGCGGCGCAAGACGTCACCGGTAGAGATTCATGGGGATTTGTGCAGCAGAGGACGTCTTTCGGCTGATATGACGATGATATTTTTATTGAGTTTTCATCCATACTAACTAATATTATAAATCGCGAAAGTGCGTCTGTCTGACTGTTACCTTTATTTTACTAAACGGTTAAAACTCACGTATTAATTGTCACTTCGGGCGACATGTTTCGAACTCTTCGGGAGTTCTTCATCAGGATGAGTGCGTCTGCGACCCGCGCCGATTGCACACTGTCGAACTACCCGCCGCCCGCCGCAAGGCACGTGACGCACGCGCAGACAGCGCGGGGGCGGGGGCGGGGGGGGGGGCAGCTCGGCGCTGAAGGCACCTCTGACTGTGACCTCTTAGTTAGGTAAACCACTGAACCGATGACATAAAATAAAAGGCCCCGGGTCTCAAACTATCTCCATAGGTACCTAATGTTTTTTAAAGTAAGGGATCAAAGTCATCCCTTAAGGGGGTGGAAGTTTGTATGAAAGAGCGATGACTAGGTAAGCGTCTGATATAAAAAATATCAATTAAATTCTATCGCAATGTACGAGTTCCACTTGGAAGAAGTCGCGGGCAAAACCTAGTTTATTATATTACTTACTTACTCCGACGGCTCGACCCGTAGTGGATCTTGGCCTCCGATACGAGTTGGCGCCATCGCGCCCTGAGGGCCTACCGCGAACCAAAAACGAAATAACTGCCTCTCTGTCGCACTTGCATATTGGAGCGACAGAGAGGGAGATACTTCGTTTGTGGTTCGCGGTAGCCCCTCTGTTCTGTGCGATCTCCTCACAGTTTTTTTTTAGTTTGTAAAGCGCGAAGGTCCTTCTCGACTTCGTCCTTCCAGCGGTACCTAGGCCGGACAACCGATCGCCGACCACTTTATTATAATGCTGACATTTATCTGTTCCAGGATTGACTCCATGATGCTGGTGAACGAGGGTTTCGAGGTGGTCTCCATCGACGCTTCCGACAAGATGTTGAAGCACGCCCTCAAAGCGCGCTGGGAGAAGAGGAGGGACCCCAAGTTCGACAAATGGGGTATGAAATGAAGTCTGATAATATTTATTTATACTTTATAGCACAAAAGAGCGGACTCTATGCCAGTAGGCATCTACCAGTCAACCATAGGCCAAATAAAAAACTTGCTAACTTATATCAAGTTACATAAAGTTATATAAAAAAAATAAACAAGTTATATCACATACCACCACACCACAGCACCACTCAGGACTCGTTACCTAAATGGAGATGGTGAATTTACGATAGACTTAGGAAAAATTGTTTGTCACAAATAAGCCACTAGCTATATCTAAGCATAGAAGGCATTATCCTAAACTACAAAGTCCCAGGACTGGTTTTAACGGGTTACAGTTAGTTACGGCACTGTAGGGTGATAGCTAACCAAACCAATTTCCCGAAACCGCCAAAATGAGGCCAAATTCTTACCTGCTTTTATTGTCTCCAATCCAGTGATCGAGGAAGCCAACTGGGAGACTCTCCACGCCGACGTCCAGAGCTTCCTCCCCGGGCATTCCTTCGACGCGGTCATCTGCCTTGGAAACTCTTTCGCCCATTTACTCGACGAGTTCGGCGACCAGCGCATCCAGAAGCGCGCTCTAGAGAACTTCGCGAAGTGCCTCAAGCCCGGCGGACTACTGTTCATCGATCATAGGAACTATGACGCCATGATTGACAGTGGGGCGACGCCGGGACATTCTATTTATTACAATGTGAGTATACTTCAGCTTCGGCAACTCATTCGCCCATTTACTCGACGAGTTCGGCGACCAGCGCATCCAGAAGCGCGCTCTAGAGAACTTCGCGAAGTGCCTTAAGCCGGGCGGACTACTGTTCATTGATCATAGGAATTACGACGCCATGATTGACAGTGGAGCGACGCCGGGACATTCTATTTATTACAATGTGAGTATACTTCAGCTTCGGCAACTCTTTCGCCCATTTAATCGACGAGTTCGGTGAACAGCGCGTCCAGAAGCGCGCTCTAGAGAACTTCGCGAAGTGCCTCAAGCCGGGCGGACTACTGTTCATTGATCATAGGAATTACGACGCCATGATTGACAGTGGAGTGACGCCGGGACATTCTATTTATTACAATGTGAGTATACTTCAGCTTCGGCAACTCTTTCGCCCATTTAATCGACGAGTTCGGTGAACAGCGCGTCCAGAAGCGCGCTCTAGAGAACTTCGCGAAGTGCCTCAAGCCGGGCGGACTACTGTTCATTGATCATAGGAATTACGACGCCATGATTGACAGTGGAGCGACGCCGGGACATTCTATTTATTACAATGTGAGTATACTTCAGCTTCGGCAACTCTTTCGCCCATTTAATCGACGAGTTCGGTGAACAGCGCGTCCAGAAGCGCGCTCTAGAGAACTTCGCGAAGTGCCTCAAGCCGGGCGGACTACTGTTCATTGATCATAGGACATACGACGCCATGATTTGACAGTGCAGCAACGCCGGGATATATAGTTCTATATAGGAGTATACTTCAGCTTCGGCAACTCTTTCACCCACTTACTCTACGAATTCGGCGACTAATGCTTCCAGAAGCGTGCTCTAGAGAATTTCGCGAAGTGCCTAAATCCGGGAACTTGAATCAATGAACAGTAGGTAGTCCACCTACTGTTCATTGATTCAAGTTCCACCTTTCCTAGTTTCGTCAAAGTATTTATAATCATACAATGGCAATATTTAAGGGTCTAAAATATTGTCATGTCCTTGCGTAATACACTGCTGTCTAATTAACGATGATGATGATGCTTCCAGTGCAAGTACCCCGTGGACATCAAGACATCGGTGCTAGTGGTCCGCGGCAAGCCCGAGCTGGTGACCCTGGACTACTGCATCGGAGGCTCACAAGACGGCGAGGACCGCAGGTAAGCATCAGAAGTCTTGTTTGCGTCTACAAGTATAGTGCACGCCATCCACGAAGGCGCACCCCTCCACAGCCCAAGCCGTACAACTGGGCACAGGTTAGTATGAGATTCGCTGTGGAGGGGCGCCTCGTCGTGGATGGCGCGCACTATAAACTCCTTTAAGAGGAGGGGTAGGGCAAGCTCTCTCCATACAAACTTTGTGCAGGATTTTCTTCGTTTGTGTTTGCATTAAAGTTATGATTTTTGGTCAGTGTGCTTATTTTTCTGATAGCTATTTCGTGATGTAATTTTTTTTCATTGATATTATTTTTAAATCTTTTCATTTTTAATTTTTTTGAAAAATTTGAAAATTTCCACATCACTTTATTCGTATATCTAATATTTACATCAAAAAAAAAATACATTCGTTAGTGCCAAAACCAACGAATAAAACGTGCACAGAGTTTGTATGGAGAATGCCTTGCCCACCCCTGCGCCTTAAACGGTAATGTTGACCCAATTTCACACTAGATCCGCGCGAATCCTGAATCACGCGAACGGTATGTCGACGTAGAATGTATGACAGGTCGAGACTAGTTATTTTGAATGTTGGAGTCCGGCGGTAAATGCAGTACTGGCTGCAGTCGGGTTACTACTTGTATATGCGGCTATTACACTGTCCTGAATGAGGCGTCCTAACTAGTGGAGGGGAGTTGAAGCATCTCGCTCTAACGTATAGGTCCGGACCCTTCTAAGTGTCCTGAATTCAGGACAGTGTAATACCCGCTATAGTTAGTTAAGTTGAAATTATTTTATATGTAGTAATATTTAGTACCCATTTTATTTTGTAATAGTTTTGTTTTAGTTTTGTTTGTGCCTATAGGCAGAAAACCCTTTTTGAACGAACTTATTTGATTCAATGCGGCCAGTTCAAATAATTTTAAGTAAATATACCTTTACCCTTGGATACCTAATCACGTCATTATTTAAGGTCCAATATTTATAAGGACTTGTTCTGATTCCAGCGACTTCCGCCTCTGCTACTACCCTCACAAACTGGACAAGTTCACCCGGATGCTGAAGGAGGCGTTCGGAGCTGGCAACACCCACAGTCTGTACGCAGACTTCAAGCCGCTGGCGCAAGTCCCTGTGCCCGGCTTCTACATACACGTTATTAGAAAACCAGAATAGCGCTGTAGACGTATCTACTTTTAGTAAATCTAGTATGTATAGTGCGTGCCATCTACGACGACGCGCCCCTCCACAGCGAATCTCATACTAAAGCGAGTATTATACTGTCCTGAATTCAGGACACTTAGAAGGGTTCGGACCTATACGTTAGAGCGAGATGCTTCAACTCCCCTCCACTAGTTAGGACGCCTGATTCAGGACAGTGTAATACCCGCTTAATCTGTGCGCAGTTGTACGGCGAGGGCTGTGGAGGGGCGCGCCTTCGTGGATGGCGCGCACTATAACACAAATGAAGACAAATATTTTAACTCTGCGGGGCTAACACAACTGCCGCTGCGACGCGACGCGAATGGAGAAAAACCTACGCTCCTCGTCCTAATTCGCACAGTTCGAGTATAGATGAAATTATTTAAGATGTCCGACTTTTTTAGAAAACTGCCATTTGATTGTGAACCTTCTTGCTTTTACAGTAAAGTCGCTTTTTGAATGGACTAATTTGATAAAACTCGGACAGTTTAAATAATTTTAAGCTTATATTCTCTTTGACGGGAATCGCTTAGTCGCGCGATATACAACATGGCAGCAAGTTGTGCTAGCTCACCTGTACTTTAAATGAAAAAAAAATTGATATTGGGTTATTTCTAGGTTGTTTTTAAAATACTGGTTCCGAACTCTGATCACAGTTACTTACTTAACCTTAATTTTTGCATTTCTGCGCTCTTCCACACCCGTAGGAATATGAAACTTATGTACTCGTAAATCAACGAAATTTGATGTGATATCTGCATGACGGCTTTAGCAGTGGGCTCACCATACCACCATACTTACACTATTTTCAAATCGCATTACGATTACTCTTTTATAAATATGTTGAAATTATATGATTAATCTAGTGTTATTGTAATTAAAAATATACCGACATCTGTATGTCAATTGAATTTTTTTTAAACATAATATCTAGGTTATTTATTGTTTCGTCGCCGTTAACAAGTGACTATAATATAGTTGTTACGTTTTTAAAATGTCTATTATTTTCAAATAAATCATTCCCGACACTACTTCATACAAACCAGTAGGTAGAGTACTTTTATCTCACGAGCGCGGGTGAGCGATGGTTGTGTGTTGAGCTATACATGCACATTGTCTAAGTGTGCGTCAGCGTAGGAGCTATGAGTTTACGTTGTCTATGTGTTCGTACATTGCTCTAAATGTTGCTCTTTGATGGGGGCTCCATGGGGTAGTTCTTTTTTTTTTCATACATGCTCTCCCTTAGCTGCATGGGGGCCACCCTTAAAAGGTAACGGATTGAGCTATAGTCTTCAAATTTTCACCATTTAAGCATCTTGTTGACCCAAAGCTATAATTTTTTTTCAAAATAGTTATTTATGATACAAGTGTGGAAAGTAGGCTTTTTCCCAACGAATGTCGGTAAGTTGAAAACACGAACGAAGTGAGTGTTTTCAACCGACATGAGTTGGGAAAAACCTGCAGTTCAACACGAGTACCATACAACATTTTACAATGCATTATGCGAGGAAAGAAACATAATATATATAGCAATTCATTAGTGCATGCGCGCATTAGCGACACTTTTCTGCACGGGCTGCACGGGCGCCAGCAGCCGTGCAGAAAAGTGCCACTTTCTGTGCATAATTTGTGCCTTGCAAAGGGCGCTTTCTGAGCAAATGCATTGTAATAGTACATTACTTAACAAGGGCGGTTAAACAAAGAATGTCTCAGATCGCAGGTATTTGACGCCCGAGCCAAAGGCAAGGGCGATAAACATGCGATCTGAGGCGTTCTTTGTTATCGCCCGTGGTAAGTACAACATTTTATGTCACCCCCTGGCCAGGAAGTGGGGTTTTTCGCGCGCGAAAACCTGCGATCTGAGGCATTCTTTGTTTTATCGCCCTTGGTAAGTAATGTACTATTACAGCTTTTCAAGGGGGGCTCCCATACAGCTAAAGGGGGGCGCGATAAAAAAATTTGACGCACCCCATCGAGTGGGGTATCAATGAATAGAGCTCATTGAGTACATAATTGTAGTATTTTTTTGTTTTGAAATATATTGAAAAACAAAGGAATTAATAGCCACTTAAATTTTCATATAATTTTACATTCCCCCTTTAAAATCTCATTAAATATTAATCCTAGCGACAAAGTGTATAGAACCTTTTATGTAGATAATTTTATTTAAATTACTTATGCCTAAGAACGTTTTTCGCTATGGGTCACCGTCCATGAGTTTTTCATGAAAAACCGAAAAATGGGACTTTTAACGACAAGGGGTAGCGGATGTGGACCTCATGACATTACTTCCCTAATAAAATAATTTGACAGTGCGCCACTACATTAGACTTTGTGTATACTCACGACATCTTTATGCATCCTTAAGGTATGATTCCGCTGCCGACTGCATACAGCAATTGCACGTGCTGCCCGCACTCCTAATTGAACCGTAATCATGAGACTAAAAGTCCCAATTTAGAATGAGCGGCATGTCCTGTTGCGACACTTCTCCGCTCATTTCAAATTGAGTTTTTTTACGCATACCATTACGGTTCAATTTGGAGTGCGGCGGCACGTGCAGTTGCTGTATGCAGTCGGCAGCGGAATCATACCTTGAGCATAAAAAGGGTCAAGTTAGACGGAAATATTCACTTACCGCTCCCACCACTTCACTACCAAATAAAATATAAGAACTTGAATAATTTATTCATTCGAATTAAAATTATATAAAAGAAAATGGGATGCTTTAACTTAATGTCCGGGCCTTAATATAGCGGAGATGCACCGGACCCAGTCTAATTGACATGATCTTTCCACTAATATTACGATATGATGCCTTAAAATGATGGTGATTATGAAAATGATGACTGGCAACACACTTATGTGAATACATCTACATTAAGGCTGGGTTACACCAAACCGTCTGTAATCGTAAGCGGTGTTCATCAAATCTGATTGTATGGAAAGTTTGACAAGTTTCTATGGAATGACAGCTGCCGGCGCCATATTTGACGATGAACCGGTCTGTGTTCGTACGTTGGTGCAACTGGCACTTATACATTTACAGGTTTCACATATTCAGGGCAGTAAGTGATGACTGATGAAACTGTCAATTACTTGATTGATTATCTAACATTTTACTAAATATAGTAAGTAGTTCTATTAAAAGAACTATTGAGAACTGCTAACACCCTAAAAGATGCCATGTGGATATGCTGACTAGGTCCCGCCCACCTCCGAATGAGAATGGTCGCTTTTATACTTTACCGTGGACGTCCATGGCACGATAAAACTTTTTTTTTTTGTTTCATTCATAATTGACAACATTTCATATTTTTAACTACTTTATTTTATGAACTAGTTAGAAAATAGGTAAAAATTTAAGCCACCCGTATTTTTTCTTTTTCAATTTAACTCATTATTTCATACAAAAAAAACACGTTGAAAAGTAGGTCATTCCAAAAGAGCGTAAGTAAAATATGACGTCATCTTCCCAACAAGAATCCAGAGCCACTCCAGAGCAGCGATTGTATGTACTCTGTACTAAGGTCTCCATGAATACAGCGAGGAAGATGACGTCAACTTTCGGTTTACAGTAATTTGCGACTTTTTCCAAAATTAATGGAGAAAAAAATCTAAAAAAATGTTTTTTGTGTACTTCACACGTTTTTACCGAAATGGTTTTCGAATTAAGACTTTTGGAAATTATGAAATATTGTCAATTGGCCTAAAGTCTATAGCCTATGCTCTATTGATGAATGAAACCATAGAGCTTTACCGTGCAGTGGTCATCGATGATAAAGTATAAAAACGTTCAATTACGTCTAAACTAGAGCTAGGGGTCTACGAGCCAACAATGATGTTGTTGATAGGGATATGTATGAGCTTCACGAAGAATCCGATGAAGCCCATGATGCAGAAGCCGATGGCTGTTGCGATGGCAATCTTTTGGAACTCTGGAAAGAGAAAATGCAAAATGTTAAAATCCATATAAACTGTTACATACAAAGTATTATAAAATAGACTACCACTTTAGGGTGCCGGCGGCCTAGGTGCCTACAGATCAGAGCCTAATTTTTAAAATGGGTCCTGGCTACCATAATATTCTAATAGCCATCTGTTAGCAGCACTATTACAGAATATTTAGCAGCAAACGGAACGAGAAAATCTCTTTATTTATGGTCTCAACGGCCATTAAAGTGAAACAAGGTACCAATTATTAAGAAAATAGAAAAGTTCGATTATCTCGAAAACCAAGGGACTTTTACTAAACCTGAATGTCCATTTTCTGGACCAGCTTGAGGTGCTTTATCAGTGGTTAGAAGGTTGTCCATTAATTACTGGACATCCTGTATACAAACATCTAGCTGACATTTCGCATCGACTGAATTTGAATTTTCAGTGATACTAGGATAGGATTTCAGTGATACTGGGTGACCGCTTTGAGTGGTTACTAACTGAGCGCTCCCGTGCTTTGGAAGGCACGTTAAGCCGTTGATCCCGGTTGCTGTCTATGGCAGCAGTCGTTAAGCCAAGTTGGAGGCCTTCGGGCGGCTTGAGAACTTCTAACAGTCAAGTTGCCCACTCACTTGACAAAGCTTAATCCCAATAAGGTCTAGTTTCCCCTCGGGGTTGGAAGGTCAGATGGCAGTCGCTTCCGTAAAAACTAGTGCCTACGCCAAATCTTGGGATTAGGTAGCGGACCCCAGGCATCCTTCAGGATGCAACTGTACTGGGATAACGCTAGGAGGAGGACAGTGATACTAGGATAGGGACATGTCAACTTTGACATTTAAATTTTGACAAAATTTAAATTTTGATAAAATGAAAATTATATTGCTGCTGTAGCCTTAGCCACAGATAAGAAAATTGCCATAATTTCATTGAATGTTGAAATGAGAGTCATTTTCTACGGTTTCCGAACGCATATTAGAGGATTTATGATATGTGTGTAGATAAAATCATAAACATACTTTATTCAAATCTATCAAGTAAAAACATGATGCTAAACAGAATCAAGATGCAATAGATAGCAAAAATAATTGAGGATTCTACCATGGTCACAACAAAAAAATGCAAGAGATGTCATTATGCATCAAACAATGTGAAAGTATTGTATTTGAATACTACAAACAGCAAATTATAATGATGGCCAAGTGCCAAATGGTATATTTGTTTGTAGATCTCCGACAAACAAGCACTCACTCTTTAATTGGCTCATAAGTTAATTTAATAGACGGACAAATTAATTTAGTGCTGTGCCACTCAAACATTAAAACCTAGCGTTACTTTTACAGTTATATTTATTTTACTACTACGTACCTTCCATGAGGGTAAAATAACAAGAATATCATGACACGCACCTTTCCTGTCGGGCTTAGTGCATCTTCTGACCAGTCTGATAGAATCTTTAGCGAACTGCTTGCCAGGTTCCACGAACTTCGCGATCTGATCCATTTTCTGAAAATGAGTACACCAATTTAGAAGACATTCTCACTAAGAACGGTCACTGGGATATTATCACTATTAAATAGCCACTTACTTATAAAGTAATTAGATTTAACAGAGTTCTAGTTAGAATACTGCGTTGGAGCACCCAATTCTAGAGGTAAATGCAAGCTTACGTGAAAGAACGTAGCGAAACACTAGACGTCAGCCAGCCACGTATCGAGAAATTTCATTCACGTCACCAGAATTAGTGATGTCCATGCATGACATTCAGTTCATCCGATTATCGATCGGGACAATAGGTAATCAGAATGAAAAAAAAAATACCGTCCTTATTTGTTGTACTGTCTTATTGGATAACGCAATATATTAGGCGCTCCTTTTAGTCCTTTTATACGCATTTAAATTACATTCAATTCAGTATAATATTAAAATCAACATATTTCAATTGAACCAATCGATTAGATAATTTATCCGTTGTCCAAAACTATGTATGCTACATCACTGCATCAACATTTAAAAAAAATCTCGCTGGCACAGGTGGCAAAGACTACAATGCCACAAAACAAACCTATCTATTTGTATTTCTTACTGATTTACTAAATTTTATAGCCGTGTATAAATTAAATAATTATAGTAAAACGCTGATCTATACTGAAATAAAAATAAATGAAAAGATATGAAGATGTCCAATAAATAGAAAACACGTTATGATGGAAAAACGCTTCATGACTGTCACTGTCAACGTCAATGTCAATGAATAATCCGAGAATAATCAGCGAAAATATTTCTTACCGAAACTAGTTTTAATTAGTAAACACCCTAGTTTAAGCTTATAATTATATTATATGGTGCTCTAAATAATACTTAATAACACGGTGCCAAGTGATTATCAAAACCCAATCATGTACGCGATAGAAAAGAAATTTGAAATAGAAATGAAGTTGAAGAAGGTTTGTTTTCACAAGGTTTTCACATTCGTTTACTGATTCGCTTTGTTACTCTCTAATTTTTCTACGTCATACCACACCCCTTTTTATCACGATTTTCCCGTTGAATGTCGTTTGGAATTATATAAAGTGGGCGTGTACGCGTACTAAACCAATTATTTAGTTTATCATGCGCCTAAGTAATGTTCTTATTTATAAGACAAAAGCGACTTTACAGTAAATGACATTACTATGATTCTGAACGAATCCAAAAGGGAAGCCCTTAATAAAATCTTGTAGTGTATTTTCTTGTTGCCTAGTGTAGAATAGAGTGGCAGAGCGTCCATACAACTCGATTCCCACTGCTCATGAAAAATAAGATAGGTAAATGATTTCCGGCTTCCCTAAGAATAATTTTGACGCGCCGCCACTGGTAGAATATGAGATTCAATATACCACCCTTGCTGTTTGATTTTGGTCCCTTAATAACATTGACACAATTGTTTTGGTATGACCAGGAGATGAGCAATATCCAGGAGTTGAAGGCAGCTGCCAGCCGCAGCTCCGCGCTGGCCAGCGATGTATGCATTGTGCTGGGCGCGTGTGAGCAGCGGCTACAACAGTTGGAGACAGCGGTGCTGCCTCTGTATGGAGATACAGCTCGGCTGCAGCAGATACACCACAGTATGCAAAACAAAACACCAAGAAACATTAGGATTCTTTGGCACTTGTTTTCATTCAGTTATAAAATCCTTCACTTTGCTCTGGTTTCAATCTACTGTTTTTCCTTTTATTTATATTGTATCAGTGGCAAATAAGCGTGCTGCTGGTGGCAAGCTGTCACCGCAGCACTGCACTTGTTCCCATAAAAAACTAAAACAAACAAACTTCTCAAAGGACTGTTTAGAAGTGCTTGATATACAATACAATACAATACAAATACTCTTTATTGCACACCTCAATTAAAGGACACAGTACAATACAAAAAACACAATAAACACATACATATTGTAATATTTGCTGATTCCAGATATGGAGCGCACAGTAAAGGCGCTAGACCATGTGATAAATTACTACATGGTGTCCCGAGAGCTGGCTGATCTTATACAGGCCGGGCCCCACACCTCTAGCACCGAAACACTCAATATCTACTTAGAGGTACAGTACAGTAGAATCCGGATACAGCGACCGTCAAGGGACCGTTATAATAGCGCGGCGCGGCCCAAAGTAGGTCGCAACGTAAGCGGAAAAATGTACAGCATTGAGACTGTACACCAGTCAACCATTGGGCTAAACAGAATCATTGACAAAAATACACAAGTAAAAAAAAGTTTGTCAATTTCTGTGTGTCCTGTGCTTTCGAAGCTGTGGGAAAGAATATTTCTCAAAAGACTATCAGAAGCTATGACGCAGAAAGAGATTATTCCCAATCACCAGTTCGGATTCCGTAAAGCGCACTCTACTGTAGAACAAGTGCACCGCTTGTACCAGTGTGTCAGACAATGCCTAGAACAAAAAAAATACTGTTCTGCAGCATTCCTCGACGTACAACAGGCGTTTGACAGAGTATGGCATAAGGGCCTGCTCTGCAAAATAAAGGAAAATCTCCCCCACTCCGTGTACCACATCCTGGAGTCTTACCTCTCTAATAGGTTGTTCCAAGTCAAGCAAGGAGAAGCACGATCATCACTGTATCCTATCAAGGCTGGAGTACCCCAGGGAATCGATTGATTGGACGGAGGTAATTGCTAATAGCCGCGGAGACTGCCAGTTGTTATCAAGCAAATTATTAAACCTACTTGTTTATAATTTTGACATATGCTTTCCTAAAAAGATGCCGAAACAAGCTGTAAATAAATGCCCATGGATAGATGCAGAAATATTGAACCTTAAACTTCTAATTCACGATATATCAGACTTAAACATTAAATTTCCTCTAAACACGCATATTTCTGATTGGCTATTTAGTTTAACATCTAAATACAGCCTAATGTTAAAACTTAAGCGGACCAAATATTATAGCGAACTTATAAATAACGCTCCGAATAAGTGTAAGAGCATGTGGGGAGTTATAAATAGGGAGTTGGGTCGCGGGAGCCGGGAACGCGTGGACTACACGGAAATCTTAAGGGACGATCACGGGCTACAGTTCGCTTCAAAACAACTCGCGGTCAACGCATTAAATATGGAATTTATAACAGCGGCTACCAAGTGCGGCGCGCCTGCCCCGGACACAGACCAGTCGATGTCTGCAATCGCAACCAATATTACCCAATGCGATCGCTCCTTAAGATTCAAACTTTTCTCACCTAGCGAAGTGGAGTCCATACTCCGTATACACATCGCTCCCAAAACCAGCACCGACATCTATGACATATCTGCCAGCATCCTTCGGTACGTAGCTCCAGTATTGCTTCAAGTAGGTACTTACAGAATTATACAATTCGTGCATACGTCAGGCTAAAATCCCGGAGAGTCTTAAAAAGGTAAAAGTTTCACCATTATATAAAGGTAAGGGTTCCAAAACATCCCTAAACTCGTACCGCCCCATATCTTTGGTACCCGCCATTAGTAAATTGTTAGAAGTTGGGCTTAACAACAGATTACTATCGTTTTGGATACCACAACTAACCCTCTCTGACAAACAATATGCATACCGTCACGGGCGTTCGACGACTGACTTAGTGCGTGAAGTGGTATGGCAGGTGCTGGGCGCGCGGGAGGCCGGGCTACAGGTGGCGGTGGTGTGCTGCGACCTCTCGCGCGCTTTCGATACCGCCAACCATCGCCTTATCGCTCATAAGTTAACACATTATGGCGTTCGTGGACCGGCGCTGGCATTACTTATGTCTTTTATGTCGGATAGGTGTCAAGTGGTCGTAGGCGACGGTGGCAGGGTTAGGTCCGAAGAGATGAAGTGCTTACTTGGGGTACCTCAAGGCTCATGCCTTTCTAATACTCTCTTCAGCATTCTCCTGAATGACCTGCCACAAGTCATAAAAGACTGCAGCATCTTTATGTATGCTGACGACGTTACAGCAGTTGTCACCGGCACATCGCATCAACAACTGGAAACAAACGTCAACTGTGTACTTCGCCAACTGGGACAGTGGTTCAATGCAAACGGTCTTGCCCTTAACAAAAGTAAGACTTCGTGCATGAAAATCAACCTTAATGGCCACGCGTCTCAGGCGCTCGGGGTGCGCAGCGGCGATGACGCTATCGAACAAGTGACCGAATCTAAACTCCTAGGTTTCCTTATTGATAGCGGGCTACGGTGGGACGCGCACATTGACCAGTTGTGTGCAAAGCTGGGCAGCGCGTGTTACGCTTTAAGGCGACTCGCCAGTACTGCGACTAGGGACGTCGTTAGGAGCTGTTACTTTGCCACAGTGCATGCGCTTATATCGTACGGTACGGAACTCTGGGCCAAGGCGGCGGACTGGCATCGGGTATTTGTACTGCAAAAGCGAGCTGTTCGTGCAATAGCGGGAGTTCCTGACGACGTCTCTGCTCGCGAGTACTTTGGGCTGTACAATATACTCACGCTGCCAAGTTTGCTAATTTATCAGGTGGCAGTTTTCACTCACACTAGGAGCAAAGATTTCGTAACCAAGGAAGTAAACACAAACTACCGGCTGCGGAGCAATAAGAACGCGGGTCAGTTCGCCTCCGTGCCGCACAAGCTAACTAAAACTAAAAGGTCGTCCCACGTTCTCGGTCCTTTAATATATAACAAGTTACCGGACACAGTCAAGGATGCATCTTCCTTACAAATATTTAAAAACAGACTTAAAAAGTGGCTGTTACAGTCACAATTTTACGACATAAATGAATTACTATAATAATCTAAGAATGTATAATATAATGGTAATATCTAATGTTAAAAAAAAATGAACTAAATACATGTTGTATAAATAATAATACTTACGTACACCGTACCTAATGTACTATATACTATAACTGTGACTGACGTGTAACGATGTTATCAATAAAATTTTACTTTACTTTACTTTACTTTACGTTCCGTCCTCGGACCTGTTTTATACAACATTTATACAGCAGATTTACCCACCAAAGACGACGTCACAGTCGCTACTTATGCTGACGACATAGCATTCCTAGCTACAGATAGTGATCCAACTGCGGCAAGTGTAAAATTGCAACAAGTGCTGAACTCAACCTCAGCCTGGCTTCAAAAGTGGAGGATTCAAGCAAGTGCTCAGAAGTCAAACCACATCACCTTTACCCTGAGGAAAGAAAACTGTCCATCGGTCCACTTGGCTAATAACATGCTGCCTCAAACGGATTTTTTTTGTTTTTGTTTCTTTTTTATTTATTCAATTCAATTTCAAAGAAAAAACAATGTACATTGTGTTGAATTTCACTTAATATAAATATGGCTAAAAAATATTACAATTATTCATTATTTAATATGTCCAAATTAGTAATACAATAACTTAACAACTGATACAATAATATAATATATACTCATTAATATATGTAATATATGTATTAATGTATGTATTAATATATGTATGTGTATATAATATATGTCCACATTTAACAAAAACTTTAAAATATTTTATAGAACAATAAACGGATTAATAAAATGTCAAAAAATAAATTAATTAAATGTCAAAATAAACAATAATAATAATATTCAATAGTTCTCATTACTAAATTAATCATTTATATATATTATGGTCAATGACGTTCATGTCCCTATCATTAACAAATTCATTTATAGAATAATAGGCTTTGTTCAAGAGCAACCTTTTGAGTCTCGCTTTGAAAACATTACTATTTACTATCTCCTTCAGATCGGTGGGCAACTTATTGAAGAGAAAAACTGACTGATAGCAGGCGGCATGCTTAACTATGTTAAGTTTGGGAACCACCCTGTTCGGCAAGTCTTTCCGTCTCGAAAGCAGTCGGATCTCTCTCTCGCTATTGCTTTCGTAGTGATTTAGGTGTTTAACGAGATCAGTCAGTACAACTAGTATATACAGACTCGGCAAAGTTAAAATTTTTAAAGCTTTAAAATGTTCTTTGCAAGACTCATACTGCGGATTGTGTTAAATACCTAGGATACCACTTTGACAGACGAATGACCTGGAAAAACCACATAAAAGCTAAAAGAGACCAAGTGAACTATAAATTTCGCAAACTATATTGGCTAATGGGAAGTAACTCAGTGCTTTCACTAGACAATAAGCTTTTAATGTATAAGACTACTCTGAAAGCCATATGGTCATACGGCATCGCAATATGGGGGGTAGCCAGTAAGACCAACATAGCATGCCAAGTTCAAAACAACATTCTGCGAAACATCACAAATGCTCCATGGTTCGCGACAAATAATGAAATCCACGAATATGTAAAAATGCCAACAGTAGCATCAGAAGTGGAGCGCTATAAGGAACAACACATAGTTCGCCTTTCTCACCACTCCAATCCATTAGCTTCTGGATTAATAGATAACGCCAGCGTGGTTAAGAGACTAAAACGCAACCACATTCTCTAAGTAGTGAACGAGGCACAAGCCTCTACATCTACAATCGCCATTTCACGTACAACCAATCAGATTATAATCTGGAGACTGACCGCAGATAATTAAGAAGAATAAAAAAATAATCTGTAGGATGATGATCAATTTATTTAGGATTTATAATTTGGATAAAAGCTACTTTTTTATACCTTTAGTATAAGTTATTAAAAAAAAAAGTTAAAAAACCTTGAACTTATATCTTTACTTTTTCAGGCCTTGGATAAGCTGGCAGAAGCCCAGAATTATTTCAACAAGAACAATCCACAAAGCGTTGAACTGGAGAATATTGTAAGTATTATCAGACCTGGGGGGGCGATTTTTGAGTGTCGAACATTCGACTTTTCACTCGAGATCTATCAAAAAACTATGAAGTTTTGACAGATGTCGAGTGAAAAGTCGAGCGATAGACACTCAAAAATCGACCCCCTGTTCAGCTCGTCAGCAGAGGTTTGTTAAGTTTTATGAATAAGGGGGTTAGTTACTGACTGAATGTCCATCCTGAATCCAAGTCTCTAAGACATGATCGGATAAGGGGTAATTCCTGGATGTTCATTGGTTGCAGAATCAATTGTACAACACGGGTGTACTGAAACTGGAGAACGCGTTCGAAGATCTCCTGAATCGCAACACGCGTCCGCTCTCGCCTACCACACTCATGGATATGATCGCGTTAGAAGAAGGTAAGTAGATCACTAAAAGTTGGCTTAGGTATTGAAAGCGTAGGTGCATCCTTACGGGGGGTCAGCATGTATTACAGCTTATCCTAAGCACCTATGTCTCGTTAAAAATGCCTATTCGGGGGGTTCGCATCTATAGACGGACCCCGCTTCGCTGCGTCGCTCAAAATCTACTTATTCAAGAATCGGTATATCGGCCCCCCGTATAGGTATTTATGGATTTACTCGTAGCTGAATTATTCACCGTCGTTAATGGAATAAAAGTGCCCTTGTGGCCTATTTGCAGAATAAATGTTTGAATTTTGAATTAAATTTTCTTAATGTACCTAAATGTAATTAATTATAGTTTAAGATGTTTATAGTTGTGTATAGTTGTTGGAGCTGATGACGATACAAACGCGGGTCAATGAATCCTATAGAGCGCGCCATCCACGACTACGCGCCCCTCCACAGCGAATCTGATACTAATCTGTGTGGAGGCTTGGGCTGTGGAGGGGCGCGCCTTCGTGGACGGCGCGCACTATACTTGATTGAATGAATTTTTTATCTTACGATCAGACTCAAGCGTGGACAGCATCAGCGTGTCAGGGTCGGACCCTAGCTCGTGCAGCACGGCGCAGGAGACGCTGCGCGCGGCCGCGGCCTGGCTCAGTGCGGCCGGCCGCGCGCCCGCCGCCGCGCTGCTCGCCGCCAGGGCGCCCGCCGCGAGACAGTCGCTCGCCGCCTTCAAGGACCATATTAAAGCGCGCTCCGTGCCCATGGACCCCATCATGGTGAGTCGGTGTGGCCATGGACCCGATCATGGTGAGTCGGTGTAGCCATGGACCCTGTCATGGTGAGTCGGTGTGGTCATGGACCCCATCATGGTGAGTCGGTGTGGCCATGGACCCCGTCATGGTGAGTTGGTGTGGCCATGGACCCCGCCATGGTGAGTCGGTGTGGCCATGAACCCCGTCATGGTGAGTCGGTGTGGCCATGGACCCTGTCATGGTGAGTCGGTGTGGCCATGGACCCCGTCATGGTGAGTCGGTGTGGCCATGAACCCCGTCATGGTTAGTCGGTGTGGACCCCCTTAATCACATTAACAAGTATATTTGTTTCAGAGGGCTAAAAATCTGCTACATCGCTCCGATAGCACTACAAAGAAAACAAGCAAGATACAAAAAGTGTTAGTATTTCAATTTACATGTAATACAATTAAAAATCGACCTAACTGACATCGAAAGGCCCCTTTATCTACACACATATCATAATCCTCTAAAATGCGTTCAGAAACCGTAGGCAAATGACCTTCATTTTAACATCAATGTATCTATGAAAATTTTCTTACCTGTGGCACAAAATAAAAAATATACAGAAGGTCCGTTCCCGCCGTTCTTGAAATTACATACCTAAACTTGCCCTACTCACTAGGGTTGCTTCTGTATTGATACTGAATTTTAAAAAGGAGTAGGTAATATAAGTTTACAAACATACATCGATTCGTTTATACATACATCTCATCAGGTTTACATTCCCTAGAGACTGCTTAGATGTTAAAGAGCATCAAATATCCATTAAAGGTAGGTGGTGTCGGGACACCACACATGACGAAGACTGGAGCGTAGAAATTGTTACAACTAACTACTAACTAGCTAACAACTCTATCAAGATAGAACTATGATAGTGATCCCACTAAAAACACAAACGTGAAAAAAGTTCGACAAAAAGAAAGTGTAGGCAGTTTTTTGTTGTATTTAAACAACCAAATACACTGCAACTGTAATAATATCGGTTATTCATTTTGACGTACACGTGTCACAAAGTACCTACGTAGCGGCGGGACGTCAAGTGATCAACGCGCGCACAACTAGCACTCGCGACAGTCACGACTAAGCTCTGACCGAGACTGACCGAGAATGCCTGTAAATGTAACGTCTGTGTGCGTGCGGCGAAAATGGCACTTTGTTTGTACTGAGCGGACTCTCTGCTCCGGCGCGCGCCGCCGCTATTTACTTTATGTCACACCTAGCCATAAAGTGGCCATTATCGCACGCTCCGCGCGCGAAAAAACCCTCTTCCTGGCCAGGGGGTGACATAAAATTTTGTACTTACCACGGGCGATAATAAAGAAAGCCTCAGATCGCATATTTATCGCCCTTGCCTTCGGCTCGGGCGTAAAATACCTGCGATCTGAGACATTCTTTGTTTTATCGCCCTTGGTAAGTAATGTACTATTGTGCCTGTGGTGAAGGTTAGCAGTAATATAATATTCATTATAATTTCCTATTTAGTACTATAATTTTTTTATTTTATTTGGAAAAGGAAAATTAAAATTCAGTCGATACGAAAGGTCAGCTCGATATAGGTTATTTTTTGGGATAAGGATTCAGGGAGAAGGATTTCAAATTTTACATTTATTTTAAATATTAAGTAAAAAAAAAATTTTTTTTTTTTTTAAATCGTCTTTATATTCGATTTCGACTAATTCGGGGATAAGGATTTCAAATTTTATATTTATTTTGAATTTTAAGTAAAAAAAAAATACTTTTTCGAAAAATCGACATTATACTCGATTTCGACTAATTCGGGGATGGGGATTTCAAATTTTATATTAATTTTGAATTTACAGCAAAAATATTTTTTTTTTCGAAAAATCGTCATTATACTCGTTTTCGACTAATTCGGAGATGAGGATTTCAAATTTTATATTAATTTTGAATTAACAGCGAAAAAAAATTTTTTTTTTCGAAATATCGTCATTATACTCGTTTTCGACTAATTCGGGGATAAGAATTTCAAACTTTTTATTAATTTTGAATTTTAAGAAAAAAAAATGTTTTTTTTCGAAAAGTCATTATTCTTGATTTCGACTAATTCGGGGATAAGGATTTCAAATGTTATATAATACCGGCTACTATAAATATGTAACCAGTAGCACTGGTAGCAATGCAGGTCATTTGCCTTCGGCTTCTGAACCCATCTTATAATATGTGTGTAGATAAAGTAATGTATGCAACTGTACATAATTAAAGACTGTATCGTTAAGTATAAATACAGACAAAACCTAGACTGACTGTTGACATGCGTTTTATTTTGAATTACAATGTTCTGAGAATATGATCTGGAGGTGTTTGTTAACCATTTCATCTGATAGAAATACGGTTAGGTAAAGTTGTATTTTATTATATCTTTAAACGAGCAATTCTTGTATATTTATTTAGTTATTTATAAATATGTATATTTATTTCAGGGATCTCGGGAACTGCTCTAACGATTTTGATGAAATTTGGTATGTGGGGGTTTTCGGGGACGAGCAATCGATCTAGCTAGGTCTCATGCCAGGGGAAACGCCGAGCAAGGCTCGGTCGCCCTGATATTTTATAATTAACGATACAGTCTTTAGGCATTATGTACCAGTGGCATAAACTACTATTGCGTTACATTGCCACAGTTATTGTTTCTTATATGCTTACTTTTATAAATAAATGATTATTTAAATCTTATAGTTCAGATATTTTCTGTTAGCCAATATTTTATAAAACTGTTATTGAATTTTAAATCTTATGACATGCACAATTAAGTCGCTTTTTGTGCGATTACTTTGACGCAACTAGTCTCCCTATCATCAGTCTTGCTACTTTTAAGGAACATGATATTGTATGACAACATAACATTAAAAGCATTCAAAATGTCAAAAAACGGGAATTTTGAATTTCACTATTTCTCCATAGTAATTGTATGGGAGAAGTTTTCCTTGATATGTGGCTTTTCTAGTCGGATTTTTTTTTTTTTTGTCCCATACAAGCTTTTGATCCTGAATAGGAACACGATCGATTGGCATCAAAAAAAAAGTTTGTCAAAATGGCCTTTTTCTCTCACCCTGTATGTTTCGTCCAAAATCTGAAAACGCCATTTTTCATTAATTCAAAATCAAAGTAAGGTCTTCTAAGACAATTTTCACGTAGCAGCACGGGATCTGGTAGCTGCCGTCATTGACCCAAAAAGAAAATCTATCCTGTATAAAATTCTACTTATTTCAATGTGATTATCATAAGTATCATAACTGATCTCTTCGATGTTGCAGTATTGAGAAGCGGGCGAACAAGATAATCCAAAAGGCATCTCAGACGTTTGAGAACTCCACGGGGCTCGCTATCGGGCCGCGCCGCTCCGTAAGCGAGGCCTGTAAGTATCACATTTTAGTCTTTGTTTTACAGCTCTTGGTATATAAGTAATGTATTATTTCCAAGCATAATGCATTGTAAAATGTTGTATGATATTCGTGTTGAAACGTAGGCTTTTTCCCAACTCATGTTGGTTTAAAACACTCACTCCGTTCGTGTTTTAAGATTACCGACATTGGTTTATACATAACTATTGTCATAGACACGGAGGAGTCATACGAGGCCCTGGAGGAGTGGGAGGCGATGCTGGCGGGCTCGGCGGCGGCGGCCGTGGCGCGGCTCGCGCGGCACGAGCAGCGCTCGCTCCTCGGGCTCGTGCCCCTGCCGCGCCTGCCGCCGCTGCTCGCGCAGGTGCTGCACGAGTGCTTCACCACGCTGCAGCAGGACGTGGAGGTAACGTGGAGTATAGTGGGAGGCGACGCTGGCCGGCTCGCGCGGCACGAGCAGCGCTCGCTCCTCGGGCTCGTGCCCCTGCCGCGCCTGCCGCCGCTGCTCGCGCAGGTGCTGCACGAGTGCTTCACCACGCTGCAGCAGGACGTGGAGGTAACGTGGAGTATAGTGGGAGGCGACGCTGGCCGGCTCGCGCGGCACGAGCAGCGCTCGCTCCTCGGGCTCGTGCCCCTGCCGCGCCTGCCGCCGCTGCTCGCGCAGGTGCTGCACGAGTGCTTCACCACGCTGCAGCAGGACGTGGAGGTAACGTGGAGTATAGTGGGAGGCGACGCTGGCCGGCTCGCGCGGCACGAGCAGCGCTCGCTCCTCGGGCTCGTGCCCCTGCCGCGCCTGCCGCCGCTGCTCGCGCAGGTGCTGCACGAGTGCTTCACCACGCTGCAGCAGGACGTGGAGGTAACGTGGAGTATAGTGGGAGGCGACGCTGGCCGGCTCGCGCGGCACGAGCAGCGCTCGCTCCTCGGGCTCGTGCCCCTGCCGCGCCTGCCGCCGCTGCTCGCGCAGGTGCTGCACGAGTGCTTCACCACGCTGCAGCAGGACGTGGAGGTAACGTGGAGTATAGTGGGAGGCGACGCTGGCCGGCTCGCGCGGCACGAGCAGCGCTCGCTCCTCGGGCTCGTGCCCCTGCCGCGCCTGCCGCCGCTGCTCGCGCAGGTGCTGCACGAGTGCTTCACCACGCTGCAGCAGGACGTGGAGGTAACGTGGAGTATAGTGGGAGGCGACGCTGGCCGGCTCGCGCGGCACGAGCAGCGCTCGCTCCTCGGGCTCGTGCCCCTGCCGCGCCTGCCGCCGCTGCTCGCGCAGGTGCTGCACGAGTGCTTCACCACGCTGCAGCAGGACGTGGAGGTAACGTGGAGTATAGTGGGAGGCGACGCTGGCCGGCTCGCGCGGCACGAGCAGCGCTCGCTCCTCGGGCTCGTGCCCCTGCCGCGCCTGCCGCCGCTGCTCGCGCAGGTGCTGCACGAGTGCTTCACCACGCTGCAGCAGGACGTGGAGGTAACGTGGAGTATAGTGGGAGGCGACGCTGGCCGGCTCGCGCGGCACGAGCAGCGCTCGCTCCTCGGGCTCGTGCCCCTGCCGCGCCTGCCGCCGCTGCTCGCGCAGGTGCTGCACGAGTGCTTCACCACGCTGCAGCAGGACGTGGAGGTAACGTGGAGTATAGTGGGAGGCGACGCTGGCCGGCTCGCGCGGCACGGCAGACAGTATGAGCAACTGTTCCTTCTCACAAGTATTGTGTGGACGTGGTATAAGCACTTTTCTAGGGCTCGTGCCGCTACCATGTTTACTGCTGCTACAAGCGCATTTGCTGCAGATTTAACATGGAATACCGCGTGTGTCAGGATTATCGTAGTATACAATTGGCCGCCCCAGTGTGCTATAGGCTTGATAAATAACATGTTTGGATTTTCAAGACATTTGTACGTTACAGCGCGCGTGCCAGCGCAGCCGCCGCGCGTGCGCGCGCAGCTCATGCGGCGCCGCCGCGTGCTGGGCGCTGCTCGCGCGCCTGCAACGCCTGCAGCCCGACGTGGCCCGCGCGCTCGCCCCGGCCGAGCCCGCCGTCTACACCGGCATCGTCAGCACCGCCCGCGTGCACGTGAGTCACAGCCCGACGTGGCCCGCGCGCTCGCCCCGGCCGAGCCCGCCGTCTACACCGGCATCGTCAGCACCGCCCGCGTGCACGTGAGTCACAGCCCGACGTGGCCCGCGCGCTCGCCCCGGCCGAGCCCGCCGTCTACACCGGCATCGTCAGCACCGCCCGCGTGCACGTGAGTCACAGCCCGACGTGGCCCGCGCGCTCGCCCCGGCCGAGCCCGCCGTCTACACCGGCATCGTCAGCACCGCCCGCGTGCACGTGAGTCACAGCCCGACGTGGCCCGCGCGCTCGCCCCGGCCGAGCCCGCCGTCTACACCGGCATCGTCAGCACCGCCCGCGTGCACGTGAGTCACAGCCCGACGTGGCCCGCGCGCTCGCCCCGGCCGAGCCCGCCGTCTACACCGGCATCGTCAGCACCGCCCGCGTGCACGTGAGTCACAGCCCGACGTGGCCCGCGCGCTCGCCCCGGCCGAGCCCGCCGTCTACACCGGCATCGTCAGCACCGCCCGCGTGCACGTGAGTCACAGCCCGACGTGGCCCGCGCGCTCGCCCCGGCCGAGCCCGCCGTCTACACCGGCATCGTCAGCACCGCCCGCGTGCACGTGAGTCACAGCCCGACGTGGCCCGCGCGCTCGCCCCGGCCGAGCCCGCCGTCTACACCGGCATCGTCAGCACCGCCCGCGTGCACGTGAGTCACAGCCCGACGTGGCCCGCGCGCTCGCCCCGGCCGAGCCCGCCGTCTACACCGGCATCGTCAGCACCGCCCGCGTGCACGTGAGTCACAGCCCGACGTGGCCCGCGCGCTCGCCCCGGCCGAGCCCGCCGTCTACACCGGCATCGTCAGCACCGCCCGCGTGCACGTGAGTCACAGCCCGACGTGGCCCGCGCGCTCGCCCCGGCCGAGCCCGCCGTCTACACCGGCATCGTCAGCACCGCCCGCGTGCACGTGAGTCACAGCCCGACGTGGCCCGCGCGCTCGCCCCGGCCGAGCCCGCCGTCTACACCGGCATCGTCAGCACCGCCCGCGTGCACGTGAGTCACAGCCCGACGTGGCCCGCGCGCTCGCCCCGGCCGAGCCCGCCGTCTACACCGGCATCGTCAGCACCGCCCGCGTGCACGTGAGTCACAGCCCGACGTGGCCCGCGCGCTCGCCCCGGCCGAGCCCGCCGTCTACACCGGCATCGTCAGCACCGCCCGCGTGCACGTGAGTCACAGCCCGACGTGGCCCGCGCGCTCGCCCCGGCCGAGCCCGCCGTCTACACCGGCATCGTCAGCACCGCCCGCGTGCACGTGAGTCACAGCCCGACGTGGCCCGCGCGCTCGCCCCGGCCGAGCCCGCCGTCTACACCGGCATCGTCAGCACCGCCCGCGTGCACGTGAGTCACAGCCCGACGTGGCCCGCGCGCTCGCCCCGGCCGAGCCCGCCGTCTACACCGGCATCGTCAGCACCGCCCGCGTGCACGTGAGTCACAGCCCGACGTGGCCCGCGCGCTCGCCCCGGCCGAGCCCGCCGTCTACACCGGCATCGTCAGCACCGCCCGCGTGCACGTGAGTCACAGCCCGACGTGGCCCGCGCGCTCGCCCCGGCCGAGCCCGCCGTCTACACCGGCATCGTCAGCACCGCCCGCGTGCACGTGAGTCACAGCCCGACGTGGCCCGCGCGCTCGCCCCGGCCGAGCCCACCGTCTACACCGGCATCGTCAGCACCGCCCGCGTGCACGTGAGTCACAGCCCGACGTGGCCCGCGCGCTCGCCCCGGCCGAGCCCACCGTCTACACCGGCATCGTCAGCACCGCCCGCGTGCACGTGAGTCACAGCCCGACGTGGCCCGCGCGCTCGCCCCGGCCGAGCCCACCGTCTACACCGGCATCGTCAGCACCGCCCGCGTGCACGTGAGTCACAGCCCGACGTGGCCCGCGCGCTCGCCCCGGCCGAGCCCACCGTCTACACCGGCATCGTCAGCACCGCCCGCGTGCACGTGAGTCACAGCCCGACGTGGCCCGCGCGCTCGCCCCGGCCGAGCCCACCGTCTACACCGGCATCGTCAGCACCGCCCGCGTGCACGTGAGTCACAGCCCGACGTGGCCCGCGCGCTCGCCCCGGCCGAGCCCACCGTCTACACCGGCATCGTCAGCACCGCCCGCGTGCACGTGAGTCACAGCCCGACGTGGCCCGCGCGCTCGCCCCGGCCGAGCCCGCCGTCTACACCGGCATCGTCAGCACCGCCCGCGTGCACGTGAGTCACAGCCCGACGTGGCCCGCGCGCTCGCCCCGGCCGAGCCCGCCGTCTACACCGGCATCGTCAGCACCGCCCGCGTGCACGTGAGTCACAGCCCGACGTGGCCCGCGCGCTCGCCCCGGCCGAGCCCGCCGTCTACACCGGCATCGTCAGCACCGCCCGCGTGCACGTGAGTCACAGCCCGACGTGGCCCGCGCGCTCGCCCCGGCCGAGCCCACCGGCTACACCGGCATCGTCAGCACCGCCCGCGTGCACGTGAGTCACAGCCCGACGTGGCCCGCGCGCTCGCCCCGGCCGAGCCCACCGTCTACACCGGCATCGTCAGCACCGCCCGCGTGCACGTGAGTCACAGCCCGACGTGGCCCGCGCGCTCGCCCCGGCCGAGCCCGCCGTCTACACCGGCATCGTCAGCACCGCCCGCGTGCACGTGAGTCACAGCCCGACGTGGCCCGCGCGCTCGCCCCGGCCGAGCCCGCCGTCTACACCGGCATCGTCAGCACCGCCCGCGTGCACGTGAGTCACAGCCCGACGTGGCCCGCGCGCTCGCCCCGGCCGAGCCCGCCGTCTACACCGGCATCGTCAGCACCGCCCGCGTGCACGTGAGTCACAGCCCGACGTGGCCCGCGCGCTCGCCCCGGCCGAGCCCGCCGTCTACACCGGCATCGTCAGCACCGCCCGCGTGCACGTGAGTCACAGCCCGACGTGGCCCGCGCGCTCGCCCCGGCCGAGCCCGCCGTCTACACCGGCATCGTCAGCACCGCCCGCGTGCACGTGAGTCACAGCCCGACGTGGCCCGCGCGCTCGCCCCGGCCGAGCCCGCCGTCTACACCGGCATCGTCAGCACCGCCCGCGTGCACGTGAGTCACAGCCGTCGGATCACTCGGGCCAGTGAGGGTCCGGGGAAGCCATACGTGGCTGGGCTAGTTTTAGCAGCATCACACGTCGTCCGCAACTAAAGACGGGTGAGATAGCGTCGCTCGTAGAGATCGGTGGTCGGGTCTTTTGATTCTTCCATCGGCGAGGTCGAGGTCGAGCCCTGCTGGGTGCTCCCCGTGATCCCCGTTAGGGGGGGGGGGGGGGGGGGGGAGACCCAGCGAGCGACACTCGAGCCGGTGACAGGAACATCCTAGTCTTCATCCGGTGTTTTCACGGAGCAGATAGAATAAAATATAACAAAATTTATTGCAAGCCAAAATAACACCACATTACAATTTAAAACTTAAAACCTAGGAGTTACAATACTTAAGACTGCGTCGTGCAGGGTAAATTATCAGCGCCTGTCAAATTTCTATTTTTTTTAATTATTTTCCCCAGTAACTCACACAAACATATTTCACACACACTACTTCATTTTGTTGGCCCGGGTCATTGACTTACATTTTTTTTAATAGGTATTTTCGGTTGTGTATTGCCACCAGTTAATTTTTTTAATAGGTATTTTCGGTTGTGTATTGCCACCAGTTAATCAGAGTTAAAAACTCCTTAGAGAAATCGAAATTGTCATAACTTGTCACTGTACACTGACAATGCTCTGTCAATTTCTGTAAGGAATACAAAGTTTTGATTTACAATATTTGATGATTTATTAAGGCATGACAAAAATTTAAAAATAAAAGTCAAGTTCTGATCTGTCACCAAAACCTTACTTCTGAAAATTGGGATTTGATTTTAGTAAAACGCTCCTAATTATTCATATACAAATAGATTAAAATACCTATATTTAAGTGTATCAATGCCATGGCTTAAGCTGTTATGTTGTTAAATTATATTTAATTGAATAAATGGTGAATAAAACTTAAGAATGTGTAATCCTTCTGCAGGCAGGGTCACTACCAACTAAGCTAAAGCGGCTTTTATAGGTAATGCGAGTTTTAAGCGAAGATGCGGTTGTTTTATTTCGATATAAATTATGTAATGAAACTTAATGAAAATTAATGGCAGTATTTTGAAATAAGTTTGTTAAGTATTCTTAAAACCTAATGATAATGAAATAAGTAGGACAAATATGATCAAGTAGGATTTAGTAAATCATTGTCACTATCTGTAATTGGAACTTGGCCGGCCGGACGCGCTTTCGTGTGCATGGTTGAATGTACGAGTCCATAGTTATGTTATGACAAATTAGCTCTCATGTTCCTTCTTATAAGAACGATAATTGAATAGAATAATTAGTGGAGTAAATTTTACTGAACTTTTAACACTACTTGGACAATGGTTGCGTATAGCTAAATCCATGTACATGCTGCATACATGCTGTAATGTAACAGTTATAATACTTATAATATACGCAATTGAAATTGCAATCTTACTATTATTTACTACGTTTACGTAACGTCCAAACAATGATTGCAACGTACTTTTTTTGTTTTTTCAACCTGATTGTGGCCTTATAGGTCGGGCCCAATAAATCGATAGGAGTGCGCGGTTGGAAAGTGGCCTGGGGAAAATCGAGGGGAAACCTCCGACATGACCACGCGGGAGGTTTAAACACTGGGATACTCTAAGAGTTTGCGCTCCAGTGAGATAGGTTACGCGGCTTCTACCGAATCTGAGTTGTGAGTGGAATCGAGCTACATACTGGGAGTTTTGTCGCTGGTTCACTAAACTCTACTAGGCCCGACCTGGGTCGAACTGACTCTACCCGGTGTGACGTACTTACGTATATCCAAAGACTACAATGTATATACTAAAGTACGTATATCCGTATATCCAAAATCAAAGCAGTGAACCAAATAATTTCAAACCATAAAAAACAATCAAATAGAAATTAGAAACCGTACTTACAGACCTGCAGAAATAAGTAGGACTACATACATATATTTTGTATAAGACTCAGATTATACGTCGTTGTTAGAGATATAACTAAGATAAAAAAAACACATTTATATTTTCATTCTATAATTAGTATGACCATGCGGCTTCGACAGTACAATCTTCTGCTTCTTATTACTTTCATTGTTGTGTGACACTGCAGATTGATAATCCACGATTCCTGAAGTTATATCACGACATCTGAGATATAATTAGCCATTAAATGTATTCCTATTTGACGAGAAAGCGTGAATATCCACACAAATTTCAATAAGTATTCCAATCCAATCATTCCAATCAGTGGGTTCTTCAATGCTGAGGATCGTGACCGCTATGTCTCTGGCGGGGAGTGCAGATGGCTCGCCAGTGGTTCCGATGATGCGCTGCATGCAGCGCCTGGTGTTCTCAGAGTCCGGCGAATTTGGAGATTTTTTCAATCCACCTGGCTGGCCCGAGCTCGTCTATCCTCCACCTTTCCCGTCATCATGATGTACTCGAGGCTAATAGGGACGACGCGCGATAGGTCCAAAAAATGCCAGTAGATAAGTATGCGTTGTTGGCAAACTGTCGAGAGGCGTGTGTGTATGCGTATTTGGTGTTCGATGTCAACATTAGATACGTAAAATTATTGAAATATAAAGAAAGAAAAATGTACACAAATTTTCATTTGAAGTAAGTGACAAATGTCATTACGTTATAAAGATGTTCCGTCAGGGTGACCATTCATTGAAATTAATTTCCATTGTAATGAAACGCATCGGCAACCTTTTTGCGTCTAGAATGCGTTTTCGGGAAGGAAAACATTATAATTTGAACGCATAAGTAAACTTTCGGGACCAAACACTGTATGTTCTCTAAAAAATAAAAGGCTAATACCAAAAATTCCATGTTAAAAGGTTCTTAAAACGCCACACGTCAATATTTATTTACCCTACTTCAATTAATACAATCTTTGTGTGTGGTATACATATTGTATTCGTATACGGGCAAAATGTCAAAAACAGAGCTGTCAAAGCGAAAAAAGGAGCATGCGTCTGCTCTCACCGAGGGCCAATGCCCATCTGTCGATTTTTCGAGAGTATGGTGGCAGGGAAAATGTATGGAAAAGTCACTAAAGTTTAGATTTACGTTTGAAATTCTCATTGGTCTTTGCGAGGAAAAATGTGAAAAGTGTGATAACTTATAGTGAATACTTTTGAGATTTGTTTGAGTGTGATTTTGAAACGAAATAATAGATTTTTCAATTCAATTTTGCCTAAACGCCGACACGCGTTCTTCTCATTTTTAGTGCAACTTTACGGTATTGTATTTATTAAAGTGTAATTTATTATAGATTACTAATAGTGATAACTTGTAAACACACTCTTTGTGATAATAATTACATATATTTTATATATTTTTGTAGAGAATCGTGACCTCCACAGATTGAGAGGTGAAGGCTGTTTTTGCTAAATATGCTCGGCGCCCTCTTAAGATCGAATGTTCGAACCGAGAAGCGAAAACACTGAGAAAAAGATTGCCTAGGTAATGCTACAAATAATTTCAAACGTAAACTGACCAAATATACCTACATTTTAGTATGCAAATAGTCTGGGAAAAAGACATAAGACACCTAATTTTTACCCCGTAAATTTGGGCAACAGTTGGGTCGTGTTATATTTCTATCTTTGGGTACAAGGTACAACAATTCAAAGCCAAATCAGAGCCTTCCGTAAGGTTCCGTACCAACAAGTAAAAAAGAAAACCTTATTATTTGCTTCAGTTGCCTCTACCCGTGAAATGATCTGGAATGAGACTGAGAAATTTCCGTATTCCCGTCCTCAGTGTCTGAAGTCCCTGGAAGAGTGGGTGGAAGGTCTGCGCAGCGACACGGCGGCGGGTGCCGTCGACGGGACGGTCCACCAGCTCGCCGTGGCCGCGCTAAAGCACTGCCACACGCTCGCCAGCCACCTGCCCACCATAGGTACTGTCGTCCGCAGGGCCTCAAGTGTTCAGGAGTGGCGCCGTGGACGGGACGGTCCACCAGCTCGCCGTGGCCGCGCTAAAGCACTGCCACACGCTCGCCAGCCACCTGCCCACCATAGGTACTGTCGTCCGCAGGGCCTCAAGTGTTCAGGAGTGGCGCCGTGGACGGGACGGTCCACCAGCTCGCCGTGGCCGCGCTAAAGCACTGCCACACGCTCGCCAGCCACCTGCCCACCATAGGTACTGTCGTCCGCAGGGCCTCAAGTGTTCAGGAGTGGCGCCGTGGACGGGACGGTCCACCAGCTCGCCGTGGCCGCGCTAAAACACTGCCACACGCTCGCCAGCCACCTGCCCACCATAGGTACTGTCGTCCGCAGGGCCTCAAGTGTTCAGGAGTGGCGCCGTGGACGGGACGGTCCACCAGCTCACCGTGGCCGCGCTAAAGCACTGCCACACGCTCGCCAGCCACCTGCCCACCATAGGTACTGTCGTCCGCAGGGCCTCAAGTGTTCAGGAGTGGCGCCGTGGACGGGACGGTCCACCAGCTCGCCGTGGCCGCGCTAAAGCACTGCCACACGCTCGCCAGCCACCTGCCCACCATAGGTACTGACGTCCGCAGGGCCTCAAGTGTTCAGGAGTGGCGCCGTGGACGGGACGGTCCACCAGCTCGCCGTGGCCGCGCTAAAGCACTGCCACACGCTCGCCAGCCACCTGCCCACCATAGGTACTGTCGTCCGCAGGGCCTCAAGTGTTCAGGAGTGGCGCCGTGGACGGGACGGTCCACCAGCTCGCCGTGGCCGCGCTAAAGCACTGCCACACGCTCGCCAGCCACCTGCCCACCATAGGTACTGTCGTCCGCAGGGCCTCAAGTGTTCAGGAGTGGCGCCGTGGACGGGACGGTCCACCAGCTCGCCGTGGCCGCGCTAAAGCACTGCCACACGCTCGCCAGCCACCTGCCCACCATAGGTACTGTCGTCCGCAGGGCCTCAAGTGTTCAGGAGTGGCGCCGTGGACGGGACGGTCCACCAGCTCGCCGTGGCCGCGCTAAAGCACTGCCACACGCTCGCCAGCCACCTGCCCACCATAGGTACTGTCGTCCGCAGGGCCTCAAGTGTTCAGGAGTGGCGCCGTGGACGGGACGGTCCACCAGCTCGCCGTGGCCGCGCTAAAGCACTGCCACACGCTCGCCAGCCACCTGCCCACCATAGGTACTGACGTCCGCAGGGCCTCAAGTGTTCAGGAGTGGCGCCGTGGACGGGACGGTCCACCAGCTCGCCGTGGCCGCGCTAAAGCACTGCCACACGCTCGCCAGCCACCTGCCCACCATAGGTACTGTCGTCCGCAGGGCCTCAAGTGTTCAGGAGTGGCGCCGTGGACGGGACGGTCCACCAGCTCGCCGTGGCCGCGCTAAAACACTGCCACACGCTCGCCAGCCACCTGCCCACCATAGGTACTGTCGTCCGCAGGGCCTCAAGTGTTCAGGAGTGGCGCCGTGGACGGGACGGTCCACCAGCTCGCCGTGGCCGCGCTAAAGCACTGCCACACGCTCGCCAGCCACCTGCCCACCATAGGTACTGTCGTCCGCAGGGCCTCAAGTGTTCAGGAGTGGCGCCGTGGACGGGACGGTCCACCAGCTCGCCGTGGCCGCGCTAAAGCACTGCCACACGCTCGCTAGCCACCTGCCCACCATAGGTACTGTCGTCCGCAGGGCCTCAAGTGTTCAGGAGTGGCGCCGTGGACGGGACGGTCCACCAGCTCGCCGTGGCCGCGTTAAAGCACTGCCACACGCTCGCCAGCCACCTGCCCACCATAGGTACTGTCGTCCGCAGGGCCTCAAGTGTTCAGGAGTGGCGCCGTGGACGGGACGGTCCACCAGCTCGCCGTGGCCGCGTTAAAGCACTGCCACACGCTCGCCAGCCACCTGCCCACCATAGGTACTGTCGTCCGCAGGGCCTCAAGTGTTCAGGAGTGGCGCCGTGGACGGGACGGTCCACCAGCTCGCCGTGGCCGCGTTAAAGCACTGCCACACGCTCGCCAGCCACCTGCCCACCATAGGTACTGTCGTCCGCAGGGCCTCAAGTGTTCAGGAGTGGCGCCGTGGACGGGACGGTCCACCAGCTCGCCGTGGCCGCGCTAAAGCACTGCCACACGCTCGCCAGCCACCTGCCCACCATAGGTACTGTCGTCCGCAGGGCCTCAAGTGTTCAGGAGTGGCGCCGTGGACGGGACGGTCCACCAGCTCGCCGTGGCCGCGCTAAAGCACTGCCACACGCTCGCCAGCCACCTGCCCACCATAGGTACTGTCGTCCGCAGGGCCTCAAGTGTTCAGGAGTGGCGCCGTGGACGGGACGGTCCACCAGCTCGCCGTGGCCGCGCTAAAGCACTGCCACACGCTCGCCAGCCACCTGCCCACCATAGGTACTGTCGTCCGCAGGGCCTCAAGTGTTCAGGAGTGGCGCCGTGGACGGGACGGTCCACCAGCTCGCCGTGGCCGCGCTAAAGCACTGCCACACGCTCGCCAGCCACCTGCCCACCATAGGTACTGTCGTCCGCAGGGCCTCAAGTGTTCAGGAGTGGCGCCGTGGACGGGACGGTCCACCAGCTCGCCGTGGCCGCGCTAAAGCACTGCCACACGCTCGCCAGCCACCTGGCCACCATAGGTACTGTCGTCCGCAGGGCCTCAAGTGTTCAGGAGTGGCGCCGTGGACGGGACGGTCCACCAGCTCGCCGTGGCCGCGCTAAAGCACTGCCACACGCTCGCCAGCCACCTGCCCACCATAGGTACTGTCGTCCGCAGGGCCTCAAGTGTTCAGGAGTGGCGCCGTGGACGGGACGGTCCACCAGCTCGCCGTGGCCGCGCTAAAACACTGCCACACGCTCGCCAGCCACCTGCCCACCATAGGTACTGTCGTCCGCAGGGCCTCAAGTGTTCAGGTGTGGCGCCGTGGACGGGACGGTCCACCAGCTCACCGTGGCCGCGCTAAAGCACTGCCACACGCTCGCCAGCCACCTGCCCACCATAGGTACTGTCGTCCGCAGGGCCTCAAGTGTTCAGGAGTGGCGCCGTGGACGGGACGGTCCACCAGCTCGCCGTGGCCGCGCTAAAGCACTGCCACACGCTCGCCAGCCACCTGCCCACCATAGGTACTGACGTCCGCAGGGCCTCAAGTGTTCAGGAGTGGCGCCGTGGACGGGACGGTCCACCAGCTCGCCGTGGCCGCGCTAAAGCACTGCCACACGCTCGCCAGCCACCTGCCCACCATAGGTACTGTCGTCCGCAGGGCCTCAAGTGTTCAGGAGTGGCGCCGTGGACGGGACGGTCCACCAGCTCGCCGTGGCCGCGCTAAAACACTGCCACACGCTCGCCAGCCACCTGCCCACCATAGGTACTGTCGTCCGCAGGGCCTCAAGTGTTCAGGAGTGGCGCCGTGGACGGGACGGTCCACCAGCTCGCCGTGGCCGCGCTAAAGCACTGCCACACGCTCGCCAGCCACCTGCCCACCATAGGTACTGTCGTCCGCAGGGCCTCAAGTGTTCAGGAGTGGCGCCGTGGACGGGACGGTCCACCAGCTCGCCGTGGCCGCGCTAAAGCACTGCCACACGCTCGCCAGCCACCTGCCCACCATAGGTACTGTCGTCCGCAGGGCCTCAAGTGTTCAGGAGTGGCGCCGTGGACGGGACGGTCCACCAGCTCGCCGTGGCTGCGTTAAAGCACTGCCACACGCTCGCCAGCCACCTGCCCACCATAGGTACTGTCGTCCGCAGGGCCTCAAGTGTTCAGGAGTGGCGCCGTGGACGGGACGGTCCACCAGCTCGCCGTGGCCGCGCTAAAGCACTGCCACACGCTCGCCAGCCACCTGCCCACCATAGGTACTGTCGTCCGCAGGGCCTCAAGTGTTCAGGAGTGGCGCCGTGGACGGGACGGTCCACCAGCTCGCCGTGGCCGCGCTAAAGCACTGCCACACGCTCGCCAGCCACCTGCCCACCATAGGTACTGTCGTCCGCAGGGCCTCAAGTGTTCAGGAGTGGCGCCGTGGACGGGACGGTCCACCAGCTCGCCGTGGCCGCGCTAAAGCACTGCCACACGCTCGCCAGCCACCTGCCCACCATAGGTACTGTCGTCCGCAGGGCCTCAAGTGTTCAGGAGTGGCGCCGTGGACGGGACGGTCCACCAGCTCGCCGTGGCCGCGTTAAAGCACTGCCACACGCTCGCCAGCCACCTGCCCACCATAGGTACTGTCGTCCGCAGGGCCTCAAGTGTTCAGGAGTGGCGCCGTGGACGGGACGGTCCACCAGCTCGCCGTGGCCGCGCTAAAGCACTGCCACACGCTCGCCAGCCACCTGCCCACCATAGGTACTGTCGTCCGCAGGGCCTCAAGTGTTCAGGAGTGGCGCCGTGGACGGGACGGTCCACCAGCTCGCCGTGGCCGCGCTAAAGCACTGCCACACGCTCGCCAGCCACCTGCCCACCATAGGTACTGTCGTCCGCAGGGCCTCAAGTGTTCAGGAGTGGCGCCGTGGACGGGACGGTCCACCAGCTCGCCGTGGCCGCGCTAAAGCACTGCCACACGCTCGCCAGCCACCTGCCCACCATAGGTACTGTCGTCCGCAGGGCCTCAAGTGTTCAGGAGTGGCGCCGTGGACGGGACGGTCCACCAGCTCGCCGTGGCCGCGCTAAAGCACTGCCACACGCTCTCCAGCCACCTGCCCACCATAGGTACTGTCGTCCGCAGGGCCTCAAGTGTTCAGGAGTGGCGCCGTGGACGGGACGGTCCACCAGCTCGCCGTGGCCGCGCTAAAGCACTGCCACACGCTCGCCAGCCACCTGCCCACCATTAGGTATTATAACCTCGTGTTCCAATGCCGTTGCTTGATTGTTGCTATGCAGGTAGGTTTATGTGGTGAACAATAAAGAATATTTGTATTGTATTGTAGGTATATATCATTGTAATAAGTTTGTCATTGACTATAAAAATGTATTATTACTACAAAGGAATCCTACTCAGATATCTCAAATAATAACGAAGTTACAACCGTTTTGATGTAGCTAGTTAAAGAGGGAGAGAGAGAGAGAGAAAGCGCTACAGATCGGTGACGTCACGGACGTAAAGCGCCACTCTTGATTGTTTCATATAGAAGAGAACCTCAGGATTCAGAATCTACCATCATCTATGTAACTTCCCACGGGAACATACTTTAAATGAGTTTTAAACTTGTCTTAGTTATTTCTCTAAAGTGCATTTTTCGGTTGCGTAACTTTGACGATTTAAAAAAAATGTATGGTACTTAGAGACATGGTTTTATTGTTTTTTGTAGCCTATGTATTGTAGATTATAGATCCATATGTAACTCAATAACTACCATAAGGACCCTTTAGACATGGACGGCCACATATATGATCCAAAGTTTACATGTCACCGAATTGACATAAACTAATAAAGTCCATGAAGTGCGGTTATTTTTGACATGAAACGTCAATTAATAAATAAGATAATTGATGGATGCTGTGACGGGGAAGCCAAGCCACGCTCAAGGTCGTTGCTCAAGTTCGTTCACGGCTCTACGCGCCTTAAATGATATTTTTTACAAAGCATATGCTCAGAAAGTGCTCTTTATAAGGCTAAACTTATGCATAGAAAGTAACACTTTTTCGCACAACTCACTTCGTTCGTGTTTTAACAAGCTTAAACCCATGTTTCTGGTACGTACCCTCAGGGCCAGCTCTCGCCACGGAGCCGGCCTACGCCCGCGCGGCGGCTGCGCTGCCGGCGCAGGACCGGCACGCGGCCCTGCTCGGACTATACGTGCGCAAGGTGCTGGCGCAGCTCAACCTGGTGCTGCGCAGCAAGAGCGAGCAGTACCCTGACGCGTTGAAGGCCATCTTCCTGCTCAATAACACGTTGTATCTACTCCAGGTAAACCGCATGCTGAGTAGGCAATGCAATAACCGGTCATATTTCATAACCGAATATGGTTTCGGTTGACGGCAAAATAACAGAAAACCGATTATAACCGGTTACGGTTATTTAATGATAACAATATGGAAAATAAGATTTAAACAACACACCCATCATTCATAAATAACATGAAACACATTTTTTATTTGAATTTAACACAGCAGGGTTCGAAATTATCATGATAATTATGGTCTTTGATAATTGTAGGCGACGCGGGGCCACAGTAGTATCACTTTGATAGCTCACGCGAGCGTAGGGTTCCGCCGGCACGTCTCGTGGAACACGGTCGCGTCTCACCAAAGTTCTGCGTTCCGCCGAGGAAATTGCCAGCAACGCTCTTGTCACACCACAACACACACTAATATGAACAGGGCCGAGAATCCTCTTAATTAAACCACTGAATAAAATCACTGATTTATTTACACTGATTACTTACAGACTGAACATATATACAAGGCACTATGGTTAACACTAGGCTAGGCACTGCAACTAAGCACTAACAATTAACTTACTGTACTCACAATAATATTACACTTTACACTGAGCACTATTTGCTATTTTTCTTCCCTGGTTCTTCTTTTCACTTTTACGGTACCGCTTATAATCAGAAACTGACTCCGGGGGGCACATTTGCTCGCTTTTATACCAAGAAAATCGAGATTTCTAGATAATCGAAAAATCAAGAAAAGTTAGAAAAGGACAGCATGATCTCTGTCTTAAACTTCGAGAACTTTCAAATTCCGGCGGGCTTTCTAGTACTAAGCTTATTCTACTCGCCAACAGATGGCACTACTTAATGTTTACTTCCAGCGCCGATGGATGGCGTTAGCAGTATCGGTTTTCATAACCAATGTTTTTTCTTTTTGTCCTAAATAACATAACTGCGATGAGGCTTCCTAAGAACCTTTTTGCTCGTTTCTCACTTAAACCACATGTGCACGCATTTTAGGTGGCTGTCCGTAACAATAATTATCAAGATAACTATCATTAATAATTATCCTTTCGAACCCTGAACTTAGTCTCCTTTAGAATCAAACGAACATAAGTTCATTATAGCTTCCTGTTTTATTAAAGTAACACTAAGAACTGCACATACTCGTATTAGTAAAAATCCCGGTAAATAATACAGGAAATTTAATACATTTAATATTCATTCATAGTTTAAATTAGGAAAAGTATAGCCGAACGTAACCGAAACCGGTTATTCATATTTCCAATAACCGATTATGAAATTTTGCCGAAATAACCGGTTATTTCGGTTAAGTTTGTATTCCCTAATGCTGACATAGGTACTGTGCGCTTTTTTAATGACATTATTTTATAGAAAAATATTAAAGACTGTGCAAAACGAGCAACTTTTTTTAATTTTTACTATTTAAATTTCGTTTTTTTTTGTATTTTTTATTACCTAATGTCTTTTATTAGTTTTATTTCTTGTTGTTTTGTGTGTTTGTTTAGTCACTGCGCTGTTGTTTCACCAAATGGTCACAACGGAAGACCAGCGCCGGCTCTGCCAGCATAACGCTGAGTTGTGACCATTTCGTGGCAAAATCCGGTTTGTAATGTCCTGTTTGTAAGTGTTTTGTTTGTCACGAATAAATGTTTCTTTACTTTCTTTCTTCTTCTTCTTTCGTGTCGAGGTTCCTCAAACAAGGTACGCCCAGTGAGCAGCGATGGAGACAGCCTTGACCGTCGCGTCTCTCAGGTCGTGTTCTGAGCAGAAGAGTGGGCATGCGGAGCACGACAGCAGGTGTGCCATGGTTTGCGGTGCTGTATCGCACACACATTGGGTAGTGTGTCCCCGGTGCAGTCCCCATATGGCCATGTTCTCCTTGCAGTGACCGCTTTGTGATCTTGCGATCTTTCAAAGTGTGTCGTTGGTTGCAGGGCCTGCAGCGCAGCGGGCTGCTGGAGGTACTGATGACGGTGGAGCCGGACTGCGAGACCACCTACCGCGACATGATACACGAGTACAAGAACAACTACCTGCAGAGGTATGTTACTACCAACCATCCATCCGCCCACCTTAACCTTGGATGGAAAGCGCCAATTAAGAAAAGAGAGGCCTAAACCCATCCACGTGTACACGTATAACACGTCTGGCCAACTCTACTGTCACTGTCACGCATGCAATAGAGTATTCGAGAGCAAGTTTGGCCTAGCTAGCCATATCGGAGCTCACGATAGGGCAAATACATAGTTTGTCAGGGTCGCCGTCATCGAAATCGATGAGGTCTATATACTACCACCACGCCAGGATCCCGAGAAACTAGGGGCCCATAAGCTAGCTCCATTCTAATACGAACCTTCCGGACGTGCACAAGGGTCGCGGTTCGAGACGCTAACTTAAATCTAACAAACCTTAAGTGACAGTTGCACCAACGTACGAACACAGACCGGTCATCGTCAAATATGGCGCTGGCAGCTGTAATCCCATAGAAACTTGTCAAACTTTCCATACAATCAGATGTGACGAACACCGCTTACGATTACAGACGGTTTGGTGCAACGCAGCCTAAATCTACTTGCGATTGTCTTCCAGCTCCTCGCTCCTGGCTACGAGGGGATTGTGTTGCTGTATTGTATAATGTGTATGTGTATGTTACCCCCTTTGAACGCCTTCAAGATGACCTCCAGGACTCCAAGCCCGGGACCCGTTCGGCCTCCGTACACCTTCGCTTCAGCCCTTACGGATGTCCATACACTTATTTTAATCACTCAGATTTCAGTTCACGCGGGGTGCAAGGGTTTTTCGAGAAAATTCGGATTAATTGATTTTCTTGTTTGGTGTCAACATCCGTATTATATTGGTGTTTGCAGTTGGAACAAGTTGTTGGCACACCTGGTGCTGGAGGAGGCGCCGCCCGCCAAGCTCAGGGACCGCGACCGCCAGATCCTCAAGGACAAGTTCGCTGTAAGATATTACGGGCTCTATCTTATAAATAAAATGTTTATTCTAGAGACTGCTTACGAGAGAGGTTACATTATAGGTACTTCTGCTAAACCAGAGTATGGTTTATTGGCAGATGAGGCTCCCAATTGACAACATTTCATATTTTTAACTACTTTATTTTATGAACTAGTTAGAAAATAGGTAAAAATTTAAGCCTCCCGTATTTTTTCTTTTTCAATTTAACTCATTATTTCATACAAAAAAAACACGTTGAAAAGTAGGTCATTCCAAAAGGGCGTAAGTAAAATATGACGTCATCTTCCCAACAAGAATCCAGAGCCACTCCAAAGCAGCGATTGTCTGTACTCTGTACTAAGGTCTCCCTGAATACAGCGAGGAAGATGACGTCAACTTTCGGTTTACAGTAATTTGCGATTTTTTCCAAAATTAACGGAGAAAAAAATCTAAAAAAATGTTTTTTGTGTACTTTACACGTTTTTACCGAAATGGTTTTCGAATTAAGACTTTTGGAAATTATGAAATATTGTCAATTACAAAATTATATGTAAGCTATATGATTAGAACGTATTCTAAAGATATGGAATGAAAATAATGGAAACACTGTCATCTCTTATCGTAATAAGAGATGACGGTTTTTCCCATATACTTATGTCAAGGTATATTATGAAATGATAGCTATTCCGATCGTAAACTAATCCTAATTCTCTTCTCTTTTCCACTACCTACTTTTGTCTTTTCTTTTCTTTCTCGACCCCATCTTTACTGATTTCTAGTGTGCGACAACATGATTTTTTACCGAAAGCGAACGTTCGGTTTTAAAAAATATATAAAATATATTTGTGGACAATCTTACACAAATCAACCTAGTCCCAAACTAAGCAAAGCTTGTACTATGGGTACTAAGCGACGATATACATACTTATATAGATAATTAGATACTTAAATACATAGAAAACATCCAAGACCCAAGAACAAATATTCGTGCTCATCACACAAATAAATGCCCCGGCCGGGATTCGAACCCGGGACCTCCAGCTTCGCAGGCAGGGTCACTACCAACTAAGCTAGATCTTTTAGATCTAGTTTTGGCCGAAACTGAAACTTTCACAGATGTGTTCTGTTAAAATCGTTGAATAAAACGTCAGTGGGCCGTTCTTTCTACATATATGAAAAATTTAAACCTATTACCTAGTTGTTGTTAAACTTAAATCTATTAACATAACAGCCGCATTAATCTGGCAATTCTCTTAGATTTGGATCCCCACGAGACAGGCTATGCCTAGTGTGGGAATCACTGTAATGTTTTTCATGTATCGTGTACAATCTGGTAATAAAATATTTTTTTTTTTTTATTATTATTCGTCTAATTGGTATCATCCTCCTAGCGCTATCCCAGTACAGTTGCCTTCTGAAGGATGCCTGGGGTCCGCTACCTAATCATGAGTAAACATGTCTGTGACAGTGCAAACGTGTTAATATTAAGAGGAGGGGTAGGGCAAGCTCTCTCCATACAAACTCTGTGCAGGATTTTCTTCGTTTGTGTTTGCATTAAAGTTATGATTTTTGGTCAGTATGCTTATTTCTTTTTTCATTGATAATATTTTTAAATATTTTCATTTTTCATTTTTTTGAAATATTTGAAAATTTCCACATCACTTTCTTCGCATATCTAATATTTACATGCTAAAAAAATATTACATTCGTTAGTGCCAAAACCTACGAATAAAACGTGCACAGAGTTTGTATGGAGAATGCCTTGCCCACCTCTGCGCCTTAAATGTTTCCTATTGTCAATAAATACAATTGGTCGCTGCCTATATCCTATTAAAACTGAGAGTACGTTACGTTTTTTAATCTTGCAGTCTTTCAATCGCGAGTGGGAGGAGTGTACCAAAGCGCAGCGGAGCTACAGCGTGCCGGACGCTGAGCTGCGCGAGGCGCTCAAACGAGACAACAAGGAGACCATCCTGCCGCCGTACACCAAGTTCTACGACACGTACGGGGCGTTGCCCTTCTCTAAGAACCCGGACAAATATATCAAATATTCGCCGGTACAGGTGATTATTTCGGGATATTCCTAACTTATGGCTCACCAAGCCAGTGTGAGTCTTGGCACACCTGTGAGACGCGAAGGAACGTAAGCGCGGTGGGTAAGTATGTGTGCGTGCGCGGTCGATACACGCGTCAATTGTTTGCGCGGGTGCGTAGCGCCTGGCGCGGAAGAATCGCGAGGCGCGACGGCACCCTATCGACACCAGGCGGGTCTCCCAGGGACGAGGTAACTGACCTCGGTGCGGGGGGTTCGTGTCCATTCTGTGGTCTCGGCCTTCGACGCTATTTGACGCCACTTATCTTGCGCCACCTCCCATCAGTTCTCGATTTGGAGGTCGCGCAGGTCCTATTCGACGACGTCGACCAACATGTACCTGGGACGTCCGACGGGTCCCCTCCCGACTGGAAGGCTCAGATAAGCTAGTTTGGCGCCCCGATCTTCTTCCATTCTTTGAAATATCTAAACTCTGGTCCACCATTCGGCGGAGTTGTTTGACAAGTCAAAATGCACTAATGTTGCCACAGTACGGCCAGTGCTGTTCATATCGATATTATTTTAAGGCCTCAAACTTTAAGGCCCTTGGTGCTTACCGAGATCATCGAAAATCGAAATTAGTAGTATTTCTCTCAAATTTTATGATTTTTCATATTTATTTTACTTTTGTCCCGCTTAATGGGCCTTTAGTTGCCGAAAAGTAGAAACTTTTACATTTATTAAATGAGGCAGTAAAGTAGTAGGACATAAAACTTGATCGAAAAAAGTTCCTATCAGATTCAGATTCATTTATTCACAATATACGATTACATTATAAATTACATGTCAATTTACAAGAATCTCTATTGTGATCGTCAAATAAAAATAAATACAAATAAAATCAATTAATACAATAGCAATTAAATTATACAGTGATGTCCGCTTAATCTAAAAAAGTGGACGCAGTATGTTAAAATTCACCTGAGAGGATCGTCATGTCATATCGAATAGTATATCGATTTTAATATTCCGATAAATGCTGGCACATTTTTGTTCGTGAATAAGAGGGTATAGTTAGTTACTTTATACTTATCGACATATTTTTATCGATATATACCGTCACTATTTATTTTTTTCTACTCCTGGCAACATCTCATCTGTCAGTTTACTCCGCCGAATTATGGACTTGACCTTAGGTTTAGTCATGACTATTAGTAACTACGAGAATTCCCAGTTGTTACCAGCCTAGCAGGTTCGCGTTGTCAGTAATTTAGTTTGAGAACATATATACAAATTTTACTACTTAGTTCAAAAATCTGTAAAAACTAGGGACTAGAAAAGAATCAGTTTCACCGATAAACTGGGTTGAAATTTCATCCCTTTTAACCTTTCCACCGCCATTGACTTGATATAAACTCAGAACATTAGGTGCCCCACACGCCAATCACTTCATATAGAGTCGATCAAGTCGATGTAAAGGCAAGCTACATGCTATCAAGTTTCATTTTCAGTTTTTTGCTACGAAGACTTTGGCGTGTGATGCACAACTTACAGAATCTACTGTTATAATATTTACAGTTCATCAAAAACCATCCTGTATAAGCAGGGACCGGCCCGCTATCCCTTTCAAAGGGTTTTGAATGGGTTTTGTTTTGCATAAGGATTTACTCACCATACCCTTAGCCCTTCAAAACCCTTTCATTTTGCTTTTAAAGCCCTTATGAAGCGGTAACCCATATGACTAAATGTGTATCCCAATACCCTTACAAAACCCTTATCATCCGCTCACCCAAACCTTGAATATTGCTTATAGCGGTAAGCCAAAAAAAAGGGCTAGCCTTAGCATGTTAGCGTGCTAATTTAAATCGTCCGGCTTGTTAATAAAGCACACACTACTACGCATCCGATAGCGAGCAACCGACGCGGGGCGGCGTAAGTACGAAATTTCTAAAGGGAAAGTTTTAAAAAAGCGCTTAATCGTTAGGCTAACCCTTTTAAAGGGCTGGCTTTATTGTTTGGTGAGTTTTTCGGTAACAGATAGTCAAACGAATGGGCTAGCCGTTGGAACTGGTGAGTCTCTCAATGGGTTAGCCATATTAAAGGGACGCCCATTGAAAGGCTTTTAGCGAGGAAAGGGTTGTCCGGTCCCTGTGTATAAGTGACACTGAAGGTTACTTACTAGTTACAGATTGTGTAAGAGTTACTGATGGGATATGAAGAGGTCAAACACCGTTATTCCCTTGTATAGTTAGTTCGTACAAAACTGTAAGGCCAAGTGCTGTCAAAAAAACGCACGCAAAAATCTACCTTACAGTCAAAGCTCTAAGTCGAGTTTTGCTTGTGTTCGTTTGACAGAATTTGGCCTTAGACTTGTATAGACTTTTGAAATCTGCATAACGTGTAGGTACTTTTGATCCTGACTATAAAGTAAGATGTTGTAAGAGATGTTCTGTGTAAGTAGGTAGGTACCTATAGTTTACCTAACCTTGTTAAACCTTCTGTTTCAGATCGCCACTCAATTAGACGGATATTTCGATGAAGCTGCTTAGAAAACGCTTTCAGTATTCCACGTTGTTTATATTTATTCCATTTATTTTGTATTAAGCAAAAATACTTAGTAACTTAATAACTTTTGTCATTGTGCCTTGTTTTGCCAAATAATTTGAGCAAATAAAACACATTACTTAACAAAATATTTGTTTATTTTCTTTACTCTGACTTCCCTTCATATGTGAAAATAATCACAGCGGAATACTCTGTCTATGGTAGAAGTTCCATGCTTGTAACCCAATCCCGCAATGGCCGCTTGCGGCCCTAGGGGCGAGGCCACGCCAAAACTCGCCTTAAGGCGATATATCGATTGAAAGAGACACCCTTTGTTTTTCGCTCACGACGGGATGCAACCCTCTCCGAAAATGGCTTTTTAGACAAATCTCGTTAAATATCTGACTGTGTGCAGGTTTATTAAATTTCCTCTTGTCAGTACCTAGATGAGGTAAAATACCATCATATTAACTTAATCGTGTCTTTTAATAATGCGTTGTTTTAGTAGGCTGAGGAAAAAAAGGAAATTATAGACTCAAATTTTGGATTTATTTTCTATCGAGAAAATTTTAAGCAATCATGTTTCGCTATTGTCAGTAGGTACCATAATCATATAGTCAAGAATCATATATCTGAAAATCAGCGCCTACTGTTTGCTAGTCTGGGCAGGACAGCGTTTCAAAGTCTTCAAATTTCTCAGTGTAGCGCCTTAATCTGATACTCCCTCCCTCTCCCATTCTTGCCCAAACAAAACGACTTAAATGACGTGAGTTTCCTATGAAGACACGACCTGAGGCATATCGAATAACTTTCAAACCATCCTAGAGTACCTACGTCTGGGATCACACACAATGAAGGGTTCCATACCGACACCTACTAGTTCACATTTTAAACCACTATTCAATAAATCGTAGCAAAAAAGGTCGTAACTTTATGGGAAACTCACGTCACTTAAGTCGTTTTGTTTGAACAAGACAGTTTTTCAGCGTTTATTCAAAAACCGTTTGACGTAATTTATTCAAACCAAATATTTTTGAAAGTATTTATTTATTTACACCCTCCCAATTATTTTCAGAATTTTTGACCTCACAGTTTGGAAATTAAAGAGGAGGGATGAAGTTTTTACGACTTTCACAGCGGATATCTCACCAACTGTTGACTTAAATGGAAAAGTTTTTTAGAAACCCCTATATCATTTTCAAAGATCTATCCCATACCCCACACGCTGATGTGCATTGTTTTTTTCTTTTCATCCCATACAATGTTTAGGCCCTTGGCAGACGGGTTTTCCACCGCGATACAAGTGGCAGACGAATTTATTTCTTCATAATAGTCCATAAACCTTAACAATGAAAAATTTACAAATTAAATAAAAAACTAAATTAAACTAAAATTAAATGCCCAGCAGCCCCCGGTCATAGGAAAAATACCCCGTCCAGGAGTTCCGTCTGCGGCATGGTACCCATAACGCTGGCGGCGTTACCTCTCTGTATTGCCAAGGAAATACGTTGGGAGAGGTAAGCGCCAGCCCTATGGTCCCCTGAAGCATCGACGAGTCGTTTAGACAGAGCCCTCATAAAAGATGTTGTGTCAGCTGACCAGGGACCCAATGTTTCAACAGCAAGCGCCGCAAACTCGTAGTCTTAGATTAAAGACGAATATTTGCGGCGCTTCAACAACTGGGCCTGGTCAGCTGCAGCGCCGGCTTGTGAGCGGGTCACCTGGATGTGGGACTGTGCGAACGTATCCACACACGTTGCGTCCCACACCAAGGGTCTACCCAACCTCCACGGCACTAAAGTGGCGCCATCAGGTCGCTTGCCATCGTCTCTTGCCAAACCTGTGGGTTCGAGGATTGCAGGCACAGACACGGTGGCAAGCGAACGTCGGACCAAATCATTAATAGTGCCGTGGCGGTATAAGCGGCCGGCGCTTTTTATACATGAGAGGCCATGTCTACCCGACTCATCAACGCTTTTGCCACAGACGCACATAATAATGCGATATATTATTACAAATATATTAAATTAAGAAATTTTGTCCATAAACTATCATCTGACAAAATTTCATGCGAGAGGAAACATGAAGTAAGTATAGATGGAGCTGGTGATACACACATACAAAGCTGTGTGAAGGAGATGTAAGCATAGACAATAACACACGTGGGAGCGAGAAACATTGACATATCTCCTGTCCCTCATCGCGTATAAGGCAGCGATTGTCTGCCACCGGCCTATGCCACCAAAGTGTCATCGATAAACCAGTGGCCAGCGTGTAAGAAAATATGTTACCCATAATATTGGGTAAACCAAGACCGGCTCGAACGTTAAAAATAACTGATTAAAAATTTAATTGTGGCGTGATTAGAATTATTGGGAATTTCATTACTATAATGGCTGAATAACTAAGACGTTTTAATCTAATCGTGATTTTGTTAACTTTAATGCATGTATTAAATTAGTACACATTTATATCGTAATTTGGAGGACACCGGATGTTTTGTGTTTGCCCGCTAATATTTACTAAGAGTTTATTTTGAAGATTCTCAATAATTAAAAACCTACTTGTCAGTAAATATGGGGAGATTATTCTTTTTGTGGTAACCCCAGAAAAAACTGTCACAATATCTCCGTCCCTGTGTGTGATTCGCTAACCCTCCTTCTATAGATCCTCTTTCTACGGAGAGGAAATGACTGATTTTTTTTATTTTTTTTACATGTTCACATGCTTGGCCACGGAATAATAAAAATGGTTTTTATTATTCCGTGTGCTTGGCAGACGGGTATTCCACCGCGGTACAAGTGGCAGACGATTTTTTTTCGTTAAGGTATTTTCTTAACTATCATTTAAACCTAGTTTCAGTCGAGAGGAAATGACTGAATTAATTTTTTTTTTTACGTCTTTGGGAGGCTGCTGCTCCTCAACCCACCAACGGAATGGTGGCAGACGTCCAGAGGAAATGACTGACGATTTTAACATTGTGGCCCGCGGTCTATATCGACATCGACAAGTCGGATCGACAAGTTCGTATTGAAAAAACAGCCCTAACAGTCGGAAAATTCCCTAGAACGCACGTGTGCACATCCCCTAAATAAATGTCAGTTGCTCTGAAATGGAATGATACTAATGACGACATTTAAAAAAAAATTATGTATCTGTTGTCAATAAACTTACAACTTTTTGAAAATAGTATTAAAACTCACTTTCATTCATTTAAGATATTTGTAAAAATTTAATTCGTTAGCTCCAACCATATTTTAGGTCATGTGGTTGTTTTGTGTTGTTATTTTATTTCTTTGTTGCTTTGACTTGCTTAATCTTAATTACCTCAAGGATAACGAGAATTAATTAAAATATAAGTATCAAATTAAGTGATGCAGTAATAAGTTACTGCAGTAAATACCATGGAACATATACGGCAGTACGATTGGTAAGTCATGAAATCCTACAACTCGGACAATTCAGGGATTAAGTATCCAGTTTTACTGAAAATGATAGAATTTGATTCACTTCTTGATTTTAATTACAAATACGCGAACTTAATCGTTGTTGATAAGTAACATTTGTAAATTGCTAAAGCTAACCTATAAGATCGAAGAAGTAGACCGTTTGTCGAGATGACTGTCGGGACAGTTAATTAAACTTTCCGTTTATGTTTTGAATTATGTATAATTATATATTAAGCTTTGAACCGTTATTTGAAGCCTAAATAAATAATTTGGAGAGAAGCGAACTTGATTTCCTGTAACAGATCGGTCTAAGGCAGTACCCCCACCACATCCCCTCCCTTGTGACGTCATGTCCTGTGCACCTGGCGGGGACCGAGCTGGTGGCGCGAAGAGGCCTGGTCATTGGCGTCTTGTTTGCCGTAGCAATCGGTCGTTTTAAAATAAAATCACTGCTAAATAGGTATGTGATTTTACATTTGGTAGAAGAGTTTGAAATTATTTTTAAATCTTTTTTAACGGTGTTACCGTTCGGTTTTTGAAAATTAGTTTAACTTCCAGATTGGAAAAAATGGAGAGTGATTCATCAGATTCCTCTGATGTTTCGAGTAGTTCTTCAGATACTCCCACCCAGAACGAAATGCTACCTGCGGAGACACAGGAACCTGGGCCGTCGCGAGTCGGCGAAAAGAGGAAGGCTGGCAAAGCAAAGCGACGTAAACACAAACGGAGTCGCATGGCTGAATCGATAAGATATTTAACCGCACAAGTAAGTGGTATATCAAATTTAATTGCGGGTAGCGCTGCTTTTCAGCCTAATCCGTTCATGCCTTGTCAATCTAATTTTCACTCCGCCCCTGGTGTAGAGGAATCTGACCACTCTGATAGTGTTAGTGCGAATGTGAGTGGTGAACTTTTTGTTGATGACGCGACGGGTACCGCGCCCCCGCCTCCACCTGCCGGGCAGCCAGCGCCCGAGTGTTCGTTTCAACTGCCGCTAAATACGGTATTAAAAGAACCGGCTATTCCTAAATCTGTGCCAAATCTAGTTGACATGATTAACCAAATTCAGCGTTTCAATTCTGAAGACTGGGATAGTGTTCGTTATGCAGAGGTGCAGAAACAATACTGTTCCTCTCCAGGTTTCACATATTTAGAAACGAATGACGAGATTAGACCATTTGATAAATCAAACTCGTTGGCGCTTATTGAACGTGGCTTTGCTACGATCACTCAGGCTCTTATAAAACAAAACGAAGCAGCTCAGTGCGGTTTCAAGAAATTAGTAGAATGGTCTAGTTCCGTTGACGTCGTTACACCAAAATTGTTGGAGGATAAATTAAACGAAATTTTTGTGCAGGGTAGCTTTCAAAAGATCAGTAATGATGCCTTGCAAATTGCTTGCGGTCATAGGGCCGAGCTTATACAGCAAAGACGTGACAATATCTTGCGTTCAGTAAAGGACAATTTTTTGAAAGCTAGCCTGAAGAAAATTCCTCCCACTTGTGACAACCTGTTTAACAAAGAGGTATTCGCTAACGCGATTGAAAAGGCCGGCGGGCCCTCTAAAATATTTTGGCCGCCCCGGGCGCCTTCTAATAATAACAAAGCTGCTGCGCAAGCTCAGCCCCAACAGCAAGCTCAGGCCATGCCTAGTTATGCTAATACGTATGCAAACAAAGCTCCGGTTTTGTTTAATGCTAATTACGCCTATCCGGAGATCATAAATCGGATGCCATTGCCAATGCCAGTTGTGAATTTTCATCCACAAGCACGCGACTACCCTCGCTTTGCACAAAAGCATGGTCAACAAACCAAACCTTTGCGCCAAAGGCCTAATAAAAACTTTCAGGGCACAGACACGTTTGCCAATAGCTACCGCGGAGGTAGGTTTTCAGGGCCCTCCACATCTCGGGGGCAGGGTAGACGGAAGTTCTGACTCGGTGAATTTTCGGGCTTGCCGTTTAGCAAATTTTGTGGAACGTTGGGAGGAGTTACAGGCTCCAACAATTTTAATACAGATAATTCGAAATTTTCGAATACCTTTCGTAGCCAAACCCCCATTATTCACTCCAAATCTCACCGATCATCGTTGGTCGACCCCAAAAAGTTGCGAAATGGATCGAGTGATAAAAGAAATGCTACAAATGAAAGTATTGGAGCCTGTAAATCCCAGTCCCAGTTTCGTATCCCCGATGTTCATAATTCCAAAAAGCGACGGCTCGGCCCGCCCGATATTCAATTTAAAGAGCCTAAACGAGTACGTGTTAGTGAAACCGTTTCGTTTAATAAACATGCAGAAAATAACATCATTCCTACAGCCTCGCGATTGGCTAGTAAAGATAGACTTGTCCAATGCGTATTTCCATCTGCCGGTTGCCAAGGCACACCGATGCTTCCTGCGGTTAATTTACGACCAACAATTACTGCAGATGACATGTCTAGCTTTCGGTCTGGCTTGTGCCCCGAAAGTTTTTGCGTCCCTGACAAATTGGGTAGCTCAAATACTCAGAGAGAAAGGCTTCCGTGTAGTAGTTTATTTAGACGACTTCTTGTTGGCCAATCAGAACCCCCAAATCCTTTCCCACCAGGTTCTCGAAGTAACTCGGCTATTAGAATACCTGGGCTGGCAAATCAACTACACCAAATCGGTGTTGATACCACAAAAACATCTCCAATACTTGGGGGTGGTTTGGAATCCGCACACAAACGAAAAGTACCTGCCACTTCAAAAAGCACAGGACTTTCAAGGAAAAGTAAGAAATCTAATAAGTCAAAAGAAAGGAAATGTGTGCGAAGTCCAAAGTCTAGTAGGGATGGTAAATTTTGCCAGTTTTATGGTCCCCAGGGGTCGTCTAAATCACAGAGCTCTGCTAAGACACTGTCAAGGCCTATTACTAAAGAGCCCACGCTACCGTTATCCATTCCCACCCCCAGTAATGGAGGAGTTAGAATGGTGGAACGAAAATCTCGGGACGCGGTCCCCAATTCATTACCCACCAGTCACCAATTACCTGGTGACGGATGCATCAGGTCGGGCATGGGGGGCCCAATTAAACAACCTCAAGCTGTGGGGTGTCTGGTCTCCGGAGGAAGCAAAGCTTCACTCCAATCAGCGCGAGATGTTGGCAATTTGGCACGTCCTAGAAGGGCACGGTCAACGCCTGGCCGGTTCCTCTCTGTTAATACAATCGGACAACAGAACAGTCGTGGCTTATATGAGGAACGAAGGCGGTACAAAATCGGCTCCTCTGATGGAAATTACCTATCAAATCTTCCGAATTTTGGATTATTACAAAATTCATATAGAAATACATTATTTGCCAGGCCGATACAACGGCGAAGCCGATCACTTGTCTCGTCTTACGGGGCCTCCCGAGTGGCACCTTCGCCCCGAGATAATGGTTCAGATCTTCACCAGATTTGGTCGTCCATCAATAGACCTGTTCGCCTCGTCAGTAGCACACGTTCTTCCATCGTACGGCACTTTGGACTTGACGGACAGCCAGGCCAGTCTTTACAATGCCTTCAGTCAGATATGGGACTATCCCCTAGCGTGGGTATTTCCACCACCCTTCCTGATCCCCCGCGTGTTACAACACCTCAACGATGCGAGAGGGATATATTTAATTGTAGCCCCGCGCTGGATGAAAGTCTTTTGGCGGCCGGACCTCAAGAACAGGGCTCTGGGTCCCCCTTTTACAATTTACAATCTGGACAGAGTAATGGTCGATGCGACAACAGGTCTTCCCCCACCGATGGCACGGGATATGATTCTGGAAGTCTGGAAATGTGGGGGTGGTCGGCAAGTTTAAATGGATGGTCTCAGGATCAAATTGATTTTTTAAAGAAAAGTTGGAGAAAGTCTTCTATTAAGACATATGAGAATGCGTGGCAAAAATGGCGTGTTTGGGCTATTCACAATTCTGTGAATATATCGAATCCGCAGGGGGCTGATTTAGCTAAATTCCTAATAGATCTCCATCTTACACAGGGCTTAGCGTATAGTACTATTTTAGTATACAAATCCGCAATTTCCACCCTTTGCGACCCAAGTAAGAATAATCGCCTCAGTTCACATGTATTAGTGCGTCAAGCATTAAAATCTATTAATGTTTCAAGTATAAAACATAAAAAAGCCCCAATATGGGATACAGATATCCTTGTCAATTGGTTAAAAACTAATCATAGCAATGAGAATAACTTGTACGAATGTTCGGCACGCGCGGCGATTCTGTTGTTGTTGTGTTCTGGCCGAAGGGTACATGACCTGACGCTGTTAGGTGTAGATGACAATAGTTGTATAGTAACTGATAATTATGTCATTTTTTGGCCAAAATATGGATCCAAAACGGACACAGTTTTAAATCGTCAATCTGGTTGGCAAGTTTTTCAAAATAAGGATTGCAAAGCTTTGGATCCATTGTTTTGGGTTAAGAAAGTCATTTTTTTATCTGAAAATAGACGCGCAGCTTGTGGTGTTAATAACTTGTTTTTGACGGCATGCGGGCAGCCGAAAGCTGCGTCACGTACAAATATTGCAGGCTGGGTAAAAAAGATTCTACTGCAGGCCGGCATTAAAGCTAGTGCGGGCAGCATTCGGCCTGCAGTAGCATCTAAAAGTTGGATTGATAATAGTCCATTAGATGAAATCTTGGCTAAAGGAAACTGGCGGTCAGAGAACACGTTTCTCAAATACTATTGTCGACCAATTGTACCTTCGGCGATGCCATCACAATCTTGCACTAACCTATTTACGCCAGTGAGCGAGTGAAATTTGGATAATTCGTGGATATGGGATGCTAAATAAAACAAATACAGTGCATAATTTGTCTATTTTAATATAATTTTATTTAGGTAATCTTCCTGAAATAAAACCTGGTGTTTTATGGTTTATTGAACTACTTATTGCATAATAATTAGTCAATAGGTAATGTCTAATGATTTATCATGTTAAGTTGGGCATAAAACTATTCGTTGTATAATGATTTACCTCTGCAAGCAATTTCTGAGGTATCTAGGTATAATTGCACGATATCTACCTGTTTATAGTATGGATATTGTTGATTCATAATATAGATTTTTAGATTGTTACTAAAATTATGAAATAGTTTATTAATGCTATTTGTGATTCATAGATTATTGGTGATGCTATTTGTGTATATCTATATATGCAATATTTATTGTTGTGTATAATTAATCACTTCAAATCTTGTAATAAATGATTACAAAGTTCAATGTGTTTATGAATTATAATTTTATATAATCCCATCCTTCGTATCACATTGGCGTCGAGCTGTGCACCAGGCGATAACAAACAGGTCTCAAATTATTTATTTAGGCTTCAAATAACGGTTCAAAGCTTAATAGCAGCGTTTTACCTACCAATAAAACGCTTATTAAGCGATAACCTTATTTGAAGCCTAATTTTTAAATTCTGCCTGGTGAATCTAGCATTTATATAATTTGAGAGCCAATGACCAGGCCTCTTCGCGCCACCAGCTCGGTCCCCGCCAGGTGCACAGGACATGACGTCACAAGGGAGGGGATGTGGTGGGGGTACTGCCTTAGACCGATCTGTTACAGGAAATCAAGTTCGCTTCTCTCCAAATTATTTATTTAGGCTTCAAATAAGGTTATCGCTTAATAAGCGTTTTATTGGTAGGTAAAACGCTGCTATTATCTCATTGTAAAGTGCAGGGCTCGGAAACCGTTTAATTTTTGTTCATGTACTTGCGGCAAAACCTTTATATTCCGGTTTAGATACAAAAACCGGTTTACGGAAGAGCTTTATATAAAGGTTTTGTCGGATTAACCGGTTTAGAACGATAAAAACCAGTTAATGCGGGCGCACGATTCAGATTGAAACAATTTGAGTTGGCCGAGTTGCATCAACTTAACTTGTTTAAGAAGCTATCTTACTGATCAAACAATAAGGTTCAAACTCCAATAACATGTTTATAGAAATACGGTCAATGAAAATAAGTTTAACTATACCTACCTATCGATATCTACAGGCAGTGACCCCCGCCGGACCTCTCGTCAAATAAACCGGTTAATATAAAGTTCTTAAAACGTTCGCGCTCTCAATAAAGTTCGGAGCTAAACCCAAATAAACCGGTTTTAACCAGTTAAAAAAAACCGGTTCCGAGCCCTGGTAAAGTCTACTGCTAGGTCCCAAGATACAGGTTCAACCTAGTTCGGGATCTGCTGGATATCCATGTTTAGTCAGGACTTGTATGATTCCATATAAATTTATCTTATTTTATCTTATGTCTCCAGGTGTGCATTACAACCTGACAACCAGTATTTTGTGACAGAGTCTGAACTGGCCAACTGTGTGACAGAGAGGATACTGCAGAACAAGTTCTACAATCCACTTATCTCTAGTGATTCAGAGGAAGAAGGGAGTGGACCTAAAATTGACTGGAGTGTCATATTTAACAAAAGAAATAATGTATGTTGGTACAGCAGTAATAAGTTATTGTGGTATCAGAAATTCTATTTTACAAAGGCTGCTAATGTACATAAAATTAAGTGGATCTGTGGGCTGTAAACATGGCTAATGGTTTTATTATTTCCAAAAACGGACTAGATTACAATTTTTTTTTTATAGCCTTGTCTCAGATTCAGTTTCTCAGATCTCAGTTTTTTCTTTTAATCTGTGTGCCCTTTGGCAAAGGCCTCCCCCAACACTTTCCAATCTTCTCTTATATGTGCGAGTCTAGTCCAGGTTTTGCCTACTACCTACTAGATTATAAAAACCTATATTTATTGAACCTACTGACAAAATTTCACAAGAATTGGTTGAGAAATGCGGCCGTACATACAAAAACATTTTAACCTCTAGCCGCCCACCATACGAAACGAAACGAATGCAAATTTTTTGATAGTTTATTTTAGTTTTTCCATTAAAGATTGATACCTTTTAATAGGCCTCTGCGCGGCTAGAGGTGAAGACATTCATTGCCGCCAATGCATGTGCATTCAAGTCCATACAATTTGGTTCCTAGGGGCATGACCTTGCAGCGAATGTGTTAATCAAAGCTGAAATGAAAACTTTTTACACTAATATACATAGTTCCAAACTTTGCAAAGCTTGTACAATAGGTGTCAGCAGCAATAAGTCTTTATCTACACACATATCATAAATCCTCTAATATGCGTTCGGAAACCGTAGAAAATGACTCTCATTTCAACATTCAATGAGTTTATGGCAATTTTCTTATCTGTGGCTAAGGCTACAGCAGTAATAAAATATTTCATTTTAATCTCATATATGATGTTAAAATATTACGTCAAACAAAACTGTCAAAATTTAAATGTCAAAGTTGACATGTCCCTATTCTAGTATCACTGAAAATTCAAATTCAGTCGATGCGAAATGTCAGCTCGATGTTTTTTTAGTATATATCGCACGAAATTTGAGCTAGAACGACATGATCACATCAGAATAGGGACTCTTTACTTTTTAAAATAACATTCAGGTATCGGTTGCCAGTTCTGATTTCGATATTTCCGCAACCGTGCAAAAAAGGTTGTATTAACACAATTATTGTATTTATTTACAACGGTTTCTGAACCCATCTTAGAGTAGTTATAATATGTGTGTAGATAAAGTAATGTATGCAACTGTACATAATTAGGCATTAAAACACTCGTGTGACCTTATTATGAAACTCGCCTTCGGCTCGTTTCATAAAACACACTCGTGTTTTAATGCCCCTCATTATGTACCAGTTGCATAAACTACTATTATTGCCACAACAAAACAAGGAAAACAACATACAAATACAGATAAATAAAGAAATACAGCGTGAAATTAAGAAAAAAAAACATGTACAATAAAAATATAAGAGTTCCTTGCATCCAAATATTTTTTTTAGATCATCTGACCATCTAAGGTTAGGTCTGTCTCTTTTCCTTTTATGTCCCCTTGGATACCACTCAACTATTTCTTTTGTCCACCTGTCCAGATTTTGTCTAATCAGGCATCTCCAGTGCCACTTTTGTTGTTTTACTATTTCATTTTCGATTTTTTCCTTTTTGCCACTATCCTCACTTAAATAAATAAGCAGCTGTACAATAAATGGTGTTATTGTCCAGGAGCAGAGCTACCTCCGTATCTTCGTGCCGGGCCTGCACCCGCCGGCGGCCTACACGCGGCTGTCCGCACTGACGGCGGCGCAGCACCACCAGGGGCTCCGCGTGCTGTGCGCGCAGCACCCAAGGATACTCGAGGACGAGTTTCTGCCGAGGCCCACTAAATTCGACCAGCAGGCTTTCGCGGTGAGACTTGATTAACCTAAGTTCATTGTTCATTGTGAAATTGTTATGGAATAAATTATCTTATCTTATCTTATCATTACTAAAGATTGCCAATTTTAAAATTTCTCCTTGTCAGAGGTCTTAAAAAAATATTTTAGTACAATGGTAAAAATAGAAAAAGCTTAAGTTGGGAATTGTAGAACATATGTGAAGAAATTTAATAAATATCTCACCCTTCTCCTATTTTTATACCTTCTTGACCATTGCCAATAATTTAATAAATAAAATAAACTTATGCAAATATCAAAACTCTCTCAGCGTAGGTGCTATGAGTTGACATTGTCTATGTGTTTGTATGTGTCACTACAACAATGGCCAACCCATGCTCGTGAGATTTTTTTATATTTTTTTATTTGTGGACAATCTTACACAAATCAATCTAGTCCTAAACTAAGCAAAGCTTGTACTATGGGTACACTAAGTGACGATATACATACTTATATAGATAAATAGATACTTAAATACATAGAAAACATCCAAGACCCAAGAACAAATATTCGTGCTCATCACACAAATAAATGCCCTGGCCGGGATTCGAACCCGGGACCTCCAGCTTCGTAGGCAGGGTCACTACCACTACCAACTAAGCTAAAGCGGTAGTCGAGATAAAACTACAAAATAAGAATGTATGTATATGTCACCCTATCATATTCTTCACAGAACTTCCAAGAAACATACCTCAAAGAGCAGCAAGAGTACATAGAGTGGGCCAAAACTCTCTGGACCAACGGACAGTGTATCCGCGCCCTACGGCCCAAGCCGACCATAGAGTCCGTTTACGAGGCGGAGTTCAGAGTGCGGGCGAACCAGATGAGGGGCTTCCCCAAGATGTTGGAGATGGTCGCGCAACTGCCATTGGAGCCCGCGGGGGAATATGACATGGTCATGGAGAAGGAACTTATAGGAGTAAGTAGACTTGTAATATGTTGGGAGTCAAATCGCTAAACTTAACCGATGGCCGTTGGGGCCGAAAGGTTCTCGAGTGGCGACCACGGACCGAAAGCCGCAGCGTGGCACCCACAAGGTGGACTGATGACCTGGTAAAGGTCGCGGGAGTCCGCTGGATGCGGGTGGCGCAGGACCGGTCATTGTGGCACTCTTTGGGGGAGGCCTATGTCCAACAGTTGACGTCTTTCGGCTGATATAATGATGATGAGTTTGTTTAGGAGTAAGTAGACTTGTAATATGTTGAGAGTGAGGGCGAACCCGATGAAGGGCTACCCCAAAGGTACAAACACGTTCATGTTCTAAATAAAATAAAAACACTACACCACACGCCTTATTATGGCTGCGGTCGGGAATTACTTACCCAGTGGAGCTGTTCCAAATATGATCAAGACGATGTTCCGCTGTGTTCTACCTCTCTTAAACCATGTTGATTTATTAAAATTAAAAATGGGATTGCTCTTGGCCAGCATCTAGCCAGGGGGCAAAGACGAGGCTGACGATGAAGCGAGCTCACCCGGAAGATACCTATTCACTTTTGCCTTAAGAGGTCCGGTTATATGAACTCTGATATACTGATGCCGGCAGGGAATTCCAAACCTTAGCAGTCCGCATTTGCGCAATGTTTATTGAACAGTATGAGAGATGTATTATTGACATATTTTACTAAAAAAAATATTCCAGGTGAACATAGCAGGTCTGCCGCAAGCGCAGTGTCCACAGAAGATCCGCAGCCGTCTCAGTGTGATGAGAGGCTGCGCCCTACCCGAGCCCTGTGAGATGCACCCTGTACGGTTCATACTGCCAAGTAAGTTTACCTGTACGGTTCATATTACCAAGTAAGATTACCTGTACAAAGGATTAGCAAGCTAAAGTGGCAGTGGGTCGGTCACCTCTGTCGCAGAACCGACAACCGTTGGGGTATTAGGCGTGTTCTGGAGTGGAGACCACGGCTTGGCAAACGTAGTGTAGGACGCCCTTCAGCCAGGTGGAGCGACGACATGCGCAAAGTGGCTGGCAGCGGTTGGAAACAAAATACTCAAGACCGAGTTCAGTGGCGTGCCATGGGAGACGCCTATTCTATGTCCAGCAGTGGACGAAAGTGGGCTGATGATGATGAATTGTATGAGCCCTTGAGGCCTACTCGCAGAATGCAATGTTTGATTTTGATTGATATTTGTGTTAATTTGCCAATTGATATGTGTTTTAGCGTGATATTTTGTTCCAGACGAGAGCAGTGTCTCCGTGCTTCCCATAATGGAAGTGTACCGCACACTAGCGCAGTACGCTTCCGACAACGAGGCCCAGTTCGTCGCTAGCGAGGGCGCGCTGCGCTGCATTGTGCAGCGGCGGGCGTGGGCGCTGCCGGTTACTGTACACAACGTGCCTAAGGGTGGTAAGTGCAGTTCGTCGCTAGCGAGGGCGCGCTGCGCTGCATTGTGCAGCGGCGGGCGTGGGCGCTGCCGGTTACTGTACACAACGTGCCTAAGGGTGGTAAGTGCAGTTCGTCGCTAGCGAGGGCGCGCTGCGCTGCATTGTGCAGCGGCGGGCGTGGGCGCTGCCGGTTACTGTACACAACGTGCCTAAGGGTGGTAAGTGCAGTTCGTCGCTAGCGAGGGCGCGCTGCGCTGCATTGTGCAGCGGCGGGCGTGGGCGCTGCCGGTTACTGTACACAACGTGCCTAAGGGTGGTAAGTGCAGTTCGTCGCTAGCGAGGGCGCGCTGCGCTGCATTGTGCAGCGGCGGGCGTGGGCGCTGCCGGTTACTGTACACAACGTGCCTAAGGGTGGTAAGTGCAGTTCGTCGCTAGCGAGGGCGCGCTGCGCTGCATTGTGCAGCGGCGGGCGTGGGCGCTGCCGGTTACTGTACACAACGTGCCTAAGGGTGGTAAGTGCAGTTCGTCGCTAGCGAGGGCGCGCTGCGCTGCATTGTGCAGCGGCGGGCGTGGGCGCTGCCGGTTACTGTACACAACGTGCCTAAGGGTGGTAAGTGCAGTTCGTCGCTAGCGAGGGCGCGCTGCGCTGCATTGTGCAGCGGCGGGCGTGGGCGCTGCCGGTTACTGTACACAACGTGCCTAAGGGTGGTAAGTGCAGTTCGTCGCTAGCGAGGGCGCGCTGCGCTGCATTGTGCAGCGGCGGGCGTGGGCGCTGCCGGTTACTGTACACAACGTGCCTAAGGGTGGTAAGTGCAGTTCGTCGCTAGCGAGGGCGCGCTGCGCTGCATTGTGCAGCGGCGGGCGTGGGCGCTGCCGGTTACTGTACACAACGTGCCTAAGGGTGGTAAGTGCAGTTCGTCGCTAGCGAGGGCGCGCTGCGCTGCATTGTGCAGCGGCGGGCGTGGGCGCTGCCGGTTACTGTACACAACGTGCCTAAGGGTGGTAAGTGCAGTTCGTCGCTAGCGAGGGCGCGCTGCGCTGCATCGTGCAGCGGCGGGCGTGGGCGCTGCCGGTTACTGTACACAACGTGCCTAAGGGTGGTAAGTGCAATACGGTATTAAACTCATAGTGAAATCAGCAACTCTTTATTAAATGTCAAAAACGATTTGTTAATATGAAGTTTGTAGGGAAATACTGTCTTAGTGACGTCACTAAGACAGTGTGAGTAGGTTTGTTCAAATCAGCGTCCTTTTTACATCTTTATGCTTATAAAATCTTTCAATTAGCTAAAATAAATTAATAATTGATGTTTTTCGAGTATTTTCGTTAGATCTTTTATTAGTCAAGTAAAAAATAATTTATTTTTACCTTAGTTTAATACCCTATTGACATTCCATCTGTGGAAGGCTGGGGTTTCTTCTAGTGGACTATTGTATTGTAGAAATGAATAGGCACTGGTCTGGTAGGTACGAAGTAAATTATCGCAGCAAACTAGCACACTTTTACATCAAAATATCACTGATTATAGTTTTATAATAAATTTATGCGTCCATACGCTGGCATGGATAATGGAAGAGAGAGAGTACAGATAACAAATTTTACCTTTGAATAATATCTTACACAGTTGGGTGCCAGGAATACCAACTTAATTATAATTTAATACTGTAATGTTGGCAGTGGTGCCAACACCATCGTCTCCCCTTTTTATAACATAGGGGAAATGCGTGCGATTACGCATCCTGTCGAGGAGACAGGACGGTTACAGAGGCGGAGCGTCCATGCAACTCGATTCCCACCGGCTTGCCTAATTTTCAGCCAGCCCAGTTCTTTTACCACTGTTCATGAAGAATAAGAAAGGAAAACTATTTCCGGCTTCTCTAAGAATATTTATGACGCGCCGCCACTGGACGGTTATGTTTGTTACGACGGACTAACCGCGGCTAGGACACACATAAATGCTCGGCACCCGACCGGCGCCGGCTCAACCCGCCGGCTCGCCGTTAAGCAGGCTTCGACCCAACCAAAGGGGTGACACGCGAAGGAACGTAAGCGCTGTGGGTAAGTATGTGTGCGTGCGCTGTCGGTACACACGTCAATTGTTTGCGCGGGTGCGTAGCGCGTGGCGCGGACGAATCGCGTCTCGCGAGGCGCGACGGCACCCGATCGATACCCGGCGGGCCTGTCAGAGACGAGGTAACTGACCTCGGTGCGGGGGGTTCGTGTCCGTTCTGTATGTAATACTATTATACTATTCTGTGAGCCCACGCAAGCGCCGAACAGCAGCCGCGCTGTGTGGTGTCCGCAGCTTGACAGCTTTTTTACGGTTGTAGTAGGTCGTTTCAAAAGTTAGACCGCAACAGTGACATTGACGTGCTGAGAATTTGTCATTATAATTATTGCCAGTGCAAGAAATTAGTTCCAATGAAATTCCACAATATGGCGCATGGTTATATTTTCTTGGTCGGGCTTTAATGGCATTGGTTTTCGTGTAAAGTTGATTTTTGCCACGAGAACTCCACTCGAATGCTTTCTTTAATAATGGTATAATCAGGATCATTATATTTCAGATGGCGAGATGGACACTATCGTGGTGCTGGGGAGCGAATTCATGAATAAACAAGAGAACGTGCTCGTGAGGACTTTCCGGGCGCTCAGGCATTTGCTCGAGGTTGCTCTAGTGCCGTAAGTTGTACATTATTAGCCTAGTTTATAGTAAACAATGTATTACCCCCTCGTACGAGATGTGGATGTGAAAATTGTCCTTGAAAAATTACTTTGAGATGGTAAACAACAGGATCATATGTTGGGCACGGATACGTGTCTCAGCATGCGATGGGTCCGTCCGTAAACCGTCAATGTGTAGAATTGTCGGTGTGCAGTCGCAGTCATCCATATGCTACAATATCTATATATGCTTGTTTTATTGTTACGTATTTAAAAAATAGGACAGTTGTAATAATGCTACGGTAGCCCAGTGGTTCAAAGCTACGGTAGCCCAGTGGTTCAAGCAAGCTACGGTAGCCCAGTGGTTCAAGCATGCGGCTGTCAAGCGGCGGTCGTGGGTTCGAATGCCAGCTCGTACCAATGAGTTTTTCGGAACTTATGTACGGAATATCATTTGATATTTACCGTTAGCTTTTCGGTGAAGGAAAACATCGTGAGGAAACCTGCATACATCCGCGAAGAAATTCAAAGTTGTATGTGAAGTCCCCAACCCGCTCTGGGCCAGCGTGGGGACTACTGCCCAATCCCTCTCATCTATGAGAGGAGGCCTGTGCCCAGCAGTGGGACGTATATAGGCTGATGATGATGATGTAATAATGCCGGTTGTACACATTAGGCCAAGGTAGTGGACCAGCACGTTATGGGCCAACGCGAAAAGATCTATTTGGTTGTATGTTAGACGTTTTTAAGCCGTCTGTACACATTGGGCCAGCAGTTGGGCTAAGACGCCAACGTGTGAACGAAGCGCGCCGAAACACATTGAATTAAATAGTAGATTGTACAACAAGTGCATAAAATACACCATTTTACACGAGACGTTTCGAGCTAAAACTAAACTCATTACTCCCGTGGGAGGTAAATCAGCTATTACTGCTCTGTACGCCTGGGTGCAATGACACCCTTTACGAGCAAGTGTGATGAAAAATATATTCAAAATGTCCTAATACCTCTTTGGCTTGTACCAGGGCGTCAGAAGTAGCGAAGAGGAGCCAGGATCAGTCGTTGGAGCGAGAGGAGCCAGCTCCCGCCGCGCCGTGTGAACCCGCCACTCTCGACGACACCAGTGACGAAGAGTGTCCTCTGTTTATCGATTTCGGTAAGCTATACCACACCTGTGACACGCGAAGGAACGTAAGCGCTGTGGGTAAGTATGTGTGCGTGCGCTGTCGGTACACGCGTCAATTGTTTGCGCGGGTGCGTAGTTAAGTTACTCGAAAATGACCGCTGTTTAGTCTCTGATCGCCCAGCGAGCATCGCTGAGCGATGCTCGCTTTTATCGCTGCGATCAACTAGTGCAGAGAGTTCTCGCCGGCAGTGTGAACAGCCAGCGATCAACTATAAATATGTCTGTCACTTTTAATGCCACGGGATCTACATCTTTTGTTCGTTTCTGGAGCGAGAAACTCGCCGATAGAATCGCTTCCTCGCCCTTGGTGGGACCAGTGCCTTAGGCTGCGTTTCCACCAGAGATGTGCATGGATGTGTTTTCATATATTTGACACCTCGCTCGGCGCGTTGCGGGGTGTCAAATGTATGAAAACGCATCCTCGCACATCTCTGATGGAAACGCAGCCTTAGTCGTGTTATACAGCAATGTCATTCATTGTAGCATGACGTTCCGGTGACGGTGACAAAGATTACGGCCTTATACGCGACGAGGACAACAGATATGTCATCGTATTTCGCTCCCACGTGTGTTATTGTCTATGCTTACATCTTTTTCACTCATGTTTGTATGTGTGTATTGCCGGCTTATTGATCGTCTGCAACGGAACGAAGATCACTATGACACTGACATTTCTAATAGTGTTGTATAAGTTCCGATGCAACTATATCTTTTGCAGCACTCTTAGTCGACATGTGTATTAATTTTATTATACGCACTTTTATTACAATGCTTTATTATTTGCGCATTCAATTATAATGCAACGTTGTTTTAATTTTATACAGTTCCGTTACAATAAAATTGAAATATAAGACACGTTTTATTACTTTCACTTTAATTATCGACATAGGTTTATCGACAACACCGCTTCCTTAGTCGATACAAGCCCAACGATATAACTTTTGCAGTACGTCACCGTGTAATTCCGTTAAGCATATTTCGGTGGGCACAATAAGTGTAAGGATATTTACCATAGAAAATGCCCTTTTGGGCTCCAACCCCTTTCCTGTCAGTCAAATAATCTGTCAAATTACCCTTAAGAGTAAAGTAGTCGCTATACTTAGTTTACCCGTTTAATTATTTATTACAGATGAAAATTCACAACAAGTCACGAAAGACATCGACTCAGAAGTAAATAGCGACCATTCCGAAAAGGAGACAGAGATGGAGATAGAGACAAATACTGAGGTGCAAGAGAGAGCGGAGAAAGAGACGGAAACACCAAGTACAAAGGAGAAGGACAAGATTATGTTTGAGGGCTTCGGCGTCTATCGGTGCACTTGTCAAGGTATTTCTTATTATATATATATGTTGTAGTCAAAAGTGTCAACTGGTCAAAAGGACTTTTAACCGACAAAAACAGGCAAAATTACTTTTGACCAATCTGTCAAGGTTGACGTTTGTCACAAAGGTACTGTCAGATTTGTGACTCGCCAGCATGTCGACGGCACCCCGCTGTCGCGGGGTGCCTATTCCGCTTTGAGGGACACAAGCGAACCCTAACCTAACCGAAATTTGATAGTACCTATGTGACAAACGTTAACCTTGACAGATTGGTCAAAAGTAGTTTTGCCTGTTTTTGTCGGTTAAAAGTCCTTTTTACCAGTTCACACTTTTGACTGCGACATATATAATATCTGACGACGTTTTCCCGGGCATGAGACCTAGCTAGATCGATTGCTCGTCCCCAAAAACCCCCACATAGGCACATACCAAATTTCATCAAAATCGTTAGAGCCGTTTCCGAGATCCCCGAAATAAATATATTTAGAAATATAGAAATATAACAATTCAATTCAATTTATTTTGCAACCATGTACATACAATTGACACAAAATGCAACTTAATGCTAGGTAAAATTCTATTAGTACATACAAGGACCCTGTAAGGGCGCAGCAAGTAAGTAAGTAGAGTGTTAATTTAATGTAAGTAATTAATTACAATTTAAAATAATATATTGTCTGCATTTCTATTTATAATAATCGCTAAAGGATACATATTAATAACCGATAACAAGAATTGCTCGTTTAAAGATATAAGATAAGATAAGATTTATTGATTTTATTTTTATTTGTCAAGGTTTTTATGATTTTATAGCTCGTACATTTGTCTCGATGTCGATTCCGAGCAAATCTCGTTTTTTTTTCTATTCATCAACTCGTCTATCACCCACATAAATTCGCTTAATTAACCGCTCGTCTGTCACGGGCTTAATTTTGACACTTGTCTAATGAGCCGTCTATGGCTATATTTTTTTTTATCGGAGCTGTTGGGAGGTGGCTAAAACAATAGGTCCATTCGGGCGTAGAACTGGAGTTATGTAATTACAGAATTCAAAAAATGGCATTAAATTAAATATGAGGCTTATGAAAGATAAAACCGTTGGCGTGTTCCTTTTTTCAAGCAGAATAGAGGGAAGTTATATAAGTTATATAAGCCTGAAATATGCGTTGTTAAATCTAGAACAGCCCTGATGAATAAGAGTATTTTAGTTATGGCTCCTAAAATATTTAACAAACTACCTGAGGATTGGCAAAATGCAACATTAAATATCTTTAAACGAAAACTGTTTAACTTTTTATCTGAAAGGTGTTACTATAGTGTTTTAGATTATCTTAGTGACAATAGCATGCCTACATAAATAATGACTGCCATTGTATATGACATCGAAATTCATCTTTTAAAATTACGACATTATTGTATTGCATATTATATTTAGAGATAGAGATTTAAATTATTGACATTGTTGTATTGAATTGAATATCATATGTTAAATCTGAACTTGTAATTGTATTTTCGTATGCCTAATGGGCTCATCATGGTCCTCGTACTGTATTTAACCAACTTACCAACTGTATTGTCTTTACCTGTGATGACGAAATAAACGTATTTGTATTTGTATAAAATTGTAGGTTTAGAAATATGAAATGTGTCAATTTACAGATTCTGTATTTGAACGGCCACCGCCGCGCTCGTTCAGAAAGTGGCGGTTCCGGGGCAGGTCCAAGGAACATTATGACGTCATCGTACACTGCGCGCACAAGTACAAAGTGAGTCGACTTGTTTTTTATACCTTATGTCAATAGTCGTTAGAGACGAGATTACAGGGCCCGGGGTCCCTTTGACACATAATCCCAAGATATTTATGTTGGTGTAGGAACTAGTTTACGAAAGCGAATGCCATCTGACCTTACAAACCAGAGAGAAAACTAGACATGGATGCGTTAGACCGGTTTCCTAATGATGTTTTCTTTCACCTAAAAGCCACTAGGTATAAAATGATATTTCGTAAAGGTAAACCAGAAATATATGGACCATTGTCAAGAGGGCGCTAGTATTTTGATTTATACGGCAACAGACTATCATGTCAAACTATCTCAAATTCTTGAGATAGCTCAATTTACTTAAAAAGAAACATAAATGCATTTATAGATTTTCTTACATTTTTTAGATTTTCTAAGAAATTTCAACACAATATTCGATTTTATGGATATCATGTACGACAGACGAGTGTAAGACCTAATGTTTCCTGGAGAAATATTATCTTTTAAAATTGACTGTATTGACTAGTGAAATAAAAAAATTGAATTTAAATTTTTAGCTGGTTCGATTCCCGGGTGAAACATGCGAATTTTAGAGAATCCTAATGCAGTTTTGATTCATTTAAAAAATAAAAGAATGTTTCCTTTAAGTAAAACGAGCTAACTTAATGGTTTACAACCCTGTATATACGTTTTTTGGAAAGCCAACTGGTTTTTGGTTTAGCATGTAATAGTATAATATTTTCAGGGTTCTATCGGCGAAGTGCTGATCGAACCAATTCCCGAATATCAGGCGGACTTAGGTGCGAGCAGGCAGTCCGATGACAGGCTCGCGAGCACGGCGCTCTCGCTCGCACTTAGGGACGCCAAGACCACTGTCATCAATGGTAAGTACGAACATTTTTTAGTGTAAAGAGTATGTAAAAATATGGTTAATAGTACATTATTGCCGTGGCCGGGAAGGGAGCAATTGCAGGCTGAGTATTTGTTTATAATAATACGAAGCCTGCAATTGCCATTCCGGCCGAAGCTAATATAGTGCTTTTCTCAAAAATGGGGGAAATACGCCAAAAATTTAATTAAGATTTGATAAACATAACCTTTTAAAACGTCAAAAACATCATGCTTTCCCGCCGTTTATTTTTTTTAACAGAATTGCAAGTGTATTTTTCCACCGACAAACGCAAATTAATCGAGACACATAAAAAAACGTCGCGTTTCTAACAGAAAAATACGAGCTGAATTGGCTGAATACGACCTGTGCCTCCTTTTATATGACAGTTTCTACTTTTTAAAAAGTTTAAACACGACAAATAAAGGAATTTATATGTGACATTGCAGGCGGCCTGCAATGTTTTTTACTTTTTAATTTGGATCTGACCTTAAACTATACACTTTACCTTCCGATATGTAGCGACTAAAGTCCAGTTTGAGAAAAGGCATTTCCAAAACTCATAATCATCAGATATTCACGAGCTAAGCTCTTATCGATGATGAAGATCGAGTAATCTCTAGATATCATCTGTTATGGGCATTTCCTTTTGTATAGCCTGATGGGACACCAAGTTTATTTCCTTAACACTTTCAGTGCCAGTGGGTGTCCCTAAGGAATAACCTAGCCAGTTTTCTGCTCGTAGACGCGTAGCCGATAACATGAGTATCCTCGTATGCCCAAGTAATGGCGTAGTGTTAAATTGGTCCATGTATGTAGAATGGGACTTGCTCAGAGTGAAAACACCGTATTATAACAATAAATTTTATTCAGAACACGCCATCACATTACAAAGTGTAACCGCCATCTTCTATGTTATGTGACATATAGCATAGAAGATTACATAACTTCTCTTTCTCCCACAGCTTACGTTCCGTTCCTACATATTAAGTTCTTCATTGTTTGTATATATGTTCGTTTGTCGATGATATAAAGAGACATCGGGCCGGGAGATTTGATAAAAACTTGCCTAAATTGTAAAATGTATATAAATTGTGTTTAAATTTGCATAGTGAGATTAGACGCGCAGGCCGGTGACGTCATAACCGCAGAAGAGTGTTCGCGAGAGCAGTTCTACCAACAGCATGGAGAAAGCAGAGCACCCGGTGTCATACACACACTGTTGAGCCAGCTGCAAGGGCTCGTGCCAGGAAACTACGTCATACAGCACGAGGTGCGTGTCATACACACTCATACACACCCATACAACACCATAAACACACTGAAACAGCTGCAGGGGCGCGGAAAGAACTTCATACAGCACGAGGTGCGTGTCATACACACCCATACAACATCATACACCACACTCCTTAGCCAGCTGCAAGTGCTCGTGCCAGGAAACTAAGTCATACAACACGAGGTGCGTGTCATACACACTCATACTTCTTACAGTACAGTTTGGCGAGATCAAATGATATGCCTACTGTAATATATATATATATATATTTGAATTAAATAAAAAAAAAATACACACCCATACAACACCCGTACGCAATTGAGATAAATGTGTTGGTAGTAGTTGTGCAGCGGCGACTCAGTACACCAGTATGAGTTTCAGTTGTTTAACATGCACGCCCCGCTGCACGCTCGACTCGATCGTCCACTCAGGCCTTATACTTAGCCACACCTGTGACACGCGAAGGAACGTAAGCGCTGTGGGTAAGTATGTGTGCGTGCGCTGTCGGTACACGCGTCAATTGTTTGCGCGGGTGCGTAGCGCGTGGCGCGGACGAATCGCGAGGCGCACCGGCACCCGATCGATACCCAGCGGGCCTGTCAGAGACGAGGTAACTGACCTCGGTGCGGGGGGTTCGTGTCCGTTCTGTATGTAATACTATTTTCATCACACTTGCTCGTAAAGGGTCATTGTACGCAGGCGTACAGAGCAGTAATAGGTGATTTACCTCCCACGGGAGTAATGAGTTTAGTTTTAAAATATAGAACATAGAACACACTTGTACGTCATTTTAGACTAAGGAGGTTAACAATCAGCCAAGGTTTATTTTTGATCTTCAAAACTTTGCCACAGAATAATTATAGTGTATATAAAATATATACGGTACATTTAAGTGCGTAATATTTGTATAATAATATTATTTCAGAGAGATTTGTAATTATTTTAATAAATTTTATTTTGATTATGAGTTTGTGTGTGATCTGATTGGTTTAAAAAATCTAGTTGGCCGCGCGCCGCAAGAATACTGCTCTGTGATTGGTTGAAATATTGAAGGTGCGCAGTGATACTGGAGATGAAGTTGTCAAGTTCGTCAATTTTGTCTGCCTTTTGTGGTTATTTATTTCCTCGCAAATGTGATGAAAAACATTATGTGTATCACGGGAGGTAAGGGTTATTACAAACTCAAGTCAATAAAAGCCCTCCGCCTTCGGCGTCGGGCTTCTATGACTTTCGTTAGTAATAACCCTGCTTACCTCCCTAAATGCACAATGTACTATATACTATTCTGTGACTTAGCCCCTCTTTACATATTTCAGCCGAGCCACGGAAACAACGCACTACTGTACGCGCCCCGCAACACGGGGGCCCCACAGCTGAGACTCCAGTTTGACAGCTCGCAGCCCGCGGAGGCCGACGAGGCCAAGAGTGTCAAGACCCCGCCGTGCATCATTCCGACCTTATTGCCGTGGCACAAGTACGTGTTTCCTTTGACAATAGCACACCTGTGACACGCCTAAGCCGTGTTCTGAATCACGCTTACAACGCTCACACCGCTTACAGTGCTGACGGCCGGTCCGAATCAAATAGCGCGCCCAAGGCCGCGTGAGAAGTGTTTTGTTTCGGACCGGTATTCGCTTGAGCGCGCTTACGATGGGACCGATTCAAGCTCATAGCCCGTGTTTACTGTCATTTTCATATATCAAACGTCAACTTGACGTTTGGCTCAAGGTGCTTACGCCTGGGAGTGGAGCATCGTAAACGCCAATATGGCGCCGTCCATGACATCATCAATGACGTCAGCGTGAGCGTGATTCGGTCCGATCGTAAACGCGTTTTTAGCGCTGTAAGCGTGATTCGGAACATGCCTCTAGTAAAGCAAGCGGCGTCGGTAAGTATGTGTGCGTGCACCGTCGGTACACGCTTCAGCGTGTGCGTGTCATTGTAACTACGTTGCGCACCGGAATGAGCCGTGACTGATCGGTGACTAAAACGTCGCGCAGGGGCGAGGTAACTGGAGTCGGTGCGGGGCGGTTCGTGTCCGTTCTATGACAATAGTTCAAGTTTGACAGTCGAGGCCAAAAGCGTAAAGACCCCGCCGCGCAGCATTCCGGCCTTATTGCCGTGGCACAAGTACGTGTTTACTCTGACAATAAGTAGCGCAGGGAATGAGGGCTACCGTTTTTGCGCTCACCAGATGGCGCCACTGTGCTGTCAGTCCAGCTGTCAAAGTTTGTTATTGGTTATTATGGGCGTAAAAACTAAATACACGTTGAAATCGTATTTTATACAATAAAACTGCACTGTAATAGTACATTACTTACCAAGGGCGATAAAACAAAGAGATTTCTCAGATCGCAGGTATAAATATGCGATCTGAGGCTTTCTTTATTATCGCCCGTGGTAAGTACAAAATTTTATGTCACCCCCTGGCCAGGAAGTGGGTTTTTTCGCGCGCGGAGCGTGCGATAATGGCCACTTTATGGCCAGGTGTGACATAAATATTTTTATCGAACATTCCGTATTGCAGCGCACTCTCGTTTTGTACGGAAAAAAGTATGACATAATATTTATATACACTCTGACGATCTTTTTAAGAATTCATGCTATTTTAATTTTGTAAAATGACATGTTAATTTTCAATAAGAAATAAAGAAATCTAATTTAATCTACTGACGATAAAATTATCGCAAAGCACTGAAATTCGTTGACCTCATATTTGCCATTATCAATCTCGGATATTGCAAAATAGTCATCATATTAATTTAATTAGGAATAAACCCGCCCACAAAATATGAAACTTGACATTTCGGAGGACTGACGTCACACTAGCGCCTCTAGCGGCGACTCCATACGCGGTAGCCCTCATTGCTGAATCACGGAACTACGTGTCACCTGTCCAAATAGAGTACTTATAATTATTTCTTTTTCATTTGTAAGTTTTCAGCGTAACAGTAGCAGTAGTAAGTAGGTACCGCCACTCTAACCACCTTAGTATATCTAAAACTGTAAGGCCCAGTTCAGTCAAATGAAGGCAAGCAAGAATCTACTCTATAGCCAGAGCTCTTAATCTTTTTTTCGCTTCCTTGCCGGCCTTCCAGATGGGAGTACGCTCTTTGCTTGAAGGTCATGGGGTTTGACAGGATTTATCTTGAGAGTTTCGTATGAACTATACCTGCACGAAGTTTACTAACTGACAACATTTGATTTTTCTAACCTCTTAATTTTATTTAGGTATTTAATAGTACTCAAAAAGTTAGGAGATACGTATTTTTTCTTTTCAGTATAATTCATAATTATTTATTTGCTTAAAAAAAAAGGGTGAATTACAAAAGTTGTTACATTAAAATATTACACACGTCCCATCTTTTTTAGCTGTCCATGCACAGCATGCAAATTTTACAAGTGTTGTCCATAACCTAATTTACAATTATAGCAAATAAAAGGTCGATGATGTATTATTACCTAAGAATTCTTTTACAGAATAAAATCTATACGATAATAGCCATCGAAATAATGCAGTCTTAAATTCTCTATTTGGCAAGTCTCTATATTTTTATTAAATCCCCCTTATTTTATTAATCTAAAACTGCCGCGCTCTAAAAGTGCGTATGTACGTATTTGGGATGAATAAGATTAGCACTCTGGTCAAATATTGAATTATAAGTAAAAAGTTACTGTATCTGTGTCACCTGCGACATTGACAGTGGATTTTGATCGTCGCCGCGTTGGTGAGCACACGTGCCCGGGGCGACGACGTGCAGAATCCATTTACCGTACAAAACCTTATCTACTGTCATGGCGTCGCTACCGAACAACGTCATTGAACACGTGACATTGGCGAAATCATCATAAATTTGATGGAAGCCATTTTTTTAAAGAATTGATTGATTGACATTGACAGTGTCAAATTTTAGGGGTCTATCCTGACCACCCGAAGATCGAAATTCGTATGTTTCTTTCTCTATCGCTCAAAGCAAATGAGATAGAGACGGAGATATTCGAAAGATTTTAACCTAGTTACTTCACTTGACAAGATAGCCCCCACATCTGACAACTGTCGAATGTGTCGATGTCAAAATTGTCAATGTCGCATCCACAGACAGTTTTTATAGTTTTAAAGCGCTGTATTCACCATCGAGCCCGGCTGTACATCAGCTCAAGGCGGCGGCGCTGGGTGTAGCATAAACACCGTGAATAGGCTTGACGTACAGCGATAATTATTAATAATTGTTTGCTGGGTGTGCTAGGCCCACTTTGCATCCAGCAAACGCCCCCACCACCGCGCACGTCGAGCAGCTAGACAGTGAATAACGTGGACGTACGTCAGAGCGGCAGTGTTGCCAGATCGAATTTGAAAGAAGCCGGAGACATATATCGTAAAAACCAGTAGATCGGGGTAAAAAACAGTAAATTCATTTTATGCCCCAAAACAAAATACAAATGCTGTACAAAAGGCGGACTTAATGGCACAGATTACTTTACTATACATAGTATGACATTGGGTGACCGCTTTGAGTGGTTACTAACTGAGCGCTCCCGTGCTTTAGAAGGCACGTTAAGCCGTTGATCCCGGTTGCTCTCTACGGCAGCAGTCGTTAAGCCAAGTTGGAGGCCTTCGGGCGGCTTGAGAACTTCTAACAGTCAAGTTGCCCACTCACTTGACAAAGCCTAATCCCAATAAGGTCTAGTTTCCCCTCGGGGTTGGAAGGTCAGATGGCAGTCGCTTTCGTAAAAACTAGTGCCTACGCCAAATCTTGGGATTAGGTAGCGGACCCCAGGCATCCTTCAGGATGCAACTGTACTGGGATAACGCTAGGAGGATGATGATACATAGTATGACACATTTTTGGATGAGTTCCTAAATAACATGTATTGTAAATTGTATAGGTAAACTTGGTAAAAAAACGTCTAGCTTAAAGTCACGAAAATTGTCTAAAATCACAAGCCACGCACTAACAAACAAGACCAAAAGTCACGAAAACCGTGACAAATGTGATCATCTGGCAACCCTGCTGCTCACGCTGGATGCGTGCACGATAGTGTGTATGCTACACCCAGCACCGCGGCCTTGAGCTGACATACAGCCGGGCTAGATGGTGAATACAGCGCTTAATAGGATACATAAGTCATGTCACGGAGCATTCTTATTCAGCCCAGTAATGGCTTCTTATTAGTATTTTCCAGTTTTCTCGAGAACTATCGAATATAAAAATCCAATATTTTTTATATATACTCAGCAAGCTTATATCTCTAAATGGATTTCTGCTGCAAGCCGCTAAGGTAAAATAAAAAGGTTGTTAATTGAATATGTTCTCCGGCTAGATTCCGCAAGGTCCTCCCCTGCGCGTTCACACACTACCAGAACCAGCTGGCCAAGCCGAAGAAACAGGTGGCGCGCAAGAAAACGCCCCCGCGCGCGCTCAAGGTGAGCACTTGCACGCTGTGGAATACGCTTGATGTGGTTACACTTCCTCCTCGATTTACTTCGTAAACACAATAAGTGAGGCGCGCGGTTGCTTTGTACGGCAAACGCAGCGTTACCATATCATTCGTTTGGTAACGCTGCGTTTACCGCAAAAAAAGAAACCGCGCGCCTCACTTATTGTGTTTACGGAGTAAGCCTTAGGGTTTATGCAACACCTTGTGTTTTAAATGCGCCGCCGACACGCGTTCCCCTACTACCATCTGCTATTATACCTTTTTTCTGCAGCTGACTATACAAAGGTACAGAAAGCCCACTCCCTTAGTTATGATGTCAATCTGGGGAAATTAATCAGGGAGCTAATTATATAGCACTACTAGTACAGTCGAGTTCAAAAATATGTGCATGGTCATAATCACGCGTAACACGATTTTATTGTTAAGTGCATAAGGTTGCTCAGATGTTTATGAACCTTGGGAAAGTACATAAATTTATGAATTCGACTGTATTAACAGTATGCGCTATGTAATTACTTAGTGTGAGGTTCAAGTGTAAACACGCCAAGTATACTGAAATGATTTATTATTGTTTAATACCCCTCTTTATCTTACATTTCGATAATAATAGTCAATCTCGTAATATTTTATGGCTAAGTATTTTTTTAAAGTACTTATATTATATCTTTACCTAATAAACTACTTCATCTCGGCTATCAAGGCACTTTTAAAACTTCAAAATTTATGGCAACAATAATCCGAGAAATGAGTCCGATTTTGTGAGTACAATTGAATTCATAAGGAGCTGGACACTTTAATACTTGTACTTAGTCTTGAAAAAAAATCATGAAAATTTATTTACAAATGCTCCGTCGGCCTCCCACTTTAAATACACAACATAATAATAAGATGTTGTTATATTTGTATTGTGTTTATCCTCGTTTGCGTTAATGAAGAATAAACTTGACGTCATTTAAAATGCCTTAATAGTTAAGATGAAGTATTACCCGCTGAAGGGGGCTTTGATTTCGTCCGTCTGTCTACCCAAAGCGAACGACGCGGGCACTCTAGTACTAAACTCCAACGGTATTATAACCCAAAAACCAAATCCACGTGGCAACTGCCATGTTTCGATGATAGTGCCACAAAATTTCATGGATCAGGTCACTAATTTGACAAATGACAATGACAATTCTACTCAAATTGCTGCTGGGTCGACGAGTTAGAAGTAGCTAGAGTAAGTGGACAGCGTCATTAAATAGGGTGGTATTCACTTTTGATAGATGATCAAACCAACTTCTTGAAGTGAAGTTCGATCACTCAAACTCAAAATATTCTTTATTCAAATAGGCCTAGCAACAAGCACTTTTAAATCGTCAGTTTTATGTGAGTCGCTTCATTCGATATAATCACATATAAATATAATCACTCGCCCACCCCTCGTTAACCCATAATTAATAAAATGAAAGTTTTGCTCAACACTCTAAAATATGAAGAGCAGAGCATGGCCCCACCACCAGCTGGCGGCCGCCAGAAGTACCGAGACCTATTCTTGTGGCACTACTTCGAAATATGGCCAATATTAACATTTAATTTATATGGATGTCATATTTGTAACATCACCAAAATAGCCTGCGATACGGCCGTAAATATCAAACGCAGCGTCAAGGTAACGTGGATGTACTCACGACGCGACGCGGACTTTGATTATTGACATGTTTGTTTGTTTGTTTTATATATTTGATAGAACAACGAGGAGAAGGGCGGCCGTCAGAAAAAGGTAGCTATGGTCTGTCGAGTCGCGAGCGAGGCGAGTGGGGTCGCCGTCGCGGCGGACGGAAAGTATTCCAGCGAGTTAGTCCTGCAGGCCGGGCTCATATCTGTCTGACGGACGCGACGGCATTCGTCAATTTATGCCGGAATGCGCTCTGACGTTTAGTCTGTCCGGTAGTCTAAGTGCCAGCTGCACCAACGTACGAACACAGACCGGTCATCGTCAAATATGGCGCCGGCAGCTGTCATCCCATAGATACTTGTCAAACTTTCCATGCAATCAGATTTGACGAACACCGCTTACGATTACAGACGGTTTGGTGCAACCCAGCCTAAGTGTAAGACCTGAGTGGACGCTCGAGTCGGGCGTGCAGCGGGGCGTGCATGTTCCGAGTCGGCGCTGCGCAAATAGTATGCACGCTCGTCCGCCCCCTGCACGTCCCGCCGAACGCTCCAAGGGGGGGGGGCAAATAACCATAAACACTTTTTATATTGAATGGTCACAAGTAACACGGTCTTTTGAATTGCCACCTAAGCTTCTACCTGGTGTGTTCCGTAAACAGAGATAATCTCAACAACTACCGTCAAATATTTTTTGTCGCATTACAAGTTTTATTGTGTCGTATGACATTGAACTTCAGTGCAAACTATTACGTTAGCTTGTACTGTGTCAGAAATCACTAAAGATCTTTTGCAATAGATTAAGGCCGTGTATTACCACTTTTGAGTTTATAAAAACCATCTGAGACATAGAATATAGTGTCTTAAAATCTAAAATATATGTGTTACATGAGGATCTTGTCTAGTCAAAATCGCAGTCAGTTACATGATCTGATGACTTTCACTCGATAGAGAAAAATCGCGATACTACCCCTTTTTGGAATGTATTTTCAATACTACGGCCATATTACTGATATTTAACATTTAATTTTTGCACTCAATTAAAGATCGTAAATAGTTATAGACAAATTCGCAGGGTTTGCTTTGATAAAATGATTGGCTTAATCACTATAGCTAAATATTTACAAAACTGCGCGCAGAGCTTGTGTAGAGAGCGGGATGGTTAATTGTAAACTCACGCGTGTTAGAGCGGGACATTTGCGCTGGGGATACCTCCCCTCAACTACTTAGCTTATCTTTATGGCTGTGCAGCTTTAGAGCACTGGACAGACTATAACTAGGCGCATCAGTGCATCACGTCGGATAAGTATGAATCCATTGCACGGGTGTTAATTCAACGGCAACGCGGAATTGGTGAATAATATTTGTTATCATCAGTTTTTTAATAAAAACAATCTAATGATCAAACAGATTTATCTGACTAAGGTCAAACTAATAGGAATTGCGCAAAAGTTGCGAGCTACGTCTTGGCTTGTAATAGGGATGTTGACTCAAAATTTATTATTACTCCATACGAAAGAACACATAAAACTATACCAAATAGTGAAAATTCTATTCAAATATGTCAAAAAATAACGAAACTACAACCGTTACAATGTCTTGAGTTCGAGAGAGAAAGCGCTACAGATCAGTGACGTCACTGACCTCGAGCGCCATAGTAAATGACGATCGTTCAATACAGAGGTGCGTTTTGCGGAACAGGGACAGAAAATGCCCCCTCCTAAAACTTTGAAGACTTATAATTATGTAATTATTTATTCTTTTGAATTACTTTTTTCGCTATTTGATTGAGAATTTGATCCTTTTTCGAGAAAATTCGGATTCATTGATTTTCTTATTTGGTGTCAACATCCCTATTTAAAAAGTATGTATGTATGTAAATACTTTATTGCACACAAGACAAAAGAAAAAAAAACAGACAAAACAGTGATTATACATGTACAAAGGCCAATGTAAAGGTAAACATATTAACAACGTACTTTTGGACTGCGCGTCGCGGGTTAACATGTTGAGCAATTCTGATACTTTTTCTATTTCAGTTAGGCATCGGAACTGTAAATTGTTATTTGCTCAGGTGATTTATAGGTACAATTATATAAAGACTGCAAGTTTAAAAATAGTAGTTTATGCAACTGGTACATAATGAGGGGATTAGGGATTAGGCACTCGTGTGACCTTATTATGAAACTCGCCTTCGGCTCGTTTCATAAAACACACTCGTGTTTCAATGCCTAATTATGTACAGTTGCATACATTACTTTATCTACACACATATTATAATTACTCTAAGATGGGTTCAGAAACCGTAGTAAATAAATACAATAATTGTGTTAATACCTACCTAACCTTTTTTGCACGGTTGCGGAAATATCGAAATCAGAACTGGCAACAGATACCTGAATGTTATTTTAAAAAGTAAAGAGTCCTTATTCTGATGTGATCATGTCGTTCTAGCTCAAATTTCGTGCGATATATACTAAAGAAACATCGAGCTGACTAATTCGAACGCGTTTGCGTTTTGTCTCAAAATGTATGAAAGTGGTAAGAAAACATGAACAGCGCCTCCGGTGGTCACTAGTGGAAACTAAAACAGCGAGTATAACATTTGTTGCTAACCGATGAACGCGCGTATTTCAAACTCGGTGAGAGCGTTTTCATACATTTTGAGACGAAACGCAAACGTGTTCGAATTAGTTAATGTTTCGAAAAAACTTATACTAGAGCTACTGTATGCGACGGTACTAAGTTAGATGTTTCGAGAAGCAATAGGTGGGTTCTGTACTAAAACGGAACTCTTGTGGCGTCACTTCGGTGTCTATCCGTTCGTCTGTCCCAACCAATTTTAGGTTATCGAAAAGGTAAAAAAGGAACCCTTATAGTGGTCGTGTGTCTGTTATACTTTACTGTCAATACAGTCAAGTGCAGAAATATGTCCCATGGGCTCTTACCTCGGCGAATTGAGGTTTCGGTACATATGTATGTCAGGACTAGTATTTGCCCGCGACTTCGTCCGCATGGAACTTGTTCATCGCGACAGAATTTAATATCAGGCGCTTACCTAGTCATCGCTCTTCCATACAAACTTCCACCCCCTTAAGGCATGATATAAGGGACAAAAAGTATCCTATGTCCTTCCCCGGGACTCAAACTATCTCCACACCAAATATCATCTAAATCGGTCCAGCGGTTCCAGCGTGAAGAGGTGACAGACAGACAGACACACTTTCGCATTTATAATATTATTATTATTAGTATGGATTAAATCGACACATATTTTTGCAACTGACTGTATTTGAAATCCAGCAGGATTAAAAGGTAAAAAAACTCGTAACGTTTTGCCTGATTTACGAGACCTATTTTGTAACCAACGTTGATGTTTATGTAAAATCTTTTGTAGATAAACATTTTGCATTGCCGTAACAAGGTTTTTATGCAAATTATTTTTGTATTATTGTTACAATTAAATAACATCAACATATTACATTCAAGTATCAATCTATTCATTTTATATTAAGCATTAACGTCTGCTATTGTAATTAAGCTATGTTTGTTTTATCAGTTTTGGTCACTTGCATTGAACACCATTTCGCGCATGCTATCCCTCTCTAATTTATTAAAAGACAGGGATAGCATGAATGTTCTACTAAATAAGCTAGTATTTTCTATGAAAGTGCCTTTGTTACAGTGGCCGAAGAAGCGGGGCGGTCGCAAGAAGGCAGAGTGAAGAAAATAAACATATATTTTGTTAAGTAATGCGTTTTATTTGTTTATACAAAATAAATGGAATAAATATAAATAATGTGGAATACTGAAGGCGTTTTCTAAGCAGCTTCATCGACTAGTTGAGTGGCGATCTCAAACAAAAGTTCAACAAGTTTAATGATGCTCCAACACTGCATTTACGAAGTATTGTATGACGATAAGTATTAAAAACATATGATAAAGAACATTTTGTCAAATATGTAACAAATATCGTCCCATTGGTAACAATAGTACATTACTTACCAAGGGCGATAAAACAAAGAATGTCTCAGATCGCAGGTATTTTATGCCCGAGCCGAAGGCAAGGGCGATAAATATGCGATCTGAGGCTTTCTTTATTATCGCCCGTGGTAAGTACAAAATTTTATGTCACCCCCTGGACAGGAAGTGGGTTTTTTCGCGCGCGGAGCGTGCGATAATGGCCACTTTATGGCCAGGTGTGACATGAACATATTTATTATTATTTTATTTGGAGAACCAACAGCTATGTTAATATATTAAATATGAAAGTAGATACAGAGAGCCAATTATAGGAACTCACAGGTAGTAAAACCTAAATTTCAATGACCTAAAAGGTAACTAATGTTATCAATAAAGAATGTTTCTTTTCTATATTATGTGTTTTTTGTGTAATAAAAAATAAATAATTTAAAATACTATTATCCACGTTACAAGAATGTCAAAAAGATGTTTAAAACATACCGTCTTGCCGGTTTCAAGAAGTTCAATCAACGTTAGTATCTCCTTAGTAGTTTGTGAGTTCAATTTCAATCAAAAAGATGTTTTTTATAAAAGACCAATGTTCATTGTTTTTAGGGTTCCGTACCAAAAAGGTAAAAAAGGAACCCTATTGGTTTCACTTTGTCTGTCTGTCTGTCTGTCTGTCACATCGCTAAATATCTCAGGAACTACTTATCCTATCGATTTGAAATTTGGAATAGTTATAAACAAGGGTAACCCAGAGACATAGAAGATGGTTTTTTAAATTATTTTATTTTATTTTCTGTGAATAATGACAGATAAAAGGGGGTTCAAAATTTTAAAGTCTGGCAACTATGTCAAGTGGGGTATCATATGAAAGGGCTTGACTTGTACATTCTGAAACAATTTTTAGTTTTTTTTTTCGTTGGGGAAATTTCGATTTACGAGGGAAAATGTAAAAAAAAATACCATTCCCCCCCTTATCTCCGAAGTTTACGAAGAAAAAAATTTGAAATTATTACACAACATTGATATGCATGTATATTTTACAGGAAAAATATAGCCATAGCCCTATCTAGTTTTTCTTTTTTTTAATCATCAAAAAACTCTTCTATACTAAGTTTGTAATTTAATCACCTTTGTATATATTTTTGTTTTCTATTTAAATTTACAAAATTACGTTAAAAATACCTTCTTTCAAATAAAAAAACAATTATTGAAATCGGTTGATGTGATAAAGAATTATCCTTGAAAAACCAACATACGTACTAAGTTATTCAGTCGCGCAAATTAGTAACACAATGCGCCGATAGATGGTGCTGTCATGTTTTTTAAAGATTGTTCCTGAATTAATGGGGTTGGGACGGGTACACAACTACATATACAAGAACTGTGTACGGACCCTCGGTGCGCGAGTTGGACTCGCACTTGACCGGTTTTTTTATTTTGATAGTTGTGTTTTCAATGAGGTTCTGTTTGTTATTAGTAAAAAGTTTGCAATGGACCAAATATTGTTTACCTATTTAAACTATCGAATTACAAGTGCCGAATCCGTTTACGATCATGATGCCCTTCGAAAGCGCATATGTAAGTATTATCATTACCATTTGTATATGAACTTATTGGAAATCCATCAGGTCGTGGGTTGACTTGACACTCGCCTACATTGTATACTTTACGTCAACTTTACGTTAGTATCTCCTTAGTAGTTTGTGGTTTACTTGCCAGTTTTTACTGACCCCTATATCCCTTATATTATAACACTGATTTACTGGGGCTGACACGCTTTGCTAGAGAAAGATAGTCTTATTGCGATTCCTATAAGAGGAAATAGAAAAGAGTGGCATGTTTGGTCCCTATCAGGCTATCACCGACCGAACATTTTTTCATGGTCGGGTATAGGCAACTGCACCGTTCCATGCTGCATTTACATGAGGCCAAATGCCGAGCCATTCCAAGACAATCCAATATTGGCACCGCGTAAACAGACACAGGCCAATTGATTGAATTGAATAGTACATTACTGCAGAGACCAGTAAGTAAGCCATCCTGGACGAGTACGAGTTAGCCGGCCGAGCCGCAGGCGAGGTCCGACTATAATACGAGGCCAGGATGGCACTTACGGTCGAAGCTTGTATAGTGCTTTTCTCAAAAATGAAACAAATTGTATGAATAACGGTTAATAGTACCTGCATTCTGACCAACTAGTACTTTCATGTTCCGCTTTGCACTTGATGAACTTTTTATAAATGGTCAAATACCACCTTAGACTTGGATGGGAGTATTTTTTTCAGGACCTAGTGATATCTGTGTATGTATTGCAATCTGATTCATCTACATAAACTCATTTTTATCAATTATACTTCTTACTTTATATATTAAATCAATGAAGTCAATCCCGTCAAAATACAAGTGAACTTTTTTTAGCTAGATGTTGTGTTAAGACACTGATATTATGCCACAACCCCAATAGAATAGATTTATAAAATCGTATTTAATTAATCGTAAATAGAATCGTATTTATTTTATGTTTACTATTAGTATTTAATTTCATTTAATCTATTCATGTTAATTTCTAAATTAGTCTCGAAATAGTTAAAAACATGATTGAACTGTATTTGCGATTGTACTTAAGGCGATATATCGATTGAAAGAGACACCCTTTGTTTTTCGCTCACGACAAAACGGGATGCAACCCTCTCCGAGAATGGCTTTTTAGACAAATCTCGTTAAATGTCTGACTGTGTGCAGGTTTATTAAATTTCCTCGTGTCAGTACCTAGATGAGGTAAAATACCATACCATCATATTAACTTAATCGTGTCCAAAGAGTATAATAATGATCGTGTCTTTTAATAATGCGTTGTTTTAGTAGGCTGAGGAAAAAAAGGAAAATATAGACTCGACTTTGGATTTATTTTCTATCGAGAAAATTTTAAGTAATTATCTTCTCTAGCACAACATTCCGTATCTACTCGCGCCCGAGATAAGCTACCTGTCACTTTTTGACAGCATTAATCAGACAGTGACAGGTAGCCTGTCTCGCGCGCGAGACGAGATGCATGTTATGCTAGCCCCCCATGTTTCGCTATTGTCAGTACCACAATCATATAGTCAAGAACCATATATCTGAAAATCAGCTCCTACTGTTTGCTAGTCTGGGCAGGACAGCGTTTCAAAGTCTCCAAATTTCTCAGTGTTGCGCCTTAATTATTAAACTTTGGCAGGATCAATAGTGGGGGGACAGCTTTTTTCAGAGCTTCAGGGTGGAGAGAAACAACAATTTATAATGATCACATAATTATATTATAAAATGATTTAATTACAATAAACAGAATAAGTATCATAATGTACCTACACTACCTACGAACAACTTACACTAATTAGAAGCGGACACGCGGAGGTACTCTTCTCATATTTACAATTTGTACATTGAGCGCTCGATTCGTTCATAATACTTAATGTAGTCCGGGACGCGGGGCGTAATAAATAGGAGGAGGGCCGGCGCGCCTCTAGGCGGCTATATGTACAACGCGGCACGGCACTATGTACACTACAACTGTTCGACGAACTTCGTGAGCTGGTCCTGCGGCGTCATGGGCGGGAGCTGGTCGTCCGGCGCGTGCGGCGGCGTGGGCCCGGCCGGAGACTGCCGGAGCAGTAGTAGCTCGCCCGCCGGCGCCGGCCGCGGCGACGACGCCGGCGGGGAGCGGGGCAGCGCGCCCGCGCCCAGGTACCGCGCGCCCGCGCCGTGCCGCACGCCGACGCCGACGCCGACGCCGTACCCGCGCACGGCGCTCTGCACGCCGGCCGCGCGCAGCCAGCCCGCGCCGGCGTGCGCCATGCCCATGCCGGCGCCCACGCCGCCCGGTCCCACGCCGCCCCCGGGACCGCCCACCTGCAACGATACAACACATACATTTATTTATGTACACGGTTTCACAAATAACAAAAGTGATCAAAACAAAGGCTCGATCGAGACATAAATTTTTACACGACTGCCCAAAAAAGGAGTGTAATGTTTTAGGAGTATGATATTCCACATTGACAGAAATATTTTTGAGCCTAGTATTTGTATTTATTTTTATAGCTAGCTTTACATAGAACACGGTATTTGATCCATACTATACTATTATAAATACGAAAGTGTGTCTGTCTCTCTGTTACCTCTTCACGCTAATAAACCGCTGAACCGATTTAGATGAAATTTGTTATAGAGATCGTTTAAGTCCCAGGGAAGAACATATGAACCATTTAACCCAGAAATCAGCCTTTAAGGGGGTAAAAGTTTATATTGAAAACGATGACTAGGTAAGTGCTTGAAATAAATGAATAGGAGTTCGATTTCTGCGCGGACAAAGTCGCGGACTAAAGTTAGTCTATAGAAAAATCTGAACTAGACATATTACCTAATTGGAAAAATACACGTTAAAATAAAAGTATTTGGGTCCTGAGCCGAGATTCCCTGTGTTACAGGACTAGGGAATGCAATCACGATCTCGCGAGATTCAATCTCGTTAGTGAGAAATCTCGACTTCCGAAATCTCGGTCGAGATCTCGACAAGATTACAAGACCGGTTTTATTATTGACCGCTACTTGGAACAAACTCTAAACGACGGTAAGGGCGCAGCGCACAGCACAGTTGTTTGGTGCGGCGCGGTTAGCGTAACTACCTACAATTATTTACATGATATTTACTCGCTTACCCTACATTTTTTTATTAAACGTTGGTTTTTGTTTCAGTATTCTAATAATGTGGCTTTTTTAAAATACCAGTACTACCCTGAGTAGGGACTGTCGATTGAATTAACGTATTTTTATAGAAAAAGCGTATATTTTAAAAATATGTTGAATCTCAATATCAACGAGATTAAACGAGATCTCGTCTGTTTTTCTGACGAGATCTCGAATCTCAAATCTCGACCTCAGATTTCTTACGCGAGATCTCGAATCGCCAATCTTGGTGCGAGAATGCATTCCCTATACAGGACTCAAATGAACAACAAACATCAAAAAGAGGCATGCAATCGTACAGTCAAGTGCAAAATTATGTATCGAGTGTATCCTCTCATAAATATGGTACTAAAACCTTAATTCACCGACATAAGAGCTATGGGACATATTTTTGAGCAAGTTGAAGACTGTACACGATAATATCGGGCCATGCATGACCTGATATATTTTCCTATTAGGTCATCGATTTAATATACCCTAGATACACTATCCGCCTGTCAAAAACGTCCGCGCTCAAGAGTGCTTAAATGCCTTGTAAGCACTCTTGCGCTCGGAGTTGCGCGCCAGCCACCGTCTTGTCAACATGCCGAAGTGCTCCGTAAAAAAATGCAAAAACAACACCTTAACGACTTTAAAAACGCATGAAATTTCGTATTTTCGATGAGTATTTCTTTACAGTTTCATATTTTGATAAATATATAATTGTATTACGCTTATAACAAATATTATTTAAAGAATTTGAAAATAACAGGCAGACACCTAGCAACGCTACTGTCTCTTTCCCCCGCGTTTAAATAGCTGTATATCGAAACGAAACGGAATATTGTGGAATCGGCCTATAGTAAAATTTCGAATGAATGGAGTCGCAGACTGAGACACATTTTTAATCAAAATGGACAAGTATTAAAGTACTAAATTAAGTACTTAAATTCTATCGCGATGAACGAGTTCCACGCGGACGAAGTCTCGGGCAATAACTAGTAGCTCATAGAATTTACGCTTCTTTCAAACACTCCTAAGCTATACTATTTTATTGCGGATTTCCGTTGCCTACCTTCCGGCCTCAAATACCAGATCAGGTCATTGGTAATTTAGCAGTACAGCGGAACCATTTAAATCGGCCTCTTCATCGCTTCAGCCACCCATGAAACACTAGGAGTTTTGGATAACCATCCATGATCTTCGTCATCAGCTCCTGTTCACCAAATGCTAGTTCTGAATGATCGATTTTTTACCGAAAATACTATAATCGCTGTTTCCCTTGTATTTTTGAAGAGTTCCCTCAATTCCTCATGGCTCCCATCATTAGAAGGTATTATGGTATATAAGCTTTCAATCAATCAACGAAATAATTTTCCAAATCGGTTCATTAACGCTGAGTTCTGAGGTAAAAAATAAATATAAAAGGTATAATAAAAATAAATACAAACATTATAATGTCAATTTATGAGAGGAGGCCTGTGCCCCGCAGTGGGACGTATATAGGCTGATGATGATGATGATTATAATGTCAAAAAAATATTATTGCTTTAAATTTATTATTGCCGACTGTACTTACTTTTTTTTCACAGTCATCACATTAACTACTTATAGAGACCGTTTCATTCCAATGAGCCCGAACATGACGAGTTGTGTAGTTTAGAAGTTGCTATGGCCACCTCGTCTCTCCATCATCAGATCAGCTCGATGGTACCATAATATTACACTGTCATCCAAATTAAACGTGTATACAAAATTTCAGCTCAATCGGTTGAAGATATCTGCTTCAAAATTGAGCTGCAAGATTACACCCGAACATAGTTACATACATACATACATTAATTGGAAGTTAAATAAAAGCTTGTAAAAAGAACCTACAACCGAATGCTAGTATACCACCGGTGCAGTACCTGTTAAAAAAAAAAAAAAACATTTTCGACTCCATCCAGACTTGTTCCAATTTCATCCCTAAGTCCAGTGTTGTCAGTCCAAAAATGAGTGGAAAATTATCGTAGACAAAATTGAACTTAACGGAATTGGACTTACGGTGTACAATCTTTTAAAATAATTCGGTGTTTTTTAGAAATTTTCCACAATTGTACCGTGCAATCTGTAATGTTATAACCGCCAAACACTCTATTTAAAATACAATCGTATGCTTGATACATAAGGCTTACTATCGAAAAAAAAGAAATTCATCCCAATTGACTCATGTTTGTGTAGTGTATCTCCGACACTCACACACTCGCAATGACGGCTGGACACTTTTTCTTCTTGAATTTGTAGGTGATAGTGTATCTAGGGTATATTAAATCGATGTATTAGGTACTTGTTAATTTTGAACCAGCACTTTTTTAATAATCTATAAATACCATACTATAAAATAATATCATGATATTGAAACGTATGAGGGTATAAGAAATATCACTTCATGCATTCCAACCTACTTGTATTTTTTTGCCCAAGGGTATTTTAACAGTCTTTACTAGTTTTTGCCTATATACATCCATATTCTTAAATGTTTGACGAGCTATTTTATTCTTTATTTAGTTATCTTTTAGCACTGGCAATTTCTTTTTAATTGACTTTATCTTGGAGCAGTTAGTATGTATTTTCTACTTCGGTCCATATGCCTTTTTGACAGAAAACTGCCTTTCATAGAAACGCTACTTTCAGTGCTTAGATTAGAGCATCTTCCTGACTATCCTGAATAGAAACCAGTTAAGTGATGTAACTTTTTGGTAAGATGATATTCTAAAAAAACGTAAAACAGCTTGTAAAAATGTCAATACTATTATATAGCTGTAGTAGAAACCGGATTAAGATAGTGAAATAATATTGGGCAAAAAAATATAAGTAGGTTGGAATATATAACCCGAAATTTCATATACGCTCCTACGTTTTAATATGATGGTATTTTTATTTTATAGTGTTGTATACAGGGTGCTTGTGAGGAACCCGCATAACTTTACCAGCGTATTCCTGAGGTCATAAGGAATAAAAAATGTTATATGAACCCAGGTCGAAATACGATTTTTACTTTTTTAAGTTTTCATACATAATAAATTAATTATGTCTGCTTCACCAGTAAAACAATGCCTTAGGATGAGCTGGCAACGTTGTTTATTGTTATCTATTTCCATTAGAAAAGGCAAGTCAAAGTCACCAAAAGTCACAAAGTTTTCTTGGCAGACACAAATGGTTTCAAAGCAGGATTTATGTAATAGTGCAAACGGAACTCTTTACTTAATGATTTACTTATTTAAGGCTTGCCACACACTAAGCGTGTTTCCGCAGCGTTAATGTTTTTGAACAACTTCTCTCGATGTAACAAGTGATCAAATGCTAATGATAAATTACTATGAAGTGTCAATCTAAAAAATCGGATAGTGCTGTCACTTTCACTCTTCTTACTAGCAATATTGGGATTAGAAGGAAGACAGGACTCATCAAAAGATAAGGACATACAAACTAAGATACAATTTTGCAATGCAATTCTGATCAGTGGCACGAGATAGTCACAATGAGGGCTACCGCGTATGGATTCGCCGCTAGAGGCGCTAGTGCGACGTCAGTCCTCCGAAATGTCAAATTTCATACTTTGTGGGTCGGTTACGCGGATTTATTTCTAATTAGATTAATATGATGACTATTTTGCAATATCCGAGATTTTATCGCTAGTTACACATTATTGTCGATATGTACGTAAATAATTTTCAAAAATACTTTGCTATGAAACTCCATGGATTATGATACAAACTGGCCACTCAGAAATTCCCTTCGAGTGTGTTTGGGTAAATAATGACGTCTGTCCGGTTCTGTCCACTTCAGTCATATGAACGATGGGTGACATTGTTGTGATTGATTATAAATTATACGGAAAAAAAAAGTTTATAACGGTGTAAAGAATGCAATTCATCTCTCATCCCAAACAATCTTTGTAATGAAAATTGAAGAAATTGTGCGATCTCAGACGGCCATCTGACTAACAGCTGAAATAAAAAATTGTTTCTGAGTAAAAAAAATGGAGTGCTATTGCGGATTTCAGTTCATCGATCCCAGAATTCAACGCAGCGCAGGTCCCGGCGTAATTTGCAATTAATGAGAATGTTCAAATTGTGTAATAAATGAACAATGTGATAAATGATTGTGTTTATTTACTTAGGAAATAAATAACCAGACAAACTTTAATAAAAACAAAGTCAACATAGCACTAGTTATAAAACCCTACTTTTATTATTACGTGAACCGTGAACGCCAAGAACTAGTGTGTCGTCGTGCCCACCACGCCAACAACCACTTAAAAGGTCGGAGTGAAGGTGTAGGTACTAATGTACCTTGATCATGAATAATATCATTTATGAACTGTTTTAATTTGTTTTTATTGGTTTAGACATTACATCAATTCAACAGTGCTTGGCGTCGTGGGCACGACGGCACTACCACTTTGGCGGTCAAAGGGTTAACCAGATATCAATTTTTATACACGATAGCAAAAACTTATAGCCATTCCACCGTCTAAAGGAATTTCAGGTCATGAACAGATTCATCAAGAAATTTCTCAAAATCTGATAATGCGTTTAGTATTTTAAAAATAATTCGTTTTTTCATTTAGTCTTTGGCATAAGACAACCCTAGAAAACCATGGTCGTGGTTGCGCAAACGAGGTACACGGAGCAATGTTCGGTGGGTTGTAGGTTGTAGTTTCCGAGGACAGCTCTGTTAGCGATAACCTTCAATTTCTGCCGGTTAGAAGCATCGCGAGTACATTACATTGGACCATGGTGGACTCCGTAGCTTTTTTGATCAGGTTAGTCCAGCGAGTTCGTGATCGGCCACGTGCTCTCATGCCGTCCACTCGTCCCTGAACCACCAGTTTTTCCATTGAATCTTCGTTCAAGATCAAGATTAATACAAAACTCTGTTTGCAGCCGTGGGCTTAACGGAAACCATCTTCATAACCTGAATATTGTAATTAAACTTTCAGTTCGTCATAAATTTCTTAATTTTGAACTTTGAAAGAAAATTTTCCGTAGCACGTTGACACGTAAACAATGATAGTGACAGGGACGGATTTCATTTATGCAGTCAATGTCAGTTAGATAATGTGTCGATCTCGCAACATCGCAATCATAAAGTTGATTTATACTGGAGATGTTATAAATCTAAAATTATTAATAACTCGAAAACTAAGCTGATTTCAGCTTACTTTATACGACATTTTATTTTCCAAACATGATCAGGAATACTCTGGTAAAGTTATGCGGTTTCCTCACAAGCACCCTGTATATAGATTCATAAAGAAAAGTGCTGGTTCAAAATTAATACGTAATAAGAAAATATATCAGGTCCTGCATGCCCCGATTTTATCGTATACAGTCTTTTAGCACCCATATTTTTGCACTTGACTGTACAGAGCTCTCTATTATATTGTTACCTGTCCCTGTTGGGGCAGCATCTGGTGCATGGGCTGCATGCGCGGCTGCTGCATCATGTGCTGCAGCGGCTGCTGCGCGCCCACGCCGACGCCGACGCCGAGCGCGCCGACGTTGCCCACGCCGCCGACGCCGCCCACGCCACCGACGCCGCCTACGTTTCCAACGCCGCCGACGTTGCCTACGCTGCCGGCGGCTTGCTGGTTCTGGGCGTTCTGAAAAGCAAAAAAGAAACTTTATTTATGCAATTTATCTTATCATGTTAACCCAAAGTCATCCAAATCGTCAAAACTTATTCCTAAATATTTTCAAGTGCGGCTCCCATACAGGTAAAATAAATTACCTTCTCCATCGATTGGGGTATCGTTGTGTTGATAAACACTGTATTTTTATTATTTTTAATATTGAAAACAAAGGAATGAGAGACCACCAAACACTACTTTTGTACAAAATCTTATTTATATCTTTAAAAGAGCAATTCTTGTATATTTATTTATTTATTTCGGGAATCTCGGAAACGGCTCTAATGATTTTGATGAAATTTGGTATGTGGGGGTTTTCGAGGACGAGCAATCGATCTAGCTAGGTCTCGTGCCCGGGAAAACGCTCGTTTCTCGCTCGGGAAAATTCTCGTGAAATTTTGGGAGCAGGTTCGATGACTAATATAGTTTTTGGAAATTAAAAAAAAAAAAACATTCACGAGGACTACAGCTCACAGAGCCACTAGTTAACTAAGAATTTTTAAACACCCCCCTTCACCTATGAAGTCAAAATTTGATGATATGTAATTTTTCTTTGAAATTCAACTTAATTTTGCTTGTTGGTTCGAAACCCTAAATGTGCGAAGAGTCTCCAGTAGTAGGCTGTTTGTCTGCGCTTTAGAAGAGTATCGTCACCTGTCGCTGCTTGATGAAGGCGGCCATGAGCGGCGGGTTGGACTTGAGGATCTGCAGGATCTCCTGCTGCTGGTTGTGGCTGGTGGGCGACCGCAGCGTGGCCATCAGCTGCTGAAGCGCTTTCTGGTGCATCTGTGGCGCCGCGCCCGCCGCCACCGCGCCCACCCGCTGCTGCTGTTGCTGCTGTTGTTGTTGCTGCTGCTGTTGTTGTTGTTGTTGTTGCACTTGCTGCTGCGCTTGTTGTTGCTGCTGCGCCTGTTGTTGTTGCTGTTGCTGTGCTTGTTGTTGCTGCTGCGCTTGCTGTTGCTGAAATTAAGAATATGTTGTGAATAATAGGCTTACTAACTAGAATCTGTTGTCAGGGATCTCGGATCGGCAGAGCCAGTTCTGCACTGTAACGACTAAAGAAATCTGACAATACTCTTTGAGAAAATCAGCATTTATCTGGTTCGTAGAATTTACGTAAACCAAGAAACGTGCTTTATGTTCGGCAAGAAAAGACCGTTAATGCCTTCGATAAGTTCTGTCATAAAAAAAATATAAATAGGCAGATATTGCTATCGATGATTTCTGTCAACGAACGTAAACACACGTTACTAGAAATCGTTACGATCGGACTGTACCGTCTGCACAGATAATCGAAACGTGTTTGCAAAAAAACTATAATTATTTTTATGTCACACCTGGCCATAAAGTGGCCATTATCGCACGCTCCGCGCGCGAAAAAACCCACTTCCTGGCCAGGGGGTGACATAAAATTTTGTACTTACCACGGGCGATAATAAAGAAAGCCTCAGATCGCATATTTATCGCCCTTGCCTTCGGCTCGGGCGTAAAATACCTGCGATCTGAGACATTCTTTGTTTTATCGCCCTTGGTAAGTAATGTACTATTTACTGTGCCGTCGAACGGAACGGAACGGAAAACGGAATCAGAAGAAACTGCCGATAATCGTAACGTGTATGCTGAGCTATCATGTGTTTTCTCGTGAAGTTTTTTCATGAAAACAATAATGACCTAAGTAGTTTCTTTGGTCAGATTCAGCGTTTCGATTATCGGCGAAGTATGAACGGTACAACCCGATTAATGTGTGGCCCCCAAAGACAGTTTGGTGGTCCGCAGGATAAATACACTGTTGAGCAAATGAAGGCGCGCTATGGAGCTACGTGTACCTGGAGCGAGGGCTGCTGGTGGAGCGGCGTGAGGTGCTGCGGGTGCTGCGGATGCAGCAGCGGCGCGTGGTGGTGTTGCGGGTGCACGTGGCGCGGGTGCAGCGGGTGGTGTAGCGGCGCGGTGGTGCGGTGGTGCGGTACGTACCTGGAGCGAGGGCTGCTGGTGGAGCGGCGTGAGGTGCTGCGGGTGCTGCGGATGCAGCAGCGGCGCGTGGTGGTGTTGCGGGTGCACGTGGCGCGGGTGCAGCGGGTGGTGTAGCGGCGCGGTGGTGCGGTGGTGCGGTACGTACCTGGAGCGAGGGCTGCTGGTGGAGCGGCGTGAGGTGCTGCGGGTGCTGCGGATACAGCAGCGGCGCGTGGTGGTGTTGCGGGTGCACGTGGCGCGGGTGCAGCGGGTGGTGTAGCGGCGCGGTGGTGCGGTGGTGCGGTACGTACCTGGAGCGAGGGCTGCTGGTGGAGCGGCGTGAGGTGCTGCGGGTGCTGCGGATGCAGCAGCGGCGCGTGGTGGTGTTGCGGGTGCACGTGGCGCGGGTGCAGCGGGTGGTGTAGCGGCGCGGTGGTGCGGTGGTGCGGTACGTACCTGGAGCGAGGGCTGCTGGTGGAGCGGCGTGAGGTGCTGCGGGTGCTGCGGATGCAGCAGCGGCGCGTGGTGGTGTTGCGGGTGCACGTGGCGCGGGTGCAGCGGGTGGTGTAGCGGCGCGGTGGTGCGGTGGTGCGGTACGTACCTGGAGCGAGGGCTGCTGGTGGAGCGGCGTGAGGTGCTGCGGGTGCTGCGGATGCAGCAGCGGCGCGTGGTGGTGTTGCGGGTGCACGTGGCGCGGGTGCAGCGGGTGGTGTAGCGGCGCGGTGGTGCGGTGGTGCGGTACGTACCTGGAGCGAGGGCTGCTGGTGGAGCGGCGTGAGGTGCTGCGGGTGCTGCGGATGCAGCAGCGGCGCGTGGTGGTGTTGCGGGTGCACGTGGCGCGGGTGCAGCGGGTGGTGTAGCGGCGCGGTGGTGCGGTGGTGCGGTACGTACCTGGAGCGAGGGCTGCTGGTGGAGCGGCGTGAGGTGCTGCGGGTGCTGCGGATGCAGCAGCGGCGCGTGGTGGTGTTGCGGGTGCACGTGGCGCGGGTGCAGCGGGTGGTGTAGCGGCGCGGTGGTGCGGTGGTGCGGTACGTACCTGGAGCGAGGGCTGCTGGTGGAGCGGCGTGAGGTGCTGCGGGTGCTGCGGATGCAGCAGCGGCGCGTGGTGGTGTTGCGGGTGCACGTGGCGCGGGTGCAGCGGGTGGTGTAGCGGCGGCGGCGCGGTGGTGCGGTACCGCGCCGCCCACCCGTCTGTCGCGCGCGCGCCCAGTTGCACCTGCTTGCCGTACGATGGCGCCTGCTGCCGCGCCGCTTCCTCCTGCACCTGCCATAGACACGTGTGTCATTGCACTACAAGGAAACTGAGGTCGAGCGGTTCAAGACACTACCAGACGTTTCGTTGGCTAATCGTCCGACGTTTTGGGTTCTCACGTAAACTCGTTAGCATTATTTCGATCCATGGCGGGCAGATTAAATATGTTTTTTTGTCGAAGTTTGAACTTAGAAAACATTGCAAAGGTTCAAATGGCCGCAAGTCAATCCAAACGAACCAAGTGTAGTATCAATAATTACAGTGAGAAATTAGTAATGTTAATATAGGTCGTATAACTCGGCTGGAGACGGTCGAATCACGGAGCTGCATGAAACGTACAAACATATTTATAGTAATTGAACGGAGTGCGTGTATTACTACATTTACATTCAGCCACTGCCGCTAATGATTCCCTAAATTCTGCTGCAGCAGTATCGAGAGGAGTAATGTGTTTACATACAGCCCTTACATACTCACTTCGCTTTCTCCTCCAAGCGCTAGGAGAGTACTGTACTGTCGGTCCTTTGATTTCCGCACACAAAACAGTCCTTTTGGGGAGCGGCGGGCAGCGCGAGTGGCAATGGCATGAGAAGTATCGTGTTTACACACTCGTCCTGCCCCCTTCCGTCTGAATGTAAACGTAGCATATAGTGTAGTGTGTATGTACCTGCTGCAACGCCTTCTGCACGTTGTGCGGTAACGCGTGCGGCGCGGGTTTCGAGGGCGGCGGCGAGGAGAGCGCGGGCGGCGGCGGACTGCCCCCGGCCGGCATGCCCCGCGTGTTCATGGCCGCCATACGCCGCCTCAACAACTGCTGCTGCTGCACCCTCTGCTGGACCTGCTGCTGCTTCAGCTTCTGCTTGATACTCGAGCAGAACGGCACGGAACACTTCGTCTCCTGGCAGTGCTTCGCGTGATAACAGCACAGCGCGATAAGCTGCTTGCAAATCGGACAGTCGCCCTTCGTCTTCCGCTTGCAGATCTTCGTGTGACCGACGACGCGTTTCATCTTCTGGCAGGACGGCAGCCGGCAGTTGGCGTCGCGGCACTGGCACGCGTGCACCAGCGACTGGATGCAGCGTTGGATGGAGAGCTTGCGCGCCTCTTGCGGGTTTGCCTGCTTCATATCGCCCGGCGAGCTGCCCACGTCTATATCTAAGCCGAGCTTCTCCATCCTGTGCGGATGGCCCTCTTTCTCATAACAGGGCACGCAGAGATCGAAGTCGTCGCAGACTGTGCAGTGGTACCGGGTCTCGACGTGGCTCTTGCACGAGTTGCACGTGTAGACGAACTTGTCCTGGCCCTGGTTGTGCAGTTCGTATAACATGCAGAGTGTGGAGAAGCGAGCTCGCCGCGTGGACGAGAACTCGTAGTGGCGGTCGCGCGCCATCGTCAGGAAGGCGTCGCGACCGTCCATGAGATCGCAGTTCACTAAAGGGTCCGGGTCACCGATTGGCTGTAACAATAACAACACGTTACACCCTTCCTTATTAGGAGTACCTACGATAATTAGCCCTTTGAACGACAAGAACCTATAAAGTGGACGTGTGTCGCCAACAACCACTAAAGAGGTCGGAGTTAAGTTGTACTTTAATCACCATTAGTACTTCTTTATTTTTGTAAAAATCATTAGTAGTATACTGTAAATGTTAGGTATTTATATTGGACGTCCGAAATGGGCAAGGTGTTGAAACCAATTGTATGAAATGACATCCTATTAATGTTCACGCTTATTGACAATAAACGTTTATCTTATCATGAATTGTTTTTATTGGTTTAAGCGTTTTGATAACGCAACAGTGCTTGGCGTGTGAGTGATCACTTCATTCAAATATGAAAGCGTTCAAAGGGTTAAAAAGACCATAGATATTCCTATAGTTGATTGTATTTCAAGGGAGCAAATGATTTATTTACAGCGAGGGCGGTAATTGAATCCTGACGGAAGCGAAAATCCTGAGCGTAGAGAGGGATTCAAATGATTAAGCCAAAATAAAAATAATTTTGCCACCATGTGACATATACTGCTTTTCACACCGCCTATGAGGCCCGCTTGCAACATTTAATATCTTTACAAATAGTTTTGCTACCGAATAACACATACTGCCTACTTATGAGAAAAAGAGTCATAGATGTCAAATGAGGGAAGAAAAGTACGACTTTGATCCATCATTCAAGGGCAACAATTACCCTTTTCTGAATAGAAGGTGTGAAAAGAAACCTTTTAAAGATGCTTTGCGACGATGGTTACCGCTATCGCTATAAATAATATTATATGTCTATAAAACGCTTGATGATAATGAATGACATAAACACGACTATTAGTCAGTTAGTTATACTGGGCATTTTCCGCAAGTCGACATCCAACGTGTATTAAATTGCACTCAAAACAAAATAAAACAAATAATATCTTCCGTACCTAGTACTTTATTTAGCTATCTCCTCGGGGTGAAAGATAAGACAAAAATGTAACTGCAAGCGTTACGAGAACACAATAGGTATGTCCACAATAGTATGGTTTGCTGAGAAGTGAAGGTCAAATTAAATACCTACAATGCGTCATCAATAGTAGCACATACCTACTTGAGTAAATTGATACGCGAAATCTGATCGACCTATATTTCCGCCACACACGATTCGCTCGAACTGGGTCCTATGCACACCGCCTTTTTAGGGTTCCGTACCCGAAGGGTCAAAACCGAACCCTATTGCTGTCAGTTACGCGTCCGTCCGTTCGTTGTCTGTCATATAGGTTTTCAGCCTATCGGTTGGAGCTGAGGTTTCAAACTTTTCCCAGTTTAAGAGGAGTAGTGGCATCTGTACGGAACAAGAAAAGGGAAAATACGGCGTTTAATGAACAAAAGATTTCCTTTGGCAGGATTGATATCTATAGTCTAAAGATGCATTTACGAAGTAGAGCCCCCCGGATTTTTCACGTGGTAAGAAATGGGGGGGGTCCAAACATAGCAGCCGACCTGTACATTTCGAACTAAGCTGACTCCTTTCTAATATCTACTAAGGCAAGTTTGGTATCGTTTTCGTATAAAAGGAATACACCGACATCATTTTTGATCGTACATTTTACTATTTTGGAACAATTTTCTGACTAAAATCGCAAATTTATACATTTTTAATTTTTACTTTTTGATTCAGCGCTCTGATATTGGATGTAAAAAGTTGATGTAAATAATGAAATAAATACTATAAGAAAGCTCGTTTTATGCAGATTCTAAATATATAAATATCAATATAGCTCTGCCTACAAAATTATGACAGAAAAAAATATCATGGGTCGCAAGACGGCTGCGCGGGCGGGTCGGTAAGTACCGAAATACGTTTCTAGCTACTGGGTACAGTCACCGAATTGAAATGTTTTCCACTTTTAAGAGTAAAAATAACTAATAGAGAATCTTACCTGACTAAACCGACGTGTCTGACTAATAACAATGATAGTTCCTCTAAGTTATTTTCAGGTTTTAAAACTATGACTGTGATAAAAATTACACTGTAATATTTTATGGATTTTAGTTTCAGTATGCATGCGCTTAGGGCAGCCTATCAAGCAGGTCACTTGTGGGGACAAACTTTAAATGACACACAATATATACACTCCCTAACAGACGAGTGGATAAAAGGAGGAACAGTGGCAGCCCGTATGGACAATCCAACACAGAATCTGGAATGCGGCACGAGAACTTAGCTGCAAGAACAGCTGCAGAGGCCACTGTCCTTGAAAGCGAGAATGAATGCCATGCACGCTGCTTCAAGACCTGTGGGTAGTCGCAAATGCGATTACTGATGGTATTAAATGTGTGTCCAGTGTGGACCAGGGGTTTCAGCAAAGATGACGTCGAGGAGGCCGAAGAAGGAGAGTACAACATCTTTATCAGTTTATACTGGTCCTGGGTTTAAAAAATCATAACTAACTTCAAAAAAGATGAGGTCCTGTGTTCGACTGTAAATATTTTTTAGATATGTTCACAAATATCTTTGCTAGTTTAAGACCGATTTCGCGTTTTTTTTTTTTGTTTGGAAGGGGCTGCCTCAATGATGTTTTCTTTTAAATTTGGTCAAGATCTGATAATGGGATCCATGAGAAAATGGGCACTCTTCAATTTACAAAGGTATCTCCGCGGTATATGAATGCTAATTATTACTTACAAGGTGGACCAATATCATTTTTTTTATTATTATTATTAAGGCTGTACTTTTAGGGTGATCCAATATTATTTTGGACAGGATCCGTTAATGTTAGTTGGCATTTTTTTTAAATTTAGCCGTTATCCATATAATTCATGGAGTTCGAATTTGTACTATCGTTTATAGGGGCCTATCTTTAGAAGTAATCAAACAATTTTAAAAATTCTTTCTGTAATAGAAACCTACATTAGTCCTTAATAACATAAGCTAAGACTTTTTGTAAATCGTTAACTCGTACGAAGCAGGGCGGCTCTCTAAAATTTGATAAATTTTTACGAGATATTTTAGGGCGAAATTGATATATTTCATTGTTTTTTTAATATTTTAAGACGTATATTGGCATGAAATATGTTTTTATTGAGTTAATAAACCCACCACTACGATTCCAAGATCACAAACTATGTTTTTTAATTAATTTGATTTTTTGTTCTATCTTTTAATTTTTAATTTTTTTAATACTTCCACAGTAGGTATATTTTTGAAATATATATTTTTGAATATGATATTAACAGGGTTTTATGAAGACCTATTTTTTTTCCAAAATGTGTAGGTGTTTTTTAAAGTTACGGCCATTTTTCTGTTTTCAGTATGAATGAAAAATTACCTATTTTTTGTTATTTTTCGAAAATTTTGTATGGAATGGTACAAAAATAATTCCAGAAATGAATTTAGCATCCTTGATTTACTCGAAATTGACACCCAACTTGGCCCAGTAGCTTAACTGGCGCAGATATCAAGATTAACATGGACACACCCCCCCCTCAAAAATTTGACATAAAAAATTTCGAGGGCTCTACTTCGAAAATCCATCTCTGGGTCCTAAAGGACCTACCCTGATACAAGAAATCTTTTGTTCACGAAATGCCGTATAAGTCCTCTTACCGAGGCCACTAGAGGTATCCCCATTGCAAATGTCCCGCTCTAACACGCGTGAGTTTGCAATTAACCATCCCGCTCTCTACGGAAGCTCTGCGCGTAGTTTTCGTAAACATTTAAACATAGTCATTAAACCAATCATTTCATCAAAGCAAACCCCACGAATTTCTCTATAACTAATTAGGATCTTTAATTGAGTAAAAAATTTAAATGTAAAATATCAGTAATATAGCCGTAATATTGAAAAAAAAAAACATTCCAAAAAGGGGTGCCGTTGCGATTTTTTTCTATCGAGTGAAATTCATCAGGTCTTGTAACTGACTACGATTTTGACTAGACAAGATCCTTATGTAACACATATTTTTTTGGAGTTTAAGACACTATATTCTATGTCTCAGATGGTTTTACTCAAATGAAATGAAATAAATAAATGAAAACTTATTTTTTAAATGTTTAAAGGCGAATTCCCATACAGCTAAAGGGGGCGCGAAAACAAACCAACATAATTTTGTGGTTGGTACGGAAACCTAAATGTGCGAAGTCTGACTCGCACTTGGCCGGTTTTGATTTTCATTTGGTGTCGACAACCCTACAAATACAGTGACACTGATAATTGATAAGGACGACAGTTATAAAAAAGCTATTTATATCTTGTTGAGTACGAGGTATTATTGTAGTTGCGAATGACTTACAAGTGGTCCATAAAACTCACAACGATAACGGAAATATAAACGTATCCTTTTTAATGGTTGGGTAAACTCGCTGGTTTAAACTTACTTCGTCAGTCGTATCCATAGCTTCTTCGGAATCATTTCGGGTGCGAGGAAAAATCATCGTGGTGAAACAAAACGCACAACAACAACGTTGAACAAAGAACAAAACTGCTTTAAAATATACTACAAATGCGACTGCAATGAATCGCAGCGCGACGCGTACTGACATGACGACAGGTTTACTCATAGTGGCATCAACATATTATCTACACACTATATAAACTAATGAAGTAGATATGAGACTGTAGTAGTGTGTGCGTGTGTGTGTGTGTGTAGTGCATTTGCAATAGGATTCATATGGCATGTAATTAGAATATAAGTATCATGTGGCTTCACCGGTCCCATATAAGTTGGGAAGGTGTCATGTATCCACATACCGTACCCATTTTCTCAGTATCCCTACTAATGCATTCTATCTAGGTTTTTTGCTTTCTAGCTAATTAGGTATCAATAAGTAATCAAGACTTTCTGGGAATTATCAACATGATATTCTCATCTTAGAATTATCAGTTCCAGGAAATGTAATTAGATTTTTAGATAGAATGGTAATTAATTAATTTTGTTTTGACTCGCTAAATGCGAAATACCACTGGATTACTAAGACCACCACTGGATTAACTGTTTGGCGCTGGTCGAGTGAGACAGGTATCGCTGAGTCGCGCCAGATGTGACTTGACAGTAAGTTATCTACTATCTACGAACTCAAAAATATAACGGCCGTTCTATTATACAAAGCTACAGTCTAGCAACGTAAAAACTAGTTTGATGTATGGGTTTATCCAGAAATGACGCGAGGTTTTTTGGGCCACTTTTGGAATTATGATTTTTTTGCCGTTTTTATAGATAATGGTATGGAACCCTTCGTGCGCGACTCCCTATTGCCGAAAGAGAGAGAGAGAGAGATAAGAGAGAGACTTGACATTGTAATAATTTGCACACCTGCATGCATGTTGAATATGCATGAACGAATTCAACTTTTCAGGTCCTTACTCTGTTACCATATATTCTGGCATATAAAGAAATGTTGAATGTTGAGAGAACACTTACCGCTAAGCTGGCGGCAGACTGCGCGGAATGTAGCCTAATAACGAAGAACACTTCTTTGTGCTTCTCCATGGTGGCGAATATCTTGGCACTGAGGTCGCTGCCCTGCTGCTGGTCGCTCTGCTTCTTGCTGTTCTTCCTCTGTGCCGCTTTGGATTTGTTCGACTTCTTCGCCTTCTTCTGCCCCTTCTTCTTGCCGTCTGGGCCCTGCTCGTTGTCCTCTGACGACTGGAATATCTACAAATTTATTTATGGTGTTATAACGTGCCAACGCTATGTACAAAGCGGTGTTAGTGGGTGCTTCTAATTTACGACTAACGTTGTGGTAATTTAGGAATCTGTCTGTAGTTATTATATGTCAAAATTGTATGGGCTTTTCGGAATAAAGGCCGGTGCACATCGGTTGCGTGCGCAGCACGTAAGCGTCGATGTGCACCGGCCTTAAACTTTATTCCCGTTTGGTTCAATCCAGCCATAGAGGTTAGTTAGTTCCGAACTAGTTGAACTATTTTAGAAATGCTCATTTTGACCACCACCAAGTTATTTTTATCGGGATTTAAGACGCCTGTAGCGGCAAGCACTCTCCATACAAACTTTGTGCAATTTTTTCTTTGATTATGTTTGATTACACTTATGATTTTTGGTCAATGTGCTTATTTTTCTGTTAGCCAGAAGTGCCAGAACCTCAAGAATTTTTTCTTTACTTTTTAATTTTTTGTATTTTTTTTTATATTATTGATTTTTTTTCTTGACATTCCTTGTATATCCAATATTAACAAGCAAAAAAAAAATTATATGCGGGAGTGCCTAAACCGACGAATAAAACATGCACAGAGTTTGTATGGAGAAGGCCTTGCCTCTACAGGCGCCTTAAGCTTTTTTTTAAATTCATTTCTGTAAATTGAGATTATATCGTGCTTTAAGATAATTCGGAAATTTCATGCAGTGAACTCACAAATTGCAATCTACTAACTTTCGGAATTGCGTAACACCATATATTGCTTATATTACATAGTGCAGTGAGAGTAAAATCCCAGGCCCTTGTTTCGGACTACCCGCCGCACGCAACCGGCATAGTGCGTGGTCATTCATCCACGACGACGCGTCCCTCCATAGCGAATCTCATACTAATCTATGCGCAATTGTACTGATTGGGCGGGGCGGTGGAGGGGCGCGCCTTCGTGGATGACAAGCACTATAACCGCAGTGTCCTCGGCCGACAGTCTGGATATTTTGTTCGGCAATATTCGGCTCTGGTTTCTCAGAAACGTAACCGGCGGGCGGTAGCCGCGTAGAAACCAGGGCCTAATATCTCAAACAATCAATACCCTCAAATGGCAGTTGGCAAAGAGCACTCACCACAGCTTCGGCGGCTTCAGCCTGCTTCCTCTTCTCCTCCTCCTCCTGGTCGAGCTCCTTGATGGATTCCTCCAGAACGTTCGGCCAGAAGTCCCCCTCGAAATAAGGCAACTCCGCCGCCGACGAGATGTTGTCCTCCATCGCTTGCTTAAGTATATCCTTGTAGTCTAATATTATCCTTTCTATAATACCCTTGTCTAACATTTTCTTGTACCATTCTTGTAATCGCTTCGGCTTGGGTATCTTTTGTTCGGGCGGATGGCAGTGGAAAATGTAGTCGTCTCCCTCCGAGGGCGGACAGGCCCATATGTGGGCCATTGTGTAGCCGAGTTGCTTGGCGTAGTCTAAGTAACCTAATAGTATCTCGTGGTACACCGCCGTCCGGTATTGCTGCGGATTGAAGAAGTGTACCGAGTCAAGGTATGCTATGTAAACGCGCCTCGTGTTTGGCGATGGGCTTTCGCTTCCGTATTCCTGCAAAAAAAAAATTAAAAATAAATAAATAAGTATAGCTGATGTGGGTACAAAAACAGCCAGGCTCAAGTGGGACTGGGCCGGCTACGTCTGTCGCATGCACCCGGATAGGTGGGCTAATGCAGCTACCAAGTGGGTGCCACATGACGGACGACGCAGACGGGGCAGGCCCGGGCAGACGGAGATGGCGGGATGATCTGGACGTATTTGTCTCCAACTGGGAGGAAGAGGCTCTGGACAGGGACGTCTGGACAACTTGGGGAGAGACCTTTGCCCAGCAGTGGGACACATTAAAAAAAAGTATAAAATTGTTTGTTTTGGGCTCTAGGCAGTTATTTGCAAACAATATGAATTTTTAAATCAAACAGTATCAACAAGGGTAGTGAAACTTAAATAAAATTCGTCAATGTAAAAAGACTCGGGAAGATACACATAAGGTCCAAAATGAAACTAATTTACGTGACGATTACTCTGCGTGCTCTTACTATTCCCTATAACAGCTCTTACTATTGACATATGTACGAGATTCGCATGTGAGCTTCACATGCGTATCTCATGCATACATATGTCAATAAGGTTTAAAGGTAGTCTGACTTGTAACCATTCGGTGTAATGTAAAACGATAGAACCCCAGCATTTATTAAAATGTGACGTCACATTTCAATGTCAATCAGTATGGGGCGTTTTCAGTGTTCGAAAACTTTGCCTCTCATTTCCGTCTTTTGTGTCGCTCAAATTGTAGTTGGTCTCATACAAACATTTGATCGTCTCTAAAAACTAGTGCGCTATGATGCCCATACAAGCTTATTAGTCAAATAGCGAATTGTTACAAGACAGTCTCTAGTCTCCACGTTAACAAGGCAGTGTATGGACGCACCTGCACGTGCATGCCGAAGAAGCAGACGTCTACGCCGTCCACCTCCTCGAAGGCGAACAGCGCCTTCGCGCGGTACGGGAACTCGGCGCACAGCTCGCCCGACTCCACGAAGCGCGAGCGCATGCCGGGCTTCACCTCAACCATCTGCGACAAAACAGTTTATCATTATGACAACCGACTGATGATATTAGAGCCGTATTCCGAATCATGCTAAAAATGCTCGCAGCGCTTACAGTGCTGACGGTCGGTCCAAATCAAATAGCGCGCTCAAGGCCGCGTGAGTAGTGTTTTGTTTCGGACCGCTATTCGCTTGAGCGCGCTCACGATCGGACCGATTCACACTCATAGCTCGTGTTTACTGTCATGTTCATATATCAAACGTCAACTTGAAGTTTGGCTCAAGGTGCTTAAGCACCGTGAGCGCCGTCCATGACATCATCAGTGACGTCACGACATCACATGTAAGCGCTGTGAGCGTGAATCGGTCCGATCGTAAGCGCGCTTTGAGCGCTGTGAGTGTGATTCGGGACATGCCTTAGGAAGATCGCGGCTAACTCTTGGATAAGGCTAGCTCAAGACCGGGACAGATGGCGTATGCTCAGCAGTGGGCGATTACTTTTAGCCTAGTTGGTAATCCTGCCTACGAAGCTGGAGGTTGCGGGTTTGAATCCGGGTATAGGAACAGTTATGCGTAGTCAACTGTCCACGCGCCTCAGGTCTGGCGCGTGACTCACTCCTTTAGTTGTCTCCCAGTAGGTAACGTTCGTACCAATACATATTTTACTAGCTAACTCCTTTTAATCGGAACTCTCAAATAGACCCTGAAGCCGAGATCTCTATTTCAAGAATTCTCTATACTTGTTCAATCTAAAACCTTTGAATTAGGACTGAAGTCGCAGAATAAGTAATAGTGCTACGTACAGAAGCCTCACTGTTAATAAATCCCCGCGAGGCAAGCCAAACGTGCCGACGCTTGGCCATCTCCTTCTATCGCACGCGCATTACTCGCTACATCACTTTCTCTCGCATTGAAAGTCCCCAGACGTGGGACCTTTGCGCGGTGCGATGACGTCAGGCGAGCGAGTCGCCCCTGCTGAAGTGTCCATTACTGGTGCTTCTCAGCTTAATGTATACAACACTTTAGCTGGAAACGCACAGACAGCGGTGGCGGCGCGGTGCGGAGGCGGTACCGGTTGTAATATTCGAAGTAATATGAAAGGGTCCGCACAGAACGCTTTTTTCCGGCCGGTTTTCTGTGCGGACCCTTTCATATTAGTTCGAATATTACAACAGGTATCGCCTCCGCGCCGCGACGCCCCGCTCCGCTACCGCTGTCAGTGCGTTTCGGGCTTTTACACTGACGCCGTTACTTACAATGTGAATCTCTCGGATAAAAAACTCACCTTATCCGAGGAAGCGACCACCCTGATATGCACCTCGCCCGACCCAGCCTCTTTCTTCTTAAGGAAGTTGTTGACTCTAGTCTCGATGTATTGGCCGAGCTTGGAAGACGGCAGTCGCTTCGCACAAAACTTGTTATCTTTCCGTTTGGCCGCCTTCTTCTTGAGACAGTTATCACAGCAGAAGCCCTGGGGCCATATGGAGTCGTGGTGGAGCACGCAGATCTGGTGCTGTTTACGTCCGCAGTCCATGCACACGACGAAGGGCTCCTGTTCTAAGTGATCGTTTTTCATCTCTTTGAACTGGTCCTTTTTTATTGCGCTGAAAATTTTCGTGGGAGTCAGAATTTATGCTGGTAGCTTTTATTTAATCTTAGGTCATTTATATACATAAGTGTGATATATAATTATGCATGACAGATCCTAGATATACTGGTAGTTAAAAGCTGTTTATGTCAAGTGACACACAGCAAAGTTTCAGGCCAATATTTGAAGTTTATTTCTAAAAGATGCGGCTTTTATTGGTTCTCTATATAAGCTCTTTAATTTTACTTCATAGTTACATACTTTCTTCTAACTTACATTAGTAAATATTATACAGCACCGCCTATTTTGCTAATTTCGCTCGAAATGTTATCCATTTTTGAGGACAACAAGTGCGCAGTCAGCCTAAGTTCTCTGATCTTCAATTGGCCGTATTTAGCCAACTTGCATAAATGCAATGTTCGGGTACTATCAGCACCACAGTTAACTAGATCTTATCTGGTTGCAATTAGGTTCACAAATGGTCAGTTAAATGGATGCTAATAAGTACATATTCCAAAAGCCACGTGGAATTCAATCTAATATTAATGTCATAAAGACTGACAGGGCAAAACTCTGCTCACTGTGTCTCTACTACCCGTTCGCTTCGAGTTGGCCGTTTCTTCCCCTCCCGGTCCCCACACAGCACCCCGCCCTCGCCACGCGGGGCGGGGGCGGAGGGATATACGTCAAGAAAGGCCCGTTCCTCGCGCCGCTTCGGCTAAACTCGGCTCTGCCACACCGTGGTGTCCAGACTCCCAGATACCCAATCGCGCTAGGAACGAAAGAGCACGTGCTATACGGTGACCGCCATGTCAAGATTAGCTACGAGTATCAAATCGGTTTTATTGGATAAAACCTTCTGTACGTAAGAACTACTGATTATTCTGTGGCCATGAGGGAGCGGCCAACTCGAAGCGAACGGGTGGTATGACCCTTCATCGGTCGAGTCGATAGTATAATATCATAATACTTTATGTCACACCTGGCCATAAACTGGCAATTACCACACGATACGTGCGCGGAAAAGCCTGGCCAGGGGGTGACAAAATTCTGTACTTACCACGGGCGGTAATTAAGAAAGCCTCAGATCACATATTTATCGCCCTTACCTTCGGCTCGGGCGTCAAATACCTGCGATCTGAGACATTCTTTGTATTACCGCCCTTGGTATAGTACGTTAAAAACTGTAAGGCCAAACGCTGTCAAATAAACGCAAGCAAGGATCTATCTTGGATTCATTTTTTTGCTTGCATTTGTTTAATAAAATTTGGCCTTAGAGTTTTGTACGAACTATAAAGGCTTGGTCACACCGCTTGCGCGATGCAAGCGGGACGCTGCGCTGCGCGCCAAAACGTATGAAACCGTCCCGCTCGCGTCGCGCAACCTGTGTGACGTCGCTAACCTGTTAGCATACGTTCCGGCGCGCAGCGGTCGCGTCGCGCAACGCAGTGTGACCAAGCCTTAAGTAATGTAGTATAATGTAAAGTATACTCACGTCTGCGTCTGCATCGGGTCGTCGCCGAGCGTCACAGTATCCCCCTGGATGTCATTGAAGCATTTCTGGCAGAAGGTGTATCTATCGGACACAACCCCATACGCTTTTAGACTTTATTCGACAATACCCGTGGCGAAGCGTGGTGCAGTGAGGCAAGGACATGTGCGAAGGGAGCGAAACAAAAAATTAGTAAGCAATGAACGTAAATAGGGTTAGTTGTTACACAGAAGGCGGTGTTAGGTACAGTACAGTACAGTGTGGTAGAGATAGACAAACGTATTCACTCCAAAGCAGAACCACGTATTATGTATTATTATGCAAATAACAATACCTAATTACTTTTACAATAAAAAATGAACTATAATTACACTAGTCGTCGGTCGAAATTACTCTGCTCACCGAGCGAGTTACATGATTTTGGAACGTGGCCGTCCCCGTGGTTTAGAACCTTGTTATTTCCATAGTGGTTTATACATTAACTTTTGCATTCAAAAATGAACCAAAATTGCACTTGTCGACACTCGAAACTACGCTGCACAAGCGAGCGAGTTATACGATATCGTTGTTATTTCCATAGTGGCTTACACATTTATTTTTGAACATTGGTGTGGCTATAGCTTTACACTGAATACGTTTATATTTACAGCAGGCGTAGGATATTTTCGTTTACAACAGAACTGAAAAGTTGAAACAATTTGTATTTTTTTTTTTGTGAATAGATCCGATTTTCAAAATGATTAGTGATTAATGAATGAGGATAAATGATAGTAAACAAAAACCACTGCTATTAATGAACATACACCCACTTAGATCAATGTGACTTGTAGCATTTTACTGAACATGGGAAATTGTTGAACATTTAAAACTATTCTACATTATGTTTTTAACTCCCAGAGACTAATATTACATTTTGATGGGCTACTTCATAAAGTTCAGTAAAACTTACAAAAATATTCAAAACTGTTCTTTTATCTCGAAACATGGGACTTAGATTCCTTGCGCATGAAGTAATAATTACAACATATATTATGAAATAATGGTTACTTCAGCGGTAAAATGTTTCAATGATAAATTAATAAATGAAAAGAATGTACAATCTAGTAAAAGTTACAAACATTAGGAGGGTAAACAGAAAATGTGCTCTATGATGAAGAAAATAGAGGACATCATGAGTTTAAAGCATAAAGAATTCCTGAGAAACATTTATAAACAAAGTTTATTTACACCAAGTAGACCATATTTGTTTGAATTAATTATAAAGAGAAGAAATTACCGGCGTTCTTTCATGTCCGTGTCCCGAACACAGTTATTACGAATTAACGATTTCAATTTACACAATGAGTCAATGACTAACTACCGCAACGAAAAAGATGCTCATTTTTCTGAGCCAGCGTGTGTTGAATGGCAATAGAAAAGATTATATAGATTATGCCCGTTAGATTGACTTGTGTAATTACTTTCATGGACATATTGAAATGGATAACAAATCGTGACATAATTAAGGAATGAAAAATGGTGAAAATAAACTTTGTTAGATTGACAACGTATATTTTTTTGCAAGATGTGGCCAAACCACTATTGAGAGAAAACATTGCCATGATTATATAGTGCGCGTCATTCACTACGCGCCCTTCCACAGCGAATCTCATACTGTCTGCAGTCTCAATCTGTGCGCTGTTGCTTGGGCTGTGGAGGGGCGCGCCTTCGTGGATGGCGCGCACTATAAATATAATTGTATGAGATCCTTAAGAACTGGGTATTTCATGGTTCTTAAATAAACTTTCTGGAAACAGACAAATTTTTAGCGACTTAATGGATCTCACACAATGCATTAGAACTAACACTGTAGAATAATTTATGCAAACGCTTATGTTTTTAACATTACGTTGTGTGACGAAATTACGTGTGAACTATAAGCGTTTGAACAAATTATTTCAAGTTAATTTGATCTTTCTAAAAACATTACTTTCATAGGGTATATTCTAATCAAGTTTTTATATTTAAAAAATGTACATTATATTTTATGCATTTTCAAATTGAATTTACTATCCAATTAAAAATATCGAAATTTCTGATAATCAGGGGTCGGACAAAAAGTGCGGATGATGTCAAACCACTTATAGGATGATTTCAAGAAGTATTTTTGATTTTCATAAACAATCATCACTGATCATTTATCAACCTCTTTATTAAACGATATCGCCACTTGAAATGAGTAAGTACGTTTTTGGCTGACACATTGTCAGTCAGATGAACAATAAATTGACTTCGTTATTGCTTAGCTATTGTATCTTCACGATTTTATTTAGCTATAATTTATATTTACAAGTTTCGTGAAATTTATTTTATTCACTACATCACCCTTACAAACATCATCCTGTGTGCAAGATGTCATTTTTACGTCATCTGCACTTTTTGTCCGACCACTGCTCATAATCAAATGTGACATTGACTTGAGTATGGTAGTTGAGTGCGGTCAGTACACCACAGTGAGTACTAGTACTAACCTGTTCTGGTAGCTGAAGTACTTGGCGTCCCTGGGGATGGTGCAGAGCTGCTTGCCGTAGCAGCACAGCACCTGAGGGTTGAAGGTGTACTTGCGGCCGCAGCAGTAGCCCAGGCTCTGCATCACCGGGTCTATCTCTTGTTCGAACACCTCCGACAGCTACAGATAGATAACATAGATACTCAGTGTTTAGACTCATACATACATGTACACCTAAATAAATTAAGGCGATATATTGATTTAAAGAGACGCGCGTATGTTTTTCGTTCACGAGAAAACAGGATGCAACACTCTCCGGGAATTGTTTTGTTAGACAAATCTGTATAAATATCTGACTGTGTGCAGGTTTATTAAATTTCCTCTTCTCAGAGTATAGATGAGGTAAAATACCATCATATTAACTTAATCGTGTCTTTTAATAATGCGTTGTTTTAGTAGGCTGAGTAAAAAAACGAAAATATAGACTCAACTTTGGATTTCTTTTCTATCGAGAAAATTTTAAGCAATCATGTTTCGGCTATTGTCAGTACCACAACCATATAGTCAAGAATCATATATCTGAAAATCAGTCCCTATTATTTTCTCGAATGGGCAGAACAGCGTTTCAATATGTCTAAATTTCTCGTTGTGGCGCCTTAATGTAAGCATGATTTATCAAAATGGGTAGTGGAGTGCCACTTTTCATTATTGTAGATTTTGCGGTGAGAAAAACATCGTAGTTCAAGTTTACCCTCTAGGTTAGAACGTCATCATTCTAAACTAACCGTCCTATTGGTGAGTAAAATAAACCTTAGCCAATCTGTTTATACGTAACTTAGACATTTGTATTATTCAGAAAGTAAGATAAAGAAGTTGAAACGGCAAATACGAGTCCCTAATAGCAATCATAGAAAGACAAACACAAAACAAAATTAAAGCACAGACCGGGACACAGAACACCTCACTTACCTTTGTACAATATCTGTAGACCCTCGAATTCTTCCTATTATACAGCCACGCGTTGTCAAACATGAGCCACACGTCGTCCACGTACTCCCAGGGGTCCTTATACTCCCCTCGATCCAGCTTCATCTTGATCGTGGACAGGTCTATGGGTTTGGTGACGATGTCGAAGTAGTCCGGGATGCCGAGCGCCTGGGCGTCGACGGGTTGCCGAAAGGGCGCGGACTCGTCTAGGCGGAACAGTTTCTCCAGAGTGGGCATGAGGGCTTGGCGCAGGTCCTCGGGTTTGAACACGAATATGCGCTTGGGGCCGGCGCCGGCGGCCGCGTCGGTGCTGCTCGTGCCTTCCACGGGCTCCTGGGGGAACAAAGTAAAACTTTTAGTTCGGAACTATACGTGGGACGTTATTTGAAGATCCCTATGACACTTGCAGTGACAGTTCATTTATACCTTGGAACAGCGTCGATGTCACATCGAAATGTTAATAAGCATCTTTTGGGAATGTAGCTAATTAATTTGTGTAGGATTGTAACATTTACATAATAACAATATGAAAGAAACTTGAATTGTCCCTTATTTCCCAGAAATATGCTTAACGGAATATACACGGTGACGTACTGCAAAAGTTATATCGTTGGTCTGTATCGACTAAGGAAGCGGTGCCGTCGATAACAGATGTCGATAATTGAAGTGATAATAATAAAACGTGTCTTATATTTCATTTTAATTGTTACGTGACTGTGTAAAAATAAAACAACGTTAAATTACATATTTATTTATTATTTAACACTTATTGTTTTGACCTGTAGGTACTAGTCTTTCTTCTGGTGCGGCGTAAGAATACGTTATGTCCAAATTTTATGTCAATAGGTCAAAGGGAAGTTGAAAACATCTTCGAAAAATATTTTTGTGACAGACGACCGACGGAAGGACGCATGAGTGACAACAATAGGGTTCCGTTTGGACCATTCTGAAAGGGAACCCTAAAAATGGCGGTTTAGTAGCCAGAAACGTCTTTTACACGATAACCGCATTTGAGGTTTAAATTAATGTACGTGAGAGGACGCTGATAAGAACCGCCACAGATAAAAAAACAATTGAAGTATCGACACATGCACATCACTATATGGTATGTCACTGTCAGTGTCATAGGGATCTTCAAATAACGTCCTACGTATAGACTATTATATTCAAATCTTAGCTCAAAGTAAATATGTCACTACTTTTAGAAATAGTGTTTTAGTACTGAATCGAGCCTGTAGGTTATTTGAACTGGGTTTTGGTTGCTAACTGACGAAATGTCACGCAATATAGTAAAACTGAATATTATGGAGATTGGGTAAAAATGTAGAAAAATTTAATATCTTGACGAAAACATGTTTAATCAGATTTATACAGCAATTTCAAGCGGAGCGAGGGATACACAGGGAATGCCGAGCGGAGCGAGAATTTTAAACGGCCTCGGCAAAGGTGACGTTATCTGTTTTAGTCATGACTCACATGCCGAACAAAAATGGCGGGAAATGTGACCCAATTCAGTTACATTCCAATAGTATCGTACAAAAAAGACTTACAGCTGTTAGTCTTGAGTGTCAAATTTATAAACACAAATATCAACAAGAATGTACCGCCCGAGTTGTGCGGGCGGTAGTTTTACGGGGGCCATTTTTTTCTGCTGATTATGAATCTAGTTCTAATATAATAAATCTATGGTTTAAGTGCGTGCTGAACTCTTTGATCTCCTGCTTGATAATTTTAAGCGGAGCGAGGGCTACACAGGTAATGCCGAGCGGAGCGAGAAGTTTAAACGGCCTCGGCGGAGGGGACGTTATCAGATTAAGTACGTACCTCCTTGATCTCCTGTTTGATATCCTGCTTGATCTCCTGCTTGATGCTGAAGTCGGGAGGCGCGTTGTCGGCGGGCTCGTCGCGCGGCCCCTTGCCGGGCCGGTCCGTCTCTATCGGCTCCTCCTTGACGCGCACGGGGTCGGGCGCCGGCTCGGGCTCCTGCGGCGCGGGCGGCGGCGGCGGCGACGGCGGCGCCGGCGTGGCGGGCGCGGGGGTCAGCGACCCCGCGCTCGTTGCGCCCGGCGGGGGGCCCACGCTGCCCACGCTGCCCACGCACACGCCCACGCCCGGACCGGGGGATGGCGACGCGCGCCCGAACGCGGAGTTCATGAACGGGCTCGCGGCGGGACCGCCGGATAGTCGCATTTGCTGAAAGATAATATTTCGATTAATATTTGTATCGGCGTTTTATGTTCACTTCGACCATTTGAGTAAATTCCGAATAATATGTAGGCAGACCGGGCGTACCGAAGGAAAAATCTTTAAAATTCTAAAGACTGTTTCAGGATCTTGCAACATTTTCAGAACCATAAGTGAAAGGAAAAATTGCAATTGTAAAACAGGAAATTAAAATACATGTTTCCTTTCTTTATCTATTCATGAAAAAAAATCGTTTCTTAATTTTACTAACAACAGGAGAAGAGGAAGACGCCCTCGTCCTATATTATGAAATAAGGGTTTCGCAAAAGATTAGAGTTACAAATCAATGTGTCACCTTGGCCTGGTCGGGGTGCTGGAGGGTAGGGTCGGCGAGCGCCGGGCCGTTGGTCTGCAGCGGCGCGTACTGCGGCGCGGGCTGCGGCTGCTGCGACAGCGGCTGGGGTTGGGGCTGGGGCTGGGACTGCGGCGCGGGCGCGGGCGCGGGCGACGTCATCGGCTGGAAGGGCGACATGCCGGGCGCGCCGTTGGGCGTGGGCGGCAGGCCGGGCGACGGGCCGGGCGGCGCGGCGGGGAAGGCCACGCGCCCGCCGGCCAGCAGCGCGCCCATGCCGGGCGAGGGGATGCGCATGCCTAGGGTGGCGCCCGCGCGCACCGGCGCCGCCGAGCCCACGCCGCCCACGCCCACGCCCGCGCCGCCCCCCACCGCGCCCACGACGCCCCCGGGCCGCACGCCCTGCATCACCTGAGGGGAACATCACTAGTCAGACCGACCACTAATATACACGGTGTTTGGTAGCTAGGTACAAATCCTTTAAGGGGTAATAGAGGAGGTCATTTTACACATTTAAAACCACACTTCCTATATACCAAATCTTCTGGTTTCTAAGATATGCACCATTTTATTTTGAAAACTTACAGGACAGGGTCGTCTTACTCCGAACAGTCTGCGGAGTGCCCATGCGGCGACTACTAACAAGTTTCATGCGGAGAGAACTTTTAAGCGCTGCGCAAGTTTATGCACACGTGACGCACCGAGCGAAGAAACTTTAAAGAGTGAGGACAGCAGGGACGCTGAGTAACGTTTTGTGTTGTCGAGTCCCGTTTGGGGAGAACGAAGTGCATAGAGCCCGCCCAGAAAGGGAAAAAGGGAAAATGAGCGGAAATCAGCAAGTAACGCATAGCGGAGCCCACGGTTCGGTGTGTACGCCAGGAGGCAGGAAATACCATGTCGAGGTGGAGGGTTATGCTCCGAACGGGATGCGAACCTCCGACCTAGGGCCATACGCGGCCAGCCCCCGCTCTCGACTGCTCTATCGGAAAGGATTGCTCACTCAACGAACCAATTTTAGGCAGTTCCCTCGACCGACGCCTTAGGGAGACTTGTACAGTGCGGATCTCGCCCGACAACCCGCTCATCCCCAGCGAATCTCATACTAATCTATGCGCAATTGTATACATTACTTCAAGTTCAAGAATTCAAACCGAACAACTTACTCAAACTTATCCTTCTAATATAATAATGCTGTATCTATGCGGGTGCCTAGACCAGGGGGTCTCACTCCGTCAGTTCGCCGCGTCGCTGCAAAAACATCCGTAGGTGGTACCATTCAGTGGCTGCCACGCATTGCTACAGGACGATCGCATCGTCGCGTCATTCGCTTGGTGAAGTCAAACTTTGTTATTTACCTATTATAATTTGGGGTTGTAAATTGGGGATTTGTTAACAGTGGGACTTCTGTACGTAGTACTATTACTTATTTTGTGACTAGACCACTTAAAAATAACATAGTATTACAATGTTCCACATACCTTGCCCCCAGGCATGCCCGGCTGCTGCAGCCCCTGCTGCTGGGCCTGCAACTGCTGCTCCTTTCTCTTCTGTCTCTTCTCTTCTAGCTCCTTCTGTATCTTGTATATCTTCTCGGCCAGCAGGTGGTAGTACTCCGACCGCGTGCTGGCCATTTCGTACATATCGCCTTCAACTTTCCGCGCGTATGCTACTAGGTTGTGCATCCTTTTATCTAACATTGCTGTGGGGTCCGGGGTTGGGAAGATAGCTTGAACCCTGTTGAGGAATTAATAAAAATCAGAATTTTGAATATCAACCCCCCCATCTTCCGAACCGGGAGATTCCCGACGTTATATCTAAGTATCAGTGGCGGCGCGTCAAAAATATTCTTAGGGAAGCCGGAAATACTTGGCTTTTCCTATTCTTCATGAGCCGTAAAGAAGTGGACTGGCTGGAAATTAGGCAAGCCGGTGGGAATCGAGTTGTATGGACGCTCCGCCATTGCTAAGTATTCATAAAATTGACCGTAGTAGAGGACGGCTTAAATACCCCTCAAGCGAAATAGGGCATTATATTAATTACAATAAACTATCGTAGCAATCTTAGCAGATTAAATGTCCCAATATCTTATACAAAATAGGCACTAGTTTTTCCTGTCTAAATATCAAAATCCCGTTATCCAAATCTTAAAAGTTATATCATTAACCGTCACATCGCATGGCAACCCTGCCAGTAGAAATTGGAATTTAGTAAATTTTTTGTACGAAATTTAAAGTATCTTCTACAGTAATCAAATAACATGTACGGGTTGCTAGAGACATATTGATGTACAGGCTGCTTGCCACACACATCAAGTATAAAATGTTCTTTGCTTGATAATGTAATAATAACTCACTAATATAGTCACATGTAAACACTTTATTGATAACTACAATAAAAGCGCGATATTATGACAATTTTTACACGTGCAGTCTATGGATGAAGCATATAAAGCGTGTCTATAACGCGTTGCGAGTCCAATACAACAATATCTTCAGGATGCTATTCAAACTGCCTCGTCTCAGCAGTGCGTCAGGCATGTTTGCCGAAGCGCACATTGATGGCTTCCACGCCATCATACGCAAGAGGGTCGCCTCAATGCTAAAATGATGCCAAGTTAATGAAATATTACACTGTACTTACAGTTTATGAACAAGATGGTTTCTGAGATCGGCTGTTATAGACTGGTGCCACTCCTTCGTCCCGGAGGCCGGGTTGGCTGTAACGGGTCCGCCCGGCAGTTGGATCGTGCCCGCTCCCATCTGGAATTCATATTATGTTGTAATGCTGTTTGGTAGATAAACGCAAAGTAGGAGTTTTTTATTTTTGATAAAAGTCTAACTATTCTGATGATGTGGAATATATATTTGGGAAACATTTGGAACACCACAGACTTGCACCTTTACGCCAAGATTTTGTTGACACTGCTCAAACATTTTAAGGAGAAGTCGCGATCTTCTCTATCGCTCGTCATAGTACGCGCCATCCACGAAGGCGCGCCCCTCCACAGCCCAAGCCGTACAACTGCGCACAGATTAGTATGAGATTCGCTGTGGAGGGGCGCGTCGTCGTAGATCGCACGCACTATGCACCTGCGATGACTCGCTACCGCTGTCGTGGTAGTGGTACAGACAGTCGACGTCAAGTAAATTACGTAACAGCTCGGACACGATTTTGAGCGCTGGCGAAAGCGGTACACTATACTTGAAAGGGAGATGCTATGCTCCTATGTACAGGAAACCGCTGCCGCTATCTCTCAAAGTCGGGGTCGGGCCCTAAGAGGGGCGTTGCTGACCAACGTGACAGTGTAATTAATTTCACAAACGTTTGAATAATGCGTGTCATTCACGATGACGCGCCCCTCTACAGCGAATCTCATACTAATTTATGCGAAATTGTACGGCAGCGGTGGGGGGTCCGGATATGTTAGAAAAAAGTTTTCGAGATTCAGAAAAAAAAAAACGATATGCATGCAGCATAATATTTAACATTATTTGGGGGTCCGCGGTTCGACCTTCCGTGGCAGTCCGCTTTTTGCCGACATTTGTTATACGGATTGGCCTGTGGAGGGACGGACGCGCCTTTATGGATGACATGCACTATAGCTTGTAATACAAGCGGAAGTCTCCTTTCAACTGTTATGGTTAGACAGTGTGTGTGTGTGTACTCACGAGCTGCTGGTGCTGCAGGTCGGACATGTTCTGGTGCTGGAAGAGCGGCTGCATGGAGACGGGCGCCTGCTGCACGTCGGTGAGCGGCGGGCGCGGGCCGGGCAGCCGCGCGCGCGGGAACATGCCCACGGAGGTGGGGCACGCGATGCCGAGCGCCTCGTACGCGCGCTTCATGTCGGGGGGCTGCGCCGCCGCCGGGCCGGACGCGGCCGGGCCGGCGCCGGGGGCCCCGCCCGGGCCCGCGCCCGGCCCCACACCCGGCCCCGCACCCGGCCCCGCGCCCGGCCCCGCGCCCGGCCCGCCCGCCGCCGGCGCGCCCGCCGCGTGCGGCGCCGCGCCCGCTGCTGACAAAGAGACGGCTCAATCACACCGTAATATTGCATTGTTATCGAGTTTGCATAATCATAAATGTAGCTGGCTCTGAGCAAGATCCGATTGCGAACTGCAATCTCCTGCGCCCGGAGCACATGTTGCGCTCGACAGTATCTCGACTTATCTCGAGTTACGCGTCTTTTTCTGATTGGCGCTGTTAGAAAGTGACGGATAGCTCGAGATACGCCGACATACTCTCGAGCGCAACACGTGCTAGGCCCTAATGACATAAGCATCCAGACGCTGCTCCTGACTGAGCAATTGCTCGATCAAAGAATCTTTTAATCTTCTCCCTAAGTTCGCTCTTATGAGCTTAGAGAGAGACTTAAGAGGGTAATTTTCAATAGATGTCCCTGCTTAATACTAAAACGATATAGCCTTTCGAATCGCTAAACTTAAGTGGCAGTGGGCGGGACACATTGCACGTAGAACCGATGGCCGTTGGGGCCGAAAGGTTCTCGAGTGGCGACCACGGACCGGAAGGCGCAGCGTGGGTAGACCCCCCACAAGGTGGACTGATGACCTGGTAAAGGTCGCGGGAGTCCGCTGGATGCGGGTGGCGCAGGACCGGTCATTGTGGCACTCTTTGGGGGAGGCCTATGTCCAGCAGTGGACGTCTTTCGGCTGATATGATGATGATGATGATGATGAATACTAAAACGTATCTGATGGATAATTCCGTAAACCATAATCAATTTAAAATAAAAACAAATTCACCTTAGAACTTTGATTCCTCATTAACCTGAAACATTGTGTGCCAAACCCAACTCACTAATGATGTTGATGAACTTTTTTTTTTAATTTAACAAAAACAATGTTGTAGTGAATATGCACTTACCATTCATATTATTGTTTCTAGTCCGATCCGCCTGTTTGAGGGGCAAGCAGACTGGACAGTCATTTTTATTGCAGTGTTTCCAATGGTTGATGATCTGTCTCGACGACGAGCAGTGTGGCACTGCGCAGTTCTTGCCGGCCTGCGAAAGGGACATACATGATGTGATCCGTTTTTACTCCTATACCTTAGAAGATGTTGCTATAAGAAAGATTCTAAAAAGGTATGTGCGGAAAACGTACATGGATCAGGTATTAGTCCTGCCTAAAGAAAATCATTATAATTTCCACCAGCAGATCCAAATTAAAAAATATTATTCAAGAATACGCAAGTGAAATATTCAAAATGGCGGTCGATTCAGCTAAGGCTTCGGATCCCGTGGCTTGAAGGTTGACTAGTATTAAGGCTTGGCCACACCGTTTGCGCGACGCGTTGAGTGCGCGACCGCTGCGCGCCGGAACGTACGTTAATAGATTAGCGACGTCACACTGGCAGCGCGCCGTCGGCGTCGCGTCTCGCATCTGTCGCGCCCCGTAATGCGCACTCAAAACGCAAGCGGTTGCGTCCGGGTAACGTGGCGCTGCGGCCGCGCAACGTCGCGCTGCGTCCGGCAACGTCGCGTTGCGTCCGGCAAGGCGTATTGCTTGGTTATTAAAGGTTCTCATTTTTTATTTGCTGGAATCGGCGAGTAATAAAAGAACTTCCTCATTGTCGGTGTCGTCGGAACCACTCGACATTCTCGTAACAGCGTTTGCAAACGAATGACTGAATCCGCGTGTTTGGCGCTTCAGCCAGCACTGCGCGATGCGGGCGGGACGCGCGCGTGCCTCTGTGCGACCATGTACCCCGCACGCATCGCGCACTCAACGCGTCGCGCAAGCGGTGTGACCAAGCCTTTATCCTAGCAATCACCACTCAAAGGGTAGGATTGGATTGTCTGTCAATCTAAACCAGTTTGACAGGACTGGCTACGAACGACATGGCTCAATCGCTCGAGGTTTCCAGAAAGCCTTAACCCACTAACCGCCGAACGTCAAAAAAGTTGCTCATAAATCAACATGTCATTTAAACTGTCACCCGGTCTCATATATCTGACGACGGCGGTTAAAGAGTTGAGTATACTCACTTGACAGGACATCATGTGGTTGAGCACCCCCTTCATAGTCTTGCAGTGCGGCAGCGTGCACTGCCATATCTCCCCGTTGGACTGCGACTCTCGCCGCTGGCACTTGTGTGCGTGCAGCAGCAACACCAGCTGTTGCTGGATGAGTTTACGTTTCTCGGGGTCCGCGATGGAGCCCGTGGCCTGGGGCTGCGGCCCGCCGGGGCCGGGCGGCGCCGCGCCTTGCGTCGCGGCCTATAACGCGAGGGACAAGTCACTACCTAACTGTTCTTGGGAACTCACACTTTTGGTAAAGATCAAAACTACGCGGGGGCTTAGTTAGATGTAAGCGGATATATTTCGACACCCCATATTTTGGCGCTCCTTGTTGGAATCCATTCAACAAAAATGATTTTATAAATTACGTCTTCAAGAATAATTTTGAAAGGTATTACTATTTTATAGAAAACCATATCGCTGATGCTCTTGGAGCGCGAAAGTTCGGGACAGTAACTATTCTGTAGGAAAACCATATTGGTGTTGTAGCGCGAAAGTACGGGCCAGTATCTTTTTTGTAGGAAAATCATATTGGTGTTGTGGGGCGATAGTACGGAACAGTATCTGTAGCCTCGTAAGGCCCACCATACAACAAAAAGAAACAAAGGAATTTGAGTCAATTTTCTCTATCAATAGGGTTTAAACTATTTTTTCGAAAATCGAACGTAACAAATGAAAATGCATCTCTGTTCGAATCGCAAATAATTCAAATTCCATTGAAAGTACTATGTCTTAAATTTAGTACGCGGGGCCTTACGAGGGTAGGAAAACCATATCGGTGTTGTAGCGCGAAAGTACCGGCACTCGAGCGGCGCGACTGTACCATGTAGCAATAGTGTAGTCAGTACTGGTACGTACCTGCGGCTGACTCTGTCCGCCGGCGGGCGCGCCGGGGGTCTGCGGCGAGGGCGCGGGCGGGACGGCCTGCGCGGCCTGCCCGCCCTGCTGCTCGGGCGCGCCGAAGCGCAGCCCCGCGGGCCGCTGCGCCGGCACGCCGCCCGCGCCCGGCGACGCGCCGTACGCGGGGTGGTACGGCGCGATGGGGTGCCCGCCGCTCGGCGCCGACATGCGCGCGTGGTGCGGTAGCGCGCCGCGCATGGCCGGCGCCAGCGCGTTCACGCGACCGACTAGCGGGCCGTTGCCCATCGCCTGCGACCAGCGTTACTATTAACCCCCCTATTCACAAAACTTAACAAGTCTCGTGTCACTCTTTTGTCATGTCTTATGGCCCTGTCTCAGAAGCACATAAAGTCAAAGTGATTGATGAGGACAAACGAACTTTAGCGGCTCGTTAACTAAAATAGGTTTGATGGTCGTTTATGAATAAGGGGGGTTAGGCTTGCTCACACACTGTGCGCGACCGCTGCGCACCGGAACGCACGGTAACAGGTTAGCGACGCCACACAGGCTACGCGACGCGAACGGGACTACATTAATACATTCCGACGCGCAGCGTGCGCGTGCGTCGCACACGCCCCATGACCAAGCCTTGAGGCCGAGTTTACTTTATAACGCGACGACTTAACGCGCGGTACTAAACTCGTGAGCTTACTTTAGGAAACACATCATTTGGTTTGGTTCAACATAAATTAATGTTACGCAAAGCGTAAAGCGTGATCTGTCGTGCATACACCCGCCAAGAATCAAGTTATGGTTTCGTTGATGATTTGTCGTGTTTGGCGCCCAATTATTGGCCCCCAATATTTTTTTTATAGCGTACAAGGTTTATAGATACAAGGATTAAAGTACAGTAGAATCCGGATACAGCGACAGTCAAGGGACCGGCGATATTACGTCGCACAAACCGGACTGATATTCTTTGAAAATGAATCCTAACGTCAGGTGATTTAGCAGTCGTTAAAAGCGGTCAAATGTTACATGCGGAGTCGTTATAAGCGGATTCTACTATATTTGATGTAAATTGGTATCAGAAACATACCTGTGCATGGGGGTGATGCTGTGGCGCGCCGTGGTGGTTGTTCCCCATGAGTGGGAGCTGTTTGTTTACGTTGTTGATGATGCCGCCCCCGAGCATACCAGCACCGGTCATATTACTATTGGTCACTATCATATTGCCCCCTACATTCGCAACCATACCACCTAAAACAAAATTAGTACGGTTATTGTGTTTGCAATCACTCCTAGTGACAAGTTTCTAAATTTAAGTAAAGGATCGTCCTAATACAACGCGATGATCACGCGAGTGAAATTCGCGAATATATTGAACTCGAATAGGTGTCCTAAAGAGATCGTCCTAAAACAAACGCAACTACGCGATTATCGCGCAAACTCGCGAATTTTACTAGTAAATATTCTAAATAAAAGTCGCACGATCGCGCGATCATCGCGTAGTCGCGCACCTATTAGGACGATCCCTAAAAGCTACTAAAAGCTTGGTCACACAGCGATGCGCGACGTCCGCGCGACGCTCGCGCTGCGCACCGGAACGTATGCTAACAGTTTAGCGACGCTACACAGGCTGCGCGACGCGAGCGCGACGGTTTCATACATTTTGGCGCGCAGCGCAGCGTCGCGCAAGCGATGTGACCAAGACATTAGCGCGAACTGTCTTAGTTACTAAACCATGGTCCAGAGAGTTTCTAATAGGTTGTCCCCAGATTATAAAGGCAAAATCTTTACAAAAAAAACCGACAACTTTATACTAAGCTTTAGTTGTTAATTATGGTAGGAATTTGCAATATGTTGAGCCTCTGGAGAGTACCCCAACCTAAATTAATACATTTTCCATTGTCAACATTTATTAGCCTTGTGTTAAAGTCGTATGTTACTGAGTGTTCAAATTATCATTTCTAGCTGTAAAAATACACATTATTTTCAAGCTAACATTCCATGATTGTCCGCGGAAAACTTGTCTTTGCCACGCCGCGAAAAGTCGACGCCGATTGAGTCGCCACGGCGCGCAAGTTCGCTGCATTCGAATTGCCGCGTACGGCAGACACGACATCCCAAACGGTTGGCGCGCGAGCCATGTAGTGTACACCCGGCTTAAGAAATGAGGGCTACCGTTTTTGCGCTCACCAGTTGGCGCCACTGCGCTCTCAGTCCAGCTGTCAAAGTTTGTTATTGGTTATTATGGGCGTAAAAACCAAATTTACGTTGAAATCGTGTTTCATACATTAAAACCGCACCGTAAATATTTTTATCGAATATCCCGTAATGTAGTTCAGTCCCGTTTTGTTCGGAAAAAAGTATGACATAAGTTTACGAGCGATAAAATTGTCGCAGAGCACTGAAATTCGTTGACCATTAACTCGTATTTGCCATTATAAATCTCAGATATTGCAAAATAGTAGTCACCATATTAATCTAATTAGAAATAAACCCTCGTAACACACTCATAAACTATGCAATTTGACATTTCGGAGGACTGACGTCACACTAGCGCCTCTAGCGGCGAATCCATACGCGGTAGCCCTCATTGTCTGATCAGAGTAAATAATTCTTTTAGTCGAAACACGCCCCTAGAAAAATCGATTTAAGTTTTCATACATACCTTGAATGGAGTTCATGGGCATAGTCGAATGTAGTTGATTTGGATGACTTGTATTTGGCATTAGTTGTGGGTGCATGCCACCCATCATGTCCTTAGACACGGACACGTTAGGGGGAGACTGTAAATTTGGACTCTTGCTTCCTAAACTACCCAATCCCAACGGATTGTTGTGGCCAACTAAGCCACCTTTGCCCTGTGAAAAAACCAGCACACGAGAAAATACGATTAATACATTTATTTGCGCAGGAAGCGTGTTTAAAGGCCGGTGCACATTGGTTGCGTGCGCACGTCACTTACGTGCTGCGCACGCAACCAATGTGCATCGGCCTTAACATAATGTAGATTGTGTCGATATGTCATTAGCTTGATGAAAGTCAAGACGAACATCAATTATGGTTATGGCTTTTGCTAGAGCAACCAAAGGCTTGCATTCAATGACGGAACGGACGAAACATTATTTAAGTTATAAGTTAACTCATTGCTCACAGGATCTTTAATAGAAGAACTGTATACTAACAAGAGTGCAATAAATGATTTGATTTTGAAATTTATTTGTGTCAATACTATTGACTTTTATTCATTAAATATTAAACAAAGAGCTTTTATAAAATGTATGTCGGATTTTGGTCGTCGCCGCGTTGGTGAACACACGTGCCCGGAGCGACGACGAGCAGAATCCACTACCGTACAAAACCATTTGCTTACTGTCATGGCGTCGTTACCGAACAACGTCACTGAACAAGTATTGATTGGCGAAATCATCATAAATTTGATGGAAAGCCATTTTTAAAGAAGAAGAAGATGAAAATGCATGTCTAATAAGATTCACTAAAGCAGAAACCATAACTAGTATCTACTGTACAGATTCTAAATGTGGTTTATAAATATGTATGTGGGCCAATAAACTTTTTATTGTTGTTATTCTGTCCCATCAGGAAAAACACAACAGTAAAGGTATGTTTCCGCTGCCGACTGCATACAGCAACTGCACGTGCCGCCGCACTTCAAATTGAACTGTAATGGTATGCGTGAAAAACTCAATTTGAAACGAGCGGAGAAGTGTCGCAACAGCACATGCCGCTCACTCTAAATTGGGACTTTTAGTCTCATGATTACGGTTCAATTTGGAGTGCGGCGGCAAGTGCAGTTGCTGTATGCAGTCGGCAGCGGAATCATACCATAAGTCTTTAGAAGTAAGATTATCATACAGCATAATTTTTATATCCCGCACACAAAGAAGATCACACACATAGCTCACCCGCGTTCGTGAGATAAAAGCATTATATATAAGACTATTAGTGGTTTTAATACACTTGTCACAAAATTATTTTATATAGTTATATTCCGAAGGGAGTTTACCATCACATTGAGCAATACAAAAAGTCAATTAGCTCATGTCATAAAGCTCTAAGGATTTTAACAAAAAGATTATAACCACCTATTGGTATCCAGCTTTACATTATTTCTCTTTGTGAGAGGAATCCCAATAATCCCTGAACATGCCATCAGCTCCAGATACTCACTTGTTGTATAAGGTGATTGTGAACCTGTCGCTGCATTGCAGCCGTCGGATCGTCTCCATTCAGCTGCTGTGGGGTCATCTGCCCCCCGGGCCCCGGCCCCTGCGCAGGGGGCTTGGGGCCCGGGACGCCGGTTTGCTCGCCCCAGGCACCTCCCATCAACTCGTCCGGGAGGTCCTTTTCGAGGTCGAACATGTCAAGGTTAGAAAACCCATCTGAAATGAGATTAAGTATTATTGTATGCCTAAGTTAACTTCATATTTGATTTATAGTTAAGGCTGTTCATATGGCAAAGAATTAAGGGGCGTTCATTAATTAACTGACGCGTTTTTAGAAATTTTAGGACCGAAAAAAATATGTGATATTTGCCGAAACCCCCCCTCTCGAAAGGAATAAACGGAACCCTTATAGGATCACTTTGTTGTCCGTCCATCCGTCCGTCTGTCTGTCAAGACCCTTATTCTCAGGAACGCGTGGAGGTATCAAGCTGGAATTTATATCAAATACTCAGGTCTATTGTCCCTTGGAGCTGTGAAAAAATCAAACTTCTTAGCCAACGCAATCAAAAGATACAGCCGTTTATGACGCAAATTTTCGACACTCACAAGGGAATCAAAACCTACAGTGAACTTAGAATCCTGAAATTTGGTACGAAGCAACGTCTTACAGCACAGATAGAGTAAAAATTGGGAAACCCGTAAATTTTTAGTTACATCATATAATAAAAATATTTTGAATAATTTTAACGGTATGGAACCCTAAAAACAGTAATCCAACAAATTATTTTATTAATGTACTTTCCAATTATTGAGTCAGAATGTGTTGCTTGGCCTAAATCTAGGACTGGCAAACCACATGCAGTTCTTTCAAGAGAAAATTGGCGAAAAAGTATTGCAGCCATTGTAACTAACATATTTAATAAATAAATATCTGTTGACAATCTTACACAAATCAAACCTAGCAAATCTTGTACTATGGGTACTAGGTAGCAATTTAAATACTCTGATGGAAACTTAAATACATAGTAAATATCCAGACAGATACTTAAATACATAGAACAAATCACACAAATAAATTTAAGACTGTATTGTACATGGAAAACAATAAATAATTGATGATATTACAAGTATGGTAAACTATTCTGCCGTTTTACACCAAATTTTAATTCAACTGCAATTTAATGCATTCCGCTGTGACACAAAGGTTCACCTATAAATTATTGACTAATTTTCATGTCACATCATGACAAATCGTACATGAATTAAATGCCCCAACTATGGGCCAAAAATTGGGTCCTCACCCGAATATCATTATCATTGTTTATTCTACTAAATTGAATTAATTTATAATATTATTAAATTAAATTTATTCCATTAATAATAATTTTATCATATACCATTTTCCATGTATTTCAATTTTAAATATCACCTAACAAGTTCATATTTTTTATTCTAGTTACTAAAACATTTATATAATAATGTTCTGTTTCAATGTTTTAATTTTATTAACATAAAAATTCTATTTAATGCTAGAAACATTAATTAATTTATTATTAATACTAGACTAAGCCAAAAATGTTACTAACCGATATGGACCTGAGTCTGAAATAAATGTTTTCATTCATTCATTCATTATCGAGTAATATTACAATTTCATTATTAAATAGGGTTATATAATAGGGTTATATTTATAGAAATTGAACTTAGATCCAGCTAAATATTCAGTTGTAAATATTTCTCCATGTTTTAATAGAAATAGGTTTTCCTTATTTATTTTTTCCCTACGGTACCGTTCAAATATGAATTTGTCCACTGCCCAGTGGCTCAACTACATGTTGCACAATAAGAAATAAATTTAGAATATACAACTGGGAGTATTTAATAGTGGTCACCTGCATTATAAATCAGAAAAATAATATTCACAGAAATAAGCTGAAGATGTACAGTCACAGTCAGTATATTCTAACTAACAAACTGATATTACAAAACGCATAACATTGATTAGGGAGACCTATTATAGTAATTGTAGTTATTATATCGATACAATTTATCTGAATTTATTGTAGTTTACAATATACATAGTCCCCAATCAAGGAACTCAACAGTGTATTTTGAAATCAATGCACAAAATAACGTTAACTTGTTATAAAAAACAAAATAAAGATTGTGACCAATAAATTATTTCTTTTCAGTTAATTTTCAAAATTAAAATATAATGAATTGATTATCTCTCCTTGTGTTTTCTGCTCACTCTTGTTCATGTTTATTTACTATATTTTGATACATGTTACAAACTGAATATAAAAATTACAATCTCATGGTTACTCATAATTTGCAATGAATTAGATTGGGCACACAACAAAATAAAAAAAATCTTAATTGGAGCACTACACATTCAAGTTGGCAGCATGTCTTACTGAGGTTATGTTCTGCACTACAACCTAACATAATTTATTTATACATAAGATGCAATAACACGCGAAAAATTGACAGATTGTGGTGGTACATGAATAAGTAACCTAATTAAAAATATGTAGGTCAATCAAAAATCTGAATGTTGCAAAACAAATTTGCAAAAACTATACTTTTGTGAAATAAAGGGGGCTAAAAATAAGTAAATCATAGTATATTATTCATTTAATAAGACATTTGTCTCCTTGTATCTAGATGGAAACAGTAAATTGGAAAAACATGATATGAACCTTGATATACAAATAAAAACACATTGGAGTTGCTTTTTCTGGGACTAATTAATTAGATATAGTGAATAACATGATTGCAGATCATCTAATTTTAATAATATAGAAAAAATCTGGCCAGGAATGCATATATTTAACTTTTACAAACACAGTAAGGGTGCAAACATTTTATGTGTTCAAGTTGAAAATAACCCAAGATTGCAATTCTTATAAAATAAAATACAATTTTTAATATTAAAGCAACGCAATTCCTCGCTTTGTAAACTGCAGCTAAACGATAAATACGACGCAACTTGCGCTGCGAGGCGCTAACAAGAGCGAAGACAAAATGTCAAAATTCACGGCAAGATTTTCATGACAGAAGTGTATTCCAACATTCGGTAAACTGTTTAAAAACATTAAAGTACTCACCTGCGGCGTCCGAGGGACCCTGGAAAGGGTCCCGGATCATTTTAGCCCGCTTGTTCGGCGGTTCATCCACATGATGATCGGCCATGGCTCTGTTTACTAAACGTAAGCCGTCGTCAATATTCGGCCCGCCGATTCAAAGAACACTTTTATGTCTTATATTTTCAAGAAATAACATTTTAAAGCGATTTGTCATCCATTATAATGTAATTCACCCACATCCCGATCGTTCGATGTCCTTCGCACCATTGAAGGCACATATCACAAATTCTCACTAAGTATTCGCCATTACAAAGCTCCGAATCGAAGAGCTACACAGACCCTCTCACCATCTTCCGTCGGAACTAGCACAATGAATGAAAACAATATCACCAGATTTTTGCTACTTTATGGAACTTATTTAAGCGATCCAACAACACGATTTCACTTAACACTTTAAAATACACGGAATGGTACAGTTTATGATAAAATGATGTAAGAAAAAACAGAAAATTTACACGACAAATTCCGAAATTCTTCTCAGTCTCTCCAGCGCAAAATGGCGGCTGTTGATGAAAACTTTTTCTACGCTTGTCAGAAAATGTCGGCCTACAAAGCGAATCCGCGCTGTGATTGGCCCAAGCATACCACGTGACTGGCGGAAGTGAAGATTTGACGCAGGATCGGTCCGATTATTCTGACGTCACCGCGTCCAAAACCGAAGTTTCCCGAAGAAATACGAAGATATAAAACTTAAAAATTAGGTAAATGCAAGTGAAAAAATTAAACACATTGTTTTTAATCACTTAGAATATATTTTTTTACTTTAAAGTAATACATGGGAGCTGTACATTACCTGTAAGTATTGTAAAAGTGGTTAAATGACGAGCAAGGTAGCGTCATTTAAAACTTCCCGCCACATTGGGAGTGGTCATCATCAATACGACGTGTCTCTAGGTTACCATAGACAAATGTATTTTTTTAAGGCACAGGCACAAGTAGTGTGTTCCCACAGTCAATGATGATTATTTCTTCTCACTTTTGTTGTTATTTTACTGCGTGTCTAACACTAGCTGTACGCTCTCGAGTCTCGTGCGAGAGCACTCACGCTCGGCCTGCTGCGCTTTGTCTCGGCGAGAGTGTACACGTCCTATAAAATGAAAATAGTAATTATATTTATTCAACTACTAAACAAAGTAAGCATGTAAAAAAGCAACAAAGAATAACGATATGACGTTAAATAGTTTCAAAATATTAACTAACAATGCTGAAGATAGAGGTGAGGCGTATTTACGGGAACAGGTTTTTGGAATAGGTTTTGGCATGGACGCGTAAGTACGCGATCCCGCTTGCGCGTCTTTTAGCGTATCGAGTACTAGGCGTACGACGACTCTGAAGACTCGGAACGGACTCGAAACGTCTAAGAGTCTTTATGTTCCGCGCTATTCGTATTCGTCTGCGCGTTCGGATTCTTTCGGGGCACCTCGGGTCGGGGTCGGTTTAGCGAGTATTTGGACCTAGTCTTTGGATCTAGTCTTTTTGTGGACGCGTACTCGCAAGACTCAGTACGCGTTTTGCCTAGTACGTCTCACCTCTATGAAGATTTTTTGTTCTACTATTTTCAGCAGGTAAAAATTAAGTACATGTTCACAATGCCAATGTTGCATATGAAGCAAACCTATGATTTTCTACTGGTTTTCCTTGGTTTTTCTTTCATATTAGTAGTGACGAAAAGTCAGTCAGGAGTAAATTTCATGAACGACAAATACTAGTAAGTAAAATATAATGTTTCTATAATAAAGGAAAAAAATAATAAAATATATTTTCTAATATAAGTTAGTATATTTTCTAAAAAGTTTTTATTCCTTATTCCGAATGTAACTTATTTAAACTTTTGATTGTCTATGGTTATTTCACATTCTACTTGCTCCATCCGTTCATTTTGGCGCCGTATGAATGCGCCTACTCGGCGGGAAATGCAATAAGCTAAAAACAAAGTGTACAACAAACTTTTTTGTAATTTATGGGTTTAATTTCCAAAAGCAACGAACTAATTACTTAATATCTTTCATTAATTATACTGTAATAAAATATTTTTCATTCAATAATATCATATTGTTTTCTGATATTCAAGGAAGTTAAAACATCATTTTTAACTTTAACAGCGTTTACTATATACATACTAGATTACAAATATTAACTACATTTCATACAATGGCTTAACCCCGAGTATCTCCAATCCAGTCTTGACAACCAATCGCGCAGAATGAAATACGAGAAGTCGCTGCGCCGCTACGTCAGCCTCGACATTCCTCACTTTCAGCTCATTAAACATTCTATTTACATGCCGCGCCAAACGGAACAGATAGCTCACTATAACACACGCCTCATATTCCGTATACGACCTATTTAGAATGGTCTCGAATTTCGCCAGTTCTGCTACAACATCGCCTATTATTTGCTCGGATATGAGCCGAGGCTCGCATGTCTCTGGTATAGCCACACCACAATTTTGCTCCAAGCTCCAGAGTCTACAATGTAGGTACTGTAGCTTGATACCGCTGTCTCCTTCACTCTGTAGAGCTCTGTCCCAATAAAACGTGTAGTCTCTCAGTCTATTTTGTTTTAAGTCATTGATAACTACTGCTGTTATACCTAAGATGTCACAAGTTTCGTCATTCAATGCGGAACTTCTAGTGTCTGAAAAAAAAAGCAAATTTATAAGATTGCAGTGACACATTTAAGAATGATAAGCCTGGCCGCAGGCGCACGGTTTTCCGATACGGTTTCAGAGAGAGCTCTTAGAGCGAGATGCTTCAACTCCCCTCCCCTCTGTTTCCGTTCGGAAAACCGTGCGTCTGCGGCCAGGCTTATCCGGGGTCTAAAACGGCGCAAATAGGGAGCCATCGACAGTGGCTTCTTATTTGAGCCGTTTGGTGTAGAGACCCTCGGACCAGGCGCACATCGCATATTCAACGAATTGTGCAAGCGCCTGGTTGAGGCCTCTCATGACCAGAAGGCTGGCTTTTACCTCGCCCAGAGGATTAGCATTGCCATATAACATGGCAAATTCTTTTGGGCACATTACCGCCTGGCAGCTATCTGGGGCAATTTTTTTATATTTAGTTTAATTTTAGTTTAGTTTTAGAATGATAATTAAATAATTACTGCGCATTTACTTTTTGATTCCACTTGTAGTTCATACATCTTGTTCTTTGCTTTATCTAAAATGTTATTTAGGAATACCACATTGCCGGACCGAGTGCTCATTCTTTTTATTCTGCCAAACTTTATGTGTTTGCAGCCTTTTACTATTTCACTATTAATTTGTTTAGCTATTTCGAATAGTGTTGCAAAATGATCTGTTTGTGCATTATCTACTATATATAACATTTCATTGAACTTGTATCTTTTATATCTGTCTAATAGGGCAGCTATGTCTCTAGACATGTACAGAGTTGAATTGTCACTCTTTAATACTGCTACATTTTTATTATTTATCTTGGCTATCTTTTTGCCTTCATCATCAGTATGAAGAATGTTCTGTTTCTCCAAAGACTCCATCAAGTCTTTAATGGCCTTGCCATTGTAGTCAGATTCCCAGTGATAATCATCAAATTGTATGCCCAGTCTTTGGTATACTTTTTCCAACTCCAGGACAGTAATTTCCCTAATACTTTTCCAACTCTCCAAGTCTTCTTTTCCTTGTTCGATATTGGCAAAGTATCTTCTAGCCTCTTGTTGCACACTGTCTTCTGTGGATGCTAGTTTATTTGCATACACATATGCCTCATACAGTTTCTCAATAGGATTATTTTTGAGGTCATCCAAGTTTAGTTGTTTTGCTTTGAGACCATATTGGAGTAAACCAAATTGTGTGCCCCAGTCGCCCAAGTAGTTTATTCTAGTAACATCATTGTTGTAGTATTTATTGATGTTTGCAATAAAATTACCAATGATAGTGGATCGGAGATGACCAACATGAAACGGTTTTGCAATGTTTGGAGAGCTGAAATCTAAAACTACTTTCTTTGGATTGGTGGCCTGTTGTATGTCTTTAGATATTATTCCCTCGATTATGGATTGGATAAAATCATCTTTCCTGACATACAACTGTATATATTCGGATTTGTTAAATGTTTCTGTAATAGTTTCTTCTTGAATCGGCAATTTTACAAGGAAGTTATTTTCGTTATGTCTGTATGTTACTTGCATATTTTTCACATTTCTTGTCATTAAGTTTTTGTTGAGTCTGTCTGCAAACTGAACATGTTTATTAGGCAAGTGAAATCAATACAATAGACATAAATTACATTCAATATTAAAAATACTACGTTGTTACATCAGTCTTTTGGAGTGAAATGTAAAAAAAACATTAAAAATAACATAAATTCATGTTCACTCTAAAATGCAAGGTTAAATATGAATAAAACCAACCTTCTCCAATAAAAGGCATCTCAATTTTGTGGTCATTTTAAACTATTACGCGTAAATTGATTATAATACTATTCAATTTTTCTTATAAAATAGTTTTTGAAAAACCTACAACAACTGCTGTTTTGTTTTGCATATATTTTTTTCACACATGTGATGTGATATAGTGAATTTATGTGTAGTTAATCAATTTTGTGAACTATTACTAAGACATAAAATACATTTTGAACATTGCAAACATATATTGCCAAACTGTCATAACATTAAGTACATTTTTGTCTACTCAAACGTGTCCAAAAACTGTCATTGTGACGTTTAAAGCTGCCTACACAAAGCCCTGCCTGCAGGCACAAGCTGCCTACACAAAGCCCTGCCTGCAGGGCCCTGCTTGCAGTTCCACTGCCAAATCGTATTGTGTGTAGGCAAGCAGGGCCGATTTAACAGATAAAAAAATCGGCCCTGCATGCCTACACACAATACGATTTGGCAGTGGCACTGCAAGCAGGGCCCTGCAGGCAGGTCTTTGTGTAGGCAGCTATAGGCATAGGCATGCAGGGCCGATTTAACAGATAAAAAAATCGGCCCTGCATGCCTACACACAATACGATTTGGCAGTGGCACTGCAAGCAGGGCCCTGCAGGCAGGGCTTTGTGTTGGCAGCTTTACACACAATACGATTGGCAGTGCTTGGCATAGACCGCGGGCCAACGACAGGTCACGATTACCAATCTCCTCTCGCATGAAAACTACATAGAGTGGTTAAGAAAGATGAATAAAAAATTACTGTGGACGTCTGCCACGATTCCGTTGGTGGGTTGAGGAGCAGCAGCCTCCCAAAGACGTAAAAAAATAAAATAAATTCAGTCATTTCCTCTCGACTGAAACTAGGTTTAAATGATAGTTAAGAAAATACCTTAACGAAAAAAAATCGTCTGCCACTTGTAGGGCGGTGGAATACCCGTCTGCCAAGCACGTGAACATGTAAAAAAAAAAAAAAAATCAGTCATTTCCTCTCGCATGAAATTTTGTGAGATGATAGTTTATGGACCATTATGAAGAAATAAATTCGTCTGCCACTTGTACCGCGGTGGAAAACCCGTCTGCCAAGGGCCTAAACATTGTATGGGACGAAAAGAAAAAAACAATGTACATCGGCGTGTGGGATATCTATGGATAGGTCTTTAAAAATGATATAGGGGTTTCTAAAAAAACTTTTCCATTTAATTCAACCGTTGGTGAGATATTCGCCGTGAAAGTCGTAAAAAGTTCATCCCCCCTCTTGAATTTCTAAACTGTGAGGTCATAAATTCTGAAAAAAATTGGGAGGGTGTAAATAAATAAAGACTTTCAAAAATATTTAGTTTGAATAAACTACGTCAAACGGTTTTTGAATAAACGCTGAAAAACTGTCTTTTTCAAACAAAACGACTTAAGCGACGTGAGTTTCCCATACAGATACGACCTTTTTTGCTACGATTTATTGAATAGTGGTTATAATGTGAACTAGTACGTGTCGGTACGGAAACCTTCATAGTGTGTGATCCCTGACGCACTCTAGGACTGCTTGAAAGTTATTCGACATGCCTCAGGTCGTGTCTTCATAGGAAACTCACGTCACTTAAGTCGTTTTGTTTGGGCAAGACAGTGTTTCCTATGAAGATACGACCTGAGATATATCGAATAACTTTCAAACCGTCCTAGAGTGCGTCTCGGATCACACACAATGAAGGGTTCCATACCGACACCTACTAGTTCTCATTTTAAACCGATATCCAATAAATCGTAGCAAAAAAGGTCGTATCTTTATGGGAAACTCACGTCGCTTAAGTCGTTTTGTTTGAACAAGACAGTTTTTCAGCGTTTATTCAAAAACCGTTTGACTTAATTTATTCAAACCGAATATTTTTGAAAGACTTTATTTATTTACACCCTCCCAATTTCTTTCAGAATTTTTGACCTCTCAGTTTCGAAAAAAAAGAGGGGGGGATGCACTTTTTACGACTTTCACGGCGAATATCTCACAAACGGTTGATTAAAATGGAAAAGTTTTTTAGAAACCCCTATATAATTTTCAAAGATCTGTCCATAGATAGATACCCCACACGCCGATGTGCATTGTTTTTTCCTTTTCACCCCATACAATGTTTAGGCCCTTGGCAGACGGGTTTTCCACCGCGATACACGTGGCAGACGAATTTATTTCTTTATAATAGTCCATAAACTATCATCTGACAAAATTTCATACGAGAGGAAATGACTGAATTTAATTTTTTTTTACATGTTCACGGGCTTGGCAGACGGGTATTCCACCGCGCTACAAGTGGCAGACGATTTTTTTTCGTTAAGGTATTTTCTTAACTATCATTTAAACCTAGTTTCAGTCGAGAGGAAATGACTGAATTTAATTTTTTTTTTTACGTCTTTGGGAGGCTGCTGCTCCTCAACCCACCAACGGAATGGTGGCAGACGTCCACAGTAATTTTTTATTCATCTTTCTTAATCACTGTACAAGTTTTCGTGCGAGAGGAAATGACTGACGATTTTAACATTGTGGCCCGCGGTCTAGCACTGCAAGCAGAGACCCTGCCGGCAGGGTTTTGAGTAGGCGGCTTTAGGCTGGTTCGAGCCAAGTTTGAGCGGTTTGAGCCTGTCTTTAAATTGTTACTGCGTTTTTACATCAATGTTTATAACATTCTCAAATTATAAAATACTTTGACTAACACTAATGGGTTTTATTTTATAAATTGAGGCCTCTGTATATAAAAATAGGGTATTTATATAAAATGCACTTGACCTCTGCTGAACTTTCTGAGGTCATCGTAGCCGTTGCCTAGCAGCGCATGAGTACAACCTACAACAATGACCGTTTGACAGTTGATAAGTTTATTTTCCACCAAACCAAACTAAACAGAAGTTTCTGTGAGAAAAGTTACATTATTATATAAAGCATGCATTATAATAAGTTTCAGTAGGAATTACAAGAAGAATAATAATGTCTGGGCCAAAAGTAAGTAGACTATTTTTTTTTAACCAATAATTTTGCTTTATAGTCAAATGTTTTTAATGAAAATAATGTAACACCTTATTTATTAAAAAAGGAAGGACTGATTCCATAAAAAATCATGCATAATTCTCCTACAAATTGTCCCACTGTTGTCTCCTGAGTAACGGGACAGTATGACAAAAATATTAACAACTTCTGTTGTAATTTAGTAACTCGTATGGTTTTATTCCAAAATCGGGGAAAAATAAACCTTTGGACAGCTTTTTAAGCCTTTAGAACTCTTTAACATCATCCTATTGTTTTCCCCGATATGTCCTAAAAAGCCTGAGGAGTCCTCAGTGCTGACACAATCTCAAGATCCTTAGCACTATTAACCTGTTGTCTACTAGTCCCTGGGATCCCATGGCGCATAACAAGGATGCCATTGTTTTTTTTTCAGGAGCGGGTACTTAATGTGAAATTTGTTTTGATGTTTTCAGCTACTATATACAATAGAGCAGCCACATGGGTTGGGTGAGCTTTACTTTGCGTGGCAGAAAGGGGAAGGCCGATCTCTGTTGGCCACAACCGGTACTGATGCTACAGTGGCCATACATGATCGCAGTGGGCAGCTGATGGAACGCATGAAGTTACAAGGGTATCAAATCAAAATTATAACTATGCTTACAATGTATGTACATACATACTTTAGTATGCCACAACAGTAGCAACAAAGCTGAATATTTTCATATCTTTGTCGTCTGAATTTCCTATCATCACCCTATATATGTAGGTACCTTCTGTTTGTAAATTGTTTCCAAACCACATCAGTTTTCAGAAAGTGTTTATATTTGTTAATTCTTTCTCGAATTGTAATAGCAGATTTACAAAAACATGTAAACAATAATACTACAATAAAAAAAGAACTTTTGCCACTGCTAGGTGCTCTACTGCATCTTCTAGGCTGATAATATTAATATATAATTAGATTTAAAATTGGGCAATTGACAACTTTGTTTTTTGGTACATTTTATTTTACCTGATGTCTCCTGAGTCACACACGAAAATTGAATTAAATTACATACACAAACATTAAACATTAAATGACATAGTGTCATTTTTTATTACCCCAATCACCATTTATTGACAATACATACCTGTTTTGATTGAGGGAAGAAGAGGAAGAGGAAGGCCGAGGATTAAATACATGGACCAAATAAAGAAAAAGATAGATGTCGTGTCATATAGAGAAGTCAAAGAACTGGGACAACGGACTGTAGAGAACTGCACCGACAAGAGTGAAATTCTTAAATAATAATGATGATACCTGTTTTCAGACTATGTGCGGGCATGGAATGGGACAACGACGGCGACTATCTCGCCGCCATCACACCCAACAGCAACACGGTGCTGCTGTGGGAGTGCCACTCCAACAAGCGCCTGAACGTGGAGACGGGGCTGAGGGAGGCGCCGTCCTGCCTCGCCTGGGCTTATGGAGAGCCCTTATTAGCCATTGGCACGCAGAAGGGGAATCTTGCTTTGTATAACCATCATACTACTAAGTAAGTTTTTTCTTATATTTCTCATTTAATCATCATTTAATGTTGATTGAATAATTCATTTTAATTGTTTCATTAATATAAATAATGGGTGAGGAATAAGGGTGAGGGAAACTCATAAACTAGAAGCGACAGAGAAATTCAGTACACATCTATTTTGGCATAATAAACTGAAACTTGTGGTCCTAGCCTACTTGACATATGTCAATGTAGTCCTGACCCGCTCAATCCAATGCCACAATATGTGACACTGGAATCTGCCAGCAATGACCAGAATGCTGTTTTGACTTTCCCTGACGCGACCCAACAGCGACGTAATTTTTGTTCGCATTATCGCATTAAAGTCATCTGTGTGGGCGTTTGCGGACATTTCCGACGCACTGCACCATTTCGGGAGTCTCAACAGCATGCATCAATATAGTACATTACTTAACAAGGGCGGTAAAACAAAGAATGTCTCAGATCGCAGGTATTTGACGCCCGAGCCGAAGGCAAGGGCGATAAATATGCGATCTGAGGCTTACTTTATTACCGCCCGTGTTAAGTACAAAATTTTATGTCACCCCCTGGCCAGGATGTGGGATTTCCCGCGCGCGGAGCGTGCGGTAATTGCCGCTTTATGGCCAGGTGTGACATAAAAGTACTTACATACATACATAGTACCATTTGTCACAACATTATAAATGCGAACACGAGATAAATAACGGATAACGATTCTTCCATTGAACATTATCACATTATTCCTTCCAGGCGTATACCAATGATAGGCAAGCACTCGAAGAGAATCTCCTGCGCAGCGTGGAACAAGGACAGCATACTCGTGCTGGCCTCCGAAGACAAGAGCCTCTCGATCAACAATGCTGATGGAGACACCCTGAGGGTGATCAGTCTGCGGGACGCGCCCAACGACCTGCTGTTCTCAGAGATGAAGACTGATGAGCGCGCGGCGGGAGAGAACACGGTATAAGTTAACCTTTGCATTTAGTTTTTGCTGTTGTCTTTTGCAATGCCGTATAGGTCACTTTTGAAAAGCGTTATGACACGGGGTTGTCTCATGATAGTCCTTTTTAGCCTCGAAAACAATCCGATATCACAATTGTCTCTTGGGTCACTTTTGAAAAGTCTGATGTTGACATATCTTAGAACCGTAATATCTCCCGGGTATGTGTAGATGGATACTGCCGTCGAATAGATACCGCCGAAAAAAATATCACATCTTTGGTTTCAGATAAGTCTGGTAGTGGGCAAGCGGACCTTGTATTTGTACAATCTGCTGAACCCGGATAATCCGATCGAGCTGGCCTTCCAGCAGCGGTACGGGTCCATCGTCGCTTACAAGTGGTATGGGGACGGCTACATCCTTATAGGTAAGCTTCTTAAAGTCTGGCCACGGAATCCATACTAATATTACTACTACTATTTAGTTCTAGGAAATATAATGATATAATATGTATGTTAGTCTTTAAGGTATCTGTATTATGGGCCACAGATGCCTGAAATAAATGATTAAATAAATAAATAAAATAAATATTATAAACTAGCTTTTGCCCACGACTTTGTCCACGTAGAACTCGTTCACCACGTTAGAATTGAATTGCTATTCTTTTATTTCAGGCGCTTACCTAGTTATCGCTATTCCGTACAAACATCCTCCTTCGTAAATCAACCCTTAAGGGGTAAGGGTTGATTTACGTGATAAAAAGTATCCTATATCCTTCCCCGGGACTCAAACTATCTCCATACCAAGTTTCATCTAAATCGGTAGTATCGGTACTAAGTATGAAGAAGTAACAGACAGACAGACACAGTTTCGCATTTATAATATTAGTATGGATGCGAAAGTGTGTGTCTGTCTGTTACTTCTTCACGTACCACAGACCTACGCGGATGCGTCCTTTCAGCGGAATAGCAAAGGAATATTGTTGGATTTAAACTAAATTACAACATAATTTTGTCAGAATCTGTTTCGTTCTCACAGGGTTCAGTGCTGGCTTCGTCATCGCCATATCAACGCATATCAAGGAGGTGGGGGAAGAGTTATTTCAAGTCAAGAACCACAATGAAAGCTTGACAGATGTCGCTATTTTCAACGGGCAGGCGGCATCGTGCGGCGACAGTCAGTGAGTCCCTTTCTAATTGGTACAGTGCGAGGGAGGGGCGATGGCAAGAACAATAGTGAGAACTTCCTTGATAGAAAAAATTTTAGTCAACAGGCAGTGTCGAAAGTCAGTGATAGTCTTTATATTAGTAACAGAGCGCGGGACTGGCGATATAACGACATAAACGAAAATGAGAACTTGACAGATCTCGTTGTTTTAAAATGATTCTTAGAATCTAGATTTATTTATTTGTGACCATCTACCGGTAAAGGTACCTTATGGCTACCTGCATAAGGCCCATAAGGTACCTTTACCCGTGGAACGTCACATATGTGAAATGATTTCCGTGAAAGCTTTTTAAACTACTCTCATGACAATCTTCAGAAAAAAACAGTAGTATCTTAAAAGAGATATCGATGACACTGATTCTTCATTAGATTTCAATAAATATAGAAAAGAAAAGAAAAGATAGAATAGAAGATAAGTATATATAATTATAAAATGTGACATTCCATGGGTACAGGTACCTTATGGTTACCGGCAAAAGGTACCTTCTGGCTACGGCTAACCCGTGGAATGTCACATTTATAGTAGAGTAAATTGTCTATTCTAGTTTAAAGCTGATATCAGTATGGAAAAACGGGTCAGTGACCGGGTCAGTGCTGCCCCCGGGCGGCGCCGAGCGCTGCGCGTGGAGCGCGGACGGTCGGCTACTAGCCACCGCCGGCCGCGCCTACCTCAATGTTTACGTGACAGCACTACCCCCGCTGTACGCGGCCCACGGGACAAGGGTGTGTATAGTGAGGTCACCATTCTGTATGGAACGACGGGTCAGTGACCGGGTCAGTGCTGCCCCCGGGCGGCGCCGAGCGCTGCGCGTGGAGCGCGGACGGTCGGCTACTAGCCACCGCCGGCCGCGCCTACCTCAATGTTTACGTGACAGCACTACCCCCGCTGTACGCGGCCCACGGGACAAGGGTGTGTATAGTGAGGTCACCATTCTGTATGGAACGACGGGTCAGTGACCGGGTCAGTGCTGCCCCCGGGCGGCGCCGAGCGCTGCGCGTGGAGCGCGGACGGTCGGCTACTAGCCACCGCCGGCCGCGCCTACCTCAATGTTTACGTGACAGCACTACCCCCGCTGTACGCGGCCCACGGGACAAGGGTGTGTATAGTGAGGTCACCATTCTGTATGGAACGACGGGTCAGTGACCGGGTCAGTGCTGCCCCCGGGCGGCGCCGAGCGCTGCGCGTGGAGCGCGGACGGTCGGCTACTAGCCACCGCCGGCCGCGCCTACCTCAATGTTTACGTGACAGCACTACCCCCGCTGTACGCGGCCCACGGGACAAGGGTAAGGGCACCATTGTATATTTTCCTTGTTGTTCTGTCCCGTCAGCCAGGAGACAACAGTAACCGAGTTTCTTAGAAAAAATGTTGTTATATGGACTTCTAGCATGCTCACGAGTTGGCCCACGTCAGAGTGGGTTTATTAATCATCGCTAAAATCATGTTTAGTAGGATTAAAGTCTGTAATATCACAGTTTTAAAGAGTGACCCAGGAGACGTAACCACGGCAACGAGCTCTATACACAGCTGATAGACACTTGATAATATTATCCATTTTTATTTAACTAGATATTTCCTAGAACATTAACTTAAGAATGCAATAAGCCTTGACATTGATTCCAGAAATATGATATGCAATAGGGTATTAAACTAAGGTAAAAATAAATTATTTTTTCGAGATCTAACGAAAATACTCGAAAAACATCAATTATTAATTTATTTTAGCTAATTGAAAGATTTTATAAGCATAAAGATTTAAAAAGGACGCTGATTTTAACAAACCTACTCACACTGTATTAGTGACGTCACTAAGACAGTATTTCCCTACAAGCATTTCAGCTCCCAAGACTACGCGAGATCGTGAAAAGGTCGATCAAGAATGATTGTGCATTTTTTCAACAGTTCCTTAATAATGTGATATTTTATTGTTTGCATGTTCTTTTTACTTTTTACATTTACATCTACATTTAACTACATTTTACATTTGCATTTACATTTTACTTGCATTTTAGATTTACATTTTATTTAGTGTGCGGGACCTTTCTTTTTTTCTATAATTTGTAAAATTTGTATGGTTTTTTGGTTCCTTTCTTAAATTTTGGCTCCCGGTAGGTATAGTTTTTTTTCGCTATTGCTTTGTGTAAAACTTTGTTGTTGTACGTTCTAAGATACTAGAAAAAGCTGTGGTCACCTATAATTAGATGAACATCAGCCATGCATGTTACTTAAGATAATAATTGTCTTTGTATGATGTATTGTCTGTTGGTGATCCTAAATAAATAAAATAAAAATAAAATAAAATAAAACAAACTTCATATTAACAAATCGTTTTTGACATTTAATAAAAAGTTGCTGATTTGACTATGGGTTTCATATCGTATTATTTACGACCATTGATATAACATCCGCATTCCAAACTTTAGTTTAAAAGCCGAGTGTTTTTCTCTAAATATAACGACCCCAGGGCCACGGTCGCGCCCTAGATAAAAGCAACAGCCCACCTAGATAGAGCTAAACAATGGCCCAAACTAAACACTAACTTACGCCTAAATGGCAAAAACAACCGGCCCATTGTTATGTCACACCTGTGACACGCGAAGGAACGTAAGCGCTGTGGGTAAGTATGTGTGCGTGCGCTGTCGGTACACGCTTCAATTGTTTGCGCGGGTGCGTAGCGCGTGGCGCGGACGAATCGCGAGGCGCGACGGCACCCGATCGACACCAGGCGGGTCTCTCAGGGACGAGGTAACTGACCTCGGTGCGGGGGGTTCGTGTCCGTTCTGTATGTAATACTATTGTACTATTCTGTGGTTATGTGCCGCGACAATAAGACGCCACATAGGATTCAGCCCTGAAATCGCTCCCTCCAACTCTCCTGCAAGTATTGAGTGAAGTGTGAGATGACTACGACTGACTAAATAGATCAGTATTTCCCCGACTCTTGACTTGTTATTACAAACCCCTATAGTGCGCGCCATCTACGACGACGCGCCCCTCCACGGCGAATCTCATACTAATCTGTGCGCAGTTGTACGGCATGGGCTGTGGAGGGGCGCGCCTTCGTGGATGGCGTGCACTATAACGCCGTATAACTTCAGGTGGTCGCGCTGACGAGCCTCACCGAGGCTACCGTGTACCAGTGCATCGCCGTCGCTGACGACGAAGGGGCGGTTAACAAATGTGAGTGGCTCTTGTCTCGTCTAATCACGAATGTTTGGCTCTTTTGTTATGTTCTTGCTTTGAATTGACGCAGTTTGGTGTTGAATACACATACAGTAAGTACACTCATACGTTTACATAAAACAGGAGCAGGACATCATAAGATGGGTGGTTTGCACAAAATCGTTTGTGACTCAACTTATCTGGTCGGCCGCTGGTCGCCAACGGAGCGCTCATTTGAAGAGGTGCCTATTGGCTATTATCGTCGGCCAAATTCCGGGATTTATTTATTTATTTATATTAGGAGAACCAGCCGCAATCCAACAATATAACAACATGAATATTAACAGCAGAGCCATTTATAGGATCTTACAGATAGCATTAGAGTGATTAGAGATCTAGGTGTCTCGCTCGTTTGCTGCGCGTGTATAAAAATGGCGACGAGGCAGTGTTTTTTTTTAAATTGTAGTCATGTTCCAGCGGAGCCAGTGGCGCTGGCCGCGTACTCTCTGCCCGCGGAGCCGACGCTGCTGGCGCTGGGCAGCTCGCACCTGTGCGTGGCGCGCGGCGCGCACGTGTGGACGTGCCCGGTGGCCGGCGGCGCGGCGGCGCAGCGCCCGCAGCCGGCGCCAGTGGACGCGCTGCGCGCCGCCCGCGACTACTGCGCGGCGCGCAGCGCGCACCGTGCCGTGCTCCTGAAGGTTAAATAAAATGAACACCTAAACCCTTTTTGAACCAAATCCAACCGTACACCAAAACTTTAAAAACGGCGACCACTTTTTTCGATTCTATGCGGAGTTAGCTCTCTGTTCATATATCGATTTTTAACGAAACCAGGTCAAAAACAGAAAAATGTAGTAAGGCTGTATCCGATTCTGACTTCAGATTTGTATTTTAGAACCTTAGGTATCCCTTCTCAACTTTATTCTCATAATATTCGAGCTAATAACAATAAGTGCCAGTTGCACCAACGTACGAACACAGACCGGTCATCGTCAAATATGGCGCCGGCAGCTGTCATCCCATAGAAACTTGTCAAACTTTCCATACAATCAGATTTGACGAACACCGCCTAAGATTACAGACGGTTTGGTGCAACCCAGCCTTAATGTTTGTTTGCTAGATCGACTCGGAGGCTGGCAGCGACGAGCGAGACTCGATCACGTTCCCCGAGCCGCACATGCAGGACGCCGTCGTCACGGACATATGCCTCACCAGCGATTTCTTCATATACGTCACCGATGTAAGTAGAGGCTTGGTCACGGCACGCCGCGTGGGTGACGTCAGCGCGACGCGTTCAGTGCGTCCGCGCGGAACGTACTGTAGAAATTATTCAAAATGTCCGACATTTTATAAAACTTGTCATTGCACTTTGAATCTTCACGCTTACGGCCTAATTTGATACAACTCGGACAGTTCAAATAATTTTAAGTATAGCGTTAGCGACGATTTCAAGCTCACATGGTCATTTACATCAGAATTACGATTAATCTACCCTCTTCTTTAGTGACGGTGAAATTGTGCGATAATGCGAACCAAGAAGAGGGTAGATCGCTATGGTGTGTGGGTAGGCCACAACTAAAACTCGCAGCGCGTCAGTTAATCCGTAATATTGGCGCTTGCAGCAGTTCACACAAATATACATGGTAAATATCCCGTTATTCATCGTAATTCTAAGATTAGCGAAGCCACACAGGCTGTGCGACACCATATACTCCGGCGCGCACGTTTTACGAGTGATTTTTTACGTTGTCAACCCCCACGCCTCCGCTAAAAACTGAATCGTCATAAAAAATACCATAGAGGGGGTGTCTATCATTTTATCGAAATCACTTACATCTATTTTCATTTCGCCGAAAAATATCACTCACATATTAATCACATAATCATCAATTCATTGGTTTTTATATAAGTAATCGAACAACTTTTCATCGTTGTAACAGATCAGGGCTGGGGCCTAAGAAACTAGATTAGAAGACAAGAAAACAAAATATAATAAAGACTATAATATATTGCATACAAGTCCATCTACTAGTAGCAAGTAAATGGTCAAGTCGACTTCATACTAACATGCTTTCTTAAAGAATATCTGGTTAAACTTGGTTTCTTAACCATGGGAATTTAGTAAAGTAATGACAGCAATGGGTGGATTTAGTAGTAATATTATTAAGCATACAAAGATAAATACCATTCATTGAAATGACTAGATGTAATTATTAATAGACAAACAAATACACGGAATAGACATTAGTACAGCAAATAGTAAAGATATGTTCTCAAATATATCCAATTATGCGAATTTATTACATTATATCCTTGTTTATTTAGTAAAACTATGACTTGAACGGGTGAGTTAATCTAAAAATATTAGTCAAGTGATAGGCCAACTTGGGACAGTACTTAACCAAACACCAATACGCTCAAACGGGCATGTGAGGAAGCACAGGTTGCAACGAGTTTGAGGCGGGCGGCAGCTCAAACGGTACAGACAATATGGGGAAGTCCATCGTAATTTCCCTTAATTAGCATAACGATAAGGTTGAATGTTCCTTGGCTGAGATGTTGGGATACTTGGGCCGGTCGGCATGCTTCAAAAACCTTGTCGGTGTAATTAAAAGGATTGTTTAAGATTAAGTAAAATTGGGTCTTGTAGTGTAGTACAATAAGGGTTATGTGTGTAGAGGGAGTTAGGCTCAGATTATGGGTATAAAAGGACTAGTTCTCGGTCATTCGGGTTTATTCTTAGTTTGGAAGTGGGCTAGCTCTAATCTCTGGAATACGTGTGAAGAAGTGTTTTTAAGCTGTTTTATTCTAAGATCAAAGTGTAGTTTTTGTTCAGTGATAAAGTCGGTTCGTAATGTTTTCATCCAGGATCATATGAGGATATGAGGCTACCGAGCTGGCCTCACACAAAGTTAAGTGTTTAATCCTTGGTAATATGAATGTTCTGTTTATTGATTCTGATAGGTTTGACTTTTTAAGTGTTTTTGCCTTTAGTAATATGAATGTTCTGATTTGTTTGACTTTTTAAGTGTTTTGGTTTTTAGTATTTTAAACAATTCTAATATGTGAGTTTTTTAATAAGCCGATATAATTATTTGTGTCATTATCATTACTGATTTAAGGTAAGATTACAGGACTACTTAAAACTTTCTGACAACATATGACTGGGTAGAGTGACCTTGACAATGACTATAATTCCCCGACGGACATTCAATCTACTTGAAAACGAATACATAATGATAATTCCCCGACAAATATTTCATACTTGAGAGAGATTATCCGTAATAGTAAACACTGATCCTTTATAAAGAAATTTACAAATAGTAATTTCTTGATGTTCTAGTAAATTTAATCAGCAGTATGTAGATAACTTCATCCATATCAGAGAAATAACTTTAGATAACAATTTAGTCAAGCTTTTCTTTGAATGGATCATATATCTTACGTTATAGGTAGTTGAACTTTTATATGCTAGGGGCTAAGCGCTTAATGACAAGTTGTGTCATGGGTCTTTTAAACCCACAGATGATTGAATCGGAGCGAGGCAGATATGGTGTAGAGATCTCGACGGACGTATTAATAAGGTATGGATGCACATTTCTGATTGAAGTAGGCCCAACTTTGGATCATTTAAATATATGTATTTATACAGTAGGATAAATTAATCATGTTCTATCTTTTCGCGATAAGAGTTTTAATAAAATATAAGTATATCTTAGTTTTTTGAAGCTTAATGTTGAGTAAAATAGGAAATTAGTTTGCTTATTTTAATAGAGATCAACAGGAGTCCAGAGTCCCGTCAAATATCATAGAATTCATGGGTTAAAGCGGTTCACAACGTAAAAAGGGTTCTCCACTAAGACGATCACATTTTGGCCAAATTTCATCTTAAATATCGGTTCTTTGAGCTTCAGTATTTGCGACCCGCTTTTGGGGGGGTTGATTTATTACAATTTGGTGAAAGCCGTGCCAAGGATCTGAAGCCTTGGGGGCGATAAATTAAGATTCAGTGGTCTCCTGAAGACCACAATTTGATGACGTGCAAGCGATGTGATTTTGACGGGGTCTGGACTCTTGTTTCTTTAAAAACACAATTTCAAGGGTCTGGGGGCGAGTAAATAAGCAATAGGTAATAATAAAATCAAAAATTTGCCAAGTACCAAAGTGGGTCTATTTTTGAGATGTGCATCCATAAGGTTGTGATGAAAGGCGTCAAGATCAAATAGGTCGTGCGTTTATAAATTTGTGATTCATCATATTATTATACAATTTTTATTCCATTCACAAACTAGAAAACGCTAATAGGTTATGTGGTTGGTTATAATTATCGTCTGTCACCATAGGTTATTTGAAATTAAATTCATTTACAGGAAACGTTCATAGGCTACAGTAGTATTTGTGGTTATGCTACTTCTTGGATATGTAGGATTAAGTTCAGTTCAGTTAAAGGTGTAAGTCGGTATACAGTTAGGCTACGGAATTATACCTTAAGCCCTAGAAAGTAAAAGTTTTAGATGGTCACAAATGTTTCATAGCAGTGGTAATAATACTCCTTATTACACCCCTAATATAGGAAATCATTATTTCTATTCGATTAGACATTGCTAGGATATCTGAAAAGGAATAGGTAATTCAGCTAAAAAAATATAGGTTATAGTCATAGTTTAGCCCAAAAGATTGCAAATCATATTATTTTGGGTGAATCACCATTAAAGGGTTAACATGAGTAAAACAGGGTTAGCAATGTACTCATTCATTTAGTAATTAGAAACATAAGTAATTGCTCTAAAGTTTGAGTGACCGAGTTTTGTTCGGCTTTGTCCAAGACAATGTAGAATTTCATCAAAATTGTTGTCGTTGTAACAGGAATTTCCATAATAAATAGATAAATTAATTAAAACGCAGGATTTGGTTGTTTAGGAATAAAAGATTTTAAGTTGGTAAAGTAAAATATTCAGTAATAATTATTGACAAGTTATAGGAACGGTAGGTTAAGAACAAGTTTATGTTTAGAAAAGTTACCTCAGTAGTCTAAATAAAAGGTCGACACTCTCATTGTATGAGTTTATTCAGTAATATCTTTTGTCAGTACCACTTTAATAACATTAAATACTCCTTAGAAGGCTGCAAATAGGAACAATAAATAAAACAAACAGGTCTGGTAGGTTATAAAGAATGTAGTGGCGGGCGTCCATAGGCTGTGGTGATCATTTATCACTAGGTAGTTTATGGAATAGCGAGTAATGTAAGTAAGAGTATGTGCAAGTTTATAGTAATGGGCATTCACGGGCCACGGAGATCAGTTGTCATCTGATTGAGTCATGTTTCTGATTGTCACCGAGGTTGTGTAGGAAGTTTTATAGCTGCAATTTACAACTTTCATCTGTAACATATAAAAACGTCAACATTAGTGACAAGTACATACCTACTGCTGCATTCTATTGGAAGGGTTATGTAGTTATCATAGGTTGCCACTTTATGGGAAAATCTGTAGATATTATGTGTGTGGCTTAAGAGTCTAATAACACAGGGGGCGCTAGTCTGTTGATATGATAATCATCATAATGCATAAATGAACATAACATCATAGTTCAGTCTTAAAGTAATTATCACTAGAAAAAGGCATCAAAGAAATATTCATGAGAGTTGTCTGGGACCGGTGCTCTGCCTCCATGAATTGGTGTTAGTACTAGTTTATGTTACACAGGCTTCATAATTATAATGATATAGTTTAAGTATCTATAATAGCATACTTAGGTATGCCTGGAATCCATCATCTGATCTCAAAATTTGACATAGGCACTGGTTTTAGATTTACATAGAGATTATTTCATAAGATATAAGAGTACTATATACAGTCTAGTTAAAGATGAAGTGATTGCTTTAGGAGTACTGCAGTGATAGAATCAAAAGGTTTTGTCATTAAATCATCAGTTCACCACTTTATTTTGAGAAATTAAAAGATAGAAAAATTAGTACAAAATAGAAATAGCTTTAGTATTCCTATTTATGAGAGCTAGCATAAGTATTTTAGATGGCTAGATACTAATAAATATGATAAGGGAGAAAGGGTGCAGTTGTGTGTCTATATTACAGGTTAAGCACAACAGTCATCTATAAAAAATTGAATTTTGTTTTCTTTTAGACACTATATCTATAATAACCATTATGTTTATGAAAGAAAACATGGGTAAACATGTAGGTACTTGTTGTTAACAAATATTTTATGATAATACAAAGGTGGCTTTGTCATTAGTATGCGGGTCAAAATGAAACATAGAACATTGGATATTTCTTGGAAATGTTGGTAGTATCGGATGTCACTCACAGGTTCCTTAAACCTTTAATGCAAAATTAGCATGTAGGTAGGTTAATACAGAGTCGAGACGTGCGTCCATACAGTGCTTTGATCGAAAAAGTTGGGTACTTGCATTGTTTGTCCAATGTTTGTTTGCGAAGACACATTGTTAGAATTTTGCTGGCCGTCCAAGACTATTTATTGTCCGGGATTGTTTGTATTAAAAATTTTGTGTTCTGGCGTTCTCATAGTAAAAATTTGAGTAGGAATGCTTGTGCTGAAATAAAGAGACACAGATTAGTGTAAACATTTTTATAACAAGCTGTTAAAATTCTGTGAAGTTTAAACGCAAATTTAGTTGGGCAATGCAGGATAGCTTGACTGAAACAACTATTTAGAATAGGAAGTGGGTCATCAAATTGTAGAGAAAAAAAAATTGAATGGACAAATTAAGACGATTGAATCGTAGAATAAATTTAATGATGTAAAACTTATATCCAAGTATGGGAATTTAATACTCACTCATAATAGTTCTTCCAGAAGATAGTACCGTAGTGTTTAAATACTTTACACAAACGGAGATGGTAATGTCCTACTAAAACTATAATTTCTTTGTTATAAGATAAAATAAATAAGATAAATTTATCTGACATTTATGTCACTTGTTGTTGTTTTTATTTATTGATGTGACCTGGGTACAAGGTTTTTAGGCTAGTTGACGCATTATCTGGCACGGATTGTAAATTTGTGACGGATGGTAGAGGCGTGTTCACAACACTCGGTACGTATAGTTTATAGTAATGCGTGTTCGCATCATACGATACGGCATAATATCGTGCTTTATGGATTTCTATGTTGACAAAACTGATTAAAATTTTAGATTCGTTTCCTTTAATAGAAATATTTATTTCACATCATCATTATTAAGTGGATTGTGTTCCATTGGAATTGGGGTAGAATGGGGAGTAGTGTCGGTTGACCTTTGGAAATGAATTTACGGGAATATACTTACGGGTTTTGCTAGTAAGGAAAAATAAGATGCTCATATTATTTTCTTAATTGTTTTATAGTTTAATTAGTAACAACATGCAGGTTAATGAAGTCAGGCTACATTAGCTGTTCCAGGCAAATAAAGTATCAAACCAATATGGTTTGGTGGCATTGTACTTTGTACGTCATATTTATATGGGAACGTGACGTGTGGGGTGGTGTCGTCGAGCCAAATTGGTTCATTTTTCAATACAGAGTTTACATGGTCGAATTCTATGTACTATTAAGATTTAATTTTGTATTGGCTTAAAATATTGCGAACTTGAAAGGAGCAATGTTTATATTGTGGTGGTACTTACGGAGTTTTGTTTGATCGTTAGAGGCTGTACGTCTGATATGAATAAAATAATGATTTGCATGTGTTGGCGTAAAAGATGAAGGATGCATAGTCACGAATGATTGAATATTAGGTAGACCGTGAATGTGTTATGAGAGGTATGAATGAGTTTCTTGCGACCGGACGAAACTTACAGTACAGCCTAGATTTATTTGGTAATTGGTCCCTCCAAATGAAAACACGATTGTGTCACCACAGTAATAGGTGCTAGGTTACAGTCATGATATGACAAGGTCTTTTAAGACTTACTGTGTTGGCACAGACTTCACTCGAGCTAAGAAAGCTATGATATTGGGTATACACACCTCACTTTGGATAGGATAACCGATACTTATAAATAAGGATTTCCATTATCACACAACTACGAGTAAAATATTACTCGGGTGGTACATGAATAAATTATGTTACATAATCAATCAAGTAGTGTGCGCATATGTGCATACACATGCGTTGAGTCGTATTAATTAATTTATTGAACTACAGTGTTGGTATAAAATATTATCGTTTAAGTCCGTACATTACAGTTGTAAGTCCGTCACTAGTGAAAAATTTTGTCATGTTAAAATTGAACAAACGGTTATCTTGTTCAAGTGAAACACACGCCAATGGGGAGGCGCTATGGTGATTTGTGGATAGGGAGTGGATTGAATCTTGATTCTGACGAGTGATGAATCTTAGTACTTACATAATGGATTTTTCTATATTTGCGTGGAGAGTTTTTGGGGGATCAGGCAGAACTCGGACAATGTGAGTCAGGACGTATGGGTGCCCAGCCAGACCCAGAAATCCAGCTTGATACCGCAAAATCGGACTAATAGAGTCTATCAAACTCACAACTTGGTACTCCTGGCAAATGGAAAGGTCTTGAGGAATAGGTTATCACGAGTCTTTGTTGAAGGTTTATTGGTTCGCTCCCCTTCACCGGGTCGCCCCTGCTCTTTCCTTTTGGTCTAAATACTCACCACACTAAAGTCACTTTTGTGGAGGGATTGACATATCAATAAATTGAAACCTTTCAAGTTTGTTGTTGACAATAAACTAATATCATTGATTTTCATCACTGAAAATTAGGTAACTATAGTTATGTTCTGTTAAGAGGTTGAAAATGGGTTTTATAGACGAGATCTGAGGGATCTCGCTTCTAAGATTCATCTGGGGTTTGCGGCCGTTTGATAAACACTTTATGTGTCGGGTTATTAACAAGAAACGGGTTTTATTATACAGTTGGGCTGTGTTCACATTGTGGGACTTCATTGCCGATTTTCAGTTACATTGTGTTAACCAAGTTTAACATTTAATTTAAGTTGCGACTACTAAAATGTATTGCTATATGTATTACAGTATGCATAAATAATATTGATTTCACCAATACATTGTATTGTAAGCTCACTGTTTGTATAAGACCAGACAAAAACAAATAAGATAAAAATAACTAAAGCATGTAATTCGGAATTTGTTTTAATTAATTGAATTTGCCTTTAAATATAACAAATTTAATACTCTCTTGTAGCGTTAAGACCAAAATTATAAACGAAAAATGATATTGTAATATCGGTCCGTGATATTATTGAACAGGCAAAGTTAAAGCGGAAAAATCGTGTCGGGTGGTGTGGATGCGCCTTAACACTATTATTTTCGTCACATTTTCGCATTTGACCGGAATATTCTGTCAGCTGACCGCGACAGTGACACTGACATATTGACATCTGTCGTTAGAATTATTGCCAGTAAAAAGAAATTAGTTCCAAGGAAATTTTGCAGTGCCGCGTGTGGTCGAATATTCCTGATTAAGTTTATAATTATGTTTCCAAATGATTTCAAATAAAATAGATAATAATACAATCATATTGAAACATGAGTTCGAGATATAATTTGCTGACACAATTATTTAAAACCATATGTTAGATCGTAAAGTGACGTTTACACAGTAGGGAAAATACAGGTTTCCGAACGTAGTATTAGGGTAGAGAGAGGTTTGACGTCTGCTGAAAAGTTGAAAACAAAGTTTATTGTTGTTATGCAAATAGTTTTAATTTGTTTATGCTAATGGTGTAAGGAAAAACGTAATTATGTTCCGCGTTTCGAAGTGGATTGATAATCGTACCGAAAAGGTTGCGTCTACATCAAAATTAGTGCGTGCATTGTTTTATTGGTTAATCGGATGTTTATACATGTTTGGATTTAGGATCTCTGTCTTATTTGAAAGTAGGCAGGAAGTTTCACAAGTAAATAACGGATGTACTTAGCTGAAATCATTGCGTTGGATATACAACGACATAAGAAGTGAGTAATTACTAAATTAATTATTGAAAACAAACACCTTTGTTATATTATCATTTTTTTGTTACTTAAGTTCTCTAGGGTTCTAGGGTTGAATGTTCTACAAGGGAGCTTATAGGTCTTCCCTTTGCGAAGCATTCAAGGGGGCGAATTGTAACAGATCAGGGCTGGGGCCTAAGAAACTAGATTAGAAGACAAGAAAACAAAATATAATAAAGACTATAATATATTGCATACAAGTCCATCTACTAGTAGCAAGTAAATGGTCAAGTCGACTTCATACTAACATGCTTTCTTAAAGAATATCTGGTTAAACTTGGTTTCTTAACCATGGGAATTTAGTAAAGTAATGACAGCAATGGGTGGATTTAGTAGTAATATTATTAAGCATACAAAGATAAATACCATTCATTGAAATGACTAGATGTAATTATTAATAGACAAACAAATACACGGAATAGACATTAGTACAGCAAATAGTAAAGATATGTTCTCAAATATATCCAATTATGCGAATTTATTACATTATATCCTTGTTTATTTAGTAAAACTATGACTTGAACGGGTGAGTTAATCTAAAAATATTAGTCAAGTGATAGGCCAACTTGGGACAGTACTTAACCAAACACCAATACGCTCAAACGGGCATGTGAGGAAGCACAGGTTGCAACGAGTTTGAGGCGGGCGGCAGCTCAAACGGTACAGACAATATGGGGAAGTCCATCGTAATTTCCCTTAATTAGCATAACGATAAGGTTGAATGTTCCTTGGCTGAGATGTTGGGATACTTGGGCCGGTCGGCATGCTTCAAAAACCTTGTCGGTGTAATTAAAAGGATTGTTTAAGATTAAGTAAAATTGGGTCTTGTAGTGTAGTACAATAAGGGTTATGTGTGTAGAGGGAGTTAGGCTCAGATTATGGGTATAAAAGGACTAGTTCTCGGTCATTCGGGTTTATTCTTAGTTTGGAAGTGGGCTAGCTCTAATCTCTGGAATACGTGTGAAGAAGTGTTTTTAAGCTGTTTTATTCTAAGATCAAAGTGTAGTTTTTGTTCAGTGATAAAGTCGGTTCGTAATGTTTTCATCCAGGATCATATGAGGATATGAGGCTACCGAGCTGGCCTCACACAAAGTTAAGTGTTTAATCCTTGGTAATATGAATGTTCTGTTTATTGATTCTGATAGGTTTGACTTTTTAAGTGTTTTTGCCTTTAGTAATATGAATGTTCTGATTTGTTTGACTTTTTAAGTGTTTTGGTTTTTAGTATTTTAAACAATTCTAATATGTGAGTTTTTTAATAAGCCGATATAATTATTTGTGTCATTATCATTACTGATTTAAGGTAAGATTACAGGACTACTTAAAACTTTCTGACAACATATGACTGGGTAGAGTGACCTTGACAATGACTATAATTCCCCGACGGACATTCAATCTACTTGAAAACGAATACATAATGATAATTCCCCGACAAATATTTCATACTTGAGAGAGATTATCCGTAATAGTAAACACTGATCCTTTATAAAGAAATTTACAAATAGTAATTTCTTGATGTTCTAGTAAATTTAATCAGCAGTATGTAGATAACTTCATCCATATCAGAGAAATAACTTTAGATAACAATTTAGTCAAGCTTTTCTTTGAATGGATCATATATCTTACGTTATAGGTAGTTGAACTTTTATATGCTAGGGGCTAAGCGCTTAATGACAAGTTGTGTCATGGGTCTTTTAAACCCACAGATGATTGAATCGGAGCGAGGCAGATATGGTGTAGAGATCTCGACGGACGTATTAATAAGGTATGGATGCACATTTCTGATTGAAGTAGGCCCAACTTTGGATCATTTAAATATATGTATTTATACAGTAGGATAAATTAATCATGTTCTATCTTTTCGCGATAAGAGTTTTAATAAAATATAAGTATATCTTAGTTTTTTGAAGCTTAATGTTGAGTAAAATAGGAAATTAGTTTGCTTATTTTAATAGAGATCAACAGGAGTCCAGAGTCCCGTCAAATATCATAGAATTCATGGGTTAAAGCGGTTCACAACGTAAAAAGGGTTCTCCACTAAGACGATCACATTTTGGCCAAATTTCATCTTAAATATCGGTTCTTTGAGCTTCAGTATTTGCGACCCGCTTTTGGGGGGGTTGATTTATTACATCGTTACAAATTTGTCTCATATCGTAGTATGATTCGTTATGACGAATCATCGAAATTACCTTTCATATAAACATGATTCGTAAATGGCACGTTCCATATTATTCCGCTCTGAGGAATGCAAGTGAACCCTAACCTAACCGAACTTCGACAATGACATTGACAATGACAGACGTGTCAAATTTGACAGTTTGTTTGACGACGCGCCAGCGTGTGAAACAGTTTTCTATGTAATAAGAATTTTGAACTAAAACCGTCGTTGAACCAAAATTATAGCAAAGGCGATTCGATGAAAAACTATGTCGATGGACAAATAAAGTAATGAAGTAAAATTCGATGACTTGTTTCTTGCTAAAAGGTGATTCGAGCAAATGTATGAGCGATCTAACGGAGTGGTAATAAAATGCCGCGAATAGTGTTATGGGAAACGATAATCTAAGAAACGATTTTCGGTAAAATGACGGAATCCCTTCCCCCACAGAGGTAATAAAGGGTGCCTATGATGGTCTTATTTATCGCGTGATGAACGTTAAGATAAAGCATCTATGATTTTCTGACATGACTTGATAGAAAGTGACGGATGCTGTATCTTATCGTTTATATGTATGTTTTTTGTTTTTGTTTACAGCAAGGCCACATAGAATACTTCGGGCTGGAGGAATGGCGGTCCTCGGTCCGCTACAAGCATACGTGCGGCATCCGCGCGGTATACTGCGACATAGGTTAGCTTTTTGTTACGTGTAATTTCGTTATGGGTAATGGGTAATTTCCTCGGACGGTCGCGTCCCTTAAAACATGGATAAAAAAAACAACGGGTTGCACTCCGGGAGTGCCGGCAGAAGTGAAAACTCAATGACATGATAAAGAAGTTTTCACTTAATACATTTTTGATAACAGCGCCATCTACGAACAATACAAGGCAATAACTATACAGAACGCTGCTGTCGGTTGTAACTTAACACGGTAAACCTGCACTGTGAGAAACTTCGCTTGTTTGTTCATAGGTGGCGCTGTTACCAATAGCCATCTTCTACAGGTCACGTGTCCGTCTTACGAATTTTCAATATGACGAACTGACGAATCTGTCGGTCACGTGACCTGTCGCTCCCCATCGCAAAAAGTGCACAGCGCCGCTAAAGAAGTTTTCACTTGATGATGTAGATGTAGTGTAGGGACGCCTGGCCGGAAACAGGCGGGCTGTCGATCTTTGTTCGGGATCATTCAGCCCATTTCCCCAGAGTTTGAGCCCGAGGTTATTGTCCCGGCGGCGCTCCCACATTTGCTCCTTCCAGTCTTCCTGTTTTCCTGCAGAACTGATGGACATCTTTAAGGTCGACGTCCCTCAATTCTCCCTCCTCCAACACATCTCTACTGAATATATTATAACGCATTGCTGCATACATACTACATTCTGCTTATAAATGTTTACTAGTTTCGTCCTCCCCACAGTGTGGGCAGGTTTCCGATTTTTCAAGTTTTCACTTCAAAAATCGGATATCAAAAATGCTTTCTCAGGCCACCGGTGTATCACGTAAACCGCTACTTAGTTATGTAGTCGAATTAGTAAAACAAACCTGCTTAGAGAGGCACCCCAAACATGTAACTAAGAGACAATTTTTTTTTTTATACTTGATTATAAACATGTGGCACCGATAGGGCACCACATATCGATAGATCATTAAAAATGAGTGTAAGCTTTCTAAAAGTTTTTTTTAAATAGTGAAAAAATTTGGAGATCATTGCTCGGAGAGGAAAATAAAATTGACTATTTTCGAATGGCCTTTCCTTGGCTCCTGGAGGGTTTGTACATTTGCGGTTGGGCTTAATTCGTTGCAAATTTAATTCACTTTAAAAACGTAGTACACGTTGTCATCGAAAAATGCACAGTTTACGAGATGTGGGTTATGAATGAATGAATGAATGAAAACATTTATTTCAGACTAAGGTCCATATCGGTTAGTAACATTTTTGGCTTAGTCTAGTATTAATAATAAATAAATAAATAAAATCATGTTTCTAACATTAAATAGGAAATGGATTATGGATTTGGTTTTTTTTTGCCTGACTGTGGCTCTATAGGCCTTGCCCAATAAAGTGGTAGGAGTGCGTGGTTGGAGAGTGCCCTGGGGAAAATTCAGGGGAAACCTCCGACACGACCAGTGAGATTGGTTGAACGGTTTCAACCGAATCTGAGGTGTCAGTGGTATTGTCGCTGGTTCACTAAACCTAGCCTAGCTGACAAGAGTGCAGCAAGAAACTCGGCTAGGGTGGACCTGGGTCGGACTGACTCTACCCGGTATGCGGCTGTACCGGGACGAATAGGGACTATATGTGTCTGATTGGTTTGCAGGAGGCGCTCGCGCGTGCGTAGCGGACGACCGCGGGCGGGTGCTGGTGTACTGCCCCGCGTCGGGCGACATGTGCGCCGTGCCGCAACTGACGGCCCCCGTCCGGTTTGTATACTTAGACTATATTCTATATGCTATCGTCTGATATATCACACAAAGTGACAGTGCAGCTGTAGGTAAATGACACCTGAAGGAATAGGGATGTTGACTCAAAAATTATTATTACTCCATACGAAAGAATACATAAAGCTATGCTAAACAGTGAAAATACTATTGAAATATCTCAAAAAATAACGAAACTACAACCGTTAGAATATCTTTAGTTCGAGAGAGAAAGCGCTACAGATCAGTGACGTCACTGACCTCGAGCGCCATAGTAAATGACGATCGCTTAATGCAGAGATGCGTTTTGCGGATCAGGGACAGAAAATGCCTCCTCCTAAAACTTTAAGACTTATAATTATGTAATTATTTTTTTTTTAATCACTTTTTTCGCTATTTCATTGAGAATTGGATCCTTTTTCGAGAAAATTCGGATTCATTGATTTTCTTATTTGGTGTCAACATCCCTATTGAAAATTGCGGGTAACTTTATTGACCATATAAATAAAAAATAAAAAAAATAAAAAAGCCTTTTATTTCATGTCCTGTTTGATTTTTACATGGTCAATTTATAGCTAGTTTGTATGTTGAAAGAAAATTTATATTATAGTCCAAAGTATGTCCACGTCATTTTATGCATAGTCATTATCATTAAATACTATTAGTTTATATATCGTTAAATAAAATTTCAATGTCAATTAAATTAAATTAATGCAATAGTTGTTGCGGACAAGAACCCCTCATCAGGTGAAGGAATTGAAAATTGCGGGTAACTATATTGACCATATACCGGTCAAAATTAAAATTAATCCACAACTCAAGACCCTGTACCGACGAAAAAAATGCAAAAAATGTGGTGGTTTTTTCCTCATGATCTTGATGTTTGCCCCTTAGAGGGTTAACAAATTTCAAAAGTGACCCACGACACACCATTTGCAGGGGCGCGATCTGGGACATCTGCCTGTCGGACCGCAACGTTTTCATCATCCACACGGACGAGGCCATCCACACGTACTACTTTAGTGCGAACAGCACCAAAGGCCCCCACGTGGACTTGGTGCACAGTACAGTGCACACGGATACAGTGCCTCTGATACTGTTCTCGGGGGACGCGTACTGCTACGCGCAAGGAGAGTGAGTTCACTGCTAATATTTACCTACACATAACGGTACCTGTAAGTATATATTTTTAAGAAACGAAACCCAAACGAACGTGTTTGCGCTTAGTCTCAATTTGTATGCCAAATAAGGAAGTTAGTCAGATCCCCTCATCAACTAGAAAAGAGCTGATGATCTTCAAACGGCTAAACAGATTTTCATGAAATATGGCTAAGAACACTCTGGATAAAATTATCTATGACACAAATAAAAACTAAACAAAAATCGGTTCATCCGTTTGCTACGATACCACAGACATATACACAGGTACACAGACAGACACGTTAAACTTATAACACCTCTCTCTTTTTGCGTCGGGGGTTAAAAATAGTTACCACCATTGACACGGACGAGGCCATCCACACGTACTACTTTAGTGCGAACAGCACCAAAGGCCCCCACGTGGACTTGGTGCACAGTACAGTGCACACGGATACAGTGCCTCTGATACTGTTCTCGGGGGACGCGTACTGCTACGCGCAAGGAGAGTGAGTTCACTGCTAATATTTACGTATTTATGTCTCCCCTTATTTTATCGTTAAACCACACCTGTGACACGCGAAGGAACGTAAGCGCTGTGGGTAAGTATGTGTGCGTGCGCTGTCGGTACACGCGTCAATTGTTTGCGCGGGTGCGAAGCGCGTGGCGCGGACGAATCGCGAGGCGCGACGGCGCCCGATCGACACCAGGCAGGTCTCTCAGGGACGAGGTAACTGATCTCGGTGCGGGGGGTTCGTGTCCGTTCTATATGTAGTATATACTATTATACTATTCTGTAGTCAAACGTTCCATAACAGTATTGTTTCGCAGAATATTCATTTCATAGAGACTTTTTTTCAGAAACTTAACCGTTAACTTTTAAGGTACAAATAAAAGTTTATTGTGCAGAACCCATTAGGTTTACCAGAAAAGTAGGTCAGGTTAGAACTGAGAAACTTTGTAAAAAAATATGTTTTCTTTGAAATTAAAATTCCGCGAAGCATAAATTCGGTGAAGCGTTTGCTATGCAAAACATTATAAACCATTTAGTTAGTAAATTACAGGAAATGAGTTCAACACATTATTGCCTGCTTTTAATCTGTCCCGTCAGCGATGAGACAGTATTGACACAGAATAGTATAATAGTACTACAATATAGAACGGACACGAACCCCTGCACTGAGGTCAGTTACCTCGTCCCTGAGAGACCCGCCTGGTGTCGATCGGGTGCCGGCGCGCCTCGCGATTCGTCCGCGCCACGCGCTACGCAGCCGCGCAAACAATTGACGCGTGTATCGACAGCGCACGCACACATACTTACCCACAGCGCTTACGTTCCTTCGCGTGTGACAGGTGTGGTATTGACTGAGTTTCTTAGAAATATAGAGTTTATAGAGTGTTCCAAATTGTGAAAGTATGCCGTAACACCACGGCTTCGCTAAGGATTTTTAGCTTTGTCACCATACAAATAAAGCTAATTTTCCAGCGTTGTCAAACTCCCCCTCGACTCGCACAACACGAGCGGCCTGGCTGACTCCGACGTAGAGAAGCGACTGGCCAACCAACGACGCCATATTGAGAAGTTGTTGCTTCTGAGAAGGTTTAGTGAAGCGTGGCTGTTCTGTGACGCGGTGGATGAAGAGGCGTTGTGGAGGAGGTTGGGAGAGGCGGCGATTGAAGAACTAAATGTGGAATTCGGTGAGAACTTTGTTCAGCTAGACTTAAGGTTCAAATTAGCGCGGCAAGTTGAAAGATTGTTGCTTCTGAGAAGGTTTAGTGAAGCGTGGCTGTTCTGTGACGCGGTGGATGAAGAGGCGTTGTGGAGGAGGTTGGGGGAGGCGGTGATTGAAGAACTAAATGAGGAGTTCGGTGAGGACTTTATTTTAGTAGGCTTAAGGTTCAAATTAGCGCAGCATGTTGAGAAGTTGTTGCTACTGAGAAGGTTTAGTGAAGCGTGGCTGTTCTGTGACGTGGTGGATAAAGAGGCACTGCGGAGAAAACTGGGAGAGGCAGCGATTGAGGAGCTAAATGTGGAGTTTAGTGAGGACCTTATGTTAATAGGCTTTAGGTTCAAAATAGCGCGGCATGTAGATAAATTGTTGATCCTGAGATGGTTTAGTGTACAATTAGGCACGTTTGCTTTATGTAGTAAGATGTAAATGAATTTTCTTACGGAATAAGCGGTTGACATATCTTATTTTTACCCCAAAACAGTATGCGATACCAGATTAGCCAATGCGCATAGGCATAATAGAGAAGTGGGATAGCCTTTTTTACACGTCAATGACACTGAATGTTTAATATATTATAGTTTATGATAATTTTCAGCTATTCGCGTTTACACCCGTTTGAGCGACGTCGCCATGGTTTGGGCGCTGGAAGACGCGGCTCATATAGAAGATCTGCCCATTTTGTGGTAAGATATCACGATTATTCAAGCCTTATTGTTTGTAAATAATATCCTTGAAAGAGTTCTTATCAGTTGAAAACTTTCATTTATTTATGCTGTTTTCTATGTGGTCTTACATATTTTAAAATGCTTTGAACTGAAATTATGACAAGTGTTGATAATTCTAATTAAGAGGCCGTCAAATTTTGAGCTTTCATCATTTTCACGAAATATTACTCGATAGATGGCGTTGGTGAGCTATTTACAATAGTCAAGCATCGATCACCTCACTAGTTACCCCTAGTATATCTTGACACTAGGACACGTAATGACTACACGCAATCGGAGGTCTGACGCATTGGTTCTCCAACGGTGAGGTCAAAGCGTTGCAGAATATTACTTAATTACCTAAGTAACCTACTGCCCGGCGTAAAAATCTTGATCGTTTTGTTTAGTGCTTAAAAATTAATATTACTTTGTTTGAAGTTGTTGTCAATGTAATTATTAAAGAACATTTCAAAGAAGTTCACATAATTATAATACAAGTAAATAAAATGCCCATTTTGATTCGAAAATATGTATGCATATGGTACAATCATATGCCGTACGTTTTATTTAAAAAATATATGTAGTTTGATTTATTTATATCTGTGATGAATATACAAAAATATTAAAAAAATAATCCCTATAGTTATTCATTTGTGACGCAGCATCACGGCATTCAGCTATGAAGAAAACTATAAGCAATAATTTATTTTTAGTTCGTTAAGACATTCTGCCACTACGATTATTAAAAAAAATCAATTTCTCAAAAATAAAATGGAACGGAAATGAGACGGTAAGATAATAAGACGGATTTTGGATTAAGATTTGATAATTACATAACCAAAAGTATTGAAACGTCAAAAAGTTCATACTTTCCCACCGTTCATTTTTTTTTAACAGAATCGTGAGTGTATTTTTCCACCAAAAAACGCAAATTATTTAAGACGCATACAAAAACGTAGCGTTTCCAACAGAAAAATACTCGTTGAATTGGCTAAATACGACCGGTCCTGTACTCTGAAATTCGAAATCCGTACTTGGTATTAGTGGCTTCCCTTTCACGCGAGAGTGGAAGGGACGGCATGTGCAAAGTATAGATCTCGGAGAAGACACTCTGTGCCTTCTTTTATACGCCTGTTTCTACTTTAATAAAGTTTAGAAGTCGTCAAATAAATAGTAAATATCTGGGCGGCCGAGCTTTGCTCGGCGTTTTCCCGGGCATGAAACCTAGCTAGATCGATTGCTTGTCCCCGAAAACCCCCACTTACCAAATTTCATCAAAATCGTTTGAGCAGTTTCCGAGATCCCCGAAATAAATATATAAATATACAAGAATTGCTCGTTTAAAGATATAAGATATACCTATGTGTCAGTCATGTAATTTTTTCCTAGTTTACTTTCAGTTTCTATAGAGATTAAAGTTTGATTTCTAGGAGCTTTTTAGGGTTCCGTAGTAAACAAGGAACCCTTATAGTTTCGCTATGTCCGTCCGTCCGTCCGTCCGTCCGACCCCCGTTTTTCTCAGTAACCGTTAGTACTAGAAAGCTGTAATTTGGCATGAGTATACATATTAAGGGTCCTTATAAGGTAAAAAATGCTCATTTATTTAGCCCATTTTCTGTTTAATTGACAAGTTTATTGACATTTTATCAATGTTACTATCTAGAACAGGAATATTGCGACCTAATAACATACATTTTATATGTATTCCTTGCATTTTTCATTAAGATATTTTGCTTCAAACATCACTCCAAATCGACCATTTTCGGGCTAAAAATTGCCTTTTCCCGCTTAAATTCTACTCCACACAATAAAATCAAAAAAGGGCAATGTTACTATCTAAAACTTTAATAAAATCATCTTATCCTATACTCACTTTATTGTTATTATCAATACTGTTGTCAAATTTTTTTTAAGCTTGTAAGGCCTCTTAATGACGCCGACAAAACGGTAGAATAAAATCTGATTTTTTTTTATGTTACCTCCCCAACATGTAAACTGGTGGTGCATTTTTTTTCTGCCGAACCCCATCGTGTGGGGTATCGTATGGGTGGGGTATAGCTCTTTTAAAAATATTATAAGGTTTCTAAAAGCATTTTTTGATTTAAGAATTGGTTAGCGTGAGCTTTGAAGTGATAATTTTTGTTATGGTCAAGTGTCCCCCCCCCCCCTGCCAGTTAAACGGTGGCTACTAGGCATGTGAAAACCTTGCGCGTGGACCGACACGCACTTGGCCGGTTTTTTATTTATTTCATTGCATGTTTGAGAAAAGCACTATACATACCTCGGTGTGAAAAGGGGTTGCCAGCCTCGTAACTATCCGGCCTCGCTACGCTTGGCTGTCTATATGTACTCGGCCTATTCTCAAACGGTACTATTTCTCAAACGTGCAATAAACTGTCGTCATTACGTGCGTTTTATAACAGGATTCAAAGTATTACGTTTCAGGCGGAATAACCCGAGAGAACTGTAAAGAAATTTCGTACAAAATTGAAGGCCTCGGCCGGGAAGTATTTCTTTTTTGACCGGGTGAAACGAAGGTCTCTGTTTTAGCTTCCAGATAAATGCTTTCGTATGTCCGGATTTCCGGTTGTCCGCCTCTACAGGTCGCATTTTTAACCGATTCTCGTGAAATTTGGTGAACAGGTTCGAAAATAAAAATCAATTTATTTGTCGAGTCAGTTTTTGTGTTTTTCTGCGGCCGAATTTTGGTGGATAGAATCGTGCGACTACATTTTGAGAATCTCCGTACTTTATCAGATGCTTATTGTAGCATTCTGAGAGACAATATGTATTTCGCAGATCTACATAGTACTACCTAGGTACATACTTTGACAAATGTCTAGTTGCTAAATGATTACCTTCCAGTAGCTCCAGTATAAGTTTTTTCGAAACATTAACTAAATCGAACGCGTTTGCTATTTGTCTCAAAATTTGTATGAAAATGCTCTCGCCGAGTACGAAATACGCGCGTTCATCAGTTAGCAACAAATGTTATACTCGCTGTTTTAGTTTCCACTAGTGACCACCAGAGGCGCTGTTCACGTTTTCATACCACTTTCATACATTTTGTTAGTTCGAAAGTAGTTTGTTCGAATTAGTTAATGTTCCGAAAAAACTTATACTAGAGCTACAGGTTAAACCACTAGATGCTGATCGCTCACTTTAATCATAATGAAATGCTCATCAAAATAAAGCATTTTTCTAAATATAAAAAAAGTCACGAGTAGACAAATAAATTAAATCCACCAAGTATCAAGGACAGTACTTAAAAATCAAATGACAACTGCGTTATCAGCTATGTGATTCATAAGTTGTCTCGATTTAGTTCACAATTACGTTCCTAGTATACTTTGACTGCGACTTTCATAGTAAATACACATAATGGGAGGTCACAATTTGTATTGGTTTGTTTGAGGGGGTTGTGGTAAGCTTTGTGAATAGCCACAAAAAAACGGTATATACGTCCTCCTCCGATGGCCGCTCGGCCGGTACTGAGTCACCATGACCGTGTCAATGAAAATGTCGTAAAAAAGGCATGTTGTAAATCATTTAGAATTAATATATTTCTATCTAAGTTGCTACTTTTTATTATCTCAAGTCATAAAATAGAAGTTATTTTATCATAGTCATATGCTCAAAAACCTTTTTATTAGCTTAAATATTACTAAAAGATGCAATGAACTTTGAAGTTTTTCAGAAAATTTACAAATTTTAATATTCTTTTTTTATAACATTTTTGTATGAAACTTGTAAAAACCCTTCCATTCATCCCTAAGAGGAGTATCTATTGCACATGTACATATTTTTTTCAAGCCGGTTTGGCACCAATATATAGCTTAACTAGGTCGTTTTTAAAGCCTCTTCAAGCGCAAATCGAGGAAACAGCTGTTAGGTTATGCAAGATTATTCGAAACTAAATAAGAAAATTTAAAAAGTAGCACACTTATTCCATTCAGAATGAAATGATCTTTCATAATCTGTAATAAAATGTATATAAATACTAATAGATTATGAGATACGACCTCATCAATCTTAGCCAAATCGTCAGAATATGTTATACGGAGCCTTAATCCTTTGTCATAAATTAAGTAGAGGTGTTTTATATTTCAACGATACTGTTGGGATTTTCTTTATATTAATAAATCAGTATTAGTAATTAAGTACAATTCAAGTGCAAAAAATTGTTTTAAGTTTGAAATATGTCAATTTAGAGTGATGATAAGCTACGGTAGCCCAGTGGTTCAAGCATGCGGCTGTCAAGCGGCGGTCGTGGGTTCGAATCCCAGCTCGTACCAATGAGTTTTTTCGGAACTTATGTACGGAATACCATTTTATTGATATTTACCGTTAGCTTTTCGGTGAAGGAAAACATCGTGAGGAAACCTGCATACATCCGCGAAGAAATTCAAAGTTGTATGTGAAGTCCCCAACCCGCTCTGGGCCAGCGTGGGGACTACTGCCCAATCCCTCTCATCTATGAGAGGAGGCCTGTGCCCAGCAGTGGGACGTATATAGGCTGATGATGATGATGATGATGAGAGTGATGATAGAAACAAAATGTATGATATTAGGCAGCGATAGATAGGTACGGAAAATATATGTAAATTTATTTAACAAATGGCACGACTGGATGAGCATTTTTCACTGGCAAAAGTCCTTTTTAAGGGCTCTAATGTCAGCCCGCTTGCGCGACGCGCCTAAATGTATGAAACCGTCCCGCTCGCGTCGCGCAGCCTGTGTGGCGTCGCTAACCTGTTAGCATACGTTCCGGCGTCGTATGATGTCAGCATCGGTTATAGACCCCCTCTTTGTATTTAGCGGCGTGTTATCGGCGTGCCTGGACCGGGGCTCGGCGGCGGCGCGGTGGCTGGAGAGCTCTCGCGGCGCTCGGTACGCGCTGGAGCTGCAGTGCGCGCGCGGCGAGTGGGGCGCGGCGCATCAGCTCGCGGTGCAGCACTGCCCCGCCGCCGCGCCCGGTGTAGCCTTGCACCGCGCAACACATCTCGAGCTGCTGTGAGTGTGACTCATTATACTGGAGAGCTCTTGCGGCGCTCGGTACGCGCTGGAGCTGCAGTGCGCGCGCGGCGAGTGGGGCGCGGCGCATCAGCTCGCGGTGCAGCACTGCCCCGCCGCCGCGCCCGGTGTAGCCTTGCACCGCGCAACACATCTCGAGCTGCTGTGAGTGTGACTCATTATACTGGAGAGCTCTTGCGGCGCTCGGTACGCGCTGGAGCTGCAGTGCGCGCGCGGCGAGTGGGGCGCGGCGCATCAGCTCGCGGTGCAGCACTGCCCCGCCGCCGCGCCCGGTGTAGCCTTGCACCGCGCAACACATCTCGAGCTGCTGTGAGTGTGACTCATTATACTGGAGAGCTCTTGCGGCGCTCGGTACGCGCTGGAGCTGCAGTGCGCGCGCGGCGAGTGGGGCGCGGCGCATCAGCTCGCGGTGCAGCACTGCCCCGCCGCCGCGCCCGGTGTAGCCTTGCACCGCGCAACACATCTCGAGCTGCTGTGAGTGTGACTCATTATACTGGAGAGCTCTTGCGGCGCTCGGTACGCGCTGGAGCTGCAGTGCGCGCGCGGCGAGTGGGGCGCGGCGCATCAGCTCGCGGTGCAGCACTGCCCCGCCGCCGCGCCCGGTGTAGCCTTGCACCGCGCAACACATCTCGAGCTGCTGTGAGTGTGACACATTATACTGGAGAGCTCTTGCGGCGCTCGGTACGCGCTGGAGCTGCAGTGCGCGCGCGGCGAGTGGGGCGCGGCGCATCAGCTCGCGGTGCAGCACTGCCCCGCCGCCGCGCCCGGTGTAGCCTTGCACCGCGCAACACATCTCGAGCTGCTGTGAGTGTGACACATTATACTGGAGAGCTCTTGCGGCGCTCGGTACGCGCTGGAGCTGCAGTGCGCGCGCGGCGAGTGGGGCGCGGCGCATCAGCTCGCGGTGCAGCACTGCCCCGCCGCCGCGCCCGGTGTAGCCTTGCACCGCGCAACACATCTCGAGCTGCTGTGAGTGTGACACATTATACTGGAGAGCTCTTGCGGCGCTCGGTACGCGCTGGAGCTGCAGTGCGCGCGCGGCGAGTGGGGCGCGGCGCATCAGCTCGCGGTGCAGCACTGCCCCGCCGCCGCGCCCGGTGTAGCCTTGCACCGCGCAACACATCTCGAGCTGCTGTGAGTGTGACTCATTATACTGGAGAGCTCTTGCGGCGCTCGGTACGCGCTGGAGCTGCAGTGCGCGCGCGGCGAGTGGGGCGCGGCGCATCAGCTCGCGGTGCAGCACTGCCCCGCCGCCGCGCCCGGTGTAGCCTTGCACCGCGCAACACATCTCGAGCTGCTGTGAGTGTGACACATTATACTGGAGAGCTCTTGCGGCGCTCGGTACGCGCTGGAGCTGCAGTGCGCGCGCGGCGAGTGGGGCGCGGCGCATCAGCTCGCGGTGCAGCACTGCCCCGCCGCCGCGCCCGGTGTAGCCTTGCACCGCGCAACACATCTCGAGCTGCTGTGAGTGTGACACATTATACTGGAGAGCTCTTGCGGCGCTCGGTACGCGCTGGAGCTGCAGTGCGCGCGCGGCGAGTGGGGCGCGGCGCATCAGCTCGCGGTGCAGCACTGCCCCGCCGCCGCGCCCGGTGTAGCCTTGCACCGCGCAACACATCTCGAGCTGCTGTGAGTGTGACACATTATACTGGAGAGCTCTTGCGGCGCTCGGTACGCGCTGGAGCTGCAGTGCGCGCGCGGCGAGTGGGGCGCGGCGCATCAGCTCGCGGTGCAGCACTGCCCCGCCGCCGCGCCCGGTGTAGCCTTGCACCGCGCAACACATCTCGAGCTGCTGTGAGTGTGACTCATTATACTGGAGAGCTCTTGCGGCGCTCGGTACGCGCTGGAGCTGCAGTGCGCGCGCGGCGAGTGGGGCGCGGCGCATCAGCTCGCGGTGCAGCACTGCCCCGCCGCCGCGCCCGGTGTAGCCTTGCACCGCGCAACACATCTCGAGCTGCTGTGAGTGTGACACATTATACTGGAGAGCTCTTGCGGCGCTCGGTACGCGCTGGAGCTGCAGTGCGCGCGCGGCGAGTGGGGCGCGGCGCATCAGCTCGCGGTGCAGCACTGCCCCGCCGCCGCGCCCGGTGTAGCCTTGCACCGCGCAACACATCTCGAGCTGCTGTGAGTGTGACTCATTATACTGGAGAGCTCTTGCGGCGCTCGGTACGCGCTGGAGCTGCAGTGCGCGCGCGGCGAGTGGGGCGCGGCGCATCAGCTCGCGGTGCAGCACTGCCCCGCCGCCGCGCCCGGTGTAGCCTTGCACCGCGCAACACATCTCGAGCTGCTGTGAGTGTGACTCATTATACTGGAGAGCTCTTGCGGCGCTCGGTACGCGCTGGAGCTGCAGTGCGCGCGCGGCGAGTGGGGCGCGGCGCATCAGCTCGCGGTGCAGCACTGCCCCGCCGCCGCGCCCGGTGTAGCCTTGCACCGCGCAACACATCTCGAGCTGCTGTGAGTGTGACTCATTATACTGGAGAGCTCTTGCGGCGCTCGGTACGCGCTGGAGCTGCAGTGCGCGCGCGGCGAGTGGGGCGCGGCGCATCAGCTCGCGGTGCAGCACTGCCCCGCCGCCGCGCCCGGTGTAGCCTTGCACCGCGCAACACATCTCGAGCTGCTGTGAGTGTGACACATTATACTGGAGAGCTCTGGCGGCGCTCGGTACGCGCTGGAGCTGCAGTGCGCGCGCGGCGAGTGGGGCGCGGCGCATCAGCTCGCGGTGCAGCACTGCCCCGCCGCCGCGCCCGGTGTAGCCTTGCACCGCGCGACACATGAAGGGAACTTTCGGGGGAGGTGTAATATAGCAATTGGCTATTTATTAGTATTTAACAGTAACAATAGTTTACTGTAACAATAATGCGTATTGCTTGTATAAGCACAACCTAAAATGTATATAAAGATAGGAAGATATTTAATAAAGGAATTCATTCATTATACTACAACCACTCGTGACTATCACTACCACCATCTACTCTCCTCCCCGTACCTTATAATAGTTCATGGCGACCTTGCCATAGGAACCACAAGGAGCTTCTAGAACGCAGTCAGATCACCAACGAATTAAATAAATCAATCAAGAAAAATGAAGCGCAAAAGAAAAAAGAAGATGCAACATTAACCTCGTTTGTGAAAGAAGATTAAATAAAAATAAATAGTTAAAGAAGATTTCAGCGAAGAATGAACAAGTAGTCAAAGAAGAATTACCTAACGTTATTTTTAAAAAGAAAAAAGAAATCGGAAAAACATCAAAGAAGAGCAAGGAAAAAGAAGAGCGTTGTCCAGGGTTATCCCGGCTCGCAAATCAAGAGGTGTCCAGGATTATCCCGGCCCATGTTCGAGGGAGTCCAGGGTTATCCCGGCCCGGATTCAACAGCAGCCGACGCAGCCGTCACGATGGAGAACCACGGACGAGTTGCCGCCACCACAGCATCCAGGACGAGCGAGAGGATGACGAAACCAGGACGCGCAGGACAAGTCACGTAATAGTGACGTATTTTTTAAAATTAATTTTACTGAATTCGTATTTTTTTTAAAGTAATTTGTCTCTTTTAAGATTAATTAATATGAAAAGGTTGTCGCTGAAAATTTTGCATTCCATTTTCGTGTTTCATAATAGTTAAATATGTCTAAAATCATAAAAATTTTAATAAATCTAGTGTCACTATGTATTAATAAAATTAGCCTACATAATTTTATATTTCGCAATACAATACGAGTAGCGCGTGCCATCCGGGGTCAGCGCGCTAAACGCGTCAGCAAAAAACTATTACTAGGTCGCGCGTGTACGCCGATCTAAAGTAACTTTAAATATTAAATGAATGAAATTTGATACTCACACTTAGGAAATTTTACATCAATAGAGTTAACAATTATACTTTAACTGATTATTAGACTGATCACCTGATAATTTAGTGAGAGTATAATCGATTATTTGCAGTTATCTTTTCTTCTCTGCAGGAAGATTAAGATTTATTAAGACCAGAAATTTATTTAGTTACAATTACAGAAATAGCTTTGAAGAATAATTTAATATTTTTACAGTACTTACGTATGGTACGGTAAATAAGTAGTTGAGTCGAAAGGAAGTTTAGTTAGATCACATGTCCTTTAACTTGATCATGACGAGATCAACCGTAATCCTTCGTGAAAGTTCTTGGAGACTTATGTCTTAATGTATTAGTGACTCTAAGTACAGGCAGCCGAAGAGGTATAGGCCTGATATGCCGATATTGTTTAAGGGTGACCATGCCCTTGGGTAGCCATTCCCGTGTATGTTGTTTAGATGAAGGTGCGCAAAGATGCGTAGCCAGTTGAGTATTTTTGTAGGGTGACCATGCCCTGGGTAACCAATCCCGTTTATTTTATTAGGAGCTGAAGACTCCAACGGCATAAGATTATTAATGAGATGTACCGATACCAATACCGTAATGATAATACAATACGATAATAAATAAATATTGAGATAGATAAAAAGTTAAAAACTAGAACTAGATAGACAAGACTTAACACAGGAGAAGCATTTTTCTTTTCTTTTGGATATATATTTAGTTATGATAAAATAAGTACTAGTATAATCATCATACTTATAGCAGTTCTCCTAGTTTCTTATCAAATTGTAAGCAAGTAACATGCGTTATTTTTTTCTCTGCCACCCCGGGGGTGAAGGGAACTTTCGGGGGAGGTGTAATATAGCAATTGGCTATTTATTAGTATTTAACAGTAACAATAGTTTACTGTAACAATAACGCGTATTGCTTGTATAAGCACAACCTAAAATGTATATAAAGATAAAGGAATTAGTTCATTATACTACATCAACGCGAGTCTATCACTTCTACCATCTCCCCATACCTCATAATAGTTCACACATCTCGAGCTGCTGTGAGTGTGTCATTATACTGGAGAGCTCTTGCGGCGCTCGGTACGCGCTGGAGCTGCAGTGCGCGCGCGGCGAGTGGGGCGCGGCGCATCAGCTCGCGGTGCAGCACTGCCCCGCCGCCGCGCCCGGTGTAGCCTTGCACCGCGCAACACATCTCGAGCTGCTGTGAGTGTGTCATTATACTGGAGAGCTCTTGCGGCGCTCGGTACGCGCTGGAGCTGCAGTGCGCGCGCGGCGAGTGGGGCGCGGCGCATCAGCTCGCGGTGCAGCACTGCCCCGCCGCCGCGCCCGGTGTAGCCTTGCACCGCGCAACACATCTCGAGCTGCTGTGAGTGTGTCATTATACTGGAGAGCTCTTGCGGCGCTCGGTACGCGCTGGAGCTGCAGTGCGCGCGCGGCGAGTGGGGCGCGGCGCATCAGCTCGCGGTGCAGCACTGCCCCGCCGCCGCGCCCGGTGTAGCCTTGCACCGCGCAACACATCTCGAGCTGCTGTGAGTGTGACTCATTATACTGGAGAGCTCTTGCGGCGCTCGGTACGCGCTGGAGCTGCAGTGCGCGCGCGGCGAGTGGGGCGCGGCGCATCAGCTCGCGGTGCAGCACTGCCCCGCCGCCGCGCCCGGTGTAGCCTTGCACCGCGCAACACATCTCGAGCTGCTGTGAGTGTGACTCATTATACTGGAGAGCTCTTGCGGCGCTCGGTACGCGCTGGAGCTGCAGTGCGCGCGCGGCAAGTGGGGCGCGGCGCATCAGCTCGCGGTGCAGCACTGCCCCGCCGCCGCGCCCGGTGTAGCCTTGCACCGCGCAACACATCTCGAGCTGCTGTGAGTGTGACTCATTATACTGGAGAGCTCTTGCGGCGCTCGGTACGCGCTGGAGCTGCAGTGCGCGCGCGGTGAGTGGGGCGCGGCGCATCAGCTCGCGGTGCAGCACTGCCCCGCCGCCGCGCCCGGTGTAGCCTTGCACCGCGCAACACATCTCGAGCTGCTGTGAGTGTGACTCATTATACTGGAGAGCTCTTGCGGCGCTCGGTACGCGCTGGAGCTGCAGTGCGCGCGCGGTGAGTGGGGCGCGGCGCATCAGCTCGCGGTGCAGCACTGCCCCGCCGCCGCGCCCGGTGTAGCCTTGCACCGCGCAACACATCTCGAGCTGCTGTGAGTGTGACTCATTATACTGGAGAGCTCTTGCGGCGCTCGGTACGCGCTGGAGCTGCAGTGCGCGCGCGGCGAGTGGGGCGCGGCGCATCAGCTCGCGGTGCAGCACTGCCCCGCCGCCGCGCCCGGTGTAGCCTTGCACCGCGCAACACATCTCGAGCTGCTGTGAGTGTGACTCATTATACTGGAGAGCTCTTGCGGCGCTCGGTACGCGCTGGAGCTGCAGTGCGCGCGCGGCGAGTGGGGCGCGGCGCATCAGCTCGCGGTGCAGCACTGCCCCGCCGCCGCGCCCGGTGTAGCCTTGCACCGCGCAACACATCTCGAGCTGCTGTGAGTGTGACTCATTATACTGGAGAGCTCTTGCGGCGCTCGGTACGCGCTGGAGCTGCAGTGCGCGCGCGGCGAGTGGGGCGCGGCGCATCAGCTCGCGGTGCAGCACTGCCCCGCCGCCGCGCCCGGTGTAGCCTTGCACCGCGCGACACATCTCGAGCTGCTGTGAGTGTGTCATTATACTGGAGAGCTCTTGCGGCGCTCGGTACGCGCTGGAGCTGCAGTGCGCGCGCGGCGAGTGGGGCGCGGCGCATCAGCTCGCGGTGCAGCACTGCCCCGCCGCCGCGCCCGGTGTAGCCTTGCACCGCGCGACACATCTCGAGCTGCTGTGAGTGTGACTCATTATACTGGAGAGCTCTTGCGGCGCTCGGTACGCGCTGGAGCTGCAGTGCGCGCGCGGCGAGTGGGGCGCGGCGCATCAGCTCGCGGTGCAGCACTGCCCCGCCGCCGCGCCCGGTGTAGCCTTGCACCGCGCGACACATCTCGAGCTGCTGTGAGTGTGACTCATTATACTGGAGAGCTCTTGCGGCGCTCGGTACGCGCTGGAGCTGCAGTGCGCGCGCGGCGAGTGGGGCGCGGCGCATCAGCTCGCGGTGCAGCACTGCCCCGCCGCCGCGCCCGGTGTAGCCTTGCACCGCGCGACACATCTCGAGCTGCTGTGAGTGTGACTCATTATACTGGAGAGCTCTTGCGGCGCTCGGTACGCGCTGGAGCTGCAGTGCGCGCGCGGTGAGTGGGGCGCGGCGCATCAGCTCGCGGTGCAGCACTGCCCCGCCGCCGCGCCCGGTGTAGCCTTGCACCGCGCAACACATCTCGAGCTGCTGTGAGTGTGTCATTATACTGGAGAGCTCTTGCGGCGCTCGGTACGCGCTGGAGCTGCAGTGCGCGCGCGGCGAGTGGGGCGCGGCGCATCAGCTCGCGGTGCAGCACTGCCCCGCCGCCGCGCCCGGTGTAGCCTTGCACCGCGCAACACATCTCGAGCTGCTGTGAGTGTGACTCATTATACTGGAGAGCTCTTGCGGCGCTCGGTACGCGCTGGAGCTGCAGTGCGCGCGCGGCGAGTGGGGCGCGGCGCATCAGCTCGCGGTGCAGCACTGCCCCGCCGCCGCGCCCGGTGTAGCCTTGCACCGCGCAACACATCTCGAGCTGCTGTGAGTGTGACTCATTATACTGGAGAGCTCTTGCGGCGCTCGGTACGCGCTGGAGCTGCAGTGCGCGCGCGGCGAGTGGGGCGCGGCGCATCAGCTCGCGGTGCAGCACTGCCCCGCCGCCGCGCCCGGTGTAGCCTTGCACCGCGCAACACATCTCGAGCTGCTGTGAGTGTGACTCATTATACTGGAGAGCTCTTGCGGCGCTCGGTACGCGCTGGAGCTGCAGTGCGCGCGCGGTGAGTGGGGCGCGGCGCATCAGCTCGCGGTGCAGCACTGCCCCGCCGCCGCGCCCGGTGTAGCCTTGCACCGCGCAACACATCTCGAGCTGCTGTGAGTGTGACACATTATACTGGAGAGCTCTTGCGGCGCTCGGTACGCGCTGGAGCTGCAGTGCGCGCGCGGCGAGTGGGGCGCGGCGCATCAGCTCGCGGTGCAGCACTGCCCCGCCGCCGCGCCCGGTGTAGCCTTGCACCGCGCAACACATCTCGAGCTGCTGTGAGTGTGACTCATTATACTGGAGAGCTCTTGCGGCGCTCGGTACGCGCTGGAGCTGCAGTGCGCGCGCGGCGAGTGGGGCGCGGCGCATCAGCTCGCGGTGCAGCACTGCCCCGCCGCCGCGCCCGGTGTAGCCTTGCACCGCGCAACACATCTCGAGCTGCTGTGAGTGTGACTCATTATACTGGAGAGCTCTTGCGGCGCTCGGTACGCGCTGGAGCTGCAGTGCGCGCGCGGCGAGTGGGGCGCGGCGCATCAGCTCGCGGTGCAGCACTGCCCCGCCGCCGCGCCCGGTGTAGCCTTGCACCGCGCAACACATCTCGAGCTGCTGTGAGTGTGACTCATTATACTGGAGAGCTCTTGCGGCGCTCGGTACGCGCTGGAGCTGCAGTGCGCGCGCGGCGAGTGGGGCGCGGCGCATCAGCTCGCGGTGCAGCACTGCCCCGCCGCCGCGCCCGGTGTAGCCTTGCACCGCGCGACACATCTCGAGCTGCTGTGAGTGTGTCATTATACTGGAGAGCTCTTGCGGCGCTCGGTACGCGCTGGAGCTGCAGTGCGCGCGCGGCGAGTGGGGCGCGGCGCATCAGCTCGCGGTGCAGCACTGCCCCGCCGCCGCGCCCGGTGTAGCCTTGCACCGCGCGACACATCTCGAGCTGCTGTGAGTGTGACTCATTATACTGGAGAGCTCTTGCGGCGCTCGGTACGCGCTGGAGCTGCAGTGCGCGCGCGGCGAGTGGGGCGCGGCGCATCAGCTCGCGGTGCAGCACTGCCCCGCCGCCGCGCCCGGTGTAGCCTTGCACCGCGCGACACATCTCGAGCTGCTGTGAGTGTGACTCATTATACTGGAGAGCTCTTGCGGCGCTCGGTACGCGCTGGAGCTGCAGTGCGCGCGCGGCGAGTGGGGCGCGGCGCATCAGCTCGCGGTGCAGCACTGCCCCGCCGCCGCGCCCGGTGTAGCCTTGCACCGCGCGACACATCTCGAGCTGCTGTGAGTGTGACTCATTATACTGGAGAGCTCTTGCGGCGCTCGGTACGCGCTGGAGCTGCAGTGCGCGCGCGGTGAGTGGGGCGCGGCGCATCAGCTCGCGGTGCAGCACTGCCCCGCCGCCGCGCCCGGTGTAGCCTTGCACCGCGCAACACATCTCGAGCTGCTGTGAGTGTGTCATTATACTGGAGAGCTCTTGCGGCGCTCGGTACGCGCTGGAGCTGCAGTGCGCGCGCGGCGAGTGGGGCGCGGCGCATCAGCTCGCGGTGCAGCACTGCCCCGCCGCCGCGCCCGGTGTAGCCTTGCACCGCGCAACACATCTCGAGCTGCTGTGAGTGTGACTCATTATACTGGAGAGCTCTTGCGGCGCTCGGTACGCGCTGGAGCTGCAGTGCGCGCGCGGCGAGTGGGGCGCGGCGCATCAGCTCGCGGTGCAGCACTGCCCCGCCGCCGCGCCCGGTGTAGCCTTGCACCGCGCAACACATCTCGAGCTGCTGTGAGTGTGACTCATTATACTGGAGAGCTCTTGCGGCGCTCGGTACGCGCTGGAGCTGCAGTGCGCGCGCGGCGAGTGGGGCGCGGCGCATCAGCTCGCGGTGCAGCACTGCCCCGCCGCCGCGCCCGGTGTAGCCTTGCACCGCGCAACACATCTCGAGCTGCTGTGAGTGTGACTCATTATACTGGAGAGCTCTTGCGGCGCTCGGTACGCGCTGGAGCTGCAGTGCGCGCGCGGTGAGTGGGGCGCGGCGCATCAGCTCGCGGTGCAGCACTGCCCCGCCGCCGCGCCCGGTGTAGCCTTGCACCGCGCAACACATCTCGAGCTGCTGTGAGTGTGACTCATTATACTGGAGAGCTCTTGCGGCGCTCGGTACGCGCTGGAGCTGCAGTGCGCGCGCGGCGAGTGGGGCGCGGCGCATCAGCTCGCGGTGCAGCACTGCCCCGCCGCCGCGCCCGGTGTAGCCTTGCACCGCGCAACACATCTCGAGCTGCTGTGAGTGTGACTCATTATACTGGAGAGCTCTTGCGGCGCTCGGTACGCGCTGGAGCTGCAGTGCGCGCGCGGCGAGTGGGGCGCGGCGCATCAGCTCGCGGTGCAGCACTGCCCCGCCGCCGCGCCCGGTGTAGCCTTGCACCGCGCAACACATCTCGAGCTGCTGTGAGTGTGACTCATTATACTGGAGAGCTCTTGCGGCGCTCGGTACGCGCTGGAGCTGCAGTGCGCGCGCGGCGAGTGGGGCGCGGCGCATCAGCTCGCGGTGCAGCACTGCCCCGCCGCCGCGCCCGGTGTAGCCTTGCACCGCGCAACACATCTCGAGCTGCTGTGAGTGTGACTCATTATACTGGAGAGCTCTTGCGGCGCTCGGTACGCGCTGGAGCTGCAGTGCGCGCGCGGCGAGTGGGGCGCGGCGCATCAGCTCGCGGTGCAGCACTGCCCCGCCGCCGCGCCCGGTGTAGCCTTGCACCGCGCAACACATCTCGAGCTGCTGTGAGTGTGACTCATTATACTGGAGAGCTCTTGCGGCGCTCGGTACGCGCTGGAGCTGCAGTGCGCGCGCGGCGAGTGGGGCGCGGCGCATCAGCTCGCGGTGCAGCACTGCCCCGCCGCCGCGCCCGGTGTAGCCTTGCACCGCGCGACACATCTCGAGCTGCTGTGAGTGTGTCATTATACTGGAGAGCTCTTGCGGCGCTCGGTACGCGCTGGAGCTGCAGTGCGCGCGCGGCGAGTGGGGCGCGGCGCATCAGCTCGCGGTGCAGCACTGCCCCGCCGCCGCGCCCGGTGTAGCCTTGCACCGCGCGACACATCTCGAGCTGCTGTGAGTGTGACTCATTATACTGGAGAGCTCTTGCGGCGCTCGGTACGCGCTGGAGCTGCAGTGCGCGCGCGGCGAGTGGGGCGCGGCGCATCAGCTCGCGGTGCAGCACTGCCCCGCCGCCGCGCCCGGTGTAGCCTTGCACCGCGCGACACATCTCGAGCTGCTGTGAGTGTGACTCATTATACTGGAGAGCTCTTGCGGCGCTCGGTACGCGCTGGAGCTGCAGTGCGCGCGCGGCGAGTGGGGCGCGGCGCATCAGCTCGCGGTGCAGCACTGCCCCGCTGCCGCGCCCGGTGTAGCCTTGCACCGCGCGACACATCTCGAGCTGCTGTGAGTGTGACTCATTATACTGGAGAGCTCTTGCGGCGCTCGGTACGCGCTGGAGCTGCAGTGCGCGCGCGGCGAGTGGGGCGCGGCGCATCAGCTCGCGGTGCAGCACTGCCCCGCCGCCGCGCCCGGTGTAGCCTTGCACCGCGCAACACATCTCGAGCTGCTGTGAGTGTGACTCATTATACTGGAGAGCTCTTGCGGCGCTCGGTACGCGCTGGAGCTGCAGTGCGCGCGCGGCGAGTGGGGCGCGGCGCATCAGCTCGCGGTGCAGCACTGCCCCGCCGCCGCGCCCGGTGTAGCCTTGCACCGCGCAACACATCTCGAGCTGCTGTGAGTGTGACTCATTATACTGGAGAGCTCTTGCGGCGCTCGGTACGCGCTGGAGCTGCAGTGCGCGCGCGGCGAGTGGGGCGCGGCGCATCAGCTCGCGGTGCAGCACTGCCCCGCCGCCGCGCCCGGTGTAGCCTTGCACCGCGCAACACATCTCGAGCTGCTGTGAGTGTGACTCATTATACTGGAGAGCTCTTGCGGCGCTCGGTACGCGCTGGAGCTGCAGTGCGCGCGCGGCGAGTGGGGCGCGGCGCATCAGCTCGCGGTGCAGCACTGCCCCGCCGCCGCGCCCGGTGTAGCCTTGCACCGCGCAACACATCTCGAGCTGCTGTGAGTGTGACTCATTATACTGGAGAGCTCTTGCGGCGCTCGGTACGCGCTGGAGCTGCAGTGCGCGCGCGGCGAGTGGGGCGCGGCGCATCAGCTCGCGGTGCAGCACTGCCCCGCCGCCGCGCCCGGTGTAGCCTTGCACCGCGCAACACATCTCGAGCTGCTGTGAGTGTGACTCATTATACTGGGGCACACCTGTGACACGCGAAGGAACGTAAGCGCTGTGGGTAAGTATGTGGGCGTGCGCTGTCGGTACACGCGTTAATTGTTTGCGCGGGTGCGAAGCGCGTGGCGCGGACGAATCGCGAGGCGCGACGGCACCCGATCGACACCAGGCGGGTCTCTCAGGGACGAGACAACTGACCTCGGTGCGGGGGGTTCGTGGCCATTCTGTATGTGATAGGTACTATTATACTATTCTGTGACTAGGTGATTTGTACCTGACAAAGGAGGTCATTTTACACATTTTAGAATACACTTTGCTATATAGGTACCGAGTCTTCTGGTTTCTATAATAGGCGCCATTTCATTTTGAAAATTTTGCACTTTTTCAATTCCATACAACCATTTTCCATACAATGAGAAAAAATTACTCTGTAAATTATTCTCTATTGTTTTTCTGAATTATCTTAATTTTACAGAAGCGTTAAGAATTAAGGAAGTTTTTAAACTTAATTGAACATTTTTCTGACGACTTTTTACTTCTTTTATTCACATGATATTTCGGGTCCAATTTATTTCCATACATGGGTATGGCATGGGGTTGGGGGTGGGCAACTTTATGGCCAGGTGTGGCATAATAGTACATTACTTAACAAGGGCGGTAAAACAAAAAATGTCTCGGATCGCAGGTATTTGACGCCCGAGCCGAAGGCAAGGGTGATAAATATGCGATCTGAGGCTTTCTTTATTACCGCCCGTGTTAAGTACTAAATTTTATGTCACCCCCTGGCCAGGAAGTGGGATTTCCCGCGCGCGGAGCGAGCGGTAATTGCCGCTTTACGGCCAGGTGTGACATAAAATCATATTTGTAATTCCAGAGCGGACTACCACGAAGCTCTGTCCTTCTACGAGCAGAGCATCATTACCGAGGACACCGACAGCGTTAAAGTGAAGGAACACAACGAGAAGTGCGAAGCCGGCGTCGCCCGCATGGCCATACGGTGCGGGGACGTCGTCAGAGGCGTCACTGCCGCTATGAAGCACGCACACGACATAGGTAAAGCCCATAGATGTAACTTGATTTACAACCAGCCGAAAAAAATGGCCCCCGTAGTGGGGCGGTACATTCGTGTTGGTATTTTGTGTTTACAAATTTGACACCTAAGAGGAGGGGTAGGGCAAGCTCTCTCCATACAAACTTTGTGCAGGATTTACTTCGTTTGTGTTTGCATTAAAGTTATGATTTTTGGTCAGTATGCTTATTTTTCTGATAGCTATTTCGTGATATAATTTTTTTTTTAAATTTTTTAATTTTGAATTTTTTTGAAATATTTGAAAATTTTCACATCACGATCTTCGTCTATCTAATATTTACAATCAAAAAAATATTATATTTGTTAGTGCCAAAACCGACGAATAAAACGTGCACAAAGTTTGTATGGGGAAGGCCTTGCCCTACCCTGCGCCTTAAGACTAACAGCTGTAAGTCTTTTTTGTACGAAACTATTGTAATGTAAAGAATTGTCAGTGTCTAATTGGGCCACATTTTCCACAATTTCTGTTCGGTATTGTTTATTTGAATATTACTAATGTCATAGAATAGTATAATAGTATTACATACAGAATGGCCACGAACTCCCCGCACCGAGGTCAGCTACCTCGTCCCTGAGAGACCCGCCGGGTGCCGTCGCGCCTCGCGATTCGTCCGCGCCACGCGCTACGCACCCGTGTAAACAATTGACGCGTGTACCGACAGCGCACGCACACATACCCACAGCGCTTACGTTCCTTCGCGTGTCACAGGTGTGCTAATGTGTTGAATATTAAATTATCAATGAGAATACCAAGACGATTTATAGGTATGAGTATGTATATGTATATATCTAATAAACTGCTGAGAAATAGACTATTTCCTTACACAGAGTTGCTTAAAGACTGCGCCCAGTTACTTGAAGACGAGAAACAGTACTCCCACGCAGCGGCTTTATACGACCACGCCGGCAACACAGAGAAAGCGGCATCACTATACATCAAACTGAAATCCTGGCTCAAAGTAGAGGCGCTCCTCCCCAAAATAAATTCCCCAAGCATCCACATACAATACGCCAAAGCGAAAGAGGCAGAGGGCCGCTACCACGACGCTTTAAAGTCTTATCTCAAAGCTGGCGACTACGAGCCAGCCATAAGACTGAACTTGGAAAAGCTCGATGATATAGACGAAGCGGTGAACTTGGTACAGGAAACTAAGTCAGTGCAAGGCGCCAAGATGGTAGCAAACTACTTTCAGAACAGTGATGATCCGTCGTCGGCTATAAAGTTTCTGGTGATGTCGCTTTGTTATGACGAGGCGTTTCAGCTGGCGAGGAAGAATGGGAAGCTGCATTTGTATGGGGAGATATTGATACAGACATCACAGGCGAGGCCGGAGGATTTCAGGTATATTATATTAAATATTAAAATCAATACATTAGTCTGCAAGTAGGTCTAAATGGCACTTTTACAAGTCAAAATATGTCTCTATCAATGTAAATTAAAAATAATACAATATTATATATTGAAATTTGTATCTATTAACACTTTATGGGCAATGCCTGAATTAAACGAGATTGAATTGAATATAAAATGTTTAAATATAGGTATTGGTGTTTAGTACCTGTTTGATAGAGATTTTTTTTTGGTGGACAATCTTACACAAATCAACTTATTCCCAAACTAAGCAAAGCTATTTATTAGAGTAGGTACCTACAAATGTTTGGCCTTCTAACTAAACGATTAGAAAACAACTTGAGAATTGTCTATTGTTTGTAGTAAGTTTAAGCTGCCTACACAAAGCCCTGCTTGCAGTGCCCTGTAGGCATGCAGGGCCGATTTAACAGATAAAAAAATCGGCCCTGCATGCCTACACACAATACGATTTGGCAGTGGCACTGCAAGCAGGGCCCTGCAGGCAGGGCTTTGTGTAGGCAGTTTTAAACGTAGCTAGGCTGGGGTACCAATATTACTGTTTTCTCAATTCCAGATCGTTGGCCTTGCATTTCGAAGGAGAGAAGAACCACCTGCTAGCCGGCAAGTTCTTCTTCCACGCAGGAGAATACGGCAAGGCCATGTCACACCTGCTCAAGAGCGGGGGAGAGGAAGACGAGAGTATCAGCATAGCCATAGACGCGGCGGCGGCCAGTGATGATGAGAGGCTCACTAGACGGTTAGTTAGATGGGTATTTGGTTAGTTAGTTAGATAGTTAAAAAAATCCTTAGGAACACGTGGGCAATTTCGCGTCTGCTGAAGGGTCGTAGGCGTCTGAGGGAAGAGGAGATGAAACTTATTTCATTACTCTAAGTGTCCAAACGGAACCCTATAGGTGTCACTCACGCGTCCGTCCGTCCGTCGTCTGTCACACAGGTTTTACAGCCAAATGGTTGGAGCTACAGTCTTCAAATTTTTACAGTATAAGCATCTTGTTGGGTCATACAATTTGTCAAAATGTATGGGCTACCATTCAACTAAAGGGGGGCGCGAAAAAAAATTAGTTATAGGCTATATAATACGCCTTTGTTGCTTGATGTACGAGTCTGTCTACTCGTAAAAGTTCTCGTAGTTACTCTGTGAGATGTAGACTCGCGAGAATTTTTTAAGTTTAAAACCCCGGTGATCTTGCCATTTTGAAAAAAAAAATCCTAATTCTGGCTCCAAAAAAATCATTGAATTGTCAAACCTGCTCACAATCTTTTACGACAATCGGTTGAGAAATGCGACCAGTAGAGCAGAACATTCAGATGGACATAAGGAAATCAAGCTGAAACAGACATCTTCGATCGCTTTGCTCACTCGGTCATATTTTTGTGCGCAGGTTGATAGAGTATCTGCTGGGCGATACTGACGGCACGCCGCGCGAGCCCAAGCACCTGTTCCGGCTTTATATGGCGAAGCGGCAGTTTACAGAGGCGGCTAAGACAGCTGTGAGTTCACCTTTTGGCACAGAACAGTATAACATACAGAACGGACACGAACCCCCCGCACCGAGGACAGTTACCTCGTCACTGAGAGACCCGCCTGATATCGATCGGGTGCCGTCGCGCCTCGCGATTCGTCCGCGCCACGCGCAAACAATTGACGCGTGTACCGACAGCGCACGCACACATACTTACCCATAGCGCTTTCGTTCCTTCGCGTGTCACAGGTGCGGTTTTGGTTTTATTGATCTTGAAAGTGCGGAGTAAGGGTCGAGGCGGGTAAATAATGGATATATTCCCAGTATAACTCGCCTCTATCCCCTGTCTAGCTTAAAATTTAACCCCCTTATTCATAAAACTTAACAAACCTCTGCTAATGAAAATGTTGTTTGCTCTTTTCTCACAAACGTAAATGTCAAACGACTATTAGTGGCTATTTAACTAATAGAGGTTTGATGGTCGTTTATGAATAAGGGAAGTTTAATGTCGTTGTAACAATAAAATGTGGCTTTTTCCATCCCGGCAGGTGATAATAGCGGGCGCGGAGTGCCGCAGCGGCAACTACCGCGCCGCGCGCGACATGTTGCGCGCCATGTGCGTGTCACTGCGCGCGCGCCGGCTGCCCGTGCCGCGCGACATGCGCGCCGCCACCGCCACGCTGCACGCCTACATACTGGTGCGTATGTTAAATAAATTTTTCATCTCTCCTGTTCGGAAAGTTCGATTTTCATGAGTAGATAGCCGGGTTGAAAATCGCTTTTCCAACCCTAGGGTGGAAAGTATTTTTTTTTTAATTTCCATACGCCGGGGCTGCACGCCTGCCGCGCTTGGGTGCTGCGCGGGCAGCCCGCCACGGGCGCGTGGCCCGGCCGGGGCGCGGGGCGCGGGCCGCGGCGGCGCTAGCTGCTGCTGGCTGCAGCGCGTGTTTTTATTACTGAATCCTTAGAATATCATTTACTATTAATTTTATGTCTCAATTATTTTCCTCATAGTCGAAATGAAAAGTACAGTGTTTAACTCGGGTGAAAGCACCCATTTCACCCTTGGACTATTGGCCAAAATATCTCGGGTGAAATGGGTCACTTTCAACCCTTGGTTAACAATCTACTATTATGTTAACTACGCCAGTAGATCAGGCACGCGCAAAGTCCACAATGCCAACTAAAATAAATTTGTTTTGTCTCTTTTAATTACTGTTTTATTTTTGTTTCTTTGATATTTTTTCGCAACTGTATTAAAAAACGTCGTTTGATACACGTGCGGAAGTGTCATGTTCACTCGTCCCGAGTCTTGTCCCTCGCCAAGCTCGTGCATGATGATATACCTTCCGCACTTGCATCAAAATGTAGTATTGCGTGTGCAGGTGCGCACACACGTGCGGCGCGGGCGGCATGAGTTAGCCGCGCAGCTGCTGTGCCGCACCGCGCAGGAGGTCAGCTTCTTCCCCACGCACCAACGTACGTATACCACGCCACTACACCGGACATTCCACGAACCTGTGCGTCGCACAACTAACACAACGCAACACACACACACACACAACTATACACTCTAGAGTTTTACTCAACTAGCCCAATACGGTATTAAACCCATAGTCAAATCAGCAACTTTTTATCAAATGTCAAAAACGATTTGTTAATATGAAGTTTGTAGGGAAATACTGTCTTAGTGACGTCACTAAGACAGTGTGAGTAGGTTTGTTCAAATCGGCGTCCTTTTTAAATGTTTATGCTTATAAAATCTTTCAATTAGCTAAAATAAATTAATAATTGATGTTTTTCGAGTATTTTCGTTAGATCTTTTATTAGTCAAGTAAAAAATAATTTATTTTTACCTTAGTTTAATACCCTATTGAACTTGGCCCCTTTTATTGTACCTAATGTGTTTTACTGTAATTGTGTTGTTTGATTATATAAGACCAATTCTGTCTAAAATATAGTACATTAAACAAAGAATGGGAATAAAACAAAGAATGTCTCAGATCGCAGGTATTTTACGCCCGAGCCGAAGGCAAGGGCTATAAATATGCGATCTGAGGCTTTCTTTATTATCGCCCGTGGTAAGTACAAAATTTTATGTCACCCCCTGGCCAGGAAGTGGGTTTTTTCGCGCGCGGAGCGTGCGATAATGGCCACTTTATGGCCAGGTGTGACATAAAATAAATTAAAATAGATTAGACAAAGGCCTAATGCGTTGTGTACCTATTTAGATCAAGTTGCGCCAACTTACGATTACTGGCCGGTTCACGTTAAATGGGTCAATCAACTTTTCTTTGTTGCTTTTCTTTCCCGTCAGTGAGGAGACAACAGTAACCGAGATTTTATTAATAAAAACATTATTTTTTTAAATTATGCATATGGATGCTACTGATTATTTATCAAAAATGGTAGCACGAGATATATCGGGACAACTTTTGGCAGCTACTAAACCTGTTTTTTTTCGGTTTATCGCTCATATGTTCTATACAAAGCATCCTATAAAAAATGTGAAAGTTTAGATGTTTGGTTAAATTGCATTATTAAGATGCTTGTTACTCAATTACGCACAAACGGCGTGACGGATCGTGGTGAACCTCGATATACAACGAGTTTATAGCCTGCATTAACATATTAAGATACTTTTTATCCCAAAAATCACATCCGGCAGACGATTTTAGAGTGACTCAGGAGAAGTAACCATGGTAACGAGCAACAAATAATAGTTGATCCACCCATCTACCTAGGAGAACAGGTTGCGACCCAAAATGTCTGGAGATTCCTGGAAGCAACGGGTATAAACAAAGAACTTTCTGCCTAAATAGTTCATTGACTGGTCGAAGCGGCATAGAAGGCTCACAACAAACCAATAATAAAAATAAGCTTCTATAGAGTCTTCGCGTTTAACATTATTCTTAAACATACAAAAGGCCTCATCCACAAGTTCCAAGTCGCTCAGCGAGCTATGGAGAGGGCTATGCTCGGGCTTTTTAGACAGAATCCGGAATCAGGATATCCGACGGCAAACTAGACTTATCGATATCAAAGGCGCGACACGGGTCTGTCGGTGTGAACCGAGTGTCGGTGACCTTTGCCCGTCCGAGGAGCGTTTTCCACACACCGCGCCACCCTCGCGCGCCCCCGCTCGCGTCCGGACACGCACACATAGCCGCGAGACGGGTTTACAGCACACATCTGCCCTCCTAACTAAAAGTGCAATAACTAGGTTCAAGCTACTTTCGAGAAAATGGCGCGCAAAAATTTAAATATTGTTTATTTGTATCTCCATTATTACGCATGCTATCGACTTGAAACTTTGACTAAAATATAGACAATATTATGAAGCTGATTTGTACGTACATATTTTTTATAAATCTATTTATTTAAACAGTTAAAAATCAGAAAGCGCGGTTATGTTTAGTTAACTTAACGTATAAATTATATATTTACTAGGCATAACTGCAATAAGTAGACTACTTATTGCAGTTATCGCTAGGAAAATAAGATATTGCGTTTTTGTGTAGTAAGCATGGCTATACTTACTACATCAAAATGCAATATCTTATTACTACTACACAAAAGTGCAATATCTTATTGACATTTCATGCAGTGTCTTTTCTTTGGTTGTACGTTATTTTATAGAGAAATTTTTTGAAGAATTTCGTTTCAAAGAAAATGTTTGATATATTATCATTTCACATAATAATTACAACGTAGAATAGTCACTTTGTACAAATTCAAGTCATACATTTTTGATACCAATATTTGTTAATATTTCGATATTCATGTTCATAGAATTACAAGTCAAATAATAATTATTAATATATATTATTTAGTTTAGTTAAACTTATTACGAAGACCGGAGGTTTATAGAATTTTGTTTCTCATAAAAATAAATCTCATATTATTATTTCATTGAATAATCCATTCGCAAAGTACTTACTTGATGGAAATTTTTATCCTAGTTTTTTGTTACAAAAAAAAATAATATTTCGATATTTTCTATAATTTAAATTATTATAGTTAATATATTAAATTAGATAACTAGGGAAAACATTTTATCGAGTTACGATTTTTCAAGGCACATAAAAAAATACCTAACACCAGAAGTCTAAGGCGCCTTAGTCTTTTGAACCTAACCTAACGGAGTCGGTTTTGTTCCGGAAGGTTTTGCTCGCTCGCTTCGCTCGCTCGCCCGATAGCCAAGTTTGAATGTAGATACAAGTCGGACTTTCAGACAGGTATTGTGCTTTGCTTGTGACACGTTTTTAACAATTTCGTTGAAATTGAAATATCGATGGAGCCCCGCTTTGCGCAATCTCGCATGCATGCATGCATGCATGCTAGCAAGCAAGCAAGCACTTACCTATGCATGTATGCATGCATGCAAGCAAGCAAGTAAGCATCAAGCACGTATGCATTCATGCAAACAAGCAAGCAAGCACGATTTTTCAAGACACATAAAAAAACCTAACACCAGAAGACTAAAGCTTCGCTTCGCTCCCGCCTTAGTCTTCTGAACCTAACCTAACAGAGTCGGTTTTGCTCGCTCGCTTCGCTCGTTCGCCCGATAGTTTGGATGTAGATATAAGAGGGACTTTCAGGCAGGAATTTTGCTTTGCTTGTGATGCGTTTTTAACAATTTCGGTTAAATGAAAACACCGAACTAAAAATGTTAGTGAAACACATTATTCTAATATTTGATAAGCTGATTAAATGTATGATTAAAAAAAATAGTTTTTTTAAAATTCTCGGGTTTGCGTCTCAGTGAAATATGTTTAATTGAAGTAAATTAGGCGTTGATACAAAAATATTCGAAATAAAAATATAAGGAAGGATACCAAATACTATTTTATATAAGTTTCTAATAAACGAAATCCTTTAAAATTTCTGTCTGCGAAACTAAGGAAACACCAAACATAATTCTACTATTTGATATGTGTATTTAATAAAAAAATATTTTATATCATTATTTGAATTGTGTTTCTGTGAAATATTTTTCATTCAAGTAAATAGTCATGGTAACAATAATATTCGAAGTAAAAATACAAGGACCAAATATTACATGAAACATTTTCTGCGAAACAAAATTTTATGAAATTTCTGTCTGCGAACCAAGGGACCACCATGTACATAACTCAATTTGACTCAAAACTCGAGTTATTGCACTTTAAGTTAGGAGGGCAGTACCCCTCGCCCCGCAGTTACTAGGTGCTTTACTACGCATAAGTGCAATAACTTGAAAACATTTGCAATTTGTTTGGTATAGCCAAATTGTATTTCCCTGCTCTTCCTACGAATAAACGCAATAACTCTACTTATTTCCTTAAAGTCAAATATACTATTAAGGACGAATAATAAGAATCCTTAACAAAAACGCAATAACTAAAGTTATTGCGTTTATAATTAGAACATTAATATAAACCAATAATGAATTCTACCAATTATAAATGCGATAACTATACTTATTGCAGTTATTGTTAGGAATTGTTCATAATTTCGCTTAAAATATTTTTCAACCGAGTCATAAGTAGAGTTATGACGTTCTTTATAAGTAAACCTAAATTCACTTCCTTAGATATTGCACTTTCACTTAGTAAAAAGGTGTCAAATCTAAAAGATACGTAAAAACTGTCTAAGAACAAAATATAGAACTTTTCTTTCTGATTCCGAATATATACATAACTCAATTTGACCCAAAACTCGAGTTATTGCACTTTAAGTTAGGAGGGCAGACATGCTTCGGTGTCGCTTCTTATTACGTTAGTATATATCTTATTTGACGACCGCTTTAGCTTAGTTGGTAGTGACCCTGCCTACGAAGCTGGAGGTCCCGGGTTCGAATCCCGGCCGGGGCATTTATTTGTGTGATGAGCACGAATATTTGTTCTTGGGTCTTGGATGTTTTCTATGTAATGTATTTAAGTATTTATTTATCTATATAAGTATGTATATCGTCGCTTAGTACCCATAGTACAAGCTTTGCTTAGTTTGGGACTAGGTTGATTTGTGTAAGATTGTCCACAAATATTTATTATTATTATTATTATTTATTATATAGCACTGAGGATAAGCAGGCTGAAGTGGGAGTGGGCGGGGCATATTTGTCGGAGAGCCGATGGCCGATGGGGCAGACGAGTTCTGGAGTGGAGACCGCGAACGACTCCCCGCCAGGTGGACCGACGACCTCAAAATAGTGGCGGGAAGCGGTTGGACGCGGAGAGCTGAGAACCGGGTGTGGTGGCGTGAATTAGGGAAGGCCTATGTCCAGCAGTGGACGACAGACGGGCCGAGGATGATGACGATGATTTGTTATTACAGATCAAGTGTCGATCCTGACGTCGGCGGTGATCGAGTGCCTGCGCGCCGGGCTGAAGCACGCCGCGCACCACTGGGCGCGCGTGCTCATGCAGCCCGAGTACCGCTCGCAGGTAGGCTCACCCCCAGATTCAGTTGATGCTGCTCAACCAATCTCATACTCATACTCATACTGGTGTTTTGGAGGTTTCCACTGGATCTTCCCCCGGCTACGCTCCAACCGCGCACTCCTTGCAAAAATAAAAGGTTGGATCACGCTAAATATCACGTTTTAAGTCTCATTCTACAGTCTAAAGCTCCGAGATGCTCAAATATTCTCTCAAATCAAAAAACTCGACAGCGCGTCTGATATTGTTCTGCAATCAAGCGCGCGCTTCAAAGCGCTTTTCGTCGTCTTTTATAATGCGCATTAAGGTTTGGAATTCCCTGCCAGCATCTGTATTTCCGAGTGCATATAACCTGGACCTATTTAAAGCAAGAGCGAACAGGCATTTTCTGGGTGAGCTCGCTTCATCGTCGGCCTCTTCTTTACCCCCTGGCTAAATGCTGGCCAAGAGCAATCTCATTATTAATAAAAAAAAACACAAGCGTCCAAAGGCTACTGTGTCTGCTTACCTTACCCCCAGGCCGCACGCTCGTTTGCCACCGCCGTAATATAAAAAATGTAATACTCCAGATCGACCCAAAATACGCGAAGAAGGTGGAATCAGCAGTGCGTCACGCGCCGCGCAGTGCGCCGTCCGCCGAGCCGACATCGCCGTGCCCGCAGTGCGCCGCGCCCGTGCCGCGCCCCGCGCTGCGCTGCGGGCGATGCGAGGCCACGCTGCCCATGTGTATTGCCACCGTGAGTACACGGCTTAATACTCGCTGCCAGACTTAAAACTAAAGGTTGTCACGCACGTAAACGCCTGCAGTACATTCCGTAACGGCATCGCTCCCTCGGCTAGACAGCTCGCCGTCGCCGGGTGAAGGCCGCGCTTGCAGCTCGCTGCCGGCGAGTCGCCGCGCCGCGCGTACTGCGCGCGATCGGAAGGGCACAGCAGCGATCTTAGTCCGCACGGACCGTGTTACACTGTTGTTTCCAGCAAAATTTCCTTTGAACACCACGGCTGCCCTAAACTAAATTCAAGTATCTCAATTTTTTCGACTTTCGTTCTTTTTGCATATTTTTAAAAAGCCGCGGAAAATGCATATATGAGTATCAATATTTTTTTTCTAGCCCTCTTATTTTCCAAGTTGTTGATAATTTTAAAATTCAAGTATCTTTTTTTGGCCTCTAATTCTACGCTGGAATCAAGCAACTTGCCGATGTTTACGCTAAAAGTAAGCAACTCAATGGGGGAGATACTTTAAATCAATATGGTTATTGATGAAAAAAACCTGAAATCAAGCATCTCAAGTTACTTGTATATAGAAAATTCAAAAAATGAAAGTGCGTTCTAAGCAGAAAGCATTTTTTGCCATTTCTGATTAAACGAAAGATAAAAATTATGAACAAAAACTACTACAAAACTACCTCAAAAGTTTTTTCGCTCTCCTGTAAAATTGCCAAAACTGAGATACTTGAATTTGGATTAGGACAGCCGACCAGTCCGTGCGGACCAAGGTCACTCCGTCGTAGGGGCTTGATAGGGACCGCCTGGTATACGCTTTGCTTGTACCGATATGCCGTTTGTTGCGGTATGTCGTTTCAACGACATAGGTCCTCAGCGCCTGAGTTGAACCTTATGGCGGCGTCGATAAGGCGCCATTTCCTTACAGAAGCAATTAAAAATCGCCTTAATGGACATCGTCAAAGACGTACCTTTTGCTCGGGAATGCCACAGATATTCGTAATATTTGAATGAAGACGTTTTTCCTCTCAGGGTCTGCACATAGTGAAGGAAGACTTGACAGCGTGTCCCGAGTGTGATTTTCCTGCCATCTTAACTGAGTTTACAGAGTAAGTACATCACTAATGTAATGACAATGACAAAATAAACCCCATTAGAGTGGCAAAAGGCTGCGAGCCTTTGAAGAAAATACAGAGGGCTCGATAGTAGTAGCAGCTCAGTAAGTCAGTATGCAAGGCAAAGATTCGCTGTGATGACTTAGTGGTTTGGGTGGCCTATCACGGATAATTTTAATTCTAAATTGATATTTGTTTTATGTGATTAGGAAAAATGATTAAAAAATTATATTGAATACAAAAATACAAAAATAAATTAATACAAAATTATGTTTGTAAGTCTGATGGTCTAAACTGTTACAAGTAACAGAACGGGTCAATTAAATTTTCCTTGTTGTTATTCTGTCCCGTCAGCCAGGAGACAACTGTAACTAAGTTTATTAGAAAAAAATTATAATTTGGACTTCTAGCATGCTCAAGCGTTGGCCCACGTCAGAATGGGTTTATAATCATCACTAAAAATCATGTTTAATAGAATTAAAGTCTGTAAAATCGCTGTTTTTAAGAGTGACCCAGGAGACGTAACCATGGTAACGAGTGACAAGAAATAATTGATTGACCAACTTAAACTATGCCTGGATTTTATTTTCAGGGTCCCTGTACGCATTTTCTCCAGCTGACCGTATTTTTGTTTTCCCAGATTGCTTCAAGAGGAGGGCAAGTGTCCGATGTGCGGCGAAAATGTGGACTATCGACGCCTCATGAAGATAGACGACGTAACGCCATACATGGACCTTAACACCGCCGATTAAGGTGCATATTCGTTTAACTTAATGACTAGTGACTTGATTTAGGTATTAAATTAGTAAAACGATAGTTTTGTTAATTTGACAGATTCTGCAGCAATTGTACTTATAGCTCAAAAATATCTGAGTAGGTATGCACTCTAACGCCTTGACAATAGAGTCGTGTTCAAACATCTTTGAGCATTTCCAATATCTAACATGTCATTGGAACAAAACAGAGCGTGGTCTAAGAACACAAGGATTGACAATCCGGATCATGAGAGTAAAGATGTCACTGCCGAAGACACACACTTACGTTCGCACAGCATCGATAGGCTGATGCCGTAGCTTGTGGCACCCATAGAATGACACAACAGAAGCAGCAGAGAACAGAATGTAGTAACAGATGTATACTTCGTACAAAACTCTAAGTCCAAATAGGGATGACGACACTATAAAAGAAAATCAATAAATCCAAATTTTCTACATAAAGGCTCAAATTCTCAATCAAATGGCGAAAAAAGTAATTCAAAAAAATAAATAATTACGTAATTATAAGTCTTCAAAGTTTTAAGAGTGGGTATGTTTTGTCCCTTTTCCGCAAAACGCACCTTTGTATTGAACGATCGTCATTTACTATGGCGCTACTTAACAGTGACGTCACGGTTAGGTAGCACTTTCTCTCTCTAACTACGAACATTCTAACCGTTGTAGCTTCGTTATTTTTTGAGATATTTGAATAAGATTTTCACTATTTGGCATAGTATTATGTCTTCTTTCTATTGAAGTAATAATTTTTTTTGAGTCGACATCCCTATTCTGTCAAACGAACACAAGCAAATCGACTTAGAGCTCTGACTGTTAGGTAGATTTGTGCTTGCGTTAATTTGACAGCACTTGGCCTTACTGTGTACTATACAACTATTTTTTATTAATAATGGGATTGCTCTTGGCCAGGATAGCCAGGGGGCAAAGATGAGGCCGACGATGAAGCGAGCTCACCCAGAAAATACCTATTCACATAAATAGGTCCAGGTTACAGTTCCCGGCAAACTTCTTGAACCCATCGAAACATTCCCTCTCTGTCGCGCATGCAAGTTTGCACATAAGTGCGACAGAGAGGGAAGGTTTCGACGCGTTCAAGAAGTTTGCCGGGAGCTGTATATGAATTCGGAAATACAGACGGCGGCAGCGAATTCCATACCTTAGCAGTGCGCATTATAAAAGATGACGAAAAGCGCTTGGTTCGAGTAAGAGGAATTTGAACCAGGTAAGGATGGTAGCCCGCCGTAGTCTGGATGTCCGGTGTAAGAAGGCGGTATGAGCTCATGGAGCTCCTGAGCACACTCACCAAAGTACAATTTGTGGAAGACCCATAGACACGCTACTTTGAGTCTATGTGCCATACCAAGGCGCAGTATATTATTGTGTCATGGAACAGAGCACATGCTTTCAATTCAAAATCATTGAATTCTGGCCATTAATTCGGCACACAAAATTAGATACGCAAGAGCGAGAGCGCAAACTTCAAACGTGCACGTGATGAATAAGGATAGGAGATGTGACGGGTTTGTAGCAAATGCAAGTACGCTCACAATTAAAATATTAATGCGAATCTGCATTAAAAATAATAAAAATGTGAAACTCTGACTGTACTGTAGAAATAATGTGATTTATCGTCCGTCCATTGAATTCTATAATTTTATTTAATATGAAATAAATAACGTGTATCAAGCACAAGTGCTATGATTATTACGGTTACGTATTGTGAAATGTAATTTATGTCACACCTGGCCATAAAGTGGCCATTATCGCACGCTGCGCGCGCGAAAAAACCCACTTCCTGGCCAGGGGGTGACATAAAATTTTGTACTTACCACGGGCGATACTAAAGAAAGCCTCAGATCGCATATTTATCGCCCTTGCCTTCGGCTCGGGCGTAAAATACCTGCGATCTGAGACATTCTTTGTTTTATCGCCCTTGGTAAGTAATGTACTATCATCTACTTTGAGATAAAATAACGATAAGTTAAAAACGAATAAATGTTGAAAAAAAAAGATTGTTTTAATTTTCTATTCTTCCTTGCTCAGTGAAAACGTGAGTGTTTATAGTCCAGGTTAGTTTACGACTTTCGGGGTACTTAAAAGTACACAAATAAATAAAATACCACAAGTAGTGATGAAACATTTAATTTTTCATTTGAAAGTATACCAAATTGTAGTTACACGTCCGATACTGAGATTCAAATGAAACGCAAAACACGATGGTATTATACAAAATTACTTTCGGCACTACCACGGAACGTCGCTCGATTCTCGCCCGGACATTTCAGACGTCGTAGAGCGAGAATGGAGCGAGTTAGTTTCCCTTAGTAGGACCGACCTATCCTCAGTTACCCTACAATCGATCAAATATTGCCCTAATATAATTACCACTACCTAGCTATATCTTAAGTAGAAAATACATTTATACAACTTAAAATAATGACAAGACGATTATAACGGAATAATAAACAATTAATTGTGCTAATAATACAAAGGAGGCTAAGTTAACCCGTCCAACGCTACGTCGCCAGCTAGAATTAACTAGACTACTATAGTTGACGGCCAAGTATGTAACTAGGTAATATTAACGGAAAACGACTGATTGAGGCGGGGCCTGAAAATTAGCATAGTTAATGACTGTCTAAAATAAAAACCTTATTTAATTTATCAAAAATTTATGTGGCAGACTATGGGTAATAGCAAACTTATTGCCCCATAATATTTTTATATATTTATTATTTATAGACTAATCATTATAATTAGTAACGAATGATTACCCTTACAGCAGTAAGAAAGTAATATGAAAATGAATAGTACATTACTTAACAAGGGCGGTAAAACAAAGAATGTCTCAGATCGCAGGTATTTGACGATAAATATGCGATCTGAGGCTTTCTTTATTACCGCCCGTGTTAAGTACAACATTTTATGTCACACCTGGCCATTATGTCATACCTGCGATCTGAGACATTCTTTGTTTTACCGCCCTTGTTAAGTAATGTACTATTATGTCACCCTCTGGCCAGGAAGTGGGATTAACCGCGCGCGGAGCGTGCGGTAATTGCCGCTTTATGGCCAGGTGTGACATAAATTAAAGTACTAATACGTTTTAGGGTGTAAGACAGCGTCACATAGTACGTAGCAGTCAAGATCACCAAATACTTGGAATCAACCAAAATGGTTAATATTGTATGGTTCATTAAAAAAGCACATTCGCATTTAGTTACATACTTGACCGAACATGTACTTTCATTGAAGTCCTTCTATCGAACAGTTATAAAATGGAAATTAAAAGTTCTTATGCTCTGGTCCATAAGGGCTATAATTTCCAAATCGCTATGTATAACACCGACAAAGAACTAGAATGAACATTAATTCTACGCTACCGAGCCGACAGGCGAACGTTAACGAAACTTACAACGCAATATAAACTCTGCCCGCTTGACATAAAGCTCTTTTTAGCTGCACATATTGCTTACCCAAGTTATTAGGCAGTATTTAGTCTATGAAATACGACGGACATGTGTTTTACAAATATAACAGAGACAAATATTGTGATTGCACAAAACATAAGGCGAACACATTGCACATTGCTTTTTATAAATAGAACAGTCCGTTTTATACTTGTAAAGAGGTTTCGCGATTTTACACCAAAATAAACTTAGTCAGCGTCATAAATATACAATTTTCGACCTTACCGCTGATCAATAAAATCCAAGAATGTATATATATTTATGATGCCTACTGTACAAGACAAACAGGTTACAAAAAGCTAACATTGGTGTTTGCCACGCCGCTACTAAAAAGGCTTGTATGCGGCTAAAATGTTAATACAATACTTTTAGGACACCACTTCGATTTTCAAGGGTATTCGGAGTGATGTACAGTGCTATGTACTTAAGGCGCAGGGGTGGGCATTCTCCATACAAACTCTGTGCACGTTTTATTCGTAGGTTTTGGCACTAACGAATATAATATTTTTTGGTTGTAAATATTAGATATGCGAAGAAAGTGATGTAGAAATTTTCAAATATTTCAAAAAAATGAAAAATTAAAAAAAAACTAAAAAATATTACACCAGGAAATAGATATCAGAAAAATAAGCATACTGACCCAAAAATCATAACTTTAATGCAAACACAAACGAAGAAAATCCTGCACAAAGTTTGTATGGAGAGAGCTTGCTCTACCCCTCCTCTTAAGTGACATTTTTATACCATGGAATTGGGCATATGGCAAATAATCGAAGTCGAATAGGTGCCCATATCCACAGTGTTTAATCATTTTTATAGCTAGAGCTAAATGACGGTTCGATTAGTATAAAATGTACAATGATAGATGGATTAAAAAATATATATGTCCGACGAAATTTAGACACAGTTTTTACAAGCTTTATATTGTCCTTCAAAATTTACTAACTATTTTTCTCTCAATTGCCGGTATCCGATTTAACTGAAATTTGGCATGGGATAAAAGTACTTACTAGGGATCGACGCTGCACAAGTATTCGACATGGGCACTCTCTCACTCGAACAACGAAGATTTATCTTTATTCGAATTTAAGCCTTGTCATTTTGACATTTATAAAGTGCCCATGTCGAATACTAGTGTAGCGTTGAGCACTAGTACTTTTACCTTACTATGTAAATTCGATGACAATGCAATATTATGAGTCCACCAAGGAGAGAAGATGGCAACTCCTAAACTACACGAGATAAACACGGCGTGCTTGGGCTCGTTGGAACTGTGCAAAAAATACGATCGGCAACACATAAATACTGACCATAAATTGCAGTGTAGATGCATTTAAGAAAATTTACTATTAGGTATGTATTTTTTAACCCATCCTGTAATGGAACGGATGAAACTACTTGGCGGGGGCAAGCTAGTCGAGAGGCCAACATACCCATATATACCGTCAAAAGAGTGCACTGGCTCCTTCCAATATATATCTGTGGCATATATCATATATATAATCATTATATAAAGTTGGACGAATCATACGATAATTTTAAAAATAATTTCGTTCCGCAATAACACAGAGTGGTTACTTATAAAATATCAAATTTATCATGTTTACTTCATAAATATGTTCACTTATATTTCATAAATATTTATATTCTCAGCTGGCCGGATATTTTAGTGTAAATAATCGCCAGTCCACTCTTTTAAACTTACGGAGCTCTCTTTAAATATTTACAGTAATATATATAAAAATACTTTTAAAATCATAGACATGATGGCACTTGTTTGTATTATAAAAGAGTAGAAAATCAATATACAGATAAAATAAATTTACAAATTACGAATCGTAGTTTGACACGTCGGAGACTATTTAAGAACGAATTTAACGTTAAATAAAACCGATTTATGTATAAAATTGAAATTTTACATCTAGTTAATAAGGGAATGTATAAAAATTAGTTTCAACTACATATAGTTATCAATGTAACCTCAACAATAAATACTATAATTCTTTGGTTTCATTTTAGTCGTTTACTTACAAAAATTCTGCTTACATTAATTCATTTGCAAAATAATTTTATGGATAAAATGCGCGCGTTGCGTGCTAAGTGGAAATACAATAAGGTAGTAAGGTACAAATAAGGGCGGAGCCACCGCTTCGAGCGGCGGCGGCAGCGAGATATCGGAGCATTTCACGCTCATTAATCGCCTCCACTTCAGCCGCCGCTTGAAATCGTGGCCCCACCGTAAGAAACCGCGAGAAACCTTGCATTTGGCACTACAAGACTCAATGTGAGCTCGATTCGAATTCGAAGGTACCTACTGTTCTACCGAGGCTATCCTAACACCGCTATAATACCTGTAGTGTGGCCGAGAGCCAGTATAACTAGTTACAACTAGTAAAGAAGTATAGAAATGCTCTCGGACGCCTATTCATAAGATTTGTCGGAGTTCGCACCACACCACACTAGTATGAAATATTACAAATAAGCCTACCAAATTTTGCAAATACAATTTACAAAAGACATAATTTTGTCGATTCTAACTCTGCATTCGTACGCGCGTGTACCGTAAAAGACTTTTATGTCACATCGGGGCATAAAGTGGCCATTATCGCACGCTCCGCGCGCGAAAAAACCCACTTCCTGGCCAGGGGGTGACATAAAATTTTCTACTATTGTAGAATCTCAAATTTTATTTATTCATCTTCTAAAGAAACAAAAATGGTATTATATTACGACATTTGTTAAATTCTACTAGTGCGGTGCGGTGCGCGTTCGTGTCTGACGCACGAACTCTGAGCCATATACAATAATAGTGCATTAACAGCTCCATCAAAAACTAGACCTTATTCATACAAATCATCAAGTAAGAATTTGTTAGAACGCTGCTTTTTAAAAAGCCTTTGCTACTATACAGGTTCAAAGCGCGCTCCATCGTGCAAAGTTATGAACACTGGTTAGCAAACTTAGCAGGGGCGGAGCGTCCACACAACTCGATTCCTACCGGCTTGCCTAATTTTCAGCCAGTGCTGTTCTTTTACTACGTCATGAAGAAAAAGAAAGGCAAGTTATTTCTGGCTTCCCTAAGAATATCTTTGACGCGCCGCCACTGAAACTTAGGGTCTGTATCATTGGAGCTACTGTAAGTGCGCTAGTTTGGGTACAGCGGCGACGACTCGGACGCGATCGCTGAACTGTGGCGGAGGCGCCAGCACGGGGGCGGAGTCCGAGGGCCCGGCCGGCTCCTCCGGCGGCGGCGGCAGCTCCGCTAGCGACACCGCGGCCCTCCCGCGCCTGCCCGGCGCCTTATCCACGTCTACCCCGAGCCTCTCCGCTGCAGATTTCCCTCTGCCTATAGTCCCGCGCAGCATCGCCGCTGTCGCCCGCTTCCTGGTCAATGAATTATGTCGCTGCATGGCCGGCGGCGTCGCTAAACTTTCCGACGAACTGTGCACCGGCTCCGTACTGATAACATCGTTAGATGACTTAACCTGTACCGAGCTGCAGAACGAGACTTTGTCGCGTCGCGGCGGCTTGGCCTGCGCCTCCTGGTCGGAGGAGACGCCGGACGACGAGTTGTCCCCGTCGTCGCGCTCGGCGGACAACTCGTCGCCGCACGACTTGGACGACTTGAGTCTGGTCCGGATCTTCTGGATCTCGTCTACTGAGAACGAGTGCTGCATGGAGCTGGAGCCAGAACTGCTGCCACTGGAAAAGAAATAACAATGTTTCAACCCCTCACTAAAATGGTATTAAGCTTTGGAGCTTAGAGCATCGAATCAAAATTGTATGAGAATTGTATTGTTTGAGATTTGGGGCCTATTTCTCGAAGCTACAAGTTACAAATTACAAGCGGAAGTCTCTTTCTTATTATTGGTACCACGGAATAATAATAAAAAACAGTTTTATTATTACGTGGTTGGTACTGAAAAGACTTTTGCTTGTAATTTGTAAGTTGTGGTTTCGAAAAATGGGCCCTTGGTAGAGTTGTTGATACATTTGGCTGAATATAAAGCTGTCTGAATGTCAAGGACAAATGATGTTTACGTCACGACTGACCATAAAGTGGTAATTACCGCCCGGTTCACGTGCGGAAAATCCCTACGGGCGGTAATACAGAAAGCTTAAGCCTCAGATTGCAAATATTTGACACCCGAGCCGAAGCCAAGATAGGTAACTATTCTTTGTTTTACCGCCCTACGTAAGTAATGTACTATTGTTCATTTCAAAGACATTATGACTATTCATTCGACTTTCCACCTTCACACTAGTACAAGTAAGTACAAGTAAGTACCTAAAATAAAGCGTTTAACCTATTCACCGCTACAGTCGATTCTGTAAGTTGTGCCTCACACGCCAGTCTTCGAAGCAAAATACTGAAAATGAACCTTAATAAGTACTTGATAGCACGTTGCCTTTACATCGACTTGATCGACTCGATATGAAGTGATTGGCGTGTGGGGCACCTAATGTCTTGACTTTATATCAAGTCAATGGCGGTGAAAAGGTTAATGCTACTTATTAAAACTAAGTTTGATAGGTAGACAGGCATTTCAACGCATTTTGTATCTGAGATAAACCCAATAATATGGAAGGCCACGTAGAAGACAGTAAGACTGACCGACATCACAAACATATCGACACAGTGGATGTTTTACAAAAAAATGCTGATGTGCGCAGGGCCACAGTCCAGGTATTTATTTGGGAAACCATAGTAATTTGAAAGCTAAAGCAATGATTTAGAGCTCATTTTTATTTGTTGATAAGGTCGCTAAAGACTCATAACATAATCATAAGTACCTACAGCCGGCATTAGATACATCGGTACTCCTCGGGGCGCTCAAAGTTACCATGCATGGACCCTTACGTAAATAGTTTAACTGAGACAGCGGCCTTAAACCGCCCGCGTGGTCGTCTCGGAGGTTTCCCTTGGACTTTCCCCAGGCCACCCTCCAACCACGCACTCCTATCGCTTTAATGGGCCCGGCCTATAAAGCCACAGTCAGGTTAAAAAAAACAGACAATAGAGTCTTGTTCGCTCCGATATATCTGATGGGGACTGTATCATGATTTTGCCAACCATTATTACAAGTGAATAGAGTTCAAAATTCAAAGAAAGCGAGTGGCTAGATTGGTTATCATATCAGCTAATGAAAATGAGCTTTACAGAAATGAATTAATGATTTCAGACCTTTTTTTATTTATTACAAACTAGACAAGTGATAATGATATTTAAACCACGACGAAGTAACACAAAAACATTTCCCCAGTGACATAAATAAAATAACTAAAATTATACCTTGTGGATTTTTTTGATATTCGACTACTAGAGTCTATAGATATGAATTTTCGCCTTCAAGCTCATGAATTGTGGCGTATATTGTTGGCCTGTAATTGTAAATGGTATGTGATTTGTCTTATTATTGTACATGGTAAAATAAAAGTAGGTAAGGTATGGTATACCTACATATAACAGGTAAGTAAATAAATATCAGAGACGACCGTATATACTAACTAGGTCTATCGTTTAACAGACCGCGTTTGTGACAGGAAAGGGGTGAAATGGTAGATGTCAGTGGGTAGCAACTGCCGCCCGCTTTCCTCCCAAGTCATCTCATTAAACGGTCGGGTTATAGGCAACATCTATTAACCCTATTATATTCGTCAGGTAAAAAGTAAATAGACATGTTTTTCCCGTGTACCCTTCCTTTCTCGTCCCTTTGAGTCCTTCGCTACGCTCAAGATTCTAACACTGGATCACCTTTGAGTCCCTTGCTGCGCTCAAAATCCTAACATAAATTTACACTAATATGAGACATATTCTCATTTAACAAGAGCTCAACGTTACGGTTGACACGCACTTGGAAAACTGACCCCCTTATTCATAAACGTCCATCAAACCTACCTATATTAGTTAACAAGCCGCTAAAGTTTGTTTGTCCTTATCTGTCACTTTGACATTTACATTTGTGGGAAAGGGACAAACATAATTTTAGATAGCAGAGGTTTATTAAGTTTTATGAATAAGGGGGTTAGTCTTTTCCAAGTGTCAATAGTTGTTCTCTTATTAAGATCCTAACACTCACACCACACCTGTCACACCTGTGACACGAGAAGGAACGCAAGCGCTGTGGATAAGTATGTGTGCGTGCGCTGTCGGTACACGCGTCAATTGTTTGCGCGGGTGCGTAGCGCGTGGCGCGGACGAATCGTAACCAGGCGGGTCTCTCAGGGACGAGGTAACTGACCTTGGTGCGGGGGTTTGTGTCCATTCTGTATGTAATACTATGTATTATACTATTCTGTGACTGAATCCACAGCTAGTCTGAGGTTGGTAGGTATGTTATCGAGGGTGTTACCTGGCGTTGCTGTTGGCGCTGGTCTCCTGCGGCGGGCGCGGCTCCTTGGGCTGCTCGTCATCAGACTCGGACATGCTGTAGTCCGGCTCGGGGATCGGCGGCGCTGGCGTCGAGTTCTGAAACAGACGTACAGGGTAAAGATAAACCTCGTTATTCATATATCTTAAACTTTTGCTTGTCCCTTTCTCATCAACACAAATGTGAAATTGACAGGTAAAAAGACAAGCGAAATTTAATGGAATTTCGGTTAAACGTTGGTTTCGGTTAGAAAGGAGTATGGTTGATCGCCGATTTTAACATTGATGGTCGTTTATTAGCCTGAACTGGATGGACTGATGGCGAACTCCGTTAAGTTTTTAGGGATATGCTCACTCAGTCTTTCCTATGAAAGTTAGGCCCGAACTTAAGAGAGCCGGGGCCTTTAGGCTTTATATTCCGTCACTGTACTATAATGTATACTAGGCTGATTGGGCCCCTAGACCGTGGCCTTGTAGGCCTAGAGGGAATACCGTCGCTTGAAGACCGCAACGACGCCGACTTGGGTGTGGTACTGACCTGGCGCACGACGCCGCGCGCGGAGAAGGGCATGGCGTAGTGCGCCGCCTCCTCCGACTGCGCGCGCGCCGGGCCCGCCCACGAGCGCAGCGACGCCGACTTGCGCACCTGCACACAGCAGCCATCGTTATTCGGATTCGGTAATACCGTAATGAAATGCTATGATAGGCTAGTCTGTTAGTGTTTGACTATGAAACATATTCATCGTATTGCTCGACACGGCGATCCTGTCAGCACTGGTCGGCTGAAGCACGGATGGGCTAGCACAACTTGCTGCCAAGCCGTATTTCACGCGATTCAACGATTCCTGTCTTTTTCGAATTGAGCTAATTGGAAAGCGGAGGGTACATTTTTCTCTTTTCTCGTCGCGTCGCGGGGGCAGGTATGCCAGCCCCGCAGAGAAGCTCCAGATTCACGTTGTGTCGTGTCGTGTCACATGGCGACCCTGCCAGCATCGGTCGGATGTAGTGTAGCACAGACAAGACAAGTTACCTGCGCGGGCTGGGGCGCGGCGCGGTAGGCGACGGGCCCGAGGTCGCGCGGGGAGGCGTACAGCTTGGCGCTGTCGCTGGGCCGGAACGAGGACAGCGGCGCGCCGGGCGGCGGCGGCGGCGGGTGCGCCGGCGGCGGCACGCGACCGGGACCTGCGCGGAACAAACACCTCAGCGTTTTGGATAGGAAAATTGTTAGGACTACGACCACTCCTGGCAAGAGAAGACAGAGGGTCATCGGAATACGAAATTCGTATCGTGCCGTCCCCTTCATTCTCATGTACTATCACTATATGAGTGAAAGGGACATCACTCTACGAAATTCAGATTTGGGTGTTCGGAGTACAGGCAGACAAGAAGGCGGATTAACGCCCTATCTGGTTGGTCATTATGTGTATAGTGCGCGCCATCCACGAGGATGTGCCCCTCCACCGCCCGTTCCGTACAACTACGCTGTGATTAGATTAGTATGAGATGCGCTGTGGAGGGGCGCGTCGTCGTGGATGGCGCGCACTATACAAGTGTGTTTAACTTTAATATGTTTCTTAAGGGGATACGTCCGCTAGCGAAAATCTCATTTTTTTAATCAAAGTGAAAATTGAAAAATTCAACACCACAGGTGGGATTTGAACCCACGACCTCTGGAATCCGTCCATTGCTCTACCAATTGAGCCACCGTGGTATCCCTTATAATGGTGAATTTTTCAATCTTCAACACTCATCTATTAAGCCTTATGCCCTGCTGCTGCTGCTGCTTATGGCCTGTGGTGTTAAATTTTTCAATTTTCACTTTGATTAAAAAATTAAGTGTGTTTAAGTCAGTTAAACATTAACAACCAGTTCGTCTTAAGTTTGCGATTTCTGTACTGTGCTTGGCGCAGTTACTAGGATGCATCGATTAACCAGGTTATTCTGGCTATATTTTCTAATCATCTTCTTAAGAGAGAGAATTTAAAATCAGGGTGTAGCTACGACAGAAAAAAAAAATATGTAGGGAAAATTCCTTGTGACACGGTGTATTAGTTGAGTCACCACATACCAGCAAAATTCATCCGCAACAACGGCTGGCTTAAAGATGCGTTTCCACCAAAAGTGTGCTGTGCTCTACGTTGTTATAAATGCGTTGATATCTACCACTCATATTAATTCGTCCACATAGCATAGTATAAGACGTATGTGGGGGAGTAGGAACGGGATCGTGAAGATGATCGCCGGTAGAGTGGACGAATCGATAAAGTGCATGTGAGGGCGAATCGATGAAGAGGGGGAGGAGGGGCCTTGTTAGTTTTAGTTATTTCATGTACTGTCTAACATAGTTTATAAGTAAAGAATGGTTACTAACAATCTAAAAAAAATATGCAATCTTTTCTAATATAATGGGTTTTTTTTTTCTTTTAATAGTACTGGTGAAAACGGAAAGCTTTCACATCCTCGCAGCATAGCCGCATGGCACGTCTCTGGGGGGAAGGCAGCCTAACGCACACATTTTTTTTAAATTAATTTACCAAAAAAGTTAGACGTTCAGCTCTTGCCGCTGCGCTGCTGTTAATAATTTCCTAAATTCTGCTGAAGCCGGGTCGAGAAGAGTAATGTGTTTACATACTTCCTTACTACTCGCTTCGCTTTCAAGTTTCGGTAATGGCAGCACCGAAATATGAGCGACGGAGCAGAATGTAGACACACTGCCGGTCCTTTGACTTCCGCACAAAAAACCCGCTCTTTTGGGGACCGCCGGGCAGCGCGAGTGGCAAGAGAAGTATTTATTTATTTAATCTTGCACAAAAGAAAATCTTATGGTACAAAAGGCGGACTTCATGCCGTATGGCATTCTCTACCAGTCAATTTTAGGGCGAAGCAGGAAAATTGTGTTGTGTTGTAGTATCGTGTTTACACACGCGTTAGAATGTAAACGTAGCATAAAAGATGTGAAAAGAGTATGGATGGACTGACCGTGCACGTCCTCGCTGGAGCGGGTGCGTAGCGGCTGCGCAGCGTGCTCGGCGGCCAGGTCCGGCGTCGAGTGAAAGTCGCGCCGCAGCGAGCCCGTCGACTTGCTCCACAACTGGAATTGACAATGGAGAATGTTAACTAATTTAGAATAGGGATGTCGACTCAAATATTTTTATTACTTCAATAGAAAGAAGACATAAAACTATGCCAAATAGTGAAAATCCTATTCAAATATCTCAAAAAATAACGAAGTTACAACGGTTAGAATGTTCGTAGTTAGAGAGAGAAAGTGCTACCTAACTGTGACGTCACTGTTAAGTAGCGCCATAGTAAATGACGATCGTTCAATACAAAGGTGCGTTTTGCGGAAAAGGGACAGAACATACCCACTCTTAAAACTTTGAAGACTTATAATTAAGTAATTTTTTTTTTATTACTTTTTACGCCATTTGATTGAGAATTTGAGCCTTTATGTAGAAAATTTGGATTTATTGATTTTCTTTTATAGTGTCGTCATCCCTATACCATTTTTCTGTATTCCCTGTTGTAAATAAAAAATATATGTGAAAGAATTATTTCGATACGTCCATTAGTTTCCAAGATATTGAATTTTAAAGTGCCGCGCGACGACCCGCCCTCGTGACGTCATAGTGCAACACTCGCCATCACGCGATTAGCGGGACTCACTTTAAATGCCTGTAAAATCAAAACTACTTGGTATTTTTGAATGAAACAAATACTAATGTATTTGTATGAATCAAAGCTTTACCGTAACAAACTTTCAAGTGATTTTGCAGACCTATTGACATTCTCCATTAGTTATATTAGTGAATAACAAAGTTATTATGAGTCTTTCAGCAGGTTTGAATCAAACCTTCTGTTTTCGTAAGCGGTGTCCCTTAAAATCTAACTGTATGGAAAGTTGTAGGTATGTGAGAGCTAACTTACATACCTACACCACTCATTCTAGTGCTCGTCGAAGCAATTTACTGGTTGTCCCGAGCTGTAGACTCGCAAAGAATCGAATATCACTCGGTGTCTTGGGCGCAAAATTGTATAACTCATTACCAGTCGAGTTAAAACTGGTGCAAAACGATATATGTTTTGCAAAAAAACTAAAAATACTACTCACAAAGCTCGCATGCTATACTATTGACGAATTTGTTGAGGTGCGCGGTGACCCAAATTGTGCATTATAATTGTAACATGCCAAATAATTATAGTAATGTAAAATCTATTGTTTTTGACTGTAAGTCTGAATAATATGTAATGTAATGACATGTAAAAATAATATTTTTATCAATAAATAATTGTATATTGTATATTGTTGAAAAGTTTCTACGAGCCGACAGCTGCCGACGCCATTTTAATTGATCTGTAATCGTAATCGTGCAATTAGCCTTCGGTTTAGAGAGAGAAGACTAGACAGAAACTCAATTTACCTTAATCCAGATAGCCTTGCTGCCTATATCTTTTGATTTCTACGTGATTTCAGTGTTGAAAATACGAGCAGCCAATGCTGCTACAATTTGTGTATCTTCCTGCAGCTGCATTTGATCGGCGTAGACTTTGGTCGGCGAGCATGCTGGCGACGGCGTTCTGGCATGGAGCGCCGACCGCGTGTTGGCGCTGTTATCGCCGCTCGAAGACATAGAGCCCTTCTGATTGCTACCCGAGGTGTTTAGGCTAGAGGACTCCAAACTTTTTAGCTCGAGGGCCATATTGCACCTGAGATAAATTCGTGCGTGACTTTCACGACTGACCACGGTTAGAAGTCCTTGCGGGCCGGACCACGCCCGCGGGCCGTAGTTTGGACTCCTTTGGACTAGACTGTTGAAAATAAAAGCATTGTAGTGTACCTTCGCGCGGTTGCGCTTCATCTCGGCGACGGAGGCGTAGACTCTGGTCGGCGCGCGCGCCGGGGAGTACGGCGGCGACGCCGACCCGCCCTGGAACGCCGACCGCGTCATCATGGCGCTATTGCCGCCGCTGCAACATCATACAAAAATATTTAGTTAACAGTTGATTTTGTATGGTTAGGTTATCCGATCGACTCGGTGAAGACCGGGGCACCAAAAATAGGTCCAGATGCAAATTGATTGTTTATTTATGAATTTTTTGTGGTCACCCGACCGAAAAGACTTCGATTGACACAACGATTGGGTATTACACTGGATAAATGGACAATGTACCCGTGTTAAATCTACCGTATAGGTTTGTGTCGACTTGAATCACGAAATTGGCCCTCCAAATCAGATCTAGATTTTTTTCAAAAATACTTCCACTTCTATCTGACTAATGGGTACTTATTGTCCTTCCTGTACAAAATCCTGGATCCACGCTTGAATCTTGAATTTATCTTGAACACGACTTGATCGGGAAATTGTCTTGTAACATTCGCTACTCAACGTGTAACATTCGGTTATACGTTGTTTCGCAGACAGAAGTTTCATAGATTTATTATTTCGCAGTATTTTCATTTCATAGAAAACATTTTTTTACAAAAGGGTCGCAGTTCTAACCTAACCTAACCCACTTTTCTGGTAGATCTAATTGGGCTCTACACAATGGCATTTAAGTTGCACCTAAAAAGTTAACGATTTCTGAAAAAAAAAAACTTTGTATGAAATGAAAATTCTATGAAACAATTCATTCTATCAAACATTTTTGGGGACACCGTAACATTCGCTACTCACATGGCGTCAGCGTCCGCTTGTCTCTGGAACAACTCCTCGAGCTCGGCGGCCGTGATCCGGCCGGACGCCGGCCGCTGCCGGATGGACGCCGTGCGCGGCGCCACCGGCGTGCCGGACTGCGGCGTGCCATCTGGGAACACAACGTCTAACATAACAACAACTGAACGCAAACAACCTCTACCTTTTTTAGTTTCGCCATGTCCGTCCGTCCGTCCGTCCGTCCGTCCGTCCGTCCGTCCGTCCGACCCCCGTTTTTCTCAGTAACCGTTAGTGCTAGAAAGCTGTAATTTGGCATGAGTATACATATCAATGACGCCGACAAAACGGTAGAATAAAATCTTAAAAAAAAATTTTTTTTAGGGTCCCTCCCCTACATGTAAAGTGGTGCTGCAAATTTTTTTTCTGCCAAACTCCATCGTGTGGGGTATCGTTGGATAGCTCTTTTAAAAATATTATAAGGTTTCTAGAAGCATTTTTTGATTAAAGAATTGGTTAGCGTGATATTAAGCTTTGAAGTGATAATTTTTGCTATGGTCAAGTGTCCCCCCCCCCTGCCAGCTAAACGGTGGCTACTAGGCATGTGAAAAAAATCATGGTAGTAGTATATAAGATGAATTTAAAAGGAAAACTATCACAGCTAAGTAGACATTACTAGTTAACGAGTAATAGTCGAACTTCAGAAATGTACTTTGCAAAAGCAAACGTTCGTACAATTTCCATTGATACCTTAGATAATGTTGTTAATTCTTTCAAAAACATAGTAAATATAAGTTTTCGAACTTTTTAGTCCACATAATGTAAAGGGTAGACGACTACGGAACCCTACCTTGCGCGTGGCCCGACACGCACTTGGCCGGTTTTTAATAGTTAAAATAAGTTGAAGCGACATGTTTTCTGACTATTTTTAGAGTTTAGTTTATGATTTTGTTTATTGACTAATGTAAGAATAATTTATTGTTACTGTTTTTAACTAACGTATTCCGAGTAATTTAGTGGATTATCTAGAAAATACTGCTTTAAAATAATTAACATAACTTAAAACTGATAAAAAAACTCAATCATGTCTAAAATAAATGAGTATAGAGGTCGATAGACTCAAACTTGTCAATGGCTATTCTTTTTCACGAGGTTGTGCACCTCTGAAGAAAATACAGAGAGGTTGCTAGTAGAAGCGGCAAAGATTCGCTGTGACGACGTAGTGGTCTGGATAGCCTAGAGGAGTGGTAAAGGCACAGGTCCAGCAAACCAGAGGCGCGGGTTCGATTCCCGTTTTACCCGCGTGCGAGTTCACGGTTATTTTTTTTCTATTTGTTCTGTGTTTTAACTTGAAGTTTATAAAATAACTAATTCATATCTGGGTCATTTTACGGAAAGTTGTACACTCGACTTTTTTTTTTTAATTTGGATAAAATTGGGTTTTTTCTACTCAGAATCGAAAGCACTTTCGTTTCGAATGATATAGGGGAAAAAAAGTGTCCCAATTTTTTTTATTCCATTCCGTTACCGTTTTCATACTAAGTTTGTAATGCTTGTATGGTGGCAACGGAATGGAAAAACTGAAAATTGTATGAAAAATTTGGGACACTTTTTTTCTCCTATTAGGTTTGAAAGTGCTTTCGATTCTGAGTTGAAAAAACCCGATTTTATCCAAATTAAAAAAAAAGTCGAGTGCACAACTTTCCGTAAAATGGCCCATCTAGCATAAGCGTGTGTAGACCCGCTACTGTTGAAGAGAGACTTAGGCTGGGTTGCACCAAACCAAACCGTCTGTAATCGTAAGCAGTGTTCGTCAAATCTGATTGTATGGAAAGTTTGGCAAGTTTCTATGGGATGACAGCTGCCGGCGCCATATTTGACGATGACCGGTCTGTGTTCGTACGTTGGTGCAACTGGCACTTACTGTTGCTGCCGTGTTGCACGGACTCCGCGGAGGACGACTTGCCGGCCACACTCAGCGGCTCACAGCTTTCTTCTTTCTCGCCGCCGTTTTCTGTCATAATGTTACATCATTAACATAACGCAACAATAACATATTATATATATTTTCTCAAAAATGGCCCGCAAACTGGACTTTAGTCGCTACATATTGGAAGGTAAAGTGTATAGTTTAAGGTCAGATCCAAATTAAAAAGTAAAAAACATTGCAGGCCACATATATGGCCTGCAATGTCACATATAAATTCCTTTATTTGTCGAGTTATAAACTTTTTAAAATGTAGAAACTGTCATATAAAAGGAGGCACAGGTCGTATTCAGCCAATTCAGCTCGTATTTTTCTGTTGAAAACGCGACGTTTTTTTGTGTCTCGAATAATTTGCGTTTTTCGGTGGAAAAATACACTTGCGGTTCTTTAAAAAAAATGAACGGCGGGAAAACATGATGTTTTTGACGTTTTAAGGTTATGTTTATCAAATCTTAATTAAATTTTTGTCGTATTTTCCCCATTTTTGAGAAAAGCACTATATTAGCCTCGGCCGGAATGGCAATTGCAGGCTTCGTATTATAATTAAACGGACTCGCAAGCTCGTCCGTTTAAACAAATACTCAGCCTGCAATTGCTCCCTTCCCGGCCACGGAAATAATGTACTATTATCTACACCCATATAATAAATCCTCTTTAATAAGTTCAAAAACCGTAGATAAGAACAAGAACCCGCTTTATAATATACTGTGCGGCTGTTGCGTGCGTCTGCGTCCCCTATTAGATCACGAAATAGAACACTTTAATGAGATCACGTACAATATTAAGACACTTGTGTTTTATTTAATGCCCCTCATTATGTACCAGTTGCATAAACTTCTATTAATATATATTTATTTTTCAATAATATATATATTTCTTACATATAACGCAACAATAACATAAACGAACTTTATAGTTAATTCAATGTTCGATTTTATATTGAGATATATTATACAATGCCTGAAGACTCGCCTCTTTAACCAACGTGCCCTGCGGCCTGCCCGCCATGACATGGAGCGCGCCATGCTCGGCATTAGATTGCAAGATCGAGTGAGGAATGACGAGATCCGAAGCCGCACGAAAGTGCGTGACGGCGGAGATGTCATTATCAAACTCAAGTGGAGTTGGGCAGGACACATTGCTAGGCAGAGTGACGGCAGGTGGACCAAAAAAGTGTCAGACTGGTGGCCAATTCATGGCAAAAGGAGCGTCGACCGTCCACCGGCTCCGATGGGTCGATGATATTAGGAAGATCGCGGGTCACTCTTGGACAAGACTGGCTCAAGACCGGGACAAAGAAAAATATGAAATTTATTTTCTACCTTATATTGGAGGATTGCGCTTAATACATTGAATTATCATTCAAGAGGCCGAACAGTGCTGAAATCAATCAGTGCTGTGTAGTAATATACTATCGGCGGCGATTACGTTAAAACGCGAAGTGTGGATTAAAGCACTGGGCTTAAGCGGGTATTAAACTGTCCTGAATCAGACGTCCTAACTAGTGGAGGGGAGTTGAAGCATCTCACTCTAACGTATAGGTCGGAACCCTTCTAAGTGTCCTGAATTCAGGACAGTGTAATACCCGCTTTATGCCGACTCCTTGTCGATAGTTCGGGGACGGGGAGTCCCTAGTATTGTAAGATTAGTAAGGTAAGGTAAGTGTTGGTGTAGTTAGTTACCCAGTCCGGCGACCATGGACTTGGCGCGCGCGCGGCCGACGCTGAGCGTGGTGCGCGGGTCGCGGCGCGGCGGCGCCGGCGCGGGGCTGCGCCCTGTAACAACCAACAAACACTTATTATTTATTTTATTTACTTACCCCATTATTCATAAACGTTAGGGTGTCCCTTATTTTACGATTTTCAGAAATTCATATCGCGTACCCCCTAAAAATAATGATACTACCCCAAAACACTCCAAAAAATTTTTTTAGGACATTCCTGTAATGGGAACCCGTGCCGACTTGCAACTGAAATTCCCATACAAATTACTATGGAGAAATTTGGTCAGACAGTAATTTGATAATTTTTCAGTGGTTTTCTGTATGCATCGAGATTTTTTTGTTAAATAATGTTTATATATGGCAGTGTTATACAAAGTTGATATAAAAATAAAACAAAAAAAAGGAAAAATTTTTGGTCATTATCATACATTGTATGGGGGAATCGCATGAGTGTCGGCACGGGTTACATTTTCAGCTTGTTTTGGGATAAAAGAAACCGATATAAGGGGTATGCAATACTAATTTCTGAAAATCGTAAAATAAGGGACACCCTAATAAACGTCCATCAAACCTATTCTATTTAGTTATCAAGCCACTTCTTCACTTCTTCTAAAAAAATGGTTTTGCATCAAATTTATGTTGATTTCGCCAACCACGTGTTCAAAGACGTTGTTCGGTAACGACGCCATGACAGTAGGCAAGACAGTGTACGGTAGTGGATCCCGCTCGTCGTCGCTCCCGGCGCGTGCGCTCACCAACGCGGCGACGAGCCAAATCTATCAAGCCACTAAAGTGCGTTAGTCCTTATCTGTCACTTTGACATTTAGAGAGATAGGGACAAACAACATTTTAGTTAGCAGAGGTTTGTTAAGTTTTATGACTTATGACTAAGGGGGTTAGTTATTTTCATTCAACAAATTTAAGCATACACATTTTTTCACTAAAGGCTCCTATTGATCCGAACGAGCATCCAAAGACATAGGCTGGGTTGCACCAAACCGTATGTAATCGTAAGCGGTGTTCGTCAAATCTGATTGTATGGAAAGTTTGAAAAGTTTCTATGGGATGACAGCTGCCGGCGCCATATTTGACGATGACCGGTCTGTGTTAGTACCTACGTTGGTGCAACTGGCACTTAGTGTACAGTAACAGCCCTAATAGCCGTAGGCCTGTGCTAAGACTAGCCCTAGTTTTATGTCAGACAACATTTTTTTCTCAAAAATGGCCTGCAAACTGGACTTTAGTCGCTACATATTGGAAGGTAAAGTGTATAGTTTAAGGTCAGATCCAAATTAAAAAGTAAAAAACATTGCAGGCCACATATATGGCCTGCAATGTCACATATAAATTCCTTTATTTGTCGAGTTATAAACTTTTTAAAATGTAGAAACTGTCATATAAAAGGAGGCACAGGTCGTATTCAGCCAATTCAGCTCGTATTTTTCTGTTGAAAACGCGACGTTTTTTTATGTGTCTCGAATAATTTGCGTTTTTCGGTGGAAAAATACACTTGCGATTCTGTTAAAAAAAATAAACGGCGGGAAAACATGATGTTTTTGACGTTTTAAGGTTATGTTTATCAAATCTTAATTAAATTTTTGTCGTATTTTCCCCATTTTTGAGAAAAGCACAATACCTATTAGCCTCGGCCGGAATGGCAATTGCAGGCTTCGTATTATAATTAAACGGACTCGCAAGCTCGTCCGTTTAAACAAATACTCAGCCTGCAATTGCTTCCTTCCCGGCCACGGCAATAATGTACTATTAAAGAGTGATCGGTTGATATTGTGCCTACTACAATGTCCATACCTCCAGCAGCTTTCCGGGGTAGCGTGGCCGCGTAGGGCCTCCCCGTGGCACTCGACAGCTGGTTCTGAGACTTGCTCGTTGGGACCGTGCATGTGTTGTGTTCGTTGCCTGCGATAATAACCTTACAGTTTATACTTGAAATCATTTCAGTTGAACGAATTGCACCAAAGCAATTCCTTCAAAAAGCTACTTTACCGTTCAAACAATAAGGTTCAGAATCCAATAACATTTTAATAGAAATACGTTCAATAAAAAGAATTTCAACCATACTTTGTTGTTTGTTGTACTTGAAATCATTTCAGTTGAACGAATTGCACCAAAGCAATTCCTTCAAAAAGCTACTTTACCGTTCAAACAATAAGGTTCAAAATCCAATAACATTTTAATAGAAATACGTTCAATAAAAAAAAAAGAATTTCAACCATACTTTGTTGTTTGTTGTCGCAAATTCACGCGAATTTAATAAAGGGCCGACGAACTCACGATAATGGCGTACTTGCGTTGTATTAAGAACGACCCCTTATGCTCGTTTGCTACCGTCTTTTTAGAAAAATATAGGGTACTGACCGTGTGTGGAGTGCAACGATACAACTGTCATGGAGACGAGCGCGCCCGAGCCCCGGATAAGCTCGACAACATGCTCGTGCGACGCCGCAGACACGTCCTCGCCGTTGATCTGTAATAAAATTAAGTAAGTACTTATTAATTTTAGCAAAAAAACTACTTTCTTTTTTGTACAGTCAGCAAAGAAAGTCCTCTATCACTTTTGGACTTTAACGTACACGTATATAGTCGAAAAGTGGTAGACCACTTTTTTGGTCGACTGTACCTACGTGAATATCGTAATAGGGCATAAAAATATTTACATACAATATTCTTGTTTTATTACTTTTATGGGAAGGCTGGAAAGATAAGCTGCTTTTAAAACTGCGTACAAAGCAAAGAATCCGAAAAGTCCAGTCTTTGACATTCGTCGAGTTCACTTGATTTAGGCACTGTAGCCCGGGACATCGCTCCGAAGGCCGCACCTCCATCAATGGAGAGGATGTTTTAGTCTCACGCAGTGAAAAGATACTTCATCTTATATTAGCCGAACTACTGGACATAGGCCTCCCCCAAAGAGTGCCACAATGACCGGTCCTGCGCCACCCGTATTCAGCGTCCGCGACCTTTACCAGGTCATCAGTCCACCTTGTAGGGGGTCTACCCACGCTGCGCCTTCCGGTCCGTGGTCGCCACTCGAGAACCTTTCGGCCCCAACGGCCATCGGTTCTACGTGTGTAGACACAAAGATACTCACCGCTACTAGAAAGTCCCCTTTCCTAAGTCCAGCTCTATCTGCTACGCCTCCCGCGTCTACATCATCCAGGTATTGTAGCCCGGGACACCGCTCCGAAGGCCGCAGCTCCATGAGTGGAGATGACGCCTTGGCGCCGCGCAGCACGAAACCGAAGCCTCGCCGCGCGCGGTGGAGCACCACTGTGCGGGTCTCGACGTTGCCGTAACTGGAATTAATTGAGACGTTTGTTAATAAGTCTGTCTTGAGGTCAAGCGTACAGCTTACCCGTGGCTAAAGTCTGTGAGCGTTTGAAGAAAACACAGAGGGATAGAGTGGCTTATGATTGGCCCTTCACGCGTTTAAAGAAATACAGAGGTGACGCTAGTAGTAACGGCTCAGAATGGAAGGCAAAGAATTGATGAACGAAGCGAGAGGCGCGGGTACGATACAGTCTTAGGCTGCGTGCGAGTTTACGGTACATTTTTTTAGTATCTACTCTCTATATCAAATAATTGAGTTGATAAAAGTACAGATTTCATCAGCTTACGATCTACACACCGATCAACCCATAGCCGTCTCATAGAAACTTGTCTAACTTGCCATACAATCAGATTAATGAACACAGCTTACCGTTACAGATGGTTTGGTGTAATTTTCCAGTCGAAGTAAACAGTAGATACACTACAACTAGGTATTATAATAATGATTAATAACAATATGTTAAAATACGAATGGTTATTAGTTACCACAGTATGTTTAAATTATGCTAGTTGACTGGTCACCGAGTGAGTGCCGAACGTCACATTACCTATATCTACGAGTACACCAAGCTAAGTAAAGGTGAATTGCAAACAAATGGTCCATTTTTCTAATTCACAATAGGCACCTGAATAAAAACTATTCGTCGTTCGTTCGAGATAATCACTACACAAATGATTTTTGATCGGAACAATAGGGTGTCGTGAGTTAGGCACTACAATTATTGTTTGTGTGTTTTAGTGCAACAAACATCATTGAAGAGGGTATGACACGGGCCAAAGGTGTTTACCAAAGGTTCGAATTGAATAGGTTTATCAAAAGTTTGAGTTTATATCTATCAATACTATCGCCATTGTCTCGGGTCATTATTTATTGGTGGGCAGCAGCACTACCTAGTCAACGTGGTGGGGTGTCGGCGTGGCGCTTGACTTCATCAGGGTGTCCCAGGGGAGAGAGTGCAGTTGCCGATTGCATTACGGCAAGGACGCACGTATGCACGAGTGCAAACAAGAGGGGGTCGTACATCTTGGCACCCTCTCACGTTTCTTTGTGTCCTTGTGTTGAAATTGTTCATTAAATTCAGTTAATAATTGTGGTGCGGACTGATTAGTGATTTAGTGACAAAGACAATCAAGACATTCAATTGTATTCTGAATAATAATTGACTAATTGTATTCAAATAGTGTAAAGTGAGTTGTGTGGTTTCATTAAATAATCATAATTATGGCTGATCAAGGTCAAGCTCGACATCCTATCCCGACATCAGAAGTGGGATCTGGACAAAAAATTGCGGATAATTGTGAAAATTTCTCTAATGAATCGATGTGGAAGAAAACGTTTGTACTTCGAAATGAAGAAATACGCGCTCTGATACATACATTTCGAATACCACAAATTAGAAGCAACGTGCCACTACCTGAATTACGAAAAAAAACGATATGGATCGAAAATCGCAGTGTACAACAACCGATTTGGGTTTGGCGACCACTTACTCGAAGGAATCGACCACGCACTTCAACGTATTGAATAGAATAGAATAATAAAACATTAAAAAACAACCACACAGCACCAGAAGATCATGAAATATTATACAAACAAAAAAACACGTAAAAGAATAACATTTACGACTAAAATTTCTACGCGTCAAAAATCACTAGGTACTAAACTGTGCAGGTGTTTTGGAAATTTGGATGTGTTCATGAACTTTGCTGACTGTATTAAATACATAGGATGACTAGAGAAATCAATTGCCGCAATAGTAGACAAGACCGGGCATAAGTTAGCTGATTGTCGACTGAAAGCTACGAACGTGAACCTAAAAACAACTAATACTGCAAGACAGGAAACACCACTATATGATCCACGGACCAACTCCATATGTTGCTACAAGTGTGGAATGACGGACCACATGAGATGACACGATATCCAGATAACAGCAGCGATTACGATGCAGTGCGTTCCGGTGCAAGACAGGGGAATCGGCGTGTCGAATGTGCTAATTAAAATGTGTTTTGTCCCTTTCTCATGTGTTGTTTTCATTTAGCTTAATTTGGGATGCTCAACATCGGTTCTGAGACAGGAATCTGGTATCAATCATTTTTAACAGATTTTGGTTACAACCATAAGTGGTGGTAAAGATTCAATAATAATAACAAGCAATGAAGCAGGGGGCCGACTTTTGAGTGTCGAACGCTCGATTTTTCACTCGATGTCTGTCAAATGGTCATAGTATTTTGACAGATCTCGAGTGAAAAGTCGAGCGTTCGACACTAAAAATCGGCCCCTAGCTAGGGGCTTCATATCAGTTGTGAACCGAACCGGACTAAAAATATAGTACTGAATTATCTCACGAGTGCGAGTTTGTGTAGTTTGTGGTGCATTGTTGTAGTTGTGGCACATACGAACACATATACAACACGAATTCATAGCTCCTACGCTGACGCACACAGACTAGACAATGTCGTGTCGTGTCGTGAGATAAAAGTACTCTACGAGTATGAATGGCTATGAATTAGTGTAAGGCCTGAGTGGACGTTCGGAGCGGAGCGTTCAGCGTCGCGTCCAGCGTTGCGGCCGAGCGTCCATACTATTTGTGTGGCGGCGACTCAGGGCACCAGTATGAGTTTCAATTGTTTGACATGCACGCCCCGCTGGACGCAACGCTCGAGCGTCCACTCAGGTTCTACACTTAGCCTTTACGTTTAACTTACGTTTTCTTAATCCTAGGCGCGGTGGCGCTGTACGTCTTGCTGAGAGCCATCTCTCGTCGCCCGTTCACGCGCGAGTGGTGGATGGGACCCGCTGCTAGCGCCTGCAATTCAAATATCATCATCATCATCATATCAGCCGCAAGACGTCCCCTGTTGGACCTATGTCCAGGCTTGTGCCTCCCCCAAAGAGTGCCACAATGACCGGTCCTGCGCCACCCGCATCCAGCGGACTCCCGCGACCTTTACCAGGTCATCAGTCCACCTTGTGGGGGGGCTACCCACGCTGCGCCTTCCGGTCCGTGGTCGCCACTCGAGAACCTTTCGAACCCAACAGCCATCAGTTCTACGTGCAATGTGCCCCGCCCACTGCCAGTTAAGTTTAGCGATTCGAAAGGCTATATTGGTTATTTTCTGATGCGATCACGCAGAGAAACTCCCAGCATAGCCATCTCCATTGCCCTCTGAGTGACTTTGAGCCTTCTTATGAGGCCCATGGTGAGCGACCACGTTTCCGTTTAGGGTATTTTTTTAGGGTTCCGTACCCGAAGGGTCTAAACGGAACCCTATTTTGGTGTCGCCCAGGCGTCCGTCCGTCCGCCCGTCGTCCGTCACAAAATTTGTCTCGAAGAATTTTTTGACTTCCCATTGACCTATAAAATGAAATTTGATAACAATGTTTATTATCACGTATATTTTAACAACAAATACTAACTAATATATTGATATTCCACACTTTTTCACTCAGTGCGCGGGGAACAGCCCCGCGGCGCGGCGCCCGAGCCCCGCACAGTGCCCCCCAGCACCCATCGTCGTATGTTGTTTACCTGGTGTATTTGTTGTTTACCTGGTGTATACGTTGTTTACCTGGTGTATATGCGCGTTGTTCTGTCGCATGCGCACCTCCTGCACGCAGTGGGCGGGGAACAGCCCCGCGGCCCCCGAGCCCCGCACCGTGCCTTCCAGCAGCCCGTCGTCCGTCGCGCCGGTCACTGCGGCACAACGTCATTACTTACATTCGCTAACGTCATTATATGCGCCAAGTCATTACATCCATCAACGTCATTACATGCACCAAGTCATTACATTCGCCACGTCATTGTAGCAACAACTTCATTGTCATCAGTATTATTTTCTTCAACAATTATCCTCACCAACAGCTGGTTTCAAAAATCGGTTGCGCGATTTTTTCGAGAATTTATTAAATAAAAAAAATGTACTATAGTGACTTTGTGAGCTGTAGACTTCGCTATTGGTATTGATTTTTTTAGCAAAATTAAAAATAACAGAATAAAAGGGGGGCCGTCCTATAAATAGGTAACACTTTTCATTTCATTGGTGTTTTTTTTGCGTATTCTGATTTTTAACGAATTGAGAATTTATAATAAAATTTGGTAAATTATATTTATCTACACACATATCATAAATCCTCTAATATGCGTTCGGAAACCGTAGAAAATGACTCTCATTTCAACATTCAATGAATTTATGGCAATTTTCTTATCTGTGGCTAAGGCTACAGCAGTAATAAAATATTTCATTTTAATCTCATATATGATGTTAAAATATTACGTCAAACAAAACTGTCAAAATTTAAACGTCAAAGTTGACATGTCCCTATTCTAGTATCACTGAAAATTCAAATTCAGTCGATGCGAAATGTCAGCTCGATGCTTTTTTTAGTATATATCGCACGAAATTTGAGCTAGAACGACATGATCACATCAGAATAAGGACTCTTTACTTTTTAAAATAACATTCAGGTATCTGTTGCCAGTTCTGATTTCGATATTTCCGCAACCGTGCAAAAAAGGTTGTATTAACACAATTATTGTATTTATTTACTACGGTTTCTGAACCCATCTTAGAGTAATTATAATATGTGTGTAGATAAAGTAATGTATGCAACTGTACATAATTAGGCATTAAAACACTCGTGTGACCTTATTATGAAACTCGCCTTCGGCTCGTTTCATAAAACACACTCGTGTTTTAATGCCCCTCATTATGTACCAGTTGCATAAACTACTATTATCTGTTTATATGATTGGTTATATTTTGTAAACTCACACACAAATTCTGATTAGTAATGAAACGAATGAAGATTTATGGATTAATTAATTCACGACCGTGATTGTATCTGAATTAGTTTGTTAATTGAGTGAGAATATGAGTTAATTCTAATGCCCAAAGAGGGGATAGGCGCGTCAAAAGTTGCTCTGTAACCCTAAGTTTTTATTTAATGCAGATTCTTTGTATTTTCGTAGAAACAGCGACTACATTTTGTTATTTATCGATTTTGGTCGTTTAATCTATCGGCTAGGTAATAATAAACCTGTACCTCTAGTATAAGTTTTTTCAAAAATAAACACGAACGAAGGCGTTTTCGTTTAGTCTCATTTTGTAAGGCAACGCGAGCACCGAGCAGCGCCTCTGGTGGCCTTACCTAGTAACTATTTTTTGGAATATAAATTAAGACTAAGCGCAAACGTGCTTGTTTGTGTTTTGTTTCGAAAAAACTTAAGCCGGCGCTAGACATAGCTTCAACTGTTAATTGCTATTGCCGGTGTCGGTTTTTGGACACATCAAAGCGTTCAAACGTTTGCAAAGCATGTCTGGCCGGTTGCGTCTATATGCCTTTGCGAAGTTTTCAAAGATGTGTGCAAAATCTTTGAAGCTATGTCTGGCGCCCGGGTTATACCTACTAGAGGTACTGTACGTACCTTCGACGATGTCCCCCTGGTTGAGACGCACGTGTCCGGGTTGGGTCGGCTCGTAGGGCTGCAGACACACGGCCGTGGAAGCGCCCTGCAGCGAGCACGTCGTGTCCGAATTCGTGCCCACCCCGCTCGAGTCCGAAATGATGTCGCTTACGTCCGCGCTCTTATCTGCGGTTATTACGTAACGTTTTCCACCGTGCGCATAGATATCTAGACACGCGGCAGCGTGTCAAGCCAAGTTCAAAAGAAGAGAACTGGCGACGCAGCGGCCGTGCGTTTATATTACACGAACCATTTGGAGGCACAAAATAACTCAAAAACGATTGAACATTTTGGTACATTTATTTATTTATATAGATCCTTAAGTTAAGGCTAACTAGAACCCCTAATTTCATGAATATAATATATATATAAAGTAGTTATTGTATATATTTACTGTTTAATTACTTTACGCAACTCGGTGCCCCAGGGAGCCGATATGGACACCGAATTTCAATTGTTTAATCGACTTTGAAACTCGATCAGACCGTAACATTAACGCGGTCGGTACTAATTACTCCGTGTTAGATATTAGTTCCTTAAGAACGAATTTACGCTGGAATAATACAATTTTGAAGTAGGTATATTGTCAAACGTAACGTCTGATCTGAGACACACACAGATCGACGGATACAAGACGGATACGACGGATATAAAAATCCGTCAGAACAAATGTCAGATCAAATTTTAGTAAAAAAAATGGGTTGTTCGATTTCGATTTGTTATGTAGAATTTTCTTTTCGCATTTTAGACCGCATCAATATTTGTGATGTTTTTGACTGCACGATTTTATTTTCTTCTCTATCGAGAAGTTTTTATAGGTACTTTTAATCATCGTAATAGTCAAAATATTATAGCTCTAAATCGCAGTGAGTGTTCAGAGTGCCTACCGCGAACTGAAAACGAAATATCTGCCTCTCTGTCGCACTTGTATATTGGAGCAAAAGAGAGGGAGCTACTTCGTTTTCGGTTCCCAGTAGGCACCCAGTAACTTTGATAATGTTGAATTACGCAAATATCACAAACTCATGCCAAATAACCAAGGTATACATTTTATTATGGTATAAGATGATTGGACTTACGAGTAACTTAACTATTCGGACTTACAAAAAAATAATCACTATAAATATAATTTATCCGCGTATTTCCAAAATGCACAAATCTAATCTAAGATTTTTAACACAGAGTTTTTCTGAGCAGAAGAATAAAAATTTAATTCGAACAAATGTATTCTGTTAAGGACTTTTGACTATAAAGAACCTCTTATTTCCGAGACTCAAAGATGACTGCCATTGTTATTTAGAACTGGAAACACTTGTATCAATATCACATTAACTATGGTTATAATACGTAAAACTGTTTTTTCATTAACTAAGAGATTCACTTCAACTATACTCCCTATAAACAAAATTATACGACGGTGAGCTAAAGGTAGGCTATCGGTTCTTAAAACTTAGAATTAAACTAAGACTAGGGATTAGAAGGAAGCTGAAAGCCGTGACTAAACAGTAAAGGCACATAAACATGCAGATGAATGTGCATGGTGATGGTTGTCGTGTTTGTATTTAGAGTCAATTAAAAAGGCCAGTAATGTAAACAAAATAAGTTATTACAGCTATAACGCTTTACTAAGAAGCTTATGAAGGACAGGCGCGGAGGAAGACGTGAAAAGGCGGTAGTTGCCTTCCCCCCGCTACCCTCCGGTCCCCCTTTGTCGTCGCCCCGCGCCCGTCGTCGCAGCCGTCTTAGTCAAGCGGTCGACATATTACATTAGTGATCCTTGAAATACGTGACGAATGTGACGATATCTGTTAACCTGACTATTAAGAATTGACTATCAACTCCCAAATATGTCACTTTAAAATACCTATATTTTGGCATTGCCCTGTATTTGTTTAAATTGCTGGCCATTTGTATTGACAGCGTTACCTGTAAGTATACTCGCGTCGTCCTCGTGACTCGGATGCGAAGCGTCGCTGATGCTCGACGAGGCCGACGAGAAAGGCCTCTCGCAGCAGGGAGAGGCCACGGGGGGCCGCAGCATGGCCTCCAGCTCCGGGATCCTGGTGGACGAGGCCAGGGACGAGCGGTCCCCGGCCAGCCACCAGCCACCACCACCGCCCCACGCGGCCGAGCGACGCCGCGGGTTATACCGGGGCGGGCCGCGGAATGGCACTGTAATGTTCCGTTACAACCCAAACAACTAAAAACGTGCTTTGAACAAAACGGGGTGACTGATAATGTAAATGAGATTTTCAATCATAATTATAACCAGATCGGACTTGATCAAGATTTTTTTTTTTCAATTTTGTGGGTAGTTTGCAACGCCTGTGGTTAGTCCTTTCATATCACAGGCGTTATATTTAAATGTGTTTTTTGAAGTAAAAGATATGTACAGTTAAAGAGAATTATCAGTTAACACTGATCTTTTGACAACCGTCATCCCAGTACAATTCAGTGCGCCTTTACTGTTCGCACATAATTGTTAAGTATTTGCTTCTGTTAAGCTAGCAAATAAGTGTTTTGGTGATATTGTAAACTTGTGTGTGAATAAATGAATAATTGAATTGAATGTCAGAATATGTCATATTTGACGTTTCTCGTACCAGGGTGACAGCTGTCAAATGAATAGTGATAACAGATAAGTCTAGTGAACTGAGAGTGCTAATACGAGATTAAGTTCCGTTTAGTTACAACAATGGTAGAAAAGTAAACTAGCTGTTGGAAACGAAATTTTAACCTTTAAAAAAATGATATATATTTTTGAATATATTTATTTATTTTGATTGGCTCCATTGACTAGCGTTGCTTGTTGGTGGATTTGAATAGTTTAGTTTGCGTGAATTTAATACAAATAAACAGGTCTGATAAATCGTAAAATAAATCGTGCGTTAAATAAAATGTAAATACCCGCTACCAAATAAATCTAAATATAAATAATATAAAAAATACATAATTAACTAGTACCCATATCATATGTACTTGCCTAAGTTAAATACAATTTTGTATACACAGTATATGTTCTTATAGCATAATATTATTTATTTACATACAAATAGGTATTTTCTTGTTACAACCATCACCATTATGATAAACGATGAATCTATAAATAGAGAAGATATATAAAATGGATGATCGCATGCGTTTAGTATAGTTAAAATACATAAAAGTTAAAAACTTTCGCAAAGATGCGTCAGCCAAAGCGTTCTTAATCACTGCACTGCTATTTGCACAAGTTACACATATAAATATACCTACCTATTTTAGTAAATAAACATACAGATTTTATTAGTTCATACAGATTGAGCATATTAGTTGAAAATTTTATTTTTAAAATCTAACATTGAAGCTATTTACACCAACAATTAAAAAAAAACTTCAAATATACAGGATAAACAACTCCTATGCACCTGCTAAAGTCCGGATGCAAAAATAATTTTGGTAGAGCAGCCTTGAGCAAGCGTGATGGGCGAGAGAGACGGGGCGTTATACTGTGCTCTCGTATAACAGAGATAAAAGTGGTATAGCTGTACTTGCAGGCGATAAAGTTTAATTGACACAAAGAAATAGTACATTACTTAACAAGGGCGGTAAAACAAAGAATGTCTCAGATCGCAGGTATTTGACGCCCGAGCCGAAGGCAAGGGCGATAAATATGCGATCTGAGGCTTTCTTTATTACCGCCCGTGTTAAGTACAAAATTTTATGTCACCCCCTGGCCAGGAAGTGGGTTTTTTCGCGCGCGGAGCGTGCGATAATGGCCGCTTTATGGCCAGGTGTGACATAAAAATGATTTTCGGAAATTAGGGGCCACACTCTATGGATAAGGCAATGTCCGAAAATCTTTCCGTTCCGCGACCGAGCTTTATCATGTCCATTAAAAATATACCAAAACGGAGTTATTTACCCTAAACATCGAGTAAGAATACAAAGCACCAGCAAAAGCCATGCGTAATAAATAGAATGAGCGCTCACCGACTTCCTCCGATTTATACTTTTTGATCACTTCAGCCAGCTCCAGGTTTCCTGCTATCACGGCCACCTGGAATTAATAACAGAACGTTACTGTTATCATCATCATATCAGTCGAAAGACGTCCACTGCTGGACATAGGCCTCGCCCAAAGAGCGCCACAATGACCGGTCCTGCGCAACCCGCATTCAGCGGACTTCTGCGACCTTTACCAGATCATCAGTCCACCTTGTGGGGGAGTCTACCTACACTGCGCCTCTCGGTACGTGATCGCCACTCGAAAACCTTTACGCTCCAACGGTCATCGTTGCGACTCGCAGTCCTATAATATCGGTTACTTTGGTTCTGCTGCCATGTTTAGGGGTGGATGTGGATGGTCGCATGATAAAAGACAAAGCATCTGTCACTTTTTATCGAGTGGTTTCAGAAAGTGACAAATGCTTTATCTTGTCGTTTATCACGCGATCATCATAGACACATCACAGCACCTGGTAACATGGTTTAAATGCCACCAATTCAAAGAATGGTGGATTACCTGGTATGGTGTCTGGTTGGCGAAATTAAGCGCCTCCTTATCGCACCCGCGGAAGAGCAGCTGTCTTGCGCAGGAGTCTTGCGCGTTGACGGCGCACACGTGGAGGGGGGTGTTGCCGGACGCGTTCCGGCCGTTCATGTCGGCGCCGTAGAACAACAGGTGGTCCAGGTGCTGGACTAGGCCGTTGCGGCCTGGATAATGGGTGCTGGACTAGGCCGTTGTGGCCTGGGTAACAAGTGCTTGACTAGGCCGTTGTGGCCTGGGTAACAGGTGCTGGATTAGGCCGTTGTAGCCTGGGTACTATGGTCTAAATACCAAAGAAATGTGGATTACCTGGTACGGTGTGTGGTTGGCGAAATTAAGCGACTCCATATCGCACCTGCGGAGGAGCAGTTGCTCAAAGGCAGTTGCCTTGCGCTGGACTAGGCCGTTGTGGCCTGGGTAACATGGTCTAAATGCTACCAACCTATACTACACAGAATGGGGGAATACCTGGTACGGTGTCTGGTTGGCGAAATTAAGCGCCTCCTTATCGCACCCGCGGAAGAGCAGCTGTCTTGCGCAGGAGTCCTGCGCGTTGACGGCGCACACGTGGAGGGGGGTGTTGCCGGACGCGTTCCGGCCGTTCATGTCGGCGCCGTAGAACAACAGGTGGTCCAGGTGCTGGACTAGGCCGTTGCGGCATGCCTGGGTAAAAAAGTTTAAATAGTGAGCTATGGTGAAGTGAAAAAACGTAACAAGAGCAGTGCCCGAAGATACAAGTTATAATTTTCGTTACAAGTCTATACTGGCACTACTAATGTGTCGAAGGTTAGCCCTGAATTTTTTCCAGGCCAATCTCCAACCGCGCACTCTTATCGCTATAAGGATGATTCACGCTAGACCGTTCCGTGTCCGGGCCAGTACAAGAAATCGACGGCCGTCGCGCGTCTTGTATTAGAAAACAGGCCGGCCCGGACACGGAAAGGTCTACTGTGAATCATCCCTTATTGGGTCGGACTATAAAGCTATAAAGCCAGTCAGGTTAAAAAAAAGCATTTGATAGGCGCTTGATCAATAACGACTGGCCATTCGACCTGTGTGATACTTCGTGAAACGGGCCACTGAACCTTAAGTAGTCTTTACTTAGAAGCAGAGGACTCGGGGGTACAGTCAGCAACAGATAAAAGGTACCCCCCCCCCCCCCTTCATAGAAGTTTTGTATGCACGGGGGGTCCCTTTTCTCTGTTTCTGACTGTACATAAGTCACCTATGCCACGTATGTGTGCGTAGAACTTGCTTCCAATAGAGCGTAGGTCTTATAAGGTCTTATGAGACTCTAGTTGAGATACTGCTTAGTATGGCAGAGCCTAACCTAACCTATACGAACTATTTTGCTGGTTGTATATAAAAATAAACAAAGATAACATTATTAACTGACCTGATGAACCTCCTGCCACCCCTGCAAGTCCGTGGCACCAATCGTAGCGTGATCATGCAACAGCGTCTCACACAGCAGCGGGTCCGTTTTGTTCGTCACAGACAAATACAGCGGGGTCAGTCCCTTCCCATCTTTATAGTTCGGGGATGCTCCCAACTCGAGCAGTGTCTTTACGGCTTCTAGAGAATTCTTTTCCACAGCTCTGTGCATGGCGGTGGAGCCGTCTTTGGTCCGGTAGTCTAGGAGCGCCCCGCCGTTTACAAGGGCTATTAGGACTTTTGCAGGCGACTTGAGGCCGGCCGCGATGGTTAGAGGCGTTTCTGGGAAGATATAAACTTTTATTAGGTTCTTTGTGAAAGTTGAAATCAATTTTGCCTCCGATGTAGTACCTATAAAAATTTTTTTGCGTAGAACTTGTAATTGCACACCCATTCAAACTTTCGCCTTTCATTCCATTAGGGAATGATTTCCGGGATATATATTGCTCCTATTTCTATTATCCGAATTAAAAATCAGCAGTTTAAATGTGTAAAGGTAACAAACAGACAAATAAATATCAATCATCCAAGTAATATATCTCTTTCTTTTTTTAGATTACAAATTACACACACATTATAAAGATTATATTCCTAATAGATACGTAATTCTCAATGACGCATGCTGAAAAATAGGTATACAGACAGGTGTACACTTCTCATAATAAACAGGGGGAAATGTGTATTGGGAAATATGATTACTTATACTGTCATGAGAAAAAACTGCAATCAAATATAAGATAGCTACCTATTAAATACCTTACTTTATTATTGATTTCGAAAGCCCTACCACGACATCACAAAGCATGAAATTGGTTAAAGATAAATTGAGACTCCCCCTCGTTACCGTCAAAGTTGTCTAAATTCGCCAAGTTCAAGTAATATCCAAGTGTTCTGGTCTCATTTAGCTCAGTCAAGTTTGATATTAGCCAAGTTACGTAAAAGCCAAGTTGGCTGCATTGTCAATATCTTTATTCATGACGGTTGGAAATGAGCCAAAATACTAAGTAATGCGAGCCAGAACGGGCACAAAAACTTCGAACTGTAAGTAACCTACCAAAATGAAGTATCATCCATTGTAACCACATTTAATAAATTTACCGTGAAATAGCCAACATACTCTCAATCATATTAAATTTTCTAGAAAAATCACGTGGCAGTCGTGTCTTAAAAAAAGTGTGCAAGGTAAATGTTCCAGTGTTCTACACTGGCCTAACGCTTGGCACTTTCAATTTTATGTCATAGCGGATAGGTGTCTACTATTGGGTGTTAAGGTGTCGAGCATTGGAGCGTTTACCTTAATTATTTAAATATAATCCGGCTATTATCTTCGTAATAGCCTTATGGATAGCCGCAAGATGTTCAAAGGCTAAAAAAGACATAATGTTTAAATATATTTCACCAAATACCACCGTCTATTGTAGCTTCCTCGCCATAAAGGCATATTTACGTGGTACAACTATATGCGATTTACATTGAATTGCGTGGCTGAATACTAAGTACTGAGATAGGACGAATACGATCACCTGGAATGTAATGAAAATCGCATATATTCTTGCTCCACGTAAACCTTAAAGGCCTATTTACACGATGCAAGAACTTCCATGCGATTTTCATTACATCGCGGGGTTTGTTCGTCCTCGTCTTACCTCGGTAGCCCGCAGCCCGCAATGTAATCAAAATTGACGACCTCTTTAGCTTAGGTAGTGACCCTGCCTACGAAGCTGGAGGTCACGGGTTCGAATCCCGGCCGGGGCATTTATTTGTGTGATGAGCACGAATATTTGTTCTTGGGTCTTGGATGTTTTCTATGTATTGAAGTATTTATTTATCTATATAAGTATGTATATATTGTCGCTTAGTACCCATAGTACAAGCTTTGCTTAGTTTGAGACTAGGTTGATTTGTGTAAGATTGTCCACAAATATTTATTATTATTCTCTTTATTCATTTTGAAACATAGGCTAGGTTGTTATAATATCTTTATAAAAAGTGAAATATAAAAATACACTTACAAAACATAAAATATTATAAAAACCTAACCTAGGGTGCCGCCGGCAGCGGGGCAAAGCCTAAGCTAAGCTACCGGGCGACAGAGAGAGGAACCTCCTGACTATCCGCGCCGTGTCCAGGAGTACCGCCTTCTGAATCTGACCCTTGACCCAGCCATCTAGCGAGAGTCTCTTGAGGTGTTGGTCGAGACTCTTCGCTATTAGGCCGTTCGCAGAAACGACTATCGGGACAATGGTCGTTGAATCAACATCCCACATGTCGGTTATCTCGTGGGCCAAGTCTAGGTACTTGCTGAGTTATTATTATTATTATTTATTAATTGCATTCAAGTTCTTGCACCATGTAAATCGGCCTTAAGTCATAACTAAGTAGATATTCAGATATCGCCTTCAGAGGCGAGACGTCACTGGCGTGTAAATATTCATCAGCGGCTGGCGTCAAGGCTACGACGCCAACCATTGCGGATTATGCACGCTTGGATACGCCTTCTCTTCAAATAGGGTTGCCACTTAGTGCCAGTTGCACCAACGTACGAACACAGACCGGTCATCGTCAAATATGGCGCCGGCAGCTGTCATCCCAAAGAAACTTGTCATGTATGTATGTATGTATGGATTTATTTCATAATAAGATTACATTTTAAATTACATTGAATGTCAATTTACATGGAGTCATTATTATGATCGTCAAAAACAAAAACAGATATCAACAAAATATAAATTTGATCTAAAAGAGTATATATTTTAAATTTAATTACTTATTTATGTCATTATTAGGTATTTATCTCCGGCAGTGGATCGTCAGTATTTAGTAAAATTACTCAAACTTTCCATACAATCAGATTTGACGAACACCGCTTACGATTACTTACAGACGGTTTTGTGCAACCTAGCCTGAATATGACATTTGGAACGGGCGTAATAACAACGCTGAACCTCTACAGAAATTTACTAATGGCTGATTTACATTGGAAAGAACTTGCTTGCATGTTTCTTTACATTGCGTCTGCGGCTACCAAGGTAAGATGAATACGGGCAAACACTGCAAATACTGCAATGAAATAAATATTGCACGTAAGTTCTTGCTAGTCGCGCGTAAGTAGCAAAGCGCGCTTAATAGTCCAATCATCACCTTTTTTCGGAACGTCAATAACGCTCGGATAGTATGTAGTTTGAAGGGAAATATGCCTAATGAATTCACAATTTTTTATGGTCCTTTTTAGGGTTCCGTACCCAAAGGGTAAGGGGACCCTATTACTAAAGACTGTCCGTCCGTCCGTCCGTCTGTCACCAGGCTGTATCTCATGAACCGTGATAATTAGACAGTCGAAATTTTCACAGATGATGTACCTATTTCTGTTGCCGCAACGCAACCTGCGTGACAAACCCGTGCCGCGATTACAATAAATAAACAGAATTTAAAAAATATATTTAAGGGGGGATGCGGATAACGGAACCCTTCGACCGCGAGTCCGACTCGCACTTGGCCGGTTTTTTATTTTTATATATTTAAAATACCTTTAAAATATCACTGTTGTCAAGTACCGTATTCCAATGCCTCTTCTCTTACAAACACATAGAAAAATACTGGCTAAATAAAATTCAGTTCACTTTGATCTCTAGACACGAGAAAGGAGATAACGTAAAACTGCTAAATATCGAATACAATCGACTTAGTAGACAACCCTGGTTTAAAGTGCCAACGCGCGGAACAATCGATAAGGAATCGCTATGTAATATGATGTAAATCGCTACCTGGACTATTCGCGACTTGGCTGATTACGATTTAGGTGTATCAACCGTTATGCTATTCCAGTTTCTTACATTTACTATAGTCGTAACGTGTATGATACAGTCAAAAGGAACGTCAAACAAGTTAGTACCCTCTACTATTTAAGACAAAAAAACTTATAAAGCATTACCTATTTAGAAAGGCAAATAACCTTCCCCATCTTAAGTATTTGTTTTCACTAAGCCTTAAAAAACGCTCAACTATTTAAGTTTATTTGTGAATTAACATAGTATCTTGAGATTTATCCTGCGAATATTACGGCCTGGTATCATACTTCGAATGTATTTTATGGATTATACATTAAGAAACATTGTTTAAAACATCACTCCTAACAAAATTCAAGCTAAAAGCTATCTTTTTCCTCTTAAATTCTATTGCACATAAAAAATGGCTCCGTTAATATCTAACCCCCTCTATGGTGACACCAGGAGGATCCTGCGCTTCTGGTCGGAGTTAGGCTGGCAAAATCCCTAGCTAGCGAACTACACACAATGGTCCGACATACACGGACTAAGTGCGGAAAAAGGAGTCCATAATCATAACCATCTAACCCCCTTATTCATAAAACTTAACAAACCTAAGCTAACTAATGTGTGTTTTGTCCTTTGTGACAGATAAGGACCAAGGAGTATTAGCGGCAAATTAGCTAAAATAGATTTGATGACCCATTATGAATAAGCCCCTAAGAATTTACTAAAAGTATTGTAATCGTTTATTGGTACTATTATAAATACTTTTGGCATAATATTAGTTCAAAACATTTTACGTATAAGGCTTCGAACGCGCGCTTATAACATTCCTCCTTCACTACGTCCTATATAAACCTTAGCTAGACAGGTTCTCTTTTATTATAAAAGTAGCCACACAAATGTTCTCTAAAATATAGACTTGTACTAGGTTTATCAGTGAGTTATCGAAGATTTATGGAAGACGAAGAGATTTATTGCCTCTATCGGCAGAATATCTTTTGTGAAATGGATTCGGGAAAACTTTCTTAGGAACGGAATTGAGTTTTAGAAGACGAACTTAGGATTTGCAACGTAAAGGTTATATGTTCGATCAACATCTCTTATAGTTAGCGGGCACGGTTAATAAATCTAAAAATTGCTAGTTAACAAATCTAACAACTCAATTATCAACCAAAATCGTTTTTGCTGTCAATAAAAAATATTCAAATTACGAAGCGTGTCATAATAAAGAAAGTTCAACGAAGTATTTTGTTGGTTGCTGAGCTGTAGTCGATGCATCACAGACGACTCGCATGTTTGTAGACGAGCCTCTTCAGTTACTGTCGATGCGCGTCGACTATTTTATTGTGGTCTTCGAATTAAGGATCACGTCATGGGCGCCTTCAGGAGAATGTAATGAAAGTGAATGAAGCCGAGCGGTATATCAGGATTGTAGTAACTGGAAATATGTATTAGGCTTCTGCGATAGAGGCATGGTTATGTGTGTGTGTGTAAAGTAGTACTGACCTCCGGTCTCGTGGCAGTGGAAGTTGGGGTCGAGCCCCTTGGCGCAGGCCTTGGTGAGCTTGTCGAGTTGCGCGTGCGCCACGTGCTCGAGGAAGCGGCGCAGGTTCGCGCGCGAGTGGAGCGCCTTCAGCGTCTTCTCGTCTAGCTTCAGCATTTTGTACACGCGCCGCTTGTATTTTAGCTGGAAATTAATATAAATCGTGGTAAGGCATTTCTTCTCGAGGCAGAGGTTTATTTTGCGAGCCGGTGGTTAGTTTATTGACATTCATGAGTGCATGTGATTGTCATATGCCTATATTGAAAGTAATACTTAGGTACAATCTAAATAAAATTTAAATTAAATTGTAAAAATAAATAAGGGTGGAAATTTTTTTTTGGCAATCAAGATAATCTTGGACTAAGGTTTTATTGGGAATATTAGCAAGGTGTTTTCATCTTTTCTTACGACTTGAAGCGACAGACGATGAAGACCTACGTAAAAGAAATAGAATAGGGAATCTAGTCTTAAAATAATTTTGGTTGAGCTGTTGAGCTTGCAAACGAGCCAGTTGGCATTCCACTTATTAAACTGGATTTGCCGATCTCCGCCGCATTGCGTAACTACTAAACTTAACCGTTTAGTAAATTATAACCTACCTCGAGGTAGCCCACCGGTCCGTTGAAGGGGTAGTCCCCAAGCCGCCGCTCTTCATCGAGGAACTTGCCCGCCTTGCCGTTAACCGGGGGGCAGAACAGGCCATAGTTGAAGCTCTCTTTCAGCTCCTGTAAGGAAAACAACAGGGGATAGTTATCTTGACCATTAATGAAGATAAAATTTTGGGCTTACAGAACGATTACATGCGTATATTATGAGCTCATATGATAACCTTAATGTAAGGTCAAATGTTGGTTCAAGTTAAAAATTCCGCGGTAGTATCACTGCAAATATTTGGGCCATTTTACGGAAAGTTGTATACTCGACTTTTTTTTAAATTTGGATAAAATCGGGTTTTTTCTACTCAGAATCGAAAGCACTTTCGAACCTAATAGGAGAAAAAAAGTGTCCCAAATTTTTCATACAATTTCCAGTTTTTCCATTTCGTTACCACCATACAAGCATTACAAAATTAGTATGAAAACGGTAACGGAATGGAATAAAAAAAAATTGGGACACTTTTTTTCCCCTATATCATTCGAAAGTGCTTTCGATTCTGAGTAGAAAAAACCCGATTTTATGAAATTTCACTCAGTTGGCTATTGTAACTGTTGTTGGTATCCGGCAGGGTAATTGTAACTTTATTTGTATTAGGCATGTTTTAATGTCATTTTTCCACCCATGTGTCCCAAGTTCATAGACTTATACTTCAAATAAGACATTAAAATATTAGTTAGTACATAAAGTTAGGTGATTAAGCTGCAGGTGTGACAGTATAAACAATTTTTTAAGATTTTTTATTGTTTCATTTAATCAGGTACCTAAAGGGTAGGTGACAACCCTAAAATAATACATATCTACAGTATTATTATAGCGATGCGATATGTTGATATTAAGATAGTGACTCATCTCGGAACTATGAAAACAACTGACTACATATTATTAAAACAACAACGGGCGGCTTGAAGTGGCAAATAGTTCTAGAATTGCAGTTATCACGAATTCACTAGGATTATGTAGATATTTGCAAAGAATCCTAGAATTTTGTATTCCTTGTTGATATTTGCAAAAACGTACCGTAAAATGGGGTGAGTAGGGACAAAACCGAAGTTCTAACCTGGATAAAAGTTTATTTTTAGTGGATATTTATTTGAAGCGTTTGGGGCGGAAACACTGGGACCATGGGGACCAAGTGCGCGCCGACTCTATAAAGATCTGTCGGCGCGCCTAATAGAAACCACTGGTGACCAGAAGGCTGGCCAATATTTCGCGCAAAGAATAAGTATTACCATTCAGCGGGGTAATGCGGCCAGCCTTCTGGGCACCCTACCCACTGACGGCGACTTGGGTCAAATTTTTTATCTTTAATTTTTATTATATACTCCTAGTTTAAGCTTTTATTTGATTGTTTGTTTATTTATAAGACGTTGTACATATTGAATAAATTGTAAGTGTGATTTTTATATGTGGCACATTGATTTATATACAAAAAACGTGTTCCGGCTGTTTGTATTTTAGTTTTTTAATGATTTTGTGCTCATAACTTTAACGATAAATACAAAAAGTTGGAAATCCCACCTCACCCCGTAGTTGCGGTAGGTTGGGGTGAGATGGGATTTCATACTAAGGTGAGTTGGGAAAGTAATTTACGTAGCGGTAGCCCGTAAAAACCATCTCACCCCTCTTTCATCCCTGGTCTCCCCATTCATAACCCAACTGCCCTCACAATACTACTTACCCCATTTTACGGTACCCCGCCAGTGATACTAAGTTGCAAAGTGCCCATAAACCAATTTTTTTTAAATTTTTAATATTTTTATATCCATTAGCCGATTTAGAATGTGACGAGTTTGATGAGATATTTAACAGTATCTTTTACAACGAACAATTCTTCCCTAATTGGGCTGCTTCAAATATGTGCGAAACTGCAGGTACTCTACTGCTGATATATTTTCGTTTCATATACATATTTAGACCGTAACGTAAGCGACACTGATCAATATAATTAGGTAAATCGACACCAATGTTTTGTTGCTCTCGAGATAACATTACTTTCAATATCATACGTGTATCACCCACTGTTAAGTTGTCCTCATTTTCACACTATTTTGCCCTGATCTGAATTACCCTCACCCACAGCTTCTCCGCCGACTGCCCAAAGTCACCGGTCATCGCACCAACGCAACGGTTAATGTTCTGTCTACAAATCTGTGACTTTTAACTACATTGTCAGATGCAAAACCGTGCCATAAAAATTCAACCGCGAATGCAGTGCGCATTAGCAGAGCAATTAAGGCAGACGCTGATTAACGACCAGCGATTTTTCTTACGTTTTTCGTTAAGTTTTTTAGCGTTCCGCGCTCTACGTAGGTAAAGTGAGGTAATTTTTACGTATATTAGTTAGCATTCGTCCCTCTTGCATTTACGATACGCATAGAACCCTAAGGCGACTTCCTGACTAGGCGGGGCGGGTTCGATATGTGACATTTTCTTCTTTGACGTAAACTTACTGACGGTAAAAAGATTCCCACTTGACAGAATACTCTGTCAGTATTACATTTGCGCAGTAGTAATAATATGCGCAGAAGCGGACCAGTACTGCCTTCGCATCGTCCCGCTTCCGCGCATCCCGCGCCAGTCAGGAAGCACTCATTTAAATGCAGGGGCGCAGTAAAAAGTAGCACTGAGTTGACTGACAGTTGACACTGACATTTGACAGTTTTCTCATATCGTACCGCCTCCGCACCGACAAATCAGGAAGTCGCCTGAATGTGTGAAATCTCACTCGTACTTTTCACTATTTATAAATGTTAATCAGAGTTGCATTAAACCGAAATAACTTATAGATAAATACAGATTCCGTCATTATTTCGTTTTGTAGGTATCAAATTCCTCAATTAAAATGAAAAGTGAATTAACTACCGTGTTTTTTAAATGTTAGATATTAAAATGCAAGGAACCTTGGCATACGCGCATAAGTACTTTATCTTAACATATTTATTCAAAACTGTGATTTAGTAGTCCACTCGGCACATAACTGGTCATCGATTACCCAGCATGATTTATAAAGCTTATACATATCGTCGGCAGTAATTACTATGTTGAAAGCTAACAATAAATTGATGCACTTACTTTTAATGCAATTTACGTGATACATCATCTCGAGGTTACGACACGCGTTGCATGTATGAGTGCTCTCGTAATGTACATTTATGTTCACATTTGTAACTAATGAAACAGTTCATGTGAACGGTTTTTGTTGTTTTGATTTGTGTAGGCGTGACGTCAACCGTATCGTGAGTAAGTTGAAACAAATTGCTTAAAGTTAATGTTGCTTCACTTGCTCCTTGTAGTTGGCTCGATATGCTGTGCTCTTCGCAGACGAAAACTTGTGAAAATATACTCTATTTAACCATTAATAGAATCCAGCGAAGTTATTTTTGAACAGACTAATCGTGTATATCTTTTTGCAGCTGACTGTATCTGCCGTCCCAGAACTCTTTTGGATGGCTCGGTTTGGCAAAGCTTGTAGGTAGCGAATATTGGTTTATACGTAATACATAGTGTCGTTTGACGATGTATTTTAAACGAGACCTGCATTTTGGATTAATTTATATCATATGAATAAATTTCCTTATCAAGGACCTACGCCCTTTGAATTGCGGTCTAGTCTAAGCACTTTGTCACCAATACCTGACCTAATTAACTAATCTGAAATATGTTATCGGTAAATTCCTTTAACTTATTTATTGCCTCGGCCTGAATCTGTCAAAGCAAATTGGCTCATTAAATCTTCAATATTTAATTATTTCTTAGAAAGTGTTTACTACACCTGGAAGGCGGATGCATCCTTGTTAATTAATTAATTTAGCTTGGAAGCCTGATTTCCTTTAACAATTAAATTTAATTTAAGGTGAACGATTCAACGCGTACCACACAAATTCCACAGTAACCTGTTTGCTGTTTGTCACCAATAATAGGTATATATTATTGAGTTTTTAAGAACATTGTTACTTTGAAAATTGTTATTTTTGAATAGACTAAACGTGTATAATCTTTTTGCAGCTCACTGTACCTGGCACTGCCATACGTTATCTGCTGGACCAGGTACAAGCTGGACCTGAACTTATTTCTTCTCACCTCACCCATGCGCTCACTCCTAACCTAATTGATGGTGATAATCGAAATAACAACGCGTAATCGGAGTTCTGACCTGACATAAACTGGTTCGCCCACAGAACACCAACATTAAGGCTGGGTTGCACCAAACCGTCTGTAATCGTAAGCGGTGTTCGTCAAATCTGATTTTATAGAAAGTTTGACAAGTTTCTATGGGATGACAGCTGCCGGCGCCATATTTGACGATGACCGGTCTGTGTTCGTACGTTGGTGCAACTGGCACTTAATGTTCTGTGGCTTCGCCTGAGGTGAGGCGTGCGGTGGATAGAAAAGCATTGCGAATAACACCCTGGTACGAGCCTGACCTGGGATCGCAGCCTAAGGTACAAATGAGTTAGAAGATTGACAATGTTGCAACAATTGATGGATGCACAAACTTTGCTTGCAAGTTGGATTGACCGACACTAGGGTTAAACCACATTCAAGCTGCAGCACCGTTTTACTTGTAGAGGACAGAGAATCCTAAGTAGAACGAGAATAATTTATTAATAAAACATGTTGTAGAAAAATAGGATAGACATTCCTAATCTACAACTATAGTTTCTAAAGAAAATCATTGATTTTTCATGGTGTTGATTTTCTCAGCATATTTCCAAACTGCTAAATCTAGGCCACCATTACCTTAGCACCATATTGATCGTTATCTATTATATAATTAATATACATGCATGAATCTGATAGCATACCAGGGCAAAGGTGGTCAATGGGCTTAATTTTTTTACAAGGAATATTCTGTAATACTCCTTATAACTCAATTGACATGTTCATAGTATCACCCTCACTCTGATATTACTACCATTAAAACTGTCAAATTAACATGATTTAAGGCGTTTATTTCATACTATGTCCTGTAAAACGATCGACGTCTGTTGTAACACTTCCAAATCGGCTCACCGAGGTTCAGTTTTATGAGGATTCTTTAGGATAAATGTCAGATCCAATTATAGTAATTCAGTATATTTTTGACTTAATAACTTACCGAAGAGTTCTAAATGTTGTTTATTAAGTTGAGCATGATTGAGATTCGTCCGAGTTGTGACAACCCTGGCCGGAACCATGCACTTTACAAATGACTTCGGCAGCGTTATTGATTGACCGGCAGCAGTGCCTAAACTAGGATGTATCTCTGTACACGTCAAAGATAATCTTCCTACATCAACAAACACTCGTATATTACGTGCCTGCTATGCTATTTATAACGTCCACCTCACCACTCACCCCTAGTTTATCTTGACGCTGGGTCTCATTATAACAACACGTAATCGGAAGTTTGATGCATTGGTTCGCTTAGGGTGATGATGATGAGGTGAAGCCTTGTACACACTAATTTCAACTGTCTCATCTCACACGGTTTTTTAATTGACCGAGTAAAACGAGGTCTCTGTTTTAGCTTCGACAAAAATGCTTTCGTATGTCCGGCCGGATTTTTGTATGTCCTCCTCTACAGGTCGCATTTATCAACCGATTTTCGTGAAATTTTGTGAGCAGGTTCGGTAACTATATAGAATTTTTTTGTCGAGTCACTTTTTGGAAATTCAAAAAAACAAACATTTTATCAATGATTTCGTGTTTTTCTGCGGCCGTTTTTTCCTCTACAGGTCGCATTTCTCAACAGATTCTCGTGAAATTTTGTAAGCAGGTTCCATGACTACATATAATTTATTTGTAGAGTAAATTTTTGTAAATTTAAAAAAAAATTTTTTTACGTCGTTGGCTGATCTCCTCTACAGGTCGCATTTATCAACCGATTTTCGTGAAATTTTGCGAGCAGGTTTGGTAACTATATAGAATTTTTTTGTCGAGTCACTTTTTTGAAATTCGAAAAAACAAACTTTGTATCAATGATTTCGTATTTTTCTGCGGCCGTTTTTTCCTCTATAGGTCGCATTTCTCAACCGATTCTCGTGAAGTTTTGTGAGCAGGTTTTATGATTACATAGAATTTTTTGAAAAAGTAAATTTTTGTAAATTTAATTTTTTTTTATTTTATTCATTGGTTTGTTCTCCTCTACAGGTCGCATTTACCAACCGATTTTCGTGAAATTTTGTGAGCAGGTGCGGTAATTCATTAGATTTTTTTTATCGAGTCACTTTTTCAAAATTTTAAAAAACAATTTTTTTATCAATTATTTTGTGTTTCTGCGGCCGAATTTCGATATGTTCACCTCTAAGGGTCGCATTTCACAACAGATTCTCGTGAAGTATTGTGAGCACGTTCTTTGATTACATCAAATATTTTTGTCGAGTAATCTAAAAAAAAAACTATGGTTTGTCCTCATCTACAGCAGCGGTCGGCAACAGGCGGCCCGCGAGCCCCTTCCGTGCGGCCCGCGGAGCCTCCCTGGCTTTATTGTTTGTAAAGGTAAAATTTGAAATTCTTAACATACGTGAAAGCGTCTGTATCGCCAACCACGAATATTTTCACAGTTGGTCAGGACGAGATATGTGTTTGTAAGTATATTTTACAGTTAAATCTATCTAAATTTTTTTTTCAAAAATTTCGCGCTCGCCGCGTTTGCGTTAGACAGTATGAAGTATTTTCCACACCTGCATCTTAATGTTCAAAAAATTTCGCGCTCGCTGCGCTCGCGTTTGCGTCTACATGACTTGATGCGTATGAAGTATTTTCCAGACCTGCATAATAATGTTCGCAAAATTTCGCGCTCGCTACGCTCGCGTTTTCAACGAGATTTGTTATGACTTGATGCGTATGAAGTATTTGCCGCGTTTGAATCAGTGTTCGAAAAATTTCGCGCTCGCGTTTACATCTACATAACTTGATGTGTATGAAGTAGTTTCCGCACCTGCATCATAACGTTCGCAAAATTTCGCGCTCGCTGCGCTCGCGTTTTCGACTACATGACTTGATGCGTATGAAGTATTTTCCAGACCTGCATAATAATGTTCGCAAAATTTCGCGCTCGCTACGCTCGCGTTTTCAACGAGATTTGTTATGACTTGATGTGTATGAAGTATTTGCCGCATTTGCATCAGTGTTCGAAAAATTTCGCGCTCGCGTATTCATCTAGGTGTGTTATGACTTTATGACCCGTCCCCCCCTTAAAGTTTCTATATCTGCTATTCTATATCGCGATATATAATCGCGAAATTACGATGCGGTTGAAATGCGAATTATCTGGGTTTGGTAAGGAAACTAGCTGCTTTATCTGTGAAAAGTCGGTTTTTTCGTCTTTCTTGTTTTTCGCGTAAAAAGGGGTGCGAATTTTTACTACGTTACTGTCGCGTACGACGTACCAATTTGTTTCGAGTTGATATCAACAGACAGTGATCATTATTATCATCTGCGGCCCGCGAAGATTTTTTTAGCTACTATGTGGCCCGTGGGTGCAAAAAGGTTGCCGACCCCTGCTCTACAGGTTCGATATCTAACATAGTTTTGGAAATAAAAAAAAACACTCACGAGGTCTACAGCTCACAGAGCCACTAGTAAATAACACTGCAGTTGTCATTATTGCCGACACTCGGGACACGTAGAATACTAAAACCATTCCATATTACTGTTCCTGTTTATTTAAATAATTTTATATATCAGTATTTAGATAAGCCTTGAGAATCCAATTAAAAACCAAGTTTCGTATTTTTGGCGTTTAGACAGGTTTAGAGGTCGAATGCAAAATGGCTTTTAGCGTAATTGTTTTGGGGGTAAATAATTTTAACTAAACAGATCTATGTTACAGGCGTAAAATTATGAGCACGTTTTGGGAAATACAAAAGGAAATTTCGGTAGGTACATATAAATATACTTACAAAAACAAAAAATATATAACGGGCCTCACTTCAATGCAAACGGGTATTATCGTGGATCGATTTTAAGGATATCATTTAAAACGATTTGTTATCTGTCAGGCTTCAAGTGCTGTTTACAGCCCCAAATATGCTAAACCTACGATAATTAAAAGTCTGTTTCGCAAAAAAACGTTTAATTTATTTAAATGTATTCTCGTCTTTCAATAATTATGTCATTCCCAAGCAGTCGCGATGATTTTTGATTGCGAAGATAACATGTTCGTCGAAATAGTTCCTTAATAATGACGCCGTCAAAAGGTGCATTTTTTTTTCAGGAGAAGACAAATGAATACCCAATGTAAATCGAGAATCTGAACAAAAATGACGCAACAGAAACCAATGGCACAAGAAGCCCATAGGCCTTATTCATTTTCATCGCACATATTGGAGAACCTGATATTGGCGACAGTACTGTATTACTTCTGTGAAATATGGAAATACGGAATATATTCCGGATCCACAGATTACGGCGAGTGTCTTGAGTATATTGGGCTTTTAAAGAATCCCCTGAGATTACCTATTCCTTATGTATGGACGGAATCTGAAACTGATGTTGGGATGGCTAAATCTGTGACAATGGATGACTTATTTATGAAAAAAAAAGAAAATAAACATTTATTCGTGACAAACCAAACAATTACAAACAGGACATTACAAAACTGAATTTCGCCACGAAATGGTCACAACTCAGCGTTATGTTGAGGACTCCTATTTTGACATGCTTATTTTTTATTCTATGACACGTAGATACTTTTACGCGAAATGTTTTAAGAAAAACAGATTTTGATTCGATTGGATTTTTACAGTACAGTGTAGGTAGCGATAAAATCTATCACTTTATTAGATCAATACAATATTTTTTTATTTACTCGTACATTAACACTTAAACTTTATGCATTCGAGGCAGCTACCAAGCACGCAATTTCGCAGTTTGTAGCCGAAAGGGCTTTAAAAATCCTACGTGCGAATCGGAGGTGCTATGAATTGGAGCCAGGAACGCCGGCGGAGGAATACGCAATTATCATTACCTAATAATGATAATTGCGTATTCCCAGACCACCAAACTTTATCGGAAGGATGCTTGGGTCCACACATGTTCCCTAAAATGGATGCTTAAAATACATTCAATTTAGGATTTTATGAGCAGATATGAACTACTACTTATACAGTTAGGTACACGAAAGACGACGACCACGAGACGACGACGAGACGACGACGACAATGACCACACGACGACGACGGGGACGAGACGACGACGACAATGACGATACGACGACGACGGGGACGAGAGGTTAGGTAAGACTAGTTACGTAAGTTGCGAAAGCACTCAGAAAATCGATTATTTTGTATTGCAAACCGAGTTCATTTCCCATTGTAATATTCCATCTCTCTTAATTTATGATGATTAGGCAATAAGAGTATGAATGGATTTATTGTCATAGGTAGTGGGAGTGAACGGTGCCAGCCCGCTTGGTGTAGGCAGGTAGTAAATATTACCGAGCAGTTAGGTTGAGTGCACACTAACTTTAGTTTAGGTATAGGTAAGGTAAATGTGCCAACGCACGATAGCTATGACTCCTGTTGTTCACCTATGTTATATTTCGATTCGAATGCGAAAATGACGTAGTCGTCGTCGTCGTGTATTCGTTTCAGTGATTTTCAAAGTGGTCCATGTGGACCCCCAGGGGTCCATGAGAGACTCCGTGGGGGTCCACGTTGGCGTGAGGAAAAAATGGAACGTGGTAGAATTGTAGCAGAAGGGGTCCACCGAAACCAGCAAAATTTTGAAAAGGGTCCACAAGAAAAAAAAGTTTGGGAACCTATTTAGACGTTAATCCACTGCGATACAAAGTCGAGCCTGCCAGCGGATATTCTCACGAGTCTTTTTTCGAACGAGCGCGAACTGTCACTTTCAGCTTGGGGAAATAAAATGCTTTCGAATGTCCGGATGTCCGGTTGATTTCCTCTACAGGTCGCATTCCACAATCGATTCTCGTGAATTTTTGTGAGAAGGTTTGATAATTATTTTATCGTGAGGTCTACAGCTCATAGTAACTATTTTGTTATAACTCGGCAGTTTTTTTTAATCAAACACCGAAATTCAGTAAAAATATCGATTTTGGGATCCTTGGGTCCGTAGACCCCCATAAATCTGTTTCAGGCTTTCCGCTATATTTTTGAGGGGACCTCAAAGAGTCTCAACTGACCCCTGCGGTTGCCGACCCCTGGTATAGGTGATAGTACTATATTGACATCGCTTACTTAACTTTGACGCCATGTATGCGTACCTTAACGTAGGTAGGTGTTCCGGTTGTGGCACCTAGTAGATACAATTAACGCAATATGCATACAATAGACGCAGATGTGTCGTTATTAGGGCACTCGGTTCACATTCTCACTCATTACCCGTTGGCCCACTAACTCATAGTTTTTGTTTACTATTACTACCAACGGTTAGTAACTGTGAAAGTTTAATTAAGTATCACAGTATTGTTCGTGTTTCTCAGTAAGGTTAGTGAGAAAAGGTATTTTTGATTTTTGAGTATGAAAAATCCAGAATTTCTTTTGGTTCAAATGAAATGGAATGAATTCTCAAATGAAAGAAGTGTCTGTTAAATTAATCACTTTTGTTACAAGTTTTTCTTTCAGGGTGGTATCCACCCTCGTGGTGGTGTCGGAGGTGTCCCTTGGATAGGTTGGACCAATATGTATACACTTTTTCACCTTATTCCATTGAAATAAGGTCCAAAGGTGTATACATATTTATGCCCTTGACAGTACCTACTCTCCAACCGCGCACTCCCATCGCTTTATTGCGCGGTTTCATAAAAAGTCCCTGTAGAAAGAAAGAAACATTTATTCACAGACAGTGTAGGTCTAGGTATTATAATTTAACAGGGACACGAAACTTTTAAGACTCGTAGCGTAGTCTCAAGTAACAGCATCAGCCCTTAAATATGGCATTGCGTTACAACGTAATATCGTTTTAATTTGACACGCGACTGCGCGGCATTGAGATGAATCCATGCAATGCATGTGGCTTACTAAGTAGCTGTTACAAAGCGGCTGAGATTTATGCACTGTGTGACGTAACGAGCGAGACTACAACTTGTCATTTTATAGTCAACGAGACTATTGTTTATTAACCTCGTAAGGCCCCGCGTACTAAATTTAAGACATAGTACTTTCAATGGAATTTGAATTATTTGCGATTCGAACAGAAATGCATTTTCATTTGCCACGTTCGATTTTCGAAAAAATAGTTTGTTAGAGAACATTGACTCAAATTCCTTTGTTTCTTTTTGTTGTATGGTGGGCCTTACGAGGGAGTGATTGAGACTAGTAAGAACTAGCGTGCAGTTATCAGTGAATTTTCAATACATTGCAGGGTTTGATCGTATTCATCTTACCTCGGTAGCCCGGAGACCCGTAATGTAATCAAACTTGCATGCAAGTTCTTAAGACAGTGTGGCTAGCATATATGAGGGCGAGCTAGACTATCCGCCGTTTTTTTAATTTTTACACGCAGAAAGAGACGGTTAGTTTATCTACTAGATGTGCTAGCCGTGCAGTACATTTATTAGTAACAATGTAATCATAATTAAATAACACTGAGTACCTTCAGCCGGTAAGCTCAAACATGTCCATACAAAACAATGCAGCTCATGTGCCCGATCAGAGTGCGACCAATTTATAGCGGTGCGCGGCAATTGATGTGTGGCCTGAGTCGAGCCGACGGGTCGGGCTAGTGGACCGTGCTGCGTTTACACCGCGTGCCACTTGCCTGACGAGTTCATAAATTATATAGTGCGCGCCATCCACGACGACGCGCCCCTCCACAGCGCATCTCATACTAATCTATGCGCAATTGTATGGAACGGGCGGTGGAGGGGCGCGTAGTCGTGGATGGCGCGCACTATAACTTGCACAATGTGCACAATAATGATGGTTCGTGGACTTAGAAGCCTACAGGCGGTTTAACAGTGATAATGACAATCAACATGCTAGAAAGTGCCTGTTAATTTAAAAGTTAAGTAAGCTCCAATTTACTGGCTCGCCATGACAGGGTTATGATTATAACATAGTAAATGCCGCAATTTTTAATTTTTTGTTATGCGCCGACCGAACTGTGATAGAATTTACATATGTAGGTAGTTGATTTCGCCGAAGAAGACATGAATTAAAAACTAAGTGTTAACCTTGTAAGCACAAGTGCCAAGCAACTTGTTTACGTTTTTATGCACTGCAATTTAAGTAAATTGCAGCGCATAAAAACGTAACCTTCAAATTGTAACTTCCACTTAAAAAAAATAGCAAAATTGTCATAATCGTGATCGTGATTGTTTAAAACAATCCTGATGGAACACCGACAAAATCTGAAATTAGTAACTATACTCCTCGTTGTCATTGCAAGTTCTTGTACTAAACGAGGCTCCATTTAGTAGATCAGCGGTCAGCGATAGATGTGTTTAGTGGCAAGTGTCACAACCTCCAGTCTGGACATGCTGACACCTTTCCGTTAATTACTGGCATTAATGCAATGACAATTCGCGCCAGTAGCTGGCACGATTAAGTTTTATGACAAGTAAGATTAATTAATGCGTATAGTGTACTTAAATACGTACCTATGTACATCACGTTTTATGAATTAAGTTGTTAGTTATGCAGAATTATACAATTAGCCATGTTATATATATACATCAGTATTAAATAAATACATCATGAATTTATAAAACAAGGTGTTTGTACTGAAGCAAAAAGGAACCAATAAGTAATAGGGACTTAGAAAATGTACGCTCAATTAAGTGTCTAAAAGTTACTTTATTGTCGGAGCATAAAAATATATAATTACTTATTTTCGAAAAAGTCTGTCTCTCAAATGTCTTTACAATGAGATCATAAAAAATATGTCGTAATGATGCCGTATAATGATTTAAAATTGTTTAACTACTCGAGCATGGACCCCTTTCCTTTAGTGAGCCTTAGTGCAACCTTTTAAGCATTTAAATAAAGGAAAAAGAAAAATAAAAGCAATACCACAAATTGCAATGTACAAACTTAGCGTAGTAGGTATATAACACATCAAATCGCACGTTGTCAAATGCTGCGCTAAACAAATACGGCGCCGCGCCGCGCCGTTGGCGCTCAAATATCCCAGAAACGGGATGTATTAAGGTCTAATGGTGGTCACTTACCATATCTGGGCACAAGGCTGCGGCATTTCTCGGGCAAATAATAACAGTAACGGTCCGGGCGGTTTGAAAATCGAGCTCCAGATAAACTTATTCATAGAATATCGCGAGCACTGCCAATTATTGCTGCGGCCAATGGAATTGGTTTTAGGAAACCGTTACGGACGCATCGGTTTTCAAGGTGCTACTGACTGGCTGGTTAAAAATATTATTCTAAATTTAGAAAATAAATTGAAGTTTTTTTTTATCCAGCCAGGATTATTTTAATCAAACGCTTTCATCAATTATTGAAATGCGTCCATGAAATACTGTTAAAAATAAGTTGAAGTAACGGACGGCATTTAGGTAATATTCACATATTTGCGTAACAACTGAACCGGCTAGTTTCGTATAATCAAGTTGACGTTGATTTGATGAAATTTTATTTTATTTTCTATTAATTGAAATTTGCTGATTATAAAAGCAATTCTTCGTTTTTACACGATATTTATCGAAAATTAGCAAAGCCAGCAAACTCAGCAAAGCCTCTTCTAAGAACTATGCGGTCTGCCGCAACCTTTGACATGGACACTGGAATACTCTAAGAGTTTGCGCTCCAATGAGATTGGTTGAGTGGAATCGAGATACTGGGAGTTTTGTTGCTGGTTCACTAAACCTAGCTGAGAAAAGAGCGTTTCAGCTTTTCTGCTACTTCAATATGGGAACCAATAATGCACGGCCTTATAATGTACAGCTCGAGAACGCGCGACTACTTTATTCCATTAAGTACCTATACCTACATGCTAAAGTCACTGTAATGATTGTGAAAACCTTTTTGCACTTCAGTCATCATAAATATTAATGTGTAAATTTTGCCCCGTACATTCGTCCATTAACTCGTGGTTTAAGAATTCGTAATGGTGAATTAAGTCATTTATTGTCTTCGCCTGTTCTTTTGCCTGCTTTACAAAAATGTCATTGTCACGTAATTCGTCCATTGTTCTAAAATGAAAACTGAAATCAATTTTAAAAAGATTGTCAGATAAACAATCTTTTGTGAACTTTCCGTGGTGAGAATAAGGTTTAAAATTAAGTAGTTGCCATATTATTCTTAAAGTATACTTTCAATGTTAGCTAATATTCTTATCGATACTTATAACAATGCCATGTTTTTCTTGGTATGTTTTTTTTGCGATTTCTATGTTACAAGGTTGCGAATTACAATGTATACTTGCTAAGGTCTGAATAAACTCTCCTGGGGGAGTGGGGGCCTACCGCAAACGTACCTAATAACTTCTTCTCTGTTCCACTTGATATTCGAGCGACGAGAGTGAGGGAGATACTGTGATTTCGGTTCGCACTAGGCCCTCTAAAGCATCGAAATACAAATCTGGGGGCACGGCAGTGCCCCCGCCAAGTCGAGCGCTTTACTTATACATGTGTATTGCTCAAACTCGCTCAAGCTGCATGACATTAGGGCTAGCGCTATATTTAATTAGGAATATTTAAATCAGCTGACGATTGTTCTTTTGCCATTATGTAGCCGTGCGATGGCCAAGCCATTTTATATATTAAAAAAAATTAAGTAATGCCGATGCAAGTCGGTGGAAATCTTGTTCTGTGGACACCCCTCCGGTGCTATTGACTAAAATATAACCGACTTGGTTTAACATTACATATCATTACTTTTTTGTTGTAGAAGAACTGTGTTGCGAGACTTGCATCTTTTTACATGTAATGTTTTTGATGGGATACAAAATAAATATTCTTTATTCCTCACAAAAGTAGGTTAACCCTTTTCCAGGCCGCACCGACCTACGTGGTCTTGCGAAAAACAAAATATATGTTCAAAATAGTTATGTATTGGAAATTAATTTAAGCGCAAGTAACTTTTCGCCGAAATTCAATTCGATTTCAACCTTAACTTTGGGTATTAAGATTGAAATTTTAGCTACACTTATGTGGTCGATAAATCGTACTATATATGCCTGGAAAAGGGTTAAGAAAATAAAATTGCATATGAAGGTCTTAAAAAGCGATTTCTCCCTTGAGAACCTTTATAATATCAGCTAAAGTAAGTTTGTAAGTTAATAAATAGGTTGTAAGGTGATTCGCCACTAGATTCCGCTTTCAGCAATAATCAATCTAAATTAAAATTAATAGTAACAAGTAATATAATCAGTGCACTTTCACACGTTCTCCGTTAAATCTCAAAAGGTCAGTTTAGCAATTGCAAGAATTTCCAAGTATAATTAAAAAATAAATAACCCGATTAAGGTATTAAAATGTATCTCTTAAGAAAGTAAAAGTGTTACTTAATGAGTTTAAAACAGATAAAATATTCAATTAAGCTAAAGTATAAACGGCTTGATGGGACTTTTATTAAGTAGGTAACGACTTTATTTCCATATTTTGGTCACCCAAGTAGTCGTCAAACGTGAAAGGCTTTTTCTGCGGTATTAGCTTTACGTAATAGGGAACATAAATTATTTCATTGATCTAGTATATTTTAAAGATTTAATTTGTAATGGAAATCATTATTGGATTACTAAGCCTGATTATCGTCTGAAGTGGGTCATATTAATTATATCTAAAGATCACATCTTCCAAACAAACTTTGAGTAATGCGGACCGATATAAGTTATATTACCTTATTTTCCAAAACCATAAGATAATAATGATTTTGATCAAAATAAGCACTTGTGAATCAAGTTCTTTGGTCGAGTAAGTCGCGTTGTCACTGGTACTCAGCGTGTGTGGTCCCTTGCGTAACTCTAAACGTTAACGGAGATTGATGAATGTCCGGAGCCCTGTTGAAAGAATTGACACCCACTATTGCATGGCTTAATTACAACACGCGTCTACTAAGATTATACTTTTACTTCGCACAATCGCTGTAATTATGAGATTTGTTATCCTAATGCGCAATCGCAATGAGGACATTTTCTTCTTTTAGAAATCGCTGGAGATTAGAAGATACCTATTGTTATTGAACATTACTAAGTTTGCATTGAAATATGATTTGTCCAAAGCAAGGACTCAAAATGTATCTTCGCTACATAAATAGTGTTTATTTCATACTTGTTGTTATTATTACCTAAGAATTGTAAAGCACAGTCGACCAATTTGATCTCTATATATATAGTAGTTAGTCGGAAGAGAAAATTCGATTGCTTAAAATTTTTAGTATAAAAAATGTTCCTATTTTTTTATTTTTACTTATTTAGTCAAGCTAACTTAAGCAATGTATTAAATAATATTATTTATTTAGCGACATCACCAAGTTTAAACTTTAAATGCACCGCTACCCTACACGTGACGCCGGGGTTGTGCGTAAAGTGCAAACTGGCAACTGTATTGTCTTCTCGAAGATTTCACGGTTGAAAATAATTGCCATACCTATAACCTATGTAATATTTATATACCTTCAGCCTCGAATAGTAAATAAATACCTACGCTATTTTTTCCAGTAATAAGCGGATTTGATGAATGAGCTTAACGAACACCTAAATATCGAGTGAGTTTATTTTCATACTTCCAAGTGTTCCAATGACGTAATTACAAAAGCAACTTTATATTAACAAAAGCAAAGTTTAAATTCGAATACGACATTTCTTATTAGAAACGAATGTCGCCCTAATTTCAATTTCACTCAAGCACATGTAATTGAGTAAGAAATTTGATATAATTGCTTTTGTACCCAAAGCCCTCTGAAGCGCCTTGTTCCCTTTACCGCTACCATGAGTTGCTATTGAAAACTCATATTACCTACGTAACGAGGGAGATTAATATACAGGGTGTCTCTAAAACCAACGCCAATATGAAGACGGGTAGAACAGCTTACAAGCATTCAATTTTAGCAAATTTGACCTTTAAAAAGTCATATAACGGCTCAACGTTAGTCTATAGGGACTTGATTTCGATAGGTAGGTATAGTTCTATAAGTGACGGTTTGGGGCGCCGTGTATCAAGAATAATACTTACGTGCAAAAGTCTATAGCGCAAAGACTACAATGTCATACTAAGAGGTACTGACCTCTTGAGAGTTAGTTCAGGAAAACTATTTCAGTGCTATATTATTGTCTTCATTTAGTGTCCTTAAAGCAAGTAGGTTTTACACCAGCGGTAGAGCCGCGGCGGCGGTGACTAAAACTTACGGATGCTAAAACTTCACCCATAAATCACACCTCTTGCTCCCACACACCTGACACCTAAAGAAGCTGCTCATTAGAGATATGACCACCTGGGGTTTGCTTTTACCTGTAATCATTGTGATCTGCACTGTTTTCTTTCATTGACACAAGTATTTCCATACTTAATAGGAGGCCTCAGCCAAAAGTGTTACAAACATTGTAAGAAACCAATAAACATTTTATGTTACACCTGGCCATAAAGTGGCCATTATCGCACGCTCCGCGCGCGAAAAAACCCACTTCCTGGCCAGGGGGTGACATAAAATTTTGTACTTACCACGGGCGATAATAAAGAAAGCCTCAGATCGCATATTTATCGCCCTTGCCTTCGGCTCGGGCGTAAAATACCTGCGATCTGAGACATTCTTTGTTTTATCGCCCTTGGTAAGTAATGTACTATTTCATTCGTTTTCCATTTTTCATTGTGGTGTGCAAAGAGGTGTGTGTATAGTAGGTATTATATAAATCCATTTACATTTCAATACTTTATTGTCTGTTTTCCAAAAATAATTATACGGTAACTTACATCCCTATGAACGGTAGACCCCCAAGGTAGACTGATGAACTGGGCTGTTATTAATAAACTGACTCGTCCTCGCCTGTCACCTCACCCCTCACCCCCTCACCCGTTGTCATATGGAAACTGTTGAAAAATGACATTTGACAGTTTCCATATAAAAACTTGTGCTTAGCGAATCGCAGGACCAGTCATGGCATGACATTCTATGGGGAGGTTTATTTATTTATTTATTTATTTAAACTTTATTGCACAAAATACACAGAATTGTACAAATGGCGGGCTTAATGCCAAATGGCATTCATTCAGGCAGGTTTGTATCCAGAGCGAAGGACTTTCGGTTGACATGATGATAATTATGACGAACGGTAACCTAACTTAGCCCATTTAAATGTAACTTCAAACATTATCTTCTCAGATTACATGCACGTATGTAAGCGTTACATAATTTCATATATTCTTGTAAATACCTACACGAGACCATGACTGTACTTGGTTATTAAAGATGGGTATTTCCTGTTTCTTTTCCGATGAAATACATCGACAATTGGTTAATAGGCCCAAGGAAGATATTTTCCTCAAGGGCGGTAATCGTAGGAGGTTAGGGCCAGGTAATACCGATAGCCGCGGGCGGCCAACTCGCATGTAAGTGTCCCTTGAGGACATCTAGGTACTGCTGGAATGGACACGCTCCGGGTTGAATGTTAAAGTTTTTTTTAATTGCGATTTCTGGCTATAAACTACAATGTATGATATTCTATTTTGCATATGAATGTCTTTCTACAAGAGGATAAATAAATACTAACCCAGACCACAGAAAGAATAAGTAATCGTACTACGTATAGAAGTCCCACTGTTAACAAATCCCAAATTACAACCGCCGCAAAGCGCGTCAGCCACTGAATGGTACAGTCAGCTGCAGAGAAAATGTACCCCCCCTACATAGAAATTTGTATGCACGGGGGGTCAGGTTTCTCTGCAGTTGACCGTACCACTCGGCGCGGCGTAAGGACGGCGTGAGACCCCCTGCCCAGGAGACGAGTAATCACGAATAGACACTATAGACACCGTTTTTAGAAACAAACAGTCTATAAAAATAAATATATAGGTTAAGTAACTTACTATGGCCATGGCCATGTGAGTAATACCTAGATTTTAGATTTATTTACTCGTATTCACAAGAAACGAATTACATTATAAATTAATATGTCAATTTACAAGAATCTCTATTGTGATCGTCGATACTATCGTCACGTTAAGGCGCTACACTGAGAAATTTGGACACTTTGAAACGCTGTCCTGCCCATACTAGCAAACAGTAGGGGCTGATTTTCAGATAAATGATTCTTGACTATATGATTGCGGTACTGACAATAGCGAAACATGATTGCTTAAAATTTTCTCGATAGAAAATAAATCCAAAGTCGAGTCTATATTTTCCTTTTTTTCCTCGGCCTACTAAAACAACGCATTATTAAAAGACACGATTAAGTTAATATGATGGTATTTTACCTCATCTAGGCACTGACAAGAGGAAATTTAATAAACCTGCCCATAGTCAGATATTTAACGAGATATGTCTAAAAAGTCATTCTCGGAGAGGGTTGCATCCCGTTTTGTCGTGAGCGAAAAACAAAGGGTGTCTCTTTCAATCGATATATCGCCTTAATACTATACTAGACCTTGTAGTTTCATAAATTAAATATTTAATACTAACACCTATTACTTTTTTTCCAAAAAATTATGGTTCTCTTGTACAGTTTCTGTTACTGTCTAGAAGAGTAGAAGCGATAGTTCTTAAGCGATAATAACCTATTGTTTTACCTCTGTCTACCTGTATCATTGTCAATTCTTTTGTACGTGTTGTATTAATAAAGATCTTCTATTGTATTGTGATCTTCCAGTATCTGTAGATCATCGGCGATGCGGTGTCACGCGCCGGGCATTCTGCCTGAGCCCAGGGTTTTCTATGATTAGATATTTACACGCCACAACTGTACCTCTAGTATAAGTTTTTTCGAAACAAAACACAAACGAACACGCTTGCGTTTAGTCTTATATTATGGCAAAAAATAGTTACCACCTAAGGCCACCAAAGGGGTAACTTCGCGATTTTTTTCTATCGAGTGAAATTTATCAGGTCATGTAACTGACTTCGATTTTGACTAGACAAGATCCTTATGTAACACATAATATATTTTTTTAGATTTTGAGACACTATATTCTGTCTCAGATGGTATTTAAAAACTCAAAAGTGGTAATATCCGGCCTTAAAAGTAAAAATACATTCTATCTTATTGATATTTACTTACTTCATTTAGATAGAGGTCGCGTGTGATAACTGACTAAGGCGACTTCCTGATTTGTCGGTGCGGAGGCGGTACGATATGAGAAAACTGTCAAATGTCAGTGTCAACTGTCAGTCAACTCGGTACCACTTTTTACTGCGCCCCTACATTTAAATGAGTGCTTCCTGACTGGCGCGGGATGCGCGAAAGCGGGACGATGCGAAGGCAGTACTGGTCCGCTTCTGCGCATAATATTACTACTGCGCAAATGTAATACTGACAGTATTCCGTCAAGTGGGAATCTTTGCGACGTCAGTAAGTTTACGTCAAAGAAGAAAATGTCACTTATCGATCCCGCCCCGCCAAGTACAGTAAGTCGCCTAAGTATACGTTTTGTATTGTGTGAATACAAATCAACAACGCTCTGAGAAGTATTTAGACCAAGGGCCACTTCAATTTACTGTTTAATTACTTTTACGCAATTCGGTGCCCCAGGGAGCCGATATGGAGACCGAATTTCAATTGTTTAATCGACTTTTAAACTCGATCAGACCGTAAAACATTACTACGGTCGGTACCTACTAATTACTCCTCGTGTAAGAAATTAGTTCTATAATAACGGGTTCACTCTGGAATAAGGCCATATAATCGAATACAAATTTGACGTTTGATTTCAAACGTTAAAGTATGACACACACAGATCGAGTTTTAAAAATCCATTAGAGTTTAATGGACAAAATTTGATCTGACATCCGGCCGGCCGCCTGTCGCCGACCGCTGCTATATAGTGACCCTAGTAGGTACCTACTTCGAGGTTTATTTTGTTTTTCAAATCCTGAAATCAAAATAACTACTTAGTAGTGTGTTACCTACTCAACCCTCACGAATAACAACTGGAAAATAGAGGTTACTGCTAACATATTCAGCTAACGAAACGGAATTTTATTTATTCAAGTATTTTTCTAGGGATTTCCTTTAGGGTCGCGACGAGAATAATGCATACGCTATGTCCATACAATATTATGCGAAACTGCCTCGGAATAAACAATGCGAGAACTTGACTGATATGGGAATATTGTTAGTTAGGAATTTATTATAATGGGATGTTGAAAACAATAAAAACAAATTAGTCTTAACTAAGTCTTACATTACCAGTAAACACGTTAGAACATCATGCTTCAAGAAGTCACTTTGAAATGTATGTTAACTAAACACATTATATGTAAAATAGGTTTGATAATCTTTATGAATAAGTTAGTTACATTTTAACAGTCGTAACTTACTATTACTAACGCTCGGCACATGTCCTAATATTTTAGTGTCCTTCGACGTTCTAGACTCAAACGCTTTGCAAAGCTAATTTACGTCAGCCACTCAACTCATCAATTTACAACCACTTTTGAGTGCAAATGAGCCTCATGTTTGGTAAACTGGGACGACAGACATGTCCTAGGAGTGATGGACATTACATTAGGACTACTCATTTAGGAGACTAGTACAAGTATTACAGTTATATGTAAATATACATAGGCCCCACATTGCTTGAAGTCTAGAAGCTTTTTAAATGCTATTAAGTCATAAACTTGTTCTTAAAGTTGTCTAGTGAAATGACAAAATAAAATATGCCTACCGTACGTTCGAAAAATTATTTATCCCTTACTTATTTGATTAAATCTTAGTTTTGGTAATTTTGCGATATGCATACGATTATGTCGATTATGTTATGCTGAATAAGATATTTTATATCCATTTGCATCTTATAGGTACTTTGTTAAAAATTTAAGGATTAAATGAGATTAAAACTAAAAACAAGTATTTTCTTAAAGCACTTTTCGCTATAACAAACCTGACTCGAAATAAAATTCCTAGGCAGTAGAAATCAGATTTTTTTTATTTACCTGAAACAAACAAAAAAATACAATTAGTTTTCAATTGGAAAAGAGTTACTTGATATCGGGGGAGGGGGAGGGGGAAATAACTCCTTTAAAAGAAGAGCTAGGTATAATTAACCCTTCAGCTAAAATAATTTTATAACATTTATTTTCTCTAAGACGATGTGGGTTGTCTTCAAACGAAGTCGTGGGCTACAGCTAAGTATGTACCTAGTAGCAAATACAAATCAGATATGGAGACTTTATATCGAATTTCCTATCATTTAATACGTTTTGATTGCATCTGAGTGCCGGTCAATAAGTCAATTTATTTGCAGAAAATATTGAAATAGTGTAATAATGGTGGAAGATGACATGTCCTCCTTTGTTGCCTAGACTAGTTCTATTATCTGGGATCTCGTGTGCTAAATCAAAAAACAAAGAAGAGCTCCAGCAGACATCCAACAAATCTGAACCAGGAAGTAGCGGCTGGCGCGAGGACAATTCCGCGACACCGGCGCCCGCGCAGCCAACGAGCCAGCCAACACAGGGCTAGGGCCGTTAGGGTCATCAGTTGAAAAAAAAAGTCTCTCCAGTGGTCAGTAAACGGGTATTTGGGCCATTTTACGGAAAGTTGTACACTCGATTTTTTTTTAATTTGGATAAAATCGGGTTTTTTCTACTCAGAATCGAAAGCACTTTCGAATGATATAGGGGGAAAAAAGTGCCCAATTTTTTTTAAATCCATTCCGTTACCGTTTTCATACTAATCTTGTAATGTCTGTATGGTGGTAACGGAATGGAAAAACTGGAAATTGTATGAAAAATTTGGGACACTTTTTTTCTCCTATTAGGTTCGCAAGTGCTTTCGATTCTGAGTAGAAAAAACCCGATTTTATCCAAATAAAAAAAAAGTCGAGTGTACAACTTTCCGTAAAATGGCCCATTTAATTTGGTGCAAATTGGATGTCCACGATAATTTCTTCTTCTTCTTCGTCGTATCCTCATGACTGAGGGACGTGACGATTAAGGGCATCACCACCGCTCTCCAAGCTGCGCGGTCCTCGGCTTGGTGTATGCTGTATCGTGGCTTTCATCGAAGATGCTACTGTGTCCACCCTAACGTATAGGCATACGCCCTCTGCTCCTTTTTCCCGGCCACATGGTCAGTGATAAGAATCTTTTCCAGGCTCTCCGGGGTCAAAGAAGCTGAGGACACGCTGTGTATAATTCATACAGGTACAGACAGTGGAGAGCCTCACTTTGATAATAATATCGCCTTCTAAGGCTGCGTTTCCACCAGAGATGTGCGAGGATGTGTTTTCATATATTTGACACCTCGTTCGGCGCGTTGCGAGGTGTCAAATGTATGAAAACACATCCTCGCACATCTCTGGTGGAAACACAGCCTTATAGTTATGTGGTAATAACATCTTGGCCCTTTTTAGCAAAATAACTTAATTTCATATTAAGTACTTTTATGTACCTATAATAAATTAATATCTGCGACCGAGCTTTGCTCGACGTTTTACCGGGAATGAGACCTATCTAGATTGATTGATCACCCCCGAAAACCCCCACATACCAAATTTCATCAAAATCGTTAGAGCCGTTTCCGAGATCCCCGAAATAAATAAAATATATATACAAGAATTGCTCGTTTAAAGATATAAGAATATCTGGCCGACCGAGCTTTGCTCGGCGTTTTCCCGGGCATGAGACCTATCTAGATCGATTGCTCGCCCCCAAAAACCCCCACATACCAGATTTCATCAACATCGTTAGAGCCGTTTCCGAGATCCCCGAAATAAATATATTTAGGTATATAAAAATAAATAAATATATATACAAGAATTGCTCGTTTAAAGATATAAGATATGAACCCCCCTTTAGGGGTTATTATGTACCCACTACAAGTTACTTAAGTTAGTTACTTAAGAACTCATATATGGTTAATTGTACGTCAAGTAACTGAACATGAGTGTTACGCACTTACTTACCAGAAAAAGATTGATCAATGTGAAAAAATTTAAGTTTAAGAGATACGTAGGTAGGTACTATTTGTTTTAAGGAGCATGGATCCGATTTTTATGGAAATACATAGGTAATCTTTGTTTCAATACAAATAAATACTCTTCATTGCACACCTCGCACAAATGAATCAGTTACATACAGAAACAAAACAGCAACATGTTGGTAGTGGTAGACAACAGGCGGTCTTATCACTAAAGAGCGATTTCTTCAAGAAAACCTTTGTTAGCAAGTAATTTATAATTTTAATTGTGTGGCAACCCTAGAGACGGATCGCCGCCGGCGCAGGACAACACGACTGCTCTGCGCTACCATAGTTTCTCACTATAACACCTCACTAAATGGGTTATTAATGTCACTATAATACTCATGTCTACACGTTATTAATTATGATCTAATCATACTAATTTTAACAAGCATAACAATTAGACTTATAGAAACGAAAGAGTTTTTAACGCTTGTTTTTCGTTTCGTTTTCGTGACATTGTTGAGACGAAACCTGACGTATGCATAGAAAAACATCGTCCATATCTGCCATACTCGAACGAAAGTCACGAAAATCTCGCCTTTCGAGTTTCACTCTAAACCCGATTGTGGGCCAGTAGCTAGTCTACTAAAAATCATTTCAATTGGCCGAGTAATATCTTATTTATCCGTTCAAGGAGCGACTTTATTGTGAAAGCAAGAAGAATCATAATCAAATGACAGTTTGATAAAATTTCGGACATTTTAAATAATTTCAAGTACCTATACCTCGGTGGTCGTGATGGAATTCGCGATTGGGGTGATTTGTGCGCTACGCCGGACCCCGGGCACAATGGATAGCCACCGCGTAATTGTATTCAAATACACTGAGAATACAATACAATTGTTTATTGGTAAAAATGAAATTTTTCATGTCAATGTTATTAAATATACCTAGGTCATAAAACGAATATTTTTTTACAACGATATAAGTTTCACATAAGAAAACCGTATGAAATTATTTGTAAAATATCTATTTATATTGAAAGTATTTGAGAACAGACATGATTGTTCGTTAAATATAAAATAGGAATGTCTACCAGTAGCTTTTGTACGTGAAAATACGTAGAGGACTATATAGGACATCATATCAGGGGAAAATTGACGACGTAATTCACGTAATAGACCTTCATTCTATGTCGAATCCCAATATTCCCAATCCTCACTCGAAAATAGCCCTCATGTTGCGTAAACTTACGGCATCATTGTCCTCATAAATTGATCCGGCGCACTGCGGATACCCCCAATTATACAATTACGGGCTATTAGCCGCCGTCCGAAGGGGACACGCGGCCTTTTTTTAGGACATTGCGCGTGGTGTTTTGTAAAAAATCTATAACTGCAAGATTATACCGTAATTGAACAGTAAATAATTATTATCATAAATAAAAAATAACAAAACTCACGGACGATATCGGATTATTTTACAAAGGTTTTTTTAACTTAATATTAATGGACGCTTTTCGTGCATGGAATTACGTGACGTGCGTGACGAAATTAGTCGTAATTTTCCTACAATACGTTTTTGATGTGTTTTTCACTATAAATGCACCAGTGGTCGGATTACAACGACATGGTCCGACATCATCAAACAAGCTTGTAGTTCCATCCAAATTAGCTCATATGGCCCTTGATCGCATCGTATGGAAGGACTTCGTGATTAATCCACAATCCTCAGTTACGACAGAATGACAAAGAAGAAGAAGAAATAGTTATGTACATCCCAATTGTACCTTTGATTCCTGTTATTTGAATATATTCACATCAGACAGCCAGTCAGCTCGCGACCACGCATGTTGTGATACATTCGAAACGTCGGGCAAAACCTTAAAAAAGGTAAATTAGTTATAATTGTACGCGATTAAGTCCCGTTCCCCAATAATAATATCCACATCAGCTCTAAAAGTAACGTAAATCCTATGTCTGTTCACTTTTACACATTATATTTTGCCTGTAGGTAAATGCGTCTACATGAATTTAAATTCCTTCCGAGTAAGACTTATAGGTACCTACAACATAATGTACATATCTAAATCGGTTCAGGGCACACAAAGCATTAGTTATCAAAGTTGATATTTGCAATTTCAAGACAGAGCTGTTCTGTTCATTATGAAATAGTATTTAATAGAGAGCTACTGATACAAAGGTAGCTAGTTAACATGTTTCACATTCAGACGACTTACTAAAGTTATTATCACAATTTTCATCCCACGCCGCGCCGCCCTGTGTTCAAATAGTTATAGCATGAGTTTTCGTCCTACGCTATGTACCCGATCATGTAAAAAAATGCCAAGTTCGTAAACGGTTTCGCTTATTAAAAATTTCGATAACTGGAAACAAAGTTTTTTCAAAGCTCGGATCACAGCGCCTGTCGTGCATAACGTTCTTTATTTTCTCAAAATGATTTGTTATGTTATTTGCTGAGTAATAGTGTGACTTGGTAAGTTTTCATACAAAGATTGAAGTTAATGGGTAAAAAATCTGTTCAGTAATATGTGCAGAGGAAATCATACTACGATTTCAAAGCACTTTTTATTGTTGCCCATACTTTTAAGGCGTTATAACTACCTATTGTGAATAGACGCGCGTATGTTTTTCGTTCACGACAAAACGGGACGCAACCCTCTCCGGGAGTGGCTTTTTTAGACAAATCTCGATAAATATCTGTCTGTGTAAAGACTTATTAAATTTTCTCTTGTGCAGTACCTAGATGAGGTAAAATACGATCATATTAACTTAAACTGTGTCTTTTAATAATGCGTTGTTTTAGTAGGCTGAGTAAAAAAAATAAAATATAGACTCCACTTTGGATTACTTTTCTATCGAGAAAATTTTAAGCAATTATGTTTCGGCTATTGTCAGTACCACAATCATATAGTCAAGAATTATATATCTGAAAATCAGTCCCTATTGTTTCCTCGTCTGGGCAGAGCAGCGTTTTCAAAGTTTCTAAATTTCTCAGTGTAGCGCCTTAACCGCTTTTCCTGCCTTTAGCTTCTGTACTTAGCCCTCCTTTACTGTGAATATAACTTAGTTATCTTCCTCCAAAGGTGCTTACTCTGAGCTCCTCCGAAATGTAGCGATGTGATGTGTCAATATGCAATATAAATTTGGCATGTAAATATGACTGTTAAAGGGGTCGCGGGCCAACCGGGGCGCATTCGAGCCCCCTCGTACCCGCGAATTGGACGGGGGCCAAACGGCAGAGTGGAGGCATATCTCCCATCCGATTGCTGACCCTTGAGAAGCATGAAAAGTAGAAATATCAGTTAGGTACTTATGGTAGAGCCCAAATCGGCAACTTTTTACGAAACAATAAAAAAGCTCGGTTGACAAGTCGAGTCGAGGGAAATACGGGGCTGTCTTCAGACAACAGCGCGAAAAATTCAAAAAAAAAGGGAACGACCTGGGAAAATCCACGGGAACCTCCGACACGACCACGCGGGCGGTTTAAACAGTGGAATACTCTAAGAGTTTGCGCTCCAGTCAAATTGGTCGAGCGGCTTCAACCGAATCTGAGGTGTCAGTGGAATCGACCTACGTTTTGTCGCTGGTTCACTAAACCTAGCCTAGCTGAGAAAAGTCCAGCAAGATAAACGATTTCGATCTGAGTCGAATTCGGCGGTTGTCAACTGATGTGGTTTTTGCATAGATATAGTATATACTCTGTAGTTATAGATGCGCCAACAAGCGACCGGGGCTATGTCTTTCTCATATTATGACGTCAAAATATGGGGATACCATGGTTGCAAAAAATTACCCCAAAAATTTAGTCGGATAGTACTTAGTTACAAGTGATCAAATTCCATAGTGACTAAGTCGCCATTTTGACTCACTAACTAAATTTACACAACATCGTAGGCGATATCGTAAAATAAGTGATTCCGACCGGCCACTTTTTTTGTGATAATCTTACCTATAAATACATAGTCACCGGTTATCACCGTTGCATCAAACGGCGATTTCACTGATCCAAATCTATACATTTTGTTCTCGCCGCTGGTCGCTGGCCTTCCTGCTCGCCGCTTGACTTGCTGGTCATCACGTCACCCAAAGAACCATGCTAAATGTTTAAGTCTCTAGACGATGAAAGTAGTAAGTAATGTAACCAGATAGTGCTTACTATTTCCATGCCCCTTTTTGTCTTTCACAGATAAATTATGTAGTTGTTGGAATAAAAGAATAAACTTCAATTTAGAACAGGTAATTTATTAACAATAATACTTATATTACATTTATAACTTTATTTTTCAATAAATAAACAAATATGTAATAAGCAGTTATACATTATTTTACCCAATTTAATTTCCTGTTCCCTCAGTCCTCAAATCCATTTTTTCGGGATTCATCCTCTGTTGAAAAACTGAAAAAATCAAATTACTTGAAATTCCCGAAACATGGGGTAATCTTTAGGGGATTTTTTTATTATTTGTTGGTATCCCGAAATCGAATTATAAACCGACTGAATGGTGGGACATCAATGCTAAGCTGGCTTCTATGGTAGATTTCTACTACGCGATTTGACCGGTTTGTATGTCAAATGTTTGGAGGTTATTTTTTAATTAATTCACATATTTTTCCTATTTCATCTATTGTCTCATGATATAACTAATGATTTAGCTCAGTAATTTGGTTCCGGTGAGATTTTAGAAATAAACACGGGTCCAAAATTCAAAGAAAATGTACTTACGCATGGAATGTAACATCCGCCTTTTTTCGGTCGAAATTGCTTTTACAGCCAAACACTGAACACCCCACCATGTTTGCACTGAACAACCAAACACTACGGATCTGATGATTGGTAAATTATTATTCATTGGGAACAAATAAAATGATCACCTAAATAACTTTTGATATCATCAAATTTTCGAACCCTAAAATAAGGTTGAACACTCAAAAAAAATTATCGATCAGCAATTCCGAGTCACCAAAAATATTCTACCTATTTTTGCAGCACTTGCACCTATTTTACTTATTGCGTTCCTATAAATTTATAACCGCATCAAAAAATTGTCAAGTACCACCAAAAACACTAAACTACCACCTAATCTCATGCACCTTTTTTCATTAGAATTACATCCAAATATTATACACATCGCATGCTACATTTTAGTAAACAGTTACAAATTAATTGTTTCACTATAAATATTTTAGTCATTTCCAAAATGTTATAAATTAGAAAGTAAAATTCTAAATTAAGGTAAACGTGGGTATCTTCGGGAGGTTAAGCCTTCTTCAACTTCAAGATTTTTTTCTGCCTAAAGTAAATGCGATATTGAGACCAAACATTTTTTACCGTAAACATACGTTCTTGGATAATACTTATAAACATCAAAATTTGTAACTTTTAAAAGTTTTCATTATAAAAAAAAAATATTACGACACCTCTGCTTTTCTTACTACTTCGTGATACAAATCAGGCTCTGCTTTTGAATTCGTGAGAATGTGTGTCTTGTTTCGGGATATATTTTGAAAGTAAATTAAATGCCATATATAACGTATATATCAAGATTTGAGATAGTTGATCGATTAAAGGTGGGATTAAGGATATAGTTAATAAAAAAAAAATTAAAAATGTTTTATATTTTTATGAAAAAAATTAACTAGCCCTGACTAGACTATTATTTTAAGAAACAATTCCCATTAAAACTTAAGAAATCAACTTCTTTTTCATAATGATTACAAAATAATTAGTTTTTTAAGTAATTCCTAAAAAAATAATACTGATAAGTGATATCTGGTCAAAATACAGGGTGTAACGAAAATAGCAGTGATCCGTTTAAGGGCATATTCAGGGCATATCGTAGAAGTAAAAAAACTAGTGGGAAAAATATTATTTTTTACATGGTGGGGTGAGGGGGGGGGGAGTCGCCCATGCCCTTAGACGGTGCCTGACTCGCATGATCAGTTTTCTTCTGTAATTTTAGTAGTTTTGGGACACCCTGTATATTCATATTACTTATAAACATTTAATAAAAGAGGATGAATTTTTATATCGGTAAAACATGTATGTATACAAATGTATATATAAACAAATACGTATTCAGAATCGATCTAGTCGTTGTCAATCAGTTCAATTGATATCGTTATGTCACTCCCGAAGAAGTAAACAACTCACTAAAAATGGAGATTATAAATTCGTGATACTGATAATTTGATATTCCCGAAATAATTTTTGACTTTCAATGATTAGAATAATAGATACATTAACATAGTATTTTGGACAAAATATCAAAATACGAATTAAATTTCGCAATCCGTAAAAAAAATCAAATCTAAGTAACCACTTCGTTTGAAATTTTACTTAAAAATAAGCAGCAGCAGCACTAGCAAAAATATAAACGATTTTAACTAGAAATCTATCAAGAAAACAGTATACCGAAGATATATAAAAGTTAACTATAATATGTATATTTTCTATAAAACATATAATAACCGTAATATATAATAATATCTTATCGCAATTATGAAACAAAGATCATGATTCCAAAACGGTTACTTCGGTAGTGTACCGAAGTTATCCACAAAGGCAAAATAAATTGTTTATTTCTTCGTGAGTCAGAATATTGCGATTTCTTCCAAATTTACGAGTACAAATAACTTGAAATATACACCAAACTGATCGTTATGAATCATAGAATAACACTGAAATAGGTTTTATCTAAATAGACTTACCATTATCACCTCAGAACCTTAAGAAACGCGGCGCACATTCTTACGTAAAAAATAAGCATGTGCGACTCACACAGCTGATTGCGGGGTTCTGAGGTTCGGAGGCATGGCAAAGATACAATTTAAAAAATCTACTATTGAACGAGTGTTTATTTTGATAACATATATAATGAAATATGATATTCATATTTTTAATATGAATAATTATTTATAGTTTTCTTATTTTTACGCCGAAAGCGAAAATTAACGAAGATATCCACTATACCGAAGAAACCCGCGTTTACCTTAATTTAAAAAACAACGCGCAATGTGGCTGTGTGAAATAATAACACGTATACTGCTATCTCACTCAATCAAATACAAATTGTCGTTAGAGTGAAAGGTACCTATTGCTGTTTCATTCTAACTACCTATTGCTGATGGTGTACAAACTGCATAAAGTTTTATTATTAATTTTTTAATGCGTTGACGTGAGCGCGTTTGATTGAAAACTTTTATTTGAAAATGAGTTTTGTTGATTTATTAAATTGTTAGTTTGTTATGAAAATTGATAAAGGTCCTCAAATGAGTTTACTTTATTAATTAATTAAAATTTAAAGGTAGTCAATAGGTAGAAATTGGTATAGGTAGGTTTAGGTTATGTTAGTTTTGCATCGGCCCGAAGGGCCAAAATAACTCAAAATAGGAGCTCCGCGCCAGCGGAGATCCGTCAATACTGTTCCAATGTCCACTAGTTTGAAATAAAAATAGATGTCATAGAAAAATACTACTACCTAGGCAAATTGACGATTATCAGCGAATAGAGTAGAGGCAAAAACATCTGAGAACAAATAGCTGTATGCGACCAGTACGGAAAGCACTGTTGAAAAGATATTAAATTAAATTAATGTTATGTACGTGTCTCATTAAAATTACAGAAATTTTGAAGCTTCTATAAAATAAAATAATTTAGCGCTGTCTTGCTCGCACGCGGTGCGACGTGCGAGCGAGACGGACCGTATGGAAAACCGCATCAGTGTGCTCTAGCAATGAGGTTAGACTAGATTGGAACTGCTTTGCGCGTGGGGCGTTAAAAAACAATTGCCGCGTGAAATTTGGTGATCATGTAGTATTTCTGGGTATCGAAAGAATTATTTGGGTGTAAATAATTTTAATAGGATTACGAGCCCTGTAATATTTGGATGTAAATTATATGAAATTTGGTGTTTGAAATTAGGTGATCATTAAGTATTTTTGGGTAGTGACTTATTTATTTGGTAACAATTAAATTTAATAGGTTATCGACATGTTACTTCTTTGAGTTGCACTTTATATTTAAAAGGAGTTGAAAATTTGGTGCGAATCTAGTATTTTTGGTAATCAATGTAATTTTTTAGAGCATCATTCGGCAACTAATTTGGTGGTTCGTTAAATGCTACCCTTATTCATTTAAACCAAATTCATCATTAATTTTCCACTTATAAATTGCACTGCAAAATATTGCCACTTTGTTTTGCAATCTTCTTGACACTAATGACAGATTACCATTACCCGACCATGAAAAAATGTCCGGTCGGTGATAAGGACAAAACATTGCACTTTTTTCTACTTCCTCTCATAGGAATCGCAATAAGGCTATCTTTCTCTTACAAAGCGTGTCAGGCCCTTGGGTTTTTGGACTGTTTCCACAGTGTGACAACCGCCTTACGTCACTCCAGTCTTTGAGTCTTTGAGAACGTTAGAGCGAGACAGATATATCACCGCGCCGACACAAAGGGTCGAGCGTCGTGCAGCATCTGTTACATATCAACTTTTATTTAGTCTGTTAACTACATACTAAACAAGTCAAACGAAAAATATCAAACAAGTACAATACAATCCGACACACAAATTAACAATAACAAAGCACAACTGAAAACTGTCTAAGGTGAAGGCCGTACATTATAATGGAGTAGTCAAACAAAAGGATTAGAAATCGATATTCCTTTGGGCCCATGAATTACAAGTCTATTCAGCACGCGATGTGGTATATCATTTATAATTGACGAGGCGGCGGCGCGGATAAATATTTAGAATATGAATAAAGTGTAGTGTTGTGTATTCGTAATTATTTAGTGAAAGTTGCAAAAATAACGGGGAAATCAAAGGGAGAGGCGCTTTGCAGTGAAATATTGACATAGGCTGTAAGTCTAATGGGGAGGCATTGTGGTAGAATGACAGCGACCCCACGATGCCCCCCATTAAACGGCCAGCGAGGGTTAACGCCGCAGAGGTTTTAGTGGGTATTCCCTTCCCCTGTGGAAGGGCGAGTCCCACATACCCCCCACCATGGGCCTTCTCGGGTCCGGGGGATGCGTAAATGCATTTCCTCTGCGTCAAAAAAAAAGAAAAAATACATGAAACCTGAAAACATTACTCTCCTTTTTTGGGCAGTCGTGTAAAAAGGGGCTGTAAGTCTAATAATTAATTACCATCCTCGTGTTGGCTTAATTTTAGGATAGATATCAGCCATAAGATAACCATAAGCCATAAGATTTTTTAGGACATTGGGTCGTTATTCAAATAATTCAAATCGTGCATCGTAAAAATAGCTTAGAACTATGAGGATAAGGGTCCTTATCAAACTACTTACCATCAGGACTCTTGTTACAATAAACAATGAATGGCATGACAATTATAACCTAAACACAGAAATCCACATGTCCAACACGCTTCATAAAACTATGTATATATAGGTAAACAATTAGCTCCGTAGGTATTTACGGTAGGTACCTACCTATTGTTCAGCGCTACTGAAATTATATTTCCTAACAAAAAATAACTCTTGTTTCAATGAACAACAAAATAAAACGTTTCGTTTCACGAATGATTCAACTGCGCTTGAACTGTTTATAATTTTAACCAACAATACTTTATTCAAGTCGGTCACTAGGTAGCCAGCACTGTTTTTATCTCAAAGGCTGTGCCCCTAAACGTCGTATGTAAAAGACCTATTAACTAGATTGAACCTAGAGTAACAGTACATAAAAGCCCCTAGAAAAGCTTCATAAGACCTTATAGAAACGTTAGGACCTCGTTGAGTTGAGCCGGTGAAATGGGAAAAGTTCCTTTATTTCGCAGTGGAAGAGCAAATTAAACTGTTTTTTTTTTCAGGACAGTACACGATACATTTACATATTTACTGCTTTGTTGTCGTGTGATGCAAAAAACTTTGAGAAGGGGTGGGTTGGTAAACATTTTAGGAGCTCCATAGCGAAATATATCGCTACATAGATAACTATAGAAGAAAGCCCGCGCTGCGTCTGTCTTACGTCTGTACCTGATAAACTTAAAAACTACGGAACGGATCTTCATACGGTTATTACTAACGTGTTACTAACGGACGGAGTGTTTCGTATCATTAGGAAGATTTTTATGTATATTGTGGTTTTGAGTAAATTTGCTCATATATAACGAGAAATGTCTGAATATTCCCTTAAAACTGAAATCCACTCGTAGGTATAGTTCGTGCAAAATTGTAAGGCCGAGTGCTGTCTAATAAATGCAAGCAAAAATCTACCTTACAGTCAGAGCATTAAGTCGAGTTTTGCTTGCGTTCGTTTGACAGAATTTGGCCTTAGAGTATATACCAAGTCGTGATTTAAAAATTCTGTTCCCGTAACAAAAGCGTGCCTGTCAAGTGATAAAATAAACAAATTAATAAATGATCGTAAAGTTAAAGCCTAATATCTACCCTCTAATAATTTTTGACACTTCGAAAAATTTACTGTTGAACACGTTCCTGGTTTACAGACACAAATTACCTATTCACTTTTTCAAACGCTTCGTCTTTAACCCCTAACCATAAGGGACATATTAGCTTGAATTTACTGACACCTAAGTTGCTAGTTCTCGTCAGGCGATTGTCGGCTGTATGTCAAAGCCGCAAGGGGTATTTTAAGGTGTATTGTTCCCATGGGAGCTAGCGACCCTAGCGGAAGGATGTAATGAATTTGCGACTCCTCTTTCCCTAGGGTTCGTGCGGAGTTGTGGCGTCACGACTGATTACAATCTACTACACGTATATCTGTATTACCATTAGCACTTTGTAGAATCAGAATCATATTTATTTGTCAAACATAGGTACATTTCATGGTCTTAGAGTTAAGTGCATATCGCGGAACACTATGTTTTGCCAGTATCAGGCGTACAAATATGTTTAGTTTTTTGTATGCCAAGTATTTATATGTCAAAGTCAATGGTTTATTCGGAAAAAATAAACTAAGTTACAAACTAAAAATATCTGACAAAGATATAAATTAAATATAAAATTAACTTAAAATATATCTAATTAAAATTAAAGGTAAACTACAAACTAATATCTAATTATAAAACTAAAAATTAAAACTAAACTATACTAAACTAAAACATATTTAAAAAATTGGGTCCCCGATGCATAGTCCCTAAGAAATGTCAAATATGTATGTACTAATTCTTATATTCTATTTACAATCTCAAATCTTAAAAACTATACGGAATTAAAGCCTGCACATGGGCACTTTATGTCAAAGTGACAAGGCTTAAGGGAATTCTTATAAGTTAAAAAAGGCTCATCTATTTAGGCGAATTTCTGTTTTATTGACACGTATCTTGATATTTTCTCAATGTTAATATCTAGAACATCGGGGTGATTACGTAACGTTATGTACTACCGTTAGAGCATATTTAATGTCAATTTTGACGTATGAATCTATGAGCTAATGTCGAAAAATGACATTAAATATGCTCTAACGGCGGTACATAAAGCTACGTGATTACCCCGCAGGACTATCGCGACCTAATGACATAGATTTTAAAGGTTTTTTTAACGGTTTTTCATTAAGAAATATTGTTTCAAACATATCAAACCAAATAGACCATTTTTGAGCTAAAAACTGCTATTTTTCGTTTAGATTCTACTACATACAATAAAATATAAAAAGGGCAATGTTACTATCTACAACTTCCATACGATCATCGTATCCTTTAATCACTTTATTGGTATTATCAATACTTTTGTCAAAATTTGAAATCAAAATATTTTAAAACTTGTAAGGCCACTTAAATTCAAATAAAGAAAGATCTTCGTTGTTTGAATTTGACCTATATGACTTTGACATAAAGTGCCCATTTCGAATACTGTGTAGCGAATATTCGTTGACCCGATAAAATACGAGCATTATCTATTTGTATAAATAGTGTTTCTGCAATAGCCAGCTCGAAGGATTTCAATTTCAATGGAATATGCAATGCGGGGCTTTATTACCTACAGCCTAAAGTTACAAATCTAGTTAGAATGTATATTGAGAAAATTTAATGAGAAGGTCGTATACAAACTTGAACAAGAGCGACAGAGAGAGATCCATTTGTCTATTTCATATCATGAGAAGTTCCAGAATTTACTCGTCTCATACAAAATTACAAACTTTACCTCTTGATAAAGGCCAATTTATTGGATGTATGCCAAAATGATGCCAAAGCTCTCGTTGGACGAACAATATTTTAGAATTTGAATGAGAGCTTGTTCTGCTGTTGATATGGGGAAAACAAGGATTTATATTAATTCGGAATGTATTTTTTTATACTTTATGCTCATTGAATCAGACTGAGTGTTCCGACGGGGACCTAAAACAATACCAACGCTAAAATACAATACTGAAATAGTAGATTGTTTGACAAGGGTTTAAAGTAAGCCATAGTACCACGAGATGGTTATTTTCCCGAACGTAGAGAGGAAAAATTGTTCGAGTGGTAATATGGCTTTTAGGCCCGAGTTATACACTCTACTTTTCACTTCGATTGCGAGAAAACACATAGACAAAAATTATCCACCTTAAATGAATAATTTAACTCTTGGCGGGCGTATGTCTAATTTGACAGCTTGTTTTTTTTTCTTAGGCCAACACCATGCCTCGCTATGCGTGTTCGCTTTGCGTATTCGCCTCCCTTTCTTTTGCTATATTAAAGAAAGAGATGCAACATGCGCTTTTTTTTTCTTTTAAGAGGAGTAATTGCTATGACCATATAGGTACACCGCTTAATCTTTAAAGAACTGAAAAACATCTTTCCTGATTGGTCGATTTTAGTACAGCTGTGTTCTGGCTGGTTGATATTTTTACCAAATATGTTTTAATCTGTCAAATTACTTTTCTGTGATTGGTGGATTTAATCGGTGAAGTATTTTGATTGGTCAAATTAAAATGTTTTGTAAATCATAAATATGTTTACATATTTTCCCTAGGGCTTAAATGTACTACTTTAGCCCCGCTTCACAAGTCTAATATGACACACTTTTCGAGCATGAGAAGTGAAAAATAATATTCTATGATCGTCTATACACTTTCCCGTAGACGTGCAAGCGACCAATAGCTATAGAAAATAAAAATGCACCGAGATAAGAACAATCCCTGCAAAAATTAAATCGCCGCGGCTCGCTTTGTCCATTCAAACCCGTAAAACAAGCTCGTAACAAACGAAATTAATTGAAAACAGATTAACATACAAAAGAGCGCAATTCAAACTACATTAAAGCAAACTTTAACAAACAGTTTCAATCTAAATGTCAGTGCGGCTCGCCAATTACTTATACGTCTAGTTCATAAATACATGTACAATTTTGTACTCTATTCCTTTATAATAAGGTCCAGAAATGTGTATATATTAGTAGCTCTGACTGTACAAACGAAATCGGTAATGACAGACGTACGCGGACAATGCAATCGATAATTCTGGTCCGTTCGCTCTTAATTTTAACTAGGTACCGCAATAAAAAGAGATTACCTATGTGCTTAAGGGGAACCTTTCATGTTGCTTTACTAAGGCCACTTCTTGATATAGGGACGTATTTGTCGGAGGCGTTACGATATGAGAAAACGACAGCTGTCAGTGTAAACTTTCAGTCGAGGCTGTACCACTTTTTACTGCATCCCTAAATTTGATTGAGTGCTTCCTGGCTGGCGCAGAGTAATGCGGAGGCAGTACCGCCCCGCCCCGGCGCATGATATTACTACAGCGCAAACGTAAAACTGACAGTGTTGCGACATAAGTAAGTTATCAGTAATCAGTATCTTTTATTGCTTTCACAGGTTATAAGGTTATAAGTTCACGCCAAAGAACAAAATTGCACATATCGATCCCGCCCCGCCAAGAACTCGCCAAAGGCTACCTGACTGGGCAGGGCGGAATCTGTAGGCGGCATTTTCTACCTTACCAATATCGTACTGATGTGGTAATTTATTTGGGTACCTATCAGTATAAAATCAGTATTAAATCTGTGCTGAAGTAATACCTATAGGTATTTAATAGTGGAGGCAGAGTTGTATTGATACTGCGTTCGTATCGCACCGTGCCAATCAGGAAGCACTCATTTAAATGCAGGGGCGCAGTTAACAATATGTACCTACTGTCTCGATTGACAGTTGACACTGACAGCTAAGTATAGTAGGTATGGTTTAAGGGTTTTTGGACTAAATGGCTTAATCAAATAAAATTAAGATAGGTATTTGTTGTAATTATTTTAAAGCTCTAAAGAAGGTATTCATTGCTACTTTATTCATTACGACAATTTCTTGGTAATATGATATGATTGGATATATACCTAATAATAACCTGAAATTGTTTCGTGTGTTTACTTTTAACCGCCGAATGCCATAATAGTTACTCGCAATTTTCAACTTTATCAATATATCACGAAGCTGTCATTGTCACATTGTCTGATATATATGACGATGGCGGTTAAAGGGTTAAGCATTAAGTATCTGAAAACCATTTGTATTAAAAGTAAAGCACGCTGTTTACCCTTAAATAATGTACCAATCTCATTCATAATCCCTTTGGTCGTACATTTTGAAAGACTCGTCAATCATATGTTGCGGATAATCATACACTGCACACTGTTGACCATTACGCCAACATTCGAGTGTCAATCATTTGAACAAATATTGGCTGTAAGCATTCACTTAGGCTGGGTTGCACCAAACAGTCTGTAATCGTAAGCGGTGTTCGTCAAATCTGATTGTATGGAAAGTTTGACAAGTTTGGCACTTATCTTCGAATTTTGCAAACGACATTGAAATATTGAGCGCTATTTATTTTCTAATAACACCCCTCTCTTTTTGCGTCGGGGGTTAAAAGATGTATATTTGCCCCTATTATCATTCAAACGGTTCATATAAATACGTATAAAATGTAAATATTAGACGTTATATGTATTATCCGCGTGATATTGTTTATTTTACCCACAAGACACGTTTAGGGATGAACTTAAGTGCTTTCTAAAGGATAAATGCGAGGAATTTTTATTCACCAAACTTATTGTTCCTTACACACGATTGCAAAATATTTTCTAAGTAACATTCTACCTACACATGTCTATTTTAATATCGGACATCATTATTATGAGAAATAAACTAGTAACGTCATTGCATAAGTTTAATTCGATGCCTCTATCCGATATCAGTTGAATACAACACCAACATTTGTAAAAGTCTATTGTTTATCTGATCACTTGACAAAATATTGGTTAGCCAACTGGCTGTATCTGAGTGAGGCATAATTTTAGTTACATAATCGTCAGGTAAAGCCTTATTATGAGTCGGTACCTAATCTTGGGTATAATCGCGGACCCGTTTACTTTTGGTTTGTTCTATCGATTCTTGTAGAAGAAGAAAGAAGAAAAACATTTATTCACCACGAGACAAGCAAACACAAAATAATACAAAAAAAAATAGAAAACACACAGAGTCATCACTAAATAAAAGATCTCGCCTCAGCATAATGCCGACTCAGGGAGCCGGCGCTGATCTTCCGGCGAAACCAAGGAGATTTAGTGACGGTGTGTGTAGCACGCTCCGCCTAAAAATTGAGTGCATTGAAAAAAAAACCTGTTGAAATTGACTTGGCAAAAATAATATACTTTTGAGCTAAAAGCTCAAGTAATAATTATAATATCGATGGTCTAGACTAGACTCTATAAGTACTAAAATATCAATTCACTATCGAGTGCACAATCTTTATACATCTACCTTAAGGGGAGGTATCCCCAACGCAAATGTCCCGCTCTAACACGCGTGAGTTTACAATTAACCATCCCGTTCTCTACGCAAGCTCTGCGCGCAGTTTTGTAAATATTTAGCTATAGTGATTAAGCCAATCATTTTATCAAAGCAAACCCTGCGAATTTGTCTATAACTATTTACGATCTTTAATTGAGTACAAAAATTAAATGTTAAATATCAGTAATGTAGCCGTAGTATTGAAAAAACATTCCAAAAAGAGGTAACTTCGCGATTTTTTTCTATCGAGTGAAATTCATCAGGTCATATAACTGACTGCGATTTTGACTAGAAAAGATCCTTATGTAACACATATATATTTTTTAGATTTTAAGACACTATATTCTATGTCTCAGATGGTTTTTAAAAACTCAAAAGTGGTAATACACGGCCTTAATAAGTAGGTACCTGTTTGCGTTTATGTAAAATTATTAGTAAGTAGTTATTTAGGTACTTATCAAATTGTATAATGACAAATTGCTGTGTTCTTGTCACTTCGTGTACTTACAACTTATCTACGAGACATTAGAAATTATTTTAATTTTATTCATTCATCTCTTTATGGTCTAGACTCGTGCCTTGCTTTACGCAGTGTCCCCACAAGATTCTTCCGATAAGCACTCAGCATTATCACATCTACTTTCACACAGTCGTATCTCTCTCAGTTACGTCATTTAAAAACAAACCTTGTTGCGTGGATAGAAGATTTGATTTCCAAATAATTATAAGAGGATATATGAGATTGAATGTAAGAAGTGGTATTCCATTGTGTGCGGAGAAAGGGATCGTGAAAGTAAAAGGGCAGCTCATATGCAAACCTACCTACGAATACTCTGGGACTAAGAGATGTACATTTCAATAGATACTCTTTTGGGTACACAAAGTAAATATATTTCGTATAAAAGCTATCCTGTATCGTCGATGTTGTCGTCGATCGAGTCGATCACAGCATAAGTATATACTGTGATCGACTTACAGTAGAATCTGCTTATAATGACTCCGCACACACCATTTTACCGCTTTTAACGACTTAGGCGACTTCCTGACTTGGCGGGGCGGGATCGATATGTGACATTTTCTTCTTTGACGTAAACTTACCGACGTCGCAAAGATTCTCACTTGACGAAATACTGTCAGTATTACATTTGCGCAGTACTAATATCATGCGCAGAAGTGGACCAGTACTGCCTTCGCATCGTCCCGCTTCCGCGCATCCCGCGCCAGTCAGGAAGCACTCATTTAAACGTAGGGGCGCAGTAAAAAGTAGTACTGAGTTGACTGACAGTTGACACTGACATTTGACAGTTTTCTCATATCGTACCGCCTCCGCACCGACAAATCAGGAAGTCGCCTTAGAAATCACCTCACGATAGGTTTCATACCAAACGTTTTCAAAGTAAATCAGTCCGTTTTGTGCCACGTTCTGTTAGTGCGACGGAATATCACTGGTCCCTTGACTGTCGCTTTATCCGGATTCTACTGTAATTACAATTAACTATTAAACTTACTACCATTAAGACATAGTCTAGATCCTGAAAACGAAAAAGAAGTTTATCTACACACATATCATAAATCCTCTAATATGCGTTCGGAAACCGTAGAAAATGACTCTCATTTCAACATTCAATGAATTTATGGCAATTTTCTTATCTGTGGCTAAGGCTACAGCAGTAATAAAATATTTCATTTTAATCTCATATATGATGTTAAAATATTACGTCAAACAAAACTGTCAAAATTTAAATGTCAAAGATGTCATGTCCCTATTCTAGTATCACTGAAAATTCAAATTCAGTCGATGCGAAATGTCAGCTCGATGTTTTTTTAGTATATATCGCACGAAATTTGAGCTAGAACGACATGATCACATCAGAATAAGGACTCTTTACTTTTTAAAATAACATTCAGGTATCGGTTGCCAGTTCTGATTTCGATATTTCCGCAACCGTACAAAAAAGGTTGTATTAACACAATTATTGTATTTATTTACTACGGTTTCTGAACCCATCTTAGAGTAATTATAATATGTGTGTAGATAAAGTAATGTATGCAAACTGTACATAATTAGGCATTAAAACACTCGTGTGACCTTATTATGAAACTCGCCTTCGGCTCGTTTCATAAAACACACTCGTGTTTTAATGCCCCCCATTATGTACCAGTTGCATAAACTACTATTTTGCATGCTAAATTAGTGATGTACCTATATTTTACTAAAACTCATGTAGGTATTATTTGTCACTCCGTTACGCAGTGTACCTTTAATTAATGTTATATTACGTCGCGGATGCACTCATACTGAGTTCGAAATATGTCTCCCGGAGTGAATATACTTTTATAGTACGGGCGGTAATAAAGAAAGCCTCAGATCGCATATTTATCGCCCTTGCCTTCGGCTCGGGCGTCAAATACCTGCGATCTGAGACATTCTTTGTTTTACCGCCCTTGTTAAGTACAAAATTTTATTTCACCCCCTGGCCAGGAAGTGGGGGGCATTAAAACACACTCGTGTTTTAATGCCCCCCATTATGTACCAGTTGCATAAACTACTATTTTGCATGCTAAATTAGTGATGTACCTATATTTTACTAAAACTCATGTAGGTATTATTTGTCACTCCGTTACGCAGTGTACCTTTAATTAATGTTATATTACGTCGCGGATGCACTCATACTGAGTTCGAAATATGTCTCCCGGAGTGAATATACTTTTATAGTACGGGCGGTAATAAAGAAAGCCTCAGATCGCATATTTATCGCCCTTGCCTTCGGCTCGGGCGTCAAATACCTGCGATCTGAGACATTCTTTGTTTTACCGCCCTTGTTAAGTACAAAATTTTATTTCACCCCCTGGCCAGGAAGTGGGTTTTTCCGCGCGCGGAGCGTGCGATAATGGCCGCTTTATGGCCAGGTGTGACATAAAACATTTTAAATTAAAGTAGTAGTAGTAGTGTTGTCGTGGGGAGACCACCAGCGCGTTGGTGCGATGTGACACTCTGCACTCGGCGGGGAAACCGTGGATGACACTAGCACAAAACAGGGCAGACTGGCGTGAACATGAAGACGCTTTTACTCAACAGTGGGTGGATACAGGCTGAAATGAGTAGTATTTGCTAGCCACACAGGAAATATTCGACACATATAAGACTACACACCAGCTTTTCCACTTAGAACGTAAGTATGGGCACTATAATTAAATTTTAAATCGACCTCGGTAAAATATCCTTGGCATCGTATCGGTTTTCTACCACGTACCTAAACTAATTTTGTTATTTTTGTAAACAAGTCTATGTAGTTACGACATGAAACTACACTAGCCTACACAGATACACAAGGTTGTGGGCTGAAGTGTGCTTTATTCTATTGTCAACTAGTTTGAATTTTGATTGGGTAAGTTTGAGGTTTCAATTGTGTAGTTTCTAGTAGCTAAGTCGGCGTTATTGATTGCATTTATCAGTAGTAGATAAAAGTTATGTCGGCACTGTCTATAGTTATTCGCCACGCTTTAACTTACTTTAGGTTAGGCGGTCCAGTGTAATATTATGGACCTCGGATTACACGTGGTATTCATACTCAGTATCCTTACTATGAGTTTGCAATGTTTACATTACCGTACTCGCTAGCGACTGCGTAAACGATTTAGTGTGGACAAAAGTACAGCGCCTCTGGCAGTTACGCAATAGAACTAAGAAATGCCATACTAAATAGTTTCGCTAGCGAGTACGGTAATGCAAACATTGCAAAGTCATGGTAAGTGTACAGGTCTACTTATTACTTATTTTAAGTATACTGAAGTAATTAAGTATTATCATTTTACTTAATAAGCTAATTGGGGGTTCGGAACTGCTAAAACTGATGGAACAGGAGTCATGGAAGCGAAAATATAATTAGATACAATCGTCGATATATAAAATCGAGCATTTTGACAGAATATGAATGACGAGATAAGGTTGCCTGGAAGAGATCGCTCTGCGTATGTCTCGCTTGTTTTATGTTCTTATCTTTATAGAGGTGTGCAATAAAGTGAATTGGGTATTGTGTGGTATTGTATAAGTTGTGTGCTGAGGTGTGAAAGTGTGAAATAAATTATGAATTGCACAGCAGAGCACGATTAGTATGGAAAATAACGTTGTGTAACGTAAACTTATGGACCAACTAATTTTCGGATTGAAACTAAGTGTAAAACCTGGTAAATAGTAACTCTATTTGGTAAGGCTCACTGCTACCTCGTAGTAGTGTAATTTAAGGGGAGGTATCCCCAACGCAAATGTCCCACTCTAACACGCGTGAGTTTACAATTAACCATCCTGCTCTCTACGCAAGCTCTGCGCGCAGTTTTGTAAATATTTAGCTATAGTCATTAAGGGGAGGTATCCCCAACGCAAATGTCCCGCTCTAACACGCGTGAGTTTACAATTGACCATCCCGCTCTCTACGCAAGCTCTGCGCGCAGTTTTGTAAATATTTAGCTATAGTCATTTAGCCAATCATTTTATCAAAGCAAACCCTGCGAATTTGTCTATAACTATTTACGATCTTTAATTGAGTACAAAAATTAAATGTTAAATATCAGTAATATAGCCGTAGTATTGAAAAAACATTCCAAAAAGGGGTAACTTCGCGATTTTTTTCTATCGAGTGAAATTCATCGGGTCATGTAACTGACTGCGATTTTGGCTAGACAATATCCTTATGTAACACATATATTTTTTTTAGATTTTAAGACACTATATTCTATGTCTCAGATGGTTTTTAAAAACTCAAAAGTGGTAATACACGGCCTTAAGCCAAACATTTTATCAAAGCAAACCCTGCGAATTTGTCTATAACTATTTACGATCTTTAATTGAGTACAAAAATTAAATGTTAAATATCAGTAATATAGCCGTAGTATTGAAAATACATTCCAAATAGGGGTAACTTCGCGATTTTTTTCTAACGAGTGAAGCTCATGTAACTGACTGCGATTTTGACTATACAAGATCCTTATGTAACACATATATTTTTTTTAGATTTTAAGACACTATACTCTATGTCTCAGATGGTTTTTAAAAACTTTTTTTTTTTTTTTTTTTAAATATTTATTGTGTTACGGAAAGAATTCCTAAAATTCTTCACCATTCCTCCGGAATTATCCATCGATAAACTAAATTTGTGGCATGGGACACGTCATAGTAAATTAGGTCGAACATTATGGATGTTTTTAAAGGAAAGACCCCAAACGCATTCAAAAATGCTTTTGATCAAATAAGTTAATGTTACGTACATACGTAGCTGGTAAAATTATACAAGGCTATACGACCATCGCTTTCCCCTGTAGAATATATATGTTTGATTTTTTAGATCATAAAACTTATGATCTTAAAAACAAGGATATATATTCTTAACCTTAAGTATTTTTAACCATAATGTATGCCAGCCGTCATGCAATATCTGGAAGTCAATGGAAGTATCCGCGGCGTGGTAATAAATTCAGGTAATCTAGCCATCTTTATAGAACGATGCGGTCTTGCGCGCGCAAGAAATCAGGCACAGACGATCTGCACAATGCAAATCCATTGTCTTTACATAAGCTCACGAGTAGTTACTTATTTTGTTGAATTTTTATATTACTATTTTAGTGAAATGTAATTTCTTTGGAGTTAATAAATGTCTTTAACCTGAAAAGTAGGTAATTTTGGCAGATTTAACATTACATTTTACACTAATGTGAGAAACTAATGTAATGTGTGTGACGTGTGTGGGTAATGTGTGTTAATGGGTTCACAATTGTTTTGCAGAAAAGCGTTTCATCGAATGTATGTTTCGCAGAATGTTTATTTCGAAGATTTTTTTTTCATAAATGTTCGCAGTTCTAACCTAAAAAGTAGGTTAGGTTAGGTTAGGTATTATATTAGGTTAGTCATAATGACATAATGGGTTCTACACAATGTCATTTTAACTGTGCCTCTAAAGTTAAGGTTTTTGTTTAAATTTTTTTTTTACTGTGAAATGAAAATTCTGCGAAACAATACATTCTATGAAAAGTGTGTCGATGAAATAAGAGAAACCAATTTTGGTGAACGAACATGCGAGTATTGCGAGTGCTCTAGAGTTGCAGGCGTCCATAACAATAGGTATCTAAAAATCTATCGTTCATTTGTTTCCACTGACGTGGTGAGTTTCAAACTAAAGAGAAAATACTGATATAAAAATGTGAGCAAAATTCGACCCGGCAACATTTTGGCATACGCGGCCAGTGGCGTTAGCCAACTAAGCTATCGAAACGATCTGCTTAGTCAACAAACGGCTTAAGGATGAATCACAGTAGACCGTTCCGTGTCCGGGCCGGCCCGTTTTCTAATACAGGACGCGCGACGGTCGTCGATTTCTCGTACTAGAAAACGGGCCGGCCCGGACACGGAACGGTTCAGCGTGAATCATCCTTTAAGGCAGGCGCGATACTGACTTGGTATTAAGTATTCTTGTTGGTATTAAGTGTTTGTTAAGCGGATGCGTCCGCTAGCGAAAATCTAAATTTTTTAATCAAAGTGAAAAAAAAAAAAATTGATTTGAATTGAAAAGTATTATTTAACTTTAAGAATACGGCTGTAACTCCAAAATCTTCCTTCTTTCATTTAATAATGCAGTCGACCTTCTGTGCCACTACATTTTGTAATCCAGCACAGCCTAGGGCGTAATCTCGACCTATTACGCTGGTTGTGTCATCGCGACTTTCACATTTTACGGGGAAGTGGGCTTTAAGCGCGGTGCATTACTCCTCATTATCCTCTTGTTGACGAATAGGGAGTTATATGGTCGTGAAGATCGAGTTTTGCTTGACGCTGGATTCAATTTTAGGGCGTGTGACACGCGAAATGTTTCGGTATGTTATTCGTTTAGGCTGGAAAGTCGGGCGCCGACCGACGTAGATAGATCTATGCAAGTCTATGGCTGGAAACAGAGCACGACCGACGGTCAGCGCGTATGTCGGTCGGCTGACGGTACGCGCTGACCGTCGGTCGAGCACTGTTTCCAGCCTTGGTTTTACCTGTCTCAGTGTAGGTTTTATACTGATTTATACTGTATCTGACGTGATATGCTCTGATGTGCTCTAACGCCCGATACGTCAGGTCAGAGCGCGTCAGATGAATGAAATAACCATGTATGAATCTGGTTTAAGCTTGAAATAAATAATTAAAATCTAATGCTGTACTCGGCACTATCATGAGTTTTTTTTATACAACGACGGTGGTAAACAAACTTACGGTCCACCTGATGGTAAGCGGACACCGCAGCCTATAGACGCTCGCAACACCAAAGGAGTCACGTGCGCGTTGCTGACCCTTTATAAAATTTTAGATTTCACTGTGTGCGTGTGTGTGTGTGTGTGTGTGTATAGGCGCTTGTACATTGTTTCCTTCTCTAAACATATAATTTGATGAAAGCGTTATTAATTTAGATTAATTTATATTGTGTTAACGTTAATGGTTGGTGGCGCGTGGGTACAGCCAAAAAATTGCTCTACCGCTTTTCAACTTTATTGTTAGTACATTAAAGTTCAAAATCCGTCGACCACTATATTAGCTGAGCGTACAGTAGAAAGCGGGTAATTATCACCATTCCCACTAATGGGTATTGTCGGTTTGAACGAAAGTGTTAATCTAGACGATTAGACCACGCAATGACCTAAATTGACCTTAGAATACGCCTGTTTTCTGTAAAGGATACCGGTTACCTTGCGATGCTTTCCTTCACCGAAAACCAAGAGCAATCCCATTATTAATAAAAAAAAAACACTGTTGAATATCAAATGTTCTTTCGTATTTTAAAAACTAGTTGTGAGCTTTGATTTGTAAGTAAGTATACTGGCACGTAGGTACAAATGTGATACTGTAATTTTATATATGTTGCAGTCAACAGTGTGAACTGCAACATATACATTGTTAGTATATTGTGTGGAAAAAATTACACCTTGTAGAGTTTATAACGCCGGTTCTTCTCGAGGCAGATATTTTACGAACCGGTGGTAGGTTTTTGACATTCATAGGTGCATGTAATAGGCCTAAATGGAAGAATAAATTAATTTAAATTTAAATTTGACGTACTGGTTTACCCTAAAGGCCTCCAGCCAAACCTCCTCTTTTTGTTAATTAAGAATAACAAAACATCGAACGACCATGCAAATCATTCTTGGAGCAAAAACGTTCATTTTGAGTGATTGACGTGTAGTCAGCGACACGTGTCGCATTTAATACTTAAAATCATTTGAACTGGCAGAGTTGTATCAAATCAGTCCGTTCAAAAATCTACTTTACTGCACAAGCCAGAAAGTTCAGTCTATTGTCAATTTTATAAAATGTTGGAATTCTTAAATAATACATATCAACTATGCAACTCGTAATCCGGCACAGAACCAAAGTAACCGACATAGCTTTCCAAATTAGCAAGCTGAAGTGGCAATGGGCTGGCCACATGTGTCGTAGAACCGATAACCGCTGGTGTAAGCGTGTTCTAGAGTGGACACCGCGTCTCGGCAAGCGTAGTGTGGGTCGTCCGCCGGCCAGGTGGCGGGACAACATATCTAAGAGGGCGGGAGTCGACTGGATGCGGAAAGCAGAGAACCGGGCTTTGTGGCGTGCCTTGGGGGAGGCCTATATTCAGCAGTGGACTGCAGTCTGCAGTGGGCTGATGATGATGAACTATGCAACTAAGTAGGTACTATCAGCACAGCATAGGTAACCGACCATTTTTAGACCTTATCTTGTTGGAATAGGAAAGGTTCAAGTGACGCACGCTTCATGAGCGCAGGTGAGTTATTATAGTTGTGTGTTTGAGCTATAGGCACATACACATTGCCCATGTGTGCGTCAGCGTAGGAGCTATGAGTTCACGTTGTATATGTGTTCGTATGTGTTTCAATCCGCGCTCCTGAGATAAAAGTTAGTACTGTACAGTACCATTATCCGCATCAGTATTATTAAGACTGTAAAATTTAGCGCTTAAGTGATCTATCTTGCCTTGCATGTAGAAACTTGTCAAATTCTCCATACAACCAGATTTATTTAGCTTACATTTGGTGAAGAAGTTATTGAAAGGACGCATCCACGCGAAAACCCATCGAACTTAACACTTCAATCAAACTACTGGGCTAGCATAATAGATTATATGGTCATGTTTTACGTGACCTGAGCCTGAAGCCTGCTGATCTTCCCATGACTTCAACCGCCGTGAGCCCATGACGCCCATGCGCAGACGTCTGTTTGAAAACTTCCGTAATTAGGTAGGTAGGTAAGGTACCCTTTTTGCTTAAAAGCCACGCGCGACTTTTCAAATTAATTAAGCGAAACGTGAAAATGTACGAAAAACGTGACTTATTAGGGCACGTGCCCCAATTACTGTACGAAATGGTTTCCGTGTCGAAAAACTTGCCACTCGGTTTCAGTAAAAAGTTTGTGAAACATTGCTCGCTCAAAAGAGTAAAGGTACGGTTTCACCAGTGTGTGTTACAATGTAACTTATAGTTCACTGTGTTGAGTTGAGAGCGAGGGAACAAAATTTGTCAATTCTTCTGTCAACACAGTGAATCCTCAAATTTTATATCGGGTCGACAACGCGCGCGTGACTCCCTTGGAGTTGCGTGAGAGCAGCATGGTTAATTGTAAACTCATGCGTTAGAGCGGAACATTTGCAATGGAAGAACCTCCCCTTAATAAAATGAATGTTATTAGAGCAGTTTAATTAGCGCATTCACATTTATTGTTATTATCTTATTAGAGGCCAGTAAAAGTTTAGTGTCCGTGTCCGTACTGGCCGAATGCTGATGGTTCAAATGATTCCAATCTATTTTTAAATCGTACCGGGTATTAAGCATTACGCCGATGTAGTGGAGATGTTGGCATGTTTTAACGTTATTTTATTAAATCTATAGTCAACGTGTGGTGAAGGGATAGACACAATAGCATTTATTCTTTTCTTTGATAGAGCAACCTATATATATATTCAATATCACATTTTCTGCATCTTTAAACCTACAATTGTTAAAAGTGGCGTTGGAACTTCATTATTATGTACTACCTACCAATTATTATACATACTAAATAATGTATTCTAAATCTAGATTAAAGGAAGGCTCACACAAGAGTCACTCCGAACAAGCCGGATAAGAATTCATTATTTCTCACTATTGTAAATATTATGATTTGAACATAATACAAGTTTAGTATAATATCAACTTTGTATCATAATAAAATGAAGTCATACTGCTTGCGATCATTACAAATTAGTATAGATATTTGTATACCTACGGATTCCAGTATTCTTACCATGGGTTTGCAATGTTTGCATTACCGTAGTCGCTAGCGACTGCGTAAACGATTTAGTATGGACAAAAGTACAGCGCCTCTGGCGGTTACGCAATACGCAATAGAACTAAGAATCGCCATACTAAATCGTCGCTAGCGAGTACGGTAATGCAAACATTGCAAACACATGGTAAGGGTACGGCGCTCAATAATATTTAGTTGCCGATGAAGTTATATAGCATATACATATATCAGGCCTCTGAAAGAGTTTTTATAGCCTGCCCTACAATACTGTTAATTTTAAGATGGAAAACAATTAATAAAATGGCGTACCATATTCCTCGGTAACACATTAAAACATACCTACCTGCTCAGCAAAAACAACCTGCCATTTTTCTCATAGGTACCGACACAGGCGTATACTATTCATTAGATAAATATCAAGATTGAAATCACCAATCTATTATTGCGAACGCAAAAACTAGCTATCAATAGCTAACGTCTTTTGATGTACCTTAAAAGGCTAGTTACGATATTTGTACCTAATTTGTATATGACATAAGAGTTCATTTTAGATTGGCAATAACCGCAGTCGATTTAAACCTTAAAAAGCTAGCACTGAAATTAGTACCTGAAAAAAGATAATGTTAGAGTTCATTTTGGGCTGGCATTCGGTTTGATACCGGAATAAGAAAAATGACTATGGCTTGACAGCTGTCGTTCACCAAGGTTGGACGGGCGGGCGGACAATTCGGTCAATCGCTGAGTAAATGAACATGTAACACTTATACTTGGATTAATTGCATGTAGTTTCATAAGTTATTTTTAAGAATATTTTCCGTTTAATTCTTCTCGTTATATCTTACAGTACTTTTATCTCAAGAAACGCGGGTGAGCTATGGTTGCGTTGTCCTGTATATGCACATTGTCTATGTCACATTGTATTGTTGTCAAACTACAATTATAGTCCTATGTCTTTTTTTTAATTATACCGTCCATCATCATCATCATTTTAGCCTGTAATCGCCCACTGCTGAGCATAGGCCTCTCTTAGGGTGGTTGCACCAACATACGAACACAGGCCGGTCATCGTCAAATATGGCGCCGGCAGCTGTCATCCGATAGAAACTTGTCAAACTTTCCATACAATCAGATTTGACGAACACAGCTTACGATTACAGACGTTTTGATGCAACCCAGCCTTAGAGTACGCCATTCGTCCCGGTCTTGAGCCAGTCTTATCCAACAGTGACCCGCGATCTTCCTAATATCATCGACCCATCTAGCCGGTGGACGGCCGACGCTCCTTTTGCCATGAATTGGCCACCAGTCTGACACTTTTTTGATCCACCTGGCATCACTCTGCCTAGCAATGTGTCCTGCCCAACTCCACTTGAGTTTGGTAATGACATCTCCGTCTGTCGTCTCCGTCTCCATCTATACCGTCCACATCAATATTATTTAAACTAAAATTTTGCCTATTTTGCATGTAAAAGTGGACTCTTCGAGTAGGCATTTGTTTGGTGAGTGTTACAAAATTTAATTATGTGTATTCGAATACGCTACAACTACATATAAGAGGGGCTTTACATAAGATTTTTTCCTATATGTATACGATTAGTATGTATCCTACCTATGACACTTATCGCACAAATACATTTACAAAAGAAAAATTAATCAGAAGTGCAATGCGCTCGTCGATAAGACGGGTAAACATAAACATCCGCTTGTGGTGACTGGCTGGAGTACTTGTAAATCCGTTTTAAGATAACGACAGCTCATTACCTCGTCATTAGCAGAATCACCCTTGTCAAATCACTGCGGCGATGACGCGTGAGTCAGGGTGTTCAAATGACTCAAAAAGGGAGATAAGGAATGGGTTCTATGCAATGGACTCACCCCTTATTCACCCGAACGTCTCATCAACCAATTCAACCATCGAATGTATATACAACTGGTTATAGGCCTAGAAAAAAACATTCAGCGAAGAAGAAACAAAAACCAAAGAAAGGTACGTCGAAGTCGAAGTAAAATTTTGAGGTTATAAGTACTTCCCTCACGTGCTTACCTTTAAGTCTTGTTCTGCTTTTGGCGCTCACTTACTGCTCTACAGGATAGTACTCTGTAGATAAAGCTATCTGTTAGAGAGAGAGAGATTTATGTACCTATGATTTTATCATTTTTGCATATCGTAACTTATATCATTTTGTCTATAGGCACATTTAATACGAAGTCACTTGACCGCTCACCTAATGACTATCTGTTCTCAGGTGTTCCTAGTATGACAAGTAATACGTGTTTAGTGATTAAGCTCGTTCGAGTACCGACCTCATTTCCTCTGCTTTCGAAATGGTGACAAAGCTGATCGATCGAATCTAAGACTATGTTTAATTATCGAAATAAATCGGCTCATGTGAGACAATCTCCGGGTTATTGCAATGGAATTGGCGTAACTAGTTTTATTTTGAAATGCTCAGAGCTTTTGGAATAATTAATTAATCCAGTAATTCTATTGCGTGATACTTTTTTTTATGTCTTTGAGTCCTTGTACAATTAACTAAAGAACAGAATACGTCGAAAGTTCCAGTTAAGGTAACAAAACAATCAGTTATCATTTAAGTATGTTTTATCAACATATAAACATAACGGGCACCTTGAAGTTGTTTTTATTACTATCAAAACAGGATTAATTTATTTTTCCAATCATAATTCATATCTCATATCTTTTACCATAGAAAAATTCATTAGTTATCTTGAAAAAGGGAACAAGGATAATCGATAAACTATAACTATAACTATTATTCTAATAAGATAGAAGGATTAATTCTGTCGTTGTTTTTGACCTAAATGTTTACCGTATTTAGTACAGAGTTTCTAAATACTCGTAAAATATATTTAAATACTTTTTATCGTTCGTAATCGTTCGACGTACAGGACGCGCGACGGCCGTCGATTTCTTGTACTAGAAAACGGGCCGGCCCGGACACGGGACGGTCTAGCGTGAATCATCCTTTAGAGCATGTAGAGTAAGAAGCATGACTCTACATGAACTCTGATAACTTTTTTACAGTGCAAGCCATATGGTGTCGCCTTGGCAACATTTTACCTACATGAAAATGTTTTTGGAGGGTATTAATATTCCGAACATGTCAAGATACGTGTCAATCAAACAGAAAATGGCCTAAACAGATGAGCAATTTTTAACTGATAAGGACCCTTGAGTTGACCATTTGTAAACCTTATTACAAATGGTCAACCCTTATTTTACTTTGACGATCATTATGAGATATTGACATTGAATTCCTTGTTTAGATTGGTATTGTTATAACATATTTTTTATAATGAATAATGATATACCTTACATAATTATTATAATATTCACTATTTGACGATCATAATGTAAATTCTTGTAAATTAGCTTTAAGTTAATCTATAATGTAATTTATATTATGAAATAAATAAATCTAATCTAATCTAATCTATTGTAACGGCATTAAGATCTATCAGTGGTCAGTTAAACTTGTTCCTGTTTGTATTGTACACAAATGTCGCAACTGATTTAAATATTTGATGAAGTAGGGGAGAGGGGGGCTTGTCCTAACAAAATTCGAACTTTTGCTCATAGCTCTTAAAATTTTAAACTTAACGTTAATGTTTTTTTACTTACGTGTCGGAAATTTATTCATCTTTTATATCTATATGGAAAATACCGCACAGATTGCCTGGTTTCACATGTAGAACCCATTTTTTTAAAAAAGTCAGCGGTTAATATTTACCCCGTTTTTGGGGCAAATATTAACAATGAAGGGGTAAGAATTAACATAAGATAATGACGTTTAAAGTAATGACGTTTGTCAAAAATAAAACGATATTATTTTTTGTAATATATTTTTTATATAATTAATTAATATTATATATAATTAACATGTTTTAATGCAATAAAGTAAAAAAAATAGAGATCTTATCTCAGATAAGTACTAATCAATCTTAGGTAGAGAGGTGTTGTATTTTAATATCACAATTGACAATATTTCATAATTTCCAAAAGTCTTAATTCGAAAACCATTTCGGTAAAAACGTGTGAAGTACAGAAAAAACATTTTTTTAGATTTTTTAACGGGTTAAAACTTGCCCCTTAATTTTGTTAAAACTAGCCTCATAGATGATTTCCAAACATAAAAAAATATTAAAAAATAACTATGCTTAAATTTAACAAAAACACTAGCACACGTAATAGCCCATTAAATAAGTATTCAACACACACTAATCCGTAATCATTGAACTTAATAATTAAGGCAAAAATCAAAAAAATCACGACGTAAAAAAGTCCGTTACCTGTGTTTTTTTCACGCACGTGCCACAACTTCGCAACGCGGCGGCCGGCGGGAGACTAACTGGTCGGGACTCGTTCGTTACCCTCGCCCAAAGTTATAACCTTGAAATTGGTACTCTGCCGTGTATAGTTTAGTCGCTAGAGGCTTGTTAATACCTACCCCCGTTAAAACAAGCCCCCCTCTCCCCTACAGAGCTTTCTAATTGAGATATCGAATTGGGTCAGTAAGATTAGGTATATTGGAGCACGCGTAGGATAATACTTCAGCTTAATTTACATTACTGAACTAGTGGCATGAAATCACGTCATGCTCCCTGGCAGGACCACCTTGGTTTTCGTGAAAAGTGAAACTGTTGATATAGATTTGTTTTTATTGGTTATAGAATTTTATAGATAAAGTATAGATTTCTTTCCATATATTGGAATTCACGAAATCCAAAGTGGTCCTGCCAGGGAGCATGACGTATGAAGCTTAAGCCACACAGAGAGCGGGAGGGCGGTAGCGGCGCGTGAGCGGGCGGTAGCTCCCGCGCGGCTCCCGCCTGCTCCCACGCGCCTCCCGCGCCGCTACCGCGCCGCTACCGCCCGCTCCCGTCCCGCTCACGTCCCGCTACCGCCCGCTCCCGCGCCGCTACCGCCCGCTCCCGCGCAGCTACCGCCCTCCCGCTTTCTGTGTGGCTTAAGCTTGAAATCAGTTTCTATCTATCAATCCAGCCCGTATTTACACATAGGATTCATCTTAATTACGCTATTCTCCTTGGTCCTGTGCCAATCTTATCCACTTTTAACTTAACTTGTTATTCGGCAGACTACATCGTCTGACCATCTAGTTGGTGGTCTGCCCGCTCATCGCTTTGATGGCCTTGGCCACCATTCAGTTTAAAGTCCTCTAATTTCATAATGCATGCATTGATATTTTAACATCATGGTATGTGCTCGAAACGATTGTCACGCAACTAGTTTCACCACGTAAATGTGCGAAACTAGTGTAGCGAAAACGACTGCCCTTTTGCGGGATTTACATTACGAAACTAGCAGTGGCGGCGCGTCAAAAATATTCTTAGGGAAGCCGGAAATAATTTACCTTTCTAATTCTTCATGAGCCGTAGTAAAAGAACCTGGACTGGCTGAAAATTAGGCAAGCCGGTGGGAATCGAGTTGTATGGACGCTCCGCCACTGGAAACTAGTTTCATGCATATTTGGTTACATTGCGGGCTTTGATCGCCCTCGTCTTACCTCGGCAGTCCGCAGCCCGCAATGTAATCAAAAATGCATTCAACGAAAACTAGTTTCGTAATGTAAATCCCGCATTTTAGTTTGTTTTTTGTCGCGGTACTGAAGGTCCTTCATCTTTGCTAAACTTGTGATTTCATGACACTAGTTTACTTCTATTACTATCAAAGTTAATTTCGTGAAATTAAATTTCAATATGCATGACCATAGTTGTGTAATGCAAATTCGCCCATTTCAGAAACTATCCGCTTCGTTTCGGTTTATTATGAAAATCTTCTTGTCTTTGTATACAATGTTGGTTACCTTGCGGGCTGCCGGCTAACGAGGTGAGACAAGGATGACCAAACTACGCAATGTAATGAAAATCGCATTCAAGTTATTGCATCGCGTAATCTTAAATCACATGTTCAAGAATCGATTCAAGTTTTAACTACATTGCGGGTTACCGAGCTAAAATGAGTTCAATGGATCTATTAAATCCTTATTGCATACAAAACCATATATGGCAGATATAATTTAAGATCTTATTTAAGATCGGATTAAGGTTCAAATTTAATCTAACAATTTTGCAGGCTCGATTAATGCACATATGTATAATGTATATGGGATTTTAAAGACGCACAAGTTTTCACTTAGGTACCTGGATGGTTGACGACCGGAATCAACAGTAGGTTGTCCCGTTACAAGTAACCATAGTTAATTAAATAGCAATTAGTGGTCAAGTTTATGCTTCCGCCGCGGAACGAGTCGCTCGTGTAACTGAGTCGTTAGTATTGAACAAGTTTACACGAGCAGGTTAATGAACCTGGATAAGGCTAATTGTAAAATATATAATTTTCGATCAAAGTGGAAAATTGAAAAATAAGGGATAACCACGGTAGCTCAGTTGGTTAAGAGCAATGGGCGGATTCCAGAGGTCGTGGGTTGAAATCCCACCTGTGGGGTTGAATTTTCCAATTTTTCGCTATGAAAACTATAATTTCGTTAGCGGACGCATCCGCTTGAGGCTTGACAACATTTAATTGTAAACTACGCATAATTATATTGGATTTGAATCTTATTCTTAAGCTTAAGCCACACAGAGAGCGGGCGGGCGGTAGCGGCGCGGGCGCGGGCGGCGGCGGCGCGGGCGCGGGCGACGGCGGCGCGGGAGCTGCTTTTGGCGGTGGCGGCTGCCGCCCGCGCCCGCGCCGCTGCCGCCCGCGCCCGCGCCGCTGCCGCCCGCGCCCGCGCCGCCGCCGCCCGCGCCCGCGCCGCTGCCGCCCGCCCGCTCTCTGTGTGGCTTAAGCTTTAGCTATTCTCAACTTTTTGTTTGATACAACGACGGTATAGAAGACTCTAGTATGTATTTTCATGTCTTTTCAGAAGATCTTTGTAGCGAAGGTACTAATCCTATCTAACGCTTACCATTTCGGAGTTCTGAAAAGAAAATGCACGGAAAAAAACTTTACTTATTATAACTAAAGTTTAGTTATTAGGGTTACAAAATTTTACTTAACGGCACGACAACAATTTTTAAGCATAACTAAAAATTTTTTAGGGATAACAAAAGGTAATACTATGGTGACTTTAGTAATAATGACTAAAATTTAGTATTTAGGGCAGTAAGAAAACGACTTTGTAAAATCTAGTTGTTTTTTTCTCATTTAGTCATTAATACTAAAGTTTAGCTGGCATTACTAGCAAAAGCTATGTTTTACACGACCCTAGTGATACCTTTTGTTATCCCTATCCCTACAAATTTTTAGCTATCCCTACAAAACCAGTTTGTAGTTAGTACAAAAAAAATTGTTGTCATGCCGTTAAGTAAAATTTTGTAACCCTAACTAAATTTTAGTGATAGTAAGTAAAGTTTTTTCACAGTGTGCGCTTCGCTGCCTTCCCTACACTCTCTGTCTCTCTGATATGCAGGACAAGTGTCCACACTATCGCAATCGCAACTGACCTATCAGGTACACCTCAATGCCTCTGACATTTGCGCGCCATAAGACTTAGGTCCTTGGGCCTTTTGAGGTGCGAAACCCTAAAAATGATAAGTTTATAGACATAACAGTCAAAAAATATTACACAATCGTAAGTGTATCTCGTCCATTATTTGTTTCGATATGAAAGAGCAGTTGTTTAAAGTTAAGTCATAGTAATGTTTGCAGCCGCAGGCATCTAATAATGTCTCAATAATAGTTACGTCATGTATTGTAGCTGTCATGACAGCTATGTTATGACATACTTAAGCGGGCATGTGATGACATGCGTGAGAAGTGTCGGTGTGAAAGGACACTTGTAAACTAATCTTTCAAGTTTTTTTTAATGGGATTGATCTTGGCCATCATCTAGACTGGGAGCAAAGATGAGGCAGACTGAAGCGAGCGCACCCAGAAGATGCCTATTCACTCCTGCCTTAAAAAGGGTATTGATGGTAAGCGATATTTTGGTCTAAGATGGAACGCGCTTACCTAGTAAATCCCGATTCACCCTCGCCTTGAAGACCAAAAGGTAGTTTTCGGGGAACAAGGATTCCGGCAAGGAGTTTCACAGCTTGGCTGTTCTCACTATACATATGTGGAAGCAAAACGCTTCGTGTGAGTTTTACGATGTGGGGCACTGAAATAAACTAATAAAATCATATATCGATCGACGTATCGCGTCGTCCATTGCATTTATTTTATAATGAAGAAATTAAACTTGCAGTTATCATTCAACGTAAATGGTTTTGACCAAATCCTAGTTTTACCATATACCTGCGATATATGCAGAAACGAGAGTAGCTAGACTGTACAATGTGTTCATATCAAGAGTTATAATGCTCCCAGCCGTCCGTGAGTCACCTCTTGCATAACTTGGCCGACTGTACTATATGGAGCGTCCATTGTTCGCTGTAAACGTCACCAGGAGTCGGCAATTTTTTTAACATGAGCCAAATTCAGTAATGGTAAGAAACTCAGAGAGCCACAAATATCTGTTTCAGGTTTTTCACAATATTTATGAGACCTCGAAGAGCCGTAACATGGCCCTTCAGAGAGCCGTTGCGGCTCGTGAGAAGCGGTTTGGCGACCCCTTTAAGGCCCATGGTGGGGGGTATGTGGGACTCGCCCTTTTACTGGGGAAGGGAATACCCACTAAAACCTCTGCGGCGTTAACCCTCGCTGCCGTTTAATGGCATCGTGGGGTCGCTGTCATTCTACCGCAATGCCCCCCCTAACCCGATGGTTTGACGACCCCTGCGGCAAGTATGAAAAAAACCATCACATCAAATATTCAGTAGCCGTACAAAAAATTTGAGATTAGGTAAGGTTGATAAAAGAAAACGAATATATTAATTACAATACCTCACTAGAATGTCGGTCATCTGAGTTGTTTTCGTGTAATGCTTACCTGTAAATAAAACAAAAAAAAACAGTAAATAATTATGGATAAAATCAATTCATGTAAAACTTATTTTACAAGATGCAAATACACTTATACATACACGTTCTTTTACCATATTGTCATATATATACGTGTTTGTTGTATGACGGGCTTAGATAAGCTGATGAAAACATGCTCAAGCAAATATGACTGAAAGAATTCGAGCGCGAAGATACTTCAAAAGAAAAACATTGAGTTAATTCAGAAAAAGAGCAAAATACGGACGCATGAAAGTTAAATTCGGGTCGGCAAATTGTGTATGCGAAGCTAACATGAGAGTGTTGGCTGAAATCCAGTGTATAACTTATTGGCTTGAACTTTTTTATATTATTAAAAATGAGATTGCTCTAGGCCAACATCTAGACGGGGGGCAGGGATGACGGTGAAGCAAGCTCACCCAGAAAATGCCTGGATTCACTCGTGCCTTAAAGAGGTCCAGGATATATAACACGGAAGTACAGATGACGGCAGGGAATTTAAAACTTTACTGCATATTGCTAGTACAGCAGTGAAATTGTACATTAAAATCGCAAAGCGAGATGTAAAGCTGCATTTTTGGTATGTTATTCGCACCCCTTAGGAGTATGTGTGACTACATTTTGCAAGCAAAAAAAAGTTGTGCTACCCGTATGATACGTGAAAAACTGCAAAATTTTCGGACTTTTTTCAGGTATTGTAGTTCAATTCAAAAACTATGGGTTTTTGACATTACTTGTCTATGGCATTTTTAAAGTACATTAAATTTGCAACAATTTGAGCCTACCTACAGCTCCGTATGTCTTATAGTTTTTGATACATGATGTTTCAAAAATACTGCTTTATTGAGTTTTGCCTATAGTGCGTGTTGTTACGGGTTTCCGTCGAACAAACACTTCACCACCGGCCACCAGCGCCGGCTTTTAGTATGTTATCAGGCATATCTCCTGGACCCCAAAACTGCCGGGAGACAATCTCTCCAAGGTCGCTCTCCCGAGTAATGACGTCATGAAAATTGCCGCCGAAACGTTTGGAAAAGTGGCAATCACACCCAACCTATGCAACATACATACACGTGTATGGTATCAAATGAAAGCTGAATAAATATGCCATAACGTATACCTAAATTAAGTTTCAATACATTGAGACAATTCAAAACTATAAGCAAAATAATAAAAAAGTAAGGAAAACATTTCCGGGTTTCCAGATTTAACAGAATAACTAGAACAGGTACCCGAGAATTATGTTGCACATAAATAGTAATTAGTATGTCAGCTTTACATAACTATTTATTGTTTCTGGATATGACCAAAACTGTGAGAGAAATGCTGAAAAACCCAACAGCGCGAAGCCATTTTTCCATATAAGATAAAAAAATGATGAAACGCCTATTTTCCATGAACCAGCTCAAGCGTTTTAGTATATTGTTAGACATGATATGTGAACCATAAAACAGCAAAAAGACAGTCTATGACCTGTCTGGTTCTCCATAACCGCCCCCGATTTTTGAGAAAAGCAAATTACACACAAATTATAGCAAATTTAATTAGCTTTCGCGTGACATAATAGATTTTTATATAACTATGTAGCATAATTTATGTGTAATTTGCATTTCTCAAAAATCTGGAACGGTTATGGCAGGTCAGAGACAGTCTCTTTGCAGTTTTACGGTTCACATAACATGTCTAACAATATACTAAAACGCTTGAGCTGGTTCATGGAAAATAGGCGTTTCATCATTTTTTTATCTTATATGGAAAAACGGCTTCGCGCTGTTGGGTTTTTCAGCATTTCTCTCACAGTTTTGGTCATATCCAGAAACAATAAATAGTTATGTAAAGCTGACATACTAATTACTATTTATGTGCAACATAATTCTCGGGTACCTGTTCTAGTTATTCTGTTAAATCTGGAAACCCGGAAATGTTTTCCTTACTTTTTTATTATTTTGCTTATAGTTTTGATTGTCTCAATGTATTGAAACTTAATTCTCAGTCTCTTTGCAGTTTTACGGTTCACATAACATGTCCAATAATATACTAAAATGCTGGAGCTAGTTCATGAAAAATAGACGTTTCATCTTTTTTTTTATCTTATATGGAAAAACTGCTTCGCGTTGTTGGTTTTTTCAGCATTTCTCTCCCAGTTTTGGTCATATCTAGAAACGATAAATGATAATGTAAAGCTGAAATACTAATTATTATTTATGGGGAACATAATTTTCGGATACCTGTTCTAGTTATTATGCAAAATCTGGAAACCCGAAAATGTTTTCCTTACTTTTTTATTATTTTCTTTATAGTTTTTAATTGTCTCAATGTATTGAAACTTAATTTAGGTATACGTTATGGCATATTTATTCAGCTTTCATTTGATACCATACACGTGTATGTATGTTGCATAGGTTGGGTGTGATTGCCACTTTTCCAAACGTTTCGGCGGCAATTTTCATGACGTCATTACTCGGGAGAGCGACCTTGGAGAGATTGTCTCCCGGCAGTTTCGGGGTCCAGGAGATATGCCTGATAACATACTAAAAGCCGGCGCTGGTGGCCGGTGGTGAAGTGTTTGTTCGACGGAAACCCATAACAACACGCACTATAGGCAAAACTCAATAAAGCAGTATTTTTGAAACATCATGTCTCAAAAACTATAAGACATACGGAGCTGTAGGTAGGCTCAAATTGTTGCAAATTTAATGTACTTTAAAAATGCCATAGACAAGTAATGTCAAAAACCCAAAGTTTTTGAATTGAACTACAATACCTGAAAAACGTCCGAAAATTTTGCAGTTTTTACGTATCATACAGGTAGCACAACTTTTTTTTGCTTGCAAAATGTAGTCACACGTACTCCTAAGGGGTGCGAATAACATACCAAAAATGCAGCTTTACATCTCGCTTTGCGATTTTAGCTTTTTTATTTGTAAGATTTCACTGGCCTATAGGGCAAGTGCAAAAATATGGGTGGATATTAGGATACTGCTTTCAATAATATGTCCCTGGCGAAATATATAAATTTCATACATTGATACAACTATAATGATTTCAAGGGTTGAAATCCTTTCTTCGGGCATGCGACGATCTAATACAATGACTAGGTCTGATAACCGATTACGGCGTATTAGACTGACCGTTAAATGATGAACCTTGTTTTCTACTACTTTGTCGGAAAACATGGAACTGGTATTCAATCAGGTCAAAATACAGACCTAACGTAGTTCCCACAGGGAAGCATCTAGGGTCCCTTACTTTTCCTTATATCTATAGCGAAGTTCTGACACAGGTAGCAGGCTGTAACGATCTAAACATTTACAATTAACATTCATTATTTTAATTATTACAACGACAATAATGTTCATACAAAATGGCTGTCACTGAATGAAACTGTTAAGGGCTCACTTTGTATGAAAATTATTGTCATCGTGTTAATGAAAATAATGGATGCGCCGATCATTAAGAAGAGATTATCACCTTAATGACGGTAACGAATCTGATGACTTGGCAGTTTCAATGTTTGGCCAGCATGAATTGACTTGCTGTTTTTCAACTCAAATAATTTTGGAACCTAATCCACCACTTTATTAATAAAAAGCTATCTGTCATTCTAAATAGGTACCTAAATAAAAGTTCAAACAACAACTCGGCTACGGAAAGTAACTAAACAGCATAAAATAATATCCTAAGAGTCTCAAGATCAGACTGTGGGTTCGAAATCGAGGATCAAGAATAGGCTTCAACTAATACAAAGTTTCGCCAAACTACGGAGCTGCGTTGAAAGCGTTCCTTACCATTCGGCTACACAGTAGCTGTTAGTGTGGCGTAATCGTAACATAAACTAACCAATAATCAGTTAAAACGACTGACTTTTATAAGTCCAATTACCATTCATGGAATATTTAATGCGTCCGCACATTTAGATGGTAGCTTCGGTAGCTTGCTTCATGAAATCCAATGATAGGTTTGCGTAATTCAGAACTATTTACTGGAGTGATGTTACGAAAAGTTAATTAAACTGTAATTTGAATTAATCTAGGTTACGTCTTTGGCATCGCTATTAATTTTATAATTACTAGTGTTCCTTCGATACCTAGTGATCTTTTACCGATGTTAACTGTACAGGTAGCTGCAAAAATGAAATCGTTATAATAACTACGTTTAAACATATAATAGGCACTGCTGGAATTAGGTCCGGAAAAACGGAATAGAAATATGGAACGAGCCGGGTTTGAATCCCGGATCTTCAGGCCAAAATTTACAAGTTTTAAAATAGTTTTTATTCAATTGTTGAAAAAACTATTGATAATACAAATAAAGTGATTAAAGAATTACGATGATTTTATTAAAGTTTTAGATAGCAACATTGCCCTTTTTTGATCTTGTTGTGTGTAGTAGTAATTAAGCGGAAAAAAGCTGTTTTAAGCTCGAAAATGGTCGATTTGGAGTGATGTTTGAAGCAATATTTCTTAATGAAAAATCCAAAGAATACTTTTTAAATTGATGCCATTACAGAATACAGACTACAGACATTTATTGGTAAAATAGGTAAACATTTTACAAGTCATATTTAAATTACATTAATACAACATTTTAAAATGAATATTAAAATTAGGTACATCATGTATTGTGTTCACATTGACGATACTGGGTCAATGATCATTTGGTATTTTAGTATTGATAAACTCATCGATTGAGTAGTAGGCCTTCTCAATGAGTAACAATGTGAGTTTAGGTTGCAATAGTCCTGTTCTAAATACTCGTAGTAACATTAAGAAATGTCAAGATAAGTCTCAATTAAACAGAAAATGGCCGAAATAGATGAGCGTTTTTTAACTGATAAGGGCCCTTAAGTAAGATCCTAAGGCGTATGTCACACTGATGCGGTTTCCGCATTGCGAGCGGGATAGCGTTATGCAAGTCTATCGCGACTGTCACACTGATGCGGTTTCCGCACGACGGTGCGGTGTGCTAGCCGCCACCACATCAGAGTGACAACCGCCTATAGCGGTGTCCCGCTCGCACTGCGAAAATCGGCCGGGAGCGGTATCAAGTGTGACAACCACCTAAAGGCAATACATGCGAGATTAACTTACATTACGCGGTTTTATAGAGCGATTGAACTCATTATACCTCCGTGACCCGCAGTGTAATGAAACTCCCATGCGAGTCTCGTACGTTTGGTAAAATAAGGCTATGTTCTGCTACAGTGGCGTCCAACACCCGCCTATATAGCGGTAAATCATTATTATGTTTAGTTCCGCGCATTAACCGCCTTCGGCCACATTGGAAACCAAAAATTCGAAACCAGTGTCGAAAACAGAATTATTTTTCTTTTTAGGAAACCGGGTTTCCTAAAAATAAATCAATGTCTGTTTTAGAAACTCCTTACGAATACGGAATTTTAAATCTTTTTCGAAACCTCAATAATACCAACATGGTTTATATACATATACAAAGTATAAATAGCAAATGAGTCGGTGTCCTGTCAATATATTATACCTAGAAATACAAACTCCTTGGAAACAATTTCTTGGCCACTTACAACTTACAAGTATTTTATTTACTATGATGTTAAGGTCAGGTAGGTTGTTAGGTATTTTTTTTTATGCGCCTTAAAAAGACATGCACCTAAAGGTACAAATTCTTTTTGATAAACGTACTTTGTATTAAAATGTTAGTTAGTTAGTTAGTTAGGCTTTTGAACCTTAAAATTCCGTATTCGTAAGGAGTTTCTAAAACAGACATTGATTTATTTTTAGGAAACCCGGTTTCCTAAAAAGAAAAATAATTCTGTTTTCGACACTGGTTTCGAATTTTTGGTTTCCAATGTGGCCGAAAGGTATTAACCATGTATATTCGTGTTCAATAAAAGTATTGCGTTAATTGCAGCCGTCAGTAACAATTAAACGTAATTAAGAACGGAAACTGGGTAAATAAGTTGTTTTGGCAATTTACGCGGTTAGCTGCGTTAGTTCCGCGTTAGTTACACTTCACAGAGTAGTGTTATTGAATAAACACGATCTGTGTTTAAGCTTTCTATGTCCACAGCCACACCTTGTGCATTTAAAGTTTTTGTTATAGCACGACGGTGTAAACTGGTATACGAACTGCCTTGATTGTAAGTGAATACTGTAACCTATGGACGCTTGCGACTGCAGAACGATTAAAGCGCGCTGCCGACCCTTTCTTAATACACATAAGGGTTCGTATAGTGTTGACAGGATGAGACCAATGCAGGCCCCCGACTTAGGTAGGGATTTCAAAATGCACTAATTTGATCATGTTGAAAAACTTCTTTAACGATTGCGATGCCGTCACAGACGGTGTGAAAAGTCTTCATTTGGGAATCGTCCTAATTGGCACGCGACTACGCGATGATCGCGCGATCGCGCGACTTTAAATTAGAATATTTACTAGTGAAATTCGCGAATTTGAGCTATAATCGCCTAGTCGCGTTTGTTTTAGGACGATCCCTTTAGGACACCTATTCGAGTTCAATATATTCGCAAATTTCACTTGCGCGATTGCGCGATCATCGCGTTGTATTAGGACGATCCCTTACAATGAACTGTGGTAACATCGTCTTCATGTGGTAACTTCCTCGAGAGACCTAGATAACCTAGGTAACAAAGGTGGTCTAGAGATAGGTAACAGCGATGCGCAGGATCAGCTGGGTCGCGTCGTGAGTCTGACTGAGATGAAAGATACTGAAAAAACGGTGCAAACGGCGCATAAGAGGCAGTACCTATGTACAGTCACGATTTTTAATTTCGAACCCACTTAAGGTTGACAGTCCTGTCAAACTGTATTGAAATTCAAACAAAAAGTTTGCGAAATGGGTCATAAATTAAAGCGCGTGACCGTATATCTCGACATTTCTGTGCAGTTCTTTAGTCTTCTCATTAGATTATAAAACTAGTGTCACGGTGAGCTGTCTACCTCGCGAGTGATCTTTTTTACGTTTTCAACCCCCATGGCTCTGCCAATTGTAAATTATCCGAAATGCGAATCGACAAAAGACAAAATTATCGTACCGAGGAAAATTCAATATTAGATGTGCGTCTTAAACTTATAAGTACCTACATATGCATCCCCGCATAGAAGTTTATTTGAGCCCATAGCTTTCCCGAGCACATTCACCACAATATCAGGAATTGTACAGTCGACTACAAAGAGATTTTAAACTTTCGCCTTAGTGCATTGTATGTACTAAGGCCAAAAAATGTATACATCTCTATGTGGTCCACTGTACGACTGCAACGAGACACGTAATCACGTCTAGCAAATTGCTCGAGCATTGGAATAACACTCTTCACTCCACTTAAACGAATCAACAACAATACCACTGTTTCGTTCTAAAATATACTCTAAAACCATGATACAAGGTCGAAATTGAGTCGCGCTCTTCGTGAACCTACTTCAGTTCGATTTTTGAAATTTCGCTCACAGTTGACATAAGACTGTTGAGTACAATAACTATAATTACGTTTGGAATTTCAACTTTGACATGTACGGAATAGGATAAATATTAGTTTGCTTTCCTTGATACAGTTGTACCCTTTGTATTGACACGTTTGTCGTTATTTTATGGACTGAGTGTGTTACAAGCTTACAAGACATTTGTTTTATTGTTTGGATACTTAATTGTCTCGAATTGATGTGTGTCGATTACAAACTTTATTTCCTGGTGGGGAAAGTTGTATTTTAAATGGCTTTTTCGGTGTGAAGGGTTTACGAGGTTAGCAATGTCTTGTTCTTGGGTAATTGCATGGCAACATCATTAGTAACTATAACTATAGGTCTACGGTTTAACTGGGACGGTCTCTTCTCTGTGACAGTGACAGGACAGGGGCGAGCGGGGAGACGTCAAAGGGTAGCGGAGGGGTATAATGAGTGTCATCCATGATGACGCGCTCTTCCACGGCGAATCTCATACTAATCTATGCGCAATTTTTTTTTAAATTAAAAATGGGATTGCCTTTGGCCATCATCTAGCCAGGGGGCAAAGCTGAAGCCGACGGTGAAGCAAGCTCACCCAAAAAATACCTATTCACTCGTGCCTTAAAGAAGTATTGGTTATATGAACTCGGAAATATAGATGCCGGCAAGGAATTCCAAACCTTAGGCTGCGTTTCCACCAGAGATGTGCGAGGATGTGTTTTCATATATTTGACACCTCGCTCGGCGCGTTGCGAGGTATCAAATGTATGAAAACGCATCCTCGCACATCTCTGGTGGAAACGCAGCCTTAGCATTCCAAAAGCGCTTGGTTCGAGCAAGAGGAATTTCAACCAGGTATAAGGATGGTAAACAGCCGTACGTCTGGATGTCCGATGGAAGAAGAGGGAAGGCGGTATGGTCTCATGGAGCTCCTGAGCATACTCACCGAAGTACAATTTGTACTTTGTATACGGATTGAGCTTTGGATGGGGCGATGATACGCCTGTATAGTGCATGTCATCCACGTCGACGCGCTCCTCTACAGCGAATCTCATACTAATCTATGCACAATTGTACGGAATGGGCGGTGGAGGGGCGCGCCTTCGTTGATGACACGCCTATATCGGGCGGTAAGTCCCTGTGGCCAGCTCCCTCCCGCGCTATCTCAGCGGTCTACTTATAGTAACAGCTTCTTGGCTGTTATAGTTGATAGGCTGGACAGCTCTTCACAACCATCACAGGCATCAGCAGATCAGCACAGGCGCAGGCATCAGCCTGTCACCGAATTCTGCACTTATGCCTCTGTCATTAGGGGCTTGAAGGACGGAGGCATGTACCTATATCTGGTACCTACATACATATATCTAAGTTACATGGCGACGGATTGTCAAGCTTGCCACTTGTGATGTGCCAACCTTCTTGGTGTTTCAGTAGTAAACCTCGCCGTACAGACTCGTGTCACCTTATTATGTCATTCTTTAGTCTTGTAATAAATATTCTTGTATGAAGATGCGTTTTCCTATGGCTGAGCCATTCCTAATTCCTCCAGGGTCAGGATTTATCACCACTAAAGAGTCACTCTGTCAAGAGTGAAGCGACTAAGAAGAAGATATATCTAAGTTGGCTTTTCGTTGGTAGCTGGTGGAAGAAATCCTCTTTGGACAATGCCAGTTCGTATAGGGAAATTGTCTATTAGCCTACGTACTAAAACTTGCTATAATTGATGCTCAAACTTAAACTTGGTCCGTAAAGTTGTAGTCCAAGTTTGACTATCAATTCTGACAAGCCATTACAACTTGGTTACCAGTCGAAGCATGTATATTAGTGTAGAAACGATACTAATTAACCAGGGCGGCATAATAGACGGAAGTTGTTACAAATCGACACCTACTGAGGACGGCTATTGTTCACGAAGCGTTGTATTCCACACTGCGCTGTAGCGACGGAAAAGATGTTTTGTAATAAGTATACGGTTTCGCATGTCGGATCATTTACGCTCGAAATATAAATAACAACGGGGTATTTGAAATGTATAACTGTTTCTCCCAGCATATCTACGTGTGTAGATAGCCCGTCAGTTAATCGCTTATTTACCTACATCCGATATCAACTTTCATTGCTTTAATGTAACTCCTAAAAAACAAAATTAAGATTTACTTCCCAACAATTTTATGTTAAATTTTATATGTGTGGGGGACGCGAGCGGCGTCTCCACACTGCGGTCGCTTGTTCAGGTTCGGGTTCCTCTTCGTGTGGACTGTATACCTAGGTGGTTCAGATGGATCTCGCAACACACCTACGTGACTGACTGGGATCGGGCCGCAAGTAAACACCGGTTCACAAGAGAGTTCGAATGTATTCACAAAGTTCTTTATCACTGTATTAAACTAACTAAAACGCGCTAATCGCGTTGTTCCTACTAATACGCTACGGTCACGTATTGCCTATACTAATGCGTGGGGCGAGCGATGGCCGATGCGATGTCTTCTGGTTCGGTATCGCCGTAATACTGGAGCAGATTCACTGGATCAGGTTCGGGACGGTTCGGTTGATCTTGCAGTGAAGTCGGCTGCTCGGTTCGGCTCGGAGGTTCGGAGAGAAGACTTGTTGCTGGCTCGGAGGATCGGTGCGAACTGAGTTCCTCGGCCGGCGCGTGCCCTTTTTGTTCCGTTCCGCGCGTTCCCCCTCCACGCGGCCTAGCGCCTGCGCCTGATTGGTTCGTGCGTCTAACCTGTCAGCGTGAGTTATGCTGTTTGTGTGGAATCATTGTGATTGGTCGGAGTGTTGTGAACCAATCACGCGCAGTTTACATTTTTCGTTACTATTGGCTAAGTCTATCTAGCAATCACAGTAAATCGTAAGTCATCGTATCGTAAGTCATCTCACACGCCCCTTTCAGGGGTGTGGGGAGGCCATTTCAGTGTTTTTTACACTATGTGGCGGTATTTGGTCGCGACCCATTACGATGAGCCGGTCGTTCGTTTGCTTAATGATAAAGCTCTGTTGTGTCTCTCTACTGCGTCTCGGATCGCATTTACGCCCCAAGCCGCAGTTAGTTTACGCATTTCCTTCTTCCTATCTTCAAGGTGTTCCATTTTGGCTGTCTCGGCCATTGCCCGGTCGAGTGCTGCCTTCACTGCTTCATCTAGCTCCCGACATAGTCTGGCGGGGTAGGTGGGTTGCGGGAGGGGGGCCGCTACCGCGGGGGGTGCAGCCTCGCCCTTCGTGACTGTCTCTTTCACTCGCGGGGGGGTGGGCGTTGGCGGGCGCGGGGCCGGCGACGCATACTCCTCCTGCGGCTGATCTGTGGCCCTTTCCGTAGGGCTGTGCATTTCTTCACCATTGCCTTCCACTGGGTCGGTGGTGGCGGACTTCTTCTTCTTTTTCTTCTTCTTTTTGGGCTTCGATGGTGGCGGGGGAGTGTTCGCCGGCGCCATGAGTGAGGCGGGCGCTGACTCCTCCACCATACGTTGCTTTTCTTCAGCCCTTGGGGTAGGGCCGGGCTTCGTGGGGGCCGTAAGGGCATTGGTCCCTGCCTTGAGGTTACGGGCCTCCCGCCTATAGACCGGGCACTTCCGGTCGTTGGCGGTGTGCCTGTCGTAGCAATTCCCGCATGTAGGTAGCTCGTCTCTGGGGAGCGAACACTGCTTCGCTGCGTGTGGGCCGGCACAACGGACACATTTGCGCCGGCGGTGGCAGTTTCGTGAGTGGTGTCTGAAGCCCTGACACCTGTGGCACTGGGCGGGGCCCTTCTTCCCTCTCCAGGCCTCAACTTTGACGTCGGGGACTAGAAGGAGCTCCCGCAGCTTGTAGATCTCTACGTGCTCTCTTGTGGGTCCAGCAAGCTGCAAAAAGTAAATGCAACCTGGTCGGTCCCCTCTGGCATTTATTTGCCTGGCATACTCGACTGGGTGGCCGAGTGCCAGGCAGGCTTCTTTTATTTTCTCCAACGGAGTGTTGGCTGGAAGGCCGTGGAGTGCTACCTTCATCTTCTTCTCCTTCTGGTACTCGTGCCACTCCACAGCTGTATCATTCTTCTCCAATTCTTCCAGGCGTCTTTGTATGGCGCACAGTTCTTTGTCGCTGCGTGGGGTGAAGCGTAATCCGCTGCCCACCGCCTTGCACTTCGGGGCCTCTCCGAGGTCGCCCTTTAGGACCTCCAGGAGTTTGGTCCAGTTGGGCAGGACGGGGGCGACGATCGTCGGAAGTCTTCTCTTCTTCTCGGTTTCCTCGGGTTGTGGCTTCGGTTGCTGCGAGGCTGCTGGCTCCGTGTTCCGGCTAGGCGTCGGTTGAGGGGCGGCTGCCTTCGCTGCAAATGTTTGCCTCCCTTTGCTGCCCGCGTCGATGTTTTGCGGGGGCGCCGGGGGGGGAGTTACGGTCGCCGATCTTGATGGCGGCGATTTGGGCGGCAAAGTCCGACTAGCGGGCTTGGGCGGAGTCTCTTTCAGGCAATGTTTCTTGTTTGTGTTGGCCGGGGGAGGGCTCTCTCTTGGGCGCTTTTCCGGCGTAAGTATCGCCGGATGGCGTTCTAGGAGGCCCAGAAGGTGTTCGTCCCCTGGCTGAAGCTCGACGTCTAGCTCTAAATTGTAGCCGGACAGTCGTACGTAGGCGGCCATCCACGCCTTCAGGCCTTCCGACGCGCGGCCCGATTTGACAGCTTCGGCGACTGCAATCGTGTCCAATTGCAGTACTTCCAAAGGCCCCGGTCCGGGCGTGGCGGGCGACACGGGCGAGAATAGTCGTCTCGTGGGAGGAGGCAGCTGCGGGCTTGCGTCCGTAGGCTGCGGTGTCAGATGGTCGCGCGACATGGGCGACTCGGTGGTGGGTAGATCGAAGTCTACCCCATGCAGCATACCCTCTTCTGGGTGCGAGCGAGACGGCGAGCTGTTGCTTGCCGCTGCTTCTTCTCGGGTGCTGGCGGGTAGATCGAAATCGGCTGATCTCGGACTGCCCGCATTTTTTGGTTTCTTCTTAACGCGCTCCATTGCGCGGTAGGGCGGGGGTAGTGCGACGCTCGCCGCTGTCGGTTAGGCCTTTCCCGGCATTCCCTTGTCCGGGGCGTCCGTTTGAGCGGGACCGGGCTCGGGGTGCGGTCGAGGTAAACCGACAACGGGGCTTATTGTGTTAGCAGAATGTAATCCCCTCCGGCTATGCCGGGCCGCTGTATTTGTTGTTTTTACGAAAGTAAAAACCACCAAATGCGCGTTGAGCATACACAAGGCATACAAAGGCGTCCGTGCACGTCGAGTCCTCCGCAATCACAGTAAAGGAAATTCCACAATTTTGCATACATTTTCCACTATTTGGGGATACCAGTCTAAATAATTATTTCCTAGGTAGTTCAATTTACAATATTTCCCTATGGCAACCTAACTAATTATATTTCTTTATTTGTTTATATATTGATCTGATGTTTCTTAGTCTACGTTTAGTCTCGCGTATCGTTCCGTCGTCCACATTCTCCCCGCCGTCTGCAACTGCAGACATTGTTGCTTGGGTAGCCGAAGTTGGGTTCGCAGGCTCGGAGTTCGGTGCTGGCTCGCCGCTCGTTGCAGGTACCAGCACGATCAGGCGGGATGTGGCTCGTCGAAGTACGCCGTATTTCGTGCGGACGTCCACCGTCCGTGTGATGCCGTCGGGCCCTGGGTATGTGGCCATGACCAGCCCTCGCGGCCATACGTTGCGAGGGCTTGCAGGGTCAGCGATAAGGACGCAGTCTCCTTGGTGAATTTGTTGACGCCCTCCGCCTGAGGATTGGCGGGGTGCCAACAGTGGATAGTACTCGCGGACCCATCTCTTCCAAAAATGATCCGCAAGCGCCTGCACTTGTCGCCATTTCCGTTTGTCGGCTTCTTCGCAAGGTCCGATGATGGGTTGTGTGCTCGATGTTAGTAGTAAGAAGTCGTTCGGTGTCAATGCGGCGTCGTCGGCGGGGTCGACCGGCACGTGGGTCAGCGGTCGAGAATTGACCACGTGCTCGACCTCCGCTAGCAGCGTGACGAAGATTTCCTCCGACGGTGCTCGTTCGTTCAGTACGTAGCCCAGCGCGTTCTTCACTGTTTTCACCATTCTTTCCCAGCTGCCACCTTGTGATGGCGCCGCCGGGGCGATGAAGCGCCACGTCATCCTTTCTCGTAGACTGAAGTCGCGTAGCGCCGGCAGCCATTCCTGGTAGGCCGCCTTGAGTTCGAGTGCGGCCGCACGAAACGACGTCTGGTTGTCGCTGTACTTGGTGTGCGGCCACCCACGTCGTGCTGCGAAGCGTCGTAGCGCGTTGATCGCGCTGTCCGTTGATAGACTGTGCACCACTTCGAGGTGCACGGCTCGCGTCGTGAGGCACGTGTATAACGCGACCCATCTTTTTTCCCGTCGTCTTCCAATCGTTACCCACAGTGGGCCGAAGTAGTCCTGGGCGGTGTGGGCGAAGCAGCGCTGATACGCCTCTAGCCGCTCGGCTGGTAGATCGCCGAGCGGTTGAGCGCACGGGTTCGCGCGCCGCAATTTGCAAAGTGCGCACGCCTGGGCAACGGCGCGCACACTGGGTCTCAAATGCAGGATCCAGTAGTCTTGACGAAGATGATTCACCACCGCCTCGTTGTTCACATGAGCGCCTTTGCAGTGAGTGCGCTTGATCAGGAGCCTTGTGAATGGTTCCCTCCCATCCAGTATCACCGGTTTCTCGGCAGTGTATTTGACTGGAGCTCTGCTTAGTCTCGTCTTCATCTTCAATACGCCGTCCGCCGAGATCTCAGGGTCTAACTTGTAGAGTTTTGATTGGCGGGTCAACTTCTTCCCCGCTGCCAAAGCTCGTAGCTCCTCAGGAAAACTGTTCCGTTGACTTCGTTGTGTCAACACGTGCTCCGCTGCTCGTAGGTGTCTCGCCTCGAGAACCTTTTCCTTGTTTCGTGTCTTCAACTTCTCGATGAATAGGAAGATATATCCCGTGGCTCGTACTAATTTTTCATAACTGCTGAATCGCTCAACTTCTGGGAGCGATGTCGCCGGTTCGTGAGTAGTAGCCAGCGCTACTTTGGCCTTTCGGCGCTCGGTCGGTTCGATGTCGGTCGTCGTAACGTTCGGTGGCCATTGATCCTCTGCTTGACTCAGGAAAGCTGGTCCCGTGTACCACCTATCTTGTATGGTAACTTTTTGGCTCGGTCGTAGGCGGGTCGCATCGTCTGCCGGGTTTAATCGCGTGGGCACCCAACGCCACGCTGCTCGTTCACTATTTTCGGCGATCTCTGCGATGCGATGCGATACGAATGGTGCGTAGCGATGGGCGTCGTCTCGTACCCATGCGAGCACCGTTCGGCTGTCTGTCCAGTAGACGACTCGATGAACGTTGTATCGTTGCTCCTTCAACAGCGTCTGCGCTAGCCGTGTCCCCATCACGGCCGCTGTGAGTTCGGCTCGGGGCACGCTCACAGTCCTCACTGGAGTCACCCGAGCTTTTGCCGCAGCCAGGCTCACCGTGATGTGGCCGTTTTCTTCGGACCGCCAGTAAGCAGTCGCTGCGTACGCCACTTCGGAGGCGTCTGAGAAGATGTGAAGCTCGATGACTGCATCCGCGCCCGTTATGCCATGGTAACGCGGGATGCGAAGTTCCGTCACGTGTTGCAGCGCCTCTAGCCATTGTGAAAACTGCTTGGCTTCTTCGTCTGGTAGCTTCTCGTCCCATTCGACGCGTCCCCAGACCGATTGCATTAGTATCTTAGCAGACACTACATATTGTGCAATCAGGCCTAGTGGATCGTAAATCGACATCACCGTCGATAGCATCTCCCGTCTTGTTGGGGCTCGTTCGTTGTTTTTCACTGCCGCTGGTACCCTCAGTAGCGAAGTATTGTAGCTCAATGTGTCAGAGGCCGGATCCCAGATTAGGCCCAACACCTTCAGGTTCTTCCCACCCAGCGCCGCCGGTTCGATGGCGCGCTCGTTCTGCGGGATTTCTTGTAGTAGTAGCTCGCTGTTTGTTGACCATCCTCTTAACTTGAAGCCCCCCTTTGCGTGTGACTTCTCAACTTGTTTCGCCGTCTCTTTTAAATCTTGCTCATCTCGGAAGCTTGCCACGAAGTCGTCCATATAGTGATCACGGTGTATCTCGTAGACGGCTTTCGGGTACTCGTCGGCGTTGTACATGGCGTTATGATTTCTGACCATGTGCGCTAAGCAGGGGCTGCTCACGATGCCGAAGACCACTCGGTTCATTTGGTAGACGTTCGGTTTGCAGTCTCGGCGTGCTCCCCTCCACAGGAATAATTGTGACGGTCGGTCCTCTTCTTTTATTGAGATTTGCAGGAACATTTCTTGTATGTCTGCGCTCACGGCGAATGCTCCCTCTCGGAAACGCAGTAGGATGCCCAGGAGTGATTGTAGCAGGTCCGGTCCCTCCAATATAAAGTCGTTAAGACTTAATCCGCTGTTTCTCGCTGACGCGTCGAACACTTGTCGCCATTTTCCCTTGTTCGCGTTGTATGTGGCGAAGTGTGCGAGGAAATTGATCTTTGACGAGTCTGGGATTTCTTCTAGTTTCTCGGCGTATCCTTTCTTCAACAGGTTCTCGATCTGCTTCTCGTACTCTGAAGCGAAGTTTGGATTTCGATCGATTTTATTTTCTAGGTTCTGTAGTCGAGTATAGGCCATTGCGTAGCTTGCTGGTAGTTGTGGCTCGTCCTCTCGCCACAGCTGGCCCACTTCCCATCTGTCGCCCGTTCGTTTGATGGTGTCCCGGAATATTTGAGCCGCTCGTTCGTCCGCCGGCCGCACGTTGTCCTTGTGCCCGACGCCCAATGAGTCGATCGCAAAATATTGCTTGACGAGGTTATGGATATCTCCGTCGCACGTCGTGTGGTACGAAGTCTCGCTGTAGGCTCGTAGTAGTCCCGGGGTTCGTCCAAAGATCGCCCAGCCCAAGGCGCTCTTCATTGCGACCGGTGCGTTTCTAGGCCCCGATCTGATTTCCTCCGGAATGAGGAGATGCCAGTTATCGGCACCAAGTAGTAGCTGTGGTGTGCCGTAGTCGTAGGTTGCGTTGCGGGCTTCCCTCAAATGTTCGTAGCGTGATAGCAGCTCTTCATTGACTGCCTGACCGCGTAGGCCGAGTTGAGTGACGGTCCGCAGTTTGATTGGATGCGCCACTCCTCCGTCCCTCGGCCGCACGTGTGCGGTGATCCTTTCGCTGCGCCCGCTGTACGCGATGCTACCTACGCCGCGCACCGTCAGCTGATCGCGCGGTCCTGTGGCTCCGATACGGTCAGCTATCTCTTGCTCCAATAGCGTTACGGTTGAGCCTTCATCCAAAAGGCAGTAGATGTGGGCTTCTCCTTTTGGTCCCGATATGGTGATCGGTACCACCTTCAGCAGCACCTCGCTTGATTCGTTGCTCGATGCGTAGCTGACCCCGCTGTTCTCTTCATTGTGGGCTCGATGCGGGGGCGCCGCAGAAGCCGGTTCGGGTTCTGACTGCGGCGGTGTTGTCGCTGTCGCGGGTTGCGATTGCGGTTCGTCCCTCGTTTGGTGAAGCAGCCGGTGGTGCGAGTGAGGGCACCCTGGAACGCTGCACCCCTTGGCTCGACAGTTGCTCCTTTGATGTTTGCTCTCCAGGCACTTAAAACATATGCGATTCTGCTTCGCCCATTCCCATCTGGCCGCCAACTGCAGCCCTTGAAGCTTCCTGCATTCGCCAGTCTTGTGGTTGTTTGCACAGTACAGGCAAGCTTCGCTTCTTCTTGGCGGTTCCCTTGTTGTGGTGTACGTCACCTTGGACGGCAACGGTCGCGGCGGTCCTCCGTATTTGTTCGCTGGAGGCGCCGGCGGTTTGTTGCTGGTTCGGTTCTGGTTCGTCGACCTCGGTGCGTATTGTGTCGGTGCTCCCCGCTGGTTGTATCTCGACGTAGAAGGCGCCCTGGCGTGTGTGTATTCGAGCTGTGTGTCGCTCTCCTCCAGCAGGAAGTCTGCGACCATCTGTATTTCCGCCGTGTGGTCGTCTCGGTGAGCTCGAGCATAATCACAATACCGAGACCGTAGATGTGGGCTCAGCCGGTCCATTACCTCCCTGATTAGTAACGGGTTGTTGGCGTATTGTGAGTCATTCAAGTCCATTAGCGTGCTCACAATGTTGACGATCTTGATCGCGAAGTTGTTTAGGTCGTGCGCCGAAGACCCGATGCTCGGTAGTTTTCTTAAGTCCTCCAGTGCCTTGTCGATTAGGAAGTCTGTCCTTCCATATTGCTTCGTTAGTATGCGTATCACCAGGTCGGGTCTCGCCGCAGTTGACAGGATGTGGTGAACGCTGGTTCTTGCTTCGCCCTTCAGTGCCGCTCGCAGCCGCGCCAAGTTCTCATAATCCGTGTATTTGAATTTCTTGTTCGATTCATTATAGGTGTTTATGAAACACCTCCATTCGCTCACGTCGCCGTGAAAGTGCGGCAACTCATAAACTTCTTTCGGTGCGGGACGGGCGGCGGTCTGCATTCTCTCAAAGAGCTCCACCATTGCTTCCGGCGTGGTCGTTGCGGTGAAGCGAGAGCGCGGGGTCTGCGGCGGCTCGTACGTTCGTGGTTCGGGTCCCCACTCCTCTTCGTTCAGCGGAGTGGTGGGGCGGCGACGGTTTGGGATCGGGTTCGGTGTCGTCGCTCGCTCCGGTCTCTTCTTAGCCTCGGCTAGACGTTTCGGTGTCTCACCGATGCGAGCGTCGACTGACGCAGGTTCATGAGGGACGACAGGTCGGTCGCCCTCGGCTCGTGGTTCCTTGCTGGGTTCATGTTGCTGGTGCATGGATTCGTCGACCCATCGACGGATCCGAGAGCTGTGCTCCGAGCTCTCTGACTCGATTTGCGCGACTCTAAGTTGGAGTCGCTTCCGCACCAAGTCTGCTTCCAGTTGTAGTTCTTGGCGTCGTATGCGTGCCAATTCTTCAGCCGCTTCCGATTCGGCTTCCAGTCGTCGCGTCTCGGCACGACTGCTGGCTCGTGAAGTGATTGATGCTGGCCTCGTTGGATGTCGTGGCGTCGTCTCTTTTGCGAAGGCGACGTTCTTCGCCCCGCTCGTACCCTCGTATGTCGGCCGCTGCTCGGCCGGTTCTGACGAGATAACGCGCGTTCGATCTAACGCGCCCTCGTCTTGTGTCCCCTCCTCCTGGGTACGTAGACGACCGTGGTCGCGACGCCATCTCCCTCTATCGCGGCCGCTCGGTGACTTCGGAGGCTCATCATGTACTAAGGCAGTGTGGGTGCCCTTAGTACGCTCGTGCTTTGATTTCCCCGTCTTCGTTGGCTTCTGTTTTGGTTCGGTTGGAGCTGGTGGATTGATAGCGCCGGGGACAGCGCCGTCGGGGTTCTGTTGTTGCGCTGCCTCAGCGCCAGCCTGTAGGAAGGCTAGACGCCTCTCCTCGTTGTCGCGGTCGGAGGTTTGCGACCTTGTCACCATATTGGATCGGGCTTGTCTCCACGAAGCAGGTGAAGATCGGGATCGGTTTCTCCTTGCAACTGGCGCCTTCATTGACGCCTTGTCTCGCACGCAACACGTACCACTGTCCTAATCTAACTAAACTAACACGTGATTAAAAAGTCTCTTGAATCAATCACTCGCGGCGGTTTTACACGATAAGTTCGTTGCGATCCGGCTCGAAGGACCACAAAATGTGGGGGACGCGAGCGGCGTCTCCACACTGCGGTCGCTTGTTCAGGTTCGGGTTCCTCTTCGTGTGGACTGTATACCTAGGTGGTTCAGATGGATCTCGCAACACACCTACGTGACTGACTGGGATCGGGCCGCAAGTAAACACCGGTTCACAAGAGAGTTCGAATGTATTCACAAAGTTCTTTATCACTGTATTAAACTAACTAAAACGCGCTAATCGCGTTGTTCCTACTAATACGCTACGGTCACGTATTGCCTATACTAATGCGTGGGGCGAGCGATGGCCGATGCGATGTCTTCTGGTTCGGTATCGCCGTAATACTGGAGCAGATTCACTGGATCAGGTTCGGGACGGTTCGGTTGATCTTGCAGTGAAGTCGGCTGCTCGGTTCGGCTCGGAGGTTCGGAGAGAAGACTTGTTGCTGGCTCGGAGGATCGGTGCGAACTGAGTTCCTCGGCCGGCGCGTGCCCTTTTTGTTCCGTTCCGCGCGTTCCCCCTCCACGCGGCCTAGCGCCTGCGCCTGATTGGTTCGTGCGTCTAACCTGTCAGCGTGAGTTATGCTGTTTGTGTGGAATCATTGTGATTGGTCGGAGTGTTGTGAACCAATCACGCGCAGTTTACATTTTTCGTTACTATTGGCTAAGTCTATCTAGCAATCACAGTAAAGGAAATTCCACAATTTTGCATACATTTTCCACTATTTGGGGATACCAGTCTAAATAATTATTTCCTAGGTAGTTCAATTTACAATATTTCCCTATGGCAACCTAACTAATTATATTTCTTTATTTGTTTATATATTGATCTGATGTTTCTTAGTCTACGGTTTACATTTTAGTCTCGCGTATCGTTCCGTCGTCCACAATATGAATACAATATATATAGATATTATGCATAGGGCATACTGAGATGTTGCAAATATGGTAGTCGGAATGCATTCGTGACATATTTACAGCTTATCGGAGAGCTAGAAGTAGGCCACCACACCGTTGGATTCGATTAAATATCATGCGAGTACATACAACAAGAGTACGTTAGCTGAATTTATATGTAATCGATAAGACACACTCATATTTCAAAGAAATTTAAGAAAAATAAGTTAACATAAATATGAACTTATACAAAACTAAATACACATTACTCAGTATACTGTTTTCGAGAAAACAATATAAATGACAGCTATTGGCAAATGCCACTCACTCGCAACACAACGATTAATGCGGTGGCTCATTTTATTTCATTTCGCCACTTCTTGCCCAAAGGTTGTTTGAAAGAGATCGCTCTTTAGCGATAAGACCACCTGTTGTATCTGTCTCCGTGGAAATAACTTGTTTACTCTATTCTACATGTTGGTTTATTATGTGCAATAAAGAGTACTTTATTCAAATTAAATAAAGAATCACAAATTAGCAACAATAAAAAAAAACTTAAATTAAATATTTACAAAGTATAAAATTAAAATTACAAATAATTACAAATAATAAAGAGAATTTGTATTATATTTTGGAGCAAAGTAGAACCTACCTGCAAGACTAGTACGCCAACGTACAGTAAACCACCCGTTCTTATACAGCGGTAATAAGACCCATATTGATGGCGCAAGCTAGCGAGACGAGTAACAATGCATCCCTACTGACACTATCGAGACATCGAGATGGAGATACTGGGAAAGGGAGTGAGGCCGAATGTGAAACAATCCCACTGATATCACACGATATGTGTAATATTATTAATTTACATAGTAACTATCAGAAAAAGATGGGGGTACATAACATAGTGGCATACCACAAAAAATAGTAGTTATTGAATTAGGAGGCATTTGGAGGACCTATACCAAAGTCAACAACTTTATAATATAAGAGTAATTCATTATAGGGTAAATCGCCAGTAACTAGCCACCCCCCAATAACTAGCCACTTCGCAAAAATATACACTAAGCAACTAACTAATTGTTGGTATTTCTGCAATTAAATAAATAAAATTGAACTGGGTTTAGAGCTGACTTCATGTATTTCATTTTGTTGAAGGCGGTCTTCACTGCACAAATTCCGTGGCTAGTAATTGAATGACATTTTCTTAAGTGACCAGTTACTGGCGATTTACCCTACCTACACAATATAGGTGTCTAGTAAGTTAGCATTAAAGTCATTCTCCTGTCACTGGCATATTTAGATAAACATGTCATTCTGTCATATCCAATATTCTTTATAATGTAATCTTGAAAAAGTAATTTGCTCAAAGTCGAAGGGACATCTGAAAGTCTGAGCTAGGTGTAAATAGTCTAGACAAGGCAGTCGTATGGGGAGCGTTAACGTACTTAATACTTAACTAATAAAATATGTATGTGATTAATTGATTATATCTAAAGGGTTATTATAAGACTTATAAGAAAGATAGAGTTTATTACTGAAAATGTGATTATTGGGTATCATGCAAAGAAGTGTATTTTGTACCTAACTAATAAAAATAAATATAAATATTTGTGGACAATCTTACACAAATCGACCTAGTCCCAAACTAAGCAAAGCTTGTACTAAGGGTACTAAGTAACGATATGTATGCGTTATATAGTTGTATAGCGCTGTCTCACTCGCCCACCGCACCGTCGTGCGGAAACCGCATCAGTGTGACAACCGCCTATAGCGGTGTCCCGCACTGCGGAAACCGCATCAGTGTGGCAACCACCTATACCGATCTCCCGCACTGCGGAAACCACATCAGTGTGAAAACCACCTATAGCGGCGTCTCGCACTGCGGAAACCGCTTCAGTGTGACAATCGCCTAAGGAGCCCGGGGTCTGCTCCATTTAACATAGCTGTTCCGTTAAATGTTATTGCACAAAATGAAATTATTCCAAAGCGAGTCAATTGTTTACTTATTTGTAAATCGTAAATGAAATATACAAAGCCGTTTTTGCCCCAAGGCCGTAAAATCCTGACCCCATTAAAACGCCCATTCGTTAACAGTAAACGTTAATTTTATTGTCACGTTAAATGTCGACTTTAAGCTTTTCAGTCTTTCAAAGGTTATCAACTTATCAGAGCGATCCAACTGTGGGAAAGATTGGATTAGTATAAGTTCGAATTGAATTTAAAGTTTTGCGACGCAACAGATACATTCGTTTGTTTTAATTCAAACTAAAGAAACGTAATATAATACACGATGTCCGTAAACCGAGGGTAATCCATTCCATGGACAACTGATAGGGAAACTAAAATTTCCTCTCAGAATACTTATTTTGTATTTCGTAAAAATGCCTGTTTAAGAGAAACCTATTGGCATTTTTGTAAAATGTTTGTGGCAAATAACCGGCCCGCCTATTTGTAACCTTCTAAAGTAGTAATTAATACTTAACATGTACACAAGACAAATCAAAGGATTGTATTCAACCAGCCGACAACTCATAAATATGTACAGTATATTAACGATTGCTTAAGATTTACTGTGATTAAAAACAATATCAAAATGGAGCAAAACGAAGGCCAAGAGTATGATGTAATTTAATCATTTCATCAATCAAATGGCCAGCCGATATAATAACATTAATTATTCCATATCATGACATCATTCTTAAATTGCTTTTTTTTACCTATTCACCGCCACAGTAGATTCTGTAAGTTGTGTCTCGCACGCCGTCTTCGTAGCGAAAGACTGAAAATGAACCTTACTTGATAGCACGCAGAATACCTTTACAATTACATCGACTTGATCGACTCGATATGAAGTCATTGGCGTGTGGGGCACCTAATGTTCAGTAGCTCTAGTATAAGTTTTTTCGAAACATTAACTAATTCGAACGCGTTTGCGTTTTGTCTCAAAATGTATGAAAGTGGTATGAAAACGTGAACAGCGCCTCTGGTGGTCACTAGTAGAAACTAAAACAGCGAGTATAACATTTGTTGCTAACCAATGAACGCGCGTATTTCAAACTCGGTGAGAGCGTTTTCATACATTTTGAGACAAAACGCAAACGCGTTCGAATTAGTTAATGTTTCGAAAAAACTTATACTAGAGCTACTGACTTTATTTCAAGTCAATGGCGGTGAAACGGTTAAAGATACCTATACAAATATAAAATACTGTATAATTTATACAGCATACACTACATTCAAAATTCTAATTCTTAAATAATCGAATCGGTAATAACATACCACTTTACGGAATTACAAGGACATAGCTACTGATAAGCCGATGTTATTGATAAGTATATACTTATATATTTTGATAATCATAATTACAACAAACTTTAAACTACTCACTCACTAAATTCTTGAGATATCTCTATTACAAATTACAACAGACATTGATAAAAACTAATTAAACACTAACAGCCTTATTCATAAACGTCCAATAAACCTATATTAGTTAACAAGCCGCTAAAGTTCGTTTGTCCTTATCTGTCACTATGATATTTACGTTTGTGAGAAAGGGACAAACAACATTTTAGTTAACAGAGGTTTGTTAAGTTTTGTGAATAAGGGGCTAAGTATATTACCTTTTACTATGAATAGTTTGATAACATGATATTGATAACAGAAAGAGAAAGAAAGTAGGTAACATACGTTTTACACTTTGTATTGAATTTCCATAGAAGCATGAGCATAGTTTGAAACACAAGACTTTGTTAAAAAAAAGATTCAGAGGAATTGAGAAAGTTCTCCATTTTTGAAGTCGGTTAAAATAGGTCTCAAGCAGTTTGTATTGCAATTACATACTAGTGAAGTAGAATCCATACTAATATTATAAAATGCATACAGGTGTCTGTCTGTTACCTCTTCACGCTTAAACCGCTGAACCGATTCAGATGAAATTTGGTATGGAGATAATTTGAGACTCATCCCGGGGGAGGACATAGCGCTTTTTAATCGTAAATCATCCATAAGGGATGCAAATTGCAAATGTACTGGGATAACGCGAGGAGTATGATAATAATTCATACGGGGGTGGAAGTTTGTATGGAATAGCGATAACTAGGTATAAGCGCCTTTTATAAGAGAATAGCAATTAAAAAACGAGTTCTACGCGGACAAAAGCTAGTATATTATAATTTATATGTACGATCAACTAATTTGATTTCTGGGCTCTTCGTACCTTGTCACAGCGACAATCAATATGAAAGCCGCTCGAGATCTAAATAAATGTCACTGTGACAAGGTACGAAGTGGCCCAGAAATCAAATTGGTTGACTGTACGTATTGCAACCATGCATGTATCTTGCCCGCACTGGCAATACTGGCAATGCCAACACTTGTAAAAGCACCGGGCAAACAAAAGCATACATTCCAGAGGTTCAACCACTTGTTTACCCTAACGGATCGCAAAACCACGCTCAAATCAAACAGACGCGCACCTAACTATACCAATTTAGTTTTGCAGCCTCATACCACTAACCTTGCTGTTACAAGCCGTATTTAAAAAGCGATAGAGTCGTGATTCGTATTGTGCTTATAAATCCGAACGAAAAATAAGTGAATGTGTACGCGTGATAGCAAAGTTATTTTTTGCCTTTGCGGTAATATTTTTATCTTGCATCGCAGACCTTAAGTTAAAGGATTACAGTTCTAATTGGTATGATGTCTTAGATTAGCTGGAAAAGTCAATAATGTAACACTTGACAAAATTAAACACAGTAAGTGCATTACGGGAAGTTTTTAGTCAAGTTAGTGTCAATGAATTTCGTTCACAACTTCACACCTCGGGACTTGGCTCTACATATGTTACGTACGTATCTACGCGTAAAAGTAGTTATATTTTACATTTTTACGTATCTACTATTGGTATACAGTATACACATGTTATGTTACGAAGACAGTTAACTATATAAGAGTCTGGTTCGGTTTTAAAAAGAACCGTTAGACGTTAATGTCGGCAAGTTTACTATTACTATTTAGTCCCTCACTTGTTGTACACGTTTTCCATACAAGGGATGAACTCTCATATATATTTTTATAAGATTGTTTTATATCAATGCATGTTACCTGTACTTACGTTCAATCACTGTTATTTAGCTTAATTGTATTGTAAGTTCCCATTTAAGTGAACATGTACTTTTGTTCTTATGGGAATAAATTCTTTAAACCGAAACCGAAGTTATGTCAATAACTTTTTAACAAAGGGAACAAACTTTAAATTGTATGACAAACCTTTCCAGAATGTAACTAATGCTTTTCTGAAAACCGCGTCAAAATCGGTTCAGCCAAACGCCAGATAATCGCGGACACATAACATACATATAAACTTATGGGTGAAACTGAGAACCGCCTTTTTTGAAGTTGTATAAAAATGTACTGAGGTCCCAAAACATCTGAAAAAATCGGTATATAAGAAGTGTGTGGTTTGGGTTGGGATAGGACGACAACGAATATATAATGAACATAATACATATCTTTTTTTATATACGTATTATGCGAAATGCGCTCGGTTTTCTTATCCTTAAAATATGTTGTAAAACTGATGTTACCCTTACGTGTCGTACTTGAAGAGATTAATCATTATCACAATTTTCTCTAAGATTACACAATAATTATCACTTTAAATGTTGTTGTCAAAGTAGTTATTGTAATCCTAGAGAAAAGTGTGATTATGATTAATGTCCTTAAAAAGAGTTTGTTTACATTACAAATTATAAAACACTAAAGGCTGAATAGAATGTGCAATAACAGATAAAAATAGTGACTAACATTCTAATTAAGTAACCAATTAAACAGTCCATCAGGAATGTATCAGAATTGGTAGCATTTTATGATTTTACTCTTGACTACCCTTTTATTGACGGCTATCAAACCCTCTTACTATTCATTGCAATGTCCGTCGAATAGCCCAAGCCGTAGCCATAGCTACGATTCTAAATCCATTGGGAACCACATTACTGACCTTATGTGGCACTTGTATCATTGACATAAGGTCTATGAATGTTCAATGAAGATACTATCACTCAGTTAACCGTTTCTGAACCTTATAGTGAAGACATAAGGGATACTAACGGTCAGTGTGGTTGCTGCCCACGCAAGCAATTTACATAGCACAGTACACGGCATGCTGCGACATCGTATGAATATGCGATGCAAGTTATGATTTAAGCGCAGTGGTCGTGGGTTGCGTGCTCGGTTCCTACTGCCTCTAATAGTAATTGCAGATTTGTTTAATATATTTTGTCGATGCACTTGTTAATTATGAATGAGTCTACCTTAGATAGTAGGTAATCTGTATATATGTGTATAAAGCGGCAATTACACTTCGTCGTTCGCCGCATGCTGCATGCGGCGACCACAAAAGTTTAAAGAATACGTTAGTCGGCCGCATTCGGCGATCGACAGCTGCCAAGTCGCCGTAGTAGGCGGACAAACTAGTGTAAAGACGAAGTTTGTTGGCCTAAGTAGTTTAAAATGAATTCGGCGACCGCATTAGGTGAACGACGAAGTGTAATTGCCGCTTAAATTTGTATTTGATTTGCTGGACTAGCACGAAAATAGATTTATTAACTTCGCTAGTAATCTGCCAGCACTGGCATCCAACTAGACAACCGCCAGCTGGATACGTCTAAATCCTGTATAAAACCAATTTTAAAATGAACTATGTAGGTAGAACGTAATACAAATATTCTTTATTGTTCACCAAAAAGAAATAAAACAATGAGTATCACGAGGAAATTATACCTACTCTATAACGGTAGACAATTGGCGGTCTTACCGCTGTTGAGCGATCTCTTCTAGACAACACCAACCTTTACCTACCATTTTTACCGCAAATTCAGATACAACAAACTTCAAAAATCTTAAATTTCTGACGTAAAATTTAAGATTTCTTTGGTGGTAAATAAAAAAACAGAAAACCCGTATCATACAAATGTAAAAAAGGTCAATTTTCATTGCAATTGTGTTAGCGGATCTCGTTCCATTGTATCTCAATTTTTTTTCGTCACGCATTTGACGCAAAGCTTTTTGAAATAAGGCGACTTCCTGATTTGTCGGTGCGGAGGCAGTACGATATGAGAAAAGTGTCAAAGGTCAGTGTCAGCTGTCAGTCGCCGCGATACCATTTTTTACTACGCCCCTACATTTAAATGAGTGCTTCCTGACTGACGCGGGATGCGCGGAAGCGGGACGATGCGAAGGCAGTACTGGTCCGCTTCTGCGCATAATATTACTACTGCGCAAATGTAATACTGACAGTATTTCATCAAGTGAGAATCTTTGCGACGTCAGTAAGTTTACGTCAAAGAAGTAAATGTCACATATCGATCCCGCCCCGCCAAGTCAGGAAGTCGCCTAAGAAAAAACCGCCATCGCCATGTTGTAAAGACATCGGGTTTTTGCTTTCTTGGCCAACACCGTCAACGACCTTGCTCTCTAACGGGCATTCGGTTACTCAATATGAAATCTGATATAGGTACCTATTACTTTACTACTAGTACTTATCGACCGAGCGAGCGCGAAGGTCTTCGTTTCAGGTAGGGCAAAAATGCTTTCGTATTATACTGTAGAATCCGCTTATAACGACTCCGCTTATAACATTTGACCGCTTTTAACGACTGTTAAATCGCCGACGACGTTAGGATTCATACCAAACATTTTCAAAGAAAATCAGTCCGTTTTGTACGACGCCCTGTTAGTGCGATATCGCCGGTCCCTTGACGGTCGCTGTATCCGGATTCTACTGTATGTCGGTCCGTCAGTCTCAACCAGTTCTCGTGAATTTTGTTAGCAGGTTCCATAATTCTCTATCCTCCTCCTAGCGTTATCCCAGTACAGTTGCATCGCGAAGGATGCCTGGGGTCCGGAACCTGATCCCAAGATTTGGCGTAGGCACTAGTTTTTACGACAGCGACTGCCATCTGACTTTCCAACCCCGAGAGGAAACTAGACCTTATTGGGATTAGGCTTTGTCAAGTGAGTGGGCAACTTGACTGTTAGAAGTTCTCAAGCCGCCCGAAGGCCTCTAACTTGGGTTAACGACTGCTGCCATAGACAGCAACCGGGCTCAACGGCTTAACGTGCCTTCCAAAGCACGGGGGCGCTCAGTTAGTAACCACTCAAAGCGGTTCCGTAATTCTCTATACTTATATGTATTTATTAAATTCAGTATTTGTGTTTTTAATCAAAATGGGCGAGCAACTGGTGGTTGAAAAGGAAAATATCGATTTTCCGTTTTCAATATATTCGTCTATTTTACAGGTGTCTGTACTGTAAAACCCTTAATCCGCACCGGTCCAGTATGGAATTAATGCTCCCTCTCATCTATATGAGATGAGATGAGACCTGTGCTCAACAGTAAGACGTATATGTCTGATGATGAATACATTCAAATTCCGAAATTTTCTAAGTTATCCGTATAAAAATCGACTGAACTTTGAATAGTTAAGGCTCAAAATCCAATAACGATTTTTATAAAATATCGGCCAACGCAAAAATCTTGAGATTTATTTATATAAAATTGTGCTTAAAAAAAGCTAGTCAGAAATTAAAATCCTAAAGGTACCTAAAGGTTATACTTATTCAAGTGTGAGAATGTTTTTATTCTCTTTAATTTCCATAGATTGAGACTGCTATATGTATATATTTCTGACACGTCCAACCTGTTATAAAGTATATCACCTTATACACTTTAATGTAGTGTCACTGGCCACAAACGAGTTAGTAAGACCTTTTTTGGATACGCAAGATACTGCCATTTTCCCCACCGCCTACACACCTTAAGCCAAAAACCAAGGGCCTTCAAATAGTATTTTTACCTATTCCCTCAATTGATCGCCATTCACCTGACTCTTAGTAACGGGATTGTGATTACACCAATCAGATCCGCAAATAACTTACCCGAACTCCCATCTTATTAGTACAATCCCTTCAAATTTGAATCTTAACCCTTTAAGATACAGTCGTTTTTTCAGGTGCGTGAATTCATTGAGCTGGGAGGTTAGGTGAGTAACATGGTTACTCCAATCAGTTTCTTAAGTAACTTATGCTAGCTCCTATCACCGCTCGCGTGTCTTAAAATTTGAAACTTAGCGCTCAAGAATAAGGTTGTTTTTGCTTTAATGTGTTTCAATGAGATAAGAGGTCGTGGTAAAGGGTTGGTCAAGATGTTATCTGTCCAGCGTCGTGACGGTGCGGTCAACCCGTTTTTATCACCGGTTTTGTTTCACGTTTTGTCGATTCCCGTTGCGAGTTGGAGGTAATCAGAGGAGATAACATTGCATCTGATGGGTTAATTTGTTGGGCGAGGTTATGCCCGAATTCTTTGAGTGGTCAGCCGTCAGTACTTTGATCAACGATTTGATTCGCCCTTTCAATCGATTTATTTATTTTTGTACTTACATTAAGTAAGTCATTTACAGTATAATTAAACCAAACATGACATTAGGAATACCCTTGAAATATTTTGGTATTATTAAGTAAGATATTGTGACGTCCTTCGAGTGAATACTACAACTAAGTATATTGTAGTTATTCATAAAAATAAAAACAACTATTCACTCTCACTACCACAACTTGATTCCCCCTCTTTCGATTCGATCCTATCGTTATCTATGGTATAGTATGGTATGGTATGTAATTTATAATGTAATGTTTATATGAAATAAATGAATATCAATATCAATATATCAATATGGTGGTTAGTTATGGTAGTTGGATCCACATTTTAGCTTCCAGGTAGCGCCCAATGAAGAGACGGCAACGCGATTGTGACTCCTCCGCCTAAAATAGGTAGCACGATCGCGTTCGTATTGGTCGGCTGTCTCATATCAACCCCTAGTAAGCAAAATTTTTTTAGAAAATCGTATTTTGGAATATTCTACCTAGGACTCACCCATTTTCATTTTGTTTACCTATTTAAAAAGTCATTCATAAAATATACCAAGTTTGTACCGTTGTTAAATACTGCATTTATGTGCGCACCACCATGTACCGGCTGTCCCAAAACTTTGCCACACTACACGGAAGGAATAGTAGATTGTGTCACAAGGGAGCAAAATTACATATTTACGGCGTGGGCGTAAATTGAATCCTGAGCGTAGTGAGGGATTCAAGAAATTAACGCCCAAGGTGGAAATAATTTTGCTTCCATGTGACACATACTGCTTTTCACATCACCTATTGAGGATAATGAAACATCTGAAATAACAATGGTTGTGCATTTATTTTATCAAAATCGATACAATAACTTATAACATGTTACAGAAAAGTGCCACTTTGATCCCTCCTAGCAGGGAAGAAAAGTACCACTTTGATCCCTCCTAGCAGGGAAGAAAAAGCCCTTATCCGAATAGGTGATGTGAAAAGTAAGTACCTTACCTTACCAATTTTATTAAGGAAATTTACTGACTAAGTTTTGGGACACCATTATGTACTTATAACCATCCCTGTGCTAAACAAAACAACTGCATCTCGTCGGTCAACTTGAAAAGTCGGTTAATAAAATATAAACTCAATCACGATTGAAACGTCAGCAAATATATTCTGCACCATAAAGTAGAATGGAAATTGCGCGGGTATATATATTTTTTATCCTGTCCGCCCCCGTACAGCCAATGAAATGCCGATTTTACGATGCTGTGATCATAATCACAGATAATAAGCTGAGGTTTCGAGCGATCCCGGTTCTGTTAAGACATTAAAGTTTATCTTCGCTTTTTTGGGTTGTTAGGATAAAGTTTTTTGGGTTATTTAATAAAGTCAATAACATAGTTTTGTTGTTTAACTTTGTTAATGTCATTTTTGAAGTATATATCTATGAGATAATCAGCTAATGTCAAAAAATAACATAAATATATGCCAAACTGCATAAAACAGAAATAGCCTGCAGGTTGGAAGTCGCGGGCTATAACAGCTTAAATAAATTGAAGCTAAATAAACGCTTGCAAAAGTCAAGCTGTCTAGCCTTCGACGTCGTCTAGAATTAAGTCGTCCGTCGCTTGCGCAGCTAATAAGCTTGATTGGGTCATTCATTAGATTATGGTGCGAACTCAATGCTATTAGGCACTAAACCAAGCCAGGCCAATTACTTACGTTTATAGTGGACGTCCGTCTACTTCTATCATCATCATCCTAGCGTTATCCCAGTATATAGTTGCATCCTGAAGGATGCCTGGAGTCCGCTACTAAATCCCAAGATTTGATGAAGGCACTAGTTTTTACGGAAGCGACTGCCACCTGACCGTCCAACCCGAGGAGAAACTAGACCTTATTGGGATTAGGCTTGTCAAGTGAGTGGGCAACTAGACTGTTAGAAGTTCTCAAGCCGCCCGAAAACCTCTACCAGCCATAACGACTGCTATCATAGACAGCAGCCGGTATCAACGGCTTAACGCGCCTTCCAAAGCACATATATTCACAGTTCACACGAGTAAGCGAAACGAGGTGTGTACAAAGTAATCAATCGCGGCCAGTTTTTTGGACTTACATCATTATTCTCAAGGTTATTTGCTAAAAGAACCAGCTTTCAGTATTTATAGGTATTACTTACTTAATTTATTAACGTTCTTCGCAATCTCATCTCGATTTCACAATAATACTGTTGCAGTCAAAAGTGTGAACTGGTCAAAAGGACTTTTAACCGACAAAAACAGGCAAAAACTACTTTTGACCAATCTGTCAAGGTTGACGTTTGTCACATAGGTACTGTCAGATTTGTGACTCGCCAGCATGTGTGTGTGTGTCTATTCCGCTCTGAGGGACACAAGCGAACCCTAACCTAACCGGAATTTGACAGTACCTATGTGACAAACGTCAACCTTGACAGATTGGTCAAAAGTAGTTATGCCTGTTTTTGTCGGTTAAAAGTCCTTTTGACCAGTTCACACTTTTGACTGCGACAATACTACATTTGGCGAATCAACTTATGCCAAACTCAATACGAAATACGAAGAAGTATCGATGGCTAGTGATGAAATAAGATATTATCATATCTGTAATTTACTAATAAATGAGGGTTTTCGAATTCATCTGCATAGTACTACATAGTGCATCTACATAGTGCTGTCGAATGAGTCGAACCAATGAAATTAATGATAAAATTAATCATATTTAATGGAATTATAGATCTAGTTTTCATGCTACAATATTTAACGTTGCTATAAAGGCTCCTATAGGTACTTATGGTAAGAAATTCAATGGTGTATGTGATGTCCCCAACCCTGACTGGGACACCGAAGGCTTCCTGTTATCAAAGAGAAGTAAGCCTGTGTCCAGACTCCAGCAGTAGGACGTATAAATGCAAATGCCAAAAATAAACGTCACATGATGGGATTATATATATATATATTTGTGTTTTTTTCCTTATCAGAATCATGAGCACTCAAGAAGTTTAGCGTAGACTAAAGGCTTGGTCACACCGCTTGCGCGACGCAAGCGCGACGCTGCGCTGCGCGTCAAAATGTATGAAACCGTCCCGCTCGCGTCGCGCAACCTGTGTGACGTCGCTAACCTGTTAGCATACGTTCCGGCGCGCAGCGGTCGCGTCGCGCGGACGTCGCGCAACGCAGTGTGACCAAGCCTTAAGGAAAACCAAAGATTGCAAATTCTGAGAAAAATAAATAAAGGTACATTTTTGAGGAAAACTCGCTAAAACCCTTTTAGTATAACATGAGATTCTCTTCGCGAATATATTTATTCTCTCAATCAATCAATCAAATCGTTTATTTGCAGGAATACAGTAGGTACAGGTCTCCTGATTCATTAAATGAGTAATAAATAGGAATAAAGTCTCAGTCTGAAGACTCGAAAGTACTTATACTCTAATCTTAGAATGAACTCTTTTTTTCTCTTCTTAGTCGTAACCGTATCCTCATTGCCGAGGGTCGTGACTACCGCTGCAGTCTTGTACCACCTTTCTCCAGGCACTCCTACTTTGCGACATTCGTATGTATGTATGTATGTATGTAAGCACTTTATTGTACACAAAACAGGTTAAAACAATATACATGTCACATAAGATCGAAGAAAATCGAAGAAGATCGAAGATTCGTAAGGAAGCCTGGACGCTAGTTCCCCCTGCTGCCTTTACGGTGTCTATCCACTGGGCAGGTGATGTGCCTCTACCTCTCTTCCCTTCAACTCTCCTCTCTTTTCAGCTTATAGAACTCTATTCTCAATAGAAATTTTCATTAAAATGATTATTAAAAATATTTTTAAAATTACTATGTATCAAGAGCAGTTTCTTTTTTAAGTACTTTGGTCCAATAAAAAATACGCATTGAATAAATAAATAAAAAATAAATATTTGTGGACAATCTTACACAAATCAACCTAGTCCCAAACTAAGCAAAGCTTGTACTACGGGTACTAAGCGACGATATACATACTTATATAGATAAATAGATACTTAAATACATAGAAAACATCCAAGACCCAAGAACAAATATTCGTGCTCATCACACAAATAAATGCCCCGGCCGGGATTCGAACCCGGGACCTGCAGCTTCGTAGCTTCGTGAATCTTGTTATATCCCAAAAATGTATGAACCGTTGTAAACCCATTAAAAAATAGACAAAATCTACTCAATGTCCTAAATAAGGCCATGTTTTTCCACGTCAGTGTAGTTAAATGTAATATACTCGTATTATGGTCAGTGGACAACAGTACACAAGATAACAGTGTAATGAAACATTAATTTAGACATTTACAACCGGTATTACGATGACGAACTTTTATATAGCCATAAAATAGTGTAAAAATAATGTACTTAATAGAGAATATTCGAGAAGATTTAAAACGAACATTGAATAGGGTGTTTTCAAAAGTGTACCTAAATAGCAGTTTTTTTAGTTTTTCTTTTTACTCGGAATTTCGAAATTTTGGCTTTCCTCGTTAGAACCATGTGTATGATGATTATGTTAATTATATAAAGAAGTACTCCCATTTTTTGACCGAGTGAAACGAAGGTCTCTGTTTAAGCTTCGGCAAAAATGCTTTCGTATGTCCCGATTTCCGGCTGTTCTCCTCTACAGGTCGCATTCCTTAACCGATTCTCGTGAAATTTTGTAAGCAGGTACGAAAATTAAAAGAAAGTTTTTTGTCGAGTAAATTTTTGGAAATTTAAAAAAAACAAACTTTTATCAATGAGTTCGTATTTTTCTGCGGCCGTTTTTTCCTCTACAGGTCGCATTTCTCAACCGATTCTCGTGAAATTTTGTGAGCAGGTTCGGTAACTCTATAGAATTTTTTTATCGAGTCACTTTTTGGAAATTTAAAAAAACAAATTTTATCATTGGTTTTGTGTTTCTGCGGCTGAATTTCGATTTGTTCACCTCTAAGGGTTGCATTTCACAACCGATTCTCGTGAAATATTGTGAGTAGGCTCTTTGATTACATAGAATATTTTTGTCATAGTTTTGGACATGTCATCGTTTTGGAAATTAAAAAACACTCACGAGGTCTACAGCTCACAGAGCCACTAGTTTAAATGTTTATGTTTCCACTATGTGACGGCCCGTGCTCAATACACAACGACGGCTTACCCGCGCTCGTGAGATTTATAAAAGTATTCTAAAGATTAATCGCGTCAGGACGAATTGAAATTAGAATCTACAAACGGTTTAATATTACTGATTACAAATACAGCCAGGTTCGCAATCTTGTTATTCATCCCACGTCAAAACTTGGCGACTTAATACCTACTAATTGCAAAAAAATAGCGACGGTACCGTCGAAATTTATTCATAACTATACATTGCTCGTTATGCACTTTAATATTCATAGGCCACTAGTGCGAGCCCGCAATGGACACGCTACAGCATGTATAATAACGTAAATCAGCCAAGACCGTAGCAGTACTATAATACCAAGTTATTCAACGTAGTTCTTAAGGTGATGTGTTTAAGCTTAATTTTGTTTGACTCGGTGTGGTTTCTGTTGGTTTTTGGATACTGTAGTAATGAGGTTAGGTAGAATGTGACTTGATTAAACTTGTTCCATATGAGTTAACATGGTTGAAATCTATAAGATGTTACTGGTTGAGAGGCCTTTAAAAGGACATGCCTTTTCTGCATACTTAGCGTGTTTTGAATTGCCAATGAAAGGGATAAAAGACGGTAGTCAATTATAGAGTATATAAACGTTTCTATTTCAACATTTTCAACGAAAGTAATATTCAAATAGGAGACTCACGATCATTTAAACATTGGTTTTTCTCAATGAACCTATCCTTACAAAATTTATAACAATCACAAAAATTCCAAATTAAATTTCCCAAAGACGGCTTAACTCGGGATTTGAACTTCAATCCCAACCCAGAGGATTCGTTTAGTAGTAACTAGTACTGGAGTCGAGTAGCTAAACGGCCGAGTCGAATTTGATCAGTACCTTTAGTAACACAAACGAACATGTTTGCGTTTAGTTCATTTATATATGGCAAAAAATAGTTACCATCTAAGGCCCCCAGAGGCGCTGCTCGCGTTGCCTTACAAAATGAGACTAAATGCAAACGCGTTCGTTTGTGTTTTCTGTTTTGTTTCGAAAAAACTTATACTAGAGGTACAGGGGTCATGACATTCCACAGTCTGGGACATTTATTAATAAACGGCTACGTTACATCACTCGCTATTTCCATATAAAGAAACCTGCAGAGCGGACGTTTCGTTTTTGTCAATGCATGTCTCACAGTTTATTAACAAGTTACTTGACAGCAGTGATATTTTTCGTGTAAAAGAGGTACAAGAGTACATTTTTGTATGTATTGTAACATACAAAAATGTACTCTTTATTGCACACGTGACACGTTTCATAATAAAGTAGCACACAAAAAAAATACATGGAGACAGGGATGAGGGATGAAATTATGTTTCCGAAAACCGGATTGATTTGTTATGATTTCTTTCAAAACAAATTGTAGGTTTACGAATAGATATCTGAAAGAGTTCAGAGCACGTTGAGATATTTTTGAGCTTCTATGTATAATGTATACCTATTTCTATTAGCACGCTAAAGTAATATATGTTATCGTATCGTACTCGTATGTTTCCTCCATATTGTATAATTGCTCAAGTAACTTGACTTGTGGTATGATAAACTTGAAACCAATAACAATACGTAACTTTGAAATGCGTCACAAAGGGAAGATAATGGTATTCACAGTGTAAGGAGTAAATTTAGATACTGTATTTACGAGTAAAACATTGTAAAGGCGGGTTGCACCGACACACGATTAGACTGATCAACGTTAAATACTTATGACACCGACACTACCGGCATATAAACTAGTCCAAGTTTCCGTGCAATCAGATTTCAACGAACGCCGCTTGTACGGTTACAGACGTTTTAAAAAAAGAAAAGACATTTATTAGTGGCACAAACTACAAATAATCAAAACTTCACAATACAGAGGGGCTACCGCGAACCACAAACGAAGTATCTCCCTCTCTGTTGCTCCAATATGCAAGTGCGACAGAGAGGCAGTTATTTCGTTTTTGGTTCGCGGTAGGCCCTCAGAGCATCAGCATAGTGCTAGCCATTGGCTAGCGCTGTGCTGGTCTTCCTTTGGTGCAATTATTGGCACATCAAGAGCCGTAAGGGCTCAGTTACATAAGTGGTTACAGCCGATGCACGTGGGGAGCTCGTATTATCTAGTTTTCACCTCCAAAAGAAGGATGTCGGTTCGGATGTCCGGTTAAGACCAGTGTACATGAACCCGACCTATTTTAAAAGCCGGTGTGGCATTAACTGCACTTTAAAATACAGGTTAAGTTACATATGCCGCGAAAACTTAACTCATTCATTTTCAACGACAGATCGATCGTAAATATCGTAATGAAAGTCGAACACGATAATTGTATCATAATTTTCGCTCAATCGACAGCGCCTTAAGTAACGCGTTGGTGAACGAATTCATATAAAATACCAGAGACAAAAAAAGTAGTTTTCGAAGCGGCCGGACGGCCGTGACAAATATACGAGTGCGTAATGGCAATATTGGCAATGGGCCGCCGACTTGCGAGTCATTTTTGGGAAAAAAGACGTATGATTTATTGCAATTACTTGGACTTACGTCCTTTTACTGTGGACCTACAGTATAGTTCTGGTGTATGGAGGTTATATAGGTATTGGAGAATATTTACGCACGAGCTACTAGGCTTACTTGCTACTTACGTACGAGTAATGTACGTGAAGGCATCTTACTCGTAAGTAAGTATATAATATTATGTTTTTCGTTCAACTCTTATGTGATGAGAGAACTTGGTTTTTAAATGTACAACGACGGTGTCTATAGACGCGTTGCCAACCCTTTATAAAATTTGAGGATTCGCTTTGCTACTGACAGCAAAAGAGACTAATTTAGGTCCCTCGCTCTCAACAAAGTGCATCCTCGGGAGATCTGGTGACCTGGCTCACCTCCAGGAACACAACACTATGTACATGTATAGTAAATTATGTTATTATTATTAGGTATGGCTGCGGTCTTCACAGGTCTTCAGTTTCATTAGGTAGTTTGCTCTTATCTAACGTCCTACACTTAGAAGAATCTTGACAGATGATTGTTGCAGCTACAGTTCATAAAGAAGGAGTTGTAAAAATAAACTGTAGGAATGAGAATGAGTCGGATATTCAAGTCAACAGTTTTCACACTTTGCTTGTCAAGTGAATTCGGCCAAGTAGGTGTACGAGTACTTCATCGCGTGTAAACGAGGCGTAACTTTCTTAACGTGCAATTAAGAAAAGTCAAAGTCATTTCCGACTGAGGTAAGTAGGTCTGGTGTTGGCACATAGAAATGATTAAGGTAAATTCAGGAAATTTGGTTTATTTAGTAAGTATGTGATTTGCGGAGGTGCTGAGTCGAAATGAAGGAAACAGTAAGTATGGAAAGGAAAACATGGACCAGGGATAAAGTATTTCTCTCGCTCAAGCGAGTAAACTTACTATGAGAGCACTCTCTGCTCGGGAGGTTATTTTGTCTTAGTTTCCCCTTTAACAAACACAAGTTTAATTAATACACCAACACAGTTCTGTATTGTGTTATTTTATAACGCGTGCTATAAAGTGTATTTAGCACGAGTTCTAACACGCTGTGAAAATGGGCCTTTATTCAGATGCACTAAATCGCTATTACGTGTATCTTTCCACTATAACTCACCTGGAAACTTCCATTAAAATTGTCACTGAAACTAGTACACTCTTTGCCATCCAGCGTCCCGAAAATTGGGGCAGCAACAATGTGTCCGAACACAGATATGAAAGGGTGTCCAGCTATTCAACCGAGCTACCAAAAAGGTCATAAGTATATCAGAAAAACTAGGGCACTTACGTTATTTTTCCACTGAAGTCACAGCTACTCGGTCGTTATATATAAAGGCGCAGGTATATGGAAAATGCACGGAACTTACGACCTTATTCCATTGTAGTTACAGTCCGAAGTGGGGCATGCATGCATGACTGGATGCATGCAGCTGATCAGACGAGAGCTCGGCTCGAGAATTAAAAAGAAAACGTTACGTTCCGGTTTAGGACGTGCAATTTTGAAAATGGAAGCGCTATTCTTGAAACGCTTTTAATTTGTGTAAAACAGAGGAAATGCAACGTAAAACGATTTTGATCAGTAATTAGGGTCTTTGACAAAAGGGGGTTACTTACCTCGCTTTTACTTTTTTTACACATTGGGGAAATATCACGTTGTTTTTCCTACTTTACTGTATAGATTTTCATGAACAACAAGATTGTTCTTATTTTTCCATACATTTTCTAAGTTTTTATTTGGACGGAACATACAAAACGTCTGAATCAGAAGAAAACACAGACTAGATAACAAAATTAGGGACACTTTTCTTTAATGCATTCCGTTAAACGGTTATATGGTACATAAAAGTAGATTTTCTTAGTTCAGCTATTGACACGATTTTTTTATAGTTTTCTTCTCTTGAAGTTAACTTTTTGACAGAGTCGGGTATTTTTTTTTCAATCAACATCTCCAATTCCAATCTCATTTTAATTGATGTTTTTTACTTACTGCAACAACTTTCTGCACACTGCATTGTACATTTTTAATAATTACGAAATATCATGATCATTGATCATGACACAGTTTTGTATCAGTTTTTAATCGTACACAAGGTCTTACATTGATAATAAAGACGTAAAATAGGTAAGTACCTATATGTTCCATTCTCCAAGCAAAAAAGTAACTTATAGCGGTATTAATGAGGTGCCATTATTATGCTTTATCGGTTCGGTTTGGTTGACGACCGCTTTAGCTTAGTTGGTAGTGACCCTGCCTACGAAGCTGGAGGTCCCGGGTTCGAATCCCGGCCGGGGCATTTATTTGTGTGATGAGCACGAATATTTGTTCTTGGGTCTTGGATGTCTTCTATGTATTTAAGTATTTATTTATCTATATAAGTATGTATATCGTCGCTTAGTACCCATAGTACAAGCTTTGCTTAGTTTGGGACTAGGTTGATTTGTGTAAGATTGTCCACAAATATTTTTTTTTTTATTTTTTTTTACATATATGGACTATCTCTTAATTCTTCAAATGTCTCAAACCTACGCTCATATTTTGTACATATCATCTTTACAAACATTTAGATCAACCCTAAATATAAAGGTAATGTAAAACTGCGTTTTAAATATATTTGGATGCAAGTGTAATGCCAACCAGTCATATGAAGGTGTTATGTATACATGCTATATATATTTTATTATTATATCAAAAGGCTTGAATAGACGTATCTACCTGCTGGTGCCAGTAGGCAACGACAAAACGACATCGACATCGCTGTACCTACCCTTACTATGAGTTTGCAATGTTTGCATTACCGTACTCGTTAGCGACTGCGTAAACGATTTAGTATGGCGATTCTTAGTTCTATTGCGTAACCGCCAGAGGCGCTGTACTTTTGTCCATGCTAAATCGTTTACGCAGTTGCTAGCCAGTACGGTAATGCAAACATTGCAAACTCATGGTAAGGGCATTGGACTGCGATTGTAGCATTTCAGGCCGATTTACTTGCTGCAAGAACTTGCATGCAATTTTGATAACATTGCGGGCTGCGGACTAGCAAGTTAAGACGAGGGCGATCAAACAACGCTATGTAATGAAATTCCTATGCAAATTCTTGCACCGTGTAAATGGGCCTTTATAATATAATCCGCCTGCCACTATCAGTATTAATGTCAGTATTATTGACCTGTCTTAATAATATAACAGGATGGGTAGTGAAATAAGTGTCATTATTACTGATAGTGTCGGGCGGGCTTATTTATCCAGATCCAATCGCGCTAGACTGTCACAAAAATATATCCAGCTGGCGCCAGCGCTCCCTGTAGTAGTAGGTAATTTGCCAGCGCTGGCATTCAACGAAACTGTAACCAGCAATTTGATAAGTCTAATTAGGCCTTAATAGATATCATGCTTATTAATTTCAGACGTCCAATGACATTGAATCACATGTGATTCATGCAAGAGTAGGTATACAAACAAAGGAATGCGTAAACGAGATGTGATATTCTGTCAACCACTTTTATCCTTTTCTTGACAAAAAAAAATCGTGAATTCAAGCCTCAGCTGCGCTCCATAGAGCAAAAAAAATCGTTCTTGGGAAAAAATGCAAAAAGATGACTAAAAAATGTGTGCACTATAAGATACACTGCCAAGTAAAGGATGAAGGAACTGAGTTAGTATAAGTGAAAAATTGTAAAATAACTCACGATGAGTGGTATTTGAACCCACGAACTACTGCTCTCCGGGCATTGTTCTGGTGCTGACCCAACTGAGCTTTTACTCTCGAGTGTTAACGGAAAGGGTAGTTGACAGAACATGACTCACATAGGCTTCTAGGGATTGTCTATGACACAGGACGACATTCGTACAAACCCAGGCTATAAGGGGGTTGGTTGCATTACAATAGCACGTACCCTATACCAAGTGGCCACCTGCGGTCCCGAGTCGCCACCGAAAACAATATACATACATATTATATTATATGAAAACTAGGAGTACTAATATTAGGTTATACTAACAAGATGTTTTTAGGTTTGACATGAAAAATATACTGAATACATAATTATTAATACCATTAATATAGATTCACTACTTTCTTGAAGTATTTATTACCTGCAAACAATTCATTTATATACAAAACCATGAAATACATATATAACAATGAAACATACATTCTTAAATAAAGAAAAAAAAAATGAAAATGCAGATAAATTATATGGTTAACTTTGTTGTATGTCATATTACTAGTATTATGACGTATGATCAAGTACTATTCTTTCAAATAATAGTACTTGATCAATATACGTCATAATACTGGCATACCTAAACATAATAAATAACAAGAAAAAAGTGCAACCCTATAAATTTGAATATCGAACGACCGCATTCGTTCCGCGCATTATTAATTTTCAAGCATCCGATCTCGGTATGTAAATAACAGACTACTGCAAAACAACTATTACTCAAACCAGCTTTGCGACTTTCCAAATTTAAACTATAACGTAACAGGGCAAGGTCGTGTTTACAATGCGTGATTGAGCAAGATAGGAGTTTTTCATATTACTGCAGCGTAACCGCCGTTTAAGAGTACTTCCACGTAACGGTAGGTGAGAACAGGTTTGTATTGTCGAGTTGGAAGATTTTTCAGAGATCTAGCAGACTTTACTACAATGTGCTCGATAGACCGTCTCTTATTGGAAAAAGTAGGTACGATTATAGCGAAATCAGTGATGAGTGACAGATGTTATAGATAAATATTAAATTAATATGTATGATATTCGATTTCTATCGACCCGATTCAGTTCACACGCAATGCAGCGCTAGCAAAAAATTGAAATCGATTTAAAAAAAAACATTCCGTTGATCCCACGACGATTCCGAGATTCCATTATACTTTTTTATAGCATTAGAAAGAACACCACAGAACTCTTACGAGGTTTTTTTTATCAGACACGTTCTATGGTAAAATATGTAATAATCTCTATTAATATTAAAACTTTAATGTCATGCTAACATAATGTATATTCATAAATATGTCTTAATTTATATTTACTAACACAGATTTTTCAATGGTAACGCATCAATTATTTTTAAATTACATTTTTTTCATTCATTTGTACCTACAATAAGAAACTCAAAGAAGCAGAGATTAACAAGATGTCGGTTCGATTTTTAAAAAGTAATTCGTGGGTATCCGCGAAATAGAAATCGGTAGGTGCGAATTTTTGACTTCGAACAATCTCAGAGAAAATTATGAGATGGTCTACCGCGACCCGGAAACTACATATTCGTTCACGTATCTCAGTCGCACTTGTACATTCGAGATAGACAAATGAATGCCTTTTCTCATCATCCTCCTAGCGTTATCCCAGTACAGTTGCATCCTGAAGGATGCCTGGGGTCCGCTACCTAATCCCAAGATTTGGCGTAGGTACTAGTTTTTACGAAAGCGACTGCCATCTGACCTTCCAACCCCGAGGGGAAACTAGACCTTATTGGGATTAGGCTTTGTCAAGTGAGTGGGCAACTTGACTGTTAGAAGTTCTCAAGCCGCCCGAAGGCCTCCAACTTGGCTTAACGACTGCTGCCATAGACAGCAACCGGGATCAACGGCTTAGCGTGCCTTCCAAAGCACTGGAGCGCTCAGTTAGTAACCACTCAAAGCGGTCACCCATCCAAGTCCTGACCGCGGCCCACGTTGCTTAACCTTAGATACCGCAAGCGGTATGCAGGCGCCGCTGGGCCACGAGCGCCCTTTCTATTTGAACTAAATGAACTGCCTTTACTATTTGTGGTAAATCCTCCAGATATCCGTGTTTCCCTAGAACACTGACACAGTTCTCAATGAGACCGGTTCGCTTCGCTTCTATTTTACATAAACATTGCAACACCGTTTGAGGTAACTGATAAAAGCCACGCGAGGTCCTTTGCAAAGTCGTATGTGTACTGTGTAGGTATAACCGCGCACCCAGGACCGCGCAGCCTGGAGACCGGTGGTGAAGGATGCCCTCCATCGTCACGTCCCTCAGTCATGAGGATACGACGAAGAAGAGATGTGTAGGTATTTGTACAGTCGGCCTAATATGTAGCTGGACAGTTGTCCCCTTTTTTGCAGAAAAATGTTTCATAGAATAACTTTTTTCGTACACGGCACCTTACACGACGCCGTGACGTCGCACCGTACACGGCGGCGGTGCCTGGTGCAGTATCGTGGACATGTGTCCGGGCCCTTAGTTAGGTATTTATAATGATTGCATTCTTGATAGGATACCTACCTACCTACAGGTGAATAATGATTAACAATCATTTATATCTAGTTACGCAAAAAAAGGTTTTTACAACTTCGAAGTAGGTAATATTCTTGAAAAAAAAACAAATAATTATTAAAATAGCGAGGAATACCTAAAATCCCAACGAGATTTTCTTCAGAATAGTTTCAATTCGTTCAAGATTTAAATTCGATTCGATAACAAACATTCTTAAGGGCACTTCATTCCCGATTTGCATTCGATGGAAGGCATCGAAATGGAAATAAACTCGCTTATCGATTAAGTGCGATGTTCGAAACGAATTTAGTTACACGATTTGCTTTCGATTAATCGAACACACTTTCATTATTTACATTAACTAAGCTTTGTAATATTATGCATTCTGAAAGAAGATTTGATAGTTTCTTATTAAACTTGTATCGCCTTAATCAATTTGTTATTAAACTCATGAATTATGAACAAAATGAAGATCCTCCCTCTAGTACCCTCCCTTTAATATTTTTGTTTTAATTACAATATATATATACACTTTAACACAGCTTAAAAACGACATGGAACATGTACGAAATATTATAATTTGCTTACTGTTTAATTAAGAAAAATACTAGTTGCAAAATATATACGATAGGCATGACATTATCGCGTTTCTTACCGATGGGAACGATCAAGCATTATAAGGCGACTTCCTGATTTGTCGGTGCGGAGGCAGTACGATATGAGAAAAGTGTCAAATGTCAGTTTCGGCTGTCAGTCGACGCGATACCATTTTTTACTACGCCCCTACATTTAAATGAGTGCTTCCTGACTGACGCGGGATGCGCGGTAGCGGGACGATGCGAAGGCGGTACTGCTTCGCTTCTGCGCATGATATTACTACTGCGCAAACGTAATACTGACAGTATTATGTCAAGTGAGAATCTTTGCGACGTCAGTAAGTTTACGTCAAAGAAGAAAATGTCACATATCGATCCCGCCCCGCCAAGTCAGGAAGTCGCCTTACGCATTCAATGTCTTTGAGAACCAAGAAATTGCTGCGTTTCTTACGGATTGTGTGGTGCCGGCATTAGATAGAATTAAAAACCTTTTGTAGCACTTTTACTGGCTAGCGATAAACAATCCAGATGTCAATAGGTTAAACTGGCGCTCAAAATGGCCATTTTGATTTTAAAAGCGTGAATATTGCGCTGTTCCGCGTAACACTCGGTAGGTACCTATTATGCAAATTCGAAATTTACATTTAAAATGAGAAGGTGAGAGAAATATTTTAGCGTAACATTGAATAATCGATGAATCAACTTAATCAGAGTAAGCGAAAGTTCTTGATAATACCGGATTTAGGAGTTTCTGAGGTATTCGCATATATGTTATCATAATATTCATAATTCATGCCTACAACTTTGGTTCAGAAAAAAGGTGCCTCTTTAGTACGAATAGCAATATTTACGAGTATGCCTGGATCATGTGTTTAATGATATGTGGACGTAAGTGTGTCTAGACAATGACGTCACTTGTGTCACGATCCCTTGTCTCCTTAGACCATGTGTTTTTACACCACCGTTACTATACGCACTCGGTTACCAATACCAATCAAATAGGACGACAAGACCAAAGACTATAATAAGTATGTTGGGACAAGACGGCTCTGTCTTAAGGAATTTGAATCGAAGAACCGTTAGCTAGTTTCTGTTAGGTACAGCGCCATCTACTGGTCCACAAATACGGAATCGTCTTAAACAATGGGACTGACCTTGGGCAGCGCGGCGAGACACTGCTGCTTCACGTCCCAGACGAGCTGGTCGCGCGGGAACTGCAGGCTCTTCTGCACGTTCAGTTCGGGCACGTGCACGCGCACGAGCAGCCAGCCCTCCTCGGAGCACTCGCCCTCCATCGTGCTACGACATCTGAAACAATACAGATAGGATTTCAAGCTCACGCGGTCATTTAAATTAGAATAGGTATATAAAATCCGTGGCAGACGGTCGGAAACAAGCCCCAAACACCGGGCGGCCTTGTTGATCCAGCAAGATTTTCTTTGAAAAGTGGTCTTTGCGGACCAAGGTCGCTCCGTCCTAGGGACTTGTCGACGACCGTCTGGATCGCGCTTTACGATTAATAAGTGTTCGAGTTTCATGTGAGAAGGCGGACGATAGTAGTGGCGGTGACACTGTACGAAAAAAGCGAACCTAGAAGAGGGACCGCTATGGTGTGTGGGTAGACCACAACTTAAACTCGCAGCATGTCAGTTAATCCGTGATGATATGAATATCGGAAACTCACACACACAATACATGGTAAATATCTCGTTATTATAGAGTATAGACACACACACAGAGTGCGTAACTGCGTACCGCAAGCGGATACTTGCTTACTTTGGTCACACATCGTGCGCGCCGCAACGCAAGCCGCTGTCCGGAATGTGCGGGAGCAGGTAGCGACGCCATACAGGCTGCGTGAGCGTGACGCAAGCGGCACGCCCTGTGTGGCGTATCTATCCATGAGCATGGGCATGGCATGAGCCGATCAATAAAAGCATAAGAGCGAAAAACATGTTGATCGGCTCGGCCGACGCGAAGCGACTACCATCGGCGGCGATTACGGCTTAATCCAGTGAAGCACTCGGCTTAACTGTCCTGAATTCAGGACACTTAGAAGGGTTCGGACCTATACGTTAGAGCGAGATGCTTCAACTCCCCTCCACTAGTCAGGATTCGGAATTCAGGACAGTGTAATACCCGCTTTATGCCGACTCCGCGTCGATAGGTTTAGGGCGCGTTTAGGGAGAACCTTACCGTAGGTACATTCTTTTGCGCAGCGGTCGCATATTGCCCAGACCGGACGTCCCGCTAGCTTCGCGCAAACGCTGTGTGAACAAGCCTTACGTCTACTGGGTCTCTATCATCGGTTTTATCATCACATCTGTTAACATCCCAATCACATTTTTGATGGTGGTTGTGTAACAACATCATACATAATATGCAACGTTATGGGCGTGAAATGTTGTAAACGAATACTATACATAATCACATTATGTTTATATTCGTGGGTGTATCGCCCTGCCTACTTATCTGCCATTATTATTATACAGTCATTATTGTTATATTTGTTATACAGTCATGTTTCATGCCACCTTTTACTACATTTTGGCTATAAAACGAAGCTATAAAACATATCGTGCTAGCTGGGTTTTTTATTTTTACCGCATCACGCAATGATAAGTTTGTCGATAAATGAAGACTTACTCTTCTGACGCGTATATATAATAGAATAAAATTAATTTATTTTTGAACAAAAATAATAAAGAACATTACATAAAGCATAAATCTAAAGTAGGAATCTAGTGTTGTCACAAAAATGCACTCCACTCAGCATGTGTCGACGCACGGGGTGCAACGACGCTGATTTTTAGATGGATCCAGTCAAAACTAAACTGAAAACTATGGTATATCACAATGTTTAATTAACAACCAGGATAGGTAGTTTAGAATATTAGTCAAACATTTAATACCGCTATAGGTACCTACCATCTAACTTTTATTACATCATTTGAAAAACCTACTTCATCATTATACTTATTACGATACAAATCAAACTAACTCAATTAAATTTTATCTCACAGCTTCTTTGTAAAGCGTTAATATTAAAACTCCTAATGAATACCGAAAAATCGGCCTGCTTAGAATTTCAAATTGTGTCTTTACAATGGAGCATTGTCGTCGAATGTCATTGTAAGATGAATAGCGGTTCTTGGCGGAAAATCGCTTAGCATTTATATGGAGGCATAACAAGAGGTTAGGTAATGCTTGATTATGCGTCGATGAAGGTAAACATGTATTTTCCACCGCTGAACGATCCCTCGTACATGTGACCGAACATTTTAAACCTTCTTGAAGCACTTCATAATACAGTCAAGTGCAAAAATTTGGGTGCATACAACTTGCTCAAAAAGATGCCCCATAGGTCTTATGTCGGTGACTTAAGGTTTTGGTACATATTTATGAGAGGATTTATTCGATACATATTTTTGCAGTTGACTGTACCCAATAATAAATAGTGATATTACGCCAACTTGCTCACTCACTTGATAAGCCTATTCCCAATAATGTCTAGTTTTCCCTCAGGTTGGAAGGTCAGATGGCAGTCGCTTCCGTAAAAACTAGTGCCTACGCCAAATTTTGGGATTAGATAGCGGACCCCAGGCATCCTTCAGGATGGTACTGGGATAACGCTAGGAGGATGATGAAAGATATTAAGTCTACACTATCTGCAGCAGCAGAGTCGTGTGTAGGTCTTTTAGGTCACTTGACACGCGTAGCTACTTTTGCAGATGACATACATATATGGTACGTATTTCTAATGAAAGGAGTTGAAAGATAGGTACATAGGACACGACATACGACCACATCAATATGGCACAAGAAGTATATTCTATATACTAGGTATACTTATTCCATTTTCAGTAAACATTTTGAGTTATTTTACGTTTTGTCATCATCATCATCATCTTAAGAGCCGAGCTCTTGTCGGTGCAGCTTGATGCAGTTCTCTCCATCTTTGTCGGTCCGAGGCCAGCCTCTTGACGTCCTGATACGACACGACATCCACATCCTCCTTTATCTGGTTCATATAACTTTTCCTTGGTCTTCCTCTTCCTCTTTTCCCATTTATTTTCCCTTCTATAATGTTTACGTTTTGTGCCACTGTGTTATGTTGACCCACAAAACACCGACAGTAGGCCAGCATGTGGCAGTTTAATATGCAATTCAATAGCAAACGAAAGGTGACAAACTGTATGAAGCGTTTGGCGCGCAATGGCTATTACCAACGATTGACCAACGCTTTATAGTCAGCTGACAATATAAGCTTATTTACCATTTACCGACTTAAGCATAACGTAACGTTTGAGAATGCCTTCCATGCATTGGATTTTCTTATGCAGATTGGCCAACGAATTATGGCCGTTTGACAGAATTCTATTCAAAATTTACCCGCTTCAACTCAATTTATATTTCCACAAGACTCGAAAAAGGTGACAAACTGTATGAAGCGTTTGGCGCGCAATGGCTATTACCAACGATTGACCAACGCTTTATAGTCAGCTGACAATATAAGCTTATTTACCATTTACCGACTTAAGCATAACGTAACGTTTGAGAATGCCTTCCATGCATTGGATTTTCTTATGCAGATTGGCCAACGAATTATGGCCGTTTGACAGAATTCTATTCAAAATTTACCCGCTTCAACTCAATTTATATTTCCACAAGACTCGAAAAAGGTGACAAACTGTATGAAGCGTTTGGCGCGCAATGGCTACTACCAACGATTGACCAACGCTTTATAGTCAGCTGACAATATAACCTTATTTACAATTTACCCACTTAAGCATAACGTAACGTTTGAGAATGCCTTCCATGCATTGGATTTTCTTATGCAGATTGGCCAACGAATTATGGCCGTTTGACAGAATTCTATTCAAAATTTACCCGCTTCAACTCAATTTATATTTCCACAAGACTAATATCTATATACCTATATATATACATTCAATTATTGCTTTGAATATTTACGCCGTTCTTTAGCAAAATGTAGGTCTTTTGGCTGCGTCAAAAGGTGCTATTTCGTCAATATAGGTAGGTACACAGTTTTTTGTAAATTTTCTTCGAAATCACTTAGATCCGTGTAGGTGAAATTCCTTCATAATGACACACGTTATCAAGCGCCTTCCTCCGCCGTTGCTGACGTGTGTTTCCTAGAAGGCGATAAACGGTTGGCGCCACTGATTTTCAAATTGAGACTTCGGGGAAATGCAACCCGGACACGACCGCACGCGCAGGCTTTACGTTTAGAGTAGACATAGACAAAAAATATTTAAGAAGGTCGAGGAGGAATAGATTGCCCGCCGAGTGTATTATAGACTGCTTTTCTTAAATAATGCGAGGAAATGTGCAAAATATAGGAACAAAATCTAATTACATTTCATAAAATCAGTAAGTAATTGGAGCATGTAGGTGGTAGGTACGACCTCCGCCAATATCGGCAATGTGCGAACATACCGGCAATTTCCTATAGAAATCCCATTACTGACGTAACCTGTAAATTCGCGACGCCAGGTACCAGCAAGTTTGAGAAAAGTAATTACATGGACATAACTGCGCTCCCTAAAGAGGAACAATTTTCACATTGAATTTAACCTGCAGCAAATATTGCTGGCAGTACAGCGGGGGAACGCTGCTAGTATATTTGGCACATTTCCCTCGGGTACCTGCCGTACTGGGGATTTGTGTAGCGCGCCCCCTTTTATTTTTTAAATTGTTAATTTTTTTAGGTGTTATAGACTGACAAAGCATGTTGCGGATTATGTACAATTGGAAATTTTGACGAAGTTTGTTTGCGGATTCTCACTATGTTATGATTTGGACGAAACCTGCGTTGTGGATACATTCTGCATGTAGTTTAATTTGTATTTGATAAATATACATGTTTAAAAATTTAACCTTGTCGTTTCCAGTACATTAATGTACTTACATTGTTTTTTGTATTTTTTGTTTCTATAAATTAATGTTCCGTGGTGTACCTAACGTACAGTCAACCGATTTAATTTCTGGGCCACTTTGCACCTTGTCACAGTACAAAATTAATGCGCTAGAGATATAATACTAATGTCACAGTGACAAGATACGAAGTGGCCCAGAAATTAAATTGGTTGACTGTATATAGTCCGAAAGCTTGTTTAAAACTACAAGAAGTGCAGCGTGATAGTCTAACACTTGGAGCGACAGTAATCAGGATCTTTCTTACCCATACGATACAGGAAGACATTGACTAAGCTAACAGATAACGTTATCTAGTAATTAATACTTGCGCACACGCGATGACGCCATATTGGAACATCGGCCAATCAGGGGCCATGGATAGCCGTTCCATATTTAAACTTCAAAATGCGTCGTTGAAACGGTAATCTCTTAATCCGCGGATAACTTTAATCGCTCGCTTTAATGGAGAAAATGGAAGGTTTTGCTTAAGGTGACGGCGTAGCGAATATCACACTTCACAAATCACTAAATGGCCTGGGTCACACTCGTACCGCGGACCGAAAACGTATAATTTCGAGATATGAGATTTTCAACCAATTTCAGGCAATTACTTCGACAAAATAATCAATGATTAGAGATATTTCAATACATATACGTGTGACCTTTGTTTGACTTTTCTCGAATCCTCTTTGGCTGAATATGAAAAATCTACGGCAATTAAAATAGTTTGGATCTGTGGTGTTTAACCGTCACTGTCACTTCCTTCACTTATAAATTAATGATAGGTTATGTCCGGACTTTCGCCGCCATCTTGGCGAAAGTCACATCTTTTTCTTCTTGTTAAGTGGTTTTATTCAATTTTACTTAATTTATCCCTTCGTGTGTCATTGGCAAAAGTCCTTGAGGCTGCCATTTCTCTTTAATATCTAACTAACTAATTTATCCCTTCGTGTGTCATTGGCAAAGGCCCTTAAATGAGGCTGCCATTTCTCTTTTATATCTATCTATCTAGGTTATGTCCGTTGTTTTCGATTTGTTTAAGTCGTCAAAATCACTTAAAATATGGAAAAATATATGAAATGTTTTGTTCCTCCGTGTGAAAATGATTAAAAAAATAGCTCTAAAACAATAGTTTAAATCCGGGAAGACTTACGTAAAACGTGGTGTCGTGAAGTAAATGGGGAGTATTTTTAGTGTTACTTATACACAATACTGCTGCGAGGATCACTTGGACGTAAATACAAATAAAAATACCATACAAAGTTTACTCGTTATTTTGTTGAACAGTATTCTCACATAAGTATTTCAGGTTAAAATGTTTTATTTATTCGTTTTGTTTTTATATTATTATTGATCTAACTGACATTGACAACTGTTTTTTGTGTCTTTATTGTGCTTGTGGCTTGTGCTTTTTATCGATTCATCCACTAAGATCTAACTTACGAGAAGTCGTATCTAATATTTTTAATAAATTTAAAAAAATAAACAGAGCCATGAATTAAAATATTCAAATCAGTTTCTTAAAATACTCTATATTTTCGAAAAATAAAATAAAAATGGGGGGGTTAAAAATAATGAACAATCCTAATTGAGTTAGCTGTCGACAGTTTCGACGCCACTTCGTGTCAATTATATCAACGCAGATAAGTTATTTATTAGGTGTTGTAACGTGACCGTAGATCGTTTCAGTCGTTAGGGGTCCAATACTTCATTCAACCAGAGAATGTACAAATATACCCCTAATAATTATAGTGGCCTTTTACCAATGAAATTCATAAGTTATTATTTATTGGCACACAAGTGGACAAGCCAATCAATCAATCAATCAATCAATCATATATTTATTTGTTCAACACAGGTATGTTACAGAGGTCTAAGAGTAGGTAATATTGAAACACCATGTTGGGCCGTTAGGCATACAAATCTTATGGAGCTCTTAATGGAGCCAGGCTTGTGCCGAGTTCCATTAATCGCAGTCAAACAAAAATTCGTTAACAGTATAGTATGCTTTTTTTACGAGAATATCAAATAGCTTCTTCTTAAAATCTATCATATTATCTAAAAGCCGAGCGCGGGTGAGCCATGGTTGTGTGTCGAGCTATTCATGCACATTGACTTGTGTGTTCGTATGTGCTACAATTACAACTACCTATGGTAACCCGTGCTCGTGAGATAAAAGTAAGTACTGTATGTGGTATTATGTCCCTGATAGTACTGAGTAAGGTTGCCAGAGCTCCCGAGGATGCGTCGCGAAGAGAGTGAGGGACCTGCAAATGTTTCTCTGTCAACACAATGATTTCTTGCTCAAGTCAATAGACGGCAACTCGCTTGTGATTCTTCTGGAGTCACTAGTCATCATCCATAAGCCACGGTATCGCATGAGCTTGTTTGCCACCGTTATCGCATAAAAAATACAGAATGTTACTTAAACCTTAAACCCTAGCAGGCACAATAAATAGGGTTACCCTTACATGACACATTTTATCGGCGAGACCTACGACATGTCGACATACTTTGATAATTATGCCTTCCAAAGCAATTAAGTAGGTACCTACACACTGAGTTGGTTTTAATCACAGTGCGGGACATGTTGCTATGTCGCTTGTCGAGTTGGTTTAGATTTATGCAATGCTCATTAAGATTATGTCGCTTAATTAATAGGGTAATTGAGTGAAAGCTTTCATCTACTAATCCTACTAATATTATAAATAAAGTTTGATGTTTCGGATGTTTGTTCTCACGCAAAAACGGCTCAACGGATTATCATGAAACTTGGTATACAACGAATTTATAGCGTGCATTAACACATAGGATACTTTTTATCCTGAAAATCATCCTCGAAGGGATGAAAAAGGGACTATAATTGATTTTTAATTACGAAAGATCGGTGTAAAAACGTTTGAGTTTTTTTATTAGTATTTGATCTGAGAGCGGAAAGGGATGAACTTGCTGATGATATACGGAAGTTCATGTAGACAAAGTCGCGGGCGAGTGATAGTTTTAAATACTTATTTATTATAAGTAGTAGTAGTAGGTAAGTATGTATAAAACTCCTTATTGTAAAAAAAAAACAATACTTGTAAATTCATCTCTAAACATGAATTTACAAAAGGATAAGTTAAGGTGGACATATCTCTTTATAAACCTCTAGGTATTTTTACGAATAAAGGGGATAAAAATGAAAAGGGAGAGAAATACGTCAGAGAGGAGAAAATTTTTAACCACAGGAAAAGGAAAGAATATAAAATGAGAGTTAAAGAGAACGATAGTGTTAACCTCGTTTATCTACGTTCTTGTAAACTGTTACACTTGAAGCGCGAGTGTAAATATTTGAACGGACAGACAAACACCATGGCGCAAGAAACTTATCGAGGTGCATACTTGCATAGTTGCATGCACATAATTATAATATAGGTGATGTGGTATTGCACGATCCCTTGCTCTTTTTGTCTTTTAGCTGAAAAAACATGAAACATAGTTTATTACCGACGTTTCTACACGGGTTGCATCGCTCATGTTCGTAGCAGAACCCAACATATATACTTTGGGTAGAACTGTCGTCTCAGCAAGTTTTCAACGGAGATATGGGTATGGTTGAAATTATTTTTGTTGAACGTATTTCTATTTTAAACCTTATTGTTTGAACGATGAAGTAGCTTTTTAAAGGAATTGCTTTGGTTCAATTCGTTCAACTGAAATGATTTCAAGTATATACAAAATTTAACTATACTCCACAAAAGTTAATAAAAAATGAGAGTTTAAAATGTTATAAGCTTGACATAGTTTGGTCTTTAATGGATGCAGAGCCATCCTGGTTTCAGTTTGGAAAAGAAGTTAGGGCTCGTTTAGTTTTAAGCTATATTTCTCTAAACGTAGCATTTTCGGACCAAATGAGGATGGAAAATCAATTTTTGGAATTATAATTATACACTTAGGTTGGCTTACGATTTGTAACCTACTTTGAGACCTACGAACTCAATGTTATATCGTCATGTGTAATTTGTTAACCACTACTTAATTATCTCTTTTTACAAATATACCTTTTCTTCTGTATCTTGTGATACGTTTCATAAACTACCTCTACCTACAGAACATTTTCTCATTATTATATCGTTTTGTAAAACATAAACTGCAAAGTAACGATGACTTGGCAATATTCGAACGTTTCTTTATAAGCTTCCGTTAGATTCTCAAGGGAACTGCTATGCAACAAAAAATAATGAATTCTTTTAAGTTTCATGATTATTTTAATAGTTACCTATGATGTCAGTACGTCAAAATACGATTATCCCATAAAAAGAACCATAAAAACCTTTCATTGTCAAATTTGTGTAAATAATAGTATTACTTACCAGTGGCGGCGCGTCAAAAATATTCTTAGGGAAGCCGGAAATAAATTGCCTTTCTTATTCTTCATGAACCATAGTAAAAGAACTGGACTGGCTGAAAATTAGGTAAGCCGGTGGGAATTGAGTTGTATGGACCCTCCGCCACTGTTACTTACCAAGGGCGATAAAATAAAGAATGTCTCAGATCGCAGGTATTTTACGCCCGAGCCGAAGGCTTTCTTTATTATCGCCCGTGGTAAGTACAAAATTTTATGTCACCCCCTGGCCCGGAAGTGGGTTTTTTCGCGCGCGGAGCGTGCGATAATGGCCACTTTATGGCCAGGTGTGACATAATAGTACATTACTTACCAAGGGCGATAAAACAAAGAATGTCTCAGATCGCAGGTATTTTACGCCCGAGCCGAAGGCAAGGGCGATAAATATGCAATCTGAGGCTTTCTTTATTATCGCCCGTGGTAAGTACAAAATTTTATGTCACCCCCTGGCCAGGAAGTGGGTTTTTTCGCGCGCGGAGCGTGCGATAATGGCCACTTTATGGCCAGGTGTGACGTAAAATGAGTTTTTGATTGGTTAAGGATGATACCTATCTCATCATTATCGTAGCGTTATCCCAGTACATAACAGTTACCTGCACTATGTACAGTCGAGGGCATAAATATGTATACATTTTTTCACCTTATTCCATTGAAATAAGGTCCAAAAATGTATACATATTGGTGCTCTTGTCTGTAATAAAATCATAAGCATCATGGTTCTGAAATAAATTTGAATTGAATTGAATAAGCTATGAAACTTTTATTATATATACGTGTATCTAGATATGTTCCGGACAGTGGTCGCTACTCTAAGAAAATGTTTGTTTTTGTCAAATATTCACTGTTTAAGTTTACCAAACCGTTTGTTTGAATATGTTCTATTTTTTCTTTGGACCTGACTGTGGCTTTATTGGTCGGGCCCAATAAAGCGGTAGGAGTGCGTTTGTGGTTGGAAAGTGGCCAGGGGAAAATCCAGGTGAAACCTCCGACACGACCACGCGGGCGGTTTAAACACTGGAATACTCTAAGAGTTTACGCTCAGTAAGATGTTCTACCCACGTCTTCGTGTTGAAAACTTAAAAAACAAACCATTAATCCTAAAACTTGGCGTATGCACTAGTTTCATGAAAGCGACGCTACTAGTTTTATGGAACCGAATGGGTGTACTCTAACAATTGTATGTTAGTAGTTCATTTGTGACATACGTGTTAATGAAGAAATTCGGCCACACCACGGGTAACTACAACTTTCACTTGAACTTTGGCGTAGGAGTCAAGTCATTGTACTTGTTCATTCATTCTTAAGGTCCATGTAAGGCTTAGCTCAGGGGCAATGTGTAATAATGTCCATTGATGCAATTTTAGTAACTTATATGAAATAACCTAGTAACTTGAGTGAAGTTTGAATAGAGATTGTGTGGCCATCTAGTGACATTGCCATTTGCCAACAATGTCGAGACAAAAGTACACATTACACGAAATTTACCATGTGCACACCATTTTTTTGATGATTTATTGCAATTCTAAATTCTAATAACGTGTACTAGGAGGATTTGGCGGAAGCTCTAGATAAAATAAGTTTCCATTTTACAAATGGCCGCCAGGTTGTCGCTCTGATAAGAATAATCCCAGATTAATACTGCATGATATTGGCTAAAAGAACTTGTATTATATCAACGCTCGGATATTCAGATGCATGTAGTTTTAGTAGTAGTAGGTCAGTAGTAGAAGGTCAGTAGTAGAAGGTCAGTAGTAGAAGGTCAGTAGACCAGAGGTCATTATCCCAGGAAAACGATAGCGTTGTATTAGGACGATCCCTTAGTAGCCCGATTTAGGAATCGACGCAGACGGGAAAGCGTCATCTACCGGATAATTCGACCACACTAAGGAGAACCGTTGCGCGGCTGCACACGCTGACCTGTGATTACAACTAATCAAATTGCGTCTAAGATCAAAGGTTATTGACACGTTGGCAAGAGTTTGTTGTTATAGGTCGAAAGTGAAGGTGGTGTGCGATGTCTATTATATACTGTCCATTATCTCTCTTTAATCCAAGCGGTCTCGTAAAAAGGTGATTTTTGAGGTCTAAGCGACCAAACATTCTGAAAAATCATATCTTTAACATTGGTATCTTTATTTTAAAAATATTATTATTGACTTATAATCAAAATACAATTATCTAAAACTTCGTCATATATTTAATACGAGTACCTAATGACCCATTTATTATTTTAATGCTCGATCGATTCCGCTCGCGGCCGACAAAGCATAATAGGAATCGATCGAGCTAACATTAGCGAGCAAGTAAGCGAAACTAAAATAAAAATATTACAGATATATTCGACATAAAATAGGCAACAGTACAATAACGTGTAAACTGTGTTATAATATCTAGAAATCAAATTGACGGTAGTTGGTAAAGCTATCTCTTCCGCACTTGAATGCTCTTACGGAGCGTGTCTCCTATTCCTATCTCTTATTGCCACAATCAACATTATACATTATGGACACTATAAGTACGAGTTTCTCACTGGCCAAGTCAAGAGCAATAACATGCACTCAAGAGCAATGAAATCGAGAAGGCACATCGACAAAAGTAAAAGATATTGAAATAAGACCGGGCGGTTTCGTTACACATTGCAGCATTTGGAAATTGTTGGTTTTTCCTGCTCAGAATAAAAGGTAAAATTTTAAGTGAAAGGTTCCAAACCGAACTGCCGTGGAAATGTAAAATTAAAATAAGCAAATATTTTGATAGCCGGGTAGTAATCGCACCTATTGCTCAGTTGGCTAGAGCGACTGGCCGCGAGTGCCGATTAGAGGTGAGACGTATTTACGGGAACAAGTTTTTGGAATAGGTTTTGGCATGGACGCGTAAGTACGCGATCCCGCTCGCGCGTCTTTTAGCGTATCGAGTACTAGGCGTACGACGACTCGGAAGACTCGAAACGTCTAAGAGTCTTTATGTTCCGCGCTATTCGTATTCGTCTGCGCGTTCGGATTCTTTCGGGGCACCTCGGGTCGGGGTCGGTTTAGCGCGCATTTGGACCTAGTCTTTGGATCTAGTCTTTTTGTGGACGCGTACTCGCAAGACTCAGTACGCGTTTTGCCTAGTACGTCTCACCTCTAGTGCCGATGCCGGGAGGTCGCTGTAATAGAGTGTATAACGCACCTTAAATAATATCTAGTGAATGACAACTGTGTGAACGCACCACGTTACTTGTCTATTCTAAGGTGGCAACACCGCCCTCTCTCTTGTCAGCCTCTCATGAAGCTACATCGTCGCCGTATTAATGTAATTAGAAAATAGAAGAAGATATAAAATAAAACAATTGAAGACCTCAAGATATCGTTTTATTCAACAAACACTACATGACGCAGTCGGAGAAGTCGCCGCGCAGGTTCGAATCCTGCTCGGTGCTTAAGATTCCTTTATTTTTCCTTTATTTCTAGTAGTAGTAGAATTTGCATGTTGATTTTTTTAATAGTCGAAATATATATTGATTTTGTTAGTTATAATTTTACGCGATTAAGTCCCGTTCCCCAATAATGATATAGTCGAAATATAAACGTAATAAAAAGAAATTGTATAGCATATGTCCATAAACGCAATATTTCAGGAGAAAAAAAACAAGTTAGGATTTTTTCCATAGAACGATACTGGTTGACGTCACATTTCATTGTAAATCAGTATTGGAGTGTTTCCAGTGCTCGAAAACTTTGCCTCTCATTTTCGTCTCTTGTGTTGGGCTAATTGTAGTTAGTTCCATACATAAATACTTGCTCGTCTATTAAAACTGGTTCGAATGGCATGGCACCATAAAAGCGAATCAAAAGCGAAATAGTTAAATAGCGAATTCCTCAAGGTCGTCACATCAGGTAGGTACCTATACACGTGTATAAACAGCCATTCAAACGTGAGAAAAGGTCTCAACCTTGCTCCCGCTTCAATGAAAGGAACCCACTTGTAATTATTTGTTGTAAAACACTTTTAACTACCACTGTACCTACTTGCGTAACTTCTAGATGTTCAATTGTTTGACAAGAAAATAACGCATTTGTGAAATGGAATATTTCTTTTGCTAAGTGGTTAGTGTGAGAAACATTTACAATATATTGATTTATAATTGCAGGATTTTCCCAATACATCTCCTAATAGATAACATTTGAAGTGCGAAAGTTTAGATGTTTGGATGTTTGTTAGGTACTCAATTTCGCAAAACGGCTGAAATGATCATCATGAAGCGCGGTATTTATTTTTATTTATTTAACTCAAAAATATAAGTTACCGTAGGCATATAATTTTATCCCACCAAACTGTATATAAGAGTACCTATATAGCCATTTTTTTTACGTTGGGAAAATACATTTACGTATCCCACCCAGTAAAAGACCTGGGTGGGTATGACGGACTATCCGGATGGAACTACTGTCTAAAAACCCAACGAGTACCGGCTACGCCTTCAATGGGGCGCCGCAGGGTCACAATGGCATTCTACTGCGACGAAGAGTATATAGCCTGGATTAACATATAGAATACTTTATATCCTGAAAACTATCTCTCAATTTCTTGGAGCAGTCTATGTTAACTCGAGCAGTGGACTGCGCGGGTTATCGTAACACCACTCAACCTGATGAAGGACTCCAATTGCAGTCCGAAACATGACGCAAATAGTGAATTTTCCAAAGTAAGTGTCAACCGTTGTTCTCTTATATGTGTAAATATGTCGCACGTTAGTGTAAATGTGTGCATCTCTTAAATGGACGAAATCGGTAATGGAAGCTTACGCCGCCGAAGTCGCAGGCAAAAGCTAATTATAAGTAAGTAGTAAGAAACGGGACTTAATTTTTCTAAATTGCATACAAATTAATTCACTTCCCTCTTTGAAGTTACCCACAGGCATTAAGCCGGTATCAACATGCGTGCTGCACATAATAAGTAATAGCGGCTAGAAGATGATGATACCCACTAGTTTACGCCAGTCAGCTCGGGACAACGATGTTGTGACATCCGAAACGTCGGAGTGACTTCGAAGAGTTAAACACATTAAATTAAGACCTGTTTGCTAACCATAAAATATTGAAACGTCACCGTCATCAAGCATGTTTCTCCGCTGAAGGGGTAGGCAGATATTACTGAATTACATTTGCATGACAAAATATGTTTCTATCATTTATATTCTAACTACATATTTTCTGGATGTCTTATCAATTGAAGGGATGTTTACAAAAACAATATAACTGCTAAGAATAGTTGACCCTCTGTCAAGAAGAATTTAAATGACAGCAGATGTCGACCAGTCTAGTCAGTTATGTTGTTTTTGTAAACACGCCTTCAATTAGTGTATGTCTTGACAAGGATGTTGATTGTTTATTCTGATGCAAAATTGATAAGAAGATTAGTCATAAAGCGAACAATACGAAGATTAGGTAGATAAAAATTGTACACGATTATGATTCAGACAAGGAATCAAACTCTGAAGTTGTGTATAGTAAATTTACCCGTGAATTTACCGTAAATCCGGAGACTTTTGGGATATATATATATAAACACTTTAATAACTTTGGATTCTCCTATGTACGAAACAAAGGCTCTGCAAGGTACCTAACCTCAGTTAAATTACGAGTAAGTATGAGTTTTAGGCAATCCCCATTAAGCGAAGAAGTTAGCGACTTCCGTGTTGGGAACAGTTAGCAAATAATTTTGAGTTTGAAAGTAATTTCCTTCTCAAAATTAACATTCGCGATTTAAACTCGGGGTGTTGTTCTAAAGCTTGAATATTATTTACGTAGAACAAATACGAAGGTAATGACTAGGTAATTAAGTGCTTTCATTCAATGTTACGTAAACCATGGTCGCTTTAAGAAGAAATGGCATAAAAATTACGTAGCGCAACAAGCTGTTTCTAGCTTAGCAGGCTACCAGGATAAGAACTAGACATTGGCCAAGATTCCCCGTGAAGCAATGTACCAGGTAATTATTATAATTACTGTGTAATGACGCGTTGAGAACGCGGAACCATTTTAACTGGCTATTTGTTAAATAACTAGGTTTCTACATCATTGGTGTTACATGATAATTATTTTTGTTTAGACCACTAATAACGCCACACGCGAAGGTTTATTACTCGTTAGAAGTGAGATACTATAGCAAAGATGCAAGATTTTTAAGGTTCCGTACCCAAAAGGTAAAACGGGACCCTACTACTAAGACTCCGCTGTCCGTCTGTCACCAGGCTATATCTCATGAACCGTGATAGTTCGACAGTTGAAATATTCACAGGTGATGATTTCTGTTGCTGGTATAACAAAAAAATAATAAAAAACAGAATAAAATAAATGGGGGCTCCCATACAGCACACATGATTTTTTTGCCGTTTTTATAGATAATGGTACGGAACCCTTCGTGCGCGAATCCGACTCGCGCTTTCCTAGTTATTGCACTTCCATACAGCCCTTTAGGGGGTTAATTGCCGGGATAAAAAGTATCCCACGTCCTTACCTTTTTTTTTTTTTTTTTTTTTTACGTTGGGAAAATACATTTACGTATCCCACCTAGTGAAAGACCTGGGTGGGTATGACGGACTATCCGGATGGACCGTACTACCGTCTAAAAACCCAACGAGTACCGGCTACGCCTTCAATGGGGCGTCGCAGGGTCACAGTGGCATTCTACTGCGACGCACCGGCGGGTGGCCCGCAAATTTTAATTTGCAGGCCGCAATTCATGCGGGGCACTCACCTGGGTGCCCGTAGCTCCTCTTTTTTTATCCCCTGTAAGGCGAGGTAGATGCCCTATGTTGGCGGCAGCAGGTGCGCATACCGCCGGCGCCTGCCTCCTCCTCTGCGACTACGGAGCGGGTGTGCGGCAGGATCGTTTTCCCGCAGCCGCTCCGCAGCCTCCTTCTGCGAAATTACCTCTTCACAGAAAGAGACCACGACTTTCCATTGTCTATCGCTGTCGACCCACGTCCTTACCTGGAACTCTTTCTCCATACCAAATTTCATCTAAATCGGCTCCAGCGGTTTTAGCGTGAAGAGGTAGCAGACAGACAGACACACTTTCGCATTTATAAAATTAAGTATGGATTAATCCGATAAATATTGAACAGTCAAAGCGGTCACTTTACTAGTGAAGTGACCGCTCTAGCACCCTAGTGACAAGCTTGTGACGAGCCGGGGCAATGACCCCTAACCTAATAGTGAACCTTGTGAGATCCGATCATTGCGTTTATAATTAATTGCAGATCATTTAGATAACGCTGAGGTTTGGTGTTACGAAATTGACGAAGGCAATTTTTTTGGAAAACAAATGTTAGAAATCATATTATTTGTTCTTATTTACAGCGTACTTAAGTGAGTAAATGCAATGCAACTAAATTAAAATAATAACTCTTTTCCATATTGTATGTACATAAACATAAATAAGTATTTTATCTACAGTATTAGAATATCAGAAACTCAAAAACACAAATAGACGTGGTAAATACCCCGTTATTAATCGTAATTCTAACTATACTTCTTCATTGACTATAGTTAAGAAAACGCCTATATTTGTTTATTGTCGCGTTTACCATTGCATCCACGATATTAACCGATTGTTAGTCCTTAAAGCGGATATTACACTGTCCTGAATTCAGGACACTTAGAAGGGTTCCGACCTATACGTTAGAGCGAGATGCCTCAACTCCCCTCCACTAGTTAGGACGCCTGATTCAGGACAGTGTAATACCCGCTTAAGTTGCATGTTCCTTTTTCATTGTGGGTTCTGAATAGTGTTTATCAATCTATCTATAGATTATTTATTCGTCACACTCACACTCAAAAATTGTTGTTGTTGTGTATTTGGCATAATAATTCTTTCAGAAGTTCTTATAATTGTATCACAATATCCAAACGCCTCATATTAAAACACATTTTCTAAGCAAAGGAAATTACGTTAAATCTTTCCTCTTTGGACAGGAATTATTCAAGTTTGACAACATTTTTACCTACTTTATTATACAAGTTTCTTCTTTGCCTTTTATTGCCTTCGTCTCTGACGCGGAAAACTTGAAGAAAGAAGCGGTTTTTAATAAATGTTTGGACTTTTATTACTTTGCATGTATGAAGTTACACATTTATGACTTGTCTTTTGGTGTTTGATCCTAATAAAATAAAATTAGTAAGCATGGAGTATTGCACTGTATGCCTGCGAGACGTGGACCATGACGCAACGGAATAGAGAAAGGCTTGAGGCGTTCGAGATGTGGTGCTGGAGAAGGATCGAGGGAATAAGCTGGACGGAAAAGGTCACCAATGAGGAAGTATTGGAAAGAGTAAAGGAAAAGAGACATTTGCTACGTACAATAGAAACTCGAAGAGGGAAAATGATAGGTCATTTGATACGGCACGACGATCTAATACGAAAGATAATGGAGGGTAAAATTGAGGGAAGAAGAGGAAGGCCGAGGATTAATTACATGGACCAAATAAAGAAAAAGATAGACGTCGTGTCGTATAGAGAAGTCAAAGAACTGGCGTTAAGTAGAACGGACTGGAGAGAACTGCACCGACAAGAGTGAAACTCTTAAATAATGATGATGATGAGAATACTCGTGATCGATCTTACCGCATTTGTCTAAAGGAATATCAGTTACTGAAGTTTATATTGTATAGTAGGTACATAAGAAGGTGTTTTAGATCGATTTTTTTGGCTTCCTCTATTTTTATAAGAACACAACCCAGCAAAAATTAGGCCTGTATAGTTCTCACCCTGCAACGAATAATTATTATATGCTAAAACTGGCAACCGTACTGCCTTCTCGAAGAACTCACTGTTGGAAATAATTGACAAACGATAAATAAATAAATCATTATGTTTATGCACTTTCTTCCTAGATTGCTTGTGCGTATACGCATACGCTATTTAGCATCACCCACGTTTATCAATGCATGTTAATATACTCTTTACACATCGCGTTTCCGCTTACAATAACATTATATAACCAAACAAATGCTCGTGAATGATGTAATCTTTCCCGAAAAAGTATAGTGTTAACTAAGAACTGACAGGTAAACATATATTGACGACGTGTGTGGTCGGATGAGATAAACTTTAGGGTAAATCGCCAATAACTGGCCGCTTAAGAAAATTTTGCCAGGTCAATTTTAATTCATGACCAAGATTGAGCATTACGAGTTAACTAATGAAGCAGGGTTTTAAAACCATGCCCAATGAGTAAGCACACGCTCACGCTCATATATACAAACTAAAAACAAGCTTTTTTTAACCTGGCTGTTGTTGGGTCCAATAAGGTGGTAAGAGTGCGCGGTTGGAGAGTGGCTTTGGGAATAAACCGTGATCTACGGGGTGATCACGTAACTCTTCGAACGTACAGTAGGCATATGTTAATGTAATTTTTAGTATGGGATTTGACATTTAGATCGATCGTACCGTAGGTTCGAAAAGTTACGTGAATACCCCCCTGGACATCATTCATACCTCTCGATTAGGCGGCACTCAAGAGGCGCTCCAAAATTGTGTTTCCCTTTTTCCTCATTGGGCATTTAGAGCGGTCCGCTGCCTCTCCTCTACCTAAGTTACTGTGGATGAGCGTTTTACGTCTGAAGGCCTCTCACACGACCCACTCGGCACAGTAGGCGGAGGCGGATCAGCCGGAGCTATACATAAAATCAATTGAACTGGCCGAGTTGTATCAAATTATTCCGTGTAAAAAGCGACTTTACTGTCCAAGCGAGAAGATTCAAAATCTAATGACAGTTTTATAAAATGTCGGACATTTGAAATAATTTCTAATATACCGGTATGGTAATGTCGCCCTTCGCTCTCTTAATTACAAAACAGTAGGCAATAGATAGGCGCCTAGATAATGCGTACTTAAATGGTTAATGGTCTTTCTGTGAAACGGCGACATTTTGATGTAGTGAGGAAAACGAGCAGACACATTAAGGTTACGTCACGGCGCGGCGCACATTTTGAACAAACGTTTATCTACACACATATCATAAATCCTCTAATATGCGTTCGGAAACCGTAGAAAATGACTCTCATTTCAACATTCAATGAATTTATGGCAATTTTCTTATCTGTGGCTAAGGCTACAGCAGTAATATAATTTTTAATTTTAATCTCATATATGATGTTAAAATATTAAACGTCAAACAGGTGATGACAAACAGCACAAAACGTAGGGTCGAGGTAGATGGGCAAATCATACACTATGTCGACGAATATATATACTTGGGCCAGCTAGTCTCTTTCAGCAACAGGCAAGACAAAGAAGTCGAGCGCCGTATAGAGAACGCCTGGAAGAGCTACTGGTCCATGAAGGCGCTAATGGAGGGCAATCTTCCACTGTCACTAAAGCGAAAACTCGTCGATATGTGTATTTTGCCTGTCCTAACCTACGGTGCGCAAACATGGTCTTTAACCGAAATCCAGAAATCCAAACTGAAGGTTTGCCAACGTGCTATGGAGCGTAGCATTTTAGGTGTTAAAAGGACGGACCGTGTCCGAAACACTACGCTACGCTCCAAAACACGCATAGCTGACGTGGGTACCAAAACAGCCAGGCTCAAGTGGGACTGGGACGGCCACGTCTGTCGCATGCACCCGGATAGGTGGGCTAATGCAGCTACCAAGTGGGTGCCACACGACGGACGACGCAGACGAGGCAGGCCCAGACGGAGATGGCGGGATGATCTGGACGTATTTGTCTCCAACTGGGAGGAAGAGGCTCTGGACAGGGACGTCTGGACAACATGGGGAGAGGCCTTTGCCCAGCAGTGGGACACATAATAGGCTATTAAAAAAAAAAAAAATCTGTCAAAATTTAAATGTCAAAGTTGACATGTCCCTATTCTAGTATCACTGAAAATTCAAATTCAGTCGATGCGAAATGTCAGCTCGATGTTTTTTTAGTATATATCGCACGAAATTTGAGCTAGAACGACATGATCACATCAGAATAGGGACTCTTTACTTTTTAAAATAACATTCAGGTATCGATTGCCAGTTCTGATTTCGATATTTCCGCAACCGTGCAAAAAAGGTTGTATTAACACAATTATTGTATTTATTTACTACGGTTTCTGAACCCATCTTAGAGTAGTTATAATATGTGTGTAGATAAAGCAATGTATGCAACTGTACATAATTAGGCATTAAAACACTCGTGTGACCTTATTATGAAACTCGCCTTCGGCTCGTTTCATAAAACACACTCATGTTTTAATGCCCCTCATTATGTACCAGTTGCATAAACTACTATTTTCAAACTTGTAAAATCTTTTTACAAAATGTAGGTATTTGGTAGGTATTCGGAAAAATAAAGCGAATGCTGCTCCTAATAAAGTTATCAACTACTTGATTAACGGAGAATTCTCGTCTCAATCCAAAGTAATCCTAGTCAATGAGGACAAGATCTACAAGAGCTTTACAAATTCATCATCCTCCATCCTCCTAGCGTTATCCCAGTACAGTTGCATCCTGAAGGATGCCTGGGGTCCGCTACCTAATCCCAAGATTTGGCGTAGGCACTAGTTTTTACGGAAGCGACTGCCATCTGACCTTCCAACCCCGAGGGGAAACTAGACCTTATTGGGATTAGGCTTTGTCAAATGAGTGGGCAACTTGACTGTTAGAAGTTCTCAAACTGCCCGAAGGCCTCCAACTTGGCTTAACGACTGCTGCCATAGACAGCAACCGGGATCAACGGCTTAACGTGCCTTCCAAAGCACGGGAGCGCTCAGTTAGTAACCACTCAAAGCCCACCCAAGCCCCACCCCCATCCAAGTCCTGACCGCTGCCCACGTTGCTTAACCGTAGATACCGCAAGCGGTACGCAGGCGCCGCTGGGCCACGAGCGCTCCAAGAGCTTTACAAATTGTTATAAATTATTATCAGTAATCGAATTATACTTCCTTGATTGAAAGGTTCAACATCAACTCCAAATATGCAAGTGGAAACGAAAAACCAGCCAGTGAATATATCGAGCCAAGCACAGTATAGGGTTCTGTAGTTGCTTTTCCGTGTATAAAATAAAAATACCAAAGACGGAAAATATATAACTAGTGCTAGCGGCACACAAGGCCTACATATGGAAAATGCTGCAAATGGTGTTAAAAGCATGAAAATCGGCTCGATTGATCTTTAGGCCATATGAATCAATTTGACCCGTTGGACGAAAAAAAAACGAAGATGAATGAAGAAGATGATTCATATGGCCTAAAGATCAGTCGTGCCGATTTTCATGCTTTAAACACCATTTGCAGCATCTTTTGGCGTACCAGTAGGACTAAACTGTTAACAGTTCACACTGTAACTTGACAGAAACAGTTGATTTAATGATTAACAATCGCGAAACCAAAGACAATAAATTTTATGTTTATGTATATGTTGATCGATTATTAATTACTCGTTAAGTTTTGTTAATGATTTTGACTTTAAAGGGCCACTGAGCGAAGCTGCAGACAGACAGATTCGCATAAGGTTCCTTGCTAAGTGCGAATCTCTTAAAAAGCCTTTCAAAGCCACGTGCTTAACTCACGTAGGCAGGCCAATCACCCGCGCCCTGTCATCGGACAGCAAAAACAACGTACGTGCCTTTTAACTAATGCCTCGATCAAGTTTCAATCTTGAGTTATAGCTGAGAGCGCTCAAATTTGATTGAAACGCCGAATGTCTTTTTACACAATTGCGCTTTAAAGGACGGGTTATGTTTACAGTAAGAGGTCGCAGACGCAGCGATGGTTTACGTGATCTCAGGATCGAAGAGCATAGGCAGATTTGTGGGTATATGTAGTTAAATAAAAACAAAACAACGTGTCCCGGCTTCTCGGACAGTCAGGCTCAGGCACTCTGTGCGGGATCTGCATATGCATTTGTTTCAATAGCCGTCAAGGCCTACCAATTATAGAAGCGGCGCCTGCGACGGACCGGGGTAAAAAGAGAGACCACGGGAGGGTCTTCCGTGTTCGACGTATAACATATTCGAATACATAGTTACTTACCTACATGGTTGCATGCGTCGGGTAAAGAACACCCAAAGCTTTGGCATTGCTTGTCCACTTCGGTAACTGGCTGGTTTAGCTATCCCTTAATGGTTGCAAATTTAAATATGGATAACGACTTGTTCATTCGTCCCTCTCACACTTATATACTTGCTCGTGAAGGACAGTTGCTATACAACATACATGCGATCATAGCTAGCTGGACCCTTATATGGACATGGAGGAAGTCAGAGCAAGTTTTGGTTACTTTTAATGGCATAGATCCAATTTACTAGATAAATCAATCATATGTGAATGTGAGACTTATACGGGCAACAGTAGCGGTTGAAACCCACTCAGATTTAAGCAGCAAAAGCCGATGGTTGGCAGTGGTTGTAATGTTTGTCTTTATGCTTTTGAGTGAAAATAGTGGGTCAGTTCTGATTGAAGTTTGGTTGTCGAATAGCATTCTGTTTAGAGTTAGTTTTATAGGTAAGTATTAAAGTAGGTATTTACAGAACCATCAGCCGATACTGAACACCATTACGACTGAAAAACATTGGGATGGCCACAGTTTTTGTGTAATGATTTTCTTGAAGGTTACAAGTCTAAATTCTGCGCACAACACATAAATATTTCAGTAAGTTATAAAAACTGTAATCAAATACATTATGAAGGTGTATTATTGGCAGGTACTGTAATGTTAATTCAGTTGCAACTAGACAAAATTAATAGTATGGGGCTGTGAACATATTATGTTAGTTTAATTGCCCTAAATACGTAGTAAATAGGTACAGAGTTGAGCTCTGTTAATCATGTGAGTATGAAAAATTTTAGTGAGTTATTTGTTATTCGATTTCATTCAACGTTATTTGTTTTTATTAAAACAACGGGAATTAATAATCTGCAGTAAGAAGTTATTAGAGAACAAAATACTATATAAGCATGCATGCATGCCAAAAAAGAATGAGAGAAAGAATTCATGTGGGAGCACTCAATTCTTTATACAAAGTAACAAATGGATATCAGGTGCTCGGAGGTTGTTAAGTAAAATGAATCGCTTTCAAATGGGAACAAATAGTAATACGTATTCCTATTGAGACGATGGAAAATGGAAGTCAATTTACTTGTATAGTGAGTAGTAGGAACTGAATCATTAATTTCAAAGGTACAATGCAAACGGACCTTTAGAGTAAAACCAAATAAATGTGACATTTTCAATTCAAGCAAAAGGTAACTTTTGGCGTTCTCAATAAGGCTCCATTTCCGTTAATCATTTTTTAAAATTGCAAAGCCAAGTTTAAATGTGTAACTATTTATTTGTCTATTTTAAGTATCTGTTCCCGGAACCTAACTTAAATATATATTTTTTGTCAATTTTTATAGTGGCGTATAAATAAAATGTATTGCTTTGTTCAGAAACTATAGACAGCGGCTGAAATGACGAAAGTCAGTTTAACTCAAATCTTTGTCCGAATAACGCTCTAGAACGAGAAAAATACTTATAAGCACCTTTTTTTTCTTCTGATGGGCAAAGGGGGGCGAGTAGACGGGTCGCCTGATGGTATTTAAACGATTATCGAGTAGTTGAAAATGCTCAAAGAGTACATTTCTGCGTCTTTGTTCCACTTTTTAGCCCTTCGCTTTAAATCACCAACTACTATTATCACGACTAACCAATCGCAGCGCAAACAAATTAATCGTTACATTCTCAGAAATCTAAATGAGATCATTCCTATCACGATTATCTGTTTCAATTGCGATCTTTTAAACAATAGTTAACAGAAAAACTCGATTAAAGCTACGATTCCGCAGATTGTTATCGGGAATCGAACGCCTTTGTCTAGACACGGAATGGTGTGGCCATAAGACTGATTAATATTGAGAGGCTTCACTAGAAACTTCGATTTACCTCCCTAGTTCTTGTTTTATCCGAGGTTTCTTGCGAGTACAATGCGATTCCCGACGATTTATTGGAAAGATGGTTTGTTAGTGCGTTGGGTGTTCGTGATACGTATTTATTTGGCATAGGTAATGTATCTAGTTGGTGTTTCTTAGCTCGTTTAATTTTCTACGCCCATACCAATGGACTAGAATTTGTTTTTTTTTTACAATTTGGTACACATACGTACATATACTCACGCCCGTACCTACTCCATTGAGGTAGGCAGAACAAAAAGAAAATGTGAAAAACTACCACACAAGGAAAATTGTAAATGAGTCAGTAGTTTTAACAGCCTATCAGGCTTATGTAACGTCTACTCTTAGATACGGCATCATTTTCTGGGCAAACTCGGTTGACAGAGAATTAGCATTTAAAGCGCAAAAGAGATGCATTCGATCTATGTGCGGTATTCAGCAACTAGACTCCTGTAAACCATATTTTCAGAAATTAAGGATATTAACACCTCCGTGCTTGTACATATTTGAAGTTGCAATTTTCGTAAGAACCAATCTGAATCAATTTCACAGTTTTAGGAGTGCACGCCTTAAAAATAAAATAAATGTAATGCCATCTAAAACCGCTCTCTTTCGTAAAAGTATACTTGGAATGGCCCCAAAAATATACAACAAAATTCCAGAAAATATTATAAATATAGAGAATATGACCGAATTCAAACGAGAGTTATTTAATGTTTTAGTTAAAAAAGCTTACTATACCATAAGTGAATTTATGTCAGACTGTAATTAATGGAGCACAACATGCATGAACTCTATTAATCTGTTTAAAAATTTGTATGCCTGACGGCCCAGCATAGTGACACGAATAGAAATCATAAGACCTGTATGTTTATACCTATGTTGAACAAATAAATGATTACTTACTTACTTACTTACCACTGGTTCAAAAGAAATAAACCTCTGCCTCGGAGACCAAAGAACGCGAACTACTACGGTCCTTACATACGTCCTTTGCTTCGATCACACCCATACATCTCTTCATACAAGCTCGTCGGTACACTTTGGTACTTTCATATTTTATAATTTACAAGAGACCACAAAGATTCGAATGTGTATGTTTTAAACAATACGTTTTATGCCCCCTGTGTCCGACCGTACCTAGCGAAAAATTCCTATAACGTCAATTATTCGCTTATCAGTGAAATACTTCCGTGACGTGAAAATCAATTTAAATTCCAATTTACTATGTAGTGTTTACTGGGCGACTATGTGAGTCACCGTTTTTGCTGTCATGCCGTGATTGGTAAGCAGCGCGTCGTGGATGGTTGCATGTTGATGCACTGTTTGTTTCACACTTGTCAGTTGACAAACGGGTATTGCATTTTAATTTCTTATTCGATGCAAAAACAGTCACGTAGGTACGAACGTTTCCGTAAGACGCGTTTATTAGTTTTTAACATGAATAATGCTTGCTCTCGGATGCGTTGTGTTGAGAGTTGAGAGAAGAGAGGACACAGCGAAACATAATCTCGTTTATATTTGGAGCTGTTCAACTGGGGAAGTACCTCCACCTTACAGAAGACTGCAGCTATAATAAATAAATAAAATAAATAAATATTTGTGGACAATAGGGATGTTGACTCAAAATGTATTAATACTCCATACGAAAGAATACATATAACTATGCCAAAAAGTGAAAATCCTATTCAAATATCTCAAAAAATAACGAAACTACAACAGTTACAATGTTTTTAGTTAGAGAGAGAAAACGCTACAGGTCAGTGACGTCACTGACCTCGAGCGCCATAGTAAATGACGATCGTTCAATACAACGGGGCGTTTTGCGGAAAAGGGACAGAAAATGCCCCCTCCTAAAACTTTGAAGACTTATAATTATGTAATTATTTATTCTTTTGGATTACTTTTTTCACTATTTGATAGAGAATTTGATCCTTTTTCGAGAAAATTCGGATTCGTTGATTTTCTTATTTGGTTTCAACATCCCTATTTTTACACAAATCAACCTAGTCCCAAACTAAGCAAAGCTTGTACTATCGGTACTAAGCGACGATATACATACTTATATAGATAAATAAATACTTAAATACATAGAAAACATCCGAGATCTAAGAACAAATATTCGTGCTCATCACACAAATAAATGCCCCGGCCGGGATTCTAACCCGGGATCTCCAGCTTCGTAGGCAGGGTCACTGCCAACTAAGCTAAAGCGGTCGTCACAAACAACACTAACAACACTATACTTTCTCTATGTGTATGTGTATTGGTAATAAGTAATGTCGATAAAGCTCCCGAGGAAGCGATGTGTTGAGCTGAAAGCTGAGAGTATCTCGACTTATCTCGAGCTACGCGTCTTTTTCTGATTGGCACTGTTAGAAAGTGACGGATAGCTCGAGATACGCCGACATACTCTCGAGCACAACACGTGCTAGGCCTAGGCACTGTATAAGTCTCTAGCTATCAACAGAACGAATCCTAAGTTAGGTTAGAACTGCAACCCTTCCCTAAAAACATTTTCTATGAAAGGAAAATCCTGCGCAACAATACATTCCATGAAACATTTTTCTGCAAAACAACGTACAACCGTATCAGGTACTTACATAAACGAATAACATATTGACGTCGGAATAAATATGTCGAAACTATTAATACACGAAATTATCATAATATATCTTAATATAGAAAAAGAATAGCAAATTTCGAACGATTGTCAATATGTCAATGCCACCAATAAAATAGTAGGTATAAATTAGAAGAAAACCAAACATGGTGTATTATGTAAATGTATTCACTAGTATTGAATACGGCATTATGCTGATTAAGCAAGTTATATAAAGCTACACATTACATATGTAACCGACTGATTAGTATTAACATTACTCCCGTCAACGAAGACTTTACACTTGTATTTTCTTTACATATATAATTTTTCTGTAGGGCAAGCGAATTAATTAGGAGTACAATTTCACATTGCCCTTTATGATTCGCTAGTAAGTTACTATTAGGGTACTATAGTTCTATCAGGGTTGCTAGGTATCTGTAGCTGTAGTATAAGTTTTTTCGAAACATTAACTAATTCGAACGCGTTTGCGTTTTGTCTCAAAATGTATGAAAGTGGTATGAAAACGTGAACAGCGCTTCCGGTGGAAACTAAAACAGTGAGTATAACATTTGTTTCTAACCGATGAACGCGAGTATTTCAAACTCGGTGAGAGCGTTTTCATACATTTTGAGACAAAACGCAAACGAGTTCGAATTAGTTAATGTTTCGAAATAACTTATACTAGAGGCTCTGTATTGTTATATAAAACAATATAGATAGCTAGTAACCCTTCATCATCATCATCATCATCATCATCATCATCATCATCATCAGTCGCTCCCCCAATGCTGAGGATCGTGACATCATGTCCCATTCTTGCTGACCAGACTCCTCCATTGGCTCCTGTCACCCGCCTTATGGATGGCCTCGTGCAGAAGTAGTTGCAGGGGTGCAGTGACTTGGGTGCTCCATCTAGCGGGTGGTCTGCCCCGGGACCTCTGGCCCTCAACTTTTCCCGTCATTATATTTCTCTCCAGGCTATCTGATGGACGTCATGAGAGATGTCCGAAAAATGTGAGTATGCGGTCCTGTCATAATGTCGATAACCGATGACTATTATGCGTAATCAATCGATGAACAATAATTCATATTTGCTTCGCGCCAAAATAACATTTACAGAAAACTGTAGTAAATTGATGCCGTCGTTGATCGGGATAACACATTGATGGATGCAATTATCTACGTATCGATAAATTGGTAGCGTTATGTAGCACAATTAGTTAGAGCAGAGCAATTAGTCGGATCAAACTGCATTTTGCGATCCAAACAATATTATGCTGTGCTGGAAATAGTAACCATTGTATGAAATGTAACAGTACAATAACAAGACAGTAACTGAATACATTATTAATACTTTATTTTATTATTGGTAGTTAATTTAATTATTTATTGCGCGTCACGTTAGGACAATAACATCTTAAAGCTAGGCACAGTTCAACATACACTCTGTGCTAAAATTAAAAATGCAAAAAAAAGAATAGGAAAGAATTAAGAATACATTGTAGGTATTTATTCCAAAAAATATTAAATATTATGCCAGAATAGCTCTGTAATTACAATTTGTTTCATACATAAAATACATTAATTATTGTTCTAAGATGTCAATTTGTAGGTACGACTTTATATTCCGATTGTCAAATAAATCAAATTTATAATTACTTTAATAAACAAAATCTGAGTGTCGGTGTTGGAAAAGTAGGCATTGGCATTTTTCTTCCATCATCGCTGTGCGCTGGCCAGGTTATATTTAAACTTCACGTACAAACCTTTCGAAAACGTCATTTACTCATTTCATTCAATTCATCCCAAACCAAAAAAAACTGGTCTTAAAAAGTAAACCTGAAAAACGGCATCAACTTCATAATTAACAAATATATCATGAAAATTCCAACGCGAAAGACAAGCAGAAACTCTCTTTCGTAGAATTCATCTCTTTCACTCTCACAAACTGTCCTGAGACAGCGTCACATTTCGGCTGTTCCTTTAGATAGCCGACTGGTATCGAATCGACCAATCAGCAGCATAAAACAAAAGAGCGTCAAGTCCCTATACCCTTATATTTTAAGTCGTAAGCCGTGAGTCTTACCGTTGAAATTAGAATGTCGCTAATTTTTAATTGTTTACCAAGCGTGGGAGCTGATAGTAGTGTGAAATGCTTGTAGAAATGTAACGCGTGTAACTGCTCTTTACGAATGCCCTCCACGTCAAAATATATTCACATTTTTGCACCTTAGTCCAGTGCATTAAAGGCGAAAAACGTATGACATTTATTTAACGTTGACTGTGAATTGTAGTTAAGTAAAAATTATTAGTGGGACATCTAAATTGGTTCTATAGGTAATATGCAGAAATGTACACACGTGGAAGAATCACATGCAAGTTTTAACTAAATTGCGGGGTTAGATTGATCGACAGAAGTCATTTAGTTCGGTATCCCGCAATGCAATCAATTTACGCAAAGCATTTGGACTTTGCCTCGCATATGTGCGTAGAACTGATATGAAAATCCGAAAAGGATTGCACGTCTAAAAATGTGATAACAGTACATTACTTAACAAGGGCGGTAAAACAAAGAATGTCTCAGATCGCAGGTATTTGACGCCCGAGCCGAAGGCAAGGGCGATAAATATGCGATCTGAGGCTTTCTTTATTACCGCCCGTGTTAAGTACAAAATTTTATGTCACCCCCTGGCCAGGAAGTGGGATTTCCCGCGCGCGGAGCGTGCGGTAATTGCCGCTTTATGGCCAGGTGTGACATAAAAATATTTAGACGAGCACTCCTTTTCAAAAAATTCAGAGCAGCTCTACGCATTTCAAAAATTTCAGAGAAGCTCTATATTGTTAAAAATCTAGTAAGAATAGGTACCCCTTTTACTAATTACTGTGACATTGGTGTACAAAGAGTTCTATGGACAAGACATTAGACAATCCTAAATACCGTGTGCATAGTGATAACTGCTTAACAATTTTCGGGAACATTCCAGTACGATATCTAGTACCGGATCTGTACAACCTATACGACTTCACGCGGGTCGAGATCCGTCAAGATTAGCATAATACAGCGATAAATTACTTTAAAGTCGTATTTACGCCTGTTTGCGATTGTATGTAAATTTTTAAATAGATCGCTTAATCCTTAATCTGTTTATCTAATCCTATTTGTTTTATGGTGGAAGTAAATTCGATGTTATTTTAATCGTCTGTGCTTAGGTATTTAATTATGTTACGATAGACTGAATAAAAGTAACATTTAAACTTTCGCAATTACGTATACCTAATATTAGTAGGAGCAGGGTAAACATCTGATAAGCCATGTCAGTTGTCAATTGTATGTTCCTTTACATTTTTGTATGCGAGTATGTAAGAGATAACACTATTTTAAGTAAATTGGGACACTTTTTCATTATCAGAACAGATCCGAGCACAAAAAATAAGAGTAGAAAAAAAACCTAAAGGTAAACTATTCAAAACGACGGGTTCCATTTTACAACTGGATCTTATGTCAACTGCCTTCCGTCTTGTTTCACAATCAATCTGCAGCTTTAAGTATGTACACGACGAATTATAAAGACATAATGAGCACTAAAACATTTGACGTCACAGTCTAGACTCTAGACCCATTTCAGGATGTGTAAATAAATAGCGATAGCCAATATCGCCTGACATGCCAGCCATTTTCATTGCCAGTAAATACCAAGTTATATCCAGAATCGTTGTGGCTATTATCACAATATAATAAAATCAGAGGATGGCGTTATCATTTTAATTAAGGCGCAGGGTAGGGCAAAGCCTTCCCAATACAAACTTTGTGTACGTTTTATTCGTCGGTTTTGGCACTAACAAATATAATATTTTTTGGTTGTAAATATTAGATATGCGAAGATCGTGATGTGAAAATTTTCAAACATTTCAAAAAATTTCAAAAAAAAAAAAAATTACATCACGAAATAGCTATCAGAAAAATAAGCATAATGACATTAATGACCAAAAATCATAACTTTAATGCAAACACAAACGAAGTAAATCCTGCACAAAGTTTGTATGGAGAGAGCTTGCCCTACCCCTCCTCTTAAATAAGGTACCTATACAATACAATACAAATACTCTTTATTGCCAACCTTAAAAAACATTTCACTCATTTTTTTTGGGCAGTCTTGTTACAACACTCCTTTTTTTGGGCAGTCGTGTAAAAAAAGAACATAGTACCTACAGAACATTAGGCTTAAAGTAGAGGGAAACAGCAGGCGCTCTTATCGCTACAGAGCGATCTCTTCCAGACAACCTTAGGGTAGCGAAAATATAAAGTTTTCAGGTTTCATTCATTCAAAATTCACATAAGTACATACATACGTACTTATGTGAATTTTTTGTTCCCTCAGAACTTCTCAACGCCCGATTTAGATGTGTGAGGTATCGTTGGAATCCTTACGACCTCCCGGATGACATAGGATATGTGACGTTGCAATAAAATCAATATGGCGGACTGTAGAAACCATTTTGAGTGTTCCGTAAAAAAAAAAAAATATATCCTAGCAAGTGAGGTATCAAAATGAAGCATTTGAAGAGACGATTCCAAAAATATATATATAATGTATGTGTTTCAAGCAAAAAGAGTTCGAAATAAAATAATAATTATAAAAATTAAAAACACGACTGCATTAAAAAGATAAAAACAAGTTTCCTAATAAAGAACTCAAGGAAATATATTTAGTTTGCAGTCGGGGGACCTACTACATACAAGTAAAACCAAAATATTAGGTCCCACGATGGCAAACAAAATACCTACCTATGTCGTGTTTTTAATTTTTATTAGTCCGTTCAAAGAGAGACTTTAATGTTCAGGCACGAAAATTCAAAATCTAATAACAGTTTTCTAAAATCTCGGACATCTTAAATAATTTATAAATAAATGCTATATACGCTACTGCTCAACGCATACTGTGGCAGCCGTATCGTATCACAGTACTTGGACGACGATAACACAACACACTTAAGTACATTTTGTAGGTCGCATAACTTTCTTCTCACTCGTCGTTTATTGAAACGTACAGTAAGCGAAGGCAGTTGTCTACCGCTTTTGAACTTTAGTGTACAAGTAATAGGGTCGAATAGTGCGATACTTTGCGGCCTGTACAGTTAGCTTCGCACGTGAATGTTGTGAATGGGACGTGTACTATGGGTACTAAGCGTCGATATAAATACTTGTATACTTTAATACATAGAATATATCCAAGACCCAGGAAAAACTAACTGCCCTGACCGGGATTCGAACCCGGGACCTCCAGCTTCGTAGGCAGGATTACTACCAACTGGACTAAAGCGGTCGTCACAAATACCTATATACTCTAAGTAATATATGCATATCTTATATCTTTAAACGAGCAATTCTTGTATATTTATTTATTTATATATTTATTTCGGGGATCTCGGAAACGGCTCTAACGATTTTGATGAAATTTGGTATGTGGGGGTTTCCGGGGACGAGCAATCGATCTAGCTAGGTCTCATGTCCGGGAAAACGCCGAGCGAACCTCGGTCGCCCTGATATCTTATATCTTTAAACGAGCAATTCTTGTATATATATTTATTTATTTATTTCGGGGATCTCGGAAACGGCTCTAACGATTTTGATGAAATTTGGTATGTGGTGGTTTTCGGGGACGAGCAATCGATCTAGCTAGGTCTCATGTTCGGGAAAACGCCGAGCAAAGCTCGGTCGCCCAGATATTTAACTATTTATTTATCGTATGGCAATTATTTGGAACCGTGAGATCTTCGAGAAGACAGCACGTATCTTATCTTATCTTATATCTTTAAACGAGCAATTCTTGTATATTTATTTATTTATATATTTATTTCGGGGATCTCGGAAACGGCTCTGACGATTTTGATGAAATTTGGTATGTGGGGGTTTTCGGGGACGAGCAATCGATCTAGCTAGGTCTCATGCCCGGGAAAACGCCGAGTAAAGCTCGGCCGCCCAGATATTATTACTTAATACATGATACACGGATAACTTCAAGACTTACAGACCATTATTCGTGCTCATAACACAAAACAAAAGCCCTGATTCTGATTCTAACCATGAACCACTACATATAATACATGAGCCGGCTAGGTCACTATCAAGTAGGTTAAAGTGGTCGAAAAATAAATACAGTTGGCAACTGCATGTCTCTAAAAGTACATTATCAACAGACTAGTACAGGCTTAGTTTATTGATTCGTCTAACTACGGTTTTGCAAAACTACGATTATATCTGTCGTGTCCGCGGATTAGTGTAGGCCGATCCGGTTAAATCCGGTTATATATTGTTGGTGTAATATAAACCCGCCATTACAGGCTTTACGTTAATTTGATCTGCACTTAGCGTCATTATGCAAATTTCAGTGAATTATTATTGTGTCTTTCAGAAAGAAAGTAATATAAACCCTTAACAACTTAACCTTTGATTGTCAGTGTCTTACAAATGCCTATAGTCTACTACACAGCTCCACTGTGGTCGAGAAAATTTTAAAAGATAGTACATAACTTACCTAAGGCAGTAAAACAAAGAAGATCGCTTATTTATCGCCCTCGCCTTCGGCTCGGGGTCAAATACCTGCGATCAGAGGCTTTCTTTATAACCGCCCGTGGAAAGTACAAATTACAAATACTGTATGCCTCCCCATGGCCCAGTATGTCAGGACGTGGGATTTTCCGCGTGGGGTAATTGCCACTTTATGGCCAGGTGTGACAATAAAATTACGCACTATTGTCAAAGTTGGGGGGTTCCCCCCTTAGTTTGTTAGATAGGCCTGCCATGACGAGTAACGGGTAACCCTATACTGCCGAAAGCGGGACATTCTGCGCGGTCAGGTTACGTATCCGGTGAGACCGCGGTACATACGATACGGCCGTATGTACCTACAGGCGATGTTTCACGGCTAGTACTTAAAGGTAGTATTTCGCAGGCGACAACTGAAGGTTGCACCAAACTACGTGTATAAATATCAGCGGAGTTCGTTAAAACTATTTGGAAATTGGTTTCCAAGTTAGACGATAGCTAACGACGGTATTTTGCTTTGATCGGTCTTCTTAACCTAGGTATTCACCACAGTAGATTCTGTAAGTTGAGCCTCACACGCCAAAGTCTTCGTAGCAAAAGACTGAAAATGAACCTTACTTGATTGCATAGCTTGCCTTTACATCGACTTGATTGACTCGATATGAAGTCATTGGCGTGTGGGGCGCCTAATATCCTGACTTTATTTCAAGTCAATGGCGGTGAAAAGTGGTCTACTGGGTGCAACCAGCCCTAAGTATGGTTCTGTGCCTCTAAACTATTTAAATCAAATAACTAGTTGTAGTTACTTGATTTAAACTGATAGAAGAGCAAGCGCTGCTGCATAATGGCTAATTAAGTGTATCTAAAGTACGTATGTACGTACCAAATTGTTACAAGTAATACCAACTAATGTTACTTTTCTCGGCAACTGCCGGGCACTTGATAGATAATTAGTAGTTATTACAGGCATTATCATGGCCGTGGACTAGGTACAGTCAGAGTTAGTTTTCAAGCGTTTTCGCTCGAAAACATACCCTACCTAGACTAGATTTTTTTCAGAATTTGAGTTCGGCTTAGGTAAATCGTGAGCATTGGGATTTTGACTGTGATAATGAAAAAAAAAGTGTCCGCATTTTTAAGCTCCTATAGCGTCCATTGGCGACAGTGGCCACTTACCATCAGGTGGGCTGTCAGCTTTTTGCTACCAACGTGGGATTCTTTGTATTGAAAACTAGAGACTAATTTATTAATTTAATACTAAAAATAGCGCGGCCGCAGGAGCTAAAAAAGTTGTTGTAGGTAAAAGAAGAAAAGTGACATTTCTATCTCCACAACTTTAATGAAAATATAGTCTGAGACAAAGAGTGAGAGGAAGACCAAGGAAAAGCAATATGAACCAGATTAAGGAGGATGTGGATGTCGTGTCGTATCAGGACATTCAGGACGTATCAGGACGTCAAGAAGCTGGCCTCGGACCGACAAAGATGGAGAGAACTGTATCAAGCTTCACCAAGAAGAGCTCGGCTCTGATGAGTCTGATACAAATTAATTTGCAATTGCCGCTAACTGTACCAACTTGAGATGCAGGAGATACGCCATACGATTGCAAGTGTGACCTTGGCCCTTCATACATGCAGTTAACTATAATGACATTGTTAAAATATACATGAAAAATGTGTCATGGATAGACATTATTTGTGCTGGTACAAGATACCTTGGGCACAGCTCGCCTGTCATTGATGAGAATCTTTGAGAATTTTGCGCGCGCAGAAGATTTTAATAGCAATTTTACACAAACTTCAATTCAATTCAATTCAAATACTCTTTATTGCACACCTCAAGAAGATCATAGTACAGAAACTTTAGGCTAAACTTAAACTTCATTACCTATTAAGGGCAACCTAATTCACCTGTAAATATTACACTAAGACCTTCTGATTCAAACGACTGGGCACCACTCACCTTGCCTTATAGACTTCACCAAAGACAAAAGCCTGGACAATTGCCTCTACCAACGTCCGCATTTGCAATGTCTACTAAATTATATCGCCTACCGCCGGAATAACTCACAATTTAGTACGAAACTATAGCCGGGGGTGTATTCTGGCGCGTGGGTATCGATTGCACGCACTTCCGATGAGGGGTCCGATTCTGGGCGTTCTATTTCATTTGTTTAGGAGTTCGGTGCCCAGGTAACAAAATTGTTGGCATCAAATATTTGTGTATTTGTAGTTATATAGCGTATACACTGCTTACAAACATTTAATTTTTGCTGCTGGACTAACATGACTTCAAAACTCACAACCAATGCCCTGTTTCGACTATCGCCTACACCCGTTACTCTTAAATACTCTCAATGCCAAGCGCGATTCGATTACCTTTATAGGTATGTAATATTAAAAATCATTTCTAAAGGCCACTGACCAACTATGCTATTCACAAACACACAACTTGTTTCGCCTCTAATCACCGCTCACCATTATACACCGGCGTAAAGAAAGGCTCATGCACATGGTGGAATTTGAATGCGATATTCATTGCATTCCAGGGTTTTATCGTACTCGTCGTATCTCGGTGGCCCGAAGGCTTGCAATGTAATCAAAATCTCAAGTTGTTGCATCATTTAAATCGACCTTCATAGCAACGCGTGCTCGTAGAACTTACACTGGTTCACCTGAGGTGAGGAGTTGTGGGATAGCAGCTATGCTATGCACAATTTAATTCAGATCACCTCACCTCACTGTTCACCCGTATCCCGTCTTGACAGCGAAATTAGTAACAACGCGTAATCGATCAGAGGTCTAGCTTAAGCGGGTATTACACTGTCCTGAATTGAGGACACTTAGAAGGGTTCCGACCTATACATCAGAGCGAGATGCTTCAACTCCCCTCCACTAGTTAGGACGCCTGATTCAAGACAGTGTAATACCCGCTTTGCAGTGCTTCGCTAGCTGAGGTGAAGCGTTCTGGATAAGAGATAACCCCCTTATTCAATAAAATTTAACAAACCTCTGCTAACTAAAATGTTGTTTGTCCCTTTCTCACAAAAGTAAATGTCAAAGTGACAGATAAGGACAAACGAACTTCAGCGGCTTGTTGAAATGGAGGTTTATGAATAAAGGGGTAAATATTTATGCTACTCGCAACTTGTTTCACCTCGCCTCACCCTTATATTGATATTGGCGCTAAGATTCTTAATGAAAACTCTTAATCCATCTTATTTACTAATACTGGTCCCAAGAAGGGCAGAGGAGTGTGAATAACACCAGAACCGACAGTCAAAAGTTGCTTAACGTGTATCAGTTTGACTTTGACAAGGCACGAGATTAAACTTGAGGTCACAGGTTAACGGTAACCATAATGAGGTAAGTAATCTAACTAATGATCAATATTAAACTATTATTTAACACACTAGTGACGAAATAGATACCTGCTGCTAGCACGGTGCCGATGCCGTAATATTTAATGTTAACTTTCCATGCGAACGTTTTTCCACAACATTGTTTATTTAAATACAAAACATTTCGGTTATTAATGTTGTATTTAGTCAATCAAGTTATTTGATTCCCGCGTTATGTCTTTCGTATGAGAATTTCAAAACGCTAAATTTGAGTATTGTTATCTTTTTATTAAATGCAATATCGTCGCGCGCGATATAAAACGATGTATTTGACTAAATATTAAGAACATTGAGATTGTTTTGAAATTAGCAATATACTCCGTACCGTAAGAAGTCAGCTCTCACGCCACCACTAATATTAAAATCAAAATTAAATGTTTATTCTGTAATTAGGCCATTTAGGCCTCAAGGGTTCTTTGACAGATCTAATACTTCTACAATTCTAAATCTTAATCTTGTCATTAAAATCATATTCGCAGGCGTGCGTATAGATATTTTTGATGTTGAAGTGCTACTGTGACTGTACTTACAGGTTTGCTTTATAGTGAGTAGTGACACTGACATATTCTCTATTAGTATGTTTGTAATAGAAGTTAAAGTAGATTATCCAATGGAATTAAAGCATACGACACACAGACAGACATCACACCACACACACACATCACACACACACACACACAGACACACACATCGCACAGATTGACAGTGTCAATTCGATTCGAAGTAGGTACCGTAGAGGGCTGTTATTCACAAACCGACTCCTAACATGTCACCCGTTTTTTTGGTACCTAACTGTCCAAAAGTGACAAATGACATTTGACAGTTTACATACAAAAACGGGTGAGCTGTGAGGTGATAAGTGAGGACGGTGCTTAGTGAATAGCAGAGCAGCGTTTGTGGTGGAGTATTGTTACAATACACGTGCATTCGCGGCCACGTGTGCTAAGGCGGTTGTAAGGAACCGCAAATCGCGATAACGCAACGATAACGCAGTGACCGATTCACGATGTTGATTGTCGACGATAAGCATGCTAATATTGCTAATACGCAAATTTGTAAATCATACGTAAATATCTAATACGTAATAAAATAACCTTTATCTACACACATATCATAAATCCTCTAATATGCGTTCGGAAACCGTAGAAAATGACTCTCATTTCAACATTCAATGAATTTATGACAATTTTCTTACCTGTGGCTAAGGCTACAGCAGTAATATAATTTTTTATTTTACTCTCATATATGATGTTAAAATATTAAACGTCAAACAAAACTGTCAAAATTTAAATGTCAAAGTTGACATGTCCCTATTCTAGTATTACTGAAAATTCAAATTCAGTCGATGCGAAATGTCAGCTCGATGTTTTTTTAGTATATATCGCACGAAATTTGAGCTAGAACGACATGATCACATCAGAATAGGGACTCTTTACTTTTTAAAATAACATTCAGGTATCGGTTGCCAGTTCTGATTTCGATATTTCCGCAACCGTGCAAAAAAGGTTGTATAACACAATTATTGTATTTATTTACTACGGTTTCTGAACCCATCTTAGAGTAGTTATAATATGTGTGTAGATTAAGTAATGTATGCAACTGTACATAATTAGGCATTAAAACACTCGTGTGACCTTATTATGAAACTCGCCTTCGGCTCGTTTCATAAAACACACTCGTGTTTTAATGCCCCTCATTATGTACCAGTTGCATAAACTACTATTCGAATAGTTTGTTGAAGAAAGAATACGGGTCGGTAAAATAGCGTCATATTTCCTAAAAAAATCCAAGGTTGTACAGTTTTTAAAACCAACTTTGATGTTGGTTAGGTTAGGAACCCTAAATGTGCGAAGTCGAACACGCACTTCAGCCGGTTTTTTTATAATGTCAGGATCTTTCTTTAATATTACATATACAAATTGCAAAAATAACAGTTAAAAACGTTTCCACTGTTTCCAGGTTTAAATCGGACTCGTAATTTTTGAATATTGATTTTTTATGATGATCCCGGAAATTGCTAATACCTACAGTTGGGGAATAAAACTTGCATAAACTATTAAAAAAAAAAACAGTTGCGGCTATTCAATCTAGGTGACCCAAATTTTTTGATCTCGAGTGTAATCAACTAATCACACTAGCACGCCAGAACGAGTGTGCGATGAAAGATCAATTCCAATTCAATACATCTAGTCGCATAGACTCCAGCGTTAATTATTTTGATAAAACGAACAAGACTTATTTAATTTAGCATAATTCTTTGTTAACAGTAACTCAGGTAGATGGTAGATATGACATCAGCTCTCAAAATGGCATTCTATTTATAGATAGACAAGGTTCTCCCCCGACTGTGCTTAGAAATCGTTAATGGCACAAACTTGCAGGAGGAATTAGTTATAATTGTACGCGATTAAGTCCCGTTTCCCAATAATAATGTACTCAGCTTGTGTTGTGATCTAACAATTTTATTGAAGTTATGAGGGTAGACTGTGCCCTCGTGTGATAAACTACTAAATATTATAGACGACTTCGAAAATATGTGGAAGGACAAATCGATCAAATATATTGTGAAGTTGTGAACACAATTTTTATTGTATAAGGCATATATTTAGGTAGGCTGCTCAAATATTTATGACCGTTTGGAAACAGACAATATTTTTAAACTCGATTGTACTTACAATGCGACCTAAAATGATAACCTAGGTACCTGCCAGACTACCAAACAGGTAGGTACTGAAAAAGTTAATTATGAATATAACTGATTTTCACAAACACAGTAGCCCGTTAAGTAGGCATAGATGTTGATAAAGCAGATATGATAACTATAAACACATTCCAACAATAAAAATAGCATAACTAGCTACCTATAATTTGAGATTATTTTTTCATGTTGGCCAATAATTTTATAAAAAGTCGCTTAACGTGCGGACCTTGACATAACTCAGTAAACGCAAAAAAATCTAAATATACTACAACTTACGAATAACTATACGTAGTCAAAATAGCCAACAAGAGCGTAAGAGCGTCAAGTATGACTTTGACGGTACATTCATGATTAGGCCAATCAAAAATAGACCCATACGAAGCGTTTAGAGGGATTAATTTCCAGAAAGCAGGAAATTGCTTTAATGCCTTCATTTGGTCCTATATGCGTGTAATCCAAGTTGCCCAATCCCAGAAGGTGTGCAAAAAATGTTCGCCCCTTTTTTAGTTTTTTGCTCGTTGCTCGAAAACGGTACGTAGTTACGTACAAATTATACCTACAACGGAAAACGTCGTTCTGTCCAATATTAAAGAGGGTTAAATTCTGCGTCGAATTCCAGCTTGCTAATATCTAAATACTTTGAAAAAAAAAAAACAAATTTATATGGCATACATAGGATTTTAACAATGTTGGAGTAATGAGAGGCCTATTCACTTTCGTGACTTCGAAATTCTATTAAATAAGGATACGAAAACATTCTATAAGCTATCGGCGACCCGTATTTCTCTATTCGCATTCGTTCAAATCGGTTACCCTGGTCTTACTTCTCTATTGAATAGTAAATTTGTTCTCTATTGAATAGTAAAGTAAAAAAAGGTTGTATAAAAACGCATTCTAGTAGGTATTTAAAAAAACCCATGATCTTTGATCCCGACTTACCACACTACCGGTACAGAGAAAAATCCAAATCACACACAAAATGTAACTCCACACTTAACAGTATCGTAACTTTAAAAGCACAAATTTCACACACAGCACAAGAATGTGTTAACAATATCGACCGTAACGTAAATACGCGGGTATTCAACCGGCGTAGCAACCTCCCCCGACGGCTTATCAGCAAGAACTGGCGAGCGAATGAAACGGAACGAATGAGTGGAATGCCGGTGACCGAATGGAACGAGCGACATGCAGTATGTAGGCCCGTTAAACCGGCTTCATTTAATTGCTATTAAGTACAGTAAAAACGGGGAAAATGGAAAATTGTGGCGTAGGTTTTCTTATAAATAAATATTTGTGGACAATCTTACACATATCAACCTAGTCCCAAACTAAGCAAAGCTTGTACTATGGGTACTAAGCGACGATATACATATGTCGCAGGCAAATCGTATAATCCGCCGTATTACATTATGCCTAGGCGTTTTACAAAACAGAGCTGTTTTGTATTAGGGCGTGTCAACGATTAGGCGGATTGAATACGGCTGAATGAAAGTTCGCCGTAATGTGTTCGGCGATTTGCGTTCTTCAATTCGCCTAGCCGTAATGCAAAAAAGCGGTTCAGTCAGATTGTATAATTCGCCGTAATACATTACGGCTAGCCTTTTCGCGAAATAGCGTCGTCTTAGCTGTCACCTCTTTGACAGCTTTTAGTTCCCATTTCTAACACTCGCAGCGCTGTTTAGCAATGACAATCCGGCCATTTTGTAAAACTGCTAGCCGTAGCCGTAATGTAAAACGGCGGATTATGAAAACCGGCAAATACAATCCGGCTAAACGTGAGCCGCCATATTGTAGAACGTAAGTATTGCAATGACGATCCGGCTAAACGTTAACCCGCCGTATTACAAAACGGCTCTGTTTTGTAAAACGGCTAGCCGTAATGTAATATACAATCCGGCTGTGACACATACATAGATACAAAAATACTTAAATACATAGAAAACATCCAAGACCCAAGAACAAATATTCGTGCTCATCACACAAATAAATGCCCCGGCCGGAATTCGAACCCGGGACCTCCAGCTTCGCAAGGTCACTAACTAAGCGAAAGAGGTCGTTATTGAATATAATTTACACGTGTCACATTTTGGGTGGGGGCTGAACTTGGTTGATAGGTCGGTTATCGACCCGCTAATTTGGTGCGGTGGTTTTTTTTATACAAAAACGGTGGCAAACAAGCGATACGGTCCACCTGATGGCAAGTCGACAGCGCAGCCTATAGACGCCCGCAACTAGTGGGTGACACAAGCTACGGCATATATTAATTTCTGAAAATCGTAAAATAAGGGACAGCTTAGCGGACCTATGTTTGTGTGTATCGTCGACAGTGACGCCACTTGTGCCGTCCGGATTGTTTTTCTTAGACCATGACACGCACTATAAACTTAAACCAAAGTTCTAGTCCCAAAAAAGCGTACCAGTTTATGCCCTCCTACTTTATTATGCGTTAGTAATAGGAAGTAGGTAAGATGCGATTCAGTACACCTAATACTCTTTTAAGCTCAAGCCACACAGAGAGCGGGCGGGCGGCGGCGGCGCGGGCGCGGGCGGCGGCGGCGCGGGCGCGGGCGGCGGCGGCGCGGGCGCGGGCGGCAGCGGCGCGGGCGCGGGCGGCAGCGGCCTTTGTCGGCAGCCGCCACCGCCAAAGCAGCTCCCGCGCCGCCGCCGCCCGCGCCCACGCCGCCGCCGCCCGCGCCCGCGCCGCCGCCGCCCGCGCCCGCGCCGCCGCCGCCCGCGCCCGCGCCGCCGCCGCCCGCGCCCGCGCCGCCACCGCCCGCCCGCTCTCTGTGTGGCTTAAGCTTTATTGATACAGATGTGCGTTGCGTTCGCAAGTCACCTACTTTCCCATGTTTGTAGAAATGATCAGCACCTGTAAGGTAAATTGGATGAAATTAACACCGGTCATCACACGCAAGGCTATAGAGTTCAAGATCGCGTAGCATTTGCTTTAGTAAATAACTTTCTAAGAGTGTATCCTAGTCATTGTATATCGACGACTTTCCGTCAAAGTATGAGTAGAAAACTATTTACTAAGACTGTCAGAAGCGGGCGTATTGGGGTCTTGGATTTCATTAGAATTACTGAATTAATTCGGATAAATATTATTTGGTATTTTTGCGATCGATAAGTATCGGGACATAAATTTTGATTCAAATAAAAATGTATATATGTACGATGTACGCGGATTAAAATCCTGTTTCAGTCTAAATAATATGTGAAAATCGTGAAAGTTTCATTAACTAATTAAGTAGGCATAATTGTTATACAAATCATAAGACAGCGGCCTCATTAGTTTAAATATACAATAATAATCCCCATTCGTACAATGCTATGTTTTGTGCAAAATAAATGTTAATACAATACAATACAAATATTATTGTTCACCAAATAATGTACAATGTAATGTTAATGTAATTATCTAAATGTTTGTAAGTAAGAAATGTCGTCAAAAACACTTGGATGAAAAGTTAACCGTAACGTTTACCCTCATCTAACGGAAATAGACAAGATAAATTAACGCCAACATACATATCTCTCCCTAAAATAACTTCATTCATGATCATCTCAAATCAAGCTAATTTACCCTAATTTGTAACCACAATAGCCGTGGCCAAAGACAATGCGTCTATTGGGGGCACACCATAAACGTGACATTCATAAATGGTCAACGCGCTATTTCATGTAGTCCAATATAACTCTGATCTCTAATTATTCAAAATTTAAATCGAATTTTTGGTCCTAAAGTAGACCTCAAGGGCTCAAGTAAAAGTGGAGATGGTCAAATAATTAAGTGTTAGAGGTGTAAAAGGTCTCTAAATAAGTATAAGAGGTTCTCCTCTTATACTTGTTAAGAGGCCTTTCTATTTTCTTTTCTTCGTCCTTCTGGACGAAGTCAACGAATGTGACCGGTTATACTGGGTCTATTGAAACGAGTTATGGGTATTCTGAATAGGAAGGTACCTACACAGGTAATAACTTGTGGTTATCAACGAGCAAAAACTGACCACAACGGCCCACTTTGCCCGTGTGATCGGCTCCGTCTAAAGTAGGCGAGGGACCAAAGAACCGCTTCCCATCAGCCTATCTTGAACCAACTGAAGTTGTAAAATAAATTTTGTAATATATTTTATTCGGGTTGAAAAGGTTGACGTTATACCCTCAACTATATGAAGATCTAATGATTTTTCTTTTTGAATGTTAAGTTAAAATTCAGTGAGACTTAAAAGGCGGTTGAAAATTCAATTTAAATATAATACTTGGATTCAAATTTTAAAGCCGATAGTCGTTTATGACACCAAGCTATCGAGTTTTATTATACATTTTTGTTTTTCATATTTCTGAAGATAATTATATACTTAACCAATATTAATCATTATATTTTTTACCCACGACGGAACGGAGAAGGTATATGCGTTTAGGGTGAGAGATTGTTTGTTTGTTTGTTTGTTTGTTTGTGTGTGCACACCGATATCTCCAAAACGGCTTGACCGATTTAGATACGGTTTTCTGCAATAGGTTTGTAGTTCAGTCGGGAAGAATTTTAGATAGTTTTTACGAGGATAACTCGCCAGGGGGCGCTGCAGTAAACATTTTTCACTTGCTAAAGTGCGTTTAAGCGCGTTTTCTCCGAAAATACTCAGCCAGCGCTTATGATTTCGATAGATAGATAGATAGATAGATATCATTTATTGTATTGATCATACATTGTCAAGAACATTATCAAACTATAAATAACTAAGAATAAATTTACAATATAAATTAATCAATAGGAACAATTGCGAAAAATATATTAGATTTAAATAATTTAATGAATGTCAAATACATATCATGCTTTAATACATTCATTCACCAATCGTTATTCGTCCAGAAACTCTTTGACAGAATAATAGGCTTTCCTCGTGCAATGCGCTCTAAGTCTACGAGTAAAAGCGCTTTCCGTGCCAGCAATTTTGATTTCCTCCGGTATTTTGTTGTAGATCTTAGGACCCATTACACCGAGGAATCTGCCTGTTTTCTTTAACCTGTGTACTGGGACGGCCAGCCCCGGTTTCCTTCTAGCAGAGTAGGTTTTAGCCATTGAAAACTCATGTAAGTTCCTTCTCACATATTTACCTACTTCGAATATAAACAAAGAAGGCACTGTCATGACTCCAAGATGTATAAATAGTTGTCTCGCTGGATCGTCCTGAGGCACACGGCATAATACGACTTGAAGAGTACTGCATGCATTTGAAGTCTGAGGATCTGATGATGAAGCAGAAAAACATAGTAGAGTACTAAGCAGAGGTAGATATCCCTTTGTTTGTGTTTGGTCTCCTTTGTTTATGTTGTATTAACACACGTTGTACATGACATTCACAAGGTCTGACGATGGAGTAGAAACATACCGCAGAGAACTTTGCGACGGCATATAGCGTCTTGATCGTGATTGGGTTCTTTAGATTTTGTTTGCTGAGCAGCTTCTGTACATGACCTGCTAAGAGTCTGATGATGGATCAGAACAATATTTGAGGGTATAAAGGTAGGTATTTAGTTAGTGGATCTTGTAAGGACTGTTTTGATAGTATTCATTGAGAAGCCTTTGTAGATGAACATCAGAAGACCTGATGATGAAGCAAAATAGTATCATAGGGAACTTTGCGAGAGCAGATAGGTGGATTACCGTGTTTCGACTGCTTTAAATATTTTGCGATTAAGTAGTTGGATTGGAGAAGCCTAAAATCCATGGCCCATGTAACTGAAAATGTCATTTGCTATTGTACATGTATGGTTATTTATTTATCGTATGGCATTTATATCGAACCGTGAGATCTTCGAGAAGACAGTACGGTTGCCAGTTTTTGTTGCACTTTTAGAACCACCCAGGGGTCACGTGTAGGGTAGCGGTGGGTACGTTCCCTACGGACGTGGTGCAACTTCGACCCCCTTTTATCAAGTGAGTGGGTAACTTGACTGTTAGAAGTTCTCAAGCCGCCCGAAGGCCTCCAACTTGGCTTAACGACTGCTGTCATAGACAACTGCCGGGATCAACGGCTTAGCGTGCCTTCCAAAGCACGGGAGCGCTCAGTTAGTAACCACTCAATGCGGTCACCCATCCATGTACTGACCCCACCCAACATTGCTTAACCTTGCATACCGGTTGCGGCACGCAGGCGCCGCTGGGCCACGAGCGCTCCAGCATATATGGTAAATATCATGTAAGCGAATTTCATGTTTTTTTTTTTGAGAATAAAGTTCTTTAAATCTTGGAAGAGGGGTAAATGTGATTTAGGGAGAAAGTGAGGTTGCCCGTCGGGTTATCGGCCCTTAGGTTGGCTTGTAAGACATTCGGGGCTCGAAAGTGTTGAATTAGCTCGCCCTTCGGGCCTTCGGCTATTGGACTCGCATAGCGAGCGCTCTCCAAGAAGAAGCTTTCTGCCTTACAAGGTACGCCTTCCGACCTCGTATGCCTCGCTGCTTACCTTTGGGATTTAGGCCCTCAAGTTCGCTTGTATGGCACTCGAGCCTTGAAAGTGTTGACTTGGGCTCACCCTTCGGATCTTCAGCCCTCGGGCTGCTATAGTGAATACGCTCCAATAAGAAGCTACGGGCCTTTGGCCTTACGTGGGACGGCTTCTGTGCTTGACTCGCCTCTAACCGGCCTCGCTCCCCCTTCGGACCTTCCACCCTCAGGCTCGAACAGCGAGCGCGCTCCAAGGAGAAGCTTCGTGCCTTCGGCTCTACGCGATACGCCTTCTGACCTCGTATGCCTTACCCCTCACCATCGGAGCTTCGGCCCTCAGCTTCGATTGTAAGGCCCCGGGATAGAAAGTGGCCACTTGGCACCTATTTTTGTAGTTCCTTAGAAAAACATCAAGCAAAAATCAAGAAGCTTAGGTAGGAAGCTGATTCTACAACCGGCGCGTTTGAGGGTTCATATATACTTAGACGACTCTTTCTCTAAAAAGAATAAAATAAAAACAAAATTAAAAATTTTGTAAATACCCCCGACGGATGTTGCTCATTGAAAAATAATTAAATAATTAATTCGGAAATCCCCCGACTGTATAGGAAATAAGTACATAAAGACATCTTTTTCTCAGTACGGTTAATTGGTTGAGAGTTTATTTACAAGCCCAGAAAAATCCGTCGGGGGCTGCCATTGCCATGTCTGTTCTCATTTGCATTAAAATAGTATTATAAGTAATTCGAGGTTACTTAAACGAAGGTATAAGATAAACTGCAACACGCTACAACATGCTACGTAATTTCAAGGCAGGCAATGGCAGCCCCCGGCGGATTTTTCTGGGCTTGTAAATAAACTCTCAACCAATTAACCGTACTGAGAAAAAGATGTCTTTATGTACTTATTTCCTATACAGTCGGGGGATTTCCGAATTAATTATTTAATTATTTTTCAATGAGCAACATCCGTCGGGGGTATTTACAAAATTTTTAATTTTGTTTTTTATTTATTTCTCAATCAACGTAACATAACGAAATAGGTAAGTCGAATTCAGTTAATTATAACAAGTGACTGAATGAATGATTTAGCTATTATTAGTTAGAGCTGTTAGAAGCTAAGTGATAGGCATTCTAGCACTAATCAGAATAGTTAGAATATCCTGATGCCAGTGCCAAATTCAGTCTCATTGCTCCTAGTACATTTCAACTATAAATAGAAGTGGCGCCGACTTGTTCCTACTTACTTATTATTTCAGTTAGCCGATATGTCTAAAGAATATGTGCGAAAAGCGACCTAATATACATTGTAAGCAATAAGCATGTTCGATAACTATATAGATTTTTTTATCAAGTCAGGTCTAGAAGAAATTAAAGATAAAACACTGGCGAGGTCAACAGCTCACAGAGACACTAATTTAATTAAATAGTTGGTAACTCATGTTACCTTCGACGACATACATATGTATTCATATTCATATTTATTCATATTTATTTATTTATAATAATTCGTATTACATGTCAAAAGTTATAAAAATATATGTCATAATTAAATATTAAAAATTAAAATTAAATACATAATAAATTTTCAATAATAAAATTGCAATAAAAGCATTCAGTAAAATTTGTAAGTAATTGTACACACAAACATTTAATGACGCCAGGCATACATATATCATAGTATTGGTTTTATACTAAATTCATTGTAGCTGTAAAAAGTGTGCTCGATAAGCCACAACTCCAGTTGCGATTTAAAACTGGCCAACGATATTCCTTCGGGTCAAGTAATACTGGTCAAATAGAAAATGTCTGGTGAACTGATAGGAGTAGGACCAGTTGTTTTATCCGCGCTGTTCCCGAAGACAAGAGTTATCACGGCATAAATCCTGGCGCTTATCACAGCAGACACCCAGACACGACACTGTCCGGTACTGTTAGTCCTGCTAGAACACAGATTAGATGTATTAACAGATGGGACACTAAGGCTGGGTTGCACCAAACCGTCTGTAATCGTAAGCGGTGTTCGTCAAATCTGATTGTATGGAAAGTTTGACAAGTTTCTATGGGATGACAGCTGCCGGCGCCATATTTGACGATGACCGGTCTGTGTTCGTACGTTGGTGCAACTGGCACTAAGTATATTTATAAGATAAATAGACTTGTTTTAATTGCCAATAAAAATCAGGCCCAGTTATACTGCACACACCGGCCGAACATTCAAATCAAAGCTTCTCTAAATACAGCATCGAAGTAGGATTTGATATTATCAAGTTTATAGTAGAAATAAAAATAAAATTGCCACTAAAAAATTTCGTGTCCGTAAAGTATACGTAGTTAGTTAAGGCACTGTTTGCAAGTCATTATAACCGACATCAATTTAAATTTTACATAAAAAATAAGGGCCTCTTTTTCCCAACATAAAAGCGTCTGTCAGAGAAATGTTACGTCTGTCTTTTTCTTTCATTTGACGTCAGAATAAAATAGTCTTAAGTTTAACCGACATCATTGGTCATGTTTTCCTAAAAACATGATACTAACAGAGCGTTTTTGACATTTTATAAATACTTAGCTGATTTTTACTACCACTTAAACATCGTATTATAGTTACTTATAATATATAAACGCAATTGTAATATTACGAGATGAAAGACAGAGAAATATATTTTCTTGAAATGTTTTATAAGATCAAACGCAAACTAAGTAATAAAATGTTCCAAATAAATAAGTAAGTATTACCATGACTGTTACGAACAACTTCAAAAAGCTAATTTAATTATTTAATTGTACTCCTTTGAAGATATTATATTTCAAGTTCTATGAATTTCAGTAAACAATACTCCATAATTTCTTAATGGATGGCGAATTACGAATTACGTAAACATTGTTTTTCGCAGCAGGTACTTGAAACTATTGAAAGCTGCGATTTACAAAAGACAAAAGGGTTATTGGAGCGATATTGGCACTGACCCAATTTTAAGAGATGTAAACACTTGACATCAGCTTAGTGCCGGGAAATTCCGCGATAAATACAGTATTAAAAAACCCCTTACACGTGCCAAGTGAATTCAAATCTTATATCAATGCCTATTAAAAGACTTTGACTTACACTATACGTATTTGTTTGTAAGCGGCAAGTGCGGCAATTATGCTGCCAGTATTGGGAATTGGGAAGTTTTATGCTTCCTTTCAAACAGTGTCAGAAAAGATAAGAGTTAAAGTTTTGAATAAGTAATTTACCCAAATTTGCACTGATATATTAATACTAGTCGTCGTTAACCGCAATATTTTTTAAGAATCGATATGTCGTCTGGAATTAGGCTCGTCTCGATAGACAATTATCCTCTTAGAGATCATATACATAGGCAATAAACTACTAGGTACACTATTCAATTTTTAAGGCACTATTCTGTTTCGTATTCCGTTATATTCGATCGCGCTTGGGTAGATTGTTAGATCATTGAACATTCTTGCAAGGCTTCGTATGACTAGTAGCGGCTTGCATGTAAAGTCCTGAAAATCCCGGGAATATCAAGTCCCGGGACTGTAAACCCTACGTATCAAAGAGTTGTATACCTACCGCATTAGGGATGCAAACCTTATTTGTTAACTATCTACAGTATTATTTGACTTCCGAGATCCAGTTTTAATGAGAGGTTTAAAGCAAATTCCCCAAGAGGTCGTATACGTTTAGGTACAAAGCCCGCAAGTGCTCTATGTGGGATCCCGTTAGATTCGATCGCACTCGGCTCGATTGCTAGATCATCGAATACTCTTGCAAGGTCACGAGTTGCCAAGAGCACGCCGCCGGTGCCGGCGCATGCCGGGAGCAAGCCTTATGTAGTATTAAGTATTATAATACAAACCTACAGATGTATTGCAAAATGATTTTCTTTCGGGAAAACTCGGATCTCAATCGGAATACGATGGCACCCGAACTGTCAATCAATGATTGTATTAAATGAGTGACGTTTTCATATCCATTATTATGCAACTTTATTGTGTAGTGTCAAATCTCAAAGTGTCAAAGTTACCCCTACGGCTGTAAGATGGGTACTGAAGCTAATTGAGAGAGCACGATAAATACGAACTTTTCCGATAAAGTACGAAGGAAAATCATTTTGCACTACAGCTTTTGACAGCGATTTATGTTAATAACCTTAGATAAATGGTTGCTATTAAATTATAATAGGCGCATGGCTTGATATTATTCATTATTCACTGCGTCCCTACATTAAAATAGTCTTGCTATTATTTGGAGTGGGATGCACGGAAGCGGTCGATACGAATGCGTACAGTCAGTTCCAAAAGTAGCTTGGCATATGAAAGAGGTCAAAAGTTCCTATTCCCTTGTAATAAAGACTTCTGACGTTGTCATATATGCCAACCTACTTTTGATGCTGACTGTACGTACTGCATACATAGGTACCACACCCCAACCGCCCATTATGTTACTACCGTGCAAATGTAATGCTGTTGGTAAGCAGACAAGTGAGGAAATCATGACGACATCAGTAAGACCCTGTAAACAAGAAAAAAGATAGGTACCGCATACCTAGGTACAAATTCCATTTTCACCGCGCCAAGTTACAAATACAAATAATTTATTGTATGAATGTGAGTAATAATAAAGGTGACAATCGTTCGATAGTTCTTCACAATCAGCCATTATATGGCGTACAATATTATGATTCTATTAGCATGTCATTGAATTTAGTGTTCTATTTCTAGTAATAAAATAATACGAGAAATGTCAGGGTCAATATTAAAAATAAAAATAAAATAAAATAAAAACAAGTTTCAATGTCATGCTAAAACAGGTCAATATTAGAAATAAAAATAAAATCAAATAAAAACAAGTTTCAATTTCATGCTAAAACAAGTTTCAATGTAATAAAATAATACGAGGAATGTCAAGTCAATATTAAAAATAAAATCGAATAAAAACAAGTTTCAATGTCATGCTAAACAATAAACACATCGGGTATGGTAAGTATTACATACAATGTCATTATAAATTTAAAGGTAAGGTATCATAAATTAAATTTTTTGAAAGTGTTCCTTAACATCATAATATTTAGGCACCATTTGAATAATTTGTTCTTGAATTCAATATTTACGAAGTTAAGTTACGAAGTAGCCTAACTTACCGTGAAAACAGGGTTTATTCGTTAATACGATGCGTACCTGAAAAAAAAATACATTAATTCAATCATATAAATGCTCGAAACCAATAAATGTAAAACTGTGTGACACTTTGATTATTTGAATTATAATATGTACTTTTATCTCGCGAGCGCGGGTTTGCCATTGTTGTAGTTGTGACACATACGAATAGACACAACTCACACCTGTAACAGGTGTGAGGCTTTTTTTTTAATGCTGTATTTGTCTGAATTTAGTCCCCGCGAAGGGTACGGGCGGCTAAATCCTAAATGAACCTGATAAATGATTATCTCTTAAGTAATTTTGTGATTCTGGGCGTCGATGAGATGAGAGATGAAATGATGATAGGTGAATAACTGATGTGTGATGAGTTATTCACCTATCAGTTATTCACCTCTTACGCTGACGCACACATAGACAATGTGCATGTATAGCTCAACACACAACCAGGGCTCACCCGAGCTCGTGAGATAAGATAAAAGTATCTACCTACTATACTTTACTACGTATAGTGCGACACATCCCCCCCGCGGCGAATCTCGTACATCTATGGACAATTGTACGGATTGGGCAGTGGAGGGGCGCGCCTTCGTGGATGACACGCATAATAAGGAAAACATACGAAGCGGAGTGAAATTGAAAGTATCAAGTAAATACCTAACCATATACTGGTATAAATTGTGGTGACCAATAGTCCAGGAGTCAACTATTGCGTATTAAGATGTCACAAATTCGCTCGTTTACTTCAGATTGGCCTGGCACTTCTTATCCCATCATAATAATATATATTTTATCGGTACTAACGCAGACTCAACCGAAGCCCTTAGAGTTGACGACGAAGCTCTTACTCAAGGGCACTCACAAGGGCTCGAATATACTCGAAGGGCCCTCGGTTGACCGTGAGGTCTATTCAACTAAGTGTATTGAACTGGAATCAGTTTGGTATTACAGTACCGTCAACGAAGGAAAACTTGCCGGAATTAATATAAGTCAATTTTGACATAGTTTTAGGTAAAGAGGTCCTAAGCAACATACTTAAAGTAGGAACTTGTGGATGGGGGTGGAGCTAACGGGCAAGGGGAGGTGTAAAGTTCCGTTTTTTTTTTAATTTTAAAGACGACGACGATTGAGACAGCGCATTATTAATATATCATTACGTAAAAATCCTATATAAAATCTCATCAAATCAAGTTTGGTAGACTTGCTTTTGGCAACCAGAGATTGCCTTGTGACCATTCTAAATAAAAAGTGCTATTGTCGCACAATTAATTTTATTGCCTAAAGTTTTATGGCTCTTTGGCCGATTACCGAACAAACTATGTTACGCTCACTCCTTGTGCCTAGTTATCGTGTAAAATAAAATGCCAACTGAATTCAGACTCAAATTTTACAATGAAGTTATTAAAACTGGTAATAAAGTACCACGTAAATTTCGAATGAAGGAGTTAGTGCCGCGTTTGCTAGCTAAACATAAACACCAACACAAGGCATTTTGTACTTCCAGCTCGTTTTATGATACGGGTAAAGGTGCTTTTATGAGCACCTTTACGATTCTATGTTAGACACACGCTTGACATACGTAGATAACATTTTAATGTGCGATTGTTCATTGAACCGTCTCGTTGTCTTATATTTTTGAGCTGGAGATTCTTTTGATACCCAAAAGTGGCGGCAATTCTAAGATTGAGTCTGGATAATGAATGCTGAGAGAGAGATTTATTTAAAACTTTTTAAATGACAACTATAATACCTTTGCTAAATGTGTCACTTAATTGCCGAATCAATGGATAATGTTATTTATTTTCAAATGTCATTAAAAACTGTTCAAACTATGTCAACAAATATGTTTTTAAGTAAAAAATAATTGCTAAAGTAAAAAAAAGACACGGAACGGAACGGAGCGTGAATCATCCTTTATACACGGTGTTGCATCACGCTGGTTTTTTTAATTTGCCGCCATTTTCTAGTCTCAGCGTTAATTAGCCAGACTTTGTTTATTTTTTTGTCATATCCACACTCACCGAGGCGAGCTTTTTATGAGCATTTTTAAAGATTTTAAAACACTTTACGTAGCAAAATATCATACTTTTATGGGCACGTCACTTTTAAAGTCACTTTTGACGCAAAGTAAGTCGAATGTTGCCTTAAAAGCCCATTTACCATAACGCAAGAACTTGCATGCGATTTTCATTACATTGCGGGATTTGGTCGTCCTCGTCTTACCTCAGTAGCCCGCAGCCCGCAATGTAATCAAAATTGCGTGCAATTTCTAGCTCTGTGTAAATCGGCCTTAAGATCCAATAAAGCCGCGTATGAGCTTGTACCGGGCTGGGTTTGTGTACCGAGTGAACCCTCCAAATGAAGCTTTGCAATCACTCACAGGTTTGTAATTAAAATTTTCAACGCCGATGACGCCTATAATTCGTCGGATGCTTTTTGAAACCGCGTCGACAATATAGGGAGACACCACCAATAATGGACACTTTAAGCTGACAAGCACCAGTAATGGACACTTCAATCCTTATTCAAAGAGCATACGGTTTTAAATTGATTGTGCTATAAAAAATACATGACTCTTATTTTCTTTTAGTTAAGAGTCAATGTACATCATTGGGCCTTGTCCATAACTGGTGGTGTCACCCTAGTCAACATAAAACTAATGTATGCTTTGAAGCAGAGTTTAAAGTGTGTTCTTTTGTAACAAGGGCTTGTGAGGTTTATATATATATGTAACAAAATTCGAAATAAATATTTGTTAAACCAATGTTGGGCATTTTGACGCATGCGATTAAATTTTATAGTTGTGTAATTATTTTATAATGCAAAAATAAATGTATAATTTCGAGAATAGCGCATGGTTTCTGTGCACGAAGCTGAGGATCACAAGAAATTAGTACGTAAGGTTGAACTGTAAGTACTATTGAATAAGAGCTATTGAGGTGATCTGTAGACCTATTATGCCATCCAATCCAAGATCCACATCTAGACTGCATGGATTGAACCTTTGCTATCCAGCCCATAACTCTGCTCACTTTGAAAAAAGTATACTATTTATGTCCGTAAAATTTTTCAATCATTTACCTGAAGAAATAAAGTCCTTAGATTATATTGAATTCAAGAACAAAAAATTCAAATGGTGCCTAAATAAGATGTATTATGATGTTAAGGAACACTTTCAAAAAATTTAATTTATGATGACTTGTTCCTTACCTTTAAATTTATAATGACATTGTACTTACCATACCCGATGTGTTTATTGTTTAGCATGACATTGAAACTTGTTTTTATTCGATTTTATTTTTAATATTGACTTGTCATTCCTCGTATTATTTTATTACATTGAAACTTGTTTTAGCATGAAATTGAAACTTCTTTTTTTTTTTGATTTTATTTTTATTTCTAATATTGACCTGTTTTAGCATGACATTGAAACTTGTTTTTATTTTATTTTATTTTTAATATTGACCCTGACATTCCTCGTATTATTTTATTGCTAGAAATAGAACACTAAATTCAATGACATGCTAATAGAATCATAATATTGTACGCCATATAATGGCTGATTGTGAAGAACTATCGAACGATTGTCACCTTTATTATTACTCACATTCATACAATAAATTATTTGTATTTGTATTTGTATTTGTATTTGTATTTTTTACGTTTTTACAATTGCCTGCCATTTTAACAAATTTTCAAAAAGTGATTTAAAAAAAACCATATTGTTATCGAACCTGCTCAAAAACACGAAAATCGCTTAAGAAAGGCCACTTGTAGAGAAATAGTCCTACATTGGACGAAAATGAAACCATTTCTGGCCAAGCTTGAAAATGAGGTACTTACTTCCACAATGCAATTAGTTAAATTTCCCACCCAGTAGCCGGTAGTCTGTTTGTCCGTGTAAGGCGACTTCCTGACTTGGCGGGGCGGGATCGATATGTGATATTTATTCTTTGACGTAAACTTACTGACGTCGCAAAGATTTTCACTTGACATAATACTGTCTGTATTACGTTTGCGCAGTAGTAATATCATGCGCAGAAGCGGAGCAGTACCGCCTTCGCATCGTCCCGCTACCACGCATCCCGCGCCAGTCAGGAAGCACTCATTTAAATGTAGGGGCGTAGTAAGAAATGGTATCGCGTCGACTGACAGCTGACACTGACATTTGACACTTTTCTCATATCGTACTGCCTCCGCACCGACAAATCAGGAAGTCGCCTAAATGAAACCATTTCTGGTCAAGCTTGAAAAGAAGGTACTTGCACCAACGCAATTAGTTAAATTTCCTACCCAGTAGCCGGTAGTCTGTTTGTCCGTGTATCATGGTTCACAGCACGCCGGTAGTCTGTTTGTCCGTGTATCATGGTTCACAGCACGCCGGTGGTATGTTTGTCCGTGTATCATGGTTCACAGCACGCTCGTAGCCCCACAAAAGCGGCACATCACTACCCTTTAGGCAATAAGCGGCAACGCCGGAAGGCTGGGAGCAATCACGACGCAGGAAACTACAATTTGACGTCAATTTCTCGTCGCCCTCGCACGACGAATTAGCGTCCCTAGTCGTAGCACACATTATACATCCGATAGAGATTCGTGACCATTTTTAGGGTTCCGTAAAGGGGTTAAAACGGAACCCTATTGCTGTAACTCACGCGTCCGTCCGTCCGTCCGTCTGTCGTCTGTCAGCCAAACGGTTGGAGCTAACAGTCTTAAAATTTTCACAGTACATCTTGGTGGTCCAAAGCCACACAAATAGTCAAAACATATTTTTAAATGTTTGAAGAGGGGCTCCCATACAGCTATGCGCGAAAATAAACCAAATTAATTTTGCGGTGGGTTCAGAACCCTAAATGTGCAAAGTCTGACTCGCACTTGGCCGGTTTTTTAACTGTTTGCAAAAAGCAATATGATCATCATAACCGGAGGGTTATGACGATCATATTTTCTTTTGCAAACATTAGGATTGCATTAGGTGTCGAAGCGGAACCCGGTCTCTAGCCTAGCTAGGAGTAGCTAGAGACCGGGTTCCGCTTCGACACCTAAATCAACAGATTTGGCGGACTATAGTTTTACAAAAGCTACTCCAACTAGGTAAGAGTTTTCACTGTTTTCTCACAATATTTTCGTTCACCGAAAAGCCACAGTACCCTTACCATGAGTTTGCAATGTTTGCATTATCGTACTCACTAGCGACCGGGTAAACGATTTAGTATGGCGATTCTTAGTTCTATTGCGTAACCGCCAGAGGCGCTGTACTTTTGTCTATACTAAATCGTTTACGCAGTCGCTAGCGAGTACGGTTATATGTTATGCAAACATTGCAAACTCATGGTAAGGGTACAGTACTGCACTCTACGTATAGGTGCGAATGCAAAGCAACCAAGCAACGTGGCTATTGAATTTTACTTGATCCGTCACATTCATCATCATCATCATCATCATCAGCCTATATACGTCCCACTGCTGGGCACAGGCCTCCTCTCATAGATGAGAGGGATTGGGCAGTAGTCCCCACGCTGGCCCAGAGCGGGTTGGGGACTTCACATACAACTTTGAATTTCTTCGCGGATGTATGCAGGTTTCCTCACGATGTTTTCCTTCACCGAAAAGCTAACGGTAAATATCAAATGATATTCCGTACATAAGTTCCGAAAAACTCATTGGTACGAGCTGGGATTCGAACCCACGACCGCCGCTTGACAGCCGCATGCTTGAACCACTGGGCTACCGTAGATCCGTCACATTATGACTACTGAAACAACTGTATTAATTCTGTGCACTGTGCATTTAGATCGGGTGTGCCTCTAAGGGTGACTCGTAGCAAATTGACTTTAAAGTTGACACACTCTGCCTCTTCCAGACTGTCATATGTCCAGACAAGTCTGGTCACAAACATGTCCTTTTGGTCGCAATGACGTAGTGCCGTAAAATGACTATAAATAAATAGTCTAGCCTATCAATTTGTTAGGAAATGGACATTTAGAGGAAGGTAGTAAACACGTCGAAATAATATTGATAGACTGAACTAGGTATTTAGAGTGTAGGTTCTTATTGACATTAACTATAAGACATTAAATTCTGAATAAATATTTCAACTCTGAACCGGTTATACGCAACGCAACTAGCGTTAGATTGAGACCACCGAAAGGACAAATATTCTTCTCAAATAAAAATATCATTGTGAGCATTTTATTTGGGTGTTATTAAAATTAAATCTAAAAAATCGAAAATATTCCTTCACCTGCTTATTCAAGTGGTTGAGTAAACCGGTATAATTAAATAATTTGTTAAAGGTAGCATTACCTACATATTGTAGGTATAGGTAAATAATTTAATTGACGTTCGAAAATTGTGCTTTGACGTGAAAGTGCTTGGGTATAAAAATACCTACCTATTCATACAGCCAAAGGCTATACAGCTAATTACGCCCTGTATTTGTAAATATAAGGTATATTTTGCCAGTAAAATGGATTCTAGATTTTATCAAAACAACTATAATTATTTAGTACAAAAGAAATAATTGTTTCTGAACCATGAATAGAACCGATAATTGAAACTGACTGATTGTATCAAAACCAACCAAAAATGTTGGCGAAAATAATTTACTACTAAATACTAAATGTTGTTCCAAGTAAATCTATTATCAGAATTCTATGCTGATAACTTATAGACAAATTAAACCGAAGTCTATGGCCTGATAAATGAACCAATTTAAGCCCAGAGGCATTTTATCGCGTACAATCAAAATGTCTTGCCCTGCATGGTTTAGTTTAATCTATTATTTATCGATTTATTACTGTTGCGTAGTGTTTAATTAATATAGTTAATATGCCATAAGATTAGTGTTACATTTATAACTTTTCTCACTACGGTCAACCAATAGGGATGTTGACACCAAATAAGACAATCAATGAATCCGAATTTTCTCGAAAAAGGGTCAAATTCTCTATCAAATTGTGAAAAAAGTAATCCAAAAGAATAAATAATTACATAATTATAACTCTTCAAAGTTTTAGGAGGGGGCATTTTTTGTCCCTTTTCCGCAAAACGCCCCGTTGTATTGAACGATCGTCATTTACTATGGCGCTCGAGGTCAGTGACGTCACTGACCTGTAGCTTGTAGCGTTTTCTCTCTCTAACTAAAAACATTCTAACGGTTGTAGTTTCGTTATTTTTTGAGATATTTGAATAGTATTTTCACTTTTTGGCATAGTTTTATGTATTCTTTCGTATGGAGTATTAATAAATTTTAAGTCAACATCCCTATTTGATATCCGCCACTTCGTATCTTGTCATAGTGACATTAATGTCAGATTTAGAAACTTTCCCAGCAGCCCAGCAGTGGGACGTATACTACATGGATTGATAAAGACGACCACTTTGGTATAGTGGGTAGTGAAGTGACCCTGATTATGAAGCGCGGAAGTTCTAGGTTCGAATCCCTGTATGTTGCAGTATCACTATGACGAGCACGAATGCCTATTTCTTCAGCAGTCTTGGTTGTTCTATATTTTGTTACGTAATCTATCTTTATTAGATACTAGCTGTTGCCCGCAACTTCGTCTGCGTAGAGCTCGGTTTTTAGTTAAAACATCTTAATATCCAGGAAACGGTATAATAATTGTGGTAGGTACTTATACCCGGTGAGACCAAATTATTAATATGCTGTACAGATATATAAATCGGTCAACCCAAATTCTCAACCCCTCTAAAAATCCCTTTAGGTACCTACTTATTGGTTAAAAACTCTCATTTACTTAGGCTATTTTTTGTGTGAGTTGACACGTATCTTGTCGTTTTCTCTTCGTTCCTGTACGTATTTAATTATGGACCTGTAGAAATTTCGTTTCAAACATCCACAAATCCACAAATCCTGAAATCATTTAAACAGTCTTTTTGTGAAATGAAAGTCTCTCAATTAAAATAATGTTGCTCCCCATACAAACTTTGAACCCCTTTTTAACCCATTGAGGGGATGAATTAAAAAAAACGCCGAAATTTGTTTTGTTGTATTTAAACAGAGACTGTAAAAAATTTGAAGTCTCTCTATTAAAAAATTTTTGCTCCCCATACAAACTTTGAACCCCTTTTTAACCCCTTGAATTAAAAAAAACGCTGAAATAAGTTTTGTAGTATTTAATTTAAACAGTTACTGTAAGAAATTTGAAGTACCTCACTTAAAAAAAATTTGCTCCCCATACAAAATTTGAACCCCTTTTTAACCCCTTTAGGGGATGAATTTCGAAAAACGCTGAAATTACTTTTTTTGTAATATTATAAGGAACTTTCATACAAAGTTTGAAGACTCTCACTTTAAAAAAAAATTGCTCCCCATACAATATTTCACCCCTATTTTCAACCCCTTAGGAGACGAAAATTTTGAAAACGCAGATATCACTTTCATTGTCTTATTTTAGGGAGTCTTTGTACAAAGTTTCAAGTCTATACCTTTAAAAAATTATTGCCCCCCATACAAACTTTGCACCCCTGTTTTACCCCCTTAGGGGTGGAATTTCCAAAAATCCCGTCTTATCCCTTGCCTCCGTTATATAACCCAACTATAGTGTAAATTTCAAATTTCTAGGACCGGCAGTTTCGGCGGGGCGGTGATTAATCAGTCACCCATCAACTTTATATATATAGATTAGCAGCAGGTAAAGTTCAATAATATAGTAAGTTTAATCGTCTTGGTTTGACTAATGCGTAGAGTTCTTAGACTTGAACTCTCATAAGTCATATTTAAGGCTTTTAAATAGTCTAGAATTTCATTGCTTTCGTTGTGACACGAAATTTTTAATATAATTTTTTGAGCTAACTTTTCTGTGACGACGGATCCAATTAGAAAAAATTGAACTCAACCAAGTTTAAATAAAGTTTAAGCTTGATTGAATAAAAAACTTTCTGTCAGAATGTCTCTTTGTACCTTTGCAATTGTATTCCTCAAATTAAATTCGTACAAGTAATCAAATTGTACAGGAGTAGAATATGTCTGATAGGTACCTAAATATTTTTATAGATAACACTATGTTATTACCACTATCAAAAGGTAAACCACACTTCCTCTTTGATAGGGCGAGTAATAAAACAAAAGATAACTCATATTTTCGTGAGGCCCAGTGTAGATACAAAAGAATGTGCTATCTACAAAATTAAAGAGCAAGTAAGTACTGGGCGAGCGAGCGTTGCTCGGCGTTACCCGAGCATGCGACCTAGCTACATCGATTGTTTGCAAACATAGGAAATTTCATCGAAATCGTTAGTATCGTTTCAGAGATCCCTGAAATAAATATATATAGAAGTATATAGCTACACGAATTGCTCGTTTATTAGATATAGATACATAAAGTTGTTTCATTTTGTGAGTTTCAATGTACATTTTGTTGCCTGTGCAGTGCCCTCGACGAAGATTCAGTTTAAGGTTGGGTTTAATCTATATAGGTAGTACAGTCATGGGAACCAATATGTATACACTTTTTCACCTTATTCCATTGAAATAAGGTCCAAAAATGTATACATATTTATGCCCTCAACTGTACAGTGCATTACCGGCAAGCGGGTATTAATTGAAACTGATATTAATATATTCCATTTAGCAATTATTTCCATGTTTTAGCAAATCATAATTATGTGAATTCACTGCAAAAATAAATTACGCACCGTTAATGTACTACGTGCACTGCTTAAGATAACGTCATAGATAGTAAACAGAACACTAATGCCTTGGTCTCACGTACCAAGTAAAAGTTCCATACTAATTTTACTGTCTCGCCCGTTTTGCTCGGTACGTGTGAACCTGGCATAAGGGCTGTCATTTGTACTGAGTTGTCAATTTACTTTGCTACATTGCTGGCAATTAAAATTTTTGTTAGAAAATGAGTGAAGTCAGAATTTTGGTGCGCATGGTTAGGTTAAGAAACTACGTTTAAATACCCAACTTAAGGCGCATGGTAGGGCAAGGCCTTCCCCATACAAACTTTGTGCACGTTTTATTCGTCGGTTTTGGCACTAACAAATATAATATATTTTTTGGTTGTACATATTAGATATGCGAAGATCGTGATGTGAAAATTTTCAAATATTTCAAAAAGATTCAAAATTAAAAAATTAAGAAAAAAAAATAATAAAAAAAATTTACATCACGAAATAGCTATCAGAAAAATAAGCATAATGACCAAAAATCATAACTTTAATGCAAACACAAACGAAGTAAATCCTGCGCAAAGTTTGTATGGAGAGAGCTTGCCCTACCCCTCCTCTTAAAGAAAAGCCCGCTTGCCAGTAACACACGGTATAATTAACTAAGTGTATACTATTAATCCGTTCTAAATTGCATTTATGACTGCATTTATGAATACACTTCTTTTTGTCCACGACAAATGAAGACAAAAGACAGTCGCATCAACAAAGTCAAAGCAAACACAATTACTGGCGCAAACAAAAGGGAACCAGCCATGTCATTCACAATTTCTTTCGCCTCATTTCACTAATCACCTAGTATATGTTTACTTTTCCTAACACAAACCTCTGGCCTGGATAATCTTCGATGAGTCAAGTCCACTAAGCATCTACGCTATGCTCTCGCTCCTGTGAGCGCTAAACCCGAGCCACTCCACTAATTTCAGTACGACTCTTAGTGCCAGTTGCACCAACGTACGAATACAGACCGGTCAACGTTAAATATGCCGCAGGCAGCCGTCATCCCATAGAAATTTGTCAAAGTTTCCATACAATCAGATTTGACGAACACCGCTTACGATTACAGACGGTTTGGTGCAACCCAGCCTTAGTTTGACAATATCCAGCCAGCCAGCTGGAAAAACTGACCGTCTTTTCTTTATCATTATCCTGACTAGAATCGTTTGTATTACTCGGCGCCATTGAGGCTTTACCTAAGGACCTTCAATGTGCACTAAAGAATATTTGTATTGTAATCTTCAGCCTGTGCGTGTGCATGATATAACATAGTGTGCCATCAAGCATCCTACTTCTTTATTATTGACCTCTCTGAACACCGGAAATTGAATTATTTATATTTTATCTATTTATCGTATGGCAATTGCCAATTGTTTGTAATCGAATACAACGCGTAAATAAGTAGAGGTCTGACTTACACTGGTTACCCAGTGAGGTGATACGAAGCGGTTTAGTATGGCGGACTGAGCCGGGGCATTATGTCATCAGACAGATCGACGCATTAGCGGCTGACGGCGCGGCGTCGTTACCAGGGGGCCCATTGAGAAATGCATTTTGCATTACAAACTGATTCCTTTATTTCTTGCGTAATATATTCCAATGATTTGTTATTTGTTTCATACTTTTTATTTTATTTCTATCTGTGAGTTCCTGTAATAGGCTTTAAGACTACTACCTACGTTTTAAGTACCTAGCTGTTGGTACTAGGCCGTCCTCTCCCGGCGAAAAAAATATACAATGCCATTCTTTTGTTATCTGCCCTGTGATCCCAGGGACTGGTAGACGACGGGGTATAAATAAATAAATGGAACAATAGTAATTGTTTGGTACAGTAAGCAAATACATGTTTAGACATTATCTTTAGTGGTCAAAGTATATTTGGTCAATTTTCATTTTTCCGAATTTACCACATGCCAAAACATACAATTTCCAAAAAATTTTACTTTGCAAATACATGTTTAGACATTGTTTTATTTAGGCATAGTTTATTTCACCAACTTTCATTTCATTGCCCTGAGGGGATGCAAATGAACCCTAACCTAACCGAACTTTTACAATACCTGACGGACGTGTCATGTGCGTGTCATAATTGACAGTTGGACGACGCGCTAGCGTATCGACGGCCCACGCGCCGCGCGCGCGGGGTGCCTAATATTCCTCTCTGAGGGATGTAATGTAAGTGAACCCTAACCTAACAACCCGCTCTAACACGCGTGAGTTTACAATTAACCATCCCACTCTCTATATTTTGATTGATTATTTGGATACTGGATCAATCAAAATTCCATCCGTGTTAGAACAATAAAAAAGCTACCCTTTTTGTAAAAAAAAACATATCACTGCTATTGACAATTACGAAATAATCAGCATAAAAGTTTATTTTTACGATGATATTTAGGATTTTTTCACAGAGTTGCCAAAGCATTTTTCAATGTTTTGTTACTTTGTTTCTTTTTTAATTCTACAGTATTTTTTGTGTAGTGTAAATTCTACATTATTTCTTCACACTCTGATAACCTCAAAATTTAATATTTTCGTCGAGTCATGAACTGGTCTCGCCTTAAAGTAATTTACGTGTGCTCGTATCGGTCTGTGACAGATCGATGAAATTGAATGCAATTGCACTACTCGTAATTCTTTCAGCCAGCATTGTCTGCCAGGTCGATTTGGACGATTTGTATTCCGTCCCGTATATCAGTCTCGGGATTGAAAGGGATAGCTAGTGTTCTTTTTTGTCGATTTTCGTCATTTAGTTCGATTCGTACTTATTGCTGACAAAGGAAGGTCTTCGGGAATGCGATTTTGTTCTTTCTACGCGCGTGCTTCATTCGTTTAATGGAGGTAAAGGTTTGCAGTGTATTAAGCCATAAGTATTAACGCTTAAACAGTCCAAATTAAAATTAATCCATAATTTAAGTCTCTTGCCATTGTAAATTATTTTGCGTCGTCTTTACCGTCCCAAAATTATTTGTGTGATAAAATCGCTTTGTAGCAATACGACCACCCGTAGTCTACCTCTGTTGATATTTACATTTATTAGTGTAATTAATAAAGTTTTATTTTCTTTTAATATTTATTTTAGGGGTGTATCGATATTAATATCTACACTTGACATTACTGACGTAAAAATGGCTCACCCCGCCGAGCTCTGATTATTACCTGTTTTTCTTGAACAATCAATACGATTTGTCTTGTATTCCCAGAAACTCTTACCTGCACTTAATCCATACAATTAATAACGTGATTTTTGTAAAGTAACTTATGTATAAAATATCATATAATATTTAACAGCTGCTTTTCGATGAAGGAACCAAAACATCGTGATAGACCGGTCCAATATCAAAACCACGATCTCCAGGTTGAGAATCGCGTGTCTTAGCGATCCGCTATAGTACAGTCACCATCAAATATATCTGTACTCTTCAGGGTGCTCAAAAATATCTGAACATGCACTCTAACGCCTTGACAATAGAGGCGTGTTCAGATATTTGTGAGCACCTCGTTTGCTCCGATATATCTGATGGCGACTGTACTTGTATCTCACGAGCGCGGATTGGCCATAGTTGTAGTTGTGACAAATACGAACACAAAGACAGTCTGAACTCATAGCTCCTACACTAACGCACACAGAGACAATGTGCATGTATAGCTCAACACACAACCATGGCTCACCCGCGCCAGTGAGATACAAGTAGTATCTATACCTACAGTGGCTTCCACTCGGTTGCAGTGGGTTCAAAATATGTAGGTATATTATGTATGTAGTATATGTACCTATATGGTTGTGGCGACTTTGTTGAACAATGTCGCTGGAAGAATAATAGTCAATACAATTCGCGGACACCCATACATTTCGGATGGTATCTAACGAAATAAATAACTGTTACAGAATATAAGTATACGAGCCACTATTTTAACTTGTTCCACGGTCATTTAATGGTTGCTGTACCCGAGCAGTAAGACACGTGACTTTCCACCTAGCCCACACAACAAACCTGGCCCACTCGACGAATTTGTACAATTGTCCATAAGTTGACAATTTTGTAAAATTGTACCTTTGTGGCATAGGTCCCTGAAAGCACTAATACCACTGGTTTTGCAAATAAAATGTACTAAATAACATTTGAGATAATTTTAATGGTGACTTTTCGGTGAAGAAAAACATAGCGAGGCAATGAGGGCTTTAAATACCGAATCGATACCGATACCGAAGCGAACCCTGGGCCCTTTCAGGATACAACAGGGTAAACTGGTGTAAGGATGATTACCCGGCCAACAAACTATTGTCTTGACAAGTTGACAGCTCTTGGCTCTTAACTATTTAGCTTAACTTTTTAAATTCAAAAGTACAACATGGTACTCTTAAACAGAGTACCTATAAAATATTATTAACATATCTATTATATACTTAGAATCTACTAAATTAAGAGCGATACCAATCTGGTAACTAATTCTAGTTCGCCACGAGAGGCTGTGTGGGGATCACTACAATATATTCCTTATTGTACCTTCGAACTTTTTGGGTACTAAATATGTTTTGATTAGATTTAAATGGCCATGGAAATGTGAGTCGATCGATAGTTTGACACTGGAATGCAGTTAGTATACTGTACTGTACCAATACCAAATATTTTAACCGTGGCAGTATCGTAGCTATTTACAAGCGCGAGATGGCTATCATAAAAGATGTTATTTATTTGAACTGCCTATTACGTAGCACGAAAGACTTGTCAGAAATACTCCACGGAAATACTCGATATTCGAGTACCTACTTGAGTACTTTGGACAGAATTCAACGGGTTTGCGTCTCCTTGGTAGGAATTTCAACTCTACGGTTATGAAATTAGAATCTCGTTTGCAACAACGTATGAGTTTGTGTAGGTTAGTTTTATATTTATCGATTGTGTTTAAGGCACTGACAGTAGGTAGGCTTATTTGTCGCGTGTAACTCGGTTTCAAGGAAAAAGTTAGAAAATATTCCGGAGGAAAACATTCTACTTTACTCATGCCAATTGGTAAGGGCGGAGAAGGCCGATTCGTTTGTTTGCATTACTTACATGTCAAATATTTCTAGTTATCTTCCAAGTAGGGCTGCCATCCGTCCGGGTTTTCCCGGATTTGTCCTAGTTTGGAGGCCGTCCGGGGGCCGTCCGGGGGGGTGTCAAGAAGTGTCCATTTGACACTTTTCATGTAAGGAAGCACCTCATTGAATTTAAAGGTCTTGTTTTTTAAAAATATTATTTTCGGACTCGTCCGGGGAAAAAATGCGATTTACGCCAAATGTCCGGGTTTTTTGAATCTTTGTCCGGGTTTGGCGAAATTCGAGATGGCAGCAATTTAAATAACTGTATTTCCACTTTTCCTAATCTAGTTCTTTTACAGAGGATGCGTTGCGTGTCGCGGTTAACGTCCAACTCGCTCTTACTTTCTACCTACATATCTCAAAATACTTATTCTACCTACATTTAATACATATGGATATATATCTTAACACCTACTTCCAAGCAAGATCGAATTTTTAGTCTTTACTAAACTATTGAGTTACATATTTATTATTTGGTTTTATTTAGTAATTTCTATCTGGTATAAGAAAATAAAAATAGGTAATACTTACATTAGGGAACAAACTGATCGATCTAATCCTGCTTGTGCACACTTGTTTACACAAAGTTTGTGCTAAGTAAAGGCGGACTCCCATACTTACAACGTGAAAATGTCGACCATGCTTTTCTCATGAGTGACGTATTCTTGGAGTTTGTATGTTTCTGCTCTCATGCGGCTGCTTTTTTGCCGCAAATATATGTAATATATCATTCAAATTTTAACCTTTTGTGCTTTGTGGAAAGCAATATTATTTTGACAAAATTAAAATTGGTACCAGTTGACAATCGAAATTATACGAACATTTTAAAATTATTTTTTTCCATTCTTACTATAATAATATAAATGCGAAAGTGTGTCTGTCTGTCTATTACCTATCTTCACGCTTAAACTGCTGAACCAACTTAGATTAAATTTTGTATGGTAGTTTGAGTCCTGGGGAAGGACATAGGATACTTTTTATCCCGGAAATCACCCCTTAAGGTTAAGGGAATGGATTCTTTTATGGAAGAGCGATAACTTGGTAACCACCTGAAATAAAGGACCAGTAATTAAATTCTAAAGCAAAGGACCGAGTTCAACGTGGACAAAGTCGCGGGCAAAAGCTAGTATGTGTATATTTTATTATATTCTAACATTCTATTGCTAAAAGTGGAATTAAAATAACATTCACATGAAATTTGATTTACCTTTACACCAACCTCAATTCCTCAATAAACAGACCTTGACTATATAATATAGTATATTATATATATTACATAAAGGGATCGGAATCAAATCGCGTCACTGGACAATGTTAAAGGCCGAAGGTCAACCTATTTATACCCATGGACCTTCGTGGACTATATTACGAAGTTAATTTCGAATTTCTGTGGTATAGCTGGTTCGGGTTCTATACCCGAACCAGCTATACCACAGAAATTCGAAGAGAACTTACCGGGATCACTATACAGGCAAACATTCGGGTGAGGCCAAACGTAATAGTTAATTTAACGTAGTAATTTTGTGAGTTGTGAAATGCGTAATTTCAGCTCACAACTCACGAGATTACGCTTGTTTGGCTTCAACCTTCAAGAGGCTCATAACCGAACGGTTTGGAGTGGTGTACCCTTATCATGAGTTTGCAATGTTTGCATTACCGTACTCGCTAGCGACTGCGTAAACGATTTAGTAGGTATGGACAAAAGTACAGCGCCTCTGGCGGTTACGCAATAGATCTAAGAATCGCTATACTAAATCGTTTACGCAGTCGCTAGCGAGTACGGTAATGCAAACATTGCAAACTCATGGGAAGGGTAGGTGGTCGAGAGAGTCACCCATAGTCCCATAGTAGTCATGTTAGTCAAACATAAGGAGAAGAATAAGCAAATAGGATCGTTGAAAAGTTATCTTACCGCTTTTGCAAGAATTATTTTTTTACAAATTCTTGCAAAAGCATAGCATAGCTACAAGTGACTTGTATTAGACTGTAAAACTTTTGTTTTGTGAGTAGTTGTGAGTTATTAAGTAGAGCGTAATTTCAATAATTCAAAAAAATATATATCATTCGTTCCTCACTGATAATAACTGTTACTTAATCTAATTTAGATCCTTAATTTACTACCTTCAAACACGAATTCCATCCAAGCCAAGAAATTTAATTATCAGGCACCTATTGGTGACCCACACTTTACCACGTCTAAGCAAAAATGTAGTAACTTCATTAGTCATCCATAAAGTTCCTCCGTTTTAACTTTACCTATACTCTGCCTTCGTAGAAGAGAATGCAACACTCGCAAACTCAAAACACGTATACAGGTTTTGTTCTTAATTCAATGATGTAAGGTGCACAATTGTGTGGATATTTATGATTTTAGCTGTGCAATTACAGCGTTCTTCGTTGTTTTGCTGCAATTGGAGTGTATTTAAAAGATAATGGATGAGCAGGGCGTGTGGCTGGTCACGGCTGGCAGTCACGCGGCAGGATTGAATTAGATGGAAATTACTGTTATTCTGGAAAGAACTATAATTTTGTTTACCGTTGGGATGGCATTTGAAGGGAGATGGCAGTTTTCAGTGCACAATTAATGATAAACTGTGTTATAACGGGTAAATAACTTTTAATTTAAGTAGAAGTGATACTTTAGAAAAAAGGAGCAACAGACGTCATTTGAAACGTTTTAATCCATTTAATGTAGGTAAAGTATTATTTTCATTGTTAGCCAACTAATAATGGATGCAATTTATTTGTAGAAATATTCTGCTTCCCCAAAAATTTTACAGCCTAAGTCTCGGGAGGATGCGTTGCCTTGCTTTTGTCAGTAGTTATAGAAACAGCGAATCCTCAAATGTATAAAGGATTAGCAACGCGCTTTTGACTCTTCTAGAGTTACGTGCCTGCCGGCCGTAAAACTGCGTGCTAACATTACAAACATAGGTACTTGTTACTATTACACCAATCGACCGAACTAAAGATGAATTGCACTTGCTGTCTAAAATTGCGTAGCTATAAAGATAGATGGTTTATCTTGTCGTGGGTTGATCTAGTACCATTTATATATTCAATAAAGACATTGTTTCTATCGCTTGGAATGTTGGAAAATGGTAGTGCCACTAGTGCCTGACAGGAATAAACGATCGTCATAAGTCTGTATTACGCATTTTATAGATAACGTGAAACATGACTGGTATGATACGATTCCGATATGCGGAGAGATGGTAATGAACGAACATACCTAATTATGTACATATAAGTATTAAATTTTGATTTGTTGATCATGTGTAAGTTTCATACATAAAATGTGTGGTCCTGTGGTTGACTGGTATAGATTACTATATTGTGAAAACGACTTTATTTTTAAGGGTTACACAGAATTTTTTGAACCTTTAAAGTTAAACGACCGTCTATTTATTTTATTTATGTATTTGGAGAACAAGCATAGGTACATAGTTGTACTTAAGAAATAACTTACTGATTAATTTTAACTAAAACATGCATCTAAGTCCTAAACAGTTCCGACCAAGATATTTATGAACTGACTGTACGGTCAGCCAATGAAAATGTTGAGCATACTTAGAACCTTGTCACATCGAAATCTAAGAAATATTTAGACCGAAACGTCATAAAATTTGAAACCTCTTTAATTTGACAAAGTACTAAAGTGCTCAACATTTTCGTTGGCCCACTGTACACGCTGTAGCTCTTTAGCTTAGGTAGAATTTCTTCCAATGAATCGATTCTCCTGAAACAATGGATTGGATAATACTTTAGTGTCGCGACACTCAAGTTGCGCAAGAACCCACAATGTCGCGATAAGTGTCAAGTGTCACAGTGTCAGTCAACAGTCTCGCAACAAGACCGTTTAATGCGCGGTTGACATGACAATAAAATCAGATACCTATGTGTCAACTATACGTGTTCAAAGGAGCGAATATTTTTAATTTCTAAAGGAATGTCGTAAAGTAACTATGAATAAAACAATGCAGGTCAATGACAACTATCCAGATATTCTTTTTTACATTACCATGATAACAAACAGGCATACGGTCTGCCTGGTGGTGTGTAGACAGCAGACACCGTAGCGTACGTAAGCTGGCGACTCCAGAATTATCATAAGCACGCTACTATAATAGTAGTTTATGCAACTGCTAGATAATGCATAACATCCTCCTCCTCCCTCCTCAATCGGTCCCTCATGGCTGATGATCGTGACTCTGCCGACGTAGCATGGCCAGTATTCTTCTCCAGGAGTTTCGGTCGGCCGCCTGATGGAGCGCTGCATTCACCGGCACATTGAGATACTCCGACACCTGGTTTAGCCAACGCATAACATATAATAGATTATTTATTTCGATATTTCTTTCATGCAGAATGTATCCACAACGCAGATTTCATCCAAAACATAACATTGTGAGAATCCGCAAACAGACTTCGTATTACCGTCGTCAAAATTATCCTTTTTGGTATATATACTTAATCCGCAACATGCTTCGTCAGTCTACAACACTAAAAAATAAACAATTTAAATAATAAAGGGGGCGCGCTACAAGAAATACTATCTATACATATAATAAAGCAGAAGAGGGTCGAAAATCTGTACATTGAAGATATTAGTAAAAAAATCGATGGAGGGGTCTAAGAATCGATAACAGAACATGTTTCAACTGTTTTTAGAATTCGTGTCTGTTTGTCTGTTTGTCTGTTTGTCTGTTTATCTGTTTGTCTGTTTGTCTGTCTGTTTATTTGTCTAACTATCACGCGAAAACTAGCGAATGGATTTTAATACAGCCTTCACTAATATGTTTATTGGATCTTCGGCCAGGTTATAGGCTATAAAAATCATACAGGTTAGGGATGAAAGGGGGTGAAAAGAGGGGTTAAACTTTGTATGAGAAGTCTTTCAGTTCATGATATACAGGCTTGAAAGTTGGTAAGTATATATATGGACGCAAAGTAAATAGAACCTCATTCAAACATTGTATAATAAACAGATAGTATTTGAAAAAATGGGGGGTGAAATAACAATACCTCTGCCTCTCAAGGCTATAGACGAAAATACAAAAGTCCCTCAAACCGTATTAACTGTTTGAAATGAGGGATCTAATTATGTTGGTCAGTCAGTCGCTATCAATATTCACAAACCTTACTACGCAATCTCGGTTATTTTTTGTTTTCGATGGAGGGTACCTTACCTACGCAGAGCGGCGGGCTCTCGGTTGCATGGTAGCACTTGCGACATGTACTACCTATATATTAAGTATGCGAATTTTGTATAAAATATTGTTTTTTGAGGTGCTCATTACAAGAATGATACTTATCCATTTTCAAATCGAAGATGGCGGACTATTACTAATTTTCTTTTCTTAATAATCGATATGGGTGTCATCTTTGAGGTTCTTCGAGGTGCCGATTAGTTGCGTTTTCCGTCAGCAAAATGTATAAAATACGTTCAGCGCGTAACAGACATAAATTTAGGGTATATTGGTATTCGTTATTAAAACATACATACCTACGTAACAATAAACATCAAGTATGACCAAATTCGAAAGTCACAGGCGGATAGGAAGCAAAAAAAGCAATTCTCAGAAAATCACATACCTCTTAGAAGCAACCAGGGTGGGTGCGCTATCAACCTAGGCCTCTACTCCATCTTCGAAAGTGAAAGAACAGACCAAAATAGGTATTCAGTTATACCTATGTTTTACAATAAAGCACTTTGAACTTTGAAAGATATTCCACTAATTTATGAACAAAAAAATATCTATTCAACCACCTCTTTACAAAGCCATTCAACAATTTATTTTTGTTCAATCATCTACATTGCTTGATGCGTATGAAGTATTTTCCGTACCTGCATCATAATGTTCGAATCATTTCGCACTCGCTTTTTTATCTACATTACTTGACGCGTAGGAATTATTTTCCGCACCTGCATCATAATGTTCAAAAACGTTAGCGCGCGCTACGCTCGCTTTTTCATCTACATTACTTGATGCTTTTGAAGTCTTTTCCGCACCTGCATCATAATGTTTGTAAAAATTTCGCGTTCGCTACGCTCGCGTTTTCATCTGCATGACTTGATGCGTATGAATTATTTTCCACACCGGCATCATAATGTTCGAAATATTTCGCGCTCGCTACGCTCGCGTTTTCATACACATTACTTGATGAGTATGAAGTATTTTCCGCACCTGCATTATAATGTTCGAACAATTTCGCGCTCGCTGCGCTCGCGTTTTCTTCTACATTACTTGATGAGCATTTTCCGCACCTACATCATAATGTTCGAAAATTTTCGAGCGCCGTACGCTCGCGTTTTCATCTACATTATAGTTGATGCGTATGAAATATTTTCCGCACCTGCATCATAATGTTCGAAACATTTCGCGCTCACTACGCTCGCGTTTTCATACACATTACTTGATGAGTATGAAGTATTTTCCGCAATTGCATCATAATGTTCGAAAAATTTTGCGCTCGCTGCGTTCGCGTTTTCTTCTACATTACTTGATGAGCATTTTCCGCACCTACATCATAATGTTCAAAAACTTTAGCGCGAGCTACGCTCGCTTTTTCATCTACATTACTTGCTGCGTTTGAAGTCTTTTCCGCACCTGCATCATAATGTTCGTAAAAATTTCGCGTTCGCTACGCTCGCGTTTTCATCTGCATGACTTGATGCGTATAAATTATTTTCCGCACCGGCATCATAATGTTTGAAATATTTCACGCTCGCTACGCTCGCGTTTTCATACACATTACATGATGAGTATGAAGTATTTTCCGCACCTGCATCATAATGTTTGAAAAATTTCGCGCTCGCTGCGCTCGCGTTTTCTTCTACATTACGTGATGAGCATTTTCCGCACCTACATCATAATGTTCGAACATTTTCGCGCGCTGTACGCTCGCGTTTTCATCTACATTATAGTTGATGCGTATGAAGTCTTTTCGGCACCTGCATCAGAATGTTCGAAAAATTTCGCGCTCGCTGCGCTCGCGTTTTCATCTACAATACTTGATGAGTATTTTCCGCACCTACGTCATGATGTTCGATAATTTTCACGCGCCCTACGCTCGCGTTTTCATCTACATTATAGTTGATGCGTATGAACTATTTTCCTCACCTGCATCAAAACATTTCGCGCTCACTACGCTCGCGATTTTCTTCATTTCTTGATGCGTATGAAGTATTTTCCGCACCTGAATATTAATGTTCAAAAATTTCGCGCTCGCTGCGCTCGCGTTTTCAACTACATTACTTGATGAGTATAAAGTATTTTCCGCACCTACATCATAATGTTCGAAAATTTTTGCGCGCCCTACGCTCGCGTTTTCATCTACATTAGTTGATGCGTGTGAAATCTTTTCCGTGCCTGCATCATAATGTTCGAAACATTTCGCACTCACTACGCTCGCGTTTTTATCTTCATTACTTGATGCGTATGAAGTATTTTCCGCACCTGCATCACAATGTTCTTTTTTTTCATTCTGCGCTCGCTACGCTCGCGTTTTCATCTACATTACTTGGTGCGTATGAAGTCTTTTGCACACCTGCATCATAATGTTCGTAACATTTCGCGCTCGCTGCGCTCGCGTTTTCATCTACACTATTTGATGAGTATGAAGCATTTTCCGCACCTGCATCGTAATGTTTGAAAGAATTCGCGCTCGCTGCGCTCGCGTTTTCATCTTCATTACTTGATGCGTATGAAGTATTTTCCACACCCGTATCAGAATATCCGAAAAATTTCGCGCGTTTTCATCTACTTCCTTCTTCATATGTATTTTGTCCTCTATCATGTGTTTCATGTGGGCGCATTGAGCCGGCGTGCGCAATGTTTGGCGAGACAGCCTGGCGAAATACGGTGTAGAAGTTGATATGGATATTCACGCGAATGAAGTCGCGGGCAAAAGCTTAGATAAATAAATTTAAATCATAAAAAATCCTCTCCCTGTGATCCTGATCTGTGTCCTTTAATTGAGGTGTGCAATAAAGAGTATTTGTTGTTGTTTGTTGTTGTTTAAAACTGGACTACCCGTGCGAAACCGGGGCGGGTTATACATGCGAAAGTAACTCTGTCTGCCTGTTTCCCCTTTAAATGCTCAACCGATTTAGATGAAATTTGGTATGGATATAGTTTGAGTCCTAGGGAAGAACATAGGATACTTTTATCCCGGAAATCATCCCTTAACGGGGTTTAAGTTAGAATGGAAGAGAGATAACTAGGTAAGCGCACGAAATAGAAGAATGAAATAACATTCTAACGTGATGACCGAGTTCTACGCAGACGAAGTCGCGGGCAAAAGCTAGTAATAAATAATGCATAATTATGTACAGTTGCATCGCGTAATCGAAATGTACCTACATATATATGAAGAAGCAGATTTGTTTTCACGGACAAATAGTTCAAAATCATTGATAGAATTATATTTTCACGACTTATAATTCAGCCTGTAGGTATACTCAAACATGTGTAGATACGAGTATAGTAGCATTAGTAGCAGCTAGAGGAAGCCAGTGACTTATTTTATCATTTTTATCGCTAGAAAATGTTAAGACTTTAATGGTCGATAATCTTTATATCATAGCCTAGGAATCTCTTTAATCTTTTTCTACGAAGGATATTACATTTAATGAAATTCCTGAATGCTTACGTCCGCTAGGAACAGCAAAAAGTGATATCTCACTCTAGTTTTCTGACCTTCCCTGAAATATGGTAGCAAAAAAATCTGTTGCCACGGTTGTTGTTCTGTGTGGGCTGTTTGTATGTAAAAAAATTCCCTTAGGGGGGGAGAGCCGAGACATTCTTTTTTTTGTATGAAAAAAACATTCTTTTTTTCAGACACCTATCGTGTGTAGTATCATATGAATAAATAAATTTGTATTTGTATTTGTATTTGTATTTGTTTGTTTTATCTACTTATTAACAGATGCGTGTTTAAAAACATACATACTATGTTTCATTGTTTATGACTAAATCTTCTGTGAGAATTGACACGAATCGTGACTATTTCTCTTCGATAATGGCTTTAGGTATTTACATATAATTTCCGTTACTTGAAAAAAATGACTTCTATTTAGTAGTTCTCCAGTAGATTGCCGATTAGGTACTACAGAAAATAGAAAAATACCGAAATCGCTATATGTGGGTCGATAATATTTCAGTAATTGTAATTGCATTTGAGTCTCGACCAACATAAATCACTTAGAAACCATTACATATGTTAAATAAATTGTATTTTGCGCTGTGAATGACTGGAGAACTTCCCAGTCCGACTGCTATCCGAGCTAGCCCAAAGGGAAATCTACAGGACCTTGTTGGATATTTTCCTACAACAACAAGCTACTGTTAAATCCTCTTACTTTTTTCATAAAAAACAAATTAACTCGTTCCAAACAAATGCTTGCACTTAAACATTCAAAAAAGTACGCAGATGATATAAAATTTAACTAGGTGTCAAAAATTTCCTATTTTTGTTTATACATATATTTATTGTCTTTTTGCCAAATAAGAAATTCATGAAAAATTATTTGTCATTATATTTTTTGGTTTAATGAAACATTTGCTTATACTGTTTGTCTTAATGAAACTTAGTAAAAAAATTTTTTGCCAAATAATTATAGTTTGATGAAACATTATTTGTTAATTTTTTATTTATTTAATGAAACATTTGCTTATTTACTATTTGTCTAAATAAAGCTTTGATAAAATAATATTTTGCCAAACAATATTTTGCCAAATAGAAATTTGATGAAACATTATTTGTCAATAATTTTTTTGGTTAAATTAAACATTTGCTTTTTTATTACTTGTCTAAATGAAACTTTGGTGAAATAATATTTTGCCAAATAAGAATTCGACCAAGTTAAAAATTTGCCTAATGTAAATGTGCCAATGGTGGGGTTGCCAACTAAAACTACTGCTATAAGTAAGTTGGGAAGTGAAATTTGACGAAAAAGATTTCGCCGAAATTACAGTATACCAACTGGCGGCATGGTCTTCTCCCGCTGTTAAATAACAATGATATTTCGTGCATAAGTGTTTTGAAAAACCCGATGTTACGAGCCTAGTTTCGAACCTGCTACCTTCAGATTTAAGGATGATTCACGCTAGACCATTGCGTGTCCGGGCCGGCCCGTTTTGTAGTACAATAAATCGACGGACGCGCGACGGCCGTAGATTTCTGGTACTAGAAAACGAGCCGGCCCGGACACGGAACAGTCTAGCGTGAATCATCCTTAACATCTTATTGTAAATACTTACATTGGCTCAATAATTAAGGTCTAATACAGATGTTAAATGATGTCAACGTGCCTATTGTTACCACATAGTTTACTAACATTATGTACAATGTCAGTTGTTTATAGGAAAAACAAATATGTTGATAAATAAAATACAATGAATGAGGTAACATCATTATAATATTCACTATTTGACGATCATAATGTAAATCTATAATGTAATGTATATTATGAAATAAATAAATCTAAATCAAAATCATCAATGTATACCTTACAGTTCAGTAGGGATCCCGGTAATGCCTAGGCACTTATAAACCAGAACAAGCCTACCTAACTACGCTTTAACCGGTAGCAGCACGAGTTTAAGGATGCCAGTTTAATGGATGCGGTAATATTTAGTTATGTTATTTTTCGGGCTCTAAAATATTTACAACCATATACATTCCTGACCATCGTTAGGTTAGGCTCTAGCGGCGTTCATATTGATTTTCACTGTGACAAGGTAGGAAGTGACCCAGAAATCAAATTGGTTGACTGTACCTTGTCTCTTTCACGTCATGTTTGAACTGTCATACCAAATTTCTAAACCACCAAAAGTCTCCAGAGGCTGACTGTACTCAATCAGCGTTTATATAGTGGGCGCCATCCACGACGACGCGCCCCTCTACAACGAATTTCATACTAATCTGTGCGCAGTTGTACGGTTTGGGCTGTGGAGGGGCGCGCCTTCGTGGATGGCGCGCTATACTTGGTTTTTTTTAAACCCGCCAAGTTACCATGTCCAACGTCAAACGTAGATCTTCACTGATGCGCCCGAGGTTACGTACCTGCAACAATATAGCATGAATTAAACGCAATCAATGCGCATGCGTTCTAGCCCTAATCACGATATATGATGCGCAATGACAGCGCGCAGACTCGATATAGCAATTGCAAGTTATTGCACGTTAGTAGGGCCTCTGAATACAGCGTCGTTTGTATAGTTATACTAGCTGGAATTGTCCATCACAGAGCAAGTAATATTTTGTAGAGTGAAACCCAGAATAATGCATAGAAGACTTCTGGTCTGGTAAAAATAAAGATAAACATGACAATTGTCTTGTTTTCCTACGTGTTTTGCTTCTTTGTCTTCTACGTGGGAGGCTTAGATTAGATTTCAAGATCATCCTAACGTTATCCCAGTACAGTTGCATCCTGAAGGATGCCTGAAGTCAGTTACCTAGATTTTAAAATACATATCGAAGTAAATATGTAGTAGGTCGCGTAGCGCACCTTATATGAAAGGGATAGAAGGATACAATATTGTAAAACACCCACGGACCCTTCAACACTGAACTGTAAAGTCCGAAGACCGGACGGGTTAGCATTACCTAAATAAAGAATCCATTTGCGTCCATTTTATATTCTTCTTTATTCGCGAATGTCCGCTATAAAACTAAGGGTCTGGTCAAGCGTGAGAATACAATACCACATACCTACACAGAGCAAGAAGATTATTTTTTTGCAGCTCCAGGGTGTCACATACGCATTACTGACCATAACACATGCGCATTGCCGACCTTTCTCAGTTTTTTCTTCTTAGGTTTTAGTAAACTTAAGAGGCCTTACAAGTTTTAAAATATTTTGATTTAAATTTTTGACAAAAGTATTGATAATACCGATAAAGTGATTAAGGGATACGATGATTTTATTAAATTTTTAGATAGTAACATAGCACTTTTTTCATTTTATTGTACATCGATGAATTTAAGCGGAAAAAAGCGGTTTTCAGCTCGAAAATTGACGATTTGGAGTGATGTTTGAAACGATATTTATTAATGAATAACCCTAAAAATACATTTAAAATGTATGTCATAGTAACATTGATATAATCATTAGATAAATGTCAATTAAACAGAAAATCGCCTGAATAGAGATAGAGGAGCATTCTTTAACTGATAATAAGGACCCTACCAAAACCAACAGTTCATATTTTATTCCATATTTGAATTTAAACTTTCGGGAGTCATTTTCTCTAATTCACGTATTAATTGTCGTCCGGAGTGACATAGGTACGTAAGTTTTAACCGTTTAGTAGAGTATATTTTATTCCATACTTCTTCATGGTACTCTCTTCAGTAGCTCTAGTATAAGTTTTTTCGAAACATTAACTAATTCGAACGCGTTTGCGTTTTGTCTCAAAATGTATGAAAACGCTCTCACCGAGTTTGAAATACGCGCGTTCATCGGTTAGCAACAAATGTTATACTCGCTGTTTTAGTTTCCGCTAGTGACCACCAGAGGCGCTTTTCACGTTTTCATACCACTTTCATACATTTTGAGACAAAACGCAAACGCGTTTAATTAGTTAATGTTTCGAAAAAACTTATACTAAAGCGACTGTTGACTCAATATGACTAGGTAACTAAGTAGGGTAACTAAGTGATATTAGAGTCGAATGGAATCAATAGCTGCGGGTTCCAGGTCTTTAGTCCTGGTCAATAATTTGCCACCATTTCCTCGAAAGGCGTGAGTAAAGTTATTTAACTGTATGTAAACTTACGAGTACACGCAATTTGTTGAGAAAGATGCCCTACGAGAATTCTTTAAGTATAGCCATTTAGGTCTACATCCTGGACGAGGCTGTTAAGCTAAAACCGTGTTTCTGTTCTTGAACATTAGGCTCAAAATGATTTTGAATGGCTAGTAATTATTGGAGTTATGGTTAGTAATGGTAGGTTGTAGAAATTAGTTATTATTTTGCCTGTTCCGAACTGAGGTAAAAAATGTGTGCTAATTGAATTAAGTATCTAGGTTATATGAACGTGTAATGGAACCAAGCGCGTGTGACACTATAACATACTCATAACATTTCAATAAGATAAGTGGAATAGTCTTACAGTATTTAACAGTTTTAAATGAAGGATAACATCGTGAGCAAACCGGTCTAATCTTAGAATAGTCCCAACAAGGACTAGTTTGCCCTTCGAATTGGAAACTTGGAAGTCTTTTAGTTTTAGATTGGTAGTATCACAGTCAATTGTAATTGGCTACGACTGCGCGTAAAGCTGGGTCCACACTATCTACCTGTATTACCGTGATACGCGTGACATGTTTTGTAAATGTTGACAGTCGGTATATGAATCAAAAGTTCCTTTTATCTTCCAATCTATTTAAATTCCATGGTTGGACCAAAAGACACATGAATTTAGCACTATTGGATGTAATTGTACAGAAAATGTTGTAAGTGTGGACGCAGCCTAATGTTAAATTGCCTGCAATTATAAATTTAACACTCTTATAATAGAGGAAACAGAAATGAAGGCAAGCGTAATGGGAACATATTGCTAACTAATAATAGGTGTGGATGCAAAGCCTTACAGCTACAAATTGCGAAGGTTTAATTAAGGGCCTGTCTTACAGACTAATAACGTCGATCCTTGTCAATTGACAACTTGAATTGAAAAGGTAATTTCAATTATTCTATTGTACTGTAAATACCTACACCACACTTATGGCTCCCGGTGTCGCCGATGTACGGGACCATAACAAAAGATTGTTTTGTTTTGTTTTTTTCACCGTCAACCCAAGGGTTAAATAAATTACGTACTCGCTATGTACACCGGAGCCGAACCAGGGGCCGATTTTTGAGTGTCGAACGCTCGTCTTTTCACTTGATATCTGTCAAATCATCATAGTTTTTTGACAGATATCGAGTGAAAAGTCGAGCGTTCGACACTCAATAATCGGCCCCCAGGTTACACAAATATCATCAAAATAGTAGGAAGCTAGCGTATTTTTCTACCACAAACTTATATTGTTGTGAAAGTCATTGGCAACTTCATCAAGCATTGCACCAACAGCCAATGCAATTAGTAATCTAACTGCAGTTCATATCAAGTGCACAAATTAATCTAACTGCAGTCACACACGACTGCTGTGGCAGTAATGACACACTTGGTCAAACGGTCAGTGGATTACGTAAGGGCCTATGCACTCCTTGTTTTTAAAACGCGCCGTCGACGCGCGTTTCCCTACTACCTACTACCATCCGTTACTGTTAAACACACTGTAAACTGTCACACATAAGAAACGCGGTGTGCACAGGCCCTAATGTGTCAAACGTACGTTATGTAGGTCCAATTGCAATTTTATGTTGCTAAGAGGTTAGTGGACACCAACTGGTGCCCAAAGAGGGCAAAGGGCTGGCAGCTTCCTCGCACACAGTGTTGCTATAGTACCTACAGAGGGGAAATGCTGCCAGAATCTCTGCCACCTCTTATTTTACTTTATTTATTTGTAATTTTTAGGTAAGTTGGGTTATCTTATTGTACCACCTTGTAAGTATAGTAAATAATTGTATTAATTAATGAAGTAAATGCGTGTAAAAGGATGCAAAGTAAATGTGTATAACAGAAATACCGTGCCAATTCTTCTCAAGTGGAGAGTAGGTACAGTCACCGTAGGTAGCTCATGTATTGAGGTACAGTGGCACGCGTGAAGAAAGGACCTTTGACAAAGTAATGACGAGGGCTGGGGAGACACTCGACGGCAGGGCTGCCACAATTTTAGATCGTATGACTAATTGTAACGGTGAAAAACAGAAAAATAGAAACGAATCTATTGCAAAACAAAATATGACATTACAGTTTCATTCTCAGTAAGACACAACGACACAAAACAGAAAAACTACCTTAAAATTACCTTCTTATAGTAGAGAAATATTGAGGAATACAGCGTAGTGGTGATGCCATAGTGGCTACAGGTGGACAACTCAGCATAATCCTTTGGCATTAAACAATGCAACAGCGCTACTATTCCACGGATACTAGGCTGTAGGATAGTACGCAATAATTCTGAAAAATAATTACGTACTGATGAACAAGTGACGACAGATACGAGTACCTAAGTACTTAGCGAGTGATGACTTAAAAAGAGATTATTGGGGGTTATGTACGAGCCATGCATTGAGGAACCCTACTACACAATACAGGCTGCCTGACGAGGAGCAGACACCAAAGCCCATGAATTTTGAGACAAGTGCGTTTTAAATCTCGTATAACCGATAACTACAGGCAAATGCAAGTCCCTCAATCTCAATCACTCAACACAATGTATATAATTCGCGATCACAGAAGATTATCGCTGGTTGGAAAGCCAGCATCATGCTGAGTTGGACCCATTTCAACAGACGAACGTTATTAACTACATTTTTATTTATTTTTATGTTTATAAACGATTGAATCTGAACATTCAAATACTGTTGGACTTTATGATAAAATAATAGCTGTACTGAATTACTTATTGGCAACCCTAGTCACCCCATCTCCCGCCCCCACCGCCGGAGGCAGGCTCAGTATAAGCATTGTGTGAAGCACCATTTCACAAGACCGAATCTTATTCATGTTGCGCCCTTAATTATTTGTCCAAGGTCACAAATCTTCAGTTCAAGTAGGTATTGTTGAGGTAAAGTTTTAAGTGTTGATAAGGCCTCCTAAGTGGAATAACTTAGTTTTCGGAACATTGAGAAGTAGTTAATAATTCACGGAGTTATTCATAGTTATAATATAAGTCTTGACCAGGCACTCAGTTTAAAAAGACGACGCGACGGCCAGTATTATCTGTATTAATTAAAATACCTAATGATGATATGTGAGTGAGTCAGGTTAAGACTCCGTATAACATAATTCTGACGATGCTTGACTATAGGAAAAAGCTCGTCAACGGCATCTATCGGGTAAGATTTCGTGAAAATGATGAAAGCGCAAAGTTTGACGGCCTCTTAAAGTGTTAAAATTATTGCAAATTAGGTAGGTAAGGAAAATTGTGGACAATACCTACCTAAGTTCAATACGGATTCACGCGAATATTTTGGCTAACCTGGTTTTTCGATTTTCGCTACTTTCCGCTAGCATGAGACGTAACCTAGAATATCGAGCTAATCGGCGCGCGAGAGAAATTCGGGAGAGCGGTATATTCTTAAAACTACCGTGAGTTTCTACTAAATAACTCTAATACAAGTAGGTATTAAGTAAGTACAATTTATAAAAACACGTAGTGCGTTCACAAAAAAATTAGGATTTCGCCAGCAGGCCGCGTAAGGCAAAAACCCGTCCGCGTATTGACAGCTCGTCTCAATCAACTGTCAAACGAGTTACCGCAAAAAGATAAATGGACAGGCTTGGATTTGTTGAATTTGAAATGACTAGAACAGCTTTTATTGAATTGTAGATGATCGCTATTTGTCTGTGATGGCTCCTGGTTTTTATGGCGTTTTGAGAGGTGACGGTACAAAACCATTAAATAATACCTCGGGATTGCAAACCGGTTAAAACCGGTTATTTCGGCAAAACTTTACATATAACCGGCTATTGGAAATTTTAATAACATGTAACGGTTTCGTTCGGTTATAGTTTATAATTTACTGTGATTTTTACTACGAGTATGTATGTGTGTAAGCACTTACGTACGTTCATACGTAGTACACAAAAACAAGTTAAAGTTAAAACACGTGCACGTCACAAAAGATTGGTGTAGGTACAAAGGCGAACGAAAAAATAAGGTAATCTCTTCCAGCGTTACTAAAATGTGAAGTTTTTAGTGTAGAGTTAATAGATGACAAAAAAGGAGGCAATAGATATGATCGTTTGATTCAAATTAAACTCAAACTTTAATGTGTTTTATGTTATTTATGAATGAGAGGTGTACTTATATTGCCAAGTGGAGTGGTTGGAGCTCATTCGATTTCCTGGTGTTAAAATGTTATGTTCCATTTTCTTAACAATAACCGTAACCAGTTATAACCGGTTTTCGGTTAATTTTCCACCATAACCGAAACCATAAACGGTTATTGCTTTCCTTTGACGTCGCCCTTCTTTCCCCTGTCCTGTCGCAGGCGCTATTTTAGTTCAACGGTACACCTTTTTATTTTTATTTATTAATAATGGAATTGCTCTTGACCAGCCCTCTAGCTAGATGGCAAATATGAGGCCGACGGTGAAGCGAGCTCACCCAGACCTATTGGACACCTATGTCTTTTGACGCAGTAACACACATTTGAATAAAATACTGCTAGGTACGTACGTCAAGATCTAACTCTGCACCCTTTATTAAACCAGCCATAAATTCATAATTTATAGTGCCACTGAACAACACCAGTAAATCCTTAAGTAAACACCTTAATCGTTATACAGCATGAGTTATTCCAGGAAGGCGAGAAATAACTGGCCATATACAGAGTGTTACTTAACGAGAGCTAGTTTTCGTAGATAGTATCTATATGAAGCATTTGTACAGTCAGCATCAAAAGTAGTTTGACATATGAAGAGGTGAAAAGTTCATATTCCTTTGTAATAAAGACTTTTGACGTCGTCATATGTGGCGCTACTTTTTGTCCTAAAGATAATGTTTATTGTTTTGTTACATGAAACATGAACTGAACACATTCGGCGCCGGCAAGGCAATTAACCATACAAAAATGAAATATATATACGAGTCACAGGAACTGAAATTCCTAAAAGGGTAGGACAACATTTTTTTTCATCTAGTGTCACTTCTAGAAATTTAAGGTTTATCTAGGAATGGTGCGTGTCTGTGTATATACATATACCTATATGTGTGTATATTGATTTGAATAATTGTTAAATTGAATAATTTTAATGATTTATTTCAGCTAAAAAACGAATAGTTAATGAAGAAGTCCAATAAAAATATATTTGCTACAGATAACAAACACAAAGAAAATAATGAAAAGTGCTCTCGCACTTAACACAAGACGGGGATCAAAACCGCAACAGATGCTTACAAAACTAATCGAAATATTTTGTTCATTCAAAACAAGACATTAATTGTTTTATAAACTTATTGTAACACAAATCTTCATACAAAAAGCTAATTTAAAAACTGATGTGTAAGTAGAATAACACTCGCGAATCGCAGCCAAACCCAAAACAAAACGATAAATAATTTCCTTCCCTTACACACGACAATAAAAATGTCACTATAACCTGTCTACAACCCAACTAGGGTGCTGCAAAACCAACATCAATAGCAGGCGACTACTCAAAATAGGACTCTAATAACAGGCATTAAGCACCTTTATATTAGCATACGTAACATTCAGAAGTTATACACAACTCACTCCGCAATAAAAGATCGAAAGCGCCCGAAAAAGTAGTCCTAAAAAGTCTTTTCGAATTGAAAGCAGTAGGGTGGCCATGGCAATGCACTCCAGTCCCGCCACACTTGCGGAATCAAAACGCGGTACTAATGGCGTGCGTAGGGTGTCTGCCTTTACGTGCTTTGAGAGGACTGTGGTTATATCTAGGTTCGTGCCAGGTGAAAATGGCTCTTTGTGAAGTACTTTTACCAATCTCGAGGCTAGGCGTTACGTATGTGACATATGTGTGGCTGTATTGCAATTTTACGTTGGTGAGATGATATTGTCGATACACATGTACAACACTACAAAAATGTAGGTCCAAACAAGAGTCTGCAAATAAGTGTACACACGTTTATGTGTACCTTCTTTTAGCTATTTACCAACGGTAAAAAAATTACTTGATTTTAAAGCCCGTCCTCTCCCAGCGAAAAAAAAAACAAAACAAAACATTGTTTTGTTATGTGGCCGGGGATCCCCGTCATAGGGAGGGGACGAATAAGTTACAGGTAAATTACTTTCGAGACGTTTTTGCATTTCTAGTTGCGTACGGACAAAATTTAAATGTGTGTCAATTATTTTATTGTGTGTTAATTTAAATGTAGAATCAACTAGAATCCCTGTAAATATATAAATACTACAAATGAAAAAACGTCTCGAAAATAATTTACCTGTAATTTTCACTGTGACAAGGTACGAACTGGTCTTGAAATTAAATTGGTTGATCGTATGTACTATACAAATGCTGAATTATCGCAGCAATTTATTTGCACTTAAGCTGGTACATCAAGTAATCAGTTATGAAACTAATTTTTACCACGCGATGGATAATAGTTTTGATTATTCTGGCATAACTATGTAGTAATAAGTATGTAACTATGTCAAATTGAGCCGTTTGTTTCATTTCATAATGTTTCTTATGTAATTTTAAATTTGTAACCGTATGTTTTTGTTGAGTTGCATGCTCCAAAAAGAGCGCTGAGAAGAAACACCGAAAGAAACTCGGCAGTCAGTCATTTTATACCAAAAATATGCTATTATCCTGCATATTAATTTACAATTTAAGAATGTATAAGAGTAAATAATTACAAAAATATATTCGACGTGTACATACCTACTTATAAATTATAATAACTCATAATTACCAAATTTCGACGCTCAAAGCATTCGACTAGAACCTATCCCTAAAATAGAAACATAGTAACCTAATATTATAAAGCTAGTACTCACTTAAGGCGATATATCGATTGAAAGAGACACCCTTTGTTTTTCGCTCACGGCAAAACGGGATGCAACCCTCTCCGAGAATGGCTTTTTAGACAAATCTCGTTAAATATCTGACTGTGTGCAGGTTTATTAAATTTCCTCTTGTCAGTACCTAGATGAGGTAAAATACCATCATATTAACTTAATCGTGTCTTTTAATAATGCGTTGTTTTAGTAGGCTGAGGAAAAAAAGGAAAATATAGACTCGACTTTGGATTTATTTTCTATCCAGAAAATTTTAAGCAATCATGTTTCGCTATTGTCAACTTACCACAATCATATAGTCAAGAATCATATATCTGAAAATCAGCCCCTACTGTTTGCTAGCCTGGGCAGGACAGCGTTTCAAAGTCTCCAAATTTCTCAGTGTAGCGCCTTAACGCATGTTTCTTCTGAAGTATAATAATGGCCCAGTGCTTGTAGCAATGATAGCAATCGTCGAAATCTGTTTCGTTTATCTCAATTAATTTTGAGTGGACGTATTATTTAAGTTAAATTATCGCGCCGCTGTAAGCACTTTACACTTTTACGAGTAGGTACTTTAATACATATAGAGGGGAGTGCACACTTGTCTCTACCTACTAGTCTATTAGTAATCTTTACTATTATTAATACTACATTACAACATTAAGTAGAGTCGATGTAAATACATACAATCAGAGCAAGAATCAGCGTCACAGTAATACGTGCCACCAGTATGTGCATCCGCGGCACACGGCACCGTTTTAAACCCGCTGCCAGATGGCTCGGGTTCGACGATGGTGCTGCCCTCCCGCATATTGATTAAAGACACTGTTTACAGTTTGGCGGAAGTTAATATAAATTGATAAAGAAAAAAAAAATTATACAATATTTCGAGTTTCGGTACCCATATAATAATATTTTTATGGTTGATCATTTGATTAATATCATGTACGTATGTATGTAGTGTACTTAACATTTAGTAAAGTTATCTGTGTGTACACGGCGAAACCGCTACACTTCTCGCCATTACGCAAGTAACATAAATCGGCGCAAACAACAGCTTCATTATTGGCCACATATCACTCCACATTGTGCAATTACGCGTTAAGGCTGCTTTTCCACATTGACTTAACCCTTATTTCATACGAAACCATATATGGCAGATGACCTTATTGACACGGGTCAAGGTTCAAATTTAAGCAAATAATTGTGGCCAGTAGGAGACCTAAAATGTTGTACTTACCTCGGGCGGTAATAAAGGAAGCCTCAGATCGCATATGCATTGTCCATGCTTTCGGCTGGGGCGTGAAGTACGTACCTGCGATCTGAGACATTATTTGTTTAACGGCCCTTGGTATATAATGTAAATACTATTACACAGGATTAAATATAGCGGAGAAAATAAGACATTCTCCTCAAAATTCAATTTTTTGCATGGGCGCGCCAGCCCACATTTTGTCGTAGGGTGCGTAGCTAAGGGCTCGTTTACACTGGTTACAACCCGATATCCCACATGCATGGTGATGCACATCGAGAATGTACGATGGACTTGTTCTCGCTGGATATCCATAAAAATATCGTAAAGGTAAACCAGAAATATATGACCACTGTCAAGACGGCGCTATTATTCTGACTTTCCTATATACCAACAGACTATAATAACATTTTGATTTGTTTATCTGTCAGCTCTGATGTTAATTTTGAAATGTTTCTAGCGAAATAGTTTCTTTTCTCGAGCGTTTTTCTTTCAGAAGTTTATTATACAGTATACACTTTTGTTGCAATTTTTCATTCAAGATTCAACACATCATTATGATTCAAATAAACCGAAACAGTGACAGTGACGTGCTGAAAAACTGTCATTAAAATTATTGCCAGTGTAAGAAATTAGTTCCAATGAAATTTCGCAACATGGCGCATACGCATAGTAATATATGACTACGTAGCACTACCATGAGTTGCTATCGAAAACACGCATTACGTTACTACAGTCGCTAGCGAGCAAACGCATTTCGAATAGTTTTCGATTGAACGGTACCATGTGTCAATTACACATTTACTACGCTCGCTAACGTTAACTCGTTACTTCATATAGTTCGTTTCGATACAGAGTGATGCGCCTAACTTCACAGCAGTCAACGCTAACATAAACATAACCCTTTTTTCGATGTCTTTGGTTGGATCTTTGAACCCTCCCATCTTTAACAATGATTTTTAGTTTAATACTTAGTTGGACAATAATAAGTTCTGAAACCTGAGAAAAAAGATTATCCTTGTAAATGTACACGTTTAGAATAAATATCGGATGCGCTAGAAAGGTGCATAATTACTGGGCGTGTCGATGGTAGGAGGTGCAGAGGACGTGCACCCAGGAGGTGGACAGATGTCATCCAAGAAGTTACCGGGTCCAGCTTTCAGGCAACTGTACATATGGCACAAGACCGAACGGCCTGAGGGACTACTCTGAACATCGAACTTCGTCTCGTGTCTTGCCATGTTTTCTGTTCGAGACTATAAGAGTGAAAGGGACGGCACTATATGAAGTTCGATGTTCGGAGTACAGGCTCTCGAGAGCAGTAGTAGAGAGATTCTAGCCGAGAGATAGAGAGAGTCATCACGTCCCTCAGGAATAAGGATATGACCAAGAAGAAGAAGTATAGTCTTCTTGATTTTACATCAATATTTACGAAAAGAACGCGCTGAGTTTCCTTAGAGAGCGGGATGGTTAATTGCAAATTCACGCGTGTTAAAGTGGGACATTTTTAATGTAACTACGCCCTTTAAGCATAAGACGATTTGTTTAAAAGTGTTTGCAAGTATCAATGTAATAACTGTAGGTAAACCTTTCAATTCAATTCTTTAAAAAAAATCGAAAAATAGCTCGAGATACGCCGACGTACTCTCGAGCGCAACACGTGCTAAGCCTAATGAAGTAAACGAATCAAAATCACTTATTTATGCACAAATTAAGTTTCTGAACGCATCTATCAATAGCAACAAACAAATCGGATCTATACCTAAGACGGATTAACTTCCAATCTAAATTGAACCACATTCCCGAGTCATAAAGTTAAAATCATGTTATGATAACAGAGCAGAGAAACCGGTCCGAGCGAGAGCAACCAACTAAGTGGGTAGTGTCCCGCTCGCACTTATACACTGTTTCCATTGAAAGTGCCGAAAATTAAAATATAAATGAATTATTTGACTGTCTCTAAAATCTGTGGCATGAACCGTCCATGAATTCTCATTGAAGGCATTGACATCCGTTGACATCTATCAAATATGATTCGCCTACGGTCTGCTGCTAGCGCCTGCAGCAAGAAGCTCATTGGCGGATTAATTTGCTGATTGGCAGTTATTGTCTATGTGTTGTCTACAACCATTTCAGTCGCGCGCAAATGTTTACAATTAGTGTAAAAGAGATGACTATTATTTTGGTATCGTTTTCGGTTAAAAACTCTATATTTACGTGACGTCGTATTTAAATGTGTGTATATTTGTGTTTGTGTGCTAAGTGTCCCAATAAATTCAACGCCAAAGTTCTCAGAGGCGGCTTCCATGTTTATTTTCGTTCACTGGATACCACCCACTAGTATGACTGTGTCGGTCACAGTTTTTCGGCGCAGTACTCAACCCGTCTTAGGTATAGATCCGTGCGTGCCTGACTCCATAGCACACAACGCTATCTATACTAGGCAAAAATCCATGTATCCAAGACTTCGTATTGAAAATATAGAAATAACCCTGCTAATTTGAAAAGTCACAGGATAGTGTCACGATGTATAGTGTTAGAGAGAATCTTGTATTTTGTTTGGTTATATTGTCAATGTGACACTGACCCGATCATGTTTGTTACAATCTGTCAATGGCAACAAACAAATATGGCCGAACGTTTTTGTAATTATTTAGTATATTTAAACACGAAACACGCGACACTCCAAGTTTTGCCGATATATGTTCTCGATTGGAAACTCTTATTTTTTTACGTTCTTCAATTTGAGGCGGGTCTCGATCGTAAACTAGCTATCGAAAACTCTTATTACGTTAGCGTATAAACGAGTTTCGAATAGATTTCGATTTAACTGCTACCATTAGTCAATTACACGTTAACTACGGTCGCTAAGGTTAAAACGATACATCGCGTAGTTAAGGTTTTGACACAAAATGACGTGCCTAACTTCACAGCACACAAATCTATCTCTTTCTAAATATACTAAAAAGACAGAGAACGGATGATACTAGGCAAAAATTTACGTATCCAAGCCTTCCTTTTAAAAATATAGAAATAAACCTCTTAATTTAAAGTGTCATAGAACAATGTCACAATGTTCAGTGTTAGAGACACTTGAATTTTTTCCGGTTATTTTATGAATTTGACATTTGTTATGACGAGGTTATGGACGTTATAATTTATAAAAATAAAAATGCGTATTTCTAGTGCCACGTAATTCCAGTACTTTCGCTCCTACACATCTTGCTCACACCTTTAAAAAGGCAGGCGCAGCGGCTGAGTGTGCGGCCAAGCTCAAACACGGCAAATACGCCAACCTTGAACCGGTGTATGACTTCGTTCCGGTAGCGGTCGAGACAGCTGGACCTTGGTGTGCTGAGGCTAAGAGCCTTATTAAGGATATAAGACGGCGCTTGAGGGAAAGGGGCTGCGACCCTCGCTCTGGTTCTTACCTGGTCCAACAAATTTCACTGGCAATGCCGCCAGTATCATTGGCACGTTTGGTCCAGGTGAGTATCGGAGTGGGGTGTGATATGATTTAGGATAAATTATATTGTGTTTGTTATATTTTGGGTGTATAGTTTTTAGGTTTATTATTATTTTTTAATTCGTGTTACACATTTGTATATATAGTTTTATTGATAAAGTACATATGATATGATAAGTACATAAGTATAGATAAGTGCGAAAATATGTATCGTTCTACTTTTAGTTTATTTGTGTCACGTAGAATATAGTATTCCAGTTACTGGTTGATTAAATATGTAGAAGTAAGTAGCTATTTATAATGTACATTTTAATAAAGTTCGTTTAATACTGTACCTACCTAAACTGAGTGATACAATATGCGCAAGCAAGTTTTGTTTTATGACGAAATATTTTTGGATTCAAGTGATTGGATAAAATTAAGTCCCTTTTCTTTGTGTTAACAGAAATGGCGATCTTAGAAGCCCCGGCAAGGGTATCAATTTGAGTCAGTGGACAGAATCGGCAAAACTTCTAAACGTACGCCGATGCAAAAAAAGGTAACAGACAGAAAGATACTTTTGCATTTATTTATAATAAGTATAAGTATTCTCGCGGTCGCTCAACAGCATGTGATCCTTGCTAAAAAGATCGGGCCTTTTACAACTCTGGGCCATCAAGTAGTTAATATGCGACTTGATAAAAATTATCACTTCGCTAACATCAACTGTTAAAGGTGGAAATTACTTATGTCTGTGTCCTCGTCTAGCGGGCCTGTATATACTTAGACAATCGTGTTTTTATTTATTTAAACGGTGCTGATTTAGATTTTATTTGTATCTTCTCTAGACAGGAGTGAGACGGGCCTGAATGACCTAATACACGGCGACGATCCTGCGGCTCGGTTCTCAACCTAGCTACTACTGGTGCCAGACAGCATGGTACCGCAGTCCGATGCAAAACCTCTCATCTCCAGTCCACAGAAGGGCTCGCACTCGGGCACTTTTATTGTGTTGTCGAGAGATATCCTGTTCTGGATTAGCTTTATTGTCATTGACTTTTAGAGACCATATACATCTATAACCATATTAAACTAGTCTTACAATTTTATTTACACTGTAAGATATTGACTTTGTTGATAGTTAGTTTTGTGGTAATTATCAGAAATTCTTAAATTATTGTTATTGTCAGACTTTGCTACATTGTTAATTAATATTTGGACACGTGAAAGGTCCCTGTGGCCTGCAGAATAAATAATTGATTTTGTTTTTTTTTATTCACGGTTGGATTTGGCAAGGCAAGCCTTTGTCAGATCTGACTGTAGGTGGTGAAAATTCCAACAGGAAGCAGAGCGGGAGAACAATAGATTAAGGTAGTTAGAGTTAAGAATGTAAAATTGATGATTAGATTTGTTTGGACAATGTTTAGGAATTATTAGGAAATAGAGTTGTCAATACTTTGGAAAAAAAATAAAGATTTTTATTATGTATGTATACTCTTTTATTTTACCTATTTTAAGCAAAGGCAGCTAGTTCATTATTATTATAATTTACTATAAAATACCTTGAATTTGTTCAGGTAAATAACTCATTTTCTGGATCATATTAGCTTGAAATTTTCCCTGTTCATGTCGTTCGTTTTCATAGTATTCGCAGCCTTCCCCAACATATACCACACCAAAATTGCCATTTATATAAATAATGCTTAATAGTACATTACTTAACAAGGGCGGTAAAACAAAGAATGTCTCAGATCGCAGGTATTTGACGCCCGAGCCGAAGGCAAGGGCGATAAATATGCGATCTGAGGCTTTCTTTATTACCGCCTGTGTTAAGTACAAAATTTTATGTCACCCTCTGTCCAGGAAGTGGGATATCCCGCGCGCGGAGCGTGCAGTAATTGCCGCTTTATGGCCAGGTGTGACATAAAATAAATTTAAATAACACATCATCATCAGCCTATATACATCCCACTGCTGGGCACAGGCCTCCTCTTATAGATGAGGGGGATTGGGCAGTAGTCCCCACGCTGACCCAGAGTGGGTTGGGGACTTCCCATACATCATTGAATTTCTTCGCGGATGTATGCAGGTTTCCTCACTATGTTTTCCTTCACCGAAAATCTAACGGTAAATATCAAACGATATTCCGTAGGTACATAAGTTCCGAAAAACTCATTGGTACGAGCTGGGATTCGAACCCACGACCGCCGCTTAACAGCTGCATGCCTAAACGACTAAGCTACCGTAGCTTGATTGACACATGATTTCTAACGTTTTCACGGTTCTCACGCTCCATTTTGCAAGTGAAATAGTTTTCTACAGTCGATATCGTATTGTTCGATAGCTTCTGTCAAATTTGTAGCTCATGGTACCGATTTTCTACGGAAACGTCAGTCGCTAGCGTTGATACTCGTAGTTTTCGATAGGTAATTTACTGTTATGACTCATACTACCGATCCCTAGTTCTATGAGTGACCGCCAGAGGCGCTGTACTTTTTTCCATACAAATTGTTTGCGCAGTCGCTAGCGAGTATAGTAATAGTTTTCTACAGTCGATATCGTATTGTTCGATAGCTTCTGTCAAATTTGTAACTCATGGTACCGATTTTCTACAGAAACGGCTACTTGACAGCTACAGAACGTTAGTCGCTAGCGTTTAATTTTCGATAGGTAATTTACCGTAGGACTCATACTACCGATCCTTAGTTCTATGAATGACCGCCAGAGGCGCTGTACTTTTGTCCATACTAAATCGTTTACGCAGTCGCTAGCGAGTACGGTAAGAACTTTCGATACAAACTCGTGGTAGAGGTCAGGCTTTACTTGACATTTTATTATGTACCTATAATTATTTCAAAACGAAAAAATGCGTAAAAAAATAGATTTTAGTACAATTTCTCTCTCTCTCTCTCTCTTAAACTCTAATACAACATTGTCCCATTCTCGATTTCATATCATATCATACTACATATGTATATCACATATGTATGTAATATTAGAAGCCTTAGATAATGAAAGGTGACCTTAGCTAATACAATAAATCCAGACTCTCAAATATTAGCGTTCCAAATAAGCTGCTAATACTCAGCTGATAATGAAGTAATTTACTGCCCGACCACTATAATTAATGGTCTATTAAGACTGGGTAATGTAATAAAGCCGCATAGTGCTATTTTATTGTGGACCCAATACCAACGCCATAAAGTTTATAGTGCAATAAAAGTTATGGGCATACGCGAATGAAATATTTTTTCAATATAATGTTTGTAATGCTCATCACAACTTTATAGTAGGTATTGTTTGTAGTAATGAAATCAATGGGAAGGTTTTACTTTTCGTAAGAATTATTAATTTTACTTTTAGTCGAGTTAAATTAGAGGCGTTTCCGGCAATTCACAAAAAACACTTGAAACTTTGTATAGGAGAGCAGTAATTAAGCCTGCGTCTAAAATAATTTATTAGCCTTTATTTGGGTAAGGCGACAATGAGTCCTCTACTTGGAAGGAGTCACGGGGAAGGAGTGATGTTTGAAATGCATTTTAAAGTAGATATACAGATCATCCTATTAAAGCTTATCTGACGCATTATCTTAGTTTCCAAACGGATACTTTCCTAACCTGCGATGTCGTGTAACAAGTGATATATGATAGCAGATACTAAATCAACCTTAGGCGCTAACTCTACGTTCTGCCTTTTTTATAACATAACTTCCTACCAATTTGTTGACCGACCAAACCGTTGGACCGCCATAAAGCTATTGAATGCAACCATATCAGTATACGGTTCCAATTAAGACATTTCTATGTACCAATTAGTATTGAATAAAGCGTTTCGTCTATTTATGGAAAATAAAAACATATTTTAGTCGCAATTCACTACTGAGGACTCTGAGGAGCCATAAAAGGCAGTTAGTGCACGGTGTGCCGCAGGGATTCATGCTTGGACCCACATAGTGTGGGGACCCCTGGTAACTATGTTATAGAATTTTGTGAAATAAATGATTATCTATCTATCTAAAACATAGTTTAAATGTCCTATTAAGTATTTCTTAGATCCTTAATACAATTAATTTATTCATTAAATTTAAAAAAATCGTTACTAAACCACCCATTAATCATAATCCACAACGCAGGCTTCGTCAGAGGGGCACAATAACAAATCAGCAACATGCTTCGTCATTGACACATCAATGATGATATCCGCAACAGGCTTCGTCAGCCTTAAACTCTAAACATCCACTGTAAATCTCTATCATTAATTAATTCATTGTGAAAGTCAAAGTTACTTATATATTATATGTAACTGCATATAAATATCAATAAAAGTAAAGTAAAGCCTTATTTTTCTCAAAGTAATTAAACTACCAATGTCGGTTCCGAAAATGCGACGCTGATTTATCAAAAATGTGGTTAGAATTTGTGAGTAAGTTAGTATACCTTTAATAATAGCTATCTTCATATATGTATAGCAACGTAGGGCTAGCATGTTCTTCTTCTTCTCGTGTCGATGGTTTCTTCTCTGGTTAAATCGTACGGGACCAGAAGCTGCCTACAGCACGTTAACTTTTATGCTCATGTTTCACCCGGTTTTTGCCGTACAAAATTGTAATTAAAATAAGTACTCGGTACAGGCATTGTATTGATTTTAATTCCAAAGCCCTTTTTTAGATTTAAGTTTGTTTTACCTTATTTCATGTTGGTTTTAACTTATTTTATTAAAACTCGCCAAAAGAGTTTCAGTTTGTAACAAAAGCTGGTGTGAAGAATTTAGACTCCTTTTAATATATTTATAGGTACCAGAAGTATAAAAACGAATTGCTTAAACAATCACAAAATGTTCAACAGCATAATAAACAGCACTGTAAGCACCATTACCAGTATTACACGTAGTTACATTCCAATTTACGCATCTCCATTTTCGCACAAGCCGGGTATGAAATTGCGTAATACGTAATGAGCGGCCACTAGAAACAGTAGGAAATTGGCTGGCAGCTGGAATGTTGGGAACAAATCGAGGTACGGTTTGAGGCTTCCGCGTACCTTGTGGGGTAAAGGACATGTTCATAGTACATTACTCACCTAGCGCGGTAAAACAAAGCATACATGTCTCATCGCTGATATTTGACGACCTAGCCGAAGGACAATATTTTGTATATACCTACAACAACGCGACTGTGGCATCAAGCGTACGGTCCATCTGATGGTAAGCAGACACCGCAGCCTATAGATGTTCGCAACACCAAAGGGGTCATGTGCGCGTTGTCAATCCTTTATAAAATTTGAGGTTTCACTGTGTTGACAGCAGAAGGGACATAAAGGGGCCCTCGCTTTAAACACAGTGCATCCTCGAGAGCTCTGGCAACCTTGCTCACCTCCAGGAACACAACTCTATATACTTGTATATGTGGCTTTCTTTATTACCGCCCGTGGTAAGTATAAAATTATATGCGGAGCGGGAATTGTCAGTTTATAGCCAGGAGTCACATCAAATATATTAACGTTGTAACATACTTAGTGATTTTCATTATTACCGTCCGTATTGATTAATTGCCCAGCAACAACGCTTGACACAATGGCGTTACTTTCTGAGCATGTCTGTACATCTCATTTGATATGCTGTGTATACTGCCACTGCCTACTTTATCGACTGTTACTTTTTTGTGACAGTTTATTTTCACTTTGATTAAAAAAAATGAGATTTTCGCTAGCGCTAACAAACATATAAAGTTTATCGACTGTTATTACCCAAAATTAACTTTTAAGCATTTATTTAAAATCATTAGATAGCTCAAAATTGATAAGTTGTAAACGCTCGCCCGAAAACTGCAAGACGGAAAATAGGATTATCTGCCGACATACCGTGCAGTAATCGCCGTTTTATACAAACCCATAATATCACTTTTCCAGGCATAATAATGTCAAAGATACTTAAGTAAACTTTTTAAATGGTAAAGTCGCCGCCATTAGCTATACTGTATCTGGGAAGCGTAGACTAAAAAGTTTGCGTCATAAAAAGGCCGTCTTGGAAAAACATGTCTCTACTTTGCTCCACGTTTTTTGCGTCTCCACAAATGGCGACAACTTGCATTCAAGTCAACAGCCTAGGTTTAACACGAGATTACTGTAAAAAGAGCCTCAGTAAGTTTTAGTACCTATGACGACATTATTTTAGTTATTGATGTTAAATAAGTGCCACCTAAAAAAAACTGATCCTACTTAAAAATAGTTTCATAGATATAAAGTAAAACGAACGAAAATCATACTCATACTCATTTATTCGTAAAATATAAAAAATTACATGTAATTCGTATAATATGTTATAATAATTATAATTAAGAACATTATTATGGATTTATTATTATGTCAATACAAATTAAAAAGAAATGTCAGAAAAATATAATGTCAAAAACGTCGTTATATATTTTTATATTCGTCAATGTCATAAAAAGCATTTGCTGTTAGCCATCTTCTTAAGTTATTTATAAATGTCACATCACTTTCTACATTTTTAATATTGTCGGGTAGTTTATTATACAGATCTGGACCCACGCTCGATATAGTTTTGTTACCTTTCGCTAGTCGGCAACATGTTTGGCAACATATATTCTTCTTTTATTTCACAACTGCCAACTTTGGCTTAATCCAGCTCAGCTATAGTCCTTCAACAAATACGAAGTCACAGAAGTCCTAAAGATTTAAAACTTTGAGAAAACTCTTTCAAGTTGTGATTAAGTTAAGCTTCATCACGACTTTCAAACTTTTCCCCCTTGGACAGGAATATTCTGTTTGTAGTTTTCTTTCGAGTTATTCGAAAATTTCCGCTCGCCATCTCAAATAGATTATCGCACAAATTGATGGCTCGATCGTTCATAACAATACGTGTGTGGTAAGGTTGGAGTCATTAATCAGAGCATTTTAATGCCTACTATTATTAGCAAATAAATGTTTCAGACAGTTCCAGTAAAATTAAATCACACACTGACATCTTTAATTAGGGTTCCGTACCAAAAAGGTAAAAAAGGAACCCTATTGGTTTCACTTTGTCTGTCTGTCTGTCTGTCTGTCACATCGCTAAATATCTCAGGAACTACTTATCCTATCGATTTGAAATTTGGAATAGTTATAAACAAGGGTAACCCAGATACATAGAAGATGGTTTTTAAAATTATTTTATTTTATTTTCTGTGAATAATGACAGATAAAAGGGGGTTCAAAATTTTAAAGTCTGGCAACTATGTCAAGTGGGGTATCATATGAAAGGGCTTGACTTGTACATTCTGAGACAATTTTTAGTTTTTTTTTTCGTTGGGGAAATTTCGATTTACGAGGGAAAATGTAAAAAAAATACCATTCCCGCCCCCCTTATCTCCGAAGTTTACGAAGAAAAAAATTTGAAATTATTACACAACATTAATATGCATGTATATTTTACAGGAAAATTATAGCCATAGCTCTATCTAGTTTTTCTTTTTTTTAATCATCAATAAACTCTTCTATACTAAGTTTGTAATTTAATCACCTTTGTATATATTTTTCTTTTATATTTAAATTTACAAAATTACGTTGAAAATACCTTCTTTCAAATAAAAAAACAATTATTGAAATCGGTTACTGTGATAAAGAATTATCCTTGAAAAACCAACATACGTACTAAGTTATTCAGTCGCGCAAATTAGTAACACAATGCGCCGATAGATGGTGCTGTCATGTTTTTTTAAGATTGTTCCTGAATTAATGGGGTCGGGACGGGTACACAACTACATATACAAGAACTGTGTACGGAACCCTCGGTGCGCGAGTCGGACTCGCACTTGACCGGTTTTTTTTTAACCTAAGATTGCTAAAGCTTAAGCCTCACACAGAGCGGGCGGGCGGGTGGCGCGCGGGATCGGGCGTGAGGCGGGCGGGAGGCGGGCGGGCGGGAGGCGGGCGGCTTTCAAGAAACACTGCCATTGCGCGCTCGCCCGCCACACGCCCGCCTTAAAAGTGGCACTGGAATTAAATTTCATGTGCTCTGCCTACGCCCTTTGGGAATACAGGCATGAGTTTATGTATGTATGTATGTGTGTAAAACCAATACTGGTCTCCGGAGATCTGGTGCCTCAGGCTTAGGTACGTAGGTCTAAGAGGAGAAATTATAAATGTATAATAATAACGCACACGAAGTTGCGGGTACAGCTAGTAATTAAATAAATGAATGAATGAATGCATTTATTTCACAATAAGATTACATTATAAATTACATTGAATGTTAATAAACTTGATTGACCTAGTTTACTTTATTGTTTAATGTAAACTGACACGTAAAATAATTTGATATTTTTTTGACTTTCAGGGCATGGTTTTAATTAGAAAGTAAGTATTTTTGTTTAAGATACAGGAATATAATCCTAATTTAGCCGCATAGTAACAATTTACGAAATATATATGTAGAATTACAATCACAATTGTAACATTCGCTGTAAGGATTTTATAATAAATTATTCTTATTTGTATAGGCATGTAATGCCCGCTGCCAGCTGCCTTCAAGACCACAACCCTAACGATGCGACCTGCGCTCGCGCGTATGTTTTCCCTAACACACCCATTAGCGATATTATCCGCCATTACCGCGCCGTGGGCCCGTCGGGCTACAACGCCGCGGCCGCCGGGCTAGAACACTGCACGCTTGGGCTTACCACGCTCCCGACTTGATCTTAGTAATAGAGGTATTTTTTAGTTGGAGAAAAAACCAGCTAAGTGCGTTTCAGATTTCGCACATTTAAGGTTCCGAATCAATCCCCCCACAAGGTGGACTGATGACCTGGTAAAGGTCGCGCGAGTCCGCTGGATGCGAGTAGCGCAGGACCGTCAATTGTGGCACTTTCCGGGGGAGGCCTATGTCTCAGCAGTGTACGTACCTATTTCGGCTGATATGATGATGATGATGATGATGAAAGGATCATCATTCGTCTTTCTCCTAACGTTTTCATCTCCCAGCGAAGGGAAGAGAGGAGGTGGAGGACCATTATTTAAGAAGTGTAATACGTGATGTATTTCGAAGAAAACTGATGGGTCTTTACCTGCAACAAAAGAAGGATAAGTTTAATACCTACATTTGCTTGTGGTCCATTAGCTATAGGTATCTCAAGATTAATATTTAGATAAGTATAATCTGTCCTGTCTGTATTTTTTTTCTTTGCCTTGTGTAGAGTAAAGTAATTACATAGGTACATACATATCAGTCTGAACTCAAGAAGTAAATCCTGATATCTGTCGATAATTTCCATACATTTTAGGTATACCTAATGTAATTGTGACTTTTAGGTTATAAAATGCATTATTTAACGTTCTTAGGGTTCCGTACCCACAGAGTAAAACGGGACCCTATTACTAAGGATCCGCTGTCCGTCTGTCCGCCTGTCCGTCCGTCTGTCACCAGGCTGTATCTCAAAAACAGTGATATATAGTTAAGTTAGACAGTTGAAATTTTCACAGATGATGTATTTCTGTTGCCGCTATAACACCAAATACTAAAAAACAAAATAAAATAAATATATAAGGGGGCTCCCATACAACCAACATGATTTTTTTGCCGTTTTATAGATAATAGTACGGAACCCTACATTTGCGAAGTTCGACTCGCACTTGGCCGGTTTTTTTGTTCAACGGCTGTCTCAGCACGCACACATGCGTACACATACCATCAGGTAGCTCGTATGCCACAAACTTTTGCCACCATAGCGATATAAAAAATAATAAAACCGCACCAGTAATAGACTAGTCATGCGACCATCGAAATATAATGCATGCAACTTAGCTCTGCACTAACAGTGTGACAGCACTGACGGCGCTTCCCGGAAAACACTGACGGCGCCCGATTGGATTCCGAGGCACATGAACCGCACGCCTCGATTAATTCCGAGGCAAAACGCTAGACCGGATTAACTTGTCTTTATAGTCCTGTCTAATCTGCTACGACGACTACTATTAAGTATCTTGCCGCGATATTATCTTAAGCTTAAGTCACACAGAGAGCGGGAGGGCGGGAGCGGCGCGTGAGCGGGCGGTAGCAGCGCGGGAGCGGGCGGTAGCGGGACGTGAGCGGGACGCCTCCCGCGCCGCTACCGCCCGCTCCCGTCCCGCTCACGTCCCGCTCACGTCCCGCTACCGCCCGCTCCCGCGCCGCTACCGCCCGCTCACGCGCCGCTACCGCCCTGCTCTCTGTGTGGCTTAAGCTTTACTGGGCTGTTATTCACAAACCGATTCGTCCTCACCTCACCTTACCCCTCACCTATTTTTATTTATTTATTTATTTGAATCAGGCAACAAGGCCCATTTTTACATATAGAATCCCTTACAGACTAACATACATAACTATAAAATACTTAAAAACTAGCACAAATAAACACACTACAATTGTATAGAAATAGAAAGGCTTACTATTCAATAAGCGATTTTTTTACAGACAATTAAAACTATAATTTAAATTTGAGTATATGTAATAATTATGGACATGCCTGAATTTAATTTTTAAGGACATACATATGTGATAATCATGTAATTTAAATAGTGTTTTAATAATAATAATTTTGTATAATGTTGACATAGATATTTCTATTAGTTTAATTTTAATTTATATATTGCAATGCTCGGAAGAGCTCATGTAGAACTACACCTAACTTTAAGACCTGATTGTTACATGAATGCAATAAAGAATCTGAATCTGAATCTGAATCTAGAAACTGTCAAAAAGCGACAAATAACATTACACAAATGACATTTTCCATTTTAAAAACGGGTGAGCTGTGAGGTGACGCGCGAGAACGGTGCTTAGTGAATCACGTACCTTTACTGGAATAGGGATGATGACACTATAAAAGAAAATCAATAAATCCAAATTTTCTACATAATGACTCAAATTCTCAATCAAATGGCAAAAAAAGTAATTAAAAAAAAAAAAAAAATTACGTAATTATAAGTCTTCAAAGTTTTAAAAGTGGGTATTTTCTGTCGCTTTTCCGCAAAACGCACCTTTGTATTGAACGATTGTCATTTACTATGGCGCTACTCAAAGGTGACGTCACGGTCGAGTAGCACTTTCTCTCTCTAACTACGAACATTCTAACCGTTGTTGCTTCGTTATTTTTTGAGATATTTGAATAGGATTTTCACTATTTGGCATAGTTTTATGTCTTCTTTCTATTGAAGTAATATTTTTTTTGAGTCATCATGCCTATTGACAGATAGTCGAAATGTATTTGCTAAGAAATTGGTCTAGCAATTTAGAACCTTAATGTTGTGTTGTGTGAATCTTTCTCTGTTAGGCGACTTCCTGATTTGTCGGTGCGGAGGCGGTACGATATGAAAAAAGTGTCAAATGTCAGTGTCAGTTGTCAGTCGACACGGTACCATTTTTTACTGCGCCCCTACATTTAAATGAGTGCTTCCTGACTGGCGCGGGATGCGCGGTAGCGGGACGATGCGAAGGCGGTACTGCTCCGCTTCTGCGCATGATGTTACTACTGCGCAAAAGTAATACTGACAGTGTTCCGTCAAGTGAGAATCTTCGCGACGTCAGTAAATTTACGTCAAAGAAGAAAATGTCACATATCGACCCCACCCCGCCAAGTCAGGAAATCGCCTTAGGGACGAAAATCGGTACCCAGCATCGAGAAAAGTTAACGATTAAAGTCTGGTTTTATTGACGATTACATCTTATGGAGACCGAATATAATAATTTAATTTAATTCAAAACCAATATCTTACAGCGCAGTATATTTATGTAGACAAATATACATTACCACAGTATATCGTATGTTAATTTCCTCCGTTCCAATAAAACAATTTGTACGACGTAAACAAACTCAATAAAATCGAATCACCCCATCAAGACGACAACGCTACCGTGCTAAAATAAAAAGACCCCATATCTTTAGATACTTCAAGCAAAATGTGTCTTTTTAACTATCAGTTGTACACTTTGTATAATAGCCGCAAAGCATGCGGAAAAGGTATACCCGGCAAAAACTCACGCGCAAGTCCCTCGAGCCGGATAGATGCCTCGTAAAACGGTGACGCCTCCGGCCCTCTGTGTGAATTAAGTGAGTTTACTTATGTGTTGTTTGCGAATGCTGGAAGGCTGCATGGTGCGATATATTGAATACCAATATGGCAAGCATAATAATGCCAATATGGCGAGAAAATGGCGGTGCGAAGAGCCAATCGCATCGCAAAAACTTCAGCCTTCTTGGTACAAAAGCGCTATTTGGAAAATCTTTGGCAGCTATTTATTAAAGTGACGGCCGTGAGTTAGAAAAATGTTGCAATATAAAGACTAAATTTAATATCGTTTGAAGTCAAATTATGACAGAGTACCTATTTATATTTCCAATCAAGTGATTGAATACGATGCTTTTATCGAAGGTGTTTATTGTGTGTAGTGGAATTTAAACTGCAAAATTAGTTTATACTATCGTTGAGAAAATGTCAAGATTTGTATCAATTCAATAATTAAATAGCCTAAGACGCAAATTTTGAACGAGGCATGAACCTTTTTTTCAGAAGTCTATGCTTCTACTGTGAGTCACATTCCGATACTGAATGCACAGCTGGACTTGTGACATGCATTGTCAGATCGTTTTGTATGGGGTCATTGTACGTGTTAAAACCTTTGCAGGCTCCCTGCGGCTGGCGTCATGTGGGGACATATATGTGGTCGGTGGGGTCTTAATCCTACCCCACTTGTTAAGGGCAACACAATTGAATCTGCTGACTTTTCATATGCCCTAGGGCAGAGCGGACAGAACGGCCACTCTAGGTGCTAGGGGCACCAAAATGTGAAAAAAGGAAATTTTGGGGATGCATTTTGAGTGGTGCGTAACGTCAATCCACCCTAATCAAGGTGGACCGGCTTGACTCTACCTTTGGCGCTCACTTTGTCCTGAATTACTTGACTAATTTTGACATGTAATTTTATTAAGTGTGACAGAATCTAAAGACCGCATATATTTTATTTAATTTTCCCATAAAACGACAAACAAAACGCGACAGTTAACGCGATGTATCAGTGTTATTTTGACATTTCTCGTAACGGGGTGACAGCTGTCAAAAGAACAGTAAAAGGCTCTGCATGAATACAATGATTCAGAATCTTATCTCATATCTTTAAACGAGCAATTCTTGTATATATATATTTATTTATTTATTTATTTATTTATTTCAAGGATCTCGGAAACGGCTCTAACGATTTTGATGAAATTTATTATGTGGAGGTTTTCGGGGACGAGCAATCGATCTAGCTAGGTCTCATGCTCGGGAAAACGCCGAGCAAAGCTCGGTCGCCCAGATATTTATCTTTAAAAACGAGCAATTCTTGTATTTATTTCGGGGATCTCGGAAACGGCTCTAACGATTTTGATGAAATTTGGTATGTGGGAGCTTTCGGAGACGAGCAATCGATCTAGCTAGGTCTCATGCCGGGGAAAACGCCGAGCGAAGCTCGGTCGCCCAGATATAATTCATTTAAAGCAGTATTTTTTTTTTGAGGGGAAATAGTTTTGGTAATTTTAAGACTTTTTCATTCCTCATACTCTGAAAGTGGGTCATATTTGACCTAAGGAGCGGGTTGAAAGTGGGCCATTGCGCCCCACGGGCTAACATGTATACATATTTTTGATTCCAAAACATTTAAAATTAACCAATCCAAATGCTTCACCTCATCACATCCACCATTCATCATTCATTGAATTCACCAATCACAAAACACGTCGACAGCCAAATCAGCCAATGCCAACCAGGATTTCCAATTTTATATTTTGAGTAAAAAAAAAAGAAAAAAGAAAAAAAAATTTGGCTAAAAATCATCATTATACTCGATTTCGACTAATTCGGGGATGAGGATTTCAAATTTTATGTCATTTTGAATTTTAAATTAAAAAAAAATGTTTGCTAAAAATCGTCATTATACTCGATTTCGACTAATTAAGGGGTAAGGATTTCAAATTTTATGTTTATTTTGAATTTTAAGTAAAAAAAGATTTTTTTGTGAAAAATCGTCATTATACTCGATTTCGACTAATTCAGGGGTAAAGATTTCAAATTTGATGTTTATTTTGAATTTTAAGTAAAAAAAGTTTTTGTTTGTGAAATATCGTCATTATACTCGATTTTGACTAATTCAGGGATAACGATTTCAAATTTGACATTTATTTTGAATTTTAGGGCAAAAAAAAATTTTTTTGTGAAAAATCGTCATTATACTCAATTTCGACTAATTCAGGGGTAAAGATTTCAAATTTGATGTTTATTTTGAGTTTTAAGTAAAAAAAAGTTTTTGTTCGTGAAAAATCGTCATTATACTCGATTTCGACTAATTCAGGGATCACGATTTCAAATTTGACATTTATTTTGAATTTTAGGGCAAAAAAATCTTTTTTGTGAAAAATCGTCATTATACTCAATTTCGACTAATTCAGGGGTAAAGATTTCAAATTTTATATATTAATTTTTAATTAAACTAAAAATTTTTTTTTTTTTCGAAAAATCGTCATTATATACGGATTTCAAATTTTACATTAATTTTGAATTTTAAGTAAAAAAATATTTTTTTTGCGAAAAATCATTATTGATATCGACTAATTAGGGATAAGGATTTCAAATTTTATATTAATTTTGAATATTAAGTAAAAAAATTTTTTTTTAGTTTCCTCGTATTCGGAATGAAAAGCAGAGTGTTTAACTCGGGTGAAACCACCCATTTCAGCCTCGAACTATTGGCGCTCTCACTACGTTCGAGCGCCAAAATATCTCGTCTGAAATGGGTCGCTTTCAACCCTTGGTTAACAATCTACTATTTGTGTTTTCTACACTCAAAAATCTAGAAAACCATTTTAAAATGGGAACCAGACATTTATAACTTGTGTACTTTAGCGTGTAGCATACCGGCGACCCTTAAGTCGCTCCCAGCTAAGACGAATGAGAAATAAATAACATGTCAGCCATATTGTTATGAGTTTATTGGTTTCTCAGAAGCCGCAGGCGTAGACCATTCACAAAATGACATTCTAGAGACCTGCAGAGACGAGACCCCTAGACACGTAGCAACCATGCGAGATCTAAGGTCAGTTATACTGGTCATCAATACCGCAATAGTTTGTAAATTGCCACCTGTAGCTCTAAGCTGAAAAGTTGTAAATCCGTATTAGTTTTATAGTGGTACATGGCAGTTTGCTGTCGGGATCGGTACAGTCAAGGGCCAATAAGGGGGTAAGGGGCAATATGTATACATTTTTTTCACCTTATTCCATTGAAATAAGGTCCAAAAATGTATACATATTTATGCCCTTGACTGTATAGTTCGTCTTTTATGCCTAGCTTAGAGCGAGCAATTCTAACTAGATGAGAGTTAACGGGTATGTGAAATATAGATATGCGTAGGTATGATACGTAATGTTGCTAACCGATTTATATAAAGAGAAAAATAAACAGACTGTATGTTTGTTTACCACCGTTTTGGTAAACAAAATAGTACCTACCTACTCAAATGAACTACCACTCATTATAATAATGTATTCTTCAATGCAAATTTCAAATTATAAAGAGAAAAATTGAAAGATTTTTGGCTCCTAGAGTCCCCACGCAGGACCAGTTTGGATTGCTTATTATTATTTACTTAATCATTATTGCACAAAAGAAACCTTAAATAGGTGTGACAAAAACTAAAATCGGACAGCGAAACATTGAAGGACGCAAAAGGTATGCGTATTGAGAAACATACCGGCCCTTGTAAGGTACCGCAAAAGCGCAGATAAGTATCCTATCCACATAGTTCTAGTTGCAACGCTGAATAGTTCGGCGTGTGCCAAACAGGCGAGTTTTATGCTGCGTTTGCATTAGCTTAGTAACTAAAGCTTACGCACGTAGCGAGTATCGCTTTGACCATTCGTAAAAGTAATTCGTAAATATCGGGTCTTGGATGTTTTCTATGTATTTAAGTATCTATTTATCTATATAAGTATGTATATCGTCGCTTAGTACCCATATTACAAGCTTTGCTTAGTTTGGGACTAGGTTGATTTGTGTAAGATAAAAAAAGAGCTGCGGCGGCTGATTTTCTTCTTTAACGTAAACTTACTGACGTCGCAAAGATTCTCACTTGACAGAATACTATCAGTATTACATTTGCGCAATAGTAATATCATGCCCAGAAGCGAAGCAGCACTGCCTTCGCATCGTCCAGCTACCGCGCATCCCGCGCCAGTCCGGAAGAACTCATTTAAACGTAGGGGCGCAGTAAAAAGTAGTACTGAGTTGATTGACAGTTGAAACTGTCAGGAGATTATGGACCCCAGCTTGTCGCTTAGATGGCGACTCAATTTACTAAGCCACAAACAAATATTAAACCCTAAACAAATATTAAATTTATGAATGCTTATCCACGTTGGACCAACGTAGTGATGGTGACTTCTGCCCGTTTCCTCTCATCTTGATAGGATACCTGCGCCCACCAGCGGGATGCATATAGACTGATGATGATGACGATGATGAAATCTTGAGTGGTACTTACTTAAGGTGTGTTTGTGATACTAGCCACTTAACTGGACAGACGAGTAACTAAGCACTTGAACTTACAGCAAGTACTACGCTAGTGTAAACCTAGCACCAGACGCCGAGCTAATTAAATGCTTAATGAGCCGACTTAAGGCTTTATTGAACTGCCTATTACGTCAATTCCTTAAACTTCGCATGGATTGCATTAATGTCGGCAAAATTAAACGCGTAGAACAACTACAAACGTAGGTAATCAATTAGAGCGCGTGGCTTTGAAAACCTACCTCTCATTAAGCCTTTGCAAGCTTCGTTCTTACAGTTACGAGGAGTAGAGACGCCATTCGATTTTGAGATTTCGCCCCCACTTCTCCTCTGGTCGCTTTTCCCCTGATAGTGAAATTCTCGGTAACTTGCGGGCCGAGTTCGCTTAGTTGGATATAGCGCGAGGTCCTACCGCCGAAGCTCGTTAAGTCGTATAACACACTCTTAATAACATTGATACGTAAATTGGAAATACATATGTGTTTATGCTATGTTTTTCGATAAACCGTTACTCTCTCTCTCAGCGTCATTTGTTACCCTACGCAAGGTTTGTTACCTAGCATGTCACCTGGGGAGGCGTCCCCCAGTAGCTACGTCATGCCAGCTATGCTATTTACAATGTTCATATCATGTTTCCATTTCGGTGCATAAAATTCACAGGTTGTTTATCGTCATCTCCGATTGGTTCCTGTTCAACGCATTTGCTCAAAGGTTAGGTTAGGTGTTTGATGTATGGTAAAGCAATATATTACATACAACATCATCGCTCACCTATCTTGATGACGGGAATAAAAACATACACGACGACCGCTTTAGCTTAGTTGGTAGTGACCCTGCCTACGAAGCTGGAGGTCCCGGGTTCGAATCCCGGCCGGGGCATTTATTTGTGGGATAAGCACGAATATTTGTTCTTGGGTCTTGGATGTTTTCTATATATGTGAGTATTTATTTATCTATGTAATATATAAGTATGTATATCGTCGCTTAGTACCCATAGTACAAGCTTTACTTAGTTTGGGACTAGGTTGATTTGTATAAGATTGTCCACAAATATTTATTTATTTTTATTTATAATAGGAGGACTGAAGCATTGGTTCACAAAATGAACTTTAGGGTGAGGTGAAACGTTGAATGTCTACAGCTGACGGAGTCACTAGTTTTCAGCAGATATTTATTACTTAGTGAGTTTTAATTGATAGTAGATACTAGTAGATTACTATCAAAATGTTGTTCGTGCCAGCTTTACGCCAAGTTTCAAGTCAAATTGACCTCCGGCCAACACAGTTCCATTAATGAATATTTAATCTCGAGACTAAACGTTGAGTGGAAAATGATGGCCGCTCAGTTAGGTCGTTACTTAACTTTTATTTTACGAGGTCTTGTTCATTTTAAATTCATTTGTCTGTACACAGTTGCGAAATTTGGGCTCTATAATATTCGGATATGTTTATATGACATGTACATATTACGCGGCGGTACACATCAACACAAACTTGTTTTTCCTATAACGATAGGTATTTCGTTTTTTAGCCTGGAGGCTTTTTGGTGAAAGAAAATATCGCGAGGAACACGTTTTTTTCTTTCACCAAAAAGCCTCTGTTAAATGTGGTTTGACATTTCGTACCTAAGCTTTTTGAAAAACTCAGTTATATTTACAGTAGGTAGTTACTTTTAACCCGTCGTCTACCAGTCCCTGTGGGATCCCAGGGCAGATAACAAAAGAATCTTGAATCTTAAACAAGAGAAGGCTTTCACGAGCGCGGGCGAGCCATGATTGTGTGTTGAGCTATACACGCATATTGTCTATGTGTGCGTCAATGTGGAACTATGAGTTCAAATTGTCTGTGTCCGTATGTGTCACAACTACAGTCAACTATTTATGACTAACCCGCGCTCGTGAGATAACCCTAGAGTGGCACGTGCCTCGGCACGTCCTTGAGTAATTATTTATATACTACGATACTTTAATGGCCGCGGGGTACGCACTTAATTCGAACCCACGAACTACCTACAGCTTGATATCCGCGTGCAGTACAGTTTAGCTACAGTGGCTTCGTTTTGCTAACTACAACTTACACAGGGTAAAAAGCCCTGGGTATTAAAACACTGTCAACTGTAAGCAAATGAGCTGGCAACAATTTGCATAAGCGCGCGTAACGGCGGCAGCTGCCGGCAAATTGGTCGAAGCCTTTGCATACCCTGACAAGGCCGTACAAATTGTGAAATGTTTTGATCTGAAATCATGTCAAAACTGTTGATAATTGCATTAAGCTGATTGAGAGATAACGATGATCTAATCTAACTAGTAATGTACTGGTACTTTAGTAAAGTTAACTAACAGATAGTACTTACCTACTTTAGCACTTTCGTTAGCTATACAGCGCGGTAATGCTGCAAGCATAATGGGGACGTTTGAGCCGGCTGCGATTCGGGGCGATTCTATTTAGTATTGTGTATTAGGGTTGACTGACAAAGCCTGTTGCGGATTGTTTCATTGTTGTGTGAGTATTTGTCCTATATATGACGACGCCTGTTGCTGATTCATGGTTGTATCCACCTGACGAAGCCTGCGTAGCGGATTTGGATTTATCTATGTGTTACTTCTCCATATTTGGTTAATAAATGATTCTTCGTTCACTTTAGCAAAAAGTGGGCTACTTTGATAGATTTAGAAAATTTGTTGTGGCAGCGGGTAGCTGAGTTTCTCACTGGACTCTTCTCAGCTAGGATAGGTTTAGTGAACCAGCGACAAAACTCCCAGTAGCTCGACTCCACTCACACCTCAGATTCGGTTGAGGCCTCTCAATTGCCTGTTTACATTGCTATGCAAATGACAGTACCGGCGACACTTTTTACACAGGCCGAGCTAATAACCCTCGTTCCAAAGTGGAGGAGAGCCGAAAAGTACTTGCATCTGAAATCGAGAATACTCTAACCAGAGTTTCCGATTGGGGGCGACGAAACTTAGTCCAATTCAACCCCACCAAGACGCAAGTCTGCGCGTTCACCGCTAAGAAAGCTCCATTTACTGTGGCCCCTCAGTTTCAGGGCACACCTCTTACCATGTCTCAGAGCATTGGGATCCTTGGCGTCGACATCTCCAGCGAAGCGCAATTCCGTAGTCACTTAGAAAGTAAGGTTAAGTTGGCATCTAAGAAACTTGGAGTGCTCAACAGGTCAAAGCAGTACTTCACACCTCGACAACGGCTGCAACTTTATAAGTCGCAAGTTAGGCCTCATATGGAGTACTGCTCTCACCTATGGGCGGGAGCTCCAAAATACCAACTTAGCCCTTGTGACTCGCTTCAAAGACGGGCAGTGAGAATCGTCGACGATCCCAGTGTGACAGGCGACCTTGAACCGCTTGACCTCAGGAGGGACTTTGCCTCCTTGTGCGTGTTCCACCGCCTGTATAACGGGGTGTGCTCAGAGGAACTGTTTGACATGATGCCCACGGCCACCTTTCATCACCGCACCGCTCGCCATCGGCAGCGAGCTCATCCCCACACCTTAGAGCCACTGCGTTCTCGTACAGTGCGATTCAACAGGTGCTTTATACCGAGAACACTCAGGTTGTGGAATGAGCTTCCTGCCGAGGTATTCCCAATGGGCTACAGCATGGGGCTCTTCAAAAAAGGCGTGAAAAGGGTTCTTATGGGTCGGCAACGCGTGAGTGACGCCTCTGGTGTTGCAAGCGTCTATAGGCGGCAGTAACCACTTACCATCAGGTGGGCTGTCAGCTTGTTTGCCTCCGACGTAGTATAAAAAAAAAAAAAAAAGTACGATATGAGAAAAGTGTCAAATGTCAGTGTCAGCTGTCAGTCGACTTGGTACCATTTCTTACTGCGCCCCTACATTTAAATGAGTGCTTCCTGACTGGCGCGGGATGCGCGGTAACGGGACGATATATGCGCAGGCGGTACTGCTCCGCTTCGGCGCTTGATATTACTACTGCGCAAAAGTAATACTGACAGTGTTCCGTCAAGTGAGTCTTTGCGACGTCAGTAAATTTACGTCAACGAAGAATATGTCACATATCGATCCCACCCCGCCAAGTCAGGAAATCGCGCGTGTTTTTGTCGGAGGTTTCTCCTGGATTTTCCCCAAGCCACTCTTCAACCGCGCACTCTTATCGCTTCATATACCGGCATACAAAGGCACAGACAGGTAAAAAAACACACATGTCATACATGTTTCACATACTGATGACGTCACAATTTTCTGTGGTTGAATACCGTACTGCAGCCTCAAAGGGATAAAGTTATGAAATGTGTACATATTAGTGAACCTTGTTAGTTGTTGGCTGTTTGTCGAAGCTTCCAGTTCACGGGACCCTTGGGAGCGACACTGTTGATTGGCTAGCCCAGTCGATGAGTCACGTGGGCTCTGAAGATATTAGATAACTCGTTTGCTGTTCGCAATATATTTCAGCTTCCTGTACATTATTGATCTTTCTATTGGGAGAATATTATGTCTACCAAATCACTGTAAATTCAATTTAATAAGGGTGTTGATACGAAATAAGAAAATCAATAAGTTCGTTTAAAAGGGACGTTTATCAAATTCCTAATCAAATGGCGGAAAAAGAAACTCAAAATGGTCAAAAGAAAACCTTATAACATAGTTATAAGTCTTCAAAATTCTAAGACGGGGCTATTATATATATTTTGCCCTTTTCCGAGAAACGTACCTTTGAATTTGGAACAATCGTCATTTACAATAGCGCTCGAAGTCAGTGATGTCACAGATCTGTGGCGCTTGCTCTGTCTAATTTAAAGCAACATTAAATTGGCTGGAACTTCGTTATTTTTTGAAATATTTCATTAGGATTTTCACTATAATATGGCATATGTTTTCGCCTTGTTTCTTATGGAGTAGTCTTTTGGAGTAAGTAGTCAAATTTTGAGTCGACAAACCTATTACACAGCAACAATACTGTAGCCACTGTAGCCGAGAAGTAAGTTGACTTCTCCTCTCCAATCTGGAGGTCGCGATTTTGAAAACAGTCCTCATTGATCAGGGTAGTTAGTCCCTTGAGTGCGTTTTCACCGCGGCCAATACAAGCCGTAAAGTACTTCTTTATTGAAACAAGCTTCCAAGTTTATGGCGATATAAGCACTCTAGTGCGGCGAGGTTCCGTGCGCATTGTTAGGGAAAAATGTTATTCAGAAAGAAACTGATTACACGTACCTTTTTAAAATAGTGTAATGCGTTTCACCGTAACGATGTATTTAATATTGATTTTCAAGTAATTGATTGAATCAGGCGTTACTTTGCGGACGTCCACGATTAATCAATAGCAAATGACTATTGTGGTCCTTTGCTATTTCGCTGAAAGAACGTGTAAGTCTAAGGCGACTTCCTGATTTGTCGGTGCGGAGGCAGTACGATATGAGAAAAGTGTCAAATGTCAGTGTCAGCTGTCAGTCGACGCGATACCATTTTTTACTACGCCCCTACATTTAAATCAGTGCTTCCTGACTGGCGCGGGATGCGCGGTAGCGGGACGATGCGAAGGCGGTACTGCTTCACTTATTCTGCGCATGATATTACTACTGCGCAAACGTAATACTGTCAGTATTATGTCAAGTGAGAATCTTTGCGACGTCAGTAAGTTTACGTCAAAGAAGAAAATGTCACATACCGATCCCGCCCCGCCAAGTCAGGAAGTCGCCTTAAAGTGATATAATAAGATGCATCAACTTTTTTATTTTTGTCATAGAAACATACTACATCATCGTACTAGAAACAAACCGCGCATGATGTGAAAACGCCTGCGAGATTTTCTAGGTCTCAGACATCAATTTTGTTAGACAGAACCTTTTGTACTTATCGTACTTAAGTAAGTACAATTATTTATTCCGTGCTTATACCTATAAATGTCTAACGGCAGCAAATTTGTTACCACCCTTTAGACATTGTCATTGTGCCTTGTGCAATTTACCTCACAATACCTGTCAACAAAACGCAAACTCGCAAATCGAAACACAATCTGTTATCAGCCACAACATTACAAGGTTGTAACTAAACGGGGCACCAATAAATATGGAACCGTGTCACAATAAGGCATTCTTTCCGGCCGCTATTGGGCAATCATTAATGTCGAATATTTATCGAGTGGGCCCGAGTTACGAGCGGTATAAGAAATAAGACCCCGGTCGGTTAGTAGGTTAGTTTGACGATGATAATAATTTATTTATCGACTATATTTTGCCTCTGAACTCTAAAGAGATTTCACCCTTTATTGCACACGAGTAACCGTACTTTCAAATTGAGGGGCGACTTTCAAAGTAGCCCCATTTTTTCTAAAGTTGCCCCGTTTTACGGTCCAGGTTGAAAATCTGAGAAAAAATTGAGAAATGATCAAAGAACACTTCCAACTGTCTATAATTGTCATCATTAAAAATAAAAGTTATTTTCTCTAAATATAAGTCGCAAATGATGATGAACATTATGGTCAACCCACACTACCTATTGACAGTTGAATGACAAAACGTCGAACTACCTGATAATGCGACTAGAAACATTCTTCGTACAGTCAAGTGCAAAATTATGGGTGCATACAACTTGCTCAAAAGTATGTCCCATACCTCATCTTTGTCTTGGACTTGAAAATATCTTGTCATTTCCGAACAAATTGGAATCAAATTTAATATAACTCAAGAATCATTCACTGTTCATTCGTAAAATTCTCCGCATAATTATTTCATCTAAAATTGATTTGACAGTTTCAAAGGGGAACGAGAGACTTTATTACCATTACGCAAGATTCAGAATTGATTGAGCATGAATTTTGTCGTACATTGACAGGGAAGTTGTATACTTACTTAAGATTATTTGACTTGGCGAAGTTATGAGAAAATAATCCTTACTAAAAGCGACTTAATGTCGCATTTTAGAAGATTCAATATTCAATAACGGTTTTTAAATATCAGCTAACAGAAAATATCACAACTTTTAATGAAACTGTGACAGGTTAACTTGTTTTGAATTTTGAGTTTATTATGTTTGGTTCTAGTGTCCAAGCTGATTAACAGATCGACCAAGATGCGTATCTACAAATCTGTTATTAGGTCAATCTTGATGTACCTACGGGTGTGAGGCCTGGATACTCACGCAGAAAGAAGCAAGCAAGCTCCTAGTGGCAGAGCGGAAAATTCTGGGACCAACCAGAAGTGAGGACGGGAACTGAAGGCGGAGGAAGAATAGGGAACTAGAAGAGCTTACTATGGCTATGCCGAACATAATTGGCGAAGTCAAGGTGGCGCGACTGCGCTGCCTTGACCACTTGAATGGGGGAAGGTCGTAGACGTCGTAGCGAAGAAGGTGTATATGGATTGTGGGGCGGACAAGAGGACAACGTCCGGTTGGAAGTCCCAGATACCGCTGGAATTGTGAAGCCCTCAAAGATCTAGCCAACCTTGGAGTGCCCAATGTGTTACAATGATATTTTTTTAACCCCCGACGCAAAAAGAGGGGTGTTATAAGTTTAACGTGTCTGTCTGTGTATCTGTGTATCTGTCTGTGGCATCGTAGCGCCCAAACGGATGAACCGATTTTCGTTTAGTTTTTATTAGTCTGTTTGGTTGTCCCACTGCTGGGCAAAGGTCTCCCCTCTTTTCCTCCATTCGGCCCTGTTTTCAGTTAATACAATGATAATAGTACCTACTTAAAAATTATCTTCGTCTTAGGCACAACTCATTATTTATCGTACTCCCATGTACAATCCGTCATATTTAATGTAATTTTTAAGAAAATTTAATATGAACGCTCAATTAAAATAATAGCTCGGCCTTTAATTTTAATGTCAAATTATATCTGCTTCCGCGTGAAAGGCTCATGAGATTGTAATGTCACTGATTTATTTAATCACTTAGTTTTTTGTTGGATTTTATACGAATAATTTACATTGTTTGATATTATTATTGGGAAACGGGACTTAATATTGTAAAGTACCTATGAAGTCTCTATCACGATATCACGAATATCGTAGTGAGCGAGCGCAAATATTTCTGAGCAGTATAAAATTTCAATAAATTCTTTACACCGCAGCGTGGTTGCGATGCTGCTGGCAGTTGCAGCGCGTGCTTTTATAAGTGAATCCTTAGATTTACACTAGGATTTTCTTATTAATATTAAATTTCATAACATTTTTTCAAAAAAGGCACGAGGTCGATCTTCTGAGTAAGCTCGCTTCACCGTCGGCCTCATCCTTGCCCCCCGGCTAGATGCTGGCCAAGAGCAATCCCATTATTAATTAAAAAAGCAGTACATGTATATTGTATACCTTTACCTCAAGTATCAGTTTTTTCGAAACAAAACACAAAACGTCTCGTAACAGTCTCAATTTATATAGCAAAAAATTGTTACCACCAAAGGCCACCAGAGGCGCTGATCGCGTTGCCATACAAATTGAGACTAAACGCAAATGCGAAAAAAAATATAGTAGAGGTACCAGGGGTCGTAATAGGGCTTGCCTGCTTCGTATATAGGTACTAGACGGCGGCGATCCCTTATTTCCGTTTTAGTAGTACTATTTATTATAAAGACATAAACAATTCCCTGCCATATTCCTTTCCCAGACGCATGCCGCACGATTTAAGAATATTAACAATTTCAACTACTTTCTCATCCTCCTATCTTCCTCCGTATGTTCGTTAAATACTGATCCTTATTCTATACGTAGTATGGTTCCTTTCTCAAGAAAATACCGGTTACCAGTGCTGTTTCTTATTCATTTCAGCTACGAGACGTCACACGTTTCCTCTTTCGCTATCGTTTGTGAGAAATCTTAGTTGAACAGTGCAGGATCTTTATAATAATCGCACCTACCGTATTGAATTGTGCTTTAAAATAGGTACATAAATATACTGCCGTGCCCCCAGATGTATGTGATTATCCGGTATAGCCGGCGGCGGAGGCCTGTGCCCAGCAGTGGGACGTATATAGGCTGATGATGATGATGATGATGATGATCCGGTATAGGGGTACATTCGCTTTTGTCAGCTGTCAATATCGGCGGTCAGCCCAGAGGCTGAATGTATGCGCTCAGTAAAGAATCTGTACCAGAGTACAGATTCTTTACTGAGCACATACATTTAACGCCCAAAGCTGCGAGGAAGTAGAGAACGAAATTCCGCATTATATACCTATCCAAATTGGCTAATCTGCTTAATACGTTATTCTTAACCTTAAATCTTAGCTTTAGATTTTAAGTCGACTCATTAAACGTTATATTCGCGTGACACTATTCTAGAGATTATAAACCACGAGTGATTTACAAGCTAAGCCGACAATTGCCATTATTACTGTATTACTGGCTCGTTTCCGTCCATTAACCATAGTGTAGGGTTGCCATAAATATGGGGACCTAGGCCGGGACAATGAAAAAAAAACAAGTGTAGGTAGAGATCAAAAAGAAAATTCGCAAGGACTCTACTTGACAGGCACTGGCTGCGCTATGGTACGCTTATAGCCATGCTTATTTACCTAGCTGGTCCACCCTACCAGTTAACTATGCTTTTCAAACCGGGACAGTTTGCTTATTGGCCGGGACACCGGGATACCACGTTTCAAACCGGGTCGTATGGCAACCCTACCGTAGTGTAAGTTATGGCATCCGAAGTATTAGGAATTAGTAGGTACGTTATTATAAGGTGGATTGTGACAATGATTGATGATTCTAACAGGCTTAATTCTGACCAGAATTAAGGAATTATTATTATTATCTCTATGCTTGACATTGACTCAATACATGACACTTTCAACCTTATGTCATAATTGACAGAGGTGATTAATGAGGCCTTAAAAGTTTGAAAAATTTAGATTTCGAATTTTGACAAAAGCATTGATATTGATAATACCAACTGATTAAACGACTATCTATGGTGTCAGCCATTGAATGAATTCAAACCGCGAAGTAGTAGTGCGTAAGCCGAGTTTAGCCAGAGGAGCATGTCTGCCGATGTCCATCAAATGTTACGGGTAATTAGCAGTGTCGTGTAACGGTTGATCTAATAACACGACCCGACCGAAGCCCCGTAAGCCGAGGTTGCGCGAACCTTTACTGTACGGCTTCTGTGAGGTTTAGTCGGCTGAATCGGATGAATTACAGCACACACAGACTCATAAATTATATTATGACAACGAAATGTCATCTCGTTCATATTTGGCAAAAGACCCACAGGTTGAAACTCGAAGAGATGTTACTGGAAGTCTATCATCATCATCATGTTTGGTCCACCTGCCATCTGATCACTCTACCTAGCAAGGTGCCTGCCTGCCCAACTCCAGTTGAGTTTAGTAGGATTTTGGTCGTCGCCGCGTTGGTGAGCACACGTGCCCGGGGCGACGACGAGCAGAATCCATTTACCGTACAAAACCTTGCCTACTGTCATGGCGTCGTTACCGAACAACGTCACTGAACACGTGACATTGCGAAATCATCATTGATGGAAAGCCATTTAAAAAAAAATTGAATTGAGTTTAGTAATGACATCTCCGACGTCACGCACTTTGAAGATAACCTGGAAGTTACCACGATCGAATTTCCAATTATTTGATACAGCCAATTATTTGCTGGAGTGATCCGGGTAGTTTAATGGTATCCTTACCCCATGGTAAGGATTGGACCGACAAACCAGTGGCGCGGGTTCGACTCCCGTCTCAGGCTGCGTGCAGGATCACTATTATGAGTGGCGGAGAGTCTCAAATGCAATCTCCGAGCAGAAACTCCTAGATTATATGAGGGCACACCGGATTGTCATCCTGTTCATATTTAGTCGTGCCCCAGTGGTCGAAGTCCGAAGAGATGGTCGGACGAAATCTCCGTACAGCTGGAGCTATCAGCTCTACCCTCCATTAGGCGACAGACCGGATCAGTTGGAGGCAGACCACTGATCGTATATGTTACTATCCTCGGCTATGGGGGAACTATTGCGAAGAAAGATTTAAGGGTACCTTACAGAAGACCGCAGCCATAATCACACTCGTTAATTTTGCACAGAAATTAATGCTGCATCAGATACATTGAAAATTCCTACTTATAGAATTGAAATTGCAATGCAGTGCTCTTGTATTTTAAGGGTAGTTTTGCCCAGTTTAGTTCATTTATGAAGTTGTGGTTTAGGTCAATGTCATTATGATGCTATGACTAACAGGAAAAACTCATCTCACCTTTCCGTTTTTCAAATCTTTTCCGCATCTTTTATTTGCACATCGACATGTTTTATTAAGTAACGTATACTTACGAAAGCGTGTTTACTTATCCGCAACGATAACAGTCCTAAGCCTACAATCATTGTTTTCTTATACTCTGGAATTATTTTTACCTGAAACAAAAAAATATGAGTTAGAGATACGGAGTAATATTATTATTCAATGAACGTCGTAAGTTCCGGATTATTATTAATTTTGAATCTGGGACCTCCTTTACCGTTCGACATTCTCTTCTTTGTCAATATTATACAACTTAGTTTTCAGACATAGAATATTATATAGGTTTATTTAGACTATTTATGTTATATACAGGTTTCACTTCACTCTTTAAAAAAGGTTTTCCATCTTTATGATGATTTCGCCAATCAATACTTGTTCAAAGACGTTGTTCGGTAACGACGCCATGACAGTAGGCAACTGGTTTTGTTCGGTAGTGGACAATAATTGTAGTCTTTGGTAGTGGATTCAGCCCGTCGTCGCGAAGAGCACGTGTGTTCACCAACGCGGCGACGGGCAAAATCCTATATAAGTATACAGGTTTATTTATAATATTGTACGCCCGAAATGGGCAAACTGTTGATACCTTTCAATGTATGACATAAGATCATATGTACACAGTTTTGACAATAACAATCTAAAGGAAATTTTCAAAACAACTATTTAGAAAACCAATCAAAATGTGAAGGAATAGAAAAATTCCGTGGGTCTCAGACATATTGAAATATAACAGTGTAAGACGCAAGGCTGTCGCGGCTAGACCTCATGATTAAGGACCACGTATTGGTCCGAAGCATGTCGAGCGATATTCGACGTCAAAGACGTGAATGACCCGTTTATTATATTTCAAAATGTTAAGGCTTAACAGTTATTTCTCTATACCGAATTGCTTTTTGATAAAAAAAAACTGCCATTGAATAATGAAATTAATGAAATATGTTAGGCAGCTATACCCAGCGGTTATCGATTTTCTTTTATAGCCTTACTTAACTAATAATTCCACTTAATACACGCAATTTCCATACCAACATAATAATGGCAGGAGATAAAGTTTTACGTAAAATAGCCATTAAACCTTATTCTTGCGGTCTCATCCCAAAATAGCATCGCGTAATAACCGAGCATGCTAATAAAATTATTTTATGCAACATAAGTACCTAGACAGTTACCACATTTAAAATCCAACCTTATTATCAACCTATAGGGTTTAAAATTGATTGGTTTCTATTGAGTCATCGATGCATTATGCGTCAACACACTGGCAGTATAGACGCGGCATTTTCTTTTTTCTTTTCAATGTCGTCTTGAAGCGACATGGACCGTGCGCTATGCGGCCAAGGTGTGAAATGGCACCGCGTACTGATCGTTATTATGGGTTTAAAAATAAGGCTTAATTTTGCGTTTTTCAGGACCATGGGTGTAATTTAATGACATATGATATGGGTGGATGTCGAGTCTAGAATTTTATCGTGTAGCCTGACGGGGGTAATTGCGCGTGGAGGACTTTATTTCTTTTAAATTTGTTCGTTAAGGCTGCTTTGCGAAACGAGTGGACAGTTAAAATAATGTTATTGTAAAATTTCTTAAAAGATGTTTAACTTAATGTCGTTCGACAGGAAATTTGATCATTATAATTTGACGAATTTGATATCATTTGATTTTTAATAGTATGTTTTCGGCGAAGGAAAATATCGTGAGGAAATCGGTCTAAACTCAAAAAGATCTAGCCTTCCCTCTGAGTTGGTAAGTCAAATGGCACTCTGACTCCTCTTCTAAACCTAGATAGGAAGAAAGAAAAAAGAACACTTGGGTATTTGTGGCACAGAGACTGTACAAATACCAAAACATCACAATATACCTACGGCATAACTATAAAAACACCTATTATAAAAAGTTCAATTAATCGACAATACAGATTTTTATTGGGAGCCCCTCGTTTTCCATAATTTTACCTGCAATCATTGTCATATGTAATTTTATTTGCCATAATATCACATGCCAAAAATGTTACATGCCATAAAAACATATGACATATTAATCATATTTCATAATATCAAATACAATAATATCGTATTGTCATAAAATTCATTAGTCCTAATCGGTACAATCCATAAAAATTAAAAACATAAACTGTCAAAGACACGTTTTTCAGAAAGGTACTGTAGCTCTAGTATAAGTTTTTTCGACACATTAATTCGAACGCGTTTGCGTTTTGTCTCAAAATGAATGAAAACGCTCTCACCGAGTTTGAAATACGCGCGTTCATCGGTTAGTAACGAATGTTATACTCGCTGTTTTAGTTTCCACTAGTGACCACCAGAGGCGCTGTTCACGTTTTCATACCACTTTCATACATTTTGAGACAAAACGCAAACGCGTTCGAATTAGTTAATGTTTCGAAAAAACTTATACTAGAGCTACTGTATCTTATAGTGAATTTGTTATATTCTGTTTGATATAATATAAAACTGACGATTTAAAAGTGCTTGTTGCTAGGCCTATATTGAATAAAGAATATTTTGAGTTTGAGTTTGTAAAATTTCGGTTAGGTTAGGGTTCGCTTGTGTCCCTCAGAGCGGACCAGAGCGGACCAAATTAACCATTGTGTTGTCATTTAAATAATACTTTTATGGAAAATACTTACTTACTTTTATCAATAAGTTGATATTTGTACTGTAATATTATGTGACATGTACGAGTATATTGTTTAAAACCTGTTTTAGTGTACAATAAAGTGCTTACACTTACATACATACATACAAATCGGACTCCGGGCTCTTTGGCCACAATTAATCTCGTACTAGGACTGCGTACACGCAAAACCTCGGAGGATGCGTCTGTCGTAACATAAAAATTAATCTGCCATAAAAGGATAAGGAGGCACGGAGCGGGAAAGCAGTTTAACTTGATTTCGTCCTCTACTGCCATAACCATAACACAATCCTTATTGAGCTTACTATGGGGCTAGTACAATTTGTGTAAGATTGTCCCCGTTAATCCCACCGCCCCGCCGTAAGCCGGTGCAACAGACTCTTTGTAAGCCATCATAGCCTCATTGATATGGTTGAAATTCTTTTTGTTGAACGTATTTCTATTAAAATGTAATTGGATTTTGAACCTTATAATTTGAAAGGGAAAGTAGCTTTTTGAAGGAATGGCTTTGGTGCAATTCGTTCTACTGAAATGATTTCAAGTATACTATGCGCATAAAAAGCAGACTACGTGTAGTGATTGGAAGTTACGGTATTTGAGATGCGTCGTGGCCGCACAGCAACGGGAAATCTATGCCCGGTGTTTTATGCTTACGTCTACAAATGATATTTGAGGTGTATGCAGTCTGAGCCAAAGACACTCAAGATTATGATCCAATAAACTGCAAAACTCAAACTGACAACTATTCCAATAGTTTCGTCTTCAATCTCTTACAAAATCTTAATTGATTTCAGATTACGTACTTGACGATCATTTGCATCTCTACAAATTCAAAGAAAGCTAGCTACTTTTCATTTCGAAATAAATTGACTCTTTTTTCCGACATTTTCTAAAAATAGGTGCTGTGTAATCATAATCATAGATTGTGATGAAAAGTCGGTATTGATTTTAATCATGATAACCAAGTTTATCCTATCATTCCCAATTCCATTAAAATTGATCGATAGCACCTGAGGACTCTGTTCCAAAGCCCCAATGAAATTTGAACTGCTCACCGGATAGACAATGCTTGCCATGGTGTGGTGCACGATACGTGCATGTTGACCAGAGTAGGATCTTCAGATCTTGAGATTGCCATACGCCACACCAAATGCCGAACTGCCAACTCACTCGCTGATGTTCAGCCAGCACGAAGACTGCTCACAGTGGAGTGGGTTTCAGTTGCATCATATTACCACTTTGCAAGTTCATTGTTTAAAATTTAACTTTAAACTGTAGCTTTAATTTTGAGTTCACTTGAAACCAATATCGTGCAGTTTACGTAACCAATTAAACGTAAAAATATCTCCAAAATACTGTTTTGTACTAAGAATCGTTTGTCAAAGCTTAGCCCATATTATCGGGCTCCGTTTTTAGAATAAAAACTATTGGAACGAAACCTCTCCTTTTATTGCCAGTGGTGTCCACAACTTCACAGCCTCAGAAACTTGTGGTAGTCCGCCAGCCTCCGCAGATGCTGCACGATCTCGTCATCGATGCATCCTCGACTGCTGGACGAGGTCTTTGTTGCCAGACGTAATTCTCGATAGATGTACAGATTTATAAACGAAACACAGGTTCATGGTTGGACAACACGTGGTAAGCTCGTGTCCGGGCGCCAAACACCAGAACGGGAGTTTCCGGTAGCACGTGTTTACCGTGGCATGTGACCCATTTGAATACTCGTTGTGGGCACAGAATCGTACCAACTTCTGATGTCGGATCTTTTGTGGGCGTTCATCTTCTCCAGGTTCGTGCATGGTGGGAACCACGAAATAAGATGCAGTATTTGTAGTTCAGATGTGTATTTTCAATTAACAATCACAATCACAGCAAACACTTCAATGATTACAATGATACACTCGGATTAAATGATTTAAGGTTAGAAACGTGGTGTGTTCGTCACAGAACTAGCAAGACGTCCGACTCGATCCAACGCTCAACCAAGAATGATGAGCATGGCTGCCAGCGGCGCCATGCTTACTTTCCCCCACTCCTCAACTGTCACTTTTGACATTCAGGTTAGCCAACATACCCGTTGCTAGTTCTGCGCCGACCGCACCCAAGCAAATTGCTTGACGTTTCTGAAGACTGCCAGTAGATGGCGTTGCATAACACAAAGATCATCAACAATAATTAGCCGTTAAATAAACATTGAAAATACATGGCATTGTATTAGCTAATAATTCCTAAATTTATCACGAAAAGCGCATTGATTTCACCCTGTGACATATATTTAGGTATTTAAATACATATTACAGGGACAATTAGGAAAGGTAATCTCACCGGTGATCTTCTAGCTCTAGCTGCTGAGCCAGGTCCAATTCATGACAACTTCACAACCTTATCCTATTTCTTTGTTTATTTTGTAATAGAGTTTGGCTACTTTAACTCTACCAAGCAAATGAACTGTCAAACAAATTTCCGTGACATTTCCATAGAAATATCACGATGCACAGTGTTGCCAAATTATATTTGTTTGACAGTTCATTTGCTAGGTAGAGTTAACGTCACCAGACTCTAGCATATGTACCTATGTTCCTGTTATGATGATTCTTGTAATTTTGACAATGTGGACAAATTTATAATGTAATTCTTATCGTGAAATAAATGAATCTAATCTAATCTGTCACGAATGAATGTTTGAAGTTAGAAGTATGTTCTATAGTACATTATTGCCGGGGCCGGGAGGGAGGCAACTGTGTTAGCTGAGTATTTTTTAAACCGTTTATATATAATTTGGCTGAGGCTTTTCTCAAAAATGGGGGAGTAAAGATGAAATATCAATTAATTAATAAACATAACCTCAAAACGTCAAAAAATGGCTATGTAACAAGTTGTTAGAAGATAATGTCGAATGGCGCCCCATGCCGGCTACTGGCGCGCGAACTCTTGACGGATGCGCGTAACACGGTTAGTGCAAGCTCGCAATGCCACCACGAAAACTTGCGACTTGCTTAGTGTCAATAATGGCGATTTCAATAAGAATTATAAATTGGCCTTCAAATATCAAATAATTTATTTCACATAATTTCAGGTACAATGAGATCTTAAAAGTAGTCTTAGTATCACTAAAATTTACCATAAATGGCATGTGAAATAGAGAAGCATTTACAAATGCAATACAATAGTCATTATAATAAAAATGAAATAGAAAAATTAAAATTAAAAATTGAAATTAAAATAAAATTAAAGTAAGATCAGAATTAAAATAAAATCATAATAAAAATAGTAATTGTCTATATTGTCAAAATTATCAAAATTGTGGTCAGAATTATCATTGTACTCGTTAATCATTATAGTAATAAAAATAAAATAATAATAAAAATAAGTCTTCCGGTGGGTCTGAGCTATTTGGTACCTATTGAATTTGTGGGTGTGGAACCAATTTTTAACAACACTGTTCTTTCCCGTGCCATAGAGATAATAAAAGGGTTACTAACGAGTCCACTAGCGCCACTCGTGAATAATTGTGATTATTTAAATTTAACGATAGATATTTTAAAAAGACGACTTTGGTTCTATAAAATAAAACGACTCGACTGTGGCTTTATATAATAAAACGGCCGTTTTATTTTTGAGCTCGTAAATCGACGAATCTAGCAACCTAAAAACTAGTATCAAACTAGTTTTTTAAAAGGTACTTTTTGCAACCGCCTTTTTTGAATATCTATCATTAAATTTAATGTAGAAACTTGTTCTATAAGCAGATTTTAAGGAATACAGCTTATAGTCCAGGATCTACTATGTACTGCTACTAGGCTACTGTCCTATAGGGAAGTTCGCAAATGGTTTTTTTTTCATATGAAAAAAAAGACAATTTTTTTCAAAAACCTATCGAGTTGGGTATCCTGCGATAGGGATCCATTACATTTCATACAAAATTATTATTTTTCACACCGAATGGCTCGTTAATTAATACAGCCTCATATTTAACGCAATGTCAGTATTTCGAAAAAATTGATTGTCTAATGTTTTTTTTCTATACTTAAGATTAATATTTATAAATATTTTTAATACTTAACAATATTTAAATTAACGTGATAAGTACTTAAACTATATTGTTATCGAAGTATATAATGATGTATTCAGTTATAATTGCGGTACATATCGTATTGTAGTAATATCGTACTCTGTTGGTGTCCCGTATAATACAAATAAATAAATAGGTAAACCGCAGAAGAAGTCTTGCTCTTTATATTTAGAAAAAAGTAAGCAATAATATTTTCTGGTTCATTTTTTTGTGTACCAATAAATAAAATCTTGCAAAATAGAGACAGCTCCGCAGTTTATGTGGACAGCAATTAAGGGAAGCTAGTGGGTAAACCGCGCAGTACAGTTACGTCCGCAAGTGCATCAGGGTTATCATTACTGTGTGAAATTAAAAACGGGTTCCGTGGACTCCAGTGTCATGATGTTTTAGAGATATTAGAACAACCAATAGCATATAAGTATAGAAAGGCATTTCTTCGAGCGTTTCCACCGTCGTGACCTCGGTGGTCCCTTATGGCTCCCGTAGCTCTAGTATAAGTTTTTTCGAAACATTAACTAATTCGAACGCGTTTGCGTTTTGTCTCAAAATGTATAAAAGTGGTATGAAAACATGAACAGCGCCTCTGGTGGTCACTAGTGGAAACTAAAACAGCGAGTATAACATTTGTTGCTAACCGATGAACGCGCGTATTTCAAACTCGGTGAAAGCGTTTTCATACATTTTGAGACAAAACGCAAACGCGTTCGAATTAGCTAATACTTGAGCTACTGGTTGTAAAACTGACAGAAAACGTAATTGGTTGTTGCTGAGAATCGGACATGGGATTGGATTCAAACGTCACTTTTTCAATTGATTCTTTCGTAAGCAGAAGCAGCGATCATGTCTATATTTTCTCTTCTAAAAACACCTCCGAGATATGTGGGAAATGAAAAGTGAAACAACTGGAAGCTTCCTTCCCACGGGACGAACTTGATCCCTTCGTAATGGGAAATATGAATTTGCAGACAATGGAGCTCACACACCTAGTTTATTATGTTGCGCAGAATATTGCTTCACCGAGCGCACGAAATTCGCTTTATCTTGCTTGGCTATAAAGACTGACACATTTTGGTAACGAAATGGCTGCGCAAAAAGGGTGTTTTAAACTGGGGCATATAAAAACATTTTGAAAACTGGTGGCTCTGCTGTGTAGACGCCACGAGTGAATATTTTAGGCCTTAACCCTTTGACTGTCAAAGCGATAGTGTGTCGTCGTGCCCACTACGCCAAGCACTGTTGAATTGGTGTAATGTCTAAACCAATAAAAACAAATTAAAACAGTTAATAAATGATTTTATTCATGATCAAAGTACCTACACCTTCACTCCGACCTTTTAAGTGGTCGTTGGCGTGGTGGGCACGACGACACACAACCACTTTATAGGTTCGTGGCGGTCAAAGGGTTAAAAACCACCATGGCACCGCCGTATATTTCCGAAAACTGAAATCGACCAAAGAATTCCTTGCCCAAGTTGAAACGGAGGCGCTTCGCGCTCGCTCGGTAAATACCTAAACGTCCCGTTTCTGTATGTTTCTGTCATGATTTCGAATCTTTTTGCTTGGCCAGTAAAGTCGCTTTTAGATCGGATTAATGTAATAAAATAAAGCTATCATTTTAAATTATAACTGACGTGAGGTGGTGCAGAACAGAGAAGAGTGTGTTCTCGTGTCAGAGGCCAAGCTCCTGTTTGGGTTAGCTCTAGCTAGCGTAGTACGTAGTAGGGTAAACCGCCAGTAACTGGCCACTTAAGAAAATGTCATTCAGTTACTAGCCACGGAATTTGTGCAGTGAAGACCGCCTTCAACAAAATAAAATATACGAAGTCAGCTCTAAACCCAGTTCAATTTTATTTATTTAATTGCAGAAATACCAACAATTAGTTGCTTGGTGTATATTTTTGCGAAGTGGCCAGTTATTGGGGGGTGGCCAGTTACTGGCGATTTACCCTATTAGTAGTATCATTTTAAATGATTTTTAGTATAATTAAGAATGTTTTTTTTTACAACTTCTATTACCTAATATTTAAATCATAATTTCATGAAAACAAAATGCATATTTTACTAATACCGTGACTGCAAAAACTTTGATCGAAATTCTGCTGCAACAGTATTCGTAAAATGCACCTGTGTCATGACCAAAGCAAACGCATCTGCACTTGTGTCAAGTTCAGACACCGCAATTTCATGGACTGATATCTAGAATATGTACAGGTGTTTGTTGTTTGTACAACCGCCGAGCCTGTATGAGAACATGTATGGATATGTTATTTTTATTGATCTAATTTATTACAATATTTCATCATAAGGCCTCGTAAAACCACGTAATGATTTGTCTCGATGTCCGAGCTTATATACCTTAAGGCGAAGGCGCTACACTGAGAACTTTGGAGACTTTAAAACGTTGTCCTGCCCAGACTACCTAACAGTAGGGGCTGATTTTCAGATATATGATTCTTGACTATATCATTGTGGTACTGACAATAGCGAAACATGATTGCTTAAAATTTTCTCGATAGAAAATAAATCCAAAGTCGAGTCTATATTTTCCTTTTTTTCCTCAGCCTACTAACACAACGCATTATTAAAAGACACGATTAAGTTAATATGATGGTATTTTACCTCATCTAGGTACTGACAAGAGGAAATTTAATAAACCTGCACACAGTCAGATATTTAACGAGATTTGTCTAAAAAGCCATTCTCGGAGAGGGTTGCATCCCGTTTTGTCGTGAGCGAAAAACAAAGGGTGTATCTTTCAATCGATACATCGCCTTAAGTTTTTTAGTTTTACTGACATAAATACTTTTGTTTTTTGAACCTGACTGTGACTTTTTAGGCCGGGTCCAATAAAGCGATAAGAGTGCGCGATTGGAGAGTGGGGAAAATCCAGGGGAAACCTCCGACACGACCACGCGGGCGGTTTAAACACTGGATAACTCTAAGAGTTTGCGCTCCAGTGAGATTGTTTGAGCGGGTTCGACCGAATCTGACACATCTCAATTGTCAGTATTGTGAATACACTGACAATCTCATGTCTTCCCACTACATTAGTCGGGTAAGTATAATAAGCTAGCGGACCACAACTCTTCCCGGTTGGTGGGAAAACGACACATTGTAGTGTAGACCTGAAGTGTAAATTGCTCTTCTGTGATTTTGCGGCCGGGAAAAGCATTGAGAATAATTTTGCGAGTATCTGTGGTGCAGATTTAAAAATCGGTAAAGTATGGATTTTTATACAGATCTATATTATTATGTTTAAACAGGCCGCTGCATTCTATTGTTGCTGACAGTATGTAGGCACTTACTTAATTTGTTTCGCACCTTTATTAAAATTTGAATTCTCCTAATTTAACATTACCATAGGTGATTGCTTCGTAACGCAAAACATCAAGGCAAGCAAGGAAGAATCGACGTTTGATCCAAGTCTCACATTACTGTCTAATAAGTAAGCAAAGCCATCCATTTAGCCGCCGCCTCGTATTTCCTTTGTTTCCCACCCTAAAATATAAAAGAGCCTAAGTTAGTGTAATTTATTGGCGTTTGGTCCTTTCTGGCATTGGTATTTTCGTCTTATATTGATATATCGGCACGTTACATTAGCCTTGATACATTATGCCATTAAAGGTGTTTAGTACTTACTAAATAATGTACTCGTAGGTACGAGCCACGTGACGTTCAATTCGGAGATCTCGGGATCGAAACCCGGCTCGTTGTCACGTGCAAAAATATGTATCGAATGTATCCTCTCACCGACATAATATCATTTTTTATTTTTTAACAGTGGCCTTTCGTTGATGGAAAACATCGTGAGGAAAGCGGTCTAATCCCAACAAAGTCTAGTTTTTATTCTGGGTTGAAAGTTCAGTCGGTATTAAAATTCATGTAAAACAAGTAAAATTCAATGCCGAAAATGCATTCAATATTTTTATTGCACTCGTACAATGGCAGTAACAAACCAGAAAATGGGCTGAAAACTAAAAACCGGCCGGCAAACCCGATATTGTCGCACATTCCACGCACAGAATTGTTTTCTGTCGTCAGCGTCACAGCCCCTAATCGGTGCATCGAATAACTCATATCTTATGCGGAAATTATTGGGGTGAAACCCCAAATTCGGGTGTTTCATTGAACCAACACTCATTACAATATGTTATACCTACATTGATAAGGTTTTTTTCTAAAACGAAACTTTTTGGCATTCTGAAGAAGATAACTATGTAACAGTAGATTTATTCTTTGTTGGAATATCATTACTTTGCTATTCCATACATTATGTATTATGTAACATTAACGCCTAATTCATATATAAATCCCACATGGTGGTGGCGTCAATATACCTGGCCAGTAGTCAGTACCCTTCCTATGAGTTTGCAATGTTTGCATTACCTACCGTACTCGCTAGCGACTGCGTAAACGATTTAGTATGGCGATTCTTAGTTCTATTGCGTAACCACCAGAGGCGCTGTACTTTTGTCCATACTGTCCATACTAAATCGTTTACGCAGTCGCTAGCGATTACGGTAATGCAAACTCATGGTAAGGGTTTTCCGAACTAATCTCCGCCACTTCGCTCCAATACCTCTACATAACATATAATAGTTTTCAAAGCTAACCTCCATATCAACCAGTACCGAATAACGCATTTGCAAGAAACGGCTACAATACAAAAAAGAACAACATATTTTATTCAATAAACCAGCCCGAATGGGGCTGTAAAAACCAGTGTAAAATATTCAAACGCCCGAATAAAGTAAAAATGCCCTAAAGCAACCGCTGCTCCAGTAAAAGTTGTATAAAATGAAAGCAGTCTATAGGAATAGCTACTAATAAATTAAGGCGTATGAGAATCAAGAAAATAAGGACTTTAACTATACCTAACTATAATACAGTTTAGTACGGGATACGGGTTTTACCATTTCGTAAAAAAAACATAACGGAAGGAAAAAAGGCGCAGGGTAGGGCAAGGCCTTCCCCATACAAACTTTGTGCACGTTTTATTCGTCGGTTTTGGCAATAACAAATATAATATATTTTTTGGTTGTAAATATTAGATATGCGAAGAACGTGATGTGAAAATTTTCAAATACTTCAAAAAAATCAAAATTAAAAAAAAAATTACATCACGAAATAGCTATCAGAAAAATAAGCATACTGACCAAAAATCATAACTTTAATGCAAACACAAACGAAGTAAATCCTGCACAAAGTTTGTATGGAGAGAGCTTGCCCTACCCCTCCTCTTAAACCGGACTGTGGCTTTATAGGCCGGGCCCAATAAAGCGATAGGAGTGCGCGGTTGGAGAGTGGCCTAGGGAAAATCCAGAGGAACCCTCCGGCAGGACCACGCGGGCGGTTTAAACACTGTTCTAAGAGATTGCTATTGAGATTGGTGGAGCGGCTTCAATCGAATCTGAGGCGTGGGAAATGTACCTATATGTACATATTTCGATGTTGACTGTACCTAGTCTTCTTTGTCAGCCTAGTACAGTCTATTCATCCTTCCGTGTTCTAGCATTGTAAACAAACTCTTCTTGAAGACATTAATTATCATCCCCCTTTTCTCTAGGATTAGGTGGTCCTTCCAAGGACCTAGGACCCTTTATACACATAAGTACATACCAACCTTCTTTAGGGTTCCGTAGTAAACAAGGAACCCTTATAGTTTCGCCATGTCCGTCCGTCCGTCCGTCCGTCCGTCTGTCCCCCGTTTTTCTCATTAACCGTTAGTACTAGAAAGCTGTAATTTGGCATGAAGATATATATCAATGACGCCGACAAAACGGTAGAATAAAATCTTTAAAAAATTTTTTTTAAGGTACCTCCCTATATGTAAAGTGTTGGTGCAATTTTTTTTTCTTCCAAACCCCATCGTGTTGAGTATCGTCGGATAGCTCTTTCAAACCATTATAAGGTTCCTAAAAGCATTTTTTGATCAAATAATTGGTTGCCGTGATATTAACGCATTCACTGCCACCGCCGCATATATGCGTCACCGTGACTTTCACGCAGTGCCTTCGACGCACAGACGCGTTCATAATATTTGACACTTGTACCCTGTGCCTTAGTGCCTTAGACTTAAAATAGTCGGTTGAACTCACATGTGCGTTTGGGGCACACAGCAAAGTGCGGCACCTGCCGAATGTCCAGGAAAAGAGGGTGGCAGTGAATGCGTTAAGCTTTGAAGTAATAATTTTTGTTATGGTCAAGTGTCCCCCCCCTGCCAGCTAAACGGTGGCTACTAGGCATGTGAAAAAAAATCATGGTAATAGTATATACGATGAATTTAAAAGAAACACTATCATAGCTAAGTAGACATTACTAGTTAACGAGTAATAGTCGAACTTCAGAAATGTATTTTGCAAAAGCAAACTTTCGTACAATTTCCATTGATACCTTAGATTATATTGTTAATTCTGTCAAAAATATAGTAAATATAAGTTTATGAACTTTTTAGTCCACATAATGTAACGGGTAGACGACTACGGAACCCTACCTTGCGCGTGGCCCGACACGCACTTGGCCGGTTTTTTTTTTGTACGGGGGAAAATCTGTTATGGATACCTCAGCACCGCAGGGGCAGCGCGCAGGTTATGTCGGACTTGCACCGACTAAAAACCCCCCGATTGTCCTCTCGACCCATTTCGGAAGGCTCCGGGATCTCCCATGGAACGCTCCAGTGCCGCCCTAGAGTCCACCTACATGGGTCCCACCATGTTTTTATGGACGATCGCAGCCCCCAACTACGACCACGACCCCGAGGACCCTCTTTTAGTCGCCTTCTACGACCGGGCTACAGGGCGCAAGTACATATACCAACCTAGATGGTTTGAATAACGTCAGTTATCTTATGAATATAATTTATTAATTTTAAAGCAGAAAAAGACGAAAAAGCAACGTAAACCAATTATGATAATTCAAAGATGATAAGGTGGGTAAGTATTTCTTGAAAGTTTGTTTACAACTCATGATGGATGCTCCGTGCCCGTCCCGTCCCGAGTGATTTTAGACTTGATTTGGGTTCAACTTTCTTTTATGTTTACGTTGTGGCGAATTTTGAATAAATTACTTATGTGTTATTATTTGCGACCAATAAACCGATTAAAGGATACGAGACTTTGATGAAAAGTTTAGATAGTTATAGTGGCATTTTTTACTGTTTTTAATACAATGACGGTGGCAAGCGTATGGTCCACCTGATGGTAAGTGGACACCGCAGCCTATAGACGCTCGCAACTCCAACTGAGTCACGTGCGCGTTGCCGACCCTTTATAACATTTGAGGATTTACTGTGTTGACAGCAGAATGGACAAAATTACCCTTCCGTACCTATGTCCTTTCTATAGATCGGAAATTTTGATAAAAATCTTGAATTTATCCTATATCTAATGTAGACGCCCCGACCCAATGCTCGACAACTCTGTCATCATGACATAAGATTCAAACTATTCAAAGTGCCAAGCATTGGATCAGTGTCGGGAACCGGAACGTTTACCTTAAAGACCATTTTGAAAATAACTCGGGTAGGAATGTAGGTAGCCCACATTAAATTTGCATATTCTCTCAATCATAATAAATCATACAAGACGAAAAACAAAAACCTAGTAGTAAAACATCAAAAATCCTAACGAGCGGACTCGGCATTTTAAAATTTCTGAACAAATTTGAACCTTATTTGTAAGCACTGTAAAGACGTGTACATTTATGTTGAAGACGTATTTGCGGTGGAATACGAGCAATACCGCCCACTGTGCTACAAGCACGCAATACTAAGTACAGTAGCGCGTGGAAGTGTTTAGGTATAAATATAAATCTTATTTCTTGCAAGAATTAGACTAGCTCTTTTACAACATGTTTATCAAAGTACATAAAATTAATCCAATGAAATAAACATATAGATAAACAATCGTCTTGGGATATGGTGCTAAAGCGGACACCGAAATCCTTTAAGGCCCTAATACACACCTACATTGTGCGGTGTTATAGTATAGACTAAAAGGTTTAATTTACAAGACCATTATAAGGCCGGTTCTTATGTATGGCAGCGAGACATGGGCTGTAACCCAAAAGCATGTGCATAGGTGGGTATTTTCAGAAATATTTGTCCCAATTTTTTAGATTCTACTTACCTACGCTACTTTTCTATGACCACTTGTATTGAGGTAGCGTAATGGAAAACTGAAAATACATAGTAAAATTTGGGACACTTTTTTTCTCCTAGCAGAATCGATAGAGCTTGTGATTCTGAGTAGGAAAACCCTAAAATTTATCGAAATCCGAGCAACATGTTACCGGACAAATATTTCTGAAAATGGCCAGGTACTACTCAAGTCGCCGAAATAAAGATGCTACGGTGGATGTGCGGCGTTACCCGGCTCGACAAAATCCGCAACGAGTACGTGCGAGGAAGCCTGGGGGCGCGCGACATCGCCGATAAAATGCAGGACAGTCGGCTGCGATGGTATGGCCACATAAAAAGAAGACCACCCGACTACGTTGGAAACTTAGCACTACAGCATTCCATCCCCGGTCGAAGATCCAGGGGCAGACCCAAAACAAGGTGGAAAGATGTAGTGCTAAAAGACATGACAGAGTGTCAGGCATCCGAAGACGATGTTGAGGATAGAGCGAAGTGGCGAGGACTAGTACGGATACGGATAGCTGGCCCCACCACCATGTGAGATTAATAGCTAGGAAGAGAGAGATTGCGCAGTTATATAGAGCGATTGAACTCTTTATACCTCCGTGACCCGCAGTGTAATGAAACTCGCATGCGAGTCTCGTACGTGTTTAAAATGTTTAAATAAGGGTTTAGGAGACAACCAGGAACACGTTAGGACGGTGAATACGGCGATGATGATTCAATTCAATTCTTTAAAAAAATGGCTTCCATCAAATTTATGATGATTTCGCCAATGTCACGTGTTCAATGACGTTGTTCGGTAACGACGCCATGACAGTAGACGAGGTTTTGTACGGTAAATGGATTCTGCCCGTCGTCGCCCCGGGCACGTGTGCTCACCAGCGCGGCGACGATCAAAATCCGGCGATGATGATTAAAATTTATGTTACATGTTTCAAAAGTGTTAACATGTTTTTGACGTTGACGTACACAGATTTGGGTTCGCATCTTTCATTTTTCCTATAGACATGAGCAAAGTTGAGGGCTAGGTAAAGCCTATTTTTTGCACTCATAATCCGCATATATTTTTTGTTGGACTATAACTAGTAAGGCTATATAGCCATAAAACTTGAAGCAATAAAACTAATTGTGCAACAATAGCACTTCTTATTTCGAATATTTAGTCATAAGTCGTGACACGAACTTTTAAATTGGGACCTACGCCTAGTTTCTTTAAAGCTTAAAATACATGGTGGGTTCCGTAAAGAAAGATGATCTCAATAACTACCGTCAAATACGTTGTGTTAGTGCGAACGTAAGTATGCTGTGTGTAAGAAATCACCTATGATCTTTTGTAATAGTAAGCTCCTTTGTAGTACTTATTAGCTTATCTTTATGACTGTTTGGCCTTAAACCAGTATCTGGGCTATAAACGGCGTAATATGTTTATGCGGTTTATATAACTAAATATATCTTACAAAAACTGAAAACTGACAACTATTGACCACAGAAAAGCCGACTTTTGTTCCAACTATGTATCGTAATCACATATATTATATGGTCAGGCTTAACCTTAGTGTGCCCGAGTGTACTTATGCGAAGCTGTTGAAAATAAACTATTTAAATGCGCGCGCCTGATGGGGTTTTAATCGATCCCGGATCGTTTGCGTCGCTAATCGATGAGAGGGAGTTTAGTGAGTCCACTTAAAGATCCACATTATTAAGTAGCCTTACAAAACAAAACTCGCAGACGTCCAATATATAGTCTCAGCCTAATTTGGAGTCAGATAGATATAGAACCATTTGTAAATACCCAGTTTTTGGTAAATATATCATTTGTATTTGTAAAAGTATTGATAATTCCTATGTACCGATTGATGGCTACAATGTTTTCATTAAGATACATTTTGTTTGTTTTTTATTGTGTGTAAGATAGTGCAAGAATAAATAATAAATAGATGTACAATATATTATATTGCATTATCTCTGCTACCTAAAGGTTGTCTGAGAGAAATCGCTTTTTAGCGATAAGACCGCCAGTTGCTTTTCTCTACTTGAATGTTTATGTCTACTTGAAGCTGTATGTTCTGTATTAAGTAAGCTTTGTATTATAAGCGGAAAACCCATTTTATCATGAAATTAGTCGATTAAATTTGGAATGTTTGATATGGAAGTTTTGAATAAAATATCCAAAAAATACATATAAAATTTATACAGCCTTTTCAATATAGTAACAGTGAGATAAACTCAAAATTCGTGCCAGTTCACACAGAAAACAGAGTAATATGCGTGCCTTATCTCTCGGCTACAGTGGTTGAATGGACATTTTTTTCTTTTACTTATTTTTGGAAACAAACGCCCCAAATGTTAGAAAATTAATGTCGTCGTAGCAATCTCCATTATCGTGGGGATCGCGCTCGTAATGGCGGTATAAGAAGCTAGGGCGAACAACTATAACCATTGCTCAATCGACCATGGTGCGCCCCAGCAATAAAACATAAGATATATCTGATTTGTTATATACGTATTACCTATTTATTGTAAAAACTCATTGCCTAATGGATTGGATATTAGAAAAATATAATAAAATAAAAATGCCGCTTTTCAATAACTTTAACTGTTAAAGATATTTCTTTTCACATTATTCGAATTTTTTGTAATTACAGGCAAGTACAGACAGCATCAGAAATATGTGAACATTTCGGCAGTTATGTCTGTGGGATAAGACTCAAATTCGTATACATATTATTGATGCTGACTGTACTCAAAATATCATATGATTTTAATCTACGATAGATTACATAGGTACTATAGGTAGGTATTAATAGTAGCGACTGATATAACAATACAGTATACGAAAAGCACCATATGATGCCCATACATAAATAAGAATAGTAAAATAAAAATAAAAATTAAAGAAGTGCTGTGTCAAAAAGGTCTTCACTCTAGTTTAGATACTTACTAACTTTAGCTTGTATATTTCCCGTGATAAAAACGAAGTTTGTGCGGCTACCGGCGTCAAAAGTATTCCGTAACTTTGTATGACCGGCGTTGGATGATTGATGCGAAGCGAAGGTGAACCATGAATATACGATGTGGATTGGATGGCATTATGCCCAACATAGCGTGTGAACGGACGCACCGACCATTATGAAGAAACAGGGAAGGAAATCTATGCATTCGATCGGTTACCTGTTCTTTTGAAGCTAAGGAAGGAAGATCAATAAAATTAATATTAATAGAATTCTTATAAATGCAATTCTTCCCACGTTTTTCTGTTAACTTAGACTGGAAGGGAAAAGATCCGCAGAAGTTGAAGAATTGAACTACTGAAAACTTGTTTGTTGTATGTTTTATTACTTTGCTTTATATAGATACCTATACATAACCTGAGTTAAAATTTTGCAAGCCAATACAATACAAATAGGAACTCTTTATTGCTCACCTCAATAAATGAAACCATTTACACAGTATATATACATAGATTTAAATCTGAAGGTAAATAACAGGCGGTCTCGTCTCTAAAGAGTGATCTCTTCCAGTCCTTCCAGACAACCTTTGGGTAACAGAAAAATAGCGACAAACGTACATATGTATAATGTATGACCAATTTTATTTTTTATTTGCATTAATTCGCTCATGTACGAAATTTCGATTCGATATTTATTTGACGTAGCTTTAAAATGCCTTCTGGATTAGATAGGCTGTGAAGAGGACTGCTAGGTATTTACTAAAGGCATTATATTTTACTTTAATTACAAGTATATGGAGTATTTTCTTTTCCCCATTATTGTTAAAGTTTGATAAGTAAAAAGTTAATAAATATTGCTACTACTTATAAATAGAAAAATATGGGTCAGTCATTTAGTTATCTGAAATCGAAATGTTTGATATTTCGAAATAATTGAATTGACAATACGATTTTTTATTCAAACGCAAGTCTGTGAGCGGGGGAAAGTCACGGGACATAGCTAACTAGCGAGCGGGGAAGACAAAAATTTGGGAGGCTTAAGTATATCCAATCCAATCAGACTGTCCTTCAATGCTGAGGATCTTGACCGTTATGTTACTGGCGGAGAGTCTTTAAGTATATACTAGTTTTAAGGCGCTACACTGAGAAATTTGGAGACTGAAACGCTGTCCTGCCCAGACTAGCAAACAGTAGGGGCTGATTTTCAGATATATGATTCTTGACTATATGATTGTGGTACTGACAATAGCGAAACATGATTGCTTAAAATTTTCTCGATAGAAAATAAATCCAAAGTCAAGTCTATATTTTCCTTTTTTTCCTCAGCCTACTAAAACAACGCATTATTAAAAGACACGATTAAGTTAATATGATGGTATTTTACCTCATCTAGGTACTGACAAAAGAAAATTTAATAAACCTGCACACAGTCAGATATTTAACGAGATTTGGCTAAAGAGCCATTCTCGGAGAGGGTTGCATCCCGTTTTGTCGTGAGCGAAAAACAAAGAGTGTCTCTTTCAATCGATATATCGCCTTAAATGAGTTTTAAATAATATTCAGTTAGGTAATGCAGAACAGAAGATAGGTGGTTCAGGGACGAGTGGAAGGCAAGAGAGCACGTGGCCAACTCGCTGGACTGACCTGATCAAAAAAGCTACTGAGTCCACCATGGTCCAATGTACTCGCGATGCCTCTAGCCCTCTAACCGGCAGAAATGGAAGGTTATCGCTAACAGAGCTGTTCTCGGAAACTACAACAACCCACCGAACATCGCTCCGTGTACCTCGTCTTCGCAACCACGCACCCTGACAACAGTGACCGACTAAGAAAAAAATAATGCAGAACAGGCAATATTACAGATTTAAAAAATTAGGCCGTCAGAGAAACTGATTACTATTTTAACCCTTTTAATGCAGACCGGCGCGTCCCGAGGGCGTCTTACATAAAGATTAATTCCAACCATCTAGCGAGGGTTTCAACTACAAACAATACAACGCCAATTCAACCTTATCCATTGGAGATAAAAGTCAGTATCGTGGAAATAGGTAGTAGTGCTGCAACATTATACGAAATGTATGATTGTATTAAAATGAATGGTCATGTGAGTGGACGTTAATGTGTTTTATTTTTGATAAATACTGTATGACTAATCAGGATATTAAATACTAGCTACTTAGGTAAGGGTAACGAATGGGTACTACATAGGTAGCATATTTTTTTCGGATTATCATGAAACACCAAGAGCTGGTTACGGATACCTACATTACATACGTTAAAATATGGCATTTGCGCAGCAGTAGGCCACATTAGGCTCTTAATAATCATAATACCTAAAAACTATGAGTAAGTACGCGTAGCTCATATTTGGTCCTATTATTGACCGAGCGAGCACTAAGCGCGAGCGAAGCGTCTCCATTTCATTTTAGATTAGCTTCATATTACACGCGAGATATCAAATAATATCATTGCTTTCATTCCAGTCCACTCTCATCCCGTTACTCGTTAAATTAAAAAATAAACATAAATCGTTATCGATCGGATCGTAAAAATCGATAAATTCGAAGTCGAGCTGCGTCGATCCGATTATTAATCGAATCAGCACAATACTTCGCTCCGTCGATCAGGCACCCCGTAATTTCGCGAATACGATGCAATTTGTTCGATTACCATAGACGGCTGGCGTAGGGTTGTCAACATTTTAAAGGATTTTATCTACATCCATTTCAATTCAATTCAATTCATTTATTCGTCAACATAGGTAAATAAAGGTGACAATACAACTTAATATCTATCCAGTACAGCTATGGTGTGCCTTACGGCGTACGAAATTACATGTCATCATTAAAACATTCAGATAATACACATAAATTTATGTCATAAGAAATAAAATAAATCATAAAATAAATCCTCCATAATGTGTTCAGGTACACTTAGCAAATGACCGCCATTAGTACAACATTAAATACATAATTTCATCATGCGATGTCATAATGAAACTACCTGTAAGTACTTTCATGTTGACATTAAGATATAGGCTTGCTTTTAGGATGGGCCCAATATAAAACGGTACTCCTACTCCTCCTCCTCTACTGTTGGAGAGGAAAAACCAGGGGAAACTTCCAACACGACCGCGCGGGCGGTTTACCTCTATACTCTGAGTTTTCCCTCCAGTAAGATAAGTTGAGCGGCTTCAACCGAAACTGTAGCTCTAGTATAAGTTTTTTCGAAACATTAACTAATTCGTACGCGTTCGCGTTTTGTCTCAAAATGTATGAAAGTGGTATGAAAACGTGAACAGCGCCTCTGGTAGTCACTAGTGGAAACTAAAACAGCGAGTATAACATTTGTTGCTAACCGATGAACGCGCGTATTTCAAACTCTGTGAGAGCGTTTTCATGCATTTTGAGACAAAACGCAAACGCGTTCGAATTAGCTCGAAGCTACTGAGGTGTGAGTGGAATCGAACTACTGAGACTTTTGTAAACCTAGCCTAGCTGAGAGTCCAGCGAGAAACTTGGGTCAGCCTGTCTCTACCCGATAAGCGGCGGGCGGTATCGGGACGAATAGGGACAATAAATATGTGTCTGTGTTGTCGCGATCGCGCGGTGGCGGTGGACGTCCCGGTGAAAGAGGACATCTTGTGGCAGCCCTAGCAAGCCCTATAGGTACGAGATAAGTACAGGCCCGAGCTTTCATCAGATACTCGGCGATAACACGGGGCCGACCCGCACATCTCATGTTTCTTTTACTCTCGCTATCGTTGTTTTATTTCGAACTTGAAAACTTATAACTAGAATCAACTTTTTCGGTCATATAATAAGTTAAATTTTTGAATGGTTTTTTGGTAACATTGTTCATAATACATTATCAAATAATTTTGACAAATGTTGTGGTAAAAAAAATTGAACATGCATTAAGTCGTGTATGAAGACGAATAGGGATGTTGACTCAAAAAATATTACTACTTCACACGAAAGAATACATAAACCTATGGCAAACAGTGAAAATCCTATTCAAATATCTCAAAAAATAACGAAACTACAACCGTTAGAATATCTTTAGTTCGAGAGAGAAAGCGCTACAGATCAGTGACGTCACTGACCTCGAGCGCCATAGTAAATGACGATCGTTCAATATAGAGATGCGTTTTGCGGAACAGGGACAGAAAATGCCCCCTCCTAAAACTTTGAAGACTTATAATTATGTAATTATTTATTCTTTTGAATCACTTTTTTCGCCATTTCATCGAGAATTTGATCCGTTTTCGAGAAAATTCGGATTCATTGATTTTCTTATTTGGTGTCAACATCCCTATTGTGGAAGGTTTCGAGAGGTTAGGCATTGTATTTTTTTTATACAGAAAACTCCTATGAGTTTCGCTTTCGTGCCACGTAGATGCCTATTCACTGGAGTTTAAAAAAGGTATTCTCACTTTTGCTGAAGTGTCAAGTGACTATGAGAAGTATATTTCGTCGTTTTATATTAGCTGCTATTTTTAACCATTTATAACAACAGGGTGGATGTTATAATTGAGAAATCCGTTAAGCGGTTTAGCTTGAATGTTTTTATTGCCGAATAAAATAAATCTCATTTAAGCCTTCTTTTTCCGATCTCATCAGAATCGAGACAAAAAACATATAGCAAAAAGGAAATACATATCTATACAGTATATTTATCCTTACGCGACCTTTCTATCATGTAAACAAACTCTTCTTGAAGGGCATTTTCACTTTAAAGTGTACCCCCTACTTTTTTTTCGGATCTCGGTGATTTTGGGCATTCTGACTCAGAATCACGAGTACTATGGATTCAGATGAAGAAAAAAAAATGTCCTTGATTTTCCATATAATTTTTTTGTGTCAGTTTTGTGACGAGCCATATAAACTGTATGAAAAACGCGTCACAAAACTGACTTTTTTTGGCGGGACACTTTTTTTCTTCGCGGAAATGGATAGTAATCGTGATTCTGAGTCAGAATACCCAAAATCACCGAGATCCGAAAAAAAAGTAGGGGGTACACTTTAAACTGAAAATGCCCTGCAAAGACAATGATCATTACCTTTTTCTCTAGCATTAGGTACACTGTACCTAATCATCACTTACAATGTTGTTTTACTTCAGTTTTTGTGTTGCTCAAATTGTAATCCTAGAGAAAATTGAAATAATGATTCGCGTCGTGAAATCATTTCTCAAGGGGGTGGATGTTTGTATGGAAGAGCGATGAGCGACTAAACGAGTTCTACGCAAACAAAGTCGCGGACAAAAGCTAGTGGGTATGTACTCGTAATTAGTCAAAAAGTGGTAGACGACAGTGAGCCGAGAAAATGGAATCACTAACACTTTATCAAAGCCTCCAAAGCAGTTTTACGGAACCCTATTGCAACGCAACTTAATAGCCAGCAATAAATTAGCTAGATTAAGTCATGATTATCATGATTAAAACGTCCTTTTGACGAGCTTGTAAACTAAGATTTATGCTTAGAATAAAGAGGAAAAGAATTTTCGATTATTCTTCCTGTTGGACAGCACTTTAGCAAGAACAGCTATTCTATAGATTATTTTCAAATAACGACCACAAGGGTCGCCCCAGGACCTCCAGCCCATTCGAACCCAGAATCTGCAGCCCATTCGAACCCAGGACCTCCAGCTTCGTAGGCAGGGTCACTACCAAGCTAAAGCGGTCGTCAAAAAATCGTCAAAATTCAAACATAATTTGACGACCGCTCTAGCAACTGTACCGGGTTCGAATCCCGGTCAGGGCATTTATTTGTGTGATGGGCACGAATGTTTTGTTCCTGGGTCTTGGATGTTTTCTATGTATTTAAGTATCTATTTATCTATATAAGTATGTATATCGTCGCTTAGTACCCATAGTACAAGCTTTGCTTAGTTGCGCGACGTAAATCGGCTGTGATCCCGTCTTCGCCCGGAGATTTGTCGGCCTTAGTACTGTACAGGGCTTTTTTAATTTCTTCGGCTAATATTGGAGGTATGTTATCCTTATCCGACGACCGCTTTAGCTTAGTTGGTAGTGACCCTGCCTACGAAGCTGGAGGTCCCGGGTTCGAATCCCGGCCGGAGCATTTATTTGTGTGATAAGCACGAATGTTTGTTCTTGGGTCTTTGATGTTTTCTATATATTGTATTGTAGTATTGTATTCATGTAATATTTATAATATCTTCTATACATATAATAAAGCAGAAGAGGGTCGAAAATCTGTACATTGAAGATATTAGTAAAAAAATCGATGGAGGGGTCTAAGAATCGATAACAGAACACGTTTCAACTGTTTTTAGAATTCGTGTCTGTTTGTCTGTTTGTCTGTTTGTCTGTTTGTCTGTCTGTCTGTCTTTTCATCTACATCAATAATCAGTTAATAACATATATTTAGTCCTCTGTCATGTTTCATGTGGGCGCATTGAGCCGGCGTGCGCAATGTTTGGTTGGCGAGACAACCCGGCGAAATACGGTGTAGAAGTTGATATGGATAATGGATATTCACGCGAATGAAGTCGCGGGCAAAAGCTTAGATAAATAAATTTAAAACCAGGGGGGCGATTTTTGAGTGTCGAACGCTCGACTTTTGACTCGACATCTGTCAAAACATCATAGCTTTTTGACAGAACTCGAGTGAAAATTCGAGCGTTCGACATTCAAAAATCGGCCCCCTGGACTACCCGTGCGAAACTGGGGCGGGTTATAAATGCGAAAGTAACTCTGTCTGCCTGTTTCCTCTTAAAATGCTCAACCGATTTAGATGAAATTTGTTATGGATATAGTTTGAGTCCTAGGGAAGGACATAGGATACTTTTATCCCGGAAATCATCCCTTAACGAGGTTTAAGTTAGAATGGAAGAGAGATAACTAGGTAAGCGCATGAAATAGAAGAATGAAATAACATTCTAACGCGATGACGCGAGTTCTACGCAGACGAAGTCGCGGGCAAAAGCTAGTTATTAATAAATGACTATGAATATGACTATGTATTTATCTATATAAGTATGTATATCGTCGCGACGGTTGTGATCAAGTGAGGTATTTGGTTCGAATCTGTGAAACCGTTGAAGATAGACGGGAAGCGCGAAGTCCATTTATAACACCCGGAGCACTCCATCAGTCAGGATTAAACCGGGGGCAAGTTCGGCTAAGCTGGAAATGATGGCTTGCGCGGATTATGGATATTTTCACATTTAAAAGGTTCGATAGACTTCATTTTTTGGAAGCCGAAATGTAACGCAAATTAAATCTATAGCAATTGAAATATTGCTCTTATAAAATAAAAATACATAAGCTACGAATAATAGAATATAGGCTTTGTCGTCGCTTTCCATGTTAAGGCTATGGCCAATCGCTGTTCAGTCATACATATAATTTTTATGTCACACTTGGCCATAAAGTGGCCATTATCGCACGCTCCGCGCGCGAAAAACCCACTATCTGGCCAGGGGGTGACATAAAATTTTGTACTTACCACGGGCGATAGTAAAGAAAGCCTCAGATCGCATATTTATCGCCCTTGCCTTCGGCTCGGGCGTAAAATACCTGCGATCTGAGACATTCTTTGTTTTATCGCCCTTGGTAAGTAATGTAGGTACTATTAAAAAAAAACTTGGAATTTAGTGGCTATAGCGAACCCTGAGGCACAACTGGGAAAAAAAAACATAGTCTATACATCAAGGTCGTCATCTCCTTGAAAATAGGTTGAAAACAACGACCGGTGACACCACCAGTCATGGACACTTTAAGCAGACAAGTACTCGTAGTGGACACTTCAATCCTAATTCAAAGACCATAGGGTTTTAAATTGATCGTTGAACAAAAAATGAATAACTCTTATTAATTTTACATAAGAGTTAATTGTGCATCATTGGGCCGTGTCCATTACTGATAGTGTCACCCTTCAGGTATAATAAACTAGTTTTTGCCCGCGACTTCGTCCGCGTGGAACTCGTTTATTGCGATAGAATTGAAATAATTGCTATTTACTTATATCAGGCGCTTACCTACTCATCGCTCTTTCATACAAACTTCCACCTCCTTAATGTATGATTTCCAATTCCGGGATAAAAAGTATCCCATGTCCTTCCCCGGGACTCAATTTATCTCCATACCAAATTTTATGTAAATCGGTTCAGCGGTTTAAGTGTGAAGAGGTAACAGACAGACAGGCACACTACCGTGAAGCTGTTACAACTTCTGAAACGGCACCAACGTCCCAAGTTGCATTAGGAATCGTTGATAACAATCGTTGAAAACGCATTCCGCTTACTTAACAAACATATTAAAGTTTGTATGGGTGTAGCACATTGTTATCAACGATTCCCAATGCAACTTGGGACGTTGGTGCCGTTTCAGAAGCTGTAATAGCTTCACGGTAGATGTCGCTACGAGCCTCCCTAATAAGGCTTAATTAGATGAGTGTTAAGATTAAAAAATTCACCATCACAAGGGATACCACGGTGGCTCAATTGGTAGAGCAATGGACGGATTCCAGAGGTCGTGGGTTCAAATCCCACCTGTGGTGTTAAATTTTTCAATTTTCACTCTGATTAAAACATTGAGATTTACGCTAGCGGACGCATCCGCTTAACAAACACACTTTCGCATTTTTATTTATTTGAATTGTATTTATAATATTAGTATGGATAATCCGCAATAGGGTACATCACATTCTCAACAAAGGATAAATAAGGGATAGCTTCAACCTTATCTGTCCTAACAAGCACCCCACCTCATACACATCCCAATCTGCAGTCGGGCTACAACGCTGCGACCTTAAGACGCTACCCCACACCACACGTATACCTAGGACAAAGGTTAACGAACTGTTATTCACAACACTCACTACCATCGCTACAAAACTAGCCCACATATAAGCTAACCTGCCGTAACGCAAATTTCATGCATTCGGGAGTTCAGAGGGATCTCGAAATAATAACCACTGACACTGAATTAAATCTTAGCACAGGATAGGTACTTTCAATTACTTATTAAACTGTTAAAAAAACCTAAATGAATGGCCAGAGTACGAATTTAGAAATAAAGGAAAAATTTAAAAACTTTTAGGCACCGAGCAGGATTCGAACCTGCGACCTCCCGGCACTCGCGGCCAGTCGCTCTAGCCAACTAAGCTATAGGTTGGATTACTAAATGGCTTGATAATGACCAGAGGCCAGAAATTGATTCAAGAAAAATCTTAACACCGCGTTTCAGGAATCGTCGTAGAGGGAATAGCGGCATCTAGCGGCAAATTCGACCAACATTTTTGACACTGACGTTTTATAAGAGATCTTAGGTACGCGGCTGAACATCGGGTTCATGTTATATTGGACGAACTGAATCGATATAGAATGTTTTGTGAATAGACTAGGGGAACATTTGCGCATGCGCTCTCTGTTTAGTTTCAAAATGTCGTAAATGAAAAAGGAAGTTATTACAGATACGACGTATTAAAACTGCGCGCTAGTTTTCGACTGTTACAAAGAGGTTTTTAGTCAGAGAGGAAGAAATGTAGTTACATCGTTTCGTAATTCAATATGTTTTTGGACCCTCTCGCTTGTTTTGAGTCTTTGCGTTTTCGTAAGTGATAATGTAGGGTTGCATTATTGATGTGTGTTTTAAGAGTCTGTATGAAACTGAATTTTAGATGTTTTTATTAGCGTGGGAAACTTCATATTTGATTTAAAAAAAGATTCTTTCCTCTCCCGGTGACTGGGACGCCCACATAACAAAACAATGTTTTGTTTTGTTTTTTCGCTGGGAGAGGACGGGTTACAACGACGGTGGCAAACAAGCTACCGGCCTACCTGGCCCCTGTACCACAAAACTTTACAAGTTTACTATTCGACAAAATTGTACAATTTTCCATAGAAAAAGTTAACAAATTTGTCGAATTGTACGCTCGTAAAGTTTTGTGGTACAGGCCCCTGATGGTAGATAAACAGACACAGTTGTGCTGAATTGTACTATAATAGGCGTGCCATACCACTCATCGATATCCGTAAAACATTTTTTTATTTACTAATAATGGGATTGCTCTTGGCCCCATCAGGGGGCAAAGATGAGGCCGACGGTAAAGCGAGCTCACCCAGAAAATGCCTATTCACTCTTGCCTTAAATTAGGTCCAGGTTATATGAATTCGACAATACTGAATACAAAAATAACTCTGTCGGCGTTTACCTTAGGTAATATGTAGAGGTGTGCCTGATACCGGCAAATATTCCCAATTTTTCAAATATATATGTACCTATTTTAATTTGTCGGTAACAACACATACTACTAGGTAGGTAATTTGCAATCTTGGGCCGGGCGACATTTTTGTAGCAGCACTTGATTTGGCTGCCAAGTGCATGCGTCTCTTTCGTTCAAAAGAGAAAACGATGTTCTGTTCTCTTTCACCTCGTTATGCGACGGTACGCTCTGCCAAACAGCCACAGTGAAACGTAGCACCTTAACATACTCTAGTTGTGCACAATCGGTGAGTTAAGTAATACCTATTTGTGCACAATCATACAGTAAATACAAGCTTCTATTGCCGACTGTACTTCTTTTAGACAATTGACAACATTTCATATTTTTAACTACTTTATTTTATGAACTAGCTAGAAAATAGGTAAAAATTTAAGCCACCCGTATTTTTTCTTTTTCAATTTAACTCATTATTTCATTTCACACGTTGAAAAGTAGGTCATTCCAAAAGGGCGTAAGTAAAATATGACGTCATCTTCCCAACAAGAATCCAGAGCCACTTCAGAGCAGCCATTGTCTGTACTCTGTACTAAGGTCTCCCTGAATACAGCGAGGAAGATGACGTCAACTTTCGGTTTACAGTAATTTGCGATGTTTTCCAAAATTAACGGAGAAAAAAATGTAAAAAAATGTTTTTTGTGTACTTCACACGTTTTTACCGAAATGGTTTTCGAATTAAGACTTTTGGAAATTATGAAATATTGTCAATTATCAACTAGGTACTCGTGGAGACGGTTCTAATGAGTCCAAACACGATGGGTTTATCTTGTGTAGTTAAGGAGTTGCTATGGCCACCTTCTGTCTCCATCATCAGATCAGCTCGATGGTACCATAATATTGCATTGTCACCGAATTGACATCAGTATACCAAATTCCAGATAAATCGGATGTGGAGTGGTCGAAAATAAAATTGTGAGATTCCACCCCAACAAACTTAGGAGACTTCCCGATTTGTCGGTGCGGAGGCAGTACGATATGAGAAAAGAGTCAAATGTCAGTGGCAGCTGTGAGTCGACGCGATACCATTTTTTACTACGCCCCTACATTTAAATGAGTGCTTCCTTACTGGCGCTGGATCCGCGGTAGCGGGACGATGCGAAGGCGGTACTGCTCCGCTTCTGCGCATGTTATTACTACTGACTGCGCAAACGTAATACTGTCAGTATTGTGTCAAGTGAGAATCTTTGCGACGTCAGTAAGTTTACGTCAAAGAAGAAAATGTCACATATCGATCCCGCCCCGCCAAGTCAGGAAGTCGCCTTACAAATATATATTGTAAGTTAAAAATGAAATAAATAATCCTTTTTAAAAATTGCACTGTGGGTACTAGGCGATAATATACACAGATAAATAGATACCTACCTTAATACATAGAAAACATCCAAGGAATAAACAATACATAAATATTTGTGTTAATTTTATAAATACCCTGACCATTCGAACCTACGACAACCGGCTTTGAAGGCAGTCATTACCACCTTCCGAAGGCAGTCACTGCCAGCCAGAGTGTCCCGAATTGACATCGACAAAGTCCTCTTTTATTTCCCTTTTGTCTGGTAATGACATATTATCATGCATATAAATAAATAAATATTTGTGGACCATCTTACACAAATCGACTTAGTCCCAAACTAAGCAAAGCTTGTACTGTGAGTACTAAGCGAGGATATACGTAATTATATAGATACTTAAATACTAGTGGCTCTGTGAGCTGTAGACCTCGTGAGTGTTTTTTTTATTTCCAAAACTATGTTAGATATCGAACCTGTAGAGCAGGGGTCGGCAACCTTTTAGCACCCACGGGCCACATAGTAGCTAAAAAAATCTTCGCGGGCCGCAGATGATAATAATGATCACTGTCTGTTGATATCAACTCGAAACAAATTGGTACGCCGTACGCGACAGTAACGTAGTAAAAATTCGCACCCCTTTTTACGTGAAAAACGAGAAAGACGAAAAACCGACTTTTCACAGATAAACCAGCTAGTTTCCTTACCAAACCCAGATAATTCGCATTTCAACCGCATCGTAATTTCGCGATTCATTTGATCAATGCAAGCATATAGAATAGCAGATGTAGAAACTTTAAGGGGGGACGGGTCATAAAGTCATAACACACCTAGATGAAAACGCGAGCGCGAAATTTTTCGAACACTGATACGCATCAAGTCATAACACATCTATATGAAAATGCGAGCGTAGCGAGCGCGAAATTTTTCGAACATTATGATGCAGGTGCGGAAAATACTTCATACGCATATGCATCAAGTTATGTAGATGTAAACGTGAGCGCGAAATTTTTCGAACACTGATTCAAATGCGGCAAATACTTCATACGCATCAAGTCATAACAAATCTCGTTGAAAACGCGAGCGTAGCGAGCGCGAAATTTTGCGAATATTATTATGCAGGTCTGGAAAATACTTCATACGCATCAAGTCATGTAGACGCAAACGCGAGCGCAGCGAGCGCGAAATTTTTTGAACATTAAGATGCAGGTTTGGAAAATACTTCATACTGTCTAATGCAAACGCGGCGAGCGCGAAATTTTTGAAAAAAAATTTAGATAGATTTCATTGTAAAATATACTTACAAACACATATCTCGTCCTGACCAACTGTGAAAATATTCGTGGTTGGCGATACAGATGCTTTCACGATGTTAAGAATTTCAAATTTTACCTTTACAAACAATAAAGCCAGGGAGGCTCGAAACCATAGAATTTTTTTTAGATTACTCGACAAAAATATTCGATGTAATCAAAGAACGTGCTCACAATACTTCACGAGAAACTGTTGTGAAATGCGACCCTTAGAGGTGAACAAATCGAAATTCGGCCGCAGAAACACAAAATAATTGATAAAAAAATTGTTTTTTTAAATTTTAAAAAAGTGACTCGATAAAAAAATTCTATAGAATTACCGCACCTGCTTACAAAATTTCACGAAAATCGGTTGATAAATGCGACCTGTAGAGGAGAACAAACCAATGAATAAAATAAATAAAAAATAAATTTACAAAAATTTACTTGCCTAAAAAATTCTATGTAATCATAAAACCTGCTCACAAAACTTCACGAGAATCGGTTGAGAAATGCGACCTGTAGAGGAAAAAACGGCCGCAGAAAAATACGAAATCATTGATACAAAGTTAGTATTTTCGAATTTCAAAAAAGTGACTCGACAAAAGAATTCTATATAGTTACCAAACCTGCTCGCAAAATTTCACGAAAATCAGTTGATAAATGCGACCTGTAGAGGAGATCAGCCAACGACGTAAAAAAATTTTCAAACCCCATCGTGTGGGGTATCGTTGGATAGCTCTTTTAAAAATATTAATGTTTTTAAAAGCATTTTTTGATTAAAGAATTGGTTAGCGTGATATTAAGCTTTGAAGTGATAATTTTTGCTATGGTCAAGTGTCCCCCGTCCCCCCCCCCCCTGCCAGCTAAACAGTGGCTACTAGGCATGTGAAAAAAATCATGGTAGTAGTAAATACGATGAATTTAAAAGGAAAACTATCACAGCTAAGTAGACATTACTAGTTAACGAGTAATAGTCGAACTTCAGAAATGTACTTTGCAAAAGCAAACTTTCGTACAATTTCCATTGATACCTTAGATAATGTTGTTAATTCTGTCAAAAACATAGTAAATATAAGTTTGCGAACTTATTAGTCCATATAATGTAACGGGTGGACGACTACGGAACCCTACCTTGCGCGTGGCCCGACACGCACTTGGCCGGTTTTTATTCACATTTCGTCGCTTACAACTAGGGTTGCCAACCGTCCCGCCTCAGGCGGGACGTCCCGTTTACAACACCCTAGACGATGCGTCCCGCAAAGGATGCGTGCGGGACGCCAATTGTCCCGTTTTCAGACCTCGGCAGAATTATAAGAACTGGAGCGAACATTTTGTTTCATTTCAGGAAAGAGTGCACAACTTCGATAAATGAAAAAAAGTAATTTCTATCCCGCTCCCGGAGGAACGTACTCGTAACCAATAAGACCACTTGTCTTGTTGTTTACCTCCACTTTAAGCCTCATATATTGTTTTTGAGGTGTGTAATAAAGAGTTTTTCTACCTATTGTATTGTATTATGTGTGTATCATTAATATTGTCTAGTTGTTAATTGATTAGATTACCTTTTCTTGGTGTATGTATTGCATAGTTTTTGTTCATATTGTTTGTTTTCTTTCCACGTGTCACTCGTTAGTTTTAAGCCAGGCCCTCACTGAAAATCAGCGTCGCGGCTTGCCGTGGCATTATGCTGAGTGAGGTCCTTTTTAGCGTTGTTTCTTTATTACTTTTTCTGTATTGATGTGTGTTATACGCTAAATAAATGTATTTTCTTTCTTTCTTTCTTTCTTTCTAATAGGATAATTTTAGCTCGGAAATCATCCACTAAGAACGTATATTTCGCGAGAATAAATAATGTATCCTACTTGACAATTATACGTTAACAATATTGATAGAGTGCGCGGGTCCCGCATTTTTTAGCCAAGTCCCGCAATTCTACAACAAATGTCTCGCAAATCGGAGCACATAAGTTGGCAACCCTACTTACAACCCATAGTACAAGCTTTGCTTAGTTTGGGACTAGGTTGATTTGTGTAAGATTGTCCACAATTCTGCTAAATTTCCTATCATCCTTTATATTGTCGCTTAGCCTTGGGAAGTTGGGACACCCTGTATAATACCGATTCCACCTGTAATCTTTTGAGTACAAAGACGAATTCTGCCCTCAAGGAATTGTAAATTAATCTCTTTCATTATCTAGTAGCCTCAGAACCCCAAACAAAACATCGTTCAAACCCCAAAAACAGTTCTTACACCTTTACATATAAGGTCCAAATTGGCTTCAATGATTTACCTTATTATGGGTTTGTATTGGAATTAGGATACACTGTGATGTGATGGTTCTGTGGTTGAAAAAACCTCATCATATCAAAATTATTTTCTTTAAAGGCGCCGACAGTTCGGGAACGGTTTTTGTAATAACATTCGAAGAAACATTTTACAGGTCAGACGATCGTGCTTGTATTTTATTTATACTACGACGGTGGCAAACAAACATACGGTATACCTGATATTTAACACGTTCCCTGTCCCCATACAAAACGATTTGACAATGTTACAAGTCCAACTGACAGTTGGACTATGCATAAAGTATGTGGATGTGAGCCCACAGTGGAAGCATGGACTTCTGAAAAAATAAGGTTCATGGGGTCACAGTAAAGAAAAGGAAAGTCTCATATTTCGGACATATCTAGGTACAGACACAAAAAATACAAAATACTCCGAAACATCTTAGAAGGGAAAATCAACGGTAAACGGAGCAGAGGAAGGAGGAAATTAACCTGGATTGACAATATTAAAAGTTGGTCCAACATTCATGACACTGCCAGTCTTTGCAGACTGGCACAAGACAGAACCAAGTTCCGGAAGATGGTCGCCGACATCCGCAGAAGATATGGCACAGCAAGAAGAAGAAGGGTCACATTGACGGCACCCGGACAGGGAACGTGTTAAGCAGACAAAAAAGCATTACAGACTCCATTTCTCTGTAATGTAATTAGGGCCGGACTTAGAAACCCAGAGCCCTGGGCACTTGCCATTTTCGGCCCCCTCCCCCAACTCGACATCATTCTGGCCCTAGGGCTGACCGGTGCCTTGTAGGCCTTGGAGGAAATCTGGCTATGCCCAAAGGTTGTCTGGAAGAGATCGCTGTTTTTAAGTCTGTATACTCTGTAATTGTTTTATTTATTCAGGTGTGCAAGTCAGATGTGCAGTAAGGAGTATTAAATGAATAAAAATGAATAAAATGAACTTTATTCTGTAAGTAGGCCGCAATGGCACTTTTACAAGTCAAACCCTACTAGCGTTTCACAGAGGCCACTGCCGAGAAGAAACGCCGAAAGAAACTCGACAGTCAGCCATTTTCTCACAAAAATATGCTTATTACAATGATAAATGATAATACTTAACCTACTTAAGATCAAGAAATCTAAGTATCTATATAAAGCAACACAAAAACAAAGAATAAAATGAGGAAAAAAACCAGTTATGACAGTGTGTAATTCTGCAAGAAAACATTTCGAAACTGAATACCTTAGCATTATCAAATTCTATTTAGGAAAAAAAAAATTGAATCCTTTAGACTATAAATTTAGTTATATATCTTTTGATATGTTTTCTTGCAAGAACTGCGTCAACTAGATAAAATTAAAAAATACACAATATATGAATCTTTACTCTATTTAAGTATCTGGTTTGGGCCATGCTTTTCTGTCTGTTAGATAGTCCTCAACCTTGTAATAAGCCTTCGACATCAATGATTTTTTCAAGTACTTTTTAAGAGCTGGAAAAGGTAAATTCAAAACTTCATCAGGTAACTTATTATAAAAACGGACACATTGACCTACAAAAGATTTGTATACTTTACGGACACGAAATTTTTTAGTGGCAATTTTATTTTTATTTCTAGTATTAAAATTATGTATATCAGAATTTTTACAGAAGGAGTCTATGTTCTTAAGGACATAAACAATATTCTCATAGATGTACTGGGATGCTACAGTTAAAATGTTGATTTCTTTAAAGAGTTCTCTTAAAGATTCACGTGAGCCTAGGTTATATATGGAGCGAATGGCTCTTTTTTGTAACACAAAAATTGTCTGTATGTCAGCTGCTTTACCCCAAACCAGGATACCATACGACATAACACTATGAAAATAGCTATGATAAACTAGGCGAGCTGTTTCTACATTGGTAAGTTGCCCGATTTTTCTGATAGCATATGCGGCTGAACTTAATTTACGCGCCATAACGGCTATGTGGGGACTTCATTGTAGATTTTTGTCTAATGTTATACCTAAGAATATTGCTTTATCTACTATTTCTAAGCACTCGTTATTTAAGAGTATACTAGTTTCCACCGGTCTAACATTAGGCAAAGAAAATCTGACACATTTAGTTTTCTTAGCATTAAGTAACAGATTGTTAACGGTAAACCAGTCAAGTACTTTGTCCAGTGTGCCATTAACTCTACTATAGTCAACTGCTTTTCGGTCAACCTTAAAGATTAAAGATGTATCATCCGCGAATAAAACTATATCACAAAGATTACTTACTATAGACGGCAAGTCATTTATATAAACCAAAAATAAAAATGGACCTAAGATAGAGCCCTGAGGCACTCCTAACGTTACTATTGCCCCACTAGACTGGGTTCCATTTACAACAACTGCTTGAGTTCTATTGCTGAGATATGAAGACATAAGACTTAACGCATTAGCAGACAAACCATAATGTTTAAGTTTCAAAACGAGCGTCCCATGATCCACGCAATCGAAAGCTTTAGAAAGGTCACAAAAAATACCTATCGCATCACAGGAATTCTCCCAAATATCGTAAATATGTTTAATAAGCACAGATGCAGCGTCAGTCGTGGAGCGCCCTCTTGTGAAACCGAACTGTTTACTTGTAAGCAGTTTATTTCTATTAAAGTGCATTAGCATATCGTTTAACATTAATTTTTCAAAAACCTTACTTAATACAGGTAGTATCGATATGGGACGGAAGTTGGTTAGGTCGTTTAAATCACCCGATTTAAATAGAGGTATGACTTTACTAAACTTCATAAGATCAGGAAAAATACCCTCTGATATGCAGTTATTGTAAATCAAAGCTAATTGGGGCGCAATGACATCTATTATTATGGTATTGTATGTGGCCTGCAGTGGCGGAGCGTCCATACAACTCGATTCCCACCGGCTTTCCTAATTTTCTTTTAGTACCTACGGCTCATGAAGAATAAGAAAGGCAAACTATTTCCGGCTTCCTTAAGAATATTTTTGACGCGCCGCCACTGGTGGCCTGGTTGTTTTGCCTAGGTGAGAAGTGGGTTCCTGTTATCATCATGAAACAAACACAAACAAGATAACAGCTCTGAGGTCAGCTGTTTGAGTTTCTCGGTTAGTTTACCCTTGATTCAATGGGTGCTGGGAGATAGTTACACATTGGCTCTTGGCTCAACCATATTCAGCTCAATGCATACCTACGTTTCGACATGTTTTCTTGTGGAACTATTGTGTTTTTTTGTTTTCATACTCAGATTTACTTATCCTAAGTAGGTTGAGTATTATCACTGTAATAAGCATATTTTTGGGAGGAAACGGCTGTCTGTCAAGTTTGTTTCGGCGTTTCTTCTAAACATTGGTCTTCATTTTGAGAAACGCTTAGTAGATTTTGACTTATAACAGGGTCATTATTTGAGCGTTTGTTCCAAATAACTTTCATGGTCACTATTTTATCGAATTCGGATAATTTTATTATGCCGTTTTCGGTTATTTTGTAGGTACGGGACATCTACCAACTAACTCAGAAATGACACCAAAATCTACAGCTAATTAGCCAAAAACGTGTCCACGAAAGTGAAGCCGTTGAAACGTGCCAATAATGACCCATATAAGTGCCATGCGGCCTACTTGCAGAATAAAGTTCATTTATTTCATTGGTTTTCCTTAACTCTGCAGTTTAATTGCGAAACATTACCATAAGCTCACATCTTTAACATCTTATCGTGTTATTAAATAACATACCGAGTAACATGGAACAGAAATAAATACTGTTCAAGTGAATAATTCCTAGAGTACAGAGTGCATGTTTGTTGTACTTACTACAATGTAAGTAATGCTTGGAGCGATTCAGCGTCTCCTACGCATGAAACTTGACGGCTAATAGTTAACTCTGGCGTGTTTACGTCGGCGTAACATCAGGGGGTCAATCTGAGAAATACGTTTAGCATTCCTATTTAATTTAATTTACTCATGCGATTCGTTCTAAAGAGATCCATCCACCATCAACATCTTACGGCCCAGCCACGATTTGGAGCAGAGCAGAGGCACGGTTTTCCTAGTACATTGAGTGATCCCAACATTCCCAACTAACCCAGTGCGTGGCAAAGTTATTTAGAAGAAAGATAAGATCAGGAATAAAATAAATTGTGAAATTGAAAGATGATGATGATGGAAATTTAGTTACAGACCGAGACAAAATAATTAGCATAGCTGAATTTTTTTAGAGCAAACTTTACTCATCACATTCAGACGAGCCAGAGCCATCTGCAAGGCAAAGAGATATAATAATACCAGCCACACAGCATATAGATAAGGATAACATAGGTACCTCCAATATTAGCCGAAGAAATTAAAAAAGCTCTGTACAGTACGAAGGCTGACCAATCTCCGGGCGAAGATGGGATCAAAGCCGATTTACTTCGCGCTGGTGGCGAGCGATAAAGATCCTCGTAAAATTGTTTGACCCAATTACATTATTCCAATTAAGGCGCGGAAGTGGGCATGGGCAAGGCATTCTCCATACAAACTCTGTGCAAGTTTTATTCGTAAGTTTTGGCACTAACGAATATAATATACTTTTTGGTTGTAAATTTATATTTCATATGCGAAGAAAGTAATGTGAAAATTTTTAAACATTTCAAAAAAATTAAAAATTTAAAAATTAAAATTAAAAGTTCAATAAAACAACTTACATCAAGAAATAGCTATCAGAAAAATAAGCCTACTGACCAAAAATCATATCTTTAATGCAAACACAAATGAAGTAAATCCTGCACAAAGTTTGTATGGAGAGAGCTTGCCCTACCCATCCTCTTAATCCAATACAGACTGAAAGTTTTCTGTACACACTAATTAAGAATCATACACAGACGCAGACAGGGAGCTTAATCAAGATTTAGGCAGTCTAGCTATAAGGATCACTTTTCTCAACTTACCTAAGAAGGCACTTAAATAAAATAGCTCAATACGTATACAAAGTATAATCTGGTTCAACCACCCACACTCTAGTCAGACCTTGTTTGCTATTGGTTTACAAACTAGGGGCCAGTTTGACATGTATATTTTGGAATTTACATTAAGAACACAATAAAAGCAGAAAATATCTCTGTTAGTATCTAAAACTTTGAAGAATCGTAATTAAATTATCCTTTACTCAGATCGGAGCGGGCACACAATACGAGGGACCGAAACTTATATCAAATTGACGTGCGAAAAAATTTGACAAATTGACCCCCGAGATATTGGGATTATGAACACAGTGGCTGGTTTCCAATTTAGATTAGGTTCCTAACTAACAAGTGAACACTAATTAGACGAAGCTTTCGAGCTCCTCAAAGCAATTTATGATCGAAATACTAAGGGCGTTATAGCATTCAGAAATGGCTACTCAACTAAACCTAACCTAACACTTATTAGAACGAAGTTCCTAATTACTTTTATTATTTTGTGTTTTTTTTTATTTATATTCTATTGGACATTTTTGTATTTTCATTATTTTTGTGTTGTGTAAGAATATATACTGTATATTCTTACCTACCTACTTAATATCTTATTATCATTATTTACTACGCAATTGATAGCGCTTAACGATCATTGTACAATAGTAGTATACGCAAACATTTTTTTTTGTTATATGAGAATTGTATTTTGAGATGAATAAAACTAAACTAAACTAATCCTAATAACTATAATAAATGAATTACATATTTCAATTATTTTAGTGGATTTACGAGTATATACATATAGTATTCATCCCATGTTATTGTAGTTGTTAATCAAACTTGTGAGACCATTTTTTTTGCTGGCGTCGGTGGCAAACAAAAGTACGGCCCGCCTGATAAGCTATCACCGCAGCCCACGTACGCCTGCAACTCCAGGGTGTCAAATGCGCATTGCTGACCCTTTAAACATGTATAGGTACACTTCTTCCTTAAAGAACTTCATAGGTATTCCCATGGTCATTTCTTCTTCTTTGTCGTTTCACTCCTCACAGAGTGGTCGTGGTCATTATTTAGGCCCTAGCAGTAAGCTTTACTAACGCGCCTCCAATCCTCTCTGACAGACGCCTTTCTCATGCTTGCATGTAATGGTCCATCTACTGCAGCTTTAATTTGGTCCGTCCATTGTCTGTCTGGTGGCCGTTGGGGCCGAAAGGTTCTCGAGTGGCGACCACGAGCCGGACGGCGCAGAGTGGGTAGACCCCCTCTAGGTGGACTGATGGCTGGTAAAGGCCGCGGGAGTCCGCTGGATGCGGGTGGCGCGAGACCGGTCATTGTGGCACTCTTTGGGGGAGGCCTATATCCAGCAGTGGACGTCTTTCGGCTGACATGATGATGTCCATCTCATGAGCGATCTTCCTCGCGGCCTGGTGCCTTCAACTTTCCCCTGGATCACAAGTCGCTCGTCTCCCGGACGACGTATGTGGCCGAAGAAAGTGAAGTTACGAGACTATACCACGGATGTCGCTGCTTAATGCTAGGAGGACTATGTGCTTATTGGTACGAAATTCACTCCATGACACTCCCAGAATTTTTCTCCAGCGCATCTAGAACATGGCCATGTAGTACACAAAACTTTACAAGTCTACAATTTGACAAAATTGTACAATATTTTCCATAGGAAGTTTGTCGAATTGTACGCTTGTATAGTTTTGTGGTATAGACCCCAGACCAAAAACGATGTTCGCAACTACACAGCAATGCGTGAATCGTCTGCAATAGGCGCAAAGGCCTATGATGATGATGATAGGCCCCAGACAGAAAGTCGCGTGCTGCTGCTACAGTAGCCTTTAATAAACGATATAAACGTGACCACCACAAAAAAATCGATAACCGGTGAAATTATCAGTAAAAGTACACCAGCAACCTCGGTTTTCAATGTAAACTTGTCGATGAATATGTCAATGGGATGAAATCCAGTCCGTGTTTTCTTAACTTGATACTAATCAAAATAAATACTAAGCGGTTATCTCACGCGATGCGTATCCGCGACTACCCCCAAACGTAAGTTCTATAAACCTCATGTTGTGGCATACAATCTAAACCGGATATATTTAAATGATGATATATATAAATAAATACCTACATAGAAGACATGTATGTCTGGGAAACAAATGTTCATCATAAGTACTTCTATCCGTTATTAAATAAAAGATTATTCAAGTGTCAATTCGACTAGATAGGACAATTCCTAGATTGCTATTGGTACAATTAATGTTTAACCTAAGGTTAGGTTATATTTTCTTATCCGGCGAATGTCTGGCTTAATCTAAAACAGAAAAGCGGTACCTTATTCTCAAATCAGCGGTATCCTTATCACCTCACGCACAATCCAATAGACACACACAGCACCGGTAAGCACATACGATCACTCACAAAGGGGGCTATTCGGATACCACCGCCGGCTCTGGCGACTCGCCGCGACTGGCCCGTATCGAGCGGTCCCCCGCTCCTCCGTAAACCAATTTATAATACATACGGAGACGCAGCATCCCCTGTTTGACTCACAACCCAAAAACAACCCTGTTCGTGAGGTTTTACATACATTTTCGCTTGTCGTAAATGTGCCGCAGAGGCAAAAACGTCGCTAGTTCTTCCAAAGGGTGCGAAGTGCGTAGGATCGTGAGTCGCTATATATAATTGAAATCAACATTAAATAGCAACTTTGAATGGAGAGTTAGGCTTTTTTAAGTGAATGTCAGGTACAGATATGTAGTTGTTTGCAAGGGTAGCGAATTACATAGTTCCGGTATTTTTGTTTTTTGCTTTTACATTGTTTGGGGTCAATGCACTGGTTAAGTTTGAATTCGTTGACTTTAAACTTTTAAACAGTAGAGAACAGAACATACTATTTGGGTTAAGTTGACTACGAATTTTACATTGATGGGAAAATTGGAGCTAGCATCGATCCGGGATTATCCTTTTAAATTGGCATGATTGATATATAAAGCTGACGAAGCCTGATTTTGCTGAATTTATGGATTTCGGGTAACTAATGATTGTAATGATGATCTGTATTTGAATCCACCTAACAAAACCTACGGTGGAGATTAGGATTTGCGAAATAGCAGGTATTTCTGGAGTATTCTGTGACATATGTGGGTAGTCTTCAGTTCATGTTATTATGTTTAAGGTAGTAAATAATTTCTGTATCTCGCATTACGCGTTCTCTCGCAGCGTAAAAAAACAACGAGTTGCACTCCGGGAGTGCCGTCCGAAGTGAAAATTCAATGACTTGATAAAGAAAGTAAATAACAAAGATATTCATATACATATTCACATTCGAATAATCCATCTACATATATACCTTGGAGCATTTAAAAATTCAAAATTGTTCGTACTTTGCCCATCACCCTTGGCCAATATTTTGACGTGAACTGTCACCGTATCTAGGGAGAATAAGAACTATTTTCCATGAGAATTTATTTGAAATGTGATCTTTATGGAAATCGGTCAGAGTGGCTATCCGATATTGGACTTAGTTGAACCGTAAATGTATGCATTAAAGGCTCAATTTGAAATGAGCGGACGGGTGTCGCAACGACACATGCCGCTGACTCTTAAATAGGACTTTTAGTCTTATGCTTACGGTTCAATTTGGAGTGCAGTTGTCGTATCGTCGGACAGCTAGGTGACCAGTTGAGCATTGGCTGAGTTGACCCCTCCTAACATCGCCATCACGATACTGGGAGGGGTCAACTAGCTGGTCTTACGCATCGTCCCGAGTTTAACAATTTTCCCCCAGCACAAAAAGTGCTCAGCGCCGCTAAAGAAGTTTTCACTTCAAATATAAACAACAGCATTTTTTCTTATGACCCCGGAGATAACCGTCACCGGTAGATGACGGCTTACACTTGTTAGCCGAAAGACGTGGTTTTATTGAACTGATTAATGTCTAAGATACCTTATCCGGTTATCCCTAGATTATCCAGTGGTGAGGAGTATGAGAATGATTGATGAAAATTAAATTATTTGAAATTTAAGATGGGTAGGACGCAACATATTTATAAATATTGTATTTACAACTTAGTAGTTTTTTTGAAGTGAAAACTTCTTTAGCGGCGCTGAGCACTTTTGTACTGGGGAAAAATGTATAAACTCGCGATAAATTCCAAGACCAGGTTAGTTGACCCCTCCTAGTATCGTGATTGCTATGTTACGAGGGGTCCCCAGCTGGTCTTCTTAGAAAGCCAAGGTTCTAACTGTTTTAAGACAATCCTAAGATTTTCCATAAAGATCATATTTCAAATAAATTCTCATGGAAAGTAGCTCTTATTGTCCCTAAAAAAGCGTTTCCAAAGTCCAATATCGGATAGCCAGACTGACCGATTTCCGTAAAGATCATATTTCAAATAAATTCTCATGGAAAGTAGTTCTTATTGTCCCTAAATACGGTGACAGTTCCCTTCAAAATACCTAGTGGCCAAGAGTGATGGATAAAATACGAAGGGCCTGACACGCTTTGTAAGAGAAAGATAGCCTTATTGCGATTCCTATGAGAGGAAGTAGAAAATAGTGCGATGTTTTGTCCTTATCACCGATCGAAAAATTTTGTATTTGTGTCAAAGTTTTGTGTCAAGAAGATTGCATAACAAATTGGCAATATTTGGTAGTGCATTTTATAAATGGAGAATTAATGATAAGTTTGGTTTAAATGAATAATAATTTACCAATTATCAGATCCGTAGTGTTTGGGTGTTCAGTGCAAACATGGTGGGGTGTTCAGTGTTGGGCTGTAAACTCGACCGAAAAAAGGCGGATGTTACATTCCATGCGTAATTTGCGTAAGTACATTTTCTTTGCATTTTGGACCCGTGTTTATTTCTAAAATCTCACCGGTACCAAGTTACTGAGCTTAATCATAAGTTATATCATGAGACACTTGATGAAATAGGAAAAATATGTAAATTAATTTAAAAATAACCTCCAAACATTTCACATATAAACCGATCAAATTGCGTAGTATAAATCTACCATAGAAGCCAGCTTAGAATTGATGTCCCATCATTCAGTCGGTTTATAATTCGATTTCGGGATACCAACAAATAATAAAAAAATCCCCTGAAGATTACCCCACGTTTCGGGAAATTCAAGTAATTTGATTTTTTCAGTTTTTAGGGTTCCGTAGTAAACAAGGAACCCTTATAGTTTCGCCATGTCCGTCCGTCCGTCCGTCCGACCCCCGTTTTTCTCAGTAACCGTTAGTACTAGAAAGCTGTAATTTGGCATGAGTACACATATCGATGACGCGGAGAAAACGGTAGAATAAAATCTTTAAAAAAAATTTTTTTAGGGTACCTCCCCGGGTCACAGTAACGGAAACGCACAGGGCCGGGCCGTCTTTAACCAATTTGAGGCCCTGGGCACATTAGGGTAATGGGGCCCCTATGACCTTGATAGAGCACGATTCTGTTAGAATAGACAAAGAAAGTAAACGAGTCACATTAAATGAATAGATATTAATAATATAATATTTCCTAAAAAATAAAATTAATTTTCAAAATACACCAAATTTGGGTTCTTCCTTAGAGCAAACAGCTAAATTAAATTTTCTTAAATAAACGCCTAATTCTAACCAGTCATATATATTTTTTTAAATTGAAAATGAGGCCGACGGTGATGCGAGCTCACCCAGAAGATTCACTCGTACCTTAAAAAGGTCCAGGTTATTTGAACTCGGAAGTACCTACATACGCCATTCGAATACCAAACCAGTAAACATTATAAAACAAATGGCTTAGCCCTCAATAAAGAAAAAACCTTTGTTATGAAATTTAACTTAAATGGCCACACATCTAGGCCAATGACCACGTATGCCGGGGACGACGCTGTCCATCAAGTAGCGAACATCAAGCTACTGGGTTTCTCCATCGATAGTGGCTTAAGGTGGAACGCACACATCGACCACCTGTGTGCGAGGCTGGGCAGCGCATGCTACGCATTAAGGCGCCTCGCCAGTACTGCGACCAGAGACGTCGTCCGGAGTTGCTATTTCGCGACTGTGCACGCGCTCATCTTGTATGGCACTGAGCTCTGGGCCGGAGCCGCGGAATGGCGTCGGGTCTTCACATTACAAAAACGCGCCGTACGCGCAATGGCGTGTGTTCCGGACGACGTGTCTGCTCGTCAGTACTTCACACAATACGAGATATTAACACTGCCATGCGTACATATCCAACAGGTAGCGATCTTCACCCACTCCAACCGCGACAGGTTTACTGCCAAACAGGCAAATCCAAATCGCCATCTGCGTAGTAACAAGCACGCGGGCTGCCTAGCACCTGTGTCCCACAAGTTAGCAAAAAGCGGACGATCAGTATATATACTCGGCCCACGTATATATAATCACCTACCAAAAAGTATTAAGGATGCACCTTCCTCTCATAATTTTAAAATAAGATTAAAAAAATGGCTTGTAAAATCAACGTTTTATGACCTAGATGAATATTTTTGCAATGACATAAAATGATGTATAAAGATGTATAATAATGTATAATGATGTATATTAATAGTGACTAGCAAGTGACTAGTAAGTAATTAATAATTTATATATTGTATACAAATATACAAAATGTAGTGACAAACATGACCTGTAACGAATGTTACCAATAAATATTTTCTTTTCTTTTCTTTTCTTTCTTTCTATAAAAAAGATGATTTTGAATGAAAGTAGCCAGTCGTACGTCGTCTGGATATCTGATGGAAGAAGGGGGAAGGCGGTATGACCTCATGGAGTTCCTGAGCACACTCAACGAATCTAAACAATTAAGACAACGATATGAGAAAATTGGTTGCAGGGATTTGCATTTTTCTCAGCAACCAAGCAACTGATGAAACCGAAATTGACTCACATGATCAATCATACCTTTAGCTTTAATTTGGCCGTTGTATTTACACGATTGGATAGCTTTTGTAACAGACTTTTCTTCGTCAAAAACACCTCTGTTTTAACAGGGATTTGCATTTTACAGACAAACGGCACTTGTTAAAGCCTCTTAGTTTTCAATATAGATTCATCTAAACAAACACTTCAAATTGGCCGTCGCATTTTATAAAAATAGCTTATAATTATTATTTAAACTGATAAATACGATTTCGTCGTATACGACCTTATAGTTTAAGACAGCGCGCGCCGTGTTTTCTATACAAAAACATGACAAGACGTCCCACCTCTGTCAAGTCAATCGGCCGACGGCCGCTGTCAACGTTGGATCTATGCTCGTCGCGCTCCCGCAAAATTACGCAAATATATGTTTAAAATGTTATTTTATTCGCGTAAAAACACGAGGAAGTACTCAAGACGAAAAAGAAAAGCTTGTTTAATTGATTATTGTAAAAATATGGTTATAAAAGGTAAGTAAAAACGCAAATATGTTTATTTACCAATGTTCCTAAACGCCATTCAATGTTCTAGTTGGAAAAGAACATAATGGCATGGAGTCGTCTCCGGATTTAAACGAAAATGAAAAAATGTCATGTTATATAAGTTTTGCGAATGAAATATATTATATGTATTTGAGACATAAAACCTATTTACCTATAATATAAACTGTTTTAAGTGTATATTTAACCAATTTCAAAAAACCGGCATAGTGCGACTCGGACGCTTTAATTAACATTTTTTTTTTTATTTTGTACAACAGGCTTACAAATGTGTTGCCAATGTTGGGTTTTATAATTAATTTAATCAGAAGTTCGGGTATTTAACTCAAGTCCCGTGGTGCTCTCAAATTTTTGTCTTGCTCACTCGCTAGTGGCAACTCGATATGCAATGGGTTCTCTGTGGATTACCATAATTTTATACAAATATATGGGCGGCCGAGCATCATCGGAGATCGAATCTGAAGAATATTTTAATATTGAATATTTGGAATCAGATTTAGATGAATAGGTAATTATCATAGCTTAACATGTTAACTACGATTCTCTGAAGACAATGTTTTGACATTCTACATTGTTAACATGAAGCCACACTGTACCGACTATACATGACGTACGCACATTATTGCCATATGTTAGTTGTTTGTAGCGACTCAATTTCAGGGCCAAATACAATCTTGTCATGCTTTAACTGTAAACAAGTAGGTACAAAATTGGATTTCTTACCTCCTTATCTGACATCGGTAATAATGTCGGCACGATAGTTTTACATTTATATATTTATTTACCCTATACAATTATTTTTATCAAATACATATATATCTCATTTATTACGTACACGATCTTCCTTGTCGGTATTATAGAATCAAAAAAAAAATTTAAGAAATGTGGAAAGCATAAATGAATCCTCAAATTTGATAACCTCGGCATCGCGCACGGAATTGCCGGCGTCCCTTAGGCTGCGGTATCCGCTAACCATCGGGTGGACCATATGCTTGTTTGCCACCATCGTATTAAAAAAATATATATACTGTATAATAAGTCTCCTTTGATGTCTCTGTTCCGTGCGGCGCTCTGTCTGTCAACTCTGTCATGCGCTACTCGATCCCGAGCCGTGTAAGAAATACCGGGGTGGATGAGGTGGGGGGATTTCGGCACACTATTTGAGTTTCATAGTTTATCAGAGCGTCGCCTTAAAAATGGGAAATAGGTAGTATTGCTTACAATTTTTGAAGTGAAAACTTCTTTAGCGGCTCTGAGCACTTTTGTACTGGGGAAAATTTGTTGAACTCGCGACAGATTCTAAGATTCTAAGACCAGCTAGTTGACCGCTCCTAGTAATCGTGATTGCGATGTTAGAAGGTGTCAACTCAGCTAAACTCAGCTGGCCCCTATACCACAAAACTTTATAAGTCTACAATTTGACAAAATTGCACAATTTTCCATAGAAAAAGTTCACAAATTTGTAGAATTGTACGCTTGTAAAGTATTGTGGTACAGGTTCCTGGTCTTAGATGCGTAAGACACAATAATACTCGGGACATATTATGTAAATGGATTATGCGAATGTGAACATGAGTATGAGTACAGTACAGATACGGATACCGATACGGATACCGATACCGATATGAATATCTTTGTTATTTGGGTCATTGTCAGTCGGAAAAACAAAACTTGTCCATTCGGTGGACAATAGTTAACGGCTTGTGTGCATGTAATTTACGTTTTTATTATATGGATTTATAGACACGGAATCACAGATTACGCGGGTTATCAGATCAATCGAAAATTAAGCTTTGTAGCCCTTAACTTTTGGCATGTCCTGTCCACCGAAAAGACGCGCACCTAAATCTGACAATGACCCATTTACTATCTTTATTGAGTTTTCACTTCTGCCGGCACTCCCGGAGTGCAACCCGTTGTTTTTTTTTTATACTACGACGATGGCAAACAAGCTACGGTCCACCTGATGGTAAGCGAACACCGCAGCCTATAGACGCTCGCAACTCCAAAGGAGTCACGTGCGCGTTGCCGACCCTTTATAAAATTTGAGAGTGCACTGTGTTGACAGCAGAAGCGAACAATTTAGCTCCCTCACTCTCAACACAGTGCAACCTCGGGAGCTTTGGCAACCTTGCTCACCTCCAGGAACACAACACTACATACCTGAGTATATAATGTTATTATGGCTGTGGTATTCTGCAAGGCGGAGGTACTTCCCCAGTTGGGCTGCTCCAAATTCGAGCAAGATGACATTTTGTAGCTATTTTAAAAAGATAACCGTTTCAATTGTCCCCAGTCTCCCCTACGTCTTATTATAATTACCTATAGTCTAGTAGTGCATAAAGTGTGCACATGTTTATGACGTTGCACAGAGAGAACAGTGAATATAGTCAACACGTCAGTTTCAAGCAAATTAGGAACTGTTACTCCATTTACATATCAAGAGACGCTTTAGCTCAAGACACGATATAGTCCAAGGGATTGACAAGATTGTCACAAGTTCGTTGGTATTACTATTAATAACGGGATACTTACCATGTTTTGTATTCGAGAGTTTCCGAAATATCCCCTAATACATAAATTGTAATATAAATGACCATGTTTGTTTAAAATCTTTTGTGTCTCAGTACCTATATGCATAAAGTCGTTATTGGTTTAAGAATCTAATAAGTTAAATCTCTAGTAATTAGTCATGAAACTATTATTTATTACTGTTGTAGGACGCTTTTTCTTTTGAAGATTATTTTTTAACTACTTGCAGAATAGGTAACCGGTTTTTTTTCGATTTTGTTTTTTTGTTTTATTCACCACTGAATTGAGTGTAGGACAGATTTAACTAAACGTACAATCTAATAAGACTTACCAAACAATGGTCTATATATGCAAAATCTCAAATCAACGTATAACTTAAAATTATTTGAAATGTCCGAGTTGTATCAAATTAGGCCGTTCAAAAAGCGACTTTACTTTCCAAGCGTGAAGATTCAAAGTCCAATGACAAGTTTTATAAAATGTCGGACATTTTAAATAATTTCTACTATTTGTTTGGGTAGCAAGCAATTTCAGTCAGTCCTGTGAATGAGTGTGAGCGGAAATCAAATTCAATTCGATCATATTTAGTTTGTAGTTAATTTTTTTTTAACATTAATTGTCAAATCATTTTATTTAGCCGCTTTTGTTGATAACTAAAATTATTTTCCATCCGTCTTCCAAACTCAAACCGCAGGAAACTCGTAATCAAACTCAAACTAGCGCTGCTGTATAATCACCGCCTGGTTGTAAACTCGAGTCGTCTCGAGTTTAGCGCGGGTGTGAGCTCGTGATAATATATAAAGGGCGACCTGCGGGTCGATTACGTAACGTTTTCTAGTGACAGCTTACGTAAACAAATAGCAAGAGCCCTCAAGCAGAACAGTACAAAACAGTACAAATTTATACAAATTTGCACATCACGCCAATAAAAATACAGACATGCTCAAAACATAACATAGCGAGGTATCTCAGCCGTAGACAACAGATACGTGGGCTTATCGCTAAAAAGCGATCTCCTCCAGATACTCCAACAATGAAGCGACAGCACAAGAATTCTCAAGTCAAAGGTCTTCAGGCCCCTATTTCACCAACTCGACAATTGTCGCCTGACTGACAATTCGATGTACATTTCTGGGTTGTCTAGTAAAGACTGCACTTGCGGGCTTGACTTCTATATACGACCCAGCAATGTAAATCGAATTGTCATTGTCAGGCGACAATTGTCGAGTTGGTGAAATAGGGGCCTGGAGTCGCAAGTGTCAATAGGCTACAGTATCTGCTTATCATCAGGTAAGTCGTGAGTGTTCTCTCCTCTCTCTCCATCTCTGGTTTTTTCTCCTTTTTACGCTGCGCCCTGAGCACACACCTTCTAGTTATTGGCAGGGTGCAAAGCGGGTGGAGCGGGTGTTATTGTGAATTGTAAAAACATCACAGAATAGCGACTGTAAATTTTACCAATTTTCAAGACCGCGGTGGAAACGAGACCAAAGAAATAAGTGGATAATTGCCGTAAGAAAAAAAAAACGGGTTGCACTCCGGGAGTGCCGTTAGAAGTGAAAATTCAATGACATGATTTAAAGAAAATAAATAACAAAGATATTGATATTCATATTCGAATAATCCATCTACACATATACCTTAAAGCATTTAAGACGGGAGCCGCCATTGATATACTTACCCTTCTGCCAAAAGCATAGGAGAAAAATCTGCCACGTTATTAAAAACTACTTCATTAACCGATTATACTTCAGGCTCAGAATCGTTCCCGGCGTGTGAAGAGCTCCGTCAAAATGCCTTAATGTGCTGTTTTTGAGTGCATAAAACGTTATAATTTATCAAATTAACACGAAGATGAATTATCATTTCACATGCACGTAAATTTTGGATTTAATTATAATTTTCTGCACAGTTAAAGTTTTAATTGAAATCGGAAACCAAGCACCGATTACAAAGTCGATTCAAAATTATTCGTACTTTGACCATCACGTTTGGCTACTATTTTGACGTGAACTGTCACCGTATTTAGGGACAATAAGAACTACTTTCAGTCTAGCTATCCGATATTGGAGTTAGTGGAAAAGCCAGTAAGAGGAAACTTCATTCCTCAGGTTTGGTGTTTAAAGTCTTACGATTGGGAAGACCAGCTGAGTTGACCCCTCCTAACATCGCAACCACGATACTAGGAGGGGTCAACTAGCTGGTCTTATATTACCACCTACGTGACCAGCTGAGTTGACTCCTCCTAACATCGCAATCACGATACTAGGAGGCATGCTAAACTCCGCCGGCTTGTTTGGTTTTATGAAGTGCGTTGCGTTTGGCATTCGTGTGCGTAGATTTCGTAGTGGTTAGCTTAAATCTATTATGACGCTAAACTAAATCGTATTATCAAATTGTATTTAGGTAATGGATATTTTGTATTCATAAATTCATGATTTATTAAATTAACTTAACAGCAAGTAGTTTGTAGCAAGATTTTGTAAGGCAAGCGGGTGGGAATCAGTTTGTATGGGCGCTCCGCCACTGTTGCAATTGTTAAACGTGTGTAAAGCAAACCTCGAATGACGATGACAATGAAAACATGAGTGATTGCGCATAGCGGATAGTGGATTCGACTATTAAACTTTGAATAGTTATAAATCCTAAACGGTTGTTTTCACTAACTAATGATTAAAGAAACCTTATAATGATTTTAAAATACCTATTCAATGATACCCCACATGATATAGTTCGTCAACTTTATTTTTTATTTGTTTTACAAAATGGTGTCTGCTGGCCGCCATCTTTGTTTTTTTTGACGTCACATTTCTAAGAACACTCGGGCTGGTAAGACAAATCTAACGATATCTCAAACATTAAAATCCGTTCAGGGAATTAGAAGATGTCAGGTAATAAAGAATATTACATACATACATACATACATACAAGATACGCGCGAAACACAACCCTGCCTTGCAGTCGGGTAAAAAATACCCTAAAATTTAGTCGGCTAATACCTACATAGTTACATAAGTGATCGAATTCCGTAGTAAGTCGGCATTTTGATTCACAAACTAAATTTACACAATATCGTAGGCGATATCGTAAAATAATTGATCCCGACCGGCCACTCTTTTTGTGATAATCTTACCTAGGTATATAAAGTCATTACCGTTGCGTAAAACGGCGGTTTCACTGATTCAAGTCTATACATTGAATAAAAAATGAATAAAATGAACTTTATTCTGTAAGTAGGCCGCAATGGCACTTTTACAAGTCAAACCCTACTAGCGTTTCACAGAGGCCACTGCCGAGAAGAAACGCCGAAAGAAACTCGACAGTCAGCCATTTTCTCACAAAAATATGCTTATTACAATGATAAATGATAATACTTAACCTACTTAAGATCAAGAAATCTAAGTATCTATATAAAGCAACACAAAAACAAAGAATAAAATGAGGAAAAAAACCAGTTATGTACAGTGTGTAATTCTGCAAGAAAACATTTGAGTTCATTTTCTTCTTGTCGCTCGTCGCTGGTCGCTGGTCTTGTCTTGCTGCTCGCCGCTTGACTTGCTGGTCATCACGTCACCCATAGAACCATGCTAAATGTTAAGTCTGTCAAAAACTGGCAACCGTACTGTCTTCTCGAAGATCTCACGGTTCGAAATAAATGCCATACGATAAATAAATGGTCTCTAGTGTCTAGACGATGAAAGTAGTAAGTAATTACTAATTACTATAAGTAATAAGTAACCTTAAAGTGCCTACTACTTACATGCTCCTTTTTGTCTTTCATAGATAAATTAGGTATGTCGTTGTTGAAATAAAAGGATAAACTTTAAATAATATGTATAGTAACCTAAACTAAAAATAACTTTAAATTAGAACAAGTAATTTACTTAATATATTTATAACTTTATTTACAATAAATAAACAAATACCTACTTATAGATAATTTTTTCCCAATTGTCTTTTCCTGTTCCCTCAGTCCTCAAATCCATTTTTTTCGGAATTCATCCTCTGTTGAAAAACTGAAAAAATCAAATTACTTGAATTTCCCGAAACGTGGGGTATTCTTCAGGGGATTTTTTTATTATTTGTTGGTATCCCGAAATCGAATTATAAACCGACTGAATGATGGGATTGATGGGACATCAATTCTAAGCTGGCTTCTATGGTAGATTTATACTACGCGATTTGACCGGTTTGTATGTGACATGTTTGGAGGTTATTTTTGAATTAATTTACATATTTTTCCTATTTCATCAAGTGTCTCATGATATAACTAATGATTTAGCTCAGTAACTTGGTTCTGGTGAGATTTTAGAAATAAACACGGGTCCAAAATGCAAGGAAAATGTACTTACGCATGGAATGTAACATCCGCCTTTTTTCGGTCGAGTTTGCTTTTACAGCCCAACACTGAACACCCCACCATGTTTGCACTGAACACCCAAACACTACGGATCTGATAATTGGTAAATTATTATTCATTTAAACCAAACTTATCATTAATTCTCCATTTATAAAATGCACTACCAAATATTGCCAATTTGTTTTGCAATCTTCTTGACACTTCATGAAAGATTGCCTTTACCCGACCGTGAAAAAAAATTCGGTCGGTGATAAGGACAAAACATCGCACTATTTTCTGCTTCCTCTCATAGGAATCGCAATAAGGCTATCTTTCTCTTACAAAGCGTGTCAGGCCCTTGGTATTTTATCCATCACTCGTATTTTGAAGGGAACTGTCACCGTATTTAGGGACAATAAGAACTACTTTCCATGAGAATTTATTTGAAATATGATCTTTACGGAAATCGGTCAGTCTGGCTATCCGATATTGGACTTTGGAAACGCTTTTTTAGAGACAATAAGAGCTACTTTCCATGAGAATTTATTTGAAATATGATCTTTATGGAAAATCTTAGGATTGTCTTCGAACAGTTAGAACCTTGGCTTTCTAAGAAGACCAGCTGGGGACCCCTCGTAACATAGCAATCACCATACTAGGAGGGGTCAACTAATCTGGTCATAGAATTTATCGCGAGTTTATACATTTTTCCCCAGTACAAAAGTGCTCAGCGCCGCTAAAGAAGTTTTCACTTCAAAAAAGTAAGTCACCTAACCTGACAACAACAACTGAAAACAACAATTTTAATGTTATTGACAATAATGTTACTGATTACCATCGTCCAATAGTGTCTAATATAGTAAAATAACACAAGATTTCATTATTTTTTTTCACAATATTTACTTACTTCTCGCTTAACAGCTATGACAATATTGTCCATAATGGCCACCTGTCCGTGGCGCTGTCGTCGTGCACGGTCCCATGTACCTACAGTCAACCATTTTGATTTCTGGGCCACTTCGTACCTTGTCACAGTGAAAATCAATATTAAAACCGCCCAGAAATCAAATTGGGTGATCTTACGTGTGGAAGAGAGAAACAAAAATAGACCTCTTGGCTTTTATTCAAACTTGTCTTGTTGAAACTAGTTTGCCCACCAGTAAGAGATTAATTGAGGCGAAACAAAAGTATTGCATTGCGCAGTGTCACCGTGTATTAGCAAACAATGAGAGATGCTATCGGGGGCGGGCGAGACGACGCGAGCTGCATACACTGCTACTGCGATCATGCCGAGACACATGAACTGCATTAAAGCGCAGGGTAGGGCGAGGCTTTCTCCATACAAACTTTTGTCAAGTTTTTTCGTCGGTTTTGCCACTCTCGAATATATTTTTTTGCTTGTAAATATTGGATTTACGAAGAACTTCAAGAAATAAAATTAAAATACATATTTTAAAAAAACGAAAAAAAAAAAACTAAAAATAAAAAAAAAAAAATTGAGGTTCTGGCTAACAGAAAAATAAGCATACTGACCAAAAATCATAAGTGTAATGCAAACACAAGCGAAGAAAAACTTGACAAAAGTTTGTATGGAGAGCTTGCCCACCCCTTGCGCCTTAAAAGCCACTGTAGCCGAAAGTAAGACACACGATTTTCAACCTCAAGTCTTGGGTTCGAATCCCGGCTCATACTACAATTATTTATTATTATCGTACAGCCGTGAAAACTAGTCCTTTTTTTTAACGTGACTGTGGCTTTATAGACCGGGCCCAATAAAACGATAGGAGTGTGCGGTTGGAGATTGGCATGGAAAAAATCCAGGGGAAACCTGCGACACGACCACGCGGGCGGTTTAAACACTGGATTACCTACTCTAACAGTTTGCGCTCCTGTGAGCTTGGTTGAGAGGTTTCAACCGAACCTGCGGGACTAGTCCTGCGTGTGTTACAATTGTTACAAATATATATCTATCAAAATGTTTCTGCCAGTCCATAGCCTGACATAGTGGCCGAGCGCCTCGACTCTTCGCTCACCAAATATTGGGTGGAAGTGACCATTGGTAGGGCCAAATAGGGAATATTATTTGCTCTGCTTGCATTTTTTGCATCAATGAAAGGACTTGTTTATTATTGTTTAAAGTGTTTATTATTTTATTTTTACTAACATAGTTTTTAAGATACCCTTTTGATTGTTACTCACACGCTATGAATCAACTGGTCTGAAAGTAAACGATTTTTTATTTTTTTATAGCCGACTCGCAGTCAGGGTTATAAATGACCATAGGGTTGGAAGGCCAGATGACAGTCGAGTCGCTTTCATAAGATTAGGTGTCAAAGCAGACTGAGAAAAGCTAGGAAGATGATAAGAAGTATTCATTTATAGGGCTTTTCACCCGCGAAGGCGCGCCCCTCCACAGCCCAATCCGTACAATTGCGCACAGATTAGTATCAGGGGGCCGATTTTTGAGTGTCGAACGCTCGACTTTTCACTCGAGATCTCACAGCCCAATCCGTACAATTGCGCACAGATTAGTATCAGGGGGCCGATTTTTGAGTGTCGAACGCTCGACTTTTCACTCGAGATCTCACAGCCCAATCCGTACAATTGCGCACAGATTAGTATCAGGGGGCCGATTTTTGAGTGTCGAACGCTCGACTTTTCACTCGAGATCTCACAGCCCAATCCGTACAATTGCGCACAGATTAGTATCAGGGGGCCGATTTTTGAGTGTCGAACGCTCGACTTTTCACTCGAGATCTCACAGCCCAATCCGTACAATTGCGCACAGATTAGTATCAGGGGCCGATTTTTGAGTGTCGAACGCTCGACTTTTCACTCGAGATCTCACAGCCCAATCCGTACAATTGCGCACAGATTAGTATCAGGGGGCCGATTTTTGAGTGTCGAACGCTCGACTTTTCACTCGAGATCTCACAGCCCAATCCGTACAATTGCGCACAGATTAGTATCAGGGGGCCGATTTTTGAGTGTCGAACGCTCGACTTTTCACTCGAGATCTCACAGCCCAATCCGTACAATTGCGCACAGATTAGTATCAGGGGCCGATTTTTGAGTGTCGAACGCTCGACTTTTCACTCGAGATCTCACAGCCCAATCCGTACAATTGCGCACAGATTAGTATCAGGGGGCCGATTTTTGAGTGTCGAACGCTCGACTTTTCACTCGAGATCTCACAGCCCAATCCGTACAATTGCGCACAGATTAGTATCAGGGGGCCGATTTTTGAGTGTCGAACGCTCGACTTTTCACTCGAGATCTCACAGCCCAATCCGTACAATTGCGCACAGATTAGTATCAGGGGGCCGATTTTTGAGTGTCGAACGCTCGACTTTTCACTCGAGATCTCACAGCCCAATCCGTACAATTGCGCACAGATTAGTATCAGGGGGCCGATTTTTGAGTGTCGAACGCTCGACTTTTCACTCGAGATCTCACAGCCCAATCCGTACAATTGCGCACAGATTAGTATCAGGGGCCGATTTTTGAGTGTCGAACGCTCGACTTTTCACTCGAGATCTCACAGCCCAATCCGTACAATTGCGCACAGATTAGTATCAGGGGGCCGATTTTTGAGTGTCGAACGCTCGACTTTTCACTCGAGATCTCACAGCCCAATCCGTACAATTGCGCACAGATTAGTATCAGGGGGCCGATTTTTGAGTGTCGAACGCTCGACTTTTCACTCGAGATCTCACAGCCCAATCCGTACAATTGCGCACAGATTAGTATCAGGGGGCCGATTTTTGAGTGTCGAACGCTCGACTTTTCACTCGAGATCTCACAGCCCAATCCGTACAATTGCGCACAGATTAGTATCAGGGGGCCGATTTTTGAGTGTCGAACGCTCGACTTTTCACTCGAGATCTCACAGCCCAATCCGTACAATTGCGCACAGATTAGTATCAGGGGGCCGATTTTTGAGTGTCGAACGCTCGACTTTTCACTCGAGATCTCACAGCCCAATCCGTACAATTGCGCACAGATTAGTATCAGGGGGCCGATTTTTGAGTGTCGAACGCTCGACTTTTCACTCGAGATCTCACAGCCCAATCCGTACAATTGCGCACAGATTAGTATCAGGGGGCCGATTTTTGAGTGTCGAACGCTCGACTTTTCACTCGAGATCTGTCAAAAAACTATGATGATTTGACAGATGTAGAGTGAAAAGTCGTGCGTTCGACACTCAAAAATCGGCCCCCGATTCGCTGTGGAGGGGCGCGTCGTCGTGGATGGACCGCATAACTCTCAGGCTACAAGTTTTTTATTGGAGAAATTGAATTATTTTCCAGACAAAAGGAAAATACAAGTATCAATCCTTTTTACTTTTCATTAACTTTCGTATTTTGTAACTTCCAGTTTCTTTCAGACTTAAAATACTTCATTGCCTCAAAACTCCAATTTAAATTCGAAAATAAAAAGCTCATTCCTTCAACACGAAGCACTTAGCTTACTTACTTAGTCTCAGAGATCTCCATTTTATTACTTTGACGGCTTCGCAGAATCACCCTTTAAGTATGATTCACGCTAGACCGTTCCGTGTCCGGACCGGCCCGTTTTCTAGTACAAGAAATCGACGGGCATCGCGCGTCCGTCGATTTCTTCTAGCGTGAATCATCCTTTTTCAGTTAAAAGATGTCATTTATTTAGGCAATTTTATGTGCGAATTAAATTATACATCTTTGGTGCGAATTAACAAGGAGCGCTCGGGGCCCAGCGGCGCCGGGTACCGCTTGCGGTATCTAGGGTTAAGCCACGTGGGCAGCGGTCAGGACTTGGATGGGTGACCGCTTTGAGTGGTTACTAACTGAGCGCTCCCGTGCTTTGGAAGGCACGTTAAGCCGTTGATCCCAGTTGCTGTATATGGCAGCAGTCGTTAAAGCCAACTTCTAACAGTCAAGTTGCCCACTCACTTGACAAAGCCTAATCCCAATAAGGTCTAGTTTCCCCTCGGGGTTGGAAGGTCTGATGGCAGTCGCTTCCGTAAAAACTAGTGCCTACGCCAAATCTTGGGATTAGGTAGTGGACTCCAGGCATCCTTCAGGATGCAACTGTACTGGGATAACGCTAGGAGGAGGATGATGATGGTGCGAATTAACATATTATTAGAATTTTTTTCGGTAAAGTATCATACCTAGATGATACACGTATTTCTTTTTTCATTAAGAAACGTCACTCCAATTCGACATGCTACAAACTGTTTAATGTTATGCTAAAGTCTGTTAAAATATAGTAAAATTAAAAAATCTCTATTTTCTCTTCTTTTTAGTTACAACTTTTTTTTAACACTTGACCGAAGCTACTGATAAAGGGCATGCACTGAAAACTCAAAAATGTGTAGGTACCTAAACTTTATACGGAAATTCAATACAAAGTATACCAATTTATATGCCCTAGAGTGTATTTCTATAAACTCCGACCTTTAGAGTTCATTAAAAAGTACATTCTTATTTCAACGGATTAGAGTCTACAATAGTTTCACTTTAAAAGAGCATTAAAAGCTCCTTCCAAGGCTGATTTTTTTGTCTAATTAAAACAGCGATCCGATTTGTCTGCGTACTGTTTTATTACCAGGCACTGCACGTTTTGGAGTTCGTTTTTCTCGATGGCGATAGTATTCTTGTGTGTTGGAATTTCAAAAAGCAGTTCACTTCATTCTACATTCTGAGTTTAAACTTTCGTGAGACATGTTATAACTTTATTTTACTAAATGGTTAAAACTCACGTATTAATTGTCACTTCGGGCGACATGTTTCGAACTCGTCGGTAGTTCGGGGAACATGTCGCCCGAAGTGACAGTTAATACGTGAGTTTTAACCGTTTAGTAAAATAAAGTTACATTCTGAGTAATAAAAAAGTAAGTATTGGGTACAATGATTAATTAAAAACTTCTTCTAGTGAATTTATAAATGCGAAAGTTTATATTATATGTTTGGATGGTTAAATGTTTCTGAAATCACGAACCCACAAAACAACTCCGAATATGCTATTATAAATAATACCTATTATAGCAGCATCAATCATTCAAAATTCAATTACCCCGGATCTGTCAGTCCGTCTGTCAACGCTTGTCGCGCGGCGCAAACGCATGAATATTGAAGCATGTTGATCCGCGATGCGCATGAACACAATACAAATATTAGACGCAGTACAGTGTCTTGCACATTCGCTCAGATACATCTGAGAGGTGCTCACAGACATCTACCTTACAGTCAGAGCTCTAAGTCTAGTTTTGCTTGCGTTCGTTTGACAGAATTTAGCCTTAGATTTGTGTGCGAACTATACTAAAATAGTAGTAACAGTATACTTCTTTTTGTAAATCATTTAAGTTTTTCTACCGCTGAATCCAAATAAAGTTGTACGGGCGACATCAAAAAGAGGAAAGTAGTACACTTTTGCACCTTTTTTTGACTGTAGTAGATAGCATCTGGAGCTTATTATTCAATTATATTCTGAATATGGTCAGTGAGCATCGCGTGCTCGATTCTCCGCTTGATATGCTCTTCGGCTCCTTTACGCGCTGGCCCAACGTGTAAGAAGAGGCGGCTTAAGGCCGGTTATATTACCACTTTTGAGTATTTTAAAAGTCATCAGAGACATAGAATATAGTGTCTTAAAATATTAAAAAAATATATATGTGTTACATAAGGATTTTGTCTAGTCAAAATCGCAGTAAGTTACATGACCTGATGAATTTCACTCGATAGAAAAAAATCGCGAAGTTACCCTTTTTTGGAATGTATTTTCAATACTACGGCTATATTACTGATATTTAACATTTAATTTTTGTACTCAATTAAAGATCCTAAATACTTATAGACAAATTCGCTGGATTTGCTTTGATAAAATGATTGGCTTAATGACTATAGCTAAATATTTACGAAACTACGCGCAGAGCTTGCATAGAGCGCGGGATCGGGACATTTGCAATGGGGATACCTCCCCTTAAGGCGTGGGTGACGTCGGCCTCGCGGTCCTTGGGGCCTCGCGCCTCAATTTTTAACTGAGTCCGACATGCACTTGGCCGCTTTTTAAAACTTATAACATTACTTTTGGCCTGGCTTCTTCATCAGAGGGCCTCGCTAAACGTACCTTGCCCACGTCAAATTTTAGTGTTGCCCTGCCACTGTGTCGGGAACTACAACATAAATTGTAGGATGCGTAAGATAAGATAAACGTTTATTATCATGAACTGTGTACATTAATAGAATGTAATTTCATACAAGCGATAGTCCTGACATAAATATGTAAGTACATAGCAACAAGGACTTAAAAAATCGAGTTTTCATATTCTCTTACAGGGTGTGGAGTTATATGTAAACTCTCTTGTATGACATTTATGTTTGTGAGACGTTGACATTTATGTTTGTGAGACGTTGACATTTATGTTTTTGAGAAAGGGACAAAATCAGGGACCCGCCCGGTATCCCCTTCGAGGGTTTTTGAACGGGTTTTTAGTAAGGCTTTGCTTACCCAATCCGTTGCGCTTCAAACCCATTCATTTGGCTTTTAAAGCGCTTTTAATACGGTATCCCCTTCAAGGGGTTTTTGAAAGGGTTTTTAGTAAGACTTCACTTACCGAAGTCGTTGCTCTAAAAAAACCCATTCATTCGGCTTTTAAAGCGCTTTAAATATGGGTAAGCCGTTCAGTTAACGAATATCAGATATTTTTACTAAGCGCTTAAAAAGCCTTTCGAAAAGGCAACAGTTTGAAGGGGTTTCCCTTTCCACGCTTATGCAATTTTCATCCTTTTACTGATAACAATAAGAGCAGTAATTGCAAATTTACGTTTGTCGACTGGATGACTGCCGGCGCCGTCGGCACAGGTGCCATAAAACGCCGGCGCCTTTGAAATACCGCTAAGTTGCGATTTAAAAATACCTTATCACATTGCAATACGGTTTCCTTTGGCATGGCGAAGGGCCGGAACAAGTTGAAGCGTGCAATTTATCGAACGGGCCGACTTTTCTGCAGTTGTAACATATTTAAAAAGTAGTGTTCAAAAAACAAATGCTGATTCTGTTAATGCAAATACTTTTTAGGGTTCCGAAACCGAAGGCTCTAATCGGAGCCCTATTGCTGTCACTCACGCATCCGTCCGTCCGTCGATTGTCACAAAATTTTGTTCCTAACAATTTTTTAACTTCCCGTTGAGCTATGAACTTGAAATTTGGTGATAATGTTTATTATTTTACCAACAAATACTAATATATATATTGATAAATGAGGTTTTTCCTTTGAAATTTTGCGGATGGTTCGGAACCCTAAATGTGCGAGTGCAACAAGCACTTAGCTGGGTTTATTATGTTAATTAATTATTAAGGTACCTAAAAAATATAGATATACTCACGGATTAATGCTTGGATTTAGCAAAAAAAAAAAATCGGATGAATGTGTTAGTGTTAATCTCGGTACCGATCTACCGATACCGATGTTCCCCTGAGTGACGAAATTGAAATTAATAAAATGGTTGTTTAAAATACGATAATGAATATATTTTTCCCTAAATTATGAATATAGACTACAACAATATTCAAAATACAAAAAACATTGCATATATAGCAAAACCTTTTAAAATAAAGACATTTTAATTTCCACTGAGTTACATTTTATACAAGGTGTACGTATACGTACACTATTATTTAAGTAACATAATTTACCTAAAAAACGAGAAAAAGGTACATATTTTTTTAGTAAAGTGCCATGTAATAGACCGGTTCTATTTGCATGCATTATAAACGAAGAAAAACATTATATTCCACAAAATTATTTTTTGTGAGATGTTAGTAATACCAATATGACGTATAATGCACAATGTTGCCAAATCTTATGTCTTTAAACGAGCAATTCTTGTATATATATTTATTTATTTTGGGGATCTCTGAAACGGCTCTAACGATTTTGATGAAATGTGGTATGTGGGAGTTTTCGAGGACGAGCAATCGATCTAGCTAGGTCTCATGCCCAGGAAAACGCCGCTCGGCCGCCCAGATATTTTATAACTTTATACGAGCAATTCTTGTATATATCTTTATTTCGGGGATCTCGGAAACGGCTCTATCGATTTTGATGAAATTTGGGAAGTGGGGGTTTTCGGGGACGAGCAATCGATCTAGCTAGGTCTAGTAGGTCTCATCTCCGGGAAAAGGTCGAGCAAAGCTCGGTCACCCAGATATTTATATTTGTTTGACAGCTCATTTTCATGGAAGAGTTAACGTAGTGAAATTGAAGTTTGAGCTTCCAGTGTGAAGAAATAAGGTAGAATTATACTACACTAAAAACTATTTAGACTGAAAAAGAACACAGTAAAATAACCGAAGAAAACATTGAAAAATGCCTTAGATAACCCTGTCATAAATCCTAATATCATCGTTAAAATCAACTTTAGTGCTGATTATTTCGTAATTTTCAACGTCAGTTATAATTATGTTCTTTTTTTACGAAACCGGTAAAGTGCGTGTCGGGCCACGCACAATGTAGGGTTCCGTAGTTGGTCACCCGTTACATTATGTGGACTAAAAAGTTTGCAAACTTATATTTACCTACTATGTTTTTGAAATACTTAATTAAAAACATTATCTGAGGTACCTACCTCAATGGAAATTGTATGAAAGTTCGGCTTTTAGTCGTTAACTAGTAATGTCTACTCAGCTGTGATCATTTTACTTATAATTTCATTATATAGGGTGTAACATTTAAATCGGTCAGTATGGGAAGTCTGAAACTATAAGACATACGAAGATCTGTTCTTAGGAACGATGTCATAGATTTCAGTAACAAGAAAAACGCAATAGTAAAATCATCACCTAAACGAGTTTAATATTGCATTGAAAACCATGGTTGCCATTTCAAACATCAACTTAATGAAGGGTTATGTTATGAATTTATGATGCATTTTATTCATTTTAGATAGCATCATAGTAACATTTACTTATGAAGTTATGACCATACCTGTGCTAACTCGGAACAAGTATTAGGGATTTGATATCGATTAAATTAAAATTTTAATTGCCAGCAATGTATTGCAAAGTAAATTGACAACTCAGTACAAATGACAGCCCTTAGTGTTCTGTTTACTATGACGTTCTCTTAGGCAGTGCGTTACGTAGTACATTGAAGGTGCGGAATTAGGAAATTTAATTTCGCAGTTTTTGGGTTTTTGCTACTCCTAAGCTTAGTGAATCCTCAAATTTTATAAAGGGTCGGCAATGCGCACGTTACTCCTTTAGAGTCGCGAGCGTTTATAGGCTACGGTGTCGGCTTACCATCAGGTGGACCGCACGCTTGTTTGCCACCATCGTAGTATAAATTCTAGTCGACGTAGAATGGCTAATGGAACATATTAATATCAGTTTAAAATTAATACCTGCTTCCCGGTAACGCACTGTATCAATACGTGTGCTCATTGAAAATTCTACTTACGTCGCCATGAAAAAAGTAATCAGTCAGTAACAGGAAATTTCAATAACCAACACTTGGTAGCTTAATATCACGCCAACAGATTCTTGAATCAAAAAACGGTTTGAGTAACACAATATTTAGACAGCACCAACATGATGCGGTTTGAATGAAACAAAAATAAATTCACCAACACTTGATGTCTAGGGAAGGTACCCTAAAAAAACATGTTTTTCAAGATGTTGTTCTATATTCGTCCGTTTATATTTATTACCCGTGCCAAATTACAGCTTTATAGTACTAACGGTTTTTGAGCTAAGCTGGAACCGGACGGACGGTTCGATGGACATGGCGAAACTATAAGGGTTCCTTGTTTATTACGAAAACATGACAAGCAAGGATAGCTTTTTTATTGTTCTAACACAATTGGTAACCGGATAGATTTTTGATAAGTGATCCAGTATTCCAAAAAACGATCAAAATAAATATTTACGAAAACTACGCGCAGAGTTCCTTAAAGAGCGGGATGGTTAATTGCAAACTCACGCGTGTTAGAGCGAGACATCTGTAATGGCACTGCAATAAACTAGTACAGAATTCATATTTTAATTATTATCCTTCTTTATGCACTTATTACGCGGCTTTACCGTTACACTGAGTAACTTTTCGATCCAATGAGAAACAAAATTTCTCAGTGGAACTTCACGCTTGTACCTTGAGATACAAAATTTAAGTTATTTTATTATGAAAAGTAACGTTATTTCCATATCAATGAATGATGTTATTAATAACACCACATATAAGAAATACGATAAAATACGATAATTACCTTCTAAAACTCCGTCACTGAAATAGTCAACCAAAAACTCTGCAATATAACTCCTTTTGCAACGAAAGCTTTTAGTATACTGACTAACCAACAAAACCAACACGGCATGGATAAAAGAATGTAGCCTTACCAAAATAAAATTGTCTTTTTGGAAGAATTAATCAAAATATCATCGAATAACATTCGTTATTCAATAGGAATCTCTACAGCGCTACTTTTTTGAGCAATATTATACACTAAACATTTAAATTAAAACCATTACAATGATGTAAATATCGATGTATCTATAAACTTTATTGCTAGTCAAATCATATACTCTTACCATACAAAAATCTGCATCTGCAATAAAATGCTGGGACATGGAAAAAATATATATTATTAAAAAAAGTTCCTACGCATTATTGATGCAAAATTATCTATTAACGTATTTAATAGCACAAAAGATACCTACGCAACTACTTTAAAAACATGTCTAAAGTGATAAAAATAATGGTAGGACATACCAAAAATGCCGCTATACAACGGTAGAAAAATCGCCCGAACACGAAACAAAACAAAACTTCGGCGTCGGCTACCCAAATATTAAAAACTAAAGTGAAACTATTAATTCACGCCGCTCTACGCGAGTTGCAAGTACTTACGCAGCACAGAAAACTGAAGATCTTCCAAAGGGTAAGCGCTAAACTCGTTATGGTTAGCCTTTCCCGAAACTATTCATTGAATGGGCAACCAGCGCTTAAAATTGTCGGAAAGGGATACCCTTATAAAAGCGGTGGTAGCCTCTTTCCTAGTTCTAAGCAAAATGAAGGGGTTACCCCTTCGATTGGGTTAGCAAGACGTTAGGGCTATTCATTGAACGACTAAGCCGTTCAAAGGCTTTTTTCTGGGAAGGGGTGGTCGGGTCCCTGGACAAAATACAATATGGTTAGCAGAGTGTTGTTATGTTTTATGAATAAGGGATAGTCCGCTCTATACTCCCACCCTGGACCACCGGAGCACGCAGCAAACTTAATTCATTCTATTTGATTTACATTCTTACAGTCTGTGGCTTCGACGCCATTTTTTAATCGGCAAAGGACAATCGTGACTCGTGACCGTTGAAACGTTTTGAGGTGGTAAGTATCTGAGAATTTATATAGAGGGCGTGACATCGGAGACGTGATCAAGAATTATTGGACATGATGAAGTATTGAAAGACAATTTAAGTAAAGACGATGGCAAAGTTTGTATTTTACTGAAATAACTGCATGAAATAGGCTAACATTTGTAGTGTTGGGTTGGAATTATTACCTAGGTACTTAAAAAATGAATAAAATGAACTTTATTCTGTAAGTAGGCCGCAATGGCACTTTTACAAGTCAAACCCTACTAGCGTTTCACAGAGGCCACTGCCGATAAGAAACGCCGAAAGAAACTCGACAGTCAGCCATTTTCTCACAAAAATATGCTTATTACAATGATAATACTTATCATCAGGTCTTCAGTTACAGACGCACTAGGTATCCCGTAGGCGCACTTGTCCTAACTACCCATAAGGGACTGTTCGAAGGTAAGACTCTAAATACCGTAACATAACATCTAATTCTTATTCAATACGGTTCCCGAATAGTCCCAAGTCTATGAAAATAAACATTCGTTATACGTTCAACTTCGTTAGCAAACCCTATTTCATTTGCCCTCCGCTGAACCCTAACTTTCTGATTCAATTGTCTGACAATTCCTAAAAATAATCATGTTATCCCCTCTCTTTCGCTCCTGCTTGAAAACAATTATGTGAGAGAGGGACGCTCGCTCGGCGTCAGAAATACCAATTTCGTTCTTGTAATTGAAACAGGGCTGTATAAAAAAATGTGCAGAATATTATAAGTATGTGTAAATTTACGTAGAATTGTATTTTTTGCTTCACTACTTGTACTCGTAAAAACGTCCTTCCTAACTAAAAAATAAAGTTCACGATCCTATTAAAACACATGCAAATTTCAGAAAGAAAACAGTAGGTAAATGAACAAACATAATATTATTATCCACCAATCTCACGTACGGGTTATTCAGCGTCTTATGTTCTCAGTCTTAAGGAACACAATTGGATATCTTAGAATTTTTTAAATTTTGTTTATTTTTCGTAGTTCCAATTCTAAGAGGGGTGTTAATATTTCAGATTATATTTACACTAGTAATCCTTTATTATAATCATGCTTTTTTTCAGGTTGGTTGAAATCGGATATATAATAAAGTGGCGCAATCGTCATATCGGGTTTCAATTGCTGATATTTCTAATTAAATAATAAACAATAGTTTTGAGCGGGCAAACTCCTACCGCGATAATGATAGATTTTTTCTATCTACGAGTTTTGAGTCAGTGTAGTATGAACCAACAACGGCCCTATATACTAAACAATTAAGCTACAGATTGCTTCAGCAGTTCGAACATCACAAACTGATAAAAACGGAAAAGGTGGGCAATCAATGAATCCTGCTACTGCATACTAGATGGCAGCTTTGCGCTAATTGGTTAGCAAAAATGTAAAAATGGCAATTCATTCCTATTTCAGTTTGTTCAATGGTGCAAATGTAAGTAGGTAGTGTTTATAACGGTTCCAGAACCACCCCACCCAGGGACCAAAGTATTGACACATAGAAAAACTTTGCGTATATGACATCATGATGAGTACCTACTACCTACTTGAGATTATAGTAGAGAGGCCAATTCGTCGAAAGTGCCTTATTTACCATTTTCGTAGGACTGAAAAGGTTTATACCGACAAGTGGTATCGTTGGAATCAGCATCGTTTACTGATTATCAAAATGCATGTTGTCGCTTCCTAAAGTGGTGGAATGAGTTTTATGATGTCATAAATTATATGTATGAAAAAAAATCTATTTTTCTTCAAAAACCTATTAAATTTATTGTCATAAAGGCGGATTAAATATTGTGGAGGGACGACCTTGATTCATTTAGTACGGACTGGCACACGACCGAGACGAGTGGCGAAAAAGAGGGGAGGCCTTTGCCCAGCAGTGGGACACTATAGGCTATAAACAATAAAAATAATTATTTTACATACAAGTTAGCCGTAAAGCACAGACCTAACCTTAAAAATTTCTTCAGGAATGACGTTTTCAGCGCCTTCTTTCAGCACACGAAACACCGGAAGCCGAGGCGTCTGCGTCGCGCGCTTATTTCCGGCACTTCCGGCGGAAAAGCAGCGTCTGGCAAGCTGTTTGTCACTCCATTTCCTTGATGAAATATGTTTGGGAAAAATTCCGTTGCAAAATGTGGCACTACGCAACAAAGTCTAGTCCTTAATATAATAAAATTCCGAAATTAAAAATATTCCAAGTTCTAGGTGCCTTCAGACAAGTGCGAGACTCGCATATGAGTTTCCTTACATTGCGGGTCACGGAGGTATCTTTAACGAGTTATTATATATTTATCGTATGGCATTTATTTCGAACCGTGAGATCTTCGAGAAGACAGTACAGGGGCCCGATTTTTGAGTGTCGAACGCTCGACTTTTCACTCGCGATCTGTCAAAACACGTGCAAAAAACTATGATGTTTTGACAGATGTCGAGTGAACATTCGCGTGTTCGACACTCAAAAATCGGCCCCCTGTTGCCAGTTTTTGTTGTACTTTTAGAACCACCCAGGGGTCACGTGTAGGGTAGCGGTGGGTACTTTCCCTACGGACGTGGTGCAACTTCGACCCCCCTTTGTCAAGTGAGTGGGCAACTTGACTGTTAGAAGTTCTCAAGCCGCCCGAAGGCCTCAAACTTGGCTTAACGACTGCTGTCATAGACAGCAGCCGGGATCAACGGCTTAACGTGCCTTCCAAAGCACGGGAGCGCTCAGTTAGTAACCACTCAAAGCCATCACCCATCCATGGACTGACCCCGCCCGACATTGCTTAACCTTGCATACCGCTTGCGGAGCCCAGGCGCCGCTGGGCCACGAGCGCTCCGTCTACTTATAACGAGTTCAATCGCTCTATAAAACCGCGCATCGTAGTTAAACTCGCATGCGAGTCTTGTACAGTCAACCAATTTGATTTCTGGGCGACTTCGTACCTTGTCACAGTGACATTTATTTAGATCTCGAACGGCTTTCATATTGACTGTCACTGTGAAAAGGTACGAACTGGCCCAGAAATCAAATTGGTTGACCGTACATATGTATTAAGGCCTTAGTTTTTTTTTTTCAGAAGCTGACAGTTTTCTGCTATAGTAACGCCTCCGCACCAATAAATGAGGAAGTCGCCTTAGAATACTGGAATCTTGCAAGTGTAATGCATTTCTACTGTAACACTATAGCTCAGCTCAGCCAGTATATTCCCAAAGGCAAAACAAAGTCTGAAATTTAGTTGGCCCTTGCAGAATAAAGCTCTCGAGGTAAACATACACTGAGTCTGAAGTGTGAAAGATCCCAGTGCTCTTAGATACGGGATATCAATTGGGTATTTGACACATGTTCAAATTTAAAACATAGTGTCACTTTTTAGATACCATCAAAATATAATTTTACCAAAATCATAAAAAGACATTCATAATCATAATAATTTATTCGTACACATATTATAACAGTGTTGGTACAAGGATATGTAATGATCAAAAATTCAGAAAATTGATGTATTTTTTATCGTAGTAGTCAAATAAAAGGTATCAACATAATATTTTTCTAAAAACAAAGGATAAATTGTACTGCAACTATGCACCTAAACCCAGTATTTCACGACCAAAACAGCAATATACTTATTTTCCCATAAAACGGTTGGTTCAATAGGTACTGTGCGTGTGACGTCATTAGGCAGTACCAATTTCTATGGAGCTTTTTTGAGCGCCGCTAGCGACGAGCTAGGTTTTTCCCATATTTTCTGCCCTTTATTGTGCTCTAATTGGTTCAAATGGCACCATAAAATAAATTACATATAAAAAATTTGTAGTCAGATTTTGGAAACTTTCAAAATCATTTTTTTTCCATGTTTTCGTATGTTTCTGCGAGCGGATTTATGTTTTTTTTTCTCCTATACAGGTCGCATTTTTCAACCGATTTTCGTGAAATTTTGTGAGCGCTCGAAAAGTGTGTTACACAGTACCACTGGTGGGTGTTAAAATTGTTTCACCTCTATATCTGTCTTCATCTAACTAGCTATGTAGACTCTCCAGCTATCAAATTCACAATCATCTCAGCTCGCCTCACGACTATCGTCCACAAAATAACTTAAACCCGAGATCGGTAACATCTAGACATAAACCAGTCAAACTTATAACGGAAATTCCCGAGGCGTTACCGGTAATCTTTGTGAATACCCACCCTGGATATTAAAGCGACCACCGCTGAATATTGAATCTAGATCTATGACATCAGATCTTAAAGCAAATATACTACCTTATTCCCAAGCCGTTAGATTTACATTCGATTGGTCATGAAACTGATGGAAAGGTAACAAGTATAAGTGCAACGGAGCATCTAAAATTAATATGAGTATGGTGCACTTTTCGTACGTGTGCATAAGATTGTAAGGTGATATTATAAAGTGTGTATATACGTACCTACAGATAATACATATAAATATATTCAACTTATATTAGAACAAGTAACCAAAGTTTTCAAGTCTCGTCTCCTAGAAAAACTCGGCGTTTGTATGTTGTAAGTAGGTATCTGGTATAGTGCGCGCCATCCATAAAGGCGCGCCCCTCAACAGACCAAGCCGTACAACTGCGCACAGATTAGTATGAGATTCGCTGTGGAGGGGCGCGTCGTCGTGGATGGCGCGCACTATACAAAAGTTTGTTCCACGATAACTGTGGAGTAAATATTGTCGAAATATCATGAAATTTGATAGGCAAATAAATGAGATAAACGTAAACCGGGGTGACTTTGATATGCTGGGGTGATATTAATATTGCAGTTTTTGCGCCCAGTTATCGTTTATTTCGTAGGAACTTTATAGACCGTGGGCTAGGCGCTAAAATCTTAGTCATTTCCTCTCGCACGAAAACTTGTATAGTGGTTATGAAAAATGTATAAAAAATTACTGTGGACGCCTGCTACATTCCGTTGGTGGGTTGAAAAGCAGCAGCCTCCCAAAGACGTAAAAAAAATTAAAATTCAGCCATTTCCGCTCGACTGAAACTAGTGTAAAATGATAGTTAAACAAATACCTTAAGGAATAAAATTCGTCTTCCACTTTTGTATCACGGTGGAATATCCGTCTGCCAAACACTAGAACATGTAAAAAAATTTTTTCAGTAATTTCCTCTCGCATGCAGTTTTGTCAGATTATAGATTATGACTATTATGAAGTAATACATTCATCTTCCACTTGTATCGCGGGGAAAAATCCGACTGCCGTGGAAATTGGTCATCGTGACCTGATGTTGGCCCACGGTCTGTTAGTAGTCATAAAATATGGTTTTAAAAATACATAAATTTATATACTGCAATGTCATAAGTAATATGAACTGTGTTAATTAAATAAGTGGCGTTTATCGAGCGATACGTTCGCAATTGCGGAAAAGCTCTGAATAAATTTAAAAAAGAGAGAGTTTTTCCGAATGTACCTATTCAAAATGAAAGCATCTCTATGTTTCTCTTCAGTCGTCCCGGTATACGGCACACGATAATATATTGCTGCTCGTAATAGTATTGTTTCAAGAAAAGTAAATTGAAATATTTCTACGATAAAATTTCACTTAATACAAACACAAACAGAATACAGTATTATCAATAGATTTATAAATACAAATCCAATACCCTGAATCAACTTTGGGAAAAGCAAACTAAACCCCATTTCCGCTGCATTTGAGTGCAATCCGCTGCAAGTAAAATACCCACTCAAGTCTGGCCCCTGGTTCCACATGAACTACAGTTAGCGACAGCTCTTGGTATAACGGACAAATATCTCGGTGGACGCGCGCAAACCACTCAGTAAGGAAATGAAAACAATTTCCTTGGATTCTTTAAAAGAGTAAGATATATTTACGAGAAATTAATAAAAGTGATTTTTTAAATTGGTTTTTCGAATTTATAAATAGAAGTTGCTGTTTTCAAAGAGCGTTGGGATTTGTAGGTACTCAAAGTTGATATTCTGTTCGCTATGGTATTATTTAACATTAACCTTTTGACTGCGTAACGGAATATCGCGGTAAAGTACTATAACGAATTTTCTTTACGTACAAGCTTGATTTGACACTACAAGTTGCGGCGTAAGGTTTTTTTTATTTTTTACTAGCTTTTGCCCGCGACTTCGTCCGCGTAAACTGCCACTCCATATTTCATCCCATCGAGGGAAATCATTTTTGGTATAAAAAGTGTCATATGTTGATCCGGGTTATAAGTTTATAACTCGTTGCAAAACAAGTTTCATCATAACACGTTCAGCCGTTGTTGGGTGATTGAGCAACAACCATCTAAACTGTCGCAATTTTAATATTAGTAGGATGAAATGTAACTCGTAATACACAACATCGATGCTAAAAGCTAAAGCTACAAAAAGCTTACAAGCTTATGGTAACCAGAAATCGTAGCGTTTGGACGATGAACGCATTAGTTTATCTCTAGTGGAAAATCAGCCTAATCGCCATAGACAGTTATTATAAATGACCCAACCAAAAATACAAATTTCAATAAATATCTGACAAGAGTTTTAACTTGTTTTTACCTTCCTACAGCCAGCATCAATTGAAACTGGTAAACTTGTAGCAAATCCGGCACAAAATGCAGCCATTTTATTTGCTTTTAACCATATAACCATACCTATATCCCTTTAAGTAATAAAGAGAGAAATTTCTCACAACGCACGAGTAAAATACATTTCAATGCGCTAACTCAATTACGCGGTCGTGCAAAACGAAACGTCGCTCTCAGCCTACTCCAATGTTTTTACAAACTAGTAACGATGCGTGCTCCTATGTTCATGCACGAGGTTGTATTTTAGCTTGTTTTTATATGTGCAGTTTTTTCATCTATGGATATTTCGTGTAGGTATAACATAACTAGTAGCAATGCTATAATCATGTAAGAATGACATACATTTTAGGTATTTATCTTTTCTCGTGCAGGTGGATTTTAATTATTGTAATGAAATATCCATCAAATTTTATTAAAAATTATATTAAGGTGAGGTGGTAACTATGTTACTATTATAAAATAATTTTAAGGAGACTGGGGTGTTGTTTTTGTAAATTAGCAATTTATCTACCAAAAATGAATAGAGCTTACTAAAAATCTTATTTATCATGTTATCATAATTATTAATTATTAAAACAATATAGACAAGACAAATAATGGGTCAAATCCAACTTGCTTGTTTTATTTTCAATGTGTATCAATTTATCAAAATAGGCCCGTATTTCGTAGTCACCTCGGTAGACGACGTTCATAGTACGACCATGGTATGTAATATACCTACGGTGTAGTGGGTGTACGCCTTAATTGGTTGTATGAACGGAAAATAGGTAGATAATATGTTATATTTTTGTACCTGTCCGATAAATATTAAGTAATAAGTACCTAGGAGAGCAAACTTTACTCGCTAGCGACTGCGTAAAAGATTTAGTATGCTGGACAAAAGTACAGCGCCTCTGGCGGCTACGCAAAGAACTAAGAATCGCCATACTAAATCGTTTACGCAGTCGCTAGCGAGTAGGTACGGTAATACAAACATTGCAAACTCATGGTAAGGGTACTGATAAAAAACCGAGTAAACTAATTATCCCAGAAATACTCAAGCAATGCAAATCCAATCGAAATCGTTAAAACCAGTTTTAAGAACTAATTTACTAAGAAACAAACCTTCAAATATTTTTTAATGGAACAGATGTTTTATTTATAAATAAGTAGCATAGTTTATATTTCACAAATTTGCACAAGGAGTTAGGTATTTCCACGGTATAATTTCACTTTATTATTCATTATCTAACTTAAAGGTAAGCAGAAATACGACACTTCGGATCGGATTGAACAGTTCTTGTGAAGGCCAATACATAATAATTATGTTTTATATGTGTATGTATTACCTACTATGCATGTGTGTGTGCGTGTGTAAATCAATTTACACATCACGAGGGATAGATGGCAGCACTATCATCCAGTTTTCTAAAACGGTAGAGTTACCAGTCTATACTTTAGTATATATATTGTAGTCTTTGCATAGTAGTATGTTTTAATGAGGTTTTTACACTCTGAACAAAGTTACCAAAAATTTTTCATCGACCGCGCGGAGTCGGGGCGTTCTTCTAAGTACCTAGGCCTACAGCTACAGAGGAATTTGACCTGTGTATATAAGATAATAATTTTATTTCTGAGAATTTCTGACAATGTTGGTTAATAAGTTAATAATATGTTTGTTCAGCAAATATAGAAAAAAAAGAAAAAAAAATAACAAATATAGAAAAATATAGCAAATATATGCAGGGAAAATAAAATACTCCTATTATTCCTTATATATTTCGCCTTTTATTCGTGTCAGTTTCCAAATGTAAATTACTACTTATTTACAAAATACAACTATTGACTGAAATACTTGAATGTGTTAATACTTTAAAATAAATAATATATTTAAGTCAAGGTCCCAAACAAATCGACAAACGATTTCAATCATTGATTTCAATAAATACTCTTTCTAATTCCATTGTTATGTAATGTCCCCTTATGCTCCAACTCCAACATTATAGTAATTATATAGAATCTATGTACGAAATATCATATTATATTTAACAGTGAACTTTCGATAAAGGAAAACATCCTGAGTACAATACATATATGCATGATTTTAACGCGTAATGCATCACAACAATAAATAAGTTAAACTGTGTAAACGCTACAGCTTCTCTCATTTAGGAAGCTCCAACTTCCCTGCAATAATCTTCTAAATTAATTCCATTTATACTTAAAGCATATATACGTAATACATATTCATGAAAGGCGCCAGAAACCCCGAATTCGGGAACTTTTCGAAACCCTCAGAGTGAAAATTGAGCGATGAAACTCTCTGTTTGGCGATAAGTGGCTTTTATACATGCTATATTAGGTCTACTTTACAAATAAATGCGGGGGTTTTCAATTTGATAACTTTTTCTTTTTGCCTTTTAAGGCGACTTCCTGATTTGTCGGTGCGGCGGCAGTACGATATGAGAAAAGTGTCAAATGTCAGTGTCAGCTGTCAGTCGACGCGATACCATTTTTTACTGCGCCTCTACATTTAAATGAGTGCTTCCTGACTGGCGCGGGATGCGCGGTAGCGGGACGATGCGAAGGCAGTATTGCTTCGCTTCTGCGCATGATATTACTACTGCGGAAACGTAATACTGACAGTATTATATCAAGTGGGAATCTTTGCGACGTCAATAAGTTTACGTCAAAGAAGAAAATGTCACATATCGATCCCGCCCCGCCAAGTCAGGAAGTCGCCTTAAGACGACGCTTTGGAAATATTGGTTGCATGGATTTCCATTTTTCTCAGCAACCAAGCAACTGATGAAAACGAAATTGACTCACATGATCAATCATACCTACCTTTAGCTTTAATTTTATAATTGCTTTTCACGATTGGATAACTTTTGCAACAGACTTTTCTTCGTCAAAAACACCTCTGTTTAAACAGAGATTCGCATTTTACAGACAAACGGCACTTGTTAAAGCCTCTTAGTTTTCAATATAGATTCATCTTAACAAACACTTTAAAATTATAATTGGATTTTATAAAATAACTTAGAACTCTTATTTAAATCGAAAAACACGGTTTTGTCGTATACGACCTTATAGTTTAAGCCAGCGCGTGCCGTGTGTTCTATACAAGAATGATGACAAGATGTCAAGTCAATCGGCCGACGGCCGCTGTCAGCGTTGGACCCGTGCTCGTCGAGACCAGCAAAATTACGTAAATATATGTTTAAAATGTTATTTTATTCGCGTAAAAACTCGAGGAAGCACTCAAAACGAAAAAGGAAAGCTTGTTTAATTGATTAATGTAAAAATATGGTTATAAAAGGTAAGTAAAAACGCAAATAGATTTATTCAACAACATTCGTAAATGTCATTCAATGTTCTAGTTGGAAAAGAAAACAATGCCATGGAGTCGTCTCCGGATTTAAACGAAAACGAAAATATGTCATGTTATATATAAGTTTTGATAATCGAATACTTAGTATTTGAGATATAAAACCGTCTTACTGATAAACTGTTTTAAGAGTATTTTTAACCAATTTCAAAAAACTAGCCAAGTGCGAGTCGGACTTCGCACATCTAGGGTTCCGAACCAACCTCAAAAAATGTGTTTTATTAAGTATTTATTGGTAAAATATACGTAATAATAAACATGATCACCAAATTTCAAGTTCATAGGTCAAACGGAAGTTGACAAATTCTTCGGAACAAAATTTTGTAGTTGTAGTTTAATATTGTTAGATTTAATACACCTATGTTTATCTTAGCGTAAATCCTTGTACTTGTATACTAGTTCCGTTACGTTCTATTTAACATGATGCTGTTTCTCGCCGAAAAGTCGCTTTAATCTTTGCTATCATCAATGTCCGCCAGCTTGAATGTCATGCTCGCTTAAAGGACTTTGCTTACGGTGGCGTCGTTGATCGGGTCGCCACCTTCCCTAACAGATGGTCGAGGGAGACGATGGCTGAGATACGCGTCATACTCGTGATCGGGTGCTGTTTGTGGAGTCCGGTCGTTCATGCTTGAAGGACATAGTAACTACTTTAATACTAGTGTCTTCTCTTGGAGATTGACGAGAGACATCACTCTGTTATGGATTAGTTTTTGTTGACATTGACTCTGAGAGAGACCTCTATATTAAATTGTTTTTTTTTTCCTTTTATATTTAAAACTTATTATTTTTATTTTGACGCTTTGAGACCATGTACATCTCAAAGCACGTTATAATAGTCATTATTAAGAATATTTTGACGCTCAGAGACCATTTACATCTTTGAGATATTATATTAAATTTTGTTATTCAGACTGAGACCTTATACATCTCTCAATTTTACTATTATTGTAATGTTTGTAATAGATAATTAATATTTTGACATGAAAAATGTATTAAATTCTTATTGATATTTTTCTTAAATTGTAAATTAATATTTTCTCATGAAAAATCTATCATATGCTTATAATGTAAGACTTTTTTTAAATTGTACATTAACATTATGACATGTGATGCCCTTGTGGCCTATTTGCAGAATAAATGTTTGAATTCTGAACTTTGAATTCTATGTGTCTTAGATTTCTTGATCTTAAGTAGGTTAAGTATTATCATTGTAATAAGCATATTTTTGTGAGAAAATGGCTGACTGTCGAGTTTCTTTCGGCGTTTCTTCTCGGCAGTGGCCTCTGTGAAACGCTAGTAGGGTTTGACTTGTAAAAGTGCCATTGCGGCCTACTTACAGAATAAAGTTCATTTATTCATTTATTCATTGTGGCAGACGACGGACGGACGGACGGACGCATGAGTGACAACAATTGAGTTCCGCTTGGCCCTTCGGGTACGGAACCCTATAAAGGAGGAGGTTCCTACTTCGGCTGTATTATAAATTTCTATACATCGTTTTAATTTACATTATTTTATATGTTGTACAACACGAGAAATGCTACTGAAGTATAAAGACTTACAAAATGTATTGCCAATGTAGGGTTTTATACCTATCTAACTCGCTAGTGGCAACTCGATATGCCATGGGTTCTCTGTGGATTGCCAGAATTTTATACAGTAAGTATAATTTCGCTGCCAGATTTTCATTAGAAATAATTTTGTATTCCACGGCGTTAAGTTTTAATTATATTCATGTATTTAAAGCCTGGATAAGAATTTATTTTACCTTCGCCGTGTTGCGGATATTGGATTGCTTATTGATTGTTGACATGTCCGGTACTGACATTTTATAGTGCCGTTGTATTTAACTGGTTTGTTGGTTTGGGGTTTAACTCAATAGGTATTTTTTTTCGTATTAAGGGACACGTCCACCAAACTACGAAAATAGGCAAAAAGATCTTATAATCGAATCACTGGCCGAACATTTTATAATTGAGGTCGGTGATACTGAAAGTGACACTTCAACAACTGACGAAAATGAAGCATCATCGGAGTTCGAATCTGAAGAATATTTTGAATCAGATTTAGATGAATAGGTAGCATAGCAGAGGCTGTCAAGACCTAATTTTGTTGAAATTGAAGTTATTTAAGCAGTTTTTTAAGAAAAACTATCTGTTCTAGCACATCAAAATATATGTTAATATTCATCATATTTCAAAGACCTTGTACGGACTCGATACATAATTGGACGAAATCGGCTCGATAGAAAATAATTGCAAAGATTGATCTTAAATTCATCATTAAACGGTTCTATGTCTTTATTTTTATTACGTATGGGTCTGCAATTAAAAACATAAAGTCAACATATTCATACCTAAACCGCCAACGAGCCATATTTCACAAATAATCCACACTTTTTTTCATTTCAATATTATTGTAGTATATTTTTTTTACTATTTTACGCGCAGAGCTTCCGTAAAGAGCGGGATGGTTATTTGGAAACTTTTGGACATTCTACATTGTTAACATGAAGCTACACTGTACCGACTGTACATGACTTACACTCATTATTATTAATTTCAGGGCCAAATACAATCTTGTCAGGGTTTAACTGTAAACATGTACAATAGATATTTGATTTCTTACCTCCTAATCCGACATCGGTAATAATGTCGGCACGAATAGTTTTACATATTTGTATCAAGTTTTACCCGATAAAATTCTTATTATTAAATACCCATACATCTCTAGTTAGGTACACAATAAACACAATCTAATCTAATCTTTATAGGTATTACAAATTCTAAAAAGTAATGTTATAATTAGAAATTTTTTAAGAAATGTGGAAAGCACAAATTAATCCTCAAATTTGATAAAGACTCGGCAACGCGCATGGAGTTGCCCGCGTCTGTAGGCTGCGGTATCCACTAACCATCTGGTGGACCATACGCTTGTTTCCCACCGTCGTATTTAAAAAAATTAATACCTCTCCTTTGATGTCTATGTTCCGTGCGGCGCTCTGTCTGTCAACTCTGTCATGCGCTATTCGATCGCGAGCCGCGTAAGAAATACCGGGGCGGATGAGGTGAGGGGATTTCAGCACTCTGTTTGAGTTTCATAGTTTATCACGGCGTCACCTTAAGGATGATTCACCGACCTAGACCGTTCCGTGTCCGGACCGGCCCGTTTTGTAGTACAAGAAATCGACGGACGTTTTTCTTGGACATGTTTTGAAGATTCGGGCCTATTATTTACTTTTTTCCTCTGGACGGACGGTGCAAATTGACCACTTGTAGAATCACCCTTTTCTTAGGTATATATGTATTTCATCATGTCCTATTTGCATTACTAGAATGTAAAGAAGCAACTATGTTAACTAACGTATATTAACATAGTTGCTTCTTTACATTCTAGCATCCGTTCATTTCCAAACTAGTTTTGACTTAGCTATTTACTTTCCAATGTTGCTAAAATTGTACGATGTCAGTTTTTTAACAATGTATTGACTAATTATAAAAATCTGTAGTCTAGTAAGACTCTACTTTTGCATCAAATTATATTATAATAATATAATTATATTAATTAGTTCTCAGTTTGGTTGACGGCAAGTATATTATCGTAAAATCATGAGTATATGTTTACGTACTTGTGAATTATACAAATTTATGTAATATTATTATGGCCTTTGATGTTACACAAAAGCTTTTGAATCCTTGCTGTAATAATTGGGATTATTATTAAAGTTCGCTCGTCTAGCTAGGACATGGGACGCATGCGTGTGATTCGAATTATATGAATAACTTTATGTTTTACCCTTTCTCCTGTTTTATCTAAGAAATTAATGACGTCCAATGTTACTATGGTTTATTAATACACTCACGAGCAAATAAACTGGGTACGCTTTGTATTTAATTTGCATACAAAGTTTAGCTGTAGCTACCCATTTTGTTGTTTTTGAGTGTAGTGGTCTCATCCATTGATAGTAAGTTATAGAAAATATTCTTAAAGTCGTGTAATCCGCTGATTTATTTCCGCCCCCACGGAAAACAAGGAAAGAAAAAAAAGGTTACATTTTTGTCCCCCGGCTAGATGCTGGCCAATGTATCTCATTTTCAATTTAAAAAAAAGGCATTGTGAAGGACTGATCATGTCAATTGACTGTAGGAAAAAATGAGGCTACCTACTTTAGTATACTCAAAATTGTTACAATATCAATATTATACCTATAAACTTGCTCCATTTTAGTAATTTTACTTTTTTTTAGTTTTATTAACTACACGTATTGCAAAGAAAGCTGATAATATAATAGAACTGAATAATCACCCCTAATATTCAAACCCGACAGTCACCCCTAATATCAAAGTCACCCCAATCGACTCGTGAGTTTTACCCGTTCAGTAAATTATACTTTACCTAGTACTCTTCAATATTCAATGGCCCATATCAATTTATTAGTCGAACAGAACGTCAGCCGGCCCTTCTACTGTCCATCTAGTCGCACTAACTACATTAGCATTGAATGCCACTTTCGCCGACAATAGCCGACACTCGGTCGCTTTGACGTTGAAATAGAAGAAGCCTTTATAGTGGTTTATTAAGGTATTACTGCCTGTTTTTTACAATTTCTCATTGCAAAAATTCTCTATGATTTTCATCGAATTCATTTGTTTTATTGTGTTTGACCATTACACTATAGTTAGTTAAAATTTATACCAAATTAAGCTTGTGGGGAACATTAATTTGGGCACATGCATTTTTCAACAGATCGTTATGTAAATATATATAAAAACAACATCACAATTACGTCAGTTTTATTTGATTTTGATTTGACATTGTAAAATGATGCACTATTGACTAACTAGATTGTCAACGGAAAGTGGCACTTCTTTTTTTATATTATAGGGGCAACGATCAGATGGATCGCCTGATGGTAAGCGATTACTATCGCCCATAGACACCCTCAACTTAAAAGGAGTCACAAGCGCGTTGCCGACCATCCAAATGAGCCAATGGGAGTACGTTCTTACTTTCTCTACTACGTTATATGACATCAGTCACGAATGTCATGATTTTGGTTACCCGCTTTAATCTTCTTCCTTCTAGCGTTATCCCAGTACAGTTGCATTCTGAGGAATGCCTGGGGTCCGCTACCTAATCCCAAGATTTGGCGTAGGCACTAGTTTTTACGAAAGCGAGTACCATCTGACCTTCCAACCCCGAGGGGAAACTAGACCTTAATTATTGGTAAATGGTTACCCGCTTTCAATTTCAATTTCATTTATTTCGAGACCAACATTGGATCATTATTGTTAGTAGATGCTTACAAACGAATGTTAGTAGGTACATTATCATATCATACGTGATACGAGTAGCATACGTCGGAATACAAATGATTATGAATTTAAGTAGGTAATAAATAAGTGATGACAATTTTAATGGCAAAAAGAAAATTTTAATGATAAAAACAGCTTTAATACTTATAATCAACCAAAGCTTCCTACCAGTGTTCTGCTTTAACATATCAAATCAAGTAAGTGTAGAGTAGTGCCTTTCTCAGTATCACTTAACAACCGTATAGATAAGAGTAAACAATCACAATAAGCTACCTATAACATTACGTCACATATCCACCCAGCGACACAAACGCGCCGTAAAAGGATTGTCGCATAATGCAATTACTGTGCACTGATGCAACCCTGGTTGTTATTACACCGAAGGACAAGAAATGACCTTCCACCACCCCTCTACACAGGCCGTTAGTTATGTAATACAATAATTAGTAAACCGGGGTTGCTCTGATTCTTAGGGGTGACTTTGAACAAGACGGTCTAAACCGTTGTTTTTATTATCATGTTATCTGTGTTAGTGAAGCTGAAGAATAAAAATTAGTCTTGCTGTTAACTTGTTTCTGTCTACTTATTTTTTAAGTAATGTCAAGTATGTTGTGCACTATTATAAATGATTTTAAATCATTTATCATAGCAGCCCCATTTTTTTGCTGAACTTGCATGTTAACCCTTTGAACGCCAAGAACCTATAAAGTGGTCGTGTCGTATGTTGTCGTGCCCCCCACGCCAACAACCACTAATAACGTCGGAGTGAAGGTGTAAAGTACACCTGAAGATCATGAATAAAATCTATTATCAATTGTTTTTATTGATTTAAACTTTACATCAATTCAACAGTGCTTGGGCGTGTGAGTGATCACTTCATTCAAATATGAAAGCGTTCAAGTATTGGTCTGTTTCGGGGTTTTTTTAATACCAGTTCCTATCCCTAATCCCTACGTAATATATCTCCTAACCCCTAATAGTTCGATAGTCAATAATTGAAACATAAATACGCTTCCGTGTAAGTGCCGGCCGAAATAATGCTTATCGAGTGGCAAGTGATTCCTGCGACGCCGTCGCGATCGAGATATGTCGCGTCGCCGGGGAGCTATTCTCGCGTCGCTGACAATCTATCGCGTTTAACAAGAAACGTATTGGAAACAACGCTCTTCCTCTCACTTTAACTTAATCCGTAATAATATGTTATTTAAGGAAACGACATTGTATTTTTTGACATTACATTTTTTTTAACATTTCTTTTTAATTTGAATTGACATAATTTAACTAGGTATCCATAATATTGTTCCCAATTATAATTATGATTTTTATATTTTACGAATAAATGACTGAGTAATCCCCCAATTCCGTAGATCTCCGGGCACATAGCAAAAGAATGTTATTGTTTGTTTTTTTCACCTGGAGGCATCACGTAATATGTATAAGACAATTTAACGACAAAAAATTAAAAAAAAATGCAAACAAAGGAAAATATTCAACTTATTTAACGACTCATCAATCGAATATGAGTCATGCTGAGAACATGTTGGAAGTCGTGTCTTCGATTAAGAACATTTTCGAGATACAATACAACCAGGATTAGGTCAAGTGGACCGTACGCATTTTTGCCACCGCCGTTGTATAAAAAAAATACAAATACTCTTTATTGCACATGCAACCTCAACAAAATTATGAAGTACAGTAGTACCTACAGTACATAATCACAAAGAGTAGAGGCAATCAACGTGTGAATTTGCCAAGACGTAGCCTACACATAGCGAACAGATCAGGCGATCTAATACCAGTAAAAGCATCCATACAATTTACGGAATTGCGTACATAGGTAGTTAATTTGGCACCTAGAAGTTAAAGGGAGCACGTAGCAGTTAAATATGATATGATATGATGATATGATTTATTTATTTCACAATATACAATGTCACTTAAAATTACCCGTAGTCAATTTTTAGGAATTGAAATTGTGATCGTCAGTTTTTTAATATTATCAAATTACATTAAACTTAGCAATAATAAACTTATAAATAAAATAAAATAATGAAGTTGTCAATGGGTTAAAATTAAGATCACCATACAAGGATCGTCATTGATTTTAAAACTATTTTGGTACATAAACATAATCCAGATGTCAAACTAAAACAATTCAAATGTCGTAAAACTAATATACAATATAATAAATTCAGTCAGTAATGTCATAATACTCATTTATTGAATACTAGCTTTTGCCCGCGACTTCGTCTGCGTAGCACTCCGTCATCACGTTAGAATGTTATCTCATTCTTCTATTTCTTGCGCTTACCTAGTTATCTCTCTTCCATTCTAACTTATACCCCGTTAAGGGATGATTTCCGGGATAAAAGTATCCTATGTCCTTCCTTAGGACTCAAACTATATCCATACCCATCTAAATCGGTTGAGCATTTTAAGGGGAAACAGGCAGACAGAATTACTTTCGCATGTATAACCCGCCCCGGTTTCGCACGGGTAGTCCAGTTTTAAACAACAACAAACAACAACAAATACCTACTCTTTATTGCACACCTCAATTAAAGGACACAGATCAGGATCACAGGGAGAGGATTTTTTATGATTTAAATTTATTTATCTAAGCTTTTTCCCGCGACTTCATTCGCGTGAATATCCATATCGACTTCTACACCGGCTGTCTCGCCAAACATTGCGCACGCCGGCTAAATGCGCCCACATGAAACACATGACAGAGGACAAAATATATATTAAGAAGGAAGTAGATGAAAACGAAATTTTTCGGATATTCTGATACGGGTGTGGAAAATACTTCATACGCATCAAGTAATGAAGATGAAAACGCGAGCGCAGCGAAATTTTTCGAACATTATGATGCAGGTGCGGAAAATACTTCATACTCATCAAATAATGTGTATGAAAACGCGAGCGTAGCGAGCGCGAAATATTTCGAACATTTATGATGCCGGTGCGGAAAATAATTCATACGCATCAAGTCATGCAGATGAAAACGCGAGCGTAGCGAACGCGAAATTTTTACGAACATTATGATGCAGGTGCGGAAAAGACTTCAAACGCATCAAGTAATGTAGATGAGAAAGCGAGCGTAGCGCGCGCTAAAGTTTTTGAACATTATGATGTAGGTGCGGAAAATGCTCATCAAGTAATGTAGTTGAAAACGCGAGCGCAGCGAGCGCGAAATTTTTGAACATTAATATGCAGGTGCGGAAAATACTTCATACGCATCAAGAAATGAAGAAAATCGCGAGCGCAGTGAGCGCGAAATGTTTTGATGCAGGTGAGGAAAATACTTCATACGCATCAACTATAATGTCGATGAAAACGCGAGCGTAGGGCGCGCGAAAATTATCGAACATTATGACGTAGGTGCGGAAAATACTCATCAAGTAATGTAGATGAAAACGCGAGCGCAGCGAGCGCGAAATTTTTCGAACATTCTGATGCAGGTGCCGAAAAGTCTTCATACGCATCAACTATAATGTAGATTTCAGCGAGCGTACGGCGCGCAAAAATTTTTGAACATTATGATGCAGGTGCGGAAAATAATTCCTACGCGTCAAGTAATGTAGATGAAAAAGCGAGTGCGAAATGATTCGAACATTATGATGCAGGTACGGAAAATACTTCATACGCATCAAGCAATGTAGATGATTGAACAAAAAGAAATTGTTGACCTATCAAATGGCTTTGTAAAGAGGTGGTTGAATAGATATTTTTTTGTTCATAAATTAGTGGAATACCTTTCAAAGTTCAAAGTGCTTTATTGTAAAACATAGGTATAACTGAATACCTACTTTGGTCTGTTCTTTCATTTTCGAAGATGGAGTAGAGGCCTAGGTTGATAGCGCAACCACCCTGGTTGCTTCTAAGAGTTATGTGATTTTCTGAGAATTGTTTTTTTTTGCTTCCTATCCGCCTATAACTTTCGAATTTGGTCATACTTGATGTTTATTGTTACGTAGGTATATTTTACTAACAAATACCAATATACCCTAAATTTATGTCTATTACGCGCTGAACGTATTTTATACATTTTGCTGACGGAAAACGCAACTAATCGGCACCTCGAAGAACCTCAATGACACCCATATCGATTATTAAGAAAAGTAAATAAGTAAATGTCCGCCATCTTCGATTTGAAAATGAATATCATTCTTGTAAATGAGCACCTCAAAAAACAATATTTTATACAAAAATGCGCATACCTAATATATAGGTACATGTCGCAAGTGCTACCATGCAACCGAGAGCCCGCCGCTCTGCGTAGGTACCCTCCATCGAAAACAAAAAAAACCGAGGTTTCGTAGTAAGGTTTGTGAATATTGATAGAGACTGACTGACCAACATAATTAGATCTCTCATTTCAAACAGTTAATATGGTTTGAGGGACTTTTGTATTTTTGTCTTTAGCCCTGAGAGGCAGAGGTATTGTTATTTCACCCCCCATTTTTTCAAATACTATCTGTTTATTATAAAATGTTTGAATGGGGTTCTATTTACTTTGCGTCCATGTATACCTATACTTACCAATTTTCAAGCCTGTAAATCATGAACTGAAAGACTTCTCATACAAAGTTTAACCCCTCTTTTCACCCCCTTTCATCCCTAACCTATATGATTTTTATAGCCTATAACCTGGCCGAAGATCCAATAAACATATTAGTGAAGGCTGTATTAAAATCCATTCGCTAGTTTTCGCGTGATAGTTAGACAAATAAACAGACAGACAAACAGACAAACAGACAAACAGACAAACAGACAAACAGACAAACAGACAAACAGACACGAATTCTAAAAACAGTTGAAACGTGTTCTGTTATCGATTCTTAGACCCCTCCATCGATTTTTTTACTAATATCTTCAATGTACAGATTTTCGACCCTCTTCTGCTTTATTATATGTATAGATAGCTTTTGCCCGCGACTTCGTCTGCGTAGCACTCCGTCATCACGTTAGAATGTTATCTCATTCTTCTATTTCTTGCGCTTACCTAGTTATCTCTCTTCCATTCTAACTTATACCCCGTTAAGGGATGATTTCCGGGATAAAAGTATCCTATGTCCTTCCTTAGGACTCAAACTATATCCATACCCATCTAAATCGGTTGAGCATTTTAAGGGGAAACAGGCAGACAGAATTACTTTCGCATGTATAACCCGCCCCGGTTTCGCACGGGTAGTCCAGTTTTAAACAACAACAAACAACAACAAATACCTACTCTTTATTGCACACCTCAATTAAAGGACACAGATCAGGATCACAGGGAGAGGATTTTTTATGATTTAAATTTATTTATCTAAGCTTTTTCCCGCGACTTCATTCGCGTGAATATCCATATCGACTTCTACACCGGCTGTCTCGCCAAACATTGCGCACGCCGGCTAAATGCGCCCACATGAAACACATGACAGAGGACAAAATATATATTAAGAAGGAAGTAGATGAAAACGAAATTTTTCGGATATTCTGATACGGGTGTGGAAAATACTTCATACGCATCAAGTAATGAAGATGAAAACGCGAGCGCAGCGAAATTTTTCGAACATTATGATGCAGGTGCGGAAAATACTTCATACTCATCAAATAATGTGTATGAAAACGCGAGCGTAGCGAGCGCGAAATATTTCGAACATTTATGATGCCGGTGCGGAAAATAATTCATACGCATCAAGTCATGCAGATGAAAACGCGAGCGTAGCGAACGCGAAATTTTTACGAACATTATGATGCAGGTGCGGAAAAGACTTCAAACGCATCAAGTAATGTAGATGAGAAAGCGAGCGTAGCGCGCGCTAAAGTTTTTGAACATTATGATGTAGGTGCGGAAAATGCTCATCAAGTAATGTAGTTGAAAACGCGAGCGCAGCGAGCGCGAAATTTTTGAACATTAATATGCAGGTGCGGAAAATACTTCATACGCATCAAGAAATGAAGAAAATCGCGAGCGCAGTGAGCGCGAAATGTTTTGATGCAGGTGAGGAAAATACTTCATACGCATCAACTATAATGTCGATGAAAACGCGAGCGTAGGGCGCGCGAAAATTATCGAACATTATGACGTAGGTGCGGAAAATACTCATCAAGTAATGTAGATGAAAACGCGAGCGCAGCGAGCGCGAAATTTTTCGAACATTCTGATGCAGGTGCCGAAAAGTCTTCATACGCATCAACTATAATGTAGATTTCAGCGAGCGTACGGCGCGCAAAAATTTTTGAACATTATGATGCAGGTGCGGAAAATAATTCCTACGCGTCAAGTAATGTAGATGAAAAAGCGAGTGCGAAATGATTCGAACATTATGATGCAGGTACGGAAAATACTTCATACGCATCAAGCAATGTAGATGATTGAACAAAAAGAAATTGTTGACCTATCAAATGGCTTTGTAAAGAGGTGGTTGAATAGATATTTTTTTGTTCATAAATTAGTGGAATACCTTTCAAAGTTCAAAGTGCTTTATTGTAAAACATAGGTATAACTGAATACCTACTTTGGTCTGTTCTTTCATTTTCGAAGATGGAGTAGAGGCCTAGGTTGATAGCGCAACCACCCTGGTTGCTTCTAAGAGTTATGTGATTTTCTGAGAATTGTTTTTTTTTGCTTCCTATCCGCCTATAACTTTCGAATTTGGTCATACTTGATGTTTATTGTTACGTAGGTATATTTTACTAACAAATACCAATATACCCTAAATTTATGTCTATTACGCGCTGAACGTATTTTATACATTTTGCTGACGGAAAACGCAACTAATCGGCACCTCGAAGAACCTCAATGACACCCATATCGATTATTAAGAAAAGTAAATAAGTAAATGTCCGCCATCTTCGATTTGAAAATGAATATCATTCTTGTAATGAGCACCTCAAAAAACAATATTTTATACAAAAATGCGCATACCTAATATATAGGTACATGTCGCAAGTGCTACCATGCAACCGAGAGCCCGCCGCTCTGCGTAGGTACCCTCCATCGAAAACAAAAAAAACCGAGGTTTCGTAGTAAGGTTTGTGAATATTGATAGAGACTGACTGACCAACATAATTAGATCTCTCATTTCAAACAGTTAATATGGTTTGAGGGACTTTTGTATTTTTGTCTTTAGCCCTGAGAGGCAGAGGTATTGTTATTTCACCCCCCATTTTTTCAAATACTATCTGTTTATTATAAAATGTTTGAATGGGGTTCTATTTACTTTGCGTCCATGTATACCTATACTTACCAATTTTCAAGCCTGTAAATCATGAACTGAAAGACTTCTCATACAAAGTTTAACCCCTCTTTTCACCCCCTTTCATCCCTAACCTATATGATTTTTATAGCCTATAACCTGGCCGAAGATCCAATAAACATATTAGTGAAGGCTGTATTAAAATCCATTCGCTAGTTTTCGCGTGATAGTTAGACAAATAAACAGACAGACAAACAGACAAACAGACAAACAGACAAACAGACAAACAGACAAACAGACAAACAGACACGAATTCTAAAAACAGTTGAAACGTGTTCTGTTATCGATTCTTAGACCCCTCCATCGATTTTTTTACTAATATCTTCAATGTACAGATTTTCGACCCTCTTCTGCTTTATTATATGTATAGATAATGGATTTTCCAATAAAAAGTTTCTTAGTCGACTCTTAAATTTTTCATTTGACGTTTCTTTTCTTAGTGTTTCGGGTAGGCGCTCGTAAAATGTCGGACCAATGACACGTGGATTTTTACCTGCCAGTGCCATGCGCCGCGGGACCGTTCTTAGGCGTCCTGTAGAGCGAATCACTTTATAGTAGGTATGAATCCTTAAGTGGGAGTTAGTATAAATATTAAAAAGATTACTGATTATAAATATTAAAAAAATAAAAATAAAATAAAAAGTTTATTGCTAAACACAGAAAAAAAAATTCTTAAGTTTTGTAACAAAAAGCGTTTTTTTTTTTAAGTTGAACAACATTTTCCTGTATCGATTGCCACATTTATTGTCCAAATCTGGCCACCTTTTAACTTAGTAGAACGTTTTAGAATTATAATTTCGAAGTGACGTAGTCTTGGTTACTGACGGGTGAAAATTAGATATTATCGAAAAAATAATCAAGTTTGGTCTCTTCACTAATACCATTGTGCAAAAGCGACTTGCTTTCATTACAAAAGTGCAGTTTGTTTCCATAACTACTATGACACAGTCGTCGAGGCTCGTTTGTAATTCGTATACTTCAAAAACTAATCGACGGATTGTCATAATTTTTGTTTTGTCGCGTAGATAATACTATGAGAATTTATGTAAATATATAAATTGACTATATCAATGGACATTTAGTTGTTATTTTTAATATAACGAAAAAAAGAAGAATGAAAATTTTACAATTTTGTTATAGGTGGCCGCCATCTTTAATTTTTTACATGGTATTTTTCTTATTTTAATTAATGGTGTCAATACCAATCGATTGATACCCATATTACTTAAATAGCAGATGCCGTTTTAAAATTATACACTTTTTAAAAAATGCGGCTCCCCCTTTGGTAAATGACCGCCATTTTGAATTCCCGTCGATGAAATTTTCATTTCGCCGGATGAAATCCTTTATATTGGTTCCCAGTATCACTGGAGAAAATGGATTGATTTCTGCATACGATGCAGTTTGATTTTGCTAAGCCTTTTGACTAACAGTGTTTTAACAAGAAACGCAATATTGAACACCATTTTACTCATGAACTATTAGATATATCGAGAAAATGATAATAACCAAAGTTATAGATAAATTTATGCAAAACATAATTCTCATACAAAGTTTTTGTGTAGCACGAAGCATTTTTGAGTTCTAAAAAAAATAAAAAAATTTGGAAACTAAAATAGCCGCCATTTTGAATTTTTTGCGTGGATAGTTTGGCCTCGCTCAGTATAAGTTACAAGTAGCCTAAGCAACAGTTTCCATCGTGAGGCCAAACTTTATCATGACTTGTAACTCCCAAGATCCATTTATATGGGGATTCACACCTACTATTATTTGAAACTTGTACTTTCGTAAATGTCGACAAGTTATTTCGTACAAACATTAAAACCTCGAACAAATATAGCGAGTAGTGCGTCATTATACGGCTTTCGACGAAGATACCCCTGCATGAGTGTCTTGTTTTCACTCCTGTCATTGTACGTAATGCACGTTTCTGCAATATTAAAACTCGATCAGAGTCAGTTGAGTTCCCCCACATGAGCGTACCGTACGACATTAGTGAATGAAACATTGCGAAATAGACCGATCTTAAAGAAACTTTTGATATGAGGGGTTTCAATTTCCGCAACACGAATACGGCACTACTCAGTTTATCGCACAGTTTGTCAACATGACTTTTCCAGTTCAGGTTCGAGTCTATGATAAATCCCAGGAACCTACACTCGCTGCACAGTGGCATCGGGACGTCAGATAAAAAAGGTGGAAGAGGAACATGCCGCCCTGCAAAAATCATTACATTTGATTTTGTTAAATTCAGCAACAGACCATTTGTCGTAAACCAGTGTTGCAACTGCCCGCATGTTGCATGAATTTTTTCACTAAGCTGCTCATATGTTCGCGCGCTAACTATGACGGTGGTATCGTCCGCGAAGAGTACTGGCAACCCGGTTGTAATGGAGGATGGCAGGATGATGGCAGGTCATTTACAAATATTAAAAACATGGTATTTCCTAATGCCGATCCTTGTGGAATGCCTAGATTGACGTAACCAGTGGCAGATACCAGTGTTCCACCACTTACGGACAGTTTGACTACCTGTCTACGGTCCGTCAAAAACGATTGGAACAATCGGTGAGCCACATCCCTAATGCCATAACAATGTATCTTCTTTAAAACCAATTTGTGACTAATTACATCAAAGGCTTTAGACAAATCACACATAATACCCGCCATTTTATATCTATCATCCAGACCTGTCACGATACAGTCAAAGATTTTGTGTGCTGCTGTGGTTGTGGACATGTTTTTCCTGTACGCAAACTGGTTTTCGGTAAGTAGGTCATTCGTTTCTAGATAAGTCATTAGACTAGATGACAGGATTGACTCCACTATTTTGGAAATGGTGGGTACTATGGTGATCGGCCTGTAGTTGCAAACATCATCATACTGTGGGTAGTTCGTATACAGTCCTAGTCGAAGAACAGAAAAATATATAAGCCATGCAAAAGAACTTACTTAAATGGATAGGTAAGATCAAAGGTAACTCAACCATGTTTTAATACATTTGAGCAGGTTTTCGTGGTACAATTAATAAGACTTCTTAAAAGACATAGTTGTCTTTAATAAAAATACTTTAAGGATAGCATCCGTCCAAAGACTATATCGCTTTTCCAGCCAGTATAAAAGAACAACGGTGTTGTTAAGATGTTGTCAATAGAAAAGTTCCTTTTTCCCGGAAACTCCCAGCAGACCATTGCCAGCCCTGCCTCGCTGCGTATCTGCACTCAAGAATTGCGGAGTGACGTATCACTGACAATGCCGTGGAGAGCGTTCAACCCGCGAAATGCTTAGCGCGAAAATCTTATAGGGGTTCCGGTAGGGTTGCCAGTTACTAAAGTTTAATATGTTCTCACTGCTGAGGTGAAAAGTTGTATGTGTCACACGAGAGCAAAGTTTCTTACATCTCGTGCTTTTGAGTCCCTAGCTACGCTCAAGATTCTAATTTTAGAATCTTTCGCTTGCTCGGGACTCAAAATCTGCACTCGCAGCAACAAACAACTTTGCTCTCTTGTTGCACAAATAACTATTTCACTGTCACACTAATATAATACAAGTATGAAAATAATCTGCTTGTTCAAGTCACCCCTCGAATCAAAGTCACCCCAGTTTACTAGCTTTTCCTGAAAATTGGTTCATCATTGCATTTGAAAATCATTTCAATCGTAAAAGTCGTAAGTAATATCGCGTAACGTAAATATGTAAATTGTAAATACGGAAAAAAATCAAAAATCTTTTTTTCGAATAAAGGGTTAAAATTCTTTCGTTGACTTGAAAAAATAAACTTCTTTCGTTGAAAGAAAAAGTTCAGTGTCATTGCGTGTCTTTCTCGCTTTATAACTACTTACGTAAAATCCATACTAATATTATAATGCGAAAGTGTGTCTGTATGTCTGTCTATCTGTTACCTCTTCACGTTTAAACCGTTGAACCGATTTACGAAGAAGTCGCGGGCAATAACTAGTACACAAATAACAGTTATGTGTAAGTACTGACTTATAAGATTAACCTAAAATGAAAAATCATTTATTCATTAATAATCGATTGTTTCAGATGCCTGTAATAAATGATTAAATAAATAAATCGAAGGTTGACAACCCTGCAGTTCATGGGAGATGAATGAGGGGTATCGATTGGGCGGCGTCGCATGGCAACGGCGTCCCGGCGCCGGCCTCCAGACTTATGGCGCAACCCTGCACAATAATAATCCTATACAGGGTGAAAACTTTCAACCAAGTTTGCACAACAGAACTGTGCACTCCAGGGGCGCACACGTAATTATTACCCTAATGGACCCTTTTTGGTTCCCGTTTTAATGTGCCCACGGTTGCCGACCGCTGCGACGCTAATTAAATTTGCCTTATTTAAGTATTTTTTACTTGTGACACTATGTGTAAAACAAGCACACTTAAAACCCTAAATGTTCTAATACCCACGTACCTACGAGACTCGCATGCGAGTTTGATTACAGTGCGGGTCGGAGGTACAGAAAATGAAATGAAATGAAAATGAAAATAAGTAGGTACCTATAGCGAATACTGATTAGAATTTGAGGGTATATCGTATGGCAATTATTTCAAACCGTGAGATCTTGTTGCACTTTTAGGACCACCCAGGGCTCACGTGTAGGGTAGCGGTGCGTACTTTCCCTACGGACGTGGTGCAACTTCGACCCCCCCCCTACCCTTTGTCAAATGAGTGGGCAACTTGGCTATTAGAAGTTCTCAAGCCGCCCGAAGGCCTCCAACTTGGCTTAACGACTGCTGCCATATACAGCAACCGGGATCAACGGCTTAACATGCCTTCCAAAGCACGGGAGCGCTCTGTTAGTAATCACTCAAAGCGGTCACCATATACTGACCGCGGCCGACATTGCTTAACCTGGGATACCACACGCGGCACGCAGGCGCCGCTGGGCCACGAGCGCTCCGACACCAACACCAACTTACAAATTGACATAGTCCAAACCATAGATCAAAGTAATGAGTACGAATATTTGTTCCTCAGCCTTGGTGGAAGTTTTCTACTCGTATATATTTAAATATCTACTCGTATTTATCTAGTACCTAGTCCTGTAGTTAAATACTTATTTATTTTATTTGACGACCGCTTTAGCTTAGTAGTTGGTAGTGGCCCTGCCTACGAAGCTGGTGGTCCCGGGTTCGAGTCCCGGCCGGGGCATTTATTTGTGTGATGAGCACGAATATTTGTTCTTGGGTCTTGGATGTTTTCTATGTATTTAAGTATTTATTTATCTATATAAGTATGTATATCGTCGCTTAGTACCCATAGTACAAGCTTTGCTTAGTTTGGGACTAGGTTGATTTGTGTAAGATTGTCCACAAATATTTATTTATTTATTTTATTTTACATTCCAGAAATGTAATGCCAAACTAAAAAGCGTTTTAATTAGAGGGTTCCCCAGTAGCCCGCATGTGGTTTTGTGGTTGCGTTGTAACTCCAACAGAAAATGGGAACACTCACTAATGCCTCTTTCCCACAGACGTTTTTTATAGGATTCTTCACACAACATATTTTAATATCCCTTCTTCTCCAATTTAAGAGTTTACTACGCTTGTCGGTGGAGCAATCGCCAGCCGTTTCTGTCCTGCGCCAGGGGCGACTCACTCGCGTGACGTCACCGCGCCGATCAGAGGTCACCCTTAGGGTGACTTTCAATGCGATAGAAAGTGATGTAGCGAGTGATGCGCGTGCGATAGAAGGAGATGGCCACGCGTAGGCACGTTTGGCTTGCCTCGCTCTGTACGTAGTACTATTACTTATTCTGTGCCTGCGCTCTCTTCTCCAGTCTCTGATGTGACATGACCTTAACTTTTATTTGCTAAAATTAGTTTCTTCGTGGCTTTCCTCTTCCTCTGTTTCCTTCAATCTTCCCTTCTATAATAGTCTTGAGGAAAATAAATAAGTATCATGCCTTAGCAGATGACCCATCATTATTCTTCTCCTATTCTCTATGACTGTCAGTATTTGTCTCTTTTCCTTTATTCTTTGCAACTTTGCACTTGTTCATTCGATTTTTTTTATATCCCAATTCGGATAAAAGTGGATTCGAAAAATACAACCCAATTTTTCGAATTCTTTTCAAATATCCATAAAACCCGCTGGTTCCAATCTATTAAAAGCAGCTAGCTAAAAACAATTAGAGAAACAAAACAAATGAAATGCATTTGATAAATTGCACCAATCATGGGTACAATCCTTTTTGATAGGATTTAAAGCGCCCACCGACACGCCTCCAGCGCTTGGTCCAAGTTTATGAGATTAGCGTTTAAGATTATAATACCTAACGTATTGTATTGCTGCCAGCGTCTTTGGTACCATGCCACGGGGGCCCTTTTTAGATATATTTTAATTAAATTAGTTTTAATTTTAGTTTATTTTTTGATACCTAACTTGTATTTGCAGTTAGCTTTAATATTATTTTAGTTATTGTTGTATTCGTGTATATATTTTCTTATTCATAATAAATGATTATTGTATTGTGCAATTCATGCAAGTAATACCGTGTGTTACCGGCATGTAGGTTTTTCTTGAAGTAGGGAATTTGAACGTAGTTTCTTAACCTAACCAAGTAACCAGCGATTGTACGCTTAATTTCATTATAAAATCAAAATGTAGACTTCACTTAATTTCTAACAAAATTTAAATTGCCAGCAGCAAGGTACAGCAAATTAAGACAACGCAATACAAATGACAGCCCTTAATGTTTATTTTACTACGACGTTAAGAAAGCAGTGAACTTAGTACACTATATTGAAGGTGCGGAGGTAGGAAATTTAATTTTCAGTTAATTCACATAATTATGATTTGTGAAATATTTACTAATGGATCATATTATCATCCAATAATGCCCGCGTGCCGGTAACGTTCTGTACAGTCAACCGTTTTGATTTCTGGGCCATTTCGTACCTTGTCATTCGGCTTTCATTTAGATTTTGCACTGTGACAAAGTACGGAGTGGCTCGCAGATCAAATTCGTTGACCGCACATACCGCCTAAGCTCATAAAAAGCGCGTTTCACCCGTTTATTTATTAAGGATATTTTTATCGAAGTTTATGTGATTTTCAATGGTGTAACTACTTAGTCGTTTGAAAGGGGTCCCGGGCTTCTTCCAAATAACCGAAAATATCATAAATCCTTACAGATTCTTTACCAGATATGCCTAAGAAATTAGATGGTTTAAGCTCTCTGATATTCACACGCTGAAGCCTTATTGAGCTTATCATGGGACTAGCTCGATTTGTGTTCATCATTTTTCACTAGGTAGCTTAGGTAGTGTCACTCGCATATGGCTAGAACAGTGTAGTTAGTAGGTATATATCTCATATCGCGCCTTAATACACGAGTTTCATTACACTGCGGATGCCACGGAGTTATAACGAATCAAACGCTCTAAAAACCCGTGCAATGTATGCAAGTCTCGTACGTGGTTATTAGAGTTAGAGCCTTTAATCGCGCAGAACCCAAACCGCCCGCGCTTGTAACTTGCATGTGTCACGCAATTAGCTGGATTCACGAGCGAAGCCGGGGGCGCGCACACTGCGATGGATGGTCGCTTCATTTCGTTCAAACGACCGGCATACGGCTATTCACAATAACGATGAGTAGTTTGAATGGCTTACAAATGTTTGGCATACCTACCTACCTAAGTACACCTAAGTACCTACCTACCTAATCGTAATCGTACATATTTTTTTTTGTATCTTAAAGAACGCGTCGTCCGCTTTGGCACCTAAGTAATCTCAAGATTTGGCATAGGCATATTTTTAACGAAGTCCTCAGTTTGACCCGTATGTTTGTATGAATGTATATCATGTATGTTTGTCCGCAATTGTATCGCGTTAGGCTGAACTGATTTTGATGCGGTTTTGTAGAAAAGCTACTTACATTGCGGAGAAGGTTTTGGTATGGGTTTTGGTATACAATACGTACAGACTTGCAAGTGCGACAGAGAGGGAAAACATAAAGGTTCACGGTAGCAAGCAACCCAGAGGGCTTACCGCGAACCGAAAATGAAATATCTGCCTCTCTGTCGCACTTGCATATTGGAGCAACAGAGAGGGAGATACTTCGTTTTTGGCTCCCGGTAGGTAAGTCCTCTGGTTTCGCCTACGCCAAATCTTGGAATTAGACTACAACCTTTAGGGTAGGTATAATAAGAATACTATATCTGTATTTCAGACAAAGAAAGAAAGAAAAAAGGTTTATTCGTGGCACAATACAGAACATAGCCGGGTCATAAACAGATTTAGGTTCGCGTCTTTCCTGTGGACATATCAAAAGTTAAGGGCTACAAAGCTTAATTTTGGATTGGTCTCGTAACCGTAACTCGTAACATTTTATACCTGCAGCCTGTGGTGTGGACCCACTCTCAGCGGTCGTACAATGCCCTGCGCGTACAGTACAACAACGTTTTCAGGATGCTATTGAAACTGCCAAGGTATTGCAGTGCGTCCGCTATGTTCCCGGAGGCGCGTACGAACGATTTTTACGCGATCATACGCAGTCGAGCGGCGTCGCTAAAGCGGGTATTACACTGTCCTGAATTTAGGACACTTAGAAGGGTTCCGACCTATACGTTAGAGCGAGATGCTTCAACTCCCCTCCACTAGTTAGGACGCCTGATTCAGGACAGTGTAATACCCGCTTAATGCGGAGACTGAATGGCAGGGAAAATAGCACCCTGAAAACGTTAGCTGGTAAACTGGATGCACCTCTACCGAGACACTGGAACAAACTGCACGTAGGACTACCCAGTGTCGCGGGATGGTGCATTTAAGTGTTATTTTTCTTTTCTTGTTTTGTATTTACATGTTTATCTTTTAGTCACCCTAACCCTAGTATATAAGTAGTTATGTAAGACATGCTAACAAACTATGGATCGTTTTGGTCTGCAATAAAGATGATTATTGATTGTAACCCGCATAAACGGCATATCTCCGTTTCTATAAATCCATGTAATAAAATCATAACTTACATGCTCATATTAAGCCGTTAACCATTGACCACAGGAGGGACGACTTTTGTTTTTTCAAATGTTTATGACCCAGCCACGAAATGGCCCCTAATGCCTAATGTGTAGCTTATTTTTGCTAAACTAAGGATTTCTTTATCATAATATGGATGTCACATTACAGAGAGCGGGCGGGCGGTAGCGTCGCGGGAGCGGGCGGTAGCGGCGCGGGAGCGGGCGGTAGCGGCGCGGGAGCGGGCGGTAGCGGCGCGGGAGCCGTGCGGTATCGGCGCGGGAGGCGCGCGGGAGCAGGCGGGAGCCGTGCGGGAGCTACCGCCCGCTCCCGCGCCGCTACCGCCCGCCCGCTCTCTGTGTGGCTTAAGCTTAAAGTCCATTAGAACCAATAATCGATCGATCGACCTACAATTAAAAAATAACATTTAACCATTCCTGAAAGGCATTGAAAAGGCCTATTTTAAACTTTTTTTTTTTCGTGAACCTTCCCTCTTTCGCCACGTGACGCAAGGGGGTAAAAATAGCTCGTTAGCGAATTAACTTTTCATGTTCGACGCCGCTGGTGACCCGCGGGGGTCGGATACGCTATTAGGTATTTAAAAATTTAGCTAATATCAACTTAAAGGTGCCTTTCCATCAGAGCTGTGCTATGCTACGTTGCTATGGATGCGTTGATGTCCACCAATCATATTCATTGGTTCAAATAGCATATCACTGGAGGAAATGAAAAGCTATTATAAAGCTGAATATGTACCTATTTAAGATAAAAAAATAAAATAACAAAAAATTGTTTATTCACAAAGTTATACAAATGTTTACATTTCATACACTTCTGCCAAACCACATTGCGGTTTATTGGCAGACGAGGCTCCATTTATGTTTAGGTACTTAAATAGGTAACATTTGTCTTAAAGAATAGGTATTTGGATTTGGATTGTTGTAGCTTTTGATGTGCGAAAGCGGTTCAATGAATCCTACTTGAATAAATGAATTCTTATCTTATCTTATCTTATCTTATAACATCCTCACAGCATAGCTGCATAGCAAAGCTCTGGTGGAAACTGGAAAGGCGGCCAAACTGTAATTATAATTGTTAACACTGGCATCCTATGGGCTGGCGCGTTTCTCGGCCAACGTATTGGCATTGCGGTGCAACGAGGTAACGCAGCCAGCCTTCTGGGAACCATTCCCTGCAGCGGGGATCTTGGGGATATCGGTATTGTAGGTTTACATAGTTTTTAGTTTTTAATATTAAGTGTATTTCTGGCATACTTGAGTTTCATATTAATAGTACATTACTTACCAAGGGCGATAAAACAAAGAATGTCTCAGAACGCAGGTATTTTACGCCCGAGCCGAAGGCAATGGCGATAAATATGCGATCTGAGGCTTTCTTTATTATCGCCCGTGGTAAGTACAAAATTTTATGTCACCCCCTGGCCAGGAAGTGGGTTTTTTCGCGCGCGGAGTGTGCGATAATGGCCACTTTATGGCCAGGTGTGACATAAAACTAATTACATTACACCATAACATGAAAGTGTAACTTTATTTGTTGAGAATCATTTATTAACCAAATATAGAGAAGTAAGACGTAACTTTATTTTGTTTATTCTACATCTATATATATTGTACTATATATGTACTGATACCGCTATACCGCTTTGCTTAGTCCACAAAATATTCTACCCGTGTCGGAACGTCGCGTCGGTAAAAAAAGGTAATATACGTAAGAAATCTTTTAAGAATGTGTAAGTACAAATACCTATTTATATTCTTTATTATTAGGGTTCCGTACCCGAAGGGTCCAAACGAAACCCTATTGCTGTCACTCACGCGTCCGTCCGTTCGTCCGTCCGTCCGTCGTCTGTCACACAGGTTTTCAGCCAAACCGTTGAGGCTTACAGTCCTCAAATTTTCACTGTGTAAACATCTTCTTGGCCCAAAGCCATACAAATAGACAAAACTTATTTTTACATCTTTTTAAACTTAATTTTGCGGTTGGTTCGGAACCCTAAATGCGCGAAGTCCAACTCGCACTTGGCCGGTTTTTATATTTACTTAGTGTACATTTTCCTAGCAACAAGCATTGTACAAATCCGGTCACAGCCCAAGTGCGGCGTTACAATCAACTCCCGCGCCGATTACCAGCTATCCTGTTATCAACAGCTACATTACCATAACTGGCTGAAACAAAGCCGCGCTAGTGAGGAGAAAATGCGAAGTCACGTCGACTCGAGCAGCATGGATGAGGCATTGGGAGCCTCATCGATGCAAAAAAAACATATATAAGCAACAAACCATATTCTGGTTTGGCAGAAGAAAATATTAATGTAGGTAAATGCAGCAATAATGTAAAAGCAGTCTCTTGAATAAACATTTTATTTATTTATTTATTATCTCAGTAAAATCCTAAATTCAAAGCAATAGTAAGCAAACAAGTCGCTCAAGCCCGGAGTGTGAGAGTTGTGACCACCTGAGTAGTTGTTCACCACTGCTCTCCAAACCGTAGTAGGTATGTTTAGGGCAATTAGGGCTCGTCGTATTGCCGCCTGGATGTTGACACACGTGCCTGCGCAGGTTGCCTATGTTAATTGTGGATGTCCTAGCTCGACACCTAATTCTACTAATAAAATAATTGGCACATGGAGGGGTACTTTACAAGTCTGAAAAATTACTAGCACTTTGGAAAGGAGAAGAAAATAAACAAAACGATAAAATTCATTTTGTTAGTTGTGAGACGTTAAACAAAATATGAAGCATCACGGCGTTACCTAGAGTCGGCACTACACCAAGCACGTCACCGACATCTCGAGTTCGTCACAACTCGAGCCTTACCGAGTCGACACTACTCCGACTAGAAAGTGGCGGCTGCTGCAACCATGACAACATTCTACCACTATTGTGGCTATACACCCCTAATTAAATTAAATTAAACAAAATATGAAGCATCACGGCGTTACCTAGGATCGGCACTACACCAAGCATGACTAAAAAATTAGCGTAAATTTTTCGATATCTCGAGTTCGTCACAAAGTCTCGAGTCGACACAACTCGAGCCTTACCGAGTCGACACTACTCCGACTAGAAAGTGGCGGCTGCTGCAACCATGACAACATTCTACCACTATTGTGGCTGTATACCCCTAATTACGATACTGACCAGAAGTTAATTACATGTCTAAACAGCACTTAATTTACACCAATAAATGGTATAATGTTGCTAAACTCTCTAAGGTATATTTTAATTAGTAAGTGCTTTACGAATATTGAAGTCGGCAGTATTAAAACATTGTTTATATAGCGGCATCTTGTGAACTTAATAGGTATTTTAGGTAAGTAGGTATCAATGTTTTAGTGGCTAATGGCTATCCATGCTAATAATTGTAAATGTTGCATTTTCACCTAATCGTGCAATTTCTAGTTAAACTGTTATTTAACTACATGCATTAGACCGTTCCGTGTCCGGGCCGGCCCGTTTTGTAGTATATACAAGAAATCGACGGACGCGCGACGGCCGTTGATTTCTTGTACAAGAAAACGGGCCGGCCCGGACACGGAACGGCCTAGCATGAATCATCCTTTACTAAGGCGACTTCCTGACTTGGCGGGGCGGGATCGATATGTGACATTTTCTTCTTTGACGTGAACTTACTGACGTCGCAAAGATTCCCACTTGACGGTATACTGTATTACATTTGCGCAGTAGTAATATCATGCGGAGAAGCGGAGCATGCCTTCGCATCGTCCCGCTTCCGCGCATCCCGCGCCAGTCAGGAAGCACTCATTTAAATGTAGGGACGCAGTAAAAAGTAGTACTGAGTTGATTGACAGTTGACACCGACATTTGACAGTTTTCTCATATCGTACCGCCTCCGCAACGACAAATCAGGAAGTCGCCTTAGAGTTCGACATTGTTCTTATTCCACTGCATAGTGGAATTTTCACCCTCGGACTCGGACGCTCCGGTTGTGGAATGAGCTCCATGCCGAGGTTTTCCTGAGGGACTACAGTATGGGGCTCTTCAAGAAATAGTGTATACGTTTTAAAGGGTCGGCAATGCGCATGAGATATCCCTGGAGTTGCAAGCGTCCATATACTGCGGTGACCGCTTACTATCAGGTCGGTCGTACGCTTGTTTGCCACCGACGTGGTATAAAAATAGTCTAGTTAATGGGTACAGTCACCAGCACCAATATCTGCCATAACAAAGGCGGCATAAATATCTGACACGTACTTACGGCCCTACAAATAGAGTCGTGTCAGATATTTATGCCGCCTTTGTTTTTGCAGATATTAATGCCAGTGACTGTACCTAATGTAATATATATGTAATAGAGTTGCAGAATGTTTTAGACTATGTATACCTATGTAATTTAAACATTAGTGTTATAGTAGAATATCTAACTGAATAAATATCAGCATAAGTCAGTATCATACTTAATTTACCTGTGCTGCATTACCTAGCTATCTGACACCACGTTTATGACAAAACAACCGACATTGACGCTCCATCAAAGAAGACACCGCCGGCTCGAATGGCCGCAGCTTTCCCGGTAGCAGACCAGCGAAATACTACACCCGGCTGCAGTCACGTACCATGAGGTAAACATGGCTCATTATAATCACTGCAGCTTACATTACATTTTATTATTAAGGCGCTACAACGAGAAATTTAGAAACTTTGAAACGCTGTTCTGCCCAGGCGAGGAAACAATAGGGACTGATTTTCAGATATATGATTCTTGACTATAATTATGATTGTGTTACTGACAATAGCCGAAACGTGATTGCTTAGAATTTTCTCGATAGAAAAGAAATCCAAAGTTGAGTCTATATTTTCCTTTTCACATCACCTATTCGGATAAGGGCTTTTTCTTCCCTGCTAGGAGGGATCAAAATTGCACTTTTCTTCCCTGCTAGGAGGGATCAAAGTGGCACTTTTCTGTAACGAGTAATAAGTTATTAGTATCGATTATGATAAAATAAATGCACAACCATTGTTATTTCAGATCTTTCATTATCCTCATTAGGTGATGTGAAAAGCAGTATGTGTCACATGGAAGCAAAATTATTTCCACCTTGGGCGTTAATTCTTGAATCCCTCACTACGCTCAGGATTCTATTTTAGAATCCCTCGCTACGCTCAGGATTCTATTATATAATCCTTCTCTACGTTCAGGATTCAAGTTACGCCCACGCCGTAAATATGTAATTTTGCTCCCTTGTGACACAATCTACTATTCTTTTACTCAGCCTACTAAAACAACGCATTATTAAAAGACACGATTAAGTTAATATGATGGTATTATACCTCATCTATACTCTGACAAGAGGAAATTTTATAAACCTGCACACAGTCAGATATTTATCTAGATTTGTCTAAAAAAGCCATTCCCGGAGACTGTTGCATCCCGTTTTGTCGTGAACGAAAAACACGTACGTCTCTTTCAATCAATATATCGCCTTAACAGTTCGATTTCTTTAAGTTTGACACTTGCTCTTTGCCCATTCGATATTCGGTTTTAACAAATGTAATAAGTCTCTATTACAAAAATATTAGATTTTAGACGGTGTGTAATAGAAAGTATGTAGTACTCGTAGAGTCATTGTTAAATAACAAAATGATAGTACATAACTTTAAAAAAACCCAGGGGTACGAGCCGCCCGAGCCGGGATTCGAACCTGCGACCTCTATGTTGAAAGTAGCTCGAGTCTCGACTACAAAAAGCCATACCAACATAGGTACCAAAGTACCAAACAAAATAATTTTAAGCTAATTAAACGTTCAATAAGTAAGGAAAGTTAATTAAGGGCCGATTTTTCAATCCCCTGATAAAAGCATCTGAGAGATAAATGTTAGCTCTGTCCTATTCTTTCATATGACATTAGAAAGTGACAGCGATAGTTTTTAAGTGACGGATAATTTTATCTGGCGATTGAAAAATCGACCCTAAGCTGCAAAACCGCAGAACAGGGCTAATTATTAAAATTATGAATTGAAGGTTTGAAGGTAATCAGTTAGGCACTAGATTCAAATACTGGAAAATACCGAGTAGGTACTTAAGTGTACAACATGTGTTGCATAAAAAGCGAACAGGTAGACGTTTTCAAAGCATTTTTTGTTTTGAGAATAAGCATGTTTACCGTAGATAGCTTGCGAAGCGGTCACCCGTCAAATTAAACTCACTCTCGAGTTAGGTTTTGATGAGACTAAAGATGGACTAAAGCGAACTAGAGAGCAAGCAGGTTTTCCATTAAAAATGAAGTAATGAAACGAATATTGATATTAAGCTCACCTCGCAAGGGATATACCATTAATATGGTTTACGTTTTCAAACAACATGGATGCGCCATTTTGAAAAAAAGACTGAATAACCAAAAAAGATCGGTATAATCATCTAACCTGCTCAAGAGACTCACAAATCGGTTAATAATAACCTCAAATAAATGTATTAATTTAAACAATAATCATATGGATTATTAATAAATTAAACTGATGCAACATCGGAATCTTGCCTCTCGCGATAAAAGAAAATGAATAAGATATGCTAAAGTCCTGGGGCGAATCAACTAAGGGCGAACATCCCTCAGCCTAGCTAGCATCTAGCATGAAGGATCATGCTAGCTAGGCTATCTAGGAAGATAGGCTGTGTGTGTGTGTGTGTGTACTGTTTTGTTTTCAAATATTTGATACAGATGCCAAATTATATGGACAGCAAGCACATTTCTGGTCGAAATTCACCCGAACACTCAAAGTTTGAGTCTTAAACATTATCACATATGTTATCATAATTATATACAGTAGTACCTACCTACGCGTTTCATAGTGTAATTGTATCATAATAATATAACCCGACGCGTAGCGCAACGTTACGCTGCATAGGGTGACTCCACCAGTAATGGACACTTTAACTTTAAACTGACAAGCACCAGTAATGGACACTTCAATCCTAATTCAAAGATCATACGGTTTTAAATTGATTGTTCTATAAAAATGAATGACTCTTTTTTTCTTTTGCATAAGAGCCAATGTATCATTGGGCCTTGTTCATTACTGGTGGTGTCACCCTAACCATTAATCGTACAGTAGCCATCAAATAGGAACACGTACGTCGTACAAGATACACACATCCGAACACGACTCTATTTTCAAGGCATTTTCTAATATTTTTGAACACGATAAATCTTCCTTGAAGTGTGCAAAAGTATCAACGCTTTCCTTCGGGGCCCTCCGGCGGTGTCATTGCATCAATGTACATGTAGTTAAATGGGGGAACCGCTCCAAAATAGTTAAGTACCTCAAAAAAGACACGAGACCTAGACACCTTAAAAATAGCATATAATAAAAATAATCATATAAGTAGTTAGATCTACATACATTATGGTTTCCAGTCTTCATGTCTTGAGATCTGATTTCACATTTCTTCTTGATATTCTTCTTCATCTAGAGTAGAACGGTCCAGGTCGACACTTCCACTACGTCACATCACACGTTGTACCAACAAGACCACGTGACTGTGAGGTAATGGCCATTTCAACCCTGAACTTCTTCTCTCTTCTATGCTCTGCTGTTCTTCTTTCGTATATGCAGAGGCTAAACGTAGCTATGTCAATAAGGAACTAAATAAACTTCGTTATTTTTCAGATTAGAAAAATTGTGCGTTTGCGATTTTGAAGGAAAACAAACTTGAAACGGGAAAATTTGTATTGTGCTAACTTTGAAACATGATAGCCACGGAAATAAGTACGACTTGTATAACATTATTCACGAATATCATTAGAAAACGAAAAACGAGGGCAATAATTAATTACCGTTAAAATTCTAATTAAAAATAACGAAGAGGCGACAGAGAGACAAAAGAAATTAAACAAGTTGAAACGGTCGCCAAATAAAATAAGAAAATAATTAGATCAACAACAACATATTAAAATATTGTATATATTTATTGTCTTTATATTTATCGTGGTAAGGTCGTTATTGAACGGAATACTTTGAAATACCTATCGTTCCCCTTAAGAGGAGGGGTAAGGCAACCTCTCTCCATACAAACTTTGTGCAGGATTTACTTCGTTTGTGTTTGCATTAAAGTTATGATTTTTGGTCAGTATGCTTATTTTTCTCATAGCTATTTCGTGATGTAAATTTTTTTTTTTTTTTTTTTTTTGACTGTTTTGAAATATTTGAAAATTTTCACATCACGATCTTCGCATATCTAATATTTACAACCAAAAAAAATATTATATTTGTTAGTGCCAAAACCGACGAATAAAACCTGCACAAAGTTTGTATGGGGAAGGCCTTGCCCTACCCTGCGCCTTAAAAAATAATTTAAACATACTTACACAAAAATAAATATAAACTCAATTAGGATAAAATAAATATAAAAGCACATCTAGGTATTTAGTTAACATAATTCCGTGAATAATTCCGTTCCGTTCCGTTTGCTTCTATTAACCGTCACTAATACTTACATACCTAGGTAGCTACTTTACGAGTATCTCTAGCTATTTTAGTACTACGAATATTATTCATGCCATAAGCAAAGACCATTACCTAGAATACGTGGGGAACCTGGGTTGAATAATAATACGAGCTTGATTATGATTCGCCGTGCAGCATGTTATCACAGAATAGTATAATAATAAATGACACATATTCATAGCACACTCACCGCACTAGCGTGCTTTTGTTTGAGCAAAGCAATTTTTCAGAGCTAACCAACTTATATCGTAATATCTCGCTTTTTTTTAATAATATTAAGATTAAACAATGGAACACGACACAAATTCAGCTCAATGAAACATTTCTTTGGCTTCCACGATGGGGCAGCTCTACCCACCCAGTACCTATATAGAACCCCTGTTAGCTATTTCTGCTCATGCTACAGTCTACTTATATTTTATACGTGAAAATGTACAGTGTACTTACAGTGTGAATTAACTTTTAAAAATAGACAAAAAAAAACAATGGGCGCTGTTTGACCATGTAAATGTTGTGACGCCACTGTTACATCAGTCAACATCCCAATTTCGCATTCAGACTCGCATTCGTCACATGGCAGAGAGCGAGAGGATTTTCCTAGTTATGTCATCTACGACGACGCGCCCCTCCACAGCGAATCTCATACTTATGCAAAGTTTTACGGATTAGGCGGTGGAGGGGACGCTTTCGTGGACGACACGCATTGTACATTCGGGAGACGCTATATTAAGGTAGGGTACTCACGGTGGTCGCGTCACCGGGTTGACAGCAATGGGGCCCACAGCATGCGCAGGGCTCTCTGGAAACGCTGACACAGCATCACCTGTCAACACGTTTATCATGAGTTTCATTCATGAAGACCCAACGCTCTCGAAACATCTAGCCAAACTTTGAATAGGTTAGAGCGTCCACGTTACAAAGTTAAAGTCTGATTTAAAACCAATCTCACATGAATATCAGTCGAAAGCAGTTTAATAATCGGTTACTATATCCTACACACCTCGATTCATCCAAGCACTTCCTTAATATTCCTATGAATACTTATTAGGCCCCCTATAGTTCGAATACTGTAATTATTGAACAGCCATCATCGAAGCACCTATGCGATTAAAATTATCACAGGTTCGATAAAAGCGTTCAAACGTTTCATGACAAAGCTTAGACTGATTTTGTCAAGTAAGTAGGTACCTACACATTCGACCAGACAGTGAAAACTTGATTGCAGTTTGGTATTTGTAAGTGTAAAATAGTTAAAGCTAAAGATGCAAGCAAGTATTTCTGTAAATTTGATTTCATAATTGATTTGAAAATATTTGTTAGGAATAGGGTCTGGCTACCGAGGCAGAGGCAGACCGAAATGGAGATGGCGGGACGACCTTGACTCATTTCGTACTTAATGGCAGGTGCTGGCACACGACCGAGACGAGTGGCGGAAAAGAGGGGAGGCCTTTTCCCAGCAGTGGGACACTAAACAGGCTATTGAAAAAAAGGGTGTTTCGGGTTAGTAACGGCTGGTATATACTCACGTCACAGAATAAGTAATACTACGACAGCCGTGACAGTGGGCCGCAGGTGAATGCTGCTGACGCTGCACATCGCTGCCAGTCCTCGGCCAAGCTTTGTTTAAATATTGCGAAGGTCATTAATGACGATCCAAAGAATTAGAAAAACCTCGAATGACTCGAAAATGCCTTCAAATTTCATGGCAAGATTTCACAATTGGATACGAGTTACTAATCTTCCACACATAGTTAAACATCAGAAGAAATACACATAGTGTAACATCAGAAGAAATCTACCATTAAGAACAGAAGAAAGACCAACTTTTCTTCATGCCTATATAAGTTAGGTAGTTAAACTAAACTTAGTTACAGCTCAAAGTATTTTAATTTTGATTTCATAATTGATTTAAAACAGTTTATTAAACTACATATCCTATAAAGGCCATGGCTATCGGGGCTCATATCTCGCACCTACTATGATTATTCTGTTTGGCCTGAAGTTTGACTTTTGGTAGTAAGTTCTTATTTATCTCTAACTTGTAACTGTGCAATAAAGTTTGAATAACTAAAGGCGTTTCGGAGTAGTAAAGTAAGGGCTGGTACTCACGAGTGACGTGGTCGCTTCGACGGGCTGCGCAGGAGTGGGCCCCGCGTCGCGCGCGCCGCGGCCCTCGGGAACGCTGACGCTGCATATCGCTGCCAGTCAGGGGACAAGCACTATTGTGTGCAAATTTACAATTTTAAAATTAAGTAAATAGTTTAGTAGTAGGATATACTAAGGTAGAGCTAAAGGATGATTCACAGTAGACCGTTCCGTGTCCGGGCCGGCCCGTTTTCTAATCTGGACGCGCGACGGCCGTCAATTTCTTGTACTAGAAAACGGACCGCCCCGGACACGGAACGGTCTAGCGTGAATCATCCTTTAAACGAAGAAAGATTACATATTTTGGACATTTACACAGAAATGAGAAGTATGATCTTCGGTGCGAGTCATATTAGAAGGAAAAATAGAGAATAAACGGGGAAGGGGAAGGAGCGGGATGAACTGGTTCGACAACATCAAAAAATTGACAAGCACTAAGGACGCGGCCACGCTCGCTAGACTGGCCAAGAATAGGAAGGACTTTGCAAGGCTGGTCACCGGCGTTCGCTAGGGCCTGGCAGAAATAGAAGAAGAGTTTCATATTGTACTCGCTACACTCATCTTTCTAATGTGCAGAGCGAGTTAGTCGCTGAGTCGGTCGCAGCGATATGGCAGCGACAGCCAGTTGAACTAGACATAACAGAGTTAAATATATAGGGTGGACCAAGCACTGGTTATGAACCACCTTGTTGTAATTAAACCCATTTCTTCACGATATTTTCCTTCACCGAAAAGCCACTGTTGAATACCTCAAACCTCCGACCTCTAGTTTAAAAATTACGTGCCCGATAGGCTCTAGTAGTTTTCCCTACGAAGCCTAAGCCACTCCGCAACATAAATTAATTAAAACAATGAAAACCAATAAGTTCCTAACATCTGGACCGTGTCATATTGCCTGTGAAACCAATGTCGCCCGCGTTCCCGACTGATCAAAACCTTACCTACTTATAACTTTCTGCAACATTACACCTACCTATGTACCTACCTACCTACTGCATTGTATAAGCGGACCATGCCTAATCTACTTGATGTAATGTAATGTTTTTAAGAGGGCGTAGATGGTATTGCAAAAGTCCCGCTCTAACACGCGTGAGTTTTCAATTAACCATCCCGCTCTCTACGGAAGCTCAGCGCGTGTTTTTCGTAAATATTGATGTTTATTCTAAACGTGTACATTTATAAGGATAATCTTTATTATCAGGTTTGAGAACTTATCATTTTACAACTATTAAACCAAAAATCATTGTTAAAGATGGGAGGGTTTTAAAGATCCAACCGAAAACATCGAAAACAAGGGTTAAATGCTTGAAAAATAAAAGTATCGAGAAAATTCTTGCAAATCGTGTTTTCACTTTTAACAGACTGAAGGAAAATAGTTCAAGATTAATATACTGAAAGGACAGATATTTAATCACTATAGATATTGAGATCTAGGTCGATAAACATTGGCACAAGTGCATATGTGGGCTGTTAGTTTTGTGGACTGACGCGGAAGGGAATGAATGTATTAATTTGAACCTTGAGATCATGTCATCTCGCTCATATTTGGAGCACTACAACTGGGGAAGTACCTCCACCATAGATAAGACCTTAGCCATAAGAACACCACTACCTACCTACTTGTTCTATAGGTATAGTGGTGAATAAGGTAGCCAGCTCCCGAGAAAGCGCTGTGTTGTGAGAAGGGGACGCGGGTTTGTCTATAGCTGTCAAGACAACGAATCCTCAAGAACCAATAAGGATCGGCAACGCGCTTGTGATTATTCTGAAGTCGAGCGTTCATAGGCCGCGGTTCGGAAGTCTCGTTTAATAATGGTGTTCCCACACTGCAGTTATAAAATTTGGAAAAAAAAAATACAGCATTAATTTAGGTAGTGTTTTTATGTTATATGAAAAAATGTTATAGTATTAAAAATGTCTTAAAAATGTTATTTGACTGATAACGTTATAAAACAATTTGAGCAGCTGACTGTACCTACTTAAATTATAGACTGATTATGAGGATAACTGTACTTACTAGAATGTTGTTTACGGAATTACTTCATGCATAGTGTATAGAAATTGGATTCTGGTTAGGTAGAATACTAGTACTGATTGCGTACGTGTAGGCGCTTAGGCATTGTTCCATTGACGTCATTACGAATTTTTATTAGCAAAATTGACGTAAAATACTGACCAATAATAATGAGTATATCACCTTTTATGTTGTTTTCAAAGTCCCGAGGAAGTTAAAAGGATAATTCACGCTAGAACGTTCCGTGTCCGGGCCGCCCCGTTTTCTAGTACAAGAAATCGACGGCCGTCGCGCATCCGGGCCGGCCCGGACACGGAACGGTCTAGCGTGGATTATCCTTTAAGCCTTAAGGCCGTGTATTACCACTTTTGAGTTTTTAAAAACCATCTGAGACATAGAATATAGTGTCTTAAAATCTAAAAAAAATATATGTGTTACATAAGGATATTGTCTAGTCAAAATCGCAGTCAGTTATATGACCTGATGAATTTCACTCGATAGAAAAAAATCGCGAAGTTACCCCTTTTTGGAATGTTTTTTCAATACTACGGCTATATTACTGATATTTAACATTTAATTTTTGTACTCAATTAAAGATCGTAAATAGTTATAGACAAATTCGTAGGGTTTGCTTTGATAAAATGATTGGCTTAATGACTATAGCTAAATATTTACAAAACTGCGCGCAGAGCTTGCGTAGAGAGCGGGATGGTCAATTGTAAACTCACGCGTGTTAGAGCGGGACATTTGCGTTGGGGATACCTCCCCTTAAATTCAGTACCTTAAAGTTTAAGGTACTGAGCAAAGCTCAGCCGCCCAGATATTTTTATTATATTGATGTTATGACAGAATGTCAATTGGATTATATGTCAGTGTCAATTTTTATAGTAATTATTTTTTATATTATAAATTTTAATAGTAATAATATCATGGATGGGATGAACTATATTAATTTACCGGTACCTCTATACTTGTGACTTAGGTACAGTACTGACCAAATAAAAAGGGTACCTAATATACAGTACTAGCTGTTGCCCGCAACTTCGTCTGCGTAGAGCTCGGTCATCGCGTTAGAATTTTATCGCTATTCTTTTATTTCAGGCGGTTATCTAGTTATCTCTGTTCCATACAAACTTCCACTTCCTTAAGGGATGGGATGAAAACTATCCTATGTCCATTCCTCGGACTCGAACTATATTCACACTAAATATCATCTAAATCGGTTCAGCAGTTTAAGCGTGAAGGGGTTACAGAGAGACAGAGTACGGGTAGGTCAGTTTTTAATATATTTATCTGCATTATATTACTAAAACAGAAATTTCTAATGGCTTTTCGAATTTATTACTTACCTTTTTCCATACTAACCCCCTTTTTACATCCTTAAGGGATACATTTTCAAAAAATTGCAATTATTTTTCCCACGTGCCGGCTTAACGCTTAAAACGCTGAAATTAGTTTTGTTGTATTTAATTTAAACATAGTTTCTGTAAGAAATTTTAAGTCCTTCACTCAAAAAAATTTTGCTTCCAATACAAACTTTGAACCCCTTTTTAACCCCTTTAGGGGATGAATTTAAAAAAACGCTGAAATTAAATTGTTTGTATTTAAACAGAGAGTCTCTGTAAGAAATTTGAAGTCTCTCGCTTTAAAAAAAAATTGCTCCCCATACAAACTCTGAACCCCTTTTTAACCCCCTTAAGGGATGAATTTCGAAAAACGCTGAAATTAATTTATTCTATTATTATAAGGAATTTTAATACAATGTTTGAAGACTCACTTTAAAATAAAATTGCTCCCCATATAATATTTCACCCCCATTTTCAACCCTTTAGGAGACGAAAATTTTGAAAACGCAGGTATAACTTTCATTGTCTTATTTTAAGGAGTCTTTGTACAAAGTTCCAAGACCGTATTAAAAAAAAATTATTGCCCTGTTTTACCCCCTTAGGGGTGGAATTTCCAAAAATCCCGTCTTATCCCTTGCCTCCGTTATATACTCTAACTACAGTGTAAAGTTCAAATTTCTAGGACCGGCAGTTTCGGCGGGGCGGTGATTAATCAGTCACCCATCAACTTTATATATATAGATTAAACTTTAAAATGTAGGTGATGATGAAATGTAGGTGGATCCTTAGGCGAGTTCCTGACTTGGCGGGACGGGATCGATATGTGACATTTTCTACTTTGACGTAAACTTACTGACGTCGCAAAGATTCCCACTTGACAGAATACTGTTAGGTAGTATTACATTTGCGCAGTAGTAATATTATGCGCAGAAGCGAACCAGTACTGCCTTTGCATCGTCCCGCTTCCGCGCGTCCCGCGCCAGTCAGGAAGCACTCATTTAAATGTAATAGTAATAGTAATAGTAATAGTAATAGTAATTTATAATATTTTTGTTTTGTAAGTGTATTTTTATATTTTACTTTTTATAGAAATATTATAAAATCTAACCTAAGAAACACAATAAATAAAGAGAAATAGTAATAGTAATAGTAATAGTAATAGTAATAGTAATAGTAATAGTAATAGTAATAGTAATAGTAATAGTAATATAATAATAGTAATGGGCATGCCGCCGTCCCGGAGAGTCACTCAGGCATATCATTTCCGGCTGTAGTCATCTTGCGAACGGCGAGTACTTGCACAGACATAACCTTGTAGCCAGGATCATTCACCAGCAACTTGCTCTCCTATACGGTCTTGTGGACGTCGAAGTGCCGTACTATAAGTACACACCTGCGCCAGTTCTCGAAAATGGTCGTGCCACGCTCTATTGGGATCGATCTGTCATCACGGACAGGACTATTGTAGCCAATAAGCCTGATATCGTGCTGATAGATCGATCGAAACGCCAGGCAGTGCTCGTTGACATCACCATCCCCCATGACGAGAACCTCATGAAGGCCGAGAAGGACAAACTCAGCAAGTACCTAGACTTGGCCCACGAGGTAACCGCCATGTGGGATGTTGATTCAACGACCATTGTCCCGATAGTCGTTTCTGCGAACGGTCTAATAGCGAAGAGTCTCGACCAACACCTCAAGAGACTCTCGCTAGATGGCTGGGTCAAGGGTCAGATACAGAAGGCGGTACTCCTGGACACGGCGCGGATAGTCAGGAGGTTCCTCTCTCTGTCGCCCTAACCACCGGTAGTTTAGGTCCTGCCTCGCTGCCGGCGGCACCCTAGGTTAGGTTTTTATAATATTTTTGTTTTGTAAGTGTATTTTTATATTTTACTTTTTTATAGAAATATTATAAAATCTAACCTAAGAAACACAATAAATAATAATAATAGTAATAGTAATAGTAAAATAAAAAGTAGTACTGAGTTGACTGACAGTTGTTATACTGACATTTGACAGATTTCTCATATCGTACCGCCTCCGCACCGACAAATCAGGAAGTCGCCTTACATACAAAACTAGGTATATCAATCTTTGTGTTATTTTAGCGCCAAAATAAAAAACATTACATTAAACAAAATGTTTAATAAAACGTTACACAATCAATAAATACATATGACTATTGTCCCCCGCGGATACGAAATAAATCCTGACACATTGCGCAACTATGAAGTTTCTGAATAATGACAATGTCAACCATAAGAAAAAAATACATATTTACTTATTGCGTGTGACAGAATAATGAGTGGCAGTAATATCACAGACAATATATCGGTACACGTTAAGAAGTTCGTATAGCCAAAAATATTGTTTATGATTTACGATGATGTCCATTAATGTAAAATATCTGGGCGGCCGAGCTTTGCTCGGCGTTTTCCCGGGCATGAGACCTAGCTAGATCGATTGCTCGTCCCCGAAAACCCCCACATACCAAATTTCATCAAAATCGTTAGAGCCGTTTCCGAGATCCCCGAAATAAATATATATATAAATAAATAAATATACAAGAATTGCTCGTTTAAAGATATAAGATAAAACGTATTACTTAATTGTAATATTAGTAATATTCTCCTTCAGTTAATTATAAAAATTAAAAAATAAATGCGTTTGTTTCTTTATTACTAACCTCTAGGAATGGAACTCTTTTTACCTAGACAAAACTTTTTGAATTTGAATGCAAAGTTATTTATTATTTACCATATTTCCTGTCAATAAATTCAATGAAACGTCAATATAGGTATGATAAAACTATTTTAAGTAGGTATTGCCTTGTACGCTTCCAAAGGTTGATTGTGCTAAACTTGTACCTACTTGTTTTTGGCTATTAAGGCCGGGTATTGCCACTTTTGAGTTTCTAAAAACCATCTGAGACATAGAATATAGTGTCTTTTTTTTTTTTTTTTGATGGCTTTCACTCCTTGCTTGGTTTGGCAAGGTGTATTTCGCCAATGTCGCCGTATACAGACATATCACACGAGAAGAGAATGATCGTTATAAATTTTGATTTTTGAGGAAGGAAATGTCTGGGAACCTAAAACAAATAACACATATTAAGGACGGCACAGACAATACAGGACGATTGTACAGTTAGAAAGAGAGCGGGAAGTGGATGACAGAACGTTAAGCATGCCAACATAGAGGAAAAATGGAGAGTGAAAAATATAATGAGATAGAAAAAATAGAGATTAATCGGTTACAATTTAATATTGTGGTCCTGGATATATTTAATAAGGAGAGCAATGAGGGGAGAGTCCATGGAAATAAGAAGTGATTGGAAATTAGCCGGCCGCGGAATATTTCCAGGAAGAACATCGTATAGAGAATAGCCAAATCTAGTGCAGCTAAAAAAAATGTGATCCAGGGTGCCGTCGTCTAGCCCGCACTCGCACAGTGAATTATCCCGCACCCGAATCTTCGACAAGAACACCGGAGTACAGACGTGACCCAACCGAAGACGACAAATTGTGGAGGTGACCCGTTTGCTTGCTGACCTAAAGCGAAAGAACCATGGCTTACAGGGGATGGTGGGTTGAATACATCCATAGTGTCGCCCTTTCTGGATCCTGGAGGAATCCCATAACCTCTGCCAACTGTTGTTTAGGTAGGTCTTGGCAAAGACCATTAGGTCGGATGCTTGGATAGAGTTCAAGGAAAGAGAGCCAAACTCAATTGAGTCCTTAGCCCACCTGTCTGCCTGTTCATTACCCTCAATGCCACAGTGACCAGGAATCCAGGCAAGTACTATTTGGAGTCCTTTCTTCTCACATGCAAATAAAATTTCTTTGATTTTTAAAATAATTGGAAACTTAGTTTTCATTTTAAAATGGTTACCTATAATTGCTTGCAGGCAACTTCTGGAGTCTGAAAAAATTATGGCTTTGGAGATGTCGTGTGAATCTACATATGTGACAGCCTCAAAAATAGCCAAAGATTCTCCAGTGAAGACCGATGACTGAGGAGGGCATTTGTGAGACAATAAGATGTTGAATTTGGGTATCCATGCTGCAACTCCTACATGACCATCAGCGCTTAGCTTGGAAGCGTCGGTAAAGATTGGAAGGTAATCCTGCCACTTATTTAAAATGCTATTAAATTTGGAATTCGCTGCAGGGTCATCTTTAAAAATGCCAAGATCCAAAATGACTCGGGGCTTGTGAACAATGCAGCTATAATCTGTTGCAAAAAGAGGGTTAGTATTTGCTGAATAGACTGGGTAGGGAAGTTCCTTAATTTTAGCAAAGCTGTTAACAGTCCTAGGTGACTCTTTATTTAACCAATATGCCTTTTCATGTATCTCTTGAGATAAGATCTCCAAACGAGGTAAAAGAGGGTGGTTTGAAATGGAGCAAGCCTTAAAAACATACCTGTCTGCCAAATATTGCCTACGTAGATAGAGAGGAGGGTCTAAGGCTTCGACCTGCATGGCGTTCTTGGGGGAAGAACGCATGGCACCCAGAATTACTCTTAGACACTTAGCTTGTATTAGGTCTAGTTTTTTGAGTGCCACTTTACTGCAAGGCTCCCACACTATTGAGCCATAGTCCATCTGGCTGCGAATTATAGCATTATATACAAGTTTTTGACAGTATGGGTGAGCACCCCACCAAACCCCAGAAAGGGCTCTAAGAACGTTGACACCTCTCTCACATTTTCCAATTACGTAATCCAAGTGAGGGATGCCAGACATTTTTGAGTCCAAGATGACACCAAGGAATTTCACGAAGTGTTTACTGGGGATAGCCTCATCCTCGCAATAAATGTCTGCTGGTGGGATGAATCTGCTACGAGTGAAAGTGACTGTGCAGCTTTTAGATGGAGATAATGATAAACCATGTTCATCCAACCAGTCCTGGAGATAGCTGAGGGCCTCAGAGACGTTAGATGAAGCTTGATCCACTGATTGCGCAGAAGAATATAGACACAAGTCATCGGCATATTGAAGAATGTTACAAAAGGGGGAGACAGATTGCTCAATGTCATAAGTATACAGATTGTATAGTAATGGGCTGAGGACCGAGCCCTGAGGGAGTCCTTGCCAGAGAGTTAGAGGAGGAAGAAGGGAATTGCCAGAACGAATCTTAATGGTACGTCCCATGAACAGTTTATATACTATTTGTACGATCCTCGCGGGAATACTCAGCTGAAGCAGTTTAGCTCTGAGCAACGGAAGTTGTACATTATCGTATGCCGCTGAGACATCTAAAAAGCATCCGACCAGAACTTGCTTATTTGACAGAGCTAGCCTTATGTCAGAGGTCAAAATGCTTAAACTGTCCATGGTACTTCTGCCCTTTCGGAAGCCGAATTGGGAGTTAGCTAAAATATTCTTATTTTCTACAAACCATTCGAGTCTATTTTTAATCAAGTGTTCAAAAATTTTACTAATTGTTGCAGAAAGCGCGATTGGACGATAAGAGGCTGCTTCCTGAGGGTTCTTGCCGGGTTTAAGGATTGGAATAACAATTTGTGACTTCCAGTCATCAGGAACCTCACCTGATTCGTAAAAGGAATTTAATAAGCGCAAGAGGAGCTCCTTAGAAAAATGGCTAAGTTTGATAACAAAGCAATATGGTATGCCATCATCTCCCGGAGAGCTGTGATGGAGTGAGTCCAATACTAACTCTAATTCAGCATAGGAAAAGGGATAGTCCAGAGACGTGAGGGGGGAGGAAAGGGGGGGAGGATGGACGCAGCTCTCTTCAGGAACCGATGATGGGGCCATTTTATTAGCGAAGTCGTTCAGCCAAGAGGAGTCTGAAGACGGACAGTCTGGCCTGAAAGAGCCCCTAAATTTTTTAATATTTTTCCAAACGAGTGACGGAGGAGTTCTGGGGTTTAACCCTTCGCAAAATCCCTTCCAGCCCTTCTTTTTTGTTTTATTGAGGAGACGCTTGGTATGAGCTGCGATTTTTTTGTATGAAGTAAAATCTTCAGAGAGGCCAGATTCATTATATCTTCGCTCTGCGTCCTCTCGTTCTGCTACAGCAGAAGAGCAGTTAGCGTTCCACCAAGGGGGAGAAGGGATTTTAAAGCTATGGGGTTTTTTCTTGGGAATGTGTAGATCGGCTGCTTCCAGCAAAATGCTTTTAAAAAGAGAATATATTTGGAGGGGATCTGAAAAATTCGGGTCTGTCAATTTAAGTCTGTCTTCTACATGTAGTGAAAAACTTGGCCAGTCAGCTTTTTCTAATTTGTATTTCAGAAGAGGTTCGGGGGCTGGAGAAGGAAGAACTGACGTTGGATTGGATATAATGATAGGGAAATGATCACTTCCAAAAGATTGGTTTAGGACATGGTGGGAGAGGAGGCAAGAAAGATTGGGAGAACACGCGATCAAATCTAAGACAGATCTTGGGTCTTGACCGGGGTACACCCGATGAGTGGGAGTACCGTCGTTGAGTACCGAAACGTTAATGTCGTCAAACAAATCAAGGAGAAAAGAGGAAAATACATCACTGGATGATGAACCCCATGAGACGTTGTGGCAATTGAAGTCTCCTAGAATTAAAAGAGGAGGAGGAACAGAGAACAGGATTGTGGAAAGATCAGGTATTAGATTTAAGTTAGGGTGAGGAATATAGACAGATAAAAAGTTTATTCCCATGACATTAGCCGCGACTGCGTTAATTTCATGGGAGTGAGGGGGAAGAGGAATTTCAGAAAACGAGTAACGTCTGTTGATCAATAAAGCGCAGCCCGCACGGCCATCGTCCCGGTCATCCCGGAGGCATGAGAAACCGGGGATCCTGAAACGGGAACCCGGTCTCAGCCATGTCTCCGAAATGGCCGCCACAGTAATAGAGTGGTTATTGATCAGATTAATCAAGTCAGATTTTTTAGGGTTCACGCTGCGACTATTCCATAGTAAGAATTTGGCCAGGGGAGCCATTGGAGAAAGAAAGTTTCTCTGCGAGGGTCATCATAAGGGGGGCAACGTCGGGCGGTAAGCAATCGCTCCATTTGGCGATTATGTTAGTCAGTAATTTGATGAGGAGCTCCATCATATCGTCGTTGGGGGTCTCCCTTTCTAAACGCTGAGACAGTGCGTATCCATTTGGGACCTGGGAGATAGGACTCGCAACAATATTTTGGTGAGCCTGACGGTCATAGCTAGGAGATAGGGGAGATCTAGCACTTGGTTGGCGGGTCACCGTCCGTGGATATGATGTGACTGAAGGCCGTAATGGAGACGAGGAAGGAGGGAGTGATTGAGAAGCTTGCCATGGAGTCTCTGGGACAGGGGAAAATACTATGCTAGCAACGTCGGCATAGGGTCTTCGAACAGCAGGGTGCCGCGTTTGTGCCTCTTGGTAGGAAATGTTGAGCTCAGACATGGTTTTTTTAATCGCCTTTTGTCGACAGAATTCAGGGCAGCGTTGGTCTGTGGCAAAGTGACGGCCATTGCAATACAGGCATGTGACATGTTCTGGGGCTATGTTGCAAGTTTCACCGGGATGCTTCCGGGCACATTTGAAACAGCGAGCATCAGACCGGCATTGAGACTGGATATGGCCAAACCGCAAGCATTTTCTGCACTGAATAGTGGGAAGAATGTATACCTCGACATTTAAGGACGTGTAGAAAGCAAATACCTTTGGTGGGAGCACTTGTCCTTCAAATGTGACCACCGCAGCCTGGGTCGGGACCCAGGAAGGAGGTCCACCTTCTCTTAAAACCTTACGTTGGAGACGGCGGGCTTTGAGGATTCTGCCATTACCGGATTTGAGCTCTGTCGCGGAAACGAACTCTTCCATCGACCATTCAATTGGAACACCTCGTACCAGGCCCATACGGGACACCTGATATGAGGGAATGGAGGCAACCAACTTGTTACAAGCAAGACATGGGTTATCCACAAAGTTATTTGCAGCAGAGGCAGACTTGAATTCTACCGAGACACAGTTTCTGCCCAGGGACTTAATGCCATCCTTCTTTATGTCTGGAATGTTTTCTTTGTTCAGTACATGTCCTACTTTAATAGGCTGAAGAGAGATTCCTGAGTTGGCAGACTCTGTGTTTCGGGAGACATGGACTATAAAGGGACCGATATCATTGTTTCCGTATTTGCGGGCCTTGTCCAAGTCAGGGTGCTTATAAAGTGTGTCATTACTAGCATCAGACTCCTGCATCACTTTTTTTCCTCTAGGCTCTAAAGCCTTGTCGGATGGCGACAATTCTAAGGATTTTAAGCCACGTTTTCTGTTTTTATCCTGGAAAAGATCTGTGTCCATCGTAATCGAAGAATTGTCGCCACCCGGATCAGGCGGCTTCTCCTCCTCATTCCCATCCATACTACTTGTTTTGTTTTGACTAAATATATCTATATAGTGTTAATAAACCACCACCTATAACTGAAAGGAGTTGTTATTTCAAGGAGATAACCTAAAAATCGACCAGACTCACTCAACGCGCTTCTGTCAATCATATAGTGTCTTAAAATCTAAAAAAATATACGTGTTACATAAGGATCTTGTCTAGTCAAATTCGCAGTCATTTATATGACCTGATGAATTTCACTCGATAGAAAAAAATCGCGAAGTTACCCCTTTTTGGAATGTATTTTCAATACTACGGCTATATTACTGCTGGCTTATATTTTAGCCAGACTAAATAGGTTACCAGGCAGCCTAATATTAATCTTTCATAGAATTCTGTATCCAATCCAGATACGAATATACGTTGGTATACATGTCTGGCTGCGATGATCCGCATTTTGCAATGATGTAACTCATGATGCCGACAAGATGGAAGTGCCCTCCTTGTTTCACCACCATTGGACCACCAGAGTCGCCAAAACACACGCCCTGGCCGCCCCCGCTGGCCGCACAAAGTATGCTTCCAGTCACCGGAGCGTATATTCGCCTGCAGGTAAAAATGGATCATAAATAATGGCACAATGAAAAAATCACCGTGATCTGTCGTCAAAAAGTATTAGAGTACTTTTACATAACGAGCGCGGCGCGGGTGAGCCATGGTTGTGCGTTGAGCTATACATGCACTTTGACTATGTGTGCGTGAGCGTAGGAGCTATGAGTTAACGTTGTATATGTGTTCGCATGTGTCACAACTACAACAATGGCCTACCCGCTCGTGAGATAAAAGTACCTACTATATCTACTGTGTCTTTTCACGGAGGAACAAAGTTACAAAATCACGTAGATACTTCTTATAACTTTACCTCTGGAATCAATCGCACGTTTATTGTCAAAGCATTGAGGTATCTACATGTTTCTTTTGGTCGCGAAATTGACGACTATCTTGTACGAATTGCGACTTTAGGAGCAGAAGTAGAATTCACAGAATGTGAGTGCTAACTGTTCCTAATGTTCCTATTACTCTGTGACTCCCAGAGTAATGCGGAGTGACAAGGTCCATGTGATTTATTTGGAACCTACTGAACAAGCACCCCTTCACTTTAGGTGTTACAGATAGCCCTCTCTGCAGAGCTTGTATGGAGGACGAAGAGACAGCCACCCACGTCATCCTGACCTGACATGCCCAGGGGTGGGCAGCATACCGGGCAAAACATCTCGGTCACCGAGGTCACTACCAGAAGTCGTCGGCAACGTAAAGGGTCTGCTAGGCTTTCTGGTAGAGTTGGGTTGGCACGAGTAACGTTGTCAACCCACCACGCAAAATAGGCGCATTTGATTTTGACTTCGAGTTGCGGAAAACCAGCCCGGGTAAACCTATAAACCTTAGAACCGGAGCGACAGTAACGGTGCTCGAAAAGTAACGCTTTTCCTCATGTCTATGCCTGCCGGTGTTCGGGGTGTATACCTGCAGGTGTTCGGGGCCATCACTCTCACTTGGGCATGACGTTTGACATCCGATGGTTGGCCGTGTTCAGTGTTGCCCCAGCCCGTAATGATGACTTGCGCCCCTTCGTACTTGGGGTCGTTGATGTTGAAAGAAGGCAGACGGATAGGACGGATGTAGCCTGGAACAAAATACAATGTTATAAGGTTGTCTGGAAGAGATCGCTTTTTGGCGATAAGACCGCCTGTTGTTGCCTTAGTTAGTCTTAAGTTTATTTTGTTATAATTTCACTTTGTGGTGCACAATACAGTATTATTATTATTAATATTATGAGGTGAAATATGAGGTGAGGAGGCCTGTTGTCTACTTCTACCTACATGTTGTTTTGATTCTGCATGTAACTGATTCATTTGTGTGAGGTGTGCAATAATAGTACATTACTTACCAAGGGCGGTAAAACAAAGAATGTCTCAGATAACAGGTAATATACGATCTGAGCTTTCTTCATTACCGTCCGTGGTAAGTACAAAATGTTATGTCACCCTCTGGCCAGGAAGTGGGATTTTTTGCGCGCAAAGCGTGCAGTAATTGCTACTTTATGGCCAGGTGTGGCGTAAAGAGTATTTGTAGTACTATCGACGTCAAGGTAGTGACCATAAGTAGGCCTTATGTCGGTCGCAATAAGGCTCACGGACGGTCAGTTAACTGTGTCTTCGATAGTTTATTGTGCACTGAATTCTCTATTCTGCCGTAGTCAAGAGAGAAATGTTACCCGTGCTAGGAGCCGATCCTTTCAGCCTCAACATAGCGATGTCGTTCTTGAGTGTCCTTCCCTGCTCGGGCCTCTGGTAGCCGCTGTGGATAGTGATCTTGTCGGGGTGCATCCGAACGTTCTGGACGCACTGGCTGCCGACGCAGTCGGTGGGGAACGTCCTGGTATTGTGCTCCGCCAGAACGACGCTCACGCTGTTCAAATTGAATTCGATTGAAATATAAAAATCACCAATTATCCCGCCGGTTTAATGCCATCAACTCATCAAGTTGGCGGACTCCTGGCGCTTTTTTAAAATGCCCGACATTTTATAAAACTCACATTAGATTTTGAATCCTCACGCTTGGACGTTAAGGTCGCTTTTTGAACGGATTAATTTGATACAATTTGGCAGCTATTATGTTAATCGGACTTACTCCTCGTAATTTTTAATCGGGAAGTCCACGCAGTGAGCCGCAGTAACCACATGCCGCAAGCTGACGAGAGACGCTCCGCACGAGGCTACGTTGGTCTGTGCTCCAACCTGGAATTTGATGCTAAGGTACGCAACCCAAGGGTACTGCCCGAGGCCCGTAGAAGTGCCGGCTGAAACAAATTAAAGATTTCAATACATGAATATATAAAAAACATGATTCAACATATATAACAAACATGGTTATGTCTGTATTTTAGAGTTATTTAACCCAAACTTGCGACTTTCTGGCATTCGCTGCCAGTCGCTCTAGCCTATTAGGTATGAGAAAAAAATATATAGATTTTTTTTGTTAATACCTGTGATATATTTCTCAGGGTCGGTATGAGATGCGTTTTTGTCAGTTGATGAACCATGAAAGCCATCGCTCAGTTGGCGCGAACTGCCACCAGCAATCCTACAAGAACCGACATCAACCAACGCAAACAAAATGGCCGCTACTAAATAAACTGTTTTAGGCATATTCAATGTTATATCTCTAACTCGTCACATAAAACATGTCTTCTCGAGTGAGAGTTTACGACTGAAGTGCTGGCGTATGTGGCAGACATGGATATTTATATGTAACAAAATAATGCCTATGGGAAAATACATTATTTCACACGTCTTTTACACATAGTCGGTAATAGTCCAACAACGTAAATGCAATGATGCACGCAGTAAATAATATTAAATGCAATGAAATAATTTTAAATCATATTACCTATACGGGAAACATTAATTGGTAATTACGCACAAAACCCTATAGTGACGATATGAGTGAGCTTTGTCACCTAGGTACGATGTAATTAATACACTATTTGACAAAAAAAAATTATAGTGCTATTCGAACCAGTTTTCATAGACGATCAAATGTCTTAGTTGCCGTACATTTTTATTAGGTACATAGTTGCCGTACATTTTTTTTTTTTTTTTACTTAAGTATTCTATTCATACCTTTTGTTTGACTTTGGATGACAAAAAAATACATAATTTTCCGAATTTTCGATGTTAAATATCTTTTTTCTACTTTGGTAAAAGTTGATTATTTTCAATTCAATGTGATATTTTGATGGTTTACTATCCATAAAGTGACACCATGTTACAAATTTTAACATGTGTCAAATAGTCTATTATAATCGCAAGACGTTCGCTGCTGGAGATAGAACTCCCCCAAAGAGCACAACAGAGAGAACAAAAAACTGTATTCTTAATAAACTCAATGGGTTGCAAAGTTAAGCCTGATTTAGGTAAAGTACCTACACTGGTTCGAGTCCCATGTAAAGTTCAAATATGAGCATTTTTTTGATCTATTGATTCACGTAATTAGGTACTCTACTCGAGATTAATACTGACTGGGGTTTTGAATACCTAAACGATATTTATAGATATAGGCTTTGGAAGCCTAATAGAAGCTAGTTAATTAAGAACAATTAAATTTAGTAGTTATGTATATGCGTGACACGGTTTTATTTAACTCTAGCGACCCGCCCCGGCTTCGCACGGATGCCATATACATATAAATAAACTTTCCTCTTGAATCCATATACATTGTAGTCTTTGGGTCTACAGCTCACAGAGCCACTAGTTTATGGTGCCCTGGTAAGTACGTTTTCATTGTGAACTAAGAGTATTCCTCCGTGGTGGTCAAAAGTACTTAGATGGAATATACTTCTCCCGTCCAACCGGGTTAGGACTTGGACTACCGGACATTTCGTGATACCGGTATTAATACCGGTATTGGCATCTTCAATACCGGGATCCCGGGATCCCGGTATTTTTCGGATAAACATTGAAAGGTACGAAACGTTCAAAAAAAAACACCAAATGTTCGATTAATAACGTTATTATTATGCATGCATATTACAATACGATTTTTAATAATCATGTCACTTGATAACCAGTCTCCTTTTCTCTCATTTGACAAGTTGGCTTCATCAAATATGTTACATATAAAAATTCTAGCTACAGTGATATTGTAACAAAAACAGAGTAGCACTAAAAGCACATTGCATAACAGATAACATTTAAACATTTCAAACTTTGGCATAATAAAAACTAAGATTACTTATACGTAAAACGTAATAATTTAAAACTCAAATAACATGTCGAAATTTACTTAGATTAAAATGAGTCAACCAACACTATACAACTAAGTAAGATTAATCTAAAAGCATAATGAATAAAAATATAAATATTTTACGGAATTTTAAATCACGTATTAGATTATTATAAATCACAGATAACATTTAGGTAAATAATTGTATACTTGTATAGTGTTGGTTGACCGATTTTAATTAGAGCTAAGAAAATCTCGACTTGTTATTTGATTTTAAATTATAACTTTGTTACATTAAGTAATCTTAGTTTTTGATTATGCCAAAGTTTGTAATGTTTAGATATTATCTGTTATGCGAGTTGCTGTTAGTGCTACTCTGTTTTTGGTACAAGATCACTGTAGCTAGATTTTTTATACGTACATTTGTTAAACACAACTTGTCAAATGAGAGATATGATTATTAAAAATACTTACTATTGTAATATGCATGCATCATAATAATAATGTCATCAGCATCATCATCAGCCTATATACGTCCCACTGCTGGGCACAGGCCTCCTCTCAATGTTATTAAGGCCGGGTTAATAGTAAAAATCTGATTTGGTAAACGGTTTTATTTCGAAATACTACATATTAAAAATGTAAAAAAAATACGATGTTATATTTGAGACCTTTATCTAGTGCTGTCGGATGTCCGTTACACAATTTGCAAAACTTTGTTCGATAGAAAAAAATTCCAAACATACCTCTATTTTCTATCTTAAATAGTAGTTTATGCAACTGGTACATAATGAGGGGCATTAAAACACGAGTGTGTTTTATGAAACGAGCCGAAGGCGAGTTTCATAATAAGGTCACACGAGTGTTTTAATGCCTAATTATGTACAGTTGCATACACTACTTTATCTACATCCATATATTAAATCCTCTTTCATGTGTTTCGTGTGGGCACTTCTCGCCGGCGTGCGCCATGTTTGCGCCGACAGGCCGGCCCGCGCCTCCGCCGCCAGCCCGCAGCTGTGTCTTAATTTTGTACGTGATCTGGTTAAAGTGTTATTTTTCGTGATCTAATAGGAGACGCACGCAACAGCCGCACAGTATATTATAAAGCGGGGTCTTATCTACGGTATTTGAACTTATAAAAGAGGATTTACTATATGGGTGTAGATAAACTCATTTTATTTCAATCTTAGGTAACATGATGAGTAGAAAATAATACTAAAATAAACGTATTTGATGGTATGAGGGATGTCGGGATTAATATTGTTAATATAGTAAGCCATGTATTTTTCTCACCCAAAAATGTACTAAAAATTTACGAAAATTACGCGCACAGTTCCGTAGAGAGTGGGATGGTCAATTGCAAACTCACGCGTGTTAGAGCGGGACATTTGCAATGGAAGAACCTCGCCTTAATCAAAAATTTGGTGTTTTTCTTTCGTTTCGTACCTTTCAATGCTTTTCCAAAAAATACCGGGATCCCGGTATTTGAAATTAAATACCGGTATTGAAATGTGCTCTGAATAAGGCGGTATCCCTGGATCCCGAAATACCGGGATCCCGGTATTGAAAGCCCTACTACCAACTTAGATCCCATGACACCATCCTCGTGCAGGTACCTCAACTAGGGCGGCGCCTCCCCCGCCGCGCCCGTCCCCCGCCTATGATTAGCCGCAGGTATTCCTGTAGTTTCATGGTGCCCTGGTACTTTCGTCTGTAACGATTAAAACGATTTGTATCTGGGAGTCGATGCATGCATCAACAATATCAACATGGTATAGTCAGCATCAAAAGTAGCGACACATATGAAGGCGTCAAAAGTCTTTATTACAAGGGAATAAGAACTTTTGACATCTTTATAAGTCAAGTTACTTTTGATGCTGACTGTACAGTGTACATACAAATTGTTTTGAAATAGTGCCTTAAACATTTAAAAGGGATTGCTTGGTAAATACGCATAGCATAGATTCATATTTATTGCCGTAAAACGCTGGGATAGTGGTAAATACCAGTTTTTCATACAAAGTCCGGAGATTTCCATGACCACTCTGATACACGATTTACGGTTACTTACCATAGTTAAATACCAATTTGACAAAACAGTAGTAGGAGATTCTGATTATTCCCGTTTTCCAAATAGAAACTGGGATGTCATGGATATGTGGTTCCCACTAGTCCTGTTGATGAAACTTCCATAATTGTTTAATCGAACTCAAAGCATTGATGCAGGAATGTTCTTAGTTTAATATGAGAAAGTACCAGGGCACCATATAGTAAGAGTAATAAGCGGCTGCTCTCCAGAGACTCCCAGATGGATGCATGTCATATATATTTTTCGCAAAAGAAAATGTGCATAATTTGAGTAGAATGTAAAGACTACAGTCCCCCATTTAAAACATCTAGTGGTGTGAAAACGAGGTACTCTAATTATGCGACATGTAGTGAGGAATAAGCCAAACTATTTAGTGTGTTACTTCATCACTAGAAGGCGCTAAAATTAATGCATAAGACCTGACATATAGTGGTGAAAAGCCAAACTATGTAGTTTGTTTCTTGTTCACTAGATGGCCCTAAAATCAATGTATAAGACCTGACATCTAGCGCTAAAAAGCTGAACTATGTGGTTTGTCTTTACGTCACTGGATGGCGCTAAAATTAATGAATGTGTCCTGACATCTAGCGGTGAAAAGCCAAACTATTTAGTGTGTTACTTGATCACTAGATGGCGCTAAAATTAATGTATAAGATCTGACATCTAGCGGTGAAAAGCCAAACTATTTAGTGTTACTTGATCACTAGATGGCGCTAAAATTAATGTATAAGACCTGACATCTAGCGGTGACAAGCCAAACTATGTATAGTTTGTTTCTTGTTCACTAGATGGCGCTAATATTAAATTTTGTGCTGACATCTAGCGGTGAAAAGCCGTACTATATAATTGTTTTCGCGGGCACACTAGATGGCGCTGATTTTATGTTATGTTTCGACATTTAGCGCTGAAAAGTAATACTATAATTGTTTATCTACAATTCTACACCCATATAGTAAATCCTCTTTAATAAGTTCAAATAATATACAGCTTTATAATATACCGTACAGGAAGCTTCCCGGGGCTGAGAGCGCGTTGAGAAACGACACTAAATATAATACCATTACGAGATCACGTAGAACCTTAATGCCACATCTGCGGGTTGGCGGCGGCAGGCGGGCCGGCCTGTCGAGGCAAACATGGCGTACGCCGGCTCAACGTGCTCACACGAAACACCACATGAAAGAGGATTTAATATATGGATGTAGATAAAGTAGTGTATGCAACTGTACATAATTAGGCATTAAAACACTCGTTTAAAAATTAAAATACTACTTACCCTAGCTGATCCATACAACATACTATAAAACGTCATGCTTTACGATTTTATTGTCGATTTACCGATGAAGTAGCGAATGTGCCGCGCAAGGCATGTTGCATTTGTCATTTTCCTTTGTCGTATATTGGCCTGGATTGGATACTAACTGTAACTAGATAGACTAGATATGTTACTAGTATAGTATTGTAGGTAGGTGACAATAAAAACGCCCCCAAAGAAGGATGCAAGGGGCAGCGCCGGCCCTAGCCCTAAATCCGGGTGGTGCGAGATGGCCATTGGGCCCCCTTTGATTTAAATTTTTCCACGTTGCCAGTTTGGCGCCCCTTGATATCCGGTGGCTGGCGCCCCTTGACATCCGGCGCCTGGCGGGTCCGCGCCATCTGCCCACCCTTGGGCTATATTCCTGCCGCCCTGGGCCATGGCCATGGCCCCCTTGGCCCTAGGGTAAATACGCCCCTGGTTCCACGAATAAATCATTCGCGAATAAGAATAATCATTCGAGAAATTATTCGTCATTCGCGAATAAATTGGTTATTCTTATTCGTCATTGGAATAAATTTTGCCCATCTCTGGTTAGGTACAAGGCTTGGCCAAGTACCAGTACCTACCTAAAGTTCAGTCATCACTTTTGGGTTTTAAATTACGTTACGATTTACTAAAAACCCACTTTATATTGTTGTATAATTGCCTAACAAAAACAATGCAAGGAAGTAGAAGGTATTTATCAAGTACGTAAATAGGCAGGTACTCATTACTCAGAAGAAATACCCGAGAAATATAAATGAAAGTCAGACAGGCGTGTAATTCATTAACCCTTTGACCGCCAAAAACCTATAAAGTGGTTGTGTGTCGTCGTGCCCACCACGCCAACAACCACTTAAAAGGTTGGAGTGAAGGTGTACTTTGATGATTGATCATGAATAAAATCATTTATGAACTGTTTCATTTTGTTTTTATTGGTTTAGACATTACACCAACATTAACCCTAGGGCTGCCATCTCGAATTTCGCCAAACCCGGACAAAGATTCAAAAAACCCGGACATTTGGCGTAAATCGCATTTTTTCCCCGGACGAGTCCAAAAATAATATTTTTAAAAAACAAAACCTTTAAATTCAATGAGGTGCTTCCTTACGTGAAGTGTCCGGTTTTCCCCGGACACTTCTTGACACGCCCCCCGGACAGCCTCCAAACTAGGACAAATCCGGGAAAACCCGGACGGATGGCAGCCCTAATTACACCAATTCAACAGCGCTTGGCGTAGTGGGCATGACGACACACTATCGCTTTGGCGGTCAAAGGGCAAACTTTCTAGGGTGAAGACAAGAAGTGCTTACTGCTTATATGTAGTAAAATTCCTGGCGCGTTCATTTATTTCAACTTTTACATATAGCGTAGTACCTACTTCATAGATAAAAAGGGGTTATAGTAGGTACTTAAACCACCACCAAGGCGAAATATTGTTTATAGATCAACTTCATATGTGTATGTTTCGACGCTTTACTATCTAGATCCCATATTGGCTCGCATGACGAAGCTAGGAAGCTACAAGTCACAACACAATACAACTATAATGGACTTGGTTAGTTAGGTACCAGTATATTCGTCATCGGTCAAGCTTTGCGATATTGACAATTTGTAACTTGTATTAGCCTTGTGAAACGAGTTAAATGGCGTGAAGTTCATATGAGTTCCTTGACATATGTCATGAAAATATAAGAGCCACGGCAGATTAAATTAATCATTAGATGACGTCGCAACTAATAGACATTTAAAGATATTTAGCCAATGAAACACATAGTTATCAATCATACAATATGTATTTAATATAAGATACAGTACTTGTGACAGATGGACAAACCATAGTATTTCAAAATTCTTATAAATCACTACAATGAACAAACTTCAGGGTTCGAAATTAAATTAACATTCACTATTATTATGCCCAAAAATGTGATAAATAAATTGAGGTAGATTACCCACCAACTCGGGGTTCAAATTATAAAATAAATGTCGGATTCACCTTACAGGGATAAGCAAATAAAGACACATTAGACATTATACTATATAATTAAAATATCTACAAATTGAATATAAGTAGTGCACACTATTAGGGATACAGGGTTCCTCATATAGTTACTATTGTATTCTCGTCAAACATTTACAATAAAGGAGAACATTCATATAATAAACGCATTTAATATAGGAAACAAGTAGGAGAATCGCCAATCCGCGCCTCCGCGTCTCGCGAACCAGATTACAGTCTACAGTAATAACAATACTATACTATTTACAATCTCCACGCTTATAGCAAACTATAAGCATTCTGTCAACACATTTGGTTACTCGAGCAAATTGCACTTTTATCCTGGTCAAGGGCATCAAAGTGTAACGAGCTCCCCCCCCCACGAGCCGTCTGCAAGCTGTAATATGCTTCACATCACATTAATTTCATACTTACACGAAGCAGAATAGTCATCAGAATTCTCCGTAACTTAAGAAATACAGGCAGTGAGATATTCACCGATCAAATGTGAATTATGAACACAGTTTATTTAAAACATTATAGACATTGAGAGGTCAAAAATCATGAGAAATCTACTAAACATTGTTGAAGAACACGACATTACTATTTTACTGGTGGCAGTGGTAAAAATATATCTTTTCCTCACTTACGAATATATCAAATTATCTTTTCGATATAATTTAGTCCCTCGCCACAGACAAGGTCTCACAAAATATTTCTCTGCCTAACGATTCGAATTCCTATCTCTAATTAACGGGAGCTAATTTTAATTTAATCCGGATATCATTACTTTATCGATCACTTAATTTTACTGACACTTCCGCGAACGCCAATCCTTATACAATTATACCTAGGTGTACTGACATGGGGATTGGCGAATTTGAAACTTGAGGGACGCGTTACGCCCTAAAAATGTAGCAAAATTAAATTTGTACTTAAGCTTTCTCCTAGGCCAAATATATTACGAAAATTTTGCCGATGACTGCCATCAAGCGTAAATATTATAATAAATTAATAGAAATATTGAGCGAACCCGTCCCAAATTGGGACAAGTACTCTTACGGTCTGATGCAACCTTCACTCCACTGCCGTTCTTATCCTTGAGATCAATTTACAAGTCCATGCTGTTAATCGGATAAAACAAAATACAAATTTCGTCTTTTTGATTTTGGTGTCGAATTTCACTAAAAAAATTAAATTACATTAAAAGCAAGCCAATAAAATATGGCACTACGATCAGTGCTGGAAATAATTACGCTAATTTTTAATTTTAATAAAAAAATAATCAGTTCATTGGAAACGCTCCAAAAAGAAGTCCTAATCGGTTTAAGGATAGCATACGATTCCATAGAGACACCGACAATCAGGCACCAACTTGACTAATAGACAATTTTCCTATTACACCTCTTTGGAAGCGCAGTGCGCCTTCCGCATTTTCTACATACGAGTGACCTCCGACCTCACTTCGCTTAGATACCTACAACTTCTGGTTGTTTGACGAGAGAAAAATCTTCCTACCCACATCAGGATAAGCTGTTTAGATCATATTTTTCCCACGAGTAAAGCATTTTTAATTTTTGTAATGTTGACTTTATGTTAGATCAGAGTTCACAATAGTCGCGTTTATAGCTTGACCACAATACCCTGATGTAGGTAGACAGACAGTCTGCAACCACTAAGTCAGACATTCGCAATAAACAAGCCGCCCAAGGCTCCTTACTTATACACGGACTACTCCCCATTACGCTAAGATCGCTTTACATACTGCTACGAGTCTACACCCCTAAACCGGCTAATACAATAACTTCGAAAAGCGAGAATCGGAAAAATACGGTGGTGTCTATTTATTGTTTCGTTTTACATTCAAGTTACACCATTTATACACACACAATTCACTCTAACTTAACACTAGAGGCACTAACTAAAAACACTAGCGAGATCGTGTGAGCACAGAACACAATTTTCATTCACTTGTATGTTAACCTTATTGCTAAAAAGGCAATTACTCTGACAACTTCTGTATAGTGACATCAAAAAGTTTAACATCTAAATTCTGCTATGGACATTAAAATATCAAAATCATTGGCATGGTAGGTTTGATAGCTGTATAATTATTGCATTACATTGTCTCTAGATTGTCAGCTTACATGTTACTGCTAATTAGTCCAAAATTGGTGTAACTTACTCGCCGAGATTAAAACAATGAACAACGCCATTTAGTAATTATTATTCATCTATATCCGCACACAATTATTGCTTTCTTGACTGAACACACTGAGAAATTCCTCAGTTAGGATAGCTACATCGAATAAAAACTGTTTGATTGAGATTATTTGCGGAAGTCAATTCATTTAGGACCAAGATCAGTAGATCCCTTCTGGGCAGACTTTTCAAATTCAAAATAATCTGTAAAATCAATAGATATCAAACAACTAAACATCTTATTAATAAGCTATTTCACCGTCATCAAATTTAAGTTATCCTCTTGTCGGTGGAGTATTTTCAATTTTTCTCTCAATAAGCTAACTATTAGTAAGGTGATAAATATATAAAATTATATGATGAGGTTGACTCCGCAAACTCATCTCATTACAAGTTGCATTTAGATTCAGGTGACAGCACAAAATACATCAACTTTTGGTCAATACAATATTAAGTATTTCTCAATACATCGTTTACATAGATTTCTGGTATTTTTATAGAAGAACCTACCTTTATTCATTCAAATATGGCTTGTCTAACAAAGAAATATACATTAATCAAGACCAAGCAAGCAGGAAGAAAGTCGACATTTTATCAGTAATTCTTTATTGTTTGAATTGTTTCAAAACGAATGTTCTTCCTATTCTTTCCAATCTCGGAGAAAATGACGACAATAGTTTTAAGAGCAACAATAGAAGTATTTCACCGGTCTAATTTCTTCCTGTTCGCCAACGAACTTAACTAATAAATAGTACTTGAATGTGCGTGGCAGTGAACACCGGTCGTTTATCTATAAAGTATCTTATCACAAAACGTTTATTGCTAACAATACACTAGTCGTTGCTACCATTACGGCAGTATAGTTACAATTAACACAACATTGGCAGTGTCGTTTTGATCGACCACAGCCGTAATGCAACTGGCTTCGGTATTTTCATTTGGTTATTGAGAGAGAACGAGCATATTCGGACATTATAGTCGTATCGAAGCAAATTACATTACGACCGTGGCGAACAATTGAACATAAACTAGACAGTTGTTGATTCTGTAAAGCGTCATTGGACATTGCTCCGGCCGATTAGAACACAAGGATGGACAGTAAACGTCCAATATAATTGAACTGTACTATAACCCCTAACACCCAACTGCGAGTCTGATATGACGCGGGAGCGGGTTACAAAGTGAACACTTCTCCGGCACCGAGCCAGGATGGAGGCACTTCGCGCCTAACTAACTAATCGACACCTAAACCGTTTCCACAAAACAATTGGCACGAAATAAAAGCGGAAGCGAAACGCGGGGCGAACCGGGGCACACCGATAAAGCGAACTCAAATATATTCTAAGTCAAACGAACGTCCGTCACTATACGCTAATATGTACAACGTTGGCAGTGATACGTGCGCTGGTCGCTCTTACTCTACTTACCTTAAAAATATTCAGACTACTCCGTCGGAACAACCTTTAAACTACTAAATCGCCTATGTTACATCGAATACTCGAGCCGAACTCCTTACGCGACTTTATACACTTCGAGTTAAATATGTACAAGTTTGTTCGGACCGCCGAGCGCGCGGCCATTCAATATCATTATAAAAAAGTAAGCATCAGTCTTGTGAATAAAATTTTACCTCTGCTACAGATACTACGTCTAATACCGCGGACCGTCAACGAATCTTTGGCGCGAATTCCCTAAGTGCGATACACCGGGCGGTGTAGAATCAACATCTGTCGGACCCGCTCTTCTCCTCCACCCATAACTACCCTCCTATGTACATCTGCGGAGCTAGCGGGTTTTTATCGGGTTAACAGACTACTTAAGCTCTTACAGATAGAGCGAGGAGCGTCTCCGAGTGATACTCTCTGCTATTAAAGCAGGGGGCTAGCACAACTGCAACTGCGACGCGAATCTACCCTGCTCGTTTCTAATTCACACAGTTTGAGCGAGATAGGAATCGCTACGTCGCGCGAGATACGACTTGACAGCAAGTCGTGCTAGCCCACCAGAGCCACATTACCTCTCGATCGACCCCTGTGTATCGGGGCAAGCATCAGATCGAGCCGGCCGGGCGGAGCTAGGAGTGAACCTCTCGGAGCCGCCCCTCCCCGGCGCCGCGCCGCCCTACCGGCCGCACGGCCAGAAGGCGTTCCCGCCGTACCTCCGGCCCAGCTTCCGCTTCTTGGCCCCGCTCACTTCCACCTTGGGCTCCTCCTGGTAGAGGATGGGGTGGCTGGTCGCGCTGCAGTCGCCGTCCTTCTTCTTCAGCAGGTTGTTGAGCAGGCGCGAGGAGGCGCAGGCGCGCGGGCCGGGCTTGCGCGGCGCGGGCAAGGGCGCCGGCAAGGGAGCCGGCAAGGGCAAGGGGGCGGGGGCCGCGCGGTACGACGCGCAGAACTGGGAGTACAGCGCCACCTTGGGATTTAAACACAATCATGTAAAAACTGTGAAGAAAAGCATCGCGAGGAAGCCTGCATTTATCTGCGAAACAACACAAGTTGCTACACAGGTTGCCAGAGCTCCCGAGGATGCACTGTGTTGAGAGCGAGGGGCCTAAATTTGTCCCTTCTTCTGTCGACACAGTGAATCCTCAAATTTTATAAAGGGTCGGCAACGCGCACGTGACTCCCTTGGAATTGCGAGTCTTGGCTGCGGTGTCCGCTTATCATCTGGTGGATCGTACGCTAGTTTGCCTCCGTCGTTGTAATAAAACAACACAAGTGTACGTGAAGTCGCTAGCGCGTGAACTGTGAAGAAAACTTGTGCCCAGAGGATCTATAATGGCCGCGCAATAAACGACAAGATAAAGCATCTGTCACTTTCTATAGAGTGGTATCAGAAGTGACAGATGCTTTATCTTGTCGTTTATTACGCTATCGCGCGACCATCAAAGACCCTCTGGCCACAAGTCTTCTTCACAGTTCACACGCAAGCCCAGGGGACGACCATAATAGCTACGGGGCCAGGAGAGACATACGTTCGACACCCACTTCTCCTAGATATCAAAACTAATTAGTCTTCCGATGCCTCAATTCCAAAACGGCTATTTTCTGAAATCTTATGTACATGCGCAAACCAACCTTAGTGTGCGCGGGCAGCGACGCGATCTCTACGCGCTTGATGCGCTTGACTTCGCTCTCGGGCACCCATTCGTCCTCGAGCCTGCAAATATAAACGAGCTCAGTTATCTCGCCGGGTAGTGCCACACTGAGGGGTAGCTGCAAACACAAATTACACTTGATATTCTCAACTGAAAAATGGCAGCATATCGGAGCTACAAATTATTTAAAATTATGTAAGCACGCTCGTTGCTTGAGGCGTATTGTGACCGAATTTATCATGCGATATCGACAAAATATCTTTCATCTTTTCGAAACGGAACAAGACGAAAGTATTATTATATCACTCGGTCATTATAAGCCCGCTGGGTGATAGCTAGAACGCGTTTACGTAAGATTGAATAATTTGTCCGCTCCGTTACATTTCGTGTCGATTTTCCGTTGCGCGCAATTCCCTGTCTTCTAACGTTGTGGTTGCAGCGTTTGTGGGTTGCGATCCTGGTTTTCTTTAAATAGACATGACAATGGGCACATGCAATCTATGTAAGCGAGAGTGTAATACAAAAAACTGAAATATAGCAGATGTTCTACATCTATTCGGTCATTATCTTTCAAGAAACCAATTAAATTAACATGGGAAGTGTTAATGTTGCAGACAGATAACTACAGCATGAACGATTGGCCCTGGTCTTGAGCTACTTATTTAGTAATAAGGAACGGCAACCCATACCTAGTTACTAGCAAAAACCGTTCGTTGAAATCCCGCTAGATTCTTCTTATGAACGAGTCTGTCAAATATATGAAACTTGTTAAACATTTACACCCTTATTCATAAAATTACCACGCATGTGTTAGTTAAAATGGTTATGTCTCTTTCTTCGAGGACACTACTTTAAACCTGTTAACTAACATGAGTTTAACAGTTTATGAATAACGACATTAGTTTATATGCTAGCAACTTTATGGAGACCTGAGAACCCGTGTGGCACTTGGTGGCAACATGGAGCATGCTCAAGCATATGTTGCAGAGGACCAATGCATGTTGCGAAAATGCCAATCGGGAAGTAACAGCAATAGTATAGCTAAGTATACCAAATGCTATGATTTTTTTTATGAAATGCACATGATCCTCAGTTGAAGGCAAGGAATAAGCGCTACATATGGTTATGAAGTGCATAGCAACAAAAAAATAATACCTGAATGGAGCTGACTCATAGACTGAACCTCTTTTGAAATGAATGATCAGGTGAGAGCAACCTAATAAGGAATGACATAAAGAATAAAAGAGAACATGAACATTGTACGTCTAAGACCCACCTGGTTTACCTGATTCACACACAATTTACATTTAATTTACTCGAAACCAGGGATCGGATACCGGTATTATTTTCAAACCGGTTTCGGCCATTGACCCCAAACCGAAATGAATAGCGTTTGTGGTTTCGTTCTTGTTTCTGGTTTTCGGCACTCAAAACCGGTTAGTGAAGGAACTGTTCCGGGCCCAATTTCGTTTCCGTGGAACGAAATTAACCGGTTTTCGACGGAGACAACCAGTCTCAACTCGAATTTTTGACAGAGGCCGCCAAGGGTTACTATTATTCGCAGCGGGAGTGCGCTTACAATTTATTTAAAAGCTAATTTATAATTAGGGTTCCGTACCAAAAAGGTAAAAAAGGAACCCTATTGGTTTCACTTTGTCTGTCTGTCTGTCTGTCTGTCTGTCTGTCTGTCTGTCTGTCTGTCACATCGCTAAATATCTCAGGAACTACTTATCCTATCGATTTGAAATTTGGAATAGTTATAAACAAGGGTAACCCAGATACATAGAAGATGGTTTTTTAAATTATTTTATTTTATTTTCTGTGAATAATGACAGATAAAAGGGGGTTCAAAATTTTAAAGTCTGGCAACTATGTCAAGTGGGGTATCATATGAAAGGGCTTGACTTGTACATTCCAAAACAGTTTTTAGTTTTTTTTTTCGTTGGGGAAATTTCGATTTACGAGGGAAAATGTAAAAAAAAATACCATTCCCCCCCCCTTATCTCCGAAGTTTACGAAGAAAAAAATTTGAAATTATTACACAACATTAATATGCATGTATATTTTACAGGAAAATTATAGCCATAGCTCTATCTAGTTTTTCTTTTTTTTAATCATCAAAAAACTTTTCTATACTAAGTTTGTAATTTAATCACCTTTGTATATATTTTTGTTTTATATTTAAATTTACAAAATTACGTTGAAAATACCTTCTTTCAAATAAAAAAACAATTATTGAAATCGGTTGATGTGATAAAGAATTATCCTTGAAAAACCAACATACGTACTAAGTTATTCAGTCGCGCAAATTAGTAACACAATGCGCCGATAGATGGTGCTGTCATGTTTTTTTTTAAGATTGTTCCTGAATTAATGGGGTCGGGACGGGTACACAACTACATATTCAAGAACTGTGTACGGAACCCTCGGTGCGCGAGTCGGACTCGCACTTGACCGGTTTTTTTTATATTAAATTTTACCACTAGACCTGATGTCGAGGGTCTGATGATGTAGCAGGAAGAGAGCCACTGGAACTACCTAACGGAAAGTGATAAAGTAGTCGAGTTTGGGCTTGTTTGTTTTGTTGTCTTGAGTACTTACCACTGGACCTGATGTCGAGGGTCTGATGATGCAGCCGGAAGAGAGGCACTGGAACTGCCTAACGGAAAGTGCTAAAGTAGTCGAGTTTGGGCTTGTTTGTTTTGTTGTCTTGAGTACTTACCAATGGACCTGATGTCGAGGGTCTGATGATGCAGCCAGAAGAGAGCCACTGGAACTGCCTAACGGAAAGTGATAAACTAGTCGAGTTTGGGCTTGTTTGCTTTGTTGTCTTGAGTACTTACCCCTGGACCTGATGTCGAGGGTCTGATGATGCAGCCGGAAGAGAGGCACAGGAACTGCCTAACGGAAAGTGATAAAGTAATCGAGTTTGGGCTTGTTTGTTTTGTTGTCTTGGGTACATACCACTGGACCTAATGTCGAGGGTCTGATGATGCTGCCGGAAGAGAGCCACTGGAACTGCCTAAAGGACAGTGCTACGGTAGTTGAGTTAGGGCTTGTTTGTTTTGTTGTCTTGAGTACTTACCACTGGACCTGATGTCGAGGGTCTGATGATGCAGCCGGAAGAGAGGCACTGGAACTGCCTAACGGAAAGTGATAAAGTAGTCGAGTTTGGGCTTGTTTGTTTTGTTGTCTTGAGTACTTACCAATGGACCTAATATCGATTGTCTGATGATGCAGCCAGAAGAGAGCCACTGGAACTGCCTAACGGAAAGTGATAAAGTAGTCGAGTTTGGGCTTGTTTGTTTTGATGTCTTGAGTACTTACCACTGGACCTGATGTCGAGGGTCTGATGATGCAGCCGGAAGAGAGGCACTGGAACTGCCTAACGGAAAGTGATAAAGTAGTCGAGTTTGGACTTGTTTGTTTTGTTGTCTTGAGTACCTACCAATGGACCTGATGTCGAGGGTCTGATGATGCAGCCAGAAGAGAGCCACTAGAACTGCCTAACGGAAAGTGATAAAGTAGTCGAGTTTGGGCTTGTTTGTTTTGTTGTCTTAAGTACTTACCCCTGGACCTGATGTCGAGGGTCTGATGATGCAGCCGGAAGAGAGGCACTGGAACTGCCTAACGGAAAGTGCTAAAGTAGTCGAGTTTGGGCTTGTATGTTTTGTTGTCTTGAGTACTTACCAATGGACCTGATGTCGAGGGTCTGATGATGCAGCCGGAAGAGAGGCACAGGAACTGCCTAACGGAAAGTGATAAAGTAATCGAGTTTGGGCTTGTTTGTTTTGTTGTCTTGGGTACATACCACTGGACCTAATGTCGAGGGTCTGATGATGCTGCCGGAAGAGAGCCACTGGAACTGCCTAAAAGACAGTGCTACGGTAGTTGAGTTTGGGCTTGTTTGTTTTGTTGTCTTGAGTACTTACCACTGGACCTGATGTCAAGGGTCTGATGATGCAGTCGGAAGAGAGGTACTAGAACTGCCTAACGGAAAGCGCTACGATAGTCGAGTTTGGGCTTGTTTGTTTTGTTGTTTTGAGTACTTACCACTAGACCTGATATCGAGGGTCTGATGATGCAGCCGGAAGAGAGTCACTGGAACTGCCTAACGGAAAGTGATAAAGTAGTCGAGTTTGGGCTTGTTTGTTTTGTTGTCTTGAGTACTTACCAATGGACCTAATATCGAGGGTCTGATGATGCAGCCAGAAGAGAGCCACTGGAACTGCCTAACGGAAAGTGATAAAGTAGTCGAGTTTGGGCTTGTTTGTTTTGTTGTCTTGAGTACTTACCCCTGGACCTGATGTCGAGGGTCTGTTGATGCAGCCGGAAGAGAGGCACAGGAACTGCCTAACGGAAAGTGATAAAGTAATCGAGTTTGGGCTTGTTTGTTTTGTTGTCTTGGGTACATACCATTGGACCTAATGTCGAGGGTCTGAAGATGCAGCCGGAAGAGAGGCACTGGAACTGCCTAACGGAAAGTGATAAAGTAGTCGAGTTTGGGCTTGTTTGTTTTGTTGTCTTGAGTACTTACCAATGGACCTAATATCGAGGGTCTGATGATGCAGCCAGAAGAGAGCCACTGGAACTGCCTAACGGAAAGTGATAAAGTAGTCGAGTTTGGGCTTGTTTGTTTTGTTGTCTTGAGTACTTACCCCTGGACCTGATGTCGAGGGTCTGATGATGCAGCCGGAAGAGAGGCACAGGAACTGCCTAACGGAAAGTGATAAAGTAATCGAGTTTGGGCTTGTTTGTTTTGTTATCTTGGGTACATACCATTGGACCTAATGTCGAGGGTCTGATGATGCTGCCGGAAGAGAGCCACTGGAACTGCCTAAAGGACAGTGCTACGGTAGTTGAGTTTGGGCTTGTTTGTTTTGTTGTCTTGAGTACTTACCACTGGACCTGATGTCGAGGGTCTGATGATGCAGTCGGAAGAGAGGTACTGGAACTGCCTAACGGAAAGTGCTACGATAGTCGAGTTTGGGCTTGTTTGTTTTGTTGTTTTGAGTACTTACCACTAGACCTGATATCGAGGGTCTGATGATGCAGCCGGAAGAGAGTCACTGGAACTGCCTAACGGAAAGTGATAAAGTAGTCAAGTTAGGGCTTGTTTGTTTTGTTGTCTTGAGTACTTACCACTGGGCCTGATGTCGAGGGTCTGAAGATGCAGCCGGAAGAGAGGCACTGGAACTACCTAACGGAAAGTGATAAAGTAGTCGAGTTTGGGCTTGTTTGTTTTGTTGTCTTGAGTACTTACCAATGTACCTAATATCGAGGGTCTGATGATGCAGCCAGAAGAGAGCCACTGGAACTGCCTAACGGAAAGTGATAAAGTAGTCGAGTTTGGGTTTGTTTGTTTTGTTGTCTTGAGTACTTACCCCTGGACCTGATGTCGAGGGTCTGATGATGCAGCCGGAAGAGAGGCACTGGAACTGTCTAACAGAAAGTGATAAAGTAGTCGAGTTTGGGCTTGTTTGTTTTGTTGTCTTGAGTACTTACCACTAGACCTGATGTCGAGGGTCTGATGATGCAATCGGAAGAGAGGTACTGGAACTGCCTAACGGAAAGTGATAAAGGTAATCGAGTTTGGGTTTGTTTGTTTTGTTGTCTTGAGTACTTACCAATGGACCTAATATCGAGGGTCTGATGATGCAGCCAGAAGAGAGCCACTGGAACTGCCTAACGGAAAGTGATAAAGTAGTCGAGTTTGGGCTTGTTTGTTTTGTTGTCTCGAGTACTTACCCCTGGACCTAATGTCGAGGGTCTGATGATGCAGCCGGAAGAGAGGCACTGGAACTGCCTAACGGAAAGTGATAAAGTAGTCGAGTTAGGGCTTGTTTGTTTTGTTGTCTTGAGTACTTACCACTGGACCTCATGTCGAGGGTCTGATGATGCAGCCGGAAGAGAGGCACTGGAACTGTCTAACGGAAAGTGATAAAGTAGTCGAGTTTGGGAATGTTTGTTTTTTGCAGACCCTCAACATCAGGTCCAGTGGTAAGTACTCAAGACAAAAAAACAAACAAGCCCAGGCTCAACTACTTTATTACTTTCCGTTAGGCAGTTCCAGTGCCTCTCTTCCGGTTGCATCATCAGACCCTCAACATCGGTTCAGTGGTAAGTACTCAAGACAACAAAACAAACAAGCCCAAACTCGACTTCTTTATTACTTTCCGCTAGGCAGTTCCAGTGCCTCTCTTCCGGTTGCATCATCAGACCCTCAACATCAGGTCCAGTGGTAAGTACTCAAGACAAAAAAAACAAACAAGCCCAAATTCCACTCATTTATCACTTTCCGTTAGGCAGTTCCAGTGGCTCTCTTCCGGCTGCATCATCAGACCCTCGACATCAGGTCCAGTGGTAAGTACTCAAGACAACAAAACAAACAAGCCCAAACTTGACTACTTTATTACTTTCCGTTAGGCAGTTCCAGTGCCTCTCTTCCGGCTGCATCATCAGACCCTCGACATTAGGGTGGGCCGATTTTTAAAATTTTGGAATTTAGTAATGTAATAGTGTAATTACGCTGTATGATTTTTTGTAGATTAGGGGAAAAAAAATGAAAAAAAATTGGCATATACTTTTAGCCCTCTACCGACGATTAACTGTCGGAAAATTCAAAAATAAAAAAAGTATACATTTTATATTTTAAGTTTATTTTAACTTAATTATTAATTAAATTACATCTTTTGGTATCAATTATACTTGTTTTTGGTTATTATTTATTATCAGAAGATTTTTTTTTGTGACCCACTTAGACGACGTAAATTGGGTTTTTCAAAAAAATGCTTTTTGACCTATTTAATATATCCAAATTGGTGCTTAAAGTATTTGTCAGAGCTGTCGTGGATTAAACACATTATATAAAGCATAAAAATGATAATGATTAAACCAAAAATATGGCCAAAATTACGTGGCAACATACCCGGAAAAGTGCGAAATAGGACCTTTGACCGTCTATTTAAACCATGAAAAAGTTATATATTTTCAATCAAACCCTGCTTTATTTTAATACTAACATTCGTACTTTTGTATGAAATTATATTTGAAAAATATGTAGTACGATTTTTTTATAATACAGTACATCGGTCGTTTAATAGTAATTTTTTATTTATTAAAAAATTTGGGATATTTTTAATATTGATTATATTAAAAAAGAAATAAATACTAGTGATGATTTCTATTATATTAACATTCGTCTTATATTTTACAAAAATAAACGGGCTAAATACTAGTAATATTATATATTTAAATAATTATCAAATATTTCACTAACTTCAAATTTTTGGCACCTGGTAGAGGGCTAAAAGTAGTACATATTTTTAAATTTGATATAATCACCATAATCTACATATTAAACTGCAACTTTTTATTCCTATTACACTTCGTATTTGGAACTTTTATTTTTTTCCATACAACAACGGCCCACCCTACTCGACATCGGTCCAGTGGTAAGTACTCAAGACAACAAAACAAACAAGCCCAAACTCGACTACTTTATTACTTTCCGTTAGGCAGTTCCAGTGCCTCTCTTCCGGCTGCATCATCAGACCCTCGACATCAGGTCCAGTGGTAAGTACTCAAGACAACAAAACAAACAAGCCCAAACTCGACTACTTTATTACTTTCCGTTAGGCAGTTCCAGTGCCTCTCTTCCGGCTGCATCATCAGACCCTCGACATCGGTCCAGTGGTAAGTACTCAAGACAACAAAAGAAACAAGCCCAAACTCGACTACTTTATTACTTTCCGTTAGGCAGTTCCAGTGTCTCTCTTCCGGCTGCATCATCAGACCCTCGACATCGGTCCAGTGGTAAGTACTCAAGACAACAAAACAAACAAGCCCAAACTCGTCCACTTTATTACTTTCCGTTAGGCAGTTCCAGTGCCTCTCTTCCGGTTGCATCATCAGACCCTCAACATCAGGTCCAGTGGTAAGTACTCAAGACAAAAAAACAAACAAGCCCAAATTCCACTCCTTTATCACTTTCCGTTAGGCAGTTCCAGTGGCTCTCTTCCGGCTGCATCATCAGACCCTCGACATCAGGTCCAGTGGTAAGTACTCAAGACAGCAAAACAAACAAGCCCAAACTCGACTACTTTATTACTTTCCGTTAGGCAGTTCCAGTGCCTCTCTTCCGGCTGCATAATAAGACCCTCGACATCGGTCCAGTGGTAAGTACTCAAGACAACAAAACAAACAAGCCCAAACTCGACTACTTTATCTCTTTCCGTTAGGCAGTTCCAGTGACTCTCTTCCGGCTGCATCATCAGACCCTCGACATCAGGTCCAGTGGTAAGTACTCAAGACAACAAAACAAACAAGCCCAAACTCGACTACTTTATCACTTTCCGTTAGGCAGTTCCAGTGCCTCTCTTCCGGCTGCATCATCAGACCCTCGACATCAGGTCCAGTGGTAAGTACTCAAGACAACAAAACAAACAAGCCCGAACTCGGCTACTTTATCACTTTCCGTTTGGCAGTTCCAGTGCCTCTCTTCCGGCTGCATCATCAGATCCTCGACATCGGTCCAGTGGTAAGTACTCAAGACAACAAAACAAACAAGCCCAAACTCGACTACGTTATCTCTTTCCGTTAGGCAGTTCCAGTGACTCTCTTCCGGCTGCATCATCAGACCCTCGACATCAGGTCCAGTGGTAAGTACTCAAGACAACAAAACAAACAAGCCCAAACTCGACTACTTTATCACTTTCCGTTAGGCAGTTCCAGTGCCTCTCTTCCGGCTGCATCATTAGACCCTCGACATCAGGTCCAGTGGTAAGTACTCAAGACAACAAAACATACAAGCCCGAACTCGACTACTTTATCACTTTCCGTTAGGCAGTTCCAGTGACTCTCTTCCGTCTGCATCATCAGACCCTCGACATCAGGTCCAGTGGTAAGTACTCAAGACAACACAACAAACGAGCCCAATCTCGACTACCGTAGCACTTTCCGTTAGGAAGTTCCAGTGGCTGTCTTCCGTTCCGGCGGCATCATATAAATTAGCTTCTAATCTAAATATTATAAGAGCACACGCACCGCGGGGCCCGCGGGTGATGGCATTACCTGACGACAACGCCTTCAAAAGTGAAAAAGTGACAGTCGTGACATTTTAAACCGGTTTAATAAAGTTCCACGGAACGTTAAAATTCCGTTCTCCTAGAATACTGATAACCGAAATAATTCGTTCTTTCACTAACAGGTATTTTGATAAACCGGTATTATGTAAGAACGAAATCAAACCGGTTTAGGAACAAAATAATACCGGTATTTGGAAACCGGTTCCGATCCCTGCTCGAAACAGTCTGTGCTGCACAGATTAAGAAATACATTAACAAATTAATGTATACTTAACGCTTAAAGAATTAATGAGACATCAGTTTTCTCGATTGTATTGAGTTCTGTATCTGATTCAATTTTTGGGGTGTAATCCCTGATGATCAATTTGTTGTTTCGATTAATTTGGTCTTCCGTGTGAGATCTTTTGAGAGATTGTGTAAGAACATATTATGTCCAAATGTAATTAATTCACATGGTCTAGCGACAATTTTGTATACTGTGCTATCATTAATCCTTGATGTTGTTTATTTAGGGCCTCCCCAAACTTATCGTCGCGGAGTCGGCATAAGCAGAGTTCTTTACTCCACACTGTTCACATTAAGCACGTAGGTAATCGCCGCCGACAGCAGTCGCTCGGGGTCGGCCGAGCCGATCGACGTCTTTTTCGCCCTTATTGCGTAGACACAAAGAGAGTTTTGATCGGCTAACGCCGATTCCACGTCGATAGGTGTGGGGAGACTCTAATGCTTTATAAACGATGTATTTATCAGGCAACCTTTACGACAAGGAAGAAGACATCTAAAATAAATCCAGTCTGTCGTCAACCTAGGCTAAGGGTATTCTGGCCAGCCATTTGCCACAAGGTGTAGCAACACTTTCTTAACTTAGCATTGCTACTAGGTTTGATCCCACGACATTAGGTCGAGTGCTTAACTCAGACCGCGCGGAAGGCGCGCCGCGCCTTTGACATCTCCCCTCTTGCCCCTCTCCCATCGCAGCGCAGGCCAGGACTCATTAAGACGATCGGTCTATAGTGAGCAAGCAATTTCCACCTCGGAGACTTCTATATCTACCGCCATAATTAGCTGGCCAGACTGCCAGACGGCACCTAAAGCACCGGAGTGTCACTCCGTCAGTTCGCCGCGCCGCTGCAAGTCATCCGGAGGTGGAACCATTCAGTGGCTGCCGCGCATTGCTAGCGGACGGTCGTGTCGTCGCGTCATTCGCTTGGTGTGGTCAAAGTGTGTTATTTACCTATTATAATTTGGTGTTGTAAATTGGGGATTTTTTAAATAGTAGTATTAGTTATTCTGCGCCTAAAGCTCGTGTGGAGTGGTGGTGGTGGTGGTGGTGGTGGTGGTATAGTATACTCACACATGCGGCGGGTAGTAGGAGACGAGCGCCTCCGTCCTCCGCTCGGCGTGGTTGTATCTGGTGGCGGCGCAGACGGCGACGAGCGCGAGCGTGTGGCGGCCGGCGGGCTCGCGCAGCGGACACGCGCCGCCGAGCCGCCAGCGCGTGCCGCGCGACAGCTGCCACGCCAGACGCTCCATCACGCCAGAGTCGAAGAAGTCGAACATGCGCGCTGGAATGTATAACGAAGGATGAGCACAGAGTTTCAATAGTGCATTTATTGCCGTGGCCGAGAAGGAGGCAAATGCAGGCCGAGTATTTGTTGACGAGCTTGCGAGTCCCTTTAATTATAATACGGAGCCTGCAATTGCCATGCCGATCGAGGCTAATATAGTATTCTCTATAGTATAAGCTGGATTTATTTGTAAGGTGTATGAAGTCTGACAAAGCCTTGAACCCTGGATGATACGTCTCTAAGATTTTTGATCGAAATATTGTAGAACTAAGATCTATTATTGGAGAAGATGTGTTGTCAAAGCCTACATACAGGTAAATTACTTTCGAGACGTTTTTGTTGCATTTGTAGTTGTGTACGGACAAAATTTAAATATGTGTAAATAATTTTTTAAGTGTGTGTAAATATAAATTATTAATCCCTGTATATATACAAATACTACTACAAATGCAAAAACGTCTGGACTAATTTACCTGTACACAGTTTGTATTTTTACACGACTGCCCAAAAAAAGGAGTGTAATTGTTTCAGGTTTCATGTATGTATGTATGTGAATTTTTTTGTTCCTCCAGAACTTCTCAACGCCTCAACCGATTTAGATGTGTGAGGTATCGTTGGAATCCTTACGTCATGGTTGTATCTAGTTCAAATTGAATGTGAGAATATATCTAACCCATATTATGCCCAACATGTTACTGAAAATTCAGGGTTCTAGCTTTAGCTAGGACAAAATTACAGGATGTTGAAAATGGCCTGAATGGCTTCGAGAAAAGGATGGTACGGCCGTGCACCTTTTGGCTCGACTTGGCGGGGGCACAGCGGTGCCCCCAGATTGTGGTCTTAAATGGAAGAGCTCAGTTCAAAAAGTTTCAACTATAAATTCCACTAGGAAATCAGAGATGATCAATTTATCCAACTCACCAGACCACGGCTGCCGTCTGTACCGCAGCTTCTTCCCATTCCTGCGGATGAGTTTGGGCGTGCTGTCGGTCGCCTTCTTCCCGCCGTTCGCGTTCGGTGAAGCTTCGTTGAAGTGGTTGTTCACGTGCCTCTCTAGCAATATCTGGAATGACCAACATTCGTCTTGATACTTTGAAATCTTTGTCGCGTATGACGATAGTGCGGTATGATCTCACATTGACAATCGGTCTTGTTATCTAAGTCGAAAAAGCAGTGGAAGCTGCACAGGCGAAGAGCTCAAAAATATCTATACAACTTAGTGCTGTTGAATAAATTTCATTTTATTTTTTATAACTTCCCAAATTTTATTAGACTTAAGTCATCGTAAATCTATGCAGCATAGCAATAGTAAGCATTAGTTTTTGCTAAGCTGATTATTTATCTTTAACGAATCAAACGTTACAGTTAGAAGTTTTTAAGAACCCGACCTCCGTTTAACTACTTGCTTTCATAGAAAGAAACAAGCTAGGATCAACAGATTAAGGTGCCTTCAAGACAACATATTAAAGCATGGAAGTTGGAAGTGCGCCTCGGTAGACCTCACAACACAGCAGAAAGGTTTTGGGTCAATTTACTCCCTTGGTTAGTAGATTTTTTTTTGACTTTACGTCCCATGCAGAATACAGCAAGTATTAAATCGAGGCCTAGATAACAAATAGGAAGACTCATTGTGAAATCAGCCAGCGTACCATCGAGATGAGTATGGTGACGATAAACCTTCAGGAAATGATTCTAAATGACTTACACCTAATTAGTTCTAAACTATACTTGATTGTTCATCAGGTGCTTTGCACTAGCCAGCTCCTCGTCATGGTGTGATAAAAAACGAAATTGTATCGCTCAATAAATATACAACAACAACAAAATAAGAAGATCGACTACTAGACAACTGAGATACAAAAAGAGAAAATGCTTGTATCCTTTAAAATGTTAACTAAGGTGGAATTATATCAATATGCTATGCATTCGACAGAATGTAAGGTTAAAATCATCAAAACATTTTATATTTTTGCATGAAACTTGTTCGGAAATCGACCAATATTGGGTATATATTTGTTGGGCGGTATAAATTATAACGGACGAAACTTTTCTTCGGTGACGTAGTGGCCTCTTCGCTTCCTTGGGGAAAGAAAACAAAGCACAGCTTTATTGCTCATCATTAAAAGCTATTCAAACTCCTCATACCGCCATCCAAAGTGGTCTACATCACATGAAAACATTACAAGAAACTTCAAAATGGGACTCATACTACGTTTGCTGTGTAGTAATTAATCAAAGAAGACATGAGATGGGAAGTTACTGTGATCAATTAAGGATTGAATCACTAGCAAACGAAAATGTTAGGCGACAAAATATTATTATAGAGTGATGATTTCAGCTCTCAAGCTGATTGGACGACGATATCAAAAGACAAGATAAAAAATATATTAACTATCAGCGCGATCCAATCATTTGGATGTGATTTGAAGAAAAACTGAAAACATAGAAGAAACCTAGAAAATTGTTAGAAGAAAGAACAAAAATGGTTAAATTGTTAAAAGAAACAAAAATAATACTTATGAAAGAAGACGCAGGTAACCATTCAGTGGTTCTCAATGGGGAATAATAATTGAGCGACTTTTTTCAAGTCCTAGGTCCGCGTGCAAAAATCCGCGAGCAAAAAACATTGAGAAATGATCCTTTTATGCTGTCTATGCACTAGAACATGAGAAGTAAACTGCTTTAAATACTTCTAAGTTCTGGTACTCAGGTCCGTGAACACGGGCCCAAAACTGAACAAAGGAATACCCAAATCCGAGGCCAACACAACACCAACACAACAAACCGTCGGAACGATAAGACAATAACACATACAAACGCAGCGATCGGTAAGGTTATTGTGGTATCGTTTTGGCGATCTGCAACCTTGGCATCTGGAATTTACATCGTGATGACAAGGAACGTAATTGTACCTGCGTGGAGAATCTGCGTCCGCAGCCATCGACAATGCACTTGAAGGGCTTGTTGCCGCCGTGGGAGAGCGCGTGCCGCTCCAGCCAGAGGCGTGAGCATGAAGGCTTCCCTCGCACCTTGCATCGCTCCCATTGGCACACGTAATTCTCTTTGCCCGCTTGCGTCTCCACGTGGATCGACTGGAAGAAACAATTAAATCGTGAAGTATACATTTTCATGTATCAAATCTCATATGTGTACATATATAAATCAAACACTCGAAAGTGTTCTTACTTCTCGTAAGATAATAAAGTACTTCAACTCACCTGTAAATGTTCTAAGAGATCAGTGTCACTTTCAAACTCCTGCTTGCAGTTCTCCCAAAGACACACCGTAACCGATGACGTGGTATCGGTACTGGATGTCCTTTTATCGCTGCTGGCTTTCGTCGGCTTCCTCGGTGGGAACCGCAACGTTTTCGGCTGCTTCAGAATCGGGCTCTTCTGACAACTCTGTGCTTCCACTGAGCTAATGCTAATACTTAACGATAAAGACGAGTCATCGTCGCCCTCTTTGCTTGTCTGAGAGTCACTTGTCGGCGAATCTATTGACTTGTCTGTACCTATTCCTGATTCAGACGACTCCGTGGTAGTGCTACAGAAATTCGCTTCTATCACAGTGCTTTGGACGCTAGATGAAACATCCTTTAGAACAGTAATTTGCGTGAATATAGTGTCTTCTCTTTTTGCAACTTCCTCCACTTTTCTTAAGTCTGTCATCGAACTCTCATTCCATTTTTCTCTATCCTCTTCACCCTCATTTACCACATCCATCTTAAATGTTTCTGAGCAATAATCGTCTATCTTAGATGTTAAATTACTAACTTCTGCAAAAGGCCTCAATATCTTTTTATTGCAATCTAGCGGGACGATATTATTGTTGATTTTAGACAGCCAAGGAAAATCAAACTTAGGGACGACTACTTCGCTCGGCTCTGGTTCTTTAACCGTGCTGCTCGGTGGATCTGTGCCTTGAATCGGATTGTCCGGTGGCTTGACTGGGGCGATGGGGATACTACTTGAGTGTACATTAGCTGTTGTGAAATTAGCGACCATAGGTGGCGGATGGTGCACTATCGTACTTGAGCATGAAGTTTGAGGTGAAGGCGCTGGATGTGTACTCGTGTAACTCCAAGTCTCCTTGACGTTCATATTTGGCACAGAAGTAACTATGAAGCCCGGTTGCGGTACAAGAACCGAGTGGCTAAGGTTAACGGCATAGTTTGGTTTCGGCTGCACTGTCACACCCATCGCCGGCATCCCTGTTAAGTTTTTGTTCATCACTGGAATACCAGACTGACTAGTTGTCGGCATCGCCTGTTTGTTTACATTCGCGTACGGAGGTGTCAATGTGTTTCCAAGCTTTAATAAAGTGCCGTTGATTAGAATTTGGGCCTGCTGGTTCTGTAACGTATCGTGCCTCTGCGCCGTCAGCTGCGATGTTTGGGGAAGAACGAAATTTGGCATCTTCGCCAACAGGTTAGGTATTTGAACTACAGCACCGTTAAGATTTTGCATTATCGGAAACACGAATTTCGTTGGGCTCTGCACGTTTACGTTAGTCCTGTTGTAAGGGTTCATATTATTTTGTTGGTGATTGGTTAAAGTTTGCGTTGGCAGGCCATTGTGTGGTATCCTTAACGCGGTAAGCATGACATTCTGCGGTACAGCAACAAACGAGCCCAAATTAGTAGATGTCACAGTACCATTACATGGTTGTGGGATATTTATTTGTTGGCAATTTGAGTAATTGGTACCAGGCACGTTCAGGTTCCCAATATTGCCATTCATTGTCATCGGAACTTGTCGAACTCCATTTGGGATGTTGATCTTTGGCGCGGAATTCGCTTCTTCAGTCAAACTCTTCACTCCCGAGCTGTGTACAGAGTTGTTTTGTTTCTGTTGCTGAACCTGCTGTTTAAGGTTATTCGCTTTAGACCAAGTCAGGTTCTTGCTGTTGGCTATGCATGCTGATGATTTTCTATTAGTTCGTTTAGCGGGCTGCGTAGTTTTCTTTTGTGTTTCTTTCTTTGTTGTTGGATTAGACGTAACAGGGTTTAAACTTAAGTTATTCGAACCACAGGTAACACCGTTCATCCTGCTATCCAGTTTTGTTGTTGAACTCACTACACCATTAATTTTAGTGGTGTCTGGTTTAATATTTAATAATTTTCTAGGTTTCATACTTGTAGTGCTAATTCTAAGTCCAACTACTTCGTTAGATGCTGGAATCGGAACTTTACGCTTCGTCAAATCAACATTTTGTTTCTTAAAATTGGTAATCCCATTGGCGGATGGGTCTGGCGATACTTTGAAATCAAAGTTTTGCTTTTTACCATCAACAAATCCGTTTAGATGACCATTAGACATCTTCTCTTTGGTGGAGGACTCTGCCCCATGCCTCATTTCCATGAAACCATTCATGGTAGAGTGAATTTTGTCTTTATTGTCTTTAGGCTTACTATAATCGATCAGGCCGTTGCCGCCCGGATTCGACGTTTTAGGTGGCAATGTCGCCTTCGTCGAGTCTACGACGCCATTTATTCCGTTCACGGGCTTTTGCGCTTCCGCTGCATTTTGTTTACTGACGTCGAGTAAAACTTTAGGGCTCAACGTGTACGATAAGTAGGAGATATACTTCTCAAGGTCATGGGTGACGCCGTTTTTGGGTAGGCACTTTTTCTTAGCATCATCGTTGTTGAGCGCGGAAGAGTCTCGTTTGAGGCCGTTTTGTGGTTTCATCTTGAGGCTGAAGAACTCTGTGATGCGCCGGTGTTGTTCCGCGCTACGATGAGAGTGGTTGGGGCGACGGACGGGCGCTTGGGCCGGGAGGCGGCGCGGGCCCGGCGCCGGCTCGCTTGCCCAGGGCGGCATGCGCGCACCCGCAGCTTCCTCGGCGGCGCCGCACGAAGACTCGGGGCTGCGCGGGGAAGCAGGCTCGGTGATGTCGCTACCGCCACTGCCGCTCTCCGACGGACTCAACACTGCCACGCCACTGGAAACAAAAAATAATACAATATTAGCACACGTGTAATGCAAACTATATAACATTTAATCTGCCCATTTTATGTTATTGCCAAAAAGAAATGATTGGGTTACTAGATTGTATCTGCCTCTTTTTATAATATGTATAAAATTGAATAACCCAATCATTTATTTTTTACAATAATATAACAATATCTTTTATTTGCAGTGCACTCAGCAAGACAATGTTGATAAATGCATTTATGAAGTTTCAATTATATTTATTTACTAAAACTTTATTGCACTACAAGAAATATATACAAATGGCGGACTTAATGTCATAAGGTATTTTATATAGGCATGATATATCGATCATAGAAATCCCCCAAAAAAACAGTAGTTTCAAAAAACAAACGGAACAACGTCACTGCATTTGCAAACAAACGCAATATTGCTAAATATATAACAAAACAATATAATTTACACAACAACGGTTCTGTAAACGAGTCGAGTCGTATTCGATTTCAAGCCTGTAATTCATATCAACAAGTCCGAGGTTAAATGGCAATCAGCTGTTGAATGGGTGCGATTGATCGTATGGGAGGACAGCGTGAGGCGAGAGGGCTAGCTAGCGCTAACGTTGGTATACGTTATACGTCGGTAGCCGCGAAGGTGCAATGCCCTGCCGACCAGTGCAGTGACGCAACGCCCCGCTGCACTGACCGCTCGACACACAGTATTATTTTTGGCCGCGTAACATTCATCGCACGTAGACTTGCTTGACGCAACTATACTGTGACGAATGAACGAATGATTTTACTCTTTTATCCTAGCTGGGCTCGAGTAGACGCTTATATTTTCTATTCTCGTGTGCGAGATATCAATCACATTTTTTTTACTTGACACATAAGTGACACTACCTCCTACTCAAAATCGAAAACGTCTAGTGCCTTACGTTTCACATAAATGACGTGAGCAACAGTCGAAGAAAAAAGTTTAACGTGAAAGCATTTTTCCGTGTAGGTAACTCCCTTTAAAGTCTTTTGTAGAGCCAAATATACAGGTAAAGCAGAATAATGTGAAATTTTGACACTTCATTCGGTAGGTGCAGGCGGATTTGAAACTTAATGGTAGCGACGTGGGGTATGTTTTCCTTGAGATGTGTGGGATTAGAGGTTCTCACGAGGAAATGGCGGAGGGTGGGCGGGGTGGCGTCTCGAGTCGTCAAGGATGCACCCTCGCCCTTTGTGAAGCCACAGCGTACACTTATAACTAGGGTTACGATCCCCTACTCTTGCACTTCGTTGGGAGCTTTGTCGCTAATTGACCCAATTTTAAAATATGAGTTAGTAAGAAAAAAAACTGCACCGCTTCATTAAGAACTTGGTTTTTAATGTCGGGGAAGCATGTTTATTAATGGTAAAAAAGTAAGATTGTGAGCGTTGTATTCACTGAGTACAAGTTCATGGCTGAATAGAAAAAGTTTTCACAGCTCGAATACAGACGAGGCAGCAAGCTACATACTAAGAAACGGACTGTTATTTGGATTCCCAACTATAGCTACTGTGATAAACAACTCCACAAACATTCCCTTATGAAACGGAACTTTACACCTGTGTGTAGGCATAAATAATGTACATTTACTATTAAAACACAATACTAGGAATGCAGCAATGACTAATATCGAGGGAAACAGTAAAAACTAATGAATGGATGGTGTAGGTATGCTATTAGGTTTAAAACCACATATTGTTGCACTAGTAATCAGAAATAGTGAATAAGCGACGTAGCTAGTAATTAATTCTTGGCATGGCTTCCGTACAATCAATTAATTATAAGTATTACAACATTTGGGAATTGGAGGGTTTCGGAGAATTTATACTAATCATATTTCTCTCAAATAACCAACACTGTATAATATAGTAAGTAGTTAAGTACTTAATAGCATATTATTACTACATGTATGTAGTCTATTGTTACTACAAGTACGGGTCACTCGCGTCTTTAACGTCGAATATCGCTCGACATGTTTCAGACGAATACGTGGTCCTTAATCATGAGTGGTCGCCACGGACGTTAAAGACGTGAGTGACCCGTTTAAGGTAGATGTACCCTTTACCGGATCTGCCCTATCACCGGATTTTCTATATTTTAAGCCATAAGTCGAGTTCTTACAGCTAATATTACGTTGTGATATTTTTTTCCGTTAGCTAGATACCTATTCCTTCCACTACGAGGCAAAGAAAGCCATTTTGTTTCTCAGTTATAACGGGAGAATCGATTGAGCAGGTCGATCGCGGCGTTGTATGGGACTCCTTACGAAAATGGTTAAGAAACTGAGTGTACTTCGTAAGGTCATAAAAGCGTTTAAAAGTGACTTTATGCTTCAAAATAGGGTGTTATCGTATCATGAGTTAATAAGTGTGTGTGTTTGAGTTAAATAAGTGAAATTAGTGCAGTCAAATTTACAGAATTCAACAAAAATGTAAATTCGGTGATGGGTCACCCTCATCTACTGCTTGAAGGTTTTACCGAACAGCGTTCGGAATCAGGGAAAAACGTATGTTTTGAAAATTATTTTTTCACTCGTTAATCATAAACGTTATATATATACTACTCCGCTTTACACATATCCAATTAATAGAGTAATTTAATGAGCAATTACCGAACGCCTATAAACGAGACAGATTTTTTGTAAATTGCATTTGAAATGTATAGTTTTTACGACTTTTTGACGTCAAAATAAGCTTCATTGACCAGGTAATTTTAAAAATTCCATATTATTTATTTAACATCAGTAGAAGCAAAATAATTGTGTATTTATTATTTTGCAATAGTTTTTAATTCTAGATAAAATGTACTTATGTTGTTATGGCAGAATCATTAAGATTAAAACATTATTTTATTAAATATGTTCGCGTGATAGGTTCAATGTGTACGCTTTACCGAACGCCCGTTCGGTAAAGCGTACCCATGGTCTCTGATACCGAACATATGATTATCTCGGCCTAGCTGCTATTTGGCGTTCAATGGAATATAAACCATATTCAGCGTACAGCTAGATCTATATTGAAATGTGTTATTTTTCGTATATCTTTAAAAAAAGCCAGCGCTACTTAGATGTAAACTGTTAACGAATAAATTATATAAAAATAAATTATTGGCGATTAGCGAAGAATTTTTAATAGATATGTATATTATTTATATAAAAAAAATATTTGATTTAAATTTTTAATTATAGACAGTTTTTTCTTAGATTAAATTACCGTCAAGATTGCTCGAAATCACAAAACTAGTGCAGTTAGGTTGAAATAAATAGTCACTCATCAGTTTACAAACTCACACACTGCCATCATTCCATACATTTCTTCCCTAGTTCGGTGAAACGGCATGCCGATCCGGTAATGGGTGCAAATTCCGTTTCTTAGTTCGTTGAATGGGACAAATCAGTGTAATCGATATAAAAAACTTTAAAAAATATTTTTATATACGTCTAACTATGTAATAAATTTCGACGTACATTTAAATGATGACAAATTTATCTATCTTCACCATATGCTGTTGATCATAATCGTACAAAAATTCTAAACCTTATTAAAAAAACAAACGTACATGTAGGTCTTAAGCGTCCGGTGAAGGGTACTTTTACCTTATTATATTTCAATATGTCTGGGACTCACGGGAGTTTTCTATTTAAAATATAAAATGCTTATTTATTATTTATCTTAATTCATATTAAGACCACTAGGCCAGGTATTTTTACGATATTTGTATTTATAAAGTAAAATATAAAAACAAACATACAAATATTATGACCGGGCCGCAAGCAAAGACTTTGCTTGAGTGTTAATTACTACGATAAGTTGTTTAAACAAAACCTCCAGGCTGTTGGATACCGGCTATTTATCATTTCATTACCTACCAAAAATGTATAACCTCCATTACAGGCTCAAGGTGCCATCGTATCGAATCAATTTGGAAGTTCTTCTCTACACCACCACAAGATGTAGATGTATTTACAACGAGGTTGTTGTCCAGAAAAGACACTCGGACGTTTATGTTAGCCTCCTTCCTTACCTATAAGTACAAACAAATGGATTAAGCAAAGAGTGGGCGCGTTGTCTTAGTAGACGGAACATACAGACCTAGTTTCCATCACGTCATATTTTACAATAATCTATCTTGTGTTTTTTTTTGCAAATTGTCGAAGAGGCCGCCATTCCTTAGCTATAAGATACTATTATACTATTCTGTGCTATAAGTATAGAAATAAATGGATTAGGCAAAGAGTGGGGCGGCTCGTCTTAGACGGAACATATAGATCTAGTTCCCACGTCATATTTGACGATAATCAGTCTTGTTTTTTTGCGAATTGTCGAAAGCAAAAGTGGCCGCGGCGTATGTAGGTGAGTCGCGGAGCAAGGTCGCAGCCGCCGAATACGGCCGTCGACCCCGCCGCTCGTTGCCAATGTTGCATTGTGAGCGATCTTGTTCGGACGATTGGTTCGAGACGTTCTGTTATTCTGTCATACACGATGTTGCCTCGAGAGCTTTGTACGAGTAAAGGATGATTCACACTGGACTGTTCCGTGTCCGGGCCGGCCCGTTTTCTAATACAGGACGCTTGTACTAGAAAACGGGCCGACCGGGACACGGAACGGTCTAGCGTGAATCATCCTTAAAGGTCCTAATACACACGGGCCAGAATCGCATGCGAGTTTAACTAAATTGCGCGGTTTTATATAGCGATTGAACTCGTTATATATTTTTTTTTCTTCTTCTTATACCTCTGGAACCCGCAGTTTAATATAAAGATATGTATGTTAGTCTTTAAGGTATTTGTATTATGGGCCACAGATGCCTGAAATAAATGATTAAATAAAATAATAATATTAATGGAACTCGCAGGCTAGTCTCGTAGGTGTGTAAATAAGGCTTAAAGGTCCAAGGTTAGTTAGGGTAATGAGGTTCCAGTTAATTACCTCTTTGGTTCACTTTCAAGATTTAGGTATGTATAGATACGGGTACCGGGTAGGTATTTAAAGCAGAAAACTTAGACTGCCAGCGGAGTTTGGGCGTCTTCGCATACGAGGACGCTAAAAGGGGATGTATATACAAGCCATATTATGCAGAGTTTCTCTTTCCTGCCTGATCCTGATGGTTGAGCTGAGCAACCAAAATTTGGATAGGACTTCAAACCCTTAATAGTTGCAGGAAACATAGTTTTTATTCTTATACAAAACCTGCGTATGATCCACACCTCTAATTAACCCTGTTGTGCAAAAAACGCGAACATTACCTATATATCGAAATTCATATCAATTTTAAGTTCAGTATATCGATGGTTGTGTGGACAAAAACCCGATAAGTTGCATGCCAATGGATTACAGCCAATACAATTTTATTTATTTCGACTACATGAGTCAATGACGAATTGCTAAGATATATTATACCTAACTTTGTTAATTGGTAAAGATACAGTCCCTTCACTCCTGATGTATATGTATGTATTAGTCGCATGTTCTGAGTACTTACAGAAACAAGTGAAGGTGTCGCTCGATTAACAGCGGAGATAGTATCTCGCTCGAGTTAACTCGAGTGCGAAGTATAGTGTCGCTATAGCACGCATGCGCGGCTCGGTCATCTGTAGGAATTCAGCCTTTATCGTTGTATAGGTACTCTATCAATACAATTGTTGTCACAATTCACCTGCACTCAACGTGAAGAGCTCCCGAAGAGTACGAAACATGTCGCCAGGAGTGGCAATATATACGTGAGTTTTAACCGTTTATTTAGTAGGATATTTGCTGTCACAATGTTTGGTGTTGTGTTGTCTTTTTTACGCAATTGCATAATTCTGTCCCGACAGACAGATCTTCCGATCCAAAAGTGAGTATTAAATCGATAGATCTTAAGTTTAGATTCTAAACTAAACTGACTCATACAGGGCAAACCCATAATTAAAACGAAATTTGAAACCAAAACATCACTTAAACACATAATTTCCCGCTATTAAATCACATAAGTATACGTCATCGGCAATACAACATTGCTCATAGTTTTTCGTGGTAGGTAAGTCCAGATAAATTAATTCATACGAAATGCAAATCAAGTCACATATGTACCCACACAGTTACATAGAATGTTACATGCCATAAAACTATTTTTTACCTCTTAATTTTAGTACCTACAAATTTATGGTCATTATATGACTTTTATCGCGATTCCATGAAAAAGGTAAAGGTACTTAGTTTATGACTTATGACACAAATTCCATGATATTTTTCTCTTGGAAGGACATCGGGAATGAGATAACGGCGTTTTTCCGTAATGAGTTCTTAACTATGGAATCAACTCTCTTCTCTCTTTTGCGAGCAAGATGATAGACATTGAGATGACAATATTATCAAAATGTACATGACTATGACATAGTATTTATTATAACCTGGAGGTTTACGTGAGGCGAAACGCGGAGGAGAAAGAAGTTTAATAATGTTTATTCACCGCTTGTCCCTAACTATTCTAATAATTAAATAAATATTTGTGGACAATCTTATACAAATCGACCTAGTCCCAAACTAAGCCAAGCTTGTACTATGGGTACTAGGCGGCGATATAGGTACATACTTATCATTAAAATATCCTGACTGGGATTCGAACCCGGGACCTCCAGCTTCGTAGGCAGGGTCACTATTGCCAACTAGACTAAAACGGTCGTCAAATTATATTGCATCGCTTCGCCGACGAACGCAGCTCTGCTTTACACGGTCGTGTATACGTAACACAATCACAGTTTCCCCGTACAACTCGTCATAAGCCAGTAGCATAATCGCACCGTAACGCCATGGATTAACCGTGACACGGCGGGCCGAGGATGACGCCACACGATAAGCGTGCGTCGACGGTATCAACCTTCGCGGAACTTGCGATAATTGTCACAGGGAAATACTACGAGTTCTCGAGTTGCGTAACGGTAACGCTGCACGGGTAAGTTAATTGTTCTTTTATAATATTAAAAACGCCGTAGAGTAAAACTTATGACGTCGAACCCCATGCATATAATGGGGTTTCGATTCAAACAATATTTATATTAAGGTTTCATTAGCACCCAATGTAATTTTTATTATAATTAGCGATATATGACCGGAAATTATTGAATAATTCTTGCTAATGCGTGGACATTTTTGCGAAGGGGATCATTTTTGGATACCACACGTAAGCATATAAATACTCCGGGAACCTATGATCGTCTCGTTTACCGTGTGATAAACACCATCCATCGACGTAACTACGAGCATAATACGTAGCCAGCATGCCTTAAGCACGGTTTAGACTAAGAAGACGAAAGAACTTGCGTGTAAAATTCAGTGAATTTTAATTACATTGCCGGGTTTGATCGTATTAATTTTACCTCGGCAGCCCGCAGCCCCGCAATGTAAAGAAACTCGCATGCAAGTTCTTGCCAATGTTATTCGGCCTTTAGTAGCTGCAGACGGCCATGTGTGGTCGGTCTGCGTCAATACCAATGACCGCCTAAATCCTAAATCCTAGACCAAGCCGTTCAGAATAAAACAATATCAACTCCCAAAGGGCCTAGCTATATTTGCCAACGGTACAGCCCCCGTCACGAACGGCCGCACTGTAATGGCAGGGCGTATAAAAGCGCAAATGACACGTCGGGCGCACATGTCACCCAGCAGTGGGGCTCTGATTACAGCCGGGGATGTTGGGACATGAAAAGTGGGCTGGTAAATTGAATAAAGTTTGATAATTAGTTTCCTTTGAGAGAGCAACTTTCAAGAGTGCTTGACAGCATCTATTAGGCGGCGTTGTTTAGTCTCCAATAATCAAAGGCTGGTCGAGACGAGCGTTTCAACAGCGACATTGTTGCACGCCTTTTACGTTGATCATACGAAAGTAAAGTGTTAGGTAGTACGTAATAGTTTCCGTATTTGGGAAAGTAGGGAAACGGGAACGTTGTGCGTCTAAATCTATAGAGGATCAGTTAAAGGGCATGTACCATAAACCAACAATTATGAATTTAAAATGTTTTAAAAGACAAAATAGGCAAATTATTTATTCAGTACAGTATCGTAGCACTCTAATCAGGCGTGAATTTTATTATTTGATATTTTCGAATTCAACTGTAATCTCTTTAATAAATCGCAATAAGCAATCGTATAAGTACTTTATTAATAAGCAGACGTGTAAGTAAAAAGCAGAAAGTGAGATGAACAGTTAAAATAGTAATAAATGTCAAAATGGCGGTATAAAGCGACTGTTAATCGCAATCAATTCACATTCTGCGTCAACGATGCAAAGCACAAACAAACCAGATGTGAGCCATTCTTTACAGACCGCGAAATGGAATATTATTTCGTTTAGTGTGGGAAATTGATCATTGCGCGGGGAGCCGGCCTCTAGAGACGCGGCTTCTTGTCAAATTCGGCCGGGGGATCGGTTCCGTCGTACTGTACGGAACCCCGCTGAGCAAATGTGGCCCCGAGGCGAGGACGCTCGCTACTTAATATTGGAATGAATTTGGAGCCTTTGTGTATTAAAATACCATACTAATACTGATTGCAGTGTCTGAAATTACTTTTTAGCATCAGGTCTCATGAGGGTTGGATTTGATTTAAATCATTCCTGAAGCTATTTTGAAGATAAGTAGGTAGGGAACAATACTTATATGGCATTCGGGAAAATAATTTGCTGACGTTGTAGAAACTTTCCTGGTACAGCAGGTATTAATGTTGTTACTTTTAGCAATGCAATATAGAAAAGGTGCCTTGGTAATCAATAAATCCAATAGATAGTAATCACCAAAAATGTACCTTCTGAAAAATGGCATTTCATATCATGCCCCTTCCCGTCACACCAGTAAGGTGTTTTAGCAGCAAAAGTTGGTGAAAAATTCCATTTTACGAAAAAAAATTTACTGTAGTAGATAAGGTTGGCAGAATTTAATACTCAGTTACAGACAAAAAATAGAATGTATCTTAGATAAATTTCAGTTTTTGGCGTAATTAATTACTTTCGTATTTAAATTACGTTTAATTCAATTAATAGTATATTAATTATATGTAACTGAAATTACTAAGTCACTTGTAATTGAAATTTATTTTAATTAGATATTCAGTTACTTTATGAACATTGTAATTGTTAATTGATGATCAATGATCGGAATAGGCAGAGTACAAAATTACAAATTTATACATAAACTTAGTAGAACAAACTATGCCCATTTAGATCATTGTTTATGTTGCAGTTACTATTTCCATGTACCTAATGGTAATTGGTAATTGAAATTACATTTTGTAATTTGTAATTCAACTACTTTTTGCCCAACACTGGTACATGTCATGCATACACAACTTTATCAATAATTTTCAAGTGTAACGCTATTTTCCAGCATTGAATCGGTAAGTAGAGAGCTTCCTTTATTTTGTCACAAGCGTACCAACAAAACACGTGAAAGGAAACGCGTCCACTTTCGAGTACCACGCCGTCACAACAGGTTTGCGGCGCGACGTCTCGTCATATTATGTCACCATACCGTACCCATTCATTACGGGCCGAAAGGAGCCCGCGTGAGAATCGTGTCACAGAGGGAGGCGCCCTCTATATACCACCCCACTCTCCCCCACGATTATTATGCTAAGTGTCTGTTGGTTATCGCCGGAGTTTTTCGCGCATCTGCTATTTATTTACGCGCTCTTTATTCATGGGATTGTGTAGCGTGCTCGCCCGTGGCAGGCGACAACCTTACAGTTCATTACGCTGAGTTACAAGGCGGCACGGCGTCGTGTTGGAGGAAATCGGGCTTTGTTACGACGAGACAAGATAACAGAGGTGATAAGGGTGAAATAGGTTAGCGGGTGCACCCCGCGTGACGATCCCGCCAAACGAGTAAAATGTTATTCGATTGATTTTTGTTGCCCGAAGCGCTTTTAGGAGAGCTTTGCTCTATAATACGAAATAAGAAAGGCAAGTAAGGAAATTGCTTAAAACGAGGATCATATCAGGCGAGGGGATTTCCATACGCGTAAGCATCGACCACTATTGGACATGCAAGGATGTTGTCACGCTTTCAGAATTCCAATTTCCTTTTCGCGAGGCTAGACACGATTTCAGTTACAGCTGCCATTATGCGCAGCTCGTTCTTCGCTTTCGTTGAAAGTGTGTGGTGTGTCACAGTCGTTAAACTGAAAGATAAGTATCGACGTAAGCAAACGAACGAGCAAGCGCAGTAAACATGAGTGTTCCTGAAGTATAACATTTGGATAATAATTAATCCCTATAATCTGACAGGGTAAATAAATAACGATTTTACTTATATAATCCAATTCGTTTTCGATTCGCGACGTTACTTCAATGTTTTTATGTCACACAAAGAGAGATGAAAGATATCCATCAGGCAAGGTAATCCAGCATAACTTGCTGCCAGGTCGCGTCGCGAGCGATTCAGCGACAACTGTCTCACTAGCCCTATGCAAAATAGACTGAAGAAGGCAGATTTTTTGTCTTAAGTAGTAATGTACTAGCCTAAGAGATACTTTGTAGGTATACATTGCCAATATCTAGTCCAGGGGGGCAATTTTTGAGTGTCGAACGCTCGACTTTTCACTCGACATCATAGTTTTTTGAGAGATCTCGAGTGAAAAGTCGAGCGTTTGAAACCCAAAAAATCGGTTCCAGGTCGGGTGCGGGTAGGGAGTACGGCGGGCCTATTCACCTAGCTCTATAAAAACTACACGCACACATACTCGACCTGACCCGCGCCCGCTATCTTTGTGTGTGTTGCGCTTTAGATACGCAGCGCACCACTCTCTCTTATTAAATATTGGTGATATTAGTTTCATAAAACAAGTGTATCCTCTGCAAGTCAAGCGATACATGTCAAAATGGGTGTTCGCGGGTGTCGGCGCGGGTGCACCGAACAAAGACGCTGCTGGCTTCCGCCTCGTCTGGGCAGGAAATAAGCGAATCCACAGAGACCGCTTTGTCTGAAGCCGTTTTAGTTCATATCCGACCGACTGAAATGCATTTCGCTACGTTCGAGTTAATGTCGTTTGCTGCGTTCGAAGTATACGCTCGTAAAGCGTTTTTATGTTTAGAATTTTCCCTAATAAATATTTTACAGTATAAGAATTTGAGATTGCACATTTGTGGAGCATACATACTTTACGGATGCACTTGATTCAACCTGTACGTTCCTTATAAGGTCCGACCGAGATCTCGGTCTCGGCCAAAACGAGCCGAGATTATCGGCCGTGGCCGAGACTATACGGTACCTACAACGATCTAAGATTGGTGAATTTGAATTTGCTACGCGCCTGTGTAGCCGAGCCGCACGGAGTGATCTATTGGCTGGTAGTTTTGTTCGCCATTGATTTTCGCGATGTTGATTGGTGACGTATGAACTTTTCAAACCAATTATGACACTTTGCCGCAATTGCAAACGAAGAGCGTAGACACAATCTCAGTGGTCACATGCTGAAAAATTTATATTTTTATCTTATAACATCAATTTATTTGATTTTGATTACTAAATAAATAAAAAAAAAAACAAATAGCTCTTTTTTTCTCACATTTTTAAATTCTCGCTCTCGGCCGAGAATTTAATTTATTCTCGATCTCGGTCTCGGCCGAGACAAAAAAAGGTGTTCTCGGTCGGACCTTAGTTCCTTATTCCACGCGGGCGTGTCAAAAGTGCATTTAACCATGGGGGCTGACAGACGACGTCCTATAAGAAGAGCATTGTAGAAACTGTATCATTTCCACATTCAAAAGATGACAATCGATAAATAAGAGTAGGACAGTAGTAACCAATTCTCTAATATTCAGTCACCTATCTAATAAAGAATATTGTTTTAAAGTCAATAAGATAGATAAGGAATATTTGAGCACAACAGACAAATGTCCATGGTAATAAAATAGGCGTTGACAAATGCTTTCCGCAAACTGAAAGAGAATAGTAAATGAGGTCACGACAGGCACATACACGGGTGGTGAAAAGTGACATTAGAGTTTCATATACAACGGCGATTTGCTTTTGAGGAAATGGGTTATCATTGAGCAAAATAACGGGTCATTGGAAAAGCTGTCACTAATCAACTATAGTGACGTTACGAAGCTGGCTTTCAGGTCCAGTAAATTAAACCAATAATTGTCACGGTTTCATTAGGACTTGCATATACAAACAAAGATAACTCTGCTTTAACTATATTTATAAGACCGTAAGACCGAGGGATAAAACGTCAAGTTAAAAAATACAGAAGAGTACTGCTCATCTCATAAACTGTAAATACCGGTTTTTATTTATTTATTTATTATTTATTTAAACTTTATTGCACAGATACAAAAATAAAAGTACAATTGGCGGTTTTTACTAAATATCTGTAACCTAACAGAGTATTAAAAGTTAATAAGTAAAATCTTATTTTACTAAACGGTTAAAACTCACGTATTAATTGTCACTTCGGGCGACATGTTTCGAACTCTTCGGGAGTTCTTCTAAGTTGCAGGGTCGCTGATGAAGTGACCTGCTCTCAGTATCTTGGTTCTGGCACTTGTTCACTAATTCAGGGCTGCCTGTGGCAGCCCGCCTGGCAGGGTCGCCATGAGATGTGGAGCGTTACGGGTAATAATGATAAGACGAGACTCGAGGAAATACTGCTTTAACACTGATTTAATACTGATTTATTGAGTAACAATTACACTGCTTTTATACTAACAGTTTGGTATGCGAAATAGAACATATGGTAATACTATCTTCTTGGAATCAATATCAAGGTCTCTTGCATTCCTTAGTACTTCCGGGAAAAAGTACAAAGGTTAATATTACTTAAGTTTCCATCAGATGTGTATCAGCTGTGATCAGCTGAGTTATTAGGGTGTGACTACACCACAATCAGGATGAGTGCGTCTGCGACCCGCGCCGATTGCACACTGTCGAACTACCCGCCGCCCGCCGCAAGGCACGTGACGCACGCGCAGACAGCGCGGGGGCGGGGGCGGGGGGGCAGCTCGGCGCTGAAGGTGTTGTATGAGGTCGTGGTGAAGTTATAACATGTCTCGCGAAAGTTTAAATTCAAGTAAAATCTTTTAGTGATATATATCAGTGCTATCTTTATCAATAAAAATAATAATAAAAAAATCATTTATTCTTCAATTTAGGCATATTACATGCACCTATAATTGGCGAAAAACTACCACCTATTTCATAAATATTAATGTTTGTGTTCTATACTCATAACTCAATTCACCAACTTCTGTGTAAAACTATCAGGATCGATTATTGACTTATTACTATCCTACGAGGTAAACCGCTATTAGGTGTTTACCAAATAAATAGTGTTTTACTTACAACAATAACCCATTCTAGGTACACTGTAGGCACCTCATCAAAAAAAATCGTGGCAAAATGCGGTTTGTATTTGTCTTGTTTGTCACGAATAAATGTTTCTTTTCTTTTTTTCTTTTCTTTCTCATTTTTAACCGATATTCGAAATACTGGTAACAGTAACAGCTACGTTCTGCTATCGCTTGCAAAAATATTGAGTACCAATAACACATAACTGTTTGCAATGGCTCGGCCCGCTTGCATTATCTTTGTATGACGAGTTTCCTCTACCTACAACCTTCAGATTGAATATAAATATTGTATCTTTACTAGCGACGGTTGCAATTTGAACAATTGATCTCACAACGTGCAGACCGACGAACCATTATAAATTATAATGGGGAACACATTACTTGAGAATAGAACGAAAACATAATTTAAACTTAATATAACCAAAATTATAATATATGTACTAAATAAAACTTCAAAATAATCTAAAATAAAGAGTCCCCCCGCGGTATAGTGCCAAAGACATTGACTGATGCGCTGAGCGAAAAGAAGCTGCCAGCCTTTTTGGTCACCAGTGTGGTGTCCACAAGTCTCTTTGAGCCTTCCTCACGGACCAAATGTACATTAAAAAATTAATTTCAAACGATCCTGATACAGGTAATTACTGACCTTTGAGATGATGATCAGACCTTGGATGACAATGATGACCCATTATGTCGTTACAATACTTATTGTTCTCTATACACATGATTTCTTTGTGTGAAAGTGTGTCAAGTGCATTTATCATACGAGTATGTCGCTGAGTGAGTCAGCTATGCATCCGACTGCACTAGGAAGGCTAAATGCTTCCTGCGATGCACACGTAGGTACCCGGCTATGGCGCAGTTGACAATAGCAGGGTGACTGCGTAAGTTCCGAAGCGGACGGCCGCGTAAAGCTTAGTATACTTTCATAGAGGCTTTTTCGGAGGTCTTACAAGTTTTGAACTCAATTCAATTCTTTAAAAAAATGGCTTCCATCAAATTTATGATGATTTGGCCAATGTCACGTGTTCAATGACGTTGTTCGGTAACGACGCCATGCCAGTATATAAGGTTTTGTACGGTAAATGGATTCTGCTCGTCGTCGCCCCGGGCACACCTGAGCTCAGCAACGCGGCGACGATCAAAATCCGTTTTGAACTCAAATTGTGATAAAAGTATTGATAATTCCAATAAGCTGATTTAAGCATTAGATATTTTTATTTGAGTTTCCGATGGTAACACAGGCATTTTTGCTTTTAAGTTGTAGAAATTAACCGAACTCTCTTTAGCTTGAAATTGTCGATTTGGAGTGATGTTTCATTCAATATTGAAGTGATGTTTGGATACACCTCTGGGCCACGAGTTCTCCTACTGGTAGGTAGTAGTAGAATAGTAACGACGAGACAATGTCAATATACGTGTCAATTCGCACCGAAAATAGCTTAAATTGATGAGCGTTTTTAATCGAAAAAAACCATTAAAGCGTTCGTGTTAAACGCCATCCGCCCAAATTGGCCCAGCCAGCACTAATAAATATGCAAAAATTAAACTTTTTTTTTATAATTAAACTACAAATAAGAAAAAAACATCAGTAAGATTGTAATCAAATCGCACGTCATCTAAGAAAGCGTTACCTACAAGCCAAGTTCAAGATCGCGGCTGTTGACCCGCACGCTATCGATAAATAATGCAAATCTATTTAGATAACGTCCTCAGTGATACCTAGAGTTTGTCGCGGTAATATTTATTTTAAAGATATAGGTCAATGCATACATTCCGTTGCAGCTGCAGTACTGGCCTTGGCGCGATGACAGCCCGCGCTACAATGACAAGGTTCCAAGAGAATGCTGGTTTGATATAGACTTACAACCTTTTACGTCCAGAGTGTGTTGACCTCGCAGTATCGTGAGCGGAACAAAGAATGCAACTGCGCGCGTAATATCGTTGTGTAGAAGCGGTATCCCAAAAGGTCGCATAGATCTTTAAGACGTGTAGCGTTTTTATCAAATCTGATAAAAGATATTTTACCTGCCATGGTTGTAACTCATTTATTTAGCACCGACTTCGTCCGCGTAAACTTTCACTCCCTATTTCATTCCTTTGAGGGATGATATTTGGAATAAAAGTATGGCGATTCTTAGTTCTTTTGCGTAACCGTCAGAGGCGCTGTACTTTTGTCCATTCCATACTAAATCGTTTACGCAGTCGCTAGCGAGTACGGTAATTGCAAACATTGCAAACTCATGGTAAGGGTAACTGAACTTCATTGATACGTTTAACAATTGCTTTGTTAAAACGACTACGAAGTGTTTTTGCTGATGTTAATCCTACCAGGAGAATTTAAACCCGTACATTATCAGTTATCACGGATTAGGTATTGATTTAAATATTTACCACGTACATAATGCATTGTATGTAAATGATTCTGTATTACAAATAAGAATTCATTAGAAAACATGCATACAGAAAATTGGCTTCTGTAAATATAAAATATGTACTTATGATATAAAAAAACTACTACCTATTTAAAAACCTATAGAAACCTGCTAATCTGATATGATAGTGCGCCTCAGGTATTTTAAGCCTGAAGTATTTTGGCCGTATCGTATATCAAACTTAGGTAATCGTCCAGTAGGTATTTCAAACTTAAGGTTAATTGATCGTAGGTATTTTATAAATAGGTATCTCGAACGTAGGTATATTGACAATAAGTAAATCAATTTTAGGTAATTTAATGTGTAACTTGTAATCCCTACAATACAGGATTCTGCTCGTAGCTTTACCGGCGAAATTACCTATACGAGTTTTTCTCATAGGTATAATTTGTTAGTGTTAGGTACGTGTACGGTCAACCAATTTGATTTCTAGGCAACTTCGTACCTTGTCACAGTGAAAATCTATATAGAAGCCGCTAGAGATTTCATATCATGGTCACTGTGACAAGGTACGAAATGGCCCAGAAAAACTTGATAGGCGGGTAATAGGCTGAAGAATGGCTTTTTATCAAGCACAGGGCTGTACTCGGAAATGCTGCAGGTTTGAATAATTGCCCTAACATACGCCGGTGGCTACCCTTGCAAAGGCTTACCTATTGGTTTTTTAGCGATGACAATTCCAATGTATACGTATGTATTTTTATAACATGTATGCAGTTTAACAGTTTTATTGCAGTAAGACATTTAAGTTTGTAAGAAAGAGACAAGACTAATTTAACTAACGGCTTTTCAAGTTTTATGGTAACGCTAACGCTACGCTATATTTATATGACCTATATATTAATTTAAATTGTTTCCACGAACGAGAGGGCACTAATACAAGGTGGATAAAGTACATCAAAGGTAGCGGTCGCGGAAACGCAGCGTAAACGCACGCCGCGCCGTAGTTTTTGATGGTGCTCTAGCCATCATGATATCGAGTGAATTAGAGGAAGTGCGCGTCCTGTGTTTAATTAACGTATATTTGTAGTGTCGCGACCACGTGCTCACGGCCTGGTCTTGTTTAGGGCGATTATAATCATTGTTTATGAGAAACTAGCTTTGGCCGCGGCTTCTCTCGTGTAGGACACGATGAATAACCTAAAGCCGGTAGGTAATAATTTATTAACAAAACTGCCAACTATTTCAGTTACATACATAACTCGTCGGAAGAGATTCGACCAATATTGTCTTCTCTACCTACCAAATATCTGGATTTGACTAAAAAAGACATATTTCTTAAAAAAGCTCTGATTTAATTAAACAAAATGCTATTTTATTTAGAATTCTCAGAATCCGATACACAATTCGAGTATTCACATAAAAATAAGCAAGTCGCGAAAAGGTCTCCTAAAAATGATTTTATCGAACAGCTCAGCACCCTCGCCCTTTTCAACTCATTTGTACAATTGGATAAGTCTTTTTTCTTTTCAAGTCGCATCAGTGTGACAACCGCCATAATGACCGGAGGATCTACCGCGAACCGAAAACGAAGTCGCATCAGTGTGACAACCGCCATACTGACCGGAGGACCTACCGCGAACCGAAAACGAAGTATCTTTCTCTCTCTGTCGCACGAATTTGCATGTGCGACAGAGAGAGATACGTTTACGGTTCGCAGTAATCCCTATGTAATTTCTGGTCTGAACATCGAAGGCGCATTGAATACAGAATCTATAGAGCCGAATTATGGTAGACGAATAGTCTATATAGAAATCCGTTTATGAATAGTCAGCTAACGGACTCAGTTGTTTATAGTGAGCGGCCATTAAAAATACGAAGGCAGTTATGACACAAAGCCAGTCCATGCGGGAAGGAATAAGGAACTATTGTAGGCAATAATGACTAAAACGTGCCGGCTAATTATTTGTCGTCGTAAGGAAAGCTAGAGACGAGGAAGGCTGGTTGAAAGTGGTCCTAAACAGCCCCAACGACTTTTACAATGCAATTTTGAAGTGATCACTTCATACGGAGATAATTGCAAAGGCACAACTACTGATGAAATTAATTCACATTATAGGATCGTGGTTTTAAATGCGTGGTCCTACACGCACTTGACCTGTTTTTTAATTAATAATTAAAGGTTAAGAACCAAGTGCTCCACAATACCGTTAAAAAAGGGCCCATATTCAATTCCCTCCAAATTCAATCAAGAACAGATTAAGGTAAAAAATTCTTGACCGTTTTATCTATACATATACCATACCGTGTATTCATACATCCATAACAAACATTTATTAATACCGGTATAAAATCTATATAGTCATATTTCGCAACATAAGCTTTAAGTTTCTGTCGGCAAGTTTTCCCATGAAATTTTTATTTACAAATGTAGTGCACGTAATAATCGCAAAGACCTAAATCAGCGCTCGACCCGTGCATTTCTCATGGCACTTTATAGGGATATAAATCTTGAGTATAACAGCTTCAAGTCCATATTGTTCGACGGACAATGGGCAAGCATGCGGGTCCTAGGGTTCAGGGTTCGTTGCCACAACACAAATTACCCCCATGTCTGGACCCGCTAACTGTGTGGAAGCGATGATAACATTTATATTTGACTAATAAAACACTACTTAATTATGCACTTAGTGGTTATCAAGATAAATAGAAATAGAAATGAATAAAAAAATGAATAAAATGAACTTTATTCTGTAAGTAGGCCGCAATGGCACTTTTACAAGTCAAACCCTACTATAGCGTTCCACAGAGGCCACTGCCGAGAAGAAACGCCGAAAGAAACTCTACAGTCAGCCATTTTCTCCCAAAAATATGCTTTTTACAATATAATATTTAACCTACTTAAGATAAAGAAATCTAAGTATCTCAGTATATAAAACAACAACAACAAGCAACAAAATATTTATTCGGGACAAAAATAACTAATAAATAATGAGTAACATGGCCGTTAAGTGTAGGGCTTCGTCAAAAAATAACCCGTCGGACGAGCACGCAGTTCAGTTTTGTTGCTCCGTAATTTTATTTACGGCGGTAAAAACATTGAAAAACGCGGGAATAACATTCCATTACGTAAGTTGGTATAAAAACTCATAGATGTTCAAAGCACAAAGATGGAATAAAAATAAAGCTTGGATATAATGCATTCTTACACATCCCACGTGTATTCTACTCGATTGGACATTGATGAGTCGCCATTACTGTTAGTTGAATAATGCAACACCTATTTTAATCTCAACATTACCGACTTACACGAGCATCAAATAACATCCAAATAAACACGCCACTCGATATCGTTAAAGGGTCTTGTCTACAGTTCTCACAGCTCTAGTGTTAAGGGCCATGTCATGGCATTGAAAATGTTGTTGACCGGCCGTCAACTTATTCGCTCTATTCGCCAAGACCTGTCCCACTTCCGGTCGGTTACGGCGAATATATTTGGCGGGAAACTTACGTAATAAAAATATCTGTATGAATTGGAACGTATAGCGCGTTAGATCAATGAATGTGCGACTTTTGCTTCAATATTGGTGTATTAACAACTTTTCATATTTTCATGAAAATAGCGTTCAGATTCACTTATCTCAAGACACAAGCACGTTAAATGATAAATTGATAATTAATTGTATGCAATGCAATTATATGTATATCGAATTTATATCATTAACATCATTTGAGAAGATATTCATGATAATAATAATTCATAACACAAAATCAATTTTATCGTACTAATGTTTGCGTTTAGAACTTTGTCTTTAGTTCTTCACAGGCCTAACGTAGGCTTATTTGTATTTGAGTAGGATACACAAAATATGCTGCCTCTACAGTGGCTCTAAACTTGGCAGAAAACATACTAACTTGCTTTAAGAGGGACATTGACTCATTCAATATTTACGCAATTATAAGGGAAACATATCACTTATTCATTTAATACTGTGTAAAACAGAAATAATTGCAGTACGTCGTACGCAGTGACGTGAACTTAATTCACATTAAGATGAAATACGTCATGAGCATGAGGATGAATATATGAAAACGTGGTTTTCCTGAATGCGGTATAGAACTTGCTCATGTCGTTCTCTCGTCCAACAAATTTGGAAAAACACAAATTAACCACAAATACAATTATAACAGGAAACAGTTTTAAGATAAGTATAAACGCGACTAGTAAAATGTACAATAGGCAGTAAGTTAAAATTTCGCCCGATAAAAAAGTGTGTAGCTAAAGTTCAGTGTCCCATGACGTGATCCTAGAGATCCATAGTTACTTGTGCAACAAACGAAACAAAGTCCTAAAATATGGTCTCTATATAGTTAGATGAACAGACACGGGACGCGTGGCAATCGAACAATAATACACGTGTTACACACATGTACAATGCACGTCGCACGGGCGCCGCAAATCTAAAAATGCGTATGAGTCCTCGATGTAGCTCGATCTTTTACACGGCAATATAAGGACGACCGGCCATATTATTATGCGAGACGTGAGCGCATTGCACGTATTTTTAGCGAATGTCCCACGCGGACGCGATAGTCAACGATCTTCGAGGTGAACGACCGTCTTATTTTATTACGAACGCATTATAAGCCTAAAGACGTGTTTTGATACCTCTCTGGATCGCCCACGTTTTAAATGCAGTTTAATTATGTTTATTTCAGGAATGCCATTTCGTTTAGAAGGTTGATTCGCTTTGCCGCCAGAATCCGAGCCGATCGAAGAACAGATAAAAGCTTGATGTGTATCGGTATAAATAAGTATTAATAAAAACGCTTTCTTAATGATAATGACGCTTATCTATTCTCATTAAGAAAATTACACATCTGAAGTAAATTTGTTTATGGATATGGTCTCAGGTTTGATTGTTAATAATTAAATGAACAAGAAAACAAAGCATGCACGAAGAACAATCGCGCTATTAAACCCATGAATGTTGAAACCCAACCAGTGGTTCAAGTAAACAAACCTTTACTCATATCAATAAATAAAACTTTTTCAACTCCCGACTTCGGTTATGTTTACAATCGATAGGGAATTTTCTGCTCGAACACTATTAGACTACAAGGTCGTTAAATAGGAATTGTTTACATCTAAGCAACAAGCCAGTATTTACAATAAGGATTAAGTTTGATTTGCCATAAGACAAGCGTTATCGGTGCTTGCACGCTTGCGTGTTATTGGAATTACACACGTCGATAAATGTAATGGAGGTTACTAGGAAACTAATCAGGCAAGTGCTACTTATTTCGTTAGTACTATTGTAGTAGTAGGATAAGGTTTATCGAGCAAATGTTAAGTACGCAGCCTCAGTAAACTACATGGGTATCGTGTCAACTAAAAAGATATTAGCCAAAGAAGCTTCAAAATCAAACATGAAACAGATTATAAAGAATTTTGAGTAGGAATAAAAGAAGAAATTGCAAGTAAACAAATACTCTCAAATAAATCAAATCATTAAATCAGCTTCGGAAGATCTCAGTAACAACATTCTAATTTCTAACTATTATTACATTGACAATGTATCGGAAGAATGATGTAAGATGCCGTGCAACGAACAATGGGCCTGTTTCGATCCAATAGCAAAAACGGCGATTATGAGTAACATCAAATCAAACCAGTATTTACTAGTTAAAGATGTCATAGTTTAAGTTAAAGAGACAAATGCCAGTCCACAAAATTCAAGCATCTAATTTGTAACAGCGCAATTAAGCAAAGCTATTTAAAAGTAATTAGTTTATATTAGAGTACAAGTGATATTAGAGATTTAATGGATCAAGCTCAGGTACTATTTTCTTTCCGGTTCTTAATTATAAAAAAGAACCAGCACAACTGCACAACTTTAATAACACGCCAAAATAACGTCGGGACGGGAACACGATATATCGATACATAAGTACATATTCGTGTCAAAGATAGCAGAAGCGTTAAGTGTCCAAACTCGCGACAGGCGGAACATAATATTTTCATAAGAACTGAGTTGATTACTGATGAGAGGTGACAACTTAAAGTTAAATACCATTAGCGATTTACTATGTCCAATTAAAAGTGCTGATTACGTTACTAGAGAAGCGGCAGTGGTATCATTGGACATTTGGAGCGGAAATTGAGCGAAGGATGGCGTCGAGATTGCTTTTAAATCGAGTTACCCGCGATGCACCGATGCACCCAGCATCGGGGGCGCACGTCACTCGAGACGCTAATTACAGTCAACGGCGTCAACGCTGATATACAGCTTTACTGAGATTTAAGGAAATACATTTTCTTTATCGTTTCATCATATTGAAAACCAATTGAAACTAAGATAGCGCTAGGATGAAGAAGATAAAACGCAAAAAGAAAAACCTTGTATGTATGCTCTAGAAATAACACGTTTTGTAGATATGCCTACAGAAAACAAATGAAGTTAAACAATAACAGGAAAACCTACCTGCTCCCACCAAACCTAGATAAGGTTTCGTAGGTATTTAAGTCGAAGAACAATGTTGTAACAACCTTTTTTTACACGCAAATGATCTACCCCAGCATTTGTTTTGAATACAAAGGACGAACCTTCATTCTTAAAAAAAGATCATGGTAATATTCTTTTAAACATAAATCCAAAACACAAGAACAGTAAGATAAAAGAAAAAGTTCAAAGAAATAATGTAAAACTAAATGACACAAAACAATGACAATTTAAAACAAGGCGTGAAAGTAAAACAAATTACTTAAGTAAATAACGATGGCATTGAAACAAATCCTAAAAAAGTTACAGTAATCGAAAATGAGACTGATAATGTAAATTGTACCGAGAGGTAAACGACACAAACCCGTCGATTGTTTATTTTATTTGGCACACATGGAACACGACTAAAACGTTATCCATGTTGATGCAGTCAAAACCCAACAATGGAATGTATTCATCGATACTGGATTTAAAAACCGGTCGGTATAAATATTTTTTTTGTACTTCGATTTATTCATAAGTGGGTTTTATAGTAAGCCGGTCTCTATAATTAGTAACTACATGCGATAAAAAATGATCCAGTTTAAGTAATGTTTCAAAAAATTCAATTCAAAATTCTTTATTTGGTTAAATACATTTTGCTATGATTTAAGGCGATGGAGCCATCCGGTAAGCAAAAGGTTTCAAACTTTAAAAACATGATTTGGTATGAAGATTTCAAGAATGAGTAGATCTAGTCCGAGGTACAGTCTTTTTTACTGTCTAAGGAAAGTATTTTAAGTTCGATGTGACTTGGATTTGTGCAAAAAGTTATATTGCCAATGACTAAACCGGTGTCTATATTACTGAGAACGTTTAAGAAATTACAACGAATAAAATTATTCATACCTTGACAATGAATCACCGGCTCTTAGATAATAAATACGAGCCATGAAGACTGTATATCTTTGACTTCCTTAATACAAGCGTAAGGCAGGTTTCCTCATTAGTCTATCTGAGGACTAGACTCAGTTTATATGGTAACTAATTCACAGGCATTGACGGAAGCCTAAGCACAAGGTGTTGAATACACCTGCGCCTTTTTGCTGGCACCTTTATCGTTGGCTTAAGGTGTAAGATGTCAATTACGTGTAATGAATTACATTTTAACATAAGCGCCGCTTGTTTAGAAATAACAAGTTTCACATTAGTAGCACATGTCGGATAATAAAATATAAAAATAATACCACATTGCAAGCCTTTTTATAGTTGCAAGCGGAGTTGAACCGCGTTGTCAAGAGTTAAACAAATTTACTTTTAAAGAATCGTGGACTTCACCAATGTTACTTCTTTCGTCCCTACTAGTAGCCTATCACTTTCATCGCTCAACATTTCTGCACTCAATTATTTATCTATCACGTCATGCTGCGCTGGATACAAATCGAAGATAGCGTCAAGAGGGTATTGCTAATAATTTGCGTAATCCTCACGTTGCAAACGCCGTTAGCAATAAATTTGTACATCCAGTACAGTTGCATACTGAAGTGAACGCAGTAGTGCAACTCGACTGGTCATTAATATTTATGGACGCAACGTCCGCATAATCACCACCGCTTGATGTTCACGAATTTGCGTGATAAACGGCTACTGGAAATCATTCAGGATTGCGTAAAAATTGTGCTCCAGTTTTACTAAATAAGGAAATTATATCAAGCATGTGGAAATACGGAATGCTTCGTGACTATATCCAACGAAATACTCGTAGTTTTAGCGGGTACTAAACGATCAGTTTTATATCGTCTGCCCTGACATTCTTGCTTGATATACGATAATCTTTACGATCCCCGCTGTGAGTCGTATAATTCTTTCGTTTCATTTTTGTCAGTGATTCTGAGACTAACGTCGACGTGCCAAAGGGCAGGTGTACCCTCAAAACAAAATTTATAAAAATCCCGCGGCCTGTTCTGTTCACAAAAACTCCCCTACGTGGGCTACGCGAAAGGGCGACAGTTATTGTTAAAATTCCCTAAAAAAGAAACAAGGACTAGATGAAAAGAACATTTTTTGTAGAAAAAAAAAAGATCGTCTACATTTTCGGCGCTGCTTACCGAAATTCGTCTAGAGCTCAACGCCACGGCAACCTAAAACGGGCGCCGGTTTCAAGAATCCATTTCGACGATAACTCCACATGCATGGTGTTTTTTTGGGACCGAGGTCGGGATAATCACCTCGGTCGGTGTCGTAGCATAACTTCTCATCGCCCAGCGGCGGCAGCGCGGTCAGCTCCTGGGGGTAGCACTGCACATCCTCATGGTTCACGTATACACACAACACACACTGATCGGCACTGGCACTATGTCACTGTCACAAGGCGAGGGTCGAGACGGGCGGCGCGCGCTATCGACGCCGATGCATTGGCGCGGTCCTGGCCGCGCAACGCGCAACAGCTGACGGGAGGCGCAGCGCGCCCCGCGCCCCCGGCCCGCAACCCGCGCGCTCTTCCTGCGCGCGCAGCCGGTGCGTGCGCCACACCCCCTCGCCCCCCGCTTCACCTCTAATCCATTATTTACGGACCGTCGACCGGTTTCAGGCGCGTTCGCTCTGGCTGCCGCTTCACGACGATCGTTCAAATTTAATGCCCTTCCTATGTCCGGCCTCTAATGCGATAAGATTACGGGCGTCGAGCCCGGGATCCGCTCCACGCATTCAGACTCGTTCATGTCAAAATAACAAATCATGACAAAGTAGAAAATTACTACAGGGATCAGGTTGGAAATATATACAGCATCATAATGTTCTAAGTGTACGGTGAACGAACCCACAAAGCAGCCATTGGCTGTTGGTACTAAAATCGCCATAAGCAGTAACATAATCTGTTGCACGCCACAAATACCTTTTGTAGCACTAAATCAAACTTCAAGTCATAAAAACACTGTAAAAATCGTATTGAAAAAAGTAGGTTAGGCTCGTCAACTTCTATCGCGTTCATTTCATACTTGCACGGCGCTCGACAAGTGAAGTGCCCGTCAAGTTCTCAACATAAAAACTTTCTTGGTTGACCCCTCTTGCGGTTCGTTTATCTCAGGATTTATCTCGTTTCCGTGGAAACAACTTAAAAAGTTATTCGTTATCGTCATTCTCAGAACATAACAACATTAACATTACCATCAAGTTGCTAGAGGAACTCCTTCGATCATAATAATATGGTGAGAAAGGAATTTTTAATACTTAGTATTGTCTTTCAACAAATACACGTGGAATTAACGAGTTAAAGTGTATTTTATTGAGACCACTGATTAGGAATGTTCAAGCATGGCCATTGAATCTGCAGATGGTCATGACCATAAATCGTTTACAACTACCTATAGATATTTATCTCAACATGTAATTGCAACGTCAAGCTTATAAATTGCTAGGTGTAGTGTACTGGAATCATGCGTAAGATTAAAGGGTGAGGGAAGTGATTTCGCGGCAGGAGACGTGAGGACAGTAATAAGACCAAACTTAATTAGGTAACCTACTTAAGATGAATACAGACAGCGAACACCAAAATAAATGTATTATTAAGAGAACGGAGACCACCACGACGATCCTCGATCCGCGCAGATTGCGATCACGGCGCGGTCTAATATTTACAGAACATTAGATACTGTAAAAAGTGTATGATGTTCTTGGTCGGACGGGGGTCCGCTCGGAGGGTAGTCGCAGTGTGACATTACAGTTCCCGGTAACATTAGCTCCGAGCGAGTGGGGCTCGAGATACCCCTGGATCCACTTTCGGCCGACAGCTATAGAAATCACGTAGTTCGCGGAACTTCGTTACCTGTGGTGCGGCGGCAGCGCAGCGAGCCAAGGTGAACGTTCGGGCCAAGGACGGCCCCGGGCGGCGAGGGGGCCGCTCCGCCCCCCGCGCCCCCGACACAGTAAAAACGATCTGAACCTTCGAAGACGGGCGGTGCAGCCCAGCAAAAAAAGGACCCGAAACGGAACAAATAGAAAACTATTGGGGAAAAAAACAAATAATAGGTCTCGTATAACATAACTGTTCAGGCATTTCGGTGATATAATTAGAAATGATGTAGGAACGTTTTCGTAGCGCATGTCACCTGCGCCTACGCAGGCGGGTCACGCTCCGAGGCTGCGCGTGCTATGATGTAATAGAAGAGCGATAAAAAACGACTAACGGAAGAGGTGCGGAACCGGCCGAACGAACAACGGACCACTAATTACTTCGCACAATAGAAAATACTAGTAAGAATTTCTAGTTCATGGAGATAGTTGGTCTTTGGACGCACGAAGGCGACTTAATATTCTTCAGGCGCGGCCATCTCCATTTCAATTATTCATGTCCGCTTTCATATTCTTCATGCGTAAGCTTTGAACTTTTTGTAAACGAGTGAGGAAGGCTAGGGAGCGGTGACGATAAAATGCCAAGACCACTTCCTAGGCGTCCTGGCCCGACCGGTTCGGCCCGCACATTGTCATACTTCCCTAACACAAAAAGAAGCCGGCGAAACACGGCCTGTACCACGTTCTCTAACGACTTGCATTATCATATCTTACTGGATGAAAATTATATTAGTGGAAAAACTAAACGGATTCCATCATAGCTAAGCAGGCATGTCTCAAGTCTCAAGGCAAAAACGCCACAGGACTTGATGCTTCTTCATAGAATTAATTAACAGCATTCAAGAATCCATTTCTTTAGGGAACTCAACTAATAAACTACGACAGAAGGGAACTATCTTCACCTGGTGGCTCTCAGGTTTAAGGTTTGACATAGCTTATGGTTTTATATTCAAGTTAAATCAGCCCTCATAAATAGAATATCCAGGACCAGGAGTCATCCATACTTGCATAGCGCGTGCGAGGAAGCGTGACATTCTGTGCTCCTCTAGCGTAAATACTGGCGGGTGGGAGGGATAGGGACGAGGTAATGTTACAGTTAAGCAGGAACTCTATTTATATGCAAATATAACCTCAGAGTCGACACCTGTTTGCGTATTCTCGCCTTGTCGGTTTGTCGCGCTGCGCTGTTTCAGCACGATCGTCCTATGACTATGGAACACTAGAAAATCTTCTCAGGCACACCACATTTAAAGCAATAAATTTAATTTTGACCCCGGATTGCGGCGTGGACACTTTAATCGTCCCATTTTAGAAAGTCGTGTCCTGAATGTACGTCCCGAGTTTAATCTGAAGGAATTACAACGAGACTGCATTTAACTACACTCGGTAATTTTGTGGAGAACGCAAACGTGTTATTTTTGTCGCATTACTTAATGACTAGCTTTGCCGCCGGTTTAATCGCCGCGAATCTACATATTAATGTACACTATATATAATACTGTAGGGGTCTTCACTCCCGCAGTGAAGTATTTTTCGTTTCGTTGCCGATGCTAGAATTATTTTCCCATCATATTCAGATACTCGTAGGTAAGTGTACCTATTTTCGTTTCTACTTTCCCTAGTGTGTTTTCACTTTAATAATTATTTAAAATAATGTTTAAACGACATATGGTTAGAATCCTGGTTCATAGTTCATATCCGAACTTCTGGACGTAAGATTTAGATTTAGATTTAGATTTATTTATTTCATAATATAAATTACATTAACGTTAACGTTGTCAAGCAACTTGAACATGAAGATTTATCTAACATCCCAAACAGCCTTCACTTCACAAACCAGCGTAGGTATAGGGAGGGGCTATGCTTAAGACATTCCCTATCATCACGAGGCCTAATACGCCATACGGCCTTTGCTCAACAGCGGAACGTAATGCCCATGATGATGTTGATGCGTTTCTGCAATCAAATGGTACGAGTAATTACGTAAATCATACTTTGGCACTTCTAAGCGGCGGGTTAAAATTGTTTGACGAGCACTCACGTGACGTCAATAGCAGCGTTCGAGGCTTGCTTTAGTAAAATATGGCGTGGAGGGCGCAGCGGCATCGAGCCCGTTTATCAAGGGAGATTGGCCCGAACGTCCTGCGGGACGATAAATGGACCGTATTTGTCGCCGGGATTATCGAATTGGTCCAGTCGGAGCCTTTGTAACGGTATTAAATGATGCATTACACCGTAATTACCCAAAAGGCTTACATATGAGTCCATATTAGAAGGAAGCTAATCTTTTTAAATGGTTAACCCAATGTTACAAAATCTGAGATAATCTAATCAGGTTATTGACGCAAATTATCAATGCCACTTCTATGAACGTATTTTATCACTTTTATCAGTTATGACTTCGTATAAGGACCTAAATATAAATTTATCGCGATTTAGGTCACGATGATGAAAATACTCAAATTATTTATATAATTCACCTTGTCATTTTACCAGCATAAAAAAAAACACACACTTGATCTTAAAAAGGATTCACAACTTACACGCACACCAGGGGATTCACTGTCCATAGCTTCACAAATTAAACAATTTAGCCATCACGAAGAGAGAACGATCCGAGTTATACATAAGTACGAATGGTAGACGCTGTCATGCGTATCCATTACCGTCATATTTCGCATCCCGCGCGAAGGTCGGCAAAGAGAAGAATTAGAGCTACGCAGCCACAGAAATATATCAAGATAGAAGGAAAGAGTTCGGCAATTTGTAGGGAGACCGAGCGTGTAACATTTTGCGTAGGTACTTTGACGTCACGAGCGTAATTTAGTGATGAGAAACATAAGCCGCGCGAAAACGATTCAAAAGGATCGATTAGAAGTATTAGAACTCGGCACCGATTCTATGCATCGATTTAAAATATCGATAAGAACCGACAGAGGAAATGATTTTTTTTTCGACAGAAGAAATGTTTTGACAGAGGAAATGTGTAAGCTCAGAATTTAAATCGAAAAATATAAATGTAGGTAGGTACCTACCTAATAACCAATAAATTGCGTTACATTTTAGTAATTTGTACATATTAGCCGCTCCAGTTATTAACTAAGTACCTATAAACGTGTACCATTTTCAGGGTTCCATACCCTAAGGGTAAAACGGGACCATATTACTAAGACTCCGCTGTCCGTCCGTTTGTCACCAGACTGTATCTCATGAAAAGTGATAGACAGTTGAAATTTTCACAGATGATGTTTTTCTGATGCCGCTATAACAACAAATGCATATTAATTTAATATGCATAAGAATAAAATAAATATTTAAGGGGGCTCCCATACAAAAGATATAATTTTTATTGCCGTTTTTATAGATAATGGTACGGAACCCTTCGTGCGCGAGTCTGACCCGCACTTGGCCGGTTTTTTATATATTCTTTGTTACAGACCATGGAAAAATCAAAGAAGTCCAGCGAAAAAATATTAAAAGCTAAGAGGAAAGCGATTAATAATATTTGTTTTGCACTACGTACATTATATAGCTGCATAATAATATAAGAACGTAATTATTATTTCGTCTGTTTTCAAATTCAATTTTAATAATCGAGTAAGAAAATCGCAGTGCACAGCACTATTCTTTAGTTTTGACAGAAAAAATGACTATCGACCTTGAACGTGACTCGACAGTTTGAATAGCTTATTTTTACATTGCTGGTTTTGAACGCACGCCAAGTCTGGCTCGTCAAATTAAAGCCGCAATGGAAAGCTAGCGTTGACACACAATCGCCCGCTACCGTTATGATGAAAATAATAAAATATTTCGTTTTTTAATTATTAACAGATATTTAAGAACAAATTGTACTTACCAATGAAAGGAAATACCTCGATTAACAGCTCCAACTTTCTTGGAAGTGTTTGAACAATTAATTATTGCGCAACGAACCATTTTGTTTTTAAAACCTGGCGTCGCACGCATAACGCGATCGGGAGCACACTGAAGTTTGCGGCGAGCAGTTGTGTCTCCGGGACGTAATTTCGCCACGCGAGGTACATACACTCGTTCCTTCTATCTTGATATATTTCTGTGTATGCCGCCTTTGTTTTGGCAGATATTAATGCTGGTGACTGTACGTACACCACCTCATTTCGTGACATTAAAACATACATATCGGAGCATGTTTGAGAAAATATCATTAGGACTATATAGGACGTGTTATGTCGAACTCGTAAAGTAAGATTTGACACTAGAAATAGGTATTTGTAACGTGTACCACCTAATCCAGTAAACAGAAAGGGCAAATAAATAATACAGAAAATGGTTAGAAGTAATAAGAATAAGTTATTAACTACGCTACGTACATTATATAGCTGCGTATAGTGCGTATTAATATAAGAACGTAATTATCATTTCTTCTGTTTCCAAATCGATTTTAATAATCGAGTAAGAAAATCGCAGTGTACAGCACTATTCTTTAGTTTTGACAGAAAAAATGACTATCGACCTTGAACGTGACTCGACAGTTTGAATAGCTTATTTTTACATTGCTGGTTTTGAACGCACGCCAAGTCTGGCTCGTCAAATTAAAGCCGCAATGGAAAGCTAGCGTTGGCACACAATCGCCCGCTACCGTTATGATGAAAATAATAAAATATTTGGTTTTTTAATTATTAACAGATATTTAAGGACAAATTGTACTTACCAATGAAAGGAAATACCTCGATTAACAGCTCCAACTTTCTTGGAAGTGTTTGAACAATTAATTATTGCGCAACAAACCATTTTGTTTTTAACACCTGCCGTCGCACGCATAACGCGATCGGGAGCACACTGAAGTTTGCGGCGAGCAGTTGTGTCCCCGGTACGTAATTTCGCCACGCGAGGTACGTACACTCTTTCCTTCTATCTTGATATATTTCTGTGTACGCAGCCAGCGAGTACATTTGTCATACTCTGACGCCGCGCCGTGTCCTGAGTGCATTTCTATGTACCTCCTGCCCCTTCAGATTTATCCGATGTTTGCTTTGTTTACAGCAGGCTCTATGAGAAAGTTTCTAGTGAAATGTGTGTTTTCCTTTGTTTTTCGCAGTTAACCTAGTAAATAATATAGCTACCGATTGGATGCCACAAGGGCGAAAGAGACGGGGCCGACCTAAACGGATAATGGCGAGATGACTTAGACGCGTTCCTCGCCAATGGGCCGGAAGAAACACAGGGCTCTTCCCAGCAGTGGGACACTCATATAGTACATGAAAAAAACCCTAACAATAAATCAAACGTTGCATGTTTGGTTGCAGCATTTGATATGGCAGCACCTGAATTAGCTGTCCGTCAGGCTTATCGCGCTAATATCATATCGCGTCACGAAGCCATCGGCCGCGGGGGCGACGCCCGCGCCGTCCTTATTCGTCCTTTTGGACGATGCCACGCAATAACATACGGAGTGCAATTCCGCCGAGCATTATTGCACCATCGACTGCGCAGTTAAATGGCCGTTCGTTAACCTTATTGTAAGTAAATAAGAGCATTGGTCGCGAACCGAATACACTTTACAGGCAATTGTTTTCGGAACAGCGTAGTAACATATTCAGGAGCAGAAATATAAAATCCTCCTATATTTATCAGTAGAGCAGAGTCATCTATAGTTAATCATCATTGTGAGTCCGGTGGATCGACTTAGAGATCTCAACTCAACGCATCTACATATTTTTGCAGTACTATTAAATGTGAACAACTACCTATTGCCCGTAACTTTTGTCCGCTTGAACTCCCGTATCAAGTTCCACTCCAGATTTCATCTCTTTGAGGGTATTTTGGAATCTGACTTGTATACCAAAGTTTATCTTAACTCGTTGGCTACCGGTGTCGCCGATATACGGTATTAGAACAAAAGATTGTTTTGTTTTGTTTTTTTCGCCGTCAACCCAAGGGTTTAGATTCATTCATTTATGGATAATTGAGTAACAAGTATCCAAAATTTCACGTTTAATAATAACTTAATGTCGTCGTAGAATAGACAATCCAAAGGGAGCAGTCACGACTCGAGCCACGATGCAGAGTTGTCAATTACCTACGGACGGATCCAAGCGCTAACCAACTTTGGCTTAGTTTACTACAATCTATTTCAGATTCCATATTTAGAATCGAGAGAACTGTGCTAGGATGGTGTCAAACTATATATAAATATAAACTATACAATCCTTTTACGCTTATAAAATCTACTGAATGAGAGAAAGATTTCCAAACACATTTTATAATCCCGTATGTCGTTCCTTCAAGCGCTAACGACCGATGCTTTATGACACATATAATTACGTTTCAGTACCTACGTCAATTATACATATTACGGTACCTACATTGTTTTCCACTTTGATGCATTCTGACATGGAACGTTTTCTAGTTGAAAACAAACTAATTTGACGACGCGCGGTATAATTTGTGCATCAGCACGAATACGAGCTCTTTAATTATTTATTTCAATTATTTTCAGACGGTGTTTAGCGCGCTTTCAGCCGAGCCGGGAGGCTAATTCAAGATTTGTTAATCAAAGCGAGCACTCTGACTAGGTGCTTCCTAATAGACGGGGATTAAATCTCCGCCCTGGGCACTCAGAAAACTTCCCGACGGGCGAAGAAAACACAACCAGTATAAATCTGCTCACTGGTACGTTCAGTTGTTACGGAAATCAAGGTGAAATTAAAATAAGTGCGAGGACGCGGATGACTTCAAAGCGTTTTGCGAATAGCCAAGTCGCTCTTCAGTCTCCTGACGAGTGCTTTTAGAGTTTACTTAGCTAGCTCGTAACGAAATTAATATATAACTCGTTTAAAGGAGCATCTGAGATTAAAAGAAAACTTTGATGTTTTGGCTGATGTAAGCATGATATAAGACTATAATATAATGCATGTTAGTAGGCTGTAATTTAAAGTTATTGAACCCTATAATTACTCGAAAGAGCCTAATCTTATAGCAGCAGCGATGTAATGACAGTATTGCACTTTGAAGTCGAGTCGGGAGGCGAGGCTGCAGTCAACATCGGAGGGTGGAAAATCACCCGAGGCGTCCGTTTCCGAGACGACTAGGAGTATTCACAAACCGGTTTTTGAATAGAGTATGCCTAGTATAATTTGGCCCTTACATTTGTAAGATATATGTGTAATAGTAAAGGAGGTCGATCGTACTAGATACCTCAGAAAAGTGGTCACTTATCATGGTGCTGCCACTGACAAGGCCAGTCAGGAGGGCTTGCAGCACTGCACTATATACCGTATAGTCCCACCCCTCCCCTGCTTCGAGGAACAAGCGAAACTTGGGAGTCTTATCGTACTAGAAACCGGATTTTTGTTATTTTTTCAATTTTCGTTTTCAATAGCTTCGCCAGGTTTTTCGCATTGCAGCATCGCCATTTCGTGTTCCCCGACTAATGACGCGTCTAATTATATATATGCCATCTGGGGGTCTTATCGTACTAGGTTCAGTGTCGTCGGCTCTTAAGGCGCAGGGGTGGGCAAGGCATCCTCCATACAAACTCTGTGCACGTTTTATTCGTAGGTTTTGGCACTAACGCATGTAATATTTTTTTTGAATGTAAATATTAGATATGCGAAGAAAGTGTTGTGGAAATTTTCAAATACTTCAAAAAAATGAAAAATTAAAAAATTAAAATGAATATTAATGAAAAAAAATACATCACGAAATAGCTAACAGACAAATAAGCATACTGACCAAAAATCATAACTTTAACGCAAACACAAACGAATAAAATCCTGCACAGAGTTTGTATGGAGAGAGTTTTCCCTACCCCTCCTCTTAAACTATAATAGGAAGCCAGAGCAATATTGGTCAGCGTCGAGGTTCGTTTATGAATAAACTTGAAGAGGGCGCCGCGACGAACGGCGGCATTACGCTGGAGCGCGACGCCGACGCCTCGCGTAGTGTCTGACCCACAAAACGCTTCTCCCGTAAATATTTTGTTGCGCGTTCCTCCCATCGAATATTTATGGGCTACGGAGAGCCGTTCCGTTTAGAATGCCGTTTTATTACAATATTGAGGGCGTCACTGGCTTATTTCGCCGTATATATCTTGCATATTTTACAATTCCGGATTGCAACAGAAGGAATTTGTAAGGAGGCGGATAATTGTCTGTGTACGATGGCCGTGTCCTTTTTTGTGAGGATCGCGAAGTTGCAATAGTGTAGTTTGTGTTTGGACAATGGACCGGTCGGGCCACACACGGCGCTGGTAATTGAACCGTCATGATGCTGTAGGTAGTCCCTCTCTAACTAGTGTATAATGAAAGGGACGCACTGATCGACAAATGAGGAAACATAACTTGCGCTAGACGTACTGGGTGGAGCGTCGGAGAGTATGGAACCTAAAGCTAAACGTTAAGCGGCGCAATTTTCACTTGCAATTAACGTATCGTCGTTAAACGCAGTACAGTCAGCAACAGAAGTAGGTGTACACTGAAAATGATCGGCGCATGACGATCGCAACGACATAAAGGAATTACTACAGTTAGAAAACTCCTATCCTACCTCCTATACCTACGTGAATACTATTTTTTTTAATGGAGCTAACTGGGAGTTTTGTCGCTGGTTCACTAAACCTAGCCTAGCTGAGAAACTGTTATACGTACTATTAGTAATGATGAAAAAGAGCATATAGGCAGGAAGAGGTCGTGAGTCGACTTGCGTCGAGGACAGTGCGGCGGCGGTGACAATTTTTCAATCAATCGTCCGGTTGGCGACGGCAGTCGTTAGTTCGCGGTGACCTATTAGAACGTATCTAAACACAGCATGGAAGGAAATACGGTGTCTCTGATCCTTAGTAGTTTTATTACCAAGGTTTGAAAGGTCTCTATTATTATTCAGCGATTACTAGGTAACTAAATTTATCCTTTCTGCTGTCAACACAGTGAATCCTGAAATTTTATAAAGGGTCTGCAACGCGCACGTGACTCCTATGTTGCGAACGTCTATAGGCTGCGGTGTCCGCTTACCATCAGGTGGACCGCACGCTTGTATGCCACCGTCGTTGTATAAAAAAACTGATTATCAGAAGCTTTCGCACGCTAAGGGCCCGGACACATGTCCTCGTACGGCACCGGGCACCGTCTACGGTCTTTGTTCTTTGTAAGTACGTTGCCGCGTACGGCGCGGCGCCGTACCGTGGACATGTGTCCGGGCTCTTAATGTGGTGTAGCAGTAAGTAAAATATCACAGCTCTATTAAAATGTGTACTATCTTCTCGTACTGAATATTTTACATCGTATTTTATGAACATCTTAAAGTAAAGAGACAAATTCGCAGCAATTGATCTGTTTCTAGTAAACTAATTATTATTTTAAACGGTTTCGCAGCATTGAAATTTAACAAAGTTTTCTTCTTACAGTCAATTAGTCCGTGCTAATATCTGTACATTCTCCAACGCATTCGGTCCGAGGTAGGGACGTAAATTGTGTTTAAGAGCCACTAAAGTTTAATATTTATGTGACATTGTGCCGTCAGCGAGCAGTTAGTGTCAGGTGTGTCGATGGAAAAGGGCCTAGACTATGACTATGACCAAATGTTAACGTTAACTATGATTAGTGGCTAGTGTGCATTAAGCTTGACATAAGTGCGAGTAAAGCCGGATTACGCGAGATAAATACAGAAGGTTCAATAGCCCACAAGCATCAAAATATTTGTGGACAATCTTACACAAATCAACCTAGTCCCAAACTAAGCAAAGCTTGTACTATGGGTACTAAGCGACGATATACATACTTATATAGATAAATAAATACTTAAATACATAGAAAACATCCAAGACCCAAGAACAAATATTCGAGCTCATCACACAAATAAATGCCCCGGCCGGGATTCGAACCCGGGACCTCCAGCTTCGTAGGCAGGATCACTACCAATGAGCTAAAGCGGTCGTCTAATGCTTCGGCTTAAAACGAACGATGTAATCTAGGTTGAGAACTATCAAATGACTACTTTTCTTTGGAAGCAAATTGTTTGAATCGCACAAAATGTCTGCGCCTCATATGAATCTATTAGACTTTCCAATCGAGACACTTGTCATCCAAATATACACGTGAGGCGATCTGTTTACCAAAGCAAAACAAAACTCAGTCCTCCACCGAATGCGTAATCGATAGCATAAATAGTTTTTATGTCACACCTGGCCATAAAGCGGCAATTACCGCACGCTCCGCGCGCGGGAAATCCCACTTCCTGGCCAGGGGGTGACATAAAATTTTGTACTTAACACGGGCGGTAAAAAAGAAAGCCTCAAATCGCATATTTATCGCCCTTGCCTTCGGCTCGGGCGTCAAATATCTGCGATCTGTGACATTCTTTGTTTTACCGCCCTTGTTAAGTAATGTACTATTACTCGTGTGCATTGGATTTCAGACATCACAAAACACATAACTTAAAATGTCCGTATCTGTACTATAGAGTGCGTAAATAATACTTCCATTAGGTGGTTGCGGCAACATCTATATTAATTAGCACTAACGATCTAGACCGCGCTCCCGGCGGACGTCGACGCGGTGCACGCGATATCTATCATTTTTTTCACAAGAATAATTCGCCGGCACCTAAAAGCATCCGGCAAAAACGCGATGTCACTTTCATCCCGTTAAATGGAAATGAAGATTTAATTTCGTGCGGGCAACTTTACAGCGCAATAATTGAATAACTTTATTTTAAGTTGAGACATATTTTTCATTGAGTCCACATGTGCATTCATGCAAGAATCAACTTTGTTATCATGCGGTAAGGTTGTTTTTGTGTTGGTTTCAGGACGAACCGCTCCCCACTCATATGTAGATGCATCAGTATACTAAAGATAGTACGGAATAACGGAAACCAGCCAGCCAAAGCTGCGGGTAGGCGATAGGAAGTGTCCTCTCGTCTACTGCCCTATTTATGAGGCTGGATGTACTGCTATATTATGTAAACGCCTGTCCTAAGTAAGGTCAGGCGAAATGGTTACATCTGGAGCTAATACTTTAATCATTATTGCTTTCGAAGTGCCTTCATTACTTGATAACATGACAAATATAAGCGTGCTAAATAAAGATAACAGTGCTAATAAGTATAAACTTTGAAAGAATTTGTTTGGAACATTTAATGGTGGTTAAGGTTGGAACTTCCCGACAATTCTAATGTAGTCAAATAAGTAAGAGCAAAAGGTTATCTAATGTAGTAATCGTAAGTACATTAACATGCAGTGTTTTAATATTACGAGTGGGATTAGGAGCCCACGAGCTATTTTTATCAGCGGAAACCGTATAATCATGATACACGACGCGCCGAGACGCCGTGTCCAAACATCCGCCGTTTGTTTTACTGGAAAATCTCACAACTATTACCAGCCGATTTCAATTAACATCTAATACAATAGGCTATACTCGTTAGTTGGAAAAACATAATCTCTTAAGACGGGTATTAATGCCTTTGGTGCATTCATGAGGGTACGCTGGGAATCTTTTTTTATCGATATCTATGGCTTGTGGATTTCGGATTAAAGTAAGCAGGTACACAACACTTTGTTACATAGATCAGACAAATTACACCACGAACATTCATTCATTGCATGCTGTTTGATCATAGATGTACTATAATAGAACTAGTACTTTCTATATTATAAGTCAATGTGTTTGATACATGAATCGTTAGGAAACATTCCCTCCGGAAACCACCGTTCGTTGCTAGGCAAACTTCTGCAAAACGCCGGACCGTTGAGCACGTGAGTATACTTTGTAAACTAATTTAGTCAAGTGTTTTCTTCTAGACACTCCCCTACCCTTAACGAAATGAAGAAAGAATTAACTTAAGGATCGCCAACTTCGCCTTTTCACAAGAGTGTAGCGTAGGTAGAAGATTTATTTTTTTGCAATCTGGGATGCTTTAAACCGGTTTCAACTCGAAAGCAAGCAAAAGAAACAAATCCAATTAAATAAATACCACGCTAATGCATAATAATTAATACGTGAACGTTCATAAAAATGATAAACAGTACGCGGTGTCAAGTATCGTTATGAAATTCAAATTGGTGAGCGCAGCAGGTTTTTTTTGTGAAAGGAAAGGAACCCTTTGGGATCCAATTATAAATATTTAAAGTGTGTAAACGCAGTAGGCTTGTGTAATTCAATTCGCCGGGCGGTGTTGCGTTTCTTATTGACACATCCATTAGGTATTACGAGCTAGGGCACTGCGTACGTTAGGGCACTTGCATTTGTAAACATGTGCAAGACTTGTATAAACATAAAATAACTTCATGGCTTTAGTTTTATTGATGGCTCAATTTTATATATTCAACAGGGGCTGGAAACTGTATTTAAAGATACATGAGACGAGGCTACTTATTATTCAATGAACGACGTACGAAAGATGCGCCGTTGGTGATTTTCAAATTGGATTTGGGGATCATTTTCGTATCGCGGTAAATTTCAAGATATAATAAGTAGGTATAGGTACTATCCGAGGGTCAATAACCTTAGTCGACTCCACCCAGCCCATTGGTTATATTATTTGTATTTTCCAAATGTCTAAGGCCCCCGGAAATGCCGCGCCCAGAGGATGGTCAAAAAACTTGGATCCACAACACTGCGAATTATGATTCACGGCTCGAATATCCGTTTCCGTTTGAATTCGCGAACGTAGACCAAGCTTTGCTAACACCAAACGTGGCTAATTACGGACTTCCTAGTCTTCCTACTTTCCCGTTACAAAAATGTACCTACACGTGTACAGCTATAATAACACGTGCTTATACCTATGTTTATCCCTAATTATCCCTAGACTTTGCTAGATAATGTAAATTGTCCTCGGCAGAGTCAGTTAAGATAATTATCTTTTGAATGTCATGCTCGCTTTAAGGACTTTGCTTACGGTGGCGTCGTTGATCGGGTCGCCACCTTCCCTAACAGATGGTCGAGGGAGACGATGGCTGAGATACGCGTCATACTCGTGATCGGGTGCTGTTTGTGGAGTCCGGTCGTTCATGCTTGCAAGGACATAGTAACTACTTTAATACTAGTGTCTTCTCTTGGAGATTGACGAGAGACATCACTCTGTTATGGATTAGTTTTTGTTGACATTGACTCTGAGAGAGACCTCTATATTAAATTGTTTTTTTTTTTCCTTTTATATTTAAAACTTATTATTTTTATTTTGACGCTTTGAGACCATGTACATCTCAAAGCACGTTATAATAGTCATTATTAAGAATATTTTGACGCTCAGAGACCATTTACATCTTTGAGATATTATATTAAATTTTGTTATTCAGACTGAGACCTTATACATCTCTCAATTTTACTATTATTGTAATGTTTGTAATAGATAATTAATATTTTGACATGAAAAATGTATTAAATTCTTATTGATATTTTTCTTAAATTGTAAATTAATATTTTCTCATGAAAAATCTATCATATGCTTATAATGTAAGACTTTTTTAAAATTGTACATTAACATTATGACATGTGATGCCCTTGTGGCCTATTTGCAGAATAAATGTTTGAATTCTGAATTTTGAATTCTATGTGTCTTAGATTTCTTGATCTTAAGTAGGTTAATAGCGGCATCTGTACGGAACAAGAAAAGGGAAAATACGGCGTTTAATGAACAAAAGATTTCCTTTGGCAGGATTGATATCTATAGTCTAAAGATGCATTTACGAAGTAGAGCCCTCCGGAATTTTCACGTGGTAAGAAATGGGGGGGTCCAAACATAGCAGCCGACCTGTACATTTCAAACTAAGCTGACTCCTTTCTTATATCTACTAAGGCAAGTTTGGTATCGTTTTCGTATAAAAGGAATACACCGACATCATTTCTGATCGTACATTTTACTATTTTGGAACAATTTTCTGACTAAAATCGCAAATTTATACATTTTTAATTTTTACTTTTTGATTCAGCGCTCTGATATTGGATGTAAAAAGTTGATTTAAATAATGAAATAAATACTATAAGAAAGCTCGATTTATGCAGATTCTAAATATATAAATATCAATATAGCTCTGCCTACAAAATTATGACAGAAAAAAAGATCATGGGTCGCAAGACGGCTGCGCGGGCGGGTCGGTAAGTACCGAAATACGTTACTAGCTACTGGGTACAGTCACCGAATTGAAATGTTTTCCACTTTTAAGAGTAAAAATAACTAATAGAGAACCTTACCTGACTATGCCGACGTGTCTGACTAATAACAATGATAGTTCCTCTAAGTTATTTTCAGGTTTTAAAACGATGACTGTGATAAAAATTACACTGTAATATTTTATGGATTTTAGTTTCAGTATGCATGCGCTTAGGGCAGCCTATCAAGCAGGTCACGTGGGGACAAACTTTAAATGACACACAATATATACCCTCCCTAACAGACGAGTGGATAAAAGGAGGAACAGTGGCAGCCCGTATGGACAACCCAACACAGAATCTGGAATGCGGCACGAGAACTTAGCTGCAAGAACAGCTGCAGAGGCCACTGTCCTTGAAAGCGAGAATAAATGCCATATTGCACGCTGCTTCAAGACCTGTGGGTAGTCGCAAATGCGATTACTGATGGTTTTAAATGTGTGTCCAGTGTGGACCAGGGGTTTCAGCAAAGATGACGTCGAGGAGGCCGAAGAAGGAGAGTACAAAATCTTTATCAGTTTATACTGGTCCTGGGTTTAAAAAATCATAACTAACTTCAAAAAAGATGAGGTCCTGTGTTCGACTGTAAATATTTTTTAGATATGTTCACAAATATCTTTGCTAGTTTAAGACCGATTTCGCGTTTTTTTTTTGGTTTGGAAGGGGCTGCCTCAATTATGTTTTCTTTTAAATTTTGGTCAAGATCTGATAATGGGATCCATGAGAAAATGGACACTCTTCAATTTACAGAGGTGTCTCCGCGGTATATGAATGCTAATTATGACTTACAAGGTAGACCAATATCATTTTTTTTATTATTATTAATAAGGCAGTACTTTTAGGGTGATCCAATATTATTTTGGACAGGATCCGTTAATGTTAGTTGGCTTTTTTTTTAAATTTAGCCGTTATCCATATAATTCATGGAGTTTGAATTTGTACTATCGTTTGTAGGGGCCTATCTTTAGAAGTAATCAAACGATTTTAAAAATTCTTTCTGTAATAGAAACCTACATTAGTCCTTAATACCATAAGCTAAGACTTTTTGTAAATTGTTAACTCGTACGAAGCAGGGCGGCTCTCTAAAATTTGATACATTTTTACGAGATATTTTAGGGCGAATATGGTATATTTCATTGTTTTTTTAATATTTTAAGACGTATATTGGCATGAAATATGTTTTTATTGAGTTAATAAACCCACCACCATGATTCCAAGATCACAAACTATGTTTTTTAATTAATTTGATTATTTGTTCTATCTTTTAATTTTTAATTTTTTTAATACTTCCACAGTAGGTATATTTTTGAAATATATATTTTTGAATATGATATTAACAGGGTTTTCTGAAGACCTATTTTTTTTCCAAAATGTGTAGGTGTTTTTTAAAGTTATGGCCATTTTTCTGTTTTCAGTATGAATGAAAAATTACCTATTTTTTGTTATTTTTCGAAAATTTTGTATGGAATGGTACAAAAATAATTCCAGAAATGAATTTAGCATCCTTGATTTACTCGAAATTGACACCCAACTTGACCCAGTAGCTTAACTGGCGCAGATATCAAGATTAACCTGGACTCACCCCCCCTCAAAAATTTGACATAAAAAATTTCGAGGGCTCTACTTCGAAAATCCATCTCTGGGTTCTAAAGGACCTACCCTGATACAGGAAATCTTTTGTTCACGAAATGCCGTATAAGTCCTCTTACCGAGGCCACTATAAGTATTATCATTGTAATAAGCATATTTTTGTGAGAAAATGGCTGACTGTCGAGTTTCTTTCGGCGTTTCTTCTCGGCAGTGGCCTCTGTGAAACGCTAGTAGGGTTTGACTTGTAAAAGTGCCATTGCGGCCTACTTACAGAATAAAGTTCATTTATTCATTTATTTATTCATTTGTTTATTTCCATTTAACCGAATAGTTTGATAATCGCTTTGTAAATTCTATAGCGATAACGTGGGTGGTTTTGACGATGCTTGGATGTTTATTAGTTATTTTATTACTTTTTACGCATAACAACTCCGTATTTTAAACTTTCCATGAATATACTTCTTATATAGGATTAACATTTAATTTGTAGGTACAGTCAACATCAGAATAGTAACGCACATGAAGAGGTCAGAACTCAGAAGCCTTTATTATAAGATTTTTTTTAACGACGAATGTAAAAAAATCTTACGGTCTGCCTGATGGTAATCAGATACCGAAGCCTATGGACACTTGCAACTCGAGATGAATCACAAGAAATGGCCGACGGCTTACTGTACATAACCTCCTAGAATTGGGTTCGTTTGTCTGCCACAGTCATATCAGATATCAGATAGTTTGTGGCAGATAAAAAAGTGAGACTATGACAAGGACAACAAATGATATGTCTCTCTGTCGCTCTCATACATAATTGTATACGACAATCTCGCTCGGCAGCGGTATTATTATTTGATCTGAAATCTGGTTGAATCTGCACTGGCTCTAAATCTATCATCATTCAAAACAAATCCACTCAAACTGTCTAGTGCGCGCCATACCCGACGACGCGCCCCTCCACCGACCGTTCCGTACAATTGCGCATAGATTAGTATGAGATGCGCTGTAGAGGGGCGCGTCGTCGTGGATGGCGCGCACTATATATACAAGTCGATGTCTAGTCAGCTGAATTGAAATCCATGTTTGACCCAGGCACAACATTGAACTCACGTCACGACTGTCGCAGGGCCGTACTATTTATTTCCCATATAGGTATACAGAGATACACTTATGTCTGTCAGTAGATACAATGTTTCTTATGTACTAAATAGTACTAATCTTATTTATATAGTTTACAATTTGTTTATGGATATATCATAAAGTTTTCCAAACATCCTTTTCATTCAAATAATCTGAAATTTTATAGTAGGATTTCTGAATCAGTCTCTCTTTAATAACCTTGTTAAATTTATAATCTGGTAAATCTGTTACGTGACTTGGAATTTTGTTATAAAAAAGTATTGACTGTCCTATAAATGATTTCCTGGCCTTTGCTAATCGTAAACGACGCACTGCGAGTTTTTCTTTATTCCTAGTGTTAAATTTGTGAAAATCACTATTTTTTGGGAGATCCGCGTAATGTTTTCTTGCGTACCTAATAACTTCATAAATGTATAGTGATGGCAGGGTTTTAAGTTATAAATTGCTCGCACTGCCCTTTTCTGCAAAACGAATATGCTGTCTACATTAGCAGATCTACCCCATAACAGGATTCCATAGGATTCTATTTATTTAAGTTTCTATTTATTTAATCTATTTATGTAAGTTTGTTTGTTATGCACGCAGCCTAATGGAGGGCCGGTTGCTTTGATCTGAATGCATGTGCATACGAGCCGAGCCTGCAAGTTTACAGTTCGAAGAACTATCTCCGGCTAATGTATGGAATCGAGCGTTAGGGTTAGGGTTTCCGTTACAGAGAATAGGTAACTGCCAATAAGTAAATTCAGGTAAGTAATAAACACCTTGCACAAACTTATTTGACAACGATATAGGCTTATCATAACGGGGCTGTCACATCATTGGGTAATTTAATTAACCAATAAATAATAAATTAAATTAATCGATATGAGAGTCAAAAGAAAATTCCCAAAGTATCCACCCTAAATTGTGCAATATAATTATGATCACACAATAATTTTGTTGGAGGACATTGAGGATCATTTTGTAAAAACAATCGAATCATTCAGCATGAAATAGATGGCTATAACGCGTGGTAATTTGGTTAACATTATAACCACGGACATTATCATACCCACTCTGCCGCGATAACACTATCGTAGTCCTCAGAGGAGATGTCTTATGAAATCAAACTTACGTCACAGGCTATTACCGTAGTTTAGCATTTTTTTTTTGTTGGAAAACCACCCATCGCGACACCGTACCACGAACGCGAACCACATTAGGTACTTAGGTTTGTGTGTGTTTCTTCAGTATGTGCGCCGCTGTACCAGCGATTTGTATTCTGATACTAGGCCAATTTATACCCACGCAGCGCACGTGCATAGATACTTTAGCATTGGCCGCTATTGGGCTTCCGGGTTAGAGACGGCGTAAATTCCTATAGCGATAAGCACAACTATAAACATCCAAACCACCGTTTAAACCCAGAATAACCCTAGTCTTGGACAAGAACTTTAGAAAAGAGCCGTAACCGGTACTGCTTTACCTGAATCAGATTGCATCTAGTCTCTGATTACGTGTTTAACGACTAGATTAATCTTATCTCAAGGAGAATATATCAAACCTCCTATGCACATATGTTTTCACAAGGTTACTCTGGAACGGAGTTTTCTCTCGAGTCTCTCACACCTCGAATACACATATTCACAGGGTTATTCTTCCTTCAACGGAGTTTTCGTAGCATCGCAAGCGACAAACACGTGCGAGCTGAGTGCCATTATTGAACCTTTCTAGCTGTCAAAAATCGAATTTGTTTTGTTAGTGAGACATTCTGTACAGTATAAGTACTATCTGATGTTAAGATGCTATGAAAACTCCGATCTCTAGTTAACCAGGCGTGTTCTATTTCCCGATAAGTTGTGTATGCGGGACCGGACCGGTCTGGTAACCCGAGCGCACCGCGACCAGGGCCGGCGTTCGAGGAAGCGCGCGTGTTCCCACGCGGCTGCGCTTCGCTTGCGCGTGTACTGTAGACCTGTGTAGTACCTGTGGACAACATACATGGAATAAGTGCTAAGTGCTGGATAATAACTTAATCGCGTCAGTACTGATGCCAATCGTCGGCTCCAAGAATGGAGTTAAGATGTTTGCGACTTTAGCCCAAGATATGTAAGACGCAATATACTTTCCAATTTTTGTTTTTTTTTTACCGACGCAATGAAATAGAAAAGGGAGAAAATGTAAGTTTATAAAATGACATGGTCTCAAGAAATCCATAGTAAAAACAATAATCGATGCGTAACTGACACGAAAACACCGTAGGTTGTTGTTTTGTGTTGAATGGATTGATAAGCTTGTTTTTTAGATCCTATCTATAGTCGTTTTTGACATTAGTTACCGATATAAAGTTTTACGGATCTTATATTATGAATTAAGATTAGTACGAACAACCTCTATAGTGATTAGCAAGTTCTGGTACATACTTATAATTAAATTGCGATAAAATAAATTATCAATTCCCTGTTTAAATTTGTCAAAGCGTAAAAAAATATTAACTTTATCTCAGCAGCAGAGGGTTGCCGCGTGCAAAGCAAACTCCGCCGTAATAATACTCACCTAACTTCCTACCCCACATATCTGGCGTTAGGTGCACAGCACATCAAAGGAACCGTTACACGGGGGCCATGAATCAAGCGTACTATTACTATGCTGTGCTGAGTTACTAACGGAGATTTTCCCCAAATGTCATACTCATCCTAATTCCTAATCCTAATATTCCTAATATAATATTATAAACGTGAAAGTTTGTGCGGATGTATGGATGTACGTTCCGTTTAATCTCAAAAACTACTGAACGGATCTCTATGAAACTTTCCAGTGTTGTAGCTTAGACATCAGAATAGGACATAGGCTATAATTTATTTAAAAATTCAAAAAATTTGGTAGCAAAACTGGACTATCCGTGCGGAGCCGGGGCGGGCCGCTAGTATTACATAATCCATCAAAAGTTTCATCCAACAAAGCGAAGAAAGTAGTCCGTATACAATTTCTTTCCGATTACTAGTCTAAATTTGATAAAGTTGCATTTTACCTGCGGTCATCTTCCGACTCCATCGGGATTATGATATCAACTCTACGCGTAGTTTAGCATTTTAATTAATATCATTAATGTAATATGTGCTAAATTTTATTCTAGCTCAAGCGAACAATTGGAAACGGAGAAAACTTATATTGTTAAAGTATAATTACGTTAAAGAGACTACAACAGCTTAGAGGTATAGAAAACGTAACATTAAAGACTTTATAAGACATTGACTTTGACAGAATACGTACGAATAGGCTTCATTCATACACAATTTTTTCTAGATTAGTTATAACTTAGTGACTAGGTAAATGAGACAGGTCCGTTCTTCGGGGCAAGTAAAATCTCGCCGATTTATTACAACTACGGTTTTATCCCCTTCGGGCGCTCGGACCCAGCATTCCACTCGATTGCCCTAATGCCATTCAGCGCATAACACATTAGTCAATTAAAATTCACCAAAGGGATGACGCTCAACGTATGGGGGACTCAATTTTATCCCCTTTACGTGGCAAATATTTGCTAATAAAAATGTTTTTGTCGTATTGTTATAACTGGGATATAATCTTCTAATCTTCGGGACACATGTTAAAGGAAAACATCTCGGGAGAATTAACACCATAAGCAGGGTTTGGTTTGGGCGATGGTCAATTAAGAACTGCCGAAACGTTTTCTTTGGTTTGTAAAGCGCTGGTGTCTCATTGAAATTATAAATGATGTTTATCTCTATAAGGCATCATCAAGAGGGCACTAACTAAAGCTGCTTACGCCCTGTTATCGGCGTTACTCTACATAATCATACATATGCCTATCGGTGCATGGATATTGGGACATTAAAATCAACCTAAAGGGCCATTTACACTGTACAAGAACTTGCATGCGATTTTCATTACATCGCGGAGTTCGATGCCCGAGTTTGATGAGCCCGCAGTCTGCAATGTAACCAAAATTGCATGCAAGTTAAGGCCTAGCGCTTGAGTGTCGCGAGCTTCGTGGCCCTCGAACAAGCATAAGTACGAGGCACGGGAAGTGAGTCGCGTGGGCGGACGTTTAATACGGGCGAGGAAGCGCTGCGTCCGGCGCACGTAGCCTAATATCAAGGTTTGCGGGCTGAAACGAGATGCGGGTGAGATTTCGCACCATTGGCCTTACAGCGATCATCGTGGCGTGTTAGAGAGGCAAGTGGTGAAACTTTGGGCCGTAAATATCGGGGGAAGGTTTAAAATATTTATAAGGTTTCAGATATCACGGAAAGTATTAAGAATTTTATAATAGCGACATTTCACGGATATTAAACAAACACGTGGGCTTCCAACTGATGGACCGCACTAAAACACAATCGTATCGCGCGTTTCTAGCTCATCTGTTATTGTTGCGCATACCGCGAATCCCGTTGAAAGCCCTCATTGTACCTTTGTTCGCCGTTGTAAACATCGAACACCGGCCGCGCCGCGTTTGAAAACTGATCACGTTATTGAAGAGCAATTGCAGGATAATTAAAAGCAATCAAAACCGTGCTTTATTATAAGAGTGTGAAGGGCCAGGGGACGGGATGTAGGATAAACATGGTGTGCTGCGACGTTGCCGCTCCGTCTACGCCCGGGCACGGTCGCGGGCGCACACAATGCTAACCAGCTCCTACCTGAACCGGAGACGTTTGTTTACCAAGCCCGCTGCTACAACCGTCAGTTCCATTCCATTGTCATATTTGAACAGGAGTTTGGAGCTCATATTGCGTTGTGTAGTTTAACTAGTTAAATACATATATATCTGTGATCTAGGTAACCAGTAGGGAAATGGAATATTAAAAGGTTTCTAAGCGTATTTATATGTTACGTGCTTCCGCTCCCGTGTCTTCAAGTCAAGTCAATACGTACATATATGTTTGACGTTAGGGAGTCGTCCCTTTGTTTGGCCTGTATTGTTTCGCAGATCTTTAATTTCATATTTTTTTTAGAGACCGTTAATTTTATAGATCCTACAGCTAAAATGTCATTGTGTAGAACCCAATTAGATCTACCAGAAAAGAAAGCTTAGTAAGAAATGCGAGCCTTTGGAAAAAAAAATGTTTTCTATGAAATGAAAATTCTTTAATACTTCCTCTGCGAAACAAAGTACAACACAAGTCTGACGTTAAGTATAATAATACCTAACCTAACCCTAACGTAATATTTATTTCATTTAAATAGTTTCGTCGAAGGGACATGCGCTATCAATAAGTAACGTAATATTCTGAAACTTGTCTGAAAAAGTGTCAGAGGAATATCGATATTTTTTGACAGCATATGGCGGCATATCTGCGGGCTCATAAAATATCGGAATAGATGAGGCCACTTTTAGAGGCAATATCAGACGATCAGCCGGGCTAAATCGGTACTCCACTTTAGAAACCGCACACCTATAAATCAACGAGTAGAATATTCCAGATAAATTTCTAGCTTTTAGTGGTGTCAGGATCAGGACATATATTAACTACACATTTTGTATCATTCACAGAAATATATGTGGTAGTGCCACCAAATTCAAATATAAATGAAATTCTTATATTATGTAACAATACTTCTATATATAGGCATGTGTTTTATGTCTGTGGACTTAACATCAGTTTTATTAACTAAACAGCGAAAAAATCGCTCACACAATAATTTTATATATCGATATTTGCTCGTACCACCCTTGAGAACTTTTTTTCGATAAAAGAAGAGTAATCGATCCGCGTGAAATTGATCCTCGAGATCCGAGCGAGCGGTGCCGAGGCACGCACTGCGATGCACATAGAGCTGACTATAACTAAGTATAGCCAACTATAACTATATTCCCCCATGTGGAGAGGGGATGGTTAATCCCCTGTCTATTTCAAACACGTTTCACCTCATTCATATCGCGTCCGACAAAAAACTTATTAGATTTACTTCTCCCCGCGCGATCGATAAACTGACTGTTGTGATTTGACAGATCCTTTACAGGGGCTCGGTTCGTTTTAGGGTAGGATGTCTAACAAGTTGTGAAAGCCGCTAAATTAGTTAGTATAATAGAAAACCCCTTTACTGTAACGATTTAATAAGGCAAACTATCAAATAATCATTTGGAGTACATATAAATCAATTTTTCTTTAACGTATAATTTGACTTTTAATAACATCTTAAGTTAAAAATACACGTACTATTCAAAAGTCAGCAGGTAACAAGCAGCAGTAGGTACTTTAAATTTCTCTGTATTTATAAATACCTAGCATAGGTACGTTAGAACAGTAATGCTGCAGCAGAGCGCGTTAATTGATTTCCGTATTTTTAAAATAAAACCATGGGTTAATTAAGACGGTAGTCCCGATGGGTAGCCGCAACAACGCAACAGCGCAATTCCCAAAGCGATCCTACGGACCAGTATAACTGTGAGCTCAGATTACGCATAATTATTAGGAATATAGGGTTCTGCGCCACAATGACGGATGAAAGTGGTTTTGTGAGCAGAGAATGGGATCGGCGCAGGCGACTGGTAGACGGAAGGCTGGAAGAGCGGGTGATAAATGAAAATAGCCGGCGAGGGGGCGGACTCCCGCGGAGGCTGCCACATGGCGCTATCGACCTGCGCCGGCGGCTCTACATCACGAGAGGTAGCGGTCGCGGGGTTCTCAGCCAAATTGACAGCTTTTAAGAGTAGAGCGAATACGGTATTGCCGAAATTCCAAAGTGCGCCTAGAATTAAATGGCGTTGCGTTTGCAAATCGTTTCGCATATCTTCCATGAAGATTGCATACAAACATATCCAGGTGACACGGAAAATCCCGATGGAAGGATTCATAAAAATAAGAACGGGTTACATGAGTTTTACTAACTGATAATCATTACATATGGCGTGCAAACTTCGCGTACAAATAGACTAACGAAAGCGATTTAATTTTATTAGGCTAAGCTAAATCATCATCATCATTATCAGCCTGTAATCGCCCACTACTGAGAATAGGCCTCTCTTCTAGTACGCCACTCATCCCGGTCCCTTGCCAGTCTCATCCAGGAGTAACCCGCAGTCTTTTCAATGTCGTCGACCCATCGTGCTGGTGGACAACCTACGCTTCTTTTGCTAAGTGGTCTAAAGCTGCGTACGGATTGCGCGTACATTGGTAGGTACGCGTTGTCGGTTATGCGTGTCCTGGAACGCCATGTCCGTACAATCTGTACGCAGCTTAAGGCTACACTGGCTGCCAATGACGCGACGGCAGCTTCAGAACAACTTGAGCGACTTGGTGTACTGAGATCGCCGTGGCCATTAATCGCCCTACCAGTGCGCGGCCTGACTCTCTCGAGTCTCCCCGCTTGGGCCGCATCTTCGCTCCGCTCAGACGTACGCGTAATAACACACGCACGAGCCACGCGTGTGACCGACCGCCGAAATAATTGTCCATTACGATTACACTGTCTGTGGGGGACGTGGACTTTCGTTACAATTTTAAGCGGCGAAAAAATGTAAGTACTTCGTATTATGTTCCACGATGATCGACGCTTTTAATTTGATGAGATACAAATGTAACTTGAGAATGTGTGTGTAATTCCGCATGCTTTATAGCTGGATATAAAAAAGTTAAAGTGGATAGAAAGCTCGTTAAAATTGGGTTATTTTAACTGCTGCATTTTATGCTGTTGAGTGCAGCTTATGAAGAAAGGCATAAGTGATGAGTGTTTAATTAGAAGCAATGCTTACATAAAAGAGATCATAAGAGGGGTTAAACACTACCGACTTTTTGTAGCGATCCAAGCGCGTGTTTTATGAAAACGCGAACGCGCCATAGATAAACACTTCTATCGATACTGTATCGCTGAAAACAGTCACCGTGTGTGACTGCCTCAAGCTACAATGACATTACATTAGTTTTTATACAAACACTACGGAATTAGTCACCCTTTATTATTTTCTCATACACCCATTTGTAGTCTACTAATTTTAGTAAGTTTGTTTTTTATTCAATATAAGAATAAAATAAAATCAGGACGTAGTCGACGCTAGCTCTCCGCCGTCGTTACGCCTGCATCATATAACTTTAAACTCGTATGTATATTTGAGCAATGAAAACCGCTTCCAAATGTAACTTGTGTTTGTGTCAATGTAGTCGTAATGTGTAACGAGAACATCAATAAATCTACTTCTTTAACACCAATAAAACGTATAATAACTATCATATCTTATGACAAACTCGTGAAAGTTAACATTATATTCATGACAACATACTTCTAGAGAAGATTCATATGTAAAATATTGTATAATATAAAATATTGTATATATATGTAAAATAATTATAGGTAATTATAATTTTCAAAAAGCAAATCACACGGCAATAAAAATCACCAAGTACACATTTCCAATATCATATAATAATAATAAGCTTGAGGTTAAGCCTTGTGCGTTGGTTCGAGTAGGATGAAAAGTAAAGTCTAAACAAAATAGATCGTAGGATGACACGGAAAGTGCGAAATAAGAGACACATTTCTATAGGACAATAACGCTAATACGTAAAGTCATAACATCAATGCAGCCGAGAATGACAGGGGAAGTAGGGAGGAAGGGGACTGAACTCATAAAACTAAAAATAGATACGACGACACCACGCCTCCTCAACACAACGTAAGTAACACAATAAGTTTTCTATACAACTCACAAATACCAAAAATCACAGGAAAAAAGTATCTGTGGCGACGGCGCAGGAATCAAAATCCGCTGCACTCAGAAGTCGGGAATCAGTGGAGGAGCCGAAAATATAAGTTGGTGTTTCGTATGCGTGCGGCGTATACCTATGGTGGCATCTGTCAAAACAATATGCGCCGGAAACAATAAGATACAGCATGTATTCTGATAATGTACTGAATAATCAAGCTCAATTTTATAAAGCTCTATTACTTGTTCTGATGGGGTGCTTAATTAATATTTGTGCTGGAGGGCGCCGATATTTAACGATACGTTAATTTTTATTACATTTCTGAAACATTAATTTTTATTATAATTTTACCGTGTCATTAAGAAAACTTCGAAGAAAAGAAGCCCGCAAGTGAAACGGCGCAGTTGTTACAGTACATAAGATTAAATCAGAGGTAGGAATTCAGAAAGGTCAAAAATTACGTAATGTTTACGGGGTACGAGGGACAATAGAATTGCTCAACACCGTGTCACTCCAAGTGTTAGTAAAGTTATAAAAAGTTGCCGCGGGCCGGGAGGCTATGGCATAAGACCGACTTGCCCCGACTCCCCCGGTTAGGGGTGAAGTTTCGTAACGTTGTTGCCGTAATACAGATTAGGTCATAATTTATTTACCACAATTTTCACTCAACTTATTACAGCATAGACGTACCATAAATTAGCAGATTATGTAATATGTATAGGTACATGCAGGTGGAAGAGAAGTGTTGTATTAACGTAAAACTAAACAAATCTATTGTCGTGACACGTGCCTGTTAATATATCCCGCCCACATAATATCAATTTATTGGGCCAAATGATACGTTTACATTTGATAGTGTTACTTTATGACTTAATACATTCAATAAATTCGGATGTGTAGGTTTAGTAAGTTAGTTGTGCGTCGTAATAATACGTTACGCGAACGTAAACGCGCGTAATTAAGCGAAAGTGATGTTAAACGCCACTGAAACCCACTCGGATCTAATAAAGGTCCGTACACACGCATTGAAAACAAAACAATCAATCAAGCGCAAGAGTCGGAGCGGCGCGGCGGTCTATCGGCGTCCGTTGACATGTATACGGGCGGGCGTTTGACGTGCTCTAAATCCGCACTGGAGTGACAGCTCGCAATCAAACTTTAATCAAAGCAGCCGACAAGGTTCTCGCCGATCGGTAGACAAACCCGGTTCGAGCTAATTGAGCGGAATCGAGCCTTGATTAAGTTAGGAGTTGCAGCGGACGCGTATAGATTGTAATTAGGCGCCATTCTGGTTCTTGCGTGATCGGTACGCTGGAAAGCGGCAACCTGATTGATACTGCACACGCGGCATACGATTTGCATTGATAAATTATTATTAGGAATTAAGCTCCATACATTTCTGATAATTCTGATACACATTATTACATGAAAGCGAAGCACTTCTGTAACCTTGCAAGTTAACAGTGAAGAAACGTCTCAGTATTTTTTTGTATTGTAATGAATATTATACCCAAATCGAGATGAAATCAAAGACAATGACAATGGCAATCAATCAGAATTGAAATTGATTACGCTAACTAAAATTCCACGGATAGGCAATTTTTCGTCCGTCCACTACGGTAGCTGTCACGTCCCTTCAGACCAGCCTATCAGCCTCAACATCGACAACACAACGACCAATGCGGCAGAGAGAGATGACAACACCGGACCGAAGCCTCCGAAGAATGTGGGGAATGTTAAGTCCGCCCCGTCAAAGGGCTCGGAGTGGCCTTTAAAATTAAAACGACAAACACTGGGGCTGTTCACGACCTGGTAATTGATGCTTTAGTTTTTTTCGAGCCGTTTATGGTCGCGGACGTGACATAATCGTGGTTTATTGACAGCGAGGCGGAGGAAAGCTTGAGAAATGGTTTTAGCTTTCGAGACAGATTGATAGTACTTCAGTTCAGCAATCTTTCTGTAGCAGTAAGACTGACAACCTGAAAATACTTGATTAACCCGTCACACGCCAGCCAATTAAATCGTTACGGTGAAATTTATCATTAGAGGACTCCTATAATTCCTATATATATGTGCCACATACGTATAAAATCTCTACTTGCTGCACTCAAGTCGTTCAAAACTCGTTGAAGGTTTGTACTTTTATTTCTTAACTTACTGTGTACCTATAACGAGGTTTGACAATCTAGACGATTATCATTATTCTTCGTTATTCAAAATCCAAATTACGTATCGCATCCACGTAGAATCGTCGTAGGTAGGTTGTTAATCTTCCAAAGTGTATGAGGTTGGATGACAGAGCGATATTTTTGTAAGCGGGTAATTTATCTTCAATCCATCGTTAGGGTTTTGAGTGCGTTCGACGTGTCTGAACCTCAGAACCTTTTGGTCGAAAGTCAACGTTTACAACTATAGAATACGACCTTTAGTTGTTATTTAAGATGGATAAAGGACCAGGATTCGAGTCCACAATTCATTGTGATTTTGTAGATGAGGGGTCAGGAATATGTTATCAGATTTACACACGCTATAATAATCTTATTGACGACTAAGGCGATGGCCAGACGAGCTACAATCCGGCAAATAAAACGGATACCATACCTACACTTTGTATCGAATTTCAATAAAAATGTACCCGTTTTATTGGCTCTCGAGTGTACAATGCTATGTGGGAATGAGAATTGATTAAATTTGTTTTGAAATAAGATGGAGTTTATGGACAGTTCTTCGGGATTTAACTAACACATCACTATTGTATTACTTACTGGGTTTCAAAAATATTAAATGATCTGGTTAGGAATTGAGTTTTATTCAATTACAAATCCGCTGTAAATATATTAATTACTAAAACGGAAATTAACTAACCGCTAATACTTAACGCTTAAGTTATTTATCCGTTAGGAATTAAAAGAGTAAGTATAGTACCGTCGACCGGGATATCTAGAAATTAAAAATTAAAATTCTTAAAAATGTTTTCAGCTCGATCCATTTCTTTCAACTTGATCCATTTATGCAAACAAAAATCTACAACAGTGGATTTAAAACTACATCTAGCACGACTTGCTGCCAAGTCGCGGCCCGCGTTATTCAACTCCTATCTCACTCGCACTGCAAAAGCACTCCAGGTTTTATCCTCTCGCTGCGACGCGAGAAGACAAAACCTTACGTTCCTACTTCTACGACCTTCCTCTGTATGGCTAGCACATGATGGCACGTCAGTTTGTCGGCTTATCTCGAGCTATCCGTCACTTTCTAACAGAACCTATAAAAAAAAGACGCATAGCTCGAGATAAGCAGAGATACTCTCGAGGCCATTATGTGCTAGCGCTGTTGTGCGAGGGTTGCGCTTGGTATAGTTGAAATTATATAACATGACTGATATTTTACAAAACTTTCATTACAATTTGAACCTTAGGCTTGGACGCTAAATCCCTTTTTGAATGGACTAATTTGATGCTACTCGGCCAGTTCAAATGCTTCAAGTCGTGAATACCCAGTACCGAGAACGCATGCAGGCGACTCGAGGCTTTCTCCGAAAACTCATTACTGCGGGGCACGCGTCACGTAGGGCCCATAACCGGTTTTATTAGGTTTCACTAACGCCCCGCAGCCGCCGAGCGACGCGTCTGAACACCCCTTTGTTACGCCCATTTAGTTCTTACTTTGGGAACGCTAGATTTCTTTTAGATAACCTACCATGCTAGCCAGATCTTCTTTACCCCGATGAAGTGAAAGAAGAATATATTGAATATAATGCCACCATTCAATACTGATACCTCCCTCATGAAATCTCTTATAATTATTCAAAAAACCGGCCATTTGCGAGTCAGACTTCGCACATTTAGAGTTCCGCACCAACCGCAAATCTAAGTTGGTTTGTTTACGCGCCCGCTTTAAGCTATATGGGAACCTCCCTTGAAACATTTAAAAATAAGTTTTGACTGTTTGTATTGCCGTTAGGCCACCACATACATACTGTGAAAATTTTAAGACTGTAGCTGCAACCGTTTGGCTGTATAACCTGTGTGAGACGAAGGACGGACGGACGGACACGTGAGTGATAGCAATAGGGTTCCTTCGGATACGGGATCCTAAAAATGGGCAAATAATAATTAACTGCCTTAGGTACCTACAATATACCAACTTACCAAGTAGGTGCTTAATTTTATACACCTTCGTTAAGAACAAAGACAGCGGAGCATATAATTAATTACAATTAGTGTAGTGGATGGGGAATTAAAATGGATTAAGAAGACAACACACCGAAATCCGCTTTCACAGTTAATGGATTAGGATTACCTAGAAAGCAGGGTTTCACCCCTACTCGTACAAGCTGACCTAAACGGATGAACGTCTGGCCGAATCATACGTGGTGAGAACAGTTGAGACATTTCCACAATAACACGTAACAAATAACAAACACATAACTAGCATTGACAGGGTTAAACTGCTGGTTTGACCTCGATGTGACACAAATGCCCTAAATTCAGTTCAAGACGTTACCCCTCTGGGATTAATGGTTTGGAATCGAAACAGTTAAGTTTGATAACTATTATCTAATCCTTCAGTGATCTACAGCCCCATTGAAACACTCGATTAATTTTCTATGTAAACAACGAGAGGAAAGCTTTGGTAAGTTACTCAATATTCAGGTCAATCTCTTGGAGCGAGTCAGTCGGAAAATAATATAATAGTACATTACTTACCAAGGGCGATAAAACAAAGAATGTGTCAGATCGCAGGTATTTTACGCCCGAGCCGTAGGCAAGGGCGATAAATATGCGATCTGAGGCTTTCTTTATTATCGTCCGTGGTAAGTACAAAATTTTATGTCACCCCCTGGCCAGGAAGTGGGTTTTTTCGCGCGCGGAGCGTGCGATAATGGCCACTTTATGGCTAGGTGTGACATAAAATATCATAATCCCTCATCGTGTCTAGGGCAATGTGACAAAGGGCAGAATGAATTTCACCCTAACAAATAACAAACGAATGAAATCTCTTTGAATGTCATCCATAAAATACCTACCTAACCATTTTTATTTAAAAAAAATTTTTTATCTCCGTTCACTTGTAGTTATAGGGGCTATTCATAAATTACGTCATTTTAAATTCGGGGGGGGGGGGGGGGGGGTCATAACATTGGATGATGGTAGTATGACGAAGGAGGGGAGGGGGGTCAATCCCAAGATGACATCATCTCTCGCATCTTTAAAAAGTGCTCTAATGAGTAAAAAAGGAATGAAATTCGTGTTTCTATAAACTGTTAAAGCTATAAAAAATTACCTACTAAACTTGAATCAACAATAAATTCAGAACTTGGAGGAGTGGGTGAAGTCCCCGTGGGAAATGAATAAAAATTGTTATTTGATATTTAGAGTTGATTGTTAATTTGTTGTTTTGTTGATTGTTTTAACTTTAAAGAAATACTAACAACTAAATCATTTTAAATAGTTTTTTATTGAAAAATTAAGCTAAGAACGCATTTTTTAGAAATGACATCATTTTATTTGATGGGGGGGGGGGGTCATTCGAATTATGATGGTTGGATGATTTTAGGGGGGGGGGGGGGGGTCAAAAATCGTCAAAAATGACGACGACGACGAAAACGACGACGACGTAGATGACGTAATTTATGAATAGCCCCATATACCTATTTTCCTACAATAAATGTATGTGTGTATGTGTGCTGCATTTACCCATTTACCTTACCTTTACTCATTTTTAGTCTCATCTACTCAAAGGTTAACTGGAAGATATCCCTTCATGTGATAAGTTAGCCTTCGTACTTGACTTCTCGTTCTGTAAATCATGTTGTGTTCTTTTTTTCTACTACTACTGAAACTGTTGAAAAACCTGACAGATAGTGGTTTTCTCGAAAGCAAAAGTACCAGGGTTGCATAGAGTGTGTGAGGTTGGTAGGCCCGCGTCTCGGTTCGCGTAGACGGCGGCCGATCGATACGCCGGCCGCATTGTTACCCCGCCCCCGCTGCCCCCGCCCCGCCCAGCCTGCACCCGAAATTCGCCCCATTTGATCCCGAGAGCGAATCAATCGCTTTTGTTGCAGTAACTCGATGCACAACACCCGCGGGCCAAAGGTTCTCGATCGCTGTTGAACAGTAGTCGATAACGAAAAAGAAGGCATTAAGGAAAGTGCGTAAGATTAAAAGAGAGCAAAGTCGTTTATGTTCACAGATGGTTTCATATGTATGGAAAAAATATTGAATAGTTTTTTATGTGTAACAGCTGTTCCGCGGCGTCAAAGGATAAGTGTGCAGGTATACATATAACCAAGACCTTTTATGCGCACTGAAGTATGTCTTACTTTTCCAGGGTGCTGCATATTTGGTTTCTCAAAGATCGAGCCTTTGATAGTATAAAAAGCAAAGTTTAATTTTAACTGCAGTCTGCATATTTTGGTGCCAACATTGCGATGTGTTTGTAAGTGAGTTAATGCCAAAGTCACTGTAGACGACATGTGACACACAATGCTTGCTTACTTTACTGAAGCGGTCAACGGGTTAGTAATAAAAGGCAATGTTAATACAACCGCCATGGTAAGTACTTTAATTGAAACTTTAACGATTAGTATTTAATTCAAAGGTTACAGTTAATATAAAATAATAATTGAGCTATAAAAAGGGGTACATTAAATAGTTGTAAAGGGACTAACGAGTTTTCTCCATCAAGTCTTAATAACCGGTTAATTGATCGGAGAAGATAACTTTAACTAATGATATTTCCAGCAAATCAAAACAGTTACGAGTACTCTAAGAGTACTAATTAGTAGAGTTTTGTCAACTAATCTCCAGATATAAGCCCTTGTTTATAAAACCCGACTAAGTATTTAAATTATCAATAATTAGAGAATAAAAGAATAAAACAGAGTACTTACGAGTACCTACATACATTTTGTCTTATTTCAATGTATTTGTTTTTTTCGCTACAATATTTTTATATTTAACCCTTCCTTTGAGAAGACCTATTATCATAACAGGGCTCAACGCAGATTTTACAACTAGCGAACATTTTCGTTTCTCATTTTACGGACTGCGAAATGAACTGAGATTTTTTCTGACACAGTGAGTGTATATCGTTGAAACAGGGTGCATGATTTGTGTACATATTTATGGCCTTGATTGTACTTATCTAAGAGGAACGGATGCTCATTACCACTTTTGAGTTTTTAAAAACAATCTGAGACATAGAATATAGTGTCTTAAAATCTAAAAAAAATATATGTGTTACATAAGGATCTTACCTAGTCAAAATCGCAGTCAGTTACATGACCTGATGAATTTCACTCGATAGAAAAAAGTCGCGAAGTTACCCCTTTTTGGAATGTTTTTTCAACACTACGGCTATATTACTGATATTTAACATTTAATTTTTGTACTCAATTAAAGATCGTAAATAGTTATAGACTAATTCGCAGGGTTTGCTTTGATAAAATGATTGGCTTAATGACTATAGCTAAATATTTACAAAACTGCGCGGAGAGCTTGCGTAGAGAGCGGGATGGTTAATTGTAAACTCACGCGTGCTAGAGCGGGACATTTGCGTTGGGGATACCTCCCCTTAAACACATCTGTCATTTTATTATCCATCATCGTAAAGGCATTAAAAATTAATTAAGACGCATTAACCGTTTATTTATACCCCGAATTCTGTTCGTTTATCTTAGCCGTGGCTTATATTTCTACAATATTTTATGTTATGTATTTCGTTTATCGGTGATATTAATACGATAGGTACGTTGTTTTCTCGACAATTAAATCGCAGTTCAATTAATTGGCAAGATGCAGTCAACTGCAAAAATATGGGTACAACTCACTCAAAAATATGTCCTATAAATTTTGTCTGTTGTGGTTTCGATACAAAAAAATCAAATCATTTTTTTATCTTGACAACTTGTTCAAAAGATTGAAGTATAAAGGTCAAGATTTATATGATAAAATAAAGCAATAACACCAAATCACCTGAGTCAACGATTGTGCCTAATGAGTACAGACCGCTCCCAAATCCCTACATCTGAGCTAAAACCTAGTAATCCAATGGCCAGACGCGGGCGTCCGCTTAATCGCAAATCGTTAGTCCAATTTCATGACAAATTGTAATGGCGAATTGATCATTATTCATCCCATTTTCATTCCCGCATCGTCTGTGTGCGTTTCGTTAACGAAATTTTGTTGTGTGTAGGTATTCATTAATGCGGGAATGTTTTGTCATTCCTATGTTACTTTTGTTATTTGTTTTAAACTATTATGTTACTTTTGTTATTTGTTTGTTACTATTTAACAGATAACCTTAGATTACTCTTGTTTCAAGTTTCACAATATCAAGTAATATAGAGTAGGCCCATTTTTGAAGAAGTAGAATACAAGAAGCAAATCGTGTAACAGTTGGGGTGACAACGTAATCAGAGGGTTTAGACCCTGCAGAATACGGATCTGCCTGTCTCCATCCCCAAATTTGAGCCGGAAGAATGTTATATCGGAAAAGGTGCAGCCCATACAAATTTTTTCGTTGTACATTTGGTAAATCGTTGTTCCGGTACCCTAACTATGGTCCAATTGTTATGGATTTTTGATATGCCGTAAATAACAATATTTGTCATCGTATCCCGAAATTTTTGACACTCCAGCTCCACGTCTTTCTCGGCCGTCTTGGAAAATCTGTCACTTTTTTCAGTTTTTTGCTTGTACTGTCGTTATAGTTCATTTTAGTGCTAAACATGGTTTGGCAATATTGTAAAACACAAAATTTGCTGAAACTTTTGGGTACAAAGATTTTTTCCATGACCCCTAGGGACGAAGATATGACAGGAGATATCATTATAAATTACCACTTTTTTCTAGTTTTCCTCTCATGTTTACGTTTAAAGTGCATTTTAGCGTTAACTATAGTTCAGCAATATTGTAGATTACAAAATTGGCTACAACTTTTGTATTGAAATATTTTTTCCACGATCATCAGTCACCTATGGGGTACTACCGTCGATATTTACTACTTTTCCAGTTTTCTTCACATATTTTCGTTTTAGTGCATTTCTCGGTCAGCAATATTATAGAAGACAAAATTATATGCAAATTCAAAGTACCTACGATCTTCTAGGTATCGTGGAAACAGACGATTTTGTCTTCTGAGGGATTGAAGTGGTACAGATCGGAAAGTGACAGATGCTTTATCTTGTCGTCTATCCCGCTATCACTCGACCATCATAGATCCCCTACAGATTGCGATTAAATGCACTCAAACCTAAATATGAGAAGAAAACTGCAAAAGTAGCAAAATTTCAACGGTGCTACTCCATAGATGACTTCATATCTTCTTTCCTAATGGTCGTGGAAAAAATATTTCAATACATAAGTTGTAGCAAATTTCGTGATCTACAATATTGCCGAACTATAGTTAGTGCTAAAATGCACTTAAAATGTAAACATGAACGAAAAACTAGAAAAAAGTGGCAATTTTTAATGATATATCCTGTCATATCTTCGTCCCTAGGGGTCATGGAAAAAATCTTTGTACCCAAAAGTTTTAGCAAATTTTGTATTCTACAATATTGTAGAACTATGTTTAGCACTGGAATGAACTTTGACGACAGTAAAAGCAAAGAACTGAAAAAAATGACACTATTTCCAAGATGGCGGTCAAAGTTATGGAGCTGGAGGGCCGAAATTTTTAGGTTACCATGGCTAATATTGTCCTTCACAACATACCAAAAAACCATATCAATCGGACCTCTTTTAGAGTACCAGAGCAACAATTTACTAAATGTACTACGAAATTTTTTGTATGGGCTGCACCTTTTCCGGTATACCGTACTTCCGGCTCAAATTTCGAGATGGCGACAGGCAGATCCGTATTCTGCAGGGTCCAAACCCTCTGATAACGTTGTCACCCCAACTGTTACATGACTTGCCGCTTGCATTGTTTAGAGACGCCTTTTCCAATTCTGTTCCTCCTCTAATACCGAATTGTGTTTATTCAGTTGTAATCACAGTGCATACTTTGCCATACGATAAATATCATCTAAAAGTACATAACAGCTTGAACCCTTGCCTTGGTTGCTTGCATACTGTAAGTACCTACCCTGCTTGAGAATTACCCATATACATTTGTAACAAGAATATTAAAGCAACAAAACAAAATATAACACAAGAGCAGTAAATCGGCAAACCCATAAATTATCTAATCTAGCATAGGCACTCCTTCGACACCCTTAACAAGCTAATACTAGCCGTAAATTACGACATTTGCAACGGATACCGAGTACTCGTTTATTTATTTCCAGTTACACGGAATGTTAATAAAGTTCAAGTGTTGAATACATCTCGGTAAGATTGAAATCTTTCAATGATGACTCATGTACCTACTCCTATTTCTTATTAATCTGTGGTCCGTATCTTAATGCGGTTCAAAAAATATTCGTTTGTTTTTAAAAGCCCCTAGTGGAACACAGACTCTACTCCTTGATAATGTGCCTTTACTCTGCGTTTTTTCTCCTTGTCCTCATTAAGTTTTAGTGAAGTAAGTTTTTTTTATACAATAATGCTTACCTACGGGCCTGCGTGATGGTAAGCAGTTACCGTAGATAAATGAAACGTTATTTAAGGTTTGAGGGCAGGTTGATATGAGGAATTATAGACTCCATCTTAATTCATAATTTTATTTTCATAATTGGATTTCACAATCTCTTTATGACGTCAATAATAATACTTAATAAACATTTTACATACAATAATCAAGGTAACATTATGTAACCTAACTTTATTTATATACTAGGTCTAGATCTAGATAGTTTCACTGTTTCGCTCGATAGAAAATTGAACCGGAAATAACATAAATCGCTTTGAGGATAATTGACATAAAATAAAGATCGTTAGTTGCCTTAACAAATTTAGTTAATACCAAAATGTTCATGAATCAGAAATCAGTCATAATCAAAACGCAACCCTGAATCACTCGTAAAATACACTGTTATATTTTTCCAGTAAGTCACGTCACGGAGCATTAACTTGATCATTTGAACCACATGGCGATGACTAAATCAACAAAAACAGCTTGTGAACAAAAAGTTGTAGTTGTTGTTATCAGCATCATTGGTACATTAGATATTTCAATTTTATGGTTAGATAAAAATATGCCTTTACAACCGACAAATTGTGATTGTCAAAATAAAATTGATTTTCAAATTATTTATCTTATAACACACTTTACCTACTTGCTGCTCTGTATAGCTCTAGTATAAGTTTTTTCGAAACAAAACACAAACGAACGCGTTTTCGTTGAGTCTCATTTTGTAAGGCAACGCGAGCAGCACCGGCTGGTGGCTTTAGGTGGTAACTATTTTTCCCATATTAATTAAGATTAATACGCAAACGTGTTCGTTTGTGTTTAGTTTCGAAAAAACTTATACTAGAGGTACTGCAACCACTAATGCTGGACTCAAGAAACCTAAAGTGCGCCGTGCACCGCCGCTTTTAAACTCAACTCAATACATCAACTTTTTGTTAGTGTTTTTTATGCTAGTTTTACTATTTAGTTAAACGTTACCATATGACAGTAAAATCACTTTTCTCAATGTCAATAATCGATAAGCATTAAGGGAACTCGGCACTCGTTATACTTATAGGTCTCGCGTTATCATCAGGCAGAGCCATAAATAATGCCAAGTCGAGATAACGCACTCTTAGATATGGATCGTAAGTGAATAGCGGACGTTGCAAGCTTTCGAGCATGCAACAGTAAAACGGTGAAACAGTCGTGAGTGTTTATTTGAAATGAAATGCTTAATTTCAGGCAAAAAGATGCCCTGATTGTGATTATGTGATGATACATTGTTAGTTAAGTACACATATAAAGAAATAAAGAAAGGCTTATTGAATACACTGAGCGAAAAAAAATTCTAATTATTAGTAAGTTTTAGTGAATCCCAGGACAAGGAGATTATATACTAAAGGTTACAAAACAGTTTTTGACAATAGTAGTTATTTACTAATACCAAAAAAATTGTCCTTGTAACTACTAATTACTACTAAACTGTTTTGTAACCGTTAGTATATAATCTCCTTGTCTTGGGATTCACTAAAACTTACTAATAATTAGTATTTTTTTCGCTCAGTGTATATTTGCAGACCGGTTCAATTTGGGAAACCAGTGTATAATAATTATAATGTGTCTAATACAAGGAGGTGTCACTTACATGTGCTACCATTAATAGAAAAATAAATAGAGTAGGTGGGCATTTTCACTTTAAAGTGCACCCCCTACTTTTTTTTCGGATCTCGGTGATTTTGGGTATTCTGACTCAGAATCACGAGTACTATCCATTTCTGCGAAGAAAAAAAGTGTCCCGCCAAAAAAAGTCAGTTTTGTGACGCTTTTTTCATACAGTTTATATAGCTCGTCACAAAACTGACACAGAAAATTTGTATGGAAAATCAAAGACATTTTTTTTCTTCATCTGAATCAATAGTACTCGTGATTCTGAGTCAGAATACCCAAAATCACCGAGATCCGAAAAAAAAAGTAGGGGGTGCACTTTAAAGTGATAATGCCCAGGTACCGGCGAAATAACTAAAACTTAACGTTATCCAAATACATGAGCTAAGTGGCTGTGCTCGATACTGACACAATACATGACACTCAATATACATATTATGTTAATAATGTATATATTATCATAATACATATATTATGTTATGATGACAGAGGTGATTAAGGCGACATATCGATTGCAAGAGACGCCCTTATGTTTTTCGCTCATGACAAAACGGGATGCAACAATCTTCGAGAATGGCTTTTTTAGAGAAATCTCGTTAAATATCTGACTGTGCAGGTTTATTAAATTTCCTCTTGACAGAGTTTAGATGAGGTAAAATACCATCATATTAACTTAATCGTGTCTTTTAATAATGCGTTGTTTTAGTAGGCTGAGTAAAAAAAGGAAAATATAGACTCAACTTTGGATTTTTTTTCTATCGAGAAAATTTTAAGCAATCATGTTTCGGCTATTGTCAGAAACACAATGATATAGTCAAGAATCATATATCTGAAAATCAGTCTCTATTGTTTCCTCATCTGGGCAGAACAGCGTTTCAAAGTTTCGAAATTTCTCGTTGTGTCATCTATTGGTCACTAAGGTGTCGACCACTGGGACGTTTATCTTACATGTTCCAAACATGCCGCGATGCAATGCATTCATTGCCTGCATCATTGGTTATTACGCAAAGCTCGCACAACCAGAACCACTGATCATAATCATTAATTAATTGTACGTGTCAGTTATGTACCCTTAATGATAATTACCTATGTTATGTACTAGTTGTAATAATTACATCTGGACATTTTTAAAACGTTTTTAGTAATAGGTATTGTTCAAGCATAAAGGGAGTTAATCGCGCGTGTTTATTAACAAATCGTCCTAACAATTCCAAAACAAACCGGCCAAGTGCGTGTCGGGCCACGCGCAAGGTAGGGTTCCGTAGTCGTCCACCCGTTACATTATGTGGACTAAAAGGTTCGCAAACTTATATTTACTATGTTTTTGACAGAATTAACAACATTATCTAAGGCATCAATGGAAATTGTACGAAAGTTTGTACATTAAATTAAATTTCTCATAAAAGTATATTTCTGAAGTTCGACTATTACTCGGTAACTAACTAGTAATGTCTTAGTTGTGATAGTTTTCCTTTTATATTCATCGTATATACTACTACCATGATTTTTTTCACATGCCTAGTAGCCACCGTTTAACTGGCACGGGGGGGACACTTGACCATAATAAAAATTATCACTTCAAAGCTTAATATCACGCCAACCGATTCTTTAATTAATTAGAAACCTTATAATATTTTTAAAAGACCTATCCAACAATACCCCACACTATGGGGTTCGGCAGAAAAAAAAATTCACCACCACTTTACATGTACGGGAGGTACCCTAAAAAAATTTTTTTTTAAGATTTTATTCCACCGTTTTGTCGGCGTCATTAATATGTATACTCCAAATTACAGCTTTCTAGTACTAACGGTTACTGAGAAAAACAGGGGTCGGACGGACGGACATGGCGAAACTATAAGGGTTCCTTGTTTACTACGGAACCCTAAAACCGGCCAAGTGCGAGTCGGACTCGCGCACGAAGGGTTCCGTAGATACCATTATCTATAAAAACGGCAAAATAATCATGTAAAATAATAATGTCTGTTGTATGGAGGCCCCTTCTTCCTTCAATTTTCCCTTCCAAAATGTTCACAAAAAAAACATCCGACTCTCTCCACCGACAAGAGCGTAGCTCTTAAGTTTGATGATGATGGTATGGAGGCCCCCTTAAATATTTTTTTCTGTTATTTTGTATGTGTTGTTATAGCGGCAACAGAACATCAGTGAAAATTTCAACTGTCTGTCACGGTTCATGAGATACAGCCTGGTGACAGACGGACGGACGGACGGACAGCGGAGTCTTAGTTAATAGGGTCCCGTTTTACCCTTTGGGTACGGAACCCTAACAAAGTTGGATCAGATCAGATCTTGCGAGCAGTACTCACTTGTCATGTAAAATTGCAGGCGACTGTACTATAACAGGAAACGTTTATCAGTGAGTTTAATGTACTCGAAGTTATGATCAATTTCCAAACTCTGCGAGAAAACGAGTTTAAAAGACTAGTTTTAGCAATTAGCATAACGTTTCCGTCCCGGCGGACAGTACCTAAGGAGGAAAATAATTAACTCTCGTTAGTATCAATCCATAGTTACACTGTGGAATACGCTATTTGACTAATTTTTTTTAATAATGCCAATCGAACCAGTTTTTAGAGACGATCAAATGTCTATATGGGACCAACAACAATTAGAGCACAATAAAGGGCTAAAATTAGGGACAAACCTAGCTCGACGCTAGCGGCCGTCAAAAAGGCTCCTACAAATTTGCCCTGGCAAATGACGTCACTTGCACTGCATTCGACCAACCGTTGTATGGGAAAATTAGTATTTTGCTGTTTTAGTCGTAAAATAATGCGTTTAGGTACATAGTTGCCATATAGTTTATTTTTTATTTTTACATAAGCATTCTATTGATACCTTTTATTTGAATTTTGGAAGGTAAAAAAAATTACATAATTTTCTGAGTTTTTGATGATTCATATCTTTTTATGACGTTGGTAAAATTTTATAATTGACGATTTATTGTGATATTTTGATGGCTAACTATCCAAAAAGTGACACTGTGTTATAAATTTTAACATGTGTCAAATACCGTATTAGTGCAGTCGGTAGAAATAGCACGCATCTGTGCAAAACCGTATGAAAACTTATATATGTATATTCATGGGTGACTACTGACTGCGACGTAAGGTCGTAACTACCTACGCACTACACACTACACAGCCTGTGAGCCTCGCGTAGGGTACAATAACTATTACAACAACATAAGTTAACAGTTTTATACTTTTATCAATACTTAAATTATGTACCTATTGCATGCGTTCCACATACACTAAGGTAAAATCCATAATTCGGGCCGAATTATTCGGCGAACTAAACTGCCAGATAAGATGTTGCCAGGAGTAGAAAAAAATAAATAGTGTCTGTCTGTATATATCGATCGGTATTTTAGATCGAGAAATATTTGTCAAATTTTGAGCATATTAGATTGAGAGAAACATTTCTAATTTCGATTTTCAATGGTTTCGGCAAGCACCTAGGCGTACCCGATAAATTGGGCCGTAAGATCGGTCCGTCTAGTGAGGCCTTAAATAATATCGATATGAAAGTACTGGCCAAACGGTGGCAACCTTTTTTGTCATAAAGATCAGAATGATCAACTCATCACCTCGGAATGGATTACCCTTAGATACAACTCTGCTTTTAGAAAAGCTTCATTAAAATTCTCAAACTAATTATTTAATGAATGACCTGTAGTACAGTCGGCATCATAAGTAGCTGGGCACATGAAAGAGGTCAAAAGTTCCTAATCCCTTGTAATAAAGACTTGACGTTTTCATATGCCAAGCTATTTGTCCTTAATTGATATGATGATGCCAGTACACAGTTTTTTAAAATCCATTCATGGTACAGACATATATCAAACGGAGTAGAATAGGCCTCGTCCAAAACAGGCGACAGCGTTCAAAATGGAGCTATAGTTTTGCGACCGCACTGACCCACCGCAACGCGCCGTCGCGTCATCTGACGTGTCCAGCTAGACGCGAATACTAGTGATACGTAAAAACAATTGCAACCTTTGGACGCGGCACAAAATGCAAAGGTAACTTTTGGATGAGAAATGTTGACATGATAATGTAACGGAAACGAAATAACTTGATGGGTCGTGGATTTGGTACACTTTGTGCCAGTTGCACCAACGTACGAACACAGACCGGTCATCGTCAAATATGGCGCCGGCAGCTGTCATCCCATAGGAACTTGTCAAACTTTCCATACAATCAGATTTGACGAACACCGCTTACGATTACAGACGGTTTGGTGCAACCCAGCCTTAGTCTAGGAATTTTAACATTAACATGTCATTGTCATAGTGTGGCGGTCACATAGAAGAGGTCAAATATGTCCTGTCGATATGACAGCGGCGTCATGCCTAGGAACCTCGCGAAGTGTCCAATTATATTAGTGCAGGTCTGCAGGTTATTAAACCAAGTAATGTATCACACAAAATGCATATGACGTCGAATATACGGAAACGTAGCCTGCGTAAACCTAATATCAGGATGTACATGTGAAGATGCCAAGTGCTGGGACGTCGTGTCTCGTGTCGTAGACTTTCTTGTTATATTCGTCAACTATTATATTCGCGGACCGGAAGGCGCAGCGTGGGTAGATCCCCCACAAGGTGGACTGATGACCTGGTAAAGGTCGCGGGAGTCCGCTGGATGCGGGTGGCGCAAGACCGGTCATTGTGGCACTCTTTGGGGGAGGCCTATGTCCAGCAGTGGACGTCTTTCGGCTGATATGATGATGATGATGATGATTATATTCGAGGTGGACACAAAATGTCTAGAAGAAGCCAATTTAGTCGTCAGAGAAGGTAACACACATCTTGGAACTGGATAGTACGCCCATGCGCCTCCGCTTACGCTTTTGCATTAATGTAAGTGAGCTCACTTACGTTAATGCAAAAGCGTTGTCAAGCTATGAAAAGAACACATTTTAATAGTGATTAAATAGATTTATTAAAATAACGAGTCCATTCATTTGTTAGGTGCTCTTCCAATGCGTCGCAGGATGTAGCAATAACCGAGGATAAACGAATGCGTATTTATTCACACACCTTGTTATGTACCTAATGAATAATTTACAATACTTTATTAGGTACGTATAAAAAGCCGTTGTCGCATTATTAAAAAGCGCTTCTCCGAAGGTTGTCATTGCCCTCCGATGTTCGAAACTCGACACCGATTTCCTGTCACAGGTCGATGTCGCATACGCGTCATTGTATCGTCGATTTGCATAATTAAATAACATTATGCACTCTTTCATTAGGGTCGCCCCTGCGATCGGTCGCTTAAACAAAGCGCCACGTCCGGGCAAGGCAATTTGTTAAATAAAAATGGCAGCGTAAGGAGAACTTGGGAGTTCTGACAGTTCAATCTCAGGGCGCTCCCTTATTCAGCCGCAAAAAGGGAACTCAGAAGCGGAATTAATGCGGCTTGCGAACTTTCAAATTAATCCCCTTGAGGTGGACAGCCGCGCCGAGAGCGCGAACAGTAAACATTTATCGTGAAGACTCGAGTCTACCCGGTTTTGGTTCGCGGAATGATCGGGGTGCTTCGCGGAAGCCGGGCGCAGCACGAGCTACTCCGACGGGAGCCGAGCTCGCCCGAGGAGCGAGAAAAGCGAAACCTCCCTCAGTTTTCCCCCTCGGTGGGGGCTGGGGTCTTTGTCCCCGCGCGACCCAGTTAATGACCGCCCCGTAGACGCGGCGCATAACCTCGTTTCGATATAAATACGCCTACTACACTTGACCTCCAAAAGTTTTTTATTAGAAAGCCGTTATCGAGATCGTACACGTAATAAACAATATGGCCTGGTCGCCTGGTCTATTTCTTCTACTAAGCCGGTTTGCTCTCACCAGACCAACATCACTTCGTTATCTAAACAAGCACAAGCCTTTACTTTCATACTCACGAGTCTCATCAAATAATTAGATGTTTTAAACTCCTCCATTTCATTGAATCAAAATTAAAAGGATTATCTAAACAAAATCGGTATCCATACCACTATCGCCGTATACCATTATAGTCAATTCAATATTATATTATTGCAATTGTAACTCATTTAATTTACTTACCTGTTTATTTAGTATGGTGTCCACCATTTCACCCAAGCTTTTTACGGCTGTCCTAGAGAATGTCATAAAAACGCTTGCATGGGACAGGGCCGGTATTAATATCCATGGTGTCTTCTTGTCGCACTTGAGATTCGCAGACGACATTGTTTTGTTTGCCGAGACCCTGGATGAGCTCCAAAATATGACTCAGGATCTGTATCGTGCTTCCTTGCAGGTTGGTCTCAGGATGAATATGTCCAAGACTAAGGTTATGACGAACTTATCTGGCGACACGAATTCAACTGTAACGGTTGGAAACGAGTCGCTGGAGGTGGTCGAGAAATACGTTTATCTTGGACATATTCTATCCTTTGGCAAGGAGCACCAAAGTAAGGAGATCTCCAGGAGAATCCAGCTGGGTTGGGCGGCCTTCAGCAAACTAGACGACATCCTAAAATCTACTAACGTTCCACAATGCCTGAAGACTCGTCTTTATAACCAGTGTGTCCTGCCCACCATGACGTATGGTGCCGAAACATGGACGCTCACAAATGAGGCTGTGCACAAAGTACGGGTAGCACAGAGAGCCATGGAGCGCGCCATGCTCGGCATCAGCCTACAAGACCGAGTGAGAAATGTCGAGATCCGACGTCGCACTAAGGTGCGTGACGTCGGAGAGGTCATTTCAAAACTCAAGTGGAGTTGGGCAGGACATATTGCCAGACAGAGTGATGGCAGGTGGACGAGACCGTTGACAGATTGGTGGCCACTTACAGGAAAAAGAAGCGTCGGTCGTCCGCCGGCACGATGGGTTGACGATATTAAAAAGATCGCGGGTCACTCCTGGATGAGATTGGCAAGGGACCGGGACGGGTGGCGTACAAGAAGAGAGGCCTATGCTCAGCAGTGGGCGATTACGGGCTGAAGATGATGATGATGATGATTATTTAGTATGAAACCAACTTACTGACTACGGGTGGGCTTAAAACCAGCTTAGCGAAGTGCTCACACCGATTTTTCCATGTCAATTAGATATGTAAGACATAAACTAACCGATACAGCATTGTAATTTAAAGTGAAAAATAAACGCCTTTTTATTTGTATCGTTGGCAAACCATAATACGCCGCCAACAACCCATCAGCAAGTCGATTTCGCTCAGATCCAAAGTTCTCAAATGCCACTAATCGTGAGACGAAATCCTCAAGTCTTCGACTAGTAAGTTTGTTAGCCAATAAATCTCTTCCCGGCCGAAAGGGTTGGCCGGCCGGTCCGGTCCGGTCGGCGGGACGCGGGCGCGGGGAGCGCCGGGGAAGCAACAGGTCGCGAAACAACATTTTAATTGTCCGATGATAAGCATCGACGTCACCGGACCGCGACACCTACACGACCAGGTTCAGCAAGGTGCGATGACCTAACCCTAAATGCATGTTGGTCCGTATACTATACACTGGCGGTCAAAAATTTCGGGTCACCCTAGTTTAAATAGCCGCAATAGGTTTTGTGAAATATTCTAGACTCGTTTTATTTATATTATATAATACACTATTCTTCGTATTGCCCAACTGTATTAGGAATTTCCGGTATCCTATCATAAAAATATCAATGTCCAAAATCTCGCTCCGTTAACGTTTTTTCTTTCATGGATTTTTACGAGTCCGATATAAACCTGGAAAAGTTACTTTTTTGGCTGTTACTTTTGCAGTATAGAAGAAAAATTCAATAAAGATCACATGATTAAATTACTTACAACCTCGCAGTATTTTAGGAAAATGATGTTTTTTTTACCGACCCGTATTCTCTGTCCGCGAGTGTATTTTAAAGCAGTGTAATTTGCCAAGTAATTAACTTAAGGAACAAAGAATTGCACATTAGTGAGAAATATGACTCCGGTCACGCAATTTTAACTTCAGCTATGTAAGGGGATACGTTTTATGATTATGACTAAACTAATCATGAAACAACCACACCATCCACAAACTTATTAATGAAGGAACGGCGCCCCGCTAGAGATGGGCGCTCATGGGTATTTACCGGGTAAATACCCGGAATCTTTCCAATCTACCCGGTATTTACCCATATCTACCCAAATGGGTGGGTAGATATAATTTGTACATTTTATGTTTATTTTTTACGGAAATGTCTTTGGAGTTACATAATAACGAATAATGGATGCTATTGTAAATAGGAAAAACTTGTTTCAGTATCATGGTGTGGAATAACTCGACCAAAATTAACAAACAGTACTGTCATTTTGAAGGTATAAGGGGAAATGCTTGGAACACAATTTTTGACTTGGTAACTTTGTTTGGGCTAGTTAGGAGGAGGTTAACATATCAAAAGTCCCCGCACCTTCCCCCACCGCTGCGTGGAGGGGGGGTTTAAAGGTCCTATATTTCGGTATTTCGTAAAAAACTCGTAAACGGTGACACATATCAAAAAACGTTCTTGAGCACAAGTAATCTACGTAAAATTATCTACAAAAAAGGTTATATACACTTTTTCGCTAGGGTTAATATTTACTGAGATTTTAAAGGGGGAAAATATTTTTTTATGTTAATTTAAGTGGCTTCTCTTTTCTTTATTTTTCAATATTTTGAAAAACAAAAAATACTATATGTATGCACTCAACGAGCTCTACTCAACGACACCCCATTTGATGGAGAAGGCAATTTTTTTTCGCGCCCCCCTTTTGATGTATGTGAAGCCCCCCTTATAAACACATAAAAATATGTTTGGACAATTTATATAGATTTGGGTCAACACGATGCTTAAACTGTGACACGTAAATGCTTAAAACAAGCATTTACGTGTTAATTGTTATCTCCAAAATTTGAATCTACTGGTTTCATTTCAAAAGTTGAAAGTGGGGATAGACGTCATAAATATGGCGACCGATCATAACATATTTGTGTTAATTTCTCGAGTTCTAGTTGATGAAACATGTTTTATGTGTCGTTAAAAAGCTGTTTGCATGTTCTGTAACTATTTATTTCAAGCCAGCTAATTATAAATTAGAATCCTAAACCAGGTTACCAAAGCTACCTTTCCTATCCTATTGACTAATGAGTAGGTAACGTTTTGTACGGTGTAGTCTCCTGACGTGATTAGTAATTAGCGTATTTTTTTTACCACGTGTGATTTTTTGGCATTGCAACGAAATCAACTAGTGATGGCGTTTTCTTTGGAATTTGGCCTGATATATCCATAATATTATGATTAGTTTTATTAAAAACACGGTTTAAATAGTGTTTTAGGTGTTTACTTATATTAATAATATTTCGTCAATAAAAACATTATAACAGAAACTTCTTTAAACTGATTAAAGGCAAATTAAAATTTTGTTACCAAAGAATTTTGTATTATTATATTTTAAATCAACAATAAATTTGAACTACTGCAACAGCACAGGAAACTACAACGGGAAGATCCAAAAATGAGGCAGTGGAAACACTGACATTACCGAGCGTCTGATAATAATTCAGTGATATGTTTGTATTATGGCACTGACACTAAATAAGTGAACACCAAATACAAATTTGTAATTTTTTATACCATTAGAATAAGAATTACCAAAATATGGTATTTTATAACATTAACTATCCTTCCTTTAACCGTAACCATTGCTCAGTAGGTACTTTTCCAGACTAACCTCAAATTATTAAAATCTAAAATTATGCAGCCCCATGCAAAATTTATTCTATTCTTAATTTTTTTAAAACGTAATTGTAGAAATATAATATTCTTAAGAATTTGTTATGTTATGCCATTGGAAGTATTATTTTCGAGGAATTTTCTTTATAATATGTATATATATACTGCTTGCATGCTGTATATTGCAAAATAAAGCTATTATTCTTAATTTATATTGATTTGTATGAAGAATGCTTACGCTATATAATAATAAAAACATGTAAAAAATAAATACCCAGCAATTTGGGTAGAAATGGGTAAATACCGGGAAGATTGGGTAAATACCGGGTATTTACCCGATATCTTTCTTGGGTATTTACCCGCCGCCCATCTCTACCCCGCTGTCATTAAAATATCGTTTGCACAAGGTAAGATTGAACAATTAATTTAATACAACAAACTCAACAAAGGGGACTGTTCAGACTCACTTTAGTCAGACTAACTTTCATTGAGGTCCAAGCAAGTCAATAGACATTACATTTCAATATCAGTTTAACACCTCGGAGTCAGTCTCAAGACACCAGTTTCCCCTAGCAATCGGGAGAGTAGGCCCAGTTGGGCTAGAACTCGAGCCCTCTTGGGGAATCACAGCTCTATGATATGACGGGTGGGTCTAGGAGGCTGGTTGCTATAAGGCAACTTATGCCTAGAGCGATAGTTGCATAAAGCGATGTTTCACAAACCGCAGCGGTCTGGTAAATGTTTCAATATCCTTTGTTTCCACCGCAGTTTACTGACGTCTTGAATGACATTCGGTATCGGGCTTCGGGCCTCGACTGTTGCGGCGGAAAATAAATAGTCTGCTTTCTATCATTTCAGACCTGACGTCTTTAAGTGATTTTAACTTAATTATAGCACTTTTGGTTAATCCTGAATAAGAATGTACCTACCTATAAGGTAAGGGATATATAAACTCCGTTTTATCAGAACCAATAAGTGCTTGAGTTTTGATAAAATTCTAATGAACCCGTAACTTTATTGTGTCAGCTGGAGCCTTTATTAAGTCGTCCGCCGTCCGGACGCCGGTGGTGCAATTGAGTAAATTCAAGTATCTCGCCCACTCTCGGCAGGCCGAAGGAAGGCTACATTGTGTTGGCTGGCTTTATGTCGGCTTAGCCAAGACGGGTATTCGCGTTCGTTTCAGCGTTTCAAAATCTCACAGCTGCCGGTGGTCTGTGCCAGAAGTAACCTCTGACCTGCTTATGAGAGGACATAAATTTAATGCTGTCTTAGCAAATATTATTTAAAGCGACAGTAGGTAGAACGGTAGAAGCTTGCAGGTTATGCCTATAAATACATATGTCTACTTTACAGTGTTCTTACATTTGACCTCTGACCTGATTGAATCTCTAGCGTGCAAGTAAATACGTATAACATACCAGGACGAGAAAAACATACGAGGAATGCACTTAGATACGGATTCAAAAACATAGAGGGTCATGATTTTGGAACTTTACGATTGGAATTGTCACCGCTCTCCATAATGAACAATTCTTTGTAATAATGCTTCGCGTGTTCTGCAGTGCTATGGAAAACGACGGTGGGAATGCTTAATTTTCACCATTATAATGCCTTCTTGTATTGAACAGCGGTGTTCGCATGCGTTCATACTCGCATTCCAGTGACGGACATTAGTGGGCCGTAAATATGAGTAACAGTGTGACCGGAGCTCTCGAGTTAACTGTCGCTGTTCGTTGAGTTGCGTTTTCAAAGCAATGTGTTATTGTTCCATGTCGTGTTACATGCTTAAGCAAGGCTTTCAATTAAGCTCAGGAACGCCCGCTGGTAAAGACTAGACGGTGAAATTTGAATCATTAAATAGTTAATGATCGTCTCGGGGTTCGTCTAGCAAGTTAACGATCTTCATTTTCGTATAATGGTTTCTGACGTTACAGTTCAGTCTTCGGTAAATTATCTAAAGTAATGCTAGAAGTATCAGTTTCCCTTATCAAGATCACCTCAATAGTCACAAGCTCATCTTCTTTACTAGAGTGACTCCATTGTTTTGAACACTTTTACATGTTTTTCGACGACTAGGTTCAGTCAATAATTTCGCAAGTTTCCTAGGAGGGTTTTAATGCGGCCGAGCCTTCCTTCTCACCTTCGCGTATCTATAGGTACGTCGTAACGAGTTGCATTAGAGTGCAACTGCAGTTATTGCAACAGCGAAGGCCTTGCATTCGCCGACCCACGACGCCGGCCATGGACCAAAATACGCGCTTTCGTGCACCGAGTCGTTACTGGAACATTATAGCGTTTTAGTATCTATAGTAAAGCTGTATAAGGTGTATAGTTGCGGGAAAGTGTTTATTGGGTAGTGTAGATAGCTTTGTGGGTTGGTGTACGAGATGTAGTGATTGTGGTTTCTCGGTTAGAACGTGAATTGGTCGAGTTGTTTATGGCGGGGAAGATGGCGCAACCAGGACCCGGCCCGAGTGAATCAACACTGGTTTATTACAAGCCATCTGCTCCTAGATTCGTGCTAATTGAAAAATAATCATTATTGAATAATTTGTGGCCGAGTCCCGTAAATCGAATATGTGAAAAGGACGAGAAACATTTTACATTTATGATAGTTGGATGACACATGAATAATAAAAATCCGTACTGTTCGCTAGAATATTATGATATGATCGTTTGAGTGTAACAACAGTTATCTTTCAGCTCTCGTATGATTTGCATTAGTGTTCACTTAGCTTATTTAACAGCTTGCAATACAATACTTTACTTTACTTATTTTAGTTACAAGATAGATATGTATTGATTTAAACTTACACGATTTTTACACATTATTATTGGGAAACGGGTCTTAATCGCGTACATTATAACTAGTTTACCTTTTTTAAGGTTTTGCCTGACGTTTCGAATGTATTACAACATCCGTGGTCGCGAGCTGACTGGCAGGAAGATAGATATGATATAAAAATAGGTAAGTAACTAGTCATGAGATGAGGTAGAAATATAAACGGGCAAAAAGAAACGTAAACGAGTTAAGCAAACGTACCACCGAAATGAACCGGCGGAGTTTGCCTACTTTATGTAAAGCCAATATTTACGCAAACAAAGTATACTTACTGGAAACGCGTTCTCTGGGAGTCATTAATATTTTCATATTATGTTTTATAAGACAAGACTACTTCGATAAAATTGCGACTTTCGCTGTCGCTAAATTAAGTTTCCAATATTGCCTGCAGCCTATGTATTTGATACCTAGATAAGACAACCAACTGTAGCAACAAGCACGATAACATTGGTTAGGTTACGTGCCTAACGTAAAATAATCTAGCAAACCTTAAGAAAAGCAAACTGTAAAAATCGTCTTGTACATTTACTTCACCTCGAATTGGCAGTCAAAAGTACCTAGCCAAAGTAAATGGGAGTTGTACCAACTCAGACCGTCTTTAATCGTTACAGTTTTCGTTAAAATCTGATTGTATGGCAAGTTAGACAAGTTTGTATGACATGATGGATCATGACCTGCCGGCGTCATTTTTAACGTTGATCGATCTGTGAAGCGGAAATCAATAAATTGCAAAATGGATCCGAGCATGTACCCTTGCGGAATCTAGATGTAAACGCAGTATAATTGAATCGAGTAGGTACGTGCACTGAGCCACAGGTAGCTTAGAGCAGCGGTCAATTACGTAACGGTACTCGAACGTTATTGTGGCCGCAAACTGTGTTTGCTTTCGATAGGTCACGTATGTTACACATGTGCTTGTCTTCGAGAAACCTAATACAGGATAATTGTGAACTCTTCGAACAAGTAACATATAGCGTTAGCCCTACGGCCTCGCGGTCCAAGGGTCCTAGGCCCTAGCGCCTGGTTTTTTTTAAATAATTTATTAAATTGCTTCTTGCGCCAATCTCGCTACCTTGTGCACATCAAATTATGGTCTTGGTGGCCCGCCGCTGGACGTCTCTATGTCAAATGTGAGCAGAAACACAATGGAGGCGCGTTCTTTTAAAAATGGTTTTGCTGTAGGTACCAAGTTATTCTTGGAGATTGAGAATGTGATAAGTAGTGACCGGGAAAAACAGTAAATAGTAAACGTGTTGTTTTCAAAATGTGAAACCTGCGATGCGTTATCTTTTTGGCAGCATCTCAAGTTAAGCGCCATTTTTTAACTTGTCAGAACTGAAGCGGAGAACGAGAGAAATGCTGAACGCGTATTTGATTACGTCCACTTAGGTGAATGCTTCATTCTTTATCATTATACAACTTTCAGACATTAAAACGGTACTTATTCAAATGCAACATCAATAGGTATGTTGAAAATCGTCTTATGTCGTCTTACATGTATAAAATTGAAATGTCGTTCTGACCAGATCAGATTGGGAAACAACTTTAGGAACCGATTTCCAGATACATAATTCTTGACTATATTATTGTTAGGCTTAGGGACTAGAGGCGAAAAATAATTTAAAAAATCTCGATACAAAATGTTTAATACTTATTTCCTATTTTTCCTCAGCTTATTCAAAGTACATTATTAAGCAACACAACCAAGTTAAAATGATGATATTAATATTCATCATCATCATCATCATTTTCAGCCTGTAATCGCCCACTGCTGATCATAGGCCTCCCTTCGTGCACGCCACTAGACCCGGTCTTGAGCCAGTCTTATCCAAGACTAATAATATTATATTAATATTACCTCATCTTTAATCTCCTAAGAAATATGAATAAAACTGCACGAAACCAGATAGTTAGGTACCAAAATTTCTCCGATACAGCCATTCCCGAAGCGAGTTACATCTCGTTTTGTCAGGCGGGGAGAAGTCATAGCGTGGCTCCTAGTGATCCTACACGAGAGCCATGTATGACAGGCATCCCCTAAATTTATTCTTTAAAACAAATGTTATTTAAGTAAACACAAATGGAGCCTTGTCTGCCAACAAACTGTGGTTTGGCAGGAGTGCGTAAACTGTAAACATTTGTATTTTTTATGTGAATAAACGATTATTTATTTATTTAATATGGCGAGTAACTTCTATAGATGTCTTATTGAATATTAATCGAATGATAGTAGACCGAGTACTCCCAGAAGTAGTGTAATGAATGCCCGACATAACCGCACTTTCCACGAACCCTATGGTCACGATCTTTATCTTTCCATCGCTGTGCTTGTAATAAAACAAGACGCGAAGCAATCAGCATCGATCAGGACACGACAGGAATGAAACAATTATCTGAACGCAGCTGAGATTGAGTCTTCACTGTTCGATTAATTGGCATGTACAGGTCTCCATAAGAGAGTGAAGGTCGGCATATGAATGAAGTAAACAAAACTGCATTTAACGTGGCAATTTTAAGGGGTAGTGGCGAATGCGTTTTTAAAAGCGCTGTTATCGCAACTAGAGTTGGACTAGCGAGTAATTTCACAAACTTTTCTTGGCAACCATTCGGCGGCATTTCGGCGGTTCCGGGGCAACCTACCGAACCCTAACATCGGAGCTGACGACGCAGCGGAGCCACACCATTTGCGTAGCCTAAATGAATTCTTTATTTTATTTTTATAGATATGTATGTCTGTAAGCTATTATGTAAATATGGGCCTTGTTGCCAGAGTCAAATAAATAAATAACATAAATAAATAAATTTGACAGGAGACCTAACCGTACGTACTAAATATATAACATCGATACATTCATATTCATCTGATGGTTTTTCGGTGAAGGAAACCGGTCCAGTCCTGGTCCTAACAAGGTCTAGTTTTCCCTCTGAGATCAGATGGCTGTCGCTTTCGTAAAACTAGTTCCTACGCCAAATCTTTGTATAATCTCTCAAAGCGAACCCTAGGCTCCTTAGGGTAAAACCGGGAAAAACAAAAAATAAAAACCGCCAGGATGATCAGATTCACATTCATCAATCTGATGCGCTCTAATGTGCCAACCCATACACAGTATGTCAACCCATACACAGTATGCCAACCCATACACAGTATGCCAACATTGCCAACCCATACACAGTATGCCAAGTTGCCAACATTGCCAACCCATACACAGTATGCCAACATTGCCAACCCATACACAGTATGCCAACATTGCCAACCCATACACAGTATGCCAAACCATACACATATGGGTTGGCACGTTAGGTGGTGAGGCGAAGTGCACTCTGACCACCGGGCGACTCAGATCACAATGAATCCAGCTTTAGCACGAGTATTTTCAGTTATTAAGAGCTAGTTTTTGCCCGCGATTTCGTCCGCGTTCCGCGTGGAAGGCACTTAATGTCGTATTTCCATACAGATATAGACTTCCGTTCCCCTTACCCCCTTAGGGGATGAAAAACTATCTCATGTCTGTTCTAACTATATTCATGCCAAATTTTAAATCCGTTAAGCGGTTTAAATATTAGTACCTATGGATCTAACGCTACCATTAAAGGTACGAGCTTAATCGTAGCACTAACATTCAACCTTCGTTGAAGTGAAGACACGTTTGTTTGTACCTAGCTGATTGTACCACGAGAACTGAGAACTTAAACGCCGCTGTCCACAAGCGAAATGCAATAAGGGCATAGGCTTCCCAAGTAAGTTAGTAAAGTTGAGGAAACGTAAACACGCACCATTTTATTCCTTATTGTCATAGCGACAAGAGCGTAAAAGCTACGTGTTTCTATTGCCTTGACTGTAGATTCCTAGTGAAACGGGAACGGCCGCCCACGCAGCCTAGACTACAATCCCGTTCACACGATCTTGCGTCATCGTCAGCTGTCACTGAATACGTAATTCACAATGACAACATCGCACACGATCATTACTTTACTTTGCGACGGAGAAATTAGTTTGTCTATCGAATATGACTGAATATAAGATTGATAAGGTATAGGCGTGGGAAATGGGTTACTAGAATAGCATATATAAAAGCTCTGGGAAGTAAATAGCGACTGGGATTGGAAAATCGTGATGATTTTAATTCAACATCAGTAGATTACGTAAGTAAAGCAGAAGTACAGTGGGCTAAAACAGTAAAAGTCATAAAAATATTATTGGAAATTTTAAGTTAATAGATACAAATATCTATACTTCGAAATAACAAACACCGACTTTTCAGGAGTTCTCATAAAAAAGGGAAAATAAATAGTGAAACCAATTACATCTCATTTCGACTTCGGCAACAAACTCGTAAAGAGACAATAAAGCGGCTATCAAATAAAAATCAGCGGACAATAGCTTGGGGGGTTAGTACAACCAAAATATTTATTTAACAGCCCGACGACCGATGACAATAGAAATGTTAAGACAAAGCTATTTAGAAAAAGTTAGTCGTCCGGAACAAAAGCACGTTTCCTCGAAGTGGGGAGTAAGGGCCCGTTGTAAATCAACGTAGGCGAATAATAAAATGCAGCCTTCGAACCGGGCTTGTAATAAAATTGAAGAGCAGTTTGGTTAGGCCGGCGTTATTGGTGTCCGGTGGGGACATTGGCAGTGCCGCGAGACAGCTTACAATCCATTGTACCAACAAACCAACAGGTACTCCATCGTTTCCATCCTACAGGATATATAAAATAACTATAGTCATAAAATGAGGTATATATTATTTCCTTGTCAATAAGAACGAGTTTCGTTTGTATTTTAGCGCGCTCCAGTGACCATTTAGGAAACTATATCCGCGAGTGCAGTATGCAATGAAACCTTGACTGGTGCATAAAATACGCTTTTTAGTAGCAGCCAGTCCGCCATACTGTTGTAGTAAACTTAAGTAACCTACATAATAATATAACAGTTAGCGATTTGTGTTGGTTTCGATATTCGCTTACAAACAATAAGCTTTAACAATAATATTGTGAGTGAAGTATAAAATGTTAAACATCGTCATATTGGCCGATATTAATGGTATGGAAGTTGAAACAAATGGATGTTTATTATTTACGTTACGTAGTACGGAATGAAACCTCCGAGAGGACCTTCCAAAATGATTATAATGGAGGGTCCACTCGAGCCCACCTACATTCCACGCGTGTTATTATTCATAAGTAGAGCCTCCACTAGGCGGCGGGCAGTTGTTTATTCTCTCACAATTACTCTGGAGTGCGTGACTTGGGAAGAGCGTCGCGATCGCTGCACGCCACCTCCGTCCTACGTGGTCAATTATCGTTTACCTATAAAACTATCCAACTATTCACGGTAGCTCCAAAGTTCTTTTAATTGGTAACGGTCTAGGTAATTTTAGACGTTTGTGCCTCACCGCGCACAACAAACAAGTAACAAGGAAGGAATAACGACCAAATTAGCGCGATCATTACTTCCAGCCTGCCGCAGTTGACGACGCTGTATATTTTCATTATTTGCATAATACAGAGTCGCCGTTAAATATACGGTGTTTGTATATCATCTCGTATCAACGTGCATTTGCGAAGCGCCGCAAATAGCTGAAACGCGAGAGCGGCAAATTCGCGATATGGAATTTGCATATTCGGTTACCGCTGGGAGATTTTAATCTGCGGTTGCGCGATGAACTCGACCAGCATGCTGCACACGTCTCTGTCTACAGTAACTGCATTGATATTAACATTTTGTAAGGGTGTAGTGAATTGAATGGGTCGATTGAAGGGTTCTTACAGTAGTAAGGTAGATAGGATCGGCCTATGCGAGTCAAACCGGCCCGGTGGGTAAACAAAGAAGCGGTCATCGCCACTGCGCCGATGCGCGCGAGCCATCCATGCAGTCTGCAAGTAGGTAGGCGAACTTAATATACCTTCCTCCGCTTGCGGATAGCAATCTCTACTAGTAATAATAAATTCCTGAACATAATGGCAAGATGGTTTTGTGTCCGAGATGGCTTTATTCTTGTGGGCTTTATTACTTCCTCCGCTGGGGGGCTCATTGTTATTTTTTCATCAAATTACCACGTTGACGTTAATCTTCGTTAAGCAGCGTGTTAATTATTACTAATAAGGTATCCAATTAGGGCTCATTTACACGTACAACATCTAAAAATGGACATAAATCTTTTAATAACGTCGGCATAGTTAAAATACCACATCACCCTCATATCGCGGATGCCATGCGTTGCTTAATTCCAATTTAATGTCTATCTAAACTGCCTTTAACTGCCACCGATTATATTTACTAGAAATTACATGAATATATTGTGAATACGTAAACCGTAAGTGTTACGCCGAGCTTATAATATATTTTATTTGATTACACGAAAAGAGACGGCCTTGATCGCAATCAGTGTCACATATATCAAAGTTCAAAAGCAAAGGTCACAGCGTACTAATTATAATTACATAATCCGTTAGTTAGTTGTCGGCTTATCGCATGCTTGCGTCACCGAAACTTTTTAGTTTGTCAATACGAATTGGAATTGTTTTATGTCGGAAAATAAATACAACCTAGATATTTGGTAAAACTAAATCTCAATTCTAAAAGAAGATGCGCGATATGACTCTTAGGAACTGGATGTGACAACTACAGCTCTAATTTGGTGGATGTCAGTGCCCAAATCATAATACTAATTATAATTCGTAGGTAAGCAAAGTAACAAGTGTTTTTTAATCGAAGTTAATTGAATTAAATGTCGAAGGCCATCAAGCCTCGCTTTGGGTCGGTGAACCGGTGCAGTTAGTAAATACATGAAGTGTAAAATTGTACCTTTCTTTCCCAGGAATAGTATTGGCAATGAAGAAACGCTTTACTTGTATAGAACATTTCACAACAGCTAAGCAGGTCAGAGAAGCAGACTAGGCTCCAATCCATGGTTCCCACCGAGGCGGACGGAAATAGTGCCCGTAGTCGATTCACTACGGCGATTACTCACGCCAGCCCGTGTGAATCGAGATCGTCTGTCCATTCAGCATTGCCGATTGACGCGCAATTATTACCTACTTGGGCAGCGATTCACAAGATATCTCTAGTAAGCTAGTGTAATTTGACCTTGAGTACAAATTCTACCATAGCAGCCGTCTTATAAAGAAATTATAATTTCCAATCAAAGTAAAAAACTGTGCCAGAGGTCTTGAGTTCATGTTCCACGTTCTTTCACATTTTATTGAATGATAATTTTCCAAGCAGACGCTTCTTGCTCGACAAAATTTACTAAGGTATTATGGGGAAGGAATACTAACAATTCCAAATGTAAATTGAGACGTCGGTACCGATACCGATTAAGAAGTAAAATCTTTGCGCAAAATGTTGCTACGAGTCTCCCTTTGGCTACACTGAGCGAAAAAAAATCTAATTATTAGTAAGTTTTATTGAATCCCAGGAGATTATATACTAACGGTTACAAACCACTTTTGATAATAGTAATTTTTTACTAATACCAAAAAATTTGCCCTTGTAACAACTAAACTGTTTTGTAACCGTTAGTATATAGTATTCATAGTATTTTTTTCGCTCAGTGTAGGATTGGGACCCACCATTGCTCAGTTTGCAAGAAAAGTAAGAGTATTGGACGGAATTTTTCACTTTGATTGAAAATGTTACCCTAATAGTCGTAATAGACGTAATAATCAAAACATTAAAAACCATAGATACATAGATTTATTTACGAGTACATCTCTGTATTATAGGATCTGGACACAAGCTAGGGGCATTAAACATCTCCCGGTCCGTATGTGTGTGCCCACATTATTGCTACTGTAGTGTCACATATTGAAAGAACGAAGTTATATAGTGGTTTGCGTGAGACGAATTCACAACGCATGAGACCAGGATCAGCCATAAGCTGGCAATTCACTAAGGCTTTATCGAACGATCCGCTACAAGAGCACTAGAATTAGTTGGAGTTGGAGCTCGTTTTATGCACAATTGTTATGTAAAATTATGCTAGTGATGAACTCGCAGACGATTACAAAACGTTTTGTGAAGAGCCCGTACCTGCCTGAATAGGTCATCTTGTCAAGTGGACCTAGATGCAGACGATAACATTAGTTATGGCCAATAAATAGAACGTTAATTGGTTAGATAACGTCGCTCAATGTGATACATGTGGTACTAAATGAAAGCAAATAATAAAGCAGTTTATAAAGGTGAAACCTAAAGCTATGAAACATTGTTATTGAATCGCTTTACCCTTGGAAATAATTTTAAATAAAAGAGCACCTTTTTTAGCATAAAGGTTAATTAGTACAAAAAACGTAATTGCGAGGTAAAAAGCATTGTTCCCTAAATAATGTATGTTTGCAACATTAAACCCGAGTCGGTATAATTCTGTATGCATATTCACATTATATTCGTGCTATCAACCTGGCCCATCTTCCGCCAACGTTTGATTATGAATATTTTTAATAGCCGGGGTGGGGTCACGGAACGAACAGAAAAAGATTTAATAAAAATGTAAATACCAACTGAGATTTTGCAGTTATCGATGTAGCAATGGATGTATCGAAGCGAATGATATTTGCAATAAACTCGGGCGCGATGGTTGCGTTATTACGTAAAGATTACTTGGTAGTGGTAATGTCACGGACGTGTCTGCGTCTAGAGTCTAGACGAATCTAGAACACATCAAAATAGCTGTTGAGACGATGTGCTAACGATTTAGGTATTCGAGAGCGAATCGCTGTTTGAAAAACTCGCTTCAAATTAAAAGTATCGCGCCCTGGAATTGTAATTACTTTTCAATACAGCGTACCAGTCACCAAAGTGTAAATTTGAAAGTCGAAGTGTGACATTAAATTCAGTAGCACAGGAGGGGGGCGCGGGCGGAATGCGGCGGTGCGGGGAGGGCAGGGGTCCACAAAAACTCTGGGAAGGTACCTGAGCTGCCATTGACCTCGCTTCGATTAGGCCTGCACGGCATAATGCGTCGGTGCAGCACGCCTAATCCGTATTTTTTCTTGTCCGTGCTTTTAATACAGAGATGTTGAACAGACCGTAAATTAATTTTAAGCTTTTTGTGTGCCCTAAATTCTTTTAACGTCGTCCTGATGGTTAATTTGTTAGTCTTAAAACTAGAACACACAAAGAACAAGCAATTTATGATATCATCTAAAACATGTTCTATTTACTCACTGTTCATTGCTATGCACCAGAAACAATTTCCATCTTTACCTGCAAGCAACAAAGAAAATATATCATTAGGTATTCCAAAAAGGGAAAAGGAGATACACAAAATGTACTTCATTAGGGTCTAATTTGTGTTAAAACTTGGGAGGGGGTTCGTTATGCCGTTTAATATTCAGTCCACGTGGAAGCTTGTCACTCCGCGAGACTTACCTTTGCAAGAGCTTGCTAATAACACTAGTCCGACATTTTTCTGCGCAATTTAAACGCAGAATTTCTTAATTAATTTTATTATAAATTTGTCGACGAATCAGTTGAGTAGCGAATTCCTGGCATGTGTGATGTATTCGAAATTGAATGATTGCTTGATTTTTGGTTACATACTGTCGACTGGAGCCTACACGTCGCGTGCGACCTGATTGGGTGGGGACAATCAATACTTACCAGCGAGGAAACAATACACAGGAACATGTGGACAAAACATCGTTTCCCGGTATAAATTCGTTTCTCATTATGAAATCCAAATAGTCGATGTCGTGTGATCACGAGATACCATTATAAAGCTAGTTTCGGACACGGTTGTAAACTTCATGGAAGCTGATATACGATTGGTCGTTCCGTTGTGCGAGATAGTGTTAGGATTGTTTCCGTCGTCTGTCGTCGCGGGCCCGGCTAACACGCATTTGTCTTGTCGAAGTGTCTTTGTAGCCAGCTATTTATTGCCCCCCCTATTTGTGTTCCCGCGATCAAATACCGTGCTCGCCGCTTGATCTACGTCCGCAACAAGTTCATTAGCTCCTGGTCTAATTTTAGTGTCCAGTTTTAAGGATATAGCATCAAAAGAAACGGAAGGCATTTGTTTGACTGTTACTTTTAAAATATTATTATTTATACCTCTGAGCGTAACTTATTTGAATAATATTATTGATGTCAGAAGGACCATTATGTTTATTGGAAAAAAACTAACACGAGTGGCACGAGACAACTTTCCCCTAAATCTAAAAGGGTGAGACAAGTTTTGTTTTCTTATAATTTATTACCTGTGTCGAGGCAGGTGTGGACGAACAATGTAACGTGGAGTACAAAGCTGCTATTATAAATCACCTCGGCCAATCTGTGCAGACAGTCCGAATCTAAAATCAGTGATCAAATACCGGCTCAACAACGTGTTAAGCTGTATCTTCCACTTCAATGATTATGCATGGTTTGGTCGAGTTTGTATCCCTAACTGCTTTGGCGAGGGCTTTGATCGAGTGCTGTTGTATCACCCACCAGACGTGTAAAGTCAGGATTACATCGTCCGTCGATTTGTGATTCGCAAGAGCCGTAGTCCGTACAGCGATCGGCCCACGAATGCGGTAATTACAAGTGAAATAGTGGCAATAAAATGTCACTTATTGCCAACGACGCCGTAAGTGTTATTTACAGTATAAATTATAGCCATAAACCATTAGTGATTTTATTGGCTTCGTTCGTAACGTGGGGCCGAATTACATATGTTTAACATTAAGTAGAGGAGGGAAGTACTAAGTTTTCATTCCAGCGAAGATGAAATCTGAGATGTTTACAACATCAACATAACATCTTTGTAAGGTTCGTTCTCTGTAAAAAATATTTCATGTAATGATGGTTACTTTTATTTTGAATTTAGGTCACTATAGTTTACTAGTCGGTGGCGTTCAACCGTTTTAATTATATTTTCTCTACCTGGCTTAACATCGACGATTGTATTAAAACCACTAGAAATCTATCGCAGTGCCACAAGGCAATATTCTAGTAGTACAGTTTTTTATATGAAGGTGATTTTTTCCTAGCACCTGTGCCACAACACAAGGCAGTATTATACTTACTACGCCATAAGGCACTGTTCTAGACTGCGCATTCTTCCTTGCACAACGCCACACGGCGATTATACTAAGCCGTGCATTATTCCTAAGGTCTAAAAATCAAATTACGTCTGGTTGCACCGGCGCGGTAATTACAGGCGCTCGTGATTAATGAGCAATCAGACCCTCGCTCAGGGCATTAGGGTTGTGCTCGTTTTGTGTATTTTGAAAGATCTCGGTGATTATCTTTGAATTTTGAATAAACGGTGGATTAGTTGCTCTCGAAATAGTTTATAAGTCATTAGTTACTGATGTTATAGGGAACGTAAGTAAAATCGTTGTGCCCAGTTTTACAAGAACGAGGGTAATCAAAGATTATGAAATTATTTTAAGAATTGCCATGAAGTCGCATCACAGAGTAGTTTTCTCAATGCATGGGCGTTATAAGTTATGTTCCCGTAATAATTTTGTTTTTAATGTATAGGTAGATTAGGTAGTACATTATACTTATCAATACATTCAGATTACTTAATCTTATCAAGTAAAGCTAAATTTTTTTTCTAGACAAAAAATCAGTCGAACTTGCTTGCAAATGTTTTCAGGGTTGCTACTGTTTATGCATTATATTATAAAGACAATGGCAGCCCTATGGGCTAAGTTTGTGGTTCAAAACTGTAAAGTAGCTAAGTATGACAATCGACTATCGTTCAAAATTCGTTGCAGCAAGTCCTGTAATGCAACGCCACCAAGGAACACAGTATCTTTTGCTTTGTCATCGTTCTCGGCTTCTGTAGGCCGGTCTCAAAGGGATTCCTTTAGCAGCTGAGTCTTAACTGATTAATGTTAGGCCGTGGAAAGTTTTAAAATCGCCATTTTGACAAATGTGTTGTGTAATAGGCTTTCCTTTAATTAACAAATCGATTCCGCACATTTAACGTCGGTTGGAGGGCGCATTTTGGAAAGTTTGATTAAGCAAGAAACAAACCAAATGTTTTGAAAAATTGGAAACCTGAAAAATATATAAAAATATAAATTGTATAAATTATGCTGTAACTTAAAAATACGACCATTCAAATTTGCTGAAACATAAAACAAACGTCCAGTCTAAAAAACTGGCATTGTTAATTATATTACGCAATGGGGGAGCTAATCAAAACACGTAATGGTTACAAGAACCTTTGTCAAGTTCTGAAGTTGGTATTTTAGGACAACCTTTTGTGTGGAGTTGAGCGAGAAGTGGAATAATTTGGCACAATAATTACCTACACTAGTTTGTGTGTACAGTTTGGAAGATTGCGGTCTAGGGAATGTTGTGAGCTAGCTTTAGGTATGCAGCAAGCAACTGTGGCAGCGACAATGGATGCAGTCTAGTTGCAAACGGCTGTTGTGGTAATAATGAGAAGTTCAAAGGAATCTACGGAAGACAATGTTGGAGTGCAATTGTGTTCGCTGTTGTATGTGGGTGCAAGTACAAATTCTGAATGCTCTTTGAAACTGTTTAATTGTAGTCCAAAATCGGTAAAACTGAGGCGTTATGAACTTTTTTTCTTTGAAAGAAATATTTCGTGTGCCTACTAATAATGAGTTATTTAAGTTCGACCTTAGGCGTTTACCTAAGCATATTTTTTATCTTCTCTTCACACCTGTGACACGCGAAGGAACGTAAGCGCTGTGGGTAAGTATGTGTGCGTGCGCTGACGGTACACGCGTCAATTGTTTGCGCGGGTGCGTAGCGCGTCGCGCGGACGAATCACGAGGCGCGACGGCACCCGATCGGCACCAGGCTGGTCTCTCAGGGACGAGGTAACAGCTCGGTGCGGGGAGTTCGTGGCCATTCTGTATGTAATACTATTATAGTATTCTGTGTTCTTTCGACCAAAACCAAGATCATACAGTGCCGCATTAAGTATTTCTCTCCAAATTCACAAATATGTTAAATATGAAAAATACCCGCGAATCGTTGACCAGCCACACAAAAAGGTAGAAAACAAAAAACGCAGAAAACATCAAACAAATTCATTTGAGCGTGTGATTTTAAAGCAACACGGACCCAGCGAACACGTTTTTTGCAGAGATAAAAAAAGCAAAGAGCATTTAAAAATACTATTGACGAAAATATTGGCCAAATCCAGATAGAATTTAACTAACAAACTAAGAATAGTGCGCCGGATTTACCTACAGTCTATTCATCCTTACCTTACATGTCCTATCATATAAAGACATTAATCATTATTTATTGCCCTTTTCTCTAGGATTACACAATAATCATCACTTAAAATGTTGTTGTACACTTAAGAAGTTCACAAAGTATTGGAATCCTAAAGAATAGTGTGATAATAAGTAACGTCTTCATAAAGAGTAATAGAACGCGCAAGGATGAGACTATAGATATAAGTAGTTAGTAAATTGTATCAGCGTATGTGTTGTGTAGTAAGGTTTCATGGCGTTTTCTGCTATTCAGCATTTTATTATTAATTATTTTACCCACAGCAGCTTTGATTTTTGGTACATTCGCGTTTTACAATGGTGTATTTTACTGTATTTGATATATACATATCATATACTTATACAGTCAAGCAAGACCATGAATAACGGGCACACTGTTTAAACTTCTACAAAAACTGACCTTCATTGAACTCTAGTGTACTCTACTTCAATACACAAAACAACAAGTCAAATGGAAGTAAATGCTTACACCTGCTGTAATGCTTAATATATGTGAAAGTACCCAACTAGGAGCTTTTCAAACTCCGTATTAAAAAAAACTGGCGAACTTCCCGCATAATTGACACAAATTTAATTTAACAAATTTATAAAATGCAACTAATTAAAACAACGAGTCAAGTGAGGCGAATTCGGGCGTGAATGAGTAGAATGGCTAGTTATTACACAAACTACCTAGGTATCCCCTTGCAATTAGAGGGCGAGCGGTGCATCGCAAGCGGAATCTGCATAATTGTATGCGAAATCAACTTTACTGTTGTTATGATAGGCTATCATCTTTTGTAAAAACTAGTTTGTTGTCCAACTATGGTAATTAGTAGTTACAGTGTATGTAATCGGGATTCACGATGCGAGAGATTCCAAGAATCTTAGATATGCACAATTAAAAACAGTACCTATCATGTGCAGTCTATATTATCAATATCATCACGACAAATCAATAAAACAATTTATGTCACACCTGGCCATAAAGTGGCCATTATCGCACGCTCCGCGCGCGAAAAAACCCACTTCCTGGCCAGGGGGTGCCATAAAATTTTGTACTTACCACGGGCGATAATAAAGAAAGCCTCAGATCGCATATTTATCGCCCTTGCCTTCGGCTCGGGCGTAAAATACCTGCGATCTGAGACATTCTTTGTTTTATCGCCCTTGGTAAGTAATGTACTATTGCAGAAAGGGTTTTTATTTTATTAAACATAATCATAAACACAATAAATTTATAGCAGAATTATTCACTGTCTTTGTGATGCTACAGGGCGAAAAAAACCGCCGCTGTTAAACGAGAATTGAAAATAATTGTAAAATAAGTGTCAATTCTCGTTGAGTTTTGCAGCTGTTATGTTTCCAACTAACGATACAAAAAATTGAAAATCTTCAAAAAACTAATGAAACTATCAATCAAATGGGGGAAGATCAATAATTGTAGTAAGTCGATGTGCCCCGCCCAACTCTCCCTGGCGACACTGGGCCCTGGTAACCCAATATGCGACTACGCGAGGGCAAAACAGGGATATATGACCACTAAATGAGTTTGCCCCAACAATCCTTCCACTCACAGATCGAGGATCGAGTCATTCTGGCACAAAGTCGCTTTGATATGATCTTTGGGCAAAATTAAATTAAATCGTAGGTAATCATAATTATTCAGACAATTATAAATTACATGTCAATTTACAAGAATCTATTGTATCTCTATTGTGTGTATGGTGTATGTATTGCCATAAGCCCTCAACTTCACCAAATTTGATTTTGGCTATATTCTACGTGTGTATGTTTAAAAATTAACAAACCTGATACAATAAAAGCGGATAGCACCCTAGAAAATGCCTAATGTCTGCATGAGACACGTTATAAAAAGGTATTTCCCACATAGCAAGGTGGATTTGGGGGTAGGGTATTTGTAGCATTTCATAACTATTTTAACAAATCAATTAATTTGTTAACGAATTTAAAAAAAAGTTAAAATTGATTTGTGCAATCAGGTTTTTGTAGAGCTTTTTAATCGTGGAACGTAACCTTGTACTTTTTTTATTAATGTGAATAAATAAAACTAAATCCGCTATTCAGTTCTCTTTCAAAAGTCTCTTCCAGTCAGCCTGACGTCGTTTTAAAAACGGGGAAGGGGCGGTGTGTGAACAAACGGGTGGGGCTCGGACCCCACGTATCTACAGCCACGGGCTATTGCTTACGAACTTTTACTAAATATTTCTATTGGACATCAAGATATTTGCTGGTCAATGGACAGATTTATTTCTACTTCTTCTTCTTCTTCTAACGGTAAAACATATTAAAACGGTCGCTCAGTTTACGCAAGTGCCAATTTGAGTTCAGCTTCTAGAATCTCTTCTCTCCAAATGTACAGGTTTCTAGAATCTCTTCTCTCCAAATGTACAGGATGAAGAAGAATTGGTTGTGGTTTTGTTTCGGTTTTTTAATATACATAAAGTTAAGGCTACTATAAAAAGGACAATAATACATTTAAAAACTGAAACATCCCACTCGAATCAATATTATATAAATCGATACTATTCGCAAAGGTGAAGTTACGAAGGAAACCTTCCTAATGACCCATACTTTTTGGTTTGTAGGCCAATCGACTGAAAAGTGCATAAATATGAGTAACAACCAAGTTTAATGCAGTCAATTTCGTTTCTTGACATCGAGTAATGCATTTGTAAAGTTATTAATTATAGTATTACTCATAGTATTTTCAACCGCACACTTCAGACTGTTGAATCCCTGTGACCAATACGGCACACATGTGAAATGGCACGTAACAACATACTCAGTCTCAGACATTTAACATTTCAACTTTACAAACTAACGACAAACAAGATAAACAAGTTTTTCGGAAAGTTACCTGTACAAGTACTACAAGTACACATAATATTAATGTTTGTGTCTATTTTATCAGTACAGTAAATAGTTGCTGGTTGGTTAGATTCACATGACAAAATTTTGAGGAATGTTTGTGTCAATTGTTTTCTTTCGGCCTGATTCAGTTTTGGTATACAGTAAATAATAGTTCTACCCCAATATTAATAATTTCGTGGCGGTACCTTAACCATATATCAAAAAAATCTTGCAGCAATCAGCAATGTTTATTTTCATTTAACCCACCCAGAAAGAAACCCCAAGGAATCTAAATATTACAGGAAAGTAACATGTCAAAGGACTCAATAATATGACACTGACTGATATTTGGACACTGTTATTTCAAACTAGTATAACCAATGTGGAGAGGGAAAGCCATTGACAGAAAATTATGGAAAATTCTAGGGAGGCCTTTGCCAAGGGGCAGACTGACACTGACACTAATTAAAACGTCCCGGATGTCAGAAACGCAGTATAGTTATTAAATTTTATTGTATATTGAACAGATCTTGTAAATGATTAGTCAGTAATAAATAACCTACTTATTTATTTTTTCTAACCAGTAAGTTTGAATATCGATCTTCCCCCTCAGCGGCCTACCGATATTTATCCACAGTGAGTCTGCACTGCATAGATCGCATCGGCCCAACAAAGGACATAAAGGGTTCCTTTCAATGTGTCGCGTGCGCATTGGACACGTGCACATCTCGGATTATGCTAATTTATGCAACGTCCATATTGGACACTGGATTAAATAATAATGTTTGATAAGTTGCGTTTGCGACTAAAACATTTTCCGTGTACAAAAATATATCTGTAATTCTGTACTGAATCTTCATGATGCTCTAACATCAACATGAGAAAAAGGTAGCGCTAGGTTTTTTTTAATGTATTTATTATAAATGGATTGCACTTGGCCAGCATCTAGCCAGGGGCAAAGATGAAGCCGACGCTGAAGCGAGCTCACCCAGTAGATGCCTATTCAGTGGACCTTTAAAAATAAGATATATAAAATATTATTTAAGAAGATATTTATAATAATATATTGAATTTATTTTATTATTTTTTTCTAATATTATTGTTTTGTAGGTAGGTAATCTAATAGTGACTGTACAGGAGTTAGATTGAAATATGATGGACGCTGAATTTTACTCTACCTAATCTATAAATAAAGCCATTTTTTTAAATGTAGGTACACATAATTTATAAGTGTCACATTGTTTTTAATATCTTTTTAAACTATGATCAACGATTGTACGATTTGTGAAGACAGACTGTTCCACTATAAATAACATATTATTGTAAGAAATTAGATACTAGTGTTCAAGAAATAAATAAAATACATGACAAATTTGAAATATATATTTCATTCAACCCTTGGACGGATTAAAACGTCAATAAAATATAAATTACGGTTCAAAATATGTCAGCATTAATCAACATTGTTATTACAAATTCATTTTTCATTGCATACTTTACTAATAAAGAAAACACAAAATCGTGTGAACCGCGTAACAACAATATCCGAGGCAAATTCATTGCTGTTTATTTAGGTAATACGCAAAATGCGAGCGCACGTGCCCACCCCCGACTCCACCAACCCTTCATGTAAAATACTATCTTAGACTTGCCGTCTGAGTTAACAAAAATATGCCTTATGATTGAGTAGCTAAGGTGGTGTTATGTTTTTTTTAAGTTGGCGAATAAGTCGACTCTTTTAGTTTAAAATTAAATATCATTGTTCGCAGCCCTTATTAATGCAATGCTGAACTTCTGCGAGAGACAAGGCGCGGGGTGGATGATGGATTTATTGAGAGCGAGATTTATGTTGTCACCTTTATACTTTGTTCGTAATAACAGATGCAGTACTATTATAAAGCATTGAACCATTTGAGCCAATTATTGTACATTAGCTAGATTACAACTCGTCTTGTCTCTCTGTAAGCAGTGACGGTTTTTAAAATAATAAACGAGTTAGTGAATTTAATAGATCTAAATCCTTGCGAACGTTAGTAGTAGTTGGTATATCTATTTCGAAAACATACTAAATGAAAGGATCAAGATGTTTCTGCAATGTATGGTTAATGCTATTACCAACCAATTTGACACGTGACTCAAATGATTACTGGGAAATTGCGGGCTTGCTTGCAGCTCAAGCTTCACCTGCCTTACTTGTTAAACTTCTAGAAATAACAAAGTTAAAACTCCAACGTTGACACGTGATAGATCATGCTCTAGGTATTTAATTGGAAATACGCCCACAATACTAGCAGCTATTAGACCGCGGGAACGGCCAGATGGCCGCGTATCGATCCACGCACGAACCCTGTTTATTGTTAATCGCAATCTCGACTAGCGATTACCATAACCATTGTTGCGCCGTACTATTACTACACATGTTATAGTTTAATGAATGGCCAGTGACGTTTGCAGCAAAAAAACACGTATTACTGTTTCCACGGTGCGGTTTGTTTCATTGCTGGTTTAGTTTCGTGACAGTGATTAAGAGCTCGGAACGTGGTCGGGTTTTGTTCTAGTGAGCTAATTGAGACTTTGGTGGAAGGAAGTGAGTGATTACGCGGCGCAAGCTGAAATTAACACTAAAGACTGGGTACGAGTAACATTTTAGGACGTGTATAAAGCGGAGAGTGTGGCGACGTGACATCCGCGTCGGAAGACGCACATATATACACATATATCATATATGCCGTTGTTGCATTTCTAATGTTTGTATACAGTTGTGACTGTTGTGAGAGTTTCTATACTCGCTTGAACACTGCTCTCGATATACGAGTATCGTTACAACGATTCGTGCATTCGTATACAGTGACGTATGTATATTATAGTTATCGACAAGTGCAAAAATAACCTTCATACAGTGGGGTGCGCTCAAACAATACGGCATAATAACAAAAAATAAGCGAGTTAAACCCGCCGCGACATTCCCACGGGGCAACAGCAACAATTAGCTTTTGATGTTTCACCAAATTCATGGCGGGCGTCGGGAGAAGCAGCCAAATGAAAAGCCGCACCCCACGCGGGCGGTTCCGTAGGCATCCATGTCTCGTGTTGTATTAAGGGATCACTCCGGTGTTTGTGCGGAATTTTAAAACGGTTACGAATTCGGAATCGGCTTAGCATAACTTAGAAAAGATTGGAATCTTTGCGAGTCTAAGTAATTTCACGGGGCATGGAGGCACATAAATAATCCAAGTTAGGGAGCTGATAATCCTGGAAGTGGAAGGCAAGTGACGGCAGGCTAGCGAGGACTAATTGCGAGTCTCCGGCTCGGTAATCCGTTCACAGCGGGCGACCTCCAAATTAAAAACCCCGGACAACTGGCCCCAGCCCTGCCCCGGATTATCGCTCCCACGGCGCACCGTATTTGTACCTACTGGGGTGAAATTGTAAAACTTCGCGAGAAATTCCAAATCCAGAGATGAAATAGTAATTTATCAAAGGATTTTGAGAGTCCCAAGGAGCGGAAGTGAAGGATGGATTCCCTTTATCGTAAATTGCAGGCGTATTCTTATCGAAACTTTGGACAACTGAAAGAAATCTCCAAGAACCCGAGAGTGTTAAAGGATTTCCATATACGTCGAAGCGAGTTTGAAATTGAATTGCGAATATTATATGAGAGTAGGAGTTTTATTGCATTGGACAGTGGGGTTATTTAATGATAACCATTGTAAAAGATAACAAGGGTACGATACGATGTACTGTACCTAAATGGAGAGTACGGTATTAATATTCAAATGGCCTTTGGGCTAGCGGATCCCCGTGGTATTAGCGGCATTAACATTACGGTGCAGTGGACAGTGCAGCGAGCTGCAAACACAGCCGAATGCACTGCAAGTTCCCTCGACAAGATAATAATATTAATAATAAATTCACCATAACGCTTAGGGCTACGCAGCTGCACCCTTTAGCACTAGTTTTACAGCGCACTTAAAGGTTACTTAATACCTAAGTGACGGTATAAAACTTCTACATTGCGCTTGTGTTTTATCGCGGGTCAATTATAAGTTAGGAATAGATTAATAACGCTGTTTAATTTTCTCGTAGAGCCGATCGAGCGTGTAGCCATTTCCGCCATAGTATCGAACAGCTGTTGTAAAAGGTTACGCCCTTATCCTTGCACCTGCGCCCCCTTACCCCACCGATGTCACTTCACCCCCCTCGAGCCTTAATTATAATCCTATTAGGGAAATCGTTTCATCGCCTCTCGTAGCCTCATTGACATCGAGGCCCTTTTTGCATTATTTAGGACGTTTTTTATTATTCACTTCTTAAGACACTGCGATACGGATTACGGAAGATATTTCCACACCTCAATCTTCACTTAGGCCAATCCTGTTGCATTCTAGTTGGAATAAGTAATAAATCGAAAAGAAAGTAAGGAAATTCCGAGGGTTTGTAATACGTAATTAAAATGAATTACCTACTTTATCAAATTATGGTATTTGTATAAGCTAATTAAAATTTAAAACTGTGCGAACAAATAATTTTTATGAAAAATAAACTATCAAGTAGTGTAGTAACCTGCCTCATGAACGCCGTGAAATGTATATACAGAACTGAGATATATTACCATCAAAAATATGTATTCTGTGGATTATGATCGGGGCCGCAGCCTTGTGATAACAACCGAAGCCTTCGTAGAAACCGATTCACAACCCTTAACATACAATGTTTGCGATAGGTTAAAAAGCTTCGTTAGCATCGACCGGTACACGTGTGAGGGGTAAGATTCCACAAAAGGGTTCCATTTTTTCATTCATAGCAGAAAAAAATCACCAACAATTACCAGATTAGGGGTGAAAAGGAAGGGCGGTGATTTTTTCCTTTCAATACGTACGGCTGATGGTCTTTTTCCTTCAGAAGCGGGTGAAGTTTCCACGGCGGAGAATGTTTTAATTAAAAAATCCACTGAAAGTCGGCGAATGCCTGGGAGAGTAACGTCTGCGGCGGCTTGTATGTTTTTTCAAGCTAAACCGAGTTCAGGCGGAGCGTCGTTCAATATTAATCAACTTGTACAGCAATCATTGGAGAGGAAAAGAAAAGGAACACAATCCATGAATTCATACTCTTTCGTGAGAATGTCATTTTTAAACCAGAGATATTTTGTACCTATGTATGTATACCTGTATAACAAAGTAAGCCAAACAGCCTAATAACTGTTGGGTAGATAAGTGCGCGTAATTTCACCGCGTCCGCTGCGCTCGGGGCGCACACGCGAGCCGCTGCGCCCAGCTCTGATCTAACTTTAACAACCGAAAATAACCATTATCATTAAAGTTATAAGAACGTCGTGAAACGCAATACATTCTTGGCAAAAAAATGGACAGAAGACTTCATTGTGCTCGTGACACTAATTTTGATCCCGTTATGATATGAAAACTGCTTCCGAGTTCAGCATGTCGAGATATGGAAGTGCCTTGACGTGCGTGGCTCAGCGTTAGTATGTGTAAAGATCGATGGCTTTATCGAATGGCGAGATAAGGCGGGCAAATTAGGGCTGGTGGAGCGTGTAATGCACCGGCGAATGGCATCTCAAGACCCGCAGCTATCAGCAGCGCCCGGGCTCCGCACAAAGGAGGACAGCTATCGATCGTCGTCGTTCGGTTCGTGACTATTGTTCGAGCCGCGAATGCACCACTACCGTACATCTGTTTCGTTCCTTTTTGCCTCACCCTGCATAATGAAACCGGCCCATTGTGAGGGAAACATCCACAAAAGAACACGCACTTTGGCTTTGGGCCCGTATTTTATAAGAAAAAATAACAGACGCCTCCAGGCTAAATGGTGGGCGTCAGCCATGTCGGAAACGAGAAAGTCGATGCAACTGTTATGACATACGCGGTTCGTTAAGTGTTATTGAAAATAAACAACGGCCCGCATTACTGAAACAGATTCAGAATTCGCGAATCACTCCTCGATATTTCCATAACGTGAACGTACCGATAAAAAGGAAAGAAAATTAAAAACAGTGTAACTGTTTATACAATCGCACGATCATGATAATGGTGATGCGTTGTTTAACATCAACGCCAGTGAATTAATCAAGCAATCAACACATTCACACAGTAATAAACTAAGTAATGTTAATGTATCAATTGCAGGAGCGTTTTAAGAGTATTTGTATTGTATTGTACAGGCAGTACAATGATCACCAAGGTCACAATGACATTTAAAACGTTTACAGTTTTGCAGGTAAATTCTAGTAAAATACGTAATTACCATCCCAAAGTAACAGTTGGCAGATGTTCCGCTGAACCAATGAGCCAACTGCTATTTATATAAACACACCGCAGAATTGTATCCGCAGTAATAGCAAATTACTAAGTTACAGACCCGCAATAATTATCATGTCTTGAATAAAATTCACAATAAAACTTCCATCAAATAACTCAATGTTCAATGCCCTGCGAATAATAAACAAGTGGAGGAAACATAACATATTCAGGAAGCGGTAAATTATCCTTACGGAAAGCAGTTACGTTGAAATTAAAACACATTGGGTCTGAAACTACAATAAGCCGGGCAGACTGCGGTGGCAAGTAGGTACGGTTTAACCAAAATTTAGCACGAAACAGGCATCATAAAAAGTGTGTATTATAAATGCGGGCTCAGTGGACTCAAATTGTGCCTTCCCCGAGCGCCTGTGCCGGCGATTAAGTGCACTTAATTCCGTCTAAATGTTGCCCGTCGGGGAGTTGCGAAGTTGCTCCCCGGTCTCGCCGGCTAGCTAGGGCACGCAAGCAGACTACTTTCGCGACCTTGACAATTTTTTCTTGGGTCATTACGCGATTCCCTCACCGAACATTAGTCACGTTAATGTGTTTGATAAAAACTGGTGGAAATTCGGAAGGAAGCGTAAGGTCGTCCGTGCAAGTTAACAGGACGACGTAAACGATACTTATGTTAAAACAAATGTTGAATGCAATTTTAATTATAGAAGCGATTCCATAAAGCGCACACACATGCGGACAAATCTAATCTAGCATACTTTATTTAAATGAAGTACGTATAAAATGGCGGACGCGGCAACCCTGGGGCTTCAATTCACCGGGCTCCCTCGCGTGAGCCGCGGATCAAAATTTCTTCCATGTCAGTCCAAATCGCTCCCACAAACTCGCGGATTGATGCATATCGCTACAACAAATTTGGGTGCTTACTGACAATTTAGCCACGCTGTTTAGTATCGATTGGCTTCCGACATACAAATTTACTGCATTATAGTCTGATTGTTGCTAAACGTTTGAACTGCGGAAGGAAGTTTATTACCTCAAATTATATTCAAATCACCATTTTACTTTAAATCCTTATTATCCTTCAAAGTAAATTATGTATTGAATTTAGGTGCTGACAATTTGTTAATTTTGAACAATTCTGAGCATTCGCTTTTATGTTCATCAAATTGGAATTGCTGATCTTATCCTTTAATCAAACGGGACAACGTCTGCTTCAAGAATATTACACTCAATTGCTCGTCAAGTGTCACACGGAATTAGCCGGCCAGCCTTAAACTTGTCCCACTGAGCACAAGACCAAAGCAGATTAACAACCGGGATCATTAAATGTGCAACATTTTATCGACATGCATGGCCGCTTTTTGCAGCTTTTGAAAGCCGAATTATGGTTGCTCCTCGAATTTATATTTAATTTACCTAATGTTAAAGTGTAATATTGTGTGTGGGTTGATTATTTTGAGAATCGTAAGGGTATTCCGACAAAGGTTTACAATGTGTATGATATAGGCACTCGCCGCGACGATATCTCGGGGGCAGGTGTGAGATATGGTATGTTGTTGGAGATCGTTGTCATTTTAAACTGTCAGAGCGTTAATTACGATGGTAATTCTTGGTCGATAAAAACATTAATAATTGGGGAGTCTGCTTCGAACACAGTACAGAGACTTAATAATACATGATTCTCGAGTATGTTGTTCTGTATCTTGATAAGTATAAAAGGTGGTATTCAGTAAGATTGAAGCTCAATCCAGGAACTAAGTATAGAACAAAATGAAGCGGTATTATTTGCATCAAAGAAATAACACACCTGTCCCATAGATAGGTAATGCTAAACCAACTGGCGTTTATTAAATTAAGTACAAAGTGGAAACGCAACAGGGGGATTCCTTTCATGACGAAGACTGCATTTAACGTAAGTACTTACATAGCATACTCTTTAAAGTTATTAATATTAAGCTTTAATATCCACATCGTTTTAAGTCACCACAGGTGCTTTAGTGCACCTTATAAACTCTTTAAGCAGATGAAGACAAATATGAAGTCGACAAGTTCATTAACAATACCGACATTAAGACAATAAGCCCTGATTTAGAAAACGTTTACATCTTTGCTTCATGAGTTAGGTACATGAATAATACAACATGGTACAGTACAATAAAGTACTTCGGTATTTATAAAGATCTATTAAAACACAATTGAACCATCACATCAGTCCAATCCCTCCTTTAAAAAATATATCTATTTTAAGTGAAGTGCAATGAAGGAAATAATATTAAGCCTAGAGATAAACAACAGATGGACCGCATTATAGTTAAAGAGCGATCTCTGGGTAGCAGAAACATAGCGACAAATTTATTAAAAACTAGTTTTTCCGCTACTTCGTCAGCGTAAAGTTCCACTTCCTATTCCATCACTACAAGGGGTGATTTTAAGGATAAAAAATATCTTATACATATGTTAAATCCAGGCTATAAATTCGTTGTATACCAAGTTTCATCATAATACTATTAGCCATTTTTATGTGATTGAGTTACAAACATCTAAACATTCTAAACCTTCGCATTTATAATATTAGTAGAATGGATGGTAAACTTCCAAACTAAAAATAAAAAAACTTATCCAACTTATAATAAATACCATAGGCTTTGTTTGTTAGACAGTAATTGTGCAAATGCGGAGAAGTTTTTGCTGATCCAGACCATAATCGTGCCATAACGCTTGAAACAAATTGTAGCATAACCTCAAGCCCAAACAAGTAGTCAAGATGAAATCCCGCACGCGCTCACGAGAACCATAATACAAATTCCGCTTTTTATAACTTTCTTTAATTGGCTCATGTTTTCAATTCCACTCAACAACGGCAAAGCATAAGTTTTTCTCTTCTAATTGAGGGACATAAATCTTCACATGGATTTACTACGTGCTCAGTTACATGTTACATGGGATGGGACCAGCATAATGTCAGTTTTTCCCTGAAGAGAAAAAACAAATTTCAACAATTTCAGCTCAATTGAACTAAACAAATATGGTTTGCGGCGAACATCCATGCCTGCGTATTGCTTAAGAAGGCGCAGGCGGAATAACCAAATAGAAATTTTGCTATATACGTTTCCATATCGGTGGCGTCGAAGAAACTGAAGAAGTACATTTTCTTTGTTCGTGTTCAGGCTGCAGGGTTTATTTAAGAGATTTCTTTAGTCGATTCAGCGAAATTATAAATATCGCGTATCCTAAGGACCCAGTGGACCGTGAGCAGAGTCGACCGCCACCCACGAGGGTACGCCGCGGGCGTCTTTCCCGAGACGAGACGTCTCGAGTGTCGAGCTACCTGTGTTTCCTAACTCCTCTCCAGCTCCCACAGGCATTAACAAATTACTTATACAGATATCTGAACTATCTGAAGGGTGTGCCGGCGCAGCTGCCACTTGAGATAGGTCACATGCAAATTAAGATAGTGTCAAGTCGTGCTAGCTCGAAGCAGAATTCTGTTGCGCTACTAACATGTCGCGATAAAGCTTTGAAAGTAAACAAGTACACTTGAACGCTTTAATTAACTTAATAAAGTACCTAACACTGATGCAAGTTTCGATTACAGTTACAAAGTCAGTATTTCTAGATAGACATAAATATACATGCGTTAAATACAATTACATGCAATTGTACATTTATATATTCAAACAGTATGCTCGTGCACGATTATCACACAATCAGTATTGTATGTAGGCAGAGGTAAGCGGAGAAGCCGGCTAGATAATGCCAGAAACGAACCCATGCGGCGCTTGTTGCTTACTAAGTTATGAGTTACACATAACCGCTGTTAGAAACTAAACTTGGAGCTCCTCAGGCCAAATCAAAAGTCAACTTTACAGTCTCAGCAATAAGAGTCAATGCCGAGGGACTACTGTTTGTGAAATCAATTTGATGACCACTGCAATTCAAGCACGGATGTGGGCGCGATTTATAGCAGCTTCATTTTGAAGAAAGTCCAGAAGTTTGAAATTCGTATAACTGCAATGCGCAAGAAACGAATCCTTCTCAAAACTATGGGTCGTTGGAATAACTGGTGTCCGAGAACGTATAGTGGCTGGATGCAGCGTCGGTAAAAAGTTCCGGGCATCGCGTATGCCATCTGCAGTCGAGGGGCAAGCGATAAAAACGCTTGCACAGCGCATGCGAATATCGCGTTACGACAGGTATTATCAACGTCAACGAGTACCCGTTTATATTATAACCAAGCTAACAATGAGGAATTCAGAAGTTACATGAGAAATGACAAACCAAACGAGCAACACATTTCAACGTTGGTAAAACAACATCGTAAAAATTCGAGTGGCAATGGCAATGACACATGAACGCCGAAAAAGATTTTGCGCTTACATAATTCACTTACGATTGGCAAGGTCAATGTCTTGCGGAACAAAGATCGCGAAAGTGGTCCAACGTTACGTAGGCAGCTCTCGGCGCTGGCACGGATAATTGCGATGTAATCGACGTAATCCATCCAACAGCGGGTCTGGTTACTGGTTTCCATATACGGCACGCAGCTTGCAGTCGCATAGAAGAAACAGCTGACCGCCGGCACGCGCCTCGAATGCATATTAATGTCTCACCAGAGGCACAAAAACACGTATAAAATCGAAATGTTAGTATGAAATATCGAACCAGTTCGTAGTGCAGGCGCCTCAATTATGCAATCACGCGCGAACAACGTATAAATCCAATATCGACACACGCCTAGGTAGGACTCCATTGGATCTCCATAATGGATTTCAGTTTATCAATCGCAACTTTTTCACGGCAAGCTGCTTTCTGTAAGGACTTTCAACGATAATTGATAGATACTTATCGCCTTCTGTACACACTTTTTCTTTTCCATAAAATTGTGGGCTGTTTAGAAAAAAAGTTATTTGCTTCCAGGACGCTTTATTTATGTTTTAATGAGGAGAAAAACCGTGTCGTCGATTATCATCGTCATGCGCTGGTGGTCTAAATATTTATATGTTCTTTTGAATAGTATTGTTGACCTGTTAAATTTTGGTTCAGTTGCAATTAAAGATCATGAAGGGTCATTTAATGCAGTGACTATATCATGTCGACACAGGCATTACTATTTTATATTATCGCAAGCGCCCTCGCCGGGGCGTCGAGCAAATAACACAATGAGTTCATCGGAGGGATTTCATTGTCCTGTTCACATAGTAAGTGGGGCCGTGACATTTCTCCCCCGCAGCGATGCAGCTGCTGCCCTCTCATTAGTCTCATTACTATTGGAAACTTCCAATGAAACTGCCTTAATAATTAGACAATAAAAAACAATAATTAATTTCCACATAGCTTTATAATTAGACATTTTTGCATTAAGTTACATCCGTTATCCTTTCAACGCTTTTTTTCATGTCTTCATCCAATTTACTCGTCGGCCCATCCAAGTAAAATTCACCCAAATGTATTCGTAGATAGGATCTTCAAAAAAGGAACCGTCGCGTAGTGGCAGCCGTACAAGCCCAATTTCAAAGAAAAACCGCAAATCGATGTACAGTTTAGCCATTTGGCACATGCATACTAGAGGTCAAAACAAAATTTTTGACCCGCAGTTCCTAAAAAAAATTCCCTTAGGAGGGGAGTGCGGGGACTTTTCTTTTTTTGTATGGAAAAAAAAAATTTTTTTTCAGAAACCTATTGTGTGTGGTATCATATGAAAGGGCATTTTGAGACGATTCTAAAAATATACCACATCATTACATTTCAGGCATTCTTTTTTAATTATCACAGAAATAATTTTCGAAACATGCCAAGTTTGGGCTCCTCTAGACACGATATGGCTGTTTTTTTTTTGTACAATATACCACAAATGATACTTGATATCCTCATATCTAACCTTAAGAAAGCAATTTGGAAAATAATTTCAGTAAGTATTTTTTATTTATTTTTCAAGATTACTAAGTGACACAGTTCTACTTCAATACCTATTTTACGAGACTTATGGAACTGTACTCAAGATACAGTACATATTAATCATAAAATGATACGTAGTATCCATATATCCAACGGGAAATACCTCTTTAACCCTTTAACTGCGTCTTTTCATCAGTTGGTATAGTTGTTGTGGTAGATACTGACTTATAAAGTGGCTGAAAGTTGAATGAAAAATGTTTATTCCTGTTGTTTTTATTTACATTGCACTAGCCACTCACTTGCGTTTGAAATTTAGAAAATATGGCCTAAATTGGCCCATAGAGAACTACCTACACAGATAAAAAACAAAAATATTCTACCAAACTGATTGAATAGTTTTCATACCGTTGTCATCTGTGTTTCTTAATCAATTAATACTAGGTATTAATGTATGCTGTTAGAGTCTTCCACAGATTAAAAAAAAATGGTTTGTTTTTTATTTTACTTTATTATTAGGCTTGCGGCCAGTGCTTGTTTATTACTTAGAAAGAGGTTCATACATTTTAAACATGCCACGGGCTGAGGACTGTTGCGTCACTTTGTAATATTGAAAAATAAAAAATAAATACTTAATGAAATTATTTTAAAATTGCTTTTTTGAGGTTAGATATGAGGATATTACGTATCATTTGTGGTATATTGTATAAAAAAAAATCAGCCATATCGTGTCTGGAGGACCTCAAACTTGGTATGTTTCGAAAATTATTTTTGTTTAAGATAAAGATGCAGTTAAAGGGTTAAAGAGGTATTTCCCGTTGGATATATGGATACTACGTATCATGTTATGATTAATATGTACTGTATCTTCAGTACAGTTCCATAAGTCTCGTAAAATAGGTATTGAAGTAGAACTGTGTCACTTAGTAATCTTGAAAAATAAAAATAAAATACTTACTGAAATTATTTTCCAAATTGCTTTCTTGAGGTTAGATATGAGGATATCAAGTATCATTTGTGGTATATTGTACAAAAAAAAATCAGCCATATCGTGTCTGGAGGAGCCCAAACTTGGCATGTTTCGAAAATTATTTCTGTGATAATTAAAAAAAAATGCCTGAAATGTAATGATGTGGTATATTTTTAGAATCGTCTCAAAATGCCCTTTCATATGATACCACACACGATAGGTTTCTGAAAAAAAAATTTTTTTTTTTTCCATACAAAAAAAGAAAAGTCCCCGCACTCCCCTCCTAAGGGAAATTTTTTTAGGACTGCGGGTCAAAAATTTTGTTTTGACCTCTAGTATGCGTGTACCAAACGGCTAAACTGTACATCGATTTGCGGTTTTTTTAATCGTACGGCTACCACTAGTCGTCCATAGTACAACAGCAGGTCAAATTGTACTAATCGGTAAATATCACGAAACGCGTGTACCGATAATGTTTTGTTCATATTTCTACGAGTATATATATGGTATTTAGAGCAGCTGGTCATAGTCATCAGGCATATACGAAATCCCTAACGGGCATTAACTCGATAAAGGGTGAAGTCCCAGTACTTACACCCAAAGAAAATTTCATTTAATTATTGATGGTGGGTTATCTGAAAAAACGTGATAAATAAATTACGCGATAAATAAAGTAAGAACATTAATTTAATTCTAGAGCATAGCTCAAGCATTAAAAAAAATATGTTTAGTTGAATTAATAACAGTTCTTTTTTCATAGAGTAATCGATAATTTCAACATAATTGACTGGTATTAGCTTCTCTAGTTTTTTGTTTATTTCTAGCAAGCATTATGTAAACCAGCAGGTGGTCAGGTCATCGGCTTTGGACCTATGCTACTATGTTAAGCAAAAGGGCATATGAGGACAGAGTTATATAGCTTCATGGGCCTTTTTAAGCACCTGCATGCAATATTTTCCTGTCGCGTGCTGTATAATACGCCCAGTGTGTAGCCAATGAATTATATTTGTATTTTATTAGTTAGTAGCAGATGCGTAGACATTATCTGTCGGCGCTTGGCTTTTTACGACGCCTCCAACACTATAGAAACTGGATAAATTTTTGTTGTTAACTTTTCAACTTTTTACATACTGATGCCTCATGCTCTGCTCACCGACCATCTCCAAATTTATAGCTATGCTATGTCACACGAGAATAAGCAATATCTCAAATAAGACTTTTTTAAATTCTTAGATATCCAAGAAATATTAACGCTTTCATGAAAAATTCCTCGCTTATATTCAGTGAAATTATGTACATATTTAAATCGAAATTTTATTACAGCCTTCAGTTTTATTTACAGCGCATGAATCATGCATCTAAACTGTGTTTGGGAAAAAAACATGTTTATGGTTACAAAAAAGCTCCGTCAGCAATTTGAGAAACCTTTTTCGATGGAAAATCATCTGTCCTTTTCAAAGTTAATGATCGAGCGGCAAAAGCTCGGTAGTTGAAGGCTAGGCGATGCATGTTTATGGAGTTTTACTTCTCCAGTACTTAGAAGAGAAGAGCTTATGGATGTTGAAGCCTAGAAGGTAGATAAGACCTTTCGGAATAAGGTGGTGTAGCAAAGAGGGGCTATTAGTGAACAGGTCGCGTAACTTTCCTCGTTTATTGGGGACAATGTTGCTTCCTAAACCGGCTGCAGCACCTGCCTGAAGACGAGGGGATCGGAATTTCTTTGTAAAGGGTGCTACTGGTTTTTAATAAATTTATGGATTCGGCAGCGGACCAAATTGGGCGAGTTTTTGGCCAATTATATTTTCCAAATTTATGGTCTTTTGTTTCTCCTTACTGTAAATCATATTTGATCGTGTAATGAAAACATGCAACAACATGATTACTTGTTTATGTCTTCAAGACCGAAACAAACATAACAACATACTCTGGTAAAAGAGATTGCTTTTTTGCCGCTAGTACCTACTCAATGTGCCACGTAATCCAAATATAAATACTGTGCTCCCTGAAAATCTAGCAACTATTCATTGCTAACATGCTAATTCGGCTAACCCAATCATTAACCGAAAACTTATCCGCTAATTGGTATTCCGATCTACCCACAGGCCGATCGGCGATCCCACATATATCACTCTAAGTATTCACAACTGGAAACACACCGCTACAGGCGAACCAGTATAAGTCTTACCTTTGGTTACGCATAGTTGTTCAGAAGATAGCGATCAAGATAGGGAGGAGTGAGTTGAGACGAGTCGTCGTGAATAGCCGGATGGGGGGGACGCGTAATTATAAGCGGGCGAGGTGTGCCGAGGTGTCGAGATATCGCGATATTATCGAAGCGTTTCGTTTTAACGTTACCGATGGGTATTTAATCGAGGAATTTAATAAAATGATCAAGTCTGCGTGCGATTGATTTATTTAAGTTGCAGGGGAGAGGTTTCGGGGTAATTGTTAGTATTACGGTACTCGTGGTATTTTATTTTGCTGGTCATTCGCAGACGTCGCTGTCGCAGTTTCTATCGATAAATAAAGTCTTATATTATTTGATGGATCAGACCTCCGTCATCTACCGAGCCCGGTATTTACCGTCCACGTATAACTGTAACTTTTATGTATGGGTCGGTAGACGCGATTCACGCGATGTGACCGTTCTAAAACTTGTAACGTTGCAACTCATAATGAGGTTTAGACTTTAGGTAACAGACATAAATTATTTCCAAAAATAAATAACCAAAGTCGTAATAGTCGTGTATTAAGATTTTTAGAATACAATATTTTAACTGTGTACTTAAATCCCAAGAAATGTGAACCGTCGTTTATTTGTGGCCCATTTTTTTCCTCGTATAATAAGTAAACAAAGGAGAAACCAAGTAAACAAGCTACGTAACGTAACGCAGGATTAGCATCCCGGGCCTCGTGGAGTTTTTTTCAGGGTCCATGAAATATTAATGCGTGTTTATGGCCGTCCCGCTACAGTTTGCGCGCATGCGCATATATTTACGACTACAGCTATAAAGGTGTCAATATGTGTCATCGATGTCAAAGTTAAGGGATTAGGATGCCAAATTTTTGGTCGGCCTCACGAACAGCAAAATTGGTGTCAATTCTGAGGGTCGTGACACCTTGCCATCACTTTCTTCGATGGTTAGATTCTACCATTCTAGTCTATTATGCCTGGAGCGAATTTGATCGGTCCAACGGATTGGGCTGTGTCCTCTTGTTGGTCATTTCCCCTCTATTTCGCCTGTCACAAACAATAATTTAAATAATGAGCCGCTCGAGATCATCTCTTTTTTTCCTGGCAATGTGTCCTAAAAATGTAAACGTCCTCCGAAGACAGATCTCATCGAGAGTCTCATCTTTATGCCGAGTTCCTTGAGTATCCTTGGTTTCTATAAATCCATGTAATAAAAAACATAAATATTCACCTCAACAGAGATGATGACTATTGTGTAGAAGGTAACAAAAAAAGACGATATAAGAAATAACTCTAGGCACTAATTATACAAATAGTTATTTATCTTCAAATATTGTATAACTAAAAGGTATAAAAACGATAATTATGAATATCACCATGTGTCGCAATCGAAAAAACATAAATGTCTCTCTATCATTGTGAAAACTAAGGACGATAAAGATATGACCAAAAACTATTGCCCAGCTCCCTAGGCAATTCATATTTCTTGAAAATTATGTGGAATGGTTAACCGGTGCACGTGGATAAATGTATGCATAATATTTTTCGAAAAAGGCCATCGGCATGTAATAAATTCGGACCGACGTGTCATAAGATTATAAATGGCGACAATTTAAGGATCGATGTCTTTAAAATTTAAACATTCCTTAATTAGGTTCCTACTGATACAAGATATGGTATTTATGGAGGGATACTTTACAAAATATGCACCCGACACCTTTAGAAGTAGCAGTAGCACCATAAATATCATATCTCGCATCGATATAACTTTATTTAAGCTTTTAAATATTGGCAGGGTGCAAAGCGGGTGGAGGGGGTAGCCTAAACGATCACAGCGCTCACTACGGTTAAAATTTACATTTCGTTGTTGTAGACCGCGGGCCAGAAGGTTAAAATCGTCAGTCATTTCCTCTCGCACGAAAACTTGTACAGTGATTAAGAAAGATGAATAAAAAATTGCTGTGGACGTCTGCCACGATTCCGTTTGTGGGTTAAGGAGCAGCAGCCTCCCAAAGACGTAAAAAAAAAATTAAATTCAGTCATTTCCTCTCGACTGAAACTAGGTTTAAATGATAGTTAAGAAAATACCTTAACGAAAAAAAATCGTCTGCCATTTGTAGGGCGGTGGAATACCCGTCTGCCAAGCACGTGAACATGTAAAAAAAATAAAAAAAATCAGTCATTTCCTCTCGCATGAAATTTTGTCAGATGATAGTTTATGAACTATTATGAAGAAATAAATTCGTCTGCCACTTGTATCGCGGTGGAAAACCCGTCTGCCAAGGGCCTAAACATTGTATGGGGTGAAAAGGAAAAAACAATGCACACCGGCGTTTGGGGTATCTATGGATAGATATTTGAAAATGATATAGGGGTTTTTAAAAAACTTTTCCATTTTAATCAACCGTTGGTGAGATATTCGCTGTGAAAGTCGTAAAAAGTGCATCCCCCCCTCTTTAATTTTGAAACTGCGAGGTCAAAAATTCTGAAAAAAATTGGGAGGGTGTAAATAAATAAAGACTTTCAAAAATATTCGGTTCGAATAAATTACGTCAAACGGTTTTTGAATAAACGCTGAAAAACTGTCTTGTCCAAACTAAACGCGTTAAGCGACGTGTGTTTCCCATAAAGATACGACCTTTTTTGCTACAATTTATTGGATATCGGTTTAAAATATTCGGTTTGAATAAATTACGTCAAACGGTTTTTGAATAAACGCTGAAAAACTGTCTTGCCCAAACAAAACGACTTAAGTGACGTGAGTTTCCTATGAAGACACGACCTGAGGCATGTCGAATAACTTTCAAGCAGTCCTAGAGTGCGTCTGGGATTAGGTACACACAATGAAGGTTTCCGTACCGACATGTACTAGTTCACATTTTAAACCACTATTCAATAAATCGTAGCAAAAATGGTCGTATCTGTATGGGAAACTCACGTCGCTTAAGTCGTTTTGTTTGAACAAGACAGTTTTTCAGCGTTTATTCAAAAACCGTTTGACGTAGTTTATTCAAACCGAATATAATATTTATATTTTCGTTAAGGTATTTTCTTAACTAAGTATCATTTAAACCTAGTTTCAGTCGAGAGGAAATGACTGAATTTAATTATTTTTTTTACGTCTTTGGGAGGCTGCTGCTTCTCAACCCACCAACGGAATCGTGGCAGACGTCCACAGTAATTTTTTATTCATCTTTCTTAACCACTCTATGTAGTTTTCATACGAGAGGAGATTGGTAATCGTGACCTGTCGTTGGCCCGCGGTCTATTGACTTGAGCTGTCAAATCCATATTGCAGTAAAGATAAATTTAATATGGCTCTAGTAAAATGTGTTATTGTGAATTGTAAAAACACCACAGAATAGCGACTGTAAATTTTACCAGTTTTCAAGACCGTGGTGGAAACGAGACCAAAGAAATAAGTGGATAATTGCCGTAAGAAAAAAAAGTAAGTCACCTAACCTGAAAACAACAATTTTAATGTTATTGGCAATACTGTTACAGACTACCATCGTCCAATATTGTCTAATATAGTAAAATAACACAAGATTTCATTAATTTTTTTCACAATATTTACTTATTTCTCGCTTGACAGCTATGACAAAGTGTCCATAATGGCCACCTGTCCGTGGCGCTGTCGTCGCGCACGGTCCCAATACTTCACACGGATCCGTGAATACTGTAAGACTGTAAGTACCTACTACCTATGACCATCACCTCTGTCAGTTTGACGTATTTTAAGACATTAAAACCAAACCCAGTGACATGAACGAGTGTAATAATTATTTGAAACGTAAGTTTGGAAACTACATTCACAAGACAGGTGATTGGCACTTTACGGGGCCATACATCTTACTCTAATATATATTTCCCACCGTACTAACAGAGGATGTTAACTCAGATAGGAATCGCCAAGTTTAGAAACTCTAAACTCCAAGTCGTTCAATATCGGTAATGGAAAACGGTCACATTTTACACCGTCAAGAGTTTAGAACTTCACCCGAACTGTCGAGTCAGCCCAACAAATGACAATGAGCGTGAAGAAGCAAAATTAAACAATATTACTGGTGACGTTTTGAAAAAAAGAGAAACCATTAGGTCCGAAGTAAAAAAAATCCCCCTCGTCGAGCATTGGGGGACTTCACCTTTAGTTTGCGTCTGCCTGTTGAATAATGTTTAAATAACATATCATGTTCGTCTCCATTTTCACATCATTGTTTCGTCACTCACATTGTTTTCAAACCACTGGCCAATACGGCGTATAAATTCATTCACAATTCAACAATTTCGGAAAGTTTATGTCTCGATTAATCGATCCGTAGACACAATGGACAGTAAGAAAAAATATAGTTGGTTGGACGTTGAATGGGTCCCTAAATACGCCCTTTACGTACTCTAGTGCATCGGAAGCAGTAGAAATGCAACGAGATCGTGCAGCAATCTGCCATCTAAGGAGGGGGCGCGCCTCCCTCGCAAACGTATCGGGTTGCTAGGATTAATTGCTGTTTACCCCAAGCTCGAGGGCAAATATTCCGAATTATACGTTGACGACGTGTTAGGTACTTATGGATGCAAAAACATTATTTCTTTTCCTACTCGCGTGACTGCCGACTGTGCGTCGTCTATCGATTGCGGCATAGCGAACCACTCTCGCGACTGCCTATCTGTGTCGCCAGTGGACACTGCTATTAGCGACCACAACGCCCAGCGATATGAGTTCGCTATAAATGAATACGGGCGTTCCGATGTTGTTCCGCACGAGATAGAACGTCGATTATTTGATGACGAATCTATTTATTTATTTTATTGTGATATTTATAATTATGATTTTAATTTTATTTATGATAATACTATTGACATTGATACTAAATTTAATAAATTATTTAACATCTTGACATACTATATTGACATACATTTCCCAGTTAAGCAAATAAAATTAAATAATAAAAAGAAAAAATTACCCTGGGTCACTAATGAGTTATCGGAGTACATAAGAAAACACAGGGACCTTCATGAAATACAGCGTCAGTACCCCGGTAACCCAATTATTTCTGAATGTATTCAACATTATGTGAATTTAATTAAATCTGAAACGCTGCGCGCCAGACAAGACCATGTTGAACGTAGGCTAGGTATGAGTAACAATCCTACTAAGGAGATTTGGAAAGTGGTGAATGAGGAGATAGGTACCAAAAGAACGTCTCAAGATATCTGCCTCAATGGTTCTAACCAAATTACGATACCGCCTAGCGAAGTTCCCAATGTATTTAATTCGCATTTTTTGAATATAGGTTTCAAACATGCCATTCAAACGGACCCCACTTTCAGCAGGCGTTGTCTTTATAATTACATACATGACCTTGACATACCGACTATGACCTTGCCGACCGTCACAAATGACTTGCTAAATAAAGTAATCCGACACATGCTAAAGACACGCACAGTTGTTGACATTTATGACATTTCCCCAAATATTTTATTATCTATATGGCCAATTATTTCTGACATTTTAGTTATACTTATTAATATTATTTTTAAAACAGGTGTGTATCCAGAAGTGCTAAAGAGTACCAGAGTGAGTCCAGTGTATAAGGGTAAGGGTGACAAGGGCGATGTTAACAACTACAGGCCAATAACAATAGTCCCCACAATTTCTAAAATTGTGGAGTCCATCCTCTCGTCCCATATAATGGCCCATCTAGAGACCAATGACTTACTGACTGACCGCCAATTTGCTTATCGGAAAGATATGTCCACAACCACAGCCGCGCTTAAAATATTTGACTGCATTGTTTCCGGGCTGGATGATAAATGTAAGATGGCTGGTATATTTTGTGACTTGTCCAAGGCATTTGATGTGATTAATCATGAACTGCTTTTGGACAAGTTACATCATTACGGGATACGAGACTTGAGCCACAAATTGATCACATCATTTTTATCTGACCGGAAACAAGTTGTCAAATTATCCACGAGCGGTAAACAACTCAAGTCTAGTGCTGGCAGAGTAAATATAGGAATTCCTCAAGGTTCGGCGTTAGGAAATACCCTTTTCCTAACGTTTATGAACGATCTTCCCGCTGCCATCACGGCTGGCCTCTCAATCTTATTCGCGGATGATACCACGGTGGTGGTTAGTGGTCGTACATTTGAACAGCTCGGAGAGAAGATCCATGACGGGTGTGATCAACTGCAGAGGTGGTTTTCCACCAACGGCTTAGTCTTGAATATAGCCAAATCTACCGTCATGGTATTCTCGGGCCGAAAAATTACGATTCCACCGTGTGTAACAAACAGCCCGATGCCGATAAGTGATGAATGTAAGTTTCTTGGCTTCACTCTGGACTCTAATCTAAACTGGAAGTGCCATGTAGACAAATTATGCGACAGATTGAGTAGTGCAGTCTTTGCTTTACGTAAACTAAAGCCAATCATATCCGCCGATGCCTTGAAGCAGGTTTACTTTGCCCATTTTCATTCGCTGATGTCGTACGGCACACTCATTTGGGGAAACTCAACGGATGCCAACAGAGTGCTGCTCATGCAGAAACGTGCCGTCCGTGCGATGATCGGGGCAAAGTCGAGAGTTTCGTGCAGGGACCATTTTTTGAGACTTGGTATTATGACACACTACTCACTCTACGTCTTCGAAACTATTATGTTCGTAAGGAACAACATTTCTGACTTTAACACCGTAAATGCGATTGGCAAAACACTCCGCCATACTGGGCGTTTGAGAACAGTTCCCCGTCGCATGGCACTTGCAGGTAAGAACCCACGTGTTATTGGGCCCACCTATTACGAGCGACTGCCCGCTGATCTTAGACTTGAACCATCTGACGATGCATTTCGACGCCGCCTGAAACGCCTCTTATTGGAAAATCCATTATACTCTGTTAAAGAGTATATGGACCTTAAGTTACTGACGTGTAAATAATAATTATTAAATTTGTATTAAATTGATTTATATTTTGTAATGGACTTGAACTTGTATTTTGACTTGATTAGTATATTGGAATTTGTATTTTGAAATGGACTTTGACGATCCCGAAAGGGAGATGCAATTTTTTTTTTTTTTTTTTTTTTTTTTTTTTTTTTTTTTTTTTTTTTTTTTTTTTTTTTACTATTTATCATTATCATGTGTGTTTAATTTTGGTTGACATTATGTTATTATCCTTTTTTATTTTTTATTTTTCCTGTTTATGACGATCATGATAACTATTCTTGTAATTTTGACATGTGTACAAATTTATAATGTAATTCTTATCATGAAATAAATGAATAAAAAATAAAATAAAATTATATCACGCGAAATTGAGGACCGTTGTAATGCCAAATTAATAATGCCCCGCAACATCAGCGAAAGGTGAAATTTTGCGGCTGAATAGAGAGGCCTTTGCGGGCGAAGTGTACTTATGTTACGTAATCTTGAAAGGATTTTCTTGAATTTAGGTACAATTTAAATTGCGAATTGTGCGTAACGATGGGCTCGTAAAATGTAAGTTGAAGCTTCTCTGGTACATATTAAAACTCGACCGTTTGAATCTTCCAGAGCGATCATAGGCAATTCGATTCGATCATCTATATCAATCTGCGAGTGAGTATAGGTCGTTGACCACGGATTGCTCGCTAAACTTGTATCAGTTACTGTTCCGGTCGATTTGTATTGGCAACAACATAAAATTTACGTTATGGAGCATCATGTTATTACATGTTGAAAAATCTTCGAAGCGTAGCGTATCGATTCACTTTACGATGAGAGCCGAGTCAAATGCAATGGAGGCGTTCGATTCATATATCTCGATGTGGCATTCAAGAGGAATTAACAGCTAGGCTCTCCCGAATTCTCGACGGACATTCGAGCACCAGGAATGCAATTGGACAATACGGCAACGTCCGCATTGATCGATGGGAGTCAATAAATTGTTGACTCAGCTTCCTATGCACCCGTATAAAAGCAGGCATTCCTTCACACTTATATCTTCATTATAATACGATGTTTAAAAGATGAGATACACCGGATGCTTTTCTATCCTACACAAATACAAATGTTCTTTTATACCTATAGGAGCACCAGTCAAATTTAAACAGATACGCCAATAGACTTTAGGTTAGGACAGAAGATGTAATACTACTTATTATACTATTCTGTGACAGAAGCAGGGTTCGAAAGGATAATTATCTGTCAAGAAACCTAAAATTTTAGTAGGTATCGTGATTTTCATGCTTGAATAATTATCGATTTGATAATAACCTAAAACTTTTAATATTTTTTTGATATAAACCTAAAATTTTATTGGTTAAATTTAAGTAATAAAATAACGTATACCACCCTACCCATACCACGGATAATTATCGCGATAATTATCAAAGACCATAATTATCTTGATAATTTCGAAAACCTAGACAGAAGACAAAAATTACCTAATTATAAATGTTTTATTTACACACGACTGTTATATAACGAGTGGGGGCTCAAATATGGCTTATTTATTGTAATTTTAATTTTAGTATCTAAAAACTTAATAATTTATAACTTTTAAACTTATGGGTACCTAAATAAACAATTGATTTATTTATTTATTTTTTATTTTGCTGTGTTAATTGTTTTTGTCTCGAATAAATATTTCTTATTCTTATAAATAAATACTTACTAGCAGGTACCAAGCATTCTCTAGCTAGTCCCTACGGAGTTCAGTCTTGGTCGGCGTCCGAACATAGTCCAATTAAATGTCGCTTCCCGAAGGATCGCTCCCAAGGAATTTAAACGTTCATTGGTCGAAGATTACGGCGGCCATGCAATTTTGATCCTGTAACTAGCCGAGAAACTACAATCGCTCGTCGACTCAGCGACTGAAATCAGCTGTATAAACAATCCATCTCGTGTTTAGCGAGTTGTTTGTATCCGCGCGGCTCCATTTATTAGACGTCCTTGCGCGTCCTTTGACAAAAAAGAATCACGATTTACAATGCACCTAGACGTCTGGTGACGTCACGGCTCGTGCGGCCCCGGGCCATTTATTCGAGTTAATCGGTATGCAATTTAGATAATAGTGAAGGGTACCGGCGCTGTCCAGGCGGTCACTAATTACAGATTTACGTACCCGCGCCGGTCCAGGCCCTAATGACAGCCGAACACCTAGCCATAGCTACATATTGGACAGATTGGTTTCGGGTGATTAAGTATTCAAAAGGGCCTTAGGCATATTAGTTACAAACATAAGGCTATCGTTACACTATAACCAAATAAAGATACGTTATCGAGTGGTTAATGACCGCCACCATCCGAAAAGTTTCGAGGAACGTCGTGACACGCAGATAACTCAAAGAAAGACCGTAGCTGAGATGGTATCAAATGACTAAAAAGAAATAGCTCATGTATGCTGTCAACCCAAATGGGGGTCATTTGAAGTGGCGTAAGCCATAGGTCTATCGAATGGATGTCCACTAATTGATTGCGTAGCGAATATGCGAAGCAAATGTCAGAGGTGAAAGAAACCATGGACGCAGCAGGTGCTCGTCGTGCACCTGGGAGTAATATGTCGTATTTTTATACTGATCGTTTTATAGCAAACTCAATATTGGCACGATCGAAGTTGATATGAAATAATTTTGTCGAATTAAAAGCCTTCATGACAAATTTTTATAACAAACTGCATCGTTTATTTAACCGTCTGGCTTTTAATAGTTTTAATGTCCTCAATTAGTCTTTACAAATTCAAAACGAACAACCGCTATTAAAAACAAAAAGAAAAAACAAAGCACCTCAAGACGACCTCGATATTTGACGGTGAATCAAATGTTAGAAGTCTGCGGAGCATTTCATAGAATAACGTCTGAACTGTTTCTCGTACGTACGTTTTGAGCCGTCCGTCATTTAACCGACGGGCCGGCCGATAATTGCATTAGCGGGGAACCAGTTTGTTCTTCACATGCCCTTTGACTGCACTGATTCTCACTGACGCACCGGAGATGTTCTGTGTGGGTGTGAAATAGATAAGACCAACTAAAGGTGGCATTCGAAACCATATCCATCTATCTCGGTCTCTCTAGTCTAGGGTAATAATTGGTATGAGAGAAACGGGGAACGAGGTTTCGAATATCGTGTGACGAAGTAAGTACCAATGCTGTGTTGTAATGGGAGAATCGACAGGGAACACGTCCGAACGCCACCAAGATGCAATGTATCGTCAATGATCGTTTATAGCTTGCAAATGATTGCACAAGTCGGAGTTTACGGCGCATTACATTAGAGAATAAACATTTATCGCGTCGTAGAATTGTCGTTTCATTGGAGATTGGCATAATTTATAGCAGATTGGTATGCTGTGACCATTTACGTTCAATTGTGGACAAGCATCAACATGGAACAAAGCAAGTTGCGCGGACATTTCTCATGTTTTGACCATTTATGTAGTCCGCAGGATCTACTAGTAACAAAGCAGGTACAAATATCGAAAGCAGTAAATGCTGGAGTCATCCAAGGTTGTTCACATTCCACGTTCACTTAGACCTAGACTTGCGTGACCCGCCTCACTCGGGGCAGCCACGATACACGATCTCTTAGAAAATACAGCCTGCGCGGTACCGCTAGTAAATAATAATGAGGCATTACAGTAAAAGCTTTCAAGATAAGCCGAGATTTCTTAGATTTTCGTCTCGATCGTTCCTCGTCGCCAAGCGTAAATTGAAGTGGTGGTAAATCTTAAATTTTAGAGATCTTTGTTCTTATGATAGTTGTCAATTGTCATTTTATCACTTGTCGTTGTCGCCGTGGGTTAAATAATCATCCCTCTCGCACTCGCATATAGCTACTTGTGAGAAAGTGACGGATGTATAATATTGACAGCAACAAAATGCAACTTGTGCTAAAAATGAGCCCTTGTGTGGTTTATGACACGGTCATGTCGCAAGCCGTCAAGGCCCTTGCAGTAAAAATATAAACAATAATGAAAGTTGAACGACCAAGCTCGGCTGATGACTCAGATTCTACCTGGCGGGAATTGTAGTTTTATTATTCGATGATGTTCACAAAGGTAGGTATTTCGTAGCGACGCCAATGGTATAATGACTTTGAATTCCGAATCGGGCCGGTTCATTTACAACCAATGATAGCAAATTTCTGATATGGATGATTGATACTCTCCGAGTTATTATTTTAAGTTAAATTTATATTAGTAAGAAATTCCGATTTAGATTTTTTTTCTTCTTTGGAACCGAATTTGTATAATCTATAAGGTGTAGGTGTATTTTAACAAAACGGAACTTAATTGCTTAAGGTTAAGTTTTATATACTTTTATTGGAGGTGACTGTACGCTCTTGTGTCATTTTTTTTACCCGACTGTCCTGCGCGATGCAAAGGAGGGTTATGTGTTTATAAGTCTGTATATGTATGTATGTTTAAAAGTAAGAAACGCGTGAGCTGATGATGATTCTTACGATTACGTCAATTGATTTGTCTTAATTGTCCGAATGTCACTAAAGACATGACAGTAATCTAAACTCACGACTTACAAAATGGTCGAGCAAATTGGAGGAAAGCGGGGAATAGGCAAAAGCTATCACACAAGCCGTGTGCTTTTTTGGCACTTTGGAATTCTGAAACGATGACAACCACGACGACCATGATAACTATTCTTGTAATTTTGACATGTGTACAAATTTATAATGTAATTCTTATCATGAAATAAATGAACCTAATCTAATCTAATGCTGAATGGTGTGAAATTAACACATTTAAGGTAAACGACCCAGTGCCCGACACCTTAGTGTCCAATAGATGACATCTATTTATCACCTCTGTCATCATGACATAAGATTTAATGTGTCATGGGGTGGTGTCGAGCGCAGGGACGTTTACCTTATGTCACATATATCTTGATTTTGTTGTAGAGTGCGCGGTAAAATCAGTTCGTCAGTATAGTGAGTGTGGCGCACACGACGCAAGCGCGGTGCGGGCCAATGCGCCCGCGCACGCTTCTAATGACAGGGGGCGGCGGCGCGGGGGGGAGGCGACCGGTCGCGGGACGCGCTGTGGTAAGTAGACCCCGATTTGTAGGTTAGGGATGGACTACTAGGGGCCTGTGCCACAAAACAATAAAAACATAAAATTTTCGGTCGTTCACCAACACGATGGACCGATCAAGTGAAAGACTCGTCGTCCTCCAAATTTTACACGGTTGTACGAGACGCGCTGGACAGGAACCGGTGGCGTAATATCATCCGTTCCAGATGCAACCCTGATGCTGACCACGATCCTCAGATATGAGGGACCGACCAGAGAGAGAGATACAATTTTCCATAGAAAAAGTTGTCAAATTTGTTAAATTGTAGTGTGGAGTACGCTCTTTTCTTGAAGGTCATATCGGTAAAGAAAAACCGCAGACGAACATATTTCAAGAAAGCTTTTTCACGCATAGCAGGCATAGCAGCATTAGTAATGTTTGTATAGATTCGCCCATATAAATGGTAAATATACGACGATTGACGTAGACTGCAACTGGGACAATTACAGTTGGTAATCCTAAATGTTTATAAACATATAGAAGAAGAAGAAAAACATTTATATATGACGAGACAAACAAACACAAAATAATTCAAATATAATGCCGACTCAGGGAGCCGGCGCTGATCTTTCGGCGAAACCATTCCGGCATATCAAATCTAAACACAGTTTGAAACGAGAGTAAACATATTTAGTTTAGTTATGTGTAGTGTAGATCTAGCCTATGAATAACAATACACTTAATACTATATAGACTTAAAATAAATTATTATATCACTTGTAGTAGCGAAAAATAATATATAGGAACGATAACACTACATAACTCACATAACATTACAATGATAATTACATTAGGCCGCCGCCGACTCTGACGTCACACGGTTCATTCATATTCACAAGTTAGCGACTTCCAAATACTCGACACCTTACAGGCGGCTTAAATGAAAACTGAAGTTTTTAGAAACGAGGAAAGTTGTGTGATATGAAGTCAAATCTAGACTACTTGTGAAACTGTTATTAACATAGAGAATTTATGTTATAGAAGAAGAAATACATTTATTTGGTGTAAATAAAGAAAAACAATAACAAAATAGGTACTTAAGATTAATACTCTACTGACACTATTAACACGTAAAGGTATGATTCCGCTGCCGACTGCATACAGCAACTGCACGGTCCGCCGCACTCCAAATTGAACCGTAATGGCATACCATTACGGTAAAAAGCTCAATTTGAAATTAGCGGAGAAGTGTCGGAACAGCACACGCCGCTCACTCTAAATTGGATCTTTTAGTCTTATGATTACGGTTCAATTTGGAGTGCGGCGGAACGTGCAGTTGCTGTATGCAGTCGCCAGCGGAATCATACCTTAAAAAGCTTATAGGCTAGGTGCTAAAAATAATCACTCAACATATGAAATATTTTGATAGTCATTTAAGTATTCATATATTTACGTACAGGTAAATTACTTACAGCCCTTACAGGTAGATTGATATACATACTTACATCTGCTCTTAATCCATCGGATATTCTACTTCAACACTAATGCAATAGTTTCTATTACATACACACTGTCTAAAAATCGTATGTAGTATATAATAAATACTTTATTATATAGACGTTAAGGCAGAATATCAATTGGATTAAAATCACCTGCCAGTGTCAAAGTTTCAGTAATTTAATCGAATCGTACTGTACAATGAGTAATGACGTTTGTCGTCGTTTAGTACCAAGGGCCTGACACGCTTTGATAGAGAAAGATAGCCTTATTGCGCTTCAATAAGAGGAAGTAGAAAAGAGTGCCATGTTTTTCTCTATCACTGACCGAGCATTTTTTTCGTGGTCGGGTTTTTGCACAGTTGTGTGTTTTGCTCACTTCCATAAGCGATACATTGGACATGCAAACCGGCCAAATTAGGTATGTATAATTTCTTTTATGATATTCTTTCTCTTTACCCGCGCTCGCTCGGTGGCGCATCTATAACTATATTTATGTTTAGTACCCATAGTAAGAACATGAACATATTACATAAAAGGTCCGTCGGTATTGATATTCATCCCACGCCCTCAGACGGCTACACACCACAGCGCGCCCGGGAACCCGTTCGCCGTCCCTCGACTCGCCCGGTTAGAACTCCTAACTTTTTTTTTATTTTACTGTTCACCCTTTGTGGCTTAGGCTCGCGTGAACGCCCTGCCGTCGCTCGTTGATTCGTGCTGTTCGGTTGTTAAAAGTTTCGCGCTAGTTCAAATTGCATTTTATAGAATTTAGTACTAACTAGTATGGATTTAGGTGGTTTGTGCACGAGATTGTTTGTTCCTTTTACACAAATGTTTTTTTTTGTAGCGAATTTAACCCTTGGCTAGCACAACTTGCGCCGCGCGCGACTTGGAGACTCCTGTCTCACTCGCACTGTGGCAATTAAAGAGGAATGGAAGATTTTGACGTTTACCATGGCGTCTATAGGATTTTTTTTTTCACTATACTGTTTCATATTTTTGACAAAACGGGCACTGAAATTGGCAAAAAAGATTTTTGTATTCATTCGATACAAATAACTACGCAAAGATAAGAAATGCCAACAAAGTTCAAATAAATACGTACTTTCTTATCAATCGAATTTTAACTGTTGATAAGTACATATTTAATTATTTAGTTTGGTGCATTTATTAAAATAGGCATAGTTTGTTGACCATAGCATAATTATCTCAATGCATATCTAAGTTCACTGACCTTCGATAATTATGTCATGTGACATGTAACATAACGTACATTTTTTTAATATTTTTGTAGAGTTAATACTCAGCAAAAATATTCATATGTCGCTCGGAAAATCTGCAGATATAGTTAAGTTACTATGACCTATAGACACAATGTATGTATATGAGTATGAGTATACTGTAGTTAGAACACGCTTTCCAAGGGCGCATTGTTTTTAGTCGACTTATCAACACTATAACTGCGTTGAAAATGAAATTTGAAATGAAGTCGACCCGCTTCCTCGACTACGCATGGTCAACCAATTTGATTTCTTGTCACAGTGAACATCAATATGGAAGCCGTCTCATATAAATGTTACTGTGAGAAGGTACCTACGAGTACGAAGTGGCCCAGAAATCAGATTGGTTCACCGTCCAATACGACTTTACTGTCGGTTATACAGGTAAAGCTGGTATTATAGTGAACAGATGATGCTCACAAATATTCAGATATTAGACTATTGTCAAATCGTTAGAGTGCATGTCCAGACTCCATATATGAGCACAAGGAAGAGATTTGATTTGATGGCGACTGTACCTACGATGCTGGAGTCGCATCCTTTTTGATTGAAACAGACATTGACAAATTTCTATCAATTAGCTACACCAAAAATAGCCGTTAAAACAAATGGCGGCGTATCTATAGCTCTTTATGTGCTATTTTATTACATCATTTTAAAGTAGATAACATACCACTTAATAATCATAACTGTGTAAAGTCAGCAACAGTCAGAAAAGGGACCCCCCGTGCATACAAAACTTCTATGAAGGAGTACCTTTTCTCTGTTGAAACTTAAAATTTAATGATTAATGTTTCAGGAAAGTTTCATTTGTGTAATTAATTTAACAATTGTATTGATGGATATAGAAATATATTATTACCAAAATATTCGAAACAGAAACAATATTAAATGAGAATGGTATACAAATAATTACTTCAAAACAAATTTCAACCAATAGTCCATTGCAACCTTAGTTGTGATATGTGTTCACGTGATTTGATATTAAGTACTTCGAGTAAGTATCACGAATGTTATTCAAACACTTGTTTAAATCACTCCAGGTAACACCGATACAGCGGAGGAAAAGTGCGTTACCTACACACACACATCAAAGCAGGACATTGACATACGCAACACAAACACACACACTGCTATAATGCACAGGATTACGTTTGATTTGAAGCAGTTTAGCGGTCTCTACAAGCAAGAATCCTATATCCTACTAATATTATAAATGAGAAAGTTTCTAGACGTCAGGATGTTTAGATGATTGTTACTCGATGACGCAAAAACGACTGAACGGATTAGGTATGATGAAACTTGATACTTAAGCGGGTATTAGAAGGGTTCGCACCTATATGTTAGAGCGACTAGAGCGAAAAATCCGGACATGTCAGGACAAATCCTGACGTATTGCAACCCTAGTCGGGCGTGTTTTGTATGGCCGCATACGCGCTGACGGTGAGCATCGGTCTGAATGTCCGTATGCTTTCATACGTCGATAGCTACGCCCGACCGACCATACGCGCTGACCGTCGGTCAAGCACTGTTTCCTTTCCAGCCTTAGAACGGATGAAATTGAAATAGGTAGTGGAATTTACGCGGACGAAGTCGCGGGAAAAGGCTAGTTATAAATATATATTACAACATTAATATCTAATAATAGCTGCGTGCGTGTGTGGACTCTGTGGTTCAGTAGGCATAATATATCGTAAGATACCCTGCTATTCGGAGCTATAATATAGGTACATATAGCTCGGTATGTGCGGGACTAGAGAAGGGCGGGCGCCGCCACACCTAGCATAGACCGACATAGATACGTTATCGAGCAATAATGGGTGACCCACATATGGCCACTTAACAGACACTATCAGGCGTGATGTCAACTCGCCACAACTCCGCGTTCCAATTCACGTGATACCTACTAGTTTAGCTCAGCGGCTTCACTTGTGTTTGTTTTTATTACTAATTAGCAGACTGCCTAAACTTCCACGTCCGCAATTTCGTCCTTTTGGGGGATTATTCAGATTAAACTTCCATCTATATCCATTTAGCGATTTTTTTAACAAATATCTATCATACTCTTTCCTTTCACATTTATATTTTTAAGAAAATGAAATATTTTGTTCATTTATACAGGATAGGTTTCAAAAAATATATATACAGATGTCAGATGGCAGTGGCTTCCGTAAAAACTAGTGCCTACGCCAAATCTTGGGAATAGGTAGCGGACCCCAGGCATCCTTCAGCATGCAACTGCACTGCGAGTGATAATGATGATGATACAGATATTCAGGAACAAATTTGGCATGGTTCCACTGTTCCACAGTCCACTCTAGGCTAGGCCAGTCTTGTAGAAACCAAAACAAATTCAGAGTAAACAGTCCATGCGGCTTGGAATGAAAACAAGACCAAGTGAAGTAATTAATAATGATTTATTTACTTATTGATTTAGACATAGGTACTTCATCAAAGTATCAGTGAACATTATAAATCTCATTTGACAATATCATCCGCACCAACCCTTTCTTAGTTAAATGTTATTTTAATACAAAAAATATCTGGGCAGCCGAGCTTTGCTCGGCGTTTTCCCGTCATGAGACCTGGCTAGATCTATTGCTCGTCCACGAAAGCCCCCACATACTAAATTTCATCAAATCGTTAGAGCCGTTTCCGAAATCCCCGAAATAATAAATAAATATATAATAAAAATATACAACAATTGCTCATTTTAAAGATATAAGATATGTTAATTTGTAACCAGTTTATGCAGTAACTATTACAATTTTAAACAAGGGACGGAACTTCATGGAGGGCAATTGCGTGTGGTCACGATCCTCAGTCATGAGGGATCGATACGAAGAAGAAGAGATTACAATTTTAATGCCAGAAAGGAATATTAGGTACAATTATTTGGAGAATTAAAGAGTAACATAGATTTCTTTAAAATCAACATTCTGAAAAAAGAATAGAGAAATTTCACCACCAAAACAACCTTATTTTACTTTTTTAACCATTTTACTACTACATTTTACTAAGTACTACATTTTTATTGGAAAAATATGAAATTTTGTGTATACTTAATTTCTTGTTGAAATAATGATCCGTTATGACAATAAACTCTCTCTTGATCAAGAATTTGAAATTAAAACCCATCCATTACTCATAGAATGTCCTTCAAGTGCAACGGTACATTACATAGTTGAGAAACATAAGTATTTCTTTCTACCCCTACAACTGCAATTTGGTCAAGTTTCAATAAAATATTCATAATATCATAATAATTTAAAGTAATTTGTAGATTTGCGAGATCTTGCAAAATACTGAGATCACAGATAATGCTGCAAGATTGACCTACCAATGACATTTTATATGTCAAAGTCCATTAAAGCCCGAAGAGTGCAAAAGAAAATGGCATACCTACTCACCCATATACACAAAAATGTATATATAGCTGAGAATTGAATCCACAACTAGATTAAGAAACTGTCCTATTTAAATTAATTAATTTGTTTAGTTTACGCAACCAAAGAACCATATAATGATCACATCTTATCACACATAAGGCAGAGTTACATTGTCCATATCATCTGTCCCACAAAACTAAGATAACATTTTTATCAAATCAAATATTTTACACATTCAGTGCCATTCTGACCTAGACTTTGAATAATAAGGAGTCAAGTTCAATTACTTGATGATTATCATACATAGAGATATTTTTTGGTAAATACTTTTGATAATAGACTTCATTCTTGATAGCCATGTATAATTGTAATACCTAGTTTTTTGTGATTACTTCTGATAAACCAGTGACTTCATAAACTCTAAGATAGTGACTATCTGAAAACTAAAGTCCATAATGTACCATAGGTCTTATGAAAGATGACATAGCAAAATTTAATCATTTTCTTTCAGTTACCCAGCTTTCATTGATAATTGAAATTAACCATTTTACTCCAAGATTAAAAGAAACAAATGTGGGATATTCATTATCAAACTTGACATATATAATTATGTGCACAGGATTTACACATAGGTATGTGTATGCAAGCAACATCATAAGTAATCATAACATAACAACAGCACGATACAAGATATCCAATACCAAATCATTTCAACATTGTTTTCTTTTCTACTGAGCTCATGCCACTCATTAAATGCTTGATTATCAAATGTATTGAATGAACCTCCGGGTCTTTGTCTAAATGTTATTCAGTACACTATGTGTACAACATGTATTCTGTAAAAATTTTATTCTGGCCAACATTTCAATACCTATGCCTTTATATGACTGCCTGTTTCTACATTGGTATTATAATACCAATGAATAAATTGTCCAGCCCCAAACCGCTTGAAGTCGGCCACTGTGAAGCCTGAACGCAGGCAGTAACATTATTATAGATCTACCAATATCTCTCCATCTACCTTCCTTTTAAGTATCTATTGAAATGTAATTATGTAGTGTTGCGGAAATCAGGTAGGCATTTGTAGTTTCTAGGCATCTGGTGAATTAAGAATATGACATGTGGTATTTTGGAAATGACCAAAGTATGGCAGATTCATCATTAGAAGAAGAAGAAGAAGAAGAAACATGTTTATTTAGCATATAAAATACAAAATGCATACAATGGAAAAACATAAACAGGTAATAATATACATGCTAAAATGGTCACCACATTAACATTGTAATCATTATTTCTGTCATGTAAAACAAATAATGCTCACACGAATTTGACAATAAGATACATATTTTGTACTGTTACTTCTACATATATTAATAATATTGATGCCCTGCTAACCGACTTAAATATAGACTTATAAGACTGACATCATAGTTTGCTACGTTAGGCAGTGGCGTAACATAATACATGTATAGGAACTTAGTAACAAACCTGTCTATGTAATCATTACGATACGCTCGATCGTCGAATAGTTGTTATCACGGCGCGCGGCGCGTCCCTCGCCGCTCTCAGGGCATTCAACCGCGCCTACCAACCAACACCATCGTCTACATCTAGAATGAATGGCCATGACATCGAAACCAGCACAATAGCCTCCGGTCACTGGACCATTGACTCGCGAAAGGTTTCGATGCCATCGACTAAAACAAACTTTACGCGATTTCGCGACTTCAAAACTTTACCCGATCTCCTAACAGAAAGCCAAACAAACTCACCTGTCAGAGGACTCCGAGCTGTCGTATCTGTCGAAACATCGCTTCTTCCTGTCTTCCCCGTCTGATGATTTTTCAGCGTTTGCCGAGTAGACCGCGGCGGAATCATCCGCGGCCACGCCGCTCGAATCACTTTTCTCACACGATTCACTCATTTTAAGTTCCGTGTAGAACGATAATTTCATTCTATCACTGTCAAATGTTTGCTCACTGCACTTTTTTGAGTCACCATGTCCTGTGTCAGGCGCGGAAAAAGTTATTATTTTCATTAATTGGGGTCGGCGATGTCCTCGCGCGACCCATCCGCCATCTTTAAGCGCGCGAGTGTTTTGTCAAGAGTTTTCGGTGCGAGCCGCCGGCAGTATTGGCGCCACTATAGCAGTGCACATGAGGGGAAAAGCGTGCGGGGCCACAGAATAAGTAATAGTACAAGTACAGAAGTTTCTCTGCTAACAAATTCCCCGTTTAGGTATGCCAAACGTGCCTAAACGTGGCCATCTCTTTCTATCGCACGCAACGCGCTCTTTCGAGGCCCCGCCCTCAGCGCTAGGGTTACCACCAGCGAGAACCTATTTTAATATATGTACTTTATTATTAGTAGTGTTGTTTACAATACAATTACGAATAGTACTTTTAAGGTTCCGTAGCCAAAATGGTGAAAACGGAACCCGTCTGTCCGTCTTTTCGTCTGTATGTGACAGCCGATGTACTCGGAGACTATAAGCACTACAAATACAATTAAAACATTTAGCAGGAAGGTGTGTTCTACTCGTATGAACCGCTACGTAAAAGTGATGTGAAATGACGAAAAAATATTAAAGTAGGGGGAGGGGGCACTCCATACATGTAACCAGGGGATACAAAGTTTTATATAATTTTTAAAGGCATCACTTTAAAAAATAAAAGAGGTTTCTTAGAACCAACGTTTTCATTTTCGTTTTCTTTTATGTCAACCGTTGGTGAATACCAAACTCAATGACCGTCGTTACGTCTACGTTCTTATTATTATTGGTGCAACCTGCTGCAATACAATAATGCTGTGGTTTTGACATTATTATTTAACACGAAACTACACGAAAATAATTATTTTTTATGATCGTACAAGCGCGTGCGCGTGCGATCCGTAACGCTGCTCCGCAGCCACTGAATAGTCACACAATGTGTGAGCCGGCGGCCGCATGTACTTTGCGCGGCGCGATGACGTCACGGTAGTAAGCCCCTCCTGGCGGGGCTCGGCGGGTGTGACGTCACGGCGACTGCGCGCGAGAGAAGAGCGCAGTGACGTAACGACTCCGCCCCTTGCATGTGCACGACCGCTGTCATTGGCCGCGCGTTACGCAACGCGCGGGCTTATTCAATAAGCGCGCGAGAAGGGAGCGTAGGACTCGCCGCGATAGGGAGGCCCGTCCCAGCCCTAAAACGCGTACAAATAATGCAACATAATTACGAATGAGCGTTTGTTGCGCTGCCTGCTTACACATGCGTCCGATCACTTCACACGCACGCCCCGGCAGCGCAGCGCGAGCTGCAAGCTTGCAGTTGCAGCCGAGCCGAGTAACAAGTGCATCGAAATATTTAAATTAATGACACGTTACACCCCTCTGTCCCTTTTTTTCTATTCTTCGGTCATCAGACCGCGGTAATTAGTCACGCTTTGTGAATTGTGACACAATCAGAGTCTAAAATTATTCACTTGCTAGGTATAATACATGTATTAGGTGGACCGTTAGTATATTTGCCACCGTAGTCGTATTAAAAAGAAAAAACAATCTCACCCATTATATATAAAGAGTAATTGTATAAAAAAAATTGCATTGTATTAACCGTGCTTGGTCCCGGAATCGCCAGTGGAGGTGGAAGTTGCCCCGTGGGTAGCTCGGCAGGTGCCGCATTTGAAATTGGGCGTCCACGACACGCCCACGACCGCGTCCACGTCCTCATCCGCTTCCCTTTTTGCTAAAGTAATACCACAAACCCAATTGAGCCATGCAGAAAGCGCAAGTAATCTTTGAAAAAAGGTCTATCTAAGTTTATCCCGCACCAAAAATTGCAAAATTAGACACTTAATACAAGCAAAACTCTAATCATATTTAACCAGAACCGGTAGTTACTTAATGAACATAAAATACCTAAAATTTAAGCTTATTAGCAAAATCAGCAGTATTAGCAAAAACATAATATTAGTGATCACGAAACTGACGAACAAACATTCTAAACCACACAACGACGCAAGGCGTCTTGTATACATACGCCATGCCTTACATTCTCGAAGCGGAGAGCGCGCGAACCGAAATCCAAATACAAATATCTGCCTCTCTGTCGTACTTGCAATACTTGCATATTCAAGCGACAGAGCTAGGGGAATTCTTGGTAGCCGGCGCGGCAGGCCGTCGGTTGTTTTACAGTCAGCCAGCATAGCAATGGTTGCTACGCGGGCGAGGGATTCAAAATGATCTTCACACGCTCTTATTCCCTTATAATAAAGATGTGTGAAGATCATTTTGAGCACCTCGCCCGCGTAGCAACCATTGCTGCCGACTGTACCTATTGGAAATGTTTTCTATCACCGACTAGTAGGGTCGCTAGGCCAGTTACGCGGCCTGCGGCAATTTGCGGCCCCCTGACCGACTAGGTTGCTTCAACTAAAGATAATAACAATTATAAACTAATTTAAGAAAAAGTGTAAACCGTAAGCTAAACTTGATTAGAAATGCTATAAGAATCTATATAATTTTGTAACTAAAAGATTGATCTTCAACAAGATAAAACGTTACAATTCCTGCATTGAATCCGTAGTGCGTACGAAGCGTGGAATTATAGTGAATCTGTACAAAAAATAAAGAGACAGCTGACATTGAAAGCTAATTAATGTTACTTAATTTTGGTTTCATTCATAAATTTCTTGTTTGATCAGTTAAATAATTAAGTTTTTGATATGATTTCATTAGATTTTGGCATTTTTGAAACTTACTTATCAAAAAATTGTGGTGGCCGGTATCTGGTATACACAATTACCGAAAAGGTCAGTTTGCGGCCCCACTATAAAGACCTGATTTTGAGATGTTACATAATGAAATGTGGAATAATAGTAGTTTATGCAACTGGTACATAATGAGGGGCATTAAAACACGAGTGTGTTTTATGAAACGAGCCGAAGGCGAGTTTCATAACAAGGTCACACGAGTGTTTTAATGCCTAATTATGTACAGTTGCATACACTACTTTATCTACATCCATATATTAAATTCTCATCATAATTCCCGTTTTTAGAAATAGAAATTGAAATATTTATTTGCTAGAATACGTTACATATAAGGTCTTAAAATAATTAAAGTATTCAGTAAGTTTCTTGATATTTTGAATGCTGTTACCGTATTTTTTTCTTATAGTATTATGTTCCAGTGGGTTGACGGCGAAAAAAACACAACAAAACAATGTTTTTGTTTACTTGACTTGTAATCGCGTCACCGGTAGACATGAGATTAAACGAAAACAGGACAGAACAGGAAGATAGAAAAATTAAAATTTCACTTTTTCTCCATAGTAATGTATGAGAAAAAATATTAATTATCTTTCCATACATTTATTTTGTGGCATTTTAGTACATTACCGGAAGTTGACCCCTAAGACCTATTGATAATGGATAGGATGGAATCCATTGGCATAAAAAAATAGCATGTGAAAAATAAGTTTTCTCAAACATCCAAGGAAATGTCGTCCTTATCTTCGTGATAATAGAACGCGAAGTACGTCTTTGCATTATTACACTTACTGAAGATTCGTTGTCAATTCAAATTAGCGGCCGTTTCATACAACTTTGAACTCTTTGAAGGCCATGGCCCGCAAAGAGACTGTCTTTTGTTTCAGTAGGTTTTTTTTTTCATTGTCTATCTAGGGCATACTGCCATCTGCCAATAAAAAAAGACATCGATTTAATTTCTCATTTAACTAATTCAGGGATAAGGTATTTCAAATTTTATATTTAATTTGAATTAAAAATTAAAAAAAAAATGTGAGAATTCGTCATTATACTCGATTTCGACTAATTCGGGGATGAGGATTTCAAATTTTATATCTATTTTGAATTTTGAGAAAAAAAAATTTTTTTGCTGAAAATCGTCATTATACTCGATTTCGACTAATTCAGGGATGAGGATTTCAAATTTGATATTTATTTTGAATTTTAAGTAAATATTTTTTTTTGCTATAAATCGTCATTATACTCGATTTCGACTAATTCGGGGATGAGGATTTCAAATTTTATATCTATTTTGAAGATAAAGCTAACAAAAAATTTTTTTTTCGAAAAATCGTCATTATTATTTCCTTGGATTTATATGAGAAAAGCACTATACAAGCCTCGGCGCGAACAGGGATTGTCGGTCGGTCCTCATTAACACTCGGCCATCTATAACTACTCGGCCGGCAATCCCCTATTTCGCGGCCTCTGCAGTAATGTACTATTTCATTTTCATATAATTTGTATGAGAAAATTTATCTTCGATTTTTTTTTTGGTAGCATACAAGCTTTTGATCCTAGACAGGAATGGGATCGATAGGCATCAAAAAAAAAGTTTGTCAGAAATGACCTTTTTCTCGCACCTGATGTATGTTTTTTTTTCCAAAATCTATAAATGAGAATCTTCTTTAATTCGAAATTAAGGGAAGGTCTTCTAAGACCATTTTCGCGTAGCAGCACGGGACCTGGTAGCTGTCCTCACTGACCCAAAAAGACAATCCACCCATACCTAGGTTTTGCCGAATAATTGTATACCTACCTTCCTCCAGCGTTTCCGGAACCGGAACAAATATTGAAAAATATTTCCACCACATAATTATGCGCCTTTGATATAAAAAACTTATTAAAAATTATATTATAATCATTCTAGTACCATATTTAAGGGGGCCGCAAACTAGCTCACAGGGGGCCGTAAACTGGCGCAGGCGGCCGCTATCTGCCGCATTCGCTATTTTGTCACATTTTCTACTTTTTTCCCAAGTTTACGGATGAAAGTACTTATTTTTATTGTTAAGTACGCATCTTGACAATACTCAAGACTTATTTATATGACTGCCATCCAATATGCATATAGGTTTTATAATTTTTTACTTGTCTAAAGTGCGCAACTCGGCTAAGAGGCCGCCAACTGGCCTAGGGACCCTACTCACCGTCATTTGTTTTGTTCGCTAATCTTGTTAATTTAACTATAGTTTTTATACATTTTGTTGTTTACTATTGAAGCCCAATACTTAATACTTGAACTATTTAATCACTACAGGTTATCCCAGAATTATTTGATAATCTTCGAAATACCGGACACTAAACCACGAATCCCGTCAAAAAACTAGTCAGCTATTGATTTCAACTGAGATTTCTTGTTACGAAGTATAACTGAAATATAGCTTTAATTTAATAATACAATAAACACTGAGTAGTTTGATGTATAATACTTACAGCTAGAAATAGTAGAAATACATAAATTTCAATACGCAAATACAAAATAAGGAGAAATGTCACACTGGCCACATATATATTTAGGGTATTACGGGGAAAGCTGCATAACCCTAGTGTGCTGGAGTCGCTCGGGCTGGCGGTGCCGCGCGGGCCGCGACGACGCGCGCCGCGCCTACTCGCGCGTCCGACTGCGCGCACCAACTTACTCGCCAATGCACCTCTTGTCAGGGCCATAAATATAATTAACAGAATTTCGAGCGAAATTGATGTATTAAACTGTACTCTGACTGAATTCACAAATGTAGCCTATAGACAAATAAGTTATTTTTGATTAGAAAGTATTTTTTATGTGTTTGCTTTTTACGTTCTCTGTTTATTTAATTCTTACTCTGTTTCTGTGTGTTGTATATTGTAAATATTTTATATTTGTATGTCACGAATTGGACTCTCTGTAATGTGATATATATATTTTTTGAATAAATAAAAAAAAAAAAATAAAAAAAATAAAAAAATGCCGTAACATTTTCAAAACTCTCCGCACTTTTCGGCAAACTAACACAGATTAAATATATTTCAATGGTATTCACGAGACAGAAACTTTTTTAAATGTTGTCATGTTGGTAACCTGTGTTTTAAAACAAATTTGTACCATATCGATATAGCCTTTCTCCCATACAAAATAAAGAACGCGTACGTGGCAACCACGGTTGCCAGGGTCAGTTTAAGCTGCCTACACAAAGCCCTGCCTGCAGGGCCCTGCTTGCAGTGCCACTGCCAAATCGTATTGTGTGTATGCATGCAGGGCCGATTTAACAGATAAAAAAATCGGCCCTGTATGCCTACACACAATACGATTTGGCAGTGGCACTGCAAGCAGGGCCCTGCAGGCAGGGCTTTGTGTAGCCGGCTTTAGCGGTGTGCAATTTTGGCAACTGTGGTTGCCAGAGTCAAGTCAAGTGAGTGGTTATGGTTATTATCAAGTTATTTTATTATCATCACGCGATATACGGAACGTTGAAGCAAGTCCAAACAGGGGGGCTACCGGGAACCGAAAACGAAGTATCTCCCTCTCTGTTGCTCCAATATGCAAGTGCAACAGAGAGGCAGATATTTCGTTTTCGGTTCGCAGTAGGCCCTCAGTTAGGTATAGTCTGTCCGGAATCAAAAGAAACGTAGGAGAGGGAGCCCTTATCCTACGTTTCTTCTTATTCCGAAAAACCGCAATAATATCTATTGACTTCCCAGTATCAAAGAAAACTACCAGTATTGTGATATTACTGTGTAAAAAACCGGCCAAGTCCGAGTCGGCCTCGCGCACGAAGGGTTCCGTACCGTTCTAAAAAAGGGCAAAAAAATCATGTCTTATGTATGGGAGCCCCCTTAAATATTTATTTTTCACTTCTCATGCTCGAAAAGTGTGTCATACCTATAAGTCATATTAGACTTGTGAAGCGGGGCTAAAGTAGTAGCCCTAGGGAAAATATGTATACATATTTAAGATTTACTAAACATTTTAATTTGACCAATCAAAATTCTTTACCTATTAAATCCACCAATCACAGAACAGTAATTTGACAGATTTAAAAATATTTGGTAAAAATATCAACCAACCAGAACGCAGTTTTTCAGTTCTCTAAAGATTAAGCGGTGCCTATGGTCAAAGCGGGTTGCATCTCTTTCCTTAATATAGCAAAAGAAAGGGAGGCGAATACGCAAAGCGAACACGCATAGCGAGGCATGGTGATGGCCTTAGAAAAAAAAACATGCTGTCAAATTAGACATACGCCCGCCAAGAGTTAAATATAGTCAATTAATATATTTACATAAATTCTCATTGTTAAATTATTCATTTAAGATGGATTATTTGTGTTTATGTGTTTTCTCGCAATCGAAGTGAAAAGTAGAGTGTATAACTCGGGCCTAAAAGCCATATTACCACTCGAACAATTTTCCCTCACTACGTTCGGGAAAATAACCATCTCGTGGTAATATGGCTTACTTTAGACCCTTGTCAAACAATCTAATATTATTCTGTTTTTTAGTATTCACTTATTGTTATAGCGGCAACAGAAATACATCATCTGCGAAAATTTCAACTGTCTAAAGTCTATCACGGTTCATGAGATACAGCCTGGTGACAGACGGACAGACAACAGTCTTAGTAATAGGGTCCTGTTTTATCCTTTGGGCACGGAACCCTAAAAAGGCCCCCGTGATTTGACGTGAAATCAACTTCAACTTGAGATAGAGGCGCCATCTAGTATAAACGCCGATGAACATTTACTTACCGGCCTTTCTCCCAATACCCTTCGTGTTCAAGTAGTTCTACTTTTTGCCCCTAGAGGGCACCTCCTTTTATATCAAGTTATTTTAATATCAGTCTGTCGGTTACGTCGGTTAACGTTGCCATAGAAGCATAAAAGGTATGTGATGTTTTTTTAATCTCATTTATTTTATAATAAGCCATACATCGCATGATTAACTGTACCACACCGAGGCGATCGCGAAAATTTTAAAATGAACGCCCTGCACCCTGCTGTGATACATTCGAAACGTCGGGCAAAACCTTAAAAAAGGTAAATTAGTTATAATTGTACGCGATTAAGGCTGGGTTGCACCAAACCGTCTGTAATCGTAAGCGGTGTTCGTCAAATCTGATTGGAAAGTTTGAAGTTTCTATAGGATGACAACTGCCGGCGCCATATTTGACAATGACCGGCCTGTGTTCGTATGTTGGTGCAACTGACCCTAAGTCCCGTTCCCCAATAATAATGAACGCCCTGTTCCTTGTAGAAATTGTTTAAGGCGCCTGTAGAGGCAAGCCCTCTCCATACAAACTTAGTGCAAGTTTTTATTTGCTTGTTTGCATTACCCTTATGATTTTTAGACAGTATGCTTATTTTTCTGTTAGCCAGAACCTCAAGATTTTTTTCGTATTTTTTAATTTTCATTTTATTTAAATTTTTGATTTTTTTCTTGACATTCTTCGTATATTTAATATTGACAAGCAAAAAAAAAGATATATGCGGGAGTGCCAAAACCGCCGAATAAAACTTGCACAGAGATTGTATAAGAAAGCCTTACCTCTACAGGCGCCTTAAATGACTTTAAGCTTAAGCCACACAGAGAGCGGGCGGGCGGTGGCGGCGCGGGCGGCGGCGGCGCGGGCGCGGGCGGCGGCGGCGCGGGAGCTGCTTTTGGCGGTGGCGGCTGCCGCCAAAGGCGGCTCCCGCGCCGCTGCCGCCCGCGCCCGCGCCGCTGCCGTCCGCGCCCGCGCCGCTACCGCCCGCCCGCTCTCTGTGTGGCTTAAACTTTATTGTGTTGATTTCTACTTATTATCTACTATATTATTCGTACATCATATGTAAGCGGAAACGTACTGGAGGTGCGTTCGGTTTGAGATTGGTTTTACTCTATAGTCTATGGGTACCTCCCCCCTATATACTTTCAGTGAGACAGGAAAAGCCCCTGCTTCTGTTCAGTGAGACAGGAATCCTGCCTCCTGTCGGCCAGTGAAACAGAAATCTTCCCCCCCCCCCCCCGATTCTGTACCCTTAAGGTATATTATTTCGTTGCCGACTGCATACAGCAACAGCACGTTCCGCCGCACTCCAAATTGAACCGTAATGGTATGCGTAAAAAGCTCACTTTGAAATGAGCGGAGAAGTGGGACTTTTAATCTTATGATTACGGTTCAATTTGGAGTGCGGCGGATCGTGCAGTTGCTGTATGCAGTCGGCAGTGGAATCATACCTTTACCATGAGTTTGCAATGTTGTACTTACTCACTAGCGACTGAGTTAACGATTTACTATGGCGATTCTTTGTTCTATTGCGTAACCGCCAGAGGCGCTGTTCTTTTGTCCATACTAAATCGTTTACGCAGTCGCCAGCGAGTACGGTAATGCAAACATTGCAAACTCATGGTAAGGGTACTTGGCAGTAAGATGTGCTAGCCCAACTGAAGGCCTAATGCGAACCGACAACGAAATATGTTCCACTCTGTCGTTCGAATATGTAAGTGCGACAGAGAGGCCGTTTTAAGAGGACATTCCGTTTTCGCCCGCCCTCTGAAGTAATTATGTGTCGTTGGCATTGAACCACTCTCCTTCATGAATAAAAAAAAACGTTTATAGGTAATTCTGTAGTTTAATAATAAACTTCTACGAAACATAACTGGTTTATATATTCATTTATTCAAGAACTATGTCAAGCATAGATTTACTTCCAAGAATAATGATTGCATCAATAAATTGCTCTAAACAATGAATAAGGATAAGATGATGTTTGTAACTGTCAATTTGAAAGTGTTCTTTGCTAGGCCTTGTTTTATATTCCTTTCAACAATTTTATATTCCTTTATGTCACACCTGGCCATAAAGCGGCAATTACCGCACGCTCCACGCGCGGGAAATCCCACTTCCTGGCCAGGGGGTAACATAAAATTTTGTACTTAACACGGGCGGTAATAAAGAAAGCGTCAGATCGCATATTGATCGCCCTTGCCTTCAGCTCGGGCGTCAAATGCCTGCGATCTGAGACATTCTTTGTTTTACCGCCCTTGTTAAGTAATGTACTATTAAATTATCTGTATGTGTGGACTATTTGTAGTCTGAAATAAATGAAATTGAATTGAATTATATATTTTTATAGAATTCAAAATCATTTACAAGAAAATATATTATACAATAATATGACAAATGACAAATGAAAGTTTAGTCAATATGTAGTTTAGTTTTATAATTAGATTTTAGTTTCTAGGTTACCTTTAATTTTAATTAGACATATTTTAAGTTTATTTTTATTTCATTTAGGTTTATTTTCAGTTACTTGTTTTGTAATGTACATTATTTGGTGAACAATAAATAATTACTACAAAAACATTAATAATATTAAAGCTAACTTCTAAAACGGGCCCTTGAGGCATTGTACCGAGGATGCTGGCGGCATTTCCTCGCTGTATCGCAATGCTGACACGTTGTGCGAGGAAGTCGCCAGCTCTTCGGTCACCAGTTATTGAATTGATTTGTATCTCTGCAAATAGGCCACAGGGGCACTTTTACATGTCAATCGGTAGTTATTAAGTAACAATATTCACAAAGCTATAATGTAGGTAGTAATTAATTAACAAACTGAATGTCATTTCATTTCATCAAATTGTTACAAGGAAAAAAGAGATGTATATGGTCTCTGTCAAACATGAATATATGAATTATATTTATTTAAAATATCACCGAGATGTATAAGGTCTCTGATCGTCAGAATTGAGATAAAAAAGAATACTACGTTAATAGTAGGTAGTTGGTAGGTCAATAGGTGAAGGTTACTCGTTAAAAAACATGTATTTATATAAAAACATATATTTCTAAATAGTTTTCAAAAACACATTAAATTAAACAAATAAGATATATGCTAACAGAAATAAAGCACTTAATACGTAAATGGCGACTTATTCCAAGGATAAAACGGACTAAGGAGTGTATTATGTACGGAATAACATTTTATTATGACATGTCATATCAAGTACCTATTTTATTTTTTAATTGTAATATGCTGGTTGAGTAAACGGTAGTTAACTAAGGTAAACGCACCAATGTTTCACACAATACAATAGTAATACTTTCTATTGCCTTAGTTACAGTACTTTTATCTCACGAGCGCGGGTTGGACATTGTTTTAGTTGTGTTGACATACGAACATATAGACAACGTGAACTCATACCTCCTACGCTGACGCACACATAGACAATGTGCATGTATAGCTCAACACACAACCATGGCTTCGCCCGCGCTCGTGAGATAAAAGTAGGTACTGTACACACTCAAATCGCGCTTATTATTATTATTTGTATAGGCCGAGTTGTGTCAAAGTTATGCGTCCAACCAGCGATTTAATTTTGCGTTTCATAAGATTCAAAATCCAATAACAATTTAATACAACATCGGCCACTACAAAATATCTCAACTATGTCATTCTATTGATATCTGGGTCCTATTACATAATATATTCGGCTTGTAATATTATGCAAGTTATGCAGTAGGCCCCTGATCGGAATGTTTTGTTACAAGTTTGTACATCAAAGAGGCTTTAATTATGTCATCCTAAACTAAAAGGTAATTCTTTTATTTAGATAATTCCATTTGAACCATCATTTTAAGGACTGAATTCAGATTTAATACAAATAAAATATTCTTATTATCAAGCGATAATAGTACATTACTTACCAAGGGCGATAAAACAAAGAATATCTCAGATCGCAGGTATTTTACGCCCGAGCCGAAGGCAAGGGCGATAAATATGCGATCTGAGGCTTTCTTTATTATCGCCCATGGTAAGTACAAAATTTTATGTCACCCCTTGGCCAGGAAGTGGGTTTTTTCGCGCGCGGAGCGTGCGATAATGGCCACTTTATGGCCAGGTGTGACATAAAAATAATTAAAATTACAACATTGTTATATTAAATATTTTGTTCGATTATGTTAGAAAATGATTAATAATACTTAAAAAATTATAATTAACTATTATACACAGTACAGTAATAACATTTAACTAATAAAAAAATTAGGAAATTCATAGTAATATCGTGTGGGAATAAGTAAAATAAATTGAAAAATAAATAATGGAATGGATTATAATAGGTACGGTTTCGCAATTACTTCTTTTAATTTACAACATTTGGTAAAAAATTTTTGTTTACTATTTACAAAATACAATTGCAGTTTTAGTCGGAAAAGTTAAGGACATCCAATCTTTGGTATGAAAATAAAAACATGTTATTTTCATACGAAAACTCCATTGAAACGTCCTAGAATCGCCATCAGATATATCGGAGCGAAAAAATGTAGTCAAAAATATCTGAACAAAGCGTTAGAATGCATGTCCGTCCAGATATTTTTGACCACCCCGAAGTGTATACATATTTTAGATAGCGACGGTACCGCTCTACAAGGAGTCCTGTTCACAGATAATTGTATCTTGTAATAAGTAGCGGAAATCTCTTTCTTATTAAGAAAGTTGAATATAAGCTTCCGCTTGTATTACAAGTTTCAAGTCTGCGAAATGGGTCCCTGTTTGACAGAAAGTGAGATACCTAAGTAAATATTCAACTTTTTTTCACTTACATAATTAAGTATAACCACGAGCTTCGCTTGCCAGTTGCGAGCGAATTTTGTATGAAGGCGATCACGCAGCGAGTTCGCCGCGACAGATATTTGTATAGAAAACACGCTCGCAACTCGCAAGTGTGACAAGGCCCCTAGGAGTAGCCCCGTGAGAGGAGGGCCCAAGGCTGCATCCTGATTTGTCGGTGCGGAGGCGGTACGATATGATAACACTGTCAAATGACAGTGAACTCTGTATAAGTCGAGTCAGTACCGCTTTTTACTGCGCTCCTAAATTTAAATGAATGCTTCCTGGGGCCTGTACCACAAAACTTTACAAGCGTAATTTTGTTAAATTGCAGACTTGTAAAGTTGTGGTATAGGGGCCTGACTGGCGCGGGATGCGCGGTAGCGGGGCGATACGACGGCAGTTATTTATTTATCGTATGGCAATTATTTCTAACCGTGGGATCTTCGAGAAGACAGTACTGCTCCGCTTATGCGAATGATATTACTGACAGTGTTCCATTCCATCAAGTGAGGAAACCTCTGCGACATCCGTAAGCCCACGTCAACGTCCAATATACTAAATACCCGCCCCGCCTAGTCAAAAAGTCGCCTAAGTGGACGCTCGAGTCGGGCGTGCATGTTAAACAATTGAAACTCATACTGGTGTCCTGAGTCGCCGCTGTACACATAGTATGCACGCTCGCCCGCCCCGCTACACGCTCCGCCGAACGCTCCGCTCCGAGCGTCCACTCAGGCCTTACACTAAGAGCTCGTGCTCTGATATCTCGCTGCCAGGCATAGCACACCGCTGCCGCTACCGCCCCCGCTCAACGCCGTGGCCGAACCTTAATCTTACAGGTACATTGTGGACAAATACATTGCCTTTATTTATAAATCTGGATAAGGCTCTGTTTAAATTGGACGTGTTTCCTTAAACAAATAAAAATAATCTAAAAGGTATGATAGGCTTGTATAAATAAGGCCATTAGAATAACGTAATATATTATTTTTACTTTTAATAATATTGCGTATCGATAAATATATTCAGATACCTAGTTAACTTTCACAAGTTCAAAACAGTTTTGCATTAAATACGTATTTGAGTCGTTTTAATTTTTTTTTACATATTTAAGGGCTTAATGAAAACAAAATTACGATCGCGTTCTTTGTGTAACGAAAGTTAGCCATACAAAATATATGAGTCATCGTTACACAAAGGAATCAATAGTTAAGTTTTGTTTTAATTAAAGCCCTTAAGTATGTTTGAAAACGGCTCATTTAGGCTTATATATATATTATGTATTGTATTACTTCCATAAAAAGCATGATGCAGATATTTGGGTATATATAAAAACACATATTGTAGTTCTTTTTACTTTTACTTTTTAATACAATAAATGATATTTTATTCAATACTACTAAATAAAAGTTCAAGAGCAAAAATTGTAACGCAATTTTTGTTTTAATAATCTTTACATTTACCGACTAGGTACAACAGGTAGGATATGAACCATACAGAACTGAAATAGAATCCAATGAAAGTAAACCAGTTACGTACAATTTTATTACATCATTCGTTCATAGCGCTGTCTCGCTCGCACACAGCACCGTCGTGCGGAAACCACATGAGTGTGACAACCGCCTAACCGCCCTAACCCCTAATTCATACATAATCGTTTATCAAACATAATTTAGACCTAAATAGCCGCTAAAATTGGTTTGTCCTTATCTATCACTTTAACTTTTTATGTTTGTGAGAGAGAGACAAAATACATTTTAGCTAGTATAGTTCGGATACAACTCTAAGGCTAAACTCTGTCAAACGAACGCAAGCAAAACTAGACTTAGAGCTCTGACTGTAAGGTAGATTTTTTCTTGCGTTAATTTGGCAGCACTTGGTCTTACAGTTTTGTACGAAGATGTTTGTTAAATTTATGAATAAGAGAGTAAATATTTACGCTCTTGTTCGACGCTGTTGCCAAGCTGCTTTTAAATTTTTCCTTTTATTTGAAATTTGTAGTTTACGTCAGCAGCGTAACTGCTTAATACAATTAGGCGAATTAAGCTATATAAGGCACTATTTGTGATGGCTACTTCGCATATACATCTTACATAAAGTCTCATCCGTATTTAGAAAACAAGACACAAAAACATTCAAAGATTAACCTATGAATTTCAACATAAAATAGGTTTTACAGATGCTCACGAACATATACAATTATATTATGCACCTTAGGGTGGGTTGCACCAAACATTAAACCGTCTGTAATCGTAAGCGATGTTCTTTATAATCTGATGTATGAAAAGTTTGACAAGTTTCTATGGGATGACAGCTGCCGCCGCCATATTTACCGTTGATCGGCCTATAATCGTAAATTGGTTCGTGCAACCAGATCATAAAAGGCAAATGCACCAGCATAGAACACATCTCTCGCTCACTCTCACGTTGACACGTCAAGAGAGACAGGGATAAAACTAAGTCCATAACGCAGTCGGCATCATACCTTCCATGCTCGTGGTTCTAGGCGTCAGCACTTCGTTGCAAAGGAAATCCAACGGCATATCGACCAAATAGCCTTGTATAAGGTCTATTTTCCTGTTCGCGAGCGCCGGATCGCTGTGCCAAAGGGTTTGTTTGTGTTCTTCTTGGTACTTCTTTAGGTCTGAGAACGAGTGGACCGAGTCGGTGGGTAGGCAGTGGAATACCTGTGAAAAGTATTATAGAAGCTTAAAAAAAAGAATTAACTTCAATAACTTTTATGGACCAGTTCTAGGCAGCAGTCCTCAGGGTTTTGCTGAGCGTTCTAGCGGTCTGTGGGTGGACACCGAAACAATCAATTCTAATATTTTATGCTTTATGTCCAATGCAAAAATGTATTACAGAAAGACTCATTCTTGTATCAAATTCGAGTAGTTCCTTAAATTCCTTCATTGATTCCATTATCATATTTGTTTTTAAGTGGCGCTATAAACGAAATAATCATAGAAACTTCTTTGCACGGATCGACGAGAATAATTTTCATTTTCTCAAAACTTTCTTCCTTCAGCCCGAGATGTTCCCTAAAAGAGTCGTTTTCTGAGCGCACCAACCGTGTAACTCTGTAGATTTCACACCAGGCCTAGTTTGAACTCACCTCCTCATAAACCTCAGTGTTCCTCTTAGAGAGGCTCTGCCATACGTTCCTGTAGAACTGATCGGAGCACGGATCAAGACTGATCCCCACTCTCTGCATCAATCAGCCCGAGTATGTTCCTTGAAGAGTCGTTTCCTGAGGGCACCGGCCGTGTAACACTCCAGATCTTACACCAGACCTAGTTTGAACTTACCTCCTCATAAACATAAGTGTTCCAATCTCAGACAGGAGTTGAGAGTAGAGCGCGATGGAAGTTGGCAGTAAATTGTACTATTCTGGACTGTCTGAACATACCTCCTCATAAACCTCAGTGTTCCTCTTAGATAGGCTCTGCCACACGTTCCTGTAGAACTGATCGGAGCACGGATCATCCAGGCTGATCTCCACTCTCTGTAAGTCTTCTTCCATCAGCCCGAGATGTTCCCTGAACAGTCGTTTCCTGAGCGCGCCCGCTACTCGCCCACACGGGAACGTTTGCCCGTTCATGACGCCATCAGTGAAGGTCTCGTCCTGGGGACAAGATAAGCGTTTATTTTGAAGGTATGTACATTTTACTAAATTATTATTGGTATAAGAAACCTGTAAGTTACTTATAGTTTATGGTGCAGTTGGCTTAACTCTTTCAACGCTCTGGCAAATCCAAAAGCTGTCACTCTCACGCCATGTCATCGAAATGTCAAACGCGAAGTTTATCCCTATAGATCCATGGGTCTATAGAAAGGTTGTAGGTTAATAACGCCCTGCACTCCACGCATATATCCGTCATTGGCATTGAACTGCTGATGCAGATATATCTGTCGATTGCGTCCAGTAGGTAAGTAAGTATTTGATAGAAAGATGTACTGATAGAGATACATAGAAGAAAAGACAGACGAATAGATAGACAGTATCCGAAATAAACGATGCCTCAGACAAACACACCGCACCGTTACACAAATCAACTACACTATACTATAGATGGAATCCATCACCCACTTATCTGTGATATTTCTATACCAACATGCTTGAAATTATTTGAGTTGGCAAAATTGTATCAGAACAAGCCGTTCAATGCGTGATTGGGCTGTGGAGGGGCGCGCCTTCGTGGATGAAACGCACTATACTCACCGCCAAAGCTGTATTGAGAACCTGTATCAAGCTGTCAATACATACGATTAGGGGTTGCAATATCGGATGGTTTTCCAATTCCGGAATTGTATCCGATATTGGGCTTCAATTCCGGAATTCCGGAACTGGTTCCGGAATTGGGATTTACCTTTTTCAACTAAATTGATGTCACGAAAATGTATTAACCTCCTAAGACCCAGCTTTTTTTAAATGTCAAAGTGCTAGACGCCCTTTGTACAAATTTATGTACATAATTATTATTTGCTGTTAGTCGTGAACACACTTTTTTGATAACTTTAAAATTTTAAAATATTTATATGTTATACTATTTTTACATGTATGTACGATGTATAAGGAATTAAATGGTCTAAGAAAGAACACTCTTACTCTATGATCTGTCAAAATAAACCCGCGAAGATTCAAATTCAAAAGCGCCATAGCTAAATATTATGTACAAAAATATGTACTACCGGCATTTATTATTACACAGTTGCTTGGATGTTGAGGACTGAACGGTGAACTTTATTATGTACAAAATTTGGTACCGGGGGTCCCAGGAGGTTAAAACTATAATCATTATCATTTTATAGGCAATATCCAGATAGGGTAGCCTGTATTTCAAATTTTAGAAATCAGAAATCAGAAATGTTTATTTGCTTAGATACAGTTAAATAAGTTGTTTCTTAAAATTATGTGGTACAGTGTATCTAGCCTGCAAGCAGGCGTGCAAATCATTTTAAAAATATTAAGATATTTCGAACTTTCAATTTACTTTTTCGCTTTACCTACCGATTTAACGGCTTTCCGGGATTAAATAATCTGAGTGCTAAATGTGATTCATTAGTAGTCATATATGGTAATTAATTCATTATCAGCACTAAACTCGTGATTTTCGAAAAAAATGCACGAAGTTTCATGTGGGTAAATTCCGTCTTACTGGAAGGGGGAACGCCAAAAGCATAAAACACAGGCGAGGTGGCGCTGTTCTTCAAGAATGGTGACAACACTGACAAGTGACAACACACTACTGAACAACTACCGAACCATCACGCCATGCATACAAGCTTTTGAGCCATGTATACAAGCTGTTTCCAAGACGGGCCGTCTCGCACGCAGGCTTGATGAATTCCAGCCTCCCGAAAAAGCCGGTTTCTGAAGAGGCTTTAGTACCATAGACCACATCCATGAACGGCTAGGTACGCAAGCTACACTAAAGCACACGAACGCAGCTAACGGTGGAGTTTAGTGATCGTCGTATCCAAAATACGGATAGGAGGAGTATACGTGATGGAATACCAATACCAGTTTGAAATTTATTCACAAAATGTTTATGAATCTGGTGATAGGCGAACAATTCCTTAGTTTTACATGATGAAATTTAAGAATAAACATACAAAACACTCTATTTTCTCTCTCTAAATTCATCAAATTCAATTCCGGAATTTCCGATATTTCGAGTGTACCAATTCCGGAATTGTAATATCGGAAAAATTGCCCGAGATTCCGGAATTTCGAGATTCCGGAATTCCGGAATGCAAGCCCTACATACGATCCTTAAGTCAATAAAGGATCGTCATCTTGTGAATCTTCTGAAGTCGCAGGCGTTTATAGCAGATGTCTGCTTACCATCAGACAGGCGACACACTCACACTTACCATCGATTGGCTCGATAGCCGCTTAGTGTCACCCAACACTGCTAACCGGTGTACGGATTGTCATACCTAGCGCAGTATATACTTGTATCATGGACAGGCCTTAAGCCTGTTTGGAAAGGACCACAAGGTCGTCAACTTGAGATTCTTCTTTCATCGCAGGCATTCATAGGCTGAGGAAGCATCAGGAAGCCCCTTGTCACCGTCTGAAAACTCCACTCACTTGCAGCAGCACCGCGATCTCTGAATCCCTGGTGCCTATCATGGAGCGGTCGTTGATGTTGGCGCTCCCGCAGATGACGGTCTTGTCGTCGGCCACCAGCAGCTTGGAGTGCACGTACACCAGCTCCGTCACCGGCTCGCCCTCCAGCAAGGAGTGGGTGCGGAGACCGTGGAACGTTATGTATTGGGAGGGGTCGGACACTTCGGCCTCGTACAGGCGGGTGAGGATCGATTCTCGACTCCTGCACAGTAAAACACAATTGACAACATTTCATATTTTTAACTACTTTATTTTATGAACTAGTTAGAAAATAGGTAAAAATTTAAGCCACCCGTATTTTTTCTTTTTCAATTTAACTCAATATTTCATACAAAAAAAACACGTTGAAAAGTAGGACATTCCAAAAGGGCGTAAGTAAAATATGACGTCATCTTCCCAACAAGAACTCCAGAGCAGCGATTTAAATTGTGTCTGTACTCTGTACTAAGATCTCCCTGAATACAGCGAGGAAGATGACGTCAACTTTCGGTTTACAGTAATTTGCGATTTTTTCCAAAATTAACGGAGAAAAAATTTAAAAAAATGTTTTTTTGTGTACTTCACACGTTTTTACCGAAATGGTTTTCGAATTAAGACTTTTGGAAATTATGAAATATTGACAATTTAAAGTCTTATTGACGACCGCTTTAGCTTAGTTGGTGACACTGCCTACGAAGCTGGAGGTCCCGGGTTCGAATCCTGGTCGGGGCATTTATTTTTGTGATGAGCACGAATATTTGTTCCTGGGTCTTGGATGTTTATCTATATAAGTATGTATATCGTCGCTTAGTACCCATATTTATTTGATCGTATGGCATATATTTACAGTGTAGGAAATTAGAATACAAGTATAATATCATAAGTCGACATGACAGTACCCATGGTACAAGCTTTTTGCTTTGGGACTAGGTTGATTTGTGTAAGATTGTTCACAAATATTTATTTATTTATACATTCGCAGAACGCACGTATTTGACATCGAGTAGATAAAGATGGGATCAGAGGCTTTTTTACCACCGCATTTAAGTACAAAATGTTGTCTCTTTCTGGCTTGGAAGTGGGATTTTTTGCAATTTACATAAAGTAGTATTTTGGTCGATGTTTGGGGTGTAAGCGCCGCGTGTTTTTTTACTTCACTATTTCAAATCTGAGTTTATTTTCAGTTAATTCCTATGAAATGAATGAGATCTAAAGGCCTACCGCGAACCGACAACGAACGAAGATCGAATTTCTCCCATGTCGCTAGAATTGACAAGCGCGACAGAGAGGGAGCTATTCGAGCTTCGCTCGTTTACTGTTCCCGGTAGACCCTCTGTTCTTTTCTAGCTCGTCCTCACGTTTCGTAGGCTTTGTCTAACGTAGCCGTATTAATTTTGCTACGTACCTGCATATGCTCTGATAGTTCCAGTGTGTGACGGCGTGCAGCGAGGTCCCTGAAGGTCCTCCGACCTCACCCTCGAAGCCCGGAAGTAGGGGCATGACTACAAACACTCGGAAAGTCTCTTTGGCCCGGTGCGCACGCATTATACGGTTGAATAGCGCTTCTCCTATCTGTAATACAAGGAGAAAAATGTGTGACTTGGCGGGGCGGGATCGATATGTGTCATCTTCTTTGACGTAAACTTACTGACGTCGCAAAGATTCCCACTTGTCTGAATACTGTCAGTATTACATTTGCATAGTAATATCATGCGCAGAAGCGGACCAGTACAGCCATCGCATCGTCCCGCTTCCGCGCATCCCGCGCCAGTCAGGGCGCAGTAAAAAGTAGTACTGAGTTGACTGACAGTTGACACTGACATTTGACAGTTTTCTCATATCGTACCGCCTCCGCACCGACAAATCAGGAAGTCGCCTTAGCCGGTTACACGCTAGCGAGTTGTAACTGACTGGTAACAGTAACCATAATACGAGGTTCGCGAATGGCTCGCAATGAGCCGATAATGGCACTTTCTCAGTTACGTGCACACTTGAACAACATTTTCTTGCAGTAATAAATGATTTCGGGATCCGGGGATGCCCGGGGGTTAGTCAAGTCAAGCCCCTCCGACAGGCGACCTCGGTCCGCACGGTCCGTGTAGACTGTTGTTTTCAGCAAAATTTCGCTTCAACGCCCACTAGGACCTTGTCGGCGACCGTTTGACACGCGCTTAATGAAGAGTGTCGGAAATTGTTCCAAGCTTCTAGATTTCAAGAACTTAGTGATTACAAGAACCAATTTCAAAAATAATCAATCATTTATTTATTTACCCCTGTATGTGTGCGTCCGCTGTCGGTACACGCGTCAATTGTTTGCGCGGGTGCGTAGCGCGGACGAATCGCGAGGCGCGACGGCACCCGATCGACAACAGGCGGGTCTCTCGGGGACGAGGTAACTGACCTCGGTGCGGGGGGTTCGTGTCCGTTCTGTATGTAATACTATTATACTATTCTGTGCTACAAGTGTGATATGTTTATACCTGGTTCCTGACAGCCTGGCTGGTACGCGACAGAGTGATGAAGAACTGGTTCTCGATGTAGATGTAGTGCTGTGCGCGTGTGATGGTGTCCACGTACGCCTCGTGAATGCTCTGTTCTACCGTGTCGGGGTCGAGGAAGCCGCACGACCAGCTGGACACGCTGCGTAACACCTGGATGTGGACACAATCAAAAATATCTACATGGATATTTAACTGCCACAAATGTGTGAACATGTCCTTAATGCAAGGACATAGGAGAGTATTATATATGTCACATTAATTTGTTTATTATATTATTTTTTATTATCTGGCCATAAAGCGGAAATTGTCACTTCCTGACCAGGGGGGTGATATTAAATGTTGCACTTACCACGGGCGGTAATAATGAAAGCCTCAAATCGCATATTTATCACCCTTGCCTTCGGCTCGGGCATCAAACACCTGCGTTCTGAGAGATGCTTTGTTTTGCCGCCCTTGTTAAGTAATGTAATATTTCCGCTTTGGTAAATTATATAGTATATTATATATTATACCATGGTTGTTACAGCCTAGTTTGGAAACATGTATGCTAGTACATTCATATTCGGGATTTAAATTTAGTGATGTGTATATTTTATTATGTTTGTGAATAACTGGCTGAGGATTCGAGCCGAGGATTACTTTCAACATTTTTGGTGGCCCATGAGGGGATCATTTCACACAGAGGTTCAATGTTCAGATATACATGCTACATTCGCTTACCTGGCAAGACATATTGTGTATGTCAACGTTCAAATACTTGTCCAGATCTGCCAACGGTTTGATCTCCGAATATGACTTAGGCAGCAAATACGGATAGTTTATGTTTTGTCTGAAAAATAAAAACTTACTTCAATAATCAGTTGGTGTGACTTTTGTAATGGAAAGAGTAATCGGTATTAATTAAAGCACACATTAGTGAACCGCAGACAGCGCTATTACCGTAAGGCTAGTTCTATTTACGTTTCCATAAAAATCGACCAAACTAAGCTACGAAGAAATTATGAATCACTTATGGATTATTTTTATTGAACGGCACTAAATTATGTATTAAATTTAGTTATTTACCCTTTGATAAATTGCGAAAACCGTGAAAATTTAAATGAATACAATTGTATGGAAACGTAGTTTGGCTGTTAGAAAATAGGTACTTTTATCTCACGAGCGCGCGTTGGCCATTGTTGTAGTTGTAACACATACGAACACATAGACAACGTGAACCCAATTCCTCCTCGCTGACGCACACATAAACAATGTGCATGTATAGCTCAACACACAACCATGGCTCACGCGCACTCGTAAGATTTTGATCGTTGAGTGGTGAGTCATAAGGTATACAATTACCTAGCCTTCTGCAATTTGATGGCGTTCCACCGTTGTATGAAGTGTCTCGCGGCGTCCCTCGCCGCAGCGCCTTGTACCACGACGCCGATGTCGTGCCACGGCATTCTGGGCGTTGAGTTGCGGTCCACAAGGTCTGAAATTGTTTGTTTAACTTTAGAACTAGGTACAAATATACATACTTCATTTACATTTAAGTTCCTCTGATTACAAAATTTGGATTTTATTACTGAGTTAGTGTAGTTCACTAGTAGACTTCTTAAATCGAAGTCACCTAATGAACTTACCGACAGTGTAGTCCTTCCCGATCCACAGCTTCGAGTTGCCCTCGATGCCCTCGAGCTTGACCTTGGTGCTCTCCGTGATGACCCGGCCTTTCACCACTTGGGAAGGAACCGCTAAATCAATTGTCTTACAGACATCACCAAATGAACTTACCGACGAAAGGCAGATCCAAGCTATTAAAGTCCTTCACGATGAAGTTAGTGTAGTCCTTCCCAATCCACAGCTTCGAGTTGCCCTCGATGCCCTCGAGCTTGACCTTGGTGCTCTCAGTGATGACCCGGCCTTCCACTACTTGGGCTAGAGGCGTTGGTTTGCTCACACTTTTGTTTCGGGTCACCATACCCTGTGAAAATAAAAAAACGGTCCTTTTTAAGATCGTTTTTTTTTTGGAAAAAGGATCAATATTGTAATCAAATGTTGTTAGGGGCATATTCCGTCGCTTTTCCGCAAAACGTACCTTTGTATGGAACGATACGATTTGTCATTTACAATGGTACTCGAAGTTCGTGACGTAACGGATTTGTAGGCTTCGTTATTTTTCGAGATTTTCGTACGGGATTTTCATCAGTAGGCGTATTTTTTTGTGTCTTTCTTTTGGAGTAATAATACATCTTGAGTCATGAGGTAGCGGACCCCTTGCATCCTTCAGGATACAATTGTACTGGGATAACGCAGGATGATAATGAATACATTTTGGGTCATCAACCCTATTAGTTGTGATACTGACACATAATTTCCTAATCTTAGTTTAGGCACACTTATCTAATGTGTATGGAGTAAGCACAATGTAGCCATGTAGCCTGTTGCGGATTTCCTCTCTGGTGTAGCTACACTGTTTTGTTTTTTAGATTATTTGTTTATGTGCGCACCCGACGAAACCTGTGTTGCGGATTTGAATTTGTGGACTCTGTATTAAGGGGAGGTATCCCCAACGCAAATGTCCCGCTCTAACACGCGTGAGTTTACAATTAACCATCCCGCTCTCTACGCAAGCTCTGCGCGCAGTTTTGTAAATATTTAGCTATAGTGATTAAGCCAATCATTTTATCAAAGCAAACCCTGCGAATTTGTCTATATAACTATTTACGATCTTTAATTGAGTACAAAAATTAAATGTTAAATATCAGTAATATAGCCGTAGTATTGAAAATACATTCCAAAAAGGGGTAACATCGCGATTTTTTTCTATCGAGTGAAATTCATCAGGTCATGTAACTGACTGCGATCATGTCTCAGATGGTTTTTAAAAACTCAAAAGTGGTAATACACGGCCTTAAAGCGGGTATTACACTGTCCTGAATTCAGAATCCTGACTAGTGGAGGGGAGTTGAAGCATCTCGCTCTAACGTATAGGTCCGAACCCTTCTAAGTGTCCTGAATTCAGGACAGTGTAATACCCGCTTTACTTAGATTGGATATCATCGTCATCATTCGCTTGCCCTTTTCCCATTTATTTGGGGTCACCACAGCATGTCTTTTTCTTCCATACATCTCTGTCGCCCGTCATCTCTACATTCACATCCTTCTTATTCATATCGTCTTTCACACAATCCATTCACCTTTTCTTTGGCCTACCTCGTTTCTTGCATCCATGCACACTCATATCTAACACTCTTCTTGTTACATGGCTAGATTGGATATATTATATGTAAAAGTTAGCTATAAGGATTTTAATAGTACATTATTGCCGTGGCCGGGAAGGGAGCCATTGCAGGCTGAGTATTTGTTTAAACGGACGAGCTTGCGAGTGCGTTTAATTATAATACGAAGCCTGCAATTGCCATTCCGGCCGAGGCTAATATAGTGCTTTTCTCAAAAATGGGGGAAATACGACAAAAATTTAATTAAGATTTGAAAAACATAACCTTAAAACTTCAAAGACATCATGCTTTCCCGTCGTTTATTTTTTTTATAGAATCGCAAGTGTATTTTTCCACCGAAAAACGCAAATTATTCGAGACACATAAAAAAACGTCGCGTTTCTAAGCTGAATTGGCTGAATACGACCTGTGTCTCCTTTTATATGACAGTTTCTACTTTTTAAAAAGTTTATAATTCGACAAATAAAGGAATTTATATGTGACATTGCAGGCGGCCTGCAACACGCCTGCAATATTTTTTACTTTTTGATTTGGATCTGACCTTAAACTATACACTTTACCTTCCAATATGTAGCGACTAAAATCCAGTTTGCGAGCCATTTTTGAGAAAATAAATATTCTAATCTATAATTTATTATGATGCCTTACCTTAGTAGCCAGCGCATCAGTCAACAACACCTGATCATTGGACTGCGCGTATTTCTCCGCTTTCTTCTTCTCTGACTCGTCAAACTTCTGTTCAAATTTCTCCTCCTCACTCATACTAATACGTATGCGTTCAGTGAACTTAGTTATTTTGTTGAGCACGTTTCGTCTGTCGACGGGGCTGTCTTCCTGGTCTTGTATGGGGTTGGGGTTCATGAGCAGGTGGTCCCCGGGTTGGAGTTGTGGGAGGTCTGTGTCGGGGGTCTCGGGTTCTGGCTCGGGGGTCGGTTCTTCAGTGTTTTCAATTTGTATTGTACTGAAAAAAAAAATTATCTTAGAATAGATAACAGTGGCGGCGCGTCAAAAATATTCTAAGCCGGAAATAATTTGCCTTTCTTATTCTTCATGAGCCGTAGTAAAAGAACTGGACTGGCTGAAAATTAGGCAAGCCGGTGGGAATCGAGTTGTATGGACGCTCCGCCATTGATAGATAATCCAGTTGATATAAGGTTTGGAAATTCCCTGCCGGCGTTTGTATTTCCGAGTTCATATAAGGTGAGCTCGCTTCATCGTCGGCCTCATCGTTGCCCCCAGGCTAGATGCTGGCCAAGAGCAATTCCATTTTTAATAAAAAAATAGATGTCCTAACAAGGTGGGGGTAGCTGGAACGTGCTCGGAACTTATTGAAATTTTATGGGGTTATCTGGGGGTACACTAGGAAGGCTATCCCAAGTTTTCCACCTCGAGGTCCGTGTGCTAACTTGGGAAGGGGGAAATGTGTGACATTTTTCTTTTTGATTTACATTGTATGACAAAGTTAAACAGCATTAAATTCCCTAAAACTTTGTTGGTGAACCATATGTTGAGGCCTACTTTTCTGGTATGAACAATTACGGAGTCCACTAGCGCCACTCGTGAATAATAAATTTATTTATTTAGTTTTTGTTTAGTTTAGATTATTACTTATTATACATATTATGTAACTTTGTTGTTTTGATAATAAATTCTAGACTACCTCTTTAATGAAACCTCGTGAATAATTGTGATTATTTAAATTTAACGCAAGATATTTTAAAAAGGCAAATGCTATATACATTTTGTATTTAATATATATTTTGTATTTAAGTACCTTTTGAATACATCAAACTAGTTTATTTTTATTTTTGAGTACGTAGATTCGTCGATCAGCTCAAAAATAAAATGGTCATTAACTACTGACCGAGGGACTTAACATATTTACTATTACCACGCCCCGTAGGAACAAAATTGTGTGGACATGACTCACTCATTGCCGCCGATCACGATATCTCTGGAGTTTCTTATTGGTTGTTTGTGCTGGGTCACTGTGCGATGTTACCCAAGGCTGTCTGAGAACTAATAAAGTCGGTGACTCACTCATTGCCGCCGATCACGATATCTCTGGAGCGTCTTCTTCTTGGTTGTTTGTGCTGGGTCACTGTGCGATGTTACCCAAGGCTGTCTGAGAACTAATAAAGTCGGTGACTCACTCATTGCCGCCGATCACGATATCTCTGGAGCGTCTTCTTCTTGGTTGTTTGTGCTGGGTCACTGTGCGATGTTACCCAAGGCTGTCTGAGAACTAATAAAGTCGGTGACTCACTCATTGCCGCCGATCACGATATTTCTGGAGCGTCTTCTTCTTGGTTGTTTGTGCTGGGTCACTGTGCGATGTTACCCAAGGCTGTCTGAGAACTAATAAAGTCGGTGACTCACTCATTGCCGCCGATCACGATATCTCTGGAGCGTCTTCTTCTTGGTTGTTTGTGCTGGGTCACTGTGCGATGTTACCCAAGCCTGTCTGAGAACTAATAAAGTCGGTGACTCACTCATTGCCGCCGATCACGATATCTCTGGAGCGTCTTCTTCTTGGTTGTTTGTGCTGGGTCACTGTGCGATGTTACCCAAGGCTGTCTGAGAACTAATAAAGTCGGTGACTCACTCATTGCCGCCGATCACGATATCTCTGGAGCGTCTTCTTCTTGGTTGTTTGTGCTGGGTCACTGTGCGATGTTACCCAAGGCTGTCTGAGAACTAATAAAGTCGGTGACTCACTCATTGCCGCCGATCACGATATCTCTGGAGCGTCTTCTTCTTGGTTGTTTGTGCTGGGTCACTGTGCGATGTTACCCAAGGCTGTCTGAGAACTAATAAAGTCGGTGACTCACTCATTGCCGCCGATCACGATATCTCTGGAGCGTCTTCTTCTTGGTTGTTTGTGCTGGGTCACTGTGCGATGTTACCCAAGGCTGTCTGAGAACTAATAAAGTCGGTGACTCACTCATTGCCGCCGATCACGATATCTCTGGAGCGTCTTCTTCTTGGTTGTTTGTGCTGGGTCACTGTGCGATGTTACCCAAGGCTGTCTGAGAACTAATAAAGTCGGTGACTCACTCATTGCCGCCGATCACGATATCTCTGGAGCGCTTGGCGAACTCCAGCGTGACGTCACCGCCGTTCTGCGGCAGGAACACGCCGCCGCCGGGCGAGCTCGACGTCTTCTTCTTGCTACGGATGGTGTTTGTGCTCGCCGACTGGGCGATGTTACCTAAGTCTGTCAGCCTGAAAATAATTCATATAAATGTTAATCATACGTAGAATACAAATTAGGCGTTGTGTATCTATTTTTTTTTTATTCAATATAGGTTTGCGCTTGACCACAAATTTCTATATTATATATCGGAGCATTGACACCAAGAAACAAGACAAAAAATATAATGAATGATAAAAATCCTATTCAAATATCTCAAAAAATACAGAAATTACATTACATGTCACGGACCTCTAGAGCCATAGTAAATGACAATCGCCCGATACAAACGTGCGTTTAGCCAAAAAGAGAATATCACTTGTCTTGGCCGACGACGAGTTTCTCGTTTGACCAGACCAGTACGCCTACGTTACCAACATGTTACCTGTGTTTATGATCGTCCCACCGTCCGTAGCACAGGTCTATCCCGCCGAGGAACGCCACGCTTTGGTCGACGACGAGTTTGTCGTTTGATCACAGTACGCCTACGTTACCAAAATGTTACCTGTGTTTATGATCGTCCCACCGTCCGTAGCACAGGTCTATCCCGCCGAGGAACGCCACGCTTTGGTCGACGACGAGTTTCTCGTTTGATCACAGTACGCCTACGTTACCAAAATGTTACCTGTGTTTATGATCGTCCCACCGTCCGTAGCACAGGTCTATCCCGCCGAGGAACGCCACGCTTTGGTCGACGACGAGTTTCTCGTTTGATCACAGTACGCCTACGTTACCAAAATGTTACCTGTGTTTATGATCGTCCCACCGTCCGTAGCACAGGTCTATCCCGCCGAGGAACGCCACGCTTTGGTCGACGACGAGTTTCTCGTTTGCCCACAGTACGCCTACGTTACCAACATGTTACCTGTGTTTATAATCGTCCCACCGGCCGTAGCACAGGTCTATTCCGCCGAGGAAGGCCACGCTTTGGTCGACGACGAGTTTCTCGTTTGCCCACAGTACGCCTACGTTACCAACATGTTACCTGTGTTTATGATCGTCCCACCGGCCGTAGCACAGGTCTATCCCGCCGAGGAACGCCACGCTTTGGTCGACGACGAGTTTCTCGTTTGCCCACAGTACGCCTACGTTACCAACATGTTACCTGTGTTTATAATCGTCCCACCGGCCGTAGCACAGGTCTATTCCGCCGAGGAAGGCCACGCTTTGGTCGACGACGAGTTTCTCGTTTGCCCACAGTACGCCTACGTTACCAACATGTTACCTGTGTTTATGATCGTCCCACCGGCCGTAGCACAGGTCTATCCCGCCGAGGAACGCCACGCTTTGGTCGACGACGAGTTTCTCGTTTGCCCACAGTACGCCTACGTTACCAACATGTTACCTGTGTTTATGATCGTCCCACCGGCCGTAGCACAGGTCTATCCCGCCGAGGAACGCCACGCTTTGGTCGACGACGACGAGTTTCTCGTGGTGCGCCCAGAACAGTACGCCGCCGCGCGCGTGGTCTGGGTGACGGAAAACCTACGTTAACATGTTACGGGCTCAGGTGAAAGAAAAAATGATAGACGGAGTATTGTGAACAACCTGGTGAAACAGGTTTTGAAAACCATGATCTTATATAGACGAGGACCCTTGCGGATGCACTTCGACCCAATGGTATCTTTTGTGCAAATAAATATAATATTTTTAACAATGATACTTATATATCGTTTCATTTTTGTTTAAGTCACATGGTCAGTTACATTACGATCACTATTCATAACGGGATACGAATACAAAACAATATACATGGTAAATAAATATTCCGTTATTAATAGTGATTTTTATGACATGATAATTATTGATTATAGATAACCTAAAATTTGTGCACGTGAAGTGGAACGTTAACAGTTGCTTATGGGGTATGGTTTAAAAAAGTGGCTTCAGTAGGTTGTTCGTAGTGCTCCGTCTATCTTTTTTTCTTGGTCTGAGATTACGGGTTAACACTATCCCTGTCGAATGCCAATAACATTTTTATACTACGGTAACGATCGTTTTTGACAGAGTCAGGGACAGTATTATGCCTAATTTAATAGCCCATTCGTAAACAATTCAGTACACAAAAAAAAACAACGGGTTGCACTCCGGGAGTGCCGGCAGAAGTGAAAACTCAATAAAGAAAGTAAATAATCCGTATCGGTATCGGTATCCGTATTAATACTCATGTTCATATTCATATTCGCATAATCCATTTACATATAGGTATACATAATAATATGTCCCGAGTATCATTGTGTCTTACGCATCTAAGACCAGCTGAGTTTAGCCGAGTTGACCTCTCCTAACATCGTAATCACGATTCTAGGAGGGGTCAACTAGCTGGTCTTAGAATCGAATCTGTCGCGAGTTTAACAATTTTTCCCCAGTACAAAAGTGGTCAGCGCCGCTAAAGAAGTTTTCACTTCAAAAAAAAAACCATCCACAGTTTTGTAATTTTAGAGCGTAAATGGGCCATTTTACGGAAAGTTGTACACTTGACTTTTTTTAAATTTGGATATAATCGGGTTCTTTCTACTCGGAATCGAAAGCACTTTCGGATGATATAGGGGGAAAAAAGTGTCCCAAGATTTTTTTATTCCATTCCGTTACCGTTCTCATACTAAGATTGTAATGCTTGTATGGTGGTGACGGAACGGAAAAACTGAAAATTGTCTGAAAAATTTGGGACACTTTTTTTATATATTTTCTATATTATAATCTTTTCACTATTAGGTTCGAAAGTGATTTCGATTCTGAGTAGAAAAAACCCGAATTCATCCAAATTAAAAAAAAAGTCGAGTATACAACTTTCCGTAAAATGGCCCAAATTGGAATTGTGCCTACCTTTATGTTGTCAGCGACTAATTTGCTCTTGCTGTAAAAGCTGTTGATACCGAGTGCCATCGCCACTTCTTTGTACAGCATTATGAAGATCTTAACGCCTTGAGCCTGAAATAGACATTCAAATTAGATATAAAAGGCTAATAAGTACATAATAACATTGACAAGTCATCCTACGAGAATTTAAACTTTTGTGAGTCATGTTAAAACTATATATTACAATTTTAAATCAAAGTAAAAATTGAAAAATTAAACGCCACAGGTATGTGGGCGTGGTATCCACAAGGGATACCACGGTGGTTAAGAGGAATGGACGGATTCCAGAGGTCGTGGGTTTAAATCCCACCTGTCAACCCCACCCACCAGAGTCTAATCATTAAGGCGACGTGAGCTCAGCGCTTAGCTGCTTTCGAGGGGGTGAGGTGCGTGGCTTGAGGGGAGCAGGCGCGGGGTTAGCCGCTTGCCACCGCGCTCGCTGCCGATACCGACATGTCACAGTATAGCGTATAGCCAGTAGTACAACTCTTAGTCACTACAACTGAACGGGTAAACCATAAATATAATGATCATTGTCAAGACGGCGCCATTATTCTGATGTATATGTCAATAGTTCAGTATAATCGAAACAATGCGAATGGCAACTCGTCATTTTTACATACCTACTTTCATACACCGTAATTAAATATTTTGACACAATGACAACACAAAGAAGTCGAGCGGCGTGTCAGTAATGCCTGGAAGAGCTACTGGTCCATGAAGGAGCTGATGAAGGGCAACCTTCCATTGTCACTAAAGCGCAAACTTGTCGACATGTGTATTCTGCCCGTCCTAACCTACGGTGCCCAAACATGGTCACTCACGGAGAGTCAAAAGTCCAAATTGAAGGTTTGCCAACGGGCTATGGAGCGCAGCATTTTAGGTGTTAAGAGGATGGATCGCATCCGGAACACCACGCTGCGCTCCAAAACACGCATAGCTGATGTAGGCGAAAAGACTGCTAGGCTCAAATGGGACTGGGCGGGTCACGTCTGTCGCATGCATCCGGACAGGTGGGCTAATATAGCTACCAAGTGGATGCCACAAGGGCGACGCAGACGGGGCCGGCCTAAACGGAGATGGCGGGACGATTTGGACGGCTTCCTCATCAACTGGCAGGAGGAGGCACTGATGCGGGAGTCGTGGCATGCATGGGGAGAGGCCTTTGCCCAGCAGTGGGACACCCAAATAGGCTAAGAAAAAAAAAAAAAAAAAAAAAAAAAAATGACAACACATCGTGGATTGTAATAAAATAGACTTTTTTATTTTATTCACCCTTATGTTATGATATAATTGTCAAATTGAGTTGATTTACACGTGTGTTTGATCATCTACTTGAAAAGTATGTCTCAATATTGTTTTTGCATAATTTATTACAATAAAAGTCTTGTGAAATTAAAATATCCACACATAGAAAAATATAATCTATTTATTAATAAGTATTGTACTTGTCATAATATAATTCAATATGAGCCACGAGGCGGGTCACCCTAGATATACCGGGTGGATATTTTTTGGGTCAGTGAGGGCAGCTACCAGATCCCGTCCGGCTACGTGAAAATGGTCTTAGAAGAACTTCCTTCGATTTTGATTTTGAAATAGGCGTTTTCCTCGATTTGCCGCTTTTCTTGTAGGATTTTTTTTGGTCCCATACAAACTTTGGGTCCTGGATAGGAATTGGATCGATTGGCATCAAAAAAAAAGTTTATCAAAAATGATCTTTTTCTCGTACCCTGTATGTTTGTCCAAAATCTATAAACGCCAATTTTCATTAATTTTAATTCGAGGGAAGGTCTTCTAAGAACATTTTCGCGTAGCAGCACGGGATCTGGTAGCTACTAGCTGCCCTCACTGACCCAAAAAGAAAATCCAACCTGTATATATACCTACCAATAACATTTACAAAACACTGAATTATTGCGCGCACACGCTTGAAAGAGGCCTGGTACGCAGTTTTAAAACCGGCCAAGTGCGTGTCGGATCACGCACAGCGAAGGGTTCCGTACCGACACCTAGCAGTCCACTAATAAAATTGAAATTGAAAACATTAATAATTTCTACAATATAAAACGTGAAAATTTAAATCAATATATATATATATATATATATATATATATATATATAAAAGGAGAGTGTTAGTGGGTATGTCCGGCCTTTTCTCCATGATCACCAACTGCCACCTTCTCATGGTTGCATTGCAGTGGTAGAAGGCCCTTGGTGTGCACTTGCAAGTAAGGGAGTTTGGTGGCGGTGGGTGGAAGTGGGTGGTAAAAATGGGGTAAATTTTAAATTTTCAATAGGAGTAAAAGAGACAGACGATAAGTGTGAAAGGGATAGACTGTATGTGTAGTACATTCCAATAATGCTAATGCCCTCGAACAGTGTGACAAGGACAGCATTGTTAGAGCGAGACCGTCATATTTTCCAGAACTTTCCGGGGCGTTCGAAATCCTTCTAGAACATGCTCGAAGGGTGAAGATGAAGACTCCATACAGACTTTCTAGACTTCTTCTTCTTCTTTTTTCTAGAAACTTCGATCGCGAACATTCTAGAACCTTCGGTACCTATGCCTATAGCTTGAAAACCCGTTTTCAGGCGGTTTCAGGATCCCTTATATCTGATATCAGTATATGGCGAAATTTCCAGCAGGATACAGCAGGACAGAGATAGCAGTAGTAGAACGATATAGCTATACAAAACATACGAAACATTCGAGAAGAGAGTGAGAGAGATAGCAGTAGTAGAGAGAGATAGCTATACTCGAAACATTCGAGAAGAGAGTGAGAGAGATAGCTATACTCGGAACATTCGAGAAGAGAGTGACAGAGATAGTAGTAGTAGAGAGAGATAGCTATACTCGAAACATTCGAGAAGAGAGTGAGAGAGATAGCAGTAGTAGAAAGAGATATCTATACTCGGAACATTCGAAATGAGAGTGACAGACATAGCAGTAGTAAAAAGAGGTAGCTATACTCGGAACATTCGAGAAATAAGAGAGTGACAGAGATAAGCACTATTGGAAAGAAACAAAAATTTCAGACGTAAATTTCAGTACCTTAGAAGCGTTTTAGAAAAAAATATTACGTTGTACGTTGTGTCACGAGTATTGTCCTACTGTTATTCATAGACTGTGTTAGTTTGGCAGCGTCAAAGCGTTCCAATAAGAAGGTTTGATATACCTTTACCCACTATAATACGATATTGCATTACACGTACCATAGTTTGTGCAGTTTTCCTTCTATTGGCACCCACAATCTCGAGATGACGAAGTCTAGCAGGTTTCCTTTTATTAATTACCCATTTCTAATATTGAAATGTCAAGTGACGTTGAATTGACGCGCGGCACAGATCCTACCTCGAACGCAGCTCGCTGAGCACTGGACGGGCGGCCGCGCCGGTCGCGTACGAACGAGTTTGCAGAAATGAGTATTATCTTACTACAATTTTTTTTATTTATTTTAGTTAAGAAAAAGTAATCGATGAGTTCCATGAAGTAGAACATTACGCATTTATTCATATAATTTTCATGTTGATAGCTAATGTGCAAAAATAGTTATAACTATTTAAAGGTGTGGTTTAGACTCAAGTTCGCGATTTTTTTTTATTCAGCGAAAGTTGCGTAATCATGTTTTGAATCGATGTTTGTACTACAGAAAGGTCTCAAAATTGTTGTGCATATTTTTTGAAAACCATATCTTCATCTACAAACGCGTTAAAAGGCTTCAAAAACTCTGTTCTCTAAGCTCACGTCACCTTAATTTAGGCATCTGTGGCCCATAATACGAACACCTTAAAGACTAACATACATTATTACATTATTTCATTTCTTAAAATTAAACCTTTTCACGTCGGTGGCAAACAAGCTGACAGCTCACCTGATGATAAGTTGTCACCGTCGTCTACCAGAGGTGTCACTCGCGATCTATATATCTGACTTACCGCTTTCCTCTTCAGTATAGTATCCAGCCTCCAATAATTCCCGTTCAGCGCCGGTCTCTTCATGTATATCTCCGGACTGAGCCACCAGTCGGCTATGAATATCTCCTCTTTAGCCAGTTCCATGGCTTCGGCCACGGCGGCTAAGTACGGGGAGCCGTCGACGAAGGTACCGATGGGGGTGGACGCGCGCGGCGGAGCGAACGAGTGGTGCACGTTTGGGTGGGTGAATTCACGGGCTGAAATATTTAATTGGGTATTTGACACATGTTAAAATTTACAACATAGTGTGGCTATTTGGATAGAAAACCATCAAATTATCACAAGAAATAGTAAATTAGACAATTTAATCAAACTTATAAAGATATGGGACTGCAAAAATGATGATTTTACAGTGCAAACTTAAATATAAAGTTACTATCAATCAATCAATCAATCAATCGTTTTTTTTTATTCAGAACAATAAATATTGTGTTGAACATTACATTGAGGTGTAGGTAAAAAGTAAAAACATAACACTTGATTATTAAAAACAATAAATCTACAAAACTCATCTAACACTAAAGTCCATATTATCAAATCAATAATTCCAAAAATTAAATAAAATTTAAAATTCCATAAAACAATAAAATATAAATGTCATTCTAAAAAATAGGTATCAACTTAAAATTTACCATTATCAAATCTTAACAGTCCACAAAATAAATAAAAAAAAAGCAATAAAAACAAACAGAAGAAAAGTCAGTTAAACAATCCAATAATAATAAAATCCAAATTAATATAAAGTAAAAAAAACTAATAGAATTGTCATGGATCAAGAAATCGTATGGCAACTATGTCCGTACACGCAAAATTTCAGGAGAAAAACGTCAAATTTACTTTTTTTCCATTAATACTGATTGAGATTAAAATGTGACGTCACATTTTAATGTCTAAATTATTGTTGGACTCTTCCGAGTGTCAACCATTATTCTCTTTTTAGATGATGATGATGATCACTATAGTCACGAAATGAAATGACCGTCACTTTTTGGACTTTAACGTCATTAAAATGAAGTCGTAAAATTACATACACACATACATATACTCACGCCCGTATGCCGCCAAGTACTACGGTCCTTACATAAGTCTTTTGCTTCAAGCTCGTCGGTTGCAGGAACTTTTGACCTGGGGGCCGACGCTCGACTTTTTACTCGAGATCTGTCAAAAAACTATGATGTTTTGACAGATGTCGAGTGAAAAGTCGAATGTTCGACGCTCAAAAATCGGCACCCTGGCCTTTTTTCAGTATTGCAGAAATTTGATGAAGTTACCCTCGCTTTTATTCCTCGACTACACAAACTTACCGGTTTGATTAGCTACTGCCTTCAGGTACTGCATCCACTCCTTACTCTTCCTCTTCGTCCAGCACTTGATGACCATCTGCCGGCTCTGATTGAGGATCTGCAGGCCGTGGTTCAGGCCGGTGGAGTACATGCCGCTTGACACTTCGAAGCTGGAAGAAATTCAACGTTAACACCAGGGTATAGAGTTTAAAATCAATTGAGCTTGATTGACGTTTTGTTAAGTGCAATGATATATGTTCTACTTGCGCTGAGTTGACTTCGAGATTAGTTAAACCTTTTTTTTAAATATGTGTAATGAGAAATAATTAAACGGTAGACAGAGAAAACTAAACGGGCGACTAAAATACTAAGTGCCAGTTGCACCAACGTACGAACACAGACCGTTCATCGTCAAATATGGCGCCGGCAGCTGTCATCCCATAGAAACTTGTCAAACTTTCCATACAATCAGATTTGACGAACACCGCTTACGATTACAGACGGTTTGGTGCCCGAACAAGCCTTAACCCTGTGCGAATTAGTCGCACATGGAACAGTCGCACAGTTAGTATTTCAGTCAGTACGATTTAGTTTTTTGTACGTTAGGTTAGGGTACATTATTTCGGAGTTTTTATTAATACCCATATTTAATTGTTTTAGATTTTAGGAGCAATAAGTAGAGCACAGGCACACAATGCTATACGTGCCGGCCGACATCGCGAGCTCCAAACGTGCCGAGCGATATTCGGTCTTAAGAGGATTGTGTAGCAATTTTTTTCCATACAAAAACGTCCTTCGGGCGCCTACGTTTTCCACCCCCTAAACCTGAACCGATTTGCATGATTTTTGGAAATGAGGTAAGTATCATCAGGGGCGACTCACTCGCGTGACGTCATCGCGCCACTCAAAGGTCCCACGTCGGGTGACTTTTAATGCGAGAGAAAGTGATATAGCGAGTGATGCGTGTGCGATAGAAGGAGATGGCCAAGCGTCGGCACGTTTGGCTTGCCTCGGATTTGTTAACAGTGAGACTTCTGTACGTAGTACTATTACTTATTCTGTGGTATCATTAAATACTAGATTTCTACGTTTTGAGATTTTGGAAATATTGCATACAATTGAAAACACGGACCCTTAAAATTTTCGATTTTTTGACACGAAAACTTCGTCCTGGGTTTTTGTTATTATTTCATAAACTAGAAACAATTGCGAGTTAAGGAGGCGAGGTGTGAGGAATCGATCAAGGCCAAAATTGTCTCTTTTGATACAGGTTTAAGCGGTGGAAAACGTTAGCGCCCGAAGCACTAATTCTGCTTGAAATTACTACTGTCTATATCGCACGCAAGAATATTCCGGAATGCCTGTTCTCGCTCGCACGATAGGTTCACAATAGTCAGACGTTAATGACTCATTTTATGTTATTTTAATACACTTTAGATTAATACGTAGGAGTGTGATGATTGTCAATAATTGTGATAAAAACACGTCAAAGCATTAAAAATTGCAAAAGAGAATGACAGAGCTTAATCTCTTGAATGAATATTCAAAGTCGTAAACACGCTTTTTTACTAATCCTAACTGAATTAATTAGTATTAATTGATCTCATTATAAAACTAGTGCCTACGCCAAATCTTGGGATTAGGTAGCGGACCCCAGGCATCCATCAAGATGCAACTGTACTGGGATAACGCTAGGAGGATGATGATGATGATGATCTCATTATGGACACAAAATGATGGACATAGTTAAAACATAAAATAAGTTATTCGGTAACAACGAAGAAAATGAATTATTTTAGATTATCATTAGCACATGGCTAAGCCTCAAACAGTACTCACATTTTCATGAGCTGCATGGAATAAAATATACAGATCATTATTATTGTTTATTTTATTTTAAATTTATTTATAGTTTGACCTTCGACAGAGCTACAGAGCTAGGCACTTTTTCAGTAGCCCGCTCTTGGCTCGGCCTTTAGGGTTGAAAGAAAGAGATAAAAGAAAGGAAAACAGTAAAGGGGAGAGAAAGAGGGAGAAGAGAAAAGACAGAAGAAGAAGATAAGAGAAGAGATTATTATGCTTTACAAAACGGTAGATGACGAGTATTTTTTTAGACACCAAATTCAACGTAAAGATCGCCAGTCTTAAAAAAATCCCATGATTCTCAGACATATCGAAATAAAATAAAAGTAAGTATATATTGTATATTGAAATATAACAGTCAGTCTGTTATTTGAGCGGTTCCCAGGTAAATGGTACCGCTTTGTCGGTTATCTTAATTCTAAAGCTCCATACTATATCGTCGATTGCTAAACATACTGTCACGAATTTTAGTTTGGGTCCCCCCCCCCCCCCCCCCATATGGTTAACAGTCCTGCCAAACTGTATAGGAATTCAAATTAATTTGCGAAATGGGTCATAAATTAACGAACGTGACCGTACCTTGCCCCGCCTCTGGACATAGCGGTACACTTTGTCCAGAAACGACACATTATTTTGAAGTGCTCGTGTTGCTCACCCCTGGTCGAAGAGCATGACCGCCTTGACGCTGCCGTCACTGGGCCGGATGTACCCGAAGAACGTGTCCTTCACGAACAGCCAGCGCTCCTGCCATTTGGCACACATCAGACCAGTGCAGAAGTAATTGCACCTGCAAATAATGTAAGATTAAATCACGTACAGTACTTTTATCTACACCCCTTTAATGCGATTCAGAGAAGCCCAAGGTCAAACTATTTTTATTTTATTGTATGGCTTTGGGACGCCGAGATGCTTATACTGTGAATATTTTAAGACTGTAGGTCCAACCGTTTGGCTGTAAACTTGTATGACACACGACAGACGGACGGACGGCGTGTGTGACAGCAACAGCTTTTGGCAAATTACTCGAGCAGAGAAACTTTCGATTAGTTGAGATAGGTAACCCTTAAAAACAAATATTCTTGCTCATAACACAAGACTCGAAATCAGGCCTCTATTTCACCAACTTGAAAATTGTCACCTTACAATGACAATTCGGTTTACATTGCCGGGCCGGTAAATATCGATGCTATCCAACGACCATCTTTACGTGACGACTCAGAAATGTACTTGGAATTGTCATTGTCAGATGACAATAGGGATGTTGACTCAAAAAAATATATGACTTCAATAGAAAGAAGGCATAAAACTATGCCAAATAGTGAAAATCCTATTCAAATATCTCAAAAAATAACGAAGCTACAACGGTTAGAATGTTCGTAGTTAGAGAGAGAAAGTGCAACTCAACAGTGACGTGACTGTTGAGTAGCGCCATAGTAAATGACGATCGTTCAATACAAAGGTGCGTTTTGCGGAAAAGCGACAGAAAATAACGTAACTAAGTTTTAGCAAAACGCACTACGTACTAATTAGTATTAGTATACGTAATTAGTATTAGTAAAACTTTGAAGACTTATAATTACGTGATTTTTTTTTTCAATTACTTTTTTCGCCATTTGATTGAGAATTTGAGCCTTTATGTAGAAAATTTGGATTTATTTATTTTCTTTCATAGTGTCATCATCCCTATTGTCGAGTTGGTGAAATAGGGGGCAGCACCGCTATTTTCTAAGGTAAGGTTACTCACCTAACGCAGACCGTAGCTCCCAATAACCCGAAGCAGTTGCACCCAGCCTGGCCGGGCTGTGTGGACCCGGTACGCTTCAGCACCACGCCTTCCTTGCCCTTGCTGCCGAATTCCGATATAAACGACAGGTGCGACACTTCTAGGAACTTCACCTGTTGATATTCAAATAGTGTATTAGACATTTAGGGTACCAAATCAACGAAAAAAAAACACGGGTTGCACTCCGGGAGTGCCGGTAGGAGTGAAAACCAAACACACACGCACATTCGCGCAAGCGCCCTGCGCCGCCTAAACGAAACAGCAGACGCGCGGTAGAAAGAGAGGAGGATAAAATCATTTGTTTGTTAGTACTTATTTGTATTAAAACAGGTCATACGATACTAGGAAGGGTCAACTTAGCTGGTCGTAGAGCGTCCTAGGCGTACTTCCGTCCACTATATTGAGACCTCCTTACGAATCTGTCGCGAGTTTGGACATTTTTCCCCATCACAAAAAGTGCTCAGCCCCGCTAAAGAAGTTTTCACTTCAAAAATGTGGACAATATTACGCATATCGACCTAGTCCCAAACTAAGAAGTTTTTATAGGGTGCTAGGCGGCGATATACTTTTAATGATAAATAGATACTTAAACATATAGGAAACATTCAATACTCGAGGAACGAATATTTTCTCTATAAGAACAGATATTCGAGGTATCACACTAATAAATGCCCAGAACGGGCCTTTGTAGGCATGGCACTACCGACAAGGCTAAAGTGGTCGTCATATCATAATAATAAACCCAAAGACACCATTGTACATTTTATTTCCGTGGATTCCGTATGCAAAAATGTGTATTATTAATAACAATGACGCCAAAATAGACCCTTGTGGTACGCTTCTACAATTTCAACAGCATTGCGATCTACAAGTATTTACTGTCACAATTTTGTTTTGTTCTGTCTGTATCAAGTATGTGCGAATGCGAATTAACATATAGAAAGATGTTTTATGCCATAGAAAGATAATTTATGAAATGAAGATAATGTCCACCGTGTCAAATGGTTTTGGCTGATCACAAAAACTGACAGATTGGATACTTACCGTTTCATGGTGGTTTCTATAAATGGAAATATTGAGTAGATTGTATAAATATTCTTCTAGCTGCTTCATTCTCAGCTGAATTCCCTCGTACGTCACCATCACCTCGGGCTTCTTTGGGAATCTATAATAGAAAGATTTTAAATTTAACAGCAATTCATAATAACTTTAGGTCATCTCGTTTGTCGACCTAAAATAATAATATCGAAGTATACCACTAGCCTAGTCACCAAATTTAACAAAATAGATCGTTAAAAAATGAAGCATCCGTTCCGCCAATATACAAATAAAACGAATAAGATAATATGATGAGTCTCCCACACGAAACACATATTCAGATTTCGCACAACGTTGGTTTACTCTGAACTGGATAGACCATACGCTGTGAACCTCAAGGCCACTCCTCGCCTCAAACCCAAAGAAATATAGGTATCTAGGCAAGGCTCCTTTCCATCGCCATCTTCTTGGACTGACTCCGCGGCAAGGCTGGCTGGCACCTCTAGACTTGTGTTTTTGTGGGGAAGGGTACGTTGTTGGTTATATTTGGTATGCATTACCTTCACAATACTGTCTTACTGTCCACGTGAAGTTACTTATCATCTTGTATAAAAGACAGGGAGCTAAGGAAAAGGCGTTTAGTCCTTTCTTGGGATTCCGGAGTCTCCCACGCGAAACGCAGATTTCACTCAGGGTTGAGTTACTCTGGACTGGGGACCTATCCAGTAGTCTATGGACCTATCCGGTAGTCTCAAGGACACAGGTGCCTACCATAACCTGTGTCCTTCAGCCTACCGGACTTCAATAAGAAATAAATATAGCTACCTAGGCAAGGCTCCTTTCCGCTTCTTCGGGCGCGCCATCTTCTTGGACTGGCTCCGCGGCAATGCTTCCAAAGCCACCTTCTCCGCTTGCTCTTCATCTTGTACGGTGTTCTTGAAGCTCGCTCGTCGAGACTTGTGTGTTTTAGTGGGGAAGGGCACGTCGAGAGACGCCCGGTATAGAGTGAGTTGTTGGTGGAGGTAGAGGATGTGTTTGTACCGCTTTCGGACTGTCCAGGTGAAGTCTCCGTGCTGGAGGTTTATTGTGTATCTGTGGGGTAAATGGAAAAAATGCTGTATTTTCATCCATGGTTCAAAACTGGTTGAAAGCATAATAAAAACCGGTCAAGTGCGAGTCCGACTCGCGCACCGAGGGTTCCGTACACAGTTCTTGAATATGTAGTTGTGTACCCGTCCCGACCCCATTAATTCAGGAACAATCTTAAAAAAACATGACAGCACCATCTATCGGCGCATTGTGTTACTAATTTGCGCGACTGAATAACTTAGTACGTATGTTGGTTTTTCAAGGATAATTCTTTATCACATCAACCGATTTCAATAATTGTTTTTTTATTTGAAAGAAGGTATTTTCAACGTAATTTTGTAAATTTAAATATAAAACAAAAATATAAACAAAGGTGATTAAATTACAAACTTAGTATAGAAAAGTTTTTTGATGATTAAAAAAAAGAAAAACTAGATAGAGCTATGGCTATAATTTTCCTGTAAAATATACATGCATATTAATGTTGTGTAATAATTTCAAATTTTTTTCTTCGTAAACTTCGGAGATAAGGGGGGGGGAATGGTATTTTTTTTTACATTTTCCCTCGTAAATCGAAATTTCCCCAACGAAAAAAAAAAACTAAAAATTGTTTTGGAATGTACAAGTCAAGCCCTTTCATATGATACCCCACTTGACATAGTTGCCAGACTTTAAAATTTTGAACCCCCTTTTATCTGTCATTATTCACAGAAAATAAAATAAAATAATTTAAAAAACCATCTTCTATGTATCTGGGTTACCCTTGTTTATAACTATTCCAAATTTCAAATCGATAGGATAAGTAGTTCCTGAGATATTTAGCGATGTGACAGACAGACAGACAGACAGACAGACAGACAGACAGACAGACAGACAAAGTGAAACCAATAGGGTTCCTTTTTTACCTTTTTGGTACGGAACCCTAAAATGGGGGCACTTTGTATCTCACACTAAGGGCTTAGCCAGAAATCACGCGAGGTTTTTTGGGCCACTTTTAGACCCCCCCCTCCCCCCTTGGTGATCTTTGGTGAGGTTTTGGACGACCCCCCTCCCCCCACGAAACCTCACGTGTATTTTTTGAATTTATCACCACCTATGATTTTTTAAAGAAAATGAAGTATTGATCTTGTGCTTATTTTGGTAGGTATATGTGTTATGAAAACGTGATTGTGTAATTTCTTCTATTTTTTAAGAAAATGGTACATGAGTAGATATAATTTCTCGGTATTGTAGGTGCAGTAAAAAAATACACGTCAGGTTTCCTTGTACCCCCCTCCCCCAACGTGATCAGTAGTGAGGTTTTTGTAACCCCCCCCCCCGGAACCTCGCGTGATTTCTAGATAAGATTAGGCTGTGGAGGGGCGCGCCTTCGTGGATGACATGCACTATATTTATCAGTGACGGCGCGTCAAAAATATTCTTAGGGAAGCCGGAAATAGTTTGCCTTTCTTATTCTTCATGAGCCGTACTAAAAGAACTGGTGTGGCTGAAAATTAGGCAAGCCGGTGGGAATCGAGTTGTATGGACGCTCCGCCACTACGTGTTATTAAACAAACATGAATGCAATTAACACAGAATCATCATGTTTTACCTGTTTAGCAATCTGGAGTACTCACAATAGCATGTTTAATGGATGACTAACACTAGTAATACTACGAACAGTGGCTCATCTAACCAATTAAATGAATTAAAGTGTTCTATGTAGCAAATAAAACACGTAGCGATTGTCCACCATTTATTCCAAGACAAGATTCCCAAGTCTACCCGCGTATGATCAATTGTTTGCTTACCCTACATATACAACACCTCCACCCTTATTAACTAACCCTTCTTCTGATGAAGTCGGTTACAAAATCTAAAATAGCTAACAGTATATAACTAACTACAACCTAAGATAAAAACAGTGTGTTCGCAACAACCGCAATTTATTTTACACTGACAGCCAGTATAATTAGACCCCTAAATATACTGCCGCCCTAGGCGTAATCGGAGATCATACTATACTGGTTGTTATGTATAACGGAATGTTAAACATGTTTTCGAATAGCTATTTACATAACATTGTTAAGAATCTACATTAACCACGTTAATCTCATCTACTAGACCTTAAATATACCAAGGGATAGTTAGCACAACAGGTTTAGGATGTTTATCTCATTACCTCAAAATATTAGCAAGGGCTTAACACACAGTGATATGATTACACAGTGATACTTATTTAATTATAACACTAAACATTAGAAGTACTCATCAAAACCAAATCTCACTGGCGGCTTCACTATTCTCTTAGGTTGTTCGACCTCTGAATCTTGCGATACCTTAGGGGCCGATACATATAAGTCGCCTTTTTCCCGTGCAGTACCACTAGCATGATCACTCGTCTCCGGCACCCCGGGCCGCCCCGACTCCGCCGTGCCCGGCGCCACCGCGCCCGCGCCATCCCCCGGCCGAGGCCCCTCCTCCGGCACGACGAGCGAGCTACTAGATCGACGTCGTGCAGCCGCTGGCGGTGTACGTATATTTACAGTGCTGTCGGACACCCTACGTCTCAACTGATCGATGTGCCTGTGGATTCCGGTTCCAATATTAGAATCTATAGTATAGTCAGTAGTTCCTAACTTCCTAGCGATCTGGCCCGCGAGCCATTTGTCCTTGGTACGGTAGTCGCGGTACCACACCGTGTCCCCCGGACCCAGCTGGCGCCGCGAGCCGCTCGCTCGCGCCGCCGCCTGCGCCTGGTGCTCGCTCACTCGCGCGGCGCGTTCCGGTTTTAACTGATCTAGACGCATACGCAGCTTACGGCCTTGCAAAATTTTTGCTGGGCTTTCTCCAGTCGTGTAGTGTTCTGTATTTCTGTAAGTTAACAAAAACCTGTTCAAAGCTACATCTATATCTAATTTCTGTTTTTGCGCTTTTTTAATCGCCCGTTTACAAATTTTTACAGAATTTTCAGCGGCTCCGTTAGACGCCGGGTGGTATGGAGATGAAAAAATATGCTCTATACCATTTCGTTTTAGAAACGACTCGAATTTAGCACTTGTAAACGGTGGGCCGTTGTCGCTAACCAGCTGCTTGGGAAGGCCGAACCGTGCCCACATCTCCCGCAGTACCGCTATTACCGCCTCCGCAGTAGTAGTCTTCATTTTCGAGGCCTCTATCCACTTTGAACATGCATCTACCGTTATCAAATACGTGAGTCCCGAAATTGATAAAAAGTCAATGTGCAGTCTAGCCCAGGGGCGATCCGGCCACGGCCACGCGCATGGCACGTGTGCCACCGGCGCGTCGGCGACGCTGGCGCACACTGTGCAAGCGCGGCACCTCGCTTCCACTGCCTCGTCTACCCCCGGCCACCACACGTAGCTTCTAGCTAAAGCCTTTGTTTTTACTATGCCCATATGCGCTTCGTGTAGCTCGCTTATCACGCGTTCCCTACACGATGACGGAATTACTACTCGATGCCCCCACAAAATACAACCGAGTTCGCAATATAGCTCGTTACGTCTATTGAAATAAGGCTTCAATTCATTTATTTCTACGTCCTCTGGCCAGCCATCGGCTAAGTACCCCATGACTCGACTCAAGATAGGATCATTCCTGGTCTCGCGTTTGAGTACTTTGTAATCTAACAGTAAAGCTTCTGTCGCAAAATGCAAGTAGGTCTGCTCGGGCAGCTCCTCCTGTCCGGCAACCGCTTCCTCCTTGTGTGTTTTAATTAAGCGAGACAGAACATCGGCCGTATTCTTGTCAGTGCGTATGTACTCGATTGTGAAATCATACGCTGACAATTTAATTGCCCACCTTTGCAACCTGCTAGCTGCTGTCACGGGTACCCCGGTATTTGGTCCAAAAATGCTCACTAGAGGCTTGTGGTCAGTACGCAAAATAAATGTCCTTCCATACAAATACTGATGGAATTTATCTACCGCGAAAATAATCGCGAGAGCCTCTTTGTGAATTTGACTATAGTGTTTTTCATGATTGGTAAGTGCGCGCGAAGCAAACGCGACAACCCGTTCGCGTCCCCCGGGCGAACGCTGAGCCAATACCGCGGCGATCCCCCGCGAAGATGCATCACATGTTACTACCGTGGGCCGCGCCATATCGTAGTGCGCTAGCACTTCCGTACTACACAACAGTTTTTTAACGTATATAAAAGCATCGTTCTGTCTCCGGCCCCATATAAATGGTCTACCCTTTTTGAGTAAGTCATATAACGGCACAAGATGCTCTGACAAATTATTCACGAATTTCCCATAAAAGTTTACCATGCCTAAAAATGATTTTAATTCTGTGGGGTTAGTCGGGTGAGGCATGTCGACTATGGGCTTAATTTTATCGGGATTAACTCTCACCCCGTTCTCGTCTACGATGAATCCCAAATATTGTACTTGATTTGATAAGAAATCACATTTATTCCGTTTCAGCTTAAGCCCGCTGCTTTGTAATACCGAAAATACCCGTTCAATAGCTTTGACGTGGCTATTTATGTCCTTGCTTTTAATTAAAATATCATCGTAGAAAACTACAACATCTGGAATATCTCTTAATAAATTAACCATAAATTTTTGGAAAATTCCAGGGCTTGAGCTTAATCCATATACTAAACGATTGTACTTGAATAGCCCACGATGAGTATTAATGACCGTATAAGCCCGCGAATCTTCGTCCAGCACCAACTGGTTATACGCTTGAGATAAATCTAGTTTAGTGAAATATTTATTATTACTTAGACCACTAAACAAATCATCTAATTTTGGAACCGGATATCTGTCTACTTGTAAGACTCTGTTCAGAGTTACCTTGTAATCCGCACATATACGTATACCGCCATCCGCCTTGCTCGCTATAACTAGAGGAGTGGCCCAGTCGGAGTGATCGACGGGCTCGATGACGCCGGCGCGCAGCATGGCATCGAGCTCGGCATCGACGCGCGCGCGCAACGCATAGGGCAAAGGTCGCGCGCGGCAGTAAATAGGCTCGGCGCCCTCCCGCACGCACAGCTTCACCGGCGAGCCGGTGTACCGCCCCAGTGTGCCATCAAAGAGTGATTCATGCCTGGAAATAAGATTGTTAATGATCACACCTTTTTCTAATTGTTTGTTATGCATTACGTCGGACATGCTAACTTTAGGTATTTCAATATTCAGTTCGAACAACCATTGTCGACCTAATAAGTTGGTAGTCGCTCTGTCCAACACATATAAATCTAATCGCTTCGTCATTTGGTTGTGACGGACATCTACTTCCAAGTATCCTAAGGGCTGTACCACAGAGCCGTCGTAAAACTTAAGATTTAAACGGCAAGGGTTTAAAACAAGGTCATTAAAATATCTCCGATACGTATCGCCACTCACGCAAGATAAAGCGGACCCAGTGTCCACCTCCATGACTAGGGGCCTATTATGTACAAAAAGAGACATACACACCGGTCTATAGTTCGTCAAAGACATCTGGTACATCGGTTCCTCCGCGTCGTCCTCACTAACGCTACCCTCATCAGCCTCCTCCGGCTGTTCCAAAATGGTGTTTTCCCCGGCGGGCTCCTGCATCCAGTAGGCACCGGTGTGGCTGCGCCCGCGCGCGCCGCGCCGCCCGCGCGCGCCGCGCCCGCGCCTGCCGCCGCTGTTCACGCTCGACCCGCGTGATGCGCGTCCGGCCTCCTCCGCCGTTACATATCCCCGTCTTGAACTCTGATCTTGCTGGTTTTCCGGACACATTCTACGTAGGTGACCAATCCTCTTGCATAAACTACAGTCGTAGTTCCGATACTTGCAATTTTCCGTCTTATGCTGGGTATCGCCGCATGCCATACATTTGACCATAACGTGCACTTTGTTTACACCCATTGAGGCACTCGAGTTACACTCTACTGCACCGGCGTCCCTTTCGGCAGCCTCCAACGTACATGATAATGTAACCGCCTTATTGTAGGTTAACTTATCGTCTTCGGCGAATAACCTTTGCCGTATTAACTCACTTTTTATGCCGCACACAAATTGGTCACGTAAATTATCTTCGAGCGTAGTTTTAAATTCACAGTTCATGGCTAATTTTTTTAATTCGGCCACGTAGTCCGCTATCAACTCGCCCTCCAGTTGTCGTCGCTGTCGAAATTTAAAGCGCTCGGCTAATACCGACGGTTTCGGTTGTAGATGTTTTTTAAGTAGCTCGACGGCGCCGGCAAAAGTCAGCTCCGAGGGTTTCTTAGGGCTTGCTAAAGTTGATAATAGCTCATAAGCGTCTTCTCCCATGACCGAAATCAACGTGGCTAACTTAACGGTATCGTCCACTTTGTTCGCGAGGAAGTACATTTCCAGTCGCTCACAATACGCCGTCCAATTTCCATTTTTAATGTCGAAATCGCGAAATTGTCCCGCCGACATGATTCCGTAGCACTATCACAATATTTTAACAACTTAATTCTCCTCGTTCGCCAGTAGCAAATAAAACACGTAGCGATTGTCCACCATTTATTCCAAGACAAGATTCCCAAGTCTACCCGCGTATGATCAATTGTTTGCTTACCCTACATATACAACACTATGTTGCCCGTACAATCTAGTAATAATATAAAACGCACCTTTGTTGTCTGTTTGTTTGTAAAAGAGTTCTTATCACGGTTTTAACAAAAGGGCGAAAAATTTATCTGAATAAATCACATCCCATCACCGGGAAAATTAGTTTTTTAAAAACAGGAAGGGATGACGAAGCCCTCAAAGACCTAGCCAACTTTGGAGTACCCAACTGACATGAGGAAGCGCAGAACAGAGAATGGTGGCGTTCTCTTGTGTCAGACAGAGGCCATCCTCTCTAGGTCATCGAGCCAGTTTTGTAAGTACCTAAGTAAAAACACGAAAGAATCCGCGCAAAGTATCGACCTCCCAGTCACTAGTACCTGAAACGACACTGGGCCCAAACATGCAGCGTAATAAATAGCGTATCCGTAACGGTATATCACCTGGAAAACGGCGTAAATCTCAGTATCTCCCTCTTTATCGCTCGAATAAGCAAGTGCGACAGAGATGCAGATATTGCGTTTCGGTTCGCGGTAGCTCTGAGCACGTGTGTTGTTTTGCCGTACGTCATGCCGTCGATAATCAGCCTTATGGCTCTATAAATAGGGTGGCGTTGCGGCAGATACCTTTTCCCGTACCCGTTTGTTCTTACCTATACCTATTCGTGCCGGTAATAATTTCTAAATTCAATATTAGTTGGAATGTCTGTGTGGTTCATGTTGTGATTCGGTTTATTTTGCGTACTACAATATTTCTGGATATTGTATTCTGGTTTTACACATTGGTTCTTATCGAAGTTTGCGTAAATTAGGTACCTACTGTATAAAATAGCTGTTATCTGTCCGCCATACTAATAAAACAGTATAGTTGCTATTTTTTTTAAATCGATGTTGCAAAAAACTGTCAGATTAAAACATTGTATGAAATTCACCTATTGACACACTAGAAGACTGGCGTTCAGTTAATAATAGATGTTATACTTAAAATTATTTGAGCTGTCCGATTTGTTCAAAAAGCGACTTTACTGACCAAGCGTGAAGATTCAAAGTCCAATGACATTTAAAATAATTTCTACTATACTCTAAATAAGTTTTGTAGTTGGGTATGTGTATTTTTGTCAATGAATTAACAAAAATATACTCACAAGTTAGGGTTAAGTATGTGCGTGGTGACGCTGCGCTCGTTCTCCTCTATTCTGACCTTTATTTCTACCCCCGGAATGAACACTTTCCTGTGAACCGAGTTGAACTTGATCGGTGGGTCGTGGACGGCTCTGTATGGCACGGAATTGCACGGAGTAGCTGAAATAATAAAGTTTATTATGTCATAAAGTACTTAATTGCAATTTTTGAACCCTTTGTAGTCCACTGTACAGTTGGTAATAGGTATTCATTGAAAGATTGATATCTTGCGTAAGGCACTAATTGGACGTCGTACATTAAACAAAGGTATGAGTAATAGTATTGTATCAGTTATCTACAATCTATATAAGGTCCGCTCTTTATCCGATACGCGGTTATATAGCAATAAATGACAAATTAGTCACTGCGATATAAAGCTGTTTTAATATTAATGATTTTGGACCTTAACACAGATTGAATAAAGTCCTTATTAGCTTGAATTACGCTAACGTATTTATATGGAGCAATTGAAAGAAAGAAATAATGCTGCATCATATAGTATAGAGAAGAAAGGATAAAGCTGAATGAAGATGCAAAATGAGCTGGATACTCCACTCCACCATCCAAGGGTTGTCTGGAAGAGATCGCTTTTTAGCGATAAGACCGCCTGTTGTCTTCCATCATCATGTTTAATTTTAATATTGTGTTTCTTTGTATTTTTTTGGTGAACAATAAATAATATTTGTATTATGATGATATTATATTATGATGATATTGATGATACACATAATTTCACACGCGCAAGCCTGAAGTGATCTAAAAATATTACCCTATTTCGAGTGTCTTGGATTATTTATTGATAACATTTAATCAAATACATTATTTTCTGCAGTATCTGATTATAAAGACCAAGGGGTATGCATGAAGACGCGCGACGCGTTGAGTGACGCGGATGGATGAAATTCTACATCCTCCCCGTCCTATAAGTACAGTGTCCCACGGCTTTTAGTACTGACATTTTACGCTAAAAAAGGGGTATAGAGGGAGATGCTTGGAACACAATTTTTGACTTGGTAACTTTGTTTGGGCTAGTTAGGAGGTTAACAAAATTGAAAATCTCGAAGAGTACCTACATACAGGTATATTTAAAAAAAAAAACACCCACTTCACATTAATTACACATACCTAAAATTATACAGTTAAAAACACTCATAAAATTGTAAATAAAATGGAATATTTTCAGAAACAGTTGTGACAATTGTAAATATAAATTAAATAGTAGCTATAATATAATTTGTAAATTACGTACTAGGTGTAGAAATATTGTTTACTAGCTCTGTACGATTGCATGCCTTTTATCAATGCTCGTTGTTCATCTGGGTCCTGTAACACAGGGAATTCTAGCTCTGGACCCAAAGACTTGTATTTACCTTGTATTTTTTGGAATAAATATTTCTATTTCTATTTGACACAGTTCTTGCAAGAAAACATATCAAAAGATTTATAACTAAGTTTATAGTCTAAAGGATTCCATTTTTTTTATTACCTAAATAGAATTTGATAATGCTTAGGTATACAGTTTCGAAATGTTTTCTTGCAGAATTACACACTGTATATAACTGTTTTTTTTCCTCATTTTATTCTTTGTTTTTGTGTTGCTTTATATAGATACTTAGATTTCTTGATCTTAAGTAGGTTAAGTATTATCATTGTAATAAGCATATTTTTGTGAGAAAATGGCTGACTGTCGAGTTTCTTTCGGCGTTTCTTCTCGGCAGTGGCCTCTGTGAAACGCTAGTAGGGTTTGACTTGTAAAAGTGCCATTGCGGCCTACTTACAGAATAAAGTTCATTTTATTCATTTTTATTTCTAAAAAATAAATAAAACAATATTGAGTATTAGAGTTATCGACTCACCAGCATCAGTTTCTTCTTTATTCTTCTCCGGCTCAATAATGGAGAGTGACTCCGGGACAGCCAGGCTCAGATCGAAGTCGGAGTCCTGCCCCGGAGTGGTGTCGAACCCGGGGAACAAGTTCGGCAGGCAGTCCTGCGACGGAGTGGGCGTCTCCATACCGTAGTTTGTGTAGCTGTATAATTCTTCATCTGAAATTGTTATATTTATTTAGAACAGTCTTTGACCTTTTTTATAACATATTTGTGGCAAAAGTGTATGGCCATATCAACCATTTTAAAAATTTATATACTGCACAAAGTTTTTGAAGAACCCCACACCATATCACAGACAAGGAATTTGAATGTTTGGCACTTTTGGACTCTATTACTATTGAAATAGAGTCCAAAAGTAACAAACATTCAAATTCTCTGACTGTACATTGGGAAAACCTTGGCAGGGTGTTTCTCTGAGATCTGAGAATTGAGCTATCTATAATATTACTAGCAAAACCCGCGTAAACTTCCACTTCCTATTTCATACCTTCGATAAATTCATTGTATACCAAGTTTCATCATAATACGTTCAGACGTTTTTATGTGATTGAGTAACGAACAAGCCCCTGCACCTGCCCAAGCCCCTGGAGTTGCAGGCGTCCATTGGCTGCGGTGACTGCTTGTGCTTACCATCAACGTGTTATAAAAAAACATCCAAACACCTACTACTCTTTCGCATTTATATTTCTCGTCTCACCCCTAAAGGCGAGACGAGAGAGGTACCCACAACAAGTAACTGGCCCCCAGGCAACCAAACTTAAAATCATTTATAAAAAAAAAACTAATATTAATAGCATGAAACTGTTCTAAAATATCCTATGATTTAACGCGAAATGCATATTGCGTGAACAACAAAGATAACTGGAGTTAATCCTCCAATCCAAAACATGTTTTAATCAATAGGTACTATCTGATATTCATATACTGCTAATCCCATTTAAGATAAGTTTATTATTATGTGAGACACTTTTCAACTTTTATAGCCACATCACTACCAACACATCCAAGTAGAAATTGAATCTGCAGGTTGTGGGTTTGGATTCTGGCTTGCGTACCACTGAATAAAAAAAAAAACTTATTGCAAGTTGGTGAAAACCAAATCACAGAATAAGACTTTAATAGTCAACCCCTACCTACCCCTAGCCCCTACCTACAACCAAATGTTGTTGGAGAAACTGGTCTAATCGCAAACATTTTGGTCAATTTATCCCTGTGGGATTTCCTCGGATAGCAGTATTTTAGCAGAACTAGCGCTCACACCAAACCAAATCCCAGATTCTTTTAGTTAGATACAAGCGAGAATATATTCTTCTTCTTCTTTATCCCGTTACCCTCTGCTGGGGTGTAGGGCTCGAATCAATTCTCTCCATTTGCTTCGGTCTTGGGCAACTTGGGTCTTGAGCGAGAATATATTAGGAGGATGAAATATAAAACTTTTCCAATAAAATATTTTTATATATGACAAATTTAGTTAATTAACACATCCAGTGGTAACCCAAATTGTCTTGCCCTGAATGTGTGTAGGTATGTCATTAAATAATAATAAACTGTTATACTTTAAACTCATTACTACAAATTATATAGTTATGGTTATGGATAATGGGCATTTCTCAGTGTTTCAAACACTGTGATTTTGGTGGTTGCATTGTTGAAGACATCACTGCAGAGCGGGAAACGAGCAGGCTGGAGTATAGGCTTTTCAAATTGGACCACAGAAACCTAGGGACACTGTAAATAATACAAGCACCAAAGTCATGGTGGTTGAAACACTCAGAAATACCCTAATGAATACTCTCACTCATAAATAATGTACTGATTCAGGTTCCGGATGCTGACAGATTGAGCAAGTTTTTGAAAGCCACTGTGTCTGCCTTAAACTTTGCTCAACTAAGTGCCAGTTGCACCAACGTACGAACGCAGACCGGTCATCGTCAAATATGGCGCCGGCAGCTGTCATCCCATAGAAACTTGACAAACTTTCCATACAATCAGATTTGGCGAACACCGCTTACGATTACAGACGGTTTGGTGCAACCGAGCCTAAATGAATGATTGTACCTAAACTGTGTTACAATTCTCATAAATTTTCTCTATGTTGTTTCTCTGTCCTTGTTGATAAATTTAGTGTTGTATTTGTGTTTCTGAATTTGTAATATTTTGCAGTGTATCTTGGATTTGGTATTATACTGTTAGCTTATATGTGTATTAAAAATAAATAAATAAAATAAATAAATGAATATCTGATACTTATCAACAAAGCACTTAAACCACTTCAAACCATTATGAATAGAACTAACATTCAACACAATCAAAATAAACAATATATATTTTAACACCATTACACCACTTTTTCAAGTAATCACTTTTTTTCATCTACCTTGCACAATAAACAATTGATTTTGATCACCACACAAAATAAACATTAAAAACAAGTGTGGATCAGCTGTGCTCACTTCACTGTTTGGCAAATTGGTTCACAAGTTTCACAACAGGGCGTATTTAATTTAAAAAAAACACTACCTCGTTTGATTAGGTTGTGGAAGCTAAGTGTCAACTCCTTTGAATTAGTACCCATATGCTCGGGGTAATTATTTTCTTTAGACAAATCGTGCGGGAGTACGCGGTACCCGTTAGCCTGATACGTAATGTGTTGGCCATTACACGGTACAAATTTAACACTTGTGTACATAATCTCTGTGATAAGATAAATTGTAAGCGATATCACATCTCAGTCTGATGACAATAGACATCGGAATCGGTTCCGCTCGTTGCAAAAACACTTGCCTTGGCGGGGAAGACACGGCTCAATGCACAAGGCTAAGGTTTTTCAAAACTTAAAAAAAAAGCGTAAATTACTTACTAATAACTCAATTCCATTATTGTTTATGTTTTATAGGTTATCACCGAATATGTTTAACTGGTGTTCCACATAGACTGTCGGTCCAGGTTAAATTTAACCAATATATTAACGTAGTTATCGTGAGAACTAAAAGTTAGTTCAAGGCGATTTCATTAAAAACACTGTTCAAATTCAAAGGCGATGACGTCAACTGATACCAGGGATCACAAACCTTTTGCTGAATTGTACGTTTTGTTTTATGAAGTACTAGCGACCCGTACTAGGGTGTACATGTATTTGATGTATTATACATATAAACCTTCCCTTCCTCTTGAATCACTCTATCTATTAAAAAAATCGCATCTAAATCCGTTGCGTAGTTTTAAAGATCTAAGCATACCAGTGTTGCAAAATTGACAGTTGTGAAATCGGTGTTACTATCATCTAAAAATCGGGAGAAATCGGGAACTTTTTTCTTATGAAGAAAACCACTTTAAAATCCTTTTTTACAGTGATATTGACCATTATTAATTAATTTAACATGTGCTTAATTATGCCAGAATTTTAATCTTGCCAATGTTTCTGGTAATAATTACATGTAATCACTACTTGTACTTTGATTTATATGGATATTTTGGGTTCCGTGTAGTATCTTTAATTCGATGCAAATACTTAGATACGAGTAGGTACTTAAAAAAACGCTGAAATATCAGTTTTTATTTTATTTTATACGGTGTATCAATATTGAAAGGCGAATTTCCGTCTACACGTCCATGCATTCTCGGGTTAACTCGCTAATCGCCTCGCTATTCGTTCCAATATGTTAGCCTGTTTTAATATTTATAAAGAAAACGCTGAATTTATTAATAAAACCTTGTATGGTCAGAAAATCGGGAGATTGACACCTAAAATCGGTGTATCGGTATTTTCTAACCGAAATCGGGAGTTCTACCGATAAATCGGTAACTTTTGCAACACTGAAGCATACCTACAACGGGACAGACAGACAGCATGAAGCAACTTTGTTTTATACTATGTAGTGATGTAAAATCAGAACATTAATACAGTAATTTTTTACATAGGTAATTTTACGGTACTATTTTTATTTAATTTTATCTGTTATAATTACTCGGTCATGTTCTATAATTATTGTGACATAAATACGGCAACGTCGGCAACTGTGTGGGGCGTAATAATGATAAATGTCAGTTTAAAAAGGAAATTAACTATAAAATCATGGAACAAGTATAAGATGGAACTGGTGATACACACATACAAAGGTGTGTGAAGGAGATGTAAGCATAGACAATAACACACGTGGGAGCGAGAAAAAATGACATATCTTCTGTCCCTCATCGCGTATAAGGAACCGATTATTTGTCACCGGCCGTTGTCACCGAAATGTCATCGATGAACCAGTGGCCAGAGTATAAAAAAATATGTTACCCATAATGTTGGGTAAACTAAACCGGCTCGAATGTTAAAAATAACAGATTATTTTTTTTATTGTGACGTGTTTAGAATACTATTGTGAATTTCATTATTACAATGGCTGAATAACTAAGACGTTTTAATCTAATCGTGATTTTGTTAACTTTAATGTAGGTATTAAATTAGTACACATTCATATCGTAATTGGGAGGACATCGGATGTTTTGTGTTTGCCCGCTAATATTTACTAAGAGTTTATTTTGAAGATTCTCAATAATTAAAAACCTACTTGTCAGTAAAAATGGGGAGATTATTCTTTTTATGGTAACCCCAGAAAAAACTGTCACAATATCTCCGTCCTTGTGTGTGATTCGCTAACCCTCCTTCTATATATCCTCTTTCTACGTATAAAATGGTGGTCGACCACTGGGCCATGTCCGGGAATTGACGGACGCTCGACGGAAGCAGGAGGGGCTTACTACCGTGACGTCATCGCGCCGCGCAAAGTACATGCGGCCGCCGGCTCACACATTGTGTGACTATTCAATGGCTGCGGAGCAGCGTTACGGATCGCACGCGCACGCGCTTGTACGATCATAAAAAATAATTATTTTCGTGTAGTTTCGTGTTAAATAATAATGTCAAAACCACAGCATTATTGTATTGCAGCAGGTTGCACCAATAAGAACGTAGACGTAAGAACGGTCATTGAGTTTGGTATTCACCAACGGTTGACATAAAAGAAAACGAAAATGAAAACGTTGGTTCTAAGAAACCTCTTTTATTTTTTAAAGTGATGCCTTTAAAAATTATATAAAACTTTGTATCCCCTGGTTACATGTATGGAGTGCCCCCTCCCCCTACTTTAATATTTATTCGTCATTTCACATCACTTTTACGTAGCGGTTCATACGAGTAGAACACACCTTCCTGCTAAATGTTTTAATTGTATTTGTAGTGCTTATATTCTCCGAGTACATCGGCTGTCACATACAGACGAAAAGACGGACGGACGGGTTCTGTTTTCACCATTTTGGCTACGGAACCTTAAAAGTACTATTCGTAATTGTATTGTAAACAACACTACTAATAATAAAGTACATATATTAAAATAGGTTCTCGCTGGTGGTAACCCTAGCGCTGAGGGCGGGGCCTCGAAAGAGCGCGTTGCGTGCGACAGAAAGAGATGGCCACGTTTAGGCACGTTTGGCATACCTAAACGGGGAATTTGTTAGCAGAGAAACTTCTGTACTTGTACTATTACTTATTCTGTGACGGAAGTGACTGACCATTGTGACGTAATCGTTACGTTCGAAACTCTGTAAAGTATTTCGTTCGGAAATATATATTATTCATAATATTCTCCTTTGATTTAATTAATAAAATAAAAATTAAAAGATATGTGATATGTGCGTAATATAAAAAGCAATGGTTTATGGTTTATTTAATTTAACAGCTAGAACATAAAATATCCCAAGAGATGGAAATTCAAAGTTCCTACAAAATTATAACAGGCAAAATATAATCGGACAGAATTTCAACAAAACTATCAGGCACCTGGCCGCGTGTTAGTCTGTACTACAATTTGATTAAGAGTAAATAGTAGCAAAAAGACGAATTTATTTTCATATTTCATATTTCATCACAATACCTAGCACATAAAATGTCGTCTTACAAAATTTGAGAGGATTTTTTTTTTACATGTTCAATGTTCATGTGACTACCACGTAGAACCGATAGTACGGGAAGTAGTGTCACCCAATGTATGGGAGGTCCACAAGAAGGCGTGGGTAGACCCCCGCGGGGACTGATGGCCTGGTAAAGGTCGCGGGAGTCCGCTGGATGCGGGTGGCGCAGGACCGGTCATTGTGGCACTCTTTGGTTATGATGATGATGATGATGTGACTGCCTGACGCTTTTTTATGTTCTGAGGACTGATGAGTATTCCACAGCTTTACATTCATTCATGCATTCATGTAGTATATTTAAAACTGTAAGGCCAAATGCTGTCAAATGAACGCAAGCATGAATCTACCTTACAGTCAGAGCTCTTAGTCGTTTTTTGCTTGCGTTCGTTTGACAGAAATTGGCCTAAGAGTTTTGTACGAACTATACAAGTTTCAGACGGGAGGAAAATTACTGTGTTTTTACGTGTTTGGGAGGCTGCTGCTCCTCAACCCCCAACGGAATCGCGGCAGACGTCCACAACAGAAGTTTTTTAACCACTGTACAAGTTTTCGGTCGAGAGGAAAATGACTAACGATTTTTGCGCCTGGCCCATGGACTATGACGATTAGTTCTCAGTTTTAACAATAGGAGGTACAGTCAGTAGCAATGGTTGCTACGCGTGCGAGGTGTTCAAAATGATCTACACAGTACACTCTTATTCCCTTATTAATAAAGATGTGTGAAGATCATTTTGAGCACCTCGCCCGCGTAGCAACCATTGCTGCTGACTGTACCTACCTATATTTAGGCATGTGGTTCTCCCTATTTGTTGTGATCTTGGATCGCGCACGGTCGGACCGCACAGAAATACGCTATTTGACAATTTTTTTTTTATAATGTCAATCGAACCAGTTTTTAGAGACGGTCAAATGTCTATATGGGACCAACAACTATTAGAGCACAATAAAGGGCTAAAATTAGGGACAAACCTAGCTCGACGCTAGTGGCCTTCAAAAAGGCTCCTACAAATTGGCCCTGGCAAATGACGTCACTTGCACAGCATTCGACCAACCGTTGTATGGGAAAATTAGTATTTTGCTGTTTTAGTCGTAAAATAATGCGTTTAGATACTTTAGATACATAACTATATGCCATACAATTTATTTTTTATTTTTTCATAAGCATTCTATTGATACCTTTTATTTGAATTTTGGACGGTAAAAAAAATTACATAATTTTCTGAGTTTTTGATGATTCATATCTTTTTATGATTTTGGTAAAATTGTATAATTCACGATTTATTGTCATATTTTGATGGCTAACTATCCAAAAAGTGACACTGTGTTATAATTTTTAACATGTGTCAAATACCCTATTCAAACATTCAGATTATTCAGTGGAAGCGTGCTGGGCCCATAACCTAATAAAACAAATATTCCTACAGCCATATTTATTCACGTCAATCTTTAACAGCATTTCAAACTCATGTCATATTAAAACATATTCTGATGGCCAGTCCAACTATGATATATTGAAGTATTTAATTATTAAGGTACCTATTATTAACACAGTCATATTTTCTCAAAATGATCGATTGGTGCCGTAAGAGCGTTAGCAGTCAAAAGAAGATTCCCCGAGAATTTGCTGCCTTGAGTTGAGGGTGAGGAACCTGGGGGTCTATGATGGTCACGTTTATCGCGTGATATACAACATGATAAATCATCTGTCCCTTTATACAACTCGATAGAAAGTGACAAATGCTTTTTTAGCGTTCCGTAGTAAACAAGGAACCCTTATAGTTTCGCCATGTCCGTCCGTCCGTCCGTCCGACCCCCGTTTTTCTCAGTAACCGTTAGTACTAGAAAGCTGTAATTTGGCATGAGTATACATATCAATGACGCCGACAAAACGGTAGAATAAAATCTTATAAAAAAAATTTTTTTAGGGTACCTCCCCTACATGTAAAGTGGTGGTGCAATTTTTTTTAAATAAAGCGATGAGTGCGCGGTTGGAGAGTGGCCTGGGGAAAATCCAGGGGAAACCTCCGACACGACCACGCGGTCGGTTTAAACACTGGCAAATGCTTTATCTTGTCGTTTATCAAGCGATAACTGCGATCATAATGCGGAGCCTGCTTATGACTCTAGTAGGGCTTTCAATACCGGGATCCCGGTATTTCGGGATCCCGGGATACCGCCTTTTTTAGAGCAGATTTCAATACCGGTATTTAATTTCAAATACCGGGATCCCGGTATTTATTGGAAAAGCATTGAAAGGTACGAAATGAAAGAAAAACACCAAATTTTTGATTAATAACTTTATTATTATGGTGCATGCATATTACAATAGTATTTTTAATAATCATATCACTTGATAACCAGTCTCCTTTTCTCTCATTTGACAAGTTGTGTTTAACAAATGTACCTATAAAAAATCTAGCTACAGTGATCTTGTACTAGGGCTTTCAATACCGGGATCCCGGGATACCGCCTTTTTTAGAGCAGATTTCAATACCGGTATTTAATTTCAAATACCGGGATCCCGGTATTTATTGGAAAAGCATTGAAAGGTACGAAATGAAAGAAAAACACCAAATTTTTGATTAATAACGTTATTATTATGGTGCATGCATATTACAATAGTATTTTTATTTAATAATCATATCACTTGATAACCAGTCTCCTTTTCTCTCATTTGACAAGTTGTGTTTAACAAATGTACCTATAAAAAATCTAGCTACAGTGATCTTGTACCAAAAACAGATTAGCACTAACAGCAACTCGCATAACAGATAATATCTAAACATTTCAAACTTTGGCGTAATCTAAAACTAAGATTACTTAAAGTAACAAAGTTATAATTTAAAATCAATAACAAGTAGAAATTTTCTTAGCTCTAATTAAAATCGGTCAACCAACACTATACAGGTATACAATTATTTACCTTAATGTTATCTGTGATTTATAATAATCTAATATGTGATTTAAAATTACGTAAAATATTTATATATTATGCTTTTAGATTAATCTTACTTAGTTGTATAGTGTTGGTTGACTCATTTTAATTAGAACTAAGGAAATTTCGACATGTTATTCGATTTTTAAATTATTACATTTTACGTGTAACTAAGTAATCTTAGTTTTTATTGTGCCAAAGTTTGAAATGTTTAGATGTTATGTGTGATGCGATGTGCTGTTAGTGCTACTTTGTTTTTGTTACAAGATCACAGTAGCTAGATTTTTTATATGTATATTTGATTAAGCCAACTTGTCAAATGAGAGAAAAGGAGACTGGTTATCAAGTGACATGATTATTAAAAATCGTATGCATGCATAATAATAACGTTTGGTGTTTTTTTTCAACGTTTCGTACCTTTCAATGTTTATCCGAAAAATACCGGGATCCCGGGATCCCGGTATTGAAGATGCCAATACCGGTATTAATACCGGTATCACGAAATGTCCGGTATTTGAAAGCCCTAGTCTCTAGCTGTCAATATGTACAATGAGTCCTCATATCCTCAAGTCAATAACGGCTCGGCAACGTGTTTGTGATTCTTCAAGAGTCACACGTGTCCAAAGAGTACGATATCTGCTTACCATCAGGTAGGCCGTAAGCTTGTTTGCCACAATAGTTTATTACTACTACCTACTCAAAGATAAACTTCTTACAATGGCAATAACACGTACGAGGATTTTAAAACTGTTGCCATTAAATTGTGTCAGGGTTGACCTATATTTCAATGTATTGGCTTACCTTTACCAACTCCGGAATTGTTTTACTACGACAACGCAACGCTGAAACATTTTTTGCAAAGTTTTCGCAAAGTTTCATTATGCAATTTGTGTATTTTAGCCTCAACGAACAGCACAATACTGAGTCGTAAAAGTTACGGGCAGAAATTAGTACCTATTTTCAATAATCACATGAAATATCCTGAAAGCCAAAGATTTTGCGAAGAAGTTTCAGTTTTGTAACTTGACGGCGAATGACTATCCATTGTCTTGCAACGCAACTTTAGAACTAGTCTAATTGGTGACCAGAGAGCCTGACCCGTTTAGCAGCTATGCCATTTCATAATTCGTATGAAAATGAGTTGTCGTGGTGATTGCCACAGTTCATGTTAGGGTGGTTAGCTGAAATGTTATTACGGATTAACATTCAACACATGCGGGCGGTGGGCAGAGAATGTCGCGAGAGCCGCAGTGACCGCAGTTGCAACTCGCACATCGAACGGTCTCCGCGTATACCCAAACACGCTCGCAAGGTACGCACTTCCCGCCACAATTCAAATTTCGAAGTGTTCGAACACCGCTAACTTTTTTTATTGCAAAGTGCACTCGCGCGTACAACCAAAAGACACTTGACTGCCAGTGTCCAAATCGCAACGCGGCCGTTGACATCTTATCCAGTGATATGGAACGTTTTACAAAATTTCAGAGCGGGTTTTCGGACATAACGATTTTTGGCGGGGAGTGTGTGTGTTGAGTTTTTTTTTTATTGACAGTGGTGACGAAGGTTTGCATCCGGAAGTGAACGATGGTGGATTCCACTTAATTATATCAGTGTTTTTTTTTTATCCTGAAAGAAGAAAGTTTAATACAAAAGGTGAGTTGAATTTAAGTCTTTTGCATAATTATGCATTACAGTAATATCTTAAAGTGGCGGTGTTACTCAATAATAAATTTTCTGGTGTCTTTCGCTTTCTAAAGACTCGACCATGAGTGTGGCCGCCGTCACGAGTTGGGGTAAATTTGCACTGAGAAATACTTTACAACTCTTAATTATAACAAGCGATTATATCAAAAGAGTTAGTATATTGGACTGTGTTGCCAATCCATACTAATATTATACCTTTATCATGCAAACTTAACTCTATCAGTTATGTTTTCTCTCATTTCACGCTTGTATCACAAATTAGATAAACAATAAAATAAATACCTACTTATGAAGGTATTCCGGCAGTCCGTGTCCTAATGGGCTCAGGTAACTTTTTATCCTAGAAATCATCCCCTAAGGATACTGGGGAGGAGGCTGTATGGTAGGGAATGCATTTATCGAGTTTTGCGCGGTTGCATTCGCAGACACGGCAGTCAGCTTTTCATATATAAAACTAGTTGTAATGAAAGCTCGACATGGCTTGAACTTGAAGTTAACAAGCTGTTAAACATAAAATTAAAACATTCCATTACTTAGGTGCATTTGTCGCAAGTCGAAAATGCTAATTGCAGTTACTTAACACACTCGTAGTTAATGGTCGGACGATTTCGGATAAAAACTAGATTTCCGGTCGTGTTATAATTACTTGCAGGTTTTTCTTGATTTTAATAAGTGCGGATTAATGGACTAAAAGTTAACAAACACACAATCGAATGTCTCTATTGGCATAACGATGCAATTAATTGCTTTAAATTAACATTAATTGGACGATACAAGGATAAGGACCACATTTTTGGCTTTTAATTTTATCTACTATTTAAATGATTGCGTTGCGAGACGAAATTTTGTCATACCATTTATATTTAAGGGGTAATAATTTTCGTGACACAATGGAATCAATTAATTCGTGGTCGGATTAAAAGCCTTAACTATTTGGTCCTCATCCATAATTTGAATTGTCTATAAATACCTATCAAGAGTATCAAGCACTAATAAGTTTCATACAAGAACTAGTTAGGGTGATTAGAATAGCGCTACCCATTTTCACGCAAAATAGGCACGTTCGATGTCGACTTGCGGAAAATGCCCAGTAAAACTAACCCAATTACTAACTAAATACCTATCAAATAATGTTCGTTAATATGCAGCGAAACTACTGCAAACAATTTATTAACGCACAAGTAAACTATAGAAACATTTTTTCTGCTGATTGTACTATTGTTGTAACATCCAAATTATACCGATAAATTTCTATGATATACCTACAACTTTGCACGATATTCAAATTCGCCAACGCCATCAAGTGGTTGCATGTCTAGTGCTATGAACTGGTTATTAATTCCCAATACAGTGAGCTAATCGAACCATCTGACCTAGTAGTTCTTTCCTTTATTTGCCGTTCAGGTCCAGATACAACTTGGTGTGAGGCTTGCGCCAATGCCTTATAGTTTACTTTGTACATGTTTTAGTTAGTAGATATACTCGTAGTCGCGGAATGAAAAGGTTCGTCACATTTGGACCTTCACAGTGTAGAAATAAAGTCGAAAAGTGACGAAGCTTTCCATGCCGCGACTATACAAGCAATAAATAACATTCTACATATACATTGTTGCACAATTAAATAATAACTAATTATAGAGAAAATTGCTCGTCCTCAACGAAAACTAACATTGCCCGAGAATGCTCGCCGTATTTCCTTGCCGAATAGCCAGGCTCAGCCTCTGGGCGAAGTAAGAGCCCCCCCTGAGATCACCTGAGATTCCGATCAGCTGTGATGTGTGCATTCAATGTGACCGAATCTTATCAAATTGATGACACGAAATCTTTCCAACTACACCCACCTCTCGATAGGATTTTGTTATGTTATGTTTAAAATTCACTGGTGGCCTTAGGCGTTCTACACAGCTATCAATTTGTCACTAACAACCTAGAGACGCAGCTATAAGAGGGAAAGAGGCAGCAATCATGAATGATCATGAATTATTGCTGTGTCTCAATAGCCTGTCTTGCGATAAAGAATGAATTGAATTCATTCGCTGTCAAGGCGATTGTCTTGATAAACTAGTAAGTCTGTAGAATGTTTAACGAAAATCAGTCCCAAAGTAACGGTAACATCCATGTAATCAATCGAACATGGATTTGCAAGCTTTCAGAGGATATGATGATTGCTTACCATCAAACATGCGTGTGGGCGTTAGGGCTGGCAATCCCGGGACCGGATTGCGTGTAATTTCCCTGAAGTCCTGAAAATTCCCGGGAAATTACGCACAAGCCGCTTCGGAACTGCAAACCCTGGTGGGTGTATTATCGCAGATTACTGGGTTAAGTGCTATTTTTATCCACTAAAAACATTGCGGAGGACTCGAATCTCATACTTAACGCACTGGAGTCCTTTTGGCTTGTAATACAAGCGCACAAGCGTAAAAAATAATTAACATGGCGGAATCGTACTTATTGTGGCATATAGCTAGAATATTGGTAAAGCCAAAGCCCCATTGACAATCTGTAATGTTCCAGTTATTGAAGCAACATTGCAGTTACCTAATTGAAAGCAACAGTAACATTAGCCGTTCGAATGAGATAGAAAGTGAAGCGAGCCGCTGCCGGCTGATTTACTTTACTTCCGAACACGACGCGTGCGTATACGATAAGAAAAAAAAGTAGGAATTAAAAAAAAGTTAGCCTCGAGTTTTTACAAGGCAATGGTGCATTACACTTTTGTTCATTTAGTTACTTTTTTCGGTACCAAATATTGCAATAGGAATCAGTACTTTATTTCCTCAAAACATGGTATACATCTAGTTGTCTAATCTGTGAGCTGCAGACCTCGCGACCATTTTCTAGGTTTTCAACCCTGACAATCCGCCATTTTGAAAAGTTTCATATCATTATCGAAAACGCTCACAAAATTTCTCGAGCATCGGTTAAGAAATGCGACCAGAGAACAGTCAAAAATGCGCTGGACATACGAAAGCATGTTTGCCCAAGCGGTCGGTCAAATATATGACCTATATCTAATAGCTTAAGTATATAAATAATATCTACATTTATAATTTTATACAGACTAAACCGGAAACTGAAACTACCGGTGGCATAGTCAAACGGGTGGTTTTATTGCTATGAAGCATTCTCTACCTACCAGTCAACTTTTAGGCACAGCAGAAAGAGATTAACTGGAAAATATGTATCAAGCTGGAGATCCTTTCTTTAGGCATTGTATAAGTACAGCATAAATAGTGTTTTGAACCAATAACTGACACTTAAAAGACGTGAATAATATGTGTTGACTATTGGGTATTAAAGTGTCACGAATTGGGACGTTCACCTCGTTTCTAAACTAAACACAGGCGTGATCAGTAGCCGTGCGTGATGCGCGCGAGTCTCGGTCATTATGGAAATTGACGAGCAAATTGTTTAATAGCTTCGTAATTCCAAAATGCTATTGAGGTCTGTGACCCTGTTCTTCTCTTGCACCTTTTTACTGTGTGGCTAACAAGCATTCGGCCCTTACCGTAGGTAGGTACGTTATCATCAGCTTTCTTCTTTCGCGGCCCTGGCAAATTAAGAGTCCTTAAAGCTACTCGCGGTCAAATTAAATCATGAGTTAATACCAAATATAATATAGGTACAGTCAAGTGCAAAAATGCGTATCGAATGAATCCTCCCATAAATATGTACCAAAACCTTAATTCACCGACATTTGAGCTATGGGACATACTTTTGAGCAAGTTGTATGCACCCATATTTTTGCACTTGACTGTCCATGTATATCGCACCTTTAGAATGAAACCGACTCAATGCAACATTTAATACTATTGGTATTGATTCGGTTTCGTCCTAAAGGGTGCGATATATTTCCTACGCATCATCCAATAGCTTTACTCAAACACTTAGGTGCTCGTAAGTCAGATCTCTAAAACCAATATTTCGATTTTTTGGTTCAAGAGGTTATACGGGTTTTTAAGTAGGTACACAATGGGACCGTCATTCCTTAATCTGCAGGGCCGCGATTCCACTATTGCACAAAATAAAAATATACTAAGGGTCCGATCCCGCCGTTCTTGAAAATTCTTGATTCTGAATTTTAAAAAGGAGTAAGGTCACTGATTCGTTTATACATACATCTTATCATGTTTACGTTCCCTAGAGACTGCTTAGATGTTAAAGAGCATCAAATATCCATTAAAGGTCCCGACACCACACATGACGAAGACTGGAGCGTAACAACTTGTTACAACTAACTACTAACTAGCTAACAAGATAGAACTATGATAGTGATCCCACTAAAAACACAAACGTGAAAAAAGTTCGACAAAAATAAAGTGTAGGCACAGTTTTTTGTTGTATTTAAACAACCAAATACACTGCAATTGTAATAATATCGGTTATTCATTTTGACGTACGTGACACAAAGCACAAAGTACCTACGTAGCGGCGGCGACGTAAAGTGATCAACGCGCGCACAACTAGCACTCGCGACAGTCGCGACTAATAGCCCTGACCGAGACTGACCGAGAATGCTTGTAAATGTAAAGCGGGTATTACACTGTCCTGAATTCAGGGCACAAAGAAGGGTTCGGACCTATACGTTAGAGCGAGATACTTCAACCCCCCTCCACTAGTCAGGATTCTGAATTCAGTACAGTGTAATACCCGCTTAACGTCTGTAACGTAACGTCACTGTACTGATAGTCTTATCGGCACGCAAAAAGATGCTGCAAATGGATGGATGCATGAGAATCGGAACAATTACACCCCCCCTCCCACCCTTTAGTTCTACCCCCATCGACCAGTCCTTTTAGTATGTTATTTAGGTCGACTGTACCTACAACTCTGGCAAAATTCGCTTAGTCACGATTATTTCCGCCAATTTTCCTTCGTTGATGTTGCTAAGCAAACTTTGTAATAATGAAAAATTATAAAAAAATACTAAATGTAAATATTTTCAAGACTGCTTTCTTGAGGTTAGATATGAGGATATTAGGTACCATATTAGGTATATTTTACAAAAAAATATTCAACGGTATCGTACCAGGAGGAGTCCAAACTTGGTATGTTTTGAAAATTATTTTTATTTTAATTTAAGACAAGTGACTTAAATGTAATGATGTGATATATTTTTAGAACTGGCTTAGAAAGCCCTTTCGTTTGATACCACACACGATGGGTTTCAGAACATTTTTTTTTTAATTCCAACTCTCCGCTATTTACTTTGTGACTATAGGTAGTTGACAGTAGGGGACAATGGGGACATGTCCACTCATGCTTGACATCCCCATTATTTAAAAATATAATTATGTACCTATTTCAAATGTAATAAAATATGTGCGCATACACTTTGAAGTTTGAATAGATTGTTCATTATGTTCAAGTGTTTTTAAGTATCTATTGTTTGATTCAAGATCTTCATTTTACGTCATCAAAAAGGAAGTGCAGAAACTGCAGAAAGCTATATTTAGACAGGAAGAGAAAGTGGTGTATAATATAAATTCACATTCTTTATTATTCAAGTTTAACGCCGCGGCCTTGCTATCGATTTTTGATACCGGCGCAAAGAAACCACAATATAGACCGCCTGTTCTACCGTTGTGGAATATGCTAATTACGTGTAACATTTTCCTTTTTTATGGCACCATATTGCACCATTACGAATGTTGTCCACTACCAAGGCATAACACACTCATTGGTCCACGTCGCTCGCATACAGTGTAATAAGACCTATAAACACTCTGTATCTTGGAAACTCAAATGCTTGCCTTTGAAAGCGTTCTCTACAAATTACTATTCTCCAATTGTGTATCCAAATAACGTTGACGTTCACAACGCTAACCGACCTTATCCAGTATAATCCTGACCTCTGGTTACACGTTGTTGTTATGGATTTCGAAGGTCAAGATAAACTAGGGTAAGCGAGATATTGAGAATACAAACGAAACGAAGCTCGTAGTGACCAGCGCGCGTTGATGTCTTTTTAACGCGCGAGGGCACTAAGTAGACTATTACCACCTATTACTATCTGTACTTTTTTCACATTTGCTGTTAATGTTAATCATATTTCATTGCGTAAGGTGTAACGTTTTGTAATACGCTTAGGCTTGGTTTTATAAAGATCCGTTACATCTTATGTCGCCGTGGATCACAATACGTATCACGCGAATATTGATGAGTAAGTATTAAAGCAACCAAAGAATTTTGAAATCTGCGATATTGCCATCCCAGTATTGTGATAAAATCACCGTGTAAAATCCCTAATGCAGTTTGAACTGACTCAAGTATTATAAAACAAGAGCACAGTAATATTAAACACAGTAATGAAAATGAATCTAAACAAAACGTGAATGCCCAAAATGCATCTCATACTTTCTTCGCTGCAACATATCAATGACACTTTCACGTCATTCGTCTAATGACTGCCTGCGGTGACTGGACAGACAGACGCCGTTGTCGAGTTGTATTACGTGAGTGACCTTAAATGAAAGGAATTTTGCATGAGAGATTTTTCCGCTGGGCGAACTGTGAAAATGTTCCATTTTTTTTAATGAAGCAGAAATTATAACACCTCTCCTTCTGGTCGCATAAAGTTAAGGTCGTGTTGAGCTTTTGGGAAACCTTGGAAACTAGGTACCTACCTTATAATAATATGAAGCCTAGGCAAAGGATTGCCGCGTTAGAAAAAAAGTATTCAGAAAGGGTAAAATATGTGACGATTTTTTTATTTCAATTTTTCGATCGAATGTTCAACTATTGGGGTGTGTTCATATTTTGGTTCCTTGACCCTAGTCATAATTAGTATTTTAGGTTGTTTATACTCTATTTTCCTAATTTATCTACTCAAGTTTTAACTTTTCTTGCATAGTTTCCACTACCCAAAGGTTGTCTGGAAGAGATCGCTTGTTAGCGATAAGGCCACCTGTGTATACAACCTACTTTATTTGGAGAACAATAAAGAATATTTGTATTTGTACCTTATAGGTAGGTTTACGTATTGTGAGTTGTTTGATTTGTTTCGTGTTTAGTTATGTATACATACATACAACCTTATACCCAACACATAACCAACACAGTCATAACCTTCACATAAAGTTTGTTTCCCAAAACAAATTACAGAAATAACTTTTTAACACAAATTGTTGTTTCAACTTTTTTTTAGACTTCATAGCAGAGAGATATATCATTATGAAAAAACTGCGGCATATTATTGAACGAAAGAGGTTCTATTGGAGAAAAGTGCGAGGTTGTATTCGTACCATTACACAGTAATAAAAAAATATAGGACTCTGAATTATATCTGCGACAATACCGAATATACGTTGTGCGAGGAAGTCACCAGTTTTTAATCTGTAAATAGACATATCAAATAAAAAAAATAGTTTGAAACCCTAGATCCTGAGCTCAATTAGAACAATGTGGACAGATCAAGGGTATTCCTTTGTATGGTAATTCGACAGGGAAGCGCGGTTAGCTGACATTCACGGAACAAGTGACTACTCAATTAAAGGTGTGGCGAAGCGCGAGACGAATCTGCGTAGCCGAGGTTCCGTATGTTTAGTATTAGATACTAATATCTCCTCATCTCGTAGGTAAAGTTGGTTAAGAGGATTTACTCACAAATTTTAAAATACTCGTATTTTAAACAAAAGCATTGATTATTCCAATAAACAACCATCGACGTCAAGTGTCAATTCACACAGAAAATAGTCAAAATAATAGATTTTATGTCACACCTGGCCATAAAGCGGCAATTACCGCACGCTCCGCGCGCGGGAAATCCCACTTCCTGGCCAGGGGGTGACATAAAATTTTGTATTTAACACGGGCGGTAATAAAGAAAGCCTCAGATCGCATATTTATCGCCCTTGCCTTCGGCTCGGGCGTCAAATACCTGCGATCTGAGACATTCTTTGTGTTACCGCCCTTGTTAAGTAATGTGTTAGCAGAGTTAACACACATCATTATTTATTTATACATCGAACTATATGCTTCATTTCCCAAGGAGAATCAATGGACCCTAAAAACGACAGAATATATCCAAAACCGTAATGGAGATGCTTTGTTTACTATCACTAGAAACATCGAATCATAGTGTCTAAACTAACAATAGGATTGCTTGTTTTGTTCTATCGCATATTAATGACTTAATAACTGCATTGTACCAATAGGAGATGTGATGGAGATGTGTGTCAAAAGCAAGGTCGGGCTAAATGAGCCCATTCTTGTCGGGGTTAGGTCTAGGTCGTGTAATATATGCCCTGTATTTTAAAAACCAACCACAATGGTGGCAAATAAGCTTAGAGCCTGCAAACGTAGAGTTTTAAGAGAGGTAGGAAACAGTGTAACATCATCTCCCTCTCCTCCGTTTTTGGAGCAGCCCAACCCAACTGGGGAAGTACGTACTGCGAAACGCAGCCATAATAACGACATTACTTGCTTTTATTTTTTGTATTAAGGGGAGGTATCCCCAACGCAAATGTCCCGCTCTAACACGCGTGAGTTTATAATTAACCATCCCGCTCTCTACGCAAGCTCTGCGCGCAGTTTTGTAAATATTTAGCTATAGTCATTAAGCCAATCATTCTATCAAAGCAAACCCTGCGAATTTGTCTATAACTATTTACGATCTTTAATTGAGTACAAAAATAAAACGTTAAATATCAGTAATATAGCCGTAGTATTGAAAATACATTCCAAAAAGGGGTAACTTCGCGATTTTTTTCTATCGAGTGAAATTCATCAAATCATGTAACTGACTGCGATTTTGACTAGACAAGATCCTTATGTAACACATATATTTTTTTTAGATTTTAAGACACTATATTCTATGTCTCAGATGGTTTTTAAAAACTCAAAAGTGGTAATACACGGCCTTAAGCAGTAACGCTGCTAACGCAAACTACACAACAGTTGGCTAGAGCGACTGGCCGCGAGTGCCGGGAGGTCGCAGGTTCGAATCCTGCTCGGTGCCTAAGATTTTCAGTTTTTCCTTTATTTCTAAAATATGTAGTATTACTTGCTTTTTACGAATGTGATGTTGCGATTCTGATGGTGAGGGATCGTCACTTGTTTGCCATAAAATAATATAGTGAGCGTTGGGCGGCAGTGAAAATATCTGCACTAGTCTCAGCGTAAACAAGTAGTTGGGAGGCAAAATAATAAAAACAATTGTACAAAAATTCCGCAGTGTCTCAAGACGAGAGTCTTTGACCAGTGTGTGTTGCCAGTGACATATGGTACGGAAACGTGGTCGCTCACCATGGGCCTCATAAGGCTCAAAGTCACTCAGAGGGCAGTGGAGAGGGCTATGCTGGGAGTTTCTCTGCGTGATCGCATCAGAAATGAGGCCATCCGTAGCAGAACCAAAGTAACCGATATAGCCTTTGTGTCTACACGTAGAACCGATGGCCGTTGGGGCCGAAAGGTTCTCGAGTGGCGACCACGGACCGGAAGGCGCAGCGTGGGTAGACCCCCCACAAGGTGGACTGATGACCTGGTAAAGGTCGCGGGAGTCCGCTAGATGCGGGTGGCGCAAGACCGGTCATTGTGGCACTCTTTGGGGGAGGCCTATGTCCAGCAGTGGACGTCTTTCGGCTGATATGATGATGATGATGGTACAGAAATTTATAGACAAAGATCATGGCCATAAACTTAGTAAGACTGTCTAAGTTTAAGGGCAGGTTGCACCAATACGGTTACAGACCATTATGCACCAGCAGCTGTCATCCCATAGAAACTTGTCACACCTTCCATTCAATCAGATATTTACGAACCACTTACGATTACAAACGGCTTGGTGGAAACCACCTTAAGCCTTTTAACTGGTTTGCGCATCGCAAATCGCAATCATTATTTTATTTTTGTCGTTTTACAAATTGGAACCAGTGGGAACAACTATGGATGGGGTCATTGCGAGTAAGATGCGGCGGAACTAAGTGGCACCATCGACACAGGCTGCCCCTGAACCTTATTTCCATTACGGTAAGGTCTATAATCAGTAAAGTGGGTGTTCGTTGATGATTGACCATGGACCTTATATAAACGGTTTAAGGTCTATAGTTGATAAAGTGTGTCGTTGGTAACTGTAATTGCATTGTTAGATAACTGAGGTGTCGCTACTCGCCTGCACGCCAGCTCGCTTCTGGCCAAGGAGGCTATATGGATACTTTGTTGATACTGTTGATAGGGCTGCCAGCTTGCCAACTAATTTATGTAATATTTATTCTGGTGGCAAGACTATGTCAAATGGCTAGTCGTTTTTGTCAAGCAAAACTCCTCAGCATTGCCCGTTGTACATTTATACAACATGTGTATAAATGTACAACGTATATGTATGACACTTTATTACACATACAAAAAATATTTACAAAAGAAACAAAATAATAAAACAATAATAATCGTAACTTGTTCGTTCAACGGTAAATTATATTTGTAATGAGATTTCAAAACTTACAAAATACTAGAATTATATAAAAGTTATACTTTATAAATAAACGGGTAGTAGAAACAGTAAATGTGTCGTGGAATGCAGGTCGTATGTTTTTTGCATTTAAGAAGAACAGTTTATATTATTAATTTGAGTATCTAAAAAAATGAATAATATTTGTATTTTGGTACTTTATATGAAACTAGCTGTTGCCCGCAACTTCGTCTGCGTAGAGCTCGGTTTTTAGTTAAAACATCTTAATATCCAGGAAACGGTATAATAATTGTGGTACTTTTACCCGGTGAGACCAAATTATTAATATGCTGTACAGATATAAATCGGTCAACCCAAATAGGGATGACGACACTATAAAAGAAAATCAATAAATCCAAATTTTCTACATAAAGGCTCAAATTCTCAATCAAATGGCGAAAAAAGTAATTCAAACAAATAAATAATTACGTAATTATAAGTCTTCAAAGTTTTAAGAGTGGGTATGTTCTGTCCCTTTTCCGCAAAACGCACCTTTGTATTGAACGATCGTCATTTATTATGGCGCTACTTAAACGTGACGTCACGGCTAGGTAGCACTTTCTCTCTCTAACTATGAACATTCTAACCGTTGTAACTTCGTTATTTTTTGAGATATTTGAATATGATTTTCACTATTTGGCATAGTTTTATGTCTTCTTTCTATTGAAGTAATAAAAAATTTCGAGTCGACATCCCTATTCTCAACCCCTCTAAAAATCCCTTTAGGTACCTACTTATCGGTTAAAAGCTCTCATTTACTTAGGCTATTTTTTGTGTGAGTTGACACGTATCTTGTCGTTTTCTCTTCGTTACTGTACGTATTTAATTATGGACCTGTAGAAATTTCGTTTCAAACATCTATCCAAATCCACAAATCCTGAAATCATTTAAACAGTCTTTTTGTGAAATGAAAGTCTCTCAATTAAAATAATGTTGCTCCCCATACAAACTTTGAACCCCCTTTTTAACCCATTGAGGGGATGAATTAAAAAAAAAACGCCGAAATTTGTTTTGTTGTATTCAAACAGAGACTCTGTAAATAATTTGAAGTCTCTCTATTAAAAAACTGTTGCTCCCCATACAAACTTTGAACCCCCTTTTAACCCCTTGAGGGGATGAATTAAAAAAAACGCTGTAATTAGTTTTGTAGTATTTAATTTAAACAGTTACTGTAAGAAATTTTAAGTCCTTCACTCAAAAAATGTTTGCTTCCAATATAAACTTTGAATCCCTTTTTAACCCCTTTAGGGGTTGAATTTCAAAAAACGCAGAAATTAGTTTTGTTTTTTAGTTTTGTTGAGAGTCTCTGTAAGAAATTTGAAGTACCTCACTTAAAAAAAAATTTGCTCCCCATACAAACTTTGAACCCCTTTTTAACCCCTTTAGGGGATGAATTTCGAAAAACGCTGAAATTACTTTTTTGGTATTATAATAAGGAACTTTCATAAAAAGCTTGAAGACTCTCACTTTAAAAAAAAAAAGCTCCCCATACAATATTTCACCCCTATTTTCAACCCCTTAGGAGACGAAAATTTTAAAAACGCAGATATCACTTTCAATGTCTTATTTTAAGGAGTCTTTGTACAAAGTTTCAAGTCTATACCTTTAAAAAATTATTGCACCCCATACAAACTTTGCACCCCTGTTTTACCCCCTTAGGGGTGGAATTTCCAAAAATCCCGTCTTATCCCTTGCCTCCGTTATATAACCTAACTATAGTGTAAATTTCAAATTTCTAGGACCGGCAGTTTCGGCGGGGCGGTGATTAATCAGTCACCCATCAACTTTATATATATAGATAATTTAAATAGTAATAAAACAATTAAGATACCTATCTAATAACAAGTGCCAGTGCCGTTGTCAACCCTATTAACTAAACAATGAAAGAAACCTTATGACTTTGTGATCATTCATTTTACATTGTTATCTTTGACATCTTCAATTAAATCATTAATTCATTCATAATCATAATGACAGTCATATAACTATCATTGCGAATTGCGTGGGTAATCATTACCTATTGCATCATTTTTAAATAAATAATCACGGATATTAAATTGAGGAAATGTAAATAGAAATATTTAGAAATAGAAATATTTATTCGAAAAAATACAAGTTAAAATACAAATTGTCGTCAATTTGTGGTAGTACCTGGTGGTAATTGCTATAATGTCATAACTACCTGCTTTTAAATATGCCTTTTATATTTTATTTAATATTTCATTTATTATTATAGCCTTATAGTCCAATTCTGATGTCTAAGCCACAAAAGTTTTCTATAAATTACGTTCAGTAGGTAGTTTATGCGATTAAGAGGAAGAAACAACGGCACAAACTTTTTCTTCTGTTGCAATGTTGTTTCGTCTATGCACATTTTGACTAACATGCAACAGAAGGGTTTGATTCAAAATACATTCCAAAGGCTACTCTCCGACCGAGCACTCCTATCCCTTTATTGGGTCCGACCTATAAAGCCATAGTCAGGTTAAAAAAAAACAAGTAGGTATATTGTCGTCTCTCAGCTCAGACGACCCGTTTAGACTGAAGCTTAAGGCCCTGGGTTTTCTGACCACCCGTCGCCGGCGGCCGGCGACCGACGCGTGTCCGCCGCCGACGACGTTCGGATGTTTTGTTCGGGAATGTTTGAGGGTGGCTTCTCTGAAACGTCGCCGGCGGCGGGTAGGTCGACGGACGAAGGTCACACGCCGCACGCGTCGGTCGCTATCATTTTTGTAGAATAGCGACGGACGGCGGGTGGCGTCTTGATATTGAAAATGTCTCATCTCAATAAAGACAACGATGAATTATTAATAAATCTAATACGTTGTAATCCTATATTGTTCGACGCGTCTGACAAAGATTATAAAAATAACAATTTAAAGCACCGAACATGGGAAAATATTAGTGAAACAATGAAAATTCCAGGTGAGTGTTTATTTTCCATTTTACATTCTTAGTACCTATAGTTAGTCGAAAATAAGATGTAAATTTTTCTTCATTGCACATCAAGTGTTTGAGAACCAAGTTAAAAAATGCACCTTTATTTTCCCGATTTTTAAATATATCGGTTGGCTCTCTTTTATTTTTTGATAACATTAATATTTCATCGTCTTCTTCTTCTTCTAACAATAAAAATGTTAGTATTTTTCTGTTCATTTTATTTAAAGCACAGCACACCAATTCTCAAAGCGGGCACAATGCGACTGAGCTCCTTCTCCGACGTCGGGTGGCCGCGGGCCAGAAAACCCACGCACCCGCGACCGACGGCGTGTGGCACAGCGTGCGACGCACGTCCAGACGCCGCCGGTAGCGTGTGGCGGGCCAGAAAAACCACGGCCTAAGCCACACAGAGAGCGGGCGGGCGGTAGCGGCGCGGGCGCGGGCGGCAGCGGCGCGGGAGCTGCTTTTGGCGGTGGCGCACAGTGGTGCCGCGCTCTAAGAAGAGCGGTCATAGGGGTTTCGCGCACCTAAATTCTAATTTAATGCAACTTAGTGCATCTAATTATATTATATTATAGTAAATTGAGTTAAATAATACTATAATAAAGAGATTATAGTATAATAATAGTATTTATTCAATTAATAAATCAGGCTAATGGTACAATAAGTAACCATATGAAATTCTACAATTAACGCAATAAGATTATACAAAAATATACAGAATTAGTTTATACATTTATATTTAAAAATATTAAAATTAACTAATTATCTAATTATTTACTAGTTACAGACCCCAAAACTCATTAAATAATTACATTTTAGTTTACAAATTAACTGGAGTCTGTAACATGACGTAACTAGTAAACTTCCATCCTCAATACCTGAAAATTTGAATCTGAAAACTTCTGTTTGTGCTTATTATGCCCCGTATTGCCGTCAAACCCCCACCCCTACCGCATTTACCAATTAAAACGAATTATTTGTTTAGGTCAATATTTTCGAGAGCATTATTTCGAGATTCTAGAATTCGAGATGTGGGATGGTCCAACAAAGACTGTTATTCTACTTCGGCAGATGATTCCGAGACAATCTTGATTAGTGGATACCTCTTCTTGGCCTCGACTTTTTTATGCGATGGCAAAATATTAGGACACTTCGAATTTATAACGACGTTTAATAAGTTATACCGATGCTTTGTCAACTTGGCCTCAGTTCAACTTCGTCAGTATTGAATTGTACAGAAGAAATGTTAGATTTTATAGAATGAGTAAAGAGTTTATAGTGGATCTATCCACATTAGCCAACTCCACTAATTTGCGCCATTTTGATCTCTTGCTGCAGTCCATAAGGTTCTTTATGTGCTGCTTGCCGCTCGTAGAACTAACTGCCGCAGGCTGCTGTTGGTTCATATCACTTGTAGTTGACAGATTGCAGACTTCTGAACTGTTCAGCCAGGTGTTCTGTTTTTCAACCATTCGGGATTTGGTATGGTTGGATTGTTTCCAGTAGTTTTCTATCTTCTTACAAAGAATGGAGATTTTCTTCCCCATAATCTCGGTATCGATATTTTAAACATCTGGTACTAACTGCGACAGAGTTTGATAGACTCGACGACCTCTATCAGCACTTGATTCACTGTCATTTATTGATAGCTAAGTATCAAATACAAGAATTCGTGCAAAAAAACATTTTAAAGTTGTATCTAATACAAATAAAAAAATACTGATATTTCGTAGCACGTTCTACGCACCTGGGCATATGGCGTAGACCTTCATTGTTTCACACGGAGGCAGATGGTGGCAGCCAATTTGTTATGTATTTTAATACAGACATATCAACGAATATGCACATGTATAAATTAGCACGGTCTTCGGCGGGGAACTCAGGTAAAAGTTTCGACAAACATCAACGAAACTAAAAATATATCTAGTTTTATTGTGTCAGCGTAGCACCTCATAGAAACAAATTTGCTGAATGAAAGTTAAAAAAAAACCTTATGAAATACAAAATACATACCTTTAATTTGAATATCCATTGTATACAACACGTCTCAAATAATCGAATTTAGGGAAAAACCCTTGTCGCGTATTGTGCTTATGAGATGCTTAATTGCGCTAGTAACGAGGACTTATCCGATGCGTTCACTTTAAGTGCACAAAAGTAAATATTACAAATAAGTAATTGCAATTCCATTTATACCCTCAAATACTATGACTAATAATGAGTAATTACACGCGGTATCATGGCGTAATTCAAACATCATGTTCGGAGCCCTATGACCTACTACGGGCACCACTGTGTGGCGGCAGCACAAAGGAGCTCCCGCGCCGCTGCCGCCCGCGCCCGCGCCGCTGCCGCCCGCGCCCGCGCCGCTACCGCCCGCCCGCTCTCTGTGTGGCTTAAGCTTAATAGTAGACCCTGATTGCTAATAATGTGACTACTATATATTCCTTGTTTTATTTATCACTTTGGCTAATGGAATTCAATGTCTTTCACCGTAAATATTGATTACTTAATAGCCATCGCCACGCATCGCTAAACAATGAGAGAAACTAACAAATAATTACTTATTGTGTAAATAAATGAATTTAAAAATTTATAGACGTATATAATAGTTTGAATGCACCCCTTCCTTACTTTAGTAGTAGGCCTACAAACATATACTTTGGTTAAAATAATGTTTGAGCTTAATTATTTTTCAAGAACAGGGGGCCGATTTTTAAGTCGAGCGTTCGGCACTCAAAAATCCTGCCCCTGCGTGCCTATATCTCTCTTCTTCGGTTTTGTCGTTTATGAAAATGTACCTATAATATTGTAGAAACCTCAAATTTCAATAACGTCTACATTTGATCAACTACCTTTTGGATTATCAACTTTCGAACTTGTACCTTTCCTAGTAATCATTAAAGTAGTTTAAAGTTATTGCTGTCACAGATTTTAATATCCAAAATTCTTTATATCCATTAAACACCTACGATTCTTTCGTCTCCAATCAACACTTTCATTTTTTCGATCCAAAGGCCACACAACGTTATTTTTGTGATTATTATCAGTGATAACGACTACAATAGTGTTATTATAGTTCAGTTACGTGAAGTTACTAAGTTATCAAGTTCTCTAAAAAGTAAGAGATTAGTCAAGAAGTCTCCTTTGTTGATACCTCTATATCTATGTAGGTATATTGTATGTATACCTACCTACTTGTATACCTATACTTAACAGTGATTGTGAAATTATATTTCTTTGTCTCTAACTAATTCCTATCTATTGTAGTGTTAGTGTTAAATAATGTGCTTGATTAAGTCTAGCTTAGTTAAAAATGCGTGTGAATCCTGCAAGTTTATATAAATATTGGTCCTTTAGATCCATAAGATCCATTGAGTTTTTAAAACATTTAAATGTTCATGAATAAGTAGCTAAAATTGAATGGCTAGCTGACCGGCTCGAGAAGCTAAAGAAGTACCTAATGAATCTATTCTAACCTTTACCTGCACTTACCACCAATTAGTGATAATACGAGCAAAAAGCTTAATCGCGTGAGCATAATTATTTTCTCTCAGGCCGTGACATTTCCATTGTTCATAATGTAACCATTTAACACTTCTCAGTAGGTTAACGCATCTCCCTGTCAATGACTGATTAAGATCTATTACGGGCTTAATTTTTGATGATCTTTTGTTTAGTTAAATGCTAATGGTTCTATTGTAATGGTCAGTGATGATTTTTATGATTTAGACAATGTAAATAAAATAGAAAGAGAATGGTCATTGCCTTACGGAAAAAACCGGACAAGTGCGTGTCGGGCCACGCGCAAGGTAGGGTTCCGTAGTCGTCCACCCGTTACACTATGTGGACTAAAAAGTTTGCAAACTTATATTTACTATGTTTTTGACAGAATTAACAACATTATCTAAGGTATCAATGGAAATTGTACGAAAGTACATTTCTGAAGTTAGGCTATTACTCGTTAACTAGTAATGTCTACTTGTTTAGCTGTGATAGTTTTCCTTTTAAATTCATCGTATATACTACTACCATGATTTTTTTCACATGCCTAGTAGCCACCGTTTAACTGGCAGGGGGGGGGGGGGGGGACACTTGACCATAACAAAAATTATCGCTTCAAAGCTTAATATCACACTAACCAGTTCTTTAATCAAAAAATGCTTTTTAGAAACCTTATAATAATTTTAAAAGCTATCCAACGATAACCCACAAGATGGGGTTTGGCAGAAAAAAAAAATTGCACCACCACTTTACATGTAGGGGAGGTACCCTAAAAAAATTTATTTTTTTAAGATTTTATTCTACCGTTTTGTCGGCGTCATTGATATGTATACTCATGCCAAATTACAGCTTTCTAGTACTAACGGTTACTGAGAAAAACGGGGGTCGGACGGACGGACGGACGGACATGGCGAAACTATAAGGGTTCCTTGTTTACTACGGAACCCTAAAAAGGTCGTTCTATCCCCGCTCGCTTCTGGCAGGTTCATCCTCATATTATTTATCGTATGGCAATTATTTCAAACCGTGAGATCTTCGAGAAGACAGTACGGTTGCCAGTTTCGTTGCACTTTTAGGCTGGTTTTCCACTAGAGCTATGCTATGCTACGTTGCTATGGATGCATTTGAAATCCACCAATCACATTCCTTTATTCACATAGCATAGCTCTGGTGGAAAAGGGTTCAGCTTAGCTATGTTTTTTATATGGAAAGATGCGAGCTACGGATGCGTGCTATGGATGCGTGCTGTGGATGCGTGCTACGGATGCGCTCACGCTTCCCCCCTCACCGCGCTGCCGCTTCCCGCGCCCGCTGTCGATACTCGATACATCGCATAGCTCGAGCTGCGCATCTTCCTCGCACAGTTACATAGCGTAGCTTTAGTGGAAACGGTTCAAACGGTCGCATAGCTCGTAGCGCATCCTCGCAGCATAGCTGCGTAGCATAGCTCTAATGGAAAACCAGCCTTAGCACCACCCAGGGGTCACGTGAAGGGGGGCTTTCAGCGTTTACCAACGCTACGACGTTACTTCTAATAAAAAAGGCCTAATGGTTGATTAATAAAGCTATCTTTGACCAAAAAGCAATACACCGTGTCCAATGTTTCTAAAGTAAATAACAGTTCAGAACCAACATGCCATTAAATTCGGAATTTGTATCACAATGCGAACGTAATAGTTAAGTACGTTGACACGATCGCTGGGTAAGTAAAAGTGTTCTGGTTTCACTTTCGATACACAAATTTTTGTTACACATTATGTATGTGTGTAATTGTGTATAACTCATGTTGAGACACGGAAGTGATAAAAACTGGACAGGGACCGAATCCCGGAACGCGTTTTTTGAAGTGTCCTTGTGCTTACTTTTTCCAGGATTTTCTTTGCTCAGAGTCATACAAAGGAGATAAATTTGCATGAAATTGGGAATTTTCGACACATTGACAATTGAACGGGGTTGGAAGGAAATTATTAGTTGCTAGAAATGCTAGTTGTATTACCCCCTGGATGTAGACGCCCATGGCATCGCGGATTGAATCAAAATCAACGTAATAATGTTATATAATTAATATGATTTTAATTTGTTAATGCGTCAAGTGAACTAAATCATATACAGACACAGATGACAAGGTCATATTCATAAGGAATGATTTCACGGGGACACTTTAACATAATTCAAGTAACATTAGCCAACATCAAGGTTCATTATGTCTTCTAGGCTCAAAAATACTGTGAATCTAAATGTCAGTTGTATCTTATCTTATGTCTAAATGCATCTTCATAAACCCAAGCCACCAACAAATCACCCGCGTAGGTGTAAACAGCCTCTTATTTATCTCGGAGCCTTTAGCGTCAGTGACCGGTACCAAGCATGGCCGGGTAGGAAAACGGAGAAAGTACTGGACTACTTATAATTACTGGCATTACGTACTCTGATATAGATATTAACTCGTCTATGCTCTTAATGTTATCGAATTTAATAGCGAGTAGCCATTGTTTGCTACGTATAAAGAAAATCAGAGGATAATGATTATATTCTATTGTTTTTACAATGTTGTTGCTTTATGCACTCAATATCTGAATCAGATGCTGTTAAGACGACGCTTTGGAAATATTGGTTGCATGGATTTCCATTTTTCTCAGCAACCAAGCAACTGATGAAAACGAAATTGACTCACATGATCAATCATACCTTTAGCTTTAATTTTATAATTGCTTTTCACGATTGGATAACTTTTGCAACAGACTTTTCTTCGTCAAAAACACCTCTGTTTAAACAGAGATTCGCATTTTACAGACAAACGGCACTTGTTAAAGCCTCTTAGTTTTCAATATAGATTCATCTTAACAAACACTTTAAAATTATAATTGGATTTTATAAAATAACTTAGAACTCTTATTTAAATCGAAAAACACGGTTTTGTCGTATACGACCTTATAGTTTAAGCCAGCGCGTGCCGTGTTTTCTATACAAGAATGATGACAAGATGTCAAGTCAATCGGCCGACGGCCGCTGTCAGCGTTGGACCCGTGCTCGTCGAGACCAGCAAAATTACGTAAATATATGTTTAAAATGTTATTTTATTCGCGTAAAAACTCGAGGAAGCACTCAAAACGAAAAAGGAAAGCTTGTTTAATTGATTAATGTAAAAATATGGTTATAAAAGGTAAGTAAAAACGCAAATAGATTTATTCAACAACATTCGTAAATGTCATTCAATGTTCTAGTTGGAAAAGAAAACAATGCCATGGAGTCGTCTCCGGATTTAAACGAAAACGAAAATATGTCATGTTATATATAAGTTTTGATAATCGAATACTTAGTATTTGAGATATAAAACCGTCTTACTGATAAACTGTTTTAAGAGTATTTTTAACCAATTTCAAAAAACTAGCCAAGTGCGAGTCGGACTTCGCACATCTAGGGTTCCGAACCAACCTCAAAAAATGTGTTTTACGAGTATTAAGTATTTATTGGTAAAATATACGTAATAATAAACATGATCACCAAATTTCAAGTTCATAGGTCAAACGGAAGTTGACAAATTCTTCGGAACAAAATTTTGTGGCAGACGACGGACGGACGGACGGACGGACGCATGAGTGACAACAATTGAGTTCCGCTTGGCCCTTCGGGTACGGAACCCTATAAAGGAGGAGGTTCCTACTTCGGCTGTATTATAAATTTCTATACATCGTTTTAATTTACATTATTTTATATGTTGTACAACACGAGAAATGCTACTGAAGTATAAAGACTTACAAAATGTATTGCCAATGTAGGGTTTTATACCTATCTAACTCGCTAGTGGCAACTCGATATGCCATGGGTTCTCTGTGGATTGCCAGAATTTTATACAGTAAGTATAATTTCGCTTGCCAGATTTTCATTAGAAATAATTTTGTATTCCACGGCGTTAAGTTTTAATTATATTCATGTATTTAAAGCCTGGATAAGAATTTATTTTACCTTCGCCGTGTTGCGGATATTGGATTGCTTATTGGTTGTTGACATGTCCGGTACTGACATTTTATAGTGCCGTTGTATTTAACTGGTTTGTTGGTTTGGGGTTTAACTCAATAGGTATTTTTTTTCGTATTAAGGGACACGTCCACCAAACTACGAAAATAGGCAAAAAGATCTTATAATCGTATCACTGGCCGAACATTTTATAATTGAGGTCGGTGATACTGAAAGTGACACTTCAACAACTGACGAAAATGAAGCATCATCGGAGTTTGAATCTGAAGAATATTTTGAATCAGATTTAGATGAATAGGTAGCATAGCAGAGGCTGTCAAGACCTAATTTTGTTGAAATTGAAGTTATTTAAGCAGTTTTTTTAAGAAAAACTATCTGTTCTAGCACATCAAAATATATGTTAATATTCATCATATTTCAAAGACCTTGTACGGACTCGATACATAATTGGACGAAATCGGCTCGATAGAAAATAATTGCAAAGATTGGTCTTAAATTCATCATTAAACGGTTCTATGTCTTTATTTTTATTACGTATGGGTCTGCAATTAAAAACATAAAGTCAACATATTCATACCTAAACCGCCAACGAGCCATATTTCACAAATAATCCACACTTTTTTTCATTTCAATATTATTGTAGTATATTTTTTTTACTATTTTACGCGCAGAGCTTCCGTAAAGAGCGGGATGGTTATTTGGAAACTTTTGGACATTCTACATTGTTAACATGAAGCTACACTGTACCGACTGTGCATGACTTACACTCATTATTATTAATTTTAGGGCCAAATACAATCTTGTCAGGGTTTAACTTTAAACATGTACAATAGATATTTGATTTCTTACCTCCTAATCCGACATCGGTAATAATGTCGGCACGAATAGTTTTACATATTTGTATCAAGTTTTACCCGATAAAATTCTTATTATTAAATACCCATACATCTCTAATTAGGTACACAATAAACACAATCTAATCTAATCTTTATAGGTATTACAAATTCTAAAAAGTAATGTTATAATTAGAAAATATTTAAGAAATGTGGAAAGCACAAATTAATCCTCAAATTTGATAAAGACTCGGCAACGCGCATGGAGTTGCCCGCGTCTGTAGGCTGCGGTATCCACTAACCATCTGGTGGACCATACGCTTGTTTCCCACCGTCGTATTTAAAAAAATTAATACCTCTCCTTTGATGTCTATGTTCCGTGCGGCGCTCTGTCTGTCAACTCTGTCATACGCTATTCGATCGCGAGCCGCGTAAGAAATACCGGGGCGGATGAGGTGAGGGGATTTCAGCACACTGTTTGAGTTTCATAGTTTATCACGGCGTCACCTTAAAATAAAATCATTTCTATGAGCCAGTTGAAATGCAATCATATGTTACTTAAGTAGAATATAATTGAATACATTTATTTGCAAACTGTGTAGTGTGTAGGTACAACGTATGATCATGAAATGTCGTATAGCTTCAGGGAATAGTAGATTGTTAACCAAGGGCTGAAAGCCACCCATTTCTGCCGAGATATTTTGGCGCTCGAACGAAGTGAGAGCGCCAATAGTTTGAGGCTGAAATGGGTGGTTTCGCCCGAGTTAAACACTCTGCTTTTCATTTCGAATACGAGGAAAGTAAAATATTTAAAAATAAAGAAATATTTGTGGGCAAACTTGCACTAAAATCGACCTAGTCCGAAACGAAGCAAAGCTTGTACTTGTTAAACGCGACGATATAAGTACATACATGGATAAATGCATACTTGAATACATAGAAAACACCCACAACAATTATACGTGTTCATCACACAAATAAATGCCCTGACCGGGAATCGAACCCGGGACCTCCAGCTTCGTAGACAAAAAAAATCAAATATGCACATTTTCGTTTAAAATTATTATTCACAAAAGACAAGATGTAAAACAATATTGACATGATCTAAAAATTAGGAACTGTGTTATTTGCAACGCGAAATACTTGTTAAATTCAATAACAATAGAAATATGTACAAACATTTTCTGAATCAGTGACAAAAACATTTTGGTGGGAACTGTTGAATGACGTTAATGGTGTTTGTGTATGGACCATTTTATTCCATTTATTTTAAATAAAATAAATTAATGGTTTAAAAACACTAGAAAAACACCCTTTGCGTGTTAATTGAAACCTGACCGTGTTCAAAGTCCATTACGTGACCTTTTTCACAAGTGCAAACACGACTATGATGCGATATTCCATCATGGATTGCCAGTGCCTATCTTCCGGCTTCATCATCAGACCTTGAAACCTAAACGTGGTCAAAGTTCATTACAAGACTTTTCTAACGAATCCAAACACAGCTACGATACGATGTTCCATCATGAAGTTCCAGTTCATATCTTCCGGCTCCATCATCAGATCAGTTCGACAGTACCATATTATTGTATTGTCATCAGAACTACATACAGCTGCCAATTTTCATGACGCTACGATCCTTGGAAAATGGTTAAGTTAGTTACCTTAGATTCCATTACATAGTTAGTTACATACAGGTCGACCTATCAGACCTTGAAACCTAATCGTGGTCAAAGTTCATTGCAAGACTTTTCTAACAAATCCAAACACAGCTATAAAACGATGTTCCATCATGAAGTTCCAGTTCATATCTTCCGGGTCCATCATCAGATCAGTTCGACAGTACCATATTATTGTATTGTCATCAGAACCACATACAGCTGCCAATTTTCTTGACGCTACGATGCTTGGAAGATGGTTAAATTAGTTACCTTAGATTCCATTACATAGTTACATACAAGTCGACCTAATAAAAGGGTGTTAAAAATAATCGGCTTACGCTCAGACTAATTATAGACTCGACATCAAATAACCTACTGAACGAGATGGTCATATAGAACTTTATATAAGAGATTTGTTGTCCTTGTCATAATTTCCCTTTTTTATCTGCCACAAACTATTTATATTATTTTCGACTGTGGCAAAAAAAAAAACAAATTAAGGAGGTTGTTTATGGTAAGCAGTCAGGCATTTGAAAAAATATAGGATCTCTGTAGAATCTGTACTATGTGGCTGTATAGGTTAGTGTCGTTGCCCAATTTAACTCCGATTCACCATACAATTTTTTTTAATACTTTTCTGCTCTAGAGCACAAATGGACCACTTTCAGCACGCTACTTCGATGAACAATGACCCACTTTCAGAGTATGAGAAATGAAAAATACTTTCCTCACTTTATCCATAGTTTATATTACTAGAGAATGAATCTCTGACTCCATGGCTGGTGTTTAGTAACTGTTTAGACTGCTCTAGGGATTGTTTTATTACGTTTTGTGTACAGTCAAGGGCACCAATATGTATAATTTTTTCACCTTATTCCAATAAAATAAGGTTCAATAATGTATACATATTTATGCACTCGACTGTACACTAATCAACAAAGATTTTCGGACAAATCAAACATTTTTCTATTGTGTGATAAATCATTGTAACAAGAACTAAAAGTTGCTGGCCATTTGTATCAAATGTCAGTAGCTAATCGGCCGTGAAGTACAATAAAAATAAAGTTAGGTATGCGACTACATTCTTATATCGAAATCGATACTAAGTAATGATTCGCACAAGAATGGCATTTAGAGCTGATCGGGAATCGCTTGAGTGGTTATGATCTTGATCTGTTTAATGCAAATAGGGTTGACATTAATAAACTAGAACTAACACATACGTTTTGTAGTTTATGAGTTGTGTGTGTGTGTCGGATCACGTATCAGTCAAATTTAGACAGTGCCAGCGAACGCTCAAAACGACCCGTACTAAATTTGACAGCTAAACCACGTCCTAAATCAATGCGCCTTAATTATCAATGCGTTCGCCGTTTGAATAAAACATTCGAGCAATCAGTGAAACGATTACTTGCTACACCGCTTCACATGGCTACTAACCGGAAAGATTTGTAATTTTTGAGCCCCCCTTAAAAACACATAAAAATATTTTTGTAATTTTTTATGGCTTTGGGTAAGCAAGATGCATATAAAATATCAAGACTGTAGCTTCAATCGTTTGGCTATTTAAGAGGAGAGGTAGGGCAAGCTCTCTCCATACAAACTTTGTGCAGGGTTTTCTTCGTTTGTGTTTGCATTAAAGTTATGATTTTTGGTCAGTATGCTTATTTTTCTGTTAGCTAATTCGTGATGTAATTTTTTTTTCATTGACATTATTTTAATTTTTTTTTCATTTTTCATTTTTTTGAAATATTTGAAAATTTACACATCACTTTCTTCGCATATCTAATATTTACATTCAAAAAAAATATTACATTCGTTAGTGCCAAAACCTACGAATAAAACGTGCACAGAGTTTGTATGGAGAATGCCTTGCCCACCCCTGCGCCTTCATAACACCTGTTTAACGGACCACAGACGGACAGACGGACGCGTGAGTGACAGCAATAGGGCATCGTGGTCCAAAAAACGCGTAGGGTACTTACCGTAAAAATGAGAGTCAAAATCTGCCATTGTTAGCGAGCGCTAAAAATGGCCCATACTAAATTGACAGCTAAACTACGACCACTTAGCGTATATTAGCACCGCGTTCACAGTTTAATGTATTTCTCAACTAATCAGTAAACAATTAGTTACCACACCGCTCCACATGGGTACTGACCGGGGAAAGTTGCATGCGCTCTTAAAGTGCATTCAGTGCGTCGATGGACGGAATGCAAGCACTGTAGTTTTATAAAGGCTTAAGGACTTACACCTAGACCCATTTACATGGTGCAAGAATTTAAAATTACTCTTATTCGCGTTATTCACATGAAAACGAGAATATGACGGAAGTGACCAACAAAAATTTATCTCCTCCGTTTTGATATGGTTAAGTTGACCATTCGTGAACTGAAAATGATATATCTCCCTCTCTGTCCAACGTGCAAGTGCGACAGAGAAAAAGGTATTTCGTGTTGGGCTTGCAAATCGTGCTTTGATTTTTACTTACTTACTCCTCTCTCTCTCTCCTCTCTCCTCCCACCTCCCCTACACATAAAGTGGTGGTGCAATGTTTTTATCATTCAAACCCCATCGTGTGGGGTGTCGTTCGATAGCTCTGTTATCTAATCTAATAAAAAGTAATCTTTCGTACAATTTCCTTGATACCTTAGATAATGTTGTTAATTCTGTTAAAACATAGTAAATATTTTGCAAACTTTTTAGTCCACATCATAGTGGTGGACAACTACGGAACCCCACATTGGGCGTGGCCCGACACGCACTTAGCCGGTTTTTTTTTTCTGTTCCGCAGTAAATCTTATACATACTTGGATCATTCTTATTACCTTCAAGACGTTACGGTTAGTCATCGTCAATACATATATCAAGATGGTTTAGCGTTTACGAGTACGTCTCATCTCGCGAGAGCATACAAAATTAATAGTTTATTAGCGAAAGTGAAACGCCAGATTTATTGACGAGTTTATGAACGAAGATGGAGATAAAATATAGTTTTAAGTTATATGTTGTTGTTTTATATGATATATGTTAAGTTTACAGTGACTAAATGTACAACTATGTATATATATTTTCTGTTAATATTACGTATAAACGGTGTTATTATATTTATTATACTGACGTATTAACTTTTACTGTGCAAAATTGCACAGTTAAATTCTCAATACTTGACACTGGCACTTTGAATTGAACCAAACCAGAACAAAAACTTTAATAATTTATAGGTATAAAATAAAACTTCAAAATGCATCTTTACAGCACGTGTCCTGTATTATAAAATTATTTCTACAAACACAATTTTTTTCCTAAACATGTTTGACATAGCAAATATCAGTATACCTAGAGATTTCCATTTGAAATATGCGGTTAAATGTTAATAACTGCAATTATAGTAGGACCGAAACTAAAAGTAAATTATGTCAAATAACACCAGCAAAAAACTGTATTATACTCACATTGTATAAAGTCGTTTTCTGCTTGTGTTTGTTTAACAGAAATTACTTAGTTTGTCAGTTAACACTAATATTTCTAAAACAGACGTAAACACCGGACAAGGCTGAGTTTTTAGTGTCGCAAGGAAAATCCTGTTTTCTAGACTAAATGTAGATCACTGACTCACGATAGAGGGCGTGGCAAACTAATGAAACGGGTTTACGAATATTAAAGCTCTAGTCTGTACGTTACGGTTAAATGGAGTAGCGACCACTGTTATATAAGTAGCTGCATTCACGGTTTCGAAGGTAAAAAACGCAGGAAAACAGTGGGATAAAATTTAGTCTCATGTCTATTATCAAGGCTCATTCTGATTAGTTTTTCTAGTCGGCGATTATTGGTATTCTTCTCTCGTTTGCTACTGGATTCAAGGAAAACAGCTAGATTAAAAGAAAATGTGAGCGTTTTGGGTAGGCAAAATTAGCAATGATCACAGAAGTGATTTTCGTTATGTGAAAAATATGATTTTCGATCGTAATTGAATCGTATACTTTTTTGAAGTGTAATTTGAGTGTAATTTGTATTGTTTCAGCGCCAGGATGCGTGCGGGGTTGTGGTGTGCGCTCGCGCTCACCCTGCTGGCGGTCAGCGGCGCTCTCCGACCCACTCAGGTATGTTTTTTTTAAGTCCATGAGCTCATACCGCCTTCCCGCTTCTTCCATCGGACATCCAGACGTAAGGCTGGCTACCATGCTTACCTGTTCGAAATTCCTCTTATTCGAACCAAGCGCTTTTCATCGTCTTTTATAATGCGCACTGCTAAGGTTTGGAGTTCCCTGCCGACGTCTGTATTTCCGAGTTCATGTAACCTGGACCTATTTAAGGCACGAGTGAATAGGCATCTTTTGGGTGAGCTGGCTTCACCGACTGCCTCATCTTTGATACCTGGCTAGATGCTGGCCAAGAGCAATCCCATTTTTAGGGTTCCGTAGTAAATAAGGAAAAAAAAAACAACGGGTTGCACTCTGGGAGTGCCGGCAGAAGTGAAAACTCAATAAAGATAGTAAATGGGTCATTGTCAGATTTAGGTGCGCGTCTTTTCGGTGGACAGGATATGCCAAAAGTTAAGGGCTACAAAGCTTAATTTTCGATTGATCTGATAACCCGCATAATCTGTAATTCCGTGTCTATAAATCCATGTAATAAAAACGTAAATTACATGCACACAAGCCGTTAACTATTGTCCACCGAATGGACAACTTTTGTTTTTCCGACTGACAATGACCCAAATAACAAAGATATTCATATCGGTATCGGTATCGGTATCCGTATCCGTACTCATACTCATGTTCATATTCATATTCGCATAATCAATTTACATATATACATAATATGTCCCGAGTATCATTGTGTCTTACGCATCCTGAGTTTAGCTGATATGACACCTCCTAACATCGCAATCACGATTACTAGGAGCGGTCAACTAGCTGGTCTTAGAATCTTAGAATCTGTCGCGAGTTCAACAAATTTTCCCCCAGTACAAAAGTGCTCAGCGCCGCTAAAGAAGTTTTCACTTCAAAAATTGTAAGCAATACTACTACCTATTTCCCATTTTTATTTCTTTAGATTCGTTGAGTGTGCTCAGGAACTCCATGAGCTCATACCGCCTTCCCCCTTCTTCCATCAGATATCCAGACGACGTACGACTGGCTACTTTCATTACCTGGTCGAAATCATCTTTTTTTTAATAATGTGTACTGGTTTGGTATTCGAATGGCGTATGTAGGTACTTCCAAGTTCAAATAACCTGGACCTTTTTAAGGTACGAGTGAATCTTCTGGGTGAGCCCGCATCACCGTCGGTCTCATTTTCAATTTAAAAAAATATATATGACTGGTTAGAATTAGGCGTTTATTTAAGAAAATTTAATTTAGCTGTTTGCTCTAAGGAAGAACGAAGAACCCAACTTTGGTGTATTTTGAAAATTAATTTTATTTTTTAGGAAATATTATATTATTATTATCTATTCATTTAATGTGACTCGTTTACTTTATTTGTCTATTCTAACAGAATCGTGCTCTATCAAGGTCATATGGGCCCCATTACCCTAATGTGCCCAGGGCCTCAAATTGGTTAAAAACGGCCCTGTGCGTTTCCGTTACTTTCACCCAGTGCCTTGAACGCACAAACGCGTTCATAATATTTAGTGACTTTCGCCCTGTGCCTTAGTTCCTTAGACTTAGAATAGTCGGATGAACTTGCATCTACCATCTACCTACTGTGACATCTTAAACTTAACTCCTAAGGAAACTTGAGGCGCTGGGAGTCCGTGGGTTGGCTCATGACTGGTTCTCCAGCTATCTTACCAACAGACAACAAGTGGTAAAGATCGGGGAGTCCAAGAGCAGCAGAGATCGTATCTGCTTTGGCGTCCCACAGGGCAGTATTCTCGGCCCAACGCTTTTTGTCACTTACATTAATGATATTCTCCTACAGTCCATTCCTAGCTCAGAAACAATATGTTATGCCGACGATACCGTAGTACTTTTTAGCAACAACACTTGGGAGGAGACATACCGGTCAGCTGAGGTAGGACTAGCTAGAATATCGAACTGGCTCGATAGCAACCTTCTCACACTAAATGTGAATAAGAGCCACTACATTTCGTTTTCGAAAACGGTAGTATCCTCTCCGCCGGATTCAATTCAACTTAAAATGCACTCCTGTGGAAATTTCGGTGGAAGCTGCTCGTGCGGCACTTTAAGCAGATGTACCACAGTAAAGTATCTAGTTCTAATATTGGACGAACACCTGTCCTTCAAATGTCACATAATAGCTCTCTCTAAAAAAGTTAGGAAACTGATTTATTTGGTAAAACGTCTCCGGGACTGCTCACCTCCTGAGGTTCTACGTGTAGTATACCATGCGCTATGCCAATCAATAATTCAATATGGTATAGCAGTCTGGGGTAGCGCTGGTAAGACGGCGCTTCTTGACCTTGAACGCGCGCAACGGGCGGTGATCAAGGTAATGTTAAGAAAACCCTTTAGGTTTCCTACCAACACTCTATATCAGCAAACAGGTTTCCTTAGAGTACGCCAATTGTTTATCATGAATGCTGTTATTCGAGTCCACAGAAGTACCGCAAAGTCTCCTCTTGTTGACGCCATCATGAGCAGACGCATATATCGAGTTCCCATTCCCACAGTCAGATCGGCACACGCAAAACGCTCCGCATATTTCATTCACCCTTTTGTATATAATGCTGTGTGCAAAATCTGCGACATAAAACAGTGCAATATATACAAAGTTAAGTCAACTCTAAAGAAATGGTTTGCCACTTTGTCGTATAGTGACACGGAGGATATCTTACGTTCCTGTTATTAAATGAGGTTGCTATCTAAACACACACACACACACACACACACACACACACACACACACACACACACACACACACACACACACACACACACACACACACACACACACACACACACACACACACACACACACACACACACATATACACACACACACACACACACACACATATACACACCCTCACCCAGACTCACGTTTTTGTAAAGCTCATGTCGTGCTACTTATGTGAAGTATGATGTTCATGTGATTTGTAAACCGACTCGGTGGGTCCCAAGATACAGGCTCAGCCTAGTTTGGGGCTCAACGGATATTCGTATCATTTGTAATTTGTTTTCATGTGTTTTTGGATAATAAAGAATTTATTATTATTATCTCTTTATTAATTTTCTTTCTCAGGTTAGATTTATTATAATATTTCTATAAAAAGTAAAATAAAAAATACATTTACAAAACATAAAAACATTAACCTAGAGTGCCGCCGGCAGCGAGGCAGGGCCTAGGCTACCGGTGGTTAGGGCGACAGAGACAGGAACCTCCTGACTATCCGCGCCGTGTCCAGGAGTACCGCTTTCTGTATCTGACCCTTGACCCAGCCATCTAGCGAGAGTCTCTTGAGGTGTTGGTCGAGACTCTTCGCTATTAGACCGTTCGCAGAAACGACTATCGGGACAATGGTCGTTGAATCAACATCCCACATGGCGGTTACCTCGTGGGCCAAGTCTAGGTACTTGCTGAGTTTGTCCTTCTCGGCCTTCACGAGGTTCTCGTCATGGGGGATGGTGATGGTGGTGTGTTATTATTATTATTATTATTAAACTTCCCGAGGCAATTTCCCACATTTTAAATTGAATAATGGTAATAAAGTTATTCTTTTCAGAAGTCATAATTTACTATATTTTTTTAGTATGACAATGGGGAAGTTTATACGGAAAGGTTAAGATGCCACAGTAGGTATATAGTACATGAACAGTATTTTATTGTTTACTTTTATCTATAAAAAATCTTTCTCGGATTGGCGTGTTAACTCGTCAAATTTGAGTACAAATTATAATCACGCCCTACTGAAAGGGTTACGTGATTTGTACACAAATAATTATTTCAGTCAGGAGACTAATAAAATTAAGTTGTATATATAATATCATTTATTTATTTTTGACTAACTTATTTATGAGTAGTATATTAAGGTGAAGAGGTGGGCAACGTATTGAAATCGAGGTGTTTTTGTGCAGAATATTTGAAGAATATATTGAACGTAATGACCTGCAAAGTACATATTTAGGACACGCATACCCTTGAGTATTTGCTGTTGTAGTTAGTTTGTTCACATACATTGTAATTACGACAAAAAACCACGCTTAAGAAACATTAAAAACAAAATGTGTGCAAGCATTATTCGGTTACGACAGAATTCTAAGTTTCCAAATTAAGCTCAGTTATTTTTGAGGATTTAACCTATTTTCTGTTGTAGTTAATAATCGTCTTAGTATTGTAATATGAATTTCAAACTTGAAAACTTTGCTTCGTATAAAATGGTAGGCGCTTATTCTAGCGCTGAAGTAAATTACTGCCAGTCTTGATCATGACAGTGAATATTTTTATGAAAAAGCAAGTAAAATGTATATAAAAATGTGTAGTATTTTTTTTAAAAGCAAAAAGTTACTTTTCAAATCTCACATATTACCTACATATGTGAGCCGTGAACACTCGTCAAATTTTTCTACCCACAAATATGAAAGTGAATGCGACGTTGCGACTTCGCTTCGCTCGAGGCACAGCGCTGTTGTCAGATATTTGTTTACTTATCTAGTTTGGAAGTTTGCACCGAGCTTGAGCCGATTCCCGTTGCACAGAGTAGTGCGGACACATAGAGACATACAACCTGTAAGACAGTTTTATTTATACTTATCTATTATAGTTGGAGTTTTAAGAGGCCGTATAACACTTGTTGTTTCAATACTACTCCGATTCATTTTGCAAATGATCATGAGGATCCTGACATTTGTTTACGTTTGTAAAATGATATTTGATTTGACTTCGCTATTTATTTGTATTGCCATCGTTGTCCTTAATTCAATTTGTACCTATACTATAATTTTTGTATTCAATATCGATATCAATATTTGTGGACAATCTTACACAAATCAACCTAGTCCCAAACTAAGCAAAGCTTGTACTATGGGTACTAAGCGACGATATACATACTTATATAGATAAATAGATACTTAAATACATAGAAAACATCCAAGACCCAAGAACAAATATTCGTGCTCATCACAAAAATAAATGCCCTGTAGCTCTAGTATAAGTTTTTTCGAAACATTAACTAATTCGCCCAGCACTTTGGGAACGTTACCCACTGGCGGTTTTTTAGATTACGGTTTTTATTAGGTATATTTAGGTTATTTTTAGGTTTGTTTTAGTTTTATTTTAATTTGTTATTTTATAATTATATCAGGTAGGGTATCTTTCGGATTGTATGATGACGTTATTTTGGTGATTTATTCACAGTCTATCTCATAATTTGGTAATAAATGAACTTAGGTACTAATTCGAACGCGTTTGCATTTTGTCTCAAAATGTATGAAAGTGGTATGAAAACGTGAACAGCGCCTCTGGTGGTCAGTTGGTCACTAGTGGAAACTAAAACAGCGAGTATTTTAACATTTGTTGCTAACCGATGAACGCGCGTATTTCAAACTCGGTGAGAGCGTTTTCATACATTTTGAGACAAAACGCAAACGCGTTCGAATTAGTTAATGTTTCGAAAAAACTTATACTAGGGCTACCGGCTTCGTAGGCAGGGTCACTACCAACTAAGCTAAAGCAGTCGTCGCGCGCGTATTCAATTATGTTAAGAAGATCCTTATTAGGTGAATATTTTCATTTCATTATCTCATTATTCTCTTTATTTATTTATATCTAACTTGACGAACATTATGTGAATTCTTATATTTTTGACATCGATGCAAACTTATATTGTAAATTACATTAATGAAATAAATGAATCTGAATCTGATGATGGTCCACCAAATGACAATTTATCCATTGAACCTGAACCGTAAGTAAGTAAAAACAGAATAATAGTGTATTTAAAACAGTTCGTTTTTGTAAATACTAGTTATAAACTCATTTAAAAAAAAAACAACTTATCAGCGCACCGGTACCGTGTTTTATTTCGAACGCGGCGTTCCAAACAAAACAAAACACGGCGCCGGTATGCCGTCTGCTCGCCGCCGTGCGGACTTCACGAAATTAGACTTGAAGGGAATAACAATAGCAACTATGAAAAGTGATATCACATTATTGACCGAGGGTTGTAATGAGATTCAGTTATATAAGTAATATTACAACCCAGCAAACTAGGGTTATCATGGTTTGCTTTCGGTAAGCATGATTTGCTTTCGGTAAGGTTTGCATTGATATATAACTGGGCATTGTCCACCAGGTGGTGTGAAAACATATTTATGACCTCGATTGTACACTCTTAATAATTGTACGGTTTTGCATATCCCTTAATTATTGTAAAAGTTATATTCCAAAAACTAAAGAAAAGTTATATTCCAATAAAGCATTTATTGGCTTTTTTATTATCGCAATAATAAATATCAAATTCTGTTTAGATCATAAATAGGGATATACAGTCAACCAATTTGATTTCTGGGGCACTTCGTACCTTGTCGCAGTTAGAATCAATATTATAGCTGCTAGAGCTATCATATTAATATCACTGTGACAAGGTACCAAGTGGCCTAGAAATCAAATTGCTTCACCGTACCTAATACGTGTGTTCTTCTGGAAACTTTATTTGGCGAAGTAAAGCCAGTAAGTACCTTTTTTTTATAATCATCATCACAGGAAAACTTTATTCAATAACTAACGATATTCGTACAGTACCTAATGGTACCTAACTTATTTAGAATTCCATTTTTCTGTATTCTTTGTTGAAAATAAAAAATATATGTGAAGGAATTATTTCGATACGTCCTTTAGTTTCCAAGATATTGAATTTTAAAGTGACGCGCGACGACCCGCCTTCGTGACGTCATAGTGCAACACTCGCTATACACGCGCTCACTCCGTTCGCGCGCTTCCGTACGTACTAGTGATTTTGCAGACCTATTGACATTCTCCATTGAGAACGGATAGTAGGTACACTACCCTTTCTCAATTTGATCTCACTACCGTTGATTTGGAATTAGTGCATTAGTGAAGGAATATGAATCGTAAATTTGACACTAACTAATAGGTGGTACTACCTGCGAATAATAAATATTCGTGGCTTTTTTTAAATCTGCCTACCCTGTCTAAAAACTCTGTGCACGCCACTGCTACTACGTAGTACGTAGTAGGTATGGTTGACGAAATATAAGCTGCACCGATTCGCCATACAAGTTGTTCGAGGAATCGGGGCAGCTTATATTTCGTCAACTATACAACAAAAAAACAACGAGCCAAATATGAATGTTTCTTCAGTCTTCATATTGTTTCATCTGATACAAACACTACTCTGCGTAGTTCACCAGGCAATCCGAGCGCCATCTACTGACGCAACAGCGGAACAGGTCGATTATCAAGGCAGCCCGTTTACAAGCGAATCGAGCTAACGCGATCATTGTTGAACAGATGTCGCTTGGGTCGGCTATCGGCAGTCGTTAAGTGGTCAAGGTCATTCACAGTACCCCGGGCCTTAAAAGAAGGATTAAATACGATTACCTATAACTTGATAGCGATTTGTTTAACTTCTTCAATCACTAACTGGTAAACAAATTGGTGAAGTACAATCGTCTACAAAAAGATGTATCCATTTTTTTCACCTTGAAATGGATGCACGTTGTAGATATCTTCCTGATTTCATGTATTGGCCCAGGCTAAGTGTTGTTTTCTCCAACAATTGACATCCATGTTGAAAATACCTCTGTCCTGACTTTTTCTCAGCATGAGGACGTGGCACAATTGTATGCACTATGTACCTGCAAAACATAACATTAAATAATGAAATGAGAGCGTAGGAGGTATGTGTGTATTTTTGAAATTATGTCCCTAATTATCTACTATACCTATTTCAAAGACAACACGAAGAAGAGTGGGCTTCATATTCGTTTATCGTATAGCTCACGTAGTTCAATACTCAAACGTTTATATTGCTAAGTAATCAACTGTTTTCGTTGATATTCATTTATGTATGAGCTGCATAACCACCCGGCAAAACAGACTACCTACCTAAATAAATCAATTGATTGGAATATAAATATAACATCGCATAGGTGTGAACAGGGATAGTAAATAATGAATTAAAAAATACTTACTTTACTCGGCGGCGTATCTGATAACTGCTTTTCACAAGAATAATGCAGAAAATCTTATAATTAATTAAGATTGTTTTATTTTCAATATGTTGACACGTTATTGACACACGTGTTATTTCAATATTTAAAAATAACCATGGCAACCATACGACCATAGAGTATTATAAAATCTGTGACCATAGAGTTGAAAATTAAATTTTTACGATAAATTGTAACGTTCCTTTTCATGTTCAGCTTTGATTAAGGCGAGATTCTTCCATTGCGTAACACGCGTGAGTTTGCATTGACCATCCCACTCTCTACGGAACTGTGCGCGTAATTTTCGTAAATTTTTAGTACATTTTTGGGTGAGAAAAATACATGGCTTACTATATTAACAATATTAATCCCGACGTCCCTCATACCATCAAATACGTGTATTTTAGTATTATTTTCTACTCATCATGTTACCTAAGATTGAAATAAAATGAGTTTTATCTACACACATATCATAAATCCTCTAATGGTACTGACTCTGGGACATATACTTTCATAAGTGAAGTACATCACTGCAAGCGATGGTTGGATCATTGCCTTATAACGCGATCCGTAATATCATCGGTGCGCAATGTATATGTTAAATACGATGTTACGTGGTCCGACCATTTTCCTCTCATACTAGAATGCAATCTTAATTTTCTAACACCTAGATTAACAAATATACCTAGTGCGCCAAAACAACAAATAGTATGGGGGGAAAGAGGGGCGGAGCAGGTGGCCCGTTATAGCGAGGAATGTCAAAAAGGGTTAAATTCCATTGACTTTCCTGTGGAGTTTAGACTTTGCGCTGACAAGTACTGCAGTGATACTAGCCATAGGCAGGTGATTGACCAAATGTATATGAAAATTGTATCTGTTATACGGGCGGCCGCTATTGCTAGTAGTAAAATTAAAAAAGTAAAATCTAGGAATCAGATAGTGGGGTGGAACAAACATGTAAAAGATTCTCATGGGGCAGCCAGACTGAAGTTCCAAGAGTGGATGCTTTATGGTAGACCAACCGAAGGACGTTTATTTAATGAGATGTGTGAATCGCGAAAGATCTTCAAATCTCGCCTTAAATGGTGTCAAGATCACCAATTACAAATCAAAATGGACATATTAGCTTCACATCACTCCAAAAAAGATTTTCGGTCATTCTGGAAGGCTACCAATAATGCGAGTTTTCAGCCTGTCTGTCCTGTGAGTGTTGGTGGTAAAAGTAACTTTAAGGATATTGCCAACCATTTTAAAGCACACTTCGTAGTAAAATCTCCTCTGGGGGCATCGCGGCAGGAGGTGGGCAGTGCTGGGGCTAACACGCAACCGGCTGAACCTGGTTTCACCGCTCGGGAGGTAGCCAAGGCTATTCGCTCGATTTCTCGTGGTAAGTCACCGGGTCATGATGGTCTCAGCATTGAACATCTTCAGCATGCGGGTCCTCATATATCTAGAGTACTAGCAATGTTCTATACGCTGTGCGTTAGGCATTGCTACTTGCCCGAGGACTTGATGAGGACAATTGTAATACCAGTTGTAAAAAATAAAACTGGAGACTTGACAGACTCTGGCAATTATAGGCCTATTTCTCTCGCGACCATTGTAGCGAAAGTTTTTGACAGTATGCTTAATTCACAAATAAACAAATATGTGCGGCTAAATCACAATCAGTTTGGTTTTCGTCCTGGATTGTCCACTGAGAGCGCAATACTGTGTCTTAAGCATACTGTCAAATACTATTTGGATAGGAAGACTCCAGTATACGCTGGATTCCTAGATCTGTCTAAGGCTTTTGACCTGGTCTCTTATGATATACTATGGAAGAAGTTGGAAGCCATTAAACTGCCTACTGAAACAGTACGGATACTCAAGTATTGGTATGGAGGCCAGGTCAATAGCGTTAGATGGGCGGGTACTTTGTCGGATCCCTACAGATTGGAATGTGGAGTGAGGCAGGGAGGGTTGACCTCGCCCACGCTCTTTAATCTGTATGTGGATGGACTTCTGGACGCGCTGGGTAAAATGCATGTTGGCTGTCATATTGACTCAGTATGTGTTAACAACATCAGCTATGCGGACGACATGGTTTTACTCAGTGCGTCCGCCTGTGGTCTACGAAAGTTGCTTCAGGTTTGTGAAAAGTATGCCATTGAACATGGGCTTAGATATAATGTAGCCAAAAGCCAGTTCATGGTGTTCGAAACCGGAGGTAACCGAGTGGACGAGGTGCCTCCCATTTGTCTCAATGGGGCTCCACTAGAGAGGGTGCGGAGTTTTAAATATCTAGGTCATATTGTCACAGCGGACCTAAAGGACAATATGGATATTGAACGGGAACGGAGGGCTCTGTCAGTGAGGGCTAATATGATTGCACGTAAGTTTGCGCGGTGTACAAGGGAGGTTAAAACAACATTGTTCAGAGCATACTGCACCTCCCTGTACACGTGCAGCTTATGGAGGCACTACACACAAAGGGCCTACGGAGCCCTCCGCGTCCAGTTTAATAACGCTTTCCGGGTGCTGGTGGGGCTGCCCCGCTTCTGTAGCGCATCAGGGATGTTCGCAGAAGCACGCATAGACTGCTTCCATGCGACCATGCGCAAGCGGTGTACATCCCTGGTGCGCCGGGTGCGGGCCAGCCCCAACCCCATCCTGCAATCGATAGCGGACAGGCTGGACTGTCCATATGTGAGGCACTGCTGTCAAATGCATGTGTCCAAGAGTACATACTTTGTGTAACAGTTAAAGTTACTAAAAACACTGTTATTTTAATTGTTACACAGAGTATGTTACATAAAATCATTAGAATTAGGTATAGTACTAACAATAATCATTATAATAATTAATTTTACTAACAAGAATTTATGTATGAGTCCCATGTTGCTCGAAATAAATGTTTCAATTTCAAAATTTCAATTTCTAATATGCGTTCGGAAACCGTAGAAAATGACTCTCATTTCAACATTCAATGAATTTATGGCAATTTTCTTATCTGTGGCTAAGGCTACAGCAGTAATATAATTTTTAATTTTAATCTCATATATGATGTTAAAATATAAAAACGTCAAACAAAACTGTCAAAATTTAAATGTCAAAGTGGACATGTCCCTATTCTAGTATCACTGAAAATTCAAATTCAGTCGATGCCAAATGTCAGCTCGATGTTTTTTTAGTATATATCGCACGAAATTTGAGCTAGAACGACATGATCACATCAGAATAGGGACTCTTCACTTTTTAAAATAACATTCAGGTATCGGTTGCCAGTTCTGATTTCGATATTTCCGCAACCGTGCAAAAAAGGTTGTATTAACACAATTATTGTATTTATTTACAACGGTTTCTGAACCCATCTTAGAGTAGTTATAATATGTGTGTAGATAAAGTAATGTATGCAACTGTACATAATTAGGCATTAAAACACTCGTGTGACCTTATTATGAAACTCGCCTTCGGCTCGTTTCATAAAACACACTCATTATGTACCAGTTGCATAAACTACTATTAAGATAGAAAATAGAGGTATGTTTGGATTTTTTTTCTATCGAACAAAGTTTTGCAAATTGTGTAACGGACATCCGACGGCACAAGATAAAGGTCTCAAATATAACATCGTATTTTTTTTACATTTTTAATATGTAGTATTTCGAAATAAAACCGTTTACCAAATCAGATTTTTACTATAATCCGGCCTTAATTGTATTGGGAAAGATGAAATAAAAACGAAACCTGCTTGAGACGGATTACACAAAATTTGTCGACATCAAATATAATAGGAGGCAGCACTTTCTACGCCAAATTCACGCGAAACTGGTCTTTTCTTTAAGTTTCCTCCCCCTGTCCATCACTCTTGGCCATTAGGAATTTTGAAGTAAACTGTCACCGTATTTAGGGACAATAAGAACTACTTTCCATGAGAATTTATTTGAAATATGATCTTTACGGAAATCGGTCAGTCTGGCTATCCGATATTGGACTTTGGAAACGCTTTTTTAGGGACAATAAGAGCTACTTTCCATGAGAATTTATTTGAAATATGATCTTTATGGAATATCTTAGGATTGACTTAGAACAGTTAGAACCTTGGCTTTCTAAGAAGACCAGCTGGGGACCCCTCGTAACATAGCAATCACCATACTAGGAGGGGTCAACTAACCTGGTCATAGAATTTATCGCGAGTTTATACATTTTTCCCCAGTACAAAAGTGCTCAGCGCCGCTAAAGAAGTTTTCACTTCAAAAATTAAAAAAACTAAAAAATAAATTAAATTAAATTAAAAAATAAAAATAAATTAAATTTTGTTCAACTAATAGATCGCAATCTACGCGAATTCAGCTGAATTCTGTATTATAATATGATATGATGGAAAAACCCTAATACATAAGTATTAGGGTTTTTCCCAAACAAAAGCTAATCCAATTTAGTTCTCACTTTGACTTAAATAAATAGTATAGGTATTATAACTCAGATCCCCGGCATGTCAAGGGGATATCATGTCTCTATTTTATGTCAATTAAGACAGATGTGACATGCTTTCTATACTTTTATACGTGACACGAGGATCACAATCAATTCGTCAAACGTCCCATAAATCGTGCACAAGGCTATAAATTAACTGAAACTGCAAGTTATCTGTCACCACACTGTAATGCGCCTTTAGCTTCGTTTTAAAAACCAACGACAGTTGCATGTACATACCACGTCTTAACATAATGAACAATTACGCTAATTAACAATTCTAATTTCAAATATCACGTTAAAACTTGCGTGCGGCGTAAATTCACTACCACACTTACCTAAACAGCTGTATCTGGTGATGACGTTGTTTTGTAAAGGAAACTTTATTTTATACAGATCAAGGTTGCTTCTTAATTAAGCAATGGATTGAAATACGATGTTAAGAAAATAATTAGGCGAAATAGCGAAGATCTTTGAATGAAACGGCCTATAGAAAGTGGGGTTGTTGCTCTGTGGTAAATTCATTCGAAATGGCCGCCACGGATCAAATATGATTTAATCAGTGTTTACTGTTATGACATTGCGGAGAAAACGTTACGTATTCTGTGTTAATTGTTAGATTACGGATTCTACCGGTATTCTGTTACAATTATATCAACCTCGTTACAATTATTATGGGTTCGTAGTGCAAGATAGGTCGAGCATATTTGGAGCAGCTCAACCTTATAGAAGAACGGAGCCTTAATAACATCATTATTACTTACTTGTCATTATGTTTCTGGAACTGCGTAAGTTCGCCAGAGCTCTGTACTTGTGATTTTTCTAGAGTCACATGCGTCCTAGCCATAGCCATAAGGTATTTATTAATATTAATTATTGCACAAACAATATTAAGTATAAAGGGGGCTAGTGTTTCCTCTTGGTTGCAAGGTCAGATAGCAGTCGCTTTCGTAAAAACTAGGGTTGAAATGTGGTGTTGGCGATCGGCTAATGGCCTATCACTGTCGTTATACCATTACCGAATACTGTTGATTGGTAGGTAACGAAAACTGAATCCTGAGTATACGTACCTGCAAATTACATTGCACACCTATTTATCCAACTGATTTGGTTTCTGAATCTATACATTGGTACCTGCAAGTCTCGTTGCACACGTATTTTCCAACTGATTTGGTTTCTGAATCTATACTTACCTGATGCCTATATACGAATCTTCGCGACAATCACTGCAATATCACATTCTCTCCATTTGTAAACCTACATTCAAGACATTAGGAACACAACACAATACATACTTGTATATACATAGTAAATAATGTTATTATGGCTGTGGTCTTCTGCAAGGCGGAGGTACTTCCCCAGTCGGGCTGCTCAAAAATCCAGAAAATGACAATTTGACAAATAAATCCTCAAATGTTATGAAGGGTCTGCAACTCGCACGTGACTCCTTTGGAATTGGGAGCGTCTATAGGCCGCAGTGTCCGCTTACCATCAGGTTGACCGTACGCTAGTTTGCCACCGTCGTTGTATAAAGAAAACTACATTAAAATTCTCAATTTTAACAATGTTGTTTCCGTAGCGTCGTTTTTGAAAACAGGCAACATCAGGAGATCATTGATCTTACTCTAATCAAAAATGCGGCATGCTCAATTAAACAAGTTAATGTCAATACAGAGACTGCAACCACGTAAACATGTAGACTCGCTTTCAAGCCACATTTGGTCATGCTATAATCGAAAGTATCGTGCAAGTAATTTGTAGGAATACTCAGCTGTTAGCCTGGTTAATGACTTTATGATTTATTAACATTGCAAGTTGTTACAATAAATCTTTATACCTAGCGCATTTTATTTTCGTGTATAGCAGTGGCGGCGGCGAGTCAAAAATATTCTTAGGGAAGCCGGAAATAAATTGCCTATCTTATTCTTCATGAAACGTAGTAAAAGAACCGGTCTAGCTGAAAAATAGGCAAGCCGGTGGGAATCGAGTTGTATGAACGCTTCGCCACGTAAGCGATCAGTAAAACACGCGACGTTCAATCTGGACGAAAGGGAACCCTGTCATAAATCACTTATATATGTAAAAGCAAGGTAAGAAATGGCGCCCTCCCGCGTCTCGCAAAAGAAGACTAAAGGGGATCATCGGGGTTGCGAGTGCTCCATGTTGTGGGGGCCGCGGCACTAGTATCCCTAGTCTCTGCCGCTCCAGGATGTGCCAGTGCATTCAGTATGATATCCTGGAGTAGGTACCCCGCATGAGAGCGTAGAGAGCGGTGACCGTGGAGTTTTTAGTATCTAATACCACATAACCCGTCATCTCCAGACGACTAAGTAAGTTAAGTAAGGTAAGTTTTCTCCACAGGTGCCCCTCACTTTTAAGGCGTCAAGAAACACGGGCATCCAGCTGAATGGATTCGAATCGATAACTCGCCCTCTCTATGATTTAATATCTCTGATCACAGCGCAGGAGCGCTTAAAGTGGCCCATTCATGCCACAGCACGCTATTACTGATTGCGATTCACGGTAATTTCGTTTGACATTACGGCAACTTGGCAACGGCTTAAGAGAGAGACGCTTGTATTTAAGAAAATTACTGCATGTTTCACGATTTAAGTAAAGACTTTAGAAGTACTTCTACGTAGGTACAATATGTATGTATCAATGTAAATTTTTTTTCATTGGCTTGTTACATATGTGAATAGAACAGAAAAGAATATAATAAACATATAATCGCAGCACTTACAATGTATACAGTAACTATAACAAAACAAAGAGTAGGAAAAAATAAAAATAACACAATAAATTCAAAAACAATGGACTATAATAAATATTGTGTCAATTTCCTTCGACGCAATAAACCGCACTCAAGTTAGTTCATCCGCACAGCAATCCCCTATCCCAGTCCAGTCATTCCGGGACAAATCCTAAACCAAAATCTCACCTCAGGTGAACTCCTCTCGATGACGATATTGACGATATGTTATGTACATTCGACGTCAAAGTTATGTTTACACTTTAGCACCTTATTCCACTGTAACAACAGGCAAATCTTTGATACCTATCGACTGTAACTTCTGCAACATTTGGCATCGTCAACCATCCGACTCAACACGAATTCAGTAAGTATGCTTAGCACCTTAAGCTAGTGCGTGCGGTAAAGATGATTACCCGCTATTGGGGGCATTAGGGCTCACCTCAATAACGTTTAACATTTTGAAACATTTATACGTTGTTAAAAAGCTTTACTGATTTGACAATGTTTTATATTCAGATGACACAAGTAATTGATAATACCTATGAAGTGATTAAAGGAAACGATGCTCGAAAGTTTTAAAAAGCTACAGACATAAGTATTTTTTCGTTTTATTGTGTGTAGAATTTAAGCGAAAAAACCCCGTTTAGTTTATCGATTTGCAGTGACTGGAGTGGAGTCACTGTGTCGACAGCAGAAGGGATAAATTTACGTCCCTCGCTCTCAAGACAGAGTATCCTCGGGAGCTCTGGCAAACTTGCTCAACTTCAGGAACACAACACCACATACTTGTTTAGTAAATTTACCTACAGGTTACCATACCATGGACAACTAAACTCCATGTAAATCGACGTAAAAAGTCCGTTTGCCATTGACACAGAATTGATCGGCTGCAGGCTGCAATCGCATTAGTTCCGAGTCCGTATTGGCCTGGTTGCTCTCAATGGCCGCTCTTGTTCAACGTGTTGCACGTAATTTTTGTAATACACATGTTGCAGGCAGTTTATATCATAGTTCACGCCTTAAATATAATTATGAATAACGCCGATACCACCCGATACTGTTATGTTAAGGCGTAACTTGCGCGCGGTCTAGTAAAAATGAAATATTTGAGGTTCTGAAATGTAGGCATCACGACATTAACAATTTCATTGTTTGCTGTTTCTTAGAACAATAAATACTATGTCTAAGAGAAAATCTTATTGTCTAGCCAATTTTCGTAAGTTTTCGCACGCTAGACACTGCGTAGTACAGCACTTCACGTAAAAAACCAAGTCTCCGGTGTCGTCGTTATTTGCGAGCTAGAATTTTGCTTCTAATGACAGTATTTTTTTTATAGGGTATTCTATCTTGCTCACTCATAGGTATACCTTCCCTACCTACTCTGAACCTTACTTTTATGAGTTGTAAAAGCCGAATAAGACTAACAAAAGAACGTTAAAGTATCAAGATCAACTGTCGTGCTACCGGATCTTGATAATATGTCCAGCTAATTACGCGCCGAAGGTCAATTTATAGGTCAAATGTGGCACGTTGATATTTCGACTGTCAACTCTATAATATTAACAACTTTATTTTATTAGACTTTCTCGCGTTATTTTCCACGAAAGGTACGTACGTCTATCAAAGTTCTAGCACTTCTAGCGTTCTTGTCTTTGTCTGAAAACATGTCAGGCAAAACTCCACTTGAGTTTAGTACCACATTAGTGCGAAGTCTGTGCTCATAATTATCACTGTCTGCAAATTTAGAAATACAGGAAAAATCCTCCTGCAAAAAAGCAGCTCCTGGAAAAAGCATCCTGCTCGGTGCCTACATTTTTAAATTTTTCCTTTATTTCTTCATTTGTAGTTTGCGTTAGCAGAGGATTGATTAGCAAATTTTTTTCCACACAAAAACGTGCTTCGGGCGCCAACCTTTTCCACCCCTTCAGCTTGAAATTACTACTGTCTCTATCGCACGCAAGAATATTCCGGAATGCCTGTTCTCGCTCGCACGATAGGTTCACTTCACAATCACTGTCTGTGTCGTTTGCTCTTAAAGCTTGTGCTGAGCTTTACCCACATCATGGTACTCCTGGGATTTGTGGGCCATTTTACGGAAAGTTATACACTCGACTTTTTTTTTAATTTTGATAAAATCGGGATATTTCTACTCAGAATCGAAAGCATTTTCGAATGATATAGGGGAAAAAAAGTGTCCTAAGATTTTTTATTCCATTCCGTTACCGTTCTCATACTAAGCTTGTAATGGTTGTATGGTGGTAACGGAATGGAAAATCTGGAAATTGTATGAAACATTTGGGACACTTTTTTTCTCCTATAAGGTTCGAAAGTGCTTTCGATTCTGAGTAGAAAAAACCCGATTTTATCAAAAAAAAAGTCGAGTGTATACGTACAACTTTCCGTAAAATGGCCCTTGTACGTACCAGTATTGGGTATCTAAATCGTTTTGAAAAAATGTGAATAATGTTGACTGAATAACTCTTCAAACACAGTTAATAACATTCAAAAACTACCTAATTTACATTGTGTACGGAATATTTATTGACATCCACAGCATTTAGGAAAACAAGTGGACTGATAAACAGGTAGCGAATCATGCATTAATCACGTGAGGCTCGAAAGGGGAGAGGGAGAGTGTCCGGAAATAATCACCGAATTATATCAAAATTTACAAGGAGAGAGGGAGAGAGGGATCTAGTGAGATATCAATTGGATCTTTTTTCGTTGAGTGTACATCACTAAAAACGCAACAAAAAATGTATGCGTGTCAGAACCAGAACCATTATTGTTTAAAGATGATTTTGGATAGGTGGACGGGGGTGGTTAAAAATTTGCCAAAAAGCATCTCACGATTAATCTACGATCCCTGGGTAGATATTAGTACTTAACTACTTATTGCTTTTTGTATGATAATAGGTTCGATCACTATAGCCTCGCTTCACTTAAGTGCAGTAAAATAAATGCGGTACTTAACTTACTTGATGTGATGGAGCCATCGTACATTACGAAACCTAGGTTGCATTACCGCTCAATTTTGAACCTAACTATCATACCTAAATACCTATTGCAACCAAAAGTCAGAAGTAAGAGTAACAATACTGATGTTTATCTCGGTCACACGCGGTTTCAAAAAGGTTTTATTCCTTTAATTTTAAATGCAACACCTCTTATTTCAATAAAATGAAAGTATGTTTGCCAATTTGTAGAACACTAAAGCTGTCGGTTGGAAAGAATAATAGCAGGCTGTATTCAATCTTTTAATAACAGGTTGTCAAAAATAACTATGTAAGTATCGCCACTTTTGAAAATGAATGTTGTCACCAGGTAATCTGCCTATGCCGCGCGACGACAGCGCAGCGTTAAGCTGCAAACGCACTGAGCCACTGACAGCGGTGGCGGCGCGGTGCGGAGGCGGTACCGGTTGTAATATTCGAACTAATATGAAAGGGTCCCCACAGAACGCTTTTTTCCCGGCCGGTTTTCTGTGCGGACCCTTTCATATTAGTTCGAATATTACAACCGGTACCGCCTCCGCACCGCGACGCCCCGCCCCGCTACCGCTGTCAGTGCGTTTCGGGCTTTAGCGCCGTGACCTTCAGCCCTCGATATCCGTCCGTTACCCTATAACAACTGAAGGTTGAATCATTTTATAATTCCATTTGTTATTTTGTTGTATACTCTTCTTGACAATTTATTCAATAAATAAAGATCTTTGACTAGGTATATAGAAATAGATATAGATATATACAAGAATTGCTCGTTTATAAATTACAGCCCCATCAACATTGAAGCTGCGACCACACTCTGCTCAAAATACGGTGACGGTATACAGACGGCTCCTTGCAATACAGCCTTAGTAGTAGTTAGTAGTAGACGTGTGCGCCGCGCCGGCGCGCCGCCGCCGCCGGCCTTTTTGCCACGCCGCCGCCGCCGACAAAATGGCGTGAAATCGGCGTGAAATCGGCGTAACCTTGACTGAATGCCAAAGAGTCTTTTTATTACACAAAAGAGTATATTGAGTATAATTAACATTTATGTTTAATGTTTTTATTGCTTTGTTATTGTTTTAATGTATGTACACTTCTTATATTAAATTTGTTGTGTGACAGAACATATTTTTCTTCGTTTATATATACTATCAGGGCAGTCTGAACGCCTGAACCACATTGAGCGCCTGAGTATGGATCCGGCTGAAATAATCGTATTGGTATTGGTAGGCATCTATAGCCAAATAATAATAGCAAAAACAAAACTCTTATAGCTTCGTCATATCCATCTGTCCGTACGTATGCCCTGTAATGTCACAATCCTTTTACTCAGAAACAATTAAGAATTTTTAGAAAACATTTTTTTTGCTTTGGGATTAATATATTCATAAATCTAATATAATGTCCCCCTCCCCCTCCTCACTTAAAACTTCGTATCGATTTTTTTTTAAATATTAAAAATTCAAGTGAGTAATTTTTAAAATTCATCTATCACACTTTTAGGCTCACCTATTTTTGACGAACCAATAAACCCTGTCATTGATTGTAAATTTAACTTGTTCAATAATAAATCTGATTTACCATACTTGTATTAAACCCCCACATGGCCCTCGGTATTATTCGGTTCTGTTTGTTCACCCCAAAAGTCATGTATTTACTACGTAGTTGTCTCATTCGGAAATTTCCTGACAGCGATATGGCGAGCCTGAAGGAGGCCCGGAAAGCTTGGTGTGTTTCGTGCTGGGACAACAGAACTAGTGGGTATGGCATAAGACGATGGTAGGTAAGCATCCTGATGGAGTCACGTTGGAACCGTGAAAACTAGGGAGGGCTCTGGTGTGAAACACCGCATGTGCGCAATCCCACTTCCACGCAACTCGCTCCCAGGCCAGTTCTGGACCTGACGAAGCTCTCAAGCACCGCAAATACTCGTCTTTATTGTGTAACTACGAGTTTGCAATGCTTGCAGTGGACTCTGGACCCTAGCCGGCTAACATGAAGGCATTCATGAGAGCTTTGTTGTGGCGGCTGGTCGATACCTCGGGGGACCTGTCACTTTCCTCTCACAGAGAATCTCTCTGGCAAGACAGAGGGGTAACGCGGCTAGCGTTATGGGTTATGCCCCAGCATTTGTTAGCTATATCTGTCTCTCTTGAGTCGGTCCCTCATTCCTGAGGATCGTGATCACTTCTGGATTTCGCCGCCCTGAGGACTTGTCTCCAATGTCTCCATCGGTCTCGATCCATCGTAGCCCCCATCGCTTGGTGAAATTTGCTTGAGGATGTGGCTTCCTTAACCTGATCTGTCCATGTAGTTGATGAGCGTCCCCTAGCTCTGTTGCCTTCCATTCCACCAACCACGACCGGTTTCTCCGGACTATCAGCACCACTGCGCATTACGTGTCCAAAGTATGAAAGCAGCCACTGCCGACAAACAGTGGATAACCGTGTATTCGTTACGTCTATACCTAAGTAATTTTACAAACATACCAATACGATGTATTCTCGTGACTGTTTCTGTTTTATCTCCTAATAAATAAAATAAAAATACCTAAATAAAATAAAATTGGTCCGTTTGGCTGTCCAGGGTATCCTGAGCATTCGCCTCCAGTACCGCATATCGAATGCGTCTATTCTTTGTCGCTCCCTAACCAGTATTGTCCATATTTCTACCGCATTTTTGTTATATAGGGATGTGGTTTACTTGTATGAATACAGATTTATTATATTGATCTCAATTTTTAAAAAAGAATACGATTTATTTCGCATTTTTATTTACGTGACCTTCACGCCGATTTCACGCCGAAAGTACGCCGCCGCCGCCGATTTTTTGGCAAACGCCGCCGCCGATCATTTTTAAATCGGCGCACACGTCTAGTTAGTAGACAACTCTAAGATATTTTTTACATTCAATTAGGCGTCTGGAGATGCGTTTCCGAATGGCGTTGCTTAAAAGATTTTAATGTTTATGTACAGGTGTGATTATGTCCATAGTCGCCTGGCAGTACACGCGTCGCGCCGCCACACGTCGATAACTCGATACATAAACAAGGCCATAGATAAAGTGATCGTATGATAAATTGCGTGATACAATCAAGATGTGATAAAATCGGTGATCAATATCACATCCTGCGGCACTATCACAAAATTTAATATTAAAGTTCATCTTTGTCGGTCTAATAAGTGTGATAGAGCTGGAAGTTTAGCTAGATTGAGCTTCAATAGGTCGAAGATCTCACGGTTCGAAATAATAGCCACACGATAAAAAAAAATTGGTAGACTTTTCTGAAAATCCCATAGGTCCCTGTCCCTACAAATACTGCTACCGCCAGGGATCGGATACCGGTATTATTTTCAAACCGGTTTCGGCCATTGACCCCAAACCGAAATGAATAGCGTTTGTGGTTTCGTTCTTGTTTCTGGTTTTCGGCACTCAAAACCGGTTAGTGAAAGAACTGTTCTGGGCCCAATTTCGTTTCCGTGGAACGAAATTAACCGGTTTTCGACGGAGACAACCAGTCTTAACTCGAATTTTTGACAGAGGCCGCTAAGGGTTACTATCATTCGCAGCGGTAGTGCGCTGACAATTTATTTAAAAGCTTATTTGTAATTTATAATTTTATATTAAATTTTACCACTAGACCTGATGTCGAGGGTCTGATGATGCAGCCGGAACAGAGCCACGGAACTGCCTAACGGAAAGTGATAAAGTAGTCGAGTTTGGACTTGTTTGTTTTGTTGTCTTGAGTACTTACCACTGGACCTGATGTCGAGGGTCTGATGATGCAGCCGAAGGAGAGCCACTGGAACTGCCTAACGGAAAGTGATAAAGTAGTCGAGTTTGGGCTTGTTTGTTTTGTTGTCTTGAGTACTTACCACTGGACCTGATGTCGAGGGTCTGAAGATGCAGCCGAAGGAGAGCCACTGGAACTGCCTAACGGAAAGTGATAAAGTAGTCGAGTTTGGGCTTGTTTGTTTTGTTGTCTTGAGTACTTACCACTGGACCTGATGTCGAGGGTCTGATGATGCAGCCGGAAGAGAGCCACTGGAACTGCCTAACGAAAAGTGACAAAGTATTCGAATTTGGGCTTGTTTGTTTTGTTGCCTTGAGTACTTACCACTGGACCTGATGTCGAGGGTCTGATGATGCAGCCGAAGGAGAGCCACTGGAACTGCCTAACAGAAAGTGATAAAGTAGTCGAGTTTGGGCTTGTTTGTTTTGTTGTCTTGAGTACTTACCACTGGACCTGATGTCGAGGGTCTGATGATGCAGCCGGAAGAGAGCCACGGAACTGCCTAACTGAAAGTGATAAAGTAGTCGAGTTTGGACTTCTTTGTTTTGTTGTCTTGAGTACTTACCACTGGACCTGATGTCGAGGGTCTGATGATGCAGCCGAAGGAGAGCCACTGGAACTGCCTAACGGAAAGTGATAAAGTAGTCGAGTTTGGGCTTGTTTGTTTTGTTGTCTTGAGTACTTACCACTGGACCTGATGTCGAGGGTCTGATGATGCAGCCGAAGGAGAGCCACTGGAACTGCCTAACGGAAAGTGATAAAGTAGTCGAGTTTGGGCTTGTTTGTTTTGTTGTCTTGAGTACTTACCACTGGACCTGATGTCGAGGGTCTGATGATGCAGCCGGAAGAGAGCCACTGGAACTGCCAAACGGAAAGTGATAAAGTAGTCGAGTTTGGGCTTGTTTGTTTAGTTGTCTTGAGTACTTACCACTGGACCTGATGTCGAGGGTCTGATGATGCAGCCGGAATAGAGCCACTGGAACTTCTTAACGGAAAGTGATAAAGTAGTCGAGTTTGGGCTTGTTTGTTTTGTTGTCTTGAGTACTTACCCCTGGACCTGATGTCGAGGGTCTGATGATGCAGCCTGAAGAGAGGCACTGGAACTGCCTAACGGAAAGTGATAAAGTAGTCGAGTTTGGGCTTGTTTGTTTTGTTGTCTTGAGTACTTACCACTGGACCTGATGTCGAGGGTCTGATGATGCAGCCGGAAGAGAGCCACGGAACTGCCTAACTGAAAGTGATAAAGTAGTCGAGTTTGGACTTCTTTGTTTTGTTGTCTTGAGTACTTACCACTGGACCTGATGTCGAGGGTCTGATGATGCAGCCGGAAGAGAGCCACTGGAACTGCCCAACGGAAAGTGATAAAGTAGTCGAGTTTGGGCTTGTTTGTTTAGTTGTCTTAAGTACTTACCACTGGACCTGATGTCGAGGGTCTGATGATGCAGCCGGAATAGAGCCACTGGAACTTCTTAACGGAAAGTGATAAAGTAGTCGAGTTTGGGCTTGTTTGTTATGTTGTCTTGAGTACTTACCACTGGACCTGATGTCGAGGGTCTGATGATGCAGCCGGAATAGAGCCACTGGAACTTCTTAACGGAAAGTGATAAAGTAGTCGAGTTTGGGCTTGTTTGTTTTGTTGTCTTGAGTACTTACCCCTGGACCTGATGTCGAGGGTCTGATGATGCAGCCTGAAGAGAGGCACTGGAACTGCCTAACGGAAAGTGATAAAGTAGTCGAGTTTGGACTTCTTTGTTTTGTTGTCTTGAGTACTTACCACTGGACCTGATGACGAGGGTCTGATGATGCAGCCGAAGGAGAGCCACTGGAACTGCCTAACGGAAAGTGATAAAGTAGTCGAGTTTGGGCTTGTTTGTTTTGTTGTCTTGAGTACTTACCACTGGACCTGATGTCGAGGGTCTGATGATGCAGCCGAAGGAGAGCCACTGGAACTGCCTAACGGAAAGTGATAAAGTAGTCGAGTTTGGGCTTGTTTGTTTTGTTGTCTTGAGTACTTACCACTGGACCTGATGTCGAGGGTCTGATGATGCAGCCGGAAGAGAGTCACTGGAATTTCCTAACGGAAAGTGATAAAGTAGTAGAGTTTGGGCTTGTTTGTTTTGTTGTCTTGAGTACTTACCACTGGACCTGATGTCGAGGGTCTGATGATGCAGCCGGAAGAGAGCCACTGGAACTGCCTAACGGAAAGTGACAAAGTAGTCGAATTTGGGCTTCTTTGTTTTGTTGTCTTGAGTACTTACCACTGGACCTGATGTCGAGGGTTTGATGATGCAGCCGAAGGAGAGCCACTGGAACTGCCTAACAGAAAGTGATAAAGTAGTCGAGTTTGGGCTTGTTTGTTTTGTTGTCTTGGTACTTACCACTGGACCTCATGTCGAGGGTCTGATGATGCAACCGGAAGAGAGGCACTGGAACTGCCTAACGGAAAGTAATAAAGTAGTCGAGTTTGGGCTTGTTTGTTTTGTTGTCTTGAGTACTTACCACTGGACCGATGTTGAGGGTCTGATGATGCAACCGGAAGAGTCACTGGAACTGCCTAACGGAAAGTAATAAAGTAGTCGAGCTTGGGCTTGTTTGTTTTGTTGTCTTGAGTACTTACCAAAAGTACTCAAGACAACAAAACAAAGAAGCCCAAATTCGACTACTTTGTCAGTTTCCGTTAGGCAGTTCCAGTGGCTCTCTTCCGGCTGCATCATCAGACCCTCGACATCAGGTCCAGTGGTAAGTACTCAAGACAACAAAACAAACAAGCCCAAACTCTACTACTTTATCACTTTCCGTTAGGCAGTTCCAGTGACTCTCTTCCGGCTGCATCATCAGACCCTCGACATCAGGTCCAGTGGTAAGTACTCAAGACAACAAAACAAACAAACCCAAACTCGACTACTTTATCACTTTCCGTTAGGCAGTTCCAGTGCCTCTCTTCAGGCTGCATCATCAGACCCTCGACATCAGGTCCAGGGGTAAGTACTCAAGACAACAAAACAAACAAGCCCAAACTCGACTACTTTATCACTTTCCGTTAAGAAGTTCCAGTGGCTCTATTCCGGCTGCATCATCAGACCCTCGACATCAGGTCCAGTGGTAAGTACTCAAGACAACAAAACAAACAAGCCCAAACTCGACTACTTTATCACTTTCCGTTAAGAAGTTCCAGTGGCTCTATTCCGGCTGCATCATCAGACCCTCGACATCAGGTCCAGTGGTAAGTACTTAAGACAACTAAACAAACAAGCCCAAACTCGACTACTTTATCACTTTCCGTTGGGCAGTTCCAGTGGCTCTCTTCCGGCTGCATCATCAGACCCTCGACATCAGGTCCAGTGGTAAGTACTCAATACAACAAAACAAACAAGCCCAAACTCGACTACTTTATCACTTTCCGTTAGGCAGTTCCAGTGACTCTCTTCCGGCTGCATCATCAGACCCTCGACATCAGGTCCAGTGGTAAGTACTCAAGACAACAAAACAAACAAGCCCAAACTCGACTACTTTATCACTTTCCGTTAGGCAGTTCCAGTGCCTCTCTTCAGGCTGCATCATCAGACCCTCGACATCAGGTCCAGGGGTAAGTACTCAAGACAACAAAACAAACAAGCCCAAACTCGACTACTTTATCACTTTCCGTTAAGAAGTTCCAGTGGCTCTATTCCGGCTGCATCATCAGACCCTCGACATCAGGTCCAGTGGTAAGTACTCAAGACAACTAAACAAACAAGCCCAAACTCGACTACTTTATCACTTTCCGTTTGGCAGTTCCAGTGGCTCTCTTCCGGCTGCATCATCAGACCCTCGACATCAGGTCCAGTGGTAAGTACTCAAGACAACAAAACAAACAAGCCCAAACTCGACTACTTTATCACTTTCCGTTAGGCAGTTCCAGTGACTCTCTTCCGGCTGCATCATCAGACCCTCGACATCAGGTCCAGTGGTAAGTACTCAAGACAACAAAACAAACAAGCCCAAACTCGTCTACTTTATCACTTTCCGTTAGGCAGTTCCAGTGGCTGTCTTCCGTTCCGGCGGCATCATATAAATTAGCTTCTAATCTAAATATTATAAATTATAAGAGCACACGCGCCGAGGGGCCCGCGGGTGATGGTATTACCTGACGACAACGCCTTCAAAAGTGACAGTCGTGACATTTTAAACCGGTTTAATAAAGTTCCACGGAACGTTAAAATTCCGTTCTCCTAGAATACTGATAACCGAAATAATTCGTTCTTTCACTAACAGGTATTTTGATAAACCGGTATTATGTAAGAACGAAATCAAACCGGTTTAGGAACAAAATAATACCGGTATTTGGAAACCGGTTCCGATCCCTGGCTACCGCTAGACCGCTAGAGTGTTTGTACGATTACATTGTTTATTTGAAACTGCAGAATTAAAGCCGGTAGTTTCAAAATTAATAACCATTAGCTGGCTATATTTCAATACCTTTCATATTTTTTTTCATAAAATATACAGGATCATTAATTCTGGAGGAATAAAAATACGGCAACAGATCGAAATCTAACTTTTGAATGGATGCCCTAGTTTTTATTTTGTAAGTACTACAGAGTTGCACTGATGGAGTCGCTGCACAAGTTATATAAATATAGTGCGTGTCATCCACGATGACGCGCCCCTCCAAAGCGAATATCATACAATACAAATACTCTTTATTGCACACCTCAATAAATAGAACTATTACAGAGTATGTATATTTAGACCTAGAGGTAAACAATAGGCGGTCTTATCGCTAAAGGCGATCTCTTCCAGACAACCTATGGGTAGCGGAAATATAGCGAGAAATGAATTATAATGGGTGGCAAACTAAAACTCCACAAAAATAAACATACACACATATATATATATACATTAATATATAACTACAATAACAGCCATAGAGATCATACTAAGTTATGCGCAAATTGTACCTACGGATTGGTCTGTGGAGAGGCGCGCCTTCGTAGACGACACACACTATAGCATCCCGTGTATTTCCTACAAGTTTCAAGCGGCCTACACACAGCCCTAAAATCAGAGGCGATATCGGGAGAGTGGTGGGGAGCACCCTAGACCGCCCCGTGTGTAGGTAAATCGTATATGATTATCGTGTATCATTTACCTACACACGAGGCGATTTAGGGAGCAATCTAGGGTGCTCCCCACCACTCTCCCGATATCGCCTCTGATTTCAGGGCTGTGAGTAGGCCGCTTAAACATCTTCCCTCCTCCCTTTTCAGGCGTACTGGCTTTAAGTATACTATAGTAGGGCGATATAGGCAAAACTTTGCATGCACATAAGTAAACACTATTTGTCTAATCAAGCCTATCAAAAGTAGGTTAGGCTCAATAAGTTACCGGCGCCTTACTTCATTAAACGTACGCACCTGGTCAGTTTTAAATACTAGGTATTATTAAGCTGTGGAAATTAAAATAGACCTTGAAGCGGGGCTACCCGTGGGCCGTACGGTCTGGTAGGACCAAGTACCTAGATTACAGATTAGAATTAATAACCTTTTAGATATTTTAAAAACAAGAGCAATAGAAATGAATGAATATTGAATTCATTTGTAGGTACAGTTGCCGGCAATCATCTTGAACCTGATGGACCTGCGCAGTAGCGTGATTTGTACGTAAATTGGCTACTGCGCACACAAGGTTAGGTTCAAGATGTTTGCAGGCATCTATATAATCTTTCTATGCACAATTTATTACTCTTATTATTTAGTATTTATTAGGTAGGTAACCTTCCATGTAGATTTACGATGTTGGGGAGTGTATATATAAAAAGCTAGTATATAAATATATTATGTAGGTTGTCGTCGCTCCGAGACCATTATTATACCTACTTGCGAATTAAATAAGCGAATTCTATAAATATAAAAAAAATAAGGGGACCCAATTTTTTCAATGTATTTTAGTTTAGTTTTAATTGTTAGTACCTATTTTATAAATCAGTTTCATTTATTTTCGATTTTATGCAATAAGTCACAAAAAACACATCAAAATGGACAGGCACTAAGGACGCGGCCACGCTCGTTAGACTGGCCAAGAATAGGAGGGACTTTGCAACGCTGGCTACCGACGCCCGCTAGGGCATTGCAGAAAAAGAAGAAGATGCAATAAGTATTGTTACTGGAAATAAAGTTGCGACAAATTCTTACGATTACAGACCGGTTAACGTCATTCCACTGCATAGCTGTGTCCTAGAGCTGTGTCCTTGTCCTGCATCATGATGGTTCATTGCGTGGATTTGGCATAATAATCTATATCAATATCACGCTATTACAACTGATAAACAACCAAAATTCCGTATCACTGCATTCTTTAGCAGTCAAGTCACATCTGTAACTTTCACGTCATCGGCATGTTATTATGAATTAAACAGCCGGCCATTTCACTGTCACTGATTGTGACGTCATGGTGACGTTGTTTTTGGTTCGAGTGAAAGTATCAAAGTATCTGTTCTAAACCGTGTCCGGTAATGACACTGTTTTTAAAAGGGACAAAACTGAATGGTCGCTGTTATGCTTTACCGCGGACGTCCACGGCAACGTAACACTCTAAGGCGAATTCCTGATTTGTCGGTGCGGAGGCAGTACGATATGAAAAAAGTGTCAAATGTCAGTGTCAGCTGTCAGTCGACGGGATACCATAAATTTTTACTACGCCTCTACATTTAAATGAGTGCTTCCTGACTGGCGCGGGATGCGCGGTAGCGGGACGATGCGAAGGCGGTACTGCTCCGTTTCTGCGCATGATATTACTACTGCGCAAACGTTATACTGACAGTATTATGTCAAGTGAGAATCTTTGCGACGTCAGTAAGTTTACGCCAAAGAAGAAAATGTCACATATCGATCCCGCCCCGCCAAGTCAGGAAGTCGCCTTAGTATGGTTTTATTGACAACTAGCGACCCGCCCCGGCTTCGCACGGGTGCAAATTATACATATAAACCTTCCTCTTGAATCACTCTATCTATTACAAAAAAAACGCATCAAATTCCGTTGCGTAGTTTTAAAGATCTAATCATACCTACAACGGGACAGACAGCAGGAAGCGACTTTGTTTTATGTGTCTAAAGTCTGCCTATGGTATATTTATGAATGAAACTATAGAGTTTTAAAGTGCCGTGGCCGTCGACGATAAAGTATATAAAAGCGTCCCATAGGACTCTATAGGTGCTCTTTAGTGTCTTCAGCCATTCTGTATGGGACAAAAGTAGAATCATAATTATATTTTTGTCCTATAGAGAATGGCTGAAGACACTAAAGAGCACTGCACCAAACCGCCTGTTACACACAGTTCGTCGACTAGGTATCATCTGCAGAGTTCGGAGGGATGGGCGATGGGCGTCATTACGATGTCGCCCTGTCATTAGAATGACGCCCATCCGAACTCTGATCATCTCGCATAAATGAGTCATTCTTATATGAAAAAGGCTACCTATTGGACGTGTCTATAAGGCACCGTTTCCTTATTAAGTAATGCAATTGAAAACAAATTATGAATATTTTTCACTTTCTTCACAAAAAAAATTACCTATAAATAGCGAACAATGCCTCAAGGCAATCTTTGTAACATTATTAATAACGTTGTGCCTAATATAAGCTTTAGGAAATACTCATATTTGCTAAGAGTGCTAGGGATTTTATATCCAATACCTCCATATATTATCATTATATAACTTGATAGAAATTATTAACGTCGTAAACCTTCGCCTTTTAATTTAACACAATCTTTTGTTATCCGGCCGGGAATCCCAGTCATCGGTAGGGGACGGCTTTCTTAATTTTATTTATCACTCTGACATTTATGTTTGCGAAAAGTAAGAGGGTTAATTACTAATGACTTTACTAGAATACAAGCTATTCTGTAATTGACTGTATAATTTATTTTTATTATTGTAATATTCTATTAATATGAATAATGTAATTGACAATGTACGATTAATACAAATAAAGAATGATAGCATACGAGGGGCGTTCAATAAATTCTCGGTATTGATATCTTTTAAACCTTTTTAGTAAACTTTTTAATACTGGCCGGTAAGTGTCATTCATTAACATAAAAAAAAGGTAAAATTCAAACGGCGATGTTCTTTTGTTTTTCTGCAACTGCCGAACAAACGTGATCACAATGAGCGATTTTTCAATGTTAATTAAATTAGAGCACCGAGCGGTAATAAAATTCTTGACCAAACAAGGAAAAAATCAAAAAGCTATAAAAGAAGAAATGGATTATGTTTACCGAGAGTCTGCTCCTTCTTTATCAACAATTCAAAAGTGGTCAAGTGAATTTAAGTGTGGGAGAGAGAGTATCGAAGACGACCCCAGACCTGGTCGGCCCGTCGAAGCTTCTTCACAAGAAAATATAAAAAAAGTGGAGAAAATTATATTGGAAGATGCTCGAGTGAAGGTGACAGCAATAGCTCAAATAACCAAGCTTTCTATTGGTACTATACACATCCATGACAATCTTAATATGTCAAAAGTCAGTGCGAGATGGGTACCGCGAATGCTGACGCCGCTTCAGAAAAATACGCGCGTTGCTTGTTGTTCCGAATTTATTAAGCTGTGTGGTGAAAATCCTGATGAGATACTGCAAAAGATTGTTACCGAAGATGAAACCTGGGTTCATCATTATGACTCTGAGAGCAAACAAGAGTCCATGCAGTGGCACATTAAAGGAACTCCTCACCCTAAGAAGTTCAAGGTCATGCCTTCAGCTGGAAAGGTCATGGCCACAATATTCTGGGATTGTGATGGAATATTGCTGATCGATTATAAAGAAAAGGGTGTAAATATCACAGGAGGGTACTACGCTAATATTCTACGCCAATTAAGAGAAGCAATCAAAGAGAAGAGAAGGGGAAAATTAGCCAAGGGAGTTCTGCTTCTGCACGACAACGCCCCTGTGCATACTGCTCATATCGCCAAGGCTGCTGTTCGGGAATCTGGGTTCGAAACTATTACACACCCACCGTATAGTCCAGACTTAGCCCCGAGTGACTTCTTTTTGTTTCCCAACCTCAAAAAGGACCTACGAGGAAATCGATTTTCTGACGATGAAGCTTTGAAGACAGCACTGGAGGAGCATTTTGACACTAAAGATAAAAAATATTTTTATGAGGGGTTAAAAAAACTAATTGACCGATATTATAATTGCATAAACATAGGGGGGGAGTATATTAAAAAATAAAATAAAAAAACCTATCGTATTCTTTTGTTTTCATTCTCATACCGAGAATTTATTGAACGCCCCTCTCGTATCATCTATATATATATATAAAGTTGATGGGTGACTGATTAATCACCGCCCCGCCGAAACTGCCGGTCCTAGAAATTTGAAATTTACACTATAGTTAGGTTATATAACGGAGGCAAGGGATAAGACGGGATTTTTGGAAATTCCACCCCTAAGGGGGTAAAACAGGGGTGCAAAGTTTGTATGGGGGGGCAATAATTTTTTTAAGGTCCAGACTTGAAACTTTGTACAAAGACTCCTTAAAATAAGACAATGAAAGTTATATCTGCGTTTTCAAAATTTTCGTCTCCTTAAGGGTTGAAAATGGGGGTGAAATATTGTATGGGGAGCAATTTTTTTTTAAAGTGAGAGTCTTCAAACTTTGTATGAAAGTTTCTTATAATAATACAAAAAAGTAATTTCAGCGTTTTTTGAAATTCATCCCCGAAAGGGGTTAAAAAGGGGTTCAAAGTTTGTATGGGGAGCAAATTTTTTTTAAAGTGAGGTACTTCAAATTTCTTACAGAGACTCTCTGTTTAAATAAAACAAAACTAATTTCAGCGTTTTTTTAAATTCATCCCCTCAAGGGGTTAAAAAGGGGTTCAATGTTTTCATGGGGAGCAACATTTTTTTAAGTGAAAGACTTCAAATTTTTTACAGAGTCTCTGTTTAAATACAACAAAACAAATTTCAGCCTTTTTCGAAGTTCATCCCTAAATGTCTTAAAAAAGGGTTTCTGTGAAACTTAGTTAATCTTTTAACTCCCTAAATGACCTCTTGGTCATTTTGTTTGGAGAACAAAATTATTTTTAAGATAGAAACTTTAAAACTTCCTGACTAAACATCAAAATAAAAAAAAATAGATTTCAGGATTTTTCAAAATTCGCCCTCTGAAGGGATGAAAACAAATTTTATTTTCAATGAGACTTGGAACTTTGTTTATAGGCCTAGCATAACTCTGTCTCTCTGTAACCCCTTCACGCTTAAACTGCTGAACTGATTTAGATGAAATTTGGTGCGAATATAGTTAGTTCGAGTCCGAGGAAAGGACATAGGATAGTTTTCATCCTATCCCGGAAGTAGAAGTTTGTATGGAACAGAGATAACTAGGTAACCACCTGAAATAAAAGAACAGCGATAAAATTCTAACGCGATGACCGAGCTCTACGCAGACGAAGTTGCGGGCAACAGCTAGTATCATATAAAATATACCTGTCACTATCTAATTCTAATACAATGCAATACGTTCGACGTGGCGTTGCATAGATTCTTGCGGTCACCCAGCTTTGACCTGAAATGCATTTTGTTTATAACTAGCGCAACCTAAAATGTACCTTCCGTAAACGTCACAGACTCCTAAATAAAAACAAGTTCGTGAGACTGCAGTCTCATTCGTTACGTGTTAATTTTATTTCAAACGTTATAGGAAGGTCTGTTGGTTTGTAATGAAAGTTGGAATCAGACGTATATCTATTCAGGGCAGTTATTCACAAACTGAGTCGTCCCCACCTGTCACCTTCACCCCTCACCCGTTTTTATATGGAAACTGTCAAAAAGTGACAAATTACATTTGACTGTTGCCATAATAAAAAAGGTTGAGGGGTGAGGTGACTGGTGAGGACGACTCGGTTTGTGAATCGCCTGTCTGATTTAGATTCACGATTGCCCTTCAAATAGATTTGCGTATTTTCACTCATTTAATCGTAAAATGAGAATTAAATGTCCAAAAGTTGAAAAAATGCATATATACTATATAGTAGTAGTAAACACTTTATTGCACAAATCAAGTACATACAAGGAAAACAAACTTAATGGTAGATATTTGTACAAAGGCGAACTTATCCCTTTAAGGGATCTCTTCCAGCTAACCTTTGAGAAAATGAGAGGATATTTTATATGGCAGACATACTGAACAACATGTACAAGTGACAAAATTGTGTGACTAAATATAACTAAAATTTCTCGAAGAAATATGATCCTAATCGAACTGAATAAATATATATAAGAAATACATAAATATATATACCGCGTAAATAAATATATATTTATACAATATATAAGTTATACTATATAAATAAATAAAATAAAATTATAACCGCAAAAACCTACCTACCCTTAACCGAAAACTCAGAGATCCACAACTTTGTCTGCCTTCAGCGACGCTACTGACCTGCACTGCCTAAATGGAGACGGTAAAGCATTCCATAACTTCACAGAGTATACCGTAAACGATTTGTCATACGATCGGTGTTTATGAGGAGGGATGGCAAGGGAGAGGTTCGCGCTGGAACGCAGCCGGTGGTTACTGCCGTCTGCCATGTACTTAAATCTCTCTGAGAGATAAGTTGGGGAAGAGGGTGTAAACAATACATTAAATAAAAGAGTTAAAATGTGTACATCTCTTCGGCGGCGCACAGGTAACCACTTGAGCTGAGAGCGGAATGCCGAAACGTGATCATATTTCCTTAAACCAAAAATGTACCTATATAGTCTATCGTTACATACACATACCACTTAACCATGGTGGTTACATAACTTTAATTGTACCCTTCGAAGTTTTATGCAAGTTCTTGGGCTGGGAAAGATTACTTTCTGTCGAACCGGTATGGTGAGAAAAATTAAGTGCAAGTATCGCTATTAAGTGCAAGTATCGCTATTAAGTGCAAGTATCGCTATTAAGTGCAAGTATCGCTATTAAGTGCAAGTATCGCTATTAAGTGCAAGTATCGCTATTAAGTGCAAGTATCGCTATTAAGCTAACGGAAAAGCGTGGCTGACTGAAAAGCTAGAAAAGCAAGACAGGTGGCTACTCGTAGGTATGTAATTCATATCTCTATCTCCTATCTTGTAACTTGCAGTTTGCCAAATAGTATACCGTCTGAATGATTGAGCCTTAATATTATAGTTACCTAAATTACGTTATCAATTATCATTAGACATACGTACACCTACCTACCTACCTATAGTACTTTTATCTCACGAGCGCGTTCTGGCCATTGTTGTAGTTGTGACACATACGAACACATAGACTAAGTGAACTCATAGCTCCTATACGCTGACGAATACATAGACAATGTGCATAGCAATACAATGTAATGCAATGTGTGTTTGTGTGTGTGTGCAATGTGTATAGCTCAACACACAACCATGGCTCACCCGCGCTCGTGTGATAAAAGTACTCTTAAGCTGATATAGTTAGAGCGATACAAGGATATCAATTGCTATGTAATAATATATTTATCTCGTTCTTTTACTATTGCTAACATACATCGTTACAATAGCACTGAACTTTTGGACCGGGTGCTCTTCCGAGTCATCCGAGTGCCGTCCCGCTGCACTTGTCGCAAAGCCGCCTTGTTCGCCGTTCCAATGGCCCCTAGCAATGCCGAAGTCCGCGCTCCTTTACGCCGTTTGTGCAATACGTATAATAAACGCTTCGTTTCGGTCGATATATTTAATACAAATAAAAAACAATTCCAATATCAGGTGGCAAAAATTTTAGCCTCAGAACTGTAGTGGCCAAACCTAAACATGTAGGTAATATGTGGACGTGGAGCTAGGTTAAATATAGCTACCTACTACCTACTTAAAATGTATGTCTCAGTGGGAACTGTCAAGGTGGTAAATGCACGTTTAGCAACTAGATTGGCACTGTTATGATTTCTACTTGTACATTTACTTCTGTTTGTTTCTCCTAACTAAATACATAAAATAAAATAAATACGTCAGTATTCTTTTTATTAAACTACCGGCCATTTCCGTCTCTTACAGCATGAAACCAGCGTCCTCAACTAATTTATGTATGACCTCGGATTAGAGTCGTACAATTTGTATGTATGATCCATTATCCTAATGTATGAAGATTTTAATCCCATTGTTGCGCGCGAAAGTTACGATCAACCTTAGTATTCAACCTGCGTACGCTTTATACGCACAAAAAAGTTCAAAATGACGTATGCGGCGACATATGTTAGTCACTTATGTCATTTTTTAGGTCGAGAATAGAACAATATGACACGGCCGACCTGTTTCTTTCACTTGTTGGTTTGCTTAATATTAAAACGATGTGTGAATAGTAATTGCGGTAAAGGGTTTTTATGTCATATTTATGTTCAATTGCCCGTGTAAGACCGGACTGTCAACCGGAAAATTTGTCAGTATCGCAGTAAAAGTCAAAATCATCAAGGTGATCAGATATTTCTGTATGTACAGTCGCCGGTGTCTCCTTCTTTTGCAGAAAACTGTTTCATAGAATGAATTGTTTCACAGAATTTTCGTTTCATAGAAAGTTTTTTTTTTCAGAAACCGTTAACTTTTTAGGTACAACTTAAATGCCATTGTGTAGAGCCCAATTAGATCTACCAGAAAAGTGGGTTAGGTTAGGTTAGAACTGCGACCCTTTTGTAATTTTTTTTTTTCTATGAAATGAAAATTCTGCGAAACAATAAATCTATGAAACTTCTGTCTGCGAAACAACGTACAAGCCCAATTTATTATACATGGAGGCAAGTGACAAGTATGCCGTTGATAAATTCGGGAAGTACGAAACCGTATTTAGTACATACTACGTTGTTAGTAAATTACACCATTCCACAACATTTAGTCATTGTATAGTCAGGGAATTTGAATGTTTGGCACTTTGGACTCTATTACATTAGAAATAGAGGCGACTGTGGTTGTTGTGATTGGTGTAATTTACTAACAACGTAGTATGTACTAAATACGGTTTCACACTTCCCGAATTTGTCAACGGCATACTTGTCACTTGCCTCCATGTTTAATAAATTGGACTGAGATAACAGTTGCGCCAGATAGTCCCCCTAATCACAGAATAAGTAATAGTATTCCGTAACATATTATTTATTTATATTAGTTGTCAAACAAAGACTCGACAACAAAAAGAAAACCCACGGATATTATTATCACGAAAGTCAGCTGCAGGCAGTACACGTAGCTATTTTTTTTTGACACTGATTTGTCGTGACAGCTTGGCCTATTTGGATAGAATTTATGGGACTTAGTTTAATGGAAGTAAGAGAAATACAAATAAATAAAATAAAAAAAAAACAAGTGCGAGTCCGACTCGCGCACCGAGGGTTCCGTACACAGTTCTTGTATATGTACTCGTAGTTGTGTACCCGTCCCGACCCCATTAATTCAGGAACAATCTTTAAAAAACATGACAGCACCATCTATCGGCGCATTGTGTTACTAATTTGCGCGACTGAATAACTTAGTACGTATACTACGTATGTTGGTTTTTCAAGGATAATTCTTTATCACATCAACCGATTACAATAATTGTTTTTTTATTTGAAAGAAGGTATTTTCAACGTAATTTTGTAAATTGAAATATAAAACAAAAATATATACAAAGGTGATTAAATTACAAACTTAGTATAGAAGAGCTTTATTTTTGCTGTAAAATATACATGAATATTAATGTTATGTAATAATTTCAAATTTTTTTCTTCGTAAACTTCGGAGATAAGGGGGGAATGGTATTTTTTTTTACATTTTCCCTCGTAAACCGAAATTTCCCTAACGAAAAAAAAAACTGTTTCAGAATGTACAAGTCAAGCCCTTTCATATGATACCCCACTTGACATAGTTGCCAGACTTTAAAATTTTGAACCTCCTTTTATCTGTCATTATTCACAGAAAATAAAATAAAATAATTTAAAAAACCATCTTCTATGTATCTGGGTTACCCTTGTTTATAACTATTCCAAATTTCAAATCGATAGGATAAGTAGTTCCTGAGATATTTAGCGATGTGACAGACAGACAGACAGACAGACAAAGTGAAACCAATAGGGTTCCTTTTTTACCTTTTTGGTACGCGCCGCTACCGCCCGCCCCTCTGTGTGGCTGAAGCTTTAGAGAGAAAAAAAGTTTCTGAGTAGGTAGTTAGGTACTGAGCAAATTTCAAGATTCGGTAATTAGAAGATGGTCTTACAAGACTCGCAAAATTGCAAGTGTGCAGGTAAAGGAATATTTTAAGTTATTGGGGGGGGGGGGGGTCAAAAGTGGCCCGAAAAGGTGCGACGAGTAACCCACATTGACCCACAGCCGGTGTGTCACCTTTTTTTTAAATTATAGCTGACCTGTGCAGATCTATCGTAATAGATGTTATCTTTTCCTCACCCCGATATTGTAATTTATTTCAGACACCGTCTGTTTCTCAATATGAAAACATCTAACATAACATAACCACCACTTATCTAAGCATCGTACCGTTCACTTCGATATGTATTACCATCCTTTTTGCATTAGGTAAATAATCCTTTAGCTCGATAAATCTATAAACAACCTTATTAAAAAGCTTTAAGATCTATTTCCGAATGCATCCCCGTATTTCTTGTGATACACATAAAATAATTTGAATTGGCCGAGTACTGTCAAATTAGTCCGTTCTAAAAGCAACCTTACCAGCCAAGCCAGTAGATTTAAAATCGAATTAGAGCTTTGCAAATTGTCGGACATTATAAATAATTTCGTCTATAAGTCTAATGCAAAATTAAAGTGCATTCGTTTTATGTAATTGTGACCTATTAGGTCACCTTTGGTGAGAGGATGGACGGATGTGGGCATCACAATACTTATTGGTTTGTGTGACTGGTTGCCAGGGTCGTTAACCTTTGATGTCTTTTTATCGACGATTCCTCACGTAACTAACCTGGTTTAGACCGTTTAGAGCAAAGTTGGTTAAGACCAGTTTGTCAGTGTTAGGATGGTAGATAGTAAGTTAGGTTTGACCGTATTTTTTATATCGAACTTCCTGGTTTGTTTCTAGGTTTTGAAGCTATGCGTTGTGAGGTTATTTAAGCTTTTTTATATTTATGTATGAAAAAAAAACTAGCTTCTGCCCACTACTTCGTCCGCGTAAACTTTCACTCCATATTTGATCCTTACGAGGGATAATTTTGGGGATAAAAAGTATCTGAAATATGTTTATCCAGGCTTTAACCTCGTTGTACATATATATAAAGTTTCATCGTCCGTCCAGCCGTTTTTGAGTGATTGACTAACAAACATCTAAAATATGAAAAATTTCGCATTTATAATATATAAGGATAAATTCTTTTTTTTTAATAATATTTAATATGTAATGTACTATACCACAGGACGAGTTTAGCCGATAAGCAGCAAGAGGAAGGGCCTGGTAGTACAATAATCAGGGCTGTTGTTCACAAATCGACTCGTCCTAACCTCACCCGGTCACCCCTCACCCGTTTTTATATGGAAACTGTGAAAAGCGAATGTAAAATATCTGACGTGTCCTGACAGCTGTAAAATTACAGACGTGTCAGATATTTGTGCGCGCCTTGTTGTGGCTGCTATTGGTGCTGGTGAGGTACAGTCAAAGACACCAATACGTATAAATTTTTTCACCTTATTCCATTGTAATAAGGTCCAATTTTTTTACATATTTGTGACCTCGGCTGTACGCTACGAGAGTGAGGCTTCGTCATACCTAGGTTGAGCGAACTAAAACACCGATATCGAAATAATTAATACCGAACATTCAATTAAATATGCCACTTAATAACATCAATCATTAAGCTGACCAGCCACACGTGTACCAATATCTCACCGCTCTCTTTTCGCAATACTGCTTATTCACAATACTTCACGTTACCTCACTAAAACCAGTGTATATTAAACCTCCGATTTAGTGACGTTATTTCGAAACCCAGTGTCAAGATATGTTGGGTGAGCAGTGAGGTGAGAAACAAGTTCCGAATATCATTATAGCTCCAGACGTATGTCAGACAAGAGATGTAATCTGCCATGTACAGTTATGTATTATATCATGACTAATTGACATTAATAGTCCAGATTGACACGGGCATTGTTATCATGAAAGTGCCGGTCAATCAATGTGTGACCTTTGAAAAAGTCTGGATCGATTTATTTACGTGATAGCTATATTTTCATGCTGTAAAAGGTACAGATAGGTAGAGGTCCCTACTCTATTTGCATGGGGTAGATAATACAGCAGACATTACTGACCCTATAATTATGTGAGATTGTTGAATTAAAATGACAATTTAAAAAAAGCCGGGAAAACAGCATGAAAGTGAAAATTTGATCTAAAATCGTCGAATCCGTTAAAATAGGCGGAGCGGAGGTAGTAACTATTCTCGACAGTTGCTACTGTGTTGATACTGTGATTGATACTGTTGATTTTGACAGTTGGTACTGTAGGGTTGAAACTGTAAATGATGTTATTATAATCTTTAAAAGAAGGTGATGTATCTCTTTATTGAAAAGTACCAAGCTACAGTATTTTCATTATAGCAAAGTGCGGGTGACACCTGTCATTTCCATACATTTTATAACCTAAAAGTCACTTGTAGGTTATAAAATGTATGGAAATGACAGGTGTCACCAGCACTTTGCTATAATGAAAATACTGTAGTTGGAAAGCGAAGAGGCAAGATTACAAATTGGATCCTTAAAGATTACAAATTAGATCCTAAAAGATTACAAATTGGTTCCTAAAAGATTACAAATTAGATAATTATATCAACGAGCGAGTGAGCGCCGTGACTTGACCTTTTTTGCAAGTTCGTTGAAAAATAAAGGAGTGATTAGAATGTACAATACAATATAGTTTGCAGAATGATCGTGTATTTAAACTGACAGCTTATATCAGACTTTGTAATTTGACAGACAGGAAAAAATTACCAGTTTTTTTTTCTGGTCAGCCAAATCATAAAACCTAACTAGCTAGAGTCAGTGTCAAAACGTGTAGACTTTATACAGGTTCTGCGCTTTCCTTTGATTATAAGTAGGTAGTTACAGCACTAATAGACTTACTTTAAATCGAGTTTGAGAAATTAATTTGATTCCAAATGAGAAAGGTTACACCATCCTTCGCCAGAATACAACTACTTTATAGTACTCGAATCTTAAAATAGGTACTTAAGATTATTTGAGTTGGCTTGTGTCAAAGGAATTCGTGCAAAACGAGGCTTAATTTTGTTCGCCTTAAAAATCAAAATCCCATAACAGTTTTATTAGTAAGTATCGGCCAGCAAAAAAGATTTCAACTATTTACTTACACACACAAACGAAACGGTAGTATTAATTATTCTATTAGTTCATTTAAATTGGTAACATCAACTATGTTCTAAAGGTCTTAATTACCGTATTATATCAACAAAATACGTCGTACCTCGTCAGTAATTTAGATTTAAATTACCAATCATCAAAAACGGCGAACTTTTGCCCTCACCTTGCATAAGAGTGGATCTATAAACACTTGTCTTCGTGACTGCACCGGCCTAGATAATTAATGGACAGCTCTATGTAAGTGTACTTGTTTATCAATCTAACGTAATACGTAATGATGGGTAAAAATAAAATTGCACACGATTATCCTTGAGGCGTTTTGAATCTATTACGTATTTCGGGCCCATTAAAGTTTAACAACTTACATTAACGTGCTCACTGCTCTAAATTACACGTTTGATATCAGATTTTCTTTTTTCGCTCTTACATGTGTACCCATGCTGATAATCCCAAAAAGCTTAGTTTAATATCTAAAAAGATGCATGCAATTAATGTCTAAGTTCCACTTCTAACAGTTTATAGGCTAAAATGGAAAAACTACATTGTTGCGATAGGTTGTTAGCCCGTCGTCCACAACACACATCAAGACAATTCCCATAGTAAACTCTTACGACACCTATGGAACCCCTTTCCCTTCTTGGTGAAATTCTAATCCTGCACTAGACGAGTAATCGTGATTTAATAATAGATGTACACCAACGGGATAAAGCACTGTTTTATGTCACGGACGCGATATTGAATCCTAAACGTAACGACGGACTCCATTATTTAAATATCTTTTGAATACATCAAACTATAGTTTTAACTAAGCCAAAGTCGACGAATCTAGCAACGTAAAAACTAGTTTGATGTATTCAAAAGGTACTTAAATACAAAATACTGTCTTTAGGTAGGTAGGTACGGTAGGTAGGTTTGGTTTCCAATACAAAATACAGTACATATAGCATTCGCCTTTTAAAAATATCTATCGTGTAAATAATGACGATTATTCGTAATTGTTCGTACAGCCTTAATTTTTAGGGTTCCGTACCAAAAAGGTAAAAAAGGAACCCTATTGGTTTCACTTTGTCTGTCTGTCTGTCTGTCTGTCTGTCTGTCACATCGCTAAATATCTCAGGAACTACTTATCCTATCGATTTGAAATTTGGAATAGTTATAAACAAGGGTAACCCAGATACATAGAAGATGGTTTTTTAAATTATTTTATTTTATTTTCTGTGAATAATGACAGATAAAAGGGGGTTCAAAATTTTAAAGTCTGGCTACTATGTCAAGTGGGGTATCATATGAAAGGGCTTGACTTGTACATTCTGAAACAATTTTTAGTTTTTTTTTTCGTTGGGGAAATTTCGATTTACGAGGGAAAATGTAAAAAAAATACCATTCCCCCCTTATCTCCGAAGTTTACGAAGAAAAAAATTGAAATTATTACACAACATTAATATGCATGTATATTTTACAGGAAAAATATAGCCATAGCCCTATCTAGTTTTTCTTTTTTTTAATCATCAATAAACTCTTCTATACTAAGTACTAACTTTTTGTTTTATATTTAAATTTACAAAATTACGTTGAAAATACCTTCTTTTAAATAAAAAAACAATTATTGAAATCGGTTGATGTGATAAAGAATTATCCTTGAAAAACCAACATACGTACTAAGTTATTCAGTCGCGCAAATTAGTAACACAATGCGCCGATAGATGGTGCTGTCATGTTTTTTTAAGATTGTTCCTGAATTAATGGGGTCGGGACGGGTACACAACTACATATACAAGAACTGTGTACGGAACCCTCGGTGCGCGAGTCGGACTCGCACTTGACCGGTTTTTTTCAATACTATTGATTGATAGGTACATTACCTACTTATATTTTACGTTTAATTGTTGTACTTTGGCTTAGTTGGTAGTGACCCTGCCTACGAAGCTGGAGGTCCCGGGTTCGAATCCCGGCCGGGGCATTTATTTGTGTGATGAGCACGAATATTTGTTCTTGGGTCTGGGATGTTTTCTATGTATTTAAGTATCTATTTATCTATATAAGTATGTATATCGTCGCTTAGTACCCTTAGTACAAGCTTTGCTCAGTTTGGGACTATTAGGTTGATTTGTGTAAGATTGTCCACAAATATTTATTTATTTTAACTAAAGACAATAAAAAGTCAAATTGACATTAATTTAGACGACATGGCCGGTAAGGAATAGTCAAATTCGCATGGTTTGCCTTGATAAAATTATTGTCTTCATGAATATGTTGCGTAGAGAGCGGAATGGTTCATTGCAAACTCACGCATCTTTAGTGCGGGATATTTGCAATGGGATAACCTCCCCTTTTATAACAAAAAAAATACCTAACATAATAATTGTCCTCCACTGTCGCAACAAAGGTAATGTTGTCAATTTTGTCTAAGCATCAGTTTCACAAGCTGTCGTAAAACACAGTTAGCAGGAATCGATCGATTATTATTAGCCCGGAGCACTTGCTCAAGCGTTGCTTAGGAGTATAAATCGATTCAATCTCATAAGAACTGTAAAGTTTATTGTTATTATTATGAAGAAAAACGAGCCAGTATTTGTGTTTTGTTCGTAAAAAATAATGCCAAAAATTGTATATACGTACATTAAATTGTCCATTCCCTCTCATCTAAGAAACAGTATTCGTACGTACAGTTTTGGTTACGTATGGACGTCAAGTATAGTTTTAATTATAATGATTTAAAGTGGTATTTAAATTGGTGGCGTATGCTCTAGGCTTATTTCGCGGCGTAAAGCTACAAGCCCAGTACCCATCTTCCGTACTTCCTTCAAAAAACATGGTTTGGTTGGTATACGCAAACAAATCTGAATTCAACCCTATAAGTTATAACTAATAAATTAATAACGTTGTCCGTGCACTTGCACCTTGCATACAAATATTAACTTACTAGCGTTTGCACTCGAATTCATACGTGTAAACTTCTACTCTCCCTATTTAATCCTTTCGATGGATGATTACGGGATAAAATGTATCTTATATGTTAATAACGGCTAGACTCTTTCATCTTAATCATTTCAGCGTTTACTTGTTTGACACCTCGAATCATCCAACAAAAGCGGGTATTACACTGTCCTGAATCAGGCGTCCTAACTAGTGGAGGGGAGTTGAAGCATCTCGCTCTAACGTATAGGTCGGAACCCTTCTAAGTGTCCTGAATTCAGGACAGTGTAATACCCGCTTAACGAATAAGCAGTCCCAGACAAAGAATAAAAGTTACATGAGTGAAGTATTTTAAAAGTGCTGCCGATACAAGTAGTGAAAGGAATGTTATAAAAATGTATCAGATGTTGTTGATAACAGACATAATGGAGTTGCGACACTTATCTAGTTCCCCGTGATAACAATAATAGTTTTGTTAACGAGATTTCGAGACTGAGATGTATGCTGTGATTAATTTAATAGGAACGGAGGTTTGACAGAAAAGGATTTCAGGGTACACGATTCATTATACTTACTTGAAATCGCTAAAGAGGAGTTATACGCCAGTCGTTTTTCAAACTCTCCCTCTCTCTTTCTTTTGACTCTTTGAGCCAGCAAATAATTTTGAACAATTTATGTTTTACTTTGATGTTTTATCTGGACGCCCTGATTTCTTGTAAAACATTAAATTATATTTAATTAAGTTAAATTTAATTTAATTGTATTGTGTCATTATTAGTTTGAGTTAATTACCTATTATTTTTTCAGTAAAGTCTGCACTACAAACTTTTCTGTTTAGCCCTTTGGTTGACTGGTAGAGAATGCCTCAAGGCATTAAGTCCACCATTGGTACTTTTTGTATTGTGTAATAAAGTTTCAATAAAAACTAAACAATACTTGAACCAAGGTCTTCTCTACTTCTAAACCGCAAGGGATACTAAAGGGATAAGGTTCACGGTTTTTCTAAAAAAGGATCATTTTTTTATAGACGAACGCGCGCAGGCCATGGTCGAATAGACTCGATTTTTCAATAGGTGTAATTTGAATTTTGTTACATGCTGAACACAATAGCGATGATGACACTATAAAAGAAAATCAATAAATCCAAAAATTCTACATAAAGGCTCAAATTCTCAATCAAATGGCGAAAAAAGTAATTCAAAAAATAAATAATTACGTATTTATAAGTCTTCAAAGTTTTAAGAGGGGGTATTTCCTGTCGCTTTTCCGCAAAACGCACCTTTGTATTGAACGATCGTCATTTACTATGGCGCTACTCAACAGTGACGTCACTGTTGAGTAGCACTTTCTCTCTCTAACTACGAAAATTCTAACCGTTGTAGCTTCGTTATTTTTTGAGATATTTGAATAGGATTTTCACTATTTGGCACAGGTACTTTTATGTCTTCTATCTATTGAAGTAATATTTTTTTCATCTCTCCTGTTCGGAAAGTTCGATTTTCATGAGTAGATAGCCGGGTTGAAAATCGCTTTTTCACATCACCTATTCGGATAAGGGCTTTTTCTTCCCTGCTAGGAGGGATCAAAATGGCACTTTTCTTCCCTGCTACGAGGGATCAAAGTGGCACTTTTCTGTAACGAGTAATTGTATTGTATCAATTTTGATAGTTAAGTATTGTATCGATTTTGATAAAATAAATGCACAACCATTGTTATTTCAGATCTTTTATTATCCTCAATAGGTGATGTGAAAAGCAGTATGTGTCACGTGGAAGCAAAATTATTTCCACCTTGGGCGTTAATTCTTGAATCCCTCACTACGCTCAGGATTCTATTTTAGAATCCCTCGCTACGCTCGGGATTCTATTATATAATCCTTCGCTTCGTTCAGGATTCAATTTACGCCCACGCCGTAAATATGTCATTTTGCTCCCTTGTGACACAATCTACTATTCCAACCCTAGGGTGGAAAGTAATTTTTTTTTAATTTCCATACGCCAGGGCTGCGCGCCCGCCGCGCTTGGGTGCTCCGCGGGCAGCCAGCCGCGGGCGCGCAGCCCGGCCGGGGGGCCGCGGCGGCGCCAGCTGCTGGCGGCTGCAGCGCGTGATTTTGTTACTGAATCCTTAGAATATCATTTACTATTCATTTTATTTCTCAATTATTTTCCTCATAGTCGAAATGAAAAGTAGAGTGTTTAACTCGGGTGAAAGCACCCATTTCACCCTTGAACTATTGGCGCTCTCACTTCGTTCGAGCGCCAAAATATCTTGGGTGAAATGTGTCGCTTTCAACCCTTGGTTAACAATCTACTATTTTGAGTTAACATCCCTATTTTAAAGTTTGTCAAAGTATGGGTTGGTTACATTATAGTTATATATAATTTCGTTTAGTCTCACTAAATTGATGTTATGTTAACCACACAGATTGAAGTAGGTAGTAATGCACCAAAACGTTCTCAGCTTAAATTATAGATTTCATATTCGACCAAAATGACTTGTCATCTACTGTAACGAATGTGCAACCATGATCAGAAATATACAACTTTAAATGTGCAGTCGATGTAAGCGCCACTATATCAAACAATTATCTTAAAATCATGAGGCATAATGGTTTTGCTCGTTATAATTTAAACTTTATTCTCTACATCTGAGAATTGCTTTTCCCATCTGCTTTCAAAACAAATAAGAAAAGTAATCAGCCATTATGTGACTTGAAGAAGTGGTATGTCCTGTATACAATTTTACTTTTTCGACGCTAAGTGTAAGTTGGTAGTTTAGTACGTGGTTTTCGGTTGGGTGAGCAGACGAATGAATTTAAAATTTGTATGCTGTGTCATTGGTTTGTCCAAAGTTACTTATGCTATCCGGAATTATAATCGAAAATGTATTAGTGTCGTGTGGGAAGTTTTTATGACCGTATTTAATTTAAGGGTACCTACGTAATATATGCATTCCCTCTTTAATAATAATAACTAGTACGTTCCATTTCCCAATATGTGTTTCCTTATGTATTATATAAATATAACAATCTTACTAGCTACAAGGTTTGACACTACACTAGAGTTTCATATATTGTTTAATTTATTTTTATCTTCATTCAGATCAAAGGCTCAAAGTCACTCAGAGGGCAACGGAGAGGGCTATGCTGGGAGTTTCTCTGCGTGATCGCATCAGAAATGAGGCCATCCGTAGGAGAACCAAAGTAACCGATATAGCCTTTCGAATCGCTAAACTTAAGTGGCAGTGGGCGGGGCGCATTGCACGTAGAACCGATGGCCGTTGGGGCCGAAAGGTTCTCGAGTGGCGACCACGGACCGGAAGGCGCAGCGTGGGTAGACCCCCCACAAGGTGGACTGATGACCTGGTAAAGGTCGCGGGAGTCCGCTGGATGCGGGTGGCGCAAGACCGGTCATTGTGGCACTCTTTGGGGGAGGCCTATGTCCAGCAGTGGACGTCTTTCGGCTGATATGATGATGATGATGATGATGAGACATCGGAGTTCAGATTTTCTTGCTTTTCAGCATAGGCCTCTCACAATTCCTATAGTTTCCGATCATCGACTTTGTTTTGATATTGTTTTGGAGGTTTGTTTCTGAACAGCTGATCCAGTTCCTATGGTGCGTGACGCACATTGTATGTATGCAATTTAAGCACTTTATTGTACAGGTTGAAACAATAAACATGTCACATAAGATTAAAGTACAAAGGCGAACTTATCCCTATGAGGAATATCTTCCAGCTAACCTCGCGACGGTGACGCAACGCTCCGCTCGACTCATTTCACCAGGCGATGAACGTCATTGTTAAGTGTTAACTTGCCTATTGTTGGCAAGCACTGACACTTGTCGCCGTTTGTAGAAGCTTTGTATGCAGAACTTATCGGCCATTATAGCGTTTATGTCGGACATAGCATTCGTACCTCTCGCACTTATGCATGCAAGTAAGGGACGAACGCTATATGTCCGACATAAATACCGTCATGCTAATTAAGTTGATGCTCTTGAAACTAGTAAAGTATCCCAGTACAATCGTAATCACAAATAAGTTAACGTTGATTCTAATTTTTTTATACCACGTCGCCTATAGACACTTGGAAAACCAGAGGCATCACTCACGCGTTGCCGACCCTTTTCATCACGCCTTTTTTGAAGAGTCCCTTGCTGTAGCCCATTGGGAATACCTCGGCAGGAAGCTCATTCCACAACCTAAGTGTTCTCGGTATAAAGTTTCTGTTAAATCGTATAGTACCTGTATCTACCTACGAAAACGCAGTGGCTCCAAGGTTTGAGGATGAGCTCGCTGCCGATGGCGAGCGGTGCGATGATGGTGCCATTAGGCATCATACATGTACCATCTAATATGTGGTGATTTTATTCACTACACGGAATGCTTTAGGTTGTTACTATACGGAATAGTTATGGAGACATTTCCTTAAAAGCTATACCATTTTTCACACTTGAAACCTAACAACACTTGTCCAACCACAAAGAACTCACGCGCGTCACTTGTTTTTTAAAAAGGTAAATTTATACTCATAATAAAAGACTTTAAACCTTATCTGTATATACATAAAGCTTTACAAGTTGTTGTAGTGCAATACAGCGTTTAGATAGGAGACAGGCGGTTGTCGTTCGCCTTGTACTTAAGAAGTGGTTTATTGATATCTTTGTGCCTCATGCTCTGATTTTTGTTAAGCATTTACTTGTCAACAGCGTAGGTATGCGGTAAGGTTAAGACTATTATCGCTAAAAATACTAGTTGTGACAAGGTATTATTTATTACATGCCTACCTACCTTCCTACCTTACCTATCATACCATTTAGGCAAACGACATGAATTTTCAGTAGAGCCGATGTCATCACAGTACACCCTGCGCACTGATTAAGTACCACTTTAGGGGAAATTTGTACATAAAATTTGGGTTCAAAGTTTAGGTTGGGTTTGTTAGTTTATCGTACTTGATCATTACTTTGTTGCCTTTCGCTCTCTCAAGTTTATATCTCTTTTTCCTGTAGCTCTTTTCTTTTTTCTAGTATTTGCTTTGGATAATCTTCCGTTCTGTAATATGTGGTTTCTTTTAGTTCCTCTCTTCTCTGTTAAATTTATTTATTTATTTATTAGTTGATCCTTATTTATTGTGTTTTTAATTAACCTTTTATAACTTGCTAATAAATAAATTATTTAAAAGTAGAGATTGGATCTATCGAGCTTTAAACTTTTTAAAACGCGATAATAAAGCACAACTTTTTTGTTCACAGGTAAAACCCAGTTTAAAGTTTAAACTTAACTTGTGGTAAGTAAGAGATATAAGGTTATAACTAGCTGTTCATCAGGAAGTTGTGTAGGTATTCTGGTATCGTCAATCATCATTTAAGTAGGTACGTAAAGTTTATTTTCAACAATTACATAAATTACTAAGCCGTCATCTCCCGAATCCGGATCCGGAGATCCGGGCACATGATAAAACAATGTTATTATTTGTTTTTTTTTCGCCAGGGCTGTTATTTACAAATCAACTTGTCCTCACCCTTTTTTATATGAAAATTGTCAAAAAGTGACAAATAACAATTGACAGTTTCCATATAAAACGGGCGAGCTGTAAGATGACAGGACGAGACGGTTTGTGAATCGCCAGGAACCAAAATGTAGGTACTTATTATTATTATTGTTAGTTTTGGGCTTTGTATGCCGCTTCGACCAACGCGTGATCTATTGTGGCAGCCCTGTAGAGTACACCGCTAAGGCCCGTTGAATCCAGGAATTTCCAGATTCTTTGGGCGGTGATGTGTTGTACCTCTTCTGGTTGCACGATGTGCTGCCCTAGGTAGGTACTTCGTTTGCGCATTAGTGGTCCGCAGGAAAATGTACTTAACTAACTAGCCACTTAAAATTAAAATGTAAATATCATATCATATTCATGCCACATTCTGCGAGCGACGTGGATGATCATCTCCTAAGATTTTATGTACCAGTTATATTGATCACATATTCAAATGTCAGTCATATTGATCACAGGTTATCGATTCATGGTCTGCTGCGTCTACATCTTTATGCTGCTATTTACCTAAATACAAAATGGTATAGGTCCATATTAAAATCAACTTAGTTACACCATTACAGAACGGAGGCGACTCTTTGCCGGTGGTTACTCATACTAACAACTCGAGACGTTTCGGTTTAAACACAGCATTGCGATGTCGCGTACAAATATGTGGAATACTGAACTAGTTGTCAGTAGTCTACCGTGAAGAGCTTTGTTACGGAAACTCGACGACTCATTTTGTGTTATTAGTGTCTGGGTTTTTCATAAAACGTTTATTAGACTGAGGGGTGTAAAGGTGAACTAAGGTTTACCTACAATATTGATTCATAAGAATCCTATACTATGATAGGTCCCTACGTGACTTACGTAGGGATACCTATCATAGTATAAGATTCATAGGTACTACCTACTATTTAATATTAAAATACGGAGATACGAGATACGGAAATAACTCTTTTCTGGTTTAATCCGTCCTCTACCGGTGCCGTATATCTACGGGAACATAACAAAACAATGCTATTGTTTATTTTTTTATTACTGGGAGTCAACAGGTTTAATGTTTGGCATATTCTTGTTTCTCATATCTCTTTTTGTGACTCCGGTATTATTGTTATAAAACAACCTAACCTAACATACTTAGGTGATTCTTTTAAAAACCCAGTAAATTAACGGTTCTGTAAGTGGGAAATGAAATAGGTACCTGCAATTGTTATGGAAAACATGCCAAAAATAGTTCGCCCATATGAAGTGATACTCTTTTTTCCTGGCATGGAATTCACAAACCGAAAAATCTTCCTCACCTGTCACCTCACGCTTCACCCGTATTTATATGGAAACTGTCAAATGTCATCAGACACTTTTTGTCAGTTACCACCATATAAAAACGGGTGAGGGGTGAGGTGAAAGATGAGGAAGATGTCGGTTTGTGAATAACAGTCCTGCATGGATGAAACTTTCCTTTAATGTAGATTATAATTTACACGCATGCGGGGTTGCGGGCCGAAGCTCGTATTATACAGGGTGGGCCCTGTAACAGGAGCAAATATTTAAAAGACCGCTTCTTTAGAGCATCTGCAGTAACTCCTTGTGTCCAAAAAATTCATTTATTATTTCAATTCGGAGAAACTTTGATCTAAAGTTAGGACCGTCAAGTAATGGATCTTGACACCACGAGATCATAAATATAGCACCTCCGTCAATGCTGATTCAGAGGTAGCATCAAGATATGAATCGTCATATTTCGAGCATTTTTGGTTTGACAGGATATTTTATGGTTTTTTTTATTAATATTACTTACTATTAATAATACTCCAAAAGAGTAATAAATACAATACAACTCCCTGTGCCGAAAACTACCAACACAACTGTAACCCTATGGAAATAATTGCAAGCAAGGTTAATAATCTACCGTTTAATTTTTTGCTCCTATAACAGGGGCCACCCTGTATAATCTTGTAAATGCCAAGGTTACTGATGACCAGGAAACCTCGTGTAAATAATAAGCACCTATCTCCGTCGAAGACCGGAAAGGTAAACGGAATAAATACGTCCGACATGGTAAACTATTGTTTCCGATGATTTCTGCTTCCGGATTTTCCAGCCAATTGTATAGTTATTTTCATTTTAGACTGAATTAACAATGTAAGGCAAGTCTTCCTTAATATTTTTTTATAGAATTTTAATATATAATAGCAAATTACTTTTTTAATGAAAATGTTTCGTTTTTTTTTTTGAACCTGTCGGACAGTGACGTGGCCCATTAAACCGTAGGGAAAGTCCAGGGGAACCTCCGAACCGACCACGCGGGGAAACCTCCGACATGACCACGCGGGTTGGATGTTTTTCCTCCATCACGTAGGTATGTAAGGTAAACGTCCCTGTGCTCGACACTGACCCAATACATGGCACTTTCAATTTGTCATGATGACAGCGGGGCTAGCACAACTGCCACTGCGACGCGACACGAGTAGAGAAAAATCTACCCTCCTCTTTCTAATTCGCACAGTTCGAGTGAGATAGGAATCGCTGAGTCGCGCGAGACACGACTCGGCTGCAAGTTGCTGCTGATGCTATAATTTTATGACTACCACCAAAATGTACACAGTTCTGATAATAATCTGAATAATTATCTTATCTTATCTTATCATAATATAAGTAGAATAGTTAATAGCCTACATGAAAACCGAAAACATAATGTCCCTCTCTCTGTCACACTTATTGGAGCGACAGAGAAGGAGATCGTTTGCGGTTCCAGGATTTTATCCTGAAAAATAGTACGAGGTTCACATGGTTCGGAAACGGAAAAAAGTTACTGAACAATTAACACATCATTTTAATGCAAACCAAAACTTATTTCAGCACTGCTACACGCGGATACGAGCATTTCTCGAGCATTCATAAATTGAGTAATAAAGATCAGGGAGCCGATTTTTGAGAATCGAACGCTCGAATTTTCACTCGAGATCCGTCAAAAAAGTATGACGTTTTGACAGATGTCGCGTGAAAAGTCGAGCGTTCGACACTCAAAAATCGGTCCCCAGTATTAAAACACATTCGTTTTTAAATGTCATAAATAAAATTGTTTATAGAATGAGGAAGCCAACCACGCCCTCGTCACGGTGAGGCGCCTACGATGTGAATGCATTTACTGTATCGCGAGTACAGTACCTATGTCAAGAAAGTGAATAACCGCTTATCGACTTTATTAATAGAACATAAAGGTTCAAAAGTGGTAACCATTTTATTGGCTCACTGCTCACTGTACTCGTACAGTCGCCATCAAAAGTGACTACGCATATGAAGTGTTCAAAAGTCTCTATTGGAATGAAATATGAGCTTATGAACTTTTTATATGCTTAGGTACTTTTGATGCTGACTGTACACGTAACGACAATTTAAATTATACAGACAGTTCACTTCTTCCTAAATCTCCATATTGGTTCAACAGATAAGTTTCTAAGATGTAAAAAAAATAGTATTTGTTTAACTGACAAAAGCAATGGAGAAGTTATTACTCTAAAGCTACGTAAAAATAAAAAATAACTTTTTGTAGAATTAAAGGATATTGGGAGACGTTCTTACCACAAAAGCACGACACCATACACTTACAGAGCAACTGTTATTAGGGCTACGGTTTTCTGTAAGGTGGAGGTATTTCCCACGACTGATCCAAATATGATCGAGATGAAATTCCACTGTGCCCTACTTCTCTAAACTAAGCGTGGAGCGGTCATATTGAACAAGCTGTTGTTAAATAAGCTGTGACGAATGCGTGCATTATTGTGTGGGAGGGATTTAAGTTGATCTCGAGTTGCCTTTGCGCATACCTTTAATGTTTTTATTAGTTTTGTAAGGCCGCCACCACACTTCGCTATGCGTGTCGCGTTGCGTATTCGCCTCCCTTTCTTTTGCGATATTAGAGAATGAGATGCAACACGAATATTTGCACAAATACGGCGAAGTGTAGTAGCGGCATAAGATCGGTCGCCTCTGCTCGCCTACGAAAACAGACAAAACAAGGCGAGCCGCTAATAGGTCGAAGTGTTTTGTCATTTCTTTCCTAAAATGAATAGTTGTTATGATAATTAGTACAGTCGAGGTCATTAATATGTATACACTTTTTTACCTAATCGAATGCGTTTGCTTACAAATAGTTGGCGACCGCAGGCGATTAGGTAAAAAAGTGTATACATATTAATGACCGCGACTGTATCTAACCTGCAGCCGCTATAATAACAAATAATGAAAAACAACGAAAACATTAAAGGAACTCAGATACATGCCTGGGCTAAAAGGACCCACTCGCTGCTTTCCCGCGCTTGATTACCTAGATTGGTATGGATTACCTACCTAGATTGGTAACCAGCTCGGTAACGTAGTACATATTCACCATTAGATACTGGTACCATTACCATTAGGTACCATTAGCTAGTTTCGCGTGCTGAAACTCGTAAAACTATATACGCGATAACGTAAAGGTCGCAAGATAAAAAGTGGATCAGGTAGTTTTACAAATCGGCATGGGCATCCTCGTCTAACGAATGGAAAAACAGCACCCGTGACATTTGTATATCTCAACTATTGTCTCGTTCCGCATTGTGATCTGTCAAGTGTCATTATTGTACACGAGGCATTTAGCATCGCTTCCTTTGCCGGGCCTAAAGCCATCTCGAAACCTGATCCCAAATGTCAACTATATATCATGTAGGTATATTACCATCAACCGCATTTTTGAAGAGGTATTTATATACATACTAGCTTCTGCCCGCCACTTCGTTCAAGTAAACTTCCACTCTCTATTTGATCCCTTTGAGGAATGCTTTTTTCGGGATATAAAGTATTCTATATGTTAGGTATTCTATGGGTGGATAGCAAAAAAATTTTACGTAACGCAAAGGAAAATGTAACACAAAATGCCGTACAAAGGAATTCATTTGTATGATAAAAATATTTGTGTGACGTTTTTTGTGTATATTCCTTTGCGTTACCAACATTTTTTTTGCAATCAACCCCTATATGTTAGTCTAGGTTATAAACATTCAACACGTTCATCCCTTCAGCCATGTTTACGTGATTGAGTAACAAAACGTCCAAACATCAAAGGTTTCGCTTTTATAATATTATTAGGATTGTTTAGAAAAAGATTTGCTTTTACAAAATTATTGCAATTTTTTATATAAGTATGTACCTATATCGTCACCTAGTACCCATTGTACAAGCTTTGAGTAGTTTGGGAATAGTCGATTTGTGTAAGATTGTCTACAATTATTTATTTAATTTATTTATTTACAATTAGTGTTTTTCGTTTTTACTTATTTATTGGGTTGTGATATTTTAGCGCTTGAGTTCAAAGTCCGATTTTTATTTGATATAAAATGCACTTTCAAGTTTCTTTGGAAGTAGATGCTATCTTTTTTATATATTTTGTGTTTTATAAATTTTTACCTATTAGTCTAATTATGCAAACATTTCCGTTGAATAGAAAATCATGGTAAATTAAAATTATGCATGCAGAAAATACGCATACAACGAATAGTCATAATAAATAAAAAATAGAATCTAAAAGTAACATTTGGATTCCGCGATTTTCCTAACTTTAAACGGATGTTGTGTATAAAATACATCCCGATGTTTCGAGCCATCTCTTGGTAGAATACTAAATTAAAACAAATTCCCTATATCAATCAGTCTTTATATCCGTCACCTCCACCTCTCTTCACGGAACTAAAAAAGTTTTCTCAAAAATGGCCCGCAAACTGGACTTTAGTCGCTACATATTGGAAGGTAAAGTGTATAGTTTAAGGTCAGATCCAAATTAAAAAGTAAAAAACATTGCAGGCCACATATATGGCCTGCAATGTCACATATAAATTCCTTTATTTGTCGAGTTATAAACTTTTTAAAATGTAGAAACTGTCATATAAAAGGAGGCACAGGTCGTATTCAGCCAATTCAGCTCGTATTTTTCTGTTGAAAACGCGACGTTTTTTTATGTGTCTCGAATAATTTGCGTTTTTCGGTGGAAAAATACACTTGCGATTCTGTTAAAAAAATAAACGGCGGGAAAACATGATGTTTTTGACGTTTTAAGGTTATGTTTATCAAATATTAATTAAATTTTTGTCGTATTTTCCCCATTTTTGAGAAAAGCACTATATTAGCCTCGGCCGGAATGGCAATTGCAGGCTTCGTATTATAATTAAACGGACTCGCAAGCTCGTCCGTTTAAACAAATACTCAGCCTGCAATTGCTCCCTTCCCGGCCACGGCAATAATGTACTATTGCTTGTATTGAAACGGTAACAATCTGTTACCAGTCTCACAAGTTCTTCTCAATGTTGATCTGCGAAGAGTAGTTGTCCTCGTGTAAAGATCACTTGATTGGACTTCCCCGGCTTTATTGGTCCATTTTTAACGATTTACCAAGAGATCTAAAGGTGAGCCAATTTTCATGTATCATCAATTACCATCACTATGCGTGATGTATGACTGCGGTCATCTTCAAGGTAACTTATATTGTGACCTTACCTCTCACCATCATTAAATTCTCTAGGTACTTGCTACTGAAATCGATAATTGTTGCTACAGTGGTGAAAACGTATTAAACGTATCTCAAATATTTTCATTACCTATTTCATCTTTCTTGTTTTTCTTTTTTCTTTCTGGATAAAAAACAAAAAGAAAGATAAGATGATAAAAACATGTATATTACATAAATAATATAGGCCACTTTAATGTGTCATTTGCTGGGAAGTTGTAAATAAATATAAGGTTTTATCAGAAATTCTTGATGTTTTTTGTTGTCTTCCTGACCGCCAACGGCAGTTAAACCAGTTGCACTTCCAAATAAGTCCATATCAGTATTATTCACCAACTTTACGAGTGTTTAATTACTAATTAACTCCTTTACAATCTTTGGGCGTGCGAAAATATCCGGTTTTGTTTGATGATATGACCTCTTCCACCAGCTTTTATCACTTTAAAATGTCATGTGTCATCGATTTAAATAATGACTTCTGTTCTTCCCAGTAACAGCTTATTTATCAATTTTATCATGCTGATATATTCCATAGGTCGCAAAATAGTTAACAGATCAATTCAATATGATCATGTGAAAGTGATAAATGCGTGACACACGACATGCTCTATGGAAATGTTTTATATTTTTTATTACACCTGTAGCTCAGTAACGGCACTACAATGTCATTATTGTCTAGAAACTAATTTATATCGGATGGTAAACTTGTGTATTACGATCCGCTAACAATTATTGGTCTGCTTCAAACAAGTTCTGCATTGATCCGCAATAAAAATGTAACACTTTTAGAGATAATTAACATATCTCAAATTACACTTGTAAGCAGTTAGGCACTCGGCAACAGGCAATTAGGTTTAGCCTCGAGACTGCACGGATGCAGGTTTTTGATTATGTCTAGATATTGGGATGTTAACCTCGCTCTCCTATCCTCCCCGTCGTCATAAAGCAAGAATGTAAATAACTGAAAGGCAAGACCGAACATCTAGTACTAGTAGTGCAGATGCGGCTACAGAAAGCGCAATAATAAAAAATAAAAATTCAAAAAAAAACACCGTTTACAGTTTTCCTTAAAAACTAAAAACTTTCCAAAATAGGTTGAAAGTTGAAACCTGTGAAAAAGTAAGAAATCAAGAGTGTTTTAGTCCTCGCCGCCGAACACTGACCGTTCAGCGTCGAGAACCTCGATTCGTGGGGGCCTAATGGCCTGGCCACGACATTGGTCTAAGGCGACCGCGGGCGCGGCGAGCGGGGCGGCGAAAACGGTCTAAGCTGTGAGCATGCCACGACAACGCAGTTGTCTTAGCGGCATTGAGCGAATGGGACGTACTCAAAGGACGCAAAATGTCATTATCAAAAGTGGCCCTTCACAATAAACCATATGTTTTTGCTTATTTAATCATCACACTTCTAGGTAGTATTAACTTATTTACTAATCATTACAGTCAGTTAACAATCAACCATATGTCTTTGCTTATTTAATCATCACAGTTAGGTAGGTAATACTTATTTACTTATCATTACAGTCAGTTAACAATCAACCATATGTTTTTGCTTATATTTGCTTATAATTTCACTGATAAACGCCTCTGTGTCCAACATCGCGGAGCGAATAAAACAAAATATTTTGTTTTTTAAAACTCCGCCCGATCCGCGCCGCTGCTAAGACCGTTCGCGCCGCTCTGACTCGTGGCATGCATGGCTCTTTCCGCCAGTGCCTTTGTTCTCGCCGCTCGCCGCGCCGCTCGCCGCTGCAGCCGGTCGCGCGAGTAAATTCGCGCGCGATTTAGCCCACAGCGAATTCTCGTGGCATGCTTCTTTAGCGGTCTTGATTTTGTTTAATTCGCTCGCCGCTGGTCGCCTTAGCCAGTCGCCTTAGACCAATGTCGTGGCCAGGCCATAAAGCTGCCTACACAAAGCCCTGCCTGCAGGGCCCTGCTTGCAGTGCCACTGCCAATTCATGGGGGCCTAACGCAAACGAACCTTCGAAGAGGTTTTTAAAAAGTCAGTTTACATACCGCCTGAGATCGCAGAGCTGTCGGGCCGATTTTTGAGTGCCGAACGCTCGACTTTTCACTCGACATCTGTCAAAACATCATAGTTTTTTGACAGATCTCGAGCGAAAAGTCGAGCGTTCGACACTCAAAAATCGGCCCACAGCTGCATCTGTCAAAACATCATCGTTTTTTGACAGATCTCTAGTGAAAAGTCGAGCGTTCGACACTTAAAAATCGCGCCCCTGGGCCATTTTCGTGAAGTCTAAACTGACAATATCGAGGCGTTTGATGTGCCCATACAGACATAGTAAACAGGGCAAATAAAATAATATCTTGTAGTTAACTTCGTGACATCGTGAAATGGACTACTGGCAGCTTTCTTGCTTAACATATTAGTATTGTAATACAGCGGCAAATACTACTAGCATTATACCAGACGTATCTAGTTTCAGTCAGTACTAAAATTATTGACATTTTAAGTCTTCCGTGTTCTTTTCTTAACTACCTAAATAGTTACCTAAGCTACTAACTAGGTGCAACTAGGTAGTTGATACCTATCAAAAACAGGAAAAAACATTAGCACCTAATCCGCACTGAGTTACACTCCACTACCCTTTAATTAGATTCCATAATGTCAAGTTTAATAAATCATTCCGAAATATCCGTCAATTACTCGTTCGCCACTGTAAATTAAATGTCAAATCCTCCAACTTGCAACTAGGTAATCGACATTCATTGTAATAATCTCACACATACACAAGTCTTATCTCAAAGATATATGAGTTATTATCGCACGGCACGTTAAATTATGAGTGGACATTCGAATAGAATGCCATTTTGGATTGCATGGAAATGTCAGCCTGATTACCTGATAACGGTGATCCAATTTAGACTGTTTGGAAGCGATCCTATATATGCTAATGCAGATTAGTTTGTTTACTAATTGTTCTGAGACGTAGAGGGAACTGCCGGTGCGATGGAAGTATTCTTCAATTGAAATGCTTCATTATTTTTAAGACTCACTTTTATTCACATATTAGGTTTTTGATACAGAAATTACGATATGTTGATCTTATTAAACATAACAGCTACAACAAAATATAGAGTGTATTTGGCATTACTTAATAAATATTTGCAAGGATTACCTGGGTCAAACACTTGAAAAAACAAAAGTCGTCTCCCCTGTGGTTAACGGCTTATGTGTATGTAAGTTATGCTTTTATCACATGGATTTATAGTAACGGAGACACTGTTTATCGTGCGGGTTACTAGACCAATCCAAATTTAAGCTTTGGAGCCTTTAACTTTTAATAGGTATGTCCAAAGGAAAGGCGGGAACCTAAATCTGTTTATGCGCCACCTAATTGACAACATTTCATATTTTTAACTACTTTATTTTATGAACTAGTTAGAAAATAGGTAAAAATTTAAGCCACCCGTATTTTTTCTTTTTCAATTTAACTCATTAAATCATACAAAAAAAAAACACGTTGAAAAGTAGGTCATTCCAAAAGGGCGTAAGTAAAATATGACGTCATCTTCCCAACAAGAACCCAGAGCCACTCCAGAGCAGCGAGTGTCTGTACTCTATACTAAGGTCTCCCTGAATACAGCGAGGAAGATGACGTCAACTTTCGGTTTACAGTAATTTGCGATTTTTAACGGAGCCAAAATTAACGGAGAAAAAAATCTAAAAGAATGTTTTTTGTGTACTTCACACGTTTTTACCGAAATGGTTTTCGAATTAAGACTTTTGGAAATTATGAAATATTGTCAATTCTAATCTACTTAAAATAGGACGTTGAAAACATTGTTGTTTAAGGATCCAATTTTTTTTGTATTTTTATTTCCATTTGTTGCCTGCTACAAGTTCAGCAGCCATTTGTTATTTACAGTAAAAGGTTTCCAGTCCTACTGGTCCAGTTTATTTAACCTTGATCTTTACATGTCTCAATATTATCTCTATAATGTATTATATTATATATACTTTGTAACACTTGGGTTAAGCCTCCGACAGGTGATAGTGAACATAGTGATTCATTGCAACTTGTTTGTTATTGTCGCATTTGTTTTACGGCTGATCTTTTTCGTAAAGTGATTTTACATATGTATGTATGTTTGTTTCTCTTTAAAAGGCTGTCTATTATGTCATTCGTGTTGCTTTTAATGAAGTTCCAATAATATAATAAATGCGAAAGCTTAGATGTTTGTTATTCAATCACGCAAAAACGGCTGAACGGATGATGAATTGATGAAACTTGGTATACAACAAGCTTATAGCCTGGATTAACATATAGGATACTTTTTATCCCAATAATCATCACTAGAAGGGATGAAATATGGAGTGGAAGTTTACGAGAATGAAGTCGCGGCCAAAAGCTAGTTAAATATAATATAAAACAAACAATTCATCTCTCTGCTAAAATAGTTAAGCAACATAGAAAAAATATTTTTTACCTTTATTTAAAATTCCATTAGAAAAATGCTAGAAAAACACTTCCGCTGGTGAAATCGTTTTGGCCTTGCGTTCGCGCAGACAATGCGCAGAAAGTATTGATTAATATTATCGATCATGGCGGTCGGTAGTTATCGATGGTGACGCCAATTTATCGATTAAAGTTTAAAATAGAAGTTAATTTCAGTTGTTTTCGATTCCCTCTCTATACATAATTGAAATGACAACGAATAAATACTATTTTTATGAATCAAATGATTTTTATTTTGTTCTCTGTATCAAATGAATAAATTGTAATATTTTCATTTTATGAAACCTTACTGTTTGATTTACAATTTAACGTAGCCAATTGGCTACTTTTAGTAGTTTCAATGAATTTCTCATCAATTCATCAGTTAATCCTCCATTTGTATGTAGTCAGGTAGAAATGAATTGGGTTCTCATATCATTAGAGAAGAGAGCTTGCAAGTCATAACGACTAATTTGCTATTGTTACGTAAAATGAACACTAAGATGACCCAACCACTAAAACGCAGCACTAAGAAGAATTGGTTGGAATGATTACATATGAAACTATGAATCAGAAGACTTACCTAATACTTTAATGAAATGAGGTACGTAACGTAGACACCTCATTCAAATGTTAGGTTAGGATAGGGTTTATATTAGGCTAACCCAGTGTTCTTTATTTTCCCTGAAGTCACAATACATATGCTTATATCTTTATTTTTTATTCTACTAGATATAATTACTACCTAATATAATTCGTTTCTACTCACTTATTTTGGAAAGCTCACCCAAACAAAAGAAAATCATCCATACATATCTACAGAACCTTTAATTTCCAAAAATTGTTTTTGAATATATTTCTTGGTAAAGTGCAGGAGGAACTAAATACCTAATGTGTCCACTTCACAAATTAAACTTTGTCAATTTCATCCCATATCTATATTCCAACCGATCTAACCGACAAGCCTTTTAAGGTTATGTGGATGTCATCGAAGCGAAAAAACAAACCATATTATTTGCCATTGGTCTATGCCTAACTAAGATACCTATATAATTATCTTGCATGCAATTGACGATACATGAAATGTGATGTCAATTTTCACATGCCTGTTGAGGCTAACCATATTAAGGGATCTAAGTGTACCTTCATTGTACCATATGTTTAAAGTAAATAAACGACATTCATTCATTCACTTAATGGAACGGGATGCATAAATGTCTATGTTACCTAGTTTGTGTATTGTATGTAATAGCACTTACCTGTCTGCGCGTTAAAGTGCATGTCAGCGGTTCCCACACGGAAAGTCCTTGTACCGAATATCTGAAGATGACCGTCTCAGTCTCCTTTCCTTTCTAGTGCGAGGTCGGGTTTCGTGGCCATACAGTTAATATTGAGCGCTAACTCTCTAGTTATTAGACTGATCCAATCGTTAGCAATGACAATTAAGAGTTTTTTGGCATTTAAGCCTCGACCGTTGCCAAAATTTGACATGCTCTCTCGCTTAGTGCTAGCTCGATATGCTGTGTTGGTTGTCGCAGAAAATTTACGAATATCGGATTATAAAAAAAAATGAAAAAAGCGGGCTTGGTTTGACCATATGGGCGCAGCTTGGAAAATGGTCCGAGATGGGAAGAGACGTAGAGGCAGATCACCTACCCGGTGGATAGACACTGTAAACTTGTAAAGGCAGCACTGGGAATTGGCGCCCAGACTTCCTTACGAATGTCTCAGAATAGGAGTGCCTGGAGAAAGGTGGTGCAAGACTGCAGTGGTAGTCACGACCCTCAGCAATGAGAATACGACTAAGAAGAAAGACTTTGGCGATATAAATCTGTGACGTCATTAGTCATACTTCCCTACAAATTTAATAACAACTGAGCGTTTTTGGCATTCATAAAAAACAGATTTCACTAAAAATAAAATACCATATTGTGCAAACTTTGGTTGTCCAGTAAGATAAATATTCTCGTTTATGTTTGATCTAATCTAGACCGAAAGTAACACATTTTAGCTCTTATGTTGAAACAAATCCATTAGTTTCCCAACTTTGACATTTACGAGATGGCACTTTTGCGGTTTTATCTTGTAGCAATAATGCAAAATGCATAATTAATGTATGTGAAATACCATTAACATTTAGCATGTTATTAGGTTTATTGAAGAACTCGCGATCAATAGATATACCTAACATAAAGGTTAATTCGAGTTGTAAATACTTATAGGAGTTATAGGATTTTAGACTCAACACTACAGGCACAATTGTGTTTAGGGTTTCGTACTTATTGTTTTAAATTTAGAAATTACTATAAATACCCATAGAAGAATCATTTAATGAATCCATTTTATTTTGATGTAAAATAATAATGTTATTCTCTAAACGAAATAAACTAGTGATGCCATCGATTTGAAATTTGGAATAACTAGGTTCTCTCCTGTCCTCTGTCCTCTATAAACAAGGGTAACCCAGATGCAATGAAATGTTTTTCATTTTTCTGTGAAGAATGAACAATATTTTTTAAGTGGGCAAGTATGTGTACCTCATCATCATCATCATTGGACTGTAACATCTATAAAAGATGATTTAAGCAGTGCGTACATAGTTTTTATATCTTACATATTACGAAAAGCGCAGTCATAATAATATAATGTTTTGCTGTGTACAATACAATACAAAATAGTTTTTATTTACACACATATAGCATGAATTCACTTTAATGAGTTGAAGGACCAGAGGGCCGATTTTTGAGTGTCGAACGCTCGATTTTTCACTCGACATCTGTCAAAACGTCATAGTTTTTTGATCATCTCGAGTGAAAATTCGAGCGTTCGACACTCAAAAATCGGCCCCTGCTTTTCAATACATTTTGCATAAAATATAGAAAGATATTTATTCGTAAGATAACATCAGAACAAAACATGGACATAGATCAGCATATATTTAAAAAGAGAAAAAAACTTTTATAGGTTTCATTTAATTAATAAATAACAGTTTGCTCTCAATTTGTCTGCTTTTAGTCTCAAGTTGTATGGCAACAAATAGCCACAAATAGGCAATATTACGTTTTCTTTGGCGGGAACTTGAAAAAAGTAGTTGTGAATTTTTTTGTCAGAGTTTTAAAATTGTAAAATAATTGTATAAATTGGTGTAAATTGCATGTAAATAGATTAATTAAGTGTAAAATATTGTTTTAAATCTTACGAGGTATGTAAATACTTCGAAATGGGCGGAGACGTGGATCCCGGTCCCGGCGGGAACTCCGAGGGGACCCGACCGATCAAAGCGCCTAAAAGGAACTTACAAACTGAAAATGGTGGCGGCGGCGGGACTGTAAGTGAAAACTCTTATGAACCCTATTTCAAACCAGGATATAAAAGACTCTATCCAGAACACTCTTTAAACTATGAATTTAAAGTGTTTGTAGAAAGTACAAATAACGAAAAATTGGGTAATAAAAGTCCCATTTACTTGAATCACATATTCTCAAGAGACATTAAAGGCGTAGTGTCCGTACACAGAGTAAATGCGAACAAATTAGCGGTGATATTTAAACAATCGATTAACGCAAATAATTTCTTGAAAAATGAAACTTTCCTAACCAGTTACAAACTGAAAGCGTACATCCCGGCTAAGGAGATTGAGAAGACGGGGATAATTCGATTTGTCCCTACAAACATATCAAACAAGGACTTGTTCACTAAATTGTCGTCAAACTATGACATTATCGCTGTAAGGCGTTTTACGAAAAAAGTTGGAGAGGACCGTGTACCACTGCAGACAGTGAGTATCACTTTCCTCTCCAACTCTTTACCAGACAGTGTCCAGTATGACCTGTTCTCGTATCGAGTTTTTGAATATGTGCCACCTTTGCTACAATGCTTCAAATGCTTCAAGTTCAATCACTCTGCAAAAATTTGTAATGGAAGACAGCGTTGCTCTATATGTTCGGGAGACCATTTTTACAAAGACTGTGACAATCCGACTCAGTTATGTTGCGCGAATTGCAGTGGGCCCCATTTGGCTATATCGAAAGCCTGCCCTATTAAACTTAAAAAAATAATGGACAAGAAAACAAATATCACATATGCGACCGCGGCTGAAACTCGCGCGCTCGAGTTTCCGTCTTTAAATAAACCAAAGACAACCGATAAGACTACTAAAATTCAACCGCCTAAGGTAGCTCCTGCTCCTGCACCTGTAGAGACCCCCAAACCTGACCTCAAGCAAGAGATTTTGCGAAACCCAGATGTATTGAATGCGTTAGTCCGCACTCTCGTTGAATTAGGCAACAAGACAGATAACAATCCAATCAATACCACATATATTCAAGAATTATTAATTAAAAATATTAACTAATTATGGATCCATCACAAATACGTATTGCTCAGTTTAATATTCAGTCAGTTACAAATAAAAAACCGTTGCTTATAAATTTTTTGAGAACACATAATATTGACATTTGTCTTCTTAATGAAACCTGGTTGAAATCCACAACAGCATTTAGAATTCCTAATTATAATATATTTTATATGTATGCTAAAAATGGACACGGCGGAGTTGCCATACTTGTCAAAAACATATACAAACACAATCTCATACAAACTACTTTTTACGAAGATATTCAAAATATAGCAGTTTCAATTGAGACTGTTAGAGGCCCTCTCTCTGTGTTATGTGTATACTGTCCTCCGACAAGCGCGCGCATAAGATTAAATAGATTAAAAAACATTATTCAAAATTTACCGACTCCTATTATTGTATCAGGCGACTTTAATGCACACCATGTTGCATTTGGTTGCGCAACGACAAAATCTCGTGGTACTACCTTGTTTGATATAATGAATGACTTAGATTTCTGTATTTTAAATGATGGCAGGCCAACTACAGTGACATATCCCAATAGGAATCCTTCTGCAATAGATGTTAGTTTCAGTAGCGCAAGTATAGCACCTCTATGTGAGTGGAAAGTTCATGATGATCCGATGGGTAGTTATCACTACCCTACAATAATCAATATTATGATTTCTCCTCAAAAATACCAGGTTAATGATCCTATAGATAAATATTTATATGCTAAAGCCGATTGGACTAAATTTAAAGAACTTTCAGAAGCAGTTTTTGCTAACTTTCCATTCAATAACAAGGATCCTCTAGAGTCTTATGAAAACTATTGCTCTGAACTTAATTTGTTGAAAATTCAATGTATACCCAAATTTTCCAAAAAGACACAGTTTGTAAGCAGACCGCCTGTTCCTTGGTGGAACGAAAAATGTGAAAATAGTGTAATAAAATCTTATGAAGCTTTAAAATTTTATAGAGCAAATCCATCTATAGAAAATTACATTAATTACAAAAAGTTAGATGCTCTTAAGAAAAGAACGATAGCTGAAGAAAGGTCTGGTAATTGGCGCAATCTATGTGCCTCATTTAATAGGTGTACTCCTATAGGAACTATTTGGAATTACATTAAGCGTTTTAAAGGATCCAAATCTAATAAAAATATTAATAAAAACGATGACTTTATAAACCCGTTTATGAACAAATTAACTCACGGGAGTAACAGTAATGACCTTAGCTCCATAGAATGGATATTCGAAACAAACAATAATAATGCCAGTACTAAGTATCTTATAGATCCATTTACTTGGGCAGAATTCATAGCAAGCTTGCAATCGAGGAAAAATACTACCCCAGGCTTAGACGACTTTCCATACTTACTAATTAAAAATCTACATACCACCGGGCAAAAAGTATTACTAACTATCATGAATTTGCTTTGGAAAAACGAAAAAATACCTCTGTCTTGGAAAACACAATGTGTAATACCTGTTTTAAAACCTGATAAACCACCTAATGAAGCCAACTCATATCGACCAATTTCTCTATCATCATGTATTGGAAAAATATTTGAAAACATGTTAAAGACTAGGCTTGATTGGTACGTTGAGACTAATAATATATTACCGTCTTTTCAAAATGGATTTCGACGTGGCAGAAGTTGTTCTGACAGCTTCTTAACTCTTATCTCGGACTTGAAACTAGCTAAATACAACAAATCAAATGCAGTTTGCGCATTTTTGGATGTGCAAGGTGCATTTGATAATGTTGATCCCACAATATTAATGACAGTTTTATTTAACATCCAGATTCCTGGTAAATTATGCAAATGGATATTTGAGTTCTTAAATGAAAGAGAGTTGTATATAAAATTTAACAACATTTTACATGGTCCTAAACAAGTTTCTAGAGGCACAATGCAAGGCGCAACGCTGTCTCCATTACTATATAATATATACACTAGTGAGATAAATTCATATGTAAATACTTCTAATGTAAATATACTGCAATTTGCAGATGATCTTGTATTATATTCTATTAATGTTAATTTAGATGTAGCTAAACAACATATTAATGATGCGTTAAAGGAACTCTATACTTACTATAATAACTTTCTGCAGTTAAAGATTCATCCTGATAAAAGTAAGCTACTAATAATAAGCAAAGATGCTTCAAATGTAGATATTGTATATAACAATGAAATTATTCGAGAAATCCCTTCTCATAAGTTTTTAGGTGTTATAATAGATAACCAGTTAAGTTTTGATCAACATGTTAAATATATAATTGCTAATTCTTTGAAAGGCTTAAACATTATGAGATGTCTTGCAGGAATATCCTGGGGGGCAGATCCACAAATATTGTCCTTATTATATAAAACTCTTGTCAGAAGCCATTTTGACTACAGCTTCCTTGTACATATGGATACTTCTCATTCACATAAATTAGGAATAGTTCAAAATAGGGCAATGCGAATTATATCAGGTGCTATGTGTTCGACTCCCATAAGAGCTATGGAAGTAGAAACTAATACAATGCCTCTGCCAGTAAGGTGGCAGCTGTTAGCAAACAGATATTTAATTAGAGTATATGCAAAGAATAATGAAAAAATAATAAGTAGAATAAGGGCTCAACCCAGAATTCCCCAATTAACTGGAATACTTTATCAGATAGAATTAAAATTTAGTAATGTATATCAAAGTATAATTTGGCCATGTTATGAAGATAGTTACAGTAGTAAATTTATAGACATTATAGTATGTACAAAAGTAATTAATAATAACACTGATTTTCTCAATTTTCTAGATCAAATACCTAATTATTACAAATTATATACAGATGGTAGTAAGACAGATTCTCATGTTCGAAGTGCAGTGTATGATCCGCAGACAAAATTTGTACAGAGTTTTAGATTAGATGACCTATGTTCAATTTTCACAGCAGAAGCATATGCTGTTTTTGAAGCCATGAAAGTTATAAAAACTGTGTCAGAATATAAACAATTCTTTATTTTTACGGATTCACTTAGCTTAATTTATGGTTTACAGAATAATCAGTTTCATTATAAAAATAATTTCATCCTGTATAAAATTAAAGAAATGTTAATTCTTTTTAAAAATAAAAATGTACATATAAATTTCATGTGGATTCCATCCCATACTGGGATCACTGGAAATGAAATAGCAGATAAAGCTGCTTTTCTAGGTATTAATGAATTAGATGTAAGATGTAGCACTAAAATACCCATGACAGATTGTCAAACTTCAATAAAAAAGGATGTTCTGAAGATTTGGACTGACATATGGATAAAGGACAGGGAAGTTAAAGGAAAATGGTACGCTAGTATTCAATCTCAATTGCCAAGCAAGCCTTGGTACGAGAAGATAAAGAAGGGAAGTCGTGATTTTATCACCACTATCAACAGACTGAGATTCGGACACAATTCTGCGCCTGCGCATTTAGCGCGATTTTCAATAATACCGGATGGTACATGCCCTCACTGTCAGAACGGCAGTGTTGGAGATCTTGAGCACCTAATGTTTCAAATACAAATGCGTTTATTTTTCCTTTAAATTACAATGGTGTATCGGTTAGTAATATCTTACATCTAATTGACATGGAAAAATCGGTGTGAGCACAGCGATAAGCTGGTTTTAAGCCCACCCGTAGTCAATAAGTTGGTTTCACATTAAGTAAATAGACAGGTTAGTAAATTAAATTAAGTAGGTAGTTACAATTGCAATAATACAATATTGGATTGACTATGTATAATAATATTGAAGTGACTATGGTAATGAAATCACGTAACAGTTTTATTTTTAAAATTATAATTATGTCTACTCTTTGTGGGGCATCGCACATCTTGCAACTCTTTTTGTATCGAAAGGTAGAACTTTTTTAAGTTAATTTTAAAACGTAAATAAGTTTTGGAAAGTCGTATAGGTGGTGGGATAACGTTCCAGCACTTGGTGGCTGCGAAACGAAATGAGCCTCTAAAGGCGGCGGAGTGGTGGCGCGGCGCCTTGAGCTGCAGCGCGTTCACGGCGCGCTGGCGGCCGCGCGCGCCCTGCAGCTGCAGCGTGGCCGCCAGCGCGGCCGGCACTCCCGTCTGCAACACTTTATAAGTGGTGCATGCGAGGTGCAGCTGCCTTCGAGCTTCCATGTTCAGACTGTTTAAGTTGTTTAGTACTGGTGTAATACGGTCTCGACGCTTTACTCTTTCGCAAAATCTAACACATGAATTTTGCACTAGTTGAATTTTCTTGCTAGTCTTTGCGTCAAGGCTAGGTCCATATATAGTATCACAATAGTTAAATTGTGACAGAATAAGTGAAAATGTTTCAATGCCAAGCTTTTGCGTTTGATAGACTCGTCCTTGCAAGTGAATTAAGTGAAGTGTTTAAAAATGATGTCCCCCGCCGCCTAAATGATATACTCAAAAACGTTGACAGTTTCGTTCCGTTATACAAGTATATTAAAAACACAGTGTCAAAAATATAAGTGAAGTGAAGTGATACTAAATAAAGTTACTGGCACATTCGGTGCCATTCTAACTCCTAAACAATTAAGTGCTTATTATAACAAAGACTTGGCTTAAAGGACTCGCATCCAGGCCATAATCATTAAAAAAAAAAAAAAAAAAAAAGGCAATATTACCACCAAAGGCCACCAGAAAAGCGCTGTTGGCGTTGGCATACAAATTGAGACGTGCCAGTTGCACCAGCGTACGTGAACACAAACCGGTCAATCAGATTTGACGAACACCGTTTACGATTACAGACGGTTCGGTGCAACCCAGCCTTAGTGCAAACGCGTTCATTTGTGTTTATGTTTCGAAAACAAATATACTAGAGCTACTGAGCCCGGTGTACGTGAAAAGGGTCGCATTTCACGCTCCACCGGATATCAGTACCGAGCAACGACGACCAGTTGCGGTTATGTAACGATTCGATTCAGTTCATATTTACATTTACGCCATTCAAGTCAAAACTATGCCTCCAACGCACTGACGTAGTGACGTAGGCGTAGAGGCTGGGTTTTACCACTTTTGAGTTTTTTTAATACCATCTGAGACATAGAATATAGTGTCTTAAATTCTAAAAAAAATATGTGTTACATAAGGATCTTGTCTATAGTCAAAACCGTAGTCAGTCACAAGACCTGATAAATTTCACTCGATAGAAAAAAATCGCAAAGTTACCCCTTTTTGGAATGTTTTTTCAATATTACGGCTATATTATCTACTGATATTTTACATTTATTTATTTTTTACTCAATTTAAAGACAATAAATAGTTATAGACAAATTCTTAGGGTTTTCTTTTATAAAATGATTGGTTTAATTACTATGTTTAAATGTTTACGAAAACTACGCGCAGAGCTTCCGTAGAGAGCGGGATGGTTAATTGCAAACTCACGCGTGTCAGAGCGGGACATTTGCAGTGGGGATACCTCCCCTTAACTCACGAACGCGGGTGAGCCATGGTTGTGTGTTCAGCATGCACATAGTAGATGTGTGCGTCACCGTAGGAACTATAAGTTCACATTGTCTATGTGTTCGTGTCCGTATGTGTCACAACTACAACAATTGCCAACCGGCGCTCGCTAGATTAAAATACTATAAGCGCCACAATGTGACAGCGGTCACCGCAGCCTATGGGCCCATGCTACTCCAGGGGAGACACTGTTCGTTGCCGACCCTTTAAAAAGGTATACCTACACTCCTTTCTTAAAAGAGCTCCATACGAATGCCTTATGAATGATGGTAAAATTTATCTAATTTAGAAAATTAAAACCAACTGGGAATCTTGAGCTTGTTTTTGTCATAATACGAAACTAATAAAATTCTGATTCACTCTCTGCTTATGGGCATGACCAAAAGAAAACGAATATAATATAAAGAAGCACAAACACAGTGGGATAACTTAGGTAGTTGGTCATAACTATTACATGAATGTCTCTTTATTTATTTATTTAAACTTTATTACACAAAAAATACAGTGTACAAATGGCGGACTTAATGCCAAATGGCATTCTCTACTACTCAACCACAGGGCCAAACAGAGACACTCAAAGCGGTGCAGGAAAATATAGAAACGTTGAAAGTGTAAAACAAACGTCAATAGAATTAAGGTATACACAAGTACATACACATAAAGACGAATAATATAAAAAGATTTGTTGTGACCAGTGTTAAAGCCGCCCGCGTGGTCGTACCGGAGGTTTCCCCTAGATTTTCCCCAGGCCACTCTCCAACCGCGCACTCCTATCGCTTTATTGTACCCGTATAGCCACAGGTTAAAACAAAACATTTTCACTTCTCATGCTCGAAAAGTGTGTCATATTAGACTTGTGAAGCGGGGCTAAAGTAGTACATTTAAGCCCTAGGGAAAATATGTATACATATTTATGATGTACAAAACATTTTAATTTGACCAATCAAAATACTTCACCGATTAAATCCACCAATCACAGAAAAGTAATTTGACAGATTAAAACATATTTGGTAAAAATATCAACCAACCAGAACACAGCTGCACTAAAATCGACCAATCAGGAAAGACGTTTTTCAGTTCTTTAAAGATTAAGCGGTGTCTATGGTCAAAGCAATTACTCCTCTTAAAAGAAAAAAAAGCGCATGATGCATAGCTCTTTCTTTGATATAGCAAAAGAAAGGGAGGCGAATACGCCAAGCAAACACGCATAGCGAGGCATATGGTGCTGGCCTTAGAAAAAAAACATGCTGTCAAATTAGACATACACCCGCCAAGAGTTAAATTATTCATTTAAGATGGATAATTTGTGTTTATGTGTTTTCTCGCAATCGAAGTGAAAAGTAGAGTGTATAACTCGGGCCTAAAAGCCATATTACCACTCGAACAATTTTCCCTCTCTACGTTCGGAAAATAGCCATCTCGTGGTAATATGGCTTACTTTAGACCCTTGTCAAACAATCTACTATTTCACTTCATCTTTTACACATCACTATTAGGGAATGCAGAACCGGTACCTTTTATCAGTCCCGGGATTTTCGGTACTAGCCGGAAGAGGAACCGGGATTTCCCGGTATTTTCGGTACTTTCGGGAAATTACTTGTGGTGGTTTTGAGACGTGAGTAGTTTTAGCCTAAAACCTTTTTTGGGCAATATGATAATAATATCAATGATACAAAAAGAAAATACACGTGTTTTGTTATCAACATATACCTATATTAATTCTTTAAATCACAATGAATTTTCTTATTTTATCTTAGCGGTTTATAAAAAGGACTCAAAATGAAATCAAAGAGTTTACTAAATGCTTACAATTTGTTCATTATTTATGTTCCTCTCATATGGATGCCACTTAATTTAACATGCCACTGACCAAGAAGCAAGAATAAAAAATGATAAAAATCCGAAGTTTATTCTTCACAATTTTTATCTGGGGGCACGGGGGGTTGGAAAACATTCTATAAAATAACCGGCCAGATTGTTTACACTTCACAAACAAAAAATATTTCAATAATTAGTTATTGCTTATCTTCTCCTGTCAAATATTCCTTCGTCATTCGGTAAGCTGTTTGTCACATAATTTTATTGTAACCGTGTAGATAAGAAAAAAGTAAGATTCTCACTTGAAATATTTTAATAGGTGTATTAAAGTCTAAAGTCGTAAATCTTCTTCTCAGCCGAAGCGCTTCTGTAACCCATAGCGGTAACCAATCCTCTACAACCACCTAGTAATACCGGTGGAAGTGTTAGCTGAGGGTGAATTAATACTCTTGCTGTACCTGTAATAGTAGCTGCATAAGAGTGTTAATTCACTCTCAGCTAACACTTCAACTGGTATTATTGCTGTTGTCGAGGGTTGGTTAACACTACTACTACTGGTTCAAAAAACCGGGAAATCCCGGTATTTTCGGTTCCGGTATTTCCCGGGAGCAAACCCTAATCACTATTATGTAAATATTAAATATATACTCTGTCCACAAATCTTGAAATACGAAACGGCCAGTTTCGTAATTCATATATCTAAAATCTGAACGTTTGACATTCCGAAATAATCATTTGTTTAGCAATATGAATCTTAATTTCAATTTCTCAAGTTGGTCCGTGCGCGGGCGAATTGCACGCCATATATCGAGCTACCAATAGCGAGCTAGCGAGATAAAATTTTGGAAGCATATATCGATTGAAAGAGACACCCTTTGTTTTTCGCTCACGACAAAACGGGATGCAACCCTCTCCGAGGATGGCTTTTTAGACAAGTCTCGTTAAATATCTGACTGTGTGCAGGTTTATTAAATTTCCTCTTGTCAGTACCTAGATGAGGTAAAATACCATCATATTAACTTAATCGTGTCTTTTAATAATGCGTTGTTTTAGTAGGCTGAGGAAAAAAAGGAAAATATAGACTCGACTTTGGATTTATTTTCTATCGAGAAAATTTTAAGCAATCATGTTTCGCTATTGTCAGTACCACAATCATATAGTCAAGAATCATATATCTGAAAACCAGCCCCTACTGTTTGCTAGTCTGGGCAGGACAGCGTTAAAGTCTCCAAATTTCTCAGTGTAGCGCCTTAAATGGGCTTAATATTCGGGTGTCTTCGTCAATCGGAATCGGAGTTGGTACTTGGTAGTGACACTTAGTGACCCTGTCTACTAAACTGGAGGTGGTCCAGGGTTCAAATCCCGGTAAGGACAATTTGTGTGGTGAACACGAATATTTGTTCCTGAGGCATCAGGCATGGATGTTTTCTATTAAGTATCTATCTATATAAGTAAGTATGTTCGGTTAGGTACTACCTACAAGATTTATTTGGTTTGGGACTATGTCGATTTGTTTTCGTCGCTTGACAACTAAAAGGACGTTTTATACTTTATTGTCGACGTCCACGGTACGGTAAAACTGTATGGATTTTTTTCATAAATAGACCATAGGCTATAGACTTTAGACTAACTATGAATGAAACCATAGTTTTACCGTGCTGTGGACGTCCACGGTAAAACATAAAAGCGCCCAAACTCACTAAGAAATAAACAAATGCCTACCTACCTAATTTAAATGAAGCTCGTAATCTCGTATCTTAACATCGTTTCAGTACAGAGAGATACGAGGTTTCTAAGAGTAAACCAAATAAGATTAGTGAGTTATGGTTGTCAACCAACGATTTGTCACTTTGATTTTTTAAATATGTAAATAAAATATTTGCATTGAGTTTTGTGATGTCAAGTCTGTCATCAGTATCTATGTTTGTGAAGCCGTGGTCTGCCACAAATGTCAATTGTTTGAAGGTCGTTTAGATGCTTACAAATTAGTGGGACTAAATTAAAAGTTTCCATTTAGATACTAAAAGTAGTGGGCCGTGATCTCTTGAAAGTTGTTTTTTTGTAGTTATGAGTGACTATAAAATTTTATTGTACCTATGTATTTGCTATCTGCGCGGCTCAGCGTAATACAAAGAACGCAAGCGAAGCTGCGAGATAAAATATGGCATGATTATGTCCATCGGGAAGGTAAATTCTCCAGACTGGTGAAATAATTTTTAAATCGGATGAGAAGTTCTATTTTTCTAATATGCTCGGAAAATAGAAATTATGTTCGATATAAAACATTGCGAAACCCATCATTGCGGGATGTCACGAAAACACTAATATGTATAAGTAATAGTAGATTTGAATTTGAACTTTCGTGAAACATGTTACGGCTATATTTTACGTTTAGTTAAATAAAGAAATCGTCATCATCATCATCATCATAATCATAATTTAGTAGATAGAAAGTGTCACATCACTACTAATTTACGTGATATTTTAAAATTAAGTTAAATCTTAGGTACTAGGTACATCACAGGGACATTCACCGTATACACCGTATCGTCAATTATTTTACTGCCACCCCACACAAACCTGATGTTAGAACTCGCAAAAAAGTCACGGTTTCTTTACTTGCTTTTGCTATTCCGTCCTAAGGCCGATTTACATTAGCAAGAACTTGCATCCAGGTTTCTTTACATTGCGTGGCTGCGGGCTACCGAAGTAAGATGAATACGATCAAACCCTGCAATGTAATAAAAAATTATCATAAATTGCACGCACGTTCTTCCTAGTCAAAACCGCGTTAAGGCGGATGTCACACTGATGCGTTTTCCGGACGGTTTCCGCAGTGCGAGCGGGACACCGCTTTAGACTTACATAGCGCTGTCTCGCTCGCACTCCGCACCGTCGTGCGAAAACCGCATCAGTGTGACAACCGACTTAGGAAAGCAGCGTACTTATCGGAGAATTACAGTACGTATATTCCGTAGTTCAATAAGTATGATAGGTCGGTAAATAACATGCTTTACGGCGGCAATCTCATATGCCTTTCAAACCGCAGGTTACGTATGCGAAATAGGTAGTTTGATATGAACGCATATATGAGATCTTTTATTCTGGCCGATATTTTATAGAAGCTGTTATTGGATTTTGAATCATCTTGAGTTGAAAATTAAGTCGCGTTTTGTGTGAATTACATGGACACATCTCGGCCAACTCAACTCAAATAATGTTCAGTATAATATAGTCTGTGAGCTATAAACTGTGACAGGCACTGGAGTTGAAGTATTAAACGAGTATAATTACTGTGGCAAGCAGGTGACTGGAATGGAATAGAACGGAACCCTAAAAAGCTTATCCCCATACTTATATATGGGAAACGCTCCAATGATTACCAACGTAATTCCTGTAATTGACACTTTTATTGTTATCAATTAAGAATGAAAGTAAGTTTTATTCAAAGAAACGGAATATTATATAATCGCAAAAAACAATAAAATAAACTAAACTACTCGTATAATAAACTAAATACCTATTTAAAAACATACAAAAATTGCTATGCTGTATGAGAATTCTTATTCGCTGAGCGAAATATTGGCCTGCCTTTGCCTTCTTACCTATTTACCTACTTGGCGCGCCGAGAAATCTTAAAGTTGGAAATTGAAAGCGTGGAATATTTTGGCAATATCATATAGCACTACATAGGTAGAATGTTTACCTCACTATCTTGCTATAATAGACGTGAGTCTAGATTTTCCGCCGACTGCATCCTTGCATTCCGTCATCACGACCACGATACGTTTACGTAACGGCCACGACACGGCATATTGTAACCGCACGTCTTTTGGGTCATATCGGGGCACACTTCGATGCAATAAGTACATCAATTTGCATGTCGGTGGAATCGCTACATTTTACGAACGTCCGTTGTGACACAAAAGTTACCCATGGATATAAACTGTAATATGACAAATGTTCGTATCACAACGTAGTCAATTAAGGGGAGGTATCCCCAACGCAAATGTCCCGCTCTAACACCCGTGAGTTTACAATTAACCATCCCGCTCTCTACGCAAGCTCTGCGCGCAGTTTTGTAAATATTTAGCTATAGTCATTAAGCCAATCATTTTATCAAAGCAAACCCTGCGAATTTGTCTATAACTATTTACGATCTTTAATTTAGTACAAAAATTAAATGTTAAATATCAGTAATATAGCCGTAGTATTGAAAATACATTCCAAAAAGGGGTAACTTCGCGATTTTTTTCTATCGAGTGAAATTCATCAGGTCATGTAACTGACTGCGATTTTGACTAGACAAGATACTTATATAACACATATATTTTTTTTAGATTTTAAGACAATATATTCTATGTCTCAGATGGTTTAAAAAAACTAAAAAGTGGTAATACACGGCCTTAAAATGTAGACAAATTAAATGCCTTAACTATGGTGCTCACCCATATTGAAAAAAACTAAGCATTCCGTTATTGTTTATAATTAATATTTTGTAATTTTATTGTTTTTTGAAGTGAAAACTTCTTTAGCGGCGCTGAGCACTTTTGTACTGGGGAAAAATGTATAAACTCGCGATAAATTCCAAGACCAGGTTAGTTGACCCCTCCTAGTATCGTGATTGCTATGTTACGAGGGGTCCCCAGCTGGTCTTCTTAGAAAGCCAAGGTTCTAACTGTTTTAAGACAATCCTAAGATTTTCCATAAAGATCATATTTCAAATAAATTCTCATGGAAAGTAGCTCTTATTGTCCCTAAAAAAGCGTTTCCAAAGTCCAATATCGGATAGCCAGACTGACCGATTTCCGTAAAGATCATATTTCAAATAAATTCTCATGGAAAGTAGTTCTTATTGTCCCTAAATACGGTGACAGTTCCCTTCAAAATACCTAGTGGCCAAGAGTGATGGATAAAATACCAAGGGCCTGACACGCTTTGTAAGAGAAAGATAGCCTTATTGCGATTCCTATGAGAGGAAGTAGAAAATAGTGCGATGTTTTGTCCTTATCACCGATCGAAAAATTTTGTATTTGTGTCAAGAAGATTGCAAAACAAATTGGCAATATTTGGTAGTGCATTTTATAAATGGAGAATTAATGATAAGTTTGGTTTAAATGAATAATAATTTACCAATTATCAGATCCATAGTGTTTGGGTGTTCAGTGCAAACATGGTGGGGTGTTCAGTGTTGGGCTGTAAAAGCAAACTCGACCGAAAAAAGGCGGATGTTACATTCCATGCGTAATTTGCGTAAGTACATTTTCTTTGCATTTTGGACCCGTGTTTATTTCTAAAATCTCACCGGTACCAAGTTACTGAGCTAAATCATAAGTCATATCATGAGACACTTGATGAAATAGGAAAAATATGTAAATTAATTCAAAAATAACCTCCAAACATTTCACATATAAACCGATCAAATCGCGTAGTATAAATCTACCATAGAAGCCAGCTTAGAATTGATGTCCCATCATTCAGTCGGTTTATAATTCGATTTCGGGATACCAACAAATAATAAAAAAATCCCCTGAAGATTACCCCACTTTTCGGGAAATTCAAGTAATTTGATTTTTTCAGTTTTTAGGGTTCCGTAGTAAACAAGGAACCCTTATAGTTTCGCCATGTCCGTCCGTCCGTCCGTCCGACCCCCGTTTTTCTCAGTAACCGTTAGTACTAGAAAGCTGTAATTTGGCATGAGTATACATATCGATGACGCGGAGAAAACGGTAGAATAAAATCTTAAAAAAAAAATTTTTTTAGGGTACCTCCCCGGGTGACAGTAACGGAAACGCACAGGGCCGGGCCGTCTTTAACCAATTTGAGGCCCTGGGCACATTAGGGTAATGGGGCCCCTATGACCTTGATAGAGCACGATTCTGTTAGAATAGACAAAGAAAGTAAACGAGTCACATTAAATGGTTAGATATTAATAATATAATATTTCCTAAAAAATAAAATTAATTTTCAAAATACACCAAATTTGGGTTCTTCCTTAGAGCAAACAGCTAAATTAAATTTTCTTAAATAAAAGCCTAATTCTAACCAGTCATATATATTTTTTTAAATTGAAAATGAGGCCGACGCTTATGCGAGCTCACCCAGAAGATTCACTCGTACCTTAAAAAGGTCCAGGTTATTTGAACTCGGAAATACCTACATACGCCATTCGAATACCAAACCAGTAAACATTATATAAAAAGATGATTTTGACCAGGTAATGAAAGTGGAGAGAACTGCACCGACAAGAGTGAAACTCTTAAATAATGATGATGAATGAAAGTAGCCAGTCGTACGTCGTCTGGATATCTGATGGAAGAAGGGGGAAGGCGGTATGAGCTCATGGAGTTCCTGAGCACACTCAACGAATCTAAAGAAATAAAAATGGGAAATAGGTAGTATTGCTTACAATTTTTGAAGTGAAAACTTCTTTAGCGGCTCTGAGCACTTTTGTACTGGGGAAAATTTGTTGAACTCGCGACAGATTCTAAGATTCTAAGACCAGACCAGCTAGTTGACCGCTCCTAGTAATCGTGATTGCGATGTTAGGAGGTGTCAACTCAGCTAAACTCAGCTGGCCCCTATACCACAAAACTTTACAAGTCTACAATTTGACAAAATTGCACAATTTTCCATAGAAAAAGTTCACAAATTTGTCGAATTGTACGCTTGTAAAGTATTGTGGTACAGGTTCCTGGTCTTAGATGCGTAAGACACAATGATACTCGGGACATATTATGTAAATGGATTATGCGAATATGAACATGAGTATGAGTACAGTACAGATACGGATACCGATACGGATACCGATACCGATATGAATATCTTTGTTATTTGGGACATTGTCAGTCGGAAAAACAAAAGTTGTCCATTCGGTGGACAATAGTTAACGGCTTGTGTGCATGTAATTTACGTTTTTATTATATGGATTTATAGACACGGAATTACAGATTATGCGGGTTATCAGATCAATCGAAAATTAAGCTTTGTAGCCCTTAACTTTTGGCATGTCCTGTCCACCGAAAAGACGCGCACCTAAATCTGACAATGACCCATTTACTATCTTTATTGAGTTTTCACTGCTGCCGGCACTCCCGGAGTGCAACCCGTTGTTTTTTTTTAACTTACATTTTGTTAGTTAATCTATTGCTTTAAAATTATTAGTCTTGACTCTTGTAATATATTTTATTGAAATTGTGAATATGAATATTTTACTGATTGACATGTACCTAATATGTGGTATGGTACTGTATGTGTATACTATATGTGGTATAAAATATGGCCTCTGTGGTCTATAATCTCCAGAATAGCCCTCTTATTAAAAACTTAACAAATCTATGCTAACAAAAATATTTTTGTCCCTTTCTCACAAAATAATTGTCAAAGTGACAGATAAGGACAAACGAACTTTAGCGACGATTGAACTAAAACAGGTTTGATGAACGATTACGAATAAGGAGGTAGATTTATTGCTTTTGGAACATAGATTTTAATCACTGTTGCAATGAAAACCACGAGTAGATAATCTCAACAAGTGAAAAGTTATTGAGTACATGTACTTGCACTCATCCTTTGTTAGTAAAATGGGCTAAGTATAAGTAGGTGCGTAGGATAGTCAAGTTATCTGAATAGGTATCATCAGCTTGACAACCGATCTACCCACGACTCCACGAGTCGCCGTTAGCGACACTTTCTTTAGTGTGGCAACCCTATTGAAAACATGATCAATTTCAACGTATTCTTGCGAAACTAATCAGATAAGAGTCCCTGATGTTTATTGCTAGATTTTAGGCTCAAATGTGATTCGGGAAAAATACGCTAAGTATAGATAGATTTAAAAATACTTGTGGCAGCCGAAATATCTTTTCTTGGGGAGCTATTTGATATCACAATCTTGCTAAAGGATATATCAGTCAATTTAGTCGGGTTACCATAATTCCATCTCTTTCAGTGATAGGTATGCTAAGACTTCATCTATAGAATTCTCTTTATACAATTTATTTATTTATTTACATCGATATTACTCTGTAGTTATAGATGCGCCAACGAGCGACCGGGGCTGTCTTTCTCACACTTGCTCATATTCATACAAAATTTGTACTACGCAATTTGGCCGGTTTGCATGTCCAATATGTACTCGTATTGCCTATAACCCGACCAACAAAAAATGTTCGGTCGGTGATAGGGACAAAACATGCCACTCTTTTCTATTTCCTCTTATAGGAATCGCAATAAGACTATCTTTCTCTATCAAAGCGTGTCAGCCCCTTGTTTATTCATCGTATGTCAATTATTTCGAACTGTGAGTTCTTCAAGAAGACAGTACAGTACGGTTGCCAGTGCCAGTACAGTACCCACCGCTACCCTTACACGTGACCCCTGGGTGATGCAAAAACTGCAACAATATTTCAAGTAAGACAATGTTACGCACGCTGCCTTGTTAATGTTTCCAATGTTTCATATATGACATCCTTTCTGCGTCCCATACACTGTGTTAAAACACATTAACACTTAACATTGAACCGATTAACTATATTTTGTCTCATATTCGGTTACGACTCGTAACTTACGACTTACTTAAATTGTGCGATCAGTCGTGCAGAAAAGATATATTTGGTGCATGATATAGAATTACATTGCCAAATATATTGCCTTGATCTTGTGTGGCCGGTTCGTGCTTGTTACGTATGATACAAATATATGTAATACCATTAATTAATGACTAGACAACTTCTGATACTCCAAGAGTACCTACCTAACTGCCAGAAGGTCTCAGTTCGAATCCTGTTCGGAGGCAAACATTTTCAATTCTTCCTTGACTTAGAAATTTCTAGTTTGCGTTAGTGCTTGATACAAAATTAATTTAGTATGAAATGGCGCATCGTAACTGACGATTTCTCAACAAAATTTGAGACGTTAGTACCGTTAAATAAGCCTGAGTCTTCTAAGTAGATGTCAGTATCAATATCGATGTCGCTGTACGCCTACCAAAGGAGTTGTAGGAGGGTTGAAGAATTTGGGGGCCGGGCTCGATTACTCCCGTAGATCAGTGGCTAGAGTGACTGGCCACGAATGCCAGAAGGTCGCAGGTTCAAATCCTGCTCGTATGCTAACCTTTTCGTTTATTTAGAAATGTATAGTACCTAACTGGTTTCGGTTAGATTCGTCAACAGCAGTGGTAAATCTCATGACCCTAAAACAGTACCGCCGGTACATTTAATAAGTATTTCACAAAACTGTTACAATCTTACCTGATAGCCTGATACGCAATACCAACTCTTAATACAACTTATACCCGCTTGAATGGACCCCCTTCATTAAAAACTGCGTTAATTAGCAAAATGGTTGCTATTACAAAATTTATATCCATTCAATATTGCAGGTTACAATAGCTTGCAACATTGCCCAACCAGGACCTATTCAAATGAGAACAATATAATATATTGATGATACCTAGACATTCACGGCATTTCGACCACAAAAGAAATTCGTGTCGACCTAGATCTAGACAAAAATCCCGAGTACCAACTTATGTAATCCGATTCAAATGCTAATTCCTATTTACAAAATATGTGAAAACAAGGTTCTTTTGTATATCATTGTATTGGAATGACCATACTTGACAAAGATATTAAGCTCGCATAATGCGGTGAGGTTTTATGCATTTCGTTTTAAAGTGGGTTATTTATTAAAGTTAAACAAATCTTTATGATACCCTTTAGTAAAATACCCTATGTATGAGATAAAATATAAACATGTCGTTGTATGGTGTGTCAGTTACGTTTTTGTTTTCTTTGAAAGCACTGAAAACTTTTTATGACACACCCGGCCATAAAGCGGCAATTTCCTACCGCTACGCGTGCGAAAAATCTCACTTCCTGCTGAGACAAAATTTTGTACTTACCATGGGCGGTCCTAAAAAAAAACGTCTATTCAAATACCTGCGATTTGTGATATTCTTTGTTTTACCTTAAGTAAGTAATGTAATATTAAGCAAAAACCATTCAAGAAGCTAGTCAATAATTCAACACTTCTGAGGATATTTTGCTTGAAAGCGTCCCATTTTTTTAAAGTAATCTACTAGTAGTTTAAGTAAAAGTGACACAAACTATCAGATTTGTAGATGCCAATCTTCACACGTTGTCACACAACTGTAGCATCGTGATGACCCGTGCATTTTGAGCTCTCATTCTCAAGTAGAGTTAGCGCTCTGCTAACCGTGAAATTAACTACTAAACGTTTTGTTTGGTTAGAGAGTAAACAGTTACTTAATGGGTGGAGATCAAACTTTCGGAGCATAGGAATGTAAGGCTTTTAATTTGTGTACATTCGGAGAATTTAGGTAGGCACCGCTGTAGGGACACGAAAGTTATAACTAGTACGATTACTTCGACTTGTCCCTATTTAACGCTAATATATGTAACGTTAGTCATGTTAAATTTAACAAACATGCCACTTTTAAATTTAGCATACATGCCATCGGGTATGTATTAGAAATATATTAACAGTGTAAAAATTTAAAAAAAAAGAATGTAAAAGTAGAATATCCAATGAAGTAAGAGCAGGGGGCCGATTTTTGAGTGACGAACGCTCGAATTTTCATTCGAAATCTGTCAAAAAACTATGACGTTTTGACAGATGTCGAGTGAAAAGTTGAGCGTTCGACACTCAAAAATCGGCCCCCTGGAGCTTCCATTTAGAATCAAACAAATTAATACACAAATATTGATAGTTCAATTCTTAATATAAAATTAGCATTATTACCACCAAAGCTTTACTAACAGGTTATAGCCATAATACAGTAATCAATTGGTCATTAAAGGACCAGTAAGTAAACGTTAGTCATACGGTGGGGGCAAGGTCCCTTTCCCAAAGGCCTTGCTCGAATTGGAGCTTTGCTTATTGTATAAGTATCCGTTCTCTTCTAATTTGATATGTTCCGGTACCTATTTGTTAATACTAAGTGAATAGATTACGTAGATTAAGTGACACGTCCCGGAAAATAATTTAAAAACACGGATGCCGAAAATCAGCTCGGTCTGAAAAATAATTGCAGGTATTGATAGTCTTTCCCACAGGCTTGACTGACACTTAGCTTGACATATGAATATGTCAAAAGTTATTCCTTTGTAATACTTAAAGACTTTTGACGCCTTCATATGTGTCGCTGCTTTTGATGCTGACTATACAATGGTATCCCGAACCTTACGTAGACCCAAAGCACCGAAGTGCCAAACGAGTATGACATAGCCAACATGCGACTGCTGTCTCTGCCTGTGTCATGGAGGGATGCACGCAGAGACATCACCCGCTCGGTTCTTGGGACTATTGCTGGCAAGGTAACAAAATTTAAATTATTTCTAACATATTTCTTAATGAAAACAGTATTAAATTTACATTTTAATGACAACCCGGCACAACATGCTAATAACAAATTATAATATTAAACGTAAATGTGAGTCTAACATTCTTAATTACATCTGGTTATTAATATAAAAATAAAATATTTGTGGACAATCTTACACAAATCAACCTAGTCCCAAACTAAGCAATGCTTGTAATTTATAGGCTATACTTATAATATTTGCATGCCGTTTGTGGCTGAATACTGTGACTCGCCATATAATGTTAACATCTCTTGTACGTATTCTAGCAAATAAACGTTACTTACTTACTTGTACTCTGGGTACTAAGCGACGATATACATACGTATATAGATAAATAAATACTTAAATACATAGAAAACATACAAGACCCAAGAACAAATATTCGTGCCCATCATACAAATAAATGCCCTGGCCGGGATTCGAACCCGGGACCTCCAGCTTCGTAGGTAGGGTCACTACTACTAAGCTCCCACTACTACTACTACTACGATATAAAGATAGGGTTAAATCGAGGTGCCGGCCAAGTGCGAGTAAGGCCCTGGTCTCCTATAAACGCCATCGGCCGCTTACAGCGTCACGCCGTATGCTGCGTCAGAATGATTACTATAGAGATGTACTGTTAGGCCCTGACAGACCTGTGAGAACATAGACCAGGGCCTTACTCGCACTTGGCCGGCACCTCGATTTAACCCTATCTTTATATCGTTTTATACTAGTATATTTCAGGCTTGAGGGTACTAGGAGTGTACTAAACAAAATATACATAATGAATTGGAATCAGTTAACACGCGCAATCTGCCTGTAAGTAATATGGACTAGAATGGACAAATTACCGGCGCCAGTTTAGCTGAATGCTGGCATCAGGAACTCAGGACTCAAATTCAAATCAGGTTCAAAATTAAAACGTTAACCCGAATGGTCGTGTATATTTTATTATTGTCTATGAAGCGAATAATCACTACATTAAAAGCACTCGTAAATAGGGATGTTGACTCAAAATTTATTATTACTCCATACGAAATAATACATAAAACTATGCCAAATAGTGAAAATCCTATTCAAATATGTCAAAAAATAACGAAACTACAACCGTTAGAATGTCTTTAGTTCGATAGAGAAAGCGCTACAGATCAGTGACGTCACTGACCTCGAGCGCCATAGTAAATGACGATCGTTCAATACAGAGGTGCGTTTTGCGGAACAGGGACAGAAAATGCCCCCTCCTAAAACTTTGAAGACTTATAATTATGTAATTATTTATTCTTTTGAATTACTTTTTTCGCTATTTGATTAAAAATTTGATCCTTTTTCGAGAAAATTCGGATTCATTGATTTTCTTATTTGGTGTCAACATCCCTATTAACGATTCGTCCTTAACATTAGCACTAGACTAGAACCGATAATAAGCAATAATAATGCTCACATAATAAAGTGAGTTTTGCAACTAAATACTAACAAGTGTTGTTCCAAAGCGTGCAAGGCTTTGTCACTTTCGGCGTACGCGCAAGTCGCGCAACCTTGAACGCGTTATGTCGCTTTATTACATTTGGTCGGTGGCAGATGTCACAAGTGTTGGCGGATGCAATTTTTTTTCTACTACGACCGTGGAAAGCATGCAGCCGCTTGCGACTCCAGAAGGGTCAATCCTTAACATGGCACACCTTCTAAAGCTCCGGTGGCTTAATATTGTCCTAAATATATTGCTAATGCTAAATCAGGACGTCTGTGTAGATATTACTTAACAATAAAGGTAATAAATATTTGCTGTCAACACCGTTAATCCTCAAATGTTATAAAGAGTCGACAACGCGCGCGTGATTCTTTTGAAGTTGCGCTATAGGTTGCAGTGTTCGCTTACCATCAAGTGGCCGCCCGTACGCTTGTTTGCCACCGTCGTTGTATAAAAAAAGTTTTAGTACTGTCGTTTTCCCGTGCCTGTATATATATTATATTAACTTAATTACTCCTACACATTACGATACCGTACCTACTTATATGTATTAAGTATGTTGACAATACGTGTATTTATTTATAAAATTTTAACCTAACTTAAATCGAATATCAGAGGTTTGTTAACTTTATTATGCTTACTAAGTACTTTCGTTATTCGTTCATTCAGGCGAAACATGTGTCCATAACAAACACTTTATTTAGTTTCGGTATAGGTATGCTTTGGAAGGCACGTTAACCCGTTGATCCCGGTTGCTGTCTATGGCAGCAGTCGTTAAGCCAAGTTGGAGGCCTTCGGGCGGTTTGAGAACTTCTAACAGTCAATTTGCCCACTCACTTGACAAAGCCTAATCCCAATAAAGTCTAGTTTCCCCTCGGGGTTGGAAGGTCAGATGGCAGTCGCTTCCGTAAAAACTAGTGCCTACGCCAAATCTTGGGATTAGGTAGCGGACCCCAGGCATCCTCCAGGATGCAACTGTACTGGGATAACGCTAGGAGGATGATGATAGGTACTGAGTTATCATTAACTCTCAGATTGGATGTATAGATTACACGTGTCCCTGTCGTCAATGACTGTAGTGGCACCACTAATAAAGGACAGTTTAAGCTGACTGTTATATAAAAAAATATGACTCTTATTTTCTTTTACATAAGAGTCAATGTACATCATTGGGCCTTATCTATTACTGGTGGTGTCACCCTATAAGGAAAATAAAACCATAAGGCATTCGCTCGATCTTATAACTTGCGCCAGAGTCGCACGCACTCAGCTATTAAGCTCCGAAGAAAGCCGACTGGTTTCGCTGGAAAGCGATCTCGGTCGGACGACTTTCGCTCAAATTCGCCGGGAATCGCTTAAAAGTTCAAATACCTGCCACTGGTCAATATTCATAAATGGATTTCTAAAGAAATTAAGTCGGCTGTTATTTTAATTTCAAGGTCTTCTTGCGATTTTATCTAGTTTCAAAGAGGAAGTACTCGATTCAACTATCGATACATTTGTTTTGTTAAAATAATTTTACGTGTAAAGCACTGCCCTAGCCAAGTTTTTTAACACGCTTTTGACACGGTCGACCATGTAACTATGTAATTATGTTACTAATTTAACCTAACCATCTTCCAAGGATCGTAGCGTCATGAAAATTGGCAGCTGTATGTAGTTCTGATGACAATACAATAATATGGTACTGTCGAACTGATCTGATGATGGAGCCGGAAGATAAGAACTGGAACTTCATGATGGAACATCGTATCATAGCTGTGTTTGGATTTGTTAGAAAAGTCTTGTAATGAACTTTGACCACGATTCGGTTTCAAGGTCTGATGAGGAAGCCGGAAGATAGGCACTGGCATTCCATGATGGAATATCGTATCATAGTCGTGTTTGCGCTTGTGAGAAAAGTCACGTAATGGACTTTGAACACGATCAAGTTTCAATTAACATGCAAAGCGTGTTTTTCTATTGTTTTTAAACTATTAATTTTACCTAACTGTGGCTTTATAGGCCGGGGCCAATAAAGCGATGGGAGTGCTCGGTTGGAGAGTAGCCTTTGCAATTTATTTCCCTAGCGTTATCCCAGTGCAGTTGCATCCTGAAGGATGCCTGGGGTCCGCTACCTAATCCCAAGATTTGGCGCAGGCACTAGTTTTTACGAAAGCGACTGCCATCTGACCTTCCAACCCCGAGGGGAAACTATAGACCTTGTTGGGATTAGGCTTTGTCAAGTGAGTGGGCAACTTGACTGTTAGAAGTTCTCAAGCCGCCCGAATGCCTCCAACTTGGCTTAACGACTGCTGCCATAGACAGCAACCGGGATCAACGGCTTAACGTGCCTTCCAAAGCACGGGAGCGCTCAGTTAGTAACCACTCAAAGCGGTCACCCATCCAAGTCCTGACCGCTGCCCACGTTGCTTAACCTTAGCAAGCGCAAGCGCCGCTGGGCCACGAGCGCTCCTACACGACCACGCGGGCAATTTAAAAATGGATCAGGTACTCTAAGATATTGCGCTCCTGTGAGATTGGTTGAGCAATGAGCAGCCCCAATGAGATTGGTTGAGCAGTGCTCAAACCAAGTATTTATTAAATTTTCTTGTAGAGCTCACACTTGACGCAAATCTCAGTCAGCTGGTTTGGACATAACGACATCCAAATTATTAGATGGATTTGTCCACTGACTGAACCTAAACACCACTAAAAATCAGTATCATATCATTAATAGTAATATCGTAGTTAATATCATAGTAATATCGGTATCAGTCTCATTAAATTTGTCAGTTTAACTTTTTATAGGTAATTAATTTTCGATACAAAGAATTTCTATCGGAAATTAATTTAAAAAAGTTGCCCAAGTAATGTTCATTACAGCATCTTACTGGTTTAATCGTTTTACAATACCTAAATTTTACGCAACAGTTAATGCTTATTAGTTATTAGAATCATCCATTTGCTTGATCAATCACGCATTTTGATTGATTTCGCAATCACATGTGTCCGCCAATCACGATTTAGAATTAGAACGGAGGTGCAATCAGAGATTAAAGTTCTGATGATGTTCATAAAATCATCATTAGCTGAGTATTAAGTTAAAATATCGAAATTTAATGTGGCTTTGAAATTATACAATATGTTCTGTTTTGACATTTTGTACCTTATGGCTGTTCTGGTTTGTACAAGGTTGCTATGTAATTTTAAGCAATAAATCACTTGTCGAAATGTATAGTATTAAAGGATTTCGCAAAATAAGTGATTGTAGATGTAGATTGATTTACAAAATTAGTGTCATTTGTGAAATGCCTTTTATTTATTGGTTTGTTCATCTTCATCTAAGCTTCTCTCATTATAGATTGCAGTCTGCAATAGATGAACTTATCTATATATATAAACTAATATAAAGTTGATGGGTGACTGATTAATCACCGCCCCGCCGAAACTGGTGGTCCTAGAAATTTGAAATTTACACTATAGTTAGATAGGTTATATAACGGAGGCAAGGGATAAGACGGGATTTTTGGAAATTCCACCCCTAAGGGGGTAAAACAGGGGTGCAAAGTTTGTATGGGGGGCAATAATTTTTTAAAGGTATAGACTTTAAACTTTGTACTAAGACTCCTTAAAATAAGACAATGAAATTGATATCTGCGTTTTCAAAATTTTCGTCTCCTAAGGGGTTGAAAATAGGGGTGAAATATTGTATGGGGAGCATTTTTTTTTTAAAGTGAGAGTCTTCAAACTTTGTATGAAAGTTCCTTATAATAATACAAAAAAAGTAATTTCAGCGCTTTTTGAAATTCGTTAAAAAGGGGTTCAAAGTTTGTATAGGGAGCAATTTTTTTTTAAGTGAGGTACTTCAAATTTCTTACAGAGACTCTCTGTTTAAATAAAACAAAACTAATTTCTGCGTTTTTTGAAATTCAACCCCTAAAGGGGTTAAAAAGGGATTCAAAGTTTATATTGGAAGCAAAAAATTTTTGAGTGAAGGACTTAAAATTTCTTACAGTAACTGTTTAAATTAAATACTACAAAACTAATTTCATCGTTTTTTTTAATTCATCCCCTCAAGGGTAACCCCCCATTCATCCCCTCAGGGGTTCAAAGTTTGTATGGGAGCAACATTTTTTTAATAGAGAGACTCCAAATTTTTTACAGAGTCTCTGTTTAAATACAACAAAACAAATTTAGGCGTTTTTTTTTAATTCATCCCCTCAATGGGTTAAAAAGGGGTTCAAGCCGTTCAAGGTTTGTATGGGCAGCAACATTATTTTAATTGAGAGACTTTCATTTCACAAAAAGACTGTTTAAATGATTTCAGGATTTGTGGAATTGGATAGATGTTTGAAACGAAATTTCTACAGGTCCATAATTAAATACGTACAGTAACGAAGAGAAAACGACAAGATACGTGTCAACTCACACAAAAAATAGCCTAGGTAAATGAGAGTTTTTAAGCGATAAGTAGGTACCTAAAGGGATTTTGTAGAGGGGTTGAGAATTTGGGTTGACCGATTTATATCTGTACAGAATATTAATAATTTGGTCTCACCGGGTAAAAGTACCACAATTATTATACCGTTTCCTGGATATTAAGATGTTTTAACTAAAAACCGAGCTCTACGCAGACGAAGTTGCGGGCAACAGCTAGTGTATTTATAAAGGCAAAAGTCCCTGTGCGCGACACTGTCACTGTTTCAATCATATATCATAATTAAAGAGGTGATTAATGTATCAACCATTGGGCCCTAAATGTCAAGCACTGGGACTTACTACTGGGTATATTTTAAAAATAGAAATGCATTGTTTATCGTACAGAGTACATGAAAGTCCGTGCTTAGCTCGTTCGTTGTATTTAGGTATTTTCGGATTAAACAAACAAACTTTTCCCGGGATTTAGACACGCTAGTTCTTTTTCTCGTATCCGGCGTAAACCGCTATATTTACCGTAAATTTCATTGAAATAGCTTGATCCGTTTACGAGAACTCACATATTACACATAAATATAAATATTGCTCGTTTACTAGTATAGAATATATACTTCAGGAGAATATCTCGCTTCTGGTTGTTTTACAAATTATCACAGCACAGGTATTGCGGGAAAGTGGGTAAATGAAACTATCTCAGATTAACCTCAGAGAGGATGTTGTCATATTGCCGGTTATCTTTCGAGTTGGCAAGAAAGTTAAACGATTACTTGTGCCTAGGTTAGCTGTCTAATATCTAGGTTAATCTTATTAGTAACTGCAGATGATAACGAATCTAGGATTCTAGGCGTTTAATTATTGCTTTGCTCGGCGTTTTCCCGGGCATGAGACCTAGTTAGATCGATTGCTCGTCCCCGATACTCCCAAATAAATACCAAATTTCATCAAAATCGTTAGAGCCGTTTCCGAGATCCCCGAAATAAATAAATAAATATATATTTATACAAGAATTGCTTGTTTAAAAGAAAAAATACATTGAACAACTTTTGTCTTTGCCAGTATTAAATGCAAATAACAGAACTATTTATAACTTTTAATACGCATTTTAATAAGGAAGTGTACAGCGAACTGCAGCGCATGAGTCTCAATTTGCGCAATCGTAATTATGAACGATCTATCCACTATGAAGCTAATAGTTATTTGTTATGCAAGGCTGCAAAGTTGATTTTTGGCGCGAGTGTTTGTATTGAGAGCCGAGCTAGCGAAGGATTGTAAGATTGAACCACGAGCGAAGCGAGTGGTTCAAAAATACAATCCTGAGCGTAGCGAGGCTCTCAAGGCACGAGACGCCGAACAACTTTGCTGCCGAACGCAACACACAACTTTTCATCTCACCATAGCGAGGAAATACTTTCATGTATAATTCAAGATGTACTCATGTTCTATAAAGGGTTGTTTAAATTTCACCCGTTACAAAGCATTTCGTGGATTATTAACATTTAAATGCATCAAAGAGCCTAATAATTATTGTTTAGTACTGTGGTACGAAATACTCACGGCTAACGGCTAAAACAAATATATTTCACTCATTTCCAAACTTATCAGGAGTTAAAATTGTAATATAAGTATCTTCTGCACTGAAATCAATTAATTAAATTCATAATTTTGATATTATTCTAACTCAACAATAAAACAAAACAATATTTAAATATGTTAATCTATCGGATCGAGTTTTTTTCTTAAAATCTAACTTTTTAAACGGTGCGTTCCGAAATTGCACTGAGCGTAAAATGTTGAAACATATAAACATTTCAAATATGTTTCTTCGTGTTATTTCTTTATAAATAAAACTAAATTATTATTGAATATCATCAAATTAAGCTGGAAAAAGTATTATTAATATCATTATAAAAAACAAAACAATAATAAACTACACCATTAGGTACATGATATGTATACTTCTAAACGCTTAGGAATGACCTGTCGTTTCACTTTATAGAAAAAAGTTGGAACACCTGGAACTGCGTAACGTTCGAATTTCAAAATCACTTTCCACGCTAGCGTGGAAAGTGGACTTTTGCACGCAGATTTGAAACGATAAAGAAAGCCTTTCCGAGCGGGTGAGATGAAAAGTATATTACGTTATGTGGGGAGTTGCAAAACACCAGAAGCGACATGCTCAGAGATAAGTTACTGGATTCATGTTTACCTACAACTTGAGTCAGAGAGAAGAATCAAGTACAGAAAATATATAAAAAATATGTATATAAATATTTGTGGAAATTATCAAAAAAAAAATACACAAATCGTTCTAGTCCCAAACTAAGCAGAGCTTGTTCTATGGGTACTTAGCGACGATATACTTACTTATATATACTGACGAGCAAAAATAACGGGTACACTTTGTATGGCAATTCCATAGAAAGTGTAGGTACCCGTTATTTTTGCTCGTCAGTATAGTTAATAGATACTTAAATACATAGAAAACATCAAAGAATCAGCAACAAATATTCGTGCTCAACACAAATAAATGCCCTGACCGGGATTTGAACCCGGGACCTCAAGCTTCGTAGGCAGGGTCACTACCAACTAGGCTAAAACCTCCTCCTCCCCCTCCGTTTAACGTGAAGTTTTAAGCCTTAACACTTAACCATAAAACTTATCGTGCTAGCTGGGCTGACATAAGCATTCTATTGATACTTTTTATTTGAATTTTGGACGGTAAAAAAAATTACATAATTTTCTGAGTTTTTGATGATTCATAATCTTTTTATGATTTTGGTAAAATTTTATAATTTACGATTTATTGTGATATTTTGATGGCTAACTATCCAAAAAGTGACACTGCGTTATAAATTTTAATATGTGTCAAATACCGTATTGCCAGCGTTTCATTAAAAAATCTTCCATAGAGGAGGTGTTCAGGAAGAAAGAATGAAGAACAAACAAAAAAATAAGAGGTAAAAAGGAGAGCTGATCCCTTTAACGGAAATCGTGCAAAACTCAACGCTCGCGACACTTTTGTCGACAATTCCAATGCAATTGCTCTCATCGCGTAGTTAAAGAAAATAGAATCTTGCAAATCGCACGACTGGGCGATAAAAAATGGCACGTGGTTGCTAATTTTTGTCTTTTGCTATCGCCAGTCGGGAAGGCGGAGGGAGGGACGGGCGGTTTTTTTTTAAACATGTATCTAAGTATTTATTATAACTAAGTAAAGGTTACGACTCTTTAACTGTAATAACATTTAATTGATTGTCCATTGTTAATCTAAGCATTCTATCAAGGGTCATTATCTTAGGCTATTTTGTTAGTGTGTGATTTACACGAATCTTGACATTTACTATCTAGAACTTTAAAAAAACCATCGTATTGTTTATTTAGTGATTATTTGAATTGAAACTCATAAATAAATACTTTAGGAATATAATTTGCTTCGATGAATTTTCTCTCTCTGACATGGTTCTGACATAATGTACCGAATATGAATTTGACACAATAGTTTTACATTGCTGCTGTAATGAGGTAATGAACTATGCAGTTTGGACATGCCGCCCGCCAAGAACGACTGTTCTTACATGTGATATATGAATAATTATAAAAACCTATATTATAGGTGTGATATGCTGTTGTAACCAACGCTCATTATTACACAGCACAAACAATTACTTAAATAGAACACAAAATTAACCAATCCATTTAAGTTGATAAAATACTCCGTTATACAATAACAGTTAACTCAAACAATTCACAATATGAAAATTGAACAACATAACATCATTTTACCCTTTGGTAGTGATTACAAATGAATGGATACAAATAATAACATTAACTTAAAAGACAGTTACTCCGCTAAAGGTAGAACACAAAGTTTAGACACTGGTCTTTTTATAAACGAATTCTTATAGCGCAAAGTTACAACACGCGTAACGTTGTCGACTCCAGGATGTGTATCAACGATCTGACCTAACAACCACCGTGAAGGACTAATCAAGCTTTAATAAGCGCCACGTATCCACCCTTTGGTTCAGAATGTTCAGATACAACCTGTGTATCTATTTGTGCCATTGTATGAAATGAAAACAAAAATACTCTTAGGTATGCCCAACCAATTACCAATAGGATGCTTTGAATTTTACTAATTGTAGCGTAATGAGGTCAATGAAGTAAGTACACCTATTTTTATTCATTGAATTTCCCTGGTTAACATCCTTCCATTGCTCTTAGAATGTTTGAGTTTGACACTTTGTTCATCATAATTATTTGCGTATCATCAATTTCCTTTTAGAACAAATAATTATGTTTGGTTTCTGTGTTTTAGCACTCTACGGCAATAAGCAACGACTTTTTCAACGATGATAATTTTTACCACACTTGTTCACCGTCGGCGCGGCGTGTTCATCTACCGAAGTCGTAAGGTAAGTTTGAATTTTCCTTTTTGCAAAATCAGTGTTAAATCTTTTAGGATTAGGATAATGGATGATAGGATTTAACCACTGTCTTGCGAGTAATACGGCACCTGAGAACTCCAACCTTTGAAGACTGAGTTGCTTGCTTGGGGCAACTCTGGTTTTTGCCGTAAGCAAACAGACGTGAACATTCCCCTTTGCATCGAACACCCGTACTTATATTACTGTACCAGATAAACCATGTAGATCGACTATCTTTGAGTCATTTCTTAAGTGCATATAACCGAACCGAAATTGCGTAAGGTCCGAAAGACCCTCTCGATACTTCGCCCATTCATCCAGTAACGGTGGTTCCGTGGTCCGTCACAGTTGTCACACGCGAGCCATAATCTGTATAAATCATACAACTTCGAATTATGCGAGATAATCTTTCTTTTCGTTACAGGTGCAGTCATCGGCGGCAATAGAACAGCATTCACAAACTCGTCGGAACTAAGACTCCAGGTAAGTACAAGTATTTTGTTTATCGCATCTAGTTTCATTTCTATCTTCTTGTCACCTTGTTTTTCTAAATTCCCTTGCTGTATTTTATTTAACTTAGCTTCACTATTGCTGGACCACATCTGCAGGTTGAATCCGCCCCCTTTGAATACATAATTCGTTTGCTTGTATGTTTCTATTGCTCCTTGATCACTTGCACAACCCGACATCAAATCATCTATATAAAATTCTTGTTTTACTCCTTTAGCTACTAAAAGAAAGTCTTTTCCTTCATCCCTTGCCACTTGTATCAGGCCTTTTCCAGCTAGATACGGAGCTGAAGAAGTCCCGAATCTTACTCTGTGCATCATGTACTCTTTGACGTCTTCGTCCAGAGTTTCGCGCCACAAAATACGTTGACATTCCAAATCGTCATCGCTGACCTTTATTTGTTTATTATCATGAACTTCTATCATGTGATTTAATGCTAAGTACTCATCGAATACTTTTTTATATTCCTGTTTCAGATGCTCGTCCCTGTAAAACTTCCTCTCAAGATATAGAAACCTCTTCAATGCTATATCCCGTGAATGACCATCTGCACAGGCCGGTTCGCTGTCCCGAAACGGGAGCTTGACCACGTAACGACCATCTTCGTCACGTGTGGTGGTCGCATGGAAGAATTCTTCACATCGCTGCTCTTCAACTGACAGAATCTTCTGTTTATTAAACGGCTCTGCTTCAATCTCCCAGAAAGACTTCAGCAATTCTTCAACAGGCTCCAATTGTGTATGCATTGAGATAAATTTATTGACAGGTGTGTCTTGTTTTATTTGCCCACTTAATATCCATCCCAGGGTGGTATTTTGTGCTACTAATGAACCTGAGGGATATTTGATAACACCATGATCAATAATCCTACCATAAACCTCCGCCCCTAATAAGATATCTATCTTATTCGGAGTGTGATATTCCGGGTCAGCTAGAGTAACTAATTCTAGCTCCGGCCATGAGGTGATTGACACTGCAGTCGCAGGTAAGTACGCAGTCAAGTTTTCAAGTACATACGCTGAGACATGCAACACACAACCTGGATTGAGGCGTGAACTGATTGTAACATCTACCATGGACCTCGCTATAAGGCCCTGTTCACCTCCCAACCCTGATATAAATCCCTTGGTTGGTGTGGTTTTCAATCCAAGTAATTGGACTGCCGCTTTTGTGATAAAAGAGGCCTGAGACCCCTGATCTAAGAGAGCTCGTAAGAGCTGATGTTCCCCGCCATTTTGTGACTCAGCTTTCACTACTGCTGTGGCTAGTAGCACTGGGTGTGCCACTCCTTTTACAAAATGGCTTGTGATGTTGTTAGACCCTGATGATCGCTCCTCTTGTGGTGATATATTGGGTGCTTTCACTAAATCCACAATTGGTGCAACTTGATTATCAAGTGAATGATGAGAGAGAGTTTGTGTTTCGCCCTTTGAATGCAATAATGAATGATGCCTCCTGTTGCAAATTTGACATGACGTGGTGTTCCTGCAGTGTTTTACCGAATGATTACTGCCTAAGCAGTTAAAACATAACCCGTGAGTTTGGACAAAGTTACGCTTGCTGTCGAGATCAGTGTTTATAAACTCCTTACAACTCCTAATATGATGATCTCCTTTACAATAAACGCAGGTTGTCTGAGCTACGTGTAACATGTGAATCGGGTTTGGTTTGTTATTATAATTACCGTGAGCCTGAATAAAATTGCGCTGTTTTTGAACAAATATAGTGTTTGGTTTCGAATCTAAAAACTCTAACGAGTGGTATTTCGTTTCCAGAAACTCCTTGAATTGTGTAATAGTGGGCAATTTATCCGCACGAGATACCAGCTCGCTGACCTTAGACTCCCACTGTTTCCTACTTTCAGAATCTAATCTCTGGCTTACTATATAAATTATCATCACATCCCATGTACCAGTGTCAATCCCTAAACCTTTCAAAGCATTCAACGTTTCCGTTGTGACATCTAATAACTGCTTGATTGCACTGGAGGACTCTGTTGAAATACCCCTTTGCCCGAAAAACCGTTGTAATATGCAATTAACCAGATATTGTTTGTTGTTATACCGGCCTTTCAATAGAGTCCAGCATTGCTCGTAACTATCATTAGTTATGGGTATGTGGCGTAATAATTGTTCAGCTTCTCCTTTGAGATGACCTTTCAAGTAATGTAATTTCTGCACATCATCAAGTTCCTTGTTGTCGTGGATGAGTGATACAAACAGGTCCCTGAAACTCATCCACTCTGTATAATTTCCGGAAAAAATGGGTATGCTGATCTTAGGCAACTGGACATGACTTGTCCTTGATGTTTGGCAGATCGGTATAGGATGGTTGAAATTACTAGGATTTGGTTTGAACTTATTAAGTGCATCCTTCAATTCACATTTGAAATCCATGTAATTAGCTTCTGTGACGTCATACACCTCTTCTTTCCCGTATACCGACTGGTCTAGTTCCGCGGTTGTGTAATTTCGATATAAGTTGTCATGACCAGCAGAGAACTTCTGCCACAGTGATTCCAAATTCTCTAAGCGTGTCTCCACATATACTACTGTCACTCGGTCTTTGGGTGACTTCTTGAAATTTGTGTGTGCCTTGGTGATTCGTACGGAAATGTCTATGAGCACATTAATTTCAGCTTCCATGTTGTCCAAAAAATAAAATGTCAAAAAAAATCTTCAATAAATTACAATTTTCTGGGGGGTCCAAAGTCGCCGAGTCTCCCCTTTTGTAAAATTGTCTAAATGTTTTGTTTTATTATTGTGACTTTATTGCAGACTAACTTGATTTAAATTGTTTTCACAACCCTACTAATAACTTGAATGTACTCACAGTTTTTTCTTCATGTAAATATATTATGAAAATGAACACTGCACTTATCCGTCAATAGCTGTTCGCAGGTTCGACATTACTCCTTTCCTTTTACCAGGAGCATGGGCTGTTCTTTCCTTCTGTATCCACCGCCGCTCCTGTGATGTTTCGCCAACGAACAACTTACGTCATGTCGTGTACTAACTGTTTAAATATCCGATTCCGATAGGACCATGTTTATTTAGTGATTATTTGAATTGAAACTCATAAATAAATACTTTAGGAATATAATTTGCTTCGATGAATTTTCTCTCTCTGACATGGTTCTGACATAATGTACCGAATATGAATTTGACACAATAGTTTTACATTGCTGCTGTAATGAGGTAATGAACTATGCAGTTTGGACAGTATCCTTTACCCCGTTTCTTGGAATTACCAATACTTTTTTTTAATGTGGCTTCAACACATTTTATAATTTGTAAGTTCTCTTAAAAAACTCAATTAAGTGCAAAAAACTACCAAGATTTGCATTGCTCTTGCTCTTATTGTAAGCAAAATTGTCTGGCCTTTACACGACGTTAAGCATATTCGAAATGAACTCAGCGCAAATATATATATATATGTATATTTATAAGAACTGACACGAATGGCGCGATATTTTGCAACCTGCGGCAAACGCGCTGCAGATGCCCGGAATTCGATACAGATAAGTGAAAGCACGGAAAGTTTCGGGTATTATACCAAGGCCTTGAGCAGTTTGGCTTCATTGGGGATCGTGACCCAAATACTCACCGATATGTCCCTTTTAACTTTGAATTCAACACTTAACTCGACAATGTCCAGCCAGCTGGAGAGTATCTATCTATGACCGTCTTTTGCATATTACCTTTTTTAGCAGAATCATTGTAACTACCTATGGTAGTTGCTATTTTCGTCCATTTGAGGGTTGATTTGGTATTACCCACGCAGTCCATCCATGGTTTTCGTAGGGTTAAAGCCGTTCTGCTCGCGAACAAAATATTTTATTACTTTTATTAGGTAATGGAGGCATTGTAATGCCCCGAAACCGTCGATAAAACCGGAATTTGCTCCCGTTCCGCCCCCCATTCACTTTCGTTACACCTTGACCTCGCCGGTTGCACTTCAAGCGCATTTATGTAAGAAAGTAGACCTCTTATGACTAAGTGACTTATCTGCGTATTGTTGATTGGTTTAAAGTTGCGTGTGAGTAGACCAGCCTCTTGTCGAATGACTAAGTGATTGATCGGTGGGTTATTGATATTGATATGTAACGTTGTGACATATGTGATACTAAAAAAATATTGTCACGATTTTATTTAGTCCAGTGTAGAGACGTAGGTACCTATCGTTTCAAACCTGCGTAAGGCAGATCTAATGGATATTTGATGTAAGGAAAAATTATACTGCATACTCAAAGCACTGGGCCGGTTTGCATGCACTTAACAGACCCTGACAAATAAACTTTGAAAAATTAACCTCTTTTATAGTACTTTAGCACCAAAATGTTGTGTTATACAGTCGATTACATGGGTACAACGTTTCCTTGTTTTAGCACCATAAACGTTTTTAATAAAGGAATTGAAAGGTGGAATGAAAAAAGGGACATGGGTCTATAAACGTCCTACAATGACTGGACTAACCCAATTGGGACAGGAAATGTAAAAGAAAGAAGCAATTTTCCTATCGACTACTACCTTGCAATACGCATTGTCCGGTAAATCGTAGATAACTATCTCAATTGGATTGCCACAAAGCTTGCTCAAGTAAACCGCGTGCGTACAGCTGGTTTCGTTAAGCACTTTAACAATGCGAATAAGGAAGTAAATTTGTAAATAGATGTTGAGGGTTGTGTTAAAAGCCCCAACTTTATGCAGTCAAGTTCGGAAATATGTCAGGAGACCGGCCCGGAACATTTTGAAAACGTCTCTCCCCCTGATCAGAGAAGCCGTAAACTACATCCTAACGCTGTGCCAATTTCGCTGGGGCGCAAACTCTTACGAGTATTCCATTGTTTAAACCCGAGAACACTCAGGTTGTGGAATGAGCTTCCTACCGAGGTATTCCCAATGGCCTACAGCATGGGCTCTTCAAAAAAGGCGTGAAAAGGATTCTTATGGGTCGGCAACGCGTGAGTGACGCCTCTGGTGTTGCAAGCGTCTATATAGGCGGCAGTAACCACTTACCATCAGGTGGGCTGTCAGCTTGTTTGCCTCCGACGTAGTATAAAAAAATATTAAAAAAAAACCGCCTGCGTGTGGTCGCGTCAGAGGTTTCCCCTGGATTTTCCCCAGGCTACTCTTCAGGCTATCACACACTCCTATCACTTTATTGGGCCCGGCCTATAATACAGTCATACTTAGATTACTTAGTCAGGATAAAAAAGGCATTTGACATCTTCATATGCGTAGTTACTTATTACTTAAGCTTTTGCCCGCGACTTCGTCTGCGTAGAACTCGCGTCATCGCGTTAGAATGTTATTTCATTCTTCTATTTCATGCGCTTACCTAGTTATCTCTCTTCCATTCTAACTTAAACCCCGTTAAGGGATGATTTCCGGGATAAAAGTATCCTATGTCCTTCCCTAGGACTCAAACTATATCCATAACAAATTCCATCTAAATCGGTTGAGCATTTTAAGAGGAAACAGGCAGACAGAGTTACTTTCGCATTTATTACCCGCCCCAGTTTCGCACGGGTAGTCCAGTTTTAAATTTATTTATCTAAGCTTTTGCCCGCGACTTCATTCGCGTGAATATCCATTATCCATATCAACTTCTACACCGTATTTCGCCGGGTTGTCTCGCCAAACATTGCGCACGCCGGCTCAATGCGCCCACATGAAACATGACAGAGGACTAAATATATGTTATTAACTTATTATAGATGTAGATGAAAACGCTCGCGAGCGAAGTGAGCGCGAAACTTTTCGGATATTCTGATACGGGTGTGGAAAATACTTCATACGCATCAAGTAATGAAGATGAAAACGCGAGCGCAGCGAGCGCGAATTCTTTCAAACATTACGATGTAGCTGCGGGAAATACTTCATACGCATCAAATAGTGTAGATGAAAACGCGAGCGCAGCGAGCGCGAAATGTTTCGAACATTGATGCAGGTGTGGAAAAGACTTCATACGCACCAAGTAATGAAGATAAAAACGCGAGCGTAGTGAGTGCGAAATGTTTTGAACATTATGATGCAGGTGCGGGAAATACTAATCAAGTAATGTAGATGAAAACGCGAGCGCAGCGAGCGCGAAATTTTTCGAACATTCTGATGCAGGCGCGGAAAAGACTTCATACGCATCAACTATAATGTAGATGAAAACGCGAGCGTACGGCGCGCGAAAAATTTTTGAACGTTATGATGTAAGTGCGGAAAATGCTCATCAAGTAATGTAGAAGAAAACGCGAACGCAGCGAGCGCGAAATTTTTCGAACATTATGATGCAGGTGCGGAAAATACTTTACACTCATCAAGTAATGTGTATGAAAACGCGAGCGCAGCGAGCTCGAAATATTTCGAACATTATGATGCCGGTGCGGAAAATAATTCATACGCACAAAGTCATGCAGATGAAAACGCGAGCATAGCGAACGCGAAATTTTTACGAACATTATGATGTAGGTGCGGAAAATACTCATCAAGTAATGTAGATGAAAACGCGAGCGCAGCGAGCGCAAAATTTTTCGAACATTCTGATGCAGGCGCGGAAAAGACTTCATACGTATCAACTATAATGTAGATGAAAACGCGAGCGTACGGCGCGCGAAAATTTTCGAACATTATGATGTAGGTTGTGCGGAAAATGCTCATCAAGTAATGTAGAATAAAACGCAAACGCAGCGAGCGCGAAATTTTTCGAACATTATGATGCAGGTGCGGAAAATACTTCACACTCATCGAGTAATGTGTATGAAAACGCGAGCGCAGCGAGCGCGAAATATTTCGAACATTGTGATGCCGGTGCGGTAAATAATTCATACGCATCAAGTCATGCAGATGAAAACGCAAGCATAGCGAACGCGAAATTTTTACGAACATTATGATGCAGGTGCGGAAAAGACTTCAAACGCATCTGTAATTTAGATGAAAAAGCGATCGTAGCGGGCGCTAAAGTTTAGTAAAGTGCGGAAAATAGTTCATACTCATGAAGTTATGTAGATGAAAACGCGAGCGCAGCGAGCGCGAAATTTTTCGAACATTATTATGCAGGTGCGGAAAATACTTCATACGCATCAAGAAATGAAGATGAGATCGCGAGCGTAGTGAGCGCGAAATGTTTCGAACATTATGATGGAGGTGCGGAAAAGACTTCATAAGCATCAACTATAATGCAGATGAAAACGCGAGTGTAGGGCGCGCGAGAATTATCGAACATTATGATGTAGGTGCGGAAAATGCTCATCAAGTAATGTAGATGAAAACGCGAGCGCAGCGAGCGCGAAATTTTTCAAACATTATGATGCAGGTGCGGAAAATACTTCACACTCATTAAGTAATGTATATGAAACGCGAGCGCAGCGAGCGCGAAATGATTCGAACATTCTGTTGCAGGTGCGGAAAAGATATCATTCGCATTAACTATAATGTAGATGAAAACGCGAGCGTACGGCGCGCGAAAATTTTCGAACATTATGATGCAGGTGCGGAAAATACTTCATTCTCATGAAGTTATGCACATGAAAACGCGAGCGCAGCGAGCGCGAAATTTTTCGAACATTATGATGCAGTTACGGAAAATAATTCCTACGCGTCAAGTAATGTAGATAAAAAAGCTAGTGCGAAATGATTCGAACATTATGATGCAGGTACAGAAAATACTTCATACGCATCAAGCAATGTAGATGAAAACGCGCAGCAGCGAGCGCGAAATATTGAACAAAAAAAATTTGTTGACCTATTAAGTGGCTTTGTAAAGAGGTAGTTGAATAGATATTTTTTTTGTTCATAAATTATTGGAATTTACGATATTGTGTTCCGATGAATTTAAAATTTGGTAATAATGATTGTTATTACGTATTTTTTACCAACAAATACTAATATATTGATAAATTAGATTTTTTCTTTGAAATTTCCTTAATTTTCCTATAAAAACCAACTTAACTTTGCGGTCGGTTCGGAACCCTAAATGTGCGAAGTCCGACTCGCACTTGGCCGTTTTTTTTTGCTTTCCAATCCGCCTGTTCGAATTTGGTCATACTTGATGTTTATTGTTACGTAGGTATGTATGTTTTAAAAACGAATACCAATATACTCTAAATTTATGTCTGTTACGCGCTGAACGTATTTTATACATTTTGCTGACGGAAAACGCAACTAATCGGCACCTCGAAGAACCTCAAAGATGAAACTCATATCGATTATTAAGAAAAGTAAATAAGTAAATGTCCGCCATCTTCAATTTGAAAATGGATAAGTATCATTCTTGTAATGAGCACCTCAAAAAACAATATTTTATACAAAAATGCGCATACTTAATATATAGGTAGTACATGTCGCAAGTGCTACCATGCAACCGAGAGCCCGCCGCTCTGCGTAGGTAAAGTACCCTCCATCGAAAACAAAAAAAAACCGAGGTTGCGTAGTAAGGTTTGTGAATATTGATAGCGACTGACTGACCAACATAATTAGATCTCTCATTTCAAACAGTTAATATGGTTTGAGGGACTTTTGTATTTTTGTCTATAGCCTTGAGAGGCAGAGGTATTGTTATTTCACCCCCCATTTTTTCAAATACTATCTGTTTATTATACAATGTTTGAATGAGGTTCTATTTACTTTGCGTCCATGTATATACTTACCAACTTTCAAGCCTGTAAATCATGAACTGAAAGACTTCTCATACAAAGTTTAACCCCTCTTTTCACCCCCTTTCATCCCTAACCTGTATGATTTTTATAGCCTATAACCTGGCCGAAGATCCAATAAACATATTAGTGAAGGCTGTATTAAAATCCATTCGCTAGTTTTCGCGTGATAGTTAGACATATAAACAGACAGACAAACAGACAAACAGACAAACAGACAAACAGACAAACAGACAAACAGACATGAATTCTAAAAACAGTTGAAACGTGTTCTGTTATCGATTCTTAGACCCCTCCATCGATTTTATTACTAATATCTTCAATGTACAGATTTTCGACCCTCTTCTGCTTTATTATATGTATAGATAGCTTTTGCCCGCGACTTCGTCTGCGTAGAACTCGCGTCATCGCGTTAGAATGTTATTTCATTCTTCTATTTCATGCGCTTACCTAGTTATCTCTCTTCCATTCTAACTTAAACCCCGTTAAGGGATGATTTCCGGGATAAAAGTATCCTATGTCCTTCCCTAGGACTCAAACTATATCCATAACAAATTCCATCTAAATCGGTTGAGCATTTTAAGAGGAAACAGGCAGACAGAGTTACTTTCGCATTTATTACCCGCCCCAGTTTCGCACGGGTAGTCCAGTTTTAAATTTATTTATCTAAGCTTTTGCCCGCGACTTCATTCGCGTGAATATCCATTATCCATATCAACTTCTACACCGTATTTCGCCGGGTTGTCTCGCCAAACATTGCGCACGCCGGCTCAATGCGCCCACATGAAACATGACAGAGGACTAAATATATGTTATTAACTTATTATAGATGTAGATGAAAACGCTCGCGAGCGAAGTGAGCGCGAAACTTTTCGGATATTCTGATACGGGTGTGGAAAATACTTCATACGCATCAAGTAATGAAGATGAAAACGCGAGCGCAGCGAGCGCGAATTCTTTCAAACATTACGATGTAGCTGCGGGAAATACTTCATACGCATCAAATAGTGTAGATGAAAACGCGAGCGCAGCGAGCGCGAAATGTTTCGAACATTGATGCAGGTGTGGAAAAGACTTCATACGCACCAAGTAATGAAGATAAAAACGCGAGCGTAGTGAGTGCGAAATGTTTTGAACATTATGATGCAGGTGCGGGAAATACTAATCAAGTAATGTAGATGAAAACGCGAGCGCAGCGAGCGCGAAATTTTTCGAACATTCTGATGCAGGCGCGGAAAAGACTTCATACGCATCAACTATAATGTAGATGAAAACGCGAGCGTACGGCGCGCGAAAAATTTTTGAACGTTATGATGTAAGTGCGGAAAATGCTCATCAAGTAATGTAGAAGAAAACGCGAACGCAGCGAGCGCGAAATTTTTCGAACATTATGATGCAGGTGCGGAAAATACTTTACACTCATCAAGTAATGTGTATGAAAACGCGAGCGCAGCGAGCTCGAAATATTTCGAACATTATGATGCCGGTGCGGAAAATAATTCATACGCACAAAGTCATGCAGATGAAAACGCGAGCATAGCGAACGCGAAATTTTTACGAACATTATGATGTAGGTGCGGAAAATACTCATCAAGTAATGTAGATGAAAACGCGAGCGCAGCGAGCGCAAAATTTTTCGAACATTCTGATGCAGGCGCGGAAAAGACTTCATACGTATCAACTATAATGTAGATGAAAACGCGAGCGTACGGCGCGCGAAAATTTTCGAACATTATGATGTAGGTTGTGCGGAAAATGCTCATCAAGTAATGTAGAATAAAACGCAAACGCAGCGAGCGCGAAATTTTTCGAACATTATGATGCAGGTGCGGAAAATACTTCACACTCATCGAGTAATGTGTATGAAAACGCGAGCGCAGCGAGCGCGAAATATTTCGAACATTGTGATGCCGGTGCGGTAAATAATTCATACGCATCAAGTCATGCAGATGAAAACGCAAGCATAGCGAACGCGAAATTTTTACGAACATTATGATGCAGGTGCGGAAAAGACTTCAAACGCATCTGTAATTTAGATGAAAAAGCGATCGTAGCGGGCGCTAAAGTTTAGTAAAGTGCGGAAAATAGTTCATACTCATGAAGTTATGTAGATGAAAACGCGAGCGCAGCGAGCGCGAAATTTTTCGAACATTATTATGCAGGTGCGGAAAATACTTCATACGCATCAAGAAATGAAGATGAGATCGCGAGCGTAGTGAGCGCGAAATGTTTCGAACATTATGATGGAGGTGCGGAAAAGACTTCATAAGCATCAACTATAATGCAGATGAAAACGCGAGTGTAGGGCGCGCGAGAATTATCGAACATTATGATGTAGGTGCGGAAAATGCTCATCAAGTAATGTAGATGAAAACGCGAGCGCAGCGAGCGCGAAATTTTTCAAACATTATGATGCAGGTGCGGAAAATACTTCACACTCATTAAGTAATGTATATGAAACGCGAGCGCAGCGAGCGCGAAATGATTCGAACATTCTGTTGCAGGTGCGGAAAAGATATCATTCGCATTAACTATAATGTAGATGAAAACGCGAGCGTACGGCGCGCGAAAATTTTCGAACATTATGATGCAGGTGCGGAAAATACTTCATTCTCATGAAGTTATGCACATGAAAACGCGAGCGCAGCGAGCGCGAAATTTTTCGAACATTATGATGCAGTTACGGAAAATAATTCCTACGCGTCAAGTAATGTAGATAAAAAAGCTAGTGCGAAATGATTCGAACATTATGATGCAGGTACAGAAAATACTTCATACGCATCAAGCAATGTAGATGAAAACGCGCAGCAGCGAGCGCGAAATATTGAACAAAAAAAATTTGTTGACCTATTAAGTGGCTTTGTAAAGAGGTAGTTGAATAGATATTTTTTTTGTTCATAAATTATTGGAATTTACGATATTGTGTTCCGATGAATTTAAAATTTGGTAATAATGATTGTTATTACGTATTTTTTACCAACAAATACTAATATATTGATAAATTAGATTTTTTCTTTGAAATTTCCTTAATTTTCCTATAAAAACCAACTTAACTTTGCGGTCGGTTCGGAACCCTAAATGTGCGAAGTCCGACTCGCACTTGGCCGTTTTTTTTTGCTTTCCAATCCGCCTGTTCGAATTTGGTCATACTTGATGTTTATTGTTACGTAGGTATGTATGTTTTAAAAACGAATACCAATATACTCTAAATTTATGTCTGTTACGCGCTGAACGTATTTTATACATTTTGCTGACGGAAAACGCAACTAATCGGCACCTCGAAGAACCTCAAAGATGAAACTCATATCGATTATTAAGAAAAGTAAATAAGTAAATGTCCGCCATCTTCAATTTGAAAATGGATAAGTATCATTCTTGTAATGAGCACCTCAAAAAACAATATTTTATACAAAAATGCGCATACTTAATATATAGGTAGTACATGTCGCAAGTGCTACCATGCAACCGAGAGCCCGCCGCTCTGCGTAGGTAAAGTACCCTCCATCGAAAACAAAAAAAAACCGAGGTTGCGTAGTAAGGTTTGTGAATATTGATAGCGACTGACTGACCAACATAATTAGATCTCTCATTTCAAACAGTTAATATGGTTTGAGGGACTTTTGTATTTTTGTCTATAGCCTTGAGAGGCAGAGGTATTGTTATTTCACCCCCCATTTTTTCAAATACTATCTGTTTATTATACAATGTTTGAATGAGGTTCTATTTACTTTGCGTCCATGTATATACTTACCAACTTTCAAGCCTGTAAATCATGAACTGAAAGACTTCTCATACAAAGTTTAACCCCTCTTTTCACCCCCTTTCATCCCTAACCTGTATGATTTTTATAGCCTATAACCTGGCCGAAGATCCAATAAACATATTAGTGAAGGCTGTATTAAAATCCATTCGCTAGTTTTCGCGTGATAGTTAGACATATAAACAGACAGACAAACAGACAAACAGACAAACAGACAAACAGACAAACAGACAAACAGACATGAATTCTAAAAACAGTTGAAACGTGTTCTGTTATCGATTCTTAGACCCCTCCATCGATTTTATTACTAATATCTTCAATGTACAGATTTTCGACCCTCTTCTGCTTTATTATATGTATAGATAGATGATGCTGACATTTATATGTAACATGAATGCCTATTTATTCTATACCATAATGTCAGTTCTGATGAACTGGAAACCGCATTGACTTCTCAGATCTCACGATTCGAAATTATTGCCATAAGATATATAAATAAATAGTTCTGATGAAATAAACGCTAACAGAAGCCATATCGTGCAATTTTAATGGCCGCTGCATTTCAGGGCGTTGTCAAAAATCGAGCCTTCCAACTACTTGCGCAAACGCATGCAAAGCCACTTACGTTGACGTATGTGTTACATTCAGGCCAGATTACTACAAATCTAGATAGCTATCTACAAACTGCCTTATCACAGTGACATAAGGGTCATAATAGCTGATTTGTAACAGTGCGAATATAGAGGTGCGTTGTGGCTAGGTGATCCATGATAACGGTTACAAATGAGATTATAATAAAACGACTGGTAGTGGTAAGTATGAATGTTTGGCGATTCTTGGAGTAGGTAGAGGTCGTTTGTTATTGAGAAGTTGTACTTGATTAGGTGATAGCGAACAAATAGTGGTAAGTGTTGATAAATAAAAAATAAAAATAAAAAATGTTGTCTTTGACATTATTGCCAGACCTCCATTATGGCTATAATGTGTATATAGTTTTTTTAATGATTGACCATCAAGAATAACGTTTATATAGGATTTCCTTCCGTCTCTTGAGTTCTTGGCTTTTTGGGCTAATTAGTGGTAGGTGTAAATTAATTGAGTTGGCAGAGTTGTGTGAAAGTAATCTGTTCTAAACGATACTTAACATTGTATGTTATAAGATTCAAAACCCAGTAAGTTTCAAAAAATTCCGGCCAGCAAATAAGATCTCAATCGTAACATGTACTTAGTGTGATAATGATATATACGTTAATACATATAAATGGTATAAGGAAATCACCGATATTTTCTGAAACTTCCCGTATACCCTATTTTTACACGAAGGCACTCCAAGAAACTTTAAAATAATGTCTCAACTATAGTCTATGCGAGAATAATCGTACGGTAGGCACGCTTGTCGGATATTCATCATTTGAATACTGCACTAAGTTTGTTATGTTTGTTACTATTGGACAAAGATCAAAAAATTGACAGGATTTGCATTTTTTTAACTTTATGGTCAACCTACCCAGCGAGTGGTCGCCTTGCCTTTCACCCCACATTAACCAAAGCTTTGTCCTGCCGATATTAAATCATAAATCACTACATACAGTACACACTTTAATTCCATTTGGACGGAGCTAACCTAAATGCAATTAACTATACTTAGTAGGTTCGCATAATTAATTTATAACATTAATGGATATGGCCAGACCAGGCCATATTATATGTTGTCAGGCTATCTGCACTCGACTTAAGGACAGCACGTGCGTAGCAGTCAGGGACAGATATCAGATATAACAGTAAGGCTCTTAATGTAAGATTGAGACAAACAGTGGCCCGCTGCTACGATTATGAACAATACCTGGGCGGCAGCTTTGCTCGGCGTTTTCCCGGGCATGAGATGAGACATGAGACCCTAGCTAGATCGATTGCTCGTCCCCCAAAACCCCCACATACCAAATTTCATCAAAATCGTTAGATCGATATATAGATGTATACAAGAATTGCTCGTTTAAAGATATAAGATTTACTTAAATAAATGGTGCAATAACCTATTACTATTACTTAGTTAATTGTATTTCATCTGTGATATGTATGGCCCAACGAAAAGTTCTAACCAACTGTTTTGTATTAAATCGTAACTGACAGATAGTGAAGTGATGGACAGTAGGTAGTGAGCTAATTGTGTAACTGACAGCGGCTTTATCGTCGTCTTTGACTTCATTTAATTTCATTTATTCAATTCAATTTCAAAGAAAAAACAATGTAGGTACATTGTGTTGAATTTCACTTATCTATATACATATAATAAAGCAGAAGAGGGTCGAAAATCTGTACATTGAAGATATTAGTAAAAAAATCGATGGAGGGGTCTAAGAATCGATAACAGAACACGTTTCAACTGTTTTTAGAATTCGTGTCTGTTTGTCTGTTTGTCTGTCTGTTTATACGTCTAACTATCACGCGAAAACTAGCGAATGGATTTTAATACAGCCTTCACTAATATGTTTATTGGATCTTCGGCCAGGTTATAGGCTATAAAAATCATATAGGTTAGGGATGAAAGGGGGTGAAAAGAGGGGTTAAACTTTGTATGAGAAGTCTTTCAGTTCATGATTTACAGGCTTGAAAATTGGTAAGTATATACATGGACGCAAAGTAAATAGAACCCCATTCAAACATTTTATAATAAACCGATAGTATTTGAAAAAATGGGGGGTGAAATAACAATACCTCTGCCTCTCAGGGCTAAAGACAAAAATACAAAAGTCCCTCAAACCATATTAACTGTTTGAAATGAGAGATCTAATTATGTTGGTCAGTCAGTCTCTATCAATATTCACAAACCTTACTACGAAACCTCGGTTTCTTTTTGTTTTCGATGGAGGGAACCTACGCAGAGCGGCGGGCTCTCGGTTGCATTGCATGGTAGCACTTGCGACATGTACCTACCTATATATTAGGTATGCGCATTTTTGTATAAAATATTGTTTTTTGAGGTGCTCATTACAAGAATGATATCCATTTTCAAATCGAAGATGGCGGACATTTACTTATTTAGTTTTCTTAATAATCGATATGGTATGGGTGTCATTGAGGTTCTTCGAGGTGCCGATTAGTTGCGTTTTCCGTCAGCAAAATGTATAAAATACGTTCATCGCGTAACAGACATAAATTTAGGGTATATTGGTATTCGTTAGTAAAATATACCTACGTAACAATAAACATCAAGTATGACCAAATTCGAAAGTTTTAGGAGGATAGGAAGCAAAAAAAACAATTCTCAGAAAATCACATAACTCTTAGAAGCAACCAGGGTGGGTGCGCTATCAACCAAGGCCTCTACTCCATCTTCGAAAGTGAAAGAACAGACCAAAGAAGGTATTCAGTTATACCTATGTTTTACAACAAAGCACTTTGAACTTTGAAAGGTATTCCACTAATTTATGAACAAAAAAATATCTATTCAACCACCTCTTTACAAAGCCATTTGATAGGTCAACAATTTCTTTTTGTTCAGTCATCTACATTGCTTGATGCGTGTGAAGTATTTTCCGTACCTGCATCATAATGTTCGAATCATTTCGCACTCGCTTTTTTATCTACATTACTTGACGCGTAGGAATTATTTTCCGCACCTGCATCATAATGTTCAAAAACGTTAGCGCGCGCTACGCTCGCTTTTTCATCTAAATTACTTGATGCGTTTGAAGTCTTTTCCGCACCTGCATCATAATGTTTGTAAAAATTTCGCGTTCGCTACGCTCGCGTTTTCATCTGCATGACTTGATGCGTATGAATTATTTTCCGCACCGGCATCATAATGTTCGAAATTTCGCGCTCGCTACGCTCGCGTTTTCATACACATTACTTGATGAGTATGAAGTATTTTCCGCACCTGCATCATAATGTTCGAAAAATTTCGCGCTCGCTGCGCTCGCGTGTTCTTCTACATTACTTGATGAGCATTTTTCGCATCTACATCATAATGTTCGATAATTTTCGCGCGCCCTACACTCGCGTTTTCATCTACATTATAGTTGATGCGTATGAAATATTTTCCGCACCTGCATCATAATGTTCGAAAAATTTCGCGCTCACTACGCTCGCGTTTTCATACACATTACTTGATGAGTATGAAGTATTTTCCGCAATTGCATCATAATGTTCGAAAAATTTCGCGCTCGCTGCGTTCGTGTTTCTTCTACATTACTTGATGAGCATTTTCCGCACCTACATCATAATGTTCAAAAACTTTAGCGCACGCTACGCTCGCTTTTTCATCTACATTACTTGATGCGTTTGAAGTCTTTTCCGCACCTGCATCATAATGTTCGTAAAAATTTCGCGTTCGCTACGCTCGCGTTTTCATCTGCATGACTTGATGCGTATGAATTATTTTCCGCACCGGCATCATAATGTTCGAAATATTTGGCGCTCGCTACGCTCGCGTTTTCATACACATTACTTGATGAGTATGAAGTATTTCCCGCACCTGCATCATAATGTTCGAAAAATTTCGCGCTCGCTACGCTCGCGTTTTCATCTACATTATAGTTGATGCGTATGAAGTCTTTTCGGCACCTGCATCAGAATGTTCGAAAAATTTCGCGCTCGCTGCGCTCGCGTTTTCATCTACATTACTTGATGAGTATTTTCCGCACCTACGTCATAATGTTCGATAATTTTCGCGCGCCCTACGCTCGCGTTTTCATCGACATTATAGTTGATGCGTATGAAGTATTTTCCTCACCTGCATCAAAACATTTCGCGCTCACTACGCTCGCGATTTTCTTCATTTCTTGATGCGTATGAAGTATTTTCCGCACCTGCATATTAATGTTCAAAAATTTCGCGCTCGCTGCGCTCGCGGTTTCAACTACATAGCTTGATGAGTATAAAGTATTTTCCGCACCTACATCATAATGTTCGAAAATTTTCGCGCGCCCTACGCTCGCGTTTTCATCTACATTAGTTGATGCGTGTGAAATCTTTTCCGTGCCTGCATCATAATGTTCGAAACATTTCGCACTCACTACGCTTGCGATTTTATCTTCATTACTTGATGCGTATGAAGTATTTTCCGCACCTGCATCACAATGTTCTTTTTTTTCACTTTGCGCTCGCTACGCTCGCGTTTTCATCTACATTACTTGGTGCGTATGAAGTCAAAGCACACCTGCATCGTAATGTTTGAAAGAATTCGCGCTCGCTGCGCTCGCGTTTTCATCTTCATTACTTAATTCGTATGAAGTATTTTCCACGCCCGTATCAGAATATCCGAAAAATTTTTTTTCATCTACTTCCTTCTTAATATATATTTTGTCCTCTGTCATGTGTTTCATGTGGGCGCATTGAGCCGGCGTGCGCAATGTTTGGCGAGACAGCCGGTGTAGAAGTTGATATGGATATTCACGCGAATGAAGTCGCGGGAAAAAGCTTAGATAAATAAATTTAAATCATAAAAAATCCTCTCCCTGTGATCCTGATCTGTGTCCTTTAATTGAGGTGTGCAATAAAGAGTAGGTATTTGTTGTTGTTTGTTGTTGTTTAAAACTGGACTACCCGTGCGAAACCGGGGCGGGTTATACATGCGAAAGTAACTCTGTCTGCCTGTTTCCCCTTAAAATGCTCAACCGATTTAGATGAAATTTGGTATGGATATAGTATGAGTCCTAGGGAAGGACATAGGATACTTTTATCCCGGAAATCATCCCTTAACGGGGTTTAAGTTAGAATGGAAGAGAGATAACTAGGTAAGCGCAAGAAATAGAAGTTTTTTTTTTTTATTAATAATGGGATTGCTCTTGGCCAGCATCTAGCCAGGGAAATAACATTCTAACGTGATGACCGAGTTCTACGCAGACGAAGTCGCGGGCAAAAGCTAGTTCTAAATATAGCTAAAAAATTACAATTTTGCATTATTTAATAAGTCCAAATTACTAATACTTTTAGGCAATTGAATCAAGGGCTCTCTTTGCCATCCCTCTAGCTTAGAGTCACGTCTATTTATTTATGCTAAATGTTTTAATTCCTTATTTCGTAGTTAATTTATCCCTTCACTGACTCTGGCAAAGGTCCTCGAGGCTGCCATTTCCCTTTTATGATATACATATATGACGCTTGATTCAATTGGTAGCGGACGCGTCATCCAAAGGACCTCACGACGTCACGACTTCCGCTTTAAGTCAGTTAATTCTTTGCTTTGTAGGGGCTGACCTCAATCAGTTTGTTGGATCTTTAGCAAAATAAAACAAAATAATTTTTTTTCAAAACTTGTACTTAATAATGTCCTTAAAACAGAGGCAAAGCTATTCTAGAATTAATCCCCAGTTGACATCGAAATTATAGGCTTATTTTAGAATACCTAAGGTGCAAAGTGTAAACATAATTTGCCACTGACCGTACCTATATGAGTAATACGATTCAATCTAGTTTAATTAATGAGCTTGAACAATACAAACAGTGGACAAAAGTGAGAGGTCCACATATCACATGGCAATGCCCTGTATAGACATTACACCTACATTTAACGTTCGCTCAGACCATTACATATGCGAGCTACACACACGTGTGTTAAATTGAACTGGTTCCCTTAAATTAAGAACATATAGGTAGACACCTCAGCATAGGTATACAAGCTTTTGATAAATAAAGGCTTATACACACGTATACAAGACTCGTATGCGAATTAAGTAGGTACATTGCGCGGTTTATTGAGCGTTTTAACGCGTTCTTCCTCCGTGACCAGCAGTGTAATAAAACTCGCATGCGAGTCTCGTGCGTGTGTGTAATTTAGGCTTAATTAATACATACATACATATACTCACGCCCTAAACCCATTTGGGTAGGCAGAGACCAAAGAACGCCAAGTACTACGGTCCTTACATACATCTTTTGCTTCAATAACATCCATACATAAATCACTACTTACGGTAGACTTAATTAATACTAATTCTCTATCGATTCTCATGACATTTTATAGCTAGTTCGACATTGCGATAGGTAACTATGTATTTGACTACGGACTTTTTTTGAGTTAGTTTTGTTTTTTTTTCTAAATGGCTGAGCCATTGGGGCTAATAACGTAAAAATATCACTCTCGAGGTCTAGAGGTCACGTGGGCATGGACCTCTAGACCTCGGGGGCACTATTGATACCTACTCGTAATCACCGACTTTTAGCCGGGCAGTAAGTACTAGTAATTTCTTCATGACCCAGATACGTCGGTTTTGCAAATATTTTGGCGGCCTTCTGGACCTCACAGAAGGCTTCGACTGTCACGAAATCCGGCCGTTAGATATCTCACGACTCCACTCCGTTGTTCGTATGACAATCCATTTATTAGCAAATGAGTTTAAAAGGTTTTGAGTAATTTAATTGTGAGTGGTACAGTCCGCTCAAATTATGTCATTAACTCATTATAATAATTGACACGCTCTAAAATATAACTCGAATATCATTGAACGGTATTAAATAACAGTCAATAGACCTATTAGGTACTAGTATTTATAAGTTCCTATTATCAAAATTAATGAAAATACTTATTAATCCCATTTTACTTCTACCTATTAATATATTTTTAATGGATACGTCATGATGAAAAAACCGACCAAGTACATCGCACTTCGCACATTTAGGCTTCCGTATCAAACGTAAAATAAGTTGGTTGTAATAGGAAAAAACACAATTAAATGAGGTTATGTCTAACTACTTATATCATTTGATTTTTAGAACAATATATCAAAATATAGCCCAGTAACTTTAAACATTCAGAGCGTGCGTTAAATCCGGCAGTTCTGATTTTTTGCAGACTTGTTTATGATGTTGGCCCAGTAAATAATCCAAGTTTGTGACCTCGAGCGCCAAACGCAAATATCTTAAAAAATCGAAATCAAAAACCACTGAAACCCGAAAGTGCTAGTTGCTGATAATACCTTGATACTTTTAAAGTAGACTAAATTTGGTATATTATGAGACTAGAATTGTCTCTGTAGACCCAATAGTGTCCGAAATTAATCATTTCAAAGTTTGAGAAGTTCGATAATAATATGAACGTTGAAAGAATTTGTCTCGGAAACTATTGGGTCTACAGAGACAATTCTAATCTCATATTATAGCAAATTTAGTCTACTTCAAAAACAACTTCGGTTGGCGCTCGAGGTCACAAACTTGGATTATTCATTGGGCTAACAATCTAACATCATAAACAAGTCTGCAAAAAATCAGAACTACCGGATTTAACGCACATTACCCCGTACTTTCAGGCGACAATGTTACTGGATTAATAAATTATGTACCTAGTATGCTAACTTAACCATGTTTGTTAACTTAACTTTTTACGTCACATTTTACCGTTGACTAAAGGTCTTATATCCAAAGTTGTTGGGTAATGCAGGTATATTGGTATGTTCCGCACATTGTTGGAATCGGTGTTAAATCATCGCACTTTCTTTGTTTTACATTATGTTAGATGCATTCTAGATGTCGAAATAATGCATTGTTGATGCAGTTGCGTTTTTACTGGCTACCACATAACTATATAATCGTAGAGTAATTCTGTGGGGTTTTATAGTAAATGCCTACCTATCTAATTTGTAACAAAGTGGTAATATTTTAATTTAAGTCTGGGTTACGATTACGATTTATTATTCATTTTCCTTAGCATTGCATGTGGTAAAACAGTTTTTCTTAAGGAAAAAGTTAATTTACCAAAGTAGGTATTGCTACGTATAAAGTAGTGTGCTATACACTACACACTTACTGAAGGCTTACCTACTCAAAAATCTACTAAGGCGGATACTTGTTTACAAATTGTAATGTAACTAGGATATCCGATTTTCAACACGATTAAGCTGATGATTGATTAGTTATCACATCCGATTTTACAACATCCTTATCAGTATCCGTATTTAAGAATAAAAAATAACCATCAATCTGACACGTTGTCGGGATCCCATTGCATCCTGTTGTTTTGAATGGGAAATGGATGTGCCCTCAGTTGATCGATGTGTCGTGTTACCTCGCAGTGTAGTGATGGTATGTGGATTACGTACATAACCTTCCCAATTTTCTTTTTCACGATGCCCTCGATCCAAGTATTTTTTTTATTATTGTTGGTGTATTTAGTTAGCCACACATTATCATTAACTTTAAATTCTGGTCTTTGAACTCCCTTATAATATTTAGCCTGTAAGAACTGATGGTGTTCCACGGTTTCGGTGAGGGCTGTGGACGAAGGAGGCGCGAGCGGATTAATCAAATCCAGTCTCGAACGCAATTCCCGGCCGAACACTAATTCCGCGGGTGACTTACCGGTGGTACTGTTTTTGGAGTTCCTATAGTCGAATAAAAACTTTAAAATTTTAATCTGTAATAATTTATTATTTGCACTGCTTAAAATTATTCCTTTAAGCCCTTTTTTTACTATTTTAACAAAAGACTCCGCTTGGCCGTTACTAGACGGATGGTAAACGGGTGATAATACATGCCTTATGCCGTTAACGGCACAAAATAACCTGAAGTCCTGGGAAGTGAAAGAAGTGCCATTGTCGCTCACCAGGGTGTGAGGTATGCCAAACCGCGACATGAAATCGCATAATCGATCAATGACCGCTTTTGTACCGTACGACGAAAACATGCTGTAACATTCAACCCATTTACTATACGCATCAACTATTATTAAGAAAACGTGATTGTTGAACGGTCCCAAAAAATCAATATGTAGTCGAAAAAACGGGTGCGGAGGCAGGCGCCAGCTGGCTAGCGGCGCGTGAGGCGGCGCGGGGCGCAGCGCGGCGCACACGGCGCACGCGCCGGCCAGCCGCTCCAGCGTGGCGTCCACGCCGGGGAACCAAAACCGTTTGCGCGCCTCGGCTTTCATTTTGACTATGCCAAAGTGTGAACTGTGTAATTCATTACACATGCTATCCCTTAATGACAAGGGAATCACCACCTTATGACCTCGCATTAAGATACCGTTCTCGTACGATAGTTGAGTTCGACAATAATAAAATGGTTTTAAATTAACGTCGGTGGTCTTTTTAGGCCATCCATGCATGACGTAATGCTTAACCCTACTAAGTACCTCATCGTTATCAGTTTCGCGCTGCAGGTCGGTCAATGTCACCGGCAAACTACCTTCCACTACAAAATTAACGTAAGCGGTTCTTACCTCGCGTTCCGCATCCTCGGCCTGCCCCGCGTCCCCCGCCCCAGCCCGGGTCGGGAGGCACGCTCGTGATAAATAATCAGCGCTATTTTGTTTACTACTTATGTACTCAATAGTGTAATTGTAGGCCGATAAATATATTGCATAGCGCTGCAGTCTGTTGGCGGATATTTCGGGGATACCTTTATGCGGACCAAAAATTGAAAGTAGTGGCTTGTGGTCTGTACGTAAAACAAACGGAATTGACCGGCCGTATAGGTACTGGTGAAATCGCCTAATCCCGAAGATTATTGCTGTCGCTTCTTTCTGGATTTGTGCATACTTTTTCTCTGCTGACGTAAGCGTTCGGGATGCAAATGATATGGGTCTTTCTATTTCATCAGTACCTATTTGCGAAAGAATGGATCCTAACCCGCCAGGCGAAGCGTCCACCGTCAATATTAAGGTAGCATTTGGGTCAAAATGTGCTAGCGTACTATCTGATCCGAGAATATTTTTTACTCTTTGAAACGCGTCGTCATGGACAGATGTCCATTCCCATTTAACATTTTTTTTTAATAAATTGTACAGTGGGCTAAGGATTGACGACGCGGCGGGTACAAAATTACGATAATAATTCGCGAGGCCTAAAAACGATTGAAGTTGAGATACGTTCGCGGGTCTAGGCGCTTCTAGAATAGCCTTAACTTTGTTCGGCGATTTCCTAACCCCGTTTTTGTCAATAATATGACCGAGATAAGAAATTTCGTCCTTGAAGAATTCACACTTGCTCATTTGAACGGTTAATTGTGCATCTTCTAAACGCTGCAGCACCGCGGCTAGCCTTTCCATATGCTGTTCTTTATTCGCGCCCGTAATTAGGATGTCGTCCAACAAAAATATAATTCCATCTATCCCCGCTAACACACATTCCATGGTGCGCTGGAACAGCGCTGGTGCAGAACTTAACCCAAACACTAACCGGCTATACATAAAGAGGCCACGATGTGTGTTGATACATGTTAAGGGTTGCGACTTCTCACCAAGGACGAGTTGATTATAAGCCATTGATAGGTCTATCTTACTGAATTGAACTCCCCCGTGTAGCTTAGATAATAAATCGTTAACCGTAGGCAAGGGGTATTGGTCAATTATTAATTGTTTATTAATAGTGACCAAATAGTCGGCACATAATCGAATGCTACCGTCCTTCTTCAAAACGGGCACTATCGGTGAAGCATAGTCCGAATGTTGAACGGGTTTTAAAATGCCTAACCCTATTAACCGATCTAGTTCCTTATCAATTTTTTCTCTTAGGGCGTAAGGCACCGATCTCGCTTTGAAGAAAATCGGTTTGGCGTCTGGTTTTAGGTGTAAATCAACAGCATATTTATTAAACGTCCCTAGGTTGCCTGAAAAAACGTAAGGAAATTTTAATGATAACTGTTTAACAATGTCTTGGTCGCAATGGTGTTCCGTATGCGCTGGCGCCGCGGACATGGCGTGCACAGCGTGCGCGCCGCCAGCAGCTGCTGGCGCCAGCTCCAGGTTAAATGCCCGAATAAAATTCCTTCCAAGAATCGGTGGCCCACCATTTCGTACCACATATACTGTTAATAAATGGGTTGCATCGGTATAAGTAATAGGCACGCTAATTATACCTAATGTTACTATGTTTTCGCCCGTGTAACTTAATAATTTTTTACTTGTGGGCGACAATGGCAACGCTCGAAAATATGTATTGTATGTTTCCTGAGAAACAACGCTGACCGCCGACCCACTATCAATTTCGAACTCCAAAAACAGATCACCAATTTGGACGCGCTCCGTCATGGGCTTGCCCTTTATGCACCGAATATTATAAAAATGCTTACCGTCGTCTCCTTCGTCCTCATTACCTTCTTCCATGTATTTCACCTTATCTTTGAACGAACACATCTTACGTAAATGACCTTTCCTATTGCACCTTTTACACTTATAGTTTTTATAACCGCACTGGTCGGATCTATGGTTGGTGAATCCGCACACATTGCACTTTTCCTTCTTGGAGATGTTGAACACGGTGTCAAGACCGGCCGCATCAGGGCCGGCCCCCGCTGCGCTCGGCCCCGGGGCCTGCGCGGCGGCGCGACGCGCGCACCGCACGCTCTCCGCCAAGTCTATGGCCTTGGCTAGAGTCAAGTCCCGTTGGTCTTGTGCAAACAGCTTGTCCTTTTCGTGTCCCGCCGCCATGCCCATGATAAATCTATCTAGCAAGGCTTCTTCCAAATTTTTGAATCCGCAATGTGCTGCCAATCCCCTAATTCTCGCTGCCCATTGAGTGTGACTTTCACCTGGCCGCTGTGTTGCCGAATAGAAGGTAGATTTCTCCGCGAACCCGAATCGTTTCGGTGTGAAGTGGTCATCTAGGAGCTTTATTATCTGAGTAAATTCCAACTCTTCTACCTTTTGAGGCAAAGCCAGGTCACTAGCTAACTTGAATGTCGATTCGCTCAGCGCGCTTAGTAAGATAGCCCTTCGTTTCACCGCGGATTTGTCGGTCTGTTCATTGATGTCATTAGCAATAAACCACTGATTTAGTCGCGATCTGTAGCTGTTCCAGTCATGTGTAGTATGATCGAAGGTCGAAATAACACCGAACGATACTCCCGTGGCCATTATTAAATTAAAACGCGAGTCCGGACGTCGCCACGTGGTAGATATGCGATTAGGGGCGCTACGGGAGGGTACACGACCATCAAACAAGCGAGCTAGTTTAACACTGGTTTATTGCAGCCGCGTGCACTCACACATGCATAGGTATACATACGTAACTTACATATCTAACACAATCCAAATTACCTCATCCGGCAATTATCTAATGCATAATTATTTCATTATTTGTAGGCGGAGGGAGCGACGCGGATAGGTAGAAGACTGCCAACACCCTCGTCAACCGAAGACAGTGTAGCTCTTGAAAAAGAGAATGCATCAACTCCAAGGCCAAGGGGTTCCAGGAGAAGAGATGATACCACTCCGCGGCAAGTTGCACGATCAAGAACCAGGACACGCCCTCCGCAAACTGAAGAGGTTACTGAACCAGAAAGGAACAGGAACAGGACCGACGAACGTTTCGATTCGAGAAGAACGTACAGCCGAACTCGTAACAGGCCCGAAGCAGACGAAGATACCCCTAAAGCAAACGTCATTAGAAGTAGAACACGATACAGCCGACCAGCGCCAACACCAACTACTCCCACTTCGAAAGCACCAGAGGTAACTTCTCCAAATATAGACGAAAGCAAACTAGAAGTCATCAATTCAACCCTAGACGAAATACCTAAAATGGTTTTTAAAGAGGACGAACCCGTAACGCAATACAATCGCAGAAGTTCATCGCCCCAAACTAGTGAAAATGTTACGTCGCGAAGACGTGGCCGTGTCAATGTAAGAGCCAGAGAATCTGATCTTGCTAGTTCCGGTACGACCAACACTATTTCAATTTCTGAAAAAGGACCCACAACTGATAAAATGATAGATCTAAGAGGTTCTCGAAAACTAAGATACAAACCTCGGCTGTCGGAAACTGATACAAATTTAACAGGCCTTGGTATTACTGCTTCAAATGAAGTTAAACAGTCTAGTCAAAAGGATGGCCTTCCTAGTCAAGAGACCAAGCAAATCGCTCCGGCAGTTGAGAATCTCCAACAAAGTACTGAGACTAATCCTTTGAAGACGACCACTTCGAAGGTTATGAGGATAGTCAGACGACCCCTTCAAAGAAAAAAGGGAAGTTTTAAGCCATCTGCATCTGAATCTCTCCCTAAGAAACGTTCGGATGAAGTAAGTGAGGATGACAACTATCCGGAACCTTTCAAAGCGTTGTTGCAAGCTAAAAATGCTTCGGTAAGTTAAAATAGCAAGTTGTTATATTTTCAGTTTAATGCAATTTCTTTTATTTTTTTTCAAATTGGCTTATATTTACAACATGTTCAAAATTTAAATTTTCAGACACAAGTTAGCTCTCCGAATGATGAGAGTTTGACAGTGAAAGCATCACAGAAAGTCGATTCTTTTGCACCATCACAACAGTCACTCACACGTTTTAATAGAAATAAATATTCACGGGTAATTACACTAATCACGATCACAACAAGTTATTTTAGTTTATTTAAGTACTAGCTTTTTTTTTGCAAACTATGTTGCACATAGAGTTCCATTAGTAGTTAACATATGTAATATATTTGTGCAGGTTATGATTTGCATAATAATTGTAATTTCACAGTTACGGCCAAAACCCAGCGTGGAAAAGGAATCTAAAACTGACAACAAACAAGAAGATAAGCCGATAGATAGCACTATAGCTCCAAACGTGTCTTCAACTAAGCAACCCAATAATAAATTTCGTTCTCAGTACACAACAAGGAGTAGAAAATTTAATTCATTTACTTCCACCACGGCTTCAAATACGGCCGAGCAAAATACTGATAAACCGACTTACAAATATAATAGAAAATTTAAGTTGAGCACCACTGAGGCTACCAAAACTGAAACTAAAGTGAATTCTAAAAGTGCGGAAACTAGCAATCTCTTAAAAAGGACTTTGCATAGGCCTGCATTTTATGCAAGAAGAAATGTGAGCAAGAGTAGCAACATCACCCCCGCTCCAAATAACGAAGAGAATCTCAATATAGGAAGTGCTTTAGAAAGTATTGCGAAGCACAAAGCCTATTTGCCAAGAACTTCTTATTACACTCGACAAAGAAACAGTAATAAAGTGTTATCCCCAGCAATTCCATCGACAGAAGAGCCCTTTAGAGATAGTAACAGTGTCATCGAAACTTCTGATAGAAAAAACGCAGACAACGTAGATATGCCCTTGATATTTACGCTATTAAAACCCTCCGATGTATCACAAAATGAAAATAGCGTAGATGTTATGCAAAATGAAAGTAACAGCGAAAGGCCTCATAAAATGTTTGTAATTGCCGTTACAAGTAAAGAATCTCAAGAAACTAGTACAGAAAATGAAATGACATCTAATACAGTTGAGGAGACTGAAGCCAAACCAGCAGTGGATATTTCATCAACACCTAAATATCATGCTACGTACACAGTCCCTCAATCTACGGCTAAAGCAGCCGAACAAGACAATTTGAGTGCTCTGCCCCCTATAAGAAATATTCCAACTAGAAAATCGGGACGTGTTAGAGGTTATTCCAGGAGTCAGAATGATGGCGTTTCAGACGAGCCACCAACCAGAGACAGAGGCGCAGGAAAATATACTGATTCATATTCTAAAACTACGGAACCTTCTTCCAATGGGGTAAATATTTGGAGAACTATAAGGTAGGTAAATTGAAAATGAAACATGTTTAATGCAACTTATTATGTTTACAGATAAACGCGGACACTGAAAAGTCTAGACATAGATTCAGCTCAAAATATCGAGCTTCACATTTAGACAAACCAGTTTATAGAGCAACTGTGCCAACGGTTACACCGTCAACTGTAAGTACTCACGCTACACTTAAATCTTAAACAGTTTTACACAACCTATATGATCAAAACTATACATAACAATAACATGGATAAATACAACAATATCATCACAAAGCCCCTTTATGAAATTGGCAAAAGGTTAGATTACATTGCTTATTACACGTACTCGATCATTACCGTCATCTACTCGTATATATCATTCCATTATGATGAATACCCACAATTTAAGGCTAAGTAAGCACTAAGCGGCTAGCCGTGCGGGCTGACCGCAATCAAAAATATTATGAATGAAATCGCAAGTTTTATACGCACTCATTGCCGCATCACAGTGCGTATGAAACCATATTTTTTGATTGCGGTCAGCCGCACGGCTAGCCGCTGGTGCATACCTAATCATTTTTCAAAATTTATTTCTATAATTAGTTATTGTAAAAGTTCATTCACTATTATGATCAATTTTTTTTAAACTCTGTAACTGAATTGAAAACTGTGTAACTGATTATTCTGTTGGCAAGTTTTTGCTTCATATTTTTTTGAGTTACACGAAGTAGTGTGTGTAAGAAGTCTTCTGGAACTATTGCTAATCATAGTAAATGTATAATAATATAATTTATATCAAAATGTGACTTGTTACTATTTAGACAATGTGATCAGTCCTACACATAGTAATGCAAATCATTTCATCGCTAAAGGCTTGGCTGAAATTCTTCGTCACTGATCGGCTGTTGACAAAGTTTGTCGAGGAGCCAAATTGGTTCGAAGAGGACTATAATGACGTTACGACACCCGTGTCAAGACTCAACATCACGCCTCCAATCACTTACGAATCATCCATAGAACTGGTTAATGGATTCATTTAATTAACATTTACATCACAATTGCTTAACCCTGTCATTGACAATATCACTCATCAATGTATAAACTTAGATTTCAGTTTCGAAGAGATGTTGTGCACTTGTTTACTCGATGCATTTATTGTTTTTATCATTTAAGTAGTTAATAGTTGTTAATTAACTTATTTATTACGAATCATCTCTTTGAAACGAGTAGTTTATTTTGAAAATTTAATATTGAAGTTTTTGCGTTATTTAGCTACATCTGATTAGCCAAAAAGATTATCCATAATGTAACGCAATTACTTCATTACATTATAGTTAACTAGTAGATAAAGTAGTATAACACTAACATGTAGTTGAATATAAATTAAATGTTTAATGACTTTACAACTTGTTTTAATCAACAGTTGTTTCATTTCTGTCATTCTCATTAGTGTTTCTTCTAACTTATCAATCTATCTTACGCCCAAGAGTAATAAAGAGGCTTTGGTCTTTGCACGAACTTTATCCACAGTTCTCATTGCAGGGGTTTTCTTTTCTATCATTTACTCTTTTGTAGTTAGTTTCTACACTTTACTGTCTATTTTTTATTTATGTGGGTGAGATCACTTCTTATTTCAGATAGAGGGAGAAGAATTTCAATTAGGGCCAGACATGAACGCAATATCGTTTACTCAAACACGAAGTCCGGCTGAATTAATGAAACTATCAGAAAGTTTGGTGAAACCACACGTCATGAATGTCGAAGCATCACAACACTCGCAGTCAGTTACTGTGTCAATATTTGACGCTTTAGCTGAAATCCTTACGTCCACACCCAGAAACCGATTATCATCAACAACAGAAGTACAAAAACAAAACATTAAAACCGATTCTTTACAATCACTCAACGTCGTGAGTAGCAAAATTAATGTAAATAACGGAGTTTTGTCAAGCCAAGACACATCCTTGAATGTTAATGTAAACACTAATGTACAGAACACTGATACGACACTAAATGTGAATAACCCATCGGTTGTGGCTGGCGTCATATCGACGCCGACGACGCCCCAGTCTTTACCCACACCCATTCCCACTACACCCGTTTCCGCAAGGAAACCTTTTGCTTTCAAAGTCTTGTATTCAGAACCAACAGACAAACTTACGACTGCATCTGAACCTACATCAAACCAGCCATCGACTGACAGCCCAACAATGGTATATAACACTGTTTCTGACCTTTTGTTAGCTAATAACAATGTAGTCTCGTCTGAACTAACCAGCATGTTATCTAGTAATATTAACAATATACTCCGAAACATGGACGACAAGACTAAATCTAGAGTATCGGCTGACATGAATAGAATTTTGAAATCCTTGATTCCTAGAGCTATTGATGGTTTAGATGACAATGTAGATTCTACCCCAAATACCACACCTTACAGTTTGGAGGAGATCAAAGACACAGAGAATGTAAACTTTGGTGTTAATTTAAATGGGAATAGTAGCCTTGAGTCTTTGGATCTCCTTCAAAATACGGGTCCCACAAGCAATGTAAATATCACAAATGGTGTTGCTAATATAGTTAATGGTGAAACACAAACTACCGATATCAATAGCGCGGGTATTTCGCAATTAACTAGTATTTTGCCTGGATCAAACTTACGAACGACGTCAGCTAACTTGAATACATTTACAACCGCTTCTACAACACCTGCCACGGCACCAGTAACTGCTGATTCCAATTTAGCTACATCGTTCGTTTCCGTAAATAGTGTTATTGTAGACAGTGGAATTAACAATAATGCCGCACCCAATAATCCGAATGTTCCTTTCCCGTTCTTAACAAACTTCCGAATTGATGATTTCACTGCAAACGATTCAGGTAATTTAAATAATAACACAACAGTTTTGCAAAGTCAACCTATACCCTTCAGTTCGGTGTCTGTGACACCGTCACAAAGTGACGATGATTCCAACATTCAGGATATAAATGACGTGACGCCCCTTCAGCTGTGGATACTGTCTAAAAAAGCTAGAGTATTGAAAATGATAGAAGACCTTTTACGTGACCACAACAACGAACTAGCGAACGCGACTGCACTAACAGAGATGTTTAGGCAATCCGACAATACACCTATTTCTGAAAGACTGACTGAAATTATGGATGCAATGAACTCTACGACAGACTCTGACGACTCTTCTCTTTCTACTACTCCTTCTCTTCCTACACCCCTTTCTGCTCAACCCTCAAACAAACCTTTTGAAGACGGCCTTACTACAACTGTTACTTCGTCTGAAGTAGCCACCAGCAATGAATCGTTTTCAACGGTATCGGCTCGTTTAGGTGACATTAGTACAAGTACACCTTCTACATCGAGCAATGCAGAGACTGCTACTGCTATGTCAACGACGGAAGCTACTGTTGAATTATCAAACAGATCTCTGAACGATTCCACTACGGCCACACCAGTACAAGAAACAAGCACGCAGAGCATTGAAACGGTTACGCCTACAGATATTGCAACCACTACGCAGGCGAATCAAGAAACTACTATTCAAAATGATAGCGAAACAACTACCGAGGTAGAAATAGAAACTACAACAAATACTAACGAACAAACAGATTCTGCTTCATCATTCAATCAAAATAATAATAATAACCAATCGACTATTCCGAAAAAAGATTATGTAATATTTGGAATTCTGCCTAACAACACAGTGATTCGTAAAAATCCTAACGACGACATTTTGGAAACATTAACAGAGGCAAGCCCTTACATCGTTTATGGTTTGCTACCCAATAACACAGTAATACGAAAATTCCCGAATGGAACAAGAGTACCTCGAGTTATGCAAAAAATTGACATACTACCAATCAGCCCATGGAGTTTGAGGAATCCATACAGCCCTATCCATAACAATCCGGCCATTGTCAGACCACAGTCTAACCCCATCCGAGTATCCACTAATGTAGAGACATCCATCTCCAATAACGGAACGGATCGTTTAACTACCACAGACACTGTAAATAACCTACAAAATATGGTATCAACTTCATGTTATTTAGCTTGAAGCGCTTGGTGCTTTCTTTCACTTCGCGTAGTGGACGGACCGCGCATGCGGGTGCCTGCGGACTCTAGTAAGCTATGCATGCAGTCGCCCTCTAACGCTTCTAACAGACCCATCATAACATAATGTTTCGTAATTGCAGATATCGACATCGGCACTTAATTTAAAAGATAGCAGTAGCGGTGTAACTACTGCGGCTTATAAGCCAGCTGAGCAAAGCACAGCCTCGCATGTTTTGAGTTTACGCACAACTACAATGCTACCCTCTGTCGATGAGATTCTGCTTAATAGTATATCTTCGGCCGCTAAAGAGGAAATGGTTATATCATCAATGACGAGTTCCACTCGCCAACCAACAATATTAACACTGGATATTGATCCGGAGGTATAATAAAATACTTATATCGCGACTGAATTCACAACTAATGTATCATTCATGCACAAGAAATAACTTTGATTACTTGAACTCAATAGTTTCTGGCACTAAGTACCACATTTATGTCAATGGTACTCTATAGGGAAAGTTCCACGCATGCATCAAATTTGGTGTAATGAAAACCATTCCGCAAATTTGATATCTAAGTAAATTTTGGTGGTTGGTTTAGTAGTTGATTAAAAGTAGATTGCTGCGCCATTTGAGAATAGTTATTTCATTCATTTTACAGCACATTTTATAATGTATTTTAAACGTTTGCAGACCAAACAAATACGCACCGAAAAACCTGGTGAAGGAAACGATAGTGCAGTATTTAAATATATATCGATCGACGAAGTGACAACTACTGCATCTCCAAACTCGAATGTTTTAAAGTTAGCTTCCAGCAAATCCCCCACTACTACTGTAACTAGCCAAACGGAAACTGTCACTGAATCTAGTACACAAACACCTCAAATTCCGACACAAGTACAAAACGATGATCAGACAACCACAGTTCAAGTAAATGCAGGAACTATTATGGACGCTACCACAGAATCAACTACATTACCAAGCGTGCTAACGACGAGTACTACTGAGGGTACTACAACTCCAGTTTTAACTACCGAAGCATCAACATCAACAACAACGACTGTGGCTCCAGTGACAACAACGACTGTGGCTCCAGTGACAACAACTACTGTGGCTCCAGTGACAACAACGACCGTGGCTCCAGTGACAACAACGACCGTGGCTCCAGTGGCAACAACGACTGTGGCTCAAGTCACAACTACCACAGAAAAACCTACGACTACTTCGAGACCAATAGAAACAACGACCGAAGTAAGGACTACTTTAACAACGACTGCCGCTACAACAACTGTTGTTGATACAGTGCCGCCATCAACGGCATCCACCATACCTGCAGAGGAAGTCTTTACGGAGGATTCAAAGAAATATGAAGACGACGCGGCAATGTTAGAAGCAATTTTCAGTGGTGCTGAACGTCTTCCTAAGAAATTAAACTTCAATAATCTAGATCTAAACACCGGTACTTCGTTCTTAAATACTCAAACTACCCCAGCAATGGCAACTCAGCAAAGTGACAACGATAAAATATTGCAGGAGCTTCTTTCTGCCGCTGTCAAAAATACAGTAACGATTCCTAATATTGGAGGTAACATTAAAGTGGCTGGTGTCCAAACTACAACATCTCGTTCTATAGAAGACGATATACGACAATTTGAAGAAGATACTAAATTGCTAAAAGCTCTTTTACAAGCTACAGGTCAAGACCCAGGAAAATTCAATATACCAACTTTAGATATTAGGACCACAACAAAAGTTCCCACTACAGAAACAGTCACAACACCTAAACCCACGACAACAACAAGAGCACAAACTACTACAACTTCTATAAACACAGACACAACACGTCTGCAAGAAGATGCGAAACTTTTGCAAGCTCTGCTTCAAGCTACTGGGCAAAATAGTGGAAACTTTAATATACCTGTCATATCAGGCATAACTTCAAACGTCAGGATAGCATCAAATCCACTTACGACATCCCTTGGGTCAAGCCCCACAACTCCGATAAATGTTAGGCCCATATACACAACATTAAGAACGACGACTGTGCCTCCTAGCACTGCTACTGTACCTACTACGTTCCAGCCTCGTGCAACCGACGCTACGACTGCTCGGATATCTACCACATTCCCGCCTATCAACCGAAGAAGACCAACAACTACGACTTTATCTACGGACCCCACGACTGTAGCAACCGCTCGACGTATGCCAATACCTAACTTCAGGGTAACAACAGAGATACCTACTTCATCTACTTTTTCAGTTGAGGAGGACTTGGCTTTCCTAAACAATTTGGTATGTACTTCAAATCACATAAAATGTTTAAATCCCAAATAATTACTTAATGTAAATACAATATATTTTGCTTTCAGAGATCTGTCCTTAACACTAATACAGATAACGCGGATCCCGAAGCAGCATTAGCCAATCGTATTATTGCGCTTGCAGTAGACAGAAGTCTGAATGAAATTAAATCAGGACAAGGAACTGAACGTACAGGAAAGAATCTTGTACCAACTACACCACCTACAACAACAACAACAACAACAACAACAACCACAACCACAACAACGACAACACCGCGTCCTACTACAGCTCCTCCAAGCACGCCCTCTATCGAAGATGATTTGAGACAATTCCAAGAAGATACTAAACTATTACAGGCTTTACTCAAGGCAACAGGACAAGATCCATCCAAATTCAACTTACCTACTCTATCAAACATAAACACAAATGTGAATCCAAAAATACCACCAGGAGTTCAAAATGAGCTTAATCTCCTGTCAAACCTCCTTGCTTCACCGTCGCCTCTAAATGAACCGTTCGATTCTCTTACTCAGAAACCGAAAGAGCAAGTAAAGGCTACTGTACCGACAACTCCTAAACCTTACGGCGCAAAGATCGCGGTTAAAGACGACGTCAAGAATGTGCATGATGATGGGAAATTGTTAGAAACTTTAATAAAATTGCAGGGTGTACAAGAAACCACGACGCAAAAGAGTAAAATTGCTATTACAGGTAATGTAAAATGAATATTATTTATTTATTCAGGTACCTATGCCTAATGTAATTGACCTCAAAACTAAAAACCAAACCAACCCTTATAAAATTCCAGGGCAATCGACAGACGAAGCTTTAAAGAAACTGATCGCGCAGACGCAGAAGACAAGTATGGTGCAGGAAGCGACTAAGATGCCGGTTGCGATCAGCACTGAATACGGGAAGAGCAACGATGCGCTGCTGGCGGCCCTGCTGAAGGAGCAAGGCTTCGGACCTACCACAGCCAGCTCGTTGGACGAGCAACTCCGCCTCGCCGTTAGTCCCAAATTTTCCACTATTTTCCTACTAGACTACTTCTTTCAAAGGGATAAAAGACACCTCAACCCCTTTTAAAGAGGCTGGTTCTATCATTACTTACTATAATCCCATCATCAAACGCCTCTCGTTCATCTGATTTCTTTTCTCTAGCTTCATAGTCTTTCTAATATACATTCTAATCTATCTATGAATACGCATGCTCTATATCTATGTAGGATAACTAGCTAACTATAACCTCGTAGGCATTGCTCAATCAAGTGGTAGTGACGCCGAAAGCTAGGCGAACGACGACGCCACCGCCGCCGCCGCCGCCTCCGGCGCCGAAAAGGCCGATCTTGGACGGGCTGGCCTGGCTCTGGCAGCAGTGGAGGGAGACGGGGCCAGGCACTGGAGCAAGAAGGCCGCACAGAAGACCAGATCCGTCCCCAACAGCCTCAGTCTCCGCGTCCCAAGCGACGAGCAACAGGGTCAACTGGTTCGGATCAGGCCCGTTCGTTGGGAACGCGGACGATAAGCCATCCTCAAACAGAGTGGGTTTCGCAGCTCTTTTACTAAAATTGTGTAACTGGGGTAATTGGCGGTGAGGGACACAGACTAGATTAAATAAACAAATATGGTTGTGGATTTATATAATTAAATCAAAATTGCCATGCGCTAGTTTAATTTTATGAATTTGTTCCTATTTAATCTAAGTCTGTTAAGATTGTGTATAGCACTTTGGGAGTCGTGGATGTGTTGTATATAGAGAAATTAACTGTTTGTTTCGTAAGGTAAAGGCGATCCTTTTCCATGTGTAATATCCCTCCTTAATCAAGAATGTACCATTTGTATATAGTCATTTGTTTTTACTTGTAATTTATTATTTTATGTCATTGGCTTGAGTTTTTACGAATTGCGTTTTAATAAAAAAAATATTTCATGTTGGTGTTAATTTCATGCATATTTTCACGAATATGCACTAATACAGATTGTGTTCCTGTAAATAATCGTTGAATTATTAGTTACTAACTTTGCACGTTTTACACTAATTTAGTGAAATACCTTCCCACACCAATATTTTACCAGAATTCCTGTAACAACTCCAATGTACGCGTAAATCATAATGTTGACCCTAAACTAAATTTTTATAAAGGTTGATAAGGATTAATTAAAAAGTTTTTACATTTCAAGGTTTTAATTGTGGTGTCCACAACCTCTGAGGACTGATTTAAGAACATTATTACCATCTGAAATTAATGGTTTTTGGAGGATGTGTTGTGTTAACCGGAGTTAATTTAGTATTTTTTCTGATTGAGATGACACATCTAGGAACGATCGACCCACAAATGTAGAAAAAAAATTAAATACTAAAAGAACACCCTATATCGTAGACATAACACATTCAAATAAAATAGCAATTAAAGTGTTTGCAATGCTAACCTACTTAAATCTTTTTTGTTAGTTTCACATTGATTAAAAGTTTAGTTTAAAATTTTACAGCAACAAAATTACGAATTATAGGAAGCTGTTGCAAAAACTTTTATTGAGGTGGTCAATTTACGTGCACAAATTAAATGTAGTGTAAATACACCCTTAGAACCCGTGTAGTTGATCCAGATCCCTTATTCGTAAATAACAGTGTGTCAGCGTGAAGTGTATAAATAAGTCTAGGAGTGCCGTTTACTAGATCTAGGGATTGCTAATAATTATTTGGTGCTTATGACAGTTTTTTTATAATCTACACTAAACCGTAGCACACTCTCAAATTTACTTTATCAAACGTGACGGCACTCTAAATTTGGTGAGTAAATTATAATTGATATGAGTCCTCTAATATCACTTACTGATTCCTTAACTGTTAAGCGTGAGTCTAACTTTGTTGTTTCTAATGGTTTCTCATTAATCTAATCTTTTAAGGCCGGGTTTGAAAAACATTCGTTAGACCAAATGTTACATGAAATTTTGGTAACTCAGTATACATTTTTGGTAACTCAGTATACATTCTGGTAACTCAGTACCTACACTTTTTGGTAACGCAGAATACATTTTTGTCATATACTGACATAAGGTCTAACGAATCTTTAAAAAAAATAGCCTACTTAATACTATTACTTAAAATACCTTTAACTTATCCTGTAATACAACTACCTACTTTCCTGTAATCTTTAACGCAATGTGTTAATTTAATACCTAACTTAAGTAACTTTATCTCGTAAATAAAACTATTTGTAAATGTTACAATCCTAATATTGACTACCACTGTACCTAACATTGTACTAACTGGCTAACTCACAATATGTATATAAAATATGCAACTTTGACTAAGTATTTTATATGTAGTATGAAAATATTGGCACTTGCACTAATTTCTACAAACTTTTCATTTTTATTTTCACCTGATTATAAATAAATCATTCACAAAATTTTAAAGAGTTCACAAACGTTACAAATACATACTTTCATATCTTGCACAAGCACAAGGACATCACTATTAATGTTTTCGTATTCGTATGCTGTAGTATTATCTACTTTACCCAGGTATCTCATGTAGCGTTTATGAGCTTCCAAATGTCACGCAAACCTTTTTTAATTCAACAGCTTTCAAGTTTTAACAATCATAACCAGTACTCTCGCACATAGCTTTAGTCCCATCTCCATGAGCATCTTAACCCATTTGACATCTGACGACTAGGTACCTCTGGAGCCTCCACGAGCCGTGACATCGGAACAGACGCCTGGTCGGGGACAGCTCGTGTCGGCGGCTATTAATGTAACCAGAGCCTTTTCACAGTTCTTAGGAGCTGCCATTCAGGTAAATAACTAAACAAGGGACCCATAATGTCTGACGATATCGGTCGAAAGTGATTACACGATTATTATGGTTGACGAAACATAATTTGCACCGATTCGCCATACAAGTTGTTCGAAGAATCGGTGCAAATTATATTTCGTCAACTTATACCGTCGATAGTAGGTATCGAATCGAATAATTGATTGGATTAAATACTTTAACTGTGATACTGATGACATTTTAGTTGCAGGAGAAGTTACTTTAAATTGGCAATACCGTATTTAGGTACCGAATTTGATGATGTGAAAATTTGTTACAGATGGACGTGTATTTTGTAAGTTCGTAATATCAGAAAAAAATAACAAAAACGTGTCATTTCATCTTTCATTGACATGACCACTGAATAGTATAATAGTATTCATGACATTATCGACATTTGCTTCAAAATATTTCGTGTTTAACCGATATCTAACTGCGATCATCTATTCTAAACCATATTTTACAATAATTTCTTTCCTACAATCGAATCAAATTTGTGCAATCTCACAATTCACAATGTAGTTTGTTTTGTGTTAAGTAATTTAATGCTTACGTGTTTTAGTAGGTTCTTAGTCTTAGTTATATACATATTTTAACCCTATATACTCGTAGCTCATGAACGCTCTACGATCTATCTAAGTCATATACATAAATACAGACCTACCTCATATTGCCACAGCCCGCAGCGAACATCTTTTGTTTATGATAATTTGTAACTCCAATTATTGTCATTTACCTGAAAATGAAATTTAGGTAGTTGTAAGATGTAGAACTTTTGTATAAGTATTATTTTCTTACTTACCTACTTGGTCTTCAGGAAAATGTTCAAGTTTTCAACACTATTTGCCCACTGTCAATCAATACCGACTTTCCTTTTGGCATTCTGTTAAAGACAAGTTTGAAAAATATCAGCACAGCCTTTTTCTTCTCAATAGGCCGAACATTTGGGTCTATTCTTCTCAGAATCAAGAACTCTGTGTACGACACTTTACTAAAATAAATAAATAGTACAGAATGGTTATCGAAACCGACCCACAGATTTAACTCTTGCAGATTCCACCTACCTATATGCACTTATGCAGAACAATCCCAAAATTTCCACGTGCAAAATCTTCTAATGCCAAATTTAATGCACTTTCAGGGGGCTGCCCAGACGGTCCAGAGCGTGATAAGAGCTGGCCAGCGGGCTGCGACTGACGTCTACAGCACCGGATCCGGGGCTTCTGGATAGTGCCTGTGAAACTGGCAACAATCGGGCACAGGGGAATCAGAAACTGCAAACTGCACACAATTTGAGGAACTGGAACTAGACAATTCTCTCCTAGAATACTGCTTTAAATGCTAGAGCTTCATGCATGCGTCAGAGATAATTGTCTACTTTTCTTTGTTTTATTTTGATTCCCCTGGCGCGAGACTTGGACTTGAAACTTTTCCGAAAGTGTTCCAGTATGCACTATGTGTCGAGTGCTCAAAATGTAAATAAATAGCATAGTTTAGGGAACGAATTTAATCTGAGCTTGTATTTCATCTTTACATGTTCCTAAATGAACTTACTGAAATATTTAATTCTTCATTTTTGGTTTTGGATATCGCTTTGATATTGATTTTGTTAGAATATAGTTAATGAATGTGATGTTAGCGCTACTTTAGTTTTATTATTTAATTAGTGTTTTAATGTAAATAATGATTAATTAGTTTCTTTCCCATGGGAAGCATAGCGAATGTGTATCAGGTATTAACTTCTTTAGTACCTAATGGTCTATCAGAACCAATTCTTTTAATACTAAACGGAGATAAGTGTATAAAAATATTAGAAATGGAGTATGTATGACTTAGCTCATACTAATTAAAATCTTGAGGACAAGTTAAGGTATACTGTCGATAAACCCATCTTTGGTTTATCTAAATTAATTATCTGACACTTAACTATTAACTGACATTGCCAGCATTGAAAAATAATTAGTTTTAATTAATCTTAAGTCTTGATCATGTGCCATTTTCGCACGTGTTTTTACTTGCTTCCTTTCGCCTTTATTTATTTATTTAGATTGGTGTCGATAATTGCCATTTAATTGACATTTAAATTTAATTATTGTAATTATAATCTATTGCTTGTTTTTTACTACAGCGAGGCCTTTCATTTGTGGCTTTTTCTGCCTCTTTTGGTATTTTTCTAGTATCTAACAGAACCTCAAAATAAGAAAAATACAAGTACATAAATATGGATACCATACCAACTTATACTTATCTAAAAATGTGATTCAGTTTTAAGCTTTTAAGCGCTAAAAGCGAAATCCATATTTTTAAACCTAGGGATTGGAAACATCACATTTAAAAGGACATAATGTGTAGCGCTGTGCGGAAAAAAACATAAGTACGTAAAGCTTTTAACTACCTTAAAATGGAATACGATAGTTATTTTTTTTGTAAATGACATTTGTTTAGGATATTAACAATTAAGGTCTTAAACAATAATTATTTTTGCTGCGTAATAAAGCAAGATACTCGTCACTGCCTTCATGTGATTATAATCGTATAAATTATTCTGAAATATTATTATATTATTAATACATTATTGACTGTGTATTTGAAATTTATAAAAATGTATGTAAATTTTGAAATTTAAGGTAAGGTTTAAGGTACCTATTTACGAAACGACTGAGTGACACATTTAGGTACCTATATCGATTTGAAATTCGGTGCGTTCAATTTTGTGTCACTTTATTATTTTTGTATAAATTTTGTATATTGTCAGAGAACGCCGATGGCGATGTAGTAAAAAAAATAAAAATATATTATTAAAATAAATTGTTTCAATGAACACTCCCATATTGTATCCTCTTCTTTAATTAAATAGGTAGGTACATATAAATAAAAAAATCCTGATCTAGGTCTGGCTGGTTCCACTCAAAATTATGGCTTGTAGTTTTTTCTTCTCAGAATAACAAAGCTCAAAATCATGTGTTAAATACACGTAATAGGACCTCTTGAATGCGCTGGTATAATCCCTCAGGTTCGTCCCGAGAACGCTTACAGAAATCCTAAAAATGGGTGAAAGTGAGGTCATAAAAATCCGATTTAAGTATTTAAATTTATTGATTTGTAAGATAATATACATCAAGCACTAGATAATCTATGGCCTTCAAAATATATAAATAAATCATATAGTAATTATTGTCTATAAGCATATAATATACCTAGGTGCATAAACTTTGCAAGATGTTTTTACTTTTTACATACTCATCCCTTAATTAATTAGACAACGTCCAGCCGCTGAACAAAAACTTTGGACATCTTTATACATGTTTTCCCTGGGCAGAGTCGTTGGGAGTAATTATTTATTTATTTAAATATTTTTTTAAGTACAAAGGGCGGGAGGGGCTTGTTAGAGCTATGGATTTTTACCAATTAAGGGTTAAATAATGCCTATTCACAACTAACCCATATCTCCAGATTTCCTATGCTAATAATAAAAATATTAAAAACATTATACTAGTAGCAATTTGTTACGTAATATATTTTTCTAACTGTTGCCACCGTTTATTCTCCAAGTTATGCGTGAACTTCAGCTTCCGTTCACTTAATTCCGTCTCTGGCGCTGGCTGCGTGGCGTGCCTCTGGAAATGTATGATGGCCGCTAGAAGGTTCCAGATGGTGAACTCTGGCCACAGCACGTCCGAGAAATACAACACGGTGTCTGAAATCTGAAAGAAAAAATTAAAATCTGAGCACCAAGGATGCTCCGAGTCGCTAAACTTAAGAGGATTGTGTAGCAATTTTTTTCCATACAAAAACTTGCTTCGGGCGCCAACGTTTTTCACCCCCTAAACCTGAACCGATTTGCATGATTTTTGGAAATGATGAAAGTATCATTAAATACTAGGTTTATGCGTTTTGACTTTTTGGAAATATTGCATACAATTGAAAACATGAACCCTTAAAGTTTCGATTTTTTGACACGAAAACTTCGTCCTGAGTTTTTGTTATTATTTCATAAACTGGAAAGAATTACGGAAAAATCAAAACGTATAAACCTAGTTCAGGATGTGACGAATCCAAAATTGTCTCATTTGATAAAGGTTTATGGGGTGGGAAACATTAGCGCCCGAAGCACTAACTTTGCTTGAAATTACTATTGTCTCTATCGCACGCAAGAATATTCCGGAATGCCTGTTCTCGCTCGCACGATAGGTTCATAATAGTCTTAAATGGCAGTGGGCGGGGCACATTGCACGCAGAACCGATGGCCATTAGGGCTGAAAGGTTCTCGAGTGGCGACCACGGACCGGAAGGCGCAGCGTGGGTAGACCCCCCACAAGGTGGACTTATGAACTGGTGAAGTATGAGATCTTAGGGTTGAGAAGACGACGAAATAAGTATACTTAAGTATTGATTGAGATTAAAACAGAACACTTTATTAGGGCAATGCAGGCAGGCAGTATATGGTTCACGCTGATACAAGCAATATGCGTTTATTTTGCAGTAAACTATTGTTACTGCTCAACACTAAGGTGGTCATATCGCCACACTACACTGGTAAAGGTCGCGGCAGTCCGCTAGATGCGGGTGGCGCAGGACCGGTTATTGTGGCACTTTTTGGCCTATGTCCAGCAGTCGATAATACTAATTTTATTCATGCATGATCATGTTTTTGCTGCATGCCATGCATTTGCTGGCCAAACTATATGCGTATGCGTATATCAATAGATTATAAGTACTTGAAATTCATTCGAATTGGCCGAGTCGCATCAAAGCAGATCGTTCAAAAAGCTATTTTACTGTTTAGATCAGCGGTCGGCAACAGGCGGCCCGCGATCCTCCCTGGCTTTATTGTTTGTAATGTTTATTGTGTTAAGATTTTTTATAATTTTTAGAAAATTTGTTTTTACTGTTTTAAGGCACGTGTGAATAGGAACCTGTTCATCGTCGGCCTCATCTTTGCCCCCTGGCTAGATGCTGGCCAAGAGCAATCCCATTTTTAATAAAACAAAAAAAATCACCTGCATCTCAATTCTCATTGTTCAAAAAATGGCGCGCTCGCTGCGCTCGCGTTTGCATCTACATGACTTGATGCGTATGAAGTATTTTCCAGACCTGCATCATAATGTTCGTAAAATTTCGCGCTCGCGTTTACATTTACATGATGCGTATGCGTATGAATTTTTTTTCAACACCTGCATCATAATGTTCGAAAAATTTCGCGCTCGCTACGCTCGCGTTTTCATTTACATGTGTTATAACTTGATGCGTATGAAATATTTGCTTCATTTGCCCCAGTGTTCGAAAAATTTATGACTCGATTTTTTTCGCCTTTCTCGTTTTTAAAGTAAAAAGGGCGCGAATTTATACTACGTTACTGCCGCGTACGCGTTCCTATTTGTTTCAAGTTGATAACAACAGACAGTGATTATTATCATCTGCGGCCCGCGAAGATTTTTTTAACTACTATGTGGCCCGTGGGTGCTAAAAGGTTGCCGACCCCTGGTTTAGATCATTGGTTTTGGTTCATTGGAAAAAAATCTAAATACGTGACCCACCTCTCGGATCTCACGGAATAAAAATGAGCGTAATGATTTATGAATACGGGATTATCCAAAAATCTCCAAGCCCCACCCAATATTTACTCGCGACCCACTGGCGAGTCGCGACCCATAGTTTGGGCACACCTGTGACACGCGAAGGAACGTAAGCGCTGTGGGTAAGTATGTGTGCGTGCGCTGTCGGTACACGCGTCAATTGTTTACGCGAGTGCGTAGCGCGTTGCGCCGGACGAATCACGAGGCGCGACGGCACCCGATCAACACCAGGCGGGTCTCTCAGGGACGAGGTGACTGACCTCGGTGCGGGGGGTTCGTGTCCATTCTGTATGTAATACTATTTTACTATTCTGTGGTTTGGGAAAAAATGTTCAACCTTACCTGCCACAGCATGAAGTCAGAAAGCCGGACTTCCCCCGAAGTCCTGACTAGCAGCTCCGGCGCGCTCAGCTCCAGGGTTTCCGACAGGAGCTCCTCGTCTATATCATCAGCGGTCAGTTCCTTGTTCCTCACACCATCGATGAGTTGGGACGCAGCGCGAGTGATCTCGTCACGTGCTGGGGGCAAGAATACACCAGTAAGAAATCCGGGGAATTAATGTGTTGAAATGATGCACATAAAATATTTTTAGTTTATTTTCTTCAGTTGACAAACAAAACTCACTAAGTAAAAAAACCGGCCAAGTGCGAGTCGGACTCGCGCACGAAGGGTTCCGTACCATTATTTATAAATTTTATTTTTATTTAATACCAATAAAATTTATACCTTGACAGCAGAGCCAAAGTGGTACAAACTTATATACTACTAATAGACAAATACATGATAATAATAATAATAATAATAATATAATATAATTTATTCGCAGAAAAAGGGTAAGTTTACATGCGTTAGTGTAAATACTATAGTGTTTCACCTTTCCCAGCTGTTACAAACAGCATGCAAATATGTGTAAGTATACATTCATCTACAAAATTTTAAAGCTATAATGGTATGGTACCTATAAAATTTACAGTGGAAAATTATAACATCAAATTGAACATTCTAGATTATTTTGTATTCTGCAACAGTTATCATAAATATAATACATAATTGACATTGACAACAAATATCTTAAAATAAGGTTAGCACAAACAAAAAACCATTATAACATGCTTATTGGTTCAAGAATTCGTTCATATTATAAAAGCATCGATCAAGGAGCCATCTTCTTAAATTATTTTTAAATTTTGTACCCTCAAGTAATTTAATTTCGACCGGCAACTTATTGTAGATCGTTATAGTCATGTTGTAAGCATTTCTTTTATAAATATCAGCCCTGCATCGAGGCTGATACAAGAGGTCCTTATATTGTTTTCTTGGATTACCAAAACACATATCGGAACGTTTTACAAAATAATTCGGAAAGGTCTTATAAAAGATGCAGATTTTCAATATGTACATACATGTTAGTGGTAAAATGTTTAGTATTTTGAAAATGGGTTTACAGCTGGTCCCTATCTTAGCATTTACAATGGCACGAACACATTTCTTTTGTAGTTTGAAAACCTTTTCAACGTTTACAGAGTTGCCCCATAGAATGAGACCATAGTTGAGAATTGATGATATGTGACCGTGGTAAGCCGTGAGCGCAGCCTCATAGGAAACACTTTGCCTTAGTTTTTTTAATGCGAATATAAAACGGTCTAATCTGGAACATAATGAGTTAATATGCTCTTTCCAATTTAAATGGGAGTCAATATATAAACCTAAAAATTTAATTTTATCTGTGTCCTGTAGTTTGATGTCATTAATATTGATATTCAGTTTAGGGGGTACTACTCCGTATGAATGGAAATGCATATATTGTGTTTTGCTGAGATTAATGAGGAGGCTGTTATTGTTAATCCAATTATTCAAATCTGTTAAGGCTTCGTTAATATTAGACTCATAGGTGTACTGATCTTCTCCCTTGACTATAATAGTTGTATCATCTGCAAATAGTATGGTTTTGGGTTTTGTAACTTTAGGAAGATCATTTATGAAAATTAGAAACAACAACGGACCTAAGTTACTACCCTGAGGTACACCAGAAACAACATTACGAAGAGGTGACCTATATACAATTTTATGAATCTGATTTTTAATTTCAACGTATCTTGACACTTCAGTACATTGCATCCTATTAGATAAGTATGATTTTAGCCATTCATTTGCCAGTCCTCTAACTCCATATGCTTCTAATTTTCCAAGTAGCTTTGAGTGATCAACTAAATCAAAGGCCTTGGTCATGTCAAGGAATATTGACATAACCGGCGATTTATTATTGATAGCTTCTGTTATATATTTAACAAACTCAAAGCATGCCAATTGATGAATGACTTAACATGAAAAACTTATGCTATTGTGCTCGCAGGCATCTCACGTTCCGCTACCTTCTTGCACTCTATCATCAGTCGACCACTCGGACTTGCGAACAGATCACACTGTGGGTGCGCTTCGAGCACGGAGTTGAGAAACGCGAGCGCGCGCGAGACCGGAGTGTGCGTGTGCGACCGCGTGCGCGCCGCCGGCACCGCCAGCAAGGGGTGCCTTCGGACGCGAGTGTACGAACACGGCGCATAAAGACGCACGAAATAATAACGTTCAATAATATCAAGTAGAATTTTGGTCAAGTGCGAGTCGGATTTTAGTTTTCCCATACATTTTCAGACCCAGCCAAAGACTACAATATATATACTAAAGTATAGACTGGTAACTCTACCGTTTTAGGAAACTGGATGATAGTGCTGCCATCTATCCCTCGTGATGTGTAAATTGATTTACACACGCACACACACATGCATAGTAGGTAATACATACACATATAAAACATTCATTCAATTAGTTTGACACATCTTAGAAGTTACGTAGAAATAAGTTTCTAAACGCGATTATGAAATTCATTGCGTACCTGTTTAGAAACTTATTTCTCTACGTAACTTCTAAGATATGCCACACTAGTCCATATTGGAGATTATAATAGGATAGAATTGGAATAGGTCCTTAAAAATAGAATATTATATTATCAATATTAAATAAAAAATCAAGTGAAACTTCATTTTCTTGTTTATGTGTGTTATTATTATAAACAATCTATTAAAAATAACATACATGGCATAAATAAAATCAAAACTAACTTGAATCTACAACAGGCTCCTTGAGGCATGGTACCTATATTTTCTCGCTATATGGCAATGATCGCGCGCGTTGAGTCCTTTGGAGTTCGCTTACCATCAGGTGGCCCGCACATATAAATAAATGCCGATACGTTGTATGAGGAAGTCACCAGGTTCGTCGGTCACCAGTTACTTGAAACATTTCACGATTTCAGTAAATAACTTGTGTGCGCTGGGAACCCACGGACCTCGAGTTTTCGATGCCAAAAGGTACAAAATTGTACTCACAGCCGAGGCCCTTATATTTAATGAGCTGGAAACAAACAAATCAACATATAAGTACCTATACGCAACCTGTCTAAGTGTCTAACGGTAAGCAGACATCATAAGATATTGACGCTTGCAACTCCCGAAGAATTACAAGCGCGTTGCCAACCCCGAAGTGAATTGAGGATTCACTGCAATTACACAAAGAGAAAAATGCAGATCCTCTCTCAACACAGCGCATAATTGGGAACTCTGGCGACCATACTGACCACTGTAACATCAAATTAGTACAAACAGACATAGTTTTGCTGTTATTATGGGTGCAATATTTTTAGTCGTTGTTGCTAAGCCCCTTCAAGTGATAACAATTCGCTTGTATCTTTTTCATTTTTAGTAGGCACTCCTTCATATCCCTCCGAGAATATGGCTGTGGTCAAAATTTTACCTATGCTTTTATTTTTCAGTCCCACAGTCCACTCTAATATCAACACATCTGATTAGATGATTTATTTATTTTTATTGATTAATAAAAATAAATACATACCTCGCAAGCATATTTTCTGGGTAGTGGTATACTTCAGTAAAATGCATTCTATAACCCTCCTGTTTGTGCTGTGATGACTGCTCTTCAAAATCAAATCCGCAACTGAGCTTCCCAGCCCTAAACCTGTTTGAATCTTTAGGTTAGGACTTGGAAATCTGTGTAAGTATGTATCCCCCTGCAATTGTGAAAGGAAAATAAATGCCAAAAATGAAAGAATTTACTTGATTAGACATTATTACCTATTAATCTAATATAACTTAGTTGCTAGGAGCACTAATGGCCCAGCGGCGCCTGCGTACCGCAACCGGTATGCAAGGTTAAGCAATGTCGCGCAGGGTCAGTACATGCATGGGTGACCGCTTTGAGTGGTTACTAACTGAGCGCTCCCGTGCTTTGGAAGGCACGTTAAGCCGTTGATCCCGGCTGCTGTCTATGGCAGCAGTCGTTAAGCCAAGTTGGAGGCCTTCGGGTGGCTTGAGAACTTCTAACAGTCAAGTTCCCACTCGACAAAGGGGGGTCGAAGTTGCACCACGTCCGTAGGGAAAGTACCCACCACTACCCTACACGTGACCCCTGGGTGGTTCTAAAAGTGCAACAAAATCTGGCAACCGTACTGTCTTCTCGAAGATCTCACGGTTTGAAATAAATGCCATACGATAAATAAAAAAATAACTTGGTTGCTTCGTTTAAGTTTTTTGTTATGTTTTTACTTAGTGGTGCACAATAAGGCATATTATTATTATAACATATCAATTACTCAAATACAAATAATTACCTTTTCCGTGTCCACCCTTACAAAATGGCTACCGTACACAACGCAACAATTCCTGTCCTGTGTCCTGAATGACATAGGTATTAGGTTGTATTCCTGGATAACAAGTCCTTGCTCACTATCACATTGTCAAACTATGCGTATTACACTACAATGTTTTTTATTTCGAATATGGTGGCATTTAAATGAAAACACAACTATTTTAAATTAAATTAAATGGATTTGTCAGTGACAGTTTTATAAATATATTCGAATTGAAGTTTTATTTTGAAAATTGTCAAAAGATGAAAGATGTCAACGGACCTATAATATAAACGTTCCGTTACTCCCAAATTTAAGCTGATATACACTCATAGTCCATAAAATTTTGCTCGTAACTTATAACGTAAGAGAGGCTGACAACATATATTTATCCATGTCTATGGGGTATTTAACTAGCACTCTAATCAAATTTCTGTTTGCATGAACTATTGATGAGGCTCAATTAGCTCGATGTTGTTATCACATAATTGTGTACATTACCTAAAAATGAAAATATTTTGTGTAAATTGGAACGATAAGGAAAAAACTCCTAGTACCATAAATTTAGGTAGCAAATACGTCATCGTAATTAAGGCATAGACAAGTAAATGTAAAGGTTAATGTATACATAGTAGACAAGTTTGTGTAACTTGTTACAGTTGTTACAATGTATACATTACCTAAACATAACTGTGTGCAGTACCGACATCTAACAGCATGAGTAAAAACGACGAAGTCCTTGGCTTGGAAAAGAAGACAAGCAGTACTTAGAGCTGAAGAGCTCGTTATTTTGTCACCAATATATAGATTGCAGCTCAATCAAAGCGTTCCATTTCTTTTCTTCTAAGTTGCCATAGCATGGACCCAGCGCCTGATGAAGGCAACAAGCAAAGTTTTTTAAAAGTCTTTTCGTATTTAGTATTTGTTGTTATAGCGGCAACAGAAATACATCAACTGTGAAAATTTCAACTGTCTAACTATCACGGTTCATGAGATACAGCCTGGTGACAGGCAGACAGAGAGACAGACAGGCGGACAGCGGAGTCTTAGTAATAGGGTCCCGTTTTACCCTTTGGGTACAGAACCCTAAAAACGGGGAAGGTTATGTTGACATGATGCATAAAAATGATTTTTAGTTTACATCCTTGGTTGACAACCAAAACACACTGTAAAAAGAAATCAAAACTGTATGCGAAGTTGTGAAGTCCCCAACACACTGGGCTGTTGTGACTATTACTCTTTCCTACTCATCGTGAGAAGAGACCTACACATATAGGTTGAAAGTAGGGAAAAAACGTGATACATACCAGTGTAAGAATAAGCAATATTTAGTCTTAGTTTATTGTTATGTCTGGTGGCAAGCATGGCTTTAGCCACCATGGCCCGCAGGTCCTCAGGCAATAACGACAAGCGCCCAGCCACATGAAGCCTCACGCCCCACTCATTTATTTGATCACTGTGGAATAAAACATACAACCAATCATGGATAACGACAAAATGGTTGAATGTTGTATTTGTACCTACAAAAAAAGAATACAAAAAAACGGCCAAGTGCGTTTCGGACTTCGCACATTTAGGGTTCCGAACCAACCTTAAAAATGTGATTTATCAATATATTAGTATTTGTTGGTAAAATATACGTAATAATACACATTATCGCCAAATTTCAAGTTCATAGGCCAACGGGAAGTTGAAAAATTCTTCAGAACAAATTTTGTGACAGACGACGGACGGACAACCGGATGAGTGACAACAATAGGGTTCCGTTTGAGCCCTTCGGGTACGGAACCCTAAAAAGGAAAAACAAGCAAACAAAAAAAATTGTAGGATATAATTTTACTCATAGCGCGAAAAAGGCTTTTCTATCTATTTCTATGTTTATCCCGGACCGCATGCGACCCGCGAGCCGCCTTATTGATCACCACAAATCATAGGGCCACAAATCATAGGGCTACAAATCATAGGGCCACAAACCATTAACACATGCGACCCGCGACCTTTTTTTGGCTAAGTGGCCCCCCACAGTAGTCCGTAGTCATGTTAGTAGGAGAACGCACGTCACATGTTGACGGCGCGTTAAAAAACACAGTGTGAATAAACCCTTACATAACTAGGCTTAAAATTTAATTTGATGTTTTATACATGTCAGATGTTTTCAAACTTTATTGCTAATTTTTTCCTTCCTTGCAGGTAAGGGATGTGAATGTAACTACAATATGATGAATGATAAAAATAAATGAGTTGCTAGTATAGAATAGTGCTTACATTTCATCTAACAGGCTTTGAAACTTGTCTCGAGCCAAATCCATCAAGCCATTTACCTCTTCTTCAGATCTCTTGAAGTTCTCTATACTGAATGCATAGACAGTGACCTCGGGTATACCCAAATCCAGGCACCACTGTAAATAAAATAATAATATCAATTGCATGGCTAATTCTCGAAGAATGTTGCTGAAAAATAACCTGCACCGGGAGACTTACAGATGCTCCAATTATTTTTCCTGGCAGCAGCGGGCATTTACAACCTAAGCAGAAACTACAAAATCGCTGATGCCACTAGAAGGGCTAGTATTCAAATAAATTAGAAGCATATGTTGTTGTTTTAACTATCTCACCTTTAGGGTTTCTGAAAGTTTATTAAACCCTCTTGAATGTCCCATAGTACTTTGTACACTGTGTTTCTTAGCATATCTACGGTTCCCATCCATTATAAAAGCAATGTGCTGAGGTATTCGGCCGCTTTTTACAACTTTTATGCAGAAAAGTTGGAAAAAATTAACACTGTTTTCATTGACCCAAGTAGACATGATTATTCTTCTTTTGCAATGGTTAGTATTTTGATACAATCGTATACAGTGATCAGACGTGTTTTTACAAGAGTATTTCGAATATAAATTCATAAAAACCACGTAACATTATCACTATTATCACTGACAGTGACATTGAATTGATTGATACTTATCAAGTTATCAACTGAGAGACGTTCGGAATGACGATATGTTTAAAATAAAAACAACAAAGCTCGTACAAATATGCTGTTGGTCTGTTGATTAATCTATTTTCGAATATTTCTAACAGCAATGCTATTGCTCTTTTTTTAGAATTTCGATTAATATTGGAGTGATCTTTATGTTTTTATTTCTGAACCACAGATATCAGAGTTTGATGTCTGTGTTCTGAACGCACCGTATCTTTCCTAACGTGGTTCACGTGGTGTTCACATTAGCTGATACGATATCAATGTCGGCTCCGAGACCGTTAAAACATGTATGGGGGAAGTGGGGGAATGTGACTTACGAAGTAACTAATATTAAGCCCGTGTCAGACGGTCGAAAACAAGCCCAAAGACCAGGCGACCTTAGTCCGCACGGACCGTGTAGACAGACGCTAAATTTCGTTTGACGTTTGGACGCCCTTGGTCTTCGAGCGTGCAGGGCCAGTGCGCTCGGAGAAAATGTCGCGTACGCATTTAAGTCAGATCAGAGATGGCGACTAGGATTGAACGCGATTTTATCGCGGAATTAACGATGCTATAGCGTGGTCGGCCATCAACTAGCCAGAACACCGTGACGGCCTTCATGACGAGCCAAAAACCAAGGCCACGCGGTCCAGTGCTTGACTTCGATCGTCTGGCACGGGCGTTAATCTGTGAATGCGACCAATATCGGATCGGATGATGTGAACACGCATTTAATAATCGAAATAAATAATGTATAAATAATGTATAATGTATATTATAGTCTTTGATAAATAACACTATAATGGCAACACTACCGGTTGCACTGTCAAACAATTTCTAACCAATTACCAATTCTAGTTCGACGAATTCCAGGCTTACTTTACTAATTATAATTTTGATATAGTACGCCTAGTTATAGTCATTTGAATCATGAATAACATGTTCAAATTAAAACTGTCCGCACTGGGGCATCCAAATCCTGAAAGCTTCAATTGCAATGGTAATGTGGACTGTTTACCGGGTGTCATACGGAATGTTTTATCATGAATTCCGCTTGAATTTCCGCTATTTTACAGATAAAAGCGAGTACAGAAGTGTAGTTCTCTGGCTGGAAGATCAGAAAATAAGACACTATAAAATTGAAGAACGGGAGGGGCTCAGGCAAATTGAAAGTGACGAATGGGATGCAGCATATGAAACGTATCAGAGGGACTTGGTGAGCCCGGTCATCGACGGCGCCCCTAATGAACAACTCAACTGGCTGATGTCGTATGCCGTCCGGTTAGAATATGCTGACAATGGTAGGAGTTCAAATAATTATTGTTTTTTTGCCTGTCTTAGATCAGTTAGGCAAAGAAGTGTCCTTTTGTCTAGAGTTAACTGCTCACAACGACCGCTTTAGCTTAGTTGGTAGTGACCCTGCCTACGAAGCTGGAGGTCCCTGGTTCGAATTCCGGCCAGGGCATTTATTTGTGTGATGAGCACGGATATTTGTTCTTGGGTCTTGGATGTTCTCTATATATCTAAGTATGTATATCGTCGCTTAGTACCCATAGTACAAGCTTTGCTTAGGTGGATTTGTGTAAGATTGTCCACAAATATTTATTTATTTAATTTACTATGTGTCACAATATTAAAACAAATTGAAGTGTGTGTTGTGCACAATTCATCATCTGTAAATATGAACTCCTGTAATTATCTCTTACACTGAAAAAATAAAGAAAAAAAGCTATTTCTACCTGTCTGTTCATCTTTATTTAAGTGTTTTCTGTGCTCTTTTAAGTATGCTGGGCATGGTTCTTTCTATCACTGTGTCTAAATATTTTATTCTTTCAGTTGACAAGTACAAGGATATCAAAGTAGAGCAACCCAAGCAAGCTACTCCCAATGTAGTCTCATCAAATCCATTGGACAATCTTGATTGTAAGTATAAAATTATTATGACTGGAGTTGAAATTTACAATTTTTTAAATTTTCTACCCATCTTATTCCAGTTTCAAGTCCAGCATTCAAGCAAGGTGTTGAACGGGTATCCACACTGGCTGGGATCGGCCCTCATCCTGAGCCCAAGCTCCGTCTCGCAGCCCTAGCCAAGATACTGAAGACCAACCCTCATCCTGACCCGCCGTCAACCGAGGCTAGCATCATACAGCAGCCCGCTGATGTCCTGAAGCTCCTCTTCGTTCAGGACTTGAGAGACTTACAGACTAAGATTAATGAGGCATTGGTTGCAGTGCAGAAAGTCACAGCTGACCCTCGTACAGACACAAAGCTGGGACGTGTGGGAAGATAATTTTCATTTTCTATAGCCGTTTGCCTTCAGTGAAAAGAAAATTGGTGGCACTGCCTATTTGATTAGCTGATTTATCTTTTATGCTAACATCATGATAGAAATTTAATATCACTAACATACATAAATATGTACATAGATCTGGGATTCAGGTATGATGATAGAATTTCCTTTTGGGCCAAAGGATTTCTGCCCACTGTTAACCCTTGCTGAAAAATGACAACCTAATATGTTATGTCATACTATTTTGGGGTTGACAAAACATTCTGCCTAAAAAAAGTTTTAGGGACAGAAAGGGGTATACTAAAGAAGTTTAATATTTCTGAAATAAGCTATAAAATTATGAGAATTATCCACTGTATTCATCACATATCACTATTCCAGAAGTTAATGCTGTGGAAATTTCACAGGAATACTAATGTTACCTTTCACTGAAGGCAATAAATATAATTTAAGCAAATACCAACTAACTTTTTGATAATGAAGAATCTTAACCATTTCTCAAGAAATGACAACTGATGTCCCATTATGAACTGATTGTATTTCTACATGATTAAATTATAAACTAATATAAGGCATAAACTGTTTTATTTTCTTCAATAAAACAATATATTGTATACAGATATTATTTTGTAGTACCAAGAACCATAAAAGAAGAATCTGAGATTTTGTTCAATTACTCTTTTGAAGACCATAAAATGCCTCAGTGGTCAGAAAACTCGGAAAGTGCACTATTGACCACTATATCAGTCTGTGATTACATTATTATTCAACACTAAGGCTGGGTTGCACCAAACCGTCTGTAATCATAAGCGGTGTTCGTCAAAACTGATTGTATGGAAAGTTTGACAAGTGTCTATGGGATGATAGCTGCCGGCGCCATATTTGACGATGACCGGTCTGTGTTCATACGTTGGTGCAACTGGCACTTAGTCAAATACAAATGCTATCACTCACACCATGACAAACATGAAGTTGAACCCTATAAAAATGCATGTAGGTTGATATCACATGGCAATTGTTAGTGTTGAACCCATGGTGCGGAAATATCTGAGGTTTGTGTTGAAATGGTTAATATTACATACATCCCACAGGATTTACCACAGGCATTCCAAGAGTTAATTATGTCTTTCTCAATAAATGTAGAACTTCTGAATTCCATATGAACACACAATAACTAAACAAATGTTCAACAACAACAATAAGACTTGCAACAAGTTACATCATCTGACTCTTTACTAAACTATGAATGTTATTAATAAGACTAATTCTGTAGTTCAGTGCATGCCGCCTCCTTTCTCCAGCATCTGAGCGAATCTGTTTGTAATGAGGAGTGAAACATCAATGAAGCGTTCAACACAGTTGGTGATGCAGGTTTCTGTACGGCTATCCAACTTGGCACCTGGTTTATCCACACATTTCTCCCAGCAGAAGTCGTTGAACTCGTGTATCTACAAATAAACGTAAATATTAGCACATTTTAATTTAAAACATTATGCCAAAAAGGAGGATTTTATACGATATTACCTGAGCGTGGAACTGCGCTTTTTGTTTCTCTACCATAAGGAAATCTTGGAGCTCAGAGTCCCCAGCCTTCGAACTTGAAAAGTCAGACAAGTCGCTCATGATTGAGCAGTATTTATTTAAAAGGTTTTAATAAAATTAGTTCAATAATTACACTTTGTATCGGACTGATACGATACGCAAAATTTTTAGGTTAGGTTAACCTTTTGACAATTCAGCTGTCATTTGCCGCACGACCGCTCTTTAGTCTATGAATGAAGCCTTCTTTTTCTTTTATAAGGTAACAGCCTTAAGACTTTCTATTATGCCAAATTTTTATTATTATAGTTGTTTAGTACAGCGATGGAAATAAAACTCTCTTACCCCATCTTCTATTGTATAGTGTGGGAAATATTAAAAATTTAAAACCAATGGTCAGTTATAATCAAAGCATAAAATCATCACAAAATAAACACTTGTCTTAAATTCGTAACGTCATATATTTTTATTAACAACTTTAGACAAAATACAATCTGTATTTATTTATAGCTCATACATAGCTATAAAATTCAAAATCTTATCAGTGATCGCTTTTCGCGCGCTCTCGTCGAAAACAAACTGGCACGCTTCTAGTGATAATCTGGCCAGTTTGGATTTATCCAGGCCGAAAGTTTCAGCGCATATTTGGTACTCCTGAGACAGTGACGTCGCAAAAACACCTTTGTCGTCAGTCTGAAAAAAAATTAGTAATGAGCACAAATATTGTATTTTGAAAATGAACTTTATTTTTTACGACACCACTGGCCGGAATCTAAAGGTGTTGTATAATTTTGGAATCAGCTCATGGAGCCGTTTCGTTTGATACCCCACTCGACAGGGTTTTGATGTTTTTTTTTTATTTTTTATACATAATATGAGGTCATAAAAACTCATTCCACCAATTTTTAAGAAGTGACAACATGCATTTTGATAATCAGTATACTAATCTAAGATTTTAAGCTCACATGGTCCTTTACATTAGAATTACGATTAATAACACACAGCACGTCAGTTACTCCGTGATAATGGCGCTTGCAACAGTACCGAAATATCGGAAACTCACATATACAAATATACATGGTAAATATCCCGGTATTAATCATAATTCTAGTATACTAATCTGATTCCAACGATACCACTGGTCGGTATAAACCTTTTCAGTATAACATGCATCTCGTCTCTACTCGCGCGCGAGATAGGCTACCTGGGCCATTTTACGGAAAGTTGTACACTCGACTTTTTTTTTTAATTTGGATAAAATTGGGTTTTTTCTACTCAGAATCGAAAGCACTTTCGAATGATATAGGGGAAAAAAAGTGTCCCAATTTTTTTTAATTCCTTTCCATTACCGTTTTCATACTAAGTTTGTAATCTTGTATGGTGGTAACGGAATGGAAAAACTGAAAATTGTATGAAAAATTTGGGACCCGAAAAAACCCGATTTTATCCAAATTTAAAAAAAGTCGAGTGTACAACTTTCCGTAAAATGGCCCACCTGTCACTGTCTGATTAATGCTGTCAAAAAGTGACAGGTAGCTTATCTCGCGCGCGAGTAGATACGGAATGCATGTTGTGCTAGACGGGCAGTGATACGAAAGTAGCTATTCTTCCAGTTGGCCACCCAACTAATATCGTCATCTAGTACCCACAGAACAAGCATAGGTCAGTTTGTAACTAGTTCGATTTGTGTAATATTGCCCCATTTTTTTTTATTGATTTTATTATTTTAATTAATGCATTTACTTACGCAGATAACAACAGGTACCGCCGCTTCGCAGCACTCCTTGAACTGATGTGCTTCGTAGCTCGCTATTAGCTTAGTATTAACGTTGCTCGTCAAGCAAATTTCTGAAAGCAGAATAAGGGAATTTTAGTTAAAACGTGCGCCAATTTTCGACTTTATTTAAATCACATTAAGGTCCATAAAATGACGAACATTTAATTCCGCGACTGTACAGTTGAAATTATTTTCTTCAAAGCAGAGACACGGGTTCGATTCCGGTCTGAGGCTGCGTGCGTGATCACGGTTAATTTTTCCTTTGTTCTCTATATCATATAAGCGCTCGTGGCCCAGCGGCGCCTGCGTACCGCTTGCGGTATCTAAGGTTAAGCAAAGTGGGCAGGGTTACTAGAGGACAGGGGTGGAGCGCTACCGTGCTTTGGAAGGCACGTTAAGCCGTTAATCCCGCTTGCTGTCTATGGCAGCAGTCGTTAAGCCAAGTTGGAGGCCTTCGGGCGGCTTGAGAACTTCTAACAGTCAAGTTGCCCACTCACTTGACAAAGCCTAATCCCAATAAGGTCTAGTTTCCCCTCGGGGTTGGAAGGTCAGATGGCAATCGCTTCCGTAAAAACTAGTGCCTACGCCAAATCTTGGGATTAGGTAGCGGACCCCAGGCATCCTTCAGGATGCAACTGTACTGGGATAACGCTAGGAGGATGATGTTCTCTGTATCATATAATTGGTAATTATTTTACTGACCTACAGGTATTCTGAGTTTGCACAGCGCTTCCCAAGTCTCCTCCGTCCCGCCGAGTCGTGGATGTATGACGGTACCGTGGCCGATTCTATCCGGTTTCCAGGCCAACATTTCCTGGACCTCCTTTGGGTTGCCGACTTCTCCACAGTGAAGGGTAACCTAAATAAATAGATATAAATATTTGTGGACAATCTTACACAAATCAACCTAGTCCCAAACTAAGAAAAGCTTGTACAGTCAAGTGAAGAAATATGTATTGAATGAATCCTCTCATAAATATGTACCAAAACCTTAATTCACCGACATAAGAGCTATGGGACATCTTTTTGACCAAGTTGTATGCACCCATATTTTTGCACTTGACTGTACTAAGCGACGATATACATACTTATATAGATAAATAAATACCCCTCTGACCGCCAAAGCGATAGTGTGTCATCGTCCCCAGTACGCCAAGCACTGTTTTTTTGGTGTAAATAAAAACAAATTAAAACAGTTCATAAATGATTTTTTTCATGATCAAAGTACACCTTCACTCCGACCTTTTAAGTGGTTGTTGGCGTGGTGGGCACGACGTCACACAACCACTTTATAGGTTCTTGGCGGTCAAAGGGTTAAATACATAGAAAAGACCCTAGAACAAATATTCGTGCTCATCACACAAATAAACGCCCATGCCGGGATTTGAACCCGGGACCTCCAGCTTCGTAGGCAGGGTCACTACCAACTAAGCTAAAGCGGTCGTATAAAATGGTTTGTGATGATATCAAGTTTAAATTTGTCAAGTGGATGCGTCCACTAACGAGTTCAGTTGTCCAGTAAGAGTTATTTCAGCATTAATTAAACAATTCTTAGTACGTACAGAACTGTAAGGCCAAGGGCTGTCAAATTAACGCAAGCAAAAATCTACCTAACAGTCAGAGCTCCAAGTCGAGTTTTGCTTGCGTTCGTTTGACAGAATTTGGCCTTAGAGTTTTGTACGAACTATACCTTCAAACCAGCTTCTCTCGCCCGCGACAACGCCGGCACAAATGCCTGAAAGCTGCCAGCGGTGGGGTCACCGCTCAGCTCTATCCCAACAACCACATCCGGATACTTCTTGTAGAACTCAATGGCAAGGTCCGCTGTCTCTTCCGCTGCCTGCGGAGTGCATCTGCGGTCTATGGAGACGATCAGCTTTGATATTATTGTCAGGTTTATTGATGACTTTCTGGAAAACGGAAAGATTTTGTTAGTTTGATCAATAGATCAATGGCTACATTGGCTACATACTCTTAACTGGTGCTTCAATAATCAATGTGTGTCCCTTTTTTTAAAACCCTTATTTTGTGAAAAGAACAGGCATTCTGGCTGGAATCACTGAATTAATTCCATTTATTGAGGAAGTTAAAAACAAACTTGACAAACTAAGAACCAGGATTTAGAGTTTAGACGTATCAGCACCAACTGCCTGTCTAAAATACAGAATAATAATAATAGTAGCTAAGCTGAGAATTTGTTTTAAAATATGATATTTATAATAAAATAAAATAAATTTATTTCCAAGAATATGGTACATTTTTTTGTTAGTGGTGTTCTGGTGTTATTAGTTTCACATATTCTGCCGGCAACTGCGGCGTAGAAATATTTAGGTAAACACATGGTCAGATAACGTTATAATTTACAATTACATATTTAGAAAATCAGCAGTAGAGTAGAAACACTTGTCAAGTAACCATTTAAACCCACCTTCCCTAACAGATGGTCGAGGGAGACGATGGCTGAGATACGCGTCATACTCGTGATCGGGTGCTGTTTGTGGAGTCCGGTCGTTCATGCTTGCAAGGACATAGTAACTACTTTAATACTAGTGTCTTCTCTTGGAGATTGACGAGAGACATCACCCTGTTATGGATTAGTTTTTGTTGACATTGACTCTGAGAGAGACCTCTATATTAAATTGTTTTTTTTTTTCCTTTTATATTTAAAACTTATTATTTTTATTTTGACGCTTTGAGACCATGTACATCCCAAAGCACGTTAGAATAGTCATTATTAAGAATATTTTGACGCTCAGAGACCATTTACATCTTTGAGATATTATATTAAATTTTGTTATTCAGACTGAGACCTTATACATCTCTCAATTTTACTATTATTGTAATGTTTGTAATAGATAATTAATATTTTGACATGAAAAATGTATTAAATTCATATTGATATATTTCTTAAATTGTAAATTAATATTTTCTCATGAAAAATCTATCATATGCTTATATTGTAAGACTTTTTTAAAATTGTACATTAACATTATGACATGTGAAAGTGCCCTTGTGGCCTGTTTGCAGAATAAGTGTTTGAATTCTGAATTTTGAATTCTATGTGTCTTAGATTTCTTGATCTTAAGGCGACGTGAGCTCAGCGCTTAGCTGCTTTCGAGGGGGTGAGGTGCGTGGCTTGAGGGGAGCAGGCGCGGGGTTAGCCGCTTGCCACCGCGCTCGCTGCCGATACCGAGATGTCACAGTATAGTGTATAGCCAGTAGTACAACTCTTAGTCACTACAACTGAACGGGTAAACCATAAATGTAATGACCATTGTCAAGACGGCGCCATTATTCTGATGTATATGTCAATAGTTCAGTATAATCGAAACAATGCGAATGGCAACTCGTCATTTTTACATACCTACTTTCATACACCGTAATTAAATATTTTGACACAATGACAACACATCGTGGATTGTAATAAAATAGACTTTTTTATTTTATTCACCCTTATGTTATGATATAATTGTCAAATTGAGTTGATTTACATGTGTGTTTGATCATCTACTTGAAAAACAAAACGAAGTTATTGTTCCTTGCGAAGTATGTCTCAATATTGTTTTTGCATAATTTCTCCTTCTCATGGTTGCATTGCAGTAGTAGAAGGCCCTTGGTGTGCACTTGCAAGTAAGGGAGTTTGGTGGCGGTGGGTGGAAGTGGGTGGTAAAAATGGGGTAAATTTTAAATTTTCAATAGGAGTAAAAGAGACAGACGATAAGTGTGAAAGGGATAGACTGTATGTGTAGTACATTCCAATAATGCTAATGCCCTCGAACAGTGCGACAAGGACAGCATTGTTAGAGCGAGACCGTCATATTTTCCAGAACTTTCCGGGGCGTTCGAAATCCTTCTAGAACATGCTCGAAGGGTGAAGATGAAGACTCCATACAGACTTTCTAGACTTCTTCTTCTTCTTTTTTCTAGAAACTTCGATCGCGAACATTCTAGAACCTTCGGTACCTATGCCTATAGCTTGAAAACCCGTTTTCAGGCGGTTTCAGGATCCCTTATATCTGATATCAGTATATGGCGAAATTTCCAGCAGGATACAGCAGGACAGAGATAGCAGTAGTAGAACGATATAGCTATACAAAACATACGAAACTTTCGAGAAGAGAGTGAGAGAGATAGCAGTAGTAGAGAGAGATAGCTATACTCGAAACATTCGAGAAGAGAGTGAGAGAGATAGCTATAATTAATTAATTTATATATTTATTTCGGAGTATTTACATCCATATATGTTAGTAACACATAACAAAAGATACACAACACAAAGTAATTAATTCTTATGATCTAGTTTGTTAGTAGGTAGGTATACTTAGGCCACAAAAAACTGTCACTTTTGGCAATTTATTTGAGGCCTATGAGACTGTGTCCAGTGCCACAAAATTGGACTGTCATACGCTTCCGCAACTGCGCTCAGGAGGCTGTTGGCACTGCCGCGAACACGCCGCATCAGGGATGCCACTCGCTTACGCATTATAGCATGAAAGTCATCGATGCGTGCCTCCGCGAACATCCCCGACGCACTACAGTAGCGCGGCAGCCCCATCAGCATCCTAAATGCGTTGTTATAGAGGACGCGCAGGGCGCTATAAGCTGACTTTGTATAGTTGATCCACAGGCTGCATGTGTAGAAAGACTGGCAGTAGGCTCTAAATAATGTTAGTTTAACATTAGCTGTGCATTTTGCAAACCTGCGGACCAACATATTGCTTCTCACTGACAGCGCCCTGCGCTCCCGTTCCAAGTCCAGGTCGTCAGCTATACTCGGAACATTCGAGAAGAGAGTGAGAGAGATAGCAGTAGTAGAGAGAGATAGCTATACTCGAAATATTCGAGAAGAGAGTGAGAGAGATAGCTATACTCGGAACATTCGAGAAGAGAGTGACAGAGATAGTAGTAGTAGAGAGAGATAGCTATACTCGGAACATTCGAGAAGAGAGTGACAGAGATAGTAGTAGTAGAGAGAGATAGCTATACTCGAAACATTCGAGAAGAGAGTGAGAGAGATAGCAGTAGTAGAAAGAGATATCTATACTCGGAACATTCGAAATGAGAGTGACAGAGATAGCAGTAGTAAAAAGAGGTAGCTATACTCGGAACATTCGAGAAATAAGCGAGTGACAGAGATAAGCACCATTGGAAAGAAACAAAAATTTCAGACGTAAATTTCAGTGCCTTAGAAGCGTTTTAGCAGGCTGAAATGTTATTTCAGGCCGTTTCAGGAGTAGCTCTATCACATATCATATGATCGAAATTTCACCCAAGACGCCGCCGTTTTCAGGCACCTGGGACATATTTTCAGTCCGTTTCAGGAGTAGCTCTATCACATAATAATATCAGATTATCAAAATTTCACCCAAAATGCCGTCGTTTTCAGAAGCCTGAAATATGTTTTCAGTCTTTTCAGGAGTAGCTCTATCACATATCAGATGATCAATATAAGTAGTAGTAAACCGGTGTAACAATTCAACAATTATTGCGAAACTTACACTTAATACGCGAGCGAAGCCGCGGGGCTAAAGCTTTATTTATATAAAGAAAGTCCACTGTGTCTATTTGTCTGTCCGTACACGCCAAAATAAATACCACCGTTAGTAAAAAAATGTATTACGTTGTACGTTGTGTCACGAGTATTGTCCTACTGTTATTCATAGACTGTGTTAGTTTGGCAGCGTCAAAGCGTTCCAATAAGAAGGTTTGATATACCTTTACCCACTATTTACCCACCCGTTTAGTTTTTTTTTTTTTTTCTTGCAATGTCCTTTTTTATGTTTTTGTTCGATGAATAAATATAATTATACCCACTATAATACGATATTGCATTACACTTACCATAGTTTGTGCAGTTTTCCTTCTATTGGCACCCACAATCTCGAGATGACGAAGTCTAGCAGGTTTCCTTTTATTAATTACCCATTTCTAATATTGAAATGTCAAGTGACGTTGAATTGACGCGCCGCACAGATCCTACCTCGAACGCAGCTCGCTGAGCACTGGACGGGCGGCCGCGCCGGTCGTGTACGAACGAGTTTGCAGAAATGAGTATTATCTTACTACATTTTTTTTTATTTATTTTAGTTAAGAAAAAGTAATCGATGAGTTCCATGAAGTAGAACATTACGCATTTATTGATATAATTTTCATGTTGATAGCTAATGTGCAAAAATAGTTATAACTATTTAAAGGTGTGGTTTAGACGCAAGTTCGCGATTTTTTTTTATTCAGCGAAAGTTGCGTAATCATATTTTGAATCGATGTTTGTACTACAGAAAGGTCTCAAAATTGTTGTGCATATTTTTTGAAAACCATATCTTCATCTACAAACGCGTTAAAAGGCTTCAAAAACTCTGTTCTCTAAGCTCACGTCACCTTAAGTAGGTTAAGTATTATCATTGTAATAAGCATATTTTTGTGAGAAAATGGCTGACTGTCGAGTTTCTTTCGGCGTTTCTTCTCGGCAGTGGCCTCTGTGAAACGCTAGTAGGGTTTGACTTGTAAAAGTGCCATTGCGGCCTACTTACAGAATAAAGTTCATTTATTCATAAACAGTTTTCTTTCAAATTGAGCAGTATGAAGGTTAACCCCCCGAAGGTGAAGGTGAAGGTTAGGTTAGGGTATATAATGTATATATGATAACAAAGTTTGTTATATAATTTTATTGCCATTGAAAATATGTTTACTCTAGAGACCTTCAGCTTTTGCGCGGGATGAAACAATTTAAGCGGGTTCCTACTGGGGCTATTTTCATTAATAACGTCTTCATGCAAAGGAAAAAGTTGTGAATTTTTATGTACAAATTTAGTGGTTTCTAAATTATACAGTAGCAGTAAAATATACATTTAGGGAATAAATGGATGGCATTTATGTAATGGACTTGCATAGCACTTCTTTCAATATTGCATAACTCCTCCAATTGTCTACTTTACAACATGATGGTGGCAAATGAGCATAGTCTACCTGATGGTATACAGATATTGTAGCTCTTAGCTGTAAGGTGGAGGCACTTAGTAGGGCTGCTCCAAATATTCCACTGTATGCTATCTCAATAAAAAAATATTATTACCTAATAGCTTGTATAATAGTGTTGATGTACTCTCGCTTAGTCATATATGGTGTCTCTCGGGGTGTACTCCTCAGTTCAATGTAGATGCAGCCATCTTCCTGAAACTCTTGTAGTGTCAATGCAGTTGCGAGGGCCAGCGCTTGAGGCATGCTTGTGAGCGAGTGGGCTATGCCAAACACTTGGAAACAGCTGGAAGTTTAATACTTTTTGTTAATGCACTAATCAAATAAGTAGAACATTAGTCATGAAATTTATATGGTTAACTTTCCTGTCACAACAGAATCAATTAAAATGTAGCCATATTATTAATATGCATTTAAAATGCCTTTAATGGTATTCCAAAAAAAATGTTTTTCACCCATTTGGTATCATTAGAAAGTGTAATAAGATATGGACACACTCTAGGTGTAAAACTTAAACCATGCTTCAAAAAGCGTTTCGAAAATTAAAAACCAATTCGCCAGCAAGCGGCACTGCAGTTTGGCGTAATTTTGTAGTATTTTTTTTTAATGCAATGAATTAAAAAAAAAACATACTCTGACAAGTTTCGTGTGTCTCCAGCAGCTATTTGAAATTCGTCGAAAAAAGCATTCGTATTATCAGGTATGTTACAATCTGCATACAGCCTCTTCAGCTCAAGCATGGTGAATTGGCTTAAGGAGCCTCCTAGATGAGCGTGAAGCTCCTGAAACATATAATACAAAGCCTTATAAGTATAGTGAAGAATTTCACTACATTACAAAATAATGTTTTAACTTACTCACAATTTTGGGAAGCTTCCGACAAAACGACTTCAAGTCCATTTCCAATGTGTGACTTGTCTGGAAGCTATTGAGAGAATTATTCGTATTTCATAAACAAAATACGTATCAAGTCAGAAAATAATTCAATGAAGCGTCCCGCCAAAAGTGCCAGTTATGACATTGACATGACAAACAAAATTACAAAACAAACAAATGACAATGTCAAATCAAATGTTGCTAGTGTATACTTTCAATCTAACCCGATTTGTTAAATGCAGGGCATAACTGGACATTTTCACTTTAAACTGTACTTCCTACTTTTTTTCGGATCTAGGTAAATTTTGGGTTTTCTGACTCAGAATCACGAGTTGAGACGAAAAAAGCGTCACAAAACCGACCTTTTTTGGGGGACACTTTTTTTCTTCGCGGAAATGAATAATACTCGTGATTCTGAGTCAGAAAACCCAAAATTACCTAGATGAGTAAAAAAAGTAGGGGGTACACTTTAAAGTGAAAATGCCCAACTACCAAAGAGAATATAATGGTCGTTATACATTACCGTGGACGTGCACGTCTACGAAAAACTCTATGGCGTCATTCATAATTATTAGTATAAGTAAATAGCCTATGGACTATTTATGAATGAAACCATAGAGAATATCGTGGACGTGCACGTCCACGGTAAAGTATAAAGGCTTGGTCACACTGCGTTGCGCGACCTCCGCGCGTCGCGACCGCTGCGCGCCGGAACGTATGCTAACAGGTTAGCGACGTCACACAGGTTGCGCGACGCGAGCGGGACGGTTTCATACATATTGGCGTGCAGCGCAGCGTCCCGCTTGCGTCGCGCAAGCGGTGTGACCAAGCCTTAAAAGTGTCCAATTACTACCACAATTATTTTTGAAACTTATAGCTAACTTATAACTTATTTAATTTGTTTAGATCTATAAAAAAACCCATTCAGTAATTGTAGTATGATACGAAAATAAGTTGTACACTTTATAAATACATTTATTTAAACTATTGATTATAAGAATTTAAAGGTACATAAAATAACGAAACAAACATAAATAACAACATGAAAACTACGAACATAAAAACCAATATAAACTAATTACAAAAAAATACTCCCTCTAAAAGTTCTGCCTGCGGCATAGACCCCAAAACGCTGGCTTTAGTTGTACACTAATTGTATATACTATATCTGTGGTTGTACAATATTCTAATTTATTTGACCCACCTTTATATATACAGCATCGATTACACCGAACTACATCTAGTGCACTATCTGGTGGAGGGGAGTTAAAGTTAAAGCATTCACTTATTAGAGCGAGATAGTTTAACTCCCCTCCACCAGTTAGTGCACTGGTTGTAGCTCGGTGTAATCGATGCTTACCTCGATCAAGAGGTAAATCTCTTGATGTGGCAATACTGACCTGAAAACTGTTTGAGGTCACGTTTTAATCGCTTGTGATTCCAATCAGTATTTCGTATACGTGATGTCAGAATGTTTTTGTGTTGTGGTATTTTGCCTTTGCCTTAAAAAAATTGCAATTGACAGTTTGTTTTGTTATCTTATCACTCCAAGAATTTAAAAATTGTTGTAACTATTATACTATAATATTTATCGTTATTCTTTATAAAGTTAGGTACTGTTCGATGTAGATTTTTAATAATGCGTAAATTAAGTTTTTTAATAGTGTTCCCATACTTTTACTACGTCAATTGCGAATTATTGCCGTTCTCTAACGTTCCTGTAGTAATCACAACTTGGAAATTTGAAAACTCCACAACGAAAGGTATTCTATATATTCAACACCTAATCCATACACAGTCGGCAGTGAAAAGTAACCCCCGACCTGTTAAAGTTCATCGTAGTTGAGGTTACTCTTCAAGTTTTGCGTCATGTATATATACAGTTAACAGTCGATTATCGGAGCGAGCGAGGTGCTCACAAATACCTGAACAGCACTATATTGTCATGGCGTTAGAGTGCATGTTCAGATAATTTTGAGCACCCCAGAGCACCCTGAACAGTACAGATATATTTGATGGTGACTGTAAATTTATAATTACAGCATGGGAAGTGTTGAAGTCTGGTGGTGTAGCGTTGGACGCGATAGAGCAGGGAGCGTCGGTTTGTGAACAGCAGCAATGTGACGGCACTGTGGGATATGGAGGGAGCCCTGATGAGAATGGAGAAACTACACTTGATGCACTCATTATGGATGGGTTAATATTTCAATTCTAAAAAAACACTATATAGACAAGTTTACTTTGTAAGAAGAAAAATATACTCTGATAAATACATTTCTTGTTGTATAGATTAATTACTGCTGGAGATTCTTTCTACTTTTTGACCAGCTAATAGTGTCTGTGGTAAAAAAGCTGAGACTCTTGCAACAGCATTAAAATATTCATGGAGTAATTTATTTTTTTAATATTGATAACATAACAAAGTGCTATAAGAAATGGTGATTACTTTCAGTTTTATGATTATATGAAAGCACAAGCTAAGCTGAGCACCATGTCATACATAGGGTTCTTCAGTATTATTTTCATATATATTTTAGTTTAATTAATTTTAAATTAGCCTAATAGGGTGTCCCACTGCTGGGCAAAAGCCTCCGCCCCCACATACGGATTTCCTTACCTCTCTGTCTCCCAAAATCTCTGGCCATCATTTGAGAGAGAGAAAAAAAAGAAAACATTCATTCACTGCACACAAGACACAGATACCTATAAAAGGACTAAATGCACAGTACATTGAACACATAAACGGCACGGCAGTGAAAGCATTCCAAATAAATTTAATTATTATTAGATATATTTATTTTCAGGAAAACAATGAATGTCGGAGCAGTGGGAGCTCTGCGCAGAATCAAATCCGCTATATCAGTGGCAAGACATGTTCTAGAGAATAGCCACCACTCCTTCCTAGTCGGCGAACTCGCTACAGAGTTTGCAAAGCAGATGGGCTTCAATGAAGAGTCCCTCACAACTCGCACTACCAAGCAAATGTGGATGAAATGGCACAATGAAGACAATTGCCAGCCTAATTTTTGGATGGTAATATGATTTTAATAATAAGACGTTTATTAAACTAAATTTGCATTGGTACATGGTACAAGTTTAGCATAACAATTATGGTAAAACGTAAAATGTGGCTGTGAACGATTAAGGTGTTAAGGAAATATTCTTCCCTTTTCCCACATTTCCGAGAGCTTTTTTATAAGTAGAACTTTATTTCTGTGTGTGATGGGGATCAATGAGGTGATACAAAAATTGCATTTTATAATGGTTATTCAGTGGCATCCATAATAACCGTTTGTAAGTAGCTCTATAATTAACACTGATATCTAATTTTGAAGTACTCTTGACAGTTGTAGATAGCAACTTGTAGAGATAACCTACTATTGTGTACATGTTCTAGTTACAAACTGTACCTACTTTGTAGACTTAGTCCTGGAGGCATTCTATATACATTAAAAAAGTCACTGTTGGTAATAAAATGTTATGTTATGTATATAAGTTTCATTGTCTGTTTGCAAAACCTCAAAATCGCGGGAGTCCGCTGGATGCGGATGGCACAGAACCGGTCATTGTGGCACTCGCAGTGGACGTCTTACGGCTGATATGAAGATGATGAGAACCTCATCTCTCTCTCTCTCTGTCAGGCACGCACGCGAGACACGAGAAAAGACTCAGTCGGTTTGACCTAGCTAACAATACAACGCTATACAATACAAGCAACGCAACGCAATACAATGTATCCTCATTTCAAAAACTGATCAGCCACAACACAACAGCTTGCTGTGTGTCCATAGGTTACGGTGACTACTTACCATCTGGAAGGCCGTATGTTTTTTTTGCCACTTGCAAATATATATTTTTTTTCAGAATGTCCAACCAGATCCTAAAAAGTTCTGTGGTCCTTACTCAAAGATAACTGAATTAAAAAGTAATCAACAGTCTACTAGAGATGTGAAAGTGGACAGGTACAACCATGACACCATCGGGATGGTAGCCATAGACAAACATGGGGATGTTGCAGCGGGGACTTCTACCAATGGAGCGAAGTTCAAAATGCCAGGGTAATTCAGTTATAATATATACTGGCAATAATAGACAATCATTGATCATCAACATCAGCTTATTTTCTATTCTACTGCTGTACAAAAAAAAAGTAAAAGAACACTGTGAGATTAGTTTATCTCAGTCAAAATCTTTGTGACATCAATATTAACAATTAATTTGTAATGGTCATACTTGTAGCTTTATTTAGTAGAATTCAAAATATGTTTATCATGATAAAATAGAATAGAATGTTTATTGACCATAAACACACATTTGTTTACGACCATGTAACTTGAGTCACTGATAAATTAACAGGTAAATGCAATTATCCTTGAATATAAATTCATATGTAAAAAATTTATGCAACATAATAATATTATGTTACTTCATATTCGAGGCATTATGCCAACTGTTCCTTCGTGGATCAAACTGAGGTTGTTTGGTAAAGAATGAGAGATGCGTATTGCTTCTATCGTGTCTATTCGGAAAGTGTTTTACTATAATTAACTTAGATATATATACATTTATCCTATTTTAATAACAGCACCCCTATTGGTGGAGCTGTGCGGGACTATTTCCAACCCCAAATTATAATAGGTAAATAAAAAACTTTGACCACACCAAGCGAATGATGCGACGACGCGATCGTCCGGTAGCAATGCGCGGCAGCCACTGAATGGTACTATAGTGCGCGCCATCCACGACGACGCGCCCCTCTACAGCGAATCTCATACTAATCTGTGCGCAGTTGTACGGCTTGGGCTGTGGAGGGGCGCGTCTTCGTGGATGGCGCGCACTATACCTACGGATGTGATCAAGTAATTTATTGCTTCATGTTGTATGTTACATAATTATTATGTAGGTGACAAAAATTACATTAAGTAGCAGTATCAAACATGAGCCCTGCAAGGGCATCGCAACTGTTTCCTTAAAATGTACTTGCAGCGGCGCGGCGAACTGACGGAGTGAGACCCCCCTGGTGAGGATTGATGGGCGATTGAATGTTTCAGAAGGATCGGCGACTCCCCGATCCCCGGCGCGGGCGCGTACGCGGACAACGCGGTGGGCGGCGCCGCGGCCACCGGCGACGGCGACCTCATGCTGCGGTTCCTGCCCAGGTCCGGACAGACCCTAACACTAAAGCTTAAGCCACACCGAGAGCGGGAGGGCGGTAGCGGCGCGGGAGCGGGCGGTAGCGGGACGTGAGCGGGACGTGAGGGGGCGGTAGCGGCGCGGGAGTGGGCGGGAGCGCCTACCTATCCCGCGCCGCTACCGCCCGCTCACGTCCCGCTACCGCCCTCCCGCTCTCTGTGTGGCTTAAGCTTAAGGCACAGAATAGTATTACACCTGCTATACATGGTGGTCGAACTCAGGCCAACGCGAGCGTAGGCAAATTAATACAAGGCAAGTGCTAACTGCCTACACGTTCGGCAAGTTTATCGGAAAACCAATGCTGGCCAACAGATGGCGCGCTGACAAACATGTGGACACTATTGGCTGAGTGCGCGCGACCGCCTATTTGTGCAAAAAATCCGACAGCGCTCCGAAGTGCGGCAAGTGGTCGCGACTCGCGAGCGACCGCAAGTTGTGACAAGCTCCGCCAAATGAGTTCTATACACGTTGGCGCTTGACTTTACTCGGCGAGCGACACCGAGCGATGGCAACACAATGCAAATATACTGTCTATACGTTGGTATTGGCGTTCACTCGGCGACGCTCGGCCAACATGTATTGCAGCTGTTACATACAGAACGGACACGAACCCCGCGCACCGAGGTCAGTTACCTCGTCCCTGAGAGACAACAGATGGAGCATGGAGCCTGTTGTAATGCCTTTTTTGTTGCAGTTTCCTAGCCGTAGAAGAAATGCGTCGCGGAGTAGCTCCCGCCGAAGCAGCAAAGACTGCCATAAAGAGGATAGCGCGCCACTACCCGAAGTTCATGGGCGCTGTCGTGGCACTGGCCAGAAACGGTAGCTACGGTGCCGCCTGTCACGGCGTAGAGCAGTTCCCTTACGTAGTGTGCGACAAATCGTGTAGAAATGAAAATGTTTCATGTGTTAATGATTAAAAATATATTATACTATAGTATTGTTTTGTTTATTCTTCCCTTTAGGCTGGGCGCAGACGCACGGTTTCCTGATCAGATTCCGAATACCGTGACCCATGCGCATACACTCGGTTTCGCTTTTTACCGTTGTGAAAATTTCCGGGCGTGTGCGCTTTGTTGAATATTTTCTATGAAAGGCGTGCATTCGGGTTTCCGAATCTTGACTTCCTGATCAGGAATTCGAATTAGGAAATCGTGCGTCTGCGCCCAGCCTTACTTCGTGGAGCGTAGTCGGGGCCATGGCCGGAGATGGCGGGGTTTTGTTTTCAGATAAAAGTAAACGTTACGAGACAGGGTGAATAACGTGTTCATTTTATGTTTTCAGCCAAACAAATTAAAAAAGTACCGTCAACTGGGGATATTAGGGATCTATGGCGTGGTGAATAGGGATAAAAAAAACGAAGGTGAAGAGAGAGGAGGGGAGAGTTGCGACTTGCGAGTTTTAAAAAACTATACCTTTGTTTCAATACTTTTTTAATATGTTTGACTTCCCCATACATTGATCACACTAAATGACCGCGTTAGAATGAATGTTTTCTGCTATATTTCCTTTTACCCCTTTACACTGACCATACACTGACTGACTATTGCTGACTAGTGAGACTTAAGCGGGTATTACACTGTCCTGAATTCAGGACAATTAGAAGGGTTCCGACCTATACGTTAGAGCGAGATGCTTCAACTCCCCTCCACTAGTTAGGACGCCTGATTCAGGACAGTGTAATACCCGCTTTATTATAGTTTATTTGTAGATCAGAGAAACAGAAAAAAACAAGTGCAGTGCATTGAATATAATATTACGTTTTATAACTATAGGATTAAATATAGGATAAAATTTAAAATTCATCTTAAATGAGAGTAAAGTTTTACTCGTAATCGTAATACCAACATTACAATTCATAACCTAACCGCGTCTAAGTCGCAGCGTTTTATTTGCCGCTGAAAACTCATAGACAATTTTTTTTCTACGCTTACTTCATTTGTTTCATTTGTTTCAGTGTTGCCAGAACGTGCTTTTTAGCACGGTTTTACGTGCTTTTTTGGATACGAACGTGCTTTTTACGTGCGCTCCCCAAAAACGTGCTAAAACCGTGCTTTTATAGGTGCTATGGTGCTTTATGATTTTAATACTAAAAATGGGGAGGTAATGTTGGTTTGGTACTCTCTAAAACTGTAAATTTTTCTAACAATCATTGTGTTAAACAATCTTTCTCCCCTACCCTACGCTTTGATGTCCTAAAGCTTGGTTTTACCTGTGGTTGCAGGAAAGAACTTGTCCTGCAACTGCAAGCTCTATCGTTCGTGTCGTGCAATGTGTACGTACATGATGTAGTACTTAAAGGCTCAATACTCTGTATGTGACGAAAACCGGCCAAGTGCGTATCGGACTTCGCACATTTAGGTTTCCAAACCATGCGCAAAAGTATGTTGGTTTTAACATGAAAAATAATTTCCAATCAAAAAAACCTGTTTTATCAAAATATTTTATAAGTATTTCTTGGTAAAATACCCGTAATAATGAACAGTATCACCAAATTACAAGTTTATGGGATCGTCCTAATACAACGCGATGATCGCGCGATCGCAAAAGTGAAATTCGCGAATATATTGAACTCGAATTCCAAGTTAAAGTCGCGCGATCGCGCGATCATCGCGTAGTCGCGCGCCAATTAGAATGATCCCTATGGGTCACTCACTTCTTTAAAAAAAATGGCTTCCATCAAATTTATGATGATTTCGCCAATATCACGTGTTCAGTGACGTTGTTCGGTAACGACGCCATGTCAGTAGATAGGTATTGTACGGTAATTTAATGGATTCTGCTCGTCGTCGCCCCGGGCACGTGTGCTCACCAACGCGGCGACGACCAAAATCCATCCCTATGGGTCAACGGGAAGAAAAAAATAATCTTATGAACAAAATTTTGTGACAGACGGCTGACAGACGGACGGACGGACGGACGGACGCGTGAGTGACAGCAATAGGAGTCATTTTCGACCGTTCAGGTACGGAACCCTAAAAACGTGCTTTTTATTCCAAAAACGTGCTTTTTTGGACACCCGACCGTGCTTTTTGACGGAAGTGCTCTGGCAACACTGATTTGTTTGACGATCGGCCATTTTCTATTTGACCGTCTCCAAGCGCTCACGTATCAACGTAAGTACAAAGAAATATATAATCATTGAAGAGATTTATACACATTTCTTTCAATAATTGATTATGTTATAAACAGTAATGTTGTATTTGTGTTTTTTGTTGAAAACTACGTTTTATTTGCCTTAACCATGCCTAACCTATTTACCACGTGGTAACTTTTTCATGATGAGACTAATTCATTTCATTCGTGGTATCCACTGAGGTTTATCCTGTGAAGCTCTAATGCGTCTGATTTCCATCACACTATTGATAAGTACCAGATTCCGGTAGCTTTGTTTTAAAATTAGAACTTTTTTTCAGAATGGCGGACGCTGCTCCAGCCGGTGGTCGTGGCGGATTCCGCGGTGGCTTTGGTTCTCGAGGAGGCGACAGGGGTCGCGGCGGCCCCCGTGGCCGTGGACGCGGGCGCGGCCGTGGTCGCGGACGCGGCAAGGAAGACCAGAAAGAGTGGGTGCCCGTAACCAAGCTCGGCCGTCTAGTGCGCGAGGGAAAAATCGACAAGCTAGAGAGCATTTACCTGTTCTCTCTGCCGATTAAAGAGTTCGAGATCATCGACTTCTTCCTCGGCTCGTCGCTCAACGATGAGGTGCTCAAGATTATGCCTGTGCAGAAGCAAACCCGCGCCGGTCAGCGCACCCGTTTCAAGGCGTTCGTGGCGATTGGCGACAACAACGGCCATATTGGATTGGGCGTGAAGTGCAGCAAGGAAGTCGCGACTGCTATCCGCGGTGCTATCATCCTTGCCAAGCTGTCCGTCCTGCCCGTCCGCAGAGGGTACTGGGGTAACAAGATCGGAAAGCCCCACACCGTTCCTTGCAAGGTAAATAACGCTGTATATTTCTAGTCGAGATTGCCAGTTTATAGAGATTCCTTATTGTTTTTGCATCTTGTGAATTGACTAACGAGTTTAAAAACCCTACACTAGCGGGAAGTGAATAATTATTTTAACATAACAAATTTATTACATGTTGTAGATGTAGTTTCACATTATTCCAACTCTTAAAACTGGCAAGTCTTCTCTTTATTTATATTAACTAAAGCCTCAAACACACAGCAAGCGTGCGCGGGCAGGCGCGTGTCAAAGGCGGCGCGACGCTTGCTGTGTGTTTTAAGCTTAAATGATGAGAACTATAATTCATTTCATTCGTGGTATCCACTTGAGGTTTTCCGATGAAGTCCTAATGCGTCTGATCAAACACAATCTCCCGTCCTCACACATATTCCATTGAATACATAACTAATTACTTCTCTACTATTTCCAGGTCACTGGCAAGTGTGGTTCAGTAACCGTGAGGCTGATTCCCGCTCCCCGTGGTACTGGCATTGTGTCTGCACCGGTCCCGAAGAAGCTGCTGCAGATGGCTGGTGTCCAGGACTGCTACACCTCGGCCCGTGGCTCCACTGGAACCCTTGGCAACTTCGCCAAGGCTACTTATGCTGCCATTGCTAAGACCTATGCATACCTGACCCCTGACTTGTGGAGGGACATCCCATTGACCAAGTCTCCTTACTCTGAATTCAAAGTATAAACTATTCATGGATGGAATAGAATAAAACTTTCACCTTTAATTTTGTTTTATTTTTATACAACCACTAAAAAGGTTGGAGTGAAGGTGTACTTGGATCATGAATATAAAATCTATTATGAATTGTTTTTATTGATTTAAACGTAATATCAATTCAACAGTGCCTGGCGTGTGAGTGATCACTTCATCCAAATATGAAAGTGTTCAAAGGGTTATAAATTTCACTGCTTTCATTAGGCAGACTAACATTCCACTTCCAACACCATGTCAAATGCAAGTTGGCACTCAAATATGGAAATATCAAACGGAAATTCTCTAGAACTGCATGTAGGGTGATATCGTACTGCACGTCTTGAGTTCTTGACGCAATCAGTCATTAGTGTTGTACCGATGGTGCGGATATAGTATATATCGGCCGTCTGTGTTCAGCGCCGGCCCTAGCCCTAAATCCGGGTGGGGCGAGATGGTCTTTGGGCGCCCTTTGGTTTAATTTTTTTCCACATTGCCAGTTTGGCGCCCCTTGACAACCGGCGCCTGGGGCGGCCGCCCCACCCTTGGGCCGGCCCTGTCGGTGTTCGACAACTCCTCAAGAGTAAAACCCCTCTTTACCTCCAAATTGGCACAAAACGCAAACTTGCACATTGAAGCTGTTTATTTAGGACGGAGGCGTTTGGCAGATAAAACTACGGCGCCAACCTCTTGAATCATATCCTATGGCTATCAGGGATCGTTTTTACAACCACATGATATTATGGAAGCCATATGGGACAATTTGTACTTTATTGGAGCTCCTGGTAGAAATTGTTTCAAAGTTTGTGTATTGGGCCGACTGACATGTTACATTGCACCAAATTGTTACAAAGTTAGAAAAGCATGTGAGAAAAAAAATGGGAGGGGTTTACTTTCAAATTGGTTTATTAGGCTAGTATAGCATTTGTTGCTTCATGTAGCGTTTATAGATCCTTGAGCTTAAGTAATACCAGTGAAATACTGTTGTTAAGTATCAAGTAGGTAATAATAAAACAGGTTCTAACTTTTACAATATTCTTTTACTTGACTTTCAAATAAATTGATTGTATGTTCACAGACTTTTTCAAGGTCTTTCAGTCCTCTTTTCAAAATTTCCAATGCGGGTGTTTCATTGGCTTGTATCCTGAAGTGCATCTTGGATTCTGCAGGGTGTGGCACAGTGTAACCACAGAACTGTACATCTTCACTGAAATAAAAAAAAATATATAAGAATTGCATATTCCCGACAGTATTATGTAAGTGTCGCATATAGACTTTCAGTTTCCATAGCATGGTGAAGCTAAAACCAATTCCAATTCAACTTTGGGTGGTGGTGCACCAAACCATCTGTAATTTCAATGGGACAATGGATGCCAACACCATATTGAATGTGGATTCTAAGCCACTAATCCAGAATCTTGCAGGTTTTGTACACTGGACACTGGCACTGACATTTTAAGGTGGACATTTGTAGATTGTGGTATGTCGCGTGCCATTCAAGCACATTAATAGCAGCAACTTGCACCTAACCAAGCAATGGAAATTGAACTAGTTACTTCTCATGGAACTTGATACACATGGTCATTAAACTATAGTTGCTTCTCATAGAGCTTTATGAGATATAGGCACTTACTATTGTAATATGTGTACTACAGTTTAAAAATGTAATTCATATGTAACAGTACCTAGGGACAAGTTTGCATCCAGGTGCAAGTTTGCATACCTAGTAAAGGGTTCTGTTATACATTAGCCTAGCTAGATCAAAGCTATGCAGGACCTGAGGATTGCATAAAAATCCGGTACTCCCGTATGAGCGTACATGGCCTTACCGCTGCAGTAATGAGGTAACTTCATGAGTTTTCTGAATGCATCATTATACTGCACCCGGAGTGTGTTATGTGTCTTGTGTAGTTATAGCATAGTGAACAAATATAAAAGTACTTACTATCTGCTTATAATACATTTCAATGAGTTTCCTAATGTGTGGCTTTCATCTTGGAACACATATGTTCGGCAGGTGAGGCTCGAGTCGTCGTCGCCGGGGAGCTGAAATAACAAAAATAGTATTTTATATATTTGGACAGAAATGTAATATTGTTGTTCATAACAAGTGACTTACTGGTATGGGTCTTATAAGTGCAGTATTCATAATACAAGGTATTCATGTTCGGTTCTATTAATATTTAATATGCCATAAGATTTACCAGTGTTAAGGATAAGTATTGCGTCCGTGTCAAGCACTCTAACGATTACTCTATTTATTTCACTTTAAAAGTATCAATCATTATTTAATTGTTGAATAACAAGTGTCATGAACAATTTTTTTATAATTCGGCAATAACATTTAGTTAACAAATGTCGTCATGAAAATTCTGTGACTGAATAATTACTACTGACCTCTGAGATTTTCATTGCCGGGTTCTCTTTGTTTTTCTGTTAATTTGTAATAATTATTATACTCCAAGAATTCCTCAAAATTCCCACGTTGTAATGACATTGACTTGATTTGACTGACAATTGTGACAATGACAAAACGGTGGAAGAAAACGTCTTACTGATGTATTTTTTTTTTTTTTTTTTTTATTGATTATGGCCTGGATGCGAGTCCTTTAAGCCAAGTCTTTGTTAATAATAAGCACTTAATTGTTTAGGAGTTAGAATGGCACCGAATGTGCCAGTAACTTTATTTAGTATCACTTCACTTCACTTATATTTTTGACACTGTGTTTTTAATATACTTGTATAACGGAACGAAACTGTCAACGTTTTTGAGTATGTCATTTAGGCGGCGGGGGACATCATTTTTAAACACTTCACTTAATTCACTTGCAAGGACGAGTCTATCAAACGCAAAAGCTTGGCATTGAAACATTAGGTGCTCAAGATCTCCAACACTGCCGTTCTGACAGTGAGGGCATGTACCATCCGGTATTATTGAAAATCGCGCTAAATGCGCAGGCGCAGAATTGTGTCCGAATCTCAGTCTGTTGATAGTGGTGATAAAATCACGACTTCCCTTCTTTATCTTCTCATACCAAGGCTTGCTTGGCAATTGAGATTGAATACTAGCGTACCATTTTCCTTTAACTTCCCTGTCCTTTATCCATATGTCAGTCCAAATCTTCAGAACATCCTTTTTTACTGAAGTTTGACAATCTGTCATGGGTATTTTAGTGCTACATCTTACATCTAATTCATTAATACCTAGAAAAGCAGCTTTATCTGCTATTTCATTTCCAGTGATCCCAGTATGGGATGGAATCCACATGAAATTTATATTTACATTTTTATTTTTAAAAAGAATTAACATTTCTTTAATTTTATACAGGATGAAATTATTTTTATAATGAAACTGATTATTTTGTAAACCATAAATTAAGCTAAGTGAATCCGTAAAAATAAAGAATTGTTTATATTCTGACACAGTTTTTATAACTTTCATGGCTTCAAAAACAGCATATGCTTCTGCTGTGAAAATTGAACATAGGTCATCTAATCTAAAACTCTGTACAAATCTTGTCTGCGGATCATACACTGCACTTCGAACATGAGAATCTGTCTTACTACCATCTGTATATAATTTGTAATAATTAGGTATTTGATCTAGAAAATTAAGAAAATCAGTGTTATTATTAATTACTTTTGTACATACTATAATGTCTATAAATTTACTACTGTAACTATCTTCATAACATGGCCAAATTATACTTTGATATACATTACTAAATTTTAATTCTATCTGATAAAGTATTCCAGTTAATTGGGGAATTCTGGGTTGAACCCTTATTCTACTTATTATATTTTCATTATTCTTTGCATATACTCTAATTAAATATCTGTTTGCTAACAGCTGCCACCTTACTGGCAGAGGCATTGTATTAGTTTCTACTTCCATAGCTCTTATGGGAGTCGAACACATAGCACCTGATATAATTCGCATTGCCCTATTTTGAATTATTCCTAATTTATGTGAATGAGAAGTATCCATATGTACAAGGAAGCTGTAGTCAAAATGGCTTCTGACAAGAGTTTTATATAATAAGGACAATATTTGTGGATCTGCCCCCCAGGATATTCCTGCAAGACATCTCATAATGTTTAAGCCTTTCAAAGAATTAGCAATTATATATTTAACATGTTGATCAAAACTTAACTGGTTATCTATTATAACACCTAAAAACTTATGAGAAGGGATTTCTCGAATAATTTCATTGTTATATACAATATCTACATTTGAAGCATCTTTGCTTATTATTAGTAGCTTACTTTTATCAGGATGAATCTTTAACTGCAGAAAGTTATTATAGTAAGTATAGAGTTCCTTTAACGCATCATTAATATGTTGTTTAGCTACATCTAAATTAACATTAATAGAATATAATACAAGATCATCTGCAAATTGCAGTATATTTACATTAGAAGTATTTACATATGAATTTATCTCACTAGTGTATATATTATATAGTAATGGAGACAGCGTTGCGCCTTGCATTGTGCCTCTAGAAACTTGTTTAGGACCATGTAAAATGTTGTTAAATTTTATATACAACTCTCTTTCATTTAAGAACTCAAATATCCATTTGCATAATTTACCAGGAATCTGGATGTTAAATAAAACTGTCATTAATATTGTGGGATCAACATTATCAAATGCACCTTGCACATCCAAAAATGCGCAAACTGCATTTGATTTGTTGTATTTAGCTAGTTTCAAATCCGAGATAAGAGTTAAGAAGCTGTCAGAACAACTTCTGCCACGTCGAAATCCATTTTGAAAAGACGGTAATATATTATTAGTCTCAACGTACCAATCAAGCCTAGTCTTTAACATGTTTTCAAATATTTTTCCAATACATGATGATAGAGAAATTGGTCGATATGAGTTGGCTTCATTAGGTGGTTTATCAGGTTTTAAAACAGGTATTACACATTGTGTTTTCCAAGACAGAGGTATTTTTTCGTTTTTCCAAAGCAAATTCATGATAGTTAGTAATACTTTTTGCCCGGTGGTATGTAGATTTTTAATTAGTAAGTATGGAAAGTCGTCTAAGCCTGGGGTAGTATTTTTCCTAGATTGCAAGCTTGCTATGAATTCTGCCCAAGTAAATGGATCTATAAGATACTTAGTACTGGCATTATTATTGTTTGTTTCGAATATCCATTCTATGGAGCTAGGGTCATTACTGTTACTCCCGTGAGTTAATTTGTTCATAAACGGGTTTATAAAGTCATCGTTTTTATTAATATTTTTATTAGATTTGGATCCTTTAAAACGCTTAATGTAATTCCAAATAGTTCCTATAGGAGTACACCTATTAAATGAGGCACATAGATTGCGCCAATTACCAGACCTTTCTTCAGCTATCGTTCTTTTCTTAAGAGCATCTAACTTTTTGTAATTAATGTAATTTTCTATAGATGGATTTGCTCTATAAAATTTTAAAGCTTCATAAGATTTTATTACACTATTTTCACATTTTTCGTTCCACCAAGGAACAGGCGGTCTGCTTACAAACTGTGTCTTTTTGGAAAATTTGGGTATACATTGAGTTTTCAACAAATTAAGTTCAGAGCAATAGTTTTCATAAGACTCTAGAGGATCCTTGTTATTGAATGGAAAGTTAGCAAAAACTGCTTCTGAAAGTTCTTTAAATTTAGTCCAATCGGCTTTAGCATATAAATATTTATCTATAGGATCATTAACCTGGTATTTTTGAGGAGAAATCATAATATTGATTATTGTAGGGTAGTGATAACTACCCATCGGATCATCATGAACTTTCCACTCACATAGAGGTGCTATACTTGCGCTACTGAAACTAACATCTATTGCAGAAGGATTCCTATTGGGATATGTCACTGTAGTTGGCCTGCCATCATTTAAAATACAGAAATCTAAGTCATTCATTATATCAAACAAGGTAGTACCACGAGATTTTGTAGTTGCGCAACCAAATGCAACATGGTGTGCATTAAAGTCGCCTGATACAATAATAGGAGTCGGTAAATTTTGAATAATGTTTTTTAATCTATTTAATCTTATGCGCGCGCTTGTCGGAGGACAGTATACACATAACACAGAGAGAGGGCCTCTAACAGTCTCAATTGAAACTGCTATATTTTGAATATCTTCGTAAAAAGTAGTTTGTATGAGATTGTGTTTGTATATGTTTTTGACAAGTATGGCAACTCCGCCGTGTCCATTTTTTGCATACATACAAAATATATTATAATTAGGAATTCTAAATGCTGTTGTGGATTTCAACCAGGTTTCATTAAGAAGACAAATGTCAATATTATGTGTTCTCAAAAAATTTATAAGCAACGGTTTTTTATTTGTAACTGACTGAATATTAAACTGAGCAATACGTATTTGTGATGGATCCATAATTAGTTAATATTTTTAATTAATAATTCTTGAATATATGTGGTATTGATTGGATTGTTATCTGTCTTGTTGCCTAATTCAACGAGAGTGCGGACTAACGCATTCAATACATCTGGGTTTCGCAAAATCTCTTGCTTGAGGTCAGGTTTGGGGGTCTCTACAGGTGCAGGAGCAGGAGCTACCTTAGGCGGTTGAGTTTTAGTAGTCTTATCGGTTGTCTTTGGTTTATTTAAAGACGGAAACTCGAGCGCGCGAGTTTCAGCCGCGGTCGCATATGTGATATTTGTTTTCTTGTCCATTATTTTTTTAAGTTTAATAGGGCAGGCTTTCGATATAGCCAAATGGGGCCCACTGCAATTCGCGCAACATAACTGAGTCGGATTGTCACAGTCTTTGTAAAAATGGTCTCCCGAACATATAGAGCAACGCTGTCTTCCATTACAAATTTTTGCAGAGTGATTGAACTTGAAGCATTTGAAGCATTGTAGCAAAGGTGGCACATATTCAAAAACTCGATACGAGAACAGGTCATACTGGACACTGTCTGGTAAAGAGTTGGAGAGGAAAGTGATACTCACTGTCTGCAGTGGTACACGGTCCTCTCCAACTTTTTTCGTAAAACGCCTTACAGCGATAATGTCATAGTTTGACGACAATTTAGTGAACAAGTCCTTGTTTGATATGTTTGTAGGGACAAATCGAATTATCCCCGTCTTCTCAATCTCCTTAGCCGGGATGTACGCTTTCAGTTTGTAACTGGTTAGGAAAGTTTCATTTTTCAAGAAATTATTTGCGTTAATCGATTGTTTAAATATCACCGCTAATTTGTTCGCATTTACTCTGTGTACGGACACTACGCCTTTAATGTCTCTTGAGAATATGTGATTCAAGTAAATGGGACTTTTATTACCCAATTTTTCGTTATTTGTACTTTCTACAAACACTTTAAATTCATAGTTTAAAGAGTGTTCTGGATAGAGTCTTTTATATCCTGGTTTGAAATAGGGTTCATAAGAGTTTTCACTTACAGTCCCGCCGCCGCCACCATTTTCAGTTTGTAAGTTCCTTTTAGGCGCTTTGATCGGTCGGGTCCCCTCGGAGTTCCCGCCGGGACCGGGATCCACGTCTCCGCCCATTTCGAAGTATTTACATACCTCGTAAGATTTAAAACAATATTTTACACTTAATTAATCTATTTACATGCAATTTACACCAATTTATACAATTATTTTACAATTTTAAAACTTTGACAAAAAATTTCACAACTACTTTTTTCAAGTTCCCGCCAAAGAATCTCTTACTGATGTAACGCAGCAGTATTTTTCTACTATTAATGTATTGTCATGAATAAGTTCAAGCATAAGGATGTGCTCCCACAATCCGATATTTATCGGTGTCGGGTCCGATACCGATAAAAAATGTATAGGAAGGTCACCGATATCGTATCGTATCGTATAGCGTAACACTAAGCGGTTTTCAATGCATTTTATCGGTGTCGGATCCTACACCGATATCCTATCGGATGGTGGGAACACAGCCTAACCCATTTTTTTTAATACTACGACGGTGGCAAACGATCGTACGGTCCACCTGATGGTAAGCGGACACCGCAGCCTATAAACGCTCGCAACTCCAAAAGAGTCAAGTGCGCATTGCCGACCCTTTATAAATTTTGAGGATTCACTGATGACAGCAGAAGGGACAAAAGGCTTGCTTTGAGAATGAATTAGATTTTTTTAGATTTATAGATTTAAAGGAAATTTTAAAGGTTATTTCGGTACGGGCTAAAGAAATGCCGCCAGGTCAATGACGTAGTAATGTGTGGCCAATTTGTCTATCTGCGGGGCTAAGATGATCGTTTTTTATGTCGGACATATATATAGCATTCGTCCCTTTCGCACTTACATACTTGACAGTACCTAAGGGACGAACGCTAGATATGTCCGACATATAGGGTCAAGGAACCAAAAGATGAACACTTAAGCGACTAACCCAACTTTAGGATTTTTTTTCGGGGTGTTGTAACCTACTATATACAGGTTCAATTTTTTTATATGAATCGGTATATAATCGAGATTGAATTCCAATATTTTAAATCATCCTATTATAATAGAGTATTTTTTTAAAAATAATCTAAGCAAAAGTATGCCAATTTGCCCAGAAGTTGAACAGTGTGCCCTAATTCTGAACACTTTGACACCATTAGATGAACGAACACTTTCGCACCAATTTACTCCATTGATAACGGTGTATGTTAATAAAGATGAATGAAATATTAGTGTAAAATGAGCAAACCTATTTATTTATGCATTGTCCGGGCATTTATAAGCAAAAAAAATAAAGTGTGAACTTACATAATACTATAAATAATATTTACCAAAATAATACAGTTAACTAGAGAACATGAAAGCTAAGGATGGGTAAAGTTGCTAGGTTTTATGCTAATTAGTAACTTTGGAGTAAAGACGTTCATTTACTAACCACTGCCTAAATCATGAACGACTAAATTATGTTAGTTCAAGTTTTGGACACGATAGCTGTGAAATGAACGAACCAAAATCAACAAAGTGTTCACATATTGGAATAGTAGCCAGAAGTTGAACTAGTTAATTTTATTCGTTCAAGTTCTGGCCTCAGGTTCTATGTTGAACAATGGTATTTTTCATAGTAAAACAAACTCCAAAATAAACGTTTTGTCAATAGAAAGTTGCGTTCAACTTTTGGTTGAAAAATCAACGACAAAGAAACGATTAATTTAAGCTATAGAGGTTCTTATTATCTTTTCAGTAGGAATTTAAATCAAGGTTTGAAAAAACGACACCATGCCCGAAAGTTGAACGCCGTTCAACTATTAGCTCAGGTACACAAAATTAGAACCATAACTTGAACAGCAAATATCTCCCAAATTATTAAAAAAATATATTTTACTAATATACAAAGATGTAAAGGCATTAATCAAGAATCTATTTCACTCAAAACCTTGTAAGTATACGTTATATTCAATTTTATACGTAATTTAATGCTTAAATTTGAGAGCGCTATCCTTAGTAAGATCTCCATACAAACGGAGTTTTTGGCGCGAGGCCTGGATTCAACAGCGGCTTATAGCCACGTGTGTACGGTTACAGCCAGGGGCTAGACAGCTTAGTTCCACTGGCACCGGAGTGGCGCTGCGACAGCGTAGTTGTTTTTCTAATCTGTGGTGCACATCTGTCAAAGTGAAAAAATTGAGTTTGACGACTTTGACGTATGTAACAGTAGTTGTTTTGTAAACTTTGAGTTGAGTGCCGGCTATCTTTGGTCCTCCTCCCATCTTGGTTGAGTTGAGTTCCTTGGAAAACCACCCTCCTCAGTTTCAATACAGCTGCCCTGCCCACTCCGTACGTGCTTGACTACGTGAGTGCTTTCCTTTCAACATGGCACCCGTGAAGTGTTGTGTTAACGATTGTGATTCATCACAGAGACTATTTTGCATGCCCAAAAACAATCATTTACGAAGCTTATGGATGTCGTTTCTCGTTCCAACAAGCCCGTATTTGCTCGGACTCTCGAAGAACCAACTTATGAAGAAACGTGTGTGTAAAAAACATTTTGACCAAACTCAGTTTGATGAGATGGGTGAAAGAATTCGTTATTCTTACCCTTCTCTATTCTCGGAAAAGGAGTTTGCTCATGGAGTCCCATTGTGTTCTGAAGGTAAGTAATACTATTTTACTAACTAAAATACTCGCTTATAGGTAACCTTGTTCATTGTAGCTTGGAATATACATGCTATTTTATTGCTGTCACTTAATGACGTATACGGGTTAATTCTAAAACAATAAAAAATACCACGACTCCTCAACTTTCGGCCCGGTCGCAGTGTAAGTAACCCTCCGATAATAACAACACCTGTAAGGATAGTAATAAAACTGACAACAGTTATAATTTAACATCTCACATGAAAATTACTAAATTTCTAGGCATAGAAAAAAATTTATTTGTAAAACCAATTTTTAAGTATATCAACCTGTATTAGTCGTCATATGCGCCTCTCTACCATACGTCCGGTAGCTACTGCTGTTTTAAAAGCAAAAAGTTGACACTGATATGTCTTATTTCTTCTTCTTCTTTATCCCATTACCCTCTACTGGGGAGTAGGGCTCGAATCAATTCTCTCCATTTTCATTGGTCTTGGGCAATTTGAGTTACTTCTTCCCAGTTCATCCCTGTAGAACCCAACTCTTGATGCACGGAACGCCGCCAAGTTGTTCTGGGATGGCATTTTTTCCACTTGCCGGGTATCGGCCAAGTCAGAGCTTTCTTGGACAAGTGGGAGTTCGGTTTACGAATAATATGACCGATCCAGTGCCATTTCTGTAGCAGTATCTCTTGTTGTATGGGTTTCTGCTTTGAGATTCTCCAAAGCTCCGAGTTTGTGATACAATTTGGCCAGAAGATGCGAAAAATTTGCCATAGACATTTGTTTACAAACACCTGGACCTTGGCCGTTAGTTCTATTCGAAGGAACCAGGTCTCGCACTCATACAACAACACAGCTTTGACATTGGAGTTGAAGATCCTAACTTTAGTTCTTCTCGTTAGTGTCGAGGAGTTGCACACGGGTCTTAACTGGCTGAATGCGGCTCGGGCTTTATTTTTCCTTGCCTCGATATTGGCTTCCGTTCCTCCACTGTCATCCACGTTGCTACCCAGATAGCAAAATCTTCCTACTTGCTCGATTTGCTTCCCCTTCATGAGCAATGGAGCCGAATCTGAAGTGTTTCTGTTTATGCGCATTTTTTTTGTTTTTGCGTAGTTTATGACAACCCTTCTTTTTCAGCTTCGTTTGCTAAGTATTCCGCTTTTTCTTGCAAATGCTTGCGGCTGGTTGCTAGGAGGCAAAGGTCATCTGCAAAGTCGATGTCCTCCAGGTTCTGTTCTGTAGTCCAGGGTATACCTCGGCGGTCCTTGCTAATGACCCTGCGCATCACGTCGTCGAGCACCATCACACACAATAGTGGGGATAACAACCAGCCCTGCTTTACTCCCGCCGTCTGCGTCTACGAATTAAGAGTTATAAAAATAATAATAATAATAAAGACAACCACGAGTTCCACTATACACTCCTGACTCCCACCATCATCTCATCGCCAAACTCAAAGGGTATATGATACAAGTAAAGTAGCCATTGAAGAGTTCAGCAATCCACTATTTGGGTCCATCATCAGATCGGGTCAACTCAATTGTACCAAATAAAAATCTAAATAAAAAATATTTTATTTGTATCACTATCAAATTTAAAATAATATGAATAACAAAACTATGCGATAGTTATCTTGTAAGATTTTATTAGATAAAGTATAATGTAAAGCAGGTACGTACAGTCAAGGGCAACAATATGCATACACTTTTTCACCTTATTCCATTGAAATAAGGTCCAAAAGTGTATACATATTTATGCCCTTGACTGTACTACTACCCTATACCCCTACTTAATAAATAAGTCGTATTTGCCCTGGATACCTAGACTGCATTCTTGTTCATGGAATGTTATATAAAATAAAAAATCATGATTAAAATTATTTGACTAATAATAGGTAACTTATCTCCATTCAATTATCTCACGTACGAATCAATATGATTTTATTCTTACAAATTCTTATTCAAATAATGATTTTATTCTTGGATGCCCAATACTGTAATCTACTATGCATGCAGTACATTTGCATCCTGATCCTGCATTATCCTTGTGGACTACTTGTGGACACTATCGTTATAATATACATACCGTTTGTATTGATGATAAATGTTTTGTATTGCAGAATATAATGTTCTTAATGAACACAACTACTTTCACAACCCTGAGCCAGAAGATGATGCAGCATCTGGAGAACCTATTGTACTCATAGGCTTGTCAGGTATGATAAAAAATCTGGGAAACAGAAAGTATGACTCGTTTTTCAAAAATAATTCGTATTTCACCTTCATTCACCCTGTGCTAAATCGTATCTCCAAATTATAATCTTGTCAGGTATTTGTAATTTTATATGCACTTTGTTGAGGCAAATACTGATAACAAATATAGAATTATATTGAACATTATTTTATATCGAATATGGCCGTCGCCACAAAATGCGAATTATATATTTATCACAACCCTCTCAACATGTCAAATAGAACTGGTTGACTAGAGCAACGTAATGCACTTTAAGAGAAGTCTTTATAAAGACGCGAAAAACAATAACTAATTAAACAAGGAACAAAAAAAGTTAATTTTCTGTATATAAAAACAATGTATTAAAAGTTTAAAAATTATTAGGTAGGAATCAGGTATCAATCTTCCCTTCCACGTCACTGTCCTTCTAATTATAATGTAATTACTATTAAAAACAAGGTATTTAGCACATACCTACATTAGGTTTAATGAGTAAATAAATCTCAGGCATTACCTACCTTTAAAACAAACATTCTAAAAGTATTATGATTTGTGTCACTTGTGCTATATGCTACTTCAAAAACTCCACTGACTGTTGTGCTATGATCGCTTCGTGTTAGGATCTCTTACTTGGAAGTAGTAACTTTAGATCATAATTTCTCTGAATTTAAAAATATGTACATTTTTACGACACAAGGGATGATTGATGATGATGAACACTGCAGCTTTTCTAGGGAAGCGTACTTTTAAATATTTGACCTATGGCACGTCCTATGTATTGTACAATTTACTTATATATTGCAGATAATCTTCCTTCACAAGAACATATATACACGCGTCCTTCAACAAGTCATTCAACAAAGCCAAAGAAAGCAGGTGGGAGACCAATTTTATTGTTTCTGATGTATCATTTTTAAGTAGAAATATATATATATATATATATTGTAAAATTGTAAATATTATTATATACGGTTGGTATTACGAGTAATAATCTTTCGCAGATGATGCCTCTTTGGAAGAACATACACACCCAGTTTCTACATCGACTGAGCTGTCCACAAGAATTACTTCCCAACATAGGATTGAAGGTCTGTGTAGTGTAGTCACTAGATGTTGTTATCAATTTATATGGTCCTGCCGAAAAGTCTTAACCGGGGACCAATGGCAGGAACTGCCAAACTCCTTAAATATTACAAGGACACATATTATAAGTGATACGGGTATTTTAGTAATATACAAGTATTGTGTGATGTTTGTAGCTCATAATATACGAACGAAGTACTAATTGAAATGTAGTTTTCAAAACGTAAATTTTTAGATACGTTTATAATATTACTCAACTATATTTTAGAATTTTTCTGTTTGTCATTGGTAAAATTGCATGCACTAACTACTTCGTTGTCCATTTCTAGATCTCTCTAGCTCGAAACTGTTGATGGACATCAGCGGTCAGCATAACGTCGCCTCTACGAGCAAGCTGTGCGATACACCTGTTCATATTTCTGGAGGTCTGTCTTAGAACTAAATTTACTAAACCCACTAGCCGTAATTTAATGACACGTTTATAGAGAAGTATGCTTTAAACTGATGGGATTGTGAATATTTAAACGTGATTAATCTTTCGCAGATGATGCGTCTTTGGAAGAACATACACACCCAGTTTCTACATCGACTGAGCTGTCCACAACAAACACTTCCCAACATAGGATGGAAGGTCAGTGTAGTGTAGTCACTAGATGTTGTTATCAATTTATATGGTCGTACCGAAAAGTCCTAACCGGGGACCAATGGCAGGAACTGCCAAACTCCTTAACTATTACAAGGACACATTATAAGTGATACGGGTATTTTAGTAATATACAAGCATTGTGTGATGTTTGTAGCTCATAATATGGTCGTTAACGAAGTACTAATCGAAATGTATTTTTCAAAACGTAAATTTTTAGATACGTTTATAATATTACTCAACTTTTTTGTTATTGGTAAAAGAGCATGCACTAACTACTTCGTCGTTCATTTTTAGATCTCTCTAGCTCGAAACCGTTGATGGACATCAGTGGTCAGCATAACGTCGCCTCTACGAGCAAGCTGTGCGATACACCTGATCATATTTCTGGAGGTCTGTCTTAGAACTTAATTTACTAAACCCACTTAGCCGTAATTTAATGACACGTTTATAGAGAAGTATGCTTAAAGGCTTGGTCACACTGCGCTGCGCGACGTCCGCGCGACGCGACCGCTGCGCGCCGGAACGTATGCTAACAGATTAGCGACGTCACACAGGTTGCGCGACGCGAGCGGGACGGTTTCATACATTTTGGCGCGCAGCGCAGCGTCCCGCTTGCGTCGCGCAAGCGGTGTGACCAAGCCTTTAGACTGATGGGATTGTGAATATTTCAACATGATTAATCTTTCGCAGATGATGCGTCTTTGGAAGAACATACACACCCAGTTTCTACATCGACTGAGCTGTCCACAACAAACACTTCCCAACATAGGATGGAAGGTCAGTGTAGTGTAGTCACTAGATGTTGTTATCAATTTATATGGTCCTACCGAAAAGTCCTAACCGAGGACCAAACTTGCCATAGTAGATATAAGAAAGGAGTCAGCTTATTTTCAAATGTACAGGTCGGCTGCTACGTTTGGAGCCCCCCCCCCATTTCTCACCACATGAAAAATCCAGGGGGCTCCACTTCGTAAATGCATCTTTGAACTATAGATATCAATCCTGCCAAAGGAAATCTTTTGTTCATTAAACGCCGTATTGTCCCTTTTCTTGTTCCGTACAGATGCGACTACCAATGGCAGGAACTGCCAAACTCCTTAAAAATTACAAGGACACATTATAAGTGATACGGGTATTTTAGTAATATACAAGCTGTGCAAGATTGCACAACTTTTTATAGCCATTTACTTTTACCTTTTTATTGTCTATTATTTTAGATTTTTCTTATGTCATGTTTTTGATTGACTCATTATATCTTTTGTTAATGGAAAAACCAGTGCCTTTTTATTAAACACCTAACACACGCATTGTGTGATTTTTGTTGCTCATAATATGGTCGTTAACGAAGTACTAATTGAAATGTATTTTTCAAAACGTAAATTTTTAGATACGTTTATAATATTACTCAACTATATTTGGAATTTTCTGTTTGTCATTGGTAAAAGAGCATGCACTAACTACTTCGTCGTTCATTTTTAGATCTCTCTAGCTCGAAACCGTTGATGGACATCAGCGGTCAGCATAACGTCGCCTCTACGAGCAAGCTGTGCGATACACCTGTTCATATTTCTGGAGGTCCGTCTTAGAACATAATTTACTAAACCCATCATCATCATCATCATCTTAAGAGCCGAGCTCTTGTCGGTGCAGCTTGATGCAGTTCTCTCCATCTTTGTCGGTCCGAGGCCAGCCTCTTGACGTCCTGATACGACACGACATCCACATCCTCCTTTATCTGGTTCATATAACTTTTCCTTGGTCTTCCTCTTCCTCTTTTCCCATTTATTTTCCCTTCTATAATGTTTCTGATGTAGTTGTCGTGTCGTAGTAGGTGGCCTATCATTCTTCCTCTTCTTGTTTTAATTATGCTTTTACTAAACCCACTTAGCCGTAATTTAATGACACGTTTATAGAAAAGTCAAGGAACTGGCATTAATTAGAAAGGACTGGAGAGAACTGCACCGACAAGAGTAAAACTCTTAAATACTGATGATGACCGCCGATGATGAGGTAGACCGCCTGTTGTCTACCATTGGGCAATTTGTTTCTGTTATTTGTTTTTAGTGTACTTTATTTGGTGAACAATAAAGAATATTTGTATTGTATTGATGATAGCTGAATGTAGAAAAATATGAGCAAATTTGCTTTACAGTTAGGTATAGTTGCATCTCTTGTCTATGATGTTCCACACAGGTGCAAACTGCACTTAATCGTGTTATTGAAATGTTTTTAGGGTTCCGTACCCGAAGGATCCAAACGGAATTCTATTGCTGTCACTCAGTGTCCGTCTGTCATATATTGTGAATGTGACACATACGACCACATATAAAAGTTGAACTCATAGCTCCTAGGGGCTATTCATAAATTACGTCATCTATTTTTGACGATTTTTGACCCCCCCCCCCCCCCCCCCCCTAAAATCATCCAACCATCATAATTCGAATGACCCCCCCCCCCCCCATCAAATAAAATGATGTCATTTCTAAAAAATGCGTTCTCAGCTTAATTTTTAAATAAAAAACTATTTAAAATGATTTAGTTATTCTTTAAAGTTAAAACAATCAACAAAACAACAAATTAAGAATCAACTGTAAATATCAAATAACAATTTTTATTCATTTAGTGTTTTCCCATGGGGACTTCACCCACTCCTCCAAGTTCTGAATCAAATCGGGCCTGGAATCATGTGGTTCTTGATCAGAGCCTCCAGCCAATTTCATTAGTTATTTATTTATTATAAAAATTTATGTTGATTCAAGTTTAGTAGGTAATTTTTTATAGCATTAACAGTTTATAGAAACACGAATTTCATTCCTTTTTTACTCATTAATACACTTTTTAAAGATGTGAGAGATGATGTCATCTTGGGATTGACCCCCCTCCCCTCCTACGTCATGCTACCATCATCCATTGTTATGACCCCCCCCCCCCCCCCCAATTTGAAATGACGTAATTTATGAATAGCCCCCTACGCTGACGAACACATAGAAAATACGCACGTATAGCCCAACACACAACCATGGATCACCCGCACTCGTGAGATGAAAGTACTCTAGCCGAGTGGTTTAAACTTTCAAACACGCGCGCTCGAACCAACTAAGTACATAATTCTAGTAGTAAGGGTTACAGAATATACAAATTGTGATAACATTGAATAATGCTTTAGACTGATGGGATTGTGAATATTTCAACATGATTAATCTTTTGCAGATGATGGCTCATTGGAAGAAAATCAACACCCACCTACTACATCGACTGAACTGTCCACAACAACCACTTCCAAACATAGGATTGAAGGTCAGAGTGTAGTACTAGTATCTTGTATGACAATCATGCTGTAACGGGACGTCCCGTGCCCGTTCATATGTGTAAAATGTACTCATAAGAATATCTGTTATTGACATTAGTCGTAGACAGAGACTGCAATAGCAGGTCACTCACTCTGACATGTGTAAGCTATTTCACTGTTTGGCAACAGGCCGTTACTCTGAGATAGAGTAGGACCATTTTTGAAGAAGTAGAATGCAAGAAGCAAATCATGTAACAGTTGGGGTGACAAGGAATCAGACGGTTTAAAGCCTGCAGAATACGGATCTGCCTGTCGCCATCCCCAAATTTGAGCCGAAAAAATGTTATATCGGAAAAGGTAGAGCCCATACAAATTTTTTCGTTGTACGTTTGGTAAATCGTTTTACTGGTACTTAAGTATGGTCCGATTGTTATGTGCGATACACCTGTTCATATTTCTGGAGGTCAGGTTATGGGTTTTTGATATGCCGTAGATATGAGCGCCGCGCCGCCGCGCCGCCGCCGCCGGCCAAAAACCCACGCCGCCGCCGCCGACACATGGCGATCGGCGCGCCGGTCTCTGTTTCGCGCGCGTTTCAGATACTGTGTAGCTTATCTTTTAACCACTTATATTAGTTATATAGCGTTATTTATTTTAGTATTCAGTACCAAAAATGCACAAAAGGGATCCTTAATGAGCGATTCTAAACAAAATCCGACAGACTGGCAACTTTGTGCCGATGTTCTAGATTACTTACTTACTTTACTTTACTTATATATTTGCCAAAGCTGAGAGTCAAAAACAATGTTACGCCGAAAAGCCAGTAATAGGCACGATTACATCTCGGAAAGTAGGGGTCTCTTTTGCCTCTTTTTCGCGGAAATTAGACACGTTTGAGTTTTTGTGGCATTGAACCTAACCAGACTGGACCGGCAATCTAATCGAAGAGAGAAAGGTTCACAGGCATAATCATAACTTCCCATTAGTCCAAATTCCGGTCATACTGGTTCGTGCAGTGGATATGTAGTTCTCTACAACAGTACTGAAGTCTGCATACCCAAAGATACCGGGCGCACAGCAGAAAGAGTCGCAGAAAGCACTGACCCATGGGGGACAACGTCATTAATAGCTATCGGATCAGACGAGCAGCCATCAATAACCACTCCAATAGATTCTATACCTCAGGAAATCCGATATCCAATCCAAGCACAACAACCTTAAATGCCTTAAGGCATTAAGTCCGCCATTTGTACCTTTTTAATGTGCAATAAAGTTTAAATAAATAAATAATAATAAATAAACAACCAGCAGGCAGACCATACGAAGAAAGTTTGATTAGAGACTGTTGTGCCAGACCATGTCAAAGCAACAACACACCTGGAGTGAGGCCATTGTGAAATCGAGAGAAACCGCTAGGGCTTCTTCGTATTTTATCTCTATGGCCTTATTCCAGGTGTGTGTGTTGTACGTAGAAGATCCCCAGTGGACCGATTGTGACGAAAGCCGTATTGTCGGTCACTGAGGAGATCATTTGATTCTAGATACGCCAAAGAGCCTGGTGTTCAGTCGGAACACTCCATAATCTTGCAGTGAATGGATGTGACCGAAATGGGCCTGTAGTTAGCAGAGTCCACGCGACTACTGCGTATTAAATAATCTTCAATGCCGTTGAAATTAGCTTGGGTTTAGTGAAGAACTTGCTTTTATTTTACTAAACAGTTAAAACTCACATTAATTATCGTTATATTAAAATAAAATTATAACATGCCTCACGAAAGTTTATATTCAAAAACTTGCTTGTTTCTGACACGGTTAGATGTATTCGAGGTTCACCAAAAGATGGGCATAATGCCGCTCCTAGTATTTGTGATAAATCCTAGAAGTATATAATATACGAGTGTGTTTGCGTTAGAAACACCACGTTTCGGAGGCATCCAAGAGTTTGAGCAGAATTGTCATGTTTACATACAAATATCATATTTTAAAGCTTTGTCATGTGACTGGACCACCTTGACGCGAAGTTTCCCGCAGGCAGCAATAGACTTGCTGTTTTCATTGCCACTTAGATGTTACCTACATATACAGCAGAGCATACCTAGTCTTTATACACAAATTGACGACCGCTTTAGCTCAGTTGGTAGTGTACCCTGCCTACGAAGCTGGAGGTCCCGGGTTCGAATCCCGGCCGGGGCATTTATTTGTGTGAATAGCACGAATACTTGTTCTTGGGTCTTGGATGTTTTCTATGTATTTAAGTATATATTTATCTATATAAGTATTTATATCGTCACTTAGTACCCATAGTACAAGCTTTGCTTAGTTTGGGACTAGGTTGATTTGTGTAAGATTGTCCACAAATATTTATTTATTTATTTTGTTTTATTTAATATGTAACCCACCATGCGTAATCGACTAGGACGGGATAAAACGTAGAACATCGATATCAATAGGCGCGTTTGTCATCCTGACAGTAAAAACGACGTTGACAGGCGTGTACGGCATCAAATAAGGAAAAAAAACGTATTTTTGTTTTGAACCTGAGGTTTTTACAAGGTCACGCCGCCGACGCCGCCGCCGCCGATCAATTTTGATCGGCGCGCCGCCGCCGGCCAATTGCCCATCGGCGCTCATATCTAATATGCCGTAAAGAACAATATTTGTCATCGTATCCCGAAATTTTTGACCCTCCAGCTCCATATCTTTCTCCGCCATCTTGGAAAATTCGTCACTTTTTTCAGTTTTTTGCTTGTACTGTCGTTAAAGTTCATTTTAGTACTAAACATGGTTTGGCAATATTGTAAAATACAAAATTTGCTAAAACTTTTGGGTACAAAGATTTTTCCATGGACCCTAGCATAGACGAAGATATGACAGGAGATATCATTAAAAATTGCTACTTTTTTCTTATGTAGATCACAATTTTTTTTACAACTTTTGTATTGAAATATTTTTTCCACGATCGATACTATCGTCGATATTTGCTACTTTTTCCAGTTTTCTTCCCATATTTGCAATTTAGTGCATTTTAGCTCAATTTCTCGTTCAGCAATATTACAGAAGACAAAATAATATGCAAATAATATGCAAAGTACCTACGATCTTACCAGGTATCGTGGAAACAGACGATTTTGTCTTCTGAGGGATTCAAGTGGTATAGATCAGAAAGTGACAGATGCTTTATCTTGTCGTCTATCACGCTATCACTCGACCATCATAGATCCCCTACAGATTGCGATTAATTGCACTCAAACCTAAATATGGGAAGAAAACTGGAAAAGTAGCAAATTTCGACTGTGGTACTCCATAGAAGACTTCATATCTTCTTTCCTAATAGTCGTGAAAAAAATATTTATAATATTAGTTAAGAATGTTTTGCAATATTTGTGTTAGTGCTTTATAGAGGATTATGCACTCACTACTTGGTCGTTCATTTTTAGGACTCTCTAGTTCGAGAAAACCGTTGATGGACATCAGCGGTCAGCATAACGTCGCCTCTACGAGCAAGCTGTGCGATACACCTGTTCATATTTCTGGAGGTCTGTCTTAGAACTTAATTTACTAAATGCACTTAACTGTTATTCACCGACTTAACTAACTTAGTATAGGAAAATATGAGCAACTGGAATTTACATTTACATAAGGATCGGTACAATTGCCGGCAAACATCTTGAACCTGCGCATTAGCCGATTTACTTACAAATCACGCTACTCCGCACTCAAAGTTAGGTTCAAGATGTTTGCCGAATACTGTATTTGGCGTTCTATGGTCTTTGCCTACCCCAATGGAATACGGTCGTGAGAATATGTATGTGTGTATAGTCATTCTATTCACGAAAACTTGGTACGATTGGAATTGCTGATTCATTCTGACATGTATGCGTTTTCAAGTCAGACTTGCACTTTGTTGCGTTTCAAAACTGTAAGCCCAAATGCTGTCAAATGAACGCAAGCAAGAATCTACCTTACAGTCAGAGCTCTTAGTCCTTTTAGGGTTCCGTAGTAAACAAGGAACCCTTATAGTTTCGCCATATCGGTCCGTCCGTCCGTCTGTCGCCCGTTTTTCTCAGTAACCGTTAGTACTAGAAAGCTGTAATTTGGCATGAGTATACATGTCAATGACGCCGACAAAACGGTAGAACAAAGTCTTGAAAAAAAATTTTTTGTAGGGTACCTCCCCTACATGTAAAGTGGTAGTGCAATTTTTTTTCTTCCTAACCCCATCGTGTGGGGTGTCGTTGGATAGCTTTTTCAAAAATATTATAAGGTTTTTAAAAACATTTTTTGATTCAAGAATCGGTTGGCGTGGTATTAAGGTTTGAAGTGTATTTTTGTTATGGTCAAGTGTCCCCCCCTGCCAGCTAAACGGTGGCTACTAGGCATGTGAAAAAAATCATGGAAGTAGTATATACGATGAATTTAAAAGGAAAACTATCACAGCTAAGTAGATATTACTAGTTAACGGGTAATAGTCGAACTTAAGAAATGTACTTTGCAAAAACAAACTTTCGTACAATTTCCAAATACCTTAGATAATGTTGTTAATTCTGTCAAAAACATAGTAAATATAAGTTTGCAAACTTTTTAGTCCACATAATCTAACGGGTGGATAACTACGGAACCCTACATTGTGTGTGGCCCGACACGCACTTGGCCGGTTTTTTGCTTGCGTTCGTTTAACAGAATTTGGCCTTAGAGTTTTGTATGAACTATACCTACTGAAACTTTATATTTGTAGCTGTAACAAATAGCGCCATTTTCACTATACAATCGGCCTTTATATTTCAGGACACCGTGTCGCTGAAAGATCGGCAGACACGTACATCACCAAAGAATCCAGTGTGGATGTTGTGTCACCCCATACCCCAAAGCAATCTCCCTTGAAAGGTGAGTTCATATCCACTCGCATTATTTAATTATTAATCTATTACTGAATTGAATACCATTCTGCATACATTGGTCGGATAAGTATGCGCCACCATCGACTTTGTCAAAGATATTACAATGGAATATTGTGTTCATGTACATAGTAGCCATACAATGTCTTTTTTTATTAAAACATGAAAATTCTATCGGTAATTTCCAATTGAAATTTGTGCTATAAAAAAACCAACATTTTTGCAAATCTTTATAGTCCCATATCTGTTTATGTTTTTGATTAATTTGTCTAATTTACTATTTATTGTGATAATTTGACGGTTTTCTATCCATATAACCACACTATGTTATAAATTGTAACATGAGTCATCTACCCAATTTCAGGTGCTTCTGCTTCAGCCTTAAAAGGATTTAAGGCAAAAACTAGACGCTTTATAAAGCAGACTACTAAAATTGCTGCAGACAGTCTCGGACAAACTGCAACAGAAAGGTTGCAAAATGCCCATAAACATGCAAGTCTAGAGATTATACAAAATTTTGCACACCTTAACAAAAAGGCTAAGGCCTTTTTATTAATGCAACTAAGACTTGCGAGAAAAAACAAGATGGCAAGAAGATTTACTTTTGAGGACAAATTATTTGCGCTCGCTTTGATGAAACAAAGCCCCAAGGGATACAAACTGTTGGAACACATTTTTGCCTTACCAACAAAAAGAACTTTGGCTCGGCTTGCCGAAAAAGTCGTGTTTGAATGCGGGATGAACAAATGCACGTTCGATCATATAAAACATACTACTAAAAACTGGGACACGAAGAAAAGATTATGTTCAGTGGTGTTCGATGAAGTGGCGTTGACACCACATCTCACATACAATGAGAGTAAAGACGTAATAAACGGCTTTGAAGAAATAGCAGGAGAACGTAGACAAAAATTTGCTGACCACGCTCTTGTGTTCATGATCAGAGGCATTTGCTCGTCATGGAGGCAAAGCGTTGCATATTACTTTTGCGATGGAACTGTTTCTGCACCAGAATTGGAGAAAATCCTCAAAGATCTCGTTCTAAGGCTTTCTGAGGCTGGCCTGAAACCACTTGCCCTTGTGTGTGACCAAGGTTCCACATTTCGATCGTGCTTTAAAAATTTGAAAGCTACAACAGCTCGGCTACAAACCCCTCACCAAAGGTCATACGGTATGTTAGATTCAATAATGTTTCTTTGCTTTTTATAACACGCTTTGATTACTTTCACTTGCAATACAATAATTATTATAGTCCCACCCATACCACCTGACTTGGTTTTCATCTGACTCAAACAGTGAAACTTACTATTGTCTACTATTAAAGCATGTATGTTACGTTCTATTTCATTGCTATTGGTAGATAGGTACCTTTATTATGAAATTACGATATTCCTGGAATAGCTTCTTTATCTTCCCAGCGTTAGGAATATTATCAGCGATTTCGAATCCAGCTCTTACTCAGATCGTTGTGAATATCATAAATAATTAACCCGCATAGATTGAGGTTCAATATGACCAATAATTGGTTAAGTGTAATTAGGAGAACACGGGAGTTACTTGAAATAGTGTAAATAGTGATCTAAGAATGTTTTATTTTTATTTAAATTATGACTAAAAAAATCTTTGTTGTCAAATATAAGAACAGCATTTTGGGAACGTTACCCACTGGCAGCGGTGTTTTAGATTAGGGTTTTTGTTAGGTATATTTAGGTTAGTTTTATTTTAATTTGTTATTTTATATTTAGTTTTGAAAACCTTAAGTACCCCACATCTTTCAAAACAGGCGGCAATTTGTTAAGAGAGTGACTGTACATTTTTGCCGATTATTTAATAACTATGAAAGATATTTGACTTTTTGTTTATGTTATGTATAGCAAGAATACACCTGCACCAAGGATACAATTTATAATAACTAGCTTTTTCCCGCGACTTCGTCTGCGTAGAACTAGATCATTGAGTTAGAATTTTATTTATATTCTTTTATTTCAGGCGCTTACCTAGTTATCACTCTTCCATACAAACCTACCCCCTTAAGCGATGATTAACGGGATAAAAAGTATCCTATGTTCTTCACCGGGACTCGAACTATTTCCATTCTAAATTTCATCGAAATCGCTTCAGCGTTTTAAACGTAAGGAGGTAACTGACAGACAGACACACTTTCGCATTAGTATGGATGTATAATATTAGTATGGATTTATTTTCACCATCAAAAATTACCATTCTCCGTTTGATGCTCCTATAGATAACAGATTTGTAAAAGACAACAACAATAACTTGTACTCTCTGCAATAGGTTTAATTTGTTTACTATTGATGGCAAAGATGCAGCAAGCTATAAAATGCAAGTTCATAACTCAAACACATTTAGTAAAAGAAATTACATATTTCCCAATTCCTAATATTTTCAGATATATATTTACCTCTTTCTTCAAATTTTTTTATGTTGCATAAAGTGCTAGGTATGATGGTGTAATTCACTCGTGATTGATACGTAACTTAAGCCTGCATTCCCAAAAGAGGTAGGCAGAGCACATACAACTTAAGTTCCAGCAATTGTGGGTTTATAGATAAATAAAATGTGATACTACCCTGACAGGTTGCTTGCCAACCGCCCACAACACCCTAATCCTAACACGACTGCCATGGGAAGAAAGGAAAGGGGGTGGTGCAATTATGTTATAACCCGACACCACACGGGTTACTAAATATAGAAGATAACAGTACCTAAATTATATTTTTAATTATTTTTTTTCAGATACAGTTCATGTAGCTGGACATAACTTATTTATATTCCATGATCCACCTCACTTACTGAAATCCGTGAGAAACAATTTTCTAGACAAGGATGTTCTGTTTGATGGGAAAAGAGGTTCTTGGGAGGATATTTTATACGTTTATGATTCGGATATACAATCAGCCCACACCAGAGCGCTGCCAAAATTAACAGCTGACCATGTGGACCCAAAAAGGGTAAAAAAGATGAAAGTTAAAATGGCGGCTCAAGTGCTAAGCGCCAAAACTGCTGCTTTTCTGTATTATACAGACACTCTTCGTAAGTCAACTAAATTATATTTAATGTACCGATATGATTCCTAACCTCTTAACCGCCGCAAGTCAGAAATGTATCCCGCAATATTCTACTTTGTTATAAATTAATAAGATGTAATTTACATTATCACTCTGACTGCTAGATTAGACGATGGCGGTTAAAGGGTTATCGATAAATAAATTATTGTTATGGGTAGAGTACGGAATATTGGTGGAATTTTGAGCTGCCATGAGGGAGCTCTTAGGAGATGTGAATTTATTACTTATATCATGGAAAAAAATTACAATATAGATGAATTTATAATGTAGTTTTGCAATGTATTTTATAGGTATCCATTAACAAGGAAGTGTAAAATACACTTATATAAAATAGAATTGCTTGCTGGTAATTAATTTAAGTACTAGTATTTATCAAGTAATATCCTATTCTTATTCTTCTAACGACAATGCTGCGAATTAAAAATAAAATTAAATTTAAAATGAATTTACAATCAACAAGGTCTAGTATGTTATAAAACTGTCCCATTTGATTTATTTATCCCCATTTGGAAAACGTATTATCATGATATTTTTAACTAGTACCAGAAAATCTAAACCAATGCACACAAACTAGCAAAATGACTAATAGGAATTTTAACAATTTTAACACACTTTAAGGACAACTAAAAATGCCACCAATATTCCGTACTCTGAGTATTATAATGCTAGTGTTTAATGTACTTTTAATTTTCTGGCTGTACAGTTAATTAGAAATACAGATATCCAATCTTATTGATGGATACAACTTTTGTAGCATATATGCTCTAGTGCACACCGAATAACCGAGCCACGTGCCTCAGTTGCATATCCTAGCAGGCAAATATCATTATATTAATTTAGGTTATTATATTAAATAACCTAATTTGTCTGTATTTTTACCTGTGTTTTGTGTACAATAAAGTAATTACATACATACATTACTTTAAAAAATTGTGACGTCTTAATTATAATAACCGTATATCCAGGCAAGGAAACCTGCTAACTGTACCTAAAATACGCCCTTACCTACCAAAATGATATAACAAAGTTCCGAGAGACCTAAAAGATCTTCATGGTTCAATGGAACATGAACATGGTTCAAAAAAATGGTATGCATTGCTATGTGAACTAAACTTTCAACTAGAGAGTTTCCGATTATTATGAAATTTAGTAATGAGTAATTATTGTTACTTATGTGCATACTTAAATATCTAGAATATGGATGACTGCGCTTATCTACGTTTTAACACCATATGTAACCCGTATTCCGCAAATAAACATTCATATAAGATTTTAATATAAACATTAAGCTTAAGATTTCGTAATTTTAATATAAACATTCATTTTCATTTCATTGTACCTTTCTCTTTTATTTTTCAGACAAGCGACTAAACGCACCCAAAGAAACTATGGAAACTACGGCTGATTTTGTTTTGTTTTTTGATGACTTATTTGACAGCGTTAATGGCTCGCCAGGTCAAGGCCGAGGAAAACTGAGATGTGCTGTCAAAAACAATTCGGCCCACATAGAATTTTGGAAAAAGGCAGTGAAAAAAATAAAAGATATGAAATATATAGATACTCGAAGTAAATTAGCAAAACGGACTGGCCAGCCAAGACTTGTACGCGTCCCGTGTTTAGATGGGTGGATCACCAGTATTAATAGTTTTCTGGGGTTATCGAAATTATTGTTTTCTGAGTACCAACTGGAATACTTTTATCCTAGACTTATAAATCAGGATCCCCTGGAGAATTTCTTCGGTCGCATTAGAGCCTTAAATTACCGCAATGTGAATCCAAATGCAAACACATTCATAAATTCATTTAAATCATTAGCCATTTCTAATATATTGGCTCCGCAATCAAAATCGATGAATTGCGAAGAAGATGACGGCGAGGCGTTAATAGATTTAAGTTACCTTTTCACTAAAAATCAAGATCAAGATGAAAAAGAGAATTTGGTTCCAGAAGATAATTCAAACACGCCGTCCTCGTCTTCACTCGTCCCGTCTCAACAAATCACGAGGGAATCTGCGATTGCGGAGAAGATAAAGGTGCAGACTTCTGCATACACTGCAGGTTATGTGTGCAGAAAAATAACTCATAAAATTGCGTGTAATTTATGCACCAAAACCTATATTGCCGAGGAACGACAGGGGATCCACGAATATATTCAACACAGGGAATACAAAAGATTAAAAAACGCAAATTTAGATTATCCCAATGCCAGGATTTTGTGTTTGTATAGGGAAAGTACAAGTCTGGTCCACAATTATTTAAACAGTAACTGCCACAAAACGAATCTAAAAAAAAATATATCCAAAATTATAAACGAACGGTGCCACATGTCTTGGCTAGGCTGTAAAAGTCATAAAACGCCAGTACAAAAATACTTTGTATCGTTAGTTATAAGAATTCATATACACAATTGGTGTAATATTATAAACAAAATCCTCAGTGGAAAGATAGAAGAAAAATATGTGCTAAAAATGCATCCTTTGCATTTACAAGCTTTAAAAAAGTATAAGAGGCATACCTTAAAGCAAAAAGCTACCAAAGAATAAATGATTGAATAAGATTGTGTAGTTTTTTATTTGTTACCCTTTTTATATGATTTATTTTTAAATTAGTAGGTAATTGAAAGTCATCGATGTTTTTTTTATCGTAGTCACATCACTAACCAATATCGATATCGATATTTTTAAGTGGAACATTTGAAATCCCTAGTACTGTCAAAATAAGTTCCACAGATTACATAAGTTAGCAGCGCCACAGCGGTTCCAATAGAAACTAACAAAAGCCCACTGTCCCATCTGTAGCTAGCTACATAATAGTAATCTGTGGTTACAGCCTGGGAGTTTAATTACCAGCCACGACAAAGGATTGCCGCGTTAGATAAAAAATATTCCGAAAGGGTAAAATATGTCACGATTTTTTTATTTCAATTTTTCGGTCGAATGTTCAACTATTGGGGTGTGTTCATCTTTTGGTTCCTTGACCCTAAATGATGTAAAGCGATCATCTTAGCCCGTCACGTCATATCAAAGGGCCTGCCGCCAACCGAAAACGAACGAAGCACTTGCTAAGAGGTAGATGTTCGAACTTCGTTCATTTTCGATTCGCGGTAATAGGCCATCAGCAACAAAAGCCACCTTTTTGAAAAAAAAATGTGTAATTTTTTATACACATATGAAGGAAGGGATTTTCGGGATCGAAATTCGATACTGATATTTGCCAAGCAGTTCATAGCATAGGGTCTCTAGCTACCACCACGAAGAATCCTCAAGTCAATAAATAGTCGGAGTACTAGGGGAGCTCTTGGCACTGAAATTGTTAAAGTTTTTGTTTCTTGCTTTTAGTATCAACTGTAAGTGGGAGACGGACAATTTCTTTATGTCCGAGATAAATGGCTCATCGCTAATACACTTACCGACAGGTGGAGTTTATAGTCTTTGGGTTCATTACATTATCTAGGTACGTGAACGTAACATTAATCTGTCGGTTAGCTGAGAAATTATGTGTAGGGCTTTAGGCGACTTCCTGACTTGGCGGGGCGGAGGCAGTACGAAATGACAAAAGTGTCAAATGTCAGTGTCAGCTGTCGTCAGTCGACGCGATACAATTTTTTACTACGCCCCTACATTTAAATGAGTGCTTTCTGACTGGCGCGGGATGCGCGGTAGCGGGACGATGCGAAGGCGGTACTGCTCAGCTTCTGCGCATGATATTACTACTGCGCAAACGTAATACTGACAGTATCATGTCAAGTGAGAATCTTTGCGACGTCAGTAAGTTTACGTCAAAGAAGAAAATGTCACATATCGGTCCCGCACCGCCAAGTCAGGAAGTCGCCTTACAGTTACAGCCTGTATTAAGCGCGTCGCAATATACGCAACCGAGGTGTCAACCACACGGCACCTTACCTCTAATGAAGCACAAGGAATCCAGAGTCCCCTTTGTCTTGGCTCAGGAATGCTATTACAACTTGTTTCACCTCACCACTCACCTCTAGTATATCTTGACCTAGGGATTCGCAATAACGACGCTTTATCAGAGGGGTCTGACTTACTTATATAATCCAGTCGATATGTCGTAACAAGTTTGGGGTACCTACTTAGCTGGAAAGTGTTCGGAACTTAATGGTTAGGTACGGTGTTATTTGTTATTCGGGAGTACACTAGGAAGACTAATCCTAAGTTTTCCATCTCGAGGACACTGTGCTGCCTTCGTGCTATAACTTTGATCGGCTGAATCTCCGTTAATAGTAGGCTTGAAAATATGGTACAGCAACGAGCTTTTAGGGAATTTAATGTTCTTTAACTTTGTCATACAATATAAAACAAAAAATTCCCTAGTTTAATAGATATAAGCGAAAATCTGTCATCCAAGTCAGCACAGGGGGCCAATTTTTGAGTGTCGAGCGCTCGACTTTTCACTCGTCATAGTTTTTAGACAGATCTCGAGTGAAAAGTCGAGGGTTCGACTTTCTAGGTAACAGCTAGATTACGAGTAGATATACACTGGTTGCCTAGATGCGGTGAAGCGTTGCGAATTTCGAATATTCAACCCTGGAACGTCTCTAGTGATCTTTCTTAGCATAAATTAAGGCAAGGGTCATGGAAACCGTAATGCAGACAGACATAATGCGTGCCCCGAGCAATCTGCGAGCTAAACAGGTGATATTTATGCGGGATCTTGACAGAGTGATAATTTAATAAGAGTGATGCATGAATAATGCTTAAGATCTTGGGGGTGGAACGTAAATTTAATTTTGACATGAATGATGAGACCGAAAAATATGTAAATGTTTCTGATTTTGCCGACAACTTGAGAGAAGCATTCTCCGTTTGTATGTATAGGTACTAGTACTACTTTGTATACTAGGTCTAGGTACCTGTGTATGTATGACACTTTGTTGTACGTAAGAAAGAAATTTACGAAAAACTAAATCGTTTCTCTGTTATGTTGTGTGTTCATCTTACCCTTACTAGAAAGTATGTGAGACAGGGATGAATAATACAGGTATATATATCCGACATTATAAATGCGATCATCCTAACACTAGGCAGGGCTAGTGAATCTTAGGTACTAGTTATTATAAATGTGGAAGTTCAGATGTTCAACACTCAAGTGCCTTTTACTGCTAGTTTTCATAGCAACCAGCTAGCGCAATAGTATTAAGTTATGTTTTGCGGTTCAACCCATACTATCCATACCTTCTATACTAATATTATAAATGCGAAAGTTTCTGTCTTTCTTTCTGTCTGTATGTTAGTTACTCTTCAGTCTTCACGCTTAACCGTTGAACTGAACTGAAAGTTGGAGATAATTTGAGTCCCGGGAAAGGACATAGGATACTTTTTATCCTAGGGTGGAAGTTTGTATGGAAGAGCGATGACTAGATAAGCGCCTGATATAAAAAAAAGAAATTAAATTCTATCGCGATGAACGAATCCCACGCGGACGAAATCGAGTCGCGGGCAAAACTAGTCTGTTATTAAAAGTGTTTGTCCGTTATATAACACATTATATATGTGACATTTTCATGGCAAAGGTAATATATTGTCGGTATTGAGTTATTGGTACCTCCTTATAGCTGAGAACATTCTCCTTCATATACAAAAAGAACGAGATCGCTATGTTGAGTATTTTATTTTTAATAATTTTTTGAAGTTCCAACATATCATTATACTGTTTTGAGATATTCGAGTTTAAAGTTCGGAAGCCTAAAAAACCTAGTTATAGGTTGAAGTTATGGAGATAGTGGTTGTAAAATGTTTCACATACATTATATTACTCGACAAATCATATGTTGTCTCTAATATTTTACATTTTATAGAAATAATACAAGAATAATGCACGTAGGGTGAAGAGGCAAAATCAAAAATAAAATATTTTGTAAAACTCTAAATCGACAGATTTTCAGCCGGCTTATGTTGATTTCTGAATATGATGTAGGTAAGGTTTATAATAAAAATAATGAAATAACCATATCTCAAGGCATAATTTTTTTAAATAATGAAACAAAAAAAATCAACACTTATATAAAAAATATATAAAATGAACATTGTACTGTTTAATTCTCATAATTTACATTAATTTAGGAATAAAACTAACGATCAAGTGTAATTAAACACAAAAGTAATGTAGTTTTCTATCAAAAAAGTGACTTCAAAGTTTAGTAATTTTAACATGATTTTTGTATGAAAAGTGATCTAGGGTACCACATTGTCGCTATTCATAAGTTTAGAGAAATAAGAATTCCACTTCCATTATTTAACATAGTGTCCGCCCTAGAAGTGCATATATCTAATACAAATATTATTATCAATCAATAACATAACTTATTTTATAAAAAATAACAGTCTTTTCGTCAGCTTTACTGATTTAGATCAAGTTTGTTAGTTTAACATTCCTTAGGGTACCACATTGTCGCCTTATGTTATACATTGTTGTTTGTGTTATTGTTTATGTGTTACATTGTTGCCTTGTGTTATGTTGTTATTGTTTATTAATTTCACATTTTATAAATAAATGAGTATGAGTATGAGTATGACTTATGAGATCAAAATTATTATTAAGACTTATTATATTAAAATTATTACTTACACAAGTAATCATATGCATTTAACATCATTATGAAAATGATTTACACCACTATTTTTAAAAGGGTAACAACACATAAAGCTAAGTGAACGTAACGGGCAGCTGAGTTACGAACTGTCAAGCAAATGGATTTATCATCCATCATCCTCCTAGCGTTATCCCAGTACAGTTGCATCCTGAAGGATGCCTGGGGTCCGCTACCTAATCCCAAGATTTGGCGTAGGCACTAGTTTTTACGAAAGCGACTGCCATCTGACCTTCCAACCCCGAGGGGAAACTAGACCTTATTGGGATTAGGCTGTGTCAAGTGAGTGGGCACCTTGACCGTTAGAAGTTCTCAAGCCGCCCGAAGGCCTCCAACTTGGCTTAACGACTGCTGCCATAGACAGCAACCGGGATCAACGGCTTAACGTGCCTTCCAAAGCACGGGAGCGCTCAGTTAGTAACCACTCAAAGCGGTCACCCATCCAAGTCCTGACCGCTGCCCACGTTGCTTAACCTTAGATACCGCAAGCGGTACGCAGGCGCCGCTGGGCCACGAGCGCTCCAAATGCAAGCAAATGGATTTATATCGAATCAAAATACATAATTTTAATTAAAATTTAGTTTAGGGTTTAGAACATGTGCCTAACTAGTACATCGTGTTAGTGTGGGTGATAAGCGTGACGTGAACAAATAATACCTACCTAGTTAATGTTGTTATTTTATGATAATTTATAACGCACTAGCTTTTGCCCGCGGCTTCGCTCGCGTTAAATGCTCCATACAAACTTCCACCCCCCCCCCTTTTCCCTTCCCTCCCCCCTTTTCTTTTCCCTTCTTTCTAACCCCCCCCCCCCCCTTTTAGGGGGTTAGAAAGAGAAAAAGTAACCTATGTCACTCTCTATCCCTTCAACTATCTCCACTTAAAAAATCACGTCAATTCGTCGCCCCGTTTTGCCGTGAAAGACGGACAAACAAACAAACACACACATACACTTTCCCATTTATAATATTAGCTTGTAAGTATGGATTTTACGTCTGCAATTATTACATATTATGTTTTCTAAATTATATTCTCATTTTCAAAGCAAATAAGTTTTATGAGTTTACTTCAAGCTTATGAGCGACAATGTGGTACCCTAGTCGGTAAACTTTGGCCGTGTTTTTTTCCGACTTTTAGTTCAAAAGTTTAACTTTTTATCAATACACCGTATTATTTTAAGTGTGTAGAAGCTATTTTTAATCGAAACAAATTTTCGCTATTTTCGAGTTGATTGACAAAATCAGTGATATCTCGGAATCCATAAGCGACAAAGTGGTACCCTTGCCCTGATAACGTCACATATATTGTTATTATTATGTATATTGTTTTAACCTGTTTTGTGTACAATAAAGTGCTTACATACATACATACATACATTATATACCTATGCACACATTGTACAAAACAATAAAATGTAAGACGCAATTAGGACTAAAACTAGATAGTCTAAGTTGATACCAAAACGAGATTTATATTTCAACCGTGGAAATTTGACTTACAAGCTAAAATTTTGCCGCAGAAGTAGAAACTTGTTTCCTTCGATTAGAAAGTTGTACGAAAATAATGGATGTCGGGCTGCCGCAATTTCGCTTCAACATTAGCGCTAAAGTCGCTAAACACACCAACTTTAAAATTAATTTAATAAAAAGTGTCGTACCCCAAGTTCCCCTTGGTTCAGGTTGCGACTCGCGAACTTTGCTCTGGCTCCCCTATTCATAAAACGGGTTGCCTCGTTTAAGAGCTTGTCCCTATAACAATTTGACCTCTAAATTCGTAATAACTTTTCATAGACAGAGGTCAGATACATACCTACTGGTCTTCGTAGGCTAGTAAAGTATTAAACGTACCAGACACTAGGAATTATATAGATTGCCAATGCCTATACATTGTGGCGTAATTGTAGCTATTTTCACTATGGGGAGATTACTTTACCATTTAATTCGTATGCCACTAAGACCTCTGCTTAACACATAGCGCCGTCTATGAACACAACGTAGAAGCTCCCAACAGATGGCGCTATGTTTTAAGCAGAGGTCTTAGTCGCATACGAATTAAATGGTAAAGTGATCTCTCCATAGTGAAACTAGCTACAGCAGGCCCATTATTTTAAAATTACGCCACAATGTATAGGCATTGGCAGTCTATACAATTCCTAGTCTCTGCACGTACGTAACTTTAGATTTGCCTGACTAAATTAGCGTTGTCTATGTCTATGTTATGCCGGACCCCGGACCACATAGATAATGGTCGCTTTTATACTTTACCGTGGACGTCCACGGCACGGTAAAACTCTATGGTTTCATTCATAAATAGACCATAGGTGGTATTAATTAACGCGGCAGCGCAGCAGTCGCAACCATGCGGTGGAATGAGATGAAAATATGTTTTAATTTAACGGAAGGTCAGGCATACAGTTTGTAAACATCATAAATATACGAACTTACAAAATGAAGGGAACCAAAGACTAAAACCTCGATGCGGTTTATAGTTTTCATTTAACATTTCAATATACTCCGCGCCTTCTATCTGACAATTTACTTCAGCGTGCGTAACAATTTGAAATGAAAACAAAATAAAGCCAAGTAATGAAAAGAAAATTCCCGTTTTATTCATTTCCACAAGAAATCTAAACCCATGATTGCGGGTGCTCCGCAAGATAGCTAATTTTACAATTCCTTTGCGTTCCTTTATAGCAGTGACGTTTTCAAGTCGTATTTTCCCGCGCAAAGTAGAATATTACGCGGCATTTTTTATCTCGCCGGCTCGGGATTAGCTTCCAACGTCTTATCAAAGCGACACGTCATTAGTCATTACGCAAATATGCGCCGACAGATGAGACGTTTAAGCTTTTAGCAAGCGAGAGAAATGTATTTGATGAGCCATGGTTGAGCCATGGGAACAATTGCTGCTAAAAAAATACATGTAGGGAAAAGTTTGCCTTTGTACCTACTTCAATTTTATGCGACTTGTATGTATATTGTTTTAACCAGAGGTGGGCACCGTTAATCAAATAGTTAACTTGGTTAATCGCAAATAATCCGTTAAAAATTAAGTTAACTTCGTTAAACGTTAAAGCGTTACATTCTGAAAGATTTAACGGAAGTTAATCGTTAATCCGTTAACTCAAAGGCCAGGACGACAATCTAGCACCTCATATTTGAGAGTCGTACTCATGAACCACTCCGCTACTATACATAGGCTCAGGTAAGCACCGTATAATGCGTGATTAGGATACAAGTTTAATATAGTCACACAAATATACCTCTAATTTTCATCACCCGATGGACGTCCTCCTAGTCAGAAAGTGTTGGCGGCACAGTACAATACCTATTCTTTAGGCGAAAAGCAGGTAATTCATTAACGATTAACGGACTTATTGAAGGTTAACGGAAGTTAATGAGTCCGTTAACAATTTTCGGAGTTAACTTCAAAGTTAATCCGTTGAGCGTTTTGTTAACTTCGTTAATTAACGATTAACGGATTAACGAGTTAATGCCCACCGATGGTTTTAACATGTTAATGGACGCTTTTATACTTAAAAGTGGACGTGCACGTCCACGGTAATCTCTTATGATTTCATTAATAATTAGTCTAAAGCCACCATGCCACCATGAAACCATAAAGTTATTTTTAATTTTTAATACTGTTTTAATGATTTTAATTTATTTAGCAATTTTTGTGTTATCATTGTGTGGCCTTACAGGGCGCCATGGCCTGACTATTTTTAATTTGTAGGTATCATCTTTACTGAAATGTACATGACTTATACAATTGTATAAATGAAATGAAATGAGTTTATCGTGGACGTGCACCCACGGTAAAGTATAAAAGCGTTAATTGTCTCTCAGTACTATACTAGGACTAGGTATAATATTTACATGCATATAATCACATTCCCCACTTATATTAAAATCCCCGATAGTCCCGGAAGTAACGGGAATTACAAAGTCAATTCCGAGACAAAATGAAACTCACATTTCCGGGGAAATTCTGGAACTTTCAGGACCGGGATTTCACCAAATTGTTGAAAACTGTATTTGGGCTCGTCATAAATATCTTTGTTATGTAAGTTAGTTCAATAGTTAGTACTATTTATATGTCTAGTTCATAAAATTATTAATCGTGTACAGTTATGACTAATTTACCTTTTTAGGGTTCCGTAGTAAACAAGGAACCCTTATAGTTTCGCCATGTCCGTCCGTCCGTCCGTCCGACCCCCGTTTTTCTCAGTAACCGTTAGTGCTAGAAAGCTGTAATTTGGCATGAGTATACATATCAATGACGCCGACAAAACGGTAGAATAAAATCTTAAAAAAAAATTTTTTTTAGGGTACCTCCCGTACATGTAAAGTGGTGGTGCATTTTTTTTTCTGCCAAACCCCATCGTGTGGGGTATTGTTGGATAGCTCTTTTAAAAATATTATAAGGTTTCTAAAAGCATTTTTTGATTAAAGAATTGGTTAGCGTGATATTAAGCTTTGAAGTGATAATTTTTGCTATGGTCAAGTGTCCCCCCCCCCCCTGCCAGCTAAACGGTGGCTACTAGGCATGTGAAAAAAATCATGGTAGTAGTATATATGATGAATTTAAAAGGAAAACTATCACAGCTAAGTAGACATTACTAGGTAACGAGTAATAGTCGAACTTCAGAAATGTACTTTGCAAAAGCAAACTGTCGTACAATTTCCATTGATACCTTAGATAATGTTGTTAATTCATTCAAAAACATAGTAAATATAAGTTTTCGAACTTTTTAGTCCATATAATGTAACGGGTGGACGACTACGGAACCCTACCTTGCGCGTGGCCCGACACGCACTTGGCCGGTTTTTAATTAAGGTTTTGCCCTAGGTTTTGCCAATAATAATGTGTGAAAATCGTGTAAGTTATAATCCATTGTTTTTGTTAAGTTTGCTTCAATAATCAATTTTCATTAGTGAAGTAGAGTATATCTCCCAATTTAGGCCAATTTCACTACATATGAACAGATAGACAATGTAAACTTATAGCTCATACGCTGACGCACACATAGAAAATGTGCATGTATAGCTCAACACACAACCATGGTTCAGCCGCGCACGTGAGGTAAATGTACTCGATCTATAGGTACTCTTTTTATTCAAACCTAAAAATCCGTATATCATGTTATAATAATAAAGTTCATGACATCTAATATGATTGTGATTCATAATGAAAATGTTTATCATTCGTGTTAGGTATCAATCATCATCATCAAACTTAAGAGCTACGCTCTTGTCGGTGGAGAGATCGCTAGTCTTCTCGGTTCTCTGCCAGTCTTTTAGCGTCCTGATACGACGCGGCACCAATTTTCTCCTTCACTTGATTGAAGTACGTCAATTTGGGTCTACCTCTTCCCCTTCTTCCTTCAATTTTCCCTTCCAAAATGTTCACAAAAAAGGTGTCGTGCCGTATCAGGTGTCCAAACAGGTGTTAGGTATCAATGAAGATGATAAATATTATAGTACCACACATATAAATAAAATATAATAAAAGGATAGGAGTGCGCGATTGGAGAGTGGCCTGGGGAAAATCCAGGGAAAAACTCCGAAACGACCACGCGGCCAGTTTCAACACTGGAATACTTTTTAGAGTTTGCGCTCCAGTGAGATTGGTTGAGCAGCTTCAACCGAATCTGAGGTGTCAATGGAATCGAGCTATTGGGAGTTTTGTCGCTGGTTCACTAAACCTAGCCTAGCTGAGAAAATAGAACAGTCTATATTATTGCACTTGACTGTATGCCGCGGGCGTGATGGGTTGCGAATCACAGGGTGCGACTAAAGCTTGCAGTCTGTGCCAGGGGCGACTCACTCGCGTGTCGTCATCGCGCCGCTCCAAGGTCACCCTTAGGGTGACTGTCAATGCGACAGAAAGTGATGTAGCGAGTGATGCGCGTGCGATAGAAGGAGATGGCAAAGCGTCGGCACGTTTGGCTTGCCTCGCGCGGATTTGTTAACAGTGAGACTTCTGTACGTAGTACTATTACTTATTCTGTGTCTGTACATCAAATTAATATAATATGTATGTCCCAAAAGGACATATATTACGACCCTTACGACCTTAATGTTCGCATATTTTAAATAATTTTGGTAAGTGGTAAGGTAAGGTAAGTCCTAAAAATTTTGTCCCTGTATTGCGTAGGTAAGTACCTATACACATTTTAAATTAAGAAAAAAAGAGATAAAGGTACATTTAATTCGTGACACACACAAGACACGCACAGAACAACATTTGCGATATACAAATACACACAATAACATTATATACAGAACAGTATAATTACCCGGGGATTCCCGGAATATTTCCAGAAATAACGTACAATCCCGTACCTACATTTTGTCAATAAAACATTTCGGTAATTTCAGGGTGACGTCATAGGTTATTGGACTTACCCAAGTGACTGATATATTATATCAGTCGGGTTTATCCAGAATGGCTAGTATAATAATATGTTGTATCATAATCAGTACAAATCACTCTGGTCAGCTGTGCTGTCGTGTTGAGAGTGTGTAGTGAACATTGTCGGCATGCCATCAAAATATGATCAGAACATGGATTTTGGAGTATTCGTAAGTTTTAAATTTTCTTCGAATCCGAAAAACGAATCCTCAAGTCCATAAAGGGTCCGCAACGTGCTTGTGATTTTTCTGGGCATAAGTGTTTATATGCTACGGTGTTTGTTTACGACGAGTGATTTTCATTTAATTATTCATACCTCGGTTAATTACCTAAAACTACAAAATACAGGGTGTTTGGTAGAAAGGTGCAAAGACTTTAACAGGTGATAGACGAGGTCATTTAAAGACATATGGAAAAAAATCTCCACTTTAATATCATGATGTGAATACAGAAGTAAAAAGTCATCAGAACAAATTTAAATTAAATTCAAACACTTCTTTAGTTCCTACCGCTACTTTAAAATTACGATAACTCATAAAACAATACGAAAATCATTGAAAAAGTAAGATTTTTTCATTGTATGGTTGTAAGGAAAAAGTACACATTTTCAAAATATTAAAGGCGCATAAATCTTAGAAACTAGAAGACTTTGTATTACAGTAAGTGTGGCCTAAAATGTCTAAAATGACCTCTTCTCTCACCCCTTAAAGTCTTTACACCTTTCCCAAACACCCTGTATAATAAACGGGACACTAACGGTTCTCATCTATTTAATATTTTTGATTTCAGCAACATAACTCCAATGGCGATGGAGCCCTCAACTACGGGAAATCCTGGCACACATCTATAACCTCCGATAAAAGATTAGAAGTGGAACATAAAATGTGAGTCTGTACTATCGTGTTTCCCCTTTGCCGATCAAGGTCTATAAGAAAAAAATACTAGGTATACAAATGGCTAAAGCCGATATACAGGATGTGGCCTGTCATAGGAGCAAAAAATTAAACAGTAGATTATTATCCTTGCTTGCTACTGTTTCCACATGGTTACATAAAAGTTGAAAAAAAAAATTTTTTTTTGCTCTGTTGAAAATCGTTGTCCTGTATTTTATTACTCTTTTGTAGTAATATTAATTAATAACTATTTTTTTAAACACAATTAAAAAAAAAAACATAAAAAGCCACATAATATCCTGGCTGAATTCGGTGAACTCATGGCGAATGTGGTGAGCCTCAAGAGGAGGTATAAATTTATTTATTTATCGTATGGCATTTATTTCGAACCGTGAGATCTACGAGAAGACAGTACGGTTGCCAGTTTTTTTGTTGCACTTTTAGAACCACCCAGGGGTCACGTGTAGGGGGGTAGCGGTGGGTACTTTCCCTACGGAAGTGGTGCAACTTCGACCCCCCTTTGTCAAGTGAGTGGGCAACTTGACTATTAGAAGTTTTCAAGCCGCCCGAAGGCCTCCAACTTGGCTTAACGACTGCTGCCATAGACAGCAGCCGGGATCAACGGCTTAACGTGCCTTCCAAAGCACGGGAGCGCTCAGTTAGTAACCACTCAAAGCGGTCACCCATCCAAGTCCTGACCGCTGCCCACGTTCCATAAATAATGAATATTTAACTTAAAACACATGTATCTTTCAGATTGCAAGCCATCTTCCCAATCCCAGACCCCGCAGCGCTGTTAGACAAAAGAATGCACATCCTCAGAGCTTACGCGAAGAAAGTAGAAAACGAGATGTACCGTACGGCCAGCTCAGAAGAAGAGTACTACAGCCTGATTGCAGAGAAGATTTACAGGATACAAGATCAACTTAAGAAGAAACGGCGGGAGAGAAACCGGTTCAGGAAGTAGTTTTAATCTTCTTTTTATTCTCACTCTCGCCAATAGTGGCGTTGGCGTCCACATACAGAACTAATAGCCCGCTAAGAAACTAAAGCTTAAGCCACACACAGAGCGGGCGGGTGGGTTTCGCGCGGGAGCCGGCGTGAGGCGGGCGGGAGGCGGGCGGGCGGGAGGCGAGCGGGCGGGCGCGCAAAGGCAGTCTGTTTCTTGAAAGCCGCCCGCCACACGCCCGCCACACGCCCGCCACAAAAAATGATTTTAGTAATAAATAAAATAAAATTAAATAGGTATTATAATAAATGCGTCGTTCCAAATATCCAGATCTGTGACTTGTTTTATCATATCATATCATAAGCCTGGCAATAAGGCTCATTATTTTTCTGCGTCAATCATAGCCTTATTTATTGACAAGTTAATTACTTGTGTGAGCCCTTTTGAAGCAATAATATGTAGTATATTAGTTATAACAGTCCAATGAATACACAACATGTTTGGGTTTCCAAACTTATTTGTAGTGTAGTGTCGTGTTCCCTAAGACGACTTCCTGATTTGGCGGAGCGGCATCGATATGTGACGTTTTCTTTTTTGACGTACACTTACTGACGTCGCAAAGATTCCCACTTGCCGGAATACTGTCAGTATTATATTTGCGCAGTAGTAATATCATGCGCAGAAGCGAACCAGTACTGCTTTCGCATCGTCCCGCTTCCGCGCATCCCGCGCCAGTCAGGAAGCACTCATTTAAATGTAGGGGCGCAGTAAAAAGTGGTACTGCCTCGACTGACAGTTGACACTGACATTTGACAGTTTTCTCATATCGTATCGCCTCCGCACCCACAAATCAGGAAGTCGCCTAAAAGTCTTCTTTATTAATCTATATTGTATTTTTTCGTTTCTTAATTAAACTGTATTGTTTTCTGTATTAATAATTACATAAAAAAATTACGTCGTTCCTAAAAACGTGTCGTTCTATTATGTGAAAGGCTCCCAAAAAACTATACAACCTAAAGCTGCTGATTTGTACTGCAAAATTACTAATTCCACATCAAAATCGTGTTTTGCCGTGGAATATGTATTCTTGCTGTGCAAATTAGTATTTGTTTAATGCGCAGTTTTGTCTCAAAATGTATGAAAACGCTCTCACCGAGTTTGAAATACGCGCGTTCATCGGTTAGCAACAAATGTTATACTCGCTGTTTTAGTTTCCACTAGTGGTCTAGTGACCACCAGAGGCGTTGTTCACGTTTTCATGCCACTTTCATACATTTTGAGACAAAACGCAAACGCGTTCGAATTAGTTAATGTTTCGAAAAAACTTATACTAGAGAGCTACAGGATTTTTTGTTGTGCAGTTAAATATATACTTATATACCTATTTCAAATTTCACACTTCAGCAAAAACAGTATGCCCGCTTACTAAGTTGAAATTCTATCTGTAAGTATTGTTGTATCTGTAAGTTGGACTGCTCACAGCTGCGATGAAATGTTTTGTGAAGTACCTAGCTGAGGCAAGCCCGATACAGGCTGTAATGCTATTTCCTAACCTCATTAGGGAAAACGAGAACCGATAAGATCCATAAACTTTTACTGCCCGCTGTAACCCACTTATAATTTATGTCGTTATCAGAGTGTTTACTTTACGTGATAGTACAATGTTAGGTTTGACGAAAGGAATTAAGGTATGCATAAAAAAAATTAATCCATACTTTTACAATATTCATTTATTATTTTAACAGTCTCCGAGTGGTGGCGTGGCACGCGTCACGTATGACATCCATTTGACAACTTATAAAATTGAAGTTATATTCGTATTTGCTACACAACCGCAGCGGTGAGAAACGCGACTTTCTATCTGTGAGTTCGAAACACAAAGTTTTAAAAAGCCTAATACTTAGTTATGTATGAATAACAGTAGATTTTCTGTAACGGCAATTATCTATAATATAAATATATATAATAGTTATATATAATATAAATATATTATATTATCCCAATAAGGTCTAGTTTTCTCTCCTTGGAAGGTTAGATGGCAGTTGTTTTCGCTAAACCAGGGGATGTACCGGGGACCGAAAACGAAGTAAGTATCACCCTCTCTGTTGCTCCAATATGCAAGTGCGACAGAGAGGCAGATATTTCGTTTTCGATTCGCGGTAGGCCCTCAGGCTAGGAACAGTGAAGAATCAACCTTTAAGAAAGGAGTAACGAAATAGACCCCCGAGCCCAGACTGCGACGGACCCTCGTGAGACTGATTTTACGAAATGGGCTCCCTAACGCGCTGTTTTATTGTAATGTAGGTACGAGATAAGAGGCAAAACCATTAAGGTATGTGATTGTAAGACCAAATCTAATAGAATAATACAATAGAAATAGGTAAGTTTATTCATGACTCTTTAGAATGCTAGTAGTGTGCTAGTAGATAAGAAATAGTACATTACTGCAGAGACCAGTAAGTAAGCCATCCTGGACGAGTATGAGTTAGCCGGCCGAGCCGAAGGCGAGGTCCGGCTATAATACGAGGCCAGGATGGCACTTATGGTCCAGGCATGTATAGTGCTTTTCTCAAAAATAAAACAAGTTGTATAAATAGCGGTAAAAATCATATTTTTCGCCAATTCCACCTCGTTTGATCTAAAACCGTGGGGTCGGACTATCTTTTGTTTATGCGGGCGCGGGCGCTCCCCGCCCCCGCCCCCGCCCCGCCGCACACCCCGCTGCTGCGGGCGCTGGCAGGGAGGCGCCCGCGCCCGCAGCAGCAGCTAAACTTATGATATGTAATGGGATTTACATACTTACTTCCTGGACAGTAGGTGTTACTTCCTGTTACTTCTGGCAACTGTCCAGGATGAGCCACTTTCGGATACTATCTTCACAGATGTTATGAGAACATTACATACTATTTTTGAGAAATAGTTATTTGTTATACCGGTGCAAAGTTGTATTTTAACCGCGAGTGTGGAATTGAAAAATGTGCTAACGAATGGAGACCATGGTTGAACCACGAGCGAAGCGGGTGGTTCGTAAATAGAATCCTGAGCGTAGCCAGTTTTGCAACACACGAGACTTAAGACAACTTTGCAGCCGTGAGTAACATAAATCTTTTCACCTAACTAAAGCGAGGAAAATACTACATAAGAAAGTCAACTGAAATATGTAATATCAGCCTTTATTTTAGGTAGTACAATAATGACACAAATTGGCAGGAAATGGCCACTATCCAAAAATCCAAAACTTTACTAAGAATTGTGTTATCCTAACCAGTACGAAGTAAAAAAATCCCGGCGAAAAAAAAACAATGGCATTGCTTTGTTATGTGTCGAGACATCTCCGGGCTCGGGAGATAAAGATAACGGATTCAGTTTAATTGTTTTGTCATAAACTGACTTCAAATAACTTATTTATACTATACAACAGAAAAGACCCTAACACTAAGCCAAGCCTTCAGGCTGTCACATTTACTCGAAATCCAGAAGGCGACATCGTAAAACTTAACGGTTCACACATAAACGTGGTAATGGAAGGTAACGTTTTATCGCGACACGCTCCCAACAGCCAGCGCGTTAAAGCATTCCTAGAATCCTCGGCAATTAGAATAAAAACTAAAATGACATAATTAAGGTACGTTCGTACGTAAAGTGAATTTTCGGGGTTTGAAATAATAGCTGGCTTGAAAGGGACTAATGTTGACCATAAATATGGGGACGAAGACCGGGATAATTAAAGTAAAAGTAGTGTAGGTTAAAGAGAAAAATTCAAAGGACATCAGCCCTTGCCTCACTCATCCTCGAGCAGGTGCAGGGGCAGGGTAGGGTGGGAGCGGGGCAGGTCCCTGCCGTCAGGGGCGCGATTTCAGGTAACCTCCTCGAGTGTCTGAGCTCTACCAATTCCCCCTCGATCGAGTTGATCCGCCCTGGAAACAACGGCAAGTGATCATTCAGTGAACCCTAAGTGATCGCCTGCCGATGCTACTAATAACCTGACATGGGGGGGATGGGGGGTCCCGCGTCAGGAAGTTCCCAGGCGCGGCGGTGAGGGTCAGGCTAATGGCATTTGTCTTCCCGTGGCCTGTTTGGAGGGCACTGCGGACAGGGTAACCAGGGACCTGTGAAGTTGCGAGGTGGCTGCTCCGATTCCGGTTGGCAGAGGGCCTAGAACCGGATCGGATGCGGCGTGGTTGCGGAGTAGGGGCATTTGTACTCCCGCGGCCTGCTGAGGGGTGCTACGGGGTAGGGGCGTTTGTCCTCTCGTAGCGGTGGTGCACCTGGGTAGGGGTATTTGCCCTCCCGGTGCCGTGAGGGTGTGACCGGAACACCGTGTGTCTGGTGCCAGGCTTCCCCGGGAGTGTGGGGAGGCCGGTGAGAAAAGCACACTGTCCATGCTGCAGTGTGCTTTTTCGGAGAGGTTTCGCTCGAGGGCGAAGGTGCCGATGATGTTGTGGTCGAACGTTCGCCATCCCATGGCATCAACACTAAGGCACGCAAGGGCAGCATCCCAGAGTTTTAGTGGGTAGGCTAGTCCCTTCTGGACTGGAAAGCGCCACATAACCAATGCGTAATTTCTGGTTTTCCCCCGGAGCCTTAGATTAATGAGATTTTTACGGAAGATGTAGAGTTGTCGATCCCGAAAATATGTGTACATTTTCGCCTTATAGCAAAGGTATAAGGTGCAAAACTGTAAACAGTTCTTATAGGATCACTTTGTTGTCTTGTCCGTCTGTCTGTTAAGACTCTTTATCTCGGGAACGCGTAGAGGTATCGAGTTGAAATTAAATCCATTAAAACCATACAGATACCTACTCAGGTACAGTCACTTGAAACTGTGAAAAACTCTAACGTAAAAAGCGTAAAGCAGAGAGTTTAAGGCGCAACTTGGGAGGCATGGCATTACCAGTTTACTTAGACGGTTCATGCGCGGTGCGCGGCGTTAGACGGGTGACGTGAAAGATCGGCGGACGGCGGAACAGCCCATGTTTGATAGGTACTTGCAGAAAAACCTCATAATGTGAACGACATGTTCGAAAAAGTTTTAAACTGAGGTGTCAGTGCAATTGAGCTACTGGGAGTTTTGTCGCTGGTTCACTAAACCTAGCCTAGCTGAGTAGAGTCCAGCAAGAAACTCAGCTAGGCCCGACCTGGGTCGGACTGACTCCACCCGGTGTGCGGCGGTACCGGTCTCAAAATTGGTTTCCACCGACACATTCTCGAAGATCTCACGGTTCTAAATAATTACCATACGATTAATAAATAAACACGGACCCATTTTTCTGACAGCTGAGCCAGCTTCACCGTATTCCTTTCAGCGATGCTTTTTCACACCGAGTAGAACATAAGGCACGGAGATGAAGCAAGTATTAACCCTAAGTTCCTTAATAAAGGCTGGCGTGGCTGTAACATTGCTATAAAGCTATGAACTCCTTATTAAAACTGCTACGCCCTCTCACATAGTACATGAAAGTCAGTAGTTTAGCTTTGTAAAAAGTGTAGGTAAAATATAGCTACATTAGACATGGATGTAGTCAAATCAAGAAAATTTTCTTGTAAGTATTATCTACTAACATATTCATTTCCTAGATTAAGCATAATATACTGCCTCTGAATGTCTACCTCATACTGTAATTTTACTGAGTGCTTTGTGAGTGTTTTCTTTGCAATAAATTTTAATTTAAGCATTAAATTTTAAATGCATTTTTTTTGTTTAAAAATGGTTTTCCATCAAATTTATGATGATTTCGCCAACCACATGTGCAATGCCGTTGTTCGGTAATGACGCCATAACAGTAGGCAACTGGTTTTGTTCGGTAATGGATTCTGCTCGTCATCGCTTCGGGCACGTGTGTTCACCATCGCGGCGACTACCAAAATCCAAAATGCATGTGCCTATAATTCGGTGATTACTCAAACAGTCTCATTAAGTATCAATTGTATATCTCTATGTAAGTCCTAGTAATATCTATTGGCAAACCTTTAATAAATTATTCAAATTATAAGTAAAGGTCTTTTATCTAACCAAACTTTTTATATATAGTTAAGATTGGTTTTCACCCGTATATCGTCGCTCAGTAGGTACCTATTGTGCGTCACGCTCACACACCTGTTTATTTGAAGAGTAGCGGAAGAGTGTACACATTAGTCCCTATTCGTACCGGTACCGCCGCATACCGGGTAGAGTCAGTCCGACCCAGATCGGGCCTAGCTTTGTTTCTTGCTGGACTCTTCTCAGCTAGGCTAGGTCTAGCGAACCAGCGACAAACTCCCAGTAGCTCGATTCCACTGACACCTCAGATTCGGTTGAAGCCGGTCAACCTTACTCACTGGAGCGCAAACTCTTAGAGTATTCCAGTATTTGAACCGCCCGCGTGGTCGTGATCCCCAGGCGACTTTCCAGCCGCGCACTTCTATCGCTATATAATGACAAATTCAGGTTAAGGAAAAAACAATAAGGGAGAGTGCGATTCTGTTTATACTGTGACGTGGTAAGACGTGATGCCATAAACAGCCGTCGGCAGCTACACCGTAGGTGTAAATATAATAAACATTTATGCGAGGGATATGTTAAAGGATTTTCTTAGATAAACACAACGTTTCGCATGTTTTGGTAACTTAAGGACTGTCCAGACTATTTTGAACACTCAGTACAAGTTTGAAAAACCCGTGCGGCTTACGCCTATGGTCTATATATGGGGACCTAGGCAGGATGATAGGATTGAAACGAAAGGCAATCGATAATTTTGAACCACTGAATAAAAAAAATTATTTTCAAAAAATCACTTGATATTAAAATTCTATGTAATCATAGAACTTGGCTCACAAAACTTCACGAGAATCAGTTAATGCAATCCGTATTGGAGAACAAACCAAAAATTGGCCATATAAAAAAGAAAAAAAATATTGTTTGAGCCTGCTCACAAAATTTCACGAGAATCGGTAGAGAAATGCGACATGTAGAGAAGAACATACCATTGAAAAAAAATTTTAATTTACAAAAAAAATACTTGACAAAAAAATTGTACGTAATCATAGAATCTGCTCACCACGTAAATCGGTTGAGAAATGCGACATGTAGAGGAGAATAAACCAAAATTCGGCCGCAGAAAAACACGAAATCATTGATAAACATTTTTTTTTAAATTTTCAAAAGCTGACTCGGCAAAAAAATCTTTTTGTTTTCGAACCCGGGAGCCGATTTTTGAGTTTCGAACGGTCGACTTTTCAATCGAGATCTGTCAGAAAACTATGATGTTTTGTCAGATCTCGAGTGAAAATTCGAGCGTTCGACACTCAAAAATCGCCCCCCTGCTCACTAACTTTCACGAGAATCGGTTTAAAAATGCGACCTGTAGAGGAAAACAAATGGAAATCCGGACATATGAAAGCATTTTTGTCGAAGCTAAAACAGAGCCCTTCGTTTCACTCGGTCAATAATAAATATGATTAAGGTCAAGTGCAAACGCTTGGCGGTCAAGTGAAATACAATGAGGATCCGAAGCAATGGACAAAAACAGACCTCCTTGTTGAGTCATTGTTCGGCATAGTTACCTCGTCCCTACGAAATTAACCCTTTGTCGGCCGCGAACAAAACAAGCCCTTGTTTTGTAATGGTAATGTTCGGGAACTTTCCTCCCCGATAATACAGAGTGGCTTTAGAAGGATAACGCTCAAGTGTCACGAATGATAAGCTCTGTAAAACAAAAGATAAGTCAACTTGAGGCCTATTTTTATATATCGCTTCCGAGCCACATCTGTTTGACTCTCTCGCTTACACAGTACCTAGCCGAAACAAATTGCACATTTTTTTTGCCCCAAGTGTTTAAACTCCAAAAGGCTCAAATATGAACCCGCTATCGAGGGTACTATGTTTGCGCCTTTTGTGGGTTTCCGCCGATTCAGCCGCCGCATTTAAAGTTCAATCTTACATTTCAATTTTGACATTAAAGTTTTAAGAAATAATAAATTAATAGTAGATTGTTTGACAAGGGTCTAAAGTAAGCCATATTACCACGAGATGGTTATTTTCCCGAATGTAGAGAGGGAAAATTGTTCGAGTGGTAATATGGCTTTTAGGCCCGAGTTATACACTCTACTTTTCACTTTGATTGCGAGAAAACACATAAACACAAATTATCCATCTTAAATGAATAATTTAACTCTTGGCGGGTGTATGTCTAATTTGACAGCATGTTTTTTTTTCTAAGGCCAGCACCATATGCCTCGCTATGCGTGTTTGCTTGGCGTATTAATTCTCCTCCCTTTCTTTTGCTATATCAAAAAAAGAGATGCATCATGCGCTTTTTTTTTCTTTTAAGAGGAGTAATTGCTTTGACCATAGACACCGCTTAATCTTTAAAGAACTAAAAAAACGTCTTTCCTGATTGGTCGATTATAGTACAGCTGTGTTCTGGTTGGTTGATATTTTTACCAAATATGTTTTAATCTGTCAAATTACTTTTCTGTGATTGGCGGATTTAATCGGTGAAGTATTTTGATTGGTCAAATTAAAATGTTTTGTAAATCATAAATATGTATACATTTTTTCCCTAGGGCTTAAATGTACTACTTTAGCCCCGCTTCACAAGTCTAATATGACACACTTTTCGAGCATGAGAAGTGAAAAGTATATTTATTTTTATTTAAGACTGTCTTTCTTTTCAGCATAGGCCTCCCCCAGGCTTCTCCATAGTTTCCGATCATGGACTTTGCTCCTCCATGTGGCACCAGCTATTGCCTTCATGTCATCTTTCCATCTTCGTGGTGGTCTTCCCCGTTTCCTCTCTCCTTCTCTGGGATACCAATCGGTCACTTCTTTAGCCCATTTTCTTTGTTTGTCTCTCAGTGTATGCCCGTCTACTTTCATTTTGCCTTTTTAACCGTGTAAGGCGACTTCCTGACTTGGTGGGGCGGGATCGATATGTGACATTTTCTTTTTTGACGTAAACTTACTGACGTCGCAAAGATTCCCACTTGAAGGAATACTGTCAGTATTACATTTGCGCAGTAGTAATATTATGTGCAGAAGCGGACCAATACTGCCTTCGTATCATCCCGCTTCCACGCATCCCGCGCCAGTCAGGAAGCACTCATTTAAATGTAAGTGTCTGAATGACGTGACATGTGAGGTGTCGCGATATTTCCGATGCAATGGCTTGGCCCTCAACCTAAAAAAAACCCATTTCCTCCACTTTCACCTAGGCGGGAAGCCTCCAAGGAGTCTGAACGCTTTCGTGGACGGTACCAAAATAGACCAAGCCCAAAACACAACCTTCCTCGGTTTCGAGTTGGACAAGGGGCTTCAGTGGGCATCTCATATTAAAAAAGTGTGTACCAAGCTGGGGAGTGCTTGCTTCGCGCTACGTCGGCTGGCGAGAGTAGTGCCCAGGGATGTGGTACGCTCTTGTTATTTTGCCACTGTACACTCGCTCCTACAATATGGCGCAGAGCTGTGGGGACGCGCTGCCGACTGGGAGCGTGTCTTTCGCATGCAGAAGAGAGCCATCAGAGCGATTGTACAGGCAGGCCAAAGGGAGTCCGCGCGACCGCATTTCAGGTCACTTGGAATACTCACATTACCTTCGGTGGTGATATTCCAGGTGGCTATGTATGTGCGTTGCCACTTAAATGACTACCCAAGAGGTGCCGACATCCACGGTCGCAATCTGCGCAATGCCGACAGACTTGTAGGAGTGAAGCATAATCTGGCAAAATCCAATAAACTCACCCATGTGATGGGGCCCGTGGTGTACAACCGCCTTCCGGCTCACGTCACTGACGCGCCGTCGCTGACCGCCTTCAAATCGCGACTCAAACGCTGGCTTATCGAGCACACTTTTTATAGTTTTACTGAGTTCACTAAGTATAAGTGTGGTACTTAGATTATTGTTCAATTTATTCCTTGACATTGGTGCTTATTTATTATTACTTATATTATTATTATGACATTTTACCTACTTATTTCATATTTTTAAATGATTGACATTGATTATAATTTTTATGACGTTATTATTGTGACATTGTATGAATTCTGTAAATTGCGACTTTGTTGTTAATAATAATTATTCTATATTATCCTACACGTGGTAGGTATAATGTTACTATTTTCGTTTTAATTGAATTAATTATAATAATATAACTGACTTGTAATATAATATTATGAATAAATGATGATTATGATTATGATTATTATGATTATGATTAAAGGCGTATTAAAAAGTAGTACTGCGTTGATTGACAGTTGACATTGTCATTTGACACTTTTCTCATATCGTACCGTCTCCGCACCGATAAATCAGGAAGTCGCCTAAGAAAAATCTAAAAGTTTTGTTTTCCTTCGTACCTACTGTATATTTGACATTTATTAAATTCAACATGTTTAACAGGGTTGATCAAGTTGGGAACAAAACATATTAAACCCTTATAACAGTGAAAATATTGGGTGGGTTGTTAATTAGTAATATCAAACGACATGTTGGGATCCCTTTTCAAACAATGACAGTTTACGAAGTTTAAGGGTATATTGCGAGCTTGTTTGTTGGAGGGACGGGTAGTGGAGTGAAACGGCCAATTTATAAACAAAGGTATATAACGCATTTTGTGTGTGCCTTCCCATGTGGAAACGAGATTAAGGGTGGGTTGCACCAAAACGCCTGTAATCCTAAGAGGTGTTTGTTAAAGTCTTAAGGTTGTCGCACACGTAACCGCTGGGCACCCAAACGGCGCCGCCCCAGCTCGCGCCGGTCAGTATTCTTTGTTTGACATTTCATACTGCAACGCACACTTTCCTATCGACCCCGGGACTTAAAAAAAATAAAAATCCCAGGAAAATGTAATCTAAAATGGATAACAATGTCAACTGTCGACATTAATTATAAGTAATTTGCCTGAAATAGTAATTTAGATCTATTATAGTTCTCACTGATTGTCATTACTTGATTGTCTTAAGCGGGATGATGGAACTGATGCAATTTGTTAACGATAAAACTTACAATTCATTTATTCATCAGCTAATTCGTCAATGTTGAAGCACGTCTTATAAGGGTTCGGAATTAGAAAAAAAACACACAGTCTGTGTTAAACTGGCCACAGTGAAGTGTGTTTTGATCTGAGGTATGTACAGATGCTTATAGTTTTTCACAAATAAAATCATGCGATAAATGCCATTTGGCATTAAGCCCGCCATTTGTACAATTTTGTGTTTTGTGCAATAAAGTTTAAATAAATAATAATAAGGAAATATTTTAGTGTATTTTTATATTTTACTTTTTATAGAAATATTATAAAATCTAACCTAAGAAACACAATAAATAAGGAAATATTTGGGGAACATTGCTACACAAATTTAACTAGACCACAAATGTAATTATCCCAAAGATGTAATAAGCGTCCAAATACAATGAATACTACCTATTCTAAAGCCGCTACTACACTTCGCTATGCGTGTGCAAATATTCGTATTGCACCTCTCTTTCTATAATGTCGCGCCATAACGTCCATAGAGATGTACCTATGGTGTCAAAGCGTCAAAATTAAAATAATCAAATTTAAGAAAAAATAACACCGATTTCATATTGTTAGAGATTTCATACGGTCTCTAAGAGTCAATGACAATAAAAACTAATCCCAGAGCAGGATGATTGATAGATGTCTCTCGTCAATCCCCAATAAAAAGACACTAGTATTAGTTAATGTAGTTACTAAGCATGAGCAGACCGGACTCCACAAATAATAAATGTTGATTTTAGCCCATGTAAATCGCAAACCTCGTAATTCCAAAAACGGAATTACTTCATACGTTTGCTTCTTTTCTACTTACCTTTCGTTAGTCTCTTTACGTAACCACTCTACAACTTGTCGATTACGTAACGTTTTATATTGAAAATGTCAATTTATGTCACACCTGGCCATAAAGTGGCAATTACCTAAAGTGGGCGACATAAAATTTTGTACTTATCACGGGCGGTGATAAAGAAAGCCTCAGATCACATACTAATCAGTAATCACCCTTGCCTTCGGCTCGGGCGTCAAATACCTGCACAGAGACATTCTTTGTTTTACCGCCCTTGGCAAGTAATGTACCTACTATCAGATCAATCTTATGGACTCGTACGTTTGACATGCTACGTCATCGCCTTGCTGGTGTAAAATAAAAAGGTATGCTCCATCTCAAGTTCGCGTGAAATCCTTAATTGTCACAATCTCGTGAATTAGCGCAATCTGCGCCACTAAATTGGGTTTAATTGGACTTGCCAATCAGAGCGGCTCTTTTTCGACGAAGCACTTAAAATGTCAAGTCACTCTTTTTTCTCGGTCTGTGGTCATGGGCGGATCATTTTACTTTTTGCTTCGTTAGATTTTCATATTTCGTTACAAGATCCAAGAGTAGGGACTTTTCTTATACAACGACGGCGGCAAATAAGCGTACGGTCCACTTGATGGTAAGGGGACACCGCAGCCTATAGACGCCCTGGCCAAGACTCCAAGAGAAATAGTACCTTTTAAAGATTGTACGGATATTTTGTTTATTTTTACGTTAGTGGCAAACAAGTTTTAAGCACACCCGATGGTAAGTGGTTACCCTAGCCTATTGACGCTTTCCTGCGGACTACGTTACCGAACTTTTAAACCAGTACACCCCTTTCTTAAAGGACTTCGGAGAAGATTGCAAGATCGTTATAAATTTAAAATTGAGGTAACTCACTGACACAAAAATACTGTACGGTTCCAGAGGAATTTTAACGCTTCGACTGTGGAATGAACTCTCGCGGTTCTCCCGAGGGACTACTGTATTTTTTAAAATAAACGTGAACACATTTCACTGATTATATAGGACTAGTAGCAAATTTTATGTTAAAAAATCCTTCAGCAATGCAGAGAGGTAGGGCACAGCAAAATGTCATCTCTTGCTCGAATTTGGGGCAGCCCAACTGGGGAAGTACCTCCGCCTTGCAGAAAACCACAGCCATAATAACATTATTTACTATACAAGTGTTGCACTACATGTGTTGTGTTCCTGGAGGTTAGCAAGGTTGCCAGAGCTCCCGAGGATGCACTGTGTTGAGAGCGAGGGACATTTTGTCCCTTCTGCTGTCAACACAGTGAATCCTCAAAATTTATAAAGGGTCGGCAACGCGCACGTGACTCTTTTGGAGTTGCGAGCGTTTATAGGCTGCGGTGTCCGCTTACCATCAGGTGGACCGCACGCTTGTTTGCCACCTTCGTAGTATAAAAAAAAAATGCATTTCAAGTTTTATCTCTTTAACATTCTACTGTAATGCTAGATTATCTGGCCCTTTCTCTGTATGGGGGGAATATCATCGGGTCGGACTTCCACCGTCTAAAAACCCGCCAGTGCCGCCCTAGAGTCCACCTATACGAGTCCCGCCATGTTTTTATGGATGATCGCGACCCCAACTTCGACCGTCTACGACCCCGAGGACCCCCTTCTAGTTGCCTTTTACGACAGGCATAGTATACCGTAGCTGTATTCTATGCCGGCATCGTAGAGACCCTAGTCTGGGATTTGGATGCGATGAACTACATGAAGACCCTGTACTGAGATCGCAGACAGATAAAGCACTACAGATGCATCTCGTTCTAATTAACGTTATCAAACGTACTGTCGCTCGTATCCCAAGACAATATAAATAAATACATTTGTGTATCTTGGTAAAAATCACAGAATTTCTGAGGTTTCAGTTTCTCTAGCTAGACAATTCACTTAGATGTATTTTTTATCTTGCTTGCAGACAATTTTTTTTTACATGTAAACTATGTCGAATTGAATTTATTAGTGCTCGCGAAGGGTATTGGAAGAGTAAGGAAATTTCCGAAACCTGATTAGATGATGAGTTCTGGCCTTTCATTTTGGGTCGTAGTGCCAGCCCAGTTCGTTAGTTATTTTTTTTTTGGCGATTCTGTTTATTAATGAAAGATGAGTGAAATGATGACAGGCGAGGAATAATTCTCCGAGAAAAGCCAGGCAGTGGCTTGGCTCGTCTTGGCGAGGGCACTATCGTGCCCCCAGATATGTGATAGGTAGGATGGAGTATGTACTATGTACCTTCCGTTAACTTCTTTAGGCTAATATTGACTATGGTTGTGATGAAATTGGAAAATGAGCCTATGGTAGTTTCATTATGAATGAGGTCCTGCAGGTGCAGGGTCAATGTACTTTTTCAAATAAAATCTTACGCGAGAAATTTAATTTGAAGTTTAACGGTAACTTTTCGGTATAAGAAAATAAAAACGAAACTGATACCAACTGGATCCAATACCAAAATTTGGTTAAAAGGTTTAAAGTTTTTGGTTAACATCTGACCTTAGATGGCGTAAAACTAGTGCCGAATCTTCGGATGAGATGCCAAAGTCTGTTTTTTATTTTGTCGTGTTTTATGTACAACAAAGCAATAAACGCAATACTCGTACATATATACTTCTGGGACTGTCAACTGCTGGTCCAGAGCAGGCTATTGGTTTCTTCGCAGATGTAGATGCACATGCAGGGCTCCTCACATTTTTTTTCTTCAGAGAAAACTAACGGATGGTAGAAGTGGAATTTATAACCAACCTCGTTTGACGCTCCCAGTCGGATCGCTTTGTCTGGTTACATTATCACGGAATTTTAATTTGTAATACTAGTAATTACAGTTTAAATTTGTATAGCAACTAAAAGTTACTGCGTAGATTGAGATAGCGAGCGACGGAGCTTAGAAACCGCTGATATAGTGTCCAATTGGGGTTGAACGGAAAATCCGCTGCAATTTACCTGTGTTAGGTTAGAGACTGATTTATGTTTCAATTTCATCCTGTTCTGATTTAGCGGAGTATAATTATTACAGTCTACAGTTCTTGTTTACGGGCAAAAAGATAAATTCATGCTCTCTGCGATGAAAAATCGGTAGTCATTTGTTTTATTGCAGATACTTTTAAATGTATTACACCGGGTTGCTACTCTCATTCGGTGGACATTCTTCGTAATGGTTTGAATAAAATTAAAGTACAATTATACTTTAATAAAATTTTATAGATGCTAAAAAACACATCCTGAAACAAAAGTTTAAGTGGGCAGGTCACATAGCCAGAATGTCATACCAGAAATGGACAAAAACAATAACAAATTGGAAACCTAGAGTCGGAAAAAGGAAAGTGGGTAAGCCAATTACAAGGTGGGAGAAGGACTTAATAGAAAAAATAGGAAAAGACTGGAGAGAAAAAGCAATGGATAGAAAAACATGGAAGAATATACAAAGCAAATATTTAGAAGAAATTGATAATGGCGATCCGGAAGAGACCTAGGTCAATATGACCATACGAACATCATATATATATAATTTTTTATAAAAAAAGGCAATCATAAGCAAATGTAGTTCGTATAATAAAGGTTTAATAATAATAATAATACTTTAATATGTTTTTTCGTTACATACCTAGTAGTAACCCTGTATCTGTCCATACTTCACCATAAAAGAAATTGCAACCATTGTTTGATTCCTGAATCAAAAAACTGGTTTCAGCAGTCTACAATTTTTTTAAACGATCTGACATGTCATATAATCGGTTATATTTCTAGCCATATCACAAACTATTATCAAAGCAGGTCGAATAGCGTCAGCGCGTGGTAAATACAGTATCTCTAGTATTAGTTTTTTTCGAAACAAAACACAAACGAACACGTTTACGTAAAAAATAGTTACTACCTAAGGCCACCAGAGGCGCTGCTCGCGTTGCTTTACAAAATGAGACTAAACGCAAACGCGTTCGTTTGTTTTGTTTCGAAAAAACTTATACTAGAGGTTCCGAATACAGAAAATTGGATGCGTACTGGTGGACGTTGACAAATTGTAGGGCAGGTGCCGCCTTTGGACAAGCATGATTAGTGGCCGGGCTCTGGGGTCAATCTGACACTTATGTTTAGCATTCTAAAATCAATAATTGCGCATTCATTGGCGCGCGGCCGGCATTGACGCTGTCGTCGCTATGACGATGATGGCCCAACGTAGAAGGAATAGGATTTCGCGCTCACATGGTCATTTACATTAGAATTACGATGAATAACGGGATGTTTATTTGTGTTTTGAGTTTTGTTGCTAGCGCCATTATCACGGATTAACTAACAATAGTGCCAAAATATCGGAAACGCAAAAACACAAATATGTACATGATAAATATCCCGTTCTTAACCTCTAATCGCCCAACGTAGATGAAAGATGCCATGATTAGACCTTATGTAAATTACTATAAATTATTCTGTAAAACATGGATATATCAGATTGGAATGAGGAATGTAAATGTCGAATCGACCTGTGTTCGCTGTGGATTAGATAACAGTGTTTGTAAAAATAGCCTTCATTGGGAAACTCGTATTGCTTTGGACTTAGGTATCTAGTTTTGTAATATTTCGGTAACATTCCAAAACTATAAAATTTAGTTAGGTAGTAAAAGTAATATGAATTAAGACATAGTTATTGTGTTATTTGTGAATAACAATATAATAATGTAAACAGGAAATAAATGTTCTAATATTAATGGAGATTAATTACTTCTCACATACCTTCACCGTAGAACGTGGCTGACAAAAAATCTGTTGTTCTGTGGCGTTCTTTCTAATATGCGAGTGTGAGTGTGTTCTGTAAGTAAACATGGTTTAAGAGGAGGGGTAGGGCAAGCTCTCTCCATACAAATTTTGTGCAGGATTTACTTCGTTTGTGTTTGCATTAAAGTTATGATTTTTGGTCAGTATGCTTATTTTTCTGATAGCTATTTCGTGATGTAATTTTTTTTTTATTAAATATTTTTTTTAATTTTTAAAATTTTGATTTTTTTTGAAATATTTGAAAATTTTCACATCACGATCTTCGCATATCTAATATTTACAACCAAAAAAATATTATATTTGTTAGTGCCAAAACCGACGAATAAAACGTGCACAAAGTTTGTATGGGGAAGGCCTTGCCCTACCCTGCGCCTTAAATGGAAACACACTGGAAGGGCGTCCGTTTTATTACTATTTTACAAAGTTTTTATTAACCGTTCATCATACCTATTTTAATCAAATTGCCTCTTAAATTCGTTTGTCCTTATCTGTCACGTTGACATTTATGTTTGTAAGAAAGGGACAAAACACATTTCAGAAAGCATAGGTTTGTTAAGTGTGTGAGTATGGGGATAAGGAACTATTTCGTATTTATAACACAAGTATAAGATTGAAGAAGTACTAGGTGTTACAGAATTTAAAATCCCAACCCAACTAAAAAATGTTAACATCCGTCGTAATACTCGAGTCGCGATTTCCTCAAAACATATATTTACAAAACATCCTAGCGAAACTGTTTTCGGCCATTCTCATGCCACAAAGCTGCATAAAGCCCCTGTAATGCCCCGTATAAGTAACCATTTAGATAACGCCGGTAAAAAGTCCTTGCACGAAATTTATTTTATGGTCAGCGTGAAGCTCGCCTCGCTGGAACACCATCAGATATATATCATTATCAATGCGAAGAAGATGCTCACAAATATCTAAACACGACTCTATTGTCCTTTGTATCTCCACTCTGTATATCTCCACAGCAAATCTCATGCTAATCTATGAAAAGTTGGACGCCTAGGCCTGCAAGATGCTCTTTTTTAATTTCCATTCCACATTTATTTGTGGCACAGCATCACGGCGTTCAGCCATGAAGGAAACTATAAGCAATAATTGATTAATCGTTAAAGACATTCTGCCACTGCGATTATTAAAAAAAAAGCAATTTCTCAAAAATAAAACGGAACGGAAATGAGACGGATACAAGACGGATATAATATGACGGAATTTGAATTAAGATTGATAAACATAACCTTAAAAGTATTGAAACGTTAAAAAGTTCATGTTTTCCCGCCGTTCATTTTTTTTAACACAATCGCAAGTGTATTTTTCCACCTAAAAACGCAAATTATTTAAGACACATACAAAAACGTAGCGTTAACAACAGAAAAATACTAGTTGAATTGGCTGAATACGACCGGGCCTGTACTCTGAAATTCGAAATCCGTACTTCGTATAGTGGCGTCCCTTTCACGCAAGAGTGAAAGGGACGGCATGTGCGAAGTATAGATTTCGGAGTAGACACTCTGTTCCGTCTTTTATATGCCTGTTTCTTCTTTTAATAAAGTTTAGAAGTCGACAAATAAATAGTTATATATGTGTCAGTTTAATTTTTGTCTAGCTTACTTTCAGTTTCTGTAAAAATTAAAGTTTGATTTCTTGGTGCTTCTTTAATTTTTTTCATTGCATGTTTGAGAAAAGCGCTATACATAGGTACCTCGGCGTGAAAAGGGGTTGCCAGTCTCGTAACTATCCGTTTATATGTACTCGGCCGGCAACCCCTTATTTCCCGGCCTCTGTAGTGATGTACTAATAAGCTGGGAGTTACTCAAAAACCTGTCTACAATTTCATAAAGTTCATTACGAGACCGCAGCGGGTACTCAGCGTCGTTAGTGTTGTGTTCCACAAAGTTTATGCGTTATGGACACCTGCCGTAAAATTTGTGTTCATCCATTAACGAATATGTTTAGGGGACGGTCGAATTCTTTACAAAGCCGCGTTTCTTCTAAATATAATGCTTATTTACCGAGGAACCGACGCGTCTCCGTTTCAGCTTTAGCAAAATTGCTTCCGTATGTCAGAAGTGAGCGTAAACGAAGTTTAATATTGGTTCTATTCTACTTACCGTATATAACTATGCAAATTAAACCTAATTAATAGTTAACTGTACATAAAAACCATCTGCTATAAATAATTTTATCCATGATGTTCTGATTAGGAGGAGTAACCAAAAACAAATATCATTTAGTGAATGTAATTCCTTAATTACATTTCAACGTGGAGAAAATATCCAATGGGGCCAACATATCTCTACACGTATTCCATTACATTACTGTCTCTTCGACTATTTCTCTGGTTTTCATACATCTTTACTGTAATTAAGTCACGTTCTTAACAATCCGGTTCGTCTATTTCGGAAACCAATTTCAGTTCAGAGATAAAACATTGGTACACGCGGGGGTAAAAAATGTGATATTATAGAGATGTAGGGCACAGTGGAATAGTGTTCTAGTCTAGCTCATGTTTGTATTGTATTGTATCATTCTCACTTGCATGAGAAAGCGAGCGCGTTGATCACATTGAACTATAATTGGGAATAGAGGCTACGAATAATTAATAGTAGCATAGACCTCTCGGGCTGTGATTTCACATCGATTTATAACTTTAATTAATGAAATGGGACTAACAGAGGCTCTGTACACAGCAAACTAGAGCGTAATGAAAAGTTGTTCAAACTAGATATAATTGATTTAATATTTACATTCAATTAATTGGTTTTATATATCCCAGGAACATCCCATATCCCATAGCGTCCGCATTTGACAATAGAAGTTTGATATTTCTCCCACAGTTATCATAGATCTGTGTATGTCTGGAACTACTTAACGATAGTTCACCGTAGTCTATCATAAAAATACGGATATATGATTGGCTAAAAAATGTCATCTTAGGGAAGTCACGGCACTTACGTCCTTTTGTTTGGGCAAGAGAGTTTTTCATTGATAACTCAAAAACCCTTAATCCCATCTTGTTCAAACCAATTTTCGTTGAAAGTATTTATTATTGTACAGCACCTCAATTTTTTTCAGAATTTTAATCTGCATAGTTTAGAAATTAGACCTGGGGCACATTTTGTACGACTTTGGGAGCTAATATTATTTTTAAACACTGACAAATGTTATATCATCTCATATACTCGGAAATCCAAGCCAATACATTTCAACTATAAACTTTGTGACAGTACCCTTAAACGAGTTTCCGAAATCCGGGACCTTGGTATCATCATGGATGACAAGATGACCTTTAACAAACATATAGACTGTATAGTTCAAAATTTTTTCGTAATCTTGGTTTTATCAACCGTATAAGTAAACCTTTCAAATCGACTAAAACATTTAAACTCTTATATTTCTCATTCGTAAGATCTTCGTTGGACTATGGCAGTGTTATTTGGAGTCCATATTTTCAATGTCATAAAAATAGACTAGAAAGTGTACAAAAGAAATTTATAAAAATGTTAAACTTCAGAAAATTTAGTTACTCACTAAGGTATCCAGAATCCCTTGAACGATACAATATTTTATCCCTTGACAACAGGCGCAAAGTATCTGATATGGTATTTCTATACAAAATACTCAACAATTCAATTGATGCTCCCAAACTTGTTTCCAAATTAAACTTCATTAGTCGTAAAAAATTGCCCGCACGCTCCTCACGAACCAAGAATCTGTTTGTCCCAAGTAACCGTAAAAAAGTTTATACTCGTAACTGCTTCTTTTCCCGTGCCCCAAATTTATACAACAAATGTTTCTCACATATAGATCCATTCCATTTGTCACTAAATAACTTCAAAAATAAACTTATACAATGTATGACTAAAGACTAAAAAGTTAAGCATACTTTATTTACTCTTTCCATTGATCTGGTCACATACTAACCTGGAATTTTTTTAGTTCAATTCTAAATACTGACTAACAACTGTTTTTAAGTAACTTTACTTTCTACCTTTAACTACTTTTTTAAGTAACATATATACTGTTTTACTGTTTTTCTCTGTAAAATTACCATAGAAGTACCTACTAAAGAATTTAATCTAATTACCGTGACGTCTATGTAAGCTCACATTTTAGTATTTATCTCTAATCTGTGATTTATTTCACATCTGTTTCGGCACTGTTTGGTCTATTAATTAATATAATGTAAGATTTATTGTACCAGTTATGTAATGACTGTTTGTTGCCAAAATAAAATAAATAAAATAAAAATAAATAATATTCTCACCAACGATTGACTTAAATGGAAAACTTTCTCAGTAACCTCTATATCATTTTTAAAGGCCTATCCAAAAATACATACATAAGCCACACAACTACACATACACATTGAAAAAAAATTTCGTCCCCCGGTTACATGTATGGGGGTGCCCCCCCTAAAATATTTTTTTTCCTTATTTCACATCACATTTATATAGCGGTTCATAGAATACATCTTCCTGTGACATACGGACAGACAGACATGACGAAACTATAAGGGTTCCGTTTTAGCCATTCTGGCTACGGAACCCTAAAAAAAGAGTAAAATGCACAACTGTGGTACTGTCCGCACAGTTTCACTGCTTAGAAAATGCGCTTTTCAAAATTATGTTTAAAATGCCTACATTCTATATATATTTCAAATCGTCCCTTCAAAAGCTTCATTTTGATATCCCAATTGAAAATCGAGTTAGACATAACAAGCGTCAATAACTAGTGATGCCGCTGTATATTTCCGGGACAAATCAAGAGCAAAGTAAACGTAAACTAGTTAGTTTCGCCGAGTTCTTTTTCAATGTTTGCGAATGTAAGATGTTTGGCAACGCAATCAGGGATGACATTCACGAATTCTGTGATACATTACAAGCAACCAATATAAGGCGACTTCTTGATTTGTCGGTGATGAGAAAACTGTCAGTACCTAGTCAGTTTCAACTGTCCGTCAAGTCAGTACCGGTTTTAATGTTCTCTTTATTTTATTAACTGTACTTAAGTTATTATATATATATTGTACTGGGCCTAATACCACAAAAATGTACAAGCGTACAATTTGACAACTTTTCCTACGGAAAATTGTAAAATTTTGTGGAATTGTAAACATGTAAAGTTTCGTTTTAAGCCCTATGCTTTGTTAAGAATGATGGAAATGCGAGTGGAAAATAGTGAAATGAGTAAAAACAGTAAGTAAATTGCACAGTTTTGTAGATTTTCCGCTCGTCAACCCAACTTTATCCCTTTAACTACTGTTCCAGGCTTTGAAACTTTCCTCGCTGCAGGTAATAAACAAATAAAACTGGTGAATGTGGAGGTCGAACAATGATGGTTCCGTACAAGATTTTTTATTATTAAATTCTAATTATATTCTATTATTGGATTAAATTGAATCATATCATAATCTATTGTCGACGGTTTCCTTAACAAGTACTCTAGAAATAAAACGATTGATTGGAATTTCATCGGAATTGTTATGTGTTCAATACATCCCTAAGTTACGAGTCCTTCTCAGCACTCGTGGTCAAGTGGGTCGACCCTTTAATACAGCCTTTCACATATTAACCCTGTATTTCTAAATTTCCGATAAACTCGACAATCCTACTGTGGCATATTGACCTTCCCTTATAAATGTTCCCATTGTCATACTACAAAATGATAATATTAAATTATGACTTCTGAAAAGAAAAACTTTATTACCATTATTCAATTTAAAAAGTGGGAAATTGCTACGGGAAGTTTAAGATGTCACAGTAGGTAGATGGTACATGAACAATATTTAACGGATAATATAACGGGTGTGTGTGTGCACAAACACAGACACACGAAATTAAGTACACATCAAATCTGTGTGCGGAGCTTGTGCTCACATGTATCCAAGTTTTCACGCGAGATGGCTCTCTTTACCTGACATATATTATTATACTCTTTGGGTAGTGGATTCAGCCCGTTGTCGCGAAGAGCATGTGTGTTGACCAACGCGGCGATAGGCATAATCTGTAACGATCTCGTTAACTCAACAAAACATGACAAGACTAGGACGTTTTAAATAAATAAAATAAGCAATAATTAAAAAATACCTATGAAAATTCGATATAAAGGGTCACTTTCATCATTATAGAAACAAAATGATCAAAGATTGCACAATGATATTCAATAAGTCACCCTTAGAAATATTTCCAGTTATGGAACTGGTGTTGGAATGGTCCAAAATAAATAAAAAAGTTGTACACGTGTCAGAACTGAAAATCCGTAACGTAGTGGCAACGGAACCCTAAAAAGTAACTTAATTCCCACTCTTCGTGGCGGCGAGGGCATTTGTCTTCATCAGTCGAGGAGGCAGGTGTGTTTAATTAAGGGTTTATTCCGTATTGGTATTGTGCCACAGCCGCAAGCTACATGTAATGTTTACACTGATCCTTAGTGATTGGGTAGTTTGTACATGTTGCGATTAATAATGCCAACATCCTCCTATTTTCTTGGTAGTGCCCTAGTAGGTATAGTTCGGACACAACTCTAAGGCTAAATTCTGTCAAACGAACGCAAACAAAATTAGACTTAGAGCTCTGACTGTAAGGTAGATTTTTGCTTGCGTTAATTTGACAGCACTTGGCCTTACAGTTTTGTACGAACTATAACAAATTAATATGAAACATACAGTGCGTTACCGGCATGCGGGCATTTATTGGAACTGATAATAATATGTTCTATTAGCAATTATTCCCTTGTCAATCCAAATCATAGCTATGTGAATTACTCGCAAAATATTTTTTTCTAACTCCGCACATTCAATGTACTAGGTGCACTGCTTCAGATAATGTCGTAGTACTTAAACAGAGCATCAAGGGCTGCCACTGTCATTTGTGCTGTGTTATCAATTTACTTCGCTGTACATTGCTGGCTATTTAAATTCGGTTAGAAATTAGGCGAAGTCAAAATACTCGAATTTAAACTTTCGTGAGACATGTTATAACTTTAACTTAACTTTTACTTTAACTTTTGTTTTGTTATTAATACGTGAGTTTTAACCGTTTAGTAAAATAAAGTGAAGTCAAAATTTTGATTTTATAATGAAAACGCATGGTTAGGTTAAGAAACTACGTTTAAAATACCCTGCTTAAAGAAAACCCCGCATCCGCACGGTATAGTCTATTCATTTATGTCCTATCATGTAAACAAACGTGACGTTAAAGTTTTTTTTGAAGATTGAAGAAAATCTTATTAGAAACAATATTTTTCAGTGATATGTTAACTCGGTTGATTTCAATACTTTTCGAGCTTCTTTAAATATATACAACAAATTATATCATCCCAGAGAAAAGTGTGATATGTCTTCAAAGTTCAAGTGTTTGTTGACGTAATGGAACACGTAAGGATGAACAAACTATATATGGCAAACTTATACAACTCCCCCTTCACTCCCTGATGCTTCATCTTCCCCTCAACCCTCAACGTAAAATAGGTACGTGACAATAATAAATAACCGTGTCACTAAGGAGCTTTCACACCTAATTCCAATGCCGCTTTCCTTGCCGAAATATAATAAAAAATAAAAAATAGAATCCTTTATATTAAATGGATTGAAAACAAGTACCTAAACCACACCAACAAAGAAAACAGAAATTTACTTGATTTTCCAACATCGTTGTGTCGTCACAAGCTGTCAATCAGCGAAGTCTTAGGCTGCTTATCCTCCAGAGCTATGCTATGCAGCAATGCTACGTAGCATAGCATAGCTCTGATAGAAATGTACTCTTACTCCGACTCACATTTTGAAACTTTATAAGTTATAAGTCAATGTTAAGAAATAGGTAAAAGTCTTTTGATATCCTCCTCGATGAAAAACGATATTCAATACATCTGTATAATAATGGTGACTGAACCAATATTGACACAGCGAATACTATAAATTTTGCATTTCCTTGAAAAGCATCGTATTGTGATGACGTCTTTATTAATTTTTCTCATGAACTATACAAGCATATTATGCTTGTATAGTCAGACTTTATTACGAGTAAATTGTAAATTGACATGTAAAAGTGCCCTTGTGGCCTATTTGGAGAATTAATGTTTGAATTTTGAATTTAATTATTGCAACTGAACCAATATTGACACCGAAAACACTAAAACTTTAAGTTACAACAATTAGTTTTATAGAATCGATTTGGATGCCACGGGGTGAATAAGTAACATGTTAATCTGACTTTAATTCAATGTGCAGCCTTCAGTTACTCGCCAGATATTGTTTACTATCATTAAACAGACGTTTCGAACTATTTTGGAGGCCTGCCAAAGAGCTTTCCAATTAAAACCAAGCCAAGACCCTTTAGCTATTAATTGGAAACGGTGTTGGTAACTAAACTATATGAGACACCGCAAACAACCCAGTAACCGACAAACATGGGTTGGGTCGGACGCAATAACTATGAGTTTAAGACTACTTTGCAACTTGATAAATCTTGGAGAATGGCGCTGAAACCAAAATTGCATCTTATATTTTACTACTTGTTTCGTAGCTCTTTAAGAGGCCTTACAAGTTTAAAATTTTTTTGATTTAAATTTTTGACAAATGTATTGATAATACTAACAAAGTGATTATAGGATATTATGATTTTAGTAAAGTTTTAGATAGTAACATTGCCCTTTTTTGATTTTATTGTGTGTAGTAGAATTTAAGCGGAAATAAGCAGTTTTTAGCTCGAAAATGGTCGATTTGGAGTGATGTTTGAAACAAAATATCTGAATGAAAAACGCAAGAAATACATTTAAAATTTATGTCATTACGTCTCATTAGTCCTGTTCTAGATAGTAACATTGATAAAATGTCAAGAAACTTGTCAATTTAACAGAAAATGGGCTAAATAGATGAGCATTTTTTACCTTATTTAGACTGTATTTTGTTTTTAATCTTGGCTGTATGTTTCTTCACTAATCAACTTTTACTGTCTGTACTCGTAGGCTACTTTAGGTATGTTAATCTTTTTCCAATACGAATGGTTCTCTTTCTGACATTAGCTAGACGCGCGTGGAAACGAGCAAAACTTTAAATTGTGATTAAGTTCGGATGCGACCAACAACAATAGTCTTCAATCTTACAGGTTAGACCATGAAGTTTGTCAGTGACGTTACTGTCATTGAAGGGGAATGGTCGGTGGAGGGGGAGGTGCGCAGAATTATCGAGGGGGGTGTGGACGACGAACCATTCCACCTGATGGACCTCGGTGAGGTGGTGCGGCGATACCAGTGCTGGAAGAAGCTTATGCCGAGGGTTGAGCCCTTCTACGGTAGGCTCAATTAAACTTAACATCATCAAGCGTCCTGCTGCTGCGAAAAAGACTCCATTCGCAGATTAGAGAAAACGGACAGAGCGGAAATTACACTTCGTCGTTCGTTTCGCGACCGCAAAAGTGTAAAGAGCACGTTAGTCGGCCGCATTCGGCAATCGACAGCTGCCAAGTCGCCGTAGTAGGCGGACAGACTAGTGTAAAGACGACGTTTGTTGGCCTAAGTAGTTTGAAATGAATTCGGCGACCGCATTAGGTGAACGACGCAGTGTAATTGCCGCTTAATCCTCACGCTATGTACGAAATATCAATGTATGTCAAATATAACGCTATGGGCACTTCATGTTGCGGTTACTGTTCCCCATATAGCCTTTAAGTTTAAGATAATTTTAGTAACAAAGTGTGTAGTGTAATATATAATATCTTGTTTCTATAAGTGAGTTTCTGTAATTGGCTCCATGTTTCTATTTAAGAATCCAAATTGTTAAGTCAAGCTGTTGAAACTCCTTGAATCATCATCCTCCTCCTAGCGTTATCCCAGTACAGTTGCATCCTGAAGGATGCCTGGGGTCCGCTACCTAATCCCATTGAAACTCCTTGAATAAGTAATAAATAATAATAATAACATTAATACATTTACTAGATTTGACATGGCACCCCGAATTTTCAATAAACTACCGGCGAAGATTTTAAATTAGAAAGCGATAAAGAATTTAATACTGAGTTAGGTAGAAGCGCTCGTGGCCCAGCGGCGCCTGCGTACCGCTTGCGGTATATAAGGTTAAGTAACGTGGGCAGCGGTCAAGACTTGGATGGGTGACCGCTTTGAGTGGTTACTGAGCGCTTCCGTGCTTTGGAAGGCACGTTAAGCCGTTGATCCCGGTTGCTGTCTATGGCAGCAGTCGTTAAGCCAAGTTGGAGGCCTTTGGGCGGTTTGAGAACTTCTAACAGTCAAGTTGCCCACTCACTTGACAAAGCCTAATCCCAATAAGGTCTAGTTTCACCTCGAGGTTGGAAGGTCAGATGGCAGTCGCTTCCGTAACTAAAACTAGTGCCTACGCCAAATCTTGTGATTAGGTAGCGGACCCCAGGCATCCTTCAGGATGCAACTGTACTGGGATAACGCTAGGAGGATGATGATGTACTTGTATAATTTTTAGCATCTAAGCCTATTATTCCATTCAAGAATATTTAAATAATATTATTTCTTAGTTTACAAGTAAATTATGCATGCGATACAATGGAATTGCTTAAGTATTTGCATTTTCTTGTGACCAAACATCTGGTTCCTTGTATTGTTAGATAATCACTTATTATGTGCCATGTATTAGCAAATACATAACTGATTACTGTTTAGGCCAGTGCGGGTTGGGAACTTCACACACCACCAGAATCTGGAACTGCAGTTTTCTTTAATGTGGAGGTACTTTCCCATTTGGGCTGCACCCATATGAGCGAGATGATGGTCTGCGCTTAACTTCTTTTACCTTTCTTGATTTTGTTTGGCAGCGGTGAAATGTAATGACGATGCAATGTTGATCCGGACGCTGGCCGCACTGGGCGCCGGGTTTGACTGCGCGTCCTCGCAGGAGATCGACCTCGTCACCAGGATCGGTGTTGCACCTGAGTAACTAGCTCAACGTTCATTATGGTATCATTAATTTGAAGGAGAGATTAGCAGGTCAAGTGAGAGTGGAGTCAACGATCTCGCGTCGGATCACCTGTCCCATCCATCAACAGATGGACAGTAATAGATGTTGGTGTTGAGGAGCTTCTTCGTAGCACCCTCCGGCCTCTTGGGTGCCGGTGGCTTCCACTGCGATACGCAGGTCTTATAAAATCCACGAGAAAATATTCCTTGATGGAGGGAGCACGTGCAAGTATAAGAGATATTTGTGTAGAAATCTCGCAAAAGCCGCAATCTATACAAATAGCCACGACCACTCTGACAAGTGTACACGATTGTAAAGAAGAGATTATGGTTTGTTTATGCTTTTGGCAGATCATCGTGTTTGCTTGCTTTTTTTTCTTTTTTGCTCTTGCTGGGGATTTTGAGCATCCACGCATAGTAATTATTTATTAATTGACTATTTCTTGCTGTTTAAAATAAGCACCTAGTGTCTGCTCCATACTTATCTCTACGGTAGGTAACTAGGCCTTGACCCTTCAGATTCAAATTCTTTACTTATAGCATTCGTGTTGTAACAATTAGGTCTTTTCCTTTTAAATTATTTGATTTGAATTTTTACAACTTTTTTACATCACAAAAAACATTGATCTCACTAAATTAGGTTTAAAGTAAGGTATAGCCTCACCTGTGACACGCGAAGGAACGTAAGCGCTGTGGGTAAGTATGTGTTCGACTGTGCGTGCGGCGCTGTCGGTACACGGCGCGTTTGCGTGGATGCGGTCGAATCGCGAGGCGCGACGGCACCCGATCGGAACCAGGCGGGTCTCTCAGGGACGAGGTAACTGGCCTCGGTGCGGGGGGTTCGTGGCCATACTATTATACTATTCTGTGCCCAGGCGCATCATCTACGCGCACACGACAAAGATGACGTCGCACATGCGGCATGCAGAGCGCGCCGGCGTCGTCACAACCACCTTCGACTCTAGCGATGAGCTCGTCAAGATCAAACACATCATGCCGCATGCCAAGTATGAAACTTTTTTGATTTTATTCTGACGCTCGGTCTTTGAAATTCTTCTGTGGATCCTCCTTATTTCTTTCTTATATGTAGTCTTTCTTCATTAACTTGAAGCGATTTTGTTTTGTTTTGTTATTGTTTTCAAATTCAGAGTAGTCAAGCGTTAAGACACATGACTTTTAATTGGACGTCCTGGGTTCAAACCCTCGTATAGTTCGTACATAACTGTAAGGCCAAGTGCTGTCAAATTAACGCAAGCAAAAATCTACCTCACAGTCAGAGCTCTAAGTCTAGTTTCGCTTAAAGTTGTGTCCGAACTATACCACTGGATTTTTCAAAAACTTATGTACGTTTCGTTACACGAAACTATCGTGAAGAAACTGGTCTAATCCTAACAAGGTCCAGTTGGCAGTCGCTTTCGTAAAACTAATGCCTAAGCTAAATCTTGGGACATGGTGCCAAAGACTAGGCTCCTCTAGGGTACAACCGGAAAAACGCGAGGAGTGAGGAGAATAGTATAAAAATATAATTTGAATGCAATAGGAGAATTTCCCTATGCGCTGAATTCCCTTTTGTTGAAAACAAACAACTTTAGCGCTACTGTAGAGTAAAGAAGCAAATGAAATCAACCGTTTCAAGGAATTCACTGCCAGCAACTCATTATGTGCGTTCATCATCATCAGTCGGTCCCTTAATGCTGAGGACCGCGACATCATAACGTATTCTTGTTGACCAGACTGCTCCATCTCTTGTCACCCTCCTCCATCTGTTGACCAGGCTCGTGTCACCCGCCTTATGGATGGCGTCGTGCAGATGTAGTTGCAGGGGTGCAGTGATTTGGGTGCGATTTATGTGCGTTCACGTCAATACAACTGACCAAGGGTCTGTAGCCTGGCAGCGAATGGTTAAAACATGGTTAATACAATTGATTCTAGGCTCGTGCTACGCATAAGGTGCGATGCAAAGGTAGCGCATATATCACTCGGCACCAAGTTTGGCTGCGACCCAGTCAGCGAGGCTCCACACCTGCTAAGAATGGCCTCGGAACTAGGATTGGAGGTGAGTGCAATCCTGTGAGTTTTTAGTCCTGGCTATACGGCAAAATACTAGGTCAGTGCACATAATATGTAACTTAAAAGAAAAATAATAATGCTTAATTCATTAAGCAAACTTACATAAAGAGAAAAACGTAATAAAAAAAAGAAAAAAAAACTAACGTTTACTTTGACCAGGTGATAGGCGTGTCGTTCCACGTGGGGTCGGGCGCGCAGGAGTTTGCTGCCTACGCGCGCGGCGTGCGGCACTGCGCGGCGCTGTTCCGCGCTGGCGCAGCGCTCGGCCTGCGCTTGACTCTCGTCGACATCGGCGGCGGCTACCCCGGACATCTCGCCAGCTCTATACACAAGGTCATTTGCTATCGAAGAGCTAAATAGAAAATAGTTAATTAACTTATTAATATTAAAAATGGGATTGCTCTTGGCCAGCATCTACCCAGGGGGCAAGGATTATTTAAAGTTTTTTTTACTAGGTACGTCAATGGCAAGCAAAAATACAGCCTACCTGATGATAAGCAGACACTGTAGCCTATGGACGCTTGTGATTACACAATAAATACAAGGGGACATTGAGCCTTTTATGTCACAATTCGTTGTATGGACAGCTAGAATATCATGTCGAACACAACGTACCGAAAGATACAGAACGAGTCTCCCGACACAGAACATTCTTAATAAGATATCATAATATGTGCCAGGTAGCAGCCGTGATCAACAAATCCCTGGAGACATACTTCCCGGACGATTGTGTGCGCGTGATTGCGGAGCCGGGCCACTACTTCGCTTGCGCCGCGTCTACTGCCGCTGCATGTGTCTTTGCCAAACGACAAGTGAGGTTATTTCCCTTTTTCTAGATTATGTTACTCAGCAACAGAACGGAGCGTTCGTGGCTCGCATGCGGTATGAGTTTGAGCAACGTCGGCCCAGGTCAACTCTTGGATGGGTGACCGCTTTGAGTGGTAATTAACTGAACGCACCCGCGCTTTGGAAGGCACGTTTAGCCGTTGATCCCAGCTGTCTATGATACCAGTCGTTAACTTGGGGCCTTCGGGCGGCTTGAGAACTTCTAACAGTCAACTTGCCCACTCACTGGACTAGCCTAACCCCAATAAGGTCTAGTTTCCCTTTGAGTAGGAAGGTCAGATGGCAGTTGTTTCCGTAAAAACTACCCACGACAAAGCTTAGGATTAAATATTGGACCCCAGGCGTCCTTCGGGATGCAACTTTACTGGGTTTGTTGTTGGCCTTCTATGCTGCCTCGACCAGTTATTGATCCATAGTAGTATAGGTGGATGTTACTCAGCAACAGGAACTGAAAGACGTACTGGTTTATGATTTATTACCATTGTGGCAAGAGTGAATCAAGCTGGAGGCCTTCGGGCGGTTTGAACTTCTAACAGTCAAGTTGCCCACTCACTTGACAAAGCGTAATCCCAATAAGGTCTAGTTTCCCCTCGGGGTTGGAAGGGCAGATGGCAGTCGCTTCCGTAAAAACTAGTGCCTACGCCAAATCTTGTGATTAGGTAGCGGACCCCAGTCATCCTTCAGGATGCAACTGTACCTACTGGGATAACGCTAGGAGGATGATGTGGCAAGAGTGAATCAACCAAAATTGTCATCGTATACGATCCGTGAATAGTTGGTAACACACAGGAAGAGCGCTTAAAATTGAAACGCTCCGTGACCAATTGACCATTTTGGACGGTTTTGTTCTCTGGTCCAATCCGAATCCACAATCATTCAGATATTGCCCGCCGTTAAAAATTCAATATCGACCAGAGAATAAAGATTTGATACTCAGTGAAAAAACGAGAGTGGAGGAGTCTTTACGCAGAAACTACAGCAGGGCAAATCGTAATTGCAGATCCTAAGTTATACTTAACCGTTATAGACGGCAAAGTTTACAATATTATAACGAACACCAATTCTCAATTAAGTTGCCCTTGTTGTGATGCAACGACATCCGAATTCAACAAACTGGATGTGGTTAGCAGGAAAAATATAAATTCTAATCCGTTACTTTATGGTCTCAGTCCATTGCACTCTTGGATCCGATTATTTGAGTTTTTACTCCATTTGGCGTACAAAAATGATCCAAAAGTCAGAAGATGGAGGGTTTTAATAAATACGGCAGCGTCACAAATTGTGGAAGACCGAAAGAAGAAAATACAAGCAGAGCTTAGGTCCAAATTATCACTTTTAGACGACGTAGTGAAACCAAATACGGGGACCACAAATGACGGCAATACTGCTCGGACAGCATTCTCAGATAAAAATCGACAAACATTTGCAGAAATTCTAGACATAGAGCTGTGACTTGTTGAGGACTTTCATACCATTACCAATATAATTGGTACAATATGTCGGTCACAATGCACAAAATACTGATGCACGGCTGGCAAATTGTCGAGGCGAGCCCTTTACCTATAGGAAAAAATGCTGTCCGAGCAGGCCGGAGAGTCAAGGAATAAATTCTGGCGATACGACAGAGAACACCACACCAGGAAAATAAATAGGAAAACCACCATTCTTGACCTATTCCACCGTGCTCTGGAATCTTCCGAACCCCTGTAGAAATTTACAAAGACGAACACCGACCCCACAAAAGTCATATGTCTTTTAAAACAAATTGCACCATCCAACATGTTACTGAACGACGACAATGATTATGAAAACATAAATTTTCACACCACCTGCTCGTCAATGCCCAATTATATATCATGCAAACCTTACCGAAAGCAAATCATTATAACCCTTGGCTTAAGCCGGGTAGTAATATCGTACTGAATCTCATTATAACCCGCCGGGTAATAATGTGATTTCACTTTTCATAGTTCTTATAGTTCTGTCATTAAAGTCTAATGTCGTGAAGTCCACTAAGCGGCGAGGAGGCGGCACACCAGCTCCGTGTTTTGTTTGGAACGTCGTGTTCGAAACAAAAGACTGCGTCGTCGCCCGCCACGCCGCCGCCTGTAGCGCGTCAAGCGCGTGGTTTTAGTACTGAATATTTGTAGAAAAACATTTTGGAGTTTTCTTATACATTATTCTCATATTTTATTACATTTTTAAATAAAATCACTATGTAATATCCGTGCCTCGGACGTAGGCCTTCCTCCCTTCGCAGCAGTTACAGCAATGTAAATAAATACATACTTACATATTACACAAATCTACCTAGTCCCAAACTAATCAAAGCTTGTACTATGGGTACTAGTCGACGATATACATATACCTATAAAGATAAATATATACCTACTTAAAATACATAGAAATCATCTAAGATTCACGAACAAAATACTTGTGCTCACCACACAAATGAATGCAAGCAGTCGTCGATGTACTAGGTATTAAATACCAAAAACAAGATCCGCGTGAGTTACAAGAAGCTTAATTATACGGAGTAAAACAGATTCTATTAAAATAGATACTAAAATTTGCTGCGATTGACTGATTTAATTCTGTTTTTAGTAGCCTTGGTTTTTTTATTGCCTCGCAAGAGGTGAAAAAAGTAGAGTATACTCCTCGGGGATAAAGCTGTTTTTGTCTTGGGAGCGCTTAAATCCCTCACTACACTCAGGACTCAGTCGTAATTCCCTCGCTTCGCTCAGGAATTAAGTCATTACTCCCTCGCTCCGCTCGGGAGTAAAATTTGGAGTCCTCCGTTACGTTCGGGATTCAATATCGCACCCGTGACATAAAACAGTGTTTTATCCCCTTGGTGTATAATCTACTATTACTCTTATGTTGTAAACAGTCTGTTACATAAGGATTTGGGCGGTGAAGTTTCATGGATCGCTTTATGGATTGTACGGCAATATAACTAACTTATAAATGTAGCTTAACAATACCTGAGAAGTTACTAAGGCTCTTTTTTGCGCAATATGTTATCTTTTAAGGTCTAATGAATATAATAAAGTCTAATTAATATAATATAAGAGAGTCTGATGACCGTTTCTTGCATCTTTTTCTACAATGTTTTGACGACCTCTTTAGCTTAGTTGGTAGTGACCCTGCCTACGAAGCTGGAGGTCCCGGGTTCGAATCCCGGCCGGGGCATTTATTTGTGTAATGAGCATGAATATTTGTTCTTGGGACTTGGATGTTTTCTATGTATTTAAGTATTTATTTATCTATATAAGCATGTATATCGTCGCTTAGTACCCATAGTACAAGCTTTGCTTAGTTTGGGACTAGGTTGATTTGTGTAAGATTGTCCACTTTTTTATTTTTATTTAATGTATTCCGTCTGTTTCCACAGATTATGAAGGACAAGGAAAAACACACAATGTACTACATGAGTGACGGTGTGTATGGTTCCTTCATGGAATCAGCCCTTTGTGATTCGCAGCCCACGCCACTGCTCGTCATGGTAAAATGGACAGAATTTTCGTTTAATAGGAAACGTTTTTTTCCCAAAGGATCGCAGTTCTATCTAACCTACTTTTCTACTTTAATGGGTTCTACACAATGACCTTTTCGCTGTACCTTCCTACCAAAGTTAACATTAAAAAAAAAACATTTGTCTATGAAATTAAAAGGGGATCATTTTTAAGGTTCCAACGAATGCTCCAAACGGAACTCTATTGCTGTAACTCAAGCGTACGTCCGTCCGTCCGTACGTCGTCTGTCACAAAATTTTGTACTGAAGAATATCTTAACTTCCCTAGAATTTTTTTGATAATGTTTATTATTACGTATATTTTAACAAGTCTAATATATTGATAAGTCAAATATGTCATAATTTCGTTCCTATTAAGTTTTAAGACCATCTAAAATTTGCGGTTGGCTCGGAACCCTAAAAGGTTTTTTTCCTATCTAGCCAAACCCCTTGAAGCCTGAACCCAGTTCCCTCTGGGGTCCAACCTGTGACCCCATAGACTGCGTGCTGCATTCAACCCTGCTCCCGCCGCTGCCGATAGGTACTTGGCTGCTCTTCAGGAACATGGGCGCGTACTCGAGAGTGCTGGCTACGACGTTCAACGGGTTCAAAAAGGCTAAAGTTCGATATGTCGTGGATCGAAGTTTATGGTATTTGTTACTTTATATTCCGTAATTTTTTAATGTAGAAAATACATCACCATTTTATTGTACAGTCGACGTCAAAGGTTTATTTAGGTATACTTTTGCAGCTTATTCTACTGTATAAGGCGACTTCCTGATTTGTCGGTGCGGAGGCAGTACGATATGAGAAAAGTGTCAAATGTCAGTGTCAGCTGTCAGTCGACGCGATACCACTTTTTACTACGCCCCTACATTTAAATGAGTGCTTCCTGACTGGCGCGGGATGCGCGGTAGCGGGACGATGCGAAGGCGGTACTGCTTCGCTTCTGCGCATGATATTACTACTGCGCAAACGTAATACTGACAGTATTATAATCAAGTGGGAATCTTTGCGACGTCAGTAAGGTTACGTCAAAGAAGAAAATGTCACATATCGATCCCGCGCCGCCAAGTCAGGAAGTCGCCTTAAGGTGATAAATGTATACATATCTTTGACGTCGACTGTATATTTTGAGGCAAAGGTAAAAGCACAAAGCCAAAAAAAACTACAGTCGCTCTGAATGTTTATTTTCTTTTTCTTTCTATTATTAATTTATTTACCAAGTATACTTAACAAAGACAGTTCAAAAATATTAATAAAATTATAACTGATTAACTTTCTAAAACAGATCCTTGAGGCATTGTCCGAGAATGATGGCAGCATTTCCTCGTTCTATCGCAATGCTTATATCACAATTTCAGTTAGAGTAGATAATTTGTACGCATTGGGACACTATGGACTTTTTTTTTTTTTTTTTGGACCTAGAATTTCGACGCCAAAAGGTATGAAATTGTATCTTAAACTTATTTCTTTTTTAATTTTCAGGTCAATATTAAGGGACACAGCGTTCTTCAGCGAGACAAACGAGCACTCGCTGATTTCAAAGCTCGCTATATCAGAAGAAATTTGAATATTATCTTTCAAGAATAATTTGGAAATATTTTAAGGCAATGCTAAAGTGATTTTTAATTTTATTGTTAAGAATTTTTATTTTATTACTATTACCTACCTGTTAAATGTTCCATAATTTTACTGTAAATAAATATTACTAAAAATATTTTAAGTTTATTTAAACCTTCTAAACCCTTACAGTTTTGAACCGATTGGGATGAAATTTTGTGTGTATATTTGTGTTGGTCCCGGAAAGTTCGATTGAGACAATTAGACCCGGCAGGTGGCGTCGTTTTCGTGTTTTCGTTAAAAAACGGATCTGCTAAACATTTGTGTATCATAGATAGCGTAGACAAACTCTTTGGCATTTGACAGACGGTGCTCAATAAGACATGCGAAGTCACTTGCGGCACTAACATATTTCCATCAAACAAATGGAAGTGGGCGATATTTATTTATTATTGTAAAATTATGGTAGAGTGGACGTAAGGCAATTTAATATATAAATAACTCTTTAATTATAAAATCAGTAAGAAGCTTCAATACATAAACATAAAACGTAATATGTTGTGGAAATATTGGTCGTCACACACGAAACTCGAATTGTAAGCAGTTTACACGCGGCGAACAATTATGAATGCAGAAATAGGTTTACGGGAAAATGCAAGTGTAAGTGACCAAATTACAAAAACACGTGAATATGTCAGCCAAGAACATCGCAACGAACGGCTTTAAATACATTGCGCGAAGAAGGCCGTATGTAAGGCCTTCTTCGGCCTAACACTTTAAGGCAAAGACAGGTGCGCCAGAGAATCCGAAAACTGGCGCAGACTTCAAAGTGTTGAGCACTGACTAGACTACCACAAGGCGGAGTGGAAGATACAGTCGAGTTCATTGATATAAAGGTAAGTATACACTTTTTTACCTAATCGAATACGGTCGCCTACAATTTGAAAACAAAAAATTAGGTAAAAAAGTGTATACATATTTATTACAACACAACACTAAAACACATGACACAACTAATATTAAAAAATTATAATAATTATAAATGGAAACGCCCCTCCTCAATTCCTCCTAATGTTGCCCGAGGCATCGTTCCCAGGACATTGAGGAGGGGCGTTTCCGTTTATAATTATTATTTTTAAATATTAGTTGTGTCGTATACATATTAATGAACTCGACTGTACCTAAAGAGCTACACAGGCGCTTCAACGGGTCCCGTACGGGGCCCGACATAGAGTGCTCGCGTCGGTGAACTGGGTACGTTGCGGGGAAACCGAAGGTTTTGTCTGTGCAATCGCAGACGAAGTTATCATGCATGACGAAGAATTTCTGGAAATATATCCTAAAAGCGTTACCTACTGTCGACATTTGTCGGGCATGCCGCCGTCCAGGAGTGTCACCAAGGCATATCATTTTCGGTTGTGGTCATCATCCTAACGGCAAGTACTTGGACAAAGACAAACAGTTTCCTTTTTTAACCCGACTTTGGCTTTATAGGCCGGGCCCAATAGAGTGATAGGGGCACGCGCTAGGTGAGTGGCCTAGGGAAAATCCAGAGGAAAACTCCAACACGACCACGCCGGGAATACCCTAAGAGTTTGCACTTCAGTGAGATTGGTTGAGCGGCTTCCAGCCTTATGAATAACAGCCCAGTATTTTTATCTCACGAGCGCATAAATCCTGCATGGTTTGAAAATACAATTCGACCAGGTATAGGTGGCACTGCTTTTCCGGGCAGGACGACGTCTGCCGGGTCCGCTAGTATTTATATAAAAACACAAATGTTGTATGCATCTTAGTGGTCCGATCGATGGTACGCTTTATATGTACGGGTCAAAGCCAGACTACTTGCACGAACGAAGCTCACCGACTTTGGCTGGCCGCGTTCGCGCAAGTAAGTCCCACATACGGGCGCATCAGTGCGTTAGGTCAGCGTCAAATGACATCTCACAAGTCTTAGGCGACTTCCTGACTTGTCGGTGCGGAGGCAGTACGATATGAGAAAAGTGTCAAATGTCAGTGTCAGCTGTCAGTCGACCCGGTACCATTTTTTACTGCGCCCCTACATTTAAATGAGTGCTTCCTGACTAGGGAATGCAAACCGGTTAACCGGTTAACCGAAAAACCGGTTAACCGGAAATTTTTGAGCTCGGTAAAAAACCGGTTTTTTACACCACTAACCGGTTTTTAACCGAAATTGTATTTAGTATAAAAAACAACTGCATGGGGAGATTAGAGCGTTCTTTCACCTCCAAATCAGGTTATTTAAGGATGGTAGGATATACGTTTAAAGAAGTTAGTTTCTTTTTCTTACGACTGTGGATAGAGCACATGAATATCATAATGTTAAAATGTTGTTAGTTTCCCATATCCCCACTTCGTTTGAGTCTGCCGCGTCAAAAGCGCAGAAAGGGTTTATGGCCGGGTAAGCCCTATTGTTTTACTTGGATAGTTTTGCTACCTGCTACTATCCTGTAGTAACGTATCTAATCAGTCAGTGCTCAGAGAGGGTAAAAGCAAGTGTGGTGTTTGTGTACTTATTGCGTTGTTTGTTGTGTGAAATTGTGAATATTAAAAATACCAGTTGATGTCTGGAAGTCCACATCTCAAATAAGTAAGTATTTCTTTAATAATACATAGTGCTATTTTTCATGTTATTCTTGATAGTTAATAAGTTATATTCGTTAATAGCCTATGTTATTAATGTTATTTCGCACTATTTTTTATTTTTTTTTATTCATTTCAATGTATATACTTAATGTTTGTTATAATATGTCATTGTAAAAAGTAGGTAGGTACACTAGGTACCACCTTAACTTTGCTGATGCTATACTGGTAATATTACTTTTCATCGCCTCTTATTAAGATATATCTATATATATCCGTATATTATATTAGAATGTTTCATAATTTTATTTGTCACTTGTCGATTTGTTTTGAAGTTTATAAAGATGATGATAAAAACCAAATTCGTTTTATTTATTAGCTTACTTATACCTATTCACATCACTAGAAACATGCCCGGATTACCAATAGAACCCAGAAATAATAAATTTATAGTCCAATACTTCGATTTCAGGTAGTTTGTAAAAAAAACCGGTAAAAATCCGGTTAACCGGTTTTTGTCCAGTCAAAACGGTTAATAACCGGTTTTTGATTTTCACCGGTTTTTGCATTCTCTATTCCTGACTGGCGCGGGATGCGCGGTAGCGGGACGATGCGAAGGCGGTACTGCTTAGAGAATGCAAAAACCGGTGAAAATCAAAAACCGGTTATTAACCGTTTTGACTGGACAAAAACCGGTTAACCGGATTTTTACCGGTTTTTTTTACAAACTACCTGAAATCGAAGTATTGGACTATAAATTTATTATTTCTGGGTTCTATTGGTAATCCGGGCATGTTTCTAGTGATGTGAATAGGTATAAGTAAGCTAATAAATAAAACGAATTTGGTTTTTATCATCATCTTTATAAACTTCAAAACAAATCGACAAGTGACAAATAAAATTATGAAACATTCTAATATAATATACGGATATATATAGATATATCTTAATAAGAGGCGATGAAAAGTAATATTACCAGTATAGCATCAGCAAAGTTAAGGTGGTACCTAGTGTACCTACCTACTTTTTACAATGACATATTATAACAAACATTAAGTATATACATTGAAATGAATAAAAAAAAATAAAAAATAGTGCGAAATAACATTAATAACATAGGCTATTAACGAATATAACTTATTAACTATCAAGAATAACATGAAAAATAGCACTATGTATTATTAAAGAAATACTTACTTATTTGAGATGTGGACTTCCAGACATCAACTGGTATTTTTAATATTCACAATTTCACACAACAAACAACGCAATAAGTACACAAACACCACACTTGCTTTTACCCTCTCTGAGCACTGACTGATTAGATACGTTACTACAGGATAGTAGCAGGTAGCAAAACTATCCAAGTAAAACAATAGGGCTTACCCGGCCATAAACCCTTTCTGCGCTTTTGACGCGGCAGACTCAAACGAAGTGGGGATATGGGAAACTAACAACATTTTAACATTATGATATTCATGTGCTCTATCCACAGTCGTAAGAAAAAGAAACTAACTTCTTTAAACGTATATCCTACCATCCTTAAATAACCTGATTTGGAGGTGAAAGAACGCTCTAATCTCCCCATGCAGTTGTTTTTTATACTAAATACAATTTCGGTTAAAAACCGGTTAGTGGTGTAAAAAACCGGTTTTTTACCGAGCTCAAAAATTTCCGGTTAACCGGTTTTTCGGTTAACCGGTTAACCGGTTTGCATTCCCTAGTACTGCTGCGCGCAAAAGTTATACTGACAGTGTTCCGTCAAGTGAGAATTTTTGCGCTGTCAGTAAATTTACGTCAAAGAAGAAAATGTCACATATCGATCCCACCCCGCCGTCAGGAAGCCGCCTTAGAGTGAAACAGAGAAGTATGACCGCGCCGACATGCCCCGTTTCTATATAGGCATGTGCAGCATTCAATTACACTACCTACTGATATGTATCCGGCTCCAAACATTACACACTTTTTGCGGTCCGTTAAAACTATTGTTAGTAAGAAAAATACCTACAACACATTCGGATCCATAAATAATGGTAAACGGGAAATTGGCAGTGAGAAATGACCCAACGCCGGCGGTTCCAAGGGTCAATTCGACACATGTTTAAGCAATACAATTGATTTCAATGTGATTTCCACGCGTGCTTCTACGCTACCGTGTTGGAAAGAATGCGCGAAATACGTTGAAACCTACTTGGAATTCACAGTGATGTATCGTATTGACCCTTACAGTGTATTCCTGTCAGATTCCCTATTGAGTCGAGATCCTCATATAGGGAGTTATTTATTGTTGGAAATCTTACAAAATATTATCGGTAGGTATACGTGTTACTTCAAATATAACTAAGAAAGAAATCATATTAGAGAGTCACGTTACGTGACTGCAGTCGGGTGTAGTCTTTTAATGTCAAGTTTGTAAGTGCGAGAGGGACGATAGCTAATATTTATCCGATATATATGTACCGATCATCTTAGCCCCTCTGTTATGCTGTTCGGGCCGTATTCAAGACGTTATAATAACAGTAAGTGCTTTTATCTCACGAGCTCCGGGAGTCTCCGGTGAATTTTGCAATTGTATAAAAGACAGAGTTAAATTTTGTTTAAAATGTATGCAAGCTGAGAAACTTTTTTTAGTCAAAATATGTACACTCACCAGTGGCTTAACCTCAAGATTTCAACATCTACAATAAATACGAGTGATACCAATTTGATAGCAATAACACGTGCCCTCGTAACGTAAACGAATAGTTTGCTTGGAAATATTTCGCGGATATTTCTAACGCGCTACACACTGCGGTAAAGGTAGGCATCTTTTGGGCGTGTTCACTTAAAATAGACCATATTTCACAGAACTTAATGTTTTTGTTATTTGTTGCACAGAATCATGAGTAGATACCTTTAATCACGTTACGACACTCATGCAGACGGTCCAGAGAAGAGGCACGTGCGTATCGGTTCCATAAAAAATCTGTTTTTTTTTTTCAATTTTTCCAAAAATGTTTTAACATTTTTTCCATCCCATCTGTTTATTTTTCTAATTTCGGATAGATGGGTCTTGTGTTAAATAGTCTGTTGATAAACATAAAACTCTTTATAGCGAAGGTAAGAACTGGGTATGAAGATTTAAATAGAAGCGCGTTTTAAATTAAAATAAGCGGATTTGAACCCATGACCACGGTGGCTCAATTGGTAGAGCAATGGACGGATTCCAGAGGTCGTGGGTCCAAATCCCACCTGTGGTGTTGAATCTTTCAATTTTCACTTTGATTAAAAAACTAGTAAATTTTGACTTGTAAAAGTGCCATTGCGGCTTAATTTCATAATAAAATTCATTTATTTAATTTAATGATTAAAATTTCTAAAATTACTCGCCAGAATTTATTCGACAAACAGCAAAGCGATGTGCCTCACCCCTCAGTATTCCTCTTGTCCCTGCAAGACCTCGTTATGGTTGGGTAGAAATATGATAGAGGGGCTCGCACTTTCGACTCTACATATTCTTTACCCGGTCCATTTCTCGTACCACTTTCTCCGTATCACTCAGCGGTTGTATTGAGTTACATTCAGAAAACGTTTCTGCGAAGCAAGTAATATCATTTTCTTTTTCATCGAGATATTTTCCGTTGTATCTTGTATTGAATGAGGTTTTGTACAGGTTTCATTTGTATTCAATATCGAGTAAAGGGTCGTTTTTGAGGTCCGGACGGGAATGAAAATGATATAAATGAATGTGCTTGGTGTATTGTTTTCATAAAGGATGATTCAAGCAAGACCGTTCCGTGTCGGGGCCGGACCGCTTTCTAGTACAAGAAATCGACGGACGCGCGTCGGCCGATCATTAATGGAATTGTAATTGATTTAATTTTGATTGAATCGATTTAATTGATTTACATTATTGGAATTGTACCTATTACTTTTTTTGAGCATTTGATCATTTCAAATGTTTCCTACTGAGATGTTGTCATGATTGATTTTGATGCAAATAGCAAAAAAATGATCCCAATTTTCCATTTATTTTCAGGTTTCTCCCGTGTCCGTGTCTATGAAAGTGGTTTAAAAAAATTGGGACACTTTTTCTTTACCAGATGCAAAAGTGCAAGTGACTGAAACTGAGTGTTTCCAAATTCGAAAAAGTTTAATATAAACTGTTGATTGAATATTGTTGTGAGTTATTAACATGGAATATTTGATAATCAAATGCCTGTTAGTTCTATCTAGTTGTCTATATTCACACTGAGAGAATTTAAACCATGCTCCATTACCATCTGTGGAACCACTAAGACTAAGATGCACCTAATGAAATTGCGGTCGACATCTGAATTGTAAATGTTATTATTACTGCTGTGTGCGATTCACTACATTCATCTCCACTTCTATATCTTGACCCCGAGAATTGTAAGCACTGCATGTATTATGCAGGTTAGGTTTAGTTGGGTTTTATTCTGGCGGTTGTCGGAAGACGTCGTGAATAAGTAAGTCCTGAGTCTCAATTCAGTTCATTTGTTTCACATTCTAGTCTTGGGGTCGGAAAGTTTACCCATTATTAAAGGGCGCCACAAAAATGTAGGAATTTTAATGGTTTTAATAATTTAATATAAAATATCCAATGAAAATACATAACCTGACTGGTAAATATTTCTAAAAATCGCTCTCCCTTTCGATTTGATGTTTTTGATGGTATCGTCTATATCGATACCTCGAAGGTGTTTGAGTGCCAATTTTCGCTGAAGTAACAAGAGGGACAGGCCCGGAAAGTTACCATTAAATATCATCTGATATAAATTTAACAGTGGCTTCCCGGTGTAAGATAACACCATAAGGAAACCGGTCTTATCCGAAAAAGATCTAGTTTTCTCCTTGGGTTGTAAGGTCAGATGGTAGGCGCTTTCGTAAAACTAGATAAAGTTTCAAGTAAATTTGGGGTTCCTTTAGAATACTACCGAGAAAACGCTAGAAGAATCCTCCTGAGACGGTAACTTGGCAGAGGTGGAAGCGAGCGCGTGGAACACAGAAATCTGATCAGGATTGGAAGCGATGGATGAAAATAGACCTCTATACCCTTCACAATGGATCGGCTTTGCAATCCTTCCACAGCGATCCGACTGAATAATTGCGGAGATTAAGCTGGGTGCCGTTTCGTGTATGTGAATTGTGAACCGGCAAAGCTTACCCAAGAAAACGTAATTGTGGAGTAGGGGCCAAGTGCGGCGAAAGGACCTCCTTTGAGCTGATAATGAAAATAGTTACCTCTAGTCTACCGGCAAAAAAAAAACAATACCTACATACAATAACATGTGGACGATAATTCGGTAACTGGGATCGGTAGATGACGGATTAAACTTTGCAGTACTTATATACTTTACTTACTCCCGTATACATTAAACTTAACAAAGCTCTGCTAACTAAAATGTGTTTTGTCCCTTTCTCACAAACATAAACGTCATTGTGACAGATAAGGATAAACGAATATTAGCGGCAATATAACTAAAATAGGTTTGATGAACGATTATCCAGGTATACATACATAGACTTCTCCCGGTTGTTGGTACGGACGGTATCAGTAACCTTTCAGCTGTCAATGTCAACTGTCAGTCTAGTCAGTACAGGTTCGCTACGCCGAAGCGATGTGGTAGGAACGCAGTACCTACAACATCCATACCGCCCCGCCTGCGCGCAATATATTACTAATGCGCAAATGTAATACATGCTGCAAGCTTACAAGTGAAGGAATCTAAACGATATCAGCAGAAAATGACGCATACTATTTCCGCCCGCTAAGTTAGAAAGTTTTATAAATAACTCAGTACCGACCTAATGCAAAAATATAAAATAATATGGCAAAAATATAAATATAAATAATAATATATAATATGGTGATGAATATAGGTATCTAAAATATATTTAATAAAGAAACATAAGTGGTAGATTATGACAAACTTAAAACAAAAACTAATCCATACAATTCAAAAATAAAATCACGCAATATGCATCGGCGAACCTGGTTGAAAATATCTCGAAATGGTTAAATTTTCTGGACTTGGCTTGACACACTACCGTGCGTTGCGTTCGTTTGTCGTCCCATTAGACTATTATTTTTGTCGTATGGTATGCTGCGTCAGAAGGATTTAACTAAATACCTAGAGGGTATAATGGCTATACTTGTTCAGTTACTATTTTCATGCTCTATGAATTTAACGTAATGGCTTATATGCAAGTCCAAATACTCTGTTAGCATGTTTTGCTGGAAAATTGCAACTACTATAATGACGTGATGATTTATTTTAGTAAATAAGCGTTCATTATTTTTACCTTATGTAGGTACTTAAAAATATTTCAAATAACAAAAGTCAATTCAAACGTGATATATTCTGAATCAATTCATCAGCTTTAAATTGAAAACTCCCGTGAGTACTGCGTGAGTCTCAGATATTTAAAATGTAATAAACTTTAAAAACGTGAGTGGTCCACGTTTTTAAAGTCGACTAAGGACCACGTACCGACCGAACATGACCGACCGGACCGAACCGAAACATGTCAAGCGATACTCGTTCCAATATTTTCGTTAGTTTTATTTATTGGTCATGACTGTGAAATAATTTAATATTTCTATCGTCTACTACTGTTAGGCACCGGCAAAATGGCATTCTGCCAAGGTTAAACCTCCTAGTCTAAGGTGACTTCCTGACTTGGCGGGGCGAGATTGATATGTGACATTTTCTTCTTTGACGTCAAACTTACTGACGTCGCAAAGATTCCTACTTGACGGAATACTGTCAGTATTACATTTGCGCAGTAGTAATATCGCAAGATTTATAACAAACCAGCCAAGGCAAGTAAAGGATGTAGACACCATAAATAAATTAAACTTTAACACTAACCACAGAATGGTAAGGAGCGCAGTACTCACACATTGTCCGAGAAGAAGTAGACAACACATTGGATAAACAAAAAGCCCTATAAAAATCCCGATCCCAGAAGAAACACTCGAACACTTAAGAAAATCGCTGGAAAGAACGGAGAACGTCAGAAACATCCAAGAACAATACAACATAATAGAAGAGGAGCTTCAACACGTACACAAGAAAATAGCAATGGAAACAAGGAGAAACAAAAACGACAAATTAGGAGAAAAGGCCAGGAAACTACTGCAAGAAAGAGCACACCTAATCATTAATAGAAAAACGAATCGCTCACAAATAGCCTATATCAGCAAACAAATAAACATAGAAATAAGGAAACACAGAGAAAATCAAAGAATAGAGACTCTAACACATTACATAGAGAAATCAGGAGGTGTACAAAAAGCGTACAAACAATTTATAGACAACACAAACTGGCTCCCAAGTTTGACACACAAACCAACTCGAAAACGTATAACACACAGACGTGAAATTCTAGAAACAGCAACTGACTTTTATAAAACCTTATATGATGACGACCAAGACCCAGACCATTGTTTCTCAAGTAAAGATCAGGAATGGGAAGAAAATACCCCCCCTATACTAGAATCTGAATTGGTCAAGGCAGTCATTTCCCAAAAAAATGAAAAAGCACCTGGAGAAGACAATATCACCAACGAACTACTGAAGGGCTGCTTAACAGCAATCGCCAAAACACTTATAAAACTGTTTAATGATATATTAGAAAAAGAACAAGTACCCAAACAGTGGACTAGCTCCAGAATCAGCCTCATATTCAAAAAAGGAGACAAAAATGATATAGGAAACTACAGGCCAATAAGTCTGATGACAAACCTGTATAAGGTCTTTTCAAAAATTATCCTACACCGTATAGAGAAAGTCTTGGATGAAAATCAACCTGTTGAACAAGCAGGCTTTAGAAAGGACTTCTCAACAGTAGATCACATACATACAATTAAACAAATAGTCGAGAAATGTAACGAGTATGGAAACATATACTATTTAGGCTTTGTGGACTACAACAAGGCATTCGACTCGCTGAAACATAAATATATATGGATGGCCCTTCAGACCCAAGGAGTACCAAGCAAATATATAAGGATAATAAGCAAAATATATGCCCAGACTACTGCGAAACTAAAACTGGAAAATATAGGTGAAGAGTTCCAAATCAAAAAAGGGGTCCGTCAGGGAGATCCCCTCTCCCCAAAATTGTTTTCAGCTGCACTAGAATATATTTTCAGAAACTTAAACTGGGAAAATCAAGGAATAAATATAAATGGAAGACTATTGAACCACTTACGCTTCGCAGATGATCTCATTATTATTAGTGACAACCCATTCAAACTCCAAGAGATGCTACAACAACTAACCATTGAAAGTGAAAAGCTAGGACTCTCTATGAATATACAAAAAACCAAAGTAATGACAAATCATGTAAAGCAAGAAATTACAATAAATAACAATAATATTGAATATGTAGATGAATATATATATTTAGGTCAAATTATTTCACCTCAACAACAAACCCGTAAAGAAATAAAACGAAGAATATCAATCTCATGGAAAAATACTGGTCAATGAAAGAAATTATGAAAAATCCAGGATTTAGATTAAAGGAAAAAAGGAAAATTTATAATACATGTATACTTCCCTGTATGGTATATGGCTGCCAAACATGGTCACTTACTAAAAAAGATACTAAAGACTTGGAAACTTGTCAACACAACATGGAACGGAGCATCCTAAATATAAAAAAGCTAGATAAAATTAGATTAAAGGATATTAGGCAAAGAACTAAGGTAAACGACATAACAAAAACAGTAAAAGGGCTCAAGTGGAGATGGGCAGGACACATATTTAGAGACCAGAAAGATAAGTGGACAAAACAAGTGTCGGAATGGTATCCAAGAGAGGGAAAGCGAAAAAGAGGTAGACAGGTTCGAAGGTGGGAGGATGACCTTAAAATAGTAGCAGGAAATGTTTGGAGAAGGAAGACTATGGATAGAAGAGAGTGGAAATCTTTAGAGGAGGCCTATGCCAGCAGGCAAGACGACAATGTTGATGTTTAATAAAGTTTGAAAAATGTAAATACTCAGTCGTTAAATAAAGGCTTATATTATTATTATTATTATATTAATATCGCAAGAATAAAAGACCAAAGATGGACGAAACGCGTCACTGAATGGATAGGTCCTACTGGAAAAAGGAACCAAGGAAGACCAAAAGACCGCTGGATTGACGAAATCGTTAAAATAACAGGAAAGGATTGGATGCATAGAGCACAAGAACGAAAACAATGGAGAAAGTTGGAGGAGGCCTATACCCAGAAAGGGGCCATGCTATAAAAGCAACTCAACATAGATTAGTTTTTATTATGTAGTGAAGAAGTTTATTATGTAGAAGTGGACCAGTACTGCCTTCGTATCGTCCCGCTACCGCGCATCCCGCGCCAGTCAGGAAGCACTCATTTCAATGTAGGGGCGCAGTAAAAAGCGGCACTGCCTCGACTGACAGTTGACCATATCGTACCGCCTCCGCGCCGACAAATCAGGAAGTCGCCTTATCAGATTATTTGCATTTTAGATAGACGCAGAAGACCTTTGCAAATACTGGTGGCGGTACTATTGCTGACTTGTTAAACAGCTTCTGTCTTCTGGCTCAGCTGTCTTGTTAGTTGGTTAATTCTATTTTCCTAGAAAACACGTTTCACTTTAGAACTACTGCCCGTGGTAACACAAAGCAAACTTATACGTACATTTTGATTTTAAAAAGTAGCCAAGCACACTTTTACTCGTTTTTATTTTGTAACCAACAATATTATCTCAATGTTACTTTTAATGCTGACTTTACCAGTGTACCTTTTAAATAAAAGTAAGATTCACATTATATCAATACGTAATCATCAATACGTGAAACGCTTTCTGCAATGTATAGGGGCTTCTATAATCAAATCAACCACTGATCTAGTTAAAGCATATTGATTCAAATACACACCCGAGCGTGCAAATATACACTGTGTATTTGCTTTTGATTTACAAGGGAACAACGTGGTAGGCACGAAAACACTCTCAGCTTGTATAGTATTCAAGTTATTCAATTAGTGATGTTTGCTTATCAGTGATTCACAAGTTGTTTCTAATCCTTGTTCAGAGATTCGTAATAACTGTAACTGATGCGAAACTAGTGACCCGCTTCGACTTCGCATTTATTCCACCATTTACATAGTTCAACCTCTTTATTACCCTAATAAATAATGTAGAATTAAATAATAAATAAATAAATATTTTCTGGGAAATCTTACACAAATCAACCTAGCCCCAAACTAAGCAAAGCTTGTACTATGGGTACTAAGCGACGATATACATACTTATATAGATAAATAAATACTTAAATACATAGAAAACATCCAAGACCCAAGAACAAATATTCGTGCTCATCACACAAATAAATGCCCCGGCCGGGATTCGAACCCGGGACCTCCAGCTTCGTAGGCAGGGTCACTAACAATAAGCTAAAGCGGTCGTCATGAAACTAAATTGAGAAATTCAAACAACATTTATGCGGAAATTTAGCAATTCGTGGTAATTGCTAAAATAATAAGTACTCGTAGACTGGACTGGAGACGATCAATTGCAATTTGTCAATATCATCATCCTCCTCCTAGCGTTATCCCAGTACAGTTGCATCCTGAAGGATGCCTGGGGTCCGCTACCTAATCCCAAGATTTGGCGTAGGCACTAGTTTTTACGGAAGCGACTGCCATCTGACCTTCCAACCCCGAGGTGAAACTTGACTGTTAGAAGTTCTCAAACCGCCCGAAGGCCTCCAACTTGGCTTAACGACTGCTGCCATAGACAGCAACCGGGATCAACGGCTTAACGTGCCTTCCAAAGCACGGAAGCGCTCAGTTAGTAACCACTCAAAGCGGTCACCCATCCAAGTCCTGACCGCTGCCCACGTTGCTTAACCTTAGATACCGCAAGCGGTACCCGGCGCCGCTGGGCCACGAGCGCTCCTGCAATTTGTCAATATATTGAACTTATTTATAGCTATGTTGAATGTACGCAAAAACGGGACCCTATTAGTCCCATTTTACCCTTTGCATACGGAACCCTAAAAACGAGTAATTTGCGGTTTTGTACGTGAAATATTGCGTTTAGGTGCGTAGTTGTCGTACATTTTTAGAGTTCCGTACCAGAAGGGTCAAAACGGAACCCTATTGCTGTTACTCACGCGTTCGTCCGTCGTCTGTCACAAAATGTTGTTCCTAAGAATTTCTTAACTTCCTGGTGACCTATGAACTTGAAATAATGTTTTTTACCAACAAATACTATTAATATATTGATAAATAACATTTTTGAGGTTGGTTCGGAACTCGACTCCCACATGAGCGGTTTTTTTTCTTTATTTTCACAAAAGAATCCTGATGGTGTTTTTCATTCACTTTTAGTCAATAAAAAAAATACGTAAGTACATTTTCGAAACTTTTAAGAGTCATAAGTTATGACTTATAAGTTTTTAGATATGGAACATATTTATTAATTTACTTTTTTCGTGATAATTTGATCGTTTACTATCCATATAGTGACATCTTTTTACTATTAATTCCGCATGTATATTCCCTAATGGTAGCGATACGAGTACGTAGACATACTTTGACCCCTCAGCTGATAAGCGAGTACGAGATTTTGGTATCAATAGTCCCGTCTAAATGTGCAACGTGAGAGCAAGTGATTCGTAACTCTTTTTATTATGGCGGGTATGTATTAAAATAGAATATAATAATATTTATTTAGCACGCATTAAAACAAAATATACATTATCGCGGTTCAGAGAGGTAACGCCGCCAGCGTTTTGGGGTCTATGCCGCAGGCAGAACTTTTAGAGGGAGTATTTTTTTTGTAATTAGTTTTTATTAGTTTTGATATGTTCGTAGTTTTAAGTGATTTCATGTTATTATTTATAATTGTTTCGTTATTCTGTAAAATTACAATAACCACGCCGAAAAAAAAAATACATATAAATATACAAACAAATTGTACGTACCTACAAAAAACTACTAACTAATACTAATAATACTTTTATAATTTTTAGGCAATTTAGTAGGTACCCAAACACTTTAAGGTGGACTTATACTAGCGGGTGACATCAAAAAACCGGCCAACTGCGAGTTGGACTCGTGCACGAAGGGTTCCGTACTATTGTCTATATAAATGGCAAAAAAATCATGTTTGTTGTATGGGAGCCCCCTTAAATTTTTATTTTATTCTGGTTTTTTTTAGTATTTGTTGTTATAGCGGCAACAGAAATACATCATCTGTGCAAATTTCAACTGTGTAACTATCACGGTTTTTGAGATACATCCTGGTGACAGACGGACAGACGGACGGACAGACGGACAGCGGAACCTTAGTAATAGGGTCCCGTTTTACCCTGTGGGTACGGAACCTTAAAAATGTATTTTCCCAACGTTATTAAGTCATAGCTACTAGTATAGTACAAGTACACATAGTTATCATAAATGCTTTTTCATTTTGTGTTGAATAGTAAAACTCATTTACTGTGTAACATATAATATACATATGACATGATCTAGGCATGTTTAAAAAAAGTGTAATTACTGCCACATACAGTGCGTTACCGGCACGCGGGCATTTTTTGGAACTGATGATTAATTTTATTATCCAATAGCATTTATTTCCATGTATTAAATAGCAAATCATAATTATGTGAATTAATTTCCTAACTCCGCACGTTTAATATGCACTGCTTAAGATAACGGCGTAGTAAACATAATATTATGGGCTAACATTTGTACTGAGTTGTCTATTTGCTTTGCTGGCAATTAAAATTTAATTAGAAATTATGTGAAGTTCAGTCGAAATTTAAATTTTATAATGAAATTAAGCGCGTGGTTAGTTTAAGAAACTAGTTTAAATACCCTACTTAAAGAAAGGCCCGCATGCCGGTAACACACGGTATTAAATAATTGGATTTTCTCTGATCAAAAGGGAGGATTTACTGACTACAGAAAAATCCATTGTGTTTTAATTAAAGTTATGAATAATTTAATAACCGGGCAAGTATGGATCTGAGTCGCACGCCGAGGGTTTATTTCAATCTTAATTTATAAAAGTTCGGTGTTGAATGAAACTAAAAGAAGTATGATTATATTTTTTCCTTTTTATGTTCCATCAATATCATACAGGGTGGTTTTCGATAATTTTGTACAATACAAGTATTAGAAGGAGTGAAATCTCATCAAATTTTATTACTAAAACTGTTTTTTAATTTTAGTATAGGCGATTAGTCTTTTGTTGAACATGAAGATCAAAAGTTATAGTCTCAAATAAAAAAGTATAAAATAATGACTAAAAATTAGTTTTACCGAAACAGCTGGCTGATATTTCACACCTTTTAAAATTTACAGTTATCGAAAACCAGCCTGTGTATATAAATATAATAATTTTAAAATATTCGTTAGGTATAAACATCAGACATAAGAATGAGGAAAGTGTTTTATAACATTTTCCTTCATAAATCGTAAATTAACCACTAATAAAAATGAATGAATTTTTGAGGCCAAATTCCAATAAATGTTTAAATATTTGATATCATTTATAGGTAAATAAATTGTTGTGACAGATATACAGACAGAGTTACACCATTAAGGGTTCCGTCGTTAGCGTTTGGTACAGAATCCTAAAACCGTAATTGGGTAATTGGAAAAAGTTAAGTGTCATACTGAAACATGTTTGATCACCATAATTAAAGCACACTGGAATTCCCCAGAGCGGACTTTCTTTTGATCTCGAAAAGTCCAAAACACAACAAATAATATATTATGTAATGTTTCCTTTTCATAACTGAAGTATTTTCTTCGCAGTTGCGAAAATAAGAAGCGTGTCAGTGATCAAAGAAGCTCTAGAGGTCCACTTTGAAAATGAGAAAACAATTACATTCGAAGACTGTTGGCTTCGGGACCACTGTAGGTAGGTTAAGTTATGTTTTTCATATATAAATAATAGTGTTTAGGGAAGATTGTTGTAATGGGTCAGTGATCAAAGAATCTGTAGCCATTTAACGTTTGTTACCATGTAACATTTGATATACTTGCAATCGTTGGATGGTGCAAGCAATTTCTGAAAAGTTACGTAATTTTCCTTAAATGTGAAACATTTCAGCTGTAGAAACTGTTACTAAAAGTTAACGTAACATTTTAAATTTCAATTCAGGTGTTGAAACCTTTCCTTCATCATTACTTTAACTGGTCAAACGTCAAGTACTGAGCAGTCTAAATTCAAGATTTTTTGCTATAAGCTAATAAAAATATTAATAAGAAATATTACAATAACTGACGGCTTAGTAACATAACCAGAAAGCAATATCAACTTAACTGAATTTTAAAGGAAACTTTCACTTTGGAAAGCTTTACCCGCGACGTGCAAGCCTCCCTTAATATGCATTGATGGACACTAGGCTGGTATGGTCCAATAATTTCATTTTGCGATTTCCGGTTTAAATAAAAATAAATAATAAATATTTGTGGACAATCTTACACAAATCAACCTAGTCCCAAACTAAGCAAAGCTTGTACTATGGGTACTAAGCGACGATATACATACTTATAACACCCTTTCTATCTTTTGCTGATCCTACTCATTTAAAATCCTAAAATATTGACCCCCTAATCGTAGTAGAAGTTGGTGATAATAGGAGTACAAGAACTGTATGATTTGGTGTTTTTGTTAGGTATTGCAATCGTTAGATGGTGCAAGCAATTTCTGAAAAGTTACGTAATTTTCCTTAAATGTGAAACATTTCAGCTGTAGAAACTGTTACTGAAAGTTAACGTAGCATTTTAAATTTCAATTCAGGTGTTGAATCCTTTCCTTCATCATTACTTTAACTGGTCAAACGTCAAGTAATGAGCTGACTAAATTCAAGATTTTTTTGCTATAAGCTAATAAAAAATATTAATAAGAAATATTACAATAACTGACGGCTTAGTAACATAACCAGAAAGCAATATCAACTTAAATGAATTTTAAAGGAAACTTTCACTTTGGAAAGCTTTACCCGCGACGTGCAAGCCTCCTTTAATATGCATTGATGGACACTAGGCTGGTATGGTCCAATAACTTCATTTTGCGATTTCCGGTTTAAATAAAAATAAATAATAAATATTTGTGGACAATCTTACACAAATAAACCTAGTCCCAAACTAAGCAAAGCTTGTACTATGGTAACTAAGCGACGATATACATACTTATAACACCCTTTCTATCTGTTGCTGATCCTACTCATTTAAAATCCTAAAATATTGACCCCCTAATCGTAGTAGAAGTTGGTGATAATAGGAGTACAAGAACTGTATGATTTGGTGTTTTTGTTAGGTACTCATAAACAACTAGTCTTTTAGTAAAATTTGTCCCATAGAAATGAAATTGACGAGGTTTTTTTTCAGATGCAATTGATGGAGAGTTGTTTAGTCGGCCGAAAAATGCTTAACCGGCCCTTTGAGAAGAATCCTTTGAGGCGGGAAAGTCCTCTTTTGTTCCTGCTGGATTTCAGAATCTGGAGCTTTTTTATTATTAAACTTTCATTGAACGTCTAGACAAAACCTTCAACATTATCATCAGCATCTTAAAGTACAACCTATTAAGACCAACTTCTAGAGTCTGGCTACGTTAACTCTACCTAGCAAATGAACTGTCAAACAAATATAATTTGGCAACACTGTCACGGAAATGTGACGTGTGAGGTAGTGTTGCCAAACCAAATATTTGTTTGACAGTTCATTTGCTTGGTAGAGTTAAAGTAGCCAAACTATACTACGATTAGGGGGTCAATAATTTTAGGATGTTAAATGTGTAGGCATAAGCAACAGATAGAACGGGTGTTCAAATCGGAAATCGCAAAAATGAAATTTTTGGACCACCCTTATGGACACTGACGCAACGGGATTACGCCCTGGCTGTCAGTGTCCATAAATATGTCAACCGAAAATTGCGAAAACGTAATTTGTATTCCTAATAGTTGTCAAACGCATACACGCCTTAATTGTTAAACTAAACAAGGGCTTTGCGTATCAGTTATGTAAATTGAATGTGAATTGAATTATTCATTCGTGAATTGGCTTTGTGTGGCCCATTAGTTACTATAAGGTCCATTTGACAAGACGTATCGCTATGAAATTAAAATAACATCTGTTGAGTCCCGCGTGATATAAGCTAATTAACCTATTTGTAAAGGCGTTTCCACTTGAAATTGTTCCTTTTACTTTTTTTGACAGTATTTGGGATTATTGGAAGTGTAGAGAAGAAATTTCACATAGTATAATTTAAAAAATGAGAACCTGGGGGCCGATTTTTGAGTGCCGAACGATCGACTTTTCACTCGAGATCTGTCAAAAAACTATAATGTTTTGACAGATGTCGAATGAAAAGTCGAGCGTTCGACACTCAAAAATCGGCCCCGGTTTCTTTATCAGTATTTAGTCAGTTAATGATATCGAGCAACAAAAAAAATTCCAAATGTTGAGTAAAAATTAATGATAAAAAACATAGGTATTTCTCTATACAATTTTCAGTGAATGCAGAGTAATCCAATTATGCGCAATCTAACGTTAACTATGGGATGTGTTGAAGTACCTATGTTGCGAGCGAATAGCAAGCAATTTATGTCTGCAATAATAAGGTTCAATATCCAATAACATTTTAATACAAATTCGTTCAACTAAAAGAATTTCAACCATGAGGGTATGTATGTTGCTCGAGTGGACTCGCGCGTCAAGGAAATGTCATAATGAATGCACGAGTAAATGAAAATTCCATATTTTATCAATACGTCGAGTTGGGCATAATATTGTTTAATATGTTTGTTAAGCGGATGCGTCCGCTAGCGAAAATAATCAAAGTGAAAATTGAAAAATTCAACACCACAGGTGGGATTTGAACCCACGACCTCTGGAATCCGTCCATTGCTCTACCAATTAAGCCGCCGTGGTATCCCTTGTAATGGTGAATTTTTCAATCTCCACGGTGGCTCAATTGGTAGAGCAATGGACGGATTCTAGAGGTCGTGGGTTCAAATCCCACCTGTGGTGTTGAATATTTCAATTTTCACTTTGATTAAAAAATTGATAATATTGTTTGTCAGAATGCACTTCTCGCAGAACTTTCATTAAAAAAAAACCCGTACCTTTAACTTTTGAGGTATAGCTAAAAAGTCATCGTATAGAACCCATCCTATTAGGTCCATAAAACTAGTTTAAGCCAGATCTGCGATCAATTAAAAAAAAAAGTTTTCCAAGAAATTAAAATTCTTCAAAATAGTCAAAATAGTTTTTGCAATACATTAGTAAGCTTAATACGTCATGTCAAATAGACCCCTATATCAGCCAATTCCTGAAGTTCACAGGGCAAATAGTGATATCAGCTCAATAATGGATGATTCTGCTCTAGTTTATAATTACTATGAACTCGCTAACATAATATCTACCCACAATTAATAACTTTGCCCTATTTAGTTCTCAAATATTTGATAGTGTTGGTATGTGAAGTAACCTCTATATATCTTTTCGAATCAAAATGCAAATGAACGCGTTGATTAAAATAGTTACCACCAAAAGCCACCAGAGGCGCTGTTGGCGTGGCCATACAAATAGAGACTAAATGCAAACGCGTTTGTTTGCGTTGATGTTTCGAAAAAAATATATACTAGAGGTACTGTTGGTGAGTAAGATTAAGGAGGTAGTTAGAAGTTCGGAAGAAGCGCTGTGTTAAGAAGATAAGAATGAGATCCTGCATTTCTTATTGTAATAGTTAATTTAGTTGTTTTATAATAAAAGCTAATTATAATTGCAGATGTACCTCCTGTTATCATGCGGATACGTTTCAGAGAGCTCAGCATATTCTGGACATCCCAGACTCGAAACTAGTCGATGTCGCGTTCACAGAGTCCCAAGTAATTGTGACATGTAAGTGCAAATAAATTGTCTTTTACGAGCAGCTAAATAGGTCAGTGCCTGTTTTCATTTAATTCTATAGTTTGCTAATATATATAAAAATACTCTTTATTATATTGTAAGTATCCTTTTCTTATTAAAAATAGGATTGCTCGTGGCCAGCATCTATTTAGCCAGGGGGCAAAGATGAGGTCGACGGCGAAGCGAGCTCGCCCAGAAGATGCCTATTCACTCGTGCCTTAACAATAACAAGGATCATGTATAGCACAAATAAAAAATCTGAATATTTAATGACTTTTCTGGGTCGTAAGCGTACGTGTGTAGTGTCTCTGTCTACTAACTTACTTGCGCGTAAACCACTTAAATACATGCGTAAAAAACAAAAAGATAAATAAATGGTTTCTTCACCCTATGGATCCTGCATTGCATAGCTAAATTAAGGGTTAACCCTTTTGCCACCAACATGGTGTAAAAGAATTACCATTTCTATTTGTTAGTATAGTCTTTGGGAATATTACTTGAGCTATTCCCTTTCTTAGGAAGGTTTCCGGGAACGGTCAGCTAAACCCAAGAATGCTTAATCGGATGCCTGCAGTGTAAATACCGGGCCGCTAATGGACTTTCCGGGTCATGACGGAACTATATAAACTTTAGGGACTGTGGACTATTTTCCGATATGACTATTGTCTTCATTAAATCGAAGATCGATTCGCCCACTTTACTCAACTCATTCTTAGCCCCAAATAAAATATTTACATTGCTTTATAATACGTGCGTGATTTGATCATGGTTAATTTTTCCTTTGTATTTGTTCTCTGTATCACACGAATCAAAAACAATTTAACAAAAATAATTTGTTTCGTAACAAGAGGCTTTGTTTATTGGATTAAAGAGAAAAGTTGGCTTTAATTCGAGGGTTATTTATTTATATTTATACTTCATATTTATTTTGTATCTATATTTGTATTATTTAGGGTATCAATTTTTAATAAATGATTTTATATCAGGGTTATTTATTTATATATATTCTCTTTTAGAGATTTTGTGAATAATTTTGACGAAGTGGTTAGTTTAATTGGAAGTAACTCTCTCTGCATATATGTATGAATTCAAAAGGTTCAGTGATAATGTCGTATGTAATAGTTTCTTTGCTTACTTACCTACTTACTTATCTTTGACTGGAATAGGTTGTCGCCCTACCCTCCCCTAATCACTAACACGTAAGTAAATGTATCAAATATTAAGAAAAATTGTCTCACATAATCCCCTCTCCGTCTGCCTCCTCAATCGGTCCCTCATTGCATTGTATGCTACTCTGTAAGGTATATTTAAATATGGGTCTTGTTGCCTGACTCAAATATATATATACAGGGTGTCCCAAGAAGTAGTGATATACTGAAGCTGGGAGGTAGAGGACCTAGAGGGCTATCTGAATCACCCCCATGTATGTTCCGCGATTTTTCGTATTTTCGGAGTTATGTTTTTTTTTCTTTTTCACCTATCGCCGAGTATGATGAGATTTTTTTTATGGTGACGTGAATTATTGCGGTAGATGCTTGATTTTTTTTGTGTGCAGTGCGTGGTTTAGAACGAAATTTATTTAGAAAGGTTTTGCTTTGCTTGCATTAATCATCATGTAAATTAAAATTTTGCACTTACCACATTTAGATTTAAATTTTTTGATTGAAGCCTTATGAATAATAAAATGAAATTTTCAGGGTAGCTACCTGATAGATAGAGCAAGTTTTTAAAAGCCAAACGGATTTTTTTTTTCTGTGATTTTATTTTTTTAAGGGCCCTTGAAGTTGTGAACATACTGGGTAATTTTATCTTTCTTGGCATTTAATTTTTTTATTATTCCATTCAAAGATCTAACGATAGTAAATGTTACCATACTGAATTGGTCTATCTATCAGCTTAGAACACAAAAAAAATCAACCATCTACCGCAATAATTCACGTTACCATAAATAAAAATCTCATCGTACTCGGCGATAGGTGAAAAAAAAAAAAAATTATAACTCCGAAAATACGAAAAATCGGGGTGATTTAGATAGCCCTCTAGGTCCTCTACCTCCCAGCTTCAGTATATCACTACTTCTTGGGACACCCTGTATATCGCTGAGGATCGTGACTCTGCCGACGTAGCATAGACATTACTTGTTCTTCTCCAGGAGTTTCGGTCAGCTGCCTGCTGCGCTGCATTCACCGGCATTTAAAGATGCTCCGACACCTGGTTAAGCCAGCGTTTAGGGCTCCGACCTGAGGTCTTTCGTGTTCTATACTCACATAATAATGCCCCAATATTTCTCTTTTTATTTTAGGGGACGACCAACACAAGTCCACTTACGACGCAGAATTTCTAATCCAATTCGATTACAAAACTTGGAAGGATGGACATCGACTCAAGCCTATTCTGTGGCACGGTGGATCAGTCGCTGAGAAGGTTGCCCGGGTCAATGTAGACAAGTTTTTGAAGACCGAGGAAGCTGCTAAGAAAGTGTTTCAATCTCTTCTTGACTACGGCGTCGCATTAATTGAAGGAGTAAGTACTTGAAATTGAAATCAGCAGATTATTAAGGTTTGTCCACATAGCGTGCGCGACGCAAGTGGGTCGCCGCCGCACAACACGAACATTTAGCGCCGGAATTTCTTCTCTTACTCGTATGCACATATATACACACACACACACACGTACATTAACGCATGGGAAAACCGCACACACACTAACTTAACACAGAGCACACCCTGACATACTTTTTCTAGTTTCTTTTGCGACCGACGACACAAGGGCTCGGACTGAGACAAATTGCCGCAAGTTCATTTTTATCAAGGTGTTTTCTTTAGTTTGTAGTAGTATTTTTATTGTTTAGTTTTATTTTACTCTGTGTGTTTTCTCTTAAAAATGTGGCAATAAATTATGTCTGATTTCGGATTTCTGAATGTACGATAATATCCCGCTTGCTTTGGGCAGCCTGTGTGACGTTGCTAATTTGTTACCATAAATACCGGACTTCTCGCACGCTGTGCAGTGCAACCAAGCCTTTAGAGTGTTCAACTGTGAAAATGACACAATTGTATGTAGTATTGTACCTTTTAAGTAACTACAATTTACAAGCTGAATGCACAGGACGCGATTCTCTATGATACGCTCTGACGCTGAATACAGTATGGGTCATCACGTCAGACCGGATCAAAGGAATGTGAACCTAGCCATACTAAATAAAGGTATAACACCGATTTTGTACAGTCACATCACAACACTTCACATGAGACAAATGTGAATCGGGATTTATATTCCCTGCTTTACTCTTGCTTGACAGAATGCCATATGTCTCATCTATAGGTCTTTAAAAACAAAGTAGAAAGGCTCCGTGACATAATTGAGTGAGGTGGGAGTGATTTGAAGGGGCTCGCTGCTTGACCAGTCTATCTGGAAGTTCTCTATGACTTTGGATATCAGCGTCTCCATTTCCAATTCAGCAATGCGACGACCTGCAACAAGTATACATTATTCGAGCGTCTAAACTGGGTCACTTACGTAGACACGTTTTAGAGGAATTAGTAGCATTTATGAGTTTATGCTGCCATCTGACCTTCCAAACCAGAGAAAAATCTAACCTATTTCTTAAAATAGTTCTTGTTGGGATTAAACCGGTTTCTTTACGATGTTTTAATTTACCGAAATGTAACTAAATTTAAAACTAGACCTTGTTGTGTTTAGACCGGTTTATTCATGATGCTTTACTTCACCGAAAAATTCAGTTACATATGAAATGATTTCGTACAGAAGGTTATTTGGAAAACCCTACTGGGTTTCGACCACCTCCGGTTCCGGTGCGGTTCGAACCTAGTTACGTCCAGATTGAAAACCACGAACCTTACCGCTTGGCTTCAAATTTACGTCAATGGAAAAGTGTTGGTGTCGTAAAAATTTGTGTATTTACCTATGCAACTTCTAACCCCAAAGCCAAATGGAGCCATGACGAAAGGATGAGTATTGCCATAGTACAGGGGATCGTCCTTCGTAGCCAGCCACCTTTCGGGTATAAACTCGTCGGGTTTAGGGTAGTTTTCTGACATGAGGCACATGTAATGGTGCGAAAATCCTATCAGAACCTGTAAAAATAATAACTGAATAATTAGATCATACCTATTTATTTTCCATCTACATGTACACTTCAGTGCTCAAAAATATCTGAACATGCACTTAACAATTTGACAATAGTGTTCGCATATTTCTGAACACCTAGTTAGCTCCTAATTCTGCAGTGACATAGAACCAAATGTAGCATACAAGTTGCGCCAACGCTTGCTTAGGAGTTTTCTTTGTTTATATTTACCGAGAATATACCAGTAAAGCCAGCCCAGATCATCTCAATCCGACCAGCCAGCTGGCGTCCTAAAACTTTCTCAAAATATATCACTCGTGTCTTTTTGTACTCATGTACTTTAGGACTGTCACTCCAAGGAAAGAAATACATCTTATAATAGTTGGCAGGCCGTTTCTAAAACATAACTTACGTCTTTCGGTATTTTGTATCCAAGCAGATTGTATTCTCTAGTAGAAAGTCTCACGTTTCCATTGGCGACAGGTAGGATTCTCATAGCCTCCTTGATACATGCTCTCAGATACGGTTTTCGAAGTTGCTTGGACAGTATTTCTTCTCTGAGCTTGTTTTGTTTTTCGGAATTAATCGCGAGAAGGTATAATGTGGCGATTGCTGTGTTAGCAGCCTGTAAAAATGAAATAATCCAAATTTAAGGTTATATTAGACAACTTTGTGTGAGAATGACACAGATAGCGATCTTTCTTACCTCTTAAGTGGCTTACGTTGTCTAAAACGGATTTATTTATGATTTACGGAACGTTTAAACACGTAACGGAAGGTCCTTAGCTTAATCTCACTCAAAACACTTTGATTATGTGATTAATTTTTAAAAGTACAATTAGGTATTAAGTACCATAATGTTTACAATATTCGTAAAATAGGTATAACAGAAACGGTGGAAAAAGCTATGCAAAAACAACAACACCACCGTTCAGAAAAAAAAAATTGGTCTCAGAAACAAGAGTACACCACTTCACTGTTTCTAGCCCTGCAACACTTTATTTCTGACTAGATTTTTTCTTTGAGGGATGATTTTCAGAATATAAGTGTACTACATATATGTATCCAGGATATAAACTTGTTTATTCATTCATCATCGTCCATCGTTCCATTCATAATTCATCCAGCCGTTTTTTGCGTGATTCACTAAGAAACATCCAATTGAATGTTGTCAAGCTGTTCAACGTGTTAAAATCCACCGAAGGCGTTGATTTTTTAAAATTTTCACTTTGAATGGAAATTAAGAAACATCCAAACTTTCGCATTTATTATATCACCTAGTAGGATTATTGGTCTAAACTATCAGAGATACACTTTCAAACCATTCTCACAGCCGTGCGATAGTGGATTTCTTTTTAATCGTCAGTTGTTATTAGTTGAGCGCCTCATTATTGCCAGTTTACACTTGTAATATAGTACTTCATGAAATAGGGCTCTAGAGAAGACCTGATAACGCATCAAAATATACTTACCGTATCTACTCCCGCCAGTAACATATCCGATGCCATCATTTGTGCTATTCGAACATCTATATCCAGCAGTTTTTCAAGAACTGGTTTCTCAGACCTGGAGTTTTCTACTAAATTTTTCATCGCTTGTTCTATAAAATATTTTGTCAATCTGAAAAGACAAAGATTAAATAAGGCAATTGCAGTTTTTTCATTCTCAATACAGCGCATCTTCGACACATCAAGTGAGTTCATAGTATTTGTTCATACCTTTCATGTTCTTCATAAATCTTCATTGCCTTTTTAAATGTTGGTGTCGCGAATAATCTCCACGGGCTTATACCGAAGTCCAACTTCCCTGCTATACTGAAGATGTCATGAACATTTTGTATCAGCTTCCTAGCCGGTGAGTCTGTTGGTAAAGTGGGATCCAAACAATTCAGCCGTGTTCCTAGAGCCACCACTCCGATTGATTCTAGAGCCCATAAGTTCAATTCTACTTGGATTTTCTTCTTTATCTGATTGTTTTCATCACGGACCAACCTCAACCTATAAATAAACCACAATCAATATAATCTTCCTGCGAAACTGGCGCCAGCAATTAATCCTGCATAATTAATGTATTAAATAGAATCACCAACAGTATGGTAACAACAATAATTAGCACTACAGAGAAATGCACATAGTTTAAATTTAATTGCGCCACCAATTACAGATGAACACCGCATGCATTACAAGAAACGTCGACTTTAGAATATAACATTTATATAATAAAAAGAACATTACATTAGAGAATTTGTGAGTGAAAAGATTAGTATGTTTGTTAAGCGGATGCGTCCGCTAGCGAAAATCTCAATTTTTTAATCAAAGTGAAAATTGAAAAATTCAACACCACAGGTGGGATTTGAACCCACGACCTCTGGAATCCGTCCATTGCTCTACCAATTGAGCCACCGTGGTATCCCTTGTAATGGTGAATTTTTCAATCTTAACACTCCTCTATTAAGCCTTATTAGGCTGTCGCTACGAGCCTCCCTAAATTTAAAAAATTGATTAAAGATTAGTGATAACTAATTTAAATTAACTAATCAATCCAATCAATGGGTTATGTATTTTATAAAATTTGCTTACGATCTAGTGGGAAAAAATACTTTTCTGAATCAATATGATAATCAACATGTCAATAATAATGCTTTTACTCCTATTTCCAAAATACCCACATCTTATCGTCCGGGTTTAAAGAGTTCGAAAGACACATAGCATGATAACAGCTACTTCGTAAAAATGCAAGCCCAACGCCATTGAGACTAGGTACCTAGCTGACTGGATGCAGAAGTTCTTCAGAGTTGTACTTATTAGTATCCAAATGTTTCGTTGCCTTACCTTGAGACCATATCATTAGCGACTTCTTCCAGAACGTCAGTGTAAAGTTTTATAGTTTTCGGCTGCATCATTATTGGGTTCACTTTTGATCGAAAATCTTTCCAATTTTCACCGTGGCTGAAATATTTTAGTTTTTTTAAATGTTAATTTTATCTTCTATGGTTTTAAATATATAAAAAAGAAAATTCCTAATTCGACTGTAAATTTTATAGCTAAGAAGAGAGAGTTAGAATTTAAAGTGTTTCTACAACAAAACAGTCCAAGCTAGTGTTTGGATACAGGCGTTTCCGCTTATGACGCTTGGCCAAAATTGCTTTCATAAATTTCTGTCCAATGTTCCGCGTAATGTGCGACGGATGTCCGACCGTTCTCCTCTACAGGTCGCATTTCCCAACCGATTGCCGTGAAAATTGTCGATGTAGTTTTGGAAATATTTCAAAATGGCGGTGTCATGCGGGTTGAAAGCGTAAAAAATATAATTGCGAGGTCTACAGATCAAGGAGCCACTAGTTATTACTGTTTAGAAAATGATTGTGTTTACTCAGAAGCTATTCCCGTCAATCGTTTCTCATCGTACACCTTGTTGTGTCGCTTGCGGTAGTACTCCATAGTTTGCAGCCCCGGGCGTATTGGCATTGGCTCTTCTGACCGAAGCACCTGCACATTATTCAAATAAATTAAGTATTGCCAGACCTCCATATTATGAAAATAACTTGCAATATCATGATTACCATGGAGAAGACTATGCCCTGTTTTTGTGGGGTGGAGTTTATACCTTGACGTCGTCTAGATTTTTTCACTTGTAGATATTTGTCGGCATATATGCTGCAGTGTGTTCTTACTGCTCCACTTCCGTGCATCCTACACCAATCAGGGAGAACTGACAAGTTGTCAGTGAGAACTGACTTAAGTACAGTGTCGGCGGATCGGCCTGTCGCGATACGACACAAGTTGATGGCGGAGGGAGGTAGAATAAGTTTAGTCTGACATTGTCCTAATTTATTGTATGGGTGGCCCGTAGACGAATATGAGACAGGCTTTAGCCATAACGCTTACATGTTCCACCGTCTCTGGATCAAACAACAGAATCATATCTTGGCCACCAAATACCCCATCAAGTCGCACGATGGGGCCATAGAGTTTGTATAGCAGTTCCGATAGTTTTACTCCCTTGCATCCTGCTAATTTGCCTGTTGAAAAAATTCGCAAGTAAGTGTTATCTTATCATTCACATTAAAATACTTCCTATTGCTGACTATTGTCTGATGTTAAAAAAAAGACACACGAAAGCGGGTTATGTTTGCTACTGTCAATTGTTTCTTAATGAGAGAGTTACCTCCTGGCAAAAAACTAAGTATAGGTCCTATAAAGGGCAGAGTCTTTGGTCCTGGGATGTCCTTCCATGGTTTAGGATTCTGTGTTTGTTCCGCGGCTGTACTGGCAAAACTTCTGAAAACACAAAAAGGCATATTTAAAATGATTATAGGCCGTGTTGTGTGAAAGCAGTTCTTTCAAAATGCGACCTTATTTATTGCAGGATAGATGATTGAAAATCCAATAACAGTTTTATAAAATATCGGCATGCATTAAAACGTGTCAACTATACAAGTAAATTCACTAGTTTGGTATTCATATCGTTTAGCGATAAGGCATTTCAGGTATAATAAGTACTTATACTAAATGTTTGACCTACAGATGTGCAAAAGACATATTACTGTCTTCTTGACTTCTTGACAGATTACTTGTCGGAAATATTGCCAAGTGGCAGTAATGCTGTGAATGAGAATATTGTCAGCATCATTATATGTTATGTTAATACATTATATTATTATTCTCATTCACAGCATTACTGCAACTTGGCAATATTTCCGAAAATATTCCTTATATCACCGCTGGTAAACAAATAATGACACCTAAGCGCTTTCTCGTATATATAACCTGTATAACCCATGTCGAAACGTCGGCAAAGGTAATAAAATCAATATCGCATGAAACCCGTTTTAACAAATCTTTTAAGGTAATGCTATCAAAACTACAACGGCCAGTTTTACCTTAAAATACTTTTCTCTCTCACTACGAAACTATTAATTGCGCGCACTTTTAACATCTTGGTGTAATAATATGTCTTTCAAATATAATGCACTAAACTGATAATGATCACACCGCGCACATTTAATTTGAATTGAACATTGTAGTATAGGTGTCTTAAATATTATGCACTGGCTGATAACACTGTAGAAGTGCACATAGTTGACGTATATAAGACGACGCCTCATAACACTGAATGATAACTCGGACTAACGTAAAACAGTGTAATTGCAAATTATGTAATAGAAACCGCTTTATCCCGGCGTACGTGAATGTGTGTGTAACTATAAACAAGTGTTGTGTGTGTGAAGTTATAGACTGGCGTACCTACGTGAATGTGTGTGTGTGTAAGTATGAATAAATGTGATACTGTACGTGAAGCAAGTGAAGCGTGTGGTCTACGGGAGTAAATGCTATAATCAACAACAATTTATATATAAACGACGACGTGATGTGTATTACAATGTAACCGTTTGATCCATACTAATATTATAACACATGCGAAAGTAACTCTATAAGTATGGCTTTATGTGTCCTTTAACCTTCATAAACTTATAAAGAAGGTAAATCGCGCATATGAAAAGGGAGTATAAGTACATAGCCAATGCAAAAAATGTACGCTTTCATTATCATCAGCCAGTGCATTGTAGTCCACTGTTGAACATAGGCCTCCCCCAAGGCGCGCCACAAAGCCCGGTTCTCTGTTTTACTTACTCATCCAGTCGGTTATGTTTATCAAACCGGAGTTCTGGTTTTGTCTTAAATTACCCCTTTTTTTGAGAAAAGCACTATATAAGTCTCGGCTGGAATGGCTATTGCAGTCTTTGTATTAATTAAACGGACTCGCAAGTTCGTCCGTTTAAAACTAATACACTACCTCCGATTGCCTCCTACCCGGCCTCAACAATAATAGACTATAATACTATATATATCGTCAACTGTACTGGACTGAGGGTCTTCTCTAAAATTCTAAATCCGAACTCCGTATCGTGCCGTCCCTTTCACTCATATAGTGTATAACACGAGAGTGAAAGGGACGGCACGATACGAAGTTCGGATTTTGAATTTCTGAGTAAACCCTCTACACGTGCTCCACAACGCTGCGTGACGACGAATGAAATATAGGTAATCCCTTTTAAGCCAGCAGTAAATCATACATAAGTTGTCTCTGTTATGTGTGCTTTAAATGCAAGTCCTATCTATCCCTTTTCTAGATTAAGAGTACACTAAAACTAATATTAAACTGAACGAAGTATAGGTGAAAAACTTAAGTAAATGGTTGTGTACAGTTTGCAAATAAACAAATCTCAGACCTAATAAAAAATATAGACGGAACGTCATGAACAACAAAATGAAGCCACTTTTGTAAAGATGTGTGAATGTGAGTGTGGCCACTGGAAGGAAAGTGTCCCCATAATTGGGGTGATTTTTAACGTTACATCAACCGTGCCCACCTACCAACCGTGTCAGTGGCGGAGTAGCTTTAACAAACATAAAATCAGTTATTTGTAATTTATTACTGATAAGCAGTCTACTGTAACCAGTAATTACAAGCCATATTAAGTGTAACTTAGTCAATGTTCTATTTTGATTTAAAATATTCTTATCCGTAGGAATATCAAAAAAATGCAATTTGAAGGTGCTTAACTCGCCTTTAACTTAATCTTTGAATAATGGTTATCTCAATCAAAAAGGTTAGTATTACTCTTTTGCGTATTCAAGACATGCATCAAACCCCTATACAAAAAATTAAACGCTCACGCTTTGTAATTTAAATTATTTGATTCTACTCGTTAACTTTAATATTTTAACTAATGTATCGTAGACGAAAATAAAATATCATTCATACTTTTCTCTATGAAGCTCTCTTCTAGTGAACTATAATGAAATGAAACGCATAAACTACTACCTATATAGAAATAGAATAGAGTGTCCCTTATTTTACGATTTTCGGAAATTAATTACGCATAAGGCACTCTAAGTATAATAATGCTACCCTACTCAAAATTCCCTGAAAGCAAAATTCAGGACATTCTAGTACAGAAACCCGTGCCTACTTGCAACTAAACTTCCCATATAAATTACCATGGAGTTTCTTCTCCAGGTTGACCCTAACTTAGAAGCGACAGAACAAGTGTGCAAAGCCCTTGGAGGGGTCCAGCACACCATATTCGGAGGAATGTGGGAGTTTACCACCAAGGCCGACCATGCTGACACTGCCTACACCAATATACCGTTAGCCGTGCATAACGACAGCACTTACTTCACGGAGTCTACTGGGTAAGTTTTGCTATCTACAGTATCTACACACATATATCATTAGTCCTCCGACAAGAGGTTCCTCCGAACCGTCGTGTCGTTTTTAGGGTTCCGCACCCGAAGGGTCAAAACGGAACCCTATTGGTGACGCCCAGACGTCCGTCCGTCCGTCCGTCCGTCCGACCGTTCGTCCGTCCTACCATCAGTCGTCTGTCACACAGCTTTTACAGCCAAACGGTTGGAGCTACAAGCTTCAAATTTACACAGTATAAGCAACTTGTTGGTCCGATGCCATACAAATAGTCAAAACTTATTTTTAAATGTTTTTAAGGGGGGATCCCATACAGCTAAAGGGGGGCGCGAAAAATATTTTTTATTGTACCCTATCCAGTGGGGTATCGTTGTTTAGAGCTCATTGCGTAGATACTTACTATATCTTTAATTTAAAAAAAATATTGAAAAACAAAGGAATGAGAAGCCAAACCAAAGTTAGCTTTTTTACGAGATTTTGTTCCGTACAATTTTTTAACTTCCCAAATACCTATAAACTTAAAATTTTGGTAATAACTTTTGTTATTACGTATATTTTACTAACAAATACTAATATATTGATAAGTTAGATTTTTTATGTGAAATTTCCTTCTTTTTCCTATAAAAACCAACTTAACTTTCCGGTCGGTTCGGAACTCTAAATGTGCGAAGTCAGATTCGCACTGGGCCGGTTTTTGAATTGAAAACTTTGTAAAGAAAAGACACTTAAACAACGTTAACAGCCCGTAAAGCCCAGAAAGAATGCTTTTAGTGAATTAATATTAAAAGCCCTCGCTAGTTTTTGTGTAACTTGCAAAATTAATTAAAAGTTACTACAAAAAGTAACCAAGTGATCATTAACACTCAGCTCGAGAATAAAGTGTTTGCATTTTATTAAAGGTTAGAAGATACTTTTTGTACTAGTTTTTTTTAGACTGAACAAGGTGACTGGAAGCAATTCAAATAACTAAAAATTGGAAACAAGTCGCATGCATTTAACGTTCGGCACTCCCAACTCCCAACGGGCACTAAATAATCTAATTGTTACTAACTAGCTAGTAAGAATAATTAAGTACCAATTTCGTTGCCTTAAAGGAACTTCGAACAAAGTTCACCCGTGACACTCCCGAACAAATCCTAACTCCTTGTTCTATGAACTTATTTATTAATAAACTAGCTAAACCTATAAAAAGTAAATGCCCCCCAAGTCCCCGTTGGGGGGCATTTACTTTTTATAGGTTTAGCTAGTTTATTAAGGGAATAAATAAAATGATCACCTAAATAACTTTTGATATCATCAAATTTTCGAACCCTAAAATAAGGTTGAACACTCAAAAAAATTTATCGATCAGCAATTCCGAGTCACCAAAAATATTCTACCTATTTTTGCAGCACTTGCACCTATTTTACTTATTGCGTTCCTATAAATTTATAATCGCATCAAAAAATTGTCAAGTACCACCAAAAACACTAAACTACCACCTAATCTCATGCACCTTTTTTCATTAGAATTACATCCAAATATTATACACATCGCATGCTACATTTTAGTAAACAGTTACAAATTAATTGTTTTAGCACTATAAATATTTTAGTCATTTCCAAAATGTTATAAATTAGAAAGTAAAATTCTAAATTAATTTAAAAAACAACGCGCAATGTGGCTGTGTGAAATAATAACACGTATACCGCTATCTCACTCAATCAAATACAAATTGTCGTTAGAGTGAAAGGTACCTATTGCTGTTTCATTCTAACTACCTATTGCTGATGGTTTACAAACTGCAAAAAGTTTTATTATTAATTTTTTAATGCGTTGACGTGAACGCGTTTGATTGAAAACTTTTATTTGAAAATGAGTTTTGTTGATTTATTAAATTGTTAGTTTGTTATGAAAATGGATAAAGGTCCTCAAATGAGTTTACTTTATTAATTTAGATAGACTTTCATGGAAAAATTAAAGGTAGTTAATAGGTATATAGGTAGGTTTAGGTTATGTTAGTTTTGCATCGGCCCGAAGGGCCAAAATAACTCAAAATAGGAGCTCCGCGCCAGCGGAGATCCGTCAATACTGTTCCAATGTCCACTAGTTTGAAATAAAAATAGATGTCATAGAAAAATACTACTACCTAGGCAAATTGACGATTATCAGCGAATAGAGTAGAGGCAAAAACATCTGAGAACAAATAGCTGTATGCGACCAGTACGGAAAGCACTGTTGAAAAGATATTGAATTAAATTATGTTATGTACGTGTCTCATTAAAATTACAAAAATTTTGAAGCTTCTATAAAATAAAATCATTTAGCGCTGTCTTGCTCGCACGCGGTGCGACGTGCGAGCGAGACGGACCGTATGGAAAACCGCATCAGTGTGCTAGCAATGAGGTTAGACTAGATTGGAACTGCTTTGCGCGTGGGGCGTTAAAAAACAATTGCCTCGTGAAATTTGGTGATCATGTAGTATTTCTGGGTATCGAAAGAATTATTTGGGTGTAAATAATTTTAATAGGATTACGAGCCCTGTAATATTTGGATGTAAATTATATGAAATTTGGTGTTTGAAATTAGGTGATCATTAAGTATTTTTGGGTAGTGACTAATTTATTTGGTAACAATTAAATTTAATAGGTTATCGACATGTTACTTCTTTGAGTTGCACTTTATATTTAAAAGGAGTTGAAAATTTGGTGCGAATCTAGTATTTTTGGTAATCAATGTAATTTTTTAGAGCATCATTCGGCACCTAATTTGGTGGTTCGTTAAATGCTACCCGTTTATTAATAGTTTAGTTATATTTAATTAGTTTTACGTTTTTGGTTTTTTTTTCTTTCTTTGTTATTGATTTGAAGAAATAAAATACTTAAGTTAATTAGTTAGTAAATTTATGTGACGCTTTTCTGATTCCTTTGTTATGTGTCGAATACAATACAATACACATATTTGTTATAGTTTAGCAAAAAGGAATAAAATAATAAAGAAACTGAAGCTTTATTAATTAAAGAATTTGCAGGTATTGTCTAAGCCCATAAAAATTGTTTACGGCTCATTAATTAAAAGACTCAAACTGATTACTTCATACTTACATACAAACAGTACCCTTACCAAGAGTTTGCAATGTTTGCATTACCGTACTCGCTAGCGACTGCGTAAACGATTTAGTATGGCGATTCTTAGTTATAATTGCGTAACCGCCAGAGGCGCTGTACTTTTGTCCATACTAAATCGTTTGTGCAGTCGCTAGCGAGTACGGTAATGCAAACATTGCAAACTCATGGTAAGGGTACTGGACACTATTGGCCACAGATTTTTAAATTTATAGTTACTATTTTCGTGAATTCACGTTTTTCCATCGTAAATCGTAGACCATGTGGCCTATGCGGCTTAAAATCTTCAATTTAAATTGGCTTGATATTTACGTGGCACGGTAAATGCAAAAAGGCCCGTGTAACATTAAAGGACAATTCCCAAAACAACAACGAATAAAATGGATTAAATTCGTAAAATAATGACGCGAAATTTCGTGAGTTTTTGGCAGTGAAGTGGTAGAGTAGAAGCCATTATTATTTCAAGGTCCGTAGCAAAAAGCTTTCGCTTGTTGGTTGCTTTCAATGCTTATTTAGGAATTCGTTCTCGGCTCTGTCTATTCATGAAGCACTTGACTTGACTGTGAACTCGTATTTTGACCCCCGACTTTATTTATAAAACTAGGGGTAACAACTCATAAAATGGATCAAGCAGAGAAGGGTCACTTGTTCGTGGCTGTAGAGGATGTCATAAAACTCCGGTGTAGTATAAGTCGTGATACAAATAATGAAGAAATGTGAAATGGTTTTCAATCAAAGTGAAAAATAAAATTTTTATTTCTCAATCGATTTTCGTGAAAATTTGTGAGCGGGTTCGATAATTAAATCGACCTTTTATCGAGTTAGTTTTTGAAATTTATCAGACAGTTTTTTTTATGAATTTGTATGTTTCTGCGGGCGCGTTTCGGTTTTTTCTCTACAGGTCCTATTTCCCAACGGATTCTCATGAAATTTTGTGAGCAGATTCGATATATAATATATATCGATTTTTTGTAGAGTCAGTTTTTGGATTTCTAGAAAAACACTCGAGACGTCGACAGAGCTCGCAGAGCCAATAGTTTATTTCGTAACATACGGATAACATTCGGATCAGCGAACATAATACGCGGCCAAATTCGCGCTCTGTCAGTAGAGGCCGCTGCTGTTTATTTATTTAGCTGCTATTTACTTATAACCTAAGGCTGGAAACAGTGCTCGACCGACGGTCAGCGCGTACGGTTGGCCGGTCACGTTTTGTATGGCCGCATACGCGCTGACGGTGAGCATCGCTCTGAACGACCATACGCGCTGACCGTCGGTCGAGCACTGTTTCCAGCCTAAAAATCCGAGTGCGTCCACCAGGTGGTCGTTTCATAGTGACCCAAACGTGGAGCACGGACGTGTGATGGAAGTAATTTCCTTGGACTTCCAAGAAAATTGAAACATTTTGTATGGTGACTGTGAACGTGTTAAGGTCTCATTGATTGGGCACTTAGGTATCCAGCACCTTACTTAACTTACTCCTATCCTGGCAAGGTCGCCATGTGCTATATCTGGGTTGCACTAGTACACTATAGCATTATGCACTGATGGCAGATGATAGAGCGTCCGAGTCATCATGCTCTAATACAATATAGGTACGTTTATGTAGCAGGAAACTATTCTGTTACTGCCAATCACTAAAAAAGATAAATGACCATATTAAAAGCACTTATACTTATAATAGGTACACAGAATAAGTAATAACTATATCAGTCTTCAGATACTACACTGCATTGAACATACGAGAGGCGTGGGAGGAGAGACTGTCCTCGTCGATGGTTTCTACGGAGCTGAGCAGCTCCGGAGGGAATCTCCCGAAGACTTCGACTTCCTGACCACATTTGAGCTTGAAGCGGAGTATATCGAAGAAGGACATCACCATAAACATGCTGCGCCGGTTATAAGTGTGGATAAGAAAACTATGGACGTGAAGCAAATAAGGTAATTGTTTTTAGAGTTCCGTTATGGTAACTATCTTTTTTACTAATTAGAACTACTTACGAATGTACAAAAACCTCTACTCACTTATCTCTAAAATTTACCGAGCGTAAGTACGATCTCGATACAATGCGTTGAAGCGATGATTATATCTTTGACAAGGTAAAAAGGATACATTATAGAGTTAGAAAAATAAACAAACTGTGGCAGGGTAAGGGTAGCTATACATACGCGCCCTTACCACCACAAAACTACTATGCATCTAGTGGTGGTGGTGTTGCATCTATGTTTTAAACTGGCATTATTAACCCAGTCGATATATGCACAACCTCGAAATGTTGCACCATCGAACTCGTACTTACCCCTTAAAGTGGGTGGACCCTTGTCCCCATTATTATTGCTGTGTTTTTTCCGCGTTTCAGTATTCCCACGCCTCCCGAATACAAATGCCGTCAAATGCTCATTACTTATTTAAGTACCAAATTTGTATTTTCCGCAGATTCAACGTTTACGACCGCGCACCGATGGCGTTCGCCGACGGACTGGATTGTAGGAGGTACTACCGGTCGTTGAGGAACCTTGCCAAGTATTACCAGGACGCTGGTAACCAGTGGCAATTCAAGTTGAAACCAGGTAACATCTAATCTACAATAAGTTTCTGACTAAAATTTAATTTGAAGTACAAGCATTTTGAAATATAATAAACGGGTCACTCACGTATGTATCGTCGAATATCGCTCGACATGTTTCGGACCAATACGTGGTCCTTAATCATGAGTGGTCGCGGCGACTTCGCGCTTAACACTGCGCGCGGCTCCCCGGTGTTGGTTGCGTCGGTGGGGCGAGAGCGGGAGGCGAGAATCCACCCTCATTTTTTCATTGTGGTACAAACTTTTATTGCCGACTGTACTTTTTTTTCACAGTCATCAACTACTCGTGGAGACGGTTCCAATGATCCCAAACACGATGGGTGTATCTTGAGAAGTTCAAGAGTTCACCTTCTGTCTCCATCATCAAATCAGGTCGATGGTACCATAATATTGCACTGTCACCGAACTTACACAAGTATGCTAAATTTCAGTTAAAGCGGATGCCGGCCGAGTGGTAGAAAATTGAGTTGCAAGATTGATTCCTCCCGAAAAACCATAGTTACATACATAGCAAGTTAAGAGCCCATATATGCACTTTTGCCAATGTTTATCGACCTAGATCTCAACATATATAGTGATTAAATATCTTTCCTTTCAGTATGTTAATCTTGAACTGTTTTCCTCCAGTCTGTTAAAAGTAAAAACACGATTTGCAATAATTTTCTCGATACTTTTATTTTTCAAACATAACCCTTTTTTTCGATGTTTTTGGTTGGATCTTTAAAACCCTCCCATCTTTAACAATAATTTTTGGTTTAATAATAGTTGTAAAATGGTAAGGTAAGTTAAGTGTAAGTTCTCAAGCTATCAGGCTTAAAAGATTATTCTCTTAAATGCACACGTGTAGAATAAACATCAATATTTACGTAGAGAGCGGGATGGTTAATTGAAAACTCACGCGTGTTCGTGTTAGAGCGGGATTTTTGCAATACCAGCATCTACGTCCTCTTAAATAAAAGCTTATAAAAAATACGCGGTTGATCTTTAGGTATGTATTATGGGCTTAATTTAGAAGCGATGCCGTATTCTATAATAAATGATTAATTCTACTTAGCGCGTAAATTTCTCAGCGTCAATGAGCTTTATATATATTAATTGAAACCTCAAAGGAAGCTAAATTAAGCCTGAACTGAACTGTGGATTAAATTCATAGAAAATTAATACAGATCAAGCTTGATTAACTTTGTTTGTCCATTATTAATTATATTTGTCGCTATAAGGGGTCGCTTATAGAGTTCGATTACCTTTTGCCACGTAATTAAGCGTAAATTGCTTACAAACTTGACACCAATAAGAAGAAGAGAAAAACCCTACTCAGACCTAACGTAAGGTTACCGTTCAGACCTAACGTTAGGTGTAAAAAAAATATATTATTATTATTTTTAATTTTTTTATTATGATTTTTTTTGAAATATTTGAAAGTTTTCACATCACCCTCTTCGCATATCTAATATTTACAACCAAAAAAATATTATATTTGTTAGTGTCCAAACCGACGAATAAAACGTGCACAAAGTTTGTATGGGGAAGGCTTTGCCCTACCCTGCGCCTACTCATATGTGACCTGTATATGTTTTTACCTCAAATGTACAATAAACGTATGGTTTTTCAATATCATAGCTGAATGGTACCAAGTTTAAATTGGAGTTGTATGGTAAGCAGAGCTCTGGTTTAAAATAATTAAAAAATCTTTCACGCAGCAAAGGCCTATATAAATACCTAATAGCTAACATACATACATACAAAATTGTAACTTTTAAACTAGAAAAACAAATTATGACGTCACAATTTTCTATGGTAAACGTCCTCTTTTCCATCTGTATTAATTTCAAAATCTTTTAAATAGAATGAATATGTCGAAGTTTTACGTAAAAGTTTCCAAGTATTTTATTAAGTTTTGTGTTAGTAACTTAAAAACCTTTTTGTTTTTCTGTTTTAAAAAAAGTAAATTTATTGCCGCCTAAAAAAAATACACAAAAAATACAAAACATTATAAGAAGTGACATGAAAGAAAGGTACTTAACAGTCTTAACACTCCCGCGAGTCTCAGTCATATTGAAATATAATTAACGTCTAATATCGCCACATGTTTCGGACCAATACGTGGACCTTAATCATGTGAGGACTAGCCGCGATGGCCTCGCGCTTAACCTTCTAGCCCGTATTACAATATGTTTTTCGGTTGTTTAATATAAAATTGCTCTCTCTTTCTTTCAGGTATAGTGATGGCGATGGACAACTTCCGCGTGCTCCACGGCAGGACCGGGTTCTCTGGCAGCCGTGTGCTGTGCGGCAGTTACGTGGCGCGTTCCGATTGGCTAGACCGGGCTAGGTCTCTGCGTCTTATCCAATGACATTACTTTTGAAACAAGTTAATCTTAACCAAAAATAAAGTTGACAAAAAATGCAAAGAAAGCGTCAAAAACATTGTTTATTAGTATCGCAATATGTAAGAACTGATACACGGAACGACATAAATCATTTATAAAGTCGGTTTCTGAGTCGTTGACTAGTTACAATGGGACATAAATGGACGAACATACATACAGGTTAAATACATAATTCTCCTTTGGTCCTCGGCGCATAGGCAAAAGCCTTAAGCTATCGAAATCGTAGGTCTTATCAACAATTTTTATGAGTCTTTTATGCCTTTCATATCGTTTTTATGTAAAATGTAATTTATATTTATTATGTACTGTATTGCATATTTTGTATAAATAAAAACAGCTTAATGACAAGAGGCAATTTTACATAAATCCCTAACAAAAGCCAACCCTTAGTTACGTTGTTTAAAACTGCGGTCCGCGGGCCTTATTTACAACAGACGATGTGGTAGGTACCTTTTGTCTGATACACTCACAAATTATTAACACGTGCGGCCCGTGAGCCCTATACTGATACTCATACTCATTTATTCATAATAATATTGGAATATTACATGTCATTAGAGATATTATTACAATGTCAATTTAATTAAACTTTATTTTATTTTATTTTATTTTATAGCCTTATCTCAGATTACATATTGTTTCTGTTACATGTTTACTTTGCTAATCTTTTTTGTTTTTTCTTTTAATCTGTGTGCCCTTTGGCAAAGGCCTCCCCCAACACTTTCCAATCTTCTCTTATACGTGCGAGTCTAGTCCAGGTTTTGCCTTATATATTAATTAAACTTTATATTGGCTGCTAAATAAAAGGTTGCCTGGTTTAAAATAATTACCAGTCCTAAAAGTTTAGTAACGAGCTTTTAAAAGCTAAGAAGACCTAAGCCGACCCAATTACGTTAATTGACAGCAAATGTGCTTCGTTATTGGATTTAAAATTACATTTAAATTCTGTTTTAAACTACAAAGTCATTTATAAAAGTCTGAATAATAACCCTGCCTTGCAGTCTGATAAAATCGTGTTCCTGCTTTAAATACAAATTGGTTTATTCTTCATAAAACAGTTAAATACACTCACGATACACACGTGCACACTATGCATTCAAATTTTTACTTGTGAGTGCTTCATACATTGCTTCAGATTAGATCTGATCAGACTGGCTGAGCTGTAGGTACCTATCTTAACCTTCTGCGAGTACGGTTAACAATAATACAATAAATCTTATGAACATAATCTTAGGTAAGAAAGGAAGGTAGTTACAATATTACTAAATATTTGAGAATATTCCGACGGATATATAGGCAATCTATTATATAGGGAAAATATTATATTCCTTGTACCCCAATTTAACCTGCCCTAAAATATGTCTACTATTATTAACAATATTTATTCTACTTTCATCAAGTATGTTATTAAATTATAACTGTGGTTCCACGTTCATCACTTTTTGCTGTTCTGAACTATCTTACAGCCCTGGGCTCCACGGAAGACCAGCGCTGTGGCATTGTATAATGCCAGAGCATTATGCTGAGTGGTGTCCAATTGCGGCCATTATAGCAGCACCACTGCTTTTCTTTGTTAAGACTGTACGAACAAAAAGTTGGTATTTTAGAAAATATACGGTTTTTTCTAACGTCATATCTTTGTTCAAGTGACTACATTGTAAAAGTAAACTTCTGTTTTGTATAGATAAACTCTTATTCTAGACCATAGCGTTGCTAAACTTTTATTTCTATGTACGATTATTTAAAACAGTCAGGTTTTCGTCGGAGTGTTTTGCAAAAATACGCGTCAGAGCTATCTTTCAGGTACAATATTTCCATTTTAAATTGTACCTCACTCTAACTCTATAACAATGATCAAGACTTGTCAGTTCAACCGGCAGCACTCGAACCGCACGCACACAGTAATCGTTTTAGTGTGTAGCTAAACATGGCCGCTCGCAGGGAGATCGCGGCTAGGATGAGTTGGAGCGAAATGTTCGTACCCTCTTAAGTAGGTAATATTTAATATTGTAACTCCTAGGTTCTAAGTTTTAAATTGTAACGTGTTGTTATTTTGGTTTCAATAAATTTTTATCTATCTGTCTATCTATCAATCGAAAAATAATTAAATAATAAATTTGTAAATCCCCCAACTTTATAGGAAATAAGTATCTACATAAGGCCTTTTTTTTATATCGTGATCTGGTTGAGAGGTATGGATACAAGTTCAGAAAAATCCGTCGTCGGCTGCCATTGCCATGTCTGTACTTTATTAGATCTGTTCATATTGTACATAGGTGACCGGCCGCGAGAACGTTGCCCTTGCACTATTTAGCCGCTCCTTTGATCTTTCGTTGTGGATGTCATTTCCAAACATTTTCAGTATTCGCACTTGCACATTCGAGGAAAGTCTTTAGTTTGATATTGAACTCGAGTTTTTTCCTCAGCAGCCGTGGTGAAATTTTGAACGAGGCAAGCAGATCTTAAGGTCGAAAATGACCCAATTCAGTCGAGGGGTTGCTGAGATATAGGCGATTGCAAGTTCACAGTTCCGGGAGAATCAGTACTTTATTTCTTTTCCTCCAGTCTTTTCGGTCCACCATCTCCTTTTCGATCTGCCTCTGCTTGGGTACCCATCCTATGGGAACCATTCGCTGGTTACTTATCTCTTCGCTCCGGGTGCATTCCATAGATATGTCCAGCCCAATCCCACTTTAGTTTTTCTTTGTTTTGCGGCCTTAACATCCACATCTTTAAACCACTAGTTAATTATCTAACTGAAATATTAGGCAGGTACATTGTATTTTCGTTCGTTTCTACCGCACAAATTCTCCGATATGGGCAAGGATTTGAAGATAAAAGATAAAAATATTTTATTAATATCCGAATCTTTTCCTCACGATTTTTCCGGTTCTTCGCCTTTCACTGAGAGATTAGATTATAAGATATTGAATATGAAATACGATAAAAGCTTATTTTGGGATTTCTATAAGTACAAACTCGTAAATATTAAAGAAAGAAAATATTTACACTTACTATTCTCACAGAATATGATGAGCCATTTTATTATTTACTTATAGGTACTATGGTATGTGTAGCAATAAGTACCGATTTTTTAGATCGTTTTTCGACTTATTCAATTATCATACGGGCACTCGCTATATAATTATGGTCGGAACGTGTGGTCCCGCTTTAAGAGAATATTTAGTTACCCTGGCAAAGTGGAAGATATTTTGGACTTGAAGGTAGATCGACATTAGCCTGTGGCGTCGCTAGGCAACCGTCAAATCTGACATGCTCTGCAACGCGCTATCGAAGTTTCTTAAGTCAGTTGCATATATAGAACTTCCAACCAACTCTCATTGGACTTCGGTCCCTGAGAGATCTCTCTATTGTCGTTTCTTCTTGTGTCTCCTATCTATTGTATATATGTATATAGTTTTTAGATATCCCTTTTCCTGTATATATTTAACCCTGTACATTATTCCTATATAGGAGATACCATTTCTATTCTACATTGGTGACCTCCGACAATGGACATAAGCGCAACCTGAAGATCCTGACGCCGCCCCGCAGCTAGCCCGACTTCCTCCCCTCTCTCTCTCTCTCCCTCTCTCTGAGTGTGCCTGGTACCTCTTCTCCCAGCGATTCGACTCTGCTCCTGACCTGCTCGTCACCCTGGCTCTGAGCCCTCGCTCGCCACGCTGACTCTGAGCACTCTCTTAATACGTCGTCGCTGACTCCGTCTCAAAGCTGTTCGCACTGCCCGCCACCACCAGCCACGCCGGAGCCCGAGCGCCCCTGCACCGCATGTGCAAAGCGTACAATAACGACCTCGTCTCGGTCGATATTTTCAATACGTCGTACAACCAGTTTAAAAAACAAGTTGTGAGTGTGCTTTCCCCTAGGGAATGATAATAGTAACTAGTTGTGAATAATCTTACGTTAATCGACCTGGTTCAGAGCAGCAATATTTGCCCTGTTAATAATAGCAATTGTTAACTTCTATAGTGTAGTATCCTCTTCTTTTTTTTCTTTTTTTTAAATGTATACCGTTAACTTATGGCAACACCAATTTTTCTAGTTTGTATATCTCAGTGGGAACTATTGAGGGGGTGGATGCATGTTTAGTTTTAGTTTATAGTTGTAAATCTTTATGTACATTCATCTCTGTTTGTTTCTCCAAATAAATAAAAATAAAAATAAAAAGGGGGGCTGATGTGGCGTCGCTAGGCAACCGTCAAATCTGACATGCTCTGCAACGCGCTATCGAAGTTTCTTAAGTCAGTTGCATATATAGAACTTCCAACCAACTCTCATTGGACTTCGGTCCCTGAGAGATCTCTCTATTGTCATCTCTTCCTGTGTCTCCTATCTATTGTATATATGTGTATAGTTTGTACATATCTCCTTTCCTGTATATATCCAACCCTGTATATTATTCCCTTATAGGAGATACTATTTCTCTTCTACAAGCCTTTGGCGTATATAAGCCATTGTATTCCGGCTGCGGACCTCATTTATTTCATTGTTTAGCTGTGGCGTGTTCACTAAGTCTCTAAGAAGTCTGGAGTGTTCTCTTCAAGGAGCTAAGGGCTATGCAGCTAGTCTCTAGAAAGCTAAGACAATTTGTTATTAGTTGTGTCAAAAATGAACAACCACGGAACCATACTATGCGCGTGGCTTGACACGCACTTGGCCGATTTTTGGTATCCTCGCTCGAAAACGTTTCGTACGTATACCAGGGTTACTTTAGAAAAAATGGGGCTACTTTGATAGATTTAGAACACTAATTAATCATTACAAACTATTTCTATTGACCCCAGGTTAACCAAATAAAAACTACAACACGGCATTAAAACTGAATTTTTAAAGTCGTCCCTCAATTTGAGACCCCCGTAATTACTTCTTGTTCTTAATAAGAACTCCTTGTTCTTTATAAGAAAGTTAGTCTAAATTTTGTTTCGAAATTGTGCTACATAAATTCAATTGGGTTATTTACGTCGTAGGGTAGCCTATTAAAATTCGGAAGAGCGTATTCCGTAAGTCAAGACTTATAACATTAATTAACGAAACACAATTATTACGGAATATAAATTGGGAACATTGTAACCGCATTAACACAAGGCTCATAAATAATTTAGTCCTCCCTTCGCCGCCAAATTATTGAGACAAACTTTACTTATTTCAATAAAATAGGCCAGTTATTTAAAGGTACATTAATAAATAACTGTACTACTCGACTTCATACCTAATACTACCTACTACGTTTCATGAAGAGGGCACCTTCATGAAAAGTAGTTATTACATACGAGTATGTATGAAAATATTTAATGCCACTCCAGAAAATATAAAATCTCTACCTGTCAATCAGTTTAAAACACAACTTTATAAATGGCTCAAAGTGCGTATGTTTTATAGAACAGAAGAATTATTTGAAATGTAACATTTGTTTATGTAGTTAACTACATACCGAATCACATTTGCATGCTAATATCTAGCAAAATATGTAATAAGTACTGGAAATTGTGTACCAACATCATATTGTACCATATTTTACGGCAAATAAAGATTATGATTCATCATCATCATCATCATCAGCCTATATACGTCCCACTGCTGGGCACAGGCCTCCTCTCATAGATGAGAGGGATTGGGCAGTAGTCCCCACGCTGGCCCAGAGCGGGTTGGGGACTTCACATACAACTTTGAATTTCTTCGCGGATGTATGCAGGTTTCCTCACGATGTTTTCCTTCACCGAAAAGCTAACGGTAAATATCAAATGATATTCCGTACATAAGTTTCGAAAAACTCATTGGTACGAGCTGGGATTCGAACCCACGACCGCCGCTTGACAGCCGCATGCTTGAACCACTGGGCTACCGTAGCTTATTATTTAAGATAGTATATTATTTAAGATTATGATTATGATTATACAACTGGATCTAAATATTTGCTTGTCAATATTTTTAGATATGCAATTATGTATCTTTTTTTAAATACAACGATTCATATGGATGGCGGCGAGCTGACTCCAATCCAAACAACAACAAGATAGCAGCACGCAGTGGACGTCTTTCAACTGATAACGATGATAACAAAAAACCGGCCAATTGCGAGTCAGACTTCGCACATATAGGGTTCCAAATCAACTGCAAAATTAAGTTGGTTTGTTTTTTACCAAATTTGTTACCAAAACTACAGATACACTTATATTTTTACCTTTAGATCAAGCCCCTACAAAAGTAAACACATTCACGTGCCAAATATTCCTCCGTCTCTGTTGCACATCTCACTACAACGAATACCAAATGTATTTTCATTTTACATTCTCTCAGAACTAAATTGAGATGAATGTAGGACGTGGCTTGCCAACAAATTGGGCTCAAAATGGTTGAAAATGAAGTAAAATGCGTACATTCATTTATCATGCTCGATTTGAACGTGAATGACAAATTGACGTTCGCCATTCGGCCATTATTCATGATTTACTATGCCAAATGAAGCGTGCCTGCTTGGCAGTTAGTTTTGATTATTGACTACGATGATTTGAATTCGTAATTGTAAATTGCGAGGCGAGGACAGACTGTACGTAGTTTTTTTATCAGAAAAAAAAATCATTTGTTCCCGACTGAGTATAGAGTTTATCTTACAAGATTTGTGGTGTAATTTTTTATAAAGGGCGTCCCAAGACTATGGGACATCAAGGGAAAGTACCTACCTTAAATATCGTAGATAGGATATTTTGCTGAAAGGAGACTATGTTATTTTTAAAATTTAGTAATTCTGCATTTAAAGATTTTCTAAGAATTACTTGCTTCGTCTGGGAATCGAACCGACAGAAATGTGAAAAAAAATCAACCTATTTTTATGATGCTAATCGAAAAAAATGGAAAAAAATATAATAATTCTTCTAAAGTAACAGCAAATGTTTGAGTCAAATTTCAAGAAAATTATTTATTGCCGAATTACGTTCGAAAAATAGCAAGTAAAAAATTAAATATTTAAATGCAGAATTACTATTAAAAATAACAAAGTCTTCTTTCAGCAAAATATCCTATCTACGATATTTAAGGTACTTGCCCTTTATAGTCTTGGGACACCCTGTACCTCTACAACGCCGGTGGAAAACAAGCGTACTACAGGCTGACTGATTGTACAATCTGATACAAATCCTGAAATCAAATTCTGAATGTATACAGGTTGCAGGCCTTTGCCCAGCAGTGGGAAACCTTTAGGCGACTTCCTGATTTGTCGGTGCAGAGGCGGTACGATATGAGAAAACTGTCAAAAGTCAGTTCTGTCAGTCAACGCAGTAGCGCTTTTTACTACGCTCCTACATTTAAATGTGTGCTTCCTGACTGGCGCGGGATGTGCGGTAGCGGGTCGATACGGAGGCAGTACTGGTCTACTTCTGCGCATGATATTACTAAGTACTGCGCAAATGTAATACTGACAGTATTCCGTCAAGCGAGAATCTTTGCGACGTCAGTAAGTTTACGTGAAAGAAGAAAATGTCACATATCGACCCCGTCCCGCCAAGTCAGGAAGTCGCCTAAGTATGGGCTTCGAAAAAAAATACAGCTCATTACTTACTTGACCGGTGCGGCACTTTAATTTGATGGGTTAAATTAATTATGATGGTAAATACGTAACTAGAAACTTCAGTAAAATTTAACAGGGAACGTTACTTTCAGTAAGTAACACAAATGTTTCTACAGCTGTCGTGGTTCAAAGTTTAAGAAAATTAAGTGTGTCTGAAACATTACTACTATGAACTAAAAGAGTTTTCCGATGCTCTTGTCATTTAGCGCTTTAATAAAGAGTTTTTAATTAAAAAAAGTTATAATTAAGCCTAAGCTTTAAATGCCCTTTGTAACATTTTAAGCAAAAATGATTGAAAATAAATAAACAATTTGGCTATCCGCCTAAATCCTTTAAGGCAACTAAAAGGTTGACCCAAAATGGACAGCAAATATATTTTTTAAGCCAAAACATTTTGCTTACTTCTTAATCCAACAAACAATGGAACCTTTTACTAAAAGGCGTTAAGTGGAAAGTAACCTAATCTGCCCTTCGGAACTAGTGAAATATTTATTGTTTAATTTAGCAGGATAAACAGGATAATAAAAATATAATAAAGAGGATAAAAAAAATTAAAAACACGACTGCAATGGATAATAGTAAAATAAAAAGATAGAAACAAGTTTCAAATTAAGTACTTAAGGAAATCGATTTTGTTTGCAGTCGCGGACCTTTAAATATATAACTTATCTTTTTTATATAACAACTTTAAATATATAAATCGTCTTTTGCAAATCTTTATTTTGATATGCCACTTGATAAGATCGATTTTTTTTCTTTAGATGACACAAAATGGAGTAGGTGCATAGTCCGACATATTGTTTTTATTGCAACGTCACATATGTATTACTCGGGATGACGGAAGGATTCTAACGATACCTCACATAAGTTCTGGGGAACAAATAATCTTGCATACATACATACGTCAACCCTGAAAACATCGCCTTAAAAACAACAGCGATAGGATCCAGTCTCCAGTGGTGTAGCCAAGCCATAGTTGACACCGGAGCAGAAAATTACAAGAAGTCGCCTAAAGCTAAAAATACCGCTTGACGATTTCACCCCACTAAGTCAGAAAGTAGTCTTAGACTTCCGTTTTTCTTTGTGCTTGAAATATAGCGATGCAAATTCGAAACTACTCGAAATGCCTGCGTTCCAAAGCGAACGAGATAGTTTTATTACGGTTCTCTGTGCTTGCCTTATACCTGAAAAGTTTGTTTCGAAAACCTTCTCAACGTTTAAAGCATGATTCAGGAGCGAGCAATATTAACCATTGTCATTTTAATTTTTAAAAATGTTCTCAAGTCATTTGTTTGTTTGTAATTTGTGTAAACACTCTTTAAAGTCTCAAGATTAAAGCCACTGCCATCTGACCTTCCAAACCAAAAAGGAAAACTAGATCTTGTTGGGATTACACCGGTTTCCTCACGATTTTTTCCTTTAGCGGACAGCTTCTGTTAATCATACGTTATACGTAAGTTTTTTTTAAACCCCGTGATATGACCCTGGCGCACACTGATGTTTCGGACGGTTTGCGCAGTGCCAGCGGGATATCGCTATGCAAGTCTATAGCGGTGACCTGCGGAAACCGTCCAGGAACCGCATCAGTGTGACAAACGACTTGGGTCGTACCACCGGGCTTTAAAAAAATCTACAACGAGTTGAATAAACTGCACTGAAATCAGATCATCCGCTAGGAAGCTATGATTTATTATAATCTATGGCTACCATCGTAGCATCCTACCAGAGACACATATATACACGGATTACCTACACAGTACAGTACACATGTAACTTAAAAACTTCTCCATATTTTGCGTTGCGCGTCGCAGGTTAAACTGTACGTAAAAGAAAAACAATAAAGGATTACATCGCGTTCAAAGTTAATCTACTTTTAAAAAGCCAAAACATGGGCTGACTCCCACGTCATAACAAATATCCCTGCTTCCGTTCAAAAACTTCCACTTCCCGAATATTCTTCTGAGCCAAATTGTACAATTTACAAAGTGGAGTCACGACTCCCAATAGCAGGATTCAATTTAAAAATATGACTTCACCAAACAGTTTCCATAGACTAGATGCTAGATTCGGCGTCAATGAAAGTTTAAATTGAGTTGGGTGAGGCGGAGCGTGACTGTAATATGAAAGAGTAATGTGGGTTGTGGTACTTGTGGTGTTAGCACACGGAATGATAAATGTACTAGAGGTCCGTTTAAAGCAACGTACACGCTTGTTGTATTTGCATTTGTTGTTAAGGCTAGAAATTCTTAAGCCGCCCGAAGGCTTATCGACTGCTATCATAGACAGCAGCTGGGATCGACGGCTTAACGTGCCTTCCAAAACACGGGAGCGCTCAGTTAAAAACCACTCAAAGCGGTCACCCGTCCAAGAACTGACTTCGGTCGACGTTGCTTAACCTCGCATACAGTAGCAACCTAGCAACCTCGCAGTACGCACCGCACGCAGTACGCGAGCACTGCTGGGCTAAGAGCGCTCCATTGTAAATTTGATACTAAATTATTACGTTGTTGAACAACGGTTGTTCCAATAGACCCCTCACCAAGCTGGGACAGTGAATGAATGAGGAACACGTTTCTGGGAACGTGTTAGAATTATTGCGCTTGTATGAACGTGCCGTTAATGAGAATAAAATTTGGTAACGGGTTTAATACATTTTCCAAAAAACAAAATTTACATCGTCTATTTTCACTATTTACATATAGTATTCGAACGCTCGTGACGCAGGAGCGCTCGTGGCCCAGCGGCGCCTGCGTACCGCTTGCGGTATCTAAGGTTAAGCAACGTGGGCAGCGGTCAGGACTTGGATGGGTGACCGCTTTGAGTGGTTACTAACTGAGCGCTCCCGTGCTTTGGAAGGCACGTTAAGCCGTTGATCCCGGTTGCTGTCTATGGCAGCAGTCGTTAAGCCAAGTTGGAGGCCTTCGGGCGGCTTGAGAACTTCTAACAGTCAAGTTGCCCACTCACTTGACAAAGCCTAATCCCAATAAGGTCTAGTTTCCCCTCGGGGTTGGAAGGTCAGATGGCAGTCGCTTTCGTAAAAACTAGTACCTACGCCAAATCTTGGGATTAGGTAGCGGACCCCAGGCATCCTTCAGGATGCAACTGTACTGGGATAACGCTAGGAGGATGATGATGACATATAGTATTCGAACGAGTAACCCAGTCGAAATAGCATAACCTCGAAGTGTTGGTAACATTGATGAAATTTGGTACGAATGTATTATTACTACCGTACTGCGTCAGGCTGATGATGCCTGCACGTCAGAGAGAATCAGAAGTCAGATAAGGTAACATTTATTGAACATTTATGACTTTAGTGGTTTTACAGTGGATATAACTTTATCATGACGTGATTGTCATATCGATGGGACAGTCACGCTATGAAGAAGAAGAAGAAGATGAATAAAATTTATTTTGCAAACCATTAGGTATAGTGGTAAACTATGACAATGTTATGTGTTTTTTCCAACACTAAGACTGAAACAGAATTTGAAATTACTAATTACGAAAACCGAAGAAAATATCACATACACATACTAAAATTCATAAAGTTTACTCTTAATATCAAAGCCTGTGTGTTAATTTTATTTGTCACAATTCTTATTATTAACAGTCAAAAAAGCACCTAAAAAGTACGCAAGTATAATTCAGAATCAAATATGAATGTATTCGGGGGCTTTTTCTCAGAGTCAGCAATACAAAATTTCAGAAGAACGACGGGTATTCAAACATTTGCGCTCCCTAATGCCTTTGAGTTGTAAAGCGTGCAAAGTTAGAAAAAAAAAATCAAAGTTACTTACGTATGAAATGCTTAACGAACCGAGAACCGTGTGTTAAAGCCGCTACACATGGACCGATTTATTTAGCATGTGGCGATGTGGCTGGATAAAATAAATGAGTGTGTCAGCAGAATCGTTTACACAGTGCTTCGATATCGACAAGACATATGAGTATGAGGCGACTTTCTGACTTGGCGGGGCGGGATCTATAGGTGACATTTTCTTCTTTGACGTGAACTTACTGACGTCGCAAAGATTCTCACTTGACATAATACTATCAGTATTACGTTTGCTAAGTAGTAATATTATGCGCGGAAGCGGAGCAGTACACCGCCTTCGCATCGTCCCGCTACCGCGCATCCCGCGCCAGTCAGGAAGCACTCATTTAAATGTAGGGGCGCAGTAAAAAGCGGTACTGAGTCGACTGACAGCTGACACTGACATTTGACACTTTTCTCATATCGTACTGCCTCCGCACCGACAAATCAAGAAGTCGCCTAAATATTTGAAACATACGTTTTGTCTTTTGATGTCGGGTGCTCTGAGGGCAGCCATTATTTGGCCCTCTTTTGAAAATGCTTGGCGCTAACCTTGGCACGCGTTGCTGGTTGGGCCGACCAGCAACGCGTGCAACGCGGTCAGCGGAAGGATCGTACGGACCACAGCTCCGATAACGGGAAGCAACGGTAACGTTCTTGACTAAGTAAAAAGATGGTTGGTAGCCAATGAAATCGTGTATCGAATTTTAATAAAAGCCGTCTGCAGTGGCCATTATAATGCTGGCTGTCTACTCTTGACGGATAAAGTCTAAATCAGATAAAACGTTACATCTTTTGCTCATATAACGAGTATAAGTTAACGAGGATATATCTATACAAGTATAACGAAATAAGTTATACAGGAATCATTTAATTCATTTCTAGGAAAACTATAAATCATCATCACTATTACAAATTAAGCTAAACGGTGCCATCAAAATGTAACAAATAAGATAGACGTAGGTAAAAGTATCTACAAATACAGGTAGACTAACGGCATACCCTAAGGCCTGTGTTTATAAAGAAAAGTTGGACCATAATGTCAGATCACATTACGGTAACTCATAGGTGGAGAGCGGACTGCAAATTTTCGTACCGATTTGATATCGCAATGAAATGTACAATGGTTCCCCATAAAAGTGATGCTAAGTCAGAATTAGATAGTCTGTCACGGCGCGGAACTTGCCGAAAAAAAAAACAGTCACTTCCAGTGCGAAAAAGGGGGCGTTACTTTACCCATCTGATGGCATGGATCTTATGGCATCAGTTAGAAATTTACTGGTAGAAACAGAAAAGCAAAATGAAAAAAAAATACCGACATATATGGTCTATTAGAGCTTTTTTAAAACCGAGCATTAGACTAGTCACAAACACGCAGTACCTATAAACATTTTACAAAACGAACCTCCGTTTCTTACAAATTACCTGCAAACCTTCAGAAAGTGGCTCTCAAAGGCACTGACCCACCAATCTAATAAAGTGGCTGTTTTTCTAGTTCAAGCTTAACAAATACAAAGGGAACGCCCGGCGAACCAATGAGCTGTAAACACTAGCACTTCACAACACTCTCCACTCGTAGCTAATTTAAGTTGACGTCTAAGTTCGTAACAATTATATATAGTTGGAGGTCAAACTTGTGGCGGTTTGTTTAGGGAGTGGTAAGCATTGTGAATACCTGGTTGAGTCACGCCGTCACTGCCATGTATCCGTAAGGCTTCACTGGTTTTAGCTGGTTCCATATGTCGAGGTTTCAACCTATTTGTACATAGTTTATATTTTTCTAAACCTCTATTCTATATCTATATTATTCATGTTCTATAGCGTAGTTTTGTAATTTGTTTTCAATATTCATCATCCTCCTAGCGTTATCCCAGTACCGTTGCATCCTGAAGGATGCCTGGGGTCCGCTACCTCATCCCAAGATTTGGCGTAGGCACTAATTTTTACGGAAGCGACTGCCATCTGACCTTCCAACCCCGAGGGGAAACTAGACCTTATTGGGATTAGGCTTTGTCAAGTGAGTGGGCAACTTGACTGTCAGAAGTTCTCGAACCGCCCGAAGGCCTCCAACTTGGCTTAACGACTGCTGCCATAGACAGCAACCGGGATCAACGGCTTAACGTGCCTTCCAAAGCACGGGAGCGCTCAGTTAGTAACCACTCAAGGCGGTCACCCATCCAAGTCCTGACCGCTGCCCACGTTGCTTAACCTTAGATACCGCAAGCGGTACCCGTCGCCGCTGGGCCACGAGCGTAATTTGTTTTCAATATTGATTTGTCATTATATTATTGCACACGAAACAGCTGCTTTGATTTGATCTCCTCCCCAGCTATCGAAGCCTTTACACCATACAATCAGGTAGTATGCGAGTTTAAATTAAATCTACGTAAATGTTAGTGTAAGAATTGTAGTATATTCATATACTATGTAAGTAGGCACTATAGGAGACTATCTGTCCATACCCGCAAACGGAAGTAGTCGTTTCTTTTAAGGCCGTGTATTACCACTTTTGTGTTTTTAAAAACCATCTGAGATATAGAATATAGTGTCTTAAAATCTAAAAAAAATATACGTGTTACATTAGGATCTTGTCTAGTCAAAATCGCAGTCAGTTACATGATCTGATGAATTTCACTCGATAGAAAAAATCGCGAAGCTACCCCTTTTTGGAATGTATTTTCAATACTACGGCTATATTACTGATATTTAACATTCAATTATTGTACTCAATTAAAGATCGTAAAAAATTATAGACAAATTCGCAGGGTTTGCTTTGTTAAAATGATTGGCTTAATCACTATAGCTAAATATTTACAAAACTGCGCGCAGAGCTTGCGTAGAGAGCGGGATGGTTAATTGTAAACTCATGCGTGTTAGAGCGGGACATTTGCGTTGGGGATACCTCCCCTTAAAATGCGACGTTATTTATGTCTCACGTTACATAAATGACGTGGGAGTCCCGCCAAAAAAACATCGCCATACTTGAGACCGCCGCGTGGCCCATTGACGTAAGAAATTCACGTTCGATCGGTATCGTCCCGGGTACGAAAAAAAGGATTTGCGCGTACACAGGATTTTTTCAAATTTAGATGCACGATGGTTAGAACCACCCAGAAAGGGATAAATGTCAAACATTGCCTAGTATTAGGTTATGGATGTACGGTTAACACATGTTTATTTATGTATGGTTTGTTACGTAAACTGCAGGTTATACTCCCTAATAAATTATGCGTAATATGTATTAACTTTATGCGTAATCACGCCATCCTGTAAATCGGTAATAAACAGCCCCATAAAATACATTTTGGAAGCCAAGTCGCATTAACCGTGAATATTTATATGCTATAAACTCGATCGAGTGCTTACGCAGTCGAGTCGAGTCGAGTCCGGTCTCGGCCGAGTTCGTACCGGATGTAGGAGAAATATTGGCAGGCTCTGAATTTTAATGGTATCGCCAAGAATCTCAAGACAATGCCATACGAATAGTATTTTTAAGGTTCCTTATTCAAATGGAGAAATAAATTCTTGGAACATTTTGTCGTCTGTCTGTCACATTACATTGGGAATTCAATTTGTACCAAGAAAGAATGCGGTACTAATACAACTTTGTATGTTACCGACATGTACAAACGCTCGGGTGCGGTATCTCTAAATTAAAATGCTCAAGGCGGAATGAAAAAACATTCGGTTATTTTATAATTTTAAATTTAACACGTGCCTATGTTCGTACAAAAATGTAAGGCCAAGTGCTGTCAAATTAACGCAAGCAAAAATCTACCTTACATTCAGAGCTCTAAGTCTAGTTTTGCTTGCGTTCGTTTGACAGAATTTAGCCTTAGAGTTGGGTCCGAACTATAGTACACAGTCTTTTTTTTTCTAATTAATCTAAGTTTAAGCGATTACTGTGTAAGCGCCTGATATAAAAAATTGCTATTAAATTATATCGCGATGCACTAGTTTCACGCGGACAAAACCGCGGCTAAAAACTAGCTAATATTATAAATGCGAAAGTGTGTCTGTCTGTCTGTTACCTCTTCGCGCTTACACCGCTGAACCGATTTAGATGAAATTTGGTATAGTAAGAGATCTGGGGAAGGACATAGGATACTTTTTATCCCGGAAGGCATCCTTAAGGGGGTGGAAGTTTGTATGGAAAAGCAATAACAAGGTAAACGCCTGAATAAAAAGAACAGCCATTTTTATTCTCACGTGATGAATGAGTTCTACGCGGACAAAGTCGTAGCCAAAAGCTAGTATGTTATGTCTTATTTTGATAGGATTGAGGGTTTTCAAGCTGAGTAATGGAAAATATAAACAAACATGTTCTGTCATTAATATGCATGAACTGAACGCACCAGAAATTTTAAGCCATTACAAACAGGCAGGCACGGTTCAGAGGATATTAAATGTCTCGATGCAATACAATACTTCAGTACGCGGAACAAACGGTTCCCAAATGAAATTGCGTTTGTGGCGTCGGCAGGAACGACAAAATGCAACTAACTATGTGGGGATTAGAATACCGTAAATTAATCATGGACTCACCAATAAACACAAGGTTATCAATGAAAATGTCGCTGCTAGTTAATTACGTAATGGCGGATCCACACAATAGGCCATAATGGCCCAACGTACAGGACGCAGTTATGCGTTAAAGTGGAAAATAGTAGATTGTGTCTCAAGGAAGCATAATTATATCTGTTAGCATTCTGGTCCACTTACCATTACTGTGTTTGGCAATATGTCCTTCCCAACTTCACTTGAGTTTTTGAATGACTTCTCCGACGTTACAAGAATAAAATGTCCTATTGGGTCCATCGGAACATTCCGAGCGAGAAAGAATCCTTATTTATATAGATTCCAAGATTGGTAGAACATAAGCACATTATTGTACACTAAACTCTGTTGCGTAAACTATGTTTTGGCAATAAACGCTATGAATCTTTGAATTTTAGTAAATCAGCACCTCGCAAAGTCCTTTAACCGCCCAATGTTAGCAGATTTGTCACAGCCAAGTTTACGTTTCAAACTGCTTCTTAAGCCTCGGAAGCTTCGCAACTAGTTCCCACAAAGCCTGGATTTGATTAATCTTGTATAATCTTGTATAATCGTAGTAATCGCCTTGTTTTAGCAGTAACGTAGCTTGGATGGTTGTTAGTAGTAAGGAGTTTGTAAAATTAGGTTAAGGCGACTTGCTGACTTGGCGGGGCGGGATCGATATGTGTCATTTTATTCTTTGACGTAAACTTCTGACGTCGCAAAGGTTCCCACTTGACAGCATACTGTCAGTAAGTATTATATTTGCGCAGTAGTAATATCATGCGTAGAAGCGGACCAGTACTGCCTTCGCCAGGGCTCGGAACCGGTTTTTTTTTAACCGGTTAAAACCGGTTTATTTGGGTTTAGCTCCGAACTTTATTGAGAGCGCGAACGTTTTAAGAACTTTATATAAACCGGTTTATTCCACGAGTGGCGCGACCGCGGCGACCCGGCCGGGCCCCTGGCGGGGGTCGGTGTCGGTAGGTACTTACGTACACACCACACACACACACAAGCACGCGTTGCAACTTGTCGGGTAATTTTTGTAGACGCGTGCGAGTTGGAGTACGGCTCCTTAGCTCGAAATACGGTCCCATCTGGCAGAAAGCATGAAGCTTAGTAGTAGTAGTAGCTTTCATATTTGTGCTTCAAAAATTTTAGGGAAACACGTTGACAGAGACAGACCTTCCCCCCCCCCCCTTTCCCCCACTTTTGTGTGCCGAATTACAGTTTTATTTTATTTTATTGAAAACGGCTGAAGCTAGGAGAAAACCGTCAAAGGGAAAAATGTTCCTTATAAAATTATCTACAAGTTATTCTTTGGATGTATTTCGATAGGACCTATAGCTTTCAAAATATACGAGCATTCATTAGGTTAAATACAGCAGAAAAGATGCTAGAGGGCAGATTACTAACATTTTTGTGCGCATCGGGCTACAAGCATGAAATTTGTACCATAGATAAAGTGTTCCGCGGTGATTCTTTTCGGATGTGGAAATTAGTTAGATTCGTCCCCTGGGGAAGGGGAGAGCGGGGTGAATTGGATCAAGAATACCTCTTTTTAGTCTTTTTCTCATTGATCAGTTAAGGCTACTATGGCTTGCGCGGTTTCGTTTTCGTGTAAACCAGACATCAGGAATTCATTTTTAGGGCTCCGTACCCGAAAGCTCCAAACGGAACCCTATTTTTGTCAGTCATAAATCCGTCCGTCGTCTGTTTTACAGGTTTTACAGTCAAACGTCATCTTGTTGACCCAAAGCCACAACAATTGTAAACATTTTTTTTTAATAATTTTTAAAGGGGGTCTCCCATAGAGCTGAAGGGGGGCGATTTTTTTTTACCCAACCCTTCGAGTGTGATATCGTTATTTAGAGCCAATTGAGTAAATAAATACTGTATTTTTTGTATAACAAAATATTTAAAGTCAAAGTCAAAGTGATTTATTTGTAAACATAGGTAATACAGTATATGGCGCTAGGTACAAAATATGTGCTCTATGTTTCGTCGTTAGGCATACAAATTCATTTTTAAATTACATAATATTAAAGATAAACATGAGAGATGAGATCTGTATTGGTAGAATTCCCCCAATAAATAAGACCATAGCGAAGGGATGATCCAATACATCCGTGATATGCTGATATAACCGCCTCAATACTGACTTGCTTCGATAGCTTGTAAAGCGCATATGCATATTTGTTGAGCTTTTTACATCCTCCGCATGAGGTTTCCATGACAGCTAACTTGTGATCTATAGTGAGTCCTAAAAATTTTTTTTACTTTAACTGATTCAATAAGGTGTCCTTCATAAAAATAAGGGCGTGAGAAGTCACTAAAGTCCACTATTTTAGAAAATTTGTTCCTAAGATTTTTTAAACTTCCCATTGACCTGTGAATTTGATATTTGGTAGTAATGTCTATTATGGTGTATATTTTACTAACAAACACAAAAAAAACTGAAACCATTTTTTGTAAAAAAAATCTTGTAAACAATATTTTTCTTTTTTTTGTATTTGTTGGTAAAAGGGACGTAATATTAAATATTATAACCAAATTGAAAGTTCGTAGGTCAATGAGAAGTATAAAAAATATTAGGAACAAATTTTGTAAAATAGCGGGCTTTAGTGACTTCTCACGCCCTTGTTTTTAAATATTTTTTTAAACACAAAATAAAGTTTTTATCTATTTAATTAGCTCTAAATAACGATATCCCTCTCGTTGGGGTGGGTAAAAAAATTCTTTTTTCGCACCCCTTCAGCTATATGGGAGACCCCCTTAAAAATATTTTAAAAAATCTGACAATTGGTGTGGCTTTGGGTCTACAATAAAATAAATAAATATTTGTGGACAATCTTACACAAATCAACCTAGTCCCAAACGAAGCAAAGCTTGTACTATGGGTACTAAGTGACGATATAAATACTTATATAGATAAATATATACTTAAATACATAGAAAACATCCAAGACCCAAGAACAAGTATTCGTGCTATTCACACAAATAAATGCCCCGGCCGGGATTCGAACCCGGGACCTCCAGCTTCGTAGGCAGGGTCACTACCAACTGAGCTAAAGCGGTCGTCAATATGCTTAATACTGTGAAAATTTTAAGCCTGTAGCCTAAACCGTTTGGCTGTAAAACCTGTAAAACAGACGACGGACGGACTTATGACTGACAAAAATAGGATTCCGCTTGGAGTCCTAAAAATGAATTCCTGATGTCTGTTTTACATGAAAACGATACCTCGCAAGCCATAGTAGCCTTAACTGATCAGTGAGAAAAAGACTAAAAAGAGTCGTGCTTGGTCCAATTCACCCCGCTCTCCCCTCGCACAGGGGACGAATCTAACTAATCTCCACATCTCAAAAGAATCACCGCGGAACAGTTTATCTTTGGTACAAATTTCATGCTTGTAGCCCGATGCCCACAGAAATGTTAGTAATCTGCCCTCTAGCATCTTTTCTGCTGTACTTATCCTAATGAATGCTCGTAGATTTTGAAAAATATAGGTCCTATCGAAATACATCCAAAGAATGACTTGTAGATAATTTTATAAGGAACATTTTTCCCTTTGACGGTTTTCTCGTAGCTTCAGCCGTTTTCAATAAAATTAAAAACAAACTGTAATTAGGCACACAAAAGTGGGGGTAGGGGGGAAACAAAGGTCTGTCAACGTGTTTCCCTAACATTTTTGAAGCACAAATATGAAAGCTACCTGCATGCCCAGTTTCATGCTTTCTGTCAGATGGGACCGTATTCGTCATATTTTCGAGCTAAGGAGTCGTACTAATTTTGGTAAGGCACTATTTCATGCAATGTTATTAATCAAACGTAAACGTCCGTCCCGAAAGCGAAGTTCTGTTAATATGAATGAACACACACAAATGCAAACGGCTTGGGTATATCCGATAGGTAGGCAATCGTGGGTTCGTTTTAACCGTATTATATCGTTCTAAACCGGTTAATCGAACGAAACCTTTATATAAAGCTCCTCCGTAAACCGGTTTAAAAATAGCGGTTTTTGTACCGAAACCGAAATATAAGGGTTTTGCTGCAAGTATATCATAACGGTTTGAAAAATTAACCGGTTTCCGAGCCCTGCTTCGCATCGTCCCGCTTCCGCGCATCCCGCGCCAGTCAGGAAGCACTCATTTAAATGTAGGGGCGCAGTAAAAAGTAGTACTGAGTTGACTGACAGTTGACACTGACATTTGATAGTTTTCTCATATCGTACAGCCTCCGCACCGACAAATCAGGAAGTCGCCTAAGGCGATATATTGATTGAAAGAGACGCGCGTATGTTTTTCGTTCACGACAAAACGGGATGCAACACTCTCCGGGAATGGCTTTTTAGACAAATAACGATAAATACCTGACTGTGTGCAGATTTATGAATTTCCTCTTGTAAGTACCTAGATGAGGTAAAATACCATCATACCTCTATTAACTTAATCGTGTCTTTGAATAATGCGTTGTTTTAGTAGGCTGAGTCAAAAAAGGAAAACATAGTCTCAACTTTGGATTTCTTTTCTATCGAGAAAATTTTAAGCAATTATGTTTCGGCTATTGTCAGCACCACAATCATATAGTCAAGAAATATATATCTGAAAATCAGTCCCTAATGTTTCCTCGTCTGGGCAGAACAGCGTTTCAAAGTTTCAAAATTTCTCAGTGTAGTTAGTGCCTTAACCTTGATATATTTGGGTCATTCTAATTTGAAGTTCTTAAGAGAACTAGGATCGTCTAAATAGCTCAGAGTGTTGTAAGTCTCAAGTAGCAGTAAGTGGAGCATATTGCTTGTAGCCTGCTCTGGCGCCAGCCATTGTACCGATGGCCGTTGGGACAGAAATGTTCTTGAGCAGCGACCACATCTCGCCGAGAGTGTACAGGCGGCGTTAGTTTTGAACTTCGACTGACAAGCATAGTGATGTACCATTACCGGGAACTTTTGTAAATTTACGGTAAGGCAATCATCGCCATGTAAAATAAAACTCAAAAACAGTAAATTGACTTATTATTATCTCTAGAATAACTCCAATAATGATGAACTTTTTGCTAGCTTTCTAGCACACTTGTAGCTTTTTGTAGCTTTTTCTTTGAATTGATGGCGATCTGGGCCAAATCTTTTATTTGTAGTAAGTTTTAAATGTTTTGTAAATATTTAGTTTGTGCGAGTTCGTTTATTTATTTTATTTTCCTTAAGTATTATTATATATTTATTATGTATTATGTTATGTGTCTCATTAATTAAATACTTAAAATGACTATCTTTTCATTTCATTATTTGAAATTGATTTTTTAATTCTACTTCAATTTTCAATTTAAAGTTTCAAACTTGTATCAAGGCATAAAAGAAGGATTTTCCCTAATTCTATGAAAACGTTATTTCATTAACTGTTTAAATCCCTCGTCTATAACAGTCAAAGAACCTTCAAAGAAGTATCGTTTATCATTTGTTTCTGATCGTTATAATCAATCCAACAGCACAATTTGTTATACCTTTCACCAGTCACTGCCAGACATAATTAATAAATTTACCTGTATTTATAATACATATATCCTTATTAAATGATGTAATCTTACCCTGAAATTGCCTGCCATTTTGTTTGTATTAGAAATATATTAACCGCTTGTTGTATTCTGAAGAGTCTGAGAGAAGGCTTGGAATCCTTACATCATAATACCTACTGTATTCGGTTATTTTTATCTATTAACTTAAAAAAAAAAAAATCGTTTCCCACCAATACCTACGCGGGAATTAACCATTGTGGTTTTAAAACTTTATAGACGGGGGTGACTCGTTGGGTTATCTTTACATTATAATAAAGCTGAAGAGGGTCAAAAGTCTGTACATGGAAGATATTCGAAAAAAGTTGGCTGGGGATACTTTAGAATCGATAGCAGAACACGTTCCAACAGTTTATAGAATTTTAGTATGTTTGTTTGTTTAATCTGTTTGTCTGTTTATTTGAAAGCGCATCACGTGAAAACGGCTGAACGGATTTTGATGCAAACTTTAGTAATGTGTTTCATAAAGTTGCGGCTAGGTTTTTATCTATAAAAAATCATACAGGTTCCCCAATCTGTATGATTTTATCGCCATAAAAGGGGGTGAAAACAGGGGTTGAACTTTGTATGAGAAGTCCTTCAATTCGTGATTCAAAGGCTTGAAAATTAGTAAGCATATACTTGGAAGCAAAGTTCAAAGAACCCCATTCAAACATTGTTCATGTCGCCGACACACACTGATTCACACGCGGGCTATATTTTAGGTTAGGTATGTATAGGCAGGAGCGACATACACCTTAGCTAGTAGTAAAATAATAATGTTTTTATACTTAAAGCCACTGTCGCTGAAAAGCCTTTTAAGGCGATATATCGATTGAAAGAGACACCCTTTGATTTTCGCTCACGACAAAACGGGATGCAACCCTCTCCGAGAATGGCTTTTTAGACAAATCTCATTAAATATCTGACTGTGTACAGGTTTATTAAATTTCCTCTTGACAGTACTTAGATGAGGTAAAATATTAACTTAATCGTGTCTTTTAATAATGCGTTGTTTTAGTAGGCTGAGGAAAAAAAGGAAAATATAGACTCGACTTTGGATTTATTTTCTATCGAGAGAATTTTAACCAATCATGTTTCGCTATTGTCAGTACCACAATCATATAGTCAAGAATCATATATCTGAAAATCAGCCCCTACTGTTTGCTAGTCTGGGCAGGACAGCGTTTCAAAGTCTCCAAATTTCTCAGTGTAGCGCCTTAAACTAAAATTCATAATTAATAAACACTGTTATAACTTTACTGTGCTTCTCTGACAAGAAATCTTTCAAACATCATGTCTATGTTAATTTTATTAGCTGTTGGTACTCCTAAAACTAACTAAATAAATAACATATTTTTTAAATACTAAAACGTTATTTAACGTTAATTTTAACGAAGTAACGGTAACCAGTCTACTATAAAATTGCGAATTAATTCCGCTTCAAGGGATAAATAAATACATGAGTCGTATTTAGCCGTCCGTGATAGGCTTTACCGCGTTTTATTAACTGGGGCATAACGTTCTTTTTTGTACAAAAAACCAAGCTTCAATTCAATTTACGGCTACAATTTAAAAAGGATTAGGTACTTCTACGAATTCCATGGTTTTCGGGGTCTTTTTGATCCTCAAGTATAATCTGGGTCTCACAAAGCTTCAGGGCCTACCCCAAACCAAAAAAGAAAATATCTCCCTCTGTCCTCTGTCACAAGGGTGACTAAGTAGCCGAATTTGAGGTTTTGGTCGGCAATATTTAGGCCCTCTGATTCTATATGGGGTTTAGTGTCGTATCCTACACACTACATTATTATTATTATTGGTTTTTGTGGGCCTTCTATGCCGCCTCGATCAGTTAGGTATTGATCTATTGTGGCAGCCCTTAAAGTTCTTTGCTTAAACCCGTTGTTCCCACGCTACACGCTAGATACTACTTATCATCATCATCAACATTATTTTATAAGCCGTAAGACGTCCACAGTCGGACATAGGCCTCCCCCTCTAATTGCCTCCACGACCGGTTCTGCGCCACCCAGTTTAGCGATTCGGAGAGCTACATATCGGGAATTTGTAATATAGTGACTGTAATTTCATCTGTGCCCGCAGTTGTTTGGGATCCCGGTGTCATAATATATTAAGGAGGAAAGGTGACGAGTTATAAATAGCGTGGCAGGAGTGGGCCGAATCGCGTAGTTCATGAATATATGGAACGCGACGTGAACCTTTGTTCACGCTGATGAAATGCCGGAACGGTGTAACGTAACGAGCGTGACGCGACCGTGTGAGTTGAGGCATGTTTTACTACTTAGAACATACTAGACATAGTATATACAAATAGTATATAGATGCGCCACCGAGCGACCGGGGGTAAGATAAAGAGTATTCATATATACTACGAAAATTGTCCGGTTTGCATGTCTAACGTCTTGCTTATGAAAGTGTGCCTGTGCCTAAAACCCGACCACGAGAAAATGCTCGATCGGTGAAAGGCGGCGGCATTTCCTCTTATAAGAATCTCAATAAGGCTATCTTTCTCTATAAAAGCGTGTCAGGCCCTTGACTTAGAATGCTTTTCCACCATAAATATTAGCTACGTTTTATTACAAGTTACATCATCTTCCCTGTGGACGTAGCTAAAGATAAAGTTAAGCCTATTATATTATACAGACGATGCCGTTTCCGAATTAAGAGTCCTACATCATCTTTAAAAGAGATAAATGCAAGCGAGCCCTTTACTATACGACTTTTTAGGGTTCAGTAGTAAACAACGAACCGTTATAGTTTCGCCATGTTCGTCCGTCCGTCCGTCCGTCTGTCCCCCGTTTTTATCAGTAACCCTTAGTACTAGAAAACGGTTGCTACTAGGCATGTGAAAAAAATCATGGTAATAGTATATACGATGAATTTAAAAGGAAAACTATCACAGCTAAGTAGACATTACTATTTATTTATTATTTCTTTTAAACTTTATTGCACATAAAAATTAGTACAAAGGGCGGACTTAATGCCATGAGGCATTCTCTACCAGTCAACCGTAGGGCCAAACAGAAACTTGCAAATGTGGGTGCAGTGAAAAAAATTAATTCATGATAACTTAAATAATATCAAAAGGATAAACATACATTCCTTATTTAGTAATATATACATAAATATATTAACAATAGTTACATATATACATATATATAAACATATATTTATACTACTGCATAAGTGCTGGGGACACAACTAACTACTTTTCGCTAGACTTGTTCTAGCAGGTGCTTGTGTAGCATGGTGTTTGAAAGCAAACTTACTTGGGGCTTGTCTTATTGTTAGGGGGAGCGCATTCCAGAGACGGATAGCTTGCACAGCGAAAGAAGATGAGATAAAACCAGTATGGTGTGGAAGAACGGAGAGTTTAAGGGAGCGGGAAGAACGTAGTTCACACCCTGGACGGGGGGTAACGAAATTAAATTTGCATTTGAGATATGCCGGAGCAGAAGGATCGAAAAGGATGGAAAAGAGTGTACAGAGAATTCGGAGAGAATGACGTTGACGAATAGGGAGCCAATTTAGCTGGCGACGATAGTAAGAGATGTGGTCTTATTTGCGCAATCCGAAGATAAAACGAATGCCATTGTTGAGAAGACGATCGAGTTTGTTGAGGGAGTTTTGCGAAATATTTGTGGTGCACACATCCGCATAGTCAATAAGTGGTACCACTAGCGCCTGCACCAGTAGCTTCTTAGTGGTCACGGGGAGGAAGTTTTTGAACCGGTAGAGTGCGCGAAGGGTACCGATAACCTTTCGGCTAGACACTGGGATAACAGAGCCCTCAAACGTGATCGGTGCAACAGAGCCTGTGTCTAACTTTGCGAGTTGACGGGGGCTCCCTACAATGATGGCCTGGCATTTTGTTGGGTTGACAGAAATTCCAAAGCTACTGGACCAATCACTGATATGCTCGAGGTCATCATTGATAGTAGAAATCGCGACATTTACATCCCCTACGTCAGCTTGGGCATATAACTGCAAGTCGTCCGCATACAGGTGGTAAGCGCTCTTGATTTTATCAGTGATTAGGTTAATGAATACTGAGAAAAGGAGAGGAGAGAGAATACCACCCTGCGGTACACCGGCCTCCAGTTCACACCAGTCCGAGTAGCACTGACCAACACGGACAGCCTGAGCCCGACACGAGAGATAGGAGGCAAACCACGCAATCGCATCCGAGGAGATTCTAAGATGGGACAGAGAAGCTATGAGAAGATCATGGTCGACTGCATTGAAGGCATTGGAGAAGTCAATGAGTACCACGACTGTGACTTTTGAGGATTCCAAGCCCAGCCTGATATCCTCAGTGACTTTAAGAAGCGCAGTCGTGGTGCTGTGGCCTGCGCGGAAACCAGATTGGAAAGGCGACAAAAGAGAATTGGAATGAACAAACTTAGAGATCTGGTTATGTGCTGCAGCCTCTAGTATCTTTGAAAAGAAGGGAAGAATTGAAATCGGCCTGAAGTGATTAAGAGAACTGGGGTTAGTAATTACTACGTAGTTAACGAGTAATAGCCGAACTTCAGAAATGTACTTTGTGTAGATAATGTTGTTAATTCTGTCTAAAACATAGTAAATATAAGTTTGCGAACTTTTTTGTCCACATAATGTAACGGGTAGACGACTACGGAACCCTACCTTGCGCGTGGCCCGACACGCACTTGGCCGGTTTTTTGGTTTGTGTCTCCTCCTCACAACCTTTAAGCTTAGCGGAAGGCATAATTATCATGATCACAGTTATTAGAATTATCACGTTATAAAGGCAAAAAGATGTAAAATCCGTCATTCTCTAACAAATAGAGTAAAATTACAGAGATACATCCACGAGGACGCGCCCTTCCACAACGAATCTTATCCTAATCTATGCGTATTTCACGAATATAATATGCATATTAGAGATCACTTTTTAGCGATAAGACCGCCTGTTGTCTACCATCAACATGTTTAATTTTAATCTTTTTGAATATATTTTTTTGCTGCAGTGCTTGACGGTATCACAATATTTTGGCAATGCTCAATTCCTTTCGCAACAACATTTCCGTTCTTTAAATTAACACGAATTTAAACGATCAGAAAAAACTCATTCGGACCTCTAAAACTTATAACGAATTTACCACTGCGCTCTATATATACTGACAAGCAAAAATAACGGGTACACTTTGTATGGAAGTTTCATAGAAAGTGTACCCGTTATTTTTGCTCGTTAGTATATTTGTCCAGGCTGAAGCAAAAAGCAACTGCATTTCATTAATCACACTTTATTTTTTCGAGCGGACAATTCGCTCCGTCACCCAGTTATTGAGGTTTTACTAATAAATCGGTTGGCCGCATCCACAAATTTAATACACTTTTATTAAATTAATAATTATACATTTACGTCACGCCGCGAACGCCTAAATAATTAACGGGAAACTCTCAACCCTGGGGCTTGGCCGTTATTAAAACTAAATATCATACACTACTTTCCATTAACTCCTCTCTAACTCTCAGTTCCTTAGGAATTTGTAATTTAGCTTCAATTCCTTAGGGTTGATCTTTGCGCGAGCGTAGAAGAAATGTGAGGTTGTGGGAATTGTTGTTATGTGAGTGTGAGTGTGAGTGTGGAATTCCAGAGGCGTCTAAAATAATAATGTGCGCTTTACTCGTGCAGTAATAATGCTTGACGACTTCGGTTGAGGGATGTTGGTAGGGATAAGAATTACGTAGACAGGACAGGATGTAACAAAAACGGTGGCGAAAAATTTTTCGTCTTGCAAATATGAATAGATATTAATATACATATCTAGGACGAGAGTGAGAGGAATTTTATTAGCAGGAATAATGAAAAAACAAATATTTTTTATGCATTATAAGTTGACGACACGTATCTTGAGATTTTCTGTTACTTCCTTGTATCTACAGGACTATTGCGGCTTGATATCATAGACAGTATATTTTTTCGAATTTTCGTTAAGAAACATCACTGAAAATCGACAAATTTCAAGCTGAAAACTGTTTATCCTGCATTGTATTATTTATTTATTAACCAGAGAACAATATAAAACGTAACCTATAACAGCTCCCTGCAAAACTGTCTCTCTTACATTCTATCACACTCAACAAAAGCAAAAAATGGGTCTGTCACTCTCTGAAACTTTACTAAAAACATCTTATCCTTTAATCATAACAACATTTAAAACTTAATGTCTCTTAATGACTTCATTAAAATACGAAACTGCAAGGCAATGTATGATCAAAAGCTAAATCTAAAACAGAGACCATCACAAAAACTTTAAATATATTGCAAAAATTCCCAGAAGAACAGTGAATGCCACGATAGCAGCATATCTTCACATTCATTAGTCTCAAAAGACTAATACGTCCACATTTTATGTTCAAGAAATGGAGAATTTTAAAGTGCATTCCAAGACGAAATGCATCTGCTAGTAAATATTACGAGAAAATTCCACGGCAATCGTTTATCGGGCGCTCGCCTCAAGTGACTTGGGGGCATGTTCTTCGCAACGTATTGGATCGGAATTAGGTTGGATATTTTGAATATCAAGATGGTGGCAGAACGAATTGTTGTTCTGCCAAATGTTGACAATTGGAGACCTTAAAGATTGGTACAGTGCGTGTCATCCATGAAGGTGTGCACAGCCAAATCCGTACTAATGCGCATGGATTAGTATGATATTCGCTGTGGAGGGGCGCGTCGTCATGGATGTCATGATCGTGAGGCATGTCATATAAAAAATATTTTCAACTACATGTTTTAAGGTTCACTCACAGGAGCGCTCGTGGCCCAGCGGTGCCTGCGTACCGCTTGCGGTATCTAAGGTTAAGCAACGTGGGCAGCGGTCAGGACTTGGATCGGTGACCGATTTGAGTGGTTACTAACTCTGAGCGCTCCCGTGCTTTGGAAGGCACGTTAAGCCGTTGATCCCGGATGCTGTCTATGGCAGTAGTCGTTAAGCCAAGTTGGAGGCCTTCGGGCGGTTTGAGAACTTCTAACAGTCAAGTTGCCCACTCACTTGACAAAGCCTAATCCCAATAAGGTCTAGTTTCCCCTCGGGGTTGGAAGGTCAGATGGCAGTCGCTTCCGTAAAAACTAGTGCCTACGCCAAATCTTGGGATTAGGTAGCGGACCCCAGGCATCCTTCAGGATGCAACTGTACTGGGATAACGCTGGTAGGATGATGATGATATACATGTTTTGAGGTTGTAATTATTTTGTAAATTTTGAAGGTCAAGCCTCATGAAGATAGATGAGTGTTCACAAGGTCGGTGTCGATGGAATGGTCGAAAGGAGAAAGTTTAGACTTCGGGACTTTGTTTGGAATAGTTAGGAGACAAACGTACATAAATTTCCCACCCCTCGTAAGTAGGAGCCTTCGAAGACAAAGAAAGTCTCGCATTTTTATTTGGTTTCTTCATAGAATTATTTTTATACTAGGTAATATAAGCTGCACATAATGAAAATAAATAAATAAATATTTGTGGACAATCTTACACAAATCAACCTAGTCCCAAACTAAGCAAAGCTTGTACTATGGGTACTAAGCGACGATATACATACTTATATAGATAAATAAATACTTAAATACATAGAAAACATCCAAGACCCAAGAACAAATATTCGTGCTGATAAAATTCTCAATTTTGATGTACACTTTTTACCTATTCCCAATCGTTGTAATGTTCGACTTCCCTTTGAGTTTGAAGCTCTTACGCTTCATTAATTTGCATTAATCATGCACACGTAATTGGATCATAACTCGTGGTTGAAAGCTACCCTAAATTGATTTACCTACAATGGGGAAGCTTCAGATGCTCATTAGCTTAAACAGATTTAGAAGCACCTAAAATTAAGTTACACTGGTATTATTGTGTAATATGTATCCATACTTGTATCCGTAAATAGTACTTACATAATATCGACTACCGTACACACGACAAACGGCCATTTTTCAGGATTGCATTTTTATTTTTTCTTAAAATAATGCAAGTTTAGTGATCAATTTACGGTTTTCTGAGTAGATCTAATAATTAGATTCATGTTACAATGCTTAGTTAAGGAGCAGGCATGTCCGTTACGACAAAAAAATTTTTTGGAAAAGTTATCCCTTAAGTTCATATTACTTAAGACCCTAATGGATAAAGGTCGGATTATACAAATATTAATTTTTTTTGAACAATAAGTATGTGGCTTAGTTATAGACTGTGACTCAATTGTTTGAACTGTGACTTTTTTTAGTAAATTCTTATGAAAAGTATGAAAAATCACTTCTTTTAATTTTGCGAGTTTATTAACATTATTTATAATAATAAAACCGGTCAATTTCGAGTCGGACACCGCACAAATTTGGGGTTCCGAACCAACCGCAAAATTAAATTTGTTTTGATAGGAAAAATAAGGTAACGGAGTACGCCTGGGCGACACCAATAGGGTTCCGTTGTGACCCTTCGGGTACAGAACCCTAAAAAAGGAGAATCAATGGAAAGTTTAGTTCTAGTAACTCAGTTTTCAAGTAAGAATAAAATAAATAATATGGAAAATAGATATAAATGGATGATGCAAAACAACTAACAGATGGTCGAGGGAGACGATGGCTGAGATACGCGTCATACTCGTGATCGGGTGCTGTTTGTGGAGTCCGGTCGTTCATGCTTGCAAGGACATAGTAACTACTTTAATACTAGTGTCTTCTCTTGGAGATTGACGAGAGACATCACCCTGTTATGGATTAGTTTTTGTTGACATTGACTCTGAGAGAGACCTCTATATTAAATTGTTTTTTTTTCCTTTTATATTTAAAACTTATTATTTTTATTTTGACGCTTTGAGACCATGTACATCCCAAAGCACGTTAGAATAGTCATTATTAAGAATATTTTGACGCTCAGAGACCATTTACATCTTTGAGATATTATATTAAATTTTGTTATTCAGACTGAGACCTTATACATCTCTCAATTTTACTATTATTGTAATGTTTGTAATAGATAATTAATATTTTGACATGAAAAATGTATTAAATTCTTATTGATATATTTCTTAAATTGTAAATTAATATTTTCTCATGAAAAATCTATCATATGCTTATATTGTAAGACTTTTTTAAAATTGTACATTAACATTATGACATATGAAAGTGCCCTTGTGGCCTGTTTGCAGAATAAGTGTTTGAATTCTGAATTTTGAATTCTATGTGTCTTAGATTTCTTGATCTTAAGTAGGTTAAGTATTATCATTGTAATAAGCATATTTTTGTGAGAAAATGGCTGACTGTCGAGTTTCTTTCGGCGTTTCTTCTCGGCAGTGGCCTCTGTGAAACGCTAGTAGGGTTTGACTTGTAAAAGTGCCATTGCGGCCTACTTACAGAATAAAGTTCATTTATTTCATTTATTTTATTATTATTTACTATCAAAAAAACTCCATACACCTACACCCAAACTTACGTAGTTTTCATAACCTCACATCACACCATATCTTGCTTGACCATTTCCGACCTTACTCCATCCATTTAAAGGTCCTATTTGATTATATCATTGAATAAGTGTACGTGAACATTTTATTTACACACATAGTACACAGTCCTTAAAAGTTGTACGACTAAGTTACCGCGTTAGCGGGGCGGCGTGAAAAATATTTGAGGGAATGTTCAGAACAAAGTCCAATTAAGAAGAATAACTGTTGCTAATCCTGCAGTTTCGGAGATACAACTTACGTAAGACACATTATCATTAAGTATCTTAGGGCTGTCAGTGATGTCTGTTTTTGCATGATACTAAAACTTTTTGGGGGCCTTGTAAATGTTCTGTTCTAAATCATAATTTGCTTGCCGGTCGGCGTTAACACATAGATATAGTAGTTATATACAAGTAGGGGTAGAAGTTTGTATGGAGGAGCGATGTCTAGCCAGTTTTATCTTTATGGGAACCCTGCCCAGTGGCAGCGACTTGGGCGATGCATGCCCTTACAGTTTACAGTTTAGGTTAGGTTTAAGTAGTTAGTACGATCTTGTTTTGTTTCTTTTCTATATCATGTGTTTTTTTTATAAACGATAATTATATATTTTCTATCCAATGTAATAATGTATTGTTGATGTTTGTAAGAAACCTGTAATAACTTAGAGCTATCCTGTATTTTTTAAATGTAATTGAAAATAATTTAAGTAGGTAGTCAAAATGACTAACCAACGAGGCTCAACCTGACACATAAAGGACTGCATGGAACGTATGTATATACAAGGTGTCCCAGAAGTCGACGTCGTCCCCAAAGATAATATAGTCACTGACGTTTTAAGTGACGGGACTCTCATACTAGAAAATGAACGCGAATTGACAGCCATTGCCATGAAAATCCAATACCGCCGCCATTATCCGCCTCGAATATTCCATACTATCCTCGGATATATTTTTTTTGTTCTGAGTTGCGTGAGCCTAGTCGTCCCTTCGAAGGCTGATAGACCAGCTCATAACTCACCAGAATAACGTAACATGACCTTAGTAAAAAATCTTTAGTTTTCGAGATATTTGAGTATTTTACTATTTTGAAACCTACATAAAATGAGCAATTTTTTAAAGTAGATAACTATCCAGGTTAGTGAGGTGTATATCTCGAAAACTAAAGATTTTTTACTAAGGTCATGTTACGTTAATCTGGCGAGTCATGAGCTGGTCTATCAGCCTTCGAAGGGACGACGTCTATTACTTCTGGGACACCCTGTATATTGATACGACTCTTTCTCGAGACACGATAGCTAGCACGATACCTTATATTGATTATGTAGGCGCATCGGCTAGGCGTGAGTTTATTTATGGATGTATAAAATAATAAAGTATATGTATATAGTAAGCATATAACGAAGAGAGACTTTTCAACACTAAAGCCATTACTGGACGTGAATTATGAGTAGCGGGGCTGACAGGTTTTACAAAATTCTACGCTCGAGGATGATGCAAGGTAATGTTGCTCATATTTTACGTAGAACATTATTTACTGGGCCATTGAATTAAGCATGAATATGAGTTAGAAACACGATATAAGGCCCGCGCAAGATGTGGTAAAAATAAATAAATAAATAATAAAATAATTAATTTATTCACTCCACCACAAGTCATCATGCGTATAGTTAATGGTAAAGGCAATGTCACAGAAAGATGCAGACTTGTGTGGTGGAGATTGGTGCCACTGAACTAGGGGGAACCTGTATTTCAGGTCACTAGCGGTGTGACTACGGAACGAAAGAGCCCTTGAGGCCTACTTGTAGAATAAATGTTTTGAATTTTGAAACGTTTTTGGCCGTTGGTAAATGTCATCTCCTATAGTAAAAATGACATGTCTTTTTCTAAAGTCAAATGAAATAATAAAAGGAAAGATAGAGCTAATATTTATGTGACAGATGCTTTTCTCTGGGGATTGAAATAACGGCCTTAAGTGAAAAAAATAATAATAAATAAAATGATATAAAATCTGACATTAGCCCTTGGCAGTCCCTGTACTAAATAGTTACGAAGAGCAAATGTCAAGATACGTGTCGATTTATACAGAAAATTGTTTATTTATAATAGATGAGCGTTTAGGTTTAGGACCCTATTCTCCTTACTCTATACTTCTTTTACTCTAATAGCAATACTGTTACGGCTCAAAAACTTCATACAAAGTCAATGACGAAGGTGTAATTAACTTGAAAGTTACGCCGACAACTCACTTTTCGAGTTGGGTTTAGCTTCGGTTCGTGCAGGGGCAATTTACGCTAAGGTGCGTTAACTTTGCCGATAAATTGCCCTTTATGGCAGAGAGAAAAATATGTATTTTTTCTGCTCCAAGTCATTGTGAGCGTATGAGTTATAGGGGTCTATTCGGCTAAAGGGAATGCATTGGAAATAGGTTTGAGATTTCAATGCGGGCATTTCCTGACTACTGACACGAGTCGAGTAAGGCTTCATGATGATTTGTCGGTGCGGAGATAGTACGGCATCAGAAAACTGTCAGTGGTCAGTGTCAACTGTCAGTGGAATCAGTGCCGCTTTTTATTTCGCTCCCACATTTAAATGATTGCTTCGCGCGGAAGCGGGGCGATACTGAGGCAGTATTGGCCCGCTTTTGAGCATGATATAACTACTGTGCAAATGTAATACTGACAGTATCTAAGTCAATTTCCTGATTCGACAAGATACATCGATACTAATATTATAAATGCGATAGTCAGACTGTTTGGCTGTATGCTAACTCTTCACCACGCTTGTTCACGCTTAAAACCGCTGATCCGATTTAGATTTTTGGTATGGAGATAGTTCGAGACCCGGAGAAGGAAATAGGATACTTTTTATCTCGGAAATTATCCCTTAAGGGGGTGGAAGTTTGTATGAAAGAGTGACATCTAGGTTAGCGCCTGAAATAAAAGAATAGCAATTAAATTCTATGTATAACGCGATGAATGAGTTCTACGCGGACAAAGTCCTGGGAAAAAGCCATCTAGATTTTATTTGCGCAGTAATAACGTAGTGGTGATAATTATGAGTCACAAGATCCTAAGAAAGTATTACTGTTGAAGATTGGAAGAAATAATGATCTGACTCCAGGTAATGTTGAACGGCGTTTATTCGCACCGAAAATTATACAAGAAAATTGTGATAGGCGACGTGCGCTCCGCGCGGTGTCGATTTGAGTCTGGTGGAAGGGGAAAGCCGCAGGCGAAGCGCGACCCGGCGCCCGCGCCTCCCGCGCCCCTCCTCCCGTGCGTAGTTAGCAGCGTTAACATACTCCCCCCCCTCGAGCAGTACAGGCCTCGAGGAGTGGAAGAGCTGCTGACGTTGGAGCCGATGCTGAAGTAGGCTTCGTCGTCGCTGGTGATGACTCCTTAGGTAATGCGCAAAGTTTGTGAATGGCGCGACGAAAGATGCCCCTTGTTGTCTTAACATCGGCTACCCTAGCGATGCCATCATCGCCAGGATAAAGTTTATGGATGCGGCCCAAGCGCCACTTCATCGGCGGAACATTGGCTTCTTTGAGGACGACCATGTCGTTGATCTGTAGGCCTTCTTGATTACTCCGCCACTTTGTTCTTTGTTGCAATTCGCTTAGGTATTCTTTGTGCCAACGCGACCAGAATTGCTGCCGCATCCTTTCGATGTGCTGATATCGACTAAGGCGATTGGGATTGATATCAACCAGAGATGGCGATGGTAGCGACAATAGTGCTTTCCCGATCAGGAAGTGACCCGGAGATAATGGTTCAAAATCGTTACCATCGGACGATAACGGTGTGAGAGGGCGTGAGTTTAAAATTGCCTCTATTTGAGTGAACAGCGTTGATAGTTCCTCATATGTCATGTGTGTATTACCTAGAACCCTAGCTAAATGAAATTTAGCTGATTTAACCCCGGCTTCTGTTAAACCATTAAAATGAGGAGAAAGGGCAGGCGAGAAATGAAATGATATACCTTCATTTTCTGCGTATGAAGCAATGGAATCACTTTCAGCTTTTAGAAATCTACCTATCTCGTTGCTTGCGCCTACAAAATTGGTTCCATTGTCTGAAAAGATTTTGCTTGGTTTCCCTCTGCGAGATATAAACCGCCTCAGACATTGGATGAAACAATCAGAAGTGAGATCGCTCGCTAACTCTAAATGCAGCGCCTTCGTCGAGAAACAGACGAATAGGGATAAGTAGCACTTGGTGATTCTACAACCGCGTCCTTTGCGGTCTGTAATTAGGAAGGGGCCAGCAAAGTCGACGCCGCAAACATGAAAGGGAAGATTTGGTGTCACCCTTGGTTCGGGTAAGTTGCCCATGAGAGGATTTATGTTTTTTGCCTTCATAATTTTACATGTTTTACAGCTGTCGACTGTGCTTCTTGCTAGAATTCTGCCTCTTAAAGGCCAGAATGTTTCTCTAATTGTACATAATAATAATTGCGGTCCACCATGTAACAGTTTTATATGGGCCTGCTTGAAAATTAATTTTGTAAATGCATGTTTTGAATCAACTATAATAGGATGTTTTTTATTGTATGTTTCAGGTGAGTTCTTTAAGCGGCCGCCGACACGCAGCAGACCGGATTCATCGAGAAACGGAGTAAGTGAGAGTAACCTAGACCTCACAGGTAAGGTTTTGTTAGTTTCTAGTGCGTAGAGTTCTTCAGCAAAACATTCTTGCTGAGATTGTTTACTTAAGTAATTTAATGATTTATTTAATTCTGCTGCAGTCAAAGGACCTACAGCTTTAGAAGCTGAGTTTTTTAGGTTAGAAATGAATCGCATTACTAAGGCAAAGGTTCTTTGCAAGGTGGATAATTTTGAATATTTGTTGAAGTCCACAACCTTGGAAAGAGCGCTTGCCGGTGTCTTGTTAATTTCTGTAATTTGTGTGTAAGTTTTTGTTTCAGGTACATCGTTGCTGATGATGGACTGATTCAGCCGTGGCCAAGTTGACTCATCGTTACTCAAGAATGAGGGACCCTGCCACCACAAAACTGAATTACACAGTTGCTGAGGGTCGACTCCTCTGGAAGCCAAATCCGCAGGGTTCTGATCTCCAGGGATATGCCTCCACATACCTCCTGGAGACAGTTCCTGGATTGCGCCTACACGATTTGAGACGAATGTTTTAAGATTACGCGGTTCGGCTTCGAGCCAGCTCAGAACCACAGATGAATCCGTCCAGTGAAAAACTTGATCAATGTGACAGCGTAGCGCTTGTTTTACCTTAACCGACAAACGTACGGATAATAAAGCTCCTAGTAACTCCAAGCGTGGGATGGATGTCGGTTTTAAAGGAGCAACTTTAGCCTTAGCACACAGAAGACGTACCAGAGTTTTACCTTCGCTGTTTGTGGACGATAAATAAATACATCCAGCATAAGCATCCTGGGATGCGTCACTAAAGGAATGTAAGGTAATTGTTTTATATTTTGGGCATATAACGCATCTTGGGATTTCAATGTTAGTCAAATACTTAAGATTTCCTACATATTCTTGCCACTTTCTGGATAAATCTGCAGGAATTAAATCGTCCCAGTCTAGTTTAGTTAGCCATAATCGCTGTAAGATGATTTTTGGTGTGATTGTGATTGCACTCAATAAACCCAATGGATCAAATATTTTAGCAGAGTTCGATAATATTGTGCGTTTTGTCACTGGTGGTGTAACATCTAGCTGTACTGAAAATAGCAGTTTGTCATCAGCCGGATGCCACGTGAGGCCCAAGACACTCGATTGCGATGTAACGTCTAAGTCTTTCGGTATCATAGTACCGAGACTATTTTTCACGACCAAAGGTGCATTTGTATGGAATTTGCGAAGAGGAAAGCATGCTGAATTTAATTTGTTAGTGACGGATTCACAGATATGACTTAATTCAGCTTCAGTTTGGGATCCTATCAACAGATCATCCATATATATATCATGTTCTATTACTTGAGCGATGCTCTCGTCTTCGCATTCCTTGGCTAATTGTAGCAAGCATCTAGTGCTTAAGTAGGGGGCACTGGCGGTGCCATAAGTTAGCGTGTTTAACTGTAGAACCCTAATTGGCTCTGTTACCTCATCTCGCCAGAGAATCAGTTGTAAGCAGCGTTGGCTAGGCTCTACGAGCACTTGCCTATACATTTTTTCGACGTCTGCTGTTACTACGTACGTATGTTGCCTGAACCGCATTAAAATCGATAGCAGATCATCCTGTACCACAGGGCCAACATATTGTATATCGTTGAACGATTTGCCGCTTGCGGTTTTAGCAGATGCGTCAAAAATCACGCGTAAGCGTGTTGTTTCGCTCTTTTGTCTGATTACTGAACTGTGGGGGAGGAACCCCCCAAATGTAGGCTTAGAGATTTCCGTCAGATGTCCTAGATCCTTGTATTCTTGAATAAAATTGGAATAGGCTTGTTTTAAAGACTGATCCTTGGACAGTCGTTTTTCGATGTTAATTAATCGTTTTTCTGCCATTTTGTATGAATCTCCTAGGACATCTGGCGATTCTCGCAATGGAATTGTAACTGTGAATCTTCCATCTGCGTCGCGATAAGTCGTGTCATTGAATAGCTTTTCGCAGTGAGCATCCTCCGATGACACAACCTTTGCCGCGGGTAGTTCCTCAAGTTCCCAGAACTTTGCAAGTTGATCTTTGATATCTTGTGAAAAATTACATTTTATTTCTTGTGAATGAGAAGAACCACCGCGGCTCCCCCCAGTGGGGCCGGCCACTATCCATCCCAGTTCTGTCTCCGTCAGTACGGGTTTGTTACGTCCCAATTTAATTTGATTGGATCCAATGAGGTCCCAGAATACATCTGAGCCGAGTAAGATATCGACCTCTGACGGATGGCAGAACTGAGGGTCCGCTAGAATTATATTCTTAGGAATATTTAATTGTGCCGTGACTTTCATGTTTGGAAGTTTATCAGTGATGGTAGGCACTACAAATAGCTTCACTTGAGCAGAGAAATTGTTATGCAATGAATTAATTCTTAAATCGCAATGTTTGTTTATTTTAAATGTTGCATTGTTAATACCTGTTACTGAACGGTTCACTTGAATTGTATTACAGTTAATCATTTTTTGTGCCGTTTCAGAGATAAAAGAAGATTGGCTACCACTGTCCAATAAAGCACGTAACACATGCTTGTTACCTTCACTTGTCACCTCAACGAGTGCTGTGGAAAGCAGGACCTGGTCGCAAGACACTGAGGACAATGTGATGGATGTTTGAGCTTGAGATGTGGTTGGCTGCTCCACGAGTTCGTTGGATGCCGACGCCATCGCTTGAGGAAGGTGAGTATTGCTTGTAGCTAAAGTAGTAGTAGTTTCATTGCCAGAAACTTGTTGGTTGTTCATTTGCTTGTGTAAAATAGTACTATGTTTTCTTTTGCAGATTTTACAACCATTAGACCTGCATTGGTAAGTATGATGACCTGGTCGAAGACAGTTTTTGCATAATTTCCATTGAATAGCTTGTGTATAGCGATCATCGATTGAAAGCGATTTAAATTTAGGACACTCGACTAATCTGTGATTTTGTTTACAGGATATGCATTGGTGATTGGCGGAAGGCGTGTCAGAAGCGGAGGCAATAAAAGATTTAGTCTTAGGAACTGTGTAACGTTTTTCATTTTTTAAATCCGACCTTGTAGAACCTACCGTCTCCAACACATCAGCCCTGTTACGTAAAAACTTGAAAAAATCTTTTAAAGTGGGAGAATCTTTAATGTCATTCCTAAATTCTTCCCACCTGCGTGCTGTAGCGTTGTCAAGCTTTGTCGTAGCCATATAAATAATAAGCGTATCCCAGTGGTCCGTGCATTCACCTAGCGTTTTAAGAGCTTGCAAGTTTTTGGAAATTGTATCAATCAAATTGCGCATACCCCTATCCGTTTCTCTCGACAAAGGCTCGATATTAAACAAGGACTTGAGGTGTTGGCTAACCAACAAGCGTTTGTTGTTATATCTTTCACACAGAAGAGACCAAGCAATTTCATAATTGTCAGCAGAGACAGTAACTGATTTGATAACAACACTTGCTTCACCCTCTAAATATGACTTTAAATAATGAAATTTGCATATATCATCCATGTCATCATTGTTGTGAATAAGTGACAAATAAATGTCACGAAACTCAAGCCATGAGTTTGAATTCCCATTAAAAAGAGGAAGCTTCAAAGGAGGCAGTTTAATTTTATTAAGGCCTGTAATGCGGCTAGCGTTACTTGAAACTTTCTCTTTTTGAAAGAGCTCTTGCCATGTTTCAATATATTCTTGGGCTTGGCCCATGCTACTGTAAAATGAAGACTCGGTATCTTCCCTTTCCTTAAGTTGCTTACCAGAGGTATCAAGCCTATCAATTTTATCTTGAATCTCATCAAAACTATTTAATGAGCTTCTCATTTTAGCTAACCTCATTGATAACTCGTTAATCTGAGCTCTAGTTACATCATTAGGATCGCGCGCTCTGATAAAGTCGAGAAAAACTTCTTAAATAGTGTTAAGCGCGTTCTCTCAACTCCTCTCAGTTGTACTAATTCATTTAAATCACTCATTTTATAAGCGCAAGCAACGTGGGCAACGTGGCACGTAAAATAGAAATAAGTATATACTCACGGTTACCAGTTCGTAAATCAAGATGATTCCTTACCTCAAACATACAATTTTAGCTTAATTTAGCTAAATATAAGGCTATAATTCACTGTTTACTGTTATCTGTTCTCGCTTGCCTTTTCCCAACATGTATTGTACTCCAAGGATATCTGAAATAGTCGGCAAATCACTTTAAAACACTTGTTAATATTATCAAATTTAAGTACCTACTCGCAAGAAATGTAATTTAAGTTTACTGATTTTCGTCTATGTATTTAAAACCAAATAAGAGTTAATTTCGTTACTTATTTTATGGAATGAACGTTAATTGTAAACAATTGCTTATTAACGGGAAATTACTAATATTACAACTACTTTTAAATGTAACTAAACGTGTAATTTCACTTTAGTAACGTATATGTACATATTTTATGTTTGCACTGCTCACAAATAACGATTTAGACATATAATTTACAGAGAGACTATCACCGCTGTCACAAAACACAAGTTAAATTGCATTAAACCTTTAAATAAATTAGAAACGGGTACACTTCCTTCGTATTTGCACATTTGGCTTGTATCTTCGTATAGGTAAGTAATCCCTTTGTTCCTTTGTTCGAAGTTGCAACTTAACGGTTCCGTTACTTCGCCGCCATTAATCGTGGTATAATTTCGTTCGTTTCGTGTTCATACAGCAATATTCGTTCTTGATAATCACGTCGGGGTCACCAAATGTTGAAGATTGGAAGAAATAATGATCTGACTCCAGGTAATGTTGAACGGCGTTTATTCGCACCGAAAATTATACAAGAAAATTGTGATAGGCGACGTGCGCTCCGCGCGGTGTCGATTTGAGTCTGGTGGAAGGGGAAAGCCGCAGGCGAAGCGCGACCCGGCGCCCGCGCCTCCCGCGCCCCTCCTCCCGTGCGTAGTTAGCAGCGTTAACAATTACTGAACACGCAGACTACGGGAGGTCCCATGCGCCCAGGACGGCGCCTACAAACTACGGCCTCAGTTTTCCACAATGTCACACACCGATACCACCATCTCGGTGCTCCATTTCGGTGAACCATACGGAGAAGGGGGTCGGTACTGCATTCGTATTACAGCGCTTCCTTGCGTCCCGAGTCAGTCAGGAAGCATTAAAAAAAAGAAAGCGTGCTGTAAAGAATCATCATCGACTCGATTGACAGTTGACTTTAACAGCTTTCTGATATCATACTTACTGGAAGAGATCCCTTAAAGGGATACCTTTGCCCTTGTACATGTATAAACTGTATTGTCTGTATTTTTATCTTCGCCTTGTATACAATAAAGTAATTACATACATACAATACCTACGTATAGTCGTATACATAAAGAATACACAAATATTCCGCCGAGGGACGGGTCACTATAGGGACGTTGGATAAACTTCGATCGCGATCCCGGGTGACACGTAGAATTTATGGCTTTGTTTAGGCAACACGTTCGATGCGACATGCCTCTTCATAAACAAAAGCCTTTGAAGACTAGTGTCAAGCCAAACAGGACAAGCGAAGCGTGTTTATGGAACAAATGAAAAACTGATACAATTTCAATACGTTTAATAAAATAGAGCCCCAGTTCTCAAATTTAAGAGAACATCGTGACTTTGTAATGTGCGACTATAACATTTTAAACGCGTACGTGGTTTCGAGTTAACTTCAATTGTTACTTGAGACGTTCCTTGATCAACTTCAGCACATTGTGCCGAAGCGAAGTTGATCAACATTGTGATAGAATTTTCCTGGTGGTACTCTAAATTATGGGGTCCGCTTTTTTGTTGTACTAAGGACTGACTAAGTAAAAAAAAAACTAGATCGAAGAAAGTATACCGGCGACGCTCGCGCTGTTTTCCTTCACGGAAAAAAAACTACTGTAAATGTCTTTAATTAAAAAATATCTACAAAATATGCTTGCTGTAGAATCTCAAAAATATACATAAATAAGGATGCAGTTAAAAAACTTAGTTTTATACAACTGAAAATCACTAGGTATACAAATCTCAAATTTCACCTGAAAAATTCCGCTCAGAAAATACTAACAGCAGACTTTTGTAACTTTGTTTCACGGAATGTTCGTAACCGAATTTACATATTTACAATTAACTTATCTCACATTTTTGCATTTTACGTATGTGTTATTTAAATTTGCTAGTGTCGATGTCAAAAATATGTATACATTCGCTTTATCACTAACGGAATAAGGAGCAAAGGTGTAAACATGATTTGTTCGACGATGGCTGTACATAGGTACAATACGCATATTTTTATTGAAGGGGAACATTTTAACAAATTGCTAATAATGCGCAATATGCAATCAAGTATTCAAAACAATTCTTGTTATGCATTAGTAGCTTAGCACACAGTGGTTCTAACCAACCTTTGTAATTAATGTTTTGCTCGTTACCAAGCTTATAAAACTGCTTAAATGTAGGCTGCTATTTGCGTCAACGATTAAACTGAATGGAAAAATCATTCCATAGACAAAAGCTTTAGAAATATAATGTGGAATCTAACATTTAATAGTATTATAATAAATTAACAGTGTATTTACATAGATTAAGGTAACTATTGTAATAATTCAGACACATATCATATTGTTATATTTGCATATGAATCCTATTGAATAACAAAATAAGCAGAGGAGTAGCATTGTTTACACATAAATATTAATGACTCTTTGAACATAAATTCTAGTACACAGAATACCATAATTTATTAGCGAATTTAAAAGGTAAACCCCAGCTAGATATGTAAATATGCATACGACAATGATAAATATTAAATATTATAAAATATTATATCAACACTTTTTGGATACTTATGTCATTTTCAATCATTAAAAAGGTGGATATTTTTGACTGCACGTAGAAAAATTCTAAAAGGGCCCTTAAACCTGCCCATTTGCTCTGTAACTTTCACCACGCTACATTTCAGCCTCAAAGTTGAAATATCAAATTACCAACAAACTTGTGAATATGTTAGGACGATAGTAAATGCAAATGAGGACTTTTGATCAAAGTTAGGCATATTTACTAGTTCGAGACTGGCTCAAGTGGCTGACGAGGTTATTAATTAACGTGACCTGATAATCCTTTGAGACCCCGTATTCATAAAACTTAAAACTCTGCTAACTAAAATAAGTTTCGTCCCTTTCTCACAAAGTTAAAGTCAAAGTGATAGATAGATAAGGATAAACGAATTTTAGCCGCCATATGGATGTTGAAATCAATAAGTTAGATTTTTTTTTCTAAAATTATCAAATTGTTAATCAACTGGTGAAAAAAATAACTCAAAAGAATAAATAATTACATAGTTTGGCTACAAGGTTTCAAAGTTTAAAGAGGTAGCATATTCTATACCTTTGCCGCAAAACGGACCTTTGTATTGGAACGATCTTCATTAACTACGAGTATAATATTGCGCTCGAGATCAGTGACAGATCAGGGGCCGATTTTTAAGTGCCGAACGCTCGACTTTTCACTCGACATCTGTCAAACGTCGAAGTTTTTTTGACAGGATCTCCAGTGAAAAGTCGAGCGTTCGACACTCGACAATCGCCCCCCTGTACCTAAAAGCCTTTTATCAAAGCGTCGCTTGGCCTAACACTGTAAAAAACGAAATAAGGTCGGAAGTGAGCCAGATTTAAAGAATACAAAGAGCTTCTGTTTACTTCCCGGCTTTCATGCCGTGACGCCACGCCTCAGTACCTGCCGGAGGCACGCGCTTTCTTCGCTCACTGCGGAGTTATATAGCAGTAGCTGTAGTATAAGTTTTTTCGAAACATTTACTAATTCGAACGCGTTTGCGTTTTGTCTCAAAATGTATGAAAGTGGTATGAAAACGTGAACAGCGCCTCTGGTGGTCACTAGTGGAAACTAAAACAGCGAGTGTAACATTTGTTGCTAACCGATGAAAGCGCGTATTTCAAATTCGGTGAGAGCGTTTTCATACATTTTGAATTAAAATGCAAACGCGTTCGAATTAGTTAATGTTTCGAAAAAACTTATACTAGAGCTACAGGACAAGAGTCAAACTGCCGATGGAGTCATAATCGTCATGTTGGACTAAATTTCCTTTTTTGCAAAAAATCTTACGGCCTGTCTGATGGTAAACTACCGTAGCCTATGAACTCTTACGACTGCAGAACAATAAGAAGCGAGCTGGCGACCCCTTTTAGAAATGATGATTCGTTGTAGCTATGGCTATGGAGAAAATGTAGGTGTATTCTCAATATAGCGTATTTTCGGGAGCTCTTGCGACCTTATAGCGGCAATTACACTTCGTCGTTCGCCGCATGCTGCATGCGGCGACCGCAAAAGTGTAAAGAAGACGTTAGTTGGCCGCATTCGGCGATCGACAGCTGCCAAGTCGCCGTAGTAGGCGGACAGACTAATGTGAAGACGACGTTTAAAATGAATTCGGCGACCGCATTATTAGGTAAACGACGCAGTGTAATTGCCGCTTATATCACAACCAGGACCTCAGCATTATATACATACGGTCTTCTGTAAGGGGAGGTACTTTCCGTGTTCTAATGAATGACACACAAAATCTCTTCCCATTATAGTTGTCCCAGAATTAACTAGATTTTCTCGTTCAGAATACAGTATTTAGGTATTATGGACGAGACTTCTTTCTCCGTGGAATGAATGACACACAAAATCTCTTCCCATTATAGTAGGCTCTCCAAATACGAGCATGATGACATTATGATATGTACTAATTAGAATAGATATATGTTCTACCAGTCAGAGAAGACTGCTTGTGAAGCACAGCAGCTAGCTACTTAGTATATTCTTAACACCGTCGCCGTAAGAAATCTGGAAAGGTTTCGTTATTAAATATAAGCAACGCGCGTAGATAAAAAATCAACATCAATTGTTTTTTCCTCGGAGGACAAATTATTTCTTGGAAGTCTCAGCCGGGGAAATAACATTGTTTTATTAACTTCATTTGTTGGAGGCACGTTGCTCCGATTTCTTCCGGTGAGTTCAGTGCTGCCAAAGCCTAGTTTTGTTATTCTTACCGTGAAGGATGTATTATTAAGGAGGCACTGTTTTAACCGAGCGGTTAGCACGTGACTTTCAATTCGAAGGTAGCGGGTTCGAAACCCAGCACGTACCTCTGAATTTATCAAAAAACTTATGTACCTACCTACGAAATATCATTAGATATTTACGGAAAATCTTAGTTAGTATTAGGTGTCAAAAAGGAGCGGGCTTCTTAGGGCTAAGACGGGTACACGCTAGAAGGGTGAAAGTTGTATTATAAACAAGGTGGTATTTTAACAATAAAACAAAAACGGTGCCTTTTTGTGCCCCCTAGGCCTAGGGCTTACCTCCAAGGGATAGGAACTTAATTTGTTTGTATCCTAACAAGTCCAAAGTCAAACTTTTTGCCGATGTAAGGCACACCATAACTCGTAGCTGTACTGGATTAAAACATTTACTATTGTTACCTTTTTACCTATATTGACGAAATAAATGAAATTTGAATTTGCTTTTTACCATTTCATCCACACCTCCCTCGTAAGTTCAAGAGAGGCACTCATTTACCAAGCTATTCATATATTTTATTAATGAATCCAGACAAATAGACCCACTTACCTTTCCTTTCATGAAAAATACCTTTATAAAATGGATACAAACTCGAAATTCTGCATTCATAAGCATTTTATTATCTGGCAGTCTATGTAAAATGAACACGGAAATATTTCGTGTTGCTTTTCAGCCACTCGCCAAGGCTCGATTCGGTTCACATCTTTCACATCCTTATTACGGTTCAATATATTTCATGAGCTCGTCCTGACATTTTATTTTTAGTTAAAACATTTTACAGTGAGACACCAATGCACTGTGAAATGCATACAAGATTGCTTAAGTACTAACAAAAAATTGTGAAAAATCTTAATAACTAACTGAAGATGGGCGATCATCCATCGCCTCACATAACCTCTTGACAGTTTCTTTTTCTCCCCCACTCTCCTCAGCAATTCTTAGTTTGTATATTTTTTTAAATATACTCTATCTCTTTGGGTCATGGTCTACGCTTCACACCCATATAAAGCTATGCTCGATAAAATTTTATACCGGACAATATATACCTTAACTATTGAGTGTCCAGTATAAAGTGAGGGCTGAAAAGCTCAACAATTAAAGTACGTGAGTGTAATTTTAAATTACAGAAGACCGCTGGCATAATAACACCACTTAAGCGACTTCCTGATTTGTCGGTGCGGAGGCAGTACGATATGAGAAAAGTATCAAATGTCAGTGTCAGCTGTCAGTCGACACGGTACCATTTTTTACTGCGTCCCTACATTTAAATGAGTGCTTCCTGACTGGCGCGGGATGCGCGGTAGCCGGACGATGCGAAGGCGGTACTGCTCCGCTTCTGCGCATGATATTACTACTGCGCAAATGTAATACTGACAGTATTCCGTCAAGTGGGAATCTTTGCGACGTCAGTAAGTTTACGTCAAAGAAGAAAATGTCACATATCGATACCGCCCCGCCAAGTCAGGAAGTCGCCTTACTCTGGCTAGCATTTGTGGATTGATTGTGTTGACAGCTAGACAAAATGCCACCCTTCATCAACAACGCATCTTCAGCTACCATACCGCCAGAAACGCAACACCGCATGCCTACAAAGGAAATAGTGATTACGGCTGACTCATGGTTGCGGTCTCCTATGAAGTGATAATAGTGGAGACCGTTCCCTAGCCAGGCTGCTTCAAATGCTGACTTAACGCATTCACTGGCACCAAACGCATATATGCGTTTCCATTACTTTCACCCAGTGCCTTGAACGCACAGACGCGTTCATAATATTTAGTGACTTTCACCCTGTGCCTTAGTGCCTTAGACTTAGAATAGTCGGTTGAACTCACATGTGCGTTTGGGGCACACAGCAAAGTGCGGCACCTGCCGAATGTCCAGCAAAAGAGGGTGGCAGTGAGTGCGTTAACTCTCTTGTGGAACTACACCTTGCAAATATTCTTTTTTCTTCATTTTTATGTTGTTTTTGTTTTGTTGTTTACGTACTCACTTATCTAAAGTCGGTTACGTAAGTATTATCATTGTAATAAGCATATTTTTGGGAGAAAATGACTGATTGTCGAAATTCTTTCAGCGTTTTTTCTCGGCTGTGGTCTTCTTTTGAGAAACGCTAATGGATTTAGACTTGTAAAACTACTTGCAGAAAAAAGTTCATTCATTTCTCTAACCGGCGGCAGCGTCCATTAACATTGAAACGAGGCATGCTAAAGTGACGAGCTTAATCGAGGCCCTCTATGAATAACCTCGTTATCCTCAAATCCAGTAACTCGAGATCTCGGCCTTTTCACAGGTGAATCTTCATTTACCGACGGTTATTAACTTTAATGACCTACTTGTTACGTCGAGATATTTCGAGATTTCACGCATTTTTCGTACCAGGGTTTTGCAACGTTGAATTCATAATAATATTCAAGGGATGAAAACGGTTCATTTTTACGGCAATTCTATACAAAGTGTAGCAGTTTTTTAAAATAACTTGAATAAAAATGATATTGTAAAATATTTTATTAAGGAATAAAGAGGCTATATTATTTTTATTATAAACTGCTTTTAAAGCTTCATTTTAGCACTAAGTAGCAATCTTATTCCAAGACCGTAATATCAAACTGAAGGTCGTTTCATTCACATCCACTTAAAGAAAGAAAGAAAACATTTCACTGCACAAAAGACACAAATATAAAAGGATTAACGCACAGTACTTATGTATATTGAACATAATATAAATGACGTGTGTCATCGCGGCAGTGAATCGGTTGCTGTCTCAGCATTTTTCCGAGGTGTCAGACGCCTGCAGCGCTGATTTGCACTTGGCTGCACTATAACAAAAGATAGCAAAATGCAATATTATTCACAATAGTTTAAGAGCCTGACAAGACCTAAAAAAAGTCCCGCTCTAACACGCGTGAGTTTCCAAATAACCATTCCGCTCTTTACGGAAGCTCTGCGCGTAGAATAATAAATAAATACTATAATAATATTGAAATAAAAAAGAGTGGATTATTTATGAAATATGACTCGTTGGCGGTTTAGGTAAGAATATGTAGACTTCATGTTTTTAATTGCAGACCCATACGTAATAAAAATAAAGACATAGAACCGTTTAATGATGATTTTAAGACCAATCTTTGTACATGGTCTTTGAATTGTGATGAATATTAACATATTAGTTTTTTGATGTGCTAGAACAAATAGCTCTTACCAAACTTATTATTAGGTACATATGATACTAATATAAAAAGTGAGGAATTTATAGTGAGACATCATCAGTAAGCTCACGTTAAAGAAGAAAAATGTTATATATCGATCCCGCCCCGATATAAGTCTGTAAGTAGCCTTAAGTAAAATCTAATGAGGAACTTTGGGAACTTTTGAGCCATCTACGATCCGGGGCGGTCCTTTATGTTAAGTCCATTTGACGAAGCCTGTGGCGGATTTCATCTCTGGTGTCTCTGTGTTGTGATTGTTTGTTTTTGTACGCACCTGACGAAGCCTGTGTTGTGGATTAGATTTTGTGGACTGTTTGTGCCTAGGGAAATCTAATTAGGTAGGTACCTACTTCATAACTCGTGAATAGGAATTCGAAAATTATAATTTATCTTCAAATTGCAAACTGTTTAACTCACAACAACATGTCTAGAGACTTAATGAAAATCGTTTTCACAGGCCAGATGAAATTCAACCTTATGGCGACTTTATAAAGACTAACAGGATAACTTCTAACTTTATTTTGACATGATTTTAATAGGAAAACACTCATAATGTGTTTACGTGATTCTAACAGCGTGGAAAGTAATTATACGTAAATTTTCTACTCGTACAGGAAGTTTAGAGACGTCAAAGTTTGTTGGTATACTTGAAATCATTTGAATTGGCCCAGTTGCATCAAAATCATTCGTTCAAAAAGCTATTTTAACGTTCAAACAATAAGGTTTAAGAACCAATAATATTTATGTAGAAATTCAGCCAACAAGAAGTATTTTAACATTCCGTAGGCGCAAAATAAATGTAATACAGAACTTCCCTTTAACCTCTGACTGTGGAATGAGCCCCAAAACTTTGGCCTTGTTGGTAGTGACGTTCTTCTGAGTTCGAATCCCGGTCAGAGTAATATTTATTTGATGAACACGAATATTTGTTCTTGAGTCTTGGACGTTTCTTTATGTATAAATTTTTCGCCTAGTACAGGCAAGGGCATAAACATGTATACATTTTTGGACCTTTTTTCAATGGAGTAAGGTGAAAAAATGTATACATATTGGTGCCCTTGACTGCACCCGTAGTACAAGCAAGTGCTTTGCTTAGTTTGCTACTAGGTCGATTTGTGTAAGATTGCCCACAAATATTTTGTTTTTTTATATACACACAGCCATTACCAGGTTTATAGAATATACTTCATTACGATCGTTCGAAAATATACAGACATATTTCAACTAAAATACGAAATTAAATGTTATTACTCAAGGTTAAGGTCAAAGTTAAGAGTAAGTATTTAACAATATTTAATTAGTGTGTCTTGTATAGATATATATATATATATGTCTTATATTTATTCTGTGTCGACTAATTCGACTTTCATTTAATGTGAGAGCAATGTACATAGGTACAGATACTTTGATAAGCTACTTTTGCCTCGGGGCGTGAAAGTTTGATACTTTTCAACTCTTCTATTCGATTGGGTAAGTATATAACGTAAGATTGTAATCGATCGTCATCGCCCGAATGTCAGACGACAGATGGGCTCGACAAACCACTACCTGGCGTGGACCAAACGGCAAGCGGAAAGTTGGAAGACCATACAAACGATGGGCTGACGACATCATCCAAACAGCGGGCAAACAATGGATGGAGATCGGAGGACGGAGAGAGGAGTGGAAGGGATTAGAGGAGGCCTTCACCCAAGGAGGGATCCATGATCGGGAAATTAATGCAACCATAGCCAGTTAAAAAAAAACGGATCATGAATAGAAAAGGCTTAAATAAATAAATAATAAATAAATAAAATAACGTGAGATAAATATTAAATACTCCAAGCGTACCTAAAACTGGTGAGTTGGTGACAGTCCCAAACTAAGCAAAGCTTGTAATATGGGTACTAGGCAACGATATATCATACTGACACAGATAAATAGATACTTAAATACATAAAAAACATCCAAGACTCAGAAACAAATAAATATTCGTGCTCATCGCACAAATAAATGCTTTGACGGGGATTTGAACCTGGGACCTACAGTTTTTAGGCAGGTTCACTTTTAACTATGTTAATATGGAGATGGTGGTGGTATACTAGATACAGATACTTTACCGTAACCTTTTAGTGCTTGCGGTTATATGATTAGTTGGGCTAGGCTAGAGTTCACGTAACAGTGTTATTCCTCGGCAAAGGTTAAACCTACAAGCGCACGCTTCATTAAGTTTGTAATCAGCGTAGGGGCCTGTATTCTTGGAGCGCTGAAATCGGAGTTAGATATAATAGTAAATTAAACGTCCAGTGCTCGACATCTAAGTGCTCAGTACCGGTATTCTATGGAAACAGCTTCACTCGTTCGGCAACTTACCGTGGACTCATAACAACCGATCTTTAGAACTATGATTGACCGCCAGGGGCGCTGTACCATTGTTCATACAAATCGTTTATGCAGTCGCTAGCGAGTACGGCCACTGTATACTCATGGTAGTGCTACAGTAGATGACACTTATATAATTCCCAACATCATGATATACAATTTAAAGTACCATGTATTGGATCAGTGTCTAACACAGCGACGTTAACTTACTTTTGATACCTGCGCGGTAATCATAATCACGTAACGTTTTCGATCGTTAGTACGATAGATTTAAATGTCAAATCCCTTACTAAAACTGACATTAAATACGTACCAACGGTAGTACATATCGTTTCGTGATTACCCCGCTGATATTCGACTTGCTAAAGGTGTATTTTTCTCCCCTCATTTGATGACAAGAATTATTCTTTTCTGAATAACAAGTGTGAAAAGCAGTACATTGTTACCCGTTGGCAACTTTATTTTTTGTCTTGGGCGTAATTATTTGAATTCTCGTTACGCTCAAGATTCAATGTGCCGTCCAAGCCTTAAATATTTAATTTTACTACCCTATCAACCCTGCTCAGAAAGTCACGAGTATCGGTTAAGATGGAAAAATTTGACCTGTAGAAATGAGGCTTCTCTTCGAGTACGCTACTCGTCCCGGTCTTGAGCTAGTGTTATCTAATAGAAGATAAATAGCCTATAATATCACCGACCTATCGAGCCGGTGGACATCGATAGATAACTTCTTAAAAATCTGTTATTGTACGTATTGATTTATAAGGTCGGGGAATGGATGCCCCATTGTTTTAAAGGTAGGTTCAGTTACGGCTCATTTGGGAGCGAAGTTGCTCGCAATCTTGCCGCGCTATCGGCGAGAATAAACTCAACTCAGAACCTGCTTGCTTAGTTTCATTTGTTTTAGCTAATTGCTTTCAACTCTGAAAATTACACACAAGAATATAACACTTCTACAGTGGGGGCTGCGTAACTTATCTCGGGTTAGGACGCAAAGTAGCGTGTCTGTTTGTCTTCTACAAATTGTATTTCGGTGAGTGTGCTCTCCATGAGCTCATACCGCCTTCCTCCTTCCATCGGACAACCAGACGTGCGGCTGGTTACCATCCTTACCTGGTTGAAATTCCTCTTACCTGCACCAAGCGGTTTTCATCATCTTTTATAATGTGCACTGCTAAGGCGTGGAATTCCCGCCGGCATCTGTATATCCGAGTTCATATGGACCTCTTTAAGGCACGGGTGAATAAGCATTTTCTGGGTGAGCTCGCTTCATCGACAGCGTCATGATGCATGCTGCATTTAGCCCCCTGGCTAGATGCTGGGCAAGAGAAATCTTTCATCAATTTTTTAATAAAAAAAAGATAGCGTTCGGTATGCGGGCTGTCGCTATAGACACGCCGGTACATCGTCTGGCAATGAAAGTGTTAACATAAACAAATTTCTCAGATAATTAAACACCACCTTTACTTTCCTTATTAATGAAGTCCCAGCCAAAACCACATGACTTCGCAACCTCATCACCTGCGGTCTGAATGTAAGATGAAATTACTTAAACGATGCCCCTACCTTTCTAACCAATTTTATCTGCAAAAAGAAAATTACCCTCAATGCTCGCAAAATCCAAATAAATATGAGTGGATTCAATAGAACGGCGCGTTTGACAGGGGTCTACCTATTTACATAGCACGGCGTACGAACATTGTACATGTTTTCACATAAATTCTTTCATATTGACACTTAACCGAACCCTTACGGGGGATATTCTCGTATCTTTTGTTGAATGTTGCCCAAATATTACCGAAATCCGTAGAACGCCAAGATTCAATATATCGAGGGGGTGAGGGTCACTCGAAAGCGCAATGTATCTAGTGAGGATAAAGGATGATTCTCACTGGTCCGTGCCCGGATTAACGTCTACTGACCCAACTTAAAATATTCTTCATACTCATAATTATCAACATTGGAGATATTATCTTCGGTTTTTTTCGATAATTTAATTTAATTTAATTTATATTTTATTACAGACATCACAGATCCATAGATTGTTAGTTACAAATTCCTTACTGCTCTGTTAGTATATACAGTTATTTTATTTTGGACACTGGAAAATGGGCACATGTGTCGAAACCCAGTGTTTATAAAAGGGACTATCAAGTCTCTCCGCTATCTCTGCCAGAAAACTGTTGGCGCTGCCCCGAACTCGGCACATCTGGGAATAAATGCGTTTCCGCATTATTGCATGGAAATCATCCATGTGAGCCTCCGCAAACATCCCAGATGCGCTGCAAAATCGGGGCAACCCCATCAGCATTCTGTACCCGTTATTAAATTGGACTCGCAAGGCACTGTATGTTCGTTTCGAATATTTGATCCACAGGCTGCACGTATAAAATGTTTGGCAATACTTACGGCCTGAATAAAGTTCGTTTAACTTCAGCCGTACTGCGCGCAAACCTGCGGATCAACATATTCGTCCTTACAGCCAGCGCCCTGCGTTCCCTCTCAATATCAAAATTTAGATAAGACATCAAAATTTATAAAATGTAATGGTTCAAACGATTTTATCGTGTAGGTAAGGTAAATCATAACCAATAGCAATCGTATGTGGCAATTTTAGATAATCCATTCATATTAATATCTGGGCGACCGAGCTTTGCTTGGCGTTTTCCCGGGCATGAGACCTAGATAGATCGATTGCTCGTCCCCGAAAACCGCCACATACTAAATTTCATCAAAATCATTAGAGCCGTTTTCGAGATCCCCGAAATAAATATATGTATATATACGAATTGCTCGTTTAAAGATATGAGATAAGATAATAATAATAAATTTAAATAAATTAAGTCACTTGTAGGAAAAAAGGTAGCAAAATGACATGTGGCAGGAATTCAGTCTTGACTTCTTATGTTGTGGGGGGATTTTGGTAGTCGCCGCGATGGTGAACACACGTGCCCGGAGCGATGACGAGCAGAATTCACTACCGTACTAAACCAGTTAGTTGCCTACTGTCATGGCGTCGTTACCGAACAACGTCACTGAACAAGTATTGATTGGCGAAATCATCATCAATTTGATGGAAAGCCATTTTTAAAGAAGAAGTATGTTGCGGGGACTATAACGTAAATTGTACCAAATTCGACAGATTTTAGTGTCGTTTTTGCAAAGTTAATGTTAAGAAGTCAATCCTGATACCTGTCATTTTCATAAATATTATAAAGATCCAGCGACAAAACTCCCAGTACCCAACCAACTTCTTTGTTTGCTCATAACGTGTTGGTTACACGATCTAAAGGTAGCCTCGTTCCTTGACATCCCTCAGCTCACTCCTAGATTTTCCCCAGGGCACGCACTCCTATCGCTTATATATACGATCGATTATATATCGACCTATAAAGCCACAGTCAGGTCAAAAAAACATATTACTCATACTCATACTCATTTATTTGCAATGGATCATATTATAACCTAAAAGTCACTTGTCGGTTATATTAGTGTATGGACATAATAGGAGTCAGGATTGACTTCTTAACTTGCGGGGAATGTGGTTAGATTAAACTGCCATTGTTTAGCATGGAAAATTACATTTAAGTCTACCTTACGTAAACTTGTTAGCGTTACGTAAATCCCTCTAATCTAGGCCCGTACTAAAATACCTATTCAAACATTTAATTCTTTATAAATACAGCTGTATGGCATAGCACGTATCTAAGAAAAGTTATGACAAGGTCGCGATAAATTTAGAATTGCGTATTGCGTAGCTATCTTTTCTTACCAACCCTTTTGTATTCAATTATTTATGCTTGCTCAGATATTTTACAAATAAGTAAGGATATTTGATCTATTTTATGTCTGTGTAAGAATATTGCTTTTATCTTCTTTAGTTTCAATGTCAATGCAGGATAAAATATTTTTATTAATGCCAGTCAATTTTATTGTAAAAATATCTTACTCAAATCATAAGCGGGTATTACACTGTCCTGAATCAGGCGTCCTAACTAGTGGAGGGGAGTTGAAGCATCTCGCTCTAACGTATAGGTCGGAACCCTTCTAAGTGTCCTGAATCCAGGACAGTGTAATACCCGCTATATCCCTACAGGACTTTCAAAAATAGTGGAATGAATTGTAAATTATACTCGTGCATACAAAGTATAAAAAATACATACAAACTTTAAAACGTAGTCTGCCATTTGTCTTCGTTTTCAAAGTGAATTAAATATACACGATCTTCACTGCACATTATTATTGGGAAACGGGACTTAATCGCGTACAATTATAACTACTTAATTTACCTTTTTTTAAGGTTTGCCCGACGTTAAAGGTAAATTAATTATAATTGTACGCGATTTAGTCCGTTTCGTTACAATTATAATTCATTTACCTTTTTTAAGGTTTGGCCGACGTTTCGAATGTATCACAACATTAGTGGTTGTAAGCTGACTAGCGTGAGGCGGTATCAACATCTTCTAGCCGCACGGGTTTTTAGAACTAACCGCGCTTAGGTAGTTATAATTCGTAAGTATTGGTTCGTTCAAAGCGTTACGCCTACGCCAAAGCGACGTGTATACTGTATAGCGACCGACCCCATGTAAGCCGCATATTCGGTACCGAGTCACGTCTGGATTACACGATCTTTTCACGATAACCTTTCACGAACAGTAGATTGACAGGCGAAGGCTCAGTTGGGCTACATTCAGCTCGTATAAACACGTTATGAGCAAACAAAGAAGTTGTTACTTTTCATACTAAACCTTTGTTAGCGAAATATTATTCAATAAATATTTTTTTGATGAAATCAACCTACTTAGTCCCAAACTAACGCTTCCTGAGTACGTGGGACGGAATTCGTATGCGGTATTTCTACTTTACCGAAATCTTACTGATGGCGTCCAAAGTCCTCAATTGACAGTTTACTGTGTAGGGTAAATACGGTCCCTAATATATCGTACGGAGCCGGGGATGCAGTACTGAGTTCTTTACGCCCCGCTTATGCTTTCTAATCAGGAAGCATTTATTCAATGTCCGTTCGTCACATACCTACCTATTTGTTCGAATCTCCGGGTCAAGTGACACTAGTTATATTGAGATGAATACAAACATAAAGACAACATATGTGCACATAACACGTCTGGCCAACTCTACTGTCACGCATGCAATAGAGTATTCAAGAGCAAGTTTGGCCTAGCCAGCCATATCAGAGCTCACGATAGGGCAAATACATAGTTTGTCAGGGTCGCCGTCATCGAAATCGATGAGGAGGACTATATATATATATATGCGCACATAGCAGGAATATCAAGCACCACAGGCTTTTGACCAATAAAACGGAGGCATAATGCATAAAGTTTAAGTGCGGTTGAGAGGAGACCGGTGTAGTATCGTTGGCATGGAGTAATAAAATTGGACCAAAGTAGCACATTTTAGTCGTAAAATAGTTTCTATGAAAATACAATGTGTCAACCAATTGAAACCAACTTTTAATATGGAGAACTGAGTTTTAGACATTTTGAAATAATTCATTGGAACATGTCACTCTCGTCTATTATTAAGGTCGAATATGGCTCGACATGCTTCAAACCATCTTGACCGATCGACGTTATTTGATATTGCGCCGGCTACTCATTTCCCATAGAAACTTGTCAAACTACAACATACAATCGGCATTTAACACACCAAACCTCATGTGGTGTTGTGTGTTGTCGTGCCTACGACTCCAATAACAAGCATAGGTGTTATATGGAGTAGGTTTTTAAAGTCACCGGCCTTTTTAACCTTTAAGCCTTTTTAAAGGCTTTACTCTTAAGGTTAGGCTCACTGCCATACATGAAGAATGGTGGCTAAGGGCGGATTATTATTATTATTATTTTTGGGAAGGGGAAAAAAATTGATTTGTCTTGGCCAGCATCCAGCCAGGGGGCAACGATGAGGCCGACGGTGAAGCGAGCTAACCCAGAAAATGCCTATTTAGTTACTCGTGCCTTAAAAACGTCCAGGTTTTATGAACTCGGAAATACATCACACGCAGGCAGGGAATTCCAAACCCTAGTTAACAGACAATCTGGTGTGAACCACCCCAGTTGATTAGTGCAGTCAATATTATATTAAATACCATATACAATATAATGAACGTAATTGTTACGTCTTTTCTGAAAATGTGAATACATCTATTTTAGATCACAGAATATTATCAATCCTGTTAAAGGAAATCGTTTTTTCATTAAAAGCCATATTTTCACTTTTTTTGCTTTATGCGACTACCGCTTGTTAGGTGTAATACTTTTCGAGCATGAGTGAAAAATTTTAGATTGAATAATTAATCCCGAATATAAATTGCTCATTTCGCTTATTAGCATTATGACTCAATATTAACATTAGCATTTCATCATCAAAATATCACCACGAAATCCCTCTCCAGATTAAAATAATAAGTAAATAAAATTAAATGGAAGACAAATAAAATTCAAATTAAAAAAAAATCCACTACAATGTACTAAAATAACACAAAAATAGGCTGGCGATAAGCGCCAGCCCTCTGCAGACAGCTTGGAAACTAATTTCACGTTTCAAATCTTGCTATCAAGTATTAAGTATCACAGACAAGGCAGTACGTTCTCAATTAATAAGATAAGATAGCGTTAGTCTAGAAGTATATAATACATGGAAACGGTATGCAATTTCCAGCATTTCTCAAGTTAGGCGACTTCCTAATTTGTCGGTGCGGAGGCGATACGATATGAGAAAACTGACAAATTTCAGTGTCAACTGTCAGTAAACTACTTTTTACTGCGCCCCTACATTTAAATACAGCAGTCGTTAAGCCAAGTTGACTTGACAAGCCTAACCCCAATAAGGTGTAAGGTATAAGTAAACTAGTATACTACAAGTATAAGAAAACTAGTGCCTCCGCCAAATCTAGGGATTAGGTAGCGGACCCCGGGCATCCTTCAGGATGCAACTGTACTGGGATAACGCTAGGGGGACGATGACAAAGATTCAAAACTTACAGGTAGTCGTCACAAAACAATGTTTACGAAGAAGGTTCATTGTGTCTGACAATTCCAATAAGGCAGAGGAGGCAGAGTAAAGTTTTTAAATTGTAATAGAAACGATTTTTGTCGGCAATATTATGACGAAATTTTTAATATAAAGTAACTTTTGCTCAAAGAATTTGCACTGTTTGCCAAATAAGCGAAGTTTTTTCGCAATATCGCCGCACGATCAAAGCAGGCATTACCGAAAAGCCTTTTAATAAGTATGCTACCTCGTGTGTTCATAAGTTTTGAGACGAAGTTTGAATGAAAAAAAATATTAACTAGTGGCTCTGTGAGCTGTAGACCTCGTGAGTGTTTTTTTTATTTCCAAAACTATGTTAGATATCGAACCTGTAGAGCAGGGGTCGGAAACCTTTTAGCACCCACGGGCCACATAGTAGCTAAAAAAATCTTCGCGGGCCGCAGATGATAATAATGATTACTGTCTGTTGCGCGGCGAGCGCGAAATTTTTGAAAAAAAATTTTGATAGATTTCCAAACACATATCTCGTCCTGACCAACTGTGAAAATATTCGTGGTTGGCGATACAGATGCTTTCACGATGTTAAGAATTTCAAATTTTACCTTTACAAACAATAAAGCCAGGGAGGCTCGCGGGCCGCCTGTTGCCGACCGCTGCTGTAGAGGAGGACAAACAAAGAACACAGAAGAAACAAAAAAAATCAAAGAACGTGCTCACAATACTTCACAAGAAACTGTTGTGAAATGCGACCCTTAGAGGTGAACAAATCGAAATTCGGCCGCAGAAACACAAAATAATTGATAAAAAAATTGTTTTTTTAAATTTTGAAAAAGTGACTCGATAAAAAAATTCTATAGAATTACCGCACCTGCTTACAAAATTTCACGAAAATCGGTTGATAAATGCGACCTGTAGAGGAGAACAAACCAATGAATAAAATAGAAAAAAATTAAATTTACAAAAATTTACTTGCCTAAAAAATTCTATGTAATCATAAAACCTGCTAACAAAACTTCACGAGAATCGGTTGAGAAATGCGACCTGTAGAGGAAAAAACGGCCGCAGAAAAATACCAAATCATTGATACAAAGTTAGTATTTTCGAATTTCAAAAAAGTGACTCGACAAAAGAATTCTATATAGTTACCAAACCTGCTCGCAAAATTTCACGAAAATCAGTTGATAAATGCGACCTGTAGAGGAGATCAGCCAACGACGTAAAAAAATTTTTTTTTTAATTTACAAAAATTTACTCTACAAATAAATTATATGTAGTCATGGAACCTGCTCACAAAATTTCACAAGAATCGGTTGAGAAATGCGACCTGTAGAGGAAAAAACGGCCGCAGAAAAACACGAAATCATTGATACAATGTTTGTTTTTTTGAATTTCCAAAAAGTGACTCGACAGAAAAATTCTATATAGTTACCGAACCTGCTCACAAAATTTCACGAAAATCGGTTGATAAATGCGACCTGTAGAGGAGGACATACAAAAATCCGGCCGGACATACGAAAGCATTTTTGTCGAAGCTAAAACAGAGACCTCGTTTTACTCGGTCAAAAATAATACTGGCAGGTTTTTGCTTTTATTTTAAAATTAGAATTTGGAATGTTGTGTTCTGTTTGTACGGTTCAAATATTCATTTTGGTGTTTTTTATCGTTATGGAGGGAACAAAAGAATTGCGTGCGACAGTTATTTCGCTGCATATGGCGGGAAAAAAACCAATGGAGATCTTTCGTGACATCAAAAGTTTTGGAGTAAGCCGCAACTTTGTGTATTACACCATTAAACGTTACAACGAGACTGAATCTTTAAATGATCGCCAAAGATCTGGTCGGCCTCGGTCTGTAAGGACGATTGCGAACATCAAAAAAATCAGAGAGCGACTTCGCCGAAATCCATGTCGCACCCAGAAGAAACTCGCTCTACAGACTAACATATCGCGTGTGTCCCTCAACAGAATACTGAAATACGATCTTAAGGTAAAGGCTTACAGTCGAAGAAAAGTTCACTTCTTAAACGAACGTCTACGCAAATTACGACGTGAACGTTGTCCGGTGCTGCTTAAGAGACACGATGCGAAAAAAATACTGTTTACGGACGAAAAAATCTTTACGGTCGAAGAAAAGTTTAACCGGCAAAACAATAAAGTTTATGCAAAAAGCAGCAAAGACGTTCCAGCTTCAGCGCGGAATGTCTCGCGAACGCATCACCCGGCCAGTGTCATGGTATGGTGGGGAGTTTCGTATGAAGGTGTCACTCCGCTCCATTTTTGCCAACAAGGAGTCAAAGTGAAAGCAAATAATTATCAAAGTGATATCTTAGAGACTGTGGTGAAACCTCTGTCTCATACCTTGTTTCACAACAAAGAATGGATTTTCCAACAAGACTCAGCACCGGCTCACAAGGCTAAAACGACTCAAGCTTGGTTAAGAGCAAATTTGCCGGGCTTCATAGCGGCGGAAGAATGGCCACCATCCAGTCCTGATCTTAATCCGCTTGACTATTCTCTGTGGAGTGAATTGGAGCTTAGGGCCTGCCAAAAGCCCCACCCAAACTTGGATTCTCTGAAACGAGCCCTGGTCGAAGCAGCGGAGCAAATCCCGCTGGAAAAGATTCGTGCCGCGATCAATGACTGGCCAGAGCGTCTAAGAGCTTGTATTAGAAATAGAGGCGGTCATTTCGAGTAGCAATTTGTTATATTTGTTGGTTAGTCTCTACTTATTATTAGTTAAAAATTATTTAAAGATAATTCAATTATTTAAAAAAATATGAAAGTTTTATTTAGTCTTAAAACTTATGAACACACGAGGTAATACAATTTTCGTCGCCCTTTAGCCCTGAAAATAACTGGAGATGAATACGAAGTCGTTTAATTGACTGAATTCACAACATCGGCGCTTGAGCTAATTGTGCATTTGACAGTTGAAAAAAAAAATCTTTTTTAGGGTTCCGTAGTAAACAAGGAACCCTTATAGTCTCGCCATGTCGCTAGACCGTTCCGTGTCCGGGCCGGTCCGTTTTCTATACTGACGAGCAAAAATAACGGGTCCACTTTGTATGAAAGTTCCATAGAAAGTGTACCCGTTATTTTTGCTCGTCAGTATAGTACAAGAAGTCGACGGCCGTCGCGCGTCCTGTATTAGAAGACGGGCCGGCCCGGACACGGAACGGTCTACTGTGAATCATCCTTTAGTTTCTGGTTCATAATTACAGAGCCCTATTATTATCCGGGCCTTTTGGTTCGCCTGAATTCTGTGGCCGCATTATTGACGATGTCCTTACAAATTTGGCGACGGTTTTGGGATATTTTGTATAGTGGGTAGGAATTAGGGAGTGGAAGTTTACGCGGACGAAATCACAGGCAAATAAGCTAGTTACTAATAGATCTAAAAGCAAATGTGTGGTTTTAGGCAAAAAGTTCCTCACTGCGGTGTCAATATGGTCGATTTATAATAGCATCGTTAAGGAAATATTGCCGCATCGACGTCGCCAGTAATGACACGAATGTACGTTATTTTTCTGTTTTTTTTTATCAGGAAAGAAAAATTAAAACAGTAGCTGTAATACTCACCGGCTAACATCATGCTAATACCATAGTAATCATTTAATAATTCAATTAGTATTCCTTATTTTTTTACAAATTACTCGTATAAGTATAAGTAAGGACGCTAAGCACGAAGAATTTGATTGACCGCCCGCCGGTCAAATGCCACTTTGCGACCGACAGCAACGTAATTATGCACATGCGATAGAGATCGCTAACAAATGGCGTCTCAATTTAAGAAATTTTTAGTACCTACGTCTTTAGTTTATTAGAAAACATTTTCTTAAAAATTAGCAGTTTTCCGGATCTGACTTTTTTACCTACTTGGGAGCGTCGCGGCAACCCAGAGCTGATATAATTTCACCTTTATCTTTTCACCGGGGCGACGGGATTTTCTTTTAACTGGAATGTTTCCCTGCAGGCTAAACTAAAATCGAACCCATACATAGTTATCGGAAAACATTTAACACTATCCTCAGGCACCTCACGTTTTGACCGTCGTTAATGTGATTGGCCACCGTTACACCGAAGCGAATTTAAACTGCTTGACATCTATTTTAAATAGAAAACTTCCGTAAGTCTCAGACATATTGAAATCTAATAAACGGGTTACTCACGTCTGTATCGCCCCACCGACGCAACCAACACCGGGCAGCCGCGCGCTACGTGCGCTCGCGCGCAGTGTTAAACGCGAGGCCCGCCGCGACCACTCATGATTAAGGATCACGTATTGGCCCGAAATATGTCGAGCGATATTCGACGATACAGACGTGAGTAACCCGTTTATTAGATTTCAATATGCTTGACATCTATTTTTGTTTGTCGTGTAGCATATGAATGTTGTACCAAGCACTTCTTATTTACTGAGTGCTCTGAGTAATATTCTATTTGGATAGATATATATTTAACGTAATGTGAACAAATCGAACCACGTGATTCGGCTAATCATCAAAATGAAATGAAATATTAACACCAATCACATAAAATTGTAATAATATAATAATACTATTGGCTGTGTAATACGAAAGGCTGGCTACGACGGTCAACGAGTACGCTGTCATACTAGTACGATTTTTGTCATATTGTATCACATTTTACGTTTCTCGTACCATGTCACTCGACAGCTGTCATGAGTACAGTGATAATCTCGTTAATTTACTGTAATTTGATTGACTGATTATCTGAGTCACGTTATTTGTTTATATGTTATAGTGCATAACACGCACTATATTTAAATATCTTTCGCACTATATTTAAATATCTTTAACTACTAATATGATATAATTACTATAATAGGTTATAAACTAGTGAATAGTGGTGCAGTGGTGTTTGAGGCTGGTTAGAATGATGAACAACAATATTAAACCTACACGTCAATGGGTCATAAACAGATTCAGGTTCGCATCTTTCCTGTAGGCATTTCATAATTTAAGTGGCTGCTACAAAGCTTACATTGGGCTAGTCACCCGCTTGAACAGTGTCTCCGTTTCTATAAATCCATCTGATAAAAGCAAAACTTACATGCACTTTTGTTTTTTCAAGTGCTTATGACCCCAATATGAAATTAAAATGTAATAAGACAGTCCAGCTTCAAAATAAGCACTAAAATTATATATTTATTTTCATTTTTACTGATGGTCGGTGTGACGTGTCACCACATTCTGCAGTATAATGGTAACGATGATTCTTATTATTCGAGGACATTCCCTCAGCGGGCTATCCTTTACATTATTCCTGTCTATCCCCTTTCCAGTTCTGTTTCCCCTGTAACGACTTCTGCCATAACAGCATAAATAATGTCCGACCGTAAAAGTTTTTTGTTGTTTGTTTTTGTAAATCGTTCGAACTTTGATGTATTGTTTTGAGTTTGTTCTGTTGGTATTTTGGAATTTGCGGTTGATGCGGTTCATCTAGAAAATAAATTGTAATTTACTTATTGCGTGTCATTTTAAGGACGCTAGACCGTTCCGTGTCCGGGCCGGCCCGTTTTCTAGTACAAGAAATCGACGGCCGTCGCGCGTCCTATTAGAAAACGGGCCGGCCCGGTCACGGAACGGTTTACTGTGAATCATCCTTAAAATGACGGTCAATAATGTAATACGATAATAGTACATTACTTAACAAGGGCGGTAAAACAAAGAATGTCTCAGATCGCAGGCATTTGACGCCCGAGCCGAAGGCAAGGGCGATAAATATGCGATCTGAGGCTTTCTTTATTACCGCCCGTGGTAAGTACCAAATTTTATGTCACCCCCTGGCCAGGATGTGGGATTTCCCGCGCGCGGAGCGTGCGGTAATTGCCGCTTTATGGCCAGGTGTGACATAAAAGATTTAAATGTTCAGCAGTGCTAAAATAATTCGTGGCATTTTTTAATGAAAGTTGTCGAGTAGCACATTCGATTGCGCGTCGTACATAGTTTACCGGCGATATAATATATTTCACCACATTTCTATTTAAAGTCTGGCTTCCATTTAATAAACGCTCGAAGAGATATTCAATTTGCTTGTCGCCGAGCTGGATCCCCGTCGTCCAACCGTGAGATACGGTGTGATACATTATAATGACATCTACAGCTAGAGTACAGTCGAGGGCATAAATATGTACACATTTTTGAACCTTATTTCAATGGAATAAGGTGAAAAAATGTATACATATTGGTCCCCTTGACTGTACTAGTACCTACCTTAAACGTTTCAGAATGTGTCTGGCGACTTTGAAGAGTCCTTTTTGGGGTTCCGTACCCAAAGGATAAAACGGGACCCTATTACTATGACTCCGCTGTCCGTCTGTCCGTCTGTCACCGGGCTGTTTCTCATAAACCGTGATAGTTATCTGAAATTTTCACAGATAATGTATTTCTGTTGCCGCTATAACAACAAATACTAAAAAACAGAATAAAATAAATATTTAAGGGGGCTCCCATACAACAGAAATGTTTATTTTTGCCGTTTTTATAGATAATGGTACGGAACTCTTCGTGCGCGAGTCCGACTCGTACTTGGCCGGTTTTTACCCAAATTGGTCCTATCCTAGTTGGTCTAAATAAATTAATTCATTTAAATAAATGAATTCTCTTTATTCATTTTAACACTCAGGCTAGTTTATTATAATATCTTTATACAAAGTAAAATATAAAAATAGACTTCCAATATATAAAAACATGCAAACATAACCTACTCTGTCGTCGGCAGCGAGGCGGGGCCCAAGCTACCAGCCCGGACCTACCGTGTGGTTAGGGCGACACAGAGATGAACCCCCGGAAAGGGGGTCAAGCCGCCTCGTGGGAAGCTAGTTCTGTCAAGCTGGTCTAATTTGACAGACATTCAGATGTACTCCTGTTCACCCAGGAGTAATTGATTGCAAGGATAATACAATGAACCCCCGGAATATCCACGCCGTGTCCAGGAGTCCCTTCTGTATCTGATCCTTAACCCAGCCATCTAGCGAGAGCCTCTTGAGGCGTTGGTCGAAACTCTTCGCTATTATATACTGCTATTAAACCGTTCGCAGAAACAACAGTATCGGGACAGTTATTATTATTACTATTTAGTTGAAAACACACATTTTATGTTATTACTTCATTTGAAATTGACATTTTCTATAAGTTACTACGTAGTACAGCGGTGCGATTACAGAATGTTCTAAATGTCAAATCCCATACTAAAAATGACATTAACATATGCCTACCGTACGTTCGAAAAGATTTTACGTGATTGCCCGGGCTATTCCGGTCTGATATCAATCACGTTTTACATTCATTACTTATTTGGATTTTTGATAACGAAATATCGTTTCAAACGTGACTCTGAATTTCAATACTAAAGCGTTTTTTTTTTCGCTCAAATTCTTCTTCACGCAATAAAAGCAAATTAAAATTGCTTCCTTTTAAATATTTGCTAAAAACATTGTATCCTTTAATCAGTTTATGAAAAATATAAATACCTTAGTGATAAATGATAATTAACATTCGAACCTTTTTAAGTTTGTAAAGCATCTTGAAGATATTTTAAAGCTGCTTCAGAGGCATTTTAAAAATCGGCTCAAATTTTTGTCTGTGTTAAAAAGTGCTTCTCAAGTAAATCGTCAAAAAGGCCAGTCTTAATTAATTACTGAGAGCCTTATTAAAATTCGGTTATTTAGTGAACCTGCCTTCACGGCCGAGATACGCCGTGATAAATTGCACAAACTCCGACGGTTGGTTAAACGATAAATTTGTTGTAAAGTTGGAACCTAAGGGGTAAAGATTCGGATACTTAGCGCAAGTTGTAAAGTTACGGGGAGTGTAAAGCGCCGGCGAGAAACGATTTGATAAGGGATAAGGGAGGTTACCTACTTAATTACATACAGCACTTATCGCTGAGTTTAAAATTTTATTGACTCAAACCATAACGTTCGAAGGGGCAAAAATATAAAACCACAACACGATATTCATTCAACACTTAGAATGTGTCGATTTATTGAATTAAACATGTAAATTAATAACACTGTCTTATTTTACCATAGGCGCTTGCCTAATTGAATGATTTGATTACATCGAGGGTGTGCCACCGTTACTTCCCTTGAATGTTAGCTTACTTTATACAAAAATGTTTAGTTATATTTATATCACAACATCGGGATAGTTTCAAACTCAAACTCAAAATATTCTTTATTCAAATAGGCCTAGCAACAAGCACTTTTAAATCGTCAGTTTTATATTACAAAGTTTAAATTGAATTATTCAGAGCAATTTATTGATGCAATTATAATTTAATTGATTATCTCTATATTCTATGTTTAATTCTATGTGTAGTTAAATACTGTTAAACTATTGCGTAAACACAAGTCCAAAGTTAATTCACAAACTGCCAAAAACTAACCCAAATCAGTTTGCAACAGAATTGTGACTCACCAGTGATTTAGGGAGTCTGTTGAGAGAATCCAATTAAAACTTAGGTAATTATTAGTGTAAAAAATAAGAAATTAACTTTATAACTAGGTAACAAGTATAAAATAAACATAGTGGTTATTTATTTATCGTATGGCATTAATTTCGAACCGTGAGATCTTCGAGAAGACAGTGCGGTTGCCAGCGCCAGCACGTTGCCAGCACAGAGCAGTGGTTGCCAGTTTTGTTGCACTTGTAGAACCACCCAGGGTTCACGTGTAGGGTAGCGGTGGGTACTTTGCCTACAGATGTGGTGCAACTTCGACCCCCCCTTGTCAAGTGAGTGGGCAACTTGACTGTTGAAAGTTGTCAAGCCGTCCGAAGGAACTTAACGACTGCTGCCATAGACAGCAGCCGAGATCAACGGCTTAACGTGCCTTCCAAAGCACGGGAGCGCTCAGTAACCACTTAAAGCGGTCACCCATCCATGTACTGACCGCGGCCGACGTTGCTCAACCTTGCATACCGCTTGCGGCACGCAGGCGCCGCTGGGTCGCGAGCGCTCACAGTCTGGTGACAGTCTGGTCACAGTGATATTATGGGCTTTACTCTTTGCCGTCCCTCATTCTCACGCTGTATTCCTTCATTCATTATTTTTGTACTCCTAGAGTTTTCCCGGTTATTAACTAAGGAGGAGGAGGTGGAGGAGTTTGTGGTCCGCTTTGACATCTAATTCTAAGATTTGGCGTAGGAACCAGTTTAACGAAAGCACCTGCCATCTGATGATCTGATCTTTCAATCCCGAGGGAAAAACTAGACCTTATTGGGAATAGGACGCGTTTTTTCTCGATGTTTTGCTTTATCGAAAAGCCATTTAGTACATAAGTTCTTGAAAAACCTCTTGATACGAGCCTTGGTCCGAACCCTTGTTGGTCGGGAATATTTCAAATTGCTGAGACAAAATATCAGACACAAAACAATGTCATTCTCATTATGTTTTTAATTACCGAACTTTAATTACTAACAATATGCAATATGCAATTGCGATTTTAATGCAATGCAGCTTATGCAGCTGACGTTTTACTACTCAAGAACTTAGTTTGAAGTCGTCAACTGTTTCAGTTCAATATTGAACTCACTGAATTCATATAGATATGTTGACACTCAGAAAAGTCACTATTTGCGACATGTTTTGGACTGCAATTGGTGTTATTCTCTTATTACGAGTAAGTTTAACTATGTCTCATGTTAGTTTAAATTTATGAATACTGATATTATTATGTTAATTATATAATGAATTAAATGCTATGACGTTAGAAATCCGTGACCTACGTTATCTTGATTGGTGTGGAGGCCAAGACACACTTTGGGTCGCTGAGCCAGCGGAGTAAGTAAGTGCGTTATCTAAATTTCATCCGTAATTATATGATAATATATTCAGAACGGGTGGTACGAATAACTAAGGTTATCACATATGTAAATAAATCTACATATAATATGTGTGTGATGCCGTTTGGACGCATAACTAGTAGACGTCCAATTTGACTAACAATCTTCTACTAACATCGCGATTACATAAGTATAAGTACTGTAGAGGTTGTTACTGTATGAGGCTGGCCATGTTGGTCTAGAATCATAAAGTAACATATTCGTATTTTAATATATTATGGAATGCCTGTCAAAGCGGCATTCTGCTGGAAACAAATGGTTTTCCGGGGACTCTGGCCTGGGACTCGCTCGGAGTCACACCTGATGTGTCATTTTAATTAGATTATAATTGAATGTGAATGTATTCGGATATAGTATGAATACATTATAATTAGTATGTGGATTAAGTATTTCCTTTTAGATATCTAAACCCTCCTCCTAGATCCCTCAACCGTACCTCTACGCTAGGACCCCTATTATACTTGGTGGAGGTGCGGGGTACTTATGTGTCACCACCTAATAGTCTGTAGAAAAATTTTTAAAACAAATAATATCGTCCAGCATAAGCCCTCGATCCTTATAAAATGCCCCGCATGAAATGTCCCACATAAATGAAATGCCACGCGAACGCGTTCTTCATTTATTTATCCTCAAAGCACACATACCCCTTGCAAGAACCTCTCACGTGCAGCTCTGAGGTTCATAACAATCTTTACTCATCTCACCAAGTTATACGCTTAGTTGAACTTGAGCCCGAATTTTTATCCACACCCATCATCCTAGCGCCGTCCCAGTGGACTTGCATGCTGAATGATGCCTGACGTCCGGTAAATGCTAATTTCATTGCCATCTGACCTTCAAACTGTTCTAATCCCAAGTCAAGTGTGTGGGCAATTCGGCTGTTTCAAGTTCTTCGCTTACAAAAAAATTGCTCCATACAAACGTTCCACCCTCTTTTTACTCAAAATTTTGATAAACGCTGAAAACTTTCATTTTAATGCTTAGTCTATTAGCGAATTTACAAGTTTCTATCTTAAAAATAATTTTATCTACACACATATCATAAATCCTCTAATATGCGTTCGGAAACCGTAGAAAATGACTCTCATTTCAACATTCAATGAATTTATGGCAATTTTCTTATCTGTGGCTAAGGCTACAGCAGTAATAAAATATTTCATTTTAATCTCATATATGATGTTAAAATATTACGTCAAACAAAACTGTCAAAATTTAAATGTCAAAGTTGACATGTCCCTATTCTAGTATCACTGAAAATTCAAATTCAGTCGATGCGAAATGTCAGCTCGATGTTTTTTTAGTATATATCGCACGAAATTTGAGCTAGAACGACATGATCACATCAGAATAAGGACTCTTTACTTTTTAAAATAACATTCAGGTATCGGTTGCCAGTTCTGATTTCGATATTTCCGCAACCGTGCAAAAAAGGTTGTATTAACACAGTTATTGTATTTATTTACTACGGTTTCTGAACCCATCTTAGAGTAATTATAATATGTGTGTAGATAAAGTAATGTATGCAACTGTACATAATTAGTGAAAGTGAAAGAGAAGTGAAAAGTAATTTATTCCATAAAACACACAAAACAAGACTTTTATACAGGTGCTACCTACAACTATAGACAACTATATCAAATACCCTTAAAAATATAATAATTGTAGGTTCATCGCCGACAGAGGTCACAAGGTAGATCCAGCAATGTCTTGTGTGCAGTAAAGAAAAGGCTAAAACTCAGCAAAATGTTGCAATTTGCAAGAAATGCAAGTCGCAACGCTGTTATTCTGTCCTAGCCTTAGTGAGCATGGTTTGAACAAAAAACGAGACAGAAAAATAATATAAAATGAATAAGATAAGAAGTCCAGTCAGTATTAAACAGTAAAAAGTGCAAGCAAAACATATTTATTATGTGCTACATACTTAAGTTTCTTGTATGTGACAATGTAACTTTATTGAGATAAAAAACATTAAGTGTGATAAATAAATAAATAAAAGTAGGCATAGGAATAATCATAGCGAAATAAAATAGTCGAAAAATTTATAGTTGAACAAATAAGTGGTTTCCTAGAGAAAAATAATGTATTAAATGATGCACAACATGGGTTCCGGCGGGGCCGTAGCACGGCGACGGCACTAGCGCGGTTTGCTGATGACGTAAACGGCAGCCTTAACGACAGGCAGCAGGTGGTGGTGGTCTACATCGATTTCAAAAAAGCTTTTGATACCCTGGACCACCGCCAGCTGCTGTGTGCCATGGACGAGTGTGGGGTTAGCGGCCCGGTCAATAAGTGGCTGCAGGCCTATTTGTCTGAACGTACTCTGAGGACTGCTGTTTGCGGCGTGACGGGTAGTAGCGCGCAGATAACCTGCGGGGTGCCAACTGGCTCCGTGTACGGTCCCGTGGGATACATCATGCATGTAAACAGTATGTGTAACGTAGTTAAGCATTGTAGGACTTATATGTATGCAGACGATACTTGTCTTGTCTACTCTAGCAAAGACATAAAAAATATAGAATACTGTATTCAAGAGGACCTTAACAATATCATTAAATGGGCGCATGATAATGGTATCATAATTAATATTGCAAAGACCAAGTGTATGCACATTTACTCGCCCTACAATAAATATATAACAGGAGAACCAAATATTATAGGCCATGACTATGACTGTCTGCATAGTGGTGTCCACTCCTCTTGTCATTGTGGAAGGGTTGAGGTGGTGGAGAGATATAGGTACCTGGGCCTGACAATAGACTCCCGCTTCACTTGGAGTGCACACGTGGAGTTGGTGTGTGAAAAGCTCCGGGCGGTGCTTGTGAAGTTCCACCACCTTAAGTTTTTCACAGATAGAGCAACCTTATATACAGTTTATTATGCACTCACTGATTCGATACTCTCTTATGGATTAAGCACATACGGCAGAACATTTAAAACTTATCTTGACAAAATTAAACACCTACAAATTAGGTTTATGAAAGCTCTAGTAGATAAAAAGACAAAACAAAGTTGTAGAGAGGATTATAATAAATTATTTCTCAAATGTAATTTGTTGCCAGTCTTTGAGAGGGTGTCGTTCCAAATTGCATTGGAACAATATAAGCTGGGTGAGTTTAAGGTCCCTGTGACTAACACACTATTGCGGAGAAAGTTGGCCAATGAAGCGTTAATTGTACCTAGAGCAGTCAATTATTATGGTAAGAGAACCAGACCTTATCTCGTTCCAAAAATTTATAACAATATACCGTTAAATATTAGGAAAAGTGCCAGCAAAAATATCTTTAAATCTGAATTAAAAAAGCTTATGTTAAAACAATTGAAAATACAACAAACTTAATTAGTTAATATTGTTAGAATAGTTTATGTTATAACATTTATAATAAACTCACATTTGTAAATTAATCAAATAGCTAACCTAAAACAGTAATGTAAAGAAAGGGAGCTTATTTCTGCCAACAAACTGTTATACAGTTTGGCGGAGGTTAATATAAGTTGTAAAAGAGTACTGTTTTCGTGAATAAATGCTTTATTTATTTTATTTTTATTTATTTTTAAAGTTAAAAATACACTCGTGTGACCTTATTATGAAACTCGCCTTCGGCTCGTTTCATAAAACACACTCGTGTTTTAATGCCCCTCATTATGTACCAGTTGCATAAACTACTATTGTTCCCCATACGAACTGAAACTGAATGGCTGACTCTGTCCTATCAAAAACATAAAGCTATATGTACCTACCTATATAGACTCCGGAAAAAAATTGGTTCTTTTGTCCAGCATGTCCACATTATCACGTGAAACGCCTAACTATTAAACTTGATGTCTGAGGCGAGTTGTCGACAGCGTTTTGAATATAGCCTAGACGACAAATGGACCGATATTTTTACGCCAACCTTTCCCGCTGTATATTTTACGCTACATTTAAGAGTTTTACGACAAGCAAATGCTTAATGTTGAGTAAAATTGTACGTTATCGAATTAAAGCAGTTTGCACGGTTTTCACCCATTTTGTTAAACACCTTTTGCTAAATGGCTCGTTATAATTTGTGATATAATTGCACTGCGGGAGTTAAGCCTTTATATTCACACGCACGAAATTCGGATGAGAGTTTCATTACACTGCTGCTCACGGAGGAATAACGAGTCCAATTGCTCTATAAAACCGCGCAATGTACAATAGTTAAGCTCGCATGCGACTCTCGTACATGTGTTTATCAGAGCCTTTAACACATTGTCACAGTGAATCCTCAAATTTTATAAAGGGTCGGGAACGCGCACATGACAATTTAGGACTGTGGGCGTCTAATTATAGGCTTTGCCACCGTCGTTTTGTAAAAAAAGAGTTATTATTATTATATCGTTTAGATACATAAAACAATACATGTGTGTGTTTTTTTATTTTTATCATAAAACCGATTCTTACCTTACTTGGATGACAAAAATCATCCTGATGAAGAACTCCCGAAAAGTTCGAAACATGTCGCCCGAAGTGACAATTAATACGTGAGTTTTAACCGTTTAGTAAAATAAAGTGACAAAAATCATATTTTGTTGGGTTTGGAGTATCCATTTTTGAGTGCGCAGTTTATTACAATGCCTATTTCGATGGCTTACTATCCATATACTTAAGGATGATTCACGCTAGACCGTTCTGTGTCCGGGCCGGCCCGTTTTGCAGTACAAGAAATGGACGGACGCGCGTCGAAGTTAAGTTGTTATACATTTTGACAGGTGGAAAACACCCATTATTGTTTTTAGTGTCAAATATAAGTTATCTTATTGCTTATTAACCCGACAATATCATCCAAATCCTGAAAGTTAAACGCTTTTGTAGTCAGTATCTTTTTATCTTTTATTTTTCGCCCGCCGTAACAATACCAAGCCGGCAAAAAACTATTCGTTCACCTGAAAAACTAATATTTCAACGTCACCCGCAGGAAAAAGAGCCCTGTTGGCTTACGGCGCCTTATGTGAATATTCAATGGGTACATAGATCATTCAGAAATTGAACTGATGATTCGCGCCTGGATGATATTGAAATTCGCCGTTAAAGGATGATTTATGGGCCTAAAGGTTTTGATTTAAGTCCATACGTGCTTGAGACTAGGCTATGTAAGAACTATTATTCTGTAGCTATGTCGTATCTACTTTTTGTGTACAATGAAGGTGTCGCACGGCCTTTAAGGTGATTTAATTTATGTTTCCGAATCCCGGCCGGCACTTATTTGTGTGATGAGCACGAATATATTTTTTCTATATAAGTATGTATATCGCCGCTTAGGCTGCGTTTCCACCAGAGATGTGCGAGGATGCGTTTTCATACATTTGACTCATCGCAACGCGTCGAGCGAGGTGTCAATTATATGAAAACACATCCTCGCACATCTCTGGTGGAAACGCAACCTTAAGTACCCATAGTACAAGCTTTGCTTAGTTTGGGACTAGGTTGATTTGTGTAAGATTGTCCACAAATATTTATTTATTTATTTATAATTTGTATATTTCGACGACCGCTTTAGCTTAGTTGGTAGTGACCCTGCCTGCGAAGCTGGAGGTCCCGGATTCGATTCCCGGCCGGGGCATTTATTTGTGTGATGAGCACGAATATTTGTTCTTGGGTCTTGGATGTCTTCTATGTATTTAAGTATTTATTTATATAAGTATGTATATCGTCGCGTAGTACCCATAGACCCCATAGTACAAGCTTTGCTTAGTTTGAGACTAGGTTGATTGGTGTATGATTGTCCACAAATATTTATTATTATTATTATTAACCTACTTTCTAGTGAATAATAATAAATGATATCGATATGTTTCGTATGCTACTTTTCATACACTAACAGATCTTATCAGCCCTACACATCATTTTGCAAAATATTAAACCTAATAGACCACCTAATGATCAGCTTTGACAAAGAAAGCCTGTAACAGCAAATTTCACGAAGCGGCACAGTCATAAGTACCCTTAGACGTTTTAATATCCTTTTGAGTACTTTGATTGATGGGTATTAGATGATATTAATGGTATATTTCGGTAAGTTTACTTTATGGAAGCATCATTAATTTCTAAACTTTTTGATAATTCTGAAACGTTAATGTCTGTAAATTGTATTTAATCTACCAGCCCCTGGGATCCCAGGGCAGATAACAAAAGAATGGCATTGTATATTCCGGGAGAGAACGGCTTAAGAGAGGTAGGGCATAGCATAATGTCAGCTCGAATTTGGAGTAACCCAACTGGGGAAGTACCTGCGCCTGCGCCTTGCATAAGACCACAGCCATAATAACATTTTTTATTATAGGTACTATACAAGTATCTAATCTAGAGTTGTGTTGCTGATGGAGGTGGGCAAGGTTGCCAGAGCTCCCGAGGATGCACTGTGTTGAGAGCGAGGGATCTTTTGTCCCTTCTTCTGCTGTCAACACAGTGAATCAGTCCTCAAATTTATTAATGGTCGGCAACGCGCACGTGACTCTTTTGGAGTTGCGAGCGTTATAGGCTGCGGTGCCCGCATGCCATCAGGTGTACCGTACGCTTGTTTGCCACCGTAGTTGTATAAAATAAAAAATAGTAATACTTACTAACACGTAAAAGTGACTTTTGTTAAATGAAAATAATGCGAACAGCAATACACTCATTATTTTGATAGATAAAGGTCTTCGAATACCGACGAGCAAAAATAACGGTTACACTTTCTATGGAACTTCCATAGAAAGTGCACCCGCAATTTTTTTACACGGAACCGTGACCTTTTTTGAATTCTAAAGCTGTAATGGTACGGAATGAAACTTACTATTAAGGCTAGAGAACTAGAGGTATACTAAATATAAAAACACATTTTAGTGAAATTTGGGATCCAAAGCATTTGCGATTGTCGCTACGATGAGAGAGAGGCTGAAAATAACTTAATCTCTTGCATAGTTTATAAATACCATTAGGTAATGACATTTGCGAAATCTCCCTCGTAGAGTCAGCATCAGTGGTTACTGGTTACGTCAAGAGTCCTTATCAGTTACAAACACTCATTTATTTAGGCAATTTCTGATTGAATTGACACGTATCTTGACAATTCAGCGTTTCTATTTAGACCAAGACTATTTTGCGAGCTAATGTTATACCTTTATAAGGATGATGCACGCTAGACCGTTACGTGTCCGGGCCGGCCCGTTTTCTAGTACAAGAAAGCGACGGCCGTCGCACTATTTTTCTTTAGGAAATATCGTTTCAAACATCACACAAAATCTTTTTTAAGCTAAATACTATTTTTATCCGCTTAAATTATACTAAACGCAATAAAATCAAAAAATAAATCATCGTATCCTTTAATCACTTTATTGGTATTATCGATACTTTTGTCATTAATTAAAATCAAAATATTTTAAAACTTGTAAGGCACATAATATATGTAAGAGTCAAAAGTTCCTATTTCTTTGTAACATAGTGACCTCTTCATGCGTAGCTATTTCTGCTGTTAACTGTGTACCCCTCCCCCTCGTTGTTGATTAAACAATTAGTTAATTATAATTATAATGAGTTATGCGTGACGACAAAATGCTGCGTAACGAAGGTTCCGTTACGCATCGCACGCAACGCAGTGGGTTATCGCAGTAATATTTATGAAAACAACTCGATTTGTCTAATGCTAATGTAAGGTTTGCGTGAGTCCGTCTACTTATAGAGCATTCGTAAATTCCGACCAGGCTGTTTCTCTACCGGTTTGGCTGAAGGAAAACGTCGAGTGGAAACTGGTATAATGCCAACAAGGTCTAGTTTTTCCTCTAGGCTGGAAGGTCAGTTGACAGTCGCTTACGTCAAACTAGCTTGGAAGACAAGCTAGTTTGACGTAAATGAAATACACAAAAATGTCACTCGTGAGGTTAGAGGTTGGCTTTGACTGACAGTTTCCTTATGATCACTAAGTTTCGGTCCAATATCGTTACTTTATTTAAGTAGTTTTAAACTTTCCCGACCCTATTTTGTGAGTGTCTTTCACAATCTCGTATGTCTTTTCCTACGTGTGATAAATAACGAACCGTATTTCTACGTTACCAAGGTTTACATTGCAAGCAAAGGTGAGGGGAAGCAAGGAGATAGCAAGATATTCATCATATGCAGCGGCAGCGCGGTGAGTTGCTGAACGTAAGGCGACTTCCTGATTTGTTTTTTTTTTTTTTTTTTTTTTAATTTTGGCAATCGTCTTTTGACATTTCTGCCAGCGTCACGTCAGTGAAACATTTCAAAAGGATACGTATATTTAACTCGGTAAATAGACTCAGATCAAAGCTGAAAAAAGGACCCGAGGTTAAAGATATTATTAGTTTATTAGTATTGTCACGAATACAACTACATTTGTTAGAAAGTGAGACATAATTAGAAAACAGTATTTTTCTATTAGTAGTTTTCCCCCTACATAAAAATAGTGAAGTGCCGTTTGACAAATAAGAAACCATAAGTTATACTACATTAGTTTAGAATATTAATTAAAGGGTTTTATTAAATTACGGTAAATTACATTTTTATTTTATTGACTGCTAGAAATATTGCAAGAAATCTAAAGATCGCTGGATTAAACGAAAGGAGAGAAATCATATGAGTAGGTAAAGGAACTTTATGGAATAATAACCCGTTATATAATTTAGTATGATTGAGAAGTGGACAAGACAAAAATATATGGTCTAGAGTTCCCTCTTCTAGTCCGCACTCGCAAATCGAGCTGTCTCGAATTCTCAGCCTTTTTAAATGGACAGGGGAGCTGCAGTGACCAAGCCTCATGCGGATTATTGAAGATGTCGCCTTTTTATTCAGAGTTAATTTAGAAAACCACGTCTTACGTGGAATATTTGGTTGGATAAGGGCATAACCAAATCCTTTTTTTTTGTTAGTTGATCTCCAACGAGAGCTCCAGTACTTATCCAAGTATCTTTTTGGGAGAGACAGAAGGTCATGGGAGTAATTTTTAAAAGGTACCTTATCTCCCCAAACTACTGCTTCCTTAGCGATTTGGTCGACTTTTTCGTTACCAACGATACCAGAGTGACTGGGAATCCAAGCCAAAACCACTTCGTGTCCTCTACTATTACAGAGAAGAATAGTTTCTTTTATTGAAAAAACTAAGGGATTATGAAGTTTGTTCGTGAAAGGGTTAGACAATAAAGCCTCTAAGGCACTACGAGAGTCAGACAGAATAATAGAGCGATTCAATTTGGCTATCAATATATATTCCAAACATTTCAGAATGCCCAAACATTCCCCAGTAAATACAGAAGATTCTGGGGGACATTTGGACTTCTGTACGATACCATATTGGGTGTGATAGGTGCCCACACCAACACATCCCTGAGGGGACAGCTTAGAAGCGTCCGAGTACAGTGAGTGCCATCCAGACCAATCATTTCGTAAGAGGAAGCGGGTACGATCATTGGCCAGTGGGTCACCCTTCAGAATATTTAAATCTAAAATTATTCGAGGACGGAAGATAACAGTCTCGTATGGATGTTCGTACATAGGGAGTGTTATAGAGTGGTGTGTAGGATCTTTAATAAGATTATATTTGCGGAGGCTATTGACAAGGCAGGGAATGGGTTTGTTTTTCCAGTATTTTGATTTACGGGCGTATTCTTCTAATAACTTGACTTTTAAGTATATGGGGTGGGTTGTAAATTTAAAGGTACGGAACAAAAAACGGTCAGCGAGATATTGTCGACGAAGATCAAGGGGCGGTTCCAAACACTCAACCTGCATAGCCTTAATTGGGCTCGACCTCATTGCTCCCAATATTATTCGTAGAGCCTTCGATTGAACAAGTTCAAGACTGCGTAAACCAGCTCTACTAGCCGGTTCTAAAAGGTAAGTACCATAGTCTAAAACACTCCTGATGATGGCGTTATAAAGAAGCTTTAGTGAAAATGGGTGTGCTCCCCACCAGACTCCTGCCAAGCATCTAAGAATATTAATATTACGCTCACATTTCGAAGCAATATACTCACAGTGCGGTAGACCGGTAAGCCTGGAGTCTAATAATAGACCCAAAAATTTGACTTCATTCTTCATAGGAATACATTTACCATTTATTGAAACATCAACCATTGGGACATTTTTTTTCCTAGTAAATATGACGACGTTACTTTTCAAAGGTGACAATTCTAGGCCATGTTCTTCTAACCATACGTTAAGGGACTCTAGGGACTTCGAGACCGTCTCAGCTCCTTCTTCAATGTTTGAGTTGATAGAATATAATAGAATGTCATCGGCATATTGTAGGATGGTTGAATGGTCCGTATTTCGCTCTAAGTCGTAGGTATAAATATTGAACAATAAAGGACTTAGGACTGAGCCCTGAGGAAGCCCCCTCCAAACGTACCTACTTGGATGAATCGTTTCATCATTGCCCCTGAATGTGATGCATCGTTCGGATAGTGTTCTTATAACAAAACAGCTCAACCTCGCCGGAACTCTCAGCTCTTGAAGCTTCTTCCTGAGAGAGGGAAGTCGGACGTTATCATAAGCCGCCGTTATATCCAGGAATGCAGCTACGACAGATTCGTTACGGGAAAAGGCAAGTCGGATGTCTGTAGTGAATATTCCCAGGCTGTCGGAAGTACTTCTACCTTTTCTAAAACCGAATTGCGATTTGGCCAAAAGGTCGTTTTTCTCCACAAACCACTCAACACGATTTTTGACCAAATGCTCCATGATCTTCAATAGAACGGACGAAAGGGCAATAGGGCGATATGATCGGGGATCTGTAGGATCTTTGTTGGCCTTATGAATGGGTATAACTAATTGTGACCTCCAGGTTCGAGGGAGGTATCCAGTAGTAAAGATAATATTTATTAAGTCTAAATAATATTGGAGAAAAAGATCATTAGAATTACTGATAAAAGAGTACGGGACACCGTCCAATCCTGGAGCAGAGTCTCTCACTGAGCTTAAAACATACCTAAGTTCTATCATGGAGAAAGGTGCATCCAGTGGATCTAAAGAATTTAAACAGTATTCAATGTTTAATTCTTGCTCACCAGGAGCATATTGGGGAGCAAGAGTATCCATAAAGTTATTAGCCCATTCAGGTGATGATGGATGGGAACGGGATGATGATTTTTTGGTGCCTCTGAATCTTCGAATATTTCTCCATACAAAGCAAGCTGGGGTGGATGGAGAAATAGACGAGCAAAAAGAATTCCAGCCTTCTTGCTTCTTGGAATTAAGGAATAACTTCGTTTCTGCCGAAACCTTGTTTAGGAGAGAATAATTGGCTTGATTAAGATTGTTTCGATATTCAATCTCAGCCTTTTTTCGTTCCTTAATCTTATTGGTACATTGATAGTCCCACCATGGTGGGGATGGGATTTTGTCAGTTGCAGTATTTTTCATTGGGAAGACTGACTCTGCACAATTGATCAGAGCATTTGTAAACGACAGAGCGCATTCTTCAATTTTGTCCGGTAAAATGGGTACCAAAGAGGAATGAAAATCATCTAATTTATCTTTAAACTCTTTCCAATTTGCATTACAAAGGATAAATTTGAGTAAGGGGGCATTGGGGGTAACATTTTTACACGATAACAGGGGGAAATCAATTACGATTGGAAAGTGGTCACTTCCGAATGTTGAATCAAGAACATTCCATGTTAATTGGGAGGCTAAGTCAGGAGAACATAACGACAAATCTATCACACTACTGACTTCATTGGGGCGTGTCCTTTTGGTAGCAGAACCAGTGTTTAAAATGCACAAGTTGCATTTGTCTATTATATTAAGCAACTGACTTCCAAAGAGATCGGTTTTACCACTGCCCCATACTTGATTGTGGCAATTTAAGTCCCCTAATACTAAGAGGGGGGGAGATAAAGACTGCAGGATTAACAACAATTTATCCAGGATATACTTTGACGGGTGGGGTATATATAGAGACACAAGAGTAAATTGTTTAATTTGTATAGCAACAATATGTATACCATCAATGGGGGAAATCGGGATGTTAGTAAAGGGAGCATTTTCTTTGACCAGTATTGCACTGCCGGCATAGCCATCCGGTCTATCGTCACGAATACTAACGAAACCAGGGATGTTAAAGCTGGTCTCAGGTTTTAACCAAATTTCAGATAGAGCAAAGAGCAAAGGTTTGTATTTATTTAAAAGGTATATTAAATCATTTTTTTTTACTACGGATACTCCGAATATTCCACTGTAGGATTACTGGATCCATTATTGAGAGAAGTGATTATTGTAGTAATAAGAGGGGCAACGTGGGACATCAAAGATGGGGAAAAAGATTTAGTAAGTGCAGAACATAATTGAATGAGTAAAGCAGTGATATTCTCAGATGGGGAGGAGGCGTGGGGATTATTTAAAGCCGTTCCATTACGAGACTTTGGAAGTTCTTCATTAAAAAGAGCCATATGGGCTGCTTTATCATAACCCCTCCGAGGGGGTTGAGCTGGACGAGGTTTTAGGAAAATAGTTTTTTTGTATGAAGACTGGTTTGAGGGTGAAGATGTGGCCACATTTGAATATGATTTACCTAGTGTTGGATGAAGTTTATTGGCTTCAGCATAAGAAACATTAGTTTCTGCCATCGTTTTTTTGATGTTACACTGACGAGTATATTCCGGACATGATTTGCTAGTAGCAAGGTGTCCCGTTTCTCCCTTGCAATTAACGCATTTGGTGACATCGTTTTCATCTTCACATCTGTCTCCCGAGTGGCTACCGCCACAACGGAAGCATCGGGGAGCTGAGCGACAAGTATTTTTCGTGTGCCCGAATCTACAGCACTGGTAACACTGGATTGTAGGGTAAGTATACAAGTCCACCTGTAACGAGTTATAACACGCAAAAATTCTGGGTGGAAGGACTTGCCCATCGAACGTAAGAACTACTGTTTCTGATGGAACCCACATGTATGTTCCGTCTTGATAGTTATTTTTTTTAAAGTTAAGGCGTCTTGATTTTATTATGGGACCGCACCCAATAGGGACCTTAACAAAGTTTACGATATCTTCCGGAGTCCACTCTGTAGGGATTCCCTTAACAATTCCTGTCCTCGTCACGTTAAATGATGGGATAAACGCCTTGTATTGTCTGTTTGTAATTGTGTTGGAAAGCAGGAAATTGTTGGCGTCCTGAGCTGAGTGGAAGCTAATTGAGACTCTGTTGCGGCCAATACTCTTTAAAGATCCATCAACTACATTCGGGAACTCCCTCTGATGTTTCTGAATGAACAGACCAAAAGTCACCGGATGAAGTGTGGCACCTGGGGACTCACTGTCATACTGAACGTGGACTGTGTAAGGACCTGGGTCATTTAACTTGTAACTTTTCCTGTCCGAGACAGCGAGTGACGGAGTTGCAGGTAGGCTCTCAATATGTGATGGTGGAGGCGATGCCTGAAGTGGGGTCGGGGGTGTGATTACTTGAGAGGGCTGAGATTTATATCCTGATGATTCAGGGATCTGACTCTGCTGACCTAGCGGTAATGAAGAATCTTGGGACATTGGAAGATCTGTAAACGTATTTTTGGTGGGAATTTGAGCAATCACTTCCTCATTCGATACTTCTGATGGTGATGACTTAGATCGAGACCTTGAACGGGAGTGCGAACTAGACTTTCCCTTTTTCTTTTTATGAGATCTGACCTTCCTTCGTTTACCCTGCGTTTCAAACATTTCCACATCATTTTTATCATTTACGTTATCATTTTTGACTGTTAAATAAGCAGCCGGTGACGGGGGAGCCAAAAAAGAAACCTCGTTCAGCCCCCCCGGGTCACCGGGGGAATTATCCCCCATGGCGGGATCTACCCGCAAAGTATGTTATTTTTAAAAAATATTCACAATATATCTACAAACTAGTTACACTACAGACACAAAACACAACTTACCACCAACCGCCACCACACACAAACCCTGATCTGATCAACAAACAGAAATATTGGATTTAACCACTATCAACACGTCTTAACGCGACTGACGCTCGGCCCAGTGTTCTCCTGATTTGTTGGTGTGGAGGCAGTACGATATGAGAAAAGTGTCAAATGTCAGTGTCAGCTGTCAGTCGACGCGATACCATTTTTTACTACGTCCCTACATTTAAATGAGTGCTTCTTGACTGGCGCGGGATGCGCGTTAGCGCAGAGGCGTATTTAAAGATTTGGCGCCCTGGGCCAGTTAGATTTGCCGCCCCATAAAGTGACGATAAAATATTATCTATACATATATTCAGAAGGTCTACCGCGAAACGAAAACAAAAGATTTGCCTTTCTGTCACACTTGATTCGAGAAGAGCGTCAGAAAGGGAGATAATTTTCGTTCGCGGTAGGCTCTCAGAGCTTAGGGGCTACCGCGAACCACAAACGAAGTATATCCCTCTCTGTTGCTCCAATATGCAAGTGCGACAGAGAGGCAGTTATTTCGTTTTTGGTTCGCGGTAGGTCCTCAGCTAAACTATTTAGGCGTTCTTCGCTTATAGGTATTGGAACTAGATAATGAGGTTCCGTGCTGGAAGGGTCCAAAATGCACCCTATTGATGTCACTCAGGTGTCCGTTCACCAAATTTTTTCCAGATTTTAGTCAGGTAAATAGTTTTATATTTTGATAGGAACCAACTGCTCCGTCGCCCATCTTGAATTATACACAGGTGGAAAGTTTATATTGAAAAAAAAAAAAATATAAGAGAGTAGAAACTGTCTTCAGCGTTAAAAAAAAAAAAATGGCGTTTAAAAAAAAGGGTCATAGTCATAACATACTTAGATGCAGCGCGAAATTTTTCGAACACTGATGCAAATGCGGCAAATACTTCATACGCATCAAGTCATAAGTGATCATAACCCATCTAGATGAAAATGCGAGCGGAGCGAGCGCGAATTTTTTCGAACTTTAGGATGCAGGTGCGGAAAATACTTCATACGCATACACATCAAGTCATTTAGATGTAAACACGAGCCCGAAATTTTTCTAACACTATGATGCAAATGCGGCAAATACTCTATACGCATCAATTCATAACGTATCTCGATGAAAACGCGAGCGCAGCGAGCGCGAAAAATTGCGAAATTTATGATGCTAGCCCAGAAAATACTTCATACGCGTCAAGTCATGATCATGAAGATGCAAACGCGAGCGCAGCGAGCGCGAAATTTTTTGAACATTGAGATGCAGGTGTGGAAAATACTTCATACTCTCTAACCGCTCTAACGCAAACGCGACGAGTGCGAAATTATTGAAAAAAATATGATTTGTCCCATCGAATTATAGTTTGACCGATCGTTAAATAGATAAACCCTTTGGTCTGTTTTTTCACTTTCGAAGGTGCATGCCCGCATGCGGCCCGCGGGCTGCCTGTTGCCGACCGCTGAGTTAGGGTATCTAGTGTTAATCCAAATTTGTTAAGCAAAATTTTGGGACTTTTTCACTTAATTTTCTAAAAGTCATTTTATAAGTACTTTGTAAATATTTAGTCTTTTAAGTTTGTAATTGTACCTAATTTATCTTCTTTATATTAATAAAATTAAAAATCTACTTATTATTATTAAATAAAAAGTCATTTTGCAAATTTGGATTAACACTACTTAACTGATCCATACAGCATATAGGTTAGGTACTACAAAACCAGAACTACATCACACTTGCCGAGGAGGTAGCGAATGTGCCGCGCCTCGCAAGGCACGTGTATATGGCATTCGATATTTTTGTTTTACGAGTATATTGGCCTGGAGACTACTGGCTAGATTTGTTACTAGAATTGTGTAGGTGACAAGACAAGGCGCCCACAAAAAAGGCTGCGAGGGGCGGCTTCGCCGCCCCTCTTAGCCTGCCGCCCTGGGCCATGGCCCCCTTGGCCCTAGGGTAAATACGCCCCTGCGTTAGCGGGACGATGCGAAGGCGGTACTGCTTCGCTTCTGCGCATGATATTACTACTACGCAAACGTAATACTGACAGCATATTATGTCAAGTGAGAATCTTTGCGACGTCAGTAAGTTTACGTCAAAGAAGAAAATGTCACATATCGATCCCGCCCCGCCAAGTCAGGAAGTCGCCTAATATAATATTTTCCTCTAAATTGAGGGTAGTGTGTTAGCCAAGTTCGCAAACGGAGGCAAAAAGAAATTGACCCGAACATCTCTCAATATATCGAAGGCTGAGCGGTCAAACCCGACAAATCGAAATAATTGTTTTTTTGAAATAAGAACTCAACATCCGTTGCTTATAGTCCTATTTTCAAATAACCTCTCAATGTAAACCCTCGAATATTTCCATGTAACTTAATCATAACAACTTAAACCAATGTTATAACTAAAACCACTGTATTAGACTGGCAATGTACGCGACTTTTAATCCAGTTCGTACCTTTGGGTATTAAAAAAACACAAATACATTTCCACATTAATTGTCGCGTTGGTGGACAATGGGCTTAAAAATAGTGTCCATTTTCGGAACGAGCCCTCGGGTTGTGGTAAATGAGGCGTTGCTATAGAGATTAATAGTGGTGGTAACAACCACACGCTTTATTTAACGAGTCTGGGATAGCTCTAAACAAGGCTTAGCTTTGATTTAGTGTTACAATTCACGGCTGCCCTGAACTTAAATGGCTTAAAACTAATTCCTATTGTAAAATGAGATAGCTAGGTATAGGTAAATACCGAGAAGTTGGAATCGCATATGTACTGGTTGTACCGTTCGCACGAAAAGGAAAATAAGTAAAGCTTTTTAGTTATATATCATGAGGTTACTTAAATAAAATAAAATAAATAAATATTTGTGGACAATCTTACACAAATCAACCTAGTCCCAAACTAAGCAAAGCTTGTACTATGGGTACTAAGTGACGATATAAATACTTATATAGATAAATATATACTTAAATACATAGAAAACATCCAAGACCCAAGAACAAATATTCGTGCTATTCACACAAATAAATGCCCCGGCCGGGATTCGAACCCGGGACCTCCAGCTTCGTAGGCAGGGTCACTACCAACTAAGCTAAACAACCCCAACTTACCCTAAACAAGTGGAATAAGTATTTACTTTTTTTTCTTCTAGTCACTATTATTTCAATTTTCACCTAAACTATAACTACTGTGATAGCTACAGCTCTTAAACAAAGTCTTCTGTCATTTCGTTAACTTTTATATTAACTAAGTTAAATTGAGACAAAATTCATTACAAGTCTTAAGGCTCGGTTACACCCAAATTCGTGCGAAAAATGAAAGCGTAACAGACTTCCCTGTTTCTAGCGTTCCGCACTAATGGAACATGGAACCTTTATGAAACACTCGTGTTTCTTTTCTCCTATGGTTGTCTGGTTTCGATCGCATTTTTATTACTACGTCGGTGGCAAACCAGCGTGCAGGCTTCCTAATGTTAATCATATAGGTATATAGTATGCCGATGAAACAGCCCCCCACGTCATCTTGGAATGCGTAGGTGTAGCTGCACAACGGACTCAAATCCTCAACGCACCGAGGTCACTCCGCGAAGCCTGTGGTGACACCAGGAGGATCCTGCGCTTCTGGTCGGAGTTAGGCTGGCTAAACCCCTAGCTAGCAAACCACGCACAATGGTCCGACATACACGGACTGAGTGCGGAAAAAGGAGTCCATAACCATAACCATAACCATAGGTATATAGTAGAACTAGCTTGTGCCCGCGGCTTCGCCCGCGTACTAAACGTTCGCGTTCCTAAGAAAAGTTCGGAGTTAAACCTCGCTTATCTCACCAGCGCAGATGAGCCTTGGTTGCGTGTTGAGATATAAATGGACATTGTAGATGTGTGCGTTAGCGTAGGAGCTAGGAGCTTACATAGTCTACGTGATCGTATGTATCGCTGCTACAACCATGGCTATATAACCTGCGCTCGTGAGATAAAAGTACTGTACAGTCAGCATTAAAAGTGACACATATGAAGGCGTCAAAAGTCTTTATTACAAAGGAATAAGAACTTCTGAGGATTTTTGTCGTCGCCGCGTTGGTGAGCACACGTGCCCGGGGCGACGACGAGCAGAATCCATTTACCGTACAAAACCTTGCGTACAGTCATGGCGTCGTTACCGAACAACGTCACTGAACACGTGACATTGGCGAAATCATCATAAATTTGATGGAAAGCCAAATTTAAAGAATTGAATTGAAGAACTTCTGACATCTTCATATTTCAAGCTACTGTTGATGCTGACTGTACTAGAGATATACTGAACCCTTCAGGTATCGGACTCGATCTTGACCGCTTGGTGAAACTTAGATGAATGAAACTTAAATGATTGAACGAATTTTAATTAGAAAAGGAAGCGGCGAAAAAGATGGAACAAGTTGTATGGTGTTTTAGAAGTAAACTCGTCAGGAGAAATTTTGATTACGCATTGATCCCTCCCGCAAAGTCCGGAAGTGGTCATCTACCGACCTCGGAGATCTCCGTCCATATAAGAAACAATGTTATTGTGTGTGTTTCTTTCCGGTCAACAACAAATTGGGTTTTGTGAGCTCGACGACCGCTTTAGCGTAGTTGGTAATCGCAGTGTACAGTCAACATTAAATGTGGATGATACTTTGGTACTTTGTCGCACTCACGTAAGATTACTGCGACACTTGGGATGCGTCAAAGTAGTGAAAGTGACAGGGTACTAAAATGATCATCGACCTTTGTTGTCGACTGTACCAATTCAATATAGGTATTCCAAAGTCTCACCTACTTGTGAATTTATCATGTAACAAGTTACACTACTGCTTTACTAATATTTTTACTTCTACTAGTTACCTCCTACTTATATGCGAGCTACGAGTAAAACACGTTAAAAGAAAAAAAAAACTCCTTTCTTTGGGACACAATTCACTGACATTTGTGCATTTGCTTTAAGCTCCGTTGCAGTGCATAAAACGCTATGCCACAGCGAGCTTAATACACAGATAGTTGACTTTCTGACAAGTGCTTAGCAACCTGTTATAAATAAATAAATAAATATAAATATTTGTGGACAATCTTACACAAATCAACCTAATCCCAAACTAAGCAACTACTATGGGTACTAAGCGACGATATACATACTTATATAGATAAATATATACTTAAATACATAGAAAACATCCAAGACCCAAGAACAAACATTCATGCTCATCACACAAATAAATGCCCTGGCCGGGATTCGAACCCGGGACCTCCAGCTTCGAAGGCAGGGTCACTACCAACTAAGCTAAAGCGGTCGTCAACTAAGTTAAGACACAGTTAGTATAGGTGGTTTTCTGTGAGCTGCACAGACGTCGGGAGTAATATTTACGTTTTTAACCCCCGTGTCTCCAGCATTCGACAAAATACATTATTTTTAAAGTAGAATGTCTAATGGAATGGAATAAGAACATAGGTATTGGTAATGGCATACTTGAAGTAATTTACCTGTACACATGCGCGTCATACATAACAGAGGGCCTACCGCTAACCGAAAACGAAATATCTGCCTCTCTGTCGCACTTGCATATTGGAGAAACAAAGAGGGAGATACTTCGTTTTCGGTAGGCCCCCTGATGTCGTCGAGTCTCATGAAGTCTGCTTTAAAAATACAGAAAAAGGTTGACTGGTACTGGTAGATAATGCTTATGACATTAAGTCCGATAAGCTTACTTTTTAGTACAATAAAGATTAAATAAATAAGTAAAAGTGAACTTTCTTAATCTATGCCAGTTGAGAACATCCGACCCGCGCAGCGAATCGAGATGAAACGTTGCACGCCCGTAAATACCCACTGCGTTTAGGCTTCACGTCGCCTAATTAAATTAGTGTGCCGCTGTAGTGTCGGTGGTTTGCCGCTTCTCAGGGTTACGTACCCGAAGGGTTCAAACAGTAGCTCTAGTATAAGTTTTTTCGAAACATTAACTAATTCGAACGCGTTTGCGTTTTGTCTCAAAATGTCTGAAAGTGGTATGAAAACGTTGTTCACGCCTCTGGTGGTCACTAGTGGAAACTAAAGCAGCGAGTATAACATTTGTTGCTAACCGATGAACGCGCGTATTTCAAACTCGGTGAGAGCGTTTTCATACATTTTGAGACAAAACGCAAACGCGTTCGAATTAGTTAATGTTTCGAAAAAACTTATACTAGAGCTACAGAAGAGCGTTCAGTTCAGTAACGCCAGTGCATTCTAATAATATCGAAACACCGATATTATAACATTTAACAGCAGCATTATATTATGATAAATGCACCACCCGTCCATTTTCCATAAGGATGGCGACCTTAGCATTTCTCGCCTCACTTGTACTATGAATCATCAAGGGAATATGGACGATGTGAGGATGGTGCATGGCACAATTTCGCTTGATGTGATATGATAGCTTGCAGTTAGCAGTTTCACGGTCGATGCCCACTAGCCTTGGTCTCAACGCTAATCAATAACGGATCGCTGGACATAGGTAATACTGTCTATTAATTTGCTTGATTTTTTGCACATGTATACAGCTATGCCTGTTCAACCGCAAGATAAAGTTGATTTAAGGACGCGCTGTATGCGAGTAAATTCTCAGCACCTGTCAAACTTTCTTTTTTTTAATACTTTACCCTACTAACTCACACATACATATTTCACACACACTACATCATTTTGAAGGGACGGGTTAGTGACCCCTTAGTTTTTTAATTAATGTTGCTCGACTTTAAAATCATTCACTTCTTATAGATAAACATGAAATATGTAATTGCCATACTTCACCTGTTATAAAATCTCTGTTTAGCTCAATAATTGGCTGGTATAGAATGCCATTTGGCATTAAGCCCGCCAATCCCGCCATTTGTACAATTCTGTTTTTGTCCAATAAAGTTTAAATAAATAAACAAGTTGACTCGAGTAATAAAAGGCTGATAATGTTATTCCAAGCAATTTTTTTATATAGGTACTACGACGGTAGCAAATAAGCGTACGGTCACAACTCCAAAAGAGTCACGTGCGCGTTGCCGACCCTTTATAAAATTTGATGATTCACTGTTGATGAAGATGAATAACAATTAAAGCACTGTAATTGCCACTTGAAATACCCTTTAATGTTGCACTGTGTTCTACTAATGTTAATCAAGCATTGCAATTGACAACAATGAAAAAATATGACACATAATTTTGAAATATCTGGGCGACCGTGCTTCGCTCGGCGTTTTCCCGGGAATGAGACCTAGCTAGATCGATTGCTCGTCCCCGAAAACCCCCACATACCAAATTTCATCAAAATCGTTAGAGCCGTTTCCGAGATCCCCGAAATAAATAAATATATAAATAAATAAAAATTTACAAGAATTGCTCGTTTAAAGATATAAGAATATCTGGGCGACCGAGCCTTGCTCGGCGTTTTCCCGGCCATGAAACCTAGCTAGATCGATTGCTCGTCCCCGAAAACCCCCAAATACCAAATTTCATCAAAATCGTTAGAGCCGTTTCCGAGATCCCCGAAATAAATATATATATAAATAAATAAATATACAAGAATTGCTCGTTTAAAGATATAAGATAAGATATAAAAGAACAAGTCAAAATTTAAAAATATAAAAAGGAAGTATATTAAAAAAGGTTTATTAGCCGGTCGGCAACAACTGTGTTGATAGCAGAAGGGACATAAGGTCCTCTGACACTTCTATTATAGAAGCTGCTTATGGGGTATGTTGAACTTTCGCTGCCATCTTGGCGAAAGTCACATCTTTTTCTTCTTGTTAAGTGGTTTTATTCAATTTTACTTAATTTATCCCTTCGTGTGTCATTGGCAAAGGCCCTTAAATGAGGCTGCCATTTCTCTTTTATATCTATCTATATCTATGGGGTATGTTTCACTGATTTTACCTTAGATTGGTAACTGATGTAGCCATCCAAATTGCACGTAGAACCGATGGCCATTGGGGCGGGAAAGTTCCCAAGTGGCGACCACGTGAACTAATGACCCGGTAAAGGTTGCGGGAGTACACTGGATGTGATTGATGTGAATGACGCAGGACCGGGAATTGAGGCTTTGCGCCAGCAGTGGACGTATTTCATATGATGATGATGATGATGATGAATGGATTTAACAAAATGTGACCGGTCTATAATGTTCATACTTTATCGGAAATGTGACTTCTGTTTGCGCTTTGAAAATTTTCGAATTCGAAATTATGCTACAGTTTTTTATTCAATTAAACCTTACCTTGGTTACAGGAGGAGTTCCTTAGGTGAATGTTGGTTTCTTAAAATGCACGGACACGCTCGTTAATTTATGGCCCATTTCGCAAACTTTTTCTTTGAATTTCGATACAGTTTGACAGGACTGTTAACCTTATGGGGGTCCTAAATTAAATATCGTGACTATTTCAATTCTCTCGTTTTTTAGGGTTCCGTACCTAAAGGGTAAAACGGGACCCTATTACTAAGACTCCGCCGTCCGTCCGTCTGTCCTTCTGTCACCAGGCTGTATCTCATGAACCGTGATAGTTAAAATGTTAAAATTTTCATAGATGATGTATTTCTGTTGCCACTATAACAACAAATACTAAAAAACAATAAAATAAATATTTAAGGGGGCTCCCATACAACAGATATGATATTTTTGCGGTTTTTATAGATAATGAATAGAACCCTTCTTTCGCGAGTCCGACTCGCACTTGGCCGGTTTTTTCTCCTAGGACTTCATTTTGATTTTTTCGACGCAGAATGTATCCGGAATTTACGATCTGACGAGTTATGTAAATCACACAGGTACCTGGGCTATTCACAATGCACTGCACCTCACTTCAAACCAGTGTAAGGCGACTTCCTGACTTGGCGGGGCGGGATCGATATGTGACATTTTCTTCTTTGACGTAAACATACTGACGTCGCAAAGATTCACACTTGACATAATACTGTCACTGACATTACGTTTGCGCAGTAGTAATATCATGCGCAGAAGCGGAGCAGTACCGCCTTCGCATCGTCTCGCTACCGCGCATCCCGCGCCAGTCAGGAAGCATTCATTTAAATGTAGGGGCGTAGTAAAAAATGGTACCGCGTCGACTGAAAGCTGACACTGACATTTGACACTTTTCTCATATCGTACTGCCTCCGCACCGACAAATCAGGAAGTCGCCTAAGTCAAACCTCTGATTACGCGACGTTACTACTGCAGTCCAATTGGGGAAGTACAGTACAGAAATTATAGTTTTGATGTGCCAGTTTAGTGACGACTGCTTTAGCTTAGTTGGTAGTAACCCTGCCTACGAAGCTGGAGGTCCCGGGTTCGAATCCCGGCCGGGGCATTTATTTGTGTGACGAGCACGAATATTTGTTCTTGGCTCTTGGATGTTTTCTATGTATTTATCTATAGTATGTATATCGTCGCTTAGTACAAGTACAAGCTTTGCTTAGTTTGGGACTAGGTTGATTTGTGTAAGATTGTCCACAAATATTTATTTATTTATTTATTTAAGTTTTTTTTTTAATTTATTGTTTCAAAAAAGTTACATTTTACTTATCTGAAAAAATACTCGCCAAACTAAACGTTTGATGGCGAGACGCGCTCTAACACATGTAAGGTAAATTAATAGTGGTCTATTCATAAACCCTCATCAAACCCATTTCAACCAAAATGCCGTTTAAGTTTCATTATCTGTGGCATGTGGGTATTAATCACTTTTAAGATTTAAAGGCAAGACACGGTTTTGCCTAAAGTGGCCTGACAAGCCTGTAAGTTTTAAATACTAAATAATCAGTAGGGTACAAAATTATTGACATAGAAAGATGGTATACAATTTTTAATACTAATAATACTAAGTACTACTAAAAAAGCGGCCAAGTGCGTGTCGGATCACGCACAACGAGGGTTCCGTACCGACACCTACTAGTCTACATTTCAAAACACTATTTAATACCTTAAATCAAAAAAAGGTCGTATCTTCATAGGGAAGTCGCGGCACTTACGTCCTTTTGTTTGGGTAAGACAGATTTTCAGTAATAACTCAAAAACCCTTAACCCAATCTTATTCAAACCAATTTTCGTTGACAGTATTTATTATTGTACACCACCTCAATTTTTTCAGAATTTTAAATTTCATAGTTTGGAAATTAGGGGGGGGGGGGGGGGGGGGACACATTTTGTACAATTTGCCTTTGGGAATTTTGCAATTTGACTTTGGGAGCTAATATCTCACCAATGATTGACTTAAATAGAAAAATTTCTAAGTAACCTCTATATCATTTTAAAGGCCTATCCAAAAATACCCAACTACTTGCATTGAACCTAATATTTTATATGTACTCCTTTATTACTGGTGCAATAAAGAATATTACTACTACTACTACTTGCATTGAAAAAAATTTAAATAACCAATGATTGACTTAAATGGAAAAATTTCTAAGTAACCTCTATATCATTTTAAAGGCCTATCCAAAATTTTTCGTCCCCCGGTTACATGTATGGGGTGCCCCCCCTAAAATATTTTTTTCCTTATTTCACATCACATTTATATAGCGGTTCATAGAATACATCTTCCTACCAAATTTCATAATTGTAGTACTTATAGTCTCCGAGTAAACCGGCTGTGCCAGACAGGCAGACATGACGAATCTATAAGGGTTCCGTTTTTGCCATTTTGGCTACGGAATCCTAATAAAAATGGCCTGAATACCACAGGCAGCATATTGCACAGCATAAGTACTTTATTATCGCCATTGTAGTTAGTCGAAGTACGATATATACTAAGTTAGGGCTGAGCGGTGAGATGATGTAAACAAGTTGTAAATAGCGTAGCTGGAATAGCAAATCGCAGCTGCTACGTTATTTCGTACCCTCAGCACGTCTGTAATATTGATACATAACGTTGCTTCGTTGCCGTTGGCGCAACTTTGTAGCCAGTAGCGTAGCACAAAATTATGCACTATGATTATTTAAATGACGTTACGATATGATAAAACTAAGTTTTGATCAATCAATCAATCAATGATTTATTTGCATAGAATACAGTTTAGCTTATAAGGTATTACATCGTTTTTGTATCATGTATTCAACCACAATAAGGCGTGCAAATATTTTACAAATTGAGTAGGTATACAATTCAATATTATAATTAAACAATTGAACAATATTTTAACAATATTTGATGCTTTTATAATGTCCTATAACATATCGAACACAATATTATATGAAATTGAACTGAACATATATTATTTCTATGGTGCAAATATGCGCCATGCGCCACGGAATATTTAACGTTTTATTCAGTGACGTCATATTAAGCCAGTGATAAATGTGCAATGTGTAATTATGTGTGCATATTTAAACTTTTTCGTGTTTGATATGTTTACGTAGCGCTCGTGGCCCAGCGGCGCCTGCGTACTGCTTGCGGTATCTAAGGTTAAGCAACGTGGGCAGCGGTCAGGACTTGGATGGGTGACCGCTTTGAGTGGTTACTAACTGAGCGCTCCCGTGCTTTGGAAGGCACGTTAAGCCGTTGATCCCGGTTGCTGTATATGGCAGCAGTCGTTAAGCCAAGTTGGAGGCCTTCGGGCGGCCTGAGAACTTCTAACAGTCAAGTTGCCCACTCACTTGACAAAGCCTAATCCCAATAAGGTCTAGTTTCCCCTCGGGGTTGGAAGGTCAGATGGCAGTCGCTTTCGTAAAAACTAGTGCCTACGCCAAATCTTGGGATTAGGTAGCGGACCCCAGGCATCCTTCAGGATGCAACTGTACTGGGATAACGCTAGGAGGATGATGATGATATGTTTACGTAGGAAATTCTTAAATTTACATCAATGAAATAATACCGTATCAAGTTGCCTATTGTGTGGTTTTAATTGAATTCGTCATTATACCACTACCATTCCAATTATACCGATATTACACTCACATACGCTAAGTACACGCACGCTATGTGTGCTACGAAATAGCGCGTAGCAGAGATTGATTTTCCACCTTGTAGCAAATTCCACGCGTAGAGGCATGGCCTTGAATAAAACGAAATCTGCCTCCAAAACAAAACCTTCTAGAAACAAACAACGTACTAAATATTTATGGTGCAGGTAAAACAGTGTAAGTCAAGTTTCATGTCTTTATCTACTTGAGGGGACATGAAATATCACTTAGTTCCGTTATGGGCTCATTAAGGCGTGGCTCAGATGTAATATGCATGCAGAAACGAAATGTGATATCACGTTCTGGTGAATTAATTTGCGATTGTGTAGATATGAAGAATATCTACACAATCGCAATTTAAGAGGAGAGGTAGGGCAAGCTCTCTCCATACAAACTTTGTGCAGGATTTACTTCGTTTGTGTTTGCATTAAAGTTATGGTTTTTGGTCAGTATGCTTATTTTTCTCATAGCTATTTCGTGATGTATTTTTTTTTTTAATTTTTTAATTTTGATTTTTTTTTGAAATATTTGAAAATTTTCACATCACGATCTTCGCATAGAGTCTGGCTAACCAAAATTTACTGACAGATATTTACATGCTGTATCACTAATTGTCTATGATTGTTTAAATGTCTGTTGTCAACACGTTGTCAATTTATGCGAATCATTCAAATTGGTCGCGGTTTATAAGGGGTTTATCGTGTTTATTTTAAATAATATTAATAATTATTATACCGATTGAGGTCCGCGAACTATTATTTAAGCCCGCAAATAATTACGACAATGTGCGAAGTGGACGTGAAGCGTTGTATAATGAAAAACTGCAATGTTTACAAGATGTAAACAATGTAGTAGGTTGGTGCCCAATTAATATTTTGATACTTTCAGTACTAGTTTTTGTTATACAACGACGGTGGTAAACAAGCGTACGGTCCACCTGATAGTAAACGGACACCCCAGCCTATAGACGCTCGCAACTCCAAAGACGGCACGTTCGCATTTTTAATATTTACCCTATATAAAATTTGACGATTTACTGTGTTGACAGCAGAAGGGACAAATTTAGGTCCCACGCTCTCAACACAGTGCAACCCGGCAGCACTGGCAACCTTGCCCACCTCCAGAAACACAACACTACTTACAATTACCTGACCTAACTAAGAACTAGACTTTTCAATTTCAAGTACTACCACTTTTTTCCCACTATTAGAAGTATGGCAAATATGATGTCACATTGTATCATACATATTCTTTCCAAAAATCCAAACGCCATACTGGTACACACCGTTTGGCAAAAATTTAAAAAAGTACTTTTTTGCAGTGGTATGGCGGCCATTTGGCCCCATCGGAAAAGTATGGCATGGTGATTTTCGTGAATGGCTTGACGATGAACACACGATGATAGCTGTGCAAAAAAAAATTAGCCTGGTACAAATGGTTTTTTCTTTTTATTTATTTTTATTGACTTGTTTTTACTAGGTCTTATTTACACTACAAATTCATTTTCCGCCTTGTTAAAATGGTATATGATGAGAAAGTGTATATTGTATTGTATTGTATTGTGTGTAGTGTATATGTTTTTGTCGTTGACTGTACTCCACATAGTGAGTGATAGAAATTATGTGAGCTGATTTTGAGTGCACATCAACCTACTTTTAACATGTTTCACTATACGTACCTTAACTACGTGTGCACAGAAAATCAAAAATATTTTCTAGTATCAAAACTATACTTCCTACTACACAAAGTGTGACCATCCCAAGATTTTTTGAATTTCCCGCCAAAATTGTGTGTAATATTTCATTAGCCAGACTCTATCTAATATTTACAACCAAAAAAATATTATATTTGTTAGTGCCAAAACCAACGAATAAAACCTGCACAAAGTTTGTATGGGGAAGGCCTTGCCCTACCCTGCGCCTTAAGGTAAAAAATATTCCCGCTCGCAGTCGGAAATATAATGATTGAAAATGATATACAAAATTTATACCTTAGGCGACTTCCTGATTTGTCGGTGCGGAGGCAGTACGATATGAGAAAAGTGTCAAATGTCAGTGTCAGCTGACAGTCGACTCGGTACCATTTTTACTACGCCCATACATTTAAATGAGTGCTTCCTGACTAGCGCCGGATGCGCGGTAGTGGGACGATGCGAAGGCGGTACTGCTCCACTTCTGCGCATGATATTACTACTGTGCAAAAGTAATACTGACAGTGTTCCGTCAAGTGAGAATCTTTGCGACGTCAGTAAATTTACGTCAAAGAAGAAAATGTCACATATCGATCCCGCCTCGCCAAGTCAGGAAGTCGCCTTATAATGATAAAACGCCGATCTTAAAAGCATTTTGTACGCTAGGTTCTTTTTTATTTGCCACAATTTCCGCTAGAAAACTTTGTAATTTTGCTCGTATGACTTTTTAGTCGTCACTGTTTTAGAACGTTTTTTTCGCTGCGCTCGTTAAAGTTCAAAAAAGCACGTACAGCCGTGCTTAAAGCACGTTTTGGCGATAGAAAGAAAGAAGAAAGAAAGAAAAGCATTTATTCGTGGCACAAATACAGTACAAATAAACATAACACCACAATACAGAACATAGCCACGAAATGGCCCCAAATCAGCATAATGCTAGCCATTGGCTAGCGCTGGTCTTCCTTTGGGAGGCGAGCTTACTCAATACCAGGAACACAACATACCTACAGAGCAAAAAGTGGTGTTATACGGCTGCGGTGGAGGCATTTCCCCAGTTTGGGGATTCAAAATTCGAGTGAGATGCTATTGTGATGTGCCCTATCTGTAAGATGTGGAAAACAATTACCCCGTAAACAACACACATAATATATTAATTACATCTACACAAATAAACTGATTCTTAATTAAAATTTATACAATGGATGAAGATCCTAGCATTGCGGTGAGAGAACAAAAGAGCCTCGAACTCCTTTCTGCAAAATACCCTTGGAATATCGTAATTTCTGCTGAATGGGTTGCAAAGAAAAGATTATCACCGTGCCGGCAGTCGGTCTAAACCTGAGTAAAAATATTATTGTTGGAGGCATAATAACAACCATTATTATATGTACCTATGCTGCGATTTTAATTTAGCAAACAAATTGAAGGCGACTATCGCGTGGTGTGGTACTAAAATTTGATATTTGAGGGCTTATGAAATTAACCCACAAAAATACCAGAAATAATGTTTTCAATTGTAAGTTAATTATATTGCATATTATATTATGTTGCATGTATGTAATTGGAATTGTATATTAAAATTACCTAAGATACTTTTAAACTTAAAATAAAATAGTTAATTATTAATTTAATAGCTTGAAATCTTGAATGTAATTTTATTGGCATCGACCACGATCTCTTTTAGTTTAGAATTATAAAAAATCTCATAATAATTAAGTCTAGGAAAATATGTAATATCGGATAATTATGTTGGAACGTTTTGAAACAACTTGCTGCAAAATAAATTAAAAAGTCATGACCACTCAGTACTCTGTTTTACGAGTACGGTACTATAGTGCGCGCCATCCATGACGACGCGCCCCTCCACAGCGAATCTCATACTAATCAGTGCGCAGTTGTACGGCTTGGGCCATGGAGGGGCGCGCCTTCGTGGATGGCGCGCACTATAACGCTCCCTTATGTTTGGTCATTTCTCACTCAATATGTATCAGATCGCACTACATATGTAATACTTGTACAAACTTTACAACCCACAGTTATTGCCACACCCGAGTGTATACCGAAGTTCCATACCCGACGAACTTTGGTATTCTCTGTCAGCTTTCGTTTCAGCCCTCTGGGATTACCCTGCTTACCTACTGAATCCTTGGACAGCCTATTTGTTTTTGAATAATGCATGATATTGATTAGTTTGGGTATATTTTTAGGGTTCCGTAGCCAGAATGGCTAAAACAGAACCCTTATAGTTTCGTCATGTCTGTCTGTCTGTCTGTCTGTCTGTCTGTCTGTCCGTATGTCACAGCCGATTTACTCGAAGACTATAAGTACTACAATTATTAGGAAGATGTACAGTGGGCCAACGAAAATGTTCTAAGTATGCTCAACATTTTCATGGGCTGACTGTACCTATTCTATAAACCGCTACAGAAAATGATGTGAATTAGGAAAAAAATAGTTTAGGGGGGGGCCCATACATGTAACCGGAGGATGAAAATTGAGGTGGTGTATATTATTAAATACATTCAACGATTTTAACATTGAACAAGATTGAATTAAGGGTTTTTGAGTTATCACTGAATAACTGTCTTGCCTATATGAAGATACGACTTTTTTGATTAAAGGTATTTAATAGTGTTTTCAAATGTGGGCTACTAGTTGTCGGTACCGAACCCTTCGTTGTGCGTGATCCGACACGCACTTGGACGGTTTTCGCGCACGAAGGGTTCCGTCCCATTATCTTGAAAAACGGCAAAAAAGTTACGTTTGTTGTACGGGAGCCCCCTTAAATATTTATTTTATTCTGTTTTTTAGTATTTGTTGTTATAGCGGCAACAGAAATACATCTTCTGTGAAAATTTCAACTGTCTAACTATCACGGTTTTTGAGATACAGCCTGGTGAGAGACGGACAGCGGAGTCTTAGTGTGTTAGTGGAGTGTGTGTGTGTGTGTGTGTGTGTGTGTGTGTGTGTGTGTGTGTGTGTGTGTGTGTTTGTGTGTTTGTGTGTTTGTGTGTGTGTGTGTTTGTGTGTTTGTGTGTTTGTGTGTTTGTGTGTTTGTGTGCGTGCGTGCGTGCGTGCGTGTTTGTGTGTGTGTGTGTGTGTGCGTGTGTGCGTGCGTGTGTGCGTGTGTGTGTGTGTGTGTGTGTGTGTGTGTGTGTGTGTGTGTGTGTGTGTGTGTGTGTGTGTGTGTGTGTGTGTGTGTGTGTGTGTGTGTGTGTGTGTGTGTGTGTGTGTGTGTGTGTGTGTGTGTGTGTGTGTGTGTGTGTGTGTGTGTGTGTGTGTGTGTGTGTGTGCGTGCGTGCGTGCGTGTGAGAGATTAATAGTTAAAGCAGATCTAGGGAGTGATAGAATCAAATTATCATGTAAGCTATTATTTCATACCATTTCATTAATTTACTTACCCTTGCAAACAATTACTTGTGTATTGTTTCTTTTGATTAGGAAAGGGAATATTAAACCATAAAAGATATTCAATTAAGTAAATATCTCATTTATTTACCCAAAACCAGTAAATATATTAATATTTATTGAAATATATACAACCAGCATTAAAAAGTACATAATTAACATTATAATTATGAATTATCATTATAATTATGGATTAAATATAAATATTGCTAAAAGGTTCTACTTAACTGAACGGACTTCCCTGGAGATGCTCGTCATCGAACAGCAGGGCAAAGAATGGAATAAGCATTAGCAGGCCGACCCCTTTTATACCTGATTGCAGGTGTTCTGCAGCTGTTCGATCACGCCACCTCAGTTCGCTAACCAAGCGATGTCATAAACAACTTAGTACTAATCGTTTAAAAACCATTCACTGTAAAATCAATTAATTCTAATATATTCTATTTATTTATACAATAAAAACATTAACATATTTAAAGAAACATTTATACTAACCAATAACATGATTATATTTGTAAGTATTATTGAGAATTATCACTTATCAGTACGTCAACGACTATACTGCACCACACTTTGAACTGTCAAATCATCAACTATTAGTTTTAAGGAACAGAGTCATGACAAAACAAATAACCAGGATACATAACAAGTGAACTTATGTGCTACATAATAATAATAATCTGACACGGCCATACTGACTTGTACTTCGTTCCCGAAGTACACCTCGATATGGTCTGTTATTTATGTTTTGTATGATCATACAAATAATCAATCAATTTTCAATTTACCATAATAAGCCTAGATTATTCTGTACAGTTATATATATATTTTAATCATTTCATTTCAATATTGTTTATTAAAATCAGCATGTTAGGCGAGATAGCTCCTTCTCTTTGAGTCTACCAAGCCGACATGTACATGACAGCTCCTTCTAACGAGACATGCCAAGTCGATACTTCAAATAGTAAACGACAAGATAGCTCCTTCAAATCGAGTCTACCATGCCGATATTTGACGAGACAGCTCCTTCTTACGAGACATGCCAGGTCACAACAACTTTACTTCATAATTAGTCAGTCAATTTCATTACTAATATTTGGATCAACCCATTCACCTGGCCAGAGGCGAAGTTTATCTTTGGCGATAATGATTTCTCTAAGATTTCCTCTACCTTTTAAATAAAATCTATCATTTTCTAGAATTCTAATTATTTCATATGGTCCCTTATATTTTGGTTTTAATCTATCATTCCTTCTATGACCTTGATTAACGTATACTATGTGTACCAATTCCAAACGAATGGCACATTGGGTCGAGAAAAATCTCGCCTACAGATGGAGATTCTAGCGCGGTCTGACCTTAGCAAATATATAATGCAAGCAACCTCACCTGAGCTGGGTATCGACGCCGCTGCAAAGTTATTGTTCTTGGTGTTTGGTGTCCACACTCGTGATTAAACACAATCAGCTGATTCACACAAATATTAGTTCACAATGGAGTAAGTTTCACACGAGTTTATTAGTAGTTTACGAAGAATTGTTGGAGCTCACATAAGTTTTGTGTTTAGTTTCAGACGCGCGCCAGAAGCGACTCGTGTTGTAGATGGCGCTGGTTGCGAGCATGCGCATTGGTTGCAATGCGTGTTGCCAGTGTCAGACATAGATAAACGATTACTAATTTAAGGTTCTATATGCTGCATGAACATTCCGCCCACCAAAATACTAACTAGTATTTTTATTATTAATATTTAGTCTTAAGGTTTTACACAAAGAATACAAATAACAAATAAAAAACTAAACATTAAGCAACACTGGCGGTAACACAACAAGCTTCATAGCTATGAAGATAACAAAGAATCATTCACAATATGCGATATGAACCAAATCACTAGTCTAACAAAGCACGTTAGAAAATAGGCCTCCTAAGACCTAAAACAACTAATATAGAACCACTTCAGTATTCAGACTATAAGAAGTTCCTAAAGGTTTTAGAGTTTTGTGTCTATTTACTTTAAGAATCAAAGAAATAAAATATTCAGTAATTCAATGCTTAAAGAATTCCTGAACGATCAGGCGAATCATTTATGAAATAGTATCTGAAGTAATGGACAAACAGTTAAGATTTCATTGTGGTTTCGATTTCAGTTTCACATTTAAAATTCTCAAAATGATAAACATTGTGTACCTACTATTCACACATACTTGTACAGAGTTGTAGTTTAGGAACACCATTGTATATAAATAATCCAATGAATTAACAAATACGAATAACTACAGATGAAATCATAGAATACTTAATTACTAGATCGAGTAAGCCTACCGCCCACCCTGAGCAAACCTAACTATCGAAAACGAAATCAGATTTGTGATGCTAATCTATTTCGGGAATAATTGTAGGTAAGTCGTAAGTAATTTGTGGCAATGCGAACAATACTTAATTCAGAACATTGTCTTATCAATTTGCCTACGACGTTAGTATTTTGTTCAGGTTGCAAAACTGTCTCACATTGTTTACTGTTTATAGGATATTGAACATCTTCAATTTCTGCTGTAGGGCAGCATTCAAAAGGTTCCAAATGCTTGGCAGGCCCCGCCCACCGTGACGAATGCGCACTATGATCACTTGGCAATGATGCTCCTCGTGAACACATATCAGTTTTGGACGCTAAGACATCATAACATGCCAGGGTACAAATATTGTTGTTCACCTGAGTACTAGGTTCACTTGTTTTGCCAATAAGTAACCAACCAAATATAGAATTCACTGCTGAAGGTTGATTTGCTTCACCATCAATGCGTCCAGGTAGGAGCAAGTCTGAGAAAACTTCTGCCCCTAGCAATACATCAATTGGTCCAGGAATGTTACATTTAGCATCAGCCAAATGCAAGTTCTCAACATGCTTCCATGATGACATGTCAAGCCCTGTTGAAGGCATAGCACCACAAATAACCGGTAATGTTAACATATTGATTTTGAAGTGAGTTTCATTCTCATTTCCAACACAGCAAGATATTGAACCGGTTACTTTAGCAGATGTTATTCCTAATGTATTTATATTCCTACTACTAGGCCTCATAGAAAATCCTAATCTACGAACTGCATTTTCTGATATGAAATGAGCTTGGCTAGCAGAATCAATTAGCGCTCGCATAGATTGATAATTACCCTTAGAATCCTGTATCTTAATTTGAGCAGTTGGAAGCATCACTACGGAATTGTTTGCAAAAGTTGATAATGTATTTGGATCTGACTGTACTGCAGTTTTACCAGTTTCTTGCTCTAACTTATTATCCACATTCATGTCAGGCATGGCAGGCATTGTATGCTGCTCAACAGGATTATCTACTTCAGTATGTAAAAGAGTGTGATGTCTTTGCTTACATTTCTGACATCGAAAAGGTGACTTACACTTGTTCAAAAAGTGTGAAGTCTTCAAACAATTGAAACACCATTGGTTTTGTTTTGTGAACTCATGCCGTTCAGCAACCGACTTAGCAAGAAAGGCTTTGCAATTGTTAATTGAATGGGCATCCTTACAAAAGGAACATTTAGGCATGCCCCGGTCCTCCATATTGTTTGCTACAAGAGTAGTTATGGGTGCATTTCTTTGAAAGCGAGATGATGATTGAAAGTGCATCGCTTGGTTAGTATTGAATTTGATTGGAGGTTTATAGGTAGATGACATAGGAGGCAATGTTTTGTTCTCCTTTTCCTGAAAATGGCTATCACGCACCAATGCTTCACACTTGGAATATATGAATTCCTTTAATAATGTGTATGATGGTAAATTTGATGAAGGATGACTTTCCTCAAAGTCGCAACGAGTTTTCGAATCTAACTTAGACAACACTAAGTAACACAACACAAAATCCCATTGGTCCACAGGCAAATTTAATGTCTTCAGAATTTTGAGATTTTCATTAAAAATATCAAATATGCGCCTATACTCTTGAGGCGAATTGGCCCTTAAATTGAAATTTAACATTTCCTTCCAACATGTATAAGCAAGTTCACGGTTGTTCTGATAACGTTTAACTAATGCATTGTAAGCTTCTAAGTAATAACTACCTGTGACCGGAAATGTACTCACCAAACTTAGCGCCTCACCGCTGAGACATGATACAAGGTAATGCATACGTTCTGTATCATTCAACGATTCGTTTTCATGTATCAATGATTTGTAGGTGTCATAGAATGTTGGCCACTGTTTTATATCACCACTATATGAAGGTAAAACGATTTTTGGAAGTTTGATATTAGTTCTCACATGAGAAGTACTGCTTGTAGTCTCCACCGTATTGTTATAGTTCAGACCATACTCTGTAGGAGCTAATTTTCTGTGTAGAGTGTGTATATCATAGTATATTTGGTCACACTGAGTTTGGAGACTGTCTTCTTCAGCTTCTTCTGTACTTGCGTTCTCTAGCTCTAGGATAGCTAAATTACACTGTTCAAACGTTGTATAGCATTTTTCGACATTGGCGAAATGTGACAAAAACAACCCTAGGCTCGATTTATCCATCAATGCGCCTTTACCTACTTCTAATGCCTTTGTAAGCCGGTTCAAAGACATCGTACGTTTTCGTCGTAATACGGTCAAATCCTTTGTTGTCAGATCAGACCCTGTTAATATAAGATTTCCACTACCTTCACCTCCCATCGTGAGAACTTTACACTACACTTAACACTAAAAAACACTGTTGTTTATCACTTAAATATACACCGGTTACATGAAAACACAACCTAACCTAACACTTCGTACGGGCTAATTTTACGTTCTGTCAAACGTTTCGTTATGCGCAATAGTTCACTAGGATAGTTCTGTCAGTTCGTAAATATGTACTGCACTCAATCAGAAAATAGTAGAAGCGTGAATTGGAACGTTAGCACACGAGCTGCTAAATAGCCAGCTGTCAAATGATAATCAAATTACACGAAATGACCACGAATTCGAATAAAATTGTCAACACAGATTTTATTCGAACATCACAAGAGAAATGATTGATTGATTGTCTATTTGTTCTTACGATTTTATTAGCAAATGAGTAATTCAAGTTTACAACAACACAAATCTGATTATCGTAGGCACACACTATTGTACAGACACCGAATTAAAGAGATTGTCTTATACGATCCTACGATACCTAGTAAGAAACTTGAATTGAATTACCAAGAAATCGTAAGCACACAATGTTTGAATAGACACCGATGAGTAATTAAAAACACTTCACATAGTAGGCTTTTCCTACATTCTCTGATGAGAGACACTTCGTTTCGACTCCACAATGAAAACAATTGCTTGTTGCAAATTACGCATATCCGCCATTGCAAACTTTGTTAAGATGACAACAAATGAAAATACAGAAATAATTGCTGAAATGTGTAAAAGAAGCCTGAATATTACTGATAATCTTATTTTTAGGTATAATAACTGTGTTTGATTGCTAACCGAGACCCAAAACTATAAACTTGAAAAATGTTTTAATTTGTTTTATTGTAGTAAAAATTTGCAATTTTGATAAAAATGGCGGACGGAATGAAAATGAAGTTAGTATCTAAAGTTTTTCCCGGTTGTTTCGGCACCAAATGATGTACCAATTCCAAACGAATGGCACATTGGGTCGAGAAAAATCTCGCCTACAGATGGAGATTCTAGCGCGGTCTGACCTTAGCAAATATATAATGCAAGCAACCTCACCTGAGCTGGGTATCGACGCCGCTGCAAAGTTATTGTTCTTGGTGTTTGGTGTCCACACTCGTGATTAAACACAATCAGCTGATTCACACAAATATTAGTTCACAATGGAGTAAGTTTCACACGAGTTTATTAGTAGTTTACGAAGAATTGTTGGAGCTCACATAAGTTTTGTGTTTAGTTTCAGACGCGCGCCAGAAGCGACTCGTGTTGTAGATGGCGCTGGTTGCGAGCATGCGCATTGGTTGCAATGCGTGTTGCCAGTGTCAGACATAGATAAACGATTACTAATTTAAGGTTCTATATGCTGCATGAACACTATGTCTCCTACTTTATATGACATGTTATTCCTCCGCAAGGCATCAAAGCGACTTTTATACTTATTACCTATCTCGCACAACCTACGATATGCTTCTTCCCTGTCAGAACGAACGTCTATAATGTCAGTACTATTAGGTAAATCGTCTAACCGTGCCTGAATAGAAGGTATGTTGCAATCACGACCAATAAGCAAGCGTAGTGGGGTAAAACCAGTCGATTTTTGTATAGTGGTGTTAAGGGATTGTTGAACCTTCCACAAGTTGTTCGGCCATTCTGATGAATTTCGGCAAGACGTACTTAACATATTGGTAATGGTAGTAACATACCGCTCGACCTGCCCATTTCCTCTGGGCGTCCCTGTGGCTATCATATGGTGCTTAGCTTGCCATTCATTAAATAAAGTTTGAATCTGACTGGAACTAAAATTAGTGCCGCGATCTGTAATTATGTTTGTGGGAGTGCCAAATAATGTTAACGTATCCCGCACTACTTGTAGTAGTTCTTGGCCTGTTAATGTTTTTAAGGGTTTTAGGATGCAAAATTTAGTAAAACCATCGACTATTATCAAAACATGTTTAAATTCTTCCGTAGAACTGGGAAAAGGGCCGGTGCAGTCTAAATGGACAGTGTGAAAAGGTAGAGGTTCCTTATTTATGGGAAATAATAGCCCTTGTTTAGGTCCCGAATGAGATTTGTGTTCGGTACAAACTAAACAATGTGAGATGTACTTTTTTACAAATCTAGCCATGCCGGGGAACCAAAATGACTCTAATATTTTTGCTAAGGTTTTATCATAACCCACATGGCAATTTTCATCATGGTACAGCCGTAAAATATTAAATCTGCTTCCCTTTGGGACAAATAATTTCGGTTGTGAATGACGGTTTACTTTATAATATAGCAAATTATTTCGTAGTATGTATTGATTTTCATCTAGCTCTCCTGATTGTACCTTTTCAATCAATGTTTGAGTCTCATTGCATCTTGTTTGTGCTATTTCTAGCCATGATTTTTCATTTGTTAGTACGTTAATGACATCAGTTTGTTTGGACATTGAATGAACAGGCCGCTCAGGATTTCTGCTGAAATAATCCACATGGCTGATGTACTTGCCCTTGCGATATATAATTTCGAAGTCAAAGTCTTGCATATATACCCACCACCTAGCAACTCGTGGGGAGATATCCTTTTTATTATTTGTCATTTTAATAGCATTACAGTCGGTTATAATTTTAAAATTGATTCCCAAAAGGTATACGCGAAAATGTTTTAACGCATTATATATCGCAAGAGTTTCTAGATCATATGAATGATATCTTGATTCAGCTGGTGATGTGCGTTTACTAAAATATGCTACCACTCTATTATCACCGCCTACTTTTTGTAAGAGAATAGCGCCGTACCCTATAGCACTAGCGTCAGTATGTAGTTCAGTGGGAAGTGATGGGTCGAATATTGTTAGTAATGGTTGCGTAGTCAAATGTTTTATTACATAGGCCCGTGCCTCTTCTTGAGAAGGGCCCCATTCCCATGGTTGATTTTTTTTTGTCAACTTTGTAATACATGCAGTGCGGGATGCGAATCCGGGAATGAATTTCCTAAAATAGCCAGCAAGCCCCATAAACTGACGGACTTCCCTAACATTTGATGGGACTGGAGAGTTGATCAATGCCGAAACCTTATTTTCACTAGGTTGTACACAGCCTTCAGAGATTTGGCGTCCTAAATATTCAATACTAGATACGAAAAATTTGCATTTGTCGATGTTAATAGTAAATCCCGCCTTACTCAGTGCCATTATTGTTAATTCGAGATATTCTAGCCCTTCTGAGATGGTTGAAAAGGGGATCAGTAAATCGTCTACATACACTTGAGCAAAATCTAAGTGTTCTATTGCCTTTGTAATGGCTTTTTGGAATACCGACGGTCCATTACAAATTCCAAAAGGCATTTTAAGGAATTCGTAATGACCGTCGGGCGTTATAAACGCTGTATATTTAATGGATTCTTGCGAGACAGGTATTTGATAAAATCCATTTTTCATGTCTATTGAAATAAAATATTTAGCTTTTCCGAGTCTATCTATTTGATCATCAATAAGGGGTAGAGGATACCTTTCTCGCTCTATGTTTTTATTAAGGGCTCGATAATCCACGCACATCCTATCTGTATCGTCCTTTTTCTTTACTAATAGAACTGGACTTGCAAAAGGGGAGTTACTTTCGCGTATGATGTTTTTATCTAATAAGTCTTTTATGATTTGTTTACATTTGTCCCTTTCAATTGGAGCAAGTCTGTAAGGACGATAATTAACAATATCATCTTTTTTTAATCGTATTGTCAACTCTCCTGTTTGCACGGTTCCTATTTTGTCACTAGATATTACATCTGGATATTTACAAAAAATATCAGTAATTTTATTTTGCACGTCACTGTCTAAGTGGCTTATTAATTTAGATAAACTAGAGTTATCCAGATTAATATTATGTACAACAGGCTGAGCCACAGGTACTCTTACTATAGTATTTTTTTCGCAATTTGAAATTATGGCTACATCTGGGTACTGTACAGCATTAGATCCAATTATACAGTCTAGGTGAAAATCATCGTCCTTAACAACATGCAAATCTAATTCTAATGTGACTTCTTCAAATCTAACAGGAACTGCTATCCTAGCAATAGTGTTTAAATAGCCATTACCGACTCCTGTAATTTTAACGAAACATGGTGCTAAATGACAGTTGAGACGTTGGGCAATAGATTCTTTTATAATACTACAAGTAGCACCAGTGTCTATTAGAGCATCAATTTTGTGATCGTTAATAAAAACAGGAGTCATATTGAGTCATGCCTTATTAGACGCGTTATTAGTTACTTTTTCCAAGGAACCCTGTTCTTGACGCTGTCGAAAATAACAGCCTTATTCATAAAAAATCCTTAACAGAGGCTTGATCGGTCTGTTAGTTAACAGACTGATTAAGCTTATTTGACGGTTGTTGAGAAGTATGATTCATAAACGCTTGCTAGCCCTCTGTTAGTTAATGAGCTGCTGATGAATGGATTAGACGCGTTATGTTGGTCATCTTGGCAATTCATAGACAAAAACAAGGCTTCGCCCTGAATTAAAAAAAAAAATTGACAGCTAATTAGAGTAATTAGCGGGAAAGTCGGGAAACCGAAAACTTGATCTACCTAAGTTACACGCGAGTTTAGTTTGATTTCATTGAACATAAAAATGAATACCAACAAAAAGTGAGCGATAATTGGACAGCGGCGGATAAAGTAGGTAAGAAAATCAATTAGTTTAACTTTGTGTGAAGTGAATAATTCATTTCATTTATTCATTGTAATGTCATGCATACATAATAGGAACCGTCACTGGTTCTATTGATTCTAATCACTGAAGTCCTTTTCAGATGTTGCTCCAATAGCTTCAATCGTAATTAAAAATGCAGTCACAAATACAAATAATCGAGAGGTCGCTTCGTGCGTGGACCTTCAACAAAGGTTGGTATTTATCAGGCCATTCATTCTTCCTAGTATACATAATTATTTATTATATATAGGGTCGTATTAAACGAAACATTTGTTTGACTGACGAAACAAGCTGTAAGTATCTGAACGCATTGAAGTAATTCAAAGACGAGACATTGTTGACATAATCATTGTCGTGTTGACATTTTAAAATTTGATTTGACACGAAGTTAGTTTGTTCCGTCCATTTGTTCTGTGAGGCCTATTCGATTCATGATATATCATGGTTCTGTGGTGTAATTACATTATAAAGTATCAATAAACAATATCATGTACATAAAACTACATATCAAAGTTAATAAAACGACTTTGTAACGTATCAAAAAGTTGGCTGTGTGTGTTTGCGTAGCGAGCGAGTGCAATTGTATTTTGTTTGCTGTGAATCAGTTTTTTCATTTAAGACACTTTTAAGCTAATGCTGTTTTGATATTATCCTCTTAAACATCCATTCTGTTATCTAAATAGCAATCGCAATGAGGAAGGTATACATAGGAGAGTGTTGAGAGGTTAGTATTCTCATGTGAATCAAGTCAATATGATTAGGTAGATGTGCATGTCCAGAGTTATTTTCATACCTAGGTATGTTCTTCTTCAAAGTGCTTACAATTTCCTACAAGGAAAACATAGGTAGTAAGTAGTAGTAGTAGTAGTAATATTCTTTATTGCACCAGTAATAAAGGAGTACATATAAAAAAACAAAAAGTAAGTAAGTTTAGTACAACCACGAATAAAAGTTTATTGACAAACAAATAAAACAAATTGAAGATTGTTTTACATTGGTCTAATGCATTATTAATGTTAAATAGCTGTTGATTCGATTATGTCCCAAAATAATACCTAACTTTGTAACCCTGTAAAATCAACATCAGTCAATCAGACAAATTATCTTAACAATAAAGGCTTCAATCAGATTGAATGTACCTAATAAGGTAATAAGTATCAATTGGGTACCTGTTAGTTCAATAAGTTCTTACACATTCATATTTCATAACAAAGTAAGAGTGGTGTACAAGATGCAATTTTTTTTAAACTTATTTATAGTGGATGGATGAAAACTAATGGTTAAAGAGTATTACATACAACTTGCTAACACATTGTGTTGCCACCGGGATTCCAGTGACCGGTAGCAGACTGCTTAAACATGTTCCTTATTGTTGTCAGGTACTGATAGTCGATGAACCAGTCACTGCAACTAGAGAGCCTGACCTAGTAGAGCCTGTGAAGCCACTCCACTTGGCCTGGAAGCTCAGATCATAGAAATATTTTTTTATGTTCTGAGCCCCGAAGCTACACCGGCTCAGTCACTCTGCCAACTCTGGAAAGCCCGGCAAGGTAAATTTCATTTTAATTATAATATGTTAGACTTATAGATAATCTAGATGTGTTTATATTAAATGATTTTTGTTTTATTTTCAGAACTCAAATGTGACAATCTGATGTAGATATTGCAGTAAACGAAATCAAGTGTTGGAAGCAGCTGCATAAATTTCAATTAGAACATGAAGAGAGAGTAGCTGCTAGATGATGAATAAAGAATATTCGGATGTAAAATGATGTTAATAATACTAGCTTTATTATCATCTGAGATGCTAATGTAAATAAATTAGAAGATATTGAACTTATATTGTTTTCCTGCACCACCTCCAAATAAAATGTTTTTAATTCATCCATGAAGTTTAGTTTATAGATTTTTTATGTTATTTTCTCTGGCAACTTGATCAACTGTTTGGAATTATTAATAGATATTATAAATCTCAAATTAATACTATACTTTGACAAGGTGTAAGTACGCAAAATTGCAGAAAATTAAAGCTTTGCTTGAAGAGATTATGATTTATGACTGAAAATTTGATAGGATGTGTACCTCTTTGTTAAAAAATAGGTGAAGGAAGGTGATACAAGACTGCAGTCCTAGTCATGACGCTCAGCAATGAGGATACGACTAAGACCTGTTTGTCTTAGTAATGAAATAACAAGTAGAAGTAGGTATAGACATCACATGACACTATATCTCACTAAACAGTTATTATAACTCGCGTATTAATTGTGACTATACGATTCATGTTGCATGTTGAGTTTAATAAAATGAAATTCATTACCCACGACGGAACGGAGAAGGTATATGCGTTTGGGGTGAGAGATTGTTTGTTTGTTTGTGTGTGCACACCAATATCTCCAAAACGGCTTGACCGATTTAGATACGGTTTTCTGCAATAGGTTTGTAGTTCAGTCGGGCAGAATTTTAGATAGATTTTACGAGGATAACTCGCCAGGGGGTGCTGCAGTAAACATTTTTCACTTGCTAAAGTGCGTTTTCTCCGAAAGTACTCAGCCAGCGCTTATGATTTCGATACGACTTGAAGAGTACCTACTGCATACATTTGAAGTCTGAGGATCTGATGATGAAGCAGAAAAACATAGTAGAGTACTAAGCAGAGGTAGATATTCCATCGTTTGTTTTTGGTCTCTTTTGTTTATGTTGTATTAACATTAACACACGTTGTACATGACATTCAGAAGGTCTGATGATAGAGTAGAACCATACCGCAGAGAACATTGCGACGGAATATAGCGTCTTGATCGTGATTGGGTTCTTTAGATTGTGTTTGCTGAACAGCTTCTGTACATGATCTGCTAAGGGTCTGATGATGGAGCAGAACAATATTTGAGGGTATAAAGGGTATAAGGTAGGTATTTAGTTAGTGGATCGTGTTAAGACTGTTTTGATAGTATTTACCTATTGAGAAGCCTCTGTAGATCTATTCCCCTGTGATACTATTTTGCTTCATCATCAGAAGACCTGATGATGAAGCAAAATAGTATCACAGGGAACTTTGCGAGGGCACATAGGTGGATTACCGTGTTTCGACTGCTTTAAATATTTTGCTATTGAGTAGTTGGATAGGAAAAACCTAAAATCCGTGGCCCATGTAACTGAAAATGTCATTTGCTATTGTACATATATGGTTATTTATTTATCATACCTATGGCATTCATTTCAAACCGTGAGATGTTCGAGAAGACAGTACGGTTGCCAGTTTTTGTTGCACTTTTAGAACCACCCAGGGGTCACGTGTAGGGTAGTAGGGTACTTTCCCTACGGACGTGGTGCAACTTCGACCCCCCTTTGTCAAGTGAGTGGGGATTTGGGGAACTTGACTGTTAGAAGTTCTCAAGCCGCCCGAAGGCCTCCAACTTGGCTTAACGACTGCTGTCATAAACAACAGCCGGGATCAACGGCTTAACGTGCCTTCCAAAGCACAGGAGCGCTCAGTTAGTAACCACCTGACGATCTTTTTGTGAATTCATGCTATTTAATTATATAAAATGACATGTAAATTTTCATTAAGTAATAAATAAACTAAACTAAACTAAACTAAACTAAACACTCAATGCGGTCACCCATCCATGTACTGACCCCGCCCGACATTGCTTAACCTTGCATACCGGTTGCGGCACGCAGGCGCCGCTGGGCTACGAGCGCTCCAGGCGCTCCAGCATATATGGTAAATATAATGTAAGCGAATTTCATGTATTTTTTTTAGCATTAAGTTCTTTAAACCTCTTGAAAGAGGGGTATATAAATGTGAGTTAGGGCGAAAGTTATCCACGTGAGGTTGCCCGTCGGGTCTTCGGCCCTTAGGTGGGCTTGTAAGACATTCGAGGCTTGAAAGTGTTAAATTAGCTCGCCCTTCGGGCCTTCGGCCTTACAAGGTACGCCTTCCGACCTCGTATGCCTCGCTCCTTACCTTTGGGATTTAGGACCTCAAGTTCGCTTGTATGGCACTCGAGACTTTAAAGTGTTAACTTGGGCTCACCCTTCGGACCTTCAGCCCTCGGGCTCCTATAGTGAATGCGCTTCAATAGGAAGCTACGGGCCTTTGGGGACGGCTTCTGTGCTTGACTCGCCTCTCACCTTCCGGCTTTCGGCCCTCAAGTTTGGTTATAAGACACTCGGGGCTATTAAATGTCGACTTGGGCTCGCCCTTCGGACCTTCCACTCTCAGGCTCGAACAGCGAGCGCGCTCCAAGGAGAAGCTTCGTGCCTTCGGCCCTACGCAATACGCCTTCTGACCTCGTATGCCTTACCCCTCACCATCGGAGTTTCGGCCATCAGGTTCGATTGTAAGACACTCTGGGATAGAAAGTGGCCACTTGCCACCTTTTTTTGTAGTTCCTTAAGAAAACCTCAAGCAAAAATCAGGAAGCTGATTCTACAACCGGCGCGTTCGAGGGTTCATATTATTTAGACGGCTCTTTCTCTAAAAAAGAATAAAATAAAACAAAATTGAAATTTTGAAAATATCCCCGACGGATGTAGCTAATTGAAAAATAATTGAATAATTAATTTCGAAATCCCCCGACTGTATACGAAATAAGTATACATAAAGGCATCTTTTTCTGTCAATACGGTTAATTGGTTGAGAGTTTATTTACAAGCTCAGAATAATCCGCCGGCGGCTCTCATTGTATTTTTCCGGGCTAAAAAGTAGCCTATGTGTTAATCCAGGATGTGTGTGTCAAATTTAATAAAAATCCGTTCAACCATTTCGGCGTGAAAGATGAACAAACATCCATCTAAATTCATCCATCCATACAAACTTTCGCGTTTATAATATCAAGTAGGACTTTCAAAATTACAACTCGAATGCACTTCTCGTCTGCTTCCGAATCTTTTAACACCATTACCATGACGATCTGTCAATAATCACTTAGCTTTTGATGATTCTTAAAAAATATAAATCTCTTCTTCAAAAATGTTCACTACACTTAGGACTCAGAACTCATTACCGGAAAGTTCTGGAGTCCGTCGTTCCGTTCAGGATTCAATATCGCGCCCGTGAGATAAAACAGTGCTTTATCCCCTTGGTGATTAATCTAATCTTCTATAACCGATTTTCAAAATTACAACTCGAATGCACTTCACGCCTGCATCCGCATCTTTTAATACCATCACCAAGATAATCGGTCAATAATCATAGAAGCTACCAGTGGCGGAGCGTCCATACAACTCGATTCCCACCGGCTTGCCTAATTTTCAGCCAGTCCAATTCTTTTACTACGGCTCACGAAGAATAGAAAAGGCAAATTATTTCCGGCTTCCCTAAGAATATTTTTGACGCGCCGCCACTGTAAGCTACATCACTTTTTATATACGGAAATACTCGTTTTTCTACATTACCAAATCTAAAGGGACCACCTACAGGTCACAATTGTAAACCGATTTTCAAAATTTGTTCACCATTTTGTAGCTGAACTAATACCCTAGGACCCTTTTTTTCATTTTTTCTTAAGCCGGTTTTCTTTTCGAAATATTCACAATTTAGTAAACAAACACCCCTAAAAACCCGACTTTTTTACATTTCTCAGAATTCCAAAAAAGTTACCTTCCGATTTTCAAAATTCAAACGCTCACACGTGTGTCGATAAATTCCTCAACTCATGGTATTATTGCCATCTCGATCCTCCCAAAATCCTCGAAGTTATGGCCAAAAATACGTTTCAGGCGATTTGCATCTGATAACCATTTTCAATGGTAAAACTGACACAGTTGGAAGCTCAATAGGGATGACGACACTATAAAAGAAAATCAATAAATCCAAATTTTCTACATAAAGGCTCAAATTCTCAATCAAATGGCGAAAAAAGTAATTCAAAAAAATAAATAATTACGTAATTATAAGTCTTCAAAGTTTTAAGAGTGGGTATGTTCTGTGTCCTTTTCCGCAAAACGCACCTTTGTATTGAACGATCGTCATTTACTATGGCGCTACTGGTCATTTACTTAACAGTAACGTCACGGTTAGGTAGCACTTTCTCTCTCTAACTACGAACATTCTTACCGTTGTAGCTTCGTTATTTTTTGAGATATTTGAATAGGATTTTCACTATTTGGCATAGTTATGTCTTCGTTCTATTGAAGTAATAAAAAAAATTGAGTCGACATCCCTATTACACACAGGACAGGTGCGGGTCGGGCCGGTCGGGAGTACCTACTTGAAATCATTATTATGTAGGTATAGTCCGTGTGCTTGGCATCCACGACGACGCGCCCCACCACAGCGAATCTCATAAGGTACAAATCTATGCGTAATTGTACGGATTTAAATGGGGTAGGGCACAGCAAAATGTCTTGATCGAATTTGGAGCAGTCTAACATTTAGGTACATCTGCCTTGTAGAACCTAAACAATGGTATTAATACTACTATACAGCCATAATAACATTGGTTAGGTTCTGTAGATACAGGTATTGCGTAAGTAGTGTTGTGTTCCTGGAAGTAAGTAAGGTTGCTAAAGCTCCTGAGGATGCACTGTGTTGAGAAGGAGGAACCTATAAATGTGTCCTTTCTGCTGACAACACAGAGAATACTCAAATTTTATAAAGGGTTAAAGTTGCGGGCGTCTATTTATAGGCTGCGGTGTCCACTTTCCATCAGATGGACCGTACGCTTGTTTGGCACCTTCGTTGTATAAAAAATATATATCATTAATTATAAAAAAAAATATCAACACGTATGTTCTTAAATAACCAATTAAGATCCATTAAACAAAACCCACACAATATAATATAATTGGCTGCGTCTTACCTCTCATCGACCAGCAAGCGTGCCGGGGCGGCGGCAGACACCCGGGAGAATTCAAAGGCTAGCAAATACAACTGTCTCGGCGCCCAATATGACTTTGTCGCATTTGGCGTCGAGACATTAGGCCCATGGGGCAGGGGCGCCCGGGGGCTCCACAAGGAGCTCAGCAAGCGGCTGAAGGAGGAGACGGGCGACCCCCGCGCGAGCAGCTTTCTCGCGCAAAGAATTGCCATCGCAATCCAGCGCGGGAATGCTGCCTGCGTGATGGGAACCATTCCAAGGGGGCCTAATTTTGATTCCCTTTTTTAGCATATTTAGTTTAAGTTAGTTTAGTTTTATTTTACTTTTATACCCAATCTTTGTTTATAATGTTTGTTTATGTATTATTTATTAGTTATGCCGAAATAAAAACTATCCTTATATTTTAAGCTCACATGGTCATTTACATTAGAATTACACTCCCACTCATTACTCATTAGAATACATTACCTACTCATAGTCATAGGAGCGCTCGTGGCAGTCGTGGCCCAGCGGCGCCTGTGTACCGCAAGCGGAATGCAAGGTTAAGCAATGTCGGGCGGGGTCAGTCCATGGATTTTGAGTGGTTACTAACTGAGCGCTCCCGTGCTTTGAAAGTCACGTTAAGCCGTTGATCCCGGCTGCTGTCTATGACGGCAGTCGTTAAGCCAAGTTGGAGGCCTTCGGGCGGCTTGAGAACTTCTAACAGTCAAGTTGCCCACTCAGACTCACTTGACAAAGGGGGCTCGAATTTGCACCACGTCCGTAGGGAAAAGTACCCACGGCTACCATACACGTGACCCCTGGGTGGTTCTAAAATGGCAACAAAAACTGGCAACCGTACTGTCTTCTCGAAGATCTCACGGTTCGAAGTAATGCCATACGATAAATAATATAAACTCATTAGAATTTTAATTAGTTACTCCGTGATAATGGCGCTTGCAACAATGCCGAAATATCGGAAACTCACATAATATACAAATATACGTGGTAAATATCCCGTTATTAATCGTTATTTTACAACCCACATAATACAGAAATCCCCTGCCATTTAGCTTACTTCGCTGGCGTATGGTTTTTCAGTTGTCAAAAATCAGCTGTTCAAATTTGTGGCGGCCATTTTGTGACTTAGCAGAGAGATAAAGGAGGGTCTACCGTCCGCTAACTTTCGAGCCACTTAACAGAGCCTTGATGGACTGATTAGCGTTAGCAGACGTTTATGAATCATGTTTTTTGTCATCGGCCCTTGAAGGAGCCTTCAAGGAGCCTCTAACTTTTTATGAATAAGGCTGTAACACTTTTTCGCGTCATGGCCGGGTTTCTTGCAATAACTACACACTGGCCGATTATCCAATGTTTTGTTAGAGTTTACAGGTTGATTTTGTAGTTTTCTGAAATCTCCGCTCTGAGGTGACGTACTATGGCACTAGCTCATGACGTGTCCTATCTTGCCACATTTGTAACAAGCTTTCCCTATATGGGATTGGGGTTTGAACCGTTTTGTATTACTGGGACCTTGATTGCACTGTTTCGTATATGTATCTAGTGGCCGCTTCCTAGAAATCTTAGTATACGTGGAAAGCAATGTTATAAGCTCCGACGTAGATTTCGCCGGGCTGTTTAATGCAGCCATTCTAATGTCTGCCTCCATAATCCCACCACATATAAGTTCGATCTGTTGTTGAGGAGTAAAGGCTACTTTTGTTTTTAGCAATAGCCTAAGTTTCTCCCTCGCATACTCAGTATAGGATGCTAAACCGTCAGATGTGAAATTAACAGCTTTAGTTAGTTTTTCGGTTAAATTTCTTTTTTCTGGATATAGGTCAATTATATCTGTGCGGAAATTTTCCCATGTGCGTCCTAATTCAGGTTCCCAAGACTCGTACCAACGTAAAGCAGAGCCCCGAAGGGCCTTACCGGCCTTAGCAGCTGTTTGTAGACTGCTCCATCGGAGATCTTCGCGAAGCCTCTGGATACTGTCGCACCATCCCTCTGCCCCGTTGTCGTCTTTTTCAGGATCAAAGATTGGCAGCGCAACGTCGTCGTTCCGTTGATTTGATTGGACGGCGTCTCGAATGGCGGTCAGGAAACCCGCCAGTACGTCGTTATCCATGATTGTAGACCTGAAATCGTAAAAATATGAGTATGTGGGCCATTATCACGCGGGATTAATCCCACTTCTGATGAGAGATTAATAGTTAAAGCAGATCTAGGGAGTGATAGAATCAAATTATCATGTAAGCTATTATTTCATACCATTTCATTAATTTACTTACCCTTGCAAACAATTACTTGTGTATTGTTTCTTTTGATTAGGAAAGGGAATATTAAACCATAAAAGATATTCAATTAAGTAAATATCTCATTTATTTACCCAAAACCAGTAAATATATTAATATTTATTGAAATATATACAACCAGCATTAAAAAGTACATAATTATCATTATAATTATGAATTATCATTATAATTATGGATTAAATATAAATATTACTAAAAGGTTCTACTTAACTGAACGGACTTCCCTGGAGATGCTCGTCATCGAACAGCAGGGCAAAGAATGGAATAAGCATTAGCAGGCCGACCCCTTTTATACCTGATTGCAGGTGTTCTGCAGCTGTTCGATCACGCCACCTCAGTTCGCTAACCAAGCGATGTCATAAACAACTTAGTACTAATCGTTTAAAAACCATTCACTGTAAAATCAATTAATTCTAATATATTCTATTTATTTATACAATAAAAACATTAACATATTTAAAGAAACATTTATACTAACCAATAACATGATTATATTTGTAAGTATTATTAAGAATTATCACTTATCAGTACGTCAACGACTATACTGCACCACACTTTGAACTGTCAAATCATCAACTATTAGTTTTAAGGAACAGAGTCATGACAAAACAAATAACCAGGATACATAACAAGTGAACTTATGTGCTACATAATAATAATAATCTGACACGTGCGTGCGTGCGTGCGTGCGTGCGTTCGTGCGTGCGTGCGTGTGTGTGTGTGTGTGTGTGTGTGTGTGTGGGGGCCTGTGTGTGTGTTGTACGCCTAGGTACATGTACAAGTATTAACATGATCTCAAAAAAGTGGGGATAACATCGTAGCGTACACAGGAGTACAGATACACTTGCCAACCGTTACTCGGTTAAAACTAGTTTCATTGCGCCACTGCTAACACTATAGCCAATATCCGGGACCGATCCAACTCGCTAGCCAATATCTTCCGGGACGAGCTAGGTTAAAACTTGAAAATTGAACTGAAACTAGATTTCTCGTGTGAATTTAGACGTTGCCATGGAACTCGAGAATCGATTCGTATCTATCTCTATCGCGCTAATAAGCAAGTGCGATAGAGATACGAAATATGAATTTCGATTTAGGCAACACCTCTTATTTAGGTATTACGCTTTGTGCGGTGTCAAGAATCGCTTCACTGCACTTTAGTTAGTTAGGTATTGACCTTTCTACGGAGTTTAATGGTGTTTAAATTAGTTCGATACGAAGGAAGCGAAATGGTTTCCCAGCCCGTTGGCAGGAAACTTTACCATAATGTAAAGTTCCCTGCACTAGGCATAGCCAGCATCGGAGGAGACCAAGTGGAAGGCATATTGTTAGACTTATGCATTAATTCACACCAACACATGCATTAATTCCTTGGAACTAAATGGAAGCAAAAACTCAACCTGTTCTGTCAACCTTAGACCAACACCTCTATCGAATGGCAGCGTCAACCCAATTTATACAACGCAGCGGTCGCGACCAAACGAAGATGTGACGATCAGTAGAAAATCTAAGAGCGAGTTGGACGCTACATTCCAGGAAGGCAAACAGTCATTAAAAACTGATCCTGTAATAAATCGATTATGTGTCGTTAGTACTATCAGCGGGAGAACAGGCAAAAAAATATTGCCAGCCATGCTAGACATTTTCGACAACGTGCAACAATGTATACACTTTGCAACCCCAGGCGGCAGAATTCGAGAGCTTTTGACCAGTTTGCCTATAAAGCTCCAGGGATACAATAAAGAAGACTGTTGCATCTTACTAATTGGTGAGGAAGATTTCATAATAAGGGAAGATCTCGAGCATACAGAGCTCGTGCAACGAATACATTCAACCATAGAGTCCATAACTAACACTAATATAATAATATGCACGCCTACATACATATGTGGAGCTCCGCTATTTAATTACAGGGTAGAACTGTTTAATACTTGTCTAAATAAACTCCTGGAAAATTGTCAATGGGCACATTTCTATGATTCAAATTTGAACTTAAAATTTGACATGTTCTCTCCCCAATCTGGGAAAATGAGGCCCATGGGAATTAAAAATATATTCGTAAATATTAAACTCATATTACGTAATATTTTACCTGTTCACATACACTCACAAGAGAACCAAGAAGCGAATCATTCCTTTCGTGAATAAACAAAGAAAAATAACTATTATGCACCAAAACATAGCCGGTATATTGAGTAAAAGGGACTTAGTGGAGGCCGCAATCAGTGATTTGCAGTCACTGACGGGAAGTATCGATGTTATTTGCCTAAGTGAGACCTTCATAAAATATGGCTCTATTACAAATCTTACCATTAATAATTATAAAGTTGCAACATCGTTTTGTAGACAAAACGAAAGAAGGGGCGGAACTTGTATTCTTATAAATAACAATATCGAATTTAAGACACTAGATTACCTACAGTCATTAGCTGTTACGTATGACTTTGAAGCTTGTGGCGTAGAGATACCGCTATATAATATGATTATTGTGTGTATTTATCGTACGCCAACATCAAACGTCAATGTTTTCTTCACTTCTCTCAACCTAATTTTACAAAAAATAACTAGATATAAAACAAAACACATAGTAATTTGTGGAGATTGGAATATTGATTTTTTAAAAGAAAGTAAGGTGAAGAGGGAATTAAAATCAATATTGTCTAACTACAATTTAAAAAACTATATTGAAACCCCGACAAGGAAACGATCATGTATTGACTTAATTGCTAGTAACGTTTTAGATTGTAAGCCCAATATTTATGAATTAGCCTTGTCAGACCATGAAACGTGTCAAATACTCACATGCAATGTAAATATTAACTGTAAACATGTAGCCAGGCCGCAGCTGTGGCATGAAATGAGAAGAGACTACAGTAAAGACAATATGATAAAATTTAATGAATGTATGTCTGCTATAGCATTCACCGATATACTAAATGAATCTGATACAAACACGGCGTTCAATCTATTTCATGAACTTGTTATTTTATTTTATGATTTATGTTTTCCCTTTATTAAGATAATAAAGAAAAATAAGCCTATCAAGAATAAATGGCTTACCAAAGGGATAAAGGTTTGCTGTGCCAATAAGAGAAGATTACATAAAGTAGTAACTAAGAATTCCGAAAACAGAGACCTTTTAAAACAATATAAAATATATACAAAGGTGCTTAAAAGATGTCTGCAAAAATCTAGACAAATTGGTAACTATCGCTTCATAAAACACTCGAAAAATGTATGTAAAGCTTCATGGCAGCTAATAAAAAATGGCTGTGCAGTTAATGTCAATGACAACGATTTCATTGAACATCATGGAATTGATCCTATAAGTTTAGCGGACAAGTTTAATAACTTTTTCATAGAATTGACAAATAGGGAAAATAATCACACAAAATCGTGCCATGATATCCAACAAAACATAAATAGTGTATTTCTATCTTCTATTAGCTCAACAGACATCCTAAAAGCAATAAAAGGATTGAAAAATACACATTCTACTGGATATGATGGCATATGCACCAAGGTCATAAAATCGAATGCTAACGCTCTAGCAGCCCCTCTGGCTCATATCATGAATATATCATTTTTACAAGGCGTATTCCCAGAAAACTTAAAATATTCCGTAATAAAGCCACTATATAAAAAAGGTTCTAAGACAGATCTAACTAATTACAGGCCAATTACCCTCATACCTGTCTTTGCAAAAATTTTCGAGAGAGTAATGCATGATAAGATTATGAATTTCATAACGAAAAACAAAATTTTAGCTGAAAATCAATTTGGATTTAGAAAAAGTAGCTCAACATCTTTGGCATGTTTTCATCTAGTGAGGGAAGTTTTGGAAAGCCTAGATAAGCAAACCCCAATAGTAGCCGTGTTTCTTGACATGAGTAAGGCGTTTGATTATGTTGACCATGAAATATTGCTATGCAAATTATATAGATATGGTGTAAGAGGCCCAGCATGGGATTGGATGGCTAGTTATCTTAAAAATAGAAAACAATGTGTAGAACTCACCCGAATTGTTGGCAAGGATAAGAAGGTCTATAGGTCAAGCTACAGGCATAACCTGTTTGGCGTTCCACAGGGTAGCATCCTGGGACCATTGTTATTTTTGCTTTATATTAATGATATGCCGAACGCTGTAAAGCATAATTGTATCCTCTTTGCCGATGACACCACATTGCTAATTAAATATGACGATAAGACGTCATTCGAATATGAAATTAATAAGGCGATAACGGATATAATCGATTGGCTAGACGCGAATAACTTACATATTAATATTGATAAAACAAAAGTGATACAATTCCAAACCTACCGAAGTAAACCTATTCATATAGAGATTAAGTATAACGACTCAAAAATTGAAAAAGTAAATTCTACTTCATTCCTTGGCATAACTATTGACCACTTTTGTAACTGGAAAACGCATGTTGAAAATCTACGATCTAAGCTGGACCGCTTTGTATACGTACTTCATCGAATTCGCAATGTGGTTTCAGAAGCAGCAGCTCTTTCTGCATATCATGGGTATGTATCATCCCTCTTGAGATATGGTCTTATACTATGGGGTAATTCAGTGGACGCGGACGTTATTTTTAAGACACAAAAAAAATGTATAAGAGCCCTAGCTGGAGCCAAACACTTAGATCACTGTAGACCACTATTTATTAAATTTAAAATACTGACATTACCCGCAATGTACGTTTTTGATATATGTATATTTGTCAAAAAACACCCCACTTGTTTTAAGACTATGACCACAACATCCAAAAGGGGTGCATATAGAAATAAATTATACATGCCCAATGCAAACCTGTCACTCAGCAGGAAAAATGTCCATTACATGGCTATAAAAATATTTAATAAATTGACAGATGACTTTAAGGCTCTACCTATGAAATTATTTAAGAAATCATTATTAGATCACCTGATCAAACATAGTTATTACTCCATTGAAGAATTTATCAGTACATGCAATTTATAATAATAATAATAATATATTTTTAATGACATTATAATTTAATGAGAATGTGTTGTATGACTTACTAAAATAAATGACATCAATATAAATTCTTAAATTATTAATGGCGCAATAATTATCAATGATTATGACAATTATATTTCATACCACACCTCGCATGTTTGTTGGGTCATATATTCTTATTGTAATTTTCATGCATGACATTATCTTTAAAACATTTGTACGCCATCTTATGGTAGAACAAGATTGGTTTGTATTTATTTTGTAACATCTGTTGTACTCTTGTTTATACAAATAAACTGTTTGATTGATTGATTGATTGATTTATTAACATGGACTATGAAGTGCTAAAAAAATGCTAATATATAAAGAAGTGCTAATATACATGGAATATTTTTATAATTGTATTCTTGTATTATTTTCTTGTAAATTACGTAGTATATAACAAATATTTTTGTTGTTGTACTCTTGTATATATTTTCTTGTAATTAAGTGTTTTCGATTACTTGTAAAGTATATATTATTTTAAATTGAGGGATAGTGTGTTTAAGTTAAAGTGTGCGTGTATACTAAAGTGTGTGTGTGTGTTAAAGTATGTCTTCTAGCTGTTTTCTTATAACAAACAGATTTCATACACGATAGCATTTTTATTTTACGTTCTCTGGGTGAGTATTCTTGCAAAGGTAATTGCTGCGAGAGTTTTTCCTCAATTGCCTTAACATTATTACCACATTACATAATATATATAATATAAATATTATAATACAATTTATAACAATGCAGATGTTTGTTTGATGTTTAGGTATTTTTATTTTAAGCTTTAGTTATTTTATTTATTAATAGTTTTAGTTTTATATGTATAAATATAATAATGAATTATTAAAAAAAAACATAAAATGGCGAATCCTAGTTGTGGCCATAGTAAGAACCAGCAAATAAAACGTGGATGTTGTCTTCGGTTTCTGCATTGTTTGTTACTCATTGCATAAAACGATTTTAAAACAGATTAAATCCTGTATTGTATTGAAATCCCGCATTTTATGAATTAAATACACACCTTTTATTTATCATATTACATAATTACACATACAACTCTGGTGACACAGGACGTGGCACTCTGTAGGGGAGGGCCTTAATCCAACAGTGGACGTCTTTCGGTTGATAAATATTATTTATATCAGCCGAAAGACGTGATGATGTTGAAATCCATTACGTGTTATAAATTCCCGCATGTTCATAGAATATTGATATTTATGACCCCTAAACTATTATAATTTACGACTGCAAAGTAGACTCCGGCTACAACGTTCGTGCATTCTCATTAATATTTCCACGCGCTGGAGATATAAAATATCGTTTCCATTGAAAGACTAACCTACTTAAAGACTGCATTGATTTCGAACTATAAACTTGCTCACAAACTTCTGTATTCTCAAAAGAGTCGGAACACCATGGATTTGTATTTATTATCAAAGCAAGATGATAATTGCTACGAAGTTTTATATTAATTAGCTTTACATTTTTTTTTTCAAAATAATTAATTCCTCGTTAGTTATTTATTTCGGGGATCTCGGAAACGGCTCTAATGATTTTGATGAACTTTGGTATGTGGGGGTTTTCGGGGGCGAGCAATCGATCTAGATAGATCTCGTTAGTCTATTTCCCATTTCTCATTTTTTCAAAGATTCTTTTTTACGATTGTCATAAATAAAAACCAAACCAGTTTGTCTTGAATTTTTCCTGTCGCTGCCGAAAGTCAAACACACGTAATACAAATTTTACCGTTTACAAATCCGCATTTAATTTAAATAATATCTTATAACTTATGAGACCTTAAGTATTAAATTACAATTTCCTTATACCTATTGCCGATGACAAGATTTAATAAAAATCAAGAAATAAGCACGGAAGTTAATTTTATCGGATTTTGGTAGATCCACGATCGTAGAGATAAAATTAATAAAATTTATACAATGGATGAAGATCCTAGCATTGCGGTGAGAGAACAAAAGAGCCTCGAACTCCTTTCTGCAAAATACCCTTGGAATATCGTAATTTCTGCTGAATAGGTTGCAAAGAAAAGATTATCACCGTGCCGGCAGTCGGTCTAAACCTGAGTAAAAATATTATTGTTGGAGGTATAATAACAACCATTATTATGTACCTATGCTGCGATTTTAATGTAGCAAACAAATTGAAGGCGACTATCGCGTGGTGTGGTACTAAAATTTGATATTTGAGGGCTTATGAAATTAACCCACAAAAATACCAGAAATAATGTTTTCAATTGTAAGTTAATTATATTGCATATTATATTATGTTGCATGTATGTAATTGGAATTGTATATTAAAATTACCGAAGATACTTTTAAACTTAAAATAAAATAGTTAATTATTAATTTAATAGCTTGAAATCTTGAATGTAATTTTATTGGCATCGACCACGATCTCTTTTAGTTTAGAATTATAAAAAATCTCACAATAATTAAGTCTAGGAAAATATGTAATATCGGATAATTATATTGGAACGTTTTGTAACAACTTGCTGCAAAATAAATTAAAAAGTCATGACCACTCAGTACTCTGTTTTACGAGTACGGTACTATAGTGCGCGCCATCCATGACGACGCGCCCCTCCACAGCGAATCTCATACTAATCAGTGCGCAGTTGTACGGCTTGGGACATGGAGGGGCGCGCCTTCGTGGATGGCGCGCACTATAACGCTCCCTTATGTTTGGTCATCTCTCACTCAATATGTATCAGATCGCACTAAATGAAATAAATGAAATAAATGAACTTTATTCTGTAAGTAGGCCGCAATGGCACTTTTACAAGTCAAACCCTACTAGCGTTTCACAGAGGCCACTGCCGAGAAGAAACGCCGAAAGAAACTCGACAGTCAGCCATTTTCTCACAAAAATATGCTTATTACAATGATAATACTTAACCTACTTAAGATCAAGAAATCTAAGACACATAGAATTCAAAATTCAGAATTCAAACACTTATTCTGCAAACAGGCCACAAGGGCACTTTCATATGTCATAATGTTAATGTACAATTTTAAAAAAGTCTTACAATATAAGCATATGATAGATTTTTCATGAGAAAATATTAATTTACAATTTAAGAAATATATCAATAAGAATTTAATACATTTTTCATGTCAAAATATTAATTATCTATTACAAACATTACAATAATAGTAAAATTGAGAGATGTATAAGGTCTCAGTCTGAATAACAAAATTTAATATAATATCTCAAAGATGTAAATGGTCTCTGAGCGTCAAAATATTCTTAATAATGACTATTCTAACGTGCTTTGGGATGTACATGGTCTCAAAGCGTCAAAATAAAAATAATAAGTTTTAAATATAAAAGGAAAAAAAAACAATTTAATATAGAGGTCTCTCTCAGAGTCAATGTCAACAAAAACTAATCCATAACAGGGTGATGTCTCTCGTCAATCTCCAAGAGAAGACACTAGTATTAAAGTAGTTACTATGTCCTTGCAAGCACTACATATGTAATACTTGTACAAACTTTACAACCCACAGTTATTGCCACACCCGAGTGTATACCGAAGTTCCATACCCGACGAACTTTGGTATTCTCTGTCAGCTTTCGTTTCAGCCCTCTGGGATTACCCTGCTTACCTACTGAATCCTTGGACAGCCTATTTGTTTTTGAATAATGCATGATATTGATTAGTTTGGGTATATTTTTAGGGTTCCGTAGCCAGAATGGCTAAGACAGAACCCTTATAGTTTCGTCATGTCTGTCTGTCTGTCTGTCCGTATGTCACAGCCGATTTACTCGAAGGCTATGAGTACTACAACAATTATTATGAAACTTGGTAGGAAGATGTACCTATTCTATAAACCGCTACAGAAAATGATGTGAATTAGGAAAAAAATAGTTTAGGGGGGGGGGGATACATGTAACCGGAGGATGAAAATTGAGGTGGTGTAAATTATTAAATATATTCAACGATTTTAACATTGAACAAGATTGGATTAAGGGTTTTTAAGTTATCACTGAAGTCTGAGCTGAGTGGTCTTGCCTATATGAAGATACGACCTTTTTGATTCCAGGTATTTGATAGTGTTTTCAAATGTGGGCTACTAGTTGTCGGTACCGAACCCTTCGTTGTGCGTGATCCGATACGCACTTGGACGGTTTTCGCGCACGAAGGGTTCCGTCGCATTATCTTGAAAAACGGCAAAAAAGTCACGTTTGTTGTACGGGAGCTCCCTTAAATATTTATTTTATTTTGTTTTTTAGTATTTGTTGATATAGCGGCAACAGAAATACATCTTCTGTGAAAATTTCAACTATCTAACTATCACGGTTTTTGAGATACAGCCTGGTGAGAGACGGACAGCGGAGTTTTAGTAATAGGGTCCCGTTTTACCCTTTGGGTACGGAACCCTAAAAAGAAATCCATGTAGTAGAATGCGCTTAGTAATTTACATAAGTATATCCCCTTTTTTAAAGAGTGTAATAAAACAAACATTATTGTACGTTTTGTCATTTACATGACATGTAGGTATCGAAGTTTTTTCACAGAAATGTTTGTTGTTGTTGTTGTTGTGTGTGTGTGTGTGTGTGTTTGTGTGTGTGTGTGTGTGTGTGTGTGTGTGTGTGTGTGTGTGTGTGTATGTGTGTGTGTGTGTGTGTGTGTGTGTGTGTGTGAGTGTGCGTGTGTGTGAGTGTGCGTGTGTGTGTGTGTGTGTGCGTGCGTGCGTGCGTGCGTGCGTGCGTGCGTGCGTTCGTGCGTGCGTGCGTGCGTGTGTGTGTGTGTGGGGGCCTGTGTGTGTGTTGTACATCTAGGTACATGTACAAGTATTAACATGATCTCAAAAAAGTGGGGATAACATCGTAGCGTACACAGGAGTACAGATACACTTGCCAACCGTTACTCGGTTAAAACTAGTTTCAATGCGCCACTGCTAACACTATAGCCAATATCCGGGAGCGATCCAACTCGCTAGCCAATATCTTCCGGGACGAGCTAGGTTAAAACTTGAAAATTGAACTGAAACTAGATTTCTCGTGTGAATTTAGACGTTGCCATGGAACTCGAGAATCGATTCGTATCTATCTCTATCGCGCTAATAAGCAAGTGCGATAGAGATACGAAATATGAATTTCGATTTAGGCAACACCTCTTATTTAGGTATTACGCTTTGTGCGGTGTCAAGAATCGCTTCACTGCACTTTAGTTAGTTAGGTATTGACCTTTCTACGGAGTTTAATGGTGTTTAAATTAGTTCGACACGAAGGAAGCGAAATGGTTTCCCAGCCCGTTAGCAGGTAACTTTACCGTAATGTAAAGTTCCCTGCACTAGACATAGCCAGCATCGGAGGAGACCAAGTGGAAGGCATATTGTTAGACTTATTAAGGGGAGGCCCAACGCAAATGTCCCGCTCTAACAAACGTGAGTTTACAATTGACCATCCCGCTCTCTACGCAAGCTCTGCGCGCAGTTTTGTAAATATTTAGCTATAGTCATTAAGCCAATCATTTTATCAAAGCAAACCTCTATAACTATTTACGATCTTTAATTGAGTACAAAAATTAAATGTTAAATATCAGTAATATAGCCGTAGTATTGAAAAAACATTCCAAAAAGGGGTAACTTCGCGATTTTTTCTATCGAGTGAAATTCATCAGGTCATGTAACTGACTGCGATTTTGACTAGACAATATCCTTATGTAACACATATATTTATTTTAGATTTTAAGACACTATATTCTATGTCTCAGATGGTTTTTAAAAACTCAAAATTGGTAATACACGGCCTTATGGACTATGAAGTGCTAAAAAAATGCTAATATATAAAGAAGTGCGAATATACATGGAATATTTTTATAATTGTATTCTTGTATTATTTTCTTGTAAATTACGTAGTATATAACAAATATTTTTGTTGTTGTACTCTTGTATATATTTTCTTGTAATTAAGTATTTTCGATTACTTGTAAAGTATATATTATTTTAAATTGAGGGATAGTGTGTTTAAGTTAAAGTGTGCGTGTATACTAAAGTGTGTGTGTGTGTTAAAGTATGTCTTCTAGCTGTTTTCTTATAACAAACAGATTTCATACACGATAGCATTTTTATTTTACGTTCTCTGGGTGAGTATTCTTGCAAAGGTAATTGCTGCGAGTGTTTTTCCTCAATTGCCTTAACATTATTACCACATTACATAATATATATAATATAAATATTATAATACAATTTATAACAATGCAGATGTTTGTTTGATGTTTAGGTATTTTTATTTTAAGCTTTAGTTATTTTAATTATTAATAGTTTTAGTTTTATATGTATAAATATAATAATGAATTATTAAAAATAAACATAAAATGGCGAATCCTAGTTGTGGCCATAGTAAGAACCAGCAAATAAAACGTGGATGTTGTCTTCGGTTTCTGCATTGTTTGTTACTCATTGCATAAAACGATTTTAAAACAGATTAAATCCTGTATTGTATTGTAATCCCGTATTTTATGAATTAAATACACACCTTTTATTTATCATATTACATAATAACACATACAACTCTGGTGACACAGGACGTGGCACTCTGTAGGGGAGGGCCTTAATCCAACAGTGGACGTCTTTCGGTTGATATTATTTATATCAGCCGAAAGACGTGATGATGTTGAAATCCGTTACGTGTTATAAATTCCCGCATGTTCATAGAATAAGTACTATTGATATTTATGACCCCTAAACTATTATAATTTACGACTGCAAAATCGCAAGTGAAGTAGACTCCGGCTACAACGTTCGTGCATTCTCATTAATGTTCCCACGCGCTGGAGATATAAAATATCGTTTCCATTGAAAGACTAACCTACTTAAAGACTGCATTGATTTCGAACTATAAACTTGCTCACAAACCTCTGTATTCTCAAAAGAGTCGGAACACCATGGATTTGTATTTATTATGCAATTTTCGTCATTGCACGTTGTTGTTATTGCAAGAAGCAGAATAAAACAAGATGATAATTGCTACGAAGTTTTATATTTATTAGCTTTACATATATTTTTTTCAAAATAATTAATTACTCGTTAGTTTATTTCCCATTTCTCATTTTTTCAAAGATTCTTTTTTACGATTGTCATAAATAAAAACCAAACCAGTTTGTCTTGAATTTTTCCTGTCGCTGCCGAAAGTCAAACACACGTAATACAAATTTTACCGTTTACAAATCCGCATTTAATTTAAATAATATCTTATAACTTATGAGACCTTAAGTATTAAATTACAATTTCCTTATACCTATTGCCGATGACAAGATTTAATAAAGATCAAGAAATAAGCACGGAAGTTAATTTTATCGGATTTTGGTAGATCCACGATCGTAGAGATAAAATTAATGAAAGTTTAATGCGTTAAACCGTATTATTAGAAAAAAGGTGACTGTTAAAATAAGCTACATCAAAAATTGATAGGAGAATTAAGATCTGGAAAATTCGCATGAAGTAAAATCTATTTTACAAAATAAGATCTCTATCAAACAATTGTGATTGGCATTAGGCTAGGCGCAGACAATCAGGAAGTCAGATGCCTTTCCTCTAAATATTCATCAAGGGCACGAGTTCTCGAAAATTTATATGACGAAAAAAAAACATAATCGAATGTATCGCTAGGCTTACGGTACCCGGAATCTAACTTTCTGATCAGGAAACCGTGCGTCTGCGCCCAGCCTTAAAGGCGACGGTTAAATACAGATCTCCTGAAATTTAAACTGTCTCAGGTCACGCACCACAAACACCACAAAGTTCCGTACAAACGGACTGAAAGTAAATGCAAATTCGCAAATCAGATTAAGGGGTAAATTCTCGCCGTCCACATTAAAATAATTTTCAGCGACCACTCGTGCATTATTCACGACTGCCACTGTAAACGAGCGGTTAGGTTAACGACTTTCATCTGGAGATGGCGGGTTCGGACTCCGGCTCACTAGGTTTTTATTATAAAATGAAACAACGTTTGTTCATAACTTTATTTTACTAAACGGTTAACACTCACGTATTAATTGTCACTTCGGGCGACATGTTTCGACTCTTCGGGAGTTCTTCCTCAGGATGAGTGCGTCTGCGACCCGCGCCGATTGCACACTGTCGAACTACCCGCCGCCCGCCGCAAGGCACGTGACGCACGCGCAGACAGCGCGGGGGCGGGGGCGGGGTGGGCAGCTCGGCGCTGAAGGTGTTGTATGAGGTCGTGGTGAGGGATCGTCCCCCCCGATCAATGGTAGGCACACTGAACTCACTGTGTCCACTCGATTGTCATAACGCACTTCCCGCTCTATGATCGGGATCACAGGTTTCCATGCGTTCAGTTGAAAGTCAACGAATACAATAAATTTATTTGATAGCCGGAAGTATTACACAGATATATAAGTTTAGGTACGATATCATCATCATCATATCAGCCGAAAAACGTGCACTGCAGGACGTAAGCGTCCTCCAAAGAGCGCCACAATGACCGGTCCTGCGCCACCCGCATAAAGTCGTGGATGAAGCTAGCTCTGAGCTACTAGCTACTACTAGAACAGGGAAAAGTGACGATAAAATGAGGAGGCCTTTACTCCACAATGGTAAATGATAACGAAGGAACGTTTTGTCGATCAGTGATTAGGGGCACACGGGGGGGGGGCGCACGGTCCGGCGTCCTAGGCAGACACTCACGGGCCCGGACGACGTAATCACAGCGTCCATCGAAAGATGGCCACTCTCCAGCCGCGCACTCCTATCGCTTTATTGGGCCCGGCCTATAAAGCCACAGTTGAGGAACATTTTTGTCCGACTTTAATCGAAAATTGTGCCGATTGTTTCTATACACGGACGCTCCGGTTGTGGAATGAGCTCCCTGACGAGGTTTTTCCGAGGGACTACAATATGGGGCTCATCAAGAAAGGAGTGTATAATTTTTTAAAGGGCCGACAACGCGCATTGGACATCACTGGAGTTGCAAGCGTCCATAGGCTGCGGTGACAGCTTACCATCAGGCGGGCCGCAAGCCTGTTTGCCACCGACGTGGTATTAAAAAATACAAATTATTACACGTTACCATATTGCTGAGCTAATCTTAAAGAATTAGAATCTCGTCGATAAGAGCTACGATACGACAACGAATGGCGATCATGTTTGACATTTGTCACTTAAAATTGGCCAGCGCTTCCTTTGAGTTTGTCTTTATTAATTTTGAATAGGCAATTCTCGAGTTCAGAGCAGAAAATAACAAGTTCATTAATAATAACGAAGGGCTTGTCGTGTTTGCTTTGACAATGTCTTTTCGAGGTACATTGGTGAAATTTTAAGTCAGATGTTGGCGAAGAGTTTGGTGAATTCCAAGAAAGATTTTCCTACCACCGTTCCACCATCAAATCCACTGTAGCCGAGCGGCAAAGCGCGGGACTTTCAACATGGAAGTCGTGGGTGCAAACACTGGGGTTTTCTTAAAATTCTTGTGAACCAAATAGGTATCATTTCAGAGTTAGTAATCGTTTTCGGTGAAAGACAACATCGTGAGGAAACTGGTTTAATCCCAACAAGTCTAGTTTCGTTTGGGTTGGAGAATCAGATGACAGTCTTCATAATCATATGCCCGAAAGATGCCTACTGCTGGACAAGGGCCTCGTCCAGAGAGTGCCACAATGATTGGTCCTGCGCTACCCGCATCCAGCGGACTCGCGGTTATCAGTACACCTTCTGGGAGTTTTACCCCCGCTGCGCCTTCCGGTCCATGATCGCTAACTCGCCACTCCAGAACCTTGTACTCGAGAGTAGCGTCATTTCTGATGCAATCTTGTATAACTTCCAGCATAGCCCTTTTCATTGCTATTTGTCCTCTATTTGATTGAGGTCCTTAAGAAGAAACTACGTTTCAGTCATCATTGGTTAGACGCACTAGTTGAAGACTTTCGTCTTGCGACACTGCGGAATATTGCACGAAAAGATGTACCGTTGCTTTCCAAATTCTGCCTAGCTGAATCGAAATCAACGCTTTCTGGAAGTTGGCCCTATCTTAATGGCAGTCATTAAGGATTAATGCCAAAGCGGACCACCCGCGATCTTTAGGATGCAACCAGGGAAACGCTTGACTAGGAAGACCTTAATTACTTATGCTTGAATAGTCTACTGGGAACTGAAGTGACGAACTAAATACCCCACCCTAACGATGTCCATTGGATATCATTTAGCTGGTTTTCAGTACGGTGTCCCTACGGACGCCCCATTGTGCTTCTGTTACAAATTTAATAATAACTTCAACAAACAAATAATACAAATGGCATGCGGCCGGAATTCCGTATCAAAACTATGCAAAATTTTACATTCAAAAGTTGGACTGCTATTACTGTTGTGCCTTCGAGTTTTATATTTCAACTAGTATGACAACACAGTCGAACATAGGGCCGTACGTAGTGTTGTGAAATACTGGAGTTCTAGTCATTTTATACCGCTGGGGATTCAAATAACCAGACTCGATTCAATACGCTGCGCTACCCCACTTAAGGCTAGTTTACACGTAATAAGTTTATAAGTTACCTAACAAAATTTTCTCTTAATCTCAAGCGACTTACACTTCAGTAAGTGTTTACAAAATAAAGTTAGGAACAAGGTTGACTTGTATTATATAAGATTGTCCTTCAACGGTTATTTATTTATTTAAGACCAGTTCTACTATACTAGTTACGAGACAGTGCCAAATGAATTACGAAACGCGTGTGCCCGAGCTATTAAATATTCATCGTGTGTTGCTCTCCACTGGCTGTGAATGACCCACCACAAAAAAATCCCTTTTGATTTTTCGTTACGAACACATGTTGAATGATTTATGTTTCCAATTCAATGAAAAAACACCACTTATCTATACAACGTTAGTAGTAAATATAAATACCCCCTGTTGGCAGCCAACAGTTGAATTCTGTAATTTCAATATTAGTATATTCTATAATACTAGTAAGTTTCGTATTTATTGTGTTTTGCGAAGTGGGCTGGTCATTGAGTTAGTATTTTTATCCTGTTTTGGCAATATTTGGCATGTGTTAATTAATACATAATTTTTGGAATGCATTCATTTTTGATGTGGATATTGCGAAGACTCTCTTTTATGTTGCTGCGTTGCGAACTATGTTAGTTGTCAAAAATGATTAACATAAATAAAGTATTTAGTTTCCACTTCCTATATCGTCTTGGTTTAAATTTGAAATATTTTAGTTAAAAATTCGTTAGTTTACATGCTCACAAATAGTAGTAAGAAAACAAAAATAATAGCTACCTAACAAACGCTTATTAACTTGCATAAATAATATTGTACACAAATTACAGGTATTTGCTTAAATAAATTGTACAAACTGCCAACAATATTTGCTCAGCTTTAATTGCTGTTGACGCAACACGTCGAGGATTAGGACACATTATGGTGGGATTAAATTAAATGTAAATACGTGGTAATCCTAATAATCAAGAACATCACACGGATTCATCAACTGTGTTTGATCGGAAAATTGAAGATTACCATGCAGGGTGATTTTTTAGGGTTCCGTAGTAAACAAGGAACCAATATAGTTTTGCCATGTCTGTCCGTCCGTTTGCGGTAGAAAGCTTTAATTTGGCATGAGTATAGGTACGTAGGTCGCGGGAGTCCGCTGGATGCGGGTGGCGCAAGACCGGTCATTGTGGCACTTTTTGGGGGAGGCCTATGTCCAGCAGTGGACGTCTTTCGGCTGATATGATGATGATGATGATGATAGGTACATATTGATCACGCCGACAAAATCAACAAATGGTACCATACTAGGTACGATTTGTTTATTTAAAGCTTAAAAAATATTATAGGATTTCTAAAACTATTGATACCTTGGATATAGTTTTTAGTTGTGTCAAAAACTTTTAAGACCACATAACGTAACGGGTGGACAACTACGGAACCCGACATTGCGCGTGGCCCGACACGCACTTGGCCGATTTTTTATACAACGACGGTTGCTTACAAGCTGAAGATTTTACTAAACGGTTAAACTCACGTATTACTTAATTGTCACTCCGGGCGACATGTTTCGAACTCTTCTGGTGCTTTTCCTCGGGATGAGTGCATTATTAGCGACCCGTGTGGGTCGCACACTTTAGATTTAGATTTCATTTATTTCACAATCAAGCCTTCATTATAAATTACATTAATGTCAATTTAAAATAATCTCTAATGTGATCGTCAAAAATACATTGAAAAGAATAAAAAACATTTTATCAATGGAAACAAATGCGGTCATTTTGCATGTCGTTTTATGACGATAGAATACTGTACCACAATTTGCAATGACATAATTATGGAAACATTATATATTTTTTAAATTTCACCCATAGGGATCGTCATAATATGAAGATACAAATTAATTATAGGTAGGAATCTCTCGAAGAGCTCTCTCAAAACATTCCAGTGACAATTAAATATAGTTAAAAAATAACTGACGAAAGTTCAGGTTATTGGCCTGCCTGATGGCATGCAGACATTGTAAGCCTATGAACAATTACGACTGTAGAAGAACTAGAAGAAGAACTAAGCGTGTTGCCTGCCTATTATTGGCTTGAGGATTCGTTGTGTGGACAGCAAAGGCGAGGCCAGTTCACGAATCGACGAAAATATAGAAGTTTGAGGTCAGAGTGTAAAGAAATAATGTAGAATTACACTACACAAAAATTACTGTAGATTGAAAAAGAAAGAAAGTAACAAAATAGATAACCGGAAAATATTGAAAAATACTTTGGTAACTCTGTGAAAAAATCCTAAATATCATCGTAAAAATAAACATTCATGCTGATTATTTCGTAACTATCAACGGCAGGGTAGCTTTTCTATTGTTCTAACAAAATAACCGCATTATAGATTTTTGATGAATGATCCAGTATTCCAAAAATCAATCGAAAAGTACTAAATATTCACGAAAACTACGCGCAAAGCTTCCGTAGAGAGCGGGATGGTTAATTGCAAACTCACGCGTGTTAGAGCGGGACATTTGCAATGGGGATACCTCCCCTTAACACGAAGCATACCATAAGCGTAGCTTTATGATTGCTGGGAACATAATTCAAGCTAATACTAAACTGATTCAAATTATAATTATGTTTATCCTAATAGACCCCTTCAATGAAACTAAAAGCACTTTTATAACCGTAGTAGATTCTCGTTAAAACTATGAGCATTTAACGACCTACCCAGCTGACTCCAAAAGATATTATCTCGACGTATCCGTACTTTATCACGAAAAACTTTTTCACGAACGACTTTTTCACGAACGACTTTGCCACGAAAAACTTTATCACGAATAGATTTTATCACGAAAAGACTTTATCACGAAAACTTTACCACGAAAATTTTATCACTAAAGACTTTATCACGAAAAATTTATCACGAAAACTTTATCACGAAAGACTTTATCACGAAAACTTTATCACGAAAGACTTTATCACGAAAACTTTATCACGAAAGACTTTATCACGAAAATTTTATAGGATAAAAATTTTTGAGAATAGGACGCGTAATATTTGTTTTTAGTTTCTCTCTTAGTTTGGGGTTAGATGGGAAAGTGTGTTGTCTATCTGTCTGTTACCTCTGCAGCTTCGATGAGTGTGTTACAGGGGTTTTACAGGCGAGAAAACAATGTGAGGCCCTGACACGTGTCAGGCAAAAATTCTGAAGCTTGCTTCGTTCCGAAAAAGTGGTAAACATGAACAAGGGATGCTGAATAAACTTAAAACAACAGGGATGGAAAATATTTACAGGTCAACAAGGTTGATAAAGCAAATAATAAATAATAATAAATCAGGTAGACTAAGGTATTAATAAATCAGGTAGGGTTGACACTTTACCATCTTTGGTTCTTTTCGTATTTCTGTAACACGCTGTATTATCTCATTTAAATGCATGACAAGGCAAGGCAGGTAACACCATTACGGGAACTGGGGCGCAATCGATCTTAAATTATATTTGGCGAGTCAATTCTTCTGTGTGTGCCGGGCAGATTTCTCAAGAATTCTTGACAACGATACAGCTTTGTCCCGTTGTCGGGAACGGTAGTAATTGTCGCCGGGAACAAACGCAATTTTGTTAGCTACTTGTGACTAGCAGCCGATATTTTTTTTAATGTAGTCGTTACATTCTCGAGCGTGCGTGAGGTCTACCTAAATGCCATTTTTCATGCTAACAATAACAGATATTACTAGGCGTATGTGTGATGCGTTGCATATAATCACCATAATCACCTAAATACCGACGAATATTGACGACCGCTTTAGCTTAGTTGGTAGTGAACCTGCCTACGAAGCTGGAGGTCCCGGGTTCGAATCCCGGCCGAGGCATATATTTGTGTGAAGAGCACGAATATTTGTTCTTGAGTCTTGGATGTTTTCTATGTATTTAAGTATCTATTTATCTATATAAGTATTTTTCAAGGAAACACGTACAAGTATCAATTAAAAAAATTGACGCATTATACAGCCTTGGCCAAAAGTGTTGAGCATCCCTTATTTTCCTTTGTAACTTATAAAAAAACTATTATTTTTTAATTACAAAAATGCACATTGACGTTAAATATGAAAAGGTATACACTAAAGAACATCTAGAGAACTTTAGATAATATCATCTCGAAGTAGCTATTGCTAACTGACGACTAAAATAAAAATAGACGGGTTTGCAATAAAAGGACAAATTGCATTTTTATCCGTGCAATTATCTTTAACGTCAACTAGTGGTAGCGGTACAGGCCCAATTTCAATGAAAAACCGCAAATCGATGTACAGTTTAGCCGTTTGGCACACGCATACTAGAGGTGAAAACAAAATTTTTGACCCGCAGTTCCTAAAAAAATTTCCCTTAGGGGGGGAGTGCTGAGACATTCTTTTTTTTGTATGGAAAAAAAAAAAATTTTAGAAACCTATCGTGTGTGATATCATATGAAAGGGCTTTTTGAGACGATTCTAAAAATATACCACATCATTACATTTCAGCTATTTTTTTTAAATACAATCTAAAATAATTTTCGAAACATACCAAGTTTGAGGTCCTCCAGACACGATATGGCTGATTTTTATTTTGTTCAATATACCAGAAATGATACGTTATATCCTCATATCTAACCTCGAAAAAGCAATTTTGAAATGATTTTCATTAAGTATTTTTTTTAATTTTTCAATATTACTAAGTGACACGGTTCTACTGCAATACCTATTTTACGTGATTTATGGAACTTTAGTGCAGATACGGTACAGATGTGGTATATTTTTAGAATCGCCTCAAAGAGCCCTTTCATATGATACTACACACGATAGGTTTCCGGGAAAAAAAAAATCCATACAAAAATATAAAGAATGTCTCGGCACTTCCCCCCAAGGGAAATTTTTTTAGGAACTGCGGTTCAAAATTTTGTTTTGACATTTTATGATAAATATGTACCGTATCTGCACTAAAGTTCCATAACTCACGTAAAATAGGTATTGAAGTAGAACCGTGTCACTTAGTAATATTGAAAAATTAAAAAAAAATACTTAATGAAAATCATTTCAAAATTGCTTTTTTGAGGTTAGATATGAGGATAATTATAACGTATCATTTTTGGTATATTGAACAAAATAAAAATCAGCCATATCGTGTCTGGAGGACTTCCAACTTGGTATGTTCGAAAATTATTTTTGATTTAATTAAAAAAAATGGCTTAAATGTAATGATGTGGTATAGTTTTAGAATCGCTTCAAAAAGCCCTTTCATATGATACCACACACGATAGGTTACTAAAAAAATTTTTTTTTTCCATACAAAAAAAAGAATGTCTCGGCACTCCCCCCTAAGGGAAATTTTTTTAGGAACTGCGGGTCAAAACGGCTAAACTGTACATCGATTTGCGGTTTTTTTAATCGTACGGCAACCACTAAACGAAAGTAACTAGTTTTTGCAAGATATTTAATTTTCTTTAATAAAAGGATATGAAATGCTTGATTGAAACTTTAACTTTTATATGGAAAACGTGTAAGTGCTCAACACTTTTGGCCAAGGCTGTATATCGTCGCTTAGTACCCATAGTACAAGCTTTGCTTAGTTTGGGACTAGGTTGATTTGTGTAAAATGGTCCACAAAAAAATTTGCTGGTTATTATTTAGTCAGCGAGCCTGGGAAAAGCGCAATAGGTGTCGGTACGCGAATGTGCGTACTTTTCTTTATACGTTTTGATTTTCATCGGTCGCTGACGTCGGTTTCGCGAAGACAATAAATAGGTACAATGTTCTGTGGGACACCGCACAGTGACGCTGACGTCCGCGGCAGATTTACTGTATATTCGAGCGCGCGACCGTCGTCGGCGACCGAGCGTAGCAGCAAATCAAACCGTGGCCCTACGATTGACTGGTAGAGAATCCCTAATGATATTAAGTCCGCCCTTTGTACTTAGGTACATTGTTTGTGCAATAAAGTTTAAATAAATAAACCTTACAATATTTAGGGGATAAGAAAATATCACGTTTACATTTCTGGTACCAGCAACACAGGCAATGTTCAAAGCAGTACGAGTACTTATTGCCCGTGGCAGAGTTCTTGGGTACGGGAATTTCCAATGGCGCATCAATAATTGCATGCCGTGATCCCCTCTCAATAATTCCCAGCAATGATAGCTAATTCTATTCCAGCGGAAGAAAGCGTGTTTATGTCAATCAATATCAGGCGCTTTGCTGGAATTGAATTTACTTTCATTAGGTTAGGTCAGTCTTAGAAATCGGATAGGAATGATAGGTAAGTGATATTAGAAGAATTTCGTACCGTGTGTTATCGGCATGCGGGCTTTTGTTTAAGTAGGGTATTTAAAAGTAGTTTCTTAACATAACCATGCTCTTAATTTAATTATAAAATCAAAATAACACTTTACTTAACAACATTTAAATTGTCGGCAATGTACAGCAAAGTAAATTTACAACGCAGTACAAATGACAACCACTAATATCGTCGTATGTATATCGTCGCTTAGTACCCATAGTACAAGCTTTGCTTAGTTTGGGACTAGGTTGATTTGTGTAAGATTGTCCACAAATATTTATTTATTTATTTAATGTTTTGTTGCCCCTAACGTTGTCTTAAGCAGTGCACCTAGTACATTGCAGGTGCGGAATTAGTAAATTTAATTGAAATAATTATCATTTACTAATACATGGAAAAGTTTGCTAATGGAAAATATTATCATCAGTTGCAATAAAGGCCCGAGTGCTGGTAACGCACTGTATAATATTAATGGGCGATAATAATTGCTAACTTATGGCCAGATGTGAAATGAAATGTGTCTATATTAATAAACTATGTTATATATACGTAGGATTATTTTTATGAAATATTGTCAAATTCATCTTTTTAAACTTGTGGCATCTTTTCGTTCATACTTTCATCGATCATAGAAGACGTCGATGATGAATGATAGTGAAGTCATGATTACTCTTCCAAACTTCCAAAATACAACTGTCTGATTAAGGGTTGTAAAATTATGCATTTTTTACTTAAACGCTATTTTGTTTATATCTGTTTTTAATGAGATAATTTAGTGTATAATACGCGTCAATCTTTTTTAAATATATCTAGGAATAACATTTCTAAAAATTAAATGAATAAAAATATAATAATAATTGTATCATTTTATTTTCACACAAAAATAAAGTAAACATGTTCATGAATAGATACTGTTATTTTTTTTTACTTTTACCCAGAATGACCCTTATTCCGTGGTACGCAACCTGCGTAGACACCCTTGCAACGTCTCACTTTCCCGGAACGAGAAATAGGGCTGGTGCGGCGGCTGAAATATACACAAAGGCGCAAATATAATACCCTCGATAGTGGGTACATATTTGAGCCTTTTGGGGTTGAAACACTTGGCCCGTAAAATCTTCAAAGTCCGATCGACGCAACACGTGACCAAATGCTGGCCTTCATCTGGCACAAAGATTGAGCATTGCCATAGAACGTGGCAATGCGACCAGCATTTTAGGAACGTTACCTATTTGGCAGTGGTTTGATAGACTAAGGCTTATGTTTAGATAAAAAAAATACTTTAGTTATTGTTCTTTAGAAAAAAACTTTTACCCGTGATTAATTATCACTTTGGGAATATAATGAATTCCGTTTCAATTTTAAGTGTAAGTATCACGTGAAAATAACCATTGTTTAAAAGGCCCCTAGGATTAATGTGCTGAATCCACTTATTTGCAAAGTGTACCTAAAAGAAATATCTTCTCACTCGCCGCTTGGGACCCGTAAATCTCACATAAACCCTCCCAGTATAGTCTAGTATAATGAAGGAACTTAAAGATTAATGTACTTTCTTATGAAACGACTAAGCGATTATTTTTATTCCTTGATATATTATATCTATTTTAGTTTATGTTAGGGTTTTCTTCTTAACCATTTTCAGTTTCTTCTTGCACAGTATTTCCATTTTTATCAAACGTGGAAGTGAGGCTGCGTGAGTGATCAACTGATCACGGTTTTTTTTTATTTGGTATCTTTGTATTTGTATTTGTTCTCTGTATCATATGTGCTTAATAGGTTTGCTTGCCGTCTTATCCCAATGCTAATAAATATTTGCAATAAATATTTACCAATATTTAATAAGGCGCTACAACGAGAAATTTAGATACTTTGAAACGCTGTCCTGCCCAGACTAGCAAACAGTAGAGGCTGATTTTCAGATATATGATTCTTGACTATATAATTGTGGTACTAACAATAGCCGAAACATGATTGCTTAAAATTTTCTCGATAGAAAAAATCCAAAGTTGAGTCTGTATTTTCCTTTTTTTACTCAGCCTACTAAAACAACGCATTATTAAAAGACACGATTAAGTTAATATGATGGTAATTTACCTCAACTAAACTCTGTCAAGAGGAAATTTAATAAACCTGCCCACAGTCAGATATTTACCGAGATTTGTCTAAAAAACCCATTCTTGGAGAGTGTTACATCCCGTTTTGTCGTGTGCGAAAAAAATAAGGGCGTCTCTTTCAATCGATATAATCGCCTTAATATATTAATCAATATTTTATCAATATTAGCGGGGCACTAGTTTTGGGTGAAGCGACTGCCATCTGACCTGACAAACTGGGGGGCGAATAAAACTAGTTATGATATTCCTGGTTTAGATTCTTCAACTGAGCGGGTAAATAATTGTTAAAAGTTTTAAAACGGTCTGAAGGATGGAATATTAATAAGGATTTTAATTAATATTCATTTTAAATACCTAACATTCATAGGTCAACAACACATGGTTGAAACTATGAACCTGTGCCTTAGGGGTTCCTTTATATTATTATAAGTCTGGTGACTATTACAGAGGTACGTAGTAAACGTAATAATCATCATCATCATTGGCCTGTGACATCTATAAAAGATGATTTAAACAGCGTCCATTAAATTGCGGCACTTGCGTACATGGCTAGTAAGGCCAATACGAGAGCGGCAGGCACGTCCGCATATGTGGCAGGGAAATATCATGCTCGACGCTGTAATAATCGTAAAAAGATAAAGTCAAAGTTATTCATATTGAAGAACGACTTTCATTATTAAACACACCACAAAGTGAATTGCGATGGACAGGTAATTAATAATCCCGTTTGTAAGCAATTGGCCTATTTCGCTGGACCAATTCACCTGAAATGCGAGCTTTAAATATTTAAATGGAATCTTCATTTCTCGTGCCCACTGCTCAGTTGGAAGCATATTATTTGCGTAGTCGAGATCATTTCTCAATTCGAAACTATTTCAATTAAATTCTTGTAAAATTTAACAAAAATATGCATAGGTTCATCAAATAACACTGAAAGAAAGAAAGAAAACAAACCCAAGAAAATGCACTAATTGATTTTAGTATAAATTAGCAGCCATTTCACAAAAGGCGTTGTATAAATGAAGGAAGGATTGACGAATTTCAAGCCGGGTAGTAATCGCACCTATAGCTCAGTTGGTCAGAGCGACTGGCCGCGAGTGCCGGGAGGTCGCAGGTTCGAATCCTGCTCGGTGCTTAAATTTTCGATTTTTCCTTTATTTCAATAATTTGTAGTTTGCGTTAGTAGCGTTACTGCTTGATACAAAATTAATTTAGTATGATGGGAAGCGCATCCGCGGAACTAACGATTTCTCAACATAATTTGAGACATAATTATGGTCTTTACCGCGAAACTATACGGGTGACTAATAAAATCTATAATTTTATTTTGATAATTGGTTGATGCTCATCATTTGTCCAAGAGCTATAGAGAGGGCTATGCTTGGAGTTACTCTGCGTTATTGAATCAGTATGATAAAGTCAGCAGAAAACCAAAGTAACCAACTAGGAACTACTAGCTATCAAGTAGTTGTAATGTGGTGTTATTTTGGTTTGCAATAAATTGTATTCTATTCTATTCATACCAACATAGCCCAAAGACACAAACTTAAGTGGCAGTGGGCTGGCCAAATTGCCCGGAGAGACAATTTTTGAGTGTCGACCACTTACCCTGACGTGCGAAAATCCCTCACGAGGTGGGCTGATGACCTGGTTAAGGTCGCAGGAGTCTGCTGGATGAAGGCAGCCCATGACCGATAGTTATGGCATTCACTGGGGAAGGCCTATGTCAGGGGAAGTCTTTCGGATGATGATGATGATGATGACTGAAAACTTGAAAAGTCTTTGATAAAGAGGTCTTGGCACGACTAATAGGTAGGCGTCTCAGGCGACCTCAGGCATACTTCTTTGTCCAGCGTTTAAGTCTGGCGGTGCAAAGAGGCAATGCCGCTAACTTTCTCGGGCATCAAGGATGTGAACTGGGTGGGGTATTTTAAATATAGGGTAAGCAGTAGTAATGTTGCCCCCCCAATCATTTACATACTTACATACATAGAAAATATCCAAGACTAAGAACAAACAACCAAGCTGAGGCTGGCTTTGGCCAGGGATACCTACATTTTCTCATCAACAGGAGACAGCAATTAGTACCAACCTTATCGTTCAATACCTACGTACATATACCTTGCTCGTATGGTTATTTCTACCAACCAATATGCGTAACGGCGCGAGTAATCAGTCACACGTGTGTCGGTCGTTATCTGTGTAAAACATACTCGAATATTACATACTACTTACATGAATGACAGGAATTACATGCCCTATACAGGTATGCTCCTAGTTGAGAACTTGAGCGTTTTCTTTCGTAGGTTTCTCTGACTGTTCGACTGTTGTATAATTTTGTGAGCTGATTCGATTGTTACTTATGTATCATGACGACACGGTTTTTGGAAATTTAAAAAGAAAAAAAATATACTCTTCAGCCTACAGAACTGAACTTACTGTAGTGGTAAGTAGGTACAGTCGATAGCTTTCGTGAGGAAGCTCTGTATTTAAGGGGTGGCAACGCGCGTGTGACTCCTCTGGAGTTCTAAGCATCCATAAGTTATGTTTGTATGTCACTATCGTGTTGTGCTGCTAGAAAAAACAGCACAAATCTAAAACTAAAGACACTAGAGTACGCCAGTCTTAAACTGAACTCCCTTATTCACATATTACAGGTGTTTAATGCTCTAAGACATACAGAAACCCACAAGTGTTCTATGCTCATAAATGTTTAATTTTGATTTTGACATAGAAACTCACACAGTGAGACAATGTCCGCAATGATCCGTTTATTATAACTGTAAAATGTATGAAAAAAACGTGCGTTCAAGCTTTGGTTGCGTTCTATAGAGCAAAAAATATCGTTTTTAAATAAATGCAAGCATTACAAAAAAAACTATAAGGGTTTCTTGTTTACTACGGAACCCTAGAATTAACATTAATACATACATACGCTGCCAATTCAAAGGTTAAAACTGGTCTTATTATTTTCTATCGGCGTCGAATAAACAATAATATACCTACCTACGCACCGGCCGCTCTAAAGACGAATTGCGTCCGCCATTTTTCTTTCAACCGCATAATGTTGTAATGAGGTTATTTTTATTTGGGTAGCATTTAACGAACCACCAAATTAGTTGCCGAATGATGCTCTAAAAAATTACATTGATTACCAAAAATACTAGATTCGCACCAAATTTTCAACTCCTTTTAAATATAAAGTGCAACTCAAAGAAGTAACATGTCGATAACCTATTAAATTAAATTGTTACCAAATAAATTAGTCACTACCCAAAAATACTTAATGATCACCTAATTTCAAACACCAAATTTCATATAATTTACATCCAAATATTACAGGGCTCGTAATCCTATTAAATTTTTTTACACCCAAATAATTCATTCGATACCCAGAAATACTACATGATCACCAAATTTCACGCGGCAATTGTTTTTTAATGTCCGACGCGCAAAGCAGTTCCAATCTAGTCTAACCTCATTGCTAGCACACTGATGCGGTTTTCCATACGGTCCGTCTCGCTCGCACCTCGCACCGCGTGCGAGCAAGACAGCGCTAAATGATTTTAAGAAGTTGAAGTTTGAAATAAAAATAGCTATTTTAATTTCAAACGAGTGGAGATTGGAACAGTATTGACGGATCTCCGCTGGCGCGGAGCTCCTATTTTGAGTTGTTTTGGCCCTTCGGGCCGATGCAAAACTAACATAACCTAAACCTACCTATACCTATTTCTACCTATTAACTTCCTTTAATTTTTCCATGAAAGTCTATCTATATTAATAAAGTAAACTCATTTGAGGACCTTTATCCATTTTCATAACAAACTAACAATTTAATAAATCAACAAAACTCATTTTCAAATAAAAGGTTTCAATCAAACGCGCTCACGTCAACGCATTAAAAAAAAAAAAAAATCTCTTTGCAGTTTGTAAACCATCAGCAATAGGTAGTTAGAATGAAACAGCAATAGGTACCTTTCACTCTAACGACATATCAATAGGTTTTATGCTTCAGACAATTCTTTGTATTTGATTGAGTGAGATAGCAGTATACGTGTTATTATTTCACACAGCCACATTGCGCGTTGCTTTTTAAATTAATTTTAAATTTTACTTTCTAATTTATAACATTTTGGAAATAACTGAAATATTTATAGTGCTAAAAACAATTAATTTGTAACTGTTTACTAAAATGTAGCATGCGATGTTATATAATATTTGGATGTAATTCTAATGAAAAAAGGTGCATGAGATTAGGTGGTAGTTTAGTGTTTTTGGTGGTACTTGACAATTTTTTTGATGCGATTATAAATTTATAGGAACGCAATAAGTAAAATAGGTGCAAGTGCTGCAAAAATAGGTAGAATTTTTTTGGTGACTCGGAATTGCTGATCGATAAATTTTTTTGAGTGTTCAACCTTATTTTAGGGTTCGAAAATTTGATGATATCAAAAGTTATTTAGGTGATCATTTTATTTGTTCCCTTTTTATTTCTATCCGGCTCACGTTGTTCCGATTACGGTGAAATTAACTTGATTAACTGTATCCCATTCTTTTACCGAGTTACGATATGTATAACTTTTATTTGTACAACGAAGGTGGCAAACAAACTCATGGCTTGATGGTAAGATACTGACTCTTATTGACTTGAGGATTCGTTGTGTTATACTATCAACGCAGCGTAGGTATTCTCGGGTGCTAACGGGAGCGAGTAACATGAGGTTAGAGACGGTATAGTTTCTTCAAATGCATGGTTTAAGTACCTGCAATTTTTTATAATTAAAAATTGATTCGCTCTTATCCCACAATCTAGCCAGGGGGTAAAGATGAGGCCGACGTTGAAGCGACCTTCTGGCTGAAGATGTCTATACACTCGTGCCTTAAAAAGGTCTAGGTTACTTAAGTACTAAGTTACACTAATTGTCATGCCCGAATGAACGCTACTACATTGCTCATTCAGCGAATTTGCTTTGGCTACGCTTAGTTGTATCACAGAACTGAAAGTCACATCCTTTGAAACTATATTACATTTGGAACTGTCGTGTTCAAAGGATGTCTTTTACGGACCTGGACATAGGTAATTGGACGGACTGTAAAGAGACTTCCGTTATGTTCCGTATGATCTAACAACTACACTGTTGCCAACCGAAAATAATCCTTAAATATACGACTTAAAGCCTTTCACACGCCGTAAACGAGTAAGTTTATCTCAGGATTTCAAAGGACGATCGGATTTACACGGTTAAATTGATAACTCAGACAAAGGTCTTAGGCACTACCGTCTTTGAAGGTGGATCCCTTGACTTAGGAGGAATAATGCCACGTGCTCAAAGGATTTTACGGTCGAGCAGTCCTTTAAAGGAGGGTGTGAAATGAGATTAGTTTTTAGAGGATTTTATTGGGATGAAACTCACGGTTGACCAAGCAAATGATAAACCGAGTCAGTAATATAGTTTGTTTTATTGAAGACTAGCGACCCGCCCCGGCGTCGCACGGGTGCAAATTATATAATACAAATCTGTATATTTGTTTATACTTCTTACTTCATTGCCAGTTAAATGCAATTGCCACAAACTTTTTATTACATAAAAATGACGTCCACAAAAATGGTCAAAATTACGAGTAAGATTAGGTCTCGTTATGTTTACCCTATCATCAAAACTGAGGAAAGTAATTTCAGAGTTTCCAACAACCTTTTTACTTTTCTTTCAAATGTTTCCTTCTTTTAGTGGCTATATAAAGCTGATTATGAACATTTAAAGGGGTTCTTCTGTTTGAGTAATTATATTTCGTTGACAACTTTTTACACTTTTTTTCTGTTTCATGGTCTTCAACTTTTTATAAAAGAAAATTGCCCGGCGTAATACTGGAACTAAATATTCCTTGATTTTAAAGTCCGATTTGATAATAAGTTGGGTGTATTTACTAGCGTGAGCTTCGCATTTCCGTAAAATGTAATTTTTGCGCCTGCTGTTCATTATTCTGAACCGTATACAATGGTATACGGGTCGTACTGCGGTAATATATACTTTCCCTTTGATGTGGATGGGCATTCTGCTGTCACAAATAACATGTCCGTTTAAAAAATAGTAAACATGCTTTCACAAGACAAGACATTCCGGTGGATTTCCATCGGTTGTCTTCTACTGGTCCCATTTCTCATCGGATTCTTGTGTAATTTCGATGATTTTAGAATTTTTATTAATTCAGTTTTTGGAAATTAAAAAAAAAACACTCAAAGTCTTCATACAGCTCTCAGAACTACTAGTTTAAAAATGCATCGGTTGGTGAAAACGCTCGCACATAAACATTCCTTTATATCGCCATATGATTTGATTTTTTCTTTGCAGCCGGGCGGGAGTGCGATTCAGCGTTACGAATTCGTCGCGAACGCGCTCAACTTGAAGAAGAACTCCCAAAGAGATCGAAAAATATCGCTCGGAGTGACAATTAATACGTGAATTATAACCGTTTAGTCTGCTTAACTGAGACAAGGACGTATGCTTGTTTGTCTTAGCACAAAAACCCCCCACTTGTCCATAAAGGCTGCCTGACGTATCTAAATCTCAGTATTAATAATTCTCTTGCACAACACATTTCCATTAATTATTTTCTAGAATAACATAACCTAGAATATAATACGCCAATACTAGTAAGTATCATGTACCGTATAATCTAAAGTGACTTATCATGTCGAAAATACTATAAAGATTTTACTTTGAAATCTCCGCTTAGGTTATTTACTTGTACTAGTGGATTATCTTTTTTGGTGTGTTGTAAGTAAACCTTGATGTTACCTAAGCTAGACATATTAGATCTTGGATAAGATTTGGAATTTATTTGTCTACTAGCTTTTGCCCGCGACTTCGTCTGCGTATAACTCGGTCATCACGTTAGAATGTTATTTCATTCTTCTATTTCTTGCGCTTACCTAGTTATCTCTCTTCCATTCTAACTTACCCCGTTAAGGGATGATTTCCGGGATAAAAGTATCCTATGTCCTTCCCTAGGACTCAAACTATATCCATACCAAATTTCATCTAAATCGGTTGAGCATTTTAAGGGGAAACAGGCAGACAGAGTTACTTTCGCATGTATAACTCGCCCCGGTTTCACACGGGTAGTCCAGTTTTAAACAACAACAAACAACAACAAATACCTACTCTTTATTGCACACCTCAATTAAAGGACACAGATCAGGATCACAGGGAGAGGATTTTTTATGTTTAAAATTTATTTATCTAAGCTTTTTCCCGCGAATTTTTTCAGATATTCTGATACGGGTGTTGAAAATACTTCATACGCATCAAGTAATGAAGATGAAAACGCGAGCGCAGCGAGCGCGAATTCTTTCAAACATTACGATGCAGGTGTGCAAAAGACTTCATACGCACCAAGTAATGTAAATGAAAACGCTAGCGTAGCGAGCGCAAAATGATAAAAAAAGAACATTGTGATGCAGATGCGGAAAATACTTCATACGCATCAAGTAATAAAGATAAAAACGCGAGCGTAGTGAGTGCGAAATGTTTCGAACATTATGATGCAGGCACGGAAAAGATTTCACACGCATCAACTAATGTAGATGAAAACGCGAGCGTAGGGCGCGCGAAAATTTTCGAACATTATGATGTAGGTGCGGAAAATACTTTATACTCATCAAGTAATGTAGTTGAAAACGCGAGCGCAGCGAGCGCGAAATTTTTGAACATTAATATGCAGGTGCGGAAAATACTTCATACGCATCAAGAAATGAAGAAATTCGCGAGCGTAGTGAGCGCGAAATGTTTTGATGCAGGTGAGGAAAATACTTCATACGCATCAACTATAATGTCGATGAAAACGCGAGCGTAGGGCGCGCGAAAATTATCGAACATTATGACGTAGGTGCGGAAAATACTCATCAAGTAATGTAGATGAAAACGCGAGCGCAGCGAGCACGAAATTTTTCGAACATTATGATGCAGGGGCCGAAAAGACTTCATACGCATCAACTATAATGTAGATGAAAACGCGAGCGTACGGCGCGCGAAAATTTTCGAACATTATGATGTAGGTGCGGAAAATGCTCATTAAGTAATGTAGAAGAAAACGCGAGCGCAGCGAGCGCGAAATTTTTCAAACATTATGATGCAGGTGCGGAAAATACTTCATACTCATCAAGTAATGTGTATGAAATCGCGAGCGTAGCGAGCGCGAAATATTTCGAACATTATGATACCGGTGCGGACAATAATTCATACGCATCAAGTCATGCAGATGAAAACGCGAGCGTAGCGAACGCGAAATTTTTACGAACATTATGATGCAGGTGCGGAAAAGACTTCAAACGCATCAAGTAATGTAGATGAAAAAGCGAGCGTAGCGCGCGCTAAAGTTTTTGAACATTATGATGTAGGTGCGGAAAATGCTCATCAAGTAATGTAGAAGAAAACGCGAACGCAGCGAGCGCGAAATTTTTCGAACATTATGATGCAATTGCGGAAAATACTTCATACTCATCAAGTAATGTGTATGAAAATGCGAGCGTAGTGAGCGCGAAATGTTTCGAACATTATGATGCAGGTGCGGAAAATATTTCATACGCATCAACTATAATGTAGATGAAAACGCGAGTGTAGGGCGCGCGAAAATTATCGAACATTATGATGTAGATGCGAAAAATGCTCATCAAGTAATGTAGAAGAAAACGCGAGCGCAGCGAGCGCGAAATTTTTCGAACGTTATGATGCAGGTGCGGAAAATACTTCATACTCATCAAGTAATGTGTATGAAAACGCGAGCGTAGCGAGCGCGAAATATTTCAAACATTATGATGCCGGTGCGAAATATAATTCATACGCATCAAGTCATGCAGATAAAAACGCGAGCGTAGCGAACGCGAAATTTTTACAAACATTATGATGCAGGTGCGGAAAAAACTTCAAACGCATCAAGTAATGTAGATGAAAAAGCGAGCGTAGCGCGCGCTAACGTTTTTGAACATTATGATGCAGGTGCGGAAAATAATTCCTACGCGTCAAGTAATGTAGATAAAAAAGCGAGTGCGAAATGATTCGAACATTATGATGCAGGTACGGAAAATATTTCATACGCATCAAGCAATGTAGATGATTGAACAAAAAGAAATTGTTGACCTATCAAATGGCTTTGTAAAGGTTGTTGAATAGATATTTTTTTGTTCATAAATTAGTGGAATACCTTTCAAAGTTCAAAGTGCTTTATTGTAAAACATAGGTATAACTGAATACCTACTTTGGTCTGTTCTTTCACTTTCGAAGATGGAGTAGAGGCCTAGGTTGATAGCGCACCCACCCTGGTTGCTTCTAAGAGTTATGTGATTTTCTGAGAATTGTTTTTTTTTTGCTTCCTATCCGCCTATAACTTTCGAATTTGGTCATACTTGATGTTTATTGTTACGTAGGTATATTTTACTAACGAATACCAATTTACCCTAAATTTATGACTGTTACGCGCTGAACGTATTTTATACATTTTGCTGACGGAAAACGCAACTAATCGGCACCTCGAAGAACCTCAATGACACCCATATCGATTATTAAGAAAAGTAAATAAGTAAATGTCCGCCATCTTCGATTTGAAAATGGATATCATTCTTGTAATGAGCACCTCAAAAAACAATATTTTATACAAAAATGCGCATACCTAATATATAGGTACATGTCGCAAGTGCTACCATGCAACCGAGAGCCTGCCGCTCTGCGTAGGTACCCTCCATCGAAAACAAAAAAAAACCGAGGTTTCGTAGTAAGGTTTGTGAATATTGATAGAGACTGCCTGACCAACATAATTAGATCTCTCATTTCAAACAGTTAATATGGTTTGAGGGACTTTTGTATTTTTGTCTTTAGCCCTGAGAGGCAGAGGTATTGTTATTTCACCCCCCATTTTTCAAATACTTTCTGTTTATTATAAAATGTTTGAATGGGGTTCTATTTACTTTGCGACCATGTATATACTTACCAATTTTCAAGCCTGTAAATCATGAACTGAAAGACTTCTCATACAAAGTTTAACCCCTCTTTTCACCCCCTTTCATCCCTAACCTATATGATTTTTATAGCCTATAACCTGGCCGAAGATCCAATAAACATATTAGTGAAGGCTGTATTAAAATCCATTCGCTAGTTTTCGCGTGATAGTTAGACAAATAAACAGACAGACAAACAGACAAACAGACACGAATTCTAAAAACAGTTGAAACGTGTTCTGTTATCGATTCTTAGACCCCTCCATCGATTTTTTTACTAATATCTTCAATGTACAGATTTTCGACCCTCTTCTGCTTTATTATATGTATAGATAGATGTTTGTGTAGAAACTTATTTTCATGTTGCTAATGTTTAATGTGTTTGTGAGCATAACGTTTCGAGCTGTTGCGACTTACATCACAGGAATTCGGAGTTTCTGATTTGTACCTATCATTAATTTTGGGTACGTACAGAAGAATTTATCAATTTGGGGTAATGATCTGATCTAAATATTATATTTTTCTCATTTTTTGAACGGAACCCTTTGCAGACTCTTAGTTGCCCGATTCTTACTCTTAATTTTTTACCCCAAAGAAATGAAAACACTCATTTAATGACGTCTAAAACGAGGAACAATAAAAACGCTTTTCGCCAAATTGCGGGAAATGTTCAACCAATAAACAAAAGCTAAAGGTAAACAAAAGGTACGCGTCATTACGTGTAGGCGTAACTGCGTAGTAGCGTATACAATCAATCATCCCGACGTAAAGAATGCGTTTGTAGGCCGTTTACTTACTTACCCCCTTATTCATAAACGTCCGTCAGTATTGTTAATAGCCGCAAAAATTGGTTGTCCGTATTTATATCACTTTGAGATGCTTGCTTTTGTGCTTGTGAGACACTTTTAGCTAGCAGAGGTTTGGTAAAGGGGTTGTTGACGCTGGAATCCGGCGCTTACCTGTGGGGCATAAAGCTTAAAAATATATATAAATATGTAGATAAAACAATACACGTATACATATATAGGTCTTAAAATTATATATAAAATATATCGCATGCAAAATACTATACCTAAATAGGGATGATGACACTATAAAAGAAAATCAATAAATCCAAATTTTCTACATAATGACTCAAATTCTCAATCAAATGGCAAAAAAAGTAATTCAAAAAAATAAATAATTACGTAATTATAAGTCTTCAAAGTTTTAAAAGTGGGTATTTTCTGTCGCTTTTCCGCAAAACGCACCTTTGTATTGAACGATTGTCATTTACTATGGCGCTACTCAAAGGTGACGTCACGGTCGAGTAGCACTTTCTCTCTCTAACTACGAACATTCTAACCGTTGTTGCTTCGTTATTTTTTGAGATATTTGAATAGGATTTTCACTATTTGGCATAGTTTTATGTCTTCTTTCTATTGAAGTAATTTTTTTTTTTGAGTCATCATGCCTAATTACTTACCTGTAACGCCATCTTGTACCTATTTAGACAAGCCTTTTTTTATAAATAAAGTTCAATGCGAAGGAAGGGGTGTGCATGTGTGCGCCGTATGACCTCTAGTCGCCATTGCACCTTCCCGAGCAACACACGTACACCATTCGCTCGCATATTGGTTATTTTTCGGCTCAAAATCCGTCTTCTCATTTCCCGCGTTTACCTACCTTCGACAGCCTGTACACGACGAATTGACCTGGGTCAAACTATTTTGCACATCAATATTGTATATGTAGGTCACAAAAGGTCTTATTTCGTGCCATTGCGATAGAATAAAACGCCATCTTTCGCTTTAGCTTTTATCGTTGCGTCCAATGTTGACATGCAGTGGCCCTGAGTACCAGGTTCTAGTGATAACGTAACGATTTTGAGCATGCGTAAGGTTGATCTGAATGACATTTTCTTCACTAAAAATGACGGTTTGATTTACCAAGCGTAAGTTACGTAATCAACTAGCAGGTCCACGATCTTTTTAATATTACCAGTCATCTGGTTAGTGGTTTGTCCACGCTAGGATTCCCGAGTTCTTCAAGGCAGCCTCGGCTCCATCGGTCATCGTCTCTGCGACATAGACGCCACCAATTTTACCGATATCGGTGAGTTTGGTAGACAAAACGCCATAATAATAATATAAAACCTTAATTGCAGTCCAAACGATCCATCATTTGTTAGATTTCATTTATACTTATACATTAGGGTTAGGCGACTTCCTGATTTGTCGGTGCGGAAGCAGTACGATATGAGAAAAGTGTCAAATGTCAGTGTCAGCTGTCTGTCGACTCGGTACCATTTTTTACTGCGCCCCTACATTTAATTGAGTGCTTCCTGACTGGCGCGGGATGCGCTGTAGCGGGACGATGCGAAGGCGGTACTGCTCCGCTTCTGCGCATGCTATTAGGTACTACTGCGCAAAAGTAATACTGACAGTATTCCGTCAAGTGAGAATCTTTGCGCCTTCAGTAAATTTATGTCAAAGAAGAATGTCACATATTGATCCCGCCCCGCCAAGTCAGGAAATCGCCTTAGGGTAACTAAAACTAAAACATGTAAATACAAAAAAAAAGAATTATATGCACAATTCTTCGAACCATTTTGTAATGCGACTGAGTCATCAGTTATTTAAAACTGTGGCATCTCTTAGTTACCGACGCCAACACGGTAGTATGAATCCTTGCTTATTTGTAAGTACTTATACTCGCAACTGCAGTATGTGTATGACTGCATTTAATGTAGTCAGGATATACCTTGGTTACATTTTTGTAGAATAGGTCCTTTAACTCACTAATTTTATACCTACCATAATCATCATCATCTGTATCGTAAGCGTCCCATTGTTGGACACAGAGGCATTATCTCGTAGATTAGGTAAACGGATGGGCTATTTTTTTAACCTGACCATGGCTTTATAGGCCGATAGGAGTTCGCGGTTAGAGCCTGGAATATCCAGGGAAAGCCGCCGATGCGACCACGCAAGCGGTTTAAAAACTAAACTAGCCCTGTCGGACACTTCACATGTACCTTTTAATTTGTTTACAGATCTTCAAAATATAATTTCCTTCACCATTATTAGAAAACAATAAAGGAAAAACGCGTCACTGCGTGTATTGAAAGCAATCAATCATCCCGACGTAAAGTATGCTATACTGTTCCGTCTCATTACGGCGCAATATTACAGAATATCATTAATATCTATGCAGTTTTGTACCTTAATACAAAGGATTAGAGTGCAAAAGTGTACATATTTTATTAAACTCGACTGCACACCAAGGAGCTCTGGAATGCGTCCGCGGTTATGCCGAATGTTTTTTTGAGCAATTTCAGGGAATACTTTTCTCAAATAGTTGAGCAGCGGAGTGATTACGTAGTCTTCTAACGTGCGCAAAGTGATAAAGAGACATGACAGTTCAAACTCTGAACCACCATTAGGCGAAGTTGTTTGACAAGTAAGGCGACTTACTGACTTGGCGGGGCGGGCTCGATATGTGACATTTTCTTCTTTGACGTAAACTTGCTGACGTCGCAAAGATTCTCACTTGACGAAATACTGTCAGTATTACATTTGCGCAGTAGTAATATCATGCGCAGAAGCGAAGCAGTATTGCCTTCGCATCGCCCCGCTACCGCGCATCCCACGCCAGTCCGGAAGCACTCATTTAAATGTAAGGCCGCAGTAAACGGTGGTACTGCCTCGATTGACAGTTGACACTGACATTTGACAGTTTTCTCATATCGTACCGCCTACGCACCGACAAATCAGAAAGTCGCCCAAAAATGCACAAATGTTGCCAGTATACTGTGGCAAGTTGCCACAGTATAGCCAGTGCTGTTCATATCGATGTTATTTAAGGTCTGACTAGACTTACCGATCTTAGGGCCCAATTTATCGGGTACCCCTAGGTGCTTGCCGAAAACATTGAACATTGAAATTATTGTACGAGTAGTAGTGGTTTTCTAAAACTAATATGCTCTGCTGAATTTGATAAATTAAAATGATTTGTAAATTTTATGATTTATTCATATTTGAAGGATTAAACTTTATATTTAAATAGTACTTTTGCCCCTCTTAATGAGACTTTAGTGGCCAGAAACTTGATAGCTCATAAATTACAACATTGAAATATAAGTTTGTTTGTACAACGTTATGCTTATCGATACGTTTTTGTCGATATATATTGTTACTATTTAGGTTTTTTTATATATTCCTGGCAACATCTTATCTGTCAGTATAGTTCGCACAACTGTGGATTTTACCTTAGATCTAACTTGCGTTGGTTAGACTTCAATAAATCAATAATAATTTCAAACGAGCATTTAAGACATATCAACTCTCATTCGAGCAAATTCAGGTTTGCTTCCTAAAAAAAGCCACCGGTTCATAAAATAAACCTCTGCCTCGCATTTATCAAGTAAAAAAGAAACAGAAAACGATACAATTCGAGCTTACTTTCCAATTAACTGAATACGTACGACGCAGGTCCATTAAGTGCTCTCGCGGCAACCCATCATGTACAGTAATCAGATACCAACTTCGAGGGGTCTATCCGACTTGACGTTGGTATCATATCGATATTAAATTTGTCGTAATCGGCATTCTTGACACAACACAACTTAGAACGTTTGCTACGCAGTTAGCGAGCACACGTGTTGACAGCGGGTGCTATGTGACAGTTATACATGATTGAGATAACTTTGTTAAGACGAGTCAAAATATACATAAATTAGTAGTGCAGTGCAAGTATGGTTTTTCAGTTTAACGTATGTATATGAATTGATCATGTCAAAATTTTGATCATCGTTACAGTAAATAAACATTACATAGTCAATGAAACCAAAACTTGTCATAGAAATAGACCTGCTTAGGTACATACCTTACATACCTACTTACATACCTACATATGCTGGAAAAACACAACCGTCTATGATCACACAGACAAACTGTTCCGACAGTTTTGTGAGACCCTGTTAATTTTATGTTTTATAGATACTCTGATTATTCAATAAAATAAATAATGAATAACGTCTTTTTGTCACAGTCGGGTAAAGTCGGGTTAAAACCACCATTAACTAGTCATAGTAGGTAGTTAATGGAGAACAGATCAATTTTTACCATAATCTTAAGAACTGTCTTCTGTACACTTCCATTCTTGTGTTTCACGCTTTTCATGTCCGTCGCCCGCACCCCCCTCAGTCCCCTGAGTAGTCATACGGCTGGCAGGACGCGGACTCAATAAGGCGGTTGGTCTATAATTTTCAGATGCCTATAATTTTCAGAATTAGTTTTAATTTACGGGCAATAATGGCGTAGGTACTTATCTAAAAATTCATGTTTTATTCACTGGCTTAACGAAACGAAGTGCCCCCATTTTTCTGCACACAAATGTAACTAAATGTCATACCAAAATATTATATACATGTTGAGGCAAATAGACCCCCCAGTGAATATTGTGAATCCGTTGTTCTCTCGCATGTCGGAAAACATGGAAGTGGGGATAGCAAACAATGTTAAGGGTGGTTTTGTGTAACGTTTCTTTCTTGGGGCAAAAAAGTCATACTCGCGCAGGACTTACTGCACAATAAAGTAACAACGAAGTAAGTAAGTTTTTGTGTACAATAAAGTAATTACATACATACTTACTGGATTGTGCTCACAACATTAGTATCTAATGAGTACGGAACCATAAACAATAACAGTACTAATCGTTTAAAAATAGAAAAAATAGAATTAAAAATGAAAGAAGAATGAGTTTAATCGTTTTAGTTATACTTTAAACAAATGTCATGAAATTTTAAATTCACATGATAAATTACTGTATTTTGTAACACAAAAGTTCGACACCGCAGCTCAAATACGCTGACACACCGTTCTTAAAGGTTGTGACGAGAGGGAAACAGATATAAGATAATAACGCCACACACTTAGGGCCACGTCACTTAATTTGCGGAGCGTCACTGCGTTTTAAGCAGTGCTGTGGTTAATATTCTTAAAGTTACAGTAATGTAAAAGTGAAATCACTGTATTTTGTATCATTAAATCACGGTTACATAAAAGTGAGATTACTGTATTTTGTATCATTAAATCACGGTTACATAAAAGTGAGATTACTGTATTTTGTAACAAAAAATCATAGTTACATCCAAGTGATAATTAGTCAGCCTCACCCAACAGCAGAGTGGCTCCTTCCACTTTTAATTTGCATGATCCAGTTTGCGGGAACTTGGTAATTGCCCAGATCGAGTTGAAGTTCAGTTGCAATTTTGTAAGTAGATTAATTGTCTGCAACTTTTGTGTTTAACGGTTTCATGGGGCAGTTTAGCACGGAACGTGTATAGATAATTGAAGCGTTCTTATTTTGCGCACCCGGCGTTATGAAAATGAAAAATGGAATATTAAAGAGAAATATTTTTAGGGTTAAACTTAAGGTCTATAATACGTAGGTTAAGGCGCTCCGCTGTCTCAATGACCTTGAGCGATTGGCCCCCGCCACACCACGCAACTGCCCCGCGGCGACTGCCCCGCGCAAACACCCGTGAGCCGTGGTTACTCACGAATTTGAATAGTATCGATTGCTCAAAAACTATTGAGAAATTCGAAAAACTGGCAGACGAAAATGAAATATACATCATTATTCACCATTGGTTAAAGTTTGATATCTAAGTGCCACGGAGTTTATAGACATTTTAGCTCGAGAAAAGGGTTCACGGAAAAGTCATTTTCTTGAGATACGATATCTTTTATGAAATATCGGTAGACCATATTAAAGATCAATAACCAAGGTAAAATATTGTCTAAGAAACCTTATGGTTTATGTAACGTTTAAGCATACTATAAGCGTCGTAAACACAGCAAATTCGTCAGGGAGCCCCTTAAATATACGTCCACAAATATCATGGTTAATGTATTCAACCTTACTGTAACATTCAGGAAAACGGTTTTCGACTAAAGGGTTTAACGATTTTATTAAATTCTTACAATATTTTAACTGGGTGTCCTGTTAACTAGCTGTTGCTAAGCATGGTAACCGAACACTATCACACACAATTTTTAATTAATAGTACATTACTTACCAAGGGCGATAAAACAAAGAATGTCTCAGATCGCAGGTATTTTACGCCCGAGCCGAAGGCAAGGGCGATAAATATGCGATCTGAGGCTTTCTTTATTATCGCCCGTGGTAAGTACAAAATTTTATGTCACCCCCGGGCCAGGAAGTGGGTTTTTTCGCGCGCGGAGCGTGCGATAATGGCCACTTTATGGCCAGGTGTGACATAAAATCTTTTTTATACCATGTCGGGAGCAAAGAAGCCTGTTTCACATGCGCGTAACCAACCCTTTCAAAAGTAGGTATACATTCTTTTCTTGAAGAACCCCATACTGTATTTCCTAGGTAAAACCTCGGCTGGTAGCTTATTCCACAACCGGAGCATCCGAGGGAGGACATTCCTAAAAAAGATACGAAAATTACACAATTTTATTGCTCAAAAGTAAAATTTAAAGTAACCACTGTTTCACTTGACATTACACTCAAGTTACCACTTATAAACAGGCACCATATGCATTATACACATACACTAGGAATGCATTACCACTTCCTAATAAAAAGGAATAAATGAAAATGAGGTAACTGCTGTGCCATTATTTCTAGCTCAGCAGTTAGAGAAACTTATGGACGCAACTTCATTAGCAATCATTAATAATGTATGGAACCAAAGCCTAGTCCCCGGTCGTAAGTAGGTACAGCTATAGCTATATTCAACGCAGTAAATTTAATTTGAGTAAAATGAAGAAGGATTGGCAAATAAATATATTTAAGGGCTTGTAATAAAAATATTGAATTCATTGAAATGTTTACCTGCCAAGACGAGGGAACATTGATTGATTTTCTTTACTAATATGATTATTCCTCTGAGTCGTAAAATAATGGCGAAAATTTTTCTCGATAACAAAAAAAACGAAGTTGTGTCTTTATTGTCCTTAAAATTACGATTATTAAAGGGATACTTAAAAGGTTTGTTTACAAAACGCGAGAGTTTAAAGTGTTTTATCTACACACATATCATAAATCCTCTAATATGCGTTCGGAAACCGTAGAAAATGACTCTCATTTCAACATTCAATGAATTTATGGCAATTTTCTTATCTGTGGCTAAGGCTACAGCAGTAATAAAATATTTCATTTAAATCTCATATATGATGTTAAAATATTACGTCAAACAAAACTGTCAAAATTTAAATGTCAAAGTTGACATGTCCCTATTCTAGTATCACTGAAAATTCAAATTCAGTCGATGCGAAATGTCAGCTCGATGTTTTTTCAGTATATATCGCACGAAATTTGAGCTAGAACGACATGATCACATCAGAATAAGGACTCTTTACTTTTTTAAATAACATTCAGGTATCTGTTGCCAGTTCTGATTTCGATATTTCCGCAACCGTGCAAAAAAGGTTGTATTAACACAATTATTGTATTTATTTACTACGGTTTCTGAACCCATCTTAGACTAATTATAATATGTGTGTAGATAAAGTAGTGTATGCAACTGTACATAATTAGGCATTAAAACACTCGTGTGACCTTATTATGAAACTCGCCTTCGGCTCGTTTCATAAAACACACTCGTGTTTTAATGCCCCTCATTATGTACCAGTTGCATAAACTACTAATATTACCATGTATATTTGTTTTTATGAGTTTCCGATATTTCGACACTGTTGCAAGCGCCATTATCAGTAATTCTAATGAAAGTGACTATGTGAGTTTTAAATCTTTTATTGTCCTTCTTTACTTAGGCGACTTCCTGACTTGGCGGGGCGGGATCGATATGTGACATTTTCTTCTTTGACGTAAACTTACTGACGTCGCAAAGATTCTCACTTGACATTAATACTGTCAGTATTACGTTTGCGCAGTAGTAATATCATGCGCAGAAGCGGAGTAGTACCGCTTTCGCATCGTCCCGCTACCGCGCATCCCGCGCCAGTCAGGAAGCACTCATTTAAATGTAGGGGCGCAGTAAAAAATGGCACCGAGTCGAATGACAGCTAACACTGACATTTGACACTTTTCTCATATCGTACATACCGACAAATCAGGAAGTCGCCTTAGTCGCAATTCAGTTAATATGATGGTATTTTAACTAATCTAAACCCAGCCAAGAGGAAACATACCTAATAAAACTATTGGTCAATAATCTAATTTTGTCCTAAAGTAGCATTCCCGAAGAGTGTTGCATTTTTCTGGTGCACGAAAGACATAAGCGTGTCTATTACACGGGGGATATGGTTTAAAAAAAAATCCAAAATCCAAATTTCCAAATTTTACACGGTTGTACGAGACGCGCTGGACAGGAACCGGTGGCGTAATATCATCCGTTCCAGATGCAACCCTGATGCTGACCACGATCCTCAGATATGAGGGACCGACCAGAGAGAGAGGGAGAGATGGTTTAAAAAATCGATTACCTAATCCCATTAGCAAGCCGCAAGCAAAAATTCATGATCATGCCCAATTTATTCACAATGCAGGTGAATTTTACGGATACCTAACCCTTATCGCGCTCCATTATCCCAAAGGATCCGGTAGTCCCGAGTCACATATCATCACTTAATAACCGGGAAGCTAATCCGTGAAACAAAGGCCCTCTTCACGTAAGCGATGGAGGGTTAAATGGTGTGAAAACGGCGTTTCACACTCATGAACAGTGATGTATATGGCCTATAAATATAGAAGAACTTGTGTACGCGAGTGTCCGAGAAAACGGTGAATGATACCCTAGAAACTGGTCTAACAATTTTCGACTCTATTTTATTTATACTTTAAGGTTCAAAATAAGTAGACCATTGTTTTATCTGGGTGTACGAACCTAATTACGTGATGCAAGAAATCTTTTTGTTTCATTGCAATCACGGAGAAAAATGTTTCGTAATTTAAAGTTTCCTATTATCTGTGTTGGATTGTGTGAAAAAATATAACTACTAGAAAGGTTTCCTTCCAATCCCAGGGTTATTATTTATCGTATGGCATTTATTTCGAACCGTGAGATCTTCGAGAAGACAATACGGTTGCCAGTTTTTGTTGCACTTTTAAAACTACCCAGGGGTCACGTGTAGGGTAGCGGTGGGTACTTTCCCTATGGACGTGGTGCAACTTCGACCCCCCTTTGTCAAGTGAGTGGGCAACTTGACTTTTAGAAGTTCTCAAGCCGCCCGAAGGCCTCGAACTTGGCTTACTGACTGCTGTCATAGACAGCAGCCGGGATCAACGGCTTAACGTGCCTTCCAAAGCACGGGAGCGCTCAGTTAGTAACCATCAAAGCGGTCACCCATCCATGTATTGACCCCGCCCGACATTGCTTAACCTTGCATACCGGTTGCGGCACGCAGGCGCCGCTGGGCCACGAGCGCTCCAGGGTGAAACTAAACCTTATATTGTGATTAGGCTTGTCAAGTAGCCCAATGATTGAATATAATATATTAAAAAAAGAACAAAAACTTGTCTGACTTCTTTTTACAAACTCAAATGAAATTCGAGCGAAGATCGTGATGGAGCGGCTAAGTTTTAAACTTATACAGTGAGCGATGAACTAAAGTCACATAAATCATAAAGTTAATCTGGACGGAATCTGCACAAACCGGCTTCTCCCGCATTCAGTGGGTCTATGTTCGTTGGAGAATTGATATTGGTAAGACATTAGATATTAATTTATTTATAGTAGGGGCACAGAATAAGTAATAGTACAAGTAGGGGCAAATCTTCTCAATAATGGATCCCGAACGCTTAAATATATGTTGCACATCCGAATCAATTTCAGATTTCAAAGTTTGAACTTGTTTTTTTGTCTTATAAGTTATTTTCACGCAGTCGCAGTTTTTTTATACTATGACGTTTGAAAATAAGCTTACGGTCTACCGGATGGTACGCAGTTATAGGCAAGCTTTTGACTTCAAGAATCCTAAGATACAGAATTCAAAGGTCGTGTTAATCCCAGCCATGGCGAATATTTTTTCATATGTTAAGGCCATTCGGGAGTCTAGGATGGTGGCGTGATAGCGTGATAAACAAGAAAATAAAGCACTGACAATCTTTGATACTCAATAGACATATCGCCTGAATTCGGGGCGTGTTGCGAACGCAACCCTTTTTAACACGCTTTTATTAGGTCGACATGTATGTAACTATGTAATGGAATCTAAGGTTACTAATTTAACGATCTTTCAAGCATCGTAGCGTCATGAAAATTGGCAGCTGTATGTAGTTCTGATGACAATACAATAATATGGTATTGTCGAACTGATCTGATGATGGAGCCGGAAGATATGAACTGGAACTCCATGATGGAGCATCGTATCATAGCTGTGTTTGGATTTGTTAGAAAAGTCTTGTAATAAACTTTGACCACGATTAGGTTTCAAGGTCTGATAGGTCGACCTGTATGTAACTAACTATGTAATGGAATCTAAGGTAACTAATTTAACCTTTTTCCAAGAATCGTAGCGTCATGAAAATTGGCAGCTGTATGTAGTTCTGATGACAATACAATAATATGGTACTGTCGAACTGATCTGATGATGGAACCGGAAGATATGAACTGGAACTTCATGATGGAACATCGTATCATAGCTGTGTTTGGATTTGTTAGAAAAGTCTTGTAATTAACTTTGACCACGATTAGGTTTCAAGGTCTGATGATGAAGCCGGAAGATAGGCACTGGCATTCCATGATGGAATATCGTATCATAGTCGTGTTTGCACTTGTTAGAAAGGTCACGTAATGGACTTTGAACACGATCAGGTTTCAATTAACACGCAAAGCGTGTTTTTCTATTGTTTTTAAACTTATAATTTATTTACTATATTATTACTTCAAGTTACCATGCAGTAGCAAAACGCGCCCGTCGGGCACAGTTAGTGTAAGAGCGGCTTTTTTAAAGTCATCAATAGGAACGCTTCACGTACTCTTTATCCCTACCATTGTAACATACGTTAACTCAAATCTTGCTCGTCATTACGCATTACCTACTTTTTGTCAACACACCGCTTCTGCATATCTCCCTTGGCCAATCTCTCTGTAAACCAGTACCTATTGAAAATTACACTACAGTCTACTATACATCAAAGTTTTATTTGAGTCGTCGAGTTCCACCACCATCGGCACCGGCGGCTACAGGGCGGTTGACCATTTTCATATCATCTTCGGGCTTGTATCTGTGGATGTTACTAATATGTAATTTTTGCATTTAATGGAATTTAATTTAAATTTGTTCTAATGACTTTTTCCTTCCTGAGTGCGAATTTTTGTAAAAATTCTTATAGTGTATAAATAAATAATTTTACAAGCGAGGACATTTGTGCGACATCAGTAACCACAAGTCAAAGAGCAAAATATCATTTACCGATTCCGCTCTGCCAAGTCAGGAACTCTCCAAGTACGCAGACCGGCACTATAAGGTGGTCGCTAACCGACGAAATTACCCCATTCTTTGAAACATAATTTTAGCTTTATATTTGACATTTGCATAAATCTATTGTTTTCTCATAATTACAGGCAGGTGGGAAGGAAACATTTGTATGGTAAGTAGCAAGAGCTCAAGGACGCAGAGTCAATTTCATGGAGATTAAGGCCAGGTTGATACTAAAGCTTGGTTTTATGTAACTTTGAGAATTTAATTATATTTACGATGAAACTCAAACTACGAGTAGTATGCGACGTTTCTATTGCAGTAAATAAAGTAGGTACTGAACTATTATGCTTATGGACTATTATGTTTTTCTTTGAGAGTGTTTTTTTACAATAACGGTGGCATTTAAGCTTTCCTGTTTGATAATAAGCTGACACCTTAGCCTATAAATGCTTGCAACTGCTGAAGAATCACTCCAGAAGAGCGATGCCGAGTCTTTATTGGCTTGAGAGTTCGTTGTGTTGAGAGCTAAATACATATGCAGGTCCCTCAATACATCTGCTAGTGTCCTCACTCTCCATTGGGAACACGACACAACATACCTACAGATAAATTAACTTTTTTTTATGCCACGACGGTGGCATACAATTATACGGTCCACCTGATGGTAAGATGACACCGCAGGCTGTCTTAACTAATGGTGCTTTTATGTCTGCGGTCTTCTGTAAAGTGATATTGCTTCTCCAGTTGGGCTGTTCTAAATATGAGGCAAATGACAATCCAATGTAACTCACCTTTTAATTTTTTTTTTATAGTAGCTCGAAAATACTTCGTCAAAGGTGTTTCGCGTTTGCAATTTTCCTACAGCAATCTTTCTCGTATAAAACACTTTGTCAAAGATATCAAAGGGACAAAGAAATATCAGCAAAAGACGCAAAAATTGTATCCGAGCTAGCGATTCAATGGGAGATAGCCATGAAAGGGCAGTTGTGTTCACGACATGTGTTCACTCGTTAACCCACTCGGCTAGTGTAACTTGACCCCACAGCAGAATAAAACCCTTTTTAATACTAGTAGGTCTGTGAGCTGTACGCGTACACTTATCCAAAAATAAATCAACAAAATATTCTATATGATTCTCGAAAACCAAATCACCAGAATCGGTTGAGAAAAACAACCTATAGAGGAGAACGGCCGAAAATCCGCCGAACATATGAAATTTTTGCCAAGCTGAAACGGAGACCTTCGATCGCTTCGCTCGCTCGGTCAATGAACACTTCCAGTGTATTGCTGCTCTCATCTGGTGAAAGCATTATATGCGCAATACATAGACTCATACATTGAAACAACACTATATAAGGCGTTCATTTTCACAATATTTTGCTCTAGATCTACATTGTTGCAATATTAATTTTCTTCAACTACAACACCAATAAATTCCTTAAACCAATAAATTCTGTCTGTGTATAGAAGTTAGGTACGTGCCTATGGGCACGTGGCTACATTGCCCGGAGAACCGATGTGGTGGGGCCAGCTAGTTCTCGAGTCGCGATCGAGCCACGTACAGGACTACGCAGCGTTGGAGGTGAGCGGAAATCTAACCTAATCTAACATACAAAATACTAAATCGTACTGACTGAAATAATAACTTTGCTAATGTCCATGTACAACTAACTCGCAAAGTCAGTATTTCACTCAGTACGTTTAGTTTTCCTGTCTACCGGTTTATTATTTCTCTAATTTATGTGTGATTTTGAATACGATAAAATATATAACTGCGTCATTTATTTTTATAAATTTTAGAATATTGTACCAGTATGCATTGCATTGCGAATACCAGCCATCCCTAACGGAATAGAGAGGCGTTTTTCCCAAAGTGCCTCTAATGAGGCTATGTCGGTTTGGCCCATTAGGCGGAGTTTTCCCGCTTCGGCAAATATTGACTGGAATATCTTTGTAGAAAGCGAACGGGGTCTAATGGTGACATCAAACTTGGGGAATGGGGAACAATGTAACGATGCTAATGTTTACTATTGTACCTTCCCAACGAGAGTCTCTGTGTGCTGTAGAGCTCACAATGAAATGGACGAATATATATTGCGGAACGGAAAATAGTATATTATATAATTTAAAAAAAATCGTCAAAAAAACTATGTAATTATTGAACGTGCTCACAAAATTGCATGAAAATCAGTTGCAAAATACGACGATGAACAGCCGTACATCCGCCGGAAAGACTTACGAAAGCATTTTTACTCACGCTTTACTCGTATGTATCTATATCAAAACAACATAATTATGTACTTTTCTACAGGACTTTAATAGTACATTACTTACCAAGGGCGATAAAACAAAGAATGTCTCAGATCGCAGGTATTTTACGCCCGAGCCGAAGGCAAGAGCGATAAATATGCGATCTGAGGCTTTCTTTATTATCGCCCGTGGTAAGTACAAAATTTTATGTCACCCCCTGGCCAGGAAGTGGGGTTTTTCGCGCGCGGAACGTGCGATAATGGTCACTTTATGGCCAGGTGTGACATAAATTTTTTTTTGGCAGTACTAAAACTTCTAGAGTTTTCCCTAATAAAAAAACCTTTTTATTAAATGCAGGTGCACGACAATACGTTCATTTATATAATGATTTTTCTTTTTAATTTTATTAGATGCTGGCCAAGAGCAATCGCATGATTGAAAATGTGATTGCTCTTGACGGTGAAGCGAGCTCATCGAAGATGCCTATTCACTCGTGCCTTAATAACTCTATGCATGCATGCTTTTGCTTGAGAATGATGATTAAAGTTTTCAGAATTACGGCGAGAAGTCAACTTTTCTCAAATATGACTATAAGGGTCGGTTGCACCAAACCGTCTGTAATCGTAACCGGTGTTCGTCAAATCTGATTGTATGGAAAGTTTGACAAGTTTCTATGGGATGACAGCTGCCGGCGCCATATTTGACGATGACCGGCCTGTGTTCGTATGTTGGTGCAACCGACCCTTAATGAATGGCGATTTTCAAAACCTAGATCAGGTGTAGGGAACGCGGCAGGTTCAATTACACCACGAAGGTTTCCCAACCTACACGAATTGTTTCTGTCGTTTTGTCATTGCTTAGAGACTTGACTTATGACAGCACGTCATGCATAAAACTGTTACAATTTAATTCTCGTTTATTGTGTATTTCTCCAGTTGTAAATATTCAAGCCGAATATAGATAATTGTTTGTAAAGATCTGCTTTTCCTTTGCTAATTGCTACACAGGCATTGATCAAAGATTGTATTTATTAAGGTGGCCTGGACACTCACGCAGAAAGAAGAGAGCAAGCACTTAGTGGCAGAGCGGAATATCTGGCGGAAGATTCTGGGACCAACCAGGAGTGAGGACAGGAACTGGAGGCGGAGGAAGAATAGGGAACTTGAAGAGCTGATGGCCATGCCGAACATAATTGGCGAAGTCAAGGCGACGCGACTGCGCTGGCTTGGCCACCTGGAGAGGATGGGGGATGATCGTGCAGTGAAGAAGGCGAATGTGGGGCGGCCCAGTGGAAAACGTCCGGTTGGTCGTCCCAGATACCGCTGGAATGACGAAGCCCTCAAAAACCTAGCCAACCTCGGTATACCCAACTGGCGTGAGGTGGCACACAACAGGGAAGAGTGGCGTTCTTTTGTGTCAGAGGCCAAGATCCTCTTTGGGTCGTCTAGCCAGCGTAGTAAGTAAGGTGTTCGTTAAAAAAATATTTATCAGAAAAAATACCAATTCATATAGGATTTTTACCATTGCTCAGCCTGTAATCCTAAGGGCAGGGGCAGTACGATATGAGAAAAGTGTCAAATGTCAGTGCCAGCTGTCAGTCGATGCGATTCTATTTTTTACTACGCCCCTACATTTAAATGAGTGCTTCCTGACTGGCGCGGGATGCGCGGTAGCGGGACGATGCGAAGGCGGTACTGCTCCGCTTCTGCGCATGATATTAATACTGCGCAAACGTAATACTGGCAGTATTATGTCAAGTGAGAATCTTTGCGACGTCAGTAATTTTACGTCAAAGAAGAAAATGTCACATATCGATCCCGCCCCGCCAAGTCAGGAAGTCGCCTAAGTTAGCGAAACCGGCCCTAATTCTCACACGTTCCAGTAAACTCCAAATTTTGTTTTACAGCATCGCGGCCGCTGTAGCGAAAATGATAATGGCACAGTTGAAAATAAAAGGGAAGTAAATGCGAAAAGGCCTGGCATCTATTTGGAAGCAATTTGGATTTTGTTTTAAGCTCTGTATTGCGATTAGCGGGACGAATCTCGGATCAGTTGTTTTTGTATTAGACGCTTTGGAATTTTTTTTAATAGGGGGAAGTTGGTTTTGCATTTTGGCTTATTTTTTAATACAAAATTTACAAATAGTCGTAATTTGGCCTATACAAAGCAACGTTGTCTACTTAGATTACATACTGTTCGAAAATAGGTACTTATTTTTTTTCTCAAAAATGGCCGGTAATACCAGAATACCAGACAATATGATCATTACTTGACTTTGACGACCGCTTTAGCTTAGTTGGTAGTGACCCTGCCTACGAAGCTGGAGGTCCCGGGTTCGAATCCCGGCCGGGGCATTTATTTGTGTGATGAGCACGAATATTTGTTCTCGGGTCTTGGATGTTTTCTATGTATTTAAGTATCTATTTATATCTATATAAGTATGTATATCGTCGCTTAGTACCCATAGTACAAGCTTGGCTTAGTTTGGGACTAGGTTGATTTGTGTAAGATTGTCCACGAATATTTATTTATTACTAGCAACATAAAAGGTTAATTGTATAGTCAGATACCAAATCATCTTTTATTAGCCAGACTATTTGTGTTTACTCTACTTCATTATATATAATACATATGAATAGTTAACATATTCCCTCTTGTAAGCAATATATATGGATTGTGTAGCAAAATGTTTCCATACAAAAAGCGGCAACGTTTTCCACCCCCTAATCCTGAACCGATTTGCATAATTTTTGGAAATGTTGTAAGTATAATTAAATACTAGGTTTATACGTTTTGATTTTTGGAAATATTGTATACAATTGAAAACATGGACCCTTAAAGTTTTGATTTTTTGACACGAAAACAATGTCCTGGTTGTTTGCTATTATTTCATAAAATAGAAATAATTATGAACAGAACCAAAACGTTACGTTAAGGATGTAAGGACTCGATCAAGGCCAATATTGTCTCATTTGATAAAGATTAAGGGGTTGCCACCCGAAGCACTAATTCTGCGAGAAATTAGGCGACGGAGACGACTGTTTCTATCGCACGCAAGAATATTCCGGAATACCCGTTCTCGCTCGCACGATAGGTTCACAATATATAGTCTTAAATTTCAGAATTCAGCGTACCTCGTATAATGCATACAAAAGCGTATTTAACTTGTGTAATCTAGATTTTAGACAACTTATGTATAAACGGGCTTCATTCCCAAGACGAAACATGAGACGGTTTAATTAGTTATCAAAATATTATATATCTATTTACTTGTTTAATGGTAGCTAGTATGGTTTTGTATAAGCAGTATGTATTGGGGGAGGGGCATGGTATACACTTGTCGATGCGAAAGTAGAAAGAGATGGATAGTTTATTTTTAGGGCTACAACATCGGAAGTGAGCACGCCAACAACCAACATATTAATTTTGTATTAAGCAGTAACGCCTTCCGGTCCGTGGTCGCCACTCGAGAACCTTTCGGCCCCAACGGCCATCGGTTCTACGTGCAATGTGCCCCGCCCACTGCCACTTAAGTTTAGCGATTCGAAAGGCTATATCGGTTACTTTGGTTCTGCTACGGATGGCCTCATTTCTGATGCGATCACGCAGAGAAACTCCCAGCATAGCCCTCTCCATTGCCCTCTGAGTGACTTTGAGCCTTCTTATGAGGCCCATGGTGAGCGACCACGTTTCCGTACTATATGTCATCACTGGCAACACACACTGGTCAAAGACTCTCGTCTTGAGACACTGCGGAATATTGGACGAAAAGATATGCCGTAGCTTCCCGAACGCTGCCCAGCCGAGTCGGAGGCGCAGCGTGGGTAGACCCCCCACAAGGTGGACTGATGACCTGGTAAAGGTCGCGGGAGTCCGCTGGATGCGGGTGGCGCAAGACCGGTCATTGTGGCACTCTTTGGGGGAGGCCTATGTCCAGCAGTGGACGTCTTCCGGCTGATATGATAATGATGATGAAGCAGTAACGCTGCTAACGCAAACTACAAATTTTAGAAATAAAGGAAAAATTGAAAATGAATGAAGGAAGGAATGAAGGTAGGATTGACGAATTTCAAGCCGGGTAGTAATCGCACCTATAGCTCAGTTGGCTAGAGCGACTGGCCGCGAGTGCCGGGAGGTCGCAGGCTCGAATTCTGCTCGGTGCCTAAGTTTTTCAATTTTTCCTTTATTTCTAAAATTTGTAACCAACATATTGATAAAGAAGGAAAAGAAAAGAAAAATCATTTATTCGTGAACACAAAACAACAAAAGATCACAATATGCAGCAAATGGCCCCAAATCAGCATAGTGCCAGCCATTGGCTAGCGCTGGTCTTCCATTGGAACCACGAAACACAAAAATACAAAAGTAACTGACAAAAAACTTATTTTTTTAACAAATATAAAAAAAAATTAATCGACCAAACAGTTTTTTTTTCGGACTTTAATCATGTCGGTATTCGATATGGCGAGTAACATTTACGACGAGTCTGTCTTATGGCGCTGTATGTATAGCAGCTAATACGATCCTACTTTATGTCCAATTTTATTTGGTCGTGTTTACGCTTGTATTTTGTTTCTCTTTCGGGACTCAAGTAGCATCTGTAGTTAAATAAACGAAGCACTAGGCTGGTACATGATCGCGTTTACGTTCAAAATAAAGCCTTCGGCCCTCTCGCACTCACATAATAATATTTGCTAGTAAATGACGGATGTTGACCCTCTTGTACAGCGCGCCGCGCAGGAACCGGCTGCGTTAAACGGGATACCTAATTATGAAAACAGGGGTGCTACCGCGAACCACAAACGAAGGATACCCTTTGCTACACCCCAACCGTTTTCCGTCTCTGTCGCAATTACATACAGACTTGCAAGTGCGACAGAGAGGGAAAATTCGTTTGCGGTTCGCGGTAGCACCCCTGTTAGTAGCTCCTAAGATGATAATATCTCATATTGCCAGTATAATGTACGATTCTCATCATATTGTTGCGACGGAGGGGTATAAACAGTTCGGTTGTCATGGAGATAACAAGTCATCAAGGGATTCGAATATTCGCCGACTCTACTAACAGTCCCCGTGGCCCAGTGGTATTGGCAGGGTGCAAAGCGGGTGGAGGGGGTAGCCTAAACGATCACAGCGCTCACTACGGTTAAAATTTACATTTCGTTGTTGTAGACCGCGGGCCAGAAGGTTAAAATCGTCAGTCATTTCCTCTCGCACGAAAACTTGTACAGTGATTAAGAAAGATGAATAAAAAATTGCTGTGGACGTCTGCCACGATTCCGTTGGTGGGTTGAGGAGCAGCAGCCTCCCAAAGACGTAAAAAAAAAATTAAATTCAGTCATTTCCTCTCGACTGAAACTAGGTTTAAATGATAGTTAAGAAAATACCTTAACGAAAAAAAATCGTCTGCCACTTGTAGGGCGGTGGAATACCCGTCTGCCAAGCACGTGAACATGTAAAAAAAAAAATTCAGTCATTTCCTCTCGCATGAAATTTTGTCAGATGATAGTTTATGAACTATTATGAAGAAATAAATTCGTCTGCCACTTGTATCGCGGTGGAAAACCCGTCTGCCAAGGGCCTAAACATTGTATGGGGTGAAAAGGAAAAAACAATGCACATCGGCGTTTGGGGTATCTATGGATAGATATTTGAAAATGATATAGGGGTTTTTAAAAAACTTTTCCATTTTAATCAACCGTTGGTGAGATATTCGCTGTGAAAGTCGTAAAAAGTGCATCCCCCCTCTTTAATTTTGAAACTGCGAGGTCAAAAATTCTGAAAAAAATTGGGAGGGTGTAAATAAATAAAGACTTTCAAAAATATTCGGTTCGAATAAATTACGTCAAATGGTTTTTGAATAAACGCTGAAAAACTGTCTTGTCCAAACTAAACGCGTTAAGCGACGTGTGTTTCCCATAAAGATACGACCTTTTTTGCTACAATTTATTGGATATCGGTTTAAAATATTCGGTTTGAATAAATTACGTCAAACGGTTTTTGAATAAACGCTGAAAAACTGTCTTGCCCAAACAAAACGACTTAAGTGACGTGAGTTTCCTATGAAGACACGACCTGAGGCATGTCGAATAACTTTCAAGCAGTCCTAGAGTGCGTCTGGGATTACGCACAATGAAGGTTTCCGTACCGACACGTACTAGTTCACATTTTAAACCACTATTCAATAAATCGTAGCAAAAATGGTCGTATCTGTATGGGGAAACTCACGTCGCTTAAGTCGTTTTGTTTGAACAAGACAGTTTTTCAGCGTTTATTCAAAAACCGTTTGACGTAGTTTATTCAAACCGAATATTTTTGAGTCTTTATTTATTTACACCCTCCCAATTGTTTTTGAATTTTTGATCTCACAGTTTAGAAATTAAAGAGGGGGATGAACTTTTTACGACTTTCACGGCGAATATTTCACCAACGGTTGAATTAAATGGAAAAGTTTTTTAGAAACCCCTATATCATTTTTAAAGACCTATCCATAGATACCCCACACGCCGATGTACATTGTTTTTTTCTTTTCATCCCATACAATGTTTAGGCCCTTGGCAGACGGGTTTTCCACCGCGATACAAGTGGCAGACGAATTTATTTCTTCATAATAGGCCATAAACTATCATCTGACAAAATTTCATGCGAGAGGAAATGACTGAATTTAATTATTTTTTACATGTTCACGTGCTTGGCAGACGGGTATTCCACCGCCCTACAAGTGGCAGACGATTTTTTTTCGTTAAGGTATTTTCTTAACTAAGTATCATTTAAACCTAGTTTCAATCGAGAGGAAATGACTGAGTTTAATTATTTTTTTTACGTCTTTGGGAGGCTGCGGCTTCTCAACCCACAGTAATTTTTTATTCATCTATCTTAACCACTCTATGTAGTTTTCATGCGAGAGGAGATTGGTAATCGTGACCTGTCGTTGGCCCGCGGTCTATTGACTTGAGCTGTCAAATCCATATTGCAGTAAAGATAAATTTAATATGGCTCTAGTAAAATGTGTTATTGTGAATTGTAAAAACACCACAGAATAGCGACTGTAAATTTTACCAGTTTTCAAGACCGTGGTGGAAACGAGACCAAAGAAATAAGTGGATAATTGCCGTAAGAAAAAAAAGTAAGTCACCTAACCTGAAAACAACAATTTTAATGTTATTGGCAATAATGTTACAGACTACCATCGTCCAATATTGTCTAATATAGTAAAATAACACAAGATTTCATTAATTTTTTTCACAATATTTACTTATTTCTCGCTTGACAGCTATGACAAAGTGTCCATAATGGCCACCTGTCCCTGGCGCTGTCGTCGTGCACGGTCCCAATAGCGCATTGGGAACAGAGTCATTGTGACCCGGTTCGAATCCCGTCGGCGATGCACTTTTTGTAAGTTATTTCAAAATGTTAAGTGATAATTTTAATTAGGCTGAGTAGCATGGAAGGTTCTAGAAGAAGTGGCTGAATAGAAAATTCCATGCTATAGAAAATTAAACGACAAATGTATGGGATTGGAACGTTCGAGAATCGACGTTAAGGCACAGGTTTCGGGAATGGTGAACGCTACTCGAAACAGATGAATAACGAAAAGACAACCGTAATGACTATCGAAATGAAGATCGAAATTATCGTCTAGAATGTTCGATAGGGGTATATAAAGGGAACAAGGTCCCGGCGCAGGGCAGTATTAAAATGAGTGAATACCGGAGCGGAACGGAGAGAAATAGTGGTACAGTGGAAAAGTGAAGTGATAGTAGTGAGTACAGTGAGGTGTTAGTAGTGCTAGTGAAGTGAAGTATACTGTGTCAGTACTAGCAGGCGCGGACTCTAAGGACTTGTGCAAGTAAGTCGAGTCAGTGTACTAGTACGTGTAGACTCAGTGAACTTATCCGGCGTTTTCTAAGTCGCTAAATAAACCATAGTTGCGCCTAACTGGTGTTTCTCTATCCCGTACCCCACGCTCGTAACAATATGATGGCTGGAGATGACGCATCTTACTAGATTCAAAGGAATTTGAACCTTCTGCTCGTACAGAAGATGAATGTCATATTAAATTTATGCTCGGGCTATGGTCGCGAAGAGCCGACCGGGCGCGCGCCGGCTCCAGCCGTTTGGTGAAAATACATACGTATATAAGTAAAACAAGGCTTTAATTTGAATAGACGTTTATTACTTACATTTCTTGGAATTTGTAATAATTTACATAAAATATCTGCTCTAAATCGTGTATTTGTCTTCAAATTATTTAATACAGTTTATTAACGACACGATATAAACTATTCTTCAGTACCTCCATAATTAATACCATAATTTATTTAGGTTAATCCCTTTCAAATAGGTACCGATCGCATTACAAGATATGTTTAAGATATGAAGCGAGCGCGGTAACATAAACCTATCATTGGTCCTCCAATTATGACGTCATCGTTCACACAACATGATAGTTTTCACCTTGAAAGCTGCCGCTCCCAAAGGTCGCCTTAACTTAGCCATCAGAGAGCAATTTGTTTTCAATGTACTTCATGGATATTTATATCGTGTCAATTAAATTACCCATTAGGTAATTCTTCATATTAAAACAAGGCAATAACATTTTCACGTAAACTGCCTCTGTATATACAAGCGGCAAGCGTCTAACTTACAAGAGTATTTTCTATAACAAATACCAGGGAGTAAGGAGTTATAAGAGTCTTTTTTATGTTTTTTTTAATAGCCTATTATGTGTCCCACTGCTGGGCAAAGGCCTCTCCCCATGTTGTCCAGACGTCCCTGTCCAGAGCCTCTTCCTCCCAGTTGGAGACAAATACGTCCAGATCATCCCGCCATCTCCGTCTGGGCCTGCCCCGTCTGCGTCGCCCCTCATGTGGCACCCACTTGGTAGCTGCATTAGCCCACCTATCCGGGTGCATGCGACAGACGTGGCCGGCCCATAAATAATCGTTCCTTCTAAATAGCCGCAGCACTCTACAAAACAGCGAACCAAAAAGTATCTTTCTAATTAAAATGAATGAATGAATGAGAATGCCATTTGGCATTAAGCCCGCCATTTGTACAATTCTGTGTATTTTGTGCAATAAAGTTTAAATAAATAAATAAAACATTTAGAGATAGATGGGTAGTCCATCTCGTACGTGAGGTAGCTCGCGTGCGGTCTTATATGATTGCTTTGCAGACCCCATTCAAATAACAAGCGTCGAATACTCGTAGACCCGGTTTTGGCGTTGGCGTCAAAAACGACACGGAATTTTGTACCGGGGTAGCCTTTCACAATAATGTTGCCGCGAGTTATGAGCGCCAATAAAGAACAAATGTTTTAAAATAGCGGTTTGTCCCATTCGTAAATGGGAGAAGCTATAGTGAAATAACACAAATAAGTAAAATAATGAATAGTATCACTATGACGTGAGAGTGGCCGCCACTTATGAATTTATTCTTTTTTGGTGTGGCTTTTACAAAGGCTCGTCGAACGTTCGCTCAGTGCTTCTAGTGCGTAGCGGTCTTTAACATTTCAGTTGAGTTTTTAACTAACTCAACGTTGTACTCATATAGGACTAAAACAACGCCATCTTGTGAATTTTACAATTTCAATTTTTTTTCTTCAAAGTTTTTTAAATTAATGACATCATTATAACTCTTTACTCTCTGCAAAAGCTAACAACTTATTATAGATATATACAGTTTCAAACATTTACAGATATACGAACAATATTTACAGTTTCATAACAACATGAAGCCTTTATGACTTTGTATCATCAATGTACAGTTAGCAAAGTAAGACTATGCATATAAAATTTTTCGCTACATAACATCAGTGTACCTACATCCGTCGAAAGAAATGCACTGTTTTTATTTTGATCAACGTGTTTATTCCGATAGAATAAGACTAAAATCAATTAACGGAACCGGTGTAACTCTTTAATCATCCTCCTAGCGTTATCTCAGTACAGTTGCATCCTGAAGGATGCCTGGGGTCCGCTACCTAATCCCAAGATTTGGCGTAGGCACTAGTTTTTACGGAAGCGACTGCCATCTGACCTTTCAACCCCGAGGGGAAACTAGACCTTATTGGGATTAGGCTTTGTCAAGTGTCTTTAATATTGAAAGTTATTTCGCAGAGCGTAGCGTAGCAAGGTTGCCAGGTTGATTCAGTCACTCTCAATTCTCACAAAATTTTCTAAGAGTGACGCCCTGTGTTGATTGATGACGGAGTGGGCCAAACAAGCGAAAGTCTCATGTCAGTGCACTTCCTTGATTAAAAAGGCTATCAGAGTAATTACGCTCAAGAAGTTTAGATACACACTGGAGGTTGCGTGCCGAACATTCGTTTGAACTTGCATCTTTTTCATTCTTATACATCTCTTTCATTCTAATACATTAGAATGAAAGAGATAACATACTTACACTCTTATCTAGGCATGACCCAACTGACAAGTAACCCGATCGTAACCAGGCGGGCGTCTCAGGAACGAGGTAACTGACCTCGGTGCGGGGGGATAATACATTAGAATGAAAGAGATACCTACAAGTTAACGGTGACGTCATATGTGTCATATTTTCTAGCTTCAAACGAATGTTCGGCACGCAACCTCCAGAATGTATCTAAGCTGATTTGTCGGTGCGGATGCGGTACGATATGAGAAAACTGTCAAATTTCAGTGTCAACTGTCAGTCAACTCAGTACTACTTTTTAGTGCGCCCCTACATTTAAATGAGTGCTTCCTGACTGGCGCGGGATGCGGGAAAGCGTCACGATACGAAGGCAGCACTGCTCCGCTTCTGCGAATCTTTTTTTTTATCTTTTTCTTTCTTTGTGATCTTTGCGACGTCAGTAAGTTTACGTCAAAGAAGAAAGTGTCACATATCGATCCCGCCCCGCCAAGTCAGGAAGTCGCCTTAACATCTTGATTACGCGTAACGTCACGTTAGTGCTGCCTTCCGTTCCGACTAACAAAACTGAACAGTGACCTCGCAGAGTAGCATTAACTCGCAGGACTGCAGTTGCCTGGTCACTGTGTTTGGAAATCACTACATGTGGTGGTCAGACCGAATGTAAGCTAGCGTCAGTGTCACTCTCCGCCCCCCCGAGCAGCAAGGTCGACTCGCAGGGCGCGGGGGTCCCCGGGGGAGCGTCTTTCAACAGTCACAGCTCGATGGCCGCCGCCCCCTTCCAGGTAACGCCGGCTCGGAGGAGGTGATATAGCCGGAGGACGCACCAGATGCACAAGCACTGCACAAAAAAAAACACTATTATGGCTTACACCAAGAAAAAAACTGGCCAAGTGCGAGTCGGACTCGTGCACGAAGCCATTATTTATAAAAAACGGCAAAAAAATCATGTCTATTGTATGGGAGCCCCCTTAAATATTTCTTTTATTCTGTTTTTTAGTATTAGCTGTTAGCCGCTATGGCAACATGAATACATCATCTGTGAAAATTTCAACTGTCTAATTATCACGGTTCATGAGTCACAGCCTGGTGACAGACGGACAGACGGACGGACAGCGGTGTCTTAGTAATTGGGTCCCGTTTTACCCTTTAGGTACGGAACCCTAAAAAGATAGAAAGAGCAATACAAACACCTCAGTGAAGATTGTTGATAAAACCATGCACAATAAGTTAGCACACGATCACACACACACACAAACTAAACCATTTGACGACCGCTTTAGCTTAGTTGGTAGTGACCCTGCCTACAAAGCTGGAGGTCCCGGGTTCGAATCCCGGCCGGGGCATTTATTTGTGTGATGAGCACGAATATTTGTTCTTGGGTCTTGGATGTTTTCTATGCATTTAATTATTTATTTATCTATATTAGTATGTATATCGTCGCTTAGTACCCATAGTACAAGCTTTGCTTAGTTTGGGACTAGGTTGATTTGTGTAAGATTGTCCACAAATATTTAAATATTTATTTTAAAAATATATTTTTATTTTCATTGTATTGTGAACGGGAACAACAATATTGTTTATCTACACCCATATACATAGTAAACTGTCCTTAATGTGTTCAAACACCATACGTGAAAACCAGCTTTTTAATATAAACCGCCCCCCGTCTTTGGCTCATTTCATAAAACCACACTGCCTCTGATTATGTAACAGTTGTATAAACTGCTATTTAAATAAAAAAGAAGTGTATTAGCACAGAATAGTATAATAGTATTATATACAGAACGGCCACGAACCCCCCGCACCGAGGTCAGTTACCTCGTCCCTGTGACGCCCGCCTGGTTACGATCGGGTTACTTGTCAATTGGGTCATGCCTAGATAAGGGTGTAAGTATGTAAACTTTTTTGTACTGGCCGCTTGCGACCTGCTAGGAAAAGAATAATAAACAAAACCCTACGCAGCCCGCACACAAAATTGACGCGTGTATCGACAGCGCACGCACACATACTTGGCCACAGCGCTTAGTTTCCTTCGCGTGTCACCCCTGTGGTATTAGTCTACTGAAACTCACGTTTAGTATTATCCTTGGTATTAGGAAAGAAATTTCTGCTTTGCACATGGCGTCGAATTGCTGAAACAAAGGAGAAACCAGATTAAAGCACATCCAGTTTACACAACAATCAACAGTTTCAAAAACCGACTAAGTTTAGTGTACTTCGCACATTGAGGGTTCGCAAAATTAAGTTTATTTTAATAAGGAGAATTAAGGCATCCTAGCGAAAAAGTGCGTGGAACCTTTCTTGTACACAATTTTATGTAGATGGAATTTTATTTAAAATAACTAAACAAAATATAACAATGAAACTAAACTATAACTAAATTAAACCTAACAAGAAAAACTTAAATAATATTAAAACTAGCTAAATCTAAAAACAAAGATCCTAAATTGAAATACCCAGATAATAAAATAATAATACCTACTAAAAATTAAACTCTAAAAAGGGATCCTGTGGCAGGGTACCGAAGACACTGGCAGCGTTTATGTAGATTACTCATATCTAAGAACATTTTTTGCTATAAGCCACCGTTTAAGACTGTTTTACGAAAAATAAAAAATACCTTTACACCCGCCTCTACCCGTTATCTCCACCCCCATCCCCCAGGACTTTTAATATGTTGTTAAGCACATCTTTACCGCCAAGTTGTCCTTCGTTGATTGACCTACATTATACACTAATTCTAAGTTGGAATTATTTGATTCTAAGATTATTCGGCCACGAGGATCTCGTAGAACCGCTACGCCGTAGGCGCGCGGCACGTGCTACGCGTCTACGTGTAACAATGTCTACGAAGGACGTGATCGATGTTCTGTGGATCTCAAAGTTTTGCGGCGACGGCCTACTTTTGGAACAAACTACGGAGCCAACTAATTAGTTGATGTGGGTTTCATCTTATTTTTGCTTATACACAATTGCCTTCAGAACTTCAGATATTATTAATTAAAAGTAAATAAATTCAAGAGAAGCAAATTGTCATCTTGCTCGAGTTTGGAACAGCCCAACAGGAAAGTATCTCCACCTTGCAGAAGACCACAGCCATAATAACATTATTTACTATACAAGTATGTAGCGTTGTGTTCTTGGAGATGAGCAAAGCGACTTTACTGTCCAAGCGTGAAGATTCAAAGTCCAATGACCAGTTTAATAAAATGTCGGACATTTTAAATAATTCCTACTATACCAGAGTTCACTGTGGGACCTAAATATCGTTGCTTTTCTGAAACAACACTGTATCTCAAAAAACGTGTTTTTTCAGGAGAGAGGTTTGAAAGTTTACAGAAGTTACTTTGTAATAACTTTTATTTAAACTAACAAAAAACAAATCCTCTTTTTGTAATACCTTCATTGTTTATTGGAGTATACGACAAACCAAAGAAAACCTACAAAACAAAACAAAAATAGAGTTAAAAATCCAAAATTAGTAACATATTCAGAGTTGTGACTCAATAATTATGGGTTGTTGAAACGTTTTTATAAGCAATAACGTCACAAGACAAAATAATGAAACAGGATGGTTTATTGTTTTGATGAATAACGGCTCATTCGTCTTTAAGACATATTTTTATATAATATGTATTAGCAATACAGGAGTATTACGTGTTATATACCATAAACATTTTTTAACTTTGCATAACAGCGGCTTATTAGGACTTGTGTCAAAAAATATACCTAACTATTATATCGCTAACAATGGGATATTTTTGATTACCTCCACTACTTGGTATTCTTACCAAATTATTTTCTTTACGAAACATTAATGTAGTGATACAGTAGCACAATTAGTCAATTTACGTCAAATTTATATGCGATTGCATCTTATAGCAGCTGAAATTATGTGATAACATTGTTTATCAGCTGAATAAAATCATGCGATGGCATACTTTAGCAGCATTAACATGTTATACCTAGCACTTATAGCATCTGAAATTATCTAATGACATCTTTTTGCATTGTCTTATCTGGCTCTCAATGTATAAAATGTGCATAATATAATCTTACAGCAAAACGTGATTTGATGGTGACGAAAGTGATTAGGTACTAGTACTAGGTACTGTAGGTATTTATGGAAATTAATGCAAAGAGTCCTTTCTTTCTTTACTCTGCTACAGGGACCCCTTGTTGGCGAATCCGTTTTAAAGCAATGACTGTAATTTGCTAAAAAATAGTCATGTTTATTGCATCTCTGTCAAGGTTTTGGATGACAACTTTTTTGTTGTGGTCAGTTTCGTTATTGGGATCTAGGGCGTTGGTAGTATAGGTATCTATATGTTTCTGGACTCGGTCTTTTACCAAGATTTCGATTTATCTGTAGACTTTGGAACCGTGTCCATGTCTGTAACTAAAAATCACTGTAAAGGTTCATCAGTATCATCATCATAATCCTCCTGGCCGATTTCGACCTCGGTGACTAGAAAGAAGAGCCTGGCTAGTGAGAGCGTCGGTCACGAGCTCTCAGGTGACTGAGATATCCTATCTTCTCAGTTAATGTGCGAGCACTCTCCCCAGAAATCGACACCCCTTCGACATAATTATAGTGAATGGCCGCAGGTAGTCGGGCCTTCAAATCCTCACGCTTAGCGTCAAGTTCACTTCGTCTTTATATATGCCTCCATTTTAACCGATCTTGAGCCAAAAACTCCCAGCACGATGGTTCAACATCACGTCTCCGCGTGTGGCGCTACAGCACATCGTTATAATGCCGGAGTTGGCCGCCCTGTTTTTATCTTGCCATCTTGCAGTTCAGAATAAAAGATGTGATCAGCTATTCTGTCTTCAGATATTTGGTAGATGTGACCACACCATCGTAGCTGCCTACGCATTAGATAGGCTTCAATACCGTCGACATTAGCACGGCGTAGAATTTCCGAATTCCTGACACGATCTGACCAGGAAATGTTCATAATGTCACGCAGGCATTTGATATAAAATCTATCCAATACGCGGATGTGCTTGCGGTAGAGACACCAAGTCCAGGTTTCGAAGGCATACAAGAGATTAGGATTATTAGATGTATATGTTAATAAAGTAATAACAGACAGAGCAATGAATAAAAGGAATAAATATTTTTTTGTGGACTATCTTACACAAATCGACCTAGTCCCAAACCAAGCAAAGCTTATACCACGGGTGACGATATACATACTCAATAATACTCATATAAATAAAATAAAAACATACAAAACAATTTTTCGGGTTCATGATACAATTAAATGTCCTGACCGGGACTCGAAACAGGGACCAGCTTTTAGGCAGGGTCACTACATACTAGGCTATTAATAGTGGTCGTCCAATGCATAATGTAGGTGCGCCCCACATGCGGTACAATGACTAATGAAGGCATAAGTCGATAGCACAGTCGTTTAACTGAATGCGGTATAACGACCAGTGAAATAAGGCTGGTCTTTAGTGCCCGCATCAGGGATACGAGAGAGATTTCCGAAATACGTGCCATAGCTCCCTAATGCAGGGAGCCGGGCCCTCTTGATCAATAAAAATGTCTGAAAATGCATCATGATGTATATCGATCAATTCAAAAACCGATAAAAAAGGATCTTTCCTTCACCCCGTATGCGGGTTATATCTACCAATGAAATTGCGCCTGTATATAGATAGTGTTTGCAAGAGTACCCGGAAGAGTAAAAAGGGGTTGAGAGTCTTACTTGTTGTAAGTGTAGTTTAGTGTTACAGGAAGCTTGTTAAAACTGCTGAATATAATATTTTTTTGAACTAAATCATTAAGTTCACCTATTTTACAACAAACAAATTTAATAACAATCCGAACTAATTCAGTTTACTACATGAATACTTAATCCAGTGTTATCAAGTATACAGGCCTATTTCGCTAACAAGACCTTGCTCACATCTACGCTTTTCGTAAACACAAGTGCATTTGCTGATAAGTCCAAATATTTGTACTTACTTTCTCTTGAATAATGGCCCTTCTATAAATATTACATTGTTACACAAATATTTCATGGTGCATTGATGAACTATTTCACAATACGACACTATAGCAGAAAAAAGTAAATGGATGTGTGCGTATTATTTCTCGATGTGCCAGTAGTCAGCAAAATATCTTGGTGTCAACGTGAAAAGCTACGTCTCATCTGGCCTGCGGACGGTCTTGCACAAAAGTGGCATCGCAATTCGACCAATGGCATAACGGCACAATGCTGCCATCTGGCCATTTTTTAACGTAAAACGATGGGTGTTTTATTCACGATAAACTTTTGTGTGTTCCGCGTCCAGTCCTTTACTTAGTTGCAAAACGTAGTATTTCGAGATACTGCGTTGTTTTAGAAAAGCAACGATATGTCGCTTCTGCTGTCAATACAGTGAATCCTCAAATTGTATAAAGGGTCGGCAATGCGCTCGTGACTCCTTTGATTACTATCAGGTGGACCGTAAGCTTGTTTGCCGCCGTCGATGTATAAAAAATATATTATTCCCTTAATTAGAGGAGCATTCAGTTTAAAATTGTATTAACTCTACTTCAATATGTTTGAAGTTATATTCGACGAATTTGTATCAAATTTTTTTTAGTTATCAGAGAACTTTTAAAATCACTTTGACATCTATTGGCAAAACTTTGTAACGTACTAAACTTTACTTGGCTCGGCGCTTTGCGCGTTGTTCGAGTGACGTAAAGGTGACCCTATTCAAAGCCTTTTGTCAATGTTTTAATACATGCCAGCTTTGGAATAGGTACACCAGGCACTCGTTCAACGCGCTAAGGGTGCAATATAACAATGCCTTTCGCATCCTTCTGAAATTACCACGTTTCTGCAGTGCGAAAGGTATGTTTGCCGACGCGAGAGTACCTGACTTCTTTGCCATCCTGAGAGCCAGGTCTGCTGTCTTTAGGGAGAGACTTATAAACTCTAAAAACGAAATTATCTCGTTAGTAGCCAGGGACTATGCCTTCAACAAGCACTGGCGCAAGCTGCACTGGTCTGAGAACGGCAGAGTATAGTTAGAAGTTCTAAATTTTTTTTTTTTTTTTTTTACTTCCATATTGTGTTTTTTTTTCTTGTACTCATTATATTATATTGTATTCTTTATGGGTTTCTTGCCCACGGAATAATAAAAACCAGTGGAAATGGCAAGGGGGCGTGCCGTGCTGTCATAAATATGAGGAGATACGCAGCATTGCTTCAGTTCGCAGCTTTCGCTTGTGCGTGACAGTTGTGTCGCTACCATTACAAAAAAAATCTAAATTGCATGAAAAATGCCATATTGCGCAGTTTTGGAGTACAAAACCGATAGCCGGAGCAAAAACGTTGCCAATGGTGGTGTTTCATACCATCGCTAAGTCTTATTTTATTTTATTTTCAATAATTTCTAATATTCTGTTTTAGGGCATTTTAAGCATATAGACAGCAAACAAACATAAACCTTATCATTAAGCAATAGAGTTGATTTTGCACCATACGTCAAAGTATGCAGCAATCTAGAACATTCGCTACTCAAGTAGTGCGCGAATGATGTCGATAAGTTATCGATATTTGGTGCAAGTTATCTATTATAAAGATTGAAATATAATTCAATGTTTTTTAGGGTTTAAAAGTAAAATAATGTAATTCATTGTAACTAGTGTACGGGGATTAAATAATGTATCTGTATTTCAGAGTAATTGAAATTTTTGCACTGATATTATTGATTTTCATCAAAATCGTTAGAGCCGTTTCCGTGATCCCCGAAATATATATTAGAATTGAAGAAGAAAGAAGAAGAAGAAAAACAATTTATTCCGTAAAGCACACACAACCGGACTTAATACCTATACAGTATAAGATATGCTCGTTTAAATATATAAGATACAATATAAGTCAGAAATATATTGACAGAAGTAATTTTTTTTAAAACGAATATACGACATTAATGTATTTTTTCGTTATTTTAGACTAAATTAGAATACATTTTGGACTTAAGAGGAGGGGTAGGGCAAGCTCTCTCCATACAAACTTTGTGCAGGATTTACTTCGTTTGTGTTTGCATTAAAGTTATAATTTTTGGTCAGTATGCTTATTCTTCTGATAGCTATTTCGTGATGTAAATTTTTTAATTTTGATTTTTTTTGAAGTATTTGAAAGTTTTCACATCACGATCTTCGCATATCTAATATTTACAACAAAAAAAATTTTATATTTGTTAGTGCCAAAACCGACGAATAAAACGTGAACAAAGTTTGTATGGGGAAGGCCTTGCCCTACTCTGCGCCTTAATTAAATGCCAAATGCCAAAATGCCAATACCTATTCTTATTTTTAGGGTTCCGTACCCAAAGGGTAACACGGGACCCTATTAGATACTAAGACTCCGTTGTCCGACTGTCACCAGGCTGTATTTCATGAACCGTGATAGTTAAACAGTTGAAATTTTCACAGTTGAGTATTTTTGTTGCCGCTGTAACAAAAACTAAATAACAGAAAAAAATATATTTAAGGGGGGTTTTCATAAAACAGACACGTTTTTTTGCAGTTTTTAGGGTTCCGTACCCGAAGGGTCAAAAAGGGAACCCTATTGGTGACGCCCAGGCGTCCGCCCGTCCGTCCGTCCGTCGTCTGTCACAAAATTTTGTTCCTAAGAATTTTTTAACTTCCGGTTGACCTATGCACTTAAAATTTGGTGATAATGTTTATTATTACGTTTATTTTACCAACAAATACTGATATATTGATAAATCACTTTTTTGTGGTCGGTTCGGAACCCTTAATGTGCGAAGTCCGACTCGCACTTGGCCGGTTTTGTATATATTTTTTATGTGTGCGTGTGTGGTAAAATAAAGGCTTAATAATCTATATATTACACTTGCTACATTATTATTACCTACATTATTATTTATTGAATGCTACCAGATATCTGATACTAGATAATGACCAAAGTTATTAAGTCCTTCTTAAATAAAAATGTTTTCGTACATTAATATTACAATATCGATAACGTGGAAGTGAAGTATAGCACATCACTCAAAGTGCTCTATCGGCGAGTAGCCGAACTAGGGTATGTACTCTTATAGTTTATCTCTTAGCAGTTCAGCTATTGGACGCTAGATGGCAGAGCTTTGAAGGCGCAAAAGAATTTCAATCATTTCGCATCCACTTAAAGTTTAAATTAAGTGAAAGCTCCGTTGTTCATAGCACCTTTTTAAATAAAATACTACGACCAATCACTTTCAAGATTTCAATGTGTTTAGCATTATTATAGTGTGAGTTTTAGCGACACCGGTCTCGATACTAATCGCGACTTATGCCATTTCCACTGGTTTTTATTATTCCGTGTTCTTGCCTGTCAAATAAATGAATTTATTTATTTATTATTATTTATTTATTTACTTACGTGTAAACTTTGTAATTAGCCTTATTAGTTTAATCTTAAATGACGCGAGAAGCCTGTTTATTTTGGTTTTCGTCCACATTTAAAACCACTTTTTTCTTTACTTTCATTTGCATTGTTTAGACTGCCCATATAAAAAATAACTGTGGTAGCTTACAATATACTTACATATGCGAAGAAGACAGCGTGGCGATCACATTGAAACTTACAAGATTCTGCATGACTATTATGACTTACCTGACTTAAAGAATTTGTTTACAATGAGTAAGAATCATCATCTGAGAGGCCACAGCTTAAAGATTACTCGGGGATCCAGCACAAGCAATCCTAGGAAGCACTTTTTATCAAATCGCGTAGTACGTGAGTGGAATAAACTACCAGAGTCAGTGATAAGTGCCTCTTTAGCGAACAGTTTCAAAAATAGACTAGATAAACATTTTAAACACAAAACCACAGGACAATAAAAAAAAAGTGCAGTGATATACACGCATCAGCTTGTAGCTGCTAATGTATAATAAGTAATAATAATAATATCATCATCATCAGCCTATATATGTCCCACTGCTGGGCACAGGCCTCCTCTCATAGATGAGAGGGATTGGGCAGTAGTCCCCACGCTGGCCCAGAGCGAGTTGGGGACTTCACATACAACTTTGAATTTCTTCGCGGATGTATGCAGGTTTCCTCACGATGTTTTCCTTCACCGAAAAGCTAACGGTAAATATCAAATGATATTCCGTAAATAAGTTCCGAAAAACTCATTGGTACGAGCTGGGATTCGAACCCACGACCGCCGCTTGACAGCCGCATGCTTGAACCACTGGGCTACCGTAGCTAAGCTAAGAATAATCTATATATGTAAAGTTGATGGGTGACTGATTAATCACCGCCCCGCCGAAACTGCCAGTCCTAGAAATTTGAAATTTACACTATAGTTAGGTTATATAACGGAGGCAAGGGATAAGACGGGATTTTTGGAAATTCCACCCCTAAGGGGGTAAAACAGGGGTGCAAAGTTTGTATGGGGGGCAATAATTTTTTAAAGGTATAGACTTGAAACTTTGTACAAAGACTCCTTAAAATAAGACAATGTAAGTGATATCTGCGTTTTTAAAATTTTCGTCTCCGAAGGGGTTGAAAATAGGGGTGAAATATTGTATGGGGAGCAATTTTTTTTTTAAGTGAGTGTCTTCAAGCTTTGTGTGAAAGTTCCTTATAATAATACAAAAAAAGTAATTTCAGCGTTTTTCGAAATTCATCCCCTAAGAGGATTAAAAAGGGGTTCAAAGTTTGTATGGGGAGCAAATTTGTTTTTAAGTGAGGTACTTCAAATTTCTTACAGAGACTCTCTGTTTAAATAAAACAAAACTAATTTCTGCGTTTTTTGAAATTCAGCCCCTAAAGGGGTTAAAAAGGGATTCAAAGTTTATATTGGAAGCAAAAATTTTTTGAGTAAAGGACTTAAAATTTCTTACAGTAACTGTTTAAATTAAATACTACAAAGCTAATTTCAGCGTTTTTTTTTTAATTCATCCCCTCAAGGGGTTAAAAAGGGGTTCAAAGTTTGTATGGGGAGCAACATTTTTTTAATAGAGAGACTTCAAATTTTTTACAGAGTCTCTGTTTAAATACAACAAAACAAATTTCGGCGTTTTTTTTAATTCATCCCCTCAATGGGTTAAAAAGGGGTTCAAAGTTTGTATGGGGAGCAACATTATTTTAATTGAGAGACTTTCATTTCACAAAAAGACTTTAAATGATTTCAGGATTTGTGGATTTGGATAGATGTTTGAAACGAAATTTCTACAGGTCCATAATTAAATACGTACAGTAACGAAGAGAAAACGACAAGATACGTGTCAACACACACAAAAAATAGCCTAAGTAAATGAGAGTTTTTAACCGATAAGTATATAGGTACCTAAAGGGATTTTTAGAGGGGTTGAGAATTTGGGTTGACCGATTTATATCTGTACAGCATACTAATAATTTGGTCTCACCGGGTAAAAAAATACCACAATTATTATACCGTTTCCTGGATATTAAGATGTTTTAACTAAAAACCGAGCTCTACGCAGACGAAGTTGCGGGCAACAGCTAGTAATATATAAACGTATATTTGCTATAGAATTCCATTGCATTAGTGTGAAAGTCGAATATTCAATGGAATAGGAGCATTTAAAATAGTAGTTTATGCAACTGGTACTTAATGAGGGGCATTAAAACACGAGTGTGTTTTATGAAACGAGCCGAAGGCGAGTTTCATAATAAGGTCACACGAGTGTTTTAATGCCTAATTATGTACAGTTGCATACATTACTTTATCTACACACATATTATAACTACTCTAAGATGGGTTCAGAAACCGTAGTAAATAAATACAATAATTGTGTTAATACAACCTTTTTTGCACGGTTGCGGAAATATCGAAATCAGAACTGGCAACCGATACCTGAATGTTATTTTAAAAAGTAAAGAGTCCCTATTCTGATGTGATCATGTCGTTCTAGCTCAAATTTCGTGCGATATATACTAAAAAAACATCGAGCTGACATTTCGCATCAACTGAATTTGAATTTTCAGTGATACTAGAATAGGGACATGTCAACTTTGACATTTAAATTTTGACATTTTTTGGTCGATGTTTAATATTTTAACATTATATATGAGTTTAAATTTAAAAATTATATTACTGCTGTAGCCTTAGCCACAGATAAGAAAATTGCCATAAATTCATTGAATGTTGAAATGAGAGTCATTTTCTACGGTTTCCGAACGCATATTAGAGGATTTATGATATGTGTGTAGATAAATAAGTTTTAACTATTTGGACCACCAAGATGTTTATTCTTTGAAAATTTTAGGACTGTAGCTCCAACCGTTGGTATGTTAATTTGTGTGACAGACGACGGACGGACAGACGGACGGATGGACGGACGTATGCGTGAGTGAAAGCAATAGGGCACCGTTTTGAAAAATCTAAAAATTTTGCCCAATCAGACGTTTTTTTTTCAATAAAATAATGCAGTAGATGTAAGTTTGTCAATTTGATCCGTTGCCGTGCGAAGCCGGGGCGGGTCGCTAGTAATTTATATAAGTTAAAACAGTTGAAACATTGGAATTTCTATAACATTCTATATCGTACTACTTTATATGTTTCGAGTTTACGGTCATTTATCTTGCCACAGACAAACGATTCCTTGTCTTGCGACCTTAATCGAATGATCCTTATTATTCCTAGTTTATTCAAGATTTATGTGCACCTTACCCGCGTAGAGCGTGGCTTTTGGACAGGCGTATCTGTGCTAAAACATAGAATTTAGCCGTAAACATTTCCATAAGTTTGTTATAAATATTTTAACAAGTTTTTAGATGTGGCCTGTTTGTAAAATTAATACTATATTTTCGGATCCTCTAAACGCCAACGCCAGAGCAGCAAAAGTTTTACAATCAGCTAAGGAGCAACTAAAATGGTCGCCGCTGAAATGAAAAACGAGAAACATTGTATAAATTTATTTTGATCTATGTAAGTTCAATTACTGTACACATGTTTTTTAAAAAGGTCTATGATACTGAAATAAATTTACTTGTGTTATACTATATTTTCTTAAATATAATAGGAATTTAATCAAATCAGCAACTTTATTAGAAAAGGGATTTTTTTCTGTGAGTATAGTTACATTTCGCGGGGAAATTGCAACAAGTCACTTCGCGACTTATCTTCAATTCTTAAACCGTCCATTTTCCTAAATAACTGATTGGTAGTTTGACAATGTTATAATAGCATAAGCAGCTTACATGGAAGTCGTGAAAATACGAGTATAACGAGTAGTATTCGAGAATGAAAATAACAGTTTATAAACAGAAACTTTCTTCCCAACATTTAAACATGAAATGTTAATAAATTTAGTTAGGTAAACTTAATTAAGATATTTATGTCTATGTCTATACTTCTTTATCTGTGCATGTGGTGATCTTCTATAAGTGATAAGGCGCTTAAGGCGACTTCCTGACTTGGCGGGGCGAGATCGATATGTGACATTTTCTTCTTTGACGTAAACTTACTGACGTCGCAAAGATTCCCACTTGATATAATACTGTCAGTATTACGTTTGCGCAGAAGTAATATCATGCGCAGAAGCGAAGCAGTACCGCCTTCACATCGTCCCGCTACCGCGCATCCCGCGCCAGTCAGGAAGCACTAATTTAAATGTAGGGGCGTAGTAAAAAATGGTATCGCGTCGACTGACAGCTGACGCTGACATTTGACACTTTTCTCATATCGTACTGCCTCCGCACCGACAAATCAGGAAGTCGCCTAACTGTTAAATGGAAATGTAATTACGAATATGTATCAGTGTACTTATTGTTGAAGGTCCAAATAAATAAAATAAAATAAATAACTGAATTTCTCTAGCACGTCACTGACATTTTTATCTCTGACAGAGCAAGACGCCTTGCCATGTGACATCGAATCCAATCCTTATTTTCCCATTTTATTCGAAATTTATGCGCACCCTAGCAGTGGGCGTGGCTTGCGGACCGGCGTGCCCCTGTCTACGATAATACGGCCAATTTGTCTTCTGTTAAGTGGAGCTAGAGAGATGTCAGTGGCATTGTAGTACCGAATGAATTTAGAGGATGCATAAACTTAACAATGGTGAGCCAAATGGCGACGGTATATTTAACAAATACAAATAATTCGGTTTAAGGCAATTTTAAGCAAAGGTGATGGTATACTCAGCATGTTATGCATGTGTAAAGCTTTGAATCATTATCATCGTCATCATCATTATGAGCCGAAAAACGTCCACTGCTGGACATGGGCCTCCCCCAAAGAGTGCCACAATAATCGGTCCCGCGCCACCCGCATCCAGCGGACTCCTGCGATCTTTACCAGGTCATCAGTCCATCCTGTGGGGGGTCTATCCACGCTGCACCTTCCCGCTTTAAACACCCGTCCCTTAAGCTTTGAAGAGCCGCTTATATAATCATGAATCAAATATTTAGTATGCAAATCTGTAATGGATAATGCCAGTTCGACGACCGCTTTAGCTTAGTTGGTAGTGACCCTGCCTACGAAGCTGGAGGTCCCGGGTTCGAATCCCGGCCGGGGCATTTATTTGTGTGATGTTCTTGGGTATTGGATGTTTTCTATGTATTTAAGTATTTATTTATCTATATCTTATATCTTTAAACGAGCAATTCTTGTATATTTATTTATTTATTTATATGTATATATATTTATTTTGGGGATCTCGGAAACGGCTCTAACGATTTTGATGAAATTTGGTATGTGGGGGTTTTCGGGGACGAGCAATCGATCTAGCTTAGTCTTATATTTGAGAAAATGCGTGTTTTCGAGTTTTCATGTTTTTAAATTTGTTCGTGATTGATATTTACAATGGCTGCTGACGTACGGAAAATTAGTGTCAGAAGAACCAGTATAAGCCTGACCTACGAATATGCACATAGCTGTCACGAATCTCAGGGTCGAGATATATAAGGACGTATGGTGAGGCGAGTTTATATTTTGTTATTTGTAGCATTTATAAAGAATGACACATGACAACGACTTACGAGGTTCACGTTCAAGGGGCTGACACGCATTGCTAGAGAAAGATAGTCTTATTGCGATTCCTATAAGAGGAAATAGAAAAAGGCTGAGAGAGAGAGGGGGGAGATGTTTTGTCCCTATCACCGACCGGACGTTTTTTCATGGTCGGGTTACAGGCAAATGCAAATTTCCATAAGCAATACATTGGACATGCAAACCGGACTAATTGCGTAGTACAAATTTTATATGAATATGAGCAAAAGTATGAGAAAGAAATAGCCCCGGTCGCTCGTTGGCGCATCTATAACTACAGAGTATATATTATATCTATGGGCACGTTCTGCGGTGTCAAATAATCTCAATGAATCAAAAAGTTTAGATACCTACCTACATCCTGGAGGTTGCGTGCCGAACATTCGTTTGAAGCCAGAAAATATGACTTTGAATGACGTCACTGTTATATTTAATCTCTTTCATTAGATCCATCTTATATTAGAATGAAAGAGATGCATTATAACGTGACGTCATTCAAAGCCATATTTTCTTGCTTCAAACGAATGTTCGGCACGCAACCCTAAGCTTCTTGCAATGAGTATTAAAATCGTTCTTATATGCTTACAATTTTGTCTCGTTCCACCGCATAGCTGCGTCCTTTTCTCGCACCATCATAGCCCATTATGTGGTCGGGTTTCACGTTTATTTATGTTTATTTTGATTTTTTTAGTTTATTTTGATCGCGGTTTAAAAAAAAATGTATTTTGAATCTCGATGAAGAAATTGTTATCATTTTATTTCGCACTGACATTTATTTACTGAATGCGTTATTAAAACAGATCGGAGAAGGAATTAGTCGAGTAGCCAGGAATTCAATAATAATGTTTATTTAAAATGTGTACCTATATGCAAGTGTCGTGAGGACTTTAAAATGCCTAGGAAGCCTTTGAGAAAAACGTTTAATGTACGCATCCAAGGCAGACCTGAGGAAAAACATTTGTGTTGTTGTTGTGTATTTGTCCTTAGTTGTCCTTTATTGCCCTTCGGCCCTAAACTTCGAGTGTACGCGTGAGGTCGGCCTTATTGCTCACCTTTGGTCCTTCGGCCCTCAGGTTCCGCGTGTACGCGAGTGTACGCGTGAGCTTGGCCTTCAGGCCTCGCTTAGCTTTACCTACCGCTCACCTTCGGGCCTTCGGCTCTCAGGTTCGAGTGTCCGCGTGAGCCCGGCTTTCGACCTCGCTAAACCTCACCGCTCACCTTCGGGCCTTCGGCCCTCAGGTTCGATTGTAACAATGATAGTAATAGTGAGTGTCTGCGTGGGCTCGCCCTTCTGGCTGCAAGCGGCTCTCCGGCTCGCGTGGAGAGCGCGCCCTAAGGGACGCTTCGGGCCTTCGGGCCTGCGAGGCATACATGGGGCACATGAATAGTTGGGCAACCCTTTCCTCCCGTATCGGTCTCGCAAAAAATACTGGGGGGAGGGGATGCTTGGGCACTCGGGATGGGGCTCCGGGCCTTTGGCCCTCCGCCGAGCTTGGCCTGCGGCCTCGCAGCCTGAAGCTCGCCCTTCGGGCTCGCGAAACCTTGTATATTTATATAGAATTTTCGGTTGTTTGGTACTCCCGCAGCTCGGCCTTCGGCCTCGCCAAACATTTGAGAGGAGGGGGGGGGACGCACCTGACCACTTGAACGCCTGCGGCCTGGCGGCCTGAAGCTCGCCCTTCGGCCCTCAGGTTCGATTGTAACAATGATAGGAATAGTGAGTGTTTGCGTGGGCTCGCCCTTCGGGCCGCAAGCGGCTCTCGGGCTCGGGCTCGGGCTCGCGCTCTGATGGGACACGACTCGGCCTTGGGCCTCGCGAAGCCTTGCCTCTCACCTTCAGGCCTTCGGCCCTCAGGTTCGCTTGTAAGATACAGGGGTCATATGAATAGTTAGGCAACCCTTTCCTCCCGTATCGATCTCGCAAAAATTACTTGGGGGGGGGGACGCTTGGGCACTCGGGTTGGGGTTCCGGGACTTTGGCCCTCGACCCAGCTCGGTCTGCGGCCTCGCAGCCTGAAGCTCGCCCTTCGGGCTCGCGAAACCTTGTATTTATATAGGATTTTCGGTGGGTTGGTACTCCCGCGGCTCGGCCTTCGGCCTCGCCATACATTTGAGGGAGGGGCGCGCACCTGACCACTTGAATGCCTGCAGCCTGGCGGCCTGAAGCTCGCCCTTCGGGCTCGCAAAAATTACTCAAAAGTTGTTTTGCCCCCTGAGTCCCCGCATGCTAAATCTCAACGCGCTAGGACCATTTTGAAATTTTTGCCAAAAAATAATCGCCAAAAAAAGTCACCTCACCAAATGGCTTGCAGTTCTCTATGACATTTGGTCGAGCATCCCCCCACCTACCGTTTAGCCAGGCCGTTGGCCAACTTTTTGGTTTTCAATCAATCAATCAATTATTTATTTTACATTAAAACATGGTGTACATTAGAAGATATAAAAGAGGTATTCAGAGGTTTTCAGAGGTATTTCTCTGGTAGTCACGGAGCCACCCCCTACACTTTTCCCAGACATCGTATAAGACCTGAGGGACCTCACTAGGAGAACAATTGGGTCATAAATACTTGCAAAAAACAAAAGTCGTCTCTCCTGTGGTCAATAGTTAACGGCTTATGAGCATGTGAGTTATTTTTTTATTACGTAGATTTATAGAACCGGAAGACGCCGTTTATGCGGGTTACTAGACCAATCCAAAATTAAGCTTTGTAGCCCTTAACTTTTGATATGTCACAGGAAAGACGCGAACCTAAATCTGTTTATGACCCAATTATATCAATAGAAATGTGTCGGGTTGCAGTTTTATATAGGTCTGTTTATCTAATTAATATCTTTATTTAGATCTTTGTAGAGCTATAGTCTGCCTGGTTTACGGGAAAACACCGAGCAAGGCTCGGTCTCCCAGGTACTAAGTATGTATATCGTCGCTTAGTACCCATAGTACAAGCTTTGCTTAGTTTGGGACTAGGTTGATTTGTGTAAGCTTGTCCACAAATATTTATTTATTATTTATAGATATATATATATATATGGTTGCACCAAGGCCATAAACCTTTAAAATAGGTACAGAATTGTACTTTTATTTGCTAAACAGCCACAGTCCATTCACCAAGTACCGCACTAGCCATTATTTATTGACAGCACATTTCAATTCCGCTCGAATAGGTTAAAGTATTTCCATTAAATTGATAGGAACGTACGCTGATTTGATTTATAATGTAGGCCTCCAGAGGCGGACCCAGCTCGGGAGTAATCTTCCGGTTCTTGCTTTAGCTTCATATTATAATATTCTAGTTATTATATTTTATTCTACTAGATTTAGCCCGCAACTTCGTCCGCGTTGAACTCGTCCGCGCCGCTACCCTACACGTGCAATAACGAGCAATTCTTGTATATTTATTTATTTCGAGGATCTCGGAAACGGCTCTAACGATTTTGAAGAAATTTGGTATGTGGGGATTTTTGGGGACGATCAATCGATCTAGCTAGGTCTCATGCCCGGGAAAACGCCGAGCTAAGCTCGGCCGCCCAGATATTAATACTAAAAGTGCAACAAACTGGCAAAAGATTTTCGAAGATCTGACGTTGCGGAATAAAATGTTGCCATCATTAAGATTTAATAAACCTAAGTTTTATTTGTCATTTGTGTCATTTTGACATTTGTGATTGTAAGGGACTAATTATATAATTTAGCTGACAGTTATATAAAATTAAAAAAAATAAGTGAGTTAGGGCATAACATTGACCACTATTCTTGAAACAGCAAAGTTCTTAAATATTAAGTATGCAAAATGCTCTTGGCACGCGAAGAAGAATAACACAATACATTACGTATCGAATTACATTACGTACGTAACGTGTGTGGCATAATGCGGGCCAAGGCCGCTTATTATGTGGTTCAATACCTTTGACCATGAACTCGTAGAATAATAAATAACTTTGACATTGACTAGTTCAAAACGTTCTCTTTCGTTTAACGATTTGTAATTGTCCGTAGTAGTACAGTCAGCAGCAATGGTTGCTACGCGGGCGAGGTGTTCAAAATGATCTTCACACGCTCTTATTCCCTTATAATAAAGATGTGTGAAGATCATTGTGAGCACCTCGCCCGCGTAGCAACCATTGCTACTGACAGTTACAACACGATTAGTTACTAATGATTAATTTTCAACGTGTGGAAAACTTGTTTTTAAACCGCCTTCAAAATAGGGGGTTCTCAGTTTGACCTGTATCTTGTGATTGTCTGAACCGATTTTGATGCGGTTTTCAGAAAATCATTTATTACAATCTGGAGAAGGTTTTAGTGTACAAATTGAAGTCGGTTCCTTTTTAAAAAAGTTATTCAGGGTTTAGAAGCGAATAGTTACGATGTATAAATTATTTCATGGTATACCAAGTGTTATTAATCAAAATTCATGCACTAGAACTATATTTATTTTTTATATTGCTTAAAGAACGTGTATGACTATACAGTGATAATGAGATGCACCCCATTAGGTCTGCCAGAAAAGTAAGTTAGGTTAGTTTAGGAATACGAACGAACCTTGTGATTTTTTTTCTATAAAGAATTCTGTGAAACATAAATACGATGAAACAATGACAATGTCTAGTCAGTTTTGACCCCAAGAATTCTAGGCTGATACGAGTACGTTAATAAAAGTACATTCATGCAAATTCATCGCTCACCGAGGCGGGAGCCGATTTTTATTGCAAACTGCTATTTGAGTCCAATAACTACAGATATAAGGCAGTGTTTATGGCAGTGACCGCAGCAAGGGGCAAGGGCATATTTTTATAATGAATAATCGTTTCTGTGTATTTGAACTTATTGATTCTAATAACTATTATAAATACGAAAGTAAATTTGTCTAGGTTGTTACCTCTTCACACTTAAAACGCTGAATTGATTACGATGAAACTGGGTACGCAGATAATTTCAGACCAGCGCGGTAATCACGTAACGTTTTCGACCGTTAGTACGATAGATTTAAATGTCAAATCCCATACTAAAACTGACATCAAATACGTACCAACGGTAGTACATATCGTTACGTGATTACCCCGCCGGTGAAGTCTTTATGAAACCGGGGGTGAAATTTTGTATGGAATTACGACATAAACGAGTTATAAAGCAGTAACGTTTAAAAGCCAGTATCCTATAATATTATATATGCGAAAGTTTACAGGTTTGGATGTTTGTTACATAATTACGAAATATGTAATGGATTATCATGAAACTTGATATACAAGGAGCCTGGATTAACATATAGGATACTATTTATCCCGGAAGTCATCCCTCGAAGGGATATAATTGGGAGTGGAAGTTTACGCGGACTAGAATCTATATAAGTTTTGCCTGAAACGTATTTTTGGCCATAGCTTCGAGAATTTTGGGAGGATCGAGATGGGAATAACACCATGAGTTGAGGAATTTCTCGAGACACGTGTGAGCGTTTGAATTATGAAAATGAGAAGATAACTTTTTTTGGAATTTTGAGAACTGAAAAAAAGTCGGGTTTTTTGAGGGGTGTTTGTTTACTAAATTATAATATTTCGAAAAAAAACCGACTTAATAAAAAATGAAAAAAATGGTCCTAGTTTAACTACAATATGGAGAAAAAAAATTGAAAATCGGTTTATAATTGTGATCTGTAGGTGGTCCCTTTAGATTTGCTATTGTAGAAATTTTGTACCTATGTATAATTAAAACAAAATTACGTGAATAATTGCGGACCCATGATCCATCATAAATATGGACGAATTATTCTACACATATTTTAATTTCGCAAAAGCTTGATGTTCCAAACAATCAAACCGGTAACTTTTCAGAACTTTGTAACAGATACACAGTAGTGAAAAGTTACTTGTATAGAGCCTACTAGTTTAGATTTGTTTTTTAACAATTGTAATTTTCAGAAAAAATCAAATGGAAAATAAAACTAAGCGAAATTAAATCATTTGCTAAAAAGTGTTCTAGGTACACTTCAGTAAACCAATCCGTTAATCCGTAACCCGTCCGTTAATCTTCCAAGCCCGGAGACATACTCGTAAGAAAACAATGCGATTGTTTTTTTTTTATGTGTAACTAGTTTTTATTTTTGGGACACTTCTACAAATCAATAGTCTATAGTCAAGCGAGTATACTTTCTCTCAAATGGCTACAGTCTAATGGCCCCGCTGCAGACTACAAAACTTTTACATCAAACCAAGACTGCAAGTATCAAGTTTAGACCGAATTCAATTTGGCCCTTTGACTCAAATGCAGCGCTAACACAATCAAACTGAAGCCAAACAACGCTAACTGTGTTTGCAGCCAACAATATACGGATTGTTGGATAAATTGTTACGACACACGAACGGTTTTGTTCTGATTTTCTGGGCGTTTGTCAAGAAAACAGTCTAATATAACATTTTAAACTCTCGCGCTTCGTAAACATACTTAAAAGATCGAACATGACCGGTGCAACCCTTGTCGAAACGTCGGTAAAATAGGTAATACCAGTGGCGGAGCGTCCATACAACTCGATTCCCACCGGTTTGCCTAATTTTCAGCCAAGTCCAGTTCTTTTACTACGGGTCATGAAGAATAAGAAAGGCTATTTATTTCCGGCTTCCCTAAGGCGACTTCCTGATTTGTCGGTGCGGAGGCAGTACGATATCAGAAAAGTGTCAAATGTCAGTGTCAGCTGTCATTCGACTCGGTACCATTTTTTACTGCGCCCCTACATTTAAATGAGTGCTTCCTGACTGGCGCGGGATTCGCGGTAGCGGGACGATGCGAAGGCGGTACTGCTCCGCTTCTGCGCATGATATTACTACTGCGCAAACGTTATACTGACAGTCTTATATGTCAAGAGAGAATCTTTGCGACGTCAGTAAGTTTACGTCAAAGAAGAAAATGTCACACATCGATCCCGCCCCGCCAAGTCAGGAAGTCGCCTAAAAAATATTTTTGACGTGCCGCCGCTGGTAAACACATAACATAAATATCGCGTGAGACCCGTTTAAATCAATCTTTTGAGTAAGAAAACAGTCTAAATCCGCTATTTGACTACATTTTTCTTGTGATGCAATTCGAGCTAGTTTTTAGAGACGATCGAATGTCTGGATAGAAACAACATATAGAGGGCAAATAATGAGCAAAATTTAGGGATAAACCTAGATCGACGCTAGTGACCCTTAAAAAGGCAAAGTTTTCAATTACAAATTGGCACTGGCCAATGATGTCACACGCACAGTATTGAACCAACCGTTGTATGGGAACTAAGTATTTTGTTGTTTCAGTCGTGGAACAAAGCACGACCTACATGCTCTTTCAGCGGAATAGCAAAATAATATTGTTACATTTTTGTTGGTACTTACTCTGTTCACGTGATCTCTGAGGATATTGGAGTAGACCATCGCCATGGCTTCCAGCGCCATGAAGGTCATGCAGCCTACCACCCATGGTACCAGGAACGCCACGTTTTCCTGCAATAGAATCATCATCATCATAATCATCATAGTTGATGAGAGAGATCCAGTTATATAATCACTTCACTAGCTTTTGCCCGAGCCTGTGTCCGCGTAGAAATCGTTCAACGCTTTAGATTTAATTGCTATTCCTTTATTTCAGGCGCTTGGGTGGATTGAGTATGAGATTCGCTGTGGAGGGGCGCGTCGTCGTGGATGGCACGCACAAATAACATCACTCAATTCATTTTTGCGTTGCGACACAATCATAGCTGTCTAAGTTATAGTTTTTTTAAAGTGATATCACTAGCATTAAATTTATTCATCATATTCAATGTTATGTGGGTACAGTAGGTGTATAGGCTATTAATACATTTTTAATTGATGTGCAGGAGGGCAGCGCCATTGTCGAAACCGAGCCATTGTGCCGCGGACACACATACTGCGCCCTTACCATGAGTTTGCAATGTTTGTATGACCGTACTCGCTAGCGACTGCGTAATGGCACGTATTATAGCAAAACTAATGTGGTTGTTACACTATCAGTCAGAAGCAGACACCCAAAATGAGATACCCATTTGCAAATACACAGTTTTTTGTGTATAAAGCATTTGTATTTTGTATTTGATGGTTTCAGGACGGTTTCCGCAGTGCGAGCAAGAAGACACTGCTATTGATTTGAATAGCGATATCCCACTCGCACTGCAAAAACCGCCCTGAAACCGCATCAGGGTGACAACCGCCTTATACTTGCTCCAAACCAGCTCAGTATGGTGCTTAGGGAGCGATTTCAGCATTCAGATTATGGTTTCACTCATGTGTTTTATGCAATGCAAAGAAGCCAACAACTGATGCTATAAATGGAGAGAAAGTAGCATGTGTTAGAGTATTTTCTTTGCTTTAAAAAGTTTCTTAATGTATGGGTGTGAGGCCTGGACGTTGACACTTAAGGAGGAGCACAGCTTGTTAGTAGCAGAACGTAAGGTGTTCCGAAAAATCCTGGGACCAGTTAAAAGAGACGATGGGAGTTGGAGGATCCTTAAAAATGCCGAAACAGAAGAGCTGGTAGCCGAACCAAACATTATAGGTGAATCCAAAGCACATCGTCTTCGCTGGCTTGGCCACCTAGAGAGAATGGGACAAGATCGACAGGTGAAGAGAGCATACTTGGGCCGACCGACCGGACGACGTCCTGTGGGTCGCCCCAAGTATCGCTGGAGTGGAGGGATGTGGTGGAAGCGGACCTGCGTGAGCTCGGAGCTGGTGCAAGCTGGCGAGAAATTGCGCAGGACCGAGCAAAGTGGCGTGCTCTTGTGTCGGAGGCCAAGACTCATTTTGGGTCGTCGTGCCAGCCCAGTTAGTTAGTTAGTTAGTTTGAAAAGTTTTATTACATTCATCGGACACTTGTACATATTGATATATGAAGTGAAGTAAAAGCTTACAATAAAAATTGGAGGATTTGAGGCACTTGATAAAAAAAGGATCGTCCGGATACTCGGAACATGTTCGGGAAAAGGCCCTACTTTAATACGTACATAAAATTTCAATTCCCCAAGGACTCGACCGATATTATTTGAGACAAGCTCTTTATAGACCCGCATAAAATTATGAGAGAAGCTACTGCAACCGAGCAATAGGCACGCGATTTTGAAACTGGCACGTACCCTTTGATTTTTCAAGGAAACACGTACGAAGTATCAATTGAAAAAATTTACGCATTATACAGCCTTGGCCAAAAGTGTTGAGCACCCCTTATTTTCCTTTGTAACTTATAAAAAAACTATTATTTTTTAATTACAAAAATGTACATTGACCTAAAATATGAAAAGGTATACTAAAGAACATCTAGAGAACTTTAGATAATATCATTTCGAAGTAGCTATTGCTAACTGAAGACTAAAAATATACGGGTTTGCAATAAAAGGACAAATTGCATTTTTATCCGTGCAATAATCTTTAACGTCAACGAAAGTAGCTATAGGCCAGTGAAATCTTACAAATAAAAAAGCTAAAATCGCAAAGCGAGATGTAAAGCTGCATTTTTGGTATGTTATTCGCACCCCTTTGGAGTATGAGTGACTACATTTTGCAAGCAAAAAAAAGTTGTGCTACCTGTATGATACGTGAAAAACTGCAAAATTTTCGGACGTTTTTCAGGTATTGTAGTTCAATTCAAAAACTATGGGTTTTTGACATTACTTGTCTATGGCATTTTTAAAGTACATTAAATTTGCAACAATTTGAGCCTACCTACAGCTCCGTATGTCTTATAGTTTTTGAGACATGATGTTTCAAAAATACTGCTTTATTGAGTTTTGCCTATAGTGCGTGTTGTTATGGGTTTCCGTCGAACAAACACTTCACCACCGGCCACCAGCGCCGGCTTTTAGTATGTTATCAGGCATATCTCCTGGACCCCAAAACTGCCGGGAGACAATCTCTCCAAGGTCGCTCTCCCGAGTAATGACGTCATGAAAATTGCCGCCGACACGTTTGGAAAAGTGGCAATCACACCCAACCTATGCAACATACATACACGTGTATGGTATCAAATGAAAGCTGAATAAATATGCCATATCATGTCTAACAATATACTAAAACGCTTGAGCTGGTTCATGGAAAATAGGCGTTTCATCATTTTTTTATCTTATATGGAAAAATGGCTCCGCGCTGTTGGGGTTTTCAGCATTTCTCTCACAGTTTTGGTCATATCCAGAAACAATAAATAGTTATGTAAAGCTGACATACTAGTTACTATTTATGTGCAACATAATTCTCGGGTACCTGTTCTAGTTATTCTGTTAAATCTGGAAACCCGGAAATGTTTTCCTTACTTTTTTATTATTTTGCTTATAGTTTTGAATTGTCTCAATGTATTTAGGTATACGTATTGAAACTTAATTTAGGTATACGTTATGGCATATTTATTCAGCTTTCATTTGATATCATACACGTGTATGTATGTTGCATAGGTTGGGTGTGATTGCCACTTTTCCAAACGTGTCGGCGGCAATTTTCATGACGTCATTACTCGGGAGAGCGACCTTGGAGAGATTGTCTCCCGGCAGTTTTGGGGTCCAGGAGATATGCCTGATAACATACTAAAAGCCGGCACTGGTGGCCGGTGGTGAAGTGTTTGTTCGACGGAAACCCGTAACAACACGCACTATAGGCAAAACTCAATAAAGCAGTATTTTAGAAACATCATGTCTCAAAAACTATAAGACATACGGAGCTGTAGGTAGGCTCAAATTGTTGCAAATTTAATGTACTTTAAAAATGCCATAGACAAGTAATGTCAAAAACCCATAGTTTTTGAATTGAACTACAATACCTGAAAAAAGTCCGAAAATTTTGCAGTTTTTCACGTATCATACAGGTAGCACAACTTTTTTTTGCTTGCAAAATGTAGTCACACATACTCCTAAGGGGTGCGAATAACATACCAAAAATGCAGCTTTACATCTCGCTTTGCGATTTTAATGTACAATTTCACTGCTGTACTAGTTTTTGAAAGATATTTAATTTTCTTTAATAAAAGGATATGAAATGCTTGATTGAAAGTTTAACTTTTATATGGAAAACGTGTGAGTGTTCAACACTTTTGGCCAAGGCTGTATGTATATATGCTAGAATTATACCGTGTTTTACCGGCATGCGGGCTTCCCTTTAATAGTAGTTTATGCAACTGGTACATAATGAGGGGCATTAAAACACGAGTGTGTTTTATGAAACGAGCCGAAGGCGAGTTTCATAATAAGGTCACACGAGTGTTTTAATGCCTAATTATGTACAGTTGCATACATTACTTTATCTACACACATATTATAATTACTCTAAGATGGGTTCAGAAACCGTAGTAAATAAATACAATAATTGTGTTAATACAACCTTTTTTGCACGGTTGCGGAAATATCGAAATCAGAACTGGCAACCGATACCTGAATGTTATTTTAAAAAGTAAAGAGTCCTTATTCTGATGTGATCATGTCGTTCTAGCTCAAATTTCGTGCGATATATACTAAAAAACATCGAGCTGACATTTCGCATCGACTGAATTTGAATTTTCAGTGATACTAGAATAGGGACATGTCAACTTTGACATTTAAATTTTGACAGTTTTGTTTGACGTAATATTTTAACATCATATATGAGATTAAAATGAAATATTTTATTACTGCTGTAGCCTTAGCCACAGATAAGAAAATTGCCATAAATTCATTGAATGTTGAAATGAGAGTCATTTTCTACGGTTTCCGAACGCATATTAGAGGATTTATGATATGTGTGTAGATAAACATAGTTTCTTTACCTAACCATGTCCTTAATTTCATTATAAAATCAAAATTTGGTCTTCTCTTAATTTCTTACAAAATTTAAATAGCAAATGTACTAGCAATGTATAGCAAAGCAAATTGACAACGCAGTACAAAATGACAACCCTTAATGTTTTGAAGAGTTTGAAACATGTCGCTGGGAAAACAATTAATACCTAGGTGCGTTGAGTTTTAACCGTTTAGTAAAATTATAGTCATAACATGTCTCAAGAAAGTTTATTCAAATCTATGTACTCACTTTATAAATCCCGTAAAACAAGATTATGCTCAGCATAATCATGAACATTTGGGTTCCTATTATTGCGAAATATGCTATCTGTACACCTGAAACAAAAGAAACATGATATTAATAACTTGTGTTAAACAATACAATCTTATATAAAAAGGGTAGTCGATATTACATATACATATAGAAATTTACATATAGTGTAAGTACGGTTTCTATTTACATTACCTACATGAATATATTAGCTCTATGTAAGCGCACCCTCTCAAAAAGGAGTGTATAAAAATTGTATGTCACACCTAGCCATAAAGTGGCAATTACCGCACGCTCCGCGCGCGGGAAATCCCACTTCCTGGCCAGGGGGTGACATAAAATTTTGTACTTAACACGGGCGGTAATAAGGAAAGCCTCAGATCGCATATTTATCGCCCTTGCCTTTGGCTCGGGTGTCAAATACCTGCGATCTGGGAAATTCTTTGTTTTACCGCCCTTGTTAAGTAATGTACTATTATGGGTGGACAAAGCGCATAATGTGACATCTCTGGAACTGACCGCTTACCATCAGGCTGGCCAAACAAATTGTCTCATACAAATATTATAATAATAATATGATTATGTAATACTAATACTATTCTGTGATATGATAACAAGTTCCAAAATAAATAAAGATAATATGTGTAATACTCGTACTATGATGATGAGGTACTATGATAATTTATCCGGCACGTGCGTATTGCAAATTACATCTTATTTTCGTGAATATCACACAATATCACATTTCAATTATTAATATTGAAACAGGCTTTTACATATCCCCCCCACCTTTCTTCGTTAAACAGCTTCATAAGACAAAAGGCGTTTAGTTATTGAAGGGTTGGTTACAGTTATGCCTGGTCGGATCTGAGAAGAAAACTTCCTCAAAGACACGAGGCTGAGATGATATGGAAACGTTATTTGCCTTTTAGAAATTAGCTTACCGTTTCAACGTTGCAGTAATGGATACGTATGTACGGATAGGAACGATATCCGCCCGAGGGAATCAGTACAGATACAGTTTCTCTTATTTGTATTTATAAGTGTCTCTGCATTAGTTTATAAATGAAGGAAAAAATTAAAAATTTAGGTTCCGAGCGACCTTCTGGCATTCGCGGCCAGTCACTCTCGCCACTACGGGAGCAATCGAGCTATTTGCAGAGAATGAAAGAAGGTCGCAGGTTAGAATCCTGCTCGGAGGCTAAATTTTTCAATCTTTCCTTTATTTACAAATTTCTATTTTGCGTTAACAGCGTTACTGCTTCATACAAAAATTATTTTTAGTCTCTGTATTTATAAATATACAGGTAAATTACTTTCAAGACATATTTGCATTTGTAGTAGTATTTGTATATTTACAGGGATTCTACATTTAAATTTACACACACTTAAAAAATAATTTACACACATTTAAATTTTATTACATATTATTTTACAAAATGCAAAAACGTCTCGAAAGTAATTTATCTGTAGCTCTAGTATAAGTTTTTTCGAAACATTAACTAATTCGAACGCGTTTGCGTTTTGTCTCAAAATGTATGAAAACGCCCTCACCGACTTTGACTACGCGCGTTCATCGGTTAGCAACAAATGTTATACTCGCTGTTTTAGTTTCCACTAGTGACCACCAGAGGCGCTGTTCACGTTTTCATACCATTTTCATATATTTTGAGACAAAACGCAAACGCGTTCGAATTCGTTAATGTTTCGAAAAAACTTATACTAGAGCTACTGTAGCTACTGTAACGGTATGTCATGCGACTTTCAATCTTAGGCGACTTCCTGACTTGGTGGGGCGAGATATGAGATGAGACATTTTCTTCTTTGACATAAACTTACTGGCATCGCAAAGATTCCCACTTGACAGAATACTGTCAGTATTACATTTGCGCAGTAGTAATATTATGCGCAGAAGCGGACCAGTACTGCCTTCGCATCGTCCCGCTTCCGCGCATCCCGCGCCAGTCAGGAAGCACTCATTTAAATGTAGGGGCGCAGTAAAAAGTAGTACTGAGTTGACTGACAGTTGACACTGACATTTGACAGTTTTCTCATATCGTACCGCCCCCGCACCGATAAATCAGGAAGTCGCCTTAAGGCCACTTGAAAGTCACTGTTTATCTCAGGATTTCGTAATGCTTTTATGAAAGTGACTGCTGTCTGCTCAAGCTTAATCTATACGAATTCATAATAATATGGTTGTCATTACAGCTTTAATATATATATGCAAGAAGGTCGCCTCATTGCTAAGACAAGTGAGAGGAAGTGAGAACCTCCTGAAGATGTTGGAAGGACGGTTAGACAGCCTTATGTTAATGCACTGGGTTGGCATTGTGACAGGGAGAATTAAATAAATAAATAATAATAATAATGATAACACCTCAAGAGAAGGCCTTCAGAAGGCGGTACTCCTGGACACGGCGCGGATAGTCAGGAGGTTCCTCTCTCTGTCGCCCTGACCACCGGTAACTTAGGCCCTGCCTCGCTGCCGGCGGCACTTTACATAGGTTAGGTTTTTATAATGTTTTTTATGTTTTGTAAGTGCATTTTATATTTTACTTTTTATAGAAATATTATATAAATCTAACATAAGTAAGAAAATAAATCAAGAGGAATATAATGATAAGATTTAATATTTGCCTACTAACAACTATTTATGAACTTATGAATTTTTGAGATGTAACTACTAACAAATATGGATTCTTTGAGTCTGAAATAAATGATTTCTTTTTTTTTAAATGGCAAAACTAATCAATGTGTAATAATATTGATGTATTCACTGAGTACTATACTAAATACTATTCCGTCCATATAGTTATACCAGAGACTAGGAATTATATAGACTGCCAATGCCTATACATTGTGGCGTAATTTTAAAATAATGGGCCTGCTGTAGCTAGTTTCACTATGGAGAGATCACTTTACCATTTAATTCGTATGCGACTAAGACCTCTGCTTAAAACATAGCGCCATCTATGATCACAACGTAGAAGCTCCCAACAGATGGCGCTATGTTTTAAGCAGAGGTCTTAGTCGCATACGAATTAAATGGTAAAGTGATCTCTCCATAGTGAAACTAGCTACAGCAGGCCCATTATTTTAAAATTACGCCACAATGTATAGGCATTGGCAGTCTACATAATTCCTAGTCTCTGGTTATACTGAAGTTATTTTCGAAGCGGATTTAAACAAACTTTCATGCTTAGTCAATGCCATCGATATAAATTAGGTGCAGGCATCTACTCGCATGAATTCATTGCATGAAGTCGTTTTGACACCATAGCGGACGCGCGAGACACATTGAAATGCAAATAGGATGCAAAATGACTAACAAAATTGACTCCTGCCAGTAAGCCTCTGGCTTTATATGGAGAGTGCTTCAATTTTAGAAGTGTTCTCGCTATTGTTAAACGATCTGAAAAAGCGTGGAAGATAGCAGAGAGCTTTTGATTTCGTGCGCTAAATTTTGCCGCGTATATCGAAAAACGTTTGCATTTTGCCTTTATTCCGCTGAATTTTTCAACGGTGTTACATCACAGATGACGACCGCTTTAGCTTAGTTGGTAGTGACCCTGCCTGAGAAGCTGGAGGTCCCGGGTTCGAATCCCGGCCGGGGCATTTATTTGTGTGATGAGCACGAATATTTGTTCTTGGGTCTTGGATGTTTTCTATGTATTTAAGTATTTATTTATAATCTATATAAGTATGTATGTATGTAAATACTTTATTGTACACAAGACAAGAGAAAGAAACAATACAGACAAAATAGATTATACATGTACAAAGGCGAACTTAAGTATGTATATCGTCGCTTAGTACCCATACAACCCGTACAAGCTTTGCTTAGTTTAGGACTAGTTCGATTTGTGTAAGATTGTCCACAAATATTTATTTATTTTATTTTATTTATTTAGATACACAAAATTGTACCTACAATATATCATCATTGGCATTGTTCATGTATGATAAGATGATTAAACTGCGTCCGTATTAGAGATGCACTTACGTTACGTTTTATTTATTTTTATTACGTTACGTAAGAGGTTTGTTAGACGGATATAAAGGTACAGTTAGCATCAAAAATGGAGTGAAAGAGGTCACAAATTCCTAATCCCTTGTAATAAAGACTTTTGACTTTTTCGTACTTCATACGCCAAGCTACTTTTGATGCCGACTGTACAGATACTTCAGTAGCTCTAGTATAAGTTTTTTCGAAACATTAACTAATTCGAACGCGTTTGCGTTTTGTCTCAAAATGTATGAAAACGTGAACAGAGCCTCTGGTGGTCACTAGTGGCAACTAAAACAGCGAGTATAACATTTGTTGCTAACCGATGAACGCGCGTATTTCAAACTCGGTGAGAGCGTTTTCATACATTTTGAGACAAAACGCAAACGCGTTCGAATTAGTTAATGTTTCGAAAAAACTTATACTAGAGCTACAGGATTTTATTGCTAATAAAAAGTTAAAAGAAGTTATATTACGTTTTTTGATACAATCGAACTGAACGGCAGAGTACGGAAGGTTACATATTCTAAATATGGGCAGCGCTTAGATAGAATCCGTTATGTACCTATAACTATACTAAAGAGCTAAATGAAGTAAAATACCGAACTAGTAGATATTATGCCAAGGAAACGAGCGTACACAACGCTAACCACGTGGGAATAATGTGGAAATGTGGGAATAAAACGCATCTAAAATAATCCTTCTAAAACACGAAATAAAACATGTCATTACCTTGTGACATGTCTACATTACATAAGGCGACTTCCTGACTTGGCGGGGCGGGATCGATATGTGACATTTTTTTCTTTGACGTAAACTTACTGACGTCGCAAAGATTCCAACTTGACGGAATACTGTCAGTATTACATTTGCGCAGTAGTAATATCATGCGCAGAAGTGGACCAGTACTGCCTTCGTATCGTCCCGCTACCGCGCATCCCGCGCCAGTCAGGAAGCACACATTCAAATGTAGGGGCGTAGTAAAAAGCGGTACTGAGTTGACTGACAGTTGACACTGACATTTGACAGTTTTCTCATATCGTACCTATCGCCTCTGCACCGACAAATCAGGAAGTCGCCTAAGAGCGCTCAGGTGATTTCACACACGTCATCGCGTTTAATGCTTAAACAAATTCGCAGAATTTTCCTCGTATTTTTATACCTACTTTATTTGCCTAGCTTATTCATGGAAATTTTTGACGTGGTGTGGTAATTGTACCAAAGTAAGGTAAGATGGGATTTTTTATATAAGCACAGTCAAAGTATAAAGTAATATCTGTCACTAGAGTGCGTATAGATATTCGATGTAGACTGTACTTGCTCTGTGGATCATTTGTCACTGTAATCCAGCGGTGAGGCACGCGATCTAACAATCTAGAATATTCGAACTCCAGCTCATACTACTAGACTTTTCAAGTGGACTAAATGCCATCATCATCATTTTCAGCCCGTAATCGCCCCCTAATACGTAATCGCCAATTTACGAAGATCGTCGCCATTACACCCCATGATTAAGGCGATATATCGATTGAAAGAGACACCCTTTGTTTTTCGCTCACGACAAAACGGGATGCAACCCTCTCCGAGAATGGCTTTTTAGACAAATCTCGTTAAATATCTGACTGTGTGCAGGTTTATAAATTTCCTCTTGTCAGTACCTAGATGAGGTAAAATACCATCATATTAACTTAATCGTGTCTTTTAATAATGCGTTGTTTTAGTAGGCTGAGCAAAAAAAGGTAAATATAGACTCGACTTTGGATTTATTTACTATTCAGAAAATTTTAAGCAACCATGTTTCGCTATTGTCAGTACCACAATCATATAGTCAAGAATCATATATCTGAAAATCAGCCCCTACTGTTTGCTAGCCTGGGCAGGACAGCGTTTCAAAGTCCCCAAATTTCTCAGAGTAGCGCCTTAAGCACCACGTATTGGTCCGAAACATGTCGAGCGATATTCGACGTTAAAGACGTGAGTGACCCGTTTATTATATTTCAATATGAGACTCACGGGAGTTTTCTATTTCAAATGCTGATGCTTTTAACCTTTCTCTGAAATTTTATATTAAAAACCAGACAAATGTTTGTATTAAAAATACCTCACCTTTTTTGTAGTGCAGCTACAAAAGCTTTTCACCTCTAGTAATAATTAATTAGTAAACGCGCCCTCTCATATATAAAGCAACGCTCCGACAATGGGCGCGCCCGGCTCATAGTAGTCAGCTGCAAAAATATGTACACTAATAGCGTACTCAAAATTAACTTGACACAAGGTGTCACCCGTAGAAATATGGAGTGTTTCAGTATATTAATGCAGAGGTCTAGAAGTTGTCTAGAAGTTAAAATATTTTGATTTAAAATTACGACATAAAAAAAATGAAAAAAGTGATTAAAGATACGATGATATTATCAAAGTTTTAGACAGTTAAATAGCCTTTTTTGATTTTATTGTGCATTGTAGGATTTATGCGAAATAAAAGTCTTCAGCTTGAAAATGGTCTATTTGGAGTGATATGTTTGAAACGATATTTCTTAGTGAAAAAATGAAATACATTTCTAATTTCTGTCAGAATAAGGTCGCAATAGTCATTTTCTAGAAAGTAATAAGGTATGTTGGGATAAGACCGGATCGGGTCAAGATCGGATAATTCAATTTTCTACTAAACTAGAAGAGATTTTCGATTTGACAACACACCTGCCTAGCCCATTTTTGTTACGCCCCATACCTCAATCAGCTGCGTTGATTTAAAGCGACATATAAAATTAGTGTTTTTTTTGTAGTTTTGACAGGAAAACACCGGATTATTTTTTAAACGAACCATACGCGTAACTGCACAGGGTTCATTTTTCAACATAGTCCGATGTTACCCGTTAAGAAAAAGAAGAAGAAGAAGAAGAAAAAACATTTATTTATGACGGAACAAACATAAAAAAGTTACAAAAAAACCGGCCAAGTGCGTGTCGGGCCACGCGCAAGGTAGGGTTCCGTAGTCGTCCACCCGTTACATTATGTAGACTAAAAAGTTCGCAAACTTATATTTACTATGTTTTTCACAGAATTAACAACATTATCTAAGGTATCAATGGAAATTGTTCTAAAGTTTGCTTTTGCAAAGTACATTTCTGAAGTTCGACTATTACTCGTTAACTAGTAATGTCTACTTAGCTGTGATAGTTTTCCTTTTAAATTCATCGTATATCCTACTACCATGATTTTTTTCACATGCCTAGGTGCCACCGTTTAGCTGGCAGGGGGGGGGGGGGGACACTTGACCATAACGAAAATTATCACTTCAAAGCTTAATATCACGCCAACCGATTCTTGAATCAAAAAATACTCTTAGAAACCTTATAATATTTTTAAAAGAGCTATCCAACGATACCCCACACGATGGAGTTTGGAAGAAAAAAAAATTGCTCCACCACTTTACATGTAGGGGAGGTACCCTAAAAAAAAAAATATTTTCAAGATTTTATTCTACCGTTTTGTCGGCGTCATTAATATCTATACTCATGCCAAATTACAGCTTTCTAGTACTAACGAGGTCGGACGGACGGACGGACGGACGGACGGACGGACATGGCGAAACTATAAGGGTTCCTTGTTTACTACGGAACCCTAAAAACGATCAGGTATGTCCGGTCTCCCGATGAAAAAAAAAATCGAATGCTGTCTTTAAACGTATGTTAAATAAAAACGGTTGCATATATGAGGAAATGAAAAATATAGGTAGAAAATATATTTCATACTTATTTATAACAAACAATAAAAATTCAAGGAATCGTTAGATAAGTTAGTAAAAAAAAATTCAGAGTGCTTACCAAAGTATCGAAAATTAGTCCGATCTTATCCCAACATACCTTATTGAGAAAACGTCAAGATAACACAACAATCGAACAGAAAGAGGCCTAAATCGATGAGCCTGTCTTAACTGAAAAGGACCCTTACAAAGCAGCAAGGAATACCTTATTTCGTACGCAAAATAATGTCAAAGGAACAAAATTAAATACTCCAGGAAAAATAATTTTCCACTTTAGAGATAGTTTGAGTCCCGGGGAAGGACATGGAATACTTTTTATCTCGGAAAACATTCCTTATTTGGATGGAAGTTTGTGAGGAAGACCGATTAAGTAGGTAAGCGCCTGAAATAAAAGAATAGTAATTAAATTCTAACGCGATGAACAAATTCTATGCGGACGAAGTCACGGGGAAAAGCTAGTAATCAATAAACATCTACGAGCCCGTATGATCAAAATAATATCGTAGCGAGCTTTAATGAAAACAATGTCGTTGAAAACCAGCAGCATATAGATTTAGACGACGCCACAGTAAATATATTAGATAAGCAGTATCACAACTAGTCCTTAATGGTGTGGATGTGGTCGGTAGTGATATAACCGCTCCGAAAACCGGCTTGTTATCAGGTAGGTATGTTCGTCGAAGAGGCGTGTCAACAACTATCAACCAGCGGAGTATTTTACCAGTTTGTATTGTAAACTTGGGACAGTAAGCTGATAGGGTGATAATTTTGAAGTTTAGTTCTATTTCCTTAACAATAAGTAATAAATACAGTAAATACGCAATGCCATCTGAGGTTTTCTTTATTACCATCCGTAATACAACGTTTTACGTCTCCTCCTGGCCAGGAAGTGATATTTCCCGCACGCCAAGCGAACTTTAATTACCTCTTTCTGGCTACATGTGACGTAATAGTACATTACTTACCAAGGGCGATAAAACAAAGAATGTCAAAGATCGTAGGTATTTTACGCCCGACCCGAAGGCAAGGGCGATAAATATGCGATCTGAGGCTTTCTTTAGTATCGCCCGTGGTAAGTACAACATTTTATGTCACCCCCTGGCCGAAGTGGGTTTTTTCGCGCGCGGAGCGTGCGATAATGGCCACTTTATGGCTAGGTGTGACATAAAATTATTTGAATTTTCACTGACGTTGCGTTGTATAGTATTTACTGCGGCGGCGCGCTGGCGTACCGATAATGAGAATTCTTAGTCCCGTATTTCCGTTGGGTACCGATTCAAGTATTTATTCATTTCCTCCTCCTCCACGATAAAACATAAGACTATTTACTATTATTGGTATATAATCACCGATAATAGTAAATAGTCTTATGTTTTGTCGTCTTATTTTTAAATTCCCTGCGGATCTACCAGATTCTTACACACAGAACTACCTATATATTATAATATTACTAAAAGTATTTTTATGAGTAGTTGCGTTATTCCCAATATACGTTTTACCAGAAATCTTAAGACTGCGTCGTGCAGGGTAAATTATCAGCGCCTGTCAAATTTCTATTTTTTTAAATTATTTTCCCCAGTAACTCACACATACATATTTCACACACACTACTTCATTTTGTTGGCCCGGGTCATTGACTTACATTTTTTTTAATAGGTATTTTCGGTTGTGTACTGCCACCAGTTAATCAGAGTTAAAAACTCCTTAGAGAAATCGAAATTGTCATAACTTGTCACTGTACAATGACAATGCTTTGTCAATTTCTGTAAGGAATACAAAGTTTTGATTTACAATATTTGATGATTTATTAAGGCATGACAAAAATGTAAAAATAAAAGTCAAGTTCTGATCTATCACCAAAACCTTACTTCTGAAAATTGGGATTTGATTTTAGTAAAACGCTCCTAATTATTCATATACAAATAGATTAAAAGTGAGAAAAATTATTGCATTATTTGGCTATTTTTTGTATGGTTTTGGTTTGCGCCGGAATTAATATATAAATATATATATATATATATATATATATATAAATAAATATTTGTGGACAATCTTACACAAATCAACCTAGTCCCAAACTAAGCAAAGCTTGTACTACTATGGGTACTAAGCGACAATATACATACTTTATACATACAGATTTAAATAGATACTTAAATACATAGAAAACATCCAAGACCCAAGAACGAATTCGAACCCCGGATCTCCAGCTTCGTAGGCAGGGTCACTACCAACTAAGCTAAAGCGGCTTTTATAGGTAATGCGAGTTTTAAGCGTAGATGCGGTTGTTTTATTTCGATATATATTATGTAATGAAACTTAATGAAAATTAATGGCAGTATTTTGAAATAAGTTTGTTAAGTATTCTTAAAACCTAATGATAATGAAATAAGTAGGACAAATATGATCAAGTAGGATTTAGTAAATCATTGTCACTATCTGTAATTGGAACTTGGCCGGCCGGACGCGCTATCGTGTGCATGGTTGAATGTACGAGTCCATAGTTATGTTATGACAAATTAGCTCTCATGTTCCTTCTTATAAGAACGATAATTGAATAGAATAATTAGTGGAGTACATTTTACTGAACTTTTAACACTACTTGGACAATGGTTGCGTATAGCTAAATTCATGTACATGCTGCATACATGCTGTAATGTAACAGTTATATATAATACTTATAATATACCCAATTGAAATTGCAATCTTACTATTATTTACTACGTTTACGTAACGTCCAAACAATTATTGCGACGTACTTTTTTTGTTTTTTCAACCTGATTGTGGCCTTATAGGTCGGGCCCAATAAATCGATAGGAGTGCGCGGTTGGAAAGTGGCCTGGGGAAAATCGAGGGGAAACCTCCGACACGACCACGCGGGAGGTTTAAACACTGGGATACTCTAAGAGTTGGCGGTCCAGTGAGATTGGTTACGCGGCTTCTACCGAATCTGAGTTGTGAGTGGAATCGAGCTACTTACTGGGAGTTTTGTCGCTGATTCACTAAACTCTACTAGGCCCGACCTGGGTCGGACTGACTCTACCCGGTGTGACGTACTTACATATATCCAAAGACTACAATGTATATAATAAAGTACGTATATCCGTATATCCAAAATCAAAGCAGTGAACCAAATAATTTCAAACCATAAAAAACAATCAAATAGAAATTAGAAACCGTACTTACAGACCTGCAGAAATAAGTAGGACTACATACATATATTTTGTATAAGACAGATTATACGTCGTCGTTAGAGATATAACTAAGATAAAAAAACACATTTATATTTTCATTCTATAATTAGTATGACCATGCGGCTTCGACAATACAATCTTCTGCTGCTTATTACTTTCTTTGTTGTGTGATACTGCAGATTGATAATCCACGATTCCTGAAGTTATATCACGACATCGGAGATATATTTAGCCATTAAATGTATTCCTATTTGACGAGAAAGCGTGAATATCCACACAAATTTTAATAAGTATTCCAATCCAATCAATCCAATCAGTGGGTTCTTCAATGCTGAGGATCGTGACCGCTATGTCTCTGGCGGAGAGTGCAGATGGCTCGCCAGTGGTTCCGATGATGCGCTGCATGCAGCGCCTAGTGTTCTCGGCGTCCGGCGAATTTGGAGATTTTTCAATCCACCTGGCTGGCCCGAGCTCGTCTATCCTCCACCTTTCCCGTCATCATGAATCGTGATGTACTCGAGGTACGACGCGCGATATGTCCAAAAAATGCCAGTAGATAAGTAAGCGTTGTTGGCAAACTGTCGAGAGGCGTGTGTGTATGCGTATTTGGTGTTCGATATCAACATTAGATACGTAAAATTATTGAAATATAAAGAAAGAAAAATGTACACAAATTTTCATTTGAAGTAAGTGACAAATGTCATTACGTTATAAAGATGTTCCGTCAGGGTGACCATCCATTGAAATTAATTTCCATTGTAATGAAACGCATCGGCAACCTTTTAGCGTCTAGAATGCGTTTTCGGGAAGGAAAACATTATAATTTGAACGCATAAGTAAACTTCCGGGGCCAAACACTGTATGTTCTCTAAAAAATAAAAGGCTAATACCAAAAATTCCATGTTAAAAGGTTCTTAAAACGCCACACGTCAATATTTATTTACCCTACTTCAATTAATACAATCTTTGTGTGTGGTATACATATTGTATTCGTATACGGGCAAAATGTCAAAAACAGAGCTGTCAAAGCGAAAAAAGGAGCATGCGTCTGCTCTCACCGAGGGCCAATGCCCATCTGTCGATTTTTCGAAAGTATGGTGGCAGGGAAAATGTATGGAAAAGTCACTAAAGTTTAGATTTACGTTTGAAATTCTCATTGGTCTTTGCGAGGAAAAATGTGAAAAGTGTGATAACTTATAGTGAATACTTTTGAGATTTGTTTGAGTGTGATTTTGAAACGAAATAATAGATTTTTCAATTCAATTTTGCCTAAACGCCGACACGCGTTCTTCTCATTTTTAGTGCAACTTTACGGTATTGTATTTATTAAAGTGTAATTTATTATAGATTACTAATAGTGATAACTTGTAAACACACTCTTTGTGATAATAATTACGTAATTTTTATATATTTTTGTAGAGAATTGTGACCTCCACAGATTGAGAGGTGACGGCTGTTTTTGCTAAATATGCTCGGCGCCCTCTTAATAAAAGACCGGCATCGTATTTTTGTTATACTAAGACGATGGCAAACAAGCGTACGGTCCAACTGATGGTAAGCGGATACCGCAGCCTATAGACGCTCGCAACTCCAAAAGAGTCACGTGCGCGTTGCCGACCCTTTATACAATTTGAGGATTTTATTTATCGTATGGCATTTATTTCGAATCGTGAGATCTTCGAGAAGACAGTACGGTTGCCAGTTTTTGTCGCACTTTTAGAACCACCCAGGGGTCACGTGTAGGGTAGCGGTGGGTACTTTCCCTACGGAAGTGGTGCAGCTTCGACCCCCCTTTGTCAAGTGAGTGGGCAACTTGACTATTAGAAGTTTTCAAGCCGCCCGAAGGCCTCCAACTTGGCTTAACGACTGCTGCCATAGACAGCAACCGGGATTAACGGCTTAACGTGCCTTCCAAAGCACAGGAGCGCTCAGTTAGTAACCACTCAAAGCGGTCACCCATCCAAGTCCTGACCGCTGCCCACGTTGCTTAACCTTAGATACCGCAAGCGGTACCCGGCGCTGCTGGGCCACGAGCGCTCCTTTTTATCCAAGATACCAAGTTACGATTTTTTTACGGGCCTAGCTGAGTTTCTTTCTGGACTCTTCTCAATCAGGCTATGTTTAGTGAACCAGCGACGAAACTCCCAATAGCACGATTCCAGCGCAAACTCTAAGTATTCTAGTGTGTAAACCGCCCGCGTGGTGATTCCCCTGGAGTTTCCTTAGGCCACTTTCCAACCGCGCACTCCTATTGCTTTATTGGGACCTCTTATAAAGCCACAGTAAGTTAAAAAAAAAGATTGCCATTCATCGGCTGGAGTACCCGACTTACGCTGCCTTTCCACCAGAGCTATGCTATGCTGCGAGGATGTGATAGCTTTCCGTTTCCATCAGTGCTATGCTATGTGAACCAAAGAATATGATTGGTGGATATCAACGCATCCATAGCAACGCAGCATAGCACAGCTCTGATGGAATGGCTCCCTTAAGTATAACTAACCCCTCACTTGCTGCAATAATGTGCAATATTACCTACTACTCGAGGTCTTGTTAAACTTTGCCGAGTAATAACGCGCTTGTTGGGTGCTCGGTATGCGATTATTTGTTGTTATTAAAACTAGACTAGGAACTCTTATAGGGTGGATTTTTTGGGTCAGTGAGGGCAGCTACCAGATCCCGTGCTGCTACACGAAAATGGTCTTAGAAGATATTCCTTTCGATTTCAAATTAATGAAGATTGGCGTTAACAGATTTTGGAAAAAACGGTGTCCCTTTTTTGCAGAAAATTGTTTCATAAAATGTAGGTATATTGTTTCGCAGAATTTTCATTTCATAGAAACTTTTTTTTAGAAACCGTTAATTTTTTAAGTACAGATAAAATGCCATTGTATAAAACCCAATTAGGTCTACCAGAAAAGTAGGTTAGGTTAGGTTAGAACCGAGACCCTCGTGTAAAAAAATGTTTTCTATGAAATGAAAATTCTCCGAAACAATACATCTGTAAAATTTCTGTCTGAGACACAAAGTACAATCTTTCCTGAAAAAACACAGTTAACGAAACGGGGTTTAATCCCGCGACCAGATTGAAAGTCACGTGCCTTAACTCTCGTTAAGTGGAAGTTTATATAAAATGTTTATTTGGTCCTATACAAGCTTTTAATTCTCGATAGGAATGGGATCGATTGGAATAAAAAAAAAAATCTACAATAATTATTTTTCGCACCCTGTACGTTTTTCCCGGTTATACTTCGTTTTAAAAACATTAATATAAATAAGAACTAAAAACAAAAATAATAATTTGATCTGTTTATTTCTATGAAAAAAAAAATGTTACCGAGAGTTAAAGGCACGTGTTTAACCCCGGCTCGTATTAAACAGCGTTTTTTTCAAAATAAGTAGTACTGTACGAAATATCATTTAAGATTTAAATGTGGCTTTTCGGTGAAGGAAAATATCGCGAAGAAACTGATCTTACCCCAACAAGGTTTAGATTTCTCTCAGGGTTAAAAGGGCAGATACGACTTTTTTCGTAACCTCTCAGCTCTAAATTGAAATGTTATAAAAAGAATAACACTCAAAAATTTCATGCCTAGGTACTACATACTAAGTAGATAAAAATTTAATAATACGTATACATGTTAAAAGGAAAAAAAATCGCAAAAGAAATAACAAGGATTCGATACGAGAATCTCCGTAAAAGTTTTCACATTATCGAAATAGCTGTCTCATTTTGGAGATTGCATCTATACCAATATTATAATAGCGAAAGCATGTCTGCCTGAGTTGTCATGTTTTTTTATTGCGCTGAATAAGTGCCAGTTGCACCAACGTACGAACACAGACCGGTCATCGTTATATATGGCGCCGGCAGCTGTCATCCCATAGAAACTTGTCAAACTTTCCATACAATCAGATTTGACGAACACCGCTTACGATTACAGACGGTTTGGTGCAACCCAGCCTTAGTATTGGTTTGAGTTTATCCGAAAGATTCAATGGATGCTATTTATTTAATTATATTCTTTCATGCAAAAAAAAATAATAAAAAAATAAATTTACATAAGTACGAGGCCAAAAATTTCGGGCCCCTGAATTAAATAACCGTGATAGTTTTATTTTTAAATATTTTACACAAGTTTTATTTAGGTAATATGTATTCTTCCTTCGTAATACTCAAATGTAATTCGCAATTTCCAAGATCGTAGACCATAAAAATATCAATATCCAAAAATTACTACCCATAACTCAACTATCTTTTTTTTTGTGGATTTAGACAAGTTCGATTAAAATCGTTTTTTTTTTTAATTGTTATTTTTGCAGTTTACATGTAAAATTAAATCATGACGGGATTAAACAAACCTAGCACTAGTTTAGGAAATAATAATATGACGGTATTTTACTGACAGTATTCTATGTCCACGTGTGTAGTACAAAGAACGGACTAAATGCAGTCAACGTATGATATGGGCAGAGCCACGAGAAAAACAAGCACACATTGACTACCACTTTAGCTTTGTTAGGCGACTTCCTGACTTGGCGGGGCGGGATCGATATGTGACATTTTTGTTCTTTGACGTACTTAAACTTACTGACGTCGCAATGATTCCCACTTGACGGAATACTGTCAGTATTACATTTGCGCAGTAGTAATAGCATGTGCCGCGTCAGTCAGGAAGCACTCATTTAAATGTAAGGGCACAGTAAAAAGTAGTACTGCATTGACTGACAGTTGACACTGACATTTGACAGTTTTCTCATATCGCACCGCCTCCGCACCGACAAAGTCACCTTAGGCGACTTCCTGACTTGGCGGGGCGGGATCGATATGTGACATTTTCTTCTTTGACGTAAACTTACTGAAGTCGCAAAGATTCCAACTTGACGGAATACTGTGATCAGTATTATATTTGCGCAGTAGTAGAAGCGGACCAGTACTGTCTTCGCATCGTCCCGCTTCCGCGCATCCCGCGCCAGTCAGGAAGCACTCATTTAAAATTTAAACGTAGGGGCGCAGTAAAAAGTAGTACCTACTGAGTTGACTGACAGTTGACATTGACATTTGACAGTTTTCTCATATCGTACCGCCTCCGCATCGAAAAATCAGGACGTCGCCTTAGTGACCCTGCTTACGAAGCTGCAGGTCCCGGGTTCGCATCCCGGTCAGGGCATTTATTAGTGTAATGAGCACGAAAGTTTGTTGCTGAGTCTTGGATGTTATATTATTATTTAAGTTTCCTATCTATATAAGTGTGTATGTATATCGTCGCCTACTACCCATATTAGTTTCGGATTAGTTCCATTTGTGTAAGATTGTCTACAAATTTGTATATTATGTAAATGCATGCAAATTAAGACGCAACACTGAGGCAGACTCGCTAGCCGCAAAATAATCTTTCGAAGCCCTAAATTCATTCTAATACATCACTCGCTCCTCTCATTTTCATAATCCCATAATATATGAGACGCCTCCGCTAAAACATGGCGTCTTTAACGTAACTTCTCGAGAAATACATGCGTTATATGCCTGATGTAAATACATTACTATACATCGGGCGTATTGTACGTTGTTAAGCGCATATCGTTTAATATGTAAATGAAATGATATACATTTGTTGTCGCAAGGAAATTAGTCTACAATAACTAAAATAACAAAAATAGTGACGAAAGTAATAAGATCAGGTAAATTCTCTAAATCTTGCCAATTCGAAGTTACATCAGTGCTGATTTTTGAACTTGCCCGACATAAAAGAAAAATTAGGGCAACATTTTAAAATATTTTTTTTCATTTCTCATACCTTGAAAGTGGGTCATTGGTGATCTAAGTGGCTTGCTACACATCCGCTCTAGAGCATAAATAGTACATTACTTACTAAAGGCGGTAAAACAAAGAATGTCTCAGATCGCAGGTACTTTGACGCCCGAGCCGAAGGCAAGGGCAATAAATATGCGATCGGAACCTTTCTTTATTACCGCCCGTGGCAAGTACAGTATTTTATATCACCCTCTGGCCCAGGAAGTGAGATTTCCCGCGCGCGGAGCCTGCGGTAATTGCCACTTTATGGCCAGGTATGACAAAGTATTTTAATAAAAAAAGTATGGTTTATCGTCGTATTTACGAGTACATTGGACAACGGCAGTTACCTAAACACAAAAAAGTACGATTAATTTTAATTTAAAAAAAAATCATAAAATGGTTCATACACAAACATTATTAACGTCAGTCAACAAATTGCACGCAAGTTCTTCCTTGTACGAGCGAGCTAGACAAATTTTTGACGATGGATGACGATGATTTTTTTTCAGTAAAATTACGTGAAACATTCAAATCAAATTGAAATCGAAATGTGACTCAAATAAACCCTCAAGGTTTACAACGACAAGTTTCCTGCAGGTACGAGGTAAGGTAAGCGTATTTTACGATCAGAGCCGCGACTTGAAATTCAAAACAGTTTCCGTAAGAGGTTTTGAATAAGTAAGAAGGCGCTGGTTTATTTTCTTTGCTTAGCGGTAAAACGAAATGTTCAATAAAACGTGAAAATAAAATAATAAAAAAGTTATCATACCATTTCCTTCATTATCCTACAGAACTCTTACTAATGTTGTGAAATAGCTCGCCCCGCGTCATTTTATACATTGATTGTAGATGACATAGTTATATATATATATATATATATATACACTCAACTCAATAATTAGTACTTCAGGGCAAAATATTGCAAATATATTATTACATTTGTATTTAATATACTTAGTAACATTCAAAATTAAGTGTAATATTGTTTCAAAAGTTACATCCTAACTAACCAATTTTAAGAATCTATAGATGTAAAAAATATTCCTTATTTACATTCCAAACATAACACAAGTACAAACAAAATATCGTATTTTTTTCCAGCTGCACCCATTTACAATTTAAGAAAATTTCATGCCATATTATGGAATCCGCTCTTTGTAGTTGTCGGATTACGAGTATAAACTTCACTGACCTATCATCCTTCGCAATAATTTCTATATACCATTTTTTATGATGTTACGAAATAATTTATAGCTTCTTGGTTCTTTCCTTCCTTTTAATATACAGCTGGAATCAAGTATCAAAGTTATCACATCAAAATTACAAAAATAATGATAGGTAAGTATTATTTCATCATCCCGGTAAAAATCTAGCCCCTGATAAATTTAATAAACAAAATGAAAACACATAAGAAACTTATTATTAACATTGTAAGTGTTGCAAATAAATGTTTGTTCTATTCTAATTACCTTCTCAAAATATTATTCATTGTGATACAAAAACAATTATGCACAAAAATTGCTGTCCAGTCAATCAATTCAGTCGAGCAAAACAATTAAGGGTTTTCCTCAACGACTGCAAAAAACGATATTGATGAAAATAAAACGCCAATTTGAAAATAAAAAGCTCCAACACAAAAAATTGTTCATCATGCGTTGAATTTATTGAAATATTTGGATAGATTTTTTTTTATAATGTGTAATCAATTTAGAAAAGTATATTAATGGAAATGTATATGTACAGAAATTTTAATGTTCGCCACTTTTGGGACTATTATAATATGAATAATTGAATAGAGTCCAATTTTTTTTTCTCATTCCTCAAATTCCCTAAAGTTAACAAATTGGAAATAAGAAAGAAAAATTATAGCTTTTCCCGGATTCTTACGTGACAAGAACCGCAATAAATGACACGTCGAATGTTTTGTGAGATAGAAGAAAAATAAGGCCGATAATGAGGCAAAGCGCAACGCGCGAGTAGGTATTTACTTATACAGAATTCATTACTCTGTAACCGCCTATTTTCTTGCTTAATACCTGCTCATTTTTTATACGAGAGAAATTGTTTTCCTTTGTGCGTTGAATTGGTTCGGGTTTGGTTCAGGCCTTTCTTATTTTATAGCTTGCTCAATTTATTATGTGTCGTGGCTTGGGAACATTGTGGAAATATATATCGATTTAAAAAATTATAACAGACACACTCTCATGTCATAATGATATAGAGGATAGATAATATATAGACTGCCAAATCGCTATATCTGCCACGATGACAATGTTATTTATGTCTATGAGTTGTTATTGCTATGAAAACCTTGTACTTAATGTAAAAAAATATACGTATAATACATAAAATTAATATATATCTAGAGGCAAAAGAACAACGGCATGTAATTGTCTTAATTTTTTATCGTACAGTATTCCAAATCATTTTCAAATAAGTAATGTTTCTTTAACCATGTTACCGGAAGTCGAAGTGAAATATGCATAATTTGAAATATGAAATTTTCACGTATCTGCGCAATTAATCAGTTTAACTTATATTCAGCCTCACTGGAAGTTAAATGTAAACAAAATGTCGAATGAATCACACGACCTTAAGTAAAGGTTTGGGCGAACATAAGTAGACGTGCTTAGAGAGATTTATTAATACCTTTTCTGCGAAACAAGGAAAACCAGCGTAGCTAAATTTGATGTTCAAAGGTAAAAACAAGTTACTAAGTGTCAGCATAGGAAGCGAAAAAATCCTTTTTTTTTCAACTATGCTATGTATTGGGTTAATATTTTTATGCAAATAATGGGTTACTCACCTATAACGTTATATAATAACCTTAAACCTTTAACTGAAATAGTAACGGCCCTTTAGCTGTATTTTTTAGCTTGATATTTGACAAATAATATCTAAAAATCTAAGACGGAAGCATGTAACTTGAGACACCTGTTTCGAACAAGGTGTTTCGTGTTTAAAAAAAAATGGGCATACTAAATTATAACTACCCGAGACCGGAATTTTCATGGCAATTTTGAGCTGTCATAGTGACTTCTTATTTACCGACTTTCAATGTATGGTAAGTTATCGATATAGACACGTAAATTCAAAATATATCGAATTATGGTATTGTATCTAACACATGTAAAAATACTGTCATAGGGATGATGACACTATAAAAGAAAATCAATAAATCCAAATTTTCTACATAATGACTCAAATTCTCAATCAAATGGCAAAAAAAGTAATTCAAAAAAATAAATAATTACGTAATTATAAGTCTTCAAAGTTTTAAAAGTGGGTATTTTCTGTCGCTTTTCCGCAAAACGCACCTTTGTATTGAACGATTGTCATTTACTATGGCGCTACTCAAAGGTGACGTCACGGTCGAGTAGCACTTTCTCTCTCTAACTACGAACATTCTAACCGTTGTTGCTTCGTTATTTTTTGAGATATTTGAATAGGATTTTCACTATTTGGCATAGTTTTATGTCTTCTTTCTATTGAAGTAATAATTTTTTTTGAGTCATCATGCCTATTGAATATATTAACCTTTAATTACTAGTTTAATTCACATAATTATTAATTAGGTATAGACAAGTAAAGATTTTACAATATATTTTTGTCAAAAGTAAATATAATTTAAATAATAAGTTAAAATGCCTTAGTATGAAACTCAGTAATTCGAAAATAATATGTAATCATAATTATTCAGATTCCACGAAATGGTTTCATTTTGTGACATCCATTTGAAACAAATCAGGAACTTATTATCACGAAGAATAATTTGTTATAACCGATAACTATTCTTATTACGAGTTAAACCAAAGAGCGCTTGTTAGCACTTACAAATAAATATCCTCAGTAAATCGAAAATTTTACAACATATATCGATATGACGAGGCCAAAAATGCCACCAAAATTCCGGTCTGTGATAATTGCAAAAACAGTACCTTACCAATTTACCATCGAGTCGATGAGGAGTAGTAAATGAAAAGGTCTTAAACTTGCACTGTTAATTTTGAAATACATTTTTACTCATACCTTTGTTTTTAACTTCGAGCAGGCGAGCCAATCTTGTTCTTTCGGTCATTGATCAATCCTGGCTGGAAATTGCCCGGTATAAATTACACAAATTGTGGCTTACAATTACCTTTTGTTGGTCTGTTTTATCGCTTTTCGTAAATCTACGGTGACAGTTGACGAAAAGCAACGGTTTTTTGTTGGTTTTCTTTCTGCTGTATTTTGCTGATTTTAATGGGTCTATCTAAGGATCCTATTAATGCGACTTATTTTTTGTTTTGTGGTTGTTCGATTCTGTAATATTTCCTACCTTACCCTTACATGTTATCAAAGAAATAGCTGACTCTACTCGTAGATTGTCCCCAAATAATTATGTATTTATTTCACAAAACATAGTCTTCTTCTTTTTCTTCTGGTGTCGATGGTTTCAGATTGTGCGGGACCAAAAGGTGGCGACGCTTATTGCCCTGTCTGTCTCGTCTTGGAGGTCTTGCTCGGAGCAGGCGATTATAATAAAATCACTAATAATGTGTTTTCGCCAAAATTTTCATCTCTTGATATGCTGCCACACTTGCCATAGGCAATATTGTTGGAAACATTTCCATCCATTTTTGCCATACGACACATAACAATGATAATTTATGAAAAGGAAAAATATCTATCATATTATAATTGAATAACAAATTTTATAATAAATAGTAGCTTTTTCCAGCGAATTCGTCCACGTGGAACTCGTTCATAGCTATAGAAATGAATTTCTTTTTTTTTATATCAGGCGCTTACCTAGTCATCGCTCTTAAATACAGACTTCCACCCCATTAATGGATATGTTCCGGAATAAAAGTATTCAATGTCCTTTCCCGGGTCTCAAACTATCTCAATAGCTAATTTCATCTAAATCGTTTCAGTGATTTAAGCGTGAAGAGGTGACAGACAGACACACTTTCGCATTTATAATATTAGTAATTGCTTATTCCATCTAAACAAGGGAGGCAGTAGCCACGGCTGCCGATGTATTCCATATGTTGTGGTCGAAATAAAAAAAAGATCGGGGACATAACATAAGTCACCTAAGAGCGCACCAAAGTGTGGAACAACAGCACTCCAGTAATGCCTAATAACCAAAACTTAGAATACACAGCCGCTGAGACAGAAATCAGTCAGAAGCTCATAAATCAATGATGAGGATGCTCATCATCATTGATTTATGAGTAGATTATAAAAGACACATTAAAAGATACTTTATGTCACACCTGGCCATAAAGCGGCAATTACCGCACGCTCCGCGCGCAGGAAATCCCACTTCCTGGCCAGGGGGTGACATAAAATTTTGTACTTAACACGGGCGGTAGTAAAGAAAGCCTCAGATCGCATATTTACCGCCCCGGGCGTCAAATACCTGCGATCTGAGACATTCTTTGTATTACCGCCCTTGTTAAGTAATGTACTATTATCATTCAATCAATCCAATTACGATGGTACTGACAGAGATGGCCAATAATATTAACGAGCGCCCATTGCTCACGGCATTAACGTAGCCCATTAAGTCCTTAATTACAACGTTTCTCATAAACATGACAATGACAAAACATCTCAGGGAGCATGATATAATAGCGCTGATTTTGTAGAAGACAACAAATACTTTATTATAGAAGATTATGGCACGAGGAAATTGATATTGGGAGTCAATGTCCCGACGAATGAATATTAATTCTCAATTTGGTTCAACCCTTTTGCAAGAAAAGGGTGCACGTGTAAAGCGAGCTCGTGTTACGCCTTAGGCGACTTCCTGACTTGGCGGGGCTGGATCGATATGTGACATTTTTTTCTTTGACGTAAACTTACTGACGTCGCAAAGATTCTCACTTGACATAATCTGACAGTATTACGTTTGCGCAGTAGTAATATCATGCGCAGAAGGGGAGCAGTACTGCCTTCGCATCGTCCCGCCAGTCAGGAAGCACTCATTCAAATGTAGGGGCGCAGTAAAAAATGGTACCGAGGCGACTGACAGCTGACACTGACATTTGGCACTTTTCTCATATCGTACTGCCTCCGCACCGACTAATCAGGAAGTCGCCTTAGGTACATGTTGCCTTGGCAACGAATTATTTTGCAGGTGATTCTCATCGTTAAAGTTAAGTGATGTCCACACCAGCCGAAACGTTAATTGAAAGTTAAAGATATCAGAGTGCAACTTTAACTTGTTGTTGACTTCAGTTTACTATAGTTACTGTTAAAATAGTTAAAGTCAAATATAAACACTCAAGAGTCGTTAACGATCCGGGCCCGGTGTGGACAAAGTTACCCAAGCGTATAATTTGGGCGTTTCAATTTCCCGAATTGGATGAAGAATATAATGACATTTTCGGCTATTTGGCAGAAGTAGGTATCGTGAGACTTCCCCCAACTAACTCAAAAATGCCACCAAAATCTACAGCCAATTTGTCAAAAATATGTCTATGAAAGTGGGGCAGTTGAACGCGCGAATGACCCAGACATCCTAGGGTTTTTCATTGAGGGATAGTGAATTTAGTACTTATGTTTGTCTCCTAACTAATCCTAACAAAGACCAGAAATATTTTTTTCCGCTTTCTACTATTCCATAACCACTCCATTTGTGAGCATTCATTTACCAAGCTAATGAATCGGGAGCGGTGACTAAAAATAGTCCTCATACTTTACGCTTTGTGATTCGCAATTTAATAACAAAAAACACACGATGTAAATTTACTTTGTGGATGTGAGTGAAAAATTGTGTTATGTGCATTGTAAGAGGATTATAAATATATCTGAGTAAATTTAAAAAACGCTATGAGTGCTTTTTAAGCAATTTGCTGAAAGAGCTTAGTTTGTGTAAAAAATACGAATATAAATTATCTTAACACTTTAAACTCTCGCGCTTTGTTTATACTTAAAAGGTTTGTTTTAACGGGTCTAACGCGATATTTATGTATTTACCTTTTTTACCGACGTTTCGACACGGGTTTCACCGGCCGTGGTCGCGGATATGACTGTCGTCTCAGCAAGTTGTCAACGGAGATATGGGTACACAACATTTGACTACCGTACAAAAGTTAACAAAAATGTGAGGGGTAGACTCGAAAAATGTTCACTACCCGTCCACTTTGTTTCTAATTGTCTAAGGCACGGCACAGACGGGGAGTGGACGGGTGCTTACATTTGGAATCATGATTTAACTTTGTAATTACAAGTACTGCGTACGAGAAGGATCATGTCCACTTACCATAGTAAACATCGTCCAATTCTTTATACCGCTTGGCATTCACTCCGATCCTCCAACTATATAACAGCACCACTAGTATTGATATATTCTGAAACAAGCAAAATAAATACACTTTATTGAGTAGGTATTCAACGCTAAAACGGTTTTTTTATTATTAAAAATGTGATGGCTCTTGGCCAGCACCTAGGCAGGGGGCAAAGATGAGGCCGACGATGAAGCGAGCTCACCCAGATGATGCCTATTCACTCAATAATAATAATAATGAGATAATGAATTGAACATATCCTTATAAGGATCGTCATAACATAATTAATTACAAACATTATACTGTACAAATTGAATTTAAGACAACGGTTTCAATACAAATAAATAGCAAAGTCAAATGTAATTTAACGTATTTAAACAAATGTCAAAACAATAAATAATCACACCTTTTTAGTCCTACGGAGGGTTCCAAATCAAACAACCTAATTTCATAGAAAAAAATCTGATTTATCAATAAAATATACAAAATAATAAACATTATCACCAAATTTCAATTTCATACGGACGGACGGACTCGTGAGTGACAGCAATAAGGAATCCGTTTGGACCCTTCGAGTATGGAACCCTTAAAACAATAAAAACCCGAAATTCTTGCCTTGAGGAAAATAGACTGAATAGAAAAAAGAAACAGTTGTAGTGAAAAAGGCATATTTACGCTAGATTTGAGAGAGTAACTCAAATGTCAACGCATTGCTCAGTCAACTTTGTGTAGTTTGTAGTTTGCCTACGCTTTTTGATACATGCATGTTAAAGTAGCAGTAAACTATTGTGTTACTGCTAAATACTATTTAAATTAGTCAATTACCATATTACATATAATAACGTATTCATTTCGATACCGACACGGTTAAGGGACCTATTCAATTAAATAGATGAAATTTGATAGTTTCCAAATCCTGTAGTAAATTTTGTTTATGTATTAGTAAGGCAAACAAGTGGCTCGGTGAGCAGTAGACCACGCAATAGTTTTTTTTAATTCCAATGAACCGAACCGAATATCATCGGCGAAACAAAGGCACACAGACTTCGCTGGTTCGGTCACCTACTGAGATTGGGAGAGGATCGAGCCGTCAAGAAAGCATACTTGGGGCGACCAAGTGGGCGCCGCCCGGTTGGCCGACCCAGGTATCGCTGGGAAGACAGTGTGCAGGCGGATCTGCGGCAGCTTCAGGTCGAAGACTGGCAGGAGGCTGCGCAGGATCGGGAAAGGTGGCGTGCTCTCGTTTCGGAGGCCAAGATCCTCTTTGGGTCGCTGCGCCGCTAAAGTAAGTAGTAGTAGTAGTAATTCCAATGAAAAACTAAAACAATTATAACCGAAGCTGCTCACAAAATATTAAGAGAATCGGTTTAGAAATGTGACCTGTAGAGGATCCGGACTTAATCGGGTAAGGCTGGTTTTCCACTAGAGCTATGCTATGCAGCTATGCTGCGAGGATGCGCTACGAGCTATGCGACCGTTTTCACTAAAGCTACGCTATGTATAGCTGTGAGAGGTAGATGCGCTATGAAGATGCGCAGCCGCGAGGTAGCTGTGCGAGGAAGATGCGCAGCTCGAGCTATGCGCAGCTCGAGCTATGCGATGTATCGACACTCGACAGCGGGCGCGGGGAGCGGCAGCGCGGTGAGGGGGGAAGCGCTCACGCATCCGTAGCGCGCATCCACGGCACGCATCCACAGCACGCATCCGCAGCTCGCATCTTTCCATATAAAAAAACATAGCTTAGCTGAACCCTTTTCCACCAGAGCTATGCTATGTAAATAAAGGAATGTGATTGGTGGATTTCAAACGCATCCATAGCAACGTAGCATAGCATAGCTCTAGTGGAAAACCAGCCTAAATCCGGACATACAAAACTCTGTCGAAGCTGAAGCAGAGACCTTCGGTTCACACGGTCAAAAAGATGTATCTCATTTTCGTCTGACCAAACCTTTGCACAGCAATCGGCTCAATCCCGTACATTGAACCAAGTTAGTGGCACCACTTCTCAACCTTAATGTGCAGGTAATAGACGAAAAGCGATATAACACTATTTTGGCTGACTGTACCTCGTCTGGTATAAACGGAACTAGTTTTCTAAGTGACCAGTTACAAAAGCGGGCGTGTGAAAGGAATTTACTGGGTCGGGCAACTTTACTGTATCGAAAAGAGGGATTGAATGGTTCTTTACGAAATTTCAATTAGTTTCGATTCAAGAGATCTCTCTGATTCAACGTATTGACACATTTGTCTCCTGTGCTCGTTTCTAAACACTCAATCTGAGATATAGGGTGTAAACTACAGTATATTTATCCTTACGTGTCCTAATAGTAAACAAACTCTTCTTGAAAACATAATCATTATCACTCTTTTCTTTAGTATTAAGTACAAAATAATCATCACCCACATAAATAGTACATTGTGCATTCGGGGAGGTAAGCAGGTTATTTTATTACTAACGAAAGTCATAGAAGCCCGACGCCGAAGGCGGAGGGCTTTTATTGACTTGAGTTTGTAATAACCCTTACCTCCCGTGATACACACAATGTTTTTCATCACATTTGCGAGGAAATAAATAACTACAAAAGGTAGAAAAATCCATTTTCTTAAATTGTTCTTAGATTGTTTATTTTTAATATTATTTTATGTGTGTCTTGTTATAAAGAACATTGTTTACTGGTCTGTCGCATTAGGTAATCTATGTAATCCCTGTAATAGATTTAAGTTGTAGTTAAATAAAATAAATAAAAATAAATGTTTCATACAACCACACCAATCAAAAATTGACGAACTTGACAACTTCACTTCCAGTATCACTGTCAGAGGAGCGCAACGCGTAACCACCGCGCGTCTTATAAAAGGTCGGCATCGCGTCTGTGACAGGTGTCCATTAGCTGCAAGTGTCCATTAACTGTAGTCCTACACATAAAGGGTAGCATATTTCATACTTTTCCCAATGTCTTCTAATAATAGTACTGTATAACTTACCGAAGTACTCCACGGCGCAATCCGTACAATTCCACAGATTAGTATGAGATTCGCTGTTGAGGGGCGCGTCGTCTTAGGCGACTTCCTGATTTATCGGTGCGGAGGCGGTACGATAAGAGAAAACTGTCAAATGTCAGTGTCAACTGTCAGTCAACTCAGTACCGCTTTTTACTACGCCCCTACATTTAAATGTGTGCTTCCTGACTGGCGCGGGATGCGCGGTAGCGGGACGATACGAAGGCAGTACTGGTCCACTTCTGCGCATGATATTACTACTGCGCAAATGTAATACTGACAGTATTCTGTCAAGTGGGAATCATTGCGACGTCAGTAAGTTTACATCAAAGAAGAAAATGTCACATATCGATCCCGCCCCGCCAAGTCAGGAAGTCGCCTTATTAGATAACACGCAACATTGTTAGTAATTTATGGCAATTAGTTAAGGCCCCCTTCGGGGGCCAACTTTAAAAAGCGACGTTAAAAAAAAAACCATTGTTAGTAAACGTATTTGACTGATAAAATCTTAAATTTGCGATTCTTGTTAGGGTTCCGTAGTAAACAAGGAACCCTTATAGTTTCGCCATGTCCGTCCGTCCGTCCGTCCGTCCGTCCGACCCCCGTTTTTCTCAGTAACCGTTAGTACTAGAAAGCTGTAATTTGGCATGAGTATACATAGTTCGCGTACAGGAGTTCGCGTTGCGCATTTGTCGAGGTCGGTCACTGTTACGTCCCCGCGTTGTAAAATAAATCTTAACATGGCGAAATCCACGCTAGAATCGCTTGAAAAACTGTTAGTGAAGTTCATTAGTCCTATTGAACAGAAGTTTACAGTAGTGATGGCAGAATTGAAGAAACTAGAAGAGAAAATCGACAAATTCGATGCAATGATGCAACTAAAATCTAACGATGGAGGTATTTGCACCTCAGAATTACCGACAACATGTACAGGTGACAAAACGTCAGCCGAGGACAAACATGCATCGAAAGAATCATGCGATAAGCGTGCGCGAGAGCGAGAGGCGAAACAACTTACGCACACAGCTAAAACCCCTACCACGGGCGCTCAGACGGGAGCGCGCGGGACCTACGCAGAACTCGCCTCCGGCTCCGGGCCGCGCGTCAGTCACAGTCAGCAAGCCCGCGCACCGGTGACCACACCAGAACGTAGGCCGCCGCCGGCTAAACCTATGGCCCCCGCCCGGCAGAATGTAAATAGGTCCCAGGATACCAGCGATGATGAGGAATGGCAAGTCCAAAGGAAAAAAACAAAGCGTCTGCCGGTAAAACGCGCGGTAATAACTGGTAAAGGTTCTATAGATAACGATCTACAGACCGTAGAACGAGTGCGAAAAATACACGCCTGTTTTTTCAAGCCGAACACTACGCCGGAAACTGTTATTACTTTTATGAATAAAAAACAACCGGGCGTATACCACGCGGATAAACTAAAACTGTCACATACCTATTATGCGTCTTTCTTGATTACGGTACCGTGCAGCCGTTTCGAGTATTTCATGCAAGACGAAAATTGGCCAATAGGTACGGAAGTCAGTGAATGGTTTCGGCGCGGCGCCGGGCGCGCGAGAGGCGCGTCCACCCACAAGCGTCGCGACGCAGCCGCGGCCGCCGCCGGGACCACCAAGGGCGAGTGTTAATGACGACGACCATCTGATATTGTGCCACCAGAACATTAGGTGTTTAACCAATAAAACTAAAAAGCTGGAAGTTTTACTAACGAAGGAGCTATCCTGCGATGTACTCTTAATGTCCGAACATTGGCTCCAGAGCCACGAACTAGTGTCTGTTACACTCAATAATTTTGACTTAATTTCGCACTTTTGTAGACCAACAGTTGGCCACGGTGGAAGTTGTATCTACGTTCGTACTGGAATTAAGGTAATAAATAAACAAGATTATTGTGATCTATCAATCGAACAACTGTTTGATGTGTGTGCCGTCCAGCTCGTTAAAGAAAATATGTTGGTCGTTGCGATATATCACTCTAATCAAACGGACGATATTGCATATCTGAAATTATTTGAAAAATTATTAGGTAAAATATGTAACGAAGGACTAGACGCCGTTGTAATGGGAGATATTAACATAAACTGGTTTAAAAGTTCTAAATCGAAAAAAGAATTAGTTGATATCTTATCTAGGTATAACTTTAACCAAGTAATAGATTTCGCGACAAGGACGGAGGGAGATACGGCAACATTATTAGATCATGTGTACTGTAACCTCCCGGCGCAGCGCGTCACCAGCGTCACCGGCGTCGCGGCGCACCTCAGCGACCACGACGCGCAGCGCGTGCGCTTGGTGCGTACCGCCGCGCCGCCGCCGCAATGCGTCGCACGACGGTCCATCACTAAGGCGAATAAGAATAGTTTCGCAAACGCCCTCGAATCCATCGACTGGGCTGCGGTGGCAGAGCGTGCGGGCGGTGACTGTCATACGCTCGCAAAAACCCTGTTAAATATTATAATTGATAAGTTTAATATATGCTTCCCTATACGCAAGCAACCCAACCTTGTATTGCGCAAAACCTGGATCGATAGCGATATCTATAATCTAAAAAACCTATTATTCGATATTCAACATTTAAAACAAATCTTCCCACATAACGAAAACTTAATAGATATATTAGAAAATTACTCCGCAAAATATGATTATATGTTAAAAGAAAAACGAACCAACCACTACTCAAAAACAATTCGCGACCACCCAAATAAGGCTAAATGTATGTGGAACATAATATCTACAGAACTCGGTCGGCGAAACTGCGATAGGGTCGATTATACAGACTTGCTACGAAATTCTGACGGCACAGCATTTGACACAAAAAAACAACTAGTCGACGCATTGAACACAGAGTTCACGACGGCCGCCAGCCGATGCGGCGCGCCGCCGGCCGACGTGACGCGCGCGCACACCGCGCTGCGCGCCGCCGCGCCCGCGAGCGATTCCTCTCTGCGGCTTACTTTGTTTTCCCCGGATGAAATTACATTAATCCTAAATAAACATGTAGCCCCAAAAAATAGCACCGACCTGTACGGTATTTCACCCAACCTACTTCGATCAGTCTCCCAGCAGATCGCGTGCATTGTAGCCTACCTATTTAATGTTTGCGTAAGGAAGGGCGAATATCCCGCACCTCTAAAAAGAGTGAAAATATCCCCCCTTTTCAAAGGAAAAGGCAAAAAGGCAGATATGAAATCGTACAGGCCAATATCGCTAGTTCCCGCTATCAGTAAGGTGTTTGAAGTGGGATTAAATAAAAGGCTTCTATCTTTTATTGCACAGCGTGACATTATGACGGATAGGCAGTATGCGTACAGGGCTGGACGCGCCACCACCGACTTAGTTCGCGAAGTGGTGTGGCGCGTGTTGAGCGCGCGCGAGGCGGGCCAGCACGTCGCGCTGCTGTGCTGCGACCTCTCGCGCGCGTTCGACACCGCCGACCACCAACTTATTGCTGATAAACTTATGTTCTACGGTATACGTGGCCCAGTCCTGTCCTTGCTGACATCTTTTATGTCTGGCCGTTCCCAGACAGTTTTCGGCGACAAAGGGCGGATCAAATCGTCAGAGATGATCAACACGATGGGCGTACCACAGGGCTCATGCCTGTCGAATACTCTTTTTAGTTTGCTGCTCAATGATCTGCCCAGCGCCATAAAACAAGCGGAGATTTACATGTACGCCGATGACGTCGCTGCCGTGGTGACTGCGCCGACATCGTGTGAGCTGGAGCAAAAGTTGAATTCCGTAGTTCGACAACTCGAGTGGTGGTTTCGATTAAACGGTCTAGCGTTAAACAGAGAAAAAACTCTGTTTCTATCATTTCAGCTGAATGGGACGACACCGCCACCATGTAAAGTAACTGTCGAACAAACCGCTTTACAGATGGTTCAATCGACAAAACTACTGGGATTCCAAATCGACAGCAGTCTTACTTGGGAGTACCACATTGACGAAATCTGTTCCAAGTTGGGCCGGGCCTGCTTTGCACTCCGTCGGCTCGCTGGCACCGCATCTCGCAGTGTAGTATTGTCATGCTATTTCGCGACCGTCCACAGCCTCATCACGTACGGGGTGGAACTGTGGGCGCGAGCGGCGGACGCCGAGCGAGCCTTCAGAATGCAAAAACGCGCCGTACGCGCTATTGTGGGCGTACCCGACGATGAGTCATGCAGAGAGCTATTTAAGATGTTAAATATTATGCCTCTTCCCTACGAACTCATCTACCAGGTCGCCCTTTTCACTCACAACAACTTGGACGTATTTCGGCAGCGAGGTATCAACACATCCCATATGATGCGCAGCAATAAACTCGCCCACCTCCTCGTCACGCCCTCACACAAGCTGCGTAAGTCGGAGAGGTCGGTCTATATCATGGGGCCGTCAGTATATAATAGGCTACCGGACACTATTACAAAAGATGCAACTTCCATAGTGGTATTTAGGTTAAGATTGCGTAAATGGCTCCTTGACCATACATTTTACTCTATACATGAGTTCTATGAGCTCCCCATTCAATGAGTTTATACTTAAGTATATATACATTATAATACTTCTAGTCAAATAGCAATTAGCAACTAAAAAACTGTATTTAATCAAAAAGTTAATGAAATGTAAATGATTGCAATTAATTTAATTTAATGAATTGAATGTGTATATAATGGATATAATGTACCGATGTTTTAGTAGGTACTTACCCCTGACATGTAACTTGGCGTTATTAATAAAGTATTTGTATTTGTATTTTTTGTCATATCAATGACGCCGACAAAACGGTAGAATAAAATCTTAAAAAAAATTTTTTTTTAGGGTACCTCCCCTACATGTAAAGTGGTGGTGCATTTTCTGCCAGACCCCATCGTGTGGGGTATCGTTGGATAGCTCTTTTAAAAATATTATTAGGTTTCTAAAAGCATTTTTTGATTAAAGAATTGGTTGGCGTGATATTAAGCTTTGAAGTGATAATTTTAGCTATGGTCAAGCGTCCCCCCCCCCCTGCCAGCTAAACGGTGGCTACTAGGCATGTGAAAAAAATCATGGTAGTAGTAAATACGATGAATTTAAAAGGAAAACTATCACAGCTAAGTAGACATTACTAGTTAACGAGTAATAGTCGAACTTCAGAAATGTACTTTGCAAAAGCAAACTTTCGTACAATTTCCATTGATACCTTAGATAATGTTGTTAATTCTGTCAAAAACATAGTAAATATAAGTTTGCGAACTTTTTAGTCCATATAATGTAACGGGTAGACGACTACGGAACCCTACCTTGCGCGTGGCCCGACACGCACTTGGCCGGTTTTTTATTACCATTCGTGGTGAATAAAGAATTTCACGTCTCCCTTTGGCCGAGTTGCAGGGTTTCCTGCGCGAGAACCGGGTGGTTATTGCCACTTCATGGCTGTCGTCAAAGGATAAAACAAATTAAATCGTGAAATGTTGTGCCAAATTCATTGTATCATTAATATTTTGTAACAAATATAATTTGTACTAAATATTTTTAACAAGAATGTTTTCTACTGCAGCGTTGTAATTTTTTAGTATTGTGATACTTTAATTTTATATAGGTACATTGTATGTATATTGTATTGAAAAAATGACACCTCAACGAGTTTCTTATGCCGGTTAATCTCGAGGCAGAGGTTTATTTTACAAACCGGTGGTAACTTGTTGACATTTATGGTGGTAGTTTATTGACATTCACAGGTTATATTATATGCCTAATTTGAAGAAAAAATTACTTTGAGACGACACATATCGATAACGACAGTTGAATCGTCTTGAACTCCGTTCCGATCGTAAATCTAGTCATATAAAAAACCTTTGCGAAACCGATGACCACATTCCACTTTTACCTGCAGCTGTCATCATAAAACTGACACAAGACAGGCGTGGCTACTTATCACCAAGTACTGAAACCCTCTTTGATCCAAAGACCGATCGAGTTTGCAAACAAACTTGGGAACCGGTATGAACAGGTATGAACTGGCAAACCGCAAGCTCGGTCGCGGCTGCAGGCTACAACTGAATTCTGCGAAATATTAACTCGAATTTCAGTGTTCCAAGTAGTCCTATACTATACTGTTTTTTTTTTTTTTTTCTTAGCCTATTTGGGTGTCCCACTGCTGGGCAAAGGCCTCTCCCCATGCATGCCACGACTCCCGCATCAGTGCCTCATGCCAGTTGATGAGGAAGCCGTCCAAATCGTCCTGCCATCTCCGTTTAGGCCGGCCCCGTCTGCGTCGCCCTTGTGGCATCCACTTGGTAGCTATATTAGCCCACCTATCCGGATGCCTGCGACAGACGTGACCCGCCCAGTCCCATTTGAGCCTAGCAGTCTTTTCGCCTACATCAGCTATGCGTGTTTTGGAGCGCAGCGTGGTGTTCCGGATGCGATCCATCCTCTTAACACCTAAAATGCTGCGCGCCATAGCCAGTTGGCAAACCTTCAATTTGGACTTTTGACTCTCCGTGAGTGACCATGTTTGGGCGTGAGTGACCATACTGTTTATTATAACATATTCCTATTCGTATTATTTAGGTATCCTTAGTTTTCAGTCAAATTAATGCATGAAAACCGCAACTTAATTACAATGCAATCGTATGGAAATTGCGTTAAAATAAACCGTAACTAATTTAGAATACAATTTCAATAATGACACTACATTTTGATCGATACACTTCATTTTACTGGCAACTATTGTCTTCTCGAATACCTCACGGTTCAAAATAATCGGCATAGGATAAATAAATAATAAATCGAAATTTTAAGGTTAACGTTCCCTAGCTTGAAATCATCACCCTATTTTTGTCACTGTCAATGTCAACTACCTATTTGGCACTAACCCACTCGAGTCTAAACAGTACGTGTCATACGCCTTAGTGCCTAGCAGCATTTGCCATCGGGCGCAGAGGCGGGTTCACGAGTCGTTTTAAAAAAAAGTACATACCATAGTTAAGGCCGTGTATTACCACTTTTGAGTTTTTAAAACCATCTGAGACATAGAATATAGTGTCTTAAAATCTAAAAAAAATATATGTGTTACATAAGGATCTTGTCTAGTCAAAATCGCAGTCAGTTACAAGACCTGATGAATTTCACTCGATAGAAAAAAATCGCGAAGTTACCTCTTTTTGGAATGTATTTTCAATACTACGGCTACATTACTGATATTTAATTTTTGTACTCAATTAAAGATCGTAAATAGTTATAGACAAATTTGTAGGGTTTGCTTTGATAAAATGATTGGCTTAAAGACTATAGCTAAATATTTACAAAACTGCGCGCAGAGCTTGCGTAGAGAGCGGGATGGTTAATTGTAAACTCACGCGTGTTAGAGCGGTACATTTGCGTTGGAGATACCTCCCCTTAAGGACTTTTCTAACATCCGATTACTTATTAATTAGTTTTTTTTTTAAATTACCCATTACCCATAGTTATTAAAGTATGATATTTTCGTAACACAAAATAACCAATTATAAAAAGTAGTCGAATTAATTCCTTCACGTACACTTTATTTAAAAATGACTCATATACATGTGAGTAATTCGCTTTGAATGGGTTAAAGTGTCGAGCATTCGGATGTTTACCTTAATCTGCAAATAATTACGACTCTTAATTAAATAAATTAAATGTGCGAGATAACGCAAATGGCGAGGAACGCTGAAATGATAAAAGAACAGCAATTAATTAGGGCTATAAATTATAATAATTAAGGAGATAAACGGAAAAGGGTAGGTAAGGGTAGGGTAGGGTTAAACTGATAACATATTTAGAATAGGTACCGAAACGGCAGGAGCGCGGTGTGCTTAGTGATGTACCACTAATAATGCCATTTCCAGAATACATAATATACCTATCAGAAAAATATGTATGGAATAATTGTAATTCTTATATAGTATGCCATTATCAATACTTTTAAGTTGAAAATGTGTAATAACTGACGGTCATAAGTATATCAATTTATACCTACATCGAAATAAATTGAAATTAAAATCAGACGGCTGTCAGTATCAAAGTTCAGAGCAACGTTGGCTTTATTGCCAACTAGTCTGAGAAAATTAATAAAATCAGGTTAAAAAGTTAATTATAATAAGTGGCTTCTCATTCCTTTGTTTTCTAATATTTTTAGAAACAAAAAATACAGTATTTTACTCAACGAGCTCTAAACAACGATACTCCACTTATAATTAACTTTCCCGCTTTAAAATCTCATTAAATATTGATCGTAGCATTAAAAAGTGTTCAATATTTTTTGTAGAAAATTTTATGTAAAATATTTATGTCTAAGAACGTTTTATGTTATGGGCCATCATTTAGGAGTTTTGTTTGAAAAACTAAAAAAAGGTACCTTTACCAGTACTTTCTCTTCTCTTCTGCTTCTGCTTATGCCGGTCACAGTCAACGGAGATAAATACGGAGCGATTTATATTTACACGGCGGATGTAAATTCCAGGGTGCTACCTTACGGCTCGAGCCCACACCACTTTCACCCAGTACCAGTGCTGCCTGGCTGACGTCCCTCAGCCCGTTCCATCTCCACGGCGTCTCCGAGTTCCAGGGGAGTACTAGCGTGGTGGCAGCAATATTAACCAGAGAGTGAAAATCAGACCGGCCTTTAAACCTACCCCCTACGATCTTTTATCGTGTGCTCGCGCGTTTGGGCGGATTCCGTTTATAAATAATTAATTTAAATATTCTTGTTTGTTTTAATCACTCCCAACCTAAACGTAGCAGTCGGAAAATTCCCAATGTTCTCGCCAAGGATACATCACTAGCCGTGCCTCGAAAAATGTGGCCGATTTTCATAAAGATTATTAAACGGCTGAGTAATGAGATATTATCTGCCTGAAAATTTCAACATAAAGGTTGTTTAAATGTTATCTGCAATTCGAGTTTTTTTTAAACCGGAGTGTTGGATGCTCTTTTTGATAAAATACAATAATAATAAAATAACAATAAATTAACTTAAGATAAACCTAATCGAAAAGACCCCCTCGAGTTGTACCTGGTGCAAAGGTGCCCATCACACTGGCCGCGTTGCCTCTTCAAAATGTATGAAAACGCTCTCACCGAGTTTGAAATACGCGCGTTCATCGGTTAGCAACAAATGTTATACTCGCTGTTTCAGTTTCCACTAGTGACCACCAGAGGCGCTGTTCACGTTTTCATATCACTTTCATACATTTTGAGACAAAACGCAAACGCGTTCGAATTAGTTAATGTTTCGATAAAACTTATACTAGAGCTACTGGTACGAAGTTACGAACCCGCGCGGGCGTTAATAGATTTATCTACACAAATATCATAAATACTCTAAAATGCGTTCAGAAACCGTAGAACCAGCATTACAAGATTCAATGTATTTATCAAAATTTTCTTATCTGTGGTAGAAGGTTACCGCAGTAACATAATATTATTACGATTTCCTATTTAATAATGTAACATTTTCAAATATGGAACATCATACAAAACCAACAAAATTTAAATAGGCCCCCTATTCTACTACTTATCACTGAAAATTCAAATTCCGTCGATACGGAACGTCAGCTCGGTATGTTTTAGTATATTTATATATCGCACGACATTTGATTTCGAACAACATCAGAATAAGGACTATTAGTTGGTATATAGGTTTGTACCTCTAGGTAGAAAAACTTTGGTTTTCTCACAATTGCGCTTGCCTCGACTTTGACAATATACTTTCTCATTAAGGCTTGTTACATAATAAACAACAGCCCTTGTCATGTTAATTTCAAGTGGAAGTCACCAACACAGAAATTATTTTTTGAGGTTTATATTTTCCGTAATAAAGACAATGCTGTAATGAACAGACTGTTTAACATCAAGATTGCCACAGAAATAAATTTGATTGTTTCACGTAATTCGTATTTTAGGCTTACAGAGTAATCATTCTTGACAATTTATTAATTTACTCTTGAATACCTATGCCGTGTGTTACCGTCATGCGGGCTTTTCTGTAGGATATTTAAACGTATTTTCTTAACCTAACCATGCGCCTAACCTAACCATTTCATTCTAAAATCAAAATTTGGACTTTACTTAATTTCTAACAAAATTTAAATAGCCAACAATGTACAGTCAGCAAAGAACGTCCTCTACCACTTTTGGACTTTAACGTGCACATAATAGAGTCGAAAAGTGGCAGACCACTTTTCTGGTCGACTGTACAGGAAAGTAAATTGACAAATGACAGCCCTTAGTGTTCTGCGACTTGTATTACGACGTTATCTTAAGCAGTGCACTTAGTACATTGAAGATGCGGAGTTAGGAAACGGAATTGCAAGTAATTAACATAATTATGATTTACTAATACATGGAAATCATTGATAATGGAACATAATTATTATTATCAATTCCAATAAATGTCCGCGTGACGGTAACACACTGTAGATATTTAGATTTTTCATTATTTATTTCATCTAAGTACTTCATTTAGTGACTAGGACTACATCGTATAGTCACTGTTGTGGTTGTATGTAGAAAGTAGTTCAACTTGTCAATGATTAACATTGTAATATAAATTGTCAATACTTATTTAGTGTTAAATACTGACAATTGACTAAGGCATTTAAGCCGTGTACATCGGATTTATAAAATGTCCTTTGAGTGGGTTCTGTAAAACTTTTCTATAAATGATTCAAATTTCAATGAGATTGCAACAAATATAAAACTTACAAAGTACCTAAATGTCAAATGGATCTCTTTTCGTTCTCAACTTTGTAGCTTTATTTTGCCTGAAGGAGCCTTTGGTGCTTGGAAAGTTGAAAGCTGCAATGGATATAGGAGCTTTGGCAGAGAATTTTTCGAGTTTATACTAGTTATAAAAATTAATCTGAGAGTCTGCCCGCTAAGTATGAAGTCACTCACTAAAAAATTCAGGTTGTCCGTACAAACTTTTGATCCCATTTTCTTCCCTACAGGGGTGAATTTCCAAAAACGCTGAAATTAGTTTTCTTATATAAACGAAGTGTCAAGTTACTCGGTTAAAAAATATTTGCTTCCCATACAAACTTTCAACCCCATTTTCCCCCCTACAGAGGGCGAATTACAAAAAACGCTGAATATTTTTTTTTCCGTTCGAATGCTAAGAGAATAATATCTTATTTATTTATTTTTACAGAATTAACTACTTACCTGGTCTACAATATTTTCATTCCTATTTTTCAAATTTACTAACGACATAGAATTTCCAGGCAAACATGTTAAAAAGTCGAAGTTGCTTTCGAAAACCGAAGTGCTTAAGCAAAATCTTGAGGTGTTAAAGGAAATCTCTTAGCTAAAATTTTTCATTCCTAAACTCCAAGTATGTGTTTTGCAAAATACATATTTCTACTCTCAGTACATAAAACGCATAATTTACACCGTATTCAAACAAAAATTCTCAAGCACCATCGTCACATACCAAGCGCGCCGGAAATTTCAACTTTGGGCACGAGCGCTTCAGCCTTCGTTTGCACCTATACAGGGTGATATAGCCAAGAGACATAAATCAGGAATCACATTTTCCTACTCAATAATTTAATCACTGTTTCAATAAAACAGGACGAGGATTAAAAAAAAAACATTTTTTTACGTACATATAGGTAGGTACTACCTAATTACCTTAATTTTTTGATTTTTTTCCTTCTAATACTGAATTTCTGAATACTATCGTGTATGTTTATACTGAATACTCTTTTTTTTCAATAAAGACAGAATTCATATTGTTTTGTACAAATTGTTCACCCCAGGCCCACATCTCACTGCTTTACTTTCCATTTCGATTTATAGAAGCTGAAGTCTCCGATAGGTACGGTCACGCGCTTTAATTTATGACCCATTTCGCAAACTTTTTCTGTGAATGACTATACATTTTGACAGGACTGTCAACCTTAAGTGGGTCCGAAATTAAAACTCGTGACTGTACTTAATAACAGTGTTGATTGTATCTGCCAATCCTTCATCATTTTTATCAGACTTCAAAAAATGGAGGTTCTTGCTTGACCTGTATGTATTTATGTATATTTGTCCGCGATTATCTCGCGTTTGGCTGAAGCAATTATGATGAGGGTTTCAGAAAAGCATTTGTCACATTCAGGAAAAGGTTTTGACATAAAATGTGAAGTCGGTTCCCTTTTTAAAATGGTTATTTGTCATTACATTACCCTGTATTACACCCATTATATTCCCGAATCACTCTGTATTTATGTATTCCGATTTTATCTCCGAACGAGTAAGTAATTTCGGCAGAGCAATTGAATCCACGCATGAACGATTTTAATAGCTTTCTCGACTAGTAAGCGGTAGTTTAATTCATCGTTTACTGTTTGATCTTTCATTTAAATTAAGCTTCAAATTGCATAGGAGAATTTCCTGGTAGTACCTAGAGGTTATGTATACCTATGTACAGTAAGAAAATTTATCACAATACATTTTTTTTGCCAACAAAGTTTTCCTTAATTTCGCGTTCGATAATCAATTGGTTATAGTTACGTAACGATTGAAATATTAAATTATAAAAAAAAATAAGTAACATTAGGGGCACAGTACTTTTATCTCGCGAGCGCAGATGAGCTATGGTTGTATGCTGATCTATACATGCACATTATCTAAGGCTACTTCCTGACTTGGCGGGGCGGGATCGATATGTGACATTTTCTTCTTTGACGTACACTTACTGACGTCGCAAAGATTCTCACTTGACATAATACTGTCAGTATTACGTTTGCGCAGTAGTTAATACCATGCGCAGAAGCGTAGCAGTACCGCCATCGCATCGTGCCGCTACCGCGCATCCCGCGCCAGTCAGGAAGCACTCATTTAAATGTAGGGGCATAGTAAAAAATGGTATCGCGTCGACTGACAGCCGACACTGACATTTGACACTTTTCTCATATTGTACTGCCTTCGCACCGACAAATAAGGAAGGCGCCTAAGTGTGCGTCAGCGTAGGAGATGATTATGTGTTCATATGCGCATTCTCTGCATGTGTTCGTATGTATCACAACTACAACTATGGGTAACCTGCGCTCATGAGGTAAAAGTACTGTAATACATTACGTGAAACATATTTATAGCAAATCAAATACTAACTAGAGTCTTGGCCTCCGACACAAGAGCACGCCACTTTGCTCGGTCCTGCGCAATTTCTGGCCAGCTTGCACCAGCTCCCGAGCTCACGCAGGTCCGCTTCCGCCACATCCCTCCAGCGATACTTGGGGCGACCCACAGGACGTCGAATCAAATATACAAAAAACTTTTATCGTTTTTTTTATCTAAGAGTACATCTAAATATGTGTGGAATCACACACATCAATTAACATTTATTCCATCCTCCGTTTGCTTCTGTTTCTCTTTTAATAGCTTTGGGACTTAATATTTTATAAAAGGAAAGTCAACTACTTAATACCGGCTAAGCGTACTTGAAACTTTAAGAATCTGCGCCTTTGCAGAAACGTGATTTCATAATCACAAAGGGTTCATCGTAATGATTGTCTTTCAATAGAGATTGAATAAACTAGGATTAATAGTTTCAAGTTTTACAATGGTTTGCTAACTCTAACGTCGACATACAAACTTTTGTCTTACAAAGATTCAATAAGGCATGTATTTCGCTCATAATTCATAATACTAAATGATTACCACAGCCAATAAGAAACTTGATCTTGTTGAATTTGATACGGAGATCCAATTAAAATATACTCATCGACAAGTGTTCAGACAGCTGCAAAGAAACATGACTCCCCCTACTTAGAAGATTGTACGCAGGACGGTCAAGTTTATTTGCAGCTTCTATGCTGACTTTACACCAGAGTGTCTAGCTTTTAATCGTATACTTCTTGCCTCTGGCTTGCGAATAACATGTTCAGAGGGTCCTCAAACTAACAATTGAATGTCGATAACAAACCGAATCAATTCATAGCACGGCACAGGATATTTTCCACTATGAAACTGAAAAAGGACTGACCAGAGGTCATTAAGTATCGTAGAAGTTTTAACAGCGCGACTCAACAACCAGCTTGGTTGATACAGCGCCATCTAGTGGCGAATTCTAGCAACATTGATACTAACAAGACGGGGTAAATGACATGTTGTAAGTCAAATACTGGCTGAAATAATTAGAAAAATATCTCACCAATGTATACAGGGCGCTTGCGTACGCGGCGTGCTTGATGTGAAGCGTTCGGCAGCAGGGCAACGACGTGTCCTGCTCTGTCGCGGTCCAGGCCTTCATCTGTGAAAGAGACAACACAATTTCATGAGTTTGTGCTTCATAAGAAGATAACTACTTATAAAGCAGAAACTACTAATACTACCATTATTTTTCTAATTTGCTGAGTACGAGTGAGATAGGAGTTGCTAAATTGCGCGAGACTTAATTTAGCAGCAATATGTGCCTAATAACTTTTGCGCAAACAAAATATGTCTCAACCTAAAACATTGCGATTATTTATTCTCTTAAGCTACTTTTTTGATTCACCATGGTCCTTGAGAAAATTCTAAACTCATGTATTTTTCCCCCCTACCCTATTCTATTTCTGTTCTATTTTCTAAACGTGTCCTCACTCACTAAAACATATATGTATATTGTGATCGTACCAGTTATATTGTTTATTTCCCTTCGAACGATAAATTCATTTTAAATTATATAGGCTCCTTATCACACACATACGTGTCGAATGGTGAATTTTATCTATTAAGCATTGGAATTTAAGGGTAAATTGGGAGCAATTTAAAGGGATTTATTCGATATGCTTCCAGGGATCCCTGACCGGCAATCGACCCTTAACGCGGGGATTTACTCTCGAATGCCTGACAGCGGTCTTAACACATGGGTTTAAAAAAGGAATTATAATTACTTAACGAGTATTCCTGAAATTGATACATTTCATGGTATGCCTACCGACCTTGTTGGCCCTATTCTGGGTCAGGCGTCAGTTCACGAATATGAATGAAACTGAAAAATGAAAAAGTTTATTGTATAAGGGCATCACTACAATACGAAGGGCATCACGAACCTGTGTCCTGAGCTAGGAAAACCGTGTGTTACAAGACCCAGTTTCGTTCCAATTAAATACTTAACCTATAGAAGTGTACAGAGAGAGCAGGATACAACTTAAAATATGAATAGTTTAAGTTATATTAAATAACTGAAAGCAGAAAATGTTTTTGCGTCTAATTGATAGTTGCATGTTTTGTAATTTGTTTAAATCGCAAGATGAATATCGGTAAATAAGGGTTACACCACCAGTAATGGACACTTTAAGCTGACAAGTACCTGTAACGCGGACATTTCAATCCTAATTCAAAGATCACACGGGTTCAAATCGATTGTTGTATAAAAAATAAATACCCCTTATTTTGTTTTACATAAGAGTTAATGTGCATCATTCGGCATTGTCCATTACTGGTGATGTCACTCTACTATGACCACCTAAATTATGTATTTGCTTAAAGTTCGTTTGCAAAAGATTAAACAAGTAACACTGACAATCCATACATTTGGAACTGATGATAAAGGTAAATAAACATTCAGCCTAAGTATGGTTTGTCATGATCATGAGATTTTACTTAGGCATTTTATTAATTTTCTAACACGAAATTTGCTAACATTAAATGCGCACTTATCAGCTCCTGGCCCACTCTTGGAGGATTTTCAACATTTTATTCACAAGTGACTGTCCCTTTCAAGAGGCCACTCCTGATTTGATAAAAGATTTCTATTTCGGATCTCCTTTATGTATTTTGTTCGCGAAATATTGGAATACTTTGCAGTGGGTAATTTACTTCGAAACCCTTTACATGTTTAGGTACAATGTTAAACCTTTTACAAATTTACTACATACGGCGAAGTTTTAACACATTGAAATTCTAAATAGAATAGAGGGCCTCATTCATAATGTTAACGCGCTAACTAAAACTTTATTGTCAATGAGTTATGTTTGATCCAAGTAAGGTATGTTGGGTTAAGATCGGATCGGGTCAAGATCGGATAATTAAATTTTCTACTGAACTAGAAGAGATTGTCGATTGACAATGGTAACACACCTGCCTACCACACCAGTAGCGTCCATACAACTCGATTCCCACTGGCTTGCCTAATTTTCAGCCACACCAGTTCTTTTACTACGGCTCATGAAGATTAAGAAAGGCAAATTATTTCCGGCTTCCCTAAGATCGGATATTTATTTTTATGAGCATGAGCATGGCACAGAGTTCAGTTTTGAACATAGTCCGTTGTTTCCCGTTTACGTCCGATGTTTCCCGATAAAAAATATTAACAAATACTATCTTTAAACGTATATTAAATAAAAACTGTTTTACATATGAGGAAATGAAAAATATGGGTTGAAAATATATTTCATACTTATTTATAACAAACGATAATAATTCAAGGAATCGTTAGATAAGTTAGTCAAAAAAAATCCTAGTACTTACCAAAGTATCGAAAATGAGTCCGATCTTACCCCAACATACCTTATATGAGTAGAAGGCTTTTGAAGTAAGGTATTCATAGGGCGGGTCGCACCGACGGACGATTACCTACAGACCGAATGACATTAAATATGGAGCTGTCATCCAATAGAAACTTGTCAAACTCAACAACATCCAATAAAAACTTGGACATTTATGACTTCAAAAATCGTTTTGTGTAAGATAGCTATACGCATATAAGCTATTTGTTCGCAGTCGGAGGACCTAATATTTTGGTATTATATATAGTAATTAATTAGGTTAATTTTATAATTATTGTATTATTTCGCAATTTTTGATTTTAATTTTATAGTATCCTATGCTGTAAAATTAAGTTTGAAATACATATATTACATATATTTTTGAAATCGTCTCTTTAAAAAATTGAAAAAAAAAAGATTTTTATCTACACACATAATCATAAATCCTCTATTATGCGTTCGGAAACCGTAGAAAATTACTCTCTTTTCAACATTCAATGTATTAATGTCAATTTTCTTATCTGTGGCTAAGGCTACAGCAGTAATATAATTTTCATTATAATTTCCTATTTAATGTTATAAATATCTGGGCGACCGAGCTTTGCTCGGCGTTTTGCCGGGCATGAGACCTATCTAGATCGATTGCTCGCCCCCGAAAACCCTCACATACCAAATTTCGTCAAAATCGTTAGAGCCGTTTCCGAGATCCCCGAAATAAATATATAAATAAATAAATATACAAGAATTGCTCGTTTAAAGATATAAGATATTAAACGTCATACAAAACTGTCAAAATTGAAATGTCAAAGTTGACATGTCCCTATTCTAGTATCATTGAAAATTCAAATTCAGTCGATGCGAAATGTCAGCTCGATGTTTTTTTAGTATATAGGTATCGCACGAAATTTGAGCTAGAACGACATGAACACATCAGAATAGGGACTCTTTACTTTTTAAAATAACATTCAGGTATCGGTTGCCAGTTCTGATTTCGATATTTCCGCAACCGTGTAAAAGAGGTTGTATTAATACAATTATTGTATTTACGGTTTCTGAACCCATCTTAGAGTAGTTATAATATGTGTGTAGATAAAGTAATGTATGCAACTATACATAATTAGGCATTAAAACACTCGTGTGACCTTATTATGAAACTCACCTTCGGCTCGTTTCATGAAACACACTCGTGTTTTAATGCCCCCCACATTATGTACCAGTTGCATAAACTACTATTTTCGGGACACACAAAATGGAGTCCACGGTCCGCCAAATTGGTTTTATTGCAACGTCACATATAAATCCTATGATGTAACTCGGGATGATGTAAGGATTCCAACGATACCGATAGGCATTGAGAAGTTCTTAGGGAACAAAGAAACTCACATAATATATCTACATACATGTGACCTGAAAACTTTACACTCCTTTTTATGGACAGTCGTGTAAAAAGTTTAAAATCCTATCTGAAAACAAAAGAAAAACTTATTTTTAAGTCGATAGAGGAACATTTTAGTGGGTAGCTCTCTCGACCGTGCCAACCGTAATTAGCATCTCGACACCTGCTTTGACAAACTTGTCGTTTTCCGCTTCGCTTTTGAAGTTCCATTTCGCACACCAATTAAGGGAAAATATGGGTTTTTAACCGCCGACGGCAAAGCCAAAAGGAAGGGTTATGATTTAAGCAGTCTATTTACAATCAGCAGCAGAGAAAAAGGGACCCCTCTGCATAAAAATTTGTATGCACGGGGGGTCCAGGTCGCGGAATTTGAATGTTTTGAACTCTATGCCTATTGTAATAAGAGTCCAAAAGTGCTAAACAATCAAATTCCTCGACTGTATGTAAGTATTACTAGGTACAGTGCTGTGACGTCACATTTCAATGTCAATCAATGTGGAGCATTTTCAGTGCTTGAAAGGCGACTCGCCACCATATGTATTTTATACCACGACGACGGTAAACAAACTTGCGACCTTATTATTGGGGAACGGGACTTAATCGCGTACAATTAAGTCCCGTTCCCCAATAATAATGTGTGAAAATCGTGTAAGTTTAAATCAATATAAACTTGCGACCTGCCTGTAAGCAGATACCTTAGCCTTGGACACTTGCGATTCCAGAAGAATCACAAGCGCGTTGCCGATTCTTTATTGACTCTAGGATTCGTTGTGTTGACAGCCAGAGATGTAATATGCAGGTCACTCACTCAACACAATGCATCCCCGGCAGCTATGGCGACCTCTTTCACCATCCGGAAAATCAATTCAATTCAATTCAATTCATTTATTCATTTTGTTACACATAGGTTACAAGTATGGTTGGCATGTACAAAGCATAAGACCTCTATGTTTTACCCACTAAGTAGGTTTACAAAATATCCCTCAACAAATTACATTTATATTCAAATTGATAACTAATAATAATACTAAATTTCTTATAATGTCAAATACAATAAATATTATAATTATGTCAAATAAAAATAAACATAAAAAAAACTAAACTATAATTAAAGCCTAGGATAGAATCATGTCAAAAAGTATCGTCATTAAAGTAATCTTTTTGAGAATAATAACATTTTTCTATTAAATATGAAGTCAATTGCCGTTTAAATAAATTAATTTCTAGTGTTTTAAATCGATTGGGAATTTTATTGAAAACGTTCGGTGCCATTCCCAAGAATCCACTTCTCATTACTGCACCACTGCAAAGTTTTTTATTTATGTTCGTATTGTTTTCGTGGCGGGAATCTGCGGCCTTGTGAAACGTTGTTGAAAATATTTTGATTACACTTGACAAAAATACCTACTTCCAGAATATACAAGGAAGGCAGTGTTAATATCTTAAGAGATTTGAAAAATGGTACACAACTTTTACTGTCTTTTACTCTCAGCACACATTGCTTTTATGCAACGATTTTGCGTTCAATTTTAATCATTAATAATTTTCAACAGGTGGGATTATTTCGGTGGGTGGGATTTAGTTTCGTTAGCGGACGCATCCCCTTGACAACATTTAAATGTTATTCTATGACGACTGCTTTAGCTTAGTTGGTAGTGGCCCTGCCTACGAAGCTGGAGGTCCCGGGTTCGAATCCCGACCGGGGCATTTATTTGTGTGATGAGCACGAATATTTGTTCTTGGGTCTTGGATGTTTTTTTATGTATTTAAGTATATATTTATCTATATAAGTATGTATATCGTCGCTTAGCACCCATAGTACAAGCTTTGCTTAGTTTGGGACTAGGTTGATTTGTGTAAGATTGTCCACAATTTTTTATTTTATTTTATTTAGTTTGGGACTAGGTAGATTTTGTGTAAGATTGTTCACATATATTTATTTATTTGAACCCTCGGAACCGTATATATATATATGTAGTTAGACTGCAAAGTCAATTTTCCAGTCCATTTACCACATCAATCTCAATTAAATCAGTATAAAGTTTTCTAGGTCGTGCGCTTCAGTTCAAGGTTCCTCTGAAAACTATAGACACATTAGCCAATATGCTAGAATTTATAATCAGCTGCTGATCGATATATACTTAAAATTATTTAAGAGGCTGTCAAGACCTAATTTTGTTGAAATTGATGTTATTTTTTAAAGCAGTTTTTTAAGAAAAACTATTTGTTCTATAGCACATCTGAGACATTCTTTGTTTTATCGCCCTTGGTAAGTAATGTACTATTGTCGTGTCATTAACCACACTAATACAAGGAATCCGCCTGTTGTTTGCTTCTACTCATTGTCATTATGTACTGTTATGTGTTATTTTTGTTGAGGTTATGCAATAAAGAGTATTTGTATTGTATTGTAATACAAGGAATATACTAGTGGCTCTGTGAGCTGTAGACCACATGAGTGTTTTTTTTTTTTAAATTTCCATCGCTATGTTAGATATCGAAAAAGATGGTTGTGAAATGCGACCCTTAGAGGTGAACAAATCGAAATTCGGCCGCAGAAACACAAAAACATTGATAAAAAAATTGTTTTTTTTTTAAATTTCCAAAAAGTGACTCGGTAAAAAAGTTCTATAGAGTTACCGAACCTGCTCACAAAATTTCACGAGAATCGGTTTAGAAATGCGACCTGTAGAGGAGAACAAACCATTGAAAAAAAAATATTTTGAAAATTTACAAAAATTTACTCGACAAAAAAAATTCTTTGTAGTCAAAGAACCTGCTCACAAAATTTCACGAGAATCGGTCAAGAAATGCTACCTGTACAGGAAAATACGGCCGCAGAAAAATACGAAATAATTGATAAATGGTTTGTTTTTTAAATTTCCAAAAATGACTCGACAAAAAACTTTATTTTAATTTTCGTACCTGCTCATAAAATTTCACGAGAATCGGTTCAGAAATGCGACCTGTACAGGAGAACAGCCGGAAATCCGGACATACGAAAGTATTTTTGTCGAAGCTAAAACAGAGACCTTCGTTTCACTCGGTCAATAAATACAAAACAGCATGGTACTCTATGTAGACATTGAATCTTAAAACTGCACTACGTACATAGATTGATAAATATTAAATACATACTTAAATAGATAGACACCACTGGCGACCGACGAGCTGGCAGCTTCCTCGAGCAACGCATCAGCATTGCAATTTGCAATACAGCGAGGAAATGCTGCCAGCATCCTCGGCACCATGCCGCGGCCGCCCAATTTTTTAGATATTTTTTAGGAATTTTTAGATTTTAGTTTAGTTTAGGTTTATTTAGTTTTAGATTTTAGTTAAGTTTAGGTTTATTTAGGATTTAACTCATGTTTATACTTAGTTATATTAAAATGTATCAATCTAATTTGTAATTGACAGTCAATAGATAGAAAACATTCAAGATTCATTAACAAATTTTCGTGTTAAAAAAACATACAACCGAATTGAGAACCTCCTCTTCTGAAATCTTGAAGTCGGTTAAAATTACAAACAAATGCCCTCACCGGAATTCGAACTCGGGACCTCCATCTTAGTAGGCAGGTTCACTTCCAACAAGGCTAAAACGGTCGTCAAATTTGATCTAAGGAACCTTCTGCCCGTAACAAAAAGCGTGAACACATATTTTTCATCAAATCATTTATTCGTAAAAACATAGGTACATACAGAGGTGTTATATTATAATCATTTATGAGATTCACTATGTCTTCGCCATAAGGCATACGAATAGTCATAAAGTATGACACAAAAAATTATGTTATCCAAAATTTTAAAAATAATCATGCATCGTGCTTATGTCCAATTACGTATTTAAGTCATTATTAGTATTACAATACAAAACAATTATATGTCAATGTCAATTAAATATTCCTGTATTGAGTAATATGCTTTTTGTACCAAAAATTTGCGCAGGCTTTTTTTGAAAATTGTTACATTGTCTATATCTAAGATTGATTTAGGCAGCTGATTGAAAATTCTAGGTGCCATACCAAATACACTCTTTGAAAGTAGAGCAGTTTTAAATGATCTATTGTTTATCTTCCCTTGCTGACGTACGCTATTATATCTAGGAAATAGGTTAAGATTAAGTTTAACATATACAGCCACTTCATAAATGTATAGGCACGGCAATGTCAATATTTTCAACTTCTGAAAAAGTGGTTTACAGGAATCAGAAACTTGGACGCCACATACGGCTCTTATACACTTTTTTGTCCTCTAAAAACTGCTTCTCTTTCTGTAGTTTTTGATAACTTTTTCCGCGTACACAGGTAAAGTTCGCATTTCTCATCTGATTCTCTTGAAATTTTGTGAGCAGGTTGGACAATCATATTGATTTTTGTTGTTACATAATTTATTAAAGTTATTTATTTTTTCTAAATAATTCCACTGGTTTTAACTTCTAGAAAAAAACATTCACGTTATCTAAACACATATATAAAATTTAAATATTTTTTAAAGTAACATTTTTGTAAATTTATTTTAATTATAATAATATATATTGTACGCGCAATACCCGTCAATATTTTTATTATCATCGGATTACAATCCTCGAATAAGAGAGGTTTATTTTAAAAACATTTTTTTTGAAATCTCTCAAAATAAAGGCCAAAAAAACACTGCAATAAGACTGCAGCGACAACTTAATAACAAACATCAAGAAAGTTTGAGTACCTTTGGCCCTTTGCGTGAAGTCCTCAAAAATCACCGAATCACATGGCATAATAGTCAGAAAAGTTTTATTATTTCGACTATGACATACGGAGTCCGGGACCCCGCTGTGGGGAGCGTGCGTCCGCTAGGAAAGTCGCGGGAAGACTGAACGTGGCCTAACCATTCATATAATATAACATCTAACATTCAGTCTTGTCACTCGCGCCTAGTGTAACTTGAACCCCACAATCCTAATTCACACCCCCACAATCCTGAAGCACTGGTTCGAATGAAATGAATTCGATAAGCGTTGTGAATAGCTCTGAGCTTAGCCTGTACTGATTTTCCGAAGGTTTGATACTACGGGTAACGTCACTGCCGAGTCGATTGCAGGCCCCTATACCACAAAACTTTAGAAGTCTACAATTTGACAAAATTGTACAGTTTTGTATAGAAAAAGTTCACAAATTTGTCGAATTGTACGCTTGTAAAGTATTGTGGTACAGGCCCCAGGTGTCGAGGCAATTATTTCAAACCGTGAGACATTGGAGAAGACAGTACGGTTGCTAGTTTGTTGCAATTTTAGCACCTAGGGGTCACGTGTAGGGTAGCTGTGGGTACTCCCTGCGGATATAGTGCAACTTCGACCCCCACCACTTTATAGTAACAAAACATTATTTACGTACTACAACTATTGTCAAGCTAACAAAATAGCTCTAGGTAAACATCAATGTATTTTCCCGGAGTGGCATATAATATGGCGAAGTATTTTATTGCATGCTTGGCCCCACGTTCTTAACTATGTTTGGAACATTGGTTCAAGTGAAATGAATTCGATAAGCGTTGTGAATATAACTAAGCTTAGTCTGTTGTGTGATTCTATCGCGCTATTTCCATTTGTTTTGATCGCCAGTGAGATAGTTTTTTTTTTAATTCTGATACCTATGTAAGTTAGTCGATTTATTTAAATAATGAGCATTGTAAACAATCCTAAGTTCGTGAAAACACAAACGGTGTTTTTTAAGCGTTTGGAGTGCGCGGTTGGAGACTGGTCTGAGGAAAATTCAGGGAAACCTCCGACGCGACCACGCGGGCGGTTTATACACTGGAATACTCTACGGTTTCGACCGAGTCTGGAGTGTGAATGGAATGGAACTACTGGTGTGAGTGGAATCGAGCTACCTACGACTTTCAGTGTCTCAGCCCACTATGTGGGCGCACGTCTCATAGGTACTTTTCTCTACAAACGGCCACAGAATAGTATACTATTATTCTATTCTGTGCAGAACGGACACGAACCCCCCCGCACCGAGGTCAGTTACCTCGTCCCTGACAGGCCAGGATGACAAGCCGGGTTACGATCGGGTTACCGTCGCGGCTCGCGATTCGCCCATGCCACGCGCTACGCACTCGCGCAAACAATAGGCATGATGACTCAAAAAAAATTATTACTTCAATAGAAAGAAGACATAAAACTATGTCAAATAGTGAAAATCCTATTCAAATATCTCAAAAAATAACGAAGCAACAACGGTTAGAATGTTCGTAGTTAGAGAGAGAAAGTGCTACTCGACCGTGACGTCACCTTTGAGTAGCGCCATAGTAAATGACAATCGTTCAATAAAAGGTGCGTTTTGCGGAAAAGCGACAGAAAATACCCACTTTTAAAACTTTGAAGACTTATAATTACGTAATTATTTATTTTTTTGAATTACTTTTTTTGCCATTTGATTGAGAATTTGAGTCATTATGTAGAAAATTTGGATTTATTGATTTTCTTTTATAGTGTCATCATCCCTATTATAAGCGCTGATTATAAACTTTGTGGTACAAAAAATAGGTCAAATGTCAAAAAACACGGCCCGCCCATCTACCTACTTAGCAATTTTGTTTTGAAAGTCGGCATTAAATCCGTAATTTATTCACAAGGTTGGAAAAGCAACGAATGATTGTTTACTTAGCTTCGATGCTAAATACTTCGATTTAATCGTTTTACATTTTTTTTTTGAAGGAGCAGTCAAGTGGCACCTGCTTGCCGCGTTCAGTATGCGAAGTTAAGCAATTTGGGCGGGGTCAGTCCTTGGATGGTCGACCGCTTTGAGTGTTTATTAATTGAGCGCTCCCGTCCTTTGGAAGGCCCGATAAGCCGTTGATCACGATCGCTGTCTATGATAGCAGTCGTTAAGCCAAGTTACAGGCCTTGAGAAGTTCTAACAGTCAATTTGACCAAATGCCCACTCACTTGATAAGCCTAATCCCTATAGGATCTAGTTTCCTTCGGTTTGGAAGGTCAGATGGCAGTCGCTTCCGAAAAAACTAGTGCCTACGCCAAATCCTGGGATTAGGTAGCGGACGCCAGGCATCCTTCAGGATGCAACAACCCCAGGAGGTAGTTTTTTGAAAAACCCAGTGGTACGAGAGATCGAGCCGGGTCTGTGGCTAACAGGCTCTGCCTTCACCGTCTAGAGGCACACTTCTAGATAATTGCACCTTCAGACTGGCGACTAGTTTGCGAATTGGGGCAGCAACAAACGCTCCGCATCGGTTCCAATGCATTGCAATGGTAGGCTGGTTCACCACGGCCTCTCCTGCGGTAGGAGCACTGGGCGCATACCCCGTCACGCCTGTATAAACGATGTCATCAGAAGGGCCCTTGTCGGCGTCAAAGTTCCAGCCATGCTAGACCAGTTGGTTTGGCAAGGGACGACGGCAAGAGGCCCGACGGCATGACGTGCCTTGTGACGTGCCTTGGAGGATGGGACGCCTCCTGGTCTGGGATGATACTACATGTGTAGACACCCTCGAACCGTCCCATCTTCCAGGTACCAGCAAAAATGCTGGCAATGCCGCATCCACAGCAGAACATCTCAAACGCCGCAATATGCTACCCTCGGTAGTGGTTACTTATTTGAAGCGTTTGGGGTCGAGACGCTGGAGTCGTGGGGACCGAGCGCGCGCCGCATATACAAAGATTTAGCGGCACGCCTGATCGAAGCCACAGGTGACCAGAGGCCAGGCCAATATTTAGGACAACGTATTTAGCAGCCGTCGCGCGTCTGTCGATTTCTTGTACTGGGAATCAAGCGTGATCTTTGTGTGTATCAATAATGGTTTTTATATCACACCTGGTCATAAAGTGGCAATTACCCCACTTCCTGGTCAGGGGAAGACATAAAATTCTGTACTTACTACGGGCGTAAAACAAAGAATGTCTTGGATCACATATTTATCGCCCTTGCCTTCGGGCCTCGAGCGTCAAATACCTGTGATCTGATAAATTCTTTGCTTTACCGCCCTTTCTTCTTCTTCTTTAAAAATGGCTTTCCATCAAATTTATCGCCAATCAATATTTGTTCAAAGACGTTGTTCGGTAACAACGCCATGACAGTAGGCAACTGGTTTTGTTCGGTAGTGGATTCAGCTCGAAGATGGGACGGTTCGAGGGTGTCTACACATGTAGTATCATCCCAGACCAGGGGGCGTCCCATCCTCCAAGGCACGTCACAAGGGACGTCATGCCGTCGGGCCTCTTGCCGTCGTCCCTTGCCAAACCAACTGGTTCTAGCATGGCTGGAACTTTGACGCTGACAAGGGCCCTTCGGATGACATCGTTTATGCAGGCGTGACGGGGTATGCGCCCAGTGATTCTACCGCAGGAGAGGCCGTGGTGAACCAGGCTATCTACCATTGCACCGCATTGGCAACGAGCAAAATTCTTTGCCACACTTTGTAGTAATTTACTACCTATCAGAGGTGTTCGCACTTTTATGTCATAAAAGAACATGATCAAAAGAAAAAAACACGCAATTCAATTATTTGAAGCTTTAATCCCACATTGCCGCGCACAAAGAGGCGTTAAAAGCAATTATGTTTCCAATTATAACAATTACATTGTATCAAAAAAGGAAGGAATATTTGAACACCCCCGGAAGCTCGGCAGACAGAGTAGATTATTATTATAAGTCTTTCAAATTTGTGATATTAAAATCTCCGCGCAGTCAGACATCCAATAATAACAATTTGCGGTAATAAAGCAAAATATCTATTCGCCGCTCCCCATTTTGAATAAAATCCAAATCCGTATAACTATCGGGCCCTGCTTCCAAAAATATCGAAGAAGAACATCGGTTGAGAAATGCGACAAGTAGAACACAGCAGGCAGAGCCGGATCTAGGGTGGGGCAAGCCGGGGTCCATGCCCCGGGCGGCAAGTTTAGGAGGCGGCAAATTTAGGGGCGGCAGGGGGGGCGGCAATTCGAACTTCTTGACAGGCCAAAATACGTCTTGACAGGACAAAACATTTCGCACTCGCTGCGCTCGGGTTTTTCATGACTTGATGCGTTTTCATCTATAGGTAGATGTGTTATGACTTTATGACACGTCCTCCCTTAGAGTACATACAACTCGATTCCCACCGGCTTGCGTTATTTTCAGCCAGTCCAGTTCTTCTACTACGGCTCATGAAGAATAAGATAGGCAAATTATTTCCGGCTTCCCTTAGAATATTTTTGACGCGCCGCCATTGATAACTAGTAGCTACTTTTACTGTTCTGAAATGGTAGAGGTAACAATTTGTAAGATATACAGACGGGGGCGGCGTTTTGTAGTTTTTTACCCCCCTCAAAAAATTTCTAGATCCGGCGCTGACAGCAGGCTAGAAAAAGAGGATATAATCACTGACGTTTTAAGAGACCACCATTTGCTATGTAAATTCAATACTGCCGCCATTATCCGCCCCGAATATTCCATACTTTCCTCGGATATCAATTTTCTGGACCGAGTTCCGCGAGCCTGGCCGGGACAGACGAAAGCATTTTTTTTCCGAAGCTGAAACCCAGGAACCTCTAAGAAATACCTCGTGTAGCATCCAAGATCATAATCGATCCCACCCCATCTAGGCAGTAAAATCGCCTTAGGCGACTTCCTGACTTGGCGGGGCGGGATCGCTATGAGACATTTTCTTCTTTGACGTAAACTTACTGACGTCGCAAAGATTCTCACTTGACATTATACTGTCAGTATTACGTTTTCGCAGTAGTAATATCATGCGCAGAAGCGCAGCAGTACCGCCTTCGCATCGTCCCGCTACCGCGCATCCCGCGCCAGTCAGGAAGCACTCATTTAAATGTAGGGGCGTAGTAAAAAATGCTACTGAGTCGACTGACAGCTGACACTGGCATTTAACACTTTTTTCATATCGTACCGCCTCCGCACCGACAAATCAGGAAGTCGCCTTAATCGAATAAGCAAAGTTATAGCCACGAGTGAATAGGTATCTTCTGGGTGAGCTCGCTTCATCGTCGGCCTCATCTTTGCCCCCTGGCTAGATACTGGCCAAGAAGCTATCCCATTTTTAGTAAAAAAATAAGCAACACTTATTTTCGGCCAGTATCTTTGCATCAATACGGAATAAAACGGCCAGATAACAGCGAAAGAATGTATCGGAATAATGGATCCGCTCACCAAGAACGAATTTCACTCAGCGCGTTGGCTCCCCATTAATGTAACGAACCCTTTTGCCCGAACGGATCTAGTGTGAACTATGAATGAGGAAGGAATAACAGGAGAATAGATAATATTTTATTGTGAAGGAATATTATTTTTATGGAGTCAACAAATTTGATTTCTGGACCACTTCGTACCGTGAATAGTAGAATTGTGTGGCAATGCTCAAGGGAGCAATATATTTAGGGCGAGGACTGTATATTGAATCCTGAGTGAACAGAAAGTTCCTACAATAGAATCTTGAGTGTAGCGAGGGATTCCAGTGTTTACGCTCATTCGAGGGCAACAATGACTCTTTTCTGAATAGCATGTGTGAAGAATCAACATGAAAGTCGCTAGAGGTCTCATATTAATGACACTGTGACACGGTACGAAGTGGCCCAGAAATTAAATTGGTTGACCGTACATTTAAAGGCAAAGGCTTGCTTCAAATTTCTCGTATTAAGTAGGTATGTAAACATGAAAGTTTCGATGTTTGTCAATGACATAAAAACGGCAGAATGGATAAAACTAGGTATAACTACAAAGAGTCTAAAGCCTGGATTAAGATAAAAGGATACTTTTTAACCCAAAAATCATCCTGATGTAAAGGGATGAAAGCGAGAGGAAGTTTACGCGGCGGAATAAGTCGCGGGAAAAAGCTAATAAATATTTTTTTTAGTTCAGTGTTCCGAAATGTAGCCCCTGCATCAAATAACGTTGTATCAGTGCTTTCACGCGTAGTATTTAGACAGCGTATAGCGGCGATATTGGACCCTCTCTAGTACGAAATGTTTGCGTGAAGTAAACATCCCTATATTATTTTCATAAATTGCTACAATTCAATTCAATTTTATTTATTGAAAGATCAACTTTGATCAATCAGTGTTAGTAAACTTATAATTGAAACGAATATTTTAGTACAAAAAAAGCATCAATACAAATAAATATTGAATTGAATGTATGTATTATGTGAGTTTCTTTATTGCCCCAGAACTTCTCAATGCCTTAACCGGTTTAGATGTGTGAGGTACCGTTGGAATCCTTACGTCATCCCACGTAACATAAGTAATGTGTTGCAATAAAAGCAATATGGCAGACTGTGGACTCCTTCTTGTGTGTTCCTAAAAAGAAAAGAAATAGAGTTAGGAATAAGATTACTCACTGTTTTTGTTAAGGTCGATTAGTGGAATTAAGGCGGGTTGCACCAACATACGATCACGCCCGCAGCTGTCATCCCCATAGAAACTTATCAATTTTTCCGTTTTAATGAACATCGCTTACGATTACAAACTGGTGCAAGCCACCCCAATCCTGTTCAAATTTATATTGCGTGCGGTCACGATCCTCATTCATGAGAGGTCGAATACGAAGAAGAAGAATAATTCGGTGTCTGTTTTCAATCAGGCTGACTATAGCTTTTTGCCATTGTCACAGGATAAAAATTAAACCTGTTAAGTGCGAGATACCGAGAGTTCCGTATTATCAGCATTACAGTGTTCCATTAGAAAAGCATCGCGTGATGTACGATCCCTTTCTCAGCTGACTGTATCGTAAATTTATTCAACAATGGAGACTAAGGCGACTTCCTGACTTGGCGGGGCGGGATCGATATGTGACATTTTCTTCTTTGACGTAAACTTACTGACGTCGCAAAGATTCCCACTTGACAAAATACGGATAATTACATTACATTTGCGCAGTAGTAATATTATGCGCAGAATCGGACCAGTACTGCCTTCGCATCGTCCCGCTTCCGCGCATCCCGCGCCAGTCAGGAAGCACTCATTTAAATGTAGCGGCGCAGTAAAATGTAGTACTGAGTTGATTGACAGTTGACACTGACATTTGACAGTTTTCTCTAGTAGGGTTTGAACGCTAGTAGGGTTTGACTTGTAAAAGTGCCATTGCGGCCTACTTACAGAATAAAGTTCATTTATTTATTTATTTCTCATATCGTACCGCCTCCGCACCGACAAATCAGGAAGTCGCCTAACTCAAATTGCAATTAGTGCAGTAACCAGCTTACCTTGATTGCCTTACAGCAGTTAGGTTCTTGATTATCTGGCTATAACGTTAGCATATGTCATTAATAATGCATACTTGCATAGTCAACCAAACTGGGGCATAGTGGGTATGGGTATTAGAGTTGTGCCCAATTATTGAACGAAGCTCAATCTCGTTCAATTGGATAAAGCAGAGTTACTTTAATTCATAAGTCTTGTAACCTTACGTACAGTCAGCATCAAAAGTAGAGCCACATATGACGACGTCAAAAGTCTTTATAAGGGAATAAGAACTTTTGACCTCTTCATATGTGGCGCTACTTTTAATGCTGACTGTACCACTATAATATTTGCTGATCATTGTTCAGCGAACCACTGAGCTTTTGAATAAATAACTCACTCAGTAACCTGTCGAATGGTGAAGCTTTTTCTATCACTGGCGAACCCCTGGGGATTCACGTAGTTCACGATGAGAAACCCCTGGGTTAAAGGAATTAGTTCGGTGTTTTAGCCTCTAGTTCAGTATCAGTACTATTTATTATTTGAGAACCCGCATCGTTTCGAGTTCATAGCCACAGACAAAACAATCACGAATAGTTAGAAACCTACAAAAGAATCCTAGTTCAAACATACAACAACAAATCGTTCGAAAGATACGAGTAGCATCTTGCTCGCACATAATCGACTTATATTACGTGCTCTTTCGCGAGAAGCAAAAGAAACGCAGTCTCGCTCCAGCTCACTCACAAGTTCTTTTAATCTTATAAACTAAAAGACCTAAAATTGATTTAGATCGTGCAACGGAATCAAGTTCCTTTTTGTCATAATAGTACTTACTTACTTCTTGACCGACTCAAATCTACTGTCCCAACAATTATGATACTCTCCGAGCCACGGGCACGATACGATGTGGATTGCGTAGCGAACAAGACGAGCTAAATTTTCATACGGTCCACCTGAACATTGAACTAGAAAATCGAAAACACTGAACTAGATCATTTTACCAATTGAACAAGATCAGAGCGCTCACGCTCAGACATAACTCTACTAGGTAATGCAGACATTAGTCCTTGTGATAATCCTTAGACCCAGAATGTTATAAGCGACAAGAGTTCCCAACCGCCATTTGTCTCTTTGTATAGTTAAACTGAGCATGGCTACATTGTCATGTAATCAGGGCAATTACGTATGCATTATGCGAAGCCTTGAGCTATTTTAGTTGCTACACTAGGTATTGGATTTCATTAAAAGTTTCACGTGATATCGAATCTGCCTTCGTAGGGTAGAAAACTTTAACATCTTTAAAATGCATTAATTTCGTAGTTTCTTTTTATTTTAGTATTTTATTTATTGAACTAGTTTTGTTATGCTATCACCTGAACCGATGCATGTGTCTTGTGGTATTCTTTGCTGAGTAGCAGTGGACGTCTTTCCGCGATATGAGGATGATGATGACTCTATTGTTAAGGGCATAAAGTTGCTGAGGTAATTTTGGCCTTTGAATACGTATGTTAGGTATTTACGAACTCGAAGTAATCTCTATAAATTGATATTCTGGAACGTGTACGTGACATTTTAGTGTATAACACGAGGCTTTCTATAAATGTCAATCCTATAAATAGGATATAATTAAGTTTCAAAACAGGATATTTGTTTTTAGTTGTTTCTTGAGCTTCAAGACTTCTATAGGATGTTGAGAGTAATAAAAAGAACATAATTTCCTGGCAGTAAATAATACCTACGGCTGATATTATACGAGGCACATAATATTTAAAATAATCGTTACACGTGTGATATTTTTACCGTTTTGTGAGTTGCCCTATGACCATGATACTGCCATTTTGAAAACTTACCAGATACTGAGTCCACAAAAAAAATCGAAGCAGCTCACAAAATTACACAGGATTTTAGAGGACCCTCCGATATACGATAGCATTTTTGCCCAACCTAAAACCGGTATTTTCTGTAGGTACCAGTTTCTATCGGCTCAGTTAACTCAGTCCAAAGCTCCCGCCACGCGCCTTATCTAGAAAAAAACGGCCAGTCAACCCAACTCTGCGGAAATTGGTTCTTTCAGTGCCAAAAGCTATTCTCTGTACGATCCGATTAAAATCGCAATTTAAAGTTCCTGGTTATTTATTTATTTATTTGAATCAGGCAACAAGGCCCATATTTACATATACCTAACAAACATATCTATAAAAATACTTAAAAACTATGATGACGTGTTACGCAACATCGAGGTGTCAGGTAACCGACCGCGAAAACGTCGGAACTTGACACCCTTCGGCCAAAATTCTTCCTTGGTGAAGGTCGATAGATGTTCTGTTGGAATTCTCACAACGAAGGAATTAAAATTCACATTGTGGCGAGACTCCAACTTCACGACCCGACGACTTCACTTTATTCTGTGACTAAATATTTAGTGACTCTGTGAGTTGTGGACCTCGCCAGCGATATATTTTTAAGTTTTCAAACTCCATGACTCCGTCAATTAGAGACGAAAACGCGACAAAAATATAGAACCTGGCGCCGTATTATAGTCGCAGTTATCGCGTGCTAGACGAAAAGATAAAACATCCGTTACATTCAATCGAACGGTATTAGAAAGTGACAGATACTTTATATTGTTGAGCATGTTCAATAAAAAAAAAATGCCCCACCCCCTCCTCGCATTCCCGGGCGCATCGCGCTTCTAATGACGATTGACCGACAGATGACCCGTGCTTTGGAAGGCACGTTAAGCCGTTGATCCCGGTTGCTGTCTATGGCAGCAGTCGTTAAGCCAAGTTGGAGGCCTTCGGGTGGTTTGAAAACTTCTAACAGTCAAGTTGCCCACTCACTTGACAAAGCCTAATCGCAAAAAAGGTCTAGTTTCCCCTTGGGGTTGGAAGGTCAGATGGCAGTCGCTTCCGTAAAAACTAGTGCCTACGCCAAAATCTTGGGATTAGGTAGCGGACCCCAGGCATCCTTGAGGATGCATCAACTGTACTGGGATAACGCTAGGAGGATGATGATGTCCTTAACTATACTCGTACTCGATGAGATAATTGTGTTCCAAAAACTGATAGATGTCAGAATGTTAAATACCAGTAATATAGCCGTAGTATAGAAAAAACATTCCAAAAAGGGGTAACTTAACTGAACTGTTGACTGGCTCTTAAAGCCAAATGAAAGTAATTTAAATAGTCAATTAAAAACTCTGATACTCTTAAAATTCAAAGACGTGCAAAAGGCACGGAGTTCTTTGGTTCGAAATTGTTGTGTCAATCAATTCCTCTGTCAACTTAGCCTGCGGGCGGAACATTTTCTCGTTTGCCGCAGTAAATTAACTACGACAATGTTTAGCGATGAAGATATTAATGAATAAAGACCTAAATATTTGTGAACAATCTTTCACAAATCAACCTAGTCCTAAACTAAACAAAGCTTGTACTACGCGTACAGGCGACGATATACAACACACTTATATAGATAAATAGATACTTAAATATATAGAAAACATCCAAGACTCAGATTCAAATACCTAGTCGTGTTTATCACACAAATAAATACCCTGACCGGGATTCAAACCCGGGACCTCCAGCTTCTTAGGCGGGGTCACTACGAACTAGGCTAAAATGGTTGTCCTATAAAATAGTAAGTACCTGGGGGTCGATTTCTGAGTGTCGAACGCTCGACTTTTCACTCGAGATCTCTCAAAAAAACGATATACAACATACTTATAAAGATAAATAGATACTTAAATATATAGAAAACATCCAAGACTCAGGATCAAATAACTATAGTCGTGTTTATCACACAAATAAATGCCCTGACCGGGATTCGAACCCGGGACCTCCAGCTTCGTAGGCGGGGTCACTACGAACTAGGCTAAAATGGTGATCCTATAATATAGTTAGTACCTGGGGGTCGATTTCTGAGTGTCGAACGCTCGACTTTTCACTCGAGATCTCTCAAAAAAACTATGATGTTATGAACAGTCGAGCGTCCGACACTCAAAAATCGGCCCCCTGTTCGTACCCTCTTAAGATCCTGATTTGTCGATGCGGAGGCGGTCGGTACGATATGAGAGTCAGTGTCAACTGTCAGTCGAGTCAGTACCGCTTTTCACTGCGCCCTACATTTAAATGAGTGCTTCCTGACTGGCGCGGGATGCGCGGAAGCGGGACGATGCAAAGGCAGTACTGGTCCGCTTCTGCGCATAATATTACTGCTGCGCAAATGTAATACTGACAGTATTCCGTCAAGTGGAAATCTTTGCGATGTCAGTAAGTTTACGTCAAAGAAGAAAATGTCACATATCGATCCCGCCCCGCCAAGTCAGGAAGTCGCCTAAGTGTCACGCTGTTGATCGACACCATTATGTTTTTCAGACAAACAAATCAGTAAAGTTTTAAAAATTATATGTATGACGACCGCTTTAGTAACTTTATGTAGTTAGTAGTGACCCTGCCTACGAAGCTACGCTGGAGGTCCGGGTTTGAATCCCGGTCTAGGCATTTATGTATTTGTGTGATGAACACGAATATTTGTACCTGAGTCTTGGATATTTTCTACGTATTTACTCGTAAATATCTACTTGTCTATAAGTATGGTGTATGTATGTATGTTGCTTAGTATGGGACTAGGTCGATTTGTATAAAGATTGCCCACAAATATTTATATTTTATAAAACATCGTCGGTGTCGAAGGTTAGAAATCTCCTTACTCTGAAGTCGCGCCACTACGAGTAATAAATAATACTATGTACTGTGCCGCCGTGGCCGCAGTTTCATGAAATTGCCGCGTAAATTGAATAGGATTCGTATTTTCGAGAGTTGAGTGTTTATAAGCGAATCTAGATTGTAAGGCGACTTCCTGACTTGGCGGGCGGGATCGATATGTGACATTTTCTTCTTTGACGTAAACTTACTGACGTCGCAAAGATGCTCACGTGTCGGAATACTGTCAATATTACGTTTGCGCAGTAGAGTAATAGGTATCATACGCAAAAGCGAAGCAGTACGAATAGTACGATGTGAAGGCAGTACTACTTCGCTTCTGTGCATGATATTATTACTACTGCGCAAATGTAATACTGACAGCATTCCATCAACTGAGAATCTTTGCGACGTCAGTAAGTTTACGTCAAAGAAGAAAATGTCACATATCGATCCCGCCCCGCCAAGTCAGGAAGTCGCCTTCAAGGAACACTTTGAAGCGCGACTAAATTGCTTCCATTCTAGAATCTAGAAATATGTACTTGTGGTCTGTAGCTAAAGACTAATAAAAGGAATGCGTCACGGGCGCATATTTTCAGTCTTAGGCGCTCAAGAATAACCTTTCTAAGGATTATGATAATGTGTTCTTCATTATATTTATGACTATATTTTTGAATTATTATAAAAAATATACATACATGTGTGAATAAACGTATGACCTCTTTGTGGCATTTTGTATTGTATGGAACCCAAAAATAACAATTAAGAATCCTTTTAACGAACGCTTAATGTTGTAGAATCGAATTTCAACATCCTGAATGGATAATGGTGATCATTACGCTTTTACGCTGCAGGCAAATTGAAACGACATATACCTTTGATTTTCTTCTGATTTAGGCGACTTCCTGATTTGTCGGTGCGGAGGCAGTACGATATGAGAAAAGTGTCAAATGTCAGTGTCAGCTGTTAGTCGACGCGATACCATTTTTTACTACGCCCCTACATTTAAATGAGTGCTTCCTGATTGGCGCGGGATGTGTGGTAGCGGGTCGATGCGAAGCCGGTACTGCTTCGCTTCTGCGCATGATATTACTACTGCGCAAACGTAATACTGATAGTAGGTATTATGTCAAGTGAGAATCTTTGCGACGTCAGTAAGTTTACGTCAAAGAAGAAAATGTCACATATCGATCCCGCCCCGCTAAGTCAGGAAGTCGCCTTAATTACGAAATTGAAGGTAATTTTTTTATTTTATTTATAATAACAATACATCGATTTGTCCAGGATGGGTAACATTATAATATAATATTTATAATGTTTTAACTTAGGGACGTTACATGAGCTCCACTTTACAGTTGACAATGACAGCTGACTGTGAGGGGCTCCTAAAATTGGGGCTGGCTAATACCGTTTTTGTGCTGACCAGTACCCTTACCATGAGTTTGCAATGTTTGTATTACCGTATTCGCTAGCGACTGCGTAAACTATTTAGTATGGCGATTCTTAGTTCTATTGCGTAACCGCCAGAGGCGCTGTACTTTTGTCCATACTATATGGTTTACGCAGTCGCTAGCGAGTACGGTAATGCAAACATTGCAAACTCATGGTAAGGGTACAGTTGGCGCCACTAGTCAAGTTTAAGGTCCAGCTGTCAAAGTTTGATATTGGTGACTATGGGCGTGAAAACAAAGTTTACTTTTAAATCGTATTTAATAAATTAAAACCGTGCCGTAATAATATCCAACTTCCCGTATTGTAGCGCAGTCCCGATTTGTTCGGAAAAAAGGCTGACAAATACAAATACAAATACTCTTTATTGCACACCTCAATTAAAGGATACAGTACAATACAAAATCACAGTAAGTAGAGGCAAACAACAGGCGGTCTTATCGCTAAAGAGCGATTTCTTCCAGACAACCTTAGGGTAGGGGGCTGACTTAAGTTTACAAAAGATAAAATTGTCTAAAAGCACTGAGAGTTAATTGACCTACCTCATTTTAGCTACAATCAATGTCAGGTAGTACAAAATAGTCACTAATATTTTAATTAGATATTTACCGGCGTAACGCACCCACTAACAGTGACTTTTGACATTTCGGTGACCTCACATCACACTAGCGCGATATTCTAATGGCGAATTCATCCGTTGTAGTCCTCGTTCATAAATGCGTATGCCAATTTTCCCCCAAACTTAAGCAAAATTTTCAAACCAGTTCCTCCCCAATTGTGCTCCGATGAGCCGAGAAGATCGCCATGATACCGGCTCATTATCTTTTATTTAGTCGACCTTTCAACCTACGCCTTTTATATTTAAAAAAGCCAGGAAATTTAAAAAAGCAACGAACAGAATAGTACGATGAAAATTAAATGGCACAGTGCAGCGTTTATATGGATTAAGCACCCGAAAATATTACACGAGAAATCTAATGGCGATTTTTCCACGCGGCCGGGCTAGTGAAAAGGAAGTTTTTGAGGGCTAGAGTTTCTGAAGCTGAGGGACGCCCAAAATACGTTTTAAAAGAGTTTTTTTTTTCTTTATGAGAATCAATAATTAGATTTACGATTATTACATGTTTATGAGTTCAGATTATTTGTGTTTATGAGTTCACATTAATAATCGTAATTGTAATGTAAATAACCAAGTGAGCTTGAAATCTCATAGAATTAATAATGTTCATGATTATTGATTACGAATCTAAAAAACTCAATGTTTTCCAGAGTAATAAAAGTACTTTTGAGTGAAAACCTACCTACAGTACAAGTAAAAAAACATTACCTAACTACAGTTATTTTTATTTAGTTAGTACTTAGTGTAGGTGGGTACAGTCTATTCATATATTGCGTGTCCTATCATGTAAATAAGTTATTTTTAAGACGTTAATCATTATCACACTGTTATCTAGGATTGCAATATTTTGTGAGCTTCTTTAAGTATTTTCATTCATCATGTCAACATTTTAAGTTATTATTATTGTGTAATCCTAGAGGAAAGGGTGATAATGTTTAATGTCTTTAAGGGGAGGTATCCCCAACGCAAATGGCCCGCTCTAACACGCGTGAGTTTACAATTAACCATCCCGCTTTCTACGCAAGCTCTGCGCGTAGTTTCGTAAATATTTAGCTATAGTCATTAAGCCAATGAATTTATCAAAACAAACCCAGCGAATTTGTCTATAACTATTTAGGTTATTTAATTGAGTAAAAATTAAATGTTAAATATCAGTAATATAGCCGTAGTATTGACAATACATTCCAAAAAGGGGTAATTTCGCGATTTTTTTTCTATCGAGTGAAATTCATCAGGTCATGTAATTGACTGCGATTTTGACTAGACAAGATCCTTATGTGACACGTGTTTTGTTTTTAGATTTTAAGACACTATATTCAAATGTCTCAGATGGTTTTAAAAACTCAAAAGTGGTAATACCCGGCCTTAAGAAAGGGCACGTAATTATGAATATACTGTAATGTTAGTATATATATATACTAGCTTTTGCCAGCGACTTCGTCCGCGTAAAAGGAATTATTGTCGGGATAAAAAGTATCCTATATGTTAATTCAGACTATAATCTCGTTGTATACCAAGTTTCATCATGATTCGTTCAGCCGTTTTTGCGTGTTTGAGTTACAAACATCCAAACATCTAAACACACTAACATTCGCATTTATAATAGGTATTAGTAGGATTTTCTCAACTGTTCCATCAAAGTCATTCAATCATTTTCCAATTCCCAAAAGGATATCTAAATCTAAGATAAGATCCATGATCTTAATTATAAAGACGACACAAAGAAACTCTAGGGAAATGAAGTTACGACGGCAATACAAGCAAGGGAAAGCAGGCTTTTGAAATGTAGATTTAAATAGATTGATAAATCGTTTATCTATTTAGGAGCGTAGTAAAAAATCTATACAGTCTAAAGTATCGATTACTTACGGATATTCTCTTTTATGCCGCATCCTTTTTATCATGTAAGCAGTAAACGATAAGACAATTTAGGACCTTTATCGGAAGGTAATCGGTGTGCTGCAGGAAATTCCCCTTTTCTCGGCCGTTGAATCTTGGAATATTTATATACTGCCTTATATGATTATGAATATACATTTGAAATCTTATCTGATGAAATATGTAGTCAAGAAAATTGAAACGTACACCTTTTTCGGTTTTATCACAATGACTATAAAGCATAAAATGGTGTGTCTTATTTTTTAGTTACCGTTGTTATTATTCAATAAAATATTATGACGTTTGTATGATTGATGATTATGACGAAAATATCGTGACTATCGTTCGAGTACTTGTAACTTTATGTTTACTGGTTAAGGGTCCTTATAAGGTAAAAAATGCTCATCTATTAAGGTTATTTTCTGTTTATTTGACAAGCCTTGAAATGTTATAATGTTACTATCTAGAACAGGACTATTGCGACATAATGACATAAATTTTAAATATATTTCTTGCATTTTTCATTAAGGTATTTCGTTTCACTCCACTCCAAATCCACTGTTTTTGAGCTAAAAACTGCTTTTTTCGCTTAAATTCTACTACACACAATAAAATCAATAAAAGGCAATGTTACTTTCTAAAACTTTACTAATATCTTCGTATCCTGTAATCTCTTTATTGGTATTATCAATACTTTTTTCACAATTTTAAATAAAAAAAAATTAAAACTTAAAGGTCTCCTAAGACCTCGACGATCAGAATCGTAGAGTGGATCTGTAAAATATCTTCTTTTAAGAAAAAGCCGACGCTTTTAAAACAAAAAAGAACTATTTTACAAATGGTAAATTAATGGAATATTGTATTTAATAAAAAGAACGAAGAATAATAAAAACGGGATCTAATTATCATCACTTTCTATCAGAACTAATCTCGTGGAATATCAACTGATATGTCAGCAATAATATACGCAACAGCAGTCCAAAAAGCAGCAGACAAATCTAATTCATCTGGATCCTCTACGTTCATTGTATCACCTTCGGTATGATGAAACCAAAAGTATTTTTCATTAGCATTATGAAGACCAGCACCGGGTATTCCATTTTTAACAATCACAGCTATATCTGAGCCAGGACTGTCATCTTCTACCAATTCCGATGCTCCAATTGATTCAAATAACTTCAATACTTCGCCAATGATGCATTTTGCTTTTTGACTACCAGCGACAGCCAAACCGAGTGGTGCAAATGTTCCTTCATCCGATTCCATGATAAAGTTAATATTGTGGCTTTCGTTTCGGTGTTTCTCTTCATACGCGTAAGCTCCGACAAGACCCAGTTCTTCTGCCGTCCAGAATATTGATCTGATAGTTCTTTTAGGCGTTAAGTTAAGCCGTTTAAGAATGACTGGCGCTGCCCAGCTGATGAATAAACCACCTCCGTCATCCATAGCTCCCTGACCAACGTCCCAGCTGTCGATATGTCCGGAAACAATCACTAATTTCTCAGGGTGTTCACTACCTTTTAGATCTACAAGTGTATTCCTTGATATTTTGGTATCGAAAGTGGATTGCATTTTGATATTCAATTTGACTTTTACGTTACGATCGACTAATCTCCTGATTAAGTCGGCATCTTCAATTGTAATGGCTGCAGTTGGAATTTTGTTAACACCATCGCCATACGTCTGTGATCCAGTATGAGGAGTATTAATAGAAAATGGCGCTATTGATCGAACTAGTGATGCTACCGCACCTTTAGCAGCAGCTTTAGTAGCACCTTGGCTTCTGTAAGTTACAGTTTCTCCATATTTTGTAAAAATAGGATCGAATAATACAATTTTTCCAGCAACTACATCATCCGATGCAGTTTCAAGTTCTGAAAAATCTTTGAATACGATTACTTCCGCGGTGATACCCTCTGGAGGTGTGGTCACGCTTCGCCCCAAACCTAACAATGCTATGTCTTTCACTCTTGGTTCCAACATTGTTATTTTTTCTTCTCCTCGGACCCAATGAGGCACCTAAAAATATCAATAATGGGAGGTGAATAACATGATTTCTTTAAACAGTTAGCTTAGAGAGTACGTAGTTCAGCTATTAAATATCTTAAAGGATGAAAAATTTGCTGCTACCTATGTGGTTATAAGACTGGCTCAAGACCTATATATATATATATATAGTGTAGTTCTTACATTAATACATATATATATATATATTAATGTAAGAACTTTATTGCACACAAAAACAGGTTAAAACAATATACATGTCACATATGATTAAGGAAATATAACCTTAACCACATAGGTAGCATAGGTAGCATATATATTTAGAACCATACCATAAATGCCTGTCAATGTCTAGGTGCAAATTCATTACGACTAATCCTTTTAATCATCAAATCTTAATAATTGTATATTGCATCTTTTTGTCATTTACCTCAACTTCTTCGGTGTAGATGTCTTGTAAATTTTCATCTCGAGCAAGCTGTATCATATAGTCGATGGATTTCTCTAAAGTTTCTGAACCTGAAGGGCGAGCGCCAAAGGTGTCAACGAACTTTGCAAGTCTGTAATGATAAATTAGGTACCTATATATTAGGTACTTTATGCATGCAGTTTTTTCAATCTATATAGGTAAATAAAAATTCTCGAAATGTATGTAGGGTTAATCCGGGATAAATGCGTCGATGAGGGAAGGGATAATGCGTCTTTTAAAAATTTAATACATACAAACAGTCATTTAGAACAGTATTTAAAAAAATACGTTTCTTAAAATATATTTTTTATACCACGTCGGTGGCATACAAAAGTACGGCTAGCGCGATGGTAAGCGGTCACCGCAGCCTATGGACGCTTTTGCAAGCGTCCATAAGCATCGGCAAAGCGCATATGACGCCCCTAGGATTGCCCGCAGGCGTGTCACATGCGCCTTGCCGACCCTTTAAAAATGTATACACTCCTTTCTTGAAGAGCCCCATATTGTAGTCCTTAGGGTTCTGTGGGTGTGTAGTACTTAGGGTTCTGGTTGACCTCAGAAGGGCTACACCTATTTGGCTTATTCTTCTTCTTTTTTTATACGACTGCCAGACGACTGCCCAAAAAAGGAGTGTAATGTTTTTGTAATTTCAGTCATGTCAGGTTTAAAATGATACCAAAAATAGAAAAAAAAGAATACTAAAAAAAGGAATAATAAAAAATAATAATAAAGTCCATATAAAAGGCAAGTGAATGAGGCACACGGCACGACACAAAGCACAGAGAAATATTTTATTCATTAGTAGGTACACCCGTGTGGGTACGGAGAGAACGCTACTGCGTACTTGTACTCACTCATTGTAAGTTGTCCGCTTAAAATCACCGCCGGCCACGTAATCCAATATTTGATCCCTAACACCCTTATACGAAGCAATTTCATTTATCAATTCCTCTCCCAGTAAAGATTGACAAACATTTTCCTTTGGTAAAACATATGCTTGGCTTGTACTTGTACTTATAATAAAAAGGGCAAGTAATATGGCGCAGAAACCCATTTCTAAGCAATTTCTAAATTGAGATGCTGCGACGGAAAAAATGTGCTTTTGTAGTGCGGTTTATCGAAAATAATCTTATCAGGAGTGCATCATCCGTGACTGATCCCGTGAAATATGTCAAAGATATTCTATAGATAATCGAACAAAGACTGAATGATAAACATATTACATACTCATTCAATACAGTTGACACGTGAATATCTCGTGTCACAGAATAGAAACTAGGTACTCAACCTAAACTATGAGAAACCATGGCTGTGCGTTGAGCTACGAGTATACATGCACATTGTCTATGTTTGCGTTAGCTTACGTTACGAGCTATGAGTTGACGTTGTCTATGTGTTCGTATGTGTCACAACTACAGCCATGTCTAACCGCGCTCGTGACATCAAAGTACTATTTTATTGAAGTGAAAACTTCTTTAGCGGCGCTGAGCACTTTTGTACTGGGTAAAAATTGTTAAACTCGCGACAGATTCTTCTAAGACCAGCTACTACCCCCCTCCTAGTATCGTGATTGCGAAGTTAGGAGGGGTCAACTCAGCTATACTCAGCTGGTCTTAGATGCGTAAGACACAATTATACTCGGGACATATTATGTATATAGGTATGTAAATGGATTATGTGAATATGAATATGAGCATGAGTATGAATACGGATACCGATACGGATACCGATACCGATACCGATACCTACCGATACTGATACGGATATGAATATCTTTGTTATTTACTTTCTTTACTGAGTTTTCACTTCTGCCGGCACTCCCGAAGTGCAACCCTTTTTTTTTTTTATTTGGGGCATCAACAGCAATACAGCAAAATTATACAAGGCTTAATAGCTAATAACAAAGCCAATTATAGATGTCCAATTGTCCACACAAATACAGTTCACACTACATACCGTATTATGTTCTTATTTTTATCTTACCAAACCACCTTACTCAAATAAAACAAGACTCTCAAATCAAACCGGACTATAAACGTGTTTATTTCTCAAACGTATTTTTGATGCGCTCGATATGCAAAATGATTTTCCCAAGATTCGCAAGTAAATACCTAATCTTTTTAGGGTTCCGTACCTCGAAAGGAAAAAACGGAACCCTTATAGGATCACTTTGTTGTCCGTCCGTGTGTCTGTCAAGACCCTTTTTCTCATGAACGCGTGGAGGTATCAAGCTGGAATTTATATCAAATACTTTCAATTTAAGTTGCACTTTTAATTAAGTTTGAGGGTACTTCACCGCCATTGCGACTTTTAAAAAAAGCTGAGAGGGTAGTCTTGGAGGGAACAACGTGTTCTAGACTTCGTTGTTAACCGTGCTAAAGTGTAGACGTGGTTTAGTAAAGTTAAGACGTGGTTTAGTTTAAGTTAGACCATAAACGTGTACGAGTGATTGTAACTTCCAGCATAAGTGAATAAATTAATCAAGAGATACACGCACCTGACGAAGCCTGTGTTGTGGATTAGAATTTGTGGACCGTTTATGCTTAGTTTGTTTTATGAATAAATGACTTATATGCTTTATAAATATCAAGAGATCATCGAGTTTGTATTACTAACTACAATAAATACAATGAACAACTTAAATACAAAGCCAATACCAAATAAAATCCAATAAAAACGTTGGCAATGCCATCGCAGTACGAAACCCCGCAAAGTTTCATTTAACAACAATACTCACTCTTCATAGGTCTTCCCTTTGTACGGCCCGGTCCTTACGAAGTCTATAATTTTCTTGACGACATTGTCATACGATGCTATTTCTGCAGCAAATGCAGAATTGTCACATTTGTCGTCTACATATTTTTTACTCGGTACACTATGCACTTGAACTATAAAAATCCCTAAAACTAGTAACGTTATAGACAACATTGTCATAGCCACGGGCCTGCTTTGAAATTTAATCTCTATTCCGTTATAATAAGGGCGACGCCTTGCAACCAGCAGACGCGTGCAGTCCAAACTGTGACCACACTCTGTATGATATAATAATTTACTGTCGATGACCGTGACCGCAATAACCTGTAGGTACCTGTGGAGTTCGATTCGACAAGTCTTAAATTATGATAGCTGCATCGCTGATCGTAAAATATCCAGAATTATGATTGTCGATGTTTTTGAAAAAAAAAAATTGTGTAAGGTGCAACGGGGCAATGTAGTCTGCAGGAAATTAAAACTAATCGAAATATTTTCCGTGGTTTACATCGTTTACTAGAGTACCATCTTGGTGAAATTATGAAAGCGCTTTGCCGCTATCCAGGCATAGATAGCACTCTAGCACAGAATTAGTATAATACTATTACATACAGAACGGAAACGAATCCCCCGCATCGAGGTCAGTTACCTCGTCCCTGACAGGCCCAGGCTGACAGACCGGGTTACGATCGGGTTACCGTCGCGCCTCGCGATTCGTCCACGCAACGCGCTACGCACTCGCGCAAACAATTGACGCGTGTACCGACAGCGCACGCACACATACTTATCCACAGCGCTTACTTTCCTTCGCGTGTCACCCCCGTGAGTCTAGTCAATGGTGTAATTATAACACGGAAGATATTTTCGATTAGTTTTAATTTCCCGCAGTGTAGATTAGGGTGTCAAAACACTCCAAAAAAATTTTTAGGACATTCCTGTAATGGGAACCCGTGCCGACTTGCAACTGAAATTCCCATACAAATTACTATGGAGAAATTTGGTCAGACAGTAATTTGATAATTTTTCAGTGGTTTTCTGTATGCGTCGAGATTTTTTTGTTACATAATGTTCATATATGGCAGTGTTATACAAAGTTGATATAAAAAAAAAAAACAAAAAAAAAGGAAAAAAAAATTTGGTCATTTTCATACATTGTATGGGGGAATCGCATGAGTGTCGGCACGGGTTGCAGTTACAGGAATGACCTGATATTTATTTTCAGCTTGTTTTGAGATAAAAGAAACCGATTTAAGGGGTATTCAATATTAATTTCTGAAAATCGTAAAATAAGGGTCACCCTAGTGTAGATTGCCCCGCTGCGCCTTACATTTTATTTTCAACGATTTTTGCTTTGAACAAGATATTTCTAAAGGTGATTGAGTCATCGATGAAAGGACGCTAGTGCTGTGAGCTATGAAGATACGACCCTTTTTTTGATTCAATGTATTAAACAGTGGTTTTAAATGTGGAGTAATAGTAGTCGGTACGGAACCCTTAATTGGCCGGTTTTTCTACCCGGTGGTAAGCAAGCACCATATCAAAATTTGATCTGACATTTGATTTAAACAGATTTTTTATAAAACTCTGGGTCAAATACCTGTAGAATTGTGCATTTCTAACAAAGCGATATGGTAAACTGACCTTTATTCTCCCGACGCGACACAATAGCTACATTTAAAGTTGATTGCAACATTCAAAGGCAACAAAGAGCGAATGACTGAAAGGAGTGGAATAGTGCACATCCGTCGTTGCCACACAATCATTATTATTATGCGGCAGGCTGGTTTTAGATCGTTTATTCATATTCATAATACATGTTATATATTCATATTACAGTCATATTCATTTACACCTACGACACCCAAGAGAACAAAACTAGAAATGAAATACAAAGTGTACCTTTTATTTGCTCTTGAGTGTAGTAGTTTGACCCGAACTTGGAACACACGATGTGTACTATCGAACTAACTGAATCGTGATACACCGTTGGAACCTTGTCACAGAAAATGTCATAGTGACATCATACTGCCTGGCAAGGAAAATCGTTATGACACTTTCTGTGACAAGGTTCCATGGTGGGTCACGATTCACTTAGTTCGATAGTACATGTGGCCGTTCAGCGCCATCTAGTGGTGTTTAGAGAAAACATGTTATCAACATGTAATTATTAACTATTCCCTATATTACAATTATTCCCTACTAGTTTTTGCCCGCGACTTCGTCCGCGTGGAACTCGTTCATTGCGATAGAATTTAATTGCTATTTTTTATATCAGGCGCTTGCCTACTTATCGCTCTTCCATACAAACTTCCACTGGATGATTTTCGGGATACAAGTTCGGTGGTTTAAGCGTGAAGAACAGAACGTAACAGACAGATAGACACACTTTCGCATTTATAATATAAGTATGGAAGTATGGATATCTCGACAACCCCATGACCGATTTGGCACATTCGAACCAAGGAATATTTTTGACTTATTCATTAGTCTCTTCGCAAATTTTACGACATTACAATCAACATTAATATGAGTTTATGCTGGCTTCGCATGCTCGTTCAATAAGTTTATTTTATGGATTCATTTTTAAACTAGCAATATATATTTTTTAAACATTATCTTAAGTTAGTTATGTGACATCAGTTTTTTTTTCTTTATTTTTTCTTGTTTAAAGAAATACTTGTCTATGGCATTTTTAAAGTACATTAAATTTGCAACAATTTGAGCCTACCTACAGCTCCGTATGTCTTATAGTTTTTGAGACATGATGTTTCAAAAATACTGCTTTATTGAGTTTTGCCTAATAGTGCATGTTGTTACGGGTTTCCGTCAAACAAACACTTCACCACCGGCCACCAGCGCCGGCTTTTAGTATGTTATCAGGCATATCTCCTGGACCCCGAAACTGCCGGGAGACAATCTCTCCAAGGTCGCTCTCCCGAGTAATGACGTCATGAAAATTGCCGCCGAAACGTTTGGAAAAGTGGCAATCACACCCAACCTATGCAACATACATACACGTGTATGGTATCAAATGAAAGCTGAATAAATATGCCATAACGTTTACCTAAATTAAGTTTCAATACATTGAGACAATTTAAAACTATAAACAAAATAATAAAAAAGTAAGGAAAACATTTTCGGGTTTTCAGATTTTGCATAATAACTAGAACAGGTACCCGAAAATTATGTTCCCCATAAATAATAATTAGTATTTCAGCTTTACATTATCAGTTATTGTTTCTAGAAATGACCAAAACTGGGAGAGAAATGCTGAAAAAACCAACAACGCGAAGCCGTTTTTCCATATAAGATAAAAAAAAGATGAAACGTCTATTTTTCATGAACTAGCTCCAGCATTTTAGTATATTATTAGACATGTTATGTGAACCGTAAAACTGCAAAGAGACTGAGAATTAAGTTTCAATACATTGAGACAATTCAAAACTATAAGCAAAATAATAAAAAAGTAAGGAAAACATTTCCGGGTTTCCAGATTTAACAGAATAACTAGAACAGGTACCCGAGAATTATGTTGCACATAAATAGTAATTAGTATGTCAGCTTTACATAACTATTTATTGTTTCTGGATATGACCAAAACTGTGAGAGAAATGCTGAAAAACCCAACAGCGCGAAGCCGTTTTTCCATATAAGATAAAAAAATGATGAAACGCCTATTTTCCATGAACCAGCTCTTTTGTGTTGATGGAGTGTGTCCGGACCGAGGCTGTGAGAGCAGCTTGGTCCGACAGGAAACTGTTTGACACTGGATTTGTAAATAGTATCTTGTCTACTCCTATTTCGGACGAAGCAGAGTTTATATACAAATTATTAGAAATAGGTTTAAAAACTAGAGTTTAAGTTTTTTTTGTTGGTTATGTAAATTTATTGTTGTCCTTACGGGGCGATATGTTCGCTTGGCGACAAGCCCTTTTTATCATTAAATAAAATAAAAAAAAATGAACCAGCTCAAGCGTTTTAGTATATTGTTAGACATGTTATGTGAACCGTAAAACTGCAAAGAGACTCTCTCTGACCTGTCACAACCGTTCCAGATTTTTGAGGAATGCAAATTACACATAAATTATGCTACATATATAAAAATCTATTATGTCACGCGAAAGCTAATTTAATTTGTTATAATTTGTGTGTAATTTGAGAACCAGACAGGTCATAGACTGTCTTTTTGCTGTTTTATGGTTCACATTATTATGTCTAACAATATACTAAAACGCTTGAGCTGGTTCATGGAAAATAGGCGTTTTATCATTTTTTTATCTTATATGGAAAAATGGCTCCGCGCTGTTGGCTTTTTCAGCATTTCTCTCACAGTTTTGGTCATATCCAGAAACAATAAATAGTTATGTAAAGCTGACATACTTATTACTCTCTACTTTTAAATTCTCGGGTACCTGTTCTAGTTATTCTGTTAAATCTGGAAACCCGGAAATGTTTACCTTACTTTTTTATTATTTTGCTTATAGTTTTGAATTGTCTCAATGTATTGAAACTTAATTTAGGTAAACGTTATGGCATATTTATTCAGCTTTCATTTGATACCATACACGTGTATGTATGTTGCATAGGTTGGGTGTGATTGCCACTTTTCCAAACGTTTCGGCGGCAATTTTCATGACGTCATTACTCGGGAGAGCGACCTTGGAGAGATTGTCTCCCGGCAGTTTCGGGGTCCAGGAGATATGCCTGATAACATACTAAAAGCCGGCGCTGGTGGCCGGTGGTGAAGTGTTTGTTCGACGGAAACCCGTAACAACACGCACTATAGGCAAAACTCAATAAAGCAGTATTTTTGAAACATCATGTCTCAAAAACTATAAGACATACGGAGCTGTAGGTAGGCTCAAATTGTTGCAAATTTAATGTACTTTAAAAATGCCATAGACAAGTATTGTCAAAAACCCATAGTTTTTGAATTGAACTACAATACCTGAAAAAAGTCCGAAAATTTTGCAGTTTTTCACGTATCATACAGGTAGCACAACTTTTTTTTGCTTGCAAAATGTAGTCACACATACTCCTAAGGGGTACGAATAACATACCAAAAATGCAGCTTTACATCTCGCTTTGCGATTTTAATGTAAAATTTCACTGCCCTAATAGACATTCCTAGTCACATTACTTAGCAAAAGTTATTCAAAACATTCGGACCATAACAACCCATTAAACGAACGATTCTGTTCTTACACTAATTAATGTAAAATTAATTAATGAAGCAATAATTTACCCCTAAGCCCAATTTAGGGACCATTAAACGATGTTAAATACTCAATTTTAAGAGCTTTCACTTTTATACCTACCACTGATATACCTAATACCTACCTAGACGTCCTTTAAGCGGAATAGAAAAGGAATAGTGATGGATTTGTCAAAGTAATAGTACTGTACCTACCCAGTTGATCTGGCTCTAACACTAAGTAAATATTCATTTTGATACAGATTTCTCTAAATCCGGTCACGTCCTCACACTGAACGATATGACGAAAATTTGACAAAACGTGCTCGGAATCTAAATCCCGGCATCAAATAATGTGAGTGAACTGTACACGTGCTAACTTTATTTCGGGACTTTGATTTTCTTCGATAATACCGGTTGCGTTTCCTTACACATGTAGACTCACAATTTGATTTATTTTTGTGAATATCTTCACAAATTAAATTATTTTTATACTTTGAGAGCAAGTATTGACGGCCTTCGGGCGTTGAATAAGTGCGATCGGCGATATTCTTCGTTTTACTGCTCTCTGTAGAGTACTTTTATCTCAGGAGCGCGGGTGAGCGATGGTTGTGTGTTGAGCTATACATACATTGTCTATTGGTGCGTCAGCGTAGGAGCTGTTTGTTGACGTTGTCGTGTTCGTGTCACTAGCGCGGATGAGCCATGGTTGTGTGTCGAGTTATGCATGAACATTGTCCATGTGTGCGCCAGCGTAGGCGCTATGAGTTCACATTGTATACATATGTGTGTGTATGAGTCACAACCATGTCACAACTATGACTAACCCGCACTCGTGAGATAAAAGTACTGCAATGCTACTTTTGTATTGCAGAAGAATTAACTAAAACAAAAAAGTCACGGATATAATCTAATCTAATAATGTGAATTATGTATGTCATGACTTTTTCTCGCTCTCCATCGCCCCTCATAGCCGGGTAGGCGATGGTCCGTGTGGGGGAAGTTCGTGACCTCGGAGTCACCTTCGACACTTGTCTCACATTTTGGACACTCATGTTTGGTGTGTCACGAAATGTGCCTACCAAAGGCTCGGATTTGTGTTGTGTTTGGGCGTCGTCAGCGGCTGAGCCCGGCGTATTGGCAGAGCGCTGGACATAGGACGGGGCCATGGTGTCCACGCAGGTCACATCCCATGCCAATATTTTTAATATTTTTAATATTATCATTTTTTCTGCCAGTTTTTTTGTTGCTGATAATAAATTAAGTAATCCTGCTTGCGTAATGCCAAATATAATGTACCTCTATATAAAAACAGTCACCCTAGTGTATTAAACTACCGGCCAACTTTCATAATTAGGATAGTTTTCACGTCACAAAGTTTGCGAACTAAAATGTCTCATTTCATTTTAACTCCGCTCATTACGCATTTAATTCGTAGTTTGCTTAGTTTCTGAAATAATGTCAGAGAGTTACAGTAACTGTCTGATATTATTTCTGGAACTCTGTTGTCGTGCGGTAAAATTGGTAAACGTTTATGGGAGAATTTACATAGTTTTATACCCAAAAATCAATTTCAGGTAACTTTGTCAATTCATTCCGAAGATATAATTAGGATATGCTTTGGTTTTTCAGTGCGGTTACTATGGCAGAATGGGTTATACTATCGAACGCTTTGCTGTAATCTACAAATGCTAAAGGTAAAGGAATATTGTATTCAGTGAACTTCTCGATGATCGTTGAGTGTATGGAGGTGGTCGGTTGTAGAAAATCCGGGACGGAAGCCTGCTTGAGGGGGGGTTTGGTGTCTATCCAGTTGCCCATCAATAGGTACGACTTTCAATGACTTTAATGAATATGTTTCGTAAATATGGGATACCAAGCTGATCGGTCGGTACCTAATTGCTAATGTCACTTTTGTCGCCTTTCTTGTGCCGAAGTATGATATTGGAATGGAGCAGTTTTTGGGGGATTTGACCTGTTTGTAAAATATCATTAAGCTTAAATATTTTTGTGAGCGGTAGTAAAAGACTTGGTATTCCGAAAACGAGTGCTTTTGTGCTGACTTCGTCAACTCCAGGGCTTTTACCAAATTAGGTAATAGAAAAGGCATTTGTTATTTCGTCTGCTGTAATAGGAATGATGGTATCAGCACCAACGTTAGGATTATCAGTATTATGTGTCTTTGTGGGGTCGTCCAGAGTTTCCACCAAAATGACGGCCGGACTATCAAAATGACGGCTGTATTTGAAAAGTGTATTTTTTGAATGCAATATTATATTTGCAAATATTATCTTATAACTTTAAACGAGCAATTCTTGTATATATATTTATTTATTTATTTCGGGGATCTCGGAAACGGCTCTAATGATTTTGATGAAGTTTTGTATGTGGTGGGGGTTTTTGGGGACGAGCAATCGATCTAGCTAGGACTCGTGCCCGGATATTATTATTGATATAGCATACGAAACACATTTGAATTCTAATTTGAAAGGTACATAATGCACCGGTTAAAAATCAATGGTTTAATAGCAAAAGGAGATTGAAAATATATGTCCCATCGAAATGACGCTCATGTCGGCTGAATTAGAAAATATTATTTAACCATTGTAACCGCTTATAAACCCAGTAAAAGAATAAGTAGCTGTTAATTTTTCATTTTGTAACAATGCCGCGCAATGTTTTGGTGCCGCGTCGTATCAGGACGCTAAAAGACTGGCAGAGAACCGAGAAGACTGGCGATCTCTCCACCGACAAGAGCGTAGCTCTTAAGTTTGATGATGATGAACAATTAAGCTTTAGCTGACATTTTCATGGCGTATTCATAATTTCCATGGACAGAAATACAAAGAAATGACGCCAACAAAATGACGCTCATGAACGTATTGTATGATTATGGCCAAACGATACATGGAGTGTAATACATGATCTGAATACGAACATAAGAAGAAAAAGTTAGAGGTGAGACGTACTAGGCAAAACGCGTACTGAGTCTTGCGAGTACGCGTCCACAAAAAGACTAGATCCAAAGACTAGGTCCAAATACGCGCTAAACCGACCCCGACCCGAGGTGCCCCGAAAGAATCCGAACGTGCAGACGAATACGAATAGCGCGGAACATAAAGACTCTTAGACGTTTCGAGTCTTCCGAGTCGTCGTACGCCTAGTACTCGATACGCTAAAAGACGCGCAAGCGGGATCGCGTACTTACGCGTCCATGCCAAAACCTATTCCAAAAACCTGTTCCCGTAAATACGTCTCACCTCTAGAAAAAGTGCTATTTAACTTTAAAAAATAATCACAATTGAAGATGTTTTACATGCTTAAATAGCGAACCATGAATATGACTTCTTTTAGGACGAAAATATTTCACGTGGAATATAATTAAAATTATTTGAACTGTCCGAGTTGTATCAAATTAGGCCGTTCAAAAAGCGACTTTACTGTCCAAGCTTGAAGATTCAAAGTCTAATGACAAGTTTTATAAAAAGTCGGACATTTGCGAAGCTGCTCGTCGTTTTCTTTCAGCGTCTCAGCACAATTGATGTACTTTTTCGTAACATTCCAAGGATTGTGTCAATGCCTTCGGTTAATTAGATATTTTCAGGTATTAGCGCAAAGTTATACACTAGCTAAACGTGTGACAAAGATATTTAGTTACACACGTCATAATGTGTAATTTTATTGTCTTTCTAATGGTGTAGGTATAATGCATTTAAGTATATAAGTTATTCAGAAGTATTTTTGTGCTGTATTATTTGTAGGAATCCGCGAGTGTGATACGCCTCAGAGACTTGCTGCGCGCTGCAATACATTACTTAAGGTATTTTTTTGGGTTTTGATTAAAATAATACATCTAAATTAAAAATTATTTATGAATGTCAAATACTACAACACGTTCGTAAAATAAACCACTCAAGAAAAACCGACGTAGGAAAAAAATCGGCGAGTTGTAATTTTGAAATTAATACTTCTTTGTCGGGGGTTTGTATTGGACTATATCTAGCATACTCGCAACAGAGTGAAGGTAACATACTATTTGACCAATTTTAGGTTTTCGTGGCGTTTCGTTTCGCGGCTCGCGATTCGCCCATGCCACGCGCTACGCACTCGCGCAAACTATTGACGCGTGTACCGACAGCGCACGCACACATACTTACCCACAGCGCTTGCTTTCGTTCGCGTGTCAACCCCGTGTCATTGTAGCTGGTTGACCGTTTATACCTAAAGATAATATACCTAATACATTGAACTTTAGGACTAAAAACGACATTCCTTTACTATATTAGGAAAGCTTGGACCATGAAAGCCAACACTATCACGGTTATGGAAGGGGAGTGGTCGGTGGAGGAAGCAGTACGACGGATCATAGACGAGGGTATGGATGACGAGCCCTTCCACCTGATGGACCTCGGCGAGGTGGTGAGGCGGTACGAGTGCTGGAAGAAACTCATGCCAAGGGTTGAGCCCTTTTACGGTAAGAGATTCATTTAACTTAACATTGTAAGTACTAAACTAAGCTTCTGAGGTACTCTCAGTGAACTCCAACATGGGACTCTTCAAGAAAGGCGTGAAAAGGGTTCTATCTTAGGGGTCGGCAATGCGTAAGTGACGCCTCTATTATTGCAAGCGACTATTATTGATAACGGCTTTTTAGGGTTCCGTAGTAAACAAGGAACCCTTATAGTTTCGCCATGTCCGTCCGTCCGTCCGTCCGTCCGTCCGTCCGTCCGACCCCCGTTTTTCTCAGTAACCGTTAGTACTAGAAAGCTGTAATTTGGCATGAGTATACATATCAATGACGCCGACAAAACGGTAGAATAAAATCTTAAAAAAAAAATTTTTTTTAGGGTACCTCCCCTACATGTAAAGTGGTGGTGCAATTTTTTTTTCTGCCAAACCCCATCGTGTGGGGTATCGTTGGATAGCTCTTTTAAAAATATTATTAGGTTACTAAAAGCATTTTTTGATTAAAGAATTGGTTAGCGTGATATTAAGCTTTGAAGTGATAATTTTAGCTATGGTCAAGTGTCCCCCCCCCCCCTGCCAGCTAAACGGTGGCTACTAGGCATGTAAAAAAAATCATGGTAGTAGTAAATACGATGAATTTAAAAGGAAAACTATCACAGCTAAGTAGACATTACTAGTTAATGAGTAATAGTCGAACTTCAGAAATGTACTTTGCAAAAGCAAACTTTCGTACAATTTCCATTGATACCTTAGATAATGTTGTTAATTCTGTCAAAGTAGTAAATATAAGTTTGCGAACTTTTTAGTCCATATAATGTAACGGGTAGACGACTACGGAACCCTACCTTGCGCGTGGCCCGACACGCACTTGGCCGGTTTTTATTAACGTGGTATAAGAATAAAAAACGGGCCAAGTGCGTGTCGGGCCACGCGCAAGGTAGGGTTCCGTAGTCGTCCACCCGTTACATTATGTAGACTAAAACGTTCGCAAACTTATATTTACTATGTTTTTGACAAAATTAACAACATTATCTAAGGTATCAATGGAAATTGTTCTAAAGTTTGCTTTTGCAAAGTACATTTCTGAAGTTCGACTATTACTCGTTAACTAGTAATGTCTACTTAGCTGTGATAGTTTTCCTTTTAAATTCATCGTATATCCTACTACCATAATTTTTTTCACATGCCTAGGTGCCACCGTTTAGCTGGCAGGGGGGGGGGGGGGGGACACTTGACCATAACGAAAATTATCACTTCAAAGCTTAATATCACGCCAACCGATTCTTGAATCAAAAAATACTCTTAGAAACCTTATAATATTTTTAAAAGAGCTATCCAACGATAGGCCACACGATGGAGTTTGGCAGAAAAAAAAATTGCACCACCACTTTACATGTAGGGGAGGTACCCTAAAAAAATTTTTTTTTCAAGATTTTATTCTACCGTTTTGTCGGCGTCATTAATATGTATACTCATGCGAAATTACAGCTTTCTAGTACTAACAGTTACTGAGAAAAACGGGGGTCGGACGGACGGACGGACGGACATGGCGAAACTATAAGGGTTCCTTGTTTACTACGGAACCCTAAAAAACTATTGATATTGATGACATGAATTCAAGACTTGGGCGGGCGGCATTAGTATCTCCTTAGTAGTTTGTGGCGGGCGGGATCAATATTTGGTATTTAGATAGATAGATAAATAGTTTATTTGTTCACCATTATACACACAAGCTAGTTACAGTAAAAAAGATACAGAACAAACACAAAAATTATAAACAAATACGTCAGTATATTATAATATTAATAGATTCAGATTCAGATTCATTTATTTCATTAATGTAAATTACAATATAAGTTCGCATTGATGTCAAAAATATAAGAATTCACATTATGATCGTCAAGTTAGATATAAATAATAATAATAATGAGATAATTGAACATATTCTCCTAATATTCAATTCATTCTATTCATTGCAATCAATTCATTTCATTAAACTACACACACAACCACACTAACTGAATTTGTAGGTGTTTTCACCTATATTTTGTGTACAATGAAGTATAGTTAAATACAACATACATGGAAAATGTTGATGATTGAGGCACATGTTTGGGCAGCTGTGAAATGCAACGATGACCCGATGCTGGTGCGGACGCTAGCCGCACTGGGCGCTGGCTTCGACTGCGCCTCACGGCAGGAGATCGACATCGTCACCGGAGCTGGTGTTACTCCTGAGTAAGTACCTACTGTTGCGAAGCGAACACAGGCGGAATACCCCTAAGTGTAGAACCTGAGTGGACGCTCGAGCGTGGTGTCCAGCGGGGCGTGCATGTCAAACAATTGAAACTCAGACTGGTGTCCTGAGTCGCCGCGGCACAAATAGTATGGACGCTCGGCCGCAACGCTGGACGCGGCGCCGAACGCTCCGCTCCGAGCGTCCACTCAGGCCTTACACTAAGGCAAACTAGGTCTATGCCTGAGCACAAGGTTTCAAGACAAGCGCGAGCGGAATTCTTGGAAAACAAAAACCCGCTAGAGACTAACTGATTTTTAGGGTTCCGTACCCAAAGGGTAAAATGGGACCCTATTACTAAGACTTCGCTGTCCATCTTTCCGTCTGTCACCAGGCTGTGCACACAGATGATGTGTTTCTGTTGCCGCTATAACAACAAATACTAAAATAACACAATAAAATCAATAATTTAAGGGGGGCTCCCATACAACAAACGTGATTTTTTTGCCGTTTTTCATGATAATGGGACGGAACCCTTCGTGCGCGAGTCTGACTCGCACTTGGCCGCTTTTTATGCAGTTACGATGGCAAACAAGAACCATAGAGTCAAGGCCAGTCTTACCTAACGTTTGTATACCTTTTACTTTTTATTGGCATTGCCACCGCAATATCATAGAATAAGAAGAATCTCTCCATGTCTCTGCTTGTGTTCCCAGGCGCATCATCTACGCGCACACGACAAAGATGGCGTCGCACATGCGGCACGCGGCGCGCGCCGGAGTTGTCACAACCACATTTGACTCCAGCGATGAGCTAGTTAAGATCAAACACATCATGCCACAAGCGAAGTAGGAAACTTGTTTGATTTTCATTCGGCACTTACGATTTTCAGTAGGATTTAAATTTATCAATCCAAGGTGCTAGCAATCTTTTGTGTTGTATTTTTCGTATATGAAACGCTCGTGATTCAATTTTAGAATCTTTCGCTTGCTCGGAACTCAAAATCGGCACTGGCAGCAAAAAAACAACTTTGCTCTCTTGTTGCATAAAATTGTTCCCTACACAAAATTTCCACCCCTAATCAATTTAAGATGGCCGGCCAAGGGGTTGGTTCCTATCAAGGTACTTACTTAACTAGGATAAAATTTGGTGCTGTTGTCTAGCGTATGCACATTATCACGTGAAACTGCATTTGTTTATTTTAGGCTCGTGTTACGCATCCGATGCGACGCTAAGGTGGCACAAGTGTCGCTGGGCGCCAAGTTCGGCTGTGACCCCGTCAGCGAAGCACCGGGTCTGCTCCGGTTGGCCACGGACATGAGTCTAGAGGTGAATGAGTGATGATGACATCCTGACTGATTTCGGCCATGGCAACTGTCCTTCTCCTAGCGTTTCCCGGGTTATGCTGGAGCTTATCGAGTTCGCTTTGAAACCTAATCGCACACATCGCGGCGGGCATCGCACACATAATGTATTATGTGTGCGATGCCGGCCGTGTGTCACTGATGGTTCCAACGGAAGACCAGCGCTGGTACTTACGCCAGCTACATGCTGAGTTGGGACCATTTCACGACACATTTTGTGCTTATTTGTTTATCTCTTATTTCCTATGTACCTTGTGTTTTATGTGTCGTGAATAAATGTTTTTCTATTTCTATTTATATTTCTAATCGTAAGATATGGCGTAGGAAATAGTTCTACGAAGCGACTTAGCATTCATCCATTGTATCTTACATTCCAACCCAGGAAGACTAGTCCTTTTCCTTCAATGTGATTAACGTACCCCTTATTTTTCTAATCAATAAGGGTAACTATTCCACTTATTGCCACGAACCCCGTAATTACCTACGCTCATTCACAGTGCCGTCTCTTAAATTAAGATGTTGTCATCTATCGCGCGATAAATGACAAGAAAACCGGCAAAGTGCGTGCCGGACCTCTCATACCTCGCAAAATTAAGTTGGTTTTAATTGGAAAAATGTTTTAATTTAATGTTTATTTGGGCACAAGCGGTACCTACAGTTGTTGGGTTTTCCATAAAAAGATTTCAAAGAAAAAAATCGGATTTATCAACATTCTGTCCGTAAAATATACGTGACAATAAACATTTCAAGTTCAACATCAATACCGCACCCTATGGGGTAGGATTAAAAATATTTTTTCGGGCCCCCTTTTAGTTGTATAGGAGTCACCCTTAAAAACATTCAAAATAAAGTTTCGACAATGGGTTAACAAGATGCTTATACGGTAGTAATTTGTACATATTAGCCGCTCCAGTTATTAACTAAGTACCTATAAACGTGTACCATTTTCAGGGTTCCGTACCCTAAGGGTAAAACGGGACCATATTACTAAGACTCCGCTGTCCGTCCGTTTGTCACCAGACTGTATCTCATGAAAAGTCATAGACAGTTGAAATTTTCACAGATGATGTTTTTCTGATGCCGCTATAACAACAAATGCATATTAATATAATATGCATAAGAATAAAATAAATATTTAATGGGGCTCCCATACAAAAGATATATTTTTTATTGCCGTTTTTATAGATAATGGTACGGAACCCTTCGTGCGCGAGTCTGACCCGCACTTGGCCGGTTTTTTATATATTCTTTGTTACAGACCATGGAAAAATCAAAGAAGTCCGAAGAAATATTAGAAGCTAAGAGGAAAGCGATTAATAATATTTGTTTTGCACTACGTACATTATATAGCTGCATAATAATATAAGAACGTAATTATTATTTCGTCTGTTTTCAAATTCGATTTTAATAATCGAGTAAGAAAATCGCAGTGCACAGCGCTATTCTTTAGTTTTGACAGAAAAAATGACTATCGACCTTGAACGTGACTCGACAGTTTGAATAGCTTATTTTTACATTGCTGGTTTTGAACGCACGCCAAGTCTGGCTCGTCAAATTAAAGCCGCAATGGAAAGCTAGCGTTGACACACAATCGCCCGCTACCGTTATGATGAAAATAATAAAATATTTCGTTTTTTAATTATTAACAGATATTTAAGGACAAATTGTACTTACCAATGAAAGGAAATACCTCGATTAACAGCTCCAACTTTCTTGGAAGTGTTTGAACAATTAATTATTGCGCAACGAACCATTTTGTTTTTAAAACCTGGCGTCGCACGCATAACGCGATCGGGAGCACACTGAAGTTTGCGGCGAGCAGTTGTGTCTCCGGGACGTAATTTCGCCACGCGAGGTACATACACTCGTTCCTTCTATCTTGATATATTTCTGTGCATGACCAGGAATATTCAGCTATGGCACATCATTGAGTTCTAAATTACATTAAAAAATTATATCTTTATTGTTCAGGACACCTTTCCACGCTTCTCAAAAAAATATGAACCAGAATATACTTACTTTTTTTTGTTAGGTGATAGGCGTATCGTTCCACGTGGGGTCGGGCGCGCAGGAGTTGGCTGCGTACGCGCGCGGCGTGCGGCACTGCGCGGCGCTGTTCCGCGCAGGCGCCGCGCTCGGCCTGCGCTTGAGGCTCGTGGACATCGGCGGCGGCTACCCCGGACATCTCGCCAGCTCTATACACAAGGTTTGAGAAATCGCCGCTTAGGAAAACTTTTGTTATCTCGCTTATTTATTATTAGAATTAAAATCGTCATTTATCATTGATTTTGCTCTTTTCATCATCAAATTAGCCGTCTTAGTAATGTCTATTCTAATGCGGCTATTACACTGTCCTGAATCAGGCGTCCTAACTAGTGGAGGGGAGTTGAAACGTGGTTGAAACATCTCGCTCTAACGTATAGGTCGGAACCCTTCTAAGTGTCCTGCATTCAGGACAGTGTAATACCCGCTTAAGGCTGGGTTGCACCAAACCGTCTGTAATCGTAAACGGTGTTCGTCAACTCTGATTGTACGGAAAGTTTGACAAGTCTCTATGGGATGACAGCTGCCGGCGCCATATTTGACGATGACCGGTCTGTGTTCGTACGTTGGTGCAACTGGCACTAATATTATCTTTTTAACCTACGTTAGGTAACTTTTATATAATTCATCAAAACTAATAATCAGGTATCAGCCGTGATCAACAAAGCCCTGGAGAGATACTTCCCGGACGATTCTGTGCGCGTGATTGCGGAGCCGGGCCAGTACTTCGCTTGCGCCGCGTCTACTGTTGCTGCATGTGTCTTCGCGAAACGTCAGGTTAAACCCTCTTTAACCCTTGGTTACCCTTCACCCTACAAAAAATAATTGAGCAACTATTAGAACAGGTGCCAGAACTTTACAAGAATAACAATTAATAAGCGGAAAACTTACGCGATGATGATGCAGGTATATGAGTGTTACTAATTAACCCCCGACGCAAAAAGAGAGGGGTGTTATAAGTTTAACGTGTGTGTATCTGTGTATTTGTGTATCTGTCTGTTGTATCGTAGAGCCCAAACGGATGAACCGATTTTCATTTAGTTTTATTTTGTGTCATTTTTAACCGACTTCAAAAAAAGGAGGAGGTTCTCAATTCGCCTGTATGTTGTTTTTTTTGTTTGTTTTTTTTTGTTGTATGTTACGCGATTACTCCGCCATTTAGGAACAGATTTGGAAAGTTATTTATTTGTTTGAAAGCATATTCTTCCAGATTGGTCCCGTTGTTCTCAAAGTTCACTTCTAATGATGGAATCTATGAGGAATTGAGGGAACTGTTCAAAATTTCAATGGAAACATATAAAGATTGTAGTATTTTCGGTTATAAATGGAGCATTTGTATTCAGAAAGTAACATTTGGTAAACCGGAACTGATGACGAAGACCATAGATGATCATCCAAAACTCCAACTGTTTCATGGGTGGCGCTAAGATATTTCGATCAAGATAATGAAGCGACTATAACGAAGCCAATTTAGATTGTCATGATGTAATGTTATACCATCTACCTGATCTGGTAATTGAAGCCGGAAGGTTGGCAACGGAACCCCGCCATTTATTATAGTTCTTGTTTTGGAGCTTGCAATCCTTGGTTCCAAGACTAACTTTAATAAACTAGTAAAAACAAACGGGACACAATCGGGAGGTTCAAACATTGTTTATCCGGCTATATCCTCAAGATGAATGTCACAGGCATATTAAGGACTCAATTTCAATTTAGGTAAAGGCAAAATTGGAAAAGTCAGGCAACAAATAGGATTCGAACTTGCGATATTCAGGCATACGTGGCCGATAGCTCTAGCTACTGAGCTACCGTGGCAACCATAATCGGCCCCCAAATGTCTCAACCAGTTCCCTCTTATCTTACAACGCCTTAGGGAGCATGTCTGCTTGATACAAAATTAAAAATTATTTTGTTGCTGTGCTTATTTCCACAGGTCCTGAAGAACAGCGAGAAACATACGATGTACTACATGACCGACGGCGTATTTGGCTCCTTCATGGATTGCGTTCTTTGCGATTTCCGTCCAACGCCGATTCTCGTCACCGTAAGAGAACATTTTACAGCTACAGAGCCAAAATATAATTGTCAAGCGACTTCCTAACTTAGCGGGGTGGTGGCGATACGTAAGTAAGCAGCTGGCAGTGTCAATATTCGAGACAGTACCGCGTCTTTACTGCCCCGCATCTACACTTGAGTAAGTGCTTCTTGAGTGGCGCGGGATGCACGGAAGGACACGAATGCAGTAGTTACTGCCCCCTTTCATCATCATCATCATAATCAGCCGAACGACGTCCACTGCTGGACATAGGCCTACCCCAGAGAGCGCCACAAAAACCGGTCACGGGCCGCCCGCATCCAACGGATCCTCGCGACCTTAACCAGATCATCAGCCCACCTCGTGGGGGGCCTTCCAACACTGCGTCGTCCGGTCCCCCTTTAGCGCATGCTATTACCTACTTCTGTGCAAAGGTAATGCTGATAGTACCGCCTCAAGTGAAGAAATCTTTGCGACATCAATAAGCTCACGGCAAAGTACGAAATACCACATACCAAGAACCCAGCCAAGTAAGGAAATCGCATTAGGGTACCAAATTGCGGCCGTCAATTATTTTGCAGTACGTGGCTTTCCAGAAAATATTTAGTTTTAAGGTGAATTACGGAAGCCACTAGTTATATAAGACGATTATACACTCACCGGCAGAAAATTTGGCCCACAACTTTTCGTGATTTCGAACTATAAATTGAATAAATTAAATAATGTTTAACATATAAAAATGCATTTTTCTCATTTGGGCCAAGTTTTCTGACGGTTAGTATATATTGTTTGCTGAATAAAAGATGGGACAAAAAGTTCCACAAATCGGCCTGAGCCTACTTCATCTCAATAGAAAGAAAATTTAACTGAGATAGTTTACTTCTATGTATGACGAAGAGAGATAAAATTTAAAATGTATCATTACTTAAATTTTAATATATAGTGGGGACAACCTCTATTGACCGGAGGAGGTAACGCGAGAAATATGACTGTCTCTGTCACACGCTATAAATTTAACTTGTTATAATTCCATCTATCTAGCAAATCAAAGGAAACCCAGTATCCAGCTCGCTCTGGGGTCCTACCTGCGACGGTACAGACTGCGTTCTCCCTTCCACGCTCCTTCCACCCCTGCCAGTTGGAACTTGGCTGCTGTTCCGAAACATGGGCGCCTACACTAAGTCTATTTCTACCACATTCCAAGGATTCCCGAAGGCACAGGTCTTGTACGTCGTGGATGCGAGCATATGGTAAATTAACACCCAACGTACGAGACTCGAATGCGAGTTTAAATGTATTACGCGGTTTTATAGAGCGATTGAACTCTTTACACTTCCGAGACCCTCAATGTAATGAAACCCGCATGCTAGTCTCGTACGTGTGTAAATAATGCTTCAAATGCCTATTGTCAGTGGAGTTGTCCCACATGGATTGTGTAATCCGCCGTTTAACATTACGCCTAGCCGTTTTGTAATACGGCTGGTTAACGATTAGCCAGATCGTCATTGCGATACGTTTTACAATATGGCGGCTCACGTTTAGCTGCATTGTACTTGCCGGATTGCATAATCCGCCATTTTACATTACAACTAGCTGTTTTATAAAACAGCTGAGCCGTTTTGTAATACTTACGGCGGGTTAACTAAGTTCCATGCTATATTTTCCCCTAGAACGTCTAGAGACAGACCTTTAATATGCTCATTTTCAACTATTTTTATTCCAGGTTCACGTTGAAGAATTCGAAGCTGTTCTTCGGGACACATTTGGAATTCAAATCGCTTAAATTAAATAATATCATATTACCAAAAACGGAACTCAAAATAGAGTAATATTACGTTAGACAATAAAATTAGGCCATAATATGTAACAATCTTTATTGATTTACTAAAGGCAGAGACTAGGAATTATATAGACTGCCAATGCCTATACATTGTGGCGTAATTTTAAAATAATGGGAAAGCTGTAGCTAGTTTCACTATGGAGAGATCACTTTACCATTTAATTCGTATGCCACTAAGACCTCTGCTTAACACATAGTGCCATCTATGAACACAACGAAGAAACTCCCAACAGATGGCGCTATGTGTTAACCTCATGTCTACCGGTGACGCGATTACAAGTCAAGTATACAAAAACATTGTCTTGTTGTGTTTTTTTCGCCGTCAACCCACTGGCAGAGGTCTTAGTGGCATACGAATTAAATGGTAAAGTGATCTCTCCATAGTGAAACTAGCTGCAGCAGGCCCATTATTTTAAAATTACGCCACAATGTATAGGTATTGACAGTCTATATAATTCCTAGTCTCTCTCTGCTAAAGGTATGGTAATGGACATGACTAAATAAATAATCGAAAAAATAAATTGCTGGTATAAATATATTCCTTTTTATATATTGAACAAGGTCGGGGGTCTTTTTCTTAGAATTCCTAATTGACTGGTCCTAAAAGGATCAAAATCTCCATAGCTAACCTGGATTTCTACTAAATATCCATATGAAAGGATTGTGAAAAGCAATAGTTAGTTTCGATTTACAGTTTCATTTATTAAATTAGTTTTAAGAACATTTTGTACAAAATATTGTAAACTTTAACACAACAACCGTCCATTAGCAATATTTTTTTCATCTCACCCGCTCGGAAAGGCTTTCTTTATCCTTTCAAATCTGCGTGCAAAAGTCCACTTTCCACGCTAGCGTGGAAAGTGACTTTGAAATTCGAACGTTACGCAGTTCCATGAGTTCCAACTTTTTTCTATAAAGTGAAACGACAGGTCATTCCTAAGCGTTTAGAAGTATACATATCATGTACCTAATGGTGCAGTTTATTATTGTTTTGTTTTTTATAATGATATTTATAATACTTTTTCCAGCTTAATTTGATGATATTCAATAATAATTTAATTTTATTTATAAAGAAATAACACGAAGAAACATATTTGAAATGTTTATATGTTTCAACATTTTACGCTAAGTGCAATTTCGGAACGCACCGTTTAAAAAGTTAGTTTTTAAGAAAAAAACTCGATGCGAGAGTTTAAAATATTTGAATATTGTTTTGTTTTGTTGTTGAGTTAGAATAATATCAAAATAATGAATTTTTTAATTGATTTCGGTGCAGAAGATACTTATATTACAATTTTAACTCTAGAGTGAAATATATTTGTTTTAGCCGTTAGCCGTGAGTATTTCGTACCACAGTACTCAACAATAATAATTAGGCTCTTTGATGCATTTAAATGTTAATAATCCATGAAATGCTTTGTAACGGGTGAAATTTAAACAACCCTTTATAGAACATGAGTACATCTTGAATTATACATGAAAGTATTTCCTCGCTATGGTGAGATGAAAAGTTGTGTGTTGCGCTCGGCAGCAAAGTTGTTCGGCGTCTCGTGCCTTGAGAGCCTCGCTACGCTCAGGATTGTATTTTTGAACCACTCGCTTCGCTCGTGGTTCAATCTTACAATCCTTCGCTAGCTCGGCTCTCAATACAAACACTCGCGCCAAAAATCAACTTTGCAGCCTTGCATAACAAATAACTATTATGTAATTGTTTAAATACAATGTGCTTTGTTAGTAGGTAAGAAGTAATCACAGTGTTTAGCAAACCTGGTAAACCTAAGATTTAAAAAAAAAACTACATGCACTTTTTTAATCAATAAAATAGAATAAAGATACACAGACAATAGTTATGTCCTTAAAGGACTCTCTTAAATAGTTTCTTTCCCAGTTAATATTTGTAGTAAAACATACCTACAAATCATCATCATCCTCCTAGCGTTATCCCAGTACAGTTGCATCCTGAAGGATGCTTGGGGTCCGCTACCTAATCCCAAGATTTGGCGTAGGCACTAGTTTTTACGAAAGCGACTGCCATCTGACCTTCCAACCCCGAGGGGAAACTATAGAACTTATTGGTATTAGGCTTTGTCAAGTGAGTGGGCAACTTGACTGTTAGAAGTTCTCAAACCGCCCGAAGGCCTCCAACTTGGCTTAACGACTGCTGCCATAGACAGCAACCGGGATCAACGGCTTAACGTGCCTTCCAAAGCACGGGAGCGCTCAGTTAGTAACCACTCAAAGCGGTCACCCATCCAAGTCCTGACCGCTGCCCACGTTGCTTAACCTTAGATACCGCAAGCGGTACGCAGGCGCCGCTGGGCCTCGAGAACTCCTATACTATACTTACAAATAATCCTTTTTAATATCTCCCACAATAAATAACTCCATATACCTAATACAAGGATCACAGCTCAAATAGGGGATCTGAAAGGAATACACGGTCAGGCTCAAAACGAGACATCGCTGCGAATTCCAAGTAGGTTTCAATGTATATCGCGCACTCTTTCTAACATGGTAGGAAGGAAGTGGGCATGTAAACTGCATTGAAATAAATTGGATTGTTTAAGCACGTGTCGAATTGACCCTCAGAAGCGCTGGCATTGGGTCATTTGTCACTGCCAATAACCGTCTTACCATTCTATTCAAACAATTTCTCTACTATAAGATATTTAATAATTGACACATACAATCAATAAGTTACCTAAGCACCTATTGTTTTATTTCATTATGGCTTCGAAACAAAACAAACAAATTAAAACACGTTAATATTCTCTAATCTCCATACAGCTGACCCCGGTTCAACGAACATTTGATAAGAGAACGCATTTGACAGTAGTGTATTGACAACCGAAATGTGTAGATCAGTGTTTCTGTTAGCTATTTTAAGTTTAATTCATATAGACGCTACTACAATTATAAACAGATACGATGAAAGTGAATGTAATATAGATCCTGAAGTGGTAAAGAATATTGCATCGTATAAAAATGTGACGCAGAGAATTATGGACGAGATAAAGAATAAAGGTTTGGGGAAAGATATGTTTGAGCAGTGAGTATTTATTTATTAGGAAATAAAATGTATATTTTTATAATCATACAGTTTACCGCACACGCATACTCGTATCTTTAAATTCATATTTTATGGCTCGGTTAAAATAACATTGCCTTTCTATTGAAAATTATTACTAACGGAAAGTACTCTTTATCACCGCCGTAAAAATCTTAACGCTTCCTAAACTGCAGTATTTAGTGGGCTATGAAAGCCGATCGCTCGTCTAACGGGCTATTATATGATATATCTAGTACCTACTCAATTCTAATCTGATGGTCTTATAATAATTTACACCATAAAGTCGCGTTACTTTAGAACTGGAGGGTAACTTTGGCTGTTGAAATTTCATGATGATGATGAAATTGGCACCGTACCATGTGGTTGGTTTGAACGAAACATCGACTTTAAAATCACATTGGCCAAAGTATTTAATATTTTAAATTGGACGTACGGTACATTGTTAAATACATTAGTAGAACATCTTGTGCGGGCTTTACCAACTTCAGATTATAAACCGATCAATGTTTAAAGGATGATTCACGCTTGACCGTTTCGTGTCCGCGCCGGCCCATTTTCTAGTAAAAGAAATCGACGGCCGGGCCATCGCGCGTCCGTCGATTTCTTGTACTTACTACAAAACGGGCCGGCCCGGACACGGACCGGTCTAGCGTGAATCATCCTTAATCGTTGTCATCCACAGAAATTTGTCCCCAACAATCCGTATGGAAAATTGACAAGTCCCATAGTAAAAGTTTTTCAAAATCATGTACAGATTCACATTTATTTATTTTGTGGGTATTATATGAATTGTATTACACCTAGAATGGGCTAATGATAATGATGACGGTTGTTATAGATTTTCGGCCTTTTTGGATAAATTTGGGGCTCGCCCGTCTGGAACCGAGACATTGGAAAAAGCAATCTATTATATCATTAATTTGACTAAAGAACACGGTTTAACAGATGTTACTACTGAAGAAGTAGACGTAAGTATTTTTGTGTGGGAAAGGCAGACAACTAATAAAGGAACTTACAATTAAATACTATTCAATCTTGTTTATACGAAACGCACTATTTAGGTTCCTTCATCAGATCAGGCCTTTTGCCTTTTGTTATCAGTACCTAGTTAAAAATATAATAATATTTTTTAGGTACTGGAATGTTTACTTTACCAGTTCATAAATTAAAACCTAACGATGTGCTATTACATTTCAGGTACCGCACTGGGTTCGGGGACACGAATCGGTGTCAATGTTATCACCTCGTCCAAAGAATATTGCAGTCATTGGCCTTGGAACAAGTGTAAGCACTCCAAAGGGAGGCATTACAGCAGAAGCTGTTGTCGTCCAGAGTTTCCAAGAACTAGATCAAAAATCTAATACCGATATTAAAGGAAAAATTGTGATTTATGATGTACCGTATGTTAGTTACGGTGACACTGTTCAATACAGATCCCAAGGAGCTTCAAAAGCTACTAAAAAAGGAGCTGTGGCATCGCTGGTTCGATCAGTTACTCCTTTTTCCATCTATTCGCTTCACACTGGTGCTCAATTCTATGGTGATAATGTAACAAAAATACCAGCAGCAGCTATCACTCATGAAGATGCAGATCTGTTGCATCGACTCCAAGAACAGGGTGAGAAAATAATTCTAAAAGTCGAAATGTTCAGCACTTTCGACATGAAGAAGTCTCGAAATACCATTATAGACGTAAAAGGGAGCGATACTCCAGACAAATTGGTTATTGTCTCAGGACACATGGATAGTTGGGATGTAGGACAAGGAGCAATGGATGATGGAGGTGGAATGATTATCAGTTGGCTGGCCCCAGTAGCTTTACATCATTTAAATTTGAGACCAAAAAGAACTTTGCGAGCTATTTTATGGACAGCGGAAGAACCTGGCTTAATTGGTGCTCAAGCATATTTAAAGAGGCATATTAAAGAGTTAAACAATATAAACTTCATTATGGAATCAGATGAAGGTACGTTTAAGCCACGTGGTTTATCAGTGGCCGGTTCTAAAGAAGCTCGGTGTTTGATTGCAGAAGTTTTAAAATTGTTTACACCTACAGATGAATTACAAGCAAATGAATATCCTAGTTCAGATATAAACTTGATTATAAATAAGGGTGTTCCTGGGGCTTCTTTATTAAATGCCAATGAAAAGTATTTCTGGTTCCATCACAGTGAAGGAGATACAATTAATGTCCTTAACAGTACTGATGTCATTGAATGCGCAGCTTTTTGGACGGCTGCGTCGTACGTGATTGCCGATATGCAAGCAGATATGCCCCGGAAAAACACAGTTGTGTAAATAAACAACATCAAAGAAATGTCTTTCATATTGCCAATGAAATTATATTATTTATAAAGTATACGTACAATAACAAGTTAAAACAATATACATGTCTCATAAAATTAAAGCACAAAGGCGATTTTTTTCCTTATTACGTGTAATCAGCATCATATTATTCAATAAAAGAGTCTTTTCCTCATTGATGTTTTCACTCTTTCAAAAGTGTTCTTACAATGAGGATATGTTTTTGTTAAAATTTATTTCTATATCAGAATCATAAGAATCATCTACTACTAAGTATATCATAAGATTGTGGAAAAAAGCAAAAAACCATTACGATGCCGGCAGGGAATCCCAAACCTCAGCACATGAAGCTATATAGGCTTACACAAATAAATAAATAACTCCACAACAAGATAATGCCTCTAGTAATACCATGACGTCAATTTCGTGAGTGCTGGTTAAACGTTCGTATAAACGTTATATTAGTTGATTTAATGCTGCCAGGCTGGAAATGACGAAACACGCAATTAATATCACCCACCTGGCGTACTGCAATTAACTGTTTACAGCGTCACGCGATAGTGAAAATAGAAAAGTTTGGCATTTTCATATTAAAATTTGTTTTTATGGTTTCGTAACAAATAGTGCAAAAGAAATCCATGTGGTGCGACCTCGACTGTCCGTCTGCTGTAAATTAGAATTTGGAGAAATCAACGCCAACCCAAGTTAATACAAATTTAAACATATTAGTAACTTTTCGTTTATTTGTAAACCAAATATATTGTTGTTTTTAGAAAAAAAAGCGAAAATATTTCGCCACAAACACATGATATGACGAGAACATTAGGCGTCAATTTCAATAAACTTTTTTTACGAAGAGAAGATACGGTCTTGGGACATTGCGTCGTATAGTCTTCTTTCTATACTCTACAACACTTGTGGAAAACTACGCACACTGTAGTATAGGATTGCAAGAAAAGCGCTAAGTATTCCAATCGCATGTTGGATTGGATTAGATTAATATTTGTTAGTATGAAGTTAGTGGTATTCGTTTTGATATTAAATTTTGTTTATTTTATTAGTTTTGAAGACTCTCTTGAATAAAATAATGTTACAAAACATTGGATTTAAAATTCCGCAACTTATGATATAAAGTTATCCCATCGGCTATAGACTTTTTAAATGCGCTTCGGTGACAGTGTTAAAAAGTCACGTTCACGTGACGTCCTCGTCCCATCCCCCGTATGCGTCACGTCCTCGAGTAATCTCACGTTTGTTTGGTCCGCGTCTGTAGGTTTCACACTCGAAGGTAAGTCTGCCATGGCACGCAGAGGCACGCTTGAGTCTGGGATAATATTCGACATGCCCGGAAAGGACGCATCGCTATTCAGGATGGCCGTGTGTACTAAATGGATGTGGGTTTTAAAAAATGACCTTTTTCAGTTTACTTATATCATTAGAAACGTATAGAATACTAACTTTTGCCGCGACTTCGTTCGCGTGAACATCCATATCAACTTCAACTCCGTATTTTATAGCATTACTGGGAGATGATTTCTGAAATAGTACCTAACTATTGGGACTTCATGAGCGCACCAAAGCCCAGAATTTTTACTCGTAATTTTACGCCTCATCATCCTACGTCACGTAAAGATGATAGGCATTGCATATATGCTTATCACGCAAGTACGGTCAACCTGTTTGATTTCTGGGCCACTTCGTACCTTGTCACAGTGACATTGATATAAGATCTCTAGCGGCTTTCATATTGATTTTCACTGTGACAAGGTACGAAGTGGCCTAGAAATCAAATTGGTTGTCTGTATATATATATGCTTACCAATTTTAATTTAAGGACTTGCCTGGATTTTTCTGATTTGATTACTAAAGTTTGCATCAAAATCCGTCTTCGCGTGATACGCGTTGAAATAAACAAACAGGCAAACATACAAAAATTCTAAAAACTATTGGAACCTGTTCTGTTATTGATCCTAAGTATCCCCAGCCAACTTTTTAGGGTTCCGTAGTAAACAAAGAACCTGTCCCCGGTTTAGCACAGTAACCGTTAGTACTAGAAAGGTGTAATTTGGCATGAGTATACATATCAATGACGCCGACAAAACGACAGAATAAAATTAAAAAAAAAATTAAGGGTAGCTCTCCTACACGCAAAGTGGTGGTGCATTTTTTTTTCTTAAAACGCATCTTGTAGGGTATAGTATAGGGTATCGTTGGATAGCTCTTTCAAAAATACTGTAAGGCGACTTCCTGATTTGTCGGTGCGGAGGCAGTACGATATGAGAAAAGTACATTTGACACTTTTCTCATAGTCAGCTGTCAGTCGACTCGGTACCATTTTTCTACTGCGCCTCTATATTTACAATTAAATGAGTGCTTCCTGACTGGCGCGGGATGCGCCGCGGTAGCGGGACGATGCGAAGGCGGTACTGGTCCGCTTCTGCGCATGATATTACTACTGCGCAAAAGTAATACTGACAGTGTTCCGCCAAGTGAGAATCTTTGCGCCGTCAGTAAATTTACGTCAAAGAAGAAAATGTCAGGTATCGATCCCACCCCGCCAAGTCAGGAAGTCGCCTTAGGTTTCAAAAAACATTTTTTGATTCAAGAATCCATTGGCGTGATATTAAGCTTGAAAGTGATGATTTTTGTAATGGTCAAGTCCCCCGAAAAGTGTAATATTCATATTCATATTCATTTATTCATAATTTAAAAATTACATGTCAGCATAATATAATAAATAAAGCATATATAATAAATATAATAAATAATAAAAAAATATAATAAAGACTAACGTCTTCAGAAATAGTTTGTTAATATATAGTTTGTACATCATAGGACACGTAAGGATGATTAGACTGTACTGTTTCACCCGTTTATCAACGCCTTTGCTTTGTTCTAACTTTATCTCCAGGCGCTCATATACAAAAGTATACAATATACTTAGTATGGAAAGTGAGGTCTTCCCCTCGTAATTTATGAAGGTTTTACCTTCCGAATAAGTGGCCAGCTATAAATCAGTCAGCATAGAGTTAATGGAGATTTATTATCAATAACACGAAAGGAAGGTTTCTAAGAAAATATCTATTCTCGGTAAACCTGGCCAATCTGGCCATTTTTTGACATGTTCAAGTTTACCGATGTATCGTTTGTTGCTATTATTAATGTCAGGCGCTGGCATATTATCTCAGAGTTTTCATCATATTCATATTCATATTCATATTCATTTATTCATAATTTAAAAATTACATGTCAACATATAGTCAATATTAAGAATCATGTCAATCAATATTGATCTCTATTTTGCTTAAACTAGGTGACAATCTCGCAAACGCACAATACAATCAGCTCACACAGTGGCAATCAGCTCAAGGGTCTCCATTTTCCAATGAATGAATGAATCCCAATCACATCTCAACATCTACGTCGCACTCGCGCGCATCGATCTATGCGTTTGCGTAAAAGAGAGCGCATGCGTCAAGATGATTCACATAAAATTATGAAAATTATGACTCAAGGTTATATTCATCTAAAACACTCATGAGTTGCGTCTTTGATTGGGTTTAGTATCGCTTTGCTGCTATAGGTATGATAACGTTATAACGTAAAAAAGAATCGTTGTAATATTACAGTGTTTTGTTTTTGACAGTGTTTTGTTTGGTGAAAATGCAAATGTCAAAAGTGCGCGTAGTTTCGAATTTAGTTTCGGCGAATAAAAACTTTTCAAGGTGAGGATTGAGTGTTCGTGAAAAATTGTAAATAAACAAAATTATGTTTGCTTACCTACTCATTTGATCATTTTGATGTGAAAAGGTCGTTAAAATTATTGTTGGTTGAAATTCTTATTTTTTAAGTAAAAACACATTAACCTGAGGTTTATTTATTTGTTTAAACTTTATTTCACATTAAAAAGCGGTACAAATGGCGGACTGCAGCATTAAGTATACATGGATATTCCATTTGGACACAAACTCAATCAAATGTTTCTTTTTGTTGGGTGACTGGTAGAGAATGGCTTAAGGCATTAAGGCATTGACATTAATTATGAGATCTTTAGGGGCTTTCATATTGGTTTTCACTGTGACAAGGTCAGAAATCAAATTGGTTAACTGTACATAAAAATAAAGCAGTAACTTACAAGTACCGGGAGATCGAGCAATGCTTGGCTTTGAACGTGTTTTTCTGAAGAACAAATGATTTTTCATCTCCATCAACAATTATAAACACAAATGTTGTCTGAAAGAGATCACTTTTAGCGATAAGACCGCCTTTTGTCTACCTACCATTAACAATATTAACATGTTTACTTTTAATCTTGTTTTCTTTTGTATTTTTTGGTGAATAATTAATAATATTTGTATTCTATTGTATTGTATCGTAAATTACCTAATTACATTCAAATCGAGGCCGTAAACGAGATACGCAATTACAACTAACACAAATAGCTCGGATACAGCTGTAGGATAGTAAAGTCATGATATTTAATAGTACATTGGAACCGGTTTTTTTAATGGCTGTTTTTTTTTTTCATTCGACCGTATAGCTACGTAACCGTAGGTTCGTAACCGTTCGTAACCAGTTACGGTAGAATCATTATAATACGAAACCAGTTGCAAACTCTAAATTCCCATTTATAGTACTTTTATTTTACGAGCGCAGGTTGGCCATTGTTGTAGTTGTGACACATACGAACACAAAGACAACGTGAACTCATAGCAACTACGCTGACGCACACATAGACAATGTGCATGTATACCTCAACACATAACCATGGCTCACCCGCGCTCGTGAGATAACTCTACCCATACGGAAGAATTGTAAGCAAATCTTATTACATGCGGGTTACTCTGACATAATGAGTTGAGCTTTGAAATTCCGCAATGTATTCAAAATTGCATGTAAGATTCGCAATACAAATAGAAATTAAGATTGAACTTCGAAAATTAAGATTGAATTCGGCGACCGCTTTAGCTTAGTTGGTAGTAAAAAAAAAACATTTATTTCAGACCGTAGGGTAGTGACCCTGCCTACGAAGCTGGAGGTCCCGGGTTCGAATCCCGGCCGAGGCATTTATTTGTGTGATGAGCACGAATATTTGTTCTTGGGTCTTGGATGTTTTCTATGTATTTAAGTATCTATTTATCTATATAAGTATGTATATCGTCACTTAGTACCCATAGTACAAGCTTTGCTTAGTTTGGGACTAGGTTGATTTGTGTAACGTTGGCCACAAATATTTATTTATTTATTATTTATAACTAACTGGGACACAATGTTTATTTTCAGAAGTGCCGCGGTAAATACTGCAACAATCCGAGAAAATGGAGAAACTACGCATAATATGAAATCGTTTAAACAAATCCCTGGACCACCGACTTATCCCTTTGTAGGATCAATTCTTAGCTTTCTGCCTGGAGGTAAGATATTTCATTATTGATTATACAATACAATACAAATATTCTTTATTGTTCACCAAATAATCATCATCCTCCTAGCGTTATCCCAGTACAGTTGCATCCTGAAGGATGCCTGGGGTCCGCTACCTAATCCCAAGATTTGGCGTAGGCACTAGTTTTTACGGAAGCGACTGCCATCTGACCTTCCAACCCCGAGGGGAAACTAGACCTTATTGGGATTAGGCTTTGTCAAGTGAGTGGGCAACTTGACTTTTATAAGTTCTCAAACCGCCCGAAGGCCTCCAACTTGGCTTAACGACTGCTGCCATATACAGCAACCGAGATCAACGGCTTAACGTGCCTTCCAAAGCACGGGAGCGCTCACCACCTAACTACTCAAAGCGGTCACCCATCCAAGTCCTGACCGCTGCCTACGTTGCTTAACCTTAGATACCGCAAGTGGTACCCGGCGCCGCTGGGCCACGAGCGCTCCATTGTTCACCAAAATAATGTACACTAAAATAACAATTATGATTATTAATATTTGATACGATTTGAAGTTTTGAAGGTTATTAGGATAAGCTTATTAATATTACATTAATTCCTAATCACCTTAAATAAATATTTATGTTACTTTATATTTAACAGTAGTTTTCCGGTGAAGAAACCGGTCTAATACCAATAAAGTCTAGTTTTCCCTCTGGATTGGAAGCTTCGATAAAAGTCAGTTTAAAACTTTATTTCTTCTACTTTATCTTTATTTCAATAGTGCTTGGAAGACAGCTAATTATTACAATAATGTAAGCTTAACTATTTCAATTTAAACTTTGACTTTAGCCTAATTATCTGGTGGTACCATAATAGATGAGAACATAACTCAACTCGAAAGTATCAGTGTCCTTATACCTTAATTTCCATTTAGTTTTAATATAGCAAATACCTTTGTTATTATTGTGTAACCGGTAAACCATTATAGAAGAGCGGTGTTTCTTGAGATCGGTATCTTTGAATAATTAAAAAGTCGAACCAACCTCTGTACTGCTAAGTTTATAAATAAATGAATCATTTTTTTTTAAATTTTACTAATGACAAGTTGGTGATATAAAAACTTGATCTAATGATCCTGATCATTATGCCGAATTTTCAGGTAAATTGTCGGGATGCAAAGGCATCCACCTAAACGACAGGCTATATAAATTGTACGGACATGATGGCATAGTGCGTCTTGGTGGCTTTATCGGTGCTCCAGATATGGTCATGTTATATGATGCAGATGCAGTAGAGCATGTAAGTATTGATATAATACTTAACAACAATAAATACAATAATTGTGCTGCTTGGAGGTTAAGGGCAAGGAAGGCCGACCCCAAATAAATGGGAATAAGGCCTAAGAAGATGATGATGATGAGTAAATAAAATAATAAAAAAATAACCTAACAATGCCTATGAAAACTTTCTCGATAGAAAAAAAATCCAAAGTTGAGTCTATATTTTCCTTCTTTTACTCAGCCTAGTAAAACAACGCATTATTAATAGACACGATTAAGTTAATATGATGTTAGTTTACCTCATCTAAACTCTGTCAAGAGGAAATTTAATAAACCTGCACACAGTCAGATATTTAACGAGATTTGTCTAAAAATCCATTCTCGGAGAGTGGTGCATCCCGTTTTGTCGTGAGCGAAAAACATAAGGGCGTCTCTTTCAATCGATATATCGCCTTATTGCAGGTACTCCGATCTGAGAATACGATGCCGATACGACCAGGATTTGCATCTATGGAATACTATCGCAAGCGACACAATAAGGTTTACGATCCCAAACGACAGACAGGATTGATATCTGAGTAAATATTCTGCCGATAGATAAAATTCGTATTAAAACGACAAATTGTACATTTTAGTAATTTTATTATTAGAAGAAAAATAATGAGTAGTTAAACTTAAAAATAGGTGACTTATATTTGATAAGAAGTAACTTGGCTGCCTTTTTTGGGTCCAAACGATTTCGCAATGGATCATAAATTTGACCTGCAGCACTAAATAATTGTTCGCTAGGAACGTAATAGCGAATTTACCTACTTTACCTAGCACACGCGGCGCCGCTAAGCCGTTCCTGTGACGACTTGTTTCAACTCCGCATCCGCATCAAGCTCCGCATTGTTTCTTGCGGATGCGGATGCGGAAGCGGAGCTTCAAAACAATGCGAAAGTTCTGCGGTTGCGGATGCGGATGCGAATATCCGCAACATCTCTGGTTTTTACCTATAACATGAACAGACCAAGAAAAAAAGGGAGACGAAACGTTATGAACAATCTAATAAAGTCGATTTTGAAAACCATGCAGGAAGCCTATAAAAAGCGCCTATAAGATGGAAACACCAAATTAAAGCTACATGCAAGCATGAGAGAGAATCAATGGTCAATGGTTATCCCGAACCAAAAAAAACAGAGTACCTACTCCCGCTGAGCTCCATCATCCAGTTTATGGAAATGTTGGAGAACAGCTTGGAGTAGGTACAAAGGAGGGAGCAATTGCACAAAAGATCCCATGTCATCGGCTCGAAGTGCATCCGCAAGGGTCTTTATCTATCTAGAACAGGGCAAGATAAGATAAGACACGCAAGCATAAGCAAGGTGGTTGCCAGAGAGGAATGGAGGCGTGTGAAGCTTGCTTCTAGGACCTAATATGATGTCAATGACCATTCTCTCAAGAGTGAAACGACAAAGAATAAATAAGCATACGTTCACGCACACATATACGAACTAAACCACGTCGAACTCTAACATGTGTTCCACACATTATTGAAACATGTAATGGAGAGTTCTGTGCATGATTTTGTTTGCATATGCGCGTAAGCATATGTAATTAGTGTTAAATTATTGGGTATTGTTTTAAAACCCGACTTCATTAAGTTGTAATTTAAACTCCACTAATAACTTTACATTTGGGATTTTTTTGTAGTCACGGTGAAAATTGGAAAGATTTCCGATCTAAGGTGAACCACATAATGCTCCAACCGAAGACTATCAAGTTATATACTGATGTTTTGGAAGAAGTATCCAATGAAATGGTTTCAAAGTAAGATATCTATACACTTACATATTTTATAACTTGTTTAATAATCGTAATCTATGTAATTTATATGGTTCTGATTCTTGGGATTAGAGTAACAATAACTATTCGTGCACTTTTCCATTCGTTCGTTCAGCAGCGAGCTTGATGAAACATACAATATTAGATTGATCTACGGGTCAATCAAAGGAAATGTGATGATACATCACATACGTCATAACAGTCACACAAAAACTCAATATTAAAGGGAAATGGCAGTCTATCGTAAGTTCGCTGGTTCGCTGGGCACTCATCATTCTTTTAGCATTTTCCTGGTTTTTTTTTTCTTCAAGAAACAGGTCAGATGGTAGTAGCCAGATGCAAACTAAACTTTGATAGGGTTACAAAACAGTTTCCTCATTAAATCCAATGCGGCATTTCATCCACGCTTGTTTTTGTATACCTATTTCTGTCCGATAATATACCACTTGGTAACGTACATCTACATTTTGGCCCAAAAATATTTTAAAAATTCTTTTCCACGCATTTTTGGGCCATCCTGTAGTTCTCATCAGCCTTTTAATGCACGCCTGACTCTTCTAGGTTGAGGTCCGTGAGAGATGAAAACAATATGATAAAGGAGAAACTTGACGTTGAAATGAACTTATGGGCACTAGAGTCTATCGGAGTAGTGGCTCTTGGAACTCGCCTTAACTGCTTTGATCCGAATTTACCTTCAGATTCACCGGCGAGGAAACTGATTCAAAACGTCCACGATTTCTTTGAAGTTGCAGAAAAAGTTGATTTTGGACCGAACCCATGGAGAATATTCAGAACTCCTTTGTTTAAGAAAGCAATGAAAGTATATGAAGAGCAGGAAAGGTAAGAAAATTAAATCAGAATGAAAAGAAAATTGCCTTTCAGGGGTGTATGCATACCTCACATAATGCTCAAGTACTTTTTACCCTTATAAGTAACCATTGCGGTCAAAGTAAAACTGATGCTTGGACATGAATGACTTCACAAAACCTTTCTGTTTTAGCTTGACGAAATTTTTCATTGACCAAGCGTTGAAAAATATGGATGAATCCAAAAGTTCAGTTGAGAAACCAAACTCAGAGAAACCAATACTAGAAAAATTGTTGGAAATAGACGTTCGGGTAGCGCACATAATGGCTTCAGATATGCTTATGGCTGGAGTAGATACGGTATATGTCATTATTTGCAATATATAGATAAAATTATCAGAAAACGACAGTCAGTAATGTCAGTATTGATTGTCGCGTTATCAGGGCTTTGTTTACTAACGTTTAGTTTTTATCGATATTACAACACCGTTGCTATTCAGAGTCATTGCTAGATTTTATACACCAAGTGGGTAGCAAACAAGCGTACTGCTACGGAAACGTATACTCAATCCTTTATAAAATAACCCTTAACTGTAATTAATACCTCACGAAAATAACAGCAGCGACCTCATTCTTCCTTCGGTCCCAAAAGAAGTTCTCTGAAACCGTATCTTGTGCAACGGTTGAAATTCCAGTGGTACTCGGGCCTTATCTAGTTTTAGTTGTTACCTTCACTTGTCTTACGAGATCATATCTATATCAGGTAGTCAGGTTCCATACTTTTATATATCAAGTCAATTGTAAATAAATACTGTGAGAAATAAGCTAAATTTTGACTCAATAATTTACAGGCAGCAAATACAGCACTCGCCACATTCTACCTTCTTGCGACCAATCCTGACAAGCAGGAAAAACTTAGAGAAGAGGTATTAGCCAAGCAATCTCGGAAGCCTTATTTAAGGGCTTGCATCAAAGAATCCATGAGAATTCTGCCAGTAGTCAACGGAAACATAAGACTGTCCACAAAGGAGTATAACCTGCTTGGATACGTAATACCAAAAGACGTAAGTTATGGTTGAAATTTTACGTCACTTACGCATCCAAACTATCCATCTATCCATCGTTTTTCACAAAAGTATTTTGTAACTTCCCATTGACATATAAATATGAAATTAAGGCGACTTACTGACTTGGCGGGGCGGGATCGATATGTTTTCTTCTGTGACGTAAACTTACTGACGTCGCAAAGATTCCCACTTGGCAGAATACTGTCAGTATTATATTTGCGCAGTAGTAATATTATGCGCAGAAGCGGATCAGTAGTGCCTTCGCATCGTCCCGCTTCCGCGCATCCCGCGCCAGTCAGGAAGCACTCAGTTGACACTGAAATTTGACAGTTTTCTCACACCGACAAGTCAGTAAGTCGCCTAAGGCGACTTCCTGACTTGGCGGGGCGGGATCTATATGTGACATTTTCTTCTTTGACGTAAACTTACTGACGTCGCAAAGATTCCCACTTGATATAATACTGTCAGTATTACGTTTGCGCAGTAGTAATATCATGCGCAGAAGCGAACCAGTACCGCCTTCGCATCGTCCCGCTGCTACCGCGCATCCCGCGCCAGTCAGGAAGCACTCATGTCAGTTTCAGCTGTCAGTCGACTCGGTACCATTTTTTACTACGCCCCTACATTTAAATGTGTGCTTCCTGACTGGCGCGGGATGCGCGGTAGCGGGACGATACGAAGGCAGTACTGGTCCACTTCCGCGCATGATATTACTACTGCGCAAATTTCATATTGACAGTATTCTGTCAAGCGAGAATCTTTGCGACGTCAGCAAGTTTACTTCAAAGATGAAAATGTCACATATCAATCCCGCCCCGCCAAGTCAGGAAGTCGCCTTAGTGACAATTTTCATTTACCTACGTACAGTTTATCAACAAATACTAATAAATTGATATTTTTTAAAGTCCTTATTTTTTCTAATAAAACTAACTTTATTTTGCTGTTGGTTTGGAACCCAAAATGTGCGAAGTCGGTCACGCACTTGACCTTTTCTTAGGAATTCACTGTTTACTAAATTCCAATGAAATTGGAATTGTAATGAAATTGTATTTTTTCAGGTTATGGTAATATTCACCCACCAGTACATGTCTTCGATGGAGAAGCACTATCCAAAACCTGATGAATTCATACCTGAACGTTGGATAACCAACAAGGAGGATCCCTTGTACCACGGAAATACACATCCGTTTGTAAACAGCCCGTTTGGTTATGGTGTACGAATGTGCATTGGTAATTGTATGGATTTTATCCTGTTTTATTACTTATGGTTTATTATCCTGGATTTTAAAGATTATTATATCCATAAAAGTGTAAAAAGGACGCATTTTGACTTAAAATACAAGTAAATTATGTTAAGAAGGACACTGACGTAATAATCTTATTCCATTGGATACCTATGCTTCATTAGCTTATAATAGTTTTTATGTCACACCAGGCCATAAAGTGACAATAACCGCACGCTCCGCGCGCGTAAAATCCCACTTCCTGGGGCATGTACCTAACACAAAACTTTACAAGCGTATACGACAAATTTATCAACTTGTTCTATTGAAAATTGTACAATTTTGTCGAATTGTAGACTTGTAAAGTTTTGTGGTATAGGGGCCTGGCCAGGGAGTGACATACAATTGTGTACGTAAGTACGCCCGTGGTAACACGGGCGGTAATAAAGAAAGCCACAGATCACATACCTATTTATCGCCCTTGCCTTCTGACATGAGATGAGAGAGCAGATCTGAGACATTCTTTGTTTTACCCCCTTGATAAATAATGTACTATCATATATAAGCAGACTAAAGGGATTTTGCCTGTCGCCGCGTTGGTGAACACACGTGCTCTTCGCGACGACGGGCTGAACCCACTACCGAACAAAACCAGTTGCCTACCTGTCATGGCGTCGTTACCGAACAACGTCTTTGAACAAGTATTGATGGGCGAAATTATCATAGCCTTTTTTAAAAAGTGAAGTGAAGCAAACTAAAGATTATCTTGTTTCAGGTCGTCGAATTGCCGAACTGGAAATGGAAACATTCGTATCCAAAGTAATAGAGAACTTTCAACTGGAATGGACAGGAGGACCCATTCAAGTCAATGCGATCGCGCTAAACTATTTAGCAGGACCTTTTAATCTTGTTTTTAAAGATTTATGAGTTCAAAATAATATCAGTAAATAAATTATAGGTCAATTTTGCTGTGGGCTAGAAGAAGATATTTTTTAATCGGTGATTAAGAGTAGAAATTAATTAATAACCAACCGAAACAGATTTCAATGCCTATTTAATAGATAGCCTATTTAATCCATCGATAAAGAAATAGGCAATTGTACAGAACTACTTACGTATTATGGCCTATTTAGTTTCATATGTGTCTCACTGCTGGGCAAAGGCCTCTCCCCATGTTCTCCAGATGTCCCTGTCCAGAGCCTCTTCCTCCCAGTTGGAGACAAATACGTCCAGATCATCCCGCCATCTCCGTCTGGGCCTGCCCCGTCTGCGTCGTCCGTCATGTGGCACCCACTTGGTAGCTGCATTAGCCCACCTATCCGGGTGCATGCGACAGACGTGGCCGGCCCACTCCCACTTGAGCCTGGCGGTTTTGGTACCCACGTTAGCTGTGCCTGTTTTGGAGCGTAGCGTAGTGTTTCGGACACGGTCCGTCCTTTTAACACCTAAAATGCTACGCTCCTGGCAAACCTTCAATTTGGATTTCTGGATTTCGGTTAAAGACCATGTTTGCGCAGCGTAGGTTAGGACAGGCAAAATACACATATCGACGAGTTTTCGCTTTAGTGACAGTGGAAAGTTGCCCTTCATTAGCGTCTTCATGGACCAGTAGCTCTTCAAGAGAAAATTATAATAGTAGTAGTAGTAAACACTTTATTGCACAAATCAAGTACATACAAGGAAAACAAACTTAATGGTAGATATTTGTACAAAGGCTAACCGAAGGCGAAGCGAGGCGGAGGCGAAGGGATAATATTATATTTATTTATAATTTTTAATTTAATTTATACAATTGTATCTTTATATATAGAAGAAGTAAAAGTTAATAAAATATTGAAAAGCACTAAGTTTTTTTTTTATACAACGACGGTGGCAAACAATCCTGATGGTAAGCGAACACTGACGATAGTGTCCAAAAGAGTCAAAGCTGCGTTGCCGACCCCAAGTTAATTAATTTTAGTAGGTATTCTAACAGCTAATATACATTTTGCTTTTTCCGAAAACTGCTTCAACGTTGTCCTCTTCTTAAGAGGAGGGGCAGGGTAAGCTCTCTCCATACAAAACTTTGTGCAAGATCTTCTTCGTTTGTGTTTGCAAAAGTTATGATTTTTGGTCAGTATGCTTATTTTTTTAAAGCTATTTCGTGATGTTGTTTTTTTCATTTATATTATTTTTGTTTTTTTTTTTCATTTATCATTTTTTTGAAATATTTAAAAATTTCCACATCCATATCTAATATTTACAACCAAAAAAAAATATTACATTCGTTAGTGCCAAAACCTACGAATAAAACGTGCACAGAGTTCGTATGGAGAATGCCTTGCCCACCCCTGCGCCTTAAGTTTTTGACAATTAAAATATACATCCCCTCATTCTTTCATTCAAGGCATTTTTTGTTACATTATGTGCCCGGGGATATGCATCACCGGGAGTTAACGGCTTAAAATACTCTGTCAGGCTTACCGTTGATTTTTCAAAAATATATTTTGTAGATTTAATTTCACTAATCGGAATAACTTATTTTGCGCAAATCAAGTAGTCCATTACCAAATTATTAAATACAAATTTACAAGCAAAATAAGCAAGGGTCCTTTCTTAGTCTCAATCTAGATAGGCATCGACCTATATCTATTCAACTTGTACCACCTGGATCTTCAAATAGTCTCCCTTACAAAAGGTTGACGAAAACAAAAGACCCCCTAAGCACTTTCATTTGTATATTTTACCTAAAATTTCACCTCGGCTCGAAAACATTGGATTATCCTTATCGTCTAAAAATACACTGTCATTGTTTACTCAAGTTTCGTAATAGTATTCAGAAACTTTAAATCAACTGTGACAACTCCGTAAACTCCTTAAGGACTCGAAAACTTTTGTATGAGAGATGCGACTAGTGATGGGCATGGGCAATTTTTGAATTTCTGTGAAACTGTGTAATAACTATTTCTTCTTCAATTGTTTGTAATATTTCTGATTCATAATAGGAATGTTTCATTTTACTTCTTGAAATTGTGAAATGTTTCCGTCATAATTAGGTAAGTACTTGGAAGAGTAATGAGCTGTCTTAATTCAAAAGTTTCATGCGAGGAAGCAAATTACACAAAAAATATAAGAAGAGTAAGTGACTATGGTAACAAAGACTTATAATGTAACAAAAATAAAAAGGTACATAGAACAATTTAAATACTCAAGAAATAGAAAGACGGAGATGAATAAAGGACATGCTAAACTAAGCTTAAAACTAGAAACAATATTAAAAATAAATGATATATACAGTCCGCTCTGTGACGGCCTGATCCAAAGGTCCTATGGGGTAACTGATAGTTTAGAAACAAATCAGAAACGTATAGAAACTTAGTAACTTCAGTGACGTTTCAATGAAACTTTCACTTTCGTAAATTACATGTTTGGCCGTCGCACGACCACAGGCAGGCTAGGTCATTTCTCTCTGCCAATCACTCGTTTACCGTAATATATGGCTCTAAACGAATGTGTTGTAGGCATTTTTCTTGCCGACGAAGTAGCGAGAATGGATGGCAAGAATTTCTCCGTTAAATTGAGGGTAAAGATCACGAATTAACTTGTAGAAAGTGTTGATTTTGATGTTCATGAAAGTCAGAAGATCATTAAAAAATTTCGTTCAAATACGAAAGTCAGTTTCCATAATAATAAACATTGTACATAAACATTGAGTGTAATAAGAAGGGTTTTACTAATAACGAAATTGTATTAGAATTTTTTGATGACCTAATATTGATAATTATATAGATAATAAAATTATGTACTTTATAATATGTAGAACATTCGAAGATATATTTTTTTATATTGGAAACAACCTAAGCGTAGAATGGCATACTTACTTACTTATGAACGGCATATTTTATGACTCGGTAATTTCTTTTATGGATATTATTTTCGTAAAGACCTTTTCAATTATATTCTTTGACCGCCTACTAGGTACAAGCATTTGCAGCTATCACAAGTCTATTAAATGTAGCAAAGCACATACTAAGAACTCCTAAATGCCCACGTGAGCCAACGTAGGTAATTAGAGTCAGCACTCTGGCTGTGATAGATTATACCACGGCTAAAAGGGATTTTATTAGCGACTCTTAGAGACCTTAATTTGCGCCCTGCTTTTATCGGATCTCCTCAATCGTGGCTATTCAGGCAATGCGATGAGAACCAATTAGGAAAATAATGTTTTACGGCTAGAGAATGCAATCCCGCACGATAATTTCAATCCCGGTATTTGCGGGATTGTGGATTCTCAATCCCGCGGGATCCCCGTATTTGTGGGATCCCGCATGCTTTACTAAATGTTGCTTATTCACACTGATTGTCCTCACTTTCTTGTATACAGGATACTCAAATTTTCCTTTACAAACACTTAATCAAAGTAAACGCAAAGTAATGCTGGTAATGCACAGTTTTTACGTAACGTCATAATTTAGCAAGTTGCAACTACCTAGTAAACACCCACAACTAGATCAAAATAATGCATCTCCGTCCCATTCTGTAGTCTACGCGCAGTCAGTTGGCTTGGCGCGAGTCCGCGTGCAAAGAAAGACGTATGGCAAAATTTACGTGCGGGACTGGTCCCGCATGTTTCATGCGGGATCCCGGTATTGCATTCCCTATTTGCGGCTATTCTGTAGGGAAACTCGTCACGATGCGACAAAAATAAAAAGTTTTTCATTTTAAATATTGCTGTAATAGTCCCTGTTCCTTCATTGCTTTGAGGATGCGCAAGGGCAGGTCCCTGACTCTCAAAGTCTCAATACATCACATACTCGGAAGCTCATGCGGCTTTACTCACTACCAGAAATACAACATACGAGTCCCTACTCTGCCTGTATAATATGGCTGCGATTTTCTGTAAGGTAGTGGTACTCGTACTTCCCGAGATGTATTACCCTAAATATAAGTAAGATTTCGCTGTGTCACAAATATTTCAAATATAATGAAATATATGGAAGCAACACGTTCGCATTTTGGTCTAGTTTTTCTCTGGGTTGGAAGGTCACAAGGCGGTTACTTATTATATAAAATTAGTTATAAAGGAAAAATTTAAAAATATAGGCACCGAGCAGGATCGAACCTGCGACGGCTGCGACCTCCCGACACTCGCGGCCAGTCCCTCTAACCAACTGAGCTATAGTTTGCGTTACTGCTTAATACAAAATTAATAATCTAAAAAACGCTATAGAGGATGATTCCGTTCGAATCTTGTTGTTTGATACAATTCAGCCATTTTTATCAAACAAGGTCCAAATGAGTAGCTACGACTACTGATTGCATACTTCCTTCAATTTGAAAAAACCTCATTGGACAGAAAAGAATCGCAAACGCTCCGGATCTAATGCAAATGTCGACAGAGCACAAAGGTTGTTTGTCGGATGCAGCTTCTCGGGGTCCATTTACAATTCAAATTGCACCTTGACAAAAGGAACGGGGCCTCGCAGGTTTTAACACGTTTCTAGGGTTCAACGATGTTAAAAAGCTTTAGCTTTTGATCATAAAAGTTCGTATGAGACCGTAGGGCACAGCAAAATGTCGTCTTGTTCGAATTTGGAGCAGCCCAACTGGGGAAGTACCTCCGCCTTGCAGAAGACCACACAGCTATAATAACATTACTTACTAAACATAGTGTTGTGTTTCTGGAGATGAGCAAGGTTGCCAGAGCTCCCGAGGATGCACTGTTGAGAGCAAGGGACCTATGTTTGTCCCGTCTGCTATCAGCACAGTGAATCCTCAAATTTTATAAAGGGTCGGCAACGCGCGCACGTGACTGCTTTGGAGTTGCTTGCATCTATAGGCTGCAGTGTCCATTTAAGTCAGGTACGCTTGTTTGCCACGGTTGTTGTATAAAAAAAAAGATGCGTAGGTAAGTAACTAAGCACGAGTACATAACACTTAGTACAAGTTGCTGTCAAGTTACGTTACGCGTGACTCCGCTTTTTCTATTTCTCTCGCATTTGGGCCAATAAGAAAGGAGAGGCTAGATTTTTGTCGACTCGCATCGCTTTACAGCGGGAGTTGTGCTAACCCCGCAGTAGAGTTTCTCTAATTCCTTTCTGAATTTGTCTTTAGCTGATAACACACTGAATTTACAAATCAATAAAGTGTCGATAATGCGGCTGTTATTTCCTCTATAGTTGCGAGCGTCCATAGGCTACAGTGTGTGCTACTGGGTCAAATGACGCTGGTGACGTCTTCCTTTGCGATACTCGCCAAAACTCGTAGCTCAAGTCACACCACTCGCATTTCTTACCCTTCTTATTCAACTGTTGCGTAATAGCCTATGTTGAATAGTTTGTATTTTGTATTTAGACTAAATACTTACCTAAATGCTGAATATGGATTAGCAATACCAGAAGCGAACCTTCACCGCGCGAGCCCCACTCACGCTTAACCGATTGTTAAAACGTGTCACTGGGGCCAAATTGAACGTTCACGCTGGTACAGGATCCGATAAATTGAACGAGTGTTAATTTGCATCGTTATTTAAAGGTTTACGTAGGTTTAGGTAAGGTTTAGGTAGGTTGTGTCTGAACTCTGAATTCCCCATCTTTAACGGTGGATTTATTTTCTTCGCTACGTTTCGGGTGAAGTAAGTACCCATGAGTTTGCAATGTTTGCATCAGCGTACCTGCTAGCGACTGCGTAAACGATTTAGTATGTACAAAAGTACAGCGCCTTTGGCGGTTACGCAATAGAACTAAGAATCGCACAGGGTGCCCGGGCAGGACAACATGTGCCTCATAGGGCACTCACTTTCAATACCATCTTATAAAGACAGAGATGATCAAATGAGTGTCAACTACTAAGCATTAAGGTGTCGAGCATACGTTTACCTTATATGTGCAATTTGCAATCAAAAAGATGCCTTAAGGAGGTGTCAATAAAGCGGTATTTTCGTCACAACGTCAATTGCATAATTGAAAACGATCCTTATCGACATTGACACAGGGTTTCGCCTGGGAAGGGCACGTATTATCTCTAGTTACGTCACACGCAGGTGAGAGCCGTTAAGTCCTCACTCGGATTGTATAGTGGACGTTCCGCAGTTATGCATGCTTAGTATTTATGGCGACCCTGCCACGAATACAGAGAGCTCGCATCAACCATGTAAGTAATAGACATTTTTTTAGTCGGGGCGATTTCGTCGTACGTTTGGTCTTTAGCTGTTTACGACGATTTCAGCACATTGGCGAACGTTCATCATCATTTAAGAGGTATTATTAATTGACGTTTCATATAAAAAATACTATTTATGGACTTTATAGTCAGTCTTCTTATTACTTTAAAGTCAAATTCGCTTCGCTGGTCTGCGGGTGTCACCAGGTTAGACAAAATCCGGAATGAGTTTGTCCGGGGAAGCTTTAAGGTTCTGCCTGTTACAGACAAAGTTAAAGAAAACCGCCACCGCTGGTACGGGCATATCCAAAGACGGCCAGAGGACCATATAGTGAAGCTAGCCCTAGATTTGCCAAAAACGAAACGTGGACGTGGAAGACCACCCGCCACTTGGCTTACGACGGTCGAGAAAGACCTAAAACAGTTAGGATTGGATGCCAGTACAGCTCAAGACCGAGCACAGTGGAAGAGAAGGATAAGGAGAGCCGACCCCAAGTAGATGGGAAAAGGTCGCGACAGAAGATTACTTTAAAGTCAAATTGTAAACAAAACCACATAGGTCGAGTAAGACAACGTTCTATGACTTCTATGAAGCTGAAATTAGCCGAGTCTCTTTCCAAAGCCGGGTAGATACTGTACTTTTTAATTTTACGACTTAGGTACTCTGAGTTTGACACTGACAAATGCTTTTACTCCATTGGACTTTAACGCTAATGTAAGTAATAGAGTTTTTATTGCTAACATACGTACGTATGATATTTAGACAGCATTTTGCATGTTTTTTTTTTACCTGGCTGTGGCTTTAAGAGGCCGAGCCCAATAAAACGATATGAGTGCGCGGTAAAATCCAGGGGAAACCTCCAACGCGACCACGTGGGGGGAAAACACTCATCTAAATTAGACGAGCAGTAAAGAATCGAACCTGACGAGACTGACGCCTCCGCACCAAAAATTCAGGAAGTCTTCCTAAATGTAGATGCACCATAAAATCTGTACGTACAGTCAGCAGCAATGGTTGCTACGCGGGCGAGGTGCTCAAAATGATCATCACACATCTTTATTATAAGGGAATAAGAGCGTGTGTAGATCATTTTGAACACCTCGCCCGCGTAGCAACCATTGCTGCTGACTGTACGACTCGGTTGACAGCAACTTGAAAGGGTAAACGTGATGCATAGTACATTACTTAACAAGGGCGGTAAAACAAAGAATGTCTCAGATCGCAGGTATTTGACGCCCGAGCCGAAGGTAAGGGCGATAAATATGCGATCTGAGGTTTTCTTTATTACCGCCCGTGTTAAGTACAACATTTTATGTCACCCCCTGGCCAGGAAGTGGGATTTCCCGCGCGCGAAGCGTGCGGTAATTGCCGTTGCCCGTGTTAAGTAATGTACTATTTTGATATTCAGACTGAATTTGAATTCAATTATCATTTAAAAAAAGCGGTATTAATTAGGCCCTTGACAATAAAGTTTCTCTCCCTCCCCATATTTTTGCCATGTTATCAGTATACTTTTGACCTTAACGGTAATTTACGGCGAACGTTCATTAGACAAAGGCACAATTAAGTAGGCAATTGTTTAAAGACAGATTTTCCACCAAAAGCAAAATGGCGGATATTCACCGAAAATTCTAACTGATTACGTCCATTACTGTACGAAAAGCTTTGTAATTAAAACAGCCTTTGTGCCCACAGCAAGCCTATTTATGTTCATCGCTTCCAATCCCCGTTATATTTATTTTAAGACACACACGCCGAGCTATCGTGTTAGAGCGAGTGCGCCAATCATATTGATTTGAAATTGAAATGTGAAAGAGATGAAGAAAATGGTCGACAAGTTGTTTATGGTCTCGGGGTAGTGAGCAAATATCCCCAAATTGAAACGGAATTCTCCACAAGGGGGTGTACAAAGGTAATTCTGCCCTAGAGATAAATTATCGATATTAATGCAAAATTTCAAAAAAGGTTGCCTTATTTTATACCTACTTTCTTCTTGTCTACTTAGAACCGTGATATCACGGTGTACAGTCGAGGTCATTAAATGTATACACTTTTTTCCTAATCGAATGCGGTCGCCTACAATTTGTAAGCAAACGCATTCGATCAGTTAAAAAAGTGTACAGATATTAATGACCCTGACTGTACCTATTGTTGTAGCTTATTTAAATTTAATTTCAATTTTCCACTCTAAAAGCTGCCATTTCGCAGAAAATATCAAAGTTTCGATACAACATCAAAAATATATTGATTTTGCACAGCTAAAATACTGATTCTACATCAAAACAGAGTATACAGGGTGTACAATCCAAATGGGTCAGTATGGTGAAGTCGGAAACTATGAGAGATAGCGAGATCTGTTCTTAGGAACCATGACGTCGATTTTAGATTTAATAATAATTACATTCAAACTTTTTTATTAACTCTCATACATAACCGGGAATCGAACCTGGTCAAAATCAATGTGTATAAATTCTGCAAGTCGCAAGAAGCACAACACTAATGGAATCTTGTTTACTAGAATAAATTATTGTTTATAGTTTGAATGTAATTATCATTAAATCTAAAATCGACGTCATGGTTCCTAAGAACAGATCTCGCTATCTCTCATAGTTTCAGACTTCACCTCACCATACTGACCCATTTGGTTGTACACCCGGTATATTAGCCGATTTAAATGAACACAGAATACAATCACAGCCGGTTTTGTCGTCGGTGTTTAGGTACGACCCTCGGGAAACGACAATGTATGTATGTATGTAATAACTTTATTGATTTATTTATTACTTAGCTTTATTTTATGTATGCTAATTGCTAACAATACACTGTCAAAGTACCTCAACTGTGGCTTGATTTGAATACTAATACAAATAGAGATAAATAACTACTTTTACGACTGCCTATGCCTATAATAATAATAGAGAATATGCATGACTGCGGGGATGCGGGCAGACGAGTTCTGGAGTGGAGACCGCGAACGACTCGGCCTGTGGGACGACCCCCCGCCAGGTGGACCGACGACCTGAAGAGAGTGGCGGGAAGCGGTTGGATGCGGAGAGCTGAGGGCCGGGTGTGGTGGCGCGAATTGGGGAAGGCCTATGTCCAGCAGTGGACGACTACAGGCTGAGGATCATGATGATGATGATGCATGACTTATGTTCCTATGTCCCCTAGATGGGGCAGAGGCGCGCGTCGCTTTAAATGCCTACCGCTTGCTCAGCCCGGGGCCGGCCGTCAGTTGAGGGCTGCCAGCCGCCGCGCGAACGTGTCTACATGCACGTTACCGCTGCCGCCGCTGACTAGAACGCGACGAGCGACGAGTCGATAATTTTATTTAAGTACCTGACAGCCCTAGCGCTACACGTGCCGCGTGTGAATGAATACAACTTATACGACAGACAGAGATGCACAGAGTAGGCATCTTTTTTATGCCTAAACGCCGTTTTTGCTTCTGTACTTGTTCTATTACTTATTCTGTGGCAGAGGGCTTCAACAGTGCGCCGCCAAACCGGTCGGTCTTGAGCTTCAGAGAATATGCATGCGACATAAAAAATAATAAAGTGTCAGTATATATTATGGATAGTAAGCTATCAAATTATCATCAAAAAAGTGTATTGTAAATAATATAAATAATGTTCAAGGTCTTAAAAATATGACACTTGAGAGTTACGAAAAAGTTTTTAGTAACACATTCATTGCCGAGGAGTGTTACGCGCTACGGACGTAGCCGGTAACATGGCTTCTCTTTGTAGCGAAAACTGTCTACGAACGGAGAACAAGACATCGTATCCACGGCGCTGATTGAGTTAACTAAGGCGACTTCCTGACTTGGCGGGGCGGGATCGATATGTGCCATTTTCTTCTTTGACGTAAACTTACTGACGTCGCAAAGGTTCTCACTTGACATAATACTGTCAGTATTACATTTGCGCAGTAGTAATATGCGCAGAAGCGGAGCAGTACCGCCTTCGCATCGTCCCGCTACCGTGCATCCCGCGCCAGTCAGGAGGCAGAGGCACTCATTTAAATGTAGGGGGCATAGTAAAAAATGGTATCGCGTCGACTGACAGCTGAAACTGACATTTGACACTTTTCTCATATCGTACTGCCTCCGCACCGACAAATCAGGAAGTCGCCTAAAATTAAATTAAAAACCACCACCAGGATTCTTATATATGTTCAGATTTCTAACAAAAAAATGCATTACAACTATGTACAACGCAATATTTCACGGCCAAAATAGCAAATTATTACTCTTTTCCATACAATGGTAGGGAAAAGTACGTACAACTAATATGGGACGTATTCAGGACTCGGCTGTTAATGCTGTACCTACTTTGAAACCCATTTTTGTATTTTGCGTTGTATTTTCCAATTGTAGATGTTCCATTTTCTAAAAACTGGTATATAATGCGTGTCATCTACGAAGGCGCGCCCCTCCACAGCCTAACCCGGACATTTGGGCATAGATTAGTATGAGATTCGCTGTGAAGGGTCGCGTCATGGTGGATGAATGAAACGCACTATAATACAATACAAATGACATCATGAAAAAAAAATACGCATATTCTCAATTGCGTTCGCGGTGGGCTTAATAAAACCCAGGGTGGGCTCACAAATAAAAGAAGTCAACTCAATATTCTTGCCACTGAATTACGTAATCCAGGGGTAAGATTATTGAGTTGCTAGATACCTATACAATGGCCAATGCTGAATATCACCGCAGCGCAGCCCGTTTATCCGGATTTCATAAAACAATAAACCAAGGGTCCATTTTTCAATTTAACTCACGACAAAAGCTTCCAAACAAAATCCATGCGGCATTCTGCGATGAACATTTTATACGTATTCAATACGTACAATTATTTATGATAGAATTGCGATACGGCTAGTACTGTTTTATTGGCAATGTTATCCAACCCCATTAACATTTAGTATCCCGCTGGATGGTTCAACCGTTTAACTGATAGGGTACGGAAGGGAAGCGGGGGGCAGGCCCCGCCGCACGCTCCCCGCCCGCTCCCCTTTAACGTCTCACCTCTTGCCTCAGTCTCGTCACAGGCGCTGTCTTAGTTAAATGGTATAGGCCCTGTATAGGCCCTTGAAGTGTTTTTTAAGTCGATGCACTATGCAAGAGTTTAATGTGTAAAATATAGGTAAGCTTCCGTATTTGGTGGTGCGGAGTCGGTTCGGCATACGAGTAGATAAATAAGCTGACAATGTAAACTATCAGTAGCTCTAGTATAAGTTTTTTCGAAACATTAACTAATTCGAACGCGTTTGCGTTTTGTCTCAAAATGTATGAAAACATGAACAGCGCCTCTGGCGGTCACTAGTGGAAACTAAAACAGCGAGTATAACATTTGTTGCTAACCGATGAACGCGCGTATTTCAAACTCGGTGAGAGCGTTTTCATACATTTTGAGACAAAACGCAAACGCGTTCGAATTAGTTAATGTTTCGAAAAAACTTATACTAGAGCTACTGTAGGCCCTTGAAGAGTTTTTTTAAGTCGATGCACTGTGCAAGAGTTTAATGTGTAAAGTATAGGTAAGCTTCCGTATTTGGCGGTGCGGAGTCGTTTCGGCATACGAGTAGATAAATAAGCTGACGACAATGTGAACTATCAGTTGAGGAGTCGTAACTATAGCAAAGAATATATATACTAACGTAACAAGAAGCGACACCGAAGCATGTGTGCTGTAAACCCGTCTCGCGGCTATGTGTGCGTGTCCTGACGCGAGCGGGGGCGTGCGAGGGGCGCGCGGTGTGTGGAAAACAAACCTCGGACGGGCAAGTCGCAGGGGCTCAATCTGGCACAACTCGCATCTATATATATTCCTTGTATTGTTTTGGCATTAGAAAGAATGACACATGATATTTAAACGAGTTTTTTTATCAGGCACGTTCAGCAGTAAAAGCTTCAAATAACGTCAATAAATATTAAAACCGTTATTTCATGCTTTCTTTATATACTGTTAATTAAAAATAAGAAAATATGACTTAAATTACATTTACTTATATAGATTTTTAAATGAGAAAGCTACAATATTTTTTTTATTTACATTTCGTTTCATTCATCTAAAATTTGATCAATTAAAAACCCAACGAGACAGACAACGTCAGAAGTCGGTTTGGGTTTAAAAAAAGTAATTTGTCATAGTTACTATTAAAGTGTCACTTATTCTGATCTTTCGTGCTAGTAAGTATTATTATTATACACCAGAATACCTCTCAGGCCTCGCCGACGCGACTTATTGGCAGTGCCGGTGGCTCGCACGGTATCGCATAGGAACTCGCCAATTCCTCGGGCTCTCACACTACTTAATGCACTCTTGGCATCAGCTACTGACGTCGATATATTTGCGTGGCGATGGGCGACTGTGTGCAGTGAATGTATGAGGTTTTGTGAGAGGATGGATGATAGATGTTCAACTGTAAAAATTTAGTATATATTTTATTTTCCTATTTTAAATCATAATGTAATTCTACTTTATATTTTATAATTTTGTTTTCTTTTGTAAATGTTTTTCTTATGTTGTGTTATACATGATTTAATTGTAATTAACTTGCATATCGCATTAGTTAAACACTGTAATGCTATGTAAACGTGTTATCAATAAAATAAAATAAATAAATAAATAAAATAAATTATAAAAGAGAAATGGCAGCCTCGAGGGCTTTTGCCAATGTCAGCGAAGGGATAAATTAACTACCAAATATTGAATAATACTATTTAGCAAAAATAAATGGCGTGACTCTCGCCAAAACGACGAGAACCATCTGCAGATAAGTAAGTAATGTAAAATTGTATCATGCGTAACCCTACGCAATAGACTGACGTTTCAAGGTCACCGGTGTCGCGCCTTTGACTATAGGATGTAAGTATAGCATTTTACAATAGAGTTAAGGCAATCCGAGAGCAGTAATAAACGGACCTTACTAGATAGCGTAAATATGTCTCCTATTAGGTACTTCTTACGCCCATCTCATGGCGACCGTGACAGGACAGTCAAATTAGTAATTTCTTTTTTTATGATTATTATACTGACAGAACAACAATTTACAGATAGTCAATAAATATAATACAATAAATATAAAAAATAATGGGATTACATTTGACCTTCGTATAACCCCATGGATAGTAAGTTAATACAAGTAAGAAGAATGAACAAATTTAATACGTACATAATATCAGTTTCAGAATGCTAGCACAGGAAGAGATTAGAGGCCACGTTTAGTGGAACTATCCCCTGCACAAATCATAGCCAAGCATTACAGTATTTGAATGCGTATTTCCTATATTCATTATCGTATATTTTCTCAAGGTTCAAATTTACTTTGAAAAACTTTAGTTCAGTTTGCATTTATTGTCACTAATGGAATAAGATACAAATCTAATACTTAGTAAATAATTTATTTGTCAGAATTGATACAATTAGGTAATACATTCTAAATTACATGATAAAGGGCAGTTGGTAAAAACTGCTTTTTTTTTCAAATTACCAGCATAGATTACAACAAAATGCTTCACATATTTCAAAATTATCTGAAATGCTTCAAACTTTAAGGTGAACCTTTCAATGTTTGACAACTTAATACCTGCCCTAAAGTTGACCACTTTTATTATGAGATAAGATTGAAAATGGCTAGTAATTGGACCAGTCAGTGTTGGTCGGGCACTAGCACATTTATCTTATTTAATGAAATCCCAACAAAGACAACAATACAACAAGATATTTATATTAACTTTGGTTCCTTAAAAAGAGCTTCCTTTTATAAAATATTTTGCCTATACTCGAATTTTTAATTCGAGGCCAAAAAAACTACGACAGATCTGTCACTGTGGTGTGTTTTACATGTCCTTTTTGTCCTCATCATCATCATCCTATCGTTATACCAATACAGGTTGCATCCTGAAGGATGTCTGGGGTCCGCTACATAATCCCAATTTCAATTTATTTATTATGTCTATCAAAACGGAAAATTACGATTTTTTTATGATCCAAAGAAAATAGAAATCGATTAGATAGCGTTCTTAATTTTCAACAAAAAATATAACAAATTATAATTTTAATGAGGCATTTATTCAATAATAAATAGCAAAGTGCAATTCACTGGATAGTCTTAAGTCATTACAGATTTCTTACAAATTAGGTATATCAATAATTCATTATTACATTTTTTACTATACAATTAATTATACAGTAAAGTTCATGAAATCTGATTAAGTACTACGTAAGACTCTCACACAGTATCATTCTCTTTCGACAAACATCTAGCTATCCGCAAAAAAATCGCAGGAGAGTTGAGGTAATATGAGGTATAGTACTTTTATCTGTGTGTATGTATAGCTCAACACACAACCATGGCTCATACTATACTTTAATCAATAGTTTTTACAGAAGGAACCTAGCCCTATTAAAACAAAAAAGTTTTTCATAAGTCTCTAGCACCTAGTGATTCGTTATAACGTGTTCTCGGAACTTTAATCCTGTTAAATTTTTCAGTCTGCCGTTAATTAGCGTAAGAAGTTTTAAAATTTCTGTTCGCGCAACTGTTGTACTGTAATTCTCGGAAGGTTTTACAATAAAGACTCCGTTATAAGTAAACATTAAAGTTTTATTTAATCTGTATCACAGTAGTAGTAGTATTCGCATCGCCCCGCTAGCGCATCCCGCTCTAGTCAGGAAGCTTTAATTTAAATGTAGTCACTTCTTTAAAAAAATGGGTTCCATCAAATTTATGATGATTTCGCCAATATCACGTGTTCAGTGACGTTGTTCGGTAACGACGCCATGACAGTAGATAGGTATTGTACGGTAATGTAATGGATTCCGCTCGTCGTCGCCCCGGGCACGTGTGCTCACCAACGCGGCGACGACCAAAATCCAATTCAAATGTAGGGGCGCAGGAAAAAGCGGTACTCAGTCGACTGACAGTTGACAGTTTGCTCGTATCGTACCGCCTCCGCATCGACAAATCAGGAAGTCGCCTAAATCATACAACATTATCAGCTGGTTTAAGTGCCTGCCTCAACGATAGGGTTAAAAGACGTAGGTAATAATAATGATTTCTACTACATTCATAAAAAATCTTCCGATGGAACTTAATTTTACATTATTATCGTGAATATTTTAAAGCATTTTCCTGAAATTGTAAGAATATTCTGCATCTTATACATTGCTAAACAAAGCAACGCCTATTCAAAATTGAGTGTTCAACAATATGGATGCGGGTAGGAGGATATTGGAGTCTTTATCTTAATATTTACGGCCTCTCTAAAGGCGCAGTAAAGGCGTCTAGACTTCATTAACTCAGAATTACCCTTTGTGAAATAAGAGCCAGTAAAGAGTGCTATAACAATGAACCACTGGTAATAGAAGTAGGTAAGGATTTTGGCTCTATAATATTCTACCGTGGCACCAAACACTGTGACTCAAGAGATGTTGCTTTGTAATTTTATGAAAAGCGTCGATGGTTTGGCTGGAATAACCATTAAGCAGGTACTACTACATTTTAATTAACATTTCCAAATTGCATTGAAATCGGATATTCACGACGTTGTGGCCCTAGATAAGAGTGTAATAACTGGACATAGATAGCTAACTTCACGCATATTGTGATCCCGGCTAAAGCGCCACCAAGTGCCAAAGTTAGTAACTATTATCTATGGATACACGTGAAAAAAACATACAAAAAGTGCATCCGCCGCTGGGGATGGAACCCGGGTACGTTGACTCTAAAGGCAGTATAATTTACCACGGGGCCACGTGTATGATGCTAGGAGGCATCGAATTTTTGAATACCTTTTTAACAGGCCACATTTAGAAGACAATTCGTGCAAGTTTAATATTAAGGCGACGTGAGCTCAGCGCTTAGCTGCTTTCGAGGGGGTGAGGTGCGTGGCTTGAGGGGAGCAGGCGCGGGGTTAGCCACTTGCCACCGCGCAAACCATTTCTGTTCCCGCGCGCTCGCTGCCGATACCGAGATGTCACAGTATAGTGTATAGCCAGTAGTACAACTCTTAGTCACTACAATACAACTGAACGGGTAAACCATAAATATGATGACCATTGTCAAGAGTCAACAGTTCAGTATAATCGGAACAATGCGAATGGCAACTCGTCATTTTTACTTACTAGTTTCATGTAATACACCGTAATAAAATATTTTTAATACAGTTGCTCAAAAAGTGGTACTTTATGTAGCTGTATATCGTGCGCAAAGTTGGATTTCGCGCACTAGTGCTTTTTACTTTTCCAACTTTTTTAAATTTATTGTTGACCCAAGCCAAAGGGTTTTAGGTTCAGTCACTTTACTTATTTATTTAATAAAGCAAAGGCCATTAAAAGTAACCTTCTATAATATTTAAAACATTAAAAATGCATATTAAACAAGTTAAATGGTTATCAAATATTAAAACATCTAAAACTATATTCAAAAAGTTGACTGACTGAGTAAATTAATGACCGGAAACAGTATTATGCGAGACCTCTAATTAATAGAGCATTATGGAAGACCGTCGCGCCGGATGTGAATGAACGCTTGTCTTTTTTCGCCAAAAAATACATTTAGTTACTTAAAAATCAAATAGAAATTAATTATAAAATGAAAAATAATGATTTATTAATATTTACATGTAATTAAACTACCATGTGACATAAAATCTCCTCCAAAATAGTATTTGATTTGGCTGAAAGCTGACAACCATGGCCTGTTGAAAAAATTCAATCAATTAAAAGTTAAACAGACTTTTTAATTCCCGCTTTTTTGTACATGATTTCAAGATTTCATTTTGTAGTGAGTCGTATTGTTTTAATAATATTTTTGTGATATGTGTGATTTATACGATTGTTATATAAAGTGTATGTCTGTATGTAAACTACACCAGATAGACCAGGTAAGTACTTAAAGCCCACAATGGCAAGTAAAAGTATTGTGTTTTGTATCTTTTAATTACTGTTTTAATTTAGTTTCTTTGATATTTTTTCGCAACTGTATTAAAAAACGTCGTTTGATACACGTGCGGAAGTGTCATTTTCACTCGTCCCGAGTCTTGTCCCTCGCCCGTCGGCTCGGGACTCGTGCAAAATGACATACCTTCCGCACTAGCATCAAAATGTACTATTGACACAATGACAACACATCGTGGATTGTAATAAAATAGACTTTTTTTTATTCACCCTTATGTCATGATATAATTGTCGAATTGAGTTTATTTACATGTGTGTTTGAACATCTACTTGAAAAACAAAACTAAGTTATTGTTCCTTGCGAAGTATGTCTCAATATTATATTGATTTAAACTTACACGATTTTCACACATTATTATTGGGGAACGGGACTTAATCGCGTACAATTATAACTAATTTACCTTTTTTAAGGTTTTTGTCCGACGTTTCGAATGTATCACAACATCCGTGGTCGCGAACTGACTGGCGTGAGCGGGTATCAACATCTTCTAGCCGCACGGGTTTTCCGAACTACCCGCACTTGGTCTTCATTAATTACATTCTCACTAGGGTTGTCACTCGCACGACACACAACACTAACAATGTCCGTTGATGTAATGGACGATGTACTTCCACGCTTGCACTTACTAATAACTGGATTCCACGAAGATGAGATTTTGAAACCGTCGTCCCGGTTGAAATTTCGATGTTTTTTAATTTCAACGGCTTCACGTACTTTTCTACTGTAGAAATGGCGTTCTGTAGAAAGGACTTTCGGTTTATGGAGCTCAATCCAGTGGTTTGGTCCTGACTCCAGTAAATGCTCGGCTATGGCCGACTTATTCACCTGACGATTTTTGACAGCTGTGATGTGTTCCTTGACCCTTTCTGCTATGGTTCGCTTGGTCTCACCAATATAAGAACTCCCACAGCTGCAATCGATCTTGTAAACGCCAGGTGATTGGTAAGGGATAATATCCTTTGGCGATCTTAGATGCCCCCCGATCTTGGATAGCGGCACGTACACGGTTTTAATAGAGTACTAACCATAGCAGAAAGGGTCAAGGAACACATCACAGCTGTCAAAAATCGTCAGGTGAATAAGTCGGCCATAGCCGAGCATTTACTGGAGTCAGGACCAAACCACTGGATTGAGCTCCATAAACCGAAAGTCCTTTCTACAGAACGCCATTTCTACAGTAGAAAAGTACGTGAAGCCGTTGAAATTAAAAAACATCGAAATTTCAACCGGGACGACGGTTTCCAAATCTCATCTTCGTGGAATCCAGTTATTAGTAAGTGCAAGCGTGGAAGTACATCGTCCATTACATCAACGGACATTGTTAGTGTTGTGTGTCGTGCGAGTGACAACCCTAGTGAGAATGTAATTAATGAAGACCAAGTGCGGGTAGTTCGGAAAACCCGTGCGGCTAGAAGATGTTGATACCCGCTCACGCCAGTCAGTTCGCGACCACGGATGTTGTGATACATTCGAAACGTCGGACAAAAACCTTAAAAAAGGTAAATTAGTTATAATTGTACGCGATTAAGTCCCGTTCCCCAATAATAATGTCTCAATATTGTTTTATTATTACAATAAAAGTGAAATTAAAATATCCACACATAGAAAAACATAATCTATTTATTAATAAGTATTGTACTTATCATAATTCAATATGAGCCACGAGGCGGGTCACCCTAGATATACAGGGTGGTTTTTTTTTTTGAGTCAGTGAGGGCAGCTACCAGATCCCGTCCGGCTACGTGAAAATGGTCTTAGAAGACCTTCCCTCGATTTTGATTTTGAAATAGGCGCTTTCCTCGATTTGCGGCTTTTCTAGTCGGAATTTTTTTTTTGGTCCGATACAAACTGGGTCCTGGACAGGAATGGGATCGATAGGCATAAAAAAACAAAGTTTGTCAAAAATGACCTTTTTGTGGCAAAATAATATAAACAAAGATCAACAATAATATAAACAAAGCTAATAAATAAAATTTTAATCTGAAATAATTATGTGAGAATACTGTTAAACAAAACAACGAGTAAACTTTGTATGGTCTTTTTATTTGCACTTACGTCGAAGTGATCCTCGCAGCAGTATTATATATAAGTAAGACTGGAAATACTTCACATTGACTTCACGAGACCACGTTTTTTAATTTTGTTTTAGAGCTATTTTTTGAATCATTTTCACACGGAGGAACAAAACATTTCATATATTTTTTTCATATTTTAAGTGATTTTGACGACTTAAACAAATCGAAAACAACGTTATAACCTAACAATAATTTATAAGTGAAGGAATAGGGATGTTGACTCAAAATTTATTAATACTTCATACGAAAGAATACATATAACTATGCCAAAAAGTGAAAATCCTATTCAAATATCTCAAAAAATAACGAAATTACAACCGTTAGAATGTTTTTAGTTAGAGAGAGAAAACGCTTCAGGTCAGTGACGTCACTGACCTCGAGCGCCATAGTAAATGACGATCGTTCAATACAACAGGGCGTTTTGCGGAAAAGGGACAGAAAATGCCCCCTCCTAAAACTTTGAAGACTTATAATTATGTAATTATTTATTCTTTTGGATTACTTTTTTCACTATTTGATAGAGAATTTGATCCTTTTTCGAGAAAATTCGGATTCATTGATTTTCTTATTTGGTGTCAACATCCCTATTGACAGTGGTGACGGTTAAACACCACAGATCCAACAAACTATTTTAATGACCGTAGATTTTACATATTCAGCCAAAGAGGATTCGAAAAAAGTCAAACAAAGGTCACACGTATATGTATTGAAATATCTCTAATCATTGATTATTTTGTCGAAGTAATTACCTGAAATTGGTTGAAAATCTCATATCTCAAAATGGATTTCGAATTAGCACCTTTGAAAAACAATCCTAATAGGGATGTTGACACCAAATAAGAAAATCAATGAATCCTAATTTTCTCGAAAAAGGATCAAATTCTCAATGAAATAGTGAAAAAAGTGATTTAAAAGAATAAATAATTACATAATTATAAGTCTTCAAAGTGTTAGGAGGGGGCATTTTCTGTCCCTGTTCCGCAAAACGCATCTCTGTATTGAACGATCGTCATTTACTATGGCGCTCGAGGTCAGTGACGTCACTGATCTGTAGCGCTTTCTCTCTCGTACTAAAGATATTCTAACGGTTGTAGTTTCGTTATTTTTTGAGATATTTGAATAAAATTTTCACTGTTTGGCAACGGTTTATGTATTCTTTCGTATGGAGTAATAATAATTTTTGAGTCAACATCCCTATTGCTACAATATAAAATGTGAAAATTTCAATATTATATAAAGAAAGTCCGCTGTGTCTATTTGTCCGTACACGTAAAATAAATACCACCGTTAGTAAAAAATGTATTACGTTGTACGTTTGTGTCACGAGTATTGTCCTACTGTTATTCATAGACTGTGTTAGTTTGGCAGCGTCAAAGCGTTCAAATATGAAGGTTGTATATGCCTGTATACCCACTATAATACGATAATGCATTATTTGCATTACACTTAATATAGTTGTGCAGGTTTCCTTCCGCAGTCTCGAGATGACGGAGTCTTGCAGGTTTCCTTTTATTAATTACCCATTGTTTATATTGAAATGTGAAGTGACGTTGAATTGACGCGCGGCACAGAACCTACCTCGAACGCAGCTCGCTGAGCACTGAACGGGGCCGCGCCGATCGCGTACGAACGAGTTTGCAGAAATGAGTATTATTTTACTACTATTTTTTAAAAGTTTTTAGTTAAGAAAAAGTAATCGATGATTTCAATGAAGTAGAACATTACGCATTTATTGATATAATTTTCATGTTGATAGCTAATGTGCAAAAATAGTAATAACTATTTAAAGGTGTGGTTTAGACGCAAGTTCGCGATTTTTTTCTATCCAGCGAAAGTTGCATAATCATGTTTTGAATCGATGATTCCACTACAGAAAGGTCTCAAAATTGTTGTGCATATTTTTTGAAAACCATATCTTCATCTACAAACGCGTTAAGACTGCGTCGTGCAGGGTAAATTATCAGCGCCTGTCAAATTTCTATTTTTTTTAATTATTTTCCCTAGTAACTCACACATAAATATTTCACACACACTACTTCATTTTGTTGGCCCGGGTCATTGACTTACATTTTTTTTAATAGGTATTTTCGGTTGTGTATTGCCACCAGTTAATCAGAGTTAAAAACTCCTTAGAGAAATCGAAATTGTCATAACTTGTCACTGTACAATGACAATGCTCTGTCAATTTCTGTAAGGAATACAAAGTTTTGATTTACAATATTTGATGATTTATTAAGGCATGACAAAAATGTAAAAATAAAAGTCAAGTTCTGAATTCTGATCTGTCACCAAAACCTTACTTCTGAAAATTGGGATTTGATTTTAGTAAAACGCTCCTAATTATTCATATACAAATAGATTAAAATACCTATATTTAAGTGTATCAATGCCATGGCTTAAGTGTTATGTTGTTAAATTATATTTAATTGAATAAATGGTGAATAAAACTTAAGAATGTGTAATCTTTCTGCAGGCAGGGTCACTACCAACTAAGCTAAAGCGGCTTTTATAGGTAATGCGAGTTTTAAGCGAAGATGCGGTTGTTTTATTGCGATATATGTTATGTAATGAAACTAAATGAAAATTAATGGCAGTATTTTGAAATAAGTTTGTTAAGTATTCTTAAAACCTAATGATAATGAAATAAGTAGGACAAATATGATCAAGTAGGATTTAGTAAATCATTGTCACTATCTGTAATTGGAACTTGGCCGACCGGACGCGCTATCGTGTGCATGCTTGAATGTACGAGTCCATAGTTATGTTATGACCTTATGACAAATTAGCTCTCATGTTCCTTCTTATAAGAACGATAATTGAATAGAATAATTAGTGGAGTAAATTTTACTGAACTTTTAACACTACTTGGACAATGGTTGCGTATAGCTAAATCCATGTACATGCTGCATACATGCTGTAATGTAACAGTTATAATACTTATAATATACGCAATTGAAATTGCAATCTTACTATTATTTACTACGTTTACGTAACATCCAAACAATTATTGCGACGTACTTTTTTTGTTTTTTCAACCTGATTGTGGCCTTATAGGTCGGGCCCAATAAATCGATAGGAGTGCGCGGTTGGAAAGTGGCCTGGGGAAAATCGAGGGGAAACCTCCGACATGACCACGCGGGAGGTTTTCCCAGTGTGGGATACTCTAAGAGTTTGCGCTCCAGTGAGATTGGTTACGCGGCTTCTACCGAATCTGAGTTGTGAGTGGAATCGAGCTACTTACTGGGAGTTTTGTCGCTGGTTCACTAAACTCTACTAGGCCCGACCTGGGTCGGACTGACTCTAGCCGGTGTGACGTACTTACGTATATCCAAAGACTACAATGTATATACTAAAGTACGTATATCCAAAATCAAAGCAGTGAACCAAATAATTTCAAACCATATAAAACAATCAAATAGAAATTAGAAAGCGTACTTACAGACCTGCAGAAATAAGTAGGACTACATAGGTACATATATTTTGTATAAGACTCAGATTATACGTCGTCGTTAGAGATATAACTAAGATAAAAAAAACAACGGGTTGCACTCCGGGAGTGCAGGCAGAAGTGAAAACTCAATAAAGAAAGTAAATAACAAAGATATTCATATCCGTCTCCGTATCGGTATCGGTATCCGTAAATCCGTATCCGTATTTATATTCATACTCATGTTCATATTCATATTCGCATAATCCATTCACATATATACATAATATGTCCCCGAGTATCATTGTGTCTTACGCATCGTAAATCGTAAGACTAGCTGAGTTACCCCTCCTAACATCGCAATCATGATACTAACTAGCTGGTCTTACGAATCGTCGCGAGTTTAACAATTTTCCCCCATCACAAAAAGTGCTCAGCGCCTTAGATTAGGTGTAAGTTTAGTATTTTTGGTGGTATGTATACAATGACAATTTTTTGATGCGATTATAAAATTTCTGGGAACACAATAAGTAAATAAAATAGTTTTAACTGCTGGAATAATAGGTATGACTGTTTAGGTGACCCGAGATTGATGATCGATACATTTTTTTGAGTGTTGAGCCTTATTTTAGGTTTCGAAAATTTGGTGATATCAAAAGTTATTTAGGTGATCATTTTATTTGTTCCCGTTATAACTATAAAACCATTAAATATGTAATCAGTTCCTAACAGCTGCAAAATATGTAGGTATACAACATGTAAATCTCCAATAAGCTACTTTATGTTCTTGCTATATGAAACAAACTTGAATAAAATGAACTGGCAATTCACGAAAACAGTGCAGACTTGTCAGTGCATATGTTTGTCTCACATTTTGCGATCTACACGTCATAATTGAAAGAAGAACGGTGGTTTGTGTCAAACTGTAAAGATATTTACGTAACAAGAGTTGTAAGCAAAACAATGTACGCTTGAACGTAAAGTTCCAAGTGCCATACTGAAAGTAAACCTATTTATGGCACATTGACAGTAAATCTTATTCTGTAACATGCAATGTAAACCTATTATATCACAATGTGTGTAATAGTACATTACTTAACAAGGGCGGTAAAACAAAGAATGTCTCAGATCGCAGGTATTTGACGCCCAAACCGAAGGCAAGGGCGATAAATATGCGATCTGAGGCTTTCTTTTTTACCGCCCGTGTCAAGTACAAAATTTTATGTCACCCCCTGGCCAGGAAGTGGGACTTCCCGCGCGCGGATCGTGCGGTAATTGCCACTTTATGGTCAGGTGTGGCATAAATGATTTTATGGAAGACAAATTGTAAACAGAACTTTGGTGCATTAAGTGAAAAGATGAAACTGTCATATACGTTGTAAGCATGTTTTTCGTCATGTAGTGTGTAAACTTATTTAAATGTAAAGATATTTTTGTCACACTCAATTGTAAAGATATTTTTGACCTCGACTGTACCATCTACCTACTGTGACATCTTATACTTCCCGTGGCAATTTCCCACATTTTAAATTGAATAATGGTAATAAAGTTATTCTTTTCAGAAGTCATAATTTACTATATTTTTTTAGTATGACAATGGGGAAGTTTATACGGGAAGGTTAAGATGCCACAGTAGGTAGATAGTACATTAACAGTATTTTATTGTTTACTTTTATCTATAAAAAATCTTTCTCGGATTGGCGTGTTAACTCGTCAAATTTGAGTACAAATTATAATCACGCCGTACTGAAAGGGTTAAGTGATTTGTACACAAATAATTATTCCAGTCAGGAGACTAATAAAATTAAGTTGTATATATAATATCATTTATTTATTTTTGACTAACTTATTTATGAGTATAGTATATTAAAAGAAGGATTAAATACGATTACCTATAACTTGATAGCGATTTGTTTAACTTCTTCAATCACTAACTGGTAAACGAATTAGTGAAGTACAATCGTCTACAAAAAGATGTATCCATTTTTTTCACCTTGAAATGGATGCACGTTGTAGATATCTTCCTGATTTCATGTATTGGCCCAGGCTAAGTGTTGTTTTCTCCAACAATTGACATCCATGTTGAAAATACCTCTGTCCTGACTTTTTCTCAGCATGAGGACGTGGCACGATTGTATGCACTATGTACCTGCAAAACATAACATTAAATAATGAGATGAGAGCGTAGGAGATATGTGTGTATTTTTGAAATTATGTCCCTAATTATCTACTATACCTATTTCAAAGACAACACGAAGAAGAAAGTGGGCTTCATATTCGTTTATCGTATAGCTCACGTAGTTCAATACTCAAACGTTTATATTGCTAAGTAATCAACTGTTTTCGTTGATATTCATTTATGTATGAGCTGCATAACCACCCGGCAAAACAGACTACCTACCTAAATAAATCAATTGATTGGAATAAATCGGTGTAAACAGGGATGGTAAATAATGAATTAAAAAATACTTACTTTACTCGGCGGCGTATCTGATAACTGCTTTTCACAAGAATAATGCAGAAAATCTTATAATTACCATTGTTTTATTTTCAATATGTTGACACGTTATTGACACACGTGTTATTTCAATATTTAAAAATAACCATGGCAACCATACGACCATAGAGTATTATAAAATCTGTGACCATAGAGTTGAAAATTAAATTTTTACGATAAATTGTAACGTTCCTTTTCACGTTCAGCTTTGATTAATTGTATTGGGAAAGATGAAATAAAAACGAAACCTGCTTGAGACGGATTACACAAAATATGTCGACACCAAATATAATAGGAGGCAGCACTTTCTACGCCAAATTCACGCGAAACTGGTCTTTTGTTTAAGTTTCCTCCCCCTGTCCATCACTCTTGGCCATTAGGTATTTTGAAGTAAACTGTCACCGTATTTAGGGACAATAAGAACTACTTTCCATGAGAATTTATTTGAAATATGATCTTTACGGAAATCGGTCAGTCTGGCTATCCGATATTGGACTTTGGAAACGCTTTTTTAGGGACAATAAGAGCTACTTTCCATGAGAATTTATTTGAAATATGATCTTTATGGAAAATCTTAGGATTGTCTTAAACCAGTTAGAACCTTGGCTTTCTAAGAAGACCAGCTGGGGACCCCTCGTAACATAGCAATCACGATACTAGGAGGGGTCAACTAACCTGGTCATAGAATTTATCGCGAGTTTATACATTTTTCCCCAGTACAAAAGTGCTCAGCGCCGCTAAAGAAGTTTTCACTTCAAAAAACACATTTATATTTTCATTCTATAATTAGTATGACCATGCGGCTTCGACAGTACAATCTTCTGCTGCTTATTACTTTCTTTGTTGTGTGACACTGCAGATTGATAATCCACGATTCCTGAAGTTATATCACGACATCTGAGATATATTTAGCCATTAAATGTATTCCTATTTGACGAGAAAGCGTGAATATCCACACAAATTTCAATAAGTATTCCAATCCAATCAATCCAATCAGTGGGTTCTTCAATGCTGAGGATCGTGACCGCTATGTCTCTGGCGGGGAGTGCAGATGGCTCGCCAGTGGTTCCGATGCTGCGCTGCATGCAGCGCCTGGTGTTCTCGGAGTCCGGCGAATTTGGAGATTTTTTCAATCCACCTGGCTGGCCCGAGCTCGTCTATCCTCCACCTTTCCCGTCATCATGATGTACTCGAGGCTAATAAGGACGACGCGCGATATGTCCAAAAAATGCCAGTAGATAAGTATGCGTTGTTGGCAAACTGTCGAGAGGCGTGTGTGTAATGCGTATTTGGTGTTCGATATCAACATTAGATACGTAAAATTATTGAAATATAAAGAAATAAAAATGTACACAAATTTTCATTTGAAGTAAGTGACAAATGTCATTACGTTATAAAGATGTTCCGTCAGGGTGACCATTCATTGAAATTAATTTCCATTGTAATGAAACGCATCGGCAACCTTTTTGCGTCTAGAATGCGTTTTCGGGAAGGAAAACATTATAATTTGAACGCATAAGTAAACTTTCGGGACCAAACACTGCATGTTCTCTAAAAAATAAAAGGCTAATACCAAAAATTCCATGTTAAAAGGTTCTTAAAACGCCACACGTCAATATTTATTTACCCTACTTCAATTAATACAATCTTTGTGTGTGGTATACATATTGTATTCGTATACGGGCAAAATGTCAAAAACAGAGCTGTCAAAGCGAAAAAAGGAGCATGCGTCTGCTCTCACCGAGGGCCAATGCCCATCTGTCGATTTTTCGAAAGTATGGTGGCAGGGAAAATGTATGGAAAAGTCACTAAAGTTTAGATTTACGTTTGAAATTCTCATTGGTCTTTGCGAGGAAAAATGTGAAAAGTGTGATAACTTATAGTGAATACTTTTGAGATTTGTTTGAGTGTGATTTTGAAACGAAATAATAGATTTTTCAATTCAATTTTGCCTAAACGCCGACACGCGTTCTTCTCATTTTTAGTGCAACTTTACGTTATTGTATTTATTAAAGTGTAATTTATTATAGATTACTAATAGTGATAACTTGTAAACACACTCTTTGTGATAATAATTACATATATTTTATATATTTTTGTAGAGAATCGTGACCTCCACAGATTGAGAGGTGAAGGCTGTTTTTGCTAAATATGCTCGGCGCCCTCTTAAAAGGCTTCAAAAACTCTGTTCTCTAAGCTCACGTCACCTTAATTCCATGGTTGTGGCGAAATGACCAAAAAACGGTTTTATGCAATTTCTGTAGCCGTTTTGTAACTTTGTAGGGGGGAGGGGTATCCATATGTGTGAATGGGCTTCACTCCTGCAATAAAGTGTGGTTTTTGTGGGTGTGGACCGTTGAATTTCCTCGTTGATTTATGCCGTTTCCTCACAATGTATTCCTTCCCCAAAAAACAAACGATAAACATAAAATATATTCCGTACATAAGTTCCGAATAACTTATTGTTACGAGTCGACATTCTAACCCACGGGTGCCGCATGACAGCCCAATGTTTTATAATAAATAAGAAATATTTATTCGAGTTTTAACCACTAGACTACCGTAGCTTCAAGCAGGTTACTCATTTGCATTTAAAGTACGAGTTAGGAACTTGCTGCTAATAAAATAGGTCAATCGTGAAGTCGTAAGGGTCTAATAAATTGCACACTTACCCTAGCAAATGCCCGGGATTCTGCCGACAAATTATACCGACTTTTCGGCTTAATCTCGAGAAAGCTACTTGTAGACTTAGATCCCTTATAATTCTATCGACAATATAGGATTATACGATTAATGCCGAAAGGATAACGAATTAACTTACGTTAGGTATTCAGATTTTTATGGAAATCTTGATAATTTGCTGAATAGATTTTAGGAGGTAATATTTATTCTTAAAAAAACTAAAGTTTTATTATGTAACATATAATATGAACGTCATAAAAATATAATATCTTATTAATCACAAGTCAGTAAAATGGAAATTACATGGCCCGCTAAGCGAGGTGGTAGTAACTTTATGGGTCCACCTTTCCACTCAATCTCAAAGTACTTACAAAGTAATAACTTTGGATATTAACGTTTCAAACTCTAGTTCAGCAATGCGACGTCCGGGAACAAGTTACCTATAATAAAGTTTGTTTGGTGCAGATATCGCAACCATGTGGTTTTTTGAAGCTGTAGATGCGGTTATTCATGCTTACGTGTCCTCATGTAAACAAACTCTCTTGAAGACTAATGTCATTATCATCCTTTTCTCTAGGATTACACATTATCACTGGGATCTTTTTACCATAATAAATGGAAGTATCGCTTAAGCGAAACAAAACAACAAACATGTCTACAACTAAATGATCATCCTCCTAGCGTTATCCCAGTACAGTTGAAGGATGCCTGGGGTCCGCTACCTAATCCCAAGATTTTGGCGTAGGCACTAGTTTTTACGAAAGCGACTGCCATCTGACCTTCCAACCCCGAGGGGAAACTAGACCCTATTGGGATTAGGCTTTGTCAAGTGGGTGGGCAACTTGACTGTTAGAAGTTCTCAAGCCGCCCGAAGGCCTCCAACTTGGCTTAACGACTGATGCCATAGACAGCAACCGGGATCAACGGCTTAACGTGCCTTCCAAAGCACGGGAGCGCTTAGTTAGTAACCACTCAAAGCGGTCACCCATCCAAGTCCTGACCGCTGCCCACGTTGCTTAACCTTAGATACCGCAAGCGGTACGCAGGCGCCGCTGGGCCACGAGCGCTCCTCTACAACTAAATGACACTATAAAAATCAATAGTACTTTAGAAACCAAATGATGGTGTGACTTTACGAAAATACACGAAAATATTGCAGACATATTTTAAGAATGTGTTAATTTAACACTATTGTCACATTCTCAAAGCGCCTTGTGACATAAAATAACAATTTTCGCTGCGGAATAAGAATACTATCGCGAAAATACCGTTGGATTTATGTATTGTCGTCGGAACGAATCCTTGTTACTCCAGCTAAGTGCGAGACGACGGTCTCTGAAAGCTGTCTGAGACGGTGAAAATTCCAAGATTGTTGCACGTTGCATTCGTCGAGTTGCAATTGTGAAACTTATTGCTGTAGGTAAACGTCCTCAACACAATCTAACATTGTGATACCGATGGATGCGATCCTCTTTTGTTATTTTTACGAGTAAGTAACCAAATTTTATTAGTTCAAAAACACTGGCTGGATTTATGGCTACGGGAGTGTGGTGTGATGAAGTCTTCAATGGCACTTCAAAACGAGTCATTGTGAAGTGTGCTTACTTTGATTGCGTTGAGCGAATCGTATGCTATTGATCATATTAGTGAAGATGATGTCCGTAAAGCTATAAGTCGCCTGTCATCAAAGCATACCCAAGGTCCTGATGGTATCCCCCAGTTTATGATTAAGGACTGTCGGGAGGTGTTTGTCCAACCACTACATTTCATACTTAATCTTTCACTGAAATCTAAATTATTCCCATCTCTCTGGAAAACTGCTAAAGTGCTACCGATCCACAAATCCGGTTCAAAGACTGACATTCAAAACTACAGGCCAATAGCAGTTTTATCAATATTTGGAAAGGTTTTCGAAAGTGTTCTCCATTCTCGCATATTTCAACAGCTCAATGGTTGGTTTTGCGATGAACAGCACGGTTTTTTACCAAAACGATCCACTTCGTCAAACCTTTTAAATGCAACCACTCTAATCGCTAACAACCTGGATAGTAGGACACAAGTCGATGTGGCCTATTTTGATTACAGGAAAGCATTCGACAGAGTTAATAATGACTCCTTACTGGAAAAAATGGCTATGGCCGGATTGTCCCATTCCCTATTAACGTTACTGGCAAACTACCTGTCAGGTAGGCAACAGTATGTCCAGTACGGGCAATCTAGGTCTAGCTTGTACCCGGTTTTGTCAGGAATAGGACAAGGCAGTAACCTGGGTCCTCTTCTATTTCTTATTCTAATTAACGACTTGCCAGCATCCATTAAGCACTCAACGTGCTTGATGTTTGCTGATGACTTAAAATTAGCAAAACCGGTTAATAATCATCTCGATTGTGCTAAACTACAAGACGATATCAATAGTGTAAGTGAATGGAGTAAAAAAAATCTGTTGTCTCTCAATGAGGACAAATGCTCAGTAATGACTTACACTCGTGCACACCATCGCTTACACTTTGATTATAGGATAGAGAACAAACCTCTCATGCAAGTCTCATCTGCCAGAGATCTCGGCACATTATTTGATCCACACCTCACTTTTAACGACCACATTATCCGCACCTGCACTGCTGCAAAAAAATGCCTGGGCTTTGTAATCCGTCAATCCAGATACTTTAATTCACAAAACGCCCTTAAGGTACTTTATAATGCATATGTTCGAAGCAGACTCGAAACCAATGCGATTATATGGACCCCGCACGAACTGCAGTATACTCTTGTGTTAGAGAGAGTGCAAAAATCATTCGTCCGCTTCCTTTTTCTTAAACTCTACGGGTACTACCCTCGTCTATACCCAACTCTATATGTTCTGGGGATGGTAAACTATACTTCTCTTGAGACTCGAAGGAATGTATCCTTGATAAAATATTTCTTTCACTTATTACGAGGCAAGATTACTAACCCCTCATTACTCGCTCTTATTCCACTACACGTGCCCTCCATCACCGGTGTTCAGCTCCGTCACCGTCGCGCGCTGTTCGCTGTCCCGCCGGCGCGGACCCAAGCCCTGTCTCACTCTCCACTACACCGTGCACTCACTCTTCTCAACGGTATACTAGACAGTGACAGCGAACTGGATATGTTCCACAGCTCTGAATCTCGTTTTCTTGCAATAGCTAGCCGATACTTGGAGTCTATTACTACTCCAAGTTCCATCAATGTCTCATAGATAGACTCAATTAGATACTAAAACATTGTATGATGTTAGCAACAATTAGTTATGTACATAATGTTAAGTTTATGTAATGTAATGTTATGTTTTTTTTTTCATATGTGTATGTTGTTCTCTCCAGTTAACACGTGTAGCCTGACTGTTAAGTGTTAATTTTATGGAAATAAATAAATAAATAAATAAAAAGTATGGACGTTCAATTCTTTCTGAAAATGGAGTTTAATTTCGTTGATGTGTTATATAAATCTTTCTCGTTATCTGGCAATTCTTTAGGATTTATAGCCCATTTATGTTTCTAGTGATGTCGTGAGTCATTTTCTTGAAGACGGTTTTATTCTTTGTACTTTAACTACATCTCTCTGAATTCACTTTGGAAGTAGACATCTCTGAGTTGTATGGTAGGATGGCAATCGATGACGTAAAACTAGTATGTACAACAAATCTTGGTTTAAGAATCCAAAGCCCACCCAGGGCATATTGTAATATAATAGACGGGTTACCCACGTACTGAAATATAATAAACGGGTCACTCACGTCTTTTACGTCGAATATCGCTCGATCGCGACGGCCTCGCGTCTCACCATCGTCTCACACTGCGCGCGAGCGCGCGGCACGCGCGGCTGGGCGGCGGAGGTGGCGAGAATCCACCCTCATTTTCGTCACTATTGTTCAATTTCGGGTTACACACAACACTTACAATGTCACACGATAAAGTCTCGTTTACACATGCCACAGACGTAGTGTTCAAAACAGTTCTCCAGCTGCTGGGCGGTACTGCCCATCCACTATCCCGATTCAAATTCGAGTGGCGACTAATTTCAATGGCCTCCCGTACTTTTCACGGCGCAAAGAACTTACCCACGTCACCCACGGGTTACCCACGTCTTGAAGGTCGAATATCGCTCGACATGTTTCGGACCAATGCTAGACGCGCGGCCGTCGCGGCCGGTTGTCATGATTAAGGACCACGTATTGGTCCGAAACATGTCGAGCGATATTGGACCTTAAAGACGTGAGTGACCCGTTTACTATATATTTCAAAATGTCTGAGTCTCACGGGAGTTTTCTATTTAAAATTACGAACACTAGAAGATTCATATACTTGTTCTAAGGGTGGAAACAGTGCTCGACCGACGGTCAGCGCGTACCGTCGGTCGGGCGTAGCTATCGCTGTACGAAAGCATACGTGCGTTCAGAGTGATGCTCACCGGCAGCCGACCGACCATACGCGTTGACCGTCGGTCGTGCTCTGTTTTCAGCCATAGACTTGCATAGATATATCCACCGTCGGTCGAGCACTGTTTCCAGCCTTACCAAGTCATCAGTCCACCTTGTGAAGGTCTACCCACGCTGCGCCTTCCGGTCCGTGGTCCCAAATAAAGTAATTAATCAAAAATGGAATCAGGAACATAAACCCCGAAACAAACTAAAGTAATTTTAGTACGACGACATTCGTGATGTGGTCGAAATTCGTCCAATTAGCCAAATGTTTCGCGTGACCACGAAACCTATTCAATACCAAATGGCCTGCCTTGACATTGACTTAATGGCAACTGAAATATCCACGAGCTAGAGGGTTATATTTATGTGACACAACTGAAATAGGTACTTGCATGCATTAGGCGCGGACATTTTTACAACTCTTAGCTAAGATAGAAACGATTCTCAAAAGGATAACATTTTTCAAAAAATGCCGATAGAAATTCAACAGCGTTTTTGCAACAAAATTACTCTTCCAGCAATGATGTGTTTTGCAACCGGCTGTTAAAGGAAATGTATTATTTTTTCAGTTGGAAAATGTTTTAGAATTAAGTACCGTTTCAGACTTTGGTATTAGAAAAGAAGTTTTCGGATTTACATTTAGGGAAGAGATATATAATAACTCTTTATTCATTGGGTCATTATTTGGTCGTTAGTTTCAAATCAATTTTGTGGTCACTATTTTGTCAAATTCGGATAAATATTTTAAATGCAGTATTCCCACTCACTTGACAAGCCTAATTCCAATAAGGTCTGTGGTTTCTCCTCGGGTTGGAAGGTCAGATGGCAGTCGCTTCCGTAAAAACTAGTACCTACGCTAAATCTTGGGATTAGGTAGCGGATCCCGACTGTACTGGGATAACGCTAGGAGGATGATGATTATGAGAGTTCAAATGTGGTGGATCACTTACTTGGACCAGGCTGACAGTACAGTCAGCGTCAAAAGTATCGCCACATATGACGACGTCAAAAGTCTTTATTACAAAGGAATAAGAACTTTTGACCTCTTCATGTGTGGCGCTACTTTTGATGCTGGCTGTACCTACACTATAGATAGTCGCTAGCAGTGGCGGAGCGTTCATACAACTCCATTCCCACCGGCTTGCCTAATTTTCAGCCACACCAGTTCTTTTAGTACGGCTCATGAAGAATAAGAAAGACAAACTATTTCCGGCTTCCCTAAGAATATTTTTGACGCGCCGCCACTGGTCGCTAGTGTGGCGTGTAAATCCCATTACGGACGAACGAACTAATTTCTTAGAAGGCTACGTCCCGAGTAATGGCACTTGATCCTATTTGCTCCTTGCTTTGGATTCATTAGAACAGCCAACCAATTGACAACATTTCTTATTTTTAACGACTTTATTTTATGAACTAGTTAGAAAATAGGTAAAAATTTAAGCCAACCGTATTTTTTCTTTTTCAATTTAACTCATTACTTCATACAAAAAAACACGTTGAAAAGTAGGTCATTCCAAAAGGGCGTAAGTAAAATATGACGTCATCTTCCCAACAAGAATCCAGAGCCACTCCAGAGCAGCGATTGTCTGTACTCTGTACTAAGGTCTCCCTGAATACAGCGAGGAAGATGACGTCAACTTTCGGTTTACAGTAATTTGCGATTTTTTCCAAAATTAACGGAGAAAAAAATGTAAAAAAATGTTTTTTTGTGTACTTTACACGTTTTTACCGAAATGGTTTTTGAATTAAGACTTTTGGAAATTATGAAATATTGTCAATTGACAAAACCTGTTGTTTTCAGCTATCTGTTGGAATCCAGTTGATGCCGTTGCGCGCTCTCTTCCGTCGTGCTCAAAAATGATTGAAAATAAAATATGTTCTATACCAAATCAGCTGTAATTTTATGCTCTAAAATTTGTTAACAGATGTTAACATCGTCGTAGTTATAGAAACTGGGATAATCGCGAAAAACCGAAAATGTTGACATTTGACCTTGAATAACTTGCGAAGCGTACATGACATTTGCGGTGGCTTTTGAGGCAGCTTATATAACGCCAAAATGAAGGGGCATACAAGTTTCCAGCTGGTTATCTCTCATTCCGAGGTTGAACCCCTAAAATAACAGGATTATTTGGTTTGGCTTACCTATAAATATCGTACCCACCTAATGCCACACCAAAGGCGAAAACTCTATCAGATTTGCCCCGTATCCATCAGATTTTGCCAAGTAAGCGTTATTTAGGGAAAATAGGTTCTTTTCATCTCGGAACGTGTGTGATTGATACAGATATACCTTAAGGGATTATCGCCCCTTGGGAGAGAAATATCATACATAATACATTGAATTATTATGATACTTATGTATACCTATTGTTTGATAGCAGCGCTCTCTATTTTTACACAACTGCCCAAAAAAAGGAGTGTAATGTTTTCAGGTTTCATGTACGTATGTATGTATGTATGCACGTATGTGATTTTTTTTTGTTCCCCCAGAACTTCTCAATGCCTAATCCGATTTAGATGTGTGAGGTATCGTTGGAATCCTTACGTCATCCCGGGTGACATAGGATGTGTGCCGTTGCAATAAAAACAATATGGCAGACAGTAGACTCCATTTTGAGTGTTCCGTAAAAAAATCTTTTCTATCCTAGCAAGTGAGGTATCAAAATGAAGCATTTGAAGAGACGATTCCAAAAATGGGTCCATATTGGCTCACATAAAATTCATCGTCCTAATTTCTGTTGTACTACATATTCGTACTCCTAATGATCACTCTTCATAAAAGTCGTACTCATACATTTTTTGTTCAGAAATTTCTATTACTAACAACCGAAGTCATAACGGTTAGTTGTCATTCATACATTTTTTGTTCATAATGTCAATACCAAGAACATATCTGAACTCATAATTTATGGTGGGTTTAATTTATGGTTTATGGTTATTTATGGTTATGATTAAAAAAGTTATGGTGATAAATATTAGGATGTTAAAGCTGTATGAGTTTTGGCGTTATGAGTTCGAATGGTTATGAGTTATGATAGTTAGCAATACGACCATTTATGAAGAATGATTATTATGGAGTAAAACTGTATGAGAAACATTTTCGGACTTCGAATGATAGGACGTCAAAAATTATGTGAGCAGAAGCGCACCCTCCAAAAATATATATAATGTATATGTCTTAAGCAAAAAAAGTTCAAGAAAAATAATTATTATAAAAATTAAAAACACGACTGCATTAAAAATATAAAAACAAGTTTCCTAATAAAGAACTTAAGGAAATATATTTTGTTTCCAGTCGGGGGACCTACTAGATACAAGTAAAACCAAAATATTAGGTTGTTTTTAATTGTATAAATATTCGAAATTGCGACTAATCACAATATTTATTATAAAAAAATGGTCCCTACTGACTGAAAATCAACGCCTCAGCTTGCTGGGTCTAGATAAGGCATAAATAAAAGTGATTAGTTTCTAAGACTTGTTGGTTATCCTTATGCACCGTTATATTTATTTGCCCCTAGATACTGGCCAAGAGAAATCCCATTTTCAATAAAAAAAAAACTACGAAATCCTCAGGATTCTTAAAATACAAGCAGCATTCACTCGAAGGGATCAACGGTTAAAAATTATAAACCCCGTAGAGGGTAAATCCCCGAATAACTGAGATTTATGGAGCGCTCTCAAAGTCGTTTCCTGTTTAATTTGTTGCCATCCACTTTTTATGCATGAAGTTGTTATTGGTCTGTTCTTTGAGGTTTAGATCGAATGCTACGTAGATTGGTATCAACAGGATATTGAGAGCACTGCAGAGGTTTCAGTTTTTTTAATTTTGCGGCCAGTCACTTGTTATTTAAAGTACCTAGTTGTTGATCAGTTCTTTGAGGCTGAGATCAAATACCGCCTCAATGATGTGTTACCGCCAAAGGCCTGACACGCTTTGATATAGAAAGATAGCCTTATTGCGGTTCCTATATGAGTGAATCAGTTCAGTTTAAATTTATTTATTCTCAAAAAAGACAATGTAGTCACTTATATGAGAACATGGATATAGGTACATGTACATTTGATGAATTGTAGAAATTTACTTCATAGTTTGTGTGTTCACGATTAAGGTTTTTTTAAAGAGGGTATTGTTCATAAATATGGAGTGCTAATTTAGTTTTGAAAACCTAAGTGAGCCCACATCTTTCAGAACAGTGCCATATTTTGTCTCTATCACCGACCGTGCATTTTTCCATGGTCGGGTTATAGGCACAAGCACAGTTCTATAAGCAATACATTGGACATACAAACCGGTCAAATTGCGAAATAAATTTTATACGAATTTATATGAACAGGCGCACACAACTACTTGTAATATACTTAATATCTTATGGTTACCGCGTATAAATTCGCCACTAGAGGTGCTATTGTGATTGTCAGATCTCCGGAAAACTAAATTTCACAGTTTGTGCACGCAAGTTTACTTCTAATTAGAGTAATATGGGAACTATTTTACAACACCTAAGATTGATTGTGGCAAATATGGGCCTTTTCACACTTGAGCCAAATTCGATCGCGGCGAGCACGCCGCGAGATCGCTTAGTTCGAGTTTTGTATAGAAATCGCTGGCAAATCGCCGAAAAAAATCGCTAGTGTGAATGGCTCTATGAGTTAGGTACGAGTCAACGAATTTCAGTGCTTTGAGACCATTAATTTTTTCGTTCGTAAACGTAATATCCTACTTTTTTCCTGAACAAAACGGGACTGAGATTCATTAGGTACTAACGGGATGTTCGATATTTTTACGGTACGGTTTTAATGTATTGTACTGTATGTATGTATGTTGCGGGCATTTTGTTAGAAGAAAACCTTCTGTACGTTAGTACTATTTATTATTCTCTTTTTGACGACCGCTTTAGCTTAGTTGGTAGTGACCCTGCCTACGAAGCTGGAGGTCCCGGGTTCGAATCCCGGCCGGGGCATTTATTTGTGTGATGAGCGCGAATATTTGTTCTTGGGTCTTGGATGTTTTCTATGTATTTAAGTATTTATTTATCTATATAAGTATGTATATCGTCGCTTAGTACCCATAGTACAAGCTTTGCTTAGTTTGGGACTAGGTTGATTTGTGTAAGATTGTCCACAAATATTTATTATTTATTTATTCTATGATGCGGGCAGTACGTGCGTAAAGTACCTATCTATTATTAAGTTGCTCTATTGTTGGGGGCCGTGGCTTGCTAACACGACTATGATTATGATTAACGTCCGCCACTTTACGAGCCCTTTCGACATGTTTATCCTGAATGTTCCTAAAATATGAATCGTGATTGTAATCTCTGGCCCGATTCGCGATTCGTTTGAAAACTGAAAAGTATTTTGAGTTTTTTTATATACTAAGATGGCGGTAAGTGAGCACACAACCTGTTTCATGAATTCTGAAGTAAAAGATCAAGAAATCCATTTATTTAACGTTAAAAATACTTTTTTTTTACATTGAACAACGATAAAATGGGATCCCCACTCAGCATGGTACGATCCAAGCACGTTGATGATATTTTATTGATTTTATAATTTATTGTGTTTACAGTTACATATAAATGTGCCTCACCCACTTTCAATACGGCGCATCCTCTCGAGTTTTGGCCCCTATACCACAAAACTTCACAAGTCTACAATTCGACAAAATTGTGCAATTTTCCATAGAAAAAGTTGACAAATTTGTTGAATTGTATGCTTGTAAAGTTTTGTAGTACAGGCCCCTGGTGGCCTTACTCGCAACCAGGAAATGACAAATATCTACAGAGCTCAGCATAAATTATTATTATGACTGCGGTCTTCTGTGACGTGGGTAAAGAGGGACCTTCTTGAAGTGAATATGAACGTTTGCATATCAAAATCCCTCACATCAAAAATTCGTGGTCATAATAATAATGTAATTTAAATCTTAATAAAAAAATAAGCCGGCGGAACCCTAGGTTAGATTTTTAAAATAGTGTTTTATGTTTTGTACTGTTATTTACTTACTCTAATACAATATGTGACATGCGTAATTTTATTTAGATTTGAATATAATTGTACGTTATTATTTATGAAAAACTCTTGACATTAATTTTAATAGTACATTACTTACCAAGGGCGATAAAACAAAGAATGTCTCAGATCGCAGGTATTTTACGCCCGAGCCGAAGGCAAGGGCGATAAATATGCGATCTGAGGGTTTCTTTATTATCGCCCGTGGTAAGTACAAAATTTTGTGTCACCTCCTGGCCAGGAAGTGGTTTTTTTCGCGCGCGGAGCGTGCGATAATAGCCACTTTATGGCTAGGTGTGACATAAATTTATATTTTGTTATTTTATACTGACTTGTGCGACGAATTCTAATTTAATTTAACGTTAATTAATTATCGTGTATTTAGTTTGTGAGACATTTTGCTATGCCCTACCAGGGTATCAGTACCTCTTACTTTGCTAACAACATCCGTATAATGTAATGTATCTGATTATGCAATTAAATGATTATGATTATGATTATGATTTTATATTATACTTTTTTATAGAAATATAAATAAGTCGGTCTAAAAAGAAAAATAAATAAGGTGAATATAAACTAGAATTAAATTATGGTCCACGCCTCAGGGGATACCAGAGCTGACGCTTACAGCCTAACGGATCGCTCATGTGATTCACAGGGCTAACACCGCAGCGTTTTGGGTCCATGCCACAGGCAGAACTTTTGGACGGAGTGTTTAGTTTGAAATTCGTTTTTATTTGTTTTTTGTTAAGCATTTCTTCCATGTTTATTTAAATATCATTATTGTACGCATTAAATGAACAAAATTATTGAATAAACATAAAAAAGCCTACGTACTTAGTTTATGATACAGAGAGCTTATTTGTCGCCACCGAGTCAAGAAGTTTATGTAGGATGGAAAGCGTGGAAAATGTGTTCCGCAGGGCGTGAGGAATTGCAAAACATTAGAGCTGACATTCGTCGCGAGTCAAGGGCGGCCGGACGCGCACGCAAGCCGCCATTACGAATATTGAAAGTTTAGCCGTCACTGACTCTAATAGCACACAGATTTAAGACAGTAAGATTGCCTTTCCATTGAAGCGGAGCGGAGACGCGCAGGATTGACCAACCAATATCGCTACTGCGCTCCGCTCCCCTCCGCTTCGATTTAATGAATGGCTAATATTTAAAAGCACATGTATACCAAGCCGCGATTGGAATACGATTAGAGGTGACAGTTTTTTCATATACATTTTTGTATAATTATGAAAATGACAGCTATTCCAATCGTAAACTGCTTATCAGTCAGCTAAAAAACGAATTGCACATCAAAATGCGCACTGTGATGTGCAATTGATACTTTTGCTATGCAAAATAGTATTTTTTTGATAGGTACGCAGTCTGTAATTTTAGGGTTCCGTACCCAAAGCTCAAAGGGTAAAACGGGACCCTATTACTAAGACTCCGCTGTCCGTCCGCCTGTCACCAGGCTGTATCTCATGAACCGTAATAGTTAGACAGCTGAAATTTTCACAGATGATGTACTTCGGTTGCCGCTACAACAACAAATACAAAAAAACGGGATACAGTAAATATTGAAGGGGGCTCCCATACAACAAACACGATTTTTTTGCCGTTTTGCGGTGCGCGAGTCCGACTCGCACTTGGGCGGTTTTTTTGATACTCGATTCAGTATAATAAACTTGTTTGTTCACTTTTGCACGTCTCCACTCCGCTCCAACTCAGTGGTGAGGCAGCCTAACAATGGGGAACTATTTTATAAATAAACCTTACGCCTGTGCTCCCAAAAGAGGGAGGCAGAGGCATTAAATTAAATTTCAGTCCCACATTTAGCACACTTCTAGCGTATTCCCAAGAGGTTAGGTGGAAGGGGTTGTCTGGAAAAGATCGCTTGTTAGCGATAAAACTGCCTGTTATCTTCCATTGTTTGTATGTAATTACGTTACTTTTCTTTAACGTACTCTTTTTGGTAAGCAATAAATTTGTAGTGTAGGCAAGGCAAAATATATGAATTTTCATTTTCGTACCACTTTCATAAATTGTGCGTTTAAACTCCAAAATTTTATATTGCATTGAGAGGCTGTTAAGTGCATCGCACATAAAACACTTCAACTCATAGTCACACGGCACCAAGCACCGCTCTTCAGTAACATTTTGTGAAAAATCGAGATTGTTTAAATTATTACCCATAATAAATTGTTCTTTTCTAGCCTGTTGTGATCTTGTACTACTGTGTCCTTCAAGATGGTCAATAAAGATTTTATTTATTGTATTATATTCTGTGTACCGTGACGGAGACCTCTGTTGCGGGCTTTTAGCGTTATTAACACTCTGTTTACCCTGCTCAGACTACAGCTGTGGATTTTTTTTCTTTCCGCCGTACCTATACTTATTCATTGTTTCGAATGTTTCGATGTCCGTTGAAATTTTGCTGTTATACAATGTTTTTACACGACTGCCCAAAAAAAGGAGTGTAATGTTTTCAGGTTTCATGTATGTATGTATGTGAACTTTTTTTGTTCCCCCAGAACTTCTCAACGCCTTAACCGATTTAGATGTGTGAGGTATCGTTGCGATCCTTACGTCATCCCGGGTGACATAGGATATGTGACGTTGCAATAAAAACAATATGGCGGACTGAAGACTCCATTTTGTGTGTTCCATAAGAAAAAAAAATTGAGCTCTAAAAAACCTTATAATATTTTTAAAAGAGCTATCCAACGATACCCCACACGATGGGGTTTGGAAGAAAAAAAAATTGCCACCACTTTACATGTAGGGGAGGTACCCTAAAAATAATTTTATTCTACGGTTTTGTTGGCGTCATCAATATCTATACTCATGCCAAATTACAGCTTTCTAGTACTAACGGTTACTGAGAAAAACGGGGGACAGACGGACGGACGGACGGACGGACGGACATGGCGAAACTATAAGGGTTCCTTGTTTACTACGGATCCCTAAAAAAGCGCTTGGTTCTTTTAAGCCTTTAATATAAGTTACAAGTCTCTGCTCCGAATAAGAAAATCAGATGCCAATCATCATCATCATCATCATCAGCCTGTTTCAGTCCACTGCTGGACATAGGCCTCTCCCATGGCACGCCACTGAGCTCGGTCTTCAGCTCTTCTCCTCCAATCCCTGCCCACTGCCTTGCGTATATCATCGCCCCACCAAAATGAAGACCAGACCAGATGCCAATGCGAAGTGGCAATACCCGTTGAGGCCGAAACTAGATGACTTTGACAGATCCCCGATACTTTGTAGTTACTTAGTGAAATAAGTAACGTTATTATGAAGTTATCTAGGGCTAGACGGACTAGGTAGCAAACTGCGGTTACAACAGGCTGTGGAGAGTAGGTAGTGATTTTACTAATTGTGGGAGGTAGAGCTCTTCAGTAGCTCTAGTATAAGTGTTTTCGAAACATTAACTAATTCGAACGCGTTTGCGTTTTGTCTCAAAATGTATGAAAGTGGTATGAAAGACGTGAACAGCGCCTCTGGTGGTCACTAGTGGAAACTAAAATAGCGAGTATAACTATTGTTGCTAACCGATGAACGCGCGTATTTCAAACTCGGTGAGAGCGTTTTCATACATTTTGAGACAAAACGAAAACGTGTTCGGATTAGTTAATGTTTCGAAAAAACTACAGACAGACTAGAGCTACAGTTGGCTGTAAGTATTTGTTATTGGTGAACACAGAACTAACATACCATTTTTTTAATGCAGTTCATGTCAACGTTTTATAACATACCTACGCACGGATAGAGGGAAACAAGGTAGAGAGGGAAACATTATTAAAACCTGGGTTTGTATGGGAGCCCCTTAAATATTTATTTAATTCTGTTTTTTTTTTAGTATTTGTTGTTATAGCGGCAACATAAATACATTTTCTGTGAAAATTTCAACTGTCTAACTATCACGGTTCATGAGATATAGCCTGGTGACAGACGGATAGACAGACAGACAGATGGACAGCGGAGTCTTAGTAATAGGGTCCCGTTTTACCCTTTGGGTACGGAACCCTAAAAAACAACCGATACTCAATTTTAAATAGAAGCGAGGGCGTCGCGACCACTCATGATTAAGGACCACGTATTGGTCCGAATCATGTCGAGCGATATTCGACGTTAAAGACGTGAGTGACCCACTTATTATATTTCAATACAACCGAAACTCGTGAAATTTTGTGAGTGGATTTGATATATTTACGGAGTTTTCTGGTTGATTCAGTATTTGGATATTTTACAAAATGGCAGAGCAATGGGAGTTGTAAACGTAAAAAATATGCTCACGAGCTCTACAGCTCATAGAGCCGCTAGTTATAAAATAATAACTGATTTTAAAGCCGGCCAGTTCATGAATCGACGAAAATATTAAAGTTTGAGGTTAGAGTGTGAAGAAATAATATACAATTACACTACACAAAAAGTACAGAAAGTACTTAACAAAATAACCAAACAAGATATTGAAAAATGCTTTGGTAACTCTGTAAAAAAAATCTAAATATCATCTTAAAAATAAACTTTTATGCTGATTATTTCGTAATTGTCAACGGCAGTGATATGTTTTTTTTTACAAAAAGGGAAGCTTTTTTATTGGTCTAAGTAACAAAATAACCGGATAGATTTTTGATAAAAGATCACGAAAACTACGCGCAGAGTTCCGTAGAGAGCGGCATGGTTAATTGTAAACTCACGCGTGTTAGAGCGGGACGTATGCAGTGGGACTGCCTGGCTTAACCATGATACAATAATAAACTGCGCCAGGTAAATCGGTTCGTAGTGAGGGTGACATAAGCTACGTCATCAGCCTATCGATGGTATGCGGGCGTAAGCGCGAGTGTGTTGACAATGACGTCATTTGTGTCGTAATCCGGACTGTCAGACCTTGATTTCAACGCCAAGTAGTAACATGGGAATGTCAAACGCAAAGTTGAAACCTATAGAAATGCATATAGGTTGACATTGCACTGCACGTCGTGACGGATATAATCTGTCGCTGGCGTCGAGAAGGTTAACTGATTATCACAGCACTTGAATAATGTACAAAGTTATGTAGGTACATTACGTCAAAATCCCGGTCTACCACTTTTCGACCTTATTGTGTGTTATTTACGGTTCTAAATCCTTAGATCACTTTCTTGCCTGACTCGCCGCTTTTCAAATTATTTGAAGCCTGTATATTCGAAAAGTGTTACGTCATGTTCATATAAAGATGTTCCGTAGGCGAAGGTAGCAAACTATGACGCACTTCTTTGAAGAAGGGAGTTTTGGAAAGCCGTCACGCGATTTGACGAGGGTCTAGGAACTAACTTTGATTGGATTCTGACGCTTTCACCTTCACTATCCGGATAGTTATTAAAAAGTTATTGAATTAGTTACTACCAATACATTTCTGCAAGAACAGCTACTGCAGCAGAGCAATATGGCTCGTAAATTTGCTGCAAGAACAGCCACTGCAGCTGAGCGATATGGCTCGTAAATTTTCTGCAAGAACAGCCACTGCAGCTGAGCGATATGGCTCGTAAATTTCGATCTGGGGTTCGAACTCCGGCTGGTATAGTACTTTTATCTCACGAGCGCGGGTTGGCCATGGCTGTAGTTGTGACACATACGAACACATAGACAACGTCAACTCATAGCTTTTACGCTGACGCACACATAGACAATGTGCATGTATAGTTCAACATAACCATGGCTCACCCGCGCTCGTGAGATAAAAAAGATTATACCTACCATCGGGTTTTTCAACAACGTAAAGTCAACCAATTTCATTTCTGGGCCACTTCGTACCTTGTCACGCTGTCATTAAGCCGTCCGCTACCGGTGACTGGGATCCCCGGCAGGAATTCGGGATTTGGGATTCGGGTTGTCATGTGAGTTGGCAACATGACTTAGAAATTCCCAAGCCGTCGGAAGGCCTCTAACTTTGCTTAGAGAATGCTGTCATAGACAGCAGCCAGGATCAACGGCTTGGCGTGCCTGTCAAAGCACAGGAGCAATCAGTTAATAAACACTCTAAGTAGTCAGCCATCCAAAAGTTGACCTCGGCATACCGCACGCGGTACGCGGACGCGGCTGGGCCACGAACGCTCCACTCATTTCCCATCGTTCCATAAATAATTAAAATATTACAAATACCATTAGAGGATGACTCGATTTAATCCAAATAAATTTCATTAGCATATTTATGTCGAAATCGATGCGGCCAGGGACTTGCAAATCCCTGATTCATTAAGTCTTTGAACACCTGAAAATTACAGTAGAAGTATTTTATCCAAAGTGTTGTACAGGTAGATTTATTACGAGCAACAAACGGTACAATTTTCATTTAAATTGAGCCGTAAAAAGAATGAGTTTTTTAAACAAAGTCTGTGTAACAAATACCATTTGTTAGCGCTGATAACTCGCCTGGGTCCATTTGGGTCGACGTATTGAAATTGATGACATTTTGTGGGCTCGTTCTTAACCTCTATTATATAATTTTTCGAAACAAAACACAAACGAACACGTTTGCGTTTAGTCTCATTTTGTAGGGTAAAGTGAGTAGCGCCTCTGGTGGCCTTAGATGGTTACAATTTTTTGCCATACGAATTAAGACTAAACGCAAACACGTTCGTTTGTGTTTTGTTTCGAAAAAACTTATAACTAGGGGTACTGATTCGAGAACTGCAGCCACAAAGTAAATAGCGGCGGCGCGCGCCGGAGCAGAGAGTCCGCTCAGTACAAAGTGCCATTTTCGCCGCACGCACACAGACGTAACAGTTACAGGCATTCTCGGTTGATTTCGGACGAGCTTAGTCGCGACTGTCACTGTCGCGTCGTGAGTGCTAGTTGTGCGCGCGTTGATCACTTGACGTCCCCGCCGCTACGTAGGTACTTTGTGTCACGTACGTCAAAATGAATAACCGATATTATTACAGTTGGAATATATTTTATTGTTTAAATACAACAAAAAACTGTGCCTACACTTTCTTCAAATTTTCAAACGATATTGAAAGGTAAATAAAACGGTTTTCTCATTTTGGTAGTTACAATACCTAGGTAGGTAGGTAACTAGCCGCTTTGATAACGACGATCAACCATTACACATTCATCTTATCGTTTGCTGGTAAAACGCCAGTATTTAAGTAGGGGAGACCGGGTATGGTTGTCTCAATTTTCTTTTTTTCATTTTTAGTACCATTGTTGTTAGATAAGAATAGACAAATGATACATCGATGGATAGGGTATTTATTCTAGTTTATAAATAAATTAGTTTTCTTTCACTAACGCTATGCGCAGAGAAAATATTATTGTTTTTATAAAAAAAGAAAAGTGTGACATTTAACCCCCTGTCGGGGATGGTTGTCACAGGTGTTGGGGTACGTAGTCACATAGTAAAATAAGGGAGAAAAATAATAACAAAACCCTATTTATATGAAATCAGTTTTTTTATTGAATATAAAAATGTTGTACGTAACTAATTGTACCCTGGGAAATGACGAATGACTTATTCGTATTAGATAAAAATATACAAAAACAAAATTCGCTTTTAGCGATAAATGTCCTCAAAATTCTGGTAACAAAAATGTAATCTTAATCAGTCACATTATCTCTTTGGACGTAATAGTTTGTAATTAACTACCTAACAAAGCGAAATTATATTTAATCAGTCTACATAAATTTTTATTTAACAAGAACAAACAAAAACAAATTTCGTTTTCGCTATTTCACACTTCTATAAAAAATCTTAGAATTCTAGTAACAAAAAAATAATATTAATCAGTCACTAATATCTTTGAACGTAATATTATGTAATAAAAATTAAGCAATTTAATTAAGTCAGTCTGATAAGTCAGAATCACAATTGTGGCAAATGTAACTAGGTAGCCCAGGAGTGCATGCTTCGTGAGCCCACAACTTGCATTCCTGACACTGAATCCAGATTTCCCTAGACTTGCTAGCAGAGTATGGGGATAAGCAGACCAAGCAAAATGCTTCATCCTCTTCCTCATCGTCGTCATTGTCACTTGACTTCTTTTTATTTCCTTTAGAAACAATTTTCTTTCCTTTCTTTTCACTTAATGAACGTTCCGATACTTTCTTCTTTTTCACTTGCTTCTCTTTTTTGTCCTCTTCTGTGACACCTTGGCATTGAGCTAGCTCTGAAAAAAAAGAGCATTTGTATAGCAAAACCCCAAGCAGTCAGCAAATTAAAAGCAGCAGGCACGTATGGGGTTGGTTGTCACATGTGACAATCATACCCCGTCGACCTGAGACAACTTGCCCAAAACACGTTTTAGTAAATAACCTTCAAAAATCAATTCCTATCGATGTTTTATCCAAAAACCAAAAAACGTTAATATGAAGCACATATTTAACATCAACAATACACCAAGAATCATATTATTAAACAAAATTTTAGTATACTTACGAGATTCGGCACAGATGCACAAAAAATTACTTTAACTGGCAGAAAAAAATAAACGCGCGTGGCTCCGTCACGGCACTTCGCAGCGGACTGATGTGAAGTAGGGAGGGAGATATGGCGCTCGCGATCTTTCGAGGCCGATCAATGAACTCATGCGTTCGTTCAGTTTTCTGTTATGGCCGCTGTGACAACCAACCCGTGTGACTACCATACCCGGTCTCCCCTACTATGGTTTAGTTAAGTAGGTACCTAATTAATTAGGTACTTATATTCTTTGTAGGCGCTCTCGACCGCCGCCGGTCACAAGTCACAACTCGCAGCGGGTCACGCATCAATTTATTAGGGTTCCGTACCCGAAGGGTCAAAACGGAACCCTATTGGTGTCGCCCAGACGTCCGTCCGTCCGTCGTCTGTCACAAAATTTGTTCCGAAGAATTTTAAGACTTCTCATTGACCTATGAACTTGAAATTTGTTGACAATGTTCAATATTACGTATATTTTAACAAAAAATTACTAATATATTGATAAATCATATTTTTGAGGTTGATTCGGAACCCTAAATGTGCGAAGTCCGACTCGCACTTAGCCGGTTTTTTACCAAGATACGCCGGTTCATATTTAAATGTCATGTTGAATAATTTTTATTATACCTACTCCTTTTTAAAATTCAGAATCAATACAGAAGCAACCCTGTGAGTCGGGCAAGTTTAGGTATGTATTTTCAAGAACGGCGAGAACGGACCTTCTGTATATTTTTTATTTTGTGCTGCAGCTAAGTAGAGGTATTTTTTAAGTGTAAACTTCTTTAGCGGCGCTGAGCACTTTTTGTGCTGGGGGGAAATTGTTAAACTCGGGACGATGCGTAAGACCGATAGTAGACGCCTCCTAGTATCGTGATTGCGATGTTAGGAGAGGTCAACTCAGCTGGTCACGTAGCTGGTCTTGCAATACGACAACTGCACTCCAAATTGAACCGTAATTATAAGACTAAGAGTCCCAATTTTGAGTGAGCGGCATGTGTCGTTGCGACACTTGTCCGCTCATTTCAAATTGAGCTTTTTACGCATACATTTACGGTTCAACTAAGTCCAATATCGGATAGCCACTCTGACCGATTTCCATAAAGATCACATTTCAAATAAATTCTCATGGAAAGAAGTTCTTATTGTTCCTAAATACGGTGACAGTTCACGTCAAAATATTGGCAAAGTACGAACAATTTTGAATTTTTAAATGCTCCACGGTACATATAGATGGATTATTTGAATATGAATATCTTTGTTATTTACTTTCTTTATCAAGTCATTGAATTTTCACTTCTGACGGCACTCCCGGAGTGCAACCCGTTTTTTTCGATGAAAGAGAGGGTAAGAAAAGTTAGAAACGACGAAGAATCTTGGTGGATAATTGGAGATGGTGTAATGGAATCTATATTCACGGATGGGGAATATAAATGTTGACAACAAATAAGAAAATCTTAACTTCGAATTTTCTCGAAGAAAGAACATATTCTCAATCATTATGGCGAAGAAAGTAACTCAAAAAAAATCATTACATGGTAAAGGATGATTCACGCTAGACCGTTCCGTGTCCGCGCCGCCCCGTTTTCTAGTACAAGAAATCGACGGCCGTCGCGCGTCCTGTGTTAGAAAACGGGCCGGCCCGGACACGGAACGGTCTACTGTGAATCATCCTTTATTAGTCTTCAAAGTTTTAAGGGCATATTCTGTCCCGATTCTGCAAACGCACCTTTGTATTGGGGTCAGTCGTCATATAGGTACTATATAGCGACCGAGGTCCGTGACGTCACGGCACTGTAGGGTTTCTCTCTCAGCGGTTGCAGTTTCGTTATTATTTGAGTTGTTTGAATAGGATTTTCTCCCGTGAGTCTCAGACACATTGAAATATAATAAACGGGTCACTCACGTCTTTAACGTCGAATATAGCTCGACATGTTTCGGACTAATACGTGCCGCTTGCTCGGGCGGCTGATGTGGATCTAGTTGTCCAGCAATGCGATACTCTACTTTGATGAACGGTTTATGGGCCAATTTTTTTGTCGTTGTAGTTTTTGTTTTTTGGTTGGAAGAGCTCCTGACACAACTACACTGCACAAGTAAATTAAAAATTACAACTAGTGGCTCTGTGAGCTGTAGACCTCGTGAGTGTGTTTTTTATTTCCAAAACTATGTTAGATATCGAACCTGTAGAGCAGGGGTCGGCAACCTTTTAGCACCCACGGGCCACATAGTAGCTAAAAAAATCTTCGCGGGCCGCAGATGATAATAGTGATCACTGTCTGTTGATATCAACTCGAAACAAATTGGTACGCCGTACGCGACAGTAACGTAGTAAAAATTCGCACCCCTTTTTACGTGAAAAACGAGAAAGACGAAAAAACCGACTTTTCACAGATAAACCAGCTAGTTTCCTTACCAAACCCAGATAATTCGCATTTCAACCGCATCGTAATTTCGCGATTCATTCGATCAATGCAAGCATATAGAATAGCAGATATAGAAACTTTAAGGGGGGGGACGGGTCATAAAGTCATAACACACCTAGATGAAAACGCGAGCGCGAAATTTTTCGAACACTGATGCAAATGCGGCAAATACTTCATACGCATCAAGTCATAACACATCTAGATGAAAATGCGAGCGTAGCGAGCGCGAAATTTTTCGAACATTATGATGCAGGTGCGGAAAATACTTCATACGCATACGCATCAAGTTATGTAGATGTAAACGCGAGCGCGAAATTTTTCGAACACTGATTCAAATGCGGCAAATACTTCATACGCATCAAGTCATAACAAATCTCGTTGAAAACGCGAGCGTAGCGAGCTCGAAATTTTGCGAATATTATTATGCAGGTCTGGAAAATACTTCATACGCATTAAGTCATGTAGACGCAAACGCGAGCGCAGCGAGCGCGAAATTATTTGAACATTAAGATGCAGGTGTGGAAAATACTTCATACTGTCTAACGCAAACGCGGCGAGCGCGAAATTTTTGAAAAAAAAATTAGACAGATTTAATTGTAAAATATACTTACAAACACATATCTCGTCCTGACCAACTGTGAAAATATTCGTGGTTGGCGATACAGACGCTTTCACGATGTTAAGAATTTCAAATTTTACCTTTACAAACAATAAAGCCAGGGAGGCTCGCGGGCCGCACGGAAGGGGCTCGCGGGCCGCATGCGGCCCGCGGGCCGCCTGTTGCCGACCGCTGCTGTAGAGGAGGACATACCATAGATTTTTTTTAGATTACTCGACAAAAATATTCGATGTAATCAAAGAACGTGCTCACAATACTTCACGAGAATCTGTTGTGAAATGCGACCCTTAGAGGTGAACAAATCGAAATTCGGCCGCAAAATAATTGATAAAAAAATTGTTTTTTTAAATTTTGAAAAAGTGACTCGACAAAAAATTCTATTGAATTACCGCACCTGCTCACAAAATTTCACGAAAATCGGTTGATAAATGCGACCTGTAGAGGAGAACAAACCAATGAATAAAATAAAAAAAAATTAAATTTTCAAAAATTTACTTGCTTAAAAAATTCTATGTAATTATAAAACCTGCTCACAAAACTTCACGAGAATCGGTTGAGAAATGCGACCTGTAGAGGAAAAAACGGCCGCAGAAAAATACGAAATCATTCATACAAAGTTTGTTTATTCGAATTTCAAAAAAGTGACTCGACAAAAAAATTCTATATAGTTACCAAACCTGCTCGCAAAATTTCACGAAAATCGGTTGATAAATGCGACCTCTAGAGGAGATCAGCCAACGACGTAAAAATTTTTTTTTTTAATTTACAAAAATTTACTCTACAAATAAATTATATGTAGTCATGGAACCTGCTCACAAAATTTCACGAGAATCGGTTGAGAAATGCGACCTGTAGAGGAAAAAACGGCCGCAGAAAAACACGAAATCATTGATACAATTTTTGTTTTTTTGAATTTCCAAAAAGCGACTCGACAAAAAAATTCTATATAGTTACCGAACCTGCTCACAAAATTTCACGAAAATCGGTTGATAAATGCGACCTGTAGAGGAGGACATACAAAAATCCGGCCGGACATACGAAAGCATTTTTGTCGAAGCTAAAACAGAGACCTTCGATTTACTCGGTCAATTATGGCGCCGAAAAAAATTTTTTTCCCATACATTTTATCCATTGAGCTACGAAAATCCCATACGTTTTGTCACTCAATGGAAAAAATTGTGGGTCACTGTAGGAAATCGTGCATATAATAATTATATTGTTCAGAATCAGGAGCTCTTCCAACCTACCAATTTTCATGCAATTCTAAAAAAAACTACATAGCCAAAAAAATTGGCCCTTACACAGGGTGGGAGACTAGACTAATTGGCCGGTAGTTGTTGATATCACTCTTGTTTCCCTTTTTGTGAAAATTACGTATATAGGTAGTAAATAATGTTATTATGGCTATGGCCTTCTGCAAGGCGGAGGTACTTCCCCAGTTGGGCTGCTCCAAATTCGACCAATTATTCTCGTTTCCAAATAAAGTTGATGGAAGGTTCCGAACTTTACTATTATTGGTTACCATAACAATTCAATCTTCTTCAATCCATTAGGACACGACAAAGTGGTACTTTCGACACGATTTTGTGGCGTATTTTCAATTCATTGTGTAATTTAGTTTGAGTTACACTCCCAAAAAGGGAAATGGGACCCTAAAGGATGATTCACGCTAGACCGTTCCGTGTCCGGGCCGGCCCGTAATCGGCGGACGCGCGACGGCCGACGATTTCTTGTGCTAGAAAACGGGCCGGCCCGGACACGGAACGGTCTAGCGTGAATCATCCTTTAAATAGGATTGCGGATTTGGCCACTGGAAAATTGAATTTGGGAAAAGTATTAGTAGGTACTATTTTCATCAACTAGCTGCCCATAAATATTAATTACTGTCCGGAAGTTCGATTTTCATGTGTAGATAGCCGGGTAGAATCTCGCTTTTTCGACCCTAGCGTGGACTTTTCTCATAGGTGAAATGGAAAGTAGAGCGTTTAACTCGGTTGAAATGGGTCACTTTCAACCCTTGGTTAACAATTGACTATTTCCATTGCTTCTAAAAGCTAAGTACAGTGATACAACAACACACACACAACGCCAACAACAGCAACACCGTTCGTAACAAGGGAATCAGTTCCATTCGTTTCAATTGACAGAAATGATGTTCTTAGTAGGTATATCGCTATTTTAACCCCCGACGCGCAACGCAAAAGAGTGGTGTAATGTTATAATTCTAACATGAGATGTATTGTCTATCAGTGTGTGCGTGTGTCAGCCTGTCCGCGGCATCGTAGCCCCCTAACGGATGAACAAATTTGAGTGCGGAACTAATGCTGCTCCAGTATGTACACTTTCACAGGTTCAGAACTAAGACATCGACAGTTTCCGAAAAAAAAAATGCGACTATCAGGCTACAAGCTGCCAGCCATTAACTGTAAAATAAAATGTTCCCGCAACTTTTATCATTAGCACTACCAGCGACAATGTCGGTAATATTCCCAACTCAGGCAAGTGTTCAGGGGAAACTCAGGCAATATTCCCGTAATCCCGAAAACGGCGCATCATTAGGTGAATGAAAATGGCGGAATCGTATTAATGTAAGAGCTCGAGACTACCTATCTAAATTAAATTATAAGGATAAAATCTCAACCGACTTTGTGCCAGATAAAACCGAATTGCTATTATCAGAATCGGGGATTACGTCGAGTTTAATTTCAGTTGTTCATTGTTAAAGCATCAATAAAATTTGCATTTTACTAAAGTTCAAAAATTTATCCAAATTTCCAATTTCCGTTGAAAGCCAATGTTGTTAATTTGTAAAAGGGCTATCTACCAGGCGCTCAGCAAATAATTTATTGTTAATTCGATTTAAATTTAAGAGTTTTGAAGGATTAGATTTGATTAATTCTAAGTTAGTTTGGTCCGGATTAGGGTATTAAGTGAAAACGAATTTCAAGGATCTGTTGCTAAAACCAATTTGCGACAATCTTCTATGAATTTATATCGAACATTTTGCAAATGAAATAAAAGGTTGGCTAAAAAAATAACCAAAATTATTTAGGTGAGATTCTTGAAAACACATTTTATCTTTTAAGGCGCTACACTGAGAAATTTGGAGACTTTGAAACGCTGTCCTGCCCAGACTAGCAAACAGTAGGGGCTGATTTTCAGATATATGATTCTTGACTATATGATTGTGGTACTGACAATAGCGAAACATGATAGCTTAAAATTTTCTCGATAGAAAATAAATCCAAAGTCGAGTCTATATTTTCCTTTTTTCCTCAGCCTACTAAAACAACGCATTATTAAAAGACAAATCCAGAAATCAGAATCTATTTATTTCTGCAAACTATCTAACTTTTATTGTAGTACATTGACCTTAAAAATAACCTAAAAATAAACTTAATATTAAAAACTAAAAACTATAAAAACTACGACCCACAACACCGATATCCCCTAGATCCCCGCTGCAGGGAATGGTTCCCAGAAGGCTGGCTGCGTTTCCTCGTTGCACCGCAATGCCTATACGTTGGCCGAGAAACGCGCCAGCCCTCCGGTCACCAGTGGTGGCAGTATTTTTTTTTTTAATTTGCTCGTAAAGTTTGTGAGCGCCTGGACCCCACGGACCTAGGAGCCGGACCCGTTTCGACCGCAAACGCCACAAATACCAAATCATCACCGAGACATTCGTATTTGCGGCGTTTAGCGGTCTCGGCTGTAGCAGCGGCCCCGCCTGCTCGAAGTTAATATGACGGTATTTTACCTCATCTAGGTATGTACTGACAAGAGGAAATTTAATAAACCTGCACACAGTCAGATATTTAACGAGATTTGTCTAAAAAGCCATTCTCTGAGAGGGTTGCATCCCGTTTTGTCGTGAGCCAAAAACAAAGGGTGTCTCTTTCAATCGATATATCGCCTTAAAAGTGGCTTTTCGATGAAGGAAACATCGTAACGAAACTGGTGTGATCCCAACAAGTTTTAGTATTCGCTTTGCATTAGAAGGAAATCTTTCCCCTTGCATTAGAAGCAGTCGCTCTATTAATACTAATTCCTAGGCCAAATCTTACTTACTTACTTCCTGCTGGGCGCAACGATCCGAAGTGGATCTTGGCCTCCAACCAAAGACCGCCAGGCTCTGCCTGTCCCAAGCTATCACCGTCCAGTCGACGACGGTCTGGAGCTCAGTTAAGTCCCCTTGGTCTTCGTCGCCTCATCGGTATCCAGGACGCCTCACAGCTTTGACTCTCCGAACAGCACGATCGTCACCCATTCGGACTACGTGCCCGAGCCATAGGATTCTTGCAGATTTCGTTTTTCAAATGATGTTGGCGTATACACAAAAGGAGGAACACGCACTGCTTGTTGCGGAGCGGAAAAGTTACCGCAAGAATAGTTTTCAGGCAACATCAACGAATTTTAACATTTTGAGTCAAGAAAATAATGGAATTTGGATTTAAATATAATTCGTGTACAGTGTGTAGTGTGAAATACGAAGTTTCCTTTTAGAGTTTGCAAAAGAAATTCCCGCAAGAAGGCAAGGGCCCACTCGTAGAGAGGACGGTATTTAGAAGCTCCGTAAAAACCAGGAATTAGAAGGTCTAGTGTGCGACGCCAAATATTGGTATCATCAGTTATTGATACCTATTAAAGTTTTTAGCGATAAGGCCGTCTTAACAGCCATTAAGTTTTCTGTAAAAATTGCAACTTTTTTTAACCTGACTGTGGCTTTAATGGTTGGGCTCAATAAAGCGGTAGGAGTGCGCGGTTGGAGAGTGGCCTGGGGAAAATCTAGGGGAAGCCTCCGACATGACCACGCGGGCGGCTTAAGCACTGGAATACTTTAAGAGTTTTCGTTCAGTGAGACTAGTTAAATGGCAACATTGAAAATACTTTCAACCGCGTTATTAAGAGTGTAATTCAACGTAAAAAAACTCAGACGGCGGCATGATGGCGGGACCAAATTTCCATTTAAATTTAAATAAATAGCGATTCTCGCGAGCACATACGTGACAAGCATTCGGGCGGATATCATTTGCATTTAATTATCCATATGTTGCCTTTCAAACCGACCGAATTCACTGTAACACGGATCAAGCAATATTGGACTCTATGTATTAAGGATAAGGCCTTGGGAATGAGTTGGTGGAGCTGTACAGATGGTTGTGAAGACATATGGGTGGGATATGATGACGGATGCGAGCAATTATCGTGAGTGTAATGAAAAGCTAAAATCGTATTACCGACTTTAATGTAATAATGTAATAAGGTAAGCTTTGTGGGGATAAAGTAAGACGATGTAGTAATCAGTACGGTACTTTGTTCTGCGAGGGATTTAGGTTTATAGAAAGAGATACCTATCCAGTCACATGATAAGTTTCCTATAGAATCACTAATCTTTTTTTATTATTAAATATGGGATTGCTCTTGGCCAGCAATCTAACCAGGGAGCACGAGGCAATCTTGGCTAACTAACCAAAATTACTTCCATTTATTCACCCACATTATGCCCAGGATTAAGGAGAGAGGGATCGTCATGAAACTACCGCGTTGCGCAATATATTCGAACTCTCAAAGCGCCTCGAATAAATAACTGTTTCAGATTAAAGCCCCATCTCGAATAAATATTGAGGCAATAACTTAAATAGACTCCGTGGAATACGGCGCTGCTAATCAAACAGAGTACAGAAGGCATTATTATACCTTTGGGTAAGGCATGGGAGCGTTTTAATTGCTGCAGTTTTATGTAAGGTATGTTGGGATTGTTGGGATAAGACCGGATCGGGTCAAGATCGGATAATTAAATTTTCTACTAAACTAGAAGAGATTTTCGATTTGACAACACACCTGCCTACACCATTTTTGTTACGCCCCACACCTCAGTCAGCCGCGTTGATTTAAAGCGACAGGTTGTCTGTGACAGCGTGTAATATAAAATTAGTGTTTTTTTGTAGTTTTGACAGGAAAAGACCGGATTATTTTTAAAACGAACCATACCAGCGTTCATTTTTCAACATATTCCGATGTTAACCGTTTACGTCCGATGTTTCCCGATGAAAAAAAAATTCAAATACTATCTTTAAACGTATGTTAAATAAAACGGTTGCATATATGAGGAAATGAAAAATATAGGTTGAAAATATATTCCATACTTATTTATAACAAACGATGATAATTCAAGGAATAGATAGATAAGTTAGTCAAAAAAAAAAATTCCGAATGCTTACCAATGTATCGAAAATTAGTCCGATCTTATCCCAACATACCTTAACGAATTTATTTAAGTTTGTATACACTTATGAAGTTTAGGTCACAGGTCGGATACCGGTATTTTATGGATAAATAAAAAAAGCTATTACGGTTACTTTGGTTCTGCTACGGATGGCCTCATTTCTGATGCGATCATGCAGATAAACTCCCAGCATAGCCCTTTCCATTGCCCTCTGAGTGACTTTGAGCCTTCTTATGAGGCCCATGGTGAGCGACCACTTTTCCGTACCATATGTCCCCACTGGCAACACATCAGAAAAAACTCTCGTCTTAAGATACTGCGGATTATTGGACGAAATAGTACATTACTGCAGAGGCCGCGAAATAGGGGATTGCCGGCCGAGTAGTTATAGATGGCCGAGGTCAACGACGTGGCGGCGTGGTTAACGAGACCATCTAGAGATACGAGGCCGGCAATCCCTGTTCGCGCCGAGGCTTGTATAGTGCTTTTCTCAAACATACAATGAAATCCCCCCACCCCCTTCCCCTGAACCCACCAACCTCTTCATGCCCTACCTCCCCCTCCCCCCTCCATCCCTATCCAACTACCCCCCTCCCCCACCCCTCCCTCTCCCTGTGCAGCAGCGGGCGCGCACCCCGGAGCGCGCGCTGCGCCGCGCCCCATAAACAAAAGACGGTCACTTTGCCGGCCTTGGCCTTCAAAGTTGTATGAAATTCCATTGTGGGCCGCTCGTTCCCCCGCACCCGCAACGTGATACTTCGCAGCCTGTTATAACGAACGTAACGTCAATATTTCATTGCATGTTTGAGAAAAGATAATTTTACCCCCATACAGAGTACAACAAGGCCCGGATTCCGGCGACCCCCGGTGTCCTCGTTATGGTAGCGGCTAGGGCACTAGCGGGGTCAGGGGTGCTAAATAAGTGTATAACGATTAAAAATTCGTTTATAGCGGAATTTCCTCTAAGTATTTTAATACCATCGTTCCAATAGCTATAATCCCAGCAACACCTGCAAAAGGAATTCAAGTTTAAATTACTTTTGAACTTTTCTTTAATTTGCTAGAGCATTTGCATATCGTGACGTCCGAAAATACGGAAACTGGACTTTGATTAAAGACAAAAGGACTCTTTTAAAGTAAAGATCGAGGTTAAAGTAACTGAGGGTTTCTTTAAAAGCTGTTATTTATATGTGAAGTTTCACAAGTTTCTATGGTACGATAGCTGCCGGCGCCATATTTTAATGTTGAAAAAGTAACCTTAAGTGTTATATAAATAATATATTTAAAAGCTAAGGAGCTATTGCCCGCGATTTCGACCGCGTTAATTTTCACTCAATATCTGTTCCCTTCGACGCATGGATGATTGGGATAAATAGGATCCTATAAATGTTAATCCAGGCTATGAACTCGTTGTATCCCAAGTTTTATCAATTCATCATCCGTTCAGCCGTCTTTGCGTGATTGTGTAAGAAACATGCAAACATGTAAACTTTCGCATTTATAATATTAGTAGGATAAATAGTAGGAACATATTAGGATTAGCTGGTTCATCAACAACTTAATAATATAATACTTTAAACTCTCGCGCTTTGTAAATATACTTAAGGCGCTACACTGAGAAATTTGGAGACTTTGAAACGCTGTCCTGCCCAGACTAGCAAACAGTAGGGGCTGATTTTCAGATATATGATTCTTGACTATGTGATTGTAGTACCGACAATAGCGAAACATGATTGCTTAAAATTTTCTCGATAGAAAATAAATCCAAAATCGAGTCTATATTTTCCTTTTTTTCCTCAGCCTACTAAAACAACGCATTATTAAAAGACACGATTAAGTTAATATGATGGTATTTTACCTCATCTAGGTACTGACAAGAGGAAATTTAATAAACCTGCACACAGTCAGATATTTAACGAGATTTGTCTAAAAAGCAATTCTCGGAGAGGGTTGCATCCCGTTTTGTCGTGAGCGAAAAACAAAGGGTGTCTCTTACAAACGATATATCGCCTTAAAAGGTTTGTTTAACGGGTCTAACGCGATTATGTATTCACCTTTTTTACCGACGTTTCGACACGGGTTGCACCGACCGTGAGGATGTGAGGGGTAGACTCGAAAAACAAACCTTTTAAGTAACTTAATAATATATGCAAATAAGAAATTTAAAGCAAATATCAATGCCTCATACCTACAAGTAAAAGTTGCTCATTAAATCAAGCTTAAACTCAAAAGCAAATAAATGTTTCAACTTGACTATTTCTCACCTTTCATTTAAATTTTGAATCTGAAACCTGCAGCTGAAATACTTAGCGCACAACAACTTTTTTTTAGTTGCATATATTAAATTGAATCAGCTTCTATTTACAAACTCGATTACCATTCTCTTTGAACACAGTTATCAGACTGTTGAATTAATACAATAAATAACGGGAAAGCTCAGCCCTTTGATGTTAGAAATGAGACTCATACGTAGAAAAAATGCGTTTTTACCAAAAGTTATTTATTTTAGTTCGTTAAAGGTTGTTTATTTTAGAATAATTTGCTTTGATTATTTTTACGTTAAAGTTTATTCACTGAGGACGACCGCAGAAAAGAGGCAAAAAATAACTAATACTTTAAAACACAACTTATTTGACTACGTAGCGTAGGTACATACGTAGTCAAATAAGTTGTGTTTTAAAGTACATACATATGTAGGTATGCAAAATATCGCAATACGGTATTAGTAAATTACTTACCAAGGGCGGTAAATTAAGAATGTCTCAGATCGCAGGTATTTGACGCCCGGACCGAAGGCAATGGAGATAAGTATGCGATCTGAAGCTTTCATTATTACCGCCCGTGGTATAGTCCATCCGCTAATCTAAGTAATCATACAGTTTGGCAGATAAGTAAAAATATATTTATGTAACTTTTTTATTCTAATAAAAAAATAAAAACACAGCTATAAAGATAAGCTAATTGGTTAAACTATTGCAAAAGATTGTAAGTGATTTCTGTCACATAGCAAAAGAGAACGTAATTTGTATGAGATACTTTGAACCGCACGTACGTACTCTTGCATCTCCCACCCATATCCCGTAAAGATTTCCTAAGGCCTGTATAAAATGTTTGGCCTCAGAACATTGTTCTGTACCGGGAACACCCATTTAATGAACTTGTGGATCAACATTCCCTTACACCCGAAACAAGCGACACTGACGACTTAGTGCCAGTTGCACCAACGCACGAACACATACCGGTCATCGTCAAATATGGCGCCGGCAGCTGTCATCCCATAGAAACCTGTCAAACTTTCCGTACAATTAGATTTGACGAACACCGCTTACGATTACAGACGGTTTGGTGCAACCCAGCCTTAAACTGTCTGGTGCTGTCGGGAAGTTGCATTGGCACGTTCGAACCAAGTGTTGAGTTTTTTTTAACTGACTGTGACCAAAAAGATATCGAATTATGTTCATGAAGGCTTATATTTTCAGTTCTTAATAGTTCGTATGGAACACAAACAAGGTAAGGTAGCAGCTTCGTTGCTGCACTAAACGTTAATTCAAGAATACTCGTTTGTTTGGCCTAATCTCCTGTTACTTTTTCCGTAATAGTGGTAGCCGTACGATTTAAAAAACCGCAAATCGATGTACAGTTTAGCCGTTTGGCACACGCATACTAGAGGTCAAAACAAAATTTTTGACCCGCAGTTCCTTAAAAAATTTCCCTTAGGAGTGCCGAGACATTCTTTTTATTGTATGGAAAAAAAAAAATTTTTTTTAGTAACCTATCGTGTGTGGTATCATATGAAAGGACTTTTTGAGGCGGTTCTAAAAATAAACCACATCATTACATTTAAGCCATTTTTTTTTATTAAATCAAAAATAATTTTCGAAACATACCAAGTTTGAAGTCCTCCAGACACGATATGGCTGATTTTTATTTTGTTCAATATACCAAAAATGATACGTTATATCCTCATATCTAACCTCAAAAAAGCAATTTTGAAATGATTTTCATTAAGTTTTTTTTTTAATTATGAAAGGGATCTTTGAGGCGATTCTAAAAATATACCACATCTGTACCGTATCTGCACTAAAGTTCCATAATTCACGTAAAATAGGTATTGCAGTAGAACCGTGTCACTTAGTAATATAGAAAAATTAAAAAAAAAAACTTAATGAAAATCATTTCAAAATTGCTTTTTCGAGGTTAGATATGAGGATATAACGTATCATTTCTGGTATATTGAACAAAATAAAAATCAGCCATATCGTGTCTGGAGGACCTCAAACTTGGTATGTTTCGAAAATTATTTTTGATTTTATTAAAAAAAATAGCTGAAATGTAATGATGTGGTATATTTTTAGAATCGTCTCAAAAAGCCCTTTCATATGATACCACACACGATAGGTTTCTAAAAAAAATATATTTTTTTTTCATACAAAAAAAAGAATGTCTCAGCACTCCCCCCCTAAGGGAATTTTTTTAGGAACTGCGGGGCAAAAATTTTGTTTTGACCTCTTGTATGCGTGTGCCAAACGGCTAAACTGTACATCGATTTGCGGTTTTTCATTGAAATTGGGCCTGTACCGCTACCACTATAAGTATACATATACGGTGTTGACTACACACCAATCCATGTTTTCTTAATCCCGCCATACTTTCCTGTTTGCACTGCCCAATGTTTGTGCGTTATTCGCGAGCCTTGCCGACCGCTCGCCTTTCGAACCAGTACTAATCTGACCTCCTGATATTAGAGCTCATAGAAGGAGAATGCAGTAATGGCTAGAGTCGCCGTCATCGAAACCGATGTGGAGGACTATATATATAATCTGACCTCCGATACGCATAGTTACGTTTTTTTTTTAACTTGGACTGGGCCCAATAAAGCGATAGGAGTGCGCGGTTTGAAAGTGGCCTGGGTAAAATCCACGGGAAATCTCCGACACGACTACGCAGGCGGCTTAAGCACTGGAATACTCCTTAGAGACTCTCCTTAACTCTTAAGTTTGCGCTCCAGTGAGATTGTTTGAGCGGTTTCAACTGAATCTGAGGTGTCAGTGGAATCGAGCTGATAGTTTTGTCGCTGGTTCACGAAATTTAGCCTAGCTGAGAAGAGTCCAGCAAGAAACTCAGCTAGGCCCGACCTGGGTCATTTCTTAAGACTAACCAGGGAGGGACCGCTAGGATGACTCGAAACAAGAGGGAGATAATCGGCCTACTGCGGTACAACAAAGAGAGTTTCGGTATTTGAGACTTTATTACCGCGTGTATTAAGAGGAGGGGTAGGGCAAGCTCTCTCCATACAAACTTTGTGCAGGATTTACTTCGTTTGTGTTTGCATTAAAGTTATGATTTTTGGTCAGTATGCTTATTTTTCTGATAGCTATTTCGTGACGTAATTTTTTTTTTTCATTTTTTTTTGAAATATTTGAAAATTTTCACATCACGATCTTCGCGTATCTAATATTTACAACCAAAAAAAAACAATAATATTTGGTAGTGCCAAAACCGACGAATAAAACGTGCACAAAGTTTGTATGGGGAAGGCCTTGCCCTACCCTGCGCCTTAAGTACACAATTTTATGTATCCTCCTGTCTAGGAAGTGGGATTTTCCAAATAGCGTGGCATTAATTGCCACTTTATGGTCATGTGTGACATAAATATAACGTAACTATTCTCCTGCGCTAGGCAAACCATAGTACCAAAAAAAATATATATGGGTACTACCCGTTCCTGTACCCTACAAAATTTTTGCTGGGCGTTTTAGGCTTTAACTCTCTAGAGGTGAGACGAAACCTGGGACTCCTTACCGTAGCTGTAAGAACTTTACGCGGTAATTCTGATTGTCCTGAATTAGTCGCTCAGTTAGTGCGTCTGTATGTTCCCTCGCCAACTAGATTTAATTTTCGACCTCGTTGTCGCCATCTCCTAGGTGCGCCAGCTGCGAGGACCTTGTCTCGCAGAAAATCCCCGCTTGTGCGTGCTTTGCACCTCATAAACTCGTTGCTTGAATCAGCACCAAACTGCGATATATTTGCGAGTAGATGGATAGATGTGTGTGATGAATGCCTGAAGTTGTGCGAGAAGATGGATGCACGACCTTCTTCTTGTACCTAATTGTTAAGTATTTCTGTGTAATTGCTATTTATGTTTTGTTAGTATTTCTGAATTTATTTCACAGTGCTTTGGTACTACTGTAATGCTGTGAAATCCAACTGTTTGTATAAATAAATAAATAAATAAATAAATAGTACATCACGTATGATAATCTCAAAGATTTTTTCCCGCTCTCTTCAAGGACCTTAACGGCGTGTTACCAACAACACGTAACTAATAAGAGGTATAACTTTACTTTAAACCTACTGGTATCTTAACGACGGGTTACGCTACTTCCTGACTTGGCGGGACGGGATCGATATGTGACATTTTCTTCTTTGACGTAAACTTACTGACGTCGCAAAGATTCTCACTTGACGTAATTTAGTCAGTATTACCTTTGCGCAGTAGTAGACAGATGACACTTTTGACACTTTTCTCATATCGTACTGCCTCCGCACCGACTAATCTCGGTGCGGAGGCAGTACGATATGAGAAAAGTGTCAAATGTCAGTTTCAGCTGTCAGTCGACGCGATACCATATTTTACTACGCCCCTACATTTAAATGAGTGCTTCCTGACTGGCGCGGGATGCGCGGTAGCGGGACGATGCGAAGGCGGTACTGCTCCGCTTCGGCGCATGATATTACTACTGCGCAAACGTAATACTGACAGTATTATATCAAGTGAGAATCTTTGCGACGTCAGTAAGTTTACGTCAAAGAAGAAAATGTCACATATCGATCCCGCCCCGCCAAGTCAGGAAGTCGCCTAACTCTTACAATATGTAATAAAAGTGATATTACACAGTACGGACAAACAATTTGATTTTTGGGCCACTTCGTACCTTGTCACAGTAAAAATCTTTATGAAACCAGCTAGAGATCTCATATTAAGGGGTTATATCGATATGGTAAACCACGCCCCCCATGTAAGAGACATGCTTATGTCTTTTGCGCACGGCATAACCGGATAAAACACTCTTCGGGAATGGATTTTTTTAGACATATTTCGATAAATATCTGACTATGTGCAGTTTTATGGATCATGGACTCTTGACAGAGTTTAGATGTGGTACAATGCCATCATATTAACTTAATTGTGTCGTTTAATAATGCGTCGTTTTAGTAAGCTGAGTAAGAAAAAAAGACTCAACTTTGGTTTTTTTTCCATCGAGAAAATTTTAAGCAATCATGTTTCGGCTATTGACAAATACACAATCATATAGGTAGTCATGAATCATATAATATCTGAAAATCAATCCCTATTGTTTCCTCATCTAGCCAGAACAGCGTTTCAAAGAACGCGATATTTCTCGTTGTAGCGCCTTAATATCACTGTGATGAGGTACGAAGTGGCCCAGAAATCAAATTGGTTAACTGTACCTTCAGATATTATGTCGTCCAATCCAAAACAAGAAAGAATTTGGTTTGTAGCTTTGATTCGTTTGGTGTGGGCTTGACCCCACTCAGGCGAGATTTTAGTTTAAGCTTTTGAGGAGCCTTGAGACCCTTAGAACCGCTTCTGTCCGACACTGGTTAACCTAAGGCCTTGAGGTACCTACAGAGCGTTGTGAATAAACAGTCTTGTTATTGACACAGGTCGCTAGTCGCTAGGTATAATTCTGTTTGCCAAGGCCACGATATTGCCCTCGTAAGTCGTCTAGTTTGTTGGAAATTCGGATAAGCTATTGCAGCGGAACGAATTTAGGTGGCGCTGAAATGCGGGTACTATATACCTGCGGGGTAATCACGTAACGATATGTACTACCGTTGGTATGTATTTAATGTCAGTTTTAGTATGGGATTTGACATTTAAATCTATCGTACTAACGGTCGAAAACGTTACGTGATTACCGCGCTGGTGGTAATATCAAGTAATATATGTGCACGTTTGAACGCGACGTGCTAGTCTATAATGAATGACGTCACGAGGCGCGTACAGATATTGCGAAGTTACATTTTACCAAACGGTTAAAACTTACGTATTAATTGTCACTCCAGGCAGGTTTCGAACTCTTTCGACTCTTCAGGGAACAGGGAACCTGAGGAAAAACTCCCGAACATTTTCAACACAGTAGTCACCAGCGGGGTAATCACGTAACTTTATGTACTACCGTTAGAGCATATTTAATGTTATTTTTCGACATTCGCGGTAATCACGTAACGTTTTCGACCGTTAGTACGATAGATTTAAATGTCAAATCCCATACTAAAACTGACATTAAATACGTACCAACGGTAGTACATATCGTTACGTGATTAGTGATTACCCCGGAGTGACATAGGTACTCAACCGTTTACTATTAAAATATATTTTTTATCATGAGTCACGAAAGCTTAAATACAAGTTTGAAGTTATTTAAATATATCAATTTCCATACCAAAAATGAGCGTAAGTTTGATATGATATTGTAGTCAACTAGCTAATAATATTTTATTAGGCGACTTCCTGACTGGGCGGGGCGGGATTGATATGTGACATTTTCTTCTTTGACGTAAACTTACTGATGTCTCAAAGATTCCCGCTTGACAGAATACTGTCAGTATTACATTTACGCATTAGTAATATCATGCGCAGAAGCGAACCAGTACTGCCTTCGCATCACCCCGCTACCGCGCATCCCGCGCCAGTCAGGAAGCACTCATTTAAATGTAGAGGCGTAGTAAAAAATAGTACTGCGTTGACTAACAGTTGACACTGACATTTAACAGTTTTCTCATATCGTACCGCCTCCGCACCGACAAATCAGGAAGTCGCCTTAGAGCACGATATAACACAAAGGGGATTAAAAGGGAACATTTCAAATTGCTTTTGCAATATGGTGATTCAGTGTCCTGCAGTGCTGTACACATGACGCAGAATCATGTATCTTCTATTATAAAGGCAGAATGGGAAATGTAATCATGAATTTTCCTTTGACGTGTTGTACTCTGTTGTACGTATGTAGGTACGTAAGTAGGTATATCTACTAGTACCAAAATAATCCGTATTTAAAGTTGAAATTAAATTCATGACATTAAAATTCTAGTGAATTCTAGTGAGTGTGTAATTATAGGCCAACCACAACACGATTAAGTATATAAGTATACTTAGTTTAGTTTTAGTCTTTTTTTAAATAGAATTTATTTGTTAGCGAATAATTAAATTAATAATCAATTCGTAAACAAATATGTTCTTTACATATATTTTTCCATTTTATCTTCAAATTTCGCATATCATTTTTCCTACGAAGGTCATTGTATCCACCCATTTAACAATTTTAAGGTATAGGTAAAAACGATTCATCTATTTATGTATATATGTCGCAGTCAAAAGTGTGAACTGGTCAAAAGGACTTTTAACCGACAAAAACAGGCAAAACTACTTTTGACCAATCTGTCAAGGTTGACGTTTGTCACATAGGTACTGTCTAATTTCGGTTAGGTTAGGGTTCGCTTGTGTCCCTCAGAGCGGAAGAGGCGCCCCGCGATAGCGGGGTGCCGTCGACATGCTGGCGAGTCACAAATCTGACAGTACCTATGTGACAAACGTCAACCTTGACAGATTGGTCAAAAGTAGTTTTGCCTGTTTTTATCGGTTAAAAGTCCTTTTGACCAGTTCACACTTTTGACTGCAACATAATTATATAGCTTGATTGTAAATTCAGTGGGTAACATAATATTCAAAGAGTAACTGACGTGCTGCGAGTTTTAGTTGTGGTCTACCCACACACCATAGCGACCTACCCTCTTCCTGGTTCGCTTTTTCCGAAATATCGGAAACTCACATATACAAATACACATGGTAAATATCACGTTATTAAACGTAATTCTAATGTAAATGAGCATGTGAGCTTGAAATCTTATATAATATTCAAAATCAACTCGAATAAATTTTTTTTAAGGCTTTTTTTTCCATTGTATAAACTTATTTTAAAAAATATATACTATACAAATACAAACTTAATATTAATCCTGCCGCTCGATGACATGTTGCAGACGACATTTGTAGCTCACTACGAAAGTTATTTCATAGAAATACATACAAACCGGTAGTGGAAGAAATAATACACGCCGGTATTCCCTAAATTCAAACTAGCTCTATTTTTAAAATAACCAAAGCAATTTTATCGCCAAAGTATTCCCAGAATATCTTTTCAAATAAAATTGCTCGAATAATTCAATAATTTCAACACAAGGCTGCAGCACAGAATAAGTAATAGTACAAGTACAGAAGTTTCTCTGCTAACAAATTCCCCGTTTAGGTATGCCAAACGTGCCTAAACGTGGCCATCTCTTTCTATCGCACGCAACGCGCTCTTTCGAGGCCCCGCCCTCAGCGCTAGGGTTACCACCAGCGAGAACCTATTTTAATATATGTACTTTATTATTATTAATAGTGTTGTTTACAATACAATTATGAATAGTACTTTTAAGGTTCCGTAGCCAAAATGGTGAAAACGGAACCCGTCCGTCCGTCCGTCTTTTCGTCTGTATGTGACAGCCGATGTACTCGGAGACTATAAGCACTACAAATACAATTAAAATATTTAGCAGGAAGGTGTGTTCTGCTCGTATGAACCGCTACGTAAAAGTGATGTGAAATGACGAAAAAATATTAAAGTAGGGGGAGGGGGCACTCCATACATGTAACCAGGGGATACAAAGTTTTATATAATTTTTAAAGGCATCACTTTAAAAAAAAAGAGGTTTCTTAGAACCAACGTTTTCATTTTCGTTTTCTTTTATGTCAACCGTGAGTGAATACCAAACTCAATGACCGTTCTTACGTCTACGTTCTTATTATTATTGGTGCAACCTGCTGCAATACAATAATGCTGTGGTTTTGACATTATTATTTAACACAAAACTACACGAAAAGAATTATTTTTTATGATCGTACAAGAGCGTGCGCGTGCGATCCGTAACGCTGCTCCGCAGCCATTGAATAGTCACACAATGTGTGAGCCGGCGGCCGCATGTACTTTGCGCGGCGCGATGACGTCACGGTAGTAAGCCCCTCCTGGCTGCAGCTAATAACGACTGTAATGAAATTGAAACCAATGTCGGGTGAAACAGTAACGTTGAAACAAGCCAGTTGAAAAATTATTACTTCAGGTGGGTCAGAAATCGGTAGAATTAGGCAAAAGGTTAGTTACCGATAAGTTTTTCTATTAATTTCTAATTGGATATTTATATACAGTAATGTATAAAACTGTATTTTTGAATTGAACTGTTAAATGTGGAAACTAGACATAAAAATAACAGTGACAAAAAAAAGACCGATCAAAGTAATCGACGGACAGATAGATAGGCTCCTAACAATAACGTTAATCTTAATGAAGTGTGGTAATTTAAAAGAAGTTCGCTTAATTAACATAGGAGATAATCCCAGATTGCATTTTTTTTTCATTTACTGTCGTTGACATGTAGTGTCATTGTGGGATCAGCGAATCACCTTTTTTTTCAGAGCCACGTAGATAGGTACGTCACTTTAATAGTTTGGAGGTTTATACTTACAAAGTTGTATTTATGCCGCCTTTGTTATGGCAGATATTAATGCTGGTGACTATACATGTGTACGAAACTAACTAAAATTACATTATGCTTAGTTACCATTTTCTGAACAAAGTTTTGTGAACGGTCAACATCAGAAACATGAATGGCGTTCGACCTTATTTCTAAGTAATTAAGTGCTACGAATGTATACTTATTTACGGTGCTGGCTGGACAATAATACAAAAGGTTTCATTAGCCCGGAGCTATTAAATGTAACTGGAAGAGTTTTAGTATCAAAACCCTGAAAATGTAATCCCATCATAACGCGAAACCCTAAACGAGCACTTTTCATTCTGGGAATTTAATTTACCTACCTAACAGAAAGTTATTACATTACTACCTAGGGTGGTAAAATAAAGAATTTCTCGGATCGTAAGTATTTGAAGAACGAGTTGAAGGCTTGGTAGAAGTAGTTTTATTAATGAAATATTTATTAAATCCAATTTGTAAAAGTAGTATACATAGTTTATTCAGTCATGTAATAAAACATGTATTAAAACATTAACATTAAAGTATGCATTAAGCTTAGTTTATACCCGGTGCAGGAATAGCGATTGGTACATATTTAGGATATTACCAGTTCGCTATTAGAAACTTTTATCTCACTTAGGGTGAACTATGGTTGTGTGTTGAGCTATACATGCACATTGTCTATGTGTGCGTCAGCGTAGGAGACGTGAAAAACGAGAACTTGTTAGAATTGGACTGATTTCCGAACCGAAAACCTACTGAACCAATCTACACATTAAGTTTAATACATACCTAAAGTATCTACACCAAACTCTTTTCATTTGAACTGGCACAAAACATGTGTTGCTATCAAGAAAATGCTCACAGAGCAAAGTGCATCCAAGCAAAGAACATAACGAAACGGCGGAGAAAATTGCAATTCTCACTTCAGAACACTTTCAAGTCGAGATGTTACGAACGAGTATGTTTTTAACGACTATTGTCTAACTCTAACACGTCATGTTAAAACATTTTGAGTAGAAAACTATATTATTTTGGTTTCAGTTCCTCCATTATATTATTAGAGATCTATGTGTATGGTCCGAGTATGTGTTCATGAATTGGAATATTAGAATTTTAAATAAAGAAGTTTCGAGGTACGATCCTGCGGTCAATTCGCTCATTTATTTGGAGCAGCACAACTGACCGGTAATTCCACCTTACAGAAGACCGCAGACATAATAATAATACACCTCGATAGGTATAGGGTAAGTACAGTCGCCAAAGCTATCGAGGATACGCTGAGTTGAGATTGAGGGACACGAATATAGATATATCTCTAGCTAGCAATACATATATAAATTTATTTATTTCTACACAACACAATAACTTGTGTTATAAAAGCTGTTCGTTCTCCAATTTAACTAATAAACAGGTAACTAAATGATAGGATCTCACAGGTAGCAACAGTAGGAGTATAAGTATATGAAATATAAGCAAACTTATACTAGTGCCACGCACATAAGCATCTGATCCATGCAAACAAGAATGCAAAAGAAAACATAACTAACGTATTTATTTATAAATTTTATTTATTTTATTTATAAATAAAAAAATAGATTTTGGCTTAAGGCCACTATGGACTAATTACTTAGTGTATAAAGTTGTTGCACGCATCAAACAAGCTTAACACGATGTATACAAGGGTCTAAATTAAGTGACAGCACTTACAAAAACACAACAACTTCTTATTCTCCTTGTCCTGTTCCCATTATTTGGGGTCGGCTCTCCTAGTTATTTTTCGCCAGGATTGTCGGGTCCTGGGTCGTCTCTGATGGGATTTGGGCTTCCTGCATATCCCTCCCTCCCTCGTCTCTTTGGTGGAGGGATCATGTCTAGCACCTTTCGCGTCATGTGTTCAGGTTCTCGGCGCATGACATGTCCATACCATCTCAGTCGGCCCTCTGTTAATTTTTCGGGAATGGGTCGCACTTTGAAACTTCCTCGGATATAGGTGTTACGAACACGGTCCAGTAAGGTGCCACCGCCTGCCCAGCGCAACATCCTCATTTCTGCGGCATGGAGTTTGTCTTCTAGTTGCTTCTTACGAAAACACAACAACACTCATCTAAAATACTGATTGACCAAGGTTCACCTCACGTTAGGAATCACATAATTGAATGAATCGATATCCACTTCTTTAGATAGCTCATTTGAATTGCGACGGGCGTTCTGGAGTTGCAAGCGTTCATTGTCCACAATTATTATTATTATTATTATTTATTATATAGGCTACAGTATCTTTTTGTCATCAAGCAGACCGTATACTTGATTGCCACCGTCGTAGTGTAAGTAAAAGCCAGATTCGAACCTAATCATTAACTTCTACAACCCTATATATTGCGTCTCCTTGGGGGACTCAAAATATCTGGACAATTCCATCTAAATTGATATAAATCGCTAAATCAAGTAGAAAGATAGGAAACAGACAAACTTTATACAATATCAGAGATCATATTATAGCTTGAAAATCGCTGCAAGTAATCACTGCAAGAAAACACACTTATGTAGAAATGATGTTACGTGAGCTAACAAAACTATCCGAACATCATTTTAACTTGTAAGTAGTTATTCAAATAGCATCAAAGTATGCCAGAGTTTTGCATTGGCTAAAAAGATGACGGCAAACTTTGCAATGAACTTTAATGCGGGTTGACAGCGCGTTTTAAATTTTGAAGTTTCGGAATTTAACGAGGGCGAAGCCGGCACTCAGACTAAATAAATTTGACGATCACTATTACCGAACGAAATAAAGGTCGTATAAAAAACCCAATAAGAACGACAGAAAGATATACATGTATCACTTATGTTCTTGATTAGATGTTGCTCACATGTTGCGTTCTGGGCGCACCGTTTGAGTTAATATGAGGTAGAAATGTATTGAAATATAATAAATGGGTTCCTCACGTCTTTATAAATATATCGCTCGACATGTTTGGGACCCATGGACCCCTGGTCCTTAATCATGAGAACCATCCGGTTAGGACCACGCTCCCGCGTCGCCACGCTCGGCTGCTTGATGTTGGTGGCGGCGAGGGAGGTGAGTATCTAACCTTAATTTTCGTCACTATTGTTCAAGGTCTAGTCCACTCCAATTCACAGTACCGACCATCCACAATGGCACAATCCCGATTAAAATTCGGTTGACGACTAATTTCGATGGCCTCTCGTAATTTGCGTGACCTCTACCAAGGTGATGTAATTATTATTATTATAAAAGAGAATTGCAGTCTGGAGGGCCTTTGCCAGAGTCAGTGAAGGAATAAATGAACTACGAAATATGAAATACTATCGTTATCCCAGTACAGTTGCATCCTGAAGGATGCCTGGGGTCCGCTACCTAATCCCAAGATTTGGCGTAGGCACTAGTTTTTACGGAAGCGACTGCCATCTGACCTTCCAACTTCGAGGGGAAACTAGACCTTATTGGGATTAGGCTTTGTCAAGTGAGTGGGCAACTTGACTGTTAGAAGTTGTCAAACCGCCCGAAGGCCTCCAACATGGCTTAACGACTGCTGCCATAGACAGCAACTGGGATCAACGGCTTAGCGTGCCTTCCAAAGCACGGCAGCGCTCAGTTAGTAACCACTCAAAGCGGTCACCCATCCAAGTCCTGACCGCTGCGCTGCCCACGTTGCTTAACCTTAGATACCGCAAGCGGTACCCGGCGCCGCTGGGCCACGAGCGCGCGCGTATGAAATACTATTATTAAGAAAAATAAAAATGTGACTCTCGCTCTCGCCATAGATGGCGACAAGAATCAGGTGCTGTCACCAACACCGTTGCCACAGAATAGTATAATAGTATTACATACAGAACGGACACGAACCCCCCCGCACCGAAGTCAGTTACCTCGTCCCTGACAGGCCAGGATTACAAGCCGGGTTACGATCGGGTTACCGTTGCGGCTCGCGATTCGCCCATGCCACGCGCTACGCACTCGCGCAAACAATTGACGCGTGTACCGACAGAGCACGCACACACACTTACCCACAGCGCTTGCTTTCCTTCGCGTGTCACCCCAGTGCCGTTGCTTAAACACTTTCAAAGTGAAATTAAGTTTGGCAAGCACAAACTACACAAATCGAGATATCTGGCTCAATATTAAATTTCCAGACTCACCTTAAAATTTTAAGGTTGAGAAAAAGTGGTTTTTACGTGTCTTAAATGTTTTAATTAAATTTATTTGAAGTCGTGATGGTTCTAGTTATCTGATATCGAATGCTAATATTTAAATTAATTAACTGGAATAGCAGTATTTATTTCAACGGGGCAAAATAATATATATGTTTATATATTTTTATGTTTATGTAAAATAATATATATATACTTATTTATATGTTTTATGAAGTTTGTTAGGTTTATTTTTTCGATGTGCCTGTAAAAACTGACTTTCGAAGAATAATTCGCTCATACGAATTAACACCGATTTACCTCACGGTTCATTTGTTATTATCAGTTTATTTGATTTAAGAGGCCTTACAAGTTTAAAAATGGTTCTTAACAGTCAAGTTGCCCACTCAGTTGACAAAGCCTAATCCCAATAAGGTCTAGTTTCCCCTTGGGGTTGGAAGGTCAGATGGCAGTCGCTTTCGTAAAAACTAGTGCCTACGCCAAATCTTGGGATTAGGTAGCGGACCCCAGGCATCCTTCAGGATGCAACTGTACTGGGATAACGCTAGGAGGATGATGACAAGTTTAAAAATTGTTTGATCTAAAATTTTGACAAAAGTATTGATAATACCAATAAAGCGATTACAGGATACGATTACTTTATTAAAGTTTTAGATAGTAACATTGCCCTTTTTTGATTGTAATGCGTGTAGTAGAATTTAAGCGGAAAAAAGCTGTTTTTAGCTCGAAAATGGTCGATTTGGAGTAACGTTCGAATCAATATTTCATAATGAAAAAACCAAAAAATACATTTAAGATGTATGTCATTAGGTCGCAATAGTCCTGTTCTAGATAGTACCATTGATAAAATGTCAAAATACGTGTTAATTAAAAAGAAAATCGCCTAAATAGATGAGCCTTTTTTAACTAATAAGGACCCTTAATCTCCAATGAAATCCGAGGTCTCGAGCTGAATATCAGTAATTTTCCAGGCATCTGACGACGCTTTAATAATATTATGCATTTTGCCAATAATTTAATTGCACAAGGTTTATCCCATCACCGCCACTAATGGGATAGATACCGTGCATCAGATATGTACCTACACTCTTGCAACAAGATTCAAAAATGCGTATGAAATAGTGAACCCAGACTACAAGTATAAAGTAACTAGTATTGTCAAAAAATCAAAAAAAAATAACTTTATTGAGCTAATTAGTTAGTACATATCACTGCTTACCACTAATAGGTACATACTTGCTAAGTAGTAGATGCTGTTCACATGTAAACAAACAACTGAATACCCAAACCGACCAATAATAGACCCTATGCCGTGTTGATAAGATATACTATCGGCCAGTTCAGGCATGTGCAGTCGCAAGTATAGAAAAAAAAAAAAAAAAAAAACAGAACTGTTTAGTGTTAGTATTGTGAGTAAGCGTCTTCTGTTCCCCGTACTAGTATAAAACTGTATCACGGTGGAAACAGGATTCACCATCCTCGTTATACCACAATTTCCAATTTTAAGACTTGTGCCATACCATAATAATAGATTTTATGTCACACCTGGCCATAAAGTGGCCATTATCGCACGCTCCGCGCACGAAAAAACGCACTTCCTGGCCAGGGGGTGACATAATTTTTTGTACTTACCACGGGCGACAACAAAGAAAGCCTCAGATCGCACATTTATCGCCCTTGCCTTCGGCTCGGGCGTAAAATACCTGCGATCTGAGACATTCCCCGCTTTATCGCCCTTGGCAAGTTATATACTATAACAGTTAAAATTAAGTTTAGGTGTAACTTACCAAGAGGGTCATTAGAGAAAAGATAACATTCCATAGTTACTTTAGGTACTTCTTTGCAGTTTAAACGTAAACATGTAGTATATGCAAACTTGGAGCATGAATATTGTATTATCCAAATAAAGCTAGTATTTAATTTACTTTTTAAACATAGATAGTGAAACTAGGTATATTTGGTATTTCGTAAAGAATAATCTTATATACTTATATTAATTTTCTAGTCTAGAAGAACAATCTTTATGTTGCACGTTTAGGTTTTTAGATTTAGTTACATATATAAGAATAAAAATAACATTGATTAACTACGTGTTACCTAAGTGTAATATATGTAAGTATGTTTGTGTGTATGTATGTATGTATGCATGTACGTGTGTTTGTATAAAACAGTATGGATGAATGTATGTACGTATGCATGGATGTATATATGTTACGTATGTATATGTATGGTATGTATGTATGCCATTTACTTATTTTACTAGGTGTTCAGTACTTTCATAGTTGTATACTTAAGGTGGGACGCTTTCCGTACAATAGGTACGTATTTTGACATGAATTCGCAGGCTAACGGCGTGATATTTTAAGAAACTTATGTAACAAACTTTCATAAATTGGCTAGTAGGGTTTGACTTGTAAAAGTGCCATTGCGGCCTACTTACAGAATAAAGTTCATTTTATTCATTTTCCATTTGCGCGAAATGCCGCCTTTCCTAGAATAAACTTGTATAAACTAGAATAATTTCAGAAATTAGTTTGTCACGTGAGTATCACGTGACATCATTTTTTTCAAATTATTCTGGTTTATACAAATTTATTCTAGGAAAGAGGACATTTAGCGCAAATGGAAAGCCAATTTATGAAAGTTTAAGCCAATTTATCACAGGTACCGAGCGTTTACTCGGCCGAGTAAAACTTCCATACTAATTTTACTCTCTCGCCCGTTTTACTCGGTACGTGTGATCGAGGCAATACGTTTCTTAAAATATCACGTCGTCAGCCTGAGAGTGTTAAAATACGTTTTATATGGAAAGCGTCCCACTTTAATACTAGGTTTTGCCCGCGATAGAATTTAATTGCTATTTTTTATATCAGGTGCCTACGTCTTTATCGCCTTTATGGCCTAAGGCCAAGAATTGTAATGTAGGGAGCCATAAACAAGAAACTTCATGTCTTCAGTTCGTGATATTAACACATACATTTCCGAGTATGATTGAGAATTTTTTTTAGGTACAGGGTACAAATTAACGAAATTTTGTGACAGTGCTTAATATTTTCAAAGTACAAATAGCATCTTGGTGGCTCAAAGCCATACGAATAGTCAAAACTTACTTTTAAATATTTTAAGGGGGGCTCCCATACAGCTAAACGGAGCGCGAAAATAAACCAAATTAATTTTGCGGTTGGTTCGGAACCCTAATAAGTCTGACTCGCACTTGGCCGGTTTCTTTAATTCTGAATAAAAATATAAATTCAATAAAGTGATGGAAGTTATCATAGCGACATCAATAACGGACATAATTATCGAACTTTATGCTCCTAGTAAAAATGAAATGTACCAAAAGTTATAACCGACATTGCGATATACGCAGAAAACATTTTTATCACCGTATAAAAACGGCTAAGGAGGAGTAAAGATAAACACCTACAGCCTGGAAATGCGACGCAATCAAGTTTTAGAGGATAACGTTTTTTATGACGAAGTTAAAAGATCAAGGAAAAAATACGATTATGTCAGGATTGACTCGCTTGTTCGCGCGACTTCGTAAAATGTCGTTCAAGGCGCTACAACGAGAAATTTTGAAACTTTGAGACGCTGCCCTTCCCAGACTAGCAAACAGTAGGGGCTGATTTTCAGATATATGATTCTTGACTATATGATTGTGGTACTGACAATAGCCGAAACATGATTGCTTCAAACTTTCTCGATAGAAAAAAAACCAAAGTTGAGTCTATATTTTCCTTTTTTTACTTAGCCTACTAAAACAACGCATTATTAAAGGACACGATTAATTTAATGTGATGGTATTTTACCTCATCTAAAATCTGTCAAGAGGAAATTTAATAAACCTGCAAACATTCAGATATTTGAATGCTTTTAGGTAGCTATTTGAATGTAGAAGGCGTTTTAATTTACATTCTATTTACAGTTACTACAAATGAAATCGCTAGGGTCGGAATTAGTGAAACATGGAAAAACACACAATATTTTTTGTAGAAAACATTATTTATTTAAAAGGACATATTTTAGTAGCAGTACGCTTAAATATTTACAGACGTGGTATTGCTTGAAATTCCACTGAAACTATACAATACTTAACGTTACAACTATTAAGGTACCATTTGAAATAACGTGTCATTGTTATAATATTAATTTTAACTATTTGTTGGCAACATTATTATTATTATATATTATGACTTTATTTTGAAATACAAAAAGAAATTTAGAAAATATTTACAATGTCATGACTTTCCTTTACATTTACTTCAAAAATAACTCCATCAAATAAAATATAAATACGCGGTATATAAAGAAATACTGATTTGATATACCTCTATAGTTTATTTATACTGGTAACAATCTTTTTTTAATCTCATAAAATATTGCACATGTATTAGCCATGTTAATTTCTGTTATTACACGAACGGTTAACTGAGACGGTGAGACAGGGCGCGGGCGTATGAGAAAGGGGGACAGGAGGGTCGAAGGGGCACGTGTTGGCCGCTCTCCACTGTCCCGGTACAGTTGCCATCATATACATCACAGCGAACAAAGTGCTCACAAAAATCTGAAAACAACTCTATTGTCCAGTCCAGTATATTTTCATTTTGCTATTTTTCGCCTCCCCCCGCACCGTCTCAGTTAGGCAGTCGGCCTTTATTCACAGTTTTTTGTAACTACGTTAATATAAATTGTTCGGCCAATTTTAAAGCAGGACATTGGAAGTGTATACCCTGTTTAGTTCTCATTCTTAAAATTATTAATTACAATATACGAAAAGTTAAAGTTTTATAAGCGATCGAGCCATTTTTACACTGGTCTTATTAAAAGTGTAGCACTTTAATAAAATGATGTCATGATTATTATTTTATAACACTCATCTAACTTTCAAAGATTTCAAGGACGTAATAGTCAAAATGTAATAAATGCAAAAATGTAATCTGAATGATAACAGTAAGTCAACATTATTTTACTAAACGGTTAAAACTCACGTATTAATTACACGGTTATAACACTTATAACATGTCTCACGAAACTTTAAATTCAAGTAAGTCAACATTTTTGGAACCAATATTGGGATTCTTGAAGAAGCCTTAGAGAAAACCTCCTTAGCAGACTACAGTCAAAAAGGCTGACGCATTAAAGTTGTACCTTAACAAGTTACTGCTGGAAGCTCATATGAAATGATAACACTTAATCGAGAGCCAACGGCTACTTTCTGACTTGGCGGGGCAGAATCGGTATCTGTTAAGTATTCTGTTCTTTGTTTTCTTTGTTCGTGAGCTTACTGATGTCGCACAGTTTCTTCATAAATATTGCCTTTGCTTTCCAGGTAACAAAACTTCGACAGTTGACTGAATAATTATGACTGTGAATGAAGTACTGAAAAACGTCGCTTCGTTACGTCGCTTTACTACCTAAGTACCTATAACATTAATGGTAGTTTATAGCCAATGCAAATTCATCAATAGCTTGATGGAAAACCTTTTTTTAAATAGAATAAATGCTGAAATGGCCTACTTACATGTGTTATTGCCAAAAAAATACTGTCGGTGTTACTTAACACCTACGTAGACTGGTGTATTCATGTACCTAATCTCCTCATCCTCATCATGTACCTCGAGCTTAAAAAAGTAATACAATGAAGAAGAAAACATAATTATCACACATGTTTGATCGCTTGCATCACACTTTGTCTTCAGGTTAGGGTAGCGATATCATAGAATCCGGCTAGACAGTAAAAAGTAGGTTAACCGCTTAACTGAGACAGTTGGTAGGTTAGGTAGCGTGGCAAAGTTAGCGGCAGGCAGGGTCCCACCCCCCGCTACCCTTTGACGTCTCCCCCTTGCCTCTGTCCCGTCTCAGTTAAACGATAGACCTATAGAAAGGAACTGAATAAATACCAGCACGGCTTCATTTAGCATTACAGCGTCAAGCGTAAGAAAGAGATAGGAGATTTTATCCTTATTTCGTTCATTAGCTGGTCAGATGACTTCTCGCCGATTTCGCTTCTTCGATCTTATAAATTAGTTATTGATGACTATCTCTGAGCAATAAAGTTGAATTTGAACATGCAGTTCCACTTCACAGCATGTTTTCTCGTAGGAACTTCTCTAACGCGTGGTACAAGTGGGGTCTCACGCCAACCAACCCGTGGTCCTCATCGGTGTAACTCTGTAAAAGGTGTTTAATAGTTAAATATTGTGCTTATTTAAACAAATACCAGACTCAAGTAAATATTGATTTGTATATATTTTAGGAATTATGCCATATCCTGTTCTTGACCCGCAGGGTAATCATATACTATATACTAACGTATGGCATATTTTAATGTCATTTTTCCACATTGGCCATAAGTTTTTTCTTCAAAAATTTCATTAATATAATATATTGTATCTACCGTTAGTACAGTCAAGTGCAAAAATATACTGTGTCGAGTGTATCCTCTCATAAATATGGTACTAAAACCTTAATTCACCGACATAAGAGCTATGGAACATATTTTTGAGCAAGTTGTATGCACCCATATTTCTGTAATTGACTGTCCATAAATTTATGATTAGGCTGCAGGGCTCAATGTGGAATTTAAATATTGAATAATTATTAATCTTCATTGCAGTTAGGTAATGAAGTTCGAGAGTTAGTAGTAGAGTTTGTACGTAACTGAGACACTCGTTACAATATCTGTTTTTTTTTTCGACCTGACTGTGGCTTTAGGCCCGGACCAATAACGCGATAGGAGTGCGCGGTTGGAGAGTGGGCTGGGGAAAATCTAGGGGAGTATCCGTCCGGTCACAGTTAGGCGACTTCCTGACTTGGCGGGGCGGGATCGATATGTGACATTTTCTTCTTTGACGTAAACTTACTGACGTCGCAAACAATCTAACTTGACATAATACTGTATTACGTTTGCGCACCTAGTAATATCATGCGCAGAAGCGGAGCAGTACCGCCTTCGCATCGTCCCGCTACCGCACATCCCGCGCTAGTCAGGAAGCACTCATTTAAATGTAGGGGCGCAGTAAAAAATGGTACAGAGTCGACTGACAGCTGACACTTTTCTCATATCGTACTGCCTCCGCACCGACAAATCAGGAAGTCGCCTTACAGTTCGATAATGAGTTCCCTAAATATGGTGAACATACCATCTGCGTGAAGTAAACATCATCCCGCTGCAGCAGCCGGGAGATGAGCATAGCGTGCTGATAATGCACGTTGTCGTCCGCTGTTCCGTGGATTAGGAAGTAGCGTTTGTTTCTGTATGCTTCCACCTGAATGAACAAAATGATTAGTGTATCCTACTCGTAAGTCAATTAATGACTAGCCTTCCGCTACCCTTACGCGCAGTAGGGTGTCCCTTATTTTACGATTTTCAGAAATTAATATTGCATACCCCTTAAATCGGTTTCTTTTATCCCAAAACAAGCTGAAAATAAATATCAGGTCATTCCTGTAACTGTAACCCGTGCCGACACTCATGCGATTCCCCCATACAATGTATGAAAATGATCAATTTTTTTTCCTTTTTTTTGTTTTTTTTTTTATATCAACTTTGTATAACACTGCCATATATAAACATTATTTAACAAATAAATCTCGATGCATACAGAAAACCACTGAAAAATTATCAAATTACTGTCTGACCAATTTTCTCCATAGTAATTTGTATGGGAATTTCAGTTGCAAGTCGGCACGGGTTCCCATTACAGGAATGTCCTAAAAAAATTTTTTGGGTTGTTTTGGGGTAGTATCATTATTTTTAGGGGGTATGCGATATGAATTTCTGAAAATTGTACAATAAGGGACACCCTAACGCGCAGTCTCAGTTAAGGCGCAGGGGTGGGCAAGCTCTCTCCATACAATCTTTTAGCAAGTTTGTTTTTGCTTGTGTTTGCATTAAACTTAGGATTTTTGGACAGTGTGCTTATTTTCCTGTTAGTCAGAACCTGGAGAAAAAAAAAAAAATTATTTTTATATTTTTTTTTTGTTTTTTCCATTTCTTTTTTAATTTTTCTTGAAGTTCTTGGTATTATTTATTACAAGCAAAATTCTGTTCGGGAGTGCCAAAACCGACGAATAAAACGTGCCCAAAGTTTGTATGGAGAAGGCCTTGCCCTACCCTGCGCCTTAAGCGGTCGACGCGTAGTAATTTGGAGTGCCAAACGCTAGAGTGTATGATATATATACTTATAATATAATTTTGTGGTCCAATGAGATTGTTTGAGCAGGTTCAACCGATCTTAGAAGGTAAATGGAATCGAGTTATTTAGGATTTTCAACTCACCACTTCATTAGTCAGCAGAGAAGAGACAGCGTACGCCGCCGGGTTCTGCTGAGGCGTGTCCATGTAGCGTTCCGTGTAAATAGTGTCTGGAATCGAAATGAGAGAATTTTATATTTTTGAAGGCACAGAGGGAACAACAAAACTAGTTCCTACGTCAAATCTTGGGATTAGGTCTAGTGAAACCCGAGCTACTTAGGGCACAATTGGAAAAATACTAGAAGGATGATCTGAGGTGTCAATGGTTTCGAGTCACTGGGAGTTTTGTCGCTGGTTCACTAAACCTAGCCTAGCTGAGAAGAGTCCAGCAAGAAACTCAGCTAGGCCCGACTTGAGTCGAACTGACTCTACCCGGTATGCGGCGGTACCGGGACGAATAGGGACTGTATGTGTCTGTGTTTTCGCAGTGGGATCGAGCTAATAATATTGAAGCCACGTACCATAGAACCTCCAGTCGACCACAGGAGCGACAGCCGCAGCGCAGCGGAACACATCCCCCCCTCGGGCCAGCGCCAGCGACGCGGCGTAGCCACCGTACGACCAGCCCCAGATACAGGTGCGGTTGGAGTCCAGGAAGGAAAGGTTCTCGTGGAGGTATCTGTAATGTGTCAATTATATCGTTAGCGATAGTCATCATCATCTCCTAGCCGTATTCGGCCACAACGACTACTTCCTACTACTGAGAGCGACGCTGGCGCGCTCTCTGGCGACTGACATAGCCCATCTTTTCAGCGAATGTGCGACTACACTCGCTGCATGTCAGCACCCCTCGGGACCTCTGGCAACCTTGCTCACCTCCAGGAACACAACACTACATACTTGTATAAAAACTTGTATATTAAATTTAATTAAGATACTTATTCATCGTCTCGTTTTAAAGTTCCAAGTTACCTTGTGACAGAAATCTGGTCCTCAATCTCGACTGTACCCAACGCTCGGTTGACCGCGAACATATTTGCGGCGCCCCGAAGCCCGGAGCCACGTCCGTCAATGTGGGCCACGGCGATGTTCCACCGGCTGACCAGGGAGGTTCCCCAGTCGATGCTCCATTGTTTCGTGACGAGCGCCGTGTCGGGGCCACCGTATCTGGAAAATGAAATTAAAGCTTGATACAAGAAAATGCATTGTTAGCAAAATAGGTATATGGTTAGATAATCTTTCTACCAGCACAGATCATCATTGGAGAAAGACTCTGAGCAATTGAATAGCGGAACATAATGAACTCCAAAAATTTAGGCTCCTAGCAAAATTCGAACCTGTGACTTTCTAGTATACGCGACCAATCGCTGTAACATCCTCATTATTTCGTTCTTTTTTTATCCGGGCAGCATTATTTGCCAATTACTGCTGTCGCGCTAAACAGAGCTACGTCACTATCAGGCAAGTCTGCTGCGACAGGCACCGATAGTCGCAAGCTTACAGGCAGAATGCGGCCTGCAACCGCCCCCTCTGTAGCGGCGTTGTCGTCTCAGCTTAGGTTAGACATTCTAGAATAAGTTTCTCCGAAGTATTCTACTTACACATAAACGAGCATAGGCACGTTAGTCCTCTGCTCATAGTCATGTGGGAGTAGCAGTTGTACGTCAGCGTCAGGCAAGCCTGCTGCGACAGGCACCGATAGTCGCAGGGTTACAGGCAGAATGCGGCCTGCGACTGCCTCTATTGTGGCAAAGTTGTCGTCCCAACTGAGTTCAAGTGTGCCATTCTGGAAAAGATTTCAACTTTGACGCCTGGGTTCATAAAATCCAGAGAGTAGTCCTTGTCTTAAGAGTAAAAGGTCTTAAGAGTAAAATTCACTGCCGGCAACGCGTATGTGCGTTCACGGCTATACAATTTGGTTCCTATGGACGGGGCCTGCCAGCGAATGTGATAACTTTTTCGACGCCACTCTGTATGTACGTCAGTGACACCTATACACCAACTCATTCTCATAAGAAATTAAAATATGAACCTTATTGTAAAGCACAAAGGTAACATTGACAACATACGCCGTAACACTTATAGTAGTTATTGGCGCCGTAGACTCAATAACAGGCAACACCTTTAGGTGTTTTGGTGTTCAAAGGGTTAACCTTTGTTTTCTGAATGTTATATCTGTATTTTATTATTATTATATTTTAAGACAAAAAAAGGGCCACGACGATAATTTTAGGAAGAAGATTAAGGTTTCCACCAGATATTGTGTATAAGAAAGTACTTACATGCTTACGTACAAATGCCCTAACCAAGATTCGAATCCGAAGCAGGGTCATTACCATCTAGGCTAAAGTGGTCGTCAAGGTTTGACCAAGAGATATGTTTCGATTGATGCCGATACTTCAAGGCCTTGCGATAATGCTCAAGCGAGATAAGATACAATTCTGGTTGTGTTTATCAAATAATACTCGTAAGTTATCGCCTCTTCTGGTAAGAGTACTTAGTGTGAAACTTGAAATAATCGATAACACCTTGTGTGGTGCCGACTCAACTACGGCATTGATTAATGATTGTAATCGGTTTATTCATTTGTTCAACTGTCTCAATTCTGTGGCAACGCTTGAGATTAAAAGGTAGTACGAGTATCATCATCATCACTCTCAATTTTAGGAAGGTTTTTGGTGTAATCGAAAATGGATTGATATTATTACAAAAAATAATTAAAACACTCTTCGATGATGTCTTTAAAAAAAACACCTCATGAAAATGAACATTATAGTGAACTAGGTATATGATACGATTTTAGAGAAGTAGGTACAAACCATTAACTTTTTGGGTATTCAATAACATTAACCCAATAACTCCTGGGCCACACAGAACTGTGTTATAGATGAAGACCGTGTCTCACCAACTTGACGAATTGTCAGCTGGTTATGACAATTCAACGTATAGTGAAGGAAAGAACAAAAACTCACAGTGTCATAAATGAAGACTTGAGGAACGTCAGGGCCTGCGCAGTTGACAGTAATCCTATTGCCATCTCCACTAATAACTCCGTCGTTGTACAAGCACTCTCCTCCATCTTCTCTAGTGATCTCACAAGTGAAGCAATTGACGTTACCGTTGGAACTAACGGAATAAATGTGCTGTTCCGCTGAATCGTTCACGCTGGTTGCTCTGTACCAGCTGGAATGAAAATTAAGTTTATATCACATCTGCGGGGCTAGCACAACTGTCATGCGATGCGACGTGAGTAGAGGAGATCCTACCCTAGGTATTCTTTCTAATTCGTACAGTTTGAGCGATACAGGAATCGCTGAGTCGCTAGCGCACCTGGTCTGGCATATTTAGGTTTAGGAGTTTGGCCCTTACCTTTTCAATAATAACAATTTCAGTATATATGTGTTGGTGGTTTTAACGTAGGCTTAGTCACATAAAAGCTAAAAAGCTAGCTGCAGAAACATTTGATTTTGGGCAACTCTGGTTGACAGGCGTCACCATTATTACAAGTGAATAGAGTTCATATTCAAAGCAAGCGAGTGGCTAGTGAGACGGAGGCTCGAGAGCTCAGTCGAGGTGGAGAGCGACTGGACAGTTTCAGGCAATCTCGAGCAGTGTGACTATGGCAGATAAGAAAATCAATGCCGTCATTGTGGCCCTTTATCCTATAGTCTTGTATTAGTGGTGATAACGACCAGATAAATCAATCATCCCTTTCTAAAAACAAAGAAGCGTATAGTTATCCCATCTTTGTCGCGTTAGGGAAAGCAATTTTTTACGGGATCTTACATGTTTGTATGCATCTAATCCCGAAAAGGCTTAGTTTTCCCACTGGGTTGGAAAGTCAGATGGCAATGGCAGTCACTTTCGGGCAGGGCACACAGGGATAACGCTAGGAATCTTACATGATGTTATCGTCAGTCCACTTCAGGATCTCAGCGACCGTGTGTGCGGTGTTGACTCGGTTCTGCAGAGTCCACACATTGCCGATCTCTGGAGCCGATACTTGGACTATCTGCTTGTACTGGGTGCCGTCTACTGCCTGGAATTAGAAAGGAATGGAATCAGATAGATCGAGAAAGCATACTATGCCTAAAAGAAAAAAACTCGCTAAACTACAAACTTTCAGAATAATTATACATACCTACTTATGCAATTTACAGTAGCGATAATTTAAGTATTTTGCATAGAAAAGTTAAAAAATGTTTCAGTGCTTGACCCTGATCTATGACTTGCAATTTTCAATATTAATGAATAACAATTGAGGTGTGAGAGGAGGCCTGTGCCCAGCAGTGGGACGTATATAGGCTGATGATGATGATGATGATGATGATTGAGGTTATTTAATTGGGTTTAATATTGTTTAATATATATTTACTTAATACATTTTTAATATAATCTTATTATAAATACCATACAATCCATATAATTATTTCGTTATTAAACACGTCAAACAACAAAAATATAATTAATAAAATCAGTCTAATAGCCCGCCCCGTCTCATTCCGGGTGCAAAGGTGCCCATCACGCTAGCCGCGTTACCGCGCTGGATCGCAATAGACAACCTTTGCATCAGGAACGACCCGGAACGGGGGTCATGCCCTCTCTCTCGCAAACGGCGCCCGACTTCTGCCAAGAAAGTTCTAGCCTCCGAGCACCAACAACCCATGGTCTCCACCGCAAGCGGAACAAATGAGTAAGTCGTCAATGCGGAATATTTGTCCCGCGCGTTGTTTAATTAGGTTTATATTGTTTAATTAATTAGGTTTAATATTGAGTGGTAAATATTAAGAAGTAATATGTCAAACAACAGGCCGTAATGTACACACTTGAATTTAACAAAAATCAACAAGAAATAAAATATGGCCTACTTTAAAATATGGTCTACTTTAGCTACACCATTCCATTTTACGCGGCTGCAGAACTGACTATAATTATATATTTAGTAAATACCTGATTATAAATGACCTGATTTTAAGAATAGGGAGGACAGGTGTTACTCACTTGAGGTAAGATGGTGATGAAAGCATTTCCTGCCGCGTTGAAAAAGAGTGGAATGTTGTCGATCCAACCGTTGGCCTCGGTGTATTGATATATCTGAAACGTAAACCAATGAAGTTTACTACAAATTCTTGTAAATTTCCCGCGGAGGTACAGCAATAGACGTTGAGGCATACAAAATAGTAAAAAATATTGCTGATGAACTGATTTATAATAGGTAGGTAACAATAAAACCTAGGTCCGACAATGATAAATTGTTTGTAGGTCACTAATTTGGTTGGAGTGTGTTTTATTACAAAAAAGGTACTCTACAAGTTTGGATTTAAGGCATTAAAAATAATCTTACAAAGTAAATAGCTTTACACTATGTCTCTCGCTGTCTTTTACTGCGGTGGCTCTCTGATATTGTATGTAAAGGAAAAGTTTGGGCCCCAATATGAAGCCCTGAGGTAATTCAAAGTACAAGAGCCTTCGAATCTGGTTACTACCCTGAATTTCGAAAAGTATTTTTATTATACTGTCTGTCCTTGTCCCGTCTATCTACAACTACATGCCTTGGTAAAAAACTTACCTGGGTGCAAGCAGCTGTCCCAATAGTACAAGTGACCACTCTCATCGTAGTCTGGACGCGGTTGGTCCACATTAGTGCGATGGAGTTGCTTGTTACGAATTTGACGGCCTTCAGGATTGGTCTGAAATTTGAAGCAAAGTCCAAAGTTTAGGTATTGGGTGTCATGTTCCTGCTTAGGATAAACGCGTTTATGTTGGACATAGAGCAGTCGTCCCTCTCGCACCATACTTACTAGTATGGGACGAATTCTAGATATATACGTGATCCTAGCTAGGCAGGTGGTGAGGTGGTTGTCACACTGATGCGGTTTCCAAACGGCGGTGCGGTGTGTAAACGGGATGTTGCTATAGACGTGGATAGCGCTGTCTCGCTCGAATACCGGACCGACGTGCGGAAACCGCCTAAAGTCAGAGTTTCCTAGGATGCACTGTATTGAGAGTAGGGTTGCATTTGTCTGCAATAAACGCGACGAATCTTCATATCAAAAAAAGGTTTGGCACGTTTGTGATTGTTCTGCAATCGCAAGCATTTATAAGCTAGGGTACTGTTTACTATCAGGCAGGCTGTATACTTGCACACCACCGTCGTCGTACTGTGGTCGTCGCCTTCATCTTCTTCTTTATCGTATTACCCTCTGTTGGGGTGTAGGGCTCGAAACAAATTTCTCCATTTGGGTTTACTTCCCATTTTATCCCCAGAGAGAGAGCCCATTTCGTTCCGTCTTCGTAGTTTAAAAAATAAAGGATCTCTCGTCTTATGATGTCTTTACTCAGTTAATACTCGTATGTATCAGAGAGTGGAAAGACCGTTGATTTGAACAATTGTTTAGATTGGCAAGTGACAAAATACAATTTTAAAAAGCTGACTGCCATCTTCAGTAATGGAGAGGCACAAGAAGAAAGAAATGAAACAAATACAGACTTTTTTGAAGTCGGTTAAAATTAAAATAAACTTACTCGGTGATATCAGTGGGTGCGGAGTATACCGTGTTGGCCCCAGTCTCCAAGTTGCGAAGTGTGACTGTCACTGTTGGGTTGGTGGTACCTGGCTGAAATGACAACGAAATACCGTCAGGACCAAGAAGTTTATATCCATCCTGGAGGTTGCGTGCCGAACATTCGGTTGAAGCCAGAAAATATGACATTAACTAATAAAGTTTCAAATTAATGGACATAAAGGATGATTGATGATGAGACCGTTCCGTGTCAAGAAATCGGCGGCCGTCGCGCGTCCTGTATTAGAAAACGGGCCGGCCCGGACACGGAACGGTCTATCAGTGAATCATCGTCAGTTATAATACGGTAATTAATTGGCACGTCATATCTTAATCGTGTTTCAAGATTTGCCGATGGGAAAAACATTTTTCACTACATACGAGTATATCCGTATTCCAGTCTAGTTGCAAAACAAACGAAGAGCGCGAAGATGCGTATTCAAGTTTTGAAATAATACCAAAGCTGCCAAACTGGAACTAAGCGTGCGTGTCTAATTGTTTGGTCTATTTGACGCAGACCGTCTTTTGTTTTTCTCTTAGCTTAACGCTTAATCCGCATGACTGCGTGGTTTAAGGCGATATATCGATTGAAAGAGACACCCTTTGTTTTTCGCTCACGATAAAACGGGATGCAACACTCTCCGAGAATGGCTTTTTAGACAAATCTCTTGTCAGTAACTAGATGAGGTAAAATCCCATCATATTAACTTAATCGTGTCTTTTAATAATGCGTTGTTTTAGTAGGCTGAGGAAAAAAAGGAAAATATAGACTCGACTTTGGATTTATTTTTTATCGAGAAAATTTTAAGCAATCATGTTTCGCTATTGTCAGTACCACAATCATATAGTTAAGAATCATATACCTATCTGAAAATCAGCCCCTACTGTTTGCTAATCTGGGCAGGACAGCGTTTCAAAGTCTCCAAATTTCTCAGTGTAGCGCCTTAAACAAACGTTGTGACATCATTGTGTAAGACAGAAACCATTAAGCGAGAGTTGGATCGATATTCGCAGGCCTGTTCCTCTTGCCACCTTATCTAAACATGGAAATACACGCCAGCAAGGTCCCTGGATTTTTCTCAGGCCACCCATGGCACTCCTATCGCTAGCGCCTATATTTATTGGCCACAGTCAAGTAAAAAACAAGTGCGTGTCGGATCACGCACAACGAGGGTTCCGTACCGGCACCTACTAGGCTACATTTCAAAACACTATTTAATACCTTAAATCAAAAAAGGTCGTATCTCCATAGGGAAGTCAAGGCATTTACGTCCTTTTGTTTGGGCAAGACCGTTTTTCAGTGATAACTCAAAAACCCTTAATCCTATCTTGTTCAAACCAATTTTCGTTAAAATTATTTATTATTGTACACCAACTGACATTTTTTCAGAATTTTAAACTTCATAGTTTGGAAATTAGAGGGGGGGAGGGGGGCACATTTTGTACGACTTTGGGAGCTAATATCTCACCAACGATTGACTTAAATGGAAAACTTTCTTAGTAACCTCTATATCATTTTTAAAGGCGTATCCAAAAATAACTACTTGCATTAAAAAAAAATTGCCCCCAAATTGTGCCCCCCCCCCTAAAATTTTTTTTTTTCCTTATTTCACATCACATTTATATATAGCGGTTCATAGAATACATCTTCCTACTAAATTTCATAAATGTAATACTTATAGTCTCCGACTAAACCGGCTGTGACATACGGACGGACAGACAGACGTTTTTGCCATTCTGGCTACGGAACCCTAAAAAGACGCCACTGAGGTGTTAGTTCACCCGAACGCGGCTGATACCGCTGCACTGTGACAGCATCGTTTAACATGGCTACGGTTGGTGGTAGGTAGTTGTGGTGTTAGTGTAAGATTAAGTGGTTGATAGAAACCATGTTCGCTAGGATTTTGCTAAATCAGACAAAACTTAGCATATTTGATATTTCTTTGAAATAAGAAGCAGTGTTTAGATGATACCACCCAATTAAGCCTCGACCTATTGGCGCTCTCACGTCGTTCCAGTGCCAAAATCTCCCGTGAGGAAAAGGTGCCTTTTATTCATCTACTATATTTTCCGCTTAAATCCTAATTTACAAAAATACGATTAGTATATTTAAAATAATACTTTTGTCATATTTTCGGTTTAAAACATTCAAAAGCTTGTAACGCCTCTTGAAGTGGCACTATAGCTTTTCATGTCCTCTGGCTCCCCTTTTGGGAATTCAAGCGTGAGTGTACGTATGTATAATATGTATATGTCTGGTTACAACTAACATGGGCAACGCGGCAAACCAGTTCCAATACCACTTTCGCTCGCATTTGGCGCCAGTGCTCGAATTCTGGTGCACAAATATCATAACTACGAGTAAACTATGTCAATGGACATGAGATAATCTGTAGCGATTTTATATTACGCAATGGCGAATTTTTTCTTTCAACACGACTTTTAAACCTGCAAGTCGCGGGCTCTTCCCTCGGGTCGTTCCTAAACTAGGCGGCTTCCTGATTTGTCGGTGCGGAGGCGGTATGATATGAGAAAACTGTCAAATATCAGTGTCAACTGTCAGTCAACTCAGTACCACTTTTTACTGTGCCCTTACATTTAAATGAGTGCTTCCTGACTGGCGCGGGATGCGCGGTAGCGGGACGATGCGAAGGCAGTACTGGTCCACTTCTGCGCATAATATTAGTACTGCGTAAATGTAATACTGACAGTATTCCGTCAAGTGGGAATCTTTGCGACGTCAGTAAGTTTACGTCAAAGAAGAAAATGTCACATATCGATGACGCCCCGCCAAGTCAGGAAGTCGCCTAATTCGAAAACTAGAAACGCTAAAAGCGATCATTGCTGGGGGGGGAGGCTGGTTTTCTTTGTGTAGCATTATGTTTTATTTTCTAAGAAAAGACCACCACAGAGCCTTTTTACATAATCTGTAATATCTGGGCGCTCGAGCTTTGCTCGGCGTTTTCCCGTGCATGAGACCTATCTAGATCGATTGCTCGCCCCCGATAATCCCCACATACCAAATTTCATCAAAATCGTTAGAGCCGTTTTCGAGATCCCCGAAATAAATATATATACAAAAAAAATAGGTACATGTTACTGAATGATTGTTGTAATTGTATTGTAATATCTGGGCGACCGAGCCTTGCTCGGCGTTTTCCCGGGCATGAGACCTAGCTAGATCGATTGCTCGTCCCCGAAAACCCTCACATACCAAATTTCATCAAAATCGTTAGAGCCGTTTCCGAGATCCCCGAAATAATGATATAAATAAATATACAAGAATTGCTCGTTTAAAGATATAAGATTTAATAACATGCCAAAGAGCCTGTAGGCCAACTTGCAGAATAAATGTTTGATTTGATTGAACTTTTAGTATACGTACGTAGCTCATTTATTCAATATTTTAGACCTAGGAACTGACTGCGGATGAGAAGACCGTGGAATGGCCCAAAATAAAATTATAAGGTAGTAAGTAGGTAGGTACGTTTCATGAACGATAACGGAGAACAAAAACCATATCTTACAATATTTAAAAGAAATTACAATAGACAAAGTAAAGGGAAAGGTTCTCGATCAAACATAACTCCCAGAGGGATAACATACTTGGAAGTTTCCAATCTAATTTTTTATGCATAACATTGGAGCTCGAAGCATAAAGGGCATATAAAAAATTGTTTTATGTCACACCTGGCCATAAAGTGGCCATTATCGCACGCTCCGCGCGCGAAAAAACCCACTTCCTGGCCAGGGGGTGACATAAAATTTTGTACTTACCACGGGCGATAATAAAGAAAGCCTCAGATCGCATATTTATCGCCCTTGCCTTCGGCTCGGGCGTAAAATACCTGCGATCTGAGACATTCTTTGTTTTATCGCCCTTGGTAAGTAATGTACTATTATGCCACACCTGGCCATAAAGTGGCAATTACCGCACGCTCCGCGCGCGGGAAATCCCACTTCCTGGCCAGGGGGTGACATAAAATTTTGTACTTAACACGGGCGGTAAAAAAGAAAGCCTCAGATCGCATATTTATCGCCCTTGCCTTCGGCTCGGGCGTCAAATACCTGCGATCTGAGACATTCTTTGTTTTACCGCCCTTGTTAAGTAATGTACTATTGTGTGGCTTGCCGGAGGCTTACCTCTTGGCTACAATGGGTCAAGTGGTGGCTTGATCAAGCGCGTTTGTCATTTAATAAAAATAGTACTTTTCTCAGAAATAGTATGAAATGTTCTCGTAACATCGTTGAAGATAGTATCCGAGAGTGGATCATCCTGGACAATTACCAGAAGTGTCCAGGAAATCACTCCTACTGTCCAGGAAGTAAGTATGCAAATCCCATTACATTATCATAAGTTCAGCTGCTGCTGCCCGCGCTGGCGCCTACCTCCCAGCGCGCGCAGCAGCAGCCGGGGGCGCGCGCCCAAACCAAAGCTAGTTCGACCCCACGGTTTTAGAACAAACGAGGTGGAATTGGCAAAAATAGTAGATTGTACAACAAGTGCATAAAATGGGTTTTATAGACGAGTTATACACTCTACTTTTCACGTCGGTTGCGAGAAAATTTACAAATAATTTAATTAAGGTTATGTCATCACATTTACACTCGTGAGGTCGTTAACCAGCGCAAGTGGTTGATCGTGTGGCTGTTGGACCGATTGCCTTGGTCTTCCAGTTCTTCGACGAAGATTTTACTTTGTGCTCTAGAGCATAAAACTGTAATTTAGGCACTGTCTACGAAGCATTAAATTAAACTTTACGAGCAAGAGACGTGAAAATCTTTTTTTTCTGTTATTAATACAACTTGTTTTATTTTTGAAAAAAAATAACACTATACATACCTCGACCGTAAGTGCCATCCTGCCCTCGTATTATATAGCTCGGCCGGCTAACTCATACTCGTCCAGTATGGCTTATTTACTGGCCTCTGCAGTAATGTACTATTTCTCAAACATGCAATGAAATATTGTCTTTACGTTCCTTATAATAGGCTCGGAAGTATCGCTTTTTGGGCGCAACAACTCGAGAGGCCTGTAAAGGGATTTCATACTGCTTGTCAGGCCTAGGCCTGTAAAGTAATTTTTTTTTGTTTCGACAACAGCCTACGAGAATACAGCTGGCTGGTTTGACAAAAAGCAGGTTTTGTTTTTAAAGGTTGCTAGACTAAAATGTCGGCAGTAAGGGCTGTTACACACGAACTGAAATAAAATCTAAATCTCTATGTTTTGCGAAATGAATCCGATAGGTTATGATTCTTGTGAATATTGTCCATAATTATGCAAAACCAGAAATCCAAAGATTTTTTTTTAACGATACAAACCAATTTAGTCACCTTATAACTGCTTCTTTTTAGTTTCAGTTCGTGTATAATATCCTTAATTAGTACTACTCGAACGATGCACTACATGTGTGTCATAGATAATTAAAAAACTTTTTGGTGGGAAAATTGAAAATATTATATTACATTTCGAATTCATTGTTTGTTATGATTTTGCAAATTTCATTGAAAATAAGTACTGAAAATGAGTTCTTCAGACGAAAATACCGGCGATGAAATGGTTTTTGACTGTACCCCGCCAGAATTACGAGCGGAGGCGGCAGTGGCGGATTTACCCCAAGGCTGAGTAGGCTGAAGCCTAGGGCGGCAGATTTTAGGGGGCGGCAAATTTTGGCGAAAAAAAAAGCTACTTTTTTGCCCCATACGCGGGGCGCAAGCACCCCGCCGGATTCTTTGGGTTGATCTTGGGTTGCCCTTAAGTTGACTTTGGACTTCTATGTCGTATCTGGTCGTATCTTAGGAGGGAGAGGGAATATAGGTATGGGAGAGAAGGAGGAGGGAGTCTGAGATTAGGACGAGTGTCCGTGTGGCCTCGCCCGTCCGGCCGCAAGCTTCGAGCCTTCGGCTTCGCGTGGTATTGCCGCTCACCTTCGGGCCTTGAGTTTCAAGTTCGCTTGTAACAATGACAGGGATAGTGAGTGTCCGCCTGGGCTCGCCCTTCGGGCCGCAAGCGGCCCTCAGGCTCGCATGGAGAGCGCGCTCTGATGGGACGCTTCGGGCCTTCGGCCTTCAGCAGAGCCGGATCTAGGAGGGAGGGCAAGCCGGGGCCCATGCCCCGGGCGGCAAGTTTAGGGGGCGGCAAATTTAGAGGCGGCAGGGGGGCGGCAAATTCGAACTTCTTGACAGGCCAAAATACGTCTTGACAGGACAAAAAAATCCGCGCTCGTGTTTTTTATGACTTGATGCATATGATTTGTTATATTTCTCGATTTGCTACGAGTTGATGCCTATGAAGTATTTTCCGCATCTGCATTATAATGTTAGAAAATTTTCGCGCTCGCTGCGCTCGCGTTTTCTTCTAGATTTGTTATGTTTTGATGCGTATGAAGTTTTTTCCGCATCTGCATTATGATGTTCGAAAATTTTCGCGCTCGCTTCGCTCGCGTTTTCATGTAGACGGGGTCGCATTTGGTAATTTTTGTCACTTCTCTAAAAATTTGTAGATCCGGCGCTGGCCTTCAGGTTAGCTTGTAAGATACATCGGGCATATGAATACACTTCCTCCCGCCTTCGGCCTCTCAAAATTTACTTGGGGAGGAGAGTTGGCATAGCCTCTCGAGTGGAGGCTCCCCGAGCCTTCGGCCTGCGGCCTCGCAGCTCGCGGCCTGAAGCTCGCCCTCGCAAAAATTACTCGAAAATTGTTTTGTTTCTTTTCTGACGGCCGCCGTTTTGGATACTTTAAATTTTTTTTATTATCATAGGACCCATATCTCATGCCAACATTTAGCTCTCTGCGACCATTTACAATTTAGTTTTTCAAAAAACAGTCGTTTTTTACGACGAAAAAGTCGAAGTTTTTTACGAAGAAAAGATAGGTTTGTGAACTAGGGTATTGAATTGCGGAGGTCAGCAGGGGCGGCAAAATTTGAATAGCCTAGGGGCGGCAAATACGTAAATCCGCCACTGGGAGGCGGAATTAGCCATGAATAACTTGCTCCCACCGAAATCCAAAGAGCGGTACATGACCGCTTATGATAACTTCATGAGCTGGAAATTAGAAAAAAAGGCAGTAAACTTCTCAGAAAATGTGCATTAAGTAAGCATCTTTCAAGACGAAGTCCATCCATTGATTTAATGAAATGTATCCCAGTATCTTTTTGATTGACCTGCCTGTAGTGTTTGAAGTGAATTTTAGTATATAGTCAGGCAGTTTTAATTGTAGTCTGACAGGATCGTACTTGATCTATTCTATTTATTTGAGTTATAATGAATAAAAATGTACTACAAAAATAAAGGTTGGATTCAATCTAAACACTCTAAACAGGTAAAACACAGGTAAAATATCTAACTTCTAAGTAAGCTGTCAGTGGTGCCATGTCAAAATTGTTTTTTTTTTTTTAAATGTATTTGACACTTGTGGCCTGGATACTTATCATTATCACAATTGACATTTCAGTGTGTTCCAATAGTATCGTTCAGAAACAATGCATTGTAAATAAAAAAAATCGTTACCGTTTGCACGTGAAATTCGCTTATTTACTTGTATTTATGTGTCTATTTGTTTTTTGTGTGTTACTTGTTTTTTGTCTTTTGTGATTAATAAAATCTTATTCTTTGGAGCATTTCTTTTATTTCATTGTATGTTTGAGAAAAGCACTATACATGCCTCGTCGTGAAAACGGATTCCCGGCCTCGTATCACTATCCGTATATACCCACTTGGCCGGAAATCCTCATTTTCCCGGCCTCTGATGTAATGTACTATTACTTACCGAGGGTAGTAAAAGAAAGAATCGCATGTCTCAGATCGCTGGTGGTTTGATGCCCGAGCCGAAGGCAAGGGGATAAATATGCGATCTGAGGCTTTCTTTATTACCACCCGTGGTAGAAGTGCGATTTAAGCGCGTATCGTGCGGTAATTGCCAATTTATGGCCAGGTATAACATTAAAAAACTTTCGATTTACTTTCTCTAAATACTGAGCAGTTTAATATTTAGTCGTGTTAAGCAATGTACTTAAATGTGTACAAGGAATGCTTTAAATGGCGTCTCCTTTTAAATGTGAACCGTGAATGGACTGACGCAATTCCGCCGCGGAGTAAGTTTACTAGGGCAGCAAGCTGAGACACCGACATAGTTTACATTCTACTACGGCGTGTAGTGCGAACTATATTAATTGACTGAGTGAGCGAAGTGTCTCCGATTTAGCGTAGAAAAAATGCTTTCGTATGTCCGGATGTCCAGCTGTTCTCCTCTATAGTTCGCATTTCTCAAACGATTATCGTAAAATTTTGTGAGCAGGTTCGATAATTACACGGGTTTTTGTAGAAACAGTTTTTGGAAACACTTCATAAAAAAGGCTGAGAGCCATGGAGGTTGAAAATGTATAGCCTATGACACACTATGAAAATCATCGGTAGGTAACACGCGGCGTTGACGCGCTGCACGGTGATAGCGCGGCCGTGCGCGGCCATTAGCCAAGCCCTTTCGCCACCGCTGCCACTACGGTATGACTATTACGGTCTGTCAGCGGCCAGCGGGCAGACGCCACCACAGGCCGCAATAGTCAGAGTCCACGACACTTTAAACCTAATTCGAAACACCATTGTATTGCACCCTTAAAAAGTGTCACTAGCGAACTTCTACAGCTCACAGAGCCACTAATTTCACGCGCTTACCTTAGGGTACTTGATGGAATGATGCCACGTGTACTGATAGTCCAAAGAACCTGGCACACCGTAATGAGGTACACGCATGACGCGTACATTCGTGTCGTCAAACGTGACGTATGCCAAGTGTTCGCCGTCAGCCGAGAACCACATGGCGTTGTTAGAGCCAAACACCTCCTCTGGAATCGATAGTTTTTCTTTTAATTATGATATGTATGTTAATGAGATGTAGCCGAATGTTAAGGTAGCCGCGACTTACTATCAGGTTAATGCATTCACTGCCACCCTCTTTTCCTGGACATTCGGCAGGTGCCGCACTTTGCTGTGTGCCCCAAACGCACATGTGGGTTCAACCGACTATTCTAAGTCTAAGGCACTAAGGCAGATGGTGAAAGTGACTAAATATTATGAACGCATCTATGCGTCCAAGGCACTGGGTGAAAATAACGTAAACGCATACATGCGTTGGCAGTGAATGCGTTAAAAAATATATATAGTACGAAATACCATTAGGTACTTAATGGGTAACGGAGTAGGTTTTCGGTGAAGCAAAACGTGAGGAAACCGGTCTTATCCCAACAAGGACTAGTTTCGTAATTGACATCTCTTGTCTTATGGTACTTTTATCTAATGAGCGCGGGTTAGACATTGTTGTAGTTGTGACGCATACGAACACATAGACATCGTGAACTCATAGTTCCTAGGTACGCTGACGCACACATAGACAACGTGCATGTATAGCTCAACACACAACCATGGCCCACCAGCGCTCGTGAGATAAAAGTACTCTAACCTTAACCGTGTCCCGTCTAAGATGACGTCAAAAAAAATGTCACAAATCGATCCCGCCCCGCCAAGTCAGGAAGTCGCCTTACACAGTCACGACAGCGCAGACAATGGCTTCCAGCTTGACACTAGTTGTATTGTTGTAATTAAACTCAAATGGCGTTGATGACGTAAGTAGGGGGTAAAAAAAGTAGCAGTGGTCGTAAGATCATTTAGAATTTCAAAATTCACGTACCTTCATAAACCCAGTCAGGGATCCCGTTGTAAATGACATTGACCTGTCCATTTGTAGTGATCTGCACTGGTTCTTCAGTCAAGTTAGCCTGGTAGTATATATTGTTGGTGTAGACGAAGGCTAAGGTAGTGCCGGAAGGTCCCCACACGAAGTTCTGCAGGGTACCGTCGGAGGTTTCGGAGATCGGGGCGGCCAGAATGTCTTTGGTCTCCCCTGAGGTAATGTCGAAGGCGGTGTATCTGGCCCGGAAACTGTATCTGTATTCCTGTAAATTTATAATAATAATAAATAACCTTTATTTTATTTATTTATTTTATTTTATTTATTAGGATCACCAACAGCACACCAGCTTTATCTACACACATATCATATATCCTCTAAAATGCGTTCAGAAACCGTAGGCAATTGATGGTGAAATGAAAATATCGCCCGGACCCAAAGGTTGTCTGCAAGAGATCGCTTTAAAGCGAAAAGACCGACAGAAATTTCAACAACAAAAACAATTATTGTTATTGTTGTTGAAATCTCTAGAGAAATGTACCTACAGTGTGGACTACAGGCACTTTGGGGTAATTCAGACAAAATCGATAAAACAAATTGTGGTTATTATGTTCCCATGTAAGTGCCCCCCCCCCCCATTGGGATGCGTGGAGTCTCATGAATAGAACATTTCAGTTGAGTACACATTTCATTTCCTTGTTTGCGAAAAGTGGCTCAGCTCACTTGAATAAACAAAGGCGTTGTTTACTCTGCCTAAACATTTACTGATAGAAATTGGTTCAATTTCAACCTATTTTTTTGAATCAGGATCTTTGTACAAGAAATGAAGGCCTCATTGATAGTGAGATACAATTGCCGGTGACAGCACGGGAGCGTTCAGTTAATAACCACTCAAAGCGGTCACCCATCCAAGAGTTGACCTGGGCCAACGTTGCTTAGATAAGCTTGTATACCGCAAGCGGTACGCGGGAGCCGCTGAGCCACGAGCTTTCCGTTCATGTTGGGATTAGACCCGTTTCAACACGATATTTTCACCGAAAAACCTCTGTTAAATATCAGATGATATTTCGAACATAAGTTTTTCGAAAAACCCAGTGGTATATATATATCGAGCCGAGGTTTGAACTCACGACCTCCAAATATAAAGTCTCGTGCTTAGCATTCCGCTGCAGTGGATATTTGTGGGGGTCGAATTTACACCACGTCCGTAGTGAGTACCCACCGCTATCCTACACCTGACCCCTGGGTGATGCTAAAAGTGCAACAAACTAGCAACCGTACTGTCTTCTCGAAAATCTCACGGTTCAAAATAATTGCCATAGGATAAAATAATAACAGTGGATCTCTGATCAATTTTAATTAAAACCATTTTCGCAGTATCGGCAGCGAAGCACTTATAAGATTGACGACAACTAATTGAGTTTTCGCTGGAAAATAAAGTGCAGTTCTCGAGGCAAGGGCGTGACCTAGATAGTAAATTGTGTTCTATCGTTCTTAAATCACGTTTCCCGGGTTGTATTGTAACATGTCGAGACATTGTTGAGGTCAGATCGTGTCCTCTATATACAATTCAAATGCTTTCTCTTTATTGTACAGTCAGCCCATGAAAATGTTGAGCATACTTAGAACCTTGTCATATCGAAATCTAAGAAATATTTAGACTGAAACGTCATAAAATTTTAAACCCCTTCAATTTGACAAAGTACTAAAGTGCTCAACATTTTCGTTGGCCCACTGTACATCTAAAAAAATACAATACCAGTTCAGAACATAGCATTGTGAGATATAAGCAGAGGTGAACAAGAAGTAATTTTATCGGTAAAGAGCGATCGTCCATATGTTACGGTAATCATACCGTGTAGTGAGACTAGTGAGGTGACAATATTATCCTGTAATGTCTTAAGGAAATGAATAATTATAGGCGAAAATGACCCTTAAAATTCTAAACTTAAAAACAAACGGGGTAGTGTATAAAACATTCAAACACAAAATATTATTTTAGTAACCTAGAAAAAAAGAGCGAAAGGAAACTTACTGGTATGGCGCCATGTGCTAACACCACCTGAGATCCGTCCGGGGATAGTTCAGTGAAGCGCGAAGATTGTTGAAGGATCTGCAAATAATCCAAAAGTCATCATCATCATAATTATAATCATCAATTAATGTTTTCAAATTAGCGGCCGTTCGGAAGTCGAATTTATACACAAACGAACAACACGTAGTATATACAAAAAAGACACAGAATATTATACAAAACTATTTACACGAAATAGTTACAAAAGTGCGTAAATAGAGCGCGAGCGCATATCGGCTATTGACACAACAATTATGTACTATCGAACCAACTGAATCATGACCCACCGTGGAACCTTGTCACAGAAAGTGTCATAACGATTTTCCATGACAAGCAGAACGATGTCACTATGACATCTTCTGTAACAAGGTTCCACGGTGGGTCACGATTCAGTTGGTTCGATAGTACAAGAAGAGAGAAAAATCAATGCCTAAAACAAACAAAACACTCGCGCTGATCGCGGCGGTCGCGCCAACCGGCCAGCCAGCACGTGTGCATCAAAGAGGTTGCGTTACCCTAGAGACGCCACAGAGATGACGAAGAGAAACATGACAGATCGACGAAGTCCAAAAAGACCTCTGCCAGCTTCAAACGACCTACTCCGATTGGCGACAAGCTGCCCAGGGTAGTGGCGTGTCTTAGTTTCGGAGGCCAAGATCCACTTCGGATCGCTGAGCCAGCGCAGTAAGTAAGTATTCAAAATAGCGGGTTGAAATGTGTGAGTGAATAGGTATTTTCTGTGTGAGCACGCTTCACCATCGGCCTCATCTTTGCCCCTTGCCCTGGCTCGATGCTGACCAAGAGCAATCCAATTTTTAATAAAAAAAATAAAGTATGTAAAAGTAGCTAACAAGGGTTGAAATCAATTCGGTTTAAAAGAACTTTAGTAGGTACCTACTTTTAAATTTTTGAGATATATATGTATTTTCGGTAGGTACCTTCCACAAATTGAATCTGGGGATCGATTATATACGTTTCACATCCCAATTTAGTATCATTATAATTTTATTATGGCCCAAGAAATCCATTGATAATATCAAGTGCAAAACGTGAGTCAGTCATCGACCCTATTCCATTTCATTAAGTATTTCTGTTGGAAAGGAAAAGGTCGCTGAACGTGATTTCTTACGGATTACTCCGTTAATTAAGTAGATAATCTGTTTTGAGGTTCAGTGGACCCTTGGGGCCTTGTAGCCATCTTAATCACGGCAAGTTTCTTCCTAAGAGACAAGCTAAAACCTATCTATGTGAAGGTATACCACTGGTGTATTCTGTTGACATGTAAATTGGCTTTACAAATAAATGAGTATGAGTATGAGCATATACTAACTAAATTAATGTCGGTGATGTCGGTAAGTTAGAAAAAAAATGTAATGAGTTACCAAAATTGTAAGTATGTCACATTTGGTGTAACGGAGCATCATAAAACTGTTGAAAGGAGTATCGTGCAGATAATTTGTTAATGTGCCCACGATACTTACTAAACAATAACTTGAGTATGAACGTGTGGTCCTTTGAACCAGATTTTTTGGAGCATTAATACTATACTTGTTCACAAATCGAGTCGTACTCATCTATCACCTCACCACTTTTATATATGGAAACTGTCAAAAAGTGACAAATGACAGTTTCCATGGAAAACCGGGTGAATTGTAAGGTAACAGGTGAGGACGGTGCTTAGTAAATCGCATAGCAAACACGGTTCGTACGGACCAAGGTTGCCTGTCGAAGGGTTTCTCTATACAAATATTAGTCGCAGCGAACTCGCTGCGTGATCGCATTCATACAAAATTTGCTCCCAACTCTCAAGTTTAGTGTGATAAGGCCCTAAAGAGTCTCTGCAATGTAAACTCAACTAAAATATTAAGTAAAACTTATTTTATAAAAACATACCTGTGAAGTATTAGAGATCAAGATTGTTGTACTGTCGGTGTCTAAGTCATACAACACCAGATCCCCATTTTCGTTGCGGAACAAAATGTCACTTCCTGCAAACAATAATAAAGCAATTAAGAGGTAAATTACTTACGGTTTACTAGTACATCGTGATTCATTGCATTGCATACTTTATCATAAGGAAAATATGACAGGTAATCCCCTGAGAAAAAGCCAGAGACCTAATTTAAAGGCGGTATTTAAGATTCAACTTAACCCAATCGAGAATAGCAACTACTAGAAAATCGTTGGTAGTAGCAAGACTCATATATTATGATCAATGGATTATGCCCTTTAAATTTGAATAAACAATACGAGTTTTTACAATGCCACTGCAAGTATGTATGTTTTTATATAATTGCACTAAAATCAATGGAAGTTTAAAATAATACAAGCTACTTACAATAAAATAAATAAATATTTGTGGACAATCTTACACAAATCAACCTAGTCCCAAACATACACATAATGTCGTTTGTGTTTCTGATGTTTGAATTAGAATTCTTTAGGTGGAGTTAATATTAGATAATTATAGGGCTTTTCAAAGAGATTTGCCTAACTAATCTTAAAATATTTCTTTAACAATCAATTATATTAATTAATATTAAAAAAAGATATGGTCCGCGGGAATGTTTACGAAGTTCTTCCATGACCATAACCATCTTAAAGTTTTATAGAAGTCTACATTTTTACTAACAACATAAAAAGGCAAAACTTGTACGTTTATATGTTACGGATCGCAACCGAAACTACTCAACCGGTACCAAAACTAATAATTTTAATTTTACCTTTACTGACTCATGCTTATGGGAAAAGCTTGTTATTTGAAACAAAACAATTAGAAAAAATGCATAAATAAATTGACATACCTGACACCCAAGATCCATTAAAAGAAGGCGAAGCGAACACACCACTAATGACATCTTCAAGATCAATAGGCACTGTGTCTATCTCAGGCGGCTCAGTTGGTTCTGGAGTCGTCTCAACTGGTGGTGGTGCTGCCGTCGGTGCAACGGTCGAAGGGACCGTAGGTGGTACAGTCACGGGTGTACTTGGGCCTTCGGTGGTCGGTGGTCCGATTGGAGAGGACTCTCCACCCTCGTTCCCTGATAGAACAACGACTAGGGTGATGACCACGGCAATAACGGCAACCATAGCTACGAAGCCGATGAGGTAGGTGACTTTCTTCTTTTTAGCTGTAGCTACCAGGACCTGGGAATTCGAAATATTACATTACTTCCTGTTTAAAGAGTTAAGCAAAAAGTTAAGAGAATCAACTGGTGACCGAAGAACTGGCAGCTTCCTCGCACAACGCATTAGTATTGCAATACAGCGAGGAAATGCTGCCAGCATCTTCGGTACCATGCAACGGGGGCCCAATTTTTTACATATGTTTTAGTTTAGTTGAGTTTATTTAGATATAGATATTTAATTTAGTTTTATTTCTAGGTCTAGTTTTAGTTGTTTATTTTTGTTGTATCTATTTTGTAGTTTTATCCAATAATAAAGTTTAAAGTTTTACGTTTAAGAGGTTTGAAGTGGGGTTTAGGTTTGAAGAGGAAGTGGGGTTTAGGTCACGTCTTGAGTGACAAAAAATGTGCGTTTTACATTAACGTTCAGGCAGGTACGTATTTAAATAAAAATGCTCATTATAAGCAGCTTCACTCAGACAGTTCGGAAGGGTAGTGGGAGACTGGGACCCGTTACCCGTCTGCTAACCTTTGGCGTCTCTTGCACCTTTCCCGTCATATGTGCCTGTTAGAGTTAGAAGGTAAACCAGGACATTTTGTGCAAGTGAAAATTATTTGGCTTCACCGGAATTTGAACTACACAATCGATTTTGTACCGGTACTGCATATCCTAATCTGAGCGCGCACTGGAAATCAGGGCAGTTCATAAATGTCAATCTATAATAAGTCTTACCAGTACGAATTAAAGTACAATTTGAGGGTCCACATATGAGTTTTATATCACTGGATAAGGGTTAGACCAACTGAGCTGCCGTGAAAGCGACGACTTTTTCAATCACTTAAACATTATTATAATACTTTGTAACTTCGTATTTTTAATTAAAACTGCATGTTGTAAAAGGTACTAGACTACAGCGCGCGAGTGACTAGAATAAGAACAAACACTTTACTGAATCACTTGTGTCTTGATTCGGTTATTACCCGCTTGTATTTTCAGGGTTATCACGTAAAGGTTATCTCGCGTACGCGAAACCGGTTTGTAAAATGAGATCAATACACAATTACACGCTTAGTGCTTTGAAATAAATGTCAGATTTGAGTGCAGATTTAGTTGCAAAATGTACTCCATTTAGTTCCTGTTAAGCATACGCTTTGGAAATAAAAGTGGTCTTAAGTTACATCATATTAAGAGTCAATGATCTTACAAGAGCAATGAGTGCAGTTAACAGCAAAAACATCTAAGCGGGCTATGTGTCAAAAATATATCAACACGTCTTTAATGTCAAGGGCGTAAGAATGTACTAATTTTTATGCGTGTTTCTGTTACTACTCAGATATACAATATTGATGGCCGTATCAGTACTTGTGTAGATGCAGTCAAATGATAAACTCGCAAACAACGACTCGCTCTAACGGATTTTTATAAAACCCTACCAAATTGGGGTATGGCAGAGTGGAATGTCATTTCGCTAATATTTGGAGTCTGAGGAAAAACCTCCAATTTATAGAAGACCGCAGCCATATAGCACCACTACTGGCTCCTGGTGGTGAGTTGGTGAGTAATGCCGCCAGTGCTCAGCAGGCACCAGCACGACGAATCCTCAAATCAATAAAAATTCGGCAAGGCGCATGTCAACATTTGTTGCATATTTTCTGTCATTACTCGTATACGTTAACGGGAATTAATCGAGTACAATTTTTTTTTTATATTTATGGACAATCTTACACAAATCAACCTAGTCCCAAACTTAGCAAAGCTTGTACTACGGGTACTAAGCGACGATGAATATACTTATATGGATAAATAGATACTTAAATACATAGAAAACATCCAAGACCCAAAAACAAATATTCCTGCTCATCACACAAATAAATGCCCCGGCCGGGATTCGAACCCGGGACCTCCAGCTTCGTAGGCAGGGTCACTACCAACTAAGCTAAAGCGGTCGTCAAAAATTCGTCAAAAACAATAAAATTATATGTACCTTTTTGAGGTCTCCCGACTCTTCAGTCTGCTCGCGACTATGGCTGTGTTACAAGCATTCGAAACGTCGATCTCGAAGAGGTAAGTATAATTTTATTATCATTTAGCGAATTGTAACCGTAACTGAAAGGATACTCAAGTGTGTTCGCAACTGAGAGAGTGCCATTCATTGGCTCGTCGCGAGCCGTTCGCGAACGATTCGCGAACCACGTACGGTTACTGCCGTTCGGTTACAGTTACTGCTCGCTAGTGTGTACCCCCGTGTGTGTTTTATTATTCCTTTTTTATTCAATTTACCTGGTCGCTGGTGCCCATCTCCATCGTAGAGTTACTGTTTTCTTGAGCCATGGTGAGCTCTTCTTCTCACCTGAAATAAAATAAAAAATACATAAAAAAATATTTGTGGGCAATCTTACACAAATCAACCTAGTCCCAAACTAAGCAAATCTTATACTGTGGGTACTAAGCGACGATATACATTCTTATATAGATAAATAGATACTTAAACACATAGAAAACATCCAAATAAAAAAACAAATCAAGTAAAAACATCACACTGCTCAACACCGCTGCTCAAGATACTGGCCAAGAGCAATCTCATTTAAAAAAAAACCGGCCAAGTGCGTGTCGGGCCACGCGCAAGGTAGGGTTCCGTAGTCGTCCACCCGTTAAGTACATTTCTGAAGCACAACTATTACTCGTTAACTAGTAATGTCTACGTAGCTGTGATAGTTTTTCTTTTAAATTCATCGTATAAACTACTACCATGATTTTTTTCACATGCCTAGTAGCCACCGTTTAACTGGCAGACACACTTGACCATAACAAAAATTATCACTTCAAATCTTAATATCACGCTAACCAATTCTTTAATCAAAAAATGCTTTTAGAAATCTTATAATATTTTTAAAGGAGCTATCCAACGATACCCGACACGATCGGGTTTGGCAGAAAAAAAAATTGCACCACCACCTTACATGTAGGGGAGGTAACCTAAAAAAAATTGTTTTAAGATTTTATTCCACCGTTTTGTCGGCGTCATTGATATGTATACTCATGCCAAATTACAGCTTTCTAGTACTAACGGTTACTGAGAAAAACGGGGGTCGGACGGACGGACGGACGGATGGACATGGCGAAACTATAACTGTTTACTACGGAACCCTAAAAATCGGCATTAACTTGATTTGTTATAACTTTCAGCATCGTTCATTAATTAGGAACGTGTCAATTCCAATAGCCGGTGTCAAAGACTACGACAATAAAATTAGTAGGTAATGCAAATTACTTTACAACGAAAAGGTGTAAAAACCGACTTTAAAATTAGATATAACCTACCTAAGTTGCAATTGTAATTTATATTATCATTTATACGCAAATACAATTTCACATAGAAGGATTTCGCTATCAACAGGTTGTAAAGTTATCGACACATTTTGGCATGATTATAACTTAGTATTATGGTAATAGCCTTCATTCTTTCCTACTTTAATGTATGGTAGTGTAGTGAGTAGTGGTAGTTAGTTAAGATAATTGAGTAGGTATAATAAGCGAATTTATTTCTAAATGGCCACAACTACATTGAAGTGGAAAACTCCCGTCTCAGACATATTTAAATATAATAGTAGTTTATGCAACTGGTACATAATGAGGGGCATTAAAACACGAGTGTGTTTTATAAAACGAGCCGAATGCGAGTTTCATAATAAGGTCACACGAGTGTTTTAATGCCTAATTATGTACAGTTGCATACATTACTTTATCTACACACATATTATAACTACTCTAAGATGGGTTCAGAAACCGTAGTAAATAAATACAATAATTGTGTTAATACAACCTTTTTTGCACGGTTGCGGAAATATCGAAATCAGAACTGGCAACCGATACCTGAATGTTATTTTAAAAAGTAAAGAGTCCCTATTCTGATGTGATCATGTCGTTCTAGCTCACATTTCGTGCGATATATACTAAAAAAACATCGAGCTGACATTTCGCATCGACTGAATTTGAATTTTCAGTGATACTAGAATAGGGACATGTCAACTATGACATTTTAATTTTGACAGTTTTGTTTGACGTTTAATATTTTAACATCATATATGACATTAAAATGAAAATTAAATTACTGCTGTAGCCTTAGCCACAGATAAGAAAATTTTCTACGGTTTCCGAACGCATATTAGAGGATTTATGATATGTGTGTAGATAAAACAAATTATAATACAATTTACTAACTTTATGACACCAATTCTTTTCGCCGATAACCGATAGATATAGGATGATATGCATAGATTAAAATAAGACCTACACTATTGATAGCGATAAAATTCTAAACATATTTATCAGGTGAAGGGGAATGTATCTCTCGAAATGTCGTCTCCCTTACTCTATAATATCAGAACGATATGCTGTGCTCTTCGCTCACGCAGGAAAACTTTTTGTCAAAAGGGATCGTTTCAAAAAACATTTTATGACTTGGCGAGTTCACACTTATTAAGTTGCCATAAACAATAACCGTCATATTGGTATGCGAAATATCAAGTCAAACTGACCTCTTGTTTTACGATTGTGGATTTCTATTGCATTTTTCAATATCTCCTGCCTTGATTGCTTTTCTAATCTTTCGTAATACATTTTCCCGTTGGAAATATAAGAGGGATTTGCGGGAGAAAAATCGGTTTTTCTAAGCACTCGATTGGCTTTCCTTATCTCGTCGGGAATGGAAGTTTGTTTTTTCTTCTGCTTTAGGATACAACTGAAGCGTGAATCTTTTGCAGGATTATAAGCGTGGCTATGGGGAAAAGGGGTGCAAATTATTATGAAATATATGGGACTTGTACCCTTCTTTCACAAAATATAGCCAACATTTGGTAAATAAAAACAGCTTGCTAAAACAAACGGTGAAAGCGATTGTAGGTAAAAATTAAAGTCCAGCCCCTTGTATATAGCTGTGGCGTGTTTGAATTTGAATAGATATTAGAGAACTTTTATCTGAGAACTTTTATAGTGAGCGCTCGTGGCCCAGCGGCGCCTGCGTACCCCTTGCGGTATCTAAGGTTAAGCAACGTGGGCAGCGGTCAGGACTTGGATGGGTGACCGCTTTGAGTGGTCCCGTGCTTTGGAAAGCACGTTAAGCCGTTGATCCCGGTTGCTGTCTACGGCAGCAGTCGTTAAGCCAAGTTGGAGGCCTTCGGGCGGCTTGAGAACTTCTAACAGTCAAGTTGCCCACTCACTTGACAAAGCCTAATCCCAATAAGGTCTAGTTTCCCCTCGGGGTTGGAAGGTCAGATGGCAGTCGCTTTCGTAAAAACTAGTGCCTACGCCAAATCTTGGGATTAGGTAGCGGACCCCAGGCATCCTTCAGGATGCAACTGTACTGGGATAACGCTAGGAGGATGGATGATTATAGAGAACTTTTATCTCACGAGCGCGGGTTAGGCATGGTTGTAGTTGTGACACGCACGACCACACAAACAATATAAACTCGTAGCTCATACGCTGACTCACACATAGACAATGTGCATGTATAGCTCAACACATAACCATGACTCGCCCGCGCTCGTGAGATAATAGTAGATTATACACCAAGGGGATAAAACACTGTTTTATGTCACGGGTGCGATATTGAATCCCGAACGTAACGAAGGACTCCAAATTTTACTCCCGAGCGGAGCGAGGGAGTAATGACTTAATTCCTGAGCGAAGCGAGGGAATTAAGACTGAGTCCTGAGTGTAGTGAGGGATTTAAGCGCTCCCAAGACAAAAACAGCTTTATCCCCGAGGAGTATACTCTACTTTTCTCACCTCTTGCGAGGCAATAAAAAAACCAAGGCTACTAAAAACATAATTAAATCAGTCAATCGCAGCAAATTTTAGTATCTATTTTAATACAATCTGTTTTACTCCATATAATTAAGCGTCTATAACTCACGTGGATCTTGTTTTTGGTATTTAATACCTAGTAGTAAGTAGTAGTATAGTAAGTAAGTACATCGACGACGATTTATTTGTGTGGTGAGCACAAGTATTTTGTTCCTGAATCTTAGATGTTTTCTATGTATTTTAAGTATATATTTATCTTTATAGGTATATGTATATCGTTGACTAGTACCCATAGTACAAGCTTTGATTAGTTTGGGACTAGGTAGATTTGTGTAAGACTGTCCACAAATATGTAAGTATATGTATTTATTTACATTGCTGCAACTGCTGCGAAGGGAGGAAGGCCAGCCCTAGCTACGTCCGAGGCACGGATATAACATAGTGATTTTATTTTAAAATGTAATAAAATATGAGAATAATGCATAAGAAAACTCCAAAATGTAATTCTACAAATATTCAATACTAAAACCACGCGCCTGACGCGCTACAGGCGGCGGCCGACGACGCAGTCTTTTGTTTCGAACACGACGTTCCAAACAAAACACGGAGCTGGTGTGCCGCCTCCTCGCCGCTTAGTGGACTTCACGACATTAGACTTTAATGACAGAACTATAAGAACTATGAAAAGTGAAATCACATTATTACCCGGCGGGTTATAATGAGATTCAGTACGATATTACTACCCGGCTTAAGCCAAGGGTTATAATGATTTGCTTTCGGTAAGGTTTGCATGATATATAATTGGGCATTGACGAGCAGGTGGTGTGAAAAAGTACTTTACTTAGATATTTAAAACTTTGTGACACAAACAAAACAAGTGCCTATTCCAACAGACCACTACTACATGCAAGAGGGGCTTTACTGAAGTTTTACCTGCCTATATAATTACCTTGTTTGAATTAATAATTAGATATATTGTTATATTCATTTAAAAAGAATTGTTTTTTTACCAAATCCGACCGCCATTAGGGGATTCTTCTATTCGCTCAACCACGCCCCCGTGAAATATGCTTATGTTTTTCGCTCACGGCGAAACGGGATGCAACACTCTTCGGGAACGGCTTTTTTAGACAAATCTCGATAAGTATCTGACTGTATGCAGTTTTACCTCCTCCTCCTCCTCCTCCTCTCGACGACCTCTTTAGCTTAGTTGGTAGTGACCCTGCCTGCGAAGCTAGAGGTCCCGGGTTCGAGTCCCGGCCGGGGCATTTATTTGTGTGATGAGCACGAATATTTGTTCTTGGGTCTTGGATGTTTTCTATGTATTTAAGTATTTATTTATCTATATAAGTATGTATATCGTCGCTTAGTACCCATAGTACAAACTTTGCTTAGTTTGGGACTAGGTTGATTTGTGTAAGATTGTCCACAAATATTCATTATTATTATTATTATTTTTTATTATTAAATTTCCTCTTGACAGAGCTTAGATGAGTAAAACTGCCACCAATATTAACTTAACCATGACTTTCAATAATGCGTTGTTTTAGTAAAAAAAGGAAACCCAACTTTGAATTTTTTAGTATCAATAAAATTGTCAGATTCATATATCTGAATACCAATCCCTATTATTTCCTCGTCCGGGCAAAAAAAAATGAAGCGTTCTTTCTGATCTACAATAGGTAAATTCAATTTACTTTCTTATTCTTGAAACTTGTCTAAACACGAAAATAGGTTACCGTGCTATTCTAGACTACAACGTTCGACCTAGATCTTTCAAAACCTTCTCAAAACTACTATGAGCTGTTCAAATATTAAAGACCACATCACTGGAGTACGGGCTGTGAAGGGCTAATAGAAAATGCATGAAATTACTGAAGTTAGGGCCCGTGCCAAACTGCGGTGAATATAATAGGTTAGGCAGATTGACCCAACGCTTTATCTGGGAGGACCCTCTCCCAGCGAAAAAAAAACAAAACAAAACATTCTTTTGTTATCCGGCACATTTCATATTTTTAACTACTTTATTTTATGAACTAGTTAGAAAATAGGTAAAAATTTAAGCCACCCGTATTTTTTCTTTTTCAATTTAACTCATTATTTCATACAAAAAAAAACACGTTGAAAAGTAGGTCATTCCAAAAGGGCGTAAGTAAAATATGACGTCATCTTCCCAACAAGAATCCAGAGCCACTTCAGAACAGCGATTGTCTGTACTCTGTACTAAGGTCTCCCTGAATACAGCGAGGAAGATGACGTTAACTTTCGGTTTACAGTAATTTGCGATTTTTTCCAAAATTAACGGAGAAAAAAAATTTTTTTTGTGTACTTCACACGTTTTTACCGAAATGGTTTTCGAATTAAGACTTTTGGAAATTATGAAATATTGTCAATTGTCATACGAAAAATAATAATAAGGTAAACGTCTCTGTGCTCGACAGTCAAGTCACCCAATACATGGCACTTTTAATCTTATATCATAGTGACAGAGGTGAAAGTTAGGTGTTATCTATCGAGCATTAAAGTCAAGCATTGAGTATGTTACCTTATAATATGCAATTTATGTTACCTAAGAATGATAATATATACACATAAATAAGCTGATAAGGTTGTTGCTACTAAGTTTAAAACGAAAATGTGAAATATTCTCATAAATTCTCATGTCGGAAGCATTCGCCCGTAAGTTATTCCGTCGTCTTTCCTTCCTATCGCTATCCAACTTCAGCAGCTATTTTAGGTCAATAGAAATAGTCAAGTTGTAAACTGTAGGGTTGACGATATTAAAAAGACCGCCGGTCATTCCTGGATGAGACTTCTCATCCAGGAATGACCCGCGGTCTTTTGCAGGACTTCTCATCCAGGAATGACCGACTAGGGACTAGTATTTATTAATCGTTGATTTCGAATACCAGGATTCATATTTTTACATTTTAAAGTATGGGATAGGGATAAGTGGAGTACTAGACAGGCCTAATGCTCTGCATTAATCAATGGTTGCTGGTTTCTTTTTCCACGAAAATACATGGAAATCATCAAACTTCAACCTAGAAAACGGCTCTGTTTTGTAAAACGGCTAGGCGTAACGTAAAACGGCGGATTATACAATCCGGCTGCGACATACCTATCACCATCTGCTGTTTTGCTTATGGCAACCAATTTTATACACCCCCAATGTTCTACCTACTTTTAGCAATATAAATTATAATAAAACCATAATAATATCCCAATAGTCGTTTCTTTGAACGGTTTAATAGCGAAGAGTCTCGCGACCAAAACCTCAAGAAACTCTCGCTAGATGGCTGGGTTAGGGTGTAGGTAGGAAGGGTCAGATACGACAAGGCGGTACTCCTGGACGTGGACACGGCGTGGATAGTCAGGAGGTTCCTCCCTCTGTCGCCCTAACAACCGGTAGCTTGCCTCGCTGCCGGCGCACCCTAAGTTAGGTTTTTATAATGTTTTTTATGTTTTTTACGTGTATTTTTAAATTTTACTTGTTATAGAAATATTATACAAACCTAGCCTAAGGGGAGAAATAAATAAAGTGAATAAAATAACTTACCAAGCCAGTTAAAAATATATACCAGCCTTGGCCGGTGCCTCGTCACACTGAATTTAATATTGGATAAATATGATTAAGATTGTACTATCAGATAATTATGCCTTTAGCAACATAATCTGTGGTGATAATTAGATAAGTAGGTAAATGATAATGCAAATACCTTATTGTTAAGTCGCGAGCATCGACAATGGTTTTTATTTTATATGGTAATGTAAAATTACATACAATTTACAACAACACGAGTTAAAAATACAAAAGGAAATGGTATGGTACAAAGGTGAACTTATCTCTTAGCTTAGAGGGATCTTTTCCACTTAACCCTATTAAGTATTATGAGTTGACCATATTATTAGTAGGTACAGTTTCTGAGATTCGCTGTGGAGAGGCGGGGCGCGTCTACGTGGATGATTCGACTCTTGTATATCGGAGATTAACCGGCTACTATCTTCTCGCTAAGCACGCATTGTTACAAAAACAGATCTCAGTGTGTCGACCGCCGTGTGATTACACCACACGTCACGCAAGACAATGGAACGGTGACCAGAATTAATTAGATACATACCTACGTATTGGAACACTTTCCCTTGCGCGTAACTATTATGTCAGCGTTCGGATAGTGGATCGATTTACGTGACCATTAAATAAAACTATAGTATACTGTAACAATTTAAACCAGCACTTTGTAAATATACTTAAAAGATTTGTTTACGGGTCTAACGCAATATTCACAACTTGCTGAGAAGACAGCTCTGCCGCGAACATGATGGATACAACCTGTGTCGGAACGTCCGTCGGTAACAAAAGTAAATACATAATTATCGCGTTAGACCCGTTCACACAAATCTTTTAAGTATCTACCTATAATTCATTTCAAAAAGGTTTTACTTTACCTGTACGAACGCCATTACTTTTGGAATACATATAGAAATGCGAAGTGACGAACAAAAATAGACCTCCCGATATCTATCTCGAATCTCGATATTCTGTTCTTTTATTTCTGTATCACGAATATCCTGTGTGGCACATTTAGATCGTTCGGTATGGCCAGGTCTGTAACTATAAGGCATACAAAGATCTGTTCTTAGGAACCATATATGTATCATCGATTTTAGTGAACCATCTAGATAAATGTGCCACTCGACATAAATTTAATATCGTGAATCAAAGAAGTTTTGCCAGTTAATTTATATTTTCACTTTTAACTTTCTGTCTCCTAATACTTATAGAGGTATTCTTCTATTTTAAGTAGAGTCTAAATTTATTTAATTAATCCATTTCATTATATTTATCATTGTACAATGATAAAAAATGTATTAACAACAGTAAAAATATAAAATATGTTTATATTTGTATTTGGTGGAATTCTATAAGATCTTTACATTCGGGGTTCGGGTCAAATCGAACGTAATCCATTTTATATAGATTATGATAAACACTAAACTTGAAATAAAGCTATTGAACCAAATGTTAAATAGATACAATATTAACCATTAGTTTAGGGTTCATTTTACATTGATGGTAATATTATAAGTAGGTACTTAACTTTTAAAAAGTTTTAATTCATAATTTTTAAAAGGTTTGTGGAATGAAAGTAGAACAGCAGTATCAGATTCGCATGCCACCGCCGATACCATAAGTATCTTTCTAAAACCCGATTGTAACTTTAAGAGCTTACGGACTGTAGTAATACTTTTCCTCAACATGGCCCATATATGACATATGATCTTCTTAGTCTCTCTTTCTTACGCCTTTCTTCTATACTTCTACTCCTAACGCATTATTTACAAAGTTCATAAATCTTTATGAATCAGAGTCTGACCGTATCAGTATCCGAGCCGAATCTTGGCATTTATTTATATTTAGTGGAATATTAACAGATACCTTTGTAGTTGAGTGTGAGTGTGAGACGCTTAATCAAATGCAAATATGTACCAATATGTATATTTTACCAAATGACAATCTCGTTACGCTTTTATTATTTTACGAAAAAAAATCGACAACCAAAAATAAAAGCGGTCCTAGTGCTATTCCCTGAGGCACACCGAGAATTACGTCGCTCATCTTTGATTAAGATTCAGGCGACATTCAATAGCTCTTGGGAGCCGTGAGAGTCAGCAGTGTTCTTCGGGATTCAGCGTGCATGGGAATATTGGGAATGAGTATTCTAAAACTTTAGCAACTATTAATGGTCCATTATGTGTCATGCCTACTGTAGACGTTAATGAGATGACGTTGAATAAACGGTACTACAGTTTCATTAAAAAACTGAGCTCTTTTCTTCACTATTTCTATTTTATACTTTAGGTACTGCTTTTATTCATATCCATTTACACCAACTAACTAAATTACTTTTATCATAAAATAAGATGAACTCGTGTATATTTTATGATCAACAAACGATAAACACGTGTTGTTACTCGTATTATCAAATGTAATGTTATTACGTCTATGTAACTCACTAGGTACCTAGCCGACCAAGCTACGTACAACAATTTACTCACTTTATTTACTTGGTTTGGCCGGGTTATCTTTTGTGGTGACATGACGACATGGGCTTAAATAATGACTTAGTACACCAAGCAGCAAAACTCTTCAAATTAAATTGGTTACAGTAAATCTAGTGGATCTGTGACACAATAATGAATAGTTCTAGTACTACTAATACTAGACTACACAGCAAATCCGCCACTGACCTCAGTGTTTTTTTTTTCAAATGGACGATCACGATTATAAATACATTATCATCATCATCTACCTCAGCCTCTAGTTGTCTACTGGACATTAGGCCTTCCCTAATTCGCGCCACTATACCCGGCAAATTAAACAAGTTATAATACCAAAATTATTCTGTTCTACGCTTATAAAAGGCTAGCTTTTATCACAAGATTGGAAACAGAAGGTAATCCTTTTTGCACTAATTCAATTTGCGGCGAACAGATGCTCTTGTATCTGGTATGGTGTTGTCTGTGTTAACTCGCTAGTTAAGTTATTACTGTTAGCTGCTCATTTAGGGCGAGTTGCACCAACTGAATTACACGCCGGTCAACCTTAAACATGGCGCCGGCAGCTGTCATCCCAATCCCATAGAAACTTGTCAAACTTTCCATACTTACAATCAGATTATAACGAACAGAGTTTACGATTACAGAAAGTTTGGTGCATCGTGCAACCGACCCTTAATATTCACTGGGTTTTACAAAAATAATACGGATGATAAGAGACCATTGCGTAACCTTTTCGAGCGTACCAACGTTGATCTAAATTTCAATTTCTCAAAAATGACCCTCATAGTTAACATTACTCACTACATACACTTTATTGGAAATAAAACATTGTAGGCTGCCTGGAATATTACATATAAATTCCTTTATTTGTCGAGTTACAAACTTTTTAAAAAGTAATATACATACATTAGCGTCTCTGGTACTGACACAACCACGAGGATGTGTTGTCAGTTATCTCAATATCTCATTAGTACGAGGACTAATAATTGTATGGAGCATTCGTCACAATTGCGAGGCAAATTAATAATGTCGTTGACATCTGTTGTGACGTCATCCTGTGTTAGAGGATTCCCATCTCGTTATATTGAACGCTACGTTAAGGATTATTTATATTATTTTTTACTTGGACAATGGGGACCCAGTACGTGTCTACTCTACAACGATTTATTTTGTCGAAGCGCCTAATAAAGACCACAGGGCTGGTCGATATTTCGCACAGAAAATCAAAGAATCAGCATTCCTATCCAGCGTGATAATGTAACCAGGCTTTTGGGCACCCGACTGATTGCTACTTGGGATTTTTTTTTATCTAAGTAGTTACATCATTGTTTTTTCCTAGATTATTTTATCATCATTATTATTTAAAATAACACATTGCTGTACCTATACAAAATAACCTCGTTGAACTGGTCTTAATTTAATCAAACTCATTTCACATTTTTTCCAAGCGTAGGTACTTACATCAATACTTACGCTGGAAATTCCATGACGTCAAATAACTAGGACACAACAACCAACGCACGTCTACCCGTCTCATCTCATTTACCTGGCTCACATCAAGACTTAAACTCTGAATTATAATGCCGATAACTTTAGTTTAAAAGCAAGGAGTGTAGGGCTTACCTCACATTACACATTGAACCTTGTATCCAGTAACAAAGATGAAGATTCAAGTCTTTATTGTCCTTACCGCAACCAGCTTAATGGCCGCTCAGGATTCTCCTCAAATCTACTGCGGGAGACGCCTTGCAAGCACCCTAGCGGTCCTCTGCTATAGAGACGACAAGCATTCTGGAAGCATCGAGATGAACCAAGTTCTGAAGCCAAACTATTACGAATCTTATAGCTTTGAGCCAAGGTTTAATTCACCTTGGCTGGCTGCGAGGAAAGCTCAACGGTTACATGGTGTTAGGGATAAGAGGCAGGTGGTCACGGAGTGCTGTGAAAAAGCCTGTACGATTGAGGAGCTGATGAGTTACTGTTGAGTGAGTGTTATCAAAGGTTGTCTGGAAAAGATCGCTTGTTAGCGATAAGACGGCCTGTTGTCTACCATCGCTTGTGCGCTTCTCTGTTCTTTTATTTTATTGTGGCGGACTAATTGTGTTATTAATGGGGTTTTTGAAAACAATTGTATCAAATACCCAATACCCCTTTAATGGTAACCGGTTCCGGTCCTGGGTTGTTTAATTTAAACTTTCGTGACTCATGTTAAACTTCCACTAAACGGTTAAAACCCACGTATCTCCGGCGACATGTTTCGAACTCTTCGGGGTCCTTCTTCAGGTTGAGTGCGTTTGCGACGAATCCGTAACGCTAACTTTTGACTCGCGCCTTTGACGCGCGGAAAGGGCGGGGGTATGGAGCAGCTTCTCGTTGAAGGTGCACCTGAGAACTCCCGAAAAGTTCGAAACATGTCGCCCGTAGTGACAATTAATACTTGAGTTTTAACAGTTTAGTTGAATATAGTTGTGTTGTGTTTGATGACTGTAAATAATAATGATGTAGCTCCAAAAAATATACTGTTGTATCTGTATTGATAGCGCCGTTCTCATAGCATAAAACGAAACACATTGCGTTTGGGATGCTCTGGTAAACTTAGTTGAGACTTGAGACTAAGGTCGCACTATCTCAAGTGTCGGTGAAAATACAACCTAATGAATAAATGTATTACCTGACATCTAAGTCCTAAGATTTTAACGTAGTCTGCGATAGTAACGCCGCGCCGTAGCTATTAAATTAGTCAGTGGAGGCAAATCGAGTTTGGCTGGGAACTTACTCAATTGACAACAGCTAGGCTTGACTGAATCAAAGTTCAAAGTTCAAATATTTATTCGTGATAAAAAAGGACAAACACAATTATATACTATAAAACCGTGTCACGAAATGGACCCAACTCAGCATAATGCCGGCATTGCAGCCGGCGCTGGTCTTCCGTAGGGCCCATTTGGTGATGGCACGGCGGGTAACACTACACGGATAAAAACAAAACTATGAGCACACACAGTAATAAATTGTAACAAAAACGAAAGAACATTGAATATAAAACAATAATAATAATTTGCACAGACGCAACGACTAGTAATAGGTCTCGTGTGTGTAGGCCTTAAGTTTGCATTGAACATGAACGCAGCCTACCACTAGCGACAGTGGAAAAGATGGCAACAAAGAAAAAAAAAAAAAAAAAAAACACACAATCTAGAACTATTAGAAAAACTCCCGTCGTGAACTAGAATGAACTAAGTCCCGTTTCGTCTTCGTATTTATAGACCGGGATCCTGGTATTGAGTATACCCTGTTCTGTTAGTATTTAAATAAATAAATTAATATTTTTGTGAAATTTCCTAAATTGTTCAAGGAACAATAGTAGGGAATAGTAGGGGCAATAGTAGGGGTAATAGTAGGGAAGGAAGGATAATATTACTAATAAATATATGTATGTATGAATGAATGAATGAAGTAAACATATAAAACTGAACCACTTCCCTTGACCGATTGAATGAGATCGGGTCTTAAAGGACTCCACTAGTTCCCTTGAGCGATTGAACAAGGATGTTAAGAGACTAAACTACTTCCCATGGCCGATGGTATGAGATCAGGTCATAAAAGACTGAACTAGTTCCCTTGACCGATTGAACGAGATCGTGTCTTAAAAAACTGAACTAGCTCCTTTAACCGCTTGAACGCGATCGCGTGTTAAAAGACTAAACTAGTTCCCTCGGCCGATTGAACGAGATAGCGTCTTAAAAGACTTAACTAGCTCCTTTGACCGCTTGAACGAGATCGGGTCTTAAAAACTGTAAGTACTACCAATTGAACTAGATTGAGCGCTCCGTTCATACCAAACACCCCTAGCCAGAGCGAGCTGTAAAGTTAGTTAGTCTAACTGCAAAACCTCTTTCATCGGGCCTGACACTTCAAAGTTTCACTTGTAATATTATATTAGATTTTAGGTGCACACTTCCAAACTTCGACTTCAAGTGGGTACTAGTTTGCTTGGGATCTGTATTTACAGTTCGATTTTATGGAGGTCTTGATCTTGAGTACGTACAAATAGTTTATAGGGCATGTACCGTCAAGTCAAACTTAATAACTTAGTATTTGGACAATTTAATACTTTGTCGTCTTCACCCGTTGGAAATTCAGTATGACAATTTAAAAATTAATATAGGGAAATAAAGCGACAAGTTACAAGGGCTATTGTATATAAGTCCAGTATAATGTGTCGTTTACCTCTACTTATTGTTATTTTGTACTGTACTGTCTCGTTTAATATTTAATACAAAAAGAGTATAATATGTATTGTACTGTATTTATTTTCAAACAGCAAAAATGGGATAGCTACACAAACAACACTACTTAAACATTGTTATGGGTTGTCTAGGTGAATCATTAAAACAACGGATTATAAGAAACTTAATATAATCTATTCTATTTATACTTAGGTATTAGGGTAGGACAACTAGGGAAGTAAGAGTACAAAAACTAAAAGTATTAAACTAAGGTGCTTAACTAAAACTTAAATCTAATATGGTGTTGAGCGCCAAGAGGGATTTGAACCTAATGTTCGGGATCCTGCTAATCCGCGGCGCCGGCTAGCGCGATAGTAATTATAAGGGTTCGTTAAAACCGAACCTCGAAGGGCATGTCCAAACGCTAAAACAAAGGGATCGTATTAAAGTTACTACGGCTGGTTCAATGCTAAGTTGTATGATCGCTACTTTTACAAACTACAACTTACCCCTTCGTTGGTTAATGGCACTCACGAGTTTAAACAAAATAAATGTCCGTAATTACTTTAAAATTCCATTTCGGCAATGCAATCAAACACTGGTGTCACAATTTATATGGCGGGTATATCCACATTGTGCTTTCCAACACTGCACGTACCATTGCCTTAAGGACATGAGTGGGAATGACCTAGCGAATCAACGTCGTCACTTTAAATAACAAAACTTCGTTAAAAACATAGAAAAAGTAAGTCCGCGCCCAGGATACGAACTCTCGCCTCTTGCGTCTCAGGCCGCCGTCATTACCACGGAGCTATCGAGACATATGTTACTCGCGCGAAATAGTTATACGCTCTCATCTAGGTGCGCTCCTACGTCACTATTGCCCCGAGACGCGATTACGATTCTAACCAGTGCTACATTTTAATTAAACATCACATGCCCCCTCCCTCAATAAAATAAATAAATTATATTTATTTATTTTTCACAGCGTAGGGTTTTAAATCTTTGATATGCCAGACACCAATGTTCTTACCGTGTTCATTACTTAGTCTAAAGACAATATCCGACAATTTTTCCACTACAATTGCTTTTTCGAACTTGGGTGCCAGCTTGGCCATGAACTTATTGCTTGCATTAGACAGGTACTTGGTTTTTTTCCAGACTGTATCCCCTACTTGGAAAGTGCCCGTTCGTCTTTTACTGTTATAATGATCCCTACTCCTGACATGAGCATTTTTAATCTTAACCTGCACGTCTTTAAAAATGTCCAACCTTCTCTTAAGATTGTCAAGATAGCACGTCGTACTTATTGCTGAACTATCTAATGGAATAGCCATATCACATTTCTTCGGCAACGCTATTAAATTAGAGACCGCAATTTCCCTACCAAAAAATAAGTAGGATGGGGTATACCCGGTCGTTTCGTGAACTGCCGACCTAATGGCGTGACCAACCTCATCCAAATTGCTGTCCCACTCATTATGTTTTTTTGTCTTAATATAGGCTGAAATCATTGTCCCTATGACCCTATTTACCCTTTCAGTAGGGTTGCTTTGAGCGTGGTAGTGTGGAGTGTACATAATATCTGCGTTATATTTAGCAGCCAAATCTTTAAACAGGTTGGACACAAATTGTTTCCCGTTATCACACACGATGGCTTTTGGTGCACCAAATAATAAAAACTGTTTCTCCACCACTTCACACATTTTGTCAGCCTTACCAGTGCGGAGAGGAAACAACAGGGTAAACTTACTAAACAAACAAGTTATTACTAACAACATGGTGTTACACTTTTTACTTTTAGGAAAGGGACCCATGAAATCCAGTGACACTATTTGCCAAGGGCCTGAAACGTCTCTGTGCTGACCCATGAGTCCTAAAGGAAGTTTCTGAGAAACCTTCCGGCTAGCACAACGTTCACACTCATTCACGTACTGCTTTACGTCTCTTAACATGTCATGCCAAAAGTACCTCTGCTTAATCCTTAAATATGTTTTCCTGATTCCCAAATGGCCTGAAACCGGATTGTCGTGGCATTCCTGTAGAACTCTACTACGTAGCGCCTTGGGTATAAACAACTTCCATACGTCTTCTTCATTGGGATACTGTTTCATGGGTACCTTCTTATAAAGCAGTCCATCAGAAACAGTCCAATCCGAGTCACGGTTGGTAGACGACACTTTAGCTACCTTATTTTTATACCAGTCATCTTTATGGCTATCCCGTATGTCTATAACGGTTATCTCACAATCCGGAAGTACAACGCTCCTGGATAAGGCATCCGGTACTGTATGGCACTTGCCTGGCCTATGGATAATATCAAAATCAAATTGCTGTAACTTCATAGCCCAGCGTGCCAATCTGCCGTGTGGGTCCTTCATTTTGTGAAGCCATAGTAACGCGCTGTGATCCGTTACTACCGTAAATCGGGTGCCATCGATATACGGCCTAAACTTCTCAACCGCGTACACCACACTCAGCAGCTCTCTCTCTGACGCAGAATACTTCGTTTCTCTCTCAGTTAATTTTCTACTTAAATAAGCAACTGGTTGGTCCACATCAGCAGTTTTCTGACAAAGCACGGCTCCGACTCCCGTACTTGAGGCGTCGCATTGAATGGTAAAAGGCTTTGTGAAGTCCGGACATGTCATCACCGGGGTTGAAGTGAGAAGAGTCTTAAGCTTCACAAAGGCCACTTCTGCTTCCTTCGTCCAAACAAATTTTTTACCTTTCTTGCCCTTAGTTAAATCATGCAGTGGTGCTGCCACACTGGAAAAGTCCTTCACAAATCGCCTGTACCAGCTTGCTAGCCCTATGAAGCGCTTCAATTCGGTAAAGGTCTTGGGCCTGGAAAAGTTCAGGATCGCCTCCACCTTGTCGGGATCTGTCCTGAGCCCATCCTTATCTACAATATACCCTAGGTATCGTAAGCTTGGCCTAGCAAATTTGCACTTATCCACATTGATAGTTAAATTGGCCTCCTTTAAAATCGACATCACTTTCCTCAACAGCGAGAGGTGTTCCTCAAAACTTGCTGAACATATAACAATGTCGTCGAGATATGCCCAGACTTTGTCTCCCTCAGCATTAAACAAAATGTCCATAAGTCTCTGCTGAGTCTGTGCTGCATTTACTAACCCGAAAGGCATTACTTTAAAGTGAAACAGGCCCCGGCCTGCGATAGCGAAAGCAGTCTTTTCCTTACTGCTATCTTCCAACTCGATTTGCCAAAACGCAGATTTCAAATCGATGGTGCTCAAGAATTTCGCGTTACGTAGATTATCGATAATATTAGAAACTCTAGGCAAGGGATACGTATCTCTCTTTGTAACGCGGTTCAGCTGCCTACTATCTAAACACAGCCTGTTATCGCCATTTGGTTTTTTAACGATCAACACCGGTGAACACCACGAACTGTGGGATGGTTCCACAACATCCTTGGCTAGCATATCATCCAATTCCTTTTCTAACTCCTTCTTTATTACAGGTGAGAAGTTGTACTGTTTCTGGTGCACAGGTTTGCTGTCCCCAGTGTCAATGTTGTGCTTTAAAATACCCGTCCTACCTAAGCCCGTCCCTATCGACTGTTTCATATCACCTATCAACTCTTCTAACTGTTTTTGTTGGACGGAAGTTAAGTCTTCTCTGGCTATAATTGCTGGAGGGTCATTAATATGGAGCGCGCCTATTTCTTCTTTTCTACTTCTCTGCTCTCCTTTGAATTGCAACTCTACCCCAAACTCGTCAAAAAAATCTTTACCCAAGATTAGATCCTGTGTCAGAGCAGGCATAACCATAATTGGCAACACTTTAAATTGACTATCGAATGATATTGGCACATCCATAATCTTACTAATGTTATGCGTTACTCCGTCAGCTGTAGCTAACTCTATAGATCCCATATTAACGGCCTTCAACCCCTGCCTGACCAAAGTGTTAGCAAAGCGCTCATTAGCAACCGTACGATTTGCACCAGAGTCAAGTAAACCCTCACATTTGTAACCTAACACATCCAGCACCACATACGATCTGTTATCGTTATCTCTCTTAACTAATATGGGACACAAGTCACCATCCTTATGCACAAAAAATGTCCTTACTGTCCTTAACCACGCCTGCCACTCCTCGCTGTCACGACCAAGGGAGAAATTCAGTTGGCAGGCTTCGAATTTCCCCCTTGCGCGTTTCCCTTACACTCACAATCTTTTGATGTAATGCCAAACCTGCCACACCTAAAACAAAACAGTCGCTGTTTAGGCATTGGACACTCTCTAAATACATGGCCACTTTCACGACAATTCCAGCACCTTTTTACTGACTGGCTCGTTCCCCGAGTCTGCCGTGCCCTTATTTCAGATACCTCGCCTACACCCCTGTCCTCAATTGCCTCAACTACCGAAGTATTTCTGTAAGCCAAATCGGGTTCCAAGAGCGCCTTAAATGTCTGTGGTTGCCTAAAACTTTCACAGCTTAATTTTGCCCTTTCTACTATCCTAAGGACATTTATCATTTCGGGAACCGAAGTAAAATTATCCCTACATACCGCCTGCTGGTAATAAGGCAGCAAGTTCTTTTGAATAATCAAAATCTTCTCACTCTCCGTTACTTTACTTGGTAAGCGGTTAAACATATTTTGCATGACCGAAATATAAATCAACACCGATTCGTCGCACCCCTGTGTCCTAGCTCTTATTTCTGTTAACAGCTCTTCTTGGTAATAAGGCTTCTGGAACGCCCGCTTTAAAAGAATAACCAATTCATCCCAATTTACCGCATATTCCCTATTTGCCCTGTACCAGATCAATGCGTCCCCTTCAAAAAAATCGATAGCATAACGCCACAAATCATCGTTAGAAGCATTACGTGCTTCTTTTAGTTCCACGACACGTTCCAAAAAGGCGTTAACACTCATGCTGTTTCCTCCTGCAAATTTGAGACCCCACTGGTATATAGGAACTAACTTACGTCGCAGTCCATCCTCATCGATAGTTGAAGTTCGTACTAGAGCAGACCTACTAGTACCAACATGATCACAATTAGCAGATAAGAAGGATACATTTCTGTTTACCTTGTTTTCTTCCGCATGACTGACATCTACTACCTCCTCTTTCGGAACACTCCCTGACCCCTGGGACCCCGCATCCGTCTGTTTCTCTATCCTCTCTATAATTTGAACCCCTAACTCACCTAGGGTTTTTTGTAATACTTCTTTGTCACCTGCCGTCAAATTCTCATCCTCGTCTATATCGTCCTGTCCTTCTAACTTATTCAGTAATATCTGGCACTGCTGCAACAGACCCTCCTTACGAATGCCTTCATCTTCTATGCTGTGCTCCACCAACACTAGCCTATTTTGCACGTGGTACAGTCTAGAAACTAACCGCCTGAACAGAATCTTATCCGGCTTGCCCGTAAGTTCGGAAACGTAATTTGATAGCACATTAAGCTTCGTTGCACAGAGTTCAAGCTCGTGCATAACGGATTTTGATTGCGGTGCCTTGATTTCCAGAGCAGAACCCGGAAACTGCCCTGACCGTAATAACTCAGTCAAAAGTTTTTTCATGACTGGAACTGATGCCGTCAAAACAATTCCGCGGGATGCGAGTTCATACTCCAACTCATCCTTCAACAAGAACTGCGGATCCATGTTTACACAATACAAAATTATATCACACTTAACAAAAACGTACACACAGGCTACAAACAAGAAAAATAACAAATCTTTTAAACTGCAGTATAACCGCCAAACAACGTTGACTATGGAGCGTAATTTGTGTACCGTTTTACTCAGAAATATCAAAACAAAATAAGTTAATGAGTAAAACACGACTATCAAAAGGAACAAATTAAAAAATTGAACAATTAATAGATTAAATTCAACAAATCACAACTTAACTAAATGGTACACTAAGAAGTTTTAAAAAAAATGTAAATAAAAAGAAAAACAATAAAAAAAAACAAAAAATATTTTCAATGTGCCAGGTTTTGAACTTAGGCACTCGAACTCCGAAAGCTAATGTCTTCCGACTGCGCCACTTCACTGTTGGACAACCTATGCGAAATAAGCCTACTTATACTAGGTATACTACTAGCAAATGCGATTACACACCACAAAAAAAATAAAAAACACAAAAAAAAAGTCAAAAATTCACTGCACTACCGTCTGCTCCGTGATATGCACCTGACAACCACAATCTTTTTTTTTTACGTTGGGCGCTATTTGTTATGGGTTGTCTAGGTGAATCATTAAAACAACGGATTATAAGAAACTTAATATAATCTATTCTATTTATACTTAGGTATTAGGGTAGGACAACTAGGGAAGTAAGAGTACAAAAACTAAAAGTATTAAACTAAGGTGCTTAACTAAAACTTAAATCTAATATGGTGTTGAGCGCCAAGAGGGATTTGAACCTAATGTTCGGGATCCTGCTAATCCGCGGCGCCGGCTAGCGCGATAGTAATTATAAGGGTTCGTTAAAACCGAACCTCGAAGGGCATGTCCAAACGCTAAAACAAAGGGATCGTATTAAAGTTACTACGGCTGGTTCAATGCTAAGTTGTATGATCGCTACTTTTACAAACTACAACTTACCCCTTCGTTGGTTAATGGCACTCACGAGTTTAAACAAAATAAATGTCCGTAATTACTTTAAAATTCCATTTCGGCAATGCAATCAAACACTGGTGTCACAATTTATATGGCGGGTATATCCACATTGTGCTTTCCAACACTGCACGTACCATTGCCTTAAGGACATGAGTGGGAATGACCTAGCGAATCAACGTCGTCACTTTAAATAACAAAACTTCGTTAAAAACATAGAAAAAGTAAGTCCGCGCCCAGGATACGAACTCTCGCCTCTTGCGTCTCAGGCCGCCGTCATTACCACGGAGCTATCGAGACATATGTTACTCGCGCGAAATAGTTATACGCTCTCATCTAGGTGCGCTCCTACGTCACTATTGCCCCGAGACGCGATTACGATTCTAACCAGTGCTACATTTTAATTAAACATCACATGCCCCCTCCCTCAATAAAATAAATAAATTATATTTATTTATTTTTCACAGCGTAGGGTTTTAAATCTTTGATATGCCAGACACCAATGTTCTTACCGTGTTCATTACTTAGTCTAAAGACAATATCCGACAATTTTTCCACTACAATTGCTTTTTCGAACTTGGGTGCCAGCTTGGCCATGAACTTATTGCTTGCATTAGACAGGTACTTGGTTTTTTTCCAGACTGTATCCCCTACTTGGAAAGTGCCCGTTCGTCTTTTACTGTTATAATGATCCCTACTCCTGACATGAGCATTTTTAATCTTAACCTGCACGTCTTTAAAAATGTCCAACCTTCTCTTAAGATTGTCAAGATAGCACGTCGTACTTATTGCTGAACTATCTAATGGAATAGCCATATCACATTTCTTCGGCAACGCTATTAAATTAGAGACCGCAATTTCCCTACCAAAAAATAAGTAGGATGGGGTATACCCGGTCGTTTCGTGAACTGCCGACCTAATGGCGTGACCAACCTCATCCAAATTGCTGTCCCACTCATTATGTTTTTTTGTCTTAATATAGGCTGAAATCATTGTCCCTATGACCCTATTTACCCTTTCAGTAGGGTTGCTTTGAGCGTGGTAGTGTGGAGTGTACATAATATCTGCGTTATATTTAGCAGCCAAATCTTTAAACAGGTTGGACACAAATTGTTTCCCGTTATCACACACGATGGCTTTTGGTGCACCAAGTAATAAAAACTGTTTCTCCACCACTTCACACATTTTGTCAGCCTTACCAGTGCGGAGAGGAAACAACAGGGTAAACTTACTAAACAAACAAGTTATTACTAACAACATGGTGTTACACTTTTTACTTTTAGGAAAGGGACCCATGAAATCCAGTGACACTATTTGCCAAGGGCCTGAAACGTCTCTGTGCTGACCCATGAGTCCTAAAGGAAGTTTCTGAGAAACCTTCCGGCTAGCACAACGTTCACACTCATTCACGTACTGCTTTACGTCTCTTAACATGTCATGCCAAAAGTACCTCTGCTTAATCCTTAAATATGTTTTCCTGATTCCCAAATGGCCTGAAACCGGATTGTCGTGGCATTCCTGTAGAACTCTACTACGTAGCGCCTTGGGTATAAACAACTTCCATACGTCTTCTTCATTGGGATACTGTTTCATGGGTACCTTCTTATAAAGCAGTCCATCAGAAACAGTCCAATCCGAGTCACGGTTGGTAGACGACACTTTAGCTACCTTATTTTTATACCAGTCATCTTTATGGCTATCCCGTATGTCTATAACGGTTATCTCACAATCCGGAAGTACAACGCTCCTGGATAAGGCATCCGGTACTGTATGGCACTTGCCTGGCCTATGGATAATATCAAAATCAAATTGCTGTAACTTCATAGCCCAGCGTGCCAATCTGCCGTGTGGGTCCTTCATTTTGTGAAGCCATAGTAACGCGCTGTGATCCGTTACTACCGTAAATCGGGTGCCATCGATATACGGCCTAAACTTCTCAACCGCGTACACCACACTCAGCAGCTCTCTCTCTGACGCAGAATACTTCGTTTCTCTCTCAGTTAATTTTCTACTTAAATAAGCAACTGGTTGGTCCACATCAGCAGTTTTCTGACAAAGCACGGCTCCGACTCCCGTACTTGAGGCGTCGCATTGAATGGTAAAAGGCTTTGTGAAGTCCGGACATGTCATCACCGGGGTTGAAGTGAGAAGAGTCTTAAGCTTCACAAAGGCCACTTCTGCTTCCTTCGTCCAAACAAATTTTTTACCTTTCTTGCCCTTAGTTAAATCATGCAGTGGTGCTGCCACACTGGAAAAGTCCTTCACAAATCGCCTGTACCAGCTTGCTAGCCCTATGAAGCGCTTCAATTCGGTAAAGGTCTTGGGCCTGGAAAAGTTCAGGATCGCCTCCACCTTGTCGGGATCTGTCCTGAGCCCATCCTTATCTACAATATACCCTAGGTATCGTAAGCTTGGCCTAGCAAATTTGCACTTATCCACATTGATAGTTAAATTGGCCTCCTTTAAAATCGACATCACTTTCCTCAACAGCGAGAGGTGTTCCTCAAAACTTGCTGAACATATAACAATGTCGTCGAGATATGCCCAGACTTTGTCTCCCTCAGCATTAAACAAAATGTCCATAAGTCTCTGCTGAGTCTGTGCTGCATTTACTAACCCGAAAGGCATTACTTTAAAGTGAAACAGGCCCCGGCCTGCGATAGCGAAAGCAGTCTTTTCCTTACTGCTATCTTCCAACTCGATTTGCCAAAACGCAGATTTCAAATCGATGGTGCTCAAGAATTTCGCGTTACGTAGATTATCGATAATATTAGAAACTCTAGGCAAGGGATACGTATCTCTCTTTGTAACGCGGTTCAGCTGCCTACTATCTAAACACAGCCTGTTATCGCCATTTGGTTTTTTAACGATCAACACCGGTGAACACCACGAACTGTGGGATGGTTCCACAACATCCTTGGCTAGCATATCATCCAATTCCTTTTCTAACTCCTTCTTTATTACAGGTGAGAAGTTGTACTGTTTCTGGTGCACAGGTTTGCTGTCCCCAGTGTCAATGTTGTGCTTTAAAATACCCGTCCTACCTAAGCCCGTCCCTATCGACTGTTTCATATCACCTATCAACTCTTCTAACTGTTTTTGTTGGACGGAAGTTAAGTCTTCTCTGGCTATAATTGCTGGAGGGTCATTAATATGGAGCGCGCCTATTTCTTCTTTTCTACTTCTCTGCTCTCCTTTGAATTGCAACTCTACCCCAAACTCGTCAAAAAAATCTTTACCCAAGATTAGATCCTGTGTCAGAGCAGGCATAACCATAATTGGCAACACTTTAAATTGACTATCGAATGATATTGGCACATCCATAATCTTACTAATGTTATGCGTTACTCCGTCAGCTGTAGCTAACTCTATAGATCCCATATTAACGGCCTTCAACCCCTGCCTGACCAAAGTGTTAGCAAAGCGCTCATTAGCAACCGTACGATTTGCACCAGAGTCAAGTAAACCCTCACATTTGTAACCTAACACATCCAGCACCACATACGATCTGTTATCGTTATCTCTCTTAACTAATATGGGACACAAGTCACCATCCTTATGCACAAAAAATGTCCTTACTGTCCTTAACCACGCCTGCCACTCCTCGCTGTCACGACCAAGGGAGAAATTCAGTTGGCAGGCTTCGAATTTCCCCCTTGCGCGTTTCCCTTACACTCACAATCTTTTGATGTAATGCCAAACCTGCCACACCTAAAACAAAACAGTCGCTGTTTAGGCATTGGACACTCTCTAAATACATGGCCACTTTCACGACAATTCCAGCACCTTTTTACTGACTGGCTCGTTCCCCGAGTCTGCCGTGCCCTTATTTCAGATACCTCGCCTACACCCCTGTCCTCAATTGCCTCAACTACCGAAGTATTTCTGTAAGCCAAATCGGGTTCCAAGAGCGCCTTAAATGTCTGTGGTTGCCTAAAACTTTCACAGCTTAATTTTGCCCTTTCTACTATCCTAAGGACATTTATCATTTCGGGAACCGAAGTAAAATTATCCCTACATACCGCCTGCTGGTAATAAGGCAGCAAGTTCTTTTGAATAATCAAAATCTTCTCACTCTCCGTTACTTTACTTGGTAAGCGGTTAAACATATTTTGCATGACCGAAATATAAATCAACACCGATTCGTCGCACCCCTGTGTCCTAGCTCTTATTTCTGTTAACAGCTCTTCTTGGTAATAAGGCTTCTGGAACGCCCGCTTTAAAAGAATAACCAATTCATCCCAATTTACCGCATATTCCCTATTTGCCCTGTACCAGATCAATGCGTCCCCTTCAAAAAAATCGATAGCATAACGCCACAAATCATCGTTAGAAGCATTACGTGCTTCTTTTAGTTCCACGACACGTTCCAAAAAGGCGTTAACACTCATGCTGTTTCCTCCTGCAAATTTGAGACCCCACTGGTATATAGGAACTAACTTACGTCGCAGTCCATCCTCATCGATAGTTGAAGTTCGTACTAGAGCAGACCTACTAGTACCAACATGATCACAATTAGCAGATAAGAAGGATACATTTCTGTTTACCTTGTTTTCTTCCGCATGACTGACATCTACTACCTCCTCTTTCGGAACACTCCCTGACCCCTGGGACCCCGCATCCGTCTGTTTCTCTATCCTCTCTATAATTTGAACCCCTAACTCACCTAGGGTTTTTTGTAATACTTCTTTGTCACCTGCCGTCAAATTCTCATCCTCGTCTATATCGTCCTGTCCTTCTAACTTATTCAGTAATATCTGGCACTGCTGCAACAGACCCTCCTTACGAATGCCTTCATCTTCTATGCTGTGCTCCACCAACACTAGCCTATTTTGCACGTGGTACAGTCTAGAAACTAACCGCCTGAACAGAATCTTATCCGGCTTGCCCGTAAGTTCGGAAACGTAATTTGATAGCACATTAAGCTTCGTTGCACAGAGTTCAAGCTCGTGCATAACGGATTTTGATTGCGGTGCCTTGATTTCCAGAGCAGAACCCGGAAACTGCCCTGACCGTAATAACTCAGTCAAAAGTTTTTTCATGACTGGAACTGATGCCGTCAAAACAATTCCGCGGGATGCGAGTTCATACTCCAACTCATCCTTCAACAAGAACTGCGGATCCATGTTTACACAATACAAAATTATATCACACTTAACAAAAACGTACACACAGGCTACAAACAAGAAAAATAACAAATCTTTTAAACTGCAGTATAACCGCCAAACAACGTTGACTATGGAGCGTAATTTGTGTACCGTTTTACTCAGAAATATCAAAACAAAATAAGTTAATGAGTAAAACACGACTATCAAAAGGAACAAATTAAAAAATTGAACAATTAATAGATTAAATTCAACAAATCACAACTTAACTAAATGGTACACTAAGAAGTTTTAAAAAAAATGTAAATAAAAAGAAAAACAATAAAAAAAAACAAAAAATATTTTCAATGTGCCAGGTTTTGAACTTAGGCACTCGAACTCCGAAAGCTAATGTCTTCCGACTGCGCCACTTCACTGTTGGACAACCTATGCGAAATAAGCCTACTTATACTAGGTATACTACTAGCAAATGCGATTACACACCACAAAAAAAATAAAAAACACAAAAAAAAAGTCAAAAATTCACTGCACTACCGTCTGCTCCGTGATATGCACCTGACAACCACAATCTTTTTTTTTTACGTTGGGCGCTATTTGTTATGGGTTGTCTAGGTGAATCATTAAAACAACGGATTATAAGAAACTTAATATAATCTATTCTATTTATACTTAGGTATTAGGGTAGGACAACTAGGGAAGTAAGAGTACAAAAACTAAAAGTATTAAACTAAGGTGCTTAACTAAAACTTAAATCTAATATGGTGTTGAGCGCCAAGAGGGATTTGAACCTAATGTTCGGGATCCTGCTAATCCGCGGCGCCGGCTAGCGCGATAGTAATTATAAGGGTTCGTTAAAACCGAACCTCGAAGGGCATGTCCAAACGCTAAAACAAAGGGATCGTATTAAAGTTACTACGGCTGGTTCAATGCTAAGTTGTATGATCGCTACTTTTACAAACTACAACTTACCCCTTCGTTGGTTAATGGCACTCACGAGTTTAAACAAAATAAATGTCCGTAATTACTTTAAAATTCCATTTCGGCAATGCAATCAAACACTGGTGTCACAATTTATATGGCGGGTATATCCACATTGTGCTTTCCAACACTGCACGTACCATTGCCTTAAGGACATGAGTGGGAATGACCTAGCGAATCAACGTCGTCACTTTAAATAACAAAACTTCGTTAAAAACATAGAAAAAGTAAGTCCGCGCCCAGGATACGAACTCTCGCCTCTTGCGTCTCAGGCCGCCGTCATTACCACGGAGCTATCGAGACATATGTTACTCGCGCGAAATAGTTATACGCTCTCATCTAGGTGCGCTCCTACGTCACTATTGCCCCGAGACGCGATTACGATTCTAACCAGTGCTACATTTTAATTAAACATCACAACATCACTAAACTAAGATCTAACTTGACATTCTTAACACTTTCGCATTCCACGCCCTCTAGGAATAAAATTGTATAGTCGTGAACGCACATATCTATGCGTAGCCGGATATGCGTGTGTATAAATATTGAGTGCCTTAAACTATAAAACTAATCCTATAAAAAGTGAATGCCCCCAGCTCCCCATCACTAGCTATATTACATGGAAAGCTGTCAGTGATACCTCCTCGGATTATTAAACTAATACTTTAGCCAAAATAGCTGCCAGCTGACGAAAATTATAATAAAATACAAAATGAAATTTTCCTGTCCTCGTGTCCTCCGTAATAATTTTGAGTCGCTTTCACAGCGTATTAATTAACAGGTAATATTATTATACCTGGAGCGAAATTGATCCAATTATGTACCCTAATGACCCTTGAAATTGGTTAACGAGCCTCTTTTGAAGGGCATTCGCAGGTAATTTTATTTCAATTTATCTTTGTTACTTAGGTATTATAGAATGGAAGTGGTTGCGACGAAGTATCGATACTAGTACTTTTAATTCCAGTGAGTATAATATCGTAAGTACCCAAGTCATATTGTGAGCGTAAGTCCCAGCAGTGGGACTTCTGCCTAAAGCACCTAGGTAATTATTTTTCGGTAAATTGTTTATTTTGTTTGTGTGTGACATTTTGTGTCACAATATCACATTTTCTTCATCTAACCCACAATTTACTAAATCCCACTGGAATCAATATTTTAATGAATACATGATTGACTTTATGCCTGGCAGTGGGTTTTATAATATTAATAACGCTTGATATTTAATCAGCGGTTTGTCCAATCCATTCATTACAGACGCCAATACAAAGTTTCAAGTGTCACAATACTTTTATAACTCCTCGCGTAACTCAGTGTTAACAGGTGCAAGTAAATATTGTTTATTTTCATTGTAATAGCATAATATACCTACGAAGAAAGTGTTGTTAGTCAATGGTTAGTCATTATTGAGATCATTTTCTTATATTGTTTTATACCACCTATCCTCGTGAGTCGCGGGGCGATTTTGATCATGGAACATTCCTTAATTTTTCTCTCTTAATTTACAAAGAAACTTGATTGGTGATTTTTACTTTTACAAGAATAGTAAGTACGCGAAGATTTACAAAACTATTCATATACTTTTTTTTTTCTTTTTTTTTATGTATATTCCAATTTTGTTTCAGTAAAAGTAACCTGTGTTTAATTCGTATCAATTATTTCCCACAGAAACTTACTGCTCGTATACTCTTACTTCCTTGAATAAATAATAATAAATTGAATAAATTCTATTTTGAAAATGTTCAGTAAAATTAAACTAGTCCTTAGGTACTTAACAGATTGCTTTGCAAATAAGCAATAATGTTGAAAATATTATAAATATGCTATATATAGCACCATAAAAGAGAAAAAAATGCATTAACATCACGAACATGGCATAGGTTTTTCTAAAAAACTTTTCTGAAGTTGCTCAAAAAATGTTTTTTAAATAAAACGTTAATTAGTTTGTTTATTTTTACATGCTGCTCAAACATCGATGTGTCAAAAGTGAAAGTCTATTCTAGATGAAAGAATTTTAACGACATAACAAACGAAAAAAAACTCATGAACGCATTTAACGACTTTGTCCGCGTAGACCTCGTTGATAGCGTTAGAATTTCATTTCTATAATTTTATTTCAGGCGCTTACCTAGTTATCGCTGTTCCATACAAACTCCACCCCCTTAAGGGATCATTTCCAAGATCTAAAGATACCTATGTCCTTCCCCGCCACTGAAACTATCTCCATACCCATCACAACTTAATCGGTTCAGCGGTTTATAAGCGTTAAGAGGAAGAGGTAACAGACAGACACACTTTCGCGTTTATAACATCAGTATGGATTATTCAAGACATCCTGCGGGCTAGCGGATAGACGTAACAACGTCACAAGTCGTCGACTCATACTCGTATCAGTCGCATCTTCTGTCAAATTGTTCACAATCTATTGTGCCCTCGTTGAGGTTGTGAATGGATCACCTTGAGTGGTAAAATACACCTGACTCCAATCAAAATGGCAATGTATGTGGCCAATGCAATACTGGTGCAGGGAGTGGGTACTACAATTTTAAGAGAAGATCAGTGGAATATCATCGAAGTAACCTTCCTTACAGAAAACTGGAGCCATTAGCGTTGGCAGTACCCAGGCCGGTTTGTATAAAAAAATCCCGTAATACCTGGGATTTTCGGGGTTACAAACCCTAGCAGCTATAATACATTTTGATTAGCAACCTTTCATCATTATTTATATACAATATGTTTTTTTTATTATGTTTTACTTTATTTATTGAAGCCACCACCGGCAGAGCTCTGGGGCCCCTATACCCTAAAGTCACATGGTAAACTATAGATGTGAGGAACGGGGTGTATATTAGAGGAGGGTGGAGGACACTCTTGGATGGTACATCCCGTACATCCATATTCAGGTAGCTACGGATGTTATGTTAGTTAGTTATATATGTATATACAGGGTGTACAATCCAAATGGGTCAGTATGGTGAAGTCGGAAACTATGAGAGATAGCGAGATCTGTTCTTAGGAACCATGACGTCGATTTTAGATTTAATAATAATAATAATTTAATATATTTACAATACAATACAATACAAATACTCTTTATTGCGTACCTAGAAAAGATTATAGTACAGAAACATTAGGCTTAGAGTAGAGGTACACAACAGGCGGTATTTATTTAATTTAGTGTCATTATTTTTGTCTGTACAGTAAATTTACTAAAGTCCCTTTTCTGTTTTTAGTTGTACGGCCTACAATCTTTATGCTTTGCCTGAAGGTTGACTGGTACAGAATGCCTCATGGCATTAAATCCGCCTTTTATACATGCCTTAATGCAATAAAAATTAAATAAATAAAACCGCTTGCTATGTAGGTTTTGGTTCCTTGATGTAAGATCGGTATTTACCATTAGGCCTTGCCTCGTGGATCAAGTTGGTAAAAATACAAGATCTAAAAACAGAATGCACCCTTTATTAAGCGTAAATTGGTATTGATGTGTTGTTCGTTCATTTTGTACACATTTGTCCTTCCGTTTCGCCCACATACTATCGGAATTCAATTAATAAATAATTGATGCTCAAACTCAACGGCTATACCGGCCAGTAACAGGACCAAATATTTAAAAGGACGCCTTCTTAGAGCATCTGCAGTAACCCCTTGTGTCCAAATATTTTATTTATTATTTCAATTTAGAGACTTTGTTCTAAATTGGGACCCTCAAGTAATGTATCTTGATGACACGAGATCATAGCACATCCGTAAATGTGGATTCAGAGGTAGCGTCAAGATATGAGTCGTCATAGTTTAACCATTTTTGGGTTGAAAGAATATTTTTAGGATGTTTTTATGATTTTATTTAAAAAACATCGCTCTTAATATTACTCCAAAAGAGTAATAAATTGCAGGACAACTGCCTGTGCCAAAAAAAATGTTGATACGGTCTGTTCAATTGATCTTAAGTATAACAGGAACTAACTTTCGCAAGCGACAATGTCACTAATGTCACTATGTATAAACTTCCATACAATACCGTTTACTTTGAGTTTAACCTGGTTTAACACTGACATAAGCTCTTATTCCATTGGATAATCTACTTTAACCTTATAGCAATAGAGTTTATTTTAGAGAATTTAATAAACGTCAGCTTTATTTACCTTTGCGTCGGGGCACTCAGTTCGATTCTCGATGGGATTCGGCACTCCATTCGGCATTAAAGATGCATCGCGACATGGGAAGACAGAGTAGGTGTAAGTATATCCCTCTCTGTCACTCTAATATGTGTGACTGGGAGCCAGATATCGTTTTAGGTTAGCGGTAGACCCTCTGAGTTTACAATGATGAAGCAAAACCGACTTTGTTGGAGTTAGCTATAAACATTAAATTTGACACTGCGGAATATCAATGTGTGTCTCAAGACAAGAGTCTTTGGCCAGTGTGTGTCGCCAGTGATGACATATGGTACGGAAACGTGGTCGCTCACCATGGGCCTCATAAGAAGGCTCAAAGTCACTCAGAGGGCAATGGAGAGGGCTATGCTGGGAGTTTCTCTGCGTGATCGCATCAGAAATGAGGCCATCCGTAGCAGAACCAAAGTAACCGATATAGCCTTTCGAATCGCTAAACTTAAGTGGCAGTGGGCGGGGCACATTGCACGTAGAACCGATGGCCGTTGGGGCCGAAAGGTTTTCGAGTGGCGACCACGGACCGGAAGGCGCAGCGTGGGTAGACCCCCCACAAGGTGGACTGATGACCTGGTAAAGGTCGCGGGAGTCCGCTGGATGCGGGTGGCGCAAGACCGGTCATTGTGGCACTCTTTGGGGGAGGCCTATGTCCAGCAGTGGACGTCTTTCGGCTGACATGATGATGATGATGATGATGATTAAATTTGAAATTTGTAAATTTACATCCTAGTGTTTTAAGTAATTGGTAAAAATTCCTCTTTTACGAATAGACCGTTTTATTTTTATTTTATTTATTTGGAGATCCAACAGCTATGATATATTAAACATGTAAGTAGATACAGAGAGCCAATTATAGGAACTGACAGAGTGCCATGTTACTTAACTAGTAGGTACTAATGTAACCACACATGCGAACAAAAAAAAAGGAGACCTGAGAAATAAACTAATATGTATGCAAGACTTGAAATTTTGCTGAATCGAGCTTGATTTTTAGTTTACCGAGCAAATTAACGAACAATAAGTACATAACAAGAACATGTGGACGGTAAGTACCGGTCTTGGTAGATGACGGATTAAAATTAAGATATTACATAGCTTACATATTAAACAAAACACATTCTTAAATGGCGGGTGGCGGGTGGTGGGCGGGGCACATTGCACGTAGAACCGATGGCCGTTGGGGCCGAAAGGTTCTCGAGTGGCGACCACGGACCGGAAGGCGCAGCGTGGGTAGACCCCCCACAAGGTGGACTGATGACCTGGTAAAGGTCGCGGGAGTCCGCTGGATGCGAGTGGCGCAAGACCGGTCATTGTGGCACTCTTTGGGGGAGGCCTATGTCCAGCAGTAGACGACTTTCGGCTGATATGATGATGATGATGATGACATTCTTAAATGATTTGTTACTGCCCCTCAAAAGTTAAGGCGCTACACTGAGAAATTTGGAGACTTTAAAACGCTGTCCCGTCCAGACTAGCAAACAGTAGGAGCTGATTTTCAAATATATGATTCTTGACTATATGATTGTGGTACTGACAATAGCGAAACATGATTGCTTCAAATTTTCTCGATAGAAATAAGATCCAAAGTTGAGTCTATATTTTCCTTTTTTTCCTCAGCCTACTAAAACAACGCATTATTAAAAGACACGATTAAGTTCATATTTTACCTCATCTAGGTACTGACAAGTGGAAATTTAATAAACCTGCACACAGTCAGATATTTAACGAGATTTGTCGAAAAATCCATTCTCGGAGAGGGTTGCATCCCGTTTTGTCGTGGGCGAAAAACAAAGGGTGTCTCTTTCGATCGATATATCGCCTAAGTATGTGTAGGTACCTAAGTACCAAGTACGATTAAAATATAAAACAAAACTCCTTAATTTGGAAGTCAATGAAACCATACGCTTATTGTTCCATATCTACCAAACATATTCCTTATCTTACGGTTCGATAACATTCTGTATTGTTTATCAAATCGATCTTCTTAGAACGACGTTTAGGTTTATAATTGACCGTCGAGTATCTCGATTCCACTGACACCCCAGCGCCCGTAGCACATGTTGCGCTCGAGAGTATCTCGACCTATCTCGAGCTACGCATCTTTTTCTGATTGGCGCTGTTAGAAAGTGACGGATAGCTCGAGATACGCCGACATATTCTCGAGCGCAACACGTGCTAGATATGCAGATTCGGTTGTCGCCGCTCAACCAATCTCACTGGAGCGCAAACTCTTAGCCGACTTCCTGACTTGGCGGGGCGGGATCGATATGTGACATTTTCTTCTTTGACGTAAACTTACTGACGTCGCAAAAATTCCCACTTGACGGAATACTGTCAGTATTACATTTGCGCACTAGTAATATTATGCGCAGAAGTGGACCAGTACTGCCTCCGCATCGTCCCGCTTCCGCACATCCCGCGCCAGTCAGGAAGCACTCATTTAAATGTAGGGGTGCAGTAAAAAGTAGTACTCAGTTGACACTGACATTTGACAGTTTTCTCATATCGTACCGCCTCCGCACCGACAAATCAGGAAGTCGCCTTAGAGTAGCAGTGTTCAATCAAACCGCCCGCGCGCCCGCGTAGTCGTGTTGGAGGTTTTCCCAGGCTCCAGCCGCGCACTCCGACATAGATCGCTTTATTGGGCCAAGCCACACTCAGGTTTTTTTTTTCAAAACAATAAGAGCAAGTGAGATAGAAGTAAACCCGGTAATTATATTAAAGGCTCGTGGTACTCTCAAAAATTTGTCTTGCTTGCTCGCTGGTGATGGCTCGATCGGTTTAAAAATTGATATCGTCAAAGCTAATGGTTATTTCGACCATATAGCTTGTTTTCCATAAAAATTACCAAGAAGATATACCTGATATATATTATGTCAGTATGTGTCTCATTTCAACTATATCTGTCTTTGTCAGTTGCAGTGCAGCGATAAATTGTGTCGTCTGTAATGTGATTATATGCTCACGAACAACTGTAAGTACTTACTTGCATTGTGTTTTAAATGTCTGTTGGTACCCTTGGCGAAAGTAAAGGTTGGCTAGAATACCTTAACTTGTACTATGACGCAAGTTGAGATTGATATGCTAGTTGTGACAAGAGATTACTTGCGAAAAGTGACTTAATCTTGCATGACATAAGATTCAAAATCCAATTAGAATTTTATAAAATATCGGCCGTAAAATATCTCAACTTTACTATTAACCTGCTTTGCATTTGTTTAACTTTATGGTTGGGCATTATAGCGTTCAGTTGAGAGTTTGAGAGCAAATAGATTGTTAATCCATTTTGCAATGATCAGTTAAGAAAACTGATTGTTAGTCAATTCTGGACTCTATTTCAATAGAAATAAACACCAAAACTGACAAACATTTATATTCCTCGACTGTACAGTCGACCAAAAAAGTGGTCTACCACTTTTTGACTCTATTATGCGTACGTTAAAGTCCTAAAGTGGTAGAGGACTTTCTTTGCTTAGTTTGGGACTAGTTCGATTTGTGTAAGATTTTCCACACATATTTATTTATTTATCATTTATTTATTGAGTCCACCCTTTGTAAGTTAAGTGTTTTTGCAATGATCATTAATTGAATTAAATAAGTTCTTTCGTGTCAGTGCACAACGTAGTTATTACTTTACTTTTACGTCATTAGTGTCATTACGAAGACTGAGGTAATAAAACAACGGAACCGAGGCCGCGATATCTCGTGACATCTCTCGTAATTACTTTCAATTACCGGACAATTACATGTAAAGCAAAGTTTATGCAAAAGGATATCGTTAATCCTTTAATAGTACAGAAACCTGACAGGACAATGCGCTTGTTAATACCTAATGTGTATGTGTGTGTGTGTGTGTGTGTGTGTGTGTGTGTGTGTGTGTGTGTGTGTGTGTGTGTGCGTGTGCGTGCGTGCATGCGTGCGTGCGTGCGTGCGTGTGTGTGTGTGTGTAATGTTCAACTGTAGATATATTTATATCAGAATTTTTGAGCGTTATTGTCCTGTATAATAATTATAATAGTAACTCTATGAGACCTCACGAGTCTGAATTTTATATGATACTTTTTACGTTTGTTGAAAACGAACATTGCGTAACATATTGAAAATATTTCCAAAAATTATAAAAACATAATATCGAAACTACTTACAAAATTTTTATAGAGAATATTTCTTAAAGTTCCAAGAACCCAAGTTCGCCCTTCGCGGCTTGAGGTAGGGTTGCCAGATGGTTGGGATTCTACCGGGTTCTCCCGATATTTCATATCATCTCCCGACTCCCGCCAAAATATATAATCTCCCGACCAAATTTCAAGCTCGTATTGGTGTCCGGATTTCCGGATATTCTCCTCTACAGGTCACAATTCTCAACAAATTCTTATGAAATTTTGTGAGCAGGATCGATAATTAAATGTGTTTTCGATTCACTTACTAAGAATTAAAAAAAAAACTCTTGACGTCTACAGCTCACAAAGCTACTAGTTTAAAAATATGAAACGGATGGTGTGTTTATAGGTATCTAAAATTTTTCTCCCGACAAAAAGTCAAAAATCCCGACATTTCAAAAAAATCTCCCGATATTTGGTCCCACCGATCCACCAACCCTACTTGGTGGTCTTTGTTTCAAAATCTAAAATAAAACCAATATAGAACTTACAATTATTTTATAAACTTTGTATAGGTAGACAAAATAAAGACTTTGTGTTGGGTTTGTTTGTGTTTATTTGTATGTTTGTTTAATTAAAACGAATGATTCAGTTTGTTTAAAATAATCCCGATAAATAACCAATCATCTTTGTAAACTGTCTCGTGAAGTGGAATTTACAATGTTTGGAGCATCGCAACGAGTTGTAGGGTTAAGTAAAGAATAAACACTTCGATTAATTAGTGCCACGGCACGCGCCAGGTTTCGTTGCCTTAGGCCGTTTATACACGGTCAATTTTATTGAAACGACTATTGCGCATTGGAATATTTTGTACCTATAGGTATTAAGGCGCTACACTGAGAAATTTGGAGACTTTGAAACGCTGTCCTGCCCAGACTAGCAAACAGTAGGGGATGATTTTCAGATATGTTATGATTCTTGACTATATGATTGTGGTACTGACAATAGCGAAACATGATTGCTTAAAACTTTCTCGATTGAAAATAAATCCAAAGTCGAGTCTATATTTTCCTCATCTAGGTACTGACAAGAGGAAATTTAATAAACCTGTACACAGTCAAATATTTAACGGGATTTGTCTAAAAAGCCATTCTCGGAGAGGATTGCATCCCGTTTTGTCGTGAGCGAAAAACAAAGGGTGTCTCTTTCAATCGATATATCGCCTTAAGATCAACAACAAGTAGCAGTCACGAACCGACTTGCTGCACTTGCACTTGCTTGTTGCTTGTGGCACTGTCCGTAATTTAGCCGTATAATGAATGATCGATGTTACCCGATATCATGTAAGTTCCAATTTGCATTACACGAATAAATTACAAACATTGGCATATAATCGGCAAGTGGCTCAGCAATTCCGGTTCGCGACTGTCTGTACCTATCAAAAATTCCAATTAAGTAACTGAAGGATAAATAACAATACCTAGTACCTACCTAATATAATTTTTCCTTTCCGCTGTCAACATAGTGAATCCTCAAATTTCTTAAAAGGTCGGCAATGCGCACGTGACTCCTTTGGAGTTGCGTGTGTAGGCTGCGCACAACAAATTCACCGCTTTCAAAATTAATTTAGATGCACTATTGTATAGAATTGTCAGGGTTATCAAACATAGGTACACATATGTAGCTATGCTGTGGAGAATTGTTTGTAAACGATGTGTGAGAAAATAAATGTCTAACAACGATTGTTTACAAACACAGTACAGTAACAACGTACGTAAATTTTGTGCATTCCCAATGCGACAAGTAGCTCTAGTATAAGTTTTTTTGAAACATTAACTAATTCGAACGCGTTTGCGTTTTGTCTCAAAATGTATGAAAACGCTCTCACCGAGTTTGAAATACGCGCGTTCATCGGTTAGCAACAAATGTTATACTCGCTGTTTTAGTTTCCACTAGTGACCACCAGAGGCGCTGTTCACGTTTTCATACCATTTTCATACATTTTGAGACAAAACGCAAACGCGTTTAAATTAGTTAATGTTTCGAAAAAACTTATACTAGAGCTACAGAATAAGACTCTTACGGAGTTACGGCCTTGTCATTAAATTTATGTTCGCATATTTTGTCACAGTATTTGCGTATAGATATTTTCGATGTTGGCTGTACCTGTTATACAGCACAGCCATCTGCTCAGACTTTCCATCTGGTCGTGGGTTCGAATCCCGACTCGGTACCACTGGTTTTTTTTAAAACTTACGTATAGTTACGGACACAACTCTAAGGCTAACTTCTGTCAAACGAACTCGAGCAAACCTAGACTTAGAGCACTTAATGTAAGGTAGATTTTTGCTTGCGTTAATTTGACAGCACTTGGCCTTACAGTACAGTTTTGTACGAACTATACGAATACCATTTGATACTTAACAGCGGCTTTTCGGTGGACATAACATCGTGACAAAACTGGTCTAATCTTCACAACGTCTCTGTGTTGTAAGGTGATGTCTTCTCCTTGGTAAAACTAGTTCCTACGACAAATCTTGGGAATAAGTGTCAAAGCGAACCCGGGTCTCCTTAGGGCACAACCGGGAAAACGCTACAGAACTATGTTATATGCCATATAAAAATGTATATTGAAATTGTTGTGAGAGTACAGAAGATGTTACAAAAGTGTTGCGAGTGTCACAATCAACCGCATTACGGTATACATAACAATAATAATTCATTCATTTTATATAAATCCTATAAATATGTATTCATCACTACATAGTATAAAACAAAGTCACTTGCTGCTGTCTGTCCCGTTGTATGCTTAGATCTTTAAAACTACACAATAGATTTTGATGCGGTTTTTTGTAATAGATAGTGTGATTCAAGAGGAAGGTTTGTATAATTTGCACCCGTGCGAAGCCGGGGCGGGTCGCTAGTTCATTTTATATATAGTCCATCTTAATTTTTTACATATACACTATGTGTAAATGCCGTGTTAAACAAAGTGTTTCTATGTCTACTTATGTCATTTAAATGTATGAAATTATGTCATGAAATTATAGTGGCTACCGAAAACTCCGATTTTTTTTTTAACTGTTGGTATGGCAACATTTTTAACAAGCTGTCAATTAGAAGTGCTTATTACGGCGCAATGTATTCCGTGTTGCCAGCGTAAGATTCTTTAATAATATGTGCCAGTTTTTCTGTGACACGGCTCACTGGACTTACTAAGTGATAGTCTGGTAACAGTTCAAGCAACGAAGGAAAACTTGGCGGAAATAATTTGTGTATAAGCCAATTAGGTAAAGATGACTTTGTTTTACGCTGGAAAATGCTTGATGCATACCGGCCTTCCTGGGGGTTTTAGGCGCGGTGATGTGGGACTCCTGTGTCAGGCTACCCACTAAAACCCAGCGGCTTTCCCTCATCGCCTTTGTGAGACGCCGCAGGATTTGCTTGCGCATGCCACCACGGGCGTCTCGGCATATGCCCGCATCGACGCGGGCTCAGGCCCTAGAAGGGTGCTGCCGTCACAGGCGGCACCCTGCGACAGTTGAGCTAGATCAGTGGTAGGGGCCTCCCAGGTAAAGATGACCTAAACAACATAATAAAAGTACTGGTGGATAGGGGTGGAGCTAAATGCAGCAGATAATGTTTTTAGACATAAGTAATGTTCATAAAAATCTCCACATAAAAGGTTCTACGCACTTTTTTTGCTATGATGTATATTTAATGAGATTTTATTATTATTTCCGCATATATTTATATACACGAATTATTTCCCCCAAGTGGCAGTTAGTGGCCTTATTTGCGTGAACTAGTATATCCAATGAATCCAATGGGTAGATTCAATTTAATGCTCATTTATTAATGTATTTGTACCTATATAACTAATAAAGATCAATAAATCATACGTACATGTATAGTTCGGACACAATTCTAAGGTTAAATTCTGTCAAACGAACGCAAGCAAAACTAGACTTAGAACTCTGTCTGTAAGGTAGATTTTTGCTTGCGTTAATTTGACAGCACTTGGCTTTACAGTTTTGTACGAACTATTCCTATAATCAAAATCTAGAGTCCATAAAAACGTGGCGGGACCCATAAAGGTGGACTCTAGGGCGGCACTGGAGCGTTCCATGGGAGATCCCAGTCCCACAGCCGTCCGAAATGGGTTGAGGAGGACAATTGGGGGGTTTTTAGTCGGTGCAAGTCTGACATAACCTGTGCGATGTCCCCGCGGCGCGAAGGTATTCATAACGGATTTTCCCCCCGTACAAAAAAAGGCCTGACCTGGGTCGGACTGACAAGTTGTTGTGGTTATTTACAGAGACTAGGTGATACAGCAATGCGATTCATCAAATACTGTCCTCACTGTAACCTCACAGCTCACCAGCTTTTATATGGAAACTGTGAAATATCATAATTGTCACTTTTTGACGGTTTCTATACAAAACCTGGTGAGGGGTTTCAAAACGTACTACACTGAGCGAAAAAAAAAACTAATTATTAGTAATTTTAGTGAATCCCAGGACAAGGAGATTATATACTAACGGTTACAAAACAGTTTTTGATAATAGTTATTTACTAATACCAAAAAATTTGTCCTTGTAACTACTAATTACTACTAAACTGTTTTGTAACCGTTAGTATATAATCTCCTTGTCTTGGGATTCACTAAAACTTACTAATAATTAGTATTTTTTTCGCTCAGTGTAGTACCTCAAAAACAAAAAGTATAGTGCTAATAATTCGATAGATTTTTAAAAACAATTTCAAAAATTTGTTAAACAAAAGTTGTTTAGGTTTAATTTAAATAAACATAACTTTTCTAGTCTTGAATTTAATTTTAACGAAGAGTCTGATAAAAACTTTCAATAAACTAAGTTATAACTTGTTTAGCCTTAAAAAGCCGTAACTTTCTGAATACAAATTGGCCAACCAAGTTTTAGACCTACAATTAGCAACAGAAGTAACTAAGCAAAAATGCTCAGAATGATCTACACAGAGCCTTATATCCTCTTGACATTAGAGTCTGTTTGCATATCATTTTGAGCGGTAGGCCCGCGTAGCCCTTCCTTCTGCTGACTGTAAAATTTTTGTGTCAATCTCGACCAAGGGTTCCGCTTTAACGATGTCGAGAAAGCCTATTTATTATTATTGTGTCGCTATGGAAATTGCTCCTACAAAAAGGTGTCCTTTTGTGGCATTTTCTCTTGAGTACTATAATACATTTTTGTTGACAAAGAACTGCTCCGTGTTACGTACAATGATCGAGTGAGCGTCGCGGGAGCTGATTCTCTGAAATTTTGTGAGAAGTTTCGATAATTATATGTTTTTGTTTGTACTCTCTTTTTTGGAAATTTTTAAATTTTTCAAAGGGGTTCAAAATGTAAAAAAACTACTCGCGAGGTTTTACAGCTCACCAGAGTCGTCTTATTACGTTTAATCCAGCATTTCCAGGACACTGTAGTTTTTTATTGGTTTTGTGGATATTATTAAAAAAAACGAGTTTGAAAGTTCGTATATTGCTGGAGATGAAGAATTTGTACGCTGGATAATATTATTTGTTTATGAATAAATGAATTGAATTGAATTGAATTGAATTGAATTTGTTACGGAACCGCGGCGTGCGTGGCTTGACTCGCATTTAGCCCGTTTTTAAGTAATGAGTTTAAATTACTTTAACCTGTAAAATTTTTAGAATTCCTTCAATTTTGAGTATGTTTTTATGTACTTATATTTGATTGCGCTTATTTTTAGGTTTTATTTAAGTTAAAATGGAGCTTAATTTATAAGTACATATGAATCATAGAGTTTTAAGTTTCTATAACAATAGAGCTGAACAATATACTCGTAAGTAGGTTACAACTATTGGGTTATTACCCAATTTAAATTGATTTTAATAAGTATGTACCTAAATAATTATGAACAATAATAGGTAATTGATTACCTATTAATTACTTATCAAAGGTTTTCGTAATGATACTTATAAAAATCAATGCAATCAGTAAGTAAGGATAATCTGTGAGCACTAATTATGTGTTTAATTAATTAACTAATTAAGGTAACAAACATTATAACATAAACGAATATTTAAAAAACAATACTCACCCAGATTTAAAAAATCAAGTCCGTTAAGTTATCCACACATACAATCACTTCACTCACAATCACTTTCAATTTAATATATGGCACCTACTCAATAATATGATATTAATTCAATCAAAATGCGTCAGCCGCATGGTCCCATATTTGTAAACAATACATTACGGGCCGGGGCGTCGTGTGGCGTCGGTGGGGATCGAAAGGCGACTGGCGTTTCGCGACAGATTCGACTGCAGACCAACCGAGTTAGACCTCTTAATGGGACTTCCCTGCGAATACGGTAATGATTTCATTAATAAACTAGTTTAATTGTATTTTAGTTTTAATTTGTTTGCATTTTTTTTAATGACATGTATTTTCGTGAGGTACCTAGTAAAAAAAGTGAGACCGAGAGAAAATAAAATAGTAGATGTTACTGGACGGAAAATAGATAATATTTTTGGTAAGTAAAAAACTGCATTGACAAAATACCCGTATGAGTATCAAACGCTCGACTTTTCTCTCGGGGTCTGTCAAAGAACTATGATGTATTGACAGATGTCGAGTAAAAAGTTGAGCGTTCGACATTCAAAAATCGGCCACCTGGGGCCTGTACCACAAAACTTTACAAGCGTACAATTCGACAAATTTGTCAACTTTTTCTATGGAAAATGGTACAATTTTGTCGAATTGCGGACTTGTAAAGTTTTGTGGTACAGGGGCCTGCTCATAAAATTTCGCATCTCTGCTCATACGAGGTGGTGGGTTTCGAAAGAGATCCATCCGTATTGACCCCGTAATAGGCATGATGACTCAAAAAAAATTATTACTTCAATAGAAAGAAGACATAAAACTATGCCAAATAGTGAAAATCCTATTCAAATATCTCAAAAAATAACGAAGCAACAACGGTTAGAATGTTCGTAGTTAGAGAGAGAAAGTGCTACTCGACCGTGACGTCACCTTTGAGTAGGCATAGTAAATGACAATCGTTCAATACAAAGGTGCGTTTTGCGGAAAAGCGACAGAAAATACCCACTTTTAAAACTTTGAAGACTTATAATTACGTAATTATTTATTTTTTTGAATTACTTTTTTTGCCATTTGATTGAGAATTTGAGTCATTATGTAGAAAATTTGGATTTATTGATTTTCTTTTATAGTGTCATCATCCCTATTAGATAATATTGTGGGTTGGAAACTATGTTTCGATTAAAATTAAAGAAAAGCAGATGCGTCCGCTAACGCAATTTCCAATTAAAGTGAAAAATTGAAAAATTCAACGCCACAGGTGGGATTTGAACCCACGACCTCTGGAATCCGTCCATTGCTCTAACCAACTGAGCCACCGTGGTAATCCTTTGTGACAGTGAATCTTTCAATCATTATACTCTACTAATTAAGTCTTAGGGAGGCTCGTAGCGACATCTACTGCAAGTTATTACAACTTTTACGGCACTAACGTCTCAAATTATATTGAGAATCGTTAATAATAATGTGCTACCCCATACTCAAATTAAATTTGTCAAGCGGATACGTCCGCTAGCAAAATTACAATTACCAATTGAAAAACGCGGCGTAGCGTTGAAGTTTTCAATTTTTCACATTAATTGGAAATTATGTTTCGATTAATTTGTCATGATCATCATATCTGCCGACAAACGTCGACTGCTGCTCCTGCTGCTGCTTCCGCAATGACCGGTCTTGCGCCTGCGCCACCCTCGTTCAAAGATTCCCCGCGATCCCAACTCTGTCATGTTAGATAAAAAACCAGCTGTTAAGTATACCTATATAGTGCCATCCACGACGACGCGCCCCTCCACAGCCCCTACGTGAATGGCACTATCTATAGTACTAATAAATTAGCCCTATTCGTTGTTTATGCAACTGAGCGTGGTTACGGCAGCACTGATGTTAACAAAGCAATACCGCAATAGAATATTCATCGCATGCAAAGCGGTGATTTTGTGCTCAGTAAGTATCGCGAGCACAAAGTCAAAAGGCGAAGACGACCGTGCTCTATTTTATGCGTAATATGATCGAAATCAAATATATGTTATAGAAAGTATGATTATTATTTGTAAAGGGGATTCTTTTCGTCTAGGCGACTTCCTGACTTGGCGGGGCGGGATCGATATATGTGACATTTTCTTCTTTGACGTAAACTTACTGACGTCGCAAAGATTCCCACTTGACGGAATACTGCCAGTGTCAGTATTACATTTGCGCAGTAGTAATATCATGCGCAGAAGCGGACCAGTACTGCCTTCGTATCGCCCCGCTTCCGCGCATCCCGCGCCAGTCAGGAAGCACTCATTTAAATGTAGGGGCGAATTAAAAAGCGGTACAGACTCGACTGACAGTTGACAAGTTGACACTGACATTTGAAAGTTATCTCATATCGTACCGCTTCCGCACCGACAAATCAGGAAGTCGCCAGGCGTATGCTCTTGAAAGAGCAGTCGTAGTCATTCAAGCGTGTTATGTTTTGGGTGGTACGACGCACAATTTTCCTCCATTTCTCTCTAGTTTCGGCTTTGTGTGCACATTCGTTAAGTGGAGCAGTTAGTGCATTGGCCTGATCTGTCCATCGTATTGGTGAGCTTCCTCGTGATCTGAAAAACGCGATTAAATCCCGATTACATGGGCATAATAATGTAGGAAATATTTACGAGTTAAAATCAATATTTTGAAAGTTATCAGCGCGTTTGTGCATTGGGTATCTACAACAAATTCAAACATTTATTCTGCAAGTAGGCCTCAAGGGGTCTTTTATGCTACTACGATCGGAGAGTGCCCCGTGGCCTATTTGCAGAATAAATATTTGATTTTGATTTGACCCGAAAAATAGCGGGCTAGAGTAACAGTAGCTTGCGCGCAAAATCCGGATTTCATTAATAATTTCTCCGGATTAAGGGCGCAGGGTAGGGCAAGGCCTTCTCCATACAAACTTTGGGCACGAATTTTTTTTGCTTATTGGATATACGAATAAATTCAAGAAAAAAAATCAAAAATTAAAAAAAATATATAATTAAAAAAATACTAATAATAAAAAAGGATGAAAAAATTTTTCTCCAGGTTCTGGCTAACAGAAAAATAAGCACACTGACCAAAAATCATAAGTGTAAGTTTCCAAAATGATAAACTCGTAAAAACTCAGGACTTGAACAAGTCAAAAATGTAATGTAACTTTGGCCGGGTTTTATAAAGATCCGTTAGACCAAAATGTCAGATCAAATTTCAGTAACTCAGTACATTTTTTTAACACGCTTTTATTAGGTCGACCATGTAACTATGTGTTGGAATCTAAGGTTACTAATTTAACCATCTTTTAAGCATCGTAGCGTCATGAAAATTGGCAGCTGTATGTACTGCTGATGACAATACAATAACATGGTACAGTCGAACTGATCTGATGATGGAGCCGGAAGATATGAACTGGAACTTCATGATGGAAGATCGTATCATAGCTGTGTTTGGATTTGTTAGAAAAGTCTTGTAATGAACTTTGACCACGATTAGGTTTGAAGGTCTGATAGGTCGACCTGTATGTAACTAACTATGTAATGGAATCTAAGGTAACTAATTTAACCATCTTCCAAGGATCGTAGCGTCATGAAAATTGGCAGCTGTATGTAGTTCTGATGACAATACAATAATATGGTACAGTCGAACTGATCTGATGATGGAGCCGGAAGATATGAACTGGAACTTCATGATGGAACATCGTATCATAGCTGTGTTTGGATTTGTTAGAAAAGTCTTGTAATGAACTTTGACCACGATTAGGTTTGAAGGTCTGATAGGTCGACCTGTATGTAACTATGTAATGGAATCTAAGGTAACTAATTTAACTATCTTCCAAGGATCGTAGCGTCATGAAAATTGGCAGCTTTATGTAGTTCTGATGACAATACAATAATATGGTACTGTCAAACTGATCTGATGATGGAGCCGGAAGATAAGAACTGGAACTTCATGATGGAACATCGTATCATAGTCGTGTTTGCACTTGTGAGAAAGTTCACGTGATGGACTTTGAACACGATCAGGTTTCAATTAAAAAGCGTGTTTTTCTAGTGTATTTAAACTATTAATTTTTTGACATAACATACCGACATAAGGTCCAACGGATCTTTATAAAAGTGGGCCTTAGTGTCTTTTCTTAGAAAATATTTTAGTTCTTAATTTTTTTATGACTATGAATTTATTTTTATTTATCAAATGGATCCAACATTAGTGAGCCCCCATATAGATTTTAATCTTATTACCTGGCTACATCTCGTTACCAGCGAAATAAAAATAAAGAAAAACCTTAAAAGAGTTCATTAAAATGCAAAAACATGAACCAATACACTATTACCATAATGAAACTCTTCAGGAAGACGTTGTTTCATAAATAAGTAGATATTATTCCTTAATGTCTCGAAGACATCTTTTTATCGTCGACAAAAGAGTCCTTGTCGAAACTGGGTCATGCTTACTTTCGTTTCAGTAGCTAATGCTCACTCTATGAGGATAATCTAATTCTTTTTCAGGGAACACAGGGCGTCCCAACCCAAGACTATGGGACATCAAGGGAAAGTTCCTTAAATTTTTTTTTTTTTCAATTTATTGGGGACAAAAAACAGTTACACACGTGGTTACAAGTTCCAGAATTGAAGTTTTTTTAAAAATTACAGTGTGTGAAACCAGCGACATTGTCCACAGATTAAAAGATTAGTGTTAAGCGCTAAGTACTTAAAGTATCTTAAAATTAAAGTTAATACAGTTTAAAATAATGTAGTGCAGTAAAAGATGCAGAGAATGAAGTTAATAATAGGTGGGAACAGTTATTATAATAATACAACAACGCGCTTAAATATTGTAGATGGAAGATTTTACTTAAAGAAGACATTATTTTAATTAAAAAAAAAAAACAATTTAAACTGCATTCATAGATTTTTAAATAATTACATGGTTGAACCGGGAATCGAACCCGCGAAAAAAATGTTTTGTTAAAATTCAAAGTCTTCCTTTTATTTCTCACACTATGTTATTTAGCAAAAAAAATCCTTATGATGTAGCCTTTCGATCGGTATGATAAAGCTACAGGGAATTTTTTTCTCGTGTCGCGGGTTCGATTCCCGGTTCAATCATGTACATAATTATTTATAATCTATGAATACAAGTTAAATTGTTTTTAAAATTAAAATAATGTCTTCTTTCTGCAAAATATCCTATTTGGGCTTTTTTAGAAATATTTGTCCGATAACGTGTTGCTCGGATTTCGATAAATTTTAGGGTTTTCCTACTCAGAATCACGAGCTGAGGAGAAAAAAAGTGTCCCAATTTTTAAGATTCTACTTACGCTACTTTTCAATGAGAAATGTACTGAGGTAGCGTAATGGAAAACTGAAGATACATGGTAAAATTTGGGACACTTTTTTTCTCCTATAGCAGAATCGATAGAGCTCGTGATTCTGAGTAGGAAAACCCTAAAATTTATCGAAATCCGAGCAACACGTTATCGGACAAATATTTCTGAAAATGCCCATTTACGATACTCAGGGTACTTTCCCTTGATGTCCCATAGTCTTGGGACACCCTGTATATCCTTCGTATGTATACTGGTACTGGGTAAGATTACTTTTAGTCTGACATCTGACATAATTATGCTCTTATTACTTTGGATGGAGAGATGGAGATTCTACTTTCACGCTATTGTAACAAAGAATCTGTTCAATAAACAATTTAAGGGGAGGTATCCCAATCGCAAATGTCCCGCTCTAACACGCGTGAGTTTACAATTAACCATCCCGCTCTCTACGCAAGCTCTGCGCGCAGTTTCGTTAATATTTAGCTACTAGCTTTTGCCCGCGACTTCGTCTGCGTAGAACTCGGTCCATATCAACTTCTATACCGTATTTTGCCGTCATCAGGTACTGCGGGCCGGGCAATCTCACTAAACATTGCGCACGCCGGCTCAACGCGCCCGCATGAAACACATGACAGAGGCATTAATATATGGATGTAGATCAAGTAACGTAGATGAAAATTAATATGATGCAGGTGCGGAAAAAACTTCATACGCATCAATATGGAAACGAAAACGCGAGTGTAGCGAGCGCGAAATGTTTCGAAAATTATGATGAAAGTGTAGAAAATACTTGATACGTATTAAGTAGCGTAGATGAAATAATTTCGAACGTTATGACGCAAGTGCTGAAAAGACTTCATACGCATTAAGTAAAAGATGAAAAAAAAGACGAAAACGCGAGCATAGCGAGCGTGAAATGTTTCGAACATTATGATGCAGGTGCTGAAAATTCCATCAAGTAATGTAGCACGAATGTAAATTATTTTTAATCATTTGCAAGCCTGCTTACAGGTTAGATAGACTGTAGTACCATATCTGGTATTTTTAAGTAACAACTTTGAAAGCTATCTTAGCAAATAAATATTTCTAAGTGCCAAAGTATTTCAATTTTATTTTATTTTATACGCAATTTATAGTACCTATTAATTGCTCTAAGAGTAACAGACATTCGAACTAAATCTGTCATAATAAAGGTTGACACACACATAGTTAAAGCTCCGCACCAGACCGGCGCGGCCTCACCTCACGTAAATCCAACGCAAGCACGGAACCGCATCGTGCCTCAGCAGCGCCGAGGTGGCCGCGGGGCGGTGCCGCGCTTGCCGCGAGGTGTCCACTGGTTGAGGGCTTTTTACGTTTGAAGTAGGCCGTTTCGCCTGCGTCTGTTCACCATGGCTGGTGGTCCCGAGCAGGGGCGATGCCGTTACGTAGTGGATAATGGCTGGAGCACACCGCTGCATCCGCACTCATCTGGTTTGCCAAAACCTTAACTGTGCGTTGCAGTATGAACTTTCTAACAAAGAATTGGGGCGGCGCCGGTCTGGTGGCGAGCCTTTATGTGTGCGACAACCTTAATTAATATATTTTATTGAGCCTAAAATGTCCCACTGCTGGGAAAAGGCCTCCCCCCTCTTTTTCCATTCCTCGCGGTCTTGTTTATCTGCCCAGTCTCCTTTTTAAAGAGTCCAAATTATCACGCCACCGCCGGCGTGGTCTACCGCGTCTCCGTTTTGAGTCGTGGGGCATCTACTCTGTGGTCTTTTTGGCCCACAGCTCATTCGGCATCCGGTAGACGTGTCCAGCCCAGTCCCACTTTAATTGGGTTGTTTTCCGAGCTACGTCAACTATTTGAGTTTTGGAGCGCAGTGTGGTGTTCCGGATTCGATCCACCAACTTTACACCTAATATGCTGCGCTCCATGGCTCGCTGGCAAACCCCGAGTATGGATTTCTGGGCTTCTGTCAAAGACCAAGTTTGTGCACCGTAGGGGAGAACTGGAAGTATGCTCATGTCCATGAGCCTACGTTTAAGTGAAAGAGGTAGGTCGCCTTTCATTGGGTGATTCATAGACCAATAGCTCTTCCAGGCGTTTACTGTCCTCCTATCGACCTCTTTTCTTGTCTTTGTCGATAATCTTAATAGCTCATCATAATCAAGTGGTGGCGAAATTACTCAGTTTATAACTACGATGGAAAGAATAAATAATTCATATCTAAATCATGCAAATACCTTTTTTATCTTGCCACTTTAAGACTCAAATTAGTAAATTGTGCAAGTGTAGTTCTACATTAGCTTCCTTCAACTTTAACGAATGACATCTGTATACTGACCAAGGGGCTGACACGCTTTGCTAGAGAAAGAGAGTCTTATAGCGATTCCTATAAGAGAAAATAGAAAAGAGTGGCATGTTTTGTCCCTATCACCGACCGAACATTTTTTCATGGTCGGGTTATAGGCAAAACGCAAACTTCCATAAGCAAATACATTGGTCATGCAAACCGGCCAAATTGCGTAGTACAAATTATGTATGAAAATTAGCAAGTATGAGAAAGACATAGCACCGGTCGCTCGTTGGCGCATCTATAACTAAAGAGTTTATATTATATCTATGATCTGTACCTATATTGACACTTGACACACGTCTCTGACATGTCAAACGTCAAATAATATCGTAACATTTACAAATGTCTAGACTCGACTCGCCATACGTCCCAACTCCCAATTGTATCTTGAACCTGAGATTCGTGAAAACTGTGAGCATGTTCGGAGGTCAGGCTTTCACTGGTTCTGCAGAGACGAATTTTCGTGGGCATTGTAAATACCTAACATGGATCCGGTTCATAGATTGGAAGTTGAATCTAATTTATCAGTTTGAGGGATTATTTCCAGGATAAAAAGTATCCTATGTCCTTCCCCGGGTCTCAAACTATCTCCATACCAAATTTCATCTAAATCTGTTCAGCGGTTTAAGCGTGAAGAGGTAACAGACAGACAGACAGACAGACAGACAGACAGACACACTTTCGCATTTATAATATTAGTATGGATAGTCATTAAGCCAATCATTTTATCAAAGCAAACCCAGCGATTTTGTCTATAACTATTTAGGATCTTTAATTGAGTACAAAAATTAAATGTTAAATATCAGTAATATAGCCGTATTATTGAAAATACATTCCAGAAAGGGGTAACTTCGCGATTTTTTTCTATCGAGTGAAATTCATCAGGTCATGAAACTGACTGCGAATTTGACTAGACAAGAGATCCTTATGTAACACATATATTTTTTTTAGATTTCAAGACACTATATTATATGTCTGAGATGGTTTATAAACTCAAAAGTGGTAATACCCGGCCTTAAATGCCCCACCCCCTCTTCGCACGCCGGGCGCATCGCGCCTCTGAAGACTATTGACAGACAGTTAATTGACCCTTGGTCTGTCATGTCGGGTGACGAGAGGTATATTGAAACATTTGATAGCAAACTACATGGTTTAGTTATCGAATTGACAGCAATCATTGTTTAGTAACTATATGTACGGTCAACCAATTTGATTTCTGGGCCACTTCGTACCACAGTTACATCTTGATATAATATCTCTAGCGGCTTTCATATTGATTTTCACTGTGACAAGGTACGAAGTGGCCTAGAAATCAAATTGGTTGACTATACATTAAGTACTTAACTTACCGATATGGGTAAAACACAGAACGTCTCAGATCGCAACTAATTGACGCCCGAGCCGAAGGCAAGTGATAAATATATATGCGGTCTGAGACCTTTCTTTATTACCGCCCGTCGTAAGCGTAAGGTAGGTTCATACATAGTAGGTTCTCCCCTTGACATGTTATGCGATTCACTAAGCACCGTCGTCACGTATAACCTCACAGCTCATCCGTTTTATATGAACAAATATTCATGCTCATCACACAAATAAATGCCCCGGCCGGGATTCGAACCCGGGACCTCCAGCTTCACTACCAACTAAACTAAAGCAGTCGTCAATCAATATTGACATAACAGATTTGCACGTGCGTTCTCTCTGTTTATTGTGATTTTCGTGTAATATAATATGTTTGCAACAAAAGAACTGTTATTGGGTACTTATTTGGTGCGTAAATTGTAGATGGATCGTCAGCAGATATTACATAAATTGGCCATTGTTCTGAATTAAATTTCTCCCCCTGCAGCTATTGTTATGTTATCGTTATGCACCATAAAATAAGTGTAATAAATGTGTGTTATGTTATATTATTTCAATATACTTAGTTAAAATACAAGCCTTGATTACCTTCCCTACCTAGTAAGTTATGTTTCTGTAAATAATATGTAGGTTATTTTTTATGTGTTACCTAGTATTTATTATTTACAAGAATTAAGACTGTCAAGTTGGTATAGATCTTCTTTTTCAGAATTATTAGCGTTTTCAAATTCCATCTGACGTTTCTACTTCTTAAGTAACTTACATTTATTTTGTTGACCGAGAAAGCGCAAAGCTTCTCCGTTTCAGCGTAACCAAAATAGTAGATTGTTTGACAAGGGTCTAAAGTAAGCCATATTACCACGAGATGGTTATTTTTCGTTCGAGTGGTAATATGGCTTTTAGGCCCGAGTTATACACTCTGCTTTTCACTTCGATTGCGAGAAAACACATATATGTAAATCTTATATATTTTTGTGACAAGATGCCATACAATTTGTGTTATATGACAGATTGTTTATACTCTATTTTCCTGTTTCACCTACTCAAGTTTAAATTTTCTACGCATATGAATGGAATCAATTAAATGAAATACTTATAGCCTAATGTGTAGCACCACACTACCCTAGATGCATTCAACTTTGGTAACCAGATATTGGCAGCTGCTTAAATTCCCTTTCGCTATTTGCCCATAGGCAACGAATAGGTCAGCGTTGTTAGAGCGGTATCTGTTTTGCGATAAACGTTATATACGTATTCAATACGTGCCTATTTGCTAACACTTTCATTTATTTAAGTATTTGGATAAATACTGACCAGTGATTGATTTTAGTTTCAAAGTGGTAAGTGACGACAAGACGGAGGCTATGCCGGACTTGCTCCGTCTAAAAAACCGGTTAAGTGCGAGTCGGACTTCACACTTTTAGGGTTCCGAACGAACCTCAAAAATGTGATTTATCAATATATTAGTATTTGTTGGTAAAATATACGTAATAATAAACATTTTCACCAAATTTTAAGTTCATAGGTCAAAGGGAAGTTAAAAAAATATTGGAAACAACAAAAAGTTTTTTTTATTTATTTATTTAAATAAATAAATAAAAAGGACGGACGCGTGAGTGACAGCAATAGGGTTCCGTTTTGACCCTTCGGGTACGGAACCCTAAAAAACGATGGCAAGATCGTGAATGATGATAAATGACTGAAATCATTGAATATGCTTGGATACGTATACGTAATATTTGCCAAGAAATGCAGGCTAATAGAACTGTGTATAATGTATTAATGTAGTATCAATCCTTCGCTTTGTGAATATGTAGATCTTGTAGGTATATTATGTAATATTGTAACTATAATTATGTAGTATCTATCAATCGCTTTGAGAATAGATAATACAGCCCAGCCCTCCTTTCACTATTTTTAGGGTTTCGTACCTCAAAAGGAATTTTAAAAGGCCCGCGGCTCATTTCCTTTAGCCATTTGTGTAGTTGTGACACATACGAACACATCTAGACTCGTAGACTAGTAGACTCAATGGGTACTTGAAGATCCTACGCTGATGCCCACATAGACAGTGTGCATGTGTCGCTCAATACATGACCATGGCTCAGTGCTCACCCGCGCTCGTGAGATAAAAGTAGGTACTGTGACTTCCTGGTCACATAGAGCTCTCGCCCACGGTGACTTTTTGCAGCGATGCTGTCGCACGTTTTGTAAACGCGCAACAGCATCACAACCAACGCGCTTTAGTCGCATTTGCAACGCGCTACAGAAGCGATGCCAACGCGCTACTAACGCGCTACAGCATCGCGACTGCATCGATGCAAACGCGCGACTGTTGACTTGTGCCGTTACTGAATCGCGTTTGCATCGCGACTAAAGCGCGACAGTATCGCGTTTCCATCGCGACTGCATCGTGGTTACGTGGGCGAGGACACACAGCTAGCGACCGTATTGCGAGTGTATCGATGCCAACGCGCGACACTATCGCTACTGCATCGCTGCAAAAAGTCGCCGTGGGCGAGGGCTCATACTTCTCCCCTCTTTCTCCAAATTCGTCACCTCCACCAAGTATAATAGGGGTTCTAGCGTAGAGGTACGGTTGAGAGGGATCTAGGACAAGGGTTTAGATAGCTGAAAGGAAATACTGAATCCACATAATAACGGTAATGTATTTATACTGCTTCCAAACACATTCACATTCAATTATAGCTTAATTAAAATGACACATCAAGTGTGACTCCAAGCGAGTCCCAGACCAGAGTCCCTGGAAAACCACTTGTTTCCAGCAGGATGCCGCTTTGACAGACCTTCTAGAATATATGCAAATTCCAATACGTTACGCTATGATTCTAGACCAAGCATGGCCAGTATCATCCCGTAATAACCTCTACCCTACCCTACCCTACTCTACAGTACTAATTTATTTATTTACACTTAATTGCACAAAACATAGAATTTGCGGTACAATGTATATACAACGGTATTGTGAAACAAGCAATACTTAAAAGTAGAATTAGAATAGAAACTTGAACTAACTTCCCTCCTCCTAGCGTTATCCCAGTAGGTACAGTCAACCAATTTGATTTCTGGGACACTTCGTACCTTATATATTGATTTAAACTTACACGATTAGAAGATGTTGATACCCGCTCACGCCAGTCAGTTCGCGACCACGGATGTTGTGATACATTCGAAACGTCGGACAAAAACCTTAAAAAAGGTAAATTAGTTATAATTGTACGCGATTAAGTCCCGTTCCCCAATAATAATACTTCGTACCTTGTCATAGTGATATTAATATGAGACATCTAGGGTCTAGCGGCTTTCATATAGATTTTCACTGTGACAAGGTACGAAGTGGCCCAGAAATCAAATTGGTTTTATCGTACGTGCAGTTGCATCCTGAAGGATGCCTAGGGTCCGCTACCTATATGAAGCCCAAGAAAGCCAAGAAATACCAAGATGCAATATTTTCATTATTGATTTCATTTAAAAGAATTGCATGTAGAATAGACCACGATTGTATTAAAAAATTAAAATACTATGATTTATAGTCTTAAATTGCTGTTACAAACTGACAATTTAAACTTTCGCGCCTAAACGGATCTACACTTCCTGTGACGTCACTCGTGTTATGACATTGACAACCAAAGAGAATATATATAATCTGTATGGCTAGCACATGATGGCAACGTCAGTTTGTCGGCCTATTTCGCAGTGTTGCCAGAACGTGCTTTTTAGCACGGTTTTACGTGCTTTTTTGGATACGAACGTGCTTTTTACGTGCACTCCCTAAAAACGTGCTAAAACCGTGCTTTTATTACTAAATGATGCATGCATGATTTTATTACTAAAAATGTCGTAATTTTGGTTTGGTACTTTCTATAACTGTATTTTTTTTCTTACAATCATTGTGTTAAACAATCTTTCTCTCTTTTGCTTTTCGTGTCGTGCAATGTATACGCGATTAAGTAAAGGCTCAATATTCTGTATGTGACGAAAGCCGGCCAAGTGCATATCGGACTTCGCACATATAGGTTTCCGAACAAACCGCAAAAGTATGTTGGTTTCAACATAAAAAATAAGGAAATTTCCAATCAAAAAAACCTGTTTTACCAAAATATAAGTATTTCTTGGCAAAATACCGGTAATAATTAACAGTATCACCAAATTTCAAGTTTATGGGTCAATGGGAAGAAAAAATAATCTTATGAACAAAATTTTGTGACCGACGACTGACGGACGGACGGACGCGTGAGTGACAGCAATAGGAGTCATTTCAATCCTTCGGGTACGGAACCCTAAAAACGTGCTTTTTATTCCAAAAACGTGCTTTTTTGGACACCCGACCGTGCTTTTTGACGGAAGTGCTCTGGCAACACTGCTATTTCGAACTATCGGTCTTTTTTGATAGGTGATGTTAGAAAGTGACGGATATATCGCGTTTTAAAACACGTTCCGTTTCACGTTAATTCAAATCGAAATTATTGTTTGAAATTTGTATATAATAAAGTAAAAAAGTTTCAGTAGCTATTATTTTATGTTTTTTCACCATATTGGTCACAAAACAATGGTAAATATTATAATTGCATCTTCCCTATTAGGCACTAGTTTTAAAATTAAACTCTAACTTAATATCTTATTCAACAAAATATATCTTACAAACCTGTTGCCTACTCAGGCTGTCATAGATACTATAGGTTTCGAGAGGCATTCATAACAAAATAGCCAGCCCGCTTGAAACTAGGTCAAGCAAGAGGCATAAGACAATGGCCAAGCTGTTCTCAGTTCTCACATCGCAACTTTTTGATAAAAGAAAATGTATAAGCGTACTAGATATAGCCCGCGACTTCGTCTGCGTAGAACTCGTTCATCGCGGTAGAATTTAATTGCTATTTATTTATTTCAGGCGCTTGCTTTGTTTAATTATCACTTTTCCATACAAACTTCCCCGGTTCCTACCTCTTTTAAGGCAATAATTGTGGGATAAAAAGTGTCCCATGTCCTTCCCCGGGACTCAAATTAATCTCCATACAAAATTTCATCTAAATTGGTACAGCGGTTTAAGCCTGAAGAGGTCAACAGACAGACACGCTTTCGCATTTATAATATTAAGTATGGATTTCTTTGAACTGTCCGGGTGAGTTTTAATGCCTAGCTTTGTTGTAAAACAGCGTTACGGGCTCCCAAGGGAAAATCTGACGAAATACTGGCTTGTTAACTTGTCTGGATGAACATATCGTCGGTTAAATACCTACGTTTCGAGCTAGTTAGGCAATAGGCACCCACCTACTTATTTATTTACGCATTTTCTTCATGAAAATAAAAGATGCGAAGTTTTTAATTAAATATTTTAAAAACTCTTTTACAGACCCTAAAAGTCGTAGGTTTACATTTTATGTGGTAGTTATAGAACAGGAGTAAACCCTCGCAAAAAACGACAATAATTAATATCCTTTCAGTTCATCCATGTCGCCGCAAACCGGCACACTAAATAAGTTAGTTGCTAATCGACATCTATCGTCGCCTGAGAAAAAGTTCACAGCAATCACAACTGAATGCGAGACGTATACCTACCTAATTATACAAACTGAAAACTTAACAAATTTTAATAATGTACACCTATTTATTACCCGGTTACTAAAAGAATGGACCTGGAATGAGATTCCTCTCACGGCACGTCCAAACTAATCCGTTGAAACTGTTGAAAGATAAATACAAGTTAGGTAAATATTATAAGCCCTGTAAAAATAATACCATGTTTTAAATTATTGAAAAACTTCTTCCGTGGTCGCAAGTCGCATTACTGACCAAAGACTACAATTATACATACTGACCCTACCTGCGGTGCGAACCAATAATGAACGAAGTTTGAATATCTCCCTCTTTGTCGCACTTGCCCATTCGAGTGACAGAGGAGAGGGGCATATTCGAACTTCGTGGTGGTCATAAATAGTGAAAAAATATTGAGTTTTTTTTTTGCTGTGTTATAAATCTGCATAGAATTTTTTGCTGTTATTTGTTTTCAAGCCACTTCTACCGGTGACTGGGATAGAAATAGTAAAAGAGATGTTTAAATTTAAAAAAGACGAATTAATTCTGAAAATATGGTTACCGTCTCTTAAAGCAGTAACAAAACGTACTATGACGTTTTCTGACAGGTCAAGAGTAGTGTTGCCAGATACCCCGCTTTTCCGCTATTTCACCGCTTTTTTAGGGTTCCGTACCCAAAGGGTAAAACGGGACCCTATTATTAAGACTCCGCTGTCCGTCTGTCACCAAGCTGTCCGTTTGTACGTCTGTCAACAGGCTGTATCTCATGAACCGTGATAGACAATCGAAATTTTCACAGATGATGTATTTAGAAATATTTAAGGGGGGCGCTAATACAAAAAGACTTTTAAAAACTTTGCTCGTTGCCTTCATCAGGCGCTGGGTCTCAAAATGTATGTATATATAAACTAAAATCCGACTCGCATTTGACCAAAATTCTACTTGATATTATTTAACCCGGAACCCTTCGCACGCGAGTCCGACTCGCAAATGGCCGGTTTTTGCTACTAGCCCAGTTATCCCCGTTTTAAGCTAAAACGCGATTCCGCTTCTTAACAATACCCTCGAACAAATTTAAAAAGTTCCCATTTCCTTGGTAAAAAAAAGCGATAAAATCATCAAAATAATAGAACTAGCAAGTAACATTTCTAACGAAAGTGTATGTGTAGGTACTTGTACGCCATACAGCAAGATTTTTTATTTTGATCATAAAAATACAGGAATAGGTATAACCAATGTATTCAGCGTTTTCATTAACCCTTTTCCAGGCATAATACGATTTATCGACCAAATGCGTGTAGTTAAAATTTCAACCTTAATTCCCAAAGTTAAGGTGTAATTGATTTTTTTTTATACCAGCCATAACGATTGAATTTCGGAGCTTAAATTTATTTCCAATACATAACTATTTTTAATATGTATTTTGTTTTTCGCAAAACCACGTAGGTTGGTGAGGCCTGGAAAAGGGTTAAAAATCCGCGTTTTTAAATAGCAGGTTCTGATTTTTGTAATTCGGCACATGGCAACACACGACTGACATTGACATTTCGTTTGTCATTTTCATTTTAGCAAAACCAAAACTCAGCTGAGTTCGTGTCGATTTGACTATTACGGTTAAATATTGTGAAGAAATAATATGCTTATTAAATGCTGAAGTAGCCAGCTATTAAAAATGACAGTTAAAACCGAGGGGGCCACGGCTCGCGACTGCTTAAGCTGCAGGGTAGTAGGAGCTGTCGGTCTCCTAGGAATTGGAGGTTATCTCGCCAATCTAGCGTTTAAAAACAAAACTTTGCCTGGAAGGATACTGGTGTCCACGTTATCTCTTAGTAAGTATTTTTTTCTTGATGCTGAACTGCCATTGACCTTAGTCTCAGTCAAGAAAAAGCTCACTAGTTCACTAATAGCCTATCACTTTTGGTTTGTGAGCGTGTCGAATTTCATCAGACGGAAACAACTTGTACTTATCTTTTACTGCTAAAATTGAATTGAAATTATACTAGGTTTATGAACACTAATATATAATTCTATTCGTTAACTGTTGGCACCCCTATGGGTGCCAATAGTTAACGAATAGAATTTGCCTGTAAATTATATTTATAGAACCAGGGGTCGGATGCCAGTATTTAATCCATACAAAAATAACAGGATTATTACGTCCTTTTTCGTTCTTTGGCTTAATTATTTTATTTTTGATGGGACTACAGATTAAGACAGATAAGCGCCATTTAATTGAACGATTTGTCATTAAGTTGTCTCTTAAAATTCTTATGGAAACCAAGATGAGTTAGAGTGGGACAAATGACACATCATTTTTTGGCTATCCCCGAGCCGTCCCCCATTTTAAGCAAAACCGAACTGTCAAATCAGTATTAAATTTGAACACCGAAACATCAAAACAATACAAAACTCTCGCCACGAAGTGGGGACAGTGACAGATGAAGACCTGTCAGATAGCATGGGAACTATCTCCTTCTTACTCACTGACAAGTACATTCGTGAGAATAGATCAGAAGTATAGAAAACATTCAATTAAATGGCGCTTATCTGTTAGTTCTGATATCTGTGGATGGGACAATCCAATAATACGAAGTTGTTACCTAAATACATGATTCAGTCCTACGTAAAGAGCATAAAATCATTCAATATATTGTGCTATTTTTTTTTTAATACTGGTTCCGATTCCTGCTCACAGATAGATAGTCACTGGCAGAATACTGCAAGAGAAAGAACATTGTTGTACTAATATAATAAAGTGGTTGAAGTGCTCTTAATACCCCTTATGCTTGACCAAAATCTTTTCCTTTATATTAAACTCATTTGCACACTCGTTATTAACTTTATTTTTATTTGTTTCAGCATTTGTAAGTCTCGGAATAGCAAGGTACAAGCAGACATTCCCGTTTCAAAAGCGATCCCCAGATGCAGTTGAGTGGAAATCATAATGTTATGTTATTTAGTTATTGTCCATGTAAGTTAGATCATAGGATAAATTATGCTTGTCAAATTAAATATTAATAAAATCAGTTACGCTTAAATGATTTGTTTTATATTTGGGATCATTACAAATCTACCAATATGTTACCTGTGAGACAGCTGCAGATGCTCATAAACTTATTAAAGTCGACAACGCCCATATCTTTGGAGCAGCAAGGCAGGTATTCATCAGGCTATGATGTCCATGTATCGTAAATCATAAAGCATATGCTTTTTTGAGACTTGTAGTGGTACAGTTAGCTGAAGTAGCATCCCGAGAAGTATACAGCTTGTGTAGCTCTTTTTAACCCTTTGACCGCCAAGAACCTATAAAGTGGTTGTGTGTCGTCGTGCCCAGCCCACCACGCCAACAACCTCTTAAAAGGTCGGAGTGAAGGTCTACTTTGATCATGAAAAAAATCATTTATGAACTGTTTTAATTTGTTTTTATTGGTTTAGACATTACACCAAAAAAACAGTGCTTGGCGTACTGGATGGGTCAAAGGGTTAACCACGCCATCTGTGAGTGAACATTGAAACTGCTGGGTAAAGAGATGCCTGAAAAAGTAACTAAGGGTAAGGACTCAATCAAGTCGCGAAGCTGTAGTTCTAGTTCACTATAAATCATGTACCTAGATGGCGTAGAAAGTTCCTCTCCGTATACTGCATTGTAGATTTCATTTCAGAAAATAGGGGTCAGGCCTGTTAAGAAGAAGTTAGGTATATTTTATAAAATCAATATGACATATTAATCCGATTTAATACAAAACGAATGTAATTATTTAGTAAATTATCTCTGTTTATTTTTTAAATGTCACAACAAATCGATTAGTATAATTATAACCTACTAAGTAATGTTATCTTAAGGCCGTGTATTACCACTTTTGAGTTTTTAAAAACAATCTGAGACATAGAATATAGTTTCTTAAAATCTAAAAAAAATATATGTGTTACATAAGGATATTGTCTAGTCAAAATCGCAGTCAGTTACATGACCTGATGAATTTCACTCGATAGAAAAAAATCGCGAACTTACCCCTTTTTGGAATGTTTTTTCAATACTACGGCTATATTACTGATATTTAACATTTAATTTTTATACTCAATTAAAGATCGTAAATAGTTATAGACAAATTCGCAGGGTTTGCTTTGATAAAATGATTGGCTTAATGACTATAGCTAAATATTTACAAAACTGCGCGCAGAGCTTGCGTAGAGAGCGGGATGGTCAATTGTAAACTCACGCGTGTTAGAGCGGGACATTTGCGTTGGGGATACCTCCCCTTAATTAGGTTCAACAAGATCGATCCAAGTTGGTATTTTAACAAAAAAAAACAAAATTCAATTAATTGGCGCGTTCCAGAATTGAACACATTTGTGTTGATGAACCCAATTAAATTGAGTACAGAAGACACAGAAGCTCTCTTTTATTAGATTAGTTCGCAATTGCTTTGAGGTCTATTTCAATCTCAATTTTGATTAGATATAAAAATTACTCTGATGACGCTATCTCTCTTCCTCATACGCAGAACGTGTCGGAAAGAATCTGGCAAGAAATTAGTATCATACCCAACAGTCAAGCCGAGTCTAATAGTCCTCCCTGTTAGAAAAGGACCGTGCTACATTGAATTACTGTTCATACACGCTCTTCTAGTCCTAGAGGTGTAGGGTAAGAGTCAAAGAAAGTATGGTGATAATAATACTTGTCGATTGTGACCTATTTATTGGTCTTAGAGGTGGCTTGTACGTGTCCTATCGGAATTGCGTAGCTCGACACATTTTATATTGACACCATTTCTAATAGAATCGATGCGTGACTTTATTGGCAACCTATCTATGATAGTAAGGTATGTTGGGATAACATCGGACTAATTTTATTTTACTAAACGGTTAAAACTCACTTATTAATTGTCACTTCGGGCGACATGTTTCGAACTCGTCGGGAGTTCTTCAGGATGAGTGCGTCTGCGACCCGCGCCGATTGCACACGCAAAATACGTGAGCTTTAACCGTTTAGTAAAATAAAGTTATAACATGTCTCACGAAAGTTTAAATTCAAGTATCGGACTAATTTTCGACACTTGGTAAGCTCCGAGAGAGAGATTTTTTTGACTAACTTATCTAACAATATGGCGTAGGTGTGTTGATTTAAATCTAAAAACTCTCCAGTTTAATTTTTTAATCAAAGTGAAAATTGAAAAATTCAACACCACAGGTGGGATCTTCTAGTTTAGTAGAAATGTGAATTATCCGCTCTTGATCCGATCCGTTCTTATCCCAACATAGTTACCTTAATAAGTGTAAGTAAGTAGTACATTGTTAATCACTTGACAAGCCTAATCCTAATAAGGTCTAGTTTCCCCTTGGGTTGGAAGATCAGATGGCAATCGCTTTCGTAAGAACTAGTGCCTACGCCAAATCTTGGAATTAAGTAGCTCTGACCCCGGGCAACCCTTCAAGCTGCAAGTATACTAGGATAACGCTAGGAGGACGATGAGGTACATATCGTATCTCTTTAGGTTTTAAATAATTGATTGAACCAGGCGTTACTTTGCGGAATTCCATGATACTCACTTTAACGGCGCAGCGAGCCAAAGAGGATCTTCGCCTCCGAAACGAGAGCACGCCACCTTTCCCGATCCTGCGCAGCCTCCTGCCAGTCTTCGACCTGAAGCTGCCGCAGATGACGCAGAACCGCCTCCACACTGTCATTCCAGCGATACCTGGGTCGACCAACCGGGCGGCGCCCACTCAGTCGCCCCAAGTATGCTTTCTTGACGGCTCGATCCTCTCCCAATCTCAGTAGGTAGCCGAACCAGCGAAGTCTATGTGCCTTTGTTTCGCCGATGATATTCGGTTCCATGATATATCCATGATAAATCCAACAATGTTATTCCTTTGCTATTACGCTGTAAGAACACGTAGGGGTCGGCAGACGTGGCGCGAGCAGCATCTCGTGCCAGCATCTCCTGATAATGCCTCGGCGAGAGGCTAAACACGTGTCGTGGTTTTTGTCAATAATGGTGGTGGTTAGTCGTATTTACTTGCATGTTTGCGTGTGCGGAGGGAGGACAGGTGCAAGTGGGTGCATCTCATTATTACTGATAGGCCTATACACGTTGTTTCAGCGGAATCGCAAAGGAATATTGTCGGTTTCTCTAGATTTAGTTTTTCGCATGCGTGAGCTTACCTACTTATTGGACATAGATTTAAAACTGGTTTCACTAGGTTTTTTGTAATGCTGTGTTTATCTAATTTTCTTGATCTTGATATCTCAGCCCCTTTTATGTTGTTTTGTACCGATAAGAAGATAAGCCTAAAAGTATAGTAACATGTTTAGCACAACGCGGCTGGCGCCTACAATTTAAGGCAAGGCCTATTCAAGATCTGCCGAAAATATTGAAGTTTGAGCTTCCAATGTGAAGAAATAATGCAGAATTATACACAAAAATTTCTTTACACTGGAAAAGAAATAAAGAAACACACTAACCGAAAAAAAACTAAAATACCTAAATTTCATTGTACCTAAAACCAATATTTTAATCTGATGATAAACAAACAATAATAATTTTAATAATTTCGTAATTGTCAACGACAGTTATATTATGTTGTTTTTACAAGAAGGGATAGCTTTTATTGTTCTAACACAATAACCGGATAGATTTTTCATAAGTGACCCAGTATTCCATTAATACTTACGAAAACTACGCGCACAGCTTCTGTAAAGAGCGGGATGGTTAATTTCAATCTCGCGCGTGTTTGAGCGGGACATTTGCAATGGACCGGCCTCGCCTTAAGCAATTTGTAGCTGCTTACATATTCTGTGGCTGGCAGACATGTCTAATCAACATATCGGGGGATTAGAGCTTTGATAGGTAGGATGAGAACTTTAATCGGATCGGATCATTGTAGTAAGTGTAAACATGGCGCGTAATCGAAATGGCGACTTAGGCCTGGTTCAACCTTGGATGGACCAACTTACGACAGACCGATCAACGTTAACCTGTCATCATCATCATCTTAAGAGCCGAGCTCTTGTCGGTGCAGCTTGATGCAGTTCTCTCCATCTTTGTCGGTCCGAGGCCAGCCTCTTGACGTCCTGATACGACACGACATCCACATCCTCCTTTATCTGGTTCATATAACTTTTCCTTGGTCTTCCTCTTCCTCTTTTCCCATTTATTTTCCCTTGTATAATGTTTCTGATGTAGTTGTCGTGTTAACCTGAAACTTGGTGTTATTAATAAACTATTTGTATATGTTAAATATGGCAACGGCATCCCTTGGATACTTGTCAAAATGTCCATACAAATCAGATTTCAACGAACACCGCCTACAAAGTACAAATACATTTATTTTTGCTCGAAATGTGGCACAGAAGATGTTACAGAGTTCAAGTTTCACACATTTTACCAGCAGCTAGCATGCAAATAACAATAATAATATCACGATATGTCACAATTTTTTATAATAATTAAAATTTATTTATTTCATTTAATAACATTTATACCTTGACAGCAGAGCCAAAGTGGTACAAACTTATATACTACTAATAGACAAATACATGAGAAACTTATGCTATTGTGCTCGCAGGCATCTCACGTTCCGCTACCTTCTTGCACTCTATCATCAGTCGACCAATCGGGCTTGCGAACAGATCACACTGTGGGTGCGCTTCGAGCACGGAGTTGAGAAAATTGAAAAATCGCGCGGGAGACCGGAGTGTGCGTGTGAATATTCATTCATGGAATAAAAACATTGTTGTGCTAACCAATTTTTCAATGTATATTTAAATTTGTTCAACGGCAGGTCTTTTATGTCATTGTAAAGTCTGTTATAAACTTATAACACAGTATAATACAGTATATCAGTTATACCTACCTGGATAATCCTAACCAAGATATCGAAGTTACAGTCGCCATTAGATTCTTTGATCTGTGCCATTAGATACACCGAAGCAAACCCATTTATCCTAACCAAAGGAAAACGAAAGATAATATTATTACACCTTAAAATTCACAGAAAACCCGATAATTCATTATATCTGAGGCGGGCATTACCTTATTCATGTATTAATTTTCAATTTGTTGGGAAAAAACTTAAGAAAATTCGCTTGAAAACGGTAACGAAATTGTTTCGACTTGCTTATTATTCCGCTCGCGCCGGAATCTAATAATGTAGACTAGAATCCCAGCCATCAGTCAACATTAAGCTAAATACGCAGTAATTCTGAGACTGCGTAAACATAGGAACGGTGGCTTATATGGCTAATGTTTATCTCGGCTTTAAAGGTGATTAGGAACTGACAGAATTAATAAAAATTTAGTGTAAATACGACCTGCAATTTAGCAATCATACTTCCACTTTATACTTATAGAGGGATTTATACACAGACAAAGACCTTAGATAGGTATTTGTACAGTCGCGGAATGAAAAGGCCTTAAGATCTGTTTTAGTAGTAGTCTGTTCAGTGTGAGTGTGACCATGGCTTACCCGCGCTCGCGAGATAAAATGACTATTATAGTAGAATTTAAGCGGAAAAAACTGTTCTTTACTCGCAGCTTGAAAGTGTTACTTTTGAGGTGATACATGGAATGAATTTTCTTAATTAAAAAGTTATGTTATTAGGCCGCAATAGTCTTCTAGATACTGACGTTGAGAAAATGTCAAGATGCGTGTCTACCTACTCCTAACTTAACACGCAAAATATTACCACATTAAAGCTCTCTAAAAGCTCTCAGAAGCATCAATCTTATTGTAAGCTCGGCGTGTAACCATTAGTGTATTCAAGTCAAGAATATATTCACCTTCATTAATTATTCGGTTGACAAGGTTATATTATCCAGCGTCTGCATTTGCAAAACATTGTGTACCTATTCGAGGTAACGGTAAAAAATAATAAACTCCTCTTAAAAATCTTCTTTTAGGTATTTACTCCTTAAATTTTATAACGCGCATGTGACTCCCTTAGAGTTGCGGTGACCGCTTACCATCAGGTGGACCGTAGGTTCGCTTGTTTGCCACCGTCGCATCATTGTATTAAAAAAAAATTGGCCAAGTGCGTGTCGGATCACGCACAACGAAGGGTTCCTTGCCCGACACCTAGCAGTCCACATAAAAACACTATTTAATACCTTGAATCAAAAAAGGTAGTATCTTCATAGGGAAGCCACGGCACTTAACTACGTCCTTTTGTTTGGGCAAGACAGTTTTTCAGTGAAAACTCAAAAACCCTTAATCCCATCTTGTTCAAACCAAAATTCTTTGAATGTATTTATTATTGCACACCACCTCAATTTTTTTCAAAAATTTAATCTTCATAGTTTGGAAATTAGAGGGGCGGGGGGAGGGGACACATTTTGTACAACTTTGGAAGTTAATACAACGATTGACTTAAATGGAAAACTTTCTGAGTAACCTCGATATTATTTTTAAAGGCCTATCCAAAAATACCCCTCACAACTACTTGCATTGAAAAAAAAATGTCATCCCCTGGTTACATGTATGGGGTGCCCCCTTTAAAATTTTTTTTTCCTATTTTCACATTACTTTATGTAGCGATATGTAGTTATAAGATACATCTTCTTACCAAATTTCATAATTGTCGTACTTATATTTATAGTCTCTGAGTAAATCGGCTGTGACATACGGACAGGCAGACAGACCGAAAAAACTTGCTTTTGCCCGCTACTTCGTCCGCATAAACTTCCACCCCCTATTTCATCCCCTCGGGGCATGATTTTCGGAATAAAAAGTATGTTAATCCAGGCTATAAACTCGTTGTATACCAAGTATCATCATAATCCGTTTAGCCGTTTTTGCGTGATTGAATAACAAACATCCAAAAATCTAAACTTCTAACCTTTCGCATTATATTAGTACAAAAATGTAGCTACGTCTGGACTTATTCACGCAGTTTTTCAAATTAATACAACATGTCAACCCATTCATAGGAAAAAAAATCAAAGCACATTCAATCGTTCCTCATTCATGATCTATAACTGTAGGGTGACACCGTCCACCAGTACCTATAACGGACAAGGCCCAATGATGTACATTAACTCTTATGTATAAGAAGATAAGAGTCATTAATTTTTTATAGACCAATCAAATTAAAACCGCGTGATCTTTGAATAAGGATTAGAGTGTCCATTATTGGTGCTTGTGCTTAAAGTGTCCATAATTGGTGGTGTCACCCTATATACCTTGGGTACACAACTATCAAAAATTACCAATCCTACACTTATTGCTAGCGTCCGCTTTCCATTAGCAGCTTGTTTGCCACCATAGTTGTACAAAAAACTATGGTTAATGATCTTTATCTACACACATATCATAAATCCTCTAATATGCGTTCGGAAACCGTAGAAAATGACTATCATTTCAACATTCAATGAATTTATGGCAATTTTCTTATCTGTGGCTAAGGCTACAGCAGTAATATAATTTTTCATTTTAATCTCATATATGATGTTAAAATATTAAACGTCAAACAAAACTGTCAAAATTTAAATGTCAAAGTTGACATGTCCCTATTCTAGTATCACTGAAAATTCAAATTCAGTCGATGCGAAATGTCAGCTCGATGTTTTTTTAGTATATATCGCACGAAATTTGAGCTAGAACGACATGATCACATCAGAATAGGGACTCTTTACTTTTTAAAATAACATTCAGGTATCGGTTGCCAGTTCTGATTTCGATATTTCCGCAACCGTGCAAAAAAGGTTGTATTTAACACAATTATTGTATTTATAGTACGACTTGTTAGCTCGAATCTATGAAGAAGTACGGTCACATCTGGAAGAAAGCACGAAACATGGCATGCATGTAGCTAAAATTTTTGTGTTTCAGAAATTTTAGGGAAACACGCTGACAGACCTTTTTTTCCCCCCCTCCCCCCCACTTTTGTGTGCCGAATTACAGTTTTATTTTATTTTATTGAAAACGGCTGAAGCTAGGAGAAAACCGTCAATGGAAAAAATGTTCCTTATAAAATTATCTACAAGTCATTCTTTGGATATATTTTGATTGGACCAATAGTTTTCAAAATATACGAGCATTAATTAGGATAAGTACAGCAGAAAAGGTGCTAGAGGGCAGATTACTAACATTTTTGTGCGCGTCGGGTTACAAGCAAGAAATCTGTACCATAGATAAAGTGTTCCGCAATGATTATTTTCAGATGTGGAGATTAGTTAGATTCGTCCCCTGTGCGCGGGGAGAACGGGGTGAATTGGACCAAGCACACCTTTTTTTCGTCTCTTTCTCACTGATCAGTTAAGGCTACTATGGCTTGCGGGGTATCGTTTTCGTGTAAAACAGACATCAGGAATCCATTTTTAGGGTTCGTTACCCGAAAGCTCCAAGCGGAACCCTATTGTTGTGAGTCATACGTCCGTCCGTCGTCTGTTTTACAGGTTTCACAGACAAACGGTTGGAGCTACAGGCTTCAAATTTTCACAGTATAAGCATCTTGTCGACCCAAAACCACACCAATTGTCAAAAAATATTTTTAATAATATTTAATGGGGGCTCCCATAGAGCTGAAGGGGGGCGCAAATTTTTTTTTTACCCACCCCATCGAGTGGGATATCGTTGTTTAGAGCTCATTGCGTAGATAAATACTGTATTTTTTATTTAAAAAAAGATTTGAAAACAAAGGCGTGAGAAGTCACTAAAGTCCGCTATCTTACAAAATTTGTCCCTAAGATTTTTAAAACTTCCCATTGACTTAAGAACTTAAAATTTGGTTATGATGTTTATTGTTACGTACATTTTACTAACAAATACTAATAAAATAAAAATATTGTTTTTGTTAGAAAAAAAATAAAAAAATCACAAAAAATAGTTTTAGTATTTTGTTGGTAAAATATACGCAATAATAAAGATTACTACCAAATATCAAGTTTACAGGTCAATGGGAAGTTTAAAAAATCTTAGAACCGATTTTGTAAAAAAGTGGAATTTAGTGACTTCTCACGCCTTTGTTTTCAAATCTTTTTTTAAATAAAAAATACAGTATTTATCTATGTAATGAGCTCTAAACAACGATACCCCACTCGATGGGGTGGGTAAAAAAAAAATTTTGCGCCCCCCTTCAGCTCTATAGGAGCCCCCATTAAATATTATTAAAAATATTTTTTGACAATTAGTGTGGTTTTGGGACGACAAGATGCTTATACTGTGAAAATTTGAAGCCTGTAGCTCCAACCGTTTGGCTGTGAAACCTGTAAAACAGACGACGGACGGACGCATGACTCACAACAATAGGGTTCCGCTTGGAGCTTTTGGGTAACGAACCCTAAAAATGAATTCCTGATGTCTGTTTTACACGAAAACGATACCCCGCAAGCCATAGTAGCCTAACTGATCAGTGAGAAAGAGACGAAAAAAAGGTGTGCTTGGTCCAATTCACCCGGTTCTCCCCGCGCACAGGGGACGAATCTAAGTAGTCTCCACATCTGAAAATAATCATTGCGGAACACTTTATCTATGGTACAGATTTCTTGCTTGTAACCCGACGCGCACAAAAATGTTAGTAATCTGCCCTCTAGCACCTTTTCTGCTGTACTTACCCTAATTAATGCTCGTATATTTTGAAAACTATTGGTCCAATCAAAATATATCCAAAGAATGACTTGTAGATAATTTTATAAGGAACATTTTTTCCATTGACGGTTTTCTCCTAGCTTCAGCCGTTTTCAATAAAATAAAATAAAACTGTAATTCGGCACACAAAAGTGGGGGGGAGGGGGGAAAAAAAGGTCTGTCAGCGTGTTTCCCTAAAATTTCTGAAACACAAAAATTTAAGCTACATGCATGCCAAGTTTCGTGCTTTCTTCCAGATGTGACCGTACTTCGAGCTAACAAGCCGTACTATTATTTACTACGGTTTCTGAACCCATCTTAGAGTAGTTATAATATGTGTGTAGATAAAGTAATGTATGCAACTGTCCCTAATTATGTACCAGTTGCATAAACTACTATTTTGCTCACAATTTTCATTTGCAATGCATTTGCTTTGAGTATTTACTTCACGCTAAGAATAGCCTACAACATCTCGAATGAAACAACGATAACTATACACTCAATTACTTTCTCGACGTTACCCGTTACCCTCACTGAGTCTGTGTCTGTATTACTTCACTGCCGATACATTGCTTGCTTGAATAGTGGCTTGAATACGGAATTTTCATTTGATAAGTAGTTCACTGGAAATTACCTGCCATTCACGGCGAGAACGCCTTTGTGGTGCGTTTTTAGTAATTAAATTATGATGCCACAAACGACCGGACCAGTAACTTAGCGCGATAGATTTTATGCATTTTATGAATTTTCCGAAAACGTCACGTAATAATATGACCATAAAACCACACTAACCTCACATTATTGTATGTATGTACCTATGTTTGTCCGCGATTATCTCGCGTTTGACGTAACCGACTTTGATGCGCTTTTCAGAAAAGCGTTTTCTTACATTCTGGAGAAATTATTGGTAAACAATTTGAAGTCGTTTCCCTTTAAAAAAAAGTTTTTGATCAAGTGCCCCAGTATCAGTTTAATTAGTGAAATTTCAATTCGTAGCCTCGTGAAATGGACCCCAGGGTCCAATTCTTCTTCTTGTTTTTTATTCGGCATTCTGAGTATTCTGACTATTATTTATGGCATACAAACTTGCAGGCGAACGACCCGCGAAAGTGTAATCGATTGTAAGTCTTTGAAAAGGTTTTATACTGCCATCACATTAAACAAACAAAACAGTGTGCATAAATAGCCGAGCCGACTCAAAAACTTTGCCCAATATTTAAAATATTTTTTTGTAATTAATATTCTGGCTACGCTCAGATGTCTTATCAAAAGTTTATAATTTATTGAGATAGCTAATTATAAATCTTCATTATTCAATTTCAGGTCCCGTAATTGAAATTGAATATTAATTAACTTGCTGATCTCTCGGGTTACAACTGAGCACTCAAAAATACTAATATTTGCGTTGTAATTAATTTAAGAATAGGTCAAAAAACTTACTAAGTTAACTACTTAGGTACCAAAAGTTAATCTCACATTTATTCTAACGGATCTTTATGAATCTTGGATCTTGGGCTAAGTTACTTCAAATCGTCGGTAATCGTAAGTTAGGATAGGTAAATTTATGTCTCATACGTATACTTTGACGCTATACAATACTTAAGAGGCCTTACAAGTTTAAAAAACACGCCCAGTCTTATGTACCATGTTTTAAATGTATCAATGTTACCCCACCAATGTTACAATGTTACACCTGATATTAAGGTGTCATGGATATTTACCTTGCTACCGTTAAAATCTGTTTGTATCATACAATTGTATGGGAAGTTTGACAGTTCATTAAACTAATCTTTTACCGCGACTTTGTTCACGTCAACTCGCCTATCCAGTTCCGAATCCAATTTCAACCATTTTCAGGTTGATTTTTGGTTATTATTTGGATACAAAGTATTCTATATTTTAATCAAGAATATGATATGAACTATACAAAACTTAATTTAATATGCTTAGAGTTTTAAAATATTCAAGGTGTTATAATATTATGAAACAAAGTTGGCCCGTGTTTTTCGTGGGGTCTTTGGATCTAAAAGTAAAGTTCACTAATAAATGACCAAATTTATATGGGACCACCCCTGATATATGCTCTAAGTACCAATAAAAGAATTATAAAAATCGGTCAACATTTGACAAAGTTATGCTGAAACAAACATATATACACGGATCGAATTGAGTACCTCCTTCCTGTTGGAAGTCGGTAAAAAAAACATATAACTATGTATCAAATTTTGTTCAAATCTGTTAATCTAATTTTGCTGATCATCAAGTCCTGAACATCGAATCGTTTAAACAGCAAAAAGTAGTACAGTCAAGGGCACCAATATGTATACACTTTTTCACCTTGTTCCATTGAAATAAGGTCCAAAAATGTATACATATTTATGCCCTCGACTGTACCTAAGTAGAATCCGGTTTCAATGATCTTGATTGAATGAATCAATGTCGTTTCTTGACTTTAAACATATGGTACAAGCATAGGTATTACAATAAATCTTAGGTTCCTTAAGGCGCGAGGGTGGGCAAGCTCTCTCCATACAAACTTTATGCAAGTTTTTCTTCGCTTGTGTTTGCATTACACTTTTGACTTTTGATCAGTATGCAGTATCCTTGTTTTTTTGCTAGCCAGATCCTGGAGATTTTTTAAAATTATTTTTTGTAGTTTGTTAAATGTATTTAAAAAAAAAATCTTGACATACTTCTTATATGCAATTTTTTTTTTCTTGACATTCTTCGTACCTATATGCAATATTAACAAGCAAAAAAATATTTATTCGCGAGTGCCAAAACCGACGAATAAAACTTGCACAGAGTTTGTTTGTATGTAGAGGGCCTTGCCTTACCCCGCGCCCTAATATGCTTAGCCTCAACAGGCATGTGAATATTGGCATCACATTTGATGTATCGTCAAATTGTTACACGTCCACATTTTGATCTACGCAATGTAGATAAAACAGCACCAGTCAGTTATCGCCGCGAAGTAAACAAGTCGGTAATGATAAGGCGGCCCCGCCGCCCAGCCGCCAACGCCAGTCTTTCGCGCCCGCCCGCCCTGTGCACGTGTCTGCAACAAATTGTTTAATCAACAATCCAACAAACTGTTTATCCAACAATTCAACAAATTGTCGATCGCTATGGGTAAGCGTTCAGCTTTGCTCTTTTGTTATGTTGAATTTGCGACAGTGGGCCTGCAATGTCTGCTTAAATGAATTGGAAGGTGTTATGTCTAGTTCAAAATAACTTTTGACTTCGCATTTATGTCCATGTTGCTCTTTTAATATGTTGATTTGTTGAACTATTTGCGACAGTGGGCCTACAAATTCTTATATCATTATTTTTGTCACACCTGGCCATAAAGTGGCAATTACCGCACGCTCCGCGCGCGGAAAATCCCACATCCTGGCCAGGGGGTGACATAAAATTTTGCACTCACCAAGGGCGGTAATAAAGAAAGCCTCAGATCGAATATTCAATTGTTTTACCGCCCTTGGTAAGTAATGAGAACTATTATAACTTCAATAGTTTTAGTTTACGTTATAACCAGATGTCGGAAATTGTGTAACGCTATAGTTGAAGCGAGTGGAATACGAAGAAAGTTCAATCGAAATCATACGCGTTGTGTTGTGTACGCGTGGTTAATTATTCAGTTTATTTGTCCAATCGACAATTTAGCAAAATATCCCTGACCCGCGACCCATCTTAAATAATCCAAGTTAGTAAACTCTGTCTCACCAATTAATATTTTCATTGAAATGATCTTAAACAAAACCATGGCGCTATTAAAAATGATGATGTCCGTTTAATAACAGCTGTAAACCCCAACGCCAAACATGTTAGCGACATTACAATGAAACCATTTCATAATCAACACGACATACTTACGTATTATGTACATATCGATCGATATAGCTTTCCCTATCTCGCAGATAAGCACAGCGGGGCGCTATGGACGAACATCAACTCGCAATTCGAGTCCCAGCCGAGGGTAGGGAATGTGGAGCTAGAGCGTTGGAGTGTTTGGAGCGCCATGGGGGGTGCTGTGTTTGGGGCTGGCTCCGTGCTCGTGATTGCTGCGTTTGTGTTGATGTGGCGGAGGCCGAGGAAGAGAGAGCCGCCTTTGTTGGCGCCGATGGATGTGGGACAAAATGTGAGTTTTTCTAAGTCACCTACTTCTTGGGTCGACAACGTGCTTGTGATGCCTCTGGAGTTACAGAAGTTTACAGGCGGTGTCTGCTTACGATCAGGCAGCCTAAGCCTAAGCTTGACGACTTTCTTTCAACTTTGTATGACCTATAAAAAAAAAGAATTTTTGAAATCGTTCTGTATTTGACAGAAACAGAAACAGAAACAGAAAATGTATTGTATAAAACTGTGTAGTTATAAAGGTTAGGTATACAGGTATTTTTATGCGTTTCAACAGTTTTTACCCTTTTCGGGCATACACTATTTAAATTCTTAGCCTAAGTTTAAATAATGGAAATTTTTACGCTGCATGAACATGATTATAAAATTCGTTTAAAAACTATAAAAAACATTTTCGGTCAAGAAAGTTTTCAAGGACCTTTCAAAGCGAGCCGAGTTCCGTCTAGGCTTTTTATTTCAATGGGAAGATTATTATAGACACGAATTGCCGATATAACTGCACTCTTCTTGAAAATTAAGGAATTAGCTTTCGGAAGTATCAAATTGTGTTTGTATTGAGATCGAACATTGTACTTCGATGATATGTATGCAAAATTCTCAGTATGATTTTTTACAAGTAAGCATAATTCCAAAATATATATGCCAGTAAGTGTCAGGAAACGCTTTTCCCAGAAAATATTTCGGAGTGTATCATCGATGTACATTCTATAAATAGTCCTCAAACATCGTTTCTGTAATATAAAGGTTCTATTCACATCAACAGAATTTCCCCAATAAATGACACCGTATGTGAGTAACGGATAAATATTGACGTTCTATATTATATCATAAAGGCTTGAAGCAAAAATCCAATCAGGATTTGGCCTTGCTGGATGCATTAAAAATGTTGGATGTTTATATTCGATAGTTTTCGACAAAACTGCAAAATATATAAGAAGCCATTGGCCACTATTAAGCCTTACCGAAGCTATGAAGTATAACTACTTATATACACAAAACATACAGGCGAACATTTCAGCGCTTCCTCCTTTTTTGAAGTCTTTAATAAATTAGTAATATCTGACATACCTATCGACTGTAATTTACTGAACTACTCACGTGTTTTACTGACCTGTGAGTATCGTAAGCACTTAGCACAGTAGGTAAGCACTTTTATAACACAGCCTGATGTATAAAAACGAACTCACTTAAAGTAAAACCGTTTTAAAATGGTCACGCCCCTAAATGTGTTTCTGCTCACATCTGAAGTAAGCATATATAGCAGCAATACATATTTATTTATTTATCGTATGGAAATTATTTCGAACCGATCTTCGAGAAGACAGTACGGCTGCCATGTTTGTTGTACTTTTGGCACCATCCAGGGGTCACTCGAAGGTAGCGGTGGGTACTCCCTAAGGCCGTGGTACAACTTCAACCCCCTTTGTCAAGTGACTGACTCCTAGAATACACACAGAAACTCACAGAAACTCACAGATTGAAACAATGTCTACTAGGAGGGGGCGTTCAGTTTAAAATTGCTTTATTACTTGCTTTGGACTATATTCCTATTGAATTAGAGTCCAAAAGTAGCAAACATTCAATTTTATAACCTGCACAGTCAACAGCAAAAGTCGATGATCATTTTAGAACCCTGTCACTTTCACTACTTTGACGCATCCCAATATGACAAAGTACTAAAGTGATCATCTACAGTCAACACACTGTACGTGTACATACGTGTTGCCAGCATTAGGTAAGGCTGCTTTTCCGCCACAGCGTCTTATACAATACAATACAATACAAATACTAAAAAGACAGTTCAGAAACATAACGTAGCGAGATATAAGCAGAGGTAGACAACAGCCGGTCTTATCACTAAAACAGCCATTTCTTCCAAACAACCGGGGTTTAGCGGGGAGTGCTAAGCGAACATAGCCAGAGGGTGGTGCAAAAATAAAAACTAATGGAGTTTATAAATAAAACTAAAGGATAGAAAAAGGATAGGATATTTATTTGTATTTTTCCTGAGTTCTTAATCAATGTTAGGTAAATCAACTTATAAATATACATGATATCTATGCTATATTACTGGAGAGTTTCGTCAAAAACCGTTCAGTAGTTTTTGAGAAAGAGGAACCAACATCGGCATAAAAATTCACATAATAAACAGGACCAAGTGTTTTTCTTATAAAGACTCCATAGCCCTCAACTTTTTAAATCACCGAATGTAGGCGGAAACCAGAAACCTGATAAAAAGCAAAGTTTATCTTCATACTTTTTAATTAAAATAATTATTACACTTTGAAAATAATCTCTTCGAGTTGTTTATCATTCATAAACTTGTTTATCGTGATATTTTTAGCTATAATACATTTCTATTACTATTTTCGAACCTTTTAATGTTATTAGTTATTATCTTATTTCGCTTTACAGCAGCATCAAACTACCTACCAAAACTATTTAAAACAAAATCATCTAATGTTCATATCATGACATGACATTGACATGAGCATTAGATGATTTTTTTTCCATTTGATAAAGAATATTTAAGTAATTTGAGTAAAAACAAAATATTTTTAATTGAATCTTCTTGACCTTCTTGTTTATTTAGTGAAGATAAATTAAAACTTTTTATTTTTAACCGTACAGTTATAAAATATTCCGAACTCAAATATGCCAAAAATACTGATAATTAAAATAAACTGATTTAAATATAAATGCTATTATTGAAGTGTTACGTAGTAACGGAGCCATATTTCTCCTCATCGATTGAATAATGTTACAATAATAATGTCACTGTTCGGTTTTTGACCTAAGTAATCTCTTAAAAAGAAGTGCTTGAAAGTATACAATATACGCTTAAATATGATGTTACTGTACAAATGTAGATGGATGAAAGGAACACAAATTATCTTTGATCCAGAAGCTCCACCCACGTGAAGTTGGAGTTTACGTCATCACATAGATACGAGTACATAATATAATAGTACGCTTAAAATTATACTGGTTACCAAAATAAGGGCCACTATTTCTGGTTTACTGTAACCTGTAACTTTTTTTATATATACTAATTGATAAGTGGCTATGACGTCCCGAATTCTGCAGGATACACCCTCTTTCATGTTGGTGTTATAGCTGAAAAAATGTATATTACTGGTTAATATTATTTGTTATACAAGGGTGCAAAGTTGTAGTTTAACCGATTTAATTGAAACAAGAGCTAGCGAATGGACTCTAGGGTTGAACTATGAGCTAGCGAATGGACTCTATGGTTCAAAAATGGAATCCTGAGCGAAGCGAGTGGTACAAAAGTAGAATCCTGAGCGTAGCGAGTGTTGCAGCACACGAGACGTAAAAATAACTTTGCATGATATAACATAAATCTTTTCGCATCACTAAAGCGAATACTACAAAAGAAAAAAACACTGAAATATATAAAATCAGCCTTTTTTATATTCAATATATAAGTTTTAATTGAATACAATTAAATATAAAACTATCTGTATAAATGTATTACAAGCATTCTAAAATCAGCGACCAGTCACTGCGTCGCGATGTATTTCCCTAAGGATATCGTTTTTCCTTTTACATCCTTCATGTTATGTTTAAGGATTCTGAGTTTTCTTTTACCGAAATAAAACTTGGTACAGAAAAACCAGACGTAAACTAAACACCCCTCCTTTTTACGCTGAAGTATAAGTATAAATGATAATCCTATGAAATCAATTCGCCTCTTGACTGCAATTAGGGCACAATTCAAAATTTTTGTTTTTTTAGATTTTGGCGAATTCGTGTTCAGGGTAGTTAGATTTACTACCTTAATTCATAAACACAAGGCATATGATCCTCTAAAGCCTCCAAATAGAGTTATGCCCTTATGCAACTATTGAAAAATCATCGATATCTTACCTGCAATAAGGGCACGTTGCCTAGAGTCAGCGCGCATATTTTTGAGTTGTGCCCATATTGAATTAAGTTTTAGTCAACGTTTTGAGTTGTGCCCTCGAATTTGAATGAAAATCTTACTCTGATTAGGGGCACAACTACGCTACTTACGTTTAACGCGTAATAACATTTATTGTTGTATTATATTAGTTATAACATATAATGCACTATATCATGACGATTAAAATAAGGTAAATTACAACTCTGTAGCTCTAAAATTAAAAAAAATTAGGCACATTTTACTTTTAATCACCCATGACTCGAACTTTGACAAGCGATTTCTCGAAAAATTGGTTTTTTGAGATGTTCCCTTATTGCAGTCAAGAGACGACTTGGTAGGTATCCCGTAGTCCTTTTTCTAGTGATTAGGTCCGGTCTTGTTCAGTGGCGGGCGCTCGGGCGGTTATAAAACCTTAGCGCCATTATTCTGTTTGTTGTGTTAATTTGTGCTTAACCGCATAATGGTATTGTAGTCTTGAATGGACGAACTCAGTTCAGTTCAAAAAGTTTCAACTATAAGCGCAAACCGGGACGCGAGCGCGTGACCTGCACGTTGCGCGTTGTAATAGGGATGATGACACTATAAAAGAAAATCAATAAATCCAAATTTTCTATATAAAGGCTCAAATTCTCAATCAAATGGCGAAAAAAGTAATTCAAAAAAATAAATAATTACGTAATTATAAGCCTTCAAAGTGTGGGTATTTTCTGTCGCTTTTCCGCAAAACGCACATTTCGATCGTCATTTACTATGGTGCTACTCAACAGTGACGTCACTGTTGAGTAGCACTTTCTCTCCCTAACTACGAACATTCTAACCGTTGTAGCTTCGTTATTTTTTGAGATATTTGAATTGCATTTTCACTATTTGGCATAGTTTTATTTATGTCTTTTTTTGAGTCAACATCCATCAAGTAAATTTATGAATTTCGTCAAGAGCTCGCCTATACTTCTTTTTTTTTTCAGATTAGAAAAATCGTGCGATTGTCGTCATGCGGTTTCAGGGAAATTAACCTTGAATCGGAAAAATATGCGGTGTGCTTTCTTTGAGACGTGATAAGCTACTATTTGTATAATATTATCCTCGTGTCTTAGGGAAATGAAGAATTGTAGGCGAAAATTACCGTTGAAATTCTAATCTTAAAAACCGGCCAAGTGCGTGTCGGGCCACGCGCAAGGTAGGGTTCCGTAGTCGTCCACCCGTTACATTATGTGGACTAAAAAGTTCGCAAACTTATATTTACTATGTTTTTGTCAGAATTAACAACATTATCTAAGGCATCAATGGAAATTGTACGAAAGTTTTCTTTTGCAAAGTACATTTCTGAAGTTCGACTATTACTCGGTAACTAGTAATGTCTACTTAGCTGTGATAGTTTTCCTTTTAAATTCATCGTATATACTACTACCATGATTTTTTTCACATGCCTAGTAGCCACCGTTTAACTGACAGGGGGAGGGGACACTTGACCATATTAATAATTATCACTTCAAAGCTTAATATCACGCTAACCAATTCTTTAATCAAAAAATGCTTTGAGAAACCTTATAATATTTTTAAAAGACCTATCCAACGATACCACACGATAGGGTTTGGCAGAAAAAAAAATTCACCACCACTTTGCATGTACGGGAGGTACCCTAAAAAAAATTTTTTTCAAGATTTTATTCTACCGTTTTGTCGGCGTTATTAATATGTATACTCATGCCAAATTACAGCTTTCTAGTATTAACGGTTACTGAGAAAAACGGGGGTCGGACGGACGGACGGACGGACGGACGGACGGACATGGCGAAACTATAAGGGTTCCTTGTTTACTACGGAACCCTAAAAAACGGGTTTTACCTAGCCGTCAAAACTGTTATTGGCAAATGCCCCGGACGCAGTCGCTAGCGAGTATAGTAATAGTTTTCTACAGTCTAAATTGTATTGTTTGTTAGCGTCTGTTAAAGTAACTCATGGTACCGATTTTCTACAGAAACGGCTACTTGACAGTTACAGAACGTTAGTCGCTAGCGTTTAGTTTTCGATAGGTAATTTACCGTAGGACTCATACTATCGATCCTTAGTTCTATGAGTGACCGCCAGAGGCGCTGTACTTTTGTCCATACTAAATCGTTTACGCAGTCGCTAGCGAGTACGGTAAGAGTTTTCGATACAAACTCATGGTAGAGGTACTGGAGGCTACATTTCTCCATTACCTAAGTAACTAACTACATTTTCGACGACCGCTTTAGCTTAGTTGGTAGTGACCCTGCCTACGAAGCTGGAGGTCCCGGGTTCGAATCCCGGCCGGGGCATTTATTTGTGTAACGAGCGCGAATATTTGTTTTTGGGTCTTGGATGTTTTCTATGTATATAAGTATCTATTTATCTACATAAGTATGTATATCGTCGCTTAGTACCCATAGTACAAGCTTTGCTTAGTTTGGGGCTAGGTTGATTTGTGTAAGAGTGTCCACAAATATATATATATTTGATATCATATATATCTAGTTATACATGTTATACAAAACATAGTGTCCTTCAAGTAAAATGAGCTTTCTTAAGATAGGTAAGAAGTTATTTCCCTTCGAGGGCCCATATTTTTCCACCATGTAGAAGAAAATACGTTATTTGTGTTTTTTGTTCATAATCTTCACATTTCATTTGGATATCTCACATATTATTCTGATAAGTTTATTCATAGAGTACTTTTATCTCACGAGTGCCGTTGAGCCATGGTTGTGTGTTGAGCTATACATACATTTATTGTCTATGTGTGCGTCAGCGTAGGAGCTATGAGCTCAAGTTGTCTATGGGCTCGTATGTGTCACAACTACAACAATGGCCAACCCGCGCTCTTGAGAAAAAAGTACTTTACAAAACATTAAAAACAAGGGTAAGGATAGAAAAATTAAAGATAACTTTGTCATTGTGTATAAAAATACCGAGGTTAAGTGTCTCATTAACTTTTAAATGAGACGACAAGTATAAAGCTGCGACACTGCCTAATGAGGTCCTTGTCGCAACAACGTACTGACCGCACAGATTACGACGAACCACGTTATAACAGCACAGCACGTTATAACAGGGTTAAGAGGGCGCCGAGCATATTTAGCAAAAACAGCCTTCACCTCTCAATCTGCGGAGGTCACGATTCTCTACAAAAATATATAAAATATATGTAATTATTATCACAAAGAGTGTGTTTACAAGTTATCACTATTAGTAATCTATAATAAATTACACTTTAATAAATACAATACCGTAAAGTTGCACTAAAAATGAGAAGAACGCGTGTCGGCGTTTAGGCGAAATTGAATTGAAAAATCTATTATTTCGTTTCAAAATCACACTCAAACAAATCTCAAAAGTATTCACTATAAGTTATCACACTTTTCACATTTTTCCTCGCAAAGACCAATGAGAATTTCAAACGTAAATCTAATCTTTAGTGACTTTTCCATACATTTTCCCTGCCACCATACTTTCGAAAAATCGACAGATGGGCATTGGCCCTCGGTGAGAGCAGACGCATGCTCCTTTTTTCGCTTTGACAGCTCTGTTTTTGACATTTTGCCCGTATACGAATACAATATGTATACCACACACAAAGATTGTATTAATTGAAGTAGGGTAAATAAATATTGACGTGTGGCGTTTTAAGAACCTTTTAACATGGAATTTTTGGTATTAGCCTTTTATTTTTTAGAGAACATACAGTGTTTGGTCCCGAAAGTTTACTTATGCGTTCAAATTATAATGTTTTCCTTCCCGAAAACGCATTCTAGACGCTAAAAGGTTGCCGATGCGTTTCATTACAATGGAAATTAATTTCAATGAATGGTCACCCTGACGGAACATCTTTATAACGTAATGACATTTGTCACTTACTTCAAATGAAAATTTGTGTACATTTTTCTTTCTTTATATTTCAATAATTTTACGTATCTAATGTTGATATCGAACACCAAATACGCATACACACACGCCTCTCGACAGTTTGCCAACAACGCATACTTATCTACTGGCATTTTTTGGACATATCGCGCGTCGTACCTATTAGCCTCGAGTACATCATGATTCATGATGACGGGAAAGGTGGAGGATAGACGAGCTCGGGCCAGCCAGGTGGATTGAAAAAATCTCCAAATTCGCCGGACTCCGACAACACCAGGCGCTGCATGCAGCGCATCATCGGAACCACTGGCGAGCCATCTGCACTCCCCGCCAGAGACATAGCGGTCACGATCCTCAGCATTGAAGAACCCACTGATTGGATTGATTGGATTGGAATACTTATTGAAATTTGTGTGGATATTCACGCTTTCTCGTCAAATAGGAATACATTTAATGGCTAAATATATCTCCGATTTATTTATTTACCGTATGGCATTTTATCTCCGATGTCGTGATATAACTTCAGGAATCGTGGATTATCAATCTGCAGTGTCACACAACAAAGAAAGTAATAAGCAGCAGAAGATTGTATTGTCGAAGCTGCATGGTCATACTAATTATAGAATGAAAATATAAATGTGTTTTTTTTATCTTAGTTATATCTCTAACGACGACGTATAATCTGAGTCTTATACAAAATATATGTATGTAGTCCTACTTATTTCTGCAGGCCTGTAAGTACGGTTTCTAATTTCTATTTGATTGTTTTTTATGGTTTGAAATTATTTGGTTCACTGCTTTGATTTTGGATATACGGATATACGTACTTTATTATATACGTTGTAGTCTTTGGATATACGTAAGTACGTCACACCGGGTAGAGTCAGTCCGACCCAGGTCGGGCCTAGTAGAGTTTAGTGAACCAGCGACAAAACTCCCAGTAAGTAGCTCGATTCCACTCACAACTCAGATTCGGTAGAATCCGCGTAACCAATCTCACTGGAGCGCCAACTCTTAGAGTATCCCAGTGTTTAAACCTCCCGCGTGGTCGTGTCGGAGGTTTCCCCTCGATTTTCCCCAGGCCACTTTCCAACCGCGCACTCCTATCGATTTATTGGGCCCGACCTATAAGGCCACAAGTTGAAAAAACAAAAAAAGTACGTCGCAATAATTGTTTGGACGTTACGTAAACGTAGTAAATAATAGTAAGATTGCAATTTCAATTGCGTATATTATAAGTATTATAACTGTTACATTACAGCATGTATGCAGCATGTACATGGATTTAGCTATACGCAACCATTGTCCAAGTAGTGTTAAAAGTTCAGTAAAATTTACTCCACTAATTATTCTATTCAATTATCGTTCTTATAAGAAGGAACATGAGAGCTAATTTGTCATAACATAACTATGGACTCATACATTCAACCATGCACACGATAGCGCGTCCGGCCGGCCAAGTTCCAATTACAGATAGTGAAAATGATATACTAAATCCTACTTGGTCATATTTGTCCTACTTATTTCATTATCATTAGGTTTTAAGAATACTTAACAAACTTATTTCAAAATACTGCCATTAATTTTCATTAAGTTTCATTACATAATATATATCGAAATAAAACAACCGCATCTTCGCTTAAAACTCGCATTACTTATAAAAGCCACTTTAGCTTAGTTGGTAGTGACCCTGCCTACGAAGCTGGAGATCCCGGGTTCGAATTCGTTCTTGGGTCTTGGATGTTTTCTATGTATTTAAGTATCTATTTAAATCTGTATGTATAAAGTATGTATATTGTCGCTTAGTACCCATAGTAGTACAAGCTTTGCTTAGTTTGGGACTAGGTTGATTTGTGTAAGATTGTCCACAAATATTTATTTATTTATATTTATATATATATATTTATATATTAATTCCGGCGCAAACCAAAACCATACAAAAAATAGCCAAATAATGCAAGAATTTTTCTCACTTTTAATCTATTTGTATATGAATAATTAGGAGCGTTTTACTAAAATGAAATCCCAATTTTCAGAAGTAAGGTTTTGGTGACAGATCAGAACTTGACTTTTATTTTTACATTTTTGTCATGTCTTAATAAATCATCAAATATTGTAAATCAAAAACTTTGTATTCCTTACAGAAATTGACAGAGCATTGTCATTGTACAGTGACAAGTTATGACAATTTCGATTTCTCTAAGGAGTTTTTAACTCTGATTAACTGGTGGCAATACACAACCGAAAATACCTATTAAAAAAAATGTAAGTCAATGACCCGGGCCAACAAAATGAAGTAGTGTGTGTGAAATATGTATGTGTGAGTTACTGGGGAAAATAATTAAAAAAAATAGAAATTTGACAGGCGCTGATAATTTACCCTGCACGACGCAGTCTTAACTAATGGGTTTGATAGAGCGCAGTTCTTAGTCAATTACATGAAGTAGGAAAGTCTTTACTGATGATTCAAATTCAAGAAATTAGTTTGTCACGTGAGTATCACGCGACATCATTTTTTTCAAATTATTCTAATTATATATATAAATTTCGCGCAAATGAAAAGCCAATCTCTGAAAGTTTGTTGCATAAGTTTCTTGAAATATCACGCCGCTAGCCTGCGAATGGTAAAAAGTCGTTTTGTATGGAAAGCGAACCACCTTAAAAGTTGTGCATTTCCCCGCCTTCGTCCCGGACCCCGGTAGACCTTACATAATTTCGCAGTTATTTTTAAAGGTCTTCCTATTGATAAGCCACGCGTTAATATGCAGTCACCTGTGCCTGCCTCGCCTCACGGCTATATTCGCAAAAGGGGTGGGCACGTAATAATTTCAATGCCACCTCGGTGTTTCGCTGATAAGTAATTTGTGAAACTTCAAAAACTCTCAGTTGGTTTGATTAATGAGGCTTAATTTTTCGTGGTCAAATCATATCCTTTTGGTTATCTTTAATGTACTTAAAAATGGCATAAATAGTTTGAAAATTGATGTGGGGGCCGATTTTTGAGCGTCGAACGGTCGAATGTTCACTCGACATCTGTCAAAACGTCATAGTTTTTTGACAGATCTCGAGTGAAAAATCTAGCGTTCGATACTCAAAAATCGGCCCCGTGGTCCAAGTATTTTCGTAAGGTTTGTAATGTACTTTGTTCGCCAAATAAATGGGTGGGTTAAGTGTGCAACATGATTTGTCATACAGACATGCAAAGATAAAATGAATCATGTGTGTCGCATGCACGAGTTATTACTTATGCTATTTTTAATACTAAAATACAATGTAATTTAATTTTCTTCCTAAATCCTACTATTATTTATAAAATGCGTAAGTTTAGACGTTTGAATGTTTGGATGCTTTTTATTCAACCGCGTAAATTTCGAAAAAGATTATAATGAAACCGTATACAAATAAAACAAAATAACATAAATACGATACTTTTTATCTTGGAAGTCATCCCTCGAAGGGGTGAAATAGGGGGTGGAATATCTAAAACTTAATTAAGGTGGTTCGCTTTCCATACAAAACCTTTTTTGACATTCGCAGGCTAGCGGAGTGATATTTTAAGAAACTTAAGTAATGAACATTCAGAAATTGGCTTTCCATTTGCGCGTTTCCTAGAATAAACTTGTATAAACTAGAATAATTTGAGAAATTAGTTTGTCACGTGAGTATCACGTGACATCAATGTTTTCGAATTATTCTAGATTATACAAGTTTATTCTAGGAAACGGGGAATTTCGCGCAAATGAAAAGCCAATCTAAGAAAGTTTGTTACATAAGTTTCTTGAAATATCACGCCGCTAGCCTGCGAATGTCGCTAACTTTAAATTTATTTCAAAAGGTTTTGTTCGTTCTTACTTCTTACTGAGTATGAAAGAATACCGCACGCGTACCGATCCAATTACGCCATCGATTCCATTCGTTTGGGCTTCATTGTGTTCGAGTTAATTTCCTAGCTTCGGAGTATGTTGTTATACGCTTGTCATCACATACGAGTATGTGACAGGCTTCGTTTATTCAACACCTACGGTGATACTCAATTAAACTTTTATGAATCGTTAAACGCTCGGTTGATATGAATACCGGTGAGCATGATTTCAAATTATGACATTTGATTATACCCATAAAGTAATTAAAGGATAAGATGATAATATTATTACATTTTTGGATAGTAAAAATAGTTTTTTTTATATTATTGTGTGTAGTAATAGAATTCAAGAGGAAAAATGCAGTTTTTGCTCGAAAATCGTCGATTTCGAGATTTTGGAGTGATGTTTGAAACGATATTTTCTTATCGAAGAATCCAAAAACCATTAGAAATTCACTCCATTAGGTCGCAATAGTCAAGATACTTAAGTGTCTATTAAAAAGAAAATGGCCTAAACAAATGAGCGTTGTTTAACTGATAAAGGACCCAACCTCCTGCGGTTCAAAGAGATAAATGATAATACTAGGACAAATTCGCTTCAATGGAATTTATATCTTTCGAACTTGAAACAGAGTTGCATTTTTTTTGTTTCATGCAGTTCCAAAACAAAACGAACTCTACTCTATTTTCTGTGACAGGAGATTCAAATTTCATTGCCAAATTTCCTTGTATGGTGGGCGTAGGAGGATAAACTGAAGCCGTCATCTCACAAGCCCGGATATCTCCGGGCACATAACAAAACAATGCCAATGTTTATTTTGTTCACCGGGAGATGACGGGTAGGGCCCTTTATCAGGGAAAAGTAATTATACTGTTGACATTTAATTGTAAGAGGTGAAGGTCCCGAGACGCTATATCGGTTTTATTAATTATAGCGCGTCTAATCAGATGTCAGTTTATTATAAAAGTGCGCATCTCGTTTATAAATACTTGAAGTAAAACCAATATTAAAATTAACAACTCTTGTCTAGTAACCCTATTAGACATTGTTTTGATTGTTTGTATGGAGAGAACTTGCCCACCGCTGCGCCTTAAGGTCCAAAAATGCATAGGTAGCAGTGGCGGCGCGTCAAAAATATTCTTAGGGAAGCCGGAAATACTTGGCTTTTCCTATTCTTCATGAGCCGTAGTAAAAAGAACTGGACTGACTGGAAATTAGGCAAGCCGGTGGGAATCGAGTTGTATGGACCCTCCGCCACTGATAGGTAGGTACATATTATTGACAGTGACAGTACCTATATTATGCTTACGCCAGTTGTGAGCGAAAACAATGGAGAGGCGTTCATATTAAGAAATAAGATTATACATATAATAAGAATAAACCTAACCTACCCTGCCTATATTCTTGTACCTAACCTAATAGTACGAGTATAGAGTTTAATAATAATACTACATTTATGTTTCAAAATTAGTCGGTACAATCCTTCATTCCCACTAGTTCTGTGCTGTAGTTCTGTGCACAGAACTAGTGAGACTTTTTGTCCCAATAGTTCTGTCGATGAGTACCTAGTTCTGTTAAGTGAACTACTGGGATATGTGGTTCCCACTAGTCCTGCGCCCTTTACAAGTTTACTCTCAGAAATCGGCCACTAGTTGATTGAAGCAACATGTCAAAATCTAACTGTCATTTTACGGAAAATGACATTTAGGTGACTTCCTGACTTGGCGGGGCGGGATCGATATGTGACATTATCTTCTTTGACGTAAACTTACTGACGTCGCAAAGATTCTCACTTGACATAATACTGTCAGTATTACGTTTGCGCAGTAGTAATATCATGCGCAGAAGCGGAGCAATACCGCCTTCGCATCGTCCCGCTACCGCGCATCCCGCGCCAGTCAGGAAGCACTCATTTAAATGTATGGGCGTAGTAAAAAATGGTATCGCGTCGACTGACAGCTGACACTGACATTTGACACTTTTCTCATATCGGACTGCCTCCGCACCGACGAATCAGGAAGTCGCCTTAGATATATCTTACGCACACCCCAAAAAAATATACGAATCACTCCTCTGTTGTTTGAATATGGTGTAGTGTTTTGACAAAAGTGGTGATAATACCTATAAATTGATTGAAGGATGATGATTTTATTAAAGTCTTAGATAGTAACATTGCCCTTTTTTTTGATTTTCTTGCATGTAGTAGATTTTAAGCGGAAAAAAGCTGATCTTGGCTCGAAAATGGTCGATTTGGAGTGATGTTTGAAATAATATTTCTGAATGAAAAATCCAAAAAATACATTTGAGACTTATGTAATTACGTCGCAATAGTCCTGTTCTAGATAGTAACAATATGTCTCAATAAAACAGAGAATGGCCTAAATAGATGATCGTTTTCTACCTTATAAGGACCCTTAACGAAAAAATAAACATAGAATCGAATTAAGAACCTCCTCCCTTTTTAGGGTTCCGTAGTAAACAAGGAACCCTTATAGTTTCGCCATGTCCGTCCGTCCGTCCGTCCGACCCCCGTTTTTCTCAGTAACCGTTAGTGCTAGAAAGTTGTAATTTGGCATGAGTATACATATCAATGACGCCGACAAAACGGTAGAATAAAATCTTTAAAAAAAAATTTTTTTTAGGGTACCTCCCCTACATGTAAAGTGGTGGTACAATTTTTTTTTCTGCCAACCCCCATCGTGTGGGGTATCGTTGGATAGCTCTTTTAAAAATATTATAAAGTTTCTAAAAGCATTTTTTGATTAAAGATTTGGTTAGCGTGATATTAAGCTTTGAAGTGATAATTTTTTCTATGGTCAAGTGTCCCCCCCCCCCCTGCCAGCTAAACGGTGGCTACCAGGCATGTGAAAAAAATCATGGTAGCAGTATATACGACGAATTTAAAAGGAAAACTATCACAGCTAAGCAGACATTACTAGTTAACGAGTAATAGTCGAACTTCAGAAATGTACTTAGCAAAAGCAAACTTTCGTACAATTTCCATTGATAACTTAGATAATGTTGTTAATTCTTTCAAAAACATAGTAAATATAAGTTTTCTAACTTTATAGTCCATATAATGTAACGGGTGGACGACTACGGAACCCTACCTTGCGCGTGGCCCGACACGCACTTGGCCGGTTTTTAGGGTTCCGTAGTAAACAAGGAACCCTTATAGTTTCGCCATGTCCGTCCGTCCGTCCGTCCGTCCGTCCGTCCGTCCGACCCCCGTTTTTCTCAGTAACCGTTAGTGCTAGAAAGCTGTAATTTGGCATGAGTATACATATCAATGACGCCGACAAAACGGTAGAATAAAATGTTTTAAAAAAATTTTTTTTAGGGTACCTCCACTACATGTAAAGTGGTGGTGCAATTTTTTTTTCTGCCAAACCCCATCGTGTGGGGTATCGTTGGATAGGTCTTTTAAAAATATTATAAGGTTTCTAAAAGCATTTTTTGATTAAATAATTGGTTAGCGTGATATTAAGCTTTGAAGTGATAATTTTTGCTATGGTCAAGTGTCCCCCCCCCTGCCAGCTAAACGGTGGCTACTAGGCATGTGAAAAAATCATGGTAGTAGTATATACGATGAATTTAAAAGGAAAACTATCACAGCTAAGTAGACATTACTAGTTAACGAGTAATAGTCGAACTTCAGAAATGTACTTTGTAATAGCGAACTTTCGTACAATTTCCATTGATACCTTAGATAATGTTGTTAATTCTTTCAAAAACATAGTAAATATAAGTTTTCGAACTTTTTAGTCCATATAATGTAACGGGTGGACGACTACGGAACCCTACCTTGCGCGTGGCCCGACACGCACTTGGCCGGTTTTTTAAACTAAAAGGACTTGGTTTACCACATCTGTTTTTTTGGAATAAACATGCACAAATGACACCCATGCACGCCACCTAGCGAAAACGCCACAAACTGTCGCTAAAAGTTACCAGGGCGCTTCGCAAAGCTAAAGGAAAACTCTTTGTAAAACTTCGTAGAAAAGCGCTCATAAAGCTTTCTAGTTTCATTAAACCGCCGCTAGATTGCGTTGTTAGCTAAGAATTTCTGAAACACAAAGTAAGAAAAACATTATGACTCGTAAACAACGAGCGCGGGTGAGCCGTTGTTACATACGTTTTTTTTTTTTTAATACTACGTCGGTGGCAAACAAGCATACGGTCCACCTGATGGTAAGCGGATACCGCAGCCTATAGACGCTCGCAACTCCGAAGGAGTCACGTGCGCGTTGCCGACCCTTTATAAAATTTGAGGATGCACTGTGTTGACAGCAGAAGGGACCAATTTAGCTCCCTCACTCTCAACACAGTGCTACCTCGGGAGCTCTGGCAACCTTGCTCACCTCCAGGAACACAACACTACATACCTGAGTATATAATGTTATTATGGCTGTGGTCTTCTGCAAGGCGGAGGTACTTCCCCAGTTGGGCTGCTCCAAATTCGAGCAAGATGACATTTTGCTGTGCCCTACCTCTCCTGACGTATACATACACATTGTTTATGTGTGCGTCAGCCTATGAGTTCACGTTGTCTATGTGTTCGTATTATGTGTCACAGTTACAACTATGACCAACCCGCGCTCATGAAACAAAAGTACTGTAAAAGATAACAATAATTTCGACTCATCCAGCTAGCGTTTTCCTGTTTGAACCATAAGGAACCCGGGGTCCGTTTTTTAGGGTTCCGTACCCGAAGGGTCAACGGAACCCTATTGGTGACGCCCAGACGACAGGCGTCCGTCCGTCCGTCCGTCCGTCCGTCGTCTGTCACACAGGTTTTACAGCCAAACGGTTGGAGCTACAGGCTTCAAATTTACACAGTATAAGAACCTTGTTGGCCCGAATCCATACAAATAGTCAAAACTTATTTTTAAATGTTTTTATGTCACACCTGGCCATAAAGCGGCCATTATCGCACGCTCCGCGCGCGAAAAAACCCACTTCCTGGCCAGGGGGTGACATAAAATTTTGTACTTAACACGGGCGGTAATAAAGAAAGCCTCAGATCGCATATTTATCACCCTTGCCTTCGGCTCGGGCGTCAAATACCAGCGATCTGAGACATTCTTTGTTTTACCGCCCTTGTTAAGTAATGTACTATTAAGGGGGGCTCCCATACAGCTAAAGGAGGGCGCGAAAAAAAATTTTATCCTTCCCTATCGAGTGGGGTATCGTTGTTTAGAGCTCATTGAGTATATATACTTACTATATTTTTAATTTAAAAAAATATCGGAAAACAAAGGAATGAGAAGCCACCAAAGTCAGCTTTTTTACGAAATTTTGTTCTGAAGAATTTTTTACTTCTCAGGTATGTACCTATAAACTTAAAATTTGGTAATGATGTTTTTTATTACGTGTATTTTACCAACAAATACTAATATATTGATGAATTAGATTTTTTCTTTGAAATTTTATTATTTTTCCTATAAAAACCAAGTTAACTTTGCGGTCGGTTCGGAACGCTAAATGTGCGAAGTCCGACTCGCACTTGGCCGGTTTTTTATAATAATTGCATCATTAATATGACGGCACGGAATATTTTAATTAATCTCCCGCTAATCTATATCTAATCTATATTTTATTATAATTCGTAATGCAAATTAGGAAGGTTTAATTCCTTTAAGAGCGCTTTGGACCCTTTTAATGGAATTCCGAGACCCAATCAACACATTTCATAAGCACGTATACCGACGTACATTGAATAATATACCTTATCAAGAGAGGAGTAAGGTTCGATTTGTGGGAGCCCTTGGGTTGTACTTAAGATGTTTCGGTCTTGTAGTAATTATAGTACCATCTCGCTTCCTCGTACTTGACCTATAAACCTACATCCCATTCGAATCTTTCGTCATTCTTCTGTTTTAGATTTTAAATGGATTTTGATGGGTACTTTGGAAAGAAATGACAACTGATTCTGAATAAAGAGGATTTTTGGTAAATATTATTAACTGGTAATCCGGGTAGGTACTTAGATAGGTAGACTAGAGATGTGCGGTTCGCCATCGCCATTAGGAGAGGTTAGGCCACAGCCAAATGTAATCTTGCTCGAATTCGGAGCAGCCCAACTGGGGAAGTACCTCCGCCTTGCAGAAGACCACAGCCATAATAACATTATTTACTATACAAGTATGTAGTGTTGTGTTCCTGGAGGTGAGCAAGGTTGCCAGAGCTCCCGAGGAGTCTCCAGTCTGTTGAGAGCGAGGGACCTAAATGTGTCCCTTCTGCTGTCAAAACAGTGACAACTTTGGACTTGCGAGCGTCTATAAGCTGCGGTGTCCACTGTCCGCTTACCATCAGGTAGACCGTACGCCTGTTTGCCACTGGCGTTGTTTAAAAAAAATGCCCAACTGGGGGTAAGTATCTCCACCTTGCAGAAGACCATGCCGTAGCCATAATGACACCAATACCACCTTGTTCTTTCTCCCATAGATGAGAGTGATTGGGCAGTAGTAGTCCCCAGGTCCCCACTATGAGAGGAGGCCTGTGCCTAGGGCTGCCATCTCGAATTTCGCCAAACCCGGACAAAGATTCAAAAAAACCCGGACATTTGGCGTAAATCGCTCGACTTGTATATATCGCACGAAATTTGAGCTAGAACGACATGATCACATCAGAATAGGGACTCTTTACTTTTTAAAATAACATTCAGGTATCGGTTGCCAGTTCTGATTTCGATATTTCGGCAACCGTGCAAAAAAGGTTGTATTAACACAATTATTGTATTTATTTACTACGGTTTCTGAACCCATCTTAGAGTAGTTTTAATATGTGTGTAGATAAAGTAATGTATGCAACTGTACATAATTAGGCATTAAAACACTCGTGTGACCTTATTATGAAACTCGCCTTCGGCTCGTTTCATAAAACACACTCGTGTTTTAATGCCCCTCATTATGTACCAGTTGTTTTTGCATATAAATTGGGCTTTTTGGTTACAAGTTACAACTGCATTTTTTCCCATATTTTATAATGTCTGAGAATGTCTCAAGATCTGAGAAACCAACTTGGATTTGGATTTACATCGTATTATATTTAGCCTAATTTGGCCACACAAAAATTTATACATAATGGTAGGTAGAGACGGTATAGGTACTTAGGTAGGAACCCTAAATGTGCGAAGCCCGATACGCATTAAACCGGTTTTATTTGTATAGTAAATGACATTTCGATGTACTTCGTCGTACATTCCCCTTGGGTTAGAAGGTCAAATTGCTTTCTTAAAATTAGTTCCTACGCCAAATCTCGGGATTAGGTTAGGCTGTCTGTTGGGGTTTTGTTTTGTTTATTTGATCTTTTTCATCAAATTATCGATAAAGATAAGACGGACACGTGACCTGATCGAAGAACTGTTACAATGTCATTGAGTTTTCACTTCTGCCGGCACTCCCGGAGTGCAACCCGTTGTTTTATTTAATATCCGTCATTTTATAAAGCTGTAAATTTTCTAGCTTGGCGAGCAAAGTCGCTTTTAGATCGTATTAATAATGTGAAGCTACTCGGTCAATTCAAATGTTTTTTACTTGGGGCGGCTTGAGAACTTCTAACAGTCAAGTTGCCCACTCACTTGACAAGCCTAATCCCAATAAGCTCTAGTTTCCTCTTGCGTTGGATGATCAAATGGCAGTCGCTTCCGTAAAAACTAGTGCCTACGGCATATCTTGGGATTAGGAGGCGGATCCCGGGCATCCTTCAGAATGCAACTGTACTGGGATAACGCTAGGAGAATGATGAATTAACACATTCGTAGCCAATCGGCTTATCACGTGGTTTTTCTGCTTTTTAGAGAAAACTGTCCTCGGCGCTACATGTGTTACCTACATCATTAGTATCATTACATTATTATTGGAAAACGGGACTTAATTGCGTACACTTATAATTTATTTACCTTTTGTAAGGTTTTGCCCGACGGTTCGAATGTATCCCAACATGTGTGGTCGCGAGCTGACTGGCGTGAGCGGGTATCAACATCTTAATAATGTGTGAAAATCGTGTAAGTTTAAATCGATATATTCTGAATGTGTTAAGTTAACCCAAGAAAGTTATGGGGCAATTACACTTCGTCGTTCACCTAATGCGGTCGCCGAATTGATTTTAAACTACTTAAGTGAACGAACGTCATCTTTACACTAGTCTGTCTGCCCACTACGGCGACTAGGCAGCTGTCGATCGCCGAATGCGGCCGACTAACGTGTTCTTTACACTTTCGCGGTCGTCGCATGCAGCATGCGGCGAACGACGAAGTGTTATTGCCCCAGGAGGCCATGAAAGCCAATATTTATGTTGAAACTCCCAAAAAAAGGCTGGTAACAATAAACAGGGTGGGGCGGGTCCGTGCGTCACTGATCGATGCAGCACTTGTTGCCTCGCTCAACAGGCACTCCGCGCAATTCGGACACCGATAACACATGCCTTCCGACTTATTATTGACACAAAGGGCCTGACACGCTTTGATAGAGAAAGAAAGATATTAAGGCACCTGTAGAGACAAAGCCTTCTCCATACAAACTCTGTGCAAGTTTTATTCGTTGATTGTATTGTGGCACTCCCGCGTATATTTTATTTCGCTTGTTAATATTGGATATACGAAGAGTGTCAAGAAAAAAAAACAAAAACTTCAAAAAAAAAAATAGAAATTTTTTTATATAAAGCATTTTTTTCTGGCTAACAGAAAAATAAGCATACTGACCAAAAATCATAAGTGTAATGCAAACACATGCAAAGAAAAACTTGCACAAAGTTTGTATGGAGAGTGCTTGCCTCTACAGGCGCCTTAATGCGATTCCTATAGGAGGAATAGATCCGTGGAGGAAATAGAAAAGAGTGCCATGTTTTGTCTCTATCACCGACCGAACATTTTTTCATGGTCGGGTTATAGGCACAGGCACACTTACATAAGCAATACATTGGACATGCAAACCGGTCAAATTGCGTAGTATACATTTCATATGAATATTTTTTCTCTTAGCCCTGGGCGCTCGGTGGCACATTTGTAACTACCTGTATATACTGTATTTATGATTGACACTGAAATGGGATCATTGACTCATTCATTCATCATTTAAGAGCTAGGCTCTTGTCGGTGGAGTACTTTAATCACCACTCTTCTCTCTTAACTACCAGCTTCTTGATTCCTTTGTAAGACGCGGCAACCACTCTCTCCTTCACTTGACCTAGATAGATAAATCAAGGCCTTACTCCACCTCACTTGTCAATTATTCAAATTTTTATATTAACTTAAAAGAAAAAGATAGAAATTATGCCAATTAATGGTAATCCTACCCTATTTAATATTATCTCAAAATAATTACAGTCATAAAATAAATGAATGCGAAATAAACCATTTCATTTCATTACTATTTTATAATGTTGCTAGTTAGAAAGAGAGAAAGCACTTATTTATTTTGATAAACAATTCTTGGGCGGTATATTTGCTACGCGTCTACGAAACTTTTGAGGGCTACAACCGCGTAGCGGCGTAGCTGTCTCTACGACACAAGTAGCTTAATACCATAGAATTAAATTTAAAATGTATATATAGTACATAATATTTGAAGAGTTTTTTGCTGGCCGATATGTATCAAACTGCTATTCGAATTTGAATCTTATAGCATACAATATTGAGTCGCCTTCAGTACGGATAAAAGTTATCGGGCAACGTGATACACAAAAATGGTCCCGCTGGAAGACCAGCGCTGACTTGTGAGTCGAGTCAGCATTATGCTGAGGGCTGAGGCGGGCCCGTTTCGTGGCAAATTTATTAATTAGTTTTTTCTGTTGTATATATTATGTCACGAATAAATTATTTCATTTTCATTTTCATTTTTCTTTTATTTCATTATCCGCAACTCTGCAAACAGAAATAATCCATACTAATATTATAAATTATAAATGCGAAAGTGTGTCTGTCTGTCAGGATATTTTTTATCCCGGAAAAGCATCCCTTAAGGGGGTGGAAGTTTGTATGAAAGAGCGATGAGTAGGTAAGCGCCTGATATAATTAAATAGCAATTACTTCGTGTCGCGATAAACGAGTTCCTCGCGGACGAAGTCGCGGGCAATAACTAGTTTTATATAAGTACGTACGTATACTGTATACTTAAAATTATTTGAACTGTCCGAGTTGTATCCGAGTTATATGTATAGCCCGTTAAAAAAGCGACTTTACTGACGAAGTGTGAAGATTCAAAGTCCAATGACAACTTTTATAAAATGTCGGATATTTTAAATAATTTCTACTATAATTCTTCATTTTTCCGCGGTGTTTTTGTCTCGTCGTATTAAAAAAGGCCTTCTTAAACAATATACCATCTCATTTTACCTCAACTAGTCACTGAAACCAAGTTCAAACAAACTTTGCCATTTTTACGTCAAAAATCTAGTTTTTCGAATTTTTCTCGAAAAGCATATTTTATTTTATTATTTCATGAAGCTGAATCTTATAGTATAGTATCTGAATAATAACTTTCATACCAACTGTATGTTTACTCCGATATTACGTTATTTTCATACATTTTGAGTCAATACGCAAACGCGTTCGAATTAATTAATGTTTCGAAAAAACTTATATTAGAGCTACTGTAACTGTTTATGCACGCAACGTACGATAATTGATGTTCAGTAGCTCTAGTATAAGTTTTTTCGAAACATTAACTAATTCGAACGCGTTTGCGTTTTGTCTCAAAATGTATGAAAACGCTCTCACCGAGTTTGAAATACGCGCGTTCATCGGTTAGCAACAAATGTTATACTCGCTGTTTTAGTTTCCACTAGTGCCCACCAGAGGCGCTGTCCACGTTTTCATACAACTTTCATATATTTTGAGACAAAACGCAAACGCGTTCGAATTAGTTAATTAATGTTTCGAAATAACTTATATATAATACTAGAGCTATTATATATAATTATATATAATACAAGTATAGGGAATAGAAACTGAATACGTAGATACTGCGCTGAATAAAATTCTGATACAAAACATAACGTGATGTTTTCTCAGCAGTGGTGGATTTGCCCTAAGGCCCAGAAGGCCTGGTCCTATGGCCGCCAATCGCGACAAAGATTCTAGCTGAGTACTGAGAAATAAATGCTGAGAAGAGGGCATATGGCAAAGGGAGCGATAAATACTGGAGTGAATATGGAAGACCCGCTGGATACGGTTCAAAACTAAGGTCAACCTGATGCGGACCCTAATCTTCTCCATCTTTTTATACGCTTCCGAAACATGTACTCTAAAAGCCAGGACGAAGGAAAGGATTGATGCGTTTGAAATGTGGTGTTGGCGTAAAATGCTGGGTATCAAGTGGACAGCCAGGCGCACAAACGAATCAATCCTTATCCAGCTGAAGATTCGAACTAGACTCTCTACTATCTGCACTCAACGCATTCAATTTTTCGGACACGTGGCCAGACGGGAGGACAGCTTAGAAAAGCTAAATGGTCGGTCACGTGGAAGGGAAGTGAGGTAGAGGCAGAGCACCCGCCCGGTGTCTAGACACTGTAAAGGCAGCAGTGGGAACTAGCGTCCAGACTTCCTTACGAATGGCGCAAAATAGGAGTGCCTGGACGAAGGTGGTCCAATCCAAGACTGCAGTGGTAGTCACCACCCTCAGCAATGAGGATACGACTGAGAAGAAGAACTGAGAAAGGGGGCGGCTGGTATGTACTTACTACACGGCCGGAGGCCTAGGTAGGACGGCCAAGACTGCACACCCGCCACTGTTTCCCAGTATTTTCGGGAGTTTTGTTCATTAGTAATGCAATCATTCCCCGAGATTGAGGATTGAGGTTTTCCCGAGGGACTACAGGGGCTCTTCAAGAGAGGAGTGTATAAATTTTTAAGGGGTCGGCAACGCGCATGTGACACCCTTGGAGCTGCAAGCGTCCATGGGCTGCGGTGTTCGCTTACCATCAGGTGGACCGTACTCTTGTTTGCCACTGTCGTTATATAAAAAGCATTATTTTTTACTGGTATCATTTAACGTAAATGTACGGATGTTTGTTACTTAAGAGAGGCTACAGTTGGTTGGGAATTCTTTTCCCATTAGTCCCCAGCCGCAACCCGCCCTTGGCATGAGTAGCTGTGACCTTCCTTACCTGTTGCTTATCCTCGAAGAAAGTGACGCGACCAAAATGCGCCGCCGCGAGCGGTTGCCAGCTCCATGCGTTACCCTATTTTGTGGGGAAATGTTAACGCGAGCGGGGAAATTCGGTATTACTGTACCGCGATGAGAACGGGATCGGAGATGACAGATATGTCTTATAACTACAAAGCTGTATGAACTGACAGCTATCTCAATCCGTTACTAATCGCGGTTCAGAAATAGTCAAACCTCTGCTAACTAAAATGTTGTTTGTCCCTTTCTCACAAATGTAAATATCAAAGTGACAGATAAGGGCAAACGAACTTTTGCGGCTCGTTATCTAAAATGGGTTTGATGGACTTTAATGAATAAGGGGGTAAGAGGATAATGATAATTTTCTTTAACATAATCGATCGTTATTTACGAATAATATTTATTATGTTTTTTAACTTTATTTTACTAAACGGTTAAAACTCACGTATTAATTGTCACTTCGGGCGACATGTTTCGAACTCTTCGGGAGTTCTTCATCAGGATGAGTGCGTCTGCGACCCGCGCCGATTGCACACACTACGTGAGTGAGTTACACGTGAGTTTTAACCGTTTAGTAAAATAAAGTTATAACATGTCTCACGAAAGTTTAAATTCATATTATGTTTTTTATTCGCATTTCAGAAAGTGCGTACAAAAAGTTTGTTTTTAGGATTCCGTACCCAAAGGGTAAAACGGGACCCTATTACTTCGACTCCGCTGTCCGTCTATCCGTCTGTCACCAGGCTGTATCTCAAGAACCGTGATAGTTAGACAGTTGAAATTTTCACAGATGATGTATTTCTGTTGCCGCTATTACAACAAATACTAGAACCCAAAATAAAATAAATATTTAAGGAGGCTCCTATTCAACAGACATGATTTTTTACCGTTTTTATAGATGATGGTACGAATCCCTTCGTGTGCAAGTCCGACTCGTACTTGGCCGGTTTTTCTTCTTTATTTTATTATGCCCAAAACAATCGATCCTAAAAATTACTGTTAAGCTGTGACTAAACTATCTAGTAAAGTTTCACATACTTCCAACTTAAATTAGAATCCACGGACTAAGTTTATTTAAGCAAACAGACATCTTAACGCACACGCTATACATAATTTGACGATAATTTTCGGACATGGAATCTCGATTATACGGCCCAGCACATTTGAAACTACGCAGTTATCGGGAGAAAGATCGCCAGGGCTGGCAACCCGCGCCCGGGCGGCGCCAGTGTGCGCGAGTGGCAGCGCCGAACGCTCCTATCGGGCCCTGCCAAAAACCCTTATATCACACCCCTAAACGTGTCCTTAATACGACTATAACCCCGTGATCAACTCTTCCTAGCAATCCATACGTAAATTATATGAACGACATTCAAATTAAGTGACAGTCAACTTTAAATACAACTACTTGTAGAATGTGTGAAAAGTTCGGTTAAGGCGCTCTAAAATTCCATTATCCTCGGCTCTGAGTGATTTCTTAATTAATAATTAAAGGTGGTAAGGGATAGCTTGTATTCAGTGCCTTAGATTCATTTTAACTAGTAAAGTTACACATATATGTATAATAGAAGCGTATATAATAAGTAACCAAAATTAAATAATGAATTCCCGAATCTCAGTAACCGCTTTTTAAAAGATTCACTTAAATGACTTTCTACGTTGTAATCGCACGCTCGGACTGCTTGAGAAATGTTCATTTGAATAAATAGGCAATCTAGTGAAGATAATGTCCCCGAGGGAGCATTTTAGGCGCAACAGTTAGCCCATAATCCAATGTCAGCAAACCCACGCCCCACACTCTTAAAGATTTAGCATTCAACCTTATGTATGAATAGTTCATTAAAGCAATACATATGCGCACGTATTATGTACGTGCACGAATGCAAACCGGTGATAGTAAATTCGAGATAGTGCGCAGCGCGAATATAATAACCGCGTCGTTATTCGATTAAAATGTAAGTAAATTAAGTTTGGCGCCCAACGAGGGGCCAAATGAAAATTGGTGCCCAACATGGGGCAGATTTATTTCATTTATATCCCGCTGCAATGACATTCAGCAATCTATACCGGGAGAGGAATTTTAATATTGTTTTCAATCAACGTATCGCATTCGCGCGAGGTTTTAGATTTGACGCGGATCATGTACCTACGCGCTCTGAGACTACTCTTTGAAACACATTAGACCCTTTTCTGTAAAAATCACATGGCAGCTGTATTTTCAACATAACTTTACGATAAAAGCGAAACAATGTAGCGTTTTATCACAACAGTATCTTTTTATGGATATGAATAATATGCGCATAGTTTGTAATATTGAAAAGATTCAACGCTATTCAGACTTTGTTACCCCTTAATTTGACAATGTCTAGCCGGTTGGTCATTATCTTTGACCGTCTCTTTGTACTCGTATTTCTTCTTGATCACAATCGTCTGTACTATTCAGCGTCGAATGCCGTATTTAATGTCGAATTAAGGGTCAATTTATGAATAAACACGTGATGAATGTTTTTAAATATGGTTAAGGAATGGATAAATAAATGTTTGCAGAAGTAATCTGGCATCGTAGAGTTTAAAATTCATTTCATTTTTAATGAAATCACTAACAATAGCTATAAGATAATTTATTATTAATTAATTAATTGATTACTAACAACTATTGTATTGTCATATGATATGAGTCTTTGTGATACTCGAAATAAATGAATAATAATAATTACATACCCAGTAAATAGTATGAGTAAACAGACACCCACATTCTGTCTATCGTGGCGGGGTTTTACGGCTACAAAGGCGTGGGCGCAGCGCTCGTCTGCGACCCCGGTCGACCTACGTGCAGTCAAAATCTATACGGACTATAATAAATATGTAATCACGACTCTATTCTTAAGGTCATAAGATCGTTCACATTATAATGTCAGTCGGTAATCAACTTTCATCCATTTTATGTCTGAGATGACATTCATGTTACTTTACTTGTTTGACTTGATGAACTGAGGAGTTTTGGACACAATAATATTTTGGACTATATTAATTCATAACAGGGCTCTGTATGGATCCATATTTTAATGAACACCGCACAATTTGTATATATGTGTGGTGTTGGTGTTTCATAAAAATTGCGCGGCGTCCATTACAGACTTAAAGAGTATACGATATGTACTCACGACAATAGTCCTTAAAATTTTAGTTCTGGACAGTCAGACAGTGTTAATGTTGTCATAGTGCACAAAATGATGATTAATCTAAGATAGGTCTTTATTGTTAATTTACAACTGCTACAATATCTATGTATGTACAGTCGAGGGCATAAATATGTATACATTTTTAGAGCTTATTTCACTGGAGTAAGGTGAAAAAGTGTATACATCTTGGTGCCCTTGACTGTACACCTGGTACCGTGCCGTGACGTCATTGTGACGTTCTCGCATAATCGTATTCCAATGGGTTTAGGTATTTGAAAAAAACATTACGGGTTCGAATTTGAATAGATCCAGTTGTTTTGATCGTTTTCTTCCACCCGTGCCCAATCAACGTGTCAGAACGAGCTGCTGCGATATAATCAAACTAAAATTCTCTCAGTGAGATCATCTGATATATAACTATGGAGTTGTATGTAGTATGCAATAGATGACATTTAAAATTATGTTCTCAGCTTGACCTGCATTGTGAAAAATAAATAATATAAAGGCGATTTCGAACCCGATCTAACACATTTGATTGAGCTTAAGTGGGAGAGGGACGCGCGAGAGGATAGAGGCAAACGAGGTTAATTTAAGCCCTTTAAAAATAACGGATATTTTAAGTTTAAATTTTACCCTGTCCCACTTTGCCCTTGAATAACAAACAGGTACAGTCAAGGACATAAATATGTATACACTTTTGGACCTTATTTCAATGGAATAAGGTGAAAAAGTGTATACATATTGGTGCCCTTGACTGTACTATATCTAATTGTATATAATAGTTCCTCAAGGATATTGAAATCAACTTAACTCGATGGAGTGCAAACCGCACCAATTAACTTACCAACCCCGAACTTAAATATTTGTCAGTGATATAAAACCAGAAAAAACGGACCAACAAAGTCAATACCCGTAAACGTTAATGGTTTAAAAAGAGCGAAACCAGAAAAACGGACCCACAAAGTCAATGCGCGTAAACGTAAATGGTTTAAAAATGTGCTAGTGATAAACTTTAAAGATTTCGAGATGAGTGGGCTAGGTCCGCCTGGAGTCTGGGCGGCTCAGAAGAGACTGGAGTCTTGGGCTAGAGCAGCGAGAGAAAGAACGTCGAGTGCAAGCAGTGGCCAGAGCCATAACTCCACTGACAGCTTCGGGGATGACAAGTCCCATGGAAGTCCTAGTGTATGTATACTTCGTTTGATGCCAACTTTGTGAGGCATTGTAGTGCATGTCATCCACAGCAACGACGCGCCCCTCCACAGCGAATCTCATACTAATCTATGCGCATTGGGCTGTGGAGGGGCGCGCCTTCGTGGATGACCCGCACAGTACACGCAGCTTGAATGTTTTTTTATACAACTATGGTGGCAAACAAGCGTACGGTCCACCTGATGGTAAGTGGACACCGCAGCCTATAGACTCCCACAACTCCAAAGCAGCCACGTGCGCGTTGACAGCAGAAAGAACAAATTTAAGTCCTTCGCTCTCAACACAGTTCATCCCCGGGAGCTCTGGCTACCTTGCTCACCTCTAGGAACACAACACTACTTACCTGTATAGTAAAACCTACCATACCTTACCTACTTTGTGCGGCGTTACACGCAGCTTGAATGTGTACGTGTTAGCGGATTAAAAAGCCCATTATAGTTGCGCCATGTCCATCCGTCCGTCCGTTCGCGGCTTTTCTCAGTGACCGTTACCAGTACCAGTACCAACTATGGAACCCTACATTGCGCGTGGCCCAATATGCACTTGGCCGTTTTTTAAAACAAGTTGCTTATCGAGTTCGCGCGAGCGTGATGGTACCAGCTTGACCACGACTGTTGCGAATTGCGGCGCGGCAAGCGTTTTATCTGTTCATTGCACAGTCGAGATGTCAAACCCACTGCGGTTAGTTGGGAATGTTGGGATCACACGCAATGTATTATTAAAACCGCCACCGCTCGAAATCGTGGCTGGGCCGCAATTTACGGTCCCTAAGCAGACACCGAAGCTTATGGACGCTTGTTACTACAAAAGAATCACAAGCACGCTACCAACCCTTTATCGACTTTTATTGACGTTGAATTACATAAAAAGTAAATTTGATCCCTCGCAGTCTCGATCCCTCGCCTCTAAATATTGGGACTGTGGCCAATGCGAGATTCGTGGGTTTCACTCTTGATGAGAAACTGCAATGGCATGAGCACATAAATTCGCTGTGTGCCAAGCTCAACTCCGCGTATTACGCCGTCACCAGACTAAAGGCTTCCTTGTCACAGAAAAACCTGATAGCCGCTTATTACGCATATTTCCACACTCATCTTTCCTACGGAATCGACCTCTGGGGTCTGGCAGCAGATAGAGATCGTCCGTTTATCATACAAAAAAAAACTAGTGCGGACTATGTGCCGGGTACCGCCGGATGAACCAGCGAGAGAACTTTTTATAGCACTCCGAATCTTAACGGTTCCCTCTCTATTTATATATGAGGTTGGAAAGCTAATGCGACGCAGTAAAGACCAGTTCGCAACCGCCACCGTACGGGACTCGTCCAGGAGGAAGCCTGCTTTAATCATTCCTAGATATAGACTTACGAAGGCAAGTCACTCTTTTAAAATTATTGGCCCACGAATCTTCAATAAGATACCTTCAGAAATAAAAGATGCTACCTCAGATCTCGGTTTTGCACGTAAGCTCAAGAGTTTATTGGTCCAAAAAGCCTTTTACTCGGTTACGGAATTTTTGCAGGGATAGGTAATACCTATACAAGTTCTTTGCCTCACGTATTGGAACGTTTTTATTCCTTAATAATGATGTATCACTAATTTAAATTATTATTTTATTATAGTTCATAATGATTATATTTGACATGAATATTATGTAATTTACGTATGACGATGTATGTTCAATGCAAATAAACGATATGATATGATATGATATGATATATTCTGTCACTCACTCATTTAGGTTTAATACAAACTTTATTTGTAGAAACGCTGAAAAAGTTGTTTCATAACCAACCCTCAACCTAAATCTCATCAGATTTCTACTATTTATACGTTTTTTCTTGACAACTCTCTTTATGTAGATTCATTGGTTATTCATTGTATTACTTTAAACAGTGCTATGAGCTAGGTAAATGCGAAATTTTCTTTTACATAATGCTAAGCTGTATCTAGTTTTAACGTACCTGAATTCACAACTTGATAATTATTAATTCATAACTAGCTTTTGCCTGTACGACGTGTCTGGCCTACAAGTCCAACTGTCAGTTGGGGCTGGACTGCGCATTCAGTATGGGGATGTGGCTCAACAGTGGAAGCACGGACTCCTGAAAAAAAAAGTTTAATTGCCCCCCCCGGACATCAACGTGTCAAGTTCTTATGGTCAAAGATGTTTACAATAAAGAGTACCTATCTTTGTTGTATTGTATTGTATATGAACCGCCTTACGATAAGCAATTTTAACAGCACATTTCTAGTAAATACATTTCACATTTCTCCGCCCGTCAGAATATTGTTGGAGAGGCTCAAGGCAATAAGTGTGAACATCTTACGAGGAAACTATATTTTGCTTTCACAATGGCCTTCGGACGTATTTTATTGTCATCCTTCTTGCATATAAATTACCGGTTATGGCAAAAGAAGTGCGGGGCTGGCTTTGACACCTAGTGTAGGAACCACTTTTTCGAATGCGCCATCTGACCTTCCAAGTCTTCCAACCCGGAGGAACTGGACCTTGATAGGATAAGATCGGTTTCCTCATGATGTTTACCTTCACCGAAAAACTACTTATATTACATATCAAAATGATATTTTTTATTCCGTACTTACGTAAGTTTTTAGGGTTCCGTAGTAAACAAGGAACCCTTATAGTTTCGCCATGTCCGTCCGTCCGTCCGTCCGTCCGTCCGTCCGTCCGTCCGTCCGTCCGTCCGTCCGTCCGACCCCCGTTTTTCTCAGTAACCGTTAGTACTAGAAAGCTGTAATTTGGCATGAGTATACATATCAATGACGCCGACAAAACGGTAGAATAAAATCTTTAAAAAAAATTTTTTTTAGGGTACCTCCCCTACATGTAAAGTGGTGGTGTAATTTTTTTTTCTGCCAAACCCCATCGTGTGGGGTATCGTTGGATAGTTCTTTTAAAAATATTATTAGGTTTCTAAAAGCATTTTTTGATTAAAGAATTGGTTAGCGTGATATTAAGCTTTGAAGTGATAATTTTAGCTATGGTCAAGTGTCCCCCCCCCCCCTGCCAGCTAAACGGTGGCACCTAGGCATGTGAAAAAAATCATGGTAGTAGTATATACGATGAATTTAAAAGGAAAACTATCACAGCTAAGTAGACATTACTAGTTAACTAGTAATAGTCGAACTTCAGAAATGTACTTTGCAAAAGCAAACTTTCGTACAATTTCCATTGATACCTTAGATAATGTTGTTAATTCTGTCAAAAACATAGTAAATATAAGTTTGCGAACTTTTTAGTCCATATAATGTAACGGGTAAACGACTACGGAACCCTACCTTGCGCGTGGCCCGACACGCACTTGGCCGGTTTTTTTTTAAAGCTATTAAACGAACCGGGATTCATAACCGGGGATTGAAAATTGCGTGCCTTACTGCTCAGATAGAATAGCTGTATTGACGTAAATTTCAAATAAAGGGAAAAAAAATTAAAATGTTCCGCAAACTCCGTTGGATAGAAAGACTTGCCGCGTATAGCAGTATATCGCAGCTCGCAAATCTTGCTTTTATTTTTCTGTTTAATATTTGCCTTTATTTGTAAATAGTGTATGTGGTATATGGGGTATTTTAATTGTGTTTAGATTTATATTGTATCGTTCTGAAGAGTTGATATCAAGTCAAACTAGTGGCTCTATAAGCTGGTAGACCTCGCGAGTATTCTTTTAATAATTTTTAAAAACTGACTCGACAGATAAAACATATATAATTATTGAACCTGCTCACAAAATTTAACGAGAATCGGTCGAGAAATGAGATCTGTAAAGGACCACAGCCGGAAATGCTATGGGGGGTTTTTGGGGCGAACAATTGATCTAAAGCTAGATTTAATTCCTGCGTAAATTAGAGAGATAGGGTACAGCAAAATGTCATCTTGCTCGAATTTAGAGAAGCTCAACTGGGGAAGTACGTCTACCTTGCAGAAGACCACAGCCATAATAACATTATTTGCTATACAGGTATGTAGTGTTGTATTCCTCGAGGTGCACTCTATTGAGAGCGACTTAAATTTGTCCCGTCTGCTGTTAACACAGTGAATCCTCAAATTTTGTAAAGGGTCGGTAACGCGCACGTGACTCTTTTGGAGTTGCGGGCGTCTATAGGCTGCGGTGACCACTTACCACCAGGTGGACCGTACGCTTGTTTGCCACCGACGTTGTATACTTAAAAAAGCTCGTGCAAAGCTCGTTCTTGACAAGAAGCTATCTTGGCAACATTCTGTCTCATTCGTAAATTTTTGATAAGCTACCCTTTTAATAAGTAAACAGAGGGTGGACATGTTGTTTCCGTTCATAAAATAATCATGCACGTGTGACACGTGTTCGAGCATGTCCATCAACGCCTGTAATTACTTGTATGTACCTATCTGTAGCTCTAGTATAAGTTTTTTCGAAACATTAACTAATTCGAACGCGTTTGCGTTTTGTCTCAAAATGTATGAAAACGCTCTCACCGAGTTTGAAATTACGCGCGTTCATCGGTTAGCAACAAATGTTATACACGCTGTTTTAGTTTCCACTAGTGACCACCAGAGGCGCTGTTCACGTTTTCATACCACTTTCAATACTTTCATATATTTTGAGACAAAACGCAAACGCGTTCGAATTAGTTAATGTTTCGAAAAAACTTATACCAGTAGCTCTAGTATAAGTTTTTTCGAAACATTAACTAATTCAAACGCGTTTGCGTTTTGTCTCAAAATGTATGAAAACGCTCTCACCGAGTTTGAAATACGCGCGTTCATCGGTTAGCAATAAATGTTATACTCGCTGTTTTAGTTTCCACTAGTGACCACCAGAGGCGCTGTTCACGTTTTCATACCACTTTCAATACTTTCATATATTTTGAGACAAAACGCAAACGCGTTCGAATTAGTTAATGTTTCGAAAAAACTTATACCAGTAGCTCTAGTATAAGTTTTTTCGAAACATTAACTAATTCAAACGCGTTTGCGTTTTGTCTCAAAATGTATGAAAACGCTCTCACCGAGTTTGAAATACGCGCGTTCATCGGTTAGCAACAAATGTTATACTCGCTGTTTTAGTTTCCACAAGTGACAACCAGAGGCGTTGTTCACGTTTTCATACCACTTTCATACATTTTGAGACAAAACGCAAACGCGTTCGAATTAGTTAATGTTTCGAAAAAACTTATACCAGAGCTACTGAGAATAGGTACTTACTCGTAAAGTCATAATAAAAACGTTGGATGGTAATTTATTTAAGTCTAAATTAAATAGCTGGTTGTTAGACGAATGTTTTTATAGTGTTCGTTCTTTTCTGGAGAAATATAAGATTGTTTAGTTATAGACTTAAATATTGTATTGACTATTTGATTATATTATTATTTATATTTGACATGTTTGACATCAATTTAACGTATTAAAATGTAAAAATATAAAATTGCTTAACAATTAGAACATATCATAAAATACTACTAATTCTAAACCTAACCTATATAAATATAATTAATTTTAAATCAAACTAAAATAAGAGGTCCCCGGATCGGCCGGCACCTGGCGGAAATGTGCCCAGTATGCTGGCGGCGTTACCGCGCTGAACTGCCAGCGATATCTGTTGCACCAGGTACGAGCCGGACCTAGGATCGCAGCCACTGTCTCTTAACCGCTGCCCCAACTTTTTAATAAAGTGTTTCGCTTCGGTGCACCAGGGGCCGCTCGTCTCCACTGCGACCGCGACGAAGTCGTACATTGGTTCCAGGTTTAAGTATTTGGCGTGCTTAAGCTTTGCCGCACTCTCGGCAGCCGCTCCGGCTATGCGCACCGTGTGGTTGAGATGCGACGGCGCAAAGGTGCTTACACACGTCGCATCCCAGATGAGACTGCGCCCTCTCGCCCATGGGACCAATGTCAACCCGTCCGGTCTCTTCCCGTCCGTCCTGCTCAAGCCTTGGGGCTCTAAAACGGAGGGCAGATTTGCGGACACCAATGCTCGACGTATTAGTTCGTTTATCGATTGATGTCTCGAAAATCTGCCCGCGCAGCGCCCGCAGCTTAAACCATGATGGCCGTTCGCTTCAACTGTCGCCCCACAAATGCACTGATGAGGCTCGCAAACTGAACATCCAAGTCTTAGTGCAACCCCAATCCTGAGGGAATCGTTGTTTAGGAGCGTACCTAAGTGGGACGATGGCAAAGCGTGCAGCCATGCCCCCGATTCAGGCTCGGCCACTGCTTTTAAACGGGCCACATCAACACCGGCAGCAGCTTCCACAAGCCCGTCATAGGTTTTCTTACATAGGAGATCGTCCCATGATCTTTGAGATTTTATACTAGTGGGACGAACATCATCCGGACATCTTAACTTCCATTCTCCTAAAGCTTCTTCCAAGAATGGAATTTGGAAATTGTCACCATCTATACTCAAAATGCGAGTGACAAGTTCGCCAGAAGCATATGCAGAAGCGATGAAAGCCACTAGTCCAATATCATTCACTTTACGAACGCCGAGACCCCCGTACCGGACAGGCAGCGCAGCCTGAACCCATTGCGTCTCATTTAGGCTTACATTTAAAATGGCCTCAAGACCACGTCGCAAAATAACGTCAAAATCTTGAATAGTCCGCGAGAACAACCAAGAGGGAGCTGTCCGCAAAGTGTAGATCATTCTGGGCATAGAAAATGAACTACGCAATAAGACTAAGGCAACGTGGGCAGAGAGCTGTTGAAGGAGAGGTAAAATGGATGCTAATGCGTTTGACTTTTTTTGGATAATAGTGGGTACTCCCTCTGGAAATATGGGAGCCCCTAAAAGTGTCAACGACGAAGCGTCAACGGATTTCAATCCTGGAAGTAGAGCTTCAAAATCAGTAATACAACTAGAGGGCTTACAGTGATATATCTCGCATTTACCCGCATTGAGCGCCAAACCTATGGCTGAAAGCGCTGGTAGCAGCTTTTTCAGGTCTTGCAAGACGACCCCAGGTGGACCTCCAATTGTGCCATCATCTAAGTACCAGACATTTAGGGGAGAATCCAAAGTAGTTAAATGCTTCTGTATGGCCAGACAAAATACCAACGGGCCCAAAGGATCTCCCTGCTGAACACCGACTTGCGAAGACAAGGAATTATTGTTATAAAAAAGATTACTAGGCGACGCATAACATTGGTAAAGAAAAGGATATAAAGAAGGTACCAAATCCTTTACTTCCTCTAACAACGTATCCCTTTCGACGCTATTAAAAGCATTTTTTATATCTAGCTTTATAAGTACATTATCTGTCTTATCCCGAGTCAGCGCAAAAGACCGTGTAGCATGAATTGCCGCTTCACAGCCCAATGGCGTGCCGAAACCCACTTGGTGGGGCTGAAGGTACGCCGCCATCTCATCTCTGACGGAACGGCAGCATAATTTGGAAACCAACCTACGTATAGTGTTTCCTATCGCAATAGGTCTGACACTTCCATCTTTTTTTGATAAGGCGCATATTGAAGCCCCATACAAATATGGACAAACTTGTGGATGAACCATTCCCCTCAAAATTTAACGTATTTCATATTTGACTTCAGCAATATGTGTAATTAATATATGAATTTAATGATTAGATTAAAATGAATATTTGCACGCCTGCACCGGCTACACTATACATAATATTGTAACATCCCTTTTAATACTGTGTTCTATGCAAATAAATATTTGATTTATTGATTGATTGATTGATAAACGGATGGCCCGATAAACGGTAGTGGTTCAACGTGCGTTGCGCTCATGCAAAAGGTGGTGAAGATATGTTATTTTTTTAATTTTGTTTTTGAGGCTACCCAGTAAATGTCAAAAATGGTATTAGCACGAGATATCTCGGGGCAACTTTTGGCAGCTATGAAACCTCGAAATTTATGGGCTTTTTCGGTTTCTCGCTCATATATTCTATACGATGCATTTCTACTATAAGTAATTGTCGCTTGTGCAAATTATTAAGTGTTTGTATTCATTAGACGCGGAATTTCAAGTTCTTTAACTTGCTAGTAGGTAACTTTACGCTATACGACGATGTATCATATAGGTAGAGAGAAACCAAAAAAAGTCCGAAATATTCGAGGTTACGTAGCTGCCAAAAGTTGTCCCGAGATATCTCGTGCTACCAATTTAGATATTTACTCAGTAGCGTCTAGGTAGCACCTATATACACAATTTAAAAAAAGAAACTGGCGTAGTTGTCTACCTCTAGCTACATGTTGTAGTTTTGATTCTGTACGTAACTGATTCATTTGTGTGAGTTGCGTAATAAAGATTATTTGTATTATAGTGTAAATGGAATTGGGCATTTGCACTTCAGTCAAATAGGCAATCAAGAAAATGCTTATTTTATTTCCTAATTTATCCATACATTTTTATGTTACCAGCATACGTTACCAGTTTTGTGACAAGACAAAATAAACTTTACAGAAAGCGTAAAAACTGATACACAAACTATGTTTAAAGGAAGACGGAAGCATCATAGCTCGTTTTAGATTCATTTTTGCAATGTCACTGTCATATACTTTTCATCTCACCCGCTCGGAAAGGCTTTCTTTATCCTTTCAAATCTGCGTGCAAAAGTCCACTTTCCACGCTAGCGTGGAAAGTGATTTTGAAATTCGAATGTTACGCAGTTCCATGAGTTTCAACTTTTTTCTATAAAGTGAAACGACAGGTCATTCCTAAGCGTTTAGAAGTATACATATCATGTACCTAATGGTGCAGTTTATTATTGTTTTGTTTTTTATAATGATATTAATAATACTTTTTCCAGCTTAATTTGATGATATTCAATAATAATTTAGTTTTATTTATAAAGAAATAACACGAAGAAACATATTGGAAATGTTTATATGTTTCAACATTTTACGCTCAGTGCAATTTCGGAACGCACCGTTTAAAAAGTTAGTTTTGAAAAAAAACTCGATGCGAGAGATTAAGATATTTGAATATTGTTTTGTTTTGTTGTTGAGTTAGAATAATATCAAAATAATGAATTTAATTAATTGATTTCAGTGCAGAAGATACTTATATTACAATTTTAACTCCTGATAAGTTTGGAAATGAGTGAAATATATTTGTTTTAGCCGTTAGCCGTGAGTATTTCGTACCACAGTACTCAACAATAATAATTAGTCTTTTTGATGCATTTAAATGTTAATAATCCCCGAAATGCTTTGTAACGGGTGAAATTTAAACAACCCTTTATAGAACATGAGTACATCTTGAATTATACATGAAAGTATTTCCTCGCTATGGTGAGATGAAAAGTTGTGTATTGCGCTCGGCAGCAAAGTTGTTCGGCGTCTCGTGCCTTGAGAGCCTCGCTACGCTCAGGATTGTATTTTTGAACCACTCGCTTCGCTCGTGGTTCAATCTTACAATCCTTCGCTAGCTCGGCTCTCAATACAAACACTCGCGCCAAAAATCAACTTTGCAGCCTTGCATAACAAATAACTATTGGTATTTCATGGGTATTTCTATGTTTACAGGAAATGCTGATCTCCAAAGAGCAATGCCGTGTACAGCCGTTCAGTTCAGAGCCGCGTGCAGCCAGCTCCCTCCCGCACGCTCGACTCGCGCGCACCCCCTCCATATCATCACAGAGCAGCTTGGACAGCGGCACTTCTAGAGCTACCGTAAGTATTTACTCGTTAAGGCGATATATCGATTGAAAGAGACACCCTTTGTTTTTCGCTCACGACAAAACGGGATGCAACCCTCTCCGAGAATGGCTTTTTAGAAATATCACGTTAAATATCTGACTGTGTGCAGGTTTATTAAATTTCCTCTTGTCAGTACCTAGATGAGGTAAAATACCATAATATTAACTTAATTAATGCGTTGTTTTAGTAGGCTGAGGAAAAAAAGGAAAATATAGACTCAACTTTGGATTTATTTTCTATCGAGAAAATTTTAAGCAATCATGTTTCGCTATTATCAGTACTATAGTCAAGAATCATATATCTGAAAATCAGCCCCTACTGTTTGCTAGTCTGGGCAGGACAGCGTTTCAAAGTCTCCAAATTTCCAGTGTAGCGCCTTAATTATACTCCAGAACAGATCGTACATGTCTGTACGATTCAGTCCGATACACTCCACACCAGATTTATACAAACAATCAATACTAAAATCTCACACAAGACAAAGTGATATTTTTAGTAAAAAAAGTGACTCATAACTTAATCTAAGATCCCAATATAAATATGATGTGTGTACAACCAGGCCTTCTAGTTACATAATTAGCAAGAGTACCTATGCTACTGGAATCAGAATATATAATAACTTACCTGTATACATTAAATCACTCGACAATTCTAAGTTCAAAAAGGAACTAAAGAAATGGCTGGTAAATAATAGTACATTTTGATGCTAGTGCGGAAGGTATGTCATTTTGCACGAGTCCCGAGTTGTCTTGGCCCGAGCCAACGGGCGAGGGACAAGACTCGGGACGAGTGAAAATGACACTTCCGCACGTGTATCAAACGACGTTTTTTAATACAGTTGCGAAAAAATATCAAAGAAACTAAAATAAAACAGTAATTAAAAGATACAAAACACAATACTTTTACTTGCCATTGTGGGCTTTAAGTACTTACCTGGTCTATTTGGCGTAGTTTACATACAGACATACACTTTATATAACAATAGTATAAATCACACATATCGACATATCACAAAAATATTATTAAAACAATACAACTCACTACCACAGAACATTAAATAGGTTAGAAAGGCTACCAAGCGCGAGTTGTATCAGAACCAGTGTCGCCACCTTACCCCCTCCAGGTATGTTACTACTACACGTGAACAAAATAAACACAATGAAACTCACACACTCGCAACGACAACAAAGCGCCGTGATTGGCCGACAGTTCATTCGCACATACGTAAGTTAACCTACACGCACAGCACACACGCAAGCTAAAGCAAAACTTTCACTAGGGATTGAATAAAAAAAAATATTTATCGGTTATTTAAATTTACGATTAATTACATTACAACGAAAATACTTCTAATGTGTTCGACCTTTATTTATTGCAAAGATACGAATGCAAAAATTGCAAAATGACTTTCTTTTACTAACAGACTTCAATACAAATAAGATAGAAGGTTTTTTAGTTTTTTAATATAATTTAAATTTAAAAAAATATATATATAAATAGAGTATAAGAAGAGAGGCCTATGCTCAGCAGTGGGCGATTACGGGCTGAAGATGATGATGATGATGATGAATATAATTAGCAATGTTGTCCGAATTTAGTAATTCTTTTTAGGGTTCCGTACCTGAAGGGGGACCCTATTGCAGTCACTCACGCGTCCGTCCGTCCGTTCGTCCATCCATTTTGATCTCGGAAAAAACTTCATGTAGTGAAGTGCAAATAATCTTATATCTTTAAACGAGCAATTCTTGTTTATATCTATATATGTATATCTATATTTCTATATTTCCGGGATCTCGGAAACGGCTCTAACGGATTTTGATGAAATTTGGTATGTGGGGGTTTTCGGGGACGAGCAAACGATCTAGCTAGGTCTCATGTCCGGGAAAACGCCGAGCAAAGCTCGGTCGCCCAGATATTTATTATGTAAATGGTGTAAATGTAAATAATTATTATGTAAATGTAAATAATTAAATGGAAGTGTAAATAATTAGATACCATGATGCCATGATTCGGACTAGATGGAAGTTCTCGAATTAGTAAATAGCCTAAGTTTAACGAGTACTAGTGTGTGAAGTGGCGAAGGGTTAAGGGGAACGCAATTTATGATAAAATTTTATTGTCCTTGAAACAGAATGTATTAGGTAAGTAATTGTCTTTTTGTTTCTGGTGTTAAGTTTTTGATTAAAAAATTCACCACCACAAGGGATGCCCACGGTAGCTCAGTTGGTTAGAGCAATGAACGGATTCCAGAGGGTGTAAATCTCACCTGTGGCGTTAACTTTTTAAATTTCATTGAAAATTATAATTTGCTTAGCGGACGCGGACGCATCCGCTTAACAACATTTTATATTAAGAAAACGTATATTTAAACTTTTCAATGATATAATTAGAATAAAATAATCGCACGGTAACACATCGTTACATATTTAATATTAGTCTTTACCAGTACCATGCACTGTACTGGTAAAAACTACAAATAAACAATATAAGATTTCTATAGCTACCACCCAGACCGATAAAAATCGGTAATCTTTCAAACGGGTACATCACTACGCGTACGTGGCGCAGCGCGGGCACCCGAGTTGGGCTTTGTTAAAAAAATTCAACTTAAACCAATTTTTCGTCAATATTAACATTGAAATAACGTTACTTGTGAAATGAAATCCTTTCATTAGTCGTACTTGGCACCTGGCTACTTGCTCTACATGTAATGATCGCACAGGAAGGTATTTTTTAATATTTTTCACGCTTGTACGTACTCGTTCGTTCATTGAGAGCGACTGAGGCGACCTGCGCGTGCCGTCGGCGCGAACGTTGAGCAAATGCTCAACGATGTGGCGCGCGTGCCACGCCCCCATCGCCTTTCTAACCTATTTATTGTTCTGTGCTCACTACAGAATTAAATCTTGAAATCATGTACAAAGAAGCGGGATTTAAAAAGTCGGTTTATTTTTAAATGATTGACTTCTTTCAACAGGCCATGGTTGTCAGCATTCAGCCAAATCAAATACTATTTTGGAGGAGGTTTTATGTCACATGGTAGTTTAATTACATGTAAATATTAATAAATCATTATTTTTCATTAAATTATGAATTTCTATTTGATTTTTAAGTAACTAAATGTATTTTTTGGCGAAAAAAGACAAGCGTTCATTCACATCCGGCGCGACGGTCTTCCATAATACTATATTAATTAGAGGTCTCGCATAATACTGTTTCCGGTCATTAATTTACTCAATCAGTCAACTTTTTGAATACAGTTTTAGATGTTTTAATATTTGATAACCATTTAACTTGTTTAATATGCATTTTTAATGTTTTAAATATTATAGAAGGTTACTTTTAACGGCCTTTGCTTTATTAAATAAATAAGTAAAGTGACTGAACCTAAAACCCTTTGGCTTGGGTCAACAGTAAATTTAAAAAAGTTGGAAAAGTAAAAAGCACTAGTGCGCGAAATCCAACTTTGCGCACGATATACAGCTACATAAAGTACCACTTTTTGAGCAACTGTATTAAAAATGCTTTTATCTACACACATATCATAAATCCTCTAATATGCGTTCGGAAACCGTAGAAAATGACTCTCATTTCAACATTCAATGAATTTATGGCAATTTTCTTATCTGTGGCTAAGGCTACAGCAGTAATAAAATATTACATTTTAATCTCATATATGATGTTAAAATATTACGTCAAACAAAACTGTCAAAATTTAAATGTCAAAGTTGACATGTCCCTATTCTAGTATCACTGAAAATTCAAATTCAGTCGATGCGAAATGTCAGCTCGATGTTTTTTTAGTATAATATCGCACGAAATTTGAGCTAGAACGACATGATCACATCAGAATAAGGACTCTTTACTTTTTAAAATAACATTCAGGTATCGGTTGCCAGTTCTGATTTCGATATTTCAGCAACCGTGCAAAAAAGGTTGTATTAACACAATTATTGTATTTATTTACTACGGTTTCTGAACCCATCTTAGAGTAATTATAATATGTGTGTAGATAAAGTAATGTATGCAACTGTACATAATTAGGCATTAAAACACTCGTGTGACCTTATTATGAAACTCGCCTTCGGCTCGTTTCATAAAACACACTCGTGTTTTAATGCCCCTCATTATGTACCAGTTGCATAAACTACTATTACAATCTTAACGAATATTTCGTATAGTTAGAAGTGTTAGAACACAGAAATATATCAATGATATATTTCTGTGTGTTAGAACTACAATACAAAGTGAATACAAAGGATAAAGTTTGATTTTAAGTTTAATAATATAATATTGTACGCCCGAAATGGGCAAACTGTTGATACCCTTCAATGAATGACATTTTAAGATCTTATGTACACAGTTTGGACAATAAATGACATCTATCTATCTATCTATCAAAAAAAATACACTGCCTCAAAACGCCCGTGCGCTTTGTGTGCCACTGGTGGATGTACCCATAGTGGCTCCCACCCCCAGACAGCCAAGACTGCCGGCTAAAGCAGTAATGCTGGAGCACCATACAAAAACTGGTAAATGTTTGTTAATCTTCTTTTTCCTCGTTCTCTTACTGCTGAGGATCACGACCACATGAAGACTTCTCTAGATAGTTAAGTCATAAGCCTTATGGACTTCACAGTGCATGCTGCCACTAAACGATTTCTTTTCATAGTCATCAGACCATCTTGGAGCGCTCGTGGCCCAGCGGCGCCGGGTACCGCTTGCGGTATCTAAGGTTAAGCAACGTGGGTAGCAGTCACAGTCAGGACTTGGATGGGTGACCGCTTTGAGTGGTTACTAACTGAGCGCTCCCGTGCTTTGGAAGGCACGTTAAGCCGTTGATCCCGGTTGCTGTCTATGGCAGCAGTCGTTAAGCCAAGTTGGAGGCCTTCGGGCGGTTTGAGAACTTCTAACAGTCAAGTTGCCTACTCACTTGACAAAGCCTAATCCCAATAAGGTCTAGTTGCCCCTCGGGGTTGGAAGGTCAGATGGCAGTCGCTTCCGTAAAAACTAGTGCCTACGCCAAATCTTGGGATTAGGTAGCGGACCTCAGGCATCCTTCAGGATGCAACTGTACTGGGATAACGCTAGGAGGATGATGATGATGATGATGAGTCATCAGACCATCTTAATATTGTCGTACGTAAGTACATGGAATGTGTATACATGTGTTCTTGTTGACTAAACTACGAACTACGAAGTATTTTTAAACTGTGATTTCAATTCGTTCTTTCCAGAACTTAATCTAAGTCGCCGAGATAAGTCTGCAGGGAACTTTTCCAGCCCGCTTAAAAACAAATTCTCTCAAAGAAGCATTGGTTAAGTTTGTTGCCTTGCCACTAATTTTCCGTGAAATGTGCATGAATCGTGTTCGTGAATTTATTATTAGGTTTGTGGCGGTCAACCACATTTTAATAGTGATGGATAGTGGCCAAACAAATTATGTTTGAAAAGTTATTAATAACTTATCGGCTAAGCTATTAGTTACACTGGTGTGATCTAATTATAAAACTCGCCTCCGGCTCGTTTCATAAAACCACACCTGTGTTTGAATTGAATGCCTCTCAATATGTAACGGTTGCATAAATGACTATCAAGGCACTTCGTAAAGGTACTTTTTCAGGCAGCTGCGGCTGAGTATGATCGAGATGATATTTTGCTGTACCCTACTACCTCATTCGACCCCTTATTCCCCATATTATATTACACTATTGTCCAAAACACAGTTTTAGGGTTCCGTACCCAAATTTATCCAATGGAACACTATGAGATTACCATGTGTCTGTCCGTCTGTCACAGCCATAGCGAGTATAATGAACTCCTCCAAATAGGTTAATTTCTAGTCCCCGTTTTCATTACCATAGTAGGTGGGAGATCACTTCCCTGTATGAATCCTACTATTAAAGGAATTGTATGTTTGGATTTGGATGAATATTAATCAATCACGAAAAAAAAGGCTTAACAGATGGTAAGGAAACTGGTATTCAACAAGTTTATAGCCTGGGGACCGATTTTTGAGTGTCGAACGTGTCTTTTCATTCGACATCTGTCAAAACGTCATAGTATTTTGACAGATCTCGAGTGAAAAGTCGAGCGTGCGACACTCAAAAATCGGCCCCCTGGATTAACATATAGGACACTTTTTATGCCGAAAATCATCCCGCAAAGGGATGAAATTGGGAGTGAACGTTTATGTGGACGAAGTCGCCGGCAAAAGCTAGTTTGGATTAAATCCGTTGCATTTCTGTACCCTTACCATGAGTTTGCCCATACTGAATCGTTTACGCAGTCGCTAGCGAGTACGGTAATGCAAACATTGCAAACTCATGGGAAGGGTACTGTAGGTAGCGATGTGTTGCATACCAAATACTAGCTTAATCCAATCTAGATTAATCTATATTGAACATGAAATGAACACGCCACCCTGTGTAGTTGTTTACGCGTGATAGCATCTTAATTAGTAAGATGATGGAGGAAAGGGGACAGCGGGGATAAATAGATAGGTACTTCAATATAAGAAAACGTCCATGACTCAGGAACAATTATTCGTGCTCATCACACAAATAAATGCCCTGACTGGGATTCAAAACCGGGACCTCCAGCTTCGCAGGCAGAGTCACTAGTCACTATCAACTCGTCGATAGCACGACCAATAAGAATATATATGCCATCAAGTAATAAATAAAATAAAATAAGTCATCATTTTCCTAGGGTTACCCTGGCTGTACCCTAAGTAGACCGCGGTCCGTTTTGATACCTATTCCCAAGAGTAAATGTCATCATGACTCATGTATTATGTTTCTGTTTATGTAACGACTCCACATCAGGATGAACATTATTCTATAATAGTACATTACTTACCAAGGGCGATAAAACAAAGAATGTCTCAGATCGCAGGTATTTTACGCCCGAGCCGAAGGCAAGGGCGATAAATATGCGATTTGAGGCTTTCTTTATTATCGCCCGTGGTAAGTACAAAATTTTATGACACCCCCTGGCCAGGAAGTGGGTTTTTTCGCGCGCGGAGCGTGCGATAATGGCCACTTTATGGCCAGGTGTGACATAAATATTATATAACTATTGACATTCAAAAAGTATTCTGTAAGCTTCTATTTTGAATAAAAAAATTTGAACTTGAACTTTGATCTTGAACTTGAACTTTGAACTTGAACTTGAACTTTGAACTTGAACTTTGAACTAGAACTTTGAACTTATCACACTGATGCGTTTTCCGGATGGTTTCCGCAATGCGAGCGGGACACCGCTATAGACTTGCATAGCGCTGTCTTACTCGCACACCAGTGTGACAACATCATCCTCCTAGCGTTATTACTCTTATTGATCACTGCAACCTATGGCAATCGGCATTACCTTTAGTCTGAGAAAATTACGCTTAGTCTGAGGAAATAATTCGTTTAGTTTTGAAAATCGGTACAGTTATACCTTGTGGTATTCAAATGAGTGTGTATAATCTTTTTAAGGTTGCGTAGTAAACAAGGAACCCTTATAGTGAATTTTATGTAGAATACTTATGCCTCAGAACGTTTTTTGCTAAGGCCGGTCATCGTCGTGTACGAGTTTGTACGAAAAATAAAAAAGGTATACGAACTATTTCCTCTGATTTTATTATTTTTTTTATATATGCACTTTCAACGCCGTCTGTTAGTCAACTGTGTGTCACACACGTAAGGCGTTGACAGGGTTATATATTATGTATGCCAACCATTCGAGTTGTCATTACAACTTAATACGTCCCAAGAGAACACACACTTAATAGCAAATCAAGTTTACGATTAGTAATATAAGATCAAAGCCTACGCGCGGAGATTGTATGGAGAAGGCCTTGCCTCTACAGGCACCTTAAGGCCCAATTCGCGAAGCGCTGGATTTTAATAGAGTTTTATAATTTTTCTCCATAAAATATCCACTTTTTTAGTAGTTGTAGTAGAATTATTTATTGCACCAGTAATAAAGGAGTACAATATTTTATATTATTTGGTAACATTAATAATGGTAACAACAGGCGGCAAGTCGGTCGGATAAGAGTTCTGTAGTAAACAAAGAACCCTTATAATTTCGCCATTGCGTATTTCTGTCCATTCGTCCGCGGCTTAGCTCCATTGCTACTAGAAAGCTGTAATTTGGCATGAGTATACGTATCAATTACGTTGAAAAACCAGTATAAAAAACATTACAAAACAAAACCTTTTTTTTTTAGCAAATTTTTAACTTACTTGCACGCCAAGCGCTACGGATGGTTTGGATGATGAGGAGCAGATGTTGGGGAGGAAGTTTGGGAGTCTCTAAGGGGCAATTTTTCCCGAATAGATCCTAAAAGAACCCCAAGTCTTTGACACCTACATTCTGTCAAATATAAATTCCCTTTCAATTCTGTACGTGCAGGCAGATAGACCCATGCTCCAACGGATTGCGCCCCTGAAGTGTTCGTCATTTGCCCCTAATAATAAATTTAGGTCAGTGCTCCGTACTAATAGCACTTTGGGGTCCACAAAGCTTATGAATTTCTCAATAACCCGGCGTGGTGGCATCACAGAGAATGCTTAATGGGAGATTGGACTGTGTTATGTTCTCATTCAAAATGCAGTTTGAAAATATAAGATAAAGGTCCCAGTACCCGACACTGGCTTAGGCAATACTCGGCACTTTCAATCTTATCTTATATTCATGTGAACCATTAAGATTTCAAACACATTAAATAAATACCTAAATAATAAATAAATAAACACTGGATACGTTTACCTACAGATGTGCAAGTTTCCAAAAAGTTGGAAAAGTTCTCGGAAATTTCTTGAGAAATTCATAGAAATATAAGAAATTTCTATTTTACATTTCGGAAAGTTACAAACCCCATACAAATATGTGAGAAATTTCAGAAACTTACCCATGTGGAAAAATTCGCAATTTTGGAAAGTTTCAGACGGCACATCAGTACGTTTACCTAACTAGATAATGTGACTATATCCATGATTTTCCATAACTTTTAATACGGGGCTAACTTTGCGCTAAAAAACAGCGTACGATTTGGTTAGTCGATTGAAGACTTTTTGACATGTGAGCCGGTGGCCACATGTACTTGCACGGCGCGATGACGTCACGGTAGTAAACCACTCCTTACCTAAGTTTACCTATTGATATTTAATGATGGTCGGGGTTAGAATACTTAACAGCGATATGACATAGCGATAACGTAGATATCGACTGATGCATTAAAAGGGAACCGACTTCAAATTGCTGCAAACCCTTCTCCAGAATGTAAAAAAATATTTTCTGAAAAACGCATCAAAAGCGGTTTAGCCAAACGCGAGATAATCGAACACAAACACAGACATACACATAGGTCAAACTGAGAACCTCCTTTTTTTAAAGTGGGTTAAAAACCCACAAAATAAAATACCAAATACCTCAGCCAAATCAAGAAGTCATCTGTTCACCGTGTCGTGTAGTCTTATAATTTGTATGGCAACAAATAGGTACCACCAAAGGCCTTCAGAGGTGCTGTTCGCGTTGCCATACAAATTAAGACATAACGCAAACGCGTTCGTTTGTGTTACGTTTCGAAAAAATACACTAGCATTTTTGGAACACTTTCAGTAATGGCATACCCCGCATCAAAAGGTCTGCCCGTATCCGATTAGCCACATGTCCCCGATGTGTCGAAATTCATTGCTAACACAATCCTGTTGGGTATGCGTTGGGTAAGTGTTGTCGAATACGGGTCGCATTCTGGCGTCAATTTCAGCAAATGAAATTTGGTTGAATAGTGTTTTAGGAGTAAAGGGAGCGCTCGTGGCCCAGCGGCGCCGGGTACCGCTTGCGGTATCTAAGGGTAAGCAACGTGGGCAGCGGTCAGGACTTGGATGGGTGACCGCTTTGAGTGGTTACTTAACTGAGCGCTCCCGTGCTTTGGATGGCACGTTAAGCCGTTGATCCCGGTTGCTGTCTATGGCAGCGGTCGTTAAGCCAAGTTGGAGGCCTTCGGGCGGTTTGAGAACTTCTAACAGTCAAGTTGCCTACTCACGTACTTGACAAAGCCTAATCCCAATAAGGTCTAGTTTCCCCTCGGGGTTGGAAGGTCAGATGGCAATCGCTTCCGTAAAAGCTAGTGCCTACGCCAAATCTTGGGATTAGGTAGCGGACTGTACTGGGATAACGCTAGGAGGATGATGAGTGTTTTAGGAGTAAAGGGACTAAATCGAGTACTAGTTCGATAGTATCGAGTTGCTATGGTACTTACTTACTTTGCGAAGTCAGTAAATTTACGTCAAATAAGAAAATGTCACATATCGATCCCGCCCCGCCAAGTCAGGAAGTCGCCTTGGATAATAGAGGTCCTCCGAGTTGTCCTGGTAGCACTTATACTGTTTTTGAATAGCGTTAAATAGATTTCAAGGCATAACTCTTTACCCTACAGAGCCACCGCGGTTCCTCCCCCGCCATCCGTACCTTCGCACCCGACGGGCGCACGCTCGAGGCAGGAGGCACGGGCGTGCCTCGCTCGCCCTCACCGCTCCGCGCTGCTTCGCTGGACGTGCGCGCCGCGCCCATGGCCCACGGCTCGCTGGCGTCGCTCGCCGACTCGCCCGTGCCGACGAGCCCGAGACACTTGCCTCCGCGCTGCCTGTCGCCGCTACTGATGCCACCGAGGTTTGTGGATCAGATCTTATGGCTAGTTCAAATCTTTATCTTTATATTAGTACCTAGCCATAAATCGGAGTCGGGTCTCCAGCTTGCATTAAAAATACGCATCACTAAAGTGCGAGTGCGAGCGAGAGAAAGCAAGCGCGCGCGAAGCAGCAAGTACGAGTGAGACAACGATTGTTAGCGAGACAGCGAGTGTTAGCGAGATAGCGAGTGCGAGCTCCACTTATCAGCGCGTTAATTTCAGGCCTTTAATAGTAGATTGTTTGACAAGGGTCTAAAGTAAGCCATATTACTACGAGATGGTTATTTTCCCGAACGAAGTGAGGGAAAATTGTTCGAGTGTTAATATGGCTTTTAGGCCCGAGTTATACACTCTACTTTTCACTTCGATTGTGAGAAAACACACAAACACAAAGTATCCACCTTAAATAAAAATAAAAAAATAAACTGACTATTGCTTTTAATTTTACAATTATTGACTTATAACTACTCTTAATCTAACTAAATGAATAATTTAACTCTTGGCGGGCGTATGTCTAATTTGACAGCTTGTTTTTTTTTCTAAGGCCAGCACCATGCCTCGCTATGCGTGTTCGCTTTGCGTATTCGCCTCCCTTTCTTTTGCTATATTAAAGAAAGAGAAGAAACATGCGCTTTTTTTTTCTTTTAAGAGGAGTTATTGCTTTGACCATAAACACCGCTTAATCTTTAGACAACTGAAAAACGTCTTTCCTGATTGGTCGATTTTAGTACAGCTGTGTTCTGGTTGGTTGATATTTTTACCAAATAATTTTTAATCTGTCAAATTACTGTCCTGTGATTGGTGGATTTAATAGGTGAAGTATTTTGATTGGTCAAATTAAAATGTTTTGTAAATCATTATTATTATTATTTATTTAACACGAAAAAAAGTAACATTACAGGAAATATCCTAAGTCATTACATTTTTTTTAACTTGACTCAAATTGCTTACACTATACAATGGTCACAAATTAATTACATGTAAGAATTATATAAATACTAATTAAGAGTCTCGCACAATTTCAAGCACACTCTTTCAACCTCCGACCAGCCATCCGCAAACAGATCGCAGGGGAGTTGCATTGCTTCGAGCTTATTGAGCGCATGTAAGGAACGGCAGAGAGGAGAGTTACGACGCGAGACCGTACGGCAAAGAGGGGCAGCGAAGAGCCGTAGCCGATCTGCACGGAACCGCGCACTTCCATCAGGTACAAAGAGGCGACAGACCTCATTGAGCAAGCGGGGACAATCGAGACGACCCCGCAGGAGACGACCCCGCAGGAATCATAAATATGTATACATAATTTCCCTGGCGCTTAAATGTACTACTTTAGCCCCGCTTCACAAGTCTAATATGACACACTTTTCGAGCATGAGAAGTGAAATAGTACATTACTTAACAAGGGCGGTAAAACAAAGAATGTCTCAGATCGCAGGTATTTGACGCCCGAGCCGAAGGCAAGGGCGATAAATATGCGATCTGAGGCTTTCTTTATTACCGCCCGTGTTAAGTACAAAATTTTATGTCACCCCCTGGCCAGGAAGTGAGATTTCCCGCGCGCGGAGCGTGCGGTAATTGCCGCTTTATGGCCAGGTGTGACATAAAATATATAGCTTGCCTGTAGTTTGTACCAACTACCTTCTTGCTCTCGCACTCGCTCCGTGCCTCGCTGGACGTGCGCGCCGCGCCCATGGCCCACGGCTCGCTGGCGTCGGATCTCCGGCTCGCATTAAAAATAGGCATCACTAAAGTGCAAGGTTATTTATTTATCGTATAGCATTTATTTTGAACCGTGAAATCTTCGAGAAGACAGTACGGTTGCCAGTTTTTGTTGCACTTTTAGAGCCACGTGGGTCACGTGTAGGGTAGCGGTAGGTACTTTCCCTACAGACGTGGTGCAACTTCGACCCCCCTTTGTCAAGTGAGTGGGCAATTTGACTGATGTTAGAAGTTCTCAAGCCGCCTGAAGGCCTCCAACCCTTCAATGAAAAGCCACATCAAATAATATTTCGTAGGTACATAAATGTACATAAGTATTTTTGCAAACTCATATTAATGATTTATTTCAACGATGGCGCAATTTACACGTACGGGCAGACGGACGCACTATGTGACAGGAAACGAGCTCGCCTCATCTTAAGACGGATATTGGAAACGTTTTCGCTACTTTGGGTCCAAGATTCTATTATTGTACATTGACAGATAGGCATGACAAATTGCACGTGTAAAAATGTGTCCTCGGCTTTATTTTTAGAACCGTCAAATGGGATAAAATGGGACATTCAAGTGTTACTTAAGACACCCCGTTTTCACCAGAAACTGATGTGTCAGTCTGTAGGTATAACCTCTAAGTACCTAAATTAATTTTGAATACACATTACCTGAACACGAACAGAGAATATATAAAAACGCAATCAGGAGAAAAAACGATAAATAACTATATATGATGTACGATAAATACAAAATTATTATAACAATAATCAGAAGTCGGACAGCCATAACAATAAATGCAATAAATATTTGTGTGTATGAAATCATCCTTATTGCAGCGAAACTACAAACGCGACACATAAAATCCGCTAGGCGGCGCAACATTATCGTAATTCTCCCCAGTAACAAACACAATTACATTTTACACACACTATCTCACTTTACTGTGACAGGTCACTGACCTCGTTTTTTTTAATGATTGCTGTAACTTAGAATTTGAATATGTGACAGACCTTCTTTGTCAAATTAACCAGAATAAGCCAGAGTGGCGCACGTGATAATTAGGTTGTCAACCATTTAAATTTAGAACAGATTGTTATGACATTCACGCAAAAGAGTGTAGACTTGTCATTGCATATCTCTGTCTCTGTTGCGCAGTTTTTTTATCACGACTCGACACAAAAAGTCAAAGTTGCAAGCCACAAATAAGTAGCTTAATTTCAACCACTAAGCCAAGTAAATTGTGGTGTAATTAGTAATCGCTTGCTCTCTAAAGCACAGGTCACAGGTTCGAATCTCAGGCAAGAGCAAGTGTTTTTTTTTTTTTGAGTTTTATTTAAACAACCGTAATTTTTAGAGCATAAATAATTATTGAGAGTTATTTTGGTAAATAAATATTTTGTACTTTTTTTATTTATTTAGAAAAAGATTCAACATAAATATTTTGCCCTGCTAATAAGCTTACAAGCTAGCTTACAACTTTATTTATTAATTCTTTATTATTCTTTATTTATCGTATGGCCTTTATTTCGAACCGTGAGATCTTCGAGAAGACAGTACGGTTCATAAATCCATCTTAAATAAAATTCCAGATTTATTATATAATTTATTATAAAAATAAAACATAAGACTGAGGGATTATAATGCGTGCAACCACAGTGCGTCTATAACAGTTTGTAGCCTGTCTCTCAATAAGCTGAGAAGACGTTGATAATTATGTCAGTTCCCCGCATTTCCTCCCATATTTCATTGCAGTATCTATTGCTGGAATTGCTTCTTTGGTTCTTTCATGGCGATGATCCCACTGTTGAACCATTAAACCCCAAAGATTCTCAATCGGGTTTAAATTTCAGGCGATGGCATTACATCATTACATTTATGCCTGGATGTAGCTGTAGAGTAAACCATTCCCAAGTGACCCGTGCTGTATCTTGAATAAAGTCAGGAAAGTCAGTAGAACAATTTGCAGCATCACTTCGTCCAGTAAATTCACGTAAACATTTGCGCATGATATGGCTATGAAGTAAAGTTCACCGAAGCCGCTGATCATAGATCTGAGACCGCGACGCCGTCACCAGATATCCTCCCCCACATACTAGTTAGCCGTAAGCGGCCAGAATTCCTCAGGGCTTTGGGCCCTTTCTATTTCAGATATTATCCGAGGCATCTTTTCATTTAAATTTGTATTATTCTTTTTTTATCGTTTACGTTGATATATTGGAATAATTACACAATGCAATAATATCACTTTCATCGTAATACTGATGTCATTCTGCTTTACATTGAACTGCAGAGCAAATTGAAGTCGAATAGCGTCAAAACTTTGGCAGGATTACGGTCCGTTTGGGCATATTTATTTTGTTACAATACGAAGCTCAATATATTTAATAATTTAAAATATTGTAGATAGATAGATATAAAAGAGAAATGGCAGCCTCATTTAAGGGCCTTTGCCAATGACACACGAAGGGATAAATTAGTTAGTTAGATATAAAAGAGAAATGGCAGCCTCAAGGACTTTTGCCAATGACACACGAAGGGATAATTAAGTAAAATTGAATAAAACCACTTGGTAAGAAGAAAAAGATGTGACTCTCGCCAAGATGGCGGCGAAAGTCCTAAAATATTGTATTTGAAATACCAAGCTTGAATTTAATTTGCTAATGTCAGATGTCAAACTATGTGTCAGGCGCTATGAATATACTCACACATAGACATAAAATATACAATATGCTATATGAAGGAGTGTGACCCGTATAATGGAAAAAAAATCCACATTCAAAAAATACTCAATGAAACCTTTTGTAATAAGAGAGGGTTTAAAAAGGAAAAAAATTATATAATGATAAGCTTTATTAGCCACATTTTATGTTTTCCACTATCTCGAATTGTAAAAGTACCAGGAAAACTATTTTAAATGTTTATTCGTCGATATGACTCACCAGTAATTTACCCTGAAAATGTTAATATCATCTAGTTACTGGTATTAAATATGCGATTTTTATAAATGTCAAACTGCAAAAAGTGCGACAGACGTCCGTCCAGCTCGAGGCCCAACGGCCATCTGTCTACTAAAATGAAGCGCGCAGTTTGCTTTTCTGATATTTTTGAGTTTTGTTAAATATAAAAACATTTAAAAAAAATTTAGCCGTAAAATACACTTCTTCACATCGTTTCCTATCTATTGATATATTTTACTCGAGTCTGAGTTGGATATATTTTATATACGACTCACAATAAGATCAAAATTTACCTGTTTTTGCGATGTGAGATCATCGAGCGAAGTTTCAAATATCGTGTTTTCAGCCTTAAAATACACTAGACCGACTCTTAAACTATAACATATCTAAATATCCCATCAATAAAGTGAGTATTTAATGGTTTAAAATTGAATGAAAAATACTATGATTTCGAATAACGTGGTCTTAAGACGGTGGAAATTTGTATGAAAGAGTGATGACTAGGAAAGCGCCTGATATAGGAATTAGTCGCGGGCAGAAACTAGTATTTATATGAAATGAAAGTTCTGTAAAACAATACAAAAAACAGTATGGAAAAATCTGAGAAACAAGTGAACACCCATAATAAAATGAAACATTCATCATATTTGTTTAATTCCGATTTTCATTTGTCTAATAAAAACAGTTTATATTAGCAAATCGTTTTGCAGTCTCGTAAAGAGTACCTATCTTATTTGAGCTAGGCAAGTATTGTGGCTGTCGGTTGCGGTTGGCATCCTGACTATTCCTGACTCAACCGGAACAGTTTCCGGTGACTGTATTTCCGGAATCTATCACTTGACTTTGTTTCATGCGGCCTCTGCACTCCGTTGACGATTTTGTTTGCAGTAAATCAAATCGTTTTAGAACTGAACGCCGACCTAGTGTGTATCGTAATATGTTTAATCATTAAACGGATTAAAGAATACGATGATTTTATTAAAAAAAATTAATCAAAGTGAAAATTGAAAAATTCAACAGCAACACCACAGGTGGGGTCAGATTTTCGCTAGCGGACGCATCCGCTTATCAAACATATATTAAGATTTTATTAAAGTTTTGGATTTATGTAGGTAGTACTTAACGGCGTCATTTTTAGATTTTTTTGTTTACTGTATTAGAATTTAAGTGCAAAAGCGAGTTTTTAGCTCGAAAATTGTCCATTGAGAGTGATGTTTGAACCGATATTGACATAGTAAATATCCAAAAAGTACATTGGATAGGTACTTACGACATTAGGTCGCAAATATCGCAATAGTTCTAGAAATCTAGACAGTAGGTAACATCAAGAAAATATCGAGTTAGACACGTGTCAATTTATACAGAAAATAGGCCATAAACCTGAAATATACGAGTATGACCACTAGTTTTTGCCCGCGACTTCGTCCAGGTGGAACTCGTTCATCGCGATAGAATGTAATTGCTATGATTTTTATATCAGGCGCTTACCAAGTTATCGCTCTTCCATACAAACATCCACTCCCTTAAGGGATGATTTCCGGGATAAAAAGTATCCTATGTCCTTCCCCGGGACTCAGACTTTTTCCATGCAAAATTTCATCCAAATCGGTCCAGCGGTTTAAGCGTGAAGAGGTAACAGACAGACAGACACACTTTCACATTTAAAATATTATTATGGATGGCAACAGTTCAGTATAATCGGGACAATGCGAATTGGCAACTCGTAATTTTGACTTACTTTCATTCACCGTAATCACAACCAGTATCCACATGAAACTCTCCATCTAACATGATACGTCATTCCACATCAGAACTCGATATGAAGGTACTACGTAACATAATAGCCTCCTCACATATCAATTTAGGGCGTTGGGACTCCGGGTCTATGTGAGTAAACTTATGGTTTTATATCACATTTACATTTGCGGCGCTCTCGCTTCTACGCGCACCAAGCTTGAGATTTATTACAGTGGTAATAAATTTGATATCACACCAATTGGTTGGGTGAGATAGGCCTCTGCTGGGAGGGCGTGTGAATCAATCTGGCGCGCCCCGTCGCAAATTGGTATAAACTCGATTGTCGCGACGTCCGTGCGGCGGTACCATGAGTCGCAAATAGCTAGCCTACGACTGAACTCACCCTCTAACCCCACACACACACATCGAAATATGGAACGCTGCGCTTACGGCGTCCAGCTCAGACACGACGCGTAGGTACACCTAGCCATTCCCGCCGGCGGGGACGTCCACCGCGTGATCATGACAACACAGACACATATAGTCCCTATTCGTCCCGGTACCGCCGCATACCGGGTAGAGTCAGTCCGACCCAGGTCGGACCTAGCTGAGTTTCTTGCTGGACTCTTCTCAGCTAGGCTAGGTTTAGTGAACCAGCGACAAAACTCCCAGTAGCTTGATTCCACTGACACCTCAGATCCGGTTGAAGCCGCTCAACCAATCTCACCCTCTAGGTTAACACATTCGCTGCCAGGCCACGCCCCCTAGGAACAAAATTGTATGGACGTGAACGCAAGTATGCGTTCCCGGCAGTGAATGTCTTAACGTAACCTTAAGTTTTCTTTTAAGTTTTTGTACGCCCACGGGCAAAAGATAGTGTAAAATTCAGCAAATAACAGTAACATTGTTATATTCTCCTAACACTGTCATGACAGTTACACCTATCTTTCACAAATAAAACACTATTAGGTTCAAAAGTGCTTTCGATTCTGAGTAGAAAAAACCCGTTTATAACCAAATTAAAAAAAAAGTCGAGTGTACAACTTTCCGTAAAATGGCTCAACTCAATCATAATCAATCCTAGGTATTGCAAAATAGTCACCATATTATAATCTAATTAGAAATATCCGCGTAACCCACCCACAAACTATGAAATTTGACATTTCTAAGGATTGACATCACACTAGCGCGTCTAGCGGCGAATTTATACGCTGTAGCCCTCATTGCCTCTGTTATCCCCCTCTGCATCCGCGCCTGTGAATGATGTGAGCGAATTATTTGTGAATTAGAAAACCATAGTAACGCATGCAAAAGTTCATCATTCTCAATGTCAGTATGCTACAATTCTGTTTAGATGGCTAGATACTGCAATTCGCAATAAACACCTAAACTATGTTACAGGATGGAGAGCACTCGTTGATAGAAAAATGGAAAATAACTGATAACACAGTACTCACGTGAAACGAAATGCTTTTTTATTACAAGCTTTTATTTTCCTATTATTCGAATTCGATTAGTCGATTAATATAATCATTCGGATGAATGCTATGTAATCGAAGCCGGCCCGAGTCGAATTATGCTATTGTTTCTAATTTTAATATAATTATTGATTGATTGGTTATCGCTAAGTATTTGAATAAAAAAATATTGGAAGTTGTACAGTCACGAGTTTTAATTTGGGACCCCCTTAAGGTTGACAGTACTGTCAAACAGTATAGAAATTCAAAGAACAAGTTTGCGAAATGCTGGGTCCTAAATTAATGCACGTGACCGTACATAGGTATATTGCTAGTGTAATAACTTTTAACAATAAAAACCGTCTTCAAATAAACTAAAAAGCAAAAAAGATACGTACACTACTCACATCAGAGGGACTAAGATGATTGCTTACATGTCAGACATATAGCTTTCATCCCTTATCTTATCTAGATGAGGGGCCTTGCGGATGCACTTCGATCCAATGAGATCTTTTGTGATTTTGCATTCATCCCTCACTCTCAAGTATGTAATGCGAGAGGGACGCTATATATATGTATGTCCGACATATAAGCGATCATCTTAGCTTCTTTTGACCATTTTAAATATCGTCGTAGTCGCTTTACTATCATGATCGAAAATCTTAGCGCCACCCAAGAAACACTTGGAATTTTCAATGACCATTCGTGATCTTCTTCAACAGTTCTGTTTCACCAAATGCTACTTTCTGAATGCAAATACTCGATGTGTCACCTAAAATACTAAAATCGATCACATTTTCGTTGAATTTTGAGGAGTTCCCTCAATTCCCCATGATTCCCACCATCAGAACTGTATTCTGGCAACAACGGGACTAAGGAGCATATAAAGTATATACGTATGTATTATGCTTTCAAACAAAGAAAGAATTTTCCAAATCAGTTCATAAATGGCGGAATTCTGAGGTACTCGTAACATGACTTCCTCCTTTGACCTTTCTTTCAACTCGGTTAAAATGGGGATTTTCACATTCTCTGTCAACATTGCTCTAAGCACTCGATTATTCAATAACATGTGTGTTCTGACATGTAACGAAAGTCCCTGAACACAGAACGCACCTAGTTCTTGGCACGCAACTGACGCGTGTGGCGATGGCGGTGCGAAGTGCGAAACGGGGGTCGTCAGGCGACCATGGAAATGCTCACACGTATACAGCAACGTTGTTTTTACACTTTATTGTTTAGAGACTAGTGGCGCTACGAATTGTAGAATAGATACGATCAGTGGCGTCTCTAGCCCTCATATCAGCCGAAAGACGTCCACTGCTGGACATAGGCCTCCCCCAAAGAGTGCCACAATGACCAGTCCTGCGCCACCCGCATCCAGCGGACTCCCGTGACCTTAGCGCGTAATTACTGATGTGCCGTTGGAAACATTCCAAAATTGCAAATTTTTCCACATGGGTAAGTTTCCGAAATTTCTCACATTGTTGTATAGGGTTTGAAACTTTCCGAAATCTAAAATGGAAATTTCTTATATTTCAATGAAATTCTCAAGAAATTTCCGAGAACTTTTCCAACTTTTTGGAAACTTTCCGCAACTTGCACATGTGTACGGTACGCGTAATAGATATCACGGAACAGAAATTAGTTTTTTTTTCCTTTTTAGCTCCGCCATTTTGAAAGATTCAAAAAAAATTACCGACAAAATAATTTTATATCATCAATTGTCAGTGTATGATATTTTGGTTGCTACGTCGTGGAATATCAAGTAGAAATGGTAGTATCGATACGACAGATGAGTGGTTTCAACTGATAAGGGCCCAATATCTATCTGTGATCTATCCTTCTCTTCACTATACTCCGCCCATTCCTATTCGAAACTGACAAATCGACTGTAATTTGTTACACATCGAAACTTGACACTTTTCGGTCTACGCGGCCATATTGCCTCCCTAGCTAACCTAGTTATAGAAACGCAAAGTCATAAATATATACAGGGTGCCCCAGAAGTCGACGTCGTCCCTTCGAAGGCTGATAGACCAGCTCATGACTCACCAGAATAACGTAACCTGAGCTTAGTAAAAAATCTTTATACATGACAACGATGACTTTGATGATGGTGTTTTGTGTTTTTTTTTATGATATACATACATATTTTACGGCAAGGGCAGTATATTAAATTCTGATTCAAGCGAAAGATTCTACAATAGAATCCTGAGCGTAGCGAGGGATTCTAAAGTAGAATCTTGAGTGTAGCGAGGGATTCAAGTGTTTACGCCAAAGACGGAAATATTTTTTCTATCGTGTGATACATATTGCTTTTCACGCCGCCTATGAGGCCCGCTGCTAAAAACATGAAATGTCTTACAAATAATTTTGCTACCGAGTGGCACATACTGCTTATCACACCATCTATGACGAAAAGAGTCATTGTTGCCCTCAAATGAGGGAAGAAAAGTAAGCTGAGCGAAGCAAGTGGTTCAAAATTAGCATCCTGAGCATAGCGAGTGTTGCAACACACGAGACGTAAAATAACTTTGCTGCCGTGTGTAACACAAATCTTTTCACCTCACTAAAACGAGGTAATAGAAAAAGCCAAAAACAAAAAGTAAAACAATAAAAAATATATAGGGTTTCCTCCAATTTTTCATTTCATTAAAAAAATTAAGCAAAATTCAAAAACTAATACTTAAGAAAATAAATAAAGCAAAATTGCGTGAAAAATTTATTACGTTAAATTCAAATAAAAATATAATTTTTATTTGAATTGGTGAAATACAGTATAATCACGATTTATTGCAAAAAATGTTTTTTCCAACTTAAAATTCAAAATAAATGTTTGAAATCCTTATCCCTAAATTAGTCGAAATCGAGTATAAGGCCATTTTGAGCACCTCGCCCGCATAGCAACCATTGCTGCTGACTGTACCTAGGTACCTCTTGTATCCACACATAGTGGTCGTTTATTTCAAAGTACCTATAAGATGTCCCGTATTCGAATGATCGAGCCAATTCCATTCTTCCAATAGTCCCTAATGGAACAAATGGGATATCATTTCCAGATGTTACGGGGTAAGTTCGGAACTGTCCTAAGAAAGGGTCCCGGCAGTTACAATTGAAATTAGATAGTTTATCAAATGTTTCTACTACTTACATATACCTGAGCCACTGTAGCCGAGAGTAGGGCACGCGACTTTAAACCCCTTGTTCATAAAAAATAACAGACCCCTGCTATAATTAAAACATGTTTTTTCCCTTTCTCACAAACAGAAATGTCAAAGTGACAGATAAAGACAAACTACTGCCATTATTTAGCCCGCCATTGTTAAAATTCTGTGTTTTGTGGAATAAAGTTTAAATAGATCCCATCAAAAACATTACATGTAAAAAGATTCAAGTCTCGCAACACAATTCTTTTACAACAAAAAGTAATGATATGTAATCTTAAAGCAAGTCTGTTATATTTTAGTCAATAGTACCGGAGGGGTGCCCACAGAACAAAATTTCCACCGACTGATATTGCAATATTTTTTAATTTTCTAGCAATTAATAGGCTAAAAACTAATTATGTTTAAAATTTGGAGCTTGTGGGTCTGCTAGAAGTACCTTAAACGATTGATGATCTGTCAGTCAGTCAGTGAGTCAGTGACAAAACTAAGGAATTTTGAGGGGCAATAGTTCTTAAAATAAAAGTTCAAATTGAATGTTATTGCGAATATATCTAACCCATATTATGCCCAACATGTTACTGAAAATTCAGGGTTCTAGCTTTAACTGGGACAAAATTACAGGATGTTGAAAATGGCCTGAATGGCTTCGAGAAAAGGATGGTACGGCCGTGCACCTTTTTGCTCGACTTGCGGGGGCACTGCCGTGCCCCCAGATAAATAACGACCGTACAAAAGTGTTGAGCCCTTTGTGAGGCCGACCGTACCAATTATCTAAAGCAAACGTTCATTTCAGACGGATAGATCGCAGCAACTCACTAGTGGAGAGCAGCAGCGGCGTCGGCCCCCTTTCCCCCGGCGCTGGGGCCATCAGCGCCCTGGGGGCCCTCCAACCAGACCTGTACACGAAACGCGAAGCCCCCTTAGTCATCGAGCTGGAAGGCGCAGGGCCGTCTCTGGGACGGCTGCATCTGCGCTTGAAGTACGACTTTGATCGGTCGGATTTGGAAGTGCATCTGATTGAAGGTATTTTTTTTTAACCTGACTGTTGCTTTTTGGGCACGGCCCAGGAGTGCGCGGTTGGAGTGTAACCTGGGGATTTTCCCTGGGGACACCTCAGACACGATTACGCGGGCGGGTTAAACACTGGAATACTGTAAGAATTAGAACTCCAGTGAGATTTTTGTAATATTTTCTACAAATATTTATTTAATGTGAGGGTAATATATACCTACATGTTATCTGCCAACAAGCTGTCATACAGTTTGGCAGATAAGTAAAAAAATATACCTATTTATGTAACTTTTTTGCTTGTAATAAATAACTAACTGAAAAAATACTGACTCAAAACCGTCCCGCATTGTTTCCATCGTTCAGGATTAGGCCTTGGTCTCCTATAAAACTATAAACGCCATCGGCTGCTTACAGCGTCACGCCGTACGCTGCGTCACAATGCTTACTATAGAGATGTACTGTTAGGCCCTGACAGACCTGTGAGAACATAACAGTACATCTCTATAGTAAGCATTGTGACGCAGCGTACGGCGTGACGCTGTAAGCGGCCGATGGCGTTTATAGGAGACCAGGGCCTTATGTATCTCGTTGTTTCCAGCTCACGACCTCGCCGGCTACGAAGCGGGCGGTTTCAACGATCCCTACGTCCGTGTAACATTACTCCCTGAAGTGGACACTCGCATGCGTCAAACACCGGTTCACCGCAACGAGGCCAACCCGTTCTTCGACCAACACTTCAAGTTCCCCGTATCTCATGATGAGCTGAGAGACAAAACGCTGCTGCTGCAAGTCTTTGATTATGACAGGTTAGTTTGTCTTGGCTTTAATCTTGAATTATGATATGAAATGTATGTATGTGTGGCGAGGAATATGGGAGATGTCAACAGCATCAGACTGTGGTGCGCCATCACAAACCATCCTCCACATTGAAAAAATGGTTAATTAACAACGGTTACTATTCCCTAAAAGAAATATTGTACACCCGAAATGGGTAACCGTTGGAACCTAACACTTGTAATATTTAATTACCATCTCTCTAACACGGTTAAGCAATAAGTAAAGTTTTTCTATTCTATCAACCCATTTATTCATAACACAAACTAAGCATAAACAGTCCACAAATTCTAATCCACAACACAGGCTTCGTCAGGTGCGTACATCGTCTTCTATTCTATTAATTGTTGAAGAATGTCTAAGAAGGAAACTTTATGGTGCGGTAGGTATACGAGACCTATATTTGTACCCAAGCAAGTAATTTGTAATGGTAACTTAGTTGGCAATAAGTTTTTGGTGGAGAAAAACATCGTCTTATCAAAACAAAGTCTAGTTTTCCCTCTGGATTGGAAGATCAGTTGGGAGTCGCTTTCGGAAAGCTATTGCCTAGGTACGCTAAATCTACCCCGACCCTGGGCTCTTTGAAATACAACCGGAAAAATGCTAGGCGGATGATAAGTTGCGCCTAGAGAATCTCTGTGCTGTACTTTTTTATACAGAAGCTTTTCAGCTGATTTCCTTTATCATATCCATTGCTCCTCACCTGACAGGGCTGACTGTCCATGAGAGAATGAATACTTTACGTAAAGATCTTCCAAAAACCTCTCAATAATCTGAACTTCTTGCACCTTCCAGATTTTCCCGCAACGAAGTCATGGGCTCAGCCAAAGTGTCTCTCTCCCGAGTGGAAGTCGCGGGAGGTACCGAAGTGTGGGCGGAACTGTCGCGCGAGCGCAGGCCCCCGGAGGAGCTGCAGGAACTCCTGTTGTCTCTGTCCTACCTGCCGTCAGCTGAACGGCTGACTGTCGTGGTGTTGAAGGCGAGGAATCTATTGCCGCCTCAAGAAGGAAAGGACGCTTTGGGTACGCTTTAAATTCTGAAGCTTCTGTCTCTGTGCTAGGTTTGAGGTAGTAAACACAGAATGTAAACGTCCAAATGCTCGATACCTTTATGCCCAATAGTTGAAACATATAGTTCACCTCCTTCACTATGACATAAAATTCAAAATGCCAAGCATGGGGTCAGTGTAAATCACTGGTACATTTATCTTATTTTAAAAAACGTAGACTTTAAGGCTACGTCCGCACAGGCAGGTGGCTTGCTTAGCGCCTAGTTGCCTCGCGTTTCAAAAAACCAACACGTTCGTTTACTTGGATATGGATACACCTTAAGCGACTAGCTAGGCGCCAAGCGCGCAGTGCAGCCAGTCGCGAACATTCAAGAACGTGCGTTTGACTAAGATACTCGCTAGGTGACTCGCTAGGCGCTAGGCGCCAAGCAAGCCGGCCTGCCTGTGCGTACGTAGCCTTAAAGGAGCGCATAAAACGACTTTAAAATTTGTAATTTAATGAACTTGTCCAGACGTGTACGTGAAAGTGTACCTCCTGGTGAACGGCAAACGCGTGAAGAAGAAGAAAAGCAACAGGAAGGAGATCACCAACCCCGTGTGGAACGAGGCGCTCTCCTTCAGCCTGGCGTCTGCGCATCTGCAGGAGGCTTCCATTGAGGTACCATAACTACTTCAATCTTCAGGGTTCCGTACCCCTTCGGGACCCTTCGGTCCTAACGGAACCGGCTGTCACTCACGCGTCCGTCTGTCCGTCCGTCGTCTGTCACACAGGTTTACAGCCAAAACGGTCTTGGAGGCCCAAAGCCATACAAATAGTGTCGGATAGCCACGCCGACATACTCTCGAGCGCAACACGTGCTAGGCCTACTGCGTCTAGCCAGGATCGGCATGTTCGGCAGCGGTTGTTCTCGTCCGCCGCGTGCGACCGCACACCGTCGATGCGGGCGACGGGCCGCCGCAAAGGCCTAAGCTACCGGTGGTTAGTGCGAACCTATTGACTATACGCGCCGTGTCCAGGAGTACCGCCCTCTGTATCTGACCCTTGATCAAGCCATCTGGCGAATATTGCACACGGCCGCTAATGCATGGGCATGGACTACCTAGCTTAGAGACTCTGCAAATGTTAATGACTGACTATGTTCTAGGTGTGCGTGGTAACCGGCGGCGGCAGCGGCCTAGTCGTCGGCTGGTGCTGCGTGGGCGCGGCCGAACCAGCGGCCGAGGGCCGACACTGGGCGCAGATGGCTCAAGAAACCCGCAAGGCCGTCGCCATGTGGCACACGCTTAGATAAACTTGTGTTGAACAGCCGAGCCGGCGGCCGAGGGCCGGCACTGGGCGCAGATGGCTCAAGAGACGCGCAAGGCCGTCGCTATGTGTGTGGCACACGCTTACATAAACTTGTTTGAACAGGTGGCTGGAATACCTACAACCTGTAGCAAACAGTGTAAGATCGTGTTCATATTATATTGGTTTAGGATCCGATACCGATCACAGCCCAAGTAAGTCGTGTCGATAAAGATGCGTGTCAATGTAAACGATATGGGATCGGGCAATGAACAGTGAGCAGGTATTCCATACATATTACCCGCCCGCTATCTCCCAAGTAACAGTCATGCAGAATAAAGTTTGGGTAATAGCAATTCGTAAATGTGTACAGCTATAATCTCTCATAACTCATAACTTTATTGCTCTCATGTTGGTGTACATAACGTATGAGTAAAGGCTATTAAAATAGCCGAATTCTGAGAAGTTGTATTAGGTTGAGTATTATGCTAAGCTATTTCCCAGACGAAATTGCGTTTACTCAAACCTCAGCGTTGACTGTGTTTTATGAGATAGCGGGCAAGTAAAATGTATGGAATACACGCTCACTGTTCACATTGTCTGATCCATTATTGTTCACGTTTCCTTACATTTTTATTGGAATTGGATCCTACGCCTATATAATGCGAACACCTTCTAAAGCGTTATTGGTAGGATGGTGTTCAATAATTGCCAAAATATTTTAATCTTTCCTCTCCAAGCAAGAATATAGAGGTGTCACTCTAAATCGTGCTCTTATCATAGTTATAAGGACCTAACTGTCGGAATATCTGCCTCTCTGTCGCACTCGCACTTACCCATTCGTGCGACAGAGAGGGAGTACCGCGGTACTCTCTGGTCCGAAATTTCCAAAATGGTTTACTAATTGTTTTGGTTTGTTAATGCATTCCAAAAAATGCGTAGAAACCGTCAAAGGCAACAATGAGAATTTGTAATTTAATTAAATATGAAAAACAAAAACAACTGAGCTAGGTATCAAAGTTACTTAATGGTCGTAAACAAATGTATTCAACCAGTTCCCTCTCTTTTAATGAGAATTTTGACAATTCGGTCTTCCCAGAGCTATCACCATTAGGTATAGTGCTACCACTTAATTCAGATGTCTCCCGCGCGGCGCGCTGCGCAAGCGAGGTGACGTCAAAGGGAACATGAAACTGGCGGCAGCGACCATTTCCTCTAACCTTTGACGTTCCTCTCTTACTCTTACGCTGCGCGCCACTCAGGCGACATCTATTAGACCTTATAACTCAAGCCTGTAACTATAAGTATGTAATTAATTATAAAACCGGACAAAATTAGGAACGATTAACTTGCAAGAACATAAGATGAGATTAGTAAAAACCGACTAGGTACCTATCTAATTTAGTTACTCAACGAAACTACATGTTACATTCATTATAAGAACCAGCTAACCGTGGAAGTAGAAAGTAGGAAACCGATTATTGGCCTGCCTATTTAACTTCATTTTGAAATTTTCGAAGCAATAGGTACCTAACTTAGAAGTGAACATCCCGCAAAAGTCCCAATGTGCCATAATCCAGTTCAACTGTTTTTTTTTTTTTTGTCTTTTGAACCTGACTGTGCCCACAGAATTGGAAATTAATCGACGACTAATTTAATCGTACTCGACTAAAGCTAATCAATCGTCATTTTTAATCGTTAGTCGCGACTAACTAGGTTAATCTTAATCGTTAGTCGATTACATTTTGTCCATCTCGTTAGTCGCGACTAACTATGTTAATCTTAATCGTTAGTCGATTACATTTTGTCCATCTCTGCTTAGGGCACAACCGGGAAAACAGTTGCTCGTTGCTCTTATTAACGTGACTAGATAAGCGATAGAAAGAGATGGTTAAATGTCATAAGCTAGTTTTACTGCCACGGTTAGTCGACCGACACAAATACATTCAGCCATACATACTAAGTGATAGAAATTGATAGAATACTGCCAAAATCTGGTCTTCAAAATAAACGAAATTTTGAGCTTTGCAACACCAATACTTATGACTTTACTAAAATTAGATTATTTTTAAATGATTGTACTTGGGCGTTTATACTCAAAATTGAATGTTATTTGTTGGGTTAAGGATGATTCACGCTAGACCGTTCCGTGTCCGGGCCGGCCCGTTTCATAGTACGAGAAATCGACGGACGCGCGACGGCCGTCGATGGTTGACGAAATATAAGCTGCACCGATTCGCCATACAAGTTGTTCGAGGAATCGGTGCAGCTAATATTTCGTCAACCATACTAGAAAACGGGCCGGACACGGAACGGTCCAGCGCGAATCATTTTTTATCCTACACAGAATTCGGAATCATAAGCATTGCTGATTACAGAAAAAGATGTCGACAATAGTTTATTCCACCTTCACAACGTGGAAACCTTACAAAAGGTTCAACAATTTAAATAATTTTAAATTTAAGTGTATTTAAAAATTATACGCCACAGGTGGGATTTGAACCCACGACCTCTGGAATCCGTCCATTGCTCTTAACCAACTGAGCTACCGTGGATAATCCCTTCTGGTGGTGAATCTTCCAATCATTACACTCTGCTAATTTATTGTTATTTATCGTATGGTATTTATTTCGAACCGTGAGTTCTTCGAGAAGACAGTACGGTTGCAGTACTCTGCTAATTAAGTCTTAGGGAGGTTCACCACTACAAGGGATACCCACGGTAGCTTAGTTGGTTAAGAGCAATGGACGGATTCCAGAGGTCGTGGGTTCAAATCCCACCTGTAACGTTTAATTTGTTTATCTACACATATAGTAAAGCCTCTTTAATAAGTTCAAAAACCGTAGATAAGACCTCGCTTTATAATATACTGTGCAGGAAGCTTCTCGCGGTTGCGCGCGACCCCTATAAGAACACCAAATATAATACTCTCACGAGATCACGTACAACCTTAAGGACACAGCTGCGGGCTGGCGGCGGCGCGCGGGCCGGCCTGGCGAGGCAAACATGGCGCACGCCGGCCAGACGTGCCCACACAAAACACATGAAAGAGGATTTAATATATGGATGTAGATAAAGTACCTAGTGTATGCAACTGTACATTATTAGGCATTAAAACACTCGTGTAACCTTATTATGAAACTCGCCTTCGGCTCGTTTCATAAAACACACTCGTGTTTTCATGCCCCTCGTTGTGTACCAGTTGCATAAACTACTAGTAACTATTATACAATTTTGAGTGAAAACGCTGTACCATAGTTAGTAAAATATTGTAATTTATCGATAATTGTCACGTACGCTCCAACTGTGCCCACATCCATTTTAACTGTTAGTATGGATTTATGGACACATATTATACTATATATTGTACCTATCTCTCGTCACAACATAGGGGTGACCTCTTGGCTCAGGATGAAGTTCCATTCACGTTTGGCCATTTTTCTCCATGGCCCACAAATGGCGCTCTTTTCCCTACTTTATATCGTTGTATATGGACGCTTCGGCCTCGCGGTCCGAGGGGTCCATCGCCTCATTTTTCAACTGTTTTGTTTTAATTTATTACATTGCTTCCTGCGATATTGGAGGGACTCGCGAAATGTACCTTCCCCACATCAAATGTTTGTCTCGCCCAGGGACCGGACAACCCTTTCCTCGCAAAAAGCCTTTCAATGGGCGTCCATTCTAGCCCATTGGTTTGACTATCCCTTACCGAAAAACTCACCACAATAAAGCTAGATATTAAATGTGTTTTGAAATGTGGACTAGGACTAGTAGGTGTCGGTGCGGAATCCTCGTTGTGCGTGATTCGACACGGTTTTTTCCAGTAGAGTTCAAGAGGTCTACATGCCATATATGAAATTGATGCAATTTCATCCAATGAGAAGGCATCGTGATTTAGTTTTGAAAAAAAGATGGCGACATACTCATCCTGAGCCCTTCTGTGCAGTCGTTTATAAATATTCTATTCTCATGTAATTATATCGAGATTATTCCTAAAAATATATGTAGGTATACATTTGTAACTATATTATCTTTGTGTGGAGGAAAATATTTGACTTATACTTTGTATTTTCTTTACAATGTCTGAATAAAATGTCTATTTGTAAGGTCAACTTTTATTTCATTTTGCTCCTCATTTAGCATAGTTTTTCATAGTCTGAAGAGCCAATGGTGTCAGCAGCGATGCAGGTGAAAATATTCTCGATAGACAGTTTAAAGCTTAAGCCACACACAGAGCGGGCGGGCGGGGGTTTCACACTGCAGCGCGTCGACACGCGCCCGCCCGCCTCCCTCACGCCACCCGCCCGCCCGCTCTGTGTGTGGCTTAAGCTTAATGGCCTGGCCACGACATTGGTCTAAGGCGACCGCGGGCGCGGCGAGCGGGGCGGCGAAAACGGTCTAAGCTGTGAGCATGCCACGACAACGCAGTTGTCTTAGCGGCATTGAGCGAATGGGACGTACTCAAAGGACGCAAAATGTCATTATCAAAAGTGGCCCTTCACAATAAACCATATGTTTTTGCTTATTTAATCATCACACTTCTAGGTAGTATTAACTTATTTACTAATCATTACAGTCAGTTAACAATCAACCATATGTCTTTGCTTATTTAATCATCACAGTTAGGTAGGTAATACTTATTTACTAATCATTACAGTCAGTTAACAATCAACCATATGTTTTTGCTTATAATTTCACTGATAAACGCCTCTGTGTCCAACATCGCGGAGCGAATAAAACAAAATATTTTGTTTTTTAAAACTCCGCCCGATCCGCGCCGCTGCTAAGACCGTTCGCGCCGCTCTGACTCGTGGCATGGCTCTTTCCGCCAGTGCCTTTGTTCTCGCCGCTCGCCGCGCCGCTCGCCGCTGCAGCCGGTCGCGCGAGTAAATTCGCGCGCGATTTAGCCCACAGCGAATTCTCGTGGCATGCTTCTTTAGCGGTCTTGATTTTGTTTAATTCGCTCGCCGCTGGTCGCCTTAGCCAGTCGCCTTAGACCAATGTCGTGGCCAGGCCATAAGGCCGGCCGCAGACGCACGGAATTCAGAACGAAATCGGAGGGGAGGGGACTTGACGCCTCTCGCTCTAAGAGGGAGGGAGGGAAAAAACCCAAAACCTAGTCAATGGCGAGCCATATATGGGAGAGGCCTATGTCCAGCAGTGGACTGATGATGATGCAAGACCAGGGTCTTGATGGGGGCAGTGGCGGCCCTAGGCCATATAGCCCATACGAGCCGCCCATTGGCCGTATTTTTAACAGACTTAAAAAAAAATATGGTGTCGGTTTGACCCGTATGTTTGTCCGTGATTATCTCGCGTTTGGCTGCACCGATTTTGATGCGGCTTTCAGAAAACCATTTGATATACATTCTGGAGGTTTTATTACAATTTGAAGTCGGTTCCCTTTTAAAAAAAAGTTATTGTCACGATTGGTCGCCTCTAAGTAACTAATATCTTAGGCCCAGGTCTACGGGTATGACATAAATCATTATGCCAGACATTTCGCTTGCATTCTATAATCAAGAGCGAATAACATTACAATTTGTACTGAATTTCCATGTAACGTGTAGTGTCATCCTTTTTTTTTTCTCTTCAGTGATGACTGGCGAATGCAAGTGACATGTCCGCGTAGAGTACTTTTATCTCACGAGCGCGTGTGAGCCATGGTTGTGTGTTGAGCTATACATGCACATTGTCTATGTGTGCGTCAGCGTAGAAGGTATGAGTTCACGTTATCTATGTGTTCGTATGTGTCACCACTACAACTATGGCCAGCAACCCGCGCTCGAGTGTTCCGATAAGCCTACAGGAGGATTAAAACGAGTGGTGTTCTGAAATGAAACAATAATAATACAAAATAATAATTTATTAGACTTTTCACATTGTACAATATCTTTCAAAATGTTTAATAATAAAAACTTAGCTATAACATACAGTTTACCAGGAGTGTTGTTGGGCCCAATATGTAGGTACCAGGATTTCAGAGTCGGAGAGTACTATAATGCACTATGACTAAATAACGCGCAACTTACCACTCGAGGATACCGCCGCCACCATACCAGCAACTAAAATCGCATAAAACAATATTTAATCAAGTGATATCAGAATTAAAATCCAAAGAAACTGACAAACAGACGATAAGCGAGTTATGTAAATTATAAACACGTGAAACACAATGCCAAGGTTAGTTTTACAGTACCTACATTTGTACGCTTATCGAATATAATATATTATCGTGAGTCGATAAGTGCGGTTAACAATCCAGTGACGTCAATTATAACCACATGGCCAAAACTTGCTTGTAATTGCACAATTTATGATGGGCTACTTTGCGAGATATAACCCTGTCATAAAGTGGCCGTCCCATCGATTGGATAAATTAACTCGTTAACTAACCAGTCGATGTTACATGCACATTATGATAAGATTGGGTGAATGTTGAAAGTTACCTGTCATAAAGTGGCTGTCACATCGATTGGAGAAATTAACTCGTAAAAACTAATGTGACACCCACATTATGATAAGGTTGTAGACAGTGATATAACCTTGTCATAATGTTGGTCATATCGATTGGCGAAATTAACTCGTTAATTGATCAGTCTATGGTGCACCCACTTTATGAAAGGGTTTACCTGCATCTCCTCTCAGTAGTTATTCTCATTCTCAATTACAATTTAAATTATTTGTTAGCAATTTTAACAGTAGCTCCGTGATACAGAAAATTAAGTTATATACTTTACACATTATTTGTAGACTCCATTGAAGATTGCGCGATAAAGATACAACATGTCAATATGTAACTGTATGTAGTGTATGGCAGTGTGTGGAAGTTTAGTGTGTATGTATAGTGTCATTGTGGGTGTAGATATTTGCAATCTGGATCTTTGCAATGTCCGCCTATCTCGAACCGGCAGAGGACAGCGTTAGGGTCTTCCTTCCAGCTGAAAACCATTAGTTTTTATACAGAAATTAGTTAGTTCGTTGTGGATAGTTTAAATGCATACTTACGCACTTCGGCGAGCGATGTGCGTACGCAATCCATCCACATTATTGAAATCGGAAGCGATAATTGAAACATGCACATTTTCTTGATCTATTATGAATACACCTAATGGGATATCCAAAAATTATGTTAGCATTTATATGGCTATGATCAGTTATCACGTTTGTCATTTATCACTGTGGATAACATACCTATTAGTTATACGAATCATTATTATGAAAAACACATTCTTCTCTCTTTACTCTCTATCTACACAAATCATGGTTCGTGAGTCTGTGATACTTTGTGAGATTTACCAGTGACATAATCCTGTCATAAGGTGGTTGTCATATCGACTGGAGTAACCCGTCGATGTAGCGGACAGGTTATGGCAACAATATACGACTTTTAAATCTCCCCAGGAATTCAAAACCCGCGATCCATAATTAATTGTGGTGTGGTGGTAATCGTGATAGTATCGATTTAAACCTACTCGCTTCTCTCTCTGCGGGGCTAGCACAACTCCCGCTGAATCTAGACGAGAATCTGTTCTCCTCTTTCTAATTCGCACAATGCAAGTGGGACATAAATCGCAGTCACGCGTGACGCGACTTGGCAGCAAATGGTGCTAGCCCGTCTGATTCATACTGTATTCGTAATATTTTATCCACTTCGTAATATATCCGTAATATTTAATCCACAGTGATAATGATAAACGATAGAAGCGACATCATAATATGTTTTCAAATAAGCGTTACTAAGGTTGAAGATGTGAGATTTAGCCAAAATTACTAATTAAACTTCAGTCTTATGTGTCTTATTAATAAGTCAGTGTGTCTTAACTAATAAGGATCATATTAACTACCTAACCATTGTTTCAGAGTTATTTAGGTACACCAGCTTATACTCCTATATAACTCCTGATAATTTATGTAAAGTTAAAATTACAATTGTTATCAATCTCCTTTTGCCTAAATCGTACACATCTTCAACTATAGCACATTTATCATATAACCAATAAGAACCAGAAACTCTCAGTGAAATACCATTGCCTTATTTCACTTGAAAAAAAATTAATTGTACTGTTTATAGATGACACGATGGAACATGAAGAAAAAATGATCACTTACTTTGCAGATCCTAATGCTTGTAGAGGTGACTTATAATCATCTTCATTTAGTTTATTCTTACTGCCCCAATTGGTAGTCAGTTCTTTATCTTTCTTGCCGCCTCTATCAACAAGCTCTTCGGTAACATCAACACTTGTCCTATCTCTTATTCTAGATTCTACATTATTTTCTAAACTATTATTAACGGGACTTTTCGGTATTTTTACAGTCTTCTTGTTATTGGTAACGTCTATTTGAACTGATAATCTGGGATTCTCTTCCATTCTATCATTGACCACGCTCACTTTAACTGATTGTAGTTCACTAAGTGTAGATGGAGTGTACAATTGAACTGTTTTTGCTTCTTCTTTAAATGGGGCGTTTTCTTTTTGTGGTCGTTTAGAGGCGGCAGGAAGTTTTGGAGGCCCACGAGCCATAGGCAGACTACCGTTTGGCATGGAATGTTTGGAAGTTGTTGAGCTGTGAAACACAATTTGAAAAAGGTTAAATAGTAAATGTTAAACTCAAATATGGTAGATTTGCAAATTATGACATGATCGGCCGTGAGTTTGGGATACTTGAGGATTTAGGAATAAAACCCTTGTCATAACGTAGCTTGTATGACAATATGGCAGCAGCTATGACAGGGTTATATTACTGTTAAATCGCGCGAAGTGACCCAGACCATCAACCCATAATCAATTATGCAACAATAACGTCAGAGACAAATAATATCAGAGAATGATGCAGTTTTTAGATCTGATTACCAATACCTGTTTATCAGCAGTTGGTGTTGTGTCCTTATTTTAGACAACTTAATTTGAGCAACTTTCTGTTGTTTTTTATTCAAAGTTATAGCAGTTGCTATATTCCGGAGTTCAGTCGAAACAATCTTATATTTGTGTGATAATTTCATTGCCTCTTCTTTTAGTTTAAGGACTTTAGCTGACTCTTCTGCTATTGTTTTTCTGAAACGGTAAATATATAATAATAATAAAAAAACAATATATAAGAATGTCTGAATGTAAAAATATCAGTACCTTGATAATGCTATTTGCTCTTCTAAATCGTTATTCGTAGGCTGCGGCTGAGTGCCAAAATTATGAGGTTTTAACGTTTCTTTCGGCACGGTTGAACCTTTATTTACAAGATTTATCGAAGACTGTCTCGCGTTTTTAATCTTTTCCAACTCAGCCATTCTTTTGACCAAGTTCTTGTACTCTATTTGTTCTGATTTCGGCAAATGTTTCACAGTCTGAAAATGTAACAACATCATCAACATCGTTCTTTACACATGATCATCACATTACTAAAACTTAAAACTGTTATTGCCTCACCTTTGGGACAAATTTTTCTTTAGTCTTTGGCAAGGGTGGTACTAAAGGCTGTTGTACAACATCAGGAAGAACACTTTTCTCTACTTCCATTCGTGTCGATTTCAAAAACAAATCTAGCTTCTGTTGAAATTCTGCCTGCTCAGATAATTTCATATGCATCTTAGTCAAATTCTTCGTTGCTTCATGTTCGCCTTCCGAATCTGAATTTCCTACACTAATAATAAATCTTTTCTCCTCTGATACATTGGTGGCCTGTTTTTCAGTCTCGTTATTTTTTTTTGGTAAGTCTCTATCTGTGACATTATTTATAGCATTAGGATGTACGAGATTAGGCAAATTCTTACTCAATGAAGTTAATAATTTGGCACGTAAAAGATCCTCATCCTCTTCGAATTCATCTTCCTTAGAATTAATTAGTTTCATGATGTTCTTTTCATCACGTCCTTTTTCAATTTCTTTATTATTAGTAGGGTTTGAAGATATTGAATCTTTACTCTTCTCATCTCCGTCAGAGCCAATGTCCATATCCACTGATTCTATATCAGTATTATTATCTGACAATAGGTTCATATACTCGATCTGTTCTCTCATAAGTTCATCATTCAGATTGACTGATTGAGACATTCGCTTTCTTCTTTGCTTTAATTTTTGTTTTCTTTCAAACGCTTTTTTCAATAAAGCGGACTTTAGACAAATCAGACGAAGTTCAGCAGTGTCACTATCTTCATCTCCCGATAGCAATAAGGCGTCTTTTGCTTCAGCAACACCTCTTTGTTCTGAAGTTTGATTTTTTAATTCATTCTTTTTACTATTCGTTTTGTCAGTCTTTGTTTTCAGAGCATGCTCTCTTGCTTCAGCAATACCTCTTTGTTCTGAATTTTGCTTTTTTAATTCATTCTTTTTACTATTCGTTTTGACAGTCTTTGTTTTCAGGGCATGCTCTCTAAGTAATTCCAAGTCCTCATCAGAATCTCTATTTTTTTGTGTTTCTTCTATAATTACGTTTTCTGCATTAGCAATAGCTTCTTGTGGTGAATCAACTGTGTCGTGGCCTTCCGGCGGAACAATTTTAATGCTACCATTACTTTCTCTTTTAGTATCCGTTATGGATATGACATCGGATTCAGAACATAAGTCTACAGTGTCGTAGACAGGTGAAGCATTGTGTAAATTGCTTTTGTTTTCATCTTTCTCTACTTCAATCGAAGATTCTGGACTGTGTATCTTTTCTAAAGAAGCTTCTTCAATAACAAGGGCAAGAGGTGTTTCAATTTGTGGATTAAAGTTTTTTTCTGATTCATGATGTGAAGCACCAAGCATCTTTTCCAACCTTGCTTTCAAAGATGTTTTGTCTACGTTAGTCTTGTTGACTGCTACGGCATGCGCTAGTTTTCGCCTTTTATTCCTATACTCATCATCAGACTCATCACTGGATTCAGACATTGCTGTCTTTTTTTTGCTTTTGTTAGATTTCTTTCTGTGTATCCGTTTGGCTAAATTATTAACAGTTGGAGGATCTTTTCTTCGTTTTGGTTTGTGATATGATTTTAAATGCTTTAGCGCTTTAATATTTTTAGATTCCACACATGGTTCTTCCAATTCCGTGGCGGATATTTCAGATAGATCACATAAAAACGAATCATTGCTCTTTCCATTTTTACCTAAAAGTTATATTTAAGAATCACAGTGCATAGTGAAATATGTCATGCAAAAATTAACACATTGCCAATTAAACACATAAAAACGCTAAGTCAGTAATTACTTCTATAAACGGGGTATTTACCATGTATATTTGTTTTAGGGAGTTCCTGATATTATAGTAAGTGCCGAAATATTAGCAAACTTGCAAAAACAAATATACATGGTACATACCGCATTTTTAATCGGTATTTTTATGTAATAGGCCATGTTAGATTAAAATCGTAAATCACAATTGTATGTATACTACATTTGGCAGTTCAACATATTTAGTGAATGAAATAAAAATTTAGAACAAATAAATAGAACATAAAATTATGAAATAGAGTAGTAGATAATGGTAGTCAAACATATTATAGTACATTACTTAACAAGGGCGGTAAAATAAAGAATGTCTCAGATCGCAGGTATTTGATAAATATGCGATCTGAGGCTTTCTTTATTACCGCCCGTGTTAAGTACAAAATTTTATGTCAACCCCTGGCCAGGAAGTGGGAATTGCCGCGCGCGGAGCGTGCGGTAATTGCCGCTTTATGGCCAGGTGTGACATAAAATTAATTATAGCGAATATAATAAAATAACCACAACCTTTTATTACTGTTTGATGTAGAATAAAAAAATATTATTTAATCTGTGACTGCAAATATGTGTTACAGACATGGTTATAGAATGTTTGTGATTAAAAAGTGCTTCAAATTATAACATTTTATGTGTAGATAAAAAAAGCATTATTTAGGCTAGGAACCACACACTTCAAATACCACAGTGTAACATACATTGATTGAGGATTTTATAAGAAATGCATTATACAGGCAACTTACAAAAATTGAGAAGTTTATTTGATTTCTCATAAACATGATGATCAGAACTTTACTTATTGGTTCCTTCAAAGTATTTTTTTTTTATACCACGTCGGTGGCAAACAAGCGTGAGGCCCGCCTGATGATAATCAATATCATGCAATTGTAAAAGATCTAATGTTACAAACAAAGAATTTTATCTGCTGCAATATTAGCTTAGTTTTTCTCAATGAATGTATATTCAGAAAACTGGAGCAATGTAAAATATGACATTGAACATAATTATGATGACATTGAAACTTCTGTGTCTCAACAATACAATCATGTGATACAATAACTTATTGCAGAAAACTCAACAGTAAATTCTAGAACATTACCATGAATATGATATATTAGAGGAAATCTGTAGCACTGCTCTGCAACTCATGATAAAATTAAACTATCTCTTCTTTTCCCGCAAATTAGACATCATTTAACTAATAAGCCATTATTTAGCAAATAAGACATAATATTGTTATAGCCTTTTTAAAAAAGACAGAGATGTTGTTCAGAAAAAGACTTAAACCAACTTAAAAAGCTTCAATAAGTCAGTAGATTAATATCAATCAGACTGGTAAAATAATCACTGGTGCAATTCCAACTTGAACCAGTTTAACACCTTCGCTGCAGGAGTTGTTAGCTTGTACATAAATGAGTTAAAATGGTGTCTTTCAACCCTATACTATGAAGGTGTTAAAGTTCAATTTATAATTTAGTTAGAGCACACTTTGCTAGTTGACAGTTTCAGCATGGGCACAAATCCTACTAATATTATAAATGGGATGTTTGTGACTCAATCACGCAGAAACGTCTGAACGGATTATGATGAAACTTGGTATACAACAAGATTATAGCCTGGATTAACATATAGGATACTTTTTATCTCTAAAATCATCCCTTTTACGCGGACAAAGTCGCTGGCAAACGCTAGTGCTTTCAAAATTTTTTTTTAACACAACTGTGGCTTTATAATCCTGGCCCAATAAAGCGATAGGAGTGTGTGACATAACCATGCGGGTGGTTTAAGCCATCCTCACCCGGCGAAAAAAATATACAATGCCATTCTTTTGTTATCTGCCCTGGGATCCCAGGGACTGGTAGACCACGGGGCCTGCCCTCTCCCGGCGAAAAAAGAAAGAAACAACCTAATCTCCTAATCTGGCCAGGGATCCCAGTCACCAGTAGCTGACGGCTTAAACACTGGAATACTGTAAGACTCATAATTGTGTCTTGTGGATGTCCAACTGTTCTCTACAGATTGCATTTCTCAACCGATTCTAATGAAATTTTGCGAACATGTTCAACTAGGTAGCTGTATGGTTTTTTTTTTAATACCAAAACCTGATGTTAGTGTATTTTTCTAAATAGCAGTGCCATGGGAGTGCATGGTCTACAGCTCACAGAGCCACTTATCTTGCGAGTGGACAACAGACTCACTAAAAAAACCGCCCCTACTATTAGAAACTCGTATCTCAGCACTGAAACGATACTGACATACAAGCTATTTTAAGTATTTGTTAACGATTTTTCTTACCACTTCTAAGTCATTAGCTATCGAAAATAAGTGAAACAGTAGTACTAGGGCTAGGGTACTATGTCAGTATGACCCATTATCATGAGTACAAACACTTACCAGTTTCAGAGATCGTTCGCTTGGCATTCTTACGTTCAAGGACATTATTGTACTTTTCGAGTATATGTAACCTCTGCCGTAAAAGATACTCCTCCTCCGATGATATGTCCGAAAGGTCATCCAGTTCATCCACAATTTCACCTTCCTCCCTCTCAGAGTCCACTTGTACTGGATTCTGCACGCAAGCCATCTTTACGCTAGACAGAAATGTGCAAAATGTTATAAATCACTAGCGCTATTCCAAATGTGTGCAAGTAAACCTTGAAATAACAATATAATTATGGGCACATTTTAAAACTATCTTTAATTCTGTTTCACCAAAATAATCTGCGCAAAATCATTTCGTTTCTTACGGAGAATGACATACATTGCAATGGAAATTAAATGAAAGTGACGTCAATGACGTCATGACAATGACAGCGACAGACTGGAGATTGGCCATAAGGTGCATCCAGACTGTCCAGCATGGCGCATGGCATGGACGCTGATTGCCACCCATATTTACTTCTCAAGAGTTGCTCCTTCCCTACGTCCACTTTTTTTGGTTCCGTAGCCAAAATGGCATAAACAAAACCGTTAATTTTCGTCATGTATTTATTCAAAAACCTGTATCAGAATTTGTTCAGAGACAATTGCTTCGAAAGTATAGCCTGACAAATTTCATAATCATTATTTTATTCATTGCATCCATGGTATTTTACAATGTGTTATATCGTCCTATTACTGCAAATACCGGTTAAGTGAGTTTAAGTCGAAAATTAGTTTTTTAGACCATTAGAATTAATTTTTCAAGCTCTACAAACTGGTAAAACCCATTTTTTGATATGACCCTTCGTTCCGAAGATAGCTTATAGCATAAACCGGCTTAATGATGATTTTTTAGCATTATGTACTGGAAGAATGACATATGTCTATGATAACACAAAGATTTATAATTTCTCCTCCAAGTAAAAACTGCTATCGCGTTTTAACGTATTTTTGCATACTTATTTAATGAAATTATAGTATTTTTTTGTTCTGAAAGTAAGTACTAAGTATACTTATTTGGTATTTGCGTAGAAGATTATCTAGTAAAATTATTTACTTTAAGTCAAGCTAAATATATTAAACATGTTTATAGTGTTTTTCCTGAAAATCGTCTTATTCGTCAAACTGCAATATTGTACAGCCAAAAACCTATATATAGACTTACTAGGTTTTGTATGAAACTATATTCCAGTTTTAAGGAGTAGCTGTACAGGTAGAACCATCAAAGTGCGTTTACCAGAGGTTTTTGCATGAAACTTTATTCCAGTCTTACCGTGTATCTGTACAGGCAAAACCAGCTAAGTGCGCTTATCTGCTTCACACTGTAGCTAACTTCACTCAGTTGCGACTGACGCGCCAATACAACGGTTGAGTTTTGCAATTTGGTCTTTGATTAATTGTTTACCAGCTCAAATTAATGCTAATGTGTGTTCTAAAATGAGTGCTAGGAGCAGAAGACTGGTTAGAATGGCCACGGGGAAGGATGCAGTAAGTACTACAGATTTTAATAAAGAATGTACTAGAACAGTTCTGCAAAGGGAGTAGATACATTTATTTCGGGTATTTGAGTAGGTAGATTAATATAAGGTAAAAAGGTCATAACGCGATCGCTTCGTGCCGTAGTAAACAAGCTCTATAGCTCCATGCCGGCCGGTTGAAAGTGTAAGTTAGTTTACAGTGTCTGAGTCATCATCATCATATCAGCCGAAAGACGTCCACTGCTGGACATAGGCCTCCCCCAAAGAGTGCCACAATGACCGGTCTTGCGCACTACACTAACCACCCTAGTTCCTGTATGAAACCTATTAGTGTCTTTATATTGTTTACTGCTTCCTGCATTGTGTTCGGATTTCCTATGTGTTTCTTCCTGTATACTTCTACCTGCTTACAGTCTAGTAGAATGTGTCTAGCAGTCTCTTCTGCCCCATGCCTGCTCTGCACAAGGGACTGTCGGTGATTCCCAAGTTGTAGAGATGTTTGTTTAGTGTGTTGTGTCCTGTTATGATGCCTACTACTTTACGTAGTTGGGTTGGTTTCTGTGTGTTCTCAGTAGTCTGGTTGTGAGTTTGGGATTTTGTTTTAATATTATTTCTTTTGTCTGCCTGCATGTGTCTAGGTCTTCCCAATGCCTTTGATGCAGGTGTTTTATGTATCGATTTAGTTCATTCTGTATGTATTTTTGAGGCAGGGGCACAATTGGCTCTGGCCCGTATGCCGGTGTTTCTGAGCCTTTCCTGGCTAGTTCATCCGCTGCATCGTTTCCTCTCGAGCCGCTGTGTCCCTTTACCCATTGTCTTTACAATAACCTAACCTTTTTTTTTTTTTTTTTTTCCAGGGGGGGAAAATGCATTACGCATACCACCCGGGCGCGGGGGGTGACCCGAGTGGTTATGTGGGACTCCCGTTCAGGCTGATGAGACCCACGGTGTACCCACTAAAAACCCCCCCATCTGCCGCCTCGTCGCCTTGTGGCGAGGTTACGGGAACGTTTAGGTAATCTTCCGCGACCCCGCCGGCGTCAGCCGCCCCCAAGCGGCTCCATCGCGAATGCCCGGAGGCCCTCCACGTCAGGCACGCCAGATGTTATCGGCGCGCCTTCCTCCTCGACCTCCCACTAGTACAGTAGCAGACCCCCCCGAGTCCGCTACAAGGAGGTCATGGGTGCCGAAAAACTTCCGGCACCCGGTGGCGGATCAGGTCTGTGGTTCCGCCACGAACCACACCTCGGCCGCAGAGGATAGGGAAAGCGGCGCACCGTAATACCGGTATTCCTCTTCCTCTGCGGTCCCACCGACGCCGCTACCGCGGAACGGCCCCGCCAAGGTCGCAGGGGGTAGGGAGAGTGGCGCACCGTAATACCATCACGCCTCTCCCCCTGCGATCCCGCCTCGGCCGCAGAAGATAGGGAGAACGGCGCACCTCAATACCGGCACTCCTCTTCTTCTGCGGTCCCACCACAACGCATCCCAAACGGGCTAGCCATTAGCCAAGCCCGCTGGGAGCGCCCTCCTCGGGCCAGCCGGCAGCGCGAACCAGCCGGCCCTGGTGCCTCTTAGCTTCACCGTGGGTGACCAGTCCACGGTTACTAAGCCCCCCCGCCCCGGCAAGGCGGGCACCCTCGGGGGGGACAATAACCTAACCTAACCTAACCTGAGGTAACTTTTTACCTTGTTCTTGTCTCCGCATACCTCTGCGAGTGTTTGGTGACATTCGTATATTAGGTTAGGCCTGACGTGAAGTTGTCGCTGCTCAGAGCCTGAAGCACTGATTTGCTGTCAAAGAGTATTCGTAAGTTTGTCTTTGATTTTTCACCTCTTTTGTAACCTTTTTAATTAATGAATAACTATTAATAAAGTGATTAAATTTCAGTTTATTAATTTCAAACACGAACAAATTATTAATTGCAGGCTATTACATGAATCCTTTACTTCTAAAAACTACTTTTTTAGTCATCACACGGTAATCAGTAATATTTAGTGAAAATATTTAGACTTAAGTGAGAATTTCCAAGATTTTGTACATGTAAAACCGCTTATACTTGGATCAAATTTTGGTAAAGTCGAAAAAACTCGAAATCTAAGAGGTATTTACTGTTAGTTTGTGGTTTTTAAGTAAATTATATGTAAGTTAAAGCTAAATAGATAGATGTATAGCCATCAAATGCTTTTTTTAAGGATTTATACAAAAGTGTGTTTGTACAGGAAAAACCGATTAAGTACGCGGCTCTTTCGTTTGAATTGTATTTTTAACGTCAATAACATACAGCCTGGATCCTTTGCATGACAATGTAGTAAACTAGATAAAATTACACTTAGGAATATACAAATGCAGTGTAATTTTGTTTATTATTTTATATAGAAAAGAATATCCAAACATTCAAATGGCTTTATCTCAAAACGCGTTTTTTAGACTTAACCGGTATTTGCAGTAATAGGACGATATACTAGGGTGTAGCAACACTAGCAAAATGCTTAAAAAACTAACCAAAGCTTTAAAAGTAGCTTTAAAACACTTGTGTACTAACGCATGTAAAGTTACCCTTTTTTCTGCGAATAAATTATTATTATTGACCGAGTGAAACGAAGGTCTCTGTTTTAGCTTCGGCAAAAATGCTTTCGTATGTCCGGATTTCCAGCTGTTCTCCTCTACAGGTCGCATTTCTTAACCGATTCTCGTGAAATTTTGTGAGCAGGTGCGAAATTTAAGTTTTTTTTTGTCGAGTCAATTTTTGAAAATTTAATAAAACAAACTTTTTATCAATGATTTCCGTCGTCGCCGTTTTTTCCTATACAGGTCGCATTTCTCAACCGATTCTCATGAAATTTTCTGAGCAGGTTCTATGACTACATAGAATTTATTTGTAGAGTAAACTTTTGTAAATTTTGAATACAATTTTTTTTCTTTATCGGATGTTCTCTACAGGTCGCATTTACTAACGGATTTCCGTGAAATTTTGTGAGCAAGTTTGGTAACTGTATATAATTTTTTTGTCGAGTAAATTTTTGGAAATTTAAAATAATAAACTCTTTATCAATGATTTCGTATTTTTCTGCGGCCGTTTTTCCTCTACAGGTCGCATTTCTCAACTGATTCGCGTGAAATTTTGTGAGCAGGTTCTATGATTACATATAATTTAGGTTTCGAGTAAATTTTTGAAAATTTGGAAAAAAATTTTTTTTCGTCGATGGCTGTTCTCCTCTACAGGTCGCATTTATCAACCGATTTTCGTGAAATTTTTAGAGCAGGTTCGGTAACCCTATAGAATTTTTTTATCGAGACACTTTCTGAAAATTTAAAAAATATTTTTTTTATCATTGATTTTGTGTTTCTGCGGCCGAATTTCGATTTATTCACCTCTAAGGGTTGCATTTAACAACCGATTCTTGTAAAGTATTGTAGCAGGTTCTTTGATTACATAGAACATTTTAGTCACATAGTTTTGGAATTTAAAAAAAACACTCACGAGGTCTACCTCACAGAGCCACTAATTATTATTGTATGTCTTTTCCATTTCACGGGACCATGGGATCCCAGACCTTTGGAAGGCATGCGTGGGGCCGAAGCAGGGCTCGGAACCGGTTTTTTTTTAACCGGTTAAAACCGGTTTATTTGGGTTTAGCTCCGAACTTTATTGAGAGCGCGAACGTTTTAAGAACGTTATATAAACCGGTTTATTCCACGAGTGGCGCGACCGCGGCGAGCCGACCGGGCCCCTGGCGGGGTCGGTGTCGGTAGGTACTTACGTACACACACACAAGCACGCGTTGCAACTTTTGTAGACGCGTGCGAGTTGTAGTACGGCTCCTTAGCTCGAAATACGATCCTATCTGGCAGAAAGCATGAAATTTGGCGTGCATGTAGCTTTCACAATTGTGCTTCAAAAATTTTTGGGAAACACGTTGACAGACCTTCCCCCCCCCCCCCCCCCCCCTTTCCCCCCACTTTTGTGTGCCGAATTACAGTTTTATTTTATTGAAAACGGCTGAAGCTAGGAGAAAACCGTCAGAGGGAAAAATTTTCCTTATAAAATTATCTACAAGTTATTCTTTGGATGTATTTCATAGGACCTCTAGCTTTCAAAATATACGAGCATTCATTAGGGTAAGTACAGCAGAAAAGATGCTAGAGTAAAAAAAAAATGAATAAAATGAACTTTATTCTGTAAGTAGGCCGCAATGGCACTTTTACAAGTCAAACCCTACTAGCGTTTGCGTAGAGGGCAGATTACTAACATTTTTGTGCGCATCGGGCTACAATCATGAAATTTGTACCATAGATATAGATAAAGTGTTCCGCGGTGATTCTTTTCGGATGTGGAAATTAGTTAGATTCGTCCCCTGGGCAAGGGGAGAGCGGGGTGAATTGGATCAAGCATACCTCTTTTTAGTCTTTTTCTCATTGATCAGTTAAGGCTACTATGGCTTGCGGGGTTTCATTTTCGTGTAAAACAGACATCAGGAATTCATTTTTAGGGCTCCGTACCCAAAAGCTCCAAGCGGAACCCTATTTTTGTCAGTCATAAATCCGTCCGTCGTCTGTTTTACAGGTTTTACAGTCAAACGGTTTGAGCTACAGGCTTCAAATTTTCACAGTATAAGCATCTTGTTGACCCAAAGCCACACCAAATGTAAACAATTTTTTTAAGGGGTTCTCCCATAGAGCTGAAGGGGGGTGAAAAAAAATTTTTTTACCCACCCCTTCGAGTGTGATATTGTTATTTAGAGCTAATTGAGGAGATAAATACTGTATTTTTTGTTTAACAAAATATTTAAAGTCAAAGGATTTTTTGTAAACATAAGTAATATAATATATGGCGGTAGGTACAAAATATGTGCTCTATGTTTCGCCGTTAGGCATACAAATTCATTTTTAAATTACATAATATTAAAGATAAACATGTCAATTATTAAATTAGTATTAGATAACATCAAAAATAAAAATAAATCAAATTGCTTATAATTAATAAAATTAAAATAGTCAAGAGTTTGGTGAGGTTCATTTTATACAAATGCACTGGCGTCCTTCTTAATGTAATTGGTAATTTATTGTGAATTATGCTGGCAGAACAAAACAGGCTTTTTCGCGAAGTCCACTATTTTAGAAAATTAGTTCCTAAGATTTTTTAAACTTCCCATTGACCTGTGAATTTGATATTTGGTAGTAATGTCTATTATGGCGTATATTTTACTAACAAATACAAAAAAATAACTGAAACCATTTTTGGTAAAAAAAAAAACTTGTATTTTTTTTTATATTTGTTGGTAAAAGGGACGTAACCAACCAAACCAACCATAACCAAATTGAAATTTCGTAGGTCAATGAGAAGCATAAAAAATATTAGGAACAAATTTTGTAAAATAGCGGACTTTAGTGACTTCTCACGCCCTTGTTTTAAAATATTTTTTTAAACACAAAATACAGTTTTTATCTATTTAATTAGCTCTAACTAACGATATCCCTCTCGTTGGTGTGGGTAAAAAAATTCTTTTTTCGCACCCCTTCAGCTATATGGGAGACCCCCTTAAAAATATAAAAAAATACTCTGACAATTGGTGTGGCTTTAGGTCTACAATATGCTTAATACTGTGAAAATTTGAAGCCTGTAGCCTAAACCGTTTGGATGTAAAACCTGTAAAACAGACGACGGACGGACTTATGATGTTGACAAAAATAGGATTCCGCTTGGAGTCCTAAATATGAATTCCTGATGTCTGTTTTACACGAAAACGATACTCCGCAAGCCATAGTAGCCTTAACTGATCAGTGAGAAAAAGACTAAAAAGAGGTGTGCTTGGTCCAATTCACCCCGCTCTCCCCTCGCACAGGGGACGAATCTAACTAATCTCCACATCTGAAAAGTAGCCCGATGCCCACAGAAATGTTAGTAATCTGCCCTCTAGCATCTTTTCTGCTGTACTTAACCTAATGAATGCTCGTAGATTTTGAAATATATAGGTCCCATTGAAATACATCCAAAGAATGACTTGTAGATAATTTTATAAGGAACATTTTTCCCTTGGACAGTTTTCTCCTAGCTTCAGCCGTTTTCAATAAAATAAAATAAAAATGTAATTCGGCACACAAAAGTGGGGGAAGGGGGGGGGGGGGAACAAAGGTCTGTCAACGTGTTTCCCTAACATTTTTGAAGCACAAATATGAAAGCTACCTGCATGCCCAGTTTCATGCTTTGAGTCGTACTAATTTTGGTAAGGCACTATTTCATGCAATGTTATTTATCAAACGTAAACGTTCGTCCCGAAAGCGAAGTTCCGTTAATATGAATTAACACACACAAATGCAAACGGCTTGGGTATATCCAATAGGTAGATAATCGTGGGTTCGTTTTAACCGTATTATATCGTTCTAAACCGGTTAATCGAACGAAACCTTTATATAAAGCTCCTCCGTAAACCGGTTTAAAAATAGCGGTTTTTGTACCGAAACCGAAATATAAGGGTTTTGCTGCAAGTATATCATAACGGTTTGAAAAATTAACCGGTTTCCGAGCCCTGGGCCGAAGCCAACAGCGTTAAGACAATAATAATCTAAAGGCAAGGAATACACATGGCGGATACCGCCTCCGAGCGCACAAGATGATTTATCCGGAGACGGTCCCCGCCAGGTGCAAAGAATATTGCCTTTTGGCTGCAATGGGAACTAAGGTCATGGGGCTATTGAGACTCACCTCTCGACTGTTTTGTGGGGCCCACTCAGCGAGCAGGCAAGTCACCGCCTGCCTTTTCACAATTCTGAGACTGATTGTCACGGCAGGCGTCCGCAAGTCTCCTCCCATACCCCAGTATCCAGTCCATCCAACATGAACCCATAAGTTAATTATTAATTATACGTAATTGAACATAAGCATGATGCATGATTATTTATAAATTTTAGATAACATAATTTTTTGTGTCATACTTTATGACTATTCGTTTGCCTTATGGCGAAGACATAGTGAATCTCATAAATGATTATAACACCTTTGTATGTACCTATGTTTTACGAATAAATGATTTGATTGATTGATTGATGATTATAAAGTTTGAATATCGACTCCATAGTTTTCTTTCGTCTTACCGTGCGATCAAAAATCCGAGTCCAGTCTCTCGCAGGGTCAAATTTGTCGCTTTTCTCAGCATAACATGCAACCGCGACAGAGTTAGACACGTCGTGAACTCAAAGTCGCGGCGCGACAAGTCAAATAATCAAGGGAAGGATGTAAATTATCCTTTTCTTCTCGATCTGTTAGAAAGCTGGCAGCGCAGTGCTCCACTGCTGTATAACAGAGCTGGACTGTCTGGATGCGGCTTTAGCGGGTATTACACTGTCCTGAATCAGACGTCCTAACTAGTGGAGGGGAGTTGAAGCATCTCGCCCTAACGTATAGGTCGGAACCCTTCTAAGTGTCCTAAATTCAGGACAGTGTAATATCCGCTTAAGACTATTCGTTTCCGTGTGCACCACGTGTGCACGCACCGCAAAAAAAGTTTCCAATTTCCAACTGTCAAAATTGACCAATATGACACTGACGTGCGTTCCGTGACACTTATTTATTTACGTTTTGTCGGGGGCGTTCTCCAAACTTAAAGAAAGTTAGGTAAAACGTTTCAAATTATGATCATCTAAGTATATAACAATACAAACATTTCATCTCAACAGTATAAAACAGACAGCTTTATTCGCAACCATGAACGAAGACGACTACAAGTTCGCAGCATGCACATATTTCGCGAAGAACCATCCAGGGGAGATGTGCGGTAGTAACGGGCTCCCGCTGACGCCTAGCTCGATAACTATACTGGGCTGGGCGCAGCGGCTGCTCACGATTGACCATCCAAATCTGTGCACGTACCTTGACGTTATACGAGGGAAACATGGTAAGCATTTGTACAAACTGTTGTTGAAATAAATGATTATGACTAAGATCGAATACTAACTACCTGACTGCGACTCCTCTAACGTATGGTAGGACGATGACGGGCTAATACATACACTATGAGCATTATCAACATTCAACTTCATATTTTATTTGATTGATTGATTTATTCAGATTCAGAGCTCGGAAAGAGTACACTCTTTTGAAATTTTGCATAGCAGTCCCATGTGTGATAAAATAACTAATGAAATGATTTTGTTACACTGCCTTTCTGCTATGAGCAATGAAGTTTTGTAGAAGTTACAGAAGTGTGTTAGAATCTACAGAATGTAATGGTTTTTTAATTAACTAAATTAAATTAGTTTGATTTAGCAATGGTCGTGATAATAATGTGCAAACATTGAAAAATTTATCAAATAAATCCATTTTTCAGAAAGAATTATTGTAGTTGCCGAAGTAATAGGTAAATCTCTCAGTGAGTACACCTCAAAGTTCTCATACAGCGAGGTCAAAAACATTGCATATCAAGTCGCAACAGGCCTTGCGTACTTACATGAGGAAGATATTATGCATCGTACATTGTCAGACGACAATATCTTGGTGGACAGCGATGGGAGAGTGAAACTGTTTAATTATGGAATGTATTACATGACTGGGGGAGGACAGGAAGTGTTGTTTCCACTTGGGTAAGTTAAAAGGAATTCAATACTTCTTCTTAGTTTGGCGTATGCTTTACAGAGCAGTCATGGTCATTCAGCAGCCACCTTTGTTGTTTACAAAAAATTTACCTGTGTCTCAGTCATCATCAATATTTTATTATAAATTCCAGCCTTCCGAGGTACCTCAGTCCGGAGACTATCCTTGGCGGTGGAGGCCCTGCAGCTGATGTGTGGACCTTCGGCATCATACTCCTTGAGCTTTGTCTGGGCAAACTGTGGAATAACTTGAAGCCGGGACCAATCCTGCGGAGGATACTCACCCTGGTCCACGCCGGGAGCCCTGCTGAGAGAATCGCTAGGGAAAATGACTTGTATGATGCGTATAAGGTAAGAAAAACTATGCAAATATGCTTTATTTCACTTTTCTTAATCTAATACTGGGTGACCCAAACCTTGACGTCATAAAATTTTTTTTGATTCCTCACGTCGAGGGCTGCCCAATTGACCCTATGTATGTTAGCCGATTTTTCGTAGTTTTCGAGTTATGAATTTTAAACTTTCTTTGCTAAGAAATTCTGAGGTGAAGCAATTTACTTATTTAAAAAAACTGTTGAACTTTTTTGAATGTTTCATTTTGTAACATATTCCTGGAAAGTTCCCAAATTAGTAATTCATAAAAAAACCGGCCAGTGTGTGTCGGATCACGCACAACGAAGGTTTCCGTACCGACACCTAGCACAGCTGCAGCAGTCCACTTTTAAAATCACTATTTAATACCTTGAATCAAAAAAGGTCTTATTTTCATATGAAAGCCACGGCACTTACGTCCTTTTGTTTGGGCAAGACAGTTTTCCAGTGAAAACTTAAAAATCCTTAATCCCATCTTGTTCAAACCAAAATTCGTTGAAAGCATTTATTATTGTACACCACCTCAATTTTTTTCAGAGCTTTAATCTTCATAGTTTGGAAATTAAAGGGTTGGGGGGGGGGGGGGAGACACACATTTTGGTCATTTTGTATAACTTTTGAAGCTAATATCTCACCGACGATTGACTTAAATGGAAAACTTTCTTAGTAACCTCGATATTATTTTTAAAGGACTATCCAAAACTATCCCTCACCAGGGTTCGAAAGGATAATTATCAATGATAGTTATCTTGATAATTATCAAGATAATTATCGTAATTTTTGTGGTCTGATAATTATCGATTTGATAAATAACCTTTCTTTAATAAATTTAAGTAATTAAATAATGTTTACTACCCTACCCATACCACGGATAATTATCAAAGACCATAATTATCTTGATAATTTCGAACCCTGGTACGGTTGCCAGTTTGCCTTTCCGCTCGGTTGTACATTTTTAACAGTTTTTTTTATTAAATAAAAATATCTGCTTTCAGCAAGTACCCGAAGACCTGCGGGCCATCATAGAGAAATGCCTCAAAATCCTTCCAAGCGAGCGTGCTACATTCTCAGAGTTAGTCGAAGACCTGTCCCGTACGGATGTGAAATTGCCTGTCGAAAGCAAGCCACCGCGAGGTCTCATGGGCTGCAAGCTTCAGTTCTTGTACCACTGGTGGCAGCTAGCAGGGGGAGATGTTCAGACGGAGTTAAAAAAAAATGGGCTCATAAAGAACAGCCCGCCAATATTGTCTATGCCTTCGTAAGTATCTCTATTATCAGACATTAGAGTACGGTTACACGCTCAGTCTGGCGTCAGTTCAGTCCAGACTGATGGACTGAACTGACGCCACCGCCAGACTGAGCGTGTAACCCTGCGGACTGATGGTAAACTGTCAGTTGGCGTCAGTTCAGTCCAGACTGATGGACTGAACTGACGCCAGACTGAGCGAGTAACCCTGCGGACTGATGGTAAACTGTCAGTTTGCGTCAGTTCAGTCCAGACTGATGCACTGCTGAACTGACCCAAGACTGAGCGTGTAACCCTGCGGACTGATGGTAAACTGTCAGTTTGTGTCAGTTTAGTCCAGACTGATGGACTGAACTGACGCCAGACTGAGGGTGTAACCCTGCGGACTGATGGTAAACTGTCAGTTTGCGTTAGTTCAGTCCAGACTGATGGGCTGAACTGACGCCAGAATGAGCGTATAACCCTGCGGACTGATGGTAAACTGTCAGTTTTCGCCAGTTCAGTCTAGACTGATGGACTGAACTGACGCCAGACTGAGCGTGTAACCGATGTCTTCACAGTTCAATATATATATTGTTTTGAAAAATGACACCTCGCCGAGTTTCTTACGCCGGTTCTTCTCGAGGCAGAGGTTTATTTTACGAACCGGTGGTAGTTTATAGACATTCATAGGTGCATGTAATATGTCTAATGACGTGACCGAGTAAACAGCAATGAATGAGATTCTACACTTTCCTAATACAGGGGTATTCCATAAACAGAACAATATCAATGCAATATCTGCCTCGTTAAAAATGTTAATGTTCAAATGTGACTCAGGAGACATCGCCATGGAAAAAAAGCTGTTCCCATAATAAGGTGAAATTGTGTCTCCAACCCTACGCGGGCGGAAAATGTGCAATATGGTATTTGATTTCCGTCCGTCCGTCCGTTCGTCCGTCCGCTCGTCCGTCCATCCGTCGTCTGTCACACAATTTTGTTCCTAAGATTTTTTTAACTTCCCGTTGACCTATGAACTTGAAATTTGGTGATAATGTTTATTATTACGTATATTTTACCAACCAGTGCTAATATATTGATAAATCACATTTTCGAGGTTGGTTCGGAGGTCGCACTTGGCCGGTTTTTTTTAAATTAAGTATTTTATTTTCAGAGCAATAATCTTAGACGGTTGCACGGTGGGCGGCAAAGTCGGGGCCCTTTTCGATCGTCGCATAGCCAAATACAGTCTAGAATTACTGAAGGCCCGGCTGTCACATATACCCATACATGACTACTATCCTTTGATGCATGAGCGAAGGAAAGAATTGGACGCTGTGGCTCTGCCTAGGATTATCAGAGAAAGAGATACGGAGTACCAGTTCTATAGGTTACTGTGGTTTCAGCGGTTAATTCATGTGAGTACTGTACTGATATATCCTGTGGGTCTTGAAGTTGGGGTCTCGCCACAACGTGAATTTTAATTCCTTCGTTGTGAGAATTCCAATAGAACATCTATCGACCTTCACCAAGGAAGAATTTTGGCCGAAGGGAGTCAAGTTCCGGCGTTTTCGCGTTCGGTTACCTGACACCTCGAAGTTGCGTAACACATCGCAGTAAAGTTGTAGTGTGTTTATAAATTTGTGCTAGTTTTTAAGTATTCTTATAGATATGTATGTTAGTCTGTAAGGTATATGTAAATATGGGCCTTGTTGCCTGATTCAAATAAATAAATATATCGTTACTGGACTTGGTGGGCTAGCGCAACTTTCTGTCAAATCGCATCTCGCACGACTCAGCGATTCATGTCTCGCTCGAACTGTGTGAATTAGAAAGAGGAGGGTAGATCTTTCTCTACTCGCGTCGCGTCGCAGTGACAGTTGTGCTAGCCCCACCGATCTTATTATACTAGGTGGGACGAATGGAATGATTTGTGTATATTTTTTTTCTAGCACCATCTACGTTTTTTTTTGAATTTGTTCATTTTTTAGGTACAGTATCTAGGATCTATCAAAAAATAGGCTGGATTAGAACTGCGACCTTTTTATAAAATCTATAAAATGAAAATTCTGCGAACCTTTATAAAAAATCTATGAATTGAACATTCTGCGAAACGATACATCTATGTAACTTCTCTCTACGAAGCAAAGTACAACCCTCAATCACCATATATTGCTAGTTATTAAACTGCGGTCTAAGTGTTATTTTCGAATTATTTTCGTAAGTTTAGTTTATTAATAAGTACCTTAACGTAAAGGTTTAATTCCGCAGCCGACAGCAGACAGCAACTGCACGTTCCGCCGCACTCCAAATTGAACCGTACTGGTATTCATAAAAAGCTCAATTTGAAATGAGCGGAGAAGTGTCGCAACAGCTCACGCCGCTCACTCTAAATTGTGACTTTTAGTCTCATGATTACGGTTCAATTTGGAGTGCGGCGGCACGTGCAGTTGCTGTCTGCTGTCGGCTGAGGTTTTTTTTTTACTGTTTTTACCGTATTATTAATAGGGATGATGACACTATAAAAGAAAATCAATAAATCCAAATTTTCTACATAATGACTCAAATTCTCAATCAAATGGCAAAAAAAGTAATTCAAAAAAATAAATAATTACGTAATTATAAGTCTTCAAAGTTTTAAAAGTGGGTATTTTCTGTCGCTTTTCCGCAAAACGCACCTTTGTATTGAACGATTGTCATTTACTATGGCGCTACTCAAAGGTGACGTCACGGTCGAGTAGCACTTTCTCTCTCTAACTACGAACATTCTAACCGTTGTTGCTTCGTTATTTTTTGAGATATTTGAATAGGATTTTCACTATTTGGCATAGTTTTATGTCTTCTTTCTATTGAAGTAATAATTTTTTTTGAGTCATCATGCCTATTGTCCTAGGGATACCCCTATACAACATCGTACATCCGAGCGGAAGCGGAAGTAGACATTCCACCGTTAATCCGCGGCGATGTGTGGGCGGCCCTGCTGGGAGTGGTCGGGGACGTCGATGACCGATATGAGAGAATCGACAAGGAGACTCCCACGCCTACAGACAGACAGGTTAGATCTTCTAGCTAGATTGATCTACACCGAAGCAGACCTCTGACACGCGAAGGAATGTAAGCGCTGTGGATAATGTGTGCGTGCGCTGTCGGTACAAGCGTCAATTATTTGCGCGGGTGCGTAGCGCGTGGCGCGGACGAATCGCGAGGTGCGACGGCACACGATCGACACCAGGCGGGTCTCTCAGGGACGAGGTAACTGATCTCGGTGCGGGGGGTTCGTGGCCATTCTGTATGTAGTACTATTATACTATTCTGTGGCCGAAGAGCAGTTTTTTTTGGATTCCGTACCCGAAGGTTCCAAACGCAACCCTATTGCTGTCACTCACGCGTCTGTCACACAGCTTTACAGTCAAACGGTTAGAGCTACAGTCTTAAAATTTTCACAGTATAAGCATCTTGATGGCCCAAATCCATACAAATAGTCCATACATTTAGGTTTCAGAACCAACCGCAAAAAGTATGGGATCCTCTTAAAATTAAAAAAAAAAATCCTTTTGAATGTATTGTAGGTATGAATGAAAAAAATAAAAGAACCACTTTCTTGGTTGTTGGATATATAGAAATTCGGTCAAAAACAAATTTCAACTACCTACTTATCAGTGGCGGCGCGTCAAAAATATTCTTAGGGAAGCCGGAAATACTTGGATTTTCCTATTCTTCATGAGCCGTAGTAAAAGAACTGGACTGGCTGGAAATTAGGTAAGCCAGTGGGAATCGAGTTGTATGGACGCTCCGCCACTGCTACTTATACTATATCAATCAATCAAATAATTTATTTGTTAAACACAGGTACAAAGGTGTAATGTAATAAAATATGGTTCAACTGTGTTTTGTCATAAGACATACAAATCATTATATAGGTACAAAACTAAAATACTTACACAATTAAATAAACAACGAATAATTGTCTAGTAACTAATGTTACAAGTAAAATTTTAAGTCAATCATATACAATTCACATTCGAAATAAAAATAGTTTTTTTTTAAATTGTTACATAAAATTGCCATATATATTTGCAATAATAACGATAATAATAAATAAAAATAATCTTAAAATTGTCTTACTTAAATGTCATGCGGGTCATCTAGATACTCCTTAATCGAATAATATGCTTTTATCTACACCCATATAGTAAATCCTCTTTTATAAGTTCAAATACCGTAGATAAGACCCCGCTTTATAATATACTGTGCGGCTGTTGCGTGCGTCCCCTATTAGATCACGAAATATAACACTTTAACGAGATCACGTACAAAATTATATAAGGCGCGGGCCGGCCTGTCGACGCAAACATGGCGCACGCCGGCGAGAAGTGCCCACACGAAACACATGAAAGAGGATTTAATATATGGATGTAGATAAAGTAGTGTATGCAACTGTACATAATTAGGCATTAAAACACTCGTGTTTTAATGCCCCTCATTATGTACCAGTTGCATAAACTACTATTTTGGTCAAAAATCTGTGTAGTTCTTTTTTAAACTTATATTATAACCTAGTCGTTTGTTTAATACAGATAGACGTGGACATCCCCCGCTGCCACCAGTACTGCTGGCTGCTGTGCGGCGCGGCGGGCCACCGAGCGCTGAAGCGGCTGCTCAAGGCCTGGCTCCTCACCAACCCGCAATACGTGTACTGGCAGGGACTGGACTCTCTCACTGCCCCGTTTCTGTACCTCAACTTCTGTAACGAAGGTTCGCATAACATCCTATATAACACAACAATAACACAACAAAACAACAACTTGCTGAGAAGGCAGCCGCAATACTTATACTGGCAGAGACTGGACTCTCTCACTGCCCCGTTTCTGTACCTCAACTTTTGTAACGAAGGTTCGTATGGCTGGCTAAAATATACTAGACTAGAGCGTTCATAGCCCAGCGGCGCCTGCGTACTCATACTCATTTATTGATAATAATAATTGTACTACTACCGATAATAATACTTACATGTCAATACACATAGTATTACTATGTCAGTTTCATTCAGTACCGCGTCCGGTATGCGAGGTTAAGCATAAGCACCGTACGAGTTCAATTCTAGGAAGGGTGACCGTTTTGAGTCGTTACAAACAGCGCTCCCGTGCTTTAAGGCTTGTTAAACCGTTGATCCTGGCTGCTGTCTATGGTACCAGTTGTTAAGTTTCATATAACATGACCGGTGCAAAACGTATCGAAACGTCGGTAATAAAGGTAAATATAAATATCGCGTTAGACTCGTTTGAACAAATCTTTACAGTAAGTAAAATGATCCTGTCTGTAAAATAATTCAGCGAGCCAGGCCACAACCAAATGTCATCTTGCTCGAATTAGGAGCAGCCAACTGGGGAAGTATCTCCGCCTTGCAGAAGACCGCAGACATAATATCATTATTTACTGTACAAGTATGTAGTGTTGTGTTCCTGGAGGTGAGCAAGATTGCCAGAGCTCCCAAAGATGTTTTGTTTTATCGCCCTAGACATAAGTAATGTATTACATTACATACATTAGAGACATTAGAGATCCCTTACAGGGATAAGTTCGCATTTGTAGTTTGTACATGTATAATCTTATTTGAATTTAAACTTTCGTGAGACATGCTATAACATTATTTTACTAAACGGTTAAAACTCACGTATTAATTGTCACTTCGGGCGACATGTTTCGAACTCTTCGGGAGTTCTTCCTCAGGGTGAGAGTTCGAAACATGTCGCCCGAAGTGACAATTAATACGTGCGTTTTAACCGTTTAGTAAAATAAAGTTATAATCTTATTTGTCTGTATTTTTTTTCTTTTGTCTTGCGTAATAATGTATTTACATACATACATACTATCTATTTGTTTCTTTTTCAGCGCGCGCCTTCGCTTGCCTGTCTGCATTCGTGCCACGCTTCCTTCACAAGTTCTTCCTGAAGGTATAAATAAATATCATTAATTACTATGTCCTAATTTTTTGTCTTAGGTTTTTACTGTCATTTTAAATGAAAAATAGGCAAAAAATTAAGCTTTCTACTTTAATTTTAAATTGGGCTATGCTTAACAATAAATGTGCGAAATCCGACTCGCACTTGGCCGGTTTTTGTTTTTTGATATATTGTGATTGTGATAAAAATACGCTTTTTACAGCCTATTATTTCTCTAAGAGACTCTCTTCTGCCTCGTTTGCGGGCTTGACCTGCCGATCGTTTTAAATGAAAGGGTTAATCAATAAATGACATTGTATTTACTGCATGATAATAGTAGTTTATCTACACACATATCATAAATCCTCTAATATGCGTTCGGAAACCGTAGAAAATGACTCTCATTTCAACATTCAATGAATTTATGGCAATTTTCTTATCTGTGGCTAAGGCTACAGCAGTAATAAAATATTTCATTTTAATCTCATATATGATGTTAAAATATTACGTCAAACAAAACTGTCAAAATTTAAATGTCAAAGTTGACATGTTAGGGACATGTGTTTTAATGCCCCTCATTATGTACCAGTTGCATAAACTACTATTATGCAACTGGTACTAAAAAAACAAAAACACTCGTGTGACCTTATTATGAAACTCGCCTTCGGCTCGTTTCATAAAACACACTCGTGTTTTAATGCCTAATTATGTACAGTTGCATACATTACTTTATCTACACACATATTATAATTACTCTAAGATGGGTTCAGAAACCGTAGTAAATAAATACAATAATTGTGTTAATACAAACTTTTTTGCACGGTTGCGGAAATATCGAAATCAGAACTGGCAACAGATACCTGAATGTTATTTTAAAAAGTAAAGAGTCCTTATTCTGATGTGATCATGTCGTTCTAGCTCAAATTTCGTGCGATATATACTAAAAAAACATCGAGCTGACATTTCGCATCGACTGAATTTGAATTTTCAGTGATACTAGAATAGGGACATGTCAACTTTGACATTTAAATTTTGACAGTTTTGTTTGACGTAATATTTTAACATCATATATGAGATTAAAATGAAATATTTTATTACTGCTGTAGCCTTAGCCACAGATAAGAAAGTTGCCATAAATTCATTGAATGTTGAAATGAGAGTCATTTTCTACGGTTTCCGAACGCATATTAGAGGATTTATAATATGTGTGTAGATAAACTTTTTTTTAAATATATTTTAGGACAACAGTGCGGTGATAAAGGAGTACCTCGCGAAATTCTGGCAGATGGTGGCCTACCACGAGCCCGAACTGTACTCGCACCTGTTCGAGATCAACTTCGAGCCCAACCTGTTCGCGATACCGTGGTTCCTCACCATGTTCTCACGTGAGTTGCTGACAGGGTCGCCATACGAGTAGGCATCAAAAATAGCTTGACATATGAATAAGTCAAAAGTGGTTATTCCTTTATAATAAAGACTTTTGACGTCTTCATATGTGTCGCTACTTTGACAACTACTTTGATGCTGACTGTATGATGATGATGATGATGATGATGAGCTCCTGGCCGATTTCGACCTCAGCGACTGTATATTCTAGGTTCTGGTTAACAGGCATTAGGTACTGGAGTGCCGTTGTTGACTGTATAATAGGGATGTTGACTGATAGTCAAATCAACTACTTTTTATGAAATGTCATGCTTTGTTAGTATGAAGTTTGTAGGGTGACACCACCAGGAATGGACAAGGCCCAATGATGTACATTGACTCTTATGTAAAAGAAAATAAGAATCATTATTTTTTTATAGAACAATCAATTTAAAACCGTGTGATCTTTGAATTAGGATTGAAGTGTCCATTACTGGTGCTTGTCAGCTTAAAGTGTCCATTACTAGTGCTGTTTCCCAAGGGGAATCGGAATCAGTGACGTGACTATTTTTTATGGTCAGAGTCCATTTATAGGTTTTTAAACATTTAAAAATGTTTAATATAGCCGTATAGCGGGAAAAAATTGACGTGTGAAGTTTTGCGAGTATTTTCGTGTGTTTGGTTTATTGGTATTATATCAGATTAATTTATTTTCATTATTTTCAACATCGTAATTGCCTAAGTTCTGATTTTTTTACATACAAGTATACAAAAACAATAAATACATACAGACGAACATAAAACCTCCTCCTTTTTTAAGTCGGTCAAAACCGAAGTGCCCGAAATTGATTCGGGAGTGATGGTTCCCGGGTCATATGAACTCGGAAATGAGTACATACGCTGACAGGGAATTCTAAACCTTAGCAGTGCGCATTATAAAGGATCTATTTCCTTTACAGATGTGTTCCCTCTCCACAAAATCCTTCATCTCTGGGACGCTTTCTTGGTGGAGGGCCCGTTGCTACCCATTTTCATGGGAGTGGGGATCCTTAGGCAGCTGAGGGACACGCTGCTAGAGTCGGGGTTCAACGAGTGTATACTGCTTTTCTCGGATCTGCCGGAGATCGATATCGGCGAATGTGTAAAGGTAATTTGATTTTGAGCAAAATAAAGGGCAAATCTTAGAGACAAACCTAGTTCGACGCTAGGGTCGAATGCCGAAAAGAATCCTACAAATTGACACTAGCCTCTATGATGTCAACGCTAATGTTATCGAACCAAATGTATGGGAAAAGGAAAAGTGTGCATGGTTGCAATAAATGAATATGAATATGAAATAAGTATAATTTCTTTTTTAGTTGTGAAATACTGCGTTTAAGGTACATAATAATACAATTACTTAGTGCCAGTTGCACCAACGTACGAACACAGACCGGTTATCGTCAAATATGGCGCCGGCAGCTGTCATCCCATAGAAATTTGTCAAACTTTCCATACAATCAGATTTGACGAACACCGCTTACGATTACAGACGGTTTGGTGCACCCCAGCCTAAATCTACCTTTTGTTTGACTTTTGGGCAATAAAGAAAAAAAAAACAATTTTTCGAATTTTTTTATGATTTTGGTCACATTTTGTAATTTGCAATTGATTCTAATATTTTGATGGTTTAATTTTGTATTAAGCAGTAACGCGACTAACGCAAACCACAATAGTACATTACTTAACAAGGGCGGTAAAACAAAGAATGTCTCAGATCACAGGTATTTGACGCCCGAGCCGAAGGCAAGGGCGATAAATATGCGATCTGAGGCTTTCTTTATTACCGCCCGTGTTAAGTCCAAAATTTTATGTCACCCCCTGGCTAGGAAGTGGGATTTCCCGCGCGCGGAGCGTGCGGTAATTGCCGCTTTAAGGCCAGGTGTGACATAAATTTATTTAGTATGGGAAGCGCATCGTAACTAACGATTTCTCATCATAATTTGAGACGTTAGTGCCGTAATGAAGCCTGAGTCTTCTGGTAGAAGTCGCTGTACGCCTCCCTTGAGGAGTTGTATAAATGAAGGAAGGATTGACGAATTTCAAGCAATTAGTAATCGCACCTATAGCTCAGTTGGCTAGAGCGACTGGCCGCGAGTGCCGGGAGGTCGCAAGTTCGAATCCTGCTCGGTGACTAAGTTTTTCAATATTTCCTTTATTTCTAATATTTTGATGGTTTACTGACTGATTTTGATGGTTTGGTTATATTTTGTTGTTAAGTATAATAACACGTAAGGCATAACTCTATGCAATTATTATATATAATTTGTATCTAATTTGAACAAAATTATTTGTAATTAGTTAACTCTGTATTTACTGTACAGTCGACGCCATGGATACGTTTGCGCTTCTGCACCTTGTTGCAATGGCATAGGATACAAATCGTTCACTGGATACAGAAGTGTAAATGTATCTATGGCATCGACCCTACTGGATCACACAGACAAACTGTTCCGACAGTTTTGTGAGACCCCGTTAATTTTATGTTTTTATACCCTGATTATTAAATAAATAAATAATAATAATAATTCATTTTACAGGAATCGATCGAGATGTGCCGCAGCTCCCCGCGGAGCGTCACCTACAGGCGATTCACTAATGACGCTGAAGTCAAGGATCCAATGGTAATCCATGTCACAGAATAGTATAATAGTATTACATGCAGAACGGACACGAACCCCTCGCACCGAGGTCAGTTACCTCGTCCTTGAGAGACCCGCCTGGTATCGATCGGGTGCCGTCGCACCTCGCGATTCGTCCGCGCCACGCGCTACGCACCCGCGCAAACAATTGACGCGTGTACCGACAGCGAACGCACACATACTTACCTACAACGCTTACGTTCCTTCGCATGTCACAGGTGTGTCCATGTTTTAATCTGCCGCATGACGTATAAAATTATTCGTTTAAAATTGAACTTTGACACGATGCAATAATGTTTATAATGTGTGCCCGTTTTAGGCAGGGTTTTATACAGATTCGTTAGACCAAATGTCAGATCAAATTATGGTATAGTCATGTTACATCTCGAGCGCGGGTTGGGCATAGTTGTAGTCGTGACACGAACACATAGACAACGTGAACTCATAGCTCATACGCTGACGCACACATAGACAATGTGCATGTACAGCTCAACACAACTATAGCTTAGCCGCACTCGTAAAAGCGACCCTTAACCTATTAGTGAATTGATAACAAATACCTTCAAATAAACAGCAAGATTGGCAGAGCTCCCGAGGATGCACTGTGTTGAGAGCGAGGTACCTTGGCCCTTGGCCCCTTCTCCTGTCAACACAGTGATTCCTCAAATTGTATTAAGGGTCGGCAACGCGCACGCGACTGCTTTGGAGTTGCGGGCGTCTATAGGCTGCGATGTCCGCTTACCCCATCGTGTGGGGTGTCGTTGGATAGCTCTTTTCAAGGTTTCTTAAACCATTTTTTGATTCAAGAATCCATTGGCGAATTATTAAGCTTTAAAGAAATATTTCTTTTTAATGAACTAATCCCAAGTAATTAATGTTTTATTGAATTTGGATAATCATGACCTGTATTTTTAGGATGCGGTAGAAATACCAATGGACGTGCTGTGCGTCGAGTCTTGTCCGCGAATCAGTCTCTCCGACTTTTTCTCGCTGATCTGCCAGGACAAGTGTCTTGTCATCGACATAAGGTCCAATTTGCTGTGAGTATTTTTTAAATGTCTACGCAAATAGCTGAATTCCTAAACATTTATTATGGCATCAAAATCTCATAAATTTAAGGGGAATATCAATAAGTCAACCTAGTTACGAAGTTAAAGTATTCATACTAGTTACACGACACTACCTGACGTTTTAATTGCACTACACTGGAAAATATATGAGTAAGAAATGAATGTTTAATTTAAGGATAATACGAATCCAAGAGGAATTAAGAAGAATTGCAAACAATTTTTCATGATTCTGTTTGGCCTTATTGGTTGACTGGTAGAAAATGCTTCATGGCAATAAGTGATTTGTGCAATAAAATAAATAAATAATAATAATAAAACTTTGTATTGCTCGTAATCATGTCTTATTTCATCATCAACATTCAAAAGAAAAAAAAATGGTTTCACAATATATTGATTTAAAACTTACACAATTTTCACACATTATTATTGGGAAACGGGATTTAATCGCTTACAATTATAACTAATTTATCTTTTTTAAGGTTTGCCCGACGTTTCGAATGTATTATAACATTCGTGGTCGCGAGCTGAGTTATAATTGTACGCGATTAAGCCCCGTTTCCCAATAATAATAATGTATAAAATGGTTTCAGGTTTGAGAAGAGTTGTATAGAAGGCAGCATCAACATACCATACAGCGGGGTTCACCTCGGCCAACACTCGCTGCAGTCCCTCGGGCCCCACAACCACAGGGCTCTGTCGGAGGCCAGTGATCTGAAGAAAACCGTCGTGGTTGCCTCGGCTGAAGATGAAACCGCTCAACTGGTTAGTATTTTAAAAGGCGCAGAGACTATCTGAAGTGTTACCCCTCATGGGCCACCAAAATGATACGTCACATGTTTCAATGTCCGTCGGGCCCCACAACCACAGGGCTCTGTCGGAGGCCAGTGATCTGAAGAAAACCGTCGTGGTTGCCTCGGCTGAGTACGAAACCGCTCAACTGGATAGTATTTTAAAAGGCGTGGAGACTATCGGGCATTACCCCTCATGGGCCACCAGAATTATAGCCACATGTTTAAACTGTCCCTCGGGCCCCACAACACAGGGCTCTGTCGGAGGGCGCTGATCTGAAGAAAACCGACGTTATTGCCTCGGCTGATGACGAAACCGCTCAACTGGTTGGTATTTAACAAGGCGTGGAGACTATCTGGCATATTACCCCTCATGGGCCACCATAATGTTTATATAGTGCTTGTCATCCACCACGACGCGCCCATCCTCAGCGAAGCTGATATTATCTATGGGCAATTGTACGGATTAGAAGAAGAAAAACATTTATTCATGACGAGATAAATCAACACAAAATAATAAAAATACTAAAGTTACAAAAACCAAATCGTTACGAAAAGTTCTCGCCTCAGCCTATTTGCCGACTTAGGGAGCCTTCCGGCGAGACCCAGGTAACAATAATATTGGAAAAAGTCGTGGACACGACTTCTATATAGGTACCCAAAACTGGTATGGATGTGTCCCTCTTCGTCTCCAGAATATGAATTAGGCTATATAGAGGCGCGCCTTCGTGGGTGACACGCACTATATGCCTGTTAGAAAGTGAAGTTCGTGTGATGTCCAAAGTTCCCCCTCATGGGCCACCATAATGTCAGTACATAATGTACATATGTCTGTTTGAAAAAGTTTTGTATGTTTGTTCACAGTTCAGCACATACCTGGTGAAGTGCCACGTGGGCCGCGTGTGCGTGCTGCACGGAGGCACGCACGCGCTCCACACGCACGTCCCTTCGCTCTTCACCGTGCCCACACACAAATAAACAGTTGTACTTAGCTACAATATTCTTTAGCCTTCTGAGTACTGTCGCCATCAGATATATCGGAGCGAATGAAGTGCTCACAAATATCTGAACAGGACTCTGCTAGGGCGTTAGAGTGCATGTTCAGATACTGAAGAGATATTTGATGGCGACTGTGCCAGGTTATACTGTACAGGCTGACATTGAGAACGTGAACAGAAGTAGATTTCAGAACTTTAAAAATGATCGCCTTTCACTGCTTTTCAGTGCAATAGTTGTTACATTCAGTACAGAATGTATTTCCTCAAAATTTTACCAGATACTTAAATCATGGTCATCCTAGCACTTTTGGTTGTAGAGAAGTCAAAGAACTGGCGTTAAGTTGAACGGACTGGAGGGAACTGCACCGACAAGAGTGAAACTTAAATAATAATGAATGAAAGATTTAATACATTGTAAAAAAAAAGGTTGTCTGGAAGAGATCGCTTGTTAGCGATAAGACCGCATGTTGTCTACCATTGTGCAATTTGTTTCTGTTATTTGTTTTGTAATGTACATTATTTGGTGAACAATAAAGAATATTTGTATTGTATTTGTATTGTACATTCATCTCCGGGCTACGTCCAGAACAAAGTAAATTCATACATATGTTTACTCCAACCATACAAATAGTTATGTTTGAGTAATTAGTAAATACAAGTAGTAAGTAATTAAGTATACATAATTTATTTTATGTCACACCTGGCCATAAAGTGGCCATTATCGCACGGTCTGTGCGCGAAAAAACCCACTTCCTGGCCAGGGGGTGACATAAAATGTTGTACTTACCACGGGCGATAATAAAGAAAGCCTCAGATCGCATATTTATCGCCCTTGGTAAGTAATGTACTATTTAATGTAAGAAGTTCCTGGAAAGTGTCTGTCGTTCTGTCTGTCACCTCTTTACGCTCATGTCGCTGAACTGACTTAAATGAAATTTGGTATGCATATAGTTTTAGTGCCGGGGAAGGATATATGCTACTTTTTATCCAGGAAAGTTTGTATGGAAGGACAATTGTGATGAAGACATTAATCGATGACGTTTCGGTGTCGGTGGCAAATATTGAGGCCTTATCCGCGGTGAGGGACTGGAAATATGTCATTGTATCTCGCTCTCACGTGTGTAATTGTTTATGCTATTACATCTCTTTCACACATCTTTGTATTGTGTATTTCCGGTTCCAGTATCCTCTCTTCATGTGACGATCCGACTATACTGTTTAAACTGCACCGATAATCGGAACGTGTGTGTAATAAACATTTGTACACTTTTACGATTTTTTTTAGCTGTACCGTAGAACGGAACAGTGTGAAAATTGAATTGATAAAGGAAACTGCCGATAATTGACAACATTTCATATTTTTAATTACTTTATTTTATGAACTAGTTAGGAAATAGGTAAAAATTTAAGCCACCCGTATTTTTTCTTTTTCAATTTAACTCATTATTTCATACAAAAAAAAACACGTTGAAAAGTAGGTCATTCCAAAATGGCGTAAGTAAAATATGACGTCATCTTCCCAACAAGAATCCCGAGCCACTCCAGAGCAGCGATTGTCTGTACTCTGTACTAAGGTCTCCCTGATTACAGCGAGGAAGATGACGTCAACTTTCGGTTTACAGTAATTTGCGATTTTTTCCAAAATTAACGGAGAAAAAAAATCAAAAAAAATGTTTTTTGTGTACTTCACACATTTTTACCGAAATGGTTTTCGAATTAAGACTTTTGGAAATTATGAAATATTGTCAATTGTAAGTAGCCATGGCTACATTCACAATTCGATATAATTATCGTTGCAGGTTAAACGATGGTACAGTCGGATCGTGTGTGGCAGCCTTTATTGTACCTACGTGCAATTTTCTACAATGATACAGGAAAAATGTTTATGATGTACTGTTATGGAGATTTTCTACCCATGTCATGAAGCGAAAAAAAATCATGTTGTACCTAATGGGCGATGAAATAGTTATTTGTTTTGTTTTATCGCTGACAGTATAAAATTTGTCACACAGCCTATCTAGTGGAATCTACCTTAGTGTAATATATTTAAATAAAATAATAATCACAAACGTACGTTTACGTTTTACGTTTTTTCTTTATCTATCCTAACTTTTTACGAGCATTCGTTTGTAAGTTTCCCTAAATTTCTTTTTTCAGCTACTTGTTGAAATTGAGCTGAAATGGCTACTTATGTAAGTTCGGTGACAGTACAGTTTCGAATGTTTTAGAATTTTGAATTTGAGTTCAATAATTACCACGGAGCTGATCTGATGATAGAGACAGAAGCTGGCCATATAGCAACTCCTTAACTACTCAACACTCGTCGTGTTTGGGCCCATTAGAACCGTTTCATTAGATTAGTTGACAGTAGATGACAGCAAAAAAAGTTTGGCAATATAAGCTTGTACCAAAAATGACAATGTTGACAGAAACTTATGTATTTTAATTTTTAAACCATGGGTGTGTATTTGCGTACAATCCGCCTGATGGATACCGGACTTTTACAGTATTCCAGTGTTTAAACCGCCCGCGTGGTCGTTTCGGAGGTTTACCCTGTATTAATATTTTCCCCAGGTAACTCCAACCGCGTATTCTATTTTTGCTGTTTTAGTGTGCCCTATTACTCCATAAAAACTCAAAAACTACCTGTAAAATTTATAATATTAGGTCGCAATTGTCAACAGTAAATGCATATAAATGATCCGTTTAAGGCGCAGGGGTGGGCAAGGCATTCTCCATACAAACTCTGTGCACGTTTTATTCGTAGGGTTTGGCACTAACGAATGTAATATTTTTTTTGGATGTAAATATTAGATATGCGAAGGAAGTGATATGGAAATTTTCAAATATTGAAAAAAAAGGAAAATTGAAAAAATTAAAAATAATATCAAAGAAAAAAAAATTACATCACGAAATTGCTAACAGAAAAATAAGCCTACTTATCAAAAATCATAACTTTAATGCAAACACAAACGAAGAAAATCCTGCACAAAGTTTGTATGGAGATAGCTTGCCCTACCCCTCCTCTTAAACAAATCTTTAAGTAAATATTCCCGAAATTCCCGCCACAAATATTCCCCATAGGGTGACAGTGACACTACACCGGTAATGGACACTTCAATCATAACATAATTCAAAAACCATACTGTTTTAAATTGATTGTTCTTTAAAAAAATAATGACTTATTTTCTCTTACTTAAGAATCAATGTACATCATTGGGCCTTGTCCATTACTGGTGGTGTCAGTGGGCCATTTTACGGAAAGTAGTACACGACTTTTTTTTAAATTTAGATAAAATCGGGTTTTTTCTACTAAAATCGAAAGCACTTTCGAATGATATTAAGGGAAAAAAGTGTCCCAAATTTTTCTTATTCCATTCCGTGGCCGTTTTGATACTAAGCTTGTGGTAACGGAATGGAAAAACTGGAAATTGTATGAAAAGTTTGGGACCCTTTTTTACTCCTAATAGGTTCGAAAGTGCTTTCGATTATGAGTAGAAAAAACCCAATTTTATCCAAATTAAAAAAAATGTCGAGTGTACATCTTTCCGTAAAATGGCCCACTGACACCACCAGTAATGGACAAGGCCCAATGATGTACATTGATTCTTAAGTAAGAGAAAATAAGTCATTATTTTTTTAAAGACCAATCAATTTAAAACAGTATGGTTTTTTAATTATGTAATGATTGAAGTGTCCATAGTTTGATTCTAAACAGGCCCCACTACAAAATCGGAAATACTTATTTCCACACGGCACATTTCTATCCGAATTATGTAAGTAGGTAGATTCCGGCAACAAATGTTTATCCACAAAGGTCCCGTATCCCACCTGTTGTGTGGGTAGTCCCCGGCGTCACGTTTACCCCCTTTTATGAATGAGCGGCGGAGTGGGGGGCATGTTACCGCCTCATTCGCCGGCCGAGCCCGCAGCGTCCGCACGCACGCTCGGATGTACAACGAACATTCCTCGCGACCAGTGAAACTTCATAAAAGTTATTTTATCGCAAAAACAAATGGCAATCGACAGTGAAACGTAAACTAGTGAGTGCATAGTGTGACTGTGTTGTATATTACTTTGTTTCGAGGATTTTTGGATCGGGCCTGTGCCGGGCCATGATGGAGAGCTACTTCGACATCTCTAACGACCTAAAGGACGTCTGGGATGCAGATATTGACCCGGTAAGTGCATTCGACCTTGCATGATAGCGGTGAAATCGCTGAGAATGCAGCGCTAAACGAAAGTACGATAACGGACGCACTAACGCGGCCTGGTTAATCAAGCTTAAATACAACTCGATTAGTTTGTAAATACTAAACGGACCAATGTTTGACAAGTATTCCAATAATTGACTTGTTTACCTTTATTGCTATTAAGACTGGAGTTGTTATGGGTCAGTGTCGAGCGCTGGGACGTTTAATATTACTTAATGAGAAAGTTATTGTCTGACAAGAACGTAGTAGACGGCGAATTGTCCGTCTGTTTTTTTCTCCTCAAACTGCTCAACTAATTTAGATAGAATTTAGTACGAAAACCCTCTGAGAAGGGTACTTTTTATGCAGAACATGTTGAGAATGAAAAGTGAATAGAATTTGTATGGAAATGCGAATAACGGCTTCTTGGGCGGAGCAGTGCATAGTATCTAGGTAGGTACCTATAACAGTCATTTAGATTGGAATTCAACGGAACAGCCAGCGCTGAGGAATTCGCTCCCGGCAAGCATTCCATTCACGATTTTTGACAGAAGTGACATCCCCACATCATGTCTTACAAAGAAGATGTACCAGTGACAGACACAAGCAAACAAAAAATCCTGGATACATATATATCTTCACGCCGCACCTGTTTAGGGTAGGGATAGGCAGAGATTACGGTACAGTCGGTTCATTAGGATCGAATGCGGTCTCCTACAATTTGTAAGCAAACGCATTCGATTAGGTAAAAAAAGTGTACTATAGATATTAATGAACTGGACTGTACTAGGTATTTAATTAAATAATTTTCTATATGCTGTTGTTTTCGTGTTAGTTGATTTGTTATCAATGATGATTATTTTAGTGAGGTAGGCGGTCATAGATTAATTTAATAACACAGTTCACTGATAACAGTGATATTAAATGCTATTTTATAACAGTGATAAATTATGGCTACCTACTTACTATATCGTACCTATATCGTCTATCTATACCTACCTACTATAATAGGGGTTAGGCGTAGCTTAGAGGTACGGTTGAGGGATCTAGGAGAAGGGTTTAGATATCTGGAAGGAAATACGCAATCCACATACGAATTATAATGTATTCATACTATATCCGAATACATTCACATTCAATTGTAATCTAATTAAAATAACACATCAGCTGTGACTCCGAGCGAGTCCCAGGCTAGAGTCCCTGGAAAACCATTTGTTTCCAGCAGAATGCCGCTTTGACAGGCATTCCAGAATATATTCAAATACGAATATGTTACTTTATGGTTCTAGACCAAACATGGCCAGCCTCATACAGTAACAACCTCTACACTACGTTAGTTATATACTCTAGATGTATATTTTAGGTAATGATTATGACATTTATACCTCGTCCCACATCTGCTTGACAACTAGGCTGTCACCGCAGCCTACGGACGCTTGCGACTACAGGGGTGTCGCATGTGCGTTTCCGACCCCTTAATAATTCTATACTAATATTATAAAGAGTGTTTGTATGTAAGGGGTCTCCGAAACTACTATTTCCATACCTGTATACTAACTAACATTACCTGTTATGGACATGGCCTTCTGAAAGGCGGAGGTACTTCCCCAGTTGGGCTGCTCCAAAATCGAGTAAAATGAAGAAGAAGAAGAAGAAGAAAAACATTTATTCGTGGCACAAAATACAGTACAAATATAAACATAACACCACAATACAGAACATAGCCACGAAATGGCCCCAAATCAGCATAGTGCTAGCCATTGGCTAGCGCTGGTCTTCCAATATGACATTTTGCTGAGCCCCGTATGTAGGTATAATGCCCAGATGTTTTTGAGCATTTTGAAGTTACAGACTACGTTATTGACTTGGAGGATTATTGATACTTAAATTGTTTCTAAATAATACATCACTTAATCGTGACTGCCATTCGGGTTTTTCCGAATTGCTATCAACTTCTGAATTCTCAATAGGTACCTATGTAATAATCCGTAGTCCGTACTAATATTATAAATGCGAAAGCGTGTCTGTCTGTCTCTTACCACTTCACGCTTAAACCGCTGAATACCGAGTTAGATGAAATTTGGTATGGAGATAGTTTTGAGACAGAGACGGACATAGGGCAATTTTGATCACGGGACTAATTCCGGAGTTAAATGGGGGGGGGGGGGGGGAAGTTTGTATGGAGGCACAATATAAACGAGTAGGTACCACACGGACGACGTCGCGGGCAAAAGCTAAATATAAATAACCAACATACAGACGAATTGAGAAAGAACCTCCTCCTTTTTTTGAAGTCGGTTAAAAATACGAAAATTGTCGGAATTGATTATTACATGACGATTTAATCGTGTCCATTTACTACACGTGTATAAGGATTTGATGGATCTATCTATGTATGTAGATAACTGCTTAAGTGTGCTATACTGATAACTTATCATAAATACCAGCTGTCTATGGCGGAAACTTTTATTTTATAGAATTTTTCAGCGGTCTATAGGAAAATGTTTATTTATCTAATTAAGCCTTTATTGCCGATACTAAACCTAGTTAACATAATATAATATACTAGCTTTTGCCCGCGACTTCGTCTGCGTAGAACTCGGTCATCACGTTAGAATGTTATTTCATTCTTCTATTTCTTGCGCTTACCTAGTTATCTCTCTTCCATTCTAACTTGAACCCCGTTAAGGGATGATTTCCGGGATAAAAGTATCCTATGTCCTTCCCTAGGACTCAAACTATATCCATACCAAATTTCATCTAAATCGGTTGAGCATTTTAAGGGGAAACAGGCAGACAGAGTTACTTTCGCATGTATAACTCGCCCCGGTTTCGCACGGGTAGTCCAGTTTTAAACAACAACAAACAACAACAAATACCTACTCTTTATTGCACACCTCAATTAAAGGACACAGATCAGGATCACAGGGAGAGGATTTTTTATGATTTAAATTTATTTATCTAAGCTTTTTCCCGCGAAATTTTTCAGATATTCTGATACGGGTGTGGAAAATACTTCATACGCATCAAGTAATGAAGATGAAAACGCGAGCGCAGCGAGCGCGAATTCTTTCAAACATTACGATGCAGGTGTGCAAAAGACTCCATACGCACCAAGTAATGTAGATGAAAACGCTAGCGTAGCGAGCGCAAAATGAAAAAAAAGAACATTGTGATGCAGGTGCGGAAAATACTTCATACGCATCAAGTAATAAAGATAAAAACGCGAGCGTAGTGAGTGCGAAATGTTTCGAACATTATGATGCAGGCACGGAAAAGATTTCACACGCATCAACTAATGTAGATGAAAACGCGAGCGTAGGGCGCGCGAAAATTTTCGAACATTATAATGTAGGTGCGGAAAATACCTTATACTCATCAAGTAATGTAGTTGAAAACGCGAGCGCAGCGAGCGCGAAATTTTTGAACATTAATATGCAGGTGCGGAAAATACTTCATACGCATCAAGAAATGAAGAAATTCGCGAGCGTAGTGAGCGCGAAATGTTTTGATGCAGGTGAGGAAAATACTTCATACGCATCAACTATAATGTCCATGAAAACGCGAGCGTAGGGCGCGCGAAAATTATCGAACATTATGACGTAGGTGCGGAAAATACTCATCAAGTAATGTAGATGAAAACGCGAGCGCAGCGAGCGCGAAATTTTTCGAACATTCTGATGCAGGTGCCGAAAGGACTTCATACGCATCAACTATAATGTAGATGAAAACGCGAGCGTACGGCGCGCGAAAATTTTCGAACATTATGATGTAGGTGCGGAAAATGCTCATCAAGTAATATAGAAGAAAACGCGAGCGCAGCAGGCGCGAAATTTTTCGAACATTATGACGCAGGTGCGGAAAATACTTCATACTCATCAAGTAATGTGTATGAAAACGCGAGCGTAGCGAGCGCGAAATATTTCGAACATTATGATACCGGTGCGGAAAATAATTCATACGCATCAAGTCATGCAGATGAAAACGCGAGCGTAGCGAACGCGAAATTTTTACGAACATTATGATGCAGGTGCGGAAAAGACTTCAAACGCATCAAGTAATGTAGATGAAAAAGCGAGCGTAGCGCGCGCTAAAGTTTTTGAACATTATGATGTAGGTGCGGAAAATGCTCATCAAGTAATGTAGAAGAAAACGCGAACGCAGCGAGCGCGAAATTTTTCGAACATTATGATGCAATTGCGGAAAATACTTCATACTCATCAAGTAATGTGTATGAAAACGCGAGCGTAGTGAGCGCGAAATGTTTCGAACATTATGATGCAGGTGCGGAAAATATTTCATACGCATCAACTATAATGTAGATGAAAGCGCGAGTGTAGGGCGCGCGAAAATTATCGAACATTATGATGTAGATGCGAAAAATGCTCATCAAGTAATGTAGAAGAAAACGCGAGCGCAGCGAGCGCGAAATTTTTCGAACATTATGATGCAGGTGCGGAAAATACTTCATACTTATCAAGTAATGTGTATGAAAACGCGAGCGTAGCGAGCGCGAAATATTTCAAACATTATGATGCCGGTGCGAAAAATAATTCATACGCATCAAGTCATGCAGATGAAAACGCGAGCGTAGCGAACGCGAAATTTTTACAAACATTGTGATGCAGGTGCGGAAAAAACTTCAAACGCATCAAGTAATGTAGATGAAAAAGCGAGCGTAGCGCGCGCTAACGTTTTTGAACATTATGATGCAGGTGCGGAAAATAATTCCTACGCGTCAAGTAATGTAGATAAAAAAGCGAGTGCGAAATGATTCGAACATTATGATGCAGGTACGGAAAATATTTCATACGCATCAAGCAATGTAGATGATTGAACAAAAAGAAATTGTTGACCTATCAAATGGCTTTGTAAAGGTTGTTGAATAGATATTTTTTTGTTCATAAATTAGTGAAATACCTTTCAAAGTTCAAAGTGCTTTATTGTAAAACATAGGTATAACTGAATACCTACTTTGGTCTGTTCTTTCACTTTCGAAGAAGGAGCAGAGGCCTAGGTTGATAGCGCACCCACCCTGGTTGCTTCTAAGAGTTATGTGATTTTCTGAGAATTGTTTTTTTTTTTTGCTTCCTATCCGCCTATAACTTTCGAATTTGGTCATACTTGATGTTTATTGTTACGTAGGTATATTTTACTAACGAATACCAATATACCCTAAATTTATGTCTATTACGCGCTGAACGTATTTTATACATTTTGCTGACGGAAAACGCAACTAATCGGCACCTCGAAGAACCTCAATGACACCCATATCAATTATTAAGAAAAGTAAATAAGTAAATGTCCGCCATCTTCGATTTGAAAATGGATATCATTCTTGTAATGAGCACCTCAAAAAATAATATTTTATACAAAAATGCGCATACCTAATATATAGGTACATGTCGCAAGTGCTACCATGCAACCGAGAGCCCGCCGCTCTGCGTAGGTACCCCCATCGAAAACAAAAAAAAAACCGAGGTTTCGTAGTAAGGTTTGTGAATATTGATAGAGACTGACTGACCAACATAATTAGATCTCTCATTTCAAACAGTTAATATGGTTTGAGGGTCTTTTGTATTTTTGTCTTTAGCCCTGAGAGGCAGAGGTAATGTTATTTCACCCCCCATTTTTCAAATACTTTCTGTTTATTATAAAATGTTTGAATGGGGTTCTATTTACTTTGCGACCATGTATATACTTACCAATTTTCAAGCCTGCAAATCATGAACTGAAAGACTTCTCATACAAAGTTTAACCCCTCTTTTCACCCCCTTTCATCCCTAACCTATATGATTTTTATAGCCTATAACCTGGCCGAAGATCCAATAAACATATTAGTGAAGGCTGTATTAAAATCCATTCGCTAGTTTTCGCGTGATAGTTAGACAAATAAACAGACAGACAAACAGACAAACAGACACGAATTCTAAAAACAGTTGAAACGTGTTCTGTTATCGATTCTTAGACCCCTCCATCGATTTTTTTACTAATATCTTCAATGTACAGACTTTCGACCCTCTTCTGCTTTATTATATGTATAGATGCAATATAATGTAATCCATACAGAAATAATACCGGTATTATTTCGTTCTTTTTAGTTCTTTGGTTTATTATAAATTTAATTTTTAATGGGACAATCTAATAATACGAAGTTGTTATTACAGTCTACGTAAAGTGCATAAAATAGTTAATTTCGTTTTTTTTAAATACCGGTTTAGATCCCTCTGGTCAAGTGCTGCAGAAATAAGAATGCATTCAACTTGCCCAAAAATATGTCCCATAGCTCTTATGTCGGTGAATTAAGGTTTCGGTATATATTTATGAGAGGATTCATTCGATACATATTTTTGCACTTGACTATACCTAACACTAATTTATTTTAACTGTAAACGTCCTCTCTCGGCGAAAAAAATCAATGGCATCATTTTGTTATGTGCCCTGGAATCCCAGGGACTGGCAGACAACTAAAATCCCAAACCATAACAAGCAACGCTGGAGGAAAACCCGGTGTAAAAGTTGTTTGGTCTCTATAGTAATTACCTATGCAGCTGTTTCTACAGTAATCACGATCTATACTTGGGAATAAACACGCAAGCAATTCTCACAACTAGAATGTGAAATAGTGTGTACGTATGAATAAGAATGCGCTGTCCGCATAGCAAAGACTTGGCCATTTTCTTATGGGTAACTCTCAAACTACGCCAAATAAACGTATAGGTACTTATACGGTTTTAACAACACAAGTAGTACCTACATTAAAGGGCGGTAAAACAAAGAATGTCTCATAATGCAGGTATTTGATGCCCGAGCTGAAGGCTGAAGGCAAGGACGATAAATATGCGATTTGAGGCTTTCTTTATTACCGCCCGTGGTAAGTACAAAATTTTATGTCACCTTCTGGCCAGGATGTGGGATTTTCCGCGCGCGGAGTGTGCTGTAATTGCCACTTTATGGCCACAAATAATAATAATTTTACTTTACAAGACTTACGAAAATACTTAAAAAAACATCAGAAACCTATAAATTTAGTTGTCTATGATTGCAGCAGTTTTTAAGCCAAGTTAGAAGCCTTGGCAGCTTGAAAACTTCAGTCATGTTGCCCACTCACTTGACAAGCCTAATCCTAATTAGGTCTAGTCTAGTTTCCCCTTGGATTGGAAGGTAAAAACTAGTGCCTACGCCAAATATTGTAATATACTTGTACTGGGATAACGCTAGGAAAATGTCGATATGAAATGAAATAATATATAGGTACATTTAGATTCTAGATGAAAAAAAAATTGCTTGACTGTGCGTCTTAGATATTTTTTTCCCACCTAACTAGATAGTTAGTACGTATCTTTCTTAACATACGCATTAATCAAGCTTGTAAACATAGTCCCAACACATTCATAACTGTGATTCGAAGCGTCAGGTAGCGAAGTAAAAAACATTGACCAATGAACCTCGAAAGGAACAAAAAATTATAAGTCTCCCAAAGAAATGATACAGCGCTCACCGGTAAATATTTTTTGCTCTCAATCACCTGTCTTTATTTCGCTATTAAATAACCATTTTTTTAGTACATACGTTTATTGGTTTTACCATTATTGCGAGGTATTCCCAATGAGTTACAGCATGGGACTCTTCAAAGAGGCCTGTAAAAGTTTCTTATGGGTCGGCAACGCGTGAGTTACGCCTCTGGTGTTGCAAGCATCTATAGGCGACAGTAACCACTTACCATCAGTAACCACTGGGCTGTCACCTTGTTTGTCAACTTGGTTTAAAAAAATGCGGGTTAAAATATCGATACTTTTGCTTGAAAGAGATTTATTAAGACAACTGATACATCCTACATCCTAACAGCCATCATTTTAACAAATTCTCACTTAATATTAGTATAATAGAATTGTTCTATTCACGTAGGTATACAAAGTTGTAGACCTTCATGTGTTTACTATCCTTCAAATAACCCCATAAGTCAGACAAGGATACAAAGTGCAATAACGATAACCTAGAGGATTATCATAATACTTTTATTAACTATTCTTATACTTAGAATACTATACTTTTGAATTTTTTTTTATTTCTCCAAAGAAAGGTGAACAAAGCCGAGGGTGGAATCTCGTTTTAAGTAATAATCATGAGGAAAGTGATCTAATGCCAACAAGGTCTACTTTTACCTCTACGTTTTCGTAAATTCCTACGCTAAATTTTGGGACCCCGGGTTTGATTCACACTTGAATGAATTCACATTTAAATGGTCGTTCGTACACATAGTTTTTATTTTTTAAACTGGTAACCGTACTGTCTTCTTGAAGATCTCACGGTTCTAAATAATGATTTTATGACTAACAAAAAGCGTAAAAATAATTACCGTCAAAATAATTTTAACTGTGATGCCACAACGCAACATAATATAACATGAAGACTAGACCGTATCAAGTGTTCTAAAAGAATCATTGTAAGATCGCTGATGCCAAAAAAGTAGTGAACTAAAGAGTAAAATCCCAATCCCAATAGATCTCCAAGAAAGGGCTCAAAGATTACTCAGGGATCGTCCTAATACAAACGCGACCACGCGATTATCGCGCGAACTCGCGATAATCACGAAGTAAAAGTCGCGCGATTAGGACGATCCCTTAAACCCCTGTTTTGGAGGTCATTGAGACCTCTGGACAAGCACCTGTAATGTAACTTGTTTCCCTGCATGACGTCACACACCGCTTAATAGCATAACCCGGCCAAAACGCGGAGGTATAGGCGGTCCGTGATTATGTTCCCAGCGAGCGTATACACATTGTTTGGTCGGGTTGTTTGGGCGTATTTCTTATGGTTACATCGTACGGTACACTGGTGCGTCGACCTAGTGCGTTGAACTGGGGCCCGAGGTGTTTTTTTTACTAATATGCATTGACTGTTTTTTTACTAATATGCTTCGACTGTTCATGTTAATAGAATTAGGGAATTTAAATGGCATGTTTGAGATCTACTGGAACTGGTTTCGCTGTGGATAAGTTGATTAGTATTCTATGTGTTAGTGTTTTAATTATCCACACCCATCTTTTACGTAAAATTAATTCTCAATACGTAAACTTTTGTTTGTTCGTACGTACGTAAACATGTGTTCTTCCAAAAAGGCACTATATTTTATATGTCCTGTAACTAGGCTGGAATTATGTAAAGTTGAATGCACGCACCAAATGTTTCTGTGTATAGCCTAATGGTTGACTGACAGAGAATGCCTTATTAAGTCCGCCATTTGTAGATATTTCTTAAATTGTGAAAAGAAAGTTTAAATAAATAAATAAATCCCATGATTTCATTAACCTCCACTACATTTGAAGTTATTTATGAAAAAAAAATTGCCGATAATGTTCACACGACTCGTTAATTACGATTAGGTAATGTCTAATTAACGATAATGGATAAACTCGCTTACCTGCCTAGCAAGCCTAATACTTACTTAAACTCCCATCTACTAAAACCGGTTGATAAAAATTGTGTGTTACTTAATAATTATATCCGGGCTTCAAAGAAATCTCTCGTAAATTCTTGACATGTCTGCCTCCTCACAACTTGTCTTGATGAATAGGGTAAACGAGCCAATGTTTAAAATCTTAATATTAGTAGTAGCTGTAGACCTCAAAAAAACTGAATTGACAAAAAATCCATATAATTATTGGACGTGCTCACAAAGATTCTCGAAAATTGTTTGAGAAATGTATAAGAGAACAGGCAACAGGCAGTAAGGCCTCTGCTATTCGGCTTGACGTATGACCAATTGTGCAATTACCGAACGTTTTCGACCGTTCGTATAAGGGAGATCTAAATGTCAAATCCCATCTAAAAATGACACTAAAATATGCCTACCGTAAAAATGAATAAAATGAATAAAATAAAAAAATGAATAAAATGAACTTTATTCTGTAAGTAGGCCGCAATGGCACTTTTACAAGTCAAACCCTACTAGCGTTTCACAGAGGCCACTGCCGAGAAGAAACGCCGAAAGAAACTCGACAGTCAGCCATTTTCTCACAAAAATATGCTTATTACAATGATAAATGATAATACTTAACCTACTTAAGATCAAGAAATCTAAGTATCTATATAAAGCAACACAAAAACAAAGAATAAAATGAGGAAAAAAACCAGTTATGACAGTGTGTAATTCTGCAAGAAAACATTTCGAACTGTATACCTTAGCATTATCAAATTCTATTTAGGAAAAAAAAAAAAAAATTGAATCCTTTAGACTATAAATTTAGTTATAAATCTTTTGATATGTTTTCTTGCAAGAACTGCGTCAACTAGATAAAATTAAAAAATACACAATATATGAATCTTTACTCTATTTAAGTATCTGGTTTGGGCCATGCTTTTCTGTCTGTTAGATAGTCCTCAACCTTGTAATAAGCCTTCGACATCAATGATTTTTTCAAGTACTTTTTAAGAGCTGGAAAAGGTAAATTCAAAACTTCATCAGGTAACTTATTATAAAAACGGACACATTGACCTACAAAAGATTTGTATACTTTACGGACACGAAATTTTTTAGTGGCAATTTTATTTTTATTTCTAGTATTAAAATTATGTATATCAGAATTTTTACAGAAGGAGTCTATGTTCTTAAGGACATAAACAATATTCTCATAGATGTACTGGGACGCTACAGTTAAAATGTTGATTTCTTTAAAGAGTTCTCTTAAAGATTCACGTGAGCCTAGGTTATATATGGAGCGAATGGCTCTTTTTTGTAACACAAAAATTGTCTGTATGTCAGCTGCTTTACCCCAAACCAGGATACCATACGACATAACACTATGAAAATAGCTATGATAAACTAGGCGAGCTGTTTCTACATTGGTAAGTTGCCTGATTTTTCTGATAGCATATGCGGCTGAACTTAATTTACGCGCCATAACGGCTATGTGGGGACTCCATTGTAGATTTTTGTCTAATGTTATACCTAAGAATATTGCTTTATCTACTATTTCTAAGCACTCGTTATTTAAGAGTATACTAGTTTCCACCGGTCTAACATTAGGCAAAGAAAATCTGACACATTTAGTTTTCTTAGCATTAAGTAACAGATTGTTAACGGTAAACCAGTCAAGTACTTTGTCCAGTGTGCCATTAACTCTACTATAGTCAACTGATTTTCGGTCAACCTTAAAGATTAAAGATGTATCATCCGCGAATAAAACTATATCACAAAGATTACTTACTATAGACGGCAAGTCATTTATATAAACCAAAAATAAAAATGGACCTAAGATAGAGCCCTGAGGCACTCCTAACGTTACTATTGCCCCACTAGACTGGGTTCCATTTACAACAACTGCTTGAGTTCTATTGCTGAGATATGAAGACATAAGACTTAACGCATTAGCAGACAAACCATAATGTTTAAGTTTCAAAACGAGCGTCCCATGATCCACGCAATCGAAAGCTTTAGAAAGGTCACAAAAAATACCTATCGCATCACAGGAATTCTCCCAAATATCGTAAATATGTTTAATAAGCACAGATGCAGCGTCAGTCGTGGAGCGCCCTCTTGTGAAACCGAACTGTTTACTTGTAAGCAGTTTATTTCTATTAAAGTGCATTAGCATATCGTTTAACATTAATTTTTCAAAAACCTTACTTAATACAGGTAGTATCGATATGGGACGGAAGTTGGTTAGGTCGTTTAAATCACCCGATTTAAATAGAGGTATGACTTTACTAAACTTCATAAGATCAGGAAAAATACCCTCTGATATGCAGTTATTGTAAATCAAAGCTAATTGGGGCGCAATGACATCTATGATATGATTAATAACTTTTACTGATGTTCCCCATAAATCCTCGGTTTTCTTTAAATTGAGCGATTTAAATGTTTTAACAACCTTGATTGAATCTACTTGACTAAAATTAAACGTTACATCACATTTACTAATGTTAGCACAAAGCAAAGCTTTAGCTTGGGTTTTAGATGACTGCAGACATTTTGTAGTACTACTTGCTATATTTGAAAAATAGTTCTCGAATGCCAAGGCAACATCGTTATTTGACATGACCTGTTGGTCTTCCGTGAGAATGTTGACTTGATAATCGCGAGTTTTAAATTTACCAGATTCTCTATTTATAATATTCCAAACAGTTTTCACCTTGTTGTCAGATACTTTAAGTTTAGAACTAATATAATTTGCTTTAGCAGCAAAACACACTCTCTTGAAGATGTTTGAGTAACTCTTGACATAGTCCAGGAAATCACTGTTCTTGTTCACCTCCCTCTCACCATAAAGTTCATAAAGCCTATTTCTACTTCTATGTATACCTACGGTAGCCCAATCACTAAATTTTATCTTATTATTTTTATTTTTTGACCCAGAAATAGATTTTAATGAAAAATTTTCATTGAAGCAATTAATAATTAAGCCGAATAAATCTTTATACATGCTATTCGAATTACTTTGTGAAAGTGATAACATACAAATATTATGGTTAATTTCATTTTTAAATAATTCCAAACGAGAACTAGTTATGGGTCGGTATGTTATAGTTTGGGGTTGTTCTTCTTGATTAATCATAGAGAAAGATGCCATTTGACCACTGTGGTCAGAGTTAAAACGATTTAAAATTTTCTTATCCAAACATTCACAGTTACAAAAAATATTATCTAAACAGGTCGCACTAGTAGCACCTACCCGGGTAGGCTCAAGGAACAAATTTATCAAATTAAAAGATTTAAATAAACTTAACAACTTGACAGTATTATTAGATGGTTCAAGTAAATTAACATTGAAATCACCACAAACTATAACATTTTTTTGGCTCTTAGTTACTAACCTCAACACATTTTCCATAGTGGATTCAAATGTGCAGAAGTCAGATGCAGGGAGGCCTGTATACACATATGATTATATAGCTTTCTAGTTCTGTACAAGCAATTTCTACAATCCTCTCAATTGATAACTTTACTATATCCTTCCGTTCTTTGCATTTAAAAGAGCTTTTTACAATTATGAGAGAACCGCCATGAATGGCAGATTTTCTGGCATAGAAACTCACTAATTTAAAATTTACAAAGTCAAATATCATCTGTTCTTGTCTAAGCCAATGTTCAGTAATACACAAAACTTGAATGTCACTATTATCTAAAAATAAACCTATTTGTAGTTCTTTGCTGGAAAAACCCTGAATATTTTGATGGAAAATATTAATATTCAATGGCTTTTCCGCTGTCTTACAATTTAGTTTAAAGGCATGCTATTTATGGCGCTATCAACATAGTGGAGTCTGCTAGGTGAGCTATTAAATTGGTTTGGTTCTAAATTAAACGCTAGCAGGTCCACCAAAGTCATTAAATATTTCTTTGGCAAATATATTTTCTCTGATGTCAGCGAGAAGCGCTTTATGAATTTATTTGTATCAAAGAAATGATATTTGTTATTGAAGCAAGTGGCATGGTACATTAAGGAATTTAAATAAGCTATTTTATTGTTATACTGATATGTCATACTCTGTGAGTATGGCAACGCACATAATATAATTTTACCAATGCCAGATTTTTCAATAATATTTAATGTTAACATTAACCTATCTATTGCAGACTTGTCAATACTAACACTATTTCCTAATAAAACTACTAAGTTAGTACTGTCATCACAATGCCCTTTTAACATTGACTCACATATTTGATCGATACTTGAATTGTGATAACAGTAATTTATTACATTTTGATTTAATTTTTTACTAAGCATGGAACCCAGCCCTGATCCAATCTGATCCGAATAAATAATAGTTTTATTGGTACATGTTAACCTGAGGGGCTGTTCTTTAATGACAGGCGTTACAGTAGCCGGGGTGCCAAGGGTCATGTCCTGTTGCACGACAGCTGTTGGTGGAATATGGCCACAATTACAAAAATTACTATTTATAAGAGAGTTAAAGCGCTCTTCATTTTCTTTGCATTCCTCCAACAACTTTGTGAATGCCTGGACATGCTCCTTGCACTCTTTTTGTGTCGATGCATACAATAATGTGGTAGCTTCAAGCTTGTCTTTTAACCTATTTAATTCATCATGCATTTTCTTAGACTGTAAGTCCTTGCTTTCTAATTCCAAGTTACATTCTTTGACCCTATTTTTCATCACAGATAACTCTAACTTTAATTTGGAATAATTTTTAATGCATGCTTTGCTATTAATAAGCTTTTGTGTACGCCGAATATACCTGTTTATCCTAATATACTTTTTTAACTTTCTACTACTATCAAAGAATACTAGTTTATTAGAGTCATTTGGTTCACTGCCTACCAGCTCTTGGTACAAGTTCTGCAGAATTCTTGCATCATAGCGTTCCCGCTCTTTTCTGAATAATGCCAGCTCTTCATCGGCGGCGCCAAGTTCTAATTTCAGGGTCTCAACGTACGTTTGAAAAGTTACGTGATTACCCCGCAGGTCGCATTTCTCAACCGATTGCCCTGAAATTTTGTGAGCAGGTTTGATAATTATGTAGTTTAAAAATAATTACCAAAAATAGCAGTTGTAATTTACGCATTAAAATAATCATTAAGGATTAGCAATACTTTCTGATGTTGTTTGAACTTGGCATACATACTATTGTTTAATCTGTGGCATCACGATTCATGTTAATCAAGACCTTATAAACCACTCACCAAAAACCATCGCATTTGTGATGCTTCATTAACGCTTTCATCTCAACTATAGTTAGTACTAACAGTGTTAATAAGTAGCCAAAGATCACGTATCACTTACCATTACAGTTACGTCCTCTCTGAGCATACAACCAATAAGCTCCGTGGCATTTCCTGCCCAAGTGCCCAATGACTTTGAGCCTGAGCCCTTTTGAATAGAGTACATTTTGATCCGATCATGGGCAGTTCTTAAGTGCTAGGCAAACTGAGGGACTTTATAGGCGAAGTTTGAATTGAGAATGGTTCTTGGTGTGTGTAAAAGCCAGCGATAATGATAAGCAATAAGCTTTATTCGATTTATTTTAATTGGTCGAATGGAATGCAATAAACATTGTAAATTGCTGTGCCCTACCAGGGTTCATGTGTCGAACCAGATTCTGTTTGTAAGATTATTGTACGACATTATTATTTATGAAATAAATGAACTATGAATTTATCCAGTGCCGTGCATTAACGACAAGAATTACAGTAATAGTACATTACTTAACAAGGGCGGTAAAATAAAGAATGTCTCAGATCGCAGGTATTTGACGCCCGAGCCGAAGGCAAGGGCGATAAATATGCGATCTGAGGCTTTCTTTATTACCGCCCGTGTTAAGTACAAAATTTTATGTCACCCCCTAGCCAGGAAGTGGGATTTCCTGCGCGCGAAGCGTGCGGAAATTTCCGCTTTATGGCCAGGTGTGACATAAAATTAATTACCTATGACTGTACGTGTACACAAAACTCATCTGCGGATCTGGATGCGGGTGGCGCAGGACCGGTCATTAGGCACTCTTTGGGGGGGCCTATGTCCAGCAGTGGGCGTCTTTGGGCTGATATGATGATGATGATGACTAGTCTAGGTTGTAAAATCTTGAATGAATGTCTTACAAAAAGTTAAATTACAATTCCGTCTTATAAGCGAGCAAACGGTGGTTTCTAAAGTCCTTATTAGTTTTGTTCAATTTGAGTTTGCGAGTTTATAAACAAGGTATACTTAGTTTCGAAGAAACCTCAAAAGGGAAATTAGTTCTCGAAAGGGAAATTACAATTAGTTATTATGAACGCAAAACGCAAATAACAAGTTTAAGAAGAAGTACGTCCCGACTCCCGACTCACTCGGCTGATGTGGTAGGTACTTATTTGCAATACCATTTTCTATCGATCAAACTTAAGACCCTGACATGAAAGGGCCACTACTGTTACCGTATCTCTATTATAAGTTTTTTCGAAACAAAACACAAACGAACACGTTGTGTTTAGTCTTAATTTTTATGGCAAAAAGTAGTTACCATCTAAGGCCATCAGAGGCGCTCACCGTTGCTTTTCGGTATATTTTTAAGAAATCGAATCGCTAAAATCTAGGTTGTTAAGTAAATGTTAGTCTTATTGTTGGGAAAGCATTCTTTTCTGTGTCCTTTTAATGTATTCGTGATGTGCTGACACGATAATGATATAATTATTTAATAGGTACCATAAACACAACTATAATCACGTACAACATTAAGTAAGCGATCTAGATACGTGCTCATAATGACTGGTATGCATATTTATATCGTTATTACCTATCTATTTGATTTAACATCGCTGCTACTAAACGTGCTGAAACTGCCGAAAGTTGTAGACAATTATCAAATAGGAATTTATTACTTGCAATCGTTTCTGTTTGGCCCTACGGTTGACTGGTAGAGAATGCCTCATGGCAATAAGTTCGCCCTTTGTAATTATATAGTTTGTGCATTAAAGTTTAAATAAATATAATCGCCTTTGTTATTTAAAAAAAGATGTACTTAATTAAACGACCCAGTGCCCGACACCTTAGGCGACTTCCTGACTTGGCGGGGCGGGATCGATATGTGACATTTTCTTCTGTGACGTAAATTTACTCACGGCGCAAAGATTCTCACTTGACGGAACACTGTCAGTATTACTTTTGCGCAGTAGTAATATCATGCGCAGAAGCGGAACAGTACCGCCTTCGCAATTCGCATCGTCCCGCTACCGCGCATCCCGCTCCAGTCAGGAAGCACTCATTTAAATATAGGGGCGCAGTAAAAAATGGTACCGACTCGACTGACAGCTGACACTGACATTTGACACTTCTCTCATATTGTACTGCCTCCGCACCGACAAATCAGGAAGTCGCCTTAGTGCCCAATAGATTACACCTCTGATGATTAATTACCTCTGCCATCATGACATGAGATTGAAAATGCCACGTATTGGGTCAGTGTCAAGCACAGGGACGTTTACCTCGCCTATGCTTAGCTTATTTCTAGATAGTGAAGTAGTTTACCTCAATAAAATAAATTGAAATCACGTAATTAACATTGAGATAGATTCACAAATTACAGACTGTGAAATATTTGCGTCGCATTGATTCCCACACGTGGTGAACAAAAGAGAATATTATGCGTGACATTTAGCAAAGGGTCCTTATTAGGTAAAAAATGCTCATCTATTAAGGCCATTTTCTGTTTATTTAACAAGTTTCTTGAATTTTTATCAATGTTACTATCTAGAACAGGACTATTGCGACCTAATGACATAAATTTTAAAACATTTCTTGCATTTTTCATTAAGATATTTCGTTTCAAACTTCACTCCAAATCGACTGTTTTCGAGCTAAAAACTGTTTTTTCCGCTTAAATTCTACTACACACAATAAAATCAAAAAGGGCCATGTTACTATCTAAAACTTTACTAATATCGTCGTATCCCATAACCTCTTTATTGGCATTATCAATACTTTTGTCAAAATTTGAAATCAAAGAAATTTAAAACTTGTAAGGCCTCTTAAGGGATCTATTGACGTGACAATCTGATTACCGATGGTCAGCACGATCAATCAAGTTAAGTCTGTAGGCGTGTTGCTCCGTTTCGTCTTCGTAGTACAGTCAGCAGCAATGGTTATGCTACGCGGGTGAGATGCTCAAAATGATCTTCACACATCTTTATTATAACGGAATAAGAGCGTGTGTAGATCATTTTGAACACCTCGCCCGCGTAGCAACCATTGCTGCTGACTGTACGGTTGTCTAAGTAAAAAGTGGTCTACTACTCTTGCACCTTAGTTTAGTACACAGCAGAACACACAAGAGTCATAAAGTGGTAGACCAATTTTTTGGCTCACTGTACCTCTTGCACGATCAACCAATTAGATTTCGGGGCCACTTCGTATCTTGTCACAGTGTAAATCTATAATGAAAGTCGCTAGAGATACAATACAATAAAATACAAATATTCTTTATTCATCATCCTCCTAGCGTTATCCCAGTACAGTTGCATCCTGAAGGATGCCTGGGGTCCGCTACCTAATCCCAAGATATGGCGTAGGCACTAGTTTTTACGAAAGCGACTGCCATCTGACCTTCCAACCCCAAGGGGAAACTAGACCTTATTGGGATTAGGCTTTGTCAAGTGAGTGGGCAACTTGACTGTTAGAAGTTCTCAAGCCGCCCGAAGGCCTCCAACTTGGCTTAACGACTGTTGCCATAGACAGCAACCGGGATCAACGGCTTAACGTGCCTTCCAAAGCACGGGAGCGCTCAGTTAGTAACCACTCAAAGCGGTCACCCATCCAAGTCCTGACCGCTGCCCACGTTGCTTAACCTTAGCAAGCGCAAGCGGTACGCAGGCGCCGCTGGGCCACGAGCATTTTTTTTATTATTATTATTTATTAAAAATGGAATTGCTCTTGTCTAGCATCAAGACGAGGAGGAGGTGAGGACGACGATGAAGCGAGCTCACTCAGCAAAATGCCTTTTCACATGTTTCACTCGTGACTTAAAAAGGTCCAGGTTAGGTATATGAGCTCGGAAATACAGATGCCGTCAGGGAATTCCAAACCTTACCAAGTGCTTTTCATCATCTTTTATAATAGATGATGAAAAGCACTTGGTTCAAGTAAGAAGAATTTCAACCAGGTAAGGATGGTAACTACCTGATATATATTATTATACTCTTTGATGGTAACCATCCTTACGTCTGGTGTTAGGTGAATCAAGTATTGAATACCGGAGCTGCGCGGGCGGCGAGAGGAATGCAAAAGAGCTCGTGCGCCTTTCACACGCGAAACAGATACTATCTGTAACGAATCCTGCTATTATACGATTATATATCTTACGCTCTTGACATAAGGGTTCATATGCATTGATAGGATAAGATGTATTGGCATTTAATTTTTCTACTCTCATGATTGTCTCTTCGCCGTTTGTTTAAACAGCCGTAGGTACATCATTCGTCGCTTTCAATAAGCATTTGATTGATAAGGAAGAAGGATGTAGAAAATAAATCCAATAGATCCAACCCACACAACACTTTTTTTAAACCTGGCTGTGACTTTAAAGCGATAGGAGTGCGCAGTTGGACAGTGGCTTGGAGAAAATCCAGGGGGCGGTTTAAACACGCGATCGCGAACGGTTTAAAGCACGCGGGCGGTTTAAACAACACATCCATAACTTCAACACTTGAGTAAACAGCTTGTTTTTGAGCCCGTACCACTCGATACGTGACGCAACGCCGGCAACCATACTCGTATTTACGCAATATCATTGTTCGCGGCACACGAGCGTTCTTAATGTGAAATCTTCATATTGTTCGATCAGTACCACTCAATCACACGTTAAAGCGCAATTGTTTGTTGTTCATGCCCTTCAAAAATAACTGGTCTAGTAATCAGTGGCGGATTAGCCACATAGAAAGAGTACAGTAGCAAATGCTACGAGGCCCGCGCACCAAAAAAATTCATATCATTTCCTTTGAAGTTTATAAGAAACCCAAAGGAAACCAAGGTCCCTTTGAATCCAGCATCGGCACTGGTCTAGTTTTTCGATATACCTCCTAGAAGCTCGATTCTACTTTTCCACTGACACCTCAGATTCGGTTGAAGCCGCTCAACCGTTCTTCTCTCTCTTCTCTTCTCTTCTTAGTCGGTCACTCTTGACAGAGTGGTCGTGGTTGCGCAGACGAGGTACACGGGGCGATGTTCGGTGGGTTGTTGTAGTTTCCGAGGACAGCTCTGTTAGCGATAACCTTCCATTTCTGCCGGTTAGAGGCATCGCGAGTACATTGGACCATGGTGGACTCTGGACTCAGTAGCTTTTTTGATCAGGTCAGTCCAGCGAGTTGGTGATCGGCCACGTGCTCTCTTGCCTTCCACTCGTCCATGAACCACCAGTCTTTCCATTGAATCTTAATAGGGTGCAAACTTTAAGAGTATGCCAGTGTCGAATGGAAGTTTTGCCTGGATTGCCTCCCAGGCAACTCTCCAACTGCGCACTCCTATCGCTTTATTGGGTCCGGCCTATAAAGCCACAGTCATATTGAAGAATATTTAATATTTTCATCATACTTTTTGGTGATGATGATCACTTTGATCCCTACTTAAGGTGAAATCACCTAAATTATTGATTAAAAGTTTTCTCAGTGCAAGAGCCTTTGATGCGTAATGACTGCTATCATAGCCATCAGACGGGATCAATGGCTTGGCATGCCTCCCAAAACACGGGGGCGCAAACGCCCCCCATCCAAGAGTTGATCTGAGCCGACGTTGCCGCACGAGGTGCACGGGCGCCGCTGTGCCGCGAGCGCTCTAGAATCCATCGAAGCATATAATAAACCATAATAAGAACATCCAAACCTTACTTCAAGTCCGGTAACCGTGTCATGGTTGTCGGAAAACTCGTTGGTCGAAGCAGGGACCATTTTTTCATAATCTAGGGCAAGCCTAGCTAATATATTATTCATGAATGTAGATTGTACTTAGGCCGATTTCGATTAACTGTCAGTTTGTCAGTAGGTACCACACGAAATGAACTTGTAAATACGTACGAGTACCTACCAGTCACCAGCACCAATATTTGCCATAACAAAGGCGGCATAAATATCCGATTCGTCCTTACGGCTTAGAGTCGTGTCAGATATTTATGCCAGCTTTGTTTTGGCAGATATTAATGGCCGTACAGTCATCATGAAATATATATCTTTGCTCATCAGGCCTGCCTGACGGTATGCTGACACCGCGGCCTATGTACGCAGACGAATCACAGGCGCGTGGCCGACCCTTCCTTGACTTGAGGATTCGTTGCGTTGACTGACTTACTTCGCTTGAGCGACAAAACTAGTAGAATGAGGTACTATGAATGAAAGTACTTGCTACTTGCCGGCGGTGGGACCAGTGCCTAATATATTCAAGACATCGTATCGTAGGGAGCTCTAGCGACCAAACAAAACAAAAGAACAACGCACGATGCAGGTGTCTATAGGCTGCGGTGTCTTGTTTGCCAACGTCGTTGCATAAAAACAATTTTTCATACCTATGTTTTTATTCGCACACTTTCGCGATGCGTGAATGACTCATGTAATGTTTATTTCATTATGACGTTGAATCGATAAATAATAACATCTGCTAACGCATTCACTAATGATAATATGTACCTACCTGTGGCTGAGCGTCCATACAACTCGATTCCCACCGGCTTGCCCAATTTTCAGCCAGTCCACTTCTTTTACTACGACTCATGATGATTAAGAAAGGCTAATTATTTCCGGCTTTCCGACGCGCCGCCACTGACCTACCTACCTACCTACTTATTCCTTAGAATAAATACATATTATTACGTACGAAGATTATCTATGTCTAACAGCTGGCAGGTTCTCTTTCTTCTAATTAAGGCGATATATCGATTCAAAGAGACGCCCTTATGTTTTTCGCTCACGACAAAACGGGATGCAATGCAACACACTTCGAGGATGACTTTTCTAGACTGACTGTGTGCAGGTTTATTAAATTTCCTCTTGACAGAGTTGAGATGAGGTAAAATACCATCATATTAACTTAATCGCGTCTTTTAATAATGCGTTGTTTTAGTAGGCTGAATATAGACTCATCTTTGGACTTTTTTTCTATAGAGAAAATTTTAAGCAATCATGTTTCGGCTATTGTCAGAAACACAGTCATATAGTCAAGAATCATATATCTGAAAATCAGTCCCTATTGTTTCCTCGTCTGTGCAGAATAGAGTGCTTCAAAGTTTCTAAATTTCTCGTTGTAGCGCCTTAACACTCGTTGCCAAGCTTTTCCTAGCGCTACTAATTTTCTTTATGTCACACCTGGCCATAAAGCGGCAATTACCGCACGCTCCGCGCGCGGGAAATCCCACTTCCTGGCTATAAGGGGTGACATAAAATTTTGTACTTAACACGGGCGGTAATAAAGAAAGCCTCAGATCGCATATTTATCGCCCTTGCCTTCGGCTCGGGCGTCAAATACCTGCGATCTGAGACATTCTTTGTTTTACCGCCCTTGTTAAGTAATGTACTATTACATAAGGGGAAACGCATGGCATTGGCTACCTAGATACGTGTGTCTACGAGGAGAGCGTTCGCTAGCGTTTGCCCCTATTTTATCATAAATATAATTTGGGTAGTAGTAGTACAGTACTTTTATCTCACGAGAGCGGGTCAGCCAAAGTTGTAGTTGTGACACATACGAACACATAGGCAATGTGAACTTATAGCTCCTACGCTGACGCACACATAGACAATGTGCATGAATAGCTCAACACACAACCATGGCTCAGGCTCACCCGCGCTCGTGAGATAAAAGTACTGTAATAAAAAATCCTTCAAAGCATACAATACGAGTAAGGCGACTTCCTGACTTGGCGGGGCGGGATTGATATGTGACATTTTCTTCTTTGACGTAAACTTACTGACGTCGTAAAGATTCTCACTTGACATAATACTGTCAGTATTACGTTTGCGCAGTAGTAATATCATGCGCAGAAGCGGAGCAGTACCGCCTTCGCATCGTCTCGCTACCGCGCATCCCGCGCCAGTCAGGAAGCACTCATTTAAATGTAGGGGCGTAGTAAAAAATGGTATCGCGTCGACTGACAGCTGACACTGACATTTGACACTTTTCTCATATCGTACTGCCTCCGCACCGACAAATCAGGAAGTCGCCTAAGTTGAAATTTTATGGTTCCGAATTCGAATGAGTAGAGAGTGGTCTAATTTTTTTTTACTGTTGTTAAATAGCTAAGTAAAAGTACTTTACCACAAACAAGCAAAATTAACGAAGATATATTTTTAATGCAATAATTTATGATAAAATCGGACATGTTTATGTGCCCGCATACGATGCAACTGTTATAAATTATGATCAGTGGGCAAACTAGGGTGGAATCGTGTGCTTATATTTTTTTCTAGTTTTTGCCCGCGACTTTGTCCTCCATCGTAGAATTTAATTACTATTCTTTTATTACAAGCGCCTAACTAGTTATCACTCGGGATAAACAGTATTCTATATATTCCTAAGGCCTGAAAATATTTAGTAACCTTAAATTAAATGTATACCTACGGGGACATAAATAAATCAACTTACTTGACTGTGTTCAGAACTCAAAGGCACTTTTAGAAGTCTGAAAAGTTGGCTACGTAACTCCGATAAACAATAGGGCAAAATTATTTGTACGGACTCTTTCTCCAATTTTCTCTCGTGACCCGCGGTGTATCGTGCCGTCTATAAATGTCGGCCTTTTTTACACGACTGCCAAAAAAGGAGTGTAATGTTTTCAGGTTTCATGTATGTATGTATGTATGTATGTATGTATGTATGTGAACTTTTTTTGTTCCCCCAGAACTTCTCAACGCCTTAATTACCTGACTGTGGCTTTATACTTAGGCCGGGCCCAGTAAAGCGATAGGGGAAAGACTCGGGGAAAATCCAGTAGAAACCTCCGACACGACCACGCGGGCGGTTTAAATACTGGAATACTCTACGAGTTTGCGCTCCAGTGAGATTGGTTGAGCGGCTTCAACCGAATCTGAGGATTTAGTGGAATCGAGCAACTGGGAGTTTTGTCGCCGTTTCACTAAACCTAGACTAGCTGACAAGAATCCAGAGACCCTGTGTGCTATACCACTTACAATAAGCTGGGTTAGTGTACCTTTTCCAAGCAAAAGAAACCTTATGTCAATAAGGCGATATTACCTTAGTGAAGCAATAACAAATCGTCCTTATTGACTTTGGCAAAGAGTGGCAAAGAGTTACATACTCGCGATAGAACAACACAATATTGACACAAAACTCGAAGGATAAATTAACAACATAATATATGTCGAGAGTAGGTCTTTATAAACCCATGAACGCAATGTTTAAACAGCTTGTTTTATTAACAATAAGATTTTATTATGTACATTGTATGATATTGTGTGTATATGTCATAGCTATCGTTAATATTGTTATCAGTTTTCAGGTCAAGTTCAATATCAATTTCTAGCAAAAACAATAATCTTCGCACTCAAAATTGGAGTTTAAAAATCGAAAACTGGTTGGGTAATTGTAAGGAAGACTGGAAAAAAAGGAAAACTAAAACATACTAAAAGGACGGACAAAAAGAAGTGGAGATGTAAAAGATGTCCTCTAATAAATAATTTATTGAAATAAACGCAGTGTTAGAGATGCTGTATAGATACAACAGGCTGTGACTGACAGTACCACAAAAAATTGGTACTTTTTATTAAAAAAATACGCATTATGTAAAAAAATTTTACAGAGACTCGTGACGGTGACTAGTGTGTCTGTGTTCTAGAGTACTATATTTTTGACAGAAAAGCGTAAAAATCGCCTGTATTTATCCTGTCTTTTTGACTTTAATATCTTTTGATTTGTTACTAAAGATTTTTAATAAAGATGAGATTAATTTAATTACCTATGCACTTAGGTAGGTAGTAACAAAATATGCGACATGATATGACAAAGGCGTAAGACCGTACGAATACTTTCGATACTTTGGAATCGACATCTATTTGTGACTTTAATTATACAGCATAGACAGACCCATTAGAAAAAAGAGTTGTGATAGTAAATAAATATTTGCCTTATAACACAGATTCCGATCGATAAGATTTATCTCGTACTAGTTACGTAATATTAGTCACCTCCTCTGCTCTGCTGATAAATGCAAGATAAAATGCGCCCGTTATAGTTTTAACACTCCACTTCTGTAGACAACGATTGATATCGCAGTATCCTATAGTGCGTGTTGTTACGGGTTTCCGTCGCACAAATACTTCACTTTCGGAAACCAGCGCCGGCTTTTAGTATGTTGATAGTGTTAGGCATGTCTTCTGGACCCCGAAACTGCCGGGAGACGATCTCTGATTTTCGGCTACCTGTTCTAGTTTTTCTGCAAAATCTGGAAACTCGAAAAAATTTTCCTTATTTTTTTCCTTATAGTTTTGAATTGTGTCAATGTATTGTGCTATGTATTTTAATATAATGTAGGTACGAGTTATAGCATATTTATTCAGCTTTCATTTGATACCATACACGTGTAAATATGTTGCATAGGTTGGGTGTGATGGCCACTTTTCTAAACGCGGCGGCGGCAATTTTCATGACGTCATTACTCGGGAGATTGTCCTAGAGATTGTCTCCCGGCAGTTTCGGGGTCCAGGAGATATGCCTCACAACATACTGAAAGCTGGCGCTGGTTTCCGAAAGTGAAGTATCTTCCCGTAACAACTTGCACTACTACCTACTACGGATACTTCGATTACGAGTATTAGGGCGCCTTTCTACCAGATACCTCGCACCGTGCCGAGAGAGCTGTCAAATTTAAGATAACACATCCTCGCACATTTCTGGTGGAAGGCACCCTTAAACTGTCTACCGTGGCCATTTTTTACACGCCACATGGTGTCATGAAAGTTCCAATACAGCTTTTAAAACTTATTTAAATTGGCTAACGGCTAACCATATGCGGGTACTCAATAGTTTATAAAATTTCGCAAATAGGGCGCAGTTTGACCACAGAAAATTGGAAAGTCATTTTTTTTCCGCCTACCAACTACATACTAACCATCCTTACCGTTGAAATTCGTCCTCTTACATCATATTTTATAATGCGCACTGCTAAGGTTTGGAATTCCCTGCCGTCATCTGTATTTCCGAGTTCATATAACCTGGACCCTTTCAAGGCACGAGTGAATATGCATCTTCTGGGTGAGCTCGCTTCATCGTCGGCCTCATCTTTACCACCTGGCTAGATGCGGGCCAAGAGCAAACCCATTTAAAAAAAAAACACCAAGCGTTCTTTTTTGACGTTTTATAAAGTTACTGATTTGACTATAAGTGAAATATTGTATTGAAATAGAAATAGAAGATAATTTATTTCAGTGCAAGAACACAGTAATCAGTTATACAATTAAAGGAAAACAATGGAAAAACTTATTAACTAAAATTGTACACTGACCATTACACTGAAAAAGGTGTACACTCAGCATAATGCCAGGTGCTACTAGAGTACCCGACGCTGGTCTTCCGTGAACACCTGTAGAGGGAGCGCAGTTGCGCGTTGCTGCTAGTCGAATTTAATGCTTGCGCTAACAATTGTATTGGAGGAATGGACATGAATATGCACTCGTGATACAACTCATCATCATCATCATCATATCAGCCGCAAGAGGTCCACTGCTGGGCATAGGCCTCCCCCAAAGAGTGCCACAATGACCGGTCCTGCGCCACCCGCATCCAGCGGACTCTCGCAAACTACAACTAATCAGCAATTACAAATACATACAATGCTTTATTCGTCGAACATAAGTGTACACAACATAATATTGCAGAAGGCGGTAAAATCTTAAAAGGCTTTTATTGACAACAATAAAAATATAAAATTGCTTAACAATTAGAACATATCATAAAATACTACTAATTCTAAACCTAACCTATATAACCTATATAATGAATTCTAAATCAAACTAAAATAAAAGATCCCTGGATCGGCCGGCACCTGGCGGAAATGTGCCCAGTATGCTGGCGGCGTTACCGCGCTGAACCGCCAGCGATATCTGTTGCACCAGGTACGAGCCGGACCTAGGATAGCAGCCACTGTCTCTTAACCGCTTTATATAGGTGGTAAAATTGGTATAGTTTCACTATGTCGTACTCGCAGGTATACGAAAATAGTTTATTAAATTCGACGAGATATAGTCAGCGGTATGTAAGTACATGCATTATCAGTGGCATACTCCAATTTAAATGCAAGACTTGATTTTATGTAATAATAGATGTACCTGTTTCGTAAAGATATCTCGAGTTCAACTTAGTATCTTTTGTGATAACTTTGGACTTATCACTGAATATAGACGAACATAAAGTTGATTAGTACATGTTTATTTAAGAAATTAATGAATGTCGCTTTAATGTCATGTGTACTAACTTCAACGGCTCACTGACCCAAAGTGAGTCTTGGCATCCGGCATGTCTGATTGGACGACATAATCTCTGAATAGACGACTTTTTAGGGTTCCGTACCCGAAGGGTCAAAACAGAACCCTATTGGTGACGCCCAGGCGTCCGTCCGTCCGTCGTCTGTCACACAGGTTTTACAGCCAAACGGTTGTAGGTACAGGCTTCAAATTTACACAGTATAAGCATCTTGTTGGCCCAAAGCCATACAAATAGTCAAAACTTATTTTTAAATGTTTTTAAAGGGGGGGGCCATACAGCTAAAGGGGGGCTCGAAAAAAAAGTTTTATCCTACCCTATCGAGTGGGGTATCGTTGTATAGAGCTCATTGAGTAGATACTTACTATATTTTTAATTTAAAAAAATATTGGAAAACAAAGGAATGAGAAGCTACCAAAGTGAGCTTATTTACGAAATTTTGTTCCGAAGAATTTTTTAACTTCCCAAATACCTATAAACTTAAAATTTCGGTTCGGAACCCTAATTGTGCGAAGTCAGACTCGCACTTGGCCGGTTTTTTTTTTAACCTGACTGTAGGTTTATAGGCCGGACCCAATAAAGCGATAGGAGTGCGCGGTTGGAGAGTGACCCGGGGAAAATCTATGGGAAACCTCCGACGCGACTAACACTGGAATTCTCTGGTTGCACTCCAGTTAGATATGTTGAGCGGCTTCAACCGAATCTGAGGTGTCAGTGCTTTGGAAGGCACGTTAAGCCGTTGATCCCGGCTGCTGTCTATGACGGCAGTCGTTAAGCCAAGTTGGAGGCCTTCGGGCGGCTTGAGAACTTCTAACAGTCAAGTTGCCCACTCACTTGACAATGGGGGGTCGAAGTTGCACCACGTCCGTAGGGAAAGTACCCACCGCTACCCTACACGTGACTCCTGAGTGGTTCTAAAAGTGCAACAAAAACTGGCAACCGTACTGTCTTCTCGAAGATCATGACGATCCTCTCAGGTGAATTTTAACATACTGCGTCCACTTTTTTAGATTAAGCGGACATCACTGTGTTATTTAATTGCTATTGTATTCATTGATTTTATTTGTATTTATCTTTATTGACGATCACAATAGAGATTCTTGTAAATTGACATGTAATTTATAATGTAATCGTATATTGTGAATAAATGAATCTGAATCTGATCTCACCGTTCGAAATAAATGCCATACGATAAATAAATAACTGATTGGACGCCGTCGCTCCACCGATACCACTAAAAAATTACACTGATACTGTCGTATAAAATTTCGAACAGGTGAAAGCGACGTTCCAAAGTGTAGCAAGCAATACTTAGGTACGTCATAGGTCTTGACTTGACTAATTTATGCCTTATTTACTGGCTTTTTCTTAGAAATCTCGGTCTTTCATCACCGCAGTTATAATCCTAAAGAATTACTACTTGTTTGGACGTCATAATCAATTCCCCGAAGCGTTTGCGTCTACAAATAGTTTTGGATCTTATGTGTGGGGTTATAAGGCTGTAAATCGTATAGATAGTTTTGGAGTTGGCCGTACAATACTTGAAGGTTTTCTAGGCTGGGATTGCAGCGAGCATTAAATGCACGATTTATCTTCCTCGTTATTGTTTCTCAATAACAGTTTTCTTTTAAAAGATAAGCATTAAAAGCACTTGTTAACGATAAGGATACGTATAAAATAAGTAGGTATTCGCAATTTAACTTTAACTAAATCGTGTTACTGAGGTAAATTAAATGGCAGCAATTAGCAATATTTGAATAGTTTTTACGGAAACGAAAATTTCGCGTTGGCACTAGTTTTTACGAAAGCGACTGCCACGTGGCCTTCCAACCAAAGAGGGGGAAACCTTATTGGTACTAGGCTTGTCAAGGACTGGGCAACTTGACTGTTAGAAGTTCTCAAGCCAATCGAAGGTCTCTTCTCTTAACATCTGCTATCTTAAACATCAGCCGGGATTAACAGCTTAACGTGCTTTCCAAGGCACGGGAGCGCTCAATTAGTAACATCCAAGAGTTGACCACGGCTGACGTTGCTTAACCTCGCATACCGCACGCGGTACGCGGGCGCCGCTGGGCCACAAACGCTCCATCAGTCACTTGGGACATAATGGATATTTGCATCACTGCATGCATGATGTGACATGAAACCTTGATAACGCAAGATACAAATCTACGATATGATGAACAACCTCTACTGAGTCTACAGTAATAACACGATTCAGACAGTAAATAATAATTAAATCCGAACACTGCCGCACTTAAGGGGAGATCTTTCCATTGCCAATGTCATGCTCTTAACAGGCGTGAGTTTGCAATTAACCATCCCGCTCTCTACGAAAGCTAAGCGCGTAGTTAGGTATTTGTCTTTAAGCCAATCATTTTATCAAAGCAAACCATATGAATTTGTCTATTACTATTTAGTGTCTTTAATTGAGTCCAAAAATAAATGTAAAATATCAGCCATAATTGTATATAGCCATAATATTGGAAAAACATTCCAAAAAGAGGCAACTTTACGTTTTTTTTCTATCGAGTGAAATTCATCAGGTCTTGTAACTGAATACCATTTTGACTAGACAAGATCCTTATATAACACATATATTTTTTTTAGAATTTACGAGATCATATTCTATGTCTCAGATGATGGTTTTAAAAAACTCAAAAGTGGAAGAACCCAGCCTTAGCAGAGACTCAAAACTAAAAGATAACAAGTATATAGACTTCATAGGTAGACTCGTCGTTTCTGCATGATAACGGCAACTTACGTAACAAAGTCGCATCGGAACATAAGGCTTCAGTGACTCGCTTAAGGCGATATATCGATTGAAAGAGACACCCTTTGTTTTTCGCTCACGACAAAACGGGATGCAACCCTCTCCGAGAATGGCTTTTTAGACAAATCTCGTTAAATATCTGACTGTGTGCAGGTTTATTAAATTTCCTCTTGTCAGTACCTAGATGAGGTAAAATACCATCATATTAACTTAATCGTGTCTTTTAATAATGCGTTGTTTTAGTAGGCTGAGGAAAAAAAGGAAAATATAGACTCGACTTTGGATTTATTTTCTATCGAGAAAATTTTAAGCAATCATGTTTTGCTATTGTCAGTACCACAATCATATAGTCAAGAATCATATATCTGAAAATCAGCCCCTAATGGTTGCTAGTCTGGGCGGGACTGCGTTTCAAAGTCTCCAAATTTCTCAGTGTAGCGCCTTAACGTCATTGTTGTCTAATGACCCCATTTGATCTCGTAATACTTCCGGAACTAGGTAAATCTGGAGATCACCGGTACTAGACATGAGTAGTGACAGTTACTAGACATGAACTACTTTACCACGTGTCAGTCTTTCATTCACTAGTTCAGTTAGGAATGTTAGGATTCATATACTTCAATACTTCAGTCAGATCAGTTCATGAATCATATCGTTTACCCACTCATTCGTTGCCGGAGTGATATTAGACGCCATGATTATTGAATGAATGACTGATATCATTACCCAATCTACTTATATCGTAGATGGATCTGTTGAGCTACTAAATGAGTGATATACTTCTCAGTGAGGGAATGAAGTACGACCCCGTGACGCCTAATGACGATAGCAGTGTTCATCATCATCATCATGTCAGCCGATTCAGCCGAAGGACATCCACTGCTGCACATAGACCTTCCATAAAGTGCCACAATGACCGGTCCTGCGCCACCCGCATCCAGCGGACTTCCGCGACCTTTACCAGGTCATCGGTTTTTTTATACAACAACGGTGGCAAACAAGCGTACGGTCCACCTGATGGTATGTGGACACCGCAGCCTATAGACGCCCGCAATTCCATAGCGACTAGCGACCGACCCACTGATTTGATCAGTTCACTTTGGTAGAGTTGCATCAAAGGAATTCAACAATACGGTTAAAATTACTATAATAATATTTTGATAGAAAATCAGCAAGAAATATGTAATTATATACACTCGAGGTCAAAAACTCCGGGTCGCCCTAGATTAAATAGCCTCAAAAGATTTTTTTAAATATTTTACACTAGTTTTATTCTTCGTATTGCCCAACTATACTAGCAGTTTCTGGGACCCTATCATAATAAAAATATCAATGGCCAAAAATTACGATTTTTGCGATATCTCGCTCGCGCCGCGCTACCGTTGTTTTTTCCATGGGTTTTTACGAGTCCGATTTAAACTTAAAAACTTCATTTTTTTACTGTTATTTATGCAGTTTAGATGTAAAATTAAATAAAGATCCTGACATGATCAAAAAAACTTACAACCTTGCAGTATTTTAGGAAATATGACGGTATTTTACCGACCCCTATTCTTTGCTCGCGGGTATAATCATTTCAATGTAACCAAGACATTTTCTAGTAACATGAAAGCACATGTCAACACTCGATAGCCTCGATCTTAGGGCCCTAGAAACGGATTTCCTGATTAGGATCGCTAGAAAGAACGGATTTCCTGTCTTCTCGTCTTACGACGGTCTAGCAATAAATTGTCTTTATGATCTACAAAAGCATTGGTGATCGGTAAAACATGCGACAATAGTACATTACTTACCAAGGGCGATAAAACAAAGAATGTCTCAGATCGCAGGTATTTTACGCCCGAGCCGAAGGCAAGGGCGATAAATATGCGATCTGAGGCTTTCTTTATTATCGCCCGAGGTAAGTACAAAATTTTATGTCACCCCCAGGCCAGGAAGTGGGTTTTTTCGCGCGTGGAGCGTGCGATAATGGCCACTTTATGGCCAGGTGTGACATAAAAATATTTTTGGTTGGAAGTGTATTTGTGTTAATATTCAAAGGCACATGAAAAAACCCTAAAAACCTATAACTGCTTATTGGAACAGCTAAAATACGCAATTAGTACTCAGGTATTTAGCTCAGCAAATAAGTATTTTTTGATGCGTAATCAGTATTTTTTGATAAGCGATAAAATCCATTTCCTTGTAAACAAGTTCATTATAGTATATAAGAGTTTATTGATGGTAATAAATGTATTCCTAGTTCATTAGTAATAGTAGATTGTGTCACAAGGGAGCAAAATGACATATTTACGGCGTGGGCGTAACTTGAATCATGAACGAAGAGAAGGATTATATAATAGAATCCTGAGCGTAGCGAGGGATTCTAAAATAGAATCCTGAGCGTAGTGAGGGATTCAAGAATTAACGCCCAAGGTGGAAATAATTTTGCTTCCATGTGACACATACTGCTTTTCACATCACCTATTGAGGATAATGAAAGATCTAAAATAACAATGGTTGTGCATTTATTTTATCAAAATCGATACTAATAACTTATTACTCGTTACAGAAAAGTGCCACTTTGATCCCTCCTAGCAGGGAAGAAAAGTGCCATTTTGATCCCTCCTAGCAGGGAAGAAAAAGCCCTTATCCGAATAGGTGATGTGAAAATGTAATATTCATAGTTAAAACATAGGCTTAAAACGATCGCACACTAGCTTAGTTTGTCATGTATGGCTTCATCAGTTGTATTTGGCAAACATTTCTGGTTGAATACGTTGTTATTGCTTCGTATCCGGTTTTGGGCCTTTTTGTTCCGTTATTTGATGACTGTTTGGAATTCCCCATTGCACGTATTGTCGCAGATTCGATAATGGGCAATCAAGGGATTAGGGTGCACCTCTGAAGTCTTAGGGCTTGCAAACGGGTCCACTATTAGCGCCACTTGTGAATGAGAAATTTAGGAACTTTGAAACGCTGTTCTGCCCAGACGAGGAAGCAATAAATGATTTTCAGATATATGATTCTTGACTATATAATTGTGGTACTGACAATAGCCGAAACATAATTGCTTAAAATTTTCTTGATAGAAAAGAAATCCAAAGTTGAGTCTATATTTTCCTATTTTTTACTGCTTACTAAAACAACGCATTATTAAAAGACACGATTAAGTTAATATGATGGTATTTTACCTCATCTATACTCTGACTCTGACAAATGTAATAAACCTGCACACAGTCAGATATTTATCGAGATTTGTCTAAAAAACCCATTCCCGGAGAGTGTTGCATCCCGTTTTGTCGTGAACGAAAAACATACGCGCGTCTCTTTCAATCAATTTATCGCCTTAACGATAGATATTCAATAAGGGGGAATGCTATGTACTATATTTTGTACTTATGTATATTTTGAAAAATCTGACTAGTTTTTACGTTGCTAGATCCAAAATAAACGGCCGTTTTAAACTTATAATAGGATTCATTTAGCCGTCATCTCTCAAGCCCGGGTATCTCCTGTCACATAACAAAACAATGCCATTGTATATTTTTATCGCTAGAATATTAGCTGGAAAGTTGGAAAACCTTTTCCTACGACAAATCATGCACTTATTAACACGACTAATCAACCAAAAGGGGCGCAGCTGTTTCTACGATTGAAAGGCAGATAGGCCACTTAAATACGTATTACGATTCCATTTATAGGGCATCTGCGTCCCACTCCATATGTATATTAGTAATACTAAACTATGACTGAGATAAAATGTTATCTCTTTCGCACTCAAAGCCAAGTTTACTGAGGTTCAGTATGTACATCTAGTGCAATAGTTACTTTTATCTCGCGAGCGCAAGTGAGCCATGGTTGTGTGTGGAGCTAAACATGCACATGTCATGTGCGTCAGCGTAGAAGCTGGTTTACGTTGTCTATGTGTTCACAACAACAACTAACCGTGAGATAAAAGTGCAATTTTTTTTCGCCCGCTAATAAATTGGCCGTCTAAATTGCATTGATATACTTACTATGTTTTCCGAATTTGCGTCAACATGACGTCTACTATACATATAATATTAGCGTGCGTACCTACGCAAGGTACTACAGCTAATATGTCGTTATCGGGCTGGATTCGGCCGTGGGCTAATAAAATTTATCGCGCGATAACGTTTACTGACCGGACGCTTTACCGCTGTTACATAAGTGGCACTACATACTCACGCCTGTGTTCCTAGAAGGGGTGGGCAGTGGGCAGAACACATGACATGAAATTAATTTCAGTGTCACTTTTAGCTGTTGAGCTTCTTGCCGGAATCCTATTGTTCCCTGTGAGTTGTCTACCTTTAGGTCTTCAGTTGGTGATAGGCCAGCACAATGTGCGTTGCCCATGGCCCGCCCACACTCCATCGTGACATGGTACACATCATCCGCAACTTACAGCATCCAACCCTATATGGACCATAGCTATTTAAAATTTTCGAAGTCTCAGAACGACTAAGTAGCTACTTGAAATTGGACATATAAGGAAAACCGTATTTTCGTGCACATACAATACAAAATGAAAACATACAATCTCTTTTCATTTGAAGTTTGACCAACTTTGTTTAGCATTTGTGGGGATTGCACAAAATATCCCTATTGTTACATACTCGTAAACAAAATAGCTTTTGCGTAGGTATGTATATTTTTATAACAGCCCCTAGCAGAGCGAAAAGACTCGCTTCCGGCTCGTTTCATAAAACCACACTCGTGTTTTAATGCCTAATTATGTATGTACAGATGCATACACTATTTTATCGACATCCATATATTAAATCCTCTCTCAAATTAGTATTTTGACATGAAAAATTCAATATATTCTTATTGTCATTGTTATATTTTTTTTTTTGTGGACAATCTTACACAAATCAACCTAGTCCCAAACTAAGCAAAGCTTGTACTATGGGTACTAAGCGACGATATACATACTTATATAGATAAATAGATACTTAAATACATAGAAAACATCCAAGACCCAAGAACAAATATTCGTGCTCATCACACAAATAAATGCCCCGGCCGGGAATCGAACCCGGGACCTCCAGCTTCGTAGGCAGGGTCACTACCAACTAAGCTAAAGCGGTCGTCTTAAATTGTAACTTAATTTTTCTCATGAAAAATGTAGCATATGCTTGTATAGTCAGACTTTAATACGAGTAAATTGTAAATTGACATGTAAAAGTGCCCTTGTGGCCTATTTGCAGAATAAATGTTTGAATTTTGAATTTGTGTTTCACGTGGGCGCGTTGAGCCGACGACGTGCGCGTGCGCAATGATTGGCGAGACAGCCCGACCCGCAGCACCCGGCGGCGGCGTGCGCGGCTGTGCTGTAATGGGCGGAGATGGCCGTAACGGTTCAAATTATGATGCTGTAATGGCCATTCATGTTCCGTGCGAGCGGCCGGGGTACGCGGGCTACGGTATATCGTGAAGCACATTAAAGAGAATTTAATAAACACCGTTGACATTACATAACGACCGATCGCCAATCTGGTCGCACTTTTGAAATATGCAACCGCCGTTCTGAAATGCCGAGGCCGGTGGCATTTTAAATTATAGCTTCTTAAACTTTACCGCTACCTTTCCGTTTTGATTGACAACAAGTTGATAAATAATAGTTACTTTGACAACATGATTCTACTTTTTGACATGACATGCCAACCATATTTTAGTGAAAAGTGGTGATGGCAATCGCTTTCATAAAATAATACCTACGGTAATAGAGTATTCAAGAGCAAGTTTGGCGTAGTAAGTGGTAGTAAGCGGTCACAGCCTATGGACGCTTGCAAGTTGGAAGTCCAGGGGTGTCACATACGCATTGTCAACCATTCAAAATGTGTACGCTCCTAATCCCGACATATCTTGTTTTCCCTCTGAATTGGAAGGTCAGTTGGCATTAAAACTAGTGCCTACGCCAAATTTTGAGAAGGTCTCCTTTAGGGTACAACCGTTTTCCCTAGGTCTAGTCTCTGTTAATACAGGTAAACACATTGAGTTTTGACATTCAATTCCTTATCAGTATGTGATAGACTAACAGTTTAATTAACTCCGTATTACATAAGTCGAACATAAGCGTCAGCTTGCACACATTAAAGGCGGCCATGACATTGCGGCTCGTTCCACTGACCTTACCATAGTATACCTACACACGAGGTGTTATTCTAGTAGCCTGCACATCGCTTCACCTACGCGAACCAATGCGTCAGACCTCTGTAGCTCTAGTATAAGTTTTTTCGAAGCATTAACTAATTCGAACGCGTTTTCGTTTTGTCTCAAAATTTATGAAAACGCTCTCACCGAGTTTGAAATACGCGCGTTCATCGCTTAGCAACAAATGTTATACTCGCTGTTTTAGTTTCCACTAGTGACCACCAGAGGCGTTGTTCACGTTTTCATGCCTCTTTCATACATTTTGAGACAAAACGCAAACGCGTTCGAATTAGTTAATGTTTCGAAAAAACTTATACTAGAGCTACTGTACCTCAGTATAAGTTCGAAACAAAACACAAACGAACACAGTATCAGTCGTTTTTATGGTCTGTGGTTTAGTCTTAATTTATATGGCATAAATAGTTACCACCTAAGATCACCAGAGGCGCTGCGCGCGTTGCCTTACAAAATGAGACTAAACGCAAACGCGTTCATGTTTTGTTTCGAAAAAAACTTAAATTAGAGGTACTGTATTGGTAACTTGCTTTAATACAAGTCCCGGCGTCAAGATATAATAGTTGCGAACGGTGAGAACAATTTGTGAATAACATCGGTGTTTGCTAATCTATTCTGTGCATACAAATGTGGACACAAAACAAAACAGCTTTTTATAGCCACAGTAATTTTAGAGCTGGGTTTGTTATTCATAATCGATATCATTTAGTTTTTTCCTTACTTCAGCTTCGGTTGAAGCTGTTTTACCATCACTGGAGCGCAAACTCGTAGAGTATTCCAGTGTTTAAACCGCCCGCGTGGTCGTGTCGGAGGTTCCCCCTGGATTTTCCCCAGGCCACTCTCCAACCGCGCACTCCTATCGCTTTATTGGGGCCGGTCTATAAAGCCACAGTCAGGTAAAAAAAAAGTTTATTCCATTTTCTTATGGTGCACTGGTTGTACCTAAAGCGGATTTTTATACCAAATACATATATAATGACTCAAGTTCAAGTTCAAGTTCAATTATTTATTTGCTTTTGACACAATTAGATGCATGCAAATACAATATAAGTCAATAATAAAAAATCAATATACAAAATAACAATAAAAGTCAATAATTAAATTCAATTCATAATACAATATAAATAATTACAATAGTTTGTTTAAAATTTAAAACATTAGCACAAAATTATACCTAAACTTAAATAATGCTATGTCAATCAAAATAGTTTGCATAATATTCGTCAATAGAATAGAATGGTCTATTTAAAAAATAATCTTTCAAATTTTTGTCAAATAATTTTATATCGTCACAGTCCTTTAAATCTTTGGTCAACTTATTATACACTCTTATTGCATTATTACCTAAACTATTGTTAAAATGTGCATAACTGGAGGCGTTTAATGTTAATTTGTCATTATTCCTTAAGTTATAGTTCTGGCTTTGCCCGACCGTACAATATAAATTCTTATTACGATGGATATAGAGACATATTCGATAGAGATATAATGAGACTACGGTCAAAATTTTATTTTCAATAAACATATGTCTATGTGTGACAGGTATTCTGGAGCAACCTTCTATAATTCTAAGAGCTTTTTTTTGTTTTAATAATATAGAATTTATATTGACTCCGTTTCCCCAGACCTCTATACAGTATCGGATAATGCTCTCGAAATAAGAAAAGTATACATTTTTTAATATTTCCTTATCCGAGCTATTTGACAGACTGTGACAGCGAGCGTTGGCATGCGAGTTTCAAGTTTCGCTTCGGTAAAACTAGCAGCAGCGAACACTGTGAGGATGTGCCATTTAAGCTTAAGCCACACAGCGAGCGGGCGGGCGGTAGCGGCGCGGGAGCGGGCGGTAGCGGCGCGGGAGCGGGCCGTAGCGGGCGGGACCCGCGCGGGAGCGTGTCACCGCGTGTACCGCCCGCTCCCGCGCCGCTACCGCCAACCCGCTCTCTGTGTGGCTTAAGCTTTAGGTTTGTAAAGATGTTGATAATTTCTTGACTGCACCTATAAGCATAAATACTATAACAGATAAACGCCCAACTAATAAATTACCGGATTTGTAACTTAATATGTTTTATTTGAGATGAGAGAAGCAAATATTGCATATTCATGGGATAACCTGAGTTATTCGTTGCTAAGGATTCGCCTCGTAATAATAATCGAAATAAGGAAAACCCGATTTTCCTGTTCGCTTAGTACCTGTAACTTGCAAAATACCATGTTTTGGTTCTGATTTTGAAGTACAAATAACGGTATATATGTACTTAATCGTGGCGATGAAGTATACAAATGCCATGTTATCCCTTAAAGAAATCTTTTGTAACTCAAGCACAAATAAAATGGGTACACTTACACACCGATTTTTTTGCTCTTAAGTGTAATACACACTTTATTTATAAAGTTTGTAAACATGTTTAATAAACATGTTTCTGGTAGGTAGGAAGGAAACCAGAGCTCCCAAGGATTCGCTGTGTGGAAAGTGTCTGCATATGTCTGTAGCTATCAACACAACACAGGAGCTCAGCATCACGCAGCGTTTGTCGGCCGTAGTACAGTCGCGCATACTGCAGTACTTTGGACATGTCTCTAGGCGGGATAGCGACTCCATAGAGCGGCTGGTCGTACAGGGAAAAGTGGAAGGAATCAGATCGTGCGGCAGGTCACCTATGCGCTGGACTGACCAAGTGAAATCTGCTATAGGAAATCGCGTATCTGACTGCGCCAGACAGTCTGCCAACAGGGAGAGGTGGCGGGAGATCGCGCGGAGAGCTGTATCCGCCCCTACCACCAACGTGAATGCCTCGATGTGACCACGACCGCTCTGTCAAGAGCGTAACGACGGAGAAGAGAGATCAACACAACGAATCCTCAAGCCAAGAAAAGGTAGGAAACGTGCTTGTGAGTCTTCTGGAGTCGCAAGCGTCCACAGGCTACGGCTTCTGCTTACTATCGGGCGGACTGTATGTTTATTTTCCACCATCGCTAATATAAAACGTAACCACGTGGCCGGCGTTTTAGTATCGATGAAAATTTATAGTAAAGTTGAGATCTTTTATCCTAGCTGAAATTTTATTTTAAAACTGCTATAGCCTAGGAAATAAAGTCGCTGTTCGTACGGATCGCTTTGACACAACTCGGCAAACTCAAATAATGTCAAGTACACCAGAGCAGAGTAATTCCTATGAAAATGCGTGGAACCGATCGAGATAACGATCACGTGTGCCGGCACAGGTCCGACCCACCTTACGTAAACACGCTACCATTCGCCATGCCTGCCATATATAATGGCTGTTTGTGACCTTATAAATCTAATAAACTTTAAATTACTAGTACAAGAGTACGAATACGAATCCTGTTCCTTCTGCGGCTTCGACTAACGAAGTCGGGATGGCCGAGTTTAAGTTTTGAACTCGGCCATCCCACATCTTAAAGATAAAAATTTAAACGCTGAAAAAACGGAATGACAAAGTATGGGGAAAAAGCACGTGCTAGGTAGGTAATATGGCAGATTATATTAACAGATAACAGCTGCTGTCTATATGATAGCAGTCATTAAGCCTTCGGGCGGCTTAAGAACTTATAACAGTCAAGTTTCCCGCACACTTGAAAAAGCTTTACTTAATCCCAAAAAGTCCCCTCGGGTTGGAAGTTCAGTCTAGTATAAGTTTTTTCGAAACATTAACTAATTCGAACGCGTTTGCGTTTTGTCTCAAAATGTATGAAAACGCTCTCACCGAGTTTGAAATACGCGGGTTCATCGGTAAGCAACAAAACTCGCTGTTTTAGTTTCCACTAGTGACCACCAGAGGCGCTGTTCACGTTTTCATACCACTTTCATACATTTTAAGGCAAAACGCAAACGCGTTCGAATTAGTTAATGTTTCAAAAAAACTTATACTAGAGCTACAGCTGGCAGTCGCTTCCGTAAAAACTAGTGCCTACGCCAAATCTTGGGATTAGGTAGCGGATCCGGGGCATCCTTCAGAATGCAACTGTACTGGGATAACGCTAGGAGAATGATGATTAACAGATAACATTTTTTTCTGTAGGTACGTAATTACTATGGTTTACTCCCTGTTACGAGCTACAGCGAAACACCTAAACCCTGTAGCTCTAGTATAAGTTTTTTCGAAACATTAACTAATTCGAACGCGTTTGCGTTTTGTCTCAAAATGTATGAAAGTGGTATGAAAACGTGAACAGCGCCTCTGGCACTAGTGGAAACTAAAACAGCGAGTATAACATTTGTTGCTAACCGATGAACGCGCGTATTTCAAACTCGGTGAGAGCGTTCATACATTTTGAGACAAAACGCAAACGCGTTCGAATTAAATTATTTTCGAAAAAACTTATACTAGAGCTTCTTAGCTACCGCCATTTTATGCCGATTCCTGCGGGCTATGTAACTATACAACATAATACAGTACAATACATGATTTTTATCCGCATAGCAACTGCTTGCTACAAGGAAACACTGAATATATCATCTCATTTATAACAAGTCGTGCGTCTAGGTTTTCCAGAGGCGATCGGCGAGTAGCCGAGTGTTTACGAGTTCGAGTTCCTATTGTCGGTTATTGCTTGTGTCCGGAATGAATTGTCCATAGCAAAGACGGGCTGTTTGTTGGTGTGGAATTCCGATCATAATTCGTAGTGAGACATACATACTCGTGCCTGTATTCCCTTTAAGGGAAGACATATGAAATTGAACGGTCAGCGTTATTTCTAGCATTGAAGTCTGGTCATTCTGGATGGAGGAAATGTGAATATACGTAGCGAGTGAGACATTAGATTTGTTGATAGACTCGGGGTAGGAAAAAATGTGGTAAATCTGAGATATAAATTTGAATAGAATATATAATCTTTTCAAAAAGAACATGGCTATGGGCGCTCGAATATTGGCAATTACTCAGTCGTAATCGGTTTCGATCATACAATAGGTAATTAAATGGCATCTCTTTTATGTTAAATTTACTTACATCTATCGATACTAATAATAACGTGTGTAAAATAAACAAATTAGATGGGTTATACGAGTACCTATCAAGACAGGAACGAGAACTCAAATTCTGAATAAGAATAAATGTACTTATTCGACAAAATCATGACCACTAGATAGTATTTGAATTAACAAATGACTTACTGAGATAACAAAGCTTGCGTGTAGTACCTAAGTTGTTTATTCCTCTATAGAACTCACAAGAAAACACTCCGGGAAATAGTCGAGTCTTTACCAGATCCATCCGAGTAACCCTTCTTACTAGAGATATACTAATACTAGATGATTGATATCCCAGCGCATACTTTTATATCAAACTACTCCGTCCAACAAGCGATTTTATGCTCCGAGCTACAAGGTTCAAAATTCTAGGTACAACAGTTTTGAGAAATATCGGTGAGGAAGAATTTCAACTAAGGCGACTTCCTGATTTGTCGGTGCGGAGGCAGTAAGATATGAGAAAAGTGTCAAATGTCAGTGTCAGCTGTCAGTCGACTCGGTACCATTTTTTACTGCGCCCCTACATTTAAATGAGTGCTTCCTGACTGGCACGGGATGCGCGGTAGCGGGACGATGCGAAGGCGGTACTGCTCCGCTTCTGCGCATGATATTATAGCCCCAAACGCACTAACAGCGGTAGCGGGGCGGGGCTTCGCGGTGCGGAGGCGGTACCGGTTGTAGTATTCGAACTAATATGAAAGGGTCCGCACAGAAAACCGGCCGGGAAAAAAGCGTTCTGTGCGGACCCTTTCATATTAGTTCGAACATTACAACCGGTACCGCCTCCGTACCGCGACGCCCCGCCCCGCTACCGCTGTCAGTGCGTTTCGGGCTTACTACTGCACAAACGTAATACTGACAGTATTTTGTCAAGTGACGACTATGCGACGTCAGTAAGTTTACGTCAAAGAAGAAAATGTCACATATCGATCCCGCCCCGCCAAGTCAGGAAGTCGCCTAAGTATAATTCAACGTGTAACATTCGACATTGATATTAATGTTGATTTACTTGCTCGCTCGCCATGCCTTGCTGGAAGCATTTTCAAAAGAACTGTGCTAGTGAGTAAGCAAGCCATTGAATTTCATTCGTATAAAATTATCTCGCTATTTTATACAATTTTACACTTTTAAATAATCAAATTATTTATTGATTCGTTTTAATTTACGTGGAATTTACCACCAAATCATTTGATGCAGATAACAAATATTAAAAAATAAAATAACCGCTAGGCTACTCCAAACACTACGTGTCAGTCAACGCCGCGTATTTTTGCCTTTCATTCGAGCCGCTACCTACCACTAGCGACCTCTGATACCTAAAAAGAATAATAAAGATAGTAATAACAGGATGCTGCCGTATTTTACCGTTCAATTTTGCTTATCTGTAGGTATTCAAGCCAATAATAACTTTAGCAAATGCACTTTAAAGGTCTCCTTATCTTTATTTTTACATAATTGTCGCGTTGTAGATTAAAAGTTACGCATTAAAGTCACTAAGCCGGATTTGACCTCAGAATATTTAACGTCCCAGTTTTCGACACCTTAGTGCCCAATAGTTGACTCCTATTAATCACCTCTGTCATCATGACAAGATTTAAAGTGACATGTATTGGGTCAGTGTAGAGTGCAGGGACTTTTACCTTACTTGGTGGTTTACCACAGAATGTTAGTAGTAATTGCGTACAGAAGTTGCACTGTCTAACAAAACGGATGTTTGACGTGCTCGTCCGTCTAGGGTTGTCACGCTTGCGTCATTATAGTATTTAATAGTATCAGTAGCGTCCGCTGCACGGCTATGAATGTCATTCTCCGAAATCTGATGTATTGTCAGCTTGAACTGGTGCACTGAGTTTAGCCGAAACCTCAAGTCGGAATATGTCTGGTCACGATCCTCAGTTGTGAGAGAAACACTAATAGGGATGTTGACACCAAATAAGAAAATCAATGAATCCGAAGTTTCTCGAAAAAGGATCAAATTCTCAATGTAATAGCGAAAAAAGTGATTCAAAAGAATAAATAATTACATAATTATAAGTCTTCAAAGTTTTAGGAGGGGGCATTTTCTGTTCCTGTTCCGCAAAACGCATCTCTCTATTGAACGATCGTCATTTACTATGGCGCTCGAGGTCAGTGACGTCACTGATCTGTAGCGCTTTCTCTCTCAAACTAAAGACATTCTAACGGTTGTAGTTTCGTTATTTTTTGAGATATTTGAATAGGATTTTCACTGTTTGGCATAGTTTTATGTATTCTTTCGTATGGAGTAATAATAATTTTTGAGTCAACGTCCCTATTGTCTATGTCTACCTGTTTACTATGGACCTATAAGCATAACGTTATAAACACTATACATCAAACAGTATTAAGCGCAAAAGAAAAACAATACTATTACGCTATTTACGCATTAAAGTTCCGCTTGAGCGTTCACATACAACAAGTGCGTTTAGTGGATCATAACATAAGTGAATTATGTGTATGGCATTTATAAACATGTGTAGGTAATGTTGGCACTTATATTATTAAGGGAGTAAGGCTCAAAGTTGAGTATAGTTATTTTAGGATTCACGTCCACGTTGCACGGTACACGTTAATAGTTTTTCACACCACCTGCTCGTCAATGCCCAATTATATATCATGCAAACCTTACCGAAAGCAAATCATTATAACCCTTGGCTTAAGCCGGGTAGTAATATCATACTGAATCTCATTATAACCCGCCGGGTAATAATGTGATTTCACTTTTCATAGTTCTTATAGTTCTGTCATTAAAGTCTAATGTCGTGAAGTCCACTAAGCGGCGAGGACGCGGCACACCACCTCCGTGTTTTGTTTGGAACGTCGTGTTCGAAACAAAAGACTGTGTCGTCGGCCGCCGCCTGTAGCGCGTCAAACGCGTGGTTTTAGTACAATATTTGTAGAATTACATTTTGGAGTTTTCATTATTCTCATATTTTATTACATTTTTAAATAAAATCACTACGTAATATCCGTGCCTCGCACGTAGCTAGGGCTGGCCTTCCTCCCTTCGCAGCAGTTGCAGCAATGTAAATAAATACATACTTACATATTTGTGGACAGACTTACACAAATCTACCTAGTCCCAAACTAATCAAAGCTTGTACTATGGGTACTAGTCGACGATATACATATACCTATAAAGATAAATATATACTTAAAATACATAGAAAACATCTAAGATTCAGGAACAAAATACTTGTGCTCACCACACAAATGAATGCAAGCAGTCGTCGATGTACTAGGTATTAAATACCAAAAACAAGATCCGCGTGGGTTACAAGACGCTTAATTATAAAAAAAAAAAAAAAAAAAAAATAGATACTAAAATTTGCTGCGATTGACTGATTTAATTCTGTTTTAGTAGCCTTGGTTTTTTTATTGCCTCGCAAGAGGTGAGAAAAGTAGAGTATACTCCTCGGGGATAAAGCTGTTTTTGTCTTGGGAGCGCTTAAATCCCTCACTACACTCAGGACTCAGTCTTAATTCCCTCGCTTCGCTCAGGAATTAAGTCATTACTCCCTCGCTCCGCTCGGGAGTAAAATTTGCAGTCCTTCGTTACGTTCGGGATTCAATATCGCACCCGTGACATAAAACAGTGTTTTATCCCCTTGGTGTATAATCTACTATTATAGTTCTGTTATTTGTACGTTCTGAAATGCATGCTGGAATGTTTTGAAATGATGTCTTGATTAGAAGGCGTAGGTATTTTGTTTGCGTTTAGCACGTAAAGTCTCCAATACTTGAGTGCGGAAAAAATACTAATTTAATAATTTAAACTTGCACGTTTATCACGCAATATGGGACTTGATTGCATAAAATTAAAATTTAATACACCTTTTTGAATTTTTATTAACCCTGAAATTGGCAATGTGCACATATTTTAGTCATGTGCATTTTTTCAAGAACGTTTTTTTTTTGCTTTATAGAGCGCAACCGCGGTCTTAAACGCACGTTTTTTATTTTATTTATTTAAAAATCTAGTAATGCAATAGTGAGCTTTAAGATGCTACCACGCGCCCGTGAAAGAGACATGTTTAAAAATTCCGCGCGCGAGAGAACGAGATTTTGTAAAGAATATCCTTTTTCGATAATATCTTTATTTTACTAAACGGTTAAAACTCACGTATTAATTGTCACTTCGGGCGACATGTTTCGAACTCTTCGGGAGTTCTTCCTCAGGATGATTGCGTCTGCGACCCGCGCCGATTGCACACTGTCGAACTACCCGCCACCCGCCGCAAGGCACAGATAATATCGCTCATTCGGTTAAATAGGATAGGAGTAAGGCGTCAATCATTAGGTAATTTACCTTATGTCGATGTCGTTAAATACATAGTTGATCGTTGAATTTCGAAATTTGAGCGTAAACTAGATAAAGCAGGTTATTGAAGTAGGATATAAATTGATAGATGATTACACTGTAGTAAACTGGTCTGATTGGATAAGTGGCACTACCAGCTAGACATTCCGACTGCCCTTCACACCTAGACTGCACTAGATTGCATTATAAGGTGCGCTGACTGTTAAGAGGCTTTATGCGTTTAAAAATGTTTTGATCTCAGATTATAACAAAAATGTTACTAGTACATTACTTAACAAGGGTGGTAAAACAAAGAATGTCTCAGATCGCAGGTATTTGATGCCCGAGCCGAAGGCAAGGGCGATAAATATGCGATCTGAGGCTTTCTTTATTACCGCCGGTGTTAAGTACAAAATTTTATTTCACCCCCTGACCAGGAAGTGGGATTTCCCGCGTGCGGAGCGTGCGGTAATTGCCGCTTTTTGGCCAGGTGTGACATAAAATATATTATACATTTTAAGGCGATATATTGATTGAAAGAGACGCGCGTATGTTTTTCGTTCACGACAATCGGGATGGACACTCTCCGGGAATGGCTTTTTTAGACAAATCTCGATAAATATCTGAGTGTGTGCAGATTTATTAAATTTCCTCTTGTCAGTACCTAGATGAGGTAAAATACCATCATATTAACTTAATCGTGTCTTTTAATAATGCAAAAAAAGCGTTTAAAAATGTAGAAAAGGAAAATATAGACTCATGTTTCGGCTATTGTCAGTAACACAATCATATAGTCAAGAATTATATATCTGAAAATCAGTCCCTATTGTTTCCTCATCTGGGCAGAACAGCGTTTCAAAGTTTCTAAATTTCTCAGTGTAGCGGTCCTAGATAGTGCCTATATTTCCAATAGGTACACTGATAAAAGGATAATGATGGTTTTTAGTAAAGCTTCAGAAACTTTAGATATTACATTATTGGTAACTTGGCTTTTTTTTTGCTTATGTTGTGTGTAGTAGAATTTAAGCGGGAAAAACCTTTTTAAGCTTTAGATTGTCGATTTGGAGTGATGTTTGAAACGATATTTTTTAATGAAAAATCTAAAAATTACATGTAAAAACCTATGATATTAGGGTGCACTAAATATCTAGTTACGCACAGAAAATGTCAAGGTACATGTTAATTCACTTAGAAAAAAGCCTAAAATAAATATAGCGTTCGTAACTGACAAGGGACCCTTATAATATGAACTTTATAAATTTTATAATCCATCTTTTGTTTTGATAATCTTGTTTTGACCTACTTACAAGTGTCTTTCTTGCATTATGAAATATGCAAGGAAATGTCAAGGTTGGCTTGGCAGCAAAATCAGTAGTGTCAGTACCACAGGACAAATATTTCTATTTTTTTTTTATTTAGCCTTCTGTAATATTACATTATTGTCTACAATAATAATGTAGAGTATTTCTATAGAGATCCTAATACGCGTGCCAGCAAGAGGGATGAAAAAGCTCTTCATCATCCTCCTAGCGTCATCCCAGTACAGTTGCATCCTGAAGGATGCCTGGAGTCCGCTACCTAATCCCAAGATTTGGCGTAGGCACTAGTTTTTACGAAAGCGACTGCCATCTGACCTTTCAACCCCGAGGGGAAACTAGACCTTATTGGGATTGGGCTTTGTCAAGTGAGTGGGCAACTTGACTGTTAGAAGTTCTCAAGCCGCCCGAAGGCCTCCAACTTGGCTTAACGACTGCTGCCATAGACAGCAACCGGGATCAACGCCTTGACGTGCCTTCCAAAGCACGGGAGCGCTCAGTTAGTAACCACTCAAAGCGGTCACCCATCCAAGTCCTGACCGCTGCCCACGTTCCACGTTCTTAACCTTAGATGAAAACGCTCTTATGCATATAAATTGAGAACATGCTTTAAACGGCTTATGGTTTACTATAAATAACCTCCTTAGCTTGGGCGGGTAATCGTTTTACTTTTTTATTCTACTTGAAACTATTAAAAAGTAAAACTATGACAAGGACAACAAATGATATGTATGAATGAATGAATGAATGAATACAAGTTTATTCACAGAACATATGGTATATACATTAGTTCTTATACATAAGCAAACATCAACATCAAGCAAAGTTCTCATGTTTAAGCAAATAAATTATCTTTATCTTTTTTTTTTATAAATTTGACCCTTGATATGTTCAGCCGTAAGGCATGTGAACATTGTTTTATGTTTAAATTTGAAGTTAACCATAATTATTCAAATATAACATACTAATTATTCAAACATAATTTCAATTTATCTTATAATTAATTAAATATAGACATTTTTAATTATAGCATGCTTTTAACTTTTAATACAGGATCAGTTTAACAGAATGTCGATTTGCTATTATAACTAGCATCATCATTGTCAAGTCCAAAATTAATAGTAGTCCAATAATAGTTCAATTCAGATATAATTTTAAAGATAAATATACTCCGAATACCAATAAGTGAATGTCAATAATAATAATACTTCAAATTAATTACTAAGGGAATGTCAAGCTTAATAAATAATATATATAGTTAATTACAATTTATTTAAAACTTATGACTAAAAAATTCCTGAACACTGTAAAAAGTAGCCTCGCATAATATATTTTTCAGCTTATATTTAAATTCAGAGTTTGTCAGTGTTTTGAGCGACGCTGGGAGTTTATTAAATATTCGTATACACATGTCATATGCGCTTTTTTTCCTTAATTTTAAATTGTGTGGGGGGTAAGGTTATTTGATATCGTCTAAGAGATCTATTTGACACATTGTTCAGGGGTGGGAACAAGTCAAGATTTTGTTTTATAAATACTGCTGCCTCGTATATGTACAGGCTAGGAAGTGTTAATAGACAAAGTTCTGTCGCTTCGCTGTCTGTGTATCTGTCGCTCTTATACATATTTGTGTACGACCATCTCGGTAGTTGTTAGTATTTGACGTCGAGTCTATTTAGTCTGAGATCAACAAACACACAATGTCGCTCATTTATCAAATTACCCTCATATCCAACAATGGCCAATGGTTTGTGTTTCCCCTAAAACGTATACAGCAGTACCAGCATGGTATACCGAAGTATAGATTAGAGAGTGGATTGTACAGATCTGAATAGGTTATGTTATTGTGTTACTCATTTATACCTATTTTATCATCATTATTGGGCTATTGGCCTACAAAATAAATAGCTTAAAAGACAATAAAGGCTCACCTGCCTACATGTACGGTCAAATAATTTGATTCCAGGGCCACTTCGTACCTTGTCACAGTGAAACCCCGTATGACAGCCACAATAGAGATCTCATGTGATTGTGACAAGGTACAAAGTGGCCCAGAAATCAAATTGGTTGACCGTAGGTGATTTTTTTAAATTTTAATTTTATTAAGCACCTTCATGTATTTGTAAACATGTGTTTATCCTGACTTGATGCTGTGAGGGCTTCAAAGTACATGTGATAAGTGGATACGTTCCAAAAATAGGAGTTCGTGCTTTTTATGTCATGGCGGGACACTACTTTTATCTTGCCCCCAGATAAACGATATATGGTCAGTAATTATTTCAGTATATTGATTTTTAGTGGATATGCAATTAGTAATCACTAGTCGTATAATTATCCATTTATTCGTTGACATAAATACGTAGCTGCTGCTAAATTTACATAATTTTAAGTAAAACGAGTAGTTACACCGAGCCCGTATTGGGAATTCGATTAAAAAGTAGGTAATAATCATTATTATAATAAGACTTACTAGTTCTGCGATATCGTTAAACCATAAAAAATAGCAAGTAGTGAGTGAGGACCAAATTTTAAATAAGTACCTTCAATTTGTCTACAATTAAATTAATTCCGTTGTGACAAATTATGTGGGTAATGGCCCAAAGATTAGGTTCTCATAATAGGGATGTTGACACCAAATAAGAAAATCAATGAATCCGAATTTTCTCGAAAAGGGATCAAATTCTCAATCAAATAGTGAAAAAAAGTAATCCAAAAGAATAAATAATTACATAATTATAAGTCTCCAAAGTTTTAGGAGGGGGCATTTTCTGTCCCTTTTCCGCAAAACGCCCCGTTGTATTGAACGATCGTCATTTACAATGGCGCTCTAGGTCAGTGACGTCACTGACCTGTAGCGTTTTCTCTCTCTAACTAAAAACATTCTAACGGTTGTAGTTTCGTTATTTTTTGAGGTATTTGAATAGGATTTTCACTTTTTGGCATAGTTTTATGTATTCTTTCGTATGGAGAAATAATAAATTTTGAGTCACCATCCCTATTGTGTGTTTAAAACAAACATTTAATTTAAAACTAAGTTCTTAACTCATGGCACTTTAATTTAAAGTCCACCAACCAAGATTCTATGTCCCTAGTTTATGCCATTCGATTTTAAGGCAAATCCGTATTAAGACCATCTATATTACAATTTGGTGAACTCAGACCACAAATTGCAATTACAACCACAAATAAGGTACCTATACATGCCCCTGAGCTCGGCACTGACCATACATGGCACTTTCAATCTTATGTCATAATGACAGAAGGAATCCATAGCTGTCAACTATTGGACATTGAGGTGTAGTAGTAACAAGTACCAAGTAACAAGACTAAGGTTAACGAACGTCCCAATATTTCTTTATTTGGACAAGAAACAGACATAGAATTTTTCTAAAACATGCGTCTAAGTCCTAATCAGTTCCCACCAAGACAAATATTGATTATAAGTCGAGAGAATCAAACATAACGTAATTAATCAAACAGATTAATATTAAGTCTTTAGATTATGTAGAAAGTACCAAACTACTAACAAGTAATATGAATACGACAAACTAAAAATAAATATTGCTCATCTACCCAATAGTTGAAACCTCCTTCGCCTCAATTAGTACCTCTCTGAATCGAGATTGAACGTATGAGTCACCTATCATTAGTTTGTCTAGCAGCACTAATAAATATTAAACTATTAATAAATTCGTCAAACTATAACTATAATTAATGTGAGTAAGTAATATACTATAGTAATTTACACTTAAACTAAGTACCTACCGATTATTCATGTGAATCATCGTAATTCCAATGTAATAATATAATTAGATTAATTGAAAGTTAATTACGATAGCTATATATTGCGCTCGTGAGAGTATTCTTGCGTTTTTGTATGTCACTGTGCATGTGCACACGTGAGATTTAATTTGCATGAGAATGCATACCTTCTTTTATTCGCGTTTTATTAGTACCACACTATAATATGTATATAGTTGTTACATTATGAGAAATTGTGAATTCATATTTGCAATTCATAGATCGCAATAAAATTGATTGATCGTGATCGTAAGTTAAATTTGCATTAAGTTCGCCTGTAATATAAGGTCTTCTTTTGTGTAATAAAATATCATAGTACTTAGAACATCCTCTAGGTATCGAATAAAACTCTGTTCACCGATTTAAATACCCTAACTGGACGATGATCACTGTCCCACAGTGTCAGCAGCGTTCGGGTGAATTTACACCCCGAGGGTGCGCTAGGGCCGATTTCCGGAGGGACAAGAAGCTCAGGCCTGATCTAACCTAATATTTATGCGCGCCTCGGGTTAAAGGTTTCCGGCCGTATTTTTTGGTGTCAACGATACAATTTGGGGGAACGGCAGTGACCCCGCCAAGACGAGCCAAGCGAAGCGAAAGGGACCTACATTTTCTTTAATTTCTCCGTAAATCAAATAACAATTTGTATAACATCCCTGAAAAATACCTGCCGCTTATTCAAAGCTCTGTGATCTATTTTAAGTACTATACCAGAGCTTGAGCGGGCACAATAGACGCAGCCTGTTATGCAGCCGTAGTATGAGCAACTGGCGCAATTTCCACAAAGCCGTTCTATTTTTAAATTGTGAACGGAAGTTTGTATTTTTCCTGATGGAAATGGTTTTGCTTGAAGGCTGTAGGGCGGACGATTTATAGTTTGCTTAATTGAATTAGAGATTACATGTGGAAGCTTTTAACGTGATCAGCTATTTAAACTCGGACCTATTTCCAAAAAAGTATAGTCAGAGAGAATGAAATTTTCAGCTACACTTAATGCGGGGAATACCTTCCTATTCCATAATTTAATTTGCCATAGTTTAATTATGTATATGCCATTATCTTCATTTGCCATACAAGTATACAAGTAATTTTCTCTGAAACCGTAGGTAACATTTTTTGGATACCACTATAAACTTTGTATAGAGCATTGTAGGTTAGGTTAGGTTGGTTTTATATGTCAAATAAAACTAGACCTTAGAGGGCTTGTCAAGTGAATTTTTGAAATAGTAAAGACCTATATATATATTTCATTTTGAGGCAACGTACTTTAACGTGCGTGTGAGACTGCGGCAAACTTAGGCCGGATAGAGATCCGTTAGACTTACCTAATATCAATTCGGTAACTCAACGTGACTCAGCACATTTTTAGGCACAAGTTATCGACACAGTCAATTTTTTTTTATAAACCCAATCCTTAATTCAATGTAATCAAATTTGAATGAAAATAGCTCTCTGTAGACAAATCGCAAACGCGTTCGAATTAGTTAATGTTTCGAAAAAACTTATACTAGAGCTACTGAATGCTGGCCCTGATCGGAATTTACGAGTATTATGTATACAAACAAGACCAGTTACCGGTGGGTGACATAATTCTGCCAGAGACACGCTAACTTCAGTCGGCAATCTGTGTCAGTACTTTGCGGCATGCTTGGTGGTTATTAAATGGGCTTATACCAAGATAATTTTCCATGTTTATGCAACATTATGTTTTGTTAGGTCAGTACTGCTCGATGCTTATGTTTTAAGATACGAGAATTTACTACCCTGCCTGATACACCATTTTGATTATAAATATAGGCACGGCACTTTTATCTCGCGAGCGCGGGTTCGCTATAGTTGTTTAGTTGTGACACATACAAACATATAGACAATGTGAACTCATAGCTTCTACGTGCGTGTGCGTCGTAGACAATGCGCATGTATAGCTCAACACACAACCATGGCTCACCCGCAGCGCTCGTAAAGAAAAAAGTATTGTTGTAGGTATGTGTACGGAATTCAGTTTCGCGGGAAATAGCCTGAAAAAATCTGACATTAATCTTTATACGTTAACTAATTGAAACAAAACTTCAATGATATTTCTTAACTTAATAAACCTTCATCCATTGTTGTAAAAACCATTATGGAAATCGGTTCGGTACTTGAGTTTATCGCGTACAAACAGAAATACAGACAGACAGCGGGGGACTACATTTTAATGTCAAATGTTTTTGGCGCGCTTATTTTCTAGACATCCTAGGTGACTTCCTGATTTGTCGGTGCGGAGGCCGTACGATATGAGAAAAGTGTCAAATGTCAGTGTCAGCTGTCAGTCGACGCGATACCATTTTTTAATACGCCACTACATTTAAATGAGTGCTTCCTGACTGGCGCGGGATGCGCGGAAGCGGGATGATGCGAAGGCAGTACTGCTCCGCTTCTGCGCATAATATTACTACTGCGCAAATGTAATATTGACAGTATTCTGTCAAGTGGGAATCTTTGCGACGTCAGTAAGTTTACGTCAAAAAAGAAAATGTCGCATATCGATCCCGCCCCGCCAAGTCAGGAAGTCGCCGTTATTTCATTGCCAGGAACCCGCCTAGCGGGCGCTCTGCTCGTAGACGCGAAGCCGATACCATGCGTTTCCCGGTATGTAGAGGAAATTGCGGAGCGCTACGAAAAGCTTCGTAGCGAAAGTATTAAATCGTGCTTGAAAAGGAAAACAATCAATAAGGTATTTCGGATTCTATTTCGGATTTCGTAGACCTATTTTACACTTTATTTCTTCTCCGTACGCCTATTTCTTTAATTTCATATGCCAATTTTACACTAAACAAGTCATTCTTTTACCAACCTGACCCGTCATTTAATCCGAGACTTGGTAATTTTGAAGCTAGCGGTTGTTTCGGCTTTTTAGACAGTTATAATATTAGAAGAGCCCGCGCTTTCGTGCCGGTGCCGTGAGAGTTCCACGCTCATTGACCGTGCCTAGTCGAAAATATCCACACAATTCTGAACCTTACAGAGATGTAAGTAACAAAACATGTACATATTTATGAGCGTACAAAATCAGTACGCGAGTACCCGCTACACTCAAACTTCATTATTACAAATTTTAAAATGTTATAAACTCAGATTGTGACAAAAGTCACAACATCATCATCATCGCAATAAAGTAAATGAAGGATACGATGCTTTTTTTTTCTTTTTGACATAAATTGGACATTTTAATATGAAAAATTGTTGTAAATTATAATTTGAATTAATGTGATGAATTATGATGTAATGTATTGATAGTTTTTTGTTATAATTTCCTAATTTAATTGTGTTATAATTTAATTTGAATCTACTAATATAAATTAAGAACTTACTAACACAAATGGACCCCTGTTGTCTGTAAATAAATGATTAATACATAAAATAAAAAATAAAAATAAAGTTTAAGATAGTAACCAAGCCAGTTAATATAATATATAGTAAGTAGAATGTAAGGGGATTTTTTTTATGTAACATCCAAAAAATGCATGTAATATACACATATGTGTATATTACGTGTGTATTTTTAAGATTTTTATAACATATGTTATTAGACAGGTAATGTGGGATCAGTGTGGGATTAAATTAGTGCTTTTTGATGGGTGTAAAATACGGTCTCTGATTTCTTTGCCACTTTGTAGTCTTCTTACCTTGTCGTAGTGACATTTACTTGGAGCGCTCGTGGCCCAGCGGCGCCTGCGTGCCGCAAGCGTTATTCAAAGTTAAGCAACGTGGGCCGCGGGCAGTACATGGATGGGTGACCGCTTTGAGTGGTTACTAACTGAGCGCTCCCGTGCTTTGGAAGGCACGTTAAGCCGTTGATCCCGGCTGCTGTCTATGGCAGCAGTCGTTAAGCTAAGTTGGAGGCCTTCGGGCGGCTTGAGAACTTCTAACAGTCAAGTTGCCCACTCACTTGACAAAGGGGGGTCCATCCAAGTTGCACCACGTTCGTAGGGAAAGTACCCACCGCTACCCTACACGTGACCCCTGGGTGGTTCTAAAAGTGCAACAAAAACTGGCAACCGTACTTTCTTTTCGAAGATCTCACGGTTCGAAATAAATGCCATACGATACGATAAATAAATAAGTGACATTAATATGCGATTATCGGCTTTCATATTGATATACTTTTGATGCCGACTGTCCAACGACCCTGAGTTAAATAACTTGTATTTTCTAAGCTGCTAAATTTAGGTAAGGGAATTAAATTATTTCAACACGGACCCTCCGGGATGAACAGTTAACGAAGAGCAAAGGTCAAGATACTTGTGAATGCACACAGAATGTCCTCAATGAGTGTTTTTACAAATAAGGACCCTCAAAAAGATAATGTTATCTCAGTGTCGAATTTATGAAACGTTTAAAGAGGTAAATGCGGGTGGCGTAGGACCGGTCATTGTGGCACTCTTTAGGGGAGACCGTGTCCAGCAGTGAACGTTTTTCGGCTGATATGACGATGATGATGATTATGATGAATAGGATTTAATTTTTTTCTTCAATGCTTTCACTTAGTGATGTAAATGCGGAATTTGCGCGCGGTTTTTTCTTTGCTCCTATGCAATAGGGATGACGACAGTATAAAAGAAAATCAATAAATCCAAATTTTCTACATAAAGGCTCAAATTCTCAATCAAATGGCGAAAAAAGTAATTCAAAAAAATAAATAATTACGTAATTATAAGTCTTCAAAGTTTTAAGAGTGTGTATGTTCTGTCCCTTTTCCGCAAAGCGCACCTTTGTATTGAACGATCGTCATTTACTATGGCGCTACTTAACAGTGACGTCACGGTTAGGTAGCACTTTCTCTCTCTAACTACGATCATTCTAACCGTTGTAGCTTCGTTATTTTTTGAGATATTTGAATAGGATTTTCACTATTTGGCATAGTTTTATGTCTTCTTTCTATTGAAGTAATAATTTTTTTGAGTCTACATCCCTATGATACGCGGTTGTCAACCGATGTTTCCACCAAGGTATCCTTTCTAGTTTATAACCGTGCAGACATCTAGTTTAGCATCACGTAGACACTCACCAGAGACATCTAGATTCTAGGTGTTATAAATTGTAATATTTTAGTTGGTAATCGAGTTTCAAAACAATCTGATACAAACTTTACCATTTTATTACGATTAGCCTATTTAATACTACAACCTACAACTTCACCGAATACATTAACCTTTTGAGCGCTACTTTTATAGGTGTTTAATGCGTAAAATATCTAGCAATATACATGCTGTCAAATTTTAAGGTCCGCCGCAAAAGAGTTTGGGGCGTGTGTGACATAGCTGACTGACGGAAGGCGTTCAAAGGGTTAAGGGGAGGTATCCCCAACGCAACTGTCCCGCTCTAACATGCGTGAGTTTACAATTAACCATCCCGCTCTCTACGCAAGCTCTGCGCGCAGTTTTGTGAATATTTAGCTATAGTTATTAAGCCAATCATTTTATCAAAGCAAACCCTGCGAATTTGTCTATAACTATTTACGATCTTTAATTGAGTATAAAAATTAAATGTTAAATATCAGTAATATAGCCGTAGTATTGAAAATACATTCCAAAAAGGGGTAACTTCGCGATTATTTTCTATCGAGTGAAATTCATCAAATCATGGAACTGACTGCGATTTTGACTAGACAAGATCCTCATGTAACACATATATTTTTTTAGATTTTAAGACTCTATTTTCTATGTCTCAGATGGTTTTTAAAAACTCAAAAGTGGTAATACACGGCCTTAAACATTTATTTAGTTATCGTATAGCAAAAATATAAACTGCGGTTACTACAACGTTTTACAATAATATTAAAACACCGTTCATTGCAGTTTTTTCCTTAATGATAAAGACCTTGCCCGCTTCTTTTACGGATGTATTTAATTTAAACTCGAGAAATGACACAGGTTTACCTTTCCGTTCCGTAATTGCTCATTCAATAGTCAGCAGGTTTATTTGACATACTATTTATATGATACTAGCTTCTGCCCGCGACTTCATCCGCGTAAAATCACAAACTTTTAATAAATAAATAAATAAATATTTGCGGACAATCTTACACTAAACAATCGATCTATCTCAGTAGATCCATTGAGTAGATCCACGGTGTATCTAGTGAGAATTTTTATTCCCGCTAGACACATTGCAATTCATAATGGATCTATCGAGAAGTTTTTTTTCATTAGATACATTTTAGCACGGGTCGGTCAGGAATGGATCTAGTGAGAATTTATTTCTCATTAGATAATGTAAAATGGATCAGATGAGAATTGAATTCTCTCTAGATACACCTTACTGACAAAGTGTGGATCTTATGAGAATTTACTATCATTAGATACATCCATGTCAAAGTTAATGGATCTGACGAGAACTATATTTCCTATAGATCTATTTTCCTAGATCCATTAAATATTTTGTGAGAATATTACTGCTATACATATCAGATGATATTTCATACATAAGTTTATTTAAAAACCGCTGGGTCGTATATATAAGAGTTTTCGGGAAAATTACAAGGAGTGTGTAACAGTGGCGGCGCGTCAATAATATTCTTAGGGAAGCCGGAAATAATTTGCCTTTCTTATTCTTCATGAGCCGTAGTAGTAAAAGAACTGGAATGGCTGAAAATTAGGCAAGACGGTGGGAATCGGGTTGTAGGTATGGACGCTCTGCCACTGGTGTGTAATGCTAAGTATAAAAATAAATAAATGTCTATTTTCAATAGATTTTGCCCGCAACTACATCTACGTGGAACTGATTCGGAACTTTAATACAATTTCTTTATTTTATGTAGAATATGAAACGCTACTTGAAAAAAAAACCATAAAATTTATGTATTTCTTTACGGTACGGTATTTATTCAATATTTGAATTTCGTCTTACCTGATTATTTACTAGTCCATATTTGGCCTTTATACAAAATACACAAGCTAGTATTAAAAAGACAACGTGTCACTTCATGTATGTTATTGAGAATTATGCAGTTGACGTATTATGATTTTGTCAATTGGCTTAAAATGAAATATAGATCTGTTTCGTTACATACAGGAAGGATCTAGTGAGCATTTAATCTCACTAGATCTATTATTTCTAGTGACCGAGGATCTAGTGAGCATTTAATCTCACTAGATCTATTTTCGGTGATACATTATCGTAGATCTAGTGACAGTTTTTTCTCATTAGATCCATTATTCCTAACGACTGAGGATCTAGTAAGAATTTATTCCCACTAGATCTATTTTTCGAAATACATTATAGATCTTGTGATAGTTTTTGTTGGAAGGTGTGATGTGACCTCGTCGAACTATTCTTGTCTATGGACGTATTTTAAATGATAATACTATAAAATAGGTGACACGTTCTATTTTATGACTTTTTATTGTGTTTTCTCAGACATAAACAAACATGTACTAAATTTTACGTTTTATTTTCTATTAGCTCGAAACATCGTATTGCCTTCTCCCAATTTCCTTAATCATTCCTCTATCAGTGGTAGCAGAGCGTTTGGGAAAATGTAAGAGCTGGAATAAAACTAAAAAGTGAGAAAACAAAATGGCAAGTTTTCGAAGCATCGAACCATTAAGTAAATCGAACTACGATACGTGGTGCTTACAAGCACAAGCGATTCTCATTAAAAGTGATTTGTGGGAATACGCAAGTGGCGAGAAAACGTTAGCCGAGAGTGCGACTGCTGCTGAAAAGAGTACTTTCAACAAGGAAGACTTAAAGGCAAGGTCAGAGCTTTTGTTACTCATATCTCCACCTGAACTCAAACAAGTCAAAGGCTGTAAAACGGCTAAGGAGGTATGGGATGTATTGAAGTCAGTCCATCAAAGTTCAGGGCCAGCAAGAAAAGCTACCCTATTAAAACAACTAGTCCTGAAGAAGATGACAGCTCAAGAAGATGTAAGAGATCATCTGAATAATTTTATGGATGTTGTGAGTAAACTTGAAGACATGGATGTCAAAATTCATCATGAATTGCTAAGCATAATGATGTTGTACAGTTTGCCTACAAATTTTGACAGCTTTAGAACGGCTATTGAGTCGAGAGATGTCCTGCCTAATCCAGAAACCCTTAAAGTAAAAATAGTGGAAGAATATGAAGCAAGGAGGCAAAATGAACCCCAGACTTCAGAGGCATTTTATGTCAAACCGAAAAAAGAAGGATTATGGTGCAAGAACTGTAACAAAAAAGGGCATTCAACACAGGATTGTTGGTCAAAGAACAAATCCAAGAAAATTGTCAAGAAAAGTCAAGAAAAATCGAATAATATTTGCTTGACAACTGAAATGTCAAGAAAGAACAAAAGCAGATCGTTTTGTTTTGACAGTGGATGTACGTCGCATATGACAGGTGACAAAGAATTATTCTCAGAATTGAATCCAGCTTCAGACACGCTAAGATTAGCTTCAGAGAAGCATACTGCGGAAGTTCATGGAAAAGGGAAAGTCACATTCTACACCGACGACTGCAAATATGATCTAGCTGATACACTGTACGTACCAGACTTGGCAAATAACCTAATGTCAGTCAGCAAAATAACTGATCATGGTTTGAAAGTATTATTTGAAAGAAACCAAGCCAGCGTAATTAAAAATGATAGTGTCGTCATGAAAGCTAAAAGAATGAACGGATTATATTATTTTGAATTTGATGAGCCGACGGAGACAGCAAACTTCACGCCTAGAGCTGAAAGTGAAATCATGAAATGGCATAAAAAGTTGGGTCATGTCAATGAAAGAGACCTGAAACTAATGCTGAACAATGAAATGATGAGAGGACTAAATTTCAAAGAAAAAGCACTTGAAACATGTGAAACCTGCATCAAAGGAAAAATGACCACGCTACCATTTCAAAGTCATGGAGAAATAATGTCTACCGAAGTTCTACAAATAATTCACAGTGACGTTTGCGGCCCTTTCGAACATGAATCATTGGCGGGATCAAAATATTACGTCACATTCATAGACGACTACACTCGTTACTGCTGTGTATACTTCATAAAGGAAAAGAGTGAAGTAATCGAGAAGTTCAAGGAATATAAGAATAATGTTGAACTGTTCCATAAGAAGAAAATACAGAATCTTCAATCTGACAATGGAGGTGAATACAGGTCAAAGGAGTTTGACAATTTACTCAAACACTATGGAATAAACCGAAGGTTGACCGCACCCTACACTGCACAGCAGAATGGCTGCAGTGAAAGAAAAAACAGATCATTGATGGATAAAGCAAGATGTTTAATGATAGATTCCAACGTCCCACAATATCTATGGGCAGAGGCGGTGAATACTGCCAACTATTTGATAAACCGTAGCCCAGCAAGAGCTCTACGAGGAAGCTCACCCTATGAAAAGTGGGTAGGAAGAATACCATCAGGAAATCACCTACATGTATTCGGACATAAAGCTTTTGCGCTAAATAAAACCTGAAGAGGAAAGTTGACAGCCAAAGCTGTGGAAGGCGTATTTATAGGATATGCAAGAAATGCAAAAGGCTTCAGAATATATATTCCAGAGAAGAATGACATTATTATCAGCAGAGATGTACGAATAATAGATAAGATGTACTACAACAGAATATCTGCTGAAGGAAATAATGACTTCAAACCGGAACCTGAAACTGAGCAAATAGATATCGATTTTACGCCAGATAACTCTAATAAAAATTTAACTTTTCAGGAACACAGTCTACCTTCTTCCGATTCATCTTTGCAGCCCGGAGCTAATGAAGAGCCAACTGAACCACTGCCCTCCACCTCAAGTGGACGACCACAAAGAGTAGTGAGGCAACCAGGATGGACAAAAGATTATGAGCTAAGTGGTTGTGTAACTATGCACGTGTCTGAAAATAATAATGACTGTTCTTTGCTTACATATCAAGAAGCGGTGACAGGCACGGACAAGGAAAATTGGGAGAAGGCAATACGATCTGAAAAGGAATCACTCGAAAAGAACAAAACTTGGGAAATTGTTGACAAGTCGGAAGCTAAAGGACACAAAATTCTATCCAACAAATGGGTATTTCGAATAAAAGATGATGGAACGTACAAGGCAAGATTAGTTGTACGTGGCTGCGAGCAAAAAGGCACTCTGGATTTTGAAGAAATATATAGTCCCGTCGTAAGTCAATCTGCACTAAAGACGTTACTAGCTATTGCCGCATCTAAAAATTATTACTTCATGACTTTTGACGTCAAGACCGCATTCTTGTACGGCGAACTGTCAGAAGAAGTTTATATGAAACTACCTGTTGGATATGACACTGGCTGTAATGCAACGGAAAAAGTTTGCCGATTGCGAAAGTCATTATATGGTCTAAAACAAGCGCCGTTCACATGGAACAAAACTTTTACTCAAGCAATGTTAGATTTTGGTTTCAAAGCGATTAAAACCGAAAGATGCGTTTTCGCAAACGAAGACAAGTCAATTATAATTGGATTATTTGTCGATGACGGTTTAGTCATAGGACGAGACAGAAAGAAGATAAATAATTTATTAAAAAAACTTGAAACCAGATTTGAAATGAAAAAGATTGAAAATCCCAAGACGTATCTCGGCATGGAGATCGAAAATACCAATGAAGGAATAAAATTAACTCAAACTGGTTATGTTAGCGACATGCTGAAAAAATATAAGATGGAAAATGCGAAACCGTGTGACACACCTGGAAGTAACGCCGATGAAAAGTCGAAACAGGAAACTGCCCAGGAGAAGGAGTACCCCTATAGGGAGGTAGTGGGAAGTTTACTTTATCTTTCCACACGAACTCGACCAGATATCGCCCAGGCCGTAAATCAAGCTAGTAGGAAGGTCGAAAACCCAACTCGAGCAGACGTCACCAAAGTGAAAAAAATATTGAAATATTTGGGTGGAACTAAAGATAAAGGAATAATTTTCAAACGGCACAGCCCGATAGAGAACATAGATGCATATTCAGACTCCGATTATGCTGGAGATCCACTCACAAGACGAAGCACATCTGGCTCCGTGCTGATGATAGCGAATGGACCGATATCATGGGCATCCAAGAGACAGCCTATAGTGGCCCTATCGTCGACGGAGGCAGAATTTATAGCAGCAGCAGAATGCTGTAAAGAAGCGCTATATATAAAATCTCTGTTAAAGGAAATAACCGACTATGAAGCAAAAGTAAACTTGCACGTCGATAACCAAAGTTCGATTCAACTGGCAAAGTCTGGTTCCTTTAACAAGCGATCGAAGCATATAGATGTGCGATACCACTTCATCCACGAAAACTTCGTGCAAGGCCTGATCACCATCAGCTACTGTCCCACAGAGATCCAGTTAGCTGACATTATGACAAAGCCACTGTCAAAGGTGAAATTTGCAAGACATTGTTCCAGGCTGATGAGTGGATAGTAACTTATCACATGGCAACAAGAGTCCACATCAGGAGAAGGTGTTGGAAGGTGTGATGTGACCTCGTCGAACTATTCTTGTCTATGGACGTATTTTAAGTGATAATACTATAAAATAGGTGACACGTTCTATTTTATGACTTTTTATTGTGTTTTCTCAGACATAAACAAACATGTACTAAATTTTACGTTTTATTTTCTATTAGCTCGAAACATCGTATTGCCTTCTCCCAATTTCCTTAATCATTCCTCTATCAGTTTTTTCTCATTAGATCCATTATTCCTAACGACTGAGGATCTAGTAAGAATTTATTCCCACTAGATCTATTTTTCGAAATACATTATAGATCTTGTGATAGTTTTTTCTCATTAGATCCATTTATATTACCAATAACGGATCTGTCGATAATTTTTTCTCATTAGATCTACTCTTCGGGATTGTTCCATTTTCCTAAGGTGGGGGCTTATATTTTATACTGTAAAAAACAACCATAAATCAAAAAGCAAAGCAGAGAGCAGGTACGAAGTAGTCAAACTTATTTTTAATGGAATATACAATTAAACACTTGTTCTGTGACCTCCCAATAAAAAGTTTTAGTCTTGTTTTAGTAACAATTTTATCTCTTTAGAGAATGATTTCCAATAAAAACATATGTAGCTACTACACATTACTCTAAATTAAACATCTACTGTTTAGCGTGATTGAGGGTCAAATATCTATCATACTTAAATGTTTTCACAAATAAATATTAATGCATTAATAAAAAACAAAATATTTTTGTAAGTAGCCCATTATTAATAAAAAAAAATAAAAAAAAGTTCTCATTAGATCCATTTTAGGTTCCGATCTAATGAGAAATAAATTCTCACTAGATCCATTCCTGACCGACCCGTGCTAAAATGTATCTAATGAAAAAAAACTTCTCGATAGATCCATTATGAATTGCAATGTATCTAGCGGGAAAAAAAATTCTCACTAGATACACCGTGGATCTACTCAATGGATCTACTGAGATAGATTGTAAACAATCTTGTCCCAAACTAAGCAAAGCTTGTACTATGGGTACTAAGCGACGATATACATACTTATATAGATATAAATAGATACTTAAATACATAGAAAACATCCAAGACCCAAGAACAAATATTCGTGCTCATCACACAAATAAATGCCCCGGCCGGGATTCGATCCCTAGACCTCCAGCTTCGTAGGCAGGGTCACTACCAACTAAGCTAAAGCGGGCGGTTTATTCTGCAAGTAGGCCTCAAGGGCTCTTTTGCGTGTCTTAAATTACAATACAATTACAATGTTATCATTAAGTAACATTTCACACAAAGCATCATCAAATTCATCAACCAACAGGCAAAATACGTGGGCACATATTTGCTAACGTAAACATCCCACTTCCCATTTCACCCCTTCGAAATATGATTTTAGGGATTAAAAGTACTTTCATTACACTGCGGGCCGCAGAGGTATAACGAGTTTAATCGCTCTATAAAACAGAGCAATGTAGTTAAGGCCAGGCCAGTTCATGATTCGACGAAAATATTAAAGTTCGAGGTTAGAGTTGTGAAGAAATAAAGAATTACACTACACAAAAATTACTGTAGTTTGAAAAAGGAAGAAAGTAACAAAATAACCGTACAAAATATTGCAAAAAGCTTTGGTAAGGCGACTTCCTGATTTGTCGGTGCGGAAGCAGTACGATATGAGAAAAGTGTCAAATGTCAGTGTCAGCTGTCAGTCGACGCGATACCATTTTTTACTACGCCCCTACATTCAAATGAGTGCTTCCTGACTGGCGCGGGATGCGCGGTAGCGGTACGATGCGAAGGCGGTACTGCTACGCTTCTGCGCATGATATTACTAGTGCACAAACGTAATACTGACGTAATATTGTTTAACAAAATCGATGTTTGACAGCTTATCATGACAATGTACTAGCACACGTTCGCCGCATAGCTCGTGCTCTTTGGTTCCTCTAGCGCGATAGGGTATCGACACGACGGAGGTCTGCCAGAGACGATTTTAGGCGACTTCCTGATTTGTCGGTGCGGAGGCAGTACGATATGAGAAAAGTGTCAAATGTCAGTGTCAGCTGTCAGTCGACTCGGTGGCATTTTTTACTGCGCCCCTACATTTAAATGAGTGCTACCTGACTGGCGCGGGATGCGCGGTAGCGGTACGATGCGAAGGCGGTACTGCTACGCTTCTGCGCATGATATTACTAGTGCGCAAACGTAATACTGACAGTATTATGTCAAGTGAGAATCTTTGCAACGTCAGTAAGTTAACGTCAAAGAAGAAAATGTTACATATCGATCCCGCCCCGCCAAGTCAGGAAGTCACCTAATTCTGTAAAAAAATCTAAATATCATCGTAAAAATAAACTTTCATGCCGATTATTTCGTAATTGTCAACGGCAGTGATAATTATGTTTTTTTTTTACAAAAAGGGTAGCTTTTTTTATTGTTCTAACAAAATAACCGGATAGATTTTTGACAAATGATCCAGTATTCCAAAAATCAATCAAGATGTACTAAATATACACGAAAATTACGCGCAGAATTTCGTAGAGAGCGGGATGGTTAATTGTAAACTCACCCGTGTTAGAGCGGGACGGGACTGCCTTACCTTAAACTCGCATGTTATTCTCGTACGGGTGTGAGCCTGAAGTATTTTCCTCTATAAATATATCCCTTTGTTGCGCAGAACACATTTTTATTTTACAATTTATAATTATATTTATAGTCTATATTACAAACTATAATTATATTTATAGTCCTTGTAACATATTTAATGTAACTCAGTTTGTTGTTTTACAAATAACAACTCCGAGGTATGGAGGAGCGGCATCTTCCGACACAAGCATTGCTATGCTTACTGGAAGGTGCCAACCTTTGCTATGTAAACACACAAATGTAAAACCAAATAAACTATTTTGTATTTTTGTACAATAAGTCTAATATGTTCTCTCTTTTCAGGTAAGTGCTAAATAAACACTGTACCTACTGTCGGTATGCGCGGTAAGCATTTATAGATTAAGAAATGGAAAACAATTGATTGGCAGGCGTCTATAGGCTACCGCGTCTGTTTACTCACTAGAGCCATAACCATCGTGGAATCGAGCTACTGGGAGTTTTGTCGCTGGTTCACGAAACCTAGCCTAGCTGGGAAGAGTCCAGCAAGAAACTCAGCTAGGCCCGACCTGGGTAGGACTGACTCTACCCGGTATGCGGTGGTACCGGGACGAATAGGGCCTATATGTGCTGTGTTGTCGCGATCGCTCTTTGCCGCTTCGGCGCTGCGGCGACTTCCTGACTTGGCGGGGCGGGATCGATATGTGGCATTTTCTTCTTTGACGCAAACTTACTGACATCGCAAAGATTCTCACTTGACATAACACTGTCAGCATTACGTTTGCGCAGTAGTAATATCATGCGCAGAAGCGGAGCAGTACTGCCTTCGCATCGTCCCGCTACCGCGCATCCCGCGCCAGTCAGGTAGCACTCATTTAAATGTAGGGGCGCAGTAAAAAATGCCACCGAGTCGACTGACAGCTGACACTGACATTTGACACTTTTCTCATATCGTACTGCCTCCGCACCGACAAATCAGGAAGTCGCCTAAAATCGTCTCTGGCAGACCTCCGTCGTGTCGATACCCTATCGCGCTAGGAACCAAGCACGAGCTATGCGGCGAACGTGTGCTAGCACATTGTCATGATTAGCTGTCAAACATCGATTTTGTTAAACAATAAATCTTTTGTACGTAAACTATTGATTATCTTGTGCCCAAGGCTCACGAAGTGGCAATGTATAAAGTAGCGGTTCGCTTCGAAAAAAGTTCGGGCATTCGCCAATCGGTCTCACGGTTCAACGACCCAATCTGAATCGTTTTGTGTTGTCTGCACGTTCTCATCTTATTGTTGTTTTGATAGCAAATAGCAACAAAGTAATTGTTGTTATAACTGTTAACTTTGGAGTTTAGCTTTAGATCGGTTTCTTGCATCGGTTCTTCGGGGGTTGGCCCGGATTTGGTTGATTTCATGCCGGAAATGCTAGGAAGAAATTCCACAGCCCCTATCTATTATTACATAAAAATACCTAAAGTATTAAGAGGGATGGAATAGTAAATTACAGGTGTTATAACAAAGTGTGTCTCAGATCGCAGGTATTTGTCGTCCGAGCCCAAAGCATGGGAGATAAATATGCGATCTAGGGCTTTCTTTGTTTACCGCCAATGGTAAGCATATAATTTTAGGTATTTTACCACAAACTTCATTAAGAAGAGGGGTAGGGCAAGCTCTCTCCATACAAACTTTGTGCAGGATTTACTTCGTTTGTGTTTGCATTAAAGTTATGATTTTTGGTCAGTATGCTTATTTTTCTGATAGCTATTTCGTGATGTAATTTTTTTTTATTAAATCTTTTTTTAATATTGAATATTTTTGAAATATTGGAATATTTTCACATCACGATCTTCGCATATCTAATATTTACAACCAAAAAAAATATTATATTTGTTAGTGCCAAAACCGACGAATAAAACGTGCACAAAGTTTGTATGGGGAAGGCCTTGCCCTACCCTGCGCCTTAACTTAATCTTTCGTTATAATCTAAAACGAATTCTTAAAAACTGCAACTATGTCAAGGACAACAAATAGTATGTCTATTTCTATCGTTCATATTCAAACTCGTATAAGACCATCTCGCCCGGTGGCTTCTCGGTGGTATAACTAATTCTGAGCCGGAAATGTCTGGGATGCCGCGCTGACAATTCAGTTTTGGGCCATTATGCCACTAATTCAACCGTAAGGTGATATATCGATTGAAAGAGACACCCTTATGTTTTCGCTCACGACAAAACGGGATGCAACACTCTCCGAGAATGGCTTTTTTAGACAAAAATTCGCTAAATATCTGACTGTGTGCAGGTTTATTAAATTTCCTCTAAGCGTTACAAAATTTCTAAATTTCTCGTTTATAGCGTAGACATGAGAGTTCAATATGTCTGATACTCACAGGAGTTTAAATTCTATTTAAAGTTTTGGATAACATCAAAAAGGTTAATCAAATCAGATTGACAACATATACGAGTAATGGTAGTCCATAAATTATGTGGCTTATTAGGAAGGTGGACAGTTATTTACTCATTTATTGTAATGCCGTTGTCACCCGGATCATGATGAAATTGAAATCAGAGATTTATGTACTAATACTGTTGTTTTATAAAGATACTTAATTCATTTTTAGTGGCATAAAAATGGGCTAGGCAATTAGACTGATGCAATCTGATTGCATCATCTGCTATCCTTCATTTCAATGCACAATCGAAGTCACAGATATGTTTTCCGTTTTTTTTAAATCTGAATAAAAAAAAACTATACGTGTATAAATTCTCGAACCTGGAGGCCGATTTTTGAGTGTCGAACGCTCGAATGTTCACTCGAGATCTGTCAAAAAACTATGGCGTTTTGACAGATGTCGAGTGAAAATTCGAGCGTTCGACACTCAAAAATCGGTCCCCTGTACCCTTACCATGAGTTTGTTTGAAATTTTTTAACCATTATGTCACCTAATACACTTAATTTTATTAACCATTATTCAGATAGTCATTTACACTATCGCTTTGTCAATTAAAAATTAGTTTTATTTTTTAAATATAGATACAGCTCCGCTCCTCTGGGTTGGAAGTCATTATCATCCTCCTAGCGTTATCCCAGTACAGTTGCATCCTGAAGGATGCCTGGGGTCCGCTACCTTATCCCAAGATTTGGCGTAGGCACTAGTTTTTACGGAAGCGACTGCCATCTGACCTTCCAACCCCAAGGGGAAACTAGACCTTATTGGGATTAGGCTTTGTCATGTTAGTGGGCACTGGGCAACTTGACTGTTAGAAGTTCTCAAACCGCCCGAAGGCCTCCAACTTGGCTTAACGACTGCTGCCATAGACAGCAACCGGGATCAACGGCTTAACGTGCCTTCCAAAGCACGGGAGCGCTCAGTTAGTAACCACTCAAAGCGGTCACCCATCCAAGTCCTGACCGCTGCCCACGTTGCTTAACCTTAGATACCGCAAGCGGTACCCGGCGCCGCTGGGCCACGAGCGATCCTACTACTAAACTCGTAGACGCTAGGAGGATGACTCGGGGAGTGCGAAATCGTACCTTAAGCAATACCTGTGTTCATACCAGACTAATTACGAATCGAAAGTTCAATCATTAATAAAATAAAATACCTAACGGTGCATCAGCATAGTCTCCTAAGAAAGTTTCCCAATTTTGGACTCTACTACTTCAATATTAAGATTCAAAAACGATATACCACTTTCTTATTGTAGACATATGACCATTTCTACGATCACTTATCATTCAAGCACGTTTCGCCATTTGAATTCCATTAACTTACCAGAATGTCTCTGACTCGAATCAAGCGATAATATACTCTATTTTAATGACATAAGACGCATAAAGATTCGGTACTTAAGTTGGTATGTAAACGGAACTAGTGATTGATCAAAAGCCCGATACGATTGACAGTGTGAGGGCACCGTTAACTACCTATAATTGAAGACGTGTGGAGTGTGTGTAAAAAAACTATGACTCAGAATTGACATTTTGTGAATCATTAGGTGATTTAATTTGAAATAGGTATAATAATCAGTAATCCCTACTTTGATTAACGAAATTTGATATCAGATGGTAATCCCGCTAATTTATTTTATGAATATGCTGGGTTTTGACGAAAACTACGTCAAAGATAAATTATTTAAAGGACATATATATGCACTTATTAATTAACAAATATGGTTTCCAATAAATAAAAAATAATTAAAAACAAAACTTAAACTATTCTAATCTAACAACCCACACCGAGTCATACCTGGTGCAAAGGTGCCCAAAACGCTTACAGCGTTGCCGCGTTGAACTGCAGTCGACAACCATAATTAGATATTCTACTTTAATACTAATGAGTTTTTATTACATACACACTGTCTAAAATCGTATATTTGTAATATAAACTACATTAGCGTCAAAGTATATATAAATATATCCATGAAATAAGAGCAAGTAAAGTGGTTTGTTGCTGCCATTTACCTTTACAATAGCTTCATAGCATAATAATGTTACAGCGTGTCTGTTTTATAAACTAGAAACTTTGTATCGCAAATGTATATAACAGCGTATATTTAATAACATAAGACGGTTGTGTATAGATTCTGTTTCGATTTGGGGGATCAGACTTATTGGGCCCGATTGCTTGCCATTGCCACCAGACCAGACTTTCTGACTTTATAGGTCGGCCGCTTAACTGAGTCCGCTCGGAAGGCAAGCGGGAGGGAGGGATCCGCCGCCCGCTACCCGCCCGCTACCCTTTGACGTCTCCCCTCTTACCCCTGCCCCGTCACGTCCGAGGACTCATTAAGACGGTCGGTCTATAGCTGGTTGTGCTCTGTTCGGGCGCCACTATGGCGCGGGTGGGATCTAGACTATTCTAGAGACGCGGCAGCTAGTCAAGCCAAGTTGAAAAGAAGAAAATTGGCAACACAGCGGCCGTGTTTTTATTACATGAACCATTTGTAGCAACTTTTGAGCCCTACGTAACTCAAAATCTATTAAACATAAACCTTTAATTTGGTTTATTTATTAAGACCATTTAGCTCAATCGGTTATTGAGATACAAACCTCTAAAAATCGGTATTTTTCTCACTTACTGACTGACTGACCTAACATCAAAAAAACAAACCTTGAAAATTACCCAGCAAGTTGAAATTTGGCATCCAGCTGGGTAATTGTGTGGTAGGGCATTTACGCAAGATACTTTGATGTCTAGTCTGTTGTCAAGTGACCATGATTGGACCCAAATTTGAATAGGCCGGATGACTCCGCCGGAACCGCGTACGTTTTTAACGGGCACGAAATTATATTATTTAAATTAGTGACGTCAATTAGAATATAATACAATAAAATGTATTTGGGAGCAACTAGAACGTACATTAGGTACATATAAAGGTTAAATCTATAGAATTTATCCAGTGTTGTCTCAAAAACGGACGACGATGATTGTCAGTTGATCCAGGGATCATCATAAATTAAACCTAAATAAAACTAGGTTTTGTTTCAGGTTTAAGCCTTAAGAGATCAGTTTTCAACAGTGTGTGTGTAGGTATGTGTGAGTGTGTGTGTAGAAAGAAATATTGAAATAAACACAAAATAAATAGAAATAAAAATAAAGTAGGTAATATAAACAATATATTGTCACAAAAAGGTCTCGTCCCATTTAAAGTGTTTACCAGCGAAAACAAAATGAAAACCTGAGTTAGGTATTTAACAGCTCAAAATAAACTCTAAACATAACATACATCAGATGCAGACACAGTTCAGCTAGACCGCAATTTGTTATTTTAATTAGGTGGAATTTTAATTTGGATTGAAATGTGATTCACATGTACCTAAACCGAAAGTTGCCTGGCACAAAATTTCGTATGAATAAGTTCTGTCGATTTTTTTTTAAAGTTACGTCAAACCAAATGTTTGATCAAGTTTTAGTTACTAAGTTTTTAACATAAATTGCCGAACTACCTGTAGCTCTAGTATAAGTTTTTTCGAAACATTAACTAATTCGAACGCGTTTGCGTTTTGTCTCAAAATGTATGAAAACGCTCTCACCGAGTTTGAAATACGCGCGTTCATCGGTTAGTAACAAATGTTATACTCGCTGTTTTAGTTTCCACTAGTGACCACCAGAGGCGCTGTTCACGTTTTCATACCACTTTCATACGTTTTGAGACAAAACGCAAACGCGTTCGAATTAGTTAATGTTTCGAAAAAACTTATACTAGAGCTACTGAGTTAATTTTATAATATACCTACCGAACATTAAGCTGCCTTTCTATCTGTAGGACTAGCACATGATGGCCGCGAGAGTATGTCGGCTTATCTCGTGCTACGCGTCTGTTTTGATTGGTGTTGTTAGAAAGTGACGGATAGCTCGAGAGAAGCCGACATACTCTCGTGCCATCGTGGCCTACTGAGATGTCCTAGGCTAATACGTTGCTATGGATGCGTTTGATATCCACCAATCATATCCATCCAGAACCACATAGCATAACACTGGTGGAAACTGGTTCAACGAAGCTGTTTTTTATCTGGAAGGATGCGTGCTCTGGATGCATGCTATGGATGCGTTCTATGGATGGTAGAGAGTGCTCCAGCTGCGGATCTTCCTCGCACAGCTACCTCGCGATTGCGCATCTTCCTCGAAAGGCTACATAGCTTAGCATTAGTGGAAACGGTCATATACCTAGTTTCATAGCGTAACTTTCACATCCTCACAGCATAGCTCCATAACATATCTTTTATGGAAAGGCACCCTTATTCATGGGTTGCAAATCGTCTGTATAATCGTAATAAGCGGAGTTCATTGAAATATTATCGTATGGAAAGTTTAACAAGTTTCCATGAGATGACTCTTGTCTTGATCTGTAATCGTGAGGTGCAACGTGCAACCCGCCGGTATGTAAAACTAAACTTGGGTACTATTTATTTCCATACTAGCTTTTGCCCGCGACCCCATCCCTTCAAAGGATGGTTATCGGGATAAAAAGTATCCTTCATCTTAATCGAGGTTATAAACTCGTATAATCAAGATTCAAGTTTCATCAAAATCTGTTCAGCTGTTTTTGCGTGATTGATTAACATCTAAACTTTCGCAGTAACAATATTAGTAGTATTTCTGAAGCATATAAAATCTGTACCTGAATGAAACTAGATAGATAGTTGAAGTTGAAGAATAATTTTACAAGTCCCATCGACGTCCACATTTCAAACTACAAATAAAACATAAGCCACCCAACTTGAAACCTTAAGAATTTACACGCAAAGTCCATTATCCAGTAAATCTAACAAACATGCATAGCCGAAGACGGTCAAACTTCGTGGCATGTAAATCTTGACGATATCGCTCACTATTAAAGTCCATTTTCAATGACGAGAACCCTTGTATGAATAGCGCATTTAAATTTGGACGTAGCTCTTTCAGTCTTAAGGTCTATTTTCGAATGTCGATGCACCTGCATAGATTGGCCAGTGCAAGTATTGTGATCACCTGTTCTCGTCTGCATTCCATCGGTCCCGTTACTGCTATTCCGTTTCGTTTCGAGTCGACACGTGATTTTTTTTCTCTTTTTGACACTTTTTGAGCGAGAGAGGCAGGAATCGTGTTAATGAGTTATGTCGAAACAGAGGTAATTTGTAGTGTGATATGTGTTAAGGGTTACTGGGGGCCAATTTTGGCGAGTACTTTCTCACGAGCGCGGATGAGCCATGGTTGTGTGTTGAGCTATACATGTACAAGATCTATGTGTGCGTCAGCGTAGGAGCTATGAGTTCACGTTGTCTATGTGTTCGTGAGATAGAAGTATTATACAATAAAAACGTATTAATGTCCCGCTACCTCAACAGTGGCTTTTCTGTGACGTAAAACATCGTGAGGAATGAGGTGTAATCCCAACACGGCCTAGTTTCCTTCTGGATTGGAATTGGAATGGTCAGATGGCATGAGTTTTCGTAAAACTAGTTCCTACGCCAAACCAAACCTTGGGATAAGGTGTCAAATCGGACGGACGGATCCTTAGACAACTACTGGGAAAACGCTAGGAGGATGATAAATTTAGATGAGCCTGGAGATGATGATGATGATGAAATAAGTTGAAATTATTTGCTTCATAAGGCTATCAATATCATTAGATTTTGAATATTTTCGCTTGGTCAGTAAAGTCGCTTTTAGCGCGGACTAATTTGATACAAACTCGGAAAGTTCAAATGCGTCAGTGCGTTTGTGTGTACATCACGCACAAAATACGACATAAGCAGACACAGTTTTCGGGCCATATAATATTAACGACACGTCCGTCCTGTTAAGACAGTACACAAGGAAATAGGACGCACTTCCTTACCCAGTTACTGATTTAGACTTTTTAGACCAATACATCTTTGTTTAGTTATGTGATTGTTACTGTTACCTACTTAATGTCTATCTATGGCAGCAGTCGTTAAGGCGCAGGGTAGGGCAAGGCCTTCCCCATACAAACTTTGTGCACGTTTTATTCGTCGGTTTTGGCACTAACAAATATAATATTTTTTTTGTTCTAAATATTAGATATGCGAAGATCGTGATGTGAAAATTTTCAAATATTTCAAAAAAAAAAAATTACGTCACGAAATAGCTATCAGAAAAATAAGCATACTGACCGAAAATCATAACTTTAATGCAAACACAAACGAAGTAAATCCTGCACAAAGTTTGTATGGAGAGAGCTTGCCCTACCCCTCCTCTTAAGCCAAGTTGGAGGCCTTCGGGCTTGAGAAATTCTAACAGTCAAGTTACCCACTCACTTGACAAAGGAGGGTCGATTTTGCACCACGTTCGTAGGATGTACCTACCCACCGCTACCCTACACGTGACCCCTGGGTGGTTCTAAAAGTGCAACAAAAACGGGCAACCGTACTGTCTTCTCGAAGATCTCACGGTTCTAAATAATTGCCGTACGATAAATAAATTGTTACAAAGTACTACTACAGTAGAATCCGGATACAACGACGACGTCAAGGGACCGGCGATATTACCTACATCGCACTCACAGAACGTCGCACAAACCGGACTGATTTTCTTTGAAAATGTTTGGTATGAATCCTAACGTCGGTGATTTAGCAGTCGTTAAAAGCGGTCAAATGTTATATGCGGGGTCGTTATAAGCGGATTCTACTGTATTTTACTTTTTAGGTACCTACTAAGTACGATTTCATCACGTTAATCTGTTAAAGGGCTAAGATATGAAACTATTTGCTCTTATATGAATCACTTGGCGTTATCAATTTTATAAAATATACGCCACTGTATATCTTATTCTTATGAAATGATCCGTGCTGTTATTTAAAAATATCATACAAACAAAGAGAAACACATCGGGTACACATTGCATAAAAAGATATTATGTAAAGCGTACCTACCCGTTTCTATCATTGTTGAATTTAGACAGAAGTTATGTTAACATGTTTGTGTATAACTTTTATTTTTATATCAGAGGCGATAAGGTAACATCCCTGTGCACGAAATTGACCCAATACATGACACTTTCAACCATGTCATGATGACAGGGGTGATTAAAATTAAAATGTGTCATCTATTTGTCACTATGGTGTAGAGGTGAGACGTACTAGGCAAAACGCGTACTGAGTCTTGCGAGTACACGTCCACAAAAAGACTAGATCCAAAGACTAGGTCCAAATACGCGCTAAACCGACCCCGACCCGAGGTGCCCCGAAAGAATCCGAACGCGCAGACGAATACGAATAACGCGGGACGTAAAGACTCTTAGACGTTTCGAGTCTTCAGAGTCGTCGTTCGCCTAGTACTCGATACGCTAAAAGACGCGCGAGCGGGATCGCGTACTTACGCGTCCATGCCAAAACCTATTCCAAAAACCTGTTCCCGTAAATACGTCTCACCTCTACTATGGTGTCGATCACTGCGCTGGGGCGTTTCCCTTATTTTCATTTCTAAGTTTCAAGTTTCAACACAACATTCTTGCCAAGGGTGTAAATGACACTAAGTAAAAACAAATCCGTTTATTCAATAAACGCGACGCTACACTATTATTATGTCGTGAAGGAATTTACACAACCAAGTCACAGAGCCGTGTCGACACCAGCCAAGTTGAGCTCTGTGTTATAATAGTCCTCATACTTTTGCTCTTAATCTTGTCGGTCGTAGCGGGTCCACGTAGACTGGTTTGATTAGACAGAAGGCTCGAATTACGCGACGCTGGTAAAAAGCGGTTTGTAAAATTGCTAAGTTAAATTGCAACACCACAGGGCGATGAACTTAGAATAAAAACAATGGTTTATCTTGTATCGAGTTCACTGGGTGGAAATGCGATGTATGCGTTGTTTGACAAGTTTGTTTGATTTGCATATCTTTCATTTGCTCCGTGGGGATTAATTAAAAATACATCTGAAATATTTACCTGACTTTGCCTCTGTAGGTAATAAGTATACTATCTTCACATGGAACCACGGAATAGAACAGTTTTGTGGGACCCGCAATTGCGACTGCATTGTACATATATACAGCATACATAGATTACATAGCCCTAGCTAACTATTTAAAACGGCTTGATGTTTGACTAATAAGTTGTGTTTAAATTCGTAATTAACTATGGTATAATGTAATCAACAAAAACGGGGAGTGTTTGTAAGGTAATTGTATTGACTCTATATCGTGTTAAATAGTTAGTATGTGTGTTATAGTTAGTGTCTTATATTAGTCTTAAGATTTTGTAAATATTTTCACTTTATAGTGCGCATTCAAATATAATATCATTATTATTCATCTTGGAATACGTTCCTAAATATGAAAATTCTATTCTATTCTATTCCATGTAACGTAGTGGCACCAGTAATGGACCTGGCTCCAGTAATGGACGCAAAAATCTTTCACGGTCGAAATTAAGCAACGGAAAAGCATTATAGTCATGGCAACACTTTAAGCATAAAGAATAGGCTTCTATGTATCACATTGACAAATGACATACACCTCGGTCATTTTGTTTAAAAATGGCGCGGCGGCAAAAATTGTGCTCCGGCATTTTTCACGAATAACCTAAGTTTCTTACAGAAATAACTAAGGAAGTAGGTTTACGTTTTTGATTGTAAACTTTATTTTCTCTAAACAATATTATTTTGATATGATTTCGTGAGAAGCGTTACATATTTAACAATACTTTTTTAAAGTGTTTATTGCATTAGAATCTAATTTGAATGATTTAGAGAGGATGTACATTACTGGTTCCTGTTTTTTGTTAATCTCCAATTATGGACAATTTCTCCATGATTGGTTTTCATACTGAATTCTGGTTACCCAATTATGGACACCCAATGTTGGACGGATTTATTGGCGAGGTAAATGTTTGAAAAATGCCACCCAGTTTTATTATAATAGTAGTTTATCTACACAAATATCATAATCCTCTAAAATGCGTTCAGAAACCGTAGGCAAATGACCTTCATTTTAACATTAATGTACTTATGAAAATTTTCTTACCTGTGGTGAAGTTTACCAGCAGTAATATAATATTCATTATAATGTCCTATTTAGTACTATAATGTTTTTTTTAATATTTGGAACAGGAAAATTAAAATTCAGTCGATACGAAAGGTCAGCTCGATATAGGTTATTTTTTTGGGATAAGAATCCAGGGAGAAGGATTTCAAATTTTACATTTATTTAAAATTTTAAGAAAAAAATATTATTTTTTTCGAAAAATCGTCATTAGACTCGATTTCGACTGATTCGGGAATGAGGATTTCAAATTTTATATTAATTTTGAATTTACAGTGAAAAAAAAACTTTTTTGCGAAAAATCGTCATTATACTCGTTTTCGACTAATTCGGGGATAAGGATTTCAAATTTTATATTAAATATATAAATAAATAGTAAATAAATATTTGTGGACAATCTTACACGAATCAACCTAGTCCCAAACTAAGCAAAGCTTGTACTATGGGTACTAAGCGACGATATACATACTTATATAGATAAATAAATACTTAAATACATAGAAAACATCCAAGACCCAAGAACAAATATTCGTGCTCATCACACAAATAAATGCCCCGGCCGGGATTCGAACCCGGGACCTCCAGCTTCGTAGGCAGGGTCACTACCAACTAAGCTAAAGCGGTCGTCAAGTAAACACGAGTGTTTTAATGCCTAATTATGTACAGTTGCATACATTACTTTATCTACACACATATTATAAGTACTCTAAGATGTGTTCAGAAGCCGAAGGCAAATGACCTGCATTGCTTACCAGTGCTACCGGTAACATATTTATAGATGCTCTAAATAGATATCAAATTTGAACTCCTTATCCCTGAATTAGTCGAAAATTTCGAGGGGCTTCGACTCGAAATCGAGTAAATTGACGATATTTGGAAAAAAAAAATTTTTACTTAAAATTCAACATTAATGTAAAATTTGAAATCCTTAACCCCGAATTAGTCGGAATCGAGTATAATGACGATATTTCGAAAAAAGTATATTTTTTTAACTTGAAATTCAAAATTAATATAAAATTTGAAATTCTCATCCCCGAATTAGTCGAAATCGAGTATAATGACGATTTTTCGTAAAAAAAATTTTACTTAAAATTCTAAAGAAATGTAAAATTTGAATTCCTTATCCATGAATCCTTATCCCGAAAAAAAAAAATACATTATTGCCGTGGCCGGGGAAAAAAGCAATTGCAGGCTGAGTATTTGTTTAAACGGACGAGCTTGCGAGTCCGTTTAATTATAATACGAACCCTGCAATTGCCATTCCGGCCGAGGCTAATATCTCTCTCTCAAAAATGGAGGAAATACGACAAAATTTGGATAAATATTTGATAAACATAACCTTAAAACCTCAAAAACATCATGCTCAATAAAAAATAAACAGCGGGATGTTTTTTTTTAACAGAATCGCAAGTGTATTGTTTTACCGAAAAACGCAAATTATTCAATACTTAAAAAGACGTCGCGTTTCCAACAGAAAAATACGAGCTGAATTGGCTGAATACGACCTGTGCCTCCTTTTATATGACAGTTTCTACTTTTTTTTAAAGTTTTGAATTCAACAACTAAAGGAATTTATATGTGAAATTGCAGGCGGTCTACAATGTTTTAAACCTTAAGGTGTCCAAGATTGGGTGTCCATAATTGGATTTTGTCTGTCCATCATAGGATTTTCGAAGATTTTCGACTTTTTCAGATTTGGTGCAATTTTCTCGGAACTTACAAGTTTATCCAAAACTTTTGTATGTTTATTATAATAAGTGATTATTAAGCTACATTTTCTTTGAAATAACTAACATCAAACTTATAAAATAAGAGAGTTATAGCCAAAAGATGTCGACAGAGTTCTTAAGCCGTCCATAATTGGTGCCATTACGGTACACACATGCATACTTGTGTTCTCAAAGGGATAGGCAGAGCTCATTTTTAGCAACTGTTCTAAGTCTAAATGTTATGTTCTCTTTTCAGGTAAGTGTTTATTGAGCAATGGATGAGGAATTGACGCTGTGCTGGTGTCGGTACTGTCGGTATACGTGGTAAGCTTTTAATAACAACTTAAGAAAATTAATAAAAATATTTTACACATAATTTTTCTTCACTGGGAAAGAAACAGACACAGGCCGATGTAATAATTAGTACAAAACAGTATAACTGCAAATAAGTACCTACAGTCTGTATTCTAATACAATTCCCACTAGAACTTCACACATATTAAATTAAGATGGCATTGTAAAGGGTAAAAATATTATCATATATATCCTCCCGCAACACCCTTATTTTTCTGAGTTCTTTGCTACTCAATAAATATTAGAATCTGAATTTGAGATATTTTAATTCACTAACGTTAATTAAGAGCAAATTGGCTTATAATTTATATTTATCCAAAATACACTTTTTCCAATATTTATAAACCAATTAATGGACCATTATAAAAACTGAAACAATGTTGCGAAAACATATTAGTTAATATTATGAAAATCGAAGTGTTGTGATAATTCCCAAGAAACATAGACATTTTCGCACAAGCCGCGTTATGTATATTAGGACATATACATATACTTGTTCTACACTGGCATCGCCAATGTCAATGTTAAGCGTCCGTAAACACACGGTAGTTGGCGTCACCCAGGGGTCGTTGCTCCCCCAAACGGCGTACCTCTCGTTATGTAACTTCGCAGGCTTCTTTATCTGCAAAGGATGTGGCGTTTTATCGACTAATTAGTTTCGTTTACCTAAAGGGAACATCATAAAAACTTTCCGATGTACAACTTACAATTACAAATAAACTTTCTAGAAAGTTTTTTTTTTATTATTTTAAGTAAGTTTGTAACTACAACTCATTTTGATTCATGCAAATTATTTAATAAAAGCCAGCCATATATCAAGCTTTCAATGATTGGAGCATTTATTTGATAAATCTATCGGTATCCTTGATTTGCAAGCGCAATCTAAATTCTCATCTAAACTTTTTTCGCTTAAAAAATCTAGTAATTAGACGGATTAGTAGGTAGGTACCATTTTTAATTAATTACTCTCAGATAAAAATAGTTGAGTTAGCATACAAGGTTTCTAGTATAATGAAATGAAACCCTGTTGCTATGATAGACAGGATCCTTTGACCTCCACCGGGATCACCCGTATTAATAGACGTCAGAATTTAAATACCAAATGAACCCGTATTTAGCCCGAAAATAAAAACAGCAAATAGACGAAGCACTTCGAAAGTGCGTCTCTTAATTGTATATTTAGTGCGTCGACCGAATCGTGAAATAACATTTAGTTTTTCTCATTCCACTTCAGCTGGCACGGCCCGTGGTTACAAATTTCCAGTTACTTAATCGACTTAAAAGTACCCAATTTGTTCCGTACATTTTTTATAAGAAAATATCTCGCTTGTACAGGAAAATGTGAATTACTAAGTAAGCATGTTTACTACGCTTACTTTTCTGATATATGGTATTGATTTTTGTGTATGCGGGCTGAATTCCATGCGGGCACATTTAGCGCATTACTACATCTTTTATCACGAGATATTAAAGCTTGTAAACGTATAAATTACTCTGTAAAATGGTATGTTATTTTGTTCTTTACAAACAAACCTTTTATCGCGTAGGTTATGGAGTTATTTCCCATTGAAGATGATCACATCAAACATTAACACCATCGCCATAAATAGTAAAACCAATAGGCGTCAGTACCTTGTGGAACTCTCGAGCGAGGTGAATGAACTCTTTGGGCGAACCTGTTATGGGTAGGTATGGTTGATTGTGCTCGCTCGCTCCTTACTTTGTGGGCTTCGTAATTTACTTTATCCTTTATTGAAGCTAATTTGTATTCATTGATAACCTTCCTAACTAACCGAGAAAGCATATTATACCTACACACACGTTTCCTGTGTTTAAGTAACTTTTTCGAAGCTATTAATGTTGTTTTACTGTATGACCCAAGAGCAAATTTAACTAGTATTAAAAACCTATTATTTACGGTAAATTTTATGGTTTAAACCTGAATATGTAGTAATACGTTGAAAATCGCTAAACTACGATTATATTTGTTTATTGTGTAGGTATCTTCTTTTTTATCATAGTACAGACATTAATACTGAAACCAATTATACAATGAATGCCCCTCTCTTAGTAGATAGAGATTGTTTCAATTTATTTATTTATCGTATGGCATTTATTTCGAACCGTGAGATCTTCGAGAAGACAGTAGGGACGTGGTGCAACTTCGACCCCCCTTTTTCAAGTGAGTGGGCAACATGACTGTTAGAAGTTTTCAAGCCGCCCGAAGGCCTCCAACTTGGCTTAATGACTGCTGCCATAGTCAGCAGCCGGGATCAACGGCTTAACGTGCCTTCCAAAGCACGGGAGCGCTCAGTTAGTAACCACTACAAGGAAATGTTTCAATGTGTGAGTTTTTCTGTATGTCGCATTCACTACTTTTGCATGTTTATTATACTATTAGCGCTGCCATAGTTATTATAGCAACCATCCATAGATAATCGTAAAGATTAAAATTGTAATGACTTTATCAACATTATAAACTCACAAAAACCCGCCATGTGTATGAAATGACCTTCGATTCCTTATCACAGTCACATTTAAGAGTACTTTCTTCCAGCTAATGTTTGTACGCTTCTTATCGATGGAACAACCAACCGTATCATTGATTACTCCGTAGAAACATTTATGGCGGATTATTTGCATATACGGAATTTTTTCAAGTACGTTTAACAATATACGTTGTAATAGCCTAAAGATAATCTACACTTTTGCGTCCTTTGATATACTACAGACGTATGTACTTTGTATACCAAAGAGAAATTTAATGCGTTAATTATTCCCAATGTACCCGTTTAATACGCACTAGCGCTTAAAGGGTACATAATACATAATTATTATATATCGAGAAACATTATTAAACATGAACGTAAGAGTTATTAAGTGGAAGTCACTACATTTTTTTTTCATGCCTTTGGCTTTGAACGTAATCAACGGTTCGGTGTAACCTAAACTAACCTCATAAAATTTACAACTCATACCTATGAACGGACATTAAACACACCACAACGCCTATATAATACTAATATTAAGCGCGCCATGATTGCCGTCCTTGGAACATACATACAACAGATAAGAGTACATTTTACCATAAAACACGACATTTTTTCTACCGTGACAATAAACATTACACATAAATGTAACGTTTAGCATACGTGGATAAAGTAATAGCGGACTAAAAAAGTAAACGTTTTTTGCTCTTGCATTTTTTTATTACTAAGTTTATCAGTAGATTTAATAAATAATTAATATTCCTTTCATTTCTCTCTTCTTCTTCGTAGTCGATCCCTCATGACTGAGGATCGTGACCGCACGCAATTGCCCTCCATGCAGTTGGTCCCTCGCCAAATGGACCGCACGGGGAAGGCTGCATTTGGCAGCATTCTTCACTGTATCGGTCCAGCGCACAGGAATCCTTCCTCTTGGGCGTTTGCCCTCCACAGATCCGAGAATAATTTGTCTCCTCCATTCCTCATCATTCATTCCTCGTCATTGTTTGTTCCTTTCATTTAGATACTATAAAAATTAGATGTACGCAGATAATTGCTTAAATACAATGTAATGAATCAAATAACTATTTTACACATAAACAGTATTCCTTAGCTCTAGAGTAACAGGTGTTTATTTTATTAGAGTTATGATAACAGAAAGTGATATCGAGTTGACTGTTTGGCAACCAACTGAAGGGATGTTTACACAAACAACATAGCTGTCGATTATGTTCGGCAGTTGATCACCTAAATATAGTAAAGTACCCGGCAATAAGTTTTGCATATCGAACTTCGGAAAGAGACGGCTAATTTCAGCTTCACAGAGCATTGCCTAACACTACCTATGTGACGTCTGTCAGAAATTATAGATATCCAAAGTTTACATGTAATCGATTTAGACGTAAAGTATTAAAGTCTATAAAGTGCAGTAATTATTTGATATAAAACATCAATTAATAATTAAGATGATTGATGGACTTTGGCCAGTGTTCGTATATCGTCATGTTTACGATAAAGCGTGCTTTAATTCAGCTGTGTTCTCTTTATGTAGTTTCTAACATTTTATTCGTAACCCCAATCTTTCCACGGCGAATATTGATCGTCAGTGAATACGTTTAATGCTCAAATCAGTCACACGTCAATGTCAAATCATCAGTTAATGATTGGTTAGGCTTAGCGTGAAAGTCACGATCGCTCACCGAACGGTTCGACCATACGTGGATGGTATTAAGCAAAAGATAAACGGATCGTCAATGTAAATAATTAAAAAATAATTAAAACATCATTAACGGCTTTACTTCGTTTCAGTTTACATGGCAAAAATGCACTTAACGTGGGATTTTACAAATTACAACTTCTTTTGTTGCTAAATATGAAAGGAAACAAAACAAAGAGATGTCATAAAACTAAAAAAATGGCTATCCGATGCGGCACGTGTAATTTATTGTAAATATATTTAATCAATACACGCCTACGTAGTTGTTTTACAACTCTACTTGCAACAATTAAACTTTGTATGTTGGTAATGGTTGGTTTTGTGCAGTTTCGCCATCTAAACTGGAACGAAGTACACCGCTTATGTAACGTTTATGTAGGTACCTATATTCTTTATTAGGATTGCAATTAGATTATTGTTGTATATTTAAATAGTTTCATTGATTATTTAGTCTTATCATTCTGCATAAAACCGTCCAACGTTGAAAGTAGCACGCAACCACCTGTCACCGGGCATTTTTGACATTTGAACTTTACTAACATTTCTTTCTACGTACATATGGAAAAATAGGTCAAATGCTACAGAACAGGTTTAAGCACTAGTAACCATAATTACTTCTGTGATTTCAAATTTTTAATAGGTAACAGTAATGGATAACAGATTATTTACCAACATTTATTTTAAATGAAATTATTGACGGATCTTGAAAATATTTAAGATTAGTTTTTCCCGCGACTTCGTCCGCGTGGAACTCTTTTATCGCGATAGAATTGAACTATTTACTTATATCAGGCGCTTACCTACTCATGGCTCTTTCATACAAACAACTACCACTAATGTAATAAATTATAATGGTTGAAAAGTCAAGATATGACCGAAAATACGTAATTCCATTTCATACCCAGCAGACGCGGATTTCCCAAGAGAAATACGAAAAACACGACTTTGGAACGAAATCACGGTCTTTAGCAAATTTGGAGTATGGATATGTATGTTATTTTTATTTAACGCTTTATATATATGGCTTTTAAATTCGAATGAGCACAAACAAACACTAAGTTACGAATTACAAAAAAGGTACTCTTTGTTTTCTATATGAATATATATTAGGTAACTACTTTTATTTTAAATTTACTTTCCGCATACGAAATTATAATTTTCCATCAAAAAAGTGAAAGATTGAATAATAAACCAATATAATTTGAGACATTGGTACCGTTTCTGAAGTTGTATTCAAAAATGCGAAATCAAATCAAATACTTTAACTAGATCAAACGCCCTAAGTATATAGATATTAATGCAATGATATTTATATGTCAGCATGTCCCAAATTCCTTGCAACATAATGTTTACTAGTTAATAACGTGCAAATTACGCATTATTTTAAATTCAGTAAAGCTAATATACATGCAAACTGTATTAAAATGCGATTCGCTATGCACTAAGTCGATTATATGTTGTACCTACTAACTAGCTGTTTTCCAACGCTGTTGCTACGAACCGATAAGAAAAAATGCAGAATATATTTAAGAATTTTCTTTTATGTTATCCATGCGATAAGCGAGGTTTTACGCAATTAGGTTGTACTAGGTACGCTAAAAGTGTGATTTATTTCTCACATTTTTACCAAGCTTAACGCAAGGTAAAGGTCTGTGTGTTTGTGTAATCATATTCACTTGTTTTAATTGGATTGCACGTAAACAAAAAATACAAATAGTCTTATTATGTCGATATTATTACACATGCACTAAATTTTGGTAGTGATTGGATAATATTTTTTTAGATTGTCGTTTGTTTTGTTCAGTACAATCTAACACGAAGGAAAACAATAAAAATGGTTACTTAGTTTAAGGTGGTACGCTTTCCATACAAAACGACTTTTGACATTCGCAGGCTAGCGGCGTGATATTTCAAGAAACTTATGTAACAAACTATCATAGATTGGCTATTCATTTGCGCGAAATTCCCCTTTTCCTAGAATAACCTTGTATAACCTAGAATAATTCGAAAAAAATGATGTCACGTGATACTCACGTGACAAACTAATTTCTCAAATTATTCTAGTTTATACAAGTTTATACTTAAGGGGGAATTTCGCGCAAATGGAAAGCCAATTTATGAATGTTTGTTACTTAAGTTTCTTAAAATATCACTCCGCTAGCCTGCGAATGTCAAAAGACGTTTTGTATGGAAAGCGAACCACCTTAACTGCAACTATCAACCATTCTTATTTTTTGCGATAATGATGGAAATCAAACGATAGTCAAAGCACCTCGAACAATTGGCATTCAACAATGAGCCAATTACATCACAATCGACTCTTTTTAGCATTCAACAACCGGTGGCAAAACTAGGGAAACAATTTAGTTGTCAGGCAATCGACGAATGTTTTGCTTTGGGATCGAATCTCAGGAACCATCATTGATATTGATACAATGGTGATAAACTAAAGCCCTCTTACATGGATGAACACCCACGGAACTGCTTCTTACTTTTTACAGCAGAAATATACACAAATATAATTATACTAGGAGGAAACGGGTACGCTTTGTATAAACATCTTACACGAACTGTACCCGTTTATTGCACTATAAAGATTTCGCTGGAGCGATTGTCAGTGTAAGCCAGAATGTCACAGGTTCGAGACCAGCATTTTTCCCTTTGAAATGTCGATTTATCATCCTTCTAGTGTTTTATTTATCTTTATTGCACAAAAGAAAACCTTATAGATATTATAAAAGGCGCCGATTGGGCTCGCTTTGGCACCATATCTCTAGATTTGGCGTAGGAACTAGTTTTGCCAGAGCGACTGCCATCTGAACTTCCAACCCAGAGGGAAAACTAGACCTTTTAGGACCGATCTGGTTTCCTCACCTTTCCTTCACCCTAAATCTGTTGCTTGACCTAAATATATACCAAATGACGCTTTTTTGCTGCGAAGCATAGCCAGAGTAAGTATGTTTTTTTGTTTACCGGATTTCAATAAAAATGTTAATGTATTTTGAACCTTATCGTGGAAACTGTTAGATAGCTTTTCAGCGGATTACTTTGGCCAACTGAAATGATTTCAAGTATACGCGAGTAGGCCATTCACACGCGGTTTCCCACGAGACGCCATCTTATCGCCATCTGATAGGATTCACTTGACTCGTGAAAACCGCCCTTTTTATAAACTTACCGTTATATGTAGTTTGAATTAAGAGGCCCTGAATTTGATGAAAATATTTTAAACTTAAATATACATTTTACAATAAAGAAACAAAAATACAATAACAAATACCTACATACTAATACTTACATACATCTATTAACTATAAAATAAAAAATTATACTTAAATTATGACATGATAAAAAGTATGATTTATCCTAACAAAGTGATTAAAGTGATTAATTTAACTTATACGCAGCTCAAATATTTGGATAGATCTAGTCATACTGCTCATATACGCGGGAAATTCGCATTACCGGTAAATTACCGAAAGTTGTACTTCCCCAATCACACTACACTTGAGAGCAAAAAATAGTACATTACTGCAGAGACCAGTAAGTAAGCCATCCTGGACGAGTATGAGTTAGCCGGCCGAGCCGCAGGCGAGGTCCGGCTATAATACGAGGCCAGGATGGCACTTACGGTCGAAGCTTGTATAGTGCTTTTCTCAAAAATAAAACAAATTGTATGAGCAACGGTTTATAGTACCTGCATTCTGACCAACTAGTACTTTCATGTTCCGCTTTCCACTTGATGAACTTTTTATAAATGGTCAAATACCACCTTAGACTTGGTATGGTATGGTATGGTATGGGTGGAAGTAATTTTTTCAGTACCTAGAGCGATCTGTGTATGTATCGCATTCTGATTCATCTAAACTCATTTTTAGCAATTATACTTCTGTATATATTAATTAAATCAATGAAGTCAATCCCGTCAAAATACAATGGCAACTTTTTTTAGCTAGATGTTGTGTTAAGACACTGATATTATGCCACAACCCCAATAGAATAGATTTATAAAATCGTATTTAAATAATCGTAAATAAAATCGTATTTATTTTATGTTTACTATTAGTATTTAATTTCATTCAATCTATTCATGTTAATTTCTAAATTAGTCTCGAAATAGTTAAAAACATGATTGAACTGTATTTCTCGCAATACACATCGTGCAATACGGACACGTCAACCTCCATGGTAGCTACATTTTTTTTAATGTCAATTACCTACTGCCAACTTTTATCTTCTAGTTCTAAATTTAAATATTATGATATGTAATGGGATTTACATACTTACTTCCTGGACAGTAGGTGTGATTTCCTGGACACTTCTGGTAACTATCCAGGATGAGTCACTTTCGGATACTATCTTCACAGATGTTATGAGAACATTTCATACTATTTTTGAGAAAATATACAAAGCGTACCTGTTTTGTTTACATAATTGTATCAAAAATCGTACGCGTAAATTATGATACTATCCATATGAAGCGGTAATTCCATGTAACAAAAGTAAACAACCGTTTTACTGACTGGTATCATAACCTTCGCGACCTCTGAAATTACGCATAAGTCGTGTGAATTCCCATATTACTGGCTGTGAACAAACAATCAAGAACCACTTAACCGCATAGACAAGCCATTATGACTTTTATTGCTTTGAAGATATAGTTGTAATTGGAGAGGGTGTGGTAATGTAATAAACATATTACTTTACTGACACTTATTTCGGTTAATTCAGTTTAAAATTTGATTTGGGGTTATTATTTGGGGTAAAACTGTCGTCTCGTTTGGACTGTTAAGAGGCCTTAGAAGTTTTAAAATATTTTGATTTCAAATTATGACAAATGTATTGATAAACACCAATAAAGTTGCTAATGCTCACGTCGGAAACTGCCTTTTTTACACGACTGCCGAAAAAAAGGAGTGTAATGTTTTTATAGACTGTTCCCATGTGATTTGAGTTGCGCGATTGTATGATAGGATTACTAATTATGGTACCTATATTGTCTATCAAAATTAAATTGCCTTATATTGTTAGTTTTCTATTTATATCTTGTAAAGTAGTAACTAAACTGCCAATTATTGGCTTAAAATGCGCTCTATGAGAGTAATTTGCTTTGAATGTCAAGAATCTAGTACCGAACATTTATATCAAAATACTTAACTACTTTTTGTGGCAATAAATGTAGAATTCGGTCTACATTGAACGTTCTCGGTGGAATTCACTAAGTTATTTATATAATTTTAACTGCAATGTCGATTTTACAATTTGATTTGACGTTAGAAAGGCGGTTACGCAAGGGTAAGCCGGCGTGACATTTGATTGCTTTCACATGTACTTACAGTATCTGTGAGAGCAAAGCTTTCATTGTGTGTAGTTTAAAATTTGACCTGTTTCATTTGTACAGTCAGCCTGGAAACCGGACTATCACTTTTTTACAACATTATTTTTATTTTAAGGTTCATAGTTAGTGGGAGAACACTTTCTTGGATGACTGTACTTGAGACAGACATTGAGATCGTTGGTCTCGCTCTCGCATACTTCTCAGAATGTCACTGACGTACCGTTGTTGTCCACTATAATAACATGTTGTGCATATATCTTTTTGGCTATTTTCTGCGGGATTTGAAACGTATCTTGACATTTTCTCTTGGCTATTATCTAGTAAATCTGCCTAATATAGTATTTTTTACACGTAGGTACTTTTAGCAAATATCGTTACAAACATCGACAAATTTCTAGCTTAAAACTGGCTTTTCCGGTTAAATTCTGCTACACATTATTAAAGCCAAAGCCAATAATGGATCCATTACTATATAAAACATTTAAACAGCATAGTTTCCTTCAATATCTTCATTGGGATTATAGGTACTTGTGCAGCAATATATACCAACCTGTGTAAGTAAGAATGTTTTCTACTTACTCGTAGCCAATGCGCCGAATACATAACTAATGTGAATCGCATTCTTTTGTTTTGAAATACTGGCCAGTAATACTTTAACACATTTAGTTTTTTTCTGGTATCCTTTTCAAGTCAATATGTTGAATTCTGGCAGCCAGTAAGTAATACATAATACGTAATAATGCCTATTTAAGACTACCTACTTAATATAACACGGTGATTATTATCACGCGATACACTCGTATCACGTCACGTGTATATTGATGATGATGTATATTGAAGTAATATCAAGCGAAATCCATAAATTTTAGAAATCCGCGATATTATTGACATCCATGTATTGTGATAATGATCACCGTGTAAAAGCGTAGCCTCTTACGATTTTCACGGTAAGTAACCATAATTATATGCTCTCTAAAAAAATTAGTTAAAAACTCGTTATTTTAGTTTCTGACAATAAATGCAGGAAAATGATTAGCTAGCATAATTATGAAGAGTTACCATCATCTTCCGTAAACATAATAATGTAATGTCTATTCAAGGATAGCACTGCATCATAAGTAAACACATGACATGAAAATACTTTATTTATTAGAGCTTTGACTTGTAAAATGTATTTATACTTTTATCAATAAAATTATCTGAATCTGAATCTGAATCTGCTAAGGTTCAGAATTGTCCACATATTTATGACCTGTTGCATCATTTCTTGGAACAGGATCAAAATGCATCCAAGTTATCTGCCAACTTCACAGGACATCACAATATTAATTTGGCGCTCATCAAGGCTCTTAAGCAATTGATATAGAGGCTGTTTTCGCTTAATCCGACAGCCTTATTACGCGGTCTTGCTATACCTTACTTGGAACTATCTAAATCCAAAGGACTGACGTGTAAGGTTGTAGAAAGGATGAGAATGACATCTCCCTTGCGACAACGCTTGGCACAGCCTTGGGAAATGCATCTAGATATTCTAGATTCATTGCATTGCATTGTTGTTTTGGTTCAAATCAAAGTAACTCTGAGTACCGGCATCAGAGCTTATTCTATCGGATCCCTTCAATATCCATAATTTCATTTGTCATAATTAGCCATAATAAATAGTGTTCGCCGTAATTGTCTGCCATAAAAGTAATTTTCTCTGAAACCGTATCATTTTCAGGATAATTTAAATATGCAGTGTCAATGTTTGCTTTTTAATAATCCTGAAAAGTTAACAGTTCTTGAAAAGTTAACAGTTTGTGAGAGAAGTCAATTTTTTATCGTGTAGGAGCGTAGCGCGTAATTAGCACTCCTTGGCAATTAATGTGTTAAAGTGGTCAACTTGGCATGATACTAATTTCACTAGTCAATTGTTATAATCATTTGAATAAGTTCACTAATTCGTAAATCATTCAACTAAAAATGCTAAGTCATCGACGCCAGCTCGAGTTCAATTCATTATTATGTGATGTGTGCAATAAAAACTTTGAGTTTGAGTAGATTAATTTATTACTTATTAGCAGTCATCATTCGCCACTCATTTCCAATTCGAATATTGATAACTATTCGAGTAGGTAGGAGAATGCATTCAAAGTCGCGCGTCATCATGTTAAATATTTAAGAGAGGCATTTTTAAGGCACGAGTGAATAGGCATCTTCCGGGTGAGCTCGCTTCATCGTCGGCCTCATCTTTGCCCCCTGGGTAGATGCTGGCTAAGAACAATCCCATTATTAAAAAGAAAAGAGGCAACAGGCGGCCCTCGCGCCGGAACCAATCATCTCGCGCAATGAATCGCAATCAATCGCAGTTCAGCGCTGGAAATGCTGCCTGCATGATGGCCGTGGCCACCCTACCTAGTGGCCTCTTATATTTAATTATTTATTGTATTTATAAATTTTTTCTGTTTTTGTTATTAAAGTATTTGTTTTTATATTAATTAATAAAGACGTTATAATAGTTATTTATCATTAAAGGATGATTCACGCTAGACCGTTCCGTGTCCGGGCCGGCCCATTCACTAATACAAGATATCGACGGCCGTCGCGATTTCTTGTACTACAAAACGGGCCGGCCCGGGTGAATCAAAAATTTAAGGTATCTTTAAAGGCTAAACTGAAATATATGAAAATACAAAATTTTGGATCAATTTATTATATTTATGTCACACCTGGCTATAAAGCGGCAATTACCGCACGCTCCGCGCGCGGGAATTCCCACTTCCTGGCCAGGGGGTGACATAAAATTTTGTATTTAACACGGGCGGTAATAAGGAAAGCCTCAGATCGCATATTTATCGCCCTTGCCTTCGGCTCGGGCGTCAAATACCTGTGATCTGAGACATTCTTTGTTTTACCGCGCTTGTTAAGTAAATTTCTACGGTCTCGCATTCCATTCTTTATCGATTATCGTCTATTAGATATGGATTCTGTTATGTGATTTCCCTTTTCAATCATATATTTTATGTCATCATTTGAGTATTTTATAAATATAAAGGGTGTGTTTTAGCGGCGTCATTAGGGCGCTATTCCCTTACTGATGTTATTAGAAATCGACCTTATCGACTCCGACATTGGGATACATATTAATTGAGAATGACTTAATTATGTACGAGTATGATTGTACCCACCTAATTTGGGCATTAATTACTTATTCTTGCAATAATTACGCAGTGAGAAGGAAGCATTCCTTATTTGATTCTATGAAAAAAATATGTATAGGATTATTATCTATTCAATTTAATCCTTTGTATTTTTAATTGGTTTCCTCTTCCTCATCTTAAAGATTTCCTGGTTACATCCTGAATTGAATTTTCCCAGATTTGTCCTAAGGAATCCGGGGTCTACTAATTTACGGAAGCGACTTCCATCTTACCTTCCAATACAGACGGAAAACTACACCTTGATAGAGACGTTAACAGAACATTTTGATAGAGACGAGATTGTCTCGGTTTAATGCTGGTCTACCGGTCCCGTAATAGGGTATTAAACTAAGGTAAAAATAAATTATTTTTTACTTGACTAATAAAATATCTAACGAAAATATTCGGAAAACATCAATTATTAATTTATTTTAGCTAATTGAATGATTTTATAAACATAAAGATTTAAAAAGGACGCCGATTTGAACATACCAATTCACACTGTGTTAGTGACGTCACTAAGACAGTATTTCCCTACAAACTTCATATTAACACTCGTTTTTGACATTTAATAAGGGGACAGATTTGGGAGATTTATATTAGTTTTAATTTAGTTGTAGTTTTGTTTTAAATTCCTAAACATATAGTTAAAAAATTAAAAAAGTACCATACTCTGACAGTGACACTGACATTGACAAGCTAGTGCTAGTGCGTCATTTTCGCGCCATGTCTTGCTGTTTTGTGCGTGTTGAATAATGAATGAATATTATTTGGATCGGTGCAGTGACGACTGACGATTTCATAAAAAGTTGCTGATTTGACTATGAGTGAAATACCGTATTCTTGTTATGCAAATAAGAGTAACATCAAACTATACCGCTATTCTTTTTTTTCAACCTGTTGCTTTAAGGCCGGGCCCAATCAACCTGGGGAAATCCAGAGGAAACCACCGACACGACCACTGCTACTATAGATTTAGATATACTGATATACTTTAGATATAGGTAGGTACTGCTACGCGAATGCGAAGTTATGGAACTTAGCAGTCCTTGCCTTTCTTGAGAGCGATGACTTTGCCTTAAAAGCCATGGGAAAACTTCCGAAACTAGTTACGTTGCAAACATTAACTCAGAAGTCGTATAACTGGTTTTGCTGCTGAACGGCTGTTTGTACTACAATTATCAGTGTCGCTAGGCTAGTTACGCGGTCTGCGTCAGTTTGCGGCCGCCTGGACATAAATATTTACATTTTTACATGCCCTAAAAAACAGTGAGTCGTATGCATTTAAGGATGATTCACGCTAGACCGTTCCGTGTCCGGGCCGGCCCGTTTTCTAGTACAAACAATCGACGGCCGTCGCGCGTTCTGTATTGAAAAACGGGCCGGCCCGGACACGGAACGGTCTACTGTGAATCATCCTTTAATTGGTAGCTATTGAATGGGAATATATTAAAAAAAGAGAAAATATCCTTTCAGTTCCTCAACTCATCCAAGTGGCCGCAAATCGGCGCATCAAATTAGCTGGCCGTAAACACACCTATCGATCCTATATGTGTGCATTTTAAAACTATAGTGGCTCTGTGGGCTGTGGTATATAACTACCGTGGCGCCGCCATTTTGAAAAAATACCATAAACAGAATCGACAAAAAAAACATACATATCGAAGCTGCTCACAAAAATTTCTCGAAAGTCGGTTGAGGAATGCGACCGCAGGGTAAAATAACATTAAGTGTGTCATTTTTAGGGTTCCGTAGTAAACAAGGAACCCTTATAGTTTCGCCATGTCCGTCCGTCCGTCCGTCCGTCCGTCCGACCCCCGTTTTTCTCAGTAACCGTTAGTACTAGAAAGCTGTAATTTGTCATGAGTATACATATCAATGACGCCGACAAAACGGTAGAATAAAATCTTAAAAAAAAATTTTTTTCAGGGTACCTCCCCTACATGTAAAGTGGTGGTGCAATTTTTTTTTCTTCCAAATCCCATCGTGTGGGGTATCGTTGGATAGCTCTTTCAAAAATATTATAAGGTTTCTAAAAGCATTTTTTGATTAAAGAATAGGTTGGCGTGATATTAAGCTTTGAAGTGATAATTTTTGTTATGGTAGTGTCCCCCCCCCCCCCTGCCAGCTAAACGGTGGCTACTAGGCATGTGAAAAAAATCATGGTAGTAGTATATACAATGAATTTAAAAGGAAAACTATCACAGCTAAGTAGACATTACTAGTTAACGAGTAATAGTCGAACTTCAGAAATGTACTTTGCAAAAGCAAACCTTCGTACAATTTCCATTGATACCTTAGATAATGTTGTTAATTATGTCAAAAACATAGTAAATATAAGTTTGCGAACTTTTTAGTCCACATAATGTAACGGGTGGACGACTACGGAACCCTACCTTGCGCGTGGCCCGACACGCACTTGGCCGGTTTTTTCAACATTAAGGCGACTTCCTGACGGTGCGGAGGCGGTACGATATGAGAAAAGTGTCAAATGTCAGTGTCATCTGTCAGTCGAGTCAGTACCATTTTTTGCTACGCCCCTACATTTAAATGAGTGCTTCCTGACTGGCGCGGGATGCGTGGTAGCGGGACGATGCGGAGGCGGTATTGCTCCGCTTCTGCGCATGATAGGTATTACTACTGCGCAAACGTAATACTGATAGTATTATGTCAAGTGAGAATCTTTGCGACGTCAGTAAGTTTACGTCAAAGAAGAAAATGTCACATATCGATCCCGCCCCGCCAAGTCAGGAAGTCGCCTTAACTCGTACATTTATACAACAAACTGCATGACATTAAAATATTGTTAGAACATAAAGTTACGTGATTACGCTGAACAGTCGGACATCCTGACATTCGAAGCTGAAACGGAGACGGTATCTCGGTAAAAAAATGCCGTTGAAATGAAATGCTATACAAAATGTCTGCACTATTGTATGAATTCACGGTTGAACAACTGCAAAATCGGTGTCCCAAAACTGTACTTTCACAGTCACGCCACAGTAAGTTGATTCGCAACCAAACTTGAGTCGCCTGGTTTGTGTGTGTATTTTAGTTTGAACCTAAAGCTTAAGCCACACACAGAGCGGGCGGGCGGGTGGCGCGCGGGAGCGGGCGGGAGGCGGTCGGACGGGAGGCTGGCGGGCGTGTGGCGGGCGGCTTTCAAGAAACAGCGACTGCCTTTGCGCGCCCGCTCGCCACACGCCCGCCCGCCTTTCGCCCGCCTCCCGCCCGCCACCCGCCCGCCCGCGCTGTGTGTGGCTTAAGCTTAAAACTTAAGCCACACAGAGAGCGGGCGGGCGGTGGCGGCGCGGGCGCGGGCTTCCGCGCCGCTGCCGCCCGTCCGCTCTCTGTGTGGCTTAAGCTTAATTGTGGCTTTATAGGCCGAGCCCAATAAAAGATGATTCACGCTAGACCGTTCCGTGTCCGGTCCGTAAAAGAAATCGACGGACGCGCTACGGCCGTCGATTTCTTGTGCTAGAAAACGGGCCGGCCCGGACACGGAACGGTCTAGCGTGAATCCTTTAAGCGATAGGAGTGCGCGGTTGGAGCGTTAGCCTGGGGGAAATCCAGGAGAAACCTGCGACATGATCACGCGGGCTGTTTAAGCACTGGAATATTCTTGATCTTTTATTTTAATTACATTTCATCATCATCCTCCTAGTGTTATCCCAGTACAGTTGCATCCTGAAGGATGCCTGGGGTCCGCTACCTAATCCCAAGATTTGGCGTAGGCACTAGTTTTTACGAAAGCGACTCCCATCTGACCTTCCAACCCCGAGAGGAAACTAGACCTTATTGGAATTAGGCTTTGTCAAGTGAGTGGGCAACTTGACTGTTAGAAGTTCTCAAGCCGCCCGAAGGCCTCCAACTTGGCTTAACGACTGCTGCCATAGACAGCAACCGCGATCAACGGCTTAACGTGCCTTCCAAAGCACGGGAGCGCTCAGTTAGTAACCACTCAAAGCGGTCACCCATCCAAGTCATGACCGCTGCCCACGTTGCTTAACCTTAGATACCGCAAGCGGTACGCAGGCGCCGCTGGGCCACGAGCGCTCCTTTATTCTAATTACCTAAAGGTAATTCTTACTTAAATACATGGCAGGCATGTGAAACTATATATCCTTGTATGTCACTCGTAACGTTCTCGTATCGGAAGGTAAACCCCTCACAAGGTGGACTGATGACCTGGTAAGGGTCGCGGGAGTCCGCTGGATGCGGGTGGCGCAGGACCGGTCATCGTGGCACTCTTTGGCGGTGGCCTATGTCCAGCAGTGGACGTCTTTAGGCTGATGTAATGATGATGAAGTCACTCGAATACTTTCTCCGGTATTTGGACAAAGAGTAGTGTAAAACGCTGTTGTTTAAAATGAACCTCACCAAACTCTCGACTTGCAATTCTTTAGCGGATTATTTTTTGGACAATTTAAATTTTTTTTTTTTATTTGATAATTTATTGAAACGTTGACTATTTTGTTTTTATTTTATTAATTATAATCAATTTGATTTTATTTTTATTTTTGATGTTATCTAATACTAATTTAATAATTGACATGTTTATCTTTAATATTATGTAATTTAAAAATGAATTTGTATGCCTAACGGCGAAACATAGAGCACATATTCTGTACCTACCGCCATATATTGTATTACCTATGTTTACACATAAATCACTTTGACTTTGACTCCTATTAGTTGGTGGCAAACAAGAGCCCGCTTCATGGTACCTAAGCGGTCATCGCAGCCTATAGATACTTAAAACTCCAAGGGTGTAACATGTCCGTTGTAGTGCGCTTTCGCTTATTTGATGCAAGCATAGGTATATATGTGCAACATCATTTCATAACTAAACTTATTTATTACCTCTTCATGTCGATTGCTGAAATCGATAATTAGCTAACACGCGAAATCGATTTATTTGCTGATCGTATTGATCATATCTGACTACTTGAATTGATTGCTGATATATTGGTGTTTGTACATGTAGCGCCGACCGTGATCTAGGCTTCACGGTCGGCGCTGGCCTATTTAACTTTGTTGATTAATTTATTTACCTAAACTTCATATTTGTGAAGGCAAGTTTGGTTAATACTTACCTTGAATTCCGGAAAAGTACACTAATGTAAAGGTACTGGAATTAATAATAACCTACCTTCGCTTTTTACCGATAAGTCCGCCTAGTGTTTGCCTCTACATAATGTGATAATGTACTGTACTGTGTCTTTTAATTGAGGTGTACTATAATAGTACATTACTTAACAAGGGCGGTAAAACAAAGAATGTCTCAGATCGCAGGTATTTGACGCCCGAGCCGAAGGCAAGGGCGATAAATATGCGATCTGAGCCCGCCCGTGTTAAGTACAAAATTGTATGTCACCCCCTGGCCAGGAAGCGGGATTTCCCGCGCGCGGAGCGTGCGATAATTGCCACTTTATGGTCAGGTGTGACATAAAGAGTATTTGTATTGTATTGTCCCTTAAGGCGGGTTGGGCCAACTTATTATTACAGACCGATCAACGATTAAGGCGACTACTTCCTGATTTGTCGGTGCGGAGGCGGTACAGACTGGAATGCAGGGTGTCTGTATATAGGGTGTTCCTAAATAAACGCCGAGAGAGCAGCTAATAAACTTTCGCATTTATTCATCGTTGTAGGTTTTTATTATTAAAAAACCTAGAAAGATAAAATCATTTGTTACATAAGCTGTTATAAGTTATAATACTGCGACGAACAGATACAATTTAATAGCAAATAAATGCAATTCAGCGTTTTAATACTATGGCGCCAGTTTGCAGTTTAGAAATATGCAGATTAAGTCAATGTTTTGCAAAATCATTTGTTGACGAGGATATTGTTCCGATTCGGCAAATATTTTTATAATAGTAATATGCGAACTCACAATCTTTTCTGATTCTTATTATTTTAACCCGGTTTTGGACATCGAATGCTATTTTGCTGAGTAATATTTTTAATTAGTTCAAATTGGGTCAAACAAATGCTAAAAGATTCGCAGAAGGTATTATATCAATATATGGCCTTATCTACAAGTATTGAAATATTTTGGTTTCAAATTTTGGCAAAAGTAATACCAATAAAGTGATTGAAGGAAACGATGATTCTTTTAAAGCTTTAGATAAAGCCCTTTTTTGTTTTTATTGTGTTGCAGAATTTAAGCGGAAAAAGGCAGTTTCTAGCTCGAAAATGGTCGATTTGGAGTGATGTTTGAAACAATATTTCTTAATGAAAAATCAAAAAAATACATTTAAAATTTATGTCATTAGGTCGCAATAGTCCTGTTCTAGATAGTAACATTGAGAACATGTCAAGATACGCGTCAATTAAACAGAAAATCGCCTAAAGATGTGCCTTTTTTAATTGATACTTAAAGGCCCTTAAGAGGGCGCCGGGCATATTTAGCAAAAACAGCCTTCACCTCTCAATCTGTGGAGGTCACGATTCTCTACAAAAATATATAAAATATATGTAATTATTATCACAAAGAGTGTGTTTACAAGTTATCACTATTAGTAATCTATAATAAATTACACTTTAATAAATACAATACCGTAAAGTTGCACTAAAAATGAGAAGAACGCGTGTCGGCGTTTAGGCAAAATTGAATTGAAAAATCTATTATTTCGTTTCAAAATCACACTCAAACAAATCTCAAAAGTATTCACTATAAGTTATCACACTTTTCACATTTTTCCTCACAAAGACCAATGAGAATTTCAAACGTAAATCTAAACTTTAGTGACTTTTCCATATATTTTCCCTGCCACCATACTTTCGAAAAATCGACAGATGGGCATTGGCCCTCGGTGAGAGCAGACGCATGCTCCTTTTTTCGCTTTGACAGCTCTGTTTTTGACATTTTGCCCGTATACGAATACAATATGTATACCACACACAAAGATTGTATTAATTGAAGTAGGGTAAATAAATATTGACGTGTGGCGTTTTAAGAACCTTTTAACATGGAATTTTTGGTATTAGCCTTTTATTTTTTAGAGAACATACAGTGTTTGGTCCCGAAAGTTTACTTATGCGTTCAAATTATAATGTTTTCCTTCCCGAAAACGCATTCTAGACGCAAAAAGGTTGCCGATGCGTTTCATTACAATGGAAATTAATTTCAATGAATGGTCACCCTGACGGAACATCATTATAACGTAATGACATTAGTCACTTACTTCAAATGGAAATTTGTGTACATTTTTCTTTCTTTATATTTCAATAATTTTACGTATCTAATGTTGATATCGAACACCAAATACGCATACACACACGCCTCTCGACAGTTTGCCAACAACGCATACTTATCTACTGGCATTTTTTGGACATATCGCGCGTCGTACCTATTAGCCTGGAGTACATCATGATGACGGGAAAGGTGGAGGATAGACGAGCTCGGGCCAGCCAGGTGCCCGCCAGCTCCGAGAACACCAGGCGCTGCATGCAGCGCATCATCGGAACCACTGGCGAGCCATCTGCACTCCCCGCCAGAGACATAGCGGTCACGATCCTCAGCATTGAAGAACCCACTGATTGGATTGATTGGATTGGAATACTTATTGAAATTTGTGTGGATATTCACGCTTTCTCGTCAAATAGGAATACATTTAATGGCTAAATATATCTCAGATGTCGTGATATAACTTCAGGAATCGTGGATTATCAATCTGCAGTGTCACACAACAAAGAAAGTAATAAGCAGAAGAAGATTGTACTGTCGAAGCCGCATGGTCATACTAATTATAGAATGAAAATATAAATGTGTTTTTTTTTATCTTAGTTATGTTATATCTCTAACGACGACGTATAATCTGAGTCTTATACAAAATATATGTATGTAGTCCTACTTATTTCTGCAGGTCTGTAAGTACGGTTTCTAATTTCTATTTGATTGTTTTTTATGGTTTGAAATTATTTGGTTCACTGCTTTGATTTTGGATATACGGATATACGTAGGTACTTTAGTATATACATTGTAGTCTTTGGATATACGTAAGTACGTCACACCGGGTAGAGTCAGTCCGACCCAGGTCGGGCCTAGTAGAGTTTAGTGAACCAGCGACAAAACTCCCAGTAAGTAGCTCGATTCCACTCACAACTCAGATTCGGTAGAAGCCTCGTAACCAATCTCACTGGAGCGCAAACTCTTAGAGTATCCCAGTGTTTAAACCTCCCGCGTGGTCATGTCGGAGGTTTCCCCTCGATTTTCCCCCGGCCACTTTCCAACCGCGCACTCCTATCGATTTATTGGGCCCGACCTATAAGGCCACAATCAGGTTGAAAAAACAAAAAAGTACGTCGCAATAATTGTTTGGACGTTACGTAAACGTAGTAAATAATAGTAAGATTGCAATTTCAATTGCGTATATTATAAGTTATAAGTATTATAACTGTTACATTACAGCATGTATGCAGCATGTACATGGATTTAGCTATACGCAACCATTGTCCAAGTAGTGTTAAAAGGTCAGTAAAATTTACTCCACTAATTATTCTATTCAATTATCGTTCTTATAAGAAGGAACATGAGAGCTAATTTGTCATAACATAACTATGGACTCGTACATTCAACCATGCACACGATAGCGCGTCCGGCCGGCCAAGTTCCAATTACAGATAGTGACAATGATTTACTAAATCCTACTTGATCATATTTGTCCTACTTATTTCATTATCATTAGGTTTTAAGAATACTTAACAAACTTATTTCAAAATACTGCCATTAATTTTCATTAAGTTTCATTACATAATATATATATCGAAATAAAACAACCGCATCTTCGCTTAAAACTCGCATTACCTATAAAAGCCGCTTTAGCTTAGTTGGTAGTGACCCTGCCTGCAGAAGGATTACACATTCTTAAGTTTTATTCACCATTTATTCAATTAAATATAATTTAACAACATAACAGCTTAAGCCATGGCATTGATACACTTAAATATAGGTATTTTAATCTATTTTTATATGAATAATTAGGAGCGTTTTACTAAAATCAAATCCCAATTTTCAGAAGTAAGGTTTTGGTGACAGATCAGAACTTGACTTTTATTTTTACATTTTTGTCATGCCTTAATAAATCATCAAATATTGTAAATCAAAACTTTGTATCCCTTACAGAAATTGACAGAGCATTGTCATTGTACAGTGACAAGTTATGACAATTTCGATTTCTCTAAGGAGTTTTTAACTCTGATTAACTGGTGGCAATACACAACCGAAAATACCTATTAAAAAAAATGTAAGTCAATGACCCGGGCCAACAAAATGAAGTAGTGTGTGTGAAATATGTATGTGTGAGTTACTGGGGAAAATAATTTAAAAAAATAGAAATTTGACAGGCGCTGATAATTTACCCTGCACGACGCAGTCTTAAGGCACGAGTGAATAGGCATTTTCTGATTGAGCTCGCTTCACCGTGTAACAGCTTTTGCTCCGGGCATGAGACTAAGGGCGTGGGATGAGGGGTACCCGTGGCCAGACCTGGGTCATATGTGGAACAAAAAGGGTAGAGAAAATGTTGGGCGCCTTGAAATTTTTATTAAACTTATGACACAGGCCCCGCACAAACGATGCCCTAGTGGTGTATGGAGTCCACAAAAACAAACCAGTTTGAATGTTTATTTATACATTTATTTGAAAGGATTTTACACCCAGGCGTCCCCAGGTTACAAGTATTCAAACCAAATAACGCTAATGCTTATCTAAATATATATCTAATTTGCCAATGTCGCAATTTATACTAAAATGTTAAAGAAAACAACTATAAAACAATATTTATGGAGGACGGAATTCAACTAAAACCTACGGGTGTGTGTGTGTACCTCTAAATGTCTTTGAAGCTGACTAAAGCAGTATGGAACGGACTCACATTTGCAATGCCTGCCTAACCGCTTGCTCTAAAAAGGAACCGTCGTCTTTCCCGTCTCCCGGGGAAAATCCAAAGAGCTTCGCAGGAAACCGCACTCCATTCGGGACTGGTTCCTGAACTTAGGCACTGTGCCCGTGCCTAGGAGCCCTGGAAACCAAACAAGATTATCATTAATACACTACCACCTAACCGCACTTTGTATGGAGACAGAACGGTCAAATATTACTGCCTATAGAGTAATTCCGCATACCGAACTTACCATTAAGGGCTTGAGATCAAGCGAGTAGTCGCTTTATACTCGGGCATGACTAGCGGAGTTGATGGCATCGCTGAACAACGGGCCGGAAGGGTGGCCGATGCCTGGAATTTCATAAATCTGCAACAAAGACGATAGATTCAATGCTCACGCCGAGCTTCATGGTTTGCGTCGAAACAACCAAAAGCTGATGGTATTCAATGAGAAACAACTTACATGAGAGGGCGTCCGAAATCTCCGAGTTAGCCGCCAACATCTTGGGGCGCGATTATACACGAAATTGCTACTTCGCGTGCCGGCGGGGCGAACAAATCTTTCCACAAAACGATGACAATCAGGCTTACTGGCCCATATCTCTTACACTTCCACCGAGCCTCATGGAGAAGAATAACCTCTTCTCTCCCGTGAACGAAAACGCAAAAAATGCCTCCTCATTCAGTTGACAGCTCAGATCAAAAAGGGAAAAGACTGTCTATGGAAATTTCGACTCGTTGACCTGAAAATTCTGATCTTGAAGTAAATACTGAATTGTAGACTAAAAAGAAATAAAAATTAATCTGAACGAGAAAAGCTATGCCTAAAGTCAAAACAAAATAATGATTTCCTAATTTAGAAAACCGATGATTAATTTCATGTAACAAAACGTAGTCTAAACTTGCTATAACGGAACGCAAACCGGTGAGTGTTGCTACATCAAAAAGAACAACTATGAGACAAATGTTGCTAGTATAGAAACCAAGCTGTTTAGGGTAAAGGTAAAAAATCCGGCGTTACAACCGTCGGTCTCAACTTTTCCCCCTGTGTTCGAGAGACTTCTTTTATTTTATTTATTTATTTTATTTTATTTATTGATTCCTTAAATTAACACTTACAGTCTAGCTACACGTGTTAACCGAACATCTTTAATTTTGTCCTGATGCTTAACGCAGGCGGTGCCTGCGCGGCATGCAGCGCAAGAGATTGACGTCAAAGGGTAGGTATATAAAGAGGGCAGTGCCCCGCTAATTCAATAGATTTAACAAACACCTACGTTAAGTAATTTGCGACTAAATAAAGAAAGTTATTTCTGAATATTGCTTTCTTGTCTTTAAAACAGCCAGCACTTATTGATCAAAGAGGGATTCAGTGGAAGAGGGATTTCCTCCTCTTTGATATTGTTCACTTTCCTTTTATTTAATTAATATTGTGAAAGTAATTAATTAAATGGAAGGTTAATTTAATTACCTTTTATTACCTTAAACGGTATGAAACAAACGTTTTTGGCATTCGTAGGTATATTCGTTTGTGTTTAGATTAAGCCTCCCGGCGAAAAAAATATACAATGCCATTCTTTTGTTATCTGCCCTGGGATCCCAGGGACTGGTAGACGACGGGTTTGAAAAAAGTTATTTTCTAAATTAAGCGGGATTTACTTTTTATAATTTCTGATGTTCATTAGCTAGCAGTAAAGGATGATTCACAATAGACCGTTCCGTGTCCGGGCCGGCCCGTTTTCTAATACAGGACGCGCGACGGCCGTCGATTTCTTGCAGGTACTAGAAAACGGGCCGGCCCGGACACGGAACGGTCTAGCGTGAATCATCCTTTAGTGTTAGAAGCAGGAAAAAGTACATTACTTAACAAGTGCGGTAGAACAAAGAATGTCTCAGATCGCAGGTATTTGACGCCCGAGCCGAAGGCCTTGTTTATTACCGCCCGTGTTAAGTACAACATTTTATGTCACCCCTGGCCAGGAAGTGGGATATCCCGCGCACGGAGCGTGCGGTAATTGCCGCTTTATGGCCATGTGTGACATAATAGTACATTACTTAACAAGGGCGGTAAAACAAAGAATGTCTCAGATCGCAGGTATTTGACGCCCGAGCCGAAGGCAAAAGGGCGATAAATATGCGATCTGAGGCTTTCTTTTTTACCGCCCGTGTTAAGTACAAAAATTTTATGTCACCCCCTGGCCAGGAAGTGGGAGTTTCCGCGCGCGGAGCGTGCGGTAATTGCCGCTTTATGGCCAGGTGTGACATAAAAATTGGAGAGCTACTGTGCCCAAGTGCATGATAAGACACGCGACTCTCAATCGGGGGTCTACCTATACCACAAAACTTTACAAGCACACGATTCGACAAAATATTATGTGGTTTAGGGGCCTGGAGATGGGGGGTTCGAAGCCCGGATCATACCGCTGGGGTTAAAAAAAAACACAAGTACCTACTTATGTATATAATTTGGTTCAAACTAGTTCTTACGACAAATTTTGGGATTAAGCGGCAATTACACTTCGTCGTTAAGTTGTAAAGAACACGTTAGTCGGCCGCATTCGGCGATCGACAGCTGCCAAGTCGCCGTAGTAGGCGGACAGACTAGTGTAAAGACGACGTTCGTTGGCCTAAGTAGTTTAAAATGAATTCGGCGACGACCGCATTAGGTGAACGACGAAGTGTAATTGCCGCTTTATGTGTCAAAGACCCCTTAGAGAACAACGGGGAACGCTGGAAGGATAGACAAAACGAACACCGCAGGAACACCTTTTTATGGATTTTGCTCGTATCCGCGTTGGTGAACACACGTGCCCGTAGCGACGACGAGCGGAATCCACTACCGTACTGTTTTTTGCCTATTGTCATGGCCTCGTTACCGAACAACGTCACTGAACAAGTATTAATTGACGAAATCATTATATTTCTCGTTATGACAGCGAACTTGTTTAGTTACTTTCCTATAGATTTAAGACTTAGTTGTAAGGCTATGGGTAGAGACTGAAAATCAGCGGTCTCGCTGAGTCTCAATCCTTTTCAATACACAGACAGACATGCTGTATTTGTACCTAACTACTACTATGTAACCTGTTTGTGTTGTTGAATAAATTTCATTTTATTTATTTATTTTTTATAAATTTGATGGAAAGCCATTTTTAAACAAAGAAGAAGAAGGAACTTTTTTGAAGTCACAAGTGAATAGGCATCTTCTGGGTGAGCTCGCTTCATCGTCGGCCTCATCTTTGCCCCCTGGCTAGATGCTGGCCAAGAGCAGTCCCATTTTTAATTAAAAAAAAAACACCTTCATGGAATCCATAGATTATGCGTGCGCGCCAAAAGAGGGCGTTTGAAAGTGCCATTGTCCCTAACAATGAACAACTGGATCGAGTGAAAGCGCTTGTCAATTTAACCGCGCGGTCTAAATGCTGATAGACCATTGATGTTGATAACAAATTGCTGGCCAATGCGATGGCGGCATTGATTTTAATGATGATTACGCAGTATTACAGCTGAACTTAGGTATAAGTTTTTTGTCACACCTAGCCATAAAGTGGCAGAATCCCACTTCGTGCCCTAGACATAAAATTTTGGGTAATATAGAAACAAAGCATCGTTCGCATAATATTATGTCAAATACCTGCAATCTGACACATTCTTTGTTTTATCGCCCTTGGTAGGTAAGTAATGCACCATAACATAACACAATAATTTTATATTGATTTATTTCGGGGATCTCGGAAATGGCTCTAACTGGCATGTGGGGGTTTTCGGGGACGAGTAATCGATCTAGCTAATAGGTCTCATGCACGGGAAAACGCCGAGCGCGGGAAAAAGGTAGGTCGCCCATAATATATGTGTCTGTCTTCATCGTAGCTCCCTAACGGATGAAACGTTTTCAGTGCGTTTTTTTTAATTGAGTCTTGGGTCTTAGCTATGTTTTGTGTCGGTTTTTTTTTTAATTTAATTAACATATTTATGACGCTGACTATACAGTCGGCTATAAAGATTTTCTGCACCTTATCAACAATGCAATAAGAAAAAATTGTATACAACTCTCTGTAGACGTACAATGTCTGTCTACAATACCCAAAAAGTCTGCCGAAAGTTGCTTCCTACCGTTATACCAATCAATAGTTAACTGTAAATGTTATCACGATTTACTTTGTTCAGTTTGCGTTTGTGCCACTTCGTTATTTTTGTACAGTCAGCTATAAAGCGGTCAAAAGGATTAATGTTCATAATCCTACTAGTACAGTACTTTTATCTCGCGCTAGGTAGTTGTGACACAACGATCAAAAAGAGAGAAACAAGTATTCTGACCGGGATTCGACCCCAGGGGTCTATAGTCTATGATGGTACCGTGATAACGTGATAGACAAATAAATAAAAATAAATAAATATTTGTGGACAATCTTACACAAATCAACCTAGTCCCAAACTAAGCAAAGCTTGTACTATGGGTACTAAGCGACGATATACATACATAGATAAATAGATACTTAAATACATAGAAAACATCCAAGACCCAAGAACATAATATTCGTGCTCATCACACAAATATATGCCCCGGCCGGGATTCGAACCCGGAACCTCCGGCTTCGTAGGTCACTAGCAACTAAGCTAAAGCGGTCGGTCAGACGATAAGATAAAGCATCTGTCACTTTCTGATACCACTCGATAGAAAGAGACAGATGATCTTGACATTTATCATGCTATCACGCAGCCCGTCCGACCGTCAGCTTCTTAGGCAGGATCACCAACCACTAGGCAAACCGGTCGTCATTGTCATTGTCACGTGACAAACCTTGACAATCGTGTCAATTTGGTGGTACAGAAGCCTGGGGGCCGATTTTTGAGTGTCGAACGCACGACTTTTCACTCAACATCTGTCAAAACATCATAGTTTTTTGACAGATCTCGTGACGTTGAAAAGTCGAGCGTTCGAAACTCATAAATTGGCGCTCTTTTCTTACCTTTGCCTTGAGTAAGCCCGAGTAGGCTTGAAAATCGTTATAAAGTAAGCTGAACACGTGTGCCAATTAAGGACTCGATTTTAGTCGAAAGTAGGTCGTATTTTAATGAGTCCTTTATAACACCGGTGGAAGGAATTTTGATATGATTCAGATTTATTAACACGTCGTTAATTTGTTAAGTATTCTGACAAATATAATAAATAATATTTATTAGAACATATTATGTAAAATTGTTCTGATTAGGTCAATAGGTTAACCTCATCTGTCAAATGTTGCATTTTACGATGTATCAGCTGTTATTTTGTCAAAGTATTTATGACTGGTGTAGTTGACAACAGTTAAAAAAAATCGGGCATTACCAATACATAAAACTAAATAAAATACTCAGAAAATATCACGCTTCACCAAATATTAAAAATAAAATAATCTAGACGTAATAAAATTAACGCTGTTTGATTACGCATAGAATAGTCTTGAATTCTTGATATTACCTCAGTGCAATTAGACCAATGTCCTTCCAAACCCGGTCATTGATAATTACTAATTGAAACCTTTTGGGATATGTTCGGACACCGTTCAGTATGATGCTCACGAAAGTCCAGAGACCTCCCAAGTGGGACAGCCGAGATTATGACGTCATCTTTTTTGTATGGGGGAAAAACAAAAATTGTCGTGTGATATTTATTATGAAACTCGCCTTCGGTTGGTATCATAAAACCACACTCGTGTTTTAATGCCTCTCATTATGTATGTATATACCAGTTGCATAATAGTAGTTTATGCAACTGGTACATAATGAGGGGCATTAAAATACGAGTGTGTTTTATGAAACGAGCCGAAGGCGAGTTTCATAATAAGGTCACACGAGTGTTTTAATGCCTAATTATGTACAGTTGCATACATTACTTTATCTACACACATATTATAACTACTCTAAGATGGGTTCAGAAACCGTAGTAAATAAATACAATAATTGTGTTAAATACAAACTTTTTTGCACGGTTGCGGAAATATCGAAATCAGAACTGGCAACCGATACCTGAATGTTATTTTAAAAAGTAAAGAGTCCCTATTGTGATGTGATCATGTCGTTCTAGCTCAAATTTCGTGCGATATATACTAAAAAAACATCGAGCTGACATTTTGCATCGACTGAATTTGAATTTTCAGTGATACTAGAATAGGGGCATTAAATTTTGACAGTTTTGTTTGACGTTTAATATTTTAACATCATATATGAGATTAAAATTAAAAATTATATTACTGCTGTAGCCTTAGCCACAGATAAGAAAATTGACATAAATTCATTGAATGTTGAAATGAGAGTCATTTTCTACGGTTTCCGAACGCATATTAGAGGATTTATGATATGTGTGTAGATAAACTACCTACTATCAATAGTTAAGATGCCGTATCGGTGTCCTAGCTCTAGTTCGAAATGTAACTAGGTAGTTCTATTTTTAATTTCCTCCCTGTGTGCGACGCAGCCTTCTAACCAAGGGCGAGGCTCGGGGGAGACAAAACAACCGGCGACCTTCCAAATCACGTTTAATCGGAACGGGCTTGCAGCGGATTTCCGTTTTATTATCGCGTAAATTAACAATTTGAATATTAAGTGTTGGTTAGAGACTTAGAAGTTTCAGGATCAATTTTGATCAACCAAACCAAACCTCTTAACGTTCCCCGATTGTGCTCTTAAGCGGGTATTACACTGTCCTGAATTTAGGACACTTAGAAGGGTTCGGACCTATACGTTAGAGCGAGATGCTTCAACTCCCCTCCAATAGTCAGGATTCTGAATTCAGGACAGTGTAATAACCGCTTTAGGGGTCCGGTGACACTTAATTTATCCTAATATTTGACGTAAGAACTAATTACCCTGCCTATGAAAGAGACTACAATCTGCGCAATTAAGGGGAGGTATCCCCAACGCAAATGTCCCGCTCTAACACGCGTGAGTTTACAATTAACCATCCCGCTCTCTACGCAAGCTCTGCGCGCAGTTTTGTAAATATTTAGCTATAGTCATTAAGCCAATCATTTTATCAAAGCAAACCCTGCGAATTTGTCTATAACTATTTACGATCTTTAATTGAGTACAAAAATTAAATGTTAAATATCAGTAATGTAGCCGTAGGATTGAAAAAACATTCCAAAAAGAGGTAACTTCGCGATTTTTTTCTATCGAGTGAAATTCATCAGGTCATGTAACTGACTGCGATTTTGAATAGACAAGATCCTTATGTAACACATATATTTTTTTTAGATTTTAAGACACTATAATCTATGTCTCAGATGGTTTTTAAAAACTCAAAAGTGGTAATACACGGCCTTAACTCATTATTTTTGATTATAGGTACGCGTATGAGACGAATAATCAATAGGAAATTGAAAAAATAAAAATAGTCTCCGTTATATAGATAGGTATCGCACCTTTAGAATAAAACCGACTCAATGCAAACACATTGACATATTGCATTGAGTTGAGTCGGTTTTATTCTAAAGGTGCGATATGTTCGGTTCCCTCATAGTCATAAAGTAAAGTATAGTAAAGTAGGAAAGTTAAAAGCGACCTTCCTGCCAAGAGGGAAAACTAGCGATTTAACTAACTAGTGCTTTGTGCGTTAGTGCTTTTTTGCTGGTGTGTCTACGCCAAATCTTAGTATTAACTATTGCTAAAGCGGGACGCAATGAGGATGATGAACTTTATGACCGTCACATTAAGATTGAATTTCGCCTGGCCTGTGTAAAAGGATTTTCCATTTTTCCGCGTAATCCGCATACCGCGAGTGAAAGAGAAAGAGACACCTTGACCTACAACCAACAACAGACACACAGTTTGTGAACACATTAAAGAGGATTTACTATATGGGTGTAGACAAAAAAGTGCAATACAGTTGCACTGAACAGCACGCAACATGCACTAATGTATTCCGAACCGATTATGGCCTAGTTATTGTCCCGGTAATGAATACTAAAAGATAGTTGTATAAGTGCACTCATAAGCTTATCGGGTACTGATTATCGATTATTTTAATCGCTTATCAAAAAATACTGACTGCGCATCAAAAAAAAAATGGATATTTTTGGTTTCATGCAGTTTCTTTAATTCGATGCAAATACTTAGTTTAAAAAAAACGCTGAAAAAGCAGTTTATTTTTCATTTTATACGGTGTATCTATAACTATATTGAAAGGCGAGTTTCCGTGTACACGATGTGTGCTCGGGTTAATTAGGATTCCGTACACCGAAAGGAAAAAACGGAACCCTTATAGGATCACTTTGTTGTCCGTCCGTCTGTCTGTCTGTCAAGACCCTTTTTCTCAGGAACGCGTGGAGGTATCAAACTGGAATTTATATCAAATAAGTACTGTAAAGGTTGTATACACGCCTTTACAGATCTTGTGACGGACTGGCTAGATGTAACATTTTAAATTAGGAATTGTAACGAACAAGATTATTGAAAGAGTAGCGCGGTCTACTGTCCCTTGGAGCTGTGAAAAAATCAAACTTCTAATTAAGCCAACGCAAATAACGCAATCAAAAGATACAGCCGTTTATGCCGCAAATTTTCGAAACTCGCAAGGGAATCAAAACCTACAGGGTACTACTCAGAATCTTGAAATTTGGTACGAAGCAACGTTGTATATAGCACAGATAAAGGAAAAATTGCGAAAACCGTAAATTTTTAGTTACATCATATAGGTACTAAAAATATTTTAAAACATTTTAAACTTCTACCTACCCCTTTCCGTTATGTACGGAACCCTCGGTGCGCGAGTCCGACTCGCACTTGGCCGGTTTTTCGCTAATCGCCTCGCTATTCGTGCGAATATATGTAAGCCTATTTTAATATTTATAAAGAAAACGCTGAATTTATTAATAAAACCTTGTATGGTCATAAAATAGGTAGATTGACACCTAAAATCGGTGTATCGGTATTTTCTAACCGAAATCGTGAGTTCTACCGATAAATCGGTAACTTTTGCATCACTGCGAATATTTGCGTCAGTTACACGGTTAATATTATCACGCGATACAGTATTGGCCTCTCTCTCTCTCACTTAAGTACATGAAAGTGAGAGAGAGGCCAATGCTGGATCGCGTGATAATACTGACCGTGTAACCGATGCCAAAGAGTACAGTATAAATATTATAAGTATTAATTCTTAGTTTTGCTCAAAGAGAATATAACCACTACGTTCTAGTTTTGCTCTAAACAAGAGTGACACATTCCATTCTTGTCATCTATCATTCATTCAGTTTTTAATGTTGGCAACACCAACAAAACAAATCAACCGTATTGGCCAAATTTCTAGTATCCGAACAAATTAAACAGGAAAATACATCTCTGCAAGCTAGTTTGTTTGACATTTGTATGCCTAACCTAACCTAAAACCTGACTTAATCTGTAAATCTGTATCTAGTTGTTTTGTTTACATTACATCCGTACTTATCCTAACTGGTTGTGTTTATTAATACAATGGCATCCCAAGTTTTCTCTGTGAAGTTTAATATTTCGCATAGCTTTGTTAGTCGATTGTATAACATGGCAGCTAATTTGATGCAAGCAGATCCGACTTCGGAACAATTAAAGGCTTTTAAAGTGCGTTACGCCGACATCGACCGCATGCGAGAACAAATGGATGAAGTTTACTCCGTCATCATGACTGAAATTGACGAGAAGGATAAAGCAGATGTTGAAACGGAATATAGTGTGTTTTACGAGAAGTTTTATTCGATTAAAACGGTGTACGAAGACTTATTTGCTCGATCTAATACGCTAACGTCGCCAACTCAGGTAAATAAATCAAATTCAAATGGTATGGAGAGCACTTGTTTCCATCTACCTAAGATTGAGTTAGCTAAATTTAAGAGTGCACACACTGAATGACCCAAATTCATATCATTTAGTATTTACAATAGCTCGATACATAACAATACAGAGTTGAGTGTTGTACAAAAGTTTCACTACTTGTTAACAGTACTTGAAAGTGTGCCCTTAAGTTTAGTGCGGCATCTCGATATATCGGTTGAAAATTATATGGTTGCATATTCACTACTGCAGGAATGGTTTGAAAATAAAAAAATTGATTGCATCCAAACATTTAGAGCTTATACTATCTGCAAGTTGCCATACACTAATATAGAAAAATCTGAGTAGATTTGTAAACACACTTAAGAAAATACACAAGCCCTCAAGGCTCTCGGTCACATCATGTCTCAAAGTGTATGTCAAAACATATTGTCAGATCTGTAGCGGCAGACATCATACAAAAAGCATACAGCGGAGGCGACAAGCAGTCCCACTAAGGCCATTGTCTCGCCAAAACCTGAGATGCAAGCACAAGCTGAAAAAATATCTAGTGGTAGCGCAGATCAAAAGTTAAATAGGGTAATGAATACCCACACCACATGTTGGCATCTCAGTCATCTTATGATACTGATGACAAACTAGTTCTACTTAATTTACAGCTCATGTCTACCGGCTGCTAGGCAAGTAGGCACTGCTCTTGTCGGAGTCCATGATGCAAGCGTTCATTTTCATGTGGTTCGCTCATTAATTGATCCTGGTGCGCAGACATTATAATCTACGCTCGTGACGTCACAGTACCTACGCAAAATGTTACATGCTCGGTTTCCGTATCAATCGACGATTTTTTCCGTCTCTTTCAATATATTTCTGTGTTACCACTTGTAGTTGCTGTTATGTTACCGAGCGTAGCCGGCTGGGTTGACACGGTAATTGTGCTGTTGCATTCCTTGCCATATTACGTTTTCTCCCTGCTTTGTACAGTCAACAACAATCAGAGATCTCACACTTGGAACTAATACAATGGCATAAGGTACTAAAGTTGTTGATACATCTCTTTGTGGTTGACTGTATAGCCAGCGTGCAGCGTCGGTACTGGAATGTTTATACAGATTGAGTACTATTTATTGCTTTGATAATACTTACATTCAAGTTTCAGCCTCTGTAAATTGTCATAAAAATGAGCCGTTTTGTAACGATTTTATGCATTAACTATTATAATTTGAATACCAGAAAACAATATTATGCTGGACGTAAAACCGGTAAAACTAACATGGTTTTTCTCATCATACATAGTACTGAAAAGAATTTAGAGAAATTAGTTCACCAATATTTTTCGCTCCCACTTACTTTTACTACATCATCGATGGTTAATAATTAATGTAGACACACTTATGCATGAACTAATGAAAATTTTATTTGTTATAATAAATTGGTAACATACTGGTATAAGGTACATACTGGTACAGAATAAAATAATTTATATGTTAATAATAAAATGGGTGCCGCTCAACATTGAGTCATGATAATCGTGAGGCTGATTTTCAGAGTGACCAGGAAACAATATCAAATGATAAAATAAATGTATTCGTTTGAGTTATAAGATAGTGCAAGATAATTATGCACAAATATTTATTAATAATTTATTTCTTTTACAGGTACGTCAACAGTGTCAAAACCCTACGAACCTGGTAACATAGTCATGCATGATAGTCAACAAATGCTATGTTTATATTGATTTTGGAATATTTGTCATTAACATAAAGTTACAAAGCGACAGACTTCCGACTAACGCCATTATATATGAAGTTAAATTTCCATGAGTCATGTTAAAACTGTTTTTTAAACGGTTAATATTCACCCTGAATGAACTCATCCTGAGAAAGAACTCTAGAAGAGTTATAAATACAAAAGTTTTAGCCGTTTAGTAAAATATACTTTTACGTCATCGTCGACCGCTTTAGCTTAGTTGGTAGTGATCCTGCCTACGAAGCTGCAGCGGGACCCGGGACGGGTTCGAATCCCGGCCGGGGCATTTATTTGTGTGATGAGCACGAATATTTGTTCTTGGGTCTTGGATGTTTTCTATGTATTTAAGTATCTATTTATCTATATAAGTATGTAATGTATATCGTCGCTTAGTACCCATAGTACAAGCTTTGCTTAGTTTGGGACTAGGTTGATTTGTGAAAGATTGTCGCCAAATATTTATTATTATTATTTATAGATTACTTCCCTAAAAACACGCAATTCCTAATTTTATTAAATCTGTTTTTAATGCGCTTGGATTAATTTATGCAGTAAAACAGTCATTTATGCGTTCGTAGTGTTTATCGTATCGTAAGCAATCCATTCAACCAACCAAGCCTTATCGCATTCTCTAATTTTTTGTACCGGAAACTATTATGTAACATTTTTATTAGTAAATCGGACTACTTTTATGCATATTCAAATATTTATTATTTAATAACTACTGCACGTCTCATTGAGATAAGGTAGGTATTATAAACAACAGATAGCTTGTTTGTGTCTTTGGTTTTTCCGTCAATTCTTCGAAAATATTTAGGTACCGGTGTAGAATCACTTATCTCACCAATGCATATTACTTTTAGGAAGTTGCGTAAGACATTCCGGAAAAACAACATTTTATGTATCCTTCTTAACGGTAGGAAATTAAAAGATGACAAATATTTATTTCAATTTATTCACCGACTCATTTAGGGTTCGTTCGATTCGGTTGAATTGAATCCGCTCAACCCCCCGCGTGGTCGAGTCGGAATTCGCCCAGGCTACTCCAACGTCTTTTCGGACCCGGCCTATATAATCCACAGACAGGTTAAAAAACACCACCACGGTTGCACGTAGAACCGATGGCCGTTGGGGCCGAAAGGTTCTCGAGTAGCGACCATCGACCGGAAGGCGCAGCGTGGGTAGACCCCAAGGTGGACTAATGACCTGGTAAAGGTCGCGGGAGTCCGCTGGATGCGGGTGGCGCAGGACCGGGCATTGTGGCAGTCTTTGGGGGAGGCCTATGTCCAGCAGTGGACGTCTTTCGGCTGATATGATGATGAGGTTAAAAAAAGTAACAAAATCTTTCATTTGGGGTTTCTCCGCCTATAGTAATAGGTCCAACAAGATCAGTGTGAACGTAACGGAACGCTTCCGCTGATAAACTCTTCCTTCCTCCCTTATCAGCCACTATCACGCACGCTGCGCCAAATCTTGTCATTGTCATTCATTCATTGTTAATATTAGCGTCGGATGTCAGATCACTTGTTTGGGTACTTTTGGATCGGGTGTCATTAATTATGTACGTTTAGATCACTGTAGTTTGAGGAGGGAGTTGTGCCACCGGGTCTTTCAAAAAACTTACGTACGAAATATCATTTGATAATTAACAGTGACTTTTCGGTGAAGAAAACATCATGAAAAATCCGGTCTTATCCCAATAAGGTCTAGTTTTCCCTGTGACGCGTGAGCGTGACCGAACAGCGATTCACAATTTTGTGAACAGGACCTCCAACTATTATTATTCGTACTCAGACCGTAATGGTTTATTATAATCTGCCCTCATCAATAGGCATTATTTTTTGTGTAAAATGTAGGTACTGGGATGTTTAACTTACGGTTGTACGATACTTTTTTTGCAGACAGAAGTTTCATTGAAGGTATAACAATACCTCGCAGAATTTTCATTCCTTATAAAACCCTTTTTTTTAAAAGGGTCGTATTTCTAACCTAACCTACTTTTCTGGTAGACTCAAGCGGGCCGTACGATTCTTTGCCACTAACGTGGATTAAAAAACCTCAAATGTTAATAATAGTTTCTGAGAAAAAAGTTTTTATGAAATGAAAAATGAACGAAATTTTCATTTGCAAAACAAAGGAATCTGGGTGAGCTCGCTTCATCGTCGGCCTCATCTTTGCCCCCTGGCTAGATGCTGGCCAAGAGCGATCCCATTTTTAATAAAAAATAAATAAAAAGGGAACACCACAAATTGGTCTAGATTTTTCTAGAAAGCGCATTAATTAATTTGTTAATGTTCACTGGAAGAGATCCCTTAAAGAGATAAGTTAGCGTTTGTACACACTATTTCCTTTTGTATTTATAATTTTTGTTACTTACCTACTACTACACTGCTACTATAATCAACAAAAAAATATCTTGGGAAAGTATCTTGTTCTATTGGTAAACAAGATCTGTACCTACAGTCCATAAGATTGACATTACATAAACAATAGGATAAATTTTAATCTATTTTGCTTCCAATTGCTATACGGTAACGTAACATAGTACCGTCGGCCAATTTACCAAGGTCTCTCGGACAGTGGTTTATACTTAGTACCGTAGTCCAAGTTAAAATGGACGTGTCAGACACTAATTATATTACCAGATAAATCGGCTTATATTGGAAATAATTGGCTAGTTAATACTTACTCATAATAATAAGTTTGACATAATAATGAATTTGTTAATCAAAATAAGAACAATATGCAAGTAGGTCTCAAGTAGGGCTGCCATCTCGAATTTCGCCAAACCCGGACAACGATTCAAAAAAACCCGGACATTTGGCGTAAATCGCATTTTTCCCCCGGACGAGTCCGATAATAATATTTTTAAAAAACAAGACCTTTAAATTCAATGTGCTTCCTTACATGAAAAGTGTCCGGGTTTTCCCCGGATACTTCTTGACACCCCGCCCGGACGGCCCCCGGACGGCCTCCAAACTAGGACAAATCCGGGGAAACCCGGACGGATGGCAGCCCTAGTCTCAAGGGTACTTTTACAAATCAAAATAGCAGTGGACGCCATGGATACATTTACAGATTTGCACCTTATTGCAATGGAATAAGTTGCAAAAGTGTACTATGTACATATGACGTCGACTGTACACTTTGTTTTAATACCATATCGTAACGCCCGATAAGTCTTTTACACGCAATAGATATTTAATCCGGCGACTAAACCCAATCTGGTTGGAACCGGTTCCCGGCGGTTATCGGGGGTCGCAGGCGTCGCGACTGTGGAAAATTGAGGGAATTGCCGTCTCGACGCGGGGGCGGTGACGTCACTGACGCGCCCTCTGATAACGATAAGGTACAGTCGGATGCGGAGGTTCTCAAAACAATAAGTGCGGAATAAGGCTGGGTTGCACCAAACCGTCTGTAATCAAGCGGTGTTCGTCAAATCTGATTGCATGGAAAGTTTGACAAGTTTCTATGGGATGACAGCTGCCGGCGCCATATTTGACGATGACCGGTCTGTGTTCGTACGTTGGTGCAACTGGCACTAAATGATCGAACGTTATAAAGACATAATGTTGGACCTGCACCAGGGAAGGATCAATTTGAAAATCCATGGAAGAAGCATCATCATCATAATCGGCCTGTAATCGTGCACTGCTGAGCGTAGGACCCTCTTCTAGTACACTCATCTCGGCCTCATGCTATCCTAGTCTCATCATCGTCGGCCTCATCTTTGCCCCCCCCCCCCCACCCTGGCCAAGAGCAATCCCATTATTAATTTTAAAAAAAACAATCCGCTATTTAATGTACTCAACCCATCGTGCCGGTGTATGACCGACGCTTGTTTTGCCTGTAAGTGGCCACCAATTGCATTGCAATTTGGTCCACTATGTCCACTTGCCATTTTTTTGCCTGGCAATTTAAAATGTCCTGCCTAACTTCACTTCAGAAAGAAGTACACATCCAGATTTATTAATCTGAGTGAAATATGTCCGTTATAATTAAAATAAGTTTTCGCGCGTAGTGAAGAATCTATACCGACTAGGCCAGTCGACTGACAGCTTACTGGTATGGATTTTCACCGATCCCGTACCGTAAAATGCTACAGTAACTTAACGAATATTACTGTAGGAAATCAACATGTGCTCTCGACAGTACAAGCGGCGTTTAAAAATAAATCTGCTCTCAGGAACTCGTTACTGTCCTGTTCCTGTTACATGACACCCGGCCATCCGGACACATTTCTCAAACAGCGTGGCCTCATGTATTCACTATTACGAAAATGTAGGTACAGTTACAGTCATCCTCATAGCAACAACTACAATTGTAATATTGTTCATGAATAAATAAATAAATTATAATGCCGTATTCCTGGTTGTCCTCTAAGGAGCCCGGGTCCGCTTTGACCTTCTCCCAAGATTTGGGATAGGAACTAGTTTTTACGAAAGCGACTTCCAATGCTTTCAACCTGGTTGTGCTCTAACCCAGAGGTTGGGAGTCTAAGTTGCACCAAGTCCGTAGGGAATACCCACCGCTACCAAACACGTGACCCCTGGGTGATGCTAAAACTGCAACAAAAACTGGCAACCGTACTGCCTTCTCGAAGATCTTCACAACCATCAGAAAACGTCTGTATTGTAAAGACGACAGAGTGCATATTCAGATATTTCGGAACAACCTGTAAGGTATCAGAGTCCAGATTAGTATTATATGTAGTGTACGCTTGATTGCCACTTGACTAACGTAGTGGAAACATCCGCCCACACAAAATGGGATTCTGCCCACGACTTTTTCCAACCCGATACCCGATACGTTAGAATTACTGGAAAAACTAAATGCCCGTACTATCCAACCTTAATTCGCCATCTAAAACGACTGACTTTTGTCATGTCTTGTATAGCTTGAGCTGTACATTTGTACCTCATATGTGTAATCAGAGGTCAAGTTATACTGGTTTTAATGAGCCGGACGGACGTTGTGCATACCAGCTGCCTACGAATGTGGAATGACGATAACCGCCCACTCATATTTTGCGTTTGCAAAAGTAACCCAACGTTTTTTGTGATAAAGTCGGAATTCCTGCCTAGGGTGAAAAATTGTGGAAATTATTTGAAAACGTGGTTGTAAACTTGTCGTACATTTTCGAGTAGGTTTATTATACCTACTCGTATGTGACATTTTTTGTTTAGGGCATAGAGGTATCCCATTTACTGAAAACGGGTAGGGCGCAGCGCGGAATGTCATTATTACTCATTATGAGAACCAAACTGACTTAACGTGCTTTGGAAGGCACGTTAAGCCGTTGATCCCGGTTGCTGTCTATGGCAGCAGTCGTTAAGCCAAGTTGGAGGCCTTCGGGCGGCTTGAGAACTTCTAACAGTCAAGTTGCCCACTCACTTGACAAAGCCTAATCCCAATAAGGTCTAGTTTTCCCTCGGGGTTGGAAGGTCAGATGGCAGTCGCTTCCGTAAAAACTAGTGCCTACGCCAAATCTTGGGATTAGGTAGCGGACCCCAGGCATCCTTCAGGATGCAACTGTACTGGGATAACGCTAGGAGGATAATAATAATAAATGAGAACCAAACTGACGAAATACTTACTCCTTACTAAAACGCTAAAAACTACATTTCATTTGATCTACCTACTGTTATTGGAATGCTGACTTGAAAATATATCCTATGTATAAGATGGAAACTCACATGACATGCGGAATAAGTTCGCCTGGAAATGTTGCGAATCATCTACCGCAGAGGGTAGGCAGAAGGCGTGGGTTGTATCGTGTGGGGGTGTATTACTGGCAAGAGCCTACAATATGCTGTCGTATTTATCGTAAGCTTCACTTTATAGTATTATAACGTTACCATATAGTACATTGTTGTAGAGGCTAGAAAGTAAGCGATAGATGGACGAGTTAGTTCGAAAGTCCTCGAAAGTACGAGATCCATCCATTGCACTTTCGGCCGAGGCTTAACATAATGCTTTTCACGTCTACTGAGAGGAAATCAAATCCATTTATATAGTTTGTTGGTTGCAGCAACACAATAACTTTTTCACAATCTCCCGCCTTATTTTTATTCCAGCTCTTAATGACCGGTATGTTATTAGATAATTCAAAGGCGTTTTTATGTAATAAATGTACAATGCAAACTTTTCAAAGCACATAAAAATCTTAAAAACGCCAATCAATAACCTTAAAATCTCCCGCCTACATTTTTTTTTCGTGTACGTTCTTAATGGCCAGTGTGTTATTAGATAATTCAAAGGCGTTTTTATGTAATAAATGTTCAATACAAACCTGTGATACAAACCTATCAAAGCACATTTAAAAATCTTAAAAACGCCAATCAATTACTTTAAAATCTCCCGCCTACATTTTTTTTTCGAGTACGTTCTTAATGGCCAGTGTGTTATTAGATAATCCAACGGCGTGTTTATGTAATAAACCTTCAATGCAAACCTTTCAAAGCACATAAAAGTCTTAAAAACGCCTGTCAATAACCTTCTTTTTCATAACATAGTCGGCGACACCAAAAAATACCTAATTTTTACGAGTTGTGATTGGTTGATTTTGTGTCATATGAAGTACGGGCGTGTTCTGATTGGACGATAGCACTACTATAGCGTTGTAGCGGTTTAGGTGTGATTTAGATGTGGTTTAGGTTCATAGTTGTCCTGTTCATGAGTCTACTACTATTGACAATTTTGACGCCCCGATTCCCGCCATCTATAGCCATATTTCCGAGCAGTGGCGTGAAAAATACATAGCGTCAACATCACAAACATGTATACATTCTAAGACCAAAAAGGTCTCTACAGATATTCCAAAGCCATCGACTTTAGCAAGAGGGTGGCACAATTAAATTGCAGTGGGCTGGTCATATTTGCCGCAGAAAATTGCCGATATTTTGTTGAAATTCCTCTTACGTAACCAAGCTTTTTATCATCATTTATATATAATGCGCACTGCTAAGGTTTGGAATTCCCTGCCGGCATATCTGTATTTCCGAGTTCGTATAACCTGGACCTCCTTAAGGCACGGTGAATAGGCATTTTCTGGGTGAGCTCGCTTCATCGTCGGCCTCAACTTTACCCCCTGCCTAAATGCTGGCCAAGAGCAATCTCATTATTAATATTTTAAAAAAAACGACGGCCGATAGGGCTGCCGAGTTCTGCCCTGGAGACCTCTGGAAGCCGTAGCGTGGGCAGGCCGCAAGCCAGATGGTCGGACGATGTTAAATACGGAACCCTAAAAAGACGACAGGGCCAGAACCACTATGTCCAGAACGGAATGGAAAGCCAAGGTATTTTTACATATATACAAAGGCTAAAGGGTCTTTTCCAGCTAACCTATGACGTACTGAGTGCGATGTGGTAACACGACATTTTCTTCTATTATAACCATAACTAAAAGTCCAGACAGCACTTAGCAACTCAAGTGTAACCCGGTTATTCCAACCTACCCTTATACTAAAGAGGCTATGTTATTCGTGAATACCACAGAAATATATCAAGATAGAAGGAAAGAGTTCGGCAATTTGTAGGGAGACCGAGCGTGTAACATTTTGCGTAGGTACTTTGACGTCACGAGCGTAATTTAGTGATGAGAAACATAAGCCGCGCGAAAACGATTCAAAAGGATCGATTAGAAGTATTAGAACTCGGCACCGATTCTATGCATCGATTTAAAATATCGATAAGAACCGACAGAGGAAATGATTATTATTTTCGACAGAAGAAATGTTTTTTTGACAGAGGAAATGAGTAAGCTCAGAATTTAAATCGAAAACTATAAATGTAGGTAGGTACCTACCTAATAACCAATAAATTGCGTTACATTTTAGTAATTTGTACATATTAGCCGCTCCAGTTATTAACTAAGTACCTATAAACGTGTACCATTTTCAGGGTTCCGTACCCTAAGGGTAAAACGGGACCATATTACTAAGACTCCGCTGTCCGTCCGTTTGTCACCAGACTGTATCTCATGAAAAGTGATAGACAGTTGAAATTTTCACAGATGATGTTTTTCTGATGCCGCTATAACAACAAATGCATATTAATTTAATATGCATAAGAATAAAATAAATATTTAAGGGGGCTCCCATACAAAAGATATAATTTTTATTGCCGTTTTTATAGATAATGGTACGGAACCCTTCGTGCGCGAGTCTGACCCGCACTTGGCCGGTTTTTTTATATATTCTTTGTTACAGACCATGGAAAAATCAAAGAAGTCCCGCGAAGAAATATTAGAAGCTAAGAGGAAAGCGATTAATAATATTTGTTTTGCACTACGTACATTATATAGCTGCATAATAATATAAGAACGTAATTATTATTTCGTCTGTTTTCAAATTCAATTTTAATAATCGAGTAAGAGAATCGCAGTGCACAGCACTATTCTTTAGTTTTGACAGAAAAAATGACTATCGACCTTGAACGTGACTCGACAGTTTGAATAGCTTATTTTTACATTGCTGGTTTTGAACGCACGCCAAGTCTAACTCGTCAAATTAAAGCCGCAATGGAAAGCTAGCGTTGACACACAATCGCCCGCTACCGTTATGATGAAAATAATAAAATATTTCGTTTTTTAATTATTAACAGATATTTAAGGACAAATTGTACTTACCAATGAAAGGAAATACCTCGATTAACAGCTCCAACTTTCTTGGAAGTGTTTGAACAATTAATTATTGCGCAACGAACCATTTTGTTTTTAAAACCTGGCGTCGCACGCATAACGCGATCGGGAGCACACTGAAGTTTGCGGCGAGCAGTTGTGTCTCCGGGACGTAATTTCGCCACGCGAGGTACATACACTCGTTCCTTCTATCTTGATATATTTCTGTGGTGAATACCTTTCCGTTGTGCCTTTTCGTGCCTGAAGGACTTGTCTAGGCGCCTGAGGTTGCTATTCACAATACCTACTGACATTTCAATATAGATAGATCCAGACAGAAGGGAACCACTTGATCTAATTCCATTGCCTCTGTTCACCTAGGTACTCCACTGAATTTTGTACTTACTCTTGCCTTCGGCTACAATACTAACATTTCAGTAAATATCCAGAAGGGAAGCACTTGAACTAATTCCATTGCCTCTGTGGCCCGTGGTCCACCTGCCTAGTTCACCTATTTACTCAATTGAATTTTGTACTTGCCCTTGCCTTCGGCTACAATACTAACATTTCAGTAAATATCCAGAAGGGAAGCACTTGAACTAATTCCATTGCCTCTGTTGCCCGTGGTCCACCTGCCTCCTGCCTAGTTCACATAGGAACTCTACTGAATTTAGTACTTACCCTTGCCTTCGGCTACAATACTAACATTTCAGTAAATATCCGGAAGGGAAGCACTTGAACTAATTCATTGCCTCTGTTGCCCGTGGTCCACCTGCCTATTTCACCTAGGTACTCTACTGAATTTTGTACTTACCCTTGCCTTCGGCTACAATACTAACATTTCAGTAAATATCCAGAAGGGAAGCACTTGAACTAATTCCATTGCCTCTGTTGCCCGTGGTCCACCTGCCTAGTTCACCTAGGTACTCTACTGAATTTTGTGCTTACCCTACCCTTGCCTTCGGCTACAATTAGGGCATGCAACCGGGATCCCGGGATCCCGAAATCCCGGTAATACCGACATGATTTTCTCGGTATTTCAATACCGGTATTCCAAGGACTAATACCGAAATACCGAAATACCGGAATTCAGTTATTTTTGTTCTTTTAAAATTCATAAAATTTAAACACGTAGTTTATTTTCGATAAAATGAACAATCGCAGTTAATATCGAGTGAAATTACTTGTTTAATATTGTATTTCGCCATTTTAAGGCTATTTGTAGTGTTAGTTCGACATGGATCGAATGCGCATCAGGCGGCTGCAGTGCGTCGGGCTATCCACCCGTACGTACCAAATATCTCCCGTGGACCTGCCCTTCCTTCTTGTCGAAGTTGATGACAGCTCGTGCCGCAGAGCAACCAGCCGGTCTGCCCGTGACCCGCTGCAGTTACGACTCGCTCGTCGAACCTGCTGCTTGATTTGCCCTGAGCTCCGAAACTGTCGATGTTTACAGGTCCACTCTTGTTTCTAAATTTTCACTTGATAGCGTCCGCTGTTTTCATCAGTTCACCTGCCCTTCTTCCGTTCAAAACAGAAGATATGGCTGCTGCTACCGGGCGCCCCTACGGAACCGCTCGCGGATCCGTTTGCAGACCAGCTCCGTTAGCTGGTCTGGCAAGATGATAATTGTCCCGAGCAGGGTAGGGTGGTCCAAGATTGTATGGGGGAAAAAAAATGTCGTTTTATTCTTGCTCCACAAGTCTTATCCTGTTCCTGTATGAGCAAAGAGAACATATACCAAAATTTTGCTTTCTAGAGCAACGTTTAGAGGTCGCGACAATTTGCAAGTTAAATATATATGAACTCGCCAAGCACCTACATTGGTAAATTTTTATAACTATCTCAAATGCGATCTTTCCTGTTACTTTGTATCTTATTTATTATAACTGCTTGTGTAGGTCTAGGTAGGATTTTTTTTTGTTTCAATTGGCGTAAAAACTTAGCTATTCGGTAGTCATAGTCTTATTGACACATCGCCAGCATAGGCGCACGTAAATAATAGGAAGCTAGGATATTTAAAAAATAGTTTAAAAATGCATCGGCTTAATTTCCGTGTTTATGAATGTTTAAAGAGTATAGTGAAATCGAAAAACAACACCCATAAAATAAATATGGCGGAATAATCTTACATAAATCGACTCAGTTGCAAACTAAGCTAAAACTGTGTCGTGGGCACTAGATGACGTTATATATACATAAAGATATGTCTAAAAAAATAAATAAATAAATATATACAATACAACCTGGACCCAGGAAGGAATATTAGTGCCTATCATACAAAATAGAAATAGATATCTGTCTTTATCAGAATGTGAATCCAAAAACATCGGCTGCGTAGGCAGGGAGGCCGTAAAATTAACAACTTTTCTTGAAGTGCAGATAAAAGTGCGAAATTTAAACCTGTCAATGACTGCTCAGATAGAGATATATACTGCCTTGTTAAAAAATACAATTATAACAAAAAGCAAAGAACAAAAGCGATATCTCACCTGAGCCGACGACTTACATAGAAAGATGCAAATAGTGACTTCTTTCTAATTATAACATTCCGTAAATTAAATAAGGAGATAAAGAAGGAAGTTTAATAATAAATAACAATAATGATTAGCATAATTTAATATCACTTCATGTTCAATTTACTCATAATTTCCGTATAAAACTGCCGACGAAGAATGAGAGTTTTCTCTGAATATTAAAAAAATGTTAAAACAGTCGCGACCTCTAAATATTATCCGATTTGTCTCAAAATTGGCAGAGAACAGTTTGAAGTGCAATGGAATAAAGGGAACCTTGTGGAGAAAACAAATTCAAAAATAGTTATTTTTGGACCACCCTAGAGCAGGGAGACCATACGTTTGATTTCAGGTAAACTTAATGGTTTCTTTTGCTGGAATCCCGTTCGAAGGACCATGTTCGGCCTCTGTTGACTTTCCTTAGGCCTTTAAGTATTGAGTTTCCGTTATAATTAATGAAATCACATTTTTCCTTGCAAATCGAGTTTAATCAAGACATATTTTTTCCAGTGAGATCCGTCATTACAATTTTCTGTTCTATTTCGTTTGACAATAGCTATTCAAATCTTGACTGTAGAAAAGTTTAAATTATATAAAAAGGTTAGACGAAAGCACGTCGTACAATGGTTAGGCGGATGTTTTTGAAGTTATGGTGATGTGTGGGTGTAAATTAAGCGATTCCCTACTTTATTTTGCTTTAATTAGTAGCTACTTAAAATATTTTAGGTTTATTTTTGCTGTGATTAATTCAATTATGTGAGCAATGCTGCCAGATAACTATTTTAATTTAATTGGAAGTAAGATTGTTGGCGAATTAAACGAATTATCAAAAAAACAAAGATTTTTAATGAAAAATCCCCATAAAACACCAAAATACCGAAACATCGGTATTAATACCGAAATCCCGGGATTGAGATTTGAATACCGAAACTCAATCCCGGTATTGAGTATGGTCCGGTATTGTATGCTCTAGCTACAATACTAACATTTCAGTAAATATCCAGAAGGGAAGCACTTGAACTAATTCCATTGAATTTTGTACTTACCCTTGCCTTTGGCTACAATACTGAGTGGGCATTTGGGCAACTTGACTGTTAGAAGTTCTCAAGCCGCCCGAAGGCCTCCAACTTGGCTTAACGACTACTGCCATAGACAGCAGCCGGGATCAACGTGCCTTCCAAAGCACGGGAGCACTCAGTTAGTAACCACTCAAAGAGGTCACCTCTTTATTTTTCTTCTCAGGCTACGTTATTATTATCTATTTCGTTGTATAAAACTCGGGTTCAAGTTAGACTAGTCGAGATAAGAAAGAACGGCACAGCGGGGGGCCGTGACGACACAGCTCGCGTCTAGACGATAATCGTGACGTCACCTCGCCGCCCACGACCCGCCTACGGGTTCGCGTTACATTGAAAATGCTTTCAGTTGACGGAAATATTTGAAAGGTCAATTTTACGCATATATATTAGTATAAACTGGTGTCGTTTATCGTGATAACTACGAGCGTGACCACATTTGCGAGTTTCTCTTTGGCCCTGTGATTGACTGATATTTTTTCAGTCAGGTTCATTAATGTATACGCACATATGGACCTTATTTGACCCACAAAAGACACACACAGATACAAAAAAAATATTGACGTATTGTACCTACTCGGGACACATAAAATAACGTGTGTCTTCGCGGCAGCAAATCGGTTGCTGTCTCAGCATTATGCCGAGGTGTTAGACATCTACAGCGCTGGTTTTCAGATAGCACCGTACGTGACCCACAGAACACTACAACATAATATATAAGGAGATACATATCATAAAGTTATAAAATACATATCGATAAGACTAGCTCAAAACAGGGCAAAGTGACAAAGTGGCATGGACATGATGAGTAGGCGTTTACTCAACCTCAGACTGAAATGAATGAAAAAGTAATAAAAAGAAATGTAACTTAAAAAACCAGCTTCAGTACAACAACGTAGAAGTAGAATTAACAATGTGCACAAGAGAAAAGCGACACAGTTGCAGTTGGGATATTGTAAGTGCTGGATGGGTTAGGGATGGGATCTTTGGAGCGTCAGAAATAGCTCTTAAGCTTGCGCTTAAGGGATGATTCATGCTAGACTTTTTTTTATACGACGACGGTGGCAAACGAGCGTACGGTCCGCCTGATGGTAAGCGGACGCCGCAGCCTATAGACGCTCGCAACTCCAAAAGACCCACGTGCGCGTTGCCGACCCTTTACAAAATTTGAGGATTCACTGTGTTGACAGCAGAAGGGATAAAAGGTCCCTCGCTCTCAACACAGTGCAACCTCGGGAGCTCTGGCAACCTTGCTCACCTCCAGGAACACAACACTTCATACTTGTATTGTAAATAGTGTTATTATGGCTGTGGTCTTCTGCAAGGCGGAGGTACTTTCCCCAGTTGGGCTGCTCCAAATTCGAGCATGAGATGACATTTTGCTGTGCCCTACCTTTCTTAAACCTTTCCGTGTCCGGGCCGTTTTACTATGACAGGAAATCGTCGCACGGAAAACGGGCCGGCCCGGACACGGAACGGTCTACTGTGAATCATCCTTAAAGGTATACTTGCCAGACGCTTCTTGGATAGGTGGAGGGAGATCATTCCATTCCAACACTTGGACGCCGCAAATCTGAAACTACCTCGAAACGCCGCGGTCCGATGCATAGTAATGTACGGAACAAGCCATCTGCATAGTGCATGATGAGTGATGACATACGCGATGCGCTCATGTTTTTATTATAATTGATTGTTTAATCTGGCTGGTTACAATAGTGTTGAGTGTATGGGCCTATAATAGGGTTGCCATACGTCCCAGTACGCCAGGACAAGTCCCGGTTTGAAGCGTGGTGTCCCGGCCATTAAGCAAATTGTCTAAAACTCGCATGCGAGCCTCGTTCGTGTGTAACGTTTCATTACACTGCGGGTCACTGAGGTATGAGAATTCCAATCCCTCTATAAAACCGCGCAATGTAGTTAAACTTGTGTATTTGTTTGTGTAAAGGACGGTCTAGCGTGAATCGTCTTTAAGTCGTTCGAAATAGGAAATACGACAGAGAGAGAGAGATACCGTCCAGCAGGGCTAGCACAATTGGCACTGCGACGCGACGCGAGTAGAGAAAAATGTACCCTCCTCTTTCTAATTCTACAGTTTTGCTTAGGTATGTGTAGATAACTCATAATAAGTAGCCTCACGTTCGCACTTCTAAATGCAAAAAAAATAAAGCGAGATATGAGACTGCTGCTGTTTCAATTCCTGGCAAGCACAGCACGTGCTATTAGTTTAAAAAAAAAACCGGCCAAGTGCGTGTCGGGCCACGCGCAAGGTAGGGTTCCGTAGTCGTCTACCCTTTACATTATGTGGACTAAAAAGTTCGAAAACTTATATTTACTATGTTTTTGAAAGAATTAACAACATTATCTAAGGTATCAATGGAAATTGTACGAACGTTTGCTTTGGCAAAGTACATTTCTGAAGTTCGACTATTACTCGTTAACAAAGTATCGAAAACCATTTATTCATAAAATAACTTACCTATGCACAAACAGTCCACAAAATCTAATCCACAACACAGGCTTCGTCAGGTGCGTACAAAAACAAACAATCACAACACAGAGACACCAGAGATGAAATCCGCCACAGGCTTCGTCAAATGGACTTAACATAAAGGACCGGCCCGGATCGAAGATGGCTCAAAAGTTCCCATAATACTGGCGGCGTTGCCGCGCTGGATGGCCAGGGAGATCTGTTGAGCCACAAACGACCCGGACCGAGGATCGCACCCCCTTTCCCGTTAACTAGTAATGTCTACTTAGCTGTGATAGTTTTCCTTTTAAATTCATCGTATATACTACTACCATGATTTTTTTCACATGCCTAGTAGCCACCGTTTAGCTGGCAGGGGGGGGGGGGGGGGGGACACTTGACCATAGCAAAAATTATCACTTCAAAGCTTAATATCACGCTAACCAATTCTTTAATCAAAAAATGCTTTTAGAAACCTTGTAATATTTTTAAAAGAGCTATCCAACGATACCCCACACGATGGGGTTTGGCAGAAAAAATATTTGCACCACCACTTTACATGTACGGGAGGTACCCTAAAAAAAAATTTTTTAAAGATTTTATTCTACCGTTTTGTCGGCGTCATTGATATGTATACTCATGCCAAATTACAGCTTTCTAGCACTAACGGTTACTGAGAAAAACGGGGGTCGGACGGACATGGCGAAACTATAAGGGTTCCTTGTTTACTACGGAACCCTAAAAAGACATAAAATTGTAAATTACGTACTAGGTAATATTCCTAATATTGTTTACTAGCTCTGTACGATTGTGTGCCTCTTTTTTAATGCTTTTTGTTCATCTGGGTTCTGTATCACAGGGAATCCTAGCTCAGGAACCAAAGACTTGTATTTCAAGTACTTTTTCAATAAATATTTCTGTTTCTATTTCTATCTCCATTGGACTCTAGACTTTTGTTTCACGAAAACACGACACTGAATTCACGCTAATAACTAGAGATTAGTGTCCTAATAATGAGTAGAATCGCGTAAAGCTATTGTAGGTAACTTGTATTTACGACATAATCCGATTACTGGCAAAAATACGCTCGCTCTCCTCAACCATGATGAGTCATTCGAACTTTACCGCATTAATTACTTACGTTCCTGTACAAAGTGTTACTTATACTTTTTGACCTGCCTGGGTTTCTTCCTTTTCACCTTTTCACCCAGCTCTAACATACGTAATATGAAAATCTGCAAGCAGGCCAAAAACCTGACTTAAATTATGTTTTAAACATGTACAGTAAATTTGTTAAGCCGTTTTCTGATTTTAAACAGGTACTTAATTGTCCCAATTATTAACTGGCCAGCAACCCAGTTAACTGACGAAAAAGCAGTAATCACGCCCCTGAAAACTGGCATACAATTGGCATGGTCCCGTTAAAATTTAAAATGCGCCAAATAATTTATAGATTGTATCAAAAGATGTTTTACCAAAATGGGAAATAGCTTTCTTCGGGGTACTTAAAAGCATTTAATTTAAGCTTGTGGGCAGATACCATGCATTTCGTTTGATAATGGAATGAAGTCTGCACCTTTTAAGTAATTTTAACGATGAAAGAAAAAAATATGGACGTTTAGCTCCCACGTGCAAAGTATTAAAGGCAAAAATAAACCATGAAATATTAAAAGGTGGTTTACCGTTGCTTTGACTTGAGCTTTGAAGACCTTAAATAAATAAAAATGATTAAATTAAATTCATACTATTTGAATACAAAGGAAAAACAAAAGGAAGTAAACAGGTGATTTCTATCAGGGATTTCCTCCAGAATTATCCCCTGCTTTTACACTTAAAAGATTGGCCTTTGATCAAGCATTCTAGTAGCAACAGCATCAAATGTACACTTGGACAAGATAATGTGCTATAGGTCAATGCAAATTAAAGTCCAAGTAAAGTTCCTAGTAACTAACTAACCTAACTAACTGGGCTGGCACGACGACCCAAAATGAGTCTTGGCCTCCGACACAAGAGCACGCCACTTTGCTCGGTCCTGCGCAATTTCTCGCCAGCTTGCACCAGCTCCGAGCTCACGCAGGTCCGCTTCCACCACATCCCTCCAGCGATACTTGGGGCGACCCACAGGACGTCGTCCGGTCGGTCGGCCCAAGTATGCTCTTTTCACCTGTCGATCTTCTCCCATCCTCTCTAGGTGGCCAAGCCAGTAAAGCGTGAAGTTCCTAGTGCTCTGCCTATTTGTACAAAAAATTTGAAAATTTAAAATCTAAAAACAATGTACTGATAAAGAAGCCATTTCTTCCAGCTCGATAATCCTGAGCACTAAGATTGGCCTTCGACCAAGCATACCTAGAAAAGAATTAACAAAAGCAACAGACAGGAAAACAAGAATATGATTTACAATTGATCCCTAGAATGAATTTATTTCAGGGTTAATATTACGCCTTATTCCTTTGACATCATTTATGATGAAGGTTATGTAAGGTTTTATGATATTTCAGGTTATTTGGTAGAAGGCCGGGACTTCTTTGAAACAAAATAAATGTACAATCTTCACCATTGCTTTTCGACCAAATAAATTAGGTTGAAAGGCACCGATTTGCATCCTCCATCAGTATTAATCGCCTTAGCCCCTAAAATACTGGCCTAAGCACAGCTAGTAACAATAAGAACATTATAAAGGCCATCCTTCTAAGGGATTAATTTCAGCTGAATAGCACTTAAAATAGTGGCCTTTGACCAAGCACAGCTAGTTACCAGAGCACCAAATGTGCACTCGATCAAGATAATGGGCAATGCGAACGGTACAGCGAACCGGATGCGAATGCTATCGGCCGGTGAAAGTAGATCTCACAAAAAATGATCCCATTCCTTGCCGTTCCGAGCGACATTCACTTAGCCCGGTTTGAAAGGATTTTTGATGCGCTCGGGCAATCCCGTCAGTCTATTAGGGTTCCGTAATAGAAGGGCAAAAAATCGGCCAAGTGCGTGTCGGGCCACGCGCAATGTAGGGTTCCGTAGTTGTCCACCCATTATGTGGACTAAAAAGTTCGCACACTTATATTTTTTGTATGTTTTTGACGGAACTAACAGCATTATCTAGATTGAGCTCAGCTTTCTAATTAGGTACTAACGTTACTGAGCCAAGTCGCGGACGGACGGACGGACATGGCGATACTATAAAGGTTCCTTATTTGTTACGGAACCCTAAAAAAGAACCCTTTGAGTTGTGGACTAAAAAGTTCGCACACTAATATTTTTAGTATGTTTTTGACGGAACTAACAGCATTATCTAGATTGAGCTCAGCTTTCTAATTAGGTACTAACGTTACTGAGCCAAGTCGCGGACGGACGGACGGACATGGCGATACTATAAAGGTTCCTTATTTGCTACGGAACCCTAAAAAAGAACCCTTTGAGTGCGATTTTTTTATGTATTTTTTGTTGGAACTCGGTTACCGCCCACCATATCTTCTATCAACTATTACACCTTATTAATGTTTACCTGTATTTATTTTGTCATATGATTAAAAGTGATTTTAACATTAGGGCAGGTTCGAGCACTGGAACGTTTACGTACTAACACACCGTACTGTACCGTACCGTACCTATATTATTATTATTAATCGTTTATTTCGAATACCAAAAAGCGAAGCTGAAATTGTGTCATTTACAGTTGAAAAAACACAATTTGTCCCTCCTGTGGTCAATAGTTAAGGGGAGGTTCTTCCATTGCAAAAGTCCTGCTCTAACAAGCGTGTTTGTAGTCGGGGGACCTACTACATACAATACCAAAAATTTTTAGGTTACTTGCATGAGGTGACCCCTGTCCCGTCACAAGCGAGGTTTATTAAAACGGTCAATCAATTTTTTTTTATATTTACTCCTTATTATTATTATTATTTATTTATTTCAGACATTACATCCATAGGTTGTTTGCACATCTCAATAAAAATACAAAACAGTTGAGAATCATAACATAGCGAGATATAAGCAGAGGTCTATTAACAGGCGTCTATTGGTAGTATGTTATGTTTTATTACTTCACGAAGAATTCAAAACGATCGTAGACATTTCTCACAGTCGAGACAAATCAGTACAATTCAATAAAGATAATGTCTAGTTGGCAGCGCTAATTGATTAATGTGGTTTCGTATTTACCGCGTAGGCATACAGGATGACTGACTATTCGTGTTTTTACCCATTCCATACCTACAAAATTTTAAGTTAACGGTACGGAAAATAAGGTCAGTGATTTTAATTGCGTGCAAATGGGATTCTGTGTCTTGAAAAGATTTTGTGATAATACACCCAGAACTGAGCTCATACCGAAGAAATCCCATTACAGTTGCATCCTAAAGGATGCCCGGGATCCAAACCAAACCCCTAGATTCATGTTAGGCACTAGATTTTACGGTAGCGATTGCCATCTGACCTTCCAACCAAGGGAAAACTAGACCTCAATGGGTTACCATAAATTAAACTAAAAATTAAACAATATGATTTCCAAGTTGTCATTTTGTCAAGAATTGCATGATTTAAGAGACACCCTGTATATAAAACTCTCACTCAATCTTCTCAATGCTATCTCTCATACGCTTGGGAGCACACGATCAATGGCTTGCTGGAAGAAATCTATTCTCACAACGAAATTAAGTTGATGATAAATTTTGCATCGTAATTACCTAACAGTATTTTGACTCGGCCAATTATCTCCGTCTCATGAAGCAACAGTATAAATTCATAATTGTTACTGTCTATTGTAAGTTAAACTGTGGTATAGTCGACTACAAAGAGGTGTATCCGTAACTATAGTGTGTTAAACCATGACTTTCGAATTGGAGGTAATGCAACCCCGGTCACCGGCTCGTACCACTGGGTTTGTCAAAAAAACTTATTTACGAATTATCATTTGGTATTTGTAGCTTTTCGAGTAGTAGGCGATAAAATCTGTTAAAGGAGGACTCATTTTCCCTCGGGGTTGAAAGATCCGGTAACAGCTACTTTCGTAAAACACCTACGCCTACCGGGGGCTTCTTTGTGATAAAACCAAGAAAACCAGGGATATGATGATGACTAACTAAGAAGCACGAGAGCAAGGGACCTAAAATTTGTTCCTTCTACTGTCAGTGTCAACACAGTGAATCCTCAAATTTTATAAAGGGTTGGCATTATAGGCTGCAGTGTCCGCTTACCATCAAGTAGACCGTAAGCTTGTTTGCCACCATCGTAATAAAAAAAAGTTAAATCCGTAATTTTTATTATGAACGGTTTACCACTTTTGAATCTTAACACTAATAATCTCGAAAAATGGTAGACTTTATTGGCTGATTTTACTGTAGAGATTTAAAAGAAATAAAGCCCATTCTTCGCGCTACGGTCCACGCCACAGGAAACAAACTTCCAAATAATGAACCGAATTTGCCAATTTGTACGGTCGTGTTGTGAAACAACTGTCCCATTTTGCGGCTAACAATCTCGTTCCAGTTTCCAGCCACTGTAGCCGAGTGGTTAGACACGCCACTTCCAATCTGGAGGGCCACTGGGATTTTCAAAAATTTATGTACGAAAAATCATTTGATAAGGCTTGTGTTATTTTGGTGGCGAAATGGGCTGAGAAGTGAGACATGGGCGAGTATCGGAAATTTTACTATCCGACTAACATGCCTATCGCCGGGTGCTACCGAACGTGAAATCTTAGTCTACCTCTCGTGTGGCGGCCACGTACCGGAAGGCGCAGCGTGGGTAGACCCCCACAAGGTGGACTGATGACCTGGTAAAGGACGCGGGAGTCCGCTGGATGCGCGGGTGGCGAATGACCGGTCATTGTGGCACTCTTTGGGGGAGGCCTATGTCCAGCAGTGGACGTCTTTCGGCAGATAACAGTGGCTTTTTGGTGCGGAAACCGGACTTATCCCATCAAGTCTAGTTTTTCCTCTGGGAACGCACTCGCTTCCGTCTAAGTATTTCATGTCCTAAATCTTGTAAGGGCACAACGGGGCGCTAGGAAGACTATCCTATGCAACAAAAACTGTGTCCTATGTACCAAGTATTTGCATTGTATATTGTATGGTAGACTAATATTAGAGTTACTTGTGGAGCATACGAGGACTCGTGTGCTATAACCCAGTTATTATGCAAGTCAATATCGCTGGAACCAGCTTATTGGCGTTGCGTCATGCATACCGTTGCACGTGTGTAACCGTGCTTAATTGTGCGAAAAATCTAGACTACACTGACCTTTTATACTGTCCTAAATATCTGTTACTAGGCTTAGTTACTAAAGTTCATCAACTTCAAACAAGTTATGCAACATCATTATACTTATTTTTAAATTAAATGCTGTTATAATTTGATGGTATCTGATTCAGCTAATTAAGGGTCTACGAACCGAAAACGAAGTTTCTTTAAATAACGAAAGATGGCGCTAGATGGAGCTACTGGTAGGTATACTGTGAGTTGGAATTAGGTATAGCTGTTTTTTTTTTCAAACTTACTAAATTACATTGTATAAGATAATAATATTGGAACCATCAAACAAACTTCAACCTAAATAGGTTCTAACTGTTTTAAAATTCCTACATAAACACGAAGATAAAATAACGCTAATTTACACACAGTACGAAACTCGCATTGACGACCGTATTCTGTGCTTTAGCTTAGTTGGTTTGGTAGTGACCCCTGCTAGTTATCTATACTCAATAGGTAAGGTAAAACTGACCCAATACATGCCACTTTCAATCTTATGTCATGATGACAGAGATGATTAATTGGTGTCATCTATTGGACACTAAGCCAGGTCAAAAAGCTACGGTAGCCCAGTGGTTCAAGCATGCGGCTGTCAAGCGGCGGTCGTGGGTTCGAATCCCAGCTCGTACCAATGAGTTTTTCGGAACTTATGTACGGAATATCATTTGATATTTACCGTTAGCTTTTCGGTGAAGGAAAACATCGTGAGGAAACCTGCATACATCCGCGAAGAAATTCAAAGTTGTATGTGAAGTCCCCAACCCGCTCTGGGCCAGCGTGGGGACTACTGCCCAATCCCTCTCATCTATGAGAGGAGGCCTGTGCCCAGCAGTGGGACGTATATAGGCTGATGATGATGATGATGATTGGACACTAACGTGACGACCATTGGGACGTTTACCTCACGTATCCGTAGGTATATCGTTCGGTTATTGCCAAACTAATACCTCATCACGCGCACGACTGGCTAATAGCCACACGATCGAAAACGTGTAATAACATTTTTTATTTGTTTTAACCTTTCAAAACACAATGAATGGGCGAGATCGTGCGAATGTGAGCATAAATAAATGACAAAGCGGACATTACAGACAATATAAGTCACATTCAATCTGTAAAGGCTACAATGCGACCTTTGGGAATGTTGAGTTACTTTCTTTGCAAATGGTTTTTACAACTTTGATTATGGTTTTCAATTTGGTCGACTTTAAGTAACGAGAATAACGCAAATGCGAAACTGCTTGTGTCGCTCAAAATGAAATTATATTAGTTCCAAGGTACATATTTGGGGAGTTCCAAGTCAAACAGTTCTAAATTTGCATATCTCGTCAGATTTTGAGCGAAAATATGCCAATAAGGAGAAATGTTTACCATTCACGAATATATTACCTAAAACACAGCTAAGGACGTAAAAAAAACGTCCTGTTTCTGAAAATTAAGGCAACTAAGGGCTTTGTTTTGATTCTTCAATTATTATCTTCAGTTGCATGCATAAAATGAACTCCTTATACTTTTGAAGAATGGCAGGATCTGGAGGTTTCCTCTGGTAAAGCAGGTTCAGGCAGGTTAAAAAAAAATACCGTTAGGCTCTTAAAGTCAGGCTACAGAAGACCTGTGGAATATTGAACCTTGATCTGAGATTAATCCATATCTCACTTCAGTCAAATCTAACCCAAAATCATTATCGAACGAGTATATTTTATTCTTTGTTTTTGTGTTAGATTTCTTGATCTTAAGTAGGTTAAGTATTATCATCATTGTATTAAGCATATTTTTGTGAGAAAATGGCTGACTGTCGAGTTTCTTTCGGCGTTTCTTCTCGGCAGTGGCCTCCGTGAAACGCTAGTAGGATTTGACTTGTAAAAGTGCCATTGCGGCCTACTTACAGAATAAAGTTCATTTTATTCATTTTTTTTATTCATTTTATCAATTATAACTAAGTATTATGACAGCATACGAGTATAGTGTGCGCCATTCGTTCGTGAGAGCGCCGTTCGGCGCGACGTTCCCACGCCGTGATAAGGATGTTTCTTAAAAGGTGCGAGACTCCTGGTTTGGGCTAATTGGATGAAGTACAATTTGCATTGAATTGATTTATATTGAACTACTTGAGAAAATGGCTTCATACAACAGGCGGGATATTTTTTTTCTATGATGTAGAACGAGTTTTTATAGAGACTGAAATGTTTGTTTGGAACCAACTACCTACGATAAGAGCAATATAAAAGACAAAAACCGGCTTCGTGCGTGTCGTACTTCGCACATTTAGGATCCTGAACCAACCGCAAAATTAAGTTTGTTTTAATACGATTAAATATATTTTTAAGAAAAAACACTTTATCAATATATTGGTATTTGTTGTTAGAATATACGTAATAATAAAAATTGTCACCAAATTTCTAGTTCATAGGTCAAGGGGAAGTTGTAAAATTCTTTGGAACGGTGACAGACGACGGACGGACGGACGCAATAGGGTTCCGCTTAGACCCTTCGGATACGTATCCCTAAAAATGAGAGTCAAAGTACAACATACCTGATGAGCACTGTAAACGTTCCATACGAATTGATAGTTAAATTAGTTTCACAATTGTGTTGCCGTTGTGTGGAAAAACGAGTATATAGGTACTTAATTTGATGTTTCGGTCGTGAAATATTGCGTTTAGATACATAGTTTGTCATACAATTTATTGTTTAACTAGCTTTTGCCCGCGACTTCGTCTGCGTAGAACTCGCGTCATCGCGTTAGAATGTTATTTCATTCTTCTATTTCATGCGCTTACCTAGTTATCTCTCTTCCATTCTAACTTAAACCTCGTTAAGGGATGATTTCCGGGATAAAAGTATCCTATGTCCTTCCCTAGGACTCAAACTATATCCATAACAAATTTCATCTAAATCGGTTGAGCATTTTAAGAGGAAACAGGCAGACAGAGTTACTTTCGCATTTATAACCCGCCCCAGTTTCGCACGGGTAGTCCATGTTTTAAATTTATTTATCTAAGCTTTTGCCCGCGACTTCATTCGCGTGAATATCCATTATCCATATCAACTTCTACACCGTATTTCGCCGGGTTGTCTCGCCAAACATTGCGCACGCCGGCTCAATGCGCCCACATGAAACATGACAGAGGACTAAATATATGTTATTAACTTATTATTGATGTAGATGAAAACGCTCGCGAGCGAAGCGAGCGCGAAACTTTTCGCATATTCTGATACGGGTGTGGAAAATACTTCATACGCATCAAGTAATGAAGATGAAAACGCGAGCGCAGCGAGCGCGAATTCTTTCAAACATTACGATGTAGGTGCGGAAAATACTTCATACGCATCAAATAGTGTAGATGAAAACGCGAGCGCAGCGAGCGCGAAATGTTTCGAACATTGATGCAGGTGTGGAAAAGACTTCATACGCACCAAGTAATGAAGATAAAAACGCGAGCGTAGTGAGTGCGAAATGTGTCGAACATTATGATGCAGGTGCGGAAAATACTCATCAAGTAATGTAGATGAAAACGCGAGCGCAGCGAGCGCGAAATTTTTCGAACATTCTGATGCAGGCGCGGAAAAGACTTCATACGCATCAACTATAATGTAGATGAAAACGCGAGCGTACGGCGCGCGAAATTTTTTTGAACATTATGGTGTAAGTGCGGAAAATGCTCATCAAGTAATGTAGAAGAAAACGCGAACGCAGCGAGTGCGAAATTTTTCGAACATTATGATGCAGTTGCGGAAAATACTTTACACTCATCAAATGTGTATGAAAACGCGAGCGCAGCGAGCGCGAAATATTTCGAACATTGTGATGCCGGTGCGGTAAATAATTCATACGCATCAAGTCATACAGATGAAAACGCAAGCATAGCGAACGCGAAATTTTTACGAACATTATGATGCAGGTGCGGAAAAGACTTCAAACGCATCTGTAATTTAGATGAAAAAGCGATCGTAGCTGGCGCTAAAGTTTTTGAACATTATGATGCAGGTGCGGAAAATAGTTGAGTATGAACTCATGAAGTTATGTAGATGAAAACGCGAGCGCAGCGAGCGCGAAATTTTTCGAACATTATTATGCAGGTGCGGAAAATACTTCATACGCATCAAGAAATGAAGATGAGATCGCGAGCGTAGTGAGCGCGAAATGTTTCGAACATTATGATGCAGGTCCGGAAAAGACTTCATAAGCATCAACTATAATGCAGATGAAAACGCGAGCGTAGGGCGCGCGAGAATTATCGAACATTATGATGTAGGTGCGGAAAATACTCATCAAGTAATGTAGATGAAAACGCGAGCGCAGCGAGCGCGAAATTTTTCAAACATTATGATGCAGGTGCAGGAAATACTTCATTCTCATGATGCACATGAAAACGCGAGCGCAGCGAGCGCGAAATTTTTCGAACATTATAATGCAGTTACGGAAAATAATTCCTACGCGTCAAGTAATGTAGATAAAAAAGCTAGTGCGAAATGATTCGAACATTATGATGCAGGTACGGAAAATACTTCATACGCATCAAACAATGTAGATGAAAACGCGAGCGCAGCGAGCGCGAAATATTGAACAAAAAAAATTTGTTGCCCTATCAAGTGGCTTTGTAAAGAGGTAGTTGAATAGATATTTTTTTTGTTCATAAATTATTGGAATTTACGTAATTTTGTTCCGATGAATTTTTTAACTTTCCAAACACCTAAAAATTTGGTAATAATGATTGTTATTACGTATTTTTTACCAACAAATACTAATATATTGATAAATTAGATTTTTTTCTTTGAAATTTCCTTATTTTTCTTATAAAAACCAACTTAACTTTGCGGTCGGTTTGGAACCCTAAATGTGCGAAGTCCGACTCGCACTTGGCCGGGTTTTTTTTGCTTTCCAATCCGCCTGTTCGAATTTGGTCATACTTGATGTTTATTGTTACGTAGGTATGTATGTTTTAATAACGAATACCAATATACCCTAAATTTATGTCTGTTACGCGCTCAACGTATTTTATACATTTTGCTGACGGAAAACGCAACTAATCGGCACCTCGAAGAACCTCAAAGATGACACCCATATCGATTATTAAGAAAAGTAAATAAGTAAATGTCCGCCATCTTCGATTTGAAAATGGATAAGTATCATTCTTGTAATGAGCACCTCAAAAAACAATATTTTATACAATAATGCGCATACTTAATATATAGGTAGTACATGTCGCAAGTGCTACCATGCAACCGAGAGCCCGCCGCTCTGCGTAGGTAAGGTACCCTCCATCGAAAACAAAAAAAAACCGAGGTTGCGTAGTAAAGTTTGTGAATATTGATAGCGACTGACTAACCAACATAATTAGATCTCTCATTTCAAACAGTTAATATGGTTTGAGGGACTTTTGTATTTTTGTCTATAGCCTTGAGAGGCAGAGGTATTGTTATTTCACCCCCCATTTTTTCAAATACTATCTGTTTATTATACAATGTTTGAATGAGGTTCTATTTACTTTGCGTCCATGTATATACTTACCAACTTTCAAGCCTGTAAATCATGAACTGAAGGACTTCTCATACAAAGTTTAACCCCTCTTTTCACCCCCCTTCATCACTAACCTGTATGATTTTTATAGCCTATAACCTGGCCGAAGATCCAATAAACATATTAGTGAAGGCTGTGTTCAAATCCATTCGCTAGTTTTCGCGTGATAGTTAGACATATAAACAGACAGACAAACAGACAAACAGACAAACAGACACGAATTCTAAAAACAGTTGAAACGTGTTCTGTTATCGATTCTTAGACCCCTCCATCGATTTTTTTACTAATATCATCAATGTACAGATTTTCGACCCTCTTCTGCTTTATTATATGTATAGATAAATCATAAGAGTCCTCATTGTAGTTTTAATTTACTTTTTTATAGAAAATATATTACATAGAGAGCATTTTAGAGTTACGAGAAAATAGCGAAGTTGGGGGGGCTATCAAGCATAAATTTTCTTGATCATGCAAAAAAACCATACGACACTTAATTTCAATTCACAATATTGGTCTGAAACCAGGGTTTAAGTTTTCGGTGCGTATTACTTAAACTCAGTAGTTATATTGTGCAAGTTTTAAACGCAATGAGAAGTGCATGCGTCATATTGTACTGAACGATATCTATACTTGTTTGTTGTATTATGATTGACAGTATGACATTTCAATACTAATGCAATAAGCATGAAACAGCTCTGAATGAGGTACAGTAAGCAAATAAATCGGTTTGCCGCTTGTCGGCTCTATTCTTTGTTTATTACGATTCAAAATTGGTAGATCTCTCTTTGATGGCTGTAGGCCGACTGTCCCTCATAGACAAGTCAATTTATTCTTGTTTAACTTTCATTTCCTAAAGCCAATCGTTTTCTTACTTTATTGATATTCATAATTATTATCAGATGCAAGTGAATTAAGAAAAAAAAACCCTTTTTTATTAAAAATGAGATTGCTCTTGGCCGGTATCTTAGCCACAGGGTAAAGATGAGATGTCCCTGTTAAAGTCTTGGTAACTGACATAGACTGAAGTTGCCCTGCCCTGTGCTGGAAAAGATGTTTATACATTACCTGGAAAATGGTTTCCGTTGGTTCCAAAATGAATACTCTACTACTACATCCAATAGGTATACTTATCATCTATCAGTATTCTTTTTATATACATTTATTCTTCTTGGTCGTATATGTCAAAGGGTCGTGACGATTATTGGCGACTCTCTCGGCCACTGCTCTCCAGTACCCTTACCATGAGTTTGCAATGTTTGCATTACCGTACTCGCTTGCGATTGCGAAAACGATTTAATATGGACAAAAGTACACCGCGCACAGTGTATCGCGGTTACGCGATAGAACTAAGAATCGCCATACTAGATCGTTTACGCAGTCGCTAGCGAGTACGGTATTGCAAATATTGCAAACTCATGGTAAGGGTACTACATGCTGTTCAGACTTGAGCCTTTTGTACAGTTGCCTGTAGTTTGGACGGTAACTGGTAAAATTCCCAACTAATCGTTTTATGAACGTTATGATTAACTGCAAAGTGTCGTATTGAATTCCTACTTTAATTTGTTGTGCCTACGCCAAAAACGCCTACAAAAAACCGGGAACACGCAAAGGGGATGATGGTATACTGCTTTGCATATTTCATTTCATTTCATTTATTTATTTATTCATTAACAATACAAAGATTGTGTTTGAAATAACATACAATAAATTGGACAATTACACGTAGATAAGCAAAATACAAATAGATTAAATAAGTCAAAAAACAATAGCAGATAAGATGTCAACATTTCATGTCATGTCATGCTAGGTAATAAATTATTAGTCCTACTTTTACATACATAATTATACAATATTGCACAATGTCCTATATTTAGATTGTCATATAATTATAATATTACATATTAAATGAATTTATTGTTGTAGACTATACTTAAAGTATCTATTCATCTGTCAAGCGTCATAAACTCCTCCACTACATATAAACACTGTTTTATAAGAACTTTTTTTAGTTTAGCACCAAAAATGTGACAATTTGTTATTATCTTTAATTCTGAGGGCAACTTATTATAGAGAGCAATGCCTTGATAGCTCTCAGCATGCTTAACCACTCTGAGTCGAGTAATGGTTGACTGTGGCAGATTTTTTAGTCTAGTAGCAAACCTTTTATCCCTTTCCTCGGCTGATTCTATTTCATTTAAACGTTTTACAAGATCCTTGAGCACTACTAGAACATACAAGCTGGGCACTGTGAGGATTTCAAACTTTGTAAAATACTCACTACACATAGCACAGGACTTGCAAGAGTTTCGCGAGTAAATATGATAAACCCAACAAAAGAACGACGAAACACTTCGAGAAAAGGTAGTTAGTCCCTTTGCGCTTCGCTTGGCTTGTCTTGGGGGGGCTACCATACCCCCAGATTGTAATATACCACGTACTTCGCTATACTCCTACTTAATATTCGATTGCTCAATTCTTTTATTAACTAATAAACTAGTTTAAGCTGCTTAATACCATCACATTTTGACACCCAGACTCACAATAACAAACTTGTAGGTCAGAATATGCCAAACCGCTCAATCGTCAACTGTGATTGTGACCAACTTTGATGACCCCTGAACGGGAATAATTGTTACCAATGCAGGGATCACTTTATAACAGGAGCAAGTTCTAGAAACCCCGATTGTTGTAACTGTTCTGTATAACAATCGAGTGGAAAGTGAGTTTGAAGCCCGCTGAGACAAGGATCGTAATTGTAGCCTGTTATAATTACATAACAGCTGTTTTTATCATTGACAGTACGGTCGTGTGTCAACTAGCTCGTCTTGTGACTCGAGAACTATATAACCAAGACTGAATGGACGTTATGATGAATGGACTCCTATTTCTGGGCGGTTTGCTGTTGAGGCATTTGAAGCTACCCAAAAAACCTAACCTTTTTTGTATGGGATGATAATCCGATATGGAGAACACATGGCGTAAATTGACCCATAGAGAATTACCTACACAGATAAAATATATATAATTCTACCCAACTGATTGAATAGTTTTTATACCGTTGTCACGTTGGTATAGGTAGTCTGTGTTTCTGAATCAATGTATATCATACTATTTGAGTCTTCCACAGAAAAGTAAAATTACTGGCAACTCCAGCTTAGGTGGATGGACATTTGGCGACTCTGGTTGCTCAAAGGAAGTGAGTGGTTAGATGGAAGCTGATATGAGTGGAATCGTGATGAAGCTGAATGAGTGCATCGTCAAAAACCGCATGAATGACCACGAATACTCTGTCAAGAGCATTATACGCCTAAGAAAAATAAGTGGAATGTATACATTGATCGACCACGCTACAAGCTTAACCATGTTCGAAGATCTCACAATGTTAACGTGTCCCACAGACAAACATCATCACAGTAGCAGATTAGCAGTATATATTACGTAACGGTTAATGCAATTTAAGGATGCGTCAGTAGCGAATGGTAATCAAATCAACACTGGTTCAAACAGTTGTTTCAGTTGATGATTCTCGCTATAAGTTAGACTATAAATGTTCTTGCATTGCAATATATAGTGGTATATATACAGGGAGTCTAACGCCAGTGGGGCAGTGAGGATAATCTGAAACTATATGATATACGGAAATGAGATCACATGAGGCCAATTTCAGAAAAAAATGCTTTCAAAAGTTTTAGGTTTAGACTTCTCATCTCCCCACAATTAACCAGTATGGTTTAGTATGGAGTATGGAGAGATTTATTCGTAAATAAAACTATGAAGCGTTTTTTTCTGTCTTACAAGCAAGGTTTATTTGACACCATCGCTATAAAACATATCAATTACTAGCTAATGTTATTTCAAATCATCGTGCCCCTTATCAACGTTTGTCACCGATCGGCATTTGTTTCCCATGACACAAGATTACGATTTCTGTCACGTCGGTCGGGCCGGCCCGCCTGAATTCCACCATAGCGTGACGAAGGTTCAAAGCCCTGAATTTAGCGTAACTATTGGTAAGAGACATATTTGTTTTTTTTTTACGACTTAATCAGACGAGGACGTAACATGGCTATAATAAAGTGCCATAAAAATTATTATGTCACACCTGGCCATAAAGCGGCAATTACCGCACGCTCCGCGCGCGGGAGATTTCCCGCCAGGAAGTGGGATTCCACTTCCTGGCCAGGGGGTAACATAAAATTTTGTATTTAACACGGGCGGTAATAAAGAAAGCCTCAGATCGCATATTTATCGCCCTTGCCTTCGGCTCGGGCGTCAAATACCTGCGATCTGAGACATTCTTTGTTTTACCGCCCTTGTTAAGTAATGTACTATTATAAGTTATGTCATGTCTATATCAATTAAAAATAAATAAGTACAATTTCATTAAAAGCAGTATTCTGGAGTCCCAAATAAAATTAAACTCCGAACTAAATTAGCACAACGAATTAAGGTTGTTTCACTTGTCATAATAAAATAGCATGCAGCATTTCACTTCCCGAGTTCCCGTGTCAACACTTGGACTTGTTAACAGAAATAAGGTGATTGTAGGGTTGGCTTGCACAGCGAATTAGCATTCATTGCCATACAGAGACGCAACGTAAGTTTTGCTTTCTCATATTCATCCTCCTGGTGTTTTCCCGGTTGTTTCCTGATTGGTATGGAGCCCGGGGTCTTTGACCCCTAATCCCAAGATTTGTCGTAGGAACTAGTTTTACGATGTCACGACCTTTTCCTTGACCGAAAAGCCACTGTTAATATCAAATAATATTTCGATATTTTATACTATGACGTCGTTTATATCATTCATTTTATTCTTTTTTCAGCCACTGTCTTGTTACTATCGTAGTCAAAACATGCGTGTGTGTGTGTATGTATTATAAAGAGATTATTCTTGTGTTAAATAATAGTGTCGTGTTAAATTGCCAGTGATCTCGGCTCTCTACGTAATTAGATATAGTCCTGCGGGTGTCACAGCCGAGATGATCTCTAATTGAGCGCGCGCACGAAATAATTCAATTACTTTGGAGAAAACTTAGTTACATTAAAGTCCGGCCATGACTCTTACCTTGTACGGCCATTGCCTTCGGCCATTAGTATGAGTACCGCTGGCGACTGTTTATATATGTTGGTTATTTATATTAATATTGGAGGCTAGTGGTCTTCCCTTTTGTGAAGACAATTACGGATGATTTCGCTGATAAACTAGCGATACATATTCGTCCAGGTTAACTGGAAGTTTTAGTAAGCTAAGTCCGTGCAACCCGCCGTTAAACAATTTGAATTTTAACAGTGGGTTTGTCAACATCCTACACCAGAAATCTCAACAACTAGTCTTCCTTCTGGATTGGAAGCTTTCGTAAATCTCAGGATTAGACAAATCAAGTAAAATATTAAGGGTCGGCAAAGTGCGTGGGACTCCTTTGGAGTTGCGGGCGTCTATAGGCTGTGGTGTCCGCTTACCATCAGGTGGAACGGACGCCTGTTTGCCACCTTTTCGTATAAAAAGACATCAAAAAATACTCCGAGCAGCCATATAGGGCACAACTCACGTTTTCATAACTGTTTCTTGTTTGTTTGGTTTGGTGTGTTGTGTTTGTTGTTGTGAAAACACCCCCACCCCACCCACATCAGCGCTGGCCATCATGTCTGCACTGCACCATGGTGATATGGAACCGTTTCGTGTCATAAGTATTGTATTGTTATCATGCTAATCTCCTGTCCAGGTTTTGTTGTTTGGAATTCTATTCTATTCCGAAAGTTATGGTTGCTAGCCACACCCAAACTATGGGAATTTCCACACCTCGTCTAGGCACGATGTGAATGTCCAAGGAAGCATCAAAAGTCTGCGCGCGCGCGGGGTCAGCGACCGGGTTCGGGCGATCGTTCACTCTATTTGCAACGGCCAAGGTGAGGGCCGCTAATGCCGCCATCTCGGATAGCAAAACATGAAAACAGACGCTAAACATTGACCTCACCATGTTTGAGTTTTTCGACACGCGAGCGTCACTTTTTTATATAGCGACGAGACGGTGGAAAACTGCCTGATTGGGTATTGACATAATAGCCTATAGGGATTTTGGGACTGAATAATCGCAAGCGCGCTAGCTACCATTTTTCCTATGAGGATTCGTTGTGACTGCTAGACACTAAATGCAGGTCCACTCTGAAACACAACGCATCCTCAGGAGCTATTGCGACCTAACTTTGGATGTTGTGTAGGAAGTATAGGTGTTATTACGGTTCTCTGTAAGGTGGAGGTATACCTACTTCCCCAAGTGGGCTACTTCGAATAAGAGCGAGATCTTCTGATGTGCCCTATCTCTCTTAATGTTTGAGGAATCTCAGTGTTTCTCGACTCGCGAGTCACTTGTTTCAATGCGTAGGATTAATTTCTCGCTTCGAAGACTATCGTGATATTCGTGATGATCTTGGAAATGCATACCATTTAATCTTGCGAGTTCTCTTTACAGTCTACTTACCGCGTACCTTCACACGTACGCGTACGTCATAGTCAATACATTTCAATGAAACGGAACTACGTTGGACTAATACGTGTATTGTGAATGGGAAAGTGACTTCGCGTACCTATTAAACTCTAATGAATGAATTTGGCATTTAGAAAGCTGAATCCATGTGACGATTAACTTAACAGGCTATTTAAAAAAAATGGACGTAGACTGAAACCCACACGGGGAATCCGCGCATACCGCGCCAGTTATGCAGCACTCTTAGGCGACTTCCTGATTTGTCGTTGCGGAGGCGGTACGATATGAGAAAACTGTTAAATGTCAGTTTGTCAGTGTCAACTGTCAGTCAACTCAGTACTACTTTTTACTGCGCCTTCCTGACTGGCGCGGGATGCGCGGAAGCGGGACGATGCGAAGGCAGCACTGGTCCGCTTCTGCGCATAATATTACTACTGCGCAAATGTAATACTGACAGTATTCTGTCAAGTGGGAATCTTTGCGACGTCAGTAAGTTTACATCAAAGAAGAAAATGTCACATATATATCGATCACGCCCCGCCAAGTTAGAAGTAGACGCGCAGTAAAGAAGAGGTAATACAGAGAGGTACTGACTCGAATCAGCCAGCAGCCCAAATAATAACCTACCGCCAAGTCGTCGACTCTCTCACCCCCCCACCCACTCTCGGCTACAGTGGCTGTAAAAATCCATCTTGTAATTTACAGATTATGTGAGATAAGCAACAGGTTATTGACCTTAGAGCTCGTGAGCAAACATAATGATTGATCCACGCGGGGAGCCGTTAGTTTTATGACGGCCATTTAGGAAAAACAATAACTTGCTGTTAACTCATGTAAATACGGTTTCATGACATCGATTACGATCATTAGCTGATTCATGGCCTCGGCATTGACTTTCCTCTTATCTTATATTTTTTTACCTTATCCAGATTATGTAGTTTTGGTTGAGATGTCTTGTAACTATGTAAAATTATGTAACAACGTACTTCTCAATTTTTTTTGTATAAGTTTAGGCGTCCACTTATTTTTTATCTTACGCAGATTATGTACTGTCATGTATTGTCATTATGTACTGTTATGTGTTACTTTTGTTGAGGTTATGCAATAAAGAGTATTTGTATTGTATTGTATTATGTAGTTTTGGTTGAGATGTCTTGTAACTATGTAAAATGTTGTAACAGCATACTTCTATTTTTTTTTCGTGTAAGTTTAGGCGTCTACTTATTTTTCATCCTACCCGGATTATGTCGTTTTGGTTGAGATGTCTCGTAATATGTAAAATGCTGTTTCAACAACAAGTTTAGAGGTCCATGTCTAATGTAAAAGACCGAAAGATCATCATCCTACTAGCGTTTTTCCGGTGGTACCTACCCTAAAGAGCCCGGAGTTCACTTTGTTTGACACATAGTCCCAAGATTTGGGACTATCATAGACAGCAGTCAGGATCACCGGCTTAGCGTGCCTTCCAGGCTTGTGAAAAAAAACTCATAAGTATTTTTTTTTTCAGGAGATGGAAAACGTCCTAGATTCAGACGAGAGCGACTGGCTGATCGAGCGCTCGTCCAAGTCTGGCGTGGTGCTGCACGACCGGCTGATGACAGACGCGGCGCTGGGCGCGGCGCCCATCAAGACGGAACACTCGTACAGCCTTCACTCGGACGATTCCGCGCCGCCCTCGCCGATACACACCAAAGTCGACGGTGAGTGCAAGTTATAGACATAGAATAGTACATTACTTAACAAGGGCGGTAAAACAAAGAATGTCTCAGATCGCAGCTATTTGACGCCCGAGCCGAAGGCAAGGGCGATAAATATGCGATCTGAGGCTTTATTTTTTACCGCCCATGTTAAGTACAAAATTTTATGTCACCCCCTGGACAGGAAGTGGGATTTCCCGCGCGCGGAGCGTGCGGTAATTGCCACTTTATGGCCAGGTGTGGCATAATAGTACATTACTTACCAAGGGCGATAAAACAAAGAATGTCTCAGATCGCAGGTATTTTACGCCCGAGCCGAAGGCAAGGGCGATAAATATGCGATCTGAGGCTTTCTTTATTATCCCCCGTGGTAAGTACAAAATTTTATGTCACCCCCTTACCAGGAAGTGGGTTTTTTCGCGCGCGGAGCGTGCGATAATGGCCACTTTATGGCCAGGTGTGACATAAATATATTTATCGGTCGCTGTATCCGGATTCTACTGTATGTCGGTCCGTCAGTCTCAACCAGTTCTCGTGAAATTTTGTTAGCAGGTTCCATAATTCTCTATCCTCCTCCTAGCGTTATCCCAGTACAGTTGCATCCTGAAGGATGCCTGGGGTCCGCTATCTAATCCCAAGATTTGGCGTAGGCACTAGTTTTTACGAAAGCGACTGCCATCTGACCTTCCAACCCCGAGGGGAATCTAGACCTTATTGGGATTAGGCTTTGTCAAGTGAGTGGGCAACTTGACTGTTAGAAGTTCTCAAACCGCCCGAAGGCCTCCAACGTGGCTTAACGGCTGCTGCCATAGACAGCAACCGGGATCAACGGCTTAACGTGCCTTCCAAAGCACGGGCACGGCACGGCATTCATGACACACATAATGACAAAATAAATAACGACAAAATATGCCATGAATGGTCCCAACTCAGCATGTAGCTGGCATGATAACCGGCGCTGGTCTTCCATTTGTAACCATCAGTGAGACCGCGGCCAATTTGAAATTGGTTGAAAATCTCATATTTCGAATTAGCACCTTTGAAAAAAAATGAACAATCCTAATTGCTGACTAGAAATTAGCCGAAGCAGCGAGAAGTAAAACTAAGACAGATTATGATAAGCGGTGTTAAAACTAGTCAATATTTAGAAATGTGTCATAATATTTATTTTGTGACGGATGATCTAACTCCGCCAAATTTACGACGGTTTACAAACACATACACGCGTCATTACTTTTTATTAGTGCTTTGCACTGTGTTTCATAGAACAGCAGTATATGTCGAGGTAGAGAATTTTTAATGACGCGTTGGGTATAGTTTTAACATAAAATCACGTGTAAGAATAAATTTTATGTTGAACAAGAATATTATGAAATTAGTCCCAAATTTAAAAATATAATCAATGACCAAAATGGCGTCTTGTACAGTCGAGTATCTAAACTGAATTTCTGTCACTTTTAAACTTTTTATCAAAAAATATAGATTAGAGACCACGGTAAGGTAGCGTGAGCGAGATAGCTACCTCCTAAGAGGTAATTACGTAACCTTTTCGAACGCGCATGTGGGTGATCTAGATGTCATTTTCGATACTAAAATTGACAGAAGTTTGACACGTTTCATATTGAACGCGCATAATGGAAGCCGCTTGCTATACTACAGTGGTTTGTTTTTATCTTGCTTATTGGTATGCACTATTGTGCATACTTTTAGAGTTATTTTTTTAGAACTTTCGTAGATTTTGAAAAGCTAACGGTAATATCGCGCAATGCACCGCGCAAGCGCACTGCTGGCTGTGTCAGAATGCGCGGATTGTCGCTCACGTGCGTTCCATATTTAAAAATTCCGAACCGACCGAAATACGGAAATGCTCTAGAGCACGTTTTGCTTTCTACTCAGTAAATGGTGAATTAAACTGTGTGGAAAGGAAATTGGTCATTGTGGAGTTTTATAGTGATATAAATTGGATAAATTAGATTACCTAAAACCGGTTTTGAAGTAACTGTCGCCTTGCTAGTAGACTATTAACAATTAGTGGATCTGAGCTGTAACCTCGCAAGCATTTTTTCGTTTTCAAATCCCATAGCTCCGCCATTTTGAAAACGCCAAAAACGGACGCTACAAGAAATACCTTGTATCGAAGTTGCTCACAAAATTTCACGAGATTCGGGTAAGAAATACGACCTGTACAGACAACAGCTGGATGGTCATCCAGAAATCCGCCTGCGGGTATACAAAAGCAAGCTGAAACGGAGACCTTCGCTTCACTCGGCCATTTAAAATAAAATATGGCGACAGTCGCTGATTATGTAGGTAGGTATGTAAATCACCGTGTAAACTCGGACGAGAATTATAGGTCTACGGTCTCCCCCGCCTGTCGGGAAAGGCGACTAAAGGGGTCACCAGGGTTGCGAGTGCTTCATTTCCTTATTAGCCCCAGGGGCTGAAATGAATCAAAGGCGATTCAACAGGTGCTTTATACCGAGAACACTCAGGTTGTGGAATGAGCTTCCTGCCGAGGTATTCCCAATGGGCTACAGCATGGGGCTAGTCAAAAAAGGCGTGAAAAGGGTTCTTATAAGTCGGCAACGCGTGAGTGACGCCTCTGGTGTTGCAAGCGTCTATAGGCGGCAGTAGCCACTGTTTACCATCAGGTGGGCTGTCAGCTTGTTTGCCTCCGACGTAGTATATAAAAAAAAGGTAGCCAAGCGCGAGGAGGGGCTCCAGTGCGTTCAGTATTGAGATACTTGAGCCCGCATGAGAGCATAGATGGCAGTCATCGTTAAGTCTTTAGTGGGTAAAAGTACTAAATAACTCAGTCATCTTCAGATTAACGAGTATGTATGTTTGGGTACCTGGTTCGCAGGTATTCTCCAGGGTAAACAGTATGTGTGTAAATCGTAAATACAATACGTACTATTACGTATTACTAATGACTGTATTTACATCGAATGCGATCATTACACAAGAGGTCGCACACGCGAGCATGCGCTCTGATAATGACAATGTCATGTCATATCTATATACAATTTCCCTTTTGTACTAGCCACCCTAGCTAATACAAAAGGGAAATTGTGAGTGAAATTTTAAAATATATATTTTGGTTTAGAACTAACCTCAACTCGCTTAGTTATTTTTTTGAAGTGAAAACTTCTCTAGCGGCGCTGAGCACTTTTTGTGGTGGGGAAAAATGTTTAAACTCGCGACAGATTCGTAAGGTGTCAATATAGTGGACCGAAGTACGCCTAGGACGCTCTACGACCACTAAGTTGACCCCTCCTAATATAGTAAGCGTAAGACGGACACGTGACGTGATCGAAGGTGGCAAACAAAAGCGTACGCTCCACTTGATTGTAAGCGGACACCGCAGCTTATATGTAGATGCCTGAAATTCCTAAGGAGATTCCTACTTGGTAAAGTAAGTCAGTAAACTTATTGTCAGAATCTTAAGGGAATCTCCTATACAAATCCCTTTGCGGACCTATAAATTCGCGATACCCCGCAACCATTGCTTTCGCAGTCTATTGTCGCGAGTCTATTTTACCGAGCATGTTAGAAAAATAAAATGTTTGTAAACAGCTCACGGCCGGCCTCACGTGACAGTAATCACACAATAGCGGCCATAAATCATAGTGATTGTATACAACACCATAAGCGCCACTATCTGGGCTGTATCGACAATTCTACATTTATCACCGGCACAAAATAGTCGAACATTACAACCTCGATTACATTATTATGCGAAGGTGATTTTAAGGGTTCTTGTCAGTTAAAAAAGCTCATCTATTTTGGCTTTTTTCTGTGTGAATTAAAACGTATCTTAAAATTTTCTTATAACTAAAGTTAAGGACTATTGCGGACTAAAATCAAAGATTTAATCATTAAGAAATCTCGTATAGTATCCAACATCACTCCAAAACCACGAATTTTCAAGTCAAATGGCACTGCAATTAATTTTTTTGCTCTCTGTCTACCCGTTTTGACATACAGTACGTTCGATTAATTTGAATGTTTGTCACTTTTAGATGATATTATATTGTATATACTATATTATATTACATACTCGACTGTATGTGCCTAATAACTGTATAGGTACTCACTTATTTACGCCTTTTATTTTAATGGTTTGCATAGTCTTAATTTTACTGGCATTTTACACGGGCACGTATTTTTTAGTGTTTTTGCACTGATTTAGTGCGATAAGCTAGTTTTTAATTCGCCTTCGATGACCGTGTACGTGCGAAGTACGCGATAATTATGTTAATTCTTTCAGTTTCTATAATGTACCTATACCTACCTACTTTAAGCTATAAGTAATCAATTTTTAATCTATTAGACATTTTAATTGCTATTTACATTACTAGGTATACTGCACGCTTAAAGATAAGTCCGACACTATTATATATATAGGGAAAATGTCCCTGTACTCGACAGTGAATAGGTACATGGCACTTTCAGTATTATGACAGGTAATCAATAGATGTTACCTATTGAGCATTATAGTGTCATCCATTGGGACGTTTACCTACAAACACTTTTAAGCCTTACTACTCTCTGATTAAGTAGGAACTTCGAATGGCAGTTGCATACATGGGAACAAATCTCCGAATATCTTTAGAATAAATCTCCGTGTGTGTGTAGAAACTGCTTAACCTAAAAAGGTTGTTAGGATGTTTTTATTGTGCCTTTAAATACTAGCCAAAATAACTAGTGGTTTGCCTGGAAGGGTGAGCTCACGCTGTAAGCGACCGCCTCTTACAAGTACAACCTCCGATATCTCGGCAGCCCTTTGACCGATTTGGCTCGTGTTCTAACTTCAATAATGTTTTTCTATCTTTAACTTGCCTACCAAATTTCACAACTTTCTGACCAACGATACTTGAGTTATCATAATTATACATAGAAACACCAGATTTTCCCGTTACCCACCATGAGCCTGTAAACCCCCACCCTAGTGCGTGCCATCCACGAAGGCGCCCTCCACAGCCTATGGCATTAGGCCTCAATAGTCCAGTACTAGAAAGTAGTAGAAAGTCCAGTAACCAGTACTAGAAAGTAACGAAAATAAAATGTCAAATCACACACAAGAATAGCCCAAATAGATGAGAGTTTTTGAATGGTACAGATGTAGTGCAAAATGATTTTCCTTCGTACGTTATCGGAAAAGTTCGTATTTATCGTGCTCTCTCAATTAGCTTCAGTACCCACCTTACAGCCGTAGGGGTAACTTTGACATTTGACACTAAACAAAAAAGTTCCATAAAAATGGATATTTATTATTTATAACATAAAAAAAATATACAAAACATGACTAAACGACACCGTTAAACCACTGCTTGGTTTGTCTCGGTGAAAACGTCACTCATTTAATACAATCATTGATTGACAGTTCGGGTGCCATCGTATTCCGATTTAGATCCGAGTTTTCCCGAAAGAAAATCATTTTGCAATACATTTGTAAGGAATGAAAATTAGCATTTGGCTTCTCTTTCTGGCTTAAAAGGAACGAGGGCTGTAAAAGAACACAATTCTTTGTAACGTATTTAATTTCCCATTTTGTTGGCACAGTATGTATGTAATAAAGGCTAATATACGCACATGAAATATTACATTCCTAATGTTACCGTGGCTCCATAGTCCATATACGAGGGGTGATCCAAAAGTAATGATAATGAAATACTTTCAGTGGCTGAAAAAAGCAAAAAGAGGTTTTATTTTTTAAGGCAGTTACTGGCCAGTAAATTAAAAAAAAAATGTAAAAAAATAGATATCTGTCACTGAAATAAATTTATTTATTCGTGAGTTGTCGGAATATATACGTGGAAATGGAAAAATCTGAAGTGAGAGCCGTTATTAAGTACTTCTGTTTGAAAAAATTGTGTACTAAAGATATATATGTTGAATTGGTGGGAACATTAGGGGACTCTGCTCCTCCGTATTCTACAGTTGCACGCTGGTGCAAGGAGTTTAACTTGGGTAGAACATCTTGTAAATACGAACACCGCGAGGGCTGGCCTTCCATCGTCCGCACTGAGAAGAATGTCAAAAAAATAGAAGATTTAGTTTTAACTGATAGAAGAGTGACAATCAAACATTTAAATGAGGTCACAGGGATCTCGTATGGCAGCATTCAAATAATCTTAACCCAAGAATTGCACATGAATAAAGTATCCGCTCGTTGGGTGCCTAGAATGTTCCACCCAGACAACGGACCTCCTCATAAGGCCAGATTGTTGCAATGGCTGCAATCCGGGATGCGGGTTTCGAATTGGTGGAACACCCCCCCTATTCGCAAGACCTAGCCCCGAGCGACTTTTATCTGTTTCTACGGCTGAAGGAAAATCTCCGAGGCAAAAATTTTTTGAATGACAGTGAGATTATGGCCGCTGTGGAGGCATATTTGGAGAGTCAAGGCAAAGATTTTTTTTTAAATGGAATTCGTAGTCTGGAGAAAAGATGGCATAGGTGTGTAGACTTGTTAGGAGACTACGTTAAGAAATAAATTTAGTTTTTGAACACATGTGTTGTTTTACATATTCGTTATCATTACTTTTGGATCACCCCTCGTAAGTATGTAGACTTTTTATTTTATGTATAAAATCGGTGCAAATACAAATTGGATCGTCATAAGGTAAACGCTCTTGTACATGACACTTCCAATCTTATGTCATGATGACAGAAGTGATTAATAGGTGTCGTCGATTAGTCACTAAAGTGTCGAGCACTGGGAAGTTTACCTTAGGTAATCATAGAAAACAATCAATATAATCAAATTTAAATTATCGATTTCTCCTTACTTTAGCTAATATAATCCAAACAACAATGTTATCCTCAGTGGATACTAATATTACGTAAACTTGAAGCATAGTTTATAACTTGGGAAGACAATATAGTCGGTAGATTTAGGTTGAAGCTACAAACTTGCAAATTCGAGATGTACTATATACATAATCGTGCCTGTGTTTCTATTCGGGGTAGCCCAGAGCACATGAAATTAAAATTTCATAACTTAAAATGAAATCATCCAATATTTTTTACGTTTTGTCAATTTATTCAACTATTTAAAGGCAGAATAATGTTAATGTATCATATTTTGCTGCGTCCTATCCGGGTCCATGTATTGTACCTAGAATTAAGTTGCATGTGTTTGTTTATGTACTTGGCTGCAAATAAATAAAATTGAAATCTTTTAAGAAGGATATTGCAATCATAGATGGCTGCCTCAAAGCTTCATCGACCACAACATAGACCAGGGGGCCGATTTTTGAGTGTCGAACGCTCGACTTTTCACTCGACATCTGTCAACACATCATAGTTTTTTGACAGATCTCGAGTGAAAAGTCGAGCGTTCGACACTCAAAAATCGGCACGCAGGTATTTCAATGATAATCGACATCCTAACTTGGCGGAGCGGGATCGATGTTTTATTTTGTTCTTTGACAATGAGTTTACTGATGTCACAGAGATTTCCTCACTTGACGAGATACTCTCAGTAGGTAATAGGTATTAACATTTTCGCAGTAAAATATCATGCACAAAAGCGGCGAAAAATAAGTATTTTTCACCGTCCCCGTTTCGAAATATTGATGTAGAATTTTTTTATCTAAGAAAACTTATGTTTATTTACTAGACTTATAAAGGCTGCATAACCTCTTATAAAGCATGGTCGCGTAAACTTGCGCGTCACTCATGCCGGACCCACCCATCTGATTTGCAAACCATTTTGGTGAAAGGAACCGGCGGCGGGTGAACGCACTCCGTTGATTCCATGTTGATTCACACATCTCCAAATGTCAAACGCCTCTAATAAAGTGTAGAGTCATGCTGTGGCTATTGTCCCCCGGGATGGTAAAAAATACTCATACTCTTTATTCATAATACCTATTATTTATTCCTATTTTCGTTATATTCTTTATTTTATACAGACAAATAAGGTGTTTATAAACATCTGAACAGCCTTTATTGTCAAGGTGTAAGAGTGCATGATCAAAATACTGTTGAAAACCCTGAAGGAGGCCCCTGATACCCTGATAGGTATGATGGATCGGTACCTACGGGTATGTTCCTGCATGAGGCTAACCTCCTGACTTGGCGCGGCGCAAACTGTTTGCGGTATTTTTTTACTTTACCGAGATCATACTGATGTGTTTGGGATTTCCTTACTTGTCGGTTTAATAGTTATATGTGCGCTGTATTGAGAGCGAACGGCATGTAAAAGTCTCTAGCTGTCAACACAACGAATCCTCAAGTCAACAAAGAGTTGCAACGCGCTTGCGATTCTCCATAGTCCATAGGCTGCGGTGTCTGCTTACAATCCGGCAGGCCGTAAGCTAGTTTTCCACCGTCGTTGTATTCATAAAAGGCTATAGAATACTGGTCTAAGAGTCACAGTTCAAATGACTAGTTTACATGTCTAGACTCAACTGGCCGTTGACACGCTAAATCAAGACAATATAAACCTTGTTACATTGTTTCGAGAAAAACAAATGACTAACGTCAAAGACCTGAAAGAACTATAAATAAACTCATTGTACTCACATGTATTCAGCTTCACTTTTAGAAATAGCAATAGAAAAACATTTGGTTGATTCCACGGGCGTAGTCCCTAGTTCCGAATCTTGAAGAAATTATGTCCTAATCTTAAGAGACACAGTACTTAGTATTATGTTATTGTGAATGTATTCTAATTGTATTTGTTCCATAAAAAACATTTGTTTCTATCTAAAAACTGGTTCGAATGGCATCATGAAAAAAAAACAACATCTTCTCAGACAGGAGGATTATATCGTCGGCGAAGCGTAGGTTACAGAGGTATTCGCCGTTTATGTTTACGCCCTTGTTCTTCCATTGCAGTTTTCTAAATATAGATTCGAGTAGAGCGATAAATAGCTTTGGTGATATCGTGTAACCAACAAACCAAAGTTAAGAAAAAATACCATAGACAAATATAATATAGCATGTACGTAAAAACCAGCCAAGTCAAAATCTTGACCTTGAATTACATCTCAAGTTTCTGAATTTTCTACGCAAAACTTGGCACCCATATAGATATCAATTCTTTTGTTGGCGAAGTCAATAACGACGCATATTCTTAATATTGAACTTGGCTCTCATTTCACATTTATGTTTTGATAGGATATCATTACTTTTTGTTCAGAAACGCAACATGTCAGCAACGCCTTTTGGACTCCTCTGTCACACGCGATCATAGGCTGTGTGTTTAATCAAAGGCCGACTGCATATGTTTTCAATGTTGTCGTGGCAAACATAAAATTGGAATGCGTAAAGCATGTAATGAATTGACCCCTTTTTAATCACGTTGTTTGGCAATGATGTAAAGATGTCTGCATAAACAATTAGGAGATAGGTACGCACGTCACTTGCAGTTGAAACGCAGCGAAATTTTAAGTAGGACTGATAAGTAATGACTTAGCGATAATTGATTTAGAGCGAATTAACAAAAAAGGTATTTCATAATTTCCTCATTACTTATTAAATTCTTGAAAACATCGTGACGAAACCGGTGAAATCCCAACAACACAGAGGGAAAACTACTAAGTACTGTGCTTGTAATTTTTTTTTTCAAAGATCAATAAAAATAATTGAGATCAGGTGACAAAGCGAACCCTCCTTTAAAATGTTCAATCAAATTGGTTGACCGTGTACTTATAAGAAATCAATTATTAGGTAGGTAAATTTAGGCGCGTGTATGCTCCGCAGGGACTGTTTTATATTACCACAGGACAGAAAATAAAATCCAGTACTCTTACCACGAGTTTGCAATGTTTGCATTACCGTACTCGCTAGCGACTGCGTAAACGATTTAGTATGGCAATTCTTAGTTCTATTCCGTAACTGCCAGAGGCGCTGTACTTTTGTCCATACTAAATCGTTTACGCAGTCGCTAGCGAGTACGGTAATGCAAACATTGCAAACTCATGGTAAGAGTACTGGATTTTATTTTCTGTCCTGTGGTAATATAAAACAGTCCCTGCGGAGCATACACGCGCCTAAATTTACCTACCTAATAATTGATTTCTTATAAGTACACGGTCAACCAATTTGATTGAACATTAGGTACACTCATAGTCATAACATTAATCTGGACAGTTGTGTAAAAACTAAAGACGACGGTGAACATTTCCATAAATATAACCTCTTAAAGGGGTAAACATCAATCATCATCAGACCTTTCTAAATTAAACTTATAAAATTTTACTATATTTTACAGTCAGTTATAGTCGCCATCTTCATTGACCAGTCTCTTAACACCCCATGGGGATCTATGATGGTCGTATGATAGTGTGATATACGACAAGATAAAGCACCCGTCACTTTCTGATCGCACTCGATAGAAAGTAACAGATGCTATCACGCGCGACCATCATAGACCCCCTGGGCTCAGGCCTCCTCCCATGTAAGACCGCGAATGAGCAATAGTCAATACTTATCCATATACACAACTCAATCAAAAATTCTACCAGTACCTATGTAGTTCAATGTTCAATTTACCGTTTTTGAGTGTTGTAGCAAAACGTACTTTACCGATACATATTTAAGTCGCATTTCGTATTAACTTTAGGTATTAGATGCTGAGGAAAGCATGCAATAAGTATTAACACTTCCACCAAAATGTTCTGCTTGATTACCCGATTGAGCAAACGGAAACACAGCTCACGCACACCTGGCCCCATTAAGTCAGGTACTAGGGTTGTCAGATGTCCCGCATTTTTCGGGACGTCCCGATTTTCAGCGTGGATGTGCCCCGCAATTCGGTGAACCCAATTCTGGTCCCGTTGGCATGCACTTTCTATCGAGTGGTATCCGAAAGTGACAGATACTTTATTTGGTCGCTTATCAGGCTATCGCGCGACATTACAGGCCCCCTGGACAATTTTCTTCCAATAAAAGTGGTTAATAAAACAATCTTTGTTTGACGAAGACATAAAGATATTTTGATTTTAAGACAATGAAACAATGAGGTTATCACGAATTTTAATCTTAAGTCCCGAAATTTGAACGTTTGTCCCGTAAATTATGAAATCGGATTGATAACGAGAGAAACTATAGGTACCTACGAGTGTTTTCCTCCTATAAACAGTATGGTTTATACGTACCTTAGTCACAATTTTGAATTCAAAACATTTTAGAATATGTAAGCCAAGAGACTAAAATTTTAAATAAAAGAAGAAGAAGGAAGCTAAGAAAAATTAAAAAACGTAACCGTAAATTCTATTTTAAGGCTTGCAGTCCCGGTACCAAATCCCCGAAGTGTTCCGGGAAAATTCATGTCATAAAACGGTAGATTGTTCACCCTTAAATTGACAAAATTAAAAAAAAAGCCCATGCCTCGGTTGCGATCTATAGAGCAAAATAAACTTTCTTGAAAAAAATGCAAGATGACTAAAAAATGTGTGCATTATTAGATACGCTGACAATTTAAGGGTTACGTGAGGTTTTTTTTTCATTTGGAAGATTTTTCCAGTTATGTATGTGGTAGCCTTTACTGTATCTAATGAAGTTGTTGCTGTATGCATAATCGCGTGTACAGCTAGTTAACCTAGTGAGGGTAACGACTAACCGCGTCATATTGTCTATATTAACGCAAAAACATCAACGTTGCGTCCTGCTCTTACACAATGGGTTATGTGAATGGGAGCGAGAACTTCATCGTCAGGTACAGTCGCGGAATGAAAAGGTTCACCACCTTAAGAGCCCACATATGCACTTTTGCCAATGTTTATCGACCTAGATCTCAACATCTATAGTGATTAAATATCTGTCCTTTCAGTATCTTGAACTATTTTCCTCCAGTCTGTTAACAGTGAAAACACGATTTGCAAAAAATTTCTCGTTACTTTTATTTTTCAAACATACCCCTTTTTTTCGGTGTTTTTGGTTGGATATTTAAAACCCTCCCATCTTTAACAATGATTTTTGGTTTAATTGTTGTAAAATGATAGTTCTCAAACCTGATAAAAAAGATTATCCTTATGTACACATTTGGAATAAACATCAATATTTACGAAAAACACACGCTCAGCTTCCGTAGAGAGCGGGATGGTTAATTGAAAACTCACGCGTGTTAGAGCGGGACTTTTGCAATGTCATCTACGCCCTCTTAAGATCTGTTTCTGCTTACTCAGTATAAGTTATCAGTATCGATCTAAGTAATGTACCGCCGGTAGTGAGGCGGGGCCCAAGCTACCGGAGGTTAGAGCGACAGAGAGAGGAACCTCCTGACTATTCGCGCCGTGTCCAGGCGTACCGTAATCTGACCCTTGACCCAGCCATCTAGCGAGAGTCTTTTGAGGTGTTGATCGAGACTTCGCTATAAGACCGTTCGCAAATACGACTATCGGGACAATGATCGTTGAATCAACATCCCACATGGCGGTTATCTCGTGTGCCAAGTCTAGGCACTTGCTGACTTTGTCCTTCTCGGCCTTCATGAGGTTCTTGTCATGGGGGATGGTGATATCAACGAGCATTATAATTATTTATCTACACCCATATAGTAAATCCTCATTAATAAGTTCAAAAACCGTAGATAAGACCCCGCTTTATAATATACTGTGCGGCTGTTGCGCGCGTCCCCTAAACCCACCAAATAGAATACTCTTATGCGATCACGTACAATATAAGGACACAGCTGCGGGCTGGCGGGCCGGCCTGTCGAGGCATACATGGCGCACGCCGGCGAGACGTGTCCACACGAAACACGTGAAAGAGGATTTAATATATGGACGTAGTGTCCCGTGCTTTGGAAGGCACGTTAAGCCGTTGATCCTGCTGTCTATGGCAGCAGTCGTTAAGCCAAGTTGGAGGCCTTCGGGCGGTTTGAGAACTTCTAACAGTCAAGTTGCCCACACACTTGACAAAGCCCAATAAGGTCTAGTTTCCCCTCGGGGTTGGAAGGTCAGATGGCAGTCGCTTCCGTAAAAACTAGTGCCTACGCCAAATCTTGGGATTAGGTAGCGGACCCCAGGCATCCTTCAGGATGCAACTGTACTGGGATAACGCTAGGAGGATGATGATATGGATGTAGATAAAGTAGTGTATGCAACTGTACATAATTAGGCATTAAAACACGAGTCCTCATTATGTACCAGTTGCATAAACGAATATTATATAACCATTATCTAGATTTTCATTGACTATTCCAGACATGGAAGACGAGTGCTACCCGACCATACCCGCGAGCGCGTGGGGCCGCCGGCGCAGCTCGCTAATGGAAGTGAAGGCAGAGCCGAAGTCGGAGCCGGAATCGCCCGCCTCCTCCTGCCCCCCCTCGCCTACCCCTGGCGCGCCTGTCACACACCTCGACTACGTTATTGACCACACAGTGAGTACTTAAATAGATAAAGAGAAAAACTTATCATCAACGTATCTATTAAAGCTCGACCCTATATGACGATGCGCCATGTTGCGGAGTTTCATTGGAATTTTTCACTGCCAATAATTTTAATAATAGGTAACAGTAAGTCAGTGTCAATGTTGCGGTTTATTTCAATAAATATATTAGTAATGTGTTGATTATTAAATGATAAATGACAGAAAATACCCAAAACGATTCTAGTTCTAAGCGCGCAACATTATTAATAATGTGTAGGTACCTATATTAATAAACTATTGAAAAGAAAACGCTCGGGAAATTAAACTATTTCGCTACAAAAAAATCTGAATTAACATCAGAGCTGACAGCTAAAACAAGTCAAAATGCTATTATAGGAATTTTATAGGCTGTTGTCGTATATATATATAATAAAAGCTCGTGACAATGGTCATGTATTTCTGGTTTTTAAAATATAATATAAATCAAATTGATTAATAGTTGCAAAAAAATAATCCAATGATTGATTTAAGTACCGTTTCCTCCTTGTCTTAACGAACACACTGTATAAGCGGATTCCATCAAGTTAATGCGTACTAAACTTTATTCTCTAAGCAAACGGTCCATAATCAAGTGGCAAATCTGGTCAAGTTTTTACACGTGTTGGTAAAATAGAGGGTGTATCAATCAAAATCATGTAAAGCGCGCTCTCGCTCCCACGTGCATTTAGTTAGACGAGTTAGAACGAGACCGAAAAAAAATCGTGCCATTACACCTGTTAGAATCACAAATGATACCCTAAAATGTAAGGTCATAAGAGTTCAACCACCTTAAATCACTTAACAACTTTCACCGCGCGATTTTAACTCGCTACATTTTTTACAACCTGAAGGTAATTAATTATCATTATCGAAGAATTTCTTGGAAATATTCGGAAACGAGAGCAAATATACCTTTTGCGAAGATAATGAGTTAAGGCCAGAACACACCACGGGCACGACGGGGCGTATCAAAAAACGCTCTTAAGCGATTATTGTCGCGTGGTGTAGTGTAGAAATCAATATTACCTACGTGAATGTTTCAGAGCGTTTTCCATGCGGATACAACTCGTAGTTGTACACATGTTTTTGAAAATTAAAGGTTCAAAATTAAAGTGAGTAATTCCCGGGCCTCATATTAATAGTAGTTAGATTTGAGACGATTAATTTTGGATGGCACCGAACGATCCATCTCAAAGTTTCAAAGGGTTTTTTTTATCTAGCCTATACGGGTGTCCCACTGCTGGGCAAAGGCCTCTCGCCTTTGTAAATGTAAAAACGTTCTAATTTTAATTTAATTAAAATTTAATGTTTAATTATCCGGTTCGAAGGACCATGCTCACGCTATTGGTGATTTATTTAGATTTTGTTGGAAGAGAACGTAGTTTGTATCGACATGACTTTTATTGACTGACACATGGCATAAGTATATTTTTATACCTAATCAAATTGACCATAAAGTTTTAAAGGTACTAAAAGGGCGAACATACCTCAAAGGGTTAACCTAGTTAAATATTCCAGATATTTATCTGACGTAAATTAATACACTAGGCAACTTAAGAGCGGGTTCAAACCAGTTTGAAGGCTATATATAAAGAGTAACTCTATTTTAGGAAACTCGTCGTCAATAAGGACGTACTTACTAGTTACTAGTAATTAATGAAGTGATTAATGAATTGCTACGAAGCCGAGCAGTAAGGCACGCCACTTTCAATCTGCAGGTTATGGGTTCACGTCCCGGCTCGTACCACTGTTAATTTGTACACGCTACGGTCCACTTTCCAGGCACTGTTGCCGTAAAAACCGTGAACATGTTTTAAGACCCCCACAAGGTGGCTGATGACCTGGTAGAGGTCGCGGGAGTCCGCTGAATGCGGGTGGCGCAGGACCAGTCATTGTGGCACTCGTTGTGGAGGCCTATGTCCAGCAGTCACGTCTTTCTGTTGATATGATCTTTTTTAATGCATGACTGAACAGCGATTGCCCTTAGTCAAACCTGGCGGACTAGCACAACTTGCTGTCAAGTTGTATCTCGCGCGACTCAGCGTTTCCTGTCTTGTTCGAACTCTGCGAATTAGAAAGGGGAAGGTAGATCTTTCACTACTCGCGTCGCGTCACAATGATAGTTGTGCTAGCCATTCTGATGGAGAGCGGCGACAAGGTCTAAGATGTAGCTCGCTGGTTCAGTAATAGCCTAATGATGATGATGTGTTATCGTGGTGAGTCAGATTGTCCCGAACTTGTCGAGCGTCTCGTGCGACTGTCTGTCCCGGATGTCCCGAGGATCCCCCTCGCAGCACGCCGACGTGACCTGTTGGCCGTGCCGCCGGCGCGCACCGCGTCGTGCAGGAACTCGCCGCTGCCCCGCGCACTTTTACAGCTCAATGCGCTCATGGCATCGACACCTGAGTGCGACTTGTTTGCATGGCGATGGTTTTCATTGTGTAGTGAATGCTTGAGATTTTGCGAGGCGATGGATGCTAGGCCCTCAACTGTTCCAGTATAAATTGTTTCTTTGTACAAATTGTAGTATTGTTGAATTAGTTTAATATTGTTTTTTACTCTGTAATGTCATGCAAACGTTTTTATCAATAAATAAAATAAAATAAATAAATAAATCGTTGCAGACGGGAACCATCCACATGCCACAAGCGGTGCTGCAGAAAGTCGGCGCGGCGGGGGTGCCGCAGCTCTTGCTCAGCGCCGCGCCGCGCCTCGCCACCTCGCTCAACTCCAACAAGCTGTCCATTAAAGTCACCTCCAGCTCGGGGTCTGGTGAGTTCATAGGCTGCGGTGGTACCACACGCCAGGCCTGCTACTTTAACTACTGATGTCCTCTCGCAAGCTCGTCCGTTTAAACAAATACTCAGCCTGCAATCGCTTCCTTCCCGGCCACGGCAATAATGTACTATTCCTCATATCATCTACATTAGTACATTATTGCCGTGGCCGGGAAGGGTGCAATTGCAGGCTGAGTACTTGTTTAAACGGACGAGCTTGCGATTCCGTTTAATTATAATACGAAGCCTGCAATTGCCATTCCGGCCAAGGCTAATATAGTGCTTTTCTCAAAAATGGGGGATATACGACAACAATTTATTTAAGATTTGATAAACATACCTTAAAACGTCAAAAACATCATGATTTCCCGCCGTTTATTTTTTTTAACAGAATCTAAAGTGTATTTTTCCACCAAAAAACGCAAATTATTCGAGACACATAAAAAAACGTCGCGTTTCCAACAGAAAAATACGAGCTGAATTGGCTGAATACGACCTGTGCCTCCTTTTATATGACAGTTTCTACATTTTAAAAAGTTTATAACTCGACAAATAAAGGAATTTATATGTGACATTGCAGGCGGCCTGCAATGTTTTTTACTTTTTAATTTGGATCTGACTTCAAACTATACACTTTACCTTCCAATATGTAGCGACTAAAGTCCAGTTTGCGGGCCATTTTTGAGAAAAATATGTTGTCTAGGCTTCCACCTGCCGCCGACGCCGCCGTCGTCCCTCTCATCGTCGGACAGCGAGGGCGCGCTGTCGCCCGCGCACGCGCACGCGCACGACGCGCCGCCGCCCGCGCACGCGCCCGCGCCGCCGCGCCGCGCCCACCTCTACCTGTCGCACCACTCGCGGCAGCCGATCAACACGCCGCTCATCAGCAGCCAGCCGGTCAGTGTTCCTATTCACGTTTATTACGTTAATCTCGGATTGAAGGAAGCGTGGATAGACACCCCCACAAGGTGGACTGATGACCTGGTAAAGGTCGCGGGAGTCCGCTGGTTGCGGGTGGCGCAGGACCGGGCATTGTGGCACTCTTTGGGGGAGGCCTGTGTCCAGCAGTGGACGTCTTTCGGCTGATATGATGATGACAATTTACCTTTACCGGTTTAGTAATTGACCTTTACCAAGATAAAGAATAATTATCAAAGATTATCTTGATAATTATAGTGATTTTTATGCTTTGATAATTATCGATTTGATAATAACCCAAAATTGTAGCCTAAAACACCAAAATCTAAATTTTTTTAGTACATAGGAAATAGTACATTACTTAACGAGGGCGGTAAAACAAAGAATGTCTCAGATCGCAGGTATTTGACTGATTTGATAAATATGCTATCTGAGGCTTTCTTTATTACTGCCCGGGTTAAGTACTAAATTTTATGTCACCCCCTGGCCAGGAAGTGGTGCGGTAATTGCCGCTTTATGGCCAGGTGTGACATAAATAATTTTAACTTTAACTAATAAAATAAAGTATACTACCCTACCTATACCAGGGATAATTATCGGATAATTATCTTGATAATTTCGAACCCTGATCAGTCCAATTTGTGGGGGGGTCCCACCGGTCCGATCTCCAATTGTACTCTGAACCTATTGTGTCGTAACTAACTTATATGTTTCTCTTTAATTACAGAAAGGTTCAACGGGCCAATTGGTGCTAACAGATGAAGAGAAACGCACACTACTGGCCGAAGGCTACCCCGTGCCCACGCGTCTACCTCTCACGAAGGCCGAGGAGAAATCACTCAAGAAAATCAGAAGGAAAATCAAGAACAAGGTAATGACGATTTACGTTCCCTCCTTACTGATGATGATGGATTACTGTGAGATTGATTAAGAATTAATAGTTGGTTGTAAGTTAGGTTATCCGGAAAGAAATATAAAAATGCACATTTACAAAGATAAATAGTTTATCGCAGTTGTATGTATTTATTTGTGGTAGTTATTAAATTAAATTTATTGGATGTAAACCTACTGTAAACCTACTGTACCTATGGGATATTTGTGTATGGGCCTTTGTTGCCTGTTTTTTTAAATTAATGTCCAAATAGCTATAGTAATTAAAAAATACGAAGACGTTAAACAAGAAAATCGGAAATATGCTTTATAATAAAAAGCAGGCTTTATAATATACTGACCAGCAAAAATAACGGGCACACTTTGAATGGAAATTCCATAGAAAGTGTACCCTTTATTTTTGCTCGTCAGTATATATTATATCGCCATTTCTCAGTCAATACTTACCCAATCTCATTCAGATTTTAGGTTGTTTAATCTGCGTTACTGAAATGACACTCAACAGGCCAGTTAGTAGGACTCCAAAGACCAACATCTAGTATGCTGAGTGTGTATATCATTTCGGTTGATCATCAGTAACGTTTGACATTTAATTTTTCAGATATCAGCACAAGAAAGCAGACGCAAAAAGAAGGAATACATGGACCAGCTAGAGAGGAAGGTCGAAATACTCGTCTCAGAGAACACCGATTACAGAAAAAGGGTAGACACCCTGGAACAGAAGAACGCGAGTCTTCAAAGTCAACTGGCGGCCCTGCAGGCGCTCGTGACGAGGGGTGGGCGCAAGTGACGTCACAGCCCGGACCTGTGACGTCACACGCTACACCCTGGCCCGAGAGCTGTAGTCTGAAATTGTACTGTCAATAGTGGATGCCGGTCTTGAAGTGAGGACGCCACGAACGAAGCGAAGTGGCGACTGTCTTTTGATGAATCTAACTTTCAGTCTTCAACTATTTATTGTCTTTTTGAGATATATTCCGTTTTTAGTAAACTTCAGTTGCTTCTTATTTCAATTAGCTATGAGGCTTTTCATCAATATAGATTCGAGTTTCGTTGCCTATTGCTAGACCTTGTCTCTTATAATTTGAAGACGGCTGTTCTAAAGGGTTCTTTTCAAAATAACTATTTTCATGTGCCTATTTCTCGATCAACGCTCAGAAAGTGAGTTGTAAAACAATTAAAAGACGCTTGTCACTTCGTGGAAACTTAGCTAAATACTCAGGAAACCACAGCATAACAAATCATGAACTATATGTCACATGTTCAGTTGTTCACGGCGTTGATTTCTACACATATAATTTGTATACTGATATACAAAATAAAACAGACTCCCCGCGAAGATCGAAAATATAGTCTGTGGAGAAATGAGAAGGCAACTCCCAAGTTCGTAGCGTCTATCCACGCCACGACGGACCGGCGTATTTTTATCGATGTATATTTTGGAAGTATTTACATACGAGGAAGGGATGAACTGTTAACGTTTCAATGGTTGCTCACTATATTTTTAGTAATAGGCTCTGTGGTGCTGGATATTTACTCCTGCGATAGGTCTAAGCCGAGTGCCACACTAGATATTTATTTTTACAACTGCACTTACGACGTACGACTCGATGACAGGGATATATGTTAGGGTCTATGTCGTTAATTTACGCGTGTTGTTTGAAATCTCGTAATATATTATAATAATGCTGCAAGAGCGTTGAATAGCTTAAGTCTTAATTTGTGTGTGTTTATTATAATGTGAAATTAGGTTAAGGATTTTAATTGTTACCCAAAGCGTACGTTTTACTAGTATGTCGCTGTGCCGGCTAGCGAACCCTTTAATAAACCCCAGAAAGGTAGCTAAGCGGGCACTCTTCGGGAATCCTGGTAGCATAATATGTAAGACGGGGGCACAGCTTGCTACCTCCGTCTTAACGTTTTAAATTGAATTCCATGAATTTGCATTTATAAAGAGAAATGTATTCTAGAGATTTTATCTTTAAGATAACATTAGATATATTTGTGTATCTAAATGAGCTGTTTGAACCGATAGTACGGTGGATGTATTCGGTAATGTCTAGTCTCTCGTAGAAGCCGTGAAGGGTCTCGTCAAAGCCCCTAGTATAGCTGTATCAATCTCAGTAACTGCGCTCTGTGGACAAGTACAAACAAGCATGCCTTCTACTTACACTTCTGACCAATAATATATCACATTTTTTTGTTAAACAGACGTTTAATAAGCAAATAATGTTGTTTATTTATTTAACAAAAAAGGAATGCGCAATGTAATGCCGTCACCACACTACGCTATGCGTGTGCAAATATTCGTGTTGCATCTCTTTCTATAATAACGCAAAAGAAAGGGAGGCGAATACGCAACGCGAATACGCATAGCGAAGTGTGGTAGCGCCATAATAAGACTTACATTACAAGCATTAAAATCCATACGAAATAAATACAAAATTTTATTACTAGGCATATAACCCTTTTTGAAAAAGTAGTGTGGACATTGTAGGCCCCTTTTTTGACCAACAACACGCAATCGTGTAAATGAATGTTTTTACTTTACAATATCTGAGCGACCGAGCTTTGCTCGGCGTTTTCCCGTGCATGAAACCTAGCTAGATCGATTGCTCGTCCCCGAAAACCCCCACATACCAAATTTCATCAAAATCGTTAGAGCCGTTTCCGAGATCCCAGAAATAAATAAATATACAAGAATTGCTCGTTTAAAGATATAAGATTTTGCAAAAAAATAACAGTGGTGTATTACTGGCCAGTACTGTAACTAACATTCGGTCTATACTAATATTGTGATTACGTGATTAGCCTTCGTTTATGAACAGTATTTGATGTAAGTTGCTGGGCGAGTAGGTATCACGTCCTAACATTCTAGTAAACTACTAAACATTCCATTTCTTTGTAGTAATATGAGTGACTTAAAAGTGAGCACCAGTACTTATTAATAATAGATTAACCTACAAATTAACAAAATGTAGATATCAACTTGCTGTACAAATTTTTACCTGAAACTGTTAATTATGTCTACATTTTATGTCTATTTAACTGCGCTTGACTAGTGTAATTGTATTCCTACCGACTACCGTCCTAAGAGACGTTTGTTCCGTATTTAGTAGAGAGTTATAATGTGGTATCAATGTCAAAAAACTCTGGCTAGATGGCGGTATTAAATACAGCTACATAAGATTTTCTATGGTGCTGTGATTGTTAAGGGTCCTTTTTAGGTAAAAAAACGCTCGTCTGTTTAGGCCATTTTCTGTTTAATTGACAAATATTCTGACATTTTATCAATGCTACTATCTAGACATTTCAAATGCATTTTTTTAATTTTTCATGAAGAAATATAGTTTAAAAACATCACTCCAAATCGACAATTTTTGAGCAAAATACTGCCTTTTTCCGCTTATAATCTACTACCCACAATAAAATAAAAAAAGAGCTGTTACTATCTAAAACTTTTGATCACTTTATTATTATTAACAATATTTTTGTTAAAATATGAAATCAAAAAATGTTAAAACGTAAAGACAACGCCATCTAGCGAGACTGCTATGACTTTGGAACAGTATTATGACTCCGTACTTTCGGTATTAATATGTTACTGTGTGCAATTATTACGTTCTGTTGTACATGTTTGAAGTTCTTCCTATCTAGCGTTGTAAGAAAATGTTATATTTATAAATCGTGCTAAATGAATATATCAACATATAATCCCCAATTCATCAGGGGTCGTTATTGAAAGAATGAAGATATATTTTAAGAGATTTTTTCTAATGAATTTTTAGAAATATATACGTTATACAGTTTTACTTGTCTCTTGCTATACGAGATCTCTAGATTAGCGTAGCTATTGGTTGAATGGCACTGATGGAGTCCCCCTCAATTTAATTGCAAAACGAACCGACCGCCTTAGGTCTGTCCCGTTGGATATAAATTATAAAATTAACCTTGTTGTCATCATTCAAGTCTCGATGGCGGTCGAAAATGTTCTGCAATTAGGCTACAGGGCCGGCCGTATAGGATAATATCAGTAGGAACTGCGAGCCTGTCAGGAATGATTTACCAATATTGAATAAGTGTCGGACGCAGTCCCTATTAAACAATGACAATGCGAAAGTATCCTTAGAGAATAAAATACTATATTTGTATAAAATAGAGTATTTAACTTCTAAAATATAATTCCTAATATGGCATTTACCGTCTACAAAGGAGTGATGTAATTCAAAACGACTTATATAAATTAACTAAAGTAGTTGATATTAAGTTATGGAATTTAATATTATAATGGCGTTCGGGTGTTGCCCGAACCATCGCGTAATGTAAAAGAAATGCCAAACACATGTACATTAGTATGCGAGGATTACTTCCGTTTGAGTGACAGTCATGTATGATCCATTCGGAGTTCGAGAAAATATATAACTATATACTTAGATATGGGTACTTGTGTGGTGTGTGCTTGTATTTCCTTGCTGGCGAATTGAAAGAAAAATGTTGCCTACATTTTAAAATATTTTTTATTAGATTGCCAATAAACAAGTCACGAAAATACTCGGAACACTTCACGCTTCAACCAAATTTTTGTTATTTTAAAGATATTTAAAGGTGGAAAAAATTACGGTTTGAGAATCAACAATCGTGACGTCGCATCCCTGTTTTGTATTGTAAAGACTGCATACTTAGGCGACTTCCTGACTTGTCGGCGCGGAGGCGGTACGATATGAGAATACTGTCAAATGTCAGTGTCAACTGTCAGTCAACTCAGTACTACTTTTTACTGCGCCCCTACATTTATATGAGTGCTTCCTGACTGGCGCGGGATGCGCGGAAGCGGGACGATGCGAAGGCAGTACTGGTCCGCTTCTGCGCATAATATTACTACTGCGCAAATGTAATACTGACAGGATTCTTTCAAATGGGAATCTTTGCGACGTCAGTAACTTTACGTCAAAGAAAAAAAATGTCACATATCGATTCCGCCCCGCCAAGTCAGGACGAAGTCGCCTACGTGTTTTTGACGTTGTAAAACGTTGCTGATTTGACTATCAGAGATGACGATGCCTGACATTCAAAAATCAGTCATTGAGATAGAAGTGATTATCATATTCCCATCTCGGTGAGAAATATGAAAAGTCAGTTTCCACCACAAAGCTAGTGCGAGGGACCTACTCCCATATCTAATCCCTATGAGACAATGTCAGATTTATTTTATAGCCCAAATGCGTAGTGGGCATCAAAGCAGTAAAACAATGCCAACCGCGATATCTCGAGCCAGAAGACAGCAATCGAAGAGAACTGTCTCATTCATAAGCCTAAATTAGCGATGTAAGAGGCCCATCTCCAAGCTAAAATGAGACATCAAACTTCATTAACCTATGAAGAGATAGGTACTGTGAGATTTCCTACTTCTAAGCCTGTCTCGCAATACACCCACACTAAAGTACCTATACGCTCAGCGCGCTGAAAACTAAACATAGGGTGACACCACCAATTATGGACACTTTAAGAACAAGCACCAATAATTGACACTGCAACCCTTATTTGAATTGATTATTCTATACAAAAAATATGACTTATTTTCTTTTACACAAAAGTTAATGTACATCATTGGGTCTTGTCCATTACTGGTGGTGTCACCCTACTTTTATAAAATTTTGTGTAATAATCGGTCGCATATGACCCCGAATGGATACCTGTGCGGTCGTCACCGCATCATAGTTTTTCATGTAAAGTGTAATTTTATTGCTAGTTTTATTGTTAAAACTACTCGCTGTTACCTTGAGTCATCATTTGTTGAATCGTTTGTTTTATTATTATTTTTCAATGACATTACGGATTTTACTGTCACCCTTGAGATAAATAAAGCGTCAAAATATTGCATACCAGTGTTTTTATTCCCCGTACTAGTATCCAAAGTGTAAGAGAAACGGCAGCAGCTTACACACAAACACAACTACACCTACACAGCTTTTTGACAGATGTCATCCCGGTATAAGAAACGTCAAATATGGTGTACCTAATTATTACCACCTTACAATCTAACGAAATCATCAATAATTTGATGGAAAGCCTTTTTTATAAATAGAATAGAATATAACCCAATGGATGACAGTTGTCAGTTGACTCGTTTTTATGTCCTATAGTAGACTGATATATGCTTGGGGTTACAGGAAAATACTAGGTGGCCATTCAAACACAAAAATAACATTCCAAAATGTATTTCGGCGGAATTAAAATAATAAGGCAAACCCTGTGCTCGACACTGACCCAATACATGGCACTTTCATTCTTTGTCATGATGACAGAGGTGATTAATAGGTGTCATTTATTGACCACTATGGTGTCGAGGACTGGGACGTTTACCTTACAAGTTAATAAAGGCATTAGTATACAGTTGGAATTTGATGCTTACAGACTAGACACTTCAGAATAATTATACAGAATTTTTATGTCATTCTCAAAAAGCAAAATAGGTAGAACCTTGTAGCGGCGTCCATAAAGCGGGTATTACACTGTCCTGAATCAGGCGTCCTAACTAGTAGAGGGGAGTTGAAGCATCTCGCTCTAACGTATAGGTCGGAACCCTTCTAAGTGTCCTGAATTCAGGCCAGTGTAATACCCGCTTAAGGCGCATTTTCCTTACACATTTAGAAATCGGCCTTATAGGCATTGACGGACTTTCTGCTGAAAATGACCGAATTTCTGGAAAATGCTTCTAAATAATACACCAGGGGCCTGTACCACAAAATTTTACAAGCATAAAATTCGACAAATTTGTCAAGTTTTTCTATGGAAAATTGTACAATTTTGTCGAATCGTACGCTTGTAAAGTTTTGTGATATAGGGGCCAGGGCCTACCGAATACGAAGTATATCTCTTATGTGGGAGATCTTGATTCACGATTTTTGTAAGTAATACCTATTTTTATTTCATCTACAGTTAAAGATAGGCTTCTAAATCTAATAATCAGTCTTTATAAACTACGTTAATCTAAATTACTTGGCAATATAAAACTTCTTCCTTGTACGACGGTACAGTCAAGAGCATAAATATGTATTAGTAGATTGTGTCACAAGGGAGCAAAATGACATATTTACGGCGTGGGCGTAAATTGAATCCTGAACGAAGCGAAGGATTATATAATAGAATCCCGAGCGTAGCGAGGGATTCTAAAATAGAATCCTGAGCGTAGTGAGGGATTCAAGAATTAACGCCCAAGGTGGAAATAATTTTGCTTCCACGTGACACATACTGCTTTTCACATCACCTATTGAGGATAATAAAAGATCTGAAATAACAATGGTTGTGCATTTATTTTATCAAAATCGATACAATACTTAACTATCAAAATCGATACAATACAATTACTCGTTACAGAAAAGTGCCACTTTGATCCCTCGTAGCAGGGAAGAAAAGTGCCATTTTGATCCCTCCTAGCAGGGAAGAAAAAGCCCTTATCCGAATAGGTGATGTGAAAACATTTTTGGACCTTATTTCAATGGAATAAGGTGAAAAAGTGTAAGACATATTGGTGCCCTTGACTGTACATACAAATGCTCACTTTACCTCGGTATAAAGATAAACTTCATTTCAAATAAGAATTTAAAGTTTCGTGAGACATGTTATAGCTATATTTTACTAAACGGTAAAAAATCTCGTACCTATAGTCAACGTATCTATACCTACGTGAGTTTTAACACTTTACCGTTTAGTAAAATATAGTAATTACAAATTAAGCAATTGGGAATCGCACTCATTAAACACTTGGAACACCCTCGCATTAAATATCCCATCATGAGCATACTTGGAACAGTTTGACCGAAATAGAGTATATTCTGTTTTTTGATTCCTTATAGGGGTAAGAGAGAGAGGTATATATCACTGGCCAGACTTGGTTTTAACTTTCAGCAGTTAAAATTAGAATCATGAATGGGTATTCAACTATTCGCGTACTTTTAGAGCATTTCAATCTGCTTCGGTTAGTATCGTCCTAGTACCTAGAATTGATAATCTTTTAAATGAATGAAAACCGAAAACTGTCACCCAGCTAAATAACCCCATTATAAAAGTTCAAAGCGTTATGAAAACCTTCTTCTTTGCCATAACATGAGCTATGATAACCCAAAGCGCGGTCCCCCAAACAGCCTCAACAAGCCTTACAGTGTGCGTTTCCATGTTGGGGATTTTCCAGTGGAAAGGAAACATGCTGTAACAGATACTGTGACCGATATAAAGGGCTATAGCGTTTAGCCCTGGGGCCCTGAAGGGTCCCCCTCCCCACAGCCTCCAAGCGTCGGTGAATACGTAGCAGAGCGACAGAAGAACGAGGCAGATTGATGACGTCACCAGCACGAACGACATGGACCTGGTAAGAGAATTGAAGCTGTAATTTACGTTTAAAATGTATATATTATGATCTTCCGGCGACGCTGTAGCCGACTGAGTAGAGTAACTTGTACACTCTCAAACCTATAGTAGGTAAAATATTTAGTTCTAAATTCTTGTTCACAAACGTCGCAGTGGTCCTACGATGTCTATCAGAATCTATTAAAAAGTTTCTCCAGCTCATCAGCCCCGCGTGTTTCTGGGTTCTTATCATTATATTAGTCTGCCACTTAATACTTTAATGTTATAAATGTTAAAGTTTGTATGGGGCACATCTGTGCATGGGATAAGTTGCATCTAACTAGTCCACAGTCCACCAGTCGCGCAAGGCCGAATTTAAAAACGCAGAGCCACTAGTCACTTGGTAGTAGGCGCCCCTCCTTATCTCGAATCCATTCCATTTTTCAAATTATCCGCCTAGGGCTGTCTGGCTACCTAGGCCGGGGCCTTCTATGCCTAGGTAACATCCGGCGCGACAGTCTTACCATAAAAGCGCGGGCAGGAGCTAGTCTTACCACAAGTTCTTATTCAGTGGCACCACGCCATGCTCCCTGCTGAAGCCCGTGAGCAGCGCGCCCGCGAGCGCGAACACCAGCGCCCACGCCAGCCAGCGCGACACGCGCGCCTTGTGCGAGCGCTGCAGCAGCACCGTCGCGCCCGCTTGCACGCCCAGCAACGCTTGCACGGCTGATGTTAGACAGCCTGTGGACAGTTTGTATACTTCATAAGGTGGGCTAGCACAACTTGCTGCCAAGCCGTATCTCGCGCGACTCGGCGATACCTGTCTCGCTCGAATTATGCGAATTAGAAAAAGGAGGGTAGGTTATTTTGCTCTACTGTCGTCGCGTCGCAGCGGCAGTTGTGCTAGCCCCGCACAGGTGTCATAGTCACCAATGGAACAAGCTGTGCCGCGTAGCAAAACTGGATTCCAAAACTAGCCGTATTATTTAACTAGTCTGTCCTGCCTGTCTATTTAGACCTAGTTGTCCTGTTTGTCCTGTCTGCACTGTTTGTCTAGTCAGTGGACTCACCTAGTAGTTTTTTAGGGGCAGTCTGCGGGCTACCATCATAGACGTCTTGCCGCTCCACCGATACAAATGTGAGGCTGCACGAACCAATGCACTGTCGGCCAGGAAGTAGGCAACCAGGTTTTAGCTAACCGGTTAAATTCACTTAACAGCCCCTAAGGATCCTTCAATAGAGGTGTCTCCGGTCGCTCCACTGATACAAACGTGAAGAGCCCAGTATCAATCGGCCGATGTACCTACCCGATCGTGCCACTTCCAGTACGAGTATCAGTCTTAATATGTACCTAGTCAGTAGACTCACCTAGTAGTCCCTCAGGGTCAGTCTCTGGCCCGCCATACACGAGACGCCTGTCGCTCCACTCATACAGATGTGACGACCCCAGTATCAGGCTGCCGATGTACCCAGCCAAATCATTACCAAACCACCAGTATCTCACTGTCTAAGAAGGTATTTCAGCCAGATTTACCTAGCAGTCCTTCAGGGTCAGTCTCTGGCCCGCCATACACGCGACGCCTGTCGCTCCACGCATACAGATGTGAAGAACCCAGGATCAGTCTGTCGATGTACCCGGCCGCGCCGCCGCTGCACCCCGGGGCTGCCCAGTCATCATGTTTGCCGCCCGGCCCGAGGTAGCCACTGAATTTAAAAGGATGTGGTCAAAATCAAAACTTGGTAGTATTGCTTATTGCTCAATATTTTGAGGGGTGTCGTACCTACGGAGAGAGAATTATACCGTGAAGTGGATAAAGAAATATAATACCTATAATTTTGCGTACCTGGCAGGCAAATCAACGAACTCGACGAATAAACATCTTGTGCAATACTCTTAGACGTAAGCCTTGAGATAAGTTCATATTGTACTTCAGATACTAATATTATCTTTTATTTTATCGCACATAGACATAGGTTAAACTATTCACACTACTTCAACGACACTAAAACCGTTACCTGAGTGATGCCTTATTGGAAAACAATAATCAGCTTGAGCATAAAGTGAGATTTACTTTTAACTTTTCCGCGACCTATATTATCGCTTTCAAGTCATCTCCATTCTCATTTCCCCAACTTTTACGAGCAGTCCAGTTAGGGTCGTGAGCCCAACAACGATAACAATGTGCACAGCCACTCGGGCTCCAGCGAGCACCCAAAATCACACGACAGGAGTTACGACTTTGAGCGAATTGCGGCGCAGCAAGCGTTTTATCTGTTCATTGCGCGGTCGAGACGTGCAACGCACTGCGGTTACTTGGAATCATACGCAATGTATTAGGAAAATCACTGCCGCTGCCGCGGCCGCTCGAAGTCGTGGCTGGGTGGTGGTGGCTGGGCTGTAAGAGTGAACCAACTGCTAGCTATTATTGTAGACTCACGCTGGACAGTCAGGGTCGTGGACCACGAAGGTGATGACTGTGTGGACAGCCACCAGCGCTCCGGCCAGCGCCCAGCACCACACGCAAGACAGGACGTCCTTCAACGCCTGACCGCATGCTCCCTGAAATTAACACAACGTTTTGAACACGTGTTCCATCAGCACTGCATATCAAAGAATTTTATTTTGTGCGAGCCTTATTGAAAATGCGGTCAAAGAATTTCCAGTAGATGCCCAGGGAATTGTTGGCTGTGATGGTTCCTATTGCCATACCAAGCAGGAACGCAAGTACAAAACGAAGTATGAGGTCTTGATTATGATGATTATGCGTTTATCCGGTCCTATCAAAATCAGAATCAAATATTTATTCATTTAAGTATTCTGCAAGTACATCAAGGGATATTTTCAGCGCCGGCCCTAGCCCTAGCTCCGGGTGGAGCGAGATGGTCTTTGGGCGCCCTTTGATTTGATTTTTTTCGACGTTGCCAGTTTGGCGCCCCTTGACATCCCGCGCTTGGCGCCCATTGACATCCGGCGCCTGGGGCGGCCGCCCCATCCGCCCCACCGGCCCTGGATCTTTTACATGTCTGAGTTTTACAAATGATAAGTACTAGATTAGGTACAATACATATAAATGCTGTTACAATAGTAGCTGTTGCGCACAGGCCGCTTTACCACTTCTTTACGGATGTAAACCAGTTCAACTTCACTAATAAGTTAGTGCTCCTTAGGTAAGCTCCTTAGTCTACTAGTGGAATTAACTACAACCGTGCACCCAAACCACCTTTGCCAGTGCTGGAAATAGAGACAGTTAATCAAACCTCCTGTACCCTGGGAGGCGTGAAGTACTTGGGCGCGGTGAGGGCATAGAATCCTGCTGCCACGAAGTAGGCCACGGCCAGCCGTTGGAGTACGCCCAGGATCCGGATGTGGCCCAGGGAGTTGTTGCCCGCGATGGTGCCGAGGGCCACGCCCAGGAGAAACATGATGCAGGAACGCTGGAATAAACCGATACTTATTAGGTTTCATTCTCGGCCACAGAATAGTACTAGTACAGATGGTCTTTGTCTAACAAAAACGTTTGTTCTTTCGTTCCTAGCGCGATAGGGAACGAGTATAGTTGAATCAGGCAAGAGGAACAGGCCAAATATCATTTCATCTTATCTTATATATCTGTATTCTTTAAACGAGCAATACTTGTTTATATATATATATATATATTTCTATATTTCCGGGATCTCGGAAACGGCTCTAATGATTTTGATGAAATTTGGTATGTAGGGGTTTTCGGGGACGAGCAATCATCGATTTAATATTAAATCGATGCGAGCAATCGATCTAGCTAGGTCTCATGCCCGGGAAAACGCCGAGCAAAGCTCGGCCGCCCAGATATCTTATATCTTTAAACGAGCAATTCTTGTATATTTATTTATATATTTATTTATTTCGGGGATCTCGGAAACGGCTCTAACAGTTTTGATTAAATTTGGTATGTAGGGGTTTTCGGGGACGAACAACCGATCTAGCTAGGTCTCAAGCCCCGGAAAACGCCGAGCAAAGCTCGAACAAAGGCTCATGACAAGAATTGCTCGTTTAAAGATATAAGATATATCTAGATTTATATATCTATATATTTCTATATATATTTATCTCGGAAACGGCTCTAACGATTTTGATGAAATTTGATTAATACTATCCAAACATACAACATTTAATTAAATAAAAAACCGGCCAAGTGCGAGTCGGACTCGCGCACGAAGGGTTCCGTACCATTATCTATAAAAACGACAAATCATGTCGGTTGTATGGGAGCCCCTTAAATATTTATTCTATTTGTATAGCGGCAACAGAAATACCTACATCATCTGTGAAAATTTCAACTGTCTAACTATCACGGTTCATGAGATACAGCCTGGTGACAGACGGACGGACAACGGAGTCTTAGTAATAGAGTCCCGTTTTACCCTTTGGGTACGGAACCCTAAAAACCAAACCAAAAGTACATTGTGTTTTACTGTCGATATCCACTGACCTACAAACCGACTTCACTGCTTGTTGGTGGAGTAAATGCTGAATTGGTAATATCGATTCATATCATTAAAATACAAATCATCGAGTTATAACTCTACAGACAAATTAATGACACTAATGGAGATCATTACGTATATATCGGTAACCCGGTAAAGACCGCAACGGACCAGTTAAATGGACATGTGAGGTCGATCGCATATATACCTACTCGTTTTCATAACTTTGTTTACTCATGTTATTGAAAAAGTTACCTTCCATTATTATCAATAAGGTTGAAATTTTAAATTTGATTGAAGAGAGATACGAGATTTCAAAGGCGAGCAGTCTAAAAACCGTTAGCCGATTCAATGACATGCACGAATGGACAAATAAGATCAACTTGCGAACAATTTCATTTACGCTTATACTTTAATGAGTGTTTAATACAAGTTACGTTAAAATATTTCTTATCCACCTTTATCTTATAATGTTACGCCTATTGCATCCTGGGAGATCGAGAAATGCGCCAGGAATTAATTATATACAGAAAACTCTTAATTATTCGACATTTCAAAATTAGTTTATAGATTTAATTGTGGTCGAGGAATTTGTGAGCTTAAATTTGCCCATATTGTATGGAAAAGGCGACCGTTTTAGCGTCATCTTAATAATTTCCCTACTGTATACAACGGAAAACAATTTCTCTTTATCACGTGATGAGCTCTAGTCTAGTTCGAACCATGCTATACCTAATAGTGCCATATAGCGTTTATCGGATCCATCGGATCTAAACCAGGCCGCGTCCGTAACACTCGGTCAGTAATGATCGAACGCACCACACACTTCGAGACGTAATCTAACATATTATGTTGAACGTTGAACTATTGCAGTAATTGCTCTTTTACTGACAATGTAGCCGAGCGGCAAGGCACGGCTCGTACCACTGGGTTTTACAAAAAACTTATGCACGAAACATCATTACATCATCAGTCATCACCATCATCATTCATCATCATTATCATCATTTGTATATGAACTATGTATTTGTATGATCCTAGTTGGTCGAAATAAAGATGAATTTTATTCATAAACAGTAGCTTTTTTAGGCATCGAATCGGCGGGGGGATTGTGTTCCAACATTTCGTCATATATCGGAAACTACCTCGAAAAGCGGCAAATGCATGGCGAGGGGTTAGCAGCAACCCGCACTGCCGGTAGGTACCACGCAGCCTGGCGCTAGACAGCTTTTCGAAGAGATATTTAGGGGCTTTGTAGTTGACTACTCCGAAGAGCAAGCAGGACAAATGTAGCTTACTACGATGGTGCATTTTGAGAATACTGTGTCTGTTCAGAAAAGGTGTGACATGAGTCCTCAACGGACCGGTGAAACAGAAGCGGGCACAGGCATTTTGGACTCGTTGGATGAGCTATTTTGTTTTTGCAAGAAGTCTTGGACCAAACGGTATCAACATAATTGAGCCCAAAATAAACTAGTTCCTACGCCAAATCTTGGGATTAGGTGTAAAAGCGGACTCCGGGCTTAGGGCACAACCGGGAAAACGGTAGAAGGGCGATGATTTATAGAAATACAAGCGAGTAATGATCGATCGGATAATTCAATGAACACTGTGCAGATAGCGGCGGTAGAGAGAGTTCTAAGTGTTCTAACACGCAAACCATTTCCAACGAAGTATGTCGCAAAAACTAACTTACCTACTTAGGCGTCTTCCTGACTTGGCGGGGCGGGATCGATATGTGACATTTTCTTCTTTGACGTACTGACGTCGCAAAGATTCTCACTTGACATAATACTGTCAGTATTACGTTTGCGCAGTAGTAATATCATGCGCAGAAGCGGAGCAGTACCGCCTTCACATCGTCCCGCTAATACCACGCATCCCGCGCTAGTCAGGAAGCACTCATTTAAATGTAGGGGCGCAGTAAAAAATGGTACCGAGTCGACTGACAGCTGACATTTGACACTTTTCTCATATCGTACTGCCTCCGCACCGACAAATCAGGAAGTCGCCTTAAAAGCATTAGAATTAGTTTTTTAGTTTTTTTGCCGAAGCCGAACCTTCGGCCGCAACATGATTTTTATGCCGAAACCGAAACTTCGATCGGCCACTAATTAGAATTGGCCGACTTGTAGCTGATGATAGTCTTATAAAGTTTTAAATGGTTTCTTCTGTTCAACTGTGCGGCAGCAGGTACGCACCAGAGATCAGATACGGAGTGATCAATAATCAGGAAATGACGTAACGTGCGAAAGTGAATGGTTGCGTGCTTAAATCTGGTGCGTGCATAAATTGCAAATTTGTTTATTGTTTATTCTTGCTTAGCACTATTACAGACATTAGGTACAGTTACATAATAAGGTACTTCAACAGTAATAGTGCAACCCTGTTAGGGCATTGCAAATTGTATCCAATATCTTCTTTTTACAATATGACAATTCATAGTAATATGATAAATGTGAAAGTGTGTCTGTCTGTCTGTTTGTGTGTTACCTATTCACGCTTAAACTCCTCAAACGAATAAAGTGGTATGGATGGATATAGTTTGAGTCCCGGGGAAGGACTAGGATACTTTTTATCCGGAAATCGTCCCCTAACAAGGTGGAAGTTTGTGTGGAAGAGCGATAACTAGGTAAGCGCCTGAACTAAATGAATAGCAATTAAAATACTTATATCGCTACGGGGAAAAAGTTGCGGGCAAAAGCTAGTGTCGTTATAATTTTAGAGTCAATAAGCCAGTTTAAAGGTCGTGCACAATAAATTTATGGTGTATTAGATATTTTTCTCAATTTAAAAAAAAACATCGGTCTCTTAGAAAAACGTCAAATTTTAAAGGGTCAAACAACGGTTCACAGTAATTACTACCTATACTCAACGTCATTCGTTAACATAGAACAATAGCCTACAAAAAATACCCTCTTTCTGTCGAAACATCACCTAGAAACTACAAAGCAATCTCTTACAATCTATAAGTTTTTACCCTCTGACATTAATCCCACAAACAATGCGATTCCCATGACAACCTATTGCGAGTTATTTCATGTTATTGCGTATTATATAACTTATATAAGTATCGTTTTGCAATGCAGCAAGCTCAGAAAGGTCGTCGAGCCATCCTTGCAACCTGCAGAACCGGTCATCGTTTACATAAGACCACCGGGAACTGCATACCGTGCAAGCTCGCTGAGATTAAAATCTGTATTTACCAGTATTTGAGCATGAACAGTCAGCATCAAAAATGGCTCGGCATATGAAAGAGGTAAAAAGTTTCCATTCCCTTGATATAAAGCTATAAACTTTTGACGTTTTCATATACTTCAAGCTACTTTTGATTCTGTCCATGTTTCTGAAACACGTTCACCATGGGGCTGCCCAAGGGTCGCAAGCGTCTATAGGCTGCGGTGACCACTCTTGCCATCCGGCGGGCCGTACGCTTGTTTGCCACCGAAGTGGTAATAAAAAAAAAGTGAAGTCGGTGGTCAGATACTTTTTAGCTTATTTTGCTACATTTTTAAAAAGAATCCAAGTCCCGGGCCGTCAGCCCGTTCCAAGTGACGTCTTCCAGCCACCAGTAGCGAGTAGATATAGAGATCCCAGATAATCGAGTCACTGTTACAACAATCCATATACTCACCCTGACAATATGCAAGAATATCTTCCACCTGGGCACGCCCTTCGCGAAGGCGCCCTTAACCGAGAGCGGGATGCACACACCCATGATCCACAGGAAAGAAGGGAACACAAGATCCCCTGCCGTCAGCCCATTCCATGTAGCGTGCTCCAACCACCAGTAGCCGCCAGCGCCGTCGTTCACGAAGATCATGAATACTATCGCCATCCTGCAAACAAAAATGTCATCATGGAATGTTCTATAGTGCAGAATAAGGCTGGGCAGGCAAGCGTAGTGTACGACGCCCTGCAACTCGTTGGATTGATGACCTTAAGAGGATTGCTGGCAGTGGCTGGATGGGGAAAGCCCAGAATCGAATATTGTTGTTGATGGAGGCCTAAGTTTAGCAGTGGATGGACTATGGCCTATTATACTATTCTGTGCTATGGCTGAGGATGATGATGAATCGTCATCATTATTGGGGAACAAACTCGTCTCATAACGAAAGTTGAAACTGCTGTCACTTCTGAATGTATATGCATATTTGTATAGATTTCCTCACGAATTTTGCGAACGAAAGCTAATGGTAAATATCAAATCATATTCTATACAAAGGTCAAAAAGTCATTGGTACGAGCCGGGATTTTAATTTTAAGCCAACAGCGCCGCTTAGCAGCAGCTAACAGTTATTGACATGATTGGCCTTTTTATTTCAGAAAGATAATGAATATACACTTAAATTATCACTCAAAGATGTAACGTGACTATCACGCCTCATTCCGATTTAGGAGATAGGTGTAGTGTTGGTGTAAATTCGAAAAACTACAGCAGGTACTACTTATTCAACACAGTAACAACTAGATGATGTAGCTGCTTGTTCGTTAAGCCTAAAGATTATAACAAAATGTGTAAGGATCGGTTATTAAAAATGTTTGGCCTATTGTTGTTGAAGATACTCGTATTACAGATAATATTGAAAAACAACACAGGCCAGGTGAATTTCAATCTTAGGTCAATGTCATGTACTGTCTTCTCGAAGATCTCGCGGTTCTAAATAATTGCCATACGAGAAATAAATAAGGATAAGATCTCTGTTGCATGACGAGGTCTTTGTATCCCTACCCCAGCTTGTCAACCTGCCACCTGCCACTACGCCATACACCACTCATGTCCCCAGCAGTATGTCTTACCCTCGGAAGGTGTCCAGCGCCCTCAGTCTCTGCTGTATTGCGAGCTCCTTGTCCCCGTATCGAAGCTTGCCGGTTCGCCACACGCGGGACATAATGAAGCGTACCACGCCGTACACCACCCATGTCCCCAGCAGTATGCCGATGAGCAGTAGAAGAGCTGTAGAAAATATATTATTTAAGAATATGAGATTGGGGAAGGATCGAGCCGTCAAAAGATACTTGGGTCGAGGGAGTGGTGGCTGCCCGGTTGGCCAGCCCAGGTATCACTGGGAAGATAGTGTGGAGGAGGATCTGTGGCAGCTTCAAGATGTAAAATGGCAGGAAGCGGCGCAGGATCGGGAAGCCAAAATCCTCTTTGGGTCCTTGCGCCGATAAAGTAAGTAAGAATATCATTAGAGATGAAGTCGTGTAATTACATTTCGTCCGTCAGGGTGTTAAGTTACTTTTTTGGAAACAGGACTGCAATCGCTTGAGACACCTACAGTCAGCTGATAGACAGGCATCAAGATAAGAAACGTTCCAAGATCACTTAATATTATCGGAGCACTTCAGATGCACGGTATCTCCTCATGAATTCTAAAAGTCCAGATAAATAAAAAGTTATCTAGCAGATCAGTGGCAGTTGTATTTCAAGAGTAGAAGCTACTTGAACGTACTGGCCTTATTTAAAAAAAGTTTTGCATAATGAAGGCCTTGATATGGCTAAATATTCTAATTTTAGTGAATATACAAGTTCAAGGTGCGTTGGAAAGAGTTGACCCTCTAGTGCTGATCAAACAGGGCCTGGTGAAAGGAATCAAAGCAAGTGAAGGCGATTACTCAAAATTTTTGGGAATACCTTATGCAACCGTGGATTTGAGTGACCCTTTTGGGGTAAGTCAATTAATTTAGGGTAGCACCAACTTCATTGGTCTAATTTCTCATACGATCAGATTTTAAAAACACCCCTCATATCCCACGATTATAGGTTTGGTGCAACCCACCCTTATTAAAACCCCTATTATTTTGTTAATTAATTTACTTTATTTTAGGCTGCTCGAGAGGCTTCAGAATTTGAAGAAGAAATATTTAATGCTTATGACAACTCAAGAGTATGCCCTCAAACTAGTTATAATGGCACGATATTTACTACTGGCAAATATAATGAATCTCCCGACTGCCTGCAATTAAATGTATATGTTCCAAATAAGGCGAGCACTCTTAATCCTCTACCAGTCTTAGTATGGATTCACGGAGGTTATTTCAGCGGTGGAAGCGCTAATGAATATGAACCATCCAACTTAGTCAAACAAGGCATCGTTGTGGTTACGGTGAACTACCGCATGGGAGCCTACGGCTTCATGTGCCTTGACGATCCAGCTGTGCCTGGAAACCAAGGGCTGAAAGATCAATACGCAGCACTGCAATGGGTTAGAAGCAACATTGCTGCATTTGGTGGTAATCCTTACAACGTCACTCTGGCCGGCCAAAACGCGGGCTCTGCCTCAACATTGCTGCACTTATTTTCGAGAAAGGAAAAAATATTCCATAAAGTTATTGCAGAGAGTGGAACACCTCTTAGCCCAGATATGTTTACGAAGGCGGATCCTGATATAGCGTTAAATCTGGCAAACTACTTGGGTCTAAACACAACCGAAAATAAACAAGCCTTGGAATTTTTGGCTAAGAGTCATCATAGCCTGGTCACTGGTGCTTCCTACGATTTAAGAATAGATTTCAAACCTTGCGTAGAAAAATCATTCAGTGGCGTAGAAAACTTCATAGACAGTGAGCCTTACGCTTTTTCAAATGAAAGGAAAATAAGAAACACTCCCATTCTTATTGGTCATACTAATCGAGAGTATCCAAACGATAGCGTAGCAAATATTCATGGCGAAGATTTTTACAAGAAAAACTTTTTCTACACAATACTAGCAGAAAAATTCAGCCTGGAAAAAGATCAGCTAGAAACAGCGGCTGAGATTATCAGACATTACTATATTGGAGACAAACCTATTTCAGAAAACATTAAAGCAGAAGCTGCAAATTTCTTGTCTGATTTTGTATTCTACCACCCTATTCAGGATACAATAACTAGTTTGATAAGAGATAACGCCAATCCAGTTTATGAGTATGTGTTTAGCTTTGTAGGGGATTCTGGTGAGGAGGGTGCAGCTCACTCGGCCGAGTTAAACTACCTGTTCGATATGAATGTCTTGACACGGATATCAGAGGCCGATAAGCTAACCGCTGACCGGCTGGCTACGCTGTGGGCCAACTTCGTTAAATATGGGTAAGAATGTATGACGTTGACGTAACGTTTGTTTAAAGGAGCCATAGTAACTGCAAAAGTTTTTACAATACCTATATCAAGTACCTTATCTCTGATGGTAGCATGATTATCTTTTCTGACGAAATATATGGCTTCTTGAAGCTTATCGATATTATAATCTACTATTATTCTTTCTTAAGTAGTGATAGTACATCTAAGAACAGTTTGGTAAGATATATTTTATATTCATTCCAAGGTCGCTAAATTACTTTTCTTTTAGGAACCCGACCCCGGAGACCTCTGACTTAATCCCCATTAAATGGACCCCTGTTACCGAATCCGCACGGCCTCATCTCAATATCGACTCTCAGCTTAGCATGGAAGACCGGTTCCTCAAGGAGAGGAATGCTTTTTGGGACCTTTTCTACTCCGTCTACGGCAAATACAGCAACCTCGCCCGTCAGTGCGACTTTGCCTAAACTACTGGCAAGAATAGAGGAGAAGATAAAATTTCAAAGAAATTTTTCCAATATTTACAAAAATAAAATGATAGAATTGTCACATGTAGCTGATTTTTAATGCCTCTTTTTTGCATGTTTAGCAGGAACTGGGTAGCAAAGCAAATCCCATATATTCATAAAGTCATTGCGGGTACAAACAAGAAAATGCTGAGTTGAGATAAACAGATCTCAAAAGTTTAACTACTAAGTTATCTCACAAAATTTCTAAAGCAAGCTGTGCTGGCTTCATATACAAAATAATAATAATAATACTAAATTTATTTACGAAACAACCCTTGGTTAATAATTTTTATCTTCTGCCAAACTGCAAGACAGTTTGTTGGCAGAGGGGCTCCCTTACATAGAATGATGGGTAGGTTTAATAATAATATTTAATATCGTATTGTGTCATTGTTTGGGGAAAGGAATCATACTAGTGCCGTCTTAGTGCCGTACATGTACGCTAGCCTCGCGGCGGTCATGGGTACCAATCTCAGCTTGTACTCATTACTTTTTTTACTATATGTAGGATGTAATCATAATCATAATAATTTATTTGTCCAACATAGGTTACAGGATCTTACAATTCAGAGAGTTTCACTTTGTGGCGCCTTAAGGCATACAAATATTGAGAGCACGCAGTGTAGGTACGTAATATCATTCAAACCCGTCATCTCCCTAAACTAGACCTTATTGGGATTTGGCTTTTGTCAAGTGAGTGGGCAACTTGACTGTTAGAAGTTCTCAAGCCGCCCGAAGGCCTCCAACTTGGCTTAACGACTGCTGCCATAGACAGCAACCGGCATCAACGGCTTAACGTGCCTTCCAAAGCACGGGAGCGCTCAGTTAGTAACCACTCAAAGCGGTCGACCACCCATCCAAGTCCTGACCGCTGCCCACGTTGCTTAACCTTAGATACCGCAAGCGGTACACAGGCGCCGCTGGGCCACGAGCGCTCCATACCGCTCCATAACGATACCTCTTCAGTAAAAGGAAGAAGATACGTATATCTGCAAAGCATTTCAATGGTGTAGTGGAGTCCCCAAGCCACGCTTAGCCAGCGTGAGGACTACTACATATCATTGCAGTCTGTCCAATATAGTCAGAAATTGTGTTCTGTTCTAGGTATATACTAATTTATAATAACCTGAGTTCTGAAACTATAATGATTATATTTGAGCAGTATTTTATAGGCATTTTCTCTCAAATAGATATTGTATCATCTAGATACTTCAGATGCAAAGATAGCGCATCACCTATCAATTTGAAAAATTCCAGATAAAAAGTTGTCGGGTTCAGTGGCAGTTGCATTACAGGAGTAAAACCTACTTGACCGGTTTGTTCCTGTGTTTCGCAATGGAGGCTTTGATATGGTTCAGCATTTTATTTATAGTGAATGCCCATGGTGCATTACAAAGATTAGATCCTTTAGTGCTGATCAATCAGGGTCTGGTGAAAGGAATTAAAGCTAGTGATGGCGACTACTCTAAATTTTTGGGAATACCTTTCGCAAAAGTGGATTCAAGTGATCCGTTTGGGGTAAGTTTTTTTTGATTTCGTAACTTCGTACGTACGTATAATTACCAAACTAAATAGATATATGTAACGCTAAGAGAAACGTTGGGAGACCGATATGCTACGCTTTAAGGACTGCGCTAAGCGTGATATGGCGTGCTTTTGAATTAACATTCAGGCCTGGGAACCACTTGCCGTTGATAGAGACGGATGGCGCAAACGCGTTGTGGACGGCAGAAAGATGTGTGATGAAGCCTGGTTTGACGAATTAGCAAACAAAAGGTTGGGCAGATATCAAATCCAAACTCTTTACTGCAATACCTGAGGAAGATCGTGCCGTTCCCGAATTGGTCTATACAGTCACCAAAAATGGTGTACAGCAATGCTTAAGGCGCAGGGGTGGGTAAGCTCTCTCCATACAAACTTTGTGCAAGTTTTTCTTCGCTTGTGTTTGCACTACACTTATGATTTTTGTTCAGTATGCTTATTTTTCTGTTAGCCATAACCTGAAGATTTGTTTTTATTTATTTGTATTATTTTCGTTTTTTTTGAAAGTTTTTATTGTTTTTTCTTGAGTTTCTTCGTATATCCAACAAGCAAAAAAAATTTTTATTCTGGAGTGCCAAAACCGACGAATAAAACGTGCACAGAATTTGTATGGAGAAGGTCTTGCCCTACCCTGCGCCTTAAAGGATGATTCACGCTAGACCGTTCCGTGTCCGGGCCGGTCCGTTTTGTAGTACAAGAAATTCTTGTACTAGAAAACGGGCCTACGGGTGAATCATCCTTTAATCGTTCTCAGTAGACGTACAGGCATGATGATGATGATGAAATAGGTATGAGATTTTTTTTATCTACATATTTAACATCCCAAAAAACAAAGCAAAGAAAGTGGTAACAACTGGCGGTCATATCACTTTAAAGCGATCTCTTCCAGATAAGCATTTGATATAATAATATTTAAACTTTAATTTGACTTTCAGGCTGCTCGAGAAGCTCCAAAATTCGAGGAAGAAGTATTTAATGCAAATGATAACTCAATAATATGCCCACAAGTTCTACTGGGCAACATCAAGGCTTCTAGTACCTATGTAGAATCTGTCGACTGTCTGCACTTAAATATATTCGTGCCAGATAAAGCAAGCATCGACAATTCACATCCAGTGCTGGTGTGGGTTCACGGCGGTGGTTTCGCGGAAGGGAGCGGGAACGAATACGAAGCACCAAACTTAGTCAATCAGGGTATCATTGTCGTCACGATAAACTACCGTTTGTTAGCATACGGCTTCATGTGTCTTGATGATCCTGCTGTACCCGGAAACCAAGGGCTTAAAGACGTGCACCAAGCATTGCTATGGGTTAGAAATAATATTGCTGCCTTTGGTGGTGATCCTTACAATGTTACTTTGGCTGGACAAAGCGCTGGCTCCGCTATAGCTCTTTTGCAATTGTATTCAGCCAGGGAAAAGTTATTCGATAAAGTTATAGCGCAAAGTGGGACACCTCTTACTCCGGCCCTGTTTAAGAAGGAGGACTCAGATGCAGCAGTGAAGCTGGCGAATTACTTGGGTCTGAACACAACCGATAACCAGCAGGCCTTAAAATTCTTGGCTCAAACTCATCACAGTTTGGTCACAGGTGCCTCATACGATTTGAATATAGAATTCGCACCATGTGCTGAGAAATCTTTCAGTGGCGTGGATAACTTCATTGACCGCGTGCCTTACGCCCTGTCAAATGAAGCAAAAATTAGTAACACTCCCATCCTTATTGGTAATACCGACGGAGAATACTTAAATTTCATATCCACATTGCATGGTGATGACTTTTTAACTAAAGACATTTTCAACGCGATATTAAGCGAAAAGTTTAATCTAGAAAAGGATGAACAAGAAAAGATTGCAGATATACTCAGACACTATTATATCGGTGATAAAACTGTTTCAAAAGACGTTGAAAAAGAAGCTGAGTATTTTCTTGCTGACTTTGTATTCTACCATCCTATTCAAGACACAATAAAAAGTTTGATAAGAGATAATGCCAGTCCTATTTACGAGTACGTATTCACATACGTAGGGAACTCGGGAGCAACTGAGGCGGCTCACGGCGATGAGTTGTACTACCTGTTCAATATCACCGGTGACCTAGCAGCACCCGAAGACACAGAGTTCGACTCAGTTGTTGTTGACCGTATCACTACGTTGTGGGCCAACTTTATCAAATACGGGTAAGAGTTTTTTATTGTATATATCGGATTCTACATACTACAAAGGTCTAAAATTTGTAAAAAAACACTAGTGACTAGGTAGCAACAAAAAATAAAAACAGTTTGACCAATAAAATGGGTTGAAATTTCAGCCCTTTTAATATGTACAGTTTATCGAAAACCAACCAACCAAGCAGCATCCTTGGAAATATTATTGTTGTAAGATATATACGAACAACAAATATTAATAGGTAATGTAGACGCCAGCCTATTACATATCATCTTTTATAACGATATGTTCCGCATGGTCTACTCCTTCTTTGACTACCTTCTTCATAGAGTCTTTGACCACATATAAATGTTAGTAAGTATTTAATTTATCACGAATTACTTCCAAAGTTTAATTGACCGAGTAAAACGAGGTCTCTGTTTTAGCTTCGACAAAAATGCTTTCGTATGTCCGGCCGGATTTTTGTATGTCCTCCTCTACAGGTCGCATTTATCAACCGATTTTCGTGAAATTTTGTGAGCAGGTTCGGTAACTATATAGAATTTTTTTGTCGAGTCACTTTTTGGAAATTCAAAAAAACAAACATTGTATCAATGATTTCGTGTTTTTCTGCGGCCGTTTTTTCCTCTACAGGTCGCATTTCTCAACCGATTCTCGTGAAATTTTGTGAGCAGGTTCCATGACTACATATAATTTATTTGTAGAGTAAATTTTTGTAAATTTTTAAAAAATTTTTTGTACGTCGTTGGCTGATCTCCTCTACAGGTCGCATTTATCAACCGATTTTCGTGAAATTTTGCGAGCAGGTTTGGTAACTATATAGAATTTTTTTGTCGAGTAACTTTTTTGAAATTCGTAAAAACAAACTTTGTATCAATGATTTCGTATTTTTCTGCGGCCGTTTTTTCCTCTATAGGTCGCATTTCTCAACCGATTCTCGTGATGTTTTGTGAGCAGGTGTTATGATTACATAGATTTTTTTGGGCAAGTAAATTTTTGTAAATTTTTTTATTTTTTATTTTATTCATTGGTTTGTTCTCCTCTACAGGTCGCATTTATCAACCGATTTTCGTGAAATTTTGTGAGCAGGTGCGGTAATTCTATAGAATTTTTTTATCGAGTCACTTTTTCAAAATTTAAAAAAACAATTTTTTTATCAATTATTTTGTGTTTCTGCGGCCGAATTTCGATATGTTCACCTCTAAGGGTCGCATTTCACAACAGATTCTCGTGAAGTATTGTGAGCACGTTCTTTGATTACATCGAATATTTTTGTCGAGTAATCTAAAAAAAAATCTATGGTTTGTCCTCCTCCAGCAGCGGTCGGCAACAGGCGGCCCGCGAGCCCATTCCGTGCGGCCGTTTGAAATTCTTAACATACGTGAAAGCGTCTGTATCACCAACCACGAATATTTTTACAGTTGGCCAGGACGAGATATGTGTTTGTAAGTGTATTTTACAGTTAAATCTATCTAAAAATTTTTTCAAAAATTTCGCTCTAGGCGCGTTTGCGTTAGACAGTATGAAGTATTTTCCACACCTGCATCTTAATGTTCAAAAAATTTCGCGCTCGCTGCGCTCGCGTTTGCGTCTACATGATTTGATGCGTATGAAGTATTTTCCAGACCTGCATAATAATGTTCGCAAAATTTCGCGCTCGCGTTTACATCTACATAACTTGATGCGTATGAAGTAGTTTCCGCACCTGCATCATAATGTTCGAAAAATTTCGCGCTCGCTACGCTCGCATTTTCATCTAGATGTGTTATGACTTGATGCGTATGAAGTATTTGCATCAGTGTTCGAAAAATTTCGCGCTCGCGTTTTCATCTAGGTGTGTTATGACTTTATGACCCGCCCCCCCCCTTCAAGTTTCTATATCTGCTATTCTATATCGCGATATATAATCGCGAAATTACGATGCGGTTGAAATGCGAATTATCTGGGTTTGGTAAGGAAACTAGCTGGTTTATCTGTGAAAAGTCGGTTTTTTCGTCTTTCTCGTTTTTCACGTAAAAAGGGGTGCGAATTTTTACTACGTTACTGTCGCGTACGATGTACCAATTTGTTTCGAGTTGATATCAACAGACAGTGATCATTATTATCATCTGCGGCCCGGCGAAGATTTTTTTAGCTACTATGTGGCCCGTGGGTGCAAAAAGGTTGCCGACCCCTGCTCTACAGGTTCGATATCTAACATATTTTTGGAAATAAAAAAAACACTCACGAGGTCTACAGCTCACAGAGCCACTAGTTTTATCGTTACACATTTTTCTCGTTTTAGAAACCCAAACCCGGAGTTTTCTGCTTCGTTCCCCGTCCAGTGGACCCCGGCCACCGAAACGACTAGGCCCTACCTGAACATCGGCTCCGAGCTCCGCATGGAAGAAAGGTTCCTCAAGGAGAGAAATGCCTTTTGGGATCTCTTCCAGTCTGCCTACGGAAATTATAGTATACTTGCTCCTTAGCTCGGGTATAACCACAAAAAATAATACTTGAAATGTAACATTATTTTTTATTTTTTATTGTAATCAATACGAGAACATATGTAGTTATTTAAAAATTTAATTGTGAGGTAGCTATATTTTGTTGATTGGATATTGTGTGGTAAATAAACTGTTTGGGAGGGCAAAGTGGATAAAGAAAATTTGCAAAATTATGTTGTTTTTCTCCGCCACTTCAATATTGTCACTGAATTCGTCAATTTATGATAAATTAGACTTGAACACATTAAAATAAAACTGACTGGCATGGCTCTTTACCCCCACAGAGATCCTGATATGTTAGAGGTAGTAGCATTTTTCACAATAAAAAACACAACACAAAACAAACAAAACTAAGTAGTTAACTGAGCTGCCACGACGACCCAAAATGAGTCTTGGACTCCGACACAAGAGCACGCTCCATTGCTCGGTCCTGCGCAATTTCTCGTCAGCTTGCACCGGCTCAGAGCTTACGCAAGTCCACTTCCACCATATCCTTCCAGCGATACTTGGGGCGACCCACAGGACGAAACCAACACAAAAAAATACAAAATCCTTTAAGGCAATTGATGCACCAACTTCATACTAACCGAGCGTTTTTAACGTTTCGTAAACAGTTGCTGATTTGACTATCAGTAAAATACCGTATTGAGAAGATATAAGAATTGAGAAGGTTTTAGCTGTGAGTGGGACCCGTCTCGATAGCTCAGTTGGTAAGAGCCCTGCACGTAATGCAAATTCACGGGTTCATCCGTGGCTATAAGTATTATTTTGATTGAAAATCAGTGTCGAATAAACAAATGCTTTATTCAAACAAGTGTGTTTGTATTACTGATAATGAGATTAATGCTAAAATTAGATTCAATAAGACGAATTTAAATGAAATTACGTAAAGCGGCGCTCCCATTTATCTTTTCATAGCCTCTGTTGATTTTCATGTTGAACGCTTGAATGGATTGCCGCTGACTATTACAAGCGGTATCTAATGTTAATGTAATTATACGACCTTGCAGAGTAACATACAATTCTATCACGCAATTCACATGTTTAACGAGAACATATTTTGCAAAAACAAATTGTTTTAAGGACCTAGGTACAGCACAGTCAGCATCAAAAGTAAGTACGCGTATGAAGAGTTCAAAATTGTTTATTGTAATGGAATAAGAGCTTTTGACCGTTTCATTCACGTAGTTAATTTTGATGGTGACTGTACTAACAGGATACGTTAATTCTCCTCTCGCGTTGACCCGTTAATTTTCGCTGGTTCGTCGGTCATGAACTCTGGAAACCTAATTTACACAACGAATATCAAATGGATAATATCACTTCTCAGCAGCTAGGCTAGGTTTAGTGAACCAGTGACAAAACTCCCAGTACTTCGAATCCAGTGACACCTCAGATTCGGTTGACGCCGCTCAACCAATCTCAGAAGCCGCTCAGCCGCCCGCGTGGTCGTGGTGGAGGTTTCCCCTATATTTTCCCCAGGCCACCCTGCCAACCGCGCACTCCTATCGCTTTATTGGGCCCGACCTATAAAGCCACAGACAGGTAAAAAAAAAAAGTGGCAAACAAGCGTACGGCATTCCTGTTGATAAACTGCCTATGAACGCTTGAGAGGAGGCCTGTGCCCAGCAGTGGGACATATATAGGCTGATGATGATGATGATGATGATGATGATGATGAACGCTTGCATCTCGAGAGCAGTTAGAAGCCGTTGCCTATATTTTATTAATTTGAGGATTGTTCTTTATTTCTTTATTCTTTATTGCATTGCAGTCATGTTCATAATATATTGAGGTATTACAGACAAGTTTGGTAGGTACATGACACCCTGTAAGGGCACTCAATAGTATATCTTAAATCTAGGTAAGTATAAATAAAATAAATAATAAAATAAATAAAAAAGCCTTTATTCTATCATAAAATTACAGTAGGTATTACACTAAACTTAGACTTAAAATAACTCACATTTAAAATACATACCACACTATTTAGAGTTTTATACTACTTTATTTATGAAAGTCGCCTGAGCGGCGTAGGCCTCCCCCGTTTTTCTCCAATCTTCTCTGTCCAGAGCCCGTCTTCTCCACATAGGCCCACATATTTCGCGGAATACGTCTTCCCATCGCTTTCTGGGTCTTCCTCTTTTCCTATGGCCGTTGCGAGGTGTCCAGTCCGTCACTGTTTTAGTCCACCTGCCATCTCTTATGCGACAGATATGCCCAGCCCATTTCCACTTAAGGGTTCTTATTTGTTTGACGACATCCGGCACTCTCGTTCTGTTTCTAATCTTTATGTTGTTTATTCTGTCTGACAGTCGAATTCCTAACATGCTTCTTTCCATTTTCCTTTGTTGTATGGCGAGTTTATTTTCTTCCTGTTTTCGTAGCGCCCATGTTTGGCACCCATACGTCAAACAAGGCAAAATGGCAACTTCGTATAGTCTACTTTTAATTCTTATATCGATATCTTTGTTCTTAAAAATTTCTTTAAAGCTCCAGTATTTTTTCCAACTCAGAGCAATCCTTCTATTTATTTCCTTTATCGTCATATCATTAAATGAGATGGCTTGGCCCAAATATATATACTCCGTCACGTATTCTATTTTTTCCTCGTCTACCGTTATGTCATGGTGTTTATCTCTACTATTCGTTATTATTTTAGTTTTTGATGCGTTTAGCGTTAGGCCAACTTTCCTACTCTCGTTTGCTAAATCTTGGAGCATGTTTTGAAGATCCTCTGGGTTTGTGGCTAATACAACAATGTCATCGGCGAATCTCAGGTGGTTTAGGTATCCGCCGTCTATCTTAATGCCCTTATTTTCCCAGTTTATGTTTCTGAATATTTTTTCGAGCACAGCAGAAAATATCTTGGGGGACAGAGGATCGCCTTGTCTGACGCCTTTTTTTATTGGGAAGTCGGATCCGTCTCTCTCTAGCCGTATCTTAGCTGAAGCTTTTGAATAGATGTTATGAAGTGTTTTAATATATGTCTTCTCTACACCTTGTTCTAGTAGAGTTTCCCATATTGCTGAATGCTCCAGAGAGTCGAAGGCTTTAGAAAAATCAATAAAGCCTATGTAGAGCTCCATTTCGTATTCTTTCGATTTCTCTATAACTTGAGACACCACGTGTATATGATCTATGGTAGAGTATTTTTTTCGAAACCCTGCTTGCTCTACTGGTTGGTTGGTAAGTATACAGACATTAAAATATTTAAAATTATTTGAACTGGCCGAGTTGTATCAAATTAGTCCGTTGAATAAAGTGACTTAACTGTCCAAGCATGAAAATTCAGTCTAATGACAGTTTTATAAAATGTCGGCCATTTTTAATAATTTTAACTTACAATAAGTACATGCGTTTTTTAAATTTTTATTTTTATACACAATAACAATAAAATCTATATTTTTATCGACATTTATCCAATACAAAATGTCAATGCGAATTTAAGTATAATAATAATTAAATGTTTGTGTCGATATAGACAAATGCACATTGCACACTACACTTACACCGAGCTTTCGGTGGAACATTTTCGTCCGTGTAAACTTCTACATATTTCATCCATCCGAGCCTATGTTAATCCAGATTATAAACACGTTGTAGGTACCTATATAGGTGCATACTTGGTATATACCAAGTTTCATCATAAATCATAATTTGTTCAGCCGTTTTTTTTTTTTTAGATTAGATTAGATTCATTTATTTCATGATAAGAATGAGACTATAAATACCTATTTGAATATAATATAACAAATTAAAATAAAACTAGAACTAACCTAAATATACCTAACAAAAAAACCCTTATCTAAAAAACCGCTACCAGTCGGTAACGTTCCCAAAATGCTGGCCGCATTGCCACGTTGGATGGCATGCTCAACATTTGTGCCAGATAAAGGCCAGCATTTTGGTCACGTTTTGCATCGACCAGACGCCCAGACAGATCTTTAAAGATCTTATGGGCTCCCGGTCCCCACGGCCCTTGTTTGTGTTTGTTTGTGTTTCAACCCCAAAAGGCTCAAATATGTACCCGCTATCGAGGGTTATATTTGCGCCTTTTGAGGTTTTCCGCGGAATTTGTGTGATTGTGTAACAAACATCTAAACTTTCAGATTTATAATATAAGTAGGATAAATTACATACTGGAACTGAGCCCTTGGTAGTTGGTAGTTCTCAGTGTGTCGAACATTTGCATTAGTTATTGCATAGTTTAGGAAGTGACGCTCTACATGGTATTCCCATGGTTGATTCTTTAGAAAGTAAGATCGTTATGGTGCGATTCTTATTGTGCAATTGAAGCAACATTAAATGTTTGCATATTATCAGACTGTCCAGAGCTGGGGGTCGATTTTTGAGTGTCGAACGCTCGCCTTTTCACTCGAGATCTGTCAAAAAACTATGATGTTTTGACAGATGTCGAGTGAAGATTCGAGCGTTCGAATCTCAAAAATCGGCCCCCTGGTCAGCCGTGGTCGTGCGCCTTCATGCCCCGGATATCCCAAGGATAACGCTTAGGGTACGGCGACGCGACTTATTGGCGGTGCCGGCAGCGCGCACTGTGTCACGCAGGAATTCGCCACTGCTTCGCGCTCTCTCACAACTCAATACGCTTTTGGCGTCAGCACCGGAGTGCGACTTATTTGCGTGGCGATGGATGGATGTGTGCTATGTATGCCTGAGATTTTGTGAGGAGATGGGTACTCGGCAATCTACTGTGCCTGTAATTTATATAAAAAAAAAATGTTTTATTCAGTAACACAATCGGTTTAACAATATTCAGGTTGTTGCCTCTTTTTAAGTATCGAGATACCTGTGTCAAGAGACACCGCTCGTCCATTATCTTAGTTGCTTTAATGGCACAATGTGTGTTGATAATTAAATTTAAAAATTAAGAGCTAATAATTTCAAATATTGAGAGTTTATAGGAACTTAAAAATTGATGATAAAGATAAAATTGTTAGTACAACTTATATCTTAAAATGTTTTTAACGTTTTATATGTACTTTATGTTAATGTTTGTGCTATCGTTCATGACGCATTGGTTTTTAATGTCATGTTAACAATGTTTTAAATAAATAAATAATTAAAATAAAATGAAATATGTTGGCTAATTGTTGAGTTAAAAAGTCATTGTTTACGGTAGCACCAAATTACGATTACTGACCGATCATCGTTAAATATGGCGCCCGCAGCTGTCAGCCCATAGAAACTTGTTTAAGGCTGGGTTTATTCTGTCTGTATTCTGTATCAACTACATTTAGAAGCATCTCTAAAGACAAGAGCGCTCTGACTTCAAGTGCAGGGGCTATATTTAGGATAACGTTACTATTATAGCCATCAACCGTGCATCAACCATAATAACACAATCTTCTTCTTTTCGTGTGAAGGGATCAAATAACTTAAATTTAAATTATATTAAATTTTTTTTTGCCAATATTTTGCCACCTCTATCCCTAGGGGTGTGGCTTTCATGAGGTCTTCCGTAGTGCACGAAGCCGGACATAGGGAGCACTGCGTCATATGCTGGGTCGTCTGAATGGTGCCACATTCGCAGAGTATGTCGCTATTTTTTGATCTTATTCCCCATTTCTGGAGGTTATCTTTAGAGCGACCAACTCCTGTCCTCAATCTGTTTAGAGCTTTCCACGTGATCCAGTTTTCATTTGCGCCAGGGGGCAGGCGTTCTGCAGCTGGAATATATAGCGAGAGTTCGTTGAGTTGCGATTTCCATGCCCTTAGGCGGGCTTCCTGGGGCGTTTGGTGCAGGAGGGCAGCGTTTGTAGCGAAACTCTTACGGGACTTTAGTCTGCTTGTTGCTGGAACGCGGTCGAACATCGGATGACGGGGGTCATGCAGTTGTTTTTTGCGCTCCACGGCAGCAGCCACGTCTCTGCGGATGGGTGGTGGTGCAATTCCGCTTATTTGATACAGGTGGTCGCATCTGGTGGGCTTCAGGCATCCGGTGATGAGACGGCAGGTTTCATTGAGGGCTGTGTCCACCTGGCCAGCGTGTGCAGAGTTCTTCCATACTGGACACGCATATTCCGCAGCCGAGAAACTGAGGGCAAGTGCCGTAGTGCGCAATGTATGTGGGGTTGCGCCCCATGTAGTTCCAGTGATGCGACGCATGACGTTGTTCCTTGCCGCCACTTTCTGTTTGGTGTTTAGACAGTGCTGTTTGAAGGTCAGGGATCTGTCAAGCGTTACGCCTAGGTATCGGGGAGTCATAGTGTGGTCCAGTCGGCAGTCTTCCCATATGATTTTAAGTTCTCTGCTGGCCTGGCTGTTCTTAAGATGAAAGGCGCAGACTTGTGTTTTGTTTGGGTTTGGTCTAAGCTGGTTTTCCTTATAGTATGCAGAAAGGGCCGCCAAGCCTTCCGCCAGGCCATTCTCCACTGCCTCGAACGATTTTTCCTGCGACGTGAGGGCAAGATCGTCGGCGAAAAGGAAATGCCGCAGGTTACTCTTAATGGGTTGGTCATTTGTGTAGACATTGAATACGGCTGGTGCCAAGACGCTACCCTGTGGGAGGCCATTCTTGAGGGGTCTCCACCTGCTTCTTTTTCCTTGGAAGGAGACGAAGAATCTTCGGTTAGATAGCAGCTCAGATATAATCTGCGTGAGTCTGAAATCCTTGGTCGTTTGGTACATTTTGGTCACTAACCTTCTGTGATTTACGGTATCGTATGCTGCAGTAAGGTCGACAAAAACTGCACCTGTCACCATCCCCCTTTCAAAGCCATCCTCGATGTGTTGTGTCAGGTTCACCACTTGTGAGGTACAAGATTTACCGGACCTGAAACCTGCTTGTTCGTTTATAAACGCATTCTCTAGAGTTGTTGTGACGCGCTCCAGTACAAGGCGTTCAAAAAGCTTCAGTGTGTGACAGAGAAGAGAAATCGGTCTGTAGCTTTTCGCGTCATTAGCGTCCTTGCCAGGTTTAAGGATAGCAGTAACGTGAGATTTCCTCCATATTTTCGGGAAAGATGTCGTCTCTATGCAGGTGTTGAACAATTGCAGAAGCCACGATTTGGTTATGGGGCCGAAATGTATGATTTGTTCCACTCTTATGTCATCTAGTCCAGCTGCTTTCCCATTTCTGAGTTTCCGAATTCCTGCGTCTAATTCAGACATCGAAAAAGGTAGCTTTAGGTGGTCTTTTTCGTCAGCAGCAGATTCACGAACTAGTTTCAGTGGTTGGCATCGGTTTGTTGTTTTTCCATTTAATAAGAGTTGGTGGGCTATCTGATCGGCAGTTATGTTTGAGTGATGAGCGCGCTCCTTGGTATCGCTGTTGAGCTTATTGATGAATGTCCACGCTTTTTTGCTGTTGTGAGTCATATCAACACTTTCTACTAGCTCGGTCCATTTCCCCCTTTGAACCTCGGCTATCTCATCCAGAAGCTTTTTCCCTAGGAGGATAGTTTCCTGGGAGAAAGGGTCAGCTGCGTGTGAGGTGTAATACGCATCAGCTTGCTCTTTAAGGTCATCAGACATTCCCGGAATGTATTGGGTTTTACATCCCCGCGGTATATGACGTCTTGACGCCAGCTTTACCAGTTTGATAAACTCATCATAGTTGCACGCCGTGGGGGGTAGATCTGCCACAAGTTGGTCCAGCTCGTTGCTATAGCTCTCCCAATCAGCTTTTGTGAAGTTATATCGCCTTCTGAATGGAACGGTGCGAGGGCGGACTGCTGCGTATACGTTACAGGCGATGGGCCGGTGTTGGGTTTTAGGTATAGGTTCGCATACTGATTTTATGCACTGCTTTGAGACAATTTCGCTGGCGAAGATGAGGTCAGGGTTGTAGCCTCTCTTCCATCTACCGCTGTTGAACGATGATGGCAGTTTGGGGTCGTGGATCAGCGAAACTTCATATGAGTCCGCCCATTCCTCCACTCTATCACCGTTGTCGTCCCCCATCCGGTAGCCCCAGCTCTCGCTGTGGCTGTTGAAATCTCCTAGCACTAATCGAATGGGTTGCGAGTCAAAATTTAAAGGTCTATGGAACTGAAACTCTTCATTCGGTGGCTTGTATAAGGACGTAATAGTGCAATTGCTGACTTCTGCAGTAATAATTTCGATGTTATTGGTGTGGGTCTTGTGTACAGATTACGCATTACCTACTTTTGGTTAAAACACCACTTCTGCACATCTCCCTTGGCCAATCTCTCTGTAAACCAGCACCTATTGAAAATTACACTACAGTCTACTATACATCGAAGTTTTATTTGAGTCGTCGAGTTCCACCACCATCGGCACCGGCGGCTACATATGGTAATAACACAATACGAAGTGTATTAAAACATACAGAAATAGGTATTAAAGTCGTGTGAAGTGGCTTGTTTAAACGTGATGTGAGTGAACTTTCTAGAAAGGACAGAGGGCCAACTGCGTACCGAAATCGAAATATCTTCCTCTCTGTCGCACGTGCGTATTCGAGCGACAAAAAAAGAGATACTACATTTTCGTTTCCTGCTGGTTCATTGCCATTTATGTTCGTTTCGTCGGATCCGAATAACATTTCAATGCGGTTTTAACATACTTAAAAAAAAGGCAGTTCTTAGTTTGACCCGTATGTTTGTATGTAGGTATGTTTGTCCGCGATTATCTCGCGTTTGGCTGAACCGATTTTGATGCGGTTTTCAGAAATTCATTTGTTGCATTCGGGAAAATGCTTTATTCAATTTGAAGTTACCATAGATAGGTTATCTTAGCCGTCCAGGGTATGCGTAGTAGTCGTCGCCAACACCACAGCTCAAAAGCATCGATCAAAGCGCAATCGCGCCATTTCACGTTAGGAATCGTCGAAATACAAACGCGACTACGCGATTATCGCGCGAACTCGCGATTTTTACTAATAATATTGTAAGTAAAAGTTGCGCGATCGCGCGATCATCGCGTAGTCGCGTTTGTATTAGGACGATCCCTTACAAGTCTCAACACCGTCCACAAAAATGGAAATAACCATGGATTCTTCACCAGTTGGGCTACGAGAAAGATGACATTTGGCTGTGTCCTACCTCTCTCTCGTCTCATATATGCCTACTTTTACCTACTCAAAGTAGTTACCTACCAAGATTTAGTCGCGCGCCTCGATCAAACACTTTCGCCAGCATTAGTTCCGCCAGATTTTCTCCATTTCCACGACCTTTCGCGCGTGACAGCCGCAGACACTGCGGATTATTAACTTATGATTTTATTACTCAATTGACATTGTCAATTACTACGCTTTCTAGTGGTTGGGTTTTATTGCTATTTATGTTATGTAAAGTTTTATTGTCGTGTAACTTAGAGTACTACGACTAGCCATTTAATGTTAAGCTTTTTCTTCGTAAATAGGTACCTATTTACCTTATGCGAACATAATAGGTAATTCACACGTACCTACTTAAATGAGTAAGTACTAAGTACCTAGAAAATAACATTAAGGAACTTTTTATTTGTTACCAAAAGTTACTCTTACATTTTTGTGTACTTATGCCTATAAGTTTCTATGTTAAGCTTCTTAACACGAATTAATTGCTTTATTTTCAAAATGGCAATTTTTAACTTATCAAGTAATATTTAATTCCCATTTGGTAAGTGAACAGCATGGATAAGCACCTACTATATAATATTGTAAAAAAAAATACAAATGACTATATGAAGTCACAAAGGATTCAGCTGCCGGGTCCTTGTACAGTCACTTAATATTCAACTGTCCGTATGGAGATTGGCGATGCGATGTAGTAACGAACAGGAAAATACAACTACGTATCAGCGATTTCTCTTCTCAATAATGTTAAATTATGTCAACATGTGGATTTTTGTATTTTCATGTAAATAAATGTAGTGATTATTAATTTCGTGAAACTGATAATCATTAAGTTGCAAGAACTTGCAAGAATTAGGCATGAGTAGGGCAAAGGCTCGTATACCATATTGGTGAACAGATGAACAATGGTGAATAGTTACTCTCTATCATAATGTTACCTTACCATCAACCTGATTTGGTAATTGAAGCCGGAAGGTAGGCAACGGAACTCCGTAATAAAACATTGTAGGTTAGCCGTGTTTGAGCTCATTGGAATCGTTATGAGATGCACTCTGGTAATGATTCACTAAAACTTGTAAAATAAATAATAAATGAATAAAAATAAAACCAACCTCAAAAAATAAAACTGAAAAGTTATAAATAGTAATTGCCTAACCTAACTTCTAATAGCTCAATATGAGACTTTATACGCTTTTTATTGAAAAATGTAGACGTAATGTAATTTATGTCACACCTGGCCATAAAGTGGCCATTATCGCACGCTCCGCGCGCGAAAAAACCCACTTCCTGGCCAGGGGGTGACATAAAATTTTGTACTTAACACGGGCGGTAATAAAGAAAGCCTCAGATCGCATATTTATCACCCTTGCCTTCGGCTCGGGCGTCAAATACCTGCGATCTGAGACATTCTTTGTTTTACCGCCCTTGTTAAGTAATGTACTATTTTGTAGTCGGTGAAATTGAAGAAATGGCTCTGTCGGTTTTTTTTTTCGCGTAATCAGCACGGTATCTGGTGGCTGCCCTCACTGACCCAAAAAGAAAATCCATGTATGTATAGCATAGGTTAGTCCACGGAACAATGATGTTAGTAAATGAACCCACACAATAATTATTCACTCAAACATTTGTAAAGTATTTAGTAAATACAATCGAGTGTTTTGTAAATTAACGCTGGTTTTAATTAATTATAGAGGCTCAGGCAACGCGTTAATCATCATTCTGGCAACGTGAGTCATGAAGAAATTCATACTTAAGGGAGTTACAACAAATCATTGCCAATCAATCACCGTGTATGAAGGCGGTGGTCCCGAGTACGAATCTCGCTAAGGGCATTTACCTATTATTTGTGTGATGAGCATTAAATATTTGTTATGTAGTCTTTGATGTTTTGAGTTTTCTAAATATTCAAGCAAGGCGCTACACTGAGAAATTTGGAGACTTTGAAACGCTGTCCTACCCAGACTAGCAAACAGTAGGGGCTGATTTTCAGATATATGATTATTAACTAAATGATTGTGGTACTGACAATAGCGAAACACGATTGCTTAAATTTTTCTCGATAGAAAATAAATCCAAACTCGAGTCTATATTTTCCTTTTTTTCCTCAGCCTACTGAAACAACGCATTATTATAAAAGACACGATTAAGTTAATATGATGGTAGTTTACCTCATCTAGGTACTGACAAGAGGAAATTTAATAAACCTGCACACAGTCAGATATTTAACGAGATTTGTCTAAAAAGCCATTCTCGGAGAGGGTTGCATCCCGTTTTGTCGTGAGCGAAAAACAAAGGGTGTCTCTTTCAATCGATATATCGCCTTAAGCATTATATTTATTTATCTATTTAAATAAGTACGACTATCTTCGTCTCCTACCCAGAGTACAAGCTTAGTCTAATTTAGAAATCGGTTGATTTTTGTATGATTTTCCCCCATTGTTTCAATTTAATTTCTTCTCCATACCTCAATAGCGCGTTTCAAAATTGAGCCTACATTTCAAATTTACACTAGGTAGTTTTTACAGCTATTGCTCATGTTGAATATGTATCGAAACCAAAATTGTCGATGCCAAATACTTGCTTACGCCATAAGTGCATGCGTGCATGAATCCTGCGGATCGGCGTCGTCGTGATTCGATCTTAATGCCCTTAGAATACGAGTGATTCCACCGTTTTGCCATCTGTCAAGTTAATTCGCCGTTCACTTTAATGAATTTTCCATGGAACTGCGTGTGTGGAGTCACGAGCGAATAATTGAATGGTGATGGTTTAGGCAATGTTAGCTAAATAAGTATGTTAAAGACGGATTCCTAGTCCTACTTAGGTTCGGTACGGTAGTATTAGGATCTAAGCTGCAAAGCCTAGCGTGCGGTAATTGCCACTTTATGGCAAGGTGTGACATAATAGTAGATTATACACCAAGGGGATAAAACACTGTTTTATGTCACGGGTGCGATATTGAATCCCGAACGTAACGAAGGACTCCAAATTTTACTCCCGAGCGGAGCGAGGGAGTAATGACTTAATTCCTGAGCGAAGCGAGGGAATTAAGACTGAGTCCTGAGTGTAGTGAGGGATTTAAGCGCTCCCAAGGCAAAAACAGCTTTATCCCCGAGGAGTATACTCTACTTTTCTCACCTCTTGCGAGGCAATAAAAAAACCAAGGCTACTAAAAACAGAATTAAAAATTTTAGTATCTATTTTAATAGAATCTGTTTTACTCCGTATAATTAAGCGTCTTGTAACTCACGCGGATTTTGTTTTTGGTATTTAATACCTAGTACATCGACGACTGCTTGCATTCATTTGTGTGGTGAGCACAAGTATTTTGTTCCTGAATCTTATATGTTTTCTATGTATTTTAATTATATATTTATCTTTATACGTATATGTATATCGTCGACTAGTACCCATAATACAAGCTTTGATTAGTTTGGGACTAGGTAGTTAAAGTTGGGAGCTCATGAGGACGTTTCAAGGTAAAACTCAGGTTACTTGGACTTAACTTTAATGATTAAAATATAAGATGAGTGAACAGCTTGAAGCTTAAACTGTAACTAACTTATTCTATGTAAGAACTATCTCATACACAGCGGTGGGCTTGATTCCCGGTACTCGCTACCTGTGCGCGGGCGCTCTGGGCATAACATCCTTACCGCAATGTCAGCGGTTATGCATTCACTGTAACTGGCCGGGAGGCCCGGGAGTCAACATACATAACTCTTCCCTCCGCAAGTTCAAAATCCTCAGTCGGACGATTTTGCGACTGATGATTTTGAAAACATAAAAGTTTCTTATATTTAGCAAAAATGGTTATACATGTGCCTAAAACTAGGATTATATATAGCCCCAATGTCCAGACACTGATACCTTTCACTTTCACTATGCTTTCATTACTACTTTCCACTATTTCACTATCACTTTTCTGTAACGCATATTGTATGAACTGCAAATCCGCCAGGTTAACTCCGTTCAAATTCAGAGGCTTCCTCTCTGGTAGCGGTGTCGGCATATCGATCTCTGGTAGGTTTATAATTGGTAATTTTGTTACTGGTACATCCTTCCCTTTTATTAAATGTTGGCTCAAAAAGATGTCTGTGATCCTTACTTCACAATTGTCTTCCAAGGTAAGTATGTAAGTGCCTCGGATCATGTGCTGAGTGACTCCTGTTTCGCAGAACCTCTTCAGTGTGAGGGGCTCTTTTGTAAAAATTAGCCATTGATTTAGTTGCAGGGTTTCTATTTTTAGCCCTTGTATGTTAGCAACCACAGGATGGCAAGAGCTGGTATTTGTGTTAAATTTCATCAAATCTGCTACGCAGCGGTCAGGGGTTAACGGGAGTATTTCATTTTCTTGGCAGAGGAAATAGCCTTCTTCAATCTCCATACACGGTGTAGCAACCGGCTCGGTTTTCGACCCTTTTACGAGGATATAAGGATGTACAGGTATGATAACGGCAGGGACCGGAACCGGTAAGCCTAATCAGGGTTTTCGATAGGCTTATTTTAACGGTGGTTTTAAAAACCCTATCGATATTGGTAACCATGTAAAACGGTAACCCTATCGATAGGGTACCGTATCAATCGGGTTAACCCAACAAACCGCTAACCAAAATCAAAACCCTATCAATACGGTAACCGTATCAATAGGGTTTTTAACCAGTTTTTAACAAATGTAATCTTTACGCACCTTTCAATTAGACTCATTTTTAGATAACCGTGGCTCGCACGGACGATGTGCTCGCCGGCTCGCCGTGGGGCCCGCTCTCAGTACAAGCAAACTGGTTTGATCTACCGAAACGCTCCTTATTTTTAATGCAAACAACTTTGTACTTTGAGTCCTTAGGCTTGAATCGTATTTACTTTATCGTGCGTGCAAGTGTAGATTTGTAGCTCACGCTCGGGCGATTGTTTGTTTATTTCACATTTTAACTTTTGCGCCTATATTTTTATCTAACTTTCTGTGCAATGTCGGTTTAGGCTTAGGTTAAGAAGGTCGGTTTGTCGAACATTAAATATCCAATAAAAAAATGCTACTTTATCAAGATCACAATTGTCGCATTTTGACGGTTCATTCGAACGCTAATGTATTTATTTTAATATTTTGAAACAATCAGTCGTTTTCATAGTACTGATCATAATCTATAATTAAATTTTATTTTGAAATAAACACCAGCCTCCTTGACTGGCAATATGTGAACCTTATTGTAACGAGATAAGGTCTACAAACGAATCAACAGTGTAACGTGTTACCTTCTTTTGTTAGTATACTACCTACCTAAACAATAGGCAAAGGTCGCCGGTCGTCGCAAGTGCTGACCACCTGTGGATGTACCCAACAAATCTTTTATATTTAAGATTAGCAATTAAGGTGAAAAATGTAATTATTGGATATAATATGAAATAAACAGTATAATTTTTTTTTTTTTTAGTTGTATAAAAAAACTTCATTGACTTTAAGTCGAATAAATTTGTAGGCCAACTGGGGTCGCAACATCAGTATGGGATTTCTAGGAATTTGTTGATAAACACTCGATAAAATCAGTCGCTACATCCAAAATCGGAGTTTCTACCGGAGTCGCTATAGCCAGTGGGAATTTCATATAAAGTATGTTCTAAGTACAAGGGACTTAGGTGTAGAGTTGCTACAACCGAAATGTCGTTACAACCAAGGTCGCTAAAAATGAAATCCACTGTAATTGATTGTCCTCCATGACCTGAGGTAAAAGCAAGTGCGCACGACCATAGAGTTGTTAAATCGCCCAATTCCGGGATTGTAAAAATGTTTTTAATAAATCCGGGATTTTAGTAGTAGGTTAATACACGTATTGCAGTCAGTATATTAATTCCGCATTTTTATGTGTGGGATTTCATTACATTAAGTATTGGGCTGTTAACTACCAAGTTGTTAAAACGTTTATCTATTTAAACCAGCACGGCAAGATACAGACGAGCCGAAAGCTGATAGGACTTGCTGTTTTCCATTGTCTTAGGATTAACGAGATTGCGGCGACAGTTTCAATGGCAAAAATAACCTTTCTTACACTATAAAGACATTTATGCCGATGTTGTTATCTTTTCACAACATTAATACAATAGGTACACAAGTGCCTAAATGTCGTGGTATTTGTCTTTTTTTTTCCAGGTAAACCTACACACGCACACAATAAAAACAAATAATTACGTTTAGTTCGTTAGTTACTTTACGTAAATCTGCAGGTTCAGTAGCAGTGCACTGCTTGCAGTCTGAAGTGCATTCTCGTAACGTAACCATCTAGTTGAGTACGCGTGACCATAGAAGTGGACTTTGTTATTATTATTGTTTCTGTTATTTTTGTTATTATAGATATAGGTATTTGAATATAGGCGTTTATTTATGGACACTGATTAGTGATTTTGATTGGATTGTGAAGTTAAGTGGGTGTTATAAGAAAGGTGAGTGTGTTACTTTGCATTATTTTTTATACTAATTATAAGTAGAGTTCAAATTTTTGAAAGATAGGAAAGGTTGTCATACAGTTCATAATATACGTAATTGTCGTGTAACAAAAGTATCAATACAATTATAAACAATTAAAATATACATATTTATGCATATGATTGTTCCAAAAATTTGAACTTTACCCAAGTAAGACCAAATCTTTAAGGTAATAATGAAATTGTATTAGTACCCGTTGATTTTATGCCGTTGACGCAGGAATAACGTATTGTCACATACAGGGAGCTATTTTATAATACTACCTACATGTAAATTAACTAATCTACTAGCGCATATTAAAATAAATAAATACTTGATACGTAAAACATAAATCAAACAATTTTTTTTGTATTTTATTTCTATACTTTATTTCATTTTATTAAAAATATTGTTACCCTATCAAGTAATCCACCAAATTGTTCATTTGCTAGAAGACAGTAAATATATATTAATACAGTATTTAGTTTAAAAGTGTATTCAGCCCGGATATGGGCATGAAAATATTATATAAAAATACAATAAAAATGGACATTATTTTACGATAATCAGAACTTTAAATATCCTGTTTATTTAATAAATGAAAAATAAAATATAAATAACATTATAAACTTTAAATATTAAATATAGTCGGGTTTTTTTTTTAATAAATACGTAAAATAAATTCATGATTAAAAAATCATCACTTAAACAAATATGCAGCGTAGCGTATTCAAGATTTGTACAAAATGTCTTGCATGTCAGGAATTCAAAAACATGTCTTTTGAATGTTGAAATGTTCGATTCTTTAAAAAATAATGTTCGATTAAAAAGTACACAACGACGGTAAAGAAAACTATTATCTAAATTCTAAATAATAACAAAGCTCAAGATTTCTTGATTTCTCTCGCTAAAACTTGTATTTTCATTCACCCATTCATCGCTACGTCCTAATTCGAGCAGTATGTACGGCGCGCTGTCATATATTTGAACTAGCTGTCTCGGAGTCACGACATCGTGTCGTTACTCATTGGCTTACCGGCGCGCAGTATTGTGCGGATGGCGTAATGCATAATTTCTATTTAACCATTTATGTAATTGTTTGAATATAATAAATGTTGTTATTATTGTATATAATTAACACGCTAACTGTACAAAAGCGCGGCCTTCTCTGCAATCTCAAAAACAAAAGATATTCCAGGTAAAAGCCAAGCCCAAAACTAATAATCAGTTTTTTTATTTCATCGCCACATACAATTATTATCTTTATCTGCACGAGCAACACTAATCCTACGGCCTAGGTATCTACAAAAGGGCCGCCTTGGTAGGTAATGACTCTAACGTAAACAAAAGGCAAAACAATAAACAATCGGCAACTCAAAGTTAGCGAACAGTTGCAGGTGTGCCATATCTGTCATCGCCGTCGAGTATATGATACATGAATGGAAAGCACGTGCAATATTTAATGAAACGAAAACAGATAGCTCCCACCCCATGCTGTAATTAAGTATTTAAGTCTATGTAGAACAAATATCATGTTCAGTACGTCTCGCATATCTCGCGACGCACCATTAGTATTTTTAAGTCATAAATAATTACTTAGTACCCATAACATGGCTTTATTTGATCTGGAAGAATTTAGGAGCTGGAAGAGGGAGTACGAGGCTGAAGCACAACGAGAAAGTAAGTTAATTTATATGTATAAAGTAGTTATTTATAATATAATTTTCAGTAACATGAAAATATATCATATCATTACAGGAGAACACCGGCGATTAGCCGAAGAAAATAAAGCGACATCGTTGATGAAGGCAAAGGAGATAAACAACAGGAAGTGTAAGCATTCTAGGATTAATTTGTTACCTTTTACCTACGACATTATAAGAAATAAGGAATTAATTCAGTAAGACTAATGGAATTTGTGTTTTCAGATAATCAGTTCGACAAGAGAGAGTTATGGTCCAAAAAAATCAAGGAGCTATTGCAAAACGTTCCCGATGAGAAAGTGGAGCAGGTTTTCGACGAAGTAAAAGCTTTGATCGAGCAACCCGACCCAAAGCAGCAAATCGAAAAGATTTCGGCTTCATTTTGAATGTTTCTCTTTTTTTATAGTCGTATTTTTTATGTTTTCAATATTTAAATAAGTAATTGATATCTATTGTTTTTAATATTTAGTAGATTTTTGTTATGTAGCTAATGTTGATTTTTATATTGCTGATTTAATAACTTGTTTATTAAAACAAATACTCTATTTGATACTATTTTTTATTTTTAATCACCTATCTTTGAGGTGCCAATTTAGGTAACTTCTCACAGTACTAACCTATGTCATTGTATAGTACAATAAACAATTGTCAACTAATATTAATTACCTTTCGTCGCCGATCGCGTCGTCGGCAGGGTCGATGGTTAGATACAGAATAGAATAACACCATTCGCATTCATTACTCACAAAGGAGCAAAAAAATATGTAACTGTTCGTCGATTTAAACATAAATAAAGTGTGTGCGTACGGGTTAAGGTCTATTTTAGACTATACTACGACGGTGGCAAATAAGCATACGGTCCACCTGGGGGTAAGCGGACGCCGCAGCCTATAGCATATGGACCAAGTTTAAAGTTTAGTCACTATTAGCAGTGATAAAAATACATCATTCGCCGCAAGCTGTATCATAACATTCACAACACGCTGTCGTGTTGCTTAAAAGCTATACATAAATAATGCACTTTTTTACGTACTGTGAAAGTATGCAATGAATAAAATAGCTAAAGCTAGATATGTTAGACATAAAAAAAAAACCAGAATGCTTATTGAACGCCACTAATATTATCTAAATAAGTATCAGTTTTTATCAACATAGCCTTTAAATATGCAAAATTAAGAATACAGTTAAAAAACATACTAATCAAAAAGTGTTAACGACACAATGTCGTGGCTAGCGCGCGAACACGGTTCCGAAATCACGACAACGTAGTAAATCGGTTAAAATAAACGATATATACCTCCACATCATACTTATCATTCCCGCGGGTTCGAAACTTACTTTTAATTTGTAACCTTCATAATCCCGCAATTGGGCGGTTTAACAACTCTATATTGTATGAGCACGCGCAGTCGCCTCAAAGATAACCGTGCCGAACCGTGCTTTTGTTCTAATATTCTCTTATCTTTTTCTCAAATGAAATAAACTAAAGTATGTACCTATTTATCCTACTAATATTACAAATGCAGGATGTTTGTGACTCAATCACGCAAAAACGGCTGAACCGATTATGATGAAACTTAGTATACACCGAGATTATAGCCTGGATTAACATATAGGATACTTTTTATCGCTGAAATCATCCCTCAAATACAAGGTCGCGCGGACGAAGTCGCGGGCAAAAGCTAGTTTATTATGAATCTGTGTAATGTGACAGACTTACGTGTGACCTCCAATAAAAAAAAATTCAACACACCATTGCAATTAATTGAAATGGAAAATAATCGTAAGTAGGTTGTATTTTTTACACTCGGGGACTTATGTCTTTGCAACTGCAAGCGTAATGTACTTGTAGAAATAATAAAAAAAGTTAGAACAAGTCCCAGAAGAGAAATTTCTTAATTGTCTTATAGAAAAGCAAATGTAATTAAAAAATGTTATTAACATCATATGTATATGATTTGTCAAGCCTTTTTGTAATACCTAATATAATTTAATATGTATTATAAAGATTTCACTTAGTGAACTAATTGTCATATATGTTTACATACGATGCATAATTAAAATAACATAAACATTATTGAATATTAATTGTTAATTAATTCATAAATTATTTAGCCACACACAATACCAGCCGCAAATTCATGTATATTTAAGTAACATAATTGTATATTTTGTATAATGCATATTAATAATTCTTTCATTTATTACAATACAATACTCTTTATTGCACACCTCAGTTTTAATTATTATAAAGGACACAGGACACAGAATTATTATTTAACGGATCAGTCTAAAATTCATTTTAACCCAAAGCATCAGCATCTGGCGATAGGGTTTCATTGGGTTAACCAAAACCCTATGAAAACCCTATCCAAAAACCCTATCCGATAGGGTTTTAAGCTTAACCCTATTGAGGGTTATGGTTACCGCATCGATAGGGTTAACCCTATCATACGGTAACCTCATGATAGGGTTAACCCTATCATACGGTTAGCAAAATGATTGGGTTACCGAATGGATAGGCTTAAGCCTGAAGAGGGGTTTTCCGGTCCCTGGATAACGGTTATTTGGTTATGGATATTTACGGTTGGTAAGGGTAAGATTTTATAGTAGGAATAAGTTTCCTTTCGAATAACTGGAATGTCTAGCAAAAATGTTATTGTACTTCCTTTAGTGTAAGCTTTTAATTCTATACATTGTTCAAGTTTTAATAAGTTCTCTAAGTTAACAGGGTACACTAAAATGTTCTTTGATTCAATAGTTCTTAGCATAGTTAACAATTCATCGCTATCCACAATGGTTTGGTGTAGGGTTCTTAACTTACTAAATGTTATGGCTGTTTCTATTTCATCCAGGCGGACATACAGCGTCATAAAATTATGCAAAAACAAATTAAATGTAAGAATGATTTTGTTGACGGTCTGATTACTTGCAGTTTGGTTAAACATTTTTCTTAATTCCCATATTTCCTTGTCCAGCTGAATGAAGTTAGATCGAGAGGAATTGGTGGCATTTATGAATGAATCCGCCATTTTTCTAACCAAGGTGAACCTTTTGTTAGTTGCATCCTGGCTCGACTTTAATTCGTTTATCAATCTATCATACCTAAGGGCGTCTTGGTGATCTAGATTACCAGTTATAGCCTTAACTAAAGAGCCAAGGGGGTTTAGAATTCCACGTTTAACTCTACGCGATGGGAGTATTTGGACAAAATTTTTTTTTTTTTTTTTTTTGTATTGTTATAGTCTTCACAAAGCAAATTTAAATCTAAAACCTTAACTATAGCCCATTTGTCGTATCTGATCGGAAGAATACCTCTGTCATTTTCCATTTGTTGAAGGAGGACCTGGCCCTGTGCCCCCTGGATCAGTACGTGGGTGGCAACCCTGCGGAAGACGTTTGATATCCTTAATTGGAGTTTTAGTTTTTCTGCCGCGAATTTCTATGGGTACAATGTTTCTAGCGACTTCGCCCTTAACTTTTGCTTTTTGGTAGCGAGGTACATTTCTACGTCTTACATTGACTCCTTTTACGAATACTGTATCTCCTTTTGTAACATCAAATTCGGCTTCGCCGCCCCGTTTTTTTCTAACTCTATCTTTTTGTTTCAAGAGGTATTGCGTTTTTTGATTTCTGTTCCAATCATATGTCAGTCTCTGATTAGGTTTTGTGTCGATGGCATTGTGAAGAATTGGTATGCTAATGGTGTCTACAAACTTTGCGGAGTGCACAGCATCTGTACTGGGTTTACTATGTTTCTCTAAAGCCGTTAAAGTGCTTGACGTAAATGAATGTTCTGCTTCCGTAACGGGATTATTCCATTCGTTTGGGTCGATGTTTACACTCATTGAACTTTGGTCAACAATGTCATCATTTTCTAAAGCCGCTAAGGTACTTGACGTATGTGAATGTGCTGTTTCCGTATCAGGTTTATTCCATTCGTTTGGATCGATGTTTACACTCATTGAACTTTGGTCAACAATGTCGTCATTCTCTAGTACAGATGGCATTCTTTCGCAAGGAGGTTTGTATATAATTGGTATGCTTGTATTCCGTGTGTGTAACATAAGATCTTTCATGTTCACTGTAGCGTCTAATTGTTGGAGTAAGTCAGAACCAATCAGTCCGTCATAACCTTGGGCGACATCATATACATAAAATTTGTGATATTCCGTACTTTTAAAGGTTTCTAGAAGTGGTATATATATAATTTCGTTATGCATGCTTCTTGCGTGGGTGCTGATCACCTCAAAGGGCTCTGTGTATTTAAATTCCGAAAAATAGCGATTGGCCAGTGTAGTATTTATGAAAGATCGGGTGCTTCCCGTGTCGACCATAAAGCGTGCACCGATTTCCGGTAACTCTATACACGGTAATTCCGAAATTTTGTCGCAATTTAATTTGATCACTAAGGCTTTGGGTTTTTCGAGGCCGTTAACTGTTTTTTCAGTTTCGATTACGTTTTGTTCATCATTCGCGTTTTCTTCAGGTATTTCTTCGATTTGAGTCGGTTCAACAGGCTCTTGTTCATAGTAATATTCGTTGTCTAAATACTGCGGGGTGTCACTGTAAAACAGGTTATCATTTTCGCATGGCACGACCAAGTTGTTCTGTCTAACTGTGCGCATGGTGACGTCAGAATTGTCAAGGGCTCTTAGGTTTGGCTGAACCCGTGGACCACCAAACCGAAAGCCTGGAGATGCTGTTTGTTGGTTGAAACCGTGATTGGGCAAAGGCCTGTAGCCTTGTTGAGCAGGAGTGCCAAATCTAAATCCATTATATTGTTGGGGTGCACCATACCCAAATACTTGATTAGAAGTAGGCCTAAAACCTAGCTGTGGCTGATTTGGGATACCAAATCTGAAACCCCGATTCGGCGTTGAATTGGGTTGGAAACCATTTGGTCTCGGTGTCGAATTTTGAGGAATGCCAAATCTAAAATTGTTTTGTTGAGGAACGCTAAAATAACGATTTTGTGGTGGTTGTTGGAAGGTCAGACGTGGCTGTGAGTTTTGCTGCTGTTGCACTGGACGCGTGCCGTTTTTAGAATTGTACTGGAGTTGAAAATTCACTTCCTCAGTTACCACACTTAACGCACTCTCCAAAGTGGAGCAACCCTTCAGACGCACTATCCTAAGCATGTGCTCGGGAAGGTTATACAAAAACGAGTTTAATGCGGTATTATTATATATTGTCGTCTTAGCATTTCGTAATTGTTCGTCGTCAGTTTCATTGACCTTAGCAAATAAAGTACTTCTTACGTGCTGAATTCTATTGCAAAAATCGGTGTAAGATTCTCCTTGTTTAATTTTTAAATTTTCTAATTCAATAGCAATACATTGCTCTGAACGAGGATCACCGAAATGTTGGCGTAATACACTTTTTAATTGATCCCATGACACCAAATCTCCTCGTTCACTCAGGAGGGTCGCAGCCCTACCAATAAGTCTGCTCGTTACAGCATGAAATACATATTCATCTTGAATAACATTTTCATCTACACCTCTAAATCTCTGAATTACATATTCAGCTTTACGGATGAATAAATCTAATTGTTTATTGTCACCCTCAAATCTAGGGATGATATCAATCATCTCTTTGGGAATTACTTGTAGTTGTACTTGAGCCATTTTATTTTAATAAAATTTATGATCAATGTGAAATCACGAATTTCTATTTACTGGCTCAAAAAAAAAAACACAAATTTATTTATTATATTTTTTTTTTTTTTTTTTTTGAAAAATTAGCACAAAACACTTTTAGCACTTATTCCTATATCAGTTTCTTATAATTTACGCCACTCTATCGATGGAGAGCAGAGCACGATAACTTAAACACTATTTGCTAGAGTTTCCAGTGAAGTTTATCCGAAAATCTACTATTAACAACTACTACTAAACCTACTAGTAACACGAGTTTTCACCAGCTTTCAGGAAAAATCAGGAATAAGCAAGGAATGCAAAAAGGTCTACTCACAAACCGCCGATTGCCATGACTTCCGCCGCTGATGACACCTTTTATCACGTACCTCACGTTGTAATTCAATTAATGTCCACAATTTAACTTATTTATTTGGTTCGAAGATATTCGAGTTACGCGTGAGAACCAATAGTAGTGTCCTTTATCACGCGACGCGACTATACGCACTATTTTCACGAATATCCTTCAAGGCTGCGCCAGTTAAAGTTGGGAGCTCATGAGGACGTTTCAAGGTAAAACTCAGGTTACTTGGACTTAACTTTAATGATTAAAATATAAGATGAGTGAACAGCTTGAAGCTTAAACTGTAACTAACTTATTCTATGTAAGAACTATCTCATACACAGCGGTGGGCTTGATTCCCGATACTCGCTACCTGTGCGCGGGCGCTCTGGGCATAACATCCTTACCGCAATGTCAGCGGTTATGCATTCACTGTAACTGGCCGGGAGGCCCGGGAGTCAACATACATAACTAGGTAGATTTGTGTAAGACTGTCCACAAATATGTAAGTATATATTTATTTACATTGCTGCAACTACTGCGAAGGGAGGAAGGCCAGCCCTAGCTACGTCCGAGGCACGGATATTACATAGTGATTTTATTTAAAAATGTAATAAAATATGAGAATAATGTATAAGAAAACTCCAAAATGTAATTCTATAAATGTTCAGTACTAAAACCACGCGCTTGACGCGCTACAGGCGGCGGCCGACGACGCAGTCTTTTGTTTCGAACACGACGTTCCAAACAAAACACGGAGCTGGTGTGCCGCCTCCTCGCCGCTTAGTGGACTTCACGACATTAGACTTTAATGACAGAACTATAAGAACTATGAAAAGTGAAATCACATTATTACCCGGCGGGTTATAATGAGATTCAGTACGATATTACTACCCGGCCTAAGCCAAGGGTTATAATGATTTGCTTTCGGTAAGGTTTGCATGATATATAATTGGGCATTGACGAGCAGGTGGTGTGAAAAAATAAAAAGAATCGTTATGTCTTAACGCACGTTCGTAAATTTACGTAATTAACCTGCTGGAAAAACTTAGGTACACGGATAATCACGAGTTTATTTTAAGTGCGCTACATAAACATGCTTCTGATTATGATCAAGGTGTTGATTTTGATTGGAAAGAGGCCAAGATTGAGATAAACAGGACGTTATACTCACACAAGATATAATAAATACTGTGTCAAGGGTTTCTGATAAGACTTTGGTATAGGAGATTTCTACGTATGTAGAGACATACCTTTATGGCCAGGTGGCCAGGCATGTCATATTATAATAATATTTTTTATGTCACACCTAGCCATAAAGTAGCCATTATCGCACGCTCCGCGCGCGAAAAAACCCACTTCCTGGCCAGAGGGTGACATAAAATGTTGTACTTACCACGGGCGATAAGAAAGAAAGCCTCAGATCGCATATTTATCGCCCTTGCCTTCGGCTCGGGCGTAAAATACCTGCGATCTAAGACATTCTTTGTTTTATCGCCCTTGGTAAGTAATGTACTATTTGTTACCTATAGGTCGGACACAACTCGAAAGGCTAAATTCTGTCAAACGGACGCAAGCAAATCTAGACTTAGAGCTCTGGCTGTAAGGTAGATTTTTGGCTGCGTTAATTTGACAGCACTTACAGTTTTGTACGAACATATGTGCTCTTTGTTGTTTAATAACAAAATTGTAGACAGAAATATTGTAGACAATAATCACGGCCAATAAATGAAAGTCAGTAGACATTCAATTGGAAAAAAACTTTAAAATTAATGTTACACTTTTTATGAGACCAATTAATTAAGTTCAAGGCACGGCAGTCGATATTTATTACGATAACAAGAAACCTAACCTTGACCGACGCAGTGAGGGGCCGGTTGTATTGTGAACTCTATTGAAGCGTGTTTTTATGTGATTCGATTTAATTTGACCAAATTGGAAGCGACAATAGTCGAACAAGCGAGAGCGAAACATATCCTACCTCCGTGTTTTTTTACCTATACGATATGTTGACATGTAATTATTTTTATGTCACACCTGGCCATAAAGCGGCAATTACCGCACGCTCCGCGCGCGGGAAATCCCACTTCCTGGCCAGGGGGTGACATAAAATTTTGTACTTAACACGGGCGGTAATAAAGAAAGCCTCATATCGCATCTTTATCGCCCTTGCCTTCGGCTCGGGCGTCAAATACCTGCGATCTTAGACATTCTTTGTTTTACCGCCCTTGTTAAGTAATGTACTATTAATTAACTATGACTAAATGAATATGAATATATATCTCTTCAGCTTTTCCAAAAATGTTTTCGTATGTCTGTCTGTTTTCCTCACGTTCTCCTCAACAGGTCGCATTTCTTAACCGATCCTCGTGAAATTTTGTGAGCAGGTTTTGTTTTTTTTCGTTTAAGATTTTGAGTATTTTTCACCTTACAAGGTGCTAGTTACTGGTGTCCCCTTCTTTTACAGAAAAATGTTTCGTAGAATGAATTGTTTCGCAGAATTTTCGTTTCACAGAAACTTTTTTTTTTCAGAAAACAGTAGCTTTTTAGGTACAGTTAAAATGCAATTTTGTAGAACCCAATTAGATCTACCAGAAAAGTAGGTTAGGTTAGGTTAGAACTGCGACCCTTTTGTAAAAAAAAATGTTTTCTATGAACTGAAAATTCTGCGAAACAATACGTCTATGAAACCTCAGTCTGCGAAACAAAGTACTTAAAAGTACAAAGTAGCGAAGCAGTTTGCGTAGTTACTGCTTAATACAAGAATAATAAAAAAAAAATGTTTATACAAATTCGGTCAATAAAAGGAATACTCACGCATGTAAATATCGACTGGATCCCTGAGGGTCCGGACGCTGCAGGCTTCGTCGGTCGCGTTGAGACGGTACACGCCAAACTGGCCCAGCTCGGGTCGCGCCTGGCACACTAGACCACTGCAACCACAAACATTTTGCTATTATTCTGACGAAGCATATAGCCTGAGCGCTCCCGTACTTTGGAAGGCACGTTAAGTCGTTGATCCTGGCTACTGTCTATGATAACGGGATTAGAGGATTGGAGGAGAAGAGCTGAAGACCGAGCTCAGAGACGTGCCATGGGAGATGCTTATGTCTTTTTTTTTGTATTCTACGTCGGTGGCAAACAAGCATACGGTTCACCTGATGGTAAGCGGACACCGCAGCCTATAGACGCTCGCAACTCCAAAGGAGTCACGTGCGCATTGCCGACCCTTTATAAAATTTCAGGATGCACTGTGTTGACAGCAGGAGGGACCAATTTAGCTCCCTCACTCTCAACACAGTACAACCTCGGGAGCTTTGGCAACCTTGCTCACCTCCAGGAACACAACACTACATACCTGAGTATATAATGTTATTATGGCTGTGGTCTTCTGCAAGGCGGAGGTACTTCCCCAGTTGGGCTGCTCCAAATTCGAGCAAGATGACATTTTGCTGTGCCTTACCTCTCTCTGTGTCTAGCAGTGGGCTGATACAGGCTGATGATGATGATAACGAGCTGGGGTTCGCACCCGCTACTCCAGATAGAAAATCGCGTGCCTTACCGTTTTTCTACAGTGGTCACACCAATATAATAGTAGCAAAGTTAAATAGTAGCGTAGTAGTGAATTTGCGCGTACGTGCGTTGGTTGGTAATCGTGACCAACTCGTGAGTTTGCGTTTAAAATAAACAGTTATGTTATGAATCACTCGTTCCATACAAATGTATGACGTAGCGGTAAATATAGTACATACCACCCACTTGATTCGACCAGCTTAAGATACATTGTTAAGTTAAGGATAACATAGGTATGCGTCACCGTGCTAAGACCGAAACATCTGCATAAAATATATATCCTGAATAAAAGAAAATGATATTAAACAAGAGTTCATTGGATTGCAAATTTTGGTATGGGAGTTGGTATTTTCAGGGAACAACTTTTGCTTCATCTATGACTATGACTGGCTCGGAAAATCATGGCTGAGGTATGAAAATCATCGAAACAGTCGAGCAATTTCAATGTTTGTCAATTTTGGACTCTAGAATGGAATTGGACTTTAATTAGTATACACAGACAACCTCCTCTGTGTTAGTATAATAGAGTCCAAAAGTGACTAACATTCTAAATCCTCGACCGTACAGTAGGTAAGCAACTCACGTTGTGTTCCCCGCCGTGATGTACTGTTCGGTAGCGTCGAGGTACACCCGCCACGACGAGCGGTGTGCTGTGTCGACCACCCACCACTCTTCTGTGCCGGCCTTTATAATCTTCTGCAGCTCGAATGGACACTACAACAACAAGACAACAAGCGATTTTATAAGGTTAGTATTAGTAAATTATTGCAGAGGCGAGGAAAGAGCAATTCATGGACAAATTGCTTCGCGTCTTCCGTCACTAGATACGCATCCACGAATTGCCATATTCGCAAAAGCCTTAATAGAATGCTTTTTTGTCAGAAATCCCAAGATTTGGCGAGTTAGGGAATTACAAAGGGAACTACTTACATCTGTCCCACTTATCATTTGTATCCTTTGTGTTAAGGTATTTACATAATTGACAATATTTCATAATTTCCAAAATCTTAATTCGAAAACCATTTCGGTAAAAACGTGTGAAGTACACAAAAAACATTTTTTTAGATTTTTTCTCCGCTAATTTTGGAAAAAATCGCAAATTACTGTAAACCGAAAGTTGACGTCATCTTCCTCGCTTCCCCTTAGTACAGAGTACAGACAATCGCTGCTCTGGAGTGGCTCTGGATTCTTGTTGGGAAGATGACGTCATATTTTACTTACGCCCTTTTGGAATGACCTACTTTTCAACGTGTTTTTTTTTGTATGAAATAATGAGTTAAATTGAAAAAGAAAAATTACGGGTGGCTTAAATTTTTACCTATTTTCTAACTAGTTCATAAAATAAAGTAGTTAAAAATATGAAATGTTGTCAATTAAGGTTGAAAATTACTACTTATCTTGGTGGCCTGTAGCGAACTATAATTATACCATCTTTTTGGCACGAAAAGCTAATTTAACGAAGACGGATATGATTATAACGTCAACAACCAAGTTGTGCCTCATTACATAAACTGTAGTCAGAAATAGAACCTTGATATTCCTCGATCATCATCATCCTCCTAGCGTTATCCCAGTACAGTTGCATCCTGAAGGATGCCTGGGGTCCGCTACCTAATCCCAAGATTTTGGCGTAGGCACTAGTTTTCACGAAAGCGACTGCCATCTGACCTTCCAACCCCGAGGGAAAACTAGACCTTATTAGGATTAGGTTTTGTCAAGTGAGTGGGCAACTTGACTGTTAGAAAGTGAATAAATAAAATTGCTTGACACAGAATTAGTTTTACTAATATGTTTGTCAAGCGGATGCGTCCGCTAGCGAAAATCTCAATTTTTTAACCAAAGTCAAAATTGAAAAATTCAACACCACAGGTGGGATATGAACCCACGACCTTGACAATATTTCATAATTTCCAAAAGTCTTAATTCGAAAACCATTTCGGTAAAAACGTGTGAAGTACACAAAAAACATTTTTTTAGATTTTTTTCTCCGTTAATTTTGGAAAAAATCGCAAATTACTGTAAACCGAAAGTTGACGTCATCTTCCTCGCTGTATGCAGGGAGACCTTAGTACAGAGTACAGAAAATCGCTGCTCTGGAGTGGCTCTGGATTCTTGTTGGGAAGATGACGTCATATTTTACTTACGCCCTTTTGGAATGACCTACTTTTCAACGTGTTTTTTTTGTATGAAATAATGAGTTAATTTGAAAAAGAAAAAATACGGGTGGCTTAAATTTTTACCTATTTTCTAACTAGTTCATAAAATAAAATAGTTAAAAATATGAAATGTTGTCAATTGAGCCACCGTGGTATCCCTTGTAATGGTGAATTATCTATTAAGCCGTATTAGGGAGGCTCGTAGCGACATCTACCGTGAAGCTATTACAACTTCTGAAACGGCACCAACGTCCCAAGTTGCATTGGGAATCGTTGATAACAATGTGCTACACCCATACAAACTTTAATATGTTTGTTAAGCGGATGAGTCCGCTAGCGAAAATCTCAATTTTTTAATCAAAGTAAAAATTGTAAAATTCAATGGGATCCCACCTGTGGTGTTGAATTTTTCAATTTTCACTTTGATTAAAAAAATACAGAATTAATTGACATATACCATATATATATATATTGATATATATCTACGCATTATATTTGACCCTAACCCCTGCCCTGCCGTGGGTTGGACACCACTTTTCAGTGAAGGAAAACATCGTGAGGAAACTGGTCTAATACCAACAAGGTCTACTTTTCCCTCTAACAGGACGATTAATTAAGAGCCCACATATGCACTTTTGCCAATGTTTATCGACATAGATCTCAACATCTATAGTGATTAAATATCTGTCCTTTCAGTATATTAATCTTGAACTATTTTCCTCCAGTCTGTTAAAAGTGAAAACACGATTTGCAAAAATCTTCTCTTTACTTATATTTTTCAAACATAACCCTTTTTTTTCGATGTTTTTGGTTGGATCTTTAAAACCCTCCCGTCTATTAACAATGATTTTTTGGTTTAATAATTGTAAAATGATTAGTTCTCAAATCTGATAAAAAAGATTATCCTTATAAATGCAGAAGTTTAGAATAAACATCAATATTTACGAAAAACACGCGCTGAGCTTCCGTAGAGAGCGGGATGGTTAATTGAAAACTAACGCGTGCTAGAGCGGGACTTTTGCAATGCCATCTACGCCCTCTTAATACGACACAGGAAGAAAATTAAGTGATAAATCTACGTCTCACTACGAAGTGGGGTAGTTTTTGCAACATGCTCCGTACCGCGTAACAATGCGTATCTCGGCCGGCCAATCATCGCGCATAGGTAATTTCTCTAACGAGCTCGCATGCGATGGATACTTGACATACATTCGGTATTGGCAAGTTCTGGCGAAGTGTGTCATGCACGATGTTTTATAACGACAATTAGCACAGTTTTATATTCGGTTAATGTACAAATAGCATCGAAAGTAACTACACAGATGAAAAGGTCATCATCATCCTCAAGAGGGCCTCGCTCTCTGTCGTTGCAGCACCCTCCAATCCCCTCTATTCTGGGCCCTCGTCTTCACTTCTTGGTATGTGTGGCTACGGTGGCTACAGCACCATTCTTTCATCTGTGCCATATATGGTATTCTGGGCCTTCCTCTCCCTCTTGTTCCCTCTATCTTTCCTTCCAGGATGGTAACGTTTAACCCTTCGTGTCTAAGTATGTGGCCGATGCATTTAGCTCTGCGTTTTTCTATGGCGGATATTATCTGTCTTTTTTCCTTTACTCTTTCCAGCACTTCTTCATTGGTACGCCTTTCTGTCCAGCTGATCCCAAGCATCCTACGCCAGCACCACATTTCAAAGGCTTACAATCGCTGTCGGTCTTGGGTTGTGATGTTCCAGCTTTCACATCCATAAAGAGCTGTACTCCAGATGTTGAATAATTTATTTCAAGTATCATAGACCTTTTAAAAAACATGTGTACAGTAATTGAACTTACGTACTCCAAATGTAGGTTTTTACTAAGTTTTTTCTTATGTTTATATTAATGTTGTGTTTGTTTGTTGAATGAAAAGGTCAGCTCTTAAGTATTCCATTACAATAAAGACTTTTGAACGCGCGAAGTTACGAAGTTGCGAAGTTATTTTTGATGCCGATTGTACAAATCGCAATCAAAGTACTAGTAGTCATCCTCCTAGCGTTCTCCCGGTTATCCGGTACCGTTTCCCCGGTTATCCGGGAAAACACCAAGTGGATGACTACTAGTACTTTAATTGGGACTGACGATTATACAGTCAGCATCAAAAGTCAAATATTTCAAATCCAAGATACGTTAACTATTTTATGGAGGGAAAACTAGGCCTTGTTGGGATTAGACCGATTTCCCCACGAAGTTTGCCTTCACCGAAAAGCCACTGTTTAATTAATATGAAATGATAGTTCGTACATAAGTTTTTATGAAAAAACCCAGTGGTTCGATTTTATTTTTACCTACCTACCCATTGACAACAGTGGCTTTGAGAATACTTAAGTATTAGGTATCATTAATTCATTAACTGGAGCCTTAATGCTTTAACGTACTTATAATGTAGCATTTGTAGAGGTAGTATATAGCTCTCCCTACATGTCAGTAATTACAGGGCATTGTACTTTCAGGAGTGCGTCAGTACTTTCCCGCCCTTTTGTCCCGGGAAATCCCGGAGGTGACGTGTCGAACAAGCCTAGTAATTGTGTAGACTGCCTGTAGGTTATTATAGGTACGAGTACTTACTCCAATATATGGACCGGCCTAAGTTCAAGTCGTGGGTTCGAATCCCGGCCCGTACGGAACTTATTTGCGGAATATCATTTGACATCTAATTTGTTTTGTGAAGTAAAATTCGTGAAAAACCTGCATATATGCATCTGACGACTGCTTTAGCTTAGTTGGTAGTGACCCTGCCTGGGGAGGTCCGGGTTCGAATCCCGGTCAGGGTATTTATACAATACAATACAAATACTCTTCATTGCACACCTCAAAAAGAACACAGTACAGAACATTAGGCTTAAAATAGAGTTAAATAACAGGCGGTCTTATCGCTAAAGAGCGATCTCTTCCAGACAACCTTTGGGTAGCGGAGATAATGAATGGCGGGGCGGCGTACGGGTATTTATTTGTGTAATGAACACGAATATTTGTTCCTGGGTCTTGGATGTTTTCTATGTATTTTAGTATTTATTTATCTATATAAGTAGGTATGTAGTACCCATAGTAGTACAAGCTTTACTTAATTTGGTACTAAATACAAATATTTATTTATTGTATATTTATATCTGTAAAGAAATTCAAAGGCGTATTTTTGCAATGGAAACATACGCAAGAGCAACATTAAGGATGATTCACGCTAGACCGTTCCGTATTCGGGCCGGCCCGTTTTCTAGTACAATAAATCGACAGCCGTAGCGCGTCCGTCGATTTCTTATACTACAAAACGGGCCGGCCCGGACACGGAACGGTCTAGCGTGAATCATCCTTTATCATTTAATGAGCTTCCAAGAATCTAGAATCAACAGTTGTCTTTGTCAGTTGTCTTTCTTTTATCTAACCTTGAAAGAAAGCCATTCGCGCAATAACTTTCTAATCGTCTCTATTTACTTTTATTTCATCCATTGTTTCCACTTTCCGCTCGATTGGTGACTGATATCAGTCGTTAAACGGACAATACGCAGATAATTGTATGGGAAACACTTTCAAGAACCATTTCCACATGTGCAAGAATTACCTACATGCAAGTTAATGTAAGGAGACTTCCTGACTTGACGGGACGCGAGCGATATATGTGATGACATATGATATTTAATAATATTAAGCAGGATTTGGTACTTTGACGTGAGCTTACTGATGTCATAGAGATTTCCTCACTAGACGGTATGGTATACTGTCAGTATCACATTTGCGCAGTAGCAATATCATGCGCAGAAGCGGAGCAGTACTGCCTTCGTACCGCCCGCTCCCGCGACAGTCAAGAAGCACTATAATTAAAAAAAAATTTTTTTCGCGCTCCCCTTTATCTGTATGGGTATCCCTTTAAAAACATTTAAAAACAAGTTTTGACTATTTGTATGGCTTTGGGCTAACAAGATGCTTATACTGTGTAAATTTGAAGCCTGTAGCTCCAACCGTTTGGCTGTAAAACCTGTGTGACAGACGACGGACGGACGGACGGACGGACGGTCGGATGCCTGGGCGTCACCAACCCACTGGAATCAGCGGCGGTTCCATTTTGAACCTTCGGGTACGGAATCCTAAAAATGTAGGGGCGCAGTGAAAAGCCGTACTGACTCGACTGACAGTTGCCACTGACAGCTGACAGTTTTTGACTCATTTCGTACCGCCCAGGTACCGCCTCCGCACCGACAAGTTTTTCTTTAATACCACGTCGGTGGCAAAGAAGCATACAGTCTGCATGATGGTAAGCGTTCACCGAACCCTATGGGACGCTTGGAACTCCAGTCCAGGGACTCCTTTCTTGAAGAACCCCATACTGTTAGTGACGACCAGTTCACTGGTGACGACTGTACAAGATGGCAAACTTATGTATGCGACTGTATGCGATTCTTGTATCGCGCTACACCAGTAATGTAGAAACAGCAAAACAGGTAATAAATAATAATTAATGCCTGCAAAGTTCCTGATGACATAGTGGTTTATATTTGTATTTCACATTGCGTGCTGTTTTTTTTTAGAATTCGTCGAAATATAGGACAGTTGATTAAGTACTACGAGTTACATTGTAAATATTGCAAGGAATATGCAAGAAAAAATAGATTTTAACGAACCGTGAAGTAATTCCAATTATTGTATTAGAAATGTGTGAATTGGCTTTTTACGGTTCGTGATTCCAAATAGGTACTTTAAATAGTGAGTATAATTTCTCATTAATGTCTTTTTAAGGAAGATTACGAATTGCAACGACACCCCGGTATTTTTTGGAACAATTTATGTACTGAAAGTTTAATTAGGTACTTGTATATAAATTACACTGTTTTCATGTTTTGTTTGTTTCATTCGTCATTAATTTCTAAATATCTTTGTTGTATTAATTGGCATTATGTATACCAGAAAAATTTGAGAATGCCAACCAGTTACTTTAGTAAATAAATTGTGTACTTTGACATTGAAGAAATATAGAATCGCATATTTAAATAGTTGCATTCGTTGGTCTCTCCTCCATTTCCTCAGTTTATAACAGGCTGTTAACTCCTTGGTACTTAGCAAGTTTAAAAAAAACGTTCATTGACGAAATTTTAATTTTATTTTCAATTTCTTTTTTCTCTTAATGTAGAGCAAAAAGAATTTGATAAAAAGATAATATATTAACGCACTTTTTTTTATATGACGACGGTGGCAACAAGCCTACGGTACGGTCCACCTGATGGTAAGCGGACGCCGCAGCCTATAGACGCTCGCAACTCCAAAAGAGTCACGTGCGCGTTGCCGACCCTTTATAAAATTTGAGGATTCATTGTGCACTTAATAAATAAGTCAAATACTTACCCGAAAACAGTCATCGGAAACACTATACACCCCCACATCTTCCTCCGAAGCCCCGACCATGTAAGCTTGATCCATCTTCAGGGCCGTCATATTCAATCCTTCATGCTCTTCCACCCCTGGGTCCTCCAACCAGGAGCGAATAACCTCCCGATACCACTGCCAAGTATTGTTCGACACCATCACTGTTTCGTTCATTTTTAAACGGTTCCCAATTTAAAAACACTAACTGGCCACACAACACAACGAGGAAGACCGATTAAAAAAGTTAAACGGTCAGTCCAAATTTAAAAAAACTTTTTAACTGGCCAGTTACACGCCACTAGAACGCACCGGCTTATTTTTTTCTGAACAGCCAGTATTTATTGGCCCGTGTGCTTTGTCACTGGCTGTTATTAAAAAATAACAGGAACGGAGAAACGCGAAGAGTTTGTTTATGGCAGTGTTTACATCGCCCGCGCAAGGCGACTACGTCGTCGGCGGTACTTGGTCGCACTGCCGGGCTAGCGGTGCGCGCCAAATTGGGTTTTCAACACCAATTGGTCGAGACAATGAAGAAAGCACGCATTATTGAGTGTACCAGTGCTCTAAATATGAATTATGATAAGTTTAGCGCTTAGGAACGGAGGCCTTTGGCCGCATAAAATACGGGCACTCTGATACATCCAACTTGTAATCGACTTATTTATGGAATGAAAACTATTCTTGAATGGCCAAATTGACACTAAATGCAAGGTGAAATTCGTTACTTAACGCGTCTATCCATACCTCGGAAAGGTACTCATTAAATCAATAAAGAAATGAAAGATAGCACCATCTTCATTTACTACACGTAAGGTAGTAAGGGTGCCATAGCTCCAGCTCTCTAGCTGTCGACACAACGAATCCTCAAATCAATAAAGCCTTGGCACCGCGTTTGTGATTCCTTTATAGTAAAGCGTCCGTAGCCTATGGTGGTCTAAAGGTCTGCTTACCACTAATCAGAAGGTAGGATAGGTACCTACTTATTTGCCACCGTCGTAAGGGGCTATTCATAAATTACGTCATTTCAAATTTGGGGGGGGGGGGGGGGGTCATAACATTGGATGATGGTAGCATGACGTAGGAGGGGAGGGGGGTCAATCCCAAGATGACATCATCTCTCGCATCTTTAAAAAGTGCTTTAATGAGTAAAAAAGGAATGAAATTCGTGTTTCTATAAACTGTTAATGCTATAAAAAATTACCTACTAAACTTGAATCAACAATAAATTGTTATAAACACTAAATTAATAAAAATTGTTATTTGATATTTAGAGTTGATTGTTAATTTGTTGTTTTGTTGATTGTTTTAACTTTAAAGAAATAATAATAACTAAATCATTTTAAATAGTTTTTTATTGAAAAATTAAGCTAAGAACGCATTTCTAGGGTTCCGTAGTAAACAAGGAACCCTTATAGTTTCGCCATGTCCGTCCGTCCGTCCGTCCGACCCCCGTTTTTCTCAGTAACCGTTAGTACTAGAAAGCTGTAATTTGGCATGAGGATATATATCAATGACGCCGACAAAACGGTAGAATAAAATTAAAAAAAAAATTTTTTAGGGTACCTCCCCATACATGTAAAGTGGTGGTGCAATTTTTTTTTCTTTCAAACCCCATCGTGTGGGGTATCGTTGTATAGCTCTTTCAAAAATATTATAAGGTTTCAAAAAGCATTTTTTGATTAAACAATTGGTTGGCGTGATATTAAGCTTTGAAGTGATAATTTTTGTTATGGTCAAGTGTCCCCCCCCCCCCCTTCCAGCTAAACGGTGGCTACTAGGCATGTGAAAAAAATCATGGTAATAGTATATACGATGAATTTAAAAGGAAAACTATCACAGCTAAGTAGACATTACTAGTTAACGAGTAATAGTCGAACTTTAGAAATGTACTTTGCAAAAGCAAACTTTCGTACAATTTCCATTGATAACTTAGATAATGTTGTTAATTCTGTCAAAAACATAGTCAATATAAGTTTGCGAACTTTTTAGTCCACATAATGTAACGGGTGGACGACTACGGATACGGAACCCTACCTTGCGCGTGGCCCGACACGCACTTGGCCGGTTTTTTAGAAATGACATCATTTTATTTGATAGGGGGGGGGGGGGTCATTCGAATTATGATGGTTGGATGATTTTAGGGGGGGGGTCAAACATCGTCAAAAATAGATGACGTAATTTATGAATAGCCCCTAATATAAAAAAAAAATCTGTACGGTCAACCAATTTGATTTCTGGGCCACTTCGTACCTTGTCACAGTGACATTGATATTGATATAAGATCTCTAGCGGCTTTCATATTGATTTTCACTGTGACAAAGTACGAAGTGGCCTAGAAATCAAATTGGTTGACTGTACATAGATTATCTCTTAATACAAGCCGAGGCCAAGGACCTCCAAGGCTTCAATATGCAGAAAACGAATGTAATATCAATAACATTCTTAATAACTAACATTGATATAACTATGCCGCTGAAAAAAGCACCTTATGTCATGCACTTAAACTTAAAATTCCAAGTTTTCTTAAAGACGCTATACGAGTTTACGAACGTAACCGGTAGTTTCCACTCTAGCAGAACTTGCCCTTGTATTTTTATTATGTCATTAGCTGTGTAATAGTGCATTAAATGCGGTTCATATGCGCTTACCCTTGGTATTAAATACATAATCATTATAGTTGATTCAGAAAGTTGCATACTGCAAATGACTGCATGCTGCATACTCGTACACGGACAACATATTATGCGGATAAAGCAGTTACTCTCTTGAATAAGAATGTAAATATGTATATAGTTATAGGTAACTGAAAATACTTAGCATGAAGTCGTGTTAAATCAACCTTTTAATAGTTACGGACTTTATAGTGTAATATGACTATTATATAAATTAAGTACGTAAAAAAAATTAAAATTTGTAGGGCGTCGGCGTCTCACACAAAAATACGGTGTCATTATATAATTTTTGACCTATTGATATCTAGTCGAAATGCGACTCAGTCAAAAGTAACATTTCCGTCTACGAAAAAGTAGGTACTAATCTTATATCTTTAAACGAGCAATTCTTGTATACCTATATCTATATTTATTTATTTATTTATTTATTTCGGTGATCTCGGAAAAGCTCTAACGATTTCGATGAAATTTGGTATGTGAGGGTTTTCGGGGACGAGCAATCGATCTAGCTAGGTCTCATGCCCGGGAAAACAGATATTTATCAAAATAAAATGGCGCATATCTAAGAAATTAGAGTACCTACCAGTGGCGGAGCGTCCATACAACTCGATTCCCATCGGCTTGCCTAATCTTCAGCCAGTGCAGGTCTTTTACTACGGCTCATGAAGAATAAGAAAGGCAAATTATTTCCGGCTTCCCTAAGAATATTTTTGACGCGCCGCCACTGGTACCTACTTTATATTACTTTTGTAGTAGTGATTTAAAATGGCCTTCTCTGTCATTCCCGAAGGTCTTTACACCTAGATATTAAGCACCCCGTTTACTAGACTATTTTGGCTGATACTAATTATATAATTCTGTATAGTCAGCCAAGAAAGTGATTTAGATATTCGTTTTGTTAACCACGTAGACTCGGATAAGAATAGGTCTACGGTCTCCCCCGCCTGTCTTAAAACTCTTAAAAGGCGACTAAATGGGGTCACGTAGGTTGTCTGTGTTGAGGCCACAGCACTTGCCTATCATCATCACGATCATGGCCAGGCCTTTACGTCTATTGTACACCGTTTTTTTTGGTGACTGTATAGACCTGTGCGGGAACGGCACCTCAGGAGTATCTCTAAATGAGCGAAAGGCAGTGAAGCGCTAGGGGGGCTCCCGTGCGTTCAGTGATTTCAGTATGAGACCTTGATGATGAGGGCGTTACCTAATGGCGGTCACCGTGAAGTGATATCTGGGGGCCGATTTTTGAGTGTCGAACGCTCGAATTTTCACTCGACATCTGTCAAAACATCATAGTTTTTTAACAGATCTCGAGTGAATAGTCGAGCGTTCGACACTCAAAAATCGGCCCCCTGGTTCGCACGTAAAAAAGGAAATATTTTGGATTTTAACACAAATAATAGAGTCAAAAAGGTAAACCACTTTCTTAGCTGACTGTACCTAATAGCCGCGAGATCCTGGCCCGTCTCGGACGAATCTCACCGCCGTTTATCTTCACGCAAAGTCATGCCAAGGTGCATCACTAAGCGCTTCCACGTGCAATTATGTGCATGCGTGAGATGCATCGGAATACAATCTCGAGAGTAGTTTAAATTCTATAGGTGTGTGTTTGTATGTGAGCGTTCATGGCCCATTGGCGTCTGCGTACCGCATGCGGTATGCGAGGTTAAGCAACGGCGGCCCAAGTCAACTCTTGGATGGGTCTTTTGTGGGTGCTTTGATAATTATCTGAGCGCTCCCGTGCTTTGGAAGGCGCGTTAAGGCGCTACACTGAGAAACTTGGAGACTTTGAAACGCTGTCCTGCCCAGACTAGCAAACAGTAGGGGCTGATTTTCAGATATATGATTCTTGACTATATAATTGTGGTACTGACAATAGCGAAACATGATTGCTTAAAATTTTCTCGATAGAAAATAAATCCAAAGTTGAGTCTATATTTTCCTTTTTTTCCTCAGCCTACTAAAACAACGCATTATTAAAAGACACGATTAAGTAAATATGATGGTATTTTACCTCATCTAGGTACTGACAAGAGGAAATTTAATAAACCTGCACACAGTCAGATTTTTAACGAGATTTGTCTAAAAAGCCATTCTCGGAGAGGGTTGCATCCCTTTTTGTCGTGTGCGAAAAACAAAGGGTGTCTCTTTCAATCGATACATCGCCTTAAGCCGTTGATCCCGGCTGCTATCCATAGCAGTCGTCAAGTCAAGTTAGAGGGCTTCGGGCGGCTTGAGAACTTCTCACAGTCAAGTTGCCCACACACTTTTTTTTTTTTTAATAAATATTTATGGACTATCTTACACAAATCAACCTACTCCCAAACTAAGCAAAGCTTGTACTATGGGTACTAAGCGACGATATACATACTTATATAGATACATAAATACTTAAATACATATAGAAGACATCCAAGACCCAAGAACAAATATTCGTGCTCATCACACAAATAAATGCCCCGGCCGGGATTCGAACCCGGGACCTCCGGCTTCGTAGGCAGGGTCACTACCAACTAAGCTACAGCGGTCGTCAAACTTGACAAGTCTAATCTCAATAAATCCTAGTTTTCCCTTAGGTTGGATAGTAGTAAGTATAGTAATGCCAAAGGGAAATACTGTGACGAAATGACGGGTAATATAGCCACTTGCTTGCTTTGTATTTTGAGTTGAACTCTATTCCCTAGAAAATAAGGCAACCAGAAAAAACCAGAGTTGCCAAATTAAGGGTCATCTTTTCTATCTTTTTCCCGGTTGCATTTCCCAGACCAGAGTCCGGTTTGCCCGTTAGATCCAAGCGTTGTCGTAGGCAATAACTAGTAGTGTCCGACCGAATTTTCGGTTTCGGTTTCGGCAGGTTTCATTGTTCAAATTGTAATTGTGTAATTACATTTTCTCCTGCTCGAAAGTATTTTTCTTGTGACAATCGTACTTAGGGTACCTATAGATATGTCGTCTCATAAAAATCATATGTACTTAAACAAAGTACTAAAAAAACCAGCTAGCGGTTAGCACTGACCCACATCGCTTAAAGCGCCTTACGAATTATAAAATGTTTTGAACTGTAATTATTAATTATGACAAAAGTATTCATAATTCCAATTAACTGATTAATACTTGTAGATATGATGTTAGTAAAGTTTCAATAGTCAAGTTTATTAAATAAATGAGAAATAAAATATAAATAACATTATAAAAACAAAGTTTTACATAGCGATTAAAACATTTTTTGTTTTTTATTGTGTGTACGTACACTGTAGTAGATTTTAAACAAAAAAAATGTCGAGTTCGAATGATTGAAATAAAACTGTTAGAAAAATCCAAAATATAGGTATTCGTATCGCACATGTAAAATTTATGATACGCACTAGATAGTAACGAAGAAAATTTCAAATTACAGACTTTCAAATTGAAATTTATACTTTGTACTTTAATCTTTTATGTATATTGTTTAAACCTGTTTTGTGTACAATAAAGTGCTTACATACATACATAATTTGCGTTACTGCTTAATACCAAATTACTTAACGATTTTTGACTGATGAAGTGATAAGGACCCTTAATTCAACGTAATAGGTACCTCAAATTTGACCGAAATTACCTATGCCAGGCTGACCGGTTGGCACTAGGTCGTACTTAGGTACTGGAGGGCGATTCTTGTCTGTGACGGAATTGACCGGGTCATATAATACCACTGGGTTTTTTAAAAAACTTACGTACGAAATATCAGTTGATATTTAAAGCCGATGATTCACTAGGGGACAAATGTCCAACGACATGTGTCGGCGACGAGTTTTCGACGGCCGATTTCGCCTGACATATCTGGCGACTTATGTCCGTAGCGACGTCAGGCGAAGTCGTGCGACTTCGCGAAACTTCGCCTTACATATATCTGGCGACATCGCGCGATTTATGTCCGTAGCGAGGTAATGTCGCGCGAAGTTGCCAGACATGTCGAGCGAAGTCCGGCAACATCGCACTACTTCACCCGATGTCGCTGGCGACACGTGTCGCGCGATGTTGCCTGACATGTCGAGTGAAGTCCGGCAACGTCGCGCTACTTCACCCGACGTCGCTGGCGACACGTTTCACAGGACATTTGTCCCCTAGTGAATCCCCGGCTTAACAGTAGCTTTTTGGTGAAGGAAAACATTCGTGAGGAAACCGGTCTAATTTTCCCTCTGGGTTAGAAGGTCAGCTGGCAGTCGCTTTTGGTAAATTAGTGCCTTTGCCAAATCATGGGATAAGATGCCGAAGCAGACTCCGGACTCCTCTTGGACGCAGCAGGGAAAATACTAATTCTTTAAGTTGTATCCTGCTCTCTCTGTACACTTAAATAGGTTAAATAATTGGAACGAAACTGGGTCCTGTAACACAGGGTTTTCCTAGCTCAGGACTAGGGTTGCCAACTTATGTGCTCCGATTTGCGGGACATTAGTTGTAGAATTGCGGGACTTGGCTAAAAAATGCGGGACTCGCGCACTCGTATCAATATTGTGAACGTATAATTGTGAATGTAGGATACATTATTTATTCCCGCGAGATAATATACGTTCTTAGTGGATGATTTCCGAACCAAAAATTATCTTATTACGAGTACGGTCCTCCGGGAGCGGGATACAAATTACTTATTTTCATTTATCGGAGTTGTGCACTCTTTTCTGAAATGAAACAAAACATTCGCTCCAGTTCCTATAATTCTGTCGAGGCTTGAAAGCGGGACAATTAGCGTCCCGCACGCATCCTTTGCGGGACGCATCGTCTAGGGTGCTGGAAACGGGACGTCCCGCCTGAGGCGGGACGGTTGGCAACTCTACTCAGGACACAGGGTCGTGATTTATATTGTAGTGATGCCTTTATACAATAAACTTATTTCATTTTTCATTTTTTTTTCACTGGCCGGATGATGATATTATAACTTAACCATGTGTGCGTGGTCCTTGATGAAAAGTACGAGTATATGTAGAATTGCCCATTCCTTTTAAACATTAGTGGTACGCAGCGTTCTTGAAACGAAGCTCGACCTTGGCGGTGGAAACTTCATCAGCCAGTTATAAGATGATTTACTCCGTGACCAGTCGTTGGTACTGACTTCTGTGTATTTATTTCGATTATAATTTGTGCCATGGAGATCAGGTTGTTAGTGTTTTTTTGGTTGTGCGGCGTTTTCGCTGAGGACACGGGGTACCCAGCGGGATACATGAGCGACTGTGAGTGTTAATTCAAAATTGTAATACAACGATGTAAATTAACTGTACGTTCCGGCAGATGGTAAGCGAACACCATAGCCTAAGGACGGTTGCAGTTCCAGGTATGTGATGTTTTGACAGCTGATCAACCAAGTATTCGGCATCCTTAGTAGCACTGGCGACCTCACTCGCCGATAGGAGCCCACTAAACACATATCCATAAAGTGTTGTATGTAAACATATATTGTTTATTTCGGCATAACTAATAATACATAAACAAAGATTGGGTATAAAAGTAAATTAAACTAAACTAAATTAAAACTAGACTAAGCTAACTTAAACTAAATATGCTAAAAAAGGGAATCAAAATTAGGCCCCCTTGCAATGGTTCCCATCACGCAGGCAGCATTCCCGCGCTGGATTGCGATGGCAATTGTTTGCGCGAGAAAGCTGCCCGCGCGAGGGTCGCCCGTCGCCTCCTTCAGCCGCTTGCTGAGCTCCTTGTGGAGCCCCCGTGCGCCCCTGCCCCATGGGCCTAATGTCTCGACGCCAAATGCGACAAAGTCATATTGGGCGCCGAGACAGTTGTATTTGCTAGCCTTTGAATTCTCCCGGGTGTCTGCCGCCGCCCCGGCACGCTTGCTGGTCGATGAGAGGTAGGACGCAGCTAGCGTATGGGCGCAAGTTGCGTCCCACACTAGCGCACGACCCCTCTTCCAAGGGATCAACGACATCCCATCAGGGCGCTTACCATCGCTCCGCACAATCTGGGGCTCCAGAGCGGCGGGAACGTTGGCACTGACAAGCGCCCTTCTGATGATGTCGTTGATAGCGGCATGGCGGGACAGACGGCCGGCGCCCGAGGAGCAGGCAAGCCCGTGGTGGCCGAAGCGGTCTACGGGGGCCCCGCATGAGGCAAACATATATTATATCGATCGTGTACATTTGGTAACTGGTTGTGAATCCGCAAAAAAATATTCAATCTTTATGTTTAATGACCGTCTTGTTTAATTTTAAGTGAATTGTATTTTTATTTAATTTTATCTTTCTTTTTCTTTGTTTCATGTTAGTTTTATTTATTTATATTCTTTTTCCTGTTTTTAGTGTTCCACACCGTGAAATCACTCGACGGTTCCATCGGAAGACCAGCGCTGGCGATTGCCCGCATTATGCTGAGATGGAACCGTTTCGTGACAACACAACTTTTTGGTTTATATATTTATTTTTTATTTTGATGTGTTGTTTTATAAGTTGTTTTTGTCCCGAATAAATATTTATATTTCAAAATGCAATCGTTACTATTTTATTTGCCATGCGGTATAATATACTGACTTCTATTTAATTGCAAGCATGTTATCGTTACAGATAACCAATAACCATCTTGAGTTTAAGGTACTCGTATTAGTGGTTTGATTACGTAGTTCATTTACATAGATGGGTCAATATATGTCAAGTCAGTAAAAACTAAAGCTTCTATGCAGAAGAGAAAGCTCCACTGATCTGGTAGAAGAGAAAGCTCCATCCACCGCCCTCCATGTCACGAGCATGCCATTGGTTGACAGGAACACCCAGACGACTTCCACGCCGAAAGCCTCTTCATTCTGTTAATGAATTAAATATAAGCTTGTTAAAATGGAATTACTTCATTATGTGAAGTTTAATACTCGTAAGAGTATGTCTGTCCCTTGGTCCATTATGACCGGACAATATGAAAAACTAAATAAGGTATAGTAGAAATTATTTAAAATGTCCGACATTTTATAAAACTTGTCATTGGACTTTGAATCTTCACGCTTGGACAGTAAAGTCGCTTTTTAAACCGCCTAATTTGATACAACTCGGACAGTTCAAATAATTTCAAGTATAGCTGTATGGACATATTTTTTACTGAGAAACGCCAAACTATAAAATATAGGTGGACCGTTGCATTAACAGCCCTACTATTCCCAGGCCCGGGAATGAATGCGTCAACAGAGTTCACGGAGTCGACTCGGCAATCACTGTCCGTGGTCGTGATGTGGCCTTCGCCCGGGCTGGTGCGGAGTCGCGAGACGACCTGTCGGCTCAGCGTGCCCGGGGCGGCCTGCGCCGCGCGCTGGCTCGACTTGAAGAAGAGGAAGACACAGGTACGAGACGAGGTCACTGTCAGTGGTGATGTGGCCCTGGCTCAGGCTGGTGGGAGTCGCGAGACGACCTGTCGGCTCAGCGTGCCCGGGGCGGCCTGCGCCGCGCGCTGGCTCGACTTGAAGAAGAGGAAGACACAGGTACGAGACGAGGTCACTGTCAGTGGTCGTGATGTGGCCCTGGCTAAGGCTGGTGGGAGTCGCGAGACGACCTGTCGGCTCAGCGTGCCCGGGGCGGCCTGCGCCGCGCGCTGGCTCGACTTGAAGAAGAGGAAGACACAGGTACGAGAGGTCACTGTCAGTGGTAATGTGGCCCTGGCTAAGGCTGGTGGGAGTCGAGAGACGACCTGTCGGCTCAGCGTGCCAGGGGCGGCCTGCACCGCGCGCTGGCTCGACTTGAAGAAGAGGAAGACACAGGTACGAGAGGTCACTGTCAGTGGTGATGTGGCCCTGGCTAAGGCTGGTGGGAGTCGAGAGACGACCTGTCGGCTCAGCGTGCCAGGGGCGGCCTGCACCGCGCGCTGGCTAGACTTGAAGAAGAGGAAGACACAGGTACGAGACGAGGCCACTGTCAGTGGTGACGTGGCCCTGGCCCGGGCTGGTGGGAGTCGAAAGACGACCTGTCGGCTCAGCTTGCCCGGGGCGGCCTGCGTCGCGCGGTGGCTCGACTTGAAGAAGAGGAAGACACAGGTACCAGACGAGGTCACTGTCAGTGGTGATGTGGCCCTGGCTCCTTAGCCAGGGCCACATCCAGGCCAGGGCAACTGGTGGGAGTCGCGAGACGACCTGTCGGCTCAGAGCGGAGAGAGCAATAGATACCAGATGAAAGCAAAAGTAGAATGCAATTGCACTTTTATAACACGTTGGAAGCCTACAGACGGCGTCCTGTAGTAAGCAAACACCCTAAGCTATGGACACTAGCAAACCTTTTATTCATATGAGAAATCTTTAAACGATAGGTAAAGAAAGACAAATGTAGGTCTTACCTATCCTGGGAATCATAAATCGACAAAGGATTCAACAATGCTCTCAGGAATTACTCTGAATTATAAATCTTATTAGCTGAGGCCTCAATAATCTGAATATGATAAGGTCATTTAGGAACAATATAAATTATTTAAATGAGGTATATAAAAGTTTTACATGTTTATACAAGGCAACGAAAAGGTCAGGGAAAACAACAGATACATAAACATATCATCATGCAATAAAATTGCATCATAACCAACCGACCAGAGGAGTTTCAATGAAGTGTGCCATTCCGTATTCAAAGTTAAATTCGTAGGTATAAAGGACGTTTTATTCTGATATTTTTTTGTCTCATTCTCAACACAGCGGGAGTTCTGGCGACCTTAATCAACACCAGAAAGGCACAGCAAAATGTCATCTTGCTCGAATGTCGAGCAGCCCAACTGGTGAAGTACCTCCGCCTTGCAGAAGACCACAGCCATAATAACATTATTTACTATACACGTAGTGTTGTGTTCCTGGAGGTGAGCAAGGTTGCCAGAGCTCCCAAGGATGCACTGTGTTGAGAGCCGCGCGCGCGGCAAAATAGCCCTTGGCGTTGAACCTCTACTGACTGGCCTACTGTGCCCTACCTACCTCTTCTCAGTTATCGACTCGACCGTAACCTAACGAAGAACTACTGACCAGGTTCTGATCGCCGGGTACCTGGACGCCTCCTTCTCGCCCGTGGTGCGGTCGGTGGCGGCGCCGTACCTCGCGATGGGACGCAACGTCATCGTGGTCGAGGTCTTCCCGCTACTCATCAGACCCTACCCGATGTAAGTCAGTTTTATTACTTGGCTGTGAGCCTTTGTAGATGCACCCTTGCATTTGTACACTAGGTAAGCGGCCTTGAGAGACGAGTGGCGACGGATTGTCAAGCTTGCCACTAAACCGACATGACGACCACGACAACTCTCCCAAGAGTGAAGCGACTAAGAAGGCGAAGAGTGAGCCTTTGAAGAAAATGCAGGAGTAAATAACGGCTCAGAATGCAAGGCAAAGATTCGCTGTGACGACGTAGTGTGGCCTGCTAGAAGTTAGGGCGCTGGTCCGGCAAAACAGAGGCGCGGGTTCGATTCCCGTTCTAGGCTACGTGCGAGATCAAGGTTCATTCTTCCTTGTTTATTATTTGTATCAAATACTTGAACTCTTATTATATTTCATTACTTCGTTCATAGGGGCCCCAACTGATTGATTCAGCGTCCCAGTCCCAACCCAGTTGGACTAGGTATCCTCATCTACCCACGTCATCCAATAGTAATACAACTATCACAGTGATTTACACTGATGTTATACGTGGAACTATTGGACATTAAAGTGTCAGACATTGGGATGTTTACCCTACATCTGTCACCTAATGCAACGCAGAATTTGAATGGAATGTAAGTAGGATGATTGGGAAATTATGTGTTAATTAGGGCTTAATTACCTATTACAGAAGTCTTCAGAGTAATTATATTTGAAACGCAATTTATAGTAATTGCACTTGCTTAGGTGTAGAAATTATTTGATAGATACACCTACAGATGCAATGGTGCCAAAGATGTCTGTGGATACCTAACCTACTACCAAAACAGCCATTTACCTGCTACGGCTTCATCTGAAAGTATTAAACAATCAGGTATCAGCAAGATGATGTGCCATTTCTCCCCTTTTTATACGGAGTCATGAATACTATTTAATTTTAGTGAATTAAATTAAACATTTGAATATATAAATGGTATTTTATTGTATCGACAGGGCAGCCCGCGTCACGCGGCCACTAGGCAGGATCCTAGGCGAGTTTTTAGCCGAGCTGACTCGACGCGGCTTGAATCCCAGCCGTCTAGACATCTCTGGCGGCAGCTTGGGCGCTCACATTGCGTACTACGCGGCTGTCAAGTACAGAGAGCTAACAGGGAGGAAGCCTGCAAGACTCTCCGGTCAGTATATGAGCCTGGCGCCTTACCGTGCATCCGCTCACAACGGCACGGCATTGTGTGTCTGAAAAACGCGACTACGTACCGCACTAACAACCCGGCCACTACTTCGAGCAGCGGCGGTACCGGTTTGCCATAGCAGTTTTATCTCACGAGCGCGGGTTGGCCATTGTTGTAGTTGAGACACATACGAACACATAGACAACGTGAACTCAAAGCCCTTTTGCTGACACACATATAGACAATGTGCATGTATAGCTCAACACACAACCATGGCCCACCCGCGCTCGTGAGATAAAAGTACTTCTACATTGCGTGTGATCCCAACTAACCACAGTGGCAGTGCTTTGCGCATCTCCACTGTGCAATGAACAGATAAAACGCCTGCCGACGACGCCTTTCTGCAGCGCTGCGGTGTTTCGCGTTAACGAGGCTGCGCCGTGGTGAGGTGGACAGGCTCTTAGTCTTAAAGGAAGATCATCATCAGCATCATAATATCAGCCGAAAGACGTCCACTGCTGAACAATAGGCATCCCCAAATAGTGCCACAATGATCGGTCCTGCGCCACCCGCATGCAGCAATGCAGAAAAGCGCAAAGAAAGATGAACGCTAGAAAATCTTACGTAGGTATGACTTTTCAATCGCGCCTTGACAGAAATATCGTGTTGAGATGTTCATGAGCATGATGTTTGCTTCGATATATATGTGTATGCGACTGTACACTGTAACTAAAGTATGTGTTAGAGATTACTGTTTCCGAACAAGTTTACCCTGATCTGACATAGTTACTAAACTTCTAATCGAATGGAATGTTTCGTAGAAACCTCGAAAACCTTAAAAGGATCATTGCGACCATTACATAAACTTCGATTTTAAAATGGGCATGGTCATTACTCACCGCCACCAAGAATGAACCTTATTAAGACGCCACAACGCGTAGCGGCTAACCCCTTGTAGGTAACGAAAATTGCACGCATGTAAGTGTAGGTAGGTAGTCATTTAGCCTTGAATGGGTTCCTAAACTACAACTACATATGTCCATGTAGAGCGCGCAAGCCTTAAGCCGTCTGCTACCGGTGACTGGGATCCCCGGCCGAATAACAAAATAATGTTTATCTACACCCATGTAGTAAATCCTCTTTTATAAGTTCAAATACCGTAGATAAGACCCCGCTTTATAATATACTGTGCGGCTGTTGCGTGCGTCCCCTATTAGATCACGAAATATAACACTTTAACGAGATCACGTACAAAATTAAGACACAGCTGCGGGCTGGCGGCGGAGGCGCGGGCCGGCCTGTCGACGCAAACATGGCGCACGCCGGCGAGAAGTGCCCACACGAAACACATGAAAGAGGATTTAATATATGGATGTAGATAAAGTAGTGTATGCAACTGTACATAATTAGGCATTAAAACACTCGTGTGACCTTATTATGAAACTCGCCTTCGGCTCGTTTCATAAAACACACTCGTGTTTTAATGCCCCTCATTATGTACCAGTTGCATAAACTACTATTTGTTTTGTTTGTTTCGCTGGGTGAGGACGGGTTGGCGTGTATTAAGAAAACCCTCCAATAAAGGCCCTAATACGCATCCTACGTGTATTTGGGACTAGGTTGATTTGTGTAAGATTATTAATAATAATAATGTGTGTTGACCTAATTCTTATGTATGTTTTGTAAACCTGAACAGCTCTGGACCCAGCCGGCCCATGTTTTCGGAATCTGCCACCATGGGAGCGTTTCAATGCGGACGGCGCAGAGCGAGTGGACGCACTGCATACTAACATCGACGGTTTCGGGTTGGCTGACCCGGTGGCACACGTAGACTTCTACGCTAACGGAGGTGAGTACTTGGCTGACACGTCGACTGCTACGCTAATGGGGGTGAGTAGAGTTGGCTGACACGTCTACTTCTACGCTAACGCGGGTGAGTAGAAGTCACTTATTTAACCAAAAAACAGGCCAGGCGAAGCGTATTGTCATGTTGCTCATATTCGGAGCATAGAAAACCAAAAATTTATAGCAAATTTCTGTAACTTAAGTGAAATCTAAAAGGACTGTCAGCTTCGTGAGCAGTCACTAACCAATGGGCTAAACCAGTCGACCCCATATATTAGCCCCATAGCGAGGATCGCCTCGGTAACCTATTAAGCAAGTTAGTTGGAACAATCTACCACCACCGATCAGAAATAGTAAATCCGTAGCATCATTTAAGATCAATATTAAAACTTATCTTATAAACTTGCAAATTTCTAACATATAACTGTGAGTCCATACATACAAATAAGAACCAGTAAGAATCATGTCGTGTCACCTACATATTTAACTTTAAACGAATTGTTATTAATTCTCATGTCATTTAAAATTGTATTTATTGACCAGCGACCTTTCCTTCTCCATCATTAAGATAAGCTGGCTAGTCTATTTAGTTACGATGTACCTATTAAGTGAGTAATAGTTAGATTATTTAGTTAAGATTTGTATCTCTCTTTGGGTGCCCTGAAAACCAGCGCCTTAGCATTATATTGCTATTGGCATATGCAGAGTGGTATCCTATTTAGTGTTAAATTTTTCCATGTTTAGTTTAGTCAAATTGTTAATTTCATTTATCCGTGTACTCCAAATATTGTACAATGATTTAACACTAAATAAAATATTTTCTTCTTCTTCTTCTACTATTATTTTCAGGTGAATTCCAACCATCAATGGTTGGAGGCTTCATAATGCCTTGCTTCCTCCTCTGCAGCCATCTCCGCTCCGCCTTCTACTGGCTGCTAGCCTACGATAACCCCGACAAATTCATCGCCGTCCGCTGCGATTCCATGGAAAAGGCCCGCAGAGGGGACTGCTATGATGGACCTATTGAATACAACTATCTAGGCCCGAAGACTAACTTCACCAAACCAGGGATATACTACCTGCCCACGACAGAAACCACGCCATATTACTTAGGAGAGAAAGGTCTTGTAAAACGAAAGTATGGTCATAACGATTATTTATTAAACACGTCGCCGGAAGGTGATGTTAGGGTATGACAAATAAAAGATGAGATTTCAGGCGTTTATTTAATTACAAAATCCATTATACAACAATTCAGGCCAGCCGTGGCAGAATCAGCTGCAACGTATCTGTTTAATACGCTTAGTATCATCATAATCATCTCAGCTACGCTAAAGAGGGTATCTTAGCTGCACTATGCTAAATAAAGAGATAGTTATACTCGTATATCCTCGTACTTGCCACGCGCTGGCCTGACAACACTTTTAGTGCCAGAAACCCAGTCACTTTAACTACTTATAATTATGCCTACAAAACCGAGTACTCATTAGCAAATTCTCCTTAACATTATGACATGTGAAAGTGCCCTTGTGGCCTATTTGCAGAATAAATGTTTGAATTTTGAATTGTAATCGTATCCGAACGGATACTGTAAAGAGTCCAAGTCAGTACATAACTGAGAGTGCTATTCATCGAACCCTTGCGAACCACGTATACACTGGTTACTGTAACCGTTCGGTTATACCTACACTGTAGGTACCGTTCGGTTACAGTTACAACCCTCTAGTGAGTACCCGGCTCAAGATGTGATATATTATACACAATTGCGCTCCGTCAGTAGAAACTCACGCGCGTACAGATAGTTATTTTACAGTGACCGCGATGTGTTTTGTATTCGAATGTTAAAATGTTTAAAAGGGTCTTAAAAGGAGAAAGAAGGAAGAGGATAGAATCTTACGATATCAAATATTGCACTACGATGTAGAATCGAAACATCCCTAACGCTTTATTATTTTTGATACATTAAAATGAGCAATACGTTTAAATCGTTATCAGAAATGTACAAATCTTCAATATTTTTACAAGAATCATGCTACAAAAACGCTTTTCAAAATGTAAAGATATTATAAAAAATAACTACCTATTTAACGATACAAAACTAGGGTACTACCCTGGTTAGTTAAAGTGGTACCGATTCTAGCATTGTCTAAAATCAGAGTTACAATTGGGGCCTTATACACATTCATTATTATCACGCAATACATGCAATATTAAAGCAGTAAGTATCACTTGATTGTTGATGCATGTTGAAGCAAAATCTGCGATAATAGTTTTGCAGTGAAATAGTTTCATTTCCCGAGCGTTTTTTCTAAACACTTTATTAGGTATATAAGTTATTGATAATGTTCCGCTCTTGACTATGAATCGTTTTGGTATTTTTTTTCTCATTTATCATTTAATATCCAACACAATACTATTATTCAAATAAACCTCAAGAGGAACACTGACGTGCTGACAATATGTCATTAACATTATGGCCAGTGTAAGAAATTAGTTCCAATGAAATTCCGCAACATGGGCGCATGATCATATTTTACTGGACGGGCTTTACAATTCTCTAAACTAAACTGAGGCACTCAACCAATAACAACTGGCCAGTAGCCTTTTCAATGTAGGTTGATATCGCATTGGACGGTTGGCTTAGAACCGATGGTGCGCATATAGACGTCGCGTCGTTGGATGTCGAAAAAGTTAGACTAGTGTTGCCAGACCATTGTTGCAAACTTGGGCGGCCTCTATCTGGTCTGAATTCTTTCATTTCAAATTCTTTCAAGTCTAATTTCGCGTCTTGCAAACAAAATCGGCTTAAAATGGGAAACAAAAATAAAAAAAATAAACCAAATACAATTTTTATTTCGTTTAAAGTTTGTAAGTATACAACATGAAACCTGGTTCTTCGCTTATTATATTCAGAGATGTTTTCTAAGTGTTTTTTTAATCATCACTTCACCACAGATATAAATATAATTTATACATGATAGATATCTGTGGCCTCTACAAAGTAATCACAATTAAAAAAAAACGAAGTAAACAACTGACACTCAAAAATAATCCATTAATTTAAAAAAAAATTGAAAATTAATATCGACATTATGCAAAAGCACTTGAAATAACTTTATTCCAATAAATAGTACATCTAAAAATAATTCCTATACTACATCAATGGAGTAAAAATATACGCAGTCATAATATTAAGATGAAGTTGCCGAAAGACATCTTTAGTATTTTATTATAGCCAAAGCCAATAGACATGGACAATAACGTAAACAAAGTACCATTGCACATATAATCGTATAACTGCACTTACTTATTTTATTATTTACCACACCTGATCTTTTCAAAACGCTTAAACTCCCAAGATTCGTGGTATAATTTTATTGTAAACTTCGTTGTTCAGGAAAAGATCTGTTATTATTTCAAATACGCGTGAGTGACACCTACGTTGTTGCAAGCGTCTATAGGCGGCAGTAACCACTTACCATCAGGTGGGCTGTCAGCCTGTTTGCCTCCGACGTAGTATAAAAAAAAATAGTACAAAATTTACACGCGGTCTGCGGAGGTTAAGCGTTCACAAGTTCACCAGTTTTTATATATTTGACACTTCGAATGTTTGACAGCTAGGTATCAAATTATTGAAACACTTCTTAGCTTATCTCTGATGGATGTTCACCCTAATTGAGCAGTAATACGACAAATGCTTTGTTTTACATCTTTGGCCATTTCCATTAACTACGAATACTTATAGAGAAATTGTAAATCGAGGTATACCTCCGTACAATATTGTATACATATTTACTTTGTGCTATTCTACCTGGCATGTAAGTAGAGCTGTAATTTAGAAAAAGTAGTTTAAAGGATTCATTGTAATAAAATTAAAAATAGTACATTACTTAACAAGGGCGGTAAAACAAAGAATGTCTCAGATCGCAGGTATTTGACGCCCGAGCCGAAGGCAAGGGCGATAAATATGCGATCTGAGGCTTTCTTTATTACCGCCCGTGTTAAGTACAAAATTTTATGTCACCCCCTGGCCAGGAAGTGGGATTTCCCGCGCGCGGAGTGTGCGGTAATTGCCGCTTTATGGCCAGGTGTGACATAAAATAATATTTTAGGTTATAGGAAAAATGTGGAATAATTTAGGTGGAGAACAACGAGTGAAGCCGTCCTACTTACATGCCGAGCATGTACATGTTGATGAACAAAATATAGCTAACTAGTGCATGATTAAACCTTCAGATTATGTATCATTCTCAAATAAAAGGTTCCTTTTGCCGATGTCAATAAGGATCATTTACAAAATCGCGCCTTTATAGACACCGCCAAAAACACCCGTTGCTTGAGATGTCATATATCTCAAAATGTTCAATAACAAATAGTGCACGTTTCCAACACAACGTTAAGTGGACAACAACACCCCCGCAACCATCAGATCTCAAATATAAAACAACTAATCACAAAAAGTAATCATCTAATTGCTATGTATTTTATATTACAGCCAAGCGCTTTTTCTTAGCTAACTAGTAAGTTTATTAATTTCATAATACTTAGTGCAAAAAGCAAAACAATATAGACAAACCAATAAGTCGCAATAATAGGGATGTTGACACAAAATTTATTATTACTCCATACGAAAGAATACCTAAAACTATGCCAAATAGTGAAAATCCTATTCAAATATCTCAAAAAATAACGAAACTACAACCGTTAGAATGTTTTTAGTTAGAGAGAGAAAGCGCTACAGGTGAGTGACGTCACTGACCTAGAGCGCCATAGTAAATGACGATCGTTCAATACACAGATGCGTTTTGCGGAAAAGGGACAGAAAATGCCCCCTCTTAAAACTTTGATGACTTATAATTGTGTAATTATTTATTCTTTTGAATTACTTTTTTCGCTATTTGGTTGAGAATTTGATCTTTTTTCGAGAAAATTCGGATTCATTGATTTTCTTATTTGGTGTCAACATCCCTATTAAAGATAATTTGATATAAATCGATTGCGTTTTATTGTAAAAGTAAATACCGAACTAATTGTAAAAAAAAACATGTGGAATGTAGACAAGTTTTAACTGAACTGTAGCTATGCGTCTTAACGTTATACCACCAGTGTACAAAACAGATTCTAGTAAATTATAAAAAAAACTGCCAATGAAAAAAACAGCCAGTTTAAGATATACATTTGAGAACCCTTATTATTGACTCACGTGTCATCATGATTCCAAAGATCAAGCTAGTCTCTTTCTAGATCATGTTTATTGTATATTCCAACATTTAGGATATGTTTTATTTAAATTGTAAAATATTGTATTTTGATTTATAAACTAGCAAAGTTACTAACAGGTACTCACTAGCGAGCTGTGACTGTAACCGAACGGAGTAACCAGTGACAACGAGCCGATGACTGTCACACTCTCAGTTACGCACAAACTTCCGTATCCGTATCCGTTCAGTTACTGTCGCTAATGAGTACCCGACTTAAAGCTGCCAAATTTAGCTCTAAAAACCCCCATCAGAAAAGTGTACAAACGTAAAAAATGTGTCTAACACTACCTGTTTTTCGTAAAAGAGGATATGACATTCCAATCACTTGCTTTTAAAAGGCCATAAAGATTCAATCTTTAATCTAAATAACAGGGACATAAAGTCGACACTCCAACATATTAACTTTTTAACCACCACTAGTAATTATAAACTTTATCGTAATGCACGAAGGTGCGTTTTACATTCAAGAGTTTTACAAAAAAACTGTGGCTACATGAACTGTCTTTATGAATGTCATTTTTTTTTGGTTTTTGATACTCAGAATCGTTAATACTAACAATCCTCATACCATATTAAAATCGTCACATTATTATATGGTGTCTTTTTTTACTTGTATGGAGGTGACGCATTCAAAATCAAAATTACGTACCTAATAAAATCTAATACAATTTTTTTCTTCGTTTCAATTCAGGTAATTGAGAAATTCAATTCAGAATCGATAATATTCGATTCTGAATAATAAGAATAATACATGAAAAAAATTTCATGTACAGGAACGGTTTAAAAAAAAGCACTTGGTTTACCCATTTGGTAAGTTTAATTTGGCATATTTGTTTCTTCACTTCGTATCGACACATTCACTATCCGTGACACACTTCCTGTGTCTACTATAACAACAACATAACGAGTCGTAAAGTGAATTAAACCGGGCACTCATTAGAGAGACGTAACTGTAACCGAACGGTTACAGTAACCAGTGTACACGTGGTTCGCGAACGGCTCGCAATGAGCCTATGAATGGAACTCTCTCAGTTACGTACGCACTCGAACTTATTACAGTATCCGTTCGGAACTCGTTACAGTATCCGTTCGGAACTTGTTACAGTATCCGTTCGGAACTCGTTAGAGTATCTCTTCGGTTACAGTTACATCGCAGTGAGTACCCAGCTTTAGGGTCATACTTTTTTATGGCTGTCGATTGTTGAATTCACCTAACGACCCGTACAGTCAGCATCTTTTAGTTAATAACAGTCAAAGTAGGCAAATATACATCAATATCTATGTTTATACTGTTAAATATTTTAATTTCATTTCTTTTCAATATTTCATTTCATTTCATATAAGTAGACTACCTTGGCTGTCACAAACTAGTCAGCAGCAAAAGTTGCTAAGCTGGATAACACCCTAAAAATGATCCGAAACAACCTTTATTCTCTGGGCATTTAGAGTCCGTGTGTAGATATTTTGAGCCCGCGTAGCTACTTCCGCTGCCAATTGTACATGATGCTGACTAATTGACTAAACCGTACAGGCCGATTTTTATTTTTTGAGGCCAATTTTGATTACATTGCGGGCTGCGGGCTACCGAAGGAAGAAGAGGACGACCAAACCCCGCGATGTAATGAAAATCGCATCCAAGTTCTTTCGCCGTGTAAATGGGCCTTAAACATCAGTTCTCAAGAGATAGAAGCCCCTATTGACGCCATTACATCTTTATTACAATTACCTTTTTTTCTAGATTACATTCTTGGTTGACACAACTCTTTTCAAATTTACTTTCTCTAATTTCCTAACATCTTACATATTTACAAGATATGTAAACTTTTACCGTCGAATCAAATTGACAAGTAACTTTGATTCAGCCTTATTCCCACTTCAGATATGTTATTTGCATATCAGAGGACCTACTGCGAATCGGGAACAAACTCTCTTCCTCTCTGTCGCACACTCATTCGAGTGATAGAGAGGGAGGTAAACACAGCAACAGAGTATGACACTGATATATGTAGTTTCGTATGCCGTTGAACATTGTACTTTAACACCAATATAATAAGATTCTATTTCGTGTATTTGTAATAGAAACTACATTAGCGTTAACGAAATATAATAAACGGGTCACTCACGTCTTTAAAGTCGAATATCGCTCGCCATGTTTCGGACCAATACGTGGTGCTTAAATTAAATATGAGGTGTAATCGGTGTTATTGCATATTCAGTGTCTAACTCACCGTATAGTAGTTTTACCTCACGAGCGCGGGTTATCCATTGTTGTAGTTGTGACACATACGAACACATAGCCAACGTGAACTCATAGCTCCTACGCTGACGCACACATAGACAATATGCATGTATAGCTCAACACACAACCATGGCATACCCGCGTTTATGTGATAAAAGTAATATTTTCGTTTCCAGTTCGCGGCGGGCTCTCAAGTGACACGCAAGTGTTTTTACCCCACAGCTTCACCTCAATTGGAGTGCTACCAACAATAGGAAAGCTTACCTTAACACAGTCAAAATCCATTACAACTATTTGTTACATTGACATAAGATTTAATATTACCTGGCCCACGTTACAGGGGCTGTACACCGAAATTGGACGAAATCCGAACTTCTTATAACACCGTCCCTTTCACTCATACAGTGTATAACACGAGAGTGAAAGGGACAGCACGATAAAAAGTACGGATTTAGATTCTTTTTTTAATTAAAAATAGTATTGGTCAGCATCTGGCAGCACCCAGGGCGTAAAGGTGAGGCCGATGGTAAAGCGAGCTGACCCAGAAGATGTTTTACCTAGTCGTTTTTCACGTGACCGTCATAGACCGCAGTTGTTTACCTATGCACCGGTGCTCCATATAGCGGAGCCGGCGAGTACGAGTATTAGCTACCGCGGGATGTACTCGAGCGGGTACCACGCCACCGTCTCCTGTCGTAACGGTAGCGTGTTCAAGGGGATCATCACGCCACCAAGGAATGTGTTCTCCTGGAAGGACAGACAATATTAATGGATATATTCTGCAGTACGGGATAACTGGGGTTACTTTCAATACTCAATACTCATATTGCAATATCACAAAAGTAGGTACAGATTACTTAAAGCTACAGATCATTGTGAACCCTGTTGAGCACTGCAATGTTAAGGAGAGGAGGACTTATTCATAATTTATCTTCGAAGTATTCATTTAGCGTGTAATATGATTTTATCTAGTAGTAGTTGCTTTATTTTATTTGTGTACTTTTTATCGTCTTCTTCTTCTTTTATAGAGTCAGGTAAATTATTATAAATTCAGAGGGGGTAGAGGGGGGAGGGGGGGGTATTATTATTCGATTCAGATTGAGGGGCGACTATAAAAAAGCAGTTTTTATGCCGTGTTTTAGTTTTTATTTGGGTAGTCTGGGCACAGTGATATACTTTCGCAAATTTCCCAACTATTTACTAAACTTAAACAAACTCGAAATAGATAGTGATTATATAAGTCTTCTAAATCTATCAAAGTAGCCCTATTTCTTCCTAAAGTAACCCCGGTTTACGGTCCTCAATCCGGCTTCCTCACGCTCGGCAGCCGGTCATCATCAATATTATCTTAAAACCTGGTCTTTTGTCGGTGCAGCTTAATGCAGGATTTAAAATAAATAAATAAAATAAATAAATATTTGTGGATAATCTTACACAAATCAACCTAGTCCCAAACTAAGCAAAGCTTGTACTATGGGTACTAAGCGACGATATACATACTTATATAGATAAATAAATACTTAAATACATAGAAGACATCCAAGACCCAAGAACAAATATTCGTGCTCATCACACAAATAAATGCCCCGGCCGGGATTCGAACCCGGGACCTCCAGCTTCGTAGGCAGGGTCACTACCAACTAAGCTAAAGCGGTCGTCAATTTCTCCATGTTTGCCGGTCTCCCCTGCTAAATATCATACCTACTTGTGTGATATATTTACCTGTAACGAATCGTAGTGCCACACGGTGGCCTGTAGACACCGGTTCTGCACCACGTCTATGGGCAGACGGTATTCCAGCATCTCCATGAAGGAAGGGTGCGAGTTGCGTTTGAGCACTCGCGTCTTACGCTTCGTCTCTTTGGTCGGGTCCGGTACTAAGTACACCTGGGAAGTAACGAATGTATTATCAGTATACGAAGACGACAGTGTGGTGTGGGTAGACCAGAAACCTTTAACACAGTATCCCTTAATAAAGAAATCAGTTGTGACACTTATATTACACTAACCATTTGGTGGCATTTTTGACCCCTACGTAACTCAAAATCTGTTGAACGTACACATATGAAATTTGGTACGTTTATTTAGATCCTCAAGGCTAACCAGATTCCCAAATTTCATGAATATAGCTCAATCGGTTATTAAGATACAAACATCTAAAAATAGGATTTTTTCATAATAGGATGGATATTGGGGAAGGTATAATCAAAAACCTAACCCACTTCCAGGTGACCTAGCAAGTTGAAATTTGGCATCAAGCATTTGACGTCATCGCACCAAAAATGCTACAACGCGTCATACACGTCGCCAGTTCTTTTTTTTTTAAATTGGCTTGACACTCTGCCGCGTGTCTAGATAATATCGAATCAGCCCGTTTAAAAATCAACTTTGCCGCCAGAGGTAGACGACCTTAGGTTGTAGACCTTGTCTCATCTGATCATTTTTTATCTTTTATTAGATCATGAATCTTCTACCGTTAGCGATAAAGTAGCTTTTCGACTAGGCAGTTGTATAGATGTAGTATACCTTGACGTATGGGTTGGGCGGCACGCCCTGCGCGGTGGCGGCGAGCGACTGCGCGTGCAGGATCAGTACCGACAGCACGCCGCCCGCGTACTGCACCGACACCTTCAGCGAGCCCGACCCAGTGTTGGACGCTTCTACCGACTCGCCTGGTAACACAAACATGATAAGTGTCTTAGAAGCGTTAATATAAGACTTTTTTTTATAAAAATGGGATTGTTCCCTGCCTGTTTCTAGCCAGGGGGCAAAGATGGAGCCGACGGTGAAGCTCACTAACCGGATTGAATACGGCTGAATGACAAATCCGCCGGAATGTGTTCGGCGCTTAATAAATAAATCCTTATTTGTGGACAATCTTACACAAATCAACCTAGTCACAAACTAAGCAAAGCTTGTACTATGTGACGATATACATACTTAAATAGATAATTAAATACATAGAAAATATCCAAGATTCGGGAACAAATATTTGAGGTCATCACACAAATAAATGCCCTGACCGGGATTCGAACCGGGGACCTCCAGCTTCGTAGGCAGGGTAATGTTCTTCAATTCGCTGCAATCCCACTGCGACATATATGTACATAACTTTGACGTCGACTTTACTGTCGCCCGTCCGGAGCGTAACACGTGGGTTTTAAACAGTTTAGTAATAGTACATTACTTAACAAGGGCGGTAGAACAAAGAATGTCCCAGATCGCAGGTATTTGACTTTCTTTTTGGCTTTCTTTATTACCGCCCGTGTTAAGTACAAAATTTTATGTCACCCTCTGGCCAGGAAGTGGGATTTTCCGCGCTACGGAGCGTGCGGTAATTGCCGCTTTATGGCCAGGTGTGACATAAAATATGGTTATAGAAAAAAACAATTACATTGTTTTGTTTATAGTTATTATTGAAGTTATGATATGACGGCCTAATCGGGCCTACGGTATACAGGCTGACATGACAAATGCATGTAACAGCCAGCCGTCTCACCTGGATTCTTCATCCTCTGAGGCTCGACATCCTGCTGGTCTCTCAGGAGTGGATGGAAGAAGGTGTACACGAGGTCCGAGTGCGCGATCTCGTCAGCCAGGCTGAACAGCGAGGTGAGGAAGGCTTGCACGTCGCCGAAACGCCGCTCGGCTACTTGACGGATGTTGGAGCGGCCGACGTGCAGGCCTGAGGGTAAGCTGCAAGTAAAAAGGCGGGTTAGGGCGCAGAGGTGACACGCGAAGGAATGTAAGCGCTGTGGGTAAGTATGTATGCGTGCGCTGTCGGTACACGCGTCAATTGACAATATTTCATAATTTCCAAAAGTCTTAATTCGAAAACCATTTCGGTAAAAACGTGTGAAGTACACAAAAAACATTTTTTTAGATTTTTTTCTCCGTTAATTTTGGAAAAAATCGCAAATTACTGTAAACCGAAAGTTGACGTCATCTTCCTCGCTGTATTCAGGGAGACCTTAGTACAGAGTACAGACAATCGCTGCTCTGGAGTGGCTCTGGATTCTTGTTGGGAAGATGACGTCATATTTTACTTACGCCCTTTTGGAATGACCTACTTTTCAACGTGTTTTTTTTGTATGAAATAATGAGTTAAATTGAAAAAGAAAAAATACGGGTGGCTTAAATTTTTACCTATTTTCTAACTAGTTCATAAAATAAAGTAGTTAAAAATATGAAATGTTGTCAATTGTTTGCGCGGGTGCGTAGCGCGAGGCGAGGGCGAATCGCGAGGCGCGACGGCACCCGATCTTAACCCGGCCTGTCAGCCTGGGTCTCTCAGGGACGAGGTAACTGACCTCGGTGCGGGGGGTTCGTGTCCGTTCTGTATGTAATACTATTATACTATTCTGTGGTTAAAGTGATACAATTGTATACTGCGCAAGGTATGGTAATCCGGTACATCGATGGTATGGGATTAGACCGGTACCTCGCGGTGTTTACCGTCACCAAAAATTCACTGGTCAATCATTCATTTATTATTTAAGAGTTTCACTCTTGTTGGTACAGTTCTCTCCAGTCCGTTCTACTTAACGCCAGTTCCTTGACTTCTCTATTGGCAGGGTGCAAAGCGGGTGGAGGGGGTAGCCTAAACGATCACAGCGCTCACTACGGTTAAAATTTACATTTCGTTGTTGTAGACCGCGGGCCAGAAGGTTAAAATCGTCAGTCATTTCCTCTCGCACGAAAACTTGTACAGTGATTAAGAAAGATGAATAAAAAATTGCTGTGGACGTCTGCCACGATTCCGTTGGTGGGCTGAGGAGCAGCAGCCTCCCAAAGACGTAAAAAAAAATTAAATTCAGTCATTTCCTCTCGACTGAAACTAGGTTTAAATGATAGTTAAGAAAATACCTTTACGAAAAAAAATCGTCTGCCACTTGTAGGGCGGTGGAATACCCGTCTGCTAAGCACGTGAACATGTAAAAAAAAACAGTCATTTCCTCTCGCATGAAATTTTGTCAGATGATAGTTTATGAACTATTATGAAGAAATAAATTCGTCTGCCACTTGTATCGCGGTGGAAAACCCGTCTGCCAAGGGCCTAAACATTGTATGGGGTGAAAAGGAAAAAACAATGCACATCGGCGTTTGGGGTATCTATCTATATTTGAAAATGATATAGGGGTTTTTAAAAAACTTTTCCATTTTAATCAACCGTTGGTGAGATATTCGCTGTGAAAGTCGTAAAAAGTGCATCCCCCCTCTTTAATTTTGAAACTGTGAGGTCAAAAATTCTGAAAAAAATTGGGTGTAAATAAATAGACTTTCAAAAATATTCGGTTCGAATAAATTACGTCAAACGGTTTTTGAATAAACGCTGAAAAACTGTCTTGTCCAAACTAAACGCGTTAAGCGACGTGTGTTTCCCATAAAGATACGACCTTTTTTGCTACAATTTATTGGATATCGGTTTAAAATATTCGGTTTCAATAAATTACGTCAAACGGTTTTTGAATAAACGCTGAAAAACTGTCTTGCCCAAACAAAACGACTTAAGTGACGTGAGTTTCCTATGAAGACACGACCTGAGGCATGTCGAATAACTTTCAAGCAGTCCTAGAGTGCGTCTGGGATTACACACAATGAAGGTTTCCGTACCGACACGTACTAGTTCACATTTTAAACCACTATTCAATAAATCGTAGCAAAAATGGTCGTATCTGTATGGGAAACTCACGTCGCTTAAGTCGTTTTGTTTGAACAAGACAGTTTTTCAGCGTTTATTCAAAAACCGTTTGACGTAGTTTATTCAAACCGAATATTTTTGAGTCTTTATTTATTTACACAGAATTTTTGACCTCACAGTTTAGAAATTAAAGAGGGGGATGAACTTTTTACGACTTTCACGGCGAATATTTCACCAACGGTTGAATTAAATGGAAAAGTTTTTTAGAAACCCCTATATCATTTTTAAAGACCTATCTATAGATACCCCACACGCCGATGTACATTGTTTTTTTCTTTTCATCCCATACAATGTTTAGGCCCTTGGCAGACGGGTTTTCCACCGCGATACAAGTGGCAGACGAATTTAATTCTTCATAATAGTCCATAAACTATCATCTGACAAAATTTCATGCGAGAGGAAATGACTGAATTTAATTATTTTTTTACATGTTCACGTGCTTGGCAGACGGGTATTCCACCGCCCTACAAGTGGCAGACGATTTTTTTTCGTTAAGGTATTTTCTTAACTAAGTATCATTTAAACCTAGTTTCAATTACTGAATTTAATTATTTTTTTTACGTCTTTGGGAGGCTGCTGCTCCTCAACCCACCAACGGAATCGTGGCAGACGTCCACAGTAATTTTTTATTCATCTTTCTTAACCACTCTATGTAGTTTTCATGCGAGAGGAGATTGGTAATCGTGACCTGTCGTTGGCCCGCGGTCTATTGACTTGAGCTGTCAAATCCATATTGCAGTTAACACTTTCTAATCATTTTTGAGATAAATTTAATATGGCTCTAGTAAAATGTGTTATTGTGAATTGTAAAAACACCACAGAATAGCGACTGTAAATTTTACCAGTTTTCAAGACCGTGGTGGAAACGAGACCAAAGAAATAAGTGGATAATTGCCGTAAGAAAAAAAAGTAAGTCACCTAACCTGACAACAACAACTGAAAACAACAATTTTAATGTTATTGGCAATAATGTTACAGACTACCATCGTCCTTTATTTTTATTATTGTCTAATATAGTAAAATAACACAAGATTTCATTAATTTTTTTCACAATATTTACTTATTTCTGGCTTGACAGCTATGACAAATTGTCCATAATGGCCACCTGTCCGTGGCGCTGTCGTCGCGCACGGTCCCAATACGACACGACGTCTATCTTTTTCTTTATTTGGTCCATGTAATTAATCCTCGGCCTTCCTCTTCCTCTTTCCCCTCAATTTTACCCTCCATTATCATTCGTATTAGATCGTCGTGTCGTACCAAATGACCTATCATTTTCCATCTTCGAGTTGCACTGGTCAATATCAAACGATATTTCGGACATTACTCACAGACGCGGGTGTCATCGCATTAATGGGGAGATATCTTTTGAGAGTAGTTTTCTCGGCTACGATGGCTCGCCAGATTGACTCTCTCACTGAGAAAACTCGATCTTGCCCTACATTTATTCCATAATTAAAACAGATATGCAACGGCATTAAACACAGATTAATATACTCAAATCCACCAACCAGTCATGCGATAACAGGGAATTTCACAAACGATAAGATTACGCCATTAATCATGCCACTTTACAATCGGACTAATGTCTATCGCGGACGTTGACGAAAAACTTTATTATTTATTGTGAATATTTGTGTACAATACAAACGGATGTGTTATTGAAAAGGGAATCCAGAAACCGTAAATATTAATTGGCCCTTATAAAACGATAATCTATAGCCGTGTTCCGAATCACGCTAAAAATGCTCGCAGCGCTTAGTGCTGACGGCCGGTCCAGATCAAATAGCGCGCTCAAGGCTGCGTGAGTGGTGTTTTGTTTCGGACCGCTATTCGTTTGAGCGCGCTCACGATCAGACCGATTCACGCTCATAGCCCGTGTTTACTGTCATGTTCATATATCAAACGTCAACTTGACGTTTGGCTCAAGGTGCTTACGCCTGGGAGTGTGAGCATCGTGAGCGCCGTCCATGACATCATCAGTGACGTCACGACATCTCATGTAAGCGCTATGAGCTTGAATCGGTCCGATCGTAAGCGCGCTTTGAGCGCTGTAAGCGTGATTCGGAACATACCTTATGAAGGCTGTGTGAATTGACAAGTACCTTAAGGCTGCTTTTCCACAAGAGCTATGCTATGTGAACCAATGAACCTTTCCACTAGAGATATGCTATTCTACGTTGCTATGGATGCGTTTAATATCCACCAATCATATCTATTGTTCCACATAGCATAGCACTGGTAGAAACGGGTTCAACTAAGCTACACTCACCGGCAGAAAATTTGGCCCAAAAACTTTTCGTGAATTCAAACCACATAATTTTTTTATTTTTTATTAAAGTGATTATAAAATTTAATGTTTGTAATAATTAAATAACATTTAACTTATATAAAAAAAACTAATTTGGGTCAAATTTTCTGCCGGTGAGTATATGTTTTTTATATGAAAGGATGTGCTGTGAACGGTCCTCTGGATGTGAGAGTGGCGGAGAGAGAGAGAGTGGTGGTGGAGAGTGGTGGAGTGGGTGGTGAGTGGTCGCGAGTGTAATCTTCATAGCGCATCTTACTCGAACGGCTACATAGCTTAGCACTAGTGGAAACAGCCAGTTTCATAGCGTTAGATTCACATATAGCTGCATAGCAAATCTGTGATGAGAACGCGCCCTGAATACGGCTTCACGCACTGTCAGGGGGGTCTCACTCCGTCAGTTCGCCGCGCCGCTGAAAGTACATCCGTAGGTGGTACCATTCAGTGGCTGCCGCGCGTTGCTACCGTACGGTCGCGTCGTCGCGTCATTCGCTTGGTGTGGTCAAAGTTTGATATTTGGGGATTTGTTAACAGTGGGACTTCTGTACGTAGTAGGTACTATTACTTATTCTGTGGCACTGTTTTGTTTGTGTCAGGTCCCGATGTTCAAGTTCGGTGGTTGGAAGGCCTCGCTCAACTTCAGCGGACCCAACCGCCGTAAGGAAGTGTACGAGAACGGACCGGAACTGTCAGTTGGTGGCGCGTATGGGACGTATAGAGAAGAATTCTTTGGTGAGTACGATTATCGGTTATAGCGCTCGCGACTTCGTCTGCGTAAACTTCCACTCCCCGTTTCATTGCTTCGAGATAAGAGACGATTTTCAGGATATCAAGTATATTACCTATTCTATATGTTAATCGAGGACTCGTTGTATACCAAGTTTCATCATAAAGCGGCAATTAAACTACTTAGCAGTGGCGGAGCGTCCATACAACTCGATTCCCACCGGCTTACCTAATTTTCAGCCAATCAAGTTATTTTACTAAGGCTAATTAATTTGTCTTAGTCCATTTTTTTTCGGCTTCCCTAAGAATATTTATTGACGCGCCGCCACTGTCTGTCCGCCTACTACGGCGACTTGGCAGCTGTCGATCGCCGAATGCGGCCGACTAACGTGTTGTTTAGGTACAGTTTTGCGGTCGCCGCATGCTGCATGCTGCGACGAAGTGTAATTACCGCTTTAGTGAATGTGAGTACTATTCGTGGAACTAGTTTATTGTTTCAATGTCAACAGATAAGTTTTACGTATCAGGGACCTGCCTAAGTGGCCGATAGCGTTTCTGATTAGATGAGTAATGGCATTTTACATAACGTTAGCATGTTAATTTATATTTTCGAGTATATAGTGCTACTGAGAGTACGTAGGAAGCGTGTGGTATAGTTGAGCCTAGTTAATAGTGACCCTGCCTACGAAGCTGGTCTCCGGTTCGAATTCCGGTCAGGGCATTTATTTGTGTGATGTGCACGAATATTTATTCCTGTTTCTTGAATGTTTTCTATATATTTAAGTATCTATTTATCTATATAAGTATGTATATCGTCCCCTAGTACCCATAGTACAAGCTTTGCTTAGTTTGGGACTAGGTCGATTTAGTGTAAGATTGCCCACTCATATCATTGTCCATATCCAATTCCAGGAAGCAACAGCATACCGGGACCAGCGAAAATACTAACGCCCTCCATGGTAAAACTCCCACCGAGCAACGAAAAATTGAAGACATCAAAAAGCGCTAACGACATATCGGACCCACATAATCCAGCCCCACAACTTAGAAAGGGTGCACATGATGTCTCCACCGACCCTAGAGGTGGCACATCTAGCGACAGAAACTCAACAGCCCTACACAAGAACGCTAAACAATCGACCAAAGATAAAAAGAACGAAAAAGAACAAAAGAGCGCAGAGAAGAAACGGCTAGCGGAACAAAAGAAGCAAGAGAAACTAGCGCTGCAAGAGCAAGCGAAGAAAGATAAGCTTAGAATACAGCAGGAAAAAAAGTTAGCCCAGCAGCAAGCGAAATCAAGGAAGGGGGAGAAAACCGGCCTACCCCAAGCGTCAGTGGCAAAGGCATTGGTACCACCAGCGCCGGTACCACCCCCACAACCACCGCAACCAGCAGTTCGCGCCAATCCAATGGCATACTCGACGAACACTCTAGAAAGCTCCATCAGTAGAACCAGCGGACCACCACCCTACTCCGAAAGACAAGACAAACAGCCTAATAAGAGGGACAACACTGGCAACACCAGCTTCGGTAAACCTATAGAGAGCAGTAGCTGGGACATGATATCGGAGCATCGGAACCAGATAAGTAGGAATCCGGTGGCCAGCGGCGGCAGTAGCAAGCAAATGGTCATGGATCTACAGTTCAGTTTCGATAAAGCGCAGGCTGATAGGAATAACAGCGAAGTTTGAGGACCAATGTATATGATACATATGAGATTATCGTGTTTTAAATAAATTATTTTTTATTATTTACAAAGTATAGTGCGCGCCATCCACAAGGCGCGCCCCTCCACAGCCCGCGCCGTACAACTGCGCACAGATTAGTATGAGATTCGCTGTGGAGGGGCGCGTCGTCGTGGATGGAGCGCACTATATAATTATTTAATACAGAGTCTGACCAGTCGTGTCACAACAAACATGAGGCAAATTTGAAAAAGCTTGTACGTTGTTTCGCAGACAGAAGTTTCATAGATTTATTGCTTCGCAGAATTTTCATTTCATCGAAAACATTATTTTAAAAAAGGGTCGCAGTTCTAACCTAACCTAACCCACTTTTCTGGTAGATCTAATTGGGCTCTACACAATGGCATTTAATTTGTACCTAAAAAGTTAATTGTTTCTGAAAAAAAAAACTTTCTATGAAACGAAAATTCTGTGAAAAAATTCATTCTATAAAACATTTTTCTGCAAAAGAAGGGGACACCCACCTGTGCACTTTGGCTAGAGGGAAGTGTAGACAGATCTTCTGGTAGAGTTCCGTAAAGTGTTTGTACGAGCGGTAGAGCACGGAGGGCGTGGCCTGTCCCTGCCGGTAGATGCGCAGGGCGTACACATAGTGCTTTTCCGGGTCGTAACGCTTCTCGAAGCCGAGACACTCGACGCTGACGAGCCGGCCTTCTTGCGCCATCCTGATGTAACAAATAAGAATAAGAAACATGTATTCGAGACAATATTACATCAAAGATAATAAAGTTAAAAATAAATTAATAGTTTAAAAACACTAGAAAAACACGCTTTGCGTGTTAATTGAAACCTGATCGTGTTCAAAGTCCATTACGTGACCTTTCTCACAAGTGCAAACACGACTATGATACGAAATTCCATCATGGAATGCCAGTGCCTATCTTCCGGCTTCATCATCAGACATTGAAACCTAATCGTGGTCAAGGTTCAATACAAGACTTTTCTAACAAATCCAAACACAGCTATGATACGATGTTCCATCATGAAGTTCCAGTTCTTATCTTCCGGCTCCATCATCAGATCAGTTCGACAGTACCATATTATTGTACTGTCATCAGAACTACATACAGCTGCCAATTTTCATGACGCTACGATCCTTGGAAGATGGTTAAATTAGTAACCTTAGATTCCATTACATAGTTACATACAGGTCGACCTAATAAAAGCGTGTTAAAAACAACGGTTTGCACTCCGGGAATGCCGGCACAAGTGAAAACTCAATAAAGAAAGTAAATAACAAAGATATTTATATCCGTATCCGTATCGGTATCCGTATTCGTATTCATATTCATATTCATGTTCGCATAGTGGGTACTCACGTGTATGTCCTCGGCATGAAGGACAGCAGCTCGGAGGTGCTGCTGGTGGTGTCACCGCTCGCACGGAACTGAGCCAAGTTGTGCAGGAAGAAGTTTATCGGCGTGAACCTGGGGACAGACAATAATGTTACCAGCGGCTCTGTGAGCTGTCCGAAATACAACCTCAACAAAAATAACAAAGGCTGTGAGCCGTTGTTAATAGCAAATGTTGTCAATCGTACCGATTTTCATGCTTACACCATTTGCAGCCAGGACTATACGTCCCCTGTTCGTACTTTCAAGATGACTTTTTGCAAAAGTACAGGCAGTCAGGCACTGGTGGCGTCCCACAGCAGGCATCGACCTTTTCTCGTTGAAATATCTATATTTATTAAATACTAATACCAGTTTACTTATGGATGGGGGTGCCCACAGACGTGTGTGTATTGCCTAGGGCATATACTGACTTGCTCTTGAGCGAGGAGTGTATGAGCCTGGCGAAGGCGGCGGCGGCCTCTGCGTTGGTGGCGTCCGGCATCAGCGCCGCGCGCACGTACCCCACCGCCGTCGACGTCACCCCGGGGACACCCGATGCCGCCATCTGTACCAACAACGTTACATTTAGGCTAAGCTGTGTTCCGAATCACGCTAAAAATGCTCGCAGCGCTTACAGTGCTGACGGCCGGTCCAAATCAAGTAGCGCGCTCAGGGCCGTGTGAGTGGTGTTTTGTTTCAGACCGCTATTCGCTTGAGCGCGATTACGATCGGACCGATTCACGCTCATAGCCCGTGTTTACTGTCAATCTGTCCTGTTCATATATCAAACGTCAACGACGTTTGGCTCAAGGTGCTTACACCTGGGAGTGTGAGCACCGTGAGCGCCGTCCATGACATCATCAGTGGCGTCACGACATCTCATGTAAACGCTATGAGCGTGAATCGGTCCGATCGTATGCGCGCTTTGAGCGCTGTGAACGTGATTCGGAACATATATGCCTCTAGAGATTCATCATCATTATATCAGCCGAAAGAAGTGCTGGAAGCGCTGTGTTGGTCGGTCACCCTCATTAATCACTCAACATCTGTCAAAGTTAACAGAGTTACTCACCAGGGCAAACAGATCTAAAATATGATTATGATTTTTTTTATACTACGACGGTGGCAAACAAGCATACGGTCCACCTGATGGTAAGCGGACACCGCAGCCTATAGACGCCGATATGATGCTGCCGAACCAAGTTCAACACCATACAACATTGCTCGACGAAGTGCTTGAAGCACTATATTGGTCGGTCACCCTCATTGGTCGCCCAACGTCGGTCAAATTTAACAGGGTTACTCACCAGAGCAAACAGATCGAGAATATGGTCATGATGCTGCCTAACCACGTTGAACGCCATACAACCTTGCTCGACGAAGTGCTGGCAGCGCTATATTGGTCGGTCACCCTCATTGGTCACCCAACGTCGGTCAAATTTAACAGGGTTACTCACCAGAGCAAACAGATCGAGAATATGGTCATGATGCTGCCTAACCACGTTGAACGCCATACAACATTGCTCGACGAAGTGCTGGCAGCGCTATATTGGTCGGTCACCCTCATTGGTCACCCAACGTCGGTCAAATTTAACAGGGTTACTCACCAGAGCAAACAGATCGAGGATATGGTCATGATGTTGCCGAACCACGTTGAACGCCATACAACATTGCTCGACGAAGTGCTGGCAGCGCTATATTGGTCGGTCACCCTCATTGGTCACCCAACGTCGGTCAAATTTAACAGGGTTACTCACCAGAGCAAACAGATCGAGGATATGGTCATGATGTTGCCGAACCACGTTGAACGCCATACAACATTGCTCGACGAAGTGCTGGAACCGCTGCGTTGGTCGGTCACCTCCGTTGATCACGTACACCATGTCGTTGGTCAGGACGAATGGCGCGCGGTCTCTGCGAATGTGAAGTATAATGTAAGTTACTATTATATAATAGACCTTATTGATACAAAAAATAAAGCACAAAGAAAAAAATAGCGCGCGCACCAGTAGAGCAGACCGGGGGTCGAACCTAGTAGGTCAGGTTACAGGGGTGTAGTTATACAAGTGGATTTTCTTTTTGGGTCAGTGAGGGCAGCTACCTGATCCTGTACCGCTACGCGAAAATGGTCTTTGAAGACTTTCCCTCGATTTCATATTAATGAAGTTTGGCTTTTATAGATTTTGGAAAAAACATACAGGATGCGAGAAAAAGGTCATTTTTGAGCAACTTTTTTTTGATGCCAATCGATCCCATTCCTGTCCGCGCATACACGCGTCAATGTGTGCGTGTCATTGTTACTGCGTTGCGCAAAGGAACGAGCCGTGACTGATCGGTGACTGAAACGCCGCGCAGGGGCGAGGTAACTGACCTCGGCGCGGGGCGGCTCGTGTCCGTTCTGTATGTAATACTATTATAATAAAGCCATGTTCCGAATCACGCCAACAACGCTCACAGCGTTTACAGTGCTGACGGCCGGTCCGAATCAGTAAGCGCGCTCAAGGCCGCGTGAGTGGTGTTTTGATTCGGACCGGGCATGTTGTGTTTACTGTCATGGTCATATATCAAACGTCAACTGACGCCTGGGAGTGTGAGCTTCGTAAACGCCAATATGGCGCCGTCCATGACGTCATCAATGACGTCACGACATCTCATGAAAACGCTATGAGCGTGATTCGGTCCGATCGTAAACGCGTTTATAGCATTGTAAGCGTGATTCGGAACATGCCTTAAGTGTAACGAACCGTTTAAAGTTGCCGAACATCTGCGCGTCGCCCAGGAACTTGCCGAAGTCGATGTGGAACAGGTGGCCTGATGTCTTCAGCATAATGTTGTCGTTGTGACGGTCGCAGATGCCGAGCAGGTACGTCGCCACGCTGTAGCCCGCGCAAGATGCTGGCAATAAAAAAAATAGAAGATTGTTAACCTGTCGTCTACCAGTGGGATCCCAGGGACATAACAAAACAATGCCATTGTTTATTTTTTTGGCCGTGAGAGGACGGCTTCCAAGAATAGAAAGTGACCCAAAACAGTTCAAGGGTGAAATGGGTGCTTTCAATCACAGTCGAAATTACACGCCGAGATAGGGTGTCGGTTAAAAACTAAACACTCAAGAAGAGCAAGAAAGAATATTAATATTTTATGTGACAAGAGAACGGATCTCAGCATTTTCTTTGCCAGCTATAACCATTGATGTCAAAATAAATTAATGAAATAATAGTAATTTATGCAACTGCTACATAATCAAAGGTATAAAAACACGGGTGTGGTAAACGAGCCGAAGGCGAGTATCATAATAAGATCACACGAGTGGGAGACAGCCGTAACGATTAAACTTATGATGCTGTAATGGCCGCAATGGCACTTTTACAGGTCAAAATCTACTACTTTATCTACTTATCGCGCTTACCGGTGAAGTTGTCCCTCGCCCGCTGGTACTCCAGCTCGGAAGGGTTGTGCTTGGCGAGCCACTCGGCTATGGGCTTGTCTTTGAACGAGCCCGTGAGGCCCCACTCGGTTTGTATGGCTCGGAGAGTTTCCGCTTCCGCCACGATTTCTATCATGCCTGGGGAATATAAAATGGTCATTCTCAAATTGTATGTTTGCGGTCAACCTAAATTCCGTCAATGTTCACGAAATATTCTCTAGTTTGACGGAATTTAGACACAGACACAAATTAGGAAAAGCACCAAAAAAGTTATGAAATCACGGTAAATCACCTTATTCATACAATTTAGCAAACCTTTGCTAAATTAAATAGAATGTTCTTCTCACAAACAGAAATGTCAAAGTGACAGATTAAGAAAAAAAATCTTTACCTGCATTTTATTTAAAACAGGTTTAATCAACATTTATGAATTCGGCCTGAAGGGTATTCCACTTATCCCACGACTCACCCCTCCTGTCGCTGGTGGGCAGGGTCTGGAAGGTGACCATCCGCAGGTCCAGGTTGGCCTTCAGCCACAAGCTGTCCATCACCTTCATCACTTGCAGCACTAGCGCGTCCTGTCGCAAGTCATCACCCACCTGCCAAACAATTTTCACGTTTAGAGTATTTTTATCTCACGGTTGGCCATTGTTGTAGTTGTGAGACATACGAACACATAAGGCATGTTCCGAATCACGCTCACAGCGCACAAAGCGCGCTTACGACTATTGACTATTACGACCGGACCGATTCACGCTCATACCGCTTACATGAGATGTCGTGACGTCACTGGTGATGTCATGGACGGCGCTCACGGTGCTCACACTCCCAGGCGTAAGCACCTTGAGCCAAACGTCAAGTTAACGTTTGATATATGAACATGACAGTAAAAACCGGCTATGAGCGTGAATAGGTACGATCGTGAGCGCGCTCAAGCAAATAGCGGTCCGAAACAAAACACCACTCACGCGGCCCTGAGCGCGCTATTTGATTTGGACCGGCAGTCAGTACTGTAAGCACTGCGAGCATTTATAGCGTGATTCAGAACACGGCTCTAGACAACGTGAACTCGTAGTTCCTACTCTGACGCACACATAGACAATGTGCGTGTGTAGTTCAACACACAACCATGGCTCACCAGCCATATATTGGTCATATAGTTGAAATTACCCAGGATTACTCATTCGGAAAAATCCGCTTCTTGGCCAGGAGGAGACATACAATTTTGTAATAAAGAAAGCATCAGATCGCATATTTATCGCCCTTGCCTTCGGCTCAGGCGTCAAATACTTGCGATCTGAGGTATTGGTACTGCACTACGTATCAGTTGCACCAACGTACGAACACAGACCGGTCATCGTCAAATATGGCGCCGGCAGCTGTCATCCCATAGAAACTTGTCAAATTTTCCATACACTCAGATTTGACGAACACCGCTTACGATTACAGACGGTTTGGTGCAACCCAGCCTAGTCTTACCTTAAACATGGCGGGTATCACAGCATTGTCGCTTCCGATGAAGTTGATCTTGAGCGGCAACGTGTTGGAGTTGAAGTACATACACGACCTGAGGAGAAATACAATGTTGTTCAAGTGCTGATATTATTTTGACAATATAAAGTATAGATTTTAGTCGATATTTATAATTATTACGGTGGACAATTTTTTTTCTATGAAGATCAGCCTTGGGTTTGGAATCAACGGACGATGTAACTTAGATGACATCATAATGTCGAAGAAAAGACTGGGTAAACAAAACTCACTGACGTCAACATCGTGCATTTTGTAGTCCGAACATCGAAATTTGAACTACGCATAGTGCCGTCCCTTTTACTCTTATAGTGTACAACACGAGAGTGAAGAGGACGGCACTATACAACGTTCGGATTTTGACATTCGGAGAAGACCTTCAGCTTCTCGCCGCCTGCTCTCACACTTCACGGACGGGGCTACTCACTTGACTGACAGCGCCAGTTATACTAGAGCACATCTGTGATATGCGAAAGATCTTAAGCGCTGTGTGGGTAAGTATGTGTGCGTGCGCTGTCGGTACACGCGTCAATTGTTTGCGCGGGTGCGTAGCGCGGGGGGCGGACGAATCGCGAGGCGCGACGCCACCCGATCGACACCAGGCGGTCTCTCAGGGCCGAGGTAACTGACCTCGGTGCGGGGGGTTCGTGTCTGTTCTGTATGTAATACTATAATAGTATTCTGTGACAAGGGACGGGCCTACTCACTTGACGTCGACGTCGTGCACGGTGCGGTGCAGCGCTAGGGGCAGTGCGGCGGGCTCGGCGCGCAGTAGCGCGGCCAGTCTCTCTCCGCCCGCGCTCAGCGCGCGCGCGCGCCCGCCCTCCTTCGCGCACTTCACTGACAACGCCACTTCCGACAGCGTCTGCAAATACACGTATAACACATTCATTTATTCATCGTTCGGACGAAGCGTCTCCTTTTTACGATCCGACCCCGCCTTTGCCGAGCGTTATATCTACTCATTGCGCGGTCGAGTACCGCCCCGTAGCCATCCCCCCCTCCCCCGTCTGTGCCATGTTGTGTACATGTGATGCCTCAGCTAGTGTCCCGGCCTTCTCCTCACCTTGACCAGCAGCTGCTGCCGCACCAGCGTCCTGGTGAGCTGTTCCCCGCACACACACAGCAGCGCCCGCAGCATGAGCCGGTACCGCCGCATAGCCGTTCCACCCTCCCCCGTCCGGACCTTGTTGTGTACATGTGATGCCTCAGCTAGTGTCCCGGCCTGCCCCTCACCTTGACCAGCCGCTGCTGCCGCACCAGCGTCCTGGTGAGCTGTTCCCCGCACACACACAGCAGCGCCCGCAGCATGAGCCGGTACCGCCGCATAGCCGTTCCACCCTCCCCCGTCCGGACCTTGTTGTGTACATGTGATGCCTCAGCTAGTGTCCCGGCCTGCCCCTCACCTTGACCAGCCGCTGCTGCCGCACCAGCGTCCTGGTGAGCTGTTCCCCGCACACACACAGCAGCGCCCGCAGCATGAGCCGGTACCGCCGCATAGCCGTTCCACCCTCCCCCGTCCGGACCTTGTTGTGTACATGTGATGCCTCAGCTAGTGTCCCGGCCTTCCCCTCACCTTGACCAGCAGCTGCTGCCGCACCAGCGTCCTGGTGAGCTGTTCCCCGCACACACACAGCAGCGCCCGCAGCATGAGCCGGTACCGCCGCATAGCCGTTCCACCCTCCCCCGTCCGGACCTTGTTGTGTACATGTGATGCCTCAGCTAGTGTCCCGGCCTGCCCCTCACCTTGACCAGCCGCTGCTGCCGCACCAGCGTCCTGGTGAGCTGTTCCCCGCACACACACAGCAGCGCCCGCAGCATGAGCCGGTACCGCCGCATAGCCGTTCCACCCTCCCCCGTCCGGACCTTGTTGTGTACATGTGATGCCTCAGCTAGTGTCCCGGCCTGCCCCTCACCTTGACCAGCAGCTGCTGCCGCACCAGCGTCCTGGTGAGCTGTTCCCCGCACACACACAGCAGCGCCCGCAGCATGAGCCGGTACCGCCGCATAGCCGTTCCACCCTCCCCCGTCCGGACCTTGTTGTGTACATGTGATGCCTCAGCTAGTGTCCCGGCCTTCCCCTCACCTTGACCAGCAGCTGCTGCCGCACCAGCGTCCTGGTGAGCTGTTCCCCGCACACACACAGCAGCGCCCGCAGCATGAGCCGGTACCGCCACATAGCCGTCACACACTCCACCGTCTCCGCCGGTTCTACCGAGTTATCTTCTAAAGTGATGCCGAGGAATTCTTGACTGGGTGCCTGAAAAAAAAAATGGTTTTTACTGACTATGGTAAATAGTAGTAGCTATTAAAAACCGGCCAAGTGCGAGTCGGACTTCGCACATTTAGGGTTCCGAACCGACCGCAAATTTAAGTTGGTTTTTATAGGAAAAATAAGGAATTTACAAAGAAAAAATCAAATTGGGAGCCCCCCTTAAAAACATTAAAAAATAAGTTTTGACTATTTGTATGGCTTCGGGCCAACAAGATGCTTATACTGTGTAAATTTGAAGCCTGTACCTCCAACCGTTTGGCTGTAAAACCTGTGTGACAGACGACGGACGGACGTCTGGGCGTCACCAATAGGGTTCCGTTTTGACCCTCAGGGTACGGAACCCTAAAAATTACCTACCTTTAACCTATTCACCGCCACAGTAGATTCAGTAAGTTGTGCCTCACACACCTGTCTTCGTAGCTTAAAATGCACCTGTACTTGATAGCACGTAGCTTGCCTTTACATCGACATGATCGACTCTATATGAAGACGATGGCGTGTGGGGCACCTAATGTCCTGACTTTATATCAAGTCAATGGCGGTGAAAAGGTTAATATTGTATCAACCATGAATACAGACCGTTCGGAGTTTACTTCAAACTTCCATTTAATAACAGATTTTTTCCACGATTCAACGATTAAGTACCTATTTCACCAAATTTAGACAATGGTCATCTCACAATGAAGATTCGCTACACATTGGTTAAACTGCAAGTAAAAATAGTCGCTGGTTCCAAATCGCCAAGCAGTATTATTCAACTATTTTTTTATACAACGACGGTGGCAACAAACGTACGGTCCGATTTGCGGGCGGCGGAAATATCATTACTTTGACAGAGACAGCGGAATACGCGCTGCAACTGGCGGAACGGGAAAAAAATCCTGCAAAATCCTGGGCACTCCTAGAGGACTGGATTTGGAGGCTCCGCAAAAACCAATAAGTCTACTACTACCATAAGCAGGGGGGTCTCACTTCGTCAGTTCACCGCGCCGCTGCAAGTACACCCATAGGTGGTACCATTCAGTGGCTGCCGCGCAGTACTACCGGACGGCCGTCAATAGTACATTACTTAACAAGGGCGGTAAAACAAAGAATGTCTCAGATCGCAGGTATTTGACCGAGCCGAAGGCAAGGGCGATAAATATGCGATCTGAGGCTTTCTCTATTACCACCCGTGTTAAGTACAAAATTTTATGTCAGCCCCTGGCCAGGAAGTGGGATTTCCCGCGCGCGGAGCATGCGGTAATTGCCACTTTATGGCCAGGTGTGGCATAAAAAAAATTATGTCACCCCCAGGCCAGGGAGTGGGATTTCCCACGAGCGGAGCGTGCGGTAATTGCCGCTTTATGGCCAGTTGCGAGGTAAAGTTTGTTATTGACCTATTATGTGTATAATTTAGGCTTGTAAATTGGTTATTCGTTAACTGTGAGACTTCTGTACGTAGTGCTATGACTTATTCTGTGCTATCGAGTGAAACTTACCTGTGGTACATTTGGCAGGGAGTGGACGAGCAGCCAGAACAGCCTGTGAGCCACCGCCGGCGCTGCCAACGCTCTTGACAGCAATAACTCTGCAAACATATGCATAGGAAACAGTATTAGGTACAGTCAGCATCAAAATAACTATGCATATGAACAGATCTACACCTGACAATGCGGTTCTGTAATGTCATAGTTTGGTAAATGAGAGTAAGTGTATCTTTCTTTCTTACTTTATACGTATTCATGTGTGTAGTTACTTTTTGACGGTACATCAATATAAACTAACCATAAATAACCATATATGGATTTATTCTGAAATAAATTATTTGAATTGAATTGAATTGAATAAATAGGGTACAAAGTAGGTATTTGACAATAGTTAATTACATTGTATGATTGCAATTGCGGCCCGAATTTACAAGCAGTGAAGTCAATGCACGAAATTTATCAAGGCCGGCCAACCGCACTTTGGTAATAAAACTTTATGACGATAACATTTTATAAAAATAGGCCATAAATCGAACAATATACAATCACCTGCATCGATTTCGATGACGGCGACCCTGAAATTGTATGGATTTGCCCTATTGTGAGCAAACTTGCTCCTTATTACTCTATAGCATGCGTGAGAGGAGAGTTGGCCAGACGAGTTACGTAACGTGAGGAGGGTTTAGCAAATCTCTCTTTTCTTGATTAGCGCTTTCGAGACTTGATACCGTGAACGATGGTAGACCACCAAGACGGCCTTTTTGGGGCTGACTCCTCGCAGCGCTCAGGGTTAATAGCACAGGCATAAGGCATGTTCCGAATCACGCTTACAGCGCTCAAAGCGCACTTACGATCGGACCGATTCACGCTCATAGCGCTTACATGAGATGTCGTGACGTCACTGATGATGTCATGGACGGCGCTCACAGTGCTCACACTCCCAGGCGTAAGCACCTTGAGCCAAACGTCAAGTTGACATTTGATATATGAACATAACAGTAAACACGGGCTATGAACGTGAATCGGTCCGATCGTGAGCGCGCTCGAGCGAATAGCGGTCCGAAACAAAACCCTACTCACGCGGCCTTGTTTTTAGCGTGATTCGTAACACGGCTATAATGTACCCGCGTGATAGATTATTATTCCTAAAATGATGCTAAAATGTTCTGAATAACAAACTGTCATTGATTATCGATCACGTGACAAATCTTGAAATTTTTATTTACAACTTGAATTAAATAAATCAACAGTTATAATTTCTTAAATAATAACACTACAACTTTTATACTACTTTTATCCAAATAATTACCAAATTATTTGGATAAAAGAAGTAATGATCGTGCAGCGCCAATTTTCGTCCATTTAATCAGTGACAGTCTGTTATAGCTTTGTGCTACATTGAAAATAAGATTTATACTTGTTAATAAATATTGTAAATAAAATAAAATTAAATAAGTTATAAAAACGATATTAATTGTATAAAAAGTATCAATTTAATTACTGTGTCAAAGTGGTGCCCGTTTTCTCGTTTCCGATTGTTGTTAAGTCAAAATGGCGGTACCATTGGGTATAAAAGGCTCCCTCAGAGCGTAGCAGGGCACATTCCTTCGAAGTCTGCCGAACCGAAAGGTGCCGAACCGTAAGTTAAGTACTTTTGTTGCTATATTTATGCCATTTTATTTGTTGTAATAAATTGCTACTTTATTCTTGAAATTTTGCCATTGCTATGTGATTTTATTCTAAACTATGTGAATTAAACTGCATGATTTTAAATAATAATAAAATAATGATAATTCCTTTAAAATCATGCAATTTATTTTATTACTTAATAAATGCTTCTTATTGCCTGTTATTTAGTGCCATAGCAAGTAGGTATGTATGATTAGTTTAGCTAGCCCGTCAGGTAAACCATATTTATGAACTTAAACTGGTACTTACTGCGCTTTGGGTAATGTAATTAGTTATTTTCAAATATACTGTTACAAGGTTTCTTAAGTTTCCTTTATTTCCTTTAATATAGACAACCTTACCAATTTGCAAGTAGCCTCAAACCAAAGTCCTTAACTAAGCTAGCTCTGCCTTTACATTGCTTTATTCTTAAAAAATATAACATCAGAAGTAGGATTGTATCCAGCCACACCCTATAACGATTGATGTAACTAATTTCAGATGGCCCTGGATCTGGATTCTTTGAAGGACTTCCTCAAGGCGATCAAGGATGCTGTCTCCGGAAGCCGCGGAAAGGACGAGGACATCGCTTTGCCGGTCTTCGATCCTGCTACAAGCGACAGTGGCGCCGAGTCCTGGTGCACCAAGATAGAAGCCCTCTCCAAGGAGTTCGGCTGGAGCGGCATCGCTACTGTTGCCAAGGCAGGTAAAGCCCTAAAGGGTTCTGCACTAGTATGGTTTGAAACTTGGGACCCCGAAGGGGGCCGTTCATGGAACAATTTTCGTACCGAAATAACGGACTTGTACCCGGAAAAGAAAAATCTTTCCGAAAAATTGCAAAAAGCCGTATTATATTCATCAGACACGGCCGATTCCTATTGTGAATATGCTAGGGAGAAGATTAGGCTTTTTAAAAGTACTAAGATTACCTTTACTGAGACACAACTAATAGAACTGGTATGTGGTGGAATAACAGACGTAAATGTTAAAATGGCATCTTTTAACAGCAACATCAAAACAACTTCTGAACTGATTAGCCTATTCTCATCATATGCTAAAGCTAAAAAACGGTCGTCAGAGCAAAGTGGGAAGGATTCTAAGGACCTTGGTCCGAGCTTTTCTAAACGTCCCAAAGTAGATAACCGACCCAGTGACGTGAAATGTTTTTCATGTGGTAAACAGGGCCATACCAAGACGCAATGCTTAAAAAGGGAAACTTCCCAAAATAGCCAGGAATCACAAATTCAAAAAACTGGCGATTTTAACAAAAGATATTGCTCGTTTTGTAAAAAACCAGGCCACACAGATTCAATCTGTAGATACAAACCAAAATCTAGTGATGTAACTAATACTGCCACAACTAAGGAAATTAATTTTTTAGAGAATCCGAATTAAAACTGACAGAAGTGTTTATATATGACCAAAAGGTTAATTCACTTCTGGACACGGGAGCTAATTGTAGTATAATTAAGGAATCTGTAGCAAAGCGCCTTGGATGTCCCTTCTTACCATGTTATTTACGTCTAGGTGGAATAGGTGAAGGTAGCTCAGATGTATTTGCAAAAATTAAGGCCCCAATTAGGTCAAACGATGTGTGTATTGAACTTGATATTTACGTGGTTAGAGACAAAGGTTGTCGTTACGATCTTCTAATAGGAAGAAACGCTGTACAATATTCTGATATCGAAATTATTACAGATGCTTTAGGTTCTCGTTTAGCTCGAAAAACATCGCCAACTTCAAATATGGAGGTCAATTTTGTAGAGAAAGTGGATAACTTGCAACACCTAACCGATCTTTCTAGTACATTGGCCCATTTAGATAATAACTTGCAAGAAAAAATCAAAACAATATTCCAAAAGTATCCCTCCGTATTTGACGTAGTTGGCAATGTAAACACAGGTGAATTAAATATCAAACTTAAGAAAAATGACGTCGTTTACTATAGACCATACAGGTTGGCCCCAATAGAGAGAGAGAAGGTAAATAATATTGTGCAAGATTTATTAAATAAAGGAATCATTCGAGAGAGTAAGTCACCTTTTGCCAGCCCAATGATTTTGGTTAAAAAGGGTGACGGATCAGATAGAATGTGTATAGACTACAGAGCATTAAATAAACTAATCGAAAGAGACAGATACCCTCTCCCTCTCATTGAGGACCAAATTGATAAACTCGGACGTGCAAAATTTTACATCTCCATTGACATGAAAAATGGGTTTTACCAGATTCCTGTTTCACCAGACTCCACTAAATACACGGCATTTATAACGCCGGACGGGCATTATGAATTTCTCAGGATGCCCTTTGGAATTTGTAATGGTCCGTCCGTCTTCCAAAGAGCAATATCTAAGGCTGTGCAGCACCTTAAATTCCTACTAGTGTACATGGACGATATCCTCATCCCTTTTGAAACCGTCGAACAGGGTTTGCAATACTTGGAACAAACAATTTCCGCCCTCAGTTGTGCAGGTTTCACTATCAATCTTAAAAAATGTAAATTTTTTGTCGAAAGTATTGAATATTTGGGCAGACACATTTCACACAATGGTGTCAGACCAAGTGAGAATAAAATAAAAGCTTTGGCTAACTCTCCTGTCCCCAATAATGTCAAACAAGTTCGGCAATTCATGGGTCTTGCCAGTTATTTTAGAAAATTTATTCCCGATTTTGCGGCGCGAACCGCTTGTATTACAAAATTGACGAAAAATAATCAAAAGTGGGAATGGGGCCCTGCACAGGCTGCTGCTAGAAAATATGTGATTGATCATCTAATTTCCCAACCATTGCTTACTATTTTTGACCCGAGGCTACCAACGGAGCTACATTCGGATGCCAGCTCAATTGGTTATGGTGCGATACTGTTACAAAAGGTCGGTAATGTAAACAAAGTCGTTGCATATTACAGCAAAAGGACTAGCCCAGCAGAGTCTAGGTACTGTTCCTATGACCTAGAAACCTTAGCCATTTACAACGCTTTGAAACATTTCCGACATTATCTACTTGGCATAGACTTTAAAATAGTTACAGATTGTAACGCCATAAAATCAACCATGACCAAAAGAGATTTGTCTCCGAGAGTGGCTCGTTGGTGGACCCTGATGCAAGATTTTAGTTTTGAAATTATTTATAAAAAGGGTAAATTTATCAGCCATGTAGATTTCCTCAGCCGTAACCCGGTAGAGTCCACACAGAAGAGGAGTCATTCGTTACCAGAAGTTAACGTTATTGAAATAGACGATGATAATATTTCACGATCGTGGTTAAAAATAGCACAAGATAATGATCTAGAAACCCAAAATTTAATGACACAGTTAGCTTCTGGTGACTTAGACCCCAACCGCTATATAATAAAAAATAACTTATTGTATTATAACATTAATCCCGACGCGTCAAGGCTGTTTGTCCCTAAAGGTTATAGGTTGAGTATTTTAAGACTTTTTCACGACGAAAACTGTCATGTGGGGCACGAAAAGGTAATACATAAAATAAGACAATATTTCTGGTTCCCTGGAATGTCAGCTTTTATCAAAAAATATATTTCCCATTGTTTAATTTGCACTGAGAGAAAAGGTCATTCCGGTCCAAAACAAGGCTATTTACACCCAATTGATAAAACTGCTGTCCCATTTCATACTATACATTTAGATTGCACTGGCCCGTTCACCACAACTGATGAAGGTTACAAGCATGTGTTGCTGATAGTGGATGGTTTCACAAAATTCTGCTTGCTAAAGCCACTAAAATCTTTAAATGCCGAGGAATTAGTACCGATTATAAGAGAAACCATCACATTATTTGGTACACCTTCATTGGTCGTCTCTGACCGTGGCACGAATTTTAGCTCTCGCCTGATCCAATCATTGTTCAGAGAATTAAATATCGAACACCACATGATAGCTACCGGCACACCTCGTAGTAATGGTCAAGTAGAAAGATATGTAGCAACTGTTACTAATATGTTAAATACATTGTATGATGAATCGTCTGTCTGGCCGAACGGTCTCTGGAAAGTACAGCAAACTATAAATACTACTATCCAGAAATCTACCGGATTTACTCCCTTACGATTGCTCATAGGCGTAGAGGCAAATATACCATGTGTCCAAGTTCGTCTAAATGAGGTCCTTAGCGAAGGTGATGAACCGGTTATAAATATGCAAGCTGATCGCGAACTCGCTAGGCAACGTTTACTACGGATATCGGAAAAATTCAAACAACGTTTTGATTCAGTAAGACGAAATAAAAAGAATTATAATATAGGAGATTTAGTTTATGTTAATCAGAGTCACAGACGTAACGATAAGTTAGGCCAGAAGTTCAAAGGGCCTTACGAAATATCATCTATACTTCCCAACGACCGCTTTGCTCTGAAAGGTACCGGTAATTTAAGAAATATTGTAATTGCTAAAGAAAAGTTGCGATATTGGCCAGGAGAATGGGTAGAGGAAAATATTGTTGTCGAAGATGCTATTAATCAATCAAACACATAATTTAACAGTAATTTATTTCATTGATTTCCCTGTAAATATGTAAAAAAATATATGTACACACGTTACACTTGCAACATTAGCATAAGAAAAATTATTAACGCTGGTCGGCCACATACTTGGTACCGATTAACCTCACTGGCAGCGTGTGAATGTGATCGGTATGTCTATGTATGATTTGGCATTTGTTTTTGGAAAACCTACTGGGTATTCGCTGGTCGGCCAAATACTTGGTGTCAATTGTTCTCACTGGCAGCGGGTGAACGTAATTGGCATGTCTATGTGTCTGGCAAATACCCATTCCATTCGCTGGTCGATTGCTTGATTGGTGTTGGCCTACCTCAATGGCAGCGATTGAATGGGGCTAACATTACTATTCAAGCATATAAACTACATTTTTTTTTGAAAATATATCTATAATAGAACATCGATAATAATTATTATTGTTAATGATTTTGCATGAAGTACTTCGAGGACGAAGTACTGTCAGTATGGCCGTGATAGATTATTATTCCTAAAATGATGCTAAAATGTTCTGAATAACAAACTGTCATTGATTATCGATCACGTGACAAATCTTGAAATTTTTATTTACAACTTGAATTAAATAAATCAACAGTTATAATTTCTTAAATAATAACACTACAACTTTTATACTACTTTTATCCAAATAATTACCAAATTATTTGGATAAAAGAAGTAATGATCGTGCAGCGCCAATTTTCGTCCATTTAATCAGTGACAGTCTGTTATAGCTTTGTGCTACATTAAGAAAATAAGATTTATACTTGTTAATAAATATTGTAAATAAAATAAAATTAAATAAGTTATAAAAACGATATTAATTGTATAAAAAGTATCAATTTAATTACTGTGTCAAAGTGGTGCCCGTTTTCTCGTTTCCGATTGTTGTTAAGTCAAAATGGCGGTACCATTGGGTATAAAAGGCTCCCTCAGAGCGTAGCAGGGCACATTCCTTCGAAGTCTGCCGAACCGAAAGGTGCCGAACCGTAAGTTAAGTACTTTTATCTACACACATATCATAAATCCTCTAATATGCGTTCGGAAACCGTAGAAAATGACTCTCATTTCAACATTCAATGAATTTATGGCAATTTTCTTATCTGTGGCTAAGGCTACAGCAGTAATAAAATATTTCATTTTAATCTCATATATGATGTTAAAATATTACGTCAAACAAAACTGTCAAAATTTAAATGTCAAAGTTGACATGTCCCTATTCTAGTATCACTGAAAATTCAAATTCAGTCGATGCGAAATGTCAGCTCGATGTTTTTTTAGTATATATCGCACGAAATTTGAGCTAGAACGACATGATCACATCAGAATAAGGACTCTTTACTTTTTAAAATAACATTCAGGTATCGGTTGCCAGTTCTGATTTCGATATTTCCGCAACCGTGCAAAAAAGGTTGTATTAACACAATTATTGTATTTATTTACTACGGTTTCTGAACCCATCTTAGAGTAATTATTATATGTGTGTAGATAAAGTAATGTATGCAACTGTACATAATTAGGCATTAAAACACTCGTGTGACCTTATTATGAAACTCGCCTTCGGCTCGTTTCATAAAGCACACTCGTGTTTTAATGCCCCTCATTATGTACCAGTTGCATAAACTACTATTGTTGCTATATTTATGCCATTTTATTTGTTGTAATAAATTGCTACTTTATTCTTGAAATTTTGCCATTGCTATGTGATTTTATTCTAAACTATGTGAATTAAACTGCATGATTTTAGATAATAATAAAATAATGATAATTCCTTTAAAATCATGCAATTTATTTTATTACTTAATAAATGCTTCTTATTGCCTGTTATTTAGTGCCATAGCAAGTAGGTATGTATGATTAGTTTAGCTAGCCCGTCAGGTAAACCATATTTATGAACTTAAACTGGTACTTACTGCGCTTTGGGTAATGTAATTAGTTATTTTCAAATATACTGTTACAAGGTTTCTTAAGTTTCCTTTATTTCCTTTAATATAGACAACCTTACCAATTTGCAAGTAGCCTCAAACCAAAGTCCTTAACTAAGCTAGCTCTGCCTTTACATTGCTTTATTCTTAAAAAATATAACACGCGCAATGTAGTATAGCTCGCATGCGAGTCTAGTACGTAGGGCCCTCAATGTCCTACCTTCAATATAGTATGAACCACGAGCCTACCTGCGAGAGGGCTGGCCTGGTAGGTCTCGTGCCGCAGCGCCTGCGTGAGCTGCGGCAGCACGCGGCAGAGCTCGTCGTCCGACATCTGGGACAGCAATGTCCTACCTACAATATAGTATGAACCACGAGCCTACCTGCGAGAGGGCTGGCCTGGTAGGTCTCGTGCCGCAGCGCCTGCGTGAGCTGCGGCAGCACGCGGCAGAGCTCGTCGTCCGACATCTGGGACAGCAATGTCCTACCTACAATATAGTATGAACCACGAGCCTACCTGCGAGAGGGCTGGCCTGGTAGGTCTCGTGCCGCAGCGCCTGCGTGAGCTGCGGCAGCACGCGGCAGAGGTCATCGTCCGACATCTGGGACAGCAATGTCCTACCTACAATATAGTATGAACCACGAGCCTACCTGCGAGAGGGCTGGCCTGGTAGGTCTCGTGCCGCAGCGCCTGCGTGAGCTGCGGCAGCACGCGGCAAAGGTCATCGTCCGACATCTGGGACAGCAATGTCCTACCTACAATATAGTATGAACCACGAGCCTACCTGCGAGAGGGCTGGCCTGGTAGGTCTCGTGCCGCAGCGCCTGCGTGAGCTGCGGCAGCACGCGGCAGAGGTCATCGTCCGACATCTGGGACAGCAATGTCCTACCTACAATATAGTATGAACCACGAGCCTACCTGCGAGAGGGCTGGCCTGGTAGGTCTCGTGCCGCAGCGCCTGCGTGAGCTGCGGCAGCACGCGGCAGAGGTCATCGTCCGACATCTGGGACAGCAATGTCCTACCTACAATATAGTATGAACCACGAGCCTACCTGCGAGAGGGCTGGCCTGGTAGGTCTCGTGCCGCAGCGCCTGCGTGAGCTGCGGCAGCACGCGGCAGAGCTCGTCGTCCGACATCTGGGACAGCAATGTCCTACCTACAATATAGTATGAACCACGAGCCTACCTGCGAGAGGGCTGGCCTGGTAGGTCTCGTGCCGCAGCGCCTGCGTGAGCTGCGGCAGCACGCGGCAGAGGTCATCGTCCGACATCTGGGACAGCAATGTCCTACCTACAATATAGTATGAACCACGAGCCTACCTGCGAGAGGGCTGGCCTGGTAGGTCTCGTGCCGCAGCGCCTGCGTGAGCTGCGGCAGCACGCGGCAGAGGTCATCGTCCGACATCTGGGACAGCAATGTCCTACCTACAATATAGTATGAACCACGAGCCTACCTGCGAGAGGGCTGGCCTGGTAGGTCTCGTGCCGCAGCGCCTGCGTGAGCTGCGGCAGCACGCGGCAGAGGTCATCGTCCGACATCTGGGACAGCAATGTCCTACCTACAATATAGTATGAACCACGAGCCTACCTGCGAGAGGGCTGGCCTGGTAGGTCTCGTGCCGCAGCGCCTGCGTGAGCTGCGGCAGCACGCGGCAAAGGTCATCGTCCGACATCTGGGACAGCAATGTCCTACCTACAATATAGTATGAACCACGAGCCTACCTGCGAGAGGGCTGGCCTGGTAGGTCTCGTGCCGCAGCGCCTGCGTGAGCTGCGGCAGCACGCGGCAGAGGTCATCGTCCGACATCTGGGACAGCAATGTCCTACCTACAATATAGTATGAACCACGAGCCTACCTGCGAGAGGGCTGGCCTGGTAGGTCTCGTGCCGCAGCGCCTGCGTGAGCTGCGGCAGCACGCGGCAGAGCTCGTCGTCCGACATCTGGGACAGCAATGTCCTACCTACAATATAGTATGAACCACGAGCCTACCTGCGAGAGGGCTGGCCTGGTAGGTCTCGTGCCGCAGCGCCTGCGTGAGCTGCGGCAGCACGCGGCAGAGGTCATCGTCCGACATCTGGGACAGCAATGTCCTACCTACAATATAGTATGAACCACGAGCCTACCTGCGAGAGGGCTGGCCTGGTAGGTCTCGTGCCGCAGCGCCTGCGTGAGCTGCGGCAGCACGCGGCAGAGGTCATCGTCCGACATCTGGGACAGCAATGTCCTACCTACAATATAGTATGAACCACGAGCCTACCTGCGAGAGGGCTGGCCTGGTAGGTCTCGTGCCGCAGCGCCTGCGTGAGCTGCGGCAGCACGCGGCAGAGGTCATCGTCCGACATCTGGGACAGCAATGTCCTACCTACAATATAGTATGAACCACGAGCCTACCTGCGAGAGGGCTGGCCTGGTAGGTCTCGTGCCGCAGCGCCTGCGTGAGCTGCGGCAGCACGCGGCAGAGGTCATCGTCCGACATCTGGGACAGCAATGTCCTACCTACAATATAGTATGAACCACGAGCCTACCTGCGAGAGGGCTGGCCTGGTAGGTCTCGTGCCGCAGCGCCTGCGTGAGCTGCGGCAGCACGCGGCAGAGGTCATCGTCCGACATCTGGGACAGCAATGTCCTACCTACAATATAGTATGAACCACGAGCCTACCTGCGAGAGGGCTGGCCTGGTAGGTCTCGTGCCGCAGCGCCTGCGTGAGCTGCGGCAGCACGCGGCAGAGGTCATCGTCCGACATCTGGGACAGCAATGTCCTACCTACAATATAGTATGAACCACGAGCCTACCTGCGAGAGGGCTGGCCTGGTAGGTCTCGTGCCGCAGCGCCTGCGTGAGCTGCGGCAGCACGCGGCAAAGGTCATCGTCCGACATCTGGGACAGCAATGTCCTACCTACAATATAGTATGAACCACGAGCCTACCTGCGAGAGGGCTGGCCTGGTAGGTCTCGTGCCGCAGCGCCTGCGTGAGCTGCGGCAGAGGTCATCGTCCGACATCTGGGACAGCAATGTCCTACCTACAATATAGTATGAACCACGAGCCTACCTGCGAGAGGGCTGGCCTGGTAGGTCTCGTGCCGCAGCGCCTGCGTGAGCTGCGGCAGCACGCGGCAGAGGTCATCGTCCGACATCTGGGACAGCAATGTCCTACCTACAATATAGTATGAACCACGAGCCTACCTGCGAGAGGGCTGGCCTGGTAGGTCTCGTGCCGCAGCGCCTGCGTGAGCTGCGGCAGCACGCGGCAGAGGTCATCGTCCGACATCTGGGACAGCAATGTCCTACCTACAATATAGTATGAACCACGAGCCTACCTGCGAGAGGGCTGGCCTGGTAGGTCTCGTGCCGCAGCGCCTGCGTGAGCTGCGGCAGCACGCGGCAGAGGTCATCGTCCGACATCTGGGACAGCAATGTCCTACCTACAATATAGTATGAACCACGAGCCTACCTGCGAGAGGGCTGGCCTGGTAGGTCTCGTGCCGCAGCGCCTGCGTGAGCTGCGGCAGCACGCGGCAAAGGTCATCGTCCGACATCTGGGACAGCAATGTCCTACCTACAATATAGTATGAACCACGAGCCTACCTGCGAGAGGGCTGGCCTGGTAGGTCTCGTGCCGCAGCGCCTGCGTGAGCTGCGGCAGCACGCGGCAGAGGTCATCGTCCGACATCTGGGACAGCAATGTCCTACCTACAATATAGTATGAACCACGAGCCTACCTGCGAGAGGGCTGGCCTGGTAGGTCTCGTGCCGCAGCGCCTGCGTGAGCTGCGGCAGCACGCGGCAAAGGTCATCGTCCGACATCTGGGACAGCAATGTCCTACCTACAATATAGTATGAACCACGAGCCTACCTGCGAGAGGGCTGGCCTGGTAGGTCTCGTGCCGCAGCGCCTGCGTGAGCTGCGGCAGCACGCGGCAAAGGTCATCGTCCGACATCTGGGACAGCAATGTCCTACCTACAATATAGTATGAACCACGAGCCTACCTGCGAGAGGGCTGGCCTGGTAGGTCTCGTGCCGCAGCGCCTGCGTGAGCTGCGGCAGCACGCGGCAGAGGTCATCGTCCGACATCTGGGACAGCAATGTCCTACCTACAATATAGTATGAACCACGAGCCTACCTGCGAGAGGGCTGGCCTGGTAGGTCTCGTGCCGCAGCGCCTGCGTGAGCTGCGGCAGCACGCGGCAGAGGTCATCGTCCGACATCTGGGACAGCAATGTCCTACCTACAATATAGTATGAACCACGAGCCTACCTGCGAGAGGGCTGGCCTGGTAGGTCTCGTGCCGCAGCGCCTGCGTGAGCTGCGGCAGCACGCGGCAGAGGTCATCGTCCGACATCTGGGACAGCAATGTCCTACCTACAATATAGTATGAACCACGAGCCTACCTGCGAGAGGGCTGGCCTGGTAGGTCTCGTGCCGCAGCGCCTGCGTGAGCTGCGGCAGCACGCGGCAGAGGTCATCGTCCGACATCTGGGACAGCAATGTCCTACCTACAATATAGTATGAACCACGAGCCTACCTGCGAGAGGGCTGGCCTGGTAGGTCTCGTGCCGCAGCGCCTGCGTGAGCTGCGGCAGCACGCGGCAAAGGTCATCGTCCGACATCTGGGACAGCAATGTCCTACCTACAATATAGTATGAACCACGAGCCTACCTGCGAGAGGGCTGGCCTGGTAGGTCTCGTGCCGCAGCGCCTGCGTGAGCTGCGGCAGCACGCGGCAGAGGTCATCGTCCGACATCTGGGACAGCAATGTCCTACCTACAATATAGTATGAACCACGAGCCTACCTGCGAGAGGGCTGGCCTGGTAGGTCTCGTGCCGCAGCGCCTGCGTGAGCTGCGGCAGCACGCGGCAAAGGTCATCGTCCGACATCTGGGACAGCAATGTCCTACCTACAATATAGTATGAACCACGAGCCTACCTGCGAGAGGGCTGGCCTGGTAGGTCTCGTGCCGCAGCGCCTGCGTGAGCTGCGGCAGCACGCGGCAGAGGTCATCGTCCGACATCTGGGACAGCAATGTCCTACCTACAATATAGTATGAACCACGAGCCTACCTGCGAGAGGGCTGGCCTGGTAGGTCTCGTGCCGCAGCGCCTGCGTGAGCTGCGGCAGCACGCGGCAGAGGTCATCGTCCGACATCTGGGACAGCAATGTCCTACCTACAATATAGTATGAACCACGAGCCTACCTGCGAGAGGGCTGGCCTGGTAGGTCTCGTGCCGCAGCGCCTGCGTGAGCTGCGGCAGCACGCGGCAGAGGTCATCGTCCGACATCTGGGACAGCAATGTCCTACCTACAATATAGTATGAACCACGAGCCTACCTGCGAGAGGGCTGGCCTGGTAGGTCTCGTGCCGCAGCGCCTGCGTGAGCTGCGGCAGCACGCGGCAGAGGTCATCGTCCGACATCTGGGACAGCAATGTCCTACCTACAATATAGTATGAACCACGAGCCTACCTGCGAGAGGGCTGGCCTGGTAGGTCTCGTGCCGCAGCGCCTGCGTGAGCTGCGGCAGCACGCGGCAGAGGTCATCGTCCGACATCTGGGACAGCAATGTCCTACCTACAATATAGTATGAACCACGAGCCTACCTGCGAGAGGGCTGGCCTGGTAGGTCTCGTGCCGCAGCGCCTGCGTGAGCTGCGGCAGCACGCGGCAGAGGTCATCGTCCGACATCTGGGACAGCAATGTCCTACCTACAATATAGTATGAACCACGAGCCTACCTGCGAGAGGGCTGGCCTGGTAGGTCTCGTGCCGCAGCGCCTGCGTGAGCTGCGGCAGCACGCGGCAGAGGTCATCGTCCGACATCTGGGACAGCAATGTCCTACCTACAATATAGTATGAACCACGAGCCTACCTGCGAGAGGGCTGGCCTGGTAGGTCTCGTGCCGCAGCGCCTGCGTGAGCTGCGGCAGCACGCGGCAGAGGTCATCGTCCGACATCTGGGACAGCAATGTCCTACCTACAATATAGTATGAACCACGAGCCTACCTGCGAGAGGACTGGCCTGGTAGGTCTCGTGCCGCAGCGCCTGCGTGAGCTGCGGCAGCACGCGGCAGAGGTCATCGTCCGACATCTGGGACAGCAATGTCCTACCTACAATATAGTATGAACCACGAGCCTACCTGCGAGAGGGCTGGCCTGGTAGGTCTCGTGCCGCAGCGCCTGCGTGAGCTGCGGCAGCACGCGGCAGAGGTCATCGTCCGACATCTGGGACAGCAATGTCCTACCTACAATATAGTATGAACCACGAGCCTACCTGCGAGAGGACTGGCCTGGTAGGTCTCGTGCCGCAGCGCCTGCGTGAGCTGCGGCAGCACGCGGCAGAGCTCGTCGTCCGACATCTGGGACAGCAATGTCCTACCTACAATATAGTATGAACCACGAGCCTACCTGCGAGAGGACTGGCCTGGTAGGTCTCGTGCCGCAGCGCCTGCGTGAGCTGCGGCAGCACGCGGCAGAGGTCATCGTCCGACATTTGGGACAGCAGGCTGGCGGCCGTCTCGCGGACCTCCCAGTCCGGGAAACTGCAAAGAGAACATTATATTAGCTACTTTAGAGGTTGTCAAGTCAACGGCCTTAGAGTCTATTACAGACTAATACAAGCAGTGTCAAGTAGGAAGACAACGTTTTTTATGTCACACCTGGCCATAAAGTGGCCATTATCGCACGCTCCGCGCGCGAAAAAACCCACTTCCTGGCCAGGGGGTGACATAAAATTTGGTACTTACCACGGGCGATAATAAAGAAAGCCTCAGATCGCATATTTATCGCCCTTGCCTTCGGCTCGGGCGTAAAATACCTGCGATCTGAGACATTCTTTGTTTTATCGCCCTTGGTAAGTAATGTACTATTGTGGCTGTGTAAGCCGATGCGAGAGCGGCATACACCAACGCAACCCTGGCAAGTAAAGTTCGCCCGTGGCGAACAGATCTCACGTCGATGTCTCTTTGGCTCGCTTATCTGCAAGCGTCGCAAACCATGCTTTATCGTGGACGTTGCGCCCATCGAGCACCAGTTTGCGCCATTTGTCCCTGTCCTCGGCAAGCTCCTCCCATTTGTGAACCGGGATGTTGAATGTGTGCATGTCTCGCTTGGCGCAGTCCTTATGGCGCAGCATCGGCCTACCGACGCTTCTTTTGGCATCACCTATAGCGCCAAGCAAAACACGCCGCGGCAAACATGACGGTTGCATTCGGGTCATTGTCAGTCGGAAAAACAAAAGTTGTCCATTCGGTGGTCAATAGTTAACGGCTTGTGTGCATGTAATTTACGTTTTTATTACATGGATTTATAGACACGGAATTGCAGATTATGCGGGTTATCAGATCAATCGAAAATTAAGCTTTGTAGCCCTTAACTTTTGGCATGTCCACCGAAAAGACGCGCACCTAAATCTGACAATGTCATTACCCATTCGATGCACATGCCCCAACCAGCGTAAGAGGTTGTATGCCGCACATTATTGCTATATGTAAACTGTTTGTAGCGACACTATTTCAAAGTCAACTAGAAACTTGTATAATAATACCCTATCCAATGTTGTTAGGTTTGCTACGCAAGGGTTGGACACATAAAAGGTTGGCCAACCAAAGACATAGGACTTTTCAAAGATGGTCCCTACACTTTTGATTAGCTCGGCTCGATGTTATATTGATAGCATATTTTTATGGTATTATCGTAAAGAACGTCATAAGATAAGCGCTTTTTGTATTGACAACTTTTCTGTAAACTCAAAAACTGCGGAGTTTAAGTGTACTTTAAGTGTTTCTGAGACTAAAGTCGGCTATGGGTTACTTACCAGGGCAACAGCAGATGCATGGCGTTGAGCGGAGAAGGCTTCTCCCATCGCCGCAGTAGATTAATGAGTTGCGCTCGATGCTCGCCGTACCAATTGGTGGCGGCCAGTAGTACTAGCGGTAGAGCTCCGGGTAAGCTACCTTATCTCGATGTAATAAAGCTCAGATTCCTGTGTTCGTTTCTAAGTTTATGAATGAATAGTTACCAGGGCAACAGCAGATGCATGGCGTTGAGCGGAGAAGGCTTCTCCCATCGCCGCAGTAGATTAATTAGTTGCGCTCGACGCTCACCGTACCAGTTGGCCGCCAGTAGTACTAGCGGAAGAGCTCTGGGTAGCTACCTTATCTCGATGTAATAAAGCTCAGATTTCTGTGTTCGTTTCTAAGTTTATGAATGAATAGTTACCAGGGTAACAGGAGATGCATGGCGTTGAGCGCAGAAGGCTTCTCCCATCGCCGCAGTAGATTAATGAGTTGCGCTCGATGCTCGCCGTACCAGTTGGTAGCGGCCAGTAGTACTAGCGGGAGGGCCCCGGGCAGTTCTACTAGGTATTGCCGTTTCTCCCACATAACCTGCGGAAAACGAACACCATTAACCCCCTTATCCCGGGAAGAGATCCCTTAAAGTTATAAGTTCGCCTTTGTACATACTATACTCACCGGCAGGAAATTTGGCCCAAATTAGAAAAATGTATTAACATTATTTAATTTATTCAATTTATAGTTTGAAATCACGAAAAGGTTTTGGGCCAAATTTTCTACCGGTGAGTGTATTTCCTTAGGTATTTTTTCATGTGTTTTATTTTCTACAATAAAGAGTTTTACTACTACTACTACTACTTTAATATGTTTAATGTCAGAGGTCGTGGGTTCAAATCCCACCTGTGGTGTTGAATTTTTCAATTTTCACTTTGATTAAAACATTACTACTACTTATTCATAAAACTTAACAAACATCTATTAAGTAAAATATCTTTTGTCACTGTCTCACAAGCACATATGTCAAAGTGACAGATAAGGACAAACGAACTTTAGCGGCTATTTAGCTAAAATAGTTTTGATGGACGTTTATGAATAAAGCGGTAACACTTTAAATAAATAAATATATGTGGACAATCTTACACAAATCAACCTAGTCCCAAACTAAGCAAAGATTGTGCTATGGGTAATGAGCGACGATATACATACTTATATAGATAAATAGATACCTAAATACATAGAAAACATCCAAGGAACAATATTCGTGCTCATCACACAAATTAATGGCCTGACCGGGATTCGAACCCGGGACCTCCAGCTTTGTAGGCAGGGTCACTACCAACTAAGCTAAAGCGGTCGTCATCTTTCACAGCCAGAAACCCGTTGGCGTCACATCCGCTCTTGACTATGATTTTTTTTCTCATTTATTATACAATATTCAACACATTACTAATATTCAAATATATGCAACAGTCACACTGACGTCCTGACAATTTGTCATTAAATTTATTGCCAGTGTAAGAAATTAGTTCCAATGAAATTCCGCAACATGGCGCATGGTCACATATTCCTGGTTGGACTATACATGGTAATTATCCTGTTTTTAATCGTAATTCTAGTTGGGATGAGGTATCATAGCGGCCCCTAGCTCCTAGAGCAACACCGAAAAACCCCTTGGAGTATGACGATAAGTTACCCCAGCACACAACAGATAAGTTACCACAGCACACCACCCGCTGTCTACTGCGTTACTAGGAGTATGACGATAAGTTACCCCAGCACACAACAGATAAGTTACCCCAGCACACCACCCGCTGTCTACTGCGTTACTAGGAGTACGACGATAAGTTACCCCAGCACACAACAGATAAGTTACCCCAGCACACCACCCGCTGTCTACTGCGTTACTAGGAGTACGACGATAAGTTACCCCAGCACACAACAGATAAGTTACCCCAGCACACCACCCGCTGTCTACTGCGTTACTAGGAGTATGACTATAAGTTACCACAGCACACAACAGATAAGTTACCACAGCACACCACCCGCTGTCTACTGCGTTACTAGGAGTATGACTATAAGTTACCACAGCACACAACAGATAAGTTACCACAGCACACCACCCGCTGTCTACTGCGTTACTAGGAGTATGGCTATAAGTTACCACAGCACACAACAGATAAGTTACGACAGCACACCACCCGCTGTCTACTGCGTTACTAGGAGTATGACGATAAGTTACCCCAGCACACAACAGATAAGTTACCCCAGCACACCACCCGCTGTCTACTGCGTTACTAGGAGTACGACGATAAGTTACCCCAGCACACTACAGATAAGTTACCCCAGCACACCACCCGCTGTCTACTGCGTTACTAGGAGTATGACTATAAGTTACCACAGCACACAACAGATAAGTTACCACAGCACACCACCCGCTGTCTACTGCGTTACTAGGAGTATGACGATAAGTTACCACAGCACACAACAGATAAGTTACCACAGCACACCACCCGCTGTCTACTGCGTTACTAGGAGTATGACTATAAGTTACCACAGCACACAACAGATAAGTTACCACAGCACACCACCCGCCGTCTACTGCGTTACTAGGAGTTTGACGATAAGTTACCACAGCACACAACAGATAACTCACCTCTCTGCAGTCAGTAGGCATCCGCTGGTAGGCGCCCTGCTCTATCAAGTGCAGCAGCTGCGACTGCGTGTGGCCGTCGAGCGAGTCGAAGGCTGGGAGCGGCTCGGTGATGGATTTCTCTATTTCGCCGGCCGTCCAACGCACGCCGTGGTGAATGTACGTTGGGATTTCTAGAAAACGTAGGGTATTCTGTTACAATTTAGTTGACTTATGATCACAGATGTAAACGGTACTTTATCTCCACAAAACTTCATAGATTAAATTGTGTAACAGTGATAGATAAAGACATTGCAAGATGTACGATGTCCCACAAAGAGTAGACATTAATAAAATAACAGTTTTAGGGTGTTTTAGGAGACGTAACTATGGTAACTAGCAACAATACCGCCTTTGGGCGGTAACACTTGAATCCTAAATTTGCCCCTTTTGCTGTCAACACAGGGAATCCTCAAATTTTATAAGTGGTAAGCAACTATAGCGTCAATAGGATGCGGGGTCCGCTTACCATCAGGTGGACCGTGATGTAATTAGGAATCCCTCGCTTAGCCTTACCTATGTTGACAACGGGTGCGGCCCCGGCCGGTGCGTCGGAGGGGTGCGGCGCGGGCCCGATGCGCCGGTCGCAGCAGCCCGGCCACAGCATGCTGACCACACCTTACCTATGTTGACAACGGGTGCGGCCCCGGCCGGTGCGTCGGAGGGGTGCGGTGCGGGCCCGATGCGCCGGTCGCAGCAGCCCGGCCACAGCATGCTGACCACACCTTACCTATGTTGACAACGGGTGCGGCCCCGGCCGGTGCGTCGGAGGGGTGCGGCGCGGGCCCGATGCGCCGGTCGCAGCAGCCCGGCCACAGCATGCTGACCACACCTTACCTATGTTGACAACGGGTGCGGCCCCGGCCGGTGCGTCAGAGGGGTGCGGCGCGGGCCCGATGCGCCGGTCGCAGCAGCCCGGCCACAGCATGCTGACCACACCTTACCTATGTTGACAACGGGTGCGGCCCCGGCCGGTGCGTCAGAGGGGTGCGGCGCGGGCCCGATGCGCCGGTCGCAGCAGCCCGGCCACAGCATGCTGACCACACCTTACCTATGTTGACAACGGGTGCGGCCCCGGCCGGTGCGTCAGAGGGGTGCGGCGCGGGCCCGATGCGCCGGTCGCAGCAGCCCGGCCACAGCATGCTGACCACACCTTACCTATGTTGACAACGGGTGCGGCCCCGGCCGGTGCGTCAGAGGGGTGCGGCGCGGGCCCGATGCGCCGGTCGCAGCAGCCCGGCCACAGCATGCTGACCACACCTTACCTATGTTGACAACGGGTGCGGCCCCGGCCGGTGCGTCAGAGGGGTGCGGCGCGGGCCCGATGCGCCGGTCGCAGCAGCCCGGCCACAGCATGCTGACCACACCTTACCTATGTTGACAACGGGTGCGGCCCCGGCCGGTGCGTCAGAGGGGTGCGGCGCGGGCCCGATGCGCCGGTCGCAGCAGCCCGGCCACAGCATGCTGACCACACCTTACCTATGTTGACAACGGGTGCGGCCCCGGCCGGTGCGTCAGAGGGGTGCGGCGCGGGCCCGATGCGCCGGTCGCAGCAGCCCGGCCACAGCATGCTGACCACACCTTACCTATGTTGACAACGGGTGCGGCCCCGGCCGGTGCGTCAGAGGGGTGCGGCGCGGGCCCGATGCGCCGGTCGCAGCAGCCCGGCCACAGCATGCTGACCACACCTTACCTATGTTGACAACGGGTGCGGCCCCGGCCGGTGCGTCAGAGGGGTGCGGCGCGGGCCCGATGCGCCGGTCGCAGCAGCCCGGCCACAGCATGCTGACCACACCTTACCTATGTTGACAACGGGTGCGGCCCCGGCCGGTGCGTCAGAGGGGTGCGGCGCGGGCCCGATGCGCCGGTCGCAGCAGCCCGGCCACAGCATGCTGACCACACCTTACCTATGTTGACAACGGGTGCGGCCCCGGCCGGTGCGTCAGAGGGGTGCGGCGCGGGCCCGATGCGCCGGTCGCAGCAGCCCGGCCACAGCATGCTGACCACACCTTACCTATGTTGACAACGGGTGCGGCCCCGGCCGGTGCGTCGGAGGGGTGCGGCGCGGGCCCGATGCGCCGGTCGCAGCAGCCCGGCCACAGCATGCTGACCACACCTTACCTATGTTGACAACGGGTGCGGCCCCGGCCGGTGCGTCAGAGGGGTGCGGCGCGGGCCCGATGCGCCGGTCGCAGCAGCCCGGCCACAGCATGCTGACCACACCTTACCTATGTTGACAACGGGTGCGGCCCCGGCCGGTGCGTCGGAGGGGTGCGGCGCGGGCCCGATGCGCCGGTCGCAGCAGCCCGGCCACAGCATGCTGACCACACCTTACCTATGTTGACAACGGGTGCGGCCCCGGCCGGTGCGTCAGAGGGGTGCGGCGCGGGCCCGATGCGCCGGTCGCAGCAGCCCGGCCACAGCATGCTGACCACACCTTACCTATGTTGACAACGGGTGCGGCCCCGGCCGGTGCGTCGGAGGGGTGCGGCGCGGGCCCGATGCGCCGGTCGCAGCAGCCCGGCCACAGCATGCTGACCACACCTTACCTATGTTGACAACGGGTGCGGCCCCGGCCGGTGCGTCAGAGGGGTGCGGCGCGGGCCCGATGCGCCGGTCGCAGCAGCCCGGCCACAGCATGCTGACCACACCTTACCTATGTTGACAACGGGTGCGGCCCCGGCCGGTGCGTCGGAGGGGTGCGGCGCGGGCCCGATGCGCCGGTCGCAGCAGCCCGGCCACAGCATGCTGACCACACCTTACCTATGTTGACAACGGGTGCGGCCCCGGCCGGTGCGTCAGAGGGGTGCGGCGCGGGCCCGATGCGCCGGTCGCAGCAGCCCGGCCACAGCATGCTGACCACACCTTACCTATGTTGACAACGGGTGCGGCCCCGGCCGGTGCGTCGGAGGGGTGCGGCGCGGGCCCGATGCGCCGGTCGCAGCAGCCCGGCCACAGCATGCTGACCACACCTTACCTATGTTGACAACGGGTGCGGCCCCGGCCGGTGCGTCAGAGGGGTGCGGCGCGGGCCCGATGCGCCGGTCGCAGCAGCCCGGCCACAGCATGCTGACCACACCTTACCTATGTTGACAACGGGTGCGGCCCCGGCCGGTGCGTCGGAGGGGTGCGGCGCGGGCCCGATGCGCCGGTCGCAGCAGCCCGGCCACAGCATGCTGACCACACCTTACCTATGTTGACAACGGGTGCGGCCCCGGCCGGTGCGTCAGAGGGGTGCGGCGCGGGCCCGATGCGCCGGTCGCAGCAGCCCGGCCACAGCATGCTGACCACACCTTACCTATGTTGACAACGGGTGCGGCCCCGGCCGGTGCGTCGGAGGGGTGCGGCGCGGGCCCGATGCGCCGGTCGCAGCAGCCCGGCCACAGCATGCTGACCACACCTTACCTATGTTGACAACGGGTGCGGCCCCGGCCGGTGCGTCAGAGGGGTGCGGCGCGGGCCCGATGCGCCGGTCGCAGCAGCCCGGCCACAGCATGCTGACCACACCTTACCTATGTTGACAACGGGTGCGGCCCCGGCCGGTGCGTCAGAGGGGTGCGGCGCGGGCCCGATGCGCCGGTCGCAGCAGCCCGGCCACAGCATGCTGACCACACCTTACCTATGTTGACAACGGGTGCGGCCCCGGCCGGTGCGTCGGAGGGGTGCGGCGCGGGCCCGATGCGCCGGTCGCAGCAGCCCGGCCACAGCATGCTGACCACACCTTACCTATGTTGACAACGGGTGCGGCCCCGGCCGGTGCGTCAGAGGGGTGCGGCGCGGGCCCGATGCGCCGGTCGCAGCAGCCCGGCCACAGCATGCTGACCACACCTTACCTATGTTGACAACGGGTGCGGCCCCGGCCGGTGCGTCGGAGGGGTGCGGCGCGGGCCCGATGCGCCGGTCGCAGCAGCCCGGCCACAGCATGCTGACCACACCTTACCTATGTTGACAACGGGTGCGGCCCCGGCCGGTGCGTCAGAGGGGTGCGGCGCGGGCCCGATGCGCCGGTCGCAGCAGCCCGGCCACAGCATGCTGACCACACCTTACCTATGTTGACAACGGGTGCGGCCCCGGCCGGTGCGTCGGAGGGGTGCGGCGCGGGCCCGATGCGCCGGTCGCAGCAGCCCGGCCACAGCATGCTGACCACACCTTACCTATGTTGACAACGGGTGCGGCCCCGGCCGGTGCGTCAGAGGGGTGCGGCGCGGGCCCGATGCGCCGGTCGCAGCAGCCCGGCCACAGCATGCTGACCACACCTTACCTATGTTGACAACGGGTGCGGCCCCGGCCGGTGCGTCAGAGGGGTGCGGCGCGGGCCCGATGCGCCGGTCGCAGCAGCCCGGCCACAGCATGCTGACCACACCTTACCTATGTTGACAACGGGTGCGGCCCCGGCCGGTGCGTCAGAGGGGTGCGGCGCGGGCCCGATGCGCCGGTCGCAGCAGCCCGGCCACAGCATGCTGACCACACCTTACCTATGTTGACAACGGGTGCGGCCCCGGCCGGTGCGTCAGAGGGGTGCGGCGCGGGCCCGATGCGCCGGTCGCAGCAGCCCGGCCACAGCATGCTGACCACACCTTACCTATGTTGACAACGGGTGCGGCCCCGGCCGGTGCGTCAGAGGGGTGCGGCGCGGGCCCGATGCGCCGGTCGCAGCAGCCCGGCCACAGCATGCTGACCACACCTTACCTATGTTGACAACGGGTGCGGCCCCGGCCGGTGCGTCAGAGGGGTGCGGCGCGGGCCCGATGCGCCGGTCGCAGCAGCCCGGCCACAGCATGCTGACCACACCTTACCTATGTTGACAACGGGTGCGGCCCCGGCCGGTGCGTCAGAGGGGTGCGGCGCGGGCCCGATGCGCCGGTCGCAGCAGCCCGGCCACAGCATGCTGACCACACCTTACCTATGTTGACAACGGGTGCGGCCCCGGCCGGTGCGTCAGAGGGGTGCGGCGCGGGCCCGATGCGCCGGTCGCAGCAGCCCGGCCACAGCATGCTGACCACACCTTACCTATGTTGACAACGGGTGCGGCCCCGGCCGGTGCGTCAGAGGGGTGCGGCGCGGGCCCGATGCGCCGGTCGCAGCAGCCCGGCCACAGCATGCTGACCACACCTTACCTATGTTGACAACGGGTGCGGCCCCGGCCGGTGCGTCGGAGGGGTGCGGCGCGGGCCCGATGCGCCGGTCGCAGCAGCCCGGCCACAGCATGCTGACCACACCTTACCTATGTTGACAACGGGTGCGGCCCCGGCCGGTGCGTCAGAGGGGTGCGGCGCGGGCCCGATGCGCCGGTCGCAGCAGCCCGGCCACAGCATGCTGACCACACCTTACCTATGTTGACAACGGGTGCGGCCCCGGCCGGTGCGTCGGAGGGGTGCGGCGCGGGCCCGATGCGCCGGTCGCAGCAGCCCGGCCACAGCATGCTGACCACACCTTACCTATGTTGACAACGGGTGCGGCCCCGGCCGGTGCGTCAGAGGGGTGCGGCGCGGGCCCGATGCGCCGGTCGCAGCAGCCCGGCCACAGCATGCTGACCACACCTTACCTATGTTGACAACGGGTGCGGCCCCGGCCGGTGCGTCGGAGGGGTGCGGCGCGGGCCCGATGCGCCGGTCGCAGCAGCCCGGCCACAGCATGCTGACCACACCTTACCTATGTTGACAACGGGTGCGGCCCCGGCCGGTGCGTCAGAGGGGTGCGGCGCGGGCCCGATGCGCCGGTCGCAGCAGCCCGGCCACAGCATGCTGACCACACCTTACCTATGTTGACAACGGGTGCGGCCCCGGCCGGTGCGTCAGAGGGGTGCGGCGCGGGCCCGATGCGCCGGTCGCAGCAGCCCGGCCACAGCATGCTGACCACACCTTACCTATGTTGACAACGGGTGCGGCCCCGGCCGGTGCGTCGGAGGGGTGCGGCGCGGGCCCGATGCGCCGGTCGCAGCAGCCCGGCCACAGCATGCTGACCACACCTTACCTATGTTGACAACGGGTGCGGCCCCGGCCGGTGCGTCAGAGGGGTGCGGCGCGGGCCCGATGCGCCGGTCGCAGCAGCCCGGCCACAGCATGCTGACCACACCTTACCTATGTTGACAACGGGTGCGGCCCCGGCCGGTGCGTCAGAGGGGTGCGGCGCGGGCCCGATGCGCCGGTCGCAGCAGCCCGGCCACAGCATGCTGACCACACCTTACCTATGTTGACAACGGGTGCGGCCCCGGCCGGTGCGTCAGAGGGGTGCGGCGCGGGCCCGATGCGCCGGTCGCAGCAGCCCGGCCACAGCATGCTGACCACACCTTACCTATGTTGACAACGGGTGCGGCCCCGGCCGGTGCGTCAGAGGGGTGCGGCGCGGGCCCGATGCGCCGGTCGCAGCAGCCCGGCCACAGCATGCTGACCACACCTTACCTATGTTGACAACGGGTGCGGCCCCGGCCGGTGCGTCGGAGGGGTGCGGCGCGGGCCCGATGCGCCGGTCGCAGCAGCCCGGCCACAGCATGCTGACCACACCTTACCTATGTTGACAACGGGTGCGGCCCCGGCCGGTGCGTCAGAGGGGTGCGGCGCGGGCCCGATGCGCCGGTCGCAGCAGCCCGGCCACAGCATGCTGACCACACCTTACCTATGTTGACAACGGGTGCGGCCCCGGCCGGTGCGTCAGAGGGGTGCGGCGCGGGCCCGATGCGCCGGTCGCAGCAGCCCGGCCACAGCATGCTGACCACACCTTACCTATGTTGACAACGGGTGCGGCCCCGGCCGGTGCGTCAGAGGGGTGCGGCGCGGGCCCGATGCGCCGGTCGCAGCAGCCCGGCCACAGCATGCTGACCACACCTTACCTATGTTGACAACGGGTGCGGCCCCGGCCGGTGCGTCAGAGGGGTGCGGCGCGGGCCCGATGCGCCGGTCGCAGCAGCCCGGCCACAGCATGCTGACCACACCTTACCTATGTTGACAACGGGTGCGGCCCCGGCCGGTGCGTCAGAGGGGTGCGGCGCGGGCCCGATGCGCCGGTCGCAGCAGCCCGGCCACAGCATGCTGACCACACCTTACCTATGTTGACAACGGGTGCGGCCCCGGCCGGTGCGTCAGAGGGGTGCGGCGCGGGCCCGATGCGCCGGTCGCAGCAGCCCGGCCACAGCATGCTGACCACACCTTACCTATGTTGACAACGGGTGCGGCCCCGGCCGGTGCGTCAGAGGGGTGCGGCGCGGGCCCGATGCGCCGGTCGCAGCAGCCCGGCCACAGCATGCTGACCACACCTTACCTATGTTGACAACGGGTGCGGCCCCGGCCGGTGCGTCAGAGGGGTGCGGCGCGGGCCCGATGCGCCGGTCGCAGCAGCCCGGCCACAGCGCCAGCGCGTACGCGCCCGCCGCCAGCATGCTGCCATCACGATACACTCTTGACTCATCATCACAATCATGTTTACTACAGGACATAACCCCACCCTCAAAGAGTCACGGTTATTCATTTTGACGTACGTGACACGGGGACGTCAAGTGATCAACGCGCGCACAACTAGCACTCGCGACAGTCGCGACTAAGCTTGTTCGAGACCAACCGAGAATGCCTGTAAATGTTACGTCTGTGTGCGTGCGGCGAAAATGGCACTTTGTACTGAGCGGACTCTCCGCTCCGGCGCGCGCCGCCGCTATTTACTTTGTTGAGATACTAGAATAAGGGCCTATTTAAATTTTGTTGGTTTTGTATGATGTTCGAAATTTGAAACTTGTTACGTTATCAAATAGGAAATCGTCATAACATTATGTTACTGCTGTAACCTTAGAATAGAAAGAAAGGAAGGCTTAAGGTTTCTGAACGAATTTTAGAGGATTTTATGATATGTGTGTAGATTTCTTGTAAAACAATGGTATAGTACATTACTTACCAAGGGCGATAAAACAAAGAATGTCTCAGAACGCAGGTATTTTACGCCCGAGCCGAAGGCAAGGGCGATAAATATGCGATCTGAGGCTTTCTTTATTATCGCCCGTGGTAAGTACAAAATTTTATGTCACCCCCTGGCCAGGAAGTGGGTTTTTTCACGCGCGGAGCGTGCAATAATGGCCACTTTATGGCCAGGTGTGACATAAATAACTATTATGTCACACCCGGGCGATAATAAAGAAAGCCTCAGATCGCATATTTATCGCCCTTGCCTTCGGCTCGGGCGTAAAATACCTGCGATCTGAGACATTCTTTGTTTTATCGCCCTTGGTAAGTAATGTACTATTACGATACAAGGGTTGTAAAACAAAGAAAGGCCGATATCGCAGATGTTTGGGGCCCGAGCCGCAGGCGGGGGTCTCAAATATGCGAGAGAGGGCTTTCTGTTTTACGACCCGTATTTTGTACACAATTTTACGTCACCACTTGGCCAAAAAGTGGGTTTTTCTGATCGCGCAGCGTGCAGAAAAACGCGCTTTTTGGCAAGGTGTGGTGTAAAATCCTTTCTATGTTTATAGTTTGCTCACCCGTCAAAATCGAACAGCTGCATACTAGCCCAGCCCAACTCGACCATGTCGTACTGCACGTCGCCGCTGTCCGCGTTGTTCTGTCCGTCCGCGTCGTTGTCGTTGTGTCCGTCCACGGGCCGCGGCGTCCGTCCGTACAGCGTGAGCACTAGACGCGCCTCGCGCGGCAGCTGGCTGATGGGCAGGTCTTCCAGGTTCAACCTGACAATTAAAAGTAGTCATTATTTGGGCGTTCAACTTTTCTGGTCACTGGACGCTTTTAATACATTATTGTGGACGGCCACGGTACGGTAAACCACTATGGTATCATTTATAAATAGACCATAGATTATAGACTTTAGAATAATTATGAATGAAAGCACAGTTTTACCGTGCCGTGGACGTCCACGGTAAAGTAGAAAAGTGTCCACTGTTTTATCGAATCGGTTAAAGATTTTAATGCCGTTTTCACTTATTTGGTAGAAGTACGGGCCCGCTACCAACTAACCCAGACATGCTACCAAAAACTACAGCCTATTCGTCAAAAACATGTCCATGGGAGCCAAAAACTTGTCCATGGGAGTCAAAAACGTGTCCATGGGAGTCAAAAACGTGTCCATGGGAGTCAAAAACGTGTCAATGGGAGTCAAATATGTGTCCATGGGAGTCAAATACGTGTCCATGGGAATCAAATACGTGTCCGTGGGAGTCAAAAACGTGTCCATGGGAGTCAAAAACGTGTCCATGGGAGTCAAAAACGCGTCCATGGGAGTCAAAAACGTGTCCACGGGAGTCAAAAACGTAAAAAGTAATACTTGCGAGGTCTACAGCTCACAGAGCCACTAATTTTATTATTGGCAGATATTCGTTATGTTTTGTTATATGGTTTGTACGCCTCTTGGCAAGACATGGAAGATCATAAATTGTACCTGTCTACAATAAACATTATTCTGTTGCGACGGAGGGGTATAAACAGTTCGGTTGTCATGGAGATGACAAGTCATCAAGGGATTCGAATATTCGCCGACTCTACTAAGAGACAAGTGGCCCAGTGGAGCGCATTGGATACAGAGTCATTGTGACCCGGTTCGAATCCCGTGGGCGATGCACTTTTTGTAAGTTATTTCAAAATGTTAAGTGATAATTTTCATTAGGCTGAGTAGCTTAGCTGAGTGGAAGGTTCTAGATGAAGTGACTGAACAGAAAATTCCATGCTATAGAAAATAAACGACAAATGTATGGGGTTGGAACATTCGAGAATCGACGTTAAGGTACAGGTTTCGGGAATAGTGTACGCTATTCGAAACAGATGAATAACGAAAAGACAACCGTAATGACTATCGAAATGAAGATCGAAATTATCATCTAGAATATTCGATAGGGGTATATAAAGGGAACAAGCTCCCGGTGCAGAGCAATATTAAAGTGAGTGAATACCGAAGCGGAACGGAGAGAGAAATAGTAGTACAGTGGTGAAGTGAAGTGATAGAAGTGATTACAGTGAAGTGTTAGTAGTGCAAGTGCCAGTGAAGTATACTGTGTCAGTACTAGCAGGCGCGGACTCAGTGGACTTTGTGCGTAAGTCGAGTCAGTGTCAGTCAGCGTGTAGACTCAGTGAATTTATCCGGCGTTTCTAAGTCGCTCAATAAAACCATAGTTGCGCCTAACAGGTGTTTAACTCTATCCCGTACCCCACGCTCGTAACAATTCTGATTCGGTTGACTATCTTAAGTATTACTACTCACCAAGTGTCGAATATGATTCTCTGGTAGAAACCAGCAGCGTCGATCTTGGAGGTTTGGGTCATGTGCAGTGTCTTGAGCGGGCGCGTGCCGTAGTGCACCTGTTTGTAATATACCACATTATAACACCGACAGACAGTACTAAGCAAAATTTCGGAGTTGGACAAGGAATGGATCAATATTTTGCGCTTGCTTTTGACTAGAAGACATAGGTGTCATATTAAAGTAATGTCTATGTAATCTTGTTAGGCTGTAAATTATCTATGTGACGTGTGATATTGTACGACTAACCTGAGCGTGAAACACGTAGTCCTCGTGGGCCCAGCCGGGCGGCAGGCGATGTACCGCCTCTATACAGAACAGCATGGTCTCTGTCATCTTACTGGCTGGCGTCGCTTCTGTGGAAGACAATGTATGTGATAGGTACTATAATACTAATATACATACATCAACCTACTAACCGATCACAAAAATAGGGATGTTGACTCAAAAAAAATTATTACTTCAATAGAAAGAAGACATAAAACTATGCCAAATAGTGAAAATCCTATTCAAATATCTCAAAAAATAACGAAGCTACATCGGTTAGAATGTTCGTAGTTAGAGAGAGAAAGTGCTACTCAACAGTGACGTCACTGTTAAGTAGCGCCATAGTAAATGACGATCGTTCAATACAAAGGTGCGTTTTGCGGAAAAGCGACAGAAAACACGCACTCTTAAACCTTTGAAAACTTAAAATTACATTTTTTTTAAATTACTTGTTTCGCCATTTGATTGAGAATTTGAGCCTTTATGTAGAAAATTTAGATTTATTGATTTTCTTTTATAGTCTCATCATCCCTATTGTAAAGTGAAAAATAAATAATCGCTTTTGATATAGAATTACGCCTAAGCGGCACCGTCTGTTACCCTATGTCAGGGGCGACTCACTCGCGTGACGTCATCGCGCCGCTCTAAGGCCCCCCTTAGGGGGACATTCAATGCGATAGAAAGTGATGTAGCGAGTGATGCGCGTGCGATAGGAGATGGCCACGTGTAGGCACGTTAGGCTTGCCTCGCGGGGATTTGTTAACAGTGAGGCTTCTGTACGTAGTACTATTATTTATTCTGTGCCTATGCAATGCCTATGTGCTTTATGCATCGATCTAATGTATTATATATGGCGCTTAGTGACGACATCTATTCGATAATTAGTGAATCATTTACCTTGTTAAATTGGCTATGTTAACCACCCATATCCACTATACAGTATTGTAATTTGTAATTAATTTGTAATTTGTAATAAATATTTTGAACGTGAACTTAATTAGTTCACGGCTTTGCCAACAGGTGTAATTCACGAAGTCTGGTGCGGATAATATCCGCACCGCGTCTCGGATCCTGTTGCACTGGTGTTGCACCAGTTTTGATTGTCCATTGTTACTTACTCTCAGACAATCCTTGCGGCATCAACTGCGGGTCTGCTAGTTGAAAGTCCAACAGTCTGGTCCTAGTGTAGAGCCCTATGAGCGAGCGGACCGCGTCTCGGACCCTGTTGCACTGGTGTTGCACCGATCTTGACAGTACAAGAATCACTGTTGATTGTTACTTACTCTCAGACAATCCTTGCGGCATCAACTGCGGGCCTGCCAACTGGAAGTCCAACAGTCTCGTCTCGTCCTTGTGTAGAGCTCTATGAGCGACCGGACGGCGTCTCGGACCCTGTTGCACTGGTGTTGCACCGATCCGGACAGTACAAGAATCACTGTTGATTGTTACTTACTCTCAGACAATCCTTGCGGCATCAACTGCGGGTCTGCTAGTTGAAAATCCAAAAGTCTCGTCCTAGTGTAGAGCCCTATGAGCGACCGCACGGCGTCACGGACCCTGTTGCATTGGTGTTGCACCGATCTTGACTGTACAAGAATCACTGTTGATTGTTACTTACTCTCAGACAATCCTTGCGGCATCAACTGCAGGTCTGCTAACTGGAAGTCCAACAGTATCGTCCTTGTGTAGAGCCCTATGAGCGACCGGACGGCGTCTCGGACCCTGTTGCACTGGCGTAGCACCGGTCTTGACTGTACAAGGATCACTGTCCATTGTTACTTACCCTCAGACAATCCTTGCGGTGTCAACTGCGGGCCTGCCAACTGGAAGTCCAACAGTCTCGTCTCGTCCTTGTGTAGAGCTCTATGAGCGACCGGACGGCGTCTCGGACCCTGTTGCACTGGTGTTGCACCGATCCGGACAGTACAAGAATCACTGTTGATTGCTACTTACTCTCAGACAATCCTTGCGGCATCAACTGCGGGTCTGCTAGTTGAAAATCCAAAAGTCTCGTCCTAGTGTAGAGCCCTATGAGCGACCGCACGGCGTCACGGACCCTGTTGCATTGGTGTTGCACCGATCTTGACTGTACAAGAATCACTGTTAATTGTTACTTACTCTCAGACAATCCTTGCGGCATCAACTGCAGGTCTGCTAACTGGAAGTCCAACAGTATCGTCCTTGTGTAGAGCCCTATGAGCGACCGGACGGCGTCTCGGACCCTGTTGCACTGGCGTAGCACCGGTCTTGACTGTACAAGGATCACTGTCCATTGTTACTTACCCTCAGACAATCCTTGCGGTGTCAACTGCGGGTCTGCTAGTTGAAAGTCCAACAGTCTGGTCCTAGTGTAGAGCCCTATGAGCGACTGGACGGCGTCTCGGATCCTGTTGCACTGGTGTTGCACCGATCTTGACAATACAAGAATCACTGTTAATTGTTACTTACTCTCAGACAATCCTTGCGGCATCAACTGCGGGTCTGCCAACTGGAAGTCCAACAGTCTCGTCCTCGTGTAGAGCCCTATGAGCGACCGCACGGCGTCTCGGACCCTGTTGCACTGGTGTTGCACCGCCTCGCGCGGGGTCGCTGACCGGATAGACACGGAACAGTATTGGCCGGTTTCCGCTTGGATTTCTGGTGTTATTAGGTTGCTGTTCGACTGAAATAAAAGTAAAATTATAAGTGGAATACAGCTTAAAACTTGGCCCGTTCCTGTCTGTCATCATCATCATAGCAAGGGGCTTGCAGAGGGCGGCGCGCGTCGCTTTAAATGCCTACCGCTCGCTCGGCCCGGGGCCGGCCGTCAGTCGAGGGCCGCCCCCCGCCCGCCGCCGCGCGAACGCGTCTATATGCACGTTACCTTACCACTGCCGCCGCAGACTAGAACGCGACGAGCGACGAGTCGATAGCCCTAGCGCTACACGTGCCGCGTGTGAATGAATACAAGTTATACGATAGACAGAGATGCACAGAGTAGGCATATTTTTTATGCCTAAACGCCGTTTTTGTTAGAAAGTGAAGCTTCTGTACTTGTACTATTACTTATTCTGTGATCATAGGCCTTTACGTGACGTCAGAAGCTCTAGTTCCCATTTGTTTTCTGCCGTACATACATAACATACATATAACCATATGTTTTGTGTATCAATGCATTTAAGAACAAAGTTCGTTGTTTATATGCCGTGCACAAGAATCATCTACGTTTGTTGTGTAACGCCTGTTGTTGTTGAACCGTCGAAAACGATCCTTAGTTTCGTCAAAGTGCAACACTTGGTTTAGAACAAAAAATAAATAATTGTTTGAACTTATATGACTTGCACATGGCATGTCGAAAACGACCCTTAGTTTATTTGTCAGTGGCAAGTCAGTAGGAGTGTGGTGGGCGGTATTTTCGAACAAAACATGACGCTGGTCGCCTTCACAGCCTGGCATACGGATTGAGGGAAACATGTGCCTTTCCGCGTCCACAACTCCTGCAAACCTTACAGCTCAAGAGTGTTACCAAGTATCTACCAACTCACTGATGCCTGCTTGTAACAGCCTTTATACCTACCGCGCTTACTGAACCGTCGAAAACAACTCGTAGTTTCATCAAAATACCACTACATCACTAAGTACATTAGATTTTACCAAAAACCTACGCTCTTTAATAGGACCCCCGCAGTGCTGAGCTCCGTCGACAATGCAGCACAGATCAGCCCGCGCGGCGAGGCTCAACTATCTTATTATTTTATTTATAGGTTACATGGTTGACGGAGTACCGCACTGCGGGGCTCCGTCAACCATGTAACCTACCGATCAGCCCGCACCGCGGTACTGAGTAACCTTATTTTATTACTTTATTGTCGTTAATGGAAGTTTCTAGAATACTTACCGTGCCCTGCGTGGCGGCCTGCGCGAACGCGTTGAGCGTGTGAGTGACGTGGAGCGTCTCCACCTGGCCCGCGAGCGCGCAGATGGCCTTCACGGCCTGGAACACGGCCTTGGGGGAGCACGTGCCCTCCGCGCCCACGACACCTACTGCGCGAGACAGCTCGCCCTCGAGCGTTTCTAGAATTTAATACAATCATTTATTCGAGACAATACAAAGAAAAAAGTAAAAACAGTAAAAAATTATATTGCGTCTCAGCGTAGTGCTAGCGCGATTGGACAAACAATAGGGATGTTGACACCAAATACGAAAATCAATAAAACCGAATTTTCTCGAAAAAGGATCAAATTCTCAATCAAATAGCGAAAACAGCAATTCAAAAGAATAAATAATTACATAATTATAAGTCTTCAAAGTTTTAGGAGAGGGGCGTTTTCTGTCCCTGTTCCGCAAAACGCACCTCTGTATTGAACGATCGTCATTTACTATGGCGCTCGAGGTTAGTGACGTCACTGATCTGTAGCGCTTTCTCTCTCGAACTAAAGACATCCTAACGGTTGTAGTTTCGTTATTTTTTGAGATATTTGAATAGGATTTTCACTATTTGGCATAGTTTTATATATTCTTTCGTATGGAGTAATAATAAATTTTACACCACACCTTGCCAAAAAGCGCGTTTTTCTGCACGCTGCGCGATCAGAAAAACCCACTTTTTGGCCAAGTGGTGACGTAAAATTGTGTACAAAACACGGGTCGTAAAACAGAAAGCCCACTTTCGCATATTTGAGACCCTCGCCTGCGGCTCGGGCCCCAAACATCTGCGATATCAGCCTTTCTTTCTTTTACAACCCTTGTATCGTAAATAACTATTGAGTCAACATCCCTATTGTCTCAGTTAACCCGTGGAATGTTATAACGGTGTTGTAACTTTTCCCGTACGTGGGGTACGTTAGTGTAAATAACTTACCAAGTAAAATAGATAAATTATCAAAGGAAAGCAGCGGCGCTGCGCCCTGCATCGGAATCAGATCGTCCATAGTGAGATGCGCGTCCCTAGCGTCATCTCTTTCCGTCCTGGCCAAATCCCGGTCCTGGCCTTCGTGCAGACACAGTCTTACGTCCTTCTCTAACCTGACGCATTCGCGTATATAGTCGTACTCGCTTAGCGAGCTCCCTGGAGTTAGGTATTCTTTGGCACCCCACACCTTAAATTTACAAACATAATTATGAATAAATATCGGGAAGTAAGTATATGGAATATGTAACCACTGTCACACCTGTGACACGCGAAGGAACGTAAGCGCTGTGGGTAAGTGTGTGTGCGTGCGCTGTCGGTACACGCGTCAATTGTTTGCGCGGGTGCGTAGCGCGGAGCGCGGACGAATCGCGAGGCGCGACGGCACCCGATCGGCGCCAGGCGGGTCATCACGGGACCAACATGGGTTATCAAATAGCAAAAACTAGAAAAAAGAATGAGAAATTACAAGAGAGATGGTGAATACATGTAGTGGGAAACAATAAAAGTGGATATACAGGGTGTCCCATATCTACCACGCCACAGTGACACCGGAGGTAGGTCAACTCAAGAGGAACACAACCAGCCTAACATGACCTCAGTAAAAGTTGCACGGTTTTCTAGTGGTTTTCGGGAGGATTTTAGAATAAATCATTGTATGATTAAATCTTTTCATTCATCGTTTCTTATAAGTGAACTATGTTAAAATTACAAGAAGTTGTGTAAGATACAATATGGATTCGAGTACCAACTTTTTAACAGCCAAAAGGTAAAGAATTGTCTTATAATATAATATACAAAAATTACTTACTCTTAACATATATTCAGACATATCGTCCCTTATATCCTCGTCGAGAGAACATATTACAGTCAATATCACGTGCTCCACGGTAGACTCCACTGGAAACATACAAATTCAATCCTTATTTCAATAACAATAGAACACCATTTGTCACTAAGTTACAAATTGTCGGGAGACAACCAAAACACACTAGGATCTGTCATTACTCTTAGAAACCTCGTATCTGTACTGAAGCGATACTGAGACGTTACGACCTTTATTTTAAGTAGGTATTTATAATACTTAGTGAGTTAACCCTTTGACCGCCAAAGCGATAGTGTGTCGTCGTGCCTAGTACGCCAAGCACTGGATTTTGGTGTAATGTAACCAATAAAAACAAATTAAAACAGTTCATAAATGATTTTTTTCATGATCAAAGTACTCCTTCACTACGACTTTTTAAGTGGTTGTTGGCGTGGTGGGCACGACGACACACAACCACTTTATAGGTTCTTGGCGGTCAAAGGGTTAATGTCAATGCCATACAAAATTACAGTCAGAACTTGAAACTTAATCAAATCATAAATTTTAAAATAATAAACGTAATAACAACAGTTGTAAGGTTTAAAATTGGATACCAGCAAATGAATAGATAAGGTAGCTACTGCGCTTAACTTTATTTAAATACAGATAAGGTTTAAAATCGCTTAATATCAGATGTGAACGTGATAGGCTCGTCAGCATGATTATGATGAACTATAATCTTGATATGTTTTGGGGAGTCCTCTGCCCTGAACGGAGACTAACCTTGTATCAGTACTGTTAAGGTTTAAAATCGCTTACCATCAGATGTGAACGTGATAGGCTCGTCAGAATGATTATGCTGGACTAGAATCTTGATACTTGTGTTGGGGGGGTACTTCCCCCCCGACCGCGCGGCGACCACATGCCCTGGGTTGGTCACGTGGTCCGAATGCACGAATCTTTCTGTAAACATCACTCGATTTTCATTTTATGGCATAATACTTAAGTACATTTGAAAGCGTTATAGCCACCCGGTTAGTAACAAGCGAGCTATAACTGTAATCGAACGTTTTATAAAGTGTGACTGAAAATGGGATGGTTTTGATAAAGTCCCTACAAATCACACGCCGGATTTTTTAACTTTATCCTAAACAGCTTGGTTTCTATACTAGCAACATTTGTCTCATAGTTGTTCTTTTTGATGTAGCAACACTCACCGGTTTGCGTTCCGTTATAGCGAGTTTAGACTATGTTTTGTTACATGAAATTAATCATCGGTTTTCTAAATTTGGAAATCATTATTTTGTTTTGATGTCAGGCATAGTTTTTCTCGTTCAGATTAATTTTTATTTCTTTTTAGTCTACAATTCAGTATTTACTTCGAGATCAGAATTTTCAGGTCAACAAGTCGAAATTACCATAGACAGTTTTTTTTTTTTCCCTTGTTAATCTGAGCTGTCAACTGAATGAGAAAGCAATTTTCGTTTTCGTTCACGGCAAGAGAAGAGGTTATTTTTCTCCATGAGGCTCGGTGGAAGTGTAAGAGATATGGGCCAGTAAGCCTGATTGTCCTCGTTTTGTGGAAGGATTTGTTCGCCCCGCCGGCACGCGAAGTAGCAATTTCGTGTATGATCGCGCCCCAGAATGTTGGCGGCTGGCTCGGAGATTTCGGACGTCCTCTCATGTAAGTTGTTTCTCATTGAATACCATCAGCTTTTGGTTGTTTCGACGCAAACCATGAAGCTCGGCGTGAGCATTGAATCTATCGTCTTTGTTGCAGATTTATGAAATTCCAGGCATCGGCCACCCTTCCGGCCCGTTGTTCAGCGATGCCATCAACTCCGCTAGGCATGCCCGAGTATAAAGCGACTACTCGCTTGATCTCAAGCCCTTAATGGTAAGTTCGGTATGCGGAATTACTCTATAGGCAGTAATATTTGACCGTTCTGTCTCCATACAAAGTGCGGTTAGGTGTAGCATGTGGTAGTGTATTAATGATAATCTTGTTTGGTTTCCAGGGCTCCTAGGCACGGGCACAGTGCCTAAGTTCAGGAACCAGTCCCGAATGGAGTGCGGTTTCCTGCGAGGCTCTTTGGTTTTTCCCCGGGAGACGGGAAAGACGACGGTTCCTTTTTAGAGCAAGCGGTTAGGCAGGCATTGCAAATGTGAGTCCGTTCCATACTGCTTTAGCCAGCTTCAAAGACATTTAGAGGCACACACACACACCCGTAGGTTTTAGTTGAACTCCGTCCTCCATAAATATCGTTTTATAGTTGTTTTCTTTAACATTTTAGTATAAATTGCGACATTGGCAAATTAGATATATATTTAGATAAGCATTAGCGCTATTTGGTTTTGATACTTGTAACCTGGGGACGCCTGGGTGTAAAATCCTTTCAAATAAATGTATAAATAAACATTCAAACTGGTTTGTTTTTGTGGACTCTATACACCACTAGGGCATCGTTTGTGCGGGGCCTGTGTCATAAGTTTAATAAAAATTTCAAGGCGCCCAACATTTTCTCTACCCCTTTTGTTCCACATATGATCCAGGTCTGGCCACGGGTACCCCTCCTCCCACGCCCTTAGTCTCATGCCCGGAGCAAAAGCTGTTACATTGGCGCCCAACGTGGGGCCATCAGGATGGTTACCATCGTCTTATGCCATATCCACTAGTTCTGTTGTCCCAGCACGAAACACACCAAGCTTACCGGGCCTCCTTCAGGCACGCCATAAAAATGAATAAAAATGAATAAAATGAACTTTATTCTGTAAGTAGGCCGCAATGGCACTTTTACAAGTCAAACCCTACTAGCGACATATGGCGTCAGTTTCCGAATGAGACAACTACTAGAGGAGGGGGAGGAGGACATTATATTAGATTTATGAATCGATTATTCCCAAAGTAAAAAAATGTCTTTGAAAAATTCTTAATCGTTTCTGAGTAAAAGGATTGTGACATTACAGGACATACGTACAGACAGACGGATATGACGAAGCTATAAGAGTTTGTTTTTGCTATTATTAGACATGCCTACTTATACGATTTTCTCAGCCGGATTTCCATACTCAGGCGCTCAATGTAGTTCGGACTGCTCTGATAGTATATATAAACTAAGAAAAATATTTATTATCACACAACAAATTTAATATAAGAAGTGTACCTACCACTGTACATACATTAAAACAATAACAAAGCAATAAAAAAGTTAAACAAAAATGTTAGTTATACTCTTTTATCTAATAAAAAGACTCTTTGGCATTCAGTCAAGGTTACGCCGATTTCACGCCGATCATTTAGTCGGCGGCGGCGGCGTGGCAAAAAGGCCGGCGGCGGCGGCGCGCCGGCGCGGCGCACACGTCTATTGGAGAGCCGAAGGTGACCGAGCTGAGCGCAGCGACATCCGACGGGGGTGAGCCTTGCTCATGCACAGCGGGTTCGTTTGGTAGCGCGCGCTCACTACCTGCTAGGGAGTCTGTCACAAATCTCGGGCGGTGGCCAGGACATCCAGAGGATACACGGCGTAGTGTCCTGTCGTTCGGAACTTTATTATAATATGCGAGTCTAAATTCAAAAACAATATCTGCGTCAATTTCTAAAAGAATTCTAGTCCGTTGTATATGTCTCTGATGGTTGATGACTTCTGAAATGTTGGCAACCGGGAGTAATACGACTTTTGCTGTTTCTATCTGTGGTGCCTACAGATCTAATTAGGTAAGTTAAAAGGGGTCTTTGGGTAATTATTATTATTATTTTTTGAAGACACCGTCATGTCTTTGACAATTTTGGGGTACACACTGCGTGGATGGTTGGTCGTGTGTCACGCCTTGCTTCTCGTAAGTGTGTACTGAACATGTATACTTTTGATTACGCTAGCGGTGCCCGCCTACTGCACTGCCGTAATCCTTTTTGTTCGTCTAGTTGAGTATCTCACGGACGCCTGTTCCCATAGTCGCCCCCTTTGCGCTATGGAAGGTTGGTTGTGTGTCACACCACCTTTAAAGCGACTTGGACCCGCCTGTTGTCCATTGTCACTAATTGTTGTCTCAGTAGTTCTTGGCTGGGTTGTCGTCACTGAACTATTTATATGCTCTGTTACTCGAGTTTGTTTTTTTTGTTTTCTGTGTTGCTGCTGGTAGCATTAATAGTTGTTTCAACTCCTTGCGTTGACAACTTATATAATATTAGGTGTACATGTCCGTAATAAGTAAGTTGTAAGTTTGGTTGGCTTGGAGTTTTTCTTTATATATATATCACGTGCGCTGGCGTCACCATGGCGAGTCTAGGGGGAGAGATAACATAGGCTCGAGCAATTTTTTTTTTATGGCAGCAGTTCTTCGTCGTGGTGGCTACCTGTTGCGTACCAACGGTTTGTTATGTCTCTCTTCTAGGGCATCATAAAGTCGGCCTTCCACAAGGGAAGTGTTGCACTTAGAATGGTTAAGTTTTGGCGTAAGACGGACTGTTTAAGGTTCGTCTGGACTGCAGGTGTGCAAATGATTGTAGAATATCTGTCCCGACTGTTGGCTTAATAAAAGGTTTGTTTGTTTAAGCTTGATGAGTACGCACTATCTATATCCGGACGTGTAGGAATTCATCGTAGGAAGAAGTTATGTCCTGATTTCGGTTTTTATTGGTATCGGTTTGCAAGTAGAGGGAATAGGTTGTTTACGCGTAGGTAGTAATTAGTTCCCGGGATTAGTAATAGCATAAATTTATCATATGATATTCGTTATAATTAGACTCTCACTTAGATAAAAATTGTGTTGTCTTACATTATGGCTAGATTTAGGATAACGTAAGGCATGGTAATTCGTAAGTCTCGGTCGCTTACATTGAGTGTGTAACCGGCATGCGATGAAAACAGTTCAGAGTTTTTATCTTAAATTAAAATGCTTGCTTATTATATGATGATAGGGCCACTCTGCTCTGCAGAGTGAAGCACCGTTTTATTACGTGTGGTAAGTCGCTCCCTATGTGAGCGCAATCTTGTATTTTGGAGCTCTTGGCTGCGTGTCGCGCCCTCCGTGTTTTCAAACTTATAATAGGAGTATAGGCAGTGTGTCACGCCCTCCTCTATGTATCTCTTAAGTTAATTTTACGTTTAGTAAGTCGCTCCCTAAGTGAGTGCAATCTTGTAATTTGGAGTTCTTGGCTGCGTGTCGCGCCCTCCTCTTTGTATGTTTTGCGTGAGCGTTAGTCTCAAATAGTGAGTCGTTTTTCTTAGTGAAAATGTTCTCAGTATGAGTCTCTCATGCGTGCGGCTTCAAGTCAAGCTGGTCGCACGCGGGATTGTTAGTTTAAGAATTTAATTAATTCCCCTCCGCGGACGGGAGTTGTAGGGTTTTTGTACCAACATATGTCTGCAGCACATGTTGTGATAAAAAGACTACACACTTATGGATGGAAAAGGGGGTTATTGTGTTTATCATCGAACCTTTCCATCTTCGTTAGGGCTCGGTTTCATTGTGTTTTTTTTTCTTTTCAGAGATATTTTATTCGTTCCTTTTGTAGTCTAGACTCAGTAAGTTTCAGGCTCTCCTAAAGTTATAGTCATAGTTATCCAGTTCATTTATTAAGAGTAGCCTCGATACCAAATAGAAACGAACAATTTTTTATTTCAGAATTGAAGAATTCTGAAATAAAAAATTGTTACGACAACTAGATGGGTACTGTAACGCCGGATTTTTTAACTTTATCCTAAACAGCTTGGTTTCTATACTAGCAACATTTGTCTCATAGTTGTTCTTTTTGATGTAGCAACACTCACCGGTTTGCGTTCCGTTATAGCGAGTTTAGACTATGTTTTGTTACATGAAATTAATCATCGGTTTTCTAAATTTGGAAATCATTATTTTGTTTTGATGTCAGGCATAGTTTTTCTCGTTCAGATTAATTTTTATTTCTTTTTAGTCTACAATTCAGTATTTACTTCGAGATCAGAATTTTCAGGTCAACAAGTCGAAATTACCATAGACAGTTTTTTTTTTCCCTTGTTAATCTGAGCTGTCAACTGAATGAGAAAGCAATTTTCGTTTTCGTTCACGGCAAGAGAAGAGGTTATTTTTCTCCATGAGGCTCGGTGGAAGTGTAAGAGATATGGGCCAGTAAGCCTGATTGTCCTCGTTTTGTGGAAGGATTTGTTCGCCCCGCCGGCACGCGAAGTAGCAATTTCGTGTATGATCGCGCCCCAGAATGTTGGCGGCTGGCTCGGAGATTTCGGACGTCCTCTCATGTAAGTTGTTTCTCATTGAATACCATCAGCTTTTGGTTGTTTCGACGCAAACCATGAAGCTCGGCGTGAGCATTGAATCTATCGTCTTTGTTGCAGATTTATGAAATTCCAGGCATCGGCCACCCTTCCGGCCCGTTGTTCAGCGATGCCATCAACTCCGCTAGTCATGCCCGAGTATAAAGCGACTACTCGCTTGATCTCAAGCCCTTAATGGTAAGTTCGGTATGCGGAATTACTCTATAGGCAGTAATATTTGACCGTTCTGTCTCCATACAAAGTGCGGTTAGGTGTAGCATGTGGTAGTGTATTAATGATAATCTTGTTTGGTTTCCAGGGCTCCTAGGCACGGGCACAGTGCCTAAGTTCAGGAACCAGTCCCGAATGGAGTGCGGTTTCCTGCGAGGCTCTTTGGTTTTTCCCCGGGAGACGGGAAAGACGACGGTTCCTTTTTAGAGCAAGCGGTTAGGCAGGCATTGCAAATGTGAGTCCGTTCCATACTGCTTTAGCCAGCTTCAAAGACATTTAGAGGCACACACACACACCCGTAGGTTTTAGTTGAACTCCGTCCTCCATAAATATCGTTTTATAGTTGTTTTCTTTAACATTTTAGTATAAATTGCGACATTGGCAAATTAGATATATATTTAGATAAGCATTAGCGCTATTTGGTTTTGATACTTGTAACCTGGGGACGCCTGGGTGTAAAATCCTTTCAAATAAATGTATAAATAAACATTCAAACTGGTTTGTTTTTGTGGACTCTATACACCACTAGGGCATCGTTTGTGCGGGGCCTGTGTCATAAGTTTAATAAAAATTTCAAGGCGCCCAACATTTTCTCTACCCCTTTTGTTCCACATATGACCCAGGTCTGGCCACGGGTACCCCTCCTCCCACGCCCTTAGTCTCATGCCCGGAGCAAAAGCTGTTACACAATAGGGTATTAAACTAAGGTAAAAATAAATTATTTTTTACATTGACTAATAAAAGATCTCGAGATCTCTCGTCGTCCTCCAAATTGTACACGGTTGTACGGGACGCGCTGGACAGGAACCGGTGGCGTAATATCATCCGTTCCAGATGCAACCCTGATGCTGACCACGATCCTCAGATATGAGGGACCGACCAGAGAGAGAATAAAAGATCTAACGAAAATACTCGAAAAACATCAATTATTAATTTATTTTAGCTAATTGAAAGATTTTATAAGCATAAAGATTTAAAAAGGACGCTGATTTGAACAAACCAATTCACACTGTCTTAGTGACGTCACTAAGACAGTATTTCCCTACAAACTTCATATTAACAGATCGTTTTTGAAATTTAATAAAAAGTTGTTGATTTGACTATGAATTCGTAATACACGCTACTATGAATTTAATACCGTATTCATGAATACTATCTGCTTGTAGAATGTCCTAACAAATATACTTGAATAACCAGACTTTATGGGTCTAATATTAAGGTACAAATTCATCTGGAATAAAATGTTTTCGTCAGATACGTACTTCGGACATCGAGGACCATTTTCAAGAATGCCCTGTGCTCACTGTCGGAGTTTCTCGTCCTGCATTTCACTATGCAGTCATACAATTTGTTCTGAAACAAGATATTAATAATAGTACCTAAGCTTTTGAGGCATTGACATAATTATGCTCTTCTTATTCTATTCGATAGTCTACTTAAATACAATGCAATAGACAATCAGACGCCATGACATGGGAACGTCAAATGAGAAAGTTGAACCCTATAAAAATGCACGTAGGTTGATATCGCATTTGACGCCGTGGCGGATATATGCGTCGTTGGCGTTGAATCTATGGTACGCATATATACGTCGTTGGCATCGAAAAGGTTCAATTTCAATATAGACCTTATCCCATTGAAACACGGTTCACAAATGGTCAGAACAACACGCATCTTTCTTTCCATATAAAAAACATAGCTGAACCCTTTTCCACCAGTGTTATGCTATGTGAACCAATGAATGTGATTGGTGGATTTCAAATCCATAGCAACGTAGCATAGCATAGCTCTAATGGAAAGGCACCCTAACGCTAGGCGGATGATGATAATGATGGTACTTACAGTAGTAGTCCTCTTCGCTACAGCCGGCACGCTAGGAATACTCTTAGGCGGTGGCGACGGCAATATAGCGCTCTCTTTCCTTCTATCGATCTTCCCGTAAACGGGCGTCTCTCTCATCTCTGTCTCGCCGTACAGGAAGTCGAGTGGGTCGTACTCTTCATACACACTACCCGAGCCTTCGCTTGCGACTGCATATTCTGTGGATATTCTGATTATCTTCCACCATACAAGATAAATTGGGAATACATATTTAACCTTTTCACCGCCATTGACTTGATATGAAGTCTGGACATTAGGTGCTCCACACGCCAATGACTTCATATCGAGTCGATCAAGTTGATGTAAAGGCAAACTACGTGATATCAAGGTAAGACCCATTTTCAGTCTTTTGCTACGAAGACTTTGGCGTGTGAGGCACAACTTACAGAATCTACTGTGGTGGTGAATAGGTTAATCTGTAGTAATATAGAGAATAGAATTGGGTTTATGTTTTGAAATGCAATTTCCTTTTTTGAAGCTTTAAATTATATTGAAGGTTTAGTAGGCCAATGGGTGGCTAGACTGGCTAGAGGTTATGTAGAATTATGTGGCTGTAATTAAAAGGGGTACTAATTTTACAGAGAAATACCGAAAATAGAGAAATAATAAGAAAAGAAAATATGGCATCATTCTTTTAAAATTACGATAAAAAGTTTTATTTCATTTAAATTCGTATTTACATATACGTACTCGTACGGTCAACCAATTTGATTTCAGGGCCACTTCGTACTTTGTCACAGTGACAACCTATATGAAAGCCGCTAGAGATCTCATATAATATCACAGTGACAAGGTACGAAGTGGCCTAGAAATCAAATTGGATTGACTATACATACAGAAAAGTAAACACAGATAATAATTGTATTTTGCAACCGACTTCGTAAAAGCTTGAAGTAGCTAGTAAATCTCATTAACCCTTTAAGCGCCATCTTTTGATGAGACAAAGTGACAGTGTCAATGATACCTTCTTGATTTATGACATGACAAAAAAAATACTGAACTTTTATGACATCCGGCGATTAAAGGGTTGAAAGAGCTCTTCAACTGTATATTTTATAAAGCAATAAAAAAACCAAGCCAATTTTGTTAAAAACTGAGTAATTTTTGATGAAATATTGTTTAAAAAATCATCTGAATAAAATACACAAATGTGCAAATGAAATCATGTGTGATGTCATGATAGTCACATTATGATCAAATTAACACAATTCCAAACACACACACACAGTTATCACAATCATGTCACCTTAAAAGTTCCAGGACTAGGCCACTAAATTGCACTATATCAGATGAAACAAACAATAATGTGTCAAACTTGAAGATGGATTTTATGACTTCATTAACATGGAGAATTATTGGAGATATAGTCAAGACCAAAGATATGAATAAAGATGGAAGGAGTCAAATGCGTTAACATGATTAGTTGATTACATATCTTTGATCTCTTTTAAAAACTCATTATGACCTTGACTATACTTGACAAAAACTTAAAAAAGACCAGAGGCTATTTTTTAATTATAATTTATAATGTATCAGTATATTACTTAATTAAAGTAATATCTTAATGAACAGTTACACAACATGCTCTTTAATCTCGTACCTTAATTAGGCCAATCGAAAACTTTCGTGGCCTACACGCGGAACTTGATCATGGCGCCACTGTATAGCAGTTAGCTGACTTCAAAATGAATTTATTTATTTAAACTTTATTACACAAAACAAGAAAAATATATACTAATGGCGGACTTAATGCCTAAGGCATTCTATACCAGTCTACCTTTGGGCTAAACAGACAACCAGACAGAGTCCTGATTAAAGCCACCATGATGCGCCGCGTAATGTAATTGCTCAACATTTTATAGTTGTCGGAATTTAACGTTTGCTATATTATCAAGCTTACATTGACGCCTTTATACATTCTCAAGAGCATAGATTAATACCAACCTGATTGTTTTATATAGTCGAATCGAAAATCTATATATTATTCTCGTAGAAATCTTGATATGTATAACAAACATCAATATCCCCCCATACCGCAAGATGCGTCGCACAATGTAACTTTTTTACGGCCCAGACATCAATAATAATGACATTACCAGTAATGACATTATTACCAGTCTCTCTCATTATGATTTCATATTTCACAAATTATCATCAATCATCCTATGTATACCGTGTTTTTAAGCAAAGAAATGATTTATGATTTTTATCATATTTGCGATATAATAAATCTCCCTTATGTTTCAGGAATGACAATATTATTGTCAGTAGTAATGTCATTATTACTGACGTCCGGACCGCGATAGTGATGACAATGAGACACAAACCACTCACCAGGGCTACTGGGCTCGGTTAGTAGCGGATCGAACGCCTCAAGCACACTGACTCTTACGCTACCTGCGCCCGCGCGCCGCCCGCCGAAGTCGATCAGGTTCATTGACTTGGGCAGGCTGCCGAGGGTGTCGTTCGATTCGTTCGACTGGAAACCAATCAAAAAAGTTTGTCACACAAAATATTTTTTCGCAAAAGATACTAAAAAAAAGAATTGAGAACCTCCTCCTTTTTCTGAAGTCGGTTAAGAAAGTCATTGTTGCCCTCAAATGAGGGCTGATCCCTCAAATGAGAAAAGTTATACTTTTCTTCCCTCTTTCGAAAATCGAGGGCAACAATCACTCTTCTGAAAAGCAGTATGCGCAACTCGGTAGCAAAATTATTAAGGTCTTAAGGTGTCAGTCCGCAGCCGACAGCATACGAGTTTGAAATGAGCGGACAAGTGTCGCAATGACACATGCCGCTCACTCTAAATTGGAACTTTTTTTCTTATGATTACGGATCAATTTGGAGTGCGGCGGTAGGTACGTGTAGTTGTCGTATGCTGTCGGCTGCGGACTGATACTTTTAGGCTACACAGGTAAACACTTAATTGAATCCCTCGTTAGACTGAGGATTCTATTTTAACCCCGATATAGTGAGGGATTCTATTGTACAATCTTTTGCTTCACTCATGCCCCATAGTAGGTTAGATTCTTAAAGTATAAATTCAAATAAAGCACATGGCCTTGGCATGCCTGCCAAAGCGGCGGCGCGTCAAAAATATTCTTAGGGAAGCCGGAAATAATTAGCCTTCTTATTCTTCATAAGCCGTAGTAAAAGAACTGGACTTGGCTGAAAATTAGGCAAGCCGGTGGGAATCGAGTTGTATGCACGCTCCGCGCCACTGCTGCCAAGGACCGAGAGCGATGGATCCAATCCAAGTAGCTACCCAATGGATCCCACAGGGTAACTACACTGAGGCAAAGAGAGGCAGACCGAAAAGGAGATAGTGGGACGACCTTGTGCTGTGCATTTTATACGGATTGGCGGGAAGCTGGCACACGACCAAGGCGAGTGGCGAAAAAGAGATACATTCTTCTTTAAATATGCCATTTAAATAATTCAAACTTACCCCAGTACTGACTTCCGACGTCTTCCTAGTTTTACTACTATCCGCCGTCTCTCTAACTTCATTCTTAGCCACACTCGCATTCCCATTATTGTTCGCACCAGTCACCATCGGCGGGTAACCGTGCACTTGGCTCAACTGAGGATATATTGAAGGGGTTACCGAAGGGGCTACCGGGGTTACCGGTCTAGTTGGCCTGGATATCATGTTGGTTGTATTGTAGTTGTATAGGGGGTTGGAAGGAGGGTAACCAACGTAAGACGGTGATGGGGACGCCATTCTAGTTTGGTTATATGGTATAGTTGGGTACATTGGGTTGGGAGGAGAGGTATATGGAGGGGTTTCTGCGGGGTAGTAAGCGTAGTTAGGCATTCCAGGGCTTGGAATGCCTGGGGCTGGCATGCCAGGGCTTGGCATGCCATAAGGGGTGGCAGGGGGGTATGGTGGTTGGTAGGGGGGTTGGTAGTTGTAGTTATATGGGTAGGGTAACCCGGGCCGCTGGTTGTAGTAATGGTTGTTCATGGCTGGCTGGTTTGTGGTCAGTGCTAGCTCTTGTGTTTGTTGGGTTACGCTGAAAAACAAAACATATTTGGGTCATAAACAGATTTAGGTTCGCGTCTTTCCTGTGGACATATCAAATGTTAAGGGCTACAAAGCTTCTGCTTCAGCTTATTTTGGATTGGTCTAGTAACCCACATAAACGGTGTCACCGTTTCAATACATCCATGCAATAAAAGCATAACATACAGTCAAGGGCACCAATCTCAAGGGGACACTTTTCACCTTATTCCATTGAAATAAGGTCCAAAAGTGTATACATATTTATGCCCTTGCCTGTACATGCTTATAATATAAGCCATTAACTATTGACCACAGGAGGCAGACTTTTGTGTTTTCTATGGTTATGACGTTATGACTCTTATGACCCATTTGAGGTTTCTATTCGACGGTAGGAAGAAATCTAAAATAGGAGGAAATCTAAAATATGTATACAGAAAGGAGACGTCGCATTTTCTCCTGTACCATGTCTCTTTAAGTTAGCACCAAAAACAATTTCCATAACAGTCTTGGAAATGGTCATTTATCGAACTGAGCAACTTTATAATGTCGCATTTCAGTTTGGTATTTCGGGAATGAGCAAATTTCCTTTGAGGTAGGTCCAAACTGCCAGTGGACAACATTGTTGACATCACTATCACGGCCGATTAATTTTATCAGTACTACTACATAAATGCCAGATTAGTCTTATCAGGATGTACACAAGTTTTGTATGACGGTGGTGTTTTAGAACAATTTAATGATAAGGGAGTACTCTTATAAATTACAATTTGATGCGACCATTGGAGGCCGTCCATAAAATACGACCCACAACTGGGGTCCATGAAGTGTGACAATGGGTGGGACAAACCGTAAATTTCGTGACGCCACATTTCAAAATCTAATGAAATGGCAATATAAGTGACGTCACACTAGGGACAAGTTTTTTTTTAATACCATGTCGGTGGCAAGGTGGCGTGCAGCCCGCTTGGTGGTAAACGGTCACCGCAGCCTATGGACAGACTATGCAAGCGCAACTCCATGCGCGTTGCCGACCCTTAAAAAATGTATACACTTCTTTCTTGAAGAGCCCCATATTGTAGTCCCTCGGGAAAACCTTAGTCTTGCGAATCTGACCACAAGGACGGGGGCGAGGGTAAATAAATAATTAATTTCGTGTGAAGTAATTTATGGATGGTTTATGGATGGCCCCTTAGGTATACTGTATAATCACAGATGAAATACAAGCTACTAGGTAAGCTAGATCATTTGAAGCTCTGCGAGATCGAATCAGAAATGATGAAATCCGCAGAAGAACTAAAGTAACTGACATAGCCCGAAGAATTGCCAAACTTAAGTGGCAGTGGGCAGGCCACATTGCGCGGAAGACCGATGGCCGGTGGGGCCAGCGAGTTCTCGAGTGGCGACCACGTACCAGACGACGCAGTGTTGGAAGGCCCCCCACGAGGTGGGCTGATGACCTGGTTAAGGTCGCGGGGATCCGTTGGATGCGGGTATCCCATGACCGATCGTTGTGGAGCTCTCTGGGGGAGGCCTATGTCCAGCAGTGGACGTCGTTCGGCTGATTATGATGATGATGAGGTAAGCTACGACACGATCTGGCCATATAAATAATCATACTTGTTGAACTGTTCGATGTACTCCTTGAGCGAGGCGTGGGGGTCTTTCGGGGCGGTCTTGCTGGTCGGGCTCGCGAACGATATGAGGTCGCTGCTCTCGCTCCTGTTCGGACTTGTGCTTGGGGATCTGTCAAAAACATTTTTTTTTTAATTTTAAATTAAGTGGCAAACAAGTTTACTGCGTGCCTGATGGTAAAAAGACACCGTTAGAAATCCAAGTCCTGTTGAGCAAGGAGAATTGGCAAAATCTAATCGGACAAGTCGCGGATTCAACTAGTAGGTGCTTTTTAAGGCACGAGTGAATGGGCATCTTCTGGGTGAGCTCGCTTCATCGTCGGCCTCATCTTTGCCCCCTGGCTAGATGCTGGCCAAGAGCGATCCCATTTTTAATAAAAAAAAAAAAAAAGTAGGTATGTAAACAGTTCTGTCATTTGATTTCATAAATATGTATAGAGCATTCATAAATGAAATGATACAATAAACAACGAGATGATGTAACTTCGGATATATAGACTAAAGATTTGAGTTTATAACAAACGTGCTTAAGTCACGATATTTGAATAAACTATCGTAGCACCTGCATTTGAATGAATGAAGCAATTTATCGTCTGATAAATGGCCTAGCGGACAGTAACATATAGTTTCAACTCGGAGCGTGGACATCAATTAGTAAAATATGCAGCGGCGCTACGTTTTATCTTGTTTAGAATTTTAACGTGAACAAACAATCCAAATATGCATTACGTTTCGGCAGTTAGATACGTGCTGATTCTACCGGGGGCGCAAACTAGTATCCAAGAGGTACTTTGATATTAGTTTTCACCTCCTTTTGGATGACAACCTCAGATTTGCTCTCCTCGATGACGTTAAGCAGTTCTAAGTAATGCTGGTCTTCTTCCGGCGCGTCGCCGCACCTTGTAATTTAAGTACCAGGGATGCAGAATCACTAAGGAGTTTCCATAACTAGTAATGGTGGTCCGACCTCGCAAGGGTCGTCGCGAGGAAGGCGGGAGCTCTAAGACTTCCTGGAAAGTTCTTAAAATGAAAGTACCAGGGTCTCGTACTAAATTACTCGCTTACGAGCTTCCGTAGTGCTGGTCTGACCTCTCGAGAGGGGCCTCCGCGGGTTGTAACGTAAGTACCAGGAATGCAGAATCACTAAGGTGTTTCTATAACTAGTAAATGCTAGTCCGACCTCGCAAGGGTCGTTGCGAGGAAGGCGGGAGCTCTACGAATTCCTGGACAGTTCTTAAAATGAAAGTACCAGGGTCTCATACGCACTTACGAACTTCCGTAGTGCTGGTCCGATTTCTCGAGGGGCCGCCGCGGGTTGTAACCTAAGTACCAGATATGCAGAATCACTAAGGAGTTTCCATGACTAGTAATGGTGGTCCGCCCTCGCTAGGGTCGTCGCGATGAAGGCTCCCGCCTTAAGAATTCCTGGACAGTTCCTAAAATGAAAGTACCAGGGTCTCACACTCACTTAGGAGCCTCCGCAGTGCTAGTCCGACCTCTTGAGGGGCGCCGCGGGGGCGGCGGGAGTGCGGGCGGCGGTCCTTCGCTGTCCTCGCGCCGTCGGGCACTGGCGTTCGCGTCGCGCACATTATCTGTACATAGATTAGGTATCGGTCAGATATGGATTAGCCAATGAATGTAGGGAGGTTATCTAGTGAAAGTATTGTTTTTGTTACAATACATTGTTAGTGTAGCTTTGTAAATATTTGATTTATAAATTTGATGATTGCATTTCTAGATAATCTTTTTTATATGGGGTAAATTAATAATAAATATAAATACAAAATACATTATACAAGTAGTTCAATCAGTTGAATATTGAATTCAAGCATACATTTCAACATGTCTGAGACTCGCGCGGACGTGAGTGGTCCGTTTATTTTTATTTAAAAATGCGTGTTTATTCAATACTAGCTGTTGCCCGCAACTTCGTCTGCGTAGAGCTCGGGTTTTAGTTAAAACATCTTAATATCCAGGAAACGGTATAATAATTGTGGTACTTTTACCCGGTGAGACCAAATTATTAATATGCTGTACAGATATAAATCGGTCAACCCAAATTCTCAACCCCTCTAAAAATCCCTTTAGGTTAGGTTAGGTTAGGCTATTTTTTGTGTGAGTTGACACGTGTCTTGTCGTTTTCTCTTCGTTACTGTACGTATTTAATTATGGACCTGTAGAAATTTCGTTTCAAACATCTATCCAAATCCACAAATCCTGAAATCATTTGAACAGTCTTTTTGTGAAATGAAAGTCTCTCAATTAAAATAATGTTGCTCCCCATACAAACTTTGAACCCCTTTTTAACCCATTAAGGAGATGAATTAAAAAAAAACGCCGAAATTTGTTTTGTTGTATTTAAACAGAGACTCTGTAAAAAATTTGAAGTCTCTCTATTAAAAAAATGTTGCTCCCCATACAAACTTTGAACCCCTTTTTAACCCCTTGAGGGGATGAATTTAAAAAAACGCTGAAATTAGTTTTGTAGTATTTAATTTAAACAGTTACTGTAAGAAATTTTAAGTCCTTCACTCAAAAAATGTTTGCTTCCAATATAAACTTTGAATCCCTTTTTAACCCCTTTAGGAGTTGAATTTCAAAAAACGCAGAAATTAGTTTTGTTTTATTTAAACAGAGAGTCTCTGTAAGAAATTTGAAGTACCTCACTTAAAAAAAAATTTGCTCCCCATACAAACTTTGAACCCCTTTTTAACCCTTTTAGGGGATGAATTTAGAAAAACGCTGAAATTACTTTTTTTGTATTATTATAAGAAACTTTCATACAAAGTTTGAAGACTCCCACTTTAAAAAAAAATTGCTCCCCATACAATATTTCACCCCTATTTTCAACCCCTTAGGAGACGAAAATTTTGAAAACGCAGATATCACTTACATTGTCTTATTTTAAGGAGTCTTTGTACAAAGTTTCAAGTCTATACCTTTAAAAAATTATTGCCCCCCATACAAAATTTGCACCCCTGTTTTACCCCCTTAGGGGTGGAATTTCCAAAAATCCCGTCTTATCCCTTGCCTCCGTTATATAACCTAACTATAGTGTAAATTTCAAGTTTCTAGGACCGGCGGTTTCGGCGGGGCGGTGATTAATCAGTCACCCATCAACTTTATATATATAGATGAAACATATTAAACCAGAAAGTTAACTGAGACACCAATTTTTTTTTGTAATTCAGTGATATAACTCAAACATGCGTTAATAATGACAATAAGTTTAATTTAAACACTAAACACACCAAAAAAAAACCTATTTACTAATAATTGGTTTTACAATGGATTTAGGCCAAAACACTGAATCAAATTGAAGCAAATCACTCACAGCGAACACTCGGCACCATTTTAACATGAATTATGCCAGGTTCCAACACTGTACATTTGTTGACTTTCCATCAAATGGCATTCTGGTACAGTTGCAATTCTTTTTGTTGACCATGTTTCTATGAAGAATGTATTTGGATTTTGAACACTATTGTCTGAATGGTGAAATAGTTTTTTGAATGAATCACTTCAATGCAACTCGGCAACTTAATATGATTTCAAGTATACATGCTGTGCTAGGTTGATGACCCACACTTCCTTTTATTGATAAGAGAGTTAGTTACATAGTTTATATTATAAAACATCTACATAGTTAAAATATATATGAGTTAATTTGATTTTTATTTATATAAACACGCATCAATGGTATGTTTAAAAAATACTATGGTATATAATTCCATAATTTTAATAAACAATATATTATATAATTAATAATAATAAAATCACTGTACCAATTCTAAGGAAGTATCTGTTTTAATTTAGGAACTTTCTCTTATGGTTTCAATGTATAATTAAAGTGTACTGTAATTAACTAATTAGATATAATGATAATTATCAACTCATTTTGAAACTGTGGATACTAATTCCATAAGCACCATGCTTTAATTAGAATGATACAACATTTATGATGTCTGTTAATGAGTTGCGTGATCTTGACTCATTGTTTAGAAGGAATACATGCAGTCATAACTAATTACATATCAACATGTCTATGGTAAGACAACATGTCAACATGTCTGTGATTGGGAGAGGATCGAGCCGTCAAGAAAGCATACTTGGGGCGACCGAGTGGGCGCCGCCCGGTTGGTCGACCCAGGTATCGCTGGGAAGACAGTGTGGAGGCGGATCTGCGGCAGCTTCAGGTCGAAGACTGGCAGGAGGCTGCGCAGGATCGGGAAAGGTGGCGTGCTCTCGTTTCGGAGGCCAAGATCCTCTTTGGTTCGCTGCGCCGTTAAAGCAAGCATGTCTATGGTAAAATAGTATGTCATCAAACTAGCATTTTTTCCCAGTTGTGACCTATGATACCCAGGGTTTTGTTTGACTCCTAATCTGAAGATTTGGTGTTGGAACTAGTGTTAGTTGAGATTACTAGGCTTTTTTGAGATTACACTGGTTTTCTCTCACTAGATTTTCCTTCACCGAAAAGCCACTAATAAATATCAAATCATATTTTAAACATACTTATGTTCATATGTGGCAAATGGAGCAAAATCCTAACACTATGGCATCCTAGAGGCCATAAAAGAAACAGGGGTAGGCAATTCAAAAGGTGGGCAGACGAAATAGAAGAAATGGCTAGAAAGACGAAGACCTGGACCAGATTAGCGTACAACAGGGATGAATGGAAGTTACACGTTACCGTGAATTAAGAAAAAAAAAAAAGAATATACAATGCAAATATGTGGTCTTAAAAAATCCAGTAGTTGCAAGGGGCTTAACAAATTTGTACCATATCACATTAACATTATGCTTAAACTACCATAACAAATTTCCAACAGGTGAATGCAAGAAAGTAATATGTATACAGCTACTAATGAGTTTGACTGTACAAATCTGAGTTTGAACCCACAACCCCAACATGTCCATAGTTTTCTTAGTAACCATATACGATATATACGTAGGCCACACTGAAAGTTTTTAGAAATGGTTACATAGAAACCATACATTAAAAAACTAAAAATGCTGTTTTGAAGTGGAACTCTTTGGCAACATTATGGAGTATATTACATTCGTCTGTCGTTTGTTTATATCATTTGGCGATGGGCCCTTGATGATGAACATCCTTTAAGACTATTTACAACTAGTTTAACGGGTTCAAATGTCATCACATCAATGACACTGATGATCTTCATGAGGGACGTCACTTTATGGCGATTACTGAAAAAAAAAACATCAGTGCTGGGCGGCTCATGATAGAGACTGATAAGAGAGTGACCTATCAGCAGATGCAGGCAACCTTAGGCACCAGTATGAGTCAAGTGCAGAAAATCGTTCATGAGTATTTAGCTGTTAGGATACTCTGAACTCGTTGGGCACCTCATAATTTGTCCGAAGCTCAAAAACGCCGTAGAACCGAGCTATAAGAACGAGTGGGCAAAGCGTTTTTCTCAGAGGCTCCATCGAATTCAGTGATATATTGATGTAATTGTACAATAGTCCATGAAACAAAATAACAATAAAAAACTTGCTAGGTAGTTAGCTTAGTTTTTGTTTTTCTAAAAACTTTCAGTGTGGCCTATGTAACCAGGAATACCACCGAAATCAATGGAAACTCCGCCAATAGTGGGGTCGCAGTAATTGGAGCAGTCCAAACACTCATTGTAATTTTCAACGCAGCAGTGTTCAGACATATTTCATGGTAACATAGCATTCTAAACACTTCTGTCACTGACAGTTCATAATCATAATAAACAAGATTGTGATAAACTTGGTTCAAAGTTCAAACTACCGAGGCCTCAAAACCTTTTGCTTAATTAGTGTTGTAAACACAAACCAATTCAACTGACAGATGTGTTTTCAACACAATTACACGCGTGAAGTGAACCAAATGTAAATTCAGTGAGAGGATCTGAGGTCAAACATTTTCGGGTTAAATACTTTGGTCCAATTATACCAAATATTTTAAAAAGTATATTACAGTACTCGCCTGTGGTCAGTTGCTTCTTTCTCCGAAATTGTTCTAGCGCGAGACTTTCTAAACTCAAAGCCTGCGCCTTCTCCAAGTCCGCTTGGAACTGAAGATCGTACTCCGACATTATCGGGTCGTCCCGAAACGACCATCTACAACACGGGTTATTGACGTGAGAAAATAACACAATAACACTCGTTATGGTAGAAAAACTTTACTCAAACAAAAGTAGCGGTGCTACATCACATCACAAAATCTAGGCTGTTGCCTCACCAAAAGAAACTTCCCGATAACGCGCAACTTGTTTACTTTTCAAGACATCGTGTAAAAGAGATGTTTGGTTAAAAATCTCGAATGAATTTCGTATAAAAAAAGATGTGTCGACTGTCGACAAAGAGTTGAAAGAGTCGAATTGTTAGTTCCGAGACAACTGACTTGTCTGACTTCAATTGACTATACCCGACTAATCGAAAGAGACATGTGTGGCTGTCAAAATGCGGGCGAAAAGAGACAAACTTACGTATACAGTCATGTGAGAGAAAGAAAGATCAGGTATCTTGTCATTATACAGGTAATTTATTTTTTGGCGGATACATAGCGAGTGATGTGACTCATCAGCCGTGTAGTATCTTTTACCGATTTTTGTTCTAGTGTCAAAGTTTTGTACAAAGAGAATATTACCACTACGTTCTAAGAGACGGGACTTAGAACAAGGTTTCTGATGACAGTGACATTGTCAATATTGTCATCATCGCATGACATTGATGTACAGTTTGGCAGACATTTTGAACCACAATAAAAAAGAAAACGCGGAAGTACGTCATGCCAACATAACAACGCAATAGGGATATCGATATCGATAAATGATGACCAGTGACGTCCACATAAATAATGGACGAATCTATTCAGTTTTTAAACATAGGTACTTAGTAGCCAAAAGAATAGCATAACAATGAAATAATTTTATTAACATTTATTTACGCTAGCCAAAGTATTAAATCCATCAGCACTCGTTCTTGATTTGGTTGAACCTTGCGTGCATCTACAAAGGACTTGTATGTATGTATCTTATGAGAACTCCTTGAATAATTAATGCCATACGACTAAATAAATAAATGAGAACTGCTGCATCACCTGTTCCTTCTTCTATATCTTTTGGCTTTGTCAGACTTCCATCAAACACACTCATGGCATCTGCGGTGCCACGTAACATAATATTTTATTTTAATTTGACAATGTTTGTTAAGTATGTTTGTTTTCTTGACAACTGAAAATAATGACAGCCTAAACTAGAGGGTTTGAGTATTGAAGTAAAAACTCCTTTCAACAGAACGGATATGACAATAAGTGATATTGACATGTGACTGAGATGGATTAACCGAGAGAGCGAGATATCGGTATTCGCCATGTTTTTTTGTGTTTTGAATGCCTCAGACCATAGAAAAGTCACTTTTTCTTCCTTGCGCCAGCCTGGAGCTACTCTAATCATGTGACATCTAGTGAGGAAAAGCCAAACTATTTAGTGTATTACTTGATCACCAGATGGCACTAAAATTAATGCATAAGACCTTGCATCTAGCGGTGAAAAGCCTAACTATGTAGTTTGTCCCTTGTTCACTAGATGGCGCTAAAATTAATGTATAAGACCTGCCATCTAGCGATAAAAAGCTGAACTATAGTTTGTCGCTAGATGGCGCTAAAATTAATGAATGTGTCCTGACATCTAGCGGTGAAAAGCCAAACTATTTAGTGTGTTATATTATCACTAGATGGCGCTAAAATTAATGTATGAGACCTGACATCTAGCGGCGAAAAGCCAAACTATTTAGTGTGTTACGTGATCACTAGATGGCGCTAAAATTAATGTATAAGACCTGACATCTAGCGGTGAAAAGCCAAACTATTTAGTGTGTTTCTTGTTCACTAGATGGCGCTAATATTAAGTTGTGTGCTGACATCTAGCGGTGAAAAGCCGTACTATATAATTGTTTTCACGGGCACTAGATGGCGCTAATATTAAGTTGTTTCGAAATTTAGCGCTGAAAAGTCATACTATTGTAATTGTTTACCTACACCTATATAGTAAATCCTCCTTAACGCATTCACTGCCACCGCCGCATATATGCGTCACCGTGACTTTCACGCAGTGCCTTCGACGCACAGACGCGTTCATAATATTTGACACTTGTACCCTGTGCCTTAGTGCCTTAGACTTAAAATAGTCGGTTGAACTCACATGTGCGTTTGGGGCACACAGCAAAGTGCGGCACCTGCCGAATGTCCAGGAAAAGAGGGTGGCAGTGAATGCGTTAAGACCCCGCTTTATTAGTAGATTGTTAACCATGAGTTGCAAGCCACCCATTTCAGATGAGTTATTTTGACGCTCGAACGAACGTAGTGAGCTCCATCCATGTGTTAACTGCCCAATGCCCATGTAGATTAAGTACAATATTTAGCACCCCCCCCTATACACTCTCGCGATCGGCCTGCCTCGCTATGTCTTGGCGAGAGTGTACAGGCCCTAGATGATCGGAGATGTCATTTTAGGTAGCTCCGGTTTGGATGTATTTGGGTCTTGGATGTTTTCTATGTATTTAAGCATTTATTTATCTATATAAGTATGTATATCGTCGCTTAGTACCCATAGTACAAGCTTTGCTTAGTTTGGGACTAGGTTGATTTGTGTAAGATTGTCCACAAATATTTTTTTTATTTTTTATTTGTATGTACCTTGTTATAAGAGATATTTCCGACCCGTAACATTTTTGAAATAAAACTATTTGATTGAAATGAATTTGTTTATTTTCAGCTGTTTTCTGAATAGGTACACACCTTTTGACCACTTTATAAGCTCTTCTTTAATTCGAGTACCAAATCGATTACAGGAATGGCACATAATTGACGGTTAGCCACTGCCTGCTAATTCAAAATTATAATAAAAATCAACGATTTATCATTTGTAGACAACCAGAGGGCCTACCTCGAACCGAAAACGAAATATTTGCCTCTCTGTCGCACTTGCATATTGGAGCAACAGACAGGAAGATACTTCGTGTTCGGTCCCCGGTAGGTCCCCAGAACTCAAAAACAAATAGGTAGGTGAGTGATTCTTATCGTTAAAGTTAATTGATGTCCGCTCCGGCCCGAACGTTAAGTGAAAGTTAAAGAAATCAGAGTGCAATTTAAACTTATTGTTGACTTCAGTTTACTCTATACCTGGGTCCCTGACTGTTAAAATAGTTAAAGTCAAAAATAATCACTTCAAAGTCGTTAACAATTGGGGCCCGGTGTGGACAAATTAAGAAAATGTTAAATTTTGCAATAGGAATCACCCAGGTACTTTGTCACGTTCCCGGTCCGGGTGCCCATAATAACCCTTTTTCCCAAGCGTCCATGCTTTGTGTAATCACATCCCCGCTACTGAATGCACAGTTGTACTTGTGACTTTGTCAGATCATCTTCATGGGTGGTGAACGTGTTAAAACAAAACGCGTATCTCAGAACCGATTTAGTCATACTGAGAGTTTTTTCAGCGCTCTGTGAAATACGAACGCTGTCACTGACACGCCAGACATGGGAATTTCAAACGTGAAGTTGAAGAAGCCTATTGAAATGCATGTAGGTTGATATCGCATTGGACGCCGTGACGAATATATGAGTCGTTGGCGTGTCAGGCTGGCACTTGCGTTTTCGCGTTGCGTATTCGCCACTCTTTAGCAATATTGCAGAAAGAGATGCTACACGAATATTTGCACAAATACGGCCAAGTGACGTACCAGCCTCAGGCCTACCGCACCAAAAATAGAAATCCGAACTTTGTATAGTTCCGTCCCTTAGGCACTGGTCCCACCGAGGGCGAGGAAGCGATTACCTAGCTATCGGCGATTTTCTCGCTCAAGAAACGAAGAAAAGATGTAGATCCCATGGGGCAGTAAAAGTGACAGATAACTTATATTTATAGTTGATCGCTGGCTGTTCACACTGCCGGTGAGAACACTCTTCACTAGTTGATCGCAGCGATAAAAGCGAGCATCGCTAAGCGGTACTCGCTCAGCGATGCTCGCTTGGCATTCAGAGACTAAACAGCGCGGTAATTTTTCGAGTAATCGCCCGTCGCATTCGAACACTCGCTTATAGCCGAGCGACAAAACTATCGGAACTACCACTCGCTTCTCGCTGCTCGCCAACTCGTTTCTAGTTTCTAGCTCTAATCGCTTCTCGCTCATCGCCGGCGGTGGGACCAGTGCCTTATATGGTGTATAATAGGAGAATGAAAGGGACGGCACGATACGAAGTAAGGTACGGATTTCGTATTTCCGAGAATCCTCTCTATCGCATTTTTTCTAGCGAAATAGTGGGAAATTCGTTTCCTGTTCGTAGCCCCCGATTTGCTAGTGAGTTTTGGTTGTCAAAGGTTGATATGAAAATTTCCATTTGGATCCCTTCACAGAACCCTCGTACAGTCGGACTCATAAACTGCTAGACTATTTGGTTGTTAGTCGCTTACACCCTTTGGAAATTTAGTATGACACTTTAAACTTGACAATAAAATTAAAGCGACATGGTACAAGTTTTTAAGCCCCTTGTGAGAACGACCGTAATTAGGTACCACCACCAGGTTTAACCTTTTTTACCGCCCTTTTTCAATAAACCTGATGAGTGAATAGATAAACTTGGAACCATGAAGGATAGAGTAATGTCAGATAGAGTAACTTTAATCTGACAAGCACCAGTGTTCGACACTTCATTCCTAATTCAAAGATCATGAATACGGTTTTAAATTGATTGTTGTAGGTACTTACAAAAAATGAATAACTGTAGTAGATTTTAAATAAGAGTCAATGTGCATCATGGGATCCTTTTGCTGTTACCCTAAGCTACTAATTTGCAAAACGTAGTTACGCAACTATAATCATTAACTGTGGGCACGATAACTCGCAACGAGTTTAGGCGTCAAATCCCTAATTATCTAAGAACTTTCTGAACGTAAATGATTGCTATGGTTTTGCTAGCCCTTTGCAGTGTTCCCCTCGAATTTTTGGACGCCCAAATGGCTAGATGCACTCAACTCTGAGCATAATTAAGTACCGGGCGTCGATGTCTTTGTAAGGAGATTTAGACTGGATTCTTCGTTCTAATTTGATGTGCTAAGCTAACTAATATGATGAGGACAGCAGAAACGATTTACAGGAGTCATGATTTTGTTGTAGGGCTTAGCAAAACCCGGTATAATCGCTACACAAGCATAAATATTTGTCCCAATAGAGCGCGTATATCTGACAAGACACCTCTATTTCTAGGGTAGTTAAGATGTCTCATATATTCGCGCTGTTTTGCGATCATATTATGCTGCTAATTACTGTACAGAAACGTATTAAGTATTTAATAATTTTGTTTGTTTATACTATAGTCCTGGAGAGCAAAAGCCATCCACCAATTATAAATTTGTTCAAGATGTTTCGAAGAAGTGACGTAGCTCTACTATAGTTTTAAGAGACAATTTCGAGTTTGTATAAACGAAGTACATGCAACATCATAAATATGCGTACATTTTTTACTTATTTTCATTCATAAGTTCCCATTTGATACATATTTATGGTAGGCATCACTCTTGCAGACCCTATACGTTTTCCCACTGTGAACCAGGGATCATGTAAGGGAACCAAATGGTAATCCATTATTTTACGAGCTCTTTTTTTTTCCTTTTACTAGAACGATTACATACCCCTTTCGTATGCGGGCTTTGTACTCGTGGCGGTGGTACCGGCGGTGACGGAATCGGGTTTACTTTTTTCTTTTTCTTTTTTTTCTTTTTAACTACTTTGCGAGGGGCGTCGCCGACTTGTAACTTGAGCTCCGATGGGGTCGCGGGAACAGGGGCCTTTTCGATGTTATACCTTTCGTTTAGGAACTTTTCGATGAGAGTTGCTCGTTCGATAATCGGAGAGTGCATGCCCCTAAAGGGCCGGGTGCCGCGGTGTGTCACAGAGCCGTCGGTAACCTCCAGTTCAAAAGACGTTTTAGTTTTAGCCTGGCGATCTCGAGGTCGCACATAGCTGTAAGTCTGTGGAGATTTTTTCTTCTTGTGCTTCTTCTTGCGCTTTTGTTTTGGTGGAAGAATAACGGAAGAATTGTTGGATTCCTCGCAGGCAGCAGATATCTGGCCGTAAAAAGAATATCGTTCATATTTTTATTTTAAATGCGAATATAATAAATATAAATACGAGAATATATTATATCAACTGGCAACCCGCCAAGACTTCGCACAGGCAGTCCAGTTTTTTGAAATTTTTGATCTAACTAGTACTAACCCAGCGGCGCCGGGTACCGCTTGCGGTTTCTAAGGTTAAGCAACGTGGGCAGCGGTCAGAACTTGGATGGGTGACCGCTTTGAGTGGTTTACTAACTGACCGCTCCCGTGCTTTGGAAGGCACGTTTAGCCGTTGATCCCGGTTGCTGTCTATGGCAGCAGTCGTTAAGCCAAGTTGGAGGCCTTCGGGCGGTTTGAGAACTTCTAACAGTCAAGTTGCCCACTCATTTGACAAAGCCTAATCCCAATAAGGTCTAGTTTCCCCTCGGGGTTGGAAGGTCAGATGGCAGTCGCTTCCGTAAAAACTAGTGCCTACGCCAAATCTTGGGATTAGGTAGCGGACCCCAGGCATCCTTCAGGATGCAACTGTACTGGGATAACGCTAGGAGGAACGAAATTTGTAGTCTAACACTCTTAGGGGTTATATTTAAAATAAAAACATAAGATCTTTTATTTGTTATATTTTAACTGAGAGTAGGTACACCTGCCAAGTATAAAGTCACCCACTTTAAAAACCTCAGGTTGCCCATACAATGTTTCCACCCCCCTTTCACCCCTTCAGAGGGCGAATTTCGAAAAACGCCGAAAATTGTTTTAGGGAAGTTTTAAGTTACTATCTTAAGGAAAACTTAGTTCTCCATACAAAATGACCACCCCCTTTTAACCCCCTAAGGGGATACATATTGAAATAAATTATAACCTATGTCCTATTCTGAAGTCTGTGTTGGAAAGGTTAATAGAAATCAGTTCAGTAGTTTTTGAGTTTCAGAGGAACGTACAAACTTTCACGTTTATAATATTACATAGGTACCTATTAGTATTAGGATAGCTGCAGTCTTTCAACATGGAAAAAATATAGTTGTCAAACCTAAGTTCACATTTCATGCAATTTTTTAATTCAACTCTAATTCGATTCGCACTTGGAATCGATTCATTACTGTCTAACTCAGACCCAAAACTCAAACCCCACCTCAAACTCAAACCTCAACTCGCACTCAAACTTGAACTCGAAATCGAACCCACTCGAACTGAACGCCGAACCGCACTCCGAACTCTAATTAACCCAAACTCCGAACCTAACTCCAAACCCATCTCCGAACCCAACTCCAATGTGAACTCCGAACTGAACTCCGAGCCGAACTCCGAACCGAACTCCAAACCGATCTCCGAGCCGAACTCCGAACCGAACTCCGAACTGACCTCCGGACTGATCTCCGAACCGGTGGCGGTGGCGCCCAGTTGTTGTAGACTATGACAATACTAACAATCATTCAGACACTAGCGGCCTTGAATATTTATTATACTGTCATCTGGCTGCCAGCGCAGACCGCTGCAGTGTGTGATAGGCTTTAAACGGTCGATCGTCTACTTATTTATTTATCGTCTGGCAATTATTTCGAACCGTGAGATCTTCGAGAAGATAGTACGGTTCCCAGTTTTTGTTGCACTTTTAGCACCACCCAGGGGTCACGTGTAGGGTAGCGGTGGGTACTTTCCCTACGGATGTGGTGCAACTTCGACCCCCTATGTCAAGTGAGTGGGCAACTTGACTGTTAGAAGTTATCAGGCCACACGAAGGCTTCCAACTTGGCTTAACGACTGCTGCCATAGACAGCAGCCGGGATCAACGGCTTAGCGTGCCTTCCAAAGCACGAGAGCGCTCAGTTAGTAACCACTCAAAGCGGTCACCCATCCATGTACATACTGACCGCGGCCGACATTGCTTAACCTGGGATACCGCACACGTCACGCAGGCGCCGCTGGGCCACGAGCGCTACTCAATCTCTCTACTATAAACTAAGGCTGGGTTGCACCAAACCGTCTGTAATGGTAAGCGGTGTTCGTCAAATCTGATTGTATGGAAAGTTTGACAAGATTCTATGGGAGCTGCCGGCGCCATATTTGACGATGACCGGTCTTCGTAAGTTGGTGCAACTGGCACTAAGTATCGTAATTAGGAGAAACTACCTGGTCCTTGTCATATAGGAGGTCGGCGGCTTCCTGACGGTCACAGAAGGAGAGCAACCTAGTGCAGACTGTTCTCAAGTTTTTGATACGCCGCTTTTTACTTTTCCCGTTGCATTCGTCCACTCTTAAAGTTCTGAAATATAAAAAGTATAAAAACCTTCATAAATATCTGCTTTTTACACGACTGCCATACGACTGCCCAAAAAAAGGAGTGTATTGTTTTCAGGTTTCATGTAAGTATGTGTCGTGTATGTATGTGAATTTTTGTTGTTCCCCCAGAACTTCTCAACGCCTTAACCGATTTAGATGTGTGAGGTATCGTTGGAATCCTTACGTCATCCCGGGTGACATAGGATATGTGACGTTGCAATAAAAACAATATGGCGGACTGTAGACTCCATTTTGAGTGTTCCGTAAAAAAAAATCTATCCTAGCAAGTGAGGTATCAAAATGAAGCATTTGAAGAGACGATTCCAAAAATTCGCAAAAAAATTCGAAATAAAATAATAATTATAAAAATTAAAAACACGACTGCATTAAAAATATAAAAAAAAGGTTCCTAATAAACAAACTCAAGGAAATATATTTTGTTTGCAGTCGGGGGACCTACTACATACAAGTAAAACCAAAATATTAGGTCCCACGACTGCAAACAAAATATATTTCCTTGAGTTTTTATTAGGAAACTTGTTCTTATCTTTTTAATAAATAAAGTTAATGCACGACGGGCGGTCTGTTTGAAAATGAGAGCGTTTCAAACGTCTACTTAATTTCTTTGGGATAATTATTTATTGTGAAGTTCCTGTTAGGTTACCTACTTTATACTGAGTGACACATAAGTCGTGATACAAAATAGCAAAATATGATTACCTATACAAATGATCCTGAACCACTTTTACTATGGGACCTACTTGTACCGACGAAAAAAAAATTGCTGTTTCATAGGAAAGGGTCTTCAATCGACTAATCAAAATGTATGAAGAAGTAGTTTTTTTTTCGCCCGTATAAGGTAGGTCCCATAGTAAAAGTGGTTCAGGATCATGGATATATAATCATATTTTGCTATTTTGTATCACGACTATTCACGACTTATGTGTCACCCTGTAGAAAGCCGGTACAGCCTCTCTTCTTCCAAACGACGGAGTATGTATGTACTTATACCATCAAGATGTACTAAAACTTCAGAATAGTTATTAAGTATCAAAGTTGTGGTGGTTATAGCAATGCTTAAGCCTTATTTACTCATGGACGAGACTCGCATGCGAGTTTATCTACATTACGCGGTTTTATACAGCGATTGAACTGGTAATGCCTCCGTTGCACGCAGTGTAATGAAAGTCGCACGTGAAACTCGTGTGTAAATAAGGCTTTAGGCCCTAAATAGGTCCGTTGGGCTAGGTATGATTATGAGCCCACTAACCAAGCCAGTCCATGTAAATAAATGTACTTAATTAAGGCATTAAGTCCGCCATTTGTACCCTTTTTAATGTGCAATAAAGTTTAACCTTTTCACCAATGACTTCATATCGAGTCGATCAAGTCGATGTAAAGGCAAGCTACGTGCAAGTAAGGTTCATTTTCTTTTGCTAAGGGACACTTTGGCGTGTGAGGCACAACTTACAGAATCTACTGTGGTAGGTAAATATAATGTTAAATGAATAAATGTGGATTAAAAAGTGACTTAGGTACTTAATGATTTTTGACTTGGTTCCATTATCAGGTTCCTTTTCATCCATCTGTATGGCCGTTTCCCAAATGTTTTTAAACAGTTTTCTTCGTTCTGCGTAACTGTCATCCTTACTTAATACAGAAATTTGGTCCATTTTCAAGTCAAGACGCCCGTCGCAATGTAGTTATTTTTTATTTTATTTTGACAAACACCTATATTTATGTACTTAGCATGATATTGGTTATTATTACATTTTCTTTGATTGGCGCTTGCCGGGATGACAATGTATTTTTTTCTTTATGATTAGTGACAGCTAATTAATTTTAAAGGAGGTTGGTAATCGGGAGATCCTTTAAAGCTTCTAAATGCTCGACAGAAGACGAAGATCCGAAGATCGAAGAGAGATAGACAGGACGTACCTATTATAATATTCATAATATACTAAAATTAAATAAAAACACGCTTCCCGTGACATAATGCCATGCCATAGTGAATGAAAAAAAAAACAACGGGTTGCACAATGAGTAAAGTAAGTGTTGCACTCCGGGAGTGCCGGCAGAAGTGAAAACCAAACACACACGCCGCCTAAACGAAACAGCAGCTGCGCAGGCAGGCATACATTTTCACCGCGCGGTGGAAAGAGAGGAGGATAAAATAATTTGTTGGTACTTATTTGTATTAAAACAGGTCACGTGTCCGTCTTACACTTACGATATTAGGAGGGGTCAACTTAGCTGGTCGTAGAGCGTCCTAGGCGTACTTCCGTCCACTATATTGAGACCTCCTTACGTGTCCGTCTTACGCTTACGATATTAGGAGGGGTCAACTTAGCTGGTCGTAGAGCGTCCTAGGCGTACTTCCGTCCACTATATTGAGACCTCCTTACGTGTCCGTCTTGACACTATATTGAGACCTTTTACGAATCTGTCGCGAGTTTCCCCACCCCAAAAAGTGCTCAGCGCCGCGACGTGGAGAAGTTTTCACTTCAATAAAAACACCCAAAAAGGTTGCCGTTGACTTGCCTGTACAAAAACCTTCTGAATATTTTATGAAATAGCTGGACATTTTGGTAAGTACTTTGTTGTTTTCACCCTTTGGAGAGTTTAATGTGAGAGTTTACATACAGCCCATTCGAGCCCACGATGTGCTGCGCCGTACCCCGTACGAGTAGCAGCATTTTTCCACCTTGTAGCCGATATCGCACGAAGAGGCATGACGCATATGTGCGTTGGGCATTGAATGGGTTAAAGCGACACTTCTTCTTTGTTCTTTGTAAGTCACTAAAAATTTTAAGCAAAGGGGCTTAGTTATAGCCACCTGTAAACGGCTACCGCCTTTACACTGGCTCAACCAAGTTGAAAAGTAAACCATTGTTAATACCCACGTATCGTTTTTTATGCGAACGCAACAAGTATTCTAACGACTCAGAATGGCCCCGCAAATGCCAAACGTTCAGTAAGCATTCGCTACTCAACCACGTAAGCACGCGTGATGGCGAAACTTCGCCAAATACTGCTTTCCGCGCAAGATTCCGTTTTAAACATAGCAATGATCAGTTATTATACTTATTAACCCTTAACAAGGTCGCTTAAAAGCCAAACGTCCGTAAAATAAACACGTATTTGAGTCTGGAGCCAAAAAAACATTAACCGATTATGATTTCAATTTTTTTCAACGATGTCGGTCATGTCGATAAACCTAATTCAAATGTATTTTTGTATCAATATTTGACATTGTTGCACTCACAGATGATAGGATTCGTTTTGTGGTATAAAAAGTGACTTAATAAAAAGTGCGTCCGAGTTATATACCTATGTTTAATATCGCAGGAGTCATTCCTACAAAAAAATCTCCTACAAAAGATGCTAAACTAATTTAATCGTCTAAAAATGTCACAATGCCCGATAACAATAAACATGATCCGAACGCCCTCTGGATCGCCCTCAACGAGCGTGGCGAAGGTGACATCTTCCAAGTCTACCCTCGTCTCCTGTCGGAACTGTTGCTGCAGGATGAGGCTGCTCGCCAGGATGGTGACACCAGCGAGGCCGAGAGGCTCGTGCTGCCGAGCGACAAGGAATGGAGGCTGCAGCAGTACTTCCTCCTGGTGGCCATGCAGAAGAACGAGCAAGTATTTCCTGTATTCTTCTTTTGGCTACTCTCATCGGAGGAGCAATCGCCAGCCGTTTTAGTCTTCTGCTTTCTCTGGGAGGCCCTCAACGAGCGGGGTGAAGGCATCTTCCAGGTATACCCTCGTCTCCTGTCGAAACTGCTGGTCACCGAATTGACTTGGTCTCTGTGGGTTGAACGAGAACATCATCAGATCAAATAACAAGTGGTGGTATTATGGCTGCGGTTTTGTGAAGGTGGAGGTAGTTCCCCAGTTTGGCCGCTCCGAAACGCGAGATGAAGACCCGTTGTCAACTCAATAACACCACTGAATAAACCGCGAGCAAATATAAAACATATGAAGACGCAAATAGGCCGCTTCCACTCGTAACCATGTGTCTATATGTGGGCGGCCCTGACCCGGCTGAAAGCCTTTTCAAACGAACATCTTCACGTTACAGCCTACTGCGTGTCTGACCTTTACACAGCCAACATCGAATACGCACGTTAGTTGCCTGGCAGAGATCGCTCTTTAGCGATATGACCGCCTGTTGTTTACCTCTACTTTAAGCCTAATGTTCTGTACTGTGTTCTTTCTGAGGTGTGCAATAAAGAAAATTTGTATTGTATTGTATCTTCTAAGTCTGTGTACTCACTAAAGGACAAAATAAGCGAACATGACGTCAAAGTCAAGGACGTAAGCCTAGACGCACACAGAGAGCGTTCTGCGTTCAGCGTTCCGCGTTCTGCGTTCTGCGTGCAGAGTTGTATGAATTCAAGGAGCGTTCTGCCCGCCTGCTGTGTGCATTGTCGTAAGGGACTCGGTACAATACAGAGAACGCAGAACGCAGAACGCTCTCTTTGTGTCTCCCAATTTTCTGGCGCTGTATTTTTTTTTCGGTAGAATTAAATGAAATTTGGTAGGTTGGAACCTGATGGGCGGCGAAAAAAAAATTTTTCCGTTCATTTTATTAACTGAGTTACGAAAATCTCATACGTTTTGTCACTCAATGGAAAAAATTGTGGGACACTAGGAAATCGTGCCTATATTGTTCAGAATCAGGGGGCCGATTTTTGAGTGTCGAACGCTCGACTTGTCACTGGACATCTGTCAAAACGTCATAGTTTTTTGACAGATCTCGAGTGAAAATTCGGGCGTTCGACACTCAAAAATCGGCCCCCAGGAGCTCTTCCAACATAACAATTTTAATGCAATTCAAAAAAAAAAAACTACAACGCCAAAAAAATTGGCCCAAGAACGTTTAGATATTTTTGACATTTTGTGATCGTTGTTGTCGTCCTAGGGCACTTCAGAGGTAAAAAGGCCCTCATAAGTTCTCGCCACGCCATGCGATCGATCGTACGCATATTTGTATATGATTTTGCCTACACTCAAGCACTTTAATTTGCGACCCATACGTTACGGTGTCTTTTTACCATTAGACATTGCATACGCCCGCAAAAAAAAGTATAGTTTAGTTTCAGCGACTTTTACAGTACATACGCTACGCGGCGTAGGTCGTAGCACATATAAATCTCTGTATGTAGCTGCTCTAGGGCGTATAATTATTACCCGTGAAGCACTCGCGCGTAGCGTAGGTAGTAGGGGTTTTCCCTTTGGAGAAAAATGTTGGCTTTGTAGCGCGTAGCCGATAGTGCGATGTAACTATCAGTGGCGGCGCGTCAAAAATATTCTTAGGGAAGCCGGAAATACTTGGCTTTTCCTATTCTTCATGAGCCGTAGTAAAAGAACTGGACTGGCTGGAAATTAGGCAAGCCGGTGGGAATCGAGTTGTATGGACGCTCCGCCACTGGTAACTATGTCCTTTTTAGCAAAAACCTGCTAAAAATAAAAAGTTGGAACCTAATTTTCACCTGTATTCTGTCAATAGATTGAAAGTATCATTAAATGGAATGTAGGGGTCAATGAACCATGTCTTATTCCTTGACAAATAATAGATGACGCCGGTACCTTTACAAATTGCTACCATGATGTGACAAAACCCTATTCATTTACTCAGGTACCTCACAACATTGAATTGATTTCAGCTCGATTATTCTTCACACTTCGATAGTGTTCAATTCTCACGATATTCTACGCTAATAAAAGTCTTTATTGCTTTAGGAATAGAGTTCTAAATATAAAACAGCTATTGTGTAAGCTCTATATTCCGTGGTGTCGGAAACAGGCGGTTTGCACGAAACATCTCCATGTGATTATACCACGATTCTACTGATTATCCAACTTCCGACAATTCCGACATCAACCTATATTCGAGTATAAAGGCTGATTTACATTGGCGAGAACTTGCATACAAGTTTCTATTTGACGACCGCTTTAGCTTAGTTGACGACCGCTTTACCTTAGTTGACTACCGCTTTAGCTTAGTTGACGACCACTTTAGCTTAGTTGACGACCGCTTTAGCTTAGTTGACGACCGCTTTAGCTTAGTTGACGACCACTTTAGCTTAGCTGACGACCGCTTTAGCTTAGTTGACGACCGCTTTAGCTTAGTTGACGACCGCTTTAGCTTAGTTGACGACCGCTTTAGCTTAGTTGACGACCGCTTTAGCTTAGTTGACGACCACTTTAGCTTAGTTGACGACCGCTTTAGCTTAGTTGACGACCGCTTTAGCTTAGTTGGCGACCGCTTTAGCTTAGTTGACGACCGCTTTAGCTTATAGTATTTGTTATAAAATGTATGGAAATGACAGGTGTCAAATAATGCAAATAACAATGCAAATAGGTACTATAGTTGGTAGCGAACCCTGCCTATGGAGCTGGAGGTCTCGGGTTCGAATCCCGGTCAGGGCATTTATTTGTGTGATGAGCACGAATATTTGTTCTTGGGCCATGGATGTTTTCTATGTATTTAAGTATCTATTTATATCTATTTAAGTATAAGTATGTACATATATATCGTCACTTTAGTACCCATAGTAGTTTGGGACTAAGTCGATTTGTGTAAGATTGTCCACAATTTTTTTATACATTGCGGGTCTGCGGTCTAATGAGGTAAGATGAATACGATCAAACCCTGCAATGTAATGAAAATTCACTGAAAATAGGGATGACGACACTATAAAAGAAAATCAATAAATCCAAATTTTCTACATAAAAGCTCAAATTCTCAATCAAATGGCGAAAAAAGTAATTCAAAAAAATTAATAATTACGAAATTATAAGTCTTCAAAGTTTTAAGAGTGGGTATGTTCTGTCCCTTTTCCGCAAAACGCACCTTTGTATTGAACGATCGTCATTTACTATGGCGCTACTTAACAGTGACGTCACGGTTAGGTAGCACTTTCTCTCTCTAACTACGAACATTCTAACCGTTGTAGCTTCGTTATTTTTTGAGATATTTGAATAGGATTTTCATTATTTGGCATAGTTTTATATCTTCTTTCTATTGAAGTAATAAAAATTTTTGAGTCGACATCCCTATTGCACGCGAATCTAAACGGCGCAGGGGTGGGCAAGCTCTCTCCATACAAACTTTGCGCAAGTTTTTCTTCGCTTGTGTTTGCATTACACTTATGATTTTTGGTCAGTATGCTTATTTTTCTGCTAGCCAGAACTTGGAGATTTTATGTATTTCTTGTATCTTTGATTTTTTTTTTTAATGTTTGAATTTTTTTTCCTGACATTCTTCGTATATCCAATATTAACAAGTACAAGATATATATTCGGGAGTGCCAAAACTGACGAATAAAACTTGCACAGAGTTTGTAAGTGTGGAGCAGGCCTTGCCCTACCCCGCGCCTTAAGGCCTATTCCACACCTTAGTGTGCATTATAAAAGACTAGCTTTTGCCAGCGACTTCGTCCGCGTAAAAGGGATGATTTTAGAGATAAAACCGGCCAAGTGCGTGTCGGGCCACGCGCAAGGTAGGGTTCCGTAGTCGTCTACCCGTGGACTAAAAAGTTCGCAAACTTATATTTACTATGTTTTTGACAGAAATAAAACATTATCTAAGGTATTAATGGAAATTGTGCGAAAGTTTGCTTTTGCAAAGTACATTTCTGAAGTTCGACTATTACTTAACTAGTAATGTCTACTTAGCTGTAATAGTTTTCCTTTTAAATTCATCGTATATACTACTACCATGATTTTTTTCACATGCCTAGTAGCCACCGTTTAGCTGGCAGGGGGGGGGGGGGGGGGACACTTGAACATAGCTAAAATTATCACTTCAAAGCTTAATATCACGCTAACAAATTCTTTAATCAAAAAATGCTTTTAGAAACCTATTATTAAAAGAGCTATCCAATGATACCCCACACGATGGGGTTTGACAGAAAAAAAAATTACACCACCACTTTACATGTAGGGGAGGTACCCTAAAAAAATTTTTTTTTAAAGATTTTATTCTATTGTTTTGTCGGCGTCATTGATAGGTATGTATACTCATGCCAAATTACAGCTTTCTAGTACTAACGGTTACTGAGAAAAACGGGGGTCGGACGGACGGACGGACATGGCGAAACTATAAGGGTTCCTTGTTTACTACGGAACCCTAAAAAGTATCCTATATGTTTATATAGGCTATAATCTCGTTGTATACCTAGTTTCATCATAATTCGTTCAGCCGTTTAGGCTTGGTTTAGGCGTGATTGAGTCACAAACATCCATCCAAACACCCTAACTTTCACATTTATTATATTAGTAGGATAGTATAGGATGAGAGTTCAGAAAGATTTGAATGAAGTCGCTGAACGTAATATAAATAGGTCCTCCTCAGTCCTCCTTACATTGATGTCGGGTGTCGGCCAGAAACCTTATTAGTAACTTAATAAATGACATTTGTAGAAAAAAAATACTGTCACACAACTCATCAGTCAACATTTTTCAACCAAAATACAAAAAACAAACTACAAAGTATTACGTTTTATTCTGAATATATTTAAAAGCGAAAAGAATTTACTAACAAACTGAGATGGATACCTCTTAAATTTACTGACATTTATTTGTGATTTGTTTGTGTAGTTTAAATAACAATGTCTTATAGAAATAAACGCTAAATGGAGGAAGAATTGCCTAATGAAAATTCGATTGAAATCGAGTATGTTATTATAATTTTTTTGCGCCTTCGTTATCTTAATCTAATCTTAAAATTAACCTACAAACTAAAACCTAAACATAAAACTAAGTAAACTATTGAAAGTAAAAATAAAACTATTCAAAATCTAAGAAAGGCCCCCGTGGCATGTAGGTTAATTTTAATTAAATATGTTTTATTTTAATTTGAATATTGATATTTGTTTAGTTTGATTATTTAATTTTAAGTATTATTTGTACCTACCCTTTTAGTTAATTATATTTAATAAATGTATCCATCTTAAAATAACTGCCACTCCACCGCCATTTACTATTATTTATTTAACCTTTTCACCGCCATTGACTTGATATAAAGTCAGGACCAGGACATTAGGTGCCCCACAAGCCAATGACTTCATATGGAGTCGATCAAGTCGATCAAGGCAAGCTACTATCAAGGTTCATTTTCAGTCTTTTGCTACGAAGGCTTTGGCGTGTGAGGCACTACTAAAAGAATCTACTGGTGGTGAATAGGTTAATAAACAGAGTATATAAAAAACATAATGTTAATAATTATCAAAGTCTCACAAAGCTGTCGGAACAGTTTGTCAGTGTTGTCAAAGAACATCTTTTGTGTTGTTGATTATGGTACCTACAGAGTTAACTAATTTGTAGCTCGGTTTAGGCTAAAAATCCATGTTACATACAATTGACAATATTTCATAATTTTCAAAAGTCTTAATTCGAAAACCATTTCGGTAAAAACGTGTGAAGTACACAAAAAACATTTTTTTTGATTTTTTTTCTCCGTTAATTTTGGAAAAAATCGCAAATTACTGTAAATCGAAAGTTGACGTCATCTTCCTCGCTGTATTCAGGGAGACCTTAGTACAGAGTACAGACAATCGCTGCTCTGGAGTGGCTCTGGATTCTTGTTGGGAAGATGACGTCATATTTTACTTACGCCCTTTTGGAATGACCTACTTTTCAACGTGTTTTTTTTGTATGAAATAATGAGTTCATTTGAATAAGAAAAAATACGGGTGGCTTAAATTTTTACCTATTTTCTAACTAGTTCATAAAATAAAGTAGTTAAAAATATGAAATGTTGTCAAGTTAATTGTATTGTATTGTATCTGTTCATTGCACCTAACTATATGTTGTTCATGTTTATGTTAGATTTGAAAACACGCGGAAGGAGCGTAAGAGTTTTACATTGTTTTATTGTACAGTACTTTCACGAACGCGGGTGAGCCATGGCTGTGTGTTGAGATATACATGCACATTGTCTATGTGTGCGTCAGCGTAGGAGCTAGTTTGAACTGTGTAAGACTGTTGATTTTTCCGGACCTTTGGGAGGCGTGCATGGAGCCGACGTACCGAGGTACCGAAGTACCAACGAGTACCAAAGAGTACCACATAACCAACACGTAGAGGCCCTTTAATGAAATGCAAGGCTCAAGTAGTCTGCTCGGTGTATCCTGGTGTTGCTTACTCGTATTATTAATATATTTTGATTTCATTGTATTGTAATAAAATGTTTCTTTCCACAGAGAAGATGAAGCGACAGCTTCAAAATCGCCCGAGGACACGCCAGAGGAGTGGGCACCATGGCGCCTTGTGGTATCCATAAAGAACCCCCACGCCCCACCACCCGTCGCCGTTCGGTCCCCTACAGGGCGAGCCTGGGACATCGCCCAGGTCTGTATACCAGCTTATGCGCGTGGTGTAGCCTCGAGTAAACCCCAGAAGAGTGGGCGCCATGGCGCCTCGACTCGATGGTGTCTATAAAGAACCCCACGCTCCACTTTCAGGGACCGTTCGGTCCCCTACAACAGGGCGAGCCTGGGACATCGCCCAGATCTGTATACCAGGTCTTATGCGTGTGGTGTAGCCTCGAGTAAACGTCAGAAAGTTGGCACCATGGCGCTCGATGGTGCCTTTAAAGAACCATCCGCTCTACTTCTCGCAGCCATACGGTACCCTTCAGGGCGACTCTGGGACATCGCCCAGGTCTAACTAGGTCTAATACGTTTATTTGATTTCAAGATATTCTATATTATTTAATGAGTCGTAACACAGGGAATCCTACCTCATGACCCAAAGACTTGTGTCCTGACGTAACCATGTTTTTGTCAAAATATATGTGTATTTAGTATATATCTTCTCTACCGTTAAATATAAAAACAAGTAGTTAGGGTAACAGCAGCAATAATAGACAAGCATCCAATAATAGACCTTTATTTAAAATAGACTACCTAATTATAATAAATTTGTTATCTGTATTGAGTTACTTGATATGTGCCAATTGAGTGTGTTTTATACCTTTAAATATTAGTGCGTGTCATCCACAATGGCGCGCCTCTCCACAGCCTAATCCTTATAATGGCGCATAGATTAGTATTAGATTCGCTGTGGACACTGTGTTTGTGGTGTGTGTGTGTAGGATCGTCAATTCGTCATGTATGACATGCATTAAATTGTAGTAGTACTAGTCACCTAGCCGTAGTTACTTACGAATAGATTGTCATGCTGCAGGTTCTAAAAGCTGCTTATCTGCTTTCCAAACCGCCCAAGAAGGTGCACTTTGCGGACGAGCAGGAGATGCGTCGCGTCTACTCTCTCATATATGACGTGTTCCGGTGTAAGTACATATTAAATTAATACTTAGTACATTACTTACCTATTGCAGTAAAACAAATGATGTCTGAGATCGCAGGTATTTGACGCCCGAGCCGAAGGCAAGGGTGATAAATTATGCGATCTGAAGCTTGCTCTATTTACCGCACGTACAATGTTTTTTGTCCCTTAAAGTGGTATTCGTGCGGTAATTTCCACTTTATGACCGTGTGACATAAATAAATATATTTGTGGGCAATTTTACAACTTTGGCCACAATATCATCACCTCTTATAGTCGGTTGCTAGTCAATAGAAGCTCTTTTCTGTATGCATTTTCTTGTGGTTAATATTTGTTTTCGTGTGGTTAAGTACATAATAGCCCATTATTGGCTTTTCTCCCCATCTGAAAACAAACACGCTATGCAATTTTGTCATGCGATTACGGTAACCGGTTTTAATGTCAATTCATGATACGGGTTTGAAAATTTAACCTTTTATCCCAAACAACATGTCTAATCGTGTGAAAGTATAAAATTGTTTTTCAAAATACGTATCAAAGTGTCAGCGCGAAGGTTGGCGCGTGGTAGTAAATTACATCACGCCATCGCAACTGTGTAGTTCACGGGTTCCGAAACGTTACCCATTTAACTTTTTATCACTCCATCGCGGGCAGGGGAAACCATTTATACCACTATAAGCTGGCTTGTGAACTTTGAAACTACCAATTTAATTTCGTATTCTACTTACATACTTAGTTAATTTTATGTCAATAAGGTTAGGTATCTTTGGTTTAATAGGTACCTAGCCGCACTCAACAACTGTTTAGGTAATTGCGTAATTCTTTGAACCAGCTACGCTACGACATAAGTAATACCTATCGATTGCCTTTTCTTATTGTTATTATATACCTACTCGTAGTACTCGTACCTATTGGTGGACATTTACAAGTCATGAATGTCATGATCTTCAATCAATTAAAGTTGAATATATCCTACAGTTTATTGTACACTAATTGAATATGATAAGAGAGATTTACAAGTATGAAGCATGCTGCGTGTAAAAGCATGTGACAATAGTACATTACTTAACAAGGGCGGTAAAACAAAGAATGTCTCAGATCGCAGGTATTTGACGCCCGAGCCGAAGGCAAGGGCGATAAATATACTATCTGAGGCTTTCTTTATTACCGCCCGTGTTAAGTACAAAATTTTATGTCACCCCCTGGCTAGGAAGTGGGTTTTTTCGCGCGCGGAGCGTGCGATAATGGCCGCTTTATAGCCAGGTGTGACATAATAGTAGATTGTTTGACAAGGGGCTAAAGTAAGCCATATTACCACGAGATGGTTATTTTCCCGAACGTAGTGAGGGGAAATTGTTCGAGTGGTAATATGGCTTTTAGACCCGAGTTATACACTCTACTTTTCACTTCGATTGCGAGAAAACACATTAAACACAAATTATCCACCTTCAATGAATAATTTAACTCTTGGCGGGCGTATGTCTAATTTGACAGCATGTTTTTTTTTCTTAGGCCAGTACCATGCCTCGCTATGCGTGTTCGCTTAAAAGCCTTATCACACTACCCTATCGATAGGGTAGTGTGATAAGGCTTTTACGTATTCGCCTCCCTTTCTTTTGCTATATTAAAGAAGGAGATGCAACACGCGCTTTTTTTTTCTTTTAAGAGACGCAAGTCCTTTGACCATAGACACCGCTTAATCTTTAAAGAACTTAAAAAGGTCTTTCCTGATTGGTCGATTTTAGTACAGCTGTATTCTGGTTGGTTGATATTTTTACCAAATATTTTTTAATCTGTCAAATTACTGTTCTGTGATTGGTGGATTTAATAGGTGAAGTATTTTGATTAGTCAAATTAAAATGTTTAGTGAATCATAAATATGTATACATATTTTCCCTAGGGCTTAAATGTAGGTACTACTTTAGCCCCGCTTCACAAGTCTAATATGACACACTTTTCGAGCATGAGAAGTGAAAAAATATTTGTACGCCCCAAAGGCACCTCATAGTGATACAGAACCAAAATGTAACACCTTGTACTACCTATGTTGGACAAATAAATGTTTGAATCTTTGAATCTTTAAGACTCACAGTTTTTTCTCAAAAGAAAAGTAGTTACGAAAATGTAAAATTACGCAGTGACTTTTAGTGGTCAACTTTTGTTCGTATAACTTTTCCTCTATGTAGTTAGTAATGGCCAGAAATGTAATTATTTCTTAAATCGAATATACTTAAGTAGTTAAGGAAAGGATGTTTTACAAGTTTTACCATACCTAACACAATACGACTTCGCTATATAAGTGGTTATAAGAACTTCGATCAACTATTTCGGGTTTTATTCCATGGAAAACTCTCTGTCAGACATTTTTATAGCAAACATTTGAAGTTTTATATGCCCTTCGTGTCTTTTTCTTTTCTAGTATAATAGCCGTAAAAACGATAATACCAAGGTCAGATATCGCATGCCACTCGAAACAAAAATATTAAATGTTATCGACGAAAGGAAACTATATCTAACCGACTTGAATAGCATGTCATGTGAATATTGTAGGGACGAGATTGCCATGAAAGTCACGAAATATAGGTCTTTTTTGCGATTAAACATGCATTTTTGCACGGATAGTATTCTTTCGTGCACGCAAAATTTGTGGCTTGTCTTCATTTCTACAGACTATTAAGTACCTAAAAGTTAGGCTCCTCCTGTATGTAGTTATAGCGTGTACGAATAGACATTACATATTTAAATTTAGTAGTCGCAACTGGTTACTAACAAGATATAAATATTATAATTATTTAATTTAAAGATAAAAAAGGCTAAAAAGTGGCTTGTCGCCATGCGAACATACCGCCCCGTAAGGATAACAATTCGCAACTTGTTGTCAATCGCAATTACTTACGAAACCTCATAATTTACCAGCTACTAATTTATACTGTTGCCTTTTGCAGATAAATCTATATTAGAACAAGCGATCGACGACATCGACTTTTTCGGCGACTTCCCACAGGTATCTAATCACCCACACATACCTACACACATTGATCTGGGAGCGAACTGCGAAGGTTGTAGCGCTATCAAGGTTGCATCGTTAACGTAATCACAAGGGATCTATTCGGAAACGAGTTTTTGACCTATTGAAATTATATGTGAAGTGTATTATTTTGGTAGGTGATGGTACAGATGTGCAAGTTGCTGAAAGTTGCAAAAAGTTGGAAAAGTTCCCGGAAATATCTTGAGAATTTCAAAGAAATATAAGAAATTTCCATTTTACATTTCGGAAAGTTTCAAACCCCATACAAAAATGTGAGAAATTTCCGAAACTTACCCATGTGGAAAATTCGCAATTTTGGAAAGTTTCCGACGGCCCATCAGTAGGTGATGGGCATTTTTTCTTTCCGCTGTACCCTCCTAGATTGTTTTCGGATCTAACTAGGTAATTTTGGGTTTTCCGACTCAGAATCAGAAGTACTATTGATTCTGATGAAGAAAAAAAATGTCCTTGATTTTCCAAACAATTTCATATCTGTATGAAAAAAAACCGGCCAAGTGCGAGTCGGACTCGCGCACGAAGGGTTCCGTCCCATTATCTTTAAAAACTGCAAAATAATCATGTTTGTTGTATGGGAGCCCCCTTAAATATTTATTTGATTCTGTTTTTTAGTATTTGTTGTTATAGCGGCAACAGAAATACATCATCTGTGAAAATTTCAACTTTCTTACTATCAGGATTTTTGAGATACAGCCTGGTGACAGACGGACGGATGGACGGACAGACGGACAGACGGACAGCGGTGCCTTAGTAATAGGGTCCCGTTTTACCCTTTGGGTACGGATTCGGAACCCTAAAAAGGCGTCACAAAACTGACTTTTTGGGACACTTTTTTCTTTACGGAAATGGATATTACTCGTGATTCTGAGTCAGAAAACATAAAATGACCTAGATCCGAAAGAGTAGGGGGTACACCGTACCCGGAAAGTAAAAATGACCAAATAAAGCTGGTAGTGACCCACTCCTTGTTTTAAATGGTGGGAGCACAACCTGGGGCCTGTACCACAAAACTTTACAAGCGTACAATTCGACAAATTTGTCAACTTTTTCTATGGAGAATTGTACAATTTTGTCGAATTGTAGACTTGTAAAGTTTTGTGGTATAGGGGGCTGGTGCACTGTATCAATCAATATACCTAGAATGAATTTGTCAATTTCAAATTGAGGCCTATTTAACGTAAAGGTTAGCAATAAAAGTATCGTCCCATCTAACTCGCATTAGGAATCGCATGCCCATGATCCGTTTCTTTTCCGTTGAGGACGCTCACGAAAATGCTATATTTATGGCCCGCTATTTTTAAAGGTAAAGTGGATTCGATTAATGTTGCGATTTATCGCACTAGGGCATTAATGCGGCGCCCTAGTTTGGAATTGGGCAATTTGTGAAGGTAAAGCTTGTATATATTTCAATAAGTTTTCCGTACTGGCTTTAGGCCAAGTGGAATTAATTAGCGGCTGCTAAGTATTTTGTGGTTATGGTTACGTAAAAAGGTTTCGGAAACCGGCAATAATAACTTAATTTATTGCAGATCTGATATTTAAGGATGCTTCCTTAGGCACTGAAAAATATCAAACGCCGACTAAAAATATTTCACAGAATAAGTACTTAGTATTTTTTTTGCCCTTAACCAGATTTTACCTTGTTGAGCTGGACTAGTTTTATTCCTTTTACCCAATGTTGTGGTTTGAGGATTTTTGCTGCGAATTGGTAGTGGGTATTAAAAAGAGGGTAAATTAAGGTTTATTTATTTATTGCTAACCAAATAATTATAAGGTAATTTGCCTCTAGAACGAAGATGAAAACAGATAATTAATTAAATTAATAGTCCAAAAAACCTGGATGCCAATGGTTTACGTATTTCGGGCGCTAGGAAATAAATCTTCTAACAACTGAGACCAAGAGGCCGATTTTTGAGTGTCGAACGCTCGACTTTTCGAAAACTATGATGATTTGACAGATGTCGAGTGAAAAGTCGAGCGTTCGACACTCAAAAATCGGCCCCCAAGACTCTTTATTTTTTTTCCCAGCACGGTGATAACCGACACACAGTATGGCTGTTCCTAATGGAGCTGACGCGGCGTCGTTGGGGCTCGAGGCCCCGCGGCGAGGCCGAGCGCGCCGCAAAACTCCTTAAGGAGGCCGGTTCCCCGTACAAGGAGATTGAGCACACGGTGTGGGAACAGCGAGTACACTTCGCGGCCGCCATAGCCAGGATACGGATTAAGAACAGGGCTTTCTCGTGAGTACTCTTTATAATGCGCAGTACAGTAGAATTGTAGTTTCGGACTCAGAATCACGAGTAGGTACTATTCATTTCCGTAAAACAAGAAAGCCGCCGCATAGAAAAGTCAGTTTCGTGACGCCCTCTTACACACAGTTGGCTCGTCACAAAACTGAAACAGAAAAAAAAAATGGAAAATCGAGGATCATTTTTCTTCATTAGAATCAATGATCTACGTGTTGATTCAGATACTTATAGATCAGAAAAAGTGGGGAACTTACACCGGAAAGTGAAGATGCGCGCGCACCTACTCATTTTATTTGCTCTTGAATATAATTGCCCGGGAACTGCCCGGGAAACCGAGTTGTTGGGATTCTGTTAACATGATGATGATTTCCAGATTAAGCGACCTTTTGCCACCGCACCTGAGGGAAGAGCCTTTGGACACGTGCGTTCATAAGGAATCCGTCACTGGATGGGTCAACACTTTCAAAGCCACGTACGTACTTATGGTATTTACCTACTTACACAGTAATACATTTGTACATCATCCACATGTAATAACTTTATTTCTCTTTGTTAGTTCACGCAACAAAGACTTAGGCTGGGTTGCACCAAACCGTCTGTAATCGTAAGCGGTGTTCGTCAAATCTGATTGTATGGAAAGTTTGACAAGTTTCTATGGGATGACAGCTGCCGGCGCCATATTTGACGATGACCGGCCTGACCTGGCACTTATACTGCCTATTGGCGGAAATAATTTGTGTATAGAGGTATAACTGAATTTTGGTAAAGATGTACTTTACAACATACTTAAAGTAACTGGTGGATGTTGATGAAGCTAACCAGTATTGTAAAGGTCCCTTTATTTGTTTTTTTTTTTCGTAAAAAGGTCATAAACTATGGTTTGTAGCAAAAAATGATCTGATAAATAAGCATAAGTAATCTACATAAAATTCTCTACAAACTGTGTAGTCTATATGTTATTCGTGGCATCTTTACCCGAGTATAACTATGCCAAAATTCGCTTATACACGAATTATTTCCGCCAATTTTCCTTCGTTGAGCGTGCTTTGTAACTGATTCGTTGGTGTGCTGTGTGCAATTTTTATTGTACCTATTTGTACTGTATTTGACATAGTCACCTTACTAATGGCCTTTGCACAAACGTAGGTACTACGATCCTCGCATACGACTTTAACTACTTACATTGCGCGGTTTGATCGATCGTTTAAAGTCATTTTACATGGGATACCCGCAATGTAATGAAACTCGCATACGTATGTTCTCTACCATTGCATTTGTTCTCAGGAAAGTTGCAAATCTTGTGTTGAAGCTGCACGAATTGGGATATTCTTACAGCGGGTCGCGGACGCTGTGCGCGGGAGAATACAGATTCGACCGCGTGTGCCCTAGGTAAAACCTTTTTATAGTATTTCAGTGCTTAAACCGCCCGCGTGGTCGTGTCGGAGGTTTCCCCTGTATTTTCCCCAGGCTGCTCTCCAACCGCGCACTCCTATCGCTTTATTGGGCCCGGCCTATAAAGCCACATTCATGTAAAACACTATTTGAACTTGTGTGTGTGTGTTATCTTGATGATGATAGTCAAATATGTAGGTACCTATTAGAGATGGGAAAAATGTGCGAGGAATAGCTCGATATTCCAGGGTTATAGACGGAAGATGCTGTTTACAAACCACTTTGACTCTGTTTTTTTAAGAATATAAGCAGGTAAGCATTTGGCCTCTAGCTTACTTGGTGGTAATTGAATGAAATCAATGAAAGAGACTGAATCTACATCTAATATAATACTTTGACTGTGGCAGTTAGAAGGTTAGAAAGTTAAACCTAATGCGTCAAGGAAGAATAAGTAGAGTGTATTTTTGTTCGTCAGGTTTATCACACTGAGGCCTCCTGTTAACAAAACCATCGGACAACTAGAGCTCGTCAAAGATGGTGTCATCGTGTTGCAGGTAAGGCAACCTAAGATTACTTTCTCACAAGAGCTGGGTCGTTGCGACTTTTAAGTGTAACGAAACGTAACAGCTTTTCATTATCTGGAAACAGTTTCACGAAACAGTTTCACGAAACAGTTTCACGAAACAGTTTCACGAAACAGTTTCAAAAGTAACTAGTTTTTTTCACTGCGGCGCCCGACAAAACGAAACGAACGAAAGAAATATTTATGAATGAATTTTCAAAATTAAGCCTTAACATCTTGCGAATAGAGCGCATTTTTGTCAATCATCAATACAAAACGTTTTTGGCACAAAGCGCGCCCACCCGAACAAAGCCAAGTTTTGTTTCGTTTCGTCGTTTCGATCGCTACATCAATGAAAGTTATAGGTTATAGTTTGAGTTATGTCAGTTTTGAGTTTCGTTTCTATTTTCATGTAGTGTAGTTTCATTGTTGCGTTGCATTGCAGCTTTGGTGGTCGTTTTTATAAAAACTGTTTTTTGTTCTCATAAGAAACTGTTATTCCGTTACTGTAAGCGAAAGCGTTTTACGAAACGCTTATTGAAAAAAACGCTCAGCTCTATTTCTCACAGTGTCTTGCATCAAATTGGTTAGAGCCCACATATGCACTTTTGCCAATGTTTATCGACCTAAATCTCAACACCTGTAGTGATTAAATATCTGTCCTTTCAGTATATATATATATAGTATCTTGAACTATTTTCCTCCAGTCTGTTAAAAGTGAAAACACAATTAGCAAAAAATGTCTATACTCTTATTTTTCAAACATAGCTCTTTCTTTCGATGTTTTTGGTGGGATCTTTAAACCCCCCCCCCCCCCCCCCCCCCCCCCCCCCCCCCATCTTTAACAGTGATTTTTGGTTTAATAGTTGTAAAATGATAAGTTCTCAAACCTGATAAAAAAGATTATCCTTATAAATGTACATATTTAGAATAAACATCAATATTTACGCAATATTTACGAAAAGCACCTGCTGAGCTTCCGTAGAGAGCGGGATGGTTAATTGAAAACTCACGCGTGTTAGAGCGGGCCTTTAGAATGCCATCTACGCCCTCGTAAGGCAAGGCAGTCCCAATGCAAACGTCCCGCTCTAACACGCGCGAGTTTACAATGAACCATTCCGCTCTCTATTATACGGAAGTGTGTGCGTACTTTTCGTGAATATTTTGATAGATTTTTGGAATATTAGATCATTTATTAAAAAATCTATCCGGTTATTTTGTTAGAACAATAAAAATGCTACCCTTTTTGTAAAAAAAAAACATCACCGCCGTTGAAAATTACAAAATAATCAGCGTGAAAGTTTATTTGTACTATGATATTTAGGATTTTTTCACAGTTACCAAAGCATTTTTCAATATTTTGTTGTTGTTATTTTGTAGGTACTTTCTTTCTTTTTCAATCTACAGTAAATCTACAGTAATTTTTGCACATTATTTCTAGATTATTTCTTCACACTCTAACCTCAAACTTTAATAATAACCGTTGTGTGTGCAATTACGCAGGAAACTAATATCGTTAACGGTTATAATAGGAGCGTGAGTTCTGCGAAGGCGCGTCGACCCTCTGCCGGGCACTGCGCGCGAACAGCCTCCGCGGCGTAGTTGCGCAAACGCACGCGTCCTCGCCTCGCTGCTCTGCCTACCTCGCTGCGCAGCTGCGCGAGCTAGGCGCGGTGCTGAAGGCTAGTGCACCAGCCGCGCCGGCGACGCCGCAGCTGGGGAAACTGGTCGTGTTTGGAGCTGGAGATAAGTAAGTTGACTGTTATAATAATGTGTCTGCTATTCTTTAGATTCTACGCAGGAGCTCCGCTATGCGGGCCTCCATCGACAATAAGAAGGTGAGAAGAGCGCGAGGAGTGTAAGGCAGTAAGGAGTATTTGAATATATCTGTTCGAAACAGTAGTACCACGGGTCAGTTAGGCAATTACGCGCCATTAAAGCGCGGTGCTGAAGGCTAGAGCACCAACCAGTCGCGCCGGCGACGCCACAGCTGGGGAAACTGGTCGTTTTTGGGACTGCAGATAAGTTAGTTAATCATCAAACTTTACAACCGAGACATAACGGATTTGGTGCCAGCTATTTCCTTAGATTTAGGTTAAGAATTCAACAAAGATTCTTGTAAATCAAACAAACCACAAAATAACAATTCCACGAATGCAAAGTACTCTGCGCAACGCGCTCTTGATTTATAATATTTCAAGTGGCATTTACCAATAATTCCGCTACCAACGAAGCCCATATTGCCCTGCCGAATCACTTGTCTGATATAACTTCTGTCGACTATCTATACGCCTTTCTTCAGGGTTTCCAGTTACGTCGGAGCGCTCAGAGAGCTCGGCATCGAGGCGTCCGAAGCCCCCCAGTCCAGTGCCCCCGTATGCGTCATCAGCGAGGCAGTGTACTGCGATACGCCAGTAGTCACCAACGCTCTGGATGGCGTGGTCGCGGTGTTGGCGACTCCACCAAACTCTTACTCCGCCGTCACTGATCCTATTGATTTGGTGTGCGGCCGGGGAGGCGACTTGGCTATGTTAGAGGTAATCTATGTTCGTTATTATAGGTCGACCACTTAATTAAGACCACGTGGAAGAGTAGCGGAGGGAGGGATCCGCCGCCCACTACCGCTCCACTAACCTTTGACTCTCCTCTTACCTCCGCCCCGTCACAGGCGCAGTCTCAGTTAAACGGTACACCTATAAAGTACACAACGCATTTTATTTATTGAGTTATGTAATATTTAGTGAGTGAGTATTTTTATTAAGTGAGTTATGAATGAACTTACAGAGAACCGGGAAGAATGGCAATCACTCCAACGACAAGAGTGTAGCTCTTAAGTTTAGATGATGATGTTGATGAATGAACTAGTAAGTTCTAGAAGGTAGTTATTAGTATTACGAGTATATATACAAACGTAACGTGCATGCCATTGCCTTCAGGATGCAACTGTACTGGGATAACGCTAGGAGGATGATGATGATGAATGTGCATGCCAAATTTGTTCCCATGCCTAATGAAACGTTGGTTCGTTTGTTGGTTAATTTTGGGTAGCTACAGCTACGCATTTTACAAAGATACCTACTATCTCATTTGCAGATTCTTACGGAATCAGATGTGGACGCTGACGGCAGAGCCCGAGTCCAATCCATACTAGAAGAACAGAAGAAAACTCTTAAGACCCTTTTATCAAAGCCTCAGGTAAATTTAACAGTTTTTTTTTCTGCGGGTCCTTATAACTAACCTACTTTGCCCATGCGAAAACATCTTATCAACTCTCTTAATTAGACATAGATTGAGACTTGCACTCCAAGTTACAACTTATTAATGCAACAGGGTTTGGGGTGCGGTCACCCTCTGGTCCTGCTTCGATTTTGATTTATTTTAATCTCTGCAAACATTATACCTACTACTAAAACCGGAGCATTTTTCTTGAAAGCCATCAGAAACTCTGACTCATGGACATGGAGTTGAAATCGTACGACTTTTTTCCCTGTGTATGTAAAAGCCCCCCGTGTTTTCAGATCCAACTGATCCTGTACGAGACACACTCGGCTCTGGACGCTGAGAACCAGGTACAAGTGACGCGAGCAGTCGCCGAAGCCAACCGAATGGCCCGCGAGAGACACATTCTGCTCAAGAAGAAGCATAAAGACCATCCCGTAAGTATTCGTGCTGCACCAAATTGTAACCACACCCCCCACGCGGTAGGAAAAACATCGAAAAACCGGTCAATTGCGAGTCGGATTTCGCACATTTAGGGTTCTGAACCAACCGAAAAATTTAGTTTGAAAACATTTAAAAATAAGTTTTGACTATTTGTATGGCTTTGGGCCAATAAGATGGTTATACTCTTAAAATTTGAAGTCTGTAGCTCCAACCGTTTGGCTGTAAACCTGTGTAACAGACGACAGACGGACCAGACGGACGTCTGTGTGACAGAAATAGGGTTCCGATTGGACCCTTCGGGTATAGAACCCTCGAAAATAGTAGGATTCGTATCGTGATACGATAGTATCGTGAGATAATAGAATGTGGGACGAAAGTGCCGGGAGGTGAATTGTCCCTTCTTTTGGAAGATGACTGCTTTTCGATTCCAGTAGTAGGCACGGGTCGTAGTTTTGGCGATGTACAATATGGATTTAGTGGTTTAGGATTTTAATGGCTAGGTAACCTATCTTTATATCTCTTTATATGAGGGCCCTTGGGGGCTTGCGGATGCACTTCGACGCAGTGGAATCTTCTGTGCAATTTTTAATAGTCACCTCCATACTTCTGTACCTACTTTTATCTCAAGAGCGCGGGTTGGCCATTGTTGTAGTTATGACACATACGGACACATAGACAACGTGAACTCGTAGCTCCTACGACGCTGAGTACGCATAGACAATGTGCATGTATAGCTCAACACACATCCAAGGCTCACCCGCGCTCGTGAGATAAAAGCTACAAAATATACGAACAACCTACAATCAGAATTAAAGTCAGGGCGAGTAAAACAGTCATTGAATGCACATTCATATATGGAGTATCTTATTACATGGATTATAATCGTTCCACAGAGCCCAAAGAAGGAGGCAGCGGAGACTGCGGCAACAGAGTCCACGTCGTCTATGGGCAGCACACTGTCACACATCCTCGATGCGACTGAGAAGGACGACGTGTCCGTGAGCAGCCCGTCCCGACCAGCCTCCGCGTGTACTAAAAGGTATGACCACTATAACTAGCGAGCCACGAGGAAGGTCTGATGCTACATTTACACGCTTGCCGAGGCTTTGCAAGTGTCTACAAGCTTCAAGCCTTTAACAAACGCTTGGATGCGTCGACGTCGTTTATGGGCACATGGGCAGCACACTGTCACGTCACACATCCTCGATGCGACTGAGAAGGACGACGTGTCCGTGAGCAGCCCGTCCCGACCAGCCTCCTCGTGTACTAAAAGGTATGACCACTATAACTAGCGAGCCACGAGGAAGGTTTGATGCTACATTTACACGCTTGCCGAGGCTTTGCAAGTGTCTACAAGCTTCAAGCCTTTACAAACGCTTGGATGCCAAGCAATCATGGCAGACGTACGTGGACGTTGAAGTTGTGTCGGCTATTGCGCTTAGTTTGACATATTTTGACGCCAACGTCTAATTCGTCGCAAGCGCCTGCCGCATGCTTCCTTTCATCATCAATAATCATCATCCTTCTAGCGTTATCCCAGTACAGTTGCATCCTGAAGGATGCCTGGGGTCCGCTACCTAATCCCAAGATTTGGCATAGGCACAAATTTTTTACAAAAGCCATCTGACCTTCGAACCCCGAGGGGAAACTAGACCTTATTGGGATTAGGCTTTGTCAAGTGAGTGGGCACCTTGACTGTTAGAAGTTTTCAAGCCGCCCGAAGGCCTCCAACTTGGCTTAACGATTGCTGCCATAGACAGCAACCGGGATCAACGGCTTAACGTGCCTTCCAAAGCACGGGAGCGTTCAGTTAGTAACCACTCAAAGCAGTCACCCATCCAAGTCCTGACCGCTGCCCACGTTGCTTAACCTTAGATACCGCAAGCGGCACGCAGGCGCCGCTGGGCCACGAGCGCTCCTTCCGCAAGCTTCCTTTGATCTGTCTTTTAAAACCGACACTAGTCCGGATCGCGACAAGCCAAAAAAAACAAACCCGTTCACAGGCTTGTGTTCGTGGAAGCTTGTATCGAGATTTGCCAAGCGTATCATTAAAGAGATTGATTGGTTAATGACTTTGTGCTTCTTCTCTCCCCCGCCGGGAAGGGGGGAGGACACTCAACGCCTTCCCAAACTGGGTCAAGGCCCTCCCTCCAAATTAAATTCCTGGATCCGCCACGGCATTGATCCCGCGTGGTAAAATCAAGGCCTCTTATTAAGGCTTTCCTCAAGAGCTGAGCAAATCTATTGATCTGCGCAGAAGATCAACCAGAACCCAATTCGACGACATCTTATCGAATTCCTGAGTAAACCCTTCACTTCTTAAAACCGTTAAAGGCCGGTGCACATTGGTTGCGTGCGCAGCAAGTAAGCGTCGACGTGCACGTGCACGTGCGCGTTGTAAAGTATGAATCTCCATAGTAGATGTCACACCGCTTGCGTGCGCACGCGCACGCACACGTCACACAATCGGTGTGACATCGACTATGGGGATTCATACTTTACAACGCGCACGTGCACGTGCACGTCGACGCTTACGTGCTGCGCATGCAACCCATGTGCACCGACCTTAATTCTTCGCAGCTCCCGTCCCGGAACCGCAAGCGTGCTGAAGAAACAAACGGACCGCCCAGAGACCGGGTCCCGTCCGGGCACGACCAGCAAGGTCCGCCCGATTCCGGAGATCCCAGCATCGGTACCACGGGACCCGGACGTCGACAACCCGGACGTTTATGTATGTATGACTCTTGTCTACCAAGCATCCTCCACACAGCTACCTATCGTCTGACCACATGTAGCATCCTGAAGAACTTTTACTTGACTTTGACAGGGGAATTTGACAATTTTCCTTATTATAATCGGGTGAAGTCAAGGGGCTGACACGCTTTGCTAGAGAAAGACAGTCTGATTGCGATTCCTATAAGAGGGAATAGAAAAGAGTGGCATGTTTGGTCCCTATCACCGACCGAACATTTTTTCATGGTCGGGTTATAGGCAAAGGCAAACTTCCATAAGCAATACATTGGACATGCAAACCGGCCAAATTGCGTAGTACAAATCCCTCCCCTTAAAGGGATAAGTTCGCCTTTGTACATACTATTTCCTTTTGTATTTTTCATAATTGTTTTATGTACAATAAAGAGTTTTACTACTACTACTACTACCTACTACAAATTTTGTATGAAAATCAGCACGTATGAGAAAGACATAGCCCCGGTCGCTCGTTGGCGCATCTTTAACTACAGAGTACCTATATATTATATCTATGGGTGAAGTCATCTAGACATAATATAGGTAGCTGAGCTGTTTTCGTCGTTTGTTTTCAGGTGCCAGATTGTGATTTGTTTGAAATCACCACACTACCCAATCTAGGGAACGGTTTAGACATCAACTACATTTTAGACAGAGACGGGTGCTACCTGGGCCTCATCCAGAGGAAGGTTGGTACCAATTATATTGATATTTTTAGCAATTTTCTACTTACTATTGTCCTTCCTCGTATCGTACAGTCCAATGTGCATTAGCAAGTACACTTGTACAGTCAGCGTCATATAGTATGTACCAGCCAAAGTGGCCAAATAGTTCGGTACACCATATATTTTGTATGGTGTGCCGAAGTATTTGGATACTTTGGCTGCTACGTATTATATGACGCTGACTGTACAGTACCCGGCAATATATATTGCACGTCGGTCTTTGGAAAGAAGCAATTAGGTGTTTACGACGATGTCCGAACACCGGCGAACGTCCATCAATTATATTAGGTATTTAATAATTGACGTTTCATGACGTTTCACATCAAATAAATACTGCACTTTAGACTTTATTAGTTTACGTCAAATCGGTGACATGTAAACTTTGGATATCTATAGACAGCTGTTAGAACTACTAGAAAAAGTATTGTCAAACAATCATGTATCATTTTGTACATGGAACAATTTGGAGTTGGGGGGTGGTATAAACTCTATATTATATATTTTGACGACGACTGACAAACGTCACATAGCTGCATAGGTAGTACCGTGTGAGACAGCGCTCTATGAAGCCGAAATAAGCCGAATCTCTTTCCAAAGGCCGACGTGCAATATATATTGCCGGGTACTGTACCGTCGGTTCCAATTGGATTTCCCCTTTTCGTAACACATTTAAAGTTGTATAAATACAACTTTAGGTAGTTACAAATATTTCAGTTACAATTACAAGATATTAAAAATGTGTTTAATAAAAAAAACTGCGAATAGATGTCAAATTTTCTCGCTTGGACGTTATACCTAGTGCATGTTGTTACGGGAAGATACTTCACTTTCGGAGACCAGCTCCAGCTTTGATTACGTTGTCAGGCATGTCTCCTGGACCCCGAAACGGCCGGGAGACAATCTATAAGGTCAGTCTCCCGAGTAACGTCACGAAAACGTCATGAAAACTGCCGCCGCCGCGTTTGGAAAAGTGTCAATCCCACCCAACCTATGCAACATACATGACAGTACCCGGCAATATATATTGCACGTCGGTCTTTGGAAAGAGACAATTAGCTGTTTACGAAGATGTCCGAACACTGGCGAACATCAATTATCTGATTTATTAAGGCGCAGGGTAGGGCAATGCCTTCCCCATACAAACTTTGTGCACGTTTTATTCGTCGGTTTTGGCACTAACAAATATAATATTTTTTTTGGTTGTAAATATTAGATATGCGAAGATCGTGATGTGAAAATTTTCAAATATTTCAAAAAAATTCAAAATTAAAAAATTAAAAAAAAAAGTTAATAAAAAAAATTTACATCACGAAATAGCTATCAGAAAAATAAGCATACCTACTGACCAAAAATCATAACTTTAATGCAAACACAAACGAAGTAAATCCTGCACAAAGTTTGTATGGAGAGAGCTTGCCCTACCGCTCCTCTTAATTGACGTTTCATATCAAATAGGTAAATACAATACTTTATAGACTTTATTAGTTTACGTCAAATCGGTGACATGTAAACTTTGGATATCTATAGAGAGCTGTTACAACTACTAGAAAAAGTATTGCCCAACAATCATGTATCATTTTGTACATCGAACAATTAGGATTTGGGTGGTTTCAACAAATCTATAATATATATTTTGACGACGGCTGACAAACGTTACGTAGGTAGTGTGAGACAACGCTCTAAGTATGAAGCCGAAATTAGCCGAAACTCTTTCTAAAGACCGACATGCAATGTATAATTGCCGGGTACTGTACACAGCCGTGTTCCGAATCACGCCAACAACGATCACAGCGTTTACAATGCTGACGGCCGGTCCGAATCAGTAAGCACGCTCAAGACCGCGTGAGTGGTGTTTTGATTCGGACCGGGCATGTTGTGTTTTCTGTCATGTTCGATCGGACCGAATAGCGTTTGCATGAGATGTCGTGACGTCATTGATGACGTCATGGACGGCGCCATATTGGCGTTTACAATGCTCACACTCCCAGGCGTCAGCACCTTAACCCAAACGTCAAGTTGACGTGGAGGCGCGCGGGAGCGGGCGGTACACGCGGTGACACGCTCCCGCGCCGCTACCGCCCGCTCCCGCGCCACTACCGCCCGCTCCCGCGCCGCTACCGCCCGCCCGCTCTCTGTGTGGCTTAAGCTTAAAATCGGCCAAGTCTAATAATTTTAAGTATACAAAGATGGTCAGTCGCGCAGGAGATTACCCGGCTAGACGCTAAGTACATGATCCGCGTGGCGGAGGAGCGCGGCCTGTTCGGAGCCGCCGCGCCTGCGCCCGCGCCCCCGCGCCGCAAGAAACCCGACGCCGGCGCCGGCGCGCCGCGCGCCAGGAGGAGGGGCAAGGGAAGCTTCGAGGTAAAACTGCCTTTAACTTGTTAGGGCTAAGGTTTAAAGTTGTACGTAGTTAAAATAGTATGAAAGACGTAGTTGAAGTTGTGACATATACGAATACAGACATACATAGACAATGTGAACTCATCTCATAGCTCCTTCGCTGACGCACACGTAGACTGGAGGACGGGGAAGGGAACCTTCGAGGTAAAACTGCCTTTAACTTGTTAGGGCTAAGGTCTAGAGTTGTACAGTACTTACGAGCGCGGGTGAGACGTGCGGGTGCGCGCCGCAAAATAAACCCGACGGCGCCGCGCCGCGCTTTAGGAGGGGGAAAGGGCAGATCTTCGAGGTAAAACTGTCTTTAACTTCATAGCGCTAAAGTCTAAAGTTGCTCAGTACTTTTATCTCACGAGCGCGTGTTGCATATACGAACACATAGACAATGTAAACTCATAGCTACTGCGCTGGCGCGCATACGTAGGCAGAAGGAGGAGGAAGGGGCATCAGACTTTCGAGGTAAAACACCATATTCATACGGTGATAAGTGTATAGCTCGCTACCTTACACACCTGACTTTAATCGATTATAGTCTTTGATCAACCTTAAAGACGAGGGCCTCGAAAGCATATATGTAACAGTACCTTAACTGTGTCCAGGTGGAGCGCATAGCCGCGCCGACGTACGCGTCGATGTCGCGCGCGTCGCGGCGCAGCTCCGCGCCCGCACCGCTCGCGCTGCCGCCCGCGCACGCGCACGCGCACGCGCATGCGCATGCGCACGCGCACGAGCACGCGCTCCCCCCGGACGTGCTGCCGCGCGTGTGCTCGCGCCACGAGCGCCGCCAGGCCGCCGCGCACGGCGTCGTCGTCGCGGCGTGCACGTGCGACGCTAAACACAGGCGAGTGACAACTCTAACACAGGCGAGTGACAACTCTAACACAGACGAGTGACAACTCTAACACAGGCGAGTGACAACTCTAACACAGGCGAGTGACAACTCCAGCACAGGCGAGTGACAACTCTAACACAGACGAGTGACATACTCTAACATAGATGAGTGACAACTCTAACACAGACGAGTGACAACTCTAACATAGGCGAGTGACAACTCTAACACAGACGAATGACAACTCTAACACAGAGAGTGACAACTCTAACACAGACGAGTGACAACTCTAACACAGGCGAGTGATAATTCTAACACAGGCGAGTGATAATTCTAACACAGGCGAGTGACAACTCTTAACACAGGCGAGTGATGTATGTCTCGATCGCTCGCGCCGCCGGGCGCGCACGCGCACCCCCCGGCTAACGCTTTATATTTCATTTCTCCACTACCCAAAAGTCTAGAAGAGATCGCTCTTTTGCGATAAGACCGCCATTTGTTCTCTGTCTCCCTGTTTCTTTGTTTTTCTTTTGTATGTGCTGCTTTTTATGTGAGATGTGCAATAATAGTACATTACTTAACAAGGGCGGTAAAACAACCCCCTTGCCTTCGGCTCGGGCGTCAAATACCTGCGATCTGAGGCTTTCTTTATTACCACCCGTGTTAAGTACAAAATCTTATGTCACCCCCTGGCCAGGAAGTGGGATTTCCCGCGCGCGGAGCGTGCGGTAATTGCCGCTTTATGGCCAGGTGTGACATAAACAATATTTTCTCAAAAATGGCCCGCAAACTGGACTTTAGTCGCTACATATTGGAAGGTAAAGTGTATAGTTTAAGGTCAGATCCAAATTAAAAAGTAAAAAAACATTGCAGGCCACATATATGGCCTGCAATGTCACATATAAATTCCTTTATTTGTCGAGTTATAAACTTTTTAAAATGTAGAAACTGTCATATAAAAGGAGGCACAGGTCGTATTCAGCCAATTCAGCTCGTATTTTTCTGTTGAAAACGCGACGTTTTTTTATGTGTCTCGAATAATTTGCGTTTTTCGGTGGAAAAATACCCTTGCGATTCTGTTAAAAAAAATAAACGGCGGGAAAACATGATGTTTTTGACGTTTTAAGGTTATGTTTATCAAATCTTAATTAAATTTTTGTCGTATTTTCCCCATTTTTGAGAAAAGCACTATATTAGCCTCGGCCGGAATGGCAATTGCAGGCTTCGTATTATAATTAAACGGACTCGCAAGCTCGTCCGTTTAAACAAATACTCAGCCTGCAATTGCTCTCTTCCCGGCCACGGCAATAATGTACTATTGTATTGTATCATGTCGCCTGTGTGCATTGTTGCAGGCTGCCCACGTGCCGGCCCCGCCGCATGTCCGCCGACGCGTCGCGCCCCCCCTCGCCGCCGCTGTGCCGGCGCCCCTTCCCCCTCGTGGTGCACGATCTGCGCCTGAGTCGATGCTCGAAGGAGCAGCTCGACGCGCTCCCCGCACCAACCCGCTCGCACCATCTACTTACACGCGAGAACATGTTCGCACAGTGCAGGAACTATTCGCTGTCGAATCTTTGAATATTTGGACGCTTTTATAATTTATCGTCGACGGTCCCGGCACGGTAAAACTCTGTGGTTTCAAAGCCCTGCCTGCAGGGCCCTGCTTGCAGTCATCATCATCATCCTCAGCCTGTAGTCGTCCACTGCTGGACATACATAGGCCTTCCCCAATTCGCGCCACCACACCCGGTCCTCAGCTCTCCGCATCCAACCGCTTCCCGCCACTCTCTTCAGGATAAAAAAATCGGCCCTGCATGCATACACATAATACGATTTGGCAGTGGCACTGCAAACAGGGCCCTGCTGACAGGGCTTTGAGTAGACAGCTTAAATAGAACATAGACCTAAGACTAAAACCCGTGCCAGACGGACGAAAGCAAGCCCCAGAACCGGGCGACCTTGGTCCACACGGACCGTGCAGACAGTTGTTTGCAGCAAGATTTCCTTTGAAAACCGGTCTGCGGACCAAGGTCGCTTTGTACGGTCACGTGCATTAATTTAGGACCCATTTCGCAAACTTTTTCTTTGAATTTCTATACTGTTTGACACTTGACAGTACTGTCAACCTTAAGGGGGTCACAAATTAAAACTCGTGGTTGTACTAGGGACTTGTCTGCGGCCGTCTGGACAGGTCTGTCCTCTACCGACATAAAAACAAAACAATATTTTGTTTACATGATGGGGATCCCCGTCACCGGTAGACAACGGCTTAATTATGAATGAAACCATAGAGTTTAATCATCCCATGGACGTCCACGGTAAAAGATTTGGGTCAGTCAAGTTTCTGTTGCTCGGTTGGACTATTTCCTAAAAACCACCTCAGAGGGTCTACTCCTGAACTGTCATCCCTTTCACTCATATTGTGTGTAACACGAGGATGAAAGTCAACGACACGATACGGAGTTCGGAGTACGAATTTCGGAATAGACGCTCAGTACGGATTGAAAAATAATTAGATAAGTACCTAACTGGGCTGGCACGACGACCCGAAACCGAAACGAGTGTTGGCCTCCGACACAAGAGCACGCCACCTTGCTCGGTCCTGCGTAATTTCTCGCCAGCTTGCACCAGCTCCGAGCTCACGGAGGTCCGCTTCCACCACAGCCCTCCACTCCCTCCAGCGATACTTGGGGCGACCCACAGGACGTCGTCCGGTCGGTCGGCCCAAGTATGCTCTCTTCACCTGTCGATCTTCTCCCATCCGCTCAAGATGGCCAAGCCAGCGAAGACGATGCGCTTCGGTTACAGGAATTTGTATGTTCGTCACTTTTGGACTCTAATACAATAGAATTAAAGTCCGTAATTGCCAAATATTCAAATTCCTAAACTGTACAATGAAAATCATAAATCTTTATACACTTTTCGACCTTATCTCTAAAGAAAAATGTGACTGTGTAGTGTATAATTATTTTGTGATCCTAACCCATTGTTAACATATGCTGCGGCACGTGAAGCATGTACGAAAACGCACACAACAACCCATTTAGTCACTCTATAAAACTCCGTCCATTGAAAAATCGCTTCACTGAGAAACTACATTACTGTTGTCTCGTAGATCATGTCAGAATAAGAGTAACAGAAAATTGACTGATCCAACCCAGTGTCATAATTTTAGAAATAAAAAAGGTAAACTTTAGTTAAAACTAGAGCTAAAAATTCAGTGTCAAATGCGTACCTATAGAACATTGTATACCTTTCTTAGACATAACTGCATAATAGTACATTACTTACCAAGGGCGATAAAACAAAGAATGTCTCAGATCGCAGGTATTTTACGCCCGAGCCGAAGGCAAGGGCGATAAATATGCGATCTGAGGTTTTCTTTATTATCGCCCGTGGTAAGTACAAAATTTTATGTCACCCCTTGGCCAGGAAGGGGGTTTTTTCGTGCGATAATGGCCACTTTATGGCCAGGTGTGACATAAAGTACCTTACCTACGTAAAGTCACGTTTTAACTATGTACCTATTCGCTTTGATTCTTGAACTTCAATAAACCCTTTGAACGCCTTACATCATGTACGACAGTGAAACCTATAACGCCAGCTCATTTTCCATAAGATATTGAATATGAACTTAGAATAGTAGTTTATGCAACTGGTACATAATGGGGGGCATTAAAACACGAGTGTGTTTATGAAAATTGTTGTTTGTGTGTTCATAATAAGGTCACACGAGTGTTTTAATGCCTAATTATGTACAGTTGCATACATTACTTTATCTACACGCATATTATAAGTACTCTAAGATGGGTTCAGAAGTCGAAGGCAAATGACCTGCATTGCTACCAGTACTATCGGCAATCTAATATAATATACAAATACAATACACAAACATACAATATAATATACAAATTCAGATAGGAAATACATCAAAACAAAGTTAAAACATATTATAATCATATTTTGTAAATAAATATTAAGTATTAATTTATTAGGTAATACAACCTTTTTGCACAATAACCAAAATGGCGGAAACAGCGAAATCAGAACTGGCAGCCGAACAAACCTAAACGTTTTTTAAAAAGCATAGACCAATAGTCCCTATTCTGATGCCGTTCGAACTCAAATGTCGTGCGATATATACTAAAAAACATAGAGTTGACGTTTCGTATCGACTGAAATTTAATTTTTAGTGATACTAGAATAGGGGCCTATTTAAATTTTGTTGGTTTTATCTAACTCCTTGGTTTTGAATGATGTACAAATTAAAAAATATATATTATATTATTAAATAGGAGATTCTTATGATATAATATTACTGCTGTCACCTTCTGCCACAGATAAGAAAATTTTCATAAATACATAGAATGTATTAACGGTTGTCATTACATACGGCTTCTGAACGCATTTTAGAGGATTTATGATATGGGTGTAGATAAAGAATAATTAAGGCGATATATCGATTGAAAGAGACACCCTTTGTTTTTCGCTCACGACAAAACGGGTTGCACAACCCTCTCCGAGAATGGCTTTTTAGACAAATCTCGTTAAATATCTGACTGTGTGCAGGTTTATTAAATTTCCTCTTGTCAGTACCTAGATAAGGTAAAATACCATCATATTAACTTAATCGTGTCTTTTAATAATGCGTTGTTTTAGTAGGCTGAGGAAAAAAGGAAAATATAGTCTCGACTTTGGATTTATTTTCTATCGAGAAAATTTTAAGCAATCATGATTCGCTTTTTTTTTTTAATTTATTTTCAAAAAAAGGTACACAATGATTAACAATTTAAATTTCTCGCCAAACTGACGAAGCAGTTTATTGGCGAGACCGCGCTTGTCAGTACCACAATCATATAGTCAAGAATCATATATCTGAATGACTACTGTTTGCTAGTCTGGGCAGGACAGCGTTTCAAAGTCTCCAAATTTCTCAGTGTAGCGCCTTAATGCACAAAGTTGACTTTAACAACATACGTCATAACACCTATAGTCGTTATTGGCGCCGTAGGCTCGATACACGCGACAATTTTAGGCGTTCTTGGCGTTCAAAGGATTAAGTATTGTCGTGTAATTTCATCTTTATTGCGGTCAAGATTTAGATAGGATTTAGATTAACATCTGTATCCGCCACATTACTATATCGTCTATTCCTGTAACAGACTCATCTATACATACGTTATTCGTTTCTTGCGTTCGATGTTTTGTCTTTTTCGTTTTATTCGCTATTCGTCACTTCATTCGCCAGAATTGTTAGCTTCTTTCGTTGTTAGTTTCATTCGTTGTTCGAATGTTTCATTCTAAACAATAAAAAGGACGAATAATGAGTGCAGTCATGGAATGATGTCGCTTAAAAATGAAAGAGACACATATATAACGAGATATATGTACAATGAATTAGACAGTAAAGAATAACAAATTCGACAAATTCAGTATACTGCAAAAAAAACTAGATAGCTAAAACTATAGCAGAAAACTAGGGGGCCGATATATCGAGTGAAAAGTCGAGCGTTCGACATTAAAAAATCGGCCCCCAGATAGATGCCGCATTTACTTGATCTTGATGCTTCGTGCATATCGTATAAAAAATGCAATGAATGTAAGACAGATAGAACTAAGTAAAAGGTACCAGTTCCTAAAGAGAATATATTTTGATGTTTGCTTTAGCATGTTTAGTTTGTGAGTTAATTTTAATAATAAATAACCTTAAATTTCTATGAAGACAATACATTAGCAATAAAACCGAAACGTGTTTTATTTCAGTAAACCATATCGCTATACAATCAGGGGGTCTACCGGGAACTGAAAACGAACGAAGGTCGAATATCTCCCTCGCTGTCACTCGAATTAGCAAACGTGCATCAATCAATCAATTACAACTCCGTACGGTGCAAATCAGTACAAAATATTGCGTGCGATGCGGAACTGTGGACGCCTAACTATATGCGTCGATGGCGTCGAAAAGGTTAATAGACTAGCTAGAGGATCAGCGGGGCTAGCATAACATGCATCTCGTCTCTACTCGCGCGCGAGATAGGCTACCTGTCACTGTCTGATTAATGCTGTCAAAAAGTGACAGGTAGCTTATCTCGCGCGCGACTAGATACGGAATGCATGTTGTGCTAGAGGGGCTGAAGGGCTAGCAACATGCATGTCGTCTCTACTCGCGCGCGAGATAGGCTACCTGTCACTGTCTGATTAATGCTGTCAAAAAGTGACAGGTAGCTTATCTCGCGCGCGACTAGATACGGAATGCATGTTGTGCTAGAGGGGCTGAAGGGCTAGCAACATGCATGTCGTCTCTACTCGCGCGCGAGATAGGCTACCTGTCACTGTCTGATTAATGCTGTCAAAAAGTGACAGGTAGCTTATCTCGCGCGCGACTAGATACGGAATGCATGTTGTGCTAGAGGGGCTGAAGGGCTAGCAACATGCATCTCGTCTCTACTCGCGCGCGAGATAGGCTACCTGTCACTGTCTGATTAATGCTGTCAAAAAGTGACAGGTAGCTTATCTCGCGCGCGACTAGATACGGAATGCATGTTGTGCTAGAGGGGCTGAAGGGCTAGCAACATGCATCTCGTCTCTACTCGCGCGCGAGATAGGCTACCTGTCACTGTCTGATTAATGCTGTCAAAAAGTGACAGGTAGCTTATCTCGCGCGCGACTAGATACGGAATGCATGTTGTGCTAGAGGGGCTGAAGGGCTAGCAACATGCATGTCGTCTCTACTCGCGCGCGAGATAGGCTACCTGTCACTGTCTGATTAATGCTGTCAAAAAGTGACAGGTAGCTTATCTCGCGCGCGACTAGATACGGAATGCATGTTGTGCTAGAGGGGCTGAAGGGCTAGCAACATGCATCTCGTCTCTACTCGCGCGCGAGATAGGCTACCTGTCACTGTCTGATTAATGCTGTCAAAAAGTGACAGGTAGCTTATCTCGCGCGCGACTAGATACGGAATGCATGTTGTGCTAGAGGGGCTGAAGGGCTAGCAACATGCATGTCGTCTCTACTCGCGCGCGAGATAGGCTACCTGTCACTGTCTGATTAATGCTGTCAAAAAGTGACAGGTAGCTTATCTCGCGCGCGACTAGATACGGAATGCATGTTGTGCTAGAGGGGCTGAAGGGCTAGCAACATGCATGTCGTCTCTACTCGCGCGCGAGATAGGCTACCTGTCACTGTCTGATTAATGCTGTCAAAAAGTGACAGGTAGCTTATCTCGCGCGCGACTAGATACGGAATGCATGTTGTGCTAGAGGGGCTGAAGGGCTAGCAACATGCATCTCGTCTCTAAACGCGCGCGAGATAGGCTACCTGTCACTGTCTGATTAATGCTGTCAAAAAGTGACAGGTAGCTTATCTCGCGCGCGACTAGATACGGAATGCATGTTGTGCTAGAGGGGCTGAAGGGCTAGCAACATGCATGTCGTCTCTACTCGCGCGCGAGATAGGCTACCTGTCACTGTCTGATTAATGCTGTCAAAAAGTGACAGGTAGCTTATCTCGCGCGCGACTAGATACGGAATGCATGTTGTGCTAGAGGGGCTGAAGGGCTAGCAACATGCATGTCGTCTCTACTCGCGCGCGAGATAGGCTACCTGTCACTGTCTGATTAATGCTGTCAAAAAGTGACAGGTAGCTTATCTCGCGCGCGACGAGATACGGAATGCATGTTGTGCTAGAGGGGCTGAAGGGCTAGCAACATGCATCTCGTCTCTACTCGCGCGCGAGATAGGCTACCTGTCACTGTCTGATTAATGCTGTCAAAAAGTGACAGGTAGCTTATCTCGCGCGCGACTAGATACGGAATGCATGTTGTGCTAGAGGGGCTGAAGGGCTAGCAACATGCATGTCGTCTCTACTCGCGCGCGAGATAGGCTACCTGTCACTGTCTGATTAATGCTGTCAAAAAGTGACAGGTAGCTTATCTCGCGCGCGACTAGATACGGAATGCATGTTGTGCTAGAGGGGCTGAAGGGCTAGCAACATGCATGTCGTCTCTACTCGCGCGCGAGATAGGCTACCTGTCACTGTCTGATTAATGCTGTCAAAAAGTGACAGGTAGCTTATCTCGCGCGCGACTAGATACGGAATGCATGTTGTGCTAGAGGGGCTGAAGGGCTAGCAACATGCATGTCGTCTCTACTCGCGCGCGAGATAGGCTACCTGTCACTGTCTGATTAATGCTGTCAAAAAGTGACAGGTAGCTTATCTCGCGCGCGACTAGATACGGAATGCATGTTGTGCTAGAGGGGCTGAAGGGCTAGCAACATGCATCTCGTCTCTAAACGCGCGCGAGATAGGCTACCTGTCACTGTCTGATTAATGCTGTCAAAAAGTGACAGGTAGCTTATCTCGCGCGCGACTAGATACGGAATGCATGTTGTGCTAGAGGGGCTGAAGGGCTAGCAACATGCATGTCGTCTCTACTCGCGCGCGAGATAGGCTACCTGTCACTGTCTGATTAATGCTGTCAAAAAGTGACAGGTAGCTTATCTCGCGCGCGACGAGATACGGAATGCATGTTGTGCTAGAGGGGCTGAAGGGCTAGCAACATGCATCTCGTCTCTACTCGCGCGCGAGATAGGCTACCTGTCACTGTCTGATTAATGCTGTCAAAAAGTGACAGGTAGCTTATCTCGCGCGCGACTAGATACGGAATGCATGTTGTGCTAGAGGGGCTGAAGGGCTAGCAACATGCATGTCGTCTCTACTCGCGCGCGAGATAGGCTACCTGTCACTGTCTGATTAATGCTGTCAAAAAGTGACAGGTAGCTTATCTCGCGCGCGACTAGATACGGAATGCATGTTGTGCTAGAGGGGCTGAAGGGCTAGCAACATGCATGTCGTCTCTACTCGCGCGCGAGATAGGCTACCTGTCACTGTCTGATTAATGCTGTCAAAAAGTGACAGGTAGCTTATCTCGCGCGCGACTAGATACGGAATGCATGTTGTGCTAGAGGGGCTGAAGGGCTAGCAACATGCATGTCGTCTCTACTCGCGCGCGAGATAGGCTACCTGTCACTGTCTGATTAATGCTGTCAAAAAGTGACAGGTAGCTTATCTCGCGCGCGACTAGATACGGAATGCATGTTGTGCTAGAGGGGCTGAAGGGCTAGCAACATGCATCTCGTCTCTAAACGCGCGCGAGATAGGCTACCTGTCACTGTCTGATTAATGCTGTCAAAAAGTGACAGGTAGCTTATCTCGCGCGCGACTAGATACGGAATGCATGTTGTGCTAGAGGGGCTGAAGGGCTAGCAACATGCATGTCGTCTCTACTCGCGCGCGAGATAGGCTACCTGTCACTGTCTGATTAATGCTGTCAAAAAGTGACAGGTAGCTTATCTCGCGCGCGACTAGATACGGAATGCATGTTGTGCTAGAGGGGCTGAAGGGCTAGCAACATGCATGTCGTCTCTACTCGCGCGCGAGATAGGCTACCTGTCACTGTCTGATTAATGCTGTCAAAAAGTGACAGGTAGCTTATCTCGCGCGCGACTAGATACGGAATGCATGTTGTGCTAGAGGGGCTGAAGGGCTAGCAACATGCATGTCGTCTCTACTCGCGCGCGAGATAGGCTACCTGTCACTGTCTGATTAATGCTGTCAAAAAGTGACAGGTAGCTTATCTCGCGCGCGACGAGATACGGAATGCATGTTGTGCTAGAGGGGCTGAAGGGCTAGCAACATGCATCTCGTCTCTACTCGCGCGCGAGATAGGCTACCTGTCACTGTCTGATTAATGCTGTCAAAAAGTGACAGGTAGCTTATCTCGCGCGCGACTAGATACGGAATGCATGTTGTGCTAGAGGGGCTGAAGGGCTAGCAACATGCATGTCGTCTCTACTCGCGCGCGAGATAGGCTACCTGTCACTGTCTGATTAATGCTGTCAAAAAGTGACAGGTAGCTTATCTCGCGCGCGACTAGATACGGAATGCATGTTGTGCTAGAGGGGCTGAAGGGCTAGCAACATGCATGTCGTCTCTACTCGCGCGCGAGATAGGCTACCTGTCACTGTCTGATTAATGCTGTCAAAAAGTGACAGGTAGCTTATCTCGCGCGCGACTAGATACGGAATGCATGTTGTGCTAGAGGGGCTGAAGGGCTAGCAACATGCATGTCGTCTCTACTCGCGCGCGAGATAGGCTACCTGTCACTGTCTGATTAATGCTGTCAAAAAGTGACAGGTAGCTTATCTCGCGCGCGACTAGATACGGAATGCATGTTGTGCTAGAGGGGCTGAAGGGCTAGCAACATGCATCTCGTCTCTAAACGCGCGCGAGATAGGCTACCTGTCACTGTCTGATTAATGCTGTCAAAAAGTGACAGGTAGCTTATCTCGCGCGCGACTAGATACGGAATGCATGTTGTGCTAGAGGGGCTGAAGGGCTAGCAACATGCATGTCGTCTCTACTCGCGCGCGAGATAGGCTACCTGTCACTGTCTGATTAATGCTGTCAAAAAGTGACAGGTAGCTTATCTCGCGCGCGACTAGATACGGAATGCATGTTGTGCTAGAGGGGCTGAAGGGCTAGCAACATGCATGTCGTCTCTACTCGCGCGCGAGATAGGCTACCTGTCACTGTCTGATTAATGCTGTCAAAAAGTGACAGGTAGCTTATCTCGCGCGCGACTAGATACGGAATGCATGTTGTGCTAGAGGGGCTGAAGGGCTAGCAACATGCATGTCGTCTCTACTCGCGCGCGAGATAGGCTACCTGTCACTGTCTGATTAATGCTGTCAAAAAGTGACAGGTAGCTTATCTCGCGCGCGACTAGATACGGAATGCATGTTGTGCTAGAGGGGCTGAAGGGCTAGCAACATGCATGTCGTCTCTACTCGCGCGCGAGATAGGCTACCTGTCACTGTCTGATTAATGCTGTCAAAAAGTGACAGGTAGCTTATCTCGCGCGCGACTAGATACGGAATGCATGTTGTGCTAGAGGGGCTGAAGGGCTAGCAACATGCATGTCGTCTCTACTCGCGCGCGAGATAGGCTACCTGTCACTGTCTGATTAATGCTGTCAAAAAGTGACAGGTAGCTTATCTCGCGCGCGACTAGATACGGAATGCATGTTGTGCTAGAGGGGCTGAAGGGCTAGCAACATGCATCTCGTCTCTAAACGCGCGCGAGATAGGCTACCTGTCACTGTCTGATTAATGCTGTCAAAAAGTGACAGGTAGCTTATCTCGCGCGCGACTAGATACGGAATGCATGTTGTGCTAGAGGGGCTGAAGGGCTAGCAACATGCATGTCGTCTCTACTCGCGCGCGAGATAGGCTACCTGTCACTGTCTGATTAATGCTGTCAAAAAGTGACAGGTAGCTTATCTCGCGCGCGACTAGATACGGAATGCATGTTGTGCTAGAGGGGCTGAAGGGCTAGCAACATGCATGTCGTCTCTACTCGCGCGCGAGATAGGCTACCTGTCACTGTCTGATTAATGCTGTCAAAAAGTGACAGGTAGCTTATCTCGCGCGCGACTAGATACGGAATGCATGTTGTGCTAGAGGGGCTGAAGGGCTAGCAACATGCATCTCGTCTCTAAACGCGCGCGAGATAGGCTACCTGTCACTTTTTAACAGCATTAATGAGACAGTGACAGGTAGCCTATCTCGCGCGCGAGTAGAGACGAGATGCATGTTATGCTAGCCCCACTGATCCTCTAGCTAGTCTATTAACCTTTTCGACGCCATCGACGCATATAGCTAGGCGTCCACAGTTCCGCATCGCACGCAATATTTTGTACTGATTTGCACCGTACGGAGTTGCGGATATGCGGATCAGGGAGCCGATTTTTGAGTGTCGAGTAGATAGATAGATATAAAAGAGAAATGGCAGCCTCATTTAAGGGCCTTTGCCAATGACACACAAAGGGATAAATTAGTTATTTAGTTAGATATTAAAGAAAAATGGCAGCCTCAAGGACTTTTGCCAATGACACACGAAGGGATAAATTAAGTAAAATTGAATAAAACCACTTATTAAAGAAGAAAAAGATGTGACTCTCGCCAAGATGGCGGCGAAAGTCCGAGTGTCGAGTATAAGCGCAGCTTTCTACTAATTGATTGAATATTGGACATACGTATCTGTTCTGCGTCTATTGACTCGGGTCCTGTCTAGTCTATCGTGGGATATCCAATAGAGTTGTCCAACGATGAGACCGTCCCAGTAGTGGAACAAGTCGCCGAAAAGTCCAATTTTTGTAATCCATCACCGTATGAGTAAAACTTTAACCGTAGTTAACCACACAAACATGAAAATGAAAAAAAAACATGCAGCTTAGCGGCAGTGGGCGTTTTGGGGCCGATTTTTCAATCCACAGATCTATCAGATAAATGTTCGCTGTCTTTTTCTTTCATTTGACTTTAGAAAAAGAGACATAATTTTAACCGACGGATAACTTTTTTAATAGACAACTCCTTCAAACTATAACAAAAAGGCCCAATGTACACTCTAATGTACAAATTCAAATCGAGTTTCGAACTATAATAAAAAGTCCCAATGTACACTCAAATGTACAAATTCAAATCGAGTTTCAAACTATGACAAAATTAATGAAGGTTCCAAATTCAAAATCACAGAAATCTGTCTGGGACTTCACACTCCCAGGCGTAAGCAGCTTGAGCCAAACGTCAAGTTGACGTTTGATATATGAACATGACAGTAAACACGGGCTATGAGCGTGAATTGAACAATTGATTTTTAAACAATATACTTTCTAAGAGCCCGGACACATGTCCACGGTACGGCGCCGCGCCGTACGCGGCAACGTACAGTCAAGTGCAATAATATGTATCGAGTCTATCCTCTCATAAATATGATACAAAACCTTAATTCACCGACATAAGAGCTATGGGACATATTTTTGAGCAAGTTGTATACACCCATATTTTTCACACGAGACTGTACAAAGAACAACGGCCGTAGACGGTGCCCGGTGCCGTACCGTGGACATGTGTCCGGGCTCTTACAGTTAGCCATCAGCCATGTACCATGGGCTGCAAAATTACATGGCCATGTTCCAACCGTAATACTACGGCAATACGGTCGACATCTGTCCGTGTCCATGCAATAGGGTATTAAATTAAGGTAAAAATATCTAACGAAAATACTCGAAAAACATCAATTATTAATTTATTTTAGCTAATTGAAAGATTTTATAAGCATAAAGATTTAAAAAGGACGCTGATTTGAACAAACCTACTCACACTGCCTTAGTGACGTCACTAAGACAGTATTTCCCTACAAACTTCATATTAACAAATCGTTTTTGACATTTAATAAAAAGTTGCTGATTTGACTAGGGGTTTAATACCGTATTCTACATCCCTTTACATTCGAATAAAAAACAAATCTATATAAATAAAACAAACTTTAATTAATATAAAGACGCGATATCATGTACATACAACAACTTGTTCGAGTTAAAGCATTCCAAACCCCTTGGAGTAGCTTATCGCCTTCATGAGTCGATCTTCCAGTTTCTCTTTACTCTCATATTCCGGTAAAAGTAGTACATTGAAGCATGTGTGAGCGGTGGGGAGGCGGTCACAGTCCGGGCCGTTTCTAGCTATAACCAGCTTCAAGTGGCTTAAACCGCCTACGGGGACCCTGTCCGAGCCTGTCGTGAACTGGAGGAGTTTCCGCTTGTCGTCTAGAGGCAGGCTGTGGACTATGCTCCAGAAGTCTTTGATGGTTTGCGATTCGGAGGTGTAGCCGGCGTCGTATTCTGTTGACTTTTCTAGTTCGTTGAAATCGAAGTTCTGTAATTGAGATATTTAAATTTATTTTCATCACACTTGCTCGTGAAGGGTGTCATTTCACGCAGGCGTACAGAGCAGTAATAGCTGATTTACCTCCCACGGGAGTAATGAGTTTAGTTTTAAATGAATAAAATGAATAAAATGAACTTTATTCTGTAAGTAGGCCGCAATGGCACTTTTACAAGTCAAACCCTACTAGCGTTTCACAGAGGCCACTGCCGAGAAGAAACGCCGAAAGAAAGTCGACAGTCAGCCATTTTCTCACAAAAATATGCTTATTACAATGATAAATGATAATACTTAACCTACTTAAGATCAAGAAATCTAAGTATCTATATAAAGCAACACAAAAACAAAGAATAAAATGAGGAAAAAAACCAGTTATGACAGTGTGTAATTCTGCAAGAAAACATTTCGAAACTGTATACCTTAGCATTATCAAATTCTATTTAGGAAAAAAAAAAAATTGAATCCTTTAGACTATAAATTTAGTTATAAATCTTTTGATATGTTTTCTTGCAAGAACTGCGTCAACTAGATAAAATTAAAAAATACACAATATATGAATCTTTACTCTATTTAAGTATCTGGTTTGGGCCATGCTTTTCTGTCTGTTAGATAGTCCTCAACCTTGTAATAAGCCTTCGACATCAATGATTTTTTCAAGTACTTTTTAAGAGCTGGAAAAGGTAAATTCAAAACTTCATCAGGTAACTTATTATAAAAACGGACACATTGACCTACAAAAGATTTGTATACTTTACGGACACGAAATTTTTTAGTGGCAATTTTATTTTTATTTCTAGTATTAAAATTATGTATATCAGAATTTTTACAGAAGGAGTCTATGTTCTTAAGGACATAAACAATATTCTCATAGATGTACTGGGACGCTACAGTTAAAATGTTGATTTCTTTAAAGAGTTCTCTTAAAGATTCACGTGAGGCTAGGTTATATATGGAGCGAATGGCTCTTTTTTGTAACACAAAAATTGTCTGTATGTCAGCTGCTTTACCCCAAACCAGGATACCATACGACATAACACTATGAAAATAGCTATGATAAACTAGGCGAGCTGTTTCTACATTGGTAAGTTGCCTGATTTTTCTGATAGCATATGCGGCTGAACTTAATTTACGCGCCATAACGGCTATGTGGGGACTCCATTGTAGATTTTTGTCTAATGTTATACCTAAGAATATTGCTTTATCTACTATTTCTAAGCACTCGTTATTTAAGAGTATACTAGTTTCTACCGGTCTAACATTAGGCAAAGAAAATCTGACACATTTAGTTTTCTTAGCATTAAGTAACAGATTGTTAACGGTAAACCAGTCAAGTACTTTGTCCAGTGTGCCATTAACTCTACTATAGTCAACTGATTTTCGGTCAACCTTAAAGATTAAAGATGTATCATCCGCGAATAAAACTATATCACAAAGATTACTTACTATAGACGGCAAGTCATTTATATAAACCAAAAATAAAAATGGACCTAAGATAGAGCCCTGAGGCACTCCTAACGTTACTATTGCCCCACTAGACTGGGTTCCATTTACAACAACTGCTTGAGTTCTATTGCTGAGATATGAAGACATAAGACTTAACGCATTAGCAGACAAACCATAATGTTTAAGTTTCAAAACGAGCGTCTTCTTCTTAAAATATGGAACACACTCGTACGTCATTTCAGACTAAGGAGGTTAACAATCAGCCAAGGTTTATTTTTGATCTTCAAAACTTTGCTACAGAATAATTATAGTGTATAACTTACACGGTACATTTAAGTTCGTAATATTTGTATAATTATTTCAGAGAGATTTGTAATTATTTTAATAAATTTTATTTTGATTATGAGTTTGTGTGTGATCTGATTGGTTTAAAAAAATCTAGTTGGCCGCGCGCCGCAAGAATACTGCTCTGTGTTTAAATATTGGTTGAAATATTGAAGGTGCGCGCTCTTCTCGCAGTGATACTGGAGATGACGTTGTCAAGTTCGTCAATTTTGATTGGTGTGGTTGTATGAAACCCAGATTTTTCTGCCTTTTAAAGTTATTTATTTCCTCGCAAATGTGATGAAAAACATTGTGTGTATCACGGGAGGTAAGGGTTATTACAAACTCAAGCCACTGGTTTTTACAATACTTTGTGCCCTAACACTTCAGAAGCTTCAATGGTGTGGTAGAACGTTGGCGCCTTGCTCCTGCAGACCAGTCTCCAGCTCCTCAGGCCGGCTCTCAGCACCCACCCATTTGCATGAAAGCCTTGAACTTGCATACACAAGGGACAATAGCTTATGCCGAAGTACTTCTTCGGCAGACCCACCTTACAGTCGCAAACCAGTCTCCGCCTCCTCAGGGCGGCTCTCATCCATCACCATGACCCTCGAAAGAAAGCCTTGGACTTCCACAATCAAGGGACAATAGCCCTTATGCCGAAGCATTAAGACCCACCTTACAGTCGCAAACCAAAGTCTCCACCTCCTCAGGCCGGCTCTCATCCATCACTATGACCCTCGAATGAAAGCCTTGGACTTCCACAATCAAGGGACAATAGCTCTTATGCCGAAGCATTAAGACCCATCTTGCTGCCGCAGACCAGAGTCTCCACCTCCTCCGGCCGGAATAGCGGGCTCCATGACAAACCCTCGCATGAAAGCCTTGAACTTGGATAAGCAAGGGACAATAGCCCTTATGCCGAAGCAGTAAGACCCACCTTGCTGCCGCAGACCAGAGTCTCCACCTCCTCCGGCCGGAATAGCGCCGCCAGCGGGCTCTCGTCCGTCACCATGACGAACCCTCGTCTGAAAGCCTTGAATTGGCTTTCTACCGACTTGTTCAGCAAATAGTCCGCGTATAAATCTACGAATTCCTGTAACAATCACGTACTATTTAACACCCAACCATAATTTCATAAGGGCTACAAGACAATACAAACTACTCTGAATTTTGACCCATTAATTGTTGGAAATAGAATCTAATTTAACCTATTCACCGCTACAGTAGATTCTGTAAGTTGTGCCTCACGCCAAAGTCTTCGTAGCAATAGTACATTACTTACCAAGGGCGATAAAACAAAGAATGTCTCAGATCGCAGGTATTTTACGCCCGAGCCGAAGGATAGGGCGATAAATATGCGATCTGAGGCTTTCATTATTATCGCCTGTGGTAAGTACAAAATTTATGTCGACCCCTGGCCAGGAAGTGGATTTTTTCGCGCGCGGAGCGTGCGATAATGGCCACTTTATGGCCAGGTGTGACATAAAATACTGAAAATGAACCTTCCTTGATAGCACGTAGCTAACCTTTACATCGACTTGATCGACTCCATATGAAGTCATTGGCGTGTGGGGCACCTAATGTCCTGATTTTATAAAGTCAATGGCGGTGAAAAGGTTAATTTTCTACAAGACACGAAAGTGTAAAGTGAGTGGGTAACTTGACTATTAGAAAATCCCAAATGACCCAAAGGCCTCTAACTGATATTATTGACAGCAGCCGGGTTCAACAGCTTATTTAACGTGCCTTCCAAAGCACAGGAGCACTCGATTAATAACCACTCAAAGCAGCTGACCGACCCAGAGTTGACCTCGTGGGCACAAATTGCTGGCAAATCGCATCTCGCTCGACTCAGCGATTGCTGTCTCGCTCGAACAGGGTCAATTAGAAAGGGGATGGTAGATTTTTTCTCTACTCGCGTCGCTTCGCTGGGCCGTAATACTTAAAAATACCTTGTGTTACCAATCTACAAAGAATTTCTAAAAAGAGACTGGACCACGAGCGCTCCTTCACATCAATAAGTTTCTGTCAAAATTTTCATTTTTTGGTACAAGCTTTTATTGCCGACTGTACTTTTTTTCAGTCATCTTCTATTCACAGTCATCAACTTCTCGTGGAGACGGCCCCAATGACCCCAAACACGATGGGTGCATCTTCTGTAGTTTAGGAGTTGCTATGGCCACCTTCTTTCTCCATCATCAGATCAGTTCGATGGTACAGTCGCATAAATAACTGAGCATGCACTCTACCGCCTTCACAATAGAGTCGTGTTCAGATATTTGTGAGCTCCTCGTTCGCTCCGATATATCTGATGGCGACTGTACCATAGTACTGCATTGTCACCCAACTTACAAAAATATACCAAATTTCAGCTCAATCGGTTGAGGAGAACTGGGGGCCGATTTTTGAGTGTCGAACGCTCGACTTTTCACTCGACATCTGTTAAAACATCATAGTTTTTTAACAGATCTCGAGCGAAAAGTCGAGCGTTCCACACTCAAAAATCGGCCCCCTGGTCTTAAATTCAGTTGCAAGATTTATTCCACATATACTAACAGGGGAAGTGAAACAGGGGGCGAGCGCTCGTGACCCAGCGGCGCCTGCGTACCGCTTGCGGTATCTAAGGTTAAGCAACGTGGGCAGCGGTCAGGACTTGGATGGGTGACCGCTTTGAGTAGTTACTAACTGAGCGCTCCCGTGCTTTGGAAGGCACGTTAAGCCGTTGATCCCGGTTGCTGTCTATGGCAGCAGTCGTTAAGCCAAGTTGGAGGCCTTCGGGCGGTTTGAGAACTTCTAACAGTCAAGTTGCCCACTCACTTGACAAAGCCTAATCCCAATAAGGTCTAGTTTCCCCTCGGGGTTGGAAGGTCAGATGGCAGTCGCTTCCGTAAATACTAGTGCCTACGCCAAATCTTGGGATTAGGCAGCGGACCCCAGGCATCCTTCAGGATGCAACTGTACTGGGATAACGCTAGGAGGATGATGATGATGATGAATTGCTATGGCCACCTTCTTTCACCATCATCAGATCAGTTCGATGGTACCATAATATTGCATTGTCACCCAACTTACAAAAGTATACCAAATTTCAGCTGAATCGGTTGAGAACAGGGGCCGATCTTTGAGTGTCGTACGCTCGACTTTTCACTCGACATCTGTTACAACACATGTCGCCAAACACCATAGTTTTTTGACAGATCTCGAGCGAAAAGTCGAGCGTTCCACACTCAAAAATCGCCCCCCTGGTCTCAAATTCAGCTGCAAGATTTGTCCCACACATACTAAGAGGGGAAGTGAAGTGACGAACAACATACCTTCTTGTTCCCCTGCGTGACGAATATATTGTCTCCGTCCTCTTTGAGCTCGTGGAAGATCACGTTCCCGAACACATCCCGGTAGCATATCCGGAACGTCTGGTAGTACACCTCTTCTAGGTCGTCGTCACAGTACTCCAGCATGTCTTTTAAACCGGAATACAGTATCTGCAATCAAGAACAGTGGGTGTACTTAACAAAAACGTAGAAGAAACAAAATATAACAACTGTACCCTTACCATGAGTTTGCAATGTTTGCATTACCGTACTCGCTAGTGACTGCGTAAACGATTTAGTATGGTGATTCTTAGTTGTATTGCGTAACCGCCAGAGGCGCTGTACTTTTGTCCATACTAAATCGTTTACGCAGTCGCTAGCGAGTACGGTAATGCAAACATTGCAAACTCATGGTAAGGGTACTGTTGTTATATTTTCTTACTAAGGTATAAGGCTAAGGTATAAGGGTACTGTTGTTATATTTAAACCTTTCAATGCCATGTCAAATACAAAAGCTGTCACTTACTCGCCATGATATCGAAACATTAAACGCGAAGTTCAATAATTGTTCCTAATAATAATCCTTAAAATAACAGTGCCTAAAACAATTTTCAATTAAAATAAAAAAAAAAAACAACGTGTTGCACTCCGGGAGTGCCGGGCAGAAGTGAAGACTCAATAAAGAAAGTAAATAACAAAGATATTCATATCCGTATCAGTATCGGTATCCGTATTCATATTCATACTCATGTTCATATTCATATTCGCATAATCCATTTACATATATCCATATTATGTCCCGAGTATCATTGTGTCTTACGCATCTAAGACCAGCTGAGTTTAGTTGAGTTGACCCCTCCTAACATCGCAATCACGATATACTAGAAGGGGTCAACTAGCTGGTCTTAGAATCTTACCCCCTTATTCATAAAACTTAACAAACCTCTGCTAACTAAAATGTTGTTTGTCCCTTTCTCACAAACGTAAATGTCAGAGTGACAGATAAGGACAATCGAACTTTAGCGGCTTGTTAACTAATAGAGGTTTGATGGACGTTTATGAATAAGGGGGTTAGAATCTGTCGCGAGTTTAACAATTTTTAACCAGTACAAAAGTGCTCAGCGCCGCTAAAGAAGTTTTCACTTAAAAAATCAAGCGATTCGCTAAAGAATGAATTATGAGCGCCTCCCGCACCTTGCTGCGCCACCCGCATCCAGCGGACTCCCGCGACCTGTACCAGGCCATCAGTCCACCTAAAAACTACAAGGTTAGTAAAAACTGACCGGGTTCCAGTCGGCGAGGTCCTCGAACGAGCCCTTCTTGCCCATCAGCTTCCGGTAGACCACCATGGGGAAGTTGACGGGCAGGATCACGTTGTTGTAGATGGCGAGGCCCAGCACGATGCCGATCAGCGTGAACTGGGCCTCCGTCTCGAACGATAACGGGTTGAACCTGGAATGGGGTTGTTGAAATGTTGACTCAAAAAAAAATGTGGGCAATCTTACACAAACCAACCTAGTCCCAAACTAAGCAAAGCTTGTACTATGGGTACTAAGCGACGATATACATACTTATATAGATAAATAAATACTTAAATACATAGAAGACATCCAAGACCCAAGAACAAATATTCGTGCTCATCACACAAATAGATGCCCCGGCCGGGATTCGAACCCGGGACCTCCAGCTTCGCAGGCAGGGTCACTACCAACTAAGCTAAAGCGTCATTTTAATCTGAACCTTTATAAATCAATCAATCAATCAATCAAATCATTTATTCGTAAAAAACATAGGTACATACAGAGGTGTTATATTATAAGGCACAAGTGAATAGTGATCTGGGTTAGCTCGCTTCACCGTCGGTCTCATCTTTGCACAAAAGATCCCATTAGGTCGAAGTGCATCCGTAAGGGCCCTCATCTAGATAAGATAAGATCATCATCCTCCTAGCGTTGTCCCAGTACAGTTGCATCCTGAAGGATGCCTGGAGTCCGCTACCTAATCCCAAGATTTGGCGTAGGCACTAGTTTTTACGGAAGCGACTGCCATCTGAATTTCCAACCCCGAGGGGAAACTAGACCTTATTGGGATTAGGCTTTGTCAAGTGAGTGGGCTACTTGACTGTTAGAAGTGCTCAAACCGCCCGTAGGCCTCCCAATTTGGCTTAACTACTGCTGCCATAGACAGCAACCGGGATCAACGGCTTAACGTGCCTTCCAAAGCACGGGAGCGCTCAGTTAGCAACTACTCAAAGCGGTCACCCATTGAAGTCCTGACCGCTGGCCACGTTGCTTAACCTTAGATACCGCAAGCGGGGCGGGACGCAGGCGTCGCTGGGCCACGAGCGCTCTCAAGCTCTCAGTTAGATTCTAGATAAGATAAGAATCACTCATTAATCACTCATTTTTTTCATGTGTTTATCACTCATTTATGGTGCAATAATAGTACATTACTTACCAAGGGCGATAAAACAAAGAATGTCTCAGATCGCAGGCATTTTACGCCTGAGCCGAAGGCAAGGGCGATAAATATTCGATGTGAGACTTTCTTTATTATCGCCCGTGGTAAGTACAAAATTTTATGTCACCCCCTGGCCAGGAAGTGGGGTTTCCCGCGCGCGGAGCGTGCGATAATGGCCACTTTATGGCTAGGTGTGATATAAAGAATATTTATCATTAATTATTATAAGTATGTGGTCACCAGACGGTTCCGTTGTCGAGCTGCTGCGTGAACATGCCGTAGTCGGCGTTGAAGATCTCCTCGACGATGAGCTGGAAGAACTCCTTGCTGACGCCGCCCTCGTCGAGGCCCTGCTCCCCCTCGAACTCCACCACCAGCTGCTTCTTCAGGTCCAGCGCGCGCTCCATCGCCACCATCTCCAACTGGAACCGTACAATACTATACAATACAATACAATACAATACTAATACAGATGTATTGCAAAATGGCTTTCCTTCGGGGAAACTCTGATCTCAATCGGAATACGATGGCACCCGAACTGTCAATCAATGATTGTATTTAATGAGTGACATTTTTATGGAACTTTATTGTTTAGTGTCAAATGTCAAGCTAATTGTCAAATTGACACTTAACACAGAATTAGCTTGACATTTGACACGAAACAATAAAGTTCCATAATAATGGATATGAAAACGTCACTCATTTAATACAATCATTGATTGACAGTTCGGGTGCCATCGTATTCCGATTGAGATCAGAATTTTCCCGAAGGAAAGCCATTTTGCAATACGTCTGTACTAATTATTACACACCTCAAAAAGAACACAGTGCAGAACATTAGGCTTAAAGTAGAGGCATACAACAGACGGTCTTATCGCTACAGAACGATCTCTTCCAGACAACCATTGGGTAGCGGAGATAATTATTATTATTATTGTGTAACGTATACTAACAGTAGTTGTAAGACTTTTAAATTGTATCCACTAACACTTTATGGGCAATGCCTGAAATAAACGATATTGAATTGAGTAGGCGTACAGTTTTTTTTTTTTTTTTTTTTAATTTATTGAGGAAGCAAACGGTTGTGTACAAAAATGTATGTATGTTATGAGATAAACTAACAAACCTGTAGTTCCATTAATTATAAATAACAACAGCAATAAAGATATCGAAACAGGGTGGGTAAGTATACATGCCTACTACTTATACGCCAATATAATGTGCTGATGAAAGTAACAATAAAACGGTACTGGGAGGATTTGATTAGTTTAGAGTTGTTATATAATGCAAGATTCAGTTAAAACTAAAAGCAAAAGAAAACAATATTTGTGGATATGCTACAGAAGACTTATTGTAAACTGTGGGGTAACTACGATATAATCAGATAACAGGTCGGAAAGTGTTCACACATTTTTAGAAGATTAAGCTACGGAGAGCGCTACTATATTTGCCAAGAGATAATGAAAAGATATCTAAATTTTTGAAATTGGTATTATAGTCGTGACAAGCTCTTCTAAAGAAAGTGTTTCTAGCAAAATTGGAATGACAAAGGCTTACATGGAATGTTAAGGGGTGGCGAGGGGGAATACGGTGGGGCAATTTAAGAAATACTTTTTCGAGGAGAGGGGATGAGTCTATATAATTGTTTAAAAGTTTGTACAGGAAGATCTGGTCCAAAAATACGCGACGTTTAGTTAGGGGAACTAGTCCGTGGCGCTTGCTGGTTTTGTCTGAGGGATTTACACCTTGGCGGAAATTGAGCGACTTTAACAATTTATTTTGGATTCTATCGATTCGTGTTCTATGAACAGCATATTGAGGCGTCCAAACGACACAACCGAACTCCAGAATGCTGCGTACATAAGAGAAATACAACACTTTTAAAGTATTTGGCTCTTTAAAAGGCTTTGACAGCCTAAGTATCAGGCCTAACTGCTTGTAGGCTCTTGTGGTGATGTTGTCAATATGAGGGATGAAGTTAAGCCTCGTATCCAGTATTACACCTAGGTCTCGAACTTGAGAAACTCTGTTTATAGTTTTGCCCAGAAAGTTATAGCTAAATAGAAGTGGTTCTCGTTTGTGGCAAAAGGTGATGCAACTACATTTTTCGGGGTTAAGAAGCAATTGGTTGGAGTTGCAGTAGGCGGCGAAACTTTCGAGATCTCTTTGTAAGTCCAGGCAGTCGCTGTTATTTTTTATAATTTTAAATATTTTTGTATCGTCAGCATAAACAAGGTGCCTTGAGCTAGAAAAAGAGGAACCCATGTCGTTTACATATAATATAAATAAGAGTGGACCTAAGTGTGATCCTTGGGGTACCCCTGAATCAATACCCAAGTACCTAGAAGTATGACCCCTGAGCGATACTGCCTGGCTTCTATTGTGGATATATGATTCAAGCCACCTGTAGAGATCACCGTGTATGCCGACTTCTAGTAGCTTCTGTAATAATCGGGAATGATCAATTTTGTCGAAAGCTTTGGAGAAGTCGGTATACACGGCATCCACCTGGTATCCATTATCAAGGGCATTCAAAATAAAATCCGTAAAAGTGATGAGGTTGGTGTCAACACTTCGGCCACGAAGAAAACCGTGTTGGTGAGGGGAGATGATGCGAATCACGCAATTCGTTAATTCGGAGGTTACAATTTTTTCAAATATTTTCCCTATGGTACATAATTTGGATATTGGTCTATAATGTGTCACGTCATGTTTATCTCCGCTTTTATGTATTGGCGTTATTAAGGCAGTCTTCCAAATGGAAGGAAAGCAACCCTCCGATAACGATTTACGAAAGATGATAGTAAGGGGTATAGCTAGTTCCTTGCTGCAACGAGAGATTAGGATAGGGTGTATCTGGTCAAGCCCCGCACCTTTATTTACATTTGTTTGTTGAAGGTGTTTTTCGACTAGAGTATTACTAATTTTAATTGAGGAAATATTTACCGGAGTGTTATGCGTGTCGGAGTTAGTGGTTGAAGAGTTCGCCCTTCCTTTAACGAAAACTGAGTGAAAATAGTCATTAAAATAGTTTGCTACTGTATCGGGGTCAGATGATGAGTTACTACCGTAGGTCATACAGTCTGGGGTTCTATTAGCAGAAAATTTACCTTTAATGAAAGACCAAAAATATTTGGGGCATCTGCGGATGTTACTCTCGGCATGAGATATGTACGAATTATAACAGTCTATTTCCATTTTGTGTTCTCTGGTTCTCAGTAATTTGAATGAAAGATAATCTAAGGGATTTTTGTAAATTTTCCATCTGGTGTGCATCTTCCGCTTTTCGCGTCCCAATTTGACTAACGCGCGGGTGTACCACGGAGGCCGATTACTAGAGCAATTTGACTTACTAAGGGGAACATAAACCTTAATCAAGTTATTTAAGACCGAGTAAAAGTATGACACAGCCTGCTCAGTACTCATTTTATCCATTTGGGTCCAGTCAGTGGAGGAAAGGCCGTCTCGGATTTTATTATAATCGGCTGCATAAAAGAGCAGTTTCTCTCTAGGGGGGTCAGATGCAACCGGGAGGAAAGAAAGCGTGAAAACTATATCTAGTGATTTGTGGTGGCAATCCTCGGGAATTAGAGGTGATGTACAGTGCACGACAGCGCCTGGGAGGTTACTCATAACTAGGTCCAATATTCGGCTATTTACATTTAGGCATCCATTTAGTTGCTTAAGATTTGAGAGGTTTAGGAAATCAGAGAGTAATGTTGCAGTAGAATTATTATTTGTATTTATTTCTAAGTTTCCGTTAGTGGGTACCCAAATGGCATGACTTATATTAAAATCTCCGAAAATAGTGTAGTAATCGTCAGGGTTATTTGTTATAAGATCAGAGGCGTAATCGAAAAAGGTTTGAACGGCTGCATAATGATCGCTACCGTGAGGGAAATAACAACAAGCGACAAAAAGTCTCGGGCGTTGCCCGCCGATGCCGGCCGGGGCCGCGCGCCGCCAGTTTTATTACCGTAGAATCTTGGCCAACTTTTTGTGCTTTGGCCTAATGGCCACCTTACTGGCGTTATTCAGGATAGATGAGATGTCGCAAATACGATGGAGCGATTACATAGATTTGGACCAGGAACAAAAAAGTTCAAAATGGCGGCCGATTTTTGATCACGCTCTGAACGCATGTGTTGGTCTGCGGCTGCCAGTGGACCCGTGACAGCGCCCCAACATATCTACTACTGCGCGCTTTGATAAGGATCGAGTACTGTTCTGTCTGTCCGTCAAACGTGAATGACTGAACGTGAATTATTGTCTGTTTGTCTGCCTGTCAATCGTGGATTGTTAGTACATCCTGATCCGGTTCTCGTAGTATACTGACCTCCACGAGCGCGTCGTCGACGACGTGCGAGCGGCGCACCTTGAGGCGCAGGTAGGGCATGGGCGGCGCGGCGCCCACCACCGCGTGTAGTAACGACACGCGCCGCTCCGAGTACATCCGGATCCGGTTCTCGTAATATAGACCGAGGGATTTCGTCGCCGCGGTCAGGATGAAAGGGTATTTTAGGAACGCGAATTTTTTACCTGGAAAATGTTATAAAAATTAAAAATGTATAAAAAAACCTGACAAACAAACCGGATACCTACTTATTACCAAACTGTAACCGTGACGAAACCGAATGGATACTGTAAACTAGTAAAGACGTGACGTGTAACTGAGAGAGTCACATTCATATCATTCATTCATTCCCGGTTTTTTTTTCAATATCAGTTCATTTTCTTACTTACCTAATTAATACCTGAGGGTCTGGGAGGTCTGTTAAGAATTTAAAATTATATTTGAAAATAGTAGCGGCCATATTGATTTTGTTTATTTACAGCCCGCTTACGTTCAATATCAGTATCTGAACGTCCTAGAGACCACTTAGGAGGAATCTGACGTCAGATTGAAAAAAAAGTAGCGGCAGTATTGATTTATTTATATATTTACAGTACGATTCCGTTCAAAAACGATATCTCAGCGTCCGAGAGGCCACTTAGGTTAGGACGAATCTGACGTCAGTTTTTTAAAAAGTTTCTAAATCGATATTCGAGTGTCCAAAACGTCAGTTATTCCGTGATAATGGCGCGTGCAACATTACCGAAATACCGGAAACTCAATAACACAAATATACTTGGTTTTATTTCTCGTACGGCATTTATTTCGAACCGTGAGATCTTCGAGAAGACAGTACGGTTGCCAGTTTTTGTTGCACTTTTAGAACCACCCAGGGGTCACGTGTAGGGTAGCGGTGGGTACTTTCCCTACGGACGTGGTGCAACTTCGACCCCCCTTTGTCAAGTGAGTGGGCAACTTGACTGTTAGAAGTTTTTCAAGCCGCCCGAAGGCCTCCAACTTGGCTTAACGACTGCTGCCATAGACAGCAGCCGGGATCAACGGCTTAACGTGCCTTCCAAAGCACGGGAGCGCTCAGTTAGTAACCACTCAAAGCGGTCACCCATCCATGTACTGACCGCGGCCCACGTTGCTTAACTTTGAATAACGCTTGCAGCACGCAGGCGCCGCTGGGCCACGAGCGCTCCAATTTACTTGGTAAATATCCCGTAATTAAACGTAATTCTAATGTAATTGACCACGTGAGCATGAAAATCTTTATACATGTACAGAGGGCCAAGAAAGTGGTCTACCAGTTTTGACAAAAGGTTCTGTGAGATTTCTAGACATCTAAACTTGCACATGACATGACGTAAATACATGTAATAAATGAAAGGAGCAATTGTCACTGTCATAATATTATTGCAAGGGGAAATCGACCTTGTTGTTTCATGACGTTCAAATGAACCTCGACCGTAGGGTGGTAGACCACATTCTTTGCTGACTGTACACAACAAATTTGATTTTTGATATGAAAATATTACTTTTCTCAAACATGCAATGAAATATTGTCTTTACGTTCCTTATAATAGGCTCGGAAGTATCGCTTTTTGGGCGCAACAACTCGAGAGGCCTGTAAAGGGATTTCATACTGCTTGTCAGGCCTAGGCCTGTAAAGTAATTTTTTTTTTGTTTCGACAACAGCCTACGAAAATACAGCTGGCTGGTTTGACAAAAAACAGGTTTTGTTTTTAAAGGTTGCTAGACTAAAATGTCGGCAGTAAGGGCTGTTACACACGAACTGAAATAAAATCTAAATCTCTATGTTTTGCGAAATGAATCCGATAGGTTATGATTCTTGTGAATATTGTTCATAATTATGCAAAACCAGAAATCCAAAGATTTTTTTTTAACGATACAAACCAATTTAGTCACCTTATAACTGCTTCTTTTTAGTTTCAGTTCGTGTATAATATCCTTAATTAGTACTACTCGAACGACGCACTACATGTGTGTCATAGATAATTAAAAAACTTTTTGGTGGGAAAATTGAAAATATTATATTACATTTCGAATTCATTGTTTGTTATGATTTTGCAAATTTCATTGAAAATAAGTACTGAAAATGAGTTCTTCAGACGAAAATACCGGCGATGAAATGGTTTTTGACTGTACCCCGCCAGAATTACGAGCGGAGGCGGAATTAGCCATGAATAACTTGCTCCCACCGAAATCCAAAGAGCGGTACATGACCGCTTATGATAACTTCATGAGCTGGAAATTAGAAAAAAAGGCAGTAAACTTCTCAGAAAATGTGCATTAAGCATCTTTCAAGACGAAGTCCATCCATTGATTTAATGAAATGTATCCCAGTATCTTTTTGATTGACCTGCCTGTAGTGTTTGAAGTGAATTTTAGTATTAGTCAGGCAGTTTTAATTGTAGTCTGACAGGATCGTACTTGATCTATTCTATTTATTTGAGTTATAATGAATAAAAATGTACTACAAAAATAAAGGTTGGATTCAATCTAAACACTCTAAACAGGTAAAACCCAGGTAAAATATCTAACTTCTAAGTAAGCTGTCAGTGGTGCCATGTCAAAATTGTTTTTTTTTTAAATGTATTTGTCACTTGTGGCCTGGATACTTATCGCAATTGACATTTCAGTGTGTTCCAATAGTATCGTTCAGAAACAATGCATTGTAAATAAAAAAAATCGTTACCGTTTGCACGTGAAATTCGCTTATTTACTTGTATTTATGTGTCTATTTGTTTTTTGTGTGTTACTTGTTTTTTGTCTTTTGTGATTAATAAAATCTTATTCTTTGGAGCATTTTTTTATTTCATTGTATGTTTGAGAAAAGCACTATACATGCCTCGTCGTGAAAACGGATTCCCGGCCTCGTATCACTATCCGGACCGATATATATACCCACTTGGCCGGAAATCCTCATTTTCCCGGCCTCTGATGTAATGTACTATTGCAGAACCTACAATTTGGTTTGGTTTTTGGTCATTTGGTTTTCAGTTTTGAAGTTCTTAGAGCAAACAATATCATTTAAATAACAAATTTTGAAAATTTGCTTTTAAGTGCATTCTCAATTAAATACTTTTTCCTTAAAAATGTATTGAACAGAGTATTTGCTAAAGGTTAAAAGACAAAAATAATAAGTTTACGTTGTTTTCTATTGATTGGTTTTTTTTTTTTTTTATATTAAATAAAAAAAATTTAGAAGAATTTATAACAATGAAACCAGAGATTATATAGAATTATATAGACTGCCAATGCCTATACATTGTGGCGTAATTTTAAAATAATGGGCCTGCTGTAGCTAGTTTCACTATGGAGAGATCACTTTACCATTTAATTCGTATGCCACTAAGACTTCTGCTTAACACATAGCGCCATCTATGAACACAACGAAGAAGCTCCCAACAGATGGCGCTATGTGTTAAGCTGAGGTCTTAGTGGCATACGAATTAAATGGTAAAGTGATCTCTCCATAGTGAAACTAGCTACAGCAGGCCCATTATTTTAAAATTACGCCACAATGTATAGGCATTGGCAGTCTTTATAATTCCTAGTCTCTGAATGAAACTAAACATTGTGTTTGGTCTTAAACTTTTTGACAGGGCACCAGTATGAGTTTCAATTGTTTGACATGCACGCCCGTCGCCCCGCCGGACGCAACGCTCGAGCGTCCACTCGGGTTCTACACTAAGTACTTGATTAAAACTTACCATTACTAATTTCTGTCTTATAATTAGCATAATCCTTATCCATTTCTATAGTATCACTGAGGGGCTCGTTGTAGAACTCCTCGAATGGCAGGTACGGTTTCCTAGCGTCTAGTACGTTTACACCTAATTCAATTCCTGAAACAAGATAAGATAAGATAATCATTTATTTGCAGAATAAGGGTATACAGGTACAGGTCTTAGATTTTTCGGTACAGATAATACACTATTAGGGCCAACCAACTTTACCTTAGTGTTAGGCTGGTTGTTTAGAATTCATTCATCAAGTAGGCATATGTCAAAATCAACAAGCATGAGCGCGCGCCGCGTTAGACTGCGACGCCATTCGGTAGGAAAGAGATAGGTAACATGTGACGCAAGAGCGGCTCGGCGCGCGCCCGGCTTCCAGAATATTCGAGCAACTCCCGCGAGACGGTCGGGTCGCGAGCCGTTTTGGGTTTTTTTTTGATTGTGCGGTGTGTTTCGGACTGTGGATACGGGAGCCCCACGCCATTGTTAGATTTAGTAGTGTCGAGTAGACTGTGTTCAGAAGGATTGGATTGTCGGCGCACGGAGGCCTATGGAAAAGGCCCGCCGCGGCTTAAAGGAAGCACCATACAGGGGTAATCACAAACACACATTCTACACAATTCACCAACACACCCCCCTCGTAGCTCCAGAAGACCAGGAACGAAGAGATTCCGTAAGTAAGTTAAGTTTAGAATATAAGGTAGCTTCGTGAAACCGCGAACCATTTGTACACGCCTCGACGGTCCGTAAATAGTTCCGGAGCTGGCTGATGGGCCCCCAGTTCCTCGAAGTCCTGGCGTGGACAAATTTTTGGTAGCAGAGCGTGGTTGTTTACGTCTATTTACGTTCATTTACGGTTGAAACTGCTATTTACGGTTAGTCAGTTTAGTATTAGAGTATCACAATAAGTATTAGGATTCCTTGTTGGAAATAGGTAATAGTTTAAACGGTTGAGTGAACAAGTTTCGGATTACGTTTCGATACGAAAAAATAACATTGAAAAAGAGTGTTAAATTTAGGGTTCCGTCGTCAAACTTATTCACTCAAAGAAAAATATATATATATTTATTTGTTACGGGTAAAACCAAGTGTGAAACTTGCTTTGTTGTTTATTTGTGTATGTTAGTACCCTATTGTCACGGTGGTTTAATTGTTTACTACTACTCATTGTGTATTACGGTAAAATAATATTAATTAAGATACGGAACTCGCGACAATTACTTCGCGTGACGGATTGGTTCTTGTCATTTATTATTGGTATTTTGCTGTTTTGTTCTTGTTGTGATATTATTCCAACTAAATTAATTTCTGAAAAATAATATTGAATAATACGGAACCCGCGAAATATTAGGTTCGCGCTTGACTGTTGGTTTGTTTACGGTGGTATTTGTAAATTGAAGTTGGTGCCACAATGTCGATAACAAACACAAAGGCAAAGATCGATTCAGAGTTACGATGGTTTAGCACGGTGGCTGCTTTGATTGGACGTGCCGATAGAAAAGATGCATTACTCTCACGGGCGCAGCAGGCTGATGCCAGATATGACATGGTGTTGAGCTTCCATGCACAGTATCTGGCTTTAGTGGATGACTCCACGTCTCCGCCGGATGGCGATTCACAGGCCACCGTAACAAGGAATGTGGAGCAGTGTGGAAGTTTGCTTATGGACATCGTACAAGCGGCCCACGAGATCGAACGGGCACGTAAGGGCGAGATACAGGAGCCGTGCCGGACGGCTGGTGCCGAAATAAAGGCGCCACTTCCGCCCGTCAATGTGCCGGAATTTAGTGGGGATTACGCGGATTGGCCGCGATTCCGCGACATCTTCAATAGCGTGGTGCACTCTCGCGCCGACATAGCCCCCGCCTACAAGTTGGCGCAATTGATGGGGAGGTTGAGTGGGGAGCCGCACGATATTTTGACACATCTGGAGATTTCGGACGCCAATTATGAGACAGCCTGGGGTCTCCTGCTCGCACGCTACAACAATAGGAGATTAATAATTGACAGACTCATAGAGAAGATATTTGCGATCCCGAGAGTATCTAGTGCGTTGGAGATAAGGTCGCAAATATTAAACCCAATTACAGTGGCCGTAAACACGCTAGAAAGAATGAAACTCTCGCTGGGAGATAATAAATATGTAGTAGTAAATAGGGTTCTACGGAAACTGCCAAGCGATGTAGTCGCTCGCTTCGAGCAGGCGCACGGGGGGGAGTCGGCGGAACACCTCCCTACGTTCGAGGATTTAAGGGTCTTTTTGGAAGGTGAGTGTAGGCGGGCGGATTGCCAAGGGGCAACCCTGCCGAAGCCCCCCACCCCCACATCTCGACGTACTGTTGGGCCCAAAGTGGTTGAGCCCCGTCGTAGGGAACAAAAATATAATGCCCTCCAAATGGAGGTGTGCCCCTTCTGCCGGGAGGGGGGGCACAATATTACCGCCTGCGCAGAGTTTAAGGCACAACGGGTGCATAGGCGCAGGGGGGTCGTCAAGCAGCGGAACTTGTGTTTCCGCTGCCTGGGCGCGCACTATGTGCGAGAGTGCAGCAAGACCACCAACTGCAGGTCATGCGGGGGGGCACATCATGAGCTCCTCTGCCTGGCTAAGAGTGGGGAGTCGTACGGAGCCTCGCCGGGAGGTCGCTCCCCTCCTCTTAGGCCAGCTTCGGATGGATGGTCGCCACCCCCTCGGGGTGGGGGGGCATCACGAGACCAGCAGATGCCCCCCCCTCGGGGAGGGGGGCCGACAAAGGACCAACGGGCACCCCCCCCCTCGGGGAGGGGGGTCACCGGGTAATCCCGGACAACGCCAGACGCTGCCATCACACCCACGGGGGGATGACCGGCACCAAGCCACGGGCGGGTGTCCGGAGGTAACACGTGGAGAGGACGGGTACCTGAACTACTCTACCGCGCTGGGGAGCGCGCTGCCCCCCCCCGCGTGGTCACTTCTCCCCGCCCCTCGCTGAGCACCCACGCTTAGTGGCGCGCCCGCCGGTGGCAGGACGGATGCCACTAGGCTACTTCCGACCGGCGCGCATGTCCCAGATGGGTCGAGGGGTATATTACCCGGGTTGGGACCCATATATGGCACAGGGGGCTCCATCCCCTCCTGCGGGAGGGGGGGATGGTAGCACCCGCTAGGAATTAGCAGCCTGTCCATCGATACCGGCCCCCCAGCCAGTCACGGTACTATTACCGACGGCTCGTATTACTGTCTGGGGTACAGATGGCCGGTCAGTGCAAGTGAGAGCACTGCTAGATACTGGGGCACAAGGTTGCATTGTGTCCAGTCGACTGGTGGACAGGCTGGGACTTAGATTAGAGCCATCACGGGATGGTGCAATAGGGGTTGGAGGCAATCGGGTGCCTCATCTCAGGGGTCAGACTGCTCTCATGTTTGAAATGAGTGATTCTGCATCAAACACACGGGTGAATGCCACTGCGATTGTTCTGGACGAAGTGGTTGGGGTCCACCCTCAGACACGGTTACCGTCAGCGGTACGAGGGTTGACCAAAGGACTGGAGTTGGCTGATCCCCACTTTGAGCATCCCGGACGGGTGGAAGTCTTACTTGGGACTGACGTACTCGGGAAGCTGCTGCGGGGCGGCAGGCGGGAGCTGCAACCAAATGGATTGGTGGCCGTATACACCGCAGGGGGGTATGCATTGTTGGGCCCAGTACGGGAACCACAGGACTCGCTGGACTATAGTCCCGTATATTATGGCAGCGTGTTATCGGAGGTCCTACAAAGGTTCTGGGCAACGGAAGAGCCACCCACCGCTCCTAGAACTAACCCGCTGGATGAGGAGTGCGAGATATTTTATCAGTACAACACGGTTCGCCTTCCATCGGGCAGATTTATGACCAGGTTACCATTTCTAGCGACTCGACCTCCGCTGGGGAGCTCTCGGAATCAAGCAGAAAAACGGCTGGTGTCAATGGAGAGGCGCATGAAACGGGACTCCAACTTTCGACGGAAGTATGTAGAGTTCATGCGTGAATATTTGGCTTTGGGCCACATGTCGGTGTCCAAGGTGGACTGGCGCCACGAGGAGCACTTTCACCTTCCCCATCATGCCGTCCTGAAAACTATGGACGCAAAGATTCGCATTGTATTTGATGGATCAGCGGCGACCTCTAGCGGAGTGTCCCTAAACCAATGTCTGCATGCTGGTCCCAAGTTGACCAGAGACATCGGGGACATTCTAACTGACTTCAGGAGACACCAGGTTGTCTTTGTAACGGACGTGAGGATGATGTTTCGTCAAACGGAGATCCATCCAGACGACCGTCGTTTCCAACTGATATTGTGGCGCGAGAGCCCAGAAGAACCGATGGTCACATACGAGCTCAACACGAATACGTACGGTTTGAAGCCCAGCGCTTACGTAGCGATGCGTACGCTACGAGAACTGGCTGAACAGGAACGGCTGCGCTTCCCTCGCGCGGCTGCAGTCATCGACCGGGACGTCTACGTAGACGATATTTGCACAGGCGCGGATAGTGTTGAACAGGCGCTCATCTTACGGGATGAATTGATAGCACTCATGGCTTCCGGGGGCTATGAACTCCGGAAGTGGTTGTCCAATTGCCCAGAGGTCTTGGCAGGACTACCATCGGAGCACCAGCAAGACCCGCATGTGTTTGAGGACTCGGAGAATCCTCATGCGTTAGCTATCCTAGGGGTCCAGTACCGACCAGGACGTGACGTATTCACATATAGATGTGAAACCGAATTGCTGTCGAGGACCTGGACCAAGCGATCGGTCCTTTCGACCATCGCACGAACATTCGATCCGAACGGTTGGATCGCGCCGGTAACGTTCATGGCGAAATGCTTCATGCAGAAGCTCTGGTTGGCCCAACTAGGTTGGGATGATCAGCTCACCGAGGAGCTGTTACGGGAGTGGACCTCATTCGTGACCACGTTGCCGCAAATTGCGGACATTGAAATTCCCCGCAGGTTGCTCCCGCAAACGGGAGCCAGGGCGATCCTGGTAGGATTTTGTGATGCGTCAGAGAAGGGGTACGCAGCAACAGTCTACCTGAGAACAGGCGAGGCTGATGGTAAAGGTTCTGTACGATTAGTCATGGCCAAGAGCAAGGTTGCACCTGTTCGGACTCGTTGGACGATTCCAAAGATGGAATTGGCGGGTGCAGCTCTTCTCATGCGGCTCTTGAACCATGTGGTACGGAATTTACGCGGTACGTTTAACCTAGATGAAACGGTTTACGCGTGGACTGACAGTCGGATCGTTTTGTGTTGGCTGCAGGCCTCGGTCCACACGCTCGAAGTATTTGTTGCCAATCGGGTCTCGCAGATAAATAACTCGGAGACTCCTCTGGTCTGGAGACATGTTCCAGGCGAGTATAACCCGGCGGACTGCGCCTCGCGTGGCTGTCCGGCGCCTGACTTGGTCAAGCATTCTCTTTGGTGGGGACCACACTGGTTGGAACGACCACAGTCGGAGTGGCCTTTTAATGAGTGCAGTAGACACTTGTTGCCCCCGGACCAGGGATTGAAGGTCAACGTGGCCGCGGTGGAGTCAGCTACTGCGGACTACACTCTCTTGGAGCGCTATAGCTCATTCGGGAAGTTGCTGAGGGTTACAGGATGGATAATGCGGTTTGTCCATAATTGTCGCAACCCTTTGGCACGACGGAACGTGTCGCCTGTTTTAGGACCTGAAGAGCAACAACGGGCTCTTTTACACTGGGTGAAGGTAGTACAGGCGACCAGCTTTGCTGACGAGATTACAGTCCTGCGAACGGGCACAGGTAAATTGAAGGGAGGCATTCTCCGCCTTAACCCGTTTATCGATGAGCACGGGATGCTCCGGGTGGGAGGCCGGCTGCGGAATGCTAACTTGCCTTATTCGGCAAGGCATCCTTTAATTCTACCCAAGAAGGGAGCCTTGGTAAAATTGTTGATCTGGGACCGCCACACCAGGAATTCACATGTGGGCTGCAATGCACTTCTGGCCATCTTGCAGCGTGAATTCTGGATTCTGTCGGCACGAAGAATGATCCGGAGCGTTGTGTTTCGTTGCTTGCCTTGTTACCGACTCAAGGCGGCCACAATGCAGCCGCAAATGGGGGATCTTCCGCCCGACCGAGTCACGGAAGCTCGGCCGTTTGTTGGCGTGGGCACGGATTTTGCGGGACCCTTCATGGTTAAGACGTCACGCCTTCGCAATGCGAAATCGGTTAAGGCGTACCTGTGCGTCTTCGTCTGCTTGGCAACCAAGGCAGTTCACTTGGAACTTGTAGCTGATCTCTCAACGGAGGCTTTCATTGCGGCTCTGGACCGATTTGTTTCGCGTAGGGGACTGCCGTCATTGATTCGGTCGGATTGTGGTACCAACTTCAAGGGCGCCGACCGCGGCTTACGGGAAATTGTTTCGTTTTTAACCCAAAATGAGCGAGAGATTGGTGCGGGCCTCTCAAGTCGGGGCATCTCGTGGTATTTTAGCCCACCTGGATGCCCCCACTGGGGTGGCATCTTTGAGGCAGTAGTTAAGTCTGCCAAGACGCATTTATATCGGGTCATCGGCTCAACGATCCTCACATTTGAGGAGTTGGCAACGGTGTTTTGTAAAATTGAGGCGGTATTAAACTCGCGACCTTTATGCCCGTTGAGCGCGGACCCGAATGATATGGAGACCATCAGTCCTGGTCATCTGCTGATTGGCCAGCCGCTTAACGCCTTGCCAGAATACCCGTATACGGAAGTTAAGATGAATCGATTGTCACGGTATCAGATGTTGCAACAAATGACTCAAAATTTTTGGAAGCGATGGTCGCTTGAGTATTTGCATATTCTGCAGCAACGCGTTAAGTGGACGGACAGGACGACTCCTCCCTGCGTCGGAGACCTCGTACTTGTTAAGGATGCCAACCTATCACCGTTGTGTTGGCGACGGGGGCGCATCGTTAACCTGATCACGGGGAAGGATGGGTCTCCACGGATTGCAGACGTGCAGGTGAAGGACTCGATCCTTAGACGCGCTGTTTCGACATTGTCTCGCCTGCCATGTGTTTGAGCGGACCGACGACGGGTCGGTCCGGGGCGGGTGTTTGTTTAGAATTCATTCATCAAGTAGGCATATGTCAAAATCAACAAGCATGAGCGCGCGCCGCGTTAGACTGCGACGCCATTCGGTAGGAAAGAGATAGGTAACATGTGACGCAAGAGCGGCTCGGCGCGCGCCCGGCTTCCAGAATATTCGAGCAACTCCCGCGAGACGGTCGGGTCGCGAGCCGTTTTGGGTTTTTTTTTGATTGTGCGGTGTGTTTCGGACTGTGGATACGGGAGCCCCACGCCATTGTTAGATTTAGTAGTGTCGAGTAGACTGTGTTCAGAAGGATTGGATTGTCGGCGCACGGAGGCCTATGGAAAAGGCCCGCCGCGGCTTAAAGGAAGCACCATACAGGGGTAATCACAAACACACATTCTACACAATTCACCAACACACCCCCCTCGTAGCTCCAGAAGACCAGGAACGAAGAGATTCCGTAAGTAAGTTAAGTTTAGAATATAAGGTAGCTTCGTGAAACCGCGAACCATTTGTACACGCCTCGACGGTCCGTAAATAGTTCCGGAGCTGGCTGATGGGCCCCCAGTTCCTCGAAGTCCTGGCGTGGACACTGGTTTTCCACTAGAGTCATGCTATGGTACGTTGCTATGGATGCGTTTCGCGCTACGGATGCGCGCTACGGATGCGTGCTGTGGATGCGCGCTACGGATGCGCGCTACGGATGCGTGCTGTGGATGTGCGCTACGGATGCGCGCTACGGATGCGTGCTGTGGATGTGCGCTACGGATGCGCGCTACGGATGCGTGCTGTGGATGTGCGCTACGGATGCGCGCTACGGATGCGTGCTGTGGATGCGCGCTACGGATGCGTGTTGTGGATGTGCGCTACGGATGCGTGCTGTGGATGTGCGCTACGGATGCGCGCTACGGATGCGTGCTGTGGATGTGCGCTACGGATGCGCGCTACGGATGCGTGCTGTGGATGCGCGCTACGGATGCGCGCTACGGATGCGTGCTGTGGATGTGCGCTACGGATGCGCGCTACGGATGCGTGCTGTGGATGCGCGCTACGGATGCGCGCTACGGATGCGTGCTGTGGATGTGCGCTACGGATGCGCGCTACGGATGCGTGCTGTGGATGTGCGCTACGGATGCGCGCTACGGATGCGTGCTGTGGATGCGCGCTACGGATGCGCGCTACGGATGCGTGCTGTGGATGCGCGCTACGGATGTGCGCTACGGATGCGTGCTGTGGATGTGCGCTACGGATGCGCGCTACGGATGCGTGCTGTGGATGCGCGCTACGGATGTGCGCTACGGATGCGTGCTGTGGATGCGCGCTACGGATGTGCGCTACGGATGCGTGCTGTGGATGCGCGCTACGGATGCGCGCTACGGATGCGTGCTGTGGATGCGCGCTACGGTTGCGCGCTACGGATGCGTGCTGTGGATGTGCGCTACGGATGCGCGCTACGGATGCGTGCTGTGGATGCGCGCTACGGATGCGCGCTACGGATGCGTGCTGTGGATGCGCGCTACGGATGCGCGCTACGGATGCGTGCTGTGGATGTGCGCTACGGATGCGCGCTACGGATGCGTGCTGTGGATGCGCGCTACGGATGCGCGCTACGGATGCGTGCTGTGGATGTGCGCTACGGATGCGCGCTACGGATGCGTGCTGTGGATGCGCGCTACGGATGCGCGCTACGGATGCGTGCTGTGGATGCGCGCTACGGATGCGCGCTACGGATGCGTGCTGTGGATGCGCGCTACGGATGCGCGCTACGGATGCGTGCTGTGGATGTGCGCTACGGATGCGCGCTACGGATGCGTGCTGTGGATGCGCGCTACGGATGCGCGCTACGGATGCGTGCTGTGGATGTGCGCTACGGATGCGCGCTACGGATGCGTGCTGTGGATGCGCGCTACGGATGCGCGCTACGGATGCGTGCTGTGGATGCGCGCTACGGATGCGCGCTACGGATGCGTGCTGTGGATGCGCGCTACGGATGCGTGTTGTGGATGCTCGACTCCATCACTTGGACTCACCTAGCGGGTCCGTGTGCTGGTGTCTGCTCTTGATGGAGGTGAGCGGGTAGAGGTGGTCGAGCGCGTCTCCCAGCGGGTCCAACTGGTGAGGGACAGAGACGGCCTCCTCGCGGGGCGAGCTCGACTCCATCACGCCGCCGAGCATGTTCGCGTAGTACACGATCTGAAACAAACAAAAGGCATCAGATGGGCTACTCCGTCCTCTCTTTCACTCATATAGTGTACTATAACACGAGAGTGAAAGGGACGGCACGATACGTCATTAGATCAGTACTCCCGTGTGACAAGCAGTAGGGACACACGATATTGAACCTTACACCATCACAATAAGTACCTTCATGAGCTTGGTGGCCGTCGAATCAAATACAACTGTATGGCTGTGTTTGGAGCCACGCGATATTGAACCTTACACCATCACAATAAGTACCTCCATGAGCTTGGTGGCCGTCGAATCAAATAAAATGTATCACTGTTTGGAGCCACACGATATTGAACCTTACACCATCGCAATAAGTACCTTCATGAGCTTGGTGGCCGTCGAGTCAAATAAAATGTATGACTGTTTAAAGCCACACGATATTGAACCTTACACCATCGCAATAAGTACCTTCATGAGCTTGGTGGCCGTCGAGTCAAATAAAATGTATGACTGTTTAAAGCCACACGATATTGAACCTTACACCATCGCAATAAGTACCTCCATGAGCTTGGTGGCCGTCGAGTCAAATAAAATGTATCACTGTTTGGAGCCACACGATAATGAACCTTACACCCACCTTACTTGTTGTTGTGACTCATAAATTAATTATTATTTTATTAAGGATGTAATATGTATTGACATCTGAATTCCGATTACCTTGACATTTATTTATAATTCTATTTGATATCGTACGGCGAGCCTTGGTCTCGGCAAATATTCCATGCGTCTTAGAGCCCCAGGGCCTAAACCGTACTGACGGCAAAAGACCGGACGGACTCACACTGGTTCCCTGGGTGAGAGGGCGCAGTCTACTATGGGATGCAACATGCGTCAGCACGTTTGCTCCCTCTCACCTACTCGTAGCAAACACGACGCGTGCAGCTGGCGGCGCTGCTGAAACCGCCGCCAAACTCAAGCACGCCAAGTACAGCAATCTGGAGCCAGTATATGAGTTCGTCCCGGTTGCCGTGGAGACTGGTGGGCCCTGGTGCGCCGAGGCCAAAGCATTCGTTGCCGCTCTAGCTCGACGCCTAAGAGACCGTGGAGGCGATCCCCGCTCTGGTGAGTACCTGGTGCAAAGGATATCCCTCTCCATACAACGAGGCAACTCCGCCAGTGTACTAGGAACCTTTGCGCCCGGTGGTAACAGAAGCGAGGAATCCCCCCAATTCGCTCATTGAAAAAATTGGCGGGATTTGAACCCAAGACCACGGCCTTTTTTAGCTTTAGGTAGTTATTTTAATTGTATAATAATTATATACTTTATGTCACACCTGGCCATAAAGCGGAAATTACCGCGCGCGGGAAATCCCACTTCCTGGCTAGGGGGTGACATAAAATTATGTACTTAACACGGGCGGTAATAAAGAAAGCCTCAGATCGCATATTTATCGCCCTTGCCTTCGGCTCGGGCGTCAAATACCTGCGATCTGAGACATTCTTTGTTTTACCGCCCTTGTTAAGTAATGTACTATTGTAATTTAATAGTAGTTTATGCAACTGGTACATAATGAGGGGCATTAAAACACGAGTGTGTTTTATGAAACGAGCCGAAGGCGAGTTTCATAATAAGGTCACACGAGTGTTTTAATGCCTAATTATGTACAGTTGCATACACTAGTTTATCTACATCCATATATTAAATCCTCTTTCATGTGTTTCGTGTGGGCACTTCTCGCCGGCGTGCGCCATGTTTGCGTCGACAGGCCGGCCCGCGCCCGCAGCTGTGTCCTTATATAATTTTGTACGTGATCTCGTTAAAGTGTTATATTTCGTGATCTAATAGGGGACGCACGCAACAGCCGCACAGTATATTATAAAGCGGGGTCTTATCTACGGTATTTGAACTTATAAAAGAGGATTTACTATATGGGTGTAGATAAAATGAAATAAACTATTCTATTTTAATTATAATTGTATATTTAAGCTGATTTGCAACGTTGATCGTTGATATTTATTATTTTTTCAGTTTATTTTAAATGTTAATGCTAATATTTACTGTATGTAACTTTGACTTGTAAAAACATTTTTATTTTTTACCAATAAAAGTGAACTGAACTGAACTGAACTGAACACCATCGCAATAAGTACCTCCATGAGCTTGGTGGCCGTAGAGTCAAATAAAATGTATCACTGTTTGGAGCCACACGATATTGAACATTACACCATCACAATAAGTACCTTCATGAGCTTGGTGGCCGTCGAATCAAATACAACTGTATGGCTGTGTTTGGAGCCACGCGATATTGAACCTTACACCATCGCAATAAGTACCTTCAGCCCTGTTGGCCGTCGAGTCAAATAAAATGTATCACTGTTTGGAGCCACACGATATTAAACCTTACACCATCACAATAAGTACCTTCATGAGCTTGGTGGACGTCGAATCAAATACAACTGTATGGCTGTGTTTGGAGCCACGCGATATTGAACCTTACACCATCGCAATAAGTACGTTCATGAGCTTGGTGGCCGTCGAATCAAATACAACTGTATGGCTGTGTTTGGAGCCACGCGATATTGAACCTTACACCATCGCAATAAGTACCTTCATGAGCTTGGTGGCCGTCGAGCCAAATACCGTTCCAAGTCTTAGCAACTGTTTGGAGCCACACAATATTGAACCTTACACCATCGCAATAAGTACCTTCATGAGCTTGGTGGCCGTCGAGTCAAATAAAATGTATCACTGTTTGGAGCCACACGATATTGAACCTTACACCATCGCAATAAGTACCTTCATGAGCTTGGTGGCCGTCGAGTCAAATAAAATGTATCACTGTTTGGAGCCACACGATATTGAACCTTACACCATCGCAATAAGTACCTTCATGAGCTTGGTGGCCGTCGAATCAAATACAACTGTATTACTGTGTTTGGAGCCACACGATATTGAACCTTACACCATCGCAATAAGTACCTTCATGAGCTTGGTGGCCGTCGAATCAAATACAACTGTATTACTGTGTTTGGAGCCACACGATATTGAACCTTACACCATCGCAATAAGTACCTTCATGAGCTTGGTGGCGGTGGTGACGCTCTCGTCGTCGTGCACCTGGAAGCTCCTGGTGTAGTTGGTGGAGATGATACGGAGCGTGATCAGCTGCTGGAGGGTCTCCAGGATGTGCCGGAGACTCTCCCTACAGTTCTGGGCCCACATTCGTGCCAGTTTCGCTTGTGCTGCAAAGAGAATACAATACAATACAAATACTCTTTATTGCACACCTCACATAAGCACACATACAAAATAAAAACAAAGAAACAAGGATACAGAGGTAGAACAAAAGGCAGAAAAAAGGCGAAAGGTAGAATATGTTTCTGTCAAAAAAACTTTCTGTCAGAAATAGTACATTACTTACCAAGGGCGGTAAAACAAAGAATGTCTCAGATCGCAGGTATTTTACGCCCGAGCCGAAGGCAAGGGCGATAAATATGCGATCTGAGGCTTCCTTTATTATCGCCCGTGGTAAGTACAAAATTTTATGTCACCCCCTGGCCAGGAAGTGGGTTTTTTCGCGCGCGGAGCGTGCGATAATGGCCACTTTATGGCCAGGTGTGACTGAGATATGTTGAGAGTTGGTCGAGGGATGAATGGAGGTTTTAAGTGAAACCAGACATAGTAACACCGGAGATGTTGTATTCTCGGTAAAGTATTAGGGAAAGAACAACGTTCATCTAAACATACGGTACTTATAGATAGTTATTGCTTACTTGCTAAATTACTCAATTACGTGCATCACATGTTGCAGGGCGTAACGGTGAAGTTACCGTTAATGTGTTAGTTAGGCATATAGTACACCTCCCCTGAAAAGCTACTCTTCACCCCCGCAAACAAGAAAAAAAAATGTGACAGACGTAATTGCGTTTAACATTTTTTTTTTTTTATGGATAAAACTTAATTATTATGTTCAAGCAAGTATACATAGGTTAGGTTAATAAATTATATCTAAAAATTATTCGATTTTCACAAAAAAATATATTCCTAATGTTTAAAACTAATTAAAATACAATTTAGTATTATTCTTATGAGTAATGTATACCTGACTATTTTTTAAAATCTTAACATTTGGTGACATATTCTCTATGACCTCATAAGGTCCTGTATAAATAGGATCTAGTTTGTTTCCTACTTGGTTCTTTAAAAGTACTAAGTCACCTGGTTTATATTTTACAGGATAGGTTTTCTTATCATATGTTAATTTTCTAGTAGTTTTACATGACAATAAATTATTTTTAGCGTCTAACTGTGCTTTCTGTAACCTATACTTAAACTCTTTAGGATAACTTTCATAGTTATAGAGAGGGTCGACAGAAGAAGAATCTAGATTACTTGGCAATTTACACGGTTTGCCAAAAACTAGTTCGAATGGCGCATATTGTGTCTCTGTATGTACAGTAGTGTTGTATGAAAAACACCAATAGCTTAGCCAACTGCTCCAGTCGGTGCTATTATTGCTACATTGAATCCTGAGATACGCTCCTAGACTCTTGTGCGTGTTTTCAAGTGCGCCTATTGTTTCATGATGATAGGCTGTCGAGTGTAACTTATTTATTCCTAATAATGTACAGATTTCGGCGAATACACTAGACATAAATTCGGTACCTTGATCCGTTATTATATCTTTCGGTACTCCGTATCTTAAAATAAAATTATTTACAAACACTCTACTTACAGATTCAGTATCTTTTCTTTCCAAGGGGTATGCCTCGACGAACTTAGTTAGTTCACACTGAATTGTTAATACGTATTTATAGTTATAATTATCTACGTCTAAAGGACCTAATATATCTAAAGAAATACGTTCAAACGATGTATTTGGTGTTGTAGTTATAGTCATTGGCTCTTTAGTATATCTGTTAGTATATTTGTTATACTGACAATGTGCACATTTCTTAACGTATTCGTATACATCATGGCTCATTTTCGGCCAGTAATAATATCGTTTAATATTATTGAGCATCCTGTTTACCCCCGCGTGGCCACTGGTGGGTAAAAGGTGAAAGTCGTTTAAAATTACTCTAATTTCTTTTCTGTCATATATTCTCGTGACACCTTTTGCTACTAGGATCCTAGGAATATCACATTTATAATCGGCTAAGAATGCATTCACTTCCATTTCATTTTCTTTATTTTTTATTATAATAACTTCATTTATATTTAACCTTTTGCAAAATACTTCTAATTCCCTCGCTAACACGCCTACGGTAGATAACGATCGGGTGATTAGATAAATGCATGATTTGCTTGGTACGTACACAAAATTTCCTTTGTCGCTTATAAATTCATTCTGACTTGTTCTGGTGAACTTGTAATTTGCGCTTATTACAAGTTCTATACAATCCTTGGGTGCTTTGATGATATCCACAACTCTAGGTTGATCAAGCCTAGGGGTTGCGGGTACATCTGGTACTACATTGTTTTTATCGCTAGTTTGTTGAGCGCGTAACTTACGTGATTGCGCTCTCGTCATGACTGATACAACGTGTTCCCTGATATTTTTTAAATCTTCGATATTCCGCGGTAAACGGCTCAATGCGTCTGCAGCTGCATTGTGTCGTCCCGGGATATACTCAATATCAAAAGTAAATTCGTCTAAATCTAATCTGAATTTGGTTAATCTACTCGAAGGATCAGTCATTCCGAAGAGATAAATTAATGGTTTATGGTCAGTTACAATTTTAAACCTTCTACCATATAGATACGGTCTAAAATGCTTTGTAGCCCATACAATGGCTAAGAGTTCTAACTCTATAATTGGGTATCGAGTTTCTGCTGGCTTCAAATTGCGGCTAGCATATGCGATTACTTTTCCGTTCGTATTTGACAATACAGCGCCTAGTCCAGTTTTACATGCATCTGTGTGCAAGGTGAAAACGTTATCTCTAGAAAAATCTGGATAATCTAAAACGTGTGGGCTCGTAAGAACTTGTTTTAATGTTAAAAATGCCGTTTCACACTCTGGAGTCCAATTAAAAATTGCATTTTTCTTTGACATTTGGTTCAAAGGATAAGCAATGTTCGCGAAGTTAGGAATAAATCGTCTGTAATAATTGGCAAATGCAACAAACCTCTTGACCTCATCTGTGTTTGTCGGTCTTGGGTATTTATTTAATGTCTCTACTTTTCCTGGATCAGGTTCTACTCCTTGAGACGTAATTTTATGACCTAAATACATAATATCCTTACGTAAAAATTCACACTTCAAGGGATTAAGCTTTAGGTTGGTGTTCCGTAATCTTTGTAAAACTCGAGTGAGGTTCTGGTTATGTGTTGACATGGAATTTCCTATTACAATACAATCATCTAAATATATGAAACACTGTTTATAATTTAATCCTGACATGGCTATGGTCATGAGTCTGGAGAAGACACTTGGACTCGTTCTCAGTCCCATCGGGCATCTCTTCATTTGATACATTTTATCGGTTGTGAAAGCTGTGTATTTACGGGAATCTTTGTCTAAAGCAAGTTGATAATAACCTTGAGAAAGGTCAAGCTTTGAAAAATATATGCTACCTGCGAGAGAATCTAAAATTTCAGTTATATTAGGCAAAGGGAACTTGTCATCTTGAATTCTGTTATTTAACTGCCTGTAGTCCACAACTAATCTCCATTTCTTTTCTCCTGATTTGTCACACTTTTTTGGAACAAGCAGAACAGGGCTGGACCACTCTGAAGTAGCCTCTTCAATAATATCGTTATCAATCATATTTTGTATTTGAGTGTTGAGTTCCTTGCGTAAAGCGTGTGGTATCCTATATGGCTTTACATATACCGGACTTACGTTATCTTTTAATTTAATCTTGTGCTGTAGCAAGTTAGTAGTGCTGAGCTTGTCGCCGGGCAGATGAAAAACATCCGCATATTTGGCACAAATTTGTTCTATACTCAACTGCTCTTCTTTATTTAAGTAAGTATGCAAATTTAATAATGTTAGCAATGTGGTAACCCTATTTACACTATTTTTCCCTGAGTCAAAGTTGCAAATATCAAAGCTAGTTAAACTGTGTACCTGTAAACGTGATAAGTCTAGATTAACTGTCTCATCCGTCGTATTGAGTATTCGTAGTGGGATTCGTCCTTTTTCTGGTTTCGAAATAACACCTGCTATGTAAACACCAGTTTGTATTTCTTCCGCCAATACTACGCAGTCTTCACGCAGTGGTGCGGGTACGCGCGTGATAATTTCACAGCGTGGAGGAACGCTATGTACATAATTGTACTTGTTGCCTTCAATCGGTACCAAAGTGGATTGTCCTTGGTTTCCTAAAGTCAAAATATCGTCTTTATAACTTATAGTTGCGTTATAATGCTTAAAAAATGTTTGGCCTAAAATTCCATCGGCAAAACAAGACAAGTTCTTAAAAACATAAAACTTTTCTTCGCAAATAAAATCATTAAAATGTAGCGTTAAGTAAATAAATCCCTCAGACACTAAATCTCCACATATTCCTTTTATGGTAATTTTATCTCTCTGTAATTGCCTAAGAAGGTCTAGTCTATTTTGTAAACATTCATACTTGAGAACACATAAACTGGCACCGCTGTCCACTAAAAGATTTAATTTATTCGTATTATCTATTCTACAAGTGACTGTACTAAAATTATTATAACTAAATATGCCTTCATTCGTATTATTCACGAAAAAACTGCATTTCACGACCATCGGCATTATTTGTATTTGTCGGCGTAGGCAGTGCAGTGTCATCGCGTATATGCTGGACACGTGCGGGCGCGGGGCGCGGTGACACGCGCGGTCGCTGTCCGCCGCGTGCTGAGCGCGCAAAATATTGCCGAGGTCGTTGCACCGGGTCGGGTTGCGAAACACGTCTATTATTAGAATTGGAATAATACTGCGTTTTGTATGTATTCCTACTGTTATTTAAATTCCCTCTATAATTGGAACTATGACCCCTATTGTTCCTGTAATTATGACGAGGCTGGGAACGTCCGTAAAACATAACCTGGTCAACTTTTGGTGATGAGGTTTGCTCATCAATCGCTGTCCTGATGGCTTCTGGCAGTGACGTAAACTGCCTAGAACTTATAATAGTACTCAACTTGGGATCTGAGAGTCCATCAGCAAAGCGCTTGATAGCTGACTTCTCATTCATTGGACGTAGTATTTTATACCTACTGTCGTCACCATCGAGATATGGTTAAATTGACGAAAAGATCCTCTATCTCAGCTCCAAACATCTCTATAGATCGACGTCCCTGCCTAGCTCTATACAACTGAGCTTGTATGGATTCGGCTGACTTTTTGGGCAATAAAAATTTACGCATATCGGTTACTAAATCGTCTGCGCTACTGTACGTATTTAGTAATCGAAGTTTGGCACTGGACGAAAGTCGCGTTTTCAAAACAAAATCTATAAGGGTTGTTTGAGAATCAGTATCGATCAAGGAACTATACATTAAAATACCATCGATTAACTGTTTCGTATCGTCTTCTCGTCCTGTCATGATAGGTAACAAGGCGATAGCCGTTTTGATATCGAACCCTGATTTAGCCATTTTATCGTCCGTTTGAGTTTGCGTGTCTACAAATGCCAGTAATGTCTTAATCTTAGCGTAAATATCCTTAATTTCGTAAACTAACGTATTACTAAACTGTATATCCGAAGGAGAATAATTTATTGCTTGTTCTTCTAACTGAGACACAATATTCGCAGCTCGGCTAATTAATGCTTTCGATTCCTCTAATTTCTTTTTACCGATTTCTTTCTGTCGCCTCTCTGGGCCTAACTTGACAATATTTTCTCTAAGCTTATTCAATTGATCCCGTAAACTCTCTAGTTCTCGTAACATAATACATATGCCTATACTGCGAAATGGCTAAAATTAATATTAATCTTCACTAAGTAAATCAATTACATTATAATACAATATACATAAAAACTTACATTAGAAGCGGTTAACGCGCACCGGTAGGTAGGTCATGCTGACGCTGCACGACGACGACGACGTTGCGTTGCGCAAGAGCGGGCGGGCACGTGACGCTGGCGGGCTCGTGGCATCGGGGCTGCTGCTGGTCTCGATCATGGGCCGGGCTAACCCTGGACTCCCCGGAACATGGGCCGGGATATCCCTGGACACCTCTTGAAATGGGCCGGGAAAACCCTGGACACCTCTTGCTGTGCGAGCCGGGATACCCTGGACAACGCTCTTCTCTCTTGTTAGTCTTCTTTAAGATTTACTTGTTTCTTCATAATGTTTCCTCTTCTTTCTTCAAAAATAAATTCTTCAAAATGTCTTCATTAAAATATTGGTCTTCATTTAATTTCCGCAGTCTCTTCGTTCTAATTATTTTAATTTTCCGTCTTCATTCTTCAATTATTTTAATTCGTCTTCATTCTTGGTTTCTGATTCGAAGTTTCTTCATTTTCCTTGGTTCGCTGGTATGGGTCGCCATGAGATATGTTGAGAGTTGGTCGAGGGATGAATGGAGGTTTTAAGTGAAACCAGACATAGTAACACCGGAGATGTTGTATTCTCGGTAAAGTATTAGGGAAAGAACAACGTTCATCTAAACATACGGTACTTATAGATAGTTATTGCTTACTTGCTAAATTACTCAATTACGTGCATCACATGTTGCAGGGCGTAACGGTGAAGTTACCGTTAATGTGTTAGTTAGGCATATAGTACATGACATAAATACTCTTTATCTACACACATATCATAAATCCTCTAATATGCGTTCGGAAACCGTAGAAAATGACTCTCATTTCAACATTCAATGAATTTATGGCAATTTTCTTATCTGTGGCTAAGGCTACAGCAGTAATAAAATATTTCATTTTAATCTCATATATGATGTTAAAATATTACGTCAAACAAAACTGTCAAAATTTAAATGTCAAAGTTGACATGTCCCTATTCTAGTATCACTGAAAATTCAAATTCAGTCGATGCGACATGTCAGCTCGATGTTTTTTTAGTATATATCGCACGAAATTTGAGCTAGAACGACATGATCACATCAGAATAAGGACTCTTTACTTTTTAAAATAACATTCAGGTATCGGTTGCCAGTTCTGATTTCGATATTTCCGCAACCGTGCAAAAAAGGTTGTATTAACACAATTATTGTATTTATTTACTACGGTTTCTGAACCCATCTTAGAGTAATTATAATATGTGTGTAGATAAAGTAATGTATGCAACTGTACATAATTAGGCATTAAAACACTCGTGTGACCTTATTATGAAACTCGCCTTCGGCTCGTTTCATAAAACACACTCGTGTTTTAATGCCCCTCATTATGTACCAGTTGCATAAACTACTATTATTGCACACCTCACATAAGCACACATACAAAATAAAAACAAAGAAACAAGGATACAGAGGTAGAACAAAGGGCAGAAAAAAGGCAAAAGGTAGAATATGTTTCTGTCAAAAAAACTTTCTGTCAGAAATAGTACATTACTTACCAAGGGCGATAAAACAAAGAATGTCTCAGATCGCAGGTATTTGACGCCCGAGCCGAAGGCAAGGGCGATAAATATGCGATCTGAGGCTTTCTTTACTACCGCCCGTGTTAAGTACAAAATTTTATGTCACCCCCTGGCCAGGAAGTGGGGTTTCCTGCGCGCGGAGCGTGCGGTAATTGCCGCTTTATGGCCAGATGTGACATAAAGATAATTATATATATTTGTTTGTATTTTTTATGTGTTTTTGTGTACAATAAAGATATTACATGCATATATATACATAATATCATATATTTGTGTTGACAAAAACGTTCGTGTTGTCAAATGGTAGCGACGTCAGGCGTAGTCGTGCGACTTCGCGAAACTTCGCCTGACATATCTGGCGACATTTTTTTTTTGTGGACAACGTTACACAAATCAACCTAGTCCCAAACTAAGCAAAGCTTGTACTATGGGTACTAAGTGACGATATACATATATAGATAAATAAATACTTAAATACATAGAAAACATCCAAGACCCAAGAACAAATATTCGTGCTCATCACACAAATAAATGCCCCGGCCGGGATTCGAACCCGGGACCTCCAGCTTCGTAGGCAGGGTCACTACCAACTAAGCTAAAGCGGTCGTCGCGGGACATCGCGCGACTTAAGTATTTCCGTAGCGAAGTCATGTCGAGCGAAGTCCCGCAAGTTGCGCTACTTCACTGGCGACACGTGTCGCGCGATGTTGCCAGACATGTCGAGCGAAGTCCGGCAACGTCGCGCTACTCAAACTCAAACTCAAAACTCAAAATATTCTTTATTCAAATAGGCCTAGCAACAAGCACTTTTAAATCGTCAGTTTTATATTACATCAAACAGAATATAACAAATTCACAATAAGATATATAAGGTAAAAATGTAATACAATGGAGATGTAAAAGGTCTCATAATGTCAAATAATAATAATATAAAAATAAAATAATGTCAGTCTTAAAATAATATTCCTGGCCTATTTTCTAAAAATCTAATATAATGGAGATGTAAAAGGTCTCATAATGTCAAATAATAATAATATAAAAATAAAATAATGTCAGTCTTCAAATAATATTTCTGGCAATTAGGTGCAGTTTGGTGCGGCAGAGCAAATTACCTGTGTCCATACATTTTTGTCATTAATGTAATCTTCTATTTTATAGTATGCTTTTTTTACTAAGCAATTTTTTACAGTAACTTTAAATTTAGTTTCAGGTAAGTCAATCACATTTTGTGGTAATTTATTAAACAATTTTATGCTTAAGCCTACAAATGAACGACTGGTTTTACGTAGTCGAAGGCATGGAACGGCAAGTTTATGTTTGTTTCTGGTGTTAAAACTATGACGGTCAGAATTTTTTCACCCGACGTCGCTGGCGACACGGGTCGCAGGACATTTGTCCCCTAATTAATCCCCGGCTTTATTTTCGTGGTCGGGCTTTAAAATATGGCCGCCGTTTTGAACTTTTTAGTTTGATTTATTGGTTACAAAATTGTTTCTTAGGTTTGACAGCCGCATGCTTGTTAACCCTTGACTACCGTAGCTTGGACATAACTTATGGCAAATTTTAATCCCCAGATAAAATTATGATTGTCTTTTTCAGATTTATGATCAGGAGATGGAAGGAAGGGTCGGAAGGGGGCGACCAAGGCGAGGGTATCTTGATCAGAAAAAACTGCAATACTGAAAAAAGGCCAGGTCAGAAGTTCCCGCAACCGACGAGCCTGTATGAGGAGATGTATGGATGTGGTTGAAGCAAGAGATGTATGTAAGGACCGTAGTACTTGGCGTTCTTTGATCTCTGCCTACCCCAATGGGATACGGGCGTGAGTATATGTATGTATGTATGTCTTTTTCAAAAGTCAAATGATAGAAAAAGACAGCGCTAGCATTTATCTAACAGATATTTTAAGATTGACAACTAGGCCCTTACACAACATGTATACAGTGTTTCCTTACTTTTGACGGGTAGATGTTTAGCCGCATGACACAGCGCAGGCAGTGCGATCTCCAAATAATCGCTACAGCCCAAGTCGGGCACTTCGAAGGCGATCACGAAGCAGTTGACGATGTCCTCTTGGCTCATCTTCTTCGTTACCCGGAGGTCGATCTCCATGTTTTCGGCTAGAGCTGTCAACGCTGTCACTAGCGCTGAGCTGTAGTATTCTGATGGCACCTGTGTACAGTCACTAGCATTAAGAGGGCGCAGTTGCATTGCAAAATGCCCCACTCTAACACGCGTGAGTTTGCAACTAACCATCCCGCTCTCATCGGAAGCTTAGCGCGTACTTTTAAAAGTGCCCTTGTGGCCTATTTGCAGAATAAATGTTTGAATTATGAATTTTTCGTTCTAAACGTGTACATTTATAAAGATATTTTTTTTCTCAGGTGTGAGATCTGGGGGGCTAGCATAACATGCATCTCGTCTCTACTCGCGCGCGAGATAGGCTACCTGTCACTGTCTGATTAATGCTGTCAAAAAGTGACAGGTAGCTTATGTCTCGCGCGAGTAGATACGGAATGCATGTTGTGCTAGAGGGGCTGAGATAATCTTTTTCTCATTATACAACAATTAAAGCAAAAATCATTGTTAAAGATGGGAGGGTTTTATGTCTACATGTTGGCCCAACGTCGGCCAATCTAGTCTAGTCTAGCTATACGATAGAAGGAGATGGTAATACACCGTGCTCCCTCTATCGTATAGCTGCGTCCCGTAGATTGGCCGACGTTGGGCCAACATGTAGAGCGGGCTTAAATGATCCAACCAAAAACATCGAAAAAAAGGGTTATGTTTGAAAAATTAAAGTATCGAGGATATTTTTGCAAATCGTGTTTTCACTTTTAACAGACTGGAGGAAAATAGTTCAAGATTAATATACTGAAAGGGCAGATATCTATCACTACAGATGTTGACATCTACGTCGATAAACATTGGCAATTTTGCATATGTGGGCTCTAAAAGCTGCAAACGCACAGACAGCGGTGGCGGCGCGGTGCGGAGGCGGTACCGGTTGTAATGCTCGAACTAATATGAAAGGGTCCGCACAGAACGCTTTTTTCCTGGCCGGTTTTCTGTGCGGACCCTTTCATATTTGTTCGAATATTACAACCGGTACCGCCTCCGCACCGCGACGCCCCGCCTCGCTACCGCTGTCAGTGCGTTTCGGGCTTAATATCTGCCCAAGCAAAGGCGGCATAAACATCTGACACTGTCCTAAAGGCCCTGCAAATAGAGTCGTGTCAGATATTTATGCGTGCTTTGTTATGGCAGTTATTGGCGCTGGTGACTGTACAGTACGTTCAAAACTGTAAGGCCTAATGCTGTCAAATGAAGACAAGCAAGAATCTACCTTACAGTCAGAGCTCTTAGTCGTTGTTTGCTTGAGTTCGTTTGACAGAATTTGGCATTAGAGTTTTGTACGAAGTGTAACACGGGTTTACTTTGAAGTATCCACTGAAAAGTAATCAGAGGCGACGTTAGGCGCGGGCGAGGCGGGCCAGTACAGTATTTTTATCTCATGTAGCGACGTGGATTCGACGAAATTAGTCTTTAACGTGATAGTAATAGGAACCACCCCCCGTCACTACGTGAGACAAAAGTATACTTAAAATGTTTTCAACTAGCCGAGATGTATAAATAAAGTCCGTTCAAAAAGCGACTTTACCGTTCAAGCATGAAGATTCAAAGTCTAATGACAGTTTTATAGAATGTCGGACATTTCAAATAAATACAATGAAGTAAACACTAAACACTCCAAAACACGCATAGCTGACGTGGGTGCCAAAACAGCCAGGCTCAAGTGGGAGTGGGCCGGCCACGTCTGTCGCATGCACCCGGATAGGTGGGCTAATGCAGCTACCAAGTGGGTGCCACATGAGGGGCGACGCAGACGGGGCAGGCCCAGACGGAGATGGTGGGATGATCTGGACATATTTGTCTCCAACTGGGAGGAAGAGGCTCTGGACAGGGACGTCTGGACAACATGGGAGAGGCCTTTGCCCAGCAGTGGAACACATAATAACACTCACTTTAGCTAGGTACTGGAAGGCCCTGCGGCACGCCGCCACATCTAACCCGGGGCCCTCCATACTGTCCACATCCTTGTCCGGGTCACTGGACGAACACATCGCCTCCGTCTCTTTGTTTCCTGGACACGGTAATTAGTACATTGATGATAATTATGATTGATCATGATGACATTGCAAGTAGAACCGATGGCCGTCGGGGCCGAAAGGTTCTCTAGTGGCGACCACGGACCGTGCGGCGCAGCGTGGGTAGACCCGCACAAGGTGGACTGATGACCTGGTAAAGGTCGCGGGAGTCCGCTGGATGCGGGTGGCGCAGGACCGGGCATTGTGGCACTCTTTAGGGGAGGCCTATGTCCAGCAGTGGACGTCTTTCGACTGATACGATGATGATGATGAGTCATTAGAAATAGCTACCAAACTTAAGAAAGATTTGCCATTTTCTTGCAAAGTAATAAGATACAACTTTGTTGATATAAAAGCTCGCCGTGGGCTGACGGTAAACATGCACCGTAGCCTGTGGCCGCTTCAGAACGCGCTACACAAGCGCGTTGCCGACCCTTTCCTGACTTGAGGATTCGTTGTGTTGACAGCTAAGGACATGTGGGTCCCTTACTTTCAACATAGCGGGTCCTCGGGAGCACTGGCGACCTTATCACAAGAAACACAACACCGCATGCCTAAAGAGCAAGTACAGGGAAATTACTTGAATTATGACACTGCCATATGTTCTTTTTTTACCTGACTGTGGCTTCATAGGGCCGAATAGAGCGATAGAGGCGTGCGCGGTTGGAGAGTGGGCGGGCGGCTTAAGGCGGTTCCATGAGCCAGATATGCGAAAGTACCCCAAGAATTATCCCATTTTTCTCAGAATCTTTGTTATTTGTAGACGTGGGAAAAATATATATTATTCTTGATTATATTATCTTTAATAGCACAGCTTTCGATATACGAATCATAACACTTCGCTCGATACAATTAATTCCCAAAGTAACCTCCAATTTGATTTCTTTTTCCAACTTTACTTGTTTTTTTACTATGTGACACTATGAAACATAAAAAGGAGAAAAATCACTCATAACTAAAATAGTAATTTGACAGCTTCCGAATTTCGATAATTTGAGGCAATATTTTTAAATAAATAAAAATCGACAAATTCTACCGTAACAAGATATGCGGCCTGCAAGCTCTATCTCTGTTACCCTTTCGAAATGTGACAGTGACGGCTGAGCGCTCGATGTTCGATTTCATCTGGGTACATGAACGGCCTTAATGAATTGAAGTATTTTATTCCAAAGTCCATAGATCTAACACGCGTGAGTTTGCAATTGACCATCCCGCTTTCTACGGAACTGTGCGCGTAGTTTTCGTAAATATTTAGTACATTTTTGGGCGAGAAAAATACATAAAAAAAAAACAGTATAATATTATCAATATTAATCCCGACATCGCGCATACCATCAAAGAAGTTTATTTTGGTGTTATTTTCTACTCATCATGTTGCCTAAGATAGAAATAAAATGAGTTTTAGGATAGAAAATAGAGGCAGGTTTGGCATTTTTTTTCTATCGAACAAAGTTTTGCAAATTGTGTAACGGACATCCAACGACAATAAAGGTCTCAAATATAACATGGTATTTTTTTTACATTTTAATATGTAGTATTTCGAAATAAAACCGTTTAAAAAATCACATATTTTACTATAACCCCGCCTTAAAATCGTATGTTGCTGCAATTGAAACTCTATTACAGTATCGTAAAGTAGAATATCGAATGAAATAAAAGCATATGCCAATGTCAAATTCAAAGCAATCACACTGTGGGTAGTGTTATCATGGTTGCTGTCTCCTGTAAGGTCCATACCTTTAGTCCCCTCACTGCTACTTTGATCCGTATGTGTCTTCCCCTGGAAGCACCTCGCTAGTATGGCCGGCTGCGTGAAAGCTTCACCCAAAGCTCTTATAAGTGGCTCTGGAGCTTTCGTCTCTAGACACTCGTCACACAACTTGTAGATGTGCTCTTCAGTCAACGGTGCACCATCTAATAATGACAAAATCAAGTCATCGAGCATATCTAACAACCACTTCGCACCTTTAGTCATGGTCACTGGTGAATGAATGAATGTGGAAATGTTCGGGTCTTGTATAGAAGCCGAACGGGTTGGAAATGTAATTTGGTAATTGATTCATTAGCTAAGTCATTATAAATTAAGCTAAAATAGCAATAACTGATGGGATACTAAGATTACTAAGGTATGTTCAAATGAAAGGATTGTAAGTTCATTAGAATAAACTGATTGAATTTGCTAATTACATCATTAGAGAAATTGGGATTTTGATATATATTTTACAAATTAGGATCACATTTGAATCCTAAATATATGGTGTAATACAGAAACTATGTAGCTGGATTGTAGTTTACCTAATGACCAAATGGGATATTTTATTACCAAATGGGATAATTTATTATAATTATAATACTTAAGCTGCAGACAAGAGCCTAATTGCGAGCATTCCATAACTTATACCATGTAGGTACAATGAAAAAGAAAAACAAAAAAATATATAATCTTTTGTCAAAACTTATTTGTAATTGATTCATGTATAAAATTAATATCAGCGTTCAACAATCGAACAACGCGTTTCTCACTGGCATAGTAATGAAATCATTAATGACTCACTGTTGTGACTAGTTCTGAACTGGTCCCCCGCTCTGTGACTAGTTCCCTGCGAGCTCTCGGCCTGCGCGCTCGACGTGGCCAGCTCAGACTTCTCGTCGTGACTCCGCTTCTCTTTCTCCGTGCATGCTGACGACGGGCTGCGGACAATTAACAGACATCTTTAGAAAAACAATGGTTTTCACTTAAGGTGTGGGGGCACACCTATGACACGCGAAGGAACGTAAACGCTGTGGGTAAGTATGTGTGCGTGCGCTGTCGGTACACGCGTCAATTGTTTGCGCGGGTGCGTAGGGCGTGGCTCGGACGAATCGCGAGGCGCGACGGCACCCGATCGACACCAGGCGGGTCTCTCAGGGACGAGGTAACTGGCCTCGGTGCGGGGGGTTCGTGTCCGTTCTGTATGTAATAATATTATACTATTCTGTGGTCAAGGTATGGGCGAAATCGAGAACCTTACAGCCGCCGAAAGGTTGTTGAGTGGCGACTATACGTACCGCGCGGTGCAGCCTGGATAGACACCCGACAAGGTGGACTAATGAATTAGTGCCTAAAGGTCGCGAGAGTCCGCTGGACGCGGTTAGCGCAGGACCAGTCATTGTGGCACTCCTTGTAGGAGGCCTATGTCCAGCAGTGGACGTCTATCGGCTGATATGATGATGATGGGTGAAATTGACAATTTTGACAGCATAATGTGTAGAAGCAAGCAAGAGAGAGGAAAAGACCCAAACTTTGTCTTAATCGCTCATAGATATCAGGTCAGGCACGAGAGAGGACATTCGTTTTGCAAAATTTCATAGTCTGTTCTAGCAGAATTTTCATTTCATAGAAAACATTTTTTTAAATCACTTTTCTTTTAGAATGAAGTCAACACAATGAACTTTTAGCTGTGATAAATAGTAACGGTTTCATTAAAAAAGTTTTCTCAGAATGAAAATTCTATTAAAATGTTTGTCAATGAAATATAGGTTTACGCGGGCTAATTCTCCGCAACTCGACGTCAAAAGCGCCTATTTTGCGTGATTTGTCAATGAAATATCGTGACACCGAGACACCGACACCGTCGTCGGTATCGTGACACCGAGAAGAGAAGCGAGCAGTGGCGGGGCAAGAACAAAATTTGATGCGGGCAAGGTATATTCAGTGAAGGACTCTGATGACGCAAGAAGCAAATGATCGTTTTATAATGAATACATATTTACGTTACTTCCGAGTAATGCGTGGCGAGGCCGCCCGAACCGAGGCTGGCTGGTTTTCCACTAGAGCTATGCTACGCTACGTTGCTATGGATGCGTTTAAAATCCACCAATCACATGCCTTGATTCAAATAGCATAGCTCTAGTGAAAAAGGGTTCAGCTATGCTATGTTTTTTATATGGAAAGATGCGAGCTGCGGATGCGTGCTACGGATGCGCGCTACGGACGCGCGCTACGGATGTGAGCTATGGATGCGTGCTGCGGATGCGTGCTGTGGATGCGTGCTATGAATGGTCGCGAGTGTGTTCAGTAGACGCGTGTTTGTCAACGAAAGTAGACATGCCACCGTGGAAGCAAAAAGTTATTTTATATCTCGCAATGTGCGAAAAAGAACTCAAGGAGGAAGAGGATTCATAGCGCATCCTCGCACAGCTACGTAGCATAGCACATCTTCATAGCGCATCTACGTAACATAGCACATCTTCATAGCGCATCTTCCTCGCACAGCTACATAGCGTAGCTCTAGTGGAAAAGGTCGCATAGCTCGTAGCGCATCCTCGCAGCATAGCTGCGTAGCATAGCACTAGTCGAAAACCAGCCAAGTGGTGGCTCACGTCGCCTCTGCAAGCAAGTGACTGCCAATCGTGGTTATGTGAAAAGCTCACCTGGTGGAGTCACAAGGGCTACTCTCGGTGCGAGGCACTTTGCTGGGCAGACTGTCGCACAGCCGCGCCTCTTTGTAGAAGAGCTTTATGGCCTCCGCTGCGGCCTCATTTGGCGTTAGGTTCCTTGCCTGACAAATAAATATTAGTTTTAAATTTAGTACAGAACTAGTCACAACAGTGAGTCACTAAACTGAAACACTGTAGCCTAGAGCTGTAGGGGTAAGGCACTTGGCTTGCAATCTGTCAAGGGTACCAACCCCACCTTATACCATTGGAGTTATTAAATGTGTACGAAATATAATTTGACATTTAACACAGGGTTTTCGAAAGGAAAACATCGTGAGGAAATCAGGCAAATCCTCATAATGTCTAGTTTTCCTTCTGGGTCGGAAAGGCAAATGCCAGGAGCAGTCGTAAAATTAGGATAGGGAAACTGCCTTAAACAAAACTGTATCGAAGGATTTTCTAAAATTCGCCCGTCTCACCTACCTAGCAATCGAACCAACTAAAAATTTAAAAAATAAACACTCACTAAGTTGCCAATAAGCAGTCAGCAGGAGGTTACTCGACAACAATAACAAAGGATAGGGATAAATGGAAAGAGTTAGGCTGGAAACAGTGCTCGACCGACGGTCAGCGCGTACCGTCGGTCGGGCGTAGCTAGCGCTGTATGAAAGCATACGTGCGTTCAGAGCGATGCTCGCCGTCAGCCGACCAACCATACGCGCAGACCGTCGGTCGTGCTCTGTTTCCAGCCATAGACTTGCATAGATATAGCTACGTCGGTCGGCGCCCGACCGACGATACGCGCTGACCGTCGGTCGAGCACTGTTTCCAGCCTTAGGGGAGGTCTTTGCCTACAAAAGGCATACAGATGGAAATTAGACATATGTTTGTTAACAACAAAATGCAATGTACTTACAAAATACTTGTCTGAAATAAAGGCTATTTTATTTTTTTTATTTATTATAAGTTGTCAATAAAATTTCAAATAATCTGAATAATTATTAATACTGTTATTTCATGCTTACATTATATTAAAATATGACTTAATTTAAATTTACTTACATAGATTCTAAAATGATAAGGCTACAATTAGTTATTTTTTTAATTATGTTACGGTTCATTCATCAAAAAGTTGTACAATAAAAACCCGAAAGAGGCAGGGATTGTAAGAAGTTGGTTCTGGTTTTAAAAAAGTAATTTGTTTAACCGCTGCTACATTATTTATCTCATGATTCGAAAACCGAACTCCCACTTATCCAAGAAGGCTCTGACTTGGCAGATACCCGGCAAGCGGAAAAGAGATTGCCTCAGAACACCTTGGCGGCGTTCCATGGATCAAGAGTTGGGTTCTATTGGGAAGAACTGGGAAGAAGTAACCCAAGTTAGACCCAAGACAAATAAATAAATTGAATTGAATTGAAGTTGCCCAAGACCAAAGCAAATGGAGAGAATTGATTCGAGCCCTACACCCCAGCAGAGGGTAACGGGATAAAGAAGAAGAAGACGTTGTTTATCTAATTTCTAATTTAAATAAAAAAAAAATATCAGGAAACAATCTAATCTCAATAAGGATGGATAGAGGATAATAATATACAATTAATAACTTTAGGTAAATATTGATCCAAATGTCTGATCCCAAGAAGAATCCCAGAATATTAAGCTACTACTACTTACTACTCTTAAGTAAACTCATTCTTGCATATAAAAAGATTTTAAATTATGTGTATCAGCATTAGCTGCCTATCTAAAATATATTACAATAATAATAATGTGTTGTATACCGGTAGCTTAGGCCCTCGGTAGCTTAGGCCCTGCCTCGCTGCCGGCGGCACCCTAGGTTAGGTTTTTATAATATTTTTATGTTTTGCAAGTGTATTTTTATATTTTCGTGGAAGTTTTCCTCAAAAGCCAAAAGGTCCATAGTAACATGCCAAAGAGGGATGGAGCGGAGTATGACAAAAATTAGAAAAATTCAGAAGATAAACCACTCCAAGATAAGGGAAAAAACTAAGGTCATCGAAGCTCTCTCACAAGCCCGGAGGCTAAAATGGAAATGGGCGGGTCATGTGGCTAGAATCCAAGACGAAAGGTGGACACTCCAAACAACAACTTGGAAAGGAGCAACGGGAGCTAGGAAGAAGGGCCGACCACTAGCACGGTGGTCTGACGAGATTGCAGAGCTAGCGGGGTCCAACTGGGTGTGGAAGGCCCAAGATAGAGATCAGTGGCATTCACTGGAAGAGGCCTTCACCTCTTAAGAGGGTTCTGGTGTGCGCACCAATATTTTTTTTTTTTCTATTGTATATGTATAATTTTCCAGAAATAAAGGCTTTTTTATTTTTTTTATTTATTTATTTTTTTTATATTTTACTTTTTATAGAAATATTATAAAATGTAACCTAAGAAAGACAATAAATAAAGAGAATAATAATGTATTGTATACATTATAACACTCAAAACATGCAAATTCATGCATCACAGATAAATGAGAGCAACACTTCTTTTGTTTGAAACCAAAATAAAATTCTATAAATACCCTATGTACTATCAACATGTCCACATCCAAAGTATCAACATTTACCTCTCCGCTAGATGCACAGTACTGGTTATCGCAGTTAGGGTTCCCGCAGCCATCCAACAGCTGATAAAAGTACCTCTCAATCAACTGTTTGGCCGCAGCTCGCTTCATAATGTCCTCCCTACAGTCAGATTGTTTGTTTTCACATATACCCGAGCTAGGTTCACTCTCGGATGGGGCTGTGTTGCTATTTGACGATGATGCTTCGTTCCCCCTGAAGGAAAAACAAGTGATATAACTTCAATGTCCCAAGTCACATGCACAACCAAAACAAAAAGCAAAATTAGCAAGTAATGCTTTAACATAACCTTGTCTAAACTGCGCATCATGCCCAATGTTTATAAATAGCAGTATACACGCGTTTACGGAAAAATATTCTACAATAAATAAACTGGTACACCAACTTCCACACGGCAGCAGAAAAATTATATATTTACCTTGAAGCTTCGTCAGTTTCGCTTTTTGAGTTCATAGAAGTTAATTCTTTCAGTTGCTAAATATCTTTTACTGGGCACACATAAATGCAATAAGATGGACTGGTACATTCGACTATTTTTGAGCTAATATTGTTTTAGGAACACAACAATAACCACACAAAAAACCCCACCAGTTTGTTCTACTCTATTCTGCGATCTGCTGTCATTCTGTCAACCATTTTGAACAATCGTGATCCGTTTCAGGTGCGCAACGAGTTTTAAAGAATTTTTGTTACATGATCACTAAACTAATTATTAAATAATTATTTTCAGTTAAAAATTCCAAATAAGTGGAAAGGAATGGTAAAAAATAATTACATAATAGTTTTACCAAAAACGCTCTAATTAAGAAAGGAACATATCAAAGTTATCTTGCGTAAAATAGAACGTTTAACAAAGTTTTTTCTTATAAAAGTTTTGCTAGACCGATTGAAGCGCTTCGTGTCGTAGTTGATTGCTAATACGTTTGTTTACAGTAAACGAAGCAACGAACAAATCACACAAAACTTATCTAATACAGATAAGGAAAATGTAAGAATGGAAAAAGGAAGAGAATTCATAATCGCTATCAGTGACATCTACAGAAAGAGTTCGTGAGCATTCCGTTTGATAGCACAGAGTTTTTAGTTTAGGGTAGCATTCCACTTGTCCAATGTTTGACAAGATTTTATTTTTATGTTGGAAAAATAACGTGCATTTCACTCACCAAATTTCTTTGATTCTATACACATTGATCAAAGATATTTAATGAGTGGTAATAAGTCTGGCCAAGATGGAAATTGGGGACACTATGGCCGAAGACGCCAGACCAAAAGAGATTAATTTTATCGTAGTGTGTTGACTGTGTTGTGTCCATTAGTTTCCTTATCTTATATGCAAATTTATTGTTTATTTAAATATACATATTTATTCAAGAGATGTTATGATCAACGAACACGTCGATTCGGGACCGATCTTCGTAAACGGAGTCTGCCTCGAAGTTGTTTCCGAGTACATATACCTGGGGCAGTTGCTCCAACTAGGTAGGAACAGCTTCAACAAGGAATTTAGGAGATGGATACAGTTGGGCTAGGCAGCGTTTGGGAACTTCGTCGAGTCTTCTAACCCGATAACACGAAGCCTAAAAATGTAATGATGACATACGGAGCCGAAACGTGGCCACTCACTGTGCGTCTTGTCCACCAATTTAAAGTCGCTCAGCGAGCTATGGAGAGAGCTATGCTCGGAGTTTCTCTTAGGGATCATATCCGGAACGAAGTTATTCGTCAAAGAACCAAGGTTACCGACATAGCTTAGCGAATTAGTAAGCTGAAATGGCAGTGGGCAGGTCACATATGCCAAAGAACCGATGGCCGCTGGTGCAGACTGGTTCTTGAGTGGAGACCGCGTGTTGGCAAACATAGTGTAGGTAGGTAGGACACCCTGTAAATAGGTGGGGCGATAACATTAGCAAGGCAGTGGGCAGGGATTGAAGGAGAAGAGCTGAAGATCGAGCTCAATGGCGTGCAATGGGATGGGAGAGCCCTATGTCTAGCAGTGGACTGATACAGGCTGATGATGATGATGATTCAAGAGATGATGACATGAACGACAAGCCAGACTGTTTTTGGATTGCTTTAAAGTACTAAAAACTTATATTCTTTTAGTAGGAGCTAAAAGCGTGAAAATATTGCCTCAAATTCATTTACATTTATTTTTTGTACTGTTGTCGAATTGTAATTATTTAGAATAAAACTTCTTTATTTTATAGATGATTAATTTGGTATGTGTGCCGGATGCAATAGATGGCGTTACTTTAGCAGTGCTGTAATTAAATACTCCGATGGATGAAGAATAACTTGATCTGTGGTCGTTCCGTCACTGTCAAACTCTACCAAACCAAAAGTCAAAACTGTCAAAAGTCGCTAATGTTGTGAAATTTGCAATTATTTCACGTTTACAAGAAATCAATACATATTTAAGTATATTACGTTAAAAAGCGATTGTATTTTGGTGTGTTGAAGATGACGGAGGTTTTGCCAGCCGAGGATGCGAGGCGGGAGCGAGTGGAATCCATTGTAAAGGGGTTTCAAGTGTATCCTTTGTAAATTATACAATTACTTTTTTAAGTCCACGTTTAATGTTTGCTTTATAGTTACAATTATATTTATCATAACAAAGTGACACGTAACTCACATGTGAGAGATGTGTTTAATACAGTTTGTGATATTAATTCCCTTTGTTATGAGAGTAACCGGTAAGAAAAAGAACATTTTCCTTAAGAAGATTTTTAACAGAAATTGGATGAATCTCCGTGATGCAGATTCAGGTACGTTAATATTTTACGGACGTGATATATCAACTTTGTACAATTAGAGTCATGATAAAAACAATATGATTATCTACAAAAAGCACACTGTGACTATGAGAGATGTGAATTTACACTATTACAAAAGGAATTATTTTATTTATATATTTATTTATAATCACCCTGTCATCTACCAATCCCAGAGAACTCAGTACACTTCCATATGGAACTGTTACATATTTAATAAATAAATAAAATAAAATAAAAATAGCCTTTATTCTTGACTTAAATTAACATTTGTTTGTGTTTGCTAATATATTTTATTTGGTCAAGCTGTCTTTGACATAGGCCTCCTCCAGGCTGCGCCACTCTTCACGGTTTTTTGAGAGTCTTCTCCAATTTTTTGGGAAGTCATCCTCCCATCTTTTATGTGGTCTACCTCTATTTCTTTTCTCATTCCGTGGGTACCACTCTGTGACTTCCCGGGTCCATTTCTCCTTTTTAGACCGCATCATATGTCCAGTCCATCTCCATTTGAGGGTACATATTTACAAGATCTAAAAAATATGAGAATTGTAAGATTTACTACAGTTAAAGGGCATCTTCACTTTAAAGTGTACCCCCTACTTTTTTTTCGTATCTCGGTGATTTTGGGTATGACTCAGAATCACAAGTACTATTGATTCAGATGAAGAAAAAAAATGTCCTTGATTTTCCATACAATTTTTCTGTGTCAGTTTTGTGACGAGCCATATAAACTGTATGAAAAAAGCGTCACAAAACTTACTTTTGTTGGTGGGACACTTTTTTTCTTCGCGGAAATGTATAGTACTCGTGATTCTGAATCAGAATACCCAAAATCACCAAGATCCAAAAAAAAAGTAGGGATACACTTTAAAGTGAAAATGCCCTAAAACTAAAATATTTTTGTGTTTTACTTAAACCCTAACATGCAAATATCAAAATTGTCTAACTAATTTATGACTTTGAGATTGACACAATAGGCTCAAACAAATGTTTGGTGAAGATCCACACTTAGGCATACAAAGGGTGAACCATTTAATATGTCAGAACCTTTTTTTATTTGAAGTCATTTTGAATAAAATATCTTTTCATCACCAGCTGCTGTATGTAGAATAGTAAAAGACGTTAGTGTGGAACCACTGGGACTACTTTTACTCATGTTAACAGCTAGAACAATTACTTTACTTGGGTTCACTTTTGTAGCGGTTGGTCCCCAAGTTTGTTTATAAAACATGACGCTCATGTGCGCGTTTTGAAGAAAACCTTCAGTCCTTTGGACCTATGCAGAAGGGTGTACTGTAATATGTACACATTTTTAGACCTTATTACGAAGGAATAGAGTCTAAAAGTGTACTTATATTAATGAACTCGACTGTAAGACACTCGGAGATAGAATAGGATGTGTCTATAGGAACTTTCTATCTCATGCCGACTTAGCGCCTCACTTTATTTAACTAAGTAGACTATATAACTCCGTACTCGAGGCGGCGCCAACATGTGACTTGTTTTCGCACACGTTAGGAAGACTAATAGCCAAGTGCAAGAAAGTGATTGAAAGTGAGATGCCTAAAAGCACCATAGAATAAGTATTTGAATTGTTACCGTATTCTAATTTAATTTAATTGTGTATTATACATAAATGTCAAACCTTATAATTTGTGCCGTGTTGGCTTTGGTTTATTTTCATCATCTGTTTCCACATTTCCAGGTAAAATATTGTGGCAGTACAACGAAGACATGTCAAACCCGGACGTGGAGCACGAGGCGCGGGTGCCCAAGCGCATCCTCAAGTGCCGCGTGGTGTCACGCGAGATGAACTTCAGCTCCATCGAGTCCATGGAGAGGTTCCGGTTAGAACAGGTCCGTTATTATTTTTTCTCAAAAATGGTCCGCAAAGTGAATGTTCCTCATTACATACTGGAAGGTAAAATGTATTGTTAAAAGTCAGATAAAAATTAGAAAAAATAATCATTGCAGGCTCGTTCCATGCACCTGAAATGTTACATATAAATTACATTAAAAGTCCTGTTTCAAACTTTAGGTCAGGTGGCCATATGAAGCCTGTCAGTTTAGTTGTAACTATGACACTCCTAACCCTAAGAATGATTCAGACACTATCAGCTTTGATTGTCATACGTCAACTGGCTGCCACCGCGGCCGCTTCAGTGTGTGGTACGCCAAGGGGCTTGCAGTGGGAGGCGCGCGTCGCTTTAAATGCCTACCGCTCGCTCGGCCCGGGGCCGGCCGTCAGTCGAGGGAGGGCCGCTCGCCGCCGCGCGAACGCGTCTATATGCACGTTACCGCTGTCGCCGCTGACTAGAACGCGACGAGCGACGAGACGATAATTTCATTTAAGCACCTGACAGCCCTAGCGCTACACGTGCCGCGTGTGAATGAATACAAGTTATAAGATAGACAGAGTAGGCATATTTTTTATGCCTAAACGCCGTTTTTGTTAGAAAGTGAAGCTTCTGTACTTGCACTATTACTTATTCTGTGGGTACGCTTAAAAAGAGATTGAGAGAGAAAGATAGAGATACTACTGTTTTCCTGGTTGTGTCCCACACTTCTATCGTTCGTCTATGCTAGTTATTAACACAAATTGACACAATATCACACCTGTGACACGCGAAGGAACGTAAGCACGGTGGGTAAGTATGTGTGCGTGCGCTGTCGGTACACGCGCCAATTGTTTGCACGGGTGCGTAGCGCGTGATCGACACCAGGCGGGTCTCTCAGGGACGAGGTAACTGACCTAGGTGCGGGGGGTTCGTGTCCGTTCTGTATGTAATACTATTATACTATTCTGTGACAATATCCTCGTTTCCAGAAAGTGCTGTTCAAGGGCCGCTGCCTGGAGGAGTGGTTCTTCGAGTTCGGCTACGTGATCCCGAACTCCACCAACACGTGGCAGTCCGTCATAGAGTCTGCGCCGGAGTCGCAGATGATGCCCGCCAACGTGTTAAAGTAAGCCCTATATCTTATATCTTTAAACGAGCAATTCTTGTATATTTATTTATTTATATATTTATTTCGGGGATCTCGGAAACGGCTCTAACGATTTTGATGAAATTTGGTATGTGGGGGTTTTCGGGGACGAGCAATCGATCTAGCTAGGTCTCATGACCGGGAAAACGCCGAGCAAGGCTCGGTCGCCCAGATATTCTTATATCTTTAAACGAGCAATTCTTGTATATTTATTTATTTATATATTTATTTCGGGGATCTCGGAAACGGCTCTAACGATTTTGATGAAATTTGGTATGTGGGGGTTTTCGGGGACGAGCAATCGATCTAGCTAGGTCTCATGACCGGGAAAACGCCGAGCAAGGCTCGGTCGCCCAGATATTCTTATATCTTTAAACGAGCAATTCTTGTATATTTATTTATTTATATATTTATTTCGGGGATCTCGGAAACGGCTCTAACGATTTTGATGAAATTTGGTATGTGGGGGTTTTCGGGGACGAGCAATCGATCTAGCTAGGTCTCATGCCCGGGAAAACGCCGAGCAAGGCTCGGTCGCCCAGATATTCTTATATCTTTAAACGAGCAATTCTTGTATATTTATTTATTTATTTATTTATATATTTATTTCGGGGATCTCGGAAACGGCTCTAACGATTTTGATGAAATTTGGTATGTGGGGGTTTTCGGGGACGAGCAATCGATCTAGCTAGGTCTCATGACCGGGAAAACGCCGAGCAAAGCTCGGCCGCCCAGATATTATCCTCTTATACACGATGATTTTTAATCGGTGATCACGATCAGGAACAAATAATATCTAATTCAGTAATAAATGGCAATCACTGTAGAGCAGGCTCCAAGGGTTTTTTTTTTTATACTACGACGGTGGCAAACAAGCATACGGTCCACCTGATGGTAAGCGGACACCGCAGCCTATAGACGCTCGCAACTCCAAAGGAGTCACGTGCGCGTTGCCGACACTTTATAAAATTTGAGGATGCACTGTGTTGACAGCAGAACGGACCAATTTAGCTCGCTCACTCTCAACACAGTGCATCCTCGGGAGCTCTGGCAACCTTGCTCACCTCCAGGAACACAACACTACATACCTGAGTATATAATGTTATTATGGCTGTGGCCTGTGGTCTTCTGCAAGGCGGAGGTACTTCCCCAGTTGGGCTGCTCTAAATTCGAGCAAGAGATTACATTATGCTGTGCCCTACCTCTCCTAAATTATTCGTTTGTAAAAATTGCGGACCGCGAAATGTGTTGTGATTTGTCTGCCCAAGACCTTTGACTTTATAAAAAGCCATGTTGCCATGCGCGCGCATGGTTCCTTGTTACGCTATGATGTCATCAATTTTTTGTAAGAAAATAAAAATAAAATTCTTCAGAACCCATCGAGCGGGGTATCAAGAGCTCCATTCTATAGATCTCATTGTCACTATGGTACGAAGTGGCTGTACAGTCAAAGGCATAAATATGTATACATTTTTGGACCTCATTTCAATGGAGTAAGGTGGAAAAAGTGTATACATATTGGTGCCCTTGACTGTACATAAATTTGAAATACTTTTTGTTGGCCTAATTTCTATAAAAAAAATTATACGATTTTGGACTTTATTGCTTAAAGGGTACAGCTTTTTATCTTTCTAGTGGCAACGTGGTGATCGAAACGAAGTTCTTCGATGGAGACCTGCTGCTGACCACGTCCAGGGTCCGGCTCTTCTACGTGTAGCCATTTATGAGCTCAGCTGTATATTTCGGACACAACTCTAATGCTAAATTCTGTCAAACGAACGCAAGCAAAACTGGACTTAGAGCTTTGACTGTAAGGTAGATTTTTGCTTGCGTTAATTTGACAGCTCTTGGCTTACAGTTTTGTACGAAAACCTCTAGTATAAGTTTTTTCGAAACAAAACACAACCGAACACGTTTGCATCATCATCATCCTACTAACTAATTACACCCTGAAGGATGCCTGGAGTCCGCTGCCTTAAGATTTGGCGTAGGCACTAGTTTTTACAGAAGCGAATGCCATCTGACCTTCCAACCCGAGGGGAAACTAGACCTTATTGGGATTAGGCTTGTCAAGTGAGTGGGCAACTTTTATGTTAGAAGTTCTCAAGCCGCCCGAAGGCCTCCAACTTGCAAGGCAATCGCACCTATAGCTCAGTTGGCTAGAGCGACTGGCCGCGACTGCCGGGAGGTCGCAGGTTCGTATCCTGCTCGGTGCTTAAGTTTATAAATTTTTCCCTATATTTCTAAATTTGCGTTCGTTTGTTTTGTTTCGAAAAAATATACTAGAGGTACTGGACGGAGGGTAGCGAAACCAACACAAAGAAAAATAATGTATGTGAATTAAAAAATCAACTGATTTATCAACAATGTACAATATAATAAGGGGCCATCCATAAATTACGTCACACGAATTTCATGAATTTTTGCCCCTCCCCCGTTCTTGTCACATCTGGTCACATTTGTGAGACTCCCCCCTCCGTAGTGTGACATCACATATTTTGCAAATTTACATTTAGAAATACTTCGGTAAATATTCAATTTTACTGACACAAATTTCATGTGAAAAATTTTGAGATGTAAACTTCATTTTGGCGCGAAACCGTGTTTCTGTGTTTTATGGTAACACTAGTAGAGCGAGTGGTCGACAAAACAATTGGTATCTTATATTTACACAGATATAGTTGTATATGCTGCGCACACTCAATCGAGTAGCGGTCAAATTGGATCTGTTTTCTTGTTCGTTGAACGAATTCACAAAGGTTACGCTTGGCATTTTATGCTATAGTACATAATGTTCAGTTGTATGGATATGTGTTTAACTATAATTACTGCTGCTAGATATAAGTATATAACTATTGTATGTTTGAAAAGATCCACACTGTCGAATTAGGATAGCCTGTAATGACTGTTGTGTGTATGAAAGTAAAAAAACGGGTTGCACTCCGGGAGTGCAGGCAGAAGTGAAAACTCAATAAAGAAAGTAAATAACAAAGATATTCATATCCGTCTCCGTATCGGTATCGGTATCCGTAAATCCGTATCCGTATTTATATTCATACTCATGTTCATATTCATATTCGCATAATCCATTCACATATATACATAATATGTCCCCGAGTATCATTGTGTCTTACGCATCGTAAATCGTAAGACTAGCTGAGTTTACCCCTCCTAACATCGCAATCATGATACTAGGAGGGGTCAACTAGCTGGTCTTACGAATCGTCGCGAGTTTAACAATTTTCCCCCATCACAAAAAGTGCCCAGCGCCTTAGATTAGGTGTAAGTTTAGTATTTTTGGTGGTATGTATACAATGACAATTTTTTGATGCGATTATAAAATTTCTGGGAACACAATAAGTAAATAAAATAGCTTTAACTGCTGGAATAATAGGTATGACTGTTTAGGTGACCCGAGATTGATGATCGATACATTTTTTTGAGTGTTGAGCCTTATTTTAGGTTTCGAAAATTTGGTGATATCAAAAGTTATTTAGGTGATCATTTTATTTGTTCCCGTTATATAAAACCATTAAATATGTAATCAGTTCCTAACAGCTGCAAAATATGTAGGTATACAACATGTAAATCTCCAATAAGCTACTTTATGTTCTTGCTATGAAACAAACTTGAATAAAATGAACTGACAATTCACGAAAACAGTGCAGACTTGTCAGTGCATATGTTTCTCTCACATTTTGCGATCTACACGTCATAATTGAAAGAAGAACGGTGGTTTGTGTCAAACTGTAAAGATATTTACGTAACAAGAGTTGCAAGCAAAACAATGTACGCTTGAACGTAAAGTTCCAAGTGCCATACTGAAAGTAAACCTATTTATGGCACATTGACAGTAAATCTTATTCTGTAACATGCAATGTAAACCTATTATATCACAATGTGTGTAAATGATTTTATGGAAGACAAATTGTAAACAGAACTTTGGTGCATTAAGTGAAAAGATGAAACTGTCATATACGTTGTAAGCATGTTTTTCGTCATGTAGTGTGTAAACTTATTTAAATGTAAAGATATTTTATCACACTCAATTGTAAAGATATTTTTGACCTCGACTGTACCATCTACCTACTGTGACATCTTAAACTTCCCGTGGCAATTTCCCACATTTTAAATTGAATAATGGTAATAAAGTTATTCTTTTCAGAAGTCATAATTTACTATATTTTTTTAGTATGACAATGGGGAAGTTTATACGGGAAGGTTAAGATGCCACAGTAGGTAGATAGTACATGAACAGTATTTTATTGTTTACTTTTATCTATAAAAAATCTTTCTCGGATTGGCGTGTTAACTCGTCAAATTTGAGTACAAATTATAATCACGCCGTACTGAAAGGGTTAAGTGATTTGTACACAAATAATTATTCCAGTCAGGAGACCAATAAAATTAAGTTGTATATATAATATCATTTATTTATTTTTGACTAACTTATTTATGAGTAGTATATTAAAAGAAGGATTAAATACGATTACCTATAACTTGATAGCGATTTGTTTAACTTCTTCAATCACTAACTGGTAAACGAATTAGTGAAGTACAATCGTCTACAAAAAGATGTATCCATTTTTTTCACCTTGAAATGGATGCACGTTGTAGATATCTTCCTGATTTCATGTATTGGCCCAGGCTAAGTGTTGTTTTCTCCAACAATTGACATCCATGTTGAAAATACCTCTGTCCTGACTTTTTCTCAGCATGAGGACGTGGCACGATTGTATGCACTATGTACCTGCAAAACATAACATTAAATAATGAGATGAGAGCGTAGGAGGTATGTGTGTATTTTTGAAATTATGTCCCTAATTATCTACTATACCTACTTCAAAGACAACACGAAGAAGAAAGTGGGCTTCATATTCGTTTATCGTATAGCTCACGTAGTTCAATACTCAAACGTTTATATTGCTAAGTAATCAACTGTTTTCGTTGATATTCATTTATGTATGAGCTGCATAACCACCCGGCAAAACAGACTACCTACCTAAATAAATCAATTGATTGGAATATAAATATAACATCGCATCGGTGTAAACAGGGATAGTAAATAATGAATTAAAAAATACTTACTTTACTCGGCGGCGTATCTGATAACTGCTTTTCACAAGAATAATGCAGAAAATCTTATAATTACGATTGTTTTATTTTCAATATGTTGACACGTTATTGACACACGTGTTATTTCAATATTTAAAAATAACCATGGCAACCATACGACCATAGAGTATTATAAAATCTGTGACCATAGAGTTGAAAATTAAATTTTTACGATAAATTGTAACGTTCCTTTTCACGTTCAGCTTTGATTAATTGTATTGGGAAAGATGAAATAAAAACGAAACCTGCTTGAGACGGATTACACAAAATATGTCGACACCAAATATAATAGGAGGCAGCACTTTCTACGCCAAATTCACGCGAAACGGGTCTTTTCTTTAAGTTTCCTCCCCCTGTCCATCACTCTTGTCCATGAGGTATTTTGAAGTAAACTGTCACCGTATTTAGGGACAATAAGAACTACTTTTCATGAGAATTTATTTGAAATATGATCTTTACGGAAATCGGTCAGTCTGGCTATCCGATATTGGACTTTGGAAACGCTTTTTTAGGGACAATAAGAGCTACTTTCCATGAGAATTTATTTGAAATATGATCTTTATGGAAAATCTTAGGATTGTCTTAAAACAGTTAGAACCTTGGCTTTCTAAGAAGACCAGCTGGGGACCCCTCGTAACATAGCAATCACGATACTAGGAGGGGTCAACTAACCTGGTCATAGAATTTATCGCGAGTTTATACATTTTTCCCCAGTACAAAAGTGCTCAGCGCCGCTAAAGAAGTTTTCACTTCAAAAAAAAAATGTTTGTGAGGTTTTCGTAAAGTATTAGTTTAAACTTCGTGTTTTAATCTAAGTGTTATAATAGATTTTGAAATGTGACGTCACGAAATTTAGGACCACTCCCACCCCCTTGTCACACAATGTCACACTTCGTCGACCCCCTCCCTCCCCCTTAATGTGTGACGTAATTTATGGATGGCCCCTAAACATTATCACCAAACAAGTTCGTGCGAAGTTGAAAACTTCTTGTTGTAACTTACTCTCCGATTTTAGGCATTTATTTATAAACTATCTTTGTTAATAAATTGTATTTTTAATTGTATTTTCATGTGTTTATTCTTATCTGTTCATGAGCGAAGAAAATCTTAATTTTTCTGACAGACTCAAGTTTATGCCATTTACAATGGTGTTGACTAAAAAGTAAATAATCAGTAGTGACATGACTAGACACTAGTTAGTGTCAATTCAAAATAAACTGCCAATGATATTGTAATGGAGTGGATTGAGTATCTTAAAGCCCGACCAAGAAAATATGGCTATGCGCCATGTGGCGGAATTTCGTAATTAATTCGCCTAATTTTTACCACTGGCAATAATTTTAATAACAAAATGTCAGCACGTCAATGTCACTTTTGCGGTTTATTTGAATATTGATAATGTGTTCAATATTAAATGATAAATGAGAAAAAAATACCAAAACGATTCATAGTCAAGAGCGGAACAATGTTAATATTCTTTTCTTAATTATTCATTTGTATTTAATTTTGATTTTTATTATTGCTTATTATTTATATACACTCTTGACGATCTTTTTGTGAATTCATGGTATTTTAATTTTGTAAAATGACATGTTGATTTTCAATAAGAAATAAGTAAATCTAATCTAATCTAATATTGTTAAATAAACTGCTGAGAATTACGATCGAGAAATGAAACATTACAGCTGACAGATAAACATGTCAAAATGTCATTATAGTCTGTTATTGCCATATATAAAACAGAATAATAGCGTCCTCTTGACAACGGTCATATATATCTGGTTTATTTTTATATCATTTTACATTTTGAAAAGTATTTTATGTCACACCTGGCCATAAAGCGGCAATTACCGCACGCTCCGCGCGCGGGAAATCCCACTTCCTGGCCAGGGGGTGACATAAAATTTTGTACTTAACACGGGCGGTAATAAAGAAAGCCTCAGATCGCATATTTATCGCCCTTGCCTTCGGCTCGGGTGTCAAATACCTGCGATCTGAGACATTCTTTGTTTCACCGCCCTTGTTAAGTAATGTACTATTTTGTTGTTATTAATATTTTTGCGACACCATATTACTGTTACTATGGCGGTTATCGATGCGGTTCCCACACGGCTCCCGCTGTGTGAGCGGGATATTGATATAAACATGCGTAATTGCGTAGCGTTGTGTCGCTCGCATACCGCATCTGTGTGATAATGTTAGAATATTCCATACCTTTTTATTTCACACGGAAAAAAGGGTAAAATTAAATTAAACTAAAGGTAAAATTAAGTTTTTATTAGAAACATAGTTACTAGTTAGTAAATCTTTGCGTTGAGCAACTAATTATTTCATGTATTATAGTAATATAGGTAATTAAAGTACACACACACACATAAAATTGCAATTTAATTAAATTGGGACCGATTTATCAATTCATAAAATTGAGCTTCGTAACCTTATTCTACTTTTATTTTTAGATACATTTTTAATCACTTTTTTAAATCCCATTAAAGATTATTTGTGTGTTTCATAAATATTTGTTTCTGTTCTATTAATGATTAATAAAATCAAAAATAGATTCATCTGATTCGGTCTGACGTGAACGCTCATACTGTCAGGCATCAGAGCAGATCAGAGAGTATTACGTCAGAATCGTCAGATAAGTATCAATGCGGTATAATAAGCACGTAAATGTTAGGGCACTGCACACTAGACATAAGTATAATATATTTTATGTCACACCTGGCCATAAAGCGGCAATTACCGCACGCTCCGCGCGCGGGAAATCCCACTTCCTGGCCAGGGGGTGACATAAAACTTTGTATTTAACACGGGCGGTAATAAAGAAAGCCTCAGATCGCATATTTATCGCCCTTGCCTTCGGCTCGGGCGTCAGATACCTGCGATCTGAGACATTCTTTATTTTACCGCCCTTGTTAAGTAATGTACTATTAAACCTATTTGAATCGTTCAAAGTGTTGCATTTAAAATACCTATGTTCCTGGCATTAACAGTTTAATAAAACAACTAGCTTTTGCCAGCGACTTTTTCCGCGTCGAAGTCGTTCATCGCATTAGAATTAATTGCTATTTTTTTTCGGGCGCTTACCTATATTTATCATTTTTCCATACAAACTTCCACCCTCTTAAGGAACGATTTCCGGAATAAAAACTTATCGTATGTCCTACCCCGCGACTTTATTTACAAACTGTCTCCATACCAAATTTCATCTAAATCGATTCAGCGGTTGAAGCTTGAAGATGTAACAGACAGACACACTTTCGCATTTATACTATTTAGTATGGATTTTGAGACTAGAGTCCTTTAACCCTTTAACCGCCATCGTCTGATATATCAGACAAAGTGAAGTGACAATGTAAGTCGTGAACCGTTTCGTGGTGACACAACTTTTTAGCTTTTTTGAATTATTTTTATTTTGCTGTGTTAATTGTTAGTTGTTTTTGTCTCGAATAAATATTTCTTATTCTTTAATGACACGTTCTTGTTTTATGACAAGAGTTGAAAAATGTGACTAACTTTTATGACGGTCGGCGTGTAAAGGGTTAAAGTGTAATTACCTATACTATTATATAAATATTTATGGCGAGTTACTGTATTTTACTGGTAGATCAGCAACAGTTTATGAAACGTTCAAACGCTCGGTGAGTATAAAGTTTGTATGGAATTATGATTAATGGCTTAATGACGTCACAATTTTCTATGAAGACTTTTCTTTGTAGAACTGCATCCTTTTTTCATCTTTTTTATTTAAAGATCTTTAAAATAGCGTTGAATTGGTTGTATCTTATGTGTTCCAAGAATTATCATAAGTTTTGTTTATTGGTACAGTCAATAATATTGGGTACAGTCAGCATGAAAAGTAGCTTGACATATGAAGATGTTAAAACTTCTTATTCCTTGGTAATAACGACTTTTGACACCTTCATGTGTCGCTACTTTTGATGCTGAACGTACATACAACGCTCAAAAATATGTCCCATACAATATGTACATATTTATAAGAGGATTCATTCCATACATATTTTTGTACTTGACTGTACCTATCTAATTTTATGTCACACCTGGCCATAAAGTGGCCATTATCGCACGCTCCGCGCGCGAAAAAACCCACTTCCTGGCCAGGGGGTGACATAAAATTTCCCGCGCGCGGAGCGTGCGGTAATTGCCGCTTTATGGCCAGGTGTGACATAAAAATATTTTGTTTTTACTGTTACTTATTTAATAATGTATTCGTCTACTTTTTCTGCAAGAGTGAATTAGTATTAATAATTGGTTAGTCTGCTTTGAATCAAAGTCAAAATTATTTTCGAGATTATGACACCTCCGAATGTTTCGATAGTGGTGAAATAGGTAAATAAATGTCACAGAGTATTAATCTGTTTTTTTTCTTTCAAAGTTATCACGTTAGATTACCTCCTTCCTGCAGGGGTCGGCAAACTTTTTAACCAAAGAGCCGAGCCGAATCCAATAAAAATATCAATTTTCGGGAACCGAAAATAGCTGTTTCAAGTTTTGCACTATAATTTTAACGAACGTTCGTTTGAACTTTTAACCATCAGCACCCGTAGCACATGTTGCGCTCGAGAGTATCTCGCGCTACGCGTCTTTTTCTGATTGGCTCTGTTAGAAAGTGACGGATAGCTTGAGATACGCCGACATACTCTCGAGGGCAACAGGTGCGAGCATGACAGAGCAGCGCCCACATAAATAAATACCTACATAAGTTAAGTAGGGACAGTACTATCTCACGAGCGCAGGTGAGCCATGGTTGTGTATATAATGTGTATACATGCACACTGTCTATGTGTGCGTCAGCGTAGGAGCTGTGAGTTCACATTGCCCATGTGTTCGTACGTATGTGTCAAAATAAGGCGATATAATATCGATTGAAAGAGACACCCTTTGTTTTTCGCTCACGACAAAACGAGATGCAACCCTCTCCGAGAATGGCTTTTTAGACAAATCTCGTTAAATATCTGACTGTGTGCAGGTTTATTAAATTTCCTCTTGTCAGTGCCTAAATATATCTAATCCTATCTTTTAATAATGTGTTGTTTTAGTAGGCTGAGGAAAAAAGGAAAATATAGACTCGACTTTGGATTTATTTTCTATCAAGAAAATTTTAAGCAATCATGTTTCGCTATTGTCAGTACCACAATCATATAGTCAAGAATCATATATCTGAAAATCAGCCCCTACTGTTTGCTAGTCTGGGCAGGACAGCGTTTAAAAATATCCAAATTTCTCAGGTAACTATTATTTTTTCTGTGCCTATTATTTTGATAATGCTTCGACAAATGTATCTATAATCTCAATCGTGACTCCGTATATGATTAATACGCTGACACGTTTACCGTTAATTACCATAAAGGTAATGAAAAGCGTTACGCAGCCAGGAAAAGCGACGGGGCTCTTGTAAATAAAATCAACCGACATCCTGTTTCACGAGAACCCGGCGAAGGAACTAGAGTTGGGCGCGAACGAACGATCGGTCAAAGGAACTACCTCAGGTAGGTACCTAGTTCAGTTTTAAGATGGAGAAAATTAAGGGCTCAACGGCCAAACTCGGTAGTATACTTGTTTTTTGAAATATGAACTCAAAATCCGTTGCACATTGCGCATAGTTCTATTTTCAAAATAATGTCTTTCGCGTCTATGTCTATTACTTAGATAAGTAGATAAAAAATTTATTTTCAGGCAACAAAGGCCCATAGATAACTTAGGTAAACAATAGTACATTACTTACCAAGGGCGATAAAACAAAGAATGTCTCAGATCGCAGGTATTTTACGCCCGAGCCGAAGGCAAGGGCGATAAATATGCGATCTGAGGCTTTCTTTATTATCGCCCGTGGTAAGTACAAAATTTTATGTCACCCCCTGGCCAGGAAGTGGATTTTTTCGCGCGCGGAGCGTGTGATAATGGCCACTTTATGGCCAGGTGTGACATAAAAAATATTGCGCTATTGCAGTGATGGGTGACGCTAGGCCATAGCCCACAGCACACTTCACTCCGGTTCCCATAGTCGACTCATACTTCAATGGGATGAAAGAGGGTAGTGCTATTCTTAAGCCGCTATAGAAAATAATAGTTCCTTATATAATTTTGGTCTCCGACGGGAATTTATTCCGGATAGTTCATAGTTCCCAAGCCTAGAAGGAAGCGGCCTGATCGGAATTCAAATCACAGACACCAACGCATATAAATAATAGAAATTATCTAATTATGTTGCCAATGCTATGAATCGTAACATCATCATGGAGTAAATAAATCAAGAGGACCGTCAATATACAATGGCGCGTTACCTAGAAATAACAGTCACGGTGAATCCTCAAATTTTGTAAATGGTCGGCAACGCGCACGTGACTCTTTTGGAGTCGCGAGCGTCTATAGGCTGCGGTGTCCGGATACCATCAGGCGGACGGTACGCTTGTTTGCCACCGTTGTTGTATAAAAAATAATATACCTACGCCGATGTGTAGCATGGTCGCGTTTAATAGCGGACGTAAAGCATTCGTCCCATTCGCACTTACCATCTGCGCATTTGCCAGTAAGGGACAAATGCTTTATGTCCGACGTGCGACCATGTTAGCTAGGCTGAAGCTAGCTTCACTAAAAAGAGGTCTCGTTCGGTACCATTTTTGTGCCAAAAGGCGGCTTCAAATTTTTATATTTTCCTCAATCTTTTTCTCATTCATTTTGACGACTAGCAGCCTTATTTATAAAAAGTTAGAGGTTCCTTGAAGGCTCCTTCAAGGCCCGATGACAAGGGGCTTGCAGTGGGCGGCGCGCGTCGCTTTAAATGCCTACCGCCCGCTCGGCCCGGGGCCGGCCGTCAGTCGAGGGCCGCCCGCCGCCGCGCGAACGCGTCTATATGCACGTTACCTTACCACTGCCGCCGCAGACTAGAACGCGACGAGCGACGAGTCGATAGCCCTAGCGCTACACGTGCCGCGTGTGAATGAATACAAGTTATACGATAGACAGAGATGCACAGAGTAGGCATGTTTTTTATGCCTAAACGCCGTTTTTGTTAGAAAGTGAAGCTTCTGTACTTGTACTATTACTTATTCTGTGCCGACGACAAAAAAAACAATGATTCATAAACGTCTGCTAGCGCTAATCAAAGGCGCTAATCACTAATCAGTCCATCAAGGCTCTGTAGGATTTTTTATGAATAAGGCTGTAGGTCGACAGCTCCAGCTCAGATTCTAGTACCTACCTACACACAATTGAGCTTACGAGTTCGATTTGTGCAAGATTACCCCTAATGGATTTATTGACCGAGTGAAACGAAGGTCTCAGTTTCAGCTTCGACAAAAATGATTTCGTATGTCCGGCGGATTTCCGGTTGTTCTTCTCACCTTCTCAGGTCGCATTTTTAACCGATTTTCGTGGAATTTTGTGAGCGGGTTCGAAAATTATAAGAGACTTTCTTGTAGAGTTAGTTTTTGTACATTTAGGTACAAAACATTTTTTATGTCACACCTGGCCATAAAGCGGCAATTACTGCACGCTCCGCGCGCGGGAAATCCCACTTCCTGGCCAGGGGATGACATAAAATTTTGTACTTAACACGGGCGGTAATAAAGAAAGCCTCAGATCGCATATTTATCGCCCTTGCCTTCGGCTCGGGCGTCAAATACCTGCGATCTGAGACATTCTTTGTTTTACCGCCCTTGTTAAGTAATGTACTATTTTTCAATCGTTTTTTCTCCTTTACGTAATCACGTAACGGTTTCGAACGGTAAGTAGTACGTACGATCTAGATGTCAAATCCCATACTAAAAATTACATTAAAATATGCCTACCGTATTACGTTCGAAAAGTTACGTGATTACTGCGCAGGTTCGATAATTTATTAAAAAAAAAACCGGCCAAGTGCGTGTCGGGCCACGCGCAAGGTAGGGTTCCGTAGTCGTCTACCCTTTACATTATGTGGACTAAAAAGTTCGAAAACTTATATTTACTATGTTTTTGAAAGAATTAACAACATTATCTAAGGTATCAATGGAAATTGTACGAACGTTTGCTTTTGCAAAGTACATTTCTGAAGTTCGACTATTACTCGTTAACTAGTAATGTCTACTTAGCTGTGATAGTTTTCCTTTTAAATTCATCGTATATACTACTACCATGATTTTTTTCACATGCCTAGTAGCCACCGTTTAGCTGGCAGGGGGGGGGACACTTGACCATAGCAAAAATTATCACTTCAAAGCTTAATATCACGCTAACCAATTCTTTAATCAAAAAATGCTTTTAGAAACCTTATAATATTTTTAAAAGAGCTATCCAACGATACCCCACACGATGGGGTTTGGCAGAAAAAAAAATTGCACCACCACTTTACATGTAGGGGAGGTACCCTAAAAAAAATTTTTTTTAAAGATTTTATTCTACCGTTTTGTCGGCGTCATTGATATGTATACTCATGCCAAATTACAGCTTTCTAGTACTAACGGTTACTGAGAAAAACGGGGGTCGGACGGACGGACGGACGGACATGGCGAAACTATAAGGGTTCCTTGTTTACTACGGAACCCTAAAAACACCCACGAGTTCTACTGCAGCTCACAGAGCCACTACTAGTTATTTTAATTTATATTTGACAATCTAAGTAGATTTATTTCGTCCATGTTAATATGGACGGCGTTGACAATAAACGATACGAGTTTGATAAGTGCCTTTTTCGAGGGTCCGTGTTATCGGTTAGACTCCAATTACATATTGTAATAGACGATAAGCCACCTAATTGTATGTAAATATGATAGTTACACGATACTTAGATTATTTTTATGTTGACGTCAACTTGGTGTATGTCTTCGAATTAGGCTGGGTTGCACCAAACCGTCTGTAATCGTAAGCGGTGTTCGTCAAATCTGGTTGTATGGAAAGTTTGACAAGTTTCTACGGGATGACAGCTGCCGGCGCCATATTTGACGATGACCGGCCTGTGTTCGTACGTTGGTGCAACTGGCACTTAGAGTACATAATAAACTCAAGCCTGCATGGGCAAAATGGCACATGCATCAGGTGAATGGTTTTTTGAGCCTGACTGTAGCTTTAAAGGCCTGGCCCAATAAAGCGATGGTTGAACTGAACTGAATGGAACTGGTGTCAGTGGAATCGAGCTAGTGGGAGTTTTGTCGCTCGTTCACTAAACCGAGCCTAGCTAAGAAAAGTCCAGCAAGAAACTCGGCTAGGCCCGACCTGGGTCGTAGGCGTAGGTGGACCGTTCTATAGAACGCCAAGTTACGAAATTGAATCTCGTGTAAAACCACAGAATAAGTAATAGTACTACGTACACTGTACAGAGGCCTCACTGTTAACAAATCCGCGCGAGGCGAGCCAAACGTGCCTACGCGTGGCCATCTCCTTCTGTCGCACGCGCATCACTCGCTACACACTTTCTATCGCATTGAGAGTCCCCCTAAGAGGGAACCTTGAGCGGCGCGATGACGTCACGCGAGTGAGTCGCCCCTGGTAAAACTTACTTTTCCGGTCTAATTTTTCTAACTATCTATCTCATTGTAAGCCCCCTAAGGGGGAACTTTGAGCGGCGCGATGACGTCACGCGACGAGTGAGTCGCCCCTGGTAAAACTTACTTTTCCGGTCTAACTTTTCTAACTCTCTCTCATTGAAAGCCCCCTAAGGGGGAACTTTGAGCGGCGCGATGACGTCACGCGACGAGTGAGTCGCCCCTGGTAAAACTTACTTTTCCGGTCTAATTTTTCTAACTATCTATCTCATTGTAAGCCCCCTAAGGGGGAACTTTGAGCGGCGCGATGACGTCACGCGACGAGTGAGTCGCCCCTGGTAAAACTTACTTTTCCGGTCTAATTTTTCTAACTATCTATCTCATTGTAAGCCCCCTAAGGGGGAACTTTGAGCGGCGCGATGACGTCACGCGACGAGTGAGTCGCCCCTGGTAAAACTTACTTTTCCGGTCTAATTTTTCTAACTTTCGGTGGTGTCGTCACAGATGTGTAGGTGTGTGGTGTGTAGGTGTGGTGTGATCAGATGATCTATTGATGAAGTGCAAGCGCATAAATTAGTTGCTAATTAGTCGTGTATGGGCGGCGGATCAAGAAACAGGATACAGGAAGGGCGCAATCAACATTCCTAAAAATATCTCACATTTGGTGCGTCCGGCGACGCGGTTACGGCTTCCTGGCTTTCGGGGCAGAAGCGGAATGTGTTCCTTTTTAGGGTTCCGTAGTAAACAAGGAACCCTTTATAGTTTCGCCATGTCCGTCCGTCCGTCCGTCCGTCTGTCCCCCGCTTTTCTCAGTAACCGTTAATACTAGAAAGCTGAAATTTGGCATGAGTATACATATCAATGACGCGGAAAAACGGTAGAATAAAATAAAATATTTTTTTTTTTTTTAGGGTACCTCCCCTACATATAAACTTGTGGTGCAATTTTTTTTTCTTCCCGATCGTGTGGAGTGTCGTTGGATAGCTCTTTCAAAAATATTATAAGGTTTCTAAAAGCATTTTTTGATTCAAGAATTGGTTGGCGTGATATTAAGCTTTGAAGTGATAATTTTTGTTATGGTCAGTGTCCCGTCCCCCACCTCTGCCATGTGAAAAAAATCATGGTAGTAGTATATACGATAAATTTAAAAGGAAAACTATCACAGCTAAGTAGACATTACTAATTTACTAGTTAACGAGTATAGTCGTAGTAATAGTCAAAAACATAGTAAATATAAGTTCGCAAACTTTTTCGTGTATTGTACAGTCAGCCCATGAAAATGTTGAGCATACTTAGAACCTTTTGTCACATCGAAATCTAAGAAATATTTAGTCTGAAACGTCATAAAATTTGAAACCTCTTTAATTTGACAAAGCACTAAAGTGCTTAACATTTTCGTTGGCCCACTGTACATAAATGTAACGGGTGGACAACTACGGAACCCTACATTGTGCGTGGTCCGACACGCACTTGGCCAGTTTTTTTAACAACGATGGTGGCAAACAAGCGTGCGGTCCATCTAATAGTACCTAAGTGTACACCGCAGCCTATAGACGCCCGCAACTCCAAAGCAGTCGCGTGCGCGTTGCCTACCCTTTATAATTCACACATACATTGGGCCATCATAGGCCATTCTCTGGATCCGGCATCAAATAGTTCCGTCCGGGACCTAGCGCTGCAGTGAAAGCCGCGCGGACGCAGGGTCAGCGTCCTCTGACGTCACGAGACGTCACGCGCGGGGAAAAAATAGGATACCGAGTCCGGTATCGTATCGGCTATCCTGTGGTTACCACGCCCAGAGGCTCACGGGGAGCCTATAATACGGTTTCATTTGCAGCATTAGCTCTTTCTAATTTCTAGTTTAGAGGGCGTAGATGCCGTAGATGGCATTGCAAAAGTCCCGCACTAACACGCGTGAGTTTTCAATTAACCATCCCGCTCTCTACGGAAGCTCAGCGCGTGTTTTTCGTAAATATTGATGTTTATTCTAAACCTGTACATTTATAAGGATAATCTTTCTTATCAGGTTTGAGAACTTATCATTTTGGAACTATTAAACCAAAAATCATTGTTAAAGATGGGAGGGTTTTAAAGATCCAACCAAAACATCGAAAAAAAAGGGTTATCTTTGAAAAATAAAAGAATCGAGAAAATTTTTGCTAATTGTGTTTTCACTGTTAACAGACTGGAGGAAAATAGTTCAAGAATAATATACTGAAAGGACAGATATTTAATCACTAGATATAGATTTTGAGATCTAGGTCGATAAACATTGGCAAAAGTGCATATGTGGGCTCTTAAATTCATAATCATTACGGATAAGGCCTGAACAACATATTTGCACTTGTTTAAATCCTTAATTCGCTCACAACTTTACTAGAACAGAACATTCAATTTCAATTTGGAATCATTATTACAATAAATACTCAGACACCATGGAGTCTGTCCAAAAGAAGTTTCTAAACACTATGCACTATCGATGTTATCGCGAGAGATTACTTATCGTCAGTCAGCTAGCGAGCTAGCAACCGGTCGAAGATCCAGGGGCAGACCCAAACCAAGGTGGAAAGATGTAGTGCTAAAAGACATGATAGAGTGTCAGGCATCCGAAGACGATGTCGAGGATAGAGCGAAGTGGCGAGGATCAGTACAGAAAGCTGACCCCACCTTGTGGGATTAACAGCTAGGAAGAAAAAGAGAGAGAGAGAGAGTCAGCTCGCAACCACGAATGTTGCGATACATTCGAAACGTCGGGTAAACCTTACAAAAGGCAAAAAGGTAAAAAAAAAATATGTGTACGCGATTAAGTCCCGTTTTCCAATAATAATGAAATAAATTATTATGCTATCCAACTCGAAGCATAAGGCACGCCTGATGATAAGCGAGACCACTGAAAATATCGCGAGGAAAACAGATTCCCAAACTGATGACCGAGCCTCAACTTGGGATCATCGAACCATGGACAATGATCCTCGAAATCTCACCCGGGAGTTGTGGTCGTTGTGACAAGTGCACTGGCGTATAACCGAGGGTTGTTTAAGTTAAGGCGCTACAACGAGAAATAACGTGTTCTTCGAAACGCTGTTCTGTCCAGACGAGGAAACAATAGGGGTTGATTTTCATATAGGTATATGATTCTTGACTATAGTTATGATTGTTTTTGACAATAGCCGAAACATGATTGCTTAAAATTTTCTCGATAGAAAAAAACAGAGTTGAGTCTTTATTTTCTTTTTTTTACTCCGCCTACTAAAACAACGCATTATTATACGACACAAATAAGTTAATATGATGGCATTTTACCACATATATAAACTCAAGATGAAATTTCATAAAACTGCACACAGTCAGACATTTATCGCGATTTGTCTAAAAAAGTAATTCCCGAAGAGTTTTGTATACCGTTTTGCCGTGAGCAAAAGACATAAGCGTGTCTCTTTCACGGGGGGCGCGGTTGAGCGAATCGATATATCCCCTTAAGGCTAGGTATTACTGCGAGAGTAGGTATTTATCGCTCCCCGCTCCCCGCGCGAAACACTCCCGCAAACAAGCAGCCGGCGTGAACTCGCATGACCGCGCCAGCGTCACAGACGTCACAGTATAGAGATAGAGATCAAACCACGGATATGTAATGAAAATCGCATGCAAGTTCTTGCACCGTGTGAATGGGCCTTTACTCATTCGTCGTACTCCCGCGCATCCGTCATAAACTTACTTATTCCGATCGTCTAATTATTACCGGCACCATACCGAGAAGTGAACAATCAAACAATAAAAACAGCGAGGTACAGTCAGCAGCGGTACAGTTACCAAAATAACACACTCGTAATGATCTACACAGAGCCTTATTGTATTGAAATTAGAGCCAGTGTGTGATCGTTTTAAGCACTAGCCACATAGCTACTTAAATTCTGATGGCTAAAGCCTTACAAATTTTAAAATATTTTGATTTCAAATTATGACAAAAGTATTGATAATACCAATAAAGTGATTACAGCACACGATTAACTTATTAAAGTTTTAGATAAGTAACACAGGCATTTTTTGATTTTATTGTGTTTAGTAGAATTTGTGCGGGAAAAAATCAGTTATTGGCTTGAAAATTGTCATTTTAGACTGATGTTTGAAACGATATTTCTTAATAGAAAATCCTAACGATATTTCTTAACGAATAAGTAGTAATCTACATGTATAGGTACCTACCTCTGACTGTACTCATGACCTCCAATGAACAAAGAGATACCTCTATCACAACCATGGTGGGACGTAGGACGAGGCTGTTTTGGGTTGACCAAGGCCCTTCGCACGCGGCATTTTGATAGAGAATTATCCTGCTAAGGCCCAGGTTACATCATGAAAATATGAAATTGGTTATCGTCATTAATTATCGATTCATCGTAAGTGCACGGCCATCTTCGTCGGTCATGTGCTTCCGGCGGGCGCGTGCTCGCGCATTCTAATTCGCGTTACGTCTGTGTCGTTAATATGTATACACTTTAGCACTTAATCACCTGGAGATACGGTCGAAATTTGAATATATCTATATGACGCTGACGGTCTATTTCGACACGGGCTTCCTTTCATGTCCTGTTGGCTATACCTAACATTGGAACGATCGTTTGACAGTACATTACAGAACAATGCAGAGTTTTATACCTTCACCGTCCTAGCGTACTCTTGGTTGTGGTCTATGGCCCCTGGGGCCGCTTTGGCACTAATCGCAAGATTTGGCATGAGTTTTACGAAAGCGATTGCCATTCGACCTTCCAACCTAGAGGGAAAACTAAACCATTTTCCTAGCGATTTTTCCTTCACCAAAAACTTTTGTTTAAATATCAAATAATATTTTTATTATTTAAGGTTTTTTAAAGCAACGGCGGTAGCGGTGGGTCCATCTGACGGTAAGCGGATACCGCAGCCTATAGACGCCTATAGACGCCTATAGTCTGAAATAAGGCCAAGTGCTCTCAAATTAACGCAAGCAAAAATCTACCTAACAGTCAGAGCTCTAAGTCGAGATTTGCTTGCGTTCGTTTGACAGATAAAACGTTTATTTTTTTTGCCACATACACACACACGTTTGCTCAACAATAGAAACAAAAAAAAAATATAACAAACACAAAAACTTACAAACAAACACAAATCAAAATTAAAAAAAAAAGAATTATAAAACACAGAATTTGGCCTTATTCGGCTTTGCGCCAAAATTTTGCGTTAGCAGTAAATACAAAATTAAGCTGTGATTACTTAAGCCAATACCTTTTATCCTCATTTGCAGGAAGAACACCTGCCCCTGCCCCTGTACCTGTTTTTGCGTTATTTGCCCATTATCAGAGCCAGGAGAAATGGAAAAAAATAATTGAAAATGTAAAAGGAAGTGCTTGTAAGCACCTTTGAAAAAACCTGCTCCCGATTGGCTGCACAAAATTGAATTTGTCAGCCACCTGTTCGAATTACCTCTTGCTGGTTCAGACTCACACGCACGTGTAGTTTTGGGTGTAAAATGAGCTTAAATGCTCTGAAATAAGGAGGAGAATTGCTTGAAATTGAATCCTCAGTTTTAATATTTAGAATTGGTGCAATCATGATTACGCATGGGACTTAATTGAGTAGGCCCATTTTTGAAAAAGTAAAATACAAGAAGCAAATCGTGTAACAGTTGGGGTGACAACGTAATCAGAGGGTTTAGACCCTGCAGAATACGGATCTGCCTGTCTCCATCCCCAAATTTGAGCCGGAAGAATGTTATATCGGAAAAGGTGCAGCCCATACAAATTTTTTCGTTGTACATTTGGTAAATCGTTGTTCCGGTACCCTAACTATGGTCCAATTGTTATGGATTTTTGATATGCCGTAAAGAACAATATTTGTCATAGTATCCCGAAATTTTTGACACTCCAGCTCCACGTCTTTCTCCGCCATCTTGGAAAATCTGTCACTTTTTTCAGTTTTTTGCTTGTACTGTCGTTATAGTTCATTTTAGTGCTAAACATGGTTTGGCAATATTGTAAAACACAAAATTTGCTGAAACTTTTGGGTACAAAGAATTTTTCCATGACCCCTAGGGACGAAGATATGACAGGAGATATCATTATAAATTACCACTTTTTTCTAGTTTTCCTCTCATATTTACGTTTAAAGTGCATTTTAGCGTTAACTATAGTTCAGCAATATTGTAGATTACAAAATTGTCTACAACTTTTGTATTGAAATATTTTTTCCACGATCATCAGGAAAGAAGATACGATGTCACCTATGGGGTACTACCGTCGATATTTACTACTTTTCCAGTTTTCTTCACATATTTTTGTTTTAGTGCATTTCTCGGTCAGCAATATTATAGAAGACAAAATTATATGCAAATTCAAAGTACCTACGATCTTCTAGGTTGTGGTGAATGCCATAAAGATACGACGACGACAACTGACATAACCGTCAATCATACTTTAAACATTCTTATACGTTACTATGTATTTTGCTGAATAAAGCCTATTATTTCGGGCATTGTCTTATATCTCAATTTATTCAGCAAATATGGATAAATATTTACGCCCCGAGCGGTTCGACGCGGACCCGTCATCGAACACCGACAATGCAGTGTTTTGGACTCATTGGAAGAAAACATTTCTAAGTTTTCTCGCATCGGTAGAACCGCCCGAGAAAAAGTGTAGCGACGATATGAAATACCAACTGCTAGTCAACCATCTCTCACCTAATGTGTACTGCTACATACAGGACGTGAAGACATTCGACGACGCTATTATGAAACTAGACGGTATCTTCATAAAACCAGCCAACGAAGTCTATTCTCGATTTAGACTGACCAAGAGGAAACAACAACCTGGCGAAACCATAGATAAGTACATCCAAGAACTTAAATTACTAGCTAAAGACTGTGCCTTCAAATCTGTGTCAGCCGAGTTGAACGAAAGTGAATATGTAAGGGATGCGTTTATAGCCGGCCTGTCGTCGGCCGCCATCCGGCAAAGGCTCCTTGAGGCGACCTCTCTAAGCCTTGATGATGCACACAGACAAGCTCGTTCGCTCGAAACAGCACAAACGAATAACGAATACTTTGAACAACCGACTACTAGCACGTTTGTTAATGCAACCACTGCTCCCAAACCGGCGCAGTACGACACCTGCTACTTCTGTGGATCAAAGAGACATTTGCGTCGAGTATGCCCGGCTTTCAACGCCACTTGTTTAACGTGCGGCAAAAAGGGCCACTTTGCGAAGGTATGCAAGAGTAAACCTCAACAACATAGCGCCTCTGCCGCCTGCTGCGATGAAGCCAAGGAAATTAATCCGAATGCTCCTCCCGCTTCACTATCATGTCTAAGTGCTGCCACAAACGATCTCAGTAAAGCAACCATCGACGTCACAATTAATGGTAAACATATACGTGCCAAAGCTCTGATCGACACGGGCAGCTCCGCAAGTTTCATTAATAGTCGGCTTGTTGAGAAACATAAATTAAACAAGATTGCTTGTAAACAAAACGTTACTATGGCTGCCACACACATGGTCTCTGCTGTTGATGGGCTATGTGTGGTGAATATTGAACTGTTGGGACAAAGCATTGAAGCTAAATGTTTAGTACTACAGGGACTATGCGCTGATGTCATCATTGGACATGACATATTGAAGAACCACAATTCACTTGAAATGCATTTTGGTGGACCGCTCGCACCATTAAAACTTTATTCCCTGTCACGTGCAAATATAGAGCCAGTCAGTATCTTCCCAAACCTTCTGCCTGAATGCAAACCAGTAGCCATCAAGTCAAGGAAGCACTCATCAGATGATGCTGCCTTCATCAGCGCGGAGGTCAAGAAACTTTTGGACGACGGAATTATTGAACCGAGCCAATCACCATGGCGAGCTCAGGTTCTAGTGACGTCAACAGAGAACCATAAGAAAAGAATGTGTGTCGATTATTCACTCACAATCAACAGGTACACTCAACTGGATGCCTATCCCCTACCCAGTATTGAGGATATCGTCACAAAGGTATCTAAATTTAGAGTATTTAGCAAGATTGATTTACGGAGTGCCTATCATCAGATACCAATAGTAGAACATGAAAAACCTTATACAGCATTTGAAGCTGATGGCAACTTGTTCCAGTTCTGTTCCATACCATTCGGGGTTACGAACGGGGTTGCGGCTTTCCAGCGGGCCATCAACACGATCCTGACTAAAGAAAACACACAAGGGATCTATGCTTACCTCGACGATATCACCGTATGCGGACGCGACCAAGATGACCATAACGAAAAATTGAAACACTTCCTAGATGTCGCTACTCGCTACAATCTGACTTTGAATCTAGAGAAAAGCGAATTCTCTAAGCAAGAAATCAACATTCTGGGCTATAACATTCATGACGGCGTTATAAAACCTGACCCCGATCGTCTACGCCCACTCTTAGAGCTTCCCATTCCAGAGAATACAGCATCATTAAGAAGAGTTCTAGGACTTTTTGCACATTATTCAAAATGGGTCCCTAACTACTCAAAGAAAATCCGTCCACTAATTGAGCATGAAACATTTCCCTTGTCACAAGACGCTACGAACACCTTTCAACAAATAAAGCAAGAAATAGCCAATGCGACTCTGCACGCTATTTTTTTTTCTTTTTTTCCTTTTAGTTCTGGAGCGAGCCTCCATTAACTAATAGTCTGTCTCCGGGGCGCCCCGAAGGAACTCTGCACGCTATTGACGACAAGACTCCATTTACTGTAGAAACAGATGCATCAGACCATGCCATAGCTGCAACTTTGACACAAGAAGGAAGGCCAATTGCTTTTTTTTCACGGACGCTATATACCTGTGAACGAAAGTATCCTGCGGTTGAAAAAGAAGCCACGGCCATTGTCGAATCTATCAAGAAATGGCGTCCGTTTCTTTGTGGACGAGTGTTCCGCCTCATAACGGATCAAAAATCGGTGTCATATATGTTCGACCAGACTCATTCATCAAGGATAAAAAATGATAAAATACAACGGTGGAGATTGGACCTGGCTATATTCAAATACGACATCGTGTACCGCCCAGGCAAAGAAAATCAAGCCGCTGACGCGCTGTCTCGTGCGTATATGATAGCATCAGTCACGACCAAGAATGACTTGCGGACACTGCATGATAACCTTTGTCATCCAGGGGTTACAAGAATGACCCATTGGGTACGAAACAAAAATCTGCCATACTCAATCGAAGAGATTAAACGAATGACATCTTCATGTAGCACATGTGCGGAATTGAAACCCAGATTCCACAAACATAGTGGGACTCTCATTAAGGCGACATCACCCTTCGAAAGACTGTCAATCGATTTCAAAGGACCGTTACCGACAGAAGGTTCCTCCAGAAACCGTTACATTTTAACCATAATGGACGAATATTCACGCTTTCCATTTGCCTACCCTTGCCCAGATCTCACTTCAGAAACGGTCAAAACGAAGTTAACTGACCTATTTGCAACGTTTGGGATGCCGACCTATATACACAGTGATCGGGGAGCAACCTTCTTATCTGATGATTTAAAACAATTCTTACATGATAAGTCGATAGCTACAAGTTATACGACTCCCTACAACCCTCGTGGAAATGGCCAAACGGAACGATACAATGGGATTATATGGAAAACTATAGAATTGGCCCTAAAAACTCAAAATTTACCTACGACAAAGTGGGAGCATGTGCTGACAAGTGCACTCCATGCTATCCGCTCTTTGCTATGCACAGCGACAGACTGTACCCCCCACGAGCGGATGTTTTTACACCCGAGGCGATCGGCGACTGGCCAATCCTTGCCTTCATGGCTAAGCAGTCCGGGGCGAGTCCTGCTGAAGAACCACCATCGAACCAGCAAATACGATCCTATTGTAGAAGAGGTAGAGCTGCTTGAAGCAAACCCGCAACATTCCAGAGTTCGTTTCTCAAATGGGCGGGAATCCGTTGTGTCTAACCGACATCTAGCACCCGGTGGAGACAGTCTCTCGGAAATAGATGACGAGGATGATGAACAATGGGAGGAGGCCCGGGAGCAACCTAGTATGAACGAGAGTCAAGCTGCAGACGCCAGACCAGAGAGCCCTCAACTACGCCGCTCTACCAGGCAGCGCCGTCCCCCACCTCACCTAGATGACTTCGTCTGCAAAACGACGCTGGGGAGAATGTGGTGAATGCCATAAAGATACGACGACGACAACTGACATAACCGTCAATCATACTTTAAACATTCTTATACGTTACTATGTATTTTGCTGAATAAAGCCTATTATTTCGGGCATTGTCTTATATCTCATAGGTATCGTGGAAATAGACGATTTTGTCTTCTGAGGGATTGAAGTGGTATAGATCGGAAAGTGACAGATGCTTTATCTTGTCGTCTATCCCGCTATCACTCGACCATCATAGATCCCCTACAGATTGCGATTAAATGCACTCAAACCTAAATATGAGAAGAAAACTGCAAAAGTAGCAAATTTCAACGGTGCTACTCCATAGATGACTTCATATCTTCTTTCCTAATGGTCGTGGAAAAAATATTTCAATACAAAAGTTGTAGCAAATTTCGTGATCTACAATATTGCCGAACTATAGTTAGTGCTAAAATGCACTTAAAATGTAAACATGAACGGAAAACTAGAAAAAAGTGGCAATTTTTAATGATATATCCTGTCATATCTTCGTCCGTATGGGTCATGGAAAAAATCTTTGTACACAAAAGTTTTAGCAAATTTTGTATTCTACAATATTGTATAACTATGTTTAGCACTGGAATGAACTTTGACGACAGTAAAAGCAAAGAACTGAAAAAAATGACACTATTTCCAAGATGGCGGCCAAAGTTATGGAGCTGGAGGGCCGAAATTTTTAGGTTACCATGGCTAATATTGTCCTTCACAACATACCAAAAAACCATATCAATCGGACCTCTTTTAGAGTACCAGAGCAACAATTTATTAAATGTACTACGAAATTTTTTGTATGGGCTGCACCTTTTCCGGTATACCGTACTTCCGGCTCAAATTTCGAGATGGCGACAGGCAGATCCGTATTCTGCAGGGTCCAAACCCTCTGATAACGTTGTCACCCCAACTGTTACATGACTTGCCGCTTGCATTGTTTAGAGACGCCTTTTCCAATTCTGTTCCTCCTCTAATAGAAGAGTTTTTAGATTTTAACGAGGTATTTTACTGATTATCTAGTATAGTAGAACCTGCGTACAAACGTTAGAACGTACGTAGAGAAGAACCACACTTAAAATGAATGCGTCTCCCTTTGTAGAAATAGGCCTACGAAGCTGGAGGTCCCGGGTTCGAATCCCGGCCGGGGCATTTATTTGTGTGATGAGCACGAATATTTGTTCTTGGGTCTTGGATGTTTTCTATGTATTTAAGTATCTATTTATCTATATAAGTATGTATATCGTCGCTTAGTACCCATAGTACAAGCTTTGCTTAGTTTGGTTTGGGACTAGGTTGATTTGTGTAAGATTGTCCACAAATATTTATATTATTTATTTATTTAAATTGTATCAATGCGTTGGTTCTCAAGTAAGTTTCGTTATGCTGAATGTATTCTGTTTAATTAGGTATTTATAATGCGCGCCATCCACTACGACGCGCCCCTCCACCGCCCGTTCCGTACCTACAATAGCACATAGATTAGTATGAAATGCGCTGTGGAGGGGCGCGTTGTCGTGGGTGGCGCGCACTATATGGTAGACTGATGACCTGGTAAAGGTCGCGGGAGTCCGCTGGAAGCGGGTGGCGCAGGACCGGTCATTGTGGCACTCTTTGGGGGAGGCCTATGTCCAGCAGTGGATGTTTACTTACGTCAGTTGTGAGTGGAAACGATGGAGGGGCATCCATTAAATCATTTTATTCCAGTGATATTCCATTCGATCTTTGGCGGTTGCTTTTCGGTGAAGGAAAACATCGAGAGTAAACCGGTTTTGACCCCAAGAAGGTCTAGTTTTCCCTTTGGGTTGGAAGGTCAGAAGGCGGTCGCTTTTCTAAGAGCGTAGGCACTTGCCTACGCCAAATATTGGGATCAGGTGTTAAAGTTGGGCCCGGGATCCGTGGGGTATATACAATCGGGGAGAGTTCCTAGCCTTTCCCCGAAGATGATTCCAGGCCCCTATTTCACCAACTTGACAATTGTCATCTGACAATGATAATTCCAAGTACACTTCTTAGTCGTTACGTAAAGATGGTCGTTGGATAGCATCGATACTTACCGGGCCGGCAATGTAAACCGAATTGTCATCGTCAGGCTGAAATAGATATGAGCGCCGATAGGTGTTTGGTCGGCGGCGGCGCGCCGGTCAAAATCGGTCGGCGGCGGCGGCGTATCGGCGGCGTGGCCTTGAAAGCACTTGTTGTATATAAAAACTAATAACTTTTAGTTAAAAGGACCGCCCGGGGTCGTAGCTGGTGCGGGAACATAAATTAAATAATCATCTCTATAAATTGCAATGCTTAATGGTACAATAGGTAGGCAGACTTCCGCAAAGAGTGCCTGCCAGGCCTGAGTTCAAGGTCGTGCCCGCTAACTTCGAGCTCGAAGGTTTCGCTCTAAGATGAGGGCATTTAATTTCGCCGCCAAGCCTTGCTGTAATCTTGATCCGTATGGCCCGTTTTGACCACATCAAAAGTATAGAGACCTAATTAGTAGCCTACCCTCCTGGTAGTAAGCAGTTCTGGTCTTTATCCAAATCGGTCGAAACCAATTTCTGTCGTCCGATAATTCCTCCTATGCAGAAGTCTGATAGCTCGCTGGCTTTCACCGCATTAGAGAAGTCCAATCTCTTCGCCTCTCAGTTTGCCAGTAATTCTCGTATAGTTCGTACAAAACTCTAAGGCCAAATTCTGTCAAACGAACGCAAGCAAAAAACCAATAAGAGCTCTGTCTGACGGTAAGGTAGATTCTTGCTTGCGTTCATTTGACAGCATTAGGCCTTACAGTTTTGAACGTACTATACCACCGTCAATACCTCAATGTCGAAGCACTCCAGTCTAGACGGGGCCAACGCTAGTGGGCCTTATATTATTACCTGCAAGGGTTCTCTCTCAAGCACTGTGTTCCCGAGTTGTCTCCTATTTTACACACTTGTTCCGGCATCCTTGTTTGCCAATGTACATGTGCAACCAGCAGTGCCAAGCGTGTAGTCGTGCCGATCCTTGTAATTTTTGACATATCGTCATCACCTCCATACTCTGTAAGGTTATGTAGTGAGTTCTGAACAGTAAGCTGCTGACTTAGCTTGAAACTAAAGATCTCTCAGTGATCGGCAATATGACTTTCGCCAGCGCCGTTCCACTTGGGATCTTCTTGTGTATGTCACGCAACACGCACTACTGGGGCGAGGCTATCGTGAAACACGGTAAGGCTCTTGCCATGTCTCTTGACATCTCGAAGGCTTTTGACAAGGTTTGTGATGCTAATCTGCATCGCAAGCTTCCTGCATATCCATTCAGTTTTGGCCTTTGTAGTTGGATTTCAGATTTCCTAAATGAGCGGTCAATCCAAGTAGTCACCGATGGCTGCTCGTCGGACCTCGTGGCTTAACTTGCTGCATTCAGCTTAGTGGATCGCAGAGCCAGGAGGCTCATTGGCAGCTGTACGGTGCTAGAAAGAAACTAAGGTGCAGAACCTAACACATAGAGGCAAAGTTGCCTGCTTAGGAGCTCCATAAGCTCATACCGCCTTCCCCCTTCGTCCATCGGACATCCAGACGTACGTCGAAATTCCTCTTCTACGAACAAAGCGCTTTTCATTATCTTTTGGTATGCGCACTGCTAAGGTTTGGAACGTAAATAATGTTCGTGAGCTCTACAAGCTCACAGAGCCGCTATTGTATATGAACTACAACGCGCGCGGGTATTAAGAATGCCGCGCCGATGCCACGCCGGTGGCGCCACATCGGCGGCGGCGGCGCGAAGTATTCATCGGCGGCGGCGGCGCGCCGGCGCGGCGCTCATAGCTAGGCTGAAATGACCAGGCAGTGGCGTAGCTACCAAAGGGCTAGGCGGGGCAGTGCCCCGGGGCCCCCAAGCTCAGGGGGCCCCCAAAACCTGATTAGCAAACCTCTTGAACTAGCGAGAATAAGTATATATATTGATAAAACCTAAACAGTTTAGGGGGATCAGTTTTTTTTTGCCCCAGGGCCCTTAGTCATCTAGCTACGCCACTGTGACCAGGATAAATTAACCATTATGATCTTTTCCTAGTAATGAAATGACCGCATTCCGAAGAGTAAACATTGATAGGTATGTAGTTCACTACACAGGCAAATTATCGAGAAGATATGTTCAAACGAGACAGCCCGGCAGCAAGCAAACTCATAATTCACTACGATATGATAACACTCATTCAACATCAATTCCAACTGCAATTTATTGCAGGGCATATCAGGGCCATTTTACGGAAAGTTGTACACTCGACTTTTTTTTTTAATTTGGATAAAATCGGGTTTTTTCTACTCAGAATCGAAAGCACTTTCGAACCTAATAGGAGAAAAAAAGTGTCCCCAATTTTTCATACAATTTTCAGTTTTTCCATTCCGTTACCACCATACAAGATTACAAACTTAGTATGAAAACGGTAACGGAAAGGAATAAAAAAAATTGGGACACTTTTTTTCCCCTATGTCATTCGAAAGTGCTTTCGATTCTGAGTAGAAAAAACCCAATTTTATCCAAATAAAAAAAAAAGTCGAGTGTACAACTGTCCGTAAAATGGCCCTTCACGATATTGGTATACTATATAGATAGAAGATTACAAATCACCAAAATAGTAGATTGTTTACCAAGGGCTGAAAGCCACCGATTTCAGAGGGTCCCCATTATTTTATCGCGTGACCAGAGCCAGACAAAACACTATCTCTTTCTCAACTGCTTTAAAAAAAAAGTGTACTTAAGTAACGCACGATTCACTTAAGGCCACCACCACATGACCACACAATCTCTACAATCGTTAATACAATCCGACTGTACCGTTTAAATTGCCCCCAGTGTTGCCAGGTCCAATCTGAAAAAAACAGTAGATACATGCCCTAAAAAACAGGAGATTTGAACAAAAAACAGTAGACAAATTTACGTAAATGCGTGTTTCATAGTGTTTTAAGTGATAATATAAAAATAAATACTAACTGCCACACTCCGAGAAGTTTCATAGGTAATTACTAAAAAAATCTCATTTCATCTGTCACTTCAACTTCAACTAACCATAACCAAGTAATACCCGTCGGATCCACACCAAGGGTCATGATGGCCCATCAAACAATGACCATTGTCGTGGAGACCATGGCTGCTGTCTGCTTGCTCATGTATAGCTATAGTCCTCCTCGCCATGTCCGGCGACAGCGACTCCGTCAGTTATTAGGATTATATTATACCATAATGTGGCTCGCAAAGCCAAATTTAGTTTTGAATGTGCGGTTACAGGATGCGCCACTGCGCGTGGGAGCTGTCCCGCGAAGTTGTAGGTATACGTCTAGCAGGGATTTGGCCGAGCCTTGCGGATATGCCGCTTCACGTCCAGTAGGGCTAGCATATCTTTTTTGTAGAGATAGCTCTGTCGACGACAAAGCTCTCTCGCTTGCGTCAGATATCTCTATCGGGCTGTCAATTACGTAGCATGACATGACTCATCGAGAGAGCTAGCCTACTCGAGATGGCTATCTCGACCTCGACATAGTGAATGTTGCAATTTATATAAAAAAAACTCTACCAATGCTATTTTGTTTTGTGGCAACACTGAACCGGTGCTTAAAATACGAGTTGACCGTGAACAGCAAGCCATAAATATAGGCCGTCCCTAGTCACGATAACTTTGTCTCTTTTGCTCAATAGTAGGGTGAAAGAGATGCATTATTTGACATTGACATATTATATTGCGCGAATCCTGCGCTACATGTCACTGTCAAATGCTTAATTTTGGGATGGTATTGTCTGTCCTATTGTCGGATATTCTAAATAAAATAGCGCATCGGTTTCTATCTATACTAGTATCGTAACAAGAAGACTATTTATTTATCGTATGGCATTTATTTCGAACCGTGAGATCTTCGAGAAGACAGTACGGTTAACAAGAAGACTAGTGCCATAGGATGTTTGGAATGTGATGTGAACATTTTTCCAATACCGAGAAGAAGAAAATAAAATATTTTTAGTGTACAAGTGAAATGAACTAAGTATATAAAATAAAATACTAGTTAAACAGGCCTTGTTAATCTGGCCCTTTTCACAAAATGTATGGTCTGCCTCACAAGTTCCCACCTTTTTTTGCTTCAACATCACGATTGAATTGTAATATAATAAGTTTCCTAATGGGCGGAAGTCACAAAATACCAAAGTGTCCAGCGACTCCAATGAGGCCGACTGTATGTAGTCATTCTTGTTAACTAACAAACAAAATGTTATGTGTAAATGTAAACGTAAACGTAAGGTGTTCCGAAAAATCCTGGGGCCAGTTAAAAGAGACGATGGGAGTTGGAGGATCCTTAAAAATGCCGGAATAGAAGAGCTGGTAGCCGAATCAAACATTATAGGTGAATCCAAAACACATCGTCTTCGCTGGCTTGGCCAGGCCACCTAGAGAGGATGGGAGAAGATCGACATGTGAAGAGAGCGTACTTGGGCCGACCGACCGGACGACGTCCTGTGGGTCGCCCCAAGTATCGCTGGAGGGATGTGGTGGAAGCGGACCTGCGTGAGCTCGGAGCTGGTGCAAGCTGGCGAGAAATTGCGCAGGACCGAGCAACGTGGCGTGCTCTTGTGTCGGAGGCCAAGACTCATTTTGGGTCGTCGTGCCAGCCCAGTTAGTTTAAATATAAACTTTATTTTAATACTACCGGACCGGTTCAGCCTACTTGGTAGTGACCGACGACTTGCTGGAGAACATGAGTTTGTTCCTGAGATTTGATGTTTTCTATGAATTGAAGTAATTAAATTTAATAAAACATTTTCTAGTATAACACATGCCACATTTGAACTTACAGGTGGCTAATTCAATTTTTGTAAGATTGTCCTCAAATATTTTATTATCTTATTTACTGCTTTCATTTTAATTGTTTAAGGTTGTATATAAAAATTAATAGACAATAATCAATCTATGCTTAGTATTAATGGGTTGTTGATTTATGATAAATTACTTATATTATGGTCTCATTGCCAATATATCGTCAAACCAATGTCAGATTCAGACATTGGTTGATCTCGAAATGGGTTGATATGCCTTATTAATTTAAGTTTTCATAAATGATTTAGTTGTTATGTAACAGAAAATCTATTGTATTTTTACAAGCATTTATTTAACTTGCAAGTATGTATGTAACTGTATGTATTCGAGGCAAAACTTACAACTGAATTTTAGACCAGTTCTCAAACAATTGAGGTGAAATTGGCATACTTCTGTAAGTTTGACGAAAATACAATATTATGGTAGCACCGAGCTATAGCCAAACCTAAAAGGCTAAAATACACACGATATACCCATCGTGTTTGAGCTCATTGGAACTATCTCAACAAGTAATTGAAGACTGATGAAAAATAGTTACGTTGACAATAAAAAGCTTGTCCCAAAAACTATTTTTATGACAGAAATTAATTTCCTAATGTTGTTATAGTCCACGTATAATAAAGCACGTACTTGCTATTATTTGTTTTATTATTTCTTCCCATGGTTATCAAATAATGAGTACTGGTACGAGGGATATAGGTAAGTAGGTAGGTACCTACTACCTACTCGGTACCAATTATTTAGAATTAAATTCTTATTTCATCTTTTGCACAGAACAGAGGTCGGGAAAGTTTGTTATTTTCAAATAACATAACATACAGTCACATCTGTGTATCAAAGGGGGTAGGCAGAGCACATGATATTTAATTTTATTGTTCTACTTCTAGCACTTGTAGGTCAAAGAGGGATAAAATGCAATATTGTAGTAGATTCTACTGTATATTACACCTATGAATTTCTTCGCATATACAAAGGGAAAAGTTTTCCTCGATTTGTGGCTTTTCTAGCCGGATATTTTTTGATCCCATACAAGCTTTTGATCCTGGATAGGAATGGGATTGATTGGCATCAAAAAAAAAGTTTGTCAAACTGACCTTTTTTCGCACATTGTATGTTTTTTTCCAAAATCTGTAAACGCCAATCTTTATTAATTCAAAATTAAGGCAAGGTCTTCAAAGACCATTTTCGCGTAGTAGCAAGGGATCTGGTAGCTGCCGTCACTGACCCAAAAAGAAAATCCACCCTATATATGCAAGGTTTCTCAAGATGTTTTACTTCACCGAACGTTTCTTTTTAACCGCTCTGACACAACCACGCGAGCGTTTGCACTCCAGTTAGATTGGTTAAGCGGAATCTGCGATGTGAGTGGAATAGAGCTACTGGTAGTTTGGTCGCTGGTTCACTAAACCTAGCCGAGCTGAGAAGAGTTTTACGTTTTTTAAATATTCCTTTCCTCTATTCCCATTTGTGAGTAAGAAACAAGTTTAATCAAAGTAGCCAAATAAATTGCAAACTGTCTAATAGCAAAGAGTCTCCACCACCAACACAAGAGACTCGTTAGATATATTATTATACTCTTTGCTTGTTAGATAACTGGTCAAGTCAAGGTAAGTAGTAGCAAGTAAAAAGTTACTTTATGCAAGTAAAGTAGGTGGTACTCCTGAACACGGTGCGGCTAGTCGGTACTCTCTCTATCGCCCTAACCACCGATAGCATAGGGCCTTGCTTGTTTTGTTAAATATTTATAGTTTCATGTTTTACCTACTTGTTATATCAGTAATCTATAAACGTAACTTAAAAACACAAATAAATAAAACGAATACCTACCTAATAATAAAAACTGATTTTAAATAAAGAATCGCGGAAACCTAAGACTATGATCATAGCTTTGTTGTTTAATGAAACTCCTATTTCAACCAAAATATATATTTATTAAATCATTGCGCCTTTCGAGGGCAGACCAGACCCCAAGAGATAGCTGGGGGCGCCCAGCCCAGGGTTCTGCAGCCTCGACCTCTCCATCTTCAACTCTCCTCAACTCCACCCTGCAATCAATTCATTACAATTACCTTAACAATAATTCATTATTTTAAAAATTTACGCAAACTACGTCTGCTGTAGTAGAGTCGAGCGGGCACCCGATATTATTTAAAGAGGTCAAACCTCGCCTCGTACCACAGAGGGCTCTTGAAATAAATATTGGTAAGAAATATTATTTGATATTTTAAAGTACAGTAGTTGTCGGTGAAGGAAACATCGTGAGTAATTACAACAATTTCTACTTCTTTCTTAAGGTTGGAAGATCAGATGGCAGTCGCTTTCGTAAAACTAGTGCCTACGCTGAATGTCTTGGGATTAGGTGCCAATGCAAAGCTAAATATTTAAAATTACCCATTAAAAAGCAACACTACTTACCTATAGTCTTTCATTATATTATATAGGGCGTCCCACGCCTATGCCACATGGAGGGAAAGCAATAATTTTGAATAAAAACAAAATTAAAAAATTTGAAAATACCCCCGACGGATGTAGCTAATTGAAAAATAATTAAATAATTAATTCGGAAATCTCCCGACTGTAGGTATAGGAAATAAGTACATAAAGACATCTTTTTTTTCAATACGGTTAATTGGTTGAGAGTTTATTTACAAGCGCAGAAGAATCCGTCCGGGGCTGCCATTTTCTGCCTTGAAATTACGTAGCATGTTGTAGCGTGTTGCAGTTTATCTTATACCTTCGTTTAAGTAACCTCGAATTACTTATATTATTATTTTAATGCAAATGGGAACAGACATGGCAATGGCAGCCCCCGACGGATTTTTAGCGCGCCGTGGAAGGTCCGAAGGGCGAGCCCAAGTCGACATTTACTAGCCCCAAGTGTCTTATAAGCGAACTTGAGGGCCGAAAGCCCGAAGGTGAGAGGCGAGTCAAGTATAGATGCCGTCCCACGTAAGGCCAAAGGCCCGTAGCGTCTTATTGGAGCGCATTCACTATAGGAGCCCGAGGGCTGGGGGTCCGTCGTGGGTAAGAAGACATTATTTTAAATTAAAAAACAATTTAAACTGCATTCATAGATTTTTAAATAATGACATGGTTGAACCGGGAATCGAACCAGCTACACGAAAAAAAAAAACCCTGTAGCTTTATCATACCGAATATACCGATCGAAAGCCTTCATCATAAGGATCATAAGGATTATTCTGTAAAAGAATTCTTAGGTAATAATACATCATCGACCTTTTATTAGCTATAATTGTAAATTAGGTTATGGACAACACTTGTAAAATTTGCATGCTGTGCATGGACAGCTAAAAAAGATGGGACGTGTGTAATATTTTAAAGTAACAACTTTTGTAATTCACCCTTTTTTTAAGCAAATAAATAATTATGAATTATGATAATTTGTTTGCTAAATAACATAGTCTCAGAAATAAAAGGAAGACCATGAACATTTGATTTGAAATTTTGTTCAGAAATACTACAACTGACTCTTTCATTTAGTTTACAAGAACAAGTATGAGTGTCCACGAGCTACAAGCAGAACTTAGACGTAATTCTAAATACAACATGATCAAATAATCGACAGGGAGCGAAATAATCAAAAGAGTGCGACTTTGTATTGAACAGAATAGGACTCATTTTGAGTATTTGATAAATAAATTGATTAATTTTGAATTACAAATAGTAAAATTCATGGTCTTCCTTTTATTTCGGACACTATGTTATTAAGCAAAAAATATTCCTTACAATGAAGCCTTTCGATCGGTATGATAAAGCTACACGGTATTTTTTTTTCTCGTGTAGCGAGTTCGATTCCCGGTTCAACCATGTAATTATTTAAAAATCTATGAATGCAGTTTAAATTGTTTATTACATTAAAATAATGTCTACTTTTAGTAAAATCTTCCATCTACAATATTCAAATGTACTTTTCCTCCATGTGGCATAGGCGTGGGACGCCCTGTATATGGTGCAGCAGGCATAATTTAGACTGCACGCCATTTCAGGACTATAGTGGAAGGACCTATCGAGACCAAGGCACCTCAAGGAACCCTTAAGGTATCCGTTGGTCCGCTCCATTACTATTACATTCCGGGCCCTGCAGTGCAACCGTGTGAAGCGGTCCTCCGGCGAGTGAGGCGCGGCGCGTAGCACCGGCGTCATGAGCCACGGCTCCATGCCATAACCCGAATCCCCTGCAATTATATGCACTATGATATAGGCAGGTCAAAAATATCATATAAACTTTAATATGTTTGTTAAGCGGATGCGTCCGCTAGCCACTTTGATTAAAAAATATCATATAAAGTCATCACAAAATGTTACCTATACAAGTTCCATGCATGAATTAGAGTTATAGAAAATTGTATTTCTTCAGGTTTAAATACATAAATCTTAAGTGCCTTGAATTATAAAGGGCCTTCACATATATTTTTTTTCTTAAAAAAAACAATATTAATTAATAATATCTATTCATAATGATGTATGTCTTTCCCGTTCACGGGACAATGGTGTCCCGGACCTTTGGGAGGCGTGCGTGGAGCCGAAGAACCGGGCCACCGAAGTACCACCGAGTACCACATAGCCAACACGTAGAGGCCCATTTGACACTTTAATGAAATGCAAGGGAAACACCGAGCGGATACTGTCCCTGCTCGTGTCATGAGACGCACACAGAGACAGCACCGGCCAGGCCGTACAGGGACTATTGCTGATTGATTGATTATTATTACAGTTAAACAGATTTTTAAAGTATGACAGGCAATTTCAAACGCTCACAAAACGAGATCATCTGCACTGTTTTCATGAAGTGTGAGTTCATTTTATTTGTTTCATATAACAAAAACATATAAGGGGTTACGCAGATTTACATTTTGCATACACATTTTGCAATATTTAGTATATAGTATGTGATGGCACTGATATCTTTTCAAAAAAACCTACAATATTTTGCAGCTTTTACAAAATTTTAATAATGGAATTTTGATTAAGTAGGTACTATTATATCACGAGCGCGGGTTAGCCATAGTTGTAGTTGTGAGACATAGGTATGAACCTGATACAAACACATAATATGAACGCTAGCTGCTACGTTGACGCACACATAGACAATGTGCATGTATAAATCAACACAACCATGTAGTAAATTTTATTAGCATCAAAAGTAGTTTTGCATATGACTAGTGGCTCTCTGTGGGCTGTATATCTCGTGTTTTTTTTTTAATTTCCATAAAGTATATTAGGTAAGAGAGCCTCTATGAGGGTGGCGCTTGTAAAACCCTCTTTAATAAATAAAGATTTAAAAAAAAAAACTATTGATACTTATTTATATAATTTTTAACTCTTTACCTAAAAGGAAAAATCTGCCTATTCGCTGCTCATGAAGCCGGCACATCTCTTCACGCACCGCCGACTGCCGGAAAATGAATGCATCATGCACTCTCCCCGGGAACGGGGCATTGACATTTAAAATCCGGCTGTCTGCATCAGCTGAAATATAAAATGTTTTTTACTAATATACACTAGTGGCTCTGTGAACTGTAGACCTCGTGAGTGCTTTTTACACAACTGCCCAAAAAAGAAGTGTAATGTTTTCAGGTTTCATGTATGTATGATGTATGTGAATATTTTTGTTCCCAAGAACTTCTTAACGCCTTAACCGATTTAGATGTGTGAGGTATCGTTGGAATCCTTACGTCATCCCGGGTGACATAGGATGTGTAAAGTTGCAATAAAAACAATAAGGCGGATTGTAGACTCCATTATGTGGATTCTGTAAAAAAAATATTTTTTTTGCTATCTTAACAAGTGGAGTATCAAAATGAAGCATTTGAAGAGACGATTTCAAAAATATATATAATGTGTTTTAAGTTAAAAAAGTTCGAAGTAAAATAATAATTATAAAAATTAAAAACATGGTTGCACTAAAAAGATAATAAAAACAATTTTCATAATAAAGAACTCAAGTCAAACTTTTATTATCTTTTTAGTGCAGTCGTGTTTTTAATTATCATAATTTTTGAAACTTTCCATGAAATGTATGAGATATCGAACCTGCTTACAAAATTTCATGAGAATTGGTTGAGAAATGCGATAGGTAGCGAGAAGGGCAAATAATTTTTTTCATAATTTACAAAAATTTACTTGACAAAAACAATCCTATGTAATCATTTGAGAAATGCGATCTGTAGAGAACAACAAACCAAAATTCGGCCGCACAAAAATACAAAATCACTGATAAAAACTTTGATTTTTTAAATTTCCAAAAAGTGACTTGTCAATGAAATTCTGTTTATTTACCAAACCTGCTCACAAAATTTCACGAGAATCGGTTAAGAAATGCGACCTGTAGTGGAGAACAACCGGAAATCCGGACAATGAAAGCATTTATGTCGAAATTAAAACAGACCTTCGTTTCACTCGGTCAATAACATTATAGTTTCCAGCAAACATCTTGAACCTGCGCAGTAGCCGATTAACGTACAAATCACGCTACTGCGCACTGAAGGTTAGGTTCAAGATGTTTGCCGGCAACTGTACTAACTATAATATTATACTGATAATACTAACTAATCTAAAACTCACAGCTGGTAACAACTGGAGACGAGTGGCGCGCGGCAGAGCGCAGTGGAAGATGTTGGAGGAGGCCTATGCCAAGAGGCACTCTGAACTACGAGACATTCTATAAGACCTTGTAGTAGTTCAGAATAAAACGGCTTATTATTATTAATACTAACTTTTAACTCAAACTTACCACATTCAGGCTGTGTGTGCCCTTCCTATTTATGTACTGCAATCCCTCTGGCCGCGGAAGTGGAAATATTGACACATGGGTCCAGTCAATTGCACCCAAAATATCAGGTACTCCAAATATTTAGTGGAATTTTGAAGCCACTTGGTGCCGGCTTGCACCTGTGCCAGGGAACACAATGCACCTCGGTTTCAAGCTGTGGAATAGTTATGACCATGTTAAGGAAATAATGTAAGCTGTTAATCCATTAATTACTTAGATGAATAATCACTATGACGGAATCTGTAAATAATTATATGTAATTGATGTATGATTTATGATATACTACTTAATAACATATTGTTAACTTTTGGTTAATTGCTGCCACCACTTTGGTCAACATTATAGCAGATAGATAGCACCTGCAATGTTCAGTAAAAACATTTGTATATTTTCGACCTAGGTATATATACTATTATAGTCATCAATCAGCCTATTGTAATGCATGCAACAAAATGGTGCAATTTGATATCGCTAATTTGTCAAATATATTAATTTTTGGATTTAAGTCGGTGACTCCTATTGCAAAATTTAACATTTTCTTAATTTGTCCACACCGGGCCCCAATTGTTAACGACTCTTGAGTGATTATTTTTGACTTTAACTATTTCAACAGTTAGGGATCCAGGTATAGAGTAAATTGAAGTTGACAATAAGTTTAAATTGCACTCTGATTTCCTTAACTTTCACTTAACGTTCGGGCCGGAGTGGACATCAATTAACTTTAACGATAAGAATCACCCGTACATACTTAATTACTTAGCTTTAAGACAACAATTGCGATGCCCTTGCAGGGCTCATGTTTGATACTGCTACTTAATGTAATTTTTGTCACCTACATAATATGTAATATGCAGAATATTTATTTTTTATTTTTATACTTTAATGTTCATTTTGGCAATGTTAATTTACCATAAAATAATTTCTTGAAAATTAATTCTAATTAAGTATCAGTGACCACCTTGATTTGCCTATTTATAAGTAAGTGTAATTGATACCTGAACGTGGACCGGGATGCCATGAACCGATGGTGGTCTCAAACTCCCGTTCAGCTGCTGAATCAGGTTCATTCCCATATCTTTATTGATACGATACAGATACTCGAATTCTGAATCCGGCAGCTCGAAGGGGTTGTAAGCGTCCCTCAATCTTTGCCTTTGGACCTTGCGTTGCCGCAGTTCTTCATTACGCAAAAAGAAAAACGCCATTCTGTAATGTTTACAAATATAGGTTCATTTAATCCTTACTCATAAAATGCCTTAGAAATGGGACACATAAGTACCTACTTCGGAATATGTTTAGATATATTCGTAAGCGTAATAGAGGTTTTTTTACTTACAAAATCAACACATGCACTTATTGTATTTTGAAAGTTTTGTATAAGGGGAGGATAGTATTTGTATAGATATAGTGAAAAAATCGTACTTACGCAATTAGTAATAATCATTATTTTCACACACAACCGAAATATTTGAAGTTCACGTCTATCTCGATGCTCTAAAAGCTATCTCGGCACCTTGATGGCTCGAAGAGATACTCTCGGACTTTGACGTATGACACGACATAGTTTGACGTTGCAAAAGTGCGCTTGTGCTGCGAATTTCGAGCGTTTCTCGGTGGTAGATGTCATCGATAAAAATTATGACACTTTGACGTTTGATGACGATATAAAAGCCATCTTGTACTATGACATCTGTCATCTGCCGAGATATGGTCGATTTCTCTTCAAATGACAGTTGAATTATCTCGATTTCTACACATGTGCTAGCCGTACAGGTTTTCCAAACGCCGCTGTTCAAAAAAGTTCACTTTTGTATGAACATTAGAGCCGTTCCGCCATTCCGTTCGACGTTGCGCGCTTTCCTCCCACTACCCTTACACTCGCTTCAAGAAATTTGACAAGTTATATGTAGGTTATTGTTTTTTTCTTCATAATTGAATTTGGACAAGTGAAATTCTAAAATTCAGTAGATTTTTTAGAAAAAACAGTAGACTTTTCTAAAAATACAGTAGATTTTTCGGGAAAAACAGTAGAACAGTAGACACACCCCGAAAACAGTAGATCTCCTGTAAAAACAGGAGACCTGGCAACACTGATTGCCCCAATAATCGAAACGTGCATAGAAAAAAAAGTGTGAAGTTTAAGATTTTTTTAAACTGTTCCTAGGTACTGTCTAACGGAAAAGAATGAATATTTGAATGGATAAATATAAAACGGAATCCAAGGGAACCGTGCCGGTAATCGTAAGTGACCATACTGCACGTGTGGCCAGATTCAACGCTTCGATTTAAATCGAGTATCGATACAGTCGGATGTAACGATTTCTAACATCGAAATTTTAATTCAAGACCAAAAAACTACGACGGATCTGTCACTGTGGTGTGTTTTTTACATCAAATAATGTCAAAGTCACTTATGTCATTGCCAACCACTTTTCAACTGGATATTTCATATGTAGCCAACCTTTTTACATTGTTTGATGTAAAAACCACACCACAGTGCCAGATCTGTCGTAGTTTTCTGGCCTTGAATTAAAATTTCGATGTAAGAAATCGTTACATCCGACTGTACCGAATTAAAAATTCGAGTATAGTATCGTGTAGCCTTTAGGCGACTTTCTGACTTGGCTGGGCGGGATCGACAAATAATGTATTTTGTGCTTTGACGCTCCCGTCAAAAAAGCTCACTTATTGATGTCGTAGATATTCCCTCGCTTGACGGTACGAGTATACTTCAGTATTACGTCTGCGCAGTACTTAGTAACAAAACCATCCGGCGCCAGTGAGGAAGCACTCATTTGAATGTAAGCGCGTAGTATAAAGCAGTACTGACTCGACTGACAATTGACATTGACGGCTGACAGTTTTCTGGTATTGTACCTACCATCTCCGCACTGACAAATTAGGAAGTCTCCCTTAGGCTGCGTTTCCACCAGAGATGAAACACACATCCTCGTGTTTTCATATATTTGACACCTCGCTCGGCGCGTTGCGAGGTGTCAAATGTATGAAAACGCATCCTCGCACATCTCTGGTGGAAACGCAGCCTTGGTCGTTTATCATTGATGAAACTAAATTACGATAAGATGTCTCCAAGATTCAGGAATTCTGAGTACCTAACCTATGACTATGAATGAGTAGGTAGACGCATTTTGCAAAAGCTCACCCTTTCATAGATTTTATACCAAACACAGCAACTAATCAACCTTGAACCTTACTCCAACGACGCAAGGTCTATTATCGGGTTCTCTTTTATTGCCTGCGCGCGCACCCCGCCGAGCCGGAGGAAATGACATGTGCTTCCCGAAATTTATGGACCGTTGGACTATATGGACATGCCTCATTCTAAAATATTACCTACTTGAGTGGTTTAACTTATTTTTTTACAATTTAAGATAGACGAGAATAAAAAATAAAAAACACTGAAATTTCGTCCTAAAACAAACGCGACTAGACTACGCGATTATCGCGCGAACTCGCGGCTTTTACTAGTAAATATTCTAAGTAAAAGTCGCGCGATCATCGCGTAGTCGCGTTTGTATTAGGACGATCCCTTACACTTCTTAGGCGACTTCCTGATTTGTCGGTGCGGAGGCGGTACGATATGAGAAAACTGTCAAATGTCAGTGTCAACTGTTAGTCAACTCAGTACCACTTTTTACTGCGCCCCTACATTTAAATGAGTGCTTCCTGATTAGCGCGGGATGCGCGGTGGCGGGACAGTACGAAGACAGTACTGCGCATAATATTACTACTGCGCAAATGTAATACTGACAGTATTCCGTCAAGTGGGAATCTTCGCGACATCTGTAAGTTTACGTCAAAGAAGAAAATGTCACATATCGATACCGCCCCGCCAAGTCAGGAAGTCGCGAGGCGTTCCCGCGGGCAGGGACGTCATAATCATAATCATAATCATTTATTCATAATTTAAAAATTTCCTTTCCTTTCCTTTAAAATTTCTCGTTTCCACACACGTTCTAAGCCTACTTTCTCTATCTCATCCTGTAGCACAAGGTATGCCAAAAATTCTTTCTTTAAGCGCACTTGTAATGTCTATAACGAAATGTTTAATGACATAGATGTTTTTGATCATAGTTTGTCCTCTTTCAAAAATAATGTTCGGCATGGTTTGTTTTCTAGACAATAAGTTAGGGATAACATTGTTTTGTAAAATATTTCTTTTACTTAATTTTTTTTTTTTGTTAAAATACTTTGCATGAGTACACAACTAAATAGATTGGTAATCACAATCAATATACCCGTAACTTCTTAGTAAGTAATAGTTATATAGTAATATATGAAACTTTAGGCCTAATTGGCGTCCATTTTTGTATGCGTTTTCTGTACATGGCTGTTTGTTTTCTAAATAAACTAAAAAAAAAAAAAAAATTACATGTCAACATATATGGGCATCCACCGCGTGATTGCGACAACACTATACACAAGATAAACTTATCGTTCTTGGACTCGTCAGAAACGTCTTCACGTTTTCATGATTGTGAAAATAGTACAGTCGGCATAAAAGCTTGTACCAAAAATTTATTTTTTATCAAAAACTTTTTCAATGTCTGGGCTCACTCTGAAAATCAGCACTGTACTGTGGCTGACACTGGCACCCATTGCCCAAATATTTTGATACTCACTGTCTTGAATTACTTACTGTTTTTAACGTTATAATGTAGATATATTTTATAGACTGTTAAAGTCAAACTTTAGACTTTAGAATTTAAAGATTATGGCATTTTTTTAAAAATTTTATGTTGGAAATTAGAGCTGAGCGTTTTTTTCAATAAGCGTTTCGTAAAACGCTTTCGCTTATAGTAACGGAATAACAGTTTCTTATGAGAACAAAAAACAGTTTTTTTTAAAAACGACCACCAAAGCTGCAATGCAACGCAACAATGAAACTACACTACATGAAAATAGAAACGAAATTCAAAACTGACATAACTCAAACTATAACCTATAACTTTCATAGATGTAGCGATCGAAACGACGAAACGAAATAAAACTTAGTTTTGTTCGGGTGGGCGCGCTTTGTGCCAAAAAAGTTTTGTATTGATGATTGACGAAAATGCGCTCTATTCATTCATAAATATTTCTTTCGTTCGTTTCGTTTTTTCGGGCGCCTCAGTGAAAAAAACTACTTACTTTTGAAACTGTTTCCAGATAATGAAAAGCTGTTACGTTTCGTTACACTTAAAAGTCGCAACGACCCAGCTCTATTGGAAATCCTAAATAAATAAATGCCTGGTATGTCCACGTTGTCTATTCGTCTGTGCGCGGGCGCACCTGCCGCATTCCTGCCCCGGGCGCGCCGGGATTAGTCGCCGGACAAAAACCCACCCGGCAACAATGCGCCTCTAGCCGCACACGGTCCTAAATCACTACGACCGGCCTCGCAAAAGCACCCTTGTCGCACTAAACGACGAGACTGGCATCTTATGACATCGCCGATTGATATCATGGAGTATCTAGGTTCTAGGTATAGTGCGCGCCATCCACGAAGGCGCGCCCCTCCACAGCCCAAGCCGTACAACTGCGCACAGATTCGTATGAGATTCGCTGTGGAGGGGCGCGTCGTCGTGGATGGCGCGCACTAAAACATAGGATCAATGTGGAGTCTTTCATCTGGAGGACGCGGGTACGAATCCCGGAACGTACTGGGTTTTTTTAGGAACCCGTCCTCTCCCAGCGAAAAAAACAAAACATTCCTTTGTTATCCGGTCGGGGATCCCAGTCACCGGTACCGGACGGCTTTGAACGAAATATCATTTGATATATAAAGCTGGGTACACTCACTAGAAGCATGAACTAGAGAGACAAATTATTCTCGGATTCGTGGAGGGCAAACGCCCAAGAGGAAGGATTCCGGTGCGCTGGACCGATGCAGTGAAGAATGCTGCAAAATGCAGCCTTCCCCGTGCGGTCCATTTGACGAGGGACCGAACTGCATGGAGGGCAATTGCGTGCGGTCACGATCCTCGGTCATGAGGGATCGACTACGAAGAAGAAGAAAGCACTCACTAGCGAGCTGTAACTGTAACCAAACGGTTCGCTAATGGGTACCTACCCGGCTTATTAGTGGCTTTTCGGTTACACCGGTCGAATCGCAACAAGTTTATTGTCTAACTAAGAGAAGTATGCGGGTTACATTAATGATGCTCATCGTCAGCGCGTAGCGGCCATACAAAACACATCCGACCGACCATACGCGCTGACCGTCGGTCGGGCACTGTTTCCAGACTAAGACGTCATACAAAGTTTGCTCAATTCGGTTTAATTTTAAGATACTTAGGCGACTTCCTGATTTGTCGGTGCGGAGGCAGTACGATATGAGAAAAGTGTCAAATGTCAGTGTCAACTGTCAGTCGACTCGGTACCATTTTTTACTGCGCCCCCACAATTCAATGAGTGCTTCCTGACTGTAGAGCGGGACGATGCGAAGGCGGTGTTACTGCTCCGCTTCTGCGCATGATATTACTACTGCGCAAACGTAATACTGACAGTATTGTGTCAAGTGAGAATCTTTGCGACGTCAGTAAGTCTACGTCAAGGAAGAAAATGTCACATATCGATCCCGCCCCGCCAGTAGTAGAGATGTGTGCGATCTGGCTCAACCTAACCGGACTAACTGTCGCAGTACGTTACGACAGTAAAAATTTAAACTGTGTAATAGCCGAGGGACTAACGCAGCAGGGTACGTTCAACTCGATTTCAATACATAGCGTTTTTTTACAGGTATATTTCCTTAAACAAAAGCGTGTATCTACAAACGCTTTTGCATTTATGTTTCAAATAACGCCTCAGAAAATGCAATCTTTTGTCCCTTTTATTTGCATGAACCTTCTCTATAGCTATTTCTCTCTCATTAATGTCTATTTAAAACTCATTACCTGATTGTATCTTAATGCTAATCACTATAAATGGGATTTAGTTAATTAATCGTTGACGTAACAGGTATGGTTTTTACTTTTTAAACAAGTCACTGTTTAGGTAAACTGGATATTTATAAATTATGATTTTCATGCGAAAACAAAATACCCAGGAAGAGCGGTTTATTTCATAATGAAACAAGATTTAAATAACAATATTAATGTAATTATAATAGTCAACTAATTTCTAGTTACGTAATAATGAAACCTAAAATATGTAATCGATCAACAATCGTTTATTTCGAAAGCTTATTAATTATCATCAATGTTGTATATATAAGGGCTTGCTGACAGTCTCTATTATTCAATAACTATCCACGTTGAAGCAGCAGTCACCAATATGATGGTAAGTCATCTTTTAATTTTATTTATGTCATACCTACTTGTGGTTTCCTCCCATTATTAAGTCCGTATAACCATGTTATCACAAATTCGTATATATTTCTAACGTGATGTGTCTTTTTGTTGTAGAACTCCGCATCCAATATTCTCGATGACCAAGACTATACTTTTAAACAGTTCTACTACCCCGCCTCGGATGGAGAAGACAGTGTACCAAGTGCGCAAGATGAAACGATGAAGCGAAAATTAAACACATCCTCCGACATCGATGTGTTCTTTGAACACTCCAAGACGAAAAAAAGGAAAACCGTGTCTTCTACTGTTGGACAAGGCAGTAAAGGGGGTGGTATTTCATATATATCCACAAACAGAGATGACGTCACAAATTCAACGCACTTTATTAAAATTGAAATTTACGATATGAAAAAACTAACCAAAATATCTGATGCGAGCGAACATTGGAAACACGCAGATGTGCGAGTCAAGTACTACGTTAACAAAACAGACAAAAATAAGCACTTGGAGACAGCGAAAGATCTCGTATTTAGAATCACAAAAGAAATTGCCGAAACCGACGAGTGCAAAAAGTACCATTTTAATACTAAAGTATAAGTATGTTTGTAATTATCTTGTGAATAAAATTATTCTTCAACATATTTGAAATTGTTTTATTTTCTAAATTATGTATTTGTAAAGAAAAACAACGACTTTTTGATACAATTTATTTAATTAAAAATCAAATGAAACAAATGAGAAATAGTTACATCATTACTTAATGCATCAACATTTGAGAAAACCTTAATAAAGTCATACATTTTAACATTTTTATTTTTTAAATAAAGATAAACTAAACAGTATTTTATTGAAATCGAGTTGAACGTACCCTGCTGCGTTAGTCCCTCGGCTATTACACAGTTTAAATTTTTACTGTCGTAACGTACTGCGACAGTTAGTCCGGTTAGGTTGAGCCAGCTCCAGGTGAGCCAGAACGCACACATCTCTACTGCTTGACTTTATTAAGGTTTTCTCAAATGTTGATGCATTAAGTAATGATGTAACTATTTCTCATTTGTTTCATTTGATTTTTAACACAGTTTAAATTTTTACTGTCGTAACGTACTGCGACAGTTAGTCCGGTTAGGTTGAGCCAGCTCCAGGTGAGCCAGAACGCACACATCTCTACTACTCCCGCCAAGTCGGGAAGTCGCCTTAATAATGATTTTTTTGTGCCGCAAGATTCTCGGATACGGAGATGGCGGGATGACCTGGACGAATTTTTAAACGACTGGTCTGAAACTTATAAAACGCGATGAGTGGAAGTGTGAGGCCTTGCCCCAGCAGTTGAAAGTTGAAAGAAAAAAGAAAGATTTTTATGTTATAGGCCTTTCGATTGTTAAAATCGGTTGGGTTCAGACCTTCTATTGTAAGATTTGCATTTGCTTTAAAACTTCAGCAGACGGTTTCACATTTCAGTTGCCCTGTTAAAAAGAAAGCAAATGTTGAGGCCGCGTATTTACTTTGAAGGCCGAGCGGTGGGCGAGGCCTTTGTTTGTCGGCACGCGCGACCAACACTACAGCATGCAAGCGTTCGTCAATCTTTCCACAAAATGCATATTTTTTAGACGAAATACGTCCTTTAACATCCGTGTACATTATAGCGTCAGATCAAGAAAAGAAAACAGAGCATTATGAAAAACCTAATGAAGCTAGGTTTTATTTTTGCAAAAAAGTCAGTTATAGAAGTTTGGTCGTTTTATTAACCACAAAAAAAAATACTACCATGTATGTATTGGTAAGAATGATTGTATTGGAGCTGGACGATATAGTGCCAGTTGCACCAACGTACGAACACAGACCGGCCATCGGTCGCTCTTGCCGGTCAAATATGGCGTCGGCAACTGTCATCCCGTAGAAATTTGTCAAACTTTCCATACCTACAATCAGATTTGACGAACACCGCTTACGATTATAGACGATTTGGTGCAACCCAGCCTTAGTGTCTGAACCCTGGCGAGGATGCCGGTAGACAGGGCGATGAAAAAGCCTACGCGGGACGGCCAAGTGATCGGCGACCGGTTGGCCGGCCTAAGTAGCGCTGGCAGGATGAAGTGGAGAAAGACCTTCGCGCCCTACAAGCAGTAAACTGGGAGGAGATCGCACAGAACAGGGCGCGATGGCGCAATCTCGTATCGGAGGCCAAGATCTACTTCGGATCGCTGAGCCATCGGAGTAGTAAAAAGAATGAACAATACGTCATCATCATTGCATACGTCATGTCATCCATGCTCCGCAGAAATCTGAGTTCATTTTAGGATTTTGTTCGTCGCCGCGTTGGTGAGCACACGTGCCCGGGGCGACGACGGGCAGAACCCATTTACCGTACAAAACCTTATCTACTGTCATGTCATGGCGTCGTTACCGAACAAACTCATCGAACACGTGACATTGGCGAAATCATCCTAAATTTGATGGAAGCCATTTTTTTAAAGAATTGATTGATTGAGTTCATTTTATAAACATTAGATATGTTATCATCATCAATTCATCACGTTCTCGTTGCAAAACGTTCACTTAGCTCCCTAGGGAGGCAACGCCGGCCGGCAAAGTTTCAGCACCAATGCCTGCAAACATCACGTGCAAGTTATATAAGCAGGGTTAACGTACGAGCAGCAACCTTTAAGGTCGAGCCTTATTTACCATGCAGGTCTGTTTGACGCGACTTATTGTTCATATTTGTATTACAATTGTTACGTGTTCTTAATCGCGCGCGAGCGATATACCAGTACCTTGTGCCTTTAGTATAAGTTATTCGAAACAAACACAAACTAACGTTTGCGTTTAGTCATAATTTATATGGCACAAAATAGTTACCATCTTACAAAATGAGACTAAACGAAAACGTATTCGTTTGTGTTTTGTTTCGAAAAATCTTGTACTTACAGTATGGGCAGCACATGATGGCAACGTCAGTTTGTCAGCACATTTCAAATTCAAAGGCCAATTTTTAAGAGGAGGCTAAAAAGCTGGCTCATCAATAAAGTTTTTTACAATCTAAATGAATACTTTGCATGCTAGCATCTAAGAAAATTTGTTATTTAAATAGTTAAACACAACCTACCACTAAGTAATCAATATATTGTACGCCCGCAAAGGGTAACTGTTGGAACTATTGTTTACCATGATCATCTTTGTACCGACACAGTTCAACAATAAATTATTCGTATTCGTATTCGTTGCAAAATTCTTCGGAACAAAATTTTGTGACAACGACGGACGGATGCGTGAGTGACAGCAACAGTAGCTCTAGCATAAGTTTTTTCGAAACATTAACTAATTCGAACGCGTTTGCGTTTTGTCTCAAAATGTATGAAAGTGGTATGAAAACGTGCACAGCGCCTCTGGTGGTCACTAGTGGAAACTAAAACAGCGAGTATAAAATTTGTTGCTAACCGATGTACTTACGTGCGTATTTCAAACTCGGTGAGAGCGTTTTCATACATTTTGAGACAAAACGCAAACGCGTTCGAATTAGTTAATGTTTCGAAAAAACTTATACTAGAGCTACAGGGTTCCGTTTGGACCCTTTGGGTACGGAACCCCAAAAAGTAGAATTTACAACAAAATCAAATCTGATTGATGGAAAGTTTGTCAGGTTTCTATGGGGTGTCAGCTGCCGGTGCCATATTTAACCGGTTTGTGAGCGTTAGTTGGTTCAAACCGTCTCACTGTCGATTGCAGGAGACATTTAACCTATAATTTCGTCCGCAGACGAGAACCCTTTGTTTATAAAAACTAAGTACCTAGGTAGGTAAAGATTTATGATAATGTGTGTAGATAAAAGTAATCTCTAAAGTGCGTTCAGAAACCGTATTAAATATACTTTCGGCTCTTTCATAAAAATCGTAAAACACACTCGTGTTTTAATGCCTCTCATTATGTCCAGTTGCATACACTACTACATATTATGTCACGAGGGGGGATGGGCCATGACCAGAATGTATAACAGTATTACCATGGTTGTGTGTTGAGCTACACATGCACATACACTGAGAAAACAGTTCATCAATAATTTAGGTGATTCACATAAAGAGGGGATCAAAGTGACAAATTACCAAAAAGTATGTTTTTTTTTTTACATTATGGTGAAGCTAATCACATAATACAATACAGCAACATGTAGGTAAAGGTAGACAACAGGCGGCCTTATCGCTAAAGAGCGATCTCTTCCAGACAACCTTTGGGTAGCGGAAAAAAGAACATTAATTATGCAGTGCACATAATCATGGAGCTTCACCATAAAATTTTCATCATACTTTTTGGTGATTTGTCACTTTGATCCCCTCTTTATGTGAATCACCTAAATTATTGATGAACTGTTTTCTCAGTGTAAACTATGTTTGCGTCAGCATAGGAGCTATGAGTTCACGTTTATTTTTTTACACGACTGCCCAAAAACAGGAGTGTAATATTTTATTTATTCAAACTTTATTGCACAAAACAAAATACAGTGTACAAATGGCGGACTTAATTCTGGACTAAAGACTTAAACATGTTGAAAACATGAAATTAGTTTCAATTAACTTAATCTCTAAGTTGAGTTTACATACCTTTTGCAATGCTTACATCAAAACTAGATAGTCGAATTAGATTTTGTTTTGTAAGCATGGTAATGACTTAGGACTTTCGCGCAGGAAATGGTTACTTTCCTTCACATATACCGTTTCTGCCCCGTCCAACCATGACATTTATTACTTGGACAATCCCAAGGAACTAGTTTAACAATAGTTACAAATGACAATACCAAAAGGATACGGAAATGACCAAGCAAGTAAACAACCCCCATGCCATTCAATGCATAAACAATTATGAGTCTAACACAGGCAACGTTGTAAAACCGACGGAAGTAGTCCAGAAAGCAAGGACAAATGACAAATGAAAGACGTTATAATTCAAAACCAGGCGAAGTTCCTTCCGGCTCAAATAACAAAAGCGTAACGGAAGGAAGTTTTTGTCTATGAATGGAAATCGCCATACGTGTCTTCCAGAGTGTTTCGCAGCTGAATGAGTGTTGAAACAGTTTTGTTATTATGCTTGAAATAAGTCCGACATTTAATTTAACTGACATTGGATTTTCAAACGTCTGGCTTGCGTTTTAAAGTTGTTTTTTGGAAGGATTAGTTAACTGTGGCTCGGCCAAGTTGGATAATGTGAAGTAAATCGTGAGCGATGGTACGGAGCGGGGCTTAGCGGCGCGGGGAGCGGCGCGGGGGGCGAGGGGTTTCCGGTGCAGCGTGGGAACGCTCCTACCTCCGATTAAAAGACTACCACTAATTAATTTAAGTTTGCGATTGAGTACCAGCCCATATTACACCATTCATGCTGTGTTGAGCTGGACTTGTACTAGCAGATCAAGTTTTTGAATGTACTTTTTAGGCTAGCACTACAACGTGATGTCATCATCATCCTCCTAGCGTTATCCCAGTACAGTTGCATCCTGAAGGATGCCTGGGGTCCGCTACCTAATCCCAAGATTTGGCGTAGGCACTAGTTTTTACGAAAGCGACTGCCATCTGACCTTCCAACCCCGAGGGGAAACTAGGCCTTATTGGCATTAGGCTTTTTGTCAAGTGAGTGGGCTACTTGACTGTTATTAGAAGTTCTCAAGCTGCCCGAAGGCCTTCAACTTGGCTTAACGACTGCTGCCATAGACAGCAACCGGGATCAACGGCTTAACGTGCCTTCCAAAGCACGGGAGCGCTCGGTTAGTAACCACTCAAAGCGGTCACTCATCCAAGTCCTGACCGCTGCCCACGTTGCTTAACCTTAGATACCGCAAGCGGTACCCGGCGCCGCTGGGCCACGAGCGCTCCTTACAAACTCTGTGCACGTTTTATTCGTAATCGTAGGTTTTGGCACTAACGAATGTAATATTTTTTTTGTATGTAAATATTAGATATGCGAAGAAAGTGATGTGGAAATATTCAATTATTTCAAAAAAATAAAAAATGAAAAAATTTAAAAATAATATCAATGAAAAAAAATTAGATCACGAAATAGCTTAAAAGAAAAATAAGCATACTGACCAAAAATCATAACTTTAGTGCAAACACAAACGTAGAAAATCCTGCACAAAGTTTGTATGGAGAGAGCTTGCCCTACCCCTCCTCTTGAACACTGGAAAACTGGAATACTCCAAGAGTCCTACACTCTATTATATAATCTGTGCTCTAGTGAGATTGGTTGAAAGGCTTCACCCAAATCTGAGGAGGTATACTGGTAAGGTCCGACCGAGAACACCTTTTTTGTCTCGGCCGAGACCGAGACCGAGAAAAAATTAAATTCTCGGCCGAGACCGAGACCGAGACCGAGAATTTAAAATAGGGAGAGAAAAATTCCAACTTGTTTTTTTTTTTATTTAGTAGGTAAAAATAGCAAATTTTCGGCAATGTGCATATTGTGCCCACTGAGATTGTGTCTACGCTCTTCGTCTGCAATTGCGGCAAAGTGTCATAATCGGTTTGAAAAGTATTATGTAATGTAACCATAAATCAACATGGCGAAAATCAATGGCGAACAAAACTCAGCCAATAGATCACCTCATGCGGCTCCACCACAGGCGCGTGGCAAATTCAAATTCACCAATCATAAATAATTGCATAGTCTCGGCTACGGCTACGGCCGATAATCTCGGCTCGCTTTGGCCGAGACCGAGACCGAGTTCTCGGTTCGAGTTTTGGCCGAGAATAGCTGAGACCGAGACCGAGACCGAGATCTCGGTCGGACCTTAGGTACTGATACTTCCTCAGTTGGGCTGCTCCAAATATGACCGATATCGCATTCCGTTCTAATATTTAGATAATCTTACACACTCCTTAAAGGTACTCAGCCACGTATGTGCACTTATTCCTTAGATCTTCGTCCCTTGTCACGCACCTGGCGTGTACAGTAGACGGTGAAAGCTGTCTAGTTGTCGACTTTATTAGTAACACGTTAGAGATCAAAATTGGGAGATATTCTTGGGTGACTATACGCAGCAGATGCGCTCATTGAAGCCCGGCTAATTTTTATCAATCGCTGGGCTCCATTCATCTTTTTTCGTACGACATATGTTCGGGACTGGTAAAAACTATGTCTATTAATACCTGAGAAGGTTTTGAGTACGCTGTGTGTGCTTGGAATTTGGTTTTGAAGATTTGCCGGCATTTTGTTCTCTCTAGGTAGGTACTTTTACTTTTACTTTTTAGGTACCTAAAGGACAAGACCAGATACTGTGGTGTTTTTACGGAATCCTATAAAGATTTTTTTTATTTTATTTATTTATTTCCATAAAATTAACACTTAACAGTCAGGCTACACGTGTTAACTGGAGAGAACAACATACACATATGAAAAAAAAACATAACATTACATTACATAAACTTAACATTATGTACATAGGGTGATGGCACCAGTAATCGGCAGGCTCCAGTAATCGGCATTTTTTTTACAAGTTGGATTAAAATTTGGACTGCCAATAATTATTCCAATTAATCAACACTGGAACATATACAGTGTATATTCTACTCTCATCCAAGGCAATATCATAGACACAGGCGGTTTTGTTTAAGAGGGCGCCGAGCATATTTAGCAAAAACAGCCGTCACCTCTCAATCTGTGGAGGTCACGATTCTCTACAAAAATATATAAAATATATGTAATTATTATCACAAAGAGTGTGTTTACAAGTTATCACTATTAGTAATCTATAATAAATTACACTTTCATAAATACAATACCGTAAAGTTGCACTAAAAATGAGAAGAACGCGTGTCGGCGTTTAGGCAAAATTGAATTGAAAAATCTATTATTTCGTTTCAAAATCACACTCAAACATATCTCAAAAGTATTCACTATAAGTTATCACACTTTTCACATTTTTCCTCGCAAAGACCAATGAGAATTTCAAACGTAAATCTAAACTTTAGTGACTTTTCCATACATTTTCCCTGCCACCATACTTTCGAAAAATCGACAGATGGGCATTGGCCCTCGGTGAGAGCAGACGCATGCTCCTTTTTTCGCTTTGACAGCTCTGTTTTTGACATTTTGCCCGTATACGAATACAATATGTATACCACAAACAAAGATTGTATTAATTGAAGTAGGGTAAACAAATATTGACGTGTGGCGTTTTAAGAACCTTTTAACATGGAATTTTTGGTATTAGCCTTTTATTTTTTAGAGAACATTTAGTGTTTGGTCCCGAAAGTTTACTTATGCGTTCAAATTATAATGTTTTCCTTCCCGAAAACGCATTCTAGACGCTAAAAGGTTGCCGATGCGTTTCATTACAATGGAAATTAATTTCAATGAATGGTCACCCTGACGGAACATCTTTATAACGTAATGACATTTGTCACTTACTTCAAATGAAAATTTGTGTACATTTTTCTTTCTTTATATTTCAATAATGTAACATATCTAATGTTGATATCGAACACCAAATACGCATACACACACGCCTCTCGACAGTTTGCCAACAACTCATACTTATCTACTGGCATTTTTTGGACATATCGCGCGTCGTCCCTATTAGCCTCGAGTACATCATGATGACGGGAAAGGTGGAGGATAGACGAGCTCGGGCCAGCCAGGTGGATTGAAAAAATCTCCAAATTCGCCGGACTCCGAGAACACCAGGCGCTGCATGCAGCGCATCATCGGAACCACTGGCGAGCCATCTGCACTCCCCGCCAGAGACATAGCGGTCACGATCCTCAGCATTGAAGAACCCACTGATTGGATTGGAATACTTATTGAAATTTGTGTGCATATTCACGCTTTCTCGTCAAATAGGAATACATTTAATGGCTAAATATATCTCAGATGTCGTGATATAACTTCAGGAATCGTGGATTATCAATCTGCAGTGTCACACAACAAAGAAAGTAATAAGCAGCAGAAGATTGTATTGTCGAAGCCGCATGTGGTCATTATTTAATTATAGAATGAAAATATAAATGTGTGTTTTTTTTATCTTAGTTATATCTCTAATGACGACGTATAATCTGAGTCTTATACAAAATATATGTATGTAGTCCTACTTATTTCTGCAGGTCTGTAAGTACGGTTTCTAATTTCTATTTGATTGTTTTTTGTGGTTTGAAATTATTTGGTTCACTGCTTTGATTTTGGATATACGGATATACGTACTTTAGTATATACATTGTAGTCTTTGGTCACACCGGGTAGAGTCAGTCCGACCCAGGTCGGGCCTAGTAGAGTTTAGTGAACCAGCGACAAAACTCCCAGTAAGTAGCTCAATTCCACTCACAACTCAGATTCGGTAGAAGCCGCGTAACCAATCTCACTGGAGCGCAAACTCTTAGAGTATCCCAGTGTTTAAACCTCCCGCGTTGTCGTGTCGGAGGTTTCCCCTGGATTTTCCCCAGGCCACTTTCCAACCGCGCACTCCTATCGATTTATTGGGCCCGACCTATAAGGCCACAATCAGGTTGAAAAAACAAAAAAAGTACGTCTCAATAATTATTTGGACGTTACGTAAACGTAGTAAACAATAGTAAGATTGCAATTTCAATTGCGTATATTATAAGTATTTAACTGTTACATTACAGCATGTATGCAGCATGTACATGGATTTAGCTATACGCAACCATTGTCCAAGTAGTGTTAAAAGTTCAGTAAAATTTACTCCACTAATTATTCTATTCAATTATCGTTCTTATAAGAAGGAACATGAGTGCTAATTTGTCATAACATAACTATGGACTCGTACATTCAACCATGCACACGATAGCGCGTCCGGCCGGCCAAGTTCCAATTACAGATAGTGACAATGATTTACTAAATCCTACTTGATTATATTTGTCCTACTTATTTCATTATCATTAGGTTTTAAGAATACTTAACAAACTTATTTCAAAATACTGCCATTAATTTTCATTAAGTTTCATTACATAATATATATCGAAATAAAACAACCGCATCTTCGCTTAAAACTCGCATTACCTATAAAAGCCGCTTTAGCTTAGTTGGTAGTGACCCTGCCTACGAAGCTGGAGATCCCGGGTTCGAATTCGTTCTTGGGTCGTGGATGTTTTCTATGTATTTAAGTATCTATTTAAACCTGTATGTATAAAGTTTGTATATTGTCGCTTAGTACCCATAGTAGTACAAGCTTTGCTTAGTTTGGGACTAGGTTGATTTGTGTAAGATTGTCTACAAATATTTATTTATTTATATTTATATATTAATTCTGGCGCAAACCAAAACCAAACAAAAAAATAGCCAAATAATGCAATAATTTTTCTCACTTTGCGTTGTCTGTGTATGGACGCCATGGCACGGGAATGCCAAGTGTGAGATTGAACCTGCATGTAGGTTTTGATGTCTATTAGACGCCATAACGGACATATGCGCGTTGGCGTCGGACCAATGCGAAAGGTTAAGTAGGTATAAGTCGTGTAAAAAATGGGTTTGTGAGAAAGAAGGATTACACATTCTTAAGGCGCAGGGGTGGGCAAGGCATTCTCCATACAAACTCTGTGCACGTTTTTTTCGTAGGTTTTGGCACTAACGAACGTAATATATTTTTTGGATGTAAATATTAGATATGCGAAGAAAGTGATGTGGAAATTTTCAAATATTTCAAAAAATGAAAAATGAAAAAAATTAAAAATATTTCCAATGAAAAAAAAATTACATCACGAAATAGCTAACAGAAAAATAAGCATACTGACCAAAAATCATAACTTGAATGCAAACACAAACGAAGAAAATCCTGCACAAAGTTTGTATGCAGAGAGCTTGCCCTACCCCTCCTCTTAAGTTTTGTTCACCATTTATTCAATTAAATATAATTTAACAACATAACAGCTTAAGCCATGGCATTGATACACTTAAATATAGGTATTTTAATCTATTTGTATATGAATAATTAGGAGCGTTTTACTAAAATCAAATCCCAATTTTCAGAAGTAAGGTTTTGGTGACAGATCAGAACTTGACTTTTATTTTAACATTTTTGTCATGCCTTAATAAATCATCATTTATTGTAAATCAAAACTTTGTATTCCTTACAGAAATTGACAGAGCATTGTCATTGTACAGTGACAAGTTATGACAATTTCGATTTCTCCAAGGAGTTTTTAACTCTGATTAAAATACCTATTAAAAAAAATGTAAGTCAATGACCCGGGCCAACAAAATGAAGTAGTGTGTGTGAAATATGTATGTGTGAGTTACTGGGGTAAATTATTTAAAAAATAGAAATTTGACAGGCGCTGATAATTTACCCTGCACGACGCAGTCTTAAAGATGATAACATGAAAATGATGAGAAAATCAGTACTTCTGAAGAAAATGAATAATCCTTAAGGAAATAGTTAAGAGAGTGACTGTACATTTTTGTCGATTATTTAATAACTATGAAAGATGTTTGAGTTTTTGTTTACGTTATGTATAGCTATAAATATCCTTCAAATAATGTTGTATTAGAACAATTTAATGTTAGCTTATTCTTGTAAAAAAAATATAGTGCCGAATACTGGTCCCGTGAAAGTACACTTTCTCCAGTAATCGGCAGATGTTGATAATAATGATTTTTAATATGCCATTAATAAATTATTCGTAGAAACATAGATTTGGCCCGACGCAATGACTCAGAATATATGGATACGAGGACAGATAGTGAGAGAAATACATGATTTTCATTCTAACTGCAGTACTAATCTAATATTATCAATATTAAAAATCAACGTCCTAAGAAAACTACTGAACGTAGAAGCTTGTTTTTATTTTACGGTAGTCTTTCCAGCCTATACTTACTGTTTATCTATCTTTCCAAGCTAGCTCTCTCGGCACATTTCAACTTCTTACTGTCACTTTTCATTTCCATACATTTTATAACCTAAAAGTTTCTTTTAGGTTATATAAAGAAACAGAACACCCTAAGCAACTTTCTACAGTTCGTTTCTTTATTTATTCGTGTCATTCAACGATAATTTCTTATCCTGTTTCGTAAAATACATCAAAACAAAAGTACCTATTCGAAATACTTGCACAGATACTAGTGCCGAATACTGGGTGCCGAATACTGGAGACTGCCGATTACTGGGTGCCGGACACTGGAGACTGGCTGCCGATAACTGGAGATTGCCTATATTTTTGGTTATTAGAATGTTTTTATTTATCCGTGTCTCTTCAGTTAACAAAAAGCTAATATGTTGTTACTCAGAGATATATTTAACGTTTTTATTCAGTTATTTTTATCCTAAGTACAACCATATTATTTTTATCATTGATGAAAGTACACAACCTCCTTAAAATGCCGGTAACTGGTGCCATCACCCTAACTAATTGTTGCTAACATCATACAATGTTTTAGTATCTAATTGAGTCTATCTATGAGACATTGATGGAACTTGGAGTAGTAATAGACTCCAAGTATCGGCTAGCTATTGCAAGAAAACGAGATTCAGAGCTGTGGAACATATCCAGTTCGCTGTCACTGTCTAGTATACCGTTGAGAAGAGTGAGTGCACGGTGTAAATTGTTTTGAGCCGTCCCCAAATTTCGTTGGTGGCCGAGAGCTGACCAAACCTCGGGCACATAGTTACCCATTGCAACCTAAAAGCGCCTTTAAGGTGGTCAAGCGACCGATTTGCCGATAGTATTGTGGACTATGCGCTCTGTAGCCCTGGCATAGAATACGGCTACGGCATCCTCTGCCTAAAGCGGTCGTAGAAGGCAACTAAAAAGGGGTCCTTAGGGATCGTAGACGGTCGTAGTTGGGGGCTGCGATCGTCTATAAAACATGTCAGGACCCCATGGGTGGACCCTAGGGCGGCACTAGCGCGTTCCATGGGAGATCCTAGAGCCGTCTGAAATCGGTTGAGGAGAAGGGAAAAATCGGGTGGTTTTTAGTCGGTGCAACGCCGACATAACCTCCGTGGATTTCCACCCTGAGAAAAATGGTGGTAGTAAGGCCGCCAGCGCTCCCGGGGAAGCTCTGTGTTGAGAGCGAGGGCCCTGCATTTCTCTCAACCTCGAAAGGAATTTTCAAGTCAATAAAATGTCGTCAACGCCCTTGTCAAAGGCTGCGATGTCTGCTTACGATCAGACAGGCTCTAAGCTCGTTTGCCACCGTCGTTTTAAAGAAAGTACATTACTTAACAAGGGCGGTAAAACAAAGAATGTCTCAGATCGCAGGTATTTGATAAATATGCGATCTGAGGCTTTCTTTATTACCGCCCGTGTTAAGTACAAAATTTTATGTCACTCTCTGGCCAGGAAGTGGGATTTCCCGCGCGCGGAGCGTGCGGTAATTACTGCGTTATAGCCAGGTGTGACATAATAGTTATTTACGATACAAGGGTTGTAAAACAAAGAAAGGCCGATATCGCAGATGTTTGGGGCCCGAGCCGCAGGCGAGGGTCTCAAATATGCGAGAGAGGGCTTTCTGTTTTACGACCCGTGTTTTGTACACAATTTTACGTCACCACTTGGCCAAAAAGTGGGTTTTTCTGATCGCGCAGCGTGCAGAAAAACGCGCTTTTTGGCAAGGTGTGGTGTAAAATAATAAAAAAGTTCTCGTCCGTATTATTAGTACCTATAAATATACCTAGTTGTACATATATATTGTACATATATAATTAAAGCAGTACCCTTTTACCCTCATTCCAGTTTAATCTCCGTTATCACCGTTATCAGGCCGTCCATTCATAATTTCCTCCGCTAGTTAATGAAGTCATATTACTCATAACTAGTAGCATATATTGAGCATGTATACTTAAAATAATTTGAACTGGCGGAATTGTATCAAATAAGTTCGTTCAAAAAGGGACTTTAGGGTCCTAGCATAAGGTTTAAAATATAATGACAGTTTTATAAAATATCGGACATTTAGAATAATTTCAACTATACTTTACTTTAGTCCTTAAGCGTTTGACGTAATGGTTATTTTAGTTTGAATTATTGCAGATATTTACAAAACTGCAAATATCCCAATCTAAATTACCCTAGGGGCCTAAAGTAGGGTAAAACCTATTTTATAATGAATGCCCGTTTCGTTTTGGATGAATATTAGAGCGTTTCAAACGCCTATATCTTTTTTAACCTGACTGTGGTGTTGGCTTTATAGGCCGGGCCCAATAAAGCGATAGGAGTGCGCGGTTGGAGAGAGGCCTGGGGAAAATCCAGTGGAAACCTCCGCCACGACCAGGCGAGCGGTTTAAATACTGGAATACTCTAAGAGTTTGCGCTCCAGCGACATTGTTTGAGCGGCTTCAACCGAGTTGGATTTTAATCATAGCCACTATCTCGATAACTATGAAATTTTCAATTCAATTAATCTTGGCGGCGGTGTTGGGGACACCTTGTATACTTGAGCTTATTTATGTTGGCCGAGTGGTGTCAAACTAATCCGGACAAAAAGGACCTTATTTCTGATGCTAGAAGATTCAAAATTCAATGACAGTTTTATAAAATAACGGCCAGCGCAGTAGATCTGAATCTGAACTACATAACTACGAACAGTCAGCATCAAACGTAGCGACACATATGGAGGCGTCAAAAGTCTTTATTACAAAGGAGCTTGGCATGAAGATGTTAATAAATGAAATAAATGAAATAAATGAACTTTATTCTGTAAGTAGGCCGCAATGGCACTTTTACAAGTCAAACCCTACTAGCGTTTCACAGAGGCCACTGCCGAGAAGAAACGCCGAAAGAAACTCGACAGTCAGCCATTTTCTCACAAAAATATGCTTATTACAATGATAATACTTAACCTACTTAAGATCAAGAAATCTAAGACACATAGAATTCAAAATTCAGAATTCAAACATTTATTCTGCAAATAGGCCACAAGGGCATCACATGTCATAATGTTAATGTACAATTTTAAAAAAGTCTTACATTATAAGCATATGATAGATTTTTCATGAGAAAATATTAATTTACAATTTAAGAAAAATATCAATAAGAATTTAATACATTTTTCATGTCAAAATATTAATTATCTATTACAAACATTACAATAATAGTAACATTGAGAGATGTATAAGGTCTCAGTCTGAATAACAAAATTTAATATAATATCTCAAAGATGTAAATGGTCTCTGAGCGTCAAAATATTCTTAATAATGACTATTCTAACGTGCTTTGAGATGTACATGGTCTCAAAGCGTCAAAATAAAAATAATAAGTTTTAAATATAAAAGGAAAAAAAAAACAATTTAATATAGAGGTCTCTCTCAGAGTCAATGTCAACAAAAACTAATCCATAACAGAGTGATATCTCTCGTCAATCTCCAAGAGCAGACACTAGTATTAAAGTAGTTACTATGTCCTTGCAAGCATGAACGACCGGACTCCACAAACAGCACCCGATCACGAGTATGACGCGTATCTCAGCCATCGTCTCCCTCGACCATCTGTTAGGGAAGGTGGCGACCCGATCAACGATCAACGATCAACGAAAGTAAAGTTCTATTAGTTTTGACTGTACTATTAGTTTCTAAACTATATACAGCGGATAAAGCTTATAAATAACGGATCTTACACAATTAGGTATTTAATTATTGGTAAAACTCAACCTGCATGCTAATGTAAACTTTGACAACATTTCGATAAAGTTTATAATTGTTCGTTACTAAGGTAATCTCTAATCTGCGAATGTAGTTCTTAATTTCCTGAAGGAATGCTCAAATTTACTGATCCATTTAAAAGTTCGAGGTAGGTATCTACGAGTACCTATGTCAACGATGACGTTTTAAATGGGTACAGTCAGCCCATGAAAATGTTGAGCATACTTAGAACCTTGTCACATCGAAATCTAAGAAATATTTAGACTGAAACTTCATAAAATTTGAAACCTCTTTAATTTGACAAAGTACTAAAGTGCTCAACATTTTTGTTGGCCCACTGTACAATCAAGGGCACCAATATGTATACACTTTTCATCTTACTCCATTGAAATAAGGTCTAAAAATGTATAGGTACATATTAATGCCCTTGACTGTACGTACGTTAATTTAGCTGATAGTCAAATCAGTAACTTTTATGAAACGTCAAAAACGCTCAGTTGGTAATGTTGGTATTTGTATGGAAATATACAAGTAACTACTTAGGGTCGATTTTTCAATCGCCAGATAAAATTATCCGTCAGTTAAAATTATCGCTGTTACTTTCTAATTTCATATGAAAGAAAAGGAAAGAGCTAACATTTACCTGACAGATACTTTTATCTGGGGATTGTAAAATTAGGCCTTAATGAACTTTACAAATGTAAAATATTATGCTTATTTATTTCACTCAAATACTCGTATCTTACTTAATAGTTACGTTAGCTATGTGGGTATCGTTTTTCTCCATTCATAGTATCAATAATATGACTACTATATTACCTATACCTACTACGTATACTCGAAATTAACTCTCTCCTCTATGCGCTCCACTTCGTAAGAACACGTGTTGTCATTCATGGTACCACCGCCCCCCAACAATTTTAATTCTCAATGAGGAATAAATGAAATAATTAACACCAGTAGTAAACGCGGCTAACAACCACATTTCGTTTCATTCATTACCCAACGTCCTACTTTACTCCAACGTGGGCGATTATCAATGGCCGACTCACTTCAGTCGCAGCAACGACACACGCTTCCTTTAATTCCATAGACACATACACCGTTTTTCTATTAAGACAAGTTAATCCCGCGGTAAAATAGCATGAGAAAGTCGCTCTAGCATATAATAAAACCGGTCAAGTGCGAGTCCGACTCGCGCACCGAGGGTTCCGTACACAGTTCTTGTATATGTAGTTGTGTACCCGTCCCGACCCCATTAATTCAGGAACAATCTAAAAAAAACATGACAGCACCATCTATCGGCGCATTGTGTTACTAATTTGCGCGACTGAATAACTTAGTACGTATGTTGGTTTTTCAAGGATAATTCTTTATCACATCAACCGATTTCAATAATTGTTTTTTTTATTTGAAAGAAGGTATTTTCAACGTAATTTTGTAAATTTAAATATAAAACAAAAATATATACAAAGGTGATTAGATTACAAACTTAGTATAGAAGAGTTTTTTGATGATTAAAAAAAAGAAAAACTAGATAGAGCTATGGCTATAATTTTCCTGTAAAATATACATGCATATTAATGTTGTGTAATAATTTCAAATTTTTTTCTTCGTAAACTTCGGAGATAAGGGGGGGAGGAATGGTATTTTTTTTTACATTTTCCCTCGTAAATCGAAATTTCCCCAACGAAAAAAAAAAACTAAAAATTGTTTTGGAATGTACAAGTCAAGCCCTTTCATATGATACCCCACTTGACATAGTTGCCAGACTTTAAAATTTTGAACCCCCTTTTATCTGTCATTATTCACAGAAAATAAAATAAAATAATTTAAAAAACCATCTTCTATGTATCTGGGTTACCCTTGTTTATAACTATTCCAAATTTCAAATCGATAGGATAAGTAGTTCCTGAGATATTTAGCGATGTGACAGACAGACAGACAGACAGACAGACAGACAGACAGACAGACAGACAAAGTGAAACCAATAGGGTTCCTTTTTTACCTTTTTGGTACGGAACCCTAAAAATACCCTCCCTAGTTCCATTCACTTCCTGAACACCCGGCTGAACTGAATGACGTATAAAAAGGACGCGTTCGGATTTAAAAAATCATGCACTTGGTACGTTTTTAAATATAGAACACGACGAATTGTTACTTCTACTAACTCGTATCATCGGTTTGCGTAATTGTAGGAAGTAAACTTTATTACGCTCGCAACAAGAACACTTTTACAATATCGATGAACAGTATTTTCCAACCTTGAATGAAATAAAGGTTAGTATTTATTTTGTAAGCGGCCATGGCGTTGACGGCGTTGTCGCCATATTCATTCATGATTTTGGCGCGAAGTAATAATTGGCGGTTCCTAACTAATTCGTGCGTGATTCAGAGTAGATACAGTACGATACGAGTACATGCGTATTTGTTAATTTACTATGTGCTTTAGGTACCGATAGGTACTTATTTAAGTGTTGTTTTCCTGGTAGGCTTTTGTTTTTATCAATGAATACGGAAACAACACATCACTTAGGTATTTAGTTTAAAGGCAAACGTTTATTTGTTTTTAATGATCATAATTATGTTGTCATGTCATTTTAATAGTAGTTCGACGTCTTATTATATTGTTTATTACCTACCTTCTAATGTTGCATTCAGAGATTGACAGATATGTAATATGTTGGTATGACAATGTTTGCAGAGATACAAACCATAGACAGCAACCTATTCCAATCGAGACCAAGTCGAGACCACAGGCTTGTGAATTTGTCAAACTGACTACCTAAGTTACTGTTAAACCTGGTATTTAAATCATACCTACTACTCGCAATGATCGCGTTTAATCGGACATATTGATCGTCCCTCATTCGCTTATATATACTCGTACGTACACCCCTAGTAAAAAGGGTCGAACGATCATGCATCATTTGGAACGCATCTTTAACTACTAACGCCCTCAAAAGTATTTTGACTTATCTTATAAAATAGCAGCAGGTGGAAATATATCTTTGGTCACGTTTGAACGTTTGTGTTCCTGCAGCTGACCCTGCAGGTGCTTAAACGCATCCTCAATGAACCAATGACGTCACTGCACCTTGACAGTACATTCCCACGCCGAATGAATGAGCGGAGTGAATGAAAGGGAAGGAAAGGGGCGACTTCCGGCGATGCGGCGATGGCGTATGGCGTCACTTCCGCCGAAGACGGATGCAGTGCTCGCGTCAGTTATTATTTCCTCTTTATGTTTCCGCCCGAGTTTTATCGTTATGTTAAAATAAATGTTACTCTACAATACGAGTCAATACCTATTCGTAACGCAAAAACCGAGTATGAAGCGGAGCTTCGAGAAAAAATATTTATTCTAAGTTATCGAAATTGAGGATTTATTTTTTTAAACATACCTACTTATATGAATGCGTTAGTTATTCTTTAGTTAACCATATATTACAGGAAATATGTGAGACATTTGTTATGTATGCTTATTTAGACATATTATCATACGTGTGCCGTGCCACACTGTGACCGCGTAAAAACTAAGTAAGTTGTATTATAATCAGAGCCCATTCAACGGAAACATCAATGAATGAACTCCGACTCCGTTCTTGTTCAACTTCCGCAGCTACCTGTCCTTATCACACGCCATCGGAAGATGCGCGTGTGAGTGGAACAGAATGTATTCGCGAGTGGGTCCGCAAACTGAACAGTTTATTGTGAAAGTGCGTTGGTCGAGGGAAAAATGTAATAAGAATGTTGTAAGTTGGTACATTGTTAGGGTGTTTTTCCTTTGTATGTTGAATCGAATAGTAACGTAAAACTGCAGTGTAGATATGTTATCTGTAACGACGGTAACATATGGGTCCGTAAAAGTTTAGAATCTGTTGTTATAAAAACGGTAAACAAGGCAAGGCAACGTCCAATCTGGTCGCGAGTTCGAATCCCGGCAGGTACTGTAACTGTAAAACATTATAGGAGAGAGTGTCCATCTTTAAAAATGTTTTTACTCCACGCTTTTTGTCGCTGTCACCAGTTGGAAATTTATTGTGACAGTTTAAAAATGACGTGAAAGCGACACGGTACGGTAGAAAGATGTCAAGCCACTTATGCGTCCGACCGTACTTAAGACCTGAAAATATTAAACCTACTTACCTAATATAATTCACTAACGACCTTGAACAACCTTGGAGTGAACCTGACCTTGAGTCCAAAAAGCAACTAGACGTATATACGTACGTAGTCTATGTATAAGTATGACGTCATACGCCGGTCGTTCATCGGTCCCCTCTGTGTTACTAGATAAGGATTAGAGAAGTTCTGGATAGTATTTTCTTGTAATATAATGATTATAATGTTGAATTGTAGCGACTATGGTGTGCGATTTCATGTTTGAAGATTTAAAACCCAAAATCTGTCACCTTAGGGCCTTGGACTACCTGCACGAACCAAAAACTAAATATGTATCTCCCTCTCTGTTGCACATAATCATAATCATAATAATAATAATAATTTATTTATAAAACCAATTTACACGTCATAAAAATAATCATAAAAATAATCATAATGATTCACCAGCAACTTGCTCTTCTATACGGTCTTGTGGACGTCGAAGTGCCGTACTATAAGTACACACCTGCGCCAGTTCTCGAAAATGGTCGTGCCACGCTCTATTGGGATCGATCTGTCATCACGGACAGGACTATTGTAGCCAATAAGCCTGATATCGTGCTGATAGATCGATCGAAACGCCAGGCAGTGCTCGTTGACATCACCATCCCCCATGACGAGAACCTCGTGAAGGCCGAGAAGGACAAACTCAGCAAGTACCTAGACTTGGCCCACGAGGTAACCGCCATGTGGGATGTTGATTCAACGACCATTGTCCCGATAGTCGTTTCTGCGAACGGTCTAATAGCGAAGAGTCTCGACCAACACCTCAAGAGACTCTCGCTAGATGGCTGGGTCAAGGGTCAGATACAGAAAGCGGTACTCCTGGACACGGCGCGGATAGTCAGGAGGTTCCTGTCTCTGTCGCCCTAACCACCGGTAGCCTAGGCCCTGCCTCGCTGCCGGCGGCACTCTAGGTTAGGTTTTTATAATGTTTTTATGTTTGTAAATGTATTTTTTATTTTACTTTTTATAGAAATATTATAAAATCTAACCTGAGAAAGAAAATGAATAAAGAGATCATAATGATATGGTAGTAACTAGTGATTTTACTACAATATAAATAATGTCAAATTGCTTAACTTCATACGGTGTTATAACAATAGTTAATGATAACATAAATAAGGTATGTTTAAAGTAACAGTAAATTATTGTGCCTTATATGCAATAAACTCGTCATAGCTATAAAACGATTGCTCGATAAGCCACTGCTTTAGGCGGAATTTAAAGCTGCCCAAGCTTGGAGCATCGGTTATGTTTTTAGGCAACTTATTGTAGACAGTGGGACCCATGACGTGAGTGAGTTTTGGTCAACTTCCGGCTTATACCCGCAATCTTATCTGCGTTCCGCGTTTCGTACGAGCTTAACATTCTAAATGATTTAAATGACGACAGATTCACTCTCACATATCGTTGCTTTTCTGAAACAACACTGTATCTCAAAAAACGTGTTTTTTCAGGAGAGAGGTTTGAAAGTTTACAGAAGTTACTTTGTAATAACTTTTATTTAAACTAACAAAAAACAAATCCTCTTTTTGTAATACCTTCATTGTTTATTGGAGTATACGACAAACCAAAGAAAACCTACAAAACAAAACAAAAATAGAGTTAAAAATCCTAAATTAGTAACATATTCAGAGTTGTGACTCAATAATTATGGGTTGTTGAAACGTTTTTATAAGCAATAACGTCACAAGACAAAATAATGAAACAGGATGGTTTATTGTTTTGATGAATAACGGCTCATTCGTCTTTAAGACATATTTTTATATAATATATATTAGCAATACAGGAGTATTACGTGTTATGTACCATAAACATTTTTTAACTTTGCATAACAGCGGCTTATTAGGACTTGTGTCAAAAAATATACCTAACTATTATATCGCTAACAATGGGTTATTTTTGATTACCTCCACTACTTGGTATTCTTACCAAATTATTTTCTTAACGAAACATTAATATAGTGATACAGTAGCACAATTAGTCAATTTAGGTCAAATTTATATGCGATTGCATCTTATAGCAGCTGAAATTATCTGAATAAAAGCATGCGATGGCATACTTTAGCAGCATTAACATGTTATACCTATGCTCGTGAAGACAGCCACCCCATTTCGTTTGCCCGCAAATGGCATATCAGCAAATAGCACTTATAGCATCTGAAATTATCTAATGACATCTTTTTGCATTGTCTTATCTGGCTCTCAATGTATAAAATGTGCATAATATAATCTTACAGCAAAACGTGATTTGATGGTGACGAAAGTGATTCCACCCTAAAAATCTAGGTACTGTAGGTTTTTATGGAAATTAATGCAAAGAGTCCTTTCTTTCTTTTCCTTTTAAAGCAATGACTGTCATTTGCTAAAAACAGTTATTTATTGCATCTCTGTCAAGGTTTTGAATGACAACTTTTTTGTTGTGGTCAGTTTCGTTATTGGGATCTAGGGCGTTGGTAGTATAGGTACCTATATGTTTCTGGACTCGGTCTTTTACCAATATTTCGATTTATCTGTAGACTTTGGAACCGTGTCCATGTCTGTAACTAAAAATCATTGTAAAGGTTCATCAGTATCATCATCATAATCCTCCTGATTCGATCTCGGTGACTAGAAAGAAGAGCCTGGCTAGTGAGAGCGTCGGTCACGAGCTCTCAGGTGACTGAGATACGAGTATCCTATCTTCGCAGTTAATGTGCGAGCACTCTCCCCAGAAATCGACACCCCTTCGACATAATTATAGTGAATGGCCGCAGGTGGTCGGGCCTTCAAATCCACACGCTTAGCGTCAAGTTCACTTCGTCTTTATATATGCCTCCATTTTAACCGATCTTGAGCCAAAAACTCCCAGCACGATGGTTCAACATCACGTCTCCGCGTGTGGCGCTTCAGCACATCGTTATAATGCCGGAGTTGGCTGCCCTGTTTTCATCTTGCCAGCTTGCAGTTCAGAATAAAAGATGTGATCAGCTATTCTGTCTTCAGATATTTGGTAGATATGACCACACCATCGTAGCTGCCTACGCATTAGACAGGCTTTGAAGTATTGATACCGTCAACATTAGCACGGCGTAGAACTTCCGAATTCCTGACATGATCTGACCAGGAAATGTTCATAATGTCACGCAGGCATTTGATATAAAATCTATCCAATACGCGGATGTGCTTGCGGTAGAGACACCAAGTCCAGGTTTCGAAGCCATATAAGAGATTAGGATTATTAGATGTATATGTTAATAAAGTAATAACAGACAGAGCAATGAATAAAAGGAATAAATATTTTTTTGTGGACTATCTTACACAAATCGACCTAGTCTCAAACCAAGCAAAGCTTATACCACGGGTGACGATATACATACTCAATAATACTCATATAAATAAAATAAAAACATACAAAACAATTTTTCGGGTTCATGATACAATTAAATGTCCTGACCGGGACTCGAAACAGGGACCAGCTTTTAGGCAGGGTCACTAAATACTAGGCTATTAATAGTGGTCGTCCAATGCATAATGTAGGTGCGCCCCACATGCGATACAACGACTAATGAAGGCATAAGTCGATAGCACAGTTGTTTAACTGAATGCGGTATAACGACCAGTGAAATAAGGCTGGTCTTTAGTGCCCGCATCAGGGATACGAGAGAGATTTCCGAAATACGTGCCATAGCTCCCCAATGCGGGGAGCCGGGCCCTCTTGATCAATAAAAATGTCTGAAAATGCATCATGATGTATATCGATCAATTCAAAAACCGATAAAAAAGGATCTTTCCCTCACCCCGCATTATATCAACCAATGAAATTGCGCCTGTATATAGATAGTGTTTGCAAGAGTACCCAAAAGAGTAAAAAGAGGTTGAGAGTCTTACTTGTTGTAAGTGTAGTTTAGTATTACAGGAAGCTTGTTAAAACTGCTGAATATAATATTTTTTTCAACTAAATCATTAAGTTCACCTATTTTACAACAAACAAATTTAATAACAATCCGAACTAATTCAGTTTACTACATGAATACTTAATCCAGTGTTATCAAGTATACAGGCCTATTTCGCTAACAAGACCTTGCTCACATCTACGCTTTTCGTAAACACAAGTGCATTTGCTGATAAGTCCAAATATTTGTACTTACTTTCTCTTGAATAATGGCCCTTCTATAAATATTACATTGTTACACAAATATTTCATGGTGCATTGACGAACTATTTCAGAATACGACACTATAACAGAAAAAAGTAAATGGATGTGTGCGTATTATTTCTCGATGTGCCAGTAGTCAGCAAAATATCTTGGTGTCAACGTGAAAAGCTACGTCTCATCTGGCCTGCGGACGGTCTTGCACAAAAGTGGCAACGCGATTTGACCAATGGCATAACGGCACAATGCTGCCATCTGGCCATTTTTTAACGTAAAACGATGGGTGTTTTATTCACGATAAACTTTTGTGTGTTCCGCGTCCAGTCCTTTACTTAGTTGCAAAACGTAGTATTTCGAGATACTGCGTTGTTTTAGAAAAGCAACGATATAAAGAAACATTCAGAATAACTATTGCTGGCAATGTTAATATGCCTAGTTTAGTAAAAAGAGGCTTCGCGTGGGTATCGTGGGGAACTCGAGCGATAATTCTCACTGCGCGTTTCTGGAGGCGGAACACCCGTTCCCACTCTGCACAGCGACCCCAGAGCTCGGCGCCATACTGCAGCAGTGAGTGCACTGTGGCGAAATAGCAGGTGCGCGCCGCCTCTGCAGACACCGCCCTCGCCACCCGGCCCAGTGCGAAGCACGCACTCCCTAATTTTCCACACAGCTTGTCCACGTGCTGATTCCAAGCTAGGCACGCGTCAATCTCAAAGCCTAAGAAGGTAGTATTGCTGGCTTGTTCGAGTACCTCATTGCCTACCCTGACAGTGAGCGGTCTTGTTGGACACACATATCTGCAAGTTCAAAAGAGACGATACGAGTAGGTAGGTACCTAAGTGGTTTTCAGTTCGGTTGGCCCTTAGGGCCCCACAGGCGGCCAAACTTGAGATCACTAAAGAAAAAAAAATAGGTATTACACTGAGCGAAAAAATTCTAATTATTAGTAAGTTTTAGTGAATCCCAGGACAAGGAGATTATATACTAACGGTTACAAAACAGTTTTTGATAATAGTAGTTATTTACTAATACCAAAAAATTTGTCCTTGTAACTACTAATTACTACTAAAGTATTTTTTCACTTCTCATGCTCGAAAAGTGTGTCATATTAGACTTGTGAAGCGGGGCTAAAGTAGTACATTTAAGCCCTAGGGAAAATATGTATACATATTTATGATTTACAAAACATTTTAATTTTGACCAATCAAAATACTTCACCGATTAAATCCACCAATCACAGAAAAGTAATTTGACAGATTAAAACATATTTGGTAAAAATATTAACCAACCAGAACACAGCTGTACTAAAATCGACCAATCAGGAAAGACGTTTTTCAGTTCTTTAAAGATTAAGCGGTGTCTATGGTCAAAGCAATTACTCCTCTTAAAAGAAAAAAAAAAGCGCATGATGCATCTCTTTCTTTGATATAGCAAAAGAAAGGGAGGCGAATACGCCAAGCAAACACGCATAGCGAGGCATATGGTGCTGGACTTAGAAAAAAAAACATGCTGTCAAATTAGACATACCCCGCCAAGAGTTAAATTATTCATTTAAGGTGGATAATTTGTGTTTATGTGTTTTCTCGCAATCGAAGTGAAAAGTAGAGTGTATAACTCGGGCCTAAAAGCCATATTACCACTCGAACAATTTTCCCTCTCTACGTTCGGGAAAATAATCATCTCGTGGTAATATGGCTTACTTTAGACCCTTGTCAAACAATCTACTATTTTCGCTCAGTGTATGTATGTCCGATTAAAAATATGAATCCATGTTTAAAGTAAGAAGATATTACTAAAATCAAAATATGATAGGCCTAAAGAACGAAAAAGGTAAAAAAAAAACACAAAATGCATTGTAATGCCTGAAGCACAGTATTTTATAATTTATAATAGGTACAGTCAACCAGTTGGATTTCTAGGCCACTTCGTACCTTGTCACAGTGAAAATCAATATAAATGCCGCTAGAGATCTTATATCAATGTCACTGTGACAAGGTACGCGGTGGCCCAGAAATCAAATTGGTTGACCGTACTAACTTCGTTTCTTTTTCAGATAAAAAAAACCGGCCAAGTGCGTGTCGGGCCACGCGCAAGGTAGGGTTCCGTAGTCGTCTACCCGTTACATTATATGGACTAAAAAGTTCGCAAACTTATATTTACTATGTTTTTGACAGAATTAACAACATTATCTAAGGTATCAATGGAAATTGTACGAAAGTTTGCTTTTGCAAAGTACATTTCTGAAGTTCGACTATTACTCGTTAACTAGGAATGTCTACTTAGCTGTGATAGTTTTCCTTTTAAATTCATCGTATTTACTACTACCATGATTTTTTTCACATGCCTAGTAGCCACCGTTTAGCTGGCAGGGGGGGGGGGGGGACACTTGACCATAGCTAAAATTATCACTTCAAAGCTTAATATCACGCTAACCAATTCTTTAATCAAAAAATGCTTTTAGAAACCTAATAATATTTTTAAAAGAGCTATCCAACGATACCCCACACGATGGGGTTCGGAAGAAAAAAAAATTGCACCACCACTTTACATGTAGGGGAGGTACCCTAAAAAAAATTTTTTTTAAGATTTTATTCTACCGTTTTGTCGGCGTCATTGATATGTATACTCATGCCAAATTACAGCTTTCTAGTACTAACGGTTACTGAGAAAAACGGGGGTCGGACGGACGGACGGACGGACGGACGGACATGGCGAAACTATAAGGGTTCCTTGTTTACTACGGAACCCTAAAAATCGCGCGATTGTCGCCATGCAATTTCAGGGAAAACAATCTAAAAACTGGAAAATATACGGCGTGCTGTCTTTGAGACGTGATTAGCTACTGAAATAAGTGAAATTAGTACAACATTATTTTCTGATGTGATGTCTTTAGTAGGTATGAATCCTTAAGTGGGAGTTACAAGTCGTGATAAAGTTTGGCCTCACGATGGAAACTGTTCCTTAGGCTACTTGTAACTTATACTGAGCGAGGCCAAACTATCCACGCAAAAAATTCAAAATGGCGGCTATTTTAGTTTCCAACATTTTAATTTTTTTTAGAACTCAAAAATGCTTCGTGCTACACAAAAACTTTGTATGAGAATTATGTTTTGCATAAATTTATCTATAACTTTGGTTATTATCATTTTCTCGATATATCAAATAGTTCATGAGAAAAATGGTGTTCAATATTTCGTTTCTTGTTAAAACACTGTTGGTCAAAAGGCTTAGCAAAATCAAACTGCATCGTATGCAGAAATCAATCCATTTTCTCCAGTGATACTAGGAACAAATATAAAGGATTTCATCCGACGAAATGAAAATTTCATCGAAGGGAATTCATAATGGCGATCATTTACCAAAGGGGGAGCCGCATTTTTTAAAAAGTGTATAATTTCAAAACGGCATCTGCTATTTAAGTAATATGGGTATCAATCGATTGGTATTGACACCTTTAATTAAAATAAGAAAAATACCATGTAAAAAATTAAAGATAGCGGCCAACTAATATCAAAATTGTAAAATTTTCATTCTTGTTTTTTTCGTCATATTAAAAATAACAACTAAATGTCCAACGATATAGTCAATTTATATATTTACATAAATTCTCATTGTATTATCTACGCGACAAAACAAAAATTATGACAATCCGTCTATTCGTTTTTGAACTATACGAATTACAAAAGAGCCTCGGCGACTGTGTCATAGTAGTTATAGAAACAAACTGCACTTTTGTAATGAAAGCAAGTCGCTTTTGCACAATGGTATTAGTGAAGAGACCAAACTTGATTATTTTTTCGATAATATCTAATTTTCACCCGTCAGTAACCGAGACTACGCCACTTCAAAAATATAAGTCTAAAACGTTCTAGTAGGTTAAAAGGTAGACAGATTTGGACAATAAATGTGGCAATCGATAGAGAAAAATGTTGCTCAACTTTAAATAAAATACGCTTTTTTTTACAAAACTTAAGAAATTTTTTTTTCTGTGTTTAGCAATAAACTTTTTATTTTATTTTTATTTTTTTTGATATTTATACTCTGTAAAATCCTACACTTTGTTTTTTCTGCGTTTAAGAACATTTTAATCTATAGTACATTGTGCATGTGCATTGTGTGTCATAGTTGTTTTTTTTATATTGGGGAAACTTTCTGTAGTGTAATTGTTTTTGGAAAAAATATTCTTTTAAGGTTCAAAATATATATAAGGTATGAATATAAGTACTTATAGGGTATGAATATCAAAAGTTTATTGCAAAAAAAAAAATTTCTTAAGTTATGTTATAAAAAATCACAGCGTTATTTTTTATGTTGAACAACATTTTCCTGTATCGATTGCCACATTTATTGTCCAAATTTGGCCACCTTTTAACTTAGTAGAACGTTTTAGACTTATAATTTCGAAGTGGCGTAGTCTCGGTTACTGACGGGTGAAAATTAGATATTAATCAAAAAAGTAATCAAGTTTAGTCTCTTCACTAATACAATTATGCAAAAGCGACTTGCTTTCATTACAAAAGTGCAGTTTGTTTCCATAACTACTATGACATAGTCAACAAGGCTCGTTTGTAATTCGTATAGTCCAAAAACTACTCGACGTATTGTCATAATTTTTGCTTCATCGCGTAGATAATACTATGAGAATTTATGTAAATATATAAGTTGACTATATAATTGGACATTTAGTTGTTATTTTTAATATAACCAAAAAAAGAAGAATGAAAATTTTACAATTTTGATATTAGTTGGCCGCTATCTTTAATTTTTTACATGGTATTTTTCTTATTTTAATTAACGGTGTCAATATCAATCGATTGATACCCATATTACTTAAATAGCAGATGCCGTTTTGAAATTATACACTTTTTAAAAAATGCGGCTCCCCCTTTGGTAAATGACCGCCATTTTGAATTCCCTTCGATGAAATTTTCATTTCGTCGGATGAAATCCTTTATATTGGTTCCTAGTATCACTGGAGAAAATGAATTGCTTTCTGCATACGATGCAGTTCGATTTTGCTAAGCCTTTTGACAAACAGTGTTTTAACAAGAAACGCAATATTGAACACGATTTTTCTCATGAACTATTAGATATATCGAGAAAATGATAATAACCAAAGTTATAGATAAATTTATGCATAACATAATTGTCATACAAAGTTTTTGTGCAGCACGAAGCATTTTTGAGTACTAAAAAAATTAAAAAAATTTGGAAACTAAAATAGCCGCCATTTTGAATTTTTTGTGTGGATAGTTTGGCCTCGCTCAGTATAAGTTACAAGTAGCCTAAGGAACAGCTTCCATCGTGAGGCCAAACTTTATCATGACTTGTAACTCCCAATGTCCATTTATATGGGGATTCACACCTACTACTTAGGGAAACGAAGAATTTGTATCTAGGTGAAAATAACTCGTACAATTCTAATCTTTAAAAGAACTGGGTATAATTTATCATCAACATTTCTGCGCCAATTGTTTATACCAAATACCAATCCCTGACGAATGCCAAAATTGCTGATATATCTGAAAGATCCTGAAGTCTGGCAACCATCCCCCCTTCCCCGTCTCCTAGGTCACCCTCCCCCTCGTGACGTCATTGTCTACATGTAGGCATTAGGAGCCGACACTCCATTTTGACCTTGCCTGTTTTCGGAAAGGCCGTTTTGTGAGGTAGTGAGGTTATTTTGACTTCTAGGGATAATGTTCGCTTTTGTACTGTACTCTGAGGTGTCATGTTTATTGTTTAAACCTGTTATTGTTTACAATGAAGTACTTCTATCCCAATATAAAAATATAAATACAAAATATTTATACACAGCACTTCGAGAAAAGTTAGGTTGTGCCCTTTCGCTTCGCTTGGCTCGTCTTGGCGGAGGCACTACCGTGCCCCCAGATAAATAAATTCCCTGACCGGGATTCGAACCTGGGACCTCCTAGGCTGAAGTGGTCGTCGTTAAGTCGTAAGTATTAAACTCCGCTACCTAATCCCAAGATTTGGCGTAGGCACTAGTTTTTACGGAAGCGACTGCCATCTGACCTTCCAACCCCGAGGGGAAACTAGACCTTATTGGGATTAGGCTTTGTCAAGTGAGTGGGCAACTTGACTGTAGGAGTTCTCAAACCGCCCGAAGGCCTCCAACTTGGCTTAACGACTGCTGCCATAGACAGCAACCGGGATCAACGGCTTAACGTGCCTTCCGAAGCACGGGAGCGCTCAGTTAGTAACCACTCAAAGCGGTCACCCATCCAAGTCCCGAACGCTGCCCACGTTGTTTAACCTTAGATACCGCAGGCGGTACGCAGGCGCCGCTGGGCCACGAGCGCTCAAAACGCTAACAACTATTATAAATAAAATACGCAAAAATAACTAAAAAATCAAATTACGCAGTCGTAGTTCAGTTCTTTTATAACCTCAGCGGCAAATATTATGAATGACCGCCATTCATAAAATTTACAAGACAATCAGCTAGAGAACCAGTATATGCACCATTCTCGCTACGAATATTAACCACGGCCTCTAGAGGTCTACTTGCACTGGTGGATGGTACGGTTGACGCCATAGATACATTTACACTTTTGCACCTTATTCCATTGCAATAAGGTGCAAAAGTGTAAATGTATCTATGGCGTCGACTGTACTAATAGTGTGGAGTGTATACCTATAGTGAATACGGTTGAGCGCGTCCCAGGCAATTCATAAAGCTAATTATATCAATTTGCTATAAGTGACTAGTATATATGTCACGTCTCACTAACATACTACTGACGAGGCAAAGTCAGCCTAGCTGAGTTTCTAGGTTTAGTAAACCAGCGACAAAACTCCTAGTAGCTCGATTCCTCTCACACCTCAGATTCGGTTGACCAATTGACCAAAAGGGGCTGGTGTGGAGTAATTGTTAAAAAATACGGCAAAATAATGTGCCCTGGATAAAACAGGAAATAAAAACATTTAAAAATAAGTTTTGACTATTTGTATCGCTTCGGACCAACAAGATGCTTATACTGTGTAAATTTGAAGCCTGTAGCTCCAACCGTTTGGCTGTAAAACCTGTGTGACAGACGACGAACGGACGGACGGACAGACGGACGGACGTCTGGGCGTCACCAATAGGGTTCCGTTTTGACCCTTCGGGTACGGAACCCTAAAAAGACATGAGTGGACGCTCGAGTCGGGCGTGCATTTTAAACAATTGAAACTCATACTTGTGTCCTGACTGTCCTGAGTCGCCGCTGGACAAATAGTATGCACGCCCGCCCGCCCCGCTGCACGCCCCGCCGAACGCTCCGCTCCGAGCGGACTCAGGCCTTACACTTAGAAATAAAGGGAGCACTGAATTAGGTATGACTGTTGCAAATTTTCACTGAAATATGAAGGGAACTGACACACGTAGGTACCTGGGTATTTGGATGAATGATTTGACGTTTAGATTTCCAGGAAAGATGTTAGACGGTGAAATAACTTTTTGAAAAAAATATTTCAGTATTAAATTTTCCGAGGAATCGTCACTAGGAGTCTTCGTAGACTGGTGGGTTGCATACATGAAATAATTTGAGTTAGCCGAGTAGCATCCCAATAATTCGTTCAAACAGCTACCTTCCCTACATGCAATAGGGTTTTAAATCCAATAACATTTTTATAAAAATCCGGCCAACGTAAATAAATTTAACCTCAACTATGAAAGTGTTTGGTGAACGCGGCTGAGCGAATGGGAGCGGAAACCCGCGGTTAATCCACTTCCTGCATCCTGTGGCCGAGCGCGCCCGACGCGGCCCGAGCAAGCCCGAGCAACTAATGAATCGACTAACGTTGGATGTTGACGTGTTTGGATTGGAAGAATAGTTTATCAATCGCGTAGGTAGGTCAATTCACGAAAGCTTGGCGCCGAATGTTTGTGAGATTAATGACAGATGCATTCATATTCCGCGCCAGCTTTCTTGAAAATCTTGAACCTTCTAATTCAAATAACATTAAGATTGCTAGAGCTAGTAAATCATCTTAGGGATCGTCCTAATTGGGGCTCGACTACGCGATGATCGCGCGATCGCGCGACTCTAACTTAGAATATTTACCTACTAAAAGTAGTAAAAGTCGCGAATTCGCGCGATAATCGCGTAGTCGCGTTTGTTTTAGGACGATCCCTTTAGCTAGAGCTAGAGCTTAGAGTTCAATATATTCGCGAGTTTCACTCGCGCGATCGTGTTGTATTAGGACGATCCCTTACACGTGAATTCTGAGCCACGATTCCAGCTGTCGTAATGACAGAGTGGGATATCACTTTTTTTTTCATACATACCCATCTCCATATTTAATTAAATTACATTTGTATAAAGTAGCATTGAAATTGTACATTCACCGGCAGAAAATTTGGCCCAAAAACAGTTCGTGATTTCAAACTGTAATTGAATAAATTAAATAATGTTTAATATATAAAAATGATTTTTTCTAATTTGGGCCAATTTTTCTGCCGGTGAGTAACTATATGTTTGTAATAGAAACTTAATAATCTTAATATTTATTTTTAAAAACACAATATTGAGGTATATAAATTAAACAACATTTTGTTTAAGTCTGACAAGTGTTAAATACCATTTTGAAATGCTTTGAAAGAAAAGGTCGGATGCCATATTTTGTATAGAAAGAATGCCTTTGGCGTCCATTTCATTAGCAGCAGTCAAAAGTCCTCTTTCCCAAGTTTCCAAGACTCAGACTCGTACAATTGGCCTTTGCGGCCAACTTTCAGGATAACTCCATTTATTTTATTTACCCATACAACCTACTAATAAATAAACCTTATAGCTCACGAAACAGGGCTCAAATTCGAAAACAAGAGTAAAATAAGTTACAGTTTGGATATTATGCAAAACGACGCCAATTCGTGACGCAATGTCGTGAATTATGGGGGGAATGGAAGGGGCCTCACACCCACTAAACCTGCCATTCACAAAACCGACTAAGAATTGCCCAGTTTAACTTGAGACTAGGATTCGGAAGAGCTGTACGCGCCCAGAGGTCTACTTTAAATTGGTTTTTTGATGTGGTTTTTGAACGGCCCTGCTGTAGTCATATTGCGTCGTGTTATTCCGTTTTACTTACGCCCACGCGATATTATTGAATAACTTTGAGTAGATTAGTCGATTTGGGATTTATGCCAAAGAGTCGTACTAAATTCCAAAGGCACATGTTTTCGAATACCTACAGACATGCGTTAATTATCGCAGTTATCGTTAACCAATAACAAGATAAAGCATCTGTCAATTTCTGATATCACTCGATAGAAAGTGACAAAATATAGAGTGCGTTGCATGAAACCGTATGTAGCAAGTGCTGTTGGTTATAATCTGATTATATGGATATTTGTCAAGTTTCTATTCTATGAGATGACAGTTACCAGCGCCATATTTAAAGTTGAACGGTCTGCGTTGAACGCATTTAGGTCAGGTTGCACCATCTAACGCTAACGAAGCAGATTTTAACAAACACCAATGATTACGTACAAGCGGTTTCGGGTCCATGGGTTGAGTTGAACGAAGGCTCCCCAGGCTACCGTGAACCGAAAACGAAGATCTACTTATTTATTTAGGCTATTTTCACGATCGATTGGCATAAAAAAATGACCTTTTTCTCGCACCCTGTATGTTTTTTCCAAAATCTGAAAACGCCATTTTTCATTAATTCAAAATCAAAGAAAGGACTTCTAAAACCATTTTCACGTAGCAGCACGGGATCTGGTAGCTGCCCTCACTGACCCAAAAAGAAAATCCGCCCTGTATAATAATTAATAACTACCGAGTGCCGAGGAAACGCTGCCAGTGGCTTCGACACATTGCCGCAGGGGCCATTTTTAGATTTACTTTGTTAAGTAGTTTTTCAATAGTTTTAATTGAAATTAAGTATTTTTTTATTATATTGTTTATTGTAGATTTAAGCCTCGTATTAGAATGTAGTTATTTGTTATAGTATTTTGGTTTCGTTTGTTTAATTCGCAATAAACATTTACTTTTAAAATAACTACCTACCTAACCTACCTAAGTATAACGTATAACACATAAAAAAATATATTTAATTGTACGACAATACTATATGTCTTTCGTCGTGGAAGTGAAAAACGAATTATGTACCTACTTACTTTAAGATTTTTTTTGTTCTCATTTTCTTTCGGCTTTAGCTGGTTGCCCTGAAAGTCTGTAGGTGGACACTATAATGGGGTCACCTGATAGAACGAGTAGCTAAGTAGTACCTGAGTGCTTTATGTTTAATATACATTTTCACACCACCTGCTCGATATTGCCAATTATATATCATGCAAACCTTACCGAAAGCAAACCATTACAGCCATTACTCGCTCCGCTCGGGAGTAAAATTTTGAGTCCTTCGTTACGTTCGGGATTCAATATCGCACCCGTGACATAAAACAGTGCTTTATCCCCTTGGTGTACCTATAATCTACTATTATGGCTTTAGTTCTATCGAATATCAGTATATGTAGATGAAATTGCGTAGGGGTGGCTAGCGTAGGCGGGGGGAGGTAAACGCGTGGGCTCAATGAATGAACTTACGTCATGGACGGGCTAATTTGAACGACAGTTTCGCATTCAATTTTCACTTTCAGAGTGACCACTGTCTTGAAGAAACCGGTTTAATCCCAACAGCCTAGTTTTCCTTCTAGGCAGAGCCGGATCTAGGGGGGGGGGGGCAAGCCGGGGTCCGTGCCCCGGGCGGCAAGTTTATGGGGCGGCAAATTTAGGGGCGGCAATTCGAACTTCTTGACAGGCCAAAATACGTCTTGACAGGACAAAAAATTTCGCGCTCGCTACGCTCGCGTTTTTTTATGACTTGATGCGTATGAAGTATTTTCCGCATCTGCATCATAATGTTTGAAAATTTTTGCGCTCGCTGCGCTCGCGTATCCATCTATACGTAGATGTGTTATGACTTTATGACCCGTCCCACTTAGAGTAGATAACTAGTAGTTACTTTTACTGTTCTGAAATGGTAGAGGTAACAATTTGTAAGGCAATATATGCATACGGGGCCGCCCCTTTTTGTAGTTTTTGCCCCCCCTCGAAAAAATTCTAGATCCGGCGCTGCTTCTAGGTTAGAAGATATAGTGTGTGTCATTGCGCATAGATTAGTATTATGAGATTTCCTCTGGAGGGGCGCGTCGTTGTGGATGACACTTTTTTTTCGTTACTATATGGTCGCTTTCAGTAAAACTTGGAAAGTCGGATGGCAGTTGGTCTCGAGTGCCCACGCCAGTTTTTGGGATTAGGAGAAGAAACGCAACTTGGTTTTCTATGGGTTACAACCGGGAATACACTGGGAGGATAATGACGTCGGAGTGTTCATGTGCGGTGTCAGAGCGAGCGTGTGAAACAAATTCAAATCAATTTTGAATGTGAAACGTTTCTCAGATTGAACCCCAGATTGTGCCTGCACGTGTATCAAGTTTGCACGCGTTACTCAAGTCTGATATCGCTCTCAAACTCAAGTAGAGTTTCATACTCGTAGATTTAGTGAATCATGTTATTTCATCAGGAAAACTCGGAATACGAGTACCTATATCCGAAGTGTCAGTCATGTTACTGTATTCCGTGATAGAATTATATCGATTAGGTACTTATTGTGAAATTCCATCAGTAAATGTCAGATATCAGAAGCACTTCCAGTTTTCATTGACTAATAGGTACTTAGTCATTTATTTACAAGAGAATATAATTATGTAGGTACAGTCAAGTGCAAAAATATGTATCGAATGAATCTTCTCATAGGTAAATATGTACCAAAACCTTAGTTCACCGACATAAGAGCTATGGGTCATATTTTTGAGCAAGTTGTATGCACACATATTTTTGCACTTGACTGTACCTATCCAAGAATATTACGATTGTTGACTGGTCAACGTTAAATATGGCGCCGGCAGCTGTCATTCGCATACAGAAGTTTCATAGAAGTATTATTACTTCGCAGATATTTCATTTCATAGAATTTTTTTTTCAGAACCTTACACAATGGCAATTTAAGTTGTACTTACCTAAAAATTTAAAGGTTTCTGGAAAAAAAATCTATGAAATGAAAATTCTGCAAAACAGTACATTCTATGAAACAATTTTCTGCAAAACACGGGGCACTATACCTACATCCACATTGTCTAGATGTGTGCGTCAGCGTAGGAGCTATGAGTTGACGTTGTCTATGTGTTCGTATGTGTCACAAGTACAACAATACCCAACCCGCGCTCGTGAGATAAAGTACTATAACTAAGATTCCTAAGAACAAGAACATTGTAGATGTAACCCAATCCCATCCCGATGTTGTCGGTTTGGCGGCGGATGCGGGCATTATCTGACGCGGACCGTGTCCGGTCCGGCCGGACGCGCGTCCGCTCCCCGATTACCGAGGAATTCTACGGTCGGCACAATACGGTTGCGTAATCGTATAGATGGCGATCGTTTGTAGGAAACGTAATATTTCACCTCACGAACATTAAGACTAAACGCAACTCACGAACTTTAAGACTAAACGCAAACGCGTTCGTTTGTGTTTTGTTTCGAAAAAACTTATACTATAGGTTAGAGGTACAGAGCAGCAAACAATGGTAGTACGTAGTAGGTAGTACTACCTCTGGTATAAGTTTTTTCGAAACAAAACACAAACGAACGCTTTTGCGTTTAGTCTCATTTTGTAGGACAACGCGAGCAGCACTTCTGGTGGTCTTAGGTGGTAACTATTTTTTGCCATAAAAATTAAGGCTAAACGCAAACGCGTTCGTTGGTGTTTTGTGTCGAAAAAAAAAACGATTTGCCGCTTGCATTGCTTAGAGACGACTTTTCCCGTTCAGTGCCTAGTCCAATACTGTTTCAACCTGTTATTATATGTAGGTACAATAAAGTGCATGTACAATGTTGTACATAACTACATACATAGGTTAAGTAGCTACAATATGTACATTGGTTCTAAGAAACCTATTTTCCAAGAACTGGAAGGGAAGAAAGATGGCGACGTTTAGCGGTATACTCGACTCATTAGCGACAATAGGCAGATCTAAAAAGCTGTCTGGTAGTTAATGGCTGACTATACAGTTCGATACGAACTGTACCCGCGTGTCTCACGATATCTCATCTCGCGAGCGGAAAAACAATGTGTGTAACGGAACGGTGCATCGCTTGCTGAATTGTGTAACTTTTGAAGCGGACGTCCGTGCGTTTTTTTACACGACTGCCCAAAAAAAGGAGTATAATGTTTTTTTAAATACGTTTTTAAACTTAAGCAGTAAGCGCAAGCGCGTTGTTTAACTTACAGAACGTGCGGGTAACTATCCGCTAATAATAATGTTTAAAAAAACGCAGCCATAACCGAGGCAATTGGTAGTCAAACTATAAAACATCAGAAGACAATGTAGTTTATAGCTATACCTAAAGAAAGCGACCAAGCTGAATTGTGTCTTAATTAACTGATGCCATTAGCTGTAGTTTTGTAAATTACGACCAAAGCTACCCACTATTTTACTGCAGAATCTTTGCAGGTCACAAAGTCGCTTAGCATCAGGCAAGATGGCGATCAAACGCAAGCCGATTCCAATGCAAATGGCTATTAATTACAGAAAGCAGGGTTCCCCGACTTTTTCTGTGCTGGCAACCCTCCGATCGAAGCGAGCGCCTTTTTATCTGTCACGTCTGCGTGACCCGGTGACCGTAAGTTGTGTTCGCAACGTCGCCAATTTGTACCAGCTATCGCCCGATAACTCCCACGCCAGACTTTGAAAAATATTCACAATCGCTCCAATACTTCTTATAAACAGAATAACAGCCGATCAAACGGGATGATGTAATGTTTTAAGAGTATTTTCGGTATTTGCGAGGACTGTCTTGGCTCTGACTTTCTGCCTTAGGCAAGCTATTGAGTTGGTTGGCGTATTTCATCCAGTGCTTTTCATTCTCCAATTCACAGTCTGGCATACGTTCTCATAACTTTTTACTTTCCTTAATACTAAGACTCCTAAATTTATATCAAAAATAAATAGCCAGTATATAGACTGGTTTAAATTATAAACTAATTAGTAATTCAAGTAAATAAAAGTTCTTTACTTGCCCAAGTGAATATTTTAGTATAGGTAGGTAGGAGTTAATACGTGCCAAGATCGTCGTTTGGAGTAAATGTACGAATACACGACTCACAGGTTAACACTACTTTTAACTAGGTATTAGCCTCTGCAGCCGCACTCGCTCTGACTGAAGCTCCGTGGAGATGGGAAGGAGCCAACATGTCCACATAGATACGTGGCGTCCCACGTCCAAAAGACATTCCATCCGGTCTCTTGCCATTGTCTCTGAGAATGCCGGGAGGCTCTAGCGCTGGCACCTTGACGTCGTAGAGTGTGGCGTGTCTAGAAAAGCGGCCTGCGCTCTTTGTTCAAGAAAGTCCGAATACCCCAGGGTGTCAACCTCGCTGCCATAGGCACAGAATAAGTAATATTACTACCTACAGAAGTTGCACTGTTAACAAATCGCCAACTAACAAACCCAAATTATAATAGGTAAATAACAAATATTGACCACACCAAGCGAATGACGAGACGACGACGACCGTCCGGTTGCAATTCGCCACTGAATGTACTTGCAGCGGCCCGGGGATGTACCTACTTGCAGCGGCGCGGCGAACTGACTGACGGAGTGAAAGCCGCCTGCCATAGGTGCCCCTGTGGAGCGCAAACCCTGAGAGTATGGGCTTCGAGGAAGGTGCCTGTAGGTATTTTGATGTGTAGGCGTGAAACCAGGCACCTGCATCTCTGGTGTCCATTCTGGCTCCATCCGAAACTGCGCTGCGACTTAAGAATGAATCGTAAGTTTATTGCAGCTGACAGAGCCACTAGTAAATAGGTTTAATAAGACATACTGTTTCGCTGTGCCAGAGGGATAAAATTTAAAGTATTATATGGCAAATAAGTTTAATTTGAGTTAGGTCCAACTCTTCTGACCTTACTCTGGGTCAAAAGAGCGGAAAATTCCAATTTCACAAAACCACCGCACAAGATCGCATCTCTCTTGACTGCTTAATATATATGAAAATTAGAGGAATAAAATTCCATATCTGACGTCAGACTGAGTGGAATGAGCTCCATCTTTTATTTATAGAACACATTGATTGATGAAGCGAAACGGATGAATGAATCGATTTATGGTTTCGTCGGAGGACAATGTTTATATGCTGGCTTGACGTCAGCAATCTTAAAGTCTAAATCCTTAATGATACATCACGCGCTGTGAAATGTATTCATATGAGTTAAGGATGACGGATTACTTTAGATACGCCTATGTGTGAAGTTAGGTACTTATAGTAACTTTACGTGATCCGACTCGAATTCGAAGAAGTTTTACTTTTTTTATACCACACGTAAGCGGTAGCGGAGAGGGAGAGAGAGCTACTGGGAGTTTGCAATGTTTGTATTACCTTTACCGTACTCGCTAGCGACTGCGTAAACGATTTAGTATGGACAAATTACAGCGCCACTGGCGGTTACGCAATAGAACTAGAATCGCCATACTAAATCGTTTACGCAGTCGCTAGCGAGTACGGTAATGCAAACATTGCAAACTCATGGTAAGGGTACATACTGTGTTCGCCTCTACCATCGACGTGACCACGGCCGCTCTGCCAAGAGCGAAGCGACGGATAAGAAGAAGCGGTCACCGTTGCCGTTTTTGTTTAATTACATGCGCGTTGCCGACTCTTTACGAAATTGTACGACTCCTTTTTTGAAGTTGCCCCTAGGGAAATGTCTATAGTGTGGTAGCTTCATAACATCTTTTATAAATTACTTAATTTACAATTATTTTGTGGGTTTGGGATGATCTTCATAGTTATCAGCCAAGAGACGTCCACTAACTAACTGGGCTGGCACGACGACCCAAAATGAGTCCTGGCCTCCGACACAAGAGCACGCCACTTTTCTCGGTCCTGCGCAATTTCTCGCCAGCGAACTAATGCTTCTCGCTTCGATCTCGAACGTAAGGTGTTCCCACCCGAAAAATCCTGTGGGACCAGTTAAAAGAGACGATAGGAGTTGGAGGATCCTTAAAATTGCCGAAATGGAAGAGCTGGTAGCCGAACCAAACATTATAGGTGAGTCCAAAGCACGTCGTCTTCGCTGGCTTGGCCATCTAGAGAGGATGGGAGAAGATCGACAGGTGAAGCGAGCATACTTGGGCCGACCGACCGGTCGACGTCCTGTGGGTCGCCCCAAGTATCGCTGGAGGGATGTGGTGGAAGCGGACCTGCGTGAGCTCGGAGCTGGTGCAAGCTGGCGAGAAATTGCGCAGGACGTCCACTGCTGGACATAATCCTCCCACAAAGAGTCCAGTCAATGACCAGTCCTGCGCCACCTGCGTCCAGTCTTCCCGCGATCTTTAACCAGTAATAATTTGGTTGAATAGCAATAGAATATTATTGTAGTGCCTAACTTAAACTTGGGGACATTAGGGTGACACCACCAGTAATTGACAAGGCCCAATGATGTAAATTGACTCTTATGTAAAAGAAAATAAGAGTCATTAATTTTTTATAGAACAATCAATATGATCAATATGATAAAACCGTATGATCTTTGAATTAGGATTGAAGTGTCCATTACTGGTGCTTGTCAGCTTAGTGTGTACATTAACTAGTTTTCCCTACGAAAGCGACTGCCATATCGGATAATTCAACCCAGAGGGAAAACTAGAGCTCGTTCCTCATATGAGATATGTTGAGAATTGAGATTTGGTCGAGGGATGAATGGAGGTTCTAAGTGAAACCAAACATACGAGTAGTAACACCGAAGATGTTGTATAGTGCGCGCCATCCACGACGGCGCACCCCTCCACAGCGAATCTCATACTAATCTATGCGCAGTTGTACGGCTTCGGCTGTAGAGGGGCGCGCCTTCGTGGATGGCGCGCCCCTCTACAGCGAATCTCATACTAATCTATGCGCAGTTGTACGGCTTCAGTTGTAGAGAAGCGCGCCTTCGTGGATGGCGCGCCCCTCTACAGCGAATCTCATACTAATCTGTGCGCAGTTGTACGGCTTCAGTTGTAGAGGGGCGCGCCTTCGTGGATGGCGCGCCCCTCTACAGCGAATCTCATACTAATCTATGCGCAGTTGTACGGCTTCAGTTGTAGAGAAGCGCGCCTTCGTGGATGGCGCGCCCCTCTACAGCGAATCTCATACTAATCTGTGCGCAGTTGTACGGCTTCAGTTGTAGAGGGGCGCGCCTTCGTGGATGGCGCGCCCCTCTACAGCGAATCTCATACTAATCTGTGCGCAGTTGTACGGCTTCAGTTGTAGAGGGGCGCGCCTTCGTGGATGGCGCGCCCCTCTACAGCGAATCTCATACTAATTTGTGCGCAGTTGTACGGCTTCGGCTGTAGAGGGGCGCGCCTTCGTGGATGACGCGCACAATATTCTCGGTAAAGTAATATGGAAAAGAACAACGTTCATCTAAACATACGGTACTTATGCATAGTTATTGCTTACTTGTTAAATTACATACCTAATTTAAAGTCACGTGTCCACTCAGAGAGTGATTTATTTAATTGAAATAGGTATCTAAGCTCTTTTTTTGGAAGTCGGTTAAAGGGGGCAACTGCACTCCCGATAAGGCGGGTCATCGCGCAGGAAGCGGCGTCACAAACGACGCGATAACGCGTGGTTGGGTAATCTGACCGGTGACCTGGTGCGGTCTTTCATCCCGACCACGCGGCGCGGTATTTTGCAGTACGGGAATATGCAGCCAGTATTTTAAAAACCGGCTAAGTCGTTCGACTTCGCACATTTAGGGTTCCAAGCCACCAATAAACAGATAATTAAAAAAAAATACAATAGACATAGACATAGAAACATCACATTAAATTTATAGGTACATGTTAATGAAAATTATGTTTAAAAGATGTTTGACTCAGTATATTATGTTGCAGCAAATATAATTGCAACGCTGATTTTCAGTCAAACCCTCTTATTTGGTATGGGTTATAGTTATAAAATATACACGTCGGAACAGTGTACACATTTGACATAATATGGTTTATGTTAATGTTGTTATATATGAAAACGTGTGTGTGTGTGTCTGTATGTGCGCATGTGTGTGTTGAATAATACTCATAATAAAATTAATTATAGATGAAGCTTAGTGTCATGTCAGAAAAAGAAAAGAAACCAAGTGAAATTTATAATTATAACAATCTAGATTTGTTAGAGATCAAGTATAAATAAGGTCTCTAAGCGTCAAATAAAATAAAAATCTAATAAGGTAGGCACGTTAATCATAATAATATCCTAGGGTCTCGAAGCGACATTGTTGGGAATAGACCCGTACCCTAAAGATGTTTTCCTTTACTAAAAATCCAATGTTAAATATCAAGTTATATTTCCTACATTAAGTTTTTTTTTAACCCAGTGTTGAGCCGGGGTTTCGAACCCGCGACTAGATTGAGAGAGTCTTTCGTTAGGGACGCTACGATACGACCTTACTTGTAAATAATAGGTAATTATGTACTAGAATCTTAATTACTTTTGCAAACACCAGGCCACTGACCCGTGACATAATCGTGATAATATGTAATTACATTTAGCTATTCTGTTACCACTCTATCGGATGTTGAGCATAATTATAGCATGCTAACGCTAAAGTCTGACTAACGAGTCGTAGCACAAGCATTCTCACAAATTCATGTGTCTGTCTGTCTGTTACCTCTTCACGCTTACTCAAGGAGGTGGAATTTGTCATGGAAGAGCGATAACTAGGTAACTAGTAAAATTATTGCCGTCTCGTGCGTAAACACTTGAATCCCTCGTAGCGCTCAAGATTCTAATTTAGAATCCCTCGGTACACTCAGGACTCTTTTGTAGATTCTTTCGCTTCACTCAGGATTGCCCTCGGCGTAAATATATAATTTTGCTCCCTCGAGCAATCTGCAGTTGGACTTCAGACTTTTGCTAGCGTTGCTATAGTGCACTCGACCACGGATGACTTCGTCAATACTTTTAAAAGGTCTGTTCATCTGGTAGTACCTAGATCGTCCTTCAAACTGAATGTTTTCCCTTCGACCTATCTCTGTTCTACCGGCTTTTCAAATGATTCCACATTTCTGGATACCTTTAAGGCGCTACACTGAGAAATTTGGAGACTTTGAAACGCTGTCCTGCAGACTAGCATACAGTATGGGCTGATTTTCAGATATATGATTCTCGACTATATGATTGTGGTACTGACAATAGCGAAACATGATTGCTTAAAATTTACTCGATAGAAAATAAATCCAAAGTTGAGTCTATGTTTTCTTTTTTTTCCTCAGCCTACTAAAACAACGCATTATTAAAAGACACGATTAATTTAATATGATGGTATTTTACCTCATCTAGGTACTGACAAGAAGAAATTTAATAAACCTGCACACAATCAGATATTTAATAAGATTTGTCTAAAAAGCCATTCTCGGAGAGGGTTGCATCCCGTTTTGTCGTGAGCGAAAAACAAAGGGTGTCTCTTTCAATCGATATATCGCCTTAAGACCAAGGAAATCAATTTTTAAATCATTTTCCATGTTGTTATTTATGATGTCAGCTTTTGCCAGCGACTTCGTCCGCGTAAAAGGGATGATTTTTCGAGATAAAAGTATCCTATATGTTAATCCAGGCTATAATCTCGTTGTATGCCAAGTTTCATCATAATCCGTTTAGCCCTTTTTGCGTGATTGAGTCACAAACATCCAAACTAGGGAATGCAATCTCGATCTCGCGAGATCTCGCGCTAATTTTCGAGGTTCAATCTCGTTGGTGAAAAATCTCGACTTCCGATATCTCGGTCGAGATCTCGACTAATAATTTCATAAATCATAAATCATTTATTCATTGTCAAGACTGTGTACATAAGCTCTTATTTTTTAATTTTAGTTCCAACAGTTTATCCATTTCGGATGTACAATAACAATTTACTTATAAATAGCATAACATTAATTATCTGTACTATAATATTCATTTAAATTGTAGAAACATCTAGTAGCCAGCCATTCTTTAAGTTTCCTTTTGAACAGGGTACCTTCTAGTGATTTAATACATTCTGGTAAGTGGTTAAATATTTTAATCCCAGTGACATAAGGGCTCTTACTTAGTATATAGCTAGAAGGCCTAACTGTACATACGTCATGTTTATATTGGGCTCTAATATTATTTTTTAAGTCACTCTTTTTAATGAAAATATTATTTCTATCTTTAATAAATAAGCAAATTTCTAATATATATATAGTTCGAGATCTCGAACGAGATTACAAGACTGATTTTATTGTTGACCGCTACTTGGAACAAACTCTAAACGACGATAAGGGCGCAGCGTGCAGCACAGTTTATTGCACGTTGGTTGGCGCGGCGCGGTTAGCGTAACTACCTACAATCATTTACATGATATTTATTCGCTTACCCTACATTTTTTTTATTAAACGTTGCTATTTGTTTCAGTATTATAATAATAAAGCTTTTTTTGAATACAAGTACTACCCTGAGTAGGGACTGTCCAATGAATTAACGTATCTTTATAGAAGAAGCGTATATATTTATAAAAATATGTTGAATCTTGATATCGACGAGATTAAACGAGATCTCGTCTGTTTTTCTGACGAGATCTCGAATTCCAAATCTCGACCTCGGATTTCTTACGCGAGATCTCGAATCGCCAATCTTGGTGCGAGATTGCATTCCCTAATCCAAACACACTACCTTTCGCATTTATTATATTAGTAGGATTGTATATTAGGGGGCCGATTTTTGAGTGTCGAACGCTCGACTTTTTACTCGACATCTGTCAAAACACCATAGATTTTTGACAGATCTCGAGTGAAAAGTCGAGCGTTCGACACTCAAATATCGGCCCCTAGGTATGTATAGTTATCTAATAAAGAAACAGGAAATCAATTAATTCGTAATTGCAGATTGAAAGCCGTTCTTTTATACTAAGTTCTAAGTTTGTTAGCAGTATAAAAAATAACTATAAGTAACAGAAACGAGGAATCCCCCCATCTCACTCATTGAAAAAATAGGCGGGATTTGAACCCACGACACGACCTCCGGATCCGTATTAGGTCTTTTTTAGCTTTAGTTATTTTAATTGTATTTACCTAGATTTAATTGTATATTCTGTGTTTAATGTTGATTATGTTGTGAATAAATGTACATCCGGCATTAGACTAGATATTACTATAAGTCAAAGAGATATTACTATAAGTCAAAGAGTCAAAAGACTAATTAAAATGTACCTACTGAAGTCTAGAGACTTCAGCTTTATATTGTAATATTATAGATAACATTCTAAACTCTCGCGTCTTGTAAATATACTTAAAAGATTCCGTGATCATGACCGTTGTAACCCGTGACGAAATGTCGGTTAAAAGGTAAATACATAAATATCGCTTTAGACCCGGTTAACCAAATCTTTTAGGTATAGTAAGTTAGTTTTTACGGATGAATATTTAAAGGCACATCGAAAAATAAACCTAACAACCTAAAACGCGGATGCATACCTAATCAGTATTTTTAGATGTGCAATTAAATATGTCACTTTTTATATGCATGATAGTAACTAGTACTATAATTATAAATCTAGAACTCCCCATCGGCACACAAACCTCCTCAAGGTTTTGCCTACGATGGGTATAAAATTATTTTTAAATGTTTTAATGTAAATTTTATTTAATCAATAAAAGAAAAAAAAAGAAAGTAATATCTATTGCCGAGATATGCTCCTATTTAGATGGTCGATATGACTCAGGTTACAGAGGAATGTTTGACTCTCTCCGGAATGTGGCGGTGTAGGAAAGAAGATGTGTCACGGGTAAGGAATGTAGAAACGGTTGTCACACTGACCAGTGACCACTAAGGGCTTTTGTAGGTAAAAATCATCATTTTTTTCCAAAAACTTAGTATATAACTTGATAAACTTATTTCTAAAAATAAATACAATCAATGAAATTAAACACATAATAAAACAACAATACAGCCAGCCTTCTGGGCACCTTGCCATTTGAATGCAATTTGGGTAAAAATTATATTTCTATTTTTTTGTTTAATTATGTTAGGTATTTGTTTTTGTTTGTATGTAACTATGTTATTATTAATTCATTGCATCGAGTTCGAAATGCCGTGTTTTTCTAACCTTATTTATTTACCTTTCTTATTTCTAACTTTAGTTATTGGAATGTCGAAATGTCGAAAAGCCATAATGGCAAAAACGGAACCCTTATAGTTTTGCCATGTCCGTCCGTCCGTCCGTCCGTCCGTCCGTCCGTCCGACCCCCGTTTTTCTCAGTAACCGTTAGTACTAGAAAGCAGGGACCCGCCCGGTATCCCCTTCGAGGGTTTTTGAACGGGTTTTTAGTAAGGCTTTGCTTACCCAATCCGTTGCGCTTCAAACCCATTCATTTGGCTTTTAAAGCGCTTTTAATACGGTATCCCCTTCAAGGGGTTTTTGAAAGGGTTTTTAGTAAGACTTCGCTTACCGAAGTCGTTGCTCTAAAAAAACCCATTCATTCGGCTTTTAAAGCGCTTTAAATATGGGTAAGCCGTTCAGTTAACGAATATCAGATATTTTTACTAAGCGCTTAAAAAGCCTTTCGAAAAGGCAACAGTTTGAAGGGGTTTCCCTTTCCACGCTTATGCAATTTTCATCCTTTTACTGATGACAATAAGAGCAGTAATTGCAAATTTACGTTTGTCGACTGGATGACTGCCGGCGCCGTCGGCACAGGTGCCATAAAACGCCGGCGCCTTTGAAATACCGCTAAGTTGCGATTTAAAAATACCTTATCACATTGCAATACGGTTTCCTTTGGCATGGCGAAGGGCCGGAACAAGTTGAAGCGTGCAATTTATCGAACGGGCCGACTTTTCTGCAGTTGTAACATATTTAAAAAGTAGTGTTCAAAAAACAAATGCTGATTCTGTTAATGCAAATACTTTTTAGGGTTCCGAAACCGAAGGCTCTAATCGGAGCCCTATTGCTGTCACTCACGCATCCGTCCGTCCGTCGATTGTCACAAAATTTTGTTCCTAACAATTTTTTAACTTCCCGTTGACCTATGAACTTGAAATTTGGTGATAATGTTTATTATTTTACCAACAAATACTAATATATATATATTGATAAATGAGGTTTTTCCTTTGAAATTTTGCGGATGGTTTGGAACCCTAAATGTGCGAGTGCAACAAGCACTTAGCTGGGTTTATTATGTTAATTAATTATTAAGGTACCTAAAAAATATAGATATACTCACGGATTAATGCTTGGATTTAGCAAAAATAAAATCGGATGAATGTGTTAGTGTTAATCTCGGTACCGATCTACCGATACCGATGTTCCCCTGAGTGACGAAATTGAAATTAATAAAATGGTTGTTTAAAATACGATAATGAATATATTTTTCCCTAAATTATGAATTACAACAATATTCAAAATACAAAAAACATTGCATATATAGCAAAACCTTTTAAAATAAAGACATTTTAATTTCCACTGAGTTACATTTTGTACAAGGTGTACGTATACGTACACTATTATTTAAGTAACATAATTTACCTAAAAAACGAGAAAAAGGTACATATTTTTTTTAGTAAAGTGCCATGTAATAGACCGGTTCTATTTGCATGCATTATAAACGAAGAAAAACATTATATTCCACAAAATTATTTTTTGTGAGATGTTAGTAATACCAATATGACGTATAATGCACAATGTTGCCAAATCTTATGTCTTTAAACGAGCAATTCTTGTATATATATTTATTTATTTTGGGGATCTCTGAAACGGCTCTAACGATTTTGATGAAATTTGGTAAGTGGGGGTTTTCGGGGACGAGCAATCGATCTAGCTAGGTCTAGTAGGTCTCATCTCCGGGAAAAGGTCGAGCAAAGCTCGGTCACCCAGATATTTATATTTGTTTGACAGCTCATTTTCATGGAAGAGTTAACGTAGTGAAATTGAAGTTTGAGCTTCCAGTGTGAAGAAATAAGGTAGAATTATACTACACAAAAAACTATTTAGACTGAAAAAGAACACAGTAAAATAACCGAAGAAAACATTGAAAAATGCCTTAGATAACTCTGTCATAAATCCTAATATCATCGTAAAAATCAACTTTAGTGCTGATTATTTCGTAATTTTCAACGTCAGTTATAATTATGTTCTTTTTTTACGAAACCGGTAAAGTGCGTGTCGGGCCACGCACAATGTAGAGTTCCGTAGTTGGTCACCCGTTACATTATGTGGACTAAAAAGTTTGCAAACTTATATTTACCTACTATGTTTTTGAAATACTTAATTAAAAACATTATCTGAAGAACCTACCTCAATGGAAATTGTATGAAAGTTCGGCTTTTAGTCGTTAACTAGTAATGTCTACTCAGCTGTGATCATTTTACTTATAATTTCATTATATAGGGTGTAACATTTAAATCGGTCAGTATGGGAAGTCTGAAACTATAAGACATACGAAGATCTGTTCTTAGGAACGATGTCATAGATTTCAGTAACAAGAAAAACGCAATAGTAAAATCATCACCTAAACGAGTTTAATATTGCATTGAAAACCATGGTTGCCATTTCAAACATCAACTTAATGAAGGGTTATGTTATGAATTTATGATGCATTTTATTCATTTTAGATAGCATCATAGTAACATTTACTTGTGAAGTTATGACCATACCTGTGCTAACTCGGAACAAGTCCTAGGGATTTGATATCGATTAAATTAAAATTTTAATTGCCAGCAATGTATTGCAAAGTAAATTGACAACTCAGTACAAATGACAGCCCTTAGTGTTCTGTTTACTATGACGTTCTCTTAGGCAGTGCGTTACGTAGTACATTGAAGGTGCGGAATTAGGAAATTTAATTTCGCAGTTTTTGGGTTTTTGCTACTCCTAAGCTTAGTGAATCCTCAAATTTTATAAAGGGTCGGCAATGCGCACGTTACTCCTTTAGAGTCGCGAGCGTTTATAGGCTACGGTGTCGGCTTACCATCAGGTGGACCGCACGCTTGTTTGCCACCATCGTAGTATAAATTCTAGTCGACGTAGAATGGCTAATGGAACATATTAATATCAGTTTAAAATTAATACCTGCTTCCCGGTAACGCACTGTATCAATACGTGTGCTCATTGAAAATTCTACTTACGTCGCCATGAAAAAAGTAATCAGTCAGTAACAGGAAATTTCAATAACCAACCCAACACTTGGTAGCTTAATATCACGCCAACAGATTCTTGAATCAAAAAACGGTTTGAGTAACCTCACAATATTTAGACAGCACCAACATGATGCGGTTAGAATGAAACAAAAATAAATTCACCAACACTTGATGTCTAGGGAAGGTACCCTAAAAAAACATGTTTTTCAAGATGTTGTTCTATATTCGTCCGTTTATATTTAGTACCCGTGCCAAATTACAGCTTTATAGTACTAACGGTTTTTGAGCTAAGCTGGAACCGGACGGACGGTTCGACGGACATGGCGAAACTATAAGGGTTCCTTGTTTATTACGAAAACATGACAAGCAAGGATAGCTTTTTTATTGTTCTAACACAATTGGTAACCGGATAGATTTTTGATAAGTGATCCAATATTCCAAAAAACGATCAAAATAAATATTTACGAAAACTACGCGCAGAGTTTCTTAAAGAGCGGGATGGTTAATTGCAAACTCACGCGTGTTAGAGCGAGACATCTGTAATGGCACTGCAATAAACTAGTACAGAATTCATATTTTAATTATTATCCTTCTTTATGCACTTATAACGCGGCTTTACCGTTACACTGAGTAACTTTTCGATCCAATGAGAAACAAAATTTCTCAGTGGAACTTCACGCTTGTACCTTGAGATACAAAATTTAAGTTATTTTATTATGAAAAGTAACGTTATTTCTATATCAATGAATGATGTTATTAATAACACCACATATAAGAAATACGATAAAATACGATAATTACCTTCTAAAACTCCGTCACTAAATGGAACTAAAAATAGTCAACCAAAAACTCTGCAATGTAAACTCCTTTTGCAACGAAAGCTTTTAGTATACTGACTAACCAACAAAACCAACACGGCATGGATAAAAGAATGTAGCCTTACCAAAATAAAATTGTCTTTTTGGAAGAATTAATCAAAATATCATCGAATAACATTCGTTATTCAATAGGAATCTCTACAGCGCTACTTTTTTGAGCAATATTATACACTAAACATTTAAATTAAAACCATTACAATGATGTAAATATCGATGTATCTATAAACTTTATTGCTAGTCAAATCATATACTCTTACCATACAAAAATCTGCATCTGCAATAAAATGCTGGGACATGGAAAAAATATATATTATTAAAAAAAGTTCCTACGCATTATTGATGCAAAATTATCTATTAACGTATTTAATAGCACAAAAGATACGCAACTACTTTAAAAACATGTCTAAAGTGATAAAAATAATGGTAGGACATACCAAAAATGCCGCTATACAACGGTAGAAAAATCGCCCCAACACGAAACAACAAAACTTCGGCGTCGGCTACCCAAATATTAAAAACTAATGTGAAACTATTAATTCACGCCGCTCTACGCGAGTTGCAAGTACTTACGCAGCACAGAAAACTGAAGATCTTCCAAAGGGTAAGCGCTAAACTCGTTATGGTTAGCCTTTCCCGAAACTATTCATTGAATGGGCAACCAGCGCTTAAAATTGTCGGAAAGGGATACCCTTATAAAAGCGGTGATAGCCTCTTTCCTAGTTCTAAGCAAAATGAAGGGGTTACCCCTTCGATTGGGTTAGCAAGACGTTAGGGCTATTCATTGAACGACTAAGCCGTTCAAAGGCTTTTTTCTGGGAAGGGGTGGTCGGGTCCCTGCTAGAAAGCTGTAATTTGGTATGAGTATACATATCAATGACGCCGACAAAACGATAGAATAAAACGTTATAAAAAATTTTTTTTTAGGGTACCTCCCCTACATGTAAAGTGGTGGTGCAATTTTTTTTTCTGCCAAACCCGAACTTTTTAGTCCACATAATGTAACGGGTGGACGACTACGGAACCCTACCTTGCGCGTGGCCCGACACGCACTTGGCCGTTTTTTTTGACGCAGAGGAAATGCATTTACGCATCCCCCGGGGCCCGGGGAAGGCCCATGGTGGGGGGTATGTGGGACTCGCCCTTCCGCAGGGGAAGGGAATACCCACTAAAACCTCTGCGGCATGTCGAAATATACCTACCCATCGTAAGTCTTTTGTTATGGCTACTAGACGACAATAAATATTATACGAGGGCGGGATGATAAGTACGAGTATCTATCATCCAAAACTCGAAAAAAGTAAATAATGAAATGGTACAATAACCAATACCTAAAGTCAAATGGCAGTTGCTTTTATAAAACTGGTTCTTACGCCAAATCTTGTGGTTGATAACGATTTTTGTAAAAACACAATAAAAAATAATTAAAAAGTAAAAAAAACCCATAAAATATCCTTTCTAACCAAAAATGGTAAAACTATGACGACTCATATCTTGATGCTATGCTACCCCTGAATCCGCATTTAACCTTATGATCCATGCACATCAGTCCAGTATCTATAAAACAAAAAAATACTGTCAGAAATACATGCTACCTTGAATGATTTATCTATTTCATGAACAAGTGGCGTTAATAAATCCCGGGGGGGGTAAAGGTCAGACGGGTTCCTCCGATACACCTGTCTCATTCACCACTCATCTCCAGTATAATTTGAGCTCCACATTTGATTTTGTTGTATACGCTTTGACGCTGAGTACCTTTATATATCTTTGAGGATTTTTATTAGATATTATAATCTTAATGGTTACGCTTAGAGACCCTTTACATCTCACAGGTTATTATTATCATCTTAGAGACCTTATACATCTCTAGCAAATTATTGCTATTATTTTTGCTTGGTTTCTTTTCTTTTCCTGCCAAGCATATAACACATAATTTTATTTTGAGTATTGTATTATTTTAATTATTGACATAGAATTTCTCTTGTAAAATTGCCTTTTTGGCTTAATTCAATTCAATACATTTATTTCAGGCTTAGGTATTTGCAGAATGTTTTGATTTTGAATGCGTAACGACCCAAGCAATCACCATTCAGCCTGCCTGACGTCCACCACTGGCGTAGCTGTCATGGGTGGACACCGCGTGGTTTTCATTTAGTGGCCCAGGTCATCGATGATTGGGGCGGACTTGGAGTTACCTAAATACATCATGACATGAGGGAGCTTTCATCTTGAAGCAAACCAATGGCCTGACCAAGAAGTTTGAGCTTAACACGCTTTCAAAGAACATGACTTATTGCGATTCCTACAAGAGGAAATAGAAGAGAGTGCCATGTTTTGTCCCTATCTCCGACCGAGCATTTTTTATCATCGGTTTATAAATAGGCAAAGGCACACTTCCATAAGCAATACATTGGACATGCAAACCGGTAAAATTGCGTAGTATAAATTTTATATGAATATTCTTTCTCTTGTGGCGCATCTATAGCTATGTACTTGTTTATATTAAGGTGCTATATCTATGAAGCAAACGGGTTTTATTTAAGCTGGTTAAAGCGAGGTGGGTCATGATGTCATGAATGCAGGCTCCTTGACAGTGACAGTGAAGTAGTGCGCCCGACACGATCCATCTCACGCAGGTCAAACTGTCAAACCGTTTTTTAACTGACACCTGAATCGATCATGTTTAATCTTATCTTTGTACTCAGTTTAGAAATGATTGTTGCTATTTTTAGGTAGCATGTTAATCTTATTACCTAAATGATTGAGAACCACTGTAGAAAAGCTGTAAGGCACAACTTTCAATGTAAAAGTCGATAGTTCATACCACTAGGTTTTTCTAAAACTTAAGTATATGTAGGTACGAAATACTGTTGAAGTTGAGTCTATATTTTCTTTATTTTTAATCAGCCTAATAAAACAACGCATTATTAAAAGACACGATTGAGTTAATATGATGGTATATTACCTCATCTAAACTCTGTCAAGAGGAAATTTAATAAACTTGCACACAGTCAAATACCGATTTGTCTAAAAAAGCCATTCTCGTAGAGTGTTGCATTCCGTTTTATCGTGAGCGAAAAACATAAAGGGCGTCTCTTTCAATCGATATATCGCCTTAAAACCATCTGAGACATAGATTATGTCTTGAAATTCCAAAAAAATATACATACGGATCTTGTCTAGTCAAAATCGCAGTCAGTTACATGAAGTGATGAATTTCACTCGATATAGAAAAAAATCGCAAAGTTACCCCTTTTTGGAATGTTTTTTCAATATTACGGCTAGGTATATTGCTAATATTTTACATTTAATTTCTGTACTCAATTAAAGATCCTAAATAGTTATAGATAAATTCGCAGGGTTTGCTTTGATAAAATTTAATGATTGGCTTAATGTCTATAGCTAAATATTTACGAAAACTACGCGCAGAGCTCCCCTGTAGAGAGCGGGATGGTTAATTGCAAACTCACGCGTGTTAGAGCGCAACATTTGCATTGGGGATACGTCCCCTTAACAGTGTGTGATATTAACACCCCCATCGGTAAAGGTCTAAAGGTGAGAGGGTGGTCGGGAGTCCGCTGGATGCGGGTAGCACAGGACCGATCATTGTGGCATTGTTCAGGGGCTATGTCCAGCAGTGGACGTCTTTCGGCTGATATGATGATAAATAATGATTTAACAGTGGCTTTTCCGTGAAGGAAATCGTCCTAAACCCAATAAGGTCTAGTTTTGCCTCTGGGTTGGAATGTCATGTCAGGTGGCAGTCGGATTTTAGATGTCCTTTACTTATAAATACATTTTGTAATTTCTATGGTGCTTATATTTTGCCATAATGATTCTTCTTGAGCAAGCGGAGCGGAGCGCTCGTGGCCCAGCGGCGCTTGCGAACCGCTTGCGCTTGCTAAGGTTAAGCAACGTGGGCAGCGGTCAGGACTTGGATGGGTGACCGCTTTGAGTGGTTACTAACTGAGCGCTCCCGTGCTTTGGAAGGCACGTTAAGCCGTTGATCCCGGTTGCTGTCTATGGCAGCAGTCGTTAAGCCGAGTTGGAGGCCTTCGGGCGGTTTGAGAACTTCTAACAGTCAAGTTGCCCACTCACTTGACAAAGCCTAATCCCAATAAGGTCTAGTTTCCCCTTGGGGTTGGAAGGTCAGATGGCAGTCGCTTTCGTAAAAACTAGTGCCTACGCCAAATCTTGGGATTAGGTAGCGGACCCCAGGCATCCTTTAGGATGCAACTGTACTGGGATAACGCTAGGAGGATGATGATTCTTCTTGAGCAAGAAGCGACCATTGGATGCTTTTTATTTATTTTTATTTTTTATTTTTATTTTTAAGCCTTTATTAAACGATAGTTTACATATATATTACTTATTTTATTATATTGTAGACATCGACATCATCGTCTTGCCTCCCGGCATAGGCCTCCTCCAAGTTTCGCCAAATTTTTCTGTCTTTGGCTTTGTTTCGCCAAGTGGCTCCTGCCACATGTTTTAAGTCGTCTTCCCATCTTCGAACCTGTCCTCCTCTTCTTCTCTTCCCATCTCTTGGGTACCATTCTACTATTTCTTTGCTCCATTTTTCTACTTTGCTTCTCATTAAGTGTCCTGTCCATGGATGCTTTTTATACTTTACCGTGAAAGTCCACGGCACGGTCAAAATTATTTTTTTCATTCATAATTCATCTAAATTATAGAATTTATGCCTATAGCCTATGGTATATTTATGAATGAAACCAGAGATTTACCGTGCCGGGCCGTCGACGATAAAATATAAAAGCGTCCATTGACTACAGTTGCCGGCAAACATCTTGAGCCTAACCTTGAGTACGGTACGTACGTAGTACTACTTATTCTGTGCCTTGAGTGCGCAGTGTAGTAGCGTGATTTGTACGTAAATCGGCTACGGTTAAGTAGGTTAGGTTCAAGATGTTTGCCGGCAACTATACCGTGTACCTACGTTTTCCATCAAGCAAGTCGCGTGGTTGCTTGTAGGCCGTATGTTTGTTTGCCACCACGTAAAGATACAAGTTGAAACATTTTCTAGAATGCAGCCGTTTCAATAATTATCGATATTGCGTCCGCTCGGCTTCGGATGCGAGACGTAATCGGGGCGACTCTATTCACAGATCCTTTGACACCCGTGAGCTCATCTAATTCATGAGCCGCAGTTTCATAACAACTAAAGGTAAGCGAAGCTCAAAGTATACAGGTCCGACTGTGGCGTTTGGTAAGCGTCGTGAAAGACAGCCCTAAAATACTCTTACATCCCACTTTCATATACAATGTAATGAAAGCTTTCGGGTGCCAATTGAATGCTAGACGGGTAGGTACAGTCAAGGGCACCAATATGTATACACTTTTTCACCTTATTCCATTGAAATAAGGTCCAAAAATGTATACATAATTATGCCCCCGACTGTACATGGAAGATCGTAGACTTCGCGAAGAAACCGGTCAAATACCAACAAGCAAAGGCCAGGCCATAGACTATTTAAATCCACAGGGAAACTTAGCTTAGGAGTTTAGGAGTGTTGCGCACGCGCAGCTCGGCGACCTCGCGGGCCACCAGCAGTTCCAGTATGTAAGTACCTACGTCTGCTCCAAGGCGTTCATGATGTCCTCAGGATCTGGTAGCGGTAATATTAAGGCGCAGGGGTGGGCAAGGCATTCTCCATACAAACTCTGTGCAAGTTTTATTCGTAGGTTTTGGCACTGGTTTGGAACTAACGGATGTAAATATTAGATATGCGAAGAAAATGATGTGGAAATTTTCAAATGTTTCAAAAAAAAATAAAAAATGAATAAATTTAAAAATAATATCAATGAAAAAAATACATCACTAAATAGCTATCAAAAAAATAAGCATACTGACCAAAAATCATAACTTTAATGCAAACACAAACGAAGAAAATCCTGCACAAAGTTTGTATGGAGAGGTTGCCCTACCCCTCTTCTTAATGTGGACTGTGGACATTATAATTATTGATAGAAAGACGTAGATTTACCTACATAAAAATCTATACATATAATAAAGCAGAAGAGGGTCGAAAATCTGTACATTGAAGATATTAGTAAAAAAATCGATGGAGGGGTCTAAGAATCGATAACAGAACACGTTTCAACTGTTTTTAGAATTCGTGTCTGTTTGTCTGTTTGTCTGTTTGTCTGTTTGTCTGTCTGTTTATATGTCTAACTATCACGCGAAAACTAGCGAATGGATTTTAATACAGCCTTCACTAATATGTTTATTGGATCTTCGGCCAGGTTATAGGCTATAAAAATCATATAGGTTAGGGATGAAAGGGGGTGAAAAGAGGGGTTAAACTTTGTATGAGAAGTCTTTCAGTTCATGATTTGCAGGCTTGAAAATTGGTAAGTATATACATGGTCGCAAAGTAAATAGAACCCCATTCAAACATTTTATAATAAACAGAAAGTATTTGAAAAATGGGGGGTGAAATAACATTACCTCTGCCTCTCAGGGCTAAAGACAAAAATACAAAAGTCCCTCAAACCATATTAACTGTTTGAAATGAGAGATCTAATTATGTTGGTCAGTCAGTCTCTATCAATATTCACAAACCTTACTACGAAACCTCGGTTTTTTTTTTTGTTTTCGATGGGGGTACCTACGCAGAGCGGCGGGCTCTCGGTTGCATGGTAGCACTTGCGACATGATATATTAGGTGTGCGCATTTTTGTATAAAATATTGTTTTTTGAGGTGCTCATTACAAGAATGATATCCATTTTCAAATCGAAGATGGCGGACATTTACTTATTTACTTTTCTTAATAATCGATATGGGTGTCATTGAGGTTCTTCGAGGTGCCGATTAGTTGCGTTTTCCGTCAGCAAAATGTATAAAATACGTTCAGCGCGTAATAGACATAAATTTAGGGTATATTGGTATTCGTTAGTAAAATATACCTACGTAACAATAAACATCAAGTATGACCAAATTCGAAAGTTATAGGCGGATAGGAAGCAAAAAAAAAACAATTCTCAGAAAATCACATAACTCTTAGAAGCAACCAGGGTGGGTGCGCTATCAACCTAGGCCTCTGCTCCTTCTTCGAAAGTGAAAGAACAGACCAAAGTAGGTATTCAGTTAAACCTATGTTTTACAATAAAGCACTTTGAACTTTGAAAGGTATTCCACTAATTTATGAACAAAAAAATATCTATTCAACAACCTTTACAAAGCCATTTGATAGGTCAACAATTTCTTTTTGTTCAATCATCTACATTGCTTGATGCGTATGAAATATTTTCCGTACCTGCATCATAATGTTCGAATCATTTCGCACTCGCTTTTTTATCTACATTACTTGACGCGTAGGAATTATTTTCCGCACCTGCATCATAATGTTCAAAAACGTTAGCGCGCGCTACGCTCGCTTTTTCATCTACATTACTTGATGCGTTTGAAGTTTTTTCCGCACCTGCATCATAATGTTTGTAAAAATTTCGCGTTCGCTACGCTCGCGTTTTCATCTGCATGACTTGATGCGTATGAATTATTTTTCGCACCGGCATCATAATGTTTGAAATATTTCACGCCCGCTACGCTCGCGTTTTCATACACATTACTTGATAAGTATGAAGTATTTTCCGCACCTGCATCATAATGTTCGAAAAATTTCGCGCTCGCTGCGCTCGCGTTTTCTTCTACATTACTTGATGAGCATTTTTCGCATCTACATCATAATGTTCGATAATTTTCGCGCGCCCTACACTCGCGCTTTCATCTACATTATAGTTGATGCGTATGAAATATTTTCCGCACCTGCATCATAATGTTCGAAACATTTCGCGTTCACTACGCTCGCGTTTTCATACACATTACTTGATGAGTATGAAGTATTTTCCGCAATTGCATCATAATGTTCGAAAAATTTCGCGCTCGCTGCGTTCGCGTTTTCTTCTACATTACTTGATGAGCATTTTCCGCACCTACATCATAATGTTCAAAAACTTTAGCGCGCGCTACGCTCGCTTTTTCATCTACATTACTTGATGCGTTTGAAGTCTTTTCCGCACCTGCATCATAATGTTCGTAAAAATTTCGCGTTCGCTACGCTCGCGTTTTCATCTGCATGACTTGATGCGTATGAATTATTTTCCGCACCGGTATCATAATGTTCGAAATATTTCGCGCTCGCTACGCTCGCGTTTTCATACACATTACTTGATGAGTATGAAGTATTTTCCGCACCTGCGTCATAATGTTCGAAAAATTTCGCGCTCGCTGCGCTCGCGTTTTCTTCCACATTACTTGATGAGCATTTTCCGCACCTACATCATAATGTTCGAAAATTTTCGCGTGCCGTACGCTCGCGTTTTCATCTACATTATAGTTGATGCGTATGAAGTCTTTTCGGCACCTGCATCAGAATGTTCGAAAAATTTCGCGCTCGCTGCGCTCGCGTTTTCATATACATTACTTGATGAGTATTTTCCGCACCTACGTCATAATGTTCGATAATTTTCGCGCGCCCTACGCTCGCGTTTTCATCGACATTATAGTTGATGCGTATGAAGTATTTTCCTCACCTGCAACAAAACATTTCGCGCTCACTACGCTCGCGAATTTCTTCATTTCTTGATGCGTATGAAGTATTTTCCGCACCTGCATATTAATGTTCAAAAATTTCGCGCTCGCTGCGCTCGCGTTTTCAACTACATTACTTGATGAGTATAAAGTATTTTCCGCACCTACATCATAATGTTCGAAAATTTTCGCGCGCCCTACGCTCGCGTTTTCATCTACATTAGTTGATGCGTGTGAAATCTTTTCCGTGCCTGCATCATAATGTTCGAAACATTTCGCACTCACTACGCTCGCGTTTTTATCTTTATTACTTGATGCGTATGAAGTATTTTCCGCACCTGCATCACAATGTTCTTTTTTTTCATTTTGCGCTCGCTACGCTAGCGTTTTCATCTACATTACTTGGTGCGTATGAAGTCTTTTGCACACCTGCATCGTAATGTTTGAAAGAATTCGCGCTCGCTGCGCTCGCGTTTTCATCTTCATTACTTGATGCGTATGAAGTATTTTCCACACCCGTATCAGAATATCTGAAAAATTTCGCGGGAAAAAGCTTAGATAAATAAATTTAAATCATAAAAAATCCTCTCCCTGTGATCCTGATCTGTGTCCTTTAATTGAGGTGTGCAATAAAGAGTAGGTATTTGTTGTTGTTTAAAACTGGACTACCCGTGCGAAACCGGGGCGAGTTATACATGCGAAAGTAACTCTGTCTGCCTGTTTCCCCTTAAAATGCTCAACCGATTTAGATGAAATTTGGTATGGATATAGTTTGAGTCCTAGGGAAGGACATAGGATACTTTTATCCCGGAAATCATCCCTTAACGGGGTTCAAGTTAGAATGGAAGAGAGATAACTAGGTAAGCGCAAGAAATAGAAGAATGAAATAACATTCTAACGTGATGACCGAGTTCTACGCAGACGAAGTCGCGGGCAAAAGCTAGTATATTAATAAAGCACAAATAATATCGGGAAAACCAGGCATCGGTTGAAATTAGATGAAAATAAGACATGCTTTGGCGACTTTTACCTATCGATTACATTTTAATTGACCGAATGAAACGAAGGTCTCTGTTTTAGCTTCGACAAAAATGCTTTCGTATGTCCGGATTTCCGTTTGTCCGCTACTACAGGTTGCATTTCTCATCCGATCCTCGTGACATTTTGTGAGCAGGTTTGAAAAAAAAAGAAACTTTTTTGTCGAGTCAGTTTTTGGAAATTTTAAAAATCAAATTTTTTATCAATGATTTAGTATTTTTCTGCGGCCGTTTTTTCCTCTACAGGTCGCATTTCTCAACCGATTCTCGTGAAATTTTGTGAGCAGGTTCTATGACTATACTGAATTTTTTGTCGAGTAAATTTTTGCAAATTTTCAAATATTTCTTTTTTGTCAATGGTTTGTTCTCCTCTACAGGTCGCATTTCTAAACCGATTCTCGTGAAATTTTGTGAGCAGGTTCGGTAACTTTATAGAATTTTTTATCGAGTCACTTTTTGGAAATTTAAAAAGACATTTTTTTTCAATGATTTTGTGGTTCTGCGGCCGAATTTCGATTTGTTGACAAGGTCTTCAGGTCACAGAGCCACTAGTTTAGTATGGTTTTGTTCAGATTCAAAAATAGCAAATATCATAGCATAGTATCATAGTACTTATATAGTTTTCGTTTATTTTTTCCTTGCATTGCACATGATGAAGGCAGGTAAATTTGGAATCTGCGAACTGCAATTTAGCGTAAAGCTCCCTTAAATAAATCTAGTGTCATCTTAATGATAACATAAATAAATAGCATAGTTTGAACGTTGGTTTCTAGCTGTCTACACAACTGATTCGAAAAAAGTATACCTGGGGGCCGATTTTTGAGTTTCGAACGCTCGACTTTTCTCTCGACATCTTTCAAAAAACTATGATGTTTTGACAGATGTCGTGTGAAAAGTCGGAGCGTTCGACACTCAAAAATCGCCCCCCTGGTCTAAGCTGTCATCAGTGTAGACTGTAGAATGCGAACTAAGGACCCGCCGGTACACTCATACAAACGCCGTGCAGGTCCAATAACCAATAATACCCTTTTATCTCTGCCAGGCCCCATCCGGCCGTCAAAGCGAGACAGCCTGTCAACATCTGTTGTCCTAATTTAACGATCTATCATTGCTAGGGTTACCATGTTAGCGCAGATGGCGGTCACTGTCGAGTGTTTTAGCTTAGTTGGTAAGTGACCCTGCCTACGAAGCTGGAGGTCCCGGGTTCAAATCCCAGCCAGGGCCTTTATTTGCATATTATCTTTCTTTTCATATATTTATCTATATAAGTATATATATCGTCGCTTACCACATAATCCCGATGACTGGGTCCCTGATGGTTCGCAGGTTTTCTCCACTAAACAACCTGACATTACTTATAGGTGGTAATGTTAGATTCAGAGACACTATATGTATACATGTCCATTGTCCATAGATTTTTATTATTGTCCTTCGGTAGGTCTTTTTGTTTATTACGCTCTACCTCTAGCCACTGAGCTACGGGGGCAATCACGTTCGGCCCCCAAATTCCTCAACCGTTACCTCCTAAGTTAAGTACTGCTTAATACAAAATTGATTTGAGTAATACTTTTGAGTGAAAACGTCCAATGAACTATCATTTGACAAAATTTCATGCGAGAGGAAATGACTGTTTTTTTTTTACATGTTCATGTGCTTGGCAGACGGGTATACCACCACTTTACAACCGGAAGACGAATTATATTCCTAAAGGTATATGCTTGACTATTTTAGCGCCTGGCCCACGGTCTATTATGCCAATAGGCACATTCGACAATACAAAAAGTGACATTTTGAAACATTGCTACCTAGTTAAGTAATTATTTGGTAAACAAGAATTTGCCAAACCATACATTTGCGAAAACAGGAATGTGCCAAATGTTGTTTTGCCAAATGATCATTCGCCAAAATGAATTTTTGGTACATATAGTTTGGGACATGATAATTTGCTGTTCATTATTCGCCGATAGCTTAGAACCGTCTAACTCGATATTTATGTACACCTACATAGTGGATGGGTAGAAAACTTTTTTCGAGTCTACCCTTCACATTTTTATCAACTTTTGTGGGGTAGTCAAATGTTGTGTACCCATATCTCCGTTGACAACTTGCTGGGACGACAGTAAATACCTACATAAATATCGCGGTAGACCCGTTTAAACAAATCTTTTACAGATGTAGGTATTGCAAAATGATTTTCTTTCGGGAAAACTCGGATCTCTATCGGAATACGATGGCACCCGAACTCAAAAAAAGAAGTGTCAATCAAAGATTGTATTAAACGACTGACATTTTCCATTTTAAATTATTATGGAACTTTATTGTTTAGTGTCAAATGTCAAAGTGTCAAAGTTACCCCTACGGCTGTAAGATGGGTACTGATGCTAATTGAGAGAGCACGATAAATACGAACTTTTCCGATAAAGTACGAAGGAAAATCATTTTGCACATCTGTAAGTACATTTACAAAGCGCGAGAGATTAAAATGTTATATATAGTACCTACTTAATAGGGATGTTGACTCAAAATTTATTATTACTCCATACGAAAGAATACGTAAAACTATGCCAAAAAGTGAAAATCCTATTCAAATATCTCAAAAAATAACGAAACTACAACCGTTAGAATGTTTTTAGTTAGAGAGAGAAAACGCTACAGGTCAGTGACGTTACTGACCTCGAGCGCCATAGTAAATGACGATCGTTCAATACAACGGGGCGTTTTGCGGAAAAGGGACAGAAAATGCCCCCTCCTAAAACTTTGAAGGCTTATAATTATGTAATTATTTATTCTTTTGGATTACTTTTTTCACTATTTGATTGAGAATCTGATCCTTTTTCGAGAAAATTCGGATTCATTGATTTTCTTATTTGGTGTCAACATCCCTATTTATCGGAAATCCTGATTTCACTGGGTCTGCTTGTCATCAGGCAGGCCGAAAGCTTGTTTGCCACCGTCGTACAATATCATAAAGTTCCATGAAGCCTGGTAACCCTACTCAGTACCGAGGCGCGAGTGCCGCACTTACGTGCCAGCTTTACGAGTTGCCTATAAACGTGGACCGTGCACTTGTGTTTTATTGACTCGATAATAAACGGGTGTAACGTGTAATATACTTTCAGTTTTTCATTAGGATACGATATTTTACTCTTACTGATAGTCAAAGGAACAACTTTTATGTAGATACCTATTCGTTTAATTGATGGGCAGACTGTGACACGTAAAATACCCCTGTGGCCTATTTGCAGAATAAAGCACGGGCTAGACTGTTTAAAAACACTACTCCTACCAAGGTGACCTTGGTAGAAAACGGTGGTTTAAAACAGTGTAGCCAGTGTTTTCCAACCAAATTTGGTATGCCCTCTATTGTCCTTGGTAGAAAGGCGTGCCTGGTAAACCACTGGCAGGCATACTGAAGTTTTAAACAGTGTAGCCAGCAGTGCAACCCTCGTTGTCTACCAAAGTCACCTTGGCAGGAACAGTGGTTTTAAACAGTATCCAGGGACTGGGAGACGACGGGTTGGAGACTCATTACATGTATATGTCAACATTGATGATGGTAATGTGATCCCCAACGCATTGAATTCTGCGTCACTGCGAGAGGACAACTCTTAATATTGGCTATGGCCATATTAATCATTACAAAAAAACTTAAATTCTCTGATGCCTCCTGATTGGTCGAGATTTGACATAAGGAGCCAAAGCCGATCAAGGACACCAAAGGACACTGATGACTTTCTTTTCTATCTTGATTATTATTACAATACTGTCAATATTATCGTAACTTCAGGAATTATTTAGACTTGCCTTCAGTATCCATCAATACCTACGTGATATGTACATATTGTGATATGAGTATAACGTGAGTATAACCTACACCAGTGAGGTTATTCTAGCGTCACTTCCAGGCCTTCCAACTGCCTACCGAATCGTTGTCGATGTACCAAACTAATAGAACGCTATTTCAAGTAGTGGTCAGTCGCTAATTCAAATTGTATTCTATTTTCAAATCAGTGAGTCAGAGCGCGAAGGAAGAGTGAGACAGGAATGGAGGCGCATCCCGGATGGGATGACGGCAAAGGAAGCACCGTGCCGGCTCAGTGCCGCTTCCTCTAGCACTATATTCACAACTTACCTCGATCCATGGCAATAATCACGCCTAGTATAACGTGACTCTAGACTCGTAACAATTAGATGTGTAACCGAAGGTCGACCTTACCTGGTTTTTACGCAGGCTGTGTTGGTTGTGAATAAATAGCAGTTCTACACGGTTCGTTTGTACGCACCTATTAGGTTGGACTGTGCTCAAGTTTATTCTTTATTTTTTCAAATGACTTGTGATAGTTATCCTATGATTTTTTTCCCTAACCTGACCCTCTAAACAGCGGTGCGATTACGAAACGTTTTCGACCGTTCGTTGGTTCGTAAGGTAGATCTAAATGTCAAATCCCATACTAAAAATGACATTAAAATATGCCTACCGTACGTTCGAAAAGTTTCGCGATTACCCCAGACCTCTACTAACTACCCTTACCTTAGATGCCTCCGATATGCACGAATTTAAATATTCCACCTGGACCTATATGAAATAAAATATAACGTACTACATTTTTGTCGTTAAGTACTTTAATTAAATCCATTTACTTGAATTTATGGGAAAATATGTTTAGTAAAATGAATATTTTTGTAAAGTGTAGAAATGCTTAATATGGCTGTACTTGAACGTACCCTTCGAAGTTTGAATTTGACGTTTGACGTTTTGCTTGAATATACTTTTAGTTTTAGTAGTCTTAGTCTTTTCTTTTGTTTTGTTTTGCCGTTTTCACGAAATGAAAACAAATCAGAGGAAAAGTCGTTTTCCTTTTTTTAGTTACTTTATTTAAACGATATTAATGTAATAAGTAAATATGTATGTAGTAAGTACTTAATCAGTGGCAGCAGCTAGCAGCACCCGATAAAGTAAGTACAGTTGAAATCTCTAATCTAATCAGTTCAGTTTCTATGTTATGACATCCATCAAATCGTTGCGTTTTTCCTAAGACTAGAAATCCGTGTTGATCAATATTCTTGAAGTAACGTACGAGGTTTATACTGAATAAGTCATGGCAGATTGTGTGGTAAACGCACGCCGTAAATTATGTATAAGGCACCGAGGCCAGAGGAGTTTAAATATTAGCTGTTACGTTACGTCAGAGGATGAGATTCGGTGGACAGTAGTGGGTGTACGGAAATAATGCCCCCTCTAGTTTTACGATTTAAATGAGAAATTATAACTTAAAAACTCTGCCTTCATATAGCTTGATAAATGCCATACGATAAATAAATAAAGAGCATTCAGCCTATTTAAGTGCGAGAGGGACGAATGCTTTATGTACGACATAAACGTGATCATGCTAGTTATGATTATGGAATTTTATATTGACATTAACTTGCACAATTTATAACAGGTCTAGTATAAATTCATGAGATTTTATAGTTATGTAACACTGTTTAATGTTGCTTTTATATCAATTGGACTCATTATCCTGTCGTCTACCAATCCCTGGGAGCACAAGGCTCAGGCATTACAAAAGAATTTTTAAAAAAATTCTGGGAGACATCGGCTTAATGATAAAAATGTCAGTTGACAACCAAAACATTTATTAAAGAATACTTAATTAAAATAAAGCTGATATCTCAACATTGCTTCAGTACTGAGATAGGTGTGTTTAAGAGTAATGACAGGTTTGCTATTAGTAAATGGTTGTCACCCGGTGAAATGTGGCACCGTTGCATCACTCTTAAATTTGTCAGTGTTCATACCCTCAATCCGTCATAAGTTATGCATTTTTATATTGTATAAAGGAAATCAGAGTTTTGCCATAGAACTTGAGCTTGTGATTGCTTAGACAGCTGTTTTGCATTCCAAACTACCAGTAATTTAACCCTGATGGCCCATTTCTAATATGTTGATAATCAATGTAAATTTTTGTTTGCTGTTGTAATTTTTGCTTCTATGGAATGTGTTGATAATGCTCATATCTAGTATTTTTTCTGCCTTAGGTACCTACCTACACTTATTTGAAACCTTATTAGTATCCCAGTTATAGTGCTGCCATCTGTTTTGCTCCGTCTGCTGCAGTTTGTGATAGCGCTGAGTACTTAGTAAACTTAGTAGTACTGTAGTTGTGTTATTGTAAACGCTTCATGATTACACATTTTTTTATGGTTTGTGGGATACTTTACAAGATTCTACAGTGTTATAATCCTTACTTGACTATTTTGTCAGTTCATCATCATCATCATCAGCCTATATACGTCCCACTGCTGGGCGCAGGCCTCCTCTCATAGATGGGTTTGTCAGTTAGATGGATAAATAACTAGATGATGTGAGTCACATTATGACAGGGTTATGTGCAAGTAATATCAGACGACGCAGCGGTTTGCAGTTTATGTTGGATCAACTGTCTCATTGTTTGGATCGCTTGTGCATAATTTGTAAACAATTCACATGCAAATGTATGCTTGCGATTTGATCATGTATGTCTATTCAATGGGTATATCAGATCGAAACAGATAAGTTCTATTGGGGATGTACTGGCATTATTCCAGTGTCCATGCCACACGGCATTAGTCAGTTTTAATTGAACTTATGTCACATTATCAGCTAGGTGTAGGATAGAAAAACAAACATAATGTAGTAAACATTCGTATTTATAATATAATGTTGTCGTTTTATTTACAAATAAATACAAATTCAGTTAATAAATAAATGGTAAATTATCTACATCTTAATAAGTATGTTTTATATCTCATTTCTTAATCTTCTCTGAATTCATCTCGAATCCAAAATACTAACGTTAACGTTTTCTTATGACACGTTACGGTCTCAAGAAAATTTGAGACTTTCGGCGTTCGGGCGACACGTTCACGTACATTCACACTATACGACTATATTTACAAGGTACTCTTGACGATTCACTCGGACGCGGGGCCGCGCGTCGCCCTCGCGCTCGTCCGCCCCCGCGCCCCACTCACTCGACCAGGCACAGCGATCACTGAGTCCACTCCCGCGCTCCTCCGCTCGCCAATAAATATTTGTACAGCGCGGAGGTCGGCGCGGGCGGCGCACGGCGGGACTAGATAATACTGGAGAGCGTCGGAGGCTCCGGGCAGCGGCAGCCGGCGCGGCGGCAGCGCGCGTACGCGGCCGCGCCCGCCGCCGCGCAGCCTCGCAGCGGCCAGTACAGCCACAGGCACGGCAGCGGCACCGCCAGCGCGCACACGCACGCCAGCCGCGGCCCGCACGCGCACGGCTCGCCCGCCTCCTCCTCGCCGCTCCCGCAGTGGTAGAACAGCGCCTTCACGCAGCACATGCACGACGCGTAGTCGACGCACGCCTCGGCGCTGCACAGGCAGCTGCCGCACAGCCAGCGGGAGGGCAGCGGCCGGGGCCGCGCGCACTGCTCACAGCGGCAACGACCGCACGCCTCGCACACGATGGAGTCGGGCGCGAGGCCGGCGCGCCGCTTGTCCGTCGCCGCCGGCTGGCTCGTCACCGGCTTGAGCGGCTGCGCGGCGGCGTGGCCGGGCGGCGCGGCGTGCGTGCGCCGCGGCGCCTCCACGTACGCGTTGCGCTCGCGCTCCGTCTCGGGCCGCGGCCGCAGCAGCGAGACGGTGGGCTGGCGCGCGCCCGTCGGCCTGTGGACGCGCGCCGCCGGCTTGGGCGGCCGGGGCGGCGCCGCCGGCCCGCCATACTCATCCATCGAGTCCGGCTAACGGCTCTCCGGGCCGTCGCCTTCCTGTTCCCTCATCGTCCCCACCTGCGGAACAAACAGACGCTTCCGTTAGTTGTTGTTACTACAGGTTTCTATACTTAGAACTGGACATATCAGTCATACGTTTCCTTTCATTCAATTAATCGAAGACATGTGTTATGGCATTAAGATTAATCTTCTCATGACGTGGTCATTAATGATCAATTTACAGCGTGGGCGTGACGTCATACAACTGAATGCGAACTTCTAAGACATTTATGGGGAAAGAAGGTGATCTCGGTATTAGTCTAACCTACTCGTATTTTAAATGACTAGTTCAATTCACGCCTCCCTTGCTGATTACCGCAAAGATTAACGTTACTTGGTAGATCGTTGTATGTACCTACTGCAGATCTCGCCTATAGTTATTATTCATTAACTAATATAGTCGAAAATTAAAGAATTCAAGATACCTAGTCCTTAGCCTACTACATTGACGTGGTCGTCATGTATTCTTATTTATTAAAGTTTGTTATCAATAACAGATCGCTAAAACGCTACTAAATTTCATGACATATATTATAATCAACATTTAATTTAACACATCAGTGGCGTAGCGTCCTTAGAACTAGGTTCCTTCAATGTTTACAAAAAAGTAAGCCCGGTTTGCTCTGCCCTACCCAGATTTCACGTCACATGACTACTTACTCAATATACTCATGCCAAATTATCAATATTAACGAATGATGCTCGAACATGGATTATTTCAGCAAATCGCCATCAAATCTTTGTAGTCAAAAATATGATGAGGATGACTTTAAACAGTAATGGGCCTTAATGACTAATTGAGCCTTGCTCAGGCATTAGTTTCGGTTGTCATGACCACTAAAATAAATATGCATCACTTGCATCAGTGATATAAAGATAAACCAGATTAGCTAATAAAAAAAACGTAAATTCTGCACTAATGTTGCAAACTGGGAGCTCAAAAATATATGAATTAAAATTTAGGTATTAGTAAAAAAAAAGGGTTGCACTCCGGGAGTGCCGGCAGAAGTGAAAACTCAATAAAGAAAGTAAATAACAAAGATGTTCATATCCATTATCCGTATCCGTATCGGTATCCGTTTTCATATTCATACTCATGTTCATATTCATATTCGCATAATCCATTTACAATATATACATAATATGTCCCGAGTATCATTGTGTCTTACGCATCTAAGACCAGCTGAGTAGAGATACTAGGAGGGGTCAGCTAGCTGATCTTAGAATCTGTCGCCAGTTTAAAAAAAAATCCCCAGTACAAAAGTGCTCAGCGCCGCTAAAGAAGTTTTCACTTCAAAAATAATCTTACAACTTTAGAACACAGATGTGATTTTAACTCATATACGTAAATAGGTATACCTAACAAAACATGAAATGTTGAATTTTGTTGTTTCGTGCTTGTTGGGATAGGTAGGTATAAAGCGGGTATTACACTGTCCTGAATCAGGCGTCCTAACTAGTGGAGGAGAGTTGAAGCATCTCGCTCTAACGTATAGGTCGGAACCCTTCTAAATTCAGGACAGTGTAATACCCGCTTAATTGGCATTAACGAATAAAGGTACTTATATTTCTTAGCATATAGCTTAACTTTAACCAAATCCTCTTATCAGCTGTCGTTGCTGAAAGAATAAGAAAATCCGTATCACAAACTTTAGGTTTGTTCACATGTGTTTTGTAGGTGTTTTGACATGTCTCGTGAATGTATTCCAAGTACAGTCGACAGCAAAAGTCGATCGTTTTAGTTTTAGTACCCTGTCACTTTCACTACTTTGACGCATTCCAACTGTCGCAGTATTGTTACGTTATCGTTAGGGCAAGTACTAAAGTGATCATCTACAATTTTTGCTGTTCACTGTACAGCAGACTAATACGAGTACATAAGGTTCATAAGCGCTCGTGGCCCAGCGGTGCCTGCGTGCCGCGTGCGGTACCCCAGGTTAAGCAATATCGGCCGGGGTCAGTACATGGATGGGTGACCGCTTTGAGTTGTCACCCAACAGTTGTCTAACTGAGCGCTCCCGTGCTTTAGAAGGCACGTCAAGCCGTTGATCCCGGCTGCTGACAATGGCAGCAGTCGTTAAGCCAAGTTCGCCTTCGGGCGGCTTGAGAACTTCTAACAGTCAAGTTGCCCACTCACTTGACAAAGGGGGGTCGAAGTTGCACCACGTCCGTAGGGAAAGTACCCACCGCTACCCTACACGTGACCCCTGGGTGGTGCGAAAAGTGCAACAAAAACTGGCAACCGTACTGTCTTCTCGAAGATCTCACGGTTCAAAATAATTGCCATAAAATAAATATTCTTAACTTCATACATTTTCTTAATTTGAATTGCACTATGAAGTTAAACCTGTCAAAAACCAGGTCAATTCTTAAAAAAACCATTGAGCTAAAGGTTTTTCAACATATTCTGAAAAATGAAATTACAACACATAATTTGTAATTCAACGTTCGCAAGGCTACAGATGCAGTCAATAATGTTTTGCTTTTTGATACTACGACGGTGGCAAACAAGCGTACGGTCCACCTGAGGTAATTGGACACCGTAGCCTATAGACGCTCGCAACTCCAAAGGAGTCACGTGCGCGTTGCCGATCCTTTTTTAAATGTGAGGATTCACTGCCATTGGAAAAACTCGGACTCCTATCGGAATACGACTTGGACCCGAAATCATTGACATGTTTTTGTCAATGAATAAGTACTTTAGTATTTAGTATCATCACAAAATGAAAATTGTGTACGAAGCTAATTGACTGAGCAAAATAAATACGAACTTTTCCGACGAAATAAGATGGCAACACATTATCCACTAGGTACAGCTGTATAGAGTTTTATACCCATCTTTTGTTTATATCATGCAATGCGGACTTATACTTGAAATGATTTGAGTTGGCTGAGTTGCGTCAAAGTAATTCGTTCAAAAACTAGTAAACTACAATATCATGTTTATAGAAATAAGACTAACAAGAAGAATTTCAACTTTACTCTGCATGAATATTTCTAGCTTTATATTAGTTTGATAAACTTATGTAAGCTACGTTTTTATGTTGGCCAAGCTAAGTTAAGTTCTTTCACTAGCATGAGTTGCATGGAGTTTCCGGTGGAGAATCAGCCTTCAGATAGATTGTTTAATTGTATTATTTACTTAGTAACCCATTTACCATATTAGATTATAATCAAACGGCATCAGATCTCTAACAAAGGTTCAATTAACTTTGCATAAGTAGGTAATATTTCGTAGAAGTCTTAGTGGATAATCTATCGCCAATAGCGAATTCAAACGCATTATTTCATATAATTGATTCACTAATTGTTAGGCCGGCCTCACACTGTCTGAATCCTGATCTTAATTCATAATATGAATTTAATAATCTTAATTACGGTGCCTTACCTCACATGTATCTTCAAAATTCATAACTAACCGACTACTATTGACGATCAGTAGTACCACAATTTTTGGTCTCGTGAACGTAGAATTAAATTTATCTTTTCTTTCCTCTGTCATGATAATCCGCAACAGTTGAGTGCTGAGTTCGCTCCTTTTGTCACATAAACATATACTGTATTAATACATGTACCTAATTTGTTTGTTGTGTGACAATAAATATTTTTTCTTTCTTTCTTTCTTTCAGAAATGTTCCATATGCATGGAAAACTATGTATACACAAAATTAAACTATCTGTATCAATCATCACGGCTAAAGTCAAAACCACAATAATATAAGCCTATTAACCACAATAAAACGCGTTACTTGATTAACAACTAAGATTTAACAAGTATCAAAATAATTGTGAAGTACCCACAGTTGGAATTATCAAAATCATAATCTGGATTCCGGTGCGTGTGCTTGCTCCTAGATAGATAATGTATGGAAGCAGGTGCATTCGGAATTCATAATCTTAAAATTTCATAAACTGAATTCATAACGCACGTTCATTAATAATATGAAAAAATCAGAATGTGTGTGGAGAACAGCTAAATATTAGGTAGTACGCAATTCCGTACTTTCTGAATTAATACTATGATTTCAGATTCTTAATTAAGATGAGGAATCAGACTGTGTGAGGCCTTTAAGTTATTTGTACGCTCATACTCATTAAGTTACAAATACGTTAACTAAGACCCAATCAAAATCTAGAGACTATCTAAAAGAATCTAGAGATCTAGTACTTTTGAGTTTTGCCCAGATGGACGAGGACTTTGCTTAACTGACATTTACCTAATATGTATATTGTCAAGTTTTGCTCAGTAGAATATAAAATGAGATAAACGTTATCTGCTAATGATATAAAAATAGAGAATGACCATGAAACACACGTGGTGCATGGCAATTGAGCGTCCGTGTTTACATTTGATGGTGTTGTTACTATAGTTAGTGGTAATGGCTAAATTAACGTCAACACTTACTACAAGCGAAATGGTGTCCGTAAATTCCTACTAATTTATCGTTTAAGCGTTATCATGTTGTTTGTATACTTGTAGATTGTGATAGGGAAAACGCGATGAAACACGAATCGTGTATGAATGGAATTGGATTATTTGATAATAACAAACAATACTATGCACATTACACGCCATGTTAGACAAATAAAATGAAACGTAGTTTGATTAAAAACATATGAAAGAAGCAAAAGAAAACACCAAAGTAAATGGCATAAAAACAATCGAATAATGATGATTTATGAACGTTTGAGTTGCCTCAAACTCTCTTTATAACATGTTGTAGCTACGCTGTAATTATACCTACTTTAATTTTAGGATGGCACAATGCTAGTAGGGCACCATGCTAATGGGATAATTATTTAAGAATAATACCACATATTTGGACATATGTATCATTGCTTTGCGAGTTAATATTACTGTCATGAAGGCATTAGATTTCAATTCTGTTTTAAATCGGTGATTAGATTAATTATCTATCTGTCTTGAATATATTATTCCTCTTCTTAAATCTTCTTTACCATTCTGTCCATGTTTTGTGCAAATTGATTTCCAGTAACTAGTAAAACTAGTCTATTTTGCACGAGTAGAGTTATCAAGTCTGTTTTTACTTTCAATGCCTTCGTATTGCAAACTTTGGTCATAATTCCTTCATGCATTACTAATTGATTAGTAAGAAGCTTACAAGAAAAAACGCAATTGTGCGACAAAGAAGGCACAGGAAGTCGTTGATTGTTTTTTATCGTTGAATTTGTAATCAAATACTATTGGTATATCTTAATTCGGTTAGGTACTCATTACCACATTATTCATGGTATTCAGGTTAAGTGGATGTAAGCGGAGTTTAATTCGCTGTTAATGGCATGATTCATGTAATGCGCGTGTACTAACCACGATTTCAGTAATATTTGTGACCAATACTTATATGCAGACATAATTCATTTCGATCATCCGTACTGTATTATCAATATTATATACTTTGTCGTCACATGTCTTATATACTATGTGTATGTAAACATATATTTTTTCCATCTTTATATGTGTATATACCATGTCATCAGGCTTAAACCGCTGAACCGATTTAGATAGAATTTGGTAGGTACGTACGGAGAATAATTATTTGAAACCTTCCTAGTGAAGGACATAGAATAATTTTTATTCCAGAACAGGAGAAATGTGTGAACTAGGGGCTGGAAGTCTGAATAGAGGTATGATATACTTAAACGAGTTCCACGTGAACGAAGTCGTGGGCAAAAGGTAGTAATATACCGAGTGGAACGAAGGTCTCAGCTTTATCTTCGACAAAAATGGTTTCATTTGTCCGGATTTCCGCCTGTTCTCCTCTACGGGTTGGATTTCTCAACCAATTCTTGTGAAATTTTGTGAGCAACTAAGCAGGTTTGATAAATAGCTTTTTCGCTTTTAGCTTTAACGCTGAGTTGTGACCATTTCGTGGCAAAATTCAATTTTGTAATATCCTATTTGTAAGTGTTTTGTTTGACACGAATAACTGTTTCTTTTCTTTTTTGTCGAGTGAGTTTTTGGAAATTTTCCAAACTTCTTTCAATGATTTTGTATGCTTACTGATAATAAATATCTATCAATCGACTCTGGTGACGTTTTGTGAGCAGGTTCGATTATTACATTTTTTTTTGTGGTCTTTTTTTATAGTTGTTACTCTACAGGCCGCATTTCTCAACCGATTCTCGTGGTATTTTGTAAGCAGGTTTGGAAATTATATAGAATTATTTTGTCTACTCAGTTTTTGGAAAAAGTAAACTATATAACTTGTACTACTTAAGCTTAAGACGGATATGGAATACGTTTTAAGGTTTAACAGTAATCTAGCTTTGTCGTGTAACTGACGATTTAATTAACCAGTTAATATGTCCAGTAGACATGATAGCCACGTCATCACAAGATTCTATCACTATTAATAAGTATCTCAGACCCACCCATCATAAATTGGGCAAGTTTTGGTTTGCGATTATATGTATGTATTAGGTAAGAAATAGAAGAGTTAAACTCAATATGCTCAAAAATGTGGTTCACGACTTTGTTGTTGATTATAGAGGGCTCTATTATGACTACTCACTACAGCTATTCATTCAGCAGAGGTGAATAATTTTATAAATTCTGGTAATTTGTCAATATTGTCATTAAACTGTTGAACAGTCTGAATGTGGAATGTTGCAGGGGATGAATTAGTCCAAAAGGAATTGGAATGCGTGATAGACGACACGGATAGGAAGGTCATGAATCATGACTGATGAGATTGTATTTATAGGTGATAATGATAATTCTCAATCAGTATCGAAAAAAATAGTGCTGCACCGACCCCAAGTAAATGGGATCAGGGCAAGTGAATGATGATACTCTTGAACAGTCTACAGCAGGAGAAACGCTGGTACATGCTCAAATCTGTATAAGCCTCGTATAGTTGATTATAGTCGCGTTTAGTAGTAGTAGCCATTCCATCTGCATTAGCTTAGCTCGTGTCTTTTACAAGTTTTTTTTTGTATGTATTCTCTTTCATTACCTATTGTTACTATTCTGGTTCGTGGTGTTGTTGTCTTTCGTAAAAGATTGTTTATTGTAACAATATTTTAGTTCTGTTCTTGTATTTTATAACTACAAGTAACAATATGAGTCTTTTCTAAGATGTCTGTGTAATCAAATCTTAAAAGACTATATCTATTTTGTTTTGTCTAAATAAGACTATCTGCAAAGTTCGTTAAAAGATATTAACAGCAATAATAGCCTTCATTGTTTACAACTGTTCTTTATCGCGTACATAACTTTGAATTTAATGTTCAGTTATAAAGTTATCGTTGAAATTCGCCAACCAGATTGGCGATGTTAAAAATATTTCTTGTAATTATGGTTACGGAAGATTTCGGAAAGGGGACCAGCTGATTCATAAATGAACACTCATAAATGAACTCTCAGCATGTTTGTTTACAATCTCACGGTAATTAATAAATCGTGATGTCAAGGAAACTATTTAGTTAAAAGTTACGTGCCGATAAACCCTACGAGAATTTATTGAGAATAAAGTTTACGTGGTGTCTGTAACGTTTTGAGGGACTGGCAAGCTAGCTATCCGTATAATAGATACGTTTCTAGTAGCAAAGAAGGTTCTGGCTGTCCGAGCGAGCGTTTGGGCGTACGTGCGTGGCCGGGCGCGGCCCTAGCGACGCTTCTCATCATTCATACTACTTTGATTCCATCGCATTCCGAGGAATTACTTCCTACGCGCTACGTGAACACGACAACTGTCGCCTTTCATCCTTGTTGAGCGACTGTGACCGGTGGGCGATCCTACGTCATTACGCCATACATGTACTTACAAAACGGACGTTCCACGGTCACACATCTCCTACACACATCGCTTCACAAGGGCACTCGGGCCTGCAGCCCCACACACAACACTGAGCTCGCTCAACGAGCGGCCGGTCCTGCCGCGCCGGGACCGCGCCGAAACATCCACTGGCACACTAAAATACGGCTGGGCCACCGAATTTCGGTCGCGCAAATCCACAGGAAGGTTCGTAAGACCGGCGCGGTCCGGGGCGGCAGGCACCTGGCGCGCGCGGGGGGCGGCCCACGCACCGGCCTCGATTCCGTCCGCCCGCCGCGCGGTTATCACTGCAATATGGCCGCTACTCACTTCCTCGGTGAAGTTCTTCGTTGATTTCTACTCCTGATCTCGATGACGGCGTTTTTTGTTACCGTTCCGAACTCGTGCGGGTTCACTGCACTTATTCTTATACACATTTTAATGGAAAACCGGGAGCGCTAGCGCTACGCTCCGACGAAACGACCGTTCCGTTCGCTGGCACATTCCGCACTGGCGTCGGGCGCGGGCGCGGCGGGCGGGAGGGCCGCGCCGCCCCGCCGCGCGCCGCTGCCGCCCGCGCCTTGCCTTTTTATGAATGGAAGGCGGCCATACTGAATGAACCGCGTACACGGAGCGGTTGGCCGCTATTTTCGCGGGCGAGCGGCGTTAGGGGTGCGGGGAGGGAGGCCGGAAGCGGGCTGCGAGCGCTCGCGGTGCCAAATTTTGCGGCGCGGGCGGCGGCAGCGGATGTGCTCGTTTACCGAGCTTCCGGCGAGATCCCCCCGCGCAGCCGCATCCGGGAATTGGGTTTCCGGTCGGCGAGAGTCGCGCCACCGAGATACCGCCCACTTTCGTCCTGCATCGGCCGTGCACACGCGGCGTTCGAGAATCTAGATATTTTTCAATCTTATAACTACTTGTCGTGCGTCGCATGCTTTCTATCAGCAAATAGGTTGCCCGCCGGTCACCATCATGTTTATTAATGGAGATTAAAACAAAGCATCTTAACATTTCTAAACTACGTTCGCGTATTGAAGTAGGCGTTGGCACAGATCCGTCGTTTTGAAATCTCCATTCACTTTTATTTGGGCGCGTGGCGTGGGGCGCCGTCGACGCCGGCTGTTATCGCGCGGTAATTTTTGCAAGGTTGCAGCGACAATGAGCAGTTTGTGCACGCCACTCTGTGTCAAGGGCGAGCGATAACGCTCTGTCAACTACAAACTACAACCCATTACCACTAACGACTCGAATTGGGCGCCAAAACTGCGGTTGGAACTGTTTCATTCAAGAGTTTTAGTTTGTTGTTGGGTCGAAGGTTATCAACGTTTGAAGTAATCACTCAGAAAGTAACAAAGCGTGCATGCATACGTATACGTAATTAATACTGACTAGGATTTAGTGTCAACGATATAACTATGTAGCTATTCGTTTACACGTGGTTTTTGACAGTAAATTCTCGAGAATTAATTGCCCTTCTTGGTTGTCTAGGTTGGCCTGATTGTACCTAAGGCACATTGACTAAATCAACAAAATGTAAGAAAACTTATTTTGATGATATTACTTCTTGGAACCGACTATCTATAAGAATACACAAGACAAACATAGTACTCGTCCACAATAACTAAATCTCATCATCATCAAATATTTCCGCCGAGCAAAACGGAAATATTACTGAACATTAATTTGAATGGAACCAGAGGCCGATGGGAAAACTGACGTAGAAAATAAATTATGTATTCATAAAGCTAGAACAAAGGGCCGGGCCGTCGCAGCCGTCAATGGAACGAAAGAAATACTGTATCTCCACAAAAAAGTTCTACCTGAACATACCATTCGGTTTGGATTCTATTGTTAAGATGCAGTCGCCACATTACAGCCAACCGCTCCTCGAACTCCTGTCCCATTTTTAGATTATATTCATGTGACAAGATAAATATAAATTCAACGTATTTGCTACAGTAGCTTAGATTTAGTATCACTTAACTCGAATAGTCCCTGAGTCATAACTCATGCATTTTGATAAGTATATTTGTTCCGGCCGATAAGTGTCATGGCGCCTGCGAGTCTGGATGATTTTTCCAAATTATTAAAACATCATTGGCTTGGCCTCCGCCACTTCCAACTATAGTTCCTAATTATGTTGTATTATTGCCGATTGTACTTGTTTTGAAAAGACATCGACAAGATTCTAATGAGGCATTCTACAACAGGGTTTTAAAAATATTTACTCAAAGAGAAAAATTTAGAAATTTTGGCTCCGACCAGGGTATTTAATTTAAGACCACTATTTTAGAGGTCAGAATTTCAATGACCTCTGTGGAGGCTGGAATAAATCTAAACAAGCATACATTTCGTTGCTAACAAATGTTAAAATATTGGCAGAAAATTTCATAACGTTATCCTTTAACGTTTTTCAGTTATTTCCTAAAGGAGCCTTCGCCGAAAAGTGCATTAAGTTAAATATTACCTAATGATATTTCGTACATGTTTCTTTGAAAGATCCAGTAGTACGACCCCACGACCTCCAGTTTGGAAGTCGCTGCCTTGCCGGCTCGTGTATGACAGACTGACGATGGCAGATAACAAATCAAACCAAACCAAATTTAAGATACCAAGTCATGAACAATATTTTTAACCCGGACAGACCATTGAAATTGGAACAATGTACCCTGACATTTCTGTTTTGACTACAATTCAACGTTTTATCACTGAACATGGGAAGACGTTGACAAAAATAACGTACGAGATCGTTTTAATTTAGTAAATATTGTCTGTCTGCTCGTAATGATTACAGGTCAACACAACTTGCTATCACAACCCAAATGTTAAGCAAATGATCATCAACGAGTAACTATTTAAAGTTTAATTATTCTGATAAAACCAATGAAGGGTAGTGGATTTTAAGACGCATGGTACGTTCCATATTATTTGATGTTTTTCTCCGAGAATCAACAAGACAAGAGAATATTGCAGTGACCTTCTTCTGACAGATCCGAACTATCAAAGCCACTTTTTTACTCGAGTAGCCCGTTTGGCGTTTGACATTTTATAAACTGGCAATACTTATTTGACTCGCCCTTGATCAATAACCATCCATTTGAATAGACTTCCTGATTTGGACCCTAAAATACTTAGGTGTAGAGATCCCTTTATCTAAGCTATATTTTCTCAAAACGTAAGTTTTAAGATAGGTTGCACCAAACCGTCTATATTTAGTGATCGATCAGTAATCTTGAGTTAGCGCAAGCTACCCTAAATTACCATGGTCCTTTACCTAAATATACCAGAATTTTCTCTATTGAACGCTCTGGTTGTGAAATGGGAGCTCATTCCACAAACGGAGCGAATATACCGAGCTTTTCCCGGACTACGGTATGGGGTTCATCAAGAGTGTGTGTTTAACTTTTTAAAGGGTCTCTGCAGCAGTGGCGGAGCGTCCATACAACTCGATTCCCACCGGCTTGCCTAATTTTCAGCCAGTCCAGTCTTTTCTACGGCTCATGAAGAATAAGAAAGGCAAATTATTTCCAGCTTCCCTAATAATATTTTTGTCGCGCCGACACTGCTCTGCAGTGCATACTGTGACACCCCTGGAGTTGCAGAAGCATGAAAAATATCCAATTTACATTTCCGCGAACCGTAAGACTTAATCATTATTGTTTAGTTAGTGCTCGATGCAGTTTCATCGAGTTCCAAGCAACTGATTGAATTAATGAAGTTGACGGTAACGCGATGCCGGAGCAGGAAACAATAGGAGCTACAATGGGATAGTGAAATGCACACCACCGTTGTATTTATGACACCATATTGTGTGTTTCATGGAAATTCGCTCTGCAGAGAGGGTTCTCGAAATCATGAGATTTCTTGGTTCTCTGTATGAGCACTTCTCTTATGGACAAGTACAGTAGAATCCGCTTATAACGACTCCCCATGTACCTCTAACATTTGATCGCTTTTAACGACTGCTAAATCACCTAGCGTTAGGATTCATACCATACATTTTCAAAGAAAATCAGTCCGCTTTGTGCGACTTTCTGTTAGTGCGACGTAGGTAATATCGCCGGTCCCTTGACTGTCGCTGTATCCGGATTCTATTGTACATAAGAGAAGTGCGAAATTCGAGCGATGCATGTATATTTTACGAGCTTTTTGTGCAAACATCTGTAAGTAAGTTTCATTTCTACTATGTAAAGGTAAACCATTCATTAATATATGACCTTGCGCCATGTTGCAGTATTTCATTCGAATTAAATTCTTACGGTGGCAATAACTTTAATGATAGGTTGTCAGTTGTCAGTCTGGTGCTTTATTTTAATAATAGTAAGTAAAGTGATGAATATTACATGATAAATTACAAAAAAATGCCCGAAACGACCTATAATCGAGAGCGGAACATTATTAATAATTATATAATAAACTGAATTGAATTGAATTGAATTGAATCACATTTATTCAGGTAAACACATCATCAATAAAAAGAAAAACACATTAACAAAGACATCGAGGACTGCTTGTGTCTATAAACATATTTTTGCTATTAGACACCATTTACGCGTTTTTTTACGAAAAACTAAAAAAAGGGACCTTTACACCCCCCTCCCACCCGTTAGATCTACCCCCATCGACCAGTCCTTTTAGTATGTTATTTAGGTCGACTGTACGTACAACTCTCGCAAAATTCGCTTAGTCACGAATTATTTCCGCCAATTTTCCTTCGTTGATGTTGCTAAGCAAACTTTGTAATAATGAAAAATTATAAAAAAATACTAAATGTAAATATTTTCAAGGCTGCTTTCTTGAGGTTAGATATGAGGATATTAGGTATATTTTACAAAAAAATATTCAACGGTATCGTACCAGGAGGAGTCCAAACTTGGTATGTTTTGAAAATTATTTTAATTTTAATTTAAGACAAGTGACTTAAATGTAATGATGTGATATATTTTTAGAACTGGCTCAGAAAGCCCTTTCGTTTGATACCACACACGATGGGTTTGAGATTTTTTTTTTAATTCCATACAAATAAATAAATAAATATTTGTGGACAATCTTACACAAATCAACCTAGTCCCAAACTAAGCAAAGCTTGTACTATGGGTACTAAGCGACGATATACATACTTATATAAATAAATAAATCGAGATAAATATACTTATAGGTAAATTAAAGAAGTCGTCATAACTCCTCTCCTCTTCGTTTTTTTTCGTCCAACGGGTCAAATTATTTCATATGTCCTAAAGATCAATCGTACCGATTTTCAGCATTCTCCATACAAAGCCCTTCTGTGCCGCCAGCACTATACCTATTTCATTTCGTTTCGACATTGGCAATGGTCTTTATTTACAAACACTAGTATCTATATTCTATATTACATGGCTTGTACGAATGCCATTGCAACCTAATTTTGCAGCATTTCATTAATTAATTTATTTTAACAATATAATACAAATTATCCCTAATGCACACCTCACACAAATTAATCAGTTACATACAGAATCAAAACAGCAACATGTAGGTAGAGGTAGGCAAGTCTCTTCCAGACAACATTTGGCTAGCATTTTACTAACTCCTCTGAGCGGTGTTCTTGTTTATGAGCTCTTAGTGTGTGGTGTGGAGCTGTTACTGAGTGGGTATGTACCTAGTATAATTGACAATATTTCATAATTTCCAAAAGTCTTAATTCGAAAACCATTTCGGTAAAAACGTGTGAAGTACACAAAAAACAGTTTTTTAGATTTTTTCTCCGTTAATTTTGGAAAAAATCGCAAATTACTGTAAACCGAAAGTTGACGTCATCTTCCTCGCTGTATTCAGGGAGACCTTAGTACAGAGTACAGACAATCGCTGCTCTGGAGTGGCTCTGGATTCTTGTTGGGAAGATGACGTCATATTTTACTTACGCCCTTTTGGAATGACCTTTCGATATTAACAATACTTTTCGACGTGTTTTTTTTTTGTATGAAATAATGAGTTAAACTAGTTCATAAAATTGTTCCAACTTAGGACACCTAAATTCTTATTTCGTGTTTTGTAGAAGCATAAAGATGTGCGGTTCGGGGAGTTCATATTTTCATAAGATCTCAATTTGTATGACGAATATTCCGAAGCTGTAAAGCTGGATATAGATATTTGTTCGGACTAATTCACCACTTTAAGGTATTCCACGATGCATCGTACCTTAAAGAGCGGAGCGGAGCACGAGGCATTTGTCATTAGACATTATTCTTACCAAAACCTACTGCCAACTGGCCTTCCAACCCGGAGAGAAAGCTATATTTCTTTACTCACAATATTTTCCTTCACCAAAAAGTTAGAACGAAATATCATAGGATTTATTTTATTTATATTTATATTAATCAACAAATTTAGTGCCTACGCCAAATCTTGGGATTAGGTAGCGGACCCCAGGCATCCATCAGGATGCAACTGTACTGGGATAACGCTAGGAAGATGATGATGATATTATTCAACAAATTTAAGCATACACATCTTTTCACTAAAATCTATCTGTAGCTTGTATTGATCTCAACGAGCTTCCAAAAACATAGTGTCCAGTAGCAGCCCAAATAGACCGAGGCCGTGCTAATTACGTTTACCTCACGTTTTATGTGGACAACATTTTTAGATTTCTATATTTCATCTGACTGAAGAATTTTACTTCTATTACAGCAGCGGCACTCATTCGTACTTTCCTAAATTTGAAAAGGTTCAAATAATATGACTTACAAATCGCTGTTCTATAACTAATTACAGTTGGAAGAAGCGTTCTCGCTGCTACGTTGGCGTTATAATCGCCCACTCGATAGAAATCAGGTTTCATTTGTTATTCTGGAGGCGAAGGCGGTGCCACTCGGCCCAGGCGGAAGCCGCTTTCCATCCGCCAGCGCCGCGCTAGCACCTACTCGTACTCATTTAAAGTCGATCCTATCTGTTATAAACTTAATACGGCTTCACTAAACTCATACAGTACTGTTGCCATGAGTTTGCTGCAATGTTTGTATGTATGTATGTATGTATGTAATAACTTTATTGTACAGAACAAAAAACACAAAAAATACAAACAAATAAGGACATTTTGGTACAAAGGCGAACTTATCCCTAAAAGGGATCTCTTCCAATTAACCTTTGAGCAATTGAGTGGAGACAGGAACCAGAAGATAGACAAACACGTGTACAAAGTCTATATATATATATATATATATCTACAAACTACCAAATAATACAATACATATAATAATCATATATATTTAATACATAATAATATATATATATCCATATATATACAAACTGCAAGCAGTAATTTGCATTACTGTACTCGCTAGCGACTGCGTAAACGATTTAGTATGCCGATTCTTAGTTCTATTGCGTAACCGCCAGAGGTGCTGTACTTTTGTCCATACAAACATTGCAAACTCATGGTAAGGGTACAGGATGTGGATCAAACGAAAAATATGATTGTAGCTGAATAGATGTGTCGTGGCACATATTTGTGTCATTCAAGCAAAATGTTTTTAGGGTTCCGTAGTAAACAAGGAACCCTTATATTTTTTTGCGATGTCAATAAAGTCGATTTGTAATGGCGTCAGTAAGGGAATGGCGCCTTAAAGATGTCATGAAAGGGTGTCCTTTACGCGAGAATTACACCCACTAGGACATAAATCCCAATTCCTGGCCAGGGTGAGACATAAAATTGTGTACTAACCACGGGTGGCAATGAAGAAAGGCTCAGATCGCATATTTATCGTCCTTGCCTTCGGCTCTGGCATCAAATAGCTCAACGATCTCTGTTATTTGAAAAAAAATTAAATAAAAAAAAACGCTATGCTGATGCGTTGAGCGAGGAAGCTGCCAGCTCTATGATCCCCAATGGAATCTCTCAGCCTTTTTGCTTGGTCCTTGAACAGTTGCCGTGCACTGGGACCCCACGGGCCAAGGGTCTCGACATCGAACGGAATAAAAGTATAGCCAGTGCCGAGGCCCCTATATTTCATTAGTGATTAAGAGAAGACTTATTCCTTAGAAGGTAGTGATCAACAGTTGTTGCTACACTAATTATATTTATTGACGGAAGGCACGAGGTATAAATTTCTAACACGAAAAAAGTTGTACACTTCTGATGATGAAATAACTTGTATTGCACAGCGATAAATAGTACTGTTTTGAACATTAATTATCATTCGCGAGTTTGAGAAGATAAACGGCTCATTTGAGAGGACTGTTTGTCTAAACGTACTATCATATTGTGTACCGAAATCGTTTGATAATTGTACTCCAAGTACTCATTCAGTACGTCGAAAAATAATACCGGATGTTTGCTAGAGATAAAGAATGTGAATGAGCTTCGGTGCCCGCGTCCCTCTGCGCCTAATAGCGCATATTTATTTATTTTGAACGGTTAATCAAGTTACCTACCTACATTGTATAGTGAGATTAACAACTTTAGTTGTTGTAAAAACTAGCAGAAAGTATCATGACATTCATGAAACGTGTTAGTCATATTTTATCCATAATTTGCCATAGTGCCCAATGTCGTACATATAAATATTATTGCAATGGGAACCACAAAGTCAATGCGTACATGCCAGAAAGCACGTACGACCTAGGTATAAAGTATGTTGAAATAAAAAATACTCGCTTGTTTGTTTATAAAACAATTCGTTATTATCAACCGCCTGACATTAAATACCTATTGGTAATACTAATGCCTAATTTAAAATGTCAACCATTTAGAATCACTGGTAGGTATAATGAATGTCAATACCTTTTTGTATAGACAGATAAGTAATGTAGCGCCATTTATGCATGAGACCGTCCATAGTATTTAAGTAGAAACTGATAGGAACGTAGGTACCTATTTGTTTGGTTGTACAGACTTATATAACGGCCAAGAGATAATGACCCGTTGGTGCTGATACCAGCCGCAGTAAGTATTTTTAATTAATCGAATAATATCAAGTGTAGTTACGTAAGAGCTAGAATGAAGGATCTGTTTGAATGGACGCGGTTGACGTTCGATCCATTCATGGCACACAGCACACACTCATCGGGTGACCTTAGCCGTACCAATGTGATTATTAGTAGGCATGCCGGCGGATGTGTGTAGCAAATATTCATCGCGTGCAATGGCCGTAATGAAACGCATTCTCTGGATTGTAGAATTGGGATTCTGAGCCGAATGCTGTGTATGGTATTGTTGGAATTGGAGGTGATTAAATAAATTCCACGTAGCGGTCGTCGGAGGGCGTGCAAGCCACAACGGCGCGAGAGGTGAGCGGCGGCGCGGGCGCGGCGAGGCGGTCGACCTTCCGTGAGGCCGTCCCGCGCCCCCCGGCCCGCGGGCAGCCCAGCGAGCTAGGCCCCGGCCACGTGGAAAACCTGCCTCATAACATAACATGCACTTTAGTGTTCAAACATTGTGACGCAATCCTTGCAAGCTATTTGCACTAGTCTCAATCAAACTAGTCAAAGGGCATGTTGCTGTGTTTCTTATAAGAAAACGGGTCCCAGTCCCAGGAACCCTTAGATAGAAATGTATTCACTTTAATGTATTGACAAATGCAACAAAATCGTATATAAAAGAAATTATTTAATGTCATAGGAGTTTTAAATGGAAACTAGTTATTTTAATAATTCATACAAACATGTTACTAACGTTACTGTACACCAACATTTTGCAAGTAAATTATAGTTGGAAGGACATTGATAACGGCTTTATTCAAATTAGAAAATGACTGTCCAACAAAAAACAATGTTTAGATATAAATATGCTTATACATATTTTGATTTCTGACTAAAATTTAACAACGAGTTGAGAGAGATTGCGAAGGTATTTTAATCAACAGATACACACATACCTTTATAATGATTAGATGCTATAGATACCCCATCCACGTAAATCATCTTATAGTTCATTAATGTTTAATCAGCTATTAAGTTTTTATTAATAGTGTTAATGGGCTTAGCGATAAAATTTCAAACCAGGAGGAATATAACTGCCTCCATTACCGCCAGAATTCCACATTCCGTGTTTGAATGGTTCTATTATAAATCAGCACAACGGACACTCCGGCTAAATTATTCGTGTCGTAAAGTGGAAGTTGAAAAACTTTTGACGTCTTCTGCCAACAAGCAAACATTTGTTCAAAGCGGCTGTAACTGTGATGACAGACGTTCTTAACTCGATAAAAGTTGATTTCTGCAGTTTGCATAGTTTAGGACATTTGGGCACCTCCGTAGCTGTACATGTGATGAAAACTTTACTTCGAGATCGATGTTTTGATGTCATGACGAAGTTTCTTACTAACTACTACTGCTTTCACTACTATATATAAGTCGTGAGCATTGTTGTTGTTTCCTTCCTGAAAGATATTTTACCTTCATGTGATCCCAGGCATGATTAACGTAAACACCGGTACGATTCCCATCGAAGGCGATGCAGTTTTCATACAGGTTAGTTTGAAAACCATAATTTATTCAGGCTTTAGAAACAGGGGCTCCATTAAAACCAATCATGCGATATGATAATAGGTTAATATCGAGGCACGCAACGCTCCTCACAAATCACTCTGCGAGAACAGTCGTGCGGTCTTTTCCCACATTCACTATTTTCTGAGAAAGGGTTAGCGATGTAATTGCTCGATCTTTAATAATCGAATAACATTTGCGAACGCACAAATCTTACGCCATTTGCAAATGGGTTCATTGTCAGGAATACTTTGTAGCCGATTATCCTTTTCTTCAGTTTGGTATAAGTAACTTGCACAATAATGACGAGTTGAGCATTGTGGAAGATATAAGTGTTATAGGTACCTACACTATAACTTTGGCATAGCGTGGCTGTCGCCTCAACTTGTTAATTAACCAGTTAACGTATTCAATTGATATAGCAGGCATCATAATAAGTTTATATTATAGCTGCTAAATCTGGCTATGCATCTCAGACCAGCGCACATTTTAAAAGTGCAAGGTGCTAACTATCGTGTAGGTAATCGTGTTCAGATTATAAGTTGATTTTCGAATTGTATGACCTGGATAGAGCAGCTTGTATTGCTTGTGCAAGTTGTGAAAAATAAAAGGTACAATACAATGGTAGTCCCATGTGTTAACCGTCATTGGTACCGTTGTGCAATGATTGACCCTTTCTAAACACTTATGCTGCACACATAAAGGTTGCTGCAATTTTACAGTTATACTTGTCGTCTCTGTAATAAATCCCTGTAAGTACTTAAAGGTATGATAATCATCGTTTTGAAGAATAATTGCAAAGCAAACTGGATTATTTCTTACGCGGTGTACATTCCTATCTTGTCAAACAATTGATAGTACGGCACTGCAAGCCCACTCTGGTTACCACCTTAATTTCCCAGTTCCATTCCAACTGGTACAATCTGACTATCAACTGGCAACATTGCATGGAGAAGTGATTTACGCCGTCTTCGGCTAGGTGCGGCGCCGTGGGCGAACCGCTCGCCCACGCGAAGCGTCGCCCGCGCAGCGTCGCCGCGGATTCCATCCCACCACCTCCACCAACTTATCCGTCACATGTCAAAGCTCTTATCACGATTGTGAAGAGTTGGTAATCGCTTAGCGCGGCTGGATATTTTGCCGCGGCCCACACCTGCCCGAGACACATGGCAAGCAACAGTGTGGGCTCCGAAGCTGCTAATGAAACTTGAATTGTTTTAAGTAGGCTAAGCCTTACTCAATATTCGCTATAGCTTTTGAGAACGTATATCCTATACAAAACCCTGGACCATATGGTACTACCTTTTTAATTATCTAGCAATTACTCTTAAATCTATCTATGCCATGTGATATATGTGATGCTGATGATGAATGAATATGATGATGATAAACTACAAAATTTGGCTACTCACCTACATTATATGTGGGTTTGGATTGGCCAAAAGTTGATATCTTCTTTCCTGCAATAAAAAAAAAAACAGTGTTATGTTAATTTGTTATACTTATGTCTTTGACTTAATCAACGAGACACTCTCGGTATTCTAAATTCTGGGATCAATGTCAATGTATTTTTGGAATTGATTTGAAATGAATCTCAATGACTTGGCAAAGATAATTATGATATCTTGGTAAATATCAATGTTTAGTTTCAGCGTTTTTAGATTAAGTTGTAGCACATATTGATTGGACTAAGTATGGCGTGGTATCTAGACAAACTTAAATAAATAAATCTAGACAAAATTTGTAACTTTTAATTTCATGTTTTTGCACAATTTTAATGCTTTAATAGTTGATTTTCCTTTTATTTTTATACCTATTCGGTAAAATTCTAGGTATGGTCTTGCTGGACATAGCATACCGGTACCTAAATTATAACCTACAATAATATTTTAACCATTATTTACAAGTTTATCCTAAACTAGAAACGATATAGCTTATCGAAGCGGTGTCTGAGCCCGTATCTCGGCCAGATTAGAGTGAATAAATACGCGCGCGTGACGGTTGCCTCGAAGGTCAACTTGTAGAATACTGACAACAAAAACGTTCATTTCAAATAAAAATATTCATCATGAATGAATAAACAATTCCACGTTCATAACGTTAATCAATGAGTTGCATGCAGGCCAGAGTCTGAGTCGGTGTCGAGCTCATTGATCGATCGACTGCGCAGCCACAAACACAGGCGCGTTGTCTCTAGTCTCTACGGAGAGCGCACATGGAAAGAAAACCGGATGGCGCACACTTGCGCGCGCTTCTATGTGTTTGTGTGTGCGTAAAGGATTTCCTACCGCCCCGCGCGCGCCCCCGCCGGTGCCGTAGACCTGTTGCGCCGCGCCGCGGCTACCGGAGTTACGCCGCATAGTTACCAGACTTGATATGCCTGCTCTGCGCCCGCGCTCCGCCGCCTCGCCCCTCAGCACAGGGTTACCATTTATCAGAAATTCGTCCCATATATCTGCCATTTAGAGTTCATGTCAGGCTATTAGTAGAAATTTGTACGTAAAGCTCTTGAAATCAGGAAATTGCCTCGTTTATAGGCGAAGTGTCAGTTGCCTTTAATTAATACAGCTACGCATTGATACAGTTATTTTTCTAATTAGGAATTCTTGTTAAAAGATTTATAGTTATGGTCGTTTTGCAGACATTTATTAGATTAGTAATTAAACGGATTGAATTTAAAACGTAAACGATTTCCTTTAAATTTTTCTTGTATCATGGATTCATGGTGTACCTACCTGCTTATTTCTCTGGCTCAGTAGTAGCTATCAAACTTCTTTATTTATAAGTCAATATATGGGCTAAAGAGATCCTTTGCTGTTAAGGGTTTGTTTTATGTATGAATTGACACGATACACACGAAATTTACCAATATTCCTAAGGGAGAGTTGAACTTAGGATCTAACTCATCATATTGACGATAATTATAAGATCTCCCATTACCAGTTGTAGCAAGCAGAACTCCTAACCCGTTGGATTTATAGCTGCTCGCATAGCAGCCGGAAGCATGACATCATGTGATGCTAATTCTCGGCCGGCGCTATCATTTAGCATTATAAATCTTCCAAAGAATCGGTAATTACGGTGACCGTTTTATTTTACTTAAAACAATTTTCGAGGAATTTTTATCCAAACTGCGATTTGAAAGGTGATCATTTCGGGAAATATTGCTATTCGTTGCCGAGTGATGTATGGCTGGTCAGATGTAACTAATGATAATTTGAAAGAATGTTGCGGTTTGTGATGTCTACAGATGATATTTATCATCATTTTGCATTACATTTTTCGGTCTAAGAATTTGGTCTAAAAGATTTATAATTTACTCAATTTTGTATGAGGGTTTATAACTGTGCGAGATTTAACACTCACTCAATATAAACCCTCTCGTAATATAGATGTTATATCGATTGAACACATTAACTGGTTGATTAATCAGTTATCACATTACGATGAAGCTAGGTATACCTAACACTTCAATCTTCCAAAATGTTATTGTGAGTATAAATTTATTTCCAAAAGTATGTGTAACACTAGCACGGTATTGTTAAACAGAACGATTAAAATAATGGGCTAAAGTAATCTCCTGAGTCCTTTATCAGTCAACTGGTTTTATGTCTATCAATCTTTGCTCACGTCAAAGGATTACGTAGCACGCATTCACGGCAATTATGGCCAACGGCTTTCAATTTATCAAATCCACAGAGCGAGTCTCAAGCAAGAGACAAATTCACTGTTGCTACGTCCGTCCGGCCGCGTCTACCTACGTATAGAAAGCAAATAAGCAAGCCGGGGCGCAACGCAAGGCACTGCCCCCAGGCACTAAGCGCGATGAAAAAACAGGTAGCACCGTTCCAGCGTATCGATCTTTATGTTATTTTTCTTATTTATCTTTTTTATCTGGGCCTCCACTCGGCTCGGACCCGAACGGAAGTTGTAACGATTTTTAATCGTAGCAAGTATCTCGGCCGGCCGGTCCGTTCGGCTTTGGACAACGAGTTTATATCTTATTTTTTGTGCACCACCACCGGAAACTGGCGAGAGAACGTAGCCGGGAACAGATATCTTCCATTTGCTGGTGCGTCTGTAACGTTCTCAGTAATGTTGATACCCGAGGGATCGAAAAAGCAAATGAGGAGGAAAAGTATCTGGTTCAAGAAATTAAATTAGGCACATAAGATTAAAGTATAAAGGCGAACTAGTACTTTACCGAGAGTTAATCTGTAGTCATGTCTTGCAAGACTGAATTGCGATGTTGTATTATAACATTTTTCTGCCAATAGCAAGGTGAGGGCACATGATAATGGCCCGAAATATCCGCAGTCCCGCCCACGCGACATCGAGAATATAACACTCCAGATAAATGTATTACATTTACAAATAAATAATTCTTATACGCCGAGTGGCCGCGCATCTCGAAAGGAAGCTATCGAAACAAATCGATCCAATTATATAACTACACATCACACCGCAAACTACAATTTTGTAACTTACGAGTATGTTGTTTCATAAAACACCAACTTGTTTCCCTGACAACTTTTTTTAAACTCTTTATTAGTATTTCCATACAAAAGTCCAAACCATTTCACATTATTTTGTTCACCATGACCTGGTTTCTAAATAAACGGTAACAAATAACGAGACAGATTAATCAAGCACTTTTTCATTAATATAATTGAGTTTTGAGATTGCAATAGTTACTTATTACATTAGTTAGTATCAGTGGCAAATGGTCGGTTAGTACTTGCAAGTGGGCAGATTTTAGAGGCGACAGATGCTAATATTAAAGCAGGGTTGCTATTGTCACTCCAACGAATCAATTCCTAATAAGGAACTATACTTACCTACTCTACATAGAACTAGTAAAAAAGCTTAACAGTATGGTGTGATTGGATTTGATAAGTATATAGAAGTACTAATAAGCGTAGGTATGTAAGAATAAGAATGAATAGGGAAATAATATAATTGCAGAAGTATTAATAAGGCCTGCCACTGCCACGTCAGCCCGCTACATTCAAGAGGGAATCATCCGCCTGAATGCCAATACCCCCGGGTACTTAAATATCTTAAGCATGACAATGTTTTTATTTTAAAAAATATAAGCTTAAATACAAATACGACTTCTTTATCACATACCATTACAAGATTCAAGTAAGAAGTATAAATAGGAGCAAGAAATTGTAACAAGAGTTGGAAGTATTCCACTTTTAGTTCATCATCGTCAATGGGTTCGATGAACACACGATGAATACGATCAAATGCAGAGGTTCTGCGTCAAATCTTATCGACACGACAGCACTGGCTTCCGTTAAGATGTTTTTCACGATGCCGTAGAATATAGAAGATAGAACGCACACTCGGCTTCACTGAAAGATAGGTTGTGAGTACGTTGTCGCGGCGCCATTAGATACTTACTCGTACGATACGTATTTTTATCCCTTTGAACCCACCGCTTCGTGTTTTCGCCGTTTTAATTTATTTCTTAATTTCTAGCGGTTGTAAGATTTGTGACTGTAAATAATTACCTAGTAGAACATCAACTATTTTATACATTATGTGACAAGTGTTCGTAAATATATTATCGTTCGATATTTATATGCAAATGATTTTATGTAAGGCCAAATCATAAAAGTTACTATGAATGATTTATACATGAAAATACATGCATACCTACATTACTTTACTTATGCATTTCAATTCCTGTAACTTGGTTCACTTTATAATTGGCCTTGGATTTGGAACAATTTGGGAGATTTACAACATTGATTATATCACTTTCCATAACCTAACCTGGCTGTCACGTCGACTGGTTTATTGACTACGTCAAGACAAGCTAGGTATCACTGTTAAATGTAATTAATCCATGATCTAGAAACTATCATAGATCGAGCATGTTTTAGGAATTTAGATCAAATGCTTCGGTATTTAGTTACAGATACAAAAGGCGAACTTAATGTCATAAATTTATAAGGCATTTTCTACAAATCAATCTTTAGCCTAGGTAGATAGGGAGATAAGTATTACGTTGAATTTGATTTTTGCTGTAAAATACAAAATACCATTCTCTTGATTTATCCATCTCAAAAGCTATACCTACAACATGCATGATGTGAACAATTTCTCACGGGCATGATATTCAAATTAGGGAAATAATATTCGAACCGGTATTGCTAATCATGAGATGCACCGTTTAACTTGTTAAGGAACCACCTATAATCATGGGCCTCATAGCGCAGTGCCATTATGGCAGTAACCACTCGAAGAATGTGTAACACAACAGTGCTTGTGGGCTGAGGTACTTACATATAAACGTGTAAGTTGTTTAAGAACGTGACAGCAAAACTTTCATATTGATATAGCTGGGCCTTTGCAAAACCATGTTTATTTTTTTTTACTTATATACCGGCCTGTAAATTATATGCGAATTTGGCACATGCGGTAAGGACTTTAAGTTTAACAACAGCGTGTTGTTTGTTTCCTGTGTTTTGTTCTTCGTAATTCTCTGTAACTTTTATCGCCTAACTTTTAACTACAGTACGCGAGCACTTGAAATGATCATCGGATATTGTAGTCGACTGTACATTCAACTAAGGAAGCATACGCACGTACAGAGTGCTATATCAAGCGTTTTGTGGCTTCAAATAAGCGTTGTATATTTGATATCGACTAAGTCAGTTACGCGAGTGTAGAATGTCTTCAACATCGATATCCCGGGCTCCGGCCGAGAACTGGTTTTATTTAATCATCATAATTGCGTCCTCCGTTAAGCCTATCCCGCGCGCGCGTGTGTGCGCACACATGCGCCGACGCAGTATCCGGGCTCATTTCGAGCTCCATATAATATTCTCTCAATAACGTCATTGCTAATCATTTTGATACTTTAATTGTATTTGAACGTTTATATAATAACCATTATTGGTTTGATTGGTTATCATGATTTGGTTAACTTATAAAGCAACGTCTTCGAGAGAAATGATTAGTCTTCATTAAGGACCGATTTTTCAATCCAAAGATAAAATTATCCGTCGGTTAAAATTATGACAATCTTTTTCTGAAGTCAAATGAAAGAAAAAGACAGAGCTAACATTTATCTGATAGATACTTTTAACTGGGGTTTAAAAAATCAGCCCTAAACGTACTGAAAACCTTACGCTGTGACCCCGATTGTCCGTCTGTCTCAATACCTATCTTAATATGAAATCGTCTGTATCTTAAGAGCCCACATATGCGCTTTTGCCAATGTTTATCGACCGAGATCTCAACATCTATAGTGATTAAATATCTGTCCTTTCAGTATATTAATCTTGAACTAGTTTCCTCCAGTCTGTTAAAAGTGAAAACACGATTTGCAAAAAAATTCACGATACTTTTATTTTTCATATATAACCTTATTTTTTCGATGTTTTTGGTTGGATGTTTAAAACCCTCCCATCTTTAACAATGATTTTTGGTTTAATAGTTGTAAAATGATAAGTTCTCAGACCTGATAAAAAAGATTATCCTTATAAATGTACACGTTTAGAATAAACATCAATATTTACAAAAAACACGCGCTGAGCTTCCGTAGAGAGCGGGATGGTTAATTGAAAACTAACGCGTGTTAGAGCGGGACTTTTGCAATGCCATCTACGCCCTCTTAATATGAAGTTTATAGGGAAATCGGAACGTCTTTTCTATTGTCAACATTGCCCGTTTTACACGTTTATACCTACATATTTGAACAAGAACTCCCGAAGAGTTCGAAATATGTCGCCCAGAGTGACAATTCATACGTGAGTTTTAACTTTTAACCGTTTAGTACAATAAAGTATTAAGAGTTTCTTTTTTCATTTCATATCGTGTTTAAAATAGCAAAAAAAAATTAAGCGTGAGTTTTGCGAGTATTTTCGTGAGTTTGGTTTATTGGTATTGTAAATTGTAGGACTAATTTATTTTTATTAAGTATCCCAATCCTATTTAGGTAATTCAGGTGATTACTGATTAATTTATCTTGCTTGAAATTCTGCTATATAAAATAACCTAAGCTCAGCAGAGTATATGACAAACTTATTAGAATTTAATGTAATAATTCACATGTTAATTCGCTGAAACGACCAGCAGAAGATACTCGTACGATCGCCGCTGGTAGCTTTTGATAAGGTGACACAATGACTGCGTTATCGTCTACGACGAGAAAAAACATTTGGTCAACAGCTACAAGGCCACGCGTTACGCAGAACTCGCAAACGGAAACTTGTTTAAAAAAGTGTTTTTTATACGTCAGGCAATGTCACTTGAGTTACTGGGGTCATATTGAGGATATCCAGGAATGTTTGCCTCCGCTATCGCTACGGGCAAATGTCTGGGTACCGCTACCGCTACTAAGAGCTCGATCCCACTATGTCATCTGTCGGGACGTCTTTTTATCGTGTGTCGTAGCGGCATAACATTTTATATGCATTTGCACTTTAAAACTGGCAACCGTATTAATACGGTCGAAGATCTCACGGTTCGAAATAAATGCCATACGATAAATAAATTTTATATGAAGCTATTCACACTCGTCCGACAACGATTTTGTGTCGGATCCGACAAGAAATATCGTGTGTATTGTCAGCCCTCCCGTCCGGAAAAAAATCGTGTCGGATCAACGCTCGCATATATATGATCGCATATGGCGCTGTTCAAATAAATTCTGATGTTTTAATCTGACTTGTTGAGGAAAGAAGTGTTCTTTGGGACAAGACTATAGATGAGTAAAAAGATGAAAAGAAAGACAAGTATGGTAAATGTCTTAGTATTTTATTTAAGTAATAGAAAGAAGCTACACAAATGTTAAATAAAATTACAAATGCGTATGGCACCAGCTGCGGTCGTGGCCGACAGCCGACTAGTGTGAACAGAGGCGCCGACAGTGCCGACACCCGATTAAAAATCGTCCCGACAGACGACATAGTGGGACCGAGCTCTAAGCAGAGAACGTTGGGATTCCAGATAATTCTTAGAAAATCTCAGGCCGTCATCGTAATGTTACACACCCGGTATTATGTTTAGGGAAAAAGTTTATCAAACTGTTATTATTTATTGACCAAGACCTGGTCTTTTCTGGAGATCTACTTTTGTTTCAGGTATAATTTACCTAAGCATTTTCTACAATGACAGTTTGGATTGGTATACATAGATACCAACTTGTTTTAGGCAAAAATACGTTTTCAACTTTTACATTAAATAATTATTCAGTTTAGTTGTAGATCTAACTAAATAACTAATTTCTTTTTTACAAAACAATGCCTACACTACATTAATAAGTGGTTAGGTTATTTATTTTTTATGGATGATTTGACCATAGCTCAAAAGCCCAGAGAAAGTAAACCCTGCTGGTACGGACAAATAATGCGCCGTGATGACAACTACTCCTCGAAGACTGTCTAGACTGAACTTAACATCTCAGTACACTACCCAGAGGAGAGGCAGGCCACCAGCCACATGGTGGTCAATTCGCTATTTGACTGTTGTAAAGATAAAATAATTAATGTGTTGGATACAGTAGCTTATAGGTTTACAATACTCAATCATACAATAGGTTTTGTGCTTTAAAATTAATTGAAAACATTTAATTTTTGAAAAATAAATTAAGAGTTTTTTATCTGTGGATTACTAAAACCGAAACGCGTGACGTCACATTCCGCAACAGACCGCAACTGCACTTACTGCACGTTATGTTTCTCCGCACTCCAAATTGAACCGTAACGGTATTCGTAAAAAGCTCTATTTAAAATGAGCGGAGAAGTGTCGCAACAGCACAAGTTACCTACTGTACAATTTGGAGTGCGGTGTAACATGCAGTTGCCGTCTGCTGTCGGCTGCGGAAGTAAACCTTTAGTTGTTTATCAAGTGCGACTTCACAGTACTCACAGTCACGTGACCGGCTGTTTTCGCGCGAAATTCAAATTACTTAAAGAAAACATTTTTTTTTTGTAAGATATTAAGCTCTTTGGGGGAAAAAGAGAATTGTTACAGGTATAAAATAAACCTACGTATAATTTAAAATACATTTCCGAAAACTGTCAAGTAGCCAATTGTCGAGAGGGATTTAAAAGCCCAGGAGCTTTAACCAGTGACAATGACAACCTAAGATTTAATATTCTGGCGCCGTGGCACGAGGAGGCCCGACCCCAGATGAACTGGGAACAGAGCACTGGACTGGGCATGAAGAAGATTGATGATTCGACCAACCAGGACTTCACCTCCGGATACACGTCAAAATGATGTACCTTATCGAACCAATCTTGGAACAAACTGAACAAAGTTACATATTCGTACATGGTCGAATTTGTCTAATCTGGTATATTGACTTAACAAACGACACTAATCCTTAATATGTTTAGAAAGTGGCAGTTCACTTACTAAAAACTGACTAATTAATGAATTGATCTTGGTGTTAAGGTATGAAAATGAACGTACAAATACTATTTTATGGTTTTAAAAGTAAAGCGATGGTAATGGCAGCACCATGAAGTCTCTGCCTTGCAGTCACGACAGGAGACATTCGTGCTGTCTCCCGCTGTGCACGTGTTAACTATTTTACCACGCTCCCCAATCGATTTCATTCAAGTTTTTATAGGACGTTTCTTTGTAAAGAAATGTTATTCCTTTATTCTTCGCATCTTACGTAGGTACGGAGTTGTTCAACATTAAGGTAAACTATCGAATGTTGGACAATTTAATTTCCAATAGTCGACATCTGTAGTTCACCTATATTGTTAAGATTGACCGTGTCAAATATTGCAGCAGTGACAAACAATACCTTGGACAAATTACTGACAGGACTAAATCCAAGTGAGGTAACACCCTTCATGGCAAATTACATAAAAAGGAGCAAATACGAATTAGTACATGTGACAAAACACAATCGTCGCAAAACGCGAATCGAACCGGTGAAAAATCGGGGCACCCATCTAACAAATCAACACAGCGACGTTTAAACCATATCATTAGTGATTTCTTTAACGCTTCGCATATCATCACCGCTTAATAATTCTATTACGGAAAACTTATCGTTCAATATGAATCTTGTACCACAGTTGTTGTTTGTCTAAGATATTTTTTTTTATTAACCAATTTCAATGGTGCCATAACGCGAGGTTTTTCGTAAACATCCGGTACAGCTAGTGAAAAAGATTACTTCGCTTAATGATGGATCAATGATATCATAGAAATAATCATGAATGAGGAAACAACATCACCGGGTCTATTCTTGGGAAATCCACACCTATTTTATTAAAAAACAGCAGCAGCAAAAGCAATCTTAATTCTTGATAATAAGATTGAAATTAAGGATGCAGCTATGTGTAAGATTTGTTTTTATATCTTAGACTCATGCTTGGAAATCCCCATTCAAATGTAACTTATAGTCATCATCATCCTTGGTTGTCTGGAAGAGATCGCTTTTTAGCGATAAGACCGCCTGTTGTCTACCATCAACATGTTTAGTTTTAAGCCCAACTTCTATGTAATTTTTTGGTGAACAATAAAGAATATTTGTATTGTATTGTATTGTATCCTTTTAGCGCTATCTAGGTACAGTACTTCAGTACAGTTGCATCCTAAAGGATGCCCGGGATCCTCTACCTGATCCCAAGATTTGACGTAGGCACCAGTTTTTAAGGTAGCGGCTGTCATCTGACCTTTCCAACCACCGCCTTGGAAATTGGGAAACCTTATTGGGAATAGGCCCAACTGGGATTAAGGACAACTGTAGCAGTACAAAATAATTAATACTGCCTCAAATGTCCTAATAATCATCATCATCATCATATCAGCCGAAAGACGTCCACTGCTGGACATAGGCCTCCCCCAAAGAGTGCCACAATGACCGGTCTTGCGCCACCCGCATCCAGCGGACTCCCGCGACCTTTACCAGGTCATCAGTCCACCTTGTGGGGGGTCTACCCACGCTGCGCCTTCCGGTCCGTGGTCGCCACTCGAGAACCTTTCGGCCCCAACGGCCATCGGTTCTACGTGCAATGTGCCCCGCCCACTGCCACTTAAGTTTAGCGATTCGAAAGGCTATATCGGTTACTTTGGTTCTGCTACGGATGGCCTCATTTCTGATGCGATCACGCAGAGAAACTCCCAGCATAGCTCTCTCCATTGCCCTCTGAGTGACTTTGAGCCTTCTTATGAGGCCCATGGTGAGCGACCACGTTTCCGTACCATATGTCATCACTGGCAACACACACTGGTCAAAGACTCTCGTCTTGAGACACTGCGGAATATTGGACGAAAAGATATGCCGTAGCTTCCCGAACGCTGCCTAGCCGAGTCGGATTCGACGATTGACCTCTTTCTCAAAGTTGGACCTACCTAGCTGGACAGTCTGTCCTAGGTATACATAATCGTCTACAACTTCGAGCGTAAAGCGTCCGATTGTAACGGGAGTTGGTGCTACATGGGCATTTGACATGATCTTCGTCTTATCCATGTTCATCCTTAGACCAACTCGCTCGGAGGCTTTACTGAGGTCATCGAGCATTGTACTTAAATCCTCCATGGTTTCAGCCAAGACTACTATGTCATCAGCAAACCGAAGATGAGTGATATACTCGCCGTTTATGTTGATGCCTAGCCTTCTCCAGTCCAGATTCTTGAAAACATCCTCCAGTGCAGCGGAGAACAGTTTAGGAGAAATAACATCTCCTTGCCATGTCCTAATAATAAAATGCCCTAAATGTACAGGATCGCCACTGTTAAATGAATTAGTTTTTTTATGATACTAAAAACTGATACTGTTTGGAGAGCGAGGGACCAATTTGTCCCTTCTGCTGTCAACATTTCATAAAGGGTTGACAACGCTCACGTGACTCTCTTAGAGTTGCGAGCGTCTATAGGCTGCGGTGTCCGCTTACCATCAGATGGATCGTACGTTTGTTTGCCACCGTCGTTATATATAAAAAAGTGAATATTCTTAAATTATTTTACTATTTATTAATTTTACTAAATTTTAAACCACGGCGACGCGACGGCGTGCGATATGCCTGATGGTGGCAATGACCCTAACAACTTAGACCAAACTTACACCGGAAGGTTACCAAAGACAAGTGTCATATCACTAGAATTCTTAGCATGACGAGCTTACTGCAGCTTTTAGACACTTTATAGTGTAAAAGAAGCTTTTAGCAATTCGAATAGCACTCATTGAGTCGCGGACGCGGTAAACAGGAAGTGTCGTGAGCGCATTTGGCTGGACTTCAACGGCCACGTGTTTGCCCTATGTCACGATATTGGTCTGAATTCCAACGGGTTAAGGAAGCATTTGCGATGGCAATAAACAGGTAAGTAGATTGGGAGAATGTCTGATGTGATTTTAGAATGCTGCGATTAGGTCGTAGGTGGGACATTTTTGATTAGTTCACCTATGAAGACGAAGTTCTTGCAAAGAGGACAGAAACATGTTTTTAGCGACCGCACATACAAGACGTACTCAGTTCATTGAGAGTAGACGAAAAATTGCGCTCTCTCTCTGTCTCTCAAGTCTTACTAGAATATGCACTCGAATTCGGTTTAAAGAAGACCGGTACCTAACGATCAAATGCAGTTATCAACTTGTCAATGTATCCACACTATTTCGATAAGATGGCTACATTGAAGTGTAATTTCATGCAGATTCAATCGGCTCGTCAATGAGCTGACCAATGAGTAGAACTTCTTTCAATGATCAAAATGTCAAGATTGACAATTATTCACCGACACAATCGATGGAAACAGCCAGTCAAAAAATTTCAATCACGTAAATACGATTGACAATGGCTCAATCGCGACGTAAGCAATCAATTGCGAGTGCCGCAGAATTGACAATTGCTGTTGATCGATGCCACTATACTCTTAGAAATGTCAGTGAGTGTAAAAAAGAGGTATAAAAAGCCGGCCGCGGGCCACATGGTCAGGCGCAGAAACAAAAGGCGCTCGAATATGCGGTACAGATGTGTAGTATGAATGTAGCCCACATGGAGCGGACAATGCACGCCTTCACCGACCCCTCGCCTCACTGCCTACCTACTGCAAGTTTCAATTTGACATTACCATTATGCTTGTAAGTACTACTACTACGTACGTCTGAGTTACCTAATGGCGTATTAAACTGACGGGAACGCGAAGGATCTACAATATCTTCAAAAGAATGAAGTGCCTAGCTTATAAGTTAGCGAAATAAAGTAATCAGTAACAGTCAATTTATTATCTAGACGACTAGATAATCGTTAGTAAGTTCCTAACTCATAATCTAGTACTAACTGTAGTGCATATTAGTTAATTCAAATTTAATCATGTTGTTTTTATTAATGCTTAATCGCGCTATCAGGAATCATTTACTTAGGTATAAATAGACCACTATTCTGGAAATAAGTATGTAGATAACTACGAACTATGTTAATATTGTCAATGACTATTGACATGAATTTGATAGTGATAGAAAACTTTAATTAACGGACTAACTTAAAAAAAAAAACTTTACTAACTACTAATAAACATTAAAATAGTTCTCTATGCGCTGATATTACCTACGTATATTTATCCCCTAATGTGCTTCCTACTCGTAACACGGGTCAAAGTCACACAGGGAATAAATATAATTATATATATAATGGCACTGATACGAATAACTCAATACCTAAATATACCCATGCCCTTGACTTAAATATCTGCAATTAGATCGCACTACAACAGATTTCAAGCAGACTAATTCCAGCCAACCAAAGTGCTTATTGGTGTAGTGCGCCGTCTGACAGCGCGACTTCTCGCTGCCACAGACTGTCACTTGTTTACGCTAACCTACACACTTTTTATCTAAGTAATACATTATGCAACTTATTAACTTTGTTGGCAGTTATTGAGTCGGATTGTCAATACAATGATCGTTTATGAATGAATTAGTGAATGACAAGACGGCCATGTTGTTTGTTTACGCGTGCGCGGCGCGAGCAGCGCGATGCCGCGTCGGCTCGCCACCGCTCGCCGCCTCGAAATAGCACGCACAGCGAGGAGCGCGGTCGTCGACCTCGCACCGCCACACCGAAATATTGGAAATCTACTTCGATTCAATCCTTTCTCTACAGGGATGCAGTTCACTGTGACTTCCCGGTTAAATATAGAGTGTTGACACTGCATTTTTCATGGGTTGGCGTTAGTTTTTCTATGAAATATTTGCTGTGGTCAGATCAACGTGTGCAAGGTTATACTTAAATTAGACTTGAACGAAGATGCATTAAAACGAAGCTACTTAATTTGCGATCTTTAATCCATAATAAATCTTTAATTACAATTAGGTAAGCAATTAGAGCTAGTAATTGGTGACCATTAACTTCATACACGTGCTGGGTTAGCGTAAGTAAGTTTAATGACAACATCACGCACTTTCGTCACAGTTGGCGGTTGGATAATCGCTGTGTTGCAATGTGAGGTTGCACTGAATTTAGTGGATTAGTCAGGTTAGACTTTATTTTCAATATTCATCATTTTATTGATAGTTCACTTGAAGAATCTATACATATAATAAAGCAGAAGAGGGTCAAAAATCTGTACATTGAAGATATAAGAAAAAAAATCGATTGAGGGGTCTTAGAATCGATAACAGAACACATTTCAACGGTTTTTAGAATTCATGTCTGTTTGTCTGTTTGTCTGTCTGTTTATTTGTCTAACTATCACGTGAAAACTAGCGAATGGATTTTAATACAGTCTTCAATAATATGTTTATTGGACCTTCGGCGAGGTTATAGGCTATAAAAATCATACAGATTGGGGACGAAAAGGGGTGAAAACAGGGGTTGAACTTTGTATGGGAAGTCCTTCAATTCGTGATTTAAAGGCTTGAAAATTGGTAAGCATGTACTTGGAAGCAAAGTAAAAAGAACCCCATTCAAACATTGTGCAATAAACAGATAGTATTTGAAAACATGGGGGACGAAAATATACTTGAGAGGCAAATGACAAAAAAACAAAAGTCCGTCAAACCATATTAACTGTTTGATATGAGAGATCTAATTATGTTGGACATTCGGACGCTATCAATATTCACAAACCTAGGTACATACCAGTCTTACTATGCAAGCTCGGTGTTTTTTTTTTTTTTCGATGGAGGGTACCTACGCAGAGCAGCGGGATCTCGGTTGCATTGTAACATACACTTGCGGCATATAATGTATGCGTATGATTGAAATAATTTGAGTTGGCCGAGTTGCATCAACTTTATTAATTTAAAAAGCTATTTTACTGTTCAAATAATAAGGTTCAAAATCTAATAACATGTTTATAGAAATTCGGTCAACGAAAATTTTAAACTAAATATGAACAGTCAGCAGCAATGGTTGCTATGCGGGCGAGGTGCTCAAAATGATTTTCACACATCTTTATTATAAGGGAATAAGAGCGTGTGTAGATCATTTATAACACCTCGCCCGCGTAGCAACCATTGCGGCGTTGTACTGTATTTTTGTATAAAATATTTTTTTAGGGGTGCTGATTACAACAATGATATCCATTTTCAAATGCAAGATGGCGGACATTTATTTTCTTAATAATCGTTATGGGATAAGTTTGAGGTTCTTCGGGGTACGGGGATATCAGGGGTGGGGGTTCACTGACCATTCTCAAAGCCAGAAAATAAACGGTCCACAAACGAAGTTTTCCATCTCTGTCGCACTTTAGTACAGACTTGCAAGTGCGACAGAGAGGGAAAACTTCGTTTGTGGTTCGTGGTAGCCCCCCCCCCCCCCCCCTGTTCCACAAGTCAGTAAAATTCATAAAATACGTTTTTTGATGTAATTAATTCGAAACAAATTAAGCATAATTGCAGCTCTATAAGCCTAAGCTGCTATGGCCCTATTTATGTTCTCCCGGTTCGCAGTTCGCACCGAAGCAGGGGTGACTCACTCGCGTGACGTCATCGCGCCGCTCAAAGGTCCCACGTCGGGTGACTATCAATGCGAGAGAAAGTGATGTAGCGAGTGATGCGCGTGCGATAGAAGGAGATGGCCAAGCGTCGGCACGTTTGGCGCAAAGTGAGACTTCTGTACGTAGTACTATTACTTATTCTGTGACCGAAGTAAAGTTTGTCAAAGTTGCAAATTTGGATGAACTAACTGATCCATACAACATACCGAAGACCGGCCGGTCAGACTTTTCACATTTAGGGTATATAGGTATTTGTTAGTAAAATATAGGTATGTAACAGTATGACCAAATTCGAAATTCATAGGCCCATAGGAAACAAAAACTCAATCTCAGAAAATCACACATCTCCCAGGAACAACCAGGGTGGGTGCGCTATCAACCTGGGCCTCTACTCCACCTTTGAATGTGAAAGAACAAACAAAGTTAGTAAGGTTCTCCAATAATTTTTAAACAAAAAAATATGAATTCAACCACCGACAACTAATTTTTTTTCTTTAATATTTTGCGCTCGCTTCGCTCGCCTTTACATCTACATTCCTTAATGCGTAAGAAGTCTTTTCCGCACCCTACATCACAATGTTCTAAAAGTTTCACGCTCTTTTCGCTCGAGTTTTCATCTACATGACTTGATGCGTATAAAGTCTTTTCCACACATGCATTACAATGTTCGAAAAAATTTGCGCTCGCGTTTTCATCTATTTTACTCGATGAATATGGAGTATTTTTCGCACCTGCATCATAATGTTCGAAAATTTTCGCGCGCGCTACGCTCCCTAGATTACTTAATGCGTGTGAAAAATATTCAGCACTTTTTTTTTCCTCACCTGTATGATAATGTTCCAAATAATTCGCGCTCGCTTCGCTCGCCTTTTTAACCACCTGCATAATTATGTCCGAAAATTTTCGCGCTCGCTTCGCTCGCGTTTCCATTTACACAACTTGACACGTGTAGAGTGTTTTCCGCATTTACATCGTAATGTTCGAAAGATTTCGCGCTCGCTACGCTTACGTTTTCATCTGCATAACTTAATGCGTATGAATATTTACCGCACCTGTATCATAATGTTCCAAAAATTTCACGCTCGCTTCGCTTGCCTTTTTAACTACATTACTTGATGCATATAAAGTCTTTTCCGCGCCTGCATCATAATGTTCGAAACATTTCACGCTCGCTGCGCTCGCGTTTTCATACGTTACTTAATGCGTATGAAGTCTTTTCCGCACTTGCAGCATTATGGCCGAAAATTTTCGGGCTCGCTTCGCTCGCGTTTTCATTTACATAACTTGATACATGTAAAGTATTTTCCGCACCTATATCGTAATATTCGTAATGTTTGAAAGATTTCGCGCTCGCTACGCTCGCGTTTTCATCTGCATAACTTAATGCGTATGAATATTTACCGCACCTGTATTATAATGTTCCAAACATTTCGCGCTCGCTTCGCTTGCCTTTTTAACTACATTACTTGATACATATAAAGTCTTTACCGCACCTGCATCATTATTTCCGATAAATTTCGCGCTCGCTACGCTCGCGTTTTCATCTACATGACTTAATGCGTATGAAGTATTTTCCACGCCTGTATCATTATGTTCCAAATAATTCGCGCTCGCTTCGCTCGCCTTCTTAACTACATTACTTGATGCGTATGAAGTCTTTTCTATGCCTGCATCATAATGTTCGAAACGTTTCACGCTCGCTGCACTCGCGTTTTCATTTGCATGATTTAATGCGTATGAATATTTTCCGCACCTGTATCATAATGTTCCAAACATTTCGCGCACGCTTCGCTTGCCTTTTTAACAACATTACTTGATGCATATAAAGTCTTTTCCGCACCTGCATCATTATGTCCGAAAATTTTCGCGCTCGCTACGCTCGCTTTTTCATGTACATGACTTAATGCGTATGAAGTATTTTCCTCACCTGTATCATAATGTTCCAAATATTTCGCGTTCGCTTCGCCCGCCTTTTTAACTACATTGCTTGATTCGTGTAAAGTCTTTTCCGCGCCTGCATCATAATGTTTGAAATATTTCGCGCCCGCTTTCGCTCCCGTTTTCATCTACATTACTTAATGCGTTTGTAGTATATTCCGCACCTGCATCATAATGTTCGAAACATAGGGAAGGACATGGGACACCGCAAGGGGGTGGGAGAGAGATAACTAGCTTAGCGCCTAAAATAAAAGAATAGCAATAACATTCTAATGCGATAACCGACTTCTACGCAGACGAAGTCGCGGGCAAAAGCTAGTAGTTAAATAAAAGAATCTAAGTACTTCACTAGTAGTTACAATTTCCATTTCCATGCAGTTTATTCCCAATTAGAGGCAATCGGGTACAATTCATTAAGTCCTTACGTTACGGCTATGATTAAGTACTGCTGTTGTTACAATTAATTGACTTTACTCGAAAGTATATATCCACATACCTATTACCAAAGTTATACTTAAAGTAATAATAAGTAGCGTGCTTAAAAACCAAAGAGAATCATTCATCATTGTCCCCTTTGCCTGTTTCCTTACTCCTCCTTCTTCTTAATTTCCTTCTTTCCTTCCTTTCCTCCTTCCTCCTCCTTCCTTTCAAAGAAAAGGAGAAGGGAAGGGGGTTCCTTTGAAGGTTTTATTTAAGGCAGTTGCACTAGAGGCCCAACAACAACAAGGTGACCAAGAATAGAGAAAATTGGCGTTCACTTACTTATGTCCTCAAATTTGGAGGAAACGTGACTCCTTTGGAGTTGCAAGCGTCTATAGGCTGCGGTGTCCGCTTACCATCAGGTAGACCGTACGCATGTTTGCCACTGTCATTGCAAAAAAAATACCAACGGTCAAAATCCTCTTCGGCTTAGCGTAGCCGTATCAGTACTTTAAACTTTAAACGTAAACTTGACCTCAAATATAACAGCCTATCAACCAGTTAATCTGTCAAATTACCTTGTCATTCTAGACTGCACACGTAGCAAAACTCCATCCGCCCAAACAGCGATAACGGAACATTGTAACTCCGACATTTCCGTGGCGTCTGGGCGCCGTGCGGGATGATTTACGATTCGCGAACTGCGCCACATTCCCGAGGGATGACGCGCCGACCGGCCTTTCCAATGCTTTACGGTCTACAGATTCAGCGCTCAAGTCTATCACCTCACCAACCACAGTCAAAATCTACTCATGTTATAACCTACTCCTGATAAAATCTACAATGAGATATCGTTACATAATGAACAACTAGACGGTCGCGTTGGTATCCTAAGATTCGGTGAAAACTACCTTTCTCGCATCAAACCATAGGTATAGTATATACAAATAGTTATAGATGCGCCATTGAGCGACCAGCCAGGGGTAAGAGAAATAATATTCATCATCATCATCCTCCTAGCGTTATCCCAGTACAGTTGCAGAAATAATATTTATATAAATTTGTTTTATAAGTATGAATATTCTTTCTCTTACCCCTGGCAGCATTAAACAGGTTTCCTGATGTTGTTTGAAAAACTACTTTTAAATATCAAATTATATAGTTAGCGTGTTCAGTTTTTTAAAACTGAACACGCTAACTATATAATTGATGACTAATCGGGTTTCGAACCCACGACCAAAATATTGAAAGTCGTGCCTGTACCACGTGCTTGGCTACAATGGCTGCAGCGGTATTCTATTCCAATTCTTTCTTTCTTTTCTATGTAAAAATTGGAATTGTAAATATGTAAGCCGTATACTGAGATATTGTAAAATTGTAACTCGTCAACATATTAATATCGCTTCAACTAAACAAAAAACCGGCATAGTGCTAGTCGGACGCGACGATTTTATTACATACCCGAGGCTTAAGTGTACCGTAGCTGGGGGTTCCGTTCGCACCCTTTGGTTTTGTTACGGAACCCCTTAAATGCAACTTCTCTGACAATAAAGCCAAGGAACGGAATATAATTGGATACTAATAGTGAATAATTCCGTTACTACTTACAATTTTAGAATTTTTAGAGCAGTGTTTTTCAAGCTTTTTGGTATCACGGTCCTTAATGACATCAGGATTTCTTCGCGAACCCCTAACCAGAGTTCTACGAATAACCTCAGAATCCTATAGGTACGTAATTAACAGATTTTTAATATAACTATTCGTTTTGGAACGCGATCTATTATCGGAAGGTTACTTGTCAGCCAGGAGACAACAGTAACCGAGTTTCTTAGAAAAAATGCTATAATATGGAGTAGCATGCTCAAGAGATGAGCAACGTCAGAATACTGTTTGACACCGACAGAGAGACCTTTCGCAATACACATTTCGTTTGAAAGAAATATATTAGAAACTAAAACTGACCATAGCCAATGCCCATGTACTCGGACTCGAAGGTTTGTTAAAGTAATCTTTTTTATTCAGAAACGAGTATAGCCAAATCGTCCTCAAAAATATTCATTCACCGACATATAATTTTCCCCAAATAAAGCGACTAGACCTAGAATTTATGTCAACGTATGTAAATGTGGGTATTAAATGGAATAAAATAGTGAATAACTGAATACGGCGGAAGCGGGGGCGCTCCCACCTCTACTAAAGCCTACACGAAGGTGCCATGGCTCTTGCAAGAATGCTGCCCGCCTACTTGCTGCTTGCATAAGTTCGATTCAGGGCTAATTGCGCTGCAGATGAACCAAAAATGATTTCGCAATGTGTCGCGTTGACAGTTGACGTGTAAAACTTCTAAATCCTACGAAGCTGACGGACCTGGGTCCTGGTCAGGGCAAATTTTTTAGTGATGAACAGGAATTTTTGTTTCAGTCTTGGATATTTTCTACTTATTTAAGTATGTCTATTCAATATCGTTGTCTAATACCCATAATAAAGGTGTCCCAAAAAGGACGCAACATTTAAATTTTTTGCATTTTAGCGCTTGTAGCCCTAAAACAAGAATTATTTGACAGCTGATAGTTTAGGGTTTTTAAAAATGTAGCACACTACACGAGGGAACAACGAACAACCCATTTTTATTTTTGAACAAAAAATAATGAAAAATTGTATACGAATTCTCACAAACTTCGTGTACTGATTCGTTTCGGTAGCAGAATTGGCCCCCTATTGCATGTGATTTAACACCATTATATTTCTTTCTATGGGGTTATTTGTAGTCAAAGGTCTATGCCAAAAGGCCGAACGTATTAAAGGTGGAGGTTTAATGTTGCATTCGCGAAATTCAGCCACATTTGTGCAAAATGGTCAAGGAAAATTTCATCAAAAGAATTCGTAAGTGCCAGCAAAGTCGTGCTGGGTATTTGCCTGATGTGCTATTTCATACATAACCCTATCCTATGTAGCTAATGTTTAAATAAATAAAAAATCGGTAAATTAAAAAAAATGTGTTTTATAATAAATTCAAATATTGCGTCCTTTTTGGGACACTCTATACAAAACAAAGTATATTGATTTAAACTTACACGATTTTCACACATTACCTATTATTGGGGAACGGGACTTAATCGCGTACAACCTTTAAAAAACCGGCCATGTGCGAGTCGGACTTCGCACATTTAGGGTTCCGAACCGACCGCAAAGTTAAGTTGGTTTTATAGGAAAAATAAGGAAATTTCAAAGAAAAAATCTAATTATCAATATATTAGTAATCTGTTGGTAAAATATACGTAATAAAAAACATTATTACCAAATTTTAAGTTTATAGGTATTTGGGAAGTTAAAAAATTCTTCGGAACAAAATTTCTTAAAAAATGCTGACTTTGGTGGCTTCTCATTCCTTTCTTTTCCATTATTTTTTAAATTAAAAATATAGTAAGTATCTACTCAATGAGCTCTAAACAACGATACCCCACTTGATAGGGTAGGATAAAAAATTTTTTTCGCGCCCCCCTTTAGCTTTATGGGAGCCCCCCTAAAAACATTTAAAAATAAGTTTTGACTATTTGTATGGCTTCGGGCCAACAAGATGCTTATACTGTGTAAATTTGAAGCCTGTAGCTCCAACTGTTTGGCTGTAAAACCTGTGTGACAGACGACGGACGGACGTCTGGGCGTCACCAATAGGGTTCCGTTTTGACCCTTCGGGTACGGAACCCTAAAAAGGTAAATTAGTTATAATTGTACTCGATTAAGTCCCAATAATAATACCCTATACAAAGCCTTGTTGAGATTGATGATAAGTGGACACCGCAGCCTATAGTCGCCCGCAACTCCAAAGCAGTCACGTGCGCGTTGCCGACCCTTTATAAAATTTGAGGATTCACTGTGTTGACAGCAGAAGGGACAAATTTAGGTCCCTCGCTCTCAACTCTCAACACAGTGCATCCTCGGGAGCTCTGGCAACCTTGCTCACCTCCAGGAACACATATGTGTAAATAATTATATTATGGCTGTGGTCTTCTGGAAGGCGAAGGTACTTCCCCAGTTGGACTGCTCCAAATTCGAGTAAGATGACATTTTGCTGTGCCCTACCTCACTATTCCACTCCACTCCATCCACCACCACTTTTTTTTACTATTCCGCTATTTTCTATATCCATTTCTAAGTACTATTATGTATCACTATACCTACGCCTGTCTCTGGTTACCATTAGGAACCGTTAATACTGAGAACGACTAAACGGCATCGGCACTGCGATATATCTAAACGATTGTTACCCGTGATATTTTCCCAGACTATCAGTCTATTAATAAACACGTAATACACCTACAACGGTAATAAACATATTCACTTTAAGTCTCACGGGTTTACGAGTGTTTGCTAATAATATCGTTGATTATTTTATAACATCATAAATGTGTTACTTATAAATGTGTAGATAACTTATAAACCACTGTAGCTAAGCGGTAAGTAGATCTAGTATAAGTTTTTTCGAAACATTAACTGATTCGAACGCGTTTGCGTTTTGTCTCAAAATGTATGAAAACGCTCTCACCGAGTTTGAAATACGCGCGTTCATCGGTTAGCAACAAATGTTATACTCGCTGTTTTAGTTTCCACTAGTGACCACCAGAGGCGTTGTTCAAGTTTTCATACCACTTTCATATATTTTGAGACAAAACGCAAACGAATAATATAATGGATAATTTGGATGTCGCGGGTTAGATCCCGGGTCGCACCACTGGGTATTTCTGAACAATCTATGCACGAAATATCTACTATTAAAATTAACAGTATCTTTTTTGGCGAAGGAAATGATCGTGACGAAACCGATCTGAGCCCAGCACGGTCTTCGTCTGAGTTGAGGTCAGATTGCACGCGGTTCAGTAATAGCAGTGCCTACACTAAGTCTTGGTATTAAGTGCCAAAGCAGACCCCGAGCTCCTTTAGGGTACACCCAGGAAAACACTAGAAGGATGGCATCGTTGATTACTTAAATTAAATGTCCGTCTGTCGGGTCGGGTTATTATAACGTTAGCACGACACCCTTTTGTTCCTGTGGCGCGTGAGTGTCTATGGGAATGGCGTTAAAGTGTGTTGTTTCACATTTGCTGCATCTTTAAACCAACAATTTCGAGAAGCACATTGCTACATTGAACGATTACATTTTATGTGCTATGCCCTGCCCAGATATCGTCCTATTTATGGCGGGTGATGGGAACATGGAGGAGTATGTTTAAGCAAGAAGAGGACATGTTGTCACGTTCCTTACAACTGATGCTGGTGCCTAGGATGTGGGTGCACGATAAACGATGATGTGATGGACGTCATCAAGAAATTATCAACGTAAAACTGCTGGACAGCGCAATGTGCATATACTTAATCCCTTTTTAAGCAAATAGGTAGTCCAATGTTATACACCTTTTCTTCTTTTAAAAATGGCTTTCCATCAAATTTATGATGATTTCGCCAATTAATACTTGTTCAGTGACGTTGTTCGGTAACGACGCCATGACAGTAGGCAACAAAGACAGTGTACGGTAGTGGATTCTGCTCGTCGTCGCTCCGGGCACGTGTGTTCACCAACGCGGCGACGAGCAAAATCCGACAACAACCTTGTTAATTATTTATAGTCGTATCGTATGTATCTGTTTAAAGGCTATTATCCAGATCATCCTCAATAATCAGGGCTTACAGCCGTGAACAAGGATGCAATGCAGCTCATCACGTACATCGAAGGATACTTTCGCATCCAATAAGGCCCGGGCCATATTCCGAAGGGTTGCATAACGACACTTTCCACCTGCCCACAGCAGCCGTGGGTGAAGAATTTGGAGCCATAGGCGAACAAGTCGTTACGAAACGATTGGGGACATGTAGGCGACTGCGGCACACTTAACATTTCAATATTCTGTTTATTGTAGGCATTATGGTATTATTAGAAAGTTTATAACTGGATGATAGCGGACAATATAATGCATGACATCGTAAACTCAAGCCTGTTTTCTCAAAAGGGGTAGATATATCTACTTACAGCTTCAAAGTAAGTGAGCTTCAGTATTCTAAAACAAAAGTGACCAACGTGTTTAAGTATGTTCTCAGCAAAGTTGAGAGAATTTAACTTCCTCTTTAGGGTTTTGTGGCTCAACGACAAAAATGGTAACGGGAAGCATGTTGTAACTTTGCGGGAATTAAATGATATCATCATCATATCAGCTAATAAGTAAAAACTAAAAAGGCGTCCACTACTGGTACTGGACAAAGGCCCTTAGGATCTTCATATTAATATTAACAGTCCAGGGACCAACTTATATGAAGTCCCAAGAATCCCGGCAGTCGGGACATTCGGGTCTTCTCAAACAAGGCAATCCCGCTACTGCAAACACGAGGTGTCCACAAGGACCGGTCTTGCGCCGCCCTCATCCAAACGATCAACGATCCTGACCAGATCGTAGGTCCACGTTATTCGGAAATAATATAATTCACTTAAAAAACACAAACTTTATATAATTTACGCAAATTTTCCCTAAAACGTAACAGACGTAGGTATACAAAGTGCACCGAAACGTTTCACCTTAAATTCTTAATAAGAACGAACATTAAAGCTTAAACCACACAGAGCGGGCGGGCGGGTGGCACACGGGAGCGGGCGGGCGCGCAAAGGCAGTCTGTTTCTTGAAAGCTGCCCGCCTTCCGCCCGCCCGCCTCCCGCCCGCCTCACGCCCGCTCCCGCGCGCCACCCGCCCGCCCGCTCTATGTGTGGCTTAAGCTTAACACTTAAACATCATTTTGTCGCTTTACAATGCAGTTATTACAGCTAAAGTCCAGTTTAAACGAAGTCATTTATGAACCTCAACGTTCCAAAGTAGGCATTCTGATCTAATCAAACAGAATTGGTCCATTGTGTCCTTATGCATCATCAGGGCGCCTTAAAAGTCGAGATTGAAGTGTGCCAGGCTCGCTAAAAGGCAATTGTCCTTCGCTCATCCACTCGCTCACGCCTACCACAATTCTACAACATCCATAAGATACAATTAAAAATAATGATATTTACATTTACACATGTGTATATCGCTTGGCTTAGGTCTGGTCCGCCTTAATGTGCTAAACGCCTACGCTCCCGGTGGCATAATGGGCTAGCCTCCGGATGCCTAGTGTAATACAAAGTAGTTATTGACGTCAATAGGATAAGTTGCATTTTAGTTTATAAGAAACTAGCTTTTGCCCGCGACTTCGTCTGCGTAGAAGTCGGTTATCGCATTAGAATGTTATTGCTATTCTTTTATTTTAGGCGCTAAGCTAGTTATCTCTCTCCCACCCCCTTGCGGTGTCCCATGTCCTTCCCTATGTTTCGAACATTATGATGCAGGTGCGGAATATACTACAAACGCATTAAGTAATGTAGATGAAAACGGGAGCGAAAGCGGGCGCGAAATATTTCAAACATTATGATGCAGGCGCGGAAAAGACTTTACACGAATCAAGCAATGTAGTTAAAAAGGCGGGCGAAGCGAACGCGAAATATTTGGAACATTATGATACAGGTGAGGAAAATACTTCATACGCATTAAGTCATGTACATGAAAAAGCGAGCGTAGCGAGCGCGAAAATTTTCGGACATAATGATGCAGGTGCGGAAAAGACTTTATATGCATCAAGTAATGTTGTTAAAAAGGCAAGCGAAGCGTGCGCGAAATGTTTGGAACATTATGATACAGGTGCGGAAAATATTCATACGCATTAAATCATGCAAATGAAAACGCGAGTGCAGCGAGCGTGAAACGTTTCGAACATTATGATGCAGGCATAGAAAAGACTTCATACGCATCAAGTAATGTAGTTAAGAAGGCGAGCGAAGCGAGCGCGAATTATTTGGAACATAATGATACAGGCGTGGAAAATACTTCATACGCATTAAGTCATGTAGATGAAAACGCGAGCGTAGCGAGCGCGAAATTTATCGGAAATAATGATGCAGGTGCGGTAAAGACTTTATATGTATCAAGTAATGTAGTTAAAAAGGCAAGCGAAGCGAGCGCGAAATGTTTGGAACATTATAATACAGGTGCGGTAAATATTCATACGCATTAAGTTATGCAGATGAAAACGCGAGCGTAGCGAGCGCGAAATCTTTCAAACATTACGAATATTACGATATAGGTGCGGAAAATACTTTACATGTATCAAGTTATGTAAATGAAAACGCGAGCGAAGCGAGCCCGAAAATTTTCGGCCATAATGCTGCAAGTGCGGAAAAGACTTCATACGCATTAAGTAACGTATGAAAACGCGAGCGCAGCGAGCGTGAAATGTTTCGAACATTATGATGCAGGCGCGGAAAAGACTTTATATGCATCAAGTAATGTAGTTAAAAAGGCAAGCGAAGCGAGCGTGAAATTTTTGGAACATTATGATACAGGTGCGGTAAATATTCATACGCATTAAGTTATGCAGATGAAAACGTAAGCGTAGCGAGCGCGAAATCTTTCGAACATTACGATGTAAATGCGGAAAACACTCTACACGTGTCAAGTTGTGTAAATGGAAACGCGAGCGAAGCGAGCGCGAAAATTTTCGGACATAATTATGCAGGTGGTTAAAAAGGCGAGCGAAGCGAGCGCGAATTATTTGGAACATTATCATACAGGTGAGGAAAAAAAAAGTGCTGAATATTTTTCACACGCATTAAGTAATCTAGGGAGCGTAGCGCGCGCGAAAATTTTCGAACATTATGATGCAGGTGCGAAAAATACTCCATATTCATCGAGTAAAATAGATGAAAACGCGAGCGCAAATTTTTTCGAACATTGTAATGCATGTGTGGAAAAGACTTTATACGCATCAAGTCATGTAGATGAAAACTCGAGCGAAAAGAGCGTGAAACTTTTAGAACATTGTGATGTAGGGTGCGGAAAAGACTTCTTACGCATTAAGGAATGTAGATGTAAAGGCGAGCGAAGCGAGCGCAAAATATTAAAGAAAAAAAATTAGTTGTCGGTGGTTGAATTCATATTTTTTTGTTTAAAAATTATTGGAGAACCTTACTAACTTTGTTTGTTCTTTCACATTCAAAGGTGGAGTAGAGGCCCAGGTTGATAGCGCACCCACCCTGGTTGTTCCTGGGAGATGTGTGATTTTCTGAGATTGAGTTTTTGTTTCCTATGGGCCTATGAATTTCGAATTTGGTCATACTGTTACATACCTATATTTTACTAACAAATACCTATATACCCTAAATGTGAAAAGTCTGACCGGCCGGTCTTCGGTATGTTGTATGGATCAGTTAGTTCATCCAAATTTGCAACTTTGACAAACTTTACTTCGGTCACAGAATAAGTAATAGTACTACGTACAGAAGTCTCACTTTGCGCCAAACGTGCCGACGCTTGGCCATCTCCTTCTATCGCACGCGCATCACTCGCTACATCACTTTCTCTCGCATTGATAGTCACCCGACGTGGGACCTTTGAGCGGCGCGATGACGTCACGCGAGTGAGTCACCCCTGCTTCGGTGCGAACTGCGAACCGGGAGAACATAAATAGGGCCATAGCAGCTTAGGCTTATAGAGCTGCAATTATGCTTAATTTGTTTCGAATTAATTACATCAAAAAACGTATTTTATGAATTTTACTGACTTGTGGAACAGGGGGGGGGGGGGGGGGCTACCACGAACCACAAACGAAGTTTTCCCTCTCTGTCGCACTTGCAAGTCTGTACTAAAGTGCGACAGAGATGGAAAACTTCGTTTGTGGACCGTTTATTTTCTGGCTTTGAGAATGGTCAGTGAACCCCCACCCCTGATATCCCCGTACCCCGAAGAACCTCAAACTTATCCCATAACGATTATTAAGAAAATAAATGTCCGCCATCTTGCATTTGAAAATGGATATCATTGTTGTAATCAGCACCCCTAAAAAAATATTTTATACAAAAATACAGTACAACGCCGCAATGGTTGCTACGCGGGCGAGGTGTTATAAATGATCTACACACGCTCTTATTCCCTTATAATAAAGATGTGTGAAAATCATTTTGAGCACCTCGCCCGCATAGCAACCATTGCTGCTGACTGTTCATATTTAGTTTAAAATTTTCGTTGACCGAATTTCTATAAACATGTTATTAGATTTTGAACCTTATTATTTGAACAGTAAAATAGCTTTTTAAATTAATAAAGTTGATGCAACTCGGCCAACTCAAATTATTTCAATCATACGCATACATTATATGCCGCAAGTGTATGTTACAATGCAACCGAGATCCCGCTGCTCTGCGTAGGTACCCTCCATCGAAAAAAAAAAAAAACACCGAGCTTGCATAGTAAGACTGGTATGTACCTAGGTTTGTGAATATTGATAGCGTCCGAATGTCCAACATAATTAGATCTCTCATATCAAACAGTTAATATGGTTTGACGGACTTTTGTTTTTTTGTCATTTGCCTCTCAAGTATATTTTCGTCCCCCATGTTTTCAAATACTATCTGTTTATTGCACAATGTTTGAATGGGGTTCTTTTTACTTTGCTTCCAAGTACATGCTTACCAATTTTCAAGCCTTTAAATCACGAATTGAAGGACTTCCCATACAAAGTTCAACCCCTGTTTTCACCCCTTTTCGTCCCCAATCTGTATGATTTTTATAGCCTATAACCTCGCCGAAGGTCCAATAAACATATTATTGAAGACTGTATTAAAATCCATTCGCTAGTTTTCACGTGATAGTTAGACAAATAAACAGACAGACAAACAGACAAACAGACATGAATTCTAAAAACCGTTGAAATGTGTTCTGTTATCGATTCTAAGACCCCTCAATCGATTTTTTTTCTTATATCTTCAATGTACAGATTTTTGACCCTCTTCTGCTTTATTATATGTATAGATAGATGGAACACTGACGTACAACTTGGGTTTACTAATGTGAGGCATACATAACTACTTAGATGGCGTAACAAATTTTCGCAAATAATTCCTTTTGCCTGATTGTAATGGTGACTTTATACCCCTACTTATATTGTCCTGAAACGTTCTGAAAAATTATACCTCGCCGAGATTTTTACGCCGGTTCTTCTCGAGGAATAGGCTTATTTTTCCGAACCAATGGTTATTTAATTGACATTCATAGGTGGATGTGATACTAAACTGAATAATTAATGACTTTGATTGTACTGTCAAATTTTGTAGATGAAAAGCAATGGAAATAGTGAACATGCTCATAAGTGTGGCCTGAGTGGACGCTCGGAGCGGGGCGGGCGAGCGTCCACACTATTTGTGCGGCGGCGACTCAGGACACCAGTATGAGTTTCAATTGTTTGACATGCACGCCCCGCTGGACGCCCAACCCGAGCGTCCACTCAGGTTTTACACTAACGAAGTAATTTCAAATTTCGAAATTATTATTAGATTACATATCATGGCCTGGAGGGAACCGCCACCGTTACATCGAAGCAGTGACTCCGGGTTTTAAATCCTACATCGCTCATTATAACAAAGCGAGTACGAGTAATGAAACAAGTCAGTTTGTATAAGATTTGCAAAGCAGCCGTCACATAATTGTGATTTGAATTGTCTACTAATAATTTTAATTATATTGTCTTAGTACTATAGTGGCTCTGTGAGCTGTAAACCAAGTGTTGTTTTTAAGTTAGTATAAATAAACCCACATGGTTCCGTCATTTTGAAAAAAAAACGAAAACGATTATGTACGTCTGTTGCTCCCCACACTGCAGTTAAAAAGGCGTTATATGTATAAGCCTTAATTTATAAAACATCTGTTATCTAGTCTATACCACTTCTATAACTTATCTTAGAACATTTTATCACAAATTGTAACTACACAACCTACGTTTACTTGTATATGTGTTGATAAAAGCTAATTTTAGGCAGGGCAGCTGTTTACTAACTAAAGTTATCTCGGAACAGCAATTAGTAGTCACCTATAAACTAGCAGTTATCAGGCACGTCCATTCAACCTACACCACCAGTGAAGCGATGGACCTGATAAAGGCTAGGTATCTAGGACACACTTGCTACAACTAGTTTAGTACACATATCACCTTCCTAGCATTTTCCCAGTTTCTAAAGGACTCCGAGTCCGCTTTGGCACGTGGGTGGGCCCATCAAGATTTGGAGTAGGCACTAGTTTTGTGAGAGCGACTGCAATCTGACCTTCCAACCAAGAGGAAAATCTTTGTTCTTTAAAAGTAGTTAGAAGTAAAAGTGAATATATTTAGAAATGAATAAGGTTCATCAAAAAAATATTCTTAAAATGGACACAATCTCTCAAGGGCTAAAGCTTGTTCGTCAGAGGGGGGAGGATAATACTTAATTAGGTACCTGATCCATACAACATGTTTATAAACCAGAACTATATTCATCATGCTTTACAATTTTACTATAGATTTCATCTGGGCTTTATCTTTAAGCAATATTTAAAGTGCTAGAATGTACGGTCAACCAATTAGATTTCTGGGCTACTTCGTACTTTGTCACAGTGAAAATCTATTTGAATGAAAGCCGCTAGAGAAGAGATCTCATATCAATGTCACTGTGACCTGTGACAAGGTACGGACGGACTGGCCCAGAAATCAAATAGATTGACCGCAATGATTGTACACAAATTTATATATTTTATGATGCTGACTATATGAAGTCGGAGGCAAAAACTAGTAAACCAATAAAAATTGCAAGTGTAGCTAAAATTAGAGCCGAGCTAATTATAGTCGGACCACAGGAGACGTTCTATTATTTTATTCGGAGAATCGCTGCATTTGGCATGGTGCTGAGATCATCAGATAGTGTTCGAGACATCGGTTATTTTAACATCAACATGAAAATACAACTGTCGCCTGTATAGATATATTATCCTCTACTCATACTCATAGCGTGAACCTGACAACCTGGACATCTTTAAGGCACGAGGAGGGTGGGAGGAGGAGGGGGAGTTTGGCTACTTTAACTCTACCAAGCAAATGAACTGTCAAACAAATATTTGGTTTGGCAACACTACCTCACACGTCACATTTCCGTGACATTTCCATAGAAATATGACGTATAATGCACAGTGTTGCCAAATTATATTTGTTTGACAGTTCATTTGCTAGGTAGAGTTAACGTAGCCAGACTCTAGGCATTTTCTGGGTGAGCTCGCTTCACCGTCGGCCTCATCTTTGCCCCCTGGCCAGTTTCTGAACAAGAGCTATCCCAATTTACCTACCTAAGATAAAATAAAAATTAGCTACAGGACCCATTAAATTCGAGCCAGTTTCATTCTTAACCGTTTTTTACTTCGCTTATTATCTTAGCGAAAAAAACTCAGACGGCGCCAAACTGATAAACGCTTAAAGTTTTAAAAAGGCCCGACGATTGGCTCTTAACAGATAACGCTCGTTTTAGTGCGATAGTGGTGATACTGTAATTGGTAGACCTGAGACTAAGAGCTGTTATCGACGGAACTACGGAAGACATCCGGGGCTATTGTTTGAGTTCGAAGCCCTATTCAAGTTGACGAAATGGTTGTTCGTAACTAGCTTAGGGTATTCCAGTGTTTGAACCGCCTGCATGGCCGTGTCGGAGGATTACTCTGGATCTTCGCCAGGCCACATTCCAACCGCGCACTCCAATCGCTTTATTTAAAAAATTTAAACATCGAATTGTTATAATATTTAGTTTATATGTAGGTTATTTAGTGTCGTATTTGTATGGGGCACCATGCAGATGTTCGTCAAAGGATTTGGATTTGGGGCTAAATCTACTCAGATGACCACTAGACAGCTAGTGGTCATCTGATTAGATTTAGCCCTGTACCAAATCAAAGGGACGGATACGGTGTGTTGAGAATTAGGGACATGAATGTGCATATTTACGAGTACTAGCTGTCAATACAACGAATCTTCGAGTCAATAAACGTCGGCAACGCGCTTATGAATCTTCTGGATTCTCTATTCCATAGCTGGCACCGCAGCTGGTTACCATCAGGTAAATATTTATTTATTTGTTAACATATGCTAAAGACCCTGTTTGCAAGGTATTCTGTATACTAATTAAGAAGATACCCACATACTAGTAACACAAGTAGTGCCTACCGTAAAATGTGGTTAGTAGGGATTGCGAGGACAGTTGGGTTATGAATGGGGAGAGTAGGGATGACAGAGGGGTGAGCCGGTTTTTATAGGCTACTGCTACGTAACATATAAATTCTAATTACAAATCATGCTATTATAATATGCATAATCCCAAAGTGTCGATCCTACAATATCCCAAACTCGCCTTAGTATGAAATCCCACCTCACCCCAACATACCTGCACTACGGGGTGCGGTGGGATTAGACACAAAATCATAAAAAAAACTAAAATACAAACATCCGGAACACCTTTTTTGTAAATAAATCAATGCGCCACATACAAAACTAAACTTTTATCCGGGTTCGAAATTCGGTTTTGTGCCAACTCACCCCATTTTACGGTACTACAAATAGCCACACTAACCATTAAGCCAACAGTGCACACTAGTCATTCTTCACACGACGTCAACAGGATAGGGAACATAGCTAGGGCATAGACAGAGGTGTGATAGTTCACAGCACAAAATATATGGTGTACCGAAAAATTTGGCCACTTTGGCTACAAAATGCTAGGTATATGACGTTGACTGTACCCCGGTACCCCTCGCCGATTTCCGGCCACCATCCCAGAGGCCAGTAACCCGCTTAATACACACCCACTCAATGTGGTCGTGCATTCGCATTTAGTGAATTGAACGACCGGCGTAATGAATTAAGCAATTGGCTGGTAACTTAATAAAGGTGCTACTGTAAGCTCGAGCATCACTCCCTTCTATGTCGCTGCAAGTCAATTTAAACTTGATACTAATATACCAATAACGATCTGTAGCTCTAGTATAAGATTTTTCGAAACATTAACTAATTCGAACGCGTTTGCGTATTGTCTCAAAATGTATGAAAACGCTTATTTTTATTTATTTATTTATTTATTTAATAAACATACATATATTATGAACGTGAAAAACATAATACATCGCCCCACAAAACTGTGGTTACAGTTTGACTGTGGGATCGGCAGTCTCTTTGTTACACTTTAGTTTATTTTAAATTTAATATAATAACATATTACGAGTAATACGTTCGAGAGCCTACTAAGGAAGCAGTACCCAGAGTCTAGGTAATGCTTCCTCAGCAGTCTCCCGAACCTATTCCTGTTACGTTCACACCTAATTGCTTCGGGCAAACTATTGAGTAGGTATGGGATACGTTTTTTTAATGTTCTGTCTCCATAGTAGTTATTTACTCTAGGAACAAATAGTTTGCCTGTGACAATGGATTTGGTACTATGGGTATGGTCGATAGGTTTTAATAATGGATTCTCTGGGTTAGGCTCAAGACAGCTATGGTTATTTCTAGCTAGTAGATACTTATGTTTAAGGCTAATTGGTAAGATTTTACAAATTTTAAAGAGTTTTCTATAGTTACCTTTATATTTAATTTTAGTTTTTTCGTTGACAAGTAATTTTAAAAATCTAATTTGTATGGATTCTAATTTATCAATATTAGTTTTTGTTGTGAGCCCATAACTGTCTAGTGCATAATCCAGTATAGATTCTACTAATGCCATATACAAACTCTCACCGAGTTTGAAATACGCGCGTTCATCGGTTAGCAACAAATGTTATACTCGCTGTTTTAGTTTCCACTAGTGACCACCAGAGGCGCTGTTCACGTTTTCATACCACTTTCATACATTTTGAGACAAAACGCAAACGCATTCGAATTAGTTAATGTTTCGAAAAAACTTATACTAGAGCTACAGTGTTTTCATATTTACGGGTGGATCTTCGGTAAAGGAAAACATGTGTAGAACAACACAAAAAGTGTAATGTTCCCTAGGGGGATAATGATAAAATAGGGGAGAATGGGATATATGATAACTGTTGCTGACCATCCAACTTTTTTTTTTGTACGTAAAGCAAACCTGCGAACCAAGGCATGGGGGGATGGCTGGGTTATGTGGTATTTCTAGCCACTAAAAACTCCACGGCGACCGCCATCTGCGCTCTCATGCGGGGGACTCCGGGATCTCATACTGAACGCACTGGAGCCCCCCTCGCGCTTTTTCGCCTTTTGCCTTGGGCCACCCTCCCTGGGGCTGATAAGTAAGTGCTGCGGCCCCCACCGCATTAAGCACTTACAACCCCGATGACCCCCTTTAGTCGCCTTTTACGACAGGCGGGGGAGACCGTAGACCTATTCTAGTTCGAGTCTACACGGCTCTGACTTTCCAACCTAGGGTTCAGAAACAGTTATCTTCATCATCATCATATCAGCCGAAAGACGTTTACTGCTGGAGATAGGCCTTCCTTAGGGAAGTGAGTAGTGCTACAATGGCCGGTCCTGCGCCACCCGTATCCACCCTGTCCACCCTGTGGGGGGGTCTACCCACGCTGCGTCTTCCGGTCCGTGGTCGCCACTCGAAAACCTTTCGGCCCCAACAGCCATCGGTTTTACGTGCAATTATATGCCCCGCCCATTGCCACTTAAGTTTAGTTCGAACGAATATGCAAGTGCAAGTTGGACAGAGAGGGTAGATGACAGCAAGCTTGTCTCAACTGTCAACGGCATTCTGACCCAGGTGGGCTTAGCTGAGTTTCTTGCTGGGCTCTTAGCTAGGCTAGGTTTAGTAAACCAGCGACAAGACTCATATTAGTAGCTCGATTCCAACCTCAGATTCGGCTGAAACCGCTCAACCAATCTCGCTGGAGCGCCAACTCTTAGAATATTCCAATGTTTAACCGCCCGCGTGGTCGTGTCGGAGGTTTCCTCTGGATTTTCCCCAGGCCACTCTCCGACCGCGCACTCCTATCGCTTTATTGGGTCCGGCCTATAAAGCCAAAGTCAGGTACAGAAAAGGCCTCTCAAAAATGAAACTGATAAGTCCAATGTATTTAACAAGCGTACGCAGTTTCCGTCATAGCTGTGCGTAGGTAAACTCGGTCTAAGAAGTAAGCAAGTGGGATGTGTTCACGAGGAGAGACCTCACAATCCCACATCAAACCGTCTTTGATCGTAAGAGGTGTTCGTTAAAGAGGCTGACAAGACCTCAGTTTGTTGAAATTGATGTTATTTAAGCAGTTTTTTAAGAAAAACTATTTGTTCTGGGACATCAAAAAATATATATGTTAATATTCATCATATTTCAAAGACCGTGTACGGACTCGATACATATACATAATTGGACGTAATCGGCTCGATAGAAAATAATTGCAAATATTGGTCTTAAAATCATCATTAAACGGTTCTATGTCTTTATTTTTATTAAGTATGGGTCTGCAATTAAAAACATGAAGTCAACATATTCATACCTAAACCGCCAACGAGTCATATTTCACAAATAATCCACACTTTTTTTATTTCAATATTATTATAGTATTTATTTGGTATTCTACGCGCAGAGCTTCCGTAAAGAGAGGGATGGTTAATTGGAAACTCACGCGTGTTAGAGCGGGACTTCTTTTAGGTCTTGTCAGCCTCTTAACAGTACATTACTTACCAAAGGCGGTAGAACAAAATTTTCTCAGTTCGCAGTGGGCGATAAATTTGCGATCTGGGGCTTTCTTTATTACCGCCCGTGCCAAGTACTAATTTTTATGTCTCCCTCCTGGCCAGTACCTAAGCGGGATTTTACGGACGTGTGGTTTACCATTGCCACTTTATGGCTAGGTATAATCTGATTAGGTACATGCAAAATTTCGCCAAGTTTATATCGAATGAAAGTGCTGGCTATATTTATAGTTGATTGGTCTGCAGGTAATCATAAGTTGCTGTAACCCACCCCTAATGAGGGTGGGGAACAAAAACTGTCTGTAATCGTAGAGTAGGTACTTTTATTTCACGAGCGCGGGCGAGCCACGGTTGTGTGTTGATCTATACATGCACTATGTGGGCGTCAACGTAGGAGCTATGAGTTCACGTTGTCTATGTGTTCGTAGTGTTCGTACCTATGTGTCACAAATACAACCCGCGCTTGTGAGATAAAAGTTCTATAACACAAAACTGTCTGTAATCGTAAGCGTTGTTCGTACGAGTTCGTCAATGGCAGCGCCAGTTACCTACATATTTAACAGTTGATCAGTCTGAGAGTGGTCTGTGATTATTTGGTGCAACACGTCGAAGATTTCTTTCAGTACACTTTGTTGCTAAGTATGTGTGCGTAACACCAGTGGCTGTGTACGTGTGTGTACATGAGTAGTACACCCACTGCTACAGAGGAAACGGGATACGTCATGCGACACCGCTCGCGCGAGCCGGGCCCGACCGTTCTGTGCATCCTGTTGTGTTGCCGTTGTGGTAAATAAATAACGCGGATGTGTTGAACATTAGGTACCTATTTGTAATCGAATTTAATTCTTAATGCTACCATATTAATATTATAAATGTGAAAGTATGTCTGTCTGTTACCTCTTCAACATTTAAACCGCTGAACGGATTTAGATGAAATTTGGCATGGGGATAGTTCGCATCCCCAGGAAGGACACAGGATAATTTTTATACCGGAAACCATCCCCTAAAGGAACAAATGGAGATGAAGCAAGTGCGCAAGAGATTTTTTTTTAACGTTATCGTGTACCTAAATGTGGTGCGGAAAGACTTTCTTCAAAATTATTGAATAAAATTATTTTTCTGAAGTCTGAACATCACGTCTCTGATATGCCTTCTTAGTTTCAAATTTTGTCGGGTCAATTATAATATGTTATTAATTAGTGAAATTAAGTATTAGGAGCTCTAATAAGCTGTTGAGCTTGCTTCTTTCTATCGGCTGTGGTCTTCTATTTCAGAAATGCTAGCAGATTTTGACATGTTGAAGTGTCGTTGCAGCATAGGTACTTTGCAAAATGAAGGTAATGTAGGTATTGCATTTGCAGCTTCATCCTCAGAAGAAAACCTCAAGTGTCGCAAATTTGATACTTTCGGCAGTAGCTACTTGTTTTCGGCGTTTGAGGTTAAAACGCTCGGCGCCTTTATAAGGACATTTCAACGCGCCTTATAGAGGCTTCAGGTGACCAGAGCCACCATTTCGCCCAGCGGATCAGCATTGCCATCCAGCTTGGCAATGAGGCCAGCGTTCTGGCTCGGCCATTGGTGCGACAGTTTGTTCCATCACTGACGAGTATTGAGTTTCGGCTCCGTGATCGATGTCAAGCGGTACCGAGTACCGACATCACAATACTTTATCACGCAAAAAATCCACGTTGGTCCGTGGTCCATGCTTTATAACCACTTGAACCAGTTGAGCCTGCTCCTTGCATCAGCCCCTGAGTGTGACGTGTTTGCGAGCGAGCAAAAAACTATGATATTTTGATAGATGTCGAGTGAAAAGTCGAGCGTTCGACACTCAAAAATTCGGCCCCCAGATAGGTAGTAGTGCGAAATGAATGTTTGAGGTTCTGTGGACGTGCGTGTTTCGTCGGCATGATTTGTTTATAAAATTAATAATATATTTGCTTTGTTTTCGTCTTTTCATGATGTCATTTGCTTGTTGTTTTTAATTGTAATTTCATAGCGCTTTTGTTCTTCCTTTAATGCTATGTAATAACTACCGAGCACCGAGGACTTAGGCTTATGTTTTTGGGCTTAGTTTTTATTTTATTTGCCATTTTTAATGTTTGCATGTTACAAGAGGTATGTTCTAAGTATGATAATGATGTTTAGAAGAACATCTTAATCTATTTATTGTAATATTTATTATGCTACGTAACGTAACATGCTATTCTTAATTTGTTTGATTCTGTTTTATTTCCGAATGAATAAAGAATTCGTGAAGTTAAATAAGTGCATGTAATTTCAATATACCTACCATACTTTCAACATAATTTTATAGCGTTAAATCCTAAAGAACCCCAATATCCGTTCAGGCACCTAATCCAAATGCATGTAAAAATAATAACTAAGTAGTTTAGCAGGTAGTTTCTCTTCCACACAACACAGTGCAGATAATATAAGCATTAAGCATTTTTAGTAGGTATACATTATGAAATTTATTTAACAGACGTTTTATCCCTACTTAGATACTCCAAATACTCACGCCATGAACAACATCCTTTTTCTGAATAAAGGTCATTTCAGTACCTACCAACACTGTATCCGTCGAGTCATTAGAGTTCAGCTCCGTTTAGATCAACCATCGTCAATAAAAACACAGGATCAACCGGAACGAATAGCGAGTCATCCAAATTGTCTTCAATTAACTTTTAAAAACACTTGGCGATTGTCGTGTCGTGTCGGTGTCGTGTCGTAGGCGCGAGCGCCGGCGGCGGGCGCGGCATGTGGCGGCCGACTGGGCTGCGGGATCATTCATCGCGCGCGCATGAATGGGTGACGCGCCGAAAATTAACTGAAATCCTGGTGACGAATGTGAACGACGTATCAAGAGGGCAACATTTTGTACTTACCACGGGCGGTAATAAGAAAGTCCATGGAAACAACCAAACATGCCAAACATTCAAATTTTTCGAGTGCACTAATATAGCCGGCCACATAGTGAAAACCTGGATTTATGAACGAAAGGCATTTGCCACTCAAATAAATATTAAAAGTATTATTTTTATTTCTTCTGGGGAGTGGATTGAAACAATAATATAAATATTCTTAGCATTAATGTGGAGACGTACCTGTCTTGTATGAATTTTATTCATACAATTTATAATGAGTAAATTTTGTTAAAACATTGATTGAAATACGAGGCGAATAAAATGTAGAGTATTTAATTCCCAGTTTTTTTTTTAATAAAGCCGTCACAAAACATACTTTTAATTGTATGTTTCAGTTGTATAAAGTAAGTAATAATGTTCTAATCACTTCTTTTTTTCCATATATTTATATATGTATTATATTATTAGTGTTTCAATTGACACATTTTTAAAGATTTTATGTAAAATGTGAAATACTTCCGTCGGGAAATGTAACTGGAGATAGGCCTATCTCGACGACTAGGTACACAGTGAGTAGGTAAATGGGTTAGGTATACGTATCACCTAAGTACCTAGTAGGTAGCCAGGCATTATTTAGATACCTATGCATTTTCCATCTATTTCAAGTGTAATTTTGCAACATACTTACAAACTAGTTAGTAAATTAGTATAAATTGATGTAAGTAACTTACAAAGCCACAATGTAATAGCACGAAATCACTGACACAAAAAACAAACACCGATCACAGACCACAACTTTTTTTTCACACCGAAGACCGCGAAGCTGCCAGTTTTCCAGCTGGAAGTCGGCCGGGCTTTGAACAGTTCCTGAACGTCACTGCGTCGCGCCTGCGCGCTTGCACTGGGGCGTGACCTAGACCCTGAAACCACCCTCTCACCCACGCAAACCCCGTTGCCATAGTTACACTAACAATTTCCACCCGGAAAAAACACTTATCAACAAAAATACCGCTTAAAAACCGCATAGACACCACTAAAATCAAAAATAACTGCCAGTTTCATACATGATTTTTTAATTTTCGAACTCAATCATGATCATTACATAATCTGCGTCATACGGAAGTATTTTTAAGGGTAAGAAGAGCTGCCTATTAGATTCGCTCCACCCAATCAGAGGTGGTGCCTCGCCGCATTGGTTCTTCGATGCATGGTGTGAGGAAATGACCTTCCTGATTCCATTATTGATGGCAAACAAGGTACCTACACAGGTGTCGGGGCTGTCCTAGGGTAAGTGCTGAATAATAGGTACCTAGTCCGATGTTGTCATTAAGCTAAGTGCATTATGCACTATCAAGAAAAAAATAGGTGGGTGTGGGCAGTGAAAATGACGATCATATGGGGTAGGTACAGTCAAGGGCACAAATATGTATACACTTTTTCACCTTATTCCATTGAAATAAGGTCCAAAAGTGTATACATATTGGTGCCCTTGACTGTACCTAGGTGTAGGTACAGTCAGCATCAAAAGTAGATACACATATGAAGAGATTGAAGAGGCCAAGTTCTGTAAAATTGTTACATTGAAACTTGACAGCGCCACAGACTGCATTACAGAGTAGTGCGGCTCGATAATATAAGGCTGTGCACGCACGAGCAACCTTTTTACTGTTTTTTTGTAGTTTTATTAATGTTTTTTTTTTGTATTAATCGTGTATTTCTGTATTATTTCTTGTTGTTTTGTGTGTTTGTTTCGTCACTGTGCCGTGGTTTCACCAAATGGTCACAACGGAAGACCAGCGCTGGCTCTGCCAGCATAACGCTGAGTTGTGACCATTTCGTGGCAATATTCTGTTTTGTAATGTCCTATTTGTAAGTGTTTTGATTGTTACGAATAAATGTTTATTTTCTTTCTTTCTTTCTTATAATCTGTGATCTATAGTGCGTGCCTTGCAGGACGACGCGCCCCTCCACAGCAAAACTCATACCTAGGTATTAATCTATCTATGTGCAATTGTACGGATTGGTCTGTGTAGGGCTCGCCTTCGTGGATACCACGCACTATACTTAGGTCACATTAGGTATACGGAACGAAGTAATCCGGCAGAGAACCAAAGTAACCGACATTACTTTCCAAATTAGCAAACTGAAGTGGCAATGGGCTGGCCATATGTGTCGTAGAACTGATAACCGCTGGTGTAAGCGTGTTCTAGAGTGGAGACCGCGTCTCGGCAAGCGTAGTGTGGCCAGTGTGGGTCGTCCGCCGGCCAGGTGGCGGGACGACATATCTAAGAGGGCGGGAGTCGACTGGATGCGGAAAGCAGAGCACCGGGCTTTGTGGCGTGCCTTGGTGGGAGGCCTATGTTCAGCAGTGGACTGCAGTGCGATGATGATGATGATGATGAGGTATACATTCTAGATGTAGAAGATGAGATGATGTTTAATTTGGTATAGACCTAAAGGTCTAAATCTGATAAAATCAACGTTTGTTTAACCCTCTGACCGCCAAAGCGATAGTGTCGTCGTGCCCAGTACGCCAAGCACTATTTTTTTTGGTGTAATGTCTAAACCAATAAAAACAAATTAAAACAGTTCATAAATGTTTTTTTCATGATCAAAGTACACCTTCACCTTTTAAGTGGTTGTTGGCGTGGTGGGCACGACGACACACAACCACTTTATAGGTTCTTGGCGGACAAAGGGTTAATCCCTTATGAGGCCCAATAAATGCACAGAAATAATCTAGCATGATTGTTTGTCAAGTACGAGTGCTCGTTTGAGCTACGTCTAACCTTGCTAGTTATAGGAAACATGACCATGGGTGCATACTGCATGTAACTATCAAAATGGGAATTATTTGGTCGTCTCATCTCTCTAGGTAAAGGCATAGGTGGGCATTGACTCGTTAATCCGTTAATTAACGAAGTTAACAAAACGCTTAACGGGTTAACTTTAAAGTTGACTCCGAAAATTGTTAACGGACTCATTAACTTTCAATAAGTCCGTCAATCGTTAAATTTTTTGTCTTTTTAAATATTGCTTCAATTGGGTTGGAGGGTAAATAAAAAGTACCTAATATAATTTTCATAATTTAATATAATTCTTCAATATAAGAATATGTCCGATTCCGTCTATATAATACAAAGCATTTCAAAAAGGGAAACCTACATGTAAAATACAACCTTCTGTAATCCTAGAATCCTCATTTCATTCCCTGTAAGCCGAACGACCACTATAGACGTCCCAAACAATTCATTGACAGTGCCCCCCCATCTACTTGATTATAGGTATCATAAATGTTAGCGCACGACTTACTTTCGTGCGCTTTTAGTAGTAACTCCTCGTGGACCCGTAGTTTAGGACGATGCAGGGATTAATTTCGTAAAAGAAACTTCATCGTTGGCCTTCTAATTTAGATCATTTATTCATTATTTAGTGTAGCACGCTTTGTAGTCTTATTGGATAAATCAAACGGTCTTGGAAGGTTATAGACTAACAATACGATTAACACTAAGAACTCGGTAAATCCAAACGTTATACTTCATAGGTCTTATCGCTAAGGCTGATCAAATGACAATAATCGATCCAATGAGGCATCCAGTCTTTTATAGGCTCGGGCCCCACCTGAATCTCGCCCCACCAACTCCTCAGGTGTCAGGTGCGGTCAGACCGGTAGTGACGTCACATTAAAAGGAATTAGCGTCAAATTAATTCGAAACCTATTAAAATACATCATTTGAGGTACCAATTTTTGAAAAGGCGCTATCACGGCCATACTGACATGTGGCTCGTGCTCTGAGACACTACAATTAACTACGATAGGTAAGTTTAGATCTGGTATTGGTTAGCTAAGTTCGTTTATTTAATGCAAACAATCACAATAATCGAAATTATTAAAGAATTATAAACTATCCGCTATCACGGTCATTCAGTAAAAAAAAAAAACAATACCTACTCTTAACCGCTCGGTCATTCTGATGTTTAAAAAAAAATGGTTATTAGGCAGTTTAATTTTTAAGCGTAGGCATCATATTTAGTACTTTGGTTTGGGTCAGTTTTATTTGTTATTATTTCTTTTAATAAAATAAGATGTTATATTTAAATATTTTCATTAGATTAATTTTACCAGCGCTTCGGAAATTAGACATCTGAAGAGAAGAAGCGCCGCAAGAAACTCTTCAGGTTCAGACTTAATTGAATGGTGTAAATTATTGTATTGATGGAAAAAAAATATTCTAATACGTAATTTGTATTAAGGTACTGTTTAGATTGTACGCCTTGATAAAGATTTTATTTGCTACTCACGGAATACAATTTATTTGCGTTTAATTACAATAGTTTTGCCTTTTGTTTGCTGTTATTTATTTTGTATTACAGTGAACGTATTTACTTGCGGAAGAATTGAGTTTTGACAACGCTTTTTTCTGCGCAATGAGTTATTACATGAAACTGCATTTAAACTGTTTTCATATTTAAAGGTGTGTGTTTTTTTTTGTTTCAGTTGTATTACAATTTAGTTTTATTCGGCTTGCAATGAATGGAAAGCTTTATTTTTGAATTGAATTTACCTTTAGCATAATGGTGAGCGCAATATTTGCCAATTTATAATTAAGTTGAAAGTCTAAATTTAGCTCATTTACATCCATATAATTAAGTAGTGGCATTGCCAAAAACTCAGTTGATTGGGCAGCTCAGTTGCCGTTATCTGTGTGATCCGTTTAAACAAGTGGCTGGCAAAACACAGTGAGTTTTAAATTGAGCTCAGTCGGTTGGGGAGCCCAGTTGTTTGGAGAGAATCTGTATAATTCCCTTCAAACAAGTAGCTGCCAAACCACAGTGAGTTGTGAGAACCACAGTCTTTGTGCCCAGTTGCAAGCCTGAATCCTCCTGATTCATCCATTGTTCAGCGTCAAGTGGCATCGAATTGTTCAGCACAATGAGCTATAGCCCAGTTGTGGATAAAGCCGCTTAACGACCCATCCAGACAAGTGGCTCCGTAGCCCACGTCCTGGATGATGCCTTTACGGCCCATCCAAGCAAGTGTCTACCTTCTCTTTCTTTTTCCTCTTTTTTTTTCTATTTCACATTTGACATCACGTTTCACATTTTTTTTTACATTTCTTCTCTTTTTCATGTATGAATGTAGTTTTATCATTTGAAAGAGGGTAATTATCACTAAATAATAAATTAATTTGCGGTAGGCCCCATAATGTTTACAAATACTATGTATTTATCTTACTGTACAAGTTATAAATATGGTAATTCAATTTAAAATGAAGTTTAAAGGTATTGAAAGTTAACTTGGACATTACTACTGCTGAATTTAAATTTTTGAAAACTGGGCAATGTTAACAGAACTTGTCATAATACTATTGTGTTTTAATCATATTGGATACTGCTATCTGGCGAGTGCTTTGAACACCCAGTGTTGTATCGTCGTGATATTCCTTCTTCATGTTGTGATAGTAGATACCCATATTGGTTCATCGCAATCCTTTCGGTCATCAACAGCAGGATACACAAGCAGGGTGCAGAGGTTTCAGGCATTGGTCGAAGTTTATCTACAACAAAATAACAAAGGCTGAGGCTACCACTGTACACACTTATATTAATCAAAATAAAGCATTTTAACTGTGGAGGTAAAAAGCAAACTATGGTGTGATGAAGAATTTTCTGTCTTAAAAATCTTGATCAATCATAATTTGGAAATATAAGCGTTTGCGTAACTGGTAATACAGTACAAGCAGCAGAATAAGCTAGGTACCTATGATACTAACAAACGACACTTTATCTACCAATTCGATGTAAATAAACTATTCTCTGTTGTATTCTATTTTTATGTTTCGTGAAACAAGTTAATTAAGTATTACTTTAAAGACAACCGTAATGTGAATTTAGTTCCATATTGGTATCCATGTTTGTTTTGTAATATTGCTGTTAAGCACCGCTCTTTTTCGTAAAGCCAGGTAAAATATTTTTATTTCATTAAATTATTATTAACACTTCAATAACCTCACAATAGCACACAACTAAAAAGGTTTTACGTAATGGTAACTAGTAATTTTACGTATATTTCACTGGTAGAAAAATGTAAGCGCTGTGGTAAATATTTTCCTACCCTCAACGGTCAGTTTTTAGAAACGAAGATAATAATCAATAGTGAATTGGTTACATTGCTTTTTTTTTATGGCGAGTACCATTCGAATTAGGTTTCCAGTTTCTCTCTTAATTAATAGAAAGTAAATATGGGGAATCTAGAGAACAAAAAAAAATACAAAATTTTGCAGATAAGTAGTTCGTATGGGAAAATAAACGAATCGCTGTTTTTCCGTTGTAATACTGCGCTTAGGTACATTGTTATCGTGTTCATTTGTCACATAAGGATTTTGTTGGTATCTGTTACCTAAAATAGCTTATTTTCTGTTGGATAATAAGTAAATAATACTTAATAATTAGAATTAAACTACATCATATGATTTGGATGATTCATTTGCAACTTGATGCGATATTTTGAGTGTTCCACACATACACAGTACCCCGTTTTTATAAATTTGTACTCAACTACCCACGTTAGTACCTTGGATTAAATCCTGCTGGCAATGTGTAAAGTAGTGACTTTATAGGCATTATTTGACCATAGCAATCGGTTTTGAAGAATTCGGACCAAAGCATATCAGGGAAGGTATTGTAACTCAAATTATAAAATTATCACAAAATTGGAAATGGTTTAGAACAGAATGAAAGCCACTCACCGGATTTCTATTTGATCCGTTGATCATCAAACGTCGCAGATGCTTTGCTTCATCATAAACTCGTTGATTTCCATCAATTCAGTCGTTATTGATCTTTCAATAGATACTTTTTTCTTGTAGGCCATCAGATTCCATGGGCGCTGGTCTGCTCACTTCTGATGTTAGCGCACGACTTACTTTCGTGCGCTTTTAGTAGTAACTCCTCGTGGACCCGTAGTTTAGGACGATGCAGGGATTAATTTCGTAAAAGAAACTTCATCGTTGGCCTTCTAATTTAGATCATTTATTCATTATTTAGTGTAGCACGCTTTGTAGTCTTATTGGATAAATCAAACGGTCTTGGAAGGTTATAGACTAACAATACGATTAACACTAAGAACTCGGTAAATCCAAACGTTATACTTCATAGGTCTTATCGCTAAGGCTGATCAAATGACAATAATCGATCCAATGAGGCATCCAGTCTTTTATAGGCTCGGGCCCCACCTGAATCTCGCCCCACCAACTCCTCAGGTGTCAGGTGCGGTCAGACCGGTAGTGACGTCACATTAAAAGGAATTAGCGTCAAATTAATTCGAAACCTATTAAAATACATCATTTGAGGTACCAATTTTTGAAAAGGCGCTATCATAAATAGACATCGATTTACCGAAAGTTACGCTACTTAGTTATAACTTGCACAATTTATGATGGATAGTGGTTCTGGCAGTTTACGAGAGGTGATGTAACGCGGCTGTCAGGGCCTAGGGTTAAGTTATTTATTTAAACTTTATTGCACATAAAAATATGAGTACAAATGGCGGACTTAATGCCTCAAGGCATTCTCTATCAGTCAACCATTGGGCCAAACAGAAATTACACAAAAAACTATAGAAGTAAGTATAGTATAGTTGAAGGTTGTCTGGAAGAGATCGCTCTTTAGCGATAAGGCCGCCTGTTGTCTACCTTTACCTACATGTTGCTGTATTGTTACTATATGTAACTGATCCATTTGTGTGAGGTGTACAATAAAGAGTATTTGTATTGTATTGTATGTACAATTTTCAACTTGTTGAACAAATAATATATACAAACAATCACATAAATATGTACATGCATACGTTCAACTTTTATCCCACGAGCGCGGGTGAGCCATGGTTGTGTGTTGAGCTATACATGCACATTGTCTATGTGTGCGTCAGCGTAGGAGCTATGACAGGGGTCGGCAATTAGTCTTAAGTGGGGTCCGGATATGTAAAAAAAAAAATTCGAGGTCCAGAAAAAAAAACTTGTAATTAAATCAATATGCATGCATCATTTTTAACATTATTTGGGGGTCCGCGGTCCGACTTTTGCCGACCCTAGAGCTATGAGTTCACATTGTCTATGTGTTCGTGTGAGATGATTCTGTAGATCTGACATTAGGTTTAACGAATCATAATAAAACCCACCCATCATAAATTGCGTTAGTTCTAGAACATCAGAAGCACCGTAGAAAAAACAGTTATTTTCCGAAGACATTTTTCGCGAGATCTCATATTGCACTATGAAATAAATTCTACAGAGAATTTAATTAGTAAATCGCACTTTATTGTTTACAATTTAGTGATACACAGGATTTTATACGAAATCGACAACATGCTAGAGAATACTCAGATGAACATATGTAGACCTTATAATCATTTGAATAAGGGCCACATTTGCTCACACGAGTTGTTTTGTCTTATCTTAAAATGAAATCACTTTTGCCTTTTGCACATTCTAGTTCAAATGAATCCACGATCTAAAAATAATAAATAAAATATGATGAATGTATCAATTGTATCATAAATCTATCATTTTATATTTACAATAACCATTGGTTACTTATATTATATTTGAATGATTATTCATGACAATGGCAGTAGGGTAAAGCTACTTATAGACGACCGACGGCACGTTATCTCAAGAATGTTCATCTTGTAAAAGTTTGATGCCAATCAATGGGTGCTTTACCCTAAATAAAATAGTATAATACAAGACCGACTTTACAATTTTGTAGTACAAAGTTAAGGAAACATTGGTAAAGATTTAAAATTATAGTGAGCCAACCTTTTCCACGGGGCTATTGGAGTTAAATTTAATGTCAATATGTCATTAAGACAACATCATCATCATGCCCATAGCGTTTCGCATGCCATGCATGGAAAACGAAATATCTGCTTCTCTCACACTTGCTTATTCGAGGGACAGAGAGTCTCCGCATGGAATAGGTCATCGGTGCAGGTTGAGATTCTATGATACATTGGATACTTGGTGGATCTGGCGATCGGACGAAGAGAGAAACGAGGTAACGAGCATTCCCAACCGTTACCATTCCGTTAACTCTGGTAACTATTGGGACTTCCCCGTCGTTACCACTTGGTGCCACATTGGATTTTAATAATATCGACAAAACATACAAAAATATCGAATAAATAATACTATCTAACCCTTTATAAAAGAAAGAAGTAATTAATGTAACTATTTACAGCCATATTAAAAAATTATATCATCAACTTTAGATGTTATAAAATCTATGATACGAAGCCATTAAAGGGTAAAAGTAAATCAGCAATTTTAACATAGCCTAAATAGATCAAGAGATAACAGCAAAAAAAAAAGTGATTTTATAACATTTGGAATTGGTACAGTTGTGTTAAGGCTCGTCTCTGGACTATAAATATGCCTTGCTTATTTTTTTTGCTGTCAGCTTTGAATCTATAAGTTAACATAAACTTTTGTACAAATTTAGAAATAAAGGAAAAATTGAAAAACTACTGCTTAATACAAAATTAATAAACGTTTGTTTTTTTTTTAACGGACCGAGGAAGCATACTTCTTCTATTCTTTCGTATTAGTTATCGCGCTTTCGTTGACAAGTTGACATACAAAAAACATGTGTGAATTTTCCGAATTAACCTATGTATTTGTGTGACCATATCTTTGTCGGTAATAAAAGGGAGTCTAAATCCATCGCACTAACTGATACTTGAATTTAAACTTTCGTGAGACATGTTATAACTTTATTTTACTAAACGGTTGAAACATGTCGCCCGAAGTGACAATTAATACGTGAGTTTTAACCGTTTAGTAAAATAACGCACTAACTGATGTTATAATATGAACATCTTTCAGGTTCAGGATGTAAGTACATATTTAAAAACTTAGCCAAAAACTACATGAGTCGGTACTATATACACCAGTGCCCTATTAGGATAGGCAGAGACAAAACTTCAAATACTAACGTCAACTGCACGATCAATATTATATTAAACAGTGGTAACAGACGGGAATCCTTCTTGTTGCCAATGGTAACGGACGGGGACGGCCGCCAAGTCTCGCTTGGCTTAGAGGATCTGGAAGAGTTTCTTTAGTTCCACCATCAGCTGCCAGTCGGTCTTGACCAGGTCTTCGCGGAAGTAATCCTTGCAGGCGTCGATGCTCGCGCGAGATATCTGGAACAAAAGCCCCTTTAAAACATCTGCTTACATTAGGGTTGGTGATTCAAAATATATTATTACTCCAAAAGAAACCAGGCCAAAACATATGCTAAAATAACCTTTTGAATGTTGCTAGTTAGAGAAAGGGCTAGTTGCTAGTTAGTGACGTCACGTATAGAGAACCGTGTCTACACGGACCTCGAGCGCCATAGTAAATAACGATCTTTCCAATACAGAGGTTCGTTTTGCGGAAAAGGAACAGAGTATGCGCGCTTCTGCTTTTGAAAACTATGTAATTATTTATTATTTTGAGTTAAAATCTTCGCTATTTGATTGAATATTTGATTTTAATTCTAGAATATTCGATCAATATGATTTTTGTCACTCTCAACATCCGTTTTTCACACTTTCTCTGCCAGGAACCTGTCACTGTTACTGTTAGGTCGCTACATCGGTTTCTGTGGTACATGCAAGATTCAATTCTGGCAGTGAGTGTTAAGAATTTATTTATTAATACTTAATTGCACAATTCAAGAAACATGTATGTATGGAGAACTTAATGCAAGCTCTAACAGCCTCAGCATAACCTTTTTATTTGAGCCCGTCCCCGTTTGTCTCTATTCTGCATTGCCGGTCAACCTCACGTTTTTAGAGAGAAAAAACTATGATTGTTGATCTTCATATCCACATTCTGGCCAATCTTTTATAAATAATTCGGTTTATTCCTCCATGGACAACACAATATTAATTGCATCAAAAATTAGGTGCCACAATCTTTCTTGACGCCCATAGTCTACGATAGAAACATAAATATACCTAACCAGAATAAGTAGTTTTAAAGATAGTGATTTTGTTTCTATATCTTATATACCTACAGTATCGCCAGACGAGAAAAAATGTTCTCAGAACATCGAGAATTCGAATCCTAAATCACAAGAGCTCGTTTGGATCCCAGCCAATCGCAAGTCCATGGCCACTCATGCATCTAAAAGGATAACTAATGCTAAAACTGCCTTAGCATCTCGCAAAACCTCTAATATCACCAAGTAATCACGGAAAAAGCTCGTTACAGTTTAATTGCACAGCCCATCGAATTGTCATCCGTTTAATTCATGCACTTAATTGCCGAGACATCCGCCTAAACCGGTTCCTGACCATGAGACCGAATTGCGAGTCTAAAAATAGCTCGAATAAGGTGTTTCATTCACGACCCAGTTCATCGATTGAGTGCCAGGGGTGAATGGGTGACGTCATTGGGAAATAGGGCAGGTTGCATAAGTAGGTCAGAGCAGAGGCTGCATCTCGCCCCGCGGCGGCCTCGGGCAGATACCATTCACAACCCCTGCGGAGATAGCATAACTGCCGCGACACGACGCGAGCTGATCTACCTTCCTATTTCTTATGAAGTGTGAGTGAGAAGGAAGTTGCTGAGTCGTAGGCAACTAGTTTTGCTAGAGCTTTTGCGTAACTGAGGGTTGCTTCAGTCATGTAACCATCGGAGGTTGATTATATACTGGTTCGGCCAGAGGCGAGTATTTACGAACATGCACAGTGGAGCAATGGGCCCGGCCCGGGAACCTGAAGCCCCGGTGGGTATTTTTAGCTGAAGGACGGAAGCAAGTTAATCTAATACGGGGCCTGCGCAAATTTAATGGGAGTTATGCATTTATTTCCAAGGTGATGAGATGGAAGGCAATATATTGCCTTTGAGATGAAAAAAATATCTTTTCCGTGTTTAGGTACTTATGTAGGTCTATCGTCGAAATAAGTAAATATTGATCTCTTTTTGATATCTTACTTTCTATACGTATAGGACAATATGCTACGAAGCTGCCTGCCTACGAAGCTGGAGGTCCCGGGTTCGAATCCTGGCCGGGGCATTTGTGTGATGAGCACGAATATTTATTCTTGGGTCTTGGATGTTTTCTATGTATTTACGTATTTATTTATCTATATAAGTATGTATATCGTCGCTTAGTACCCATAGTACAAGCTTTGGTTAGTTTGGGACTAGGTAGGTTAATTTGTGTAAGATTGTCCACAAATATTTATTAATTCACTTTGCCTGGTTGTAGGTACAGTCGGGGATACTGAATATTTGCCACAATTTGTGTAGAAATACTGTAGAAGTAGCCAATGAAAACGAAACGTATTAAAGTTTAAGCAAAAACACTAAACTGCACATTAAAGTATACCAACTGCTGAACTAATATTAATAAATACACCGTTTCTTGAAAGTCACATATCAATCGATTACAAATATTAAGGATACGCAGTCAAAAGATTTAAAATAATTTATTCCATTGAACTCAATTTTTTTCACGTCACATCAAAAATTGCAATGTTGAAACTGTCGAGTTGTAAACACGGCTTGTACCTATAGTACCTATATAATAGATTCTCAACGAATTTCATCAATGGAACGGCTGCAAAATATCAATGGAGCTCCTAGAATGGGCTCTGACCCGGTCATCGCATCTGTGTGCAGCATCCTGTTCGTGTGCTGAGCGAGCTCGAGCGAGAATCAACCTTGTGCCGTTGTGATAGAGGCGAGCGGCGGCTTGAGTGCGGTACCGTGACAACTGACACGGCCCAAATGCCAGTGTGACGTCACTCAATATCCGACGGAGCCCGTATGATGTATTTAAAATAGGCTCGTTTTATGGGTGGTGAAATGATGCCATGATTTGATAAGTTTCGAAAATAATTGAAGATGTTTTTATGACAGCTCTTCCTTTAAGGGGCTACCCGGAGATATCAGCCGATTTTAGTGCATTTGGCATTGTAAGTAGTTCATGGGGTATTAAGTTTTCGCATATAAAAAAATATATGTTGTATGGTGGACTTCCATAAACACTTTCGTCTGTCAGCATTTAGAAATAAATCCTGTACGTTTCACAAAATAAATTCCAGGGTCGGCACAAAAAAATCCTAACTACGTGTTCTCGGAACTACTTTTCAACAAAATAACTAATTACATCTGCGCTCTTTTTTATTTCCTTAATAATTTTCGAGAGTAGTACAAAAGACTGGGTACTTTTACCGTAAAATTTACAAAGTTTAATGGGGTATACAGAATGGATTTTCTTTTTGGGTCAGTGAGGGCAGATCCCGTGCTGCTACGCGAAAATGATCGTAGAATAACTTCCCTCTATTTCAAATTAATGAAGATTGGCGTTTACAGCTTTTGGAAAAAACATACACATTGATACTGGACAGGAATGGAATCAAGTGGCATAAAAAATACCATGTGAAATGTTAATTTTCATACAAATTTGTGGGAAAAGGTTACCTCGATTTGTGGCTTTTCTTGGTTGGTTTCGGATTTTTTTTGGTCCCATATATAATATATATAGGAATGGAATCATTTGGCATCTCGCACCCTGTATGATTTTTCCAATACTTCTAAGTCTTCTAAGATCATTTTCGCGTAGCAGCACGGGATTTGTTAGCTGCCCTCACTGACCCAAAAAGAAAATCCGCCCTGTGGTGGTGTGGATATCATGGTTTCAGTGGCTGGTTGAGGTAAACCGGTCTATTGTTAAAGACTGCCGTTGTTAATACGATGAGACAAAAAAATTACAAATCCAAGATCGTTGAGATAGGGTAGCCCCTTAAGGTAAACCGCCATGTATCCACCTCACCTTGTCAATGTTGACAAGTTGGCGCGTGCTGGCGCGACCTCATTTTAACCCAATAACTATATTTACCCCTTAATTTGACGTTGCAACTAACATGACAGTGTACGCGGCTAACAAGTATTGACACAAGCTGGAAATAGACTTCGTTGTGCCGCGGTGGAGTGCCACTATTTGCACTGGTCTTTTTTATCAAAAAACTAAGTTTTTTTTTACTAAAAATGGGTTGCTCTTGGCTAGCATTTAGCCAAGCTATTCACTCGTGCCTTAAAAGGGTCTAGGTTAGTATGAACTCCGAAATACAGACGCCGGAAGGGAATTCCAAACCTCAGCAGTGCGCATGCGTGCGTTATCATGGTGAAAGCGCCAACTGCCCAGCAGACGCGAGTTCGGCCGCAGTTTCTTCAGTTCGCAGATGAGTTGGGACAAGCGAACTTCAGCGTACCAGGTAGCATTGACAGTCTTCTCCTTGTCCAATACAAATGTAGCTACAATGCCTCCCCCACCCCAAAGAAAACTTCCATTCCATTGCAAGACTAAGTGCCAGTTGCACCAACGTACGAACACAGACCGGTCATCGTCAAATATGGCGCCGGCAGCTGTCATCCCATAGAAACTTGTCAAACTTTCCATACAATCAGATTTGACGAACACCGCTTACGATTACAGACAGTTTGGTGCAACCCAGCCTTATGGAACAGCCTACGTAAAAGATGATGAAAAGCAATTGGTTCGTAAAAGAGGAATTTCGACCTGGTAAGGATGGTAACCAGCCATATGTGTGGATGTCCAATGACAGAAGATAATCGATACTTAAAAAATATTGGCATTTATCAAAAATGGGGTTATTTCTGATAAATGCCAATATTCTTTAAACTTTCTTTTCTACTGCTATTCGGTTGCATTCATTTTATTTTTAACTTTAATGAATAGTTCAGTTACCTACTCTTTTCAATCTAGATTTTTAAACAGGCCTTTCCATGTATTAAAACCCCACTATATTCACCATCGACCACAAATTAATTAAAGGTTCCGTCCGTGGATGTCGTTGCGCATAGAAAGCGACGTCATACACCAATATAGTCTGCCTTGGTACTGGTGACGGAAACTAGCTAGCTACACGCGCGACTTGAGGGACTTCAGGTCTAAGGTAAGACCTTAGTATGGAAACAAGTAAAACAAGTTGGAAGGTCAGATGGCAGCCGCTTTTGTAAAACAAGTTCCTACGCTAAATCAACCGGGAAAACGGTAGGAGGGTGAAGACTGATGACGTAAGAGTTAGACAGGACTCGATATTACTTGTAACGCTCCGCTCGCGTCGTTCACTGAAATTCTCAGAAGAAATACCGATCTTGGCTTAACATGTGGCTAAGATCATTGAATAGTACTATTTTGAATACGCTAATTAGCGATGAATATATCTTTAATACAATGGAAAAGAAACGATGTGAAGTTGTAAAGCAGTAATCAACTGCATTTGATTATGAAAGCATCGATCAACTTCGATTCAAAGATTAATTTTATATGTGAAGTGTGTGTTTGAGTGCGAATACTAAAGACAGGTGACGTTAATCCAAATGATATTCTGTGTTATAACAACAATATAATAAGGTATTTATTACAAACATACGATTTTAGATGGTGTCTTTCTAATAGAAACACTATTATATTAATATTAAAGTTGAATATTCAGTAAAATAAGATATGCCAAAGTAAATGTAATTTACCTGTAAAAAGCGTTTCATCGACGTGTCACGCAACAAAGACATATCGATTTTTAGGGTTCCGTACCCGAAGGGTCCAAATGGAACCCTATTGCTGTCACTCACGCGTCCGTCCGTCCGTCGTCTGTCACAGTTTGTTCAACTTCCGCCGCCGTTTTTTTTCACTCAACAACGTTTTCATCTAGCCCCTATACTGTGACGTAAATACCAGTATTCAATACAGTATCAATTAATGTTTATTGTTTTTTTGAAGTGAAAACTTTTTAGCGGCGCTGAGCACTTTTGTACTGGGGAAAAATTGTTAAACTCGCGACAGATTTTAAGATTCTAAGACCAGCTAGTTGACCCCTCCTAGTATCGTGATTGCGATGTTAGGAGGGGTCAACTCAGCTAAACTGCTGGGTCTTAGATGCGTAAGACACAATGATACTCGGGACATATTATGTATATATGTAAATGGATTATGCGAATATGATTATGAACATAAGTATGAATATGAATACGGATACGGATATGAATATCTTTGTTATTTACTTTCTTTATTGAGTTTTCACTTCTGCCGGCACTCCCGGAGTGCAATCCGTTGTTTATTTATTGGAATCTGATGGCCTCTTTAGACCTGTGGTTTTAAAGGCCGAGCTCAATACAGCGTTAGGAGTGTTAATCGCAAAGTGTGCACACTAATCAGCTAACAAGGTGATCGCCATTCACCACCCCCTCGCCGCATCCCCTCGACCCAGTGACCCGGCGCTCCCGATCAATGGCGGCGCGGCCATTCATAAAACGACCCACCAACATAGCTAGCATAGGAATGGCTTATATAGGGCAAAGTAACATCGTGCCGGAGACTGACACTGGTTTCAGACTATTTTCCTGAGCTGGGAAACAACCATATTAATTTAAAATTAAACGAAAAATTTTACGCTCAGAGGAGGCTTTAATTTAATTTTGAAATATACTGCTTGATAAAAAATGAATAATTTTAATGCCTTTACAGGAAAGTAGCAATGTTGTGCGAACTACATAACTGAACTTTTTGTCTTAAGTTAAAAAAAAACACATGATTCAATTCACTATAAAGGTATGATTCCGCTGCCGACTGCATACAGCAACTGCACGTGCCGCCGCACTCCAAATTGAAACGTAATGGTATGCGTAAAAAACTCAATATGTAATGAGCGGAGAAGTGTCGCAACAGCACATGCCGCTCACTCTAAATTGGGACTTTTAGTCTCATGATTACGGTTCAATTTGGAGTGCGGCGGCACGTGCAGTTGATGTATGCAGTCGGCAACGGAATCATACCTTAATGGTTTAAGTTTTCGGTGCGATGTGTAGGTATAGTACTTTTTTTTTGGTTGCGGGTTGGTCATAGTTGTAATCGTGACAGATACGTACGTACACACACATAGACAATTCGCGTTTGACATTCCCGTGTCACTTGTAACAGCTTTTGTATTTGACATGGCGTTGCAAAGGCTAAAACGTGGGAGAATAGCCTGGGGAATAGGACGGGTTTCACCAAACCGTCTGTAACCGCACTGAGAAAAAAATCACCACCAGTAATTAAAAAACCGTTTTGTAATTGGGGAAAAAATTAACGGAAAAATTAATCACGGTTTTAATAAAAGTTATCTATTTCTACAAACAGCCTAGTAATGCTAAATCTAATTTCAACAAATGGGCTTTAGTCAATGTAGGATACAACAAAATTCATTACTTATTACAAATCACTGTAATTATTATTAAAGTTCCCTATATTTAACAAATTATATTGCCTGTTTTAGAAAAGCCATTCGTGATTCCAAGTTATGATTTTAGGAACAGTCAGATTTTAGTAACATCAAGTAATAGAATTTACAAAAGTCAATTTGTTGCTATTAGAAGACATTTCTCGTCCTCGGATTAAGTTTTATTTTAGTCATAATTATTCTATTTTTGTTGTCTTTTCTCTCAGTGCGTAAGCGGAGTTCGTTAAAATCTTATTGTATCGATAGTTTGACAAGTTTCTATCATTTCTATGGGATGACAGCTGTTAGCCACCATGTTTAACGTGTACCGGTCCGTATTTGTACGTTGGTCCAACTCGCCCTTAATCGCAAGTTTTAGGCCACACTGACTAAGCGATTGGCATTGGCTACGGCGACTTCAGAACTCGGGCGACTTTATGTACAGCTTGCTTGTGTCCCCCCCCCCTGCATAAAAGTTTGTATGCACGGGGGGGTCAGGTTTCTCTGCAGCTGACCGTACTTACTGTAGACATGAGTAGTTCACGAATGAATGGTTCAAATGAAGTATTTCACCTCGAGTAACTCTTTCATTCACTAGTTCAGTTCGGATTCATATACGCCAATACTTCAGTTCGTTCAGTTCATGATTCATATCTTTTACCTGCTTATCCGCTCTGAGAGTGACATAGAAGACATGATTGAATGAATGACTGATATGTTTTACCCAATCTATATCGAGTGATATACTTCACAGTGAAAAAATGAATTATATCACTCTTTTCTTTTTAGTGACACATTTTGCGCATGTCTAACTTACTGGGGTCGCCGTTGTATCGCTAATCGCCCTGCCAGTGCGTTCGCGGCCTATAAACACTACAACCTCACCCCCGCATCCCCTCACCCTAGTGACCTCTCTGCGGCGATCAATGGCGCAGCCATTCATAGCAGACAGTGAATGGAGTAAAAGGGATTTAAACCCTCGTTTGTGAGTGAGGGGAGTTTAAACTTTAAACAACATCAGTAATATTAACGGTAACAGTTTAAAATCGCTATCGCTACTTTATAATCGCTACCTAATCTATTTTGCTTGTTAATATTGGATATACGAAAAAAAAATTTAAAATATACAAAAAAAGAAAAAATCTTGAGGTTCTGGCTAACAGAAAAATAAGCATAAGTACTGACCAAAAATCTTAAGTGTAATGCAAACACAAGCAAAGAAAAACTTGCACAAAGTTTGTATAGAGCGTGCTTGCCTCTACAGGCGCCTTAACAAGCAGTAACGCAATCTACAAATTACTAAATAAAGGAAAAATTTAAAAAATTTGCACCCGGTCAGGATTGAACTTGCAGAGTCTTGCGACCTCCTGGCATTCGCGGCCAGTCGCCCATTCATTTCGGTTTCTGTGCTTTAAATAGTACATTATTGCCGTGGCCGGGAAGGGAGCAATTGCAGGCTGAGTATTTGTTTAAGCGGACGAGCTTGCGAGTCCGTTTAATTATAATACGAAGCCTGCAATTGCCATTCCGGCCGAGGCTAATATAGTGTTTTTCCCAAAAATGGGGGAAAAACGACAAAAATTTAATTAAGATTTGATAAACATAACCTTAAAACGTCAAAAACATCATGCTTTCCCGCCGTTTATTTTTTTAACAGAATCGCAAGTGTATTTTTCCACCGAAAAACGCAAATTATTCGAGACACATAAAAAAACGTCGCGTTTCTAACAGAAAAATACGAGCTGAATTGGCTGAATACGACCTGTGCCTCCTTTTATATGACAGTTTCTACTTTTTTTAAAGTTTATAACTCGACAAATCGGACAAATAAAGGAATTTATATGTGACATTGCAGGCGGCCTGCAATGTTTTTTATTTTTGAAATTGGATCTGACCTTAAACTATACACTTTACCTCACAATATGTAACGACTAAAGTCCAGTTTGCGGCCCATTTTTGAGAAAAAAGTAATTCAGGCGCCAACTAAGTCTACCGCGTCTCCTTTTCGAGTTCTGAGCATCAACTCCGTATTTGCATATGACCATAACTCACATATATAAAACTATAATAATCATTTATTCATAAAACAAATTAACTAAGCACAAACAGTCCACAAAATCTAATCCACAACACAGGCTTCGTCAGGTGCGTACATAAACAAACAATCACAACACAGAGACACCAGAGATGAAATCCGCCACAGGCTTCGTCAAATGGACTTAACATAAAGGACCGCCCCAGATCGTAGATGGCTCAAAAGTTCCCATAATACTGGCGGCGTATATATAAAATGCAACTTTAAAATAAGCACTTCTTGTATTATTTGAAACGGTATCGCAACGAATGCAAGACAAATATTCTATTATTGGAACATATTGCACTATTTACAAAACGTACATAAACAACTGCACGCCCCGTTTATTCTGGAACGTTTGTATCATAAAATACATAGTACAGATACTCCGACATATTACATATGACATAACACGGGAAACTTTGGTACAGTCGACCTCAAATATCTGTACGCATTATGGTGTTATAAATATCGGAAATTGCACTGTAAAGCCATGAAAATAGACTCGTTTTCAGATGCTTGGAGTGTGGAGCTTGTTGCCCGCTCCGATTTGTGTAATGCCCAGCAATGTCCATGTGTGTCACAGCTACAACAATGGCCGCGATTCTGAGTCAGAATACCCAAAATCACCGAGATACGAAAAAAAAGTAGGGGGTACACTTTAAAGTGAAAATGCCCGACACATCACCTATTGCCGACGAGTGCCATAAAACATGGTTTTTAAGTAAGGATCACGAGCGTTTGACCCGTTGCGCTTCTATGTACCTAACGAATTCATTGTAATATAGTTGCGATAATCCATAAAGTTTGAATGTAAATAGGAAGATCGAATGTATATCTTCCTATTTGCATTCAAACTTTATGGATTATCGCAACTATATATTGATTTAAACTTACACGATTTTCACACATTATTATTGGGAAACGGGACTTAATCGCGTACAATTATAACTAATTTACCTTTTTTAAGGTTTCACGGATGTTGTGATACATTCGAAACGTCGGGCAAAACCTTAAAAAAGGTAAATTAGTTATAATTGTACGCGATTAAGTCCCGTTCCCCAATAATAATGTATCGCAACTATATTTGAATAAATCTTCTATCAAGTTTTTCGTAGCCCTACGCATCTTTATCTACATACGGGGAAATGCCCATGCATTTTCCTGTGCGATTTTGGCTACGGGTCTACGAGCAGAGCACCCGCTAGGCGAGTTCCTGCCAATGAATTTTGGCTACGGGTCTACGAGCAGAGCACCCGCTAGGCGAGTTCCTGCCAATGAATTTTGGCTACGGGTCTACGAGCAGAGCACCCGCTAGGCGAGTTCCTGCCAATGAATTTTGGCTACGGGTCTACGAGCAGAGCACCCGCTAGGCGAGTTCCTGCCAATGAATTTTGGCTACGGGTCTACGAGCAGAGCACCCGCTAGGCGAGTTCCTGCCAATGAATTTTGGCTACGGGTCTACGAGCTGAGCACCCGCTAGGCGAGTTCCTGCCAATGAATTTTGGCTACGGGTCTACGAGCAGAGCACCCGCTAGGCGAGTTCCTGCCAATGAATTTTCGCTACGGGTCTACGAGCAGAGCACCCGCTAGGCGAGTTCCTGCCAATGAATTTTGGCTACGGGTCTACGAGCAGAGCACCCGCTAGGCGAGTTCCTGCCAATGAATTTTGGCTACGGGTCTACGAGCAGAGCACCCGCTAGGCGAGTTCCTGCCAATGAATTTTGGCTACGGGTCTACGAGCAGAGCACCCGCTAAGCGCGTTCCTGCCAATGAATTTTGGCTACGGGTCTACGAGCAGAGCACCCGCTAAGCGCGTTCCTGCCAATGAATTTTGGCTACGGGTCTACGAGCAGAGCACCTTTTACCTAACTATGGCTTTATAGGCCGGGCCCAATAAAGCGATAGGAGTGCGCGGGTGGCCTAAGGAAAATCCAGGGCAATCCTCTGACACGACCACGCGGGCGGTTTAAGTACTGTAGTACTCTAAGAATCTGAGGTGAAACGCTCATCTATTTAGGCTATTTTCTGTGACGTTTTCGTTACTACCTAAGGTCAAGTCCATAATTCGGCGGAGTAAACTGACAGATGAGATGTTGTCAGGTGTAGAAAAAATAAATAGTGACGGTATATATCGATAAAAATATGTCGATAAAGTAACTAACTATACCCTCTTATTCACGAACAAAAATGTGCCAGCATTTATCGGAATATTAAAATCGATATACTATTCGATAGGAAGTTTTTTCGATCAAGTTTTAAGTCCTACTACTTTACTGCCTAATTTAATAAATGTAAAAGTTTCTACTTTTCGGCAACTAAAGGCTCATTAAGGGGGACAAAAGTAAAATAAATATGAAGAAATATGAAAAAAAAAACATAAAATTTACTAATCATTTTAATTTGTCAGATTGAGAGCATTTTAGATTGAAAGAAAAAAATCGATTTTCGATGATCTCGGTAAGCACCAAGGGGTACCCGATAAATTGGTCCGTAAGATCCGTACGTCTAGTGAGGCCTTAAATAATATCGATATGAACAGCACTGGCCGTACTGTGGCAACATTTGTGCATTTCGACTTGTCAAACAACTCCGCCGAATGGTGGACCAGAGTTTAGTACAGGGCTATTAATAAAATCATAGGTATAGTTCATTCGAAACTCTCAGGCCAAGTTCTGTCAAACGGATGCAAGCAAAAAAACTACCAAAAGCTTTGACTAAAAGGTAGATTCTTGCTTGCGTTCGTATGACAGAATTTGGCCTTACAGTTTTGGACGTACTATACCTACATATTTGTTTCGGATTTTTCACTATCTCTATAAAAATCTATATCTCACTATAAAAATCTATGCAAACATCACTCAATATCGAATTATCGACAATTTAAAATGAGAAGGTAAGTATGAAGAAAAAACCATATGAACAAAAACCATGTACGGTCAAACAATTTGATTTCTGGGCCACTTCGTACCTTGTCACATCGCAGTGACATTAATAACTATGAGATCTCTAGCGGCGTTCATATTGATTTTCACTGTGACACGGTACGAAGTGGCCCAGAAATGAATTTGGTTGACTGTAAGCCTGTTATTTTCATAAGTTAGATTTTTGATTGCCTATTTTAAGTACCTAAGTTTAATTAGAATTACATTGCGCGGCAGTGGCGTGCACAGAGTTTTTTGACAGGGTAGGCAAAAAAATTAGAGCTATGAGTATTGACTTACCAAAATTATTGCATTGCGTAATCTACTCGTATAAGGAAAGAAAGTTTTGAAACGTATTATCTTTTATTTTTAGCACGCACACACCATACTTTCACAATGAAATTTATCCATTTTTCCAACAAAATCTATCACTTCACACTTTGAACCGAACACTAACACTCAACACAACAAACAAACAATTACATTTTTATTTATGCAAACAATGGCGACCAAGAAGAAAAGTAAACAAACTTTGTCATTCAAATAATATCCTGAAAAAACGAAATGGTTACCGTATTTATCGTTTTTTGCACAAATTATTTGACCAATGCAGCTTTTTCAAATAGCCGTATAATCTCGCTCGCCGCAGGCGCTCGGGATGAGGCACTGTCTACCCGTGCGTTTGTGTGCGTGAGTTTTGCTGCTGTATGCCTCGTGCTATAGAGGTGTACACTACAGTGAATCCGCGTCGCTACACACCCACACATAGATAAATGTAGCCTAATCTAGGCAGAAATAGTTTTTGCCTTCACCGCAGACGGCGGCACGGCGGCGCTAGTGCAGCGTGATAATGTATTAGTCCGCATCGCGTTGGAATAACAGAAATTTTACTTTGAAGAGTCAATAGATGGCGTTAACGTTAATTTATGGTTTTGTGATTAAATTTATCCATTGAACATTGATTATAAAGCCTAGATAAATATAAATGACTGTCGCAATGTCAGGGTAGGCAATGTCTTTTTGTCTTTATGGACTGCACGCCACTGTTGCGCGGTTTTATAAAGCGATTGAATTTGTTAAGGCTGGTTTTCCACTAGAGCTATGCTATGCTATGTTTTCATACATTTAACACGTAGCTCGAGCTGGAGCTATGTGTCAAATGCATGGAAACATAGCATAGCATAGCTCTAGTGGAAAACCAGCCTAAACCCCCGTGGCCCGCAGTGTAACGAAACTATAGCATGCGAGTCTCGTACTTACGTGTGTAATTATAATGCTTTCAGGTATTTTCATAATTTGAATCGCGTATATCGGGCCGACGTTACCCCTGTACCCACATGCGCAGGCGACGACAAACGTCGAGTGAATCGCGCTCTAATAATAGCGCGTGTCAATCGCACGTCGGCGGAAATAGATAGGTAGATGCATCCCATTCATTATCGCGTCATCGGCTCTGTAAATACGTGTGGTGTAGGTAACAATATTGTATTATTAATGAAGTAGTTTTGAAGGTGTTCCGAAAAATCCTGGGACCAGTTAAAAAGAGACGATGGGAGTTGGAGGATCCTTAAAAATGCCGAAATAGAAGAGCTGGTAGCCGAACCAAACATTATAGGTGAATCCAAAGCACATCGTCTTCGCTGGCTTGGCCATCTAGAGAGGATGGGAGAAGATCGACAGGTGAAAAGAGCATACTTGGGCCGACCGACCGGACGACGTCCTGTGGGTCGCCCCAAGTATCGCTGGAGGGATGTGGTGGAAGCGGACCTGCGTGAGCTCGGAGCTGGTGCAAGCTGGCGAGAAATTGCGCAGGACCGAGCAAAGTGGCGTGCTCTTGTGTCGGAGGCCAACACTCATTTTGGGTCGTCGTGCCAGCCCAGTTAGTTAGTTAGTTAATGAACTAGTTTTATATAACGTGTTTGAACAGTTGACCAATGTCGCTCATCATGACCAAGGAGCGCTCGTGGCCCAGCGGCGCCGGGTACCGCTTGCGGTATCTAAGGTTAAGCAACGTGGGCAGCGGTCAGGACTTGGATGGGTGACCGCTTTGAGTGGTTACTAACTGAGCGCTCCCGTGCTTTGGAAGGCACGTTAAGCCGTTGATCCCGGTTGCTGTATATGACAGCAGTCGTTAAGCCAATTTGGAGGCCTTCGGGCGGTTTGAGAACTTCTAACAGTCAACTTGCCCACTCACTTGACAAAGCCTAATGCCAATAAGGTCTAGTTTACCCTCGGGGTTGGAAGGTCAGATGGCAGTCGCTTCCGTAAAAACTAGTGCCTACGCCAAATCTTGGGAATAGGTAGCGGACCCCAGGCATCCTTCAGGATGCAACTGTACTGGGATAACGCTAGGAGGATGATGATGATGAACAGTTGACCAATGTACTTAGCCGGAGGGGATCGCCCGTGTATGGCATCTCCAGTGGACTTAATACTCAAAGCAAATGGGCTCCGTAATTGACAACATTTCATATTTTTAACTACTTTATTTTATGAACTAGCTAGAAAATAGGTAAAAATTTAAGCCACCCGTATTTTTCTTTTTCAATTTAACTCATTATTTCATACAAAAAAAACACGTTGAAAAGTAGGTCATTCCAAAAGGGCGTAAGTAAAATATGACGTCATCTTCCCGACAAGAATCCAGAGCCACTCCAGAGCAGCGATTGTCTGTACTCTGTACCAGTGGCGGCGCGTCAAAAATATTTCAAGGGAAGCCGGAAATAATTTGCCTATCTTATTCTTCATGAGCCGTAGTAAAAGAACTGGACGGGCTGAAAATAAGGCAAGCCGGTGGGAATCGTGTTGTATGGACGCTCCGCCGCTGCTCTGTACTAAGGTCTCCCTGAATACAGCGAGGAAGATGACGTCAACTTTCGGTTTACAGTAATTTGCGGTTTTTTCCAAAATTAACCGAGAAAAAAATCTAAAAAAATGATTTTTGTGTACTTCACACGTTTTTACTGAAATGGTTTTTTTTACACGACTTTTGGAAATTATGAAATATTGTCAATTCTAAGAAACTCCGCCCATTTTTCTAAGAAAACTGTCACTGTTGTCCCCTCGCTGACGGAACAAACAACATGAAAAAGTAGATCGACCATGTGTCGAAGTTATAAACCTCCAACCGGCCATCCTGCCAATTAATTGTCCCATCATTAAATACAACTGTCCGATACGACATACGAGTCCTATTGAGGCTAAAATTAGTCTTTAATTGAGTTCCCATTCGTGCTGTTAACTAGACATGAGTTCACGAATGAACGATTCAAACGAAGTACCAGTACCCTTACTATGAGTTTGTAATGTTTGCATTACCGTACTCGCTAGCGACTGCGTAAGGCTGCGTTTCCACCAGAGATGTGCGAAGATGCGTTTTCATACATTTGACACCTCGCAATGCGCCGAGCGAGGTGTCAAATATATGAAAACACATCCTAGCACATCTCTGGTGGAAACGCAGCCTAAACAACTTAGTGTGGCAACTTAGTTCTATTGCGTAATCGCCAGAGGCGCTGTATTTTGTCCATACTAAATCGTTTACGCAGTCGCTAGCGAGTACGGTAATGCAAACATTGCAAACTCATGGTAAGGATACAGTCGACGTTACGCTTTTCATTTAAGACACTATTTAGTTCAGTTTAGTACCTCTATATAAGTTCAACAAAGAACGCGTTTGCGTTTAATCGACCGCTTTAGCTTACTTGGTAGTGACCCTGTCTACGAAGCTGGAGGTTCGAATCCCGGCACGAATTTATTTGTGTGATGAGCACGAATATTTGTTCTTGGGTCTTGGATGTTTTCTATGTATTTAAGTATTTATTTATCTATATAAGTATGTATATCGTCGCTTAGGACCCATAGTACAAACTTTGCTTAATTTGGGACTAGGTTGATTTGTGTAAGATTGTCCACAAAATATTTATTTATTTATATTTAATCTCATGTTGTATGGCAACGAGGAGCGCCTCTGGTGGCCTTAGGTGGTAACTATTAAACAAATGCTTAGCCAGCAATTACGGCCACGGGAATAATGTACTATTCAATATTATTCATATACCTAATCGTGTTAGCCCTTTTAAGTATTACGGTTTCGCTTTTATTCCTAAAGCGGCAATTACACTTCGTCGTTCGCCGCATGCTGCATGCGGCGAACGACGAAGTGTAAAGAACACGTTAGTCGGCCGCATTCGGCGATCGACAGCTGCCAAGACGCCGTAGTAGGCGGACAGGCTAGTGTAAAAACGACGTTCGTTGGCCTAAGTAGTTTAAAATGAATTCGGCGACCGCATTAGGTGAACGACGAAGTGTAATTGCCGCTTATATGTGTTTAATAATGTGTTTAACCTAGACCTTTTTAAGGCACGAGTGAACAGGCATCTTCTGGGTGAGCTCGCTTCATCGTCGGCCTCATCTTTGCCCCCTGGCGTGATACTGGCCTAGAGCAATCCCAATTTTATAAAAAAAAACAACGGGTTGCACTCCGGGAGTGCCGGCAGAAGTGAAAACTCAATAAATAAAGTAAATAACAAAGATATTCCGTATCCGTATCGGTATCCGTATCCGTATTCATATTCATACTCATGATCGTATTCATATTCGCAATCCATTTACATATATATGTACATAATATGTCCCGAGTATCATTGTGTCTTACGCATCTAAGACCAGCTGAGTTTTACCCCTCCTAACATCGCAATCACGATACTAGGAGGGGTCAACTCGCTGGTCTTAGAATCTGTCGCGAGTTTAACAATTTTTTCCCAGTACAAAAGTGCTCAGCGCCGCTAAAGAAGTTTTCACTTCAAAAAAAAATTCAATTTTATAAATGTGTTTATGTATGTAAGAACTAGTGAACTAAACAGAACAAGTGAACTAAAAAAGATCTTCACAAGGAAGAGAGTAAAATGCGTACTAATCTTTTCTTTTAACTGACTTAAGTTTTTGCGGTCTACTAGTTATTAACCGCCCAATATGGCGCTGCATCCCACTCTTTTTGTTTAATAAAGTGAGAGACAAGATGACACGTCGCGCGGAAGACGCATAGAAACAGTCCTGTATAATTCAAGTTATTTTATTAGTTATACTTATAAGGATTAAGCATATAATTTATTTTTTATGATTCAAACCTACTTTAGTTAACTAGCCGCTGAAGTTCGTTTGTACTTATCTGTCACTTTGACATCTACGTTTGTGAGAAAGGGACAAAAAAAATTTATTTAGCAGAGGTTTGTTAAGATTTATAAATAACGTGGATAAGATAAAGCAGTATCTTAACTAGAATATATTGAGATCTGCGAAGACATGCGCTCCATTGAAAACCATTTAGTACTACAATCTACATACATGCGCGGTCAAGTTAACTAATTTTGTCACACCTGGCCATAAAGTGGCCATTATCGCACGCTCCGCGCGCGAAAAAACCCACTTCCTGGCCAGGGGGTGACATAAAATTTTGTACTTACCACGGGCGATAAAACAAAGAATGTCTCAGATCGCATATTAATCGCCCTTGCCTTCGGCTCGGGCGTAAAATACCTGCGATCTGAGACATTCTTTGTTTTATCGCCCTTGGTAAGTAATGTACTATTAAGCATGACACTATCTTATTCTCCTTATGCTATGGGATTCTACTTCAACACTACTGCCTACGTGCACACTGTGTAAAAAAACGTATTTAAATCCCTGTCCCAAATCAGCAAATGAAAACTTAAAATAGTATAGAATAAAGTTGTTTTGACACTGACCTTGCTAACCAGCAATTCTGTCTATCCCAAATTGCCAAATGAAAACAAACTTAAAGTAGTATAGAATAAAGTTGTTTTTGCACTGACCAGCAAGGCAAGCAACCAGCATATCTGTCTCGTCGAAGTGCCGGCCGAACATCTAGGGCGACTCTCCGGGGATCGGCAAGTTGCCAAATGAAAACCAACTTAAAGTAGTATATTATAAAGTTGTTTTTGCACTGACTGCTAACTGGCATTTCTGTCTCGTCGAAGTGCAACAATAAATCGCTGTCCCAAATTGCCAAATGAAAACAAACTTAAAAAAGTATAGAATAAAGTTGTTTTTGCACTGACCTTGCTAACCAGCATGTCTGTCTCGTCGAAGTGCCGGCCGAACATCTTGGGCGACTCCCCGGGTATCGGCTCTATCTTGATGCACACCTCTTGTCCTTTCCGAGCCGCCTCTATTTGCTTGTGGTTCAACTCTATTGAGGTCACGATGCCCAGCTCGACGAACTGTATAATAGAAATATTATTTCAGTATTGGCACAGATAGTTTAAGAGCCGGTGACACTAAACCTAGTATGATAAGATTCCCAGATGGCATATATATAATTAGGTGCGTCATTAGTCGGGGAACACGAAACGGCGATGCTGCAATGCGAAAAACCTGGCGAAGCCATTGAAAATTAAAATTGAAAAATGATGAAAAATCCGGTTTCTAGTATGATAAGATTCCCAAGTTTCGTTTGTTCCTCGAAACTGAAACTGACAAGGCCATTCAGGAGGGCTTGCAGCACTGCACTATCGTATAGTCCTACCCCTCCCCTGTTTCGAGGAACAAACGAAACCTGGGAATCTTATCATACTAGAAACCGGATTTTTCATCATTTTTCAATTTTAATTTTCAATGGCTTCGCCAGGTTTTTCGCATTGCAGCATCGCCGTTTCATGTTCCCCGACTAATGACGCACCTAATTATATATATGCCATCTGGGAATCTTATCATACTAGGTTCAGTGTCACCGGCTCTTCTACTAAGAATAGTATAGTAGTATTACATACAGAACGGACACGAACCCCCCGCACCGAGGTCAGTTACCTCGTCCCTGACAGGCCGGGTTACGATCGGGTTACCGTCGCGTCTCGCGATTCGCCCGCGCCACGTGCCACGCACTCGCGCAAACAATTGACGCGTGTACCGACAACGCACGCACACATACTTACTCACAGCACTTAATTTCCTTCGCGTGTCACCCCCGTGGTATTGGTCTAGGAACTAATTTTATATTAAGCAGTAACGCTGCTAACGCAAACTACAAATTAAGAAATAAAGTAAAAATTGAAAAATTCAGGCACCGAGCAGGGTTTGAACCTGCGACCTCCCGGCACTCGCGCTCGGCTACACGGGCTGTTTTAAGCAATGTCCCACGTGTGTCGGCGACATGTCAAGCGAAACCGGCCGATTTCGCCCGACATATCTGGCGACATCGCGCGACTTATGTCCGTAGCGACGTCAGGCGAAGTCGTGCGACTTCGCGAAACTTCGCCTGAGGGATCGTCCTAATAGGGTATGTGACACATGTTAAAATTTATAACACAGTGTCACTTTTTGGATAGTTAGCCATCAAAACATCACAATAAATCGTAAATTATAAAATTTTACCACAATCATAAAAAGATATGAATCATCAAAAACTCAGAAAATTATGTAATTTTTTTACCGTCCAAAATTCAAAATAAAGGTATCATCAGAATGCTTATGTAAAAATAAAAACTAAATTGTATGGCAACTATGTACCTAAACGCATTATTTTACGACTAAAACAGCAAAATACTAATTTTCCCATACAACGATTGGTCGAATGCTGTGCAAGTGACGTCATTTGCCAGGACCAATTTGTAGGAGCCTTTTTGACGGCCGCTAGCGTCGAGCTAGGTTTGTCCCTAATTTTAGTCCTTTATTGTGCTCTAATAGTTGTTGGTCCCACATAGACAATTGATCGTCTCTAAAAACTGGTTCGATTGGCATTATAAAAAAAAAGTCAAATAGCGTATTGGCGCGCGACTACGCAATGATCGCGCGATCGCGCGACTTTAACTTAGAATATTTACTAGTAAAAGTCGCGAATTCACGCGATAATAGCGTAATCGCATTTGTTTTAGGACGATCCCTTTATGACACCTATTCGAGTTCAATATACTTATTCGCGAATTTCACTTGCGCGATCGCGCGATCATCGCGTTGTATTAGGACGATCCCTGACATATCTGGCGACGTCGCCCGACTTATATTTCCGTAGCGACGTCATGTCGCGCGATGTTGCCAGACATGTCGAGCGAAGTCCGGCAACGTCGCGCTACTTCACCCGACGTAGCTAGCGACACGTGTCGCAGGACATTTGTCCCCTAGTGAATCACCAGCCTTAGCATCCAGCGAGATGTAAAGCAGTGTTGTGTGGCCTCACCGCGGTTGTTCAATTTATTTATGGACAGTGGTTTGACACCTTTGAAAGAGAGCGAATGTGGTTTATGAATGGGTGAGTAACTCATCAAATGCCTCGTATAGCTCCAGCGTATAGGAGGCATTTGATGACGATGAGTTATCATCAGAGAAGGAGTTGCAGGAGATGCTAACTTGTGTGAATGATTCATACGGTATTAAACTCATAGTCAAATCAGCAATTTTTTATTAAATGTCAAAAACGATTTGTTAATACGAAGTTTGTAGGGAAATACTGTCTTAGTGACGTCACTAAGACAGTGTGAGTAGGTTTGTTCAAATCAGCGTCCTTTTTAAATCTTTATGCTTATAAAATCTTTCAATTAGCTAAAATAAATTAATAATTGATGTTTTTCGAGTATTTTCGTTAGATCTTTTATTAGTCAAGTAAAAAATAATTTATTTTTACCTTAGTTTAATACCCTATTGAAGCGGAAGTGTATGAAAATGAATGCTAATAAGACAAAGTGATGATACAGAAAAAAAAACTGTCCAACTATCACGGTTTTTGAGATACAGCCTGGTGCAAGACGGACAGACGGAAAGCGGAGTCTTAGTAATAGGGTCCCGTTTTACCCTTTGGGTACGGAACTTTAAAAAGGCCAGAGAACTTCTAGTTCCCGCAACCGAGGAGCTTGTATGAGGAGATGTATGGATGTGGTTGAAGCAAAATACGTAAGGACCGTATTTGTCGTTCTATGGTCCCTAGTCCCTACCCCGATGGGATACGGGCGTGAGTATATGTATGTATGTGTATGTGACGCACCTCCTGGCTGGGCACGCAGATGGGCGTGCCCTCCTTGACCACGCCCGCCTCCACCATGACCCCGCACACGATGGGGTCGCGAGAGTTGAACACGAACTGGGGCAGCACCTGCACAACACACGAGATAATTAACAACGTCGCCAATGGGGGGCAGGGAGGGCAGCTGCCCCCAAACTGGGCCATTCTACGGAAAGTTGTACACTCGCCTTTTTTAATTTGGATAAAATCGAGTTTTTTCTACTCAGAATCGAAAGCGCTTTCGAACCTAATAGGAGAAAAAAAGTGTCCCAAATTTTACATACAATTTTCAGATTTCCGTTCCGTTACCATGACCATACAATCTTAGTGTGAGAATGAGAACGGTAACGGAATGGAATAAGGAAATCTTGGGACAATTTTTTTTCCCTGTACCATTCGAAAGTACAATCGATTCTGTGTAGAAAAAACCCGATTGTATCAAAATTTAAAAAAAAGTCGAATGTACAACTTTCCGTAAAATAGCACTTATATCAACTTGCTCCCCTCTAGGTCATCAACAGGGGAGCAAAAAAAACCCTAACAATAGCTAAGAACCATTTCCGCCATCAAGATTATCGAAAAAAAACCTACTTAAATCGGTTCATCCGTTCGGGAGCACGCATCGTTTGATCACAGACAAATTGAAATTATTTATTGATAACAATTGTTACATGTCAAATATTTGTATACATTAACTATTTATAAGCTATAAAATATAACTATAGCATTTCATTTTATAAATCAAATAATTATAAAAATTTAAAAAACCCCCTACATGATGGCTGATGATCTTCAAACGGCTGAACAGATTTTCATGAAATATGGCTAAGAACACTCGGGATAAAATTATCTATGACACAAAAAAAACTAAACGAAAATCGATTCATCCGTTTGGGCGCTACGATACCACAGACAGATACACAGATACACATAAACACAGACAGACACGTTAAACTTATAACACCCCTCTTTTTGCGTCGGGGGTTAACAACTTTAAACATATGTCGTCATAAAGAAGTTCACAATAATAAATTAATAGTAGTTTATGCAACTAGTACATAATGAGGGGCATTCATAATAAGGTCACACGAGTGTTTTAATGCCTAATTATGTACAGTTGCATACATTACTTTATCTACACACATATTATAACTACTCTAAGATGGGTTCAGAAACCGTTGTAAATAAATACAATAATTGTGTTAATACACCCTTTTTTGCACGGTTGCGGAAATATCGAAATCAGAACTGGCAACAGATACCTGAATGTTATTTTAAAAAGTAAAGAGTCCCTATTCTGATGTGATCATGTCGTTCTAGCTCAAATTTCGTGCGATATATACTAAAAAAACATCGAGCTGACATTTCGCATCGACTGAATTTGAATTTTCAGTGATACTAGAATAGGGACATGTCAACTTTGACATTTAAATTTTGACAGTTTTGTTTGACGTTTTTATATTTTAACATCATATATGAGATTAAAATTAAAAATTATATTACTGCTGTAGCCTTAGCCACAGATAAGAAAATTGCCATAAATTCATTGAATGATGAAATGAGAGTCATTTTCTACGGTTTCCGAACGCATATTAGAGGATTTATGATATGTGTGTAGATAAAATACAATTTACAATGTTTGTGGTCTGTTATATAATTCACAATACATAATCGTAGAACATTTGTTCTTAGAGCCATTTTTTAGTTTACCATCGAACATTGGGACGGAGGCTGCATCTATTGTGTCTATGGGCAGACGATTGAAAACGCTAGGACCTGAATAGTATACGGAACGTTCTGTTTTGGCAAGTTTGTGCTTGTTTATGACTAGGCGGTCTGCGTGCTCGTTGCTGCGCATCGGGTAACTCGGGTTGGACCCTTGGCGCTTGAACAGGTGGAGGTTTTTGTGCGTGGACTGTGCTACTTGGAGGATGTATACGCAACAGGGGCAGGACGGAGAATCCTTTGAAGAACTCTTGCGCTGGGGCGACCTCTGGAGCGCCGGCCATCGCGCGCAACGCTCTCTTCTGCATCGAGAAAACGCGGCGCCATTGCGAGGCAAACTTAAGGCCGTGTATTACCACTTTTGAGTTTTTAAAAACCGTCTGAGACATAGAATATAGTGTCTTAAAATCTAAAAATATATATGTGTTACATAAGGATCTTGTCTGGTCAAAATCGCAGTCAGTTACATGACCTGATGAATTTCACTCGATAGAAAAAAATCGCGAAGTTACCCCTTTTTGAAATATATTTTCAATACTACGGCTATATTACTGATATTTAACATTTAATTTTTGTACTCAATTAAAGATCGTAAATAGTTATAGACAAATTCGCAGGGTTTACTTTGATTAAATGATTGGCTTAATGACTATAGCTAAATATTTACAAAACTGCGCGCAGAGCTTGCGTAGAGAGCGGGATGGTTAATTGTAAACTCACGCGTGTTAGAGCGGGACATTTGCGTTGGGGATAAACCCTAAATGTCTTCTGTATTTAATTGATTTAATATCATTAATTTCGCAGTGTCTTAGGCTTAAGTCCTGTAAAACTGTGTAATTCTTTGGAATAAAATAAAATAAACACCCTTACACACACCCTTACACCCTTAAACACTAAAGAAAGAAAGAAAAAAACAAAGTGTACCTTAAGTTTGCAGGGGAACACGGCGATGTGTTTGAACTCCTCTCGTTTCTTCTGCCTCAGCTCCTCCCGGTACGCCGTGAACTTGTCGAACAGGTGGTAGATGATGTCCGCTGAGAATATTTTCACGCCGAGGTTATCGGCCATTTCTTGCGCGTCGCGTTCAATCTGCGAGGGCAAATATGAGGTTATTGAAATATGTATAAAAACCGACCAAGTGCGAGTCGGACTTCGCACATTTAGGGTTCCGAACCGACCGCAAAGTTAAGTTGGTTTTTATAGGAAAAATAAGGAAATTTCAAAGAAAAAATCTAATTTATCAATATATTAGTATTAGTTGCGAAAATATACGTAATAACAAACATTATAACCAAATTTTAAGTTTATAGGTATTGGGGAAGTTAAAAAATTCTTCGGAACAAAATTTCGTAAAAAAGCTGACTTTGGTGGCTTCTCATTCCTTTGTTTTCCAATATTTTTTTTAATTAAAAATATAGTAAGTATCTACTCAATGAGCTCTAAACAACGATACCCCACTCGATAGGGTAGGATAATTTTTTTAGCTGTATTGGAGCCCCCCTTAAAAACATTTAAAAATAAGTTTTGACTATTTGTTTGGCTTCGGGCCAACAAGATGCTTATACTGTGTAAATTTGAAGCCTGTAGCTCCAACCATGACGGACGTGGCCTGGTGACAGACGGACGTACAGCGGAGTCTTAGTAATAGGGGGTCCCGTTTTACCCTTTGGATACGGAACCCTAAAAACATGTGAGCCGGCCTGCCTTGTACGTTATATGTTAAATTCAAAAATTCAAAATTCAAACATTTATTCTGCAAATAGGCCACAAGGGCACTTTTACATGTAAATTTACAATTTACTCGTAATAAAGTCTGACTATACAAGCATATGCTACATTTTTCATGAGAAAAATTAATTCACAATTTAAGAAATTATGACAATAAGAATATAATAAATTTTTCATGTCAAAATACTAATTATTACGTACCTTGACGTCGAACGCGAGAATGGTGGCCCACTGCGAGTCGTGTTCCAACATGGCGGACGCCTTCATCACGTCGCGCTTCACCACCGGCCCTATCCTGATCGCAGAGTACTGGGGACAAAAGAATAAACATAGTTTTATGTCACACCTAGCCATAAAGTGGCCATTATCGCACGCTCCGCGCGCGAAAAAACCCACTTCCTGGCCAGGGGGTGACATAAAATGTTGTATTTACCACGGGCGGTAATAAAGAAAATCTCAGATTGCATATTTATTAAAACTTTAAAACTTTAAATGATTGTCAAGCGGATGCGTCCGCTAGCGAAATCTCAATTTTTAATCAAAGTGAAAATTGAAAAATTAAACACCTCACGCGGAAAACCTCCGATACCTTGAGCTTGAGGACGGTGCGGATCCAGAGCGAGGCTAGGGGCTCTAACGGAGATGACTGATAATGATTTACGACCCAGAGTGAGGCTAGGGGATCTAACGGAGATGACCGATTATGATTTACTTACAGGTATCTTGCTAGTGCGAAGGAATTCAAGTAGGGCTTCTAGAGACCCAAGTGTGGAACCAGAGAGAGGCTAGGGGCTCTTACGGAGATGATTGATAATAATTTACGGACCCAGAGCGAGGCTAGGGGCTAACGAAGATGACTGACTATGATTTACTTACAGGTATCTTGCTAGTGCGAAGGAATTCAAGTAGGGCTTCTAGAGACCCAAGTGTGGAACCAGAGCGAGGCTAGGGGCTCTTACGGAGATGATTGATAATGATTTACGGACCCAGAGCGAGGCTAGGGGCTAACGAAGATGACTGACTATGATTTACTTACAGGTATCTTGCTAGTGCGAAGGAACTCGAGTAGAGCTTCTAGAGAGCCAAGTGTGGAGGCCTGCACGTATACACCGCGCTCCGACAGCTTAATTGACGATAGCGCAGACTTCAGTTCGCGGGCCACTTCCTCCCTGGAAACAACACATTTACCTCAATATTCATAAAAATTAACAAACCTCTGCTAACTAGAAGGTGTTTTGGCCCTTTCTCACAAACATAAATGTCAAAGTGACAGATAAAGACAAACGAATATTAACGGCATATTAGCCAAAATAGATTTGATGAACTTTTATGCATAAGGGGGTCATACACTAGCGGGCAAGGAATAGGGGTCGGTAAAAAACCGTCATATTTATTAAAATACTGCAAAGTTGTACAGTTTTATAATCATGTCATTATCTTTATTTAATTTTGCATCTAAACTGCAAAAATAACAGTCCAAAAAGTAGCGTTCCCGGGTTTAAATCGGACTCGTAAAAAAACATCGTACGGAGGAAAAATCTAAATTTTTGGACATTGATATTTTTATTTTATGTATTTATTTGAACCAGGCAACAATTAATTTATGATAGGATCCCGGAAATTGCTAATACAGTTAGGCAATACGAAGAATAGTATATTACGTAAATAAAACTGTTGTAAAATCACAGAATATGTAATACTACAAGTACAGAAGCTTCACTTTCTAACTCTTTGGCGGCGGGCGGCCCTCGACTGACGGTGACGGCCGGCCCCGGCCCGAGCGAACGCGCGCGACCCACTAAACCTATTGAGGCTATTTAATTTAGGGTAACCCGAAATTTTTGACCTCGAGTGTAGTACAATTCGCAAAAAATGGGTGTGTAATGTGTTACATTTACGAAAATATCAAATATATATATAAATGTTCTCACTTCAATACTTCAACCTCGTCAGGTTTCTGCGCCACGAGCAGGTTCAACCCTGCGATCGCCTTCTCGAGCTCCTTGGCGGCGATCTTAACCCCCTGCGCGCCCACCACCTCCTTGTGCTCTATGTAGGCGTTCTGTTGGATAAAACGTAACACGGTATTTAACAACGGTAAAAAATATTAATAGTACATTATTGCCGTGGCCGGGAAGGAAGCAATTGCAGGCTGAGTATTTGTTTAAACGGACGAGCTTGCGAGTCCGTTTAATTATAATACGAAGCCTGCAATTGCCATTCCGGCCGAGGCTAATATAGTGCTTTTCTCAAAAATGGGGAAAATAATACAAAACGTCAAAACCATCATCTTGTTATCTCTTATTTCCTATGTACCTTGTGTTTTATGTGTCGTGAATAAATGTTTTTCTATTTCTATCATGCTTTCCCGCCGTTTATTTATTTTTAACAGAATCGCAAGTGTATTTTTTCCACCGAAAAACGCAAATTATTCGAGACATAAAAAAAAACGTCGTGTTTCCAACAGAAAAATACGAGCTGAATTGGCTGAATACGACCTGTACCTCCTGTTCTATGACAGTTTCTACGTTTTAAAAAGTTTATAACTCGACAAAAAAAAAAGGAATTTATATGTGACATTGCAGGCGGCCTGCAATGTTTTTTATTTTATTTTGATCTGACCTTAAACTATACACTTTACCTTCCAATATGTAGCGAGTAACGCCCAGCTTGCGGGCCATTTTGAGAAAAAATATGTCTATGTCACACCTGGCCACAAAGCGGCAATTACCGCACATTACGCGCGCGTAATTCGTGTCGCTCGTCGTGCCCAGGCGTGAAGTTTTCGCAAGCCCCTTCTTCCTTCGTAACCTCGCGTGATTTCTAGATAAACCCGTATAATTAAATTAATTTGTGTCCTGACCTTGACCCTGAGCTCCTTCATGGGCTGCGGCATGAGCAGGCTCCGGATCTGCGTGACGATGGGCCCGTCCGTGCCCGCCAGCACCATGGTGTCGCCCTCGTGGAGGGTTCCGTTGATCAGGATCGTGTCTATCGTCGTGCCCAGACCGGGGATCGCTTTCACCTGCGAATACAGGCCAGTTAAGGAAGGTTCGTACGTCGAAACATACAGAAATAACAGTGTAGTCGATTAACTTAATCCACAAATAAACACAGTTGAAAGATATGATCGGAATTAAGTAAAAGATATAAAGCACATTCCACCCTCTTTAATCAACAAATAAAGACAGTTGAAAGATATAATCGGGGTAAAGTCAAAGATATAAAGCACTTTCACCTCTCTTACTATGACCGAGTTGCAAAATAATTAAGTATTTAAAAAAAGTGTTTTACCGTTCAAACATGTCTATTCATGTTCTATGTTATTCTTTTACTTTATGCTTTTTTGTTTGTATTATTTTATTTTACTTATGGTGCTGTGTGTTGGTTTTTCAAAAAAATGTTTTTCTATTCTATTCAAACAAAAAGGTTTACGATCTAACATTTTTACAAAAATTCCACCAACACTTACTTATTTATATTGAAATCAAACCAAGTGAAAATCATTGATTGAAATCAATCAACCAAAAAAATGTGCAAGTTCACAGTGCGTAACCAAAACACTCACACATTCAACATTTACAGACACATTGAACAGACTTGTTAAGGTGCTCATTTTCGAGGATCAGCAAATGGCCACCGAGTGTTTTGTATATTGTTGACTTCACCAGGTTAGCCATGGCCCGCCGGTCACAGGGTATGGACTCACCTCCAACACAGTGGCCAACAGCTGGTTCGAGAACACCAGCCGCTTGTGCAGGGGGCCCTCGCAGGCCTGCACGATCATGGCCAGGAGGTTGCCCATGCCCTCGCCCGTCACGGCCGATGTAGGGACCAGGGACACGTAGGAGCGGGGGTCTGGGTTCTCGTAGAATAACGCGGCGTTTAGACCCTGGTGATAAAAGAATATTAGTTTGAGAAACGATTTTATATTTTTGAAGGTAGTTTATTGGCAGTTTAAATACAGTACCGTCATAAAGTTTAAGACCAAACACAAATGTATATGCAAATAATCAATATTTTATGAAGTTCCTATGAAAATATTACTTTGCTACTGCACCTACAATTTGGTTTGGTTTTTGGTCAAGTGCATTCTCAATTAAATACTTTTTCCTCACAAATGAAAAGAGTATTTGCTAAAGGTTAAATCACAAAAAAACAACAGGTTGCACTCCGGGAGTGCCGTCAGAAGTGAAAATTCAATAAAGAAAGTAAATAATAAAGATATTCATATCGGTATCGGTATCCGTATTCATATTCATACTCATGTTCATATTCATATTCATATTCGCATAATCCATTTACATATATACATAATATGTCCCGAGTATCAGTGTCTTACGCATCTAAGACCAGCTGAGTTTAGCTGAGTTGACCCCTCCTAACATCCCAATCACGATACTAGGAGCGGTCAACTAGCTGGTCTTAGAATCTTAGAATCTGTCGCGAGTTTTACAATTTTTCCCCAGTACAGTAAAGGGCACCAATATGTATACACTTTTTCACCATATTCCATTGAAATAGGGTCCAAAAATGTATACATATTTATATCCTCGACTGTACAAAAGTGCTCAGCGCTGCTAAAGAAGTTTTCACTTCAATAATAAGTTTCCGTTGTTTTCTATGATTGCAAATTCTGCGCAGTAACGCCTGTGAATTTTAATAGAGAAACTTTTACGGTGAATAACGAACTTACCTGCTCAGAAAACTGCAGCATAACATCCTTGCTCCGCTTCTCAAACTCTATCTGGGTGTTAGTCGCCTGCAGCTTCAGTATGTCGCGCACGTCCTTCCGCTGCGCGCTCTGCCAGTCGTAGAGCCTGTCTATCTTGTTCAGCGCCACTATGAACGGCGTCTTCTTCTGTTTTAGCAGCCCTATCGACTCTATCGTTTGCGGTTCCAGGCCGTGCATTATGTCTACCACCTGGAATACGTTTTTAATGAGAAATATGTTGTATTTTATTATAAATATCTGGGCGGCCGAGCTTTGCTCGGCGTTTTCCCGTGCATGATACCTAGCTAGATCGATTGCTCGTCCCCGAAAACCCCCACATACCAAATTTCATCAAAATCGTTAGAGCCGTTTACGAGATCCCCGAAATAAATAAATGAATAAACATATAAATAAATATACAAGAATTGCTCGTTTAAAGGTATAAGATTATGCAATAATTATAGGCATTTTCACTTTAAAGTGTACCCCCTACTTTTTTTTTAATCTAGGTAATTCTGGGTTTTCTGACTCAGAATCACAAGTACTATTGATTCAGATAAAGAAAAAAAAATGTTCTTGGTTTTCCATACAAATTTTCTGTGTCTGTTTTGTGACGAGCTTTAGAAAATGTATGAAAAAAGCGTCAGTACAAAACTGACTTTTTTTTGGGGGGACACTTTTTTTCTTCGCATAAATGGATAATACTCGTGAACGTGATTCTGAGTCAGAAAACCCAAAATTACCTAGATCCGAGAAAAAAAGTAGCGGGTACACTTTAAGAGGAGGGGTAGGGCAAACTCTCTCCATACAAACTTTGTGCAGGATTTACTTCGTTTGCGTTTGCATTAAAGTTATGATTTTTGGTCAGTATGCTTATTTTTCTGATAGCTATTTCGTGATGTAATTTTTTTTTTGTTAATTTTTTTTTTTAATTTTTTAATTTTGATTTTTTTTCACGTCACGATCTTCGCATATCTAATATTTACAACCAAAAAAAATATTATATTTGTTAGTGCCAAAACCGACGAATAATACGTGCACAAAGTTTGTATGGGGAAGGCCTTGCCCTACCTTGCGCCTTAAAGTGAAAATGCCCTTATAACATAGGAGTGCCACGGTTTTAATATTTTGGCCGCTACAGTCATCTACAATCTACATTACAACAGATATACGGGTGTATTTTTTTTTTTGGGTCAATGAGGGCAGCTACCAGATCCCGTGTTGCTATGCGAAAATGGTCTTAGAAGAGCTTCCCTCGATTTCAAATTAACGAAGATTGGCGTTTACAGATTTGGGAAAAAACATTCATAGTGCGAGAAAAAGGTAATTTTTGACAAACTCTTTTTTTGATGCCAATCGATCCCATTTCTATCCAGGAACAAAAGCTTGCATGGGACCAAAACAAAAATTCCGGCTAGAAAAGACACAAATCGAGGAAAACTTTTCCCATACAATTTTTATGAAAATAAAACTCATTATTAGCTAATTTTTTATGCCAATCGATTCCATTCCTAGGAGAGCGTCTGAAATAATTTAATATCAATAAAATTCTAACGCGATGAATCGGTTCTACGCGGACGCAGTCTATTACCACAGAATAGTATAATAGTATTACATACAGAACGGACACGAACCCCCCGCACCGAGGGCAGTTACTTCGTCCCTGAGAGACGCGCCTGGTGTCGATCGGGTGCCGTCGCGCCTCGCGATTCGTCCGCGCCACGCGCTACGCACCCGCGCACACAATTGACGCGTGTACCGACAGCGCACGCACGCATACTTACCCACAGCGCTTACGTCATAAATAAATAAATATAGTATGTACAATTTAGCTCAAGTCAATTATTAATTAGTTAATAATTATTCATGTATATTGAACATGTTAGACGAGGCATGCTCTATCTTATTTTATGTCACACCTGGCCATAAAGCGGCAATTACCGCATGCTCCGCGCGCGGGAAATCCCACTTCCTGGCCAGGGGGTGACATAAAATTTTGTACTTAACACGGGCGAAAAGAAAGCCTCAGATCGCATATTTATCGCCCCTGCCTTCGGCTCGGGCGTCAAATACCTGCGATCTGAGACATTCTTTGTTTCACCGCCCTTGTTAAGTAATGTACTATAGCATCATTGTAGCTATACAAAAAAATGTTAAATGTATGAGTGTGTTTAATAAATTATTCTGATTCTGATTCTCTATTCTGATTCTCCGTTATTTCGTGTCACAGGTGTGGTCTAGTACTGAATAGGTACTTACAAGGATAGCAATGTCGCATAGCGAGGAGCCCCTGTTCCTGAGGTTACTGAAGGACTCGTGGCCGGGCGTGTCGATGATCAGCAGTCCCGGCAGCTTGAAGGCGATCTCGTTCACCTGGGTACATACACTGTATGGTCATTTTGCCGTTTTTCCGTACACTAATAATGGTTTGTATTGTATTGTAAACGGTACAGGTATATTGAGTGAAGCGAAAGTTTCTGCAATAGATTCGATTTAAAATTTAAAAAAATATTTGTGGACTATCATACACAAATCAACCTAGTCCCGAACTAAGCAAAGCTTGTACTATACAATGGGTACTAAGCGACGATATACATACTTATATAGATAAATACATACTTAAACATCCAAGACCCAGGAACAAATATTCGTGCTCATATAAAGGTATTTGGTAGCTGATAGTTTAGGGTTTTTAAAAATGTAGCACACTATACGAGAGAATAATTTATTTTTATTTTTGAACAAAAAATAATGAAAATTTGGCTACGAACTCTCGCAAATTTCGTACAAATTTAGTGTACTGATTCGTTTCGGTAGCAGATTTGGCCCCCTATCCCTATGTCATGTGATTTAACACCATTAGGTTTCTTTCTATGGGATTATTTGAAGTCAAAGGTCTATGCCAAAAGTCCTAACGCATTAAAGGTGGAGGTTTAATGTTGCATTCGCGAAATTCGGCCACATTTGTGCAAAATGGTCAAGGAAAATTTCATCAAAAGAATTTGTACGTGCCAGCAAAGTCGTGGTATTTACCTGGTGTACTACTTCATATAAAACTCTATTCTATGTAGTTAATGTTTAAATAAAAAAATACAGTAAAATAAAATAAAAATGTGTTTTCCATTAAATTGAAATATTGCGTCCTTTTTGGGACAATCTGTATAATTCATCAATAATAAATATTATAATAAATCAATCAATAGGTTCTTTAGTAGAATCTTGAGGGTGAAGAGGGATTCAGGCGTTTACGCCCTTATAAATAATTCACATTTGTTATTCAGAAAAGAGTCATAGTTGCCCAGGAAGTACAACTTTAATACCTCATTTGAGGATTGAGGGTGAGAATATCTTTTTTCTGAATAGTAAGTGTTTATAGTGTTTGAAGATCTGATGGCCATGCCGAACATAATTGGCGAAGTCAAGGCAAACTGCGCTGACTTGGCCACTTGGAGAGAATGGGGGACGATCGTGAAGTGAAGAAGGGATATCGTCGGGGATAGTGCAATACCGCGTAACTAGCACTGGTAAATACTGCGTATCTGCACACCACCCCTAAAACAAATCCGCGTAACTGGCATTGGTTAATACCGCGTATCTAATATGTAGTAATCTACTGCAAAACACTGGAGACGCTCCAGAGTCCAGTTAACTCACCCCATTGACGTGTTTGGTCATCCCGGGATTTCCGGGACTTTCCTCAAAATCCGGTCCCGGGACTGCAAAACACTGGAGACCCTCCAGTATCCAGTAAACTCACCCCCTTGACGTGTTTGGTCATCCCGGGATTTCCGGGACTTTCCTCAAAAGCCGGTCTCGGGACTACTGAACAATTAACTCACCCCCTTGACGTGTTTGGTCTGCTCGCGGATGTTCTCGATGGGCACGTTGGTCGCTCCGATCTGCTGAGTGATCCCGCCCGCCTCCCCGTCCTGTACGTTGGTACGGCGCAGCTTGTCCAGGATCTTGGTCTTCCCGGTGTCCACGTGTCTTGCAGTCCCGGGACTACTCAAAAGCCGGTCCCGGGACTGCATCACACTGGAGACCCTCAGTGTCCAGTGAACTCACCCCCTTGACGTGTTTGGTCATCCCGGGATTTCCGGGACTTTCCTCAAAAGCCGGTCCCGGGACTGCAAAACACTGGAGACCCTCCAGTGTCCAATGAACTCATCCCATTGACATGTTTGGTCATCCCGGGATTTCCGGGACTTTCCTCAAAAGCCGGTCCCGGGACTACAGACCACTGGAGACTCAATTAACTCACCCCCTTGACGTGTTTGGTCTGCTCGCGGATGTTCTCGATGGGCACGTTGGTCGCGCCGATCTGCTGCGTGATCCCGCCCGCCTCCCCGTCCTGGACGTTGGTCCGGCGCAGCTTGTCCAGGATCTTGGTCTTCCCGGTGTCCACGTGCCCGAGCACGCAGACCACGGCCGCGCGGAGTGGGTTGTTCTGTTTGTTCATTTCGTTATCCTCTTTTCGTTTCTGTTGATATAAAAAAAAAAACATAATTAATTTATTCTTCAATACGCTATTTGACTAAAAATTTTTTATAATGCCAATCGAACCAGTTTTTAGAGACGATCAAATGTCTATATGGGACCAACAACATTTAGAGCACAATAAAGAGCTAAAATTAGGAACAAACCTAGCTCGACGCTAGCGGCCGTCAAAAAGGCTCCTACAAATTAGCCCTGGCAAATGTCGTCACTTGCACAGCATTCGACCAACCGTTGTATGGGAAAATTAGTATTTTGCTCTTTTAGGCGTAAAATAATGCGTTTAGGTACATAGTTGCCATACAATCTATTTTTTATTTTTACATAAGCATTCTATTGATACATTTTATTTGAATTTTGGACGGTAAAAAAAAATTACATAATTTTCTGAGTTTTTGATGATTCATATCTTTTTATGATTTTGGTAACACTTTATAATTGACGATTTATTGTGATATTTTGATGGCTAACTATCCAAAAAGTGACACTGTGTTATAAATTTTAACATGTGTCAAATACCGTATTTAGGCATATTACATGCACCTATGAATGTCAAAGAATAAATAAATTAATAAATATTTGTGGACAATCTTACACAAATCAACCTAGTCCCAAACTAAGCAAATCTTGTTCTATGGGTACTAAGCGACTATATACATACTTATATAGATAAATAGATACTTAAATACATAGAAAACATCTAAGACCCAAGAACAAATATTCGTGCTCGTCACACAAATGAATGCCCCGGCCGGGATTCGAACCCGGGACCTCCAGCTTCGTAGGCAGGGTCACTACCAACTAAGCTAAAGCGGACGTCAAAACTACTAGTACTATCATAATAAATACAAAATTTTAAAAAACCCCCGACAGAGCAGATCGATCGGACATAAGAAAGTTAGTCAGATCCCCTCATCAACTAGGAAAGAGCTGATGATCTTCAAACGACTGATCAGGTTATGGTTACCTTACCATATACTTTCAATATCATTGAAGTAACACGGTACCAAATTTCGTATCTATATTTAAGAGAAATAAAAATGAGTGTTATTGAAAATTGAAACCGTCTTACCTCTAGTCTCCTCAGGATAAGCTCCCTCTTCTTCTGAGCATCAGTCATTCCCTCGTCATCCGAGTCCTCCTCCGAACTGCTATCTTCCTCCGAACTGTCTTCCTCTTCAGACGAACTCTCATCTGCTTCTGCACCTTTCTAAAAAAAATACGGTTTCTATGGAATCTCACATTTTATGATGGACAATAACTATGAACACTTCTGTGGATCGATAGTTTACAATACATACTTTAGCAGTGACTTATAGACTCATCATTTGATGGGCTTAGGCCTTTGGGCATACAGAAATTCCTCTGTCTAACAAAATAACTAAATCAAGGCGTGGCACCTCAGAAATGTATTGCCAACTATTATAAAGCTTAGCTTTTAGAGGTGAGACGTTCACACTGTCTAAAAATCGTATATTTATAGTAGAAACTATTACATCAGCTCAAGAGGGCGTAGATGGCATTGCAAAAGTCCCGCTCTAACACGCGTGAGTTTTCAATTAACTATCCCGCTCTCTACGGAAGCTCAGCGCGCATTTTTCGTAAATATTGATGTTTATTCTAAACGTGTACATTTATAAGGATAGTCTTTTATTAGGTTTGAGAACTTATCATTTTACAACTATTAAACGAAAAATCATTGTTAAATATGGGAGGGTTTTACAGATCCAACCAAAAACATAGAAAAAAAGGGTTATGTTTGAAAAATAAAAGTATCGAGAACATTTTTGCAAATCATGTTTTCACTTTTAACAGACTGGAGGAAAATAGTTCAAGATTAATATACTGAAAGGACAGAAATTTAATCACTATAGATGTTGAGATCTAGGTCGATAAACATTGGCAAAAGTGCATATGTGGATCCAATGAAATTGTTAGATATGTAAGTTACGTATGTATACCTATGCATGTGTGAGTGCACGCGGCTGCAATAAACCAGTGTTAAACTAGCTCGCTTGTTTGATGGTCGTGTACCCTCCCGTAGCGCCCCTAATCGCATATCTACCACGTGGCGACGTCCGGACTCGCGTTTTAATTTAATAATGGCCACGGGAGTATCGTTCGGTGTTATTTCGACCTTCGATCATACTACACATGACTGGAACAGCTACAGATCGCGACTAAATCAGTGGTTTATTGCTAATGACATCAATGAACAGACCGACAAATCCGCGGTGAAACGAAGGGCGATCTTACTAAGCGCGCTGAGCGAATCGACATTCAAGTTAGCTAGTGACCTGGCTTTGCCTCAAAAGGTAGAAGAGTTGGAATTTACTCAGATAATAAAGCTCCTAGATGACCACTTCACACCGAAACGATTCGGGTTCGCGGAGAAATCTACCTTCTATTCGGCAACACAGCGGCCAGGTGAAAGTCACACTCAATGGGCAGCGAGAATTAGGGGATTGGCAGCACATTGCGGATTCAAAAATTTGGAAGAAGCCTTGCTAGATAGATTTATCATGGGCATGGCGGCGGGACACGAAAAGGACAAGCTGTTTGCACAAGACCAACGGGACTTGACTCTAGCCAAGGCCATAGACTTGGCGGAGAGCGTGCGGTGCGCGCGTCGCGCCGCCGCGCAGGCCCCGGGGCCGAGCGCAGCGGGGGCCGGCCCTGATGCGGCCGGTCTTGACACCGTGTTCAACATCTCCAAGAAGGAAAAGTGCAATGTGTGCGGATTCACCAACCATAGATCCGACCAGTGCGGTTATAAAAACTATAAGTGTAAAAGGTGCAATAGGAAAGGTCATTTACGTAAGATGTGTTCGTTCAAAGATAAGGTGAAATACATGGAAGAAGGTAATGAGGACGAAGGAGACGACGGTAAGCATTTTTATAATATTCGGTGCATAAAGGGCAAGCCCATGACGGAGCGCGTCCAAATTGGTGATCTGTTTTTGGAGTTCGAAATTGATAGTGGGTCGGCGGTCAGCGTTGTTTCTCAGGAAACATACAATACATATTTTCGAGCGTTGCCATTGTCGCCCACAAGTAAAAAATTATTAAGTTACACGGGCGAAAACATAGTAACATTAGGTATAATTAGCGTGCCTATTACTTATACCGATGCAACCCATTTATTAACAGTATATGTGGTACGAAATGGTGGGCCACCGATTCTTGGAAGGAATTTTATTCGGGCATTTAACCTGGAGCTGGCGCCAGCAGCTGCTGGCGGCGCGCACGCTGTGAACGCCATGTCCGCGGCGCCAGCGCATACGGAACACCATTGCGACCAAGACATTGTTAAACAGTTATCATTAAAATTTCCTTACGTTTTTTCAGGCAACCTAGGGACGTTTAATAAATATGCTGTTGATTTACACCTAAAACCAGACGCCAAACCGATTTTCTTCAAAGCGAGATCGGTGCCTTACGCCCTAAGAGAAAAATTGATAAGGAACTAGATCGGTTAATAGGGTTAGGCATTTTAAAACCCGTTCAACATTCGGACTATGCTTCACCGATAGTGCCCGTTTTGAAGAAGGACGGTAGCATTCGATTATGTGCCGACTATTCGGTCACTATTAATAAACAATTAATAATTGACCAATACCCCTTGCCTACGGTTAACGATTTATTATCTAAGCTACACGGGGGAGTTCAATTCAGTAAGATAGACCTATCAATGGCTTATAATCAACTCGTCCTTGGTGAGAAGTCGCAACCCTTAACATGTATCAACACACATCGTGGCCTCTTTATGTATAGCCGGTTAGTGTTTGGGTTAAGTTCTGCACCAGCGCTGTTCCAGCGCACCATGGAATGTGTGTTAGCGGGGATAGATGGAATTATATTTTTGTTGGACGACATCCTAATTACGGGCGCGAATAAAGAACAGCATATGGAAAGGCTAGCCGCGGTGCTGCAGCGTTTAGAAGATGCACAATTAACCGTTCAAATGAGCAAGTGTGAATTCTTCAAGGACGAAATTTCTTATCTCGGTCATATTATTGACAAAAACGGGGTTAGGAAATCGCCGAACAAAGTTAAGGCTATTCTAGAAGCGCCTAGACCCGCGAACGTATCTCAACTTCAATCGTTTTTAGGCCTCGCGAATTATTATCGTAATTTTGTACCCGCCGCGTCGTCAATCCTTAGCCCACTGTACAATTTATTAAAAAAAAATGTTAAATGGGAATGGACATCTGTCCATGACGACGCGTTTCAAAGAGTAAAAAATATTCTCGGATCAGATAGTACGCTAGCACATTTTGACCCAAATGCTACCTTAATATTGACGGTGGACGCTTCGCCTGGCGGGTTAGGATCCATTCTTTCGCAAATAGGTACTGATGAAATAGAAAGACCCATATCATTTGCATCCCGAACGCTTACGTCAGCAGAGAAAAAGTATGCACAAATCCAGAAAGAAGCGACAGCAATAATCTTCGGGATTAGGCGATTTCACCAGTACCTATACGGCCGGTCAATTCCGTTTGTTTTACGTACAGACCACAAGCCACTACTTTCAATTTTTGGTCCGCATAAAGGTATCCCCGAAATATCCGCCAACAGACTGCAGCGCTATGCAATATATTTATCGGCCTACAATTACACTATTGAGTACATAAGTAGTAAACAAAATAGCGCTGATTATTTATCACGAGCGTGCCTCCCGACCCGGGCTGGGGCGGGGGACGCGGGGCAGGCCGAGGATGCGGAACGCGAGGTAAGAACCGCTTACGTTAATTTTGTAGTGGAAGGTAGTTTGCCGGTGACATTGACCGACCTGCAGCGCGAAACTGATAACGATGAGGTACTTAGTAGGGTTAAGCATTACGTCATGCATGGATGGCCTAAAAAGACCACCGACGTTAATTTAAAACCATTTTATTATTGTCGAACTCAACTATCGTACGAGAACGGTATCTTAATGCGAGGTCATAAGGTGGTGATTCCCTTGTCATTAAGGGATAGCATGTGTAATGAATTACACAGTTCACACTTTGGCATAGTCAAAATGAAAGCCGAGGCGCGCAAACGGTTTTGGTTCCCCGGCGTGGACGCCACGCTGGAGCGGCTGGCCGGCGCGTGCGCCGTGTGCGCCGCGCTGCGCCCCGCGCCGCCTCACGCGCCGCTAGCCAGCTGGCACCTGCCTCCGCACCCGTTTTTTCGACTCCATATTGATTTTTTGGGACCGTTCAACAATCACGTTTTCTTAATAATAGTTGATGCGTATAGTAAATGGGTTGAATGTTACAGCATGTTTTCGTCGTACGGTACAAAAGCGGACATTGATCGATTATGCGATTTCATGTCGCGGTTTGGCATACCTCACACCCTGGTGAGCGACAATGGCACTTCTTTCACTTCCCAGGACTTCAGGTTATTTTGTGCCGTTAACGGCATAAGGCATGTATTATCACCCGTTTACCATCCGTCTAGTAACGGCCAAGCGGAGTCTTTTGTTAAAATAGTAAAAAAAGGGCTTAAAGGAATAATTTTAAGCAGTGCAAATAATAAATTATTACAGATTAAAATTTTAAAGTTTTTATTCGACTATAGGAACTCCAAAAACAGTACCACCGGTAAGTCACCCGCGGAATTAGTGTTCGGCCGGGAATTGCGTTCGAGACTGGATTTGATTAATCCGCTCGCGCCTCCTTCGTCCACAGCCCTCACCGAAACCGTGGAACACCATCAGTTCTTACAGGCTAAATATTATAAGGGAGTTCAAAGACCAGAATTTAAAGTTAATGATAATGTGTGGCTAACTAAATACACCAACAATAATAAAAAAAATACTTGGATCGAGGGCATCGTGAAAAAGAAAATTGGGAAGGTTATGTACGTAATCCACATACCATCACAACACTGCGAGGTAACACGACACATCGATCAACTGAGGGCACATCCATTTCCCATTCAAAACAACAGGATGCAATGGGATCCCGACAACGTGCCAGACTTAGCGTCGCCGGCTGCCAGCACGAGAGATGATGCGGCAACAACCAGTGCGGCCCCACCGACACCCACCACCGCCGCCGCGCCAGCTGTCAACGAGACCTTAACACCACAGCCAAAAGAGGGAGAGAGAATGCAGGTAGCCGACGAGCAAGTGGATGCAGATCTAAGACAGGCCGCAGAGCTGGCAACGCCACCTCCCTGTGTCGATAAGCGACGCCAAGCTATTAGTCCCCAGTTTGCCACGCCTTCCCCAGCACATGACAGTGACTCAACCGAGTGAATACCTAGTTAGTTTAAGCAAAAATAATGTAATAGGTTAGTTCTAGCTATAAGGTGGAGGGATGTTAGATATGTAAGTTACGTATGTATACCTATGCATGTGTGAGTGCACGCGGCTGCAATAAACCAGTGTTAAACTAGCTCGCTTGTTTGATGGTCGTGTACCCTCCCGTAGCGCCCCTAATCGCATATCTACCAGAAATAAGAGCATAATTGCACGGCTCCGAAACCGGTTTCGTCATTAAACAATTAACTGGTTATCGATTAATGACGTTATACAATATTTTTTCGTCCTTTAAAACCATTTGTTTCAAATATGAAGGCTAACAAAAATTAAAATTAAAATAAAATTGGATATTCCAAGTAGAAATTTCAAAAATAGTAAAAACCGGTTCCGTAACCTGAGCATATGTGACTCAAAGTAAATCATATACTGTAATCACAGAATAAGTAATAGTACAGAACAGAAGCCTGTTAACAAATCCCCGCGAGGCAAGCCAAACGTGCCTACGCTTGGCCATCTCCTTCTATCGCACACGCATCACTCGCTACATCACTTTCTATCGCATTGAAAGTCACGGGGGACCTTTGAGCGGCGCGATGACGTCACGCGAGTAAGTCGCCCCTGGTGTAATGAAGATTGTACAAACCTTGTCTTGTGGTTTCTTATCCTTGGCGGGGGTGGCGGGAGGCTCCGGTTTCGGAGGTTCGGGCTCCGGTTCCGGTTCCTCCTCAGAGGACTCCGCGTCCCACGCGTCTTTCACAGAGTCCTCCTCCTCCTTCTTTTCGGCAGGTTTTTGAAGTTCCTCCTTAAATAAGAAGACTTGATATTATGCCTCTTCAAAAGGATTCCCAAGTGATATAATTTAAATTATAGATTCAGGTATATTCAAAAACCTTAAATTCGCCCTATTTTAGGTATCTACTGATACTCAATCTGTATTAACAATTTGACACGAAATATTAACAAAAAGAAACAGAATTTGGTGAATATAAAGCCTGACCAGGAATATATGATCATTGTCAAGAGGGCGCTATTATTCTGATTTATATGGCAACAGACTATTGTGACATTTTGTCTTGTTTACCTGTCAGCTCTGACATAAATTATGAATTGTTTTGCAGCTGAATAATTTCATTTCATCACATTGATAATATTCCGCTCTTGGCTATGAATTGTTTTGGTCATTTATTCTTAAATATTTAACACATAACTAATATTCAAATAAACCACAACAGTGACACTGACGTGCTGACAATGTCATTAAAATTATTGACAGTGTTGCCAAGAAATTAGTTCCAATTGGTTCCAATATTATTCCACAACATGGCGCATGGATCATATATTCCTGGTCAGGCTTTACCTCATAAGTTCATGAGCCAGGAAAAGTCATGTTGAAGGAGATAGGCGAAAACCTGAATGACTCAGTAAACTAGAAATTCTTACCTTTTTATCTACAATTTGTATTTCTATTTTCTTCTCCTCCTGCGGTGTCGAGGGCTCCTGTGACATCTGACTCTTGAGCTTGGTGGGCTTCACCCTGGTACCGGGTCGCGGTGGCTTCTTGTCTGACCCGCCTACTTCTATACCCTGGGCCTTTAATGACTCCAGCATAGCTTGAGCTCGAGCCTTTTCAGCTTTCTGCTTAGGCGTCAATAGCTTGCCTTCAGCTTTCAGACGCTCTTTCCTATCCTTTTCTTTCTGTTTTTTCCTCTCTTTCTTTTCTTTCTCCAACCTAATTGCTTCGAGCCTCTGTCTCTCACGCTCCTCCTCCTGCTTTATTTTTTCTTCTTCTTCTTTCTTTAAACGCTCTTCCTCCTCTTTTATCTTTTTGAGTGCTTCTTGCATGGCAGCAATAGTCTTCTTAGCAGGACCTTTCTTACCTTTATCGTCTTTCTCTTCTTTCTCGCCTTTACCCTTCTTCTTTTTCTTCCCCTCCGCGGTAGGAGCGTCACCTTCTCCATCCTTTTCTTCTGACGGTGCTTTAGCTTCTACCTCTGGTTTGACTTCTTCGTTCTTCTCAACTTTCACTTCTGGTTTTGGTTCCTCCTTTGTGCCAGGCTGATCTTTTTCTTTTTTCTTGGCTTCAAGCTTTTTCTGTTTTTCTCTTTCCTTCTTTTCTTTCTTTTTCTGGGCAGCAGATTTAATTGTTACATCAAGTTCATTATCACTACCTTTATCTTCATTTTCGGGTTCCACTTTAATTTCCTCTTTAGCTTCTTTTTTACCTTTTTTCTTAGTTGCAGGTTTCTCTTCTACAGTCTCGGCAGGTTTCTCTCCTTCAGTGGGTGGTGTAGGTTCTTTTTTGACTCCAGCATATTCCATTTCTAATTCAGCAAGCACCTTTTCTAGATCATCATCACTATCATCCTTCTTCCTTTTAGCCTTTTTACCTTTCTTGCCAGCTGGCTCTTTTTTTTCTTGTCCTTTTTTCTGCGGCTTCTGAGGCTTTTCATCTTCGGAAGATACAGCTGCATCGGGTATTGACTCTGCGGAATCTTCTATTTCCAAAAAGGAGAAAGCACTTTTGTCTGCTGTCTTCTTTCCTTTAGACTTAGGCAGTGGTTCGTCATCAGATTCATCTGTTTAAGCACAAATTTAAAAAAAATTAGTAATGTATGACAATTACCAGATCACAGCATTAGCATCTGTTTGTGATAAAATTGAAAACAACAAGATTGATATTGTTATGGTTTTCTAATGTTTTTGATACAATCATTTAAGTATACACATATCACATTATAAATGTTATATTTCCTTACTCATTATAAATATGACATCACATCATTTGAAAGTGCCTTCGTAGCCTTGAGAATGAAGTACTTATTACATTTTGAGTTTGGGTGGCTTATATTCAGTAGAATCCGGATATAGCGACGGTCAAGGGACCGGCGATATTACGTCGCACAAACCGGACTGATTTTCTTTGACAATGTTTGGTATGAATCCTAACATCGGTGATTTAGCAGTCGTTAAAAGCGGTCAAATGTTATATGCGAAATCGTTATAAGCAGATTCTACTGTTGATAACTGGTAGGTACTGGTTTCTGAAATTTTACAAAATGTACTTATTTCTAAATTCATACCTTCACTGCTGGCTTCCACTTTCTTCTTTTGAGACTTTTTAGATATTGAAACATTTTTAATGTTCTTTGTGACTTCTTTGACATCTTCGTCTACTGACTTTTTGTGCTTTGACTTGGCTTTAGGCTTTTCTTCTTCACTTTCATCAGAGTCTACTGCGATCCTGCAAATGGTGCATTATAATATATTTTTTTATACAACAACGGTGGCAAACAAGAGTATGGTCCACATGATGATAAGCAGACACCGCAACCTATAGACGCTCGCAACTCCAAAGGGAATCACGACCCTTTACATACATTTCATAAAGTTAGCCATACACAGATATACCAATAATTAATAAATTAATAAAAAACATTAGGAAACAATATCATACAAAAGGAGCTAGGATCAAAGTAAGTTCAAGGATAATTTTTGTTGACCAGTTTATTGTCGCCAAAATTTTCACAGGAGATTTTTGTATGAGATGAAGTTTAACTAAGCTACATAGTAAACCTCTAAAGCTAAGGTACAGATATTCATGCGCATCAAATGTTTGCCTTTACCGGGATTTGAACCCAGGACAGTCGGCTTCACTGGCCGAGTCTATGTCACTAAAACGAAAATTATTCGATAAAATAAATAAGCTTTATTTGAATAAATAAGCTTCTAATTCTAAGTGCTTGGTTACATGTGATAAAATGATAAAAAATAAGTCGCACTAGAGTAAAAAATTAAATAAGGAATATAGAATGAGTGACTAATACATTACAAATTCAATTTCACAATATTATGTACACAAACTATCCAGGAATATAATTTCTAGCTTGTGGCACATTATGTCTTGACTACTGCAGCTTTTTGATAACTACTTTAAATTGCAGTTTACTCAGGTACTGTACAATCCTGCCAACGCATGTAAACGTGTCGTCTCAATCGTCTTATTGTAATTTCATGCGACTACCAGCTGGAGATTTTTGAAAGTACTTAACCTAAAAATAACTTACTTCTTCCCTTTATTTTGCGAAGGTTTCGCGCTCTCGATGTTGGTGGTTTCCACGTCGCTGTCGCTGAAAAGATTATTTAAACATTATTGAACGTAAATATGTATTATGGAGGCCAATAAACCATTTGCAGAGCAATTTACCCGTCCTCGGCATTCTGCAGCTTTTTTCCCTTCTTAGCTTTACCCATTGCGCCGTTTGCACTATTATTAAGTCACAATGTCTTTAATATAAGGTTTTGATTGCGTGTTTTTGGTATTTTCTATCATGTGAAACGTAATCAATGCACTAATTTTAAGTAGCCGAATTAAAACGACTTTGCCGTCGTACTCAGTATTCACAGACACACGTCCTCCATTCACGTCAATTTCTGGTTTGACATATTTAAAAAAAAAATGTTGAGGCGTATTTACGCACTAAACTCGTATAATGTAGGAATGTAGGTCAGTAATGCTGAATTATATCACGTGTAGTCTGGTGTTTTTTCCTGTAACTGGAATGATATGTGACATTTGACCATTGACACTGACAGCATTTTGACATTCCAAATCAAACCTAGAGATGCGCAAAACGTGTCACTGAAGTGAAAGGAGCGATTCATATCTTCATGTCACAAAGATATATATCACTCTTTTCGCTCATTTCGCTCATTTCGCTCAGTCAATCTGTAGCCCATAACAACTCTTGAAATCGCGACATACGAAAGATATGATGTAATTGAAGGTTACCTCTAACTGCTTTATGAAATATAAAACACATTATCGCACATTTTCCTTCATACAATTATTTTTAATTGTTTATTAGAATTTACTTCAATATTTTGCCGATATTTTTTATTATGCTAAATTTTGTGAAATGGAACGTAGCTAAATCACGCACACAAGTTTAACTGAGCGAAAGGAGCGACTCACACATTTTCAATCTTACGTAAACGTGCATGCGTGAGACGGGCTTATACGTTCGATTCGTGAGTGCGAAGAGCGCAACCTGCTTACACCAGTCAGTTCGGCTCACCGCTCACCCGCTCAGTTGAGTTGGTGATTGTTACTGATATAGTGAGTTGTTTCATTCTTCAGTGAGCGAGTGAGCGAGTGATATATACGAAAAGATACAGTTCATTTGAATCACTCCTTCATGAGTTACACATCTCTAATCAAACCAAATTTCAGCAATGTGACAGAAATTGCATTTAAATTCTTAGTGAATTTATTTTTGTTGTATTCATAATGTATAAAGGTTTCACAAGAATATTGGCTCTTTACTGTACAGAGAAGTTGCAACCGTGTGTTTCCCCATTTATAAGAACAAATGTTTTATGTACTCGTAACGGGAAATTGGGATGTATAGGTTATGTTTTTAAAAGGACTAAAAAACACGATCGTGGTGGCCCGTCCGCATTATTTGTGCCCGTGCCGGTGAAGCCAAACCCTGACGACATGAACATAGGCGAGGAATTCACAGGACGTTTAAAAAAGCAGGACTTATTGAAGATTTTGAATAGGTTCTACCAGAAACCGGAGATTCGCGTTTTGTCGTCTGAAAACGGGCTGGATGACCAGCTATTGCATCAGGCGTTCCTGTCTTTTAGGAGACACTGTTTAGAACATGATTTGCCGCCTGATTTACATATAACAATAAGTGATATAATACAGGGTAAGATTATTGTAAGAACTTTATGTTGTGAAGAGTTGTTGAATGAAATGTGTGTCAGTATTAAAGAACATTTAATTTCTAGGTGCTGGCCATGTAGATGACTTGTTCCCTTACTTCCTCCGCCATGCTAGACTAGCATTTCCTCACTTAGACTGTTTAGATGATTTGAAGAAAATATCAGACCTGAGAACTCCAGCTAACTGGTATGTTACCGTTTTTTATAAGCTCTAAAGCAGTCAAAAACAAACAATAACAAAAGAAAAATAAAATTGAAGTATCATAGAATTTTAATACATTTTTATTGCCATTAGTGATTTCAATCAAATATGAAATTTTGCTTTTAATCAGTATACATATATTGTGAAATGTGGTTATATGTTGTATTTTATTTTTTATATTCATTAAGTAAAGACACTAGACTAAGTTTCATGTTAAGAGCAATTTTTACTTTAAATGTTCAAATTATACAAATATGCAACTATGTCCAGGTACCCCCAAGCTCGAAGCATGAACAGGAAGATAGTGTTCCATGCGGGCCCTACCAACTCTGGCAAGACATACCATGCCTTAGAAAGATTTCTGTCGGCCAAGTCTGGGGTTTACTGCGGCCCGCTCAAGTTGCTGGCCACAGAGATATACCACAAGTCTAATAAGAGGGTAAGGATGCAGCTTGAATGTATCATGTCTAAATTTCATATGTACGGTCAAGGTCTTTAATATGTTTACACTTTTTTACCTAATCAAATGTGTTTGCTTACAAATTGTAGGCGACTGCATTCGATTACGTAAAAAAGTATAATATACATAAGTAAGTAAACATAATAATGACCTCGACTGTACACAATAAAGTACCTTTTAGTAATAATTATTTTATTTACTTTCATGCTTCAAGGCATTAAGTCTACCTTTTGGGTACTATGAGGGTTTATTTTGTGCATAAACATTAAATAAATAAATACTCTGACCATTTGTCTACCCAACTTTCCTACTACATTTTCTAGGCTATTTTAGCTTCTTGTTTTGTCTAATTTACATCTAGGATTTTACATTCTAGTTCTACTCGCCAGTAGATGCTACTGTTACAATGGGAAACTAAAGAATGTTATATCATTGTAAAATACTGATATGCTTAGTTATGTTTTTGTCTTCATACCACCAGTTATTTGTAGACCATTAAAGGCGTCTTTAATTTCATGCCAAACCCAAGAAAATGTGCAAAATGGGACACTTAAAATACAATCGATCACCTTTGTGTCTTGTTTGTTCATTTGACAGTAACATAATACCTTTTGCATTGTTAAACCATTAGGTGTTGTTGTGGACTATTTTTAGATTTTTTATTTATGTTGATCAATTGATCATATAAACTCACTGTCAGACTGTTTTCATTTTAATCATTTGGACTCTCATTACTGACCTAACTTACCTATTACAATTCAAGGGTACTCCATGCGACCTGATAACCGGCGAGGAGCGTCGTCATGCCAGCCAGAGTAGCTCCCTCGTTGATACAGAGCTAGAGGCTACAGACACAGACTCGTTCATAGAAGCGGAGGCCGAACTGACACCGTCCAGCCACACCGCCTGCACCGTAGAGATGACCTCGCTCAATAATAATTGTGAGTTGTTGACTTGTGTGTATAATGCCTTGGTCACACGTACCGAGCAAAACGGGCGAGACAGTAAAATTAGTATGGAAGATTTACTCGGCCGAGTAAAACTTCCATACTAATTTTACTGTCTCGCCCGTTTTGCTCGGTATGTGTGATCCTGGCATAAATGTTGTTAAGTGGATGCGTCCGCTAGCCAAATCTCAATTTTAAATCAAAGTGAATATAGAAAAATTAAATCCCCACCCGCCCCACCATCCCACCTGTGGCGTTTACTTTTTCAATTTTCACTTTGATTAGAAATTGTTGTTTATATCTAGTAACAAGATAGACCATTACTTTACTCTTATCATTAGAGTAAAGTAAAGGTCTATCTTGTTACTTGCTACCAAGATAGAGAGAACTTTGGAATTTACTGGAAGAGGCCTTTACTGTTATATATTATTAGAAACAAAAATAAACAGCTTTTTTATGTATTTAATGGAACAATTAACAGGAAAATTACTTTCATACTTAAAAGGTTTGTTTTAACGGGTCTAACGCGATATTTATGTATTTACCTTTTTTACCGACGTTTCGACACGGGTTTCACCGGCCGCGGTCGCGGATATGACTGTCGTCTCAGCAAGTTGTCAACGGAGATATGGGTACTCAACATTTGACTACCCTACAAAAGTTGATAAAAATGTGAGGGGTAGACTCGAAAAAAGTTCACTACCCGTCCACTATGTTCCTAATTGTCTAAGGCACGGCACACAACACTCGCAGTATCCGCAGTGTGCATGTTTACAAAGCGCGAGAGTTTAAAGTGTTAAAATTACTTTCGGTCGGTACTTACTAATGTAATAGAATTTCTTTAATGACACTAAAAAAAAAAACAATATAAAAAAATCTAAAAATCTTATAGAAACTATTTCATTAGTGTTCCAATAGAATATTGTTACAATGGAATAAGCGCATATGGCAGTTTCAAAGTCAAAGTAATACAAATACAAAATTGTTTATTTGATGAAAAATGAAATAATTTATTCGTGTCATAATATGTACAACAGACAAAACTAACTAATAAATAAACTAATAAATTTGCCACGAAACGGGCCCGCCTCAGCATAATGCTGACTTGACTCACAAGTCGTTAGGTTGACATAGGTTGACAGGGTTTTATAATAATTGTAGGTAAGTATCGCTACGTTTTGCCGTTCGGCGTACAAATATTATATAGTCCAAATATTGCATGCTTGTAACTAAAAATAGGTAATTTAAATAACAATTCTAATAAATTAAAATTATAAAATATGTCACACTTAAATTAGAGTATCACTTAAATATTTACCTACAGGATAATATGCTCTTTCTACTAGGAATTCAAACAGTCTCTTTTTAAATTCTGATAAATTATCTAATTTCCTTATCATCATCATCATCATAATCAGCCGAACGACGTCCACTGCTGGACATAGGCCTCCCCCAGAGAGCGCCACAAAGATCGGTCTCTTTCCTTATAGTTACTGGTAATCATACTGTTATAGACAGACAGAGATCAAGTGATCACATAAATGTTCCATTAAGCTATTTTATTTGGTATGAAACACTAAAAATTATCTGTACAAATACCAACCTAATGATTTAAACCAGAAGGTTTAAATTAGCTTATGTAAGTTTTTACTGGTTTTAAATAATATCGACTGTAATTTATTCATTTCATTTGCAGATGAAGTAGCCATAATTGACGAGATACAAATGATTGGAGACAGAGGGCGAGGCTGGGCGTGGACCAGAGCGATTTTAGGTATTCCATTTTTTTTGTGAGCCCTTTTTCATTGACATATATTTTTCACTACTAGATTTTTTTTTGTAGAGTAAAAGAATTTTACTGATTTGGTTTGCGAACGTAGCAATTTATGGCAGCAACTGACAGAGATGCAGCTGCAGTTAAATTGTGCTTATTGCTGTCTCGTTCTATGAAGTACAGTCAAGTGCAAAAATATGGGTGCATACAACTTGCTTAAAAAGATGTCCCATAGCTCTTATGTCGGTGAATTAAGGTTTTGGTATATATTTATATACAATACAATACAATACAATACAAATACTCTTTATTGCATAAAGATGCAGATTGCTTTATTTATGAGAGGATTCATTCGATACATATTTTTGCACTTGACTGTACAAAGTAGTTCTTTGCTTATGTATTTGCATAGAATTTTCTTGTCTTATCATTATCACCTATGCAATTGTATGACAACTTTCATGAATTTAAGTATTCTTCACTGTTATATTTATTAACTGTAATCTCCAATTGCAGGACTGCAAGCTGAGGAGATACACTTGTGTGGGGAAGCTGGCGCAATTAATTTAGTGGAAGAAATTTGCAACACAACTGGCGAAGAGCTGGAGGTAAAAGTCTAAAATAAGATTTTTTTTTAGATATTATTTATTAAATTATTTTATCTAAAATTAGGATTACCATTTTATACCATTTTATTTTTGACATGTAATTGTAATTTATAGACAATTCTATTGTAATGTAGTTTGTTTAAGTGGACATGTTTTTGTACGCCAGAAGGCAATACATAGTGATACCAGACCTTTTCATTGTACACATCTATTTTAACCGTGTATTATTTTATATCGGTCTTACATTTTATTCTTAATATTAAGTTTAATTTAGTTTTTTATTTAATTTGTAAATTTTTCATTGTGAAAATATACCTTATTTATTTATAACGTTTTAACCTATGTTTAACAAATAAACACCTTTGATTGATTGATTGAAAATGTGAATAATACTCACGTTTTTGGTGATTGATAGTATTAGAGAAACGAGAATTATGGCTGCTTTCCCGTTTTTTCGAACTTCAAGAAAGCGCTAATACAGTGCCACTCATGGTTGTTCATCTTAGAAGAAAGCTGACGGAATTAATAATAGCGCCACCTATTTTCATGGTTATTAAACTTGCTCGAATAGTCAGCTAAAAAGTAAAAGTAGGTAGACTGTTAAAAAGGTAATTAATGAAGACCAAGTGCGGGTAGTTCGGAAAACCCGTGCGGCTAGAAGATGTTGATACCCGCTCACGCCAGTCAGTTCGCGACCACGGATGTTGTGATACATTCGAAACGTCGGACAAAAACCTTAAAAAAGGTAAATTAGTTATAATTGTACGCGATTAAGTCCCGTTCCCCAATAATAATGTGTGAAAATCGTGTAAGTTTAAATCAATATATATGTTAAAAAGGTATTCAAAAATTCGATGCGTACCAGTATCACACACGTGGCCCTGTGGTAAAGTATATTGTCTTCAGAGACAATGTACCCGGGTTCGATCCCCAGCGGCGGATGCACTTTTTGTATGTTTTTTCACATCTATCCAAGATAATGCTTACTAACTTTAGCACTTGGTGGCGCTTTAGTCGGGATCACAATATGCGTGAAGTTGGCTATCTATTTCCAGTCACTACACTCTTATTTATGGTGCCACTTCTGTCTGGTTTGTTTTTGCGATCCCTAGATGTCGCTGTTTGACTCTCGTTTTTGTTTTTTGTAGTGCTCTTATTGTAGATGATCCCCTATCTACTGATATTTGATTATCTGAAGATTGGTTCGAGTTGCATGAAGAATAATAGGAAACTAGTCTATCTTATATCTTTAAACGAGCAATTCTTGTATATTTATTTATTTCGGGGATCTCGGAAACGGCTCTAACGATTTTGATGAAATTTGGTATGTGGGGGTTTCGGGGACGAGCAATTGATCTAGCTAGGTCTCTGCCCGGGAAAACGCCGAGCAAAGCTCGGCCGCCCAGATATTTTTATTTAACAATGTTTTTATTTTTTATTCTTGTTCTATTCTATTGACTACCATACGGTTATATCTTTCACCGGTGTTTATTTGTGGATTAGATTCTCTTCCCAAATTTATATTTGAATGTTTCTCTAATATTCCAGGTACGAACATACAAAAGGCTAACCGAGCTAAAGATCGAGGACTCTGCGCTCGGCTCGCTCGAACAGGTGAAGCCGGGGGACTGTATAGTGTGTTTCAATAAGAACGACATTTACAGTGTAAGTCGAGCCATTGAACAGAGGTCAGTCCTAGAGGCAGGTATCCCATGTTTGTAGTTTATCGGCAGTTGTATGTCATGTGGGTTTTTAGAGTTCCGTAGCCAGAATGGCAAAAACGGAACCCTTATAGATTCGTCATGTCTGTCTGTCCGTCCGTATGTCAAGCCGGTTTACTCGGAGACTATAAGTACTACAATTATGAAACTTGGTAGGAAGATGTATTCTATGAACCGTTATATAAATGTGATGTTAAAAAAGGAAAAAAAAATATTTTAGGAGGGGAGACGAAAACTTTTTTTCAATGCAAGTTGTGTGCAGTGTTTTTGGATAGGCCTTTAAAAATGATATAGAGATTACTAAGAAAGTTTTCCATTTAAATTAATCGTTGGTGAGATATTAGCTCCCAAAGTCGTACAAAATGTGCCCCCCCCCCCCCCTTTTTTGCAATTAGGTACTTTCCTAAGGCCGATTTACATTAGCAAGTTGCATGCAAGTTTCATTACATTGCCGGGCTGCAGGCTAGCGAGATAAAATGAATACAATCAAACCCTGCAATGTTGTCAAAATTGCACGAAGTTTCTTGCTAATGTAAACCGACATTTAGAGGTAGAACAACAATGATTATTTATTTGTCGAATGGCAATGATTTAAAACCGTGAGATCTTCGAGGAGACAGTAGCGTTCAGTGGCGGCGCGTCAAAAATATTCTTAGGGAAGCCGGAAATAATTTGCCTTTCCTATTCTTCATGAGCCATAGTAAAATAACTGGACTGGCTGAAAATTAGGTAAGCCGGTGGGAATCGAGTTGTATGGACGCTCCGCCACTGGTAGCGTTGCCAACAATAAAATTAACACAGGCCTACCGCTTAAGACTGTCGTGAACCTATCGTGTGAGCGAGAACAGGCATTCCGGAATATTCTTGCGTGCCATAGAGAGTAGTAATTTCAAGCAGAATTAGTGCTTCGGGCGCCAACGCAACGTTTTCCACCCCTTAAACCTTTATCAAATGAGACGTTGGCGCCCGAAGCACGTTTTTGTATGGAAAAAATTTGCTACACAATCCTCTTAACTGATACTGTAAACGCACGGCGTAACTCGTTAATCGCGCGGTGAAAGTCTCTGCGACTAGTTTCCTGTCCATCTATATTAAACGGTAGGTATTAAACTAATCAACGCAATATCTTACGACCGAAACAGAAATGAACTTTTATTTGACTGCAACTAATCTGGCCATTGGGTATGAGCCGTTTACAGAGCTTGCCAGCAATGTCTAACTTTAACTCATACATTTTACTTTCTTTTATTATGGTCGATGCAACTCGTTCATAAAGTTAATGTCCACATGTCATACAACTGGCGTTTAGCAACATACATAGCGTTTGTATAGTCTACTTTTTCGTTCTATTGTACAGAGTGATTTATTTTGAGTGATATAAGTACTGTATTATTTGGTGCCCTAGTGTCTCTTTAATTTTGTACGTACAGTCAAATTTTGAAAATATCTATACGTATAAAAATTGTGTTCCAAGCGTTTGCCTCTATACCTGTTTTTGAGCATTCGTTGGCTGAACAACTATGGTGCTATTCAAATACTTCTAATGAGTGCAACTTTCAGGGGCCATGAAGTGGCCGTGATATATGGTAGCTTACCGCCGGGCACAAAACTGGCTCAGGCCAATAAGTTCAATGACCCCGACAGCTCGTGCAAAGTCATGGTTGCGACGGACGCTATAGGACTTGGAATCAACTTGTAAGTATCCCGCGTAGGAACCATCATTCAAATAATGATAATCAGCCTCACCAACGCAACCCGCGCCTCGCCAGCAACGCGCGAGTGACAGTGCCGGATCTAGAAATTTTTCGAGGGGGGGCAAAAACTACAAAATGCCGCCCCCGTCTGCGTATATTGTCTTACAAATTGTTACCTCTAACCATTTCAGAAGAGTAAAAGTAGCTACTAGTTATCTACTTTAAGGGGGGACGGGTCATAAAGTCATAACACATCTACGTATAGATGAAAACGCGAGCGCAGCGAGCGCAAACATTTTCAAACATTATGATGCAGATGCGGCAAATACTTCATACGCATCAAGTCATAAAAAAACGCGAGCGCGAAATTGTTTGTCCCGTCAAGACGTATTTTGGTTCGAAGTGTAAGTAAGTTCGAATTGCCGCCCCCCCTGCCGCCCCTAAATTTGCCGCCCCCTAAACATAACGCCCGGGGCATGGACCCCGGCTTGCCCCACCCCTAGATCCGGCTCTGGCGAGTGACTCCTCTGGTGTTGCAAGCTATAGGCGACGGTAACCCATCAGATGGGCGTCAGTTTGTTTGCCACCGACGTGGTATAAAAAAAAATACACCCCAATGCCGGGCTCTTATGAGCATGAATGAGAAGTAACGGGCTCTTCACACTGACTTAGTGCTGGCTTAAGACTTCCCCCTAAATATATTCAGATTTGATCATTCTTTCGCTTTACAGCAAATGTTAAGTATTAGCACAGAATAGTATAATAGTATTGTATACAGAACGGCCACGAACCCCCCGCTCCGAGGTCAGTTACCTCGTCCCTGACAGGCCTGGTTACGATCGGGTGCCGTCGCGCCTCGCGATTCGTCCGCGCCCCGCGCTATACGCACCCGCGCATACAATTGACGCGTGTACCGACAGCGCACGCACACACACTTACCCACAGCGCTTACGTTCCTTCGCGTGTCACCCCTGCGGTATTACAGTTTTTGGAACTTCTCTACTTAGGCTGGGTTGCGCTAAACCGTCTGTAATCGTAAGCGGTGTTCGTCAAATCTGATTGTATGGAAAGTTTGACAAGTTTCTATGGGATGACAGCTGCCGGCGCCATATTTGACGATGACCGGTCTGTGTTCGTACGTTGGTGCAACTGGCACTTAGTCACAGACTAAAAAATCTTTTTCTTTTTTAGGAGTATACGAAGGATAATATTCTATTCACTCATAAAACCAGTAATCAATGAGGACGGTGACAAGGAAATGGATGTCATAAGCATATCACAAGCATTGCAAATCGCAGGTACATATGTTGTTAATATGAATCATCATCCTCCTAGCGTTATCCCAGTACAGTTGCATCCTGAAGGATGCCTGGGGTCCGCTACCTAACCCCAAGATTTGGCGTAGGCACTAGTTTTTACGGAAGCGACTGCCATCTGACCTTCCAACCCCGTGGGGAAACTAGACCTTATTAGGCTTTGTCAAGTGAGTGGGCAACTTGACTGTTAGAAGTTCTCAAGCCGCCCGAAGGCCTCCAACTTGGCTTAACGACTGCTGCCATAGACAGCAACCGGGATCAACGGCTTAACGTGCCTTCCAAAGCACGGGCATATATCGGACAGCATATGTTGTTAATATGAATGATCCATTAAAATAAAATAAAGCCTGACCAGGAATATATGATCATTGTCAAGAGGGCGCTATTATTCTGATTTATATGACAACAGACTATTATGACATTTTGTCTTGTTTACCTGTCAGCTCTGACATAAATTATGAATTGTTTTGCAGCTGAATAATTTCATTTCGTCACATTGATAATATTCCGCTCTTGGCTATGAATTGTTTTGGTAATTTTTTCTCATTTATTATTAAATATTTAACACATAACTAATATTCAAATAAACCGCAACAGTGACACTGACGTGCTGACAATTAATGTCATTAAAATTATTGCCAGTGTAAGAAATTAGTTCCAATTAAATTCCGCAACATGGCGCCTGTGGGGCTAGCATAACATGCATCTCGTCTCTACTCGCGCGCGAGATAGGCCACCTGTCACTGTCTGATTAATGCTGTCAAAAAGTGGCAGGTAGCTTATCTCGCGCGCGAGTAGATACGGAATGCATGTTGTGCTAGAGGGGCTGATCATATATTCCTGGTCAGGCTTTACCTAAAATTACGTTTACGAAAATGCACGTTGACGTGACGTGACGTGTCGTGATGTTTTTGAAGTGAAAACTTCTTTAGCAGCGCTGAGCACTTTTGTACTGGGGAAAAATTGTTAAACTCGCGACAGATTTTAAGATTCTAAGACCAGCTAGTTGACACCTCCTAGTATCGTGATTGCGATGTTAGGAGGAGTCAACTCAGCTGGTCACGTAGCTGATCTTACGATACGACAACTGCACTCCAAATTGAACCGTAATCATAAGACTAAACGTCCCAATTTAGAGTGAGCGGCATGTGTCGTTGCGACACTTGTCCGCTCATTTTAAATTGAGCTTTTTACGTATACATTTACGGTTCAACTAAGTCCAATATCGAATAGCCACACTGACCGATTTTCATAAAGATCACATTTCAAATAAATTCTCATGGAAAGTAGTTCTTATTGTCCCTAAATACGGTGACAGTTCACGTCAAAATATTGGCAAAGTACGAACAATTTTGAATTTTTAAATGCTCCAAGGTATATATGTAGATGGATTATTCGAATATGAATATCTTTGTTATTTACTTTCTTTATCAAGTCATTGAATTTTCACTTCTGACGGCACTCCCGGAGTGCAACCCGTTTTTTTTGTCGAATGCACTTACCTGCGACTAACTTAGCTTTAATTGTTTAACATAGGTCGCGCCGGTCGCTACGGTAGCGCCTGGGAGACAGGCTACGTCACGACCTACAAGCCCGAAGACCTGCCCACGCTCAAGGAACTACTGAGCAAACCTCCAGACCCGGTCACCCAGGCTGGTCTGCATCCGACTTCGGAACAGATGGAGTTGTATGCGTATCATCTACCTCACGCTAGCCTTAGCAGTTTAATGGTGAGTGCCATAAAATTACAATCTTCGGCTTTTTCTTATTCCACTTGACAGATAGTGATGGATACTTTTTCCTGTTCGGGTTAGAATTGTAACCATTTTAAAGGTAGTAATTTTGAAATGGCCCTTTTGATTAAAATGGTTTTCCTGGAAAAGTAATACTTCTCATCAAGCAAAAGACTTCATTTCGAGTGTAATCTTCTAGGACATGTTTTTAAGTATTAGGGTTGTTTCACACGTACCACAGCCACACGACGCCGCAGCGTTAAAATACGGTCAAACAGTGGTTACGTGTGAATTGTGTCGCTGCAGCATTTTGCAGTTGCGTTGTGGTGCTTACAAAAATTGCTTGCCAAAAACGCCTTGTAGTTGCGACAGGGCCGGCCGCTAATTCGCGCTGCCACCGGTGGTTGCGTTGCCGTTGCGATGTGGTCGTATTACACACGCGGTCGATAATGACGGCAAAATGTGGTACGTGTGAATTGATTGACGTGTCATTTACAATACAAAATATGCGCCCGACCACGTGGTGTGGTTGTGGTACGTGTGAAACAATCCTTATTACTAATTTTGTATTCAGTCATTCCGCTTTCTACCATCGCACCGCTCGCCGTCGGCAGGGCATTCATACGGTACGGTTTAAGAGGAATTTCCTCCCTCGCACGCTCCGGTTGTGGAATGAGCTCCCTGCCGAGGTTTTCCCGAGGTACTACAATATGGGGGTCTTCAAGAAAGGAATGTATAAATTTTAAAAAGGGTCGGCAACGCGCGTGTGACTCCCTTGGGGTTGCAAGCGTCCATAGGCTGCGGTGACCGCTTACCATCAGGCGGGCCGCACGCTTGTTTGCCACCAACGTGGTATAAAAAAAATCCTAAAGAGTCCATTTAATTAAAATAGTAATTTTGTAAAGTTGATAATCTTGTGTAACATTCCAGGATATATTCGTCCATCTATGCACGGTTGACGACTCGCTGTACTTCATGTGTAACACAGAAGCCTTCAAGTTCCTGGCGGAGATGATCCAACACGTGCCTTTACCGCTACGTGCCCGATATGTGTTCTGCTGCGCGCCTATTAATAATAAGCTGCCGTTTGTGTGCGCCACCTTCCTTAAGGTACATTAAATTATGATGATTTTTCAAGTGTGTCTCATTCCTTAAGTTCCTGCTAACTTTTCATTGCAATTACATCTTCTTGTAGGATGATTATTGGCATAAAAAGCATTTTATGTTTTAACCCTTTATTTGGCAGTGTCTAGCCGGATATACAGAATCTATGACAGTCTTTTTGTATTTTTTTCTTGACCAAAATCGTTTGGTTTGGACCATGCAGCGCCGCCGAGGCTTGAACTATGGATTTTTGAAATCTTTGGTCAAATAAAGGATTAAAATGCTTTTGACATAGCTTCATTGCTTAATTAAGCTAAAACGCCAAACATGACAATCATGGTTTTTAATTTCTCTATGTTATGTTTCTGAACTGTTTTGTATTTTTATTGATGTGAGCAATAACGAGTATTTGTATTGAATTGCATTGTATAATTTGTATTATATTTATGTGTGCCAAATGTCATTCAAATTCATTAAGAATATTTTTTGCAGATGGTCCGTCAGTACAGTCGGAACGAACCGATCACAAAGAACTGGATGTCGAACACAGTCGACTGGCCGCTGCCAGCTCCCAAGAGCATCATGGACCTGGTTCACCTGGAGGCGGTATTCGACGTGCTGGACCTCTACCTGTGGCTGAGGTAAGTCTGATAAAACAGCTATCGTTAACCCTTCGGGCACTTTCCACTTTAAAAGAATGCCTTTCGGCCTTAAAATGCCTCTGCAACATTTCAATGTTTATACTATATATATTATAGAATCGGTGATATGTAACAGTGTTGTTCCTTTGTCAACAGTTATAGGTTCCCGGACATGTTCCCAGATGTCAAGTTAGTGAGGGATATGGAGATGGAACTAGACGCCATCATTCAACAAGGCATATTCCAGATTACCAGGTATGTGGATGTGTTTAAGCGCTTTATAAATATAATAAATAATAATGGTGCACATGTAGTGCGAAATGATTTTCCTTCGTACTTTATCGGAAAAATTCGTATTTATCGTGCTCTCTCAATTAGCTTCAGTACCCATCTTACAGCCGTAGGGGTAACTTTGACACTGACATTTTTCACTTTGACATTTGACACTAAACAATAAAGTTCCATAATAATGGATATGAAAACGGTTCATTTAATACAATCATTGATTGACAGTTCGGGTGCCATCATATTCCGATTGAGATCCGAGTTTTCCCGAAAGAAAATCATTTTGAAATACATCTGTAGAAATATGTAAAATCGAATTTATGGGGCAAACGTGATGATTTTACTAATTTATCGGTAGAACATGTTGAAATTCAATTTTTTCATGGACCCTGGTATTGCTGACGTGGGATAACGAATAAAGTTGGGATCAATTATAGGTTACTAAGAAACTCGGAACAAGTACTTCGGGAAGACGGCGAGGACGCGGCACAGTCGCGCCACAAGAAGGGTACGAGAGCACACCACCCAAGGGACGAGCCCAAGGGCAAGCTCTCCGAAATGCTCGTCTCTAAGGTAAGGCCAAAGTAACACACCTAGACCTACTTTCTTGGAATTCGGGGTGATCTCAAAATCTACTATATCCAATGATAGGCTACTATTCAGTTAGGGACCAGTAATTAGCGATATTTTCCAAAATTAACGGAGAAAAAAATCTAAAAAAAATTTTTTTGTGTACTTCACACGTTTTTACCGAAATGGTTTTCGAATTAAGACTTTTGGAAATTATGAAATATTGTCAATTAGGACGATCCCTTAGAGCCTTATCACACTGGCGACTTGCGAGCGACTTTGAAGCGAGGCGAGCACGCAGCGAGGTCGCCGCATCTAAAGTATAGAGATTTTCCCGCGAGTACGCAGCGATTTCGCTGCGCGCTCGCCTCGCTTCCAAGTCGCTCGTAAGTCGCCAGTGTGATAAGTCTCTACAACTCAAACTACACAATCCTACTCGTATGAAGAGTTGATATCGAAAATGAGATCAAAGTGTAACCATAGTGGTTATGTTGTTTGTTTTTGTAGTGCAGTGGCGGAGCGTCCATACAACTAGATTCCCATCGGCTTGCCTAATTTTTCAGCCAGTCCTTTTACTAAGGCTCATAAATAATAAGAAATTTGCCTACAAGTAGTGCAAACTTCTCCCTTTATTTAAGAAATTCTGTGAACGTCAGTTCTAAATGTTACCTATTAGTCTCTTTTTGCTTTGTATATAGGTTCTATATTTATGTACTTAAATAGTTTTAAGTTTACCAGCGCTTTGGCGTATGCTGTTATGCTGATAAATGTATTTATGTCACACCTGGCCATAAAGTGGCCATTATCGCACGCTCCGCGCGCGAAAAAACCCACTTCCTGGCCAGGGAGTGACATAAAATTTTGTACTTACCACGGGCGATAATAAAGAAAGCCTCAGATCGCATATTTATCGCCCTTGCCTTCGGCTCGGGCGTAAAATACCTGCGATCTGAGACATTCTTTGTTTTATCGCCCTTGGTAAGTAATGTACTATTTGTAAATAAATAAATATCCGGCTTTCCTAAGAATATTTTTACGCGCCGCCGCTGTTGTAGTGTTTAAATGTTGTCAACATTTGTGTTTATGGTGTGAATAAAGGATTATTTCTTTATTTATTTTTATGTAATCAAAAATGCTTTTTTTTCTAGGGCCTGATAACCCCGCAAATGCTCAAGAAACTGCAGCAGGAGCTGGCTACAGACAAGAAGCCAGAGTCAGTCAGAGCGAAATCGAACAGAAATAGGAGAAAATGATGAGAGTAATATCTGTAAATAGTGAACGTGTAGTTGTTGAAATGTTGATCAATGTTGAATGAATGTGAAATAAAGTGCTGAAATTATAATAGTGGTTTTTAATCGACTTCAAAAAGGGCGTTCTCAATTCGGCTACTTAAATTAAATCTAAAAATGGCGCCCGCCCGCGGCATTGTGCCTAAGATACTGGCAGCATTATATTTTTGTTACCGCAAAATAGTATATTCGATTTTTACAAGTGCTACTGTGCTCGTACTGTCTAACTCTAAAAATGATTCTCTCTTCGATTTTGAACCTTATTGATTGAAAGGTATAATAGCTTCTTGAGCGATTTACTTTGATGCAACTCTGCCATCTCTGTTTTAAGTACACAATCAGTGTCGGGATTGGACGTGAGTGACGGGCACCTCCATTTCCGGGAACGTTTTCATGGCCGCTGGCACCCGGACTAATATGAAGTACAGGAATTCTAGCACGCTGAATAGACCCACTCCTAGGAACATGTTGAAAACGCCTCCCAGCGACGCTGAAAATTATTATAAAATATCAGTCATATAAGGCGATATATCGATTGAAAGAGACACCCTTTGTTTTTCGCTCACGACAAAACAGGATGCAACCCTCTCCGAGAATGGCTTTTTAGACAAATCTCGTTAAATATGAAATTTTACCTTCCAATAAAATTAATATTATATTTCCTAAGACATCTGAGATCCGTTGATTTGAGAGGGCGCCGCTGCGCTCGACCGGAAGTAGCCTTTTGCGTCAAAAGAGTCGCCCCACGCCACCGCTGCCACGTGACATCCGCTTCCGCCGACCTGCGAACAGCCGAAAGCGCGCGCCCGCCTCTCGCCGCCATGATGGTTCCTCATTGTTGCGGAGGAAATGCCGTTGGCAGCCCACCAGGAAGCCATTACTCGGATCTCAGATGTCTTAGGAAATATAATATTAATTTTATTGGAAGGTAAAATTTCATATTATATGTTCCGTTCGACATCTGAGATCCGTTGATTTGAGATCTGTTTATTATCTCCTGGTGGCGAGTAAGCGGGCGCACAAACATTATGGTAACACCCACATAGATAAAGGGAATAAGTAGTATATGGAGTAAACATTATTAGTTAATACGAGTAACTAAGTCCGGGTCGCGACTCGCGAGTTCCTAGAACAGCACACGGGCACGCCGGGTCAGAGTCGTTCTTTTTGGCAAATATATAGACCCGAATACTATCCCACAGAGAACTATAGGCAATTTTCGTATATATGGATTGAACTATTAAGTAATATGTTTTGCAGTTTTTGAGTCACTAGCGTAGGTTAGCGGTGAATGAGTAATTATTCGTGTTATCAACCGATTATTAAGTGTAAGATTGTCCACAAATATTGCTACAATGACATTAGTATTATTCAGCCCGTTATAAGGAGATACTGCATCGGGGCAAAAGCAACAGGATGCGTAAATGTCCAGAAGACATCTAGAACAAGGCGTATTGTAAGAATATTTATATAGTTTAACAGCGCGTCCCTATGTAGTATAACCGGGGCTGGATCAGATAGCTATAACTGGCACCAATACAATAAGTTAATTCCAACTTATCGAAAGTTTTCCGAAATCATTACACGTCGACGTAGCCAGAATTCTGATATCTTATTCAGAACGTTGGTTTTCTGAATAAGAAGACGTTTGTTTTGTATTAGAGTAAGAAATGTATTTTATTAGAATTATTAGTGTCTGGACCATAGTTTAGTAGCGCAAGGTCATGATTGAACGTATCAAGCACCACAACAGTTCTTCTGAATACGCTGGTCAAATTACTTTACCTTTCCAGCGCCCTGTCAATAAAAAACGTTATTCACGCCATAACATGGGAATGTCAAAAGCGAAGTTGAACCCTACAGAAATGCATGCAGACAGATATCGCACTGGAAGCCATGACGGATGTATGCGTCGTAGGCATCGCGCCGATGGTGCGCATACGTCGTTGGCGTCGAAAAGGTTAAGGCATTAAGACATTTTTGCCTTAGGCGTTCGAAAATATAGAGATCGATAAAAGATGACGATTGCACTTTGCAGTAATTACTGATTTACGGATAAAAATCATACCTGACAAAGTATACAAACCTATTCGCTGGAAAAACATATGCAAGCTAACGCTTGACTACCTGCTGTTGATCTTGTCCCTAGCACACCATATCTTGATAGATAGTTGACGTGCGCTAGCGTGACACCAGTAGGCGTTTCCGCTGCACGGACCAGCCTGGTGTCAAAGCGTTCACTTGTAATGAACTGGCCAGTCCTTTAAGATTCTATGACAGACTTGTGGTGGCGGATGTCCTCGCATGCAGATTGTGTAGCTCCGTCGGTTCCGCTCCGTCTCGCCAGGCTCCAGCAGCGCCTGCTCCGCTAGGGGTTCGTCATATTGAACAGTGCCGACGTGGTATCAAGTTTACGGTCAGTGTAGCTGTCGGCAACGATCACTGTGTTCAGACGCATCGTGATCGCAGGCGCGGTAGAGACGATAGAGAGAGAGAGAGAGAGAGAGAGAGGTCGATGGGCAGGACGCCCAAGCGGCCGAGGGGCGGACGCCCAAGCGGATGAAGGGCGGACGCCTCAGCGGGCGAAGGGCTGACGACTCAGCGTCCTTCCGGGATCCTAGCGGCCTCGGGGCGCAGATGCCACTGGGGGGTGAAGTGTCCCCTCGATAGCCCATCGGCCGCGGAGTTATGATGACCCGACAGGTAGTAAAGGACCAGTGTTACCTGCAGACGGACCCTTAAGTATCATCAGTGATGACTCATCACTCGTAGCAGCAAGGGAGAGACTTATATGCTCCAGCGATCCGGCTGTTCATTTGTAGCATAAATCCTGTTACGTATGTTACTCCATGCTTCGCGGTTCTCACCTTCGTATAAATGCGGGCTTGCAGCTTTTCCAGGTATCGCTAAAGACTGCTGCAATGCAAACTTTCTCTGGGCGATACGTTTGCAAAGTCGACATAACCTCTCGTAGGTAGTGTGAAAGTTACGCCGGGTAGAGCCATAAGATACGCAGTAACATGTTTGTTTACCTTTTCCTTTGGTAGAGAGTGGACTCTGTTTTAATACGAGGTCCGCAACAGCCGTTGTGATGGCTAATTTAAATTGATTAAGGGTGATTCTCGTGGATTTCGATATTAGTTTAATTAGTGATAACTGCGACTGGTTTGTTATAAGAAGTATGTACACAATCAATCTTGTAAAGGTCAAGGGTGAAAGTCCAACTGTATCGATGTATGTCCATGTATAATGGAATTTTAATTCATTTAATGAGTCCCACGTTAACAAGCGTCTATGCCTATGTTACAGTGAAAAACAAAATAAGGAGCCATGTAGACATGTGAAATAATTAAGAATAAAAATAAGGCATCCAACAAAAGCGGTATAGCAACAAGTAATCACACGTAAACTATCAAAATTCTGAGCGGGAAAAATAACTGTACTAGAAATGCCATCTGATGAAATTTGAAGAGATATTCTATACCAAGGTCATAGAGGGACTAATAGTCATACTAATGTAAGAAACTCAAAAATAAAAAGGGGGTTTTCCGAACGAAAATAAATTCATACCGATGACAATGAGATCTAAGATAGTTATCTATTTCGATAATGTCGGAGACAGATCGAAGGACTTCCCGGAAGTCATTCTTCTATAATGGGTTACCCTTTTTCAATGGAGCGGAATCTCGGGCTCGCTTTAGAATAACGTCTTGTTTTTGACCCATTTTTGTTTATTAGAGCCTTTGCGAATAGATTATTCATAGGATCTAACCTGAGCAGTAAGGCGAGGGCGAGCTGAGATGAGTGAGATCCGTTTTAACTTTGTCGATGCTACTCCGTAGATGCAATGACGATTGAATCGACAGAGGTTGGGAATTTTCCCATGTCTTCCCCATGTACTTACTTTCGATGGATCGAAGCAGATCGAATCTGCTGTCCCCTGGGCACGCCTCTTGAAGATGAACTACATCAGTCGAATGTATTACCTTGTAATTCGATTAATCATAAATATTTAGGCAGCACGCGCCAGACATACGGCGTACTGCACCACTCGAATCGGCGTTTCTGCACTATAAGGTAGTAGAGACGTGAGTGGAAGTAGTGGGCTAGTGTCAAGACTATACCCGATTACGCTGTGACGCGGCCGGAGCCGGCTCCTGCGTGTCGTTCGGAGCTACTCGGCGCGGCGCGATATACATTACCAAGACTGGATGTGGTGCCACAGGCGGCACCGATGTAGTCAGTGGCGCTATTGCGGCGGACAGCACCATTGTAGTCGGTGGCGCCATTGCGGCGCACGGCACGGTTGTAGTCGGTGGCGCTATTGCGGCGCACGGCACCATTGTAGTCGGTGGCGCCATTGCGGCGCACGGCACGGTTGTAGTCGGTGGCGCCATTGCGGCGGACGGCACCATTGTAGTCGGTGGCGCCATAGCGGCGGACGGCACCATTGTAGTCGGTGGCGCCATAGCGGCGGACGGCACCATTGTAGTCGGTGGCGCCATTGCGGCGGACGGCACCATTGTAGTCGGTGGCGCCATAGCGGCGGACGGCACCATTGTAGTCGGTGGCGCCATTGCGGCGGACGGCACCATTGTAGTCGGTGGCGCCATTGCGGCGGACGGCACCATTGTAGTCGGTGGCGCCATTGCGGCGGACGGCACCATCGTAGTCGGTGGCCCCGTCGCAGCGGACGCCGCCATGAGGTGGGCAGCGTCGGCTCGGTCGCGGCGGCAGGCGCCGAAGCGGCGCGGACCCGGCGGGCGGCGCCCACGTGGCGGGCGAAGGTGGACATCATCATCACGGACAGGGTCGCCATGGCGGCGGACAGGGTCATCGCGGCGGATAGCGTCGCTATTCCGGCAGACACATCATTGAGGACAGCGTCGACATTACGACACAAACCTTCATCGCTGCATCGCGGTCTACAGCACCAACGCGGTCGCCGTCGCCATGGGGCGGACCTCCCCAGGGTAAGATGTGGCGCCACTATGACGGGCAGCACCATAGTGGTCGCCGCCGTCATTGCAGCAGACAACAGTGAATCCTCAAATTCCACAAAGGGTATGCAACGCGTACGCGATTGCCTCTGAGTTGCAGGCATCTACAGGCTGGAGGATCCACTCGCCATAAAGTGGTCCACCTACGCTACGCTCGTCTGTCACTGTAGTTGGATACAGTACAACACCGTCGAAGTTTCCATCGCCCTCGGGGCGGACGGCCCGGAGGTTTATTTTACACCGGGCGGGCGGCACCCTTATAGGTGCATGTAATATGTAATATACTTAAATTGCACGGCCCCCGGGGTAAGCGGCAGACACGGAAGGCAGCAGCGCGCGGGCCGGGCTAGCGGCGCCCGCGTGCGCCGACCGACCACGCCACGTGTCCCCGGCGGGGGCCGCGCGGCTGCGGCGGCACCGGACACGGTTGTAACCAAGAGAAAAGTATTATTCTGACTCACCAATTTGGTATGACATATATTCAAACCAAACCTCCGTCCAGTGCTGGCGGCGCGGGCCCGGGCGCCGGCACGTGGCGCGGGGCGCCCGGCCGGCGCCGCGCGTCGCCGAGACACGATGATCCCGAAGCGCACTCCTTATCCTCCGACGAGGGGCGACTCTCGTTGTTCATAGCGAGATTCCGAAACACTCGCGAACAAAATTTACAAAAGAGGGTAGTCCGATATAAAAGTGATATTTTAAAAATCGTAATTCCTATCACGCGTTATTTTTAGAACTCCCTCTTGATAATTACGTAGCAAATTAAATATGGAGAATTAAGATTCCTCCCCGTCTACGTAATTTACAAGAAAGGTACGTCCGATCAGTACGGCAGACGACGCAACAATGAGGAACCATCATGGCGGCGAGAGGCGGGCGCGCGCTTTCGGCTGTTCGCAGGTCGGCGGAAGCGGATGTCACGTGGCAGCGGTGGCGTGGGGCGACTCTTTTGACGCAAAAGGCTACTTCCGGTCGAGCGCAGCGGCGCCCTCTCAAATCAACGGATCTCAGATGTCGAACGGAACATATAATATCTGACTGTGTGCAGGTTTATTAAATTTCCTCTTGTACCTAGATGAGGTAAAATACCATCATTTTAACTTAATCGTGTCTTTTAATAATGCGTTGTTTTAGTAGGCTGAGGAAAAAAAGGAAAATATTGACTCGACTTTGGATTTATTTTCTATCGAGAAAATTTTAAGAAATCATGTTTCGCTATTGTCATTACCACAATAATATAGTCAAGAATCATATATCTGAAAATCAGCCCCTACTGTTTGCTAGTCTGGGCAGGACAGCGTTTCAAAGTCTCCAAATTTCTCAGTGTGGCGCCTTAAAGTACCTAAAGATAAAAATAGGCGGTCTTCTCGCTGATGAGCGATCTCTTCGAGACAAATACAAATTATGTATATTATTGATTCTGATATATAACAAATGCCCCAAATATCCGATCCTTTTTTTAGGTGCCCACCATGTGATGGTCCATACAAAATATGTGTAAAGTTTTACATAGGTAACTGGGATAAAATATTATGTATTGGCTAGAAGATGTTGATACCCGCTCACGCCAGTCAGCTCGCGACCACGGATGTTGTGATACTTTCGAAACGTCGGGCAAAACCTTAAAAAAGGTAAATTAGTTATAATTGTACGCGATTAAGTCCCGTTTCCCAGTAATAATGTGTAAAATATTGTGGTATTTTTTTTTTGTCTATTAGGATGAATAAAAATTCTGAGGAAGATCTAAAAAATTACCAAATTCTGACAAAAAAAAATGGTAAATTTTCAGTGAAAACGACCTGATTTTAACTACTTAGCAAAAATAAAAGACCGGGGGGTCTTAGGAACAAGACGACGATCAGACTAGTGACTAGTGGCACCGGGGTCCCACTACGTCAAGTACCCGTAGTGGCTGCCGCGTTTTGCTACCGGACGGTCGCGTCGTCACGTCATTCGCTTGGTGTGGTCAGTTTGTTATTTAGGTACCTATTTAATTTGGGGATCTGTTAACATTGGGACTTCTGGTAGCAATATTACTTATTTTGTGCTAGTGGTGAAAGGGTGAACATTATGGTTCAACTCACACAGCAGCGTGAACCAAGTCTCCGTCGGCTGCCGCGTGAAGACCTTGGAGCCGGCTTCGTATATCCTCAGCTTCACCACCGTGGCTGACGACACGTTTAAACCAGCGCTGCAAATCATTCATAAATCATTCATCAATATAATTTATTTTATGTCACACCTGGCCATAAAGCGGCAATTACCGCACGCTCGGCGCGCGGGAAATCCCACTTCCTGGCCAGGGGGTGACATCAAATTTTGTACTTAACACGGGCGGTAATAAAGAAAGCCTCAGATCGCATATTTATTTATTAAATACCTGCGATCTGAAACGTTCTTTGTTTTACCGCCCTTGTTAAGTAATGTACTATTACCTACTAAATAAGTAAGAGGGATGTCGACTCAAAAAAAATTATTACTTCAATAGAAAGAATACATAAAACTATGCCAAATAGTGAAAATCCTATTCAAACATCTCAAAAAATAACGAAGCTACAACGGTTAGAATGTTCGTAGTTAGAGAGAGAAAGTGCTACCTAACCGTGACGTCACTGTTAAGTAGCGCTATAGTAAGACGTTCGTTCAATACAAAGGTGCGTTTTGCGGAAAAGGGACAGAACATACCCACTCTTAAAACTTTGAAGACTTATAATTACGTAATTATTTATTTTTTTGAATTACTTTTTTCGCCATTTGATTGAGAATTTGAGCCTTTATGTAGAAAATTTGGATTTATTGATTTTCTTTTATAGTGTCGTCATCCCTATTGTATAAATGGGAAAGTTTAGATGTTTGTTACTCAGTCGCGCAAAAGGGCCATTTAACGACTTATTTTGAATTTTAATAAAATCGTGTTTTTTCTAATCAGAATCGAAAGTACTTTCGAATGTTAAAGGGGGATAAAGTGGTCAAAGATTTTTTTATTCCATTCCATTACCGTTTCCATATTGTGATGATCGATAAAGATAGTAATTAAGCTTGTATGATTTAAACATACAATTGCTAAAAGTGGCACTGGAATTAAACATGTGCTCTGCCTACCCCTTTTGGAAATGCGGGCGTGAATTTATGTATGTATGATAACGGAGCGGAAAACCGAAAATTGTATGTAAAATTTGGGACACTTTTATTCACCTATTAGGTTCGAAAGTGCTTTCGATTCTAAGTAGAAAAAACACGATTTTATCAAAATTAAAAATAAGTCGTTTGTACAATTTTCCGTGAATCACCGAAACACGGCTGAACGGGTTATGATGAAACTCGGTATACAACGAGTGTAGCTTCTGCCCGTGATTTCGTTCGCGTACAACAAAAATACAAATACAAATATATTTATTCTGCATAAAATGTGGTACAATAGATGGCAACATTGTTCAAGAAGAAAACTGCACATTTTACCAGCAACTGGCATGCAAAAATATAAAAAAATGGCGGAGATAAGTGGCATTGAAATCCTATTTAATAATTACAATAAAATGTCATGAATGTTAAATTACAATGTGAAGTCATATTTACTACCTATGTCTAATTACAGAATAATGTCGCTTAAATTAATCAAAATAATATAAAATAATAGGTAAGCAAATTTTAAATTTCAATGTCAAAATCCATATATCTAATTAAAAAATGTCGTCACTTGTATTTAACCTTTCACTCCCTATTTCATCCCTTCGAGGCGTGATTTTCGGGATAAAAGGTATCCTATATGATAATCCAGACAATAAACTTGTTGTATACCTACCAAGCTTTCAATTTATTATGAAATAGGCCCCTGATCGGGACCTGAGCCGAGGCCGGCGCTGACGTCATAATTTACTTACTACAACGGATCCAACGTGTAAGTCACCGACTTCATTATGTTTTCTTCAAGCGATAAAACTGTTGATATCTTTGTGCATGACGGCATACATTTGCATGACGAGTTTTCTGAAATAAAAACATATAGTTATGTTCATTATGCAGAAAATTATGTCAATTGATTTATCTATCCGATAGTCCGTCGATTTAAGGTGATGCCTCGATCCATTTTATGGTTAGAATTAGAACACCCAAATTATAGTCGCATCATATATAAATGTCGCAGCCGGATTGGTATAATTCGCCGTTTTACATTACGGCTAGCCGTTTTGTAATACGGCGGGTTAACGATTAGCCGGATCGTCATTGCAATACGTTCTACAATGTGGCGGCTCACGTTTAGCCGGATTGTACTTTCCGGATTGCATAATCCGCCGCTTTACATTACGGCTTGCCGTTTTACAAAATGGCCGGATTGTCATTGCTAAACAGCGTTGCGAGTGTTAAATAAAAATGGGAACTAAAAGCTGTCAAAGAGGTGACAGCTAAAACAACGCTATTTTGTGAAAAGGCTAGCCGTAATGTATTACGGCGAATTATACAATCCGACTGAACCGCTTTTTTACATTACGACTAGGCGAATTAAAGAATGCAAAGCGCCGAATAGATTTCGGCGGATTTTCAATCAGCCATATTCAATCCGCCTAATCGTTGACCCGCCGTAATACAAAACAGCTCTGTTTTGTAAAACGCCTAGCCATAATGTAATACGGCGCATTATACGATTTGCCTGCGACATATATATGAAAATCAGTCCCGTTTGTTACCTACCCTAGGCAGTACAGCGTTTCAAAGAATGCGTAATTTTCTAATGCACGTTTTAAGATTAACCCTTCCTCGATTTGTTCAGTATTTGATATAAAACGCAATACTAAATGCTTATGTATCACTTAGCCTCGGAGTAAGGTATCATTGGTATGGAAAACTCGCTAATTTCCTCGTAAGATGGACGATTGTGTGCGGTCGACACGTTATTGACAGCGGGTGGGGTCGCAGCTCGTCATTTTCCACCTTAGATGGAAAAGCTGCACAATTAATACCTATTTTATGAAGACAGCTGATCTGCCACAGTTGGCATGGCGGAGGAACGTTGACTTTGTCCTCGAATACGGTTCGCAGCGGGTTAGAGCAGCCACAGAAGCGCTCCATACATGTCTCCTGTAAGAACAGAAAAATTATTAATAAAGCACGCGGTTGTTTTATGCGACAATCGGAGGGTTTCAATATACATGCATGCGGTCAACACAACGTATCCCGAAGTACATGCAAAGGAATGTTACTATTCCCGAAAAAAAACCGCGCGCTTTACTCACAACGATATACAATACAATACAAATACTCTTTATCTACACACATACTTATCATAAATCCTCTAATATGCGTTCGGAAACCGTAGAAAATGACTCTCATTTCAACATTCAATGAATTTATGGCAATTTTCTTATCTGTGGCTAAAGCTACAGCAGTAATTTAATATTCATTTTAATATGTAATATTCATTTATATATGATGTTAAAATATTAATCGTCAAACAAAACTGTCAAAATTTAAATGTCAAAGTTGACATGTCCCTATTCTAGTATCACTGAAAATTCAAATTCAGTCGATGCGAAATGTCAGCTCGATGTTTTTTTAGTATATATCGCACGAAATTTGAGCTAGAACGACATGATCACATCAGAATAGGGACTCTTTACTTTTTAAAATAACATTCAGGTATCGGTTGCCAGTTCTGATTTCGATATTTCCGCAACCGTGCAAAAAAGGTTGTATTAACACAATTATTGTATTTATTTACTACGGTTTCTGAACCCATCTTAGAGTAGTTATAATATGTGTGTAGATAAAGTAATGTATGCAACTGTACATAATTAGGCATTAAAACACTCGTGTGACCTTATTATGAAACTCGCCTTCGGCTCGTTTCATAAAACACACTCGTGTTTTAATGCCCCTCATTATGTACCAGTTGCATAAACTACTATTATTGCACACCTCACATATTGAAATATACACCTCACATAATAAAGCAGCATATACAAAAGAAAAACAAAGCAACAGGGAGACAGAGGAAGAACAACAGGCGGTCTTATCGCTAAAGAGCCATATACAAGATACAAGGTATAATTTTATACGTGTAAAGTCAATGTAGTCAATGTTGCTAGTTGCTAGCAAGTTGCAACTAACCATTCGGTTATAGCGCTCAACCACATTGACCTGTGGGGTATGTGGTATTAATATATGTATGTATGTATGTATGTATAATTCTTTATTGTACATGAGTAAACATAGCATAAAAATACAAGAACAGTTGACATGCATGTACAAAGGCGAGCTTATCCCTATAAGGGATTTCTTCCAGCTAACCTTTGAGCAATTGAGTGGAGATTGAGACTAATAGGCAAACCGGAAAACATGTACAATACGAATAATTATCTTAATAACGTAATGGCACCAATTATGGACGGCTTAAGAACTCTGTCGACATCTTTTGACTATAACTCTCTTATTTTATAAGTTTGATGTTAGTTATTTCAAAGAAAATGTAGCTTAATAATCACTTATTATAATAAACATACAAAAGTTTTGGATAAACTTGAAAGTTCCGAGAAAATTGCTCCAAATCTGAAAAAGTCGAAAATCTTCGAAAATCCTATGATGGACAGACAAAATCCAATTATGGACACCCAATCTTGGACACCTTAAGGTTTAAAACATTGTAGACCGCCTGCAATTTCACATATAAATTCCTTTAGTTGTTGAATTCCAAACTTTAAAAAAAAGTAGAAACTGTCATATAAAAGGAGGCACAGGTCGTATTCAGCCAATTCAGCTCGTATTTTTCTGTTGGAAACGCGACGTCTTTTTAAGTCTTGAATAATTTGCGTTTTTCGGTAAAACAATACACTTGCGATTCTGTTAAAAAATATAAACATCCCGCTGTTTATTTTTTATTGAGCATGATGTTTTTGACGTTTTAAGGGTATGTTTATTAAATATTTATCCAAATTTTGTCGTATTTCCTCCATTTTTGAGAAAAGTACTATATTAGCCTCGGCCGGAATGGCAATTGCAGGGTTCGTATTATAATTAAACGGACTCGCAAGCTCGTCCGTTTAAACAAATACTCAGCCTGCAATTGCTTTTTTCCCCGGCCACGGCAATAATGTATTTTTTTTTCGGGATAAGGATTCATGGATAAGGAATTCAAATTTTACATTTCTTTAGAATTTTAAGTAAAATTTTTTTTACGAAAAATCGTCATTATAGTCGATTTCGACTAATTCGGGGATGAAAATTTCAAATTTTATATAAATTTTGAATTTCAAGTTAAAAAAAATTATTTTTTTCGAAATATCGTCATTATACTCGATTCCGACTAATTCGGGGATAAGGATTTCAAATTTTACATTTATTTTGAACTTTAAGTAAAAAAAATAAAAAAAATACGAAAAATCGTCATTATACTCGATTTCGATTAATTCGGGGTTAAGGATTTCAAATTTTACATTAATGTTGAATTTTAAGTAAAAAAAATTTTTTTTCCAAATATCGTCAATTTACTCTATTTCGACTAATTCAGGGATAAGGAGTTCAAATTTGATATCTATTTAGAGCATCTATAAATATGTTACCGGTAGCACTGGTAAGCAATGCAGGTCATTTGCCTTCGGCTTCTGAACACATCTTAGAGTAGTTATAATATGTGTGTATGTGTAGATAAAGTAATGTATGCAACTGTACATAATTAGGCATTAAAACACGAGTGTGTTTTATGAAACGAGCCGAAGGCGAGTTTCATAATAGGGTCACACGAGTGCCCTCATGATGTACCAGTTGCATAATAGTAGTTTATGCTATTCACAATAAGGTCACACGAGTGTTTTAATGCCTAATTATGTACAGTTGCATACATTACTTTATGTCACACCTAGCCATAAAGTGGCCATTATCGCACGCTCCGCGCGCGAAAAAACCCACTTCCTGGCCAGGGGGTGACATAAAATTTTGTACTTACCACGGGCGATAATAAAGAAAGCCTCGAGATCGCATATTTATCGCCCTTGCCTTCGGCTCGGGCGTAAAATACCTGCGATCTAAGACATTCTTTGTTTTATCGCCCTTGGTAAGTAATGTACTATTATCTACATACATATTATAAGTACTCTAAGATGGGTTATAGTAGCCGGTATTATATAACATTTGAAATCCTTATCCCCGAAATAGTCGAAATCAAGTAGGTATAAAGACGATTTTTCGAAAAAAAAATTTTTTTTCTTAAAATTCAAAATTAATATAAAATTTGAAATCCTTATCCCCGAATTAGTCGAAAACGAGTATAATGACGATTTTTCGCAAAAAATTTTTTTTTTCACTGTAAATTCAAAATTAATATAAAATTTGAAATCCTCATCCCCGAATCAGTCGAAATCGAGTATAATGAAGTTTTCGAAAAAAAAATTTTTTTTATAAAAAATTTAAAATAAATGTAAAATTTGAAAACTTTCTCCCTGAATTCTTATCCCAAAAAAAAACCTATATCGAGCTGACCTTTCGTATCGACTGAATTTTAATTTTCATGTTCCAAATTAAAAAAAAAACATTATAGTACTAAATAGGACATTATAATGAATATTATATTACTGCTGGTAAACTTCACCACAGGTAAGAAAATTTTCATAAGTACATTGATGTTAAGATGAAGGTCATTTGCCTACGGTTTCTGAACGCATTTTAGAGGATTATGATATTTGTGTAGATAAACTACTATTATAATAAAACTGGGTGGCATTTTTCAAACATTTACCTCGGCAATAAATCCGTCCAACATTGGGTGTCCATAATTGGGTAACCAGAATTCAGTATGAAAACCAATCATGGAGAAATTGTCCATAATTGGAGATTAACAAAAAACAGGAACCAGTAATGTACATCCTCTCTAAATCATTCAAATTAGATTCTAATGCAATAAACACTTTAAAAAAGTATTGTTAAATATGTAACGCTTCTCACGAAATCATATCAAAATAATATTGTTTAGAGAAAATAAAGTTTACAATCAAAAATGTAAACCTACTTCCTTAGTTATTTCTGTAAGAAACTTAGGTTATTCGTGAAAAATGCCGGAGCACACTTTTTGCCGCCGTGCCATTTTTAAACAAAATGACCGAGGTGTATGTCATTTGTCAATGTGATACATAGAAGCCTATTCTTTATGCTTAAAGTGTTGCCATGACTATAATACTTTTCCGTTGCTTAATTTCGACCGTGAAAGATTTTTGCGTCCATTACTGGAGCCAGGTCCATTACTGGTGCCACTACGTTAACATGACAATATATAACTAAAATCCAAAGTAGAATATATATTGCATGGTATCGTACCGCGCTCCTGACATAACACATGTTTCTGGAATAGGCCTCACTGCAACGCACGAGCTCGCCATGAGCTCCTCTGAGTGATGAGTCGCTGTTTTGCACTGATATGAACATCAGCTAGGCCTGGTACTCGGAGCCCGGTCCAGCATCAGTGCCTTTACTGTGACCTCGTCTACCTGTCTACCCCTACCCGTCTCTCTCTTCGGTGCTAGCGTGCAGACATACATACGTGAAAACGTCTTACTACTAACCATTCGTTATAGCGCTCAACGGCATTGAGCTGTGGAGTACGAGTTATGTATGGTATATTGCATACTGGCACCGCATTCCTGACATACCATGCACATGGTCCTGGAATAAGTCTCGCTGGACACGCACGAGCCGGTCACAAGTTTCTCGGAATCGCTGTCCTGCACTGACGTAAACGTCAGCTGGGCCTGGTACTCGGAGCCCGGGACCAGCGTCACTGGGTTCACTGTTTCCTCGCCTTCGTATTTGGTGACAAACTGTTAAAGTATGGATTAAAAATTTATGTATGTTATAATTTTCAATCAAAGTGAAAAATTTATCGCCACACCCACCCCACCACCTCTAGAATCCTTCCTGGGGCCGTGCTCTTATTGCTCTTAATCAACTTTCCACTCGTTTTTATTAGGGTCACAATATGATGCCGACTTTACTTTACTTGTTAGCGTATGGTAGGACATAATCACCTGGCAACCGTAAAAAAAAGATGCGTTGCATTGTAGCACCAGCCCCAGTTGTCTGCTACTGCGGAACATTGAGTGATGTGCATTGGGGGACGTTAATCTGAAAACAAACGATACGTTCAAAGTACGGTAAAGGGCTCATTCAAGGTGTTCAGTCGAGTCAAGACATGCCTTACTTATTCTGTTGCATGACACAGCAAACGCCAAACTTCGTCAATTTCTTATGAAACAGCTCCCTGCAAGGAACCATGGTCTTTTGCCAGCGACATCTCTTGGCAAACTCGTGGCACGGCGGCATGTTGTTGTTCAGAGCATCCAGGACAGTCAAGTTCCGGGACGTCAGAAGCTTTTCTAGAAGAGCTACGTTCTCCATCTTCGTTTGCTTGCCTTGAAGAATGTGGGAGAAGGTAAGGGCAAGTCGGCGGATGACGTCTTCGTCTTGAGACCTGATGAAAAAAAAAACAAGTTTATTCTTACCTAGAGGGTACAGCGTGAGGAAAACTTGGAAACTGGGGAAAGTGTCTTCACTTAACTGACAACCACATCATAATTCTTGGCGTTTTTCCCAGATGTGCCCTATGGAGAGAAAGAGATCCACTTTGACACCTAATCCGAAGATTTGGCGCATCAACTAATTTCCTGAGCCATCTGACGTTCCAAGCCAGAGAGGAACACTAAAGCTTCAAAAATCAAAGCAAGCTTTAAATCTCATCTTCGTGGAATCCAGTTATTAGTAAGTGCAAGCGTGGAAATACATCGTCCATTACATCAACGGACATTGTTAGTGTTGTGTGTCGTGCGAGTGACAACCCTAGTGAGAATGTAATTAATAAAGACCAAGTGCGGGTAGTTCGGAAAACCCGTGCGGCTAGAAGATGTTGATACCCGCTCACGCCAGTCAGCTCGCGACCACGGATGTTGTGATACTTGTGATACATTCGAAACGTCGGGCAAAACCTTAAAAAAGGTAAATTAGTTATAATTGTACGCGATTAAGTCCCGTTCCCCAATAATAATAAACTAAAGCTTGTTGGGAAAACCTGATGTTAACTAATGTTTTGTCCCCCTCTGCATGCTTTCTCTCCGTTTTGTAAAGCATTGAAATACTCACAGCTGTCCAACGAGCAGACGCGCAACGCTGATCGACGGCAGGCAGATGGCGACGGCGGGGAGCGGCGCAGACGCCGCCGTTGCGGAGCGTACAGCCAGCAGCGCCGGCACTTGTAGGAACCGCGCCCACAGCACTGCGCAGAGCATGCCCGCGCAGCATGCGCTCGCGACGCACCAGCTCAGCCAGTATACTCTAAGACAGATGGTGTGAGACAAGTTTTCTCCGTCAAAGTCTTTGTCTCGTCAGATGACTGTAGGCTGTGTAGTCAGGTCCTGGCTATTGACCTGGTGGGAAGTTCGCGTATGGAGATTTTTTCGGGAAAGCCGAGTAGGATTATTAAGTATTTTAGACTCGAGTGGACAGCTGCTGCCTGATACATTTTCCAGCTATGACGTCGTCGTAATTTTTTTATGAAATAAAAAAAATCTCCATATGCGAACTTCCCTACAGAACAGTAGACAGGTAACGGAATAGTCTTTGAATCGAATCTGATATCGCTATCGATATCAGATTCGATTCAGAGACTATTCACTGCACTCTGTCTGTACCTATGTACAGAGTGGGCAACTGGGCACATATTATAGGTTGTGGTTTTGATTGACACAACACTAAAGGTTGCAACAAACCGCCTGTAACCGCAACGTGTTCGTTAAAATCTGATTATATGGTTTGACATGACGTCAGAATCAGAATCGATCAACAGGGATAGGATATTTTTGAGGAACTGATGATGCTTTTTTACGTGCAGAAACCTTGCGAACCCTCAGTCATGGGATTACGATGATGAAACTCCACGGCGACCGCCATTGCTCATTTTAGAGCGATCCATGCTACCCTCTCCGGGGCGGATAGGCAAGTGCTGCGCCTCCCCACATAAGTTCACTCGCAACCTCGATGAGTCGCCTTTTACGAGTACATAGGAGACACACATCTATAACAAAAATGGTAACAGGGAAAAAAAACATACACATAAACATGTGTCCCCGCGGCAGTGAATTGGCTCAGCAAGTCAGCATTATGCTGAGGTGTCAGAGACCCATACAGCGCTGATTTTCAGCCAGTACCATACATAGTACATGGTTGATGATGTACCTACAGTCGAGGAAGCTGAGTTTTTGTCCAGAATAAAAACATTCAGTTTCCTAGAATGCGATCCGAAATTTTGCTACAATGATAAAACAACAAACACACCGTTTAATGTTTAACAACCCCGGAAATTACAAGGAATACTTTTTCTCCTGTAAGTCATTCCTTACCCTTAGAGGTATGAAAAAGGGGGGTGGGAAGTTTGTATAGGAGCCATAATTAAGCCTGCACCTAAACAAATTAACAGCAATTGGTTCTCAAATGCGATTATGATACGAGGATACGAGTTACGCAAGCAAAAGCTAGTAAATGAATAAAACTTACCGATCAAAATGAAGTCCGGAACACAGATACTTGAAGCCGTGAAGCGTGGTGGTCATGAAAAACTGCCGTGTGGCTCGCCAGAGACCCGTTTTTATCATGGTTAGTATTATTCACAACAAACTACGATAATTTCACGTCGAAAGACATTTATTTATATTTCGCTCTTGCGCCACGAGCGAAAAGCCGCAGCAAAATAGCACGTTACTTTTTAATTTAAATTTAAGTCAATGTTTAAATTGCACTTTTTGGCGGCTAACTATTTTTTTAATGGTCGCTAATAACCAACTATTTAAAACTTCACGCGGGAAGCTTACGCGACGTATTTCGTTGAGAAACTCTCGTAAAAGTACGAGAATGTCAATCTAACTCCGTTAACATTTCAATTATAATTCGATACCATCAAACCTTCAAAATTAACCGCCGTTCATCAAGGTCAATATCAAATTGTAGGTTACAATTGACCATTTGAAATTGAGATGAACATTTAACAAAATATCGTTCAAATTTGGTCTCTACAATCCAAGCTACAAAGTTAAAATTGTAACGACGTTGTTATAAATAATTGTAGTACAATAATGGGTTTTTAAACACGACTTTTTCCGTCGTAGTGTGAAGGGACAGTGGGTCGTTTACGATAGGGATCTGGGTAATCGATGTCTAGCCTGATGGCCCTGGGGGAAGGTCAATGGCGGCCAGCTTAATCGTCTGTGGGACAGTTGGCTGCAAAACTGTCTACACCTTGTAAAAACGTCTGTAATTTCAAAATAACCATACAATAAATTTCATAGTTACTAAAATTATGTGCACGTAGCATTACAAACAAAAATAATGGTATTTACTCCTCATTATAATCCTCCTAGCGTTTTTCATGGTGTATCCTGCGTACCAACGGAGCCCAGGGTGCGCTTTGGTTGCGAATTCCCAATTCCATTTAGAATAAATTCATGTTTATATTGTTTTTTGCATGTCAAACGGGGATTTAAAAAACAAGATGTTTTAACATATTCATACATTTATTTTTCCATTTAATTACTCACAGTCATGATAAATTAATAATATTACAATTCATTATTACGTACCTGATTCCTAAAAAATAACATTATAAATACAAAAAGGTAATATTACCTATTTAAAAAAAGAAATGATTTACAGTTGAGTTAAAAGCAATAGTGTAAGTATAAACGGAAGTTATGATTAAGCACGTACCAAAACTTTTAAAAATACACTTTCTAAAATATACAAAATTCTCCTATCATATAATATAGAATAACAATAAACATTCCTGTATACAACGTAAAAACTGATCTCATTAGTAAAACATTAATTTGGAATATAAGACAATCCAAAAACGGATTGGACAAATTGTCTAATAAGCAAAAATACGAGTTCCTCCACACTAAGTTTTATTACTTACAACTTTCAATATGGTATTACCTACAGTACAGCGCAATACATTACATAATCAATTTATCAAAGGCCATTTCAGGTGAACAAGCGCAGATACTGACAAAGTTTTCCATTAACTTATTGTTACTTTTCTGTTCTTTGTTAGACATTCATTCGATTATATGCTAACATTTTTCTTTTTGACTGTACATTTTTGTAGATAACGGTTAGCAAATGTCTATGAAGATGTTTTCCGCCCTTGTTCAAAATGTAATGTATGGAATTTAATATGACTGAATATGATATATACTTACAGCGTTTTGGCGATATTAAATAATCCATATTACAAATGTAAAAAAAATTGGCGCAACATTGAAAATCAATCAAATGCTGATAATTTAAATATTGTATTATACAAAATCAATATATTATTAACTCTGGTAGACATCAATTTATTCAGATCACCTATTATCTAACCTAACCTAATGTTTCATTAGGTTTAGCACCAAACCACCAAATGTCAAGAGCCCAATAGTTAAACACAAATTAATAATTTACTAAAAACTGGCACACTGGCAGACGTGCAACGGAACACTATAATATCTTACATAAACTTTATAGATACTCAAAGATAGGTAGGGTCCTACCGGATGGGGGGGGGGGGGGGGGGTATTTTCTGCTACCCAAAGGTTGCGAAGAAGAGATCGCCTTTTGCGTAAGGACCACGCGCGTTTGACCAGCTACACTTTTATGTAAAGAATTTATTCAAATATAGTTGCGATAATCCATAAAGTTTGAATGCGAATAGGAGGATATACATTCGATTATCGCAACTAAATATATTTGAATAAATTCGTTATATAAAAGTGCAGCGGGTCAAACGCTTGTGGTCAAACCCTTTTAGCGATACCTAAGTCCGCCTGTTGTTTACCTCTAGGTTTAAATTTTTAAACTCTGTTAGTTTTATTTATTGCGGAGTACATTATTTTACCTTAAGGTCCGACTTCGGCGCCATATTTTGTTCTACCAGTGTCGCTGTCGCCAAGATATAAAAGTCAAAAATACTAACAAACATTTTTAGAATGGTATTGGGCGCCATCGTCAGAAATAGTATATGTACATGTACATATGTACAGTTGCTCACGAATCTAGAATATTTTTTTCGAAACGAACCGCAAACGAGTCTCAATTTGTATGCCAAAAAATAGTTAAAACAAAAGGCCACAAGTGGCATTGTTCGCGACACGTTGAGACTAAACGCAAACGCGTTCGTTTGTTTTGTTTCGAAATAAAAATACTAGAGGTACGGGGCACCTAACCTAAAAATTATAAAACCAATCATAAAATTAAGGTGCTATAATAGTAACTTAACTACACTTAGGAGCAAAAAAATTGGTACATTTTGTAAAATAAATTAATATCAAGTATACCCATTTTATTTGCACTTGAGTGTATATACATAGCGCCTATATTATGCTTAACGGTAGGAAAGCCCACGATGCTAATTGCGGTTTACTCGAGCGTCGTTGGGACCTACTAGGTTTTGAAGATTGGATGATAGTAAGGAAAACAGGCTTTTTTGGTTGAATAAAAAAAATCTAACGTATATAGTGAGCTTATGGTGAAGATGCTCAACAGAATGCAAGGTATCTCCCTTAATCTGACGCGCTCGAGTCAATCTTAAAATCCCCTCTTGGGCTCCCCTACTGTTTGTTTTAAAGCGCGATTTAGACTAGCAAGAACTTGCGTGCAATTTTCAGTGAATTGCATTTATTATTCATAATTACATTGCAGGGTTTTATCATATTCATCTTACCTAGTTAACGCGTAGCCTCGCAGTGTATAAAAAAAACAACGGGTTGCATTCCGGGAGTGCCGGCAGAAGTGAAAACTCAATGACAAGATAAAGAAGTTTTCACGTAATACATTTTTTGATAACAGCGCCACCTACAATACAAGGCACTAACTATACAGAACGCTGCTGTCGGTTGTAACTTAACACGGTAAACCTGCACTGTGAGTAACTTCGCTTGTTTGTTCATAGGTGGTGCTGTTACCAATATCCATCTTTTACAGGTCACGCCCACCTTACGATATTAAGAGGGGTCAACTTAGCTGGTCTGACGATCTTACGGTCACGTGACCCTGTCGCGAGTTTAACAAATTTTCCTCATCGCAAAAAGTGCTCAGTACCGCTAAAGAAGTTTTCACTTCAAAAATGCATGTAAGTTCTGGCCAATCTAAATCTGGCTTAGATTAGTTTTACTCTGGCATTTCATGGACTCTGTCATATTTGTCGTCCACTGTACTGTACCTACTAGTAGTATAAGGAAAAAGATGAACGCGCTGCGAAATGACAAACGATCCTTCATAAATGTCATTTGAATCTTTTATCATTTTCAATGTCAATAATTACTTACTTCTTTAAACTGTCAATTTTTAACAACGTATAACCAAACAAACGGCTTCTTGATTAGGATAGTGGAATCCTATACATAATCGAACTCACTGCGCTATATAATCAAACCATCTCACTTCAACTTCATGTAATAGAAGGCGACGGATATAGTGCGCGCTATCCACTATGGCGCGCCCCTCCACGGCCCGCGCCGTACAACTGCGCACAGATTAGTATGAGATTCGCTGTGGAGGGGCGCGTCGTCGTGGATGGCGCGCACTAAAGCTGATATTGTGTAAAATATTGGACGTATATAGCTTACCCGATGGACGAGTCTGCTTAACTGGTTTGCCTGCGAGAAAAAATCATGTATGAGAGTCAATTTCATGAAACACATTTGTGTGAAAACGACACTTTATTTTTCATATTTTTTTTACATCCTCTTATTCCGGAAAACAGAGTATTTAACTAGGGTGAAACTTTCCATTTCAGCTTCAAACTATGGGCATCTCACTTGGAGCGTCAAAATGGATGTCAATCAAGCCTCGGTTAACAATATACTATTATGTCACACCTAGCCATAAAGTGGCCATTATCGCACGCTCCGCGCGCGAAAAAACCCACTTCCTGGCCAGGGGGTGACATAAAATTTTGTACTTACCACGGGCGATAATAAAGAAAGCCTCAGATCGCATATTTATCTCCCTTGCCTTCGGCTCGGGCGTAAAATACCTGCGATCTGAGACATTCTTTGTTTTATCGCCCTTGGTAAGTAATGTACTATTTCACACCTGCCCTCGAATGAGGGATCAAAGTTGTACTTTTCTTCCCTCATTTGAGCGCAACAAGTCTCTGAGTCGTCTCCTCATAGAAGGTGGTAAAAATAGTATGTGCCACTCTGTAGCAAAATTGTTTGTAAGACATTTCATGTTTATAGCAGCGGGCCTCATAGGCGGTGTGAAAAGCAGTATGTGTCACACACGGTAGCAAAATTATTTCCGTCTTGGGCGTAAACACTAACCAAGGGTTAACCAAGGGTTGTTTCGTAAATAAATTTTTTATTTTTTATTTTATTTCTTTACTTGAATCCCTCGGTACGCTCAATATTCTACTGTAGAATCTTTCGCTGCACTCAGGATTCAATATACTGCCCTCGCCGTAAATATATAATATTGCTCCCTTGAGACACAATCTACTAATAGACTATTTGACACATCTCAAAATTTGTAACATGGTGTCACTTTATGGACAGTAAACCATCAAAATATCACATTGAATTGAAAATTATAAACTTACCAAAATAGAAAAAAGATATTTTACATCGAAAATTCGGAAAATAATGTTTTTTTTTGTCATCCAAAAGACAAACAAAAGGTATCAATAGAATACTTAAGTAAAAATAAATAAAAAAATGTACGGCAACTATGTACCTAAACGCATTATTTTACGACCAAAACAGCAAAATCCTTATTTTCCCATACAACGGGTTGGTTCGAAACCAGGCGGGTGACGTCATCTGCCCGTGCCAATTTGTAGGAGCCGTTTGGGCGGCCGCTAGCGGCGAGCTAGGTTCATCTCTATTTTTTTGCCCTTTATTGTGGTCTAATTGTAGTTGGTCCCATATAGACATTTGATCGTCTATGAAAACTGGTTCGAATGGCACCATATTTTTTTTTTAAGTCAAATAGTGTATTGTACACTGACCGGGCGTGAGCGGGGCAGACGTCGAGCAGGCAGCAGACGGCGCGGCACACGGGGCAGGAGCCGCGAGCCGCGAGCCACCGCTCGGTAAGTAATGTACACTATCGTCCACTGACCGAGCGTGAGCAGGGCAGACGTCGAGCAGGCAGCAGACGGCGCGGCACACGGGGCAGGAGCCGCGAGCCGCGAGCCACCGCTCGGTAAGTAATGTACACTATCGTCCACTGACCGGGCGTGAGCGGGGCAGACGTCGAGCAGGCAGCAGACGGCGCGGCACACGGGGCAGGAGCCGCGAGCCGCGAGCCACCGCTCGGTAAGTAATGTACACTATCGTCCACTGACCGGGCGTGAGCGGGGCAGACGTCGAGCAGGCAGCAGACGGCGCGGCACACGGGGCAGGAGCCGCGAGCCGCGAGCCACCGCTCGGTAAGTAATGTACACTATCGTCCACTGACCGGGCGTGAGCGGGGCAGACGTCGAGCAGGCAGCAGACGACGCGGCACACGGGGCAGGAGCCGCGAGCCGCGAGCCACCGCTCGGTAAGTAATGTACACTATCGTCCACTGACCGGGCGTGAGCGGGGCAGACGTCGAGCAGGCAGCAGACGGCGCGGCACACGGGGCAGGAGCCGCGAGCCGCGAGCCACCGCTCGGTAAGTAATGTACACTATCGTCCACTGACCGGGCGTGAGCGGGGCAGACGTCGAGCAGGCAGCAGACGGCGCGGCACACGGGGCAGGAGCCGCGAGCCGCGAGCCACCGCTCGGTAAGTAATGTACACTATCGTCCACTGACCGGGCGTGAGCGGGGCAGACGTCGAGCAGGCAGCAGACGGCGCGGCACACGGGGCAGGAGCCGCGAGCCGCGAGCCACCGCTCGGTAAGTAATGTACACTATCGTCCACTGACCGGGCGTGAGCGGGGCAGACGTCGAGCAGGCAGCAGACGGCGCGGCACACGGGGCAGGAGCCGCGAGCCGCGAGCCACCGCTCGGTAAGTAATGTACACTATCGTCCACTGACCGGGCGTGAGCGGGGCAGACGTCGAGCAGGCAGCAGACGGCGCGGCACACGGGGCAGGAGCCGCGAGCCGCGAGCCACCGCTCGGTAAGTAATGTACACTATCGTCCACTGACCGGGCGTGAGCGGGGCAGACGTCGAGCAGGCAGCAGACGGCGCGGCACACGGGGCAGGAGCCGCGAGCCGCGAGCCACCGCTCGGTAAGTAATGTACACTATCGTCCACTGACCGGGCGTGAGCGGGGCAGACGTCGAGCAGGCAGCAGACGGCGCGGCACACGGGGCAGGAGCCGCGAGCCGCGAGCCACCGCTCGGTAAGTAATGTACACTATCGTCCACTGACCGGGCGTGAGCGGGGCAGACGTCGAGCAGGCAGCAGACGGCGCGGCACACGGGGCAGGAGCCGCGAGCCGCGAGCCACCGCTCGGTAAGTAATGTACACTATCGTCCACTGACCGTGCGTGAGCGGGGCAGACGTCGAGCAGGCAGCAGACGGCGCGGCACACGGGGCAGGAGCCGCGAGCCGCGAGCCACCGCTCGGTAAGTAATGTACACTATCGTCCACTGACCGGGCGTGAGCGGGGCAGACGTCGAGCAGGCAGCAGACGGCGCGGCACACGGGGCAGGAGCCGCGAGCCGCGAGCCACCGCTCGGTAAGTAATGTACACTATCGTCCACTGACCGGGCGTGAGCGGGGCAGACGTCGAGCAGGCAGCAGACGGCGCGGCACACGGGGCAGGAGCCGCGAGCCGCGAGCCACCGCTCGGTAAGTAATGTACACTATCGTCCACTGACCGGGCGTGAGCGGGGCAGACGTCGAGCAGGCAGCAGACGGCGCGGCACACGGGGCAGGAGCCGCGAGCCGCGAGCCACCGCTCGGGCGGGTCCCCGGCCGCGGCCGCGCGAGCCGCCCACCATCGACCCATGCACGAACTGCACCACAGCACCCTTAACGAAGATACCTATTCAGTACCTCCAGGGTATAAGATTTTTCGAAACATAACACATACGACATGCGTTTGCTTTGCATTTAGTGCCAGTTGCACCAACGTACGAACACAGACCGCATCGTCAAATATGGCGCCGGCACCTGTCATCCCATAGAAACCTGTCAAAGTAAGACCTAGCCTTAGCCTAGGATTAGCCTTAGGCTGGGTTGCACCAAACCGTCTGTAATCGTAAGCGGTGTTCGTCAAATCTGATTGTATGGAAAGTTTGACAAGTTTCTATGGAATGACAGCTGCCGGCGCCATATTTGACGATGACCGGTCTGTGTTCGTATGTTGCCACTAAGTACCAGTTGCACCAACGTACGAACACAGACCGGTCATCGTCAAATATGGCGCCGGCAGCTGTCATCCCATAGAAACTTGTCAAACTTTCCATACAATCAGATTTGACGAACACCGCTTACGATTACAGACGGTTTGGTGCAACGGTAGCTCCCCCCCTCTCTACCCCCTCTTAACATTCTATCCCCCTCATACTTTACAGAAACCCGGTGAAAATAACTTAATTTGATTTTGATTTGGCCATGTGATCGTCTAGTGATAACCTACGTTGTGTACCGAATAACCTCGATTCTTTTATGTGAAACGAATCAGACTTGAACTCTTCACTATTTGTCCTAAGACCCTAAAATACCTACTAATTTTTCCTACCAAATCTACCACGTATTTTTCTACTAAGTAGAATTATTTCTACCAAATTCCATAACAGTTACAGTAGCTTTCCTAACATTTTACCTACTCAAAATTTAGATTTTAAATACATAATAATAATATTATTATTGGTGATTTATCTCCAACAAGATCTACGTGTTCAGTTACGTTATTAACAGCTGGAGGTTTCCAATGGGCGGCAAATACCCTTGAAAGCCTTACTTTTTTCCCCTAAGTCAAAATCATCCTGCTACCATAAATATGCAGTAGAAAATAGAATCGTTGATACCCAATTTTAAGCTACAGCTAAAAAGGATAACTTTGACTGTTGTATGGTATGTCTTTCATATCTCATACAATGCTGTTAACACGCCAAGATGGAGATGGAACGTATCCTATACCAGAACTAGACATATTAATGAAGATAAATCCATACTAATGAAAATAAATTCATTAATAAATCTTTAGATGAGAAGCATCTTTAACTATCAGTTCCCTCTACCCTAAACACTTCCCAATGTTTCCTAACCATTTACAAAATATATCTCTACTCTTTCCCAGCAATGAGTATTCTTTCACTCATGATATTGGAAAATAATACTAGTAGTCTGCTCCGCCTGCTACTTTCAGAGTTGGTTCCATCTTTCTGAACCAGCCCTGCTATCCTAATCATGATTGGTAGAATTGGACCTTTACAACACATAATACCGATAAAAATCTATGAAACCCAGTATTTTTAGTACCTATTTAAAGAAATTATTAGATACCTCTTATTTTTTTTACACAATACACCAATAATCGCGTGAATACCTAATACCTAAACCTAAATCCCTAAACCCTCTTTCCTAACGTCCTAATCCTACACATGACTTTAATCCTAATCTACTTACATCCCCAAATAGCTCTAATTCCTACTCTAGTGTATGCAAACCTCAACCGTGAGGTATTTACCATAGTGTTATGTAGTGAGGCCCTACTTTTACCTATATACCTAAACAGTTCCCTACTAGAACGTTCAAGTGGCTAACTTGAGAAATTCAACCTAAAGCCTGTGTATTGTGTCATATCACAACTGACCGAAGTCTAAAGGGATCTGTGATATGAAACGCCCTAACATATAATGTAATATATAAATATACATAATAAAGACCGAATTCCATATACTAGTGAGCCCTCTCAAGCGAAGAACCCTTCTATACCTCCTTCAATCGCGGAGGTCATGATCAGACTACACCAGTTGGACAATGGAACTCGCTAAGGGTAAAATACGTCCCATGTTGATAAATAGGAACGCCCAGACCCCCTAAACAGTCTGGTAATCTAAATGACTCCGGAATAAGCTTGTTTGACAAACCGTTAGGTTAAACGTATTCCGTCAAGCTAACTGTATGCCTGGAATGTGATCTGGCCCTCTTAAAATAAATAGCAATAAATTTTAACCCCGTAAAATAATAAAGAAATTGAAAGTAAAGAAGATTCCCTCACTATGCGGAACATTTCCACATAACAACGGAATCTCAAACAAAAATGACGAGAAACCCACCAAAAATAATCTATAGAACCAGTGTCACAGACAGTCGAACAATAATAATCCCCCGCCTCAAGCGCGCGCTCCTTTTATACGCGGAATTATCGTATTAAGCGTGTCGAGGAGAAACAAGTACCGTCCGTTGCGCTAGCCGATTAGGTACTGACGGCCGATCGGGCTTATCAAACCGAATTGTCCGCACTAGTCTTTTTCTCAAGCGCGTCTACTCCTTACTTGCACGCATTTAAGGTCGCAATTTACTTACGCTCACTCGAAATAGGCTCTTATTGAAATATGTTTTAGTCGCCATCGGCGCCGGCCATTTTTGTGATTATTAATAGATTTTGCGTCGTAATTTGTAAAGCGTTTATTTAATTGTGTATATAACTTTGATTAGTTTTTAATGAAATACTTAAGATAAAATTACCGATCTTTGTTTAGCATTCGGTAAAGGAAAGGCGTTCATTGTAAGCGTCTAGTTACACAACCCAGGCTTAGTCTCATTTTAAAAGGCAACGCGAGCAGCGCCTCTGGTGGCCGCAACGCAAACATGTTCGTTTGTGTTTTGTTTCGAAAAAACTTTACTAGAGGTACAGATCAAGACAGGATTATATTTGATGGGTGTGGTGGACACGGCGATGACTATAAAGATAATGATGATAAAGAAAATGTAGTTGGTACAGTTGTGATATACATTAGATAGTTGTCGAGGCCGATCTACATGAGCTTCAAGCTGAGTCGTGGAAAGATTTCGTACGAGATCGTGATCAATGGCGCGTACTCATGTTAGAGGCGACACACTTTGGGTCGCTGAGCCAGCGGAGTTCAATTCAATTTAATTAATTATTAATAAAATGTTGCATTTTACATGTCATTTGTTTACATTATTAATTAAATTAACTTATATTTATATACATTTAATGTCATATAGTTCAAAAACAGTTCAAGAACAAGGCTGGGCAAGCGAACCGATAATATTATTCAATTTAAAGGTGAAACCTAGTTTAGCTCTCGAAAAAGGCATTAAGTGTGTAGTAGGCGTTGGATGCCAATTTCATTTTGAGTTTTTTACTGAAAGTTCCGTCACTAGTAGCCTGTCTCATTTCTAGCGGTATTTTGTTGTATACTTTAGGTCCTACCGTGTGCATGCACTTCCTTGATTTGGCAAGTCGTGTTTTTGGTGGATACAGTTCACCGTAACTTCTTAAGTTTGCATTACTGCGAGTAGGAAACAGTTTTAAATTGCGCCTTACGTATTTTGCTACTTCGAAGATGTATATTAGACACGGTAGGGTTAGTAAGTAAGTAAGTACAGTTGTGATATTGCCAGACAGAGAATGGGTACCCTCAACCAATGGAATTCAGGGTACTCCCGCTGAACTCCATCATCCGGTTCGTGGAAATATTGGAGAGCAGCTAGGAGTAGGTATAAAGGAGGGGGCAATTGCACAAAAGATCCCACTGGGTCGAAGTGCATCCGCAAGGCCCTCATATAAACAAGATAATCTTATCTTGTTAACTATCTAGTTGTGATATTTTGTGCTGGCTGAAATTTTGTAAAACTGCTATTAGATTTTGAATCATTTGTTATGCAAAATTAAGTAATGTAACAAATTCCGCATGTAACAATTATAATGAAATAAAATCACACAAAACCAGTCAGCTCCAGAGACACTTTCCCCACCCTGCATAAAACTTCTATGTATCCCTCTTTTTCTTGGACACATTCTCATTTTCACTCCTGGTCCACGGGAGACCAGCGTCGTTCTGATCTAAAAGCGGCGCGACACATGCTGAATGGATGCCAATTTTGCTGCCATTGTTACTTTAGTCTCGTCTAGTCTAAGTTTACCGGTGTAATAATGGTTTGCGAAATAATTTTTCTCCTTCTCGTGGCAAAATTCTGTTTTGTAATGGCATATTTGTAAGTGTTTTGATTGACACGAATAAATTTTTCTTTTCTTTTTTCTTTTTTTTTCTTCTTCTAAGACTTACTCCCAGTAGCTCGATTCCACTGACACATGTAAATTTTATATAAATAAGTGCAGAATCAACATATTATATCGAAAAAAGAGCTTATTTGGACCATGTTTGAAAAAAAATATTGGGCCCGGCCTATAAAGCCACAGTCAGGTTTAAAAAAAAGTACGACAAAGACTCGTAATGAGCGAGTGAGCATAGTGAGTGTAACCTGCAGTTGCACTGCTGGCACTCCGGCGGGCCGCCCAGCAGGTGCGGCGGCGGCGCGCGGCAGCGCCGGCGCAGCTTCACGTCGGCCGGCGCCTGCATGCAGCCGATACACACTTCTATCTCCTACAATACAATAAATAAATAAATGTATTTTTTTAAATAAATAAATAAATGTATTTTTTTAAATAAATAAATAAATATTTGTGGACAATTTTACACAAATCAACCTAGTCAAGCTTGTACTATGGGTTCTAACTGTTCTTAGATAGAAGAGACGATATACATACTTATATAGATAAATAGATACTTAAATACATAGAAAACAGCCAAGACCCAGGAAAAAATATTCGTGCTCATCGCACAAATAAATACCCTGGCCGGGATTCGAACCCGAAACCTCCAGCTTCGTAGGCAGGGTCACTACCAACTAAGCTTAAGCGGTCGTCGAGAACAATACAATACAAATACTCTTTATAACACAAGCTCAACAAAAATAACACAGCAGAATACATAATGACAATGTGTAGAGGCAAACAACAGCCGGTCTTATCGCTAGTGAGCGATCTCTTTACTATACACGTGCGCATAGGAGTAACCTACTTACCGCACTTGTATAGTAGGTAAATAACTATCGTCGGCCCGTATTTCTGAAAAATGTTATTACATTTCTAACCTTATTGTTTGAGCGATAAAATAGCTTTTTAACGAATTGCTTTTCATGTAACTCGGCAAGCTCAAGTGATTGCCTACCTCGTCGACGTAATATACTGGGTTCTGTTCAACATGCTGGTTGAAGACTGCCACGAACCGCTCCACCAGCGTTGGTAAGAGCGAGATGTGAGACGGCACCCGCACTTGTTGTGCAAGTCTGAAACAACTTCAAAAATTAATAGTCTCCCCACACAAAACTATGCACACCGTTTTTAGGGTTCCGTACCCGAAGGTACAGCCGAGGTCATTAATATGTATACACTTTTGAACCTAATCGAATGCGTTTGCTTACAAATCGCAGGCGACCGCATTCGATTAGGTAAAAAGTGTATACATATTAATGACCTTGACTGTACAGTCCGTCCGTCTGTCACCAGGCTGTATCTCATGACCGTGATAGTTGCATGTAATAAATATGCGTAAATTGAAGAACAAATTATTTTGAAATTGGGATTAGGTACAGTCGACGCCAGTCCAACCTGGACTAGACCAGAAAAACCTGGACTAGACTCGCACGCAAAAGAGATGATTGGAAAGTGTTGGGGGAGGCCTTTGCCAATGGGCACAAAGAATAAGGAGAAAAAAAAATGTAATAATAAAACAGACATGTAACACAAGTACAGATGTATTGCAAAATGATTTTCTTTCGGGAAAACTCGGATCTCAATCGGAATACGATGGCACCCGAACTGTCAATCAATGATTGTATTAAATGAGTGACGTTTTCATATCCATTATTCATCATCATCATATCAGCCGAAAGACGTCCACTGCTGGACATAGGCCTCCCCCAAAGAGTGCCACAATGCCCGGTCCTGCGCCACCCGCAACCAGCGGACTCCCGCGACCTTTACCAGGTCATCAGTCCACCTTGCCTTGTGGGGGGTCTACCCACGCTGCGCCTTCCGGTACGTGGTCGCCACTCGAGAACCTTTCGGCCCCAACGGCCATCGGTTCTACGTGCAATGTGCCCCGCCCACTGCCACTTAAGTTTAGCGATTCGAAAGGCTATATCGGTTACTTTGGTTCTGCTACGGATGGCCTCATTTCTGATGCGATATCCATTATTATGGAACTTTATTGTTTAGTGTCAAAGTTACCCCTACGGCTGTAAGATGGGTACTGAAGCTAATTGAGAGAGCACGATAAATACGAACTTTTTCGATAAAGTACGAAGGAAAATCATTTTGCACTACATCTGTTAAGTGATTGTATTCTGGAAAAAGGCTATAAAATAAAACAGTCGACGCCAGAGTACATTTACACTTTTGCACCTTAATACAATGGAATAAGGTGCAAAAGTGTAAATGTATCTATGGCGTCGACTGTACCAGGGTCCACCTGGACTCCATGGCGTCGACTGTACCAGGGTCCACCTGGACTCCATAAGGCACAACCGGGAACAGCTAGGAGGATGATTTAGTGAACTGACCTTGGCTGCAAGTCCCTAAGTGCTTGTGTAGTGATCCTGAACTTGAACGCTGTGAGATCATCTCGTGACGGCACCACTTGGATGTTCACATACTGTGTTTCTTCTTCTATGGACGCTGTGAGGTCCGGAATGTCTGTCTGTTGGTGAAATACTTTTAGTATTCTAGCTTTTACATTAAGGTCAAATAGCGCATCTTAAAGATCTGACCAACCCATTTATTAAACAGTAGAATCCGCTTATAACGACTCTGCTTATAACATTTGACCGCTTTTAACGACTGCTAAATCACCGACGTTAGGATTCATACCAAACATTTTCAAAGAACATCAGTCCGTTTTGTACGACGTCCTGTTAGTGCGACGTAATATGGCCGGTCCCTTGATGGTTGCTATATCCGGATTCTACTGTACTTCATTATGTTGGAGACTCGTAGGATTTTTCCAACTTTTACATTATTAATTTTATAATTGGAATATTGATAATGGTTTAGTAGTTAATTTAATAGTGATTTAGAAGATATTTTTTATTTGGGTAGATGGTAGAATGGAGGAGACTGGGGAAGACTTTTGCTAGAAGGCACACAAAAATATAATAATATGGTTACTGTAGGTTTTATAATTTTTACTGTAAATTTCTGAATAAGAAGCTATAAATAAATAGAAGATATTTGTTTATTTATAGGTAGCTCTTAGTTTTTAGGTTTTTATTGTGATGTACTTTTCACTTTAAATTGTTTAAAGAAATAATGATTATCCTTCAATATAAACTTGAAGTTATAGTCACCTCTGTGGCAACAAGGGCACAGTCACTCTGCTTAATGATGCAGAGGCTGTAGGAAGTGACCTTGATGAGCCATGTCTCCGTTGCTATCAATTTGCTGGTTGCTGTCAACGGAATGGACACTTTGTCAACACTGTAACAAAAAATAAAAATGTTATTCTGCCAAAATATTGAATCCTTGGCATAATCTGTCTACTATCTTTAAACAAGCAACTCATATTATTTTTATTTATAATCACAATTTATTTATAATATATGTATACAAGGATACTTACGAAAAATTATTTTAATAATTATTTATTTTGAGGTTCTCGGAAACAGCTTGTTTGGATAAAGATGTTTTCGGGGCAAACCATATAAGCTTATAAAGTGATGAATAGTGTTCGGAGTTTCGGTGGCAAATTTCACAGAGGTAAATGGAGTCGCCTAACTATTTTTTTTATTAAAAGAATAACGATTAAATGATTACATTATTATTGGGGAACGGGACTTAATCGCGTACAATTATAACTAATTTCCCATTTTTTAATTGTACGCGATTAAGTCCCGTTCCCCAATAATAATGTGTGAAAATCGTGTAAGTTTAAATCGATTAAATGATTAATTTTGCATAATACCAAACAAACCAATAAGACTACCTGTATTTTTTTCTACCGAGTATTATGCTGTATCGTATATCTTATACTGTATAGGTATTAAGTCCGGTTGTGTGTGCTTTACGGAATAAATTGTTTTTCTTCTTCTTCTTCTTCTTCTTAATATTCCTTATAAATTATCTTGCGAGCATTACCTACTTATACCATGATAACACAGGACTAATAATAACACAAATATGTAGGTAAACATTGTTTAATAAAATTATTTATTTTTACTTATTACATGTCACCTAAACAGTCGGAACAGTATAATGTTTGTACCTGCCGCCATTTAATATCATACTAAGTACTTCAGGTAAATGAATAATTTATTTATTCTAATCTTAAAAAGTTAATCATAAAAACGACTCCATTACCCACTGTGTGAAATTTGCCACCGAAACTCCAAACACTAGTGATGATATAGGTATATTAAGAATAAGTCTTTAGATTTGTATTTATACTACTAAGCATTATAGGCTACGAGGGCACAGTCAGAGTCACTTCGCTGACTCAAACATGTTAACATTTACTTACCTTCTAAACTCATTATTAAGTTGAGAAGCAACTACCCTCCAGTCACTTCCATCTGCCACATATGGCACCAACGGCTTCACCGCTGGGTGCTTCGTCTTGCTCTCCCACCAACACACCACTTTATATACCATCAGCAATGGCAGAATCGCCGTAGCAGCGAACGCAGCCAGCATCCAAGACCCTCGCTCCCCTCCGCTATACAAGCTAATAATGTACCCTAGAGGCAACGCTGAGTGTATGAACGAAGTTATAGTTATCCTTTTCATGTGGTAACCTAGGAAATTTACATTCTCTGAGCCTAGATAGCTCTCGCAAAGCTGGGCTATTGTGAAGCCGGCTGTTACGAATTCGGTAGGTGGGTACACTACACATATTGAGAAGAGGAGGTAAGCTAGCGTTATTAGGACGTCCATTATTGTAATCTAAGCGTAAATCATTGGTAAATATTAAATATTTTGTCTTGTTTAGTTCTAACGAAAGTGCGTTGCCTGGTGAAAAAAACCAACCAAGGCAAGGAAAAACAGCGTATTTATGAAGACATCAATCAATGTCATAACATTGACAGCTGATTGGTTTCGGTCCGAATTGTACGTGAATTGCTCCGGTGATTTGTACTGCTCAAACAACATTTTGGTTCGACAAGTGTTTTAATATGTAACTGAAATAGTTCCACAGAATCAATGTTGCCAGGTTGTGTATTCTCCCAGCACTGTTGTTAATTCAGCAGAACTTGACTTAATTAAAATGTTTTTCAAATCGGTCAAAAAGACGAAAAAAAATTTCATTTACAGTTAAGGTTTAATATAATCTTTCAATGAGTAAGTGGGGTGAATTTTAATAACAACATAAAAAAGGGAAGAAAATTATAGAAACGAAAACTTATACTAAATAAAAAATTTGCCCCAGGTCCTCGGTGCACGGTAGGGTTCCCAGAAGGCTGGCCGCATTGCCACGCTGGATAGCAATGCTAATCCGTTGTGCGAAATAGTGGCCAGCCCTCTGGTCACCAGACGCTTCTATAAGGCGCGTCGAGATGTCCTTATAGAAGTAAGTTGAGTATAATCATAGGAAACATGAACAAAAATCCATCATAGAAATGTTTGAGGTGTTTTTAATTTTAGTGAGGTAACCCTCAACATGTCGTAAAAATCGTAAAATGTCAAATGTCAAAAACTCATTGATGGACACGTATCGGGTCCATGTCACCAAACAATCTGTAATTTCCACTGTATTTTGCGTAATTTATGGTCGTAATTTGGTATATTAAACTGTGTATGCGCTCCAAGTGCTCCATCAAAGCTTTTAATAATCTTTGAATTGTCGATAGAACAGGATATTCAGGTATATATCACTCTTATTTTGCTATCTAAAGTCTTGTATGTTTAGTCATACATTACCAAATTTACTGGTACTTCCACATGTGTTTAACTTTATTTCAGCTTGTTAACTAATTACCATGCCCCCCACATGAAAATACAGTAAAATATTTCTGTATCGTCCCTTAATATTGATAAGTTTGACATTTTGCCCATTTCATTGGAAGACACTCATATCGTCTCTTCCGCTGATATTGTGGTGATTCAAAGTAGATTGTAAAGAAAAAGGGGTTAAATCAGTAATACACTTTGTTCTGTTCACAAGTCACAAGAAAAGGAAAGTTAGACCATTTATAAGTAGTTAGTAACCCATAGCCGTGTTTTTGGCACACAGGAGATGCAGCAACAACAATAATCATATAATTTATTCCAGCAACATGGCGGGAGTAGAGCAGCCATGTTACACCCTGATCAACTTCCCCACCGACTCCGAGCCGTACAATGAGATGCAGCTTAAACTGGACCTTGGTAGGTTTTAAGGCTGAAGAATAAAACCGGCTAAGTGCATATAATACTTGGCACATTTGACTACCGCTTTAGCTTAGTTAATAGTGACCCTGCCTATGAAGCTGGAGGTCCCGGGTTCGAATCCCGGCCAGGGTATTTATTAGTGTGATGAACATGAATATTTGTTCTTGGGTCTTGGATATTTTCTATGTATTTAAGTATATATATTTATCTATATAAGTATGTATATCGTCGCTTAGTACCCATAGTACAAGCTTTGCTAAGATTGGGACTAGGTTGATTTGTGTAAGATTGTCCAAAAAAAAAAAAAAATTAAGGGTTCCAACCCAACCCATCAAAAAAGTTGTTAAAATATACGTAATAATGAACTTTGTCACCAAATTTCAAGTTCATAGGTAAAAAAAATTCTTCTGAGACAGACAACGGACATGTGAGTGACAGCAATGGGGTTCTGTTACGACCCTTCGGGTATGGAACCCTATAAAAGTACAAGAGAAACCTTTATGTCTGTTTGTCTGTCTGTCAAATAGCTAAATACTTTAATTTTCCCTAGGCCCTGTTCGTATTTCATACAATTTAATGGAACTTTTTTATCAGGACAAATTAAAAACTGTTTACACATGTACATATATGTATAACTCATATGTATATAATAACTACTTGGTCATTAGGATTAGACACATAGACACTATTTACCTACAGTGTCCATTCACTGGTTGTCAAAAGATCTAAGTCTCCTGGAGATTCCCGATGTGTATTCATAAAAAAATCCCACAGTAAACAACTTACAACCAACAAATGCCTTCCACAGAAAAAGGAGATACAAAGAAGAAGATCGAAGCTCTCAAGAAAGTCATCGGCATAATCCTCTCTGGCGAGAAGATCCCTGGCCTCCTGATGATTATCATCCGCTTCGTGCTCCCCCTCCAAGACCACACCATCAAGAAGCTGCTGCTGATCTTCTGGGAGATTGTGCCGAAGACCACGCCGGATGGCAAGCTGATGCAAGAGATGATATTGGTGTGCGACGCATATAGAAAGGTTAGTGTTATGTTCGTTGATCATCTTTTAAGTGTATCTTCATCATAATTTTCAAATAAAAGAGAAAAGTCGGCACCCGCTGCTCGCGGTCGGCGCGGCGCGCACGTGCGCGCATGCGCAGACGCCAGTCGCGCGCGCACTTACACTGCTCAACTCCGTACTCGAGGCGGCGCCAACATGTGATTTGTTTTCGCACACGTTAGGAAGACTAATAGCCAAGTGCAAGAAAGTGATTGAAAGTGAGATGCCTAAAAGCACCATAGAATAAGTATTTGAATTGTTACCGTATTCTAATTTAATTTAATTATGTATTATACATAAATGTTAAACCTTATAATTTGTGCCGTGTTAGCTTTAGATGTTAAGGTGCAATTGTAATCTTGAAATAAATAAATAAATAAAAAGATATAAAGAACAATGCCCGCATCCATGCAGCGCCTGTAGAGGCAAGGCCTTCTCCATAGAAATTCTGTGCAAGTTTTATTCGTCGGTTTTGGCACTCCCGCATATAATTTTTTTTTTGCTTGTTAATATTGGATATACGAAGAATGTCAAGAAAAAAAATTCAAAAATTTCAAAAAAATTAAAAGTAAAAAATACAAAGAATAAAAAAAGTAAAATAATTCTTCTTGAGGTTCTGCCTAACAGAAAAATAAGTATAAGTACCAAAAAATCATAAGTGTAATGCAAACACAAGCAAAGAAAAACTTGCACAAAGTTTGTGCAAGTTTTTGTTTTTTTATGGATTATGGCAGTAACGTCATTCATGACCCCTCTTGGCCTACGTCCAGCAGTGAACTGACACAAGCTGGTAATGATGATTGGATTCTAATTCTAACAGTAACATTCTTAATGTGTGACCACCCTTGGCCTATGTCCAGCAGTAGACTGACACAGGCTGCTGATGATTATTGGATTCCGGCAGTAACATATCTCATTTGCAACCCCCAGGACCTACAGCACCCGAACGAGTTCCTCCGCGGCTCCACTCTCCGGTTCCTGTGCAAGCTGAAGGAACCCGAACTGCTGGAGCCCCTGCTGCCGGCCATCCGCGCCTGCCTCGACCACCGCCACTCGTACGTGCGCCGGAACGCCGTGCTGGCCATCTTTACCATCTACCGGTCAGTGCTTACCATCTACTAGTCAGTGCTTACCATATACTGGTCAGTGCTTACCGTCTACTGGTCAGTTCTTACCATCTACCGGCCAGTGGTTACCATCTACCGGTCAATTGAATTCAATACATTTATTTCAGGCATTGCCCATAAAGTGTTAGTGGATACAAATTACAGAATCTTACAACTACTGTTAGTATACGTTACACAACAATAAGCAATAAACTATAAACACGAGTGACTTGGACCAGATGAGTACCTATGTGTGAAGTCACACACAATGAAATTAATATTTACAAAAATCATTAAAAAATACAAATTAAATAATAAAAATAATAATAAAAACTGGTAACACATTTATTATTACAATTATATTGAATTAAAAATACACATTAGATTAAATTAAATTAAAACTCATGACTAGAAATTCAAATTACAAATAAAATAAAATTCTAAATCAAGCATGTCACAGAATAATAAATAAAACCATAGGAATAAATATAAATTCATTAATTCATGTCAATTTATAATTTACAAATCCACAAGTTCAAAATTAAAATCGTATGCTTTTAATTTTGAATAATGCAATGCTTACCATCTACCGGTCAGTGCTTACCATCTACCGGTCAGTGCTTACCATCTACTGGTGAGTGCTTACCATCTAACGGTCAGTGTTTACCATCTACCGGCCAGTGCTTACCATCTACCGGTCAGTGCTTAACATCTTCTGGTCAGTACTTACACAGTAGGAAAGGAACTACTTTCTCACTTCGCCATCATCTGGTCAGTGCTTACCAACTAGTTCCGTTCCTACTTCGCCATCTTCTGGTCAGTGCTTACCAACTATATCCACCTGTTCATTATTGCTAAGAGCAATGGACGGGTTCCAGAGATCGTGGGTTCAAATCCCACCCGTGGCGTGGCGTATAATTTTTCTATTTTCACTTTTATAAAAAAAGAGTCTCTAACCTTCTTATTCCATTCCAGAAACTTCGATTTCCTGATCCCGGATGCGCCCGAGCTGATCGCCAAGTTCCTGGAGTCGGAGCAGGACATGTCCTGCAAGAGGAACGCGTTCCTCATGCTGCTGCACGCCGAGCAGCAGCGCGCCCTGGAGTACCTGGCCGCCAGGCTCGACAGCGTGCACGGCTTCGGGGATATCCTGCAGCTGGTCATAGTGGAGCTCATATACAAGGTGAGCTGCCGGTATCACTGCCAATGCCAACTTGATGTGTTGGGTAACAAACGACAAATAACTTGTTGGGTAACAAACGACAAATAACTTGTTGGGTACCTAACAAACTACATTGTTAGGTAACAAAAGACATTGCTGGGTAACAAACAACATGTTGGACAACAAACAACATGTGTTGGGTAACAAATGACAAATAACTTGTTGGGTACCTAACAAACGACATTGTTGGGTAACAAACAACAAGTTGGACAACAAACAACATGTGTTGGGTAACAAACGACAAATAACTTGTTGGGTAACAAACAACGTGTTGGTTAACAAACGACATTGTTGGGTAACAATCAACACGTTGGTTAACAAACGAGATTATTGGGTAACAACCAATATGTTGGGTAACAAACAACAAACAACTTGTAGAGCAACAAACGACATAACAACGGGATATTTACCATGTAAATTTATATTTGTGGGTTGTTTTGTGAGAATTGACCATGTGAGCTTGAAACCTTATAATACAATTTGTGGACAACAACTTGTCAAGTAACAAACATAAAATATAATAAATAAATAAAACATCGCTTTATGTTCATTCTGCAGCAGCAGCACGCTGAACAATAACGATAGAAATAGGTCATAGCGGGATATCAAGTCGTTCATATTTAGATCATCCCGAAAACCGACCGTATAGAAAAATACAGTTACAGTTGCGATTTTGTTTTAACCATTGTTACGGTGTTTTTGTCAGGTGTGCCACGCGAACCCGTCGGAGCGAGCGCGTTTCATCCGCACAGTGTACGGGCTGCTTAACGCGCCGAGCGCCGCCGTCCGCTACGAGGCGGCCGGCACCCTCGTCACACTGTCACACGCGCCCGCCGCCGTCACTGTGAGTACTACACAACATTATACTCAACGCGCCGAGCGCCGCCGTCCGCTACGAGGCGGCCGGCACCCTCGTCACACTGTCACACGCGCCCGCCGCCGTCACTGTGAGTACTACACAACATTATACTCAACGCGCCGAGCGCCGCCGTCCGCTACGAGGCGGCCGGCACCCTCGTCACACTGTCACACGCGCCCGCCGCCGTCACTGTGAGTACTACACAACATTATACTCAACGCGCCGAGCGCCGCCGTCCGCTACGAGGCGGCCGGCACCCTCGTCACACTGTCACACGCGCCCGCCGCCGTCACTGTGAGTACTACACAACATTATACTCAACGCGCCGAGCGCCGCCGTCCGCTACGAGGCGGCCGGCACCCTCGTCACACTGTCACACGCGCCCGCCGCCGTCACTGTGAGTACTACACAACATTATACTCAACGCGCCGAGCGCCGCCGTCCGCTACGAGGCGGCCGGCACCCTCGTCACACTGTCACACGCGCCCGCCGCCGTCACTGTGAGTACTACACAACATTATACTCAACGCGCCGAGCGCCGCCGTCCGCTACGAGGCGGCCGGCACCCTCGTCACACTGTCACACGCGCCCGCCGCCGTCACTGTGAGTACTACACAACATTATACTCAACGCGCCGAGCGCCGCCGTCCGCTACGAGGCGGCCGGCACCCTCGTCACACTGTCACACGCGCCCGCCGCCGTCACTGTGAGTACTACACAACATTATACTCAACGCGCCGAGCGCCGCCGTCCGCTACGAGGCGGCCGGCACCCTCGTCACACTGTCACACGCGCCCGCCGCCGTCACTGTGAGTACTACACAACATTATACTCAACGCGCCGAGCGCCGCCGTCCGCTACGAGGCGGCCGGCACCCTCGTCACACTGTCACACGCGCCCGCCGCCGTCACTGTGAGTACTACACAACATTATACTCAACGCGCCGAGCGCCGCCGTCCGCTACGAGGCGGCCGGCACCCTCGTCACACTGTCACACGCGCCCGCCGCCGTCACTGTGAGTACTACACAACATTATACTCAACGCGCCGAGCGCCGCCGTCCGCTACGAGGCGGCCGGCACCCTCGTCACACTGTCACACGCGCCCGCCGCCGGCACTGTGAGTACTACACAACATTATACTCAACGCGCCGAGCGCCGCCGTCCGCTACGAGGCGGCCGGCACCCTCGTCACTGAGTCATCATCATCATCATCATATCAGCCGAAAGACGTCCACTGCTGGACATAGGCCTCCCTCAAAGAGTGCCACAATGACCGGTCCTGAGCCACCCGCATCCAGCGGACTCCCGCGACCTTTACCAGGTCATCAGTCCACTTTGGGTCTACCCACGCTGGGTCTACCCACGCTGCGCCTTCCGGTCCGTGGTCGCCACTCGAGAACCTTTCGGCCCCAACGGCCATCGGTTCTACGTGCAATGTGCACTGAGTATTACCACTGACTAGTACAATAGTATTGCATACAGAACGGACACGAACCCCCCGCACTGAGGTCAGTTATCTCGTCCCTGCGAGACCCGTCTGGTCCTGGTGTCGATCGGGTGTCGGGGGGTTTAAAGGTAACTTTTTTTAGTTTTTCTTAAAAAACGACGAAACGCACGAGAAATGTGCGACGTCCGTTTTGCACTTGGCCGATTTTTTCCCATAGTGACACCTGATCATTCCTTGCAGGCCGCCGCCGCCTGCTACATAGACCTCATAGTGAAAGAGAGCGATAACAACGTGAAGCTCATAGTCCTGGGCCGCCTCAGCGCCCTGAGGAAGGAGGGGGGCGAGGCCGCCGCCAGGGCGCTCCCGGATCTGGCCATGGACGTGCTCAGGGTGCTCGCGTCCTCCGACCTGGACGTCAGGAGACATACTCTAACCTTGGGTAAGTGGATCTCATAGTCCTGGGCCGCCTCAGCGCCCTGAGGAAGGAGGGGGGCGAGGCCGCCGCCAGGGCGCTCCCGGATCTGGCCATGGACGTGCTCAGGGTGCTCGCGTCCTCCGACCTGGACGTCAGGAGACATACTCTAACCTTGGGTAAGTGGATCTCATAGTCCTGGGCCGCCTCAGCGCCCTGAGGAAGGAGGGGGGCGAGGCCGCCGCCAGGGCGCTCCCGGATCTGGCCATGGACGTGCTCAGGGTGCTCGCGTCCTCCGACCTGGACGTCAGGAGACATACTCTAACCTTGGGTAAGTGGATCTCATAGTCCTGGGCCGCCTCAGCGCCCTGAGGAAGGAGGGGGGCGAGGCCGCCGCCAGGGCGCTCCCGGATCTGGCCATGGACGTGCTCAGGGTGCTCGCGTCCTCCGACCTGGACGTCAGGAGACATACTCTAACCTTGGGTAAGTGGATCTCATAGTCCTGGGCCGCCTCAGCGCCCTGAGGAAGGAGGGGGGCGAGGCCGCCGCCAGGGCGCTCCCGGATCTGGCCATGGACGTGCTCAGGGTGCTCGCGTCCTCCGACCTGGACGTCAGGAGACATACTCTAACCTTGGGTAAGTGGATCTCATAGTCCTGGGCCGCCTCAGCGCCCTGAGGAAGGAGGGGGGCGAGGCCGCCGCCAGGGCGCTCCCGGATCTGGCCATGGACGTGCTCAGGGTGCTCGCGTCCTCCGACCTGGACGTCAGGAGACATACTCTAACCTTGGGTAAGTGGATCTCATAGTCCTGGGCCGCCTCAGCGCCCTGAGGAAGGAGGGGGGCGAGGCCGCCGCCAGGGCGCTCCCGGATCTGGCCATGGACGTGCTCAGGGTGCTCGCGTCCTCCGACCTGGACGTCAGGAGACATACTCTAACCTTGGGTAAGTGGATCTCATAGTCCTGGGCCGCCTCAGCGCCCTGAGGAAGGAGGGGGGCGAGGCCGCCGCCAGGGCGCTCCCGGATCTGGCCATGGACGTGCTCAGGGTGCTCGCGTCCTCCGACCTGGACGTCAGGAGACATACTCTAACCTTGGGTAAGTGGATCTCATAGTCCTGGGCCGCCTCAGCGCCCTGAGGAAGGAGGGGGGCGAGGCCGCCGCCAGGGCGCTCCCGGATCTGGCCATGGACGTGCTCAGGGTGCTCGCGTCCTCCGACCTGGACGTCAGGAGACATACTCTAACCTTGGGTAAGTGGATCTCATAGTCCTGGGCCGCCTCAGCGCCCTGAGGAAGGAGGGGGGCGAGGCCGCCGCCAGGGCGCTCCCGGATCTGGCCATGGACGTGCTCAGGGTGCTCGCGTCCTCCGACCTGGACGTCAGGAGACATACTCTAACCTTGGGTAAGTGGATCTCATAGTCCTGGGCCGCCTCAGCGCCCTGAGGAAGGAGGGGGGCGAGGCCGCCGCCAGGGCGCTCCCGGATCTGGCCATGGACGTGCTCAGGGTGCTCGCGTCCTCCGACCTGGACGTCAGGAGACATACTCTAACCTTGGGTAAGTGGATCTCTTTGGGTCGCCCCAAACCTATAAACGAGGAGTCGGCATGAGCCCATGAAAAAAAGCTACATGCCTAAGAAATAAGAGCGAAAAACACGTTGATCCGTTCGACCGACCGACACCAAGCGTTTGCTATCGGCGGCGTTTACGTACTTAATGTAAATAGTGCGGAGTAAAGCACTCGGTTTTGGGGAGACCCTTTTATCCTCATTTTGCCACCACTTTACCATCACTCTCAAAGCGGCTCCCGCAGTAAATTTTCATAAATGTAAGCCATACGCACTGACTGGCGGTCGATCACTGTTTTCAGGCTAAGCATTGCTTTACAGTTCGGGACTCTTATAGTAGGTATGAATCCTTAAGTGGGAGTTACAAGTCGTGATAAAGTTTGGCCTCACGATGGAAACTGTTCCTTAGGCTACTTGTAACTTATACTGAGCGAGGCCAAACTTTCCACGTAAAAAATTCAAAATGGCGGCTATTTTAATTTCCAAATTTTTTTATTTTTTTTAGAACTCAAAAATGCTTCGTGCTACACAAAAACTGTGTATGAGAATTATGTTTTGCATAAATTTAGCTATAACTTTGGTTATTATCATTTTCTCGATATATCTAATAGTTCATGAGAAAAATGGTGTTCAATATTGCGTTTCTTGTTAAAACACTGTTAGTCAAAAGGCTTAGCAAAATCAAACTGCATCGTATGCAGAAAGCAATTCATTTTCTCCAGTGATACTAGGAACCAATATAAAGGATTTCATCCGACGAAATGAAAATTTCATCGAAGGGAATTCAAAATGGCGGTCATTTACCAAAGGGGGAGCCGCATTTTTTAAAAAGTGTATAATTTCGAAACGGCATCTGCTATTTAAGTAATATGGGTATCAATCGATTGGTATTGACACCATTAATTAAAATAAGAAAAATACCATGTAAAAAATTAAAGATAGCGGCCAACTAATATCAAAATTGTAAAATATTCATTCTTCTTTTTTTCGTTATATTAAAAATAACAACTAAATGTCCAACGATATAGTCAATTTATATATTTACATAAATTCTCATAGTATTATCTACGCGACAAAACAAAAATTATGACAATCCGTCGATTAGTTTTTGAACTATACGAATTACAAACGAGCCTCGGCGACTGTGTCATAGTAGTTATAGAAACAAACTGCACTTTTGTAATGAAAGCAAGTCGCTTTTGCACAATGGTATTAGTAAAGAGACCAAACTTGATTATTTTTTCGATAATATCTAATTTTCACCCGTCAGTAACCGAGATTACGCCACTTCAAAATTATAAGCCTAAAACGTTCTACTAAGTTAAAAGGTAGACAGATTTGGACAAAAAATGTGGCAATCGATAGAGAAAAATGTTGTTCAAAATGGCGGCTATTTTAGTAAATAGCCGCCATTTTGAATTTTTTGCGTGGATAGTTTGGCCTCGCTCAGTATAAGTTACAAGTAGCCTAAGGAACAGTTTCCATCGTGAGGCCAAACTTTATCATGACTTGTAACTCCCAATGTCCATTTATATGGGGATTCACACCTACTATTAGAAAAGGCTTCGGTCTCTAGCTAAATCGTTGATTTTATCATTGGAATGTATAAGAGTAAGGAAAAGAAATACAGACTCAAAAGTGTCAACCGAATTCCTTTTTTCACTTCCTCCCGGGACTCTGACGAGGGACTCCTGGGAAGACTTGGCTGTCAGAAAGCACACTTTGAGCTTGACTTTTGGGCACAAGGAGCGTCGGACGTCTATCAGCTCGATGGGTAGACGTCCGATGCTCCTTGTGCCCAAAAGGAGCCTTGGGCCGGCCACGTCTGTCGCATGCACCCGGATAGGTGGGCTAATGCAGCTACCAAGTGGGTGCCACATGAGGGGCGACGCAGACGGAGCAGGCCCAGGCGGAGATGGCGGGATAATCTGGACGTATTTGTCTCCAACTGGGAGGAAGAGGCTCTGGACAGGGACGTCTGGACAACATGGGGGGAGGCCTTTGCCCAGCAGTGGGACACATAATAGGCCATAAAATAAAATTAATAATAGAAAAAAAAAATTGGAAAATTAAAAAAACAATTTTTTTATCATTGATTTTGTGCTTCTGCGGCTGAATTTCGATTTGTTCACCTCTAAGGGTCGCATTTCACAACCGATTCTCGGGAAGTATTGTGAGCAGGTTCATTGATTACATAGAATATTTTTGTCATATAGTTTTGGATATGTCATAGTTTTGGAAATTAAAAAAACTCTCACGAGGTCTACATCTCAAAGAGCCCCTAGTCTTATCAAGTTTATGGTATTCAAATTATCGGTGCGCGGGGCCCGCAGCATTTGCTAATCTTGTTGTGGGGCTAATTCGCCACTGAAGCCAATCATAGATCAATGCTTATAAATATATATATATATATATATATATATATATATATTAACAATTTTGATCTTCTGCCAAACTGCAGGACAGTTTGTTGGATAGTCTCTCCTGTGTTGACATGTACTCTGTTTCCCGTCAGCCCTGGAGCTGGTGAGCTCCCGGCACGCGGAGGAGCTGGTGCAGGTGCTGCGCAAGGAGGCGACGCGCGCCGGCGCCGGCGCGGGCGACCACGACGACGCCGCCAACTACAGACAGCTCTTAGTGCGGGCCATGCACAAGGCCGCGCTCAAGGTCACCACTCCGATTATTATACGAAGCCTGCTATTGCCATTCCGGACGAGTTTAGTATGGTGCTTCTCTCAAAAATGGGGGAATAATAATAATAATAAATATTTGTGGACAATCTTACACAAATCAACCTGGTCCCAAACTAAGCAAAGCTTGTACTATGGGTACTAAGCGACGATATACTACATACGACAGACGAGACGAAGTATCAATTAGAAAATAGCTTCCCGCCGTTTATTTTTTTTTTAACAAAATTGCAAGTGCTGAAAAAAAGCCAGGTCCGAAGACTCCGAAGTTCCCGCAACCGAGGAGCTTGTATGAGGAGATGTATGGATGTGGTTGAAGCAAAAAACGTATGTAAGGGCCGTAGTGTTTGGCGTTCTTTAGTCTATGCCTGCCCCAATATGATACGGGCGTGAGTATAGTGCGCGCCGTCCACTATGTCGCGCCCCTCCACAGCCCGCGCCGTACAACTGCGCACAGATTAGTATCAGATTCGCTGTGGAGGGGCGCGTCGTCGTGGATGGCGCGCACTATAATATATATGTGTGTGTGTACTGCATGTGTAAAATTACAAGTGTATTTGTTTGACCTATCCTTCTGTATGTGTAGTTCCCGGAAGTGGCGGGCAGCGTGGCGCCGGCGCTGCTGGAGCTGGTGGGAGAAGGCTCGGAAGCCTCCGCGGCCGACGTCATGGCCTTCGTACGCGAGGCCTTAGCGGCCTTCCCGGACCTCCGGCCCACACTGTACCAGGTTAGTTCAACTATGGGCTCCTTAAGTTCCCGGGTGCTGGAACTGGTGGGAGAAGGCTCGGAAGCCTCCGCGACGTCCGTGTAGCACTCGTACATTGCATTAAAAATTTATTGCTATTCTTTTATTTCAGGCGCTTACCTAGTTAAATAGAAAATAGAAATAGAAAGATATTTATTCGAATAACACAAACACAAAATTATAGGAAAGAAAATTACACCTTAAAAACAAACTATCAAACATGAATAACATGAGTTATCGCTCTTGCATACAAACTTCCACCCTCTTAAGAGATAATTTTATGTCCTTTCCCGAGATTCAAAGTATCCACCAGTTCCACCACCATACTACATTCATCTAAATCGGTTCAGCGGTTGAAACGTAAAGAGGTAACAGAACAGACAGACAGCCATTGCATTTAAAAATCACGCACGTCATACTGACAAGGCACTATTATATCGCCTCATACCTCAGTCTCGCACATAGCTGGCTACCAGCTGGCATGTTACCAGGTTTTTAACTCGAAGACATGAACGAGACCATGTTACCGCTCGCGCGCTTCGGCCCAGCGATAAGTCATACACGCATTACGCTATTTGACAATATTTTTTTTATAATGCCAAACCAACCAGTTTTTAGAGACGATCAAATGTCTATATGGGACAAACAACTATTAGAGCACAATAAAGGGCTAAAATTAGGGACAAACCTAGCTCGACGCTAGCGGCCTTCAAAAAGGCTCCTACAAATTAGCCCTGGCAAATGACGTCACTTGCACAGCATTCGACCAACCATTGTATGGGAAAATTAGTATTTTGCTGTTTTAGTCGTAAAATAATGCGTTTAGGTACATAGATGCCGTACAATTTATTTTTTTATTTTACATAAGCATTCTGTTGATACCTTTTATTTGAATTTTGGATGGTAAAAAAAATACATAATTTTCCGAGTTTTTTATGATTTTGGCAAAATTTTATAATTCACGATTTATTGTGATATTTTGATGGCTAACTATCCAAAAAGTGATACTGTGTTATAAATTTTAACATGTGTCAAATACCCTATTATGTCGGCTCAAACCGCAGACGACGTGTCGAATTGGCCAGCGTGTCGTCTCATGAGATGACACATCTTTCCGGCCTAAAGGCATAGTGTAGCCTCAAATCACGCGACGTGTCGTCTCAATTTGGCCAATTACAGAAATTCTGGATTTATTATCTAATCTCGAAATCGAATCTCCTTCGAATCACTAAACTTAAGTGGCTGTGGGCGGCAGTGGCGTGCACAGAGTTTTTTGACAGGGTAGGCAAAAAAATTAGAGCTATGAGTATTGACTTACCAAAATTATTGCATTGCGTAATCTACTCGTATAAGGAAAGAAAGTTTTGAAACGTATTATCTTTTATTTTTAGCACGCACACACCATACTTTCACAATGAAAATTATTATATATTTTTCCAACAAAATCTATCACTTCACACTTTGAACCGAACACTGACACTCAACACAACAAACCAACAATTACATTTTTATTTATGCAAACAATGGCGACCAAGAAGAAAAGTAAACAAACTTTGTCATTCAAATATATCCGGAAAAAACGAAATGGTTACCGTATTTATCGTTTTTTGCACAAATTATTTGACCAATGCAACTTTTTCAAATAGCCGTATAATCTCGCTCGTCGTAGGCGCTCGGGATGAGGCACTGTCTACCCGTGCGTTTGTGTGCGTGAGTTTTGCTGCTGTATGCCTCGTGCTATAGAGGTGTACACTACAGTGAATCCGCTTCGCTACACACCCACACATAGATAAATGTAGCCTAATCTAGGCAGAAATAGTTTCTGCCTTCACCGCAGACGGCGGCACGGCGGCGCTAGTGCAGCGTGATAGTGTATTAGTCCGCATCGCGTTGGAATAACAGAAATTTTACTTTGAAGAGTCATTAGATGGCGTTAACGTTAATTTATGGTTTTGTGATTAAATTTATCCATTGAACATTGATTATAAAGCCTAGATAAATATAAATGACTGTCACAATGTCAGGGTAGGCAATGTCATTTTGTCTTTATGGACTGCACGCCACTGGTGGGCGGGGCACATTGAATGTAGAACCGATAGCCGTTGGGTCCGAAAGTTTCTCGAGTGGCGACCACGGACCGTGCGGCGCAGCGTGGGTAGACGCCACAAGGTGGACTGATGACCTGGTAAAGGTCGCGGGAGTCCGCTGGATGCGGGTGGCGCAGGACCGGGCATTGTGGCTCTTTGGGAGGAGGCCTATGTTTAGCAGTGGACGTCTTTCGACTGATATGATGATGATTACAGAAACTCCTGGAAGTGTTGCCTCAGATCAAAGTGGGCAAGATCGCGCGCTCCGCTCTGTGGCTGGTGGCGGAGTTCGCGGATACCAAGGAACGCGCCGAGGCCACGCTCGACGTGCTCGCGGCCGCCATACCGCTGCCGACTACAGGAGATGAAGACAATAAGGTAGGCTTAAAATAATTCCTTCAAAAAACTATTTACTTAAAAAAGCGCTTTTCGTCATCTTTTATAATGCGCACTGCTAAGGTTTGGAATTCCCCGCCGCCGTCTGTATGTCCGAGTTCATATAACATGGTCCTATTTAAGGCAAGAGTGAATAGGCATTTTCTGGGTGAGCTCGCTTCATCGTCGGCCTCATCTTTGCCCCCTGGCTATATGTCGGCCAAGAGCAATCCCATTATCAATAAAAAAAAATCTCCAGTGAAATGGTTCGCTTTCAACCCTTGGTTAACAATCTACTATTTCCTCATAGAAGGTTTGAGGAAATAGTAAGTCCTCATTGAAGGTTTGTTGGGTCATAAGGGATACTAATACTAAAGGGATGATGACACTACAAAAGAAAATCAATAAATCCAAATTTTCTACATAAAGGCTCAAATTCTCAATCAAATGTTGTAAAAATTAATTAAAAAAAATTATTTTATATATTATTTTTTTATTATATTATAGCCTCATGTTGTCCATCCTGGGGCCTATTGCATAACAAAGTACAAGCTAATATTATTAGCGGTTTTGGTTGTAATTTGTACTTTTATGTTGCATAATAAAGTACAAGATACAATATACAAGTATCTAAATTACAAGCTAATAACCTAAGCTATTAGTACCTCGACTTGTAATTTATAATTTTATGTTGCATAATAAAGTAGCAGTAATAAACTACAAGTTGCAAAATATTAGTACTAATAACTCATATAATTAGTGAATTTTACTAGTTTCTGTTGCAAAATGAAAGCAAAAACACAAATTATTAGAACAAACTTGTAATTATTTCTACGTACGTCAGGGGCACCATATTTTTAAAATATTAGTATTCCATTGATGAACCGTTAAACCGTTATATCAAAAATGAACCATTTATTAAATTCATCTGATGTCGAAGATGCTGAATTTATTCTACAAAACGAAAACATCGCGAATATAGGTCCAATCTTTATTTTCTTTTAAAATACCTAGGCTCTGTGCATATTGTCCAATACTTTTCCAGGCATCACATCTTATTTCTTTTATAACGGTTGCGGAAAATGGACCAAATAACACGTCTTTCTTTTCGTTCATTTTTGCCAAAACGCACATTTTCAATTTTAGTTGTTGTGAATTCACGTTTTCCCGTCATTTTTTTATGATATTGAAATACGTTTGTACTCAAAAACTTTAATTATATTTTGTTAAATAGCTGTCGCTGAAAATGTGTCAATATTCAGTCTTCAAATTGCCGCCTAAATGTTACTTTAAAAAAAAAGCATGACATAGGCAAAGGTTTTACTCATTCAGCCAACAAATTAACTTATGATTTGTATAATTTGCTGATAATATTAGCACCAATGTTACAAGTTCCAATAAATATATTATGCAACAGAATATATTAGTACTAGTAATTTGAGATCTTATAACTTGTAGTTAAGAAATATTATTAGCAATTTATGCAACAGGAATATCCTTGTATTATTAGTAAAATCAAAAATGGTTATGCAACACAAATAAGTACGACTTGTAAATCATTGACTTGTAACTAGTATTATTTCCTAGTATTATTAGTAAACTTATGCAATAGGCCCCAGGTGTTAAAAAAAAAAATTGTAAGTCTTCAAAGTTTTATGAGTGGGTATTTTCTGTCGCTGTTCCGCAAAACGCACCTTTGTATTGAACGATCGTCATTTATTATGGCGCTACTAAACAGGGACGTCACTGTTGAGTAGCACTTTCTCTCTCTAACTACGAACATTCTAACCGTTGTAGCTTCGTTATTTTTTGAGATATTTGAATAGGATTTAGGAGAAGTAAGATTTTTTTTTGAGTCAACATCCCTATATCCCTTTATCCCTTAGCTATGTCTGCCCTGAACCTTAATCTTATGTATTCTCGCATTAGATTAGATAAATAAGCAAATACAATACCTATTCTTTAAGACAAATGTTACCTATTTAAGTACCTAAACATAAATGGAGCCTCGTCTGCCAATAAACCGCAATGTGGTTTGGCAGAAGTGTATGAAATGTAAACATTTGTATAATTTTGTGAATAATAGTATATTACTTAACAAGGGCGGTAAAACAAAAAATGTCTCAGATCGCAGGTATTTGACGCCCGAGCCGAAGGCAAGAGCGATAAATATGCGATCTGAGGCTTTCTTTTTTACCGCCCGTGTTAAGTACAAAATTTTATGTCACCCCCTGGCCAGGAAGTGGGATTTCCCGCGCGCGGAGCGTGCGGTAATTGCCGCTTTATGGCCAGGTGTGACGTAAACTATTTTTTTTTATTGTTCTTGTTAGTGAGTGACATACATAACATAAGGCATGTTGTGACAGGAGGAGGGCGAGCCGGGCTCGGCGCCGCGGGCGGAGACGGCGCCGCGCCAGCTCGTCACGAGCGACGGCACGTACGCCTCGCAGTCCGCATTCAACCTGCCCGCGTACGTACATACACAACATACGTACATTATTGCCGTGGCCGGGAAGGGAGCAAATGCAGGCTGAGTATTTGTTTAAACGGACGACCTTGCGTGTCCGTTTAATTATAATACGAAGCCTGCAATTGCCATTTCAGCCGAGGCTAATATAGTGCTTAACTCAAAAATGGGGGAAATACGACAATTTTTTTATTAAGATTTGATAAACATAACCTTAAAACGTCAAAAACATCAGGCTTTCCCACCGTTTATTTATTTTTAACAGATTCGCTAGTGTATTTTTCCACCGAAAAACGCAAATCATTCGAGACATAAAAAAACGTCGCGTTTCCAACAAAAAAATACGAACTGAATTGGCTGAATATGACCTGTGCTTCCTTTTATATGACAGCTTCTACTTTTTTTAAAGTTTATAACTCGACAAATAAAGGACATGAAAAAACAAACAAAGGACAAATAAAGGATATGTGACATTGCAGGCGGCCTGCAATGTTTTTTACTTTTTAATTTAGACCTGACCTTAAACTATACACTTTATCTTCCAATATGTAGAACGCTTTTTTCCCGGCCGGTTTTCTGTGCGGACCCTTTCATATTAGTTCGAATATTACAACCGGTACCGCCTCCGCACCGCGACGCCCCGCCCCGCTACCGCTGTCAGTGCGTTTCGGGCTTTAGACTTAGTTTTATAAAACTAAACACTTAATAAGATAATAATATAAGATAACATAAGATAATATTTATTGAATTTAAAACCTTACTGCTAGTGCTTACATAGTCCTTACATATTAATACACAGTTCATACATTATGACAAGCGCCTGAACTAGGTTATCCTGTATCTCAGGCAAAGAGAAAAAGTAATATTTAGGCCAATTTGTGTACATGAAAGGTACTTAAGAATATTAAGTTGTCTAACACTTCGTAAAGAATTTAGAAAAATATCTAATCGTATGTACATTTCATCACTTCATAATAATATAAATTATTGCAGCATAAAATGTTTATTTAAGGTATGCTTTACTACAGTGTCAGCATTTGCTATTGTAGCAGACTAGGTCAACTCAATCCTAAAAGTAAATTAAAAGTAAATTAAAAATACAGACTAATTTTGCGTATAAATAATTGCTTGCATTGCGGCCTTCGTTAGTAGGGCGGTGTTAAAATATGACAAGTTAGGAGGTTTATAAAGTAGGTGAAGTTAAATAAATAAATGCAGATCATGGAATAATGAGTAACAATTGTGAAGTCTCGGATCGTAATGTAGGTAAGTTATGCCAAATAAATTACAGACTTTGAAATTAGATCTGGAATTTGGTCTAACGGATTAAGTCCAACTCCATATACTCATTGAAGTCTCCATGCCCACGGATATTGCCCATATAATATCTTGGAAACCCTGCGTAAGTCTGATTACAATACTCGTGTGTCTAAACCGAATCTTCCGAAAAAGCGACTACAAACGGCCATATATCAAAGCGAAATTCATCAGTAAAGCATGTACAGTCAAGGGCATAAATATTGTCGCATAGCGACACCTGGTGGCGCGTCCGCCGAACCACTAGGCACTATCCGATACTAAAGTAGTCGAACGCACTGTGTGGTTCGGGCGGAGTCCGCTGGGTGGCGCTGTGGTAAACGGCACTGCTTTACCGTGTGATGCGCTCGGACGGTAAGGCAGGCGCCCCTTTCTTTCCGATCGAAGATGGCTACCGATAGATATACGATATTGTAACTCAGACAATAAAAATAAGAATAGAAAACTCTCTTATTCATTCCGGAGAAAGGAGAAACCCTTTCTACAAATATGTATGTGTACTTTTGGACCTTATTTCCTTATTTCAATGGAATAAGGTGAAAAAGTGTATACATATTGGTGCCCTTGACTGTATGTGGTAGGAATAAGAAAAGTTTCATAAAATAGCATCGATCAAAATCATCCAGCGAAATATGACTGGTCTAACACTCCAAAGACGACATAAAAACGTGAGGAAATTTAATTTAGAGCCTAATGTGTCCCACTGCTGGGCGAAGGCCTCCCCCTCTTTTTCCAATTATTACGGTTTTCGGCTTCTTCTGACCAGGCCTTCAAAAAGGAGTCGAGGTCATCCCGCCATCGCCGATGAAGTCTGCCGCGTCTCCTAAGTTCTGAGGCTGCCACTCCGTAGTGGTCCTCCTCCTCCTAGCGTTATCCCAGTACAGTTGCATCCCGAAGGATACCTGGGGTCCGCTACCTAATCCCAAGATTTGGCGTAGGCACTAGTTTTTACGAAAGCGACTGCCATCTGACCTTCCAACCCCAAGGGGAAACTAGACCTTATTGGGATTAGGCTTTGTCAAGTGAGTGGGCAACTTGACTGTTAGAACTTTTCAAGCCGCCCGAAGGCCGCCAACTTGGCTTAACGACTGCTGCCATAGACAGCAACCGGGATCAACGGCTTAACGTGCCTTCCAAAGCACGGGAGCGCTCAGTTAGCAACCATTCAAAGCGGTCACCCATCCAAGTCCTGACCGGTGCCCACGTTGCTTAACCTTAGCAAGCGCAAGCGGTACGCAGGCGCCGCTGGGCCACGAGCGTATTTGCCCATTATTCATTGGCCATGCGGTCAGACGTGACCAGCCAAGTGCCATTTTAACTTGGCCGGTTTCCGAGTATGGAAATTAACCAAGCTTCATCTTCCAGTGTGGACGCCACGTCTAGTTCCTCCGGCGGTCTCGCCCACGCGCTCCGCTCCGGGGAGAGTTTCACGGCCGCCTGTGCTTGTTCCGCGCTCGCTAAGATCGCCCTGAAGTTAGACGCGACTAGTGCCACCCGGGCTCTGCACCTGACTTCAGCGCTGTTGGTGCAGCATAAGAAGAATGGTGAGTGTCTTAAATACAAATATGCGGTCGAGGTTGTCGCTCCCATATCGGTCTTACAAGCCACTTCTGGAAGTGCCGCACCTCTAATACTGACGCTGCGGTACAGTCTACTAATAAAGTTAATTAATTCCAGCGAGCTCGACGACCGGTCTGACCGCCGACGACTTGGAACACGCGGCGCTGTGTCTCCGCGCGGCGGCCGCCCGGCCCGCCGTGGTGCGCGACGCGCTGTGCGGCGCCGCCAGGGCTGCCCTCACCGCGCTGCTGCAGGAGCGAGCCAGCCAGCTCGACACCAAGGAGGTAACACGGGGACGGGGACGGGGACGGGGACGGGAGATACACCAACTACACTTAGAGCACGCGGCGCTGTGTCTCCGCGCGGCGGCCGCCCGGCCCGCCGTGGTGCGCGACGCGCTGTGCGGCGCCGCCAGGGCTGCCCTCACCGCGCTGCTGCAGGAGCGAGCCAGCCAGCTCGACACCAAGGAGGTAACACGGGGACGGGGACGGGGACGGGGACGGGAGATACACCAACTACACTTAGAGCACGCGGCGCTGTGTCTCCGCGCGGCGGCCGCCCGGCCCGCCGTGGTGCGCGACGCGCTGTGCGGCGCCGCCAGGGCTGCCCTCACCGCGCTGCTGCAGGAGCGAGCCAGCCAGCTCGACACCAAGGAGGTAACACGGGGACGGGGACGGGGACGGGGACGGGAGATACACCAACTACACTTAGAGCACGCGGCGCTGTGTCTCCGCGCGGCGGCCGCCCGGCCCGCCGTGGTGCGCGACGCGCTGTGCGGCGCCGCCAGGGCTGCCCTCACCGCGCTGCTGCAGGAGCGAGCCAGCCAGCTCGACACCAAGGAGGTAACACGGGGACGGGGACGGGGACGGGGACGGGGACGGGAGATACACCAACTACACTTAGAGCACGCGGCGCTGTGTCTCCGCGCGGCGGCCGCCCGGCCCGCCGTGGTGCGCGACGCGCTGTGCGGCGCCGCCAGGGCTGCCCTCACCGCGCTGCTGCAGGAGCGAGCCAGCCAGCTCGACACCAAGGAGGTAACACGGGGACGGGGACGGGGACGGGGACGGGGACGGGAGATACACCAACTACACTTAGAGCACGCGGCGCTGTGTCTCCGCGCGGCGGCCGCCCGGCCCGCCGTGGTGCGCGACGCGCTGTGCGGCGCCGCCAGGGCTGCCCTCACCGCGCTGCTGCAGGAGCGAGCCAGCCAGCTCGACACCAAGGAGGTAACACGGGGACGGGGACGGGGACGGGGACGGGAGATACACCAACTACACTTAGAGCACGCGGCGCTGTGTCTCCGCGCGGCGGCCGCCCGGCCCGCCGTGGTGCGCGACGCGCTGTGCGGCGCCGCCAGGGCTGCCCTCACCGCGCTGCTGCAGGAGCGAGCCAGCCAGCTCGACACCAAGGAGGTAACACGGGGACGGGGACGGGGACGGGGACGGGAGATACACCAACTACACTTAGAGCACGCGGCGCTGTGTCTCCGCGCGGCGGCCGCCCGGCCCGCCGTGGTGCGCGACGCGCTGTGCGGCGCCGCCAGGGCTGCCCTCACCGCGCTGCTGCAGGAGCGAGCCAGCCAGCTCGACACCAAGGAGGTAACACGGGGACGGGGACGGGGACGGGAGATACACCAACTACACTTAGAGCACGCGGCGCTGTGTCTCCGCGCGGCGGCCGCCCGGCCCGCCGTGGTGCGCGACGCGCTGTGCGGCGCCGCCAGGGCTGCCCTCACCGCGCTGCTGCAGGAGCGAGCCAGCCAGCTCGACACCAAGGAGGTAACACGGGGACGGGGACGGGGACGGGGACGGGGACGGGGACGGGGACGGGAGATACACCAACTACACTTAGAGCACGCGGCGCTGTGTCTCCGCGCGGCGGCCGCCCGGCCCGCCGTGGTGCGCGACGCGCTGTGCGGCGCCGCCAGGGCTGCCCTCACCGCGCTGCTGCAGGAGCGAGCCAGCCAGCTCGACACCAAGGAGGTAACACGGGGACGGGGACGGGGACGGGGACGGGAGATACACCAACTACACTTAGAGCACGCGGCGCTGTGTCTCCGCGCGGCGGCCGCCCGGCCCGCCGTGGTGCGCGACGCGCTGTGCGGCGCCGCCAGGGCTGCCCTCACCGCGCTGCTGCAGGAGCGAGCCAGCCAGCTCGACACCAAGGAGGTAACACGGGGACGGGGACGGGGACGGGAGATACACCAACTACACTTAGAGCACGCGGCGCTGTGTCTCCGCGCGGCGGCCGCCCGGCCCGCCGTGGTGCGCGACGCGCTGTGCGGCGCCGCCAGGGCTGCCCTCACCGCGCTGCTGCAGGAGCGAGCCAGCCAGCTCGACACCAAGGAGGTAACACGGGGACGGGGACGGGGACGGGGACGGGAGATACACCAACTACACTTAGAGCACGCGGCGCTGTGTCTCCGCGCGGCGGCCGCCCGGCCCGCCGTGGTGCGCGACGCGCTGTGCGGCGCCGCCAGGGCTGCCCTCACCGCGCTGCTGCAGGAGCGAGCCAGCCAGCTCGACACCAAGGAGGTAACACGGGGACGGGGACGGGGACGGGGACGGGGACGGGGACGGGAGATACACCAACTACACTTAGAGCACGCGGCGCTGTGTCTCCGCGCGGCGGCCGCCCGGCCCGCCGTGGTGCGCGACGCGCTGTGCGGCGCCGCCAGGGCTGCCCTCACCGCGCTGCTGCAGGAGCGAGCCAGCCAGCTCGACACCAAGGAGGTAACACGGGGACGGGGACGGGGACGGGGACGGGGACGGGAGATACACCAACTACACTTAGAGCACGCGGCGCTGTGTCTCCGCGCGGCGGCCGCCCGGCCCGCCGTGGTGCGCGACGCGCTGTGCGGCGCCGCCAGGGCTGCCCTCACCGCGCTGCTGCAGGAGCGAGCCAGCCAGCTCGACACCAAGGAGGTAACACGGGGACGGGGACGGGGACGGGGACGGGAGATACACCAACTACACTTAGAGCACGCGGCGCTGTGTCTCCGCGCGGCGGCCGCCCGGCCCGCCGTGGTGCGCGACGCGCTGTGCGGCGCCGCCAGGGCTGCCCTCACCGCGCTGCTGCAGGAGCGAGCCAGCCAGCTCGACACCAAGGAGGTAACACGGGGACGGGGACGGGGACGGGGACGGGGACGGGAGATACACCAACTACACTTAGAGCACGCGGCGCTGTGTCTCCGCGCGGCGGCCGCCCGGCCCGCCGTGGTGCGCGACGCGCTGTGCGGCGCCGCCAGGGCTGCCCTCACCGCGCTGCTGCAGGAGCGAGCCAGCCAGCTCGACACCAAGGAGGTAACACGGGGACGGGGACGGGGACGGGGACGGGGACGGGGACGGGAGATACACCAACTACACTTAGAGCACGCGGCGCTGTGTCTCCGCGCGGCGGCCGCCCGGCCCGCCGTGGTGCGCGACGCGCTGTGCGGCGCCGCCAGGGCTGCCCTCACCGCGCTGCTGCAGGAGCGAGCCAGCCAGCTCGACACCAAGGAGGTAACACGGGGACGGGGACGGGGACGGGGACGGGAGATACACCAACTACACTTAGAGCACGCGGCGCTGTGTCTCCGCGCGGCGGCCGCCCGGCCCGCCGTGGTGCGCGACGCGCTGTGCGGCGCCGCCAGGGCTGCCCTCACCGCGCTGCTGCAGGAGCGAGCCAGCCAGCTCGACACCAAGGAGGTAACACGGGGACGGGGACGGGGACGGGGACGGGGACGGGAGATACACCAACTACACTTAGAGCACGCGGCGCTGTGTCTCCGCGCGGCGGCCGCCCGGCCCGCCGTGGTGCGCGACGCGCTGTGCGGCGCCGCCAGGGCTGCCCTCACCGCGCTGCTGCAGGAGCGAGCCAGCCAGCTCGACACCAAGGAGGTAACACGGGGACGGGGACGGGGACGGGGACGGGAGATACACCAACTACACTTAGAGCACGCGGCGCTGTGTCTCCGCGCGGCGGCCGCCCGGCCCGCCGTGGTGCGCGACGCGCTGTGCGGCGCCGCCAGGGCTGCCCTCACCGCGCTGCTGCAGGAGCGAGCCAGCCAGCTCGACACCAAGGAGGTAACACGGGGACGGGGACGGGGACGGGGACGGGAGATACACCAACTACACTTAGAGCACGCGGCGCTGTGTCTCCGTGCGGCGGCCGCCCGGCCCGCCGTGGTGCGCGACGCGCTGTGCGGCGCCGCCAGGGCTGCCCTCACCGCGCTGCTGCAGGAGCGAGCCAGCCAGCTCGACACCAAGGAGGTAACACGGGGACGGGGACGGGGACGGGGACGGGGACGGGAGATACACCAACTACACTTAGAGCACGCGGCGCTGTGTCTCCGCGCGGCGGCCGCCCGGCCCGCCGTGGTGCGCGACGCGCTGTGCGGCGCCGCCAGGGCTGCCCTCACCGCGCTGCTGCAGGAGCGAGCCAGCCAGCTCGACACCAAGGAGGTAACACGGGGACGGGGACGGGGACGGGGACGGGAGATACACCAACTACACTTAGAGCACGCGGCGCTGTGTCTCCGCGCGGCGGCCGCCCGGCCCGCCGTGGTGCGCGACGCGCTGTGCCGCGCCGCCAGGGCTGCCCTCACCGCGCTGCTGCAGGAGCGAGCCAGCCAGCTCGACACCAAGGAGGTAACACGGGGACGGGGACGGGGACGGGGACGGGAGATACACCAACTACACTTAGAGCACGCGGCGCTGTGTCTCCGCGCGGCGGCCGCCCGGCCCGCCGTGGTGCGCGACGCGCTGTGCGGCGCCGCCAGGGCTGCCCTCACCGCGCTGCTGCAGGAGCGAGCCAGCCAGCTCGACACCAAGGAGGTAACACGGGGACGGGGACGGGGACGGGGACGGGAGATACACCAACTACACTTAGAGCACGCGGCGCTGTGTCTCCGCGCGGCGGCCGCCCGGCCCGCCGTGGTGCGCGACGCGCTGTGCGGCGCCGCCAGGGCTGCCCTCACCGCGCTGCTGCAGGAGCGAGCCAGCCAGCTCGACACCAAGGAGGTAACACGGGGACGGGGACGGGGACGGGGACGGGAGATACACCAACTACACTTAGAGCACGCGGCGCTGTGTCTCCGCGCGGCGGCCGCCCGGCCCGCCGTGGTGCGCGACGCGCTGTGCGGCGCCGCCAGGGCTGCCCTCACCGCGCTGCTGCAGGAGCGAGCCAGCCAGCTCGACACCAAGGAGGTAACACGGGGACGGGGACGGGGACGGGGACGGGAGATACACCAACTACACTTAGAGCACGCGGCGCTGTGTCTCCGCGCGGCGGCCGCCCGGCCCGCCGTGGTGCGCGACGCGCTGTGCGGCGCCGCCAGGGCTGCCCTCACCGCGCTGCTGCAGGAGCGAGCCAGCCAGCTCGACACCAAGGAGGTAACACGGGGACGGGGACGGGGACGGGAGATACACCAACTACACTTAGAGCACGCGGCGCTGTGTCTCCGCGCGGCGGCCGCCCGGCCCGCCGTGGTGCGCGACGCGCTGTGCGGCGCCGCCAGGGCTGCCCTCACCGCGCTGCTGCAGGAGCGAGCCAGCCAGCTCGACACCAAGGAGGTAACACGGGGACGGGGACGGGGACGGGGACGGGAGATACACCAACTACACTTAGAGCACGCGGCGCTGTGTCTCCGCGCGGCGGCCGCCAGAACATGCTGCTCTTTGCTTTCATCATCGTCATTTCAGGAGAAAGACGTCCACTGCTGGACATAGGCCTCCCCCAAATGACCGGTCCTGCGCCACCTATATCCAGCAGATTGCCCTTTGCTTTCATCATCATCCAAAAGACGTCCACTGCTGGACATAGGCCTCCCCCAAAAAGTGTCACAATGCCCGGTCCTGCGCCACCCGCATCCAGCGGACTCCCGCGACCTTTACCAGGTCATCAGTCCACCTTGTGCGGGTCTACCCACGCTGCGCCTTCCCTTTGCTTTAGCAACTGTTTATTTCGTCGTGATACAAGCAGCTCTGCTTCTGATGGAACTGCTGAAGAACTGCTTTCATGTTCTGCTGCAAAATAGACTGCTATGTCTGCTAAGTCTTTCATTTCTCGTGTTCTAAAAGTAGGTATTCCTAATTTATGTAATTGGCGTACTTTATAGCAGAACAATATTAAAATAAAATAATCCATACACAAACACTATTATATTAACGTCGGTCCACAGTTCCCTCCTGCTTAAATATCTTCAATATACGAATATTTTAGCTTATTTAGAAAATATTTTGTTATTTGGAAATGAAAAACAAAGTGTTCAAATTCGGGTGAAACCACCCAATTCATCCTCGACTCATTGGCGTTCTCATATCGTTTAAATGCCAACATCTCGTCTGAAAGAAACGGCTTTTAACCCTTGGTTAACCCTTTAACCGCCATCGTCGTATATATCAGACAAAATTACAATTTTGTATAGAATTGAAGGGACGTTTACAAAAACGACAAAACTAACTAGACTAGAGGTCGACATCTGCTGTCATTTCAGTTGTTCTTGACAGAGTAGCAACCAGTCTAAGCAGTTATGTTGTTTTTGTAAACATGCCTTCAATAGGGATGTCGACTCAAAAAAAATTATTACTTCAATAGAAAGAAGACATAAAACTATGCCAAATAGTGAAAATCCTATTCAAATATCTCAAAAAATAACGAAGCTACAACGGTTAGAATGTTCGTAGTTAGAGAGAGAAAGTGCTACCTAATCGTGACGTCACTGTTAAGTAGCGCCATAGTAAATGACGATCGTTCAATACAAAGGTGCGTTTTGCGGAAAAGGGACAGAACATACCCACTCTTAAAACTTTGAAGACTTATAATTACGTAATTATTTATTTTTTTGAATTACTTTTTTCGCCATTTGATTGAGAATTTGAGCCTTTATGTAGAAAATTTGGATTTATTGATTTTCATTTAAAATAGTGTCGTCATCCCTATTCGTATTTTGTTTTGACGTTCGGCCACAGAATAAGTAATAGTACAAGTACAGAAGCTTCACTTTCTAACAAAAACGCCGTTTAGGCATAAAAAACATGCCTACTCTGTGCATCTCTGTCTATCGTATAACTTGTATTCATTCGCACGCGGCACGTGTAGCGCTAGGGCTATCGACTCGTCGCTCGTCGCGTTCTAGTCTGCGGCGGCAGTGGTAAGGTAACGTGCATATAGACGCGTTCGCGCGGCGGCGGGCGGGGGGCGGCCCTCGACTGCCGGCCGGCCCCGGGCCGAGCGAGCGGTAGGCATTTAAAGCGACGCGCGCCACCCACTGCAAGCCCCTTGGTACGGCGGTTGAAAGATTAACAATGTTCCATTGTGTATGTGTGCAGGAGGAGGCGACGGCGGAGACGGCCACGGTGCCGGTGGAGGCGGGCATCACGTTCGCGGCGCTGGCCGGCGCCGGCGCCGCCTCCACGCACCACGACATGTTCGAGCTCTCGCTGTCCAAGGCTGTCGATGGTACACATGCTTTATAATAATAAGCCTTTTATTCCCTCTAAATGTTACAATAAAAAAAATAACGATCTTTATACTCTATAGTTTTTTCGACCAGACAACTTGATAGATGCTAACGTGACGCCCTAGTCAAACCATCCCGTAGAGTAGGTAGGAACAAAGTGAAATTATTCCAGAGAAACAAAATAAAACTTCCATAGTGTTGTACAAAAAAAAAGCTGTCCCATGGACCGTAAGTTCATAAAAACAATTTCACTCAACGATCAGACTACTCTGATGTTTTCTATTTTGTTTTTTTTTTTTTTTTATATTCTTTTATGAGTAATTGACAATTTCTATGCGTATTTTTAGTGCATTAAAACCACGTCAAACGTTAACATAGCTTGTCGCCTTTAAACGTCAAACATTACGTAATTTGTACTGGGACGTCAGTTTAGACACAAAGTGAGTTTATGAGGCACAATGACAAAAAGTCAAAAGAAAAAAAAAAGAAAAAAAAGAAAGAAAGTCAGTTCGCCGTACCAGAGCTATAACTAAAAGCCCTATCATCATTCGATGCAGCTGACAGATGTCCTGGTGTAGCTGTAATTGCAGATGTGCAGGGATTTAGATACTCCATCTAGCGGGTTCACCGTAAAAGCCCCCATAGATATCTTGAAAGTGCATAAAAACTATCTTCTTCGCCAGGTCGCGCCGCCGGCGCCCACGAGGAGAAGGGCAAGCTGTCGAAGGTGACGCAGCTCACCGGCTTCTCCGACCCCGTGTACGCGGAGTGCATCGTGGCCGTCAACCAGTACGACATCGTGCTCGACGTGCTCGTCGTCAACCAGACCGGTAACCGACCGCTTTGTTATGTAGACTGTTGCAGAGTGACACGATACCCCCCCCCCCCCCCCCCCTCATGGGCCACCACGATACATTCCCCTCATGGGCCACCATACCTCCCCCTCATGGGCCACCATACATTCCCCTCATGGGCCACCATACCTCCCCCTCATGGGCCACCAGACCGGTGACTACAGAGGGCCTACCGCGAACCAAAAACGAAATAACTGCCTCTCTGTCGCACTTGCATATTGGAGCAACAGAGAGGGAGATACTTCGTTTGTGGTTTGCGGTAGCCCCTCAGACCGCTTTGTTCTCTACACTATCACAGATTGACACGATACCTCCCTGTTTCCGCCCTCTCCTGTTTAGTCTCATTCTGTAAGGCAACGCGAGCAGTGCCTCTGGTGGCCTTAGGTGGTAACTTTTTTTGCCATACAAATTGAGACTAAACGCAAACGTGTTCGTTATGTCTGTTGTTTGTAAAAAAAACTCAAAATTAACCTGCACCTATAAATGTCAAAAAATGGTTCGTAAAAAATAAACCCCTGCCTGCCTCGAGAAGTAATAGACTCGGCGAGGTGTCATTTTTTCAAAACAATATGTACATGTAGGTACAAAGTTTCGAAAAAACTTATACTAAAGGTATTGTATTTATCCACAGATGACACTCTACAGAACTGCACAGTAGAGCTGGCTACACTGGGCGACTTGCGCTTGGTAGAGCGGCCGGCGGCCGTAGTTCTGGCCCCTAGAGACTTCGCAACCATCAAGGCGCATGTCAAAGTGGCGTCTACAGAAAATGGCATCATATTTGGGAACATTGGTAAGTTGTTCACCCTTACGTGTTATCATGTAAACAAACTCTCTTTAACACATTTGTCATTATCACCATTTGCTCTAGGATTGCACAATATACAGGGTGTCCCAAGACTATGGGACATCAAGGGAAAGTACCTTAAATATTTGCTGAAAGAAGACATTATTTTAATTTAAAAAACAATTTAAACTGCATTCATAGATTTTTAAATAATGATGTAAATGATTGTACCGGGAATCGAACCCGCTACACGAGAAAAAAAAATATCCTGTAGCTTTATCATACCGATCGAAAGGCTTCATCATAAGGATTATTTTTTGCTAAATACCATAGTCACTTAAAATGTTGATATGATGAATGAAAATACTTAAGGGCCTATCGTGCGGGGTAAATTCTCAGCGCCTGTCAAATTTCAATTTTTTTAATAATTTACCCAATTAACCCACACATGCATTATTCACGCACACTACCTCATTTTGCTGGGTCGGGTCATTGACCCATGTTTATGTCAACTTATGACAATATAGATTTTGAATATTTAAAGGTTTCTTGGTGCATAAGAGAAGTGTAACAAAAATCGTCAAGTTCTGATCTGTAACCAAAACTCAAGTATTAGTTGTATCTGAAAATGTCTTGAATTTGGAATTTGTGGTAGTAAAATACTCAGTTCCTTGTTTATAAAATAAAACTTGTCAAACCCCTGTTTTGTAAAATGTATTTTGTTTTGCCCTTTCCTCACAGACTCATTTTTATACAACTTAAAACAGAGAAAGAATTTTCCTAATCGGTTCGTGCATGTTATGACTGTTTTATGTTTATGACTTAGGTACTTATTTTGAGAGTTTACTTGGTGATTTTCATGATACGAGTATATGTTGTACCTTGAATAGGTTATTTTAAGCAAAACTTTTCATAAATTGATTATTTTCTGTTTATCAGTTGGTTAACTCTAAAATGGACACTGATTTAATGCAAGTTTTAAGAGAAGAAGCGGTATTTTTATTACAATAAATATAATAACTACTGAAACTATTTATACGGCACGGGATAACTGCAGCAATATTGTGAATCAACTTTGTATTTGAGGAACCAGTACCTAACCTTATAGGTAGTTCTTGTTATTCACGACCTCCCGTCGTAACCCAATCCGCAGAATTGCGCATAGAATAGTATGACATTCCCTGCGCATCGTCGTTATCGTGAATGACAAGCACTATAAAACCTAATGATATAAGTATATAACAAATATCATCAAGAAAGTCATTGTAACAGTCTGCAATTGTGGAACTTGGCCGGACCACTGTATCAGCTCTGACAAATTAACTTTTATACACTTCTTATAAGGTCCATAATTGAAAGGAATAATTAGCAGGATGCGTTTACATATTCTTCTAGTGTGAGCAATCGTGCCGTCGATGACACTTAACTGAACATCCGTGAACCTTATTGCAACGACATAAGGTTCAATAATGGTTAACATTGCGTCTATTTTCATCAATAATAAATAGCAATTATTATTATTTGCTATTCGTTTACTATAACGTCGAGACAATTATTGCGATGCGACATAAGTACTTACTTGTACAAAATCAAAGCAACGGGATTTCCAACGCATGAAAGCTTTAGATAGAAACTAGCGCAGTTTAATATTATAAGTAATTACTGCATATTTGTTTGTTAGACATCGTCATTGTCACCACATCCCCAACAACTACTTGGTTTATTATTTATAAATGAAACATAGGTTTATTATTTTCATTCTAGGTATAATTATATTATGACCAGGCGGCTTAGACACTACACAATTTAAATCCACATCACTCAAACTGGCGAAGAAACTCCGATATTCTTTCTTCTGCTCCCGCTGCAAGAGAGCACTCTAGATCTGTTTCTTGGTATAACGCTGATATTTTATAAACTTCTGTTCAAAGCACCATAATAATTGTGCCTGTTTGTACAGATTCTGGGATATGTTTTGTTTATGCAGATTCTGCGATATATTTAGGTAATCATTGTTTGACGTGAAAGCGCCGTACATATACACATAAAATATAACATTAGATTCGTTAAATTATTGAAATATAAGAATACAATTTGTTTACAAATTTTAATTTGAAATATGATGAGTGACATAAATGTCATAATGTTCCGTTCTGGGTGGCCAATTTATAAAAAGTAAATTACTTTGGACTGAAATACATCGGTAACCTTTTTACGTTTAAAATACCTTTTCGGGACCAAAGATTGCATTTTATGTTATAACGAATGGCTAATACTAAAAATTCCATGTTAAAAGATTCTTCAATAGCCACACGTCAACATTTATTTACCCTACTTCAATTAATGCAATCTTTGTGTGTGGTATACATTTTGTATTTGTATACGAGCAAGCTGTCAAAAAGCGTGTTTTTATGAGATGTCAAACTGAGAAAAGCAGCATACGTCTGCTCCCATTGAGGGCCGGAGCCCATCTGCCGGCAAGAAAACTACGGCGGCCGGTCAAATTTTCGGAATTTCCTTTGCATTGTTAAAAAAATCTCCACATTTTGCAAATGTTAAACACATACGACCTAGATAACATGTAGTTTTGTTACTATTCAAAAATTGAAGACCTTTCATAAAGTATTAACGTTGTAGTTTGCGTTTATTTCCTTTAGTAGAGCTAACTTTGGATTGAATTTTTATGAAGAAAACTATAAGTAATTGTGTTTCTGAAACACATGACGTGTAGAGTGTATCCTTAAATATCATATATAGGAATTACAGAATTCAAGCTTTAGTAATAATAATACAGCAAGTGATCCAACCATCGCAATTATTCAGAAATTTGCTCGGTGCAGTCTTAAAGAATCTCACAAACTATTAGTGTATATAAGTGTGATAATGATTAACGTCTTCAAAAATAGTTTGTTTATATGATACGACACGTAAGGATAAATAGACTGCATGTTACTTTAATAGAACGGCATCATCATCAAAAACCCACGTGTCATTGGTGCGACATTTCAACCAAGCACTAAAAAAAATTTAAAGTCAAATGAAAAATTTAAGAGATAACTAAGAATATTTTGATTCAAAATCCATTATATTGAATAGATGACTTTCTAAATTCATTAAGTGATATTAATACTTATACGTCATTGTGGCACTCTTTGGGGGAGGCCTATGTCCAGCAGTGGACGTCTTTCGGCTGATATGATGATGATGATGAATACTTATAATCGTCTTGTTCATTAGTATACGAAGTGACCGGCGCGTCCATGGACCGAGGCGTGGTGGTCCTCAACGATATCCACATAGACATTGTGGACTACATCCAGCCCGCCACCTGCACCGACGCCGAGTTCCGACAGATGTGGGCCGAGTTCGAATGGGAGAACAAGGTACGATACATCAGCTTAGCCGAAGCAGTAAGAACAAGTCTAGTACAAGAAACAGCGACTGCCACTGCGACGCGACGCGAATAGAGAAAAATCTAGTCTTTATAATTCGCACAGTTTGAGGTCACTCGAAACTTTTCCACGACTACGGTATAAATAACATACGGTATAAATAATAATAAAAAACGGTATTAAACTCATAGTCAAATCAGCAACTTTTTATTTAATGTCAAAAACCATTTGTTAATATGAAGTTTGTAGGGAAATACTGTCTTAGTGACGTCACTAAGACAGTGTGTTTTAAATCTTTATGCTTATAAAATCTTTCAATTAGCTAAAATAAATTAATAATTGATGTTTTTAGAGTATTTTCGTTAGGTCTTTTATTAGTCAAGTAAAATTAGTACATTACTTAACAAGTGCGGTAAAACAAAGAATGTCTCAGATCGCAGGTATTTGACGCCCGAGCCGAAGGCAAGGGCGTTAAATATGCGATCTGAGGCTTTCTTTTTTACCGCCCGTGTTAAGTACAAAATTTTATGTCACCCCCTGGCCAGGAAGTGGGTTTTTTCGCGCGCGAAGCGTGCGATAATGGCCACTTTATGGCCAGGTGTGACATAATAGTACATTACTTAACAAGGGCGGTAAAACAAAGAATGTCTCAGATCGCAGGTATTTGACGCCCGAGCCGAAGGCAAGGGCGATAAATATGCGATCTGAGGCTTTCTTTATTACCGCCCGTGTTAAGTACAAAATTTTATGTCACCCCCTGGCCAGGAAGTGGGTTTTTTCGCGCGCGGAGCGTGCGATAATGGCCGCTTTATGGCCGGGTGTGACATAAAATAAATTATTTTTACCTTAGTTTAATACCCTATTACAGCACAGCAAGCGTTTACACCAACTCCCGTTACAATCGGACGCTTTACGCTCGAAGTTGTAGACGATTTATACCTAGGTCAGACTGTCCAGTTAGGTAGGTCCAACTTTGAGAAAGGTTAATCGTCGAATCCGAAATCCGACTCGGCTGGGCAGCGTTCGCGAAGCTACGGCATATCTTTTCGTCCAATATTCCGCAGTGTCTCAAGACGAGAGTCTTTGATCAGTGTGTGTTGCCAGTGATGACATATGGTACGGAAACGTGGTCGCTCACCATGGGCTTCATAAGAAGGCTCAAAGTCACTAAGAGGGCTATGGAGAGGGCTATGCTGGGAGTTTCTCTGCGTGATCGCATCAGAAATGAGGCCATCCGTAGCAGAACCAATGTAACCGATATAGCCCTTCGAGTCGCTAAACAAGTGGCAGTAGGGGGCACGTTTCACGTAGAACCGATGGCCGTTGGGGCCGAAAGGTTCTCGAGTGGCGGCCACGAACCGTGCGGCGCATCGTGGGTAGACCCGCACAAGATGGACTGATGACCTGGTAAAGGTCGCGGGAGTCCGCTGGATGCGGGTGGCGCAGGACCGGTCATTGTGACACTCTTTGGGGGAGGCCTATGTCCAGCAGTGGACGTCTTTCACCTGATATGATGAAGCAATTTCTCTCTTCATTGCACGTAAGTTGTGCGATTGTTGTGTGCTTACCTATGCGATTGTTGTGTGCGTGCCTAATAATGGAAATGTGTGTTCCCAGGTGTCTGTAAACACTAACATCACGGACCTGCGCGAGTACTTGCAGCACCTGCTGGCCTCCACTAATATGAAATGCCTCACTCCAGACAAGGTATGTTTTATAGATCATCATCATCATCGTATCAGCTAATTGCCATTCCATTATTTTATCTGCCATTACCTTGAGTTTCTGATACGTTACGTTGACCGTTACCTTGGCTTGGTCTATAAATGTACGTATCGGTCGTCTCCTTCCTAGCATTTTTGGGTTGTTAGGTTATTTTTAAGGGGGTGTCTTCAAAAAAACCCTAACAACCTAAAAATGCTGATTGTCACAGTTGAAATATTAATTTATGTCATACCCTGGCCATAAAGCGGTAATTACCGCACGCTCCGCGCGCGGGAAATCCCACTTCCTGGCCAGGGGTGACATAAAATTTTGTACTTAACACGGGCGGTAATAAAGAAAGCCTCAGATCGCATATTTATCGCCCTTGCCTTCGGCTCGGGCGTCAAATACCTGCGAACTGAGACATTCTTTGTTTTACCGCCCTTGTTAAGTAATGTACTATTTTATGAAAAACGCGGTTTTTATGTGCAATTGGTAAATTAAGATGTATTTTTTTATAAGCAATCAAATATATTTCTGTGTTTCCAGGCTTTGTCCGGCCAGTGTGGTTTCATGGCGGCGAACATGTACGCGCGCTCGATATTCGGCGAGGACGCGCTCGCCAACCTCAGCGTGGAGCAGCCGCTCAACCGGCGCGGGCCCGTCGCCGGACACGTGCGCATCCGCGCCAAGAGCCAGGTCAGCATCATCTTCTCCTCCTTCCTCCTCCTCCCTCGTTCTTCGTCCTCCCTCCACCTCCTTCCTACTCCTTTCCCCTCCTTCCTCCTCCTCCTGCCTCCTCATCCTTTCTCCTGCTCCTTCCTCCTCCTCCTTCCTACTCCTCCTTCCTCCACCTCCTTCCTCCGCCTCCTTCGTTCCTCGATTTGTGGCTTTTTTATCCGGTACTTGTTTTTGGTCCCATACAAGCTTTACAAGATTTTGGTTGCAGGGGACTTGACTGTTTTGGGCTTGACCCTTGGGAATTTACAATACAGTCATTAGTCATTACATTACTGTATTATGACAATGTGCTACTCTACATTTGTTCCCGAGAGTTCCAGGTATTTCGGCAAAATGAATGATAAATATGAAATGCAAATTTGGATACACACTACCCTAACTGATCCATATGACATAAAAACCTAATATGACATAAAAGTCTAAACCAACATGCCTACCAAAAGGGGAAATCTACGGAAACAGCCCTACTCGATCTGGTCGACAAGGTGCAAAAGTCCCTAGAGGATAAGCAAACCGCTCTATGTGCTTTCCTTGATGTAGAAGGAGCTTTCGACAACACACCCACACGGACCATTCTTAAAGGAATGGAATTAAAGGGAGTTGAAGAAACCACCATAAAATGGGTTAGCAGTATGCTCTCCAATAGGGTTGCTACTCTGACCCTAAATGCATCAAAGCATGAATTCTACACCACAAAAGGATGTCCACAAGGAGGCGTTCTATCCCCACTACTTTGGACCCTAGCAGTGGATCAACTCCTTACGATCATGTCGGACCATGACTATGACACACAAGGATATGCCGACGACCTTGTAGTCATAATCAAAGGCCCTTGCCTCCACACGATCTCAAGCCTAATGCAAGGAGCGCTAAACACCATAAACAAATGGTGCAAAGACAATGACTTGTCCATCAACGCAAGTAAAACAGTACTAGTGCCCTTTACAAGAAAGAGGAAACTAGACAGACTAGCAAGACTAGAATTGAATGGACAGGAAATACCATATTCAAATGAGGTCAAGTACCTAGGGGTAACTTTCGACCAGAAGTTAACTTGGAATCCTCATTTAAATAATATAACACAAAAGGCTAAAATGGCCATGTGGACATGCTGTCGAATGGCAGGAGCAAGATGGGGAATAAGACCCAAAATAGCTATGTGGCTTTACACAGCGGTAGTGAGGCCCATAGTCACTTATGCCTCCGCAGTCTGGTGTAACAAAGCCAACCAAACGACAGCAATCCAAAAGTTAAACAGTCTGCAACGCACGGCTTGTTTAACAGCTACAGGAGCCCTATGCTCAACACCGGGGGCTGGACGCGCTACTTGACTTAATACCACTCCACTTGCAAGTGCAAAAGGAGGCTAAGCAGTGTATCTACAGGGTATGCACAACGAAAAGGTCAAAATGGCGCTCTCAAGCGCTAACAAAACTCGAGGCCTTGGTTTTTAACAACAAGATTCTAAGCATGCCCTCCGACGACACAACCACTGAATGTAAATTCACTAAACTGTATACAGTGGAAATACCTCCAAGAGACAAATGGACAAACGACCAAATGGATTTCAAGGAGGGAAGCCACATCTGGTATACAGATGGATCGAAAAAAGGTGATGATGTAGGATGTGGTATCTACGGCGAAAGGCCAAAGCTCAAAGCCAGCGTCAGCATGGGGAAAGAGGCCTCAATCTTCCAGGCTGAAGTCTTTGCCATTAACAAATGCGCGGAGATCAATCTGGATAGAAGCCTAAGAAACCAGCATATCTACATCAACTCAGACAGCCAAGCTGCTCTGCTGGCACTAGAATCTCTAGAGTCAAACTCTAAGCTAGTACAGACATGCAAAAACAACCTAAACGCCCTGGCCAACTCCAACAGAGTTATACTCAGATGGGTACCGGGGCACTCCGATATCGCCGGAAACGAAGAAGCAGATGAACTTGCCAGAAAGGGCGCAGACAAACCCCTGGTCGGCCCGGAACCGTTCTGCGGCATCACAAAACGGAAAGCATATTCTCTGCTTAATAGCATAGAAAAGGCAACGGCAGTCGAGCTGTGGAAGTTCGCAAAAGGACAAAAACACTCGAAGGCACTGATTAAAGGTTTCAATAATAAACTGTCTAGAGAGATATTACAGCTCAAAAGACACAAAGCCTGCGCAGTGACAAGAATCCTGACAGGCCACTGCAAATTGAACAAACACTTGTTTCAAATGGGTATGAAACAAGATGAACTATGCAGGTTTTGCCAGGAGTCAGAAGAAACTGCAATGCACATACTCTGCTCCTGCGGACCACTAATGCGCAAACGAAGTACCTACCTAGGGCAGCACATCGTGCAACCAGAAGAGGTACAACACATCACCGCCCAAAGAATCTGGAAATTCCTGGATTCAACGGGTCTTAGCGGTGTACTCTAAAGGGCTGCCACAATAGATCACGCGTTGGTCGAAGCGGCATACAAAGCCCAAAATTAACAATAATAATAATAAAAAATGCAGAACTGCATCATGCTTTGCGATTTTAGCCTTTATTAGTGTCGAATTCTACTGTGTCATAAAGCTTTTCTACTGCCCGCATGTTGGGCGCCAATGTAACGGCATGGTTGGAGGTGTCGTACAAAAAACACTATTTGATTTATTATGTTACTAGCGACTCGCTCTATATCTAAGCATACAACGGGACAGACAGCAGAAAGCGACTTTGCTTTATACTATGTAGTGATAACGTAATAACAACCAACGGTGATAAAAACAATTTAACGCAGAATGTTTTTATATCTTGTTTTCCAGGCAAGTATTATACTGGTATTTAGTAAAGCGTAGATACAATTGATTAGATAGAGAATTTTCTTAGATTTAATAAAATAGTCAAAAATAGCACTTTGTTTTATCTATGTAATATCTTTAAGAGAATGTCTCGTATATTCTTGCATATTTATTTGTTTATAATAATCATACAGCCTTGGCCAAAAGTGTTGAGCACTCACACGTTTTCCATATAAAAGTTAAACTTTCAATCAAGCATTTCATATCCTTTTATTGAAGAAAATTAAATATCTTTTAAAAACTTGCTACTTTCGTTGACGTTAAAGATAATTGCACGGATAAAAATGCAATTTGTCCTTTTATTGCAAACCCGTCTATTTTTAGTCCTCAGTTAGCAATAGCTACTTCGAAATTATATTATCTAAAGTTCTCTAGATGTTAACTAGTATATACCTTTTCATACTTTACCTCAATGTGCGTTTTTGTAATTAAAAAATAATAGTTTTTTTTTTAAATTTACAAAGGAAAATAAGGGGTGCTCATCACTTACATTTGATAATAGCACCGAAATGAGATATTAATCCTCAATATCATCATTGGCCTGGTCTTAGACGATTTAAGCAGCGACTTGTTATTGTCAATTTATGTTCGTCCCCGTTTAGCAAGAGTTACCCTCGGCGCCTGTACTATGTTTAACGAGGTCGCTTGTTCCAGGGCATGGCTCTCAGCCTCGGCGACAAGATCAATATGATGCACAAGGCTCCACCTCAGAAGACCACCCCGTCTATACCCGCTGCCTAGTTATTATATCTGTATTATTATTGAGAAATAAATATTATCATATAGTCTACAGGCGTTTTACTTATGCTTCCTTGAGCGAACTTACGATTACTGAACGATCATCGTTAAATATGACGTTCGCTGGTTATTCCATAGAAACTTGTCAACTTTACTTAAAACCAGGTTTTAACCCTTTGACCGCCAAGAACCTACAAAGTGGTTGTGTGTCGTCGTGCACACCACGCCAACAACCACTTAAAAGGTCGGAGTGAAGGTGTACTTTGGTCATGAATAAAATCATTTATGAACTGTTTAGACATTACACCAAAAAAAACAGTGTTTGGCGTAGTGGGTACGACGAAACGCTATAGCTTTGGCGGTCAAAGGGTTAACGAACACCGCTTACGATTATAGTGCGTGTCAAAAGCGCGCCTCTCCACAGCCAAACCAGCACAAATGCGTATAGAATAGTCTGAGATTCGCTGTGGAGGGGCGCGTCGTCGTAGATGGCGCGCACTATACATACTGTTCGGTGCAACACACTTACTCGATAGTTGTGGCCTTTTTATTTTTTTTAATAGGGTTGATGACCCAAAATTTATTAACTCCAATAGAAACAAAGCGAAAAACTATGCCAAATGGTGAAAATCCTAATCAAATATCCCGAAATTAAAAAAAGCTACAACCGTCTTAATGTTGCTAATCAGAGAAGAGAGAGAAAGCGCTATAGATCCGTGACGTCACGGACCTCGAGCGCCATAGTCAGCCACGATCCCTTGGTGCAAAGGTGCGTTTTACGGTAAAGGGACAGAATATGCCTCCTAGGCTAGTAGTGTGTCCTACCTCCTACCTAAACATCTTACTGTAGGGCTTGGAGAAATAAATAACACTTACGCCTTATGAATTAAATTAGTTTATTGTGACGTCACAGATGTTCAGACGTTAGTGTAAATGTAAAAAATGACCTTGTTCCGTAAGAGTGATGCAACAGTATAAATAATAAAAATAATTTATAATAATAAATTAATGGCGTGGTGACAAGACAGTGCGACCGCGCGGGTTGGTTCTCCATTGGTTTCTTTGGCGCGAGTGATCTGAAAATAATTAAAAAAACAATCTGTCAAAATGTTATTGATACAGAACCGATGGTGGGTATATATGCGTCGTTGGTGGCGAAAAGATCAGTTGAAATATAATATACGGGTCACTCACGTCTTTAACGTCGAACCCGTCGCGATAACACCTCATGATTAAGGACCACGTATTGTTCCGAAACATGTCGAGCGATATTCGACGTTAAAGACGTGACTGACCCGTTTATTATATTTCAATATTTCTGAGACTCAAGGGAGTTTTCTATTTAAAAAGATCGGTTATTTATTGAAAATAAAACACTCACTTATTCCTCTTCTTCCTCCTCCTCCTCCTCTTCCTCTTCCTCCTCCTCCTCCTCCTCCTCCTCCTCCTCCTCCTCGACGACCTCCTCCTCGGGCTCGGGCTCGTACAGGGGCTCGTCCTCCTCCTCGGGCTCGGCCTTGACGTCCTCCTCGCCCTCGGGGGTGTCGGTGTCACCCTTCTTCTTGCCCGGTCGCTCGCCGAACCATTTGGGCAGTCTCGCTGTTGGGAGATAATATAATTAAGGCGCTACAATGAGAAATTTGGAGACTTTGTAACGCTGTCCTGCCCAGACTAGCAAACAGTAGGGGCTGATTTTCAGATATATGATTCTTGACTATATGATTGTAGTACTGACAATAATAGAAAATAAATCCAAAGTTAAGTCAATATTTTCCTTTTTTTCCTCAGCCTATTAAAACAACGCATTATTAAAAGACACGATTAAGTTAATATGATGGTATTTTACCTCATCTAGGTACTGACAAGAGGAAATTTAATAAACCTGCAGTCCTGCACACAGTCAGATATTTAACGAGATTTGTCTAAAAAGCCATTCTCGGAGAGGGTTGCATCCCGTTTTGTCGTGAGCCAAAAACAAAGGGTGTCTCTTTCAATCGATATATCGCCTTAATGGGTAGTAATAAAAGCTCCGAAAAAGTCTAACCTAATCTATAAAAAAAAAATAGTTTTCGCCAATTTTAGTGTGCAGTAATGGACAAGGCCCAATGAAGTACATTGCCTCTTTTGTAAAAGAAAATAAGAGTAGTTAATATTTTATAGAACAAACAATTTAAAAACCGTATGATATTGGAATTAGGAATAAAGTGTCCATTACTGGTGCTTGTCAGCTTAACGTGTCCATTAGTGTTGGTGTCACCCTACGATTTAGTTTTTATGTCTACTTTACCGTTTGGGCTAGATGCAGGCGCAGAGCAATTCCATTCGCGATAAAAAATCTGATCAGGAATGATGTGACGCAGAATTAAAGGTCTTTGTGTCATGACAATAAGGATAATTTCTGATTATTTTTTTCTTGATGTCTCTGGTAGTTCACTAATGAAATGGAGTCAGTGCAATTTTAACATAATATCATCAATTCCAGGCCCGTTTCATTCCTGATACATATAGTATAGTTACTTCTTTTGCCGACTGTAAAGAGGCTTGCAAAGTTCCGCCATAAGCGAAAAAAATGAAAAAAGATTATTTTAAAGTATTATTCGACATAAAATGTAACAATGTTATATACTCAATAGACAAGAATTAATTTAATAACTTCACTGAAAAATAAGGTTAGTACAAAGAAGTTGCAAATGCAGGTTCACAAAGATTAAACATAAAGATTATCAAACGAAAAAATGCAGAAGATAGAAGAAGGCGGACAGTTCGTAGCTATAGCTATTATAACCATGTCGCTTTTAGCAAGTTCTTACGGCAGCTGTAAGTGCCACTTGGTTTTAGCGCGACAAGGCACCACTTACCCTTTTGCCTGCCTCCGAACTGCTCGGCCCTTTCAGACCACACCTTCTCGAGGAAGTCCTTGTTCAGTTTCTCTAGGTCCTATAGGTCATACATAACACACAGGGTAAATACGTGACAGGTGACAACAGGGCTCGAGGGGGATGCACGACCCTTGTGGGAAAAAACAGAGTTGTTTCACAAGTTCGGTTTCAATTCAACTAAAGCGTTAGACATTGTAAGAGTGATTTATGTTGTCAAACCAGACTTCGAAACAACTCTGCAATGTTCTATAGACATTCACATATCAAACGGCATTGGGATTCGACATGTATGACATGTATTCGACGCATGCCATGACGACATGCTGGGTAGATCGAATGGGAAACGACGAGTCACGCAAGGTACGATCCTGGGTCCCTTACTTCTAGTCCGATTCATAAACTGTTCCATCCTGTCGTTCCACACCTTATCCATCAACTCAGCCATTGTATTATCATAGCCCTGTATTTAAAGTACAAAGTGAATAACGGGTATGCTTGGTGATAGATTTCACAAATGGCTTTAAAGATTTTACAAGGTTTGTACTACTGTGTACTGTCATAAACAATTGTTATCATAACGTTTTTATGAAATCCATGGAATTGAGTATAGTATACGATAAATATCTTCAATATCATTGTATTTGTTGTACTTACACCCTCGAAGAGTTTCTTTTTGTCGTCATAGGACCGTGTGTCTACGCGCCGCTCGTATTTTGACGCGACCTGGATCTTGGGCTGTTAAAAACAAATAAACCAGCATTCAATATTGTAATCCCACTCGTATATGATGTAGAAATTGGCCGATTAGTTCATTCTTGTTTATTATCTTTTACTTCGTCGATACGTATATTTCTTCGTTGTAAAGTTTCTTCGGATTATTTTCATATGAATTAAAATGAATAAGTGTGATTACTATTATCATTTTATTTATTCAAGAGCTAAGGTTGGGTTTTTACAATATTTTTATAAAAAGTAAATTATAAAATACACTTCCAAAAACTATAATAAAAACCTAACCTAGGGTGCCGCCGGCAGCGAGGCATGGCCTAAGCTACCGGTGGTTAGGGCGACACAGAGAGGAACCTCCTGACTATCCGCGCCGTGTCCAGGAGTACCGCCTTCTGTATCTGACCCTTGACCCAGCCATCTAGCGAGAGTCTCTTGAGGTGTTGGTCGAGACCGATAGTCATTTCTGCGAACGATTTAATAGCGATATTAAATCGTTCGCAGAAATGACTATAGGGACAATACAATACAATACAAATACTCTTTATTGCACACCTCAAAAAGAACACAGTACAGGACATTAGGCTTAAAGTAGAGGTAAACAACAGGCGGTCTTATCGCCAACAAACAGTTAGGGACAATGGTCGTTGAACCAACATTTCACATGGCGGTTACTTCGTGGGCCAAGTCTAGGTAATTGCTGAGTTTGTCCTTCTCGGCCTTCACGAGGTTCTCGTCATGGGGGATGGTGATGTCAACGAGCACTGCCTGGCGTTTCGATCGATCTATCAGCACGATATCAGGCTTATTGGCTACAATAGTCCTGTCCGAGATGACAGATCGATCCCAATAGAGCGTGGCACGACCATTTTCATTACTATCATTATTATGCTTACCGGGTGCTTGCCTGTAAGTGCCTCGGGGTCGAGACCCTTCTTTAAGGCCTTGTGTCTCAGCTGCTGCTTTTGTCTTTCTTTGAGCTCTTTAAGCTGTTGGCAAAAAATATTAATATTAATAGCTAGCTAATATTTCATTGATAACAATAATATTTCATTGAAACATCTTGTTCCAGAATCAACGTATTTAATGCTTTAACATTATGATCATCATCAAAGGCACAGGGCAATAGTAATTTGTAAATCTCATTGCCACAACGTTAAAAACTCTGTCTACTAAAAGTTCTCTATAACGTATCGCTAATAGTGATGAAACCTCTTATTATTTTTAACTTTTTAGTCTATATATTCTTCATTCTTAGTAGCGTACTTTTCTAATGTTTTAGTAACGTTTTTATTATAACCGTTATTTATAGTAACAAACCCTACTAATAATCAGTTATCCACGTTCCTTGTATATTCTTTCGCGATACTTACGTCATAGTCCTGCCTCTTTTGCCTCTCCTCCAGATCGTATTTCTCTGTCTCGAGCTTGACGATGCAGTCCCACAGTTCTTGCGCCTTCACCCTCAGTTTCTCCACGGAGAGGTTGTCGATGCTCAACGGCTTGATGCGGATGGAGAGGGAAATCCTCTTCTCCTCCTCAAGCTGCTCCTTGGTCTTGTTGCGCTCAAGTTGAGCGTTGGAGAGACCGAACTGTGGACAAAAATCGGTTTACTTAGTCCAGATACTTCTCTACTCTTTTTGGGTTCCGTATCCGAAGGGTCCAAACGGAACGTTCGTCCGTTCGTCCGTCGTCTGTCACAAAATTTTGTTCATAAGATTTTTTTAACTTCCCGTTGACCTATGATCTTGAAATTTGGTGATAATGTTTATTATGACGTATATTTTACGAACAAATACTAGAATATTTATATCAGATTTTTTTTGTAGTCAATACTTGATATTGATAAGAAATTACCGATGGCAAAATGTATTTTGTCAAAATATTGTAGATCGCGTCGGTTCCCATGCTAACTGAAGGGCCAAATATTTCAGTGAAACTGTAAACTATTACATTACATTCTTAGCTATTCGCTTCTGGGCTCAAGTGAACATTTGTAAACTACTCGTACAGATTTAGGTTTAACGGCCTGAGGCTGGCTTGGTGTATAACTTACGTTGTCGCTCTTCTTTTGGATGGTGAAGTTGGGTCCGGTCTTGTTGGAGTCCTTCATGGCCTGGAGCATCGCCTGGCGTTTCTTCTCGGCCTCCTCCAGTCGCTGCCTCTTCTCCTCGATGTCGCGCTGTTTCTTCTCCTCAAGCTCGCGCACTCTCCTCTCTTCCTCCTCCTTCTTCTTCTGGGCGAGGCGCTTCTCTTCCTCGGCGCGGGACACCTGAAAATTTAATTGAGACTTAGAATTTTCTTCTTCTCTTTAATTTTAGCATATAGATTTTTTGTTTCGGGGAAATATTGTACGTTAAACACAACAAAGGGACAACAAATAAATATTCTGAGATATCTGCTTTTAGTACCTAGATCGTTAATCTATAGCTAATAGCACTTCACTTGGATGGACTATGACTCCATTGATCGTTTCTTTCTCTGCCTTTTCAATTAGGCAAATGTTAATGATGATCATCGTATCATCATCACCAGCCAGTTGTTTCTTTGCTACTAGGGTTTACGTTTGATTATCCTCTCCCACTCGTCTCGAAGGGATATGGCTGCAACAGTGATAATGATAAGGCTAATGACGATGATTTTAGACGACCTGCTTTAGCTTTGTTGGTAGTGACCCTGCCTACGAAGCTGAAGATCGAATCCCGGTCAGGGCATTTTTTGTGTGATGAGCACGATTATTTGTTCCTGGTTCTTGGATGTTTTTTACGTGTAAGTATCTTTTTATATATATAAGTATGTATATCGTCGCTTAGTACCCATAGTACAAGCTTTGCTTAGTTTGGGACTAGGTTGATTTGTGTAAGATTGTCCACAAATATTTATTTAGAGTACTTTATCTGAGGCAGACTCACCTTGCGCTTAGCCTGCTTCTCCTTCAGGCGCTTGAGCTCGTCCTCCTCCTTGGCTCTCTGTTTGCGCCATTCGTTGATGTAGTCTTTCAGCTGTTCGTCCAAGTCTGACCGCTTCTGGTCTTGACGCTGCGAAAATATGTCACCGTTAATACGAATTCGGTTAAATCTATATTCAAATGCAGAAGACTTGAGTATTTGAGTTTTAGGAGCACAAAGTTTATACTCTCTCTTATCGTGAAATTAGCTTATGATGAAACATCAAGTTTTTTTCTTCTCAAAGTTTAAATTTTTACGGTATTTTTTATTTCGTGCTGTCGTAAATATCAATTATAGGTTAAACTGTCTGATACTGTAACAAATTGTTGTTTGAATTTTCTATGTAAAAAAATGTTGTAGATCCTGAATCAGGGTCAGTTTTGGATATCTTTGGATTTAACGCTGTTTTTCATATTAAATAGAGTGCAATTCTGAATTTCAAGATAAGTAAATTTTCATACTTTTCTTTGATTGCCTCTGACACTTTCAAGAGTCAGATTGACTGGAATTCTGATATTAAAATAAAAACCTTAGCAATAGAAAATTGAATAAGATGGTAGGTGGGTAGGTACAGTCGGCTTTATAAGTAGCCGGACACTTTGATAATTTGTCGCTTTCACCCTTTAGAAATGTACGGCCTCGTAAGCGGCTTAACAAATGAGTTAAGCCAATTACGAGGCCGATCGTACTAATTATAAGTGGTAGAATATATGTACGTGAAACTTTTTAACAAACATACCTTAATGAATTCTACATCTCCGCCTCCCTCTCCCCTGCAAACACAATAACACGTTAATCAACGAAGTAATAACGTTGATGTTGGTTATGAAAACCGTCGTTACAACGGTTAAGCGCGAACGGACATTATACGAATTCGACATATGTTACGGCGCTATGAGTGTTTCCTTTCGTTAGAGTTTTATTGTCATCTATAATTAGACTTCACTATCTAAGCTTCTGTACATATTGTTAAATCTTTAGTTTTTCCTTAGCATTAGCACTTTTACACTTGATTTGAGTGTTAGGGTCAGTCGGCAGAAGTGCGCCAGTGAGATAAACGCGCCTACCATACAATATAACGAAATCTACATATATAACAATTGTGTAATATCTGTCGATTTCGATATTTATAGTGAAAGGCGCACTTTCCTTGCTCGCGTGCTTATTCCGACTATGCTTGTGTTTACTCTAACCATCTATGTTTTTTTAATTGTCTGTAGTTGTCGTGTTTGAGTGCTATTAATCACATATAACAGTAATTACCATGGGGGTTGGTAGACATAATTATTACAGTGTTCATGCTTGTCATGCCGTCCGGGCCATGCTAGGGACTATCAGTATCCACTGACCGACTTCGCGGCGCGGGCGCTGCCAACACAATTTCGAAAATAGAACGGCTACCAACGGTTTAAAATAGACCGACACGGTGACGGTGCGCGGTATACAGCCGGTCATCTGGCCGGCGGTATAATTGGAATTTTGTGATTCCGAACGAATTACGCCCGCGCCTTTAAAGTTAATGAGAGGATTACATGTTAGTGACACCATAGAGCGGTGCAACTTACGCGATCGATGGTCTACTCCTAGAAAAAGAAAACAACAATCAGCCGCTACTCATTGGGTCTACTCGAGGCAAATCTTTATCGTAGGAAGCGGTGAGATGTTAGCTCGCACACTGCTGCAAATTGTAGCCATTGTACAATTCCGAACTATAATTTTCCTGATTCAGCTTTTAGTAGAGAAGGTTAATAGATATCGCTGCCAATTCATACCAATCTTGTTCACGGCTATAAGCGAAGCGATTTAAAATAGGTACTATATAGTCTTTGGAACTAAGTACTTACTCTTGCCTGGGAGCGGGTCTGCACATCCACGACAGCAGCGATGGAAAAAAGTACACTGATTAAAATATATACCAAAGAGAATCTAATAACATATATGTAACACATATACGACGTAAAAGAACAGAAGAAAGCTTACCATGTTAATGCGAACGATCACAACAAACCCTGAGACTGTTTAGACATTCATAGTGCGCTGAAAGATCAGTTTACTTACGGCTTATGTTACTACACTGATCTTTCCGATGGGGTCAAAGACCTTGTGCAATTAGAATTAGAAATCTAGTCCAGACAAGCGCATGGTCAGCGGGGTCAGTCTGAAAGCAACAGAAGCGGAGACTTAAGCGCTAGAAGCGTTAGAGAAACTTAGCCTAATTTAGAAGTTAGTGTGAGTGCCGGATCAACCAAAAGGGCACGCCACTTACTTCCTGCAACAAAAGAGAAAAATAGGAGTAGGTGAGGGCGTGCAGTAGTCCCGAGTCGGGGGCCGTGGAGGGAACGGAAACTCGCTGCCATGCAAGTCCGCTGGGGCTTATACATAACGTAACTAGACTACCTAGATAGACTGTCTGAAAATGAAGACTCGCCAAGGCATAAGATTCAGGCCGAGATAAGCTGAAGTGGTTCAAACCAAAACCAAAATCTAATTAGAACTAAATTTTCGGAAAGATAAGACGGAAGAGAGAATATCTTTGAACTTACGTCTCGTGAACTTCTTCTACCTCCTCCTCCTCGGAGCCACTGTGAAACAAATTGAGGTAAACATTGGGTGTGAGGGTAAAACGGTAGAGTACATGCTTGTTTACATATGTAAGAACATGGAGGTGAACATAGTGTGTAAACACAGTTCTGGGTCCACAACGTTAGCAAATACGAAAGGATTGGATCAACATGAAAACAAATATTTAACAGTTGAGGTAAACAATGAACATAGGCAAGAGCAAATGAGCAAAGGGGGACAACATTTGTGTTTTTAATGTGTAACTTTATTTTACTAAACGGTTAAAACTCACGTAGTTATAACATGTCTCACGAAAGTTTAAATTCAAGTTTTTAATGTGTGTTGTGTTTTGGATGTGTAGTGTCGCGTTTTGTGTATACTTACGAATATTCCTCTTCGTCAGACATGGTGGCAGGTTATGGAGTCTGCAAGGCAAAATGTAGGAGTTAATTTGTAGTCTGTATTGTATGTGTATCTTATCAGTTTGATAATTGTTTTCACTGATTACTACAAGTAACTGGTTAATCTTTACTCTCTACCAATACATCTAAAAGTACCAAAAACATATATAATTCTGGCAGACGATTTATGTATCGCTGTGCTATATCATAAACATTATCAATTCCAATTTAAATTGCGTCTTGTCTTCAATGTCTACCTGATTAACTGTTTTGCATCTATATACATCTATCGTTATTGATATATTTATTCGTCAATGTTTCGTCAAATCAATTTAAAGTCACGTTCAATCAGCAATCAAATCATTAAATGGCTCAGCCGTGCCAAAAGTCGAGGAATGCGCGTGGGTGCACGGCGAAAACGTTAAAAAACGTGCATATTGTTTATGAAGAAGTTATTTTAGTCGGTATATCTCTCGCCCATTAAGCTCACCTACTGAGCTGGCAAACGTTCAACGAAAGTGTAAAATTGGACGATCCTGTTGCCTAGGATTCGAGTTTCGGTGGACCTTGAAATTAGTTGAATCCGTTGGAGTTCCTTCTATCTATTGTCATTTGGCTGATATTCCAAGTGATTAAAATTACAGTCGTCGTATATTTTAAGTTCTTTAGTTTTATTTATTTAGTAAAGCATTTGCATTTTATCATCAAATAATATTTCTTTCATCCGCATCTTCTAGTTAAACTTTACATTAGGTACTAATGAAGTGTCATGGAGAGTTCATGTCATGATGTCACAACTCAATGGCTTTAGATTTACTTTATGTATAGATCTTATTACGTCTTCTTTAAGTAATATCTGATTTATTAACTTCATCATTGTTATTATTTTTCTTCCTGCTTTTATCTGGGGTCGGGCCTCTTTGCGCAACCGCGTCAGGATATTCTATCCCGGGTTGCCACTGGCGAAAGCTTTTGGGCTTTTATTTCCCTCGTCAACTTTACAAACATCAACTTCATCATTTTCATTAACGATACTATTATCAATGCCCACTAATCCATCTATTAAAATTTTAGATTCAGGTTCAACTTAATCATCATTCATACTTGAAGGTCAGTTGTCAAATCTAAGTCATGACTAAACAATGTCAAGTTAGACATATGATCTCATAACGCTACTAGTTTTCTATCCACCGAAAACGATATGTCAGACAAAAAAGTGGAGCATCGTACGCAACTGTCAGACGTTAATAAATGGGACTAACTATATATTTAAATATCAGCTTTGATCTCCAAATTGTGTTTAGTAAGGCATTAAGGATTAACGTCTAGTGAAGAAGAATATATTACTTTAGCCAGGGTTTTTTCAAAATGGGTTTCGCTATAAGGTTTGTCATAACCAAAAGCGTTATCGAATATTAATTTAATATGTTCACCGATGTGGAATTCGAAGCCTGAGAAATCTGCTAGCATATATTATCTTCTGTCTGGGAGAGTACACTTTAGTTGAGTTAGGCTAGGTTAGGGACTAGTACGTACAATAAGATTTTTAAAGACTATTCGTTGATATATTATTATATTTAAAGTTCTTCACTATTAATTAGTTTTCTCTTACTATTGTTGTCGTTTCCTCTCCTTTTAATTCCACATTCGTTACGAGTTTCTCCAAGTTGTTCAAGTTTTTATCGCTGTTCATGTATTTAGTTAAATGTTGTTTTTTTAATTGGGATAGAAGTACCTACATATTATATTTTTTATGTGAATCGGCAAAAAAACTTTTTACTGAACTAGTTAGGTTCTTAAGATTTTTCCCCGCACATGACATGATGTCCTTGAAGCAGAAATCTAAGTGATTTGGTTTTTTTTTCTTGTGAATGATCTTAATAATTGTTCTTACAAAACTTAAAGATACCTAGAACACTTTCATATATAGGTATAATACTTTACGCGCTACGGGGCCCCTTGGTCCGAACGTTTCTTTGGCATTTCTTTTATCATAGCTTCACGAATAAGCTAAAAACAAAACTTAGTTTAAATGTGTACCTATAGCTTAATAGAATATTTTTTTTATTTTAATTAATAATGTGAAATTACTGGCACTTAAGCCCTTTTAATCATTCTGGGGCGATTGCAAATTCCTCAAAAAACTTCGCCAACTTTACTTACTCCGAATGAAAAAAAAAATGTGTCAATACAAAAAAACGTGTGTGTAGTGTGCGCGTGTAACGTAATCCGCGCTATACAAGGCGCGATTTAAAAATAGCTCCCGGTTCACACACTTCACACTTGATCCTTCGAACCTGATCCTTCGAACTTCGAATTCTGCGACAGTCCTTTGTTTCACGGCACTTTCACTTGTTTTTCACTTACGTCGCACGGGTGTGGGGTGGTCCGTTAGTCGAACAGCACAGCGACGTTGGAATGTGGAGTCCGCAACGGCCAACGCGGCTCTGAGCCAGCACGGCCCCAACGCTAGCCGCGAGCGCGTCCACGTCTATTTTCGGCTTTCAGTTTTGGCTTGGCAGCTCCGATTTCTAATGTTTCTGGCGAAAGGCGGGGCTACAGTTCCGCAGGGCATAGGGATGCTGTGGGCGGCATCGGATGTTTGCGAATGCTTCCGATAAGCGTTTAGCACATCATAAAGTACACATGTAATTACACCTGATAACATGTTTCACATCATCAACAAAAAAAACAACAGAGATCGATTTCTAAGGGTTTCCAGGGCCGGCCCAAGGGTGGGGCGGATGGGACTGCCGCCCCAGGCGCCGGATGTCAATGGGCTCCAAGCGCGGGATGTCAAGAGGCGCCAAACTGGCAACGTCGAAAAATTTCAAACCAAAGGGCGCCCAAAGACCATCTCGCCCCACCCGGGTCTAGGGCTAGGGCCGGCGCTGAGGGTTTCCTCCGGGCTTGGAAGGTGAGGGTTTAAGTATAACCCGACAATCGACATAGACAAAGTATTTCTTTCTATTAAGTAGGTTTGAATAGAACGAATGCCGACACCTTTCAGAACTTGCGAACTGAGGCTTTTTTCTCCATCCAGCTGTCATTGCTGAAAGTAAATATTTGTGGACAATCTTACACAAATCAACCTAAGTACTCCCAAACTAAGCAAAGCTATGGCTACTAAGCGACGATATAACATACACACACACATACTTTATAGACAAATAGATACTTGAATAGGTACATAGAAAACATCCAAGACCCAAGAACAAATATTCGTGCTCATCACACAAATGCCATGGCCGGGATTCGATCCGGGGACCTCCAGCTTCGTAGGCAGGGTCACTACCAACTAAGCTAAAGCGGTCGTCACAAGTGACATGAAGATGGAAATAGTTACAAAACTCGACAGGCGAGTGTATTCAGAAGCACACTGACCAGTGTTGGGCACCCTCCTAAGCACTCTTAAACAGCAGAGACCTGGAGCAGGGAACTCGATTCGCTAGCTCAGTATTGCTGATAACCTTAAAACCTTAACTGCTGTTTATAGCTCTATTCTTCTTCTTCTTCCGTATCGAGGTTCCTCGAACAAGTTATGCCCAATGAGCAGTTATGGTAGATAGTTACCTATTCATTAGGATTGACACTTGACAGCTCCTAATTCTGGTTTACCTGGGTCAGATACTTGATTGGCCGAGTGAAACGAAGGTCTGTGTTTTAGCTTCGACAAAAATGTTTTCGTATGTCCGGATTTTCGATTGTCCTCCTCTACAGGTCGCATTTTGAAACCGATTCTCGCGAAAGTTGGTGAGCAGGTTCGAAAATAAAAAGAAATTGTTTTGTCGAGTCAGTTTTTGGAAATTTAAAAAAACAAACTTTTTGTCAATTTTGTATTTTTCTGTGACCGTTTCTCGTGAAATTTTGTGAGCAGGTTCGGTGACTATAGATTTTTTTATCGAGTCACTTTTTGGAAATTTAATGAAACAATTTTTTTATCCATGATTTTGTGTTTCTCCGGCCGAATTTCGATTTGTTCTCCTCTAAGGGTCGCATTTCACAACCGGTTCTCGTGAAGTATTGTGAGAAGATTCTTTGATTACATAGAATATTTACGTCGAGTAATTTAAAATTTAAAAAAATAATCAATGGTTTGTCCTTCTCTACAGCTTTTCTGAACCGATTCTCGTGAAATTTTGTAAGCAGGTTCCATATCTAACATAGTTTTTGGAAATAAATAAAAAATATTCACGAGGTCTACAGCTCACAGAGCCACTAGTTTTTAAAGGGTCGGCAATGCCCATGTGACACCGCTGTAGTTGCAAGCGTCTATAGGCTGCGGTGATCGCTTAAACGGTGAACGCTTTTTAGTCACTGTCGTGGTATAAAATAAAGACCAGCAACAGGCCTAATAGTGAGGCCTAGTGAGGCTAGTTTTAAAGTAAAGTCCAACATTACAAAATTCGTTATCGTATCGTAAACCTACCTCAGGTATAATTACTTAATGGAAATATGGCAAGACAATAAGGTACTAAGGTAGTTATGTGACATACCATCACGTCAGACAAGGAGACCCCACGTAGGTGGGAAAAGAGAAGGAAGAAGAAGAACTTTCGTTACACAGAGGATGCGATCGTAATTTTGTTTTCATTAAAGTGTCGATTACTGGTGGCTTTTCGGTGAATGACCACCTCGTGAGGAAACTGGTCTAATCTCAACAAGGTAAGGTTTTCCGTCCGAGGTCTGGGTTGGTATTGGTACGTCCTAGTTAGATAGTAAAACTAATCCCTTTGCAAAATCTTCGGTTTACTTGTCAAAACGCACCCCAGGCCTAGGGCACAACCGGGAAAGCGCCAGGAGAACGATGATTACGCTGGATTGACTGGCACCAAGCCGCCGTGATGCTTGCCCTCTAAATTTAGCTCTGTACGCGCCATATGACTGCCAATAAACAATACTTCACGTTTCACTTGGGCGTGCAATGAACCTTGTATCGTAATAGGTATTAGTAGGAATGAATTAGGTAACAACTTTTTATTCTGTAGTTCTATATAATTTTATTGTTTGAATGATTTCAAAGAAACTTCCTTTTTGCTGGTTTGTCTGACGTCATACTTATCCTAACGGACGGACGGTCCGGACGTCATCGTCATGAAATGCGTTGATGGTTGATGCGTCATGCGTAGTATGAATTTTCTAAGATCATGTTATCGTTAGCTTAGTTAGGCAATTTGTGAAAAGAAATGTCCCTTTTCACATCACCTATTCGGATAAGGGCTTTTTCTTCCCTGCTAGGAGGGATCAAAGTGGCACTTTTCTGTTCAAGGATATTTCCGTTGCCAGTATAAAATATTTAATAATTATATAATGAAATAATTCAAATTTGAAGCATCATACAAAACCAACAAAATTCTAGTATCACTGGAAATCAAATTCAGTCGATACGAAACGTCAGCTCAATGCTCAATCAAAAATTTTTTTCTCAAAAATAATATGTAATGTTCTCATAACATCTGTGAAGATAGTATTCGAAAGTGGCTCATCCTGGACAGTTGCCAGAAGTGTCCAGGAAGTAACACCTACTGTCCAGGAAGTAAGTATGTAAATCCCATTACATATCATAATATTTGAATTTAGTTTTTGACATTTAAAAAAAATGTAGGTACCATGGAGGTTGACGTGTCCGTATTGCACGATGTGAATTGGCGGGAAATACAGTTCAATCATGTTTTTAACTAAAGAAATCAACATGAATAGATTAAATGAAATTAAATACTAATAGTAAACATAAAATAAATACGATTCTTTTTACGATTAATTAAATACGATTTTATAAATCTATTCTATTGGGGTTGTGGCATAATATCAGTGTCTTAACACAACATCTAGCTAAAAAAAGTTCACTTGTATTTTGACGGGATTGACTTCATTGATTTAATATATAAAGTAAGAAGTATAATTGATAAAAATGAGTTTATGTAGATGAATCAGATTGCAATACATACACAGATATCACTAGGTACTGAAAAAAATACTTCCATCCAAGTCTAAGGTGGTATTTGACCATTTATAAAAAGTTCATCAAGTGCAAAGCGGAACATGAAAGTACTAGTTGGTCAGAATGCAGGTACTATTAACCGTTATTCATACAATTTGTTTCATTTTTGAGAAAAGCACTATACAAGCTTCGACCGTAAGTGCCATCCTGGCCTCGTATTATAGCCGGACCTCGCCTGCGGCTCGGCCGGCTAACTCATACTCGTCCAGGATGGCTTACTTACTGGTCTCTGCAGTAATGTACTATTAATTTTAAGTAAAAAAATTTTTTATGAAAAATCGTCATTATACTCGATTTCGACTCATTCGGGGATGAGGATTTCAAATTTTATACTTATTTTGAATTTTAAGTAAAAAAAATACGAAAAATCATCATTATACTCGATTACGACTAATTCGGGGATAAGGATTTCAAATTTTACACTTATTTTTAATTTTAAGTTGGAAAAAAAAAATTTGTGAGAAATTTTCATTATACTCGGTTTCGACTAATTTGGGGATAAGGATTTCAAATTTTACACTTATTTTTAATTTTAAGTTGAAAAATTACTTTTTGCGAAAAATGGTCATTATACTCGATTTCGACTAATTCGGGGATAAGGATTTCAAATTTTACACTTATTTTTAATTTAAAGCCGAAAAATTTTTTTTTGCGAAAAATTGTCATTATACTCGATTTCGACTAATTCGGGGATAAGGATTTCAAATTTTACATTTATTTTTAATTTTGAGCTGAAAAAAATTTTTTTTTGCTTAGGTATATCGTCAATATACTCTATTTCGACTAATTCAGGGAAAAGGTTTTCAAATTTGATATATATTAGAGCATCTATAAATATGTTACCGGTAGCACTTCAGATCTTTCATTATCCTCAATAGGTGATGTGAAAAGCAGTATGTGTCACATGGAAGCAAAATTATTTCCACCTTGGGCGTTTATACTTGAATCCCTCACTACGCTCAGGATTCAATGTACGCCCACGCCGTAAATATGGCATTTTGCTCCCTTGTGACACAATCTACTATTCTTTCATACTCTACAAACTCCTTCAAACCCATCCCATTTCCTCTATACGTAGGACGTTATTTGAAGATCCCTATGACACTTGCAGTGACAGTAGCTAATTAATTTTTTTTTTTTTTTTCAAAATAAGTAATATTTATTAGGCACAGTAACAATATACAAATTTACTCTACAAATAAATACATTGACAATATTTAAAAACTAAACTCTAAAATTATAAACTAACTTACAAATAAACTAACTTACAAATAAAAAATTTGCCCCAAATCACCTTGTGGGGGCAGCGTGCCCAGAAGGCTGGCAGCATTGCCACGCTGGATGGCAATGCTGATCCTCTGCGCCAGGTATGATCCAGCCCTCCGGTCACGCGTTACCTCCACAAGGCGTTTGGAGCATTCTTTAAAAACTAAATGTGCGCTTTCCCCCCACGGACCCATAGTCTCTACCCCAAACGGCGCAAATTGGTAGCCATTGTTTAGGGCTGCATATTTGCGCCGCTTGAGGAGTTCGGCTGAATTTGCTAATTAATTTATTTAGGATTGTAACATTTACATAACTAATAACAATATGAAAGAAACTTGAATTGTCCCTTATTTCCCAGAAATATGCTTAACGGAATATACACGGTGACGTACTGCAAATGTTATATCGTTGGTCTGTGTCGACTAAGGAAGCGGTGCTGTCGATAACAGATGTCGATAATTGAAGTGATAATAATAAAACGTGTCTTATATTTCATTTAAATTGTTACGTGACTGTGTAAAAATAAAACAACGTTAAATTACATATTTATTTATTATTTAACACGTTCACTGCGGCACAGGTCATTTTTGACCTGTAGGTACTGGTCTTTCTTCTGGTGCGGCGTAAGAATACGTTATGTCCAAATTTTATGTCAATAGGTCAAAGGGAAATTGAAAACATCTTCGAAAAATATTTTTGTGACAGACGACCGACGGAAGCACGCATGAGTGACAACAATAAGGTTCCGTTTGGACCATTCGGAAACGGAACCCTAAAAATGGCGGTTTAGTAGCCAGAAACGTCTTTTACACGATAACCGCATTTGAGGTTTAAATTAATGTACGTGAGAGGACGCTGATAAGAACCGCCACAGATAATAAAACAATTGAAGTATCGACACATGCACATCACTATATGGTATGTCACTGTCAGTGTCATAGGGATCTTCGTATAACGTCCGCTCTATAATTCATTTTAGCGAAAGCCGATGGGACACTGATGATCTCATGAATGACTGACATCATGACATCATAGAGGAAACTAACGGAAATGAAGACAATGCAAAAAATAAAACATTGTTATGAAATATTTGTGAGTTATTTAAAAACACTGTATAATTGTTTATTTTCTCGAAAACGATAAAAACACTTGTTCTAACGTTTTGTCGTGAATCAAAACGCAAATCACGCGAATGTCAAACGTCAACGTCATATTTCAAAAATAATCATCGCACCGCCAACGTCATGTGTATGAGATGATTGTTTACATCAACAAATGATCGTATTTTATACAAAAATAATTACATCAATTGTTATTGAATCTCAATTATCAAATGTTTAGTGAATTTCAAAATGTATTCGATCAAGAAATCAATGAAGGAGAACTCTTCTACTCCGAAGCGGCGTCGTCTCGGCATGTCGAAAATTTTGCGGTCGCCAGAGTTCTGCAAAAATCGTGATGTGTTTTCTCTGTATAGTCCTATCAATAATAGCGTGCGATTGATGAAGCAACAAGCAGACCGTTGTGAGTCTCCCCCGCTTCCATGCAACCAAATAGAGTATCTTTGTGACTCGGGTAACAACAACAGCTCATCATGTAGCGAAATACCTTGTTCACCCGGTGTTCTAAACAGATCCGTTGTCCGGGATATTGAAAATTGGGATTCTTTATCCGTTACCAAAGAGAAAGGAGTTACGACGCAGAATTTAGCGGAAATTGAAGATATTTCTGACGACATGTTCTATTCGAGATTAGAACAATCGTGTAACGGTGATATACTGACATCGCGGTGCGAACAGGAGTTTCGAGAGCATATAGAGGAGAGCTTTGCAGCAATTAACAGTGCTATTTATCAGAAAGCTGCAGATGAAGTGAAAGAAACTAAAGATAGTTTATTTGAAACAAAAGATTCTTTCTTGCTGGACATCAAAGAAACTTGTATTATAAATGAAGATAGCAAAGCTAAACATATGTCAGACAATGTAGAAAATTTCTATGGCTTACCAGTTAAGACGAAGAGTTTTTTCAAAACCTACAGGAATATTGAGAAATTCTATGGTATGTTACTTTTTATTATTTAGTTACTGTAAACATTTTAGGAACAAAGCATTTTAGCATTTCTTTAAAAATTATTTTAGCAACAAATTTATAGTGGCATTGAATCTGCCTTCCAAATAATTATGTAAGACATTCAGGTAGTACTTATTGTGATTATTTATTGTACTGTACTTTAATTGAGTGAGTATATTCACAGACACTAAACAATAAGACTGCCGCTGCATTTGTATGATAACTTCCTAAGGCCCGGATTGATCTAGCAATTTCGTATTTAGGACCTTTGTTAACCTGTTTCTACTGGAAAAAATATAACAATATGTAACATTATATGGATGGTAATTAGTGGGCCCAGTAAATGACAGATTAATTCCATTAGCAATCAAAACTATTTGGATTTGTACTTGTATAGGTAGGAGGACTTAAGAGCTTATAGTAATAGGTAATAAATTTTCTTTATTCAGACAACAATGATCCATGATTTGTTAGTACTTTGCTTAATCCTATAAATGTTAGTAAGTATACAGTAGAATCCGTTTATAACAACTCCGGATATAACATTTCACCACTTTTAACGACTGCTAAATCACCTGATGTTAGGATTTGTCACATACATTTTCAAAGAAAAACAGTCCGTTTTGTACGACGTTCTGTTAATGCGACGTAATATTGCAGGTGCCTAGATGGTCGTTTTATCCGGATTGCACTGTATGTGGCTAAAGACAAGGTGTTTTTATTCAAGTGTTGCATTATTGAGCACTCACTTATGGCTACAGTCTTCAGGAGGCTGTTTGAGCTGCCACATATTCGGGTTATGTATTGTATTGTCATTTATTAGATTCATGCTCCAGATGTCCCTTATAAATCAATTCTTTGGCAGACTGGCAAGAAGAGTGCCTGAACTTGGACGCAATTAGAAACAGGCAGAACCTGATCTACGCCCTGCCGACCAGCGGTGGCAAGACGTTGGTGGCCGAGGTGCTGATGCTGCGAGAAGTGCTCAATAACAAGAAGAATGTTCTCTTCATACTGCCCTTTGTCGCCATTGTGCAGGAGAAGGTGAGATGACAATACAGTTGTACTTTGTTTGGTTGACAGAAGTTTCATAGATATATTGTTTCCCAGAATGTTCATTATGTAGAAATCTTTTTTTTACATATGGGTCGCAGTTCTAACCTATTCTAACCTACTGTTCCGGTAGATCTAATTTTTCTACAAAATGACATTTTAGCTGTACAGTCAGCTGCGGAGAAAAGGCACTCGCTGCATTGAAATTTGTATGCACAGGGGGTCAGGTTTCTCTGCAGCTGACCGTACCTAAACAGTTAGGGTTTCTGAAAAAAAAAAAAGTTTCTGTGAAACGAAAGTTCTGCGATACAATGTAGGGCACAGAAAAATGACATCTTGCTCGAATTTGGCGCAGCCCTACTGGGGAAGTACCTCTGCCTTGCAGAAGACCACAGCCATAATAACATTATTTACTGCACAAGTATGTAGTGTTGTGTTCCTGGAGGTGAGCAAGGTTGCCAGAGCTCCAGAGGATGCACTTTATTGAGAGCGAGGGACCTAAGTTTGTCCCTTCAGCTGTCAACACAGTGAATCCTCAAATTATTGGCAACGCGCACGTGACTCCTTTGGAGTTGCGAGCGTCTATAGGCTGCGGTGTCCGCCTACCATCAGGTGGACCGCACGCTTGTTTGCCACCGTTGTTGTAAAAACCATTCTATGAAAAAAAAACTGGAAAAGTAGGGAATCGGGAAAAGTTGTTCCGGGTCACGATTGGCCGCCCCCTATATCTGGCTACCCTAGGCCTTACTGGGCCATAGGGCTAATCTTTCACTGAAGAAAAGGCGTGAAACGGGTTCTTATGGGTCAGCAACGCGTGGGTGACGCCTCTAGTGTTGCAAGCGTCTATAGGCGGCAGTAAGCACTTACCATCAGGTGGGTTGTCAGCTTGTTTGCCTCCGACATAGTATAAAAAACCGGTCAAGTGCGAGTCGGACTTCGAACATTTAGGGTTCCGAGCCGACCGCAAAGTTAAGTTGGTTTTTATAGGAAAAATAAGGAAATTTCAAAGAAAAAAATCAAATTTATCTTTATATTAGTATTTGTTGGTAAAATATACGTAATAACAAACATTATTACTTATTTTAAGTTGATAGGTATTTGGGAAGTTACAAAATTCTTCGGAACAAAATTTCGTAAAAAAAGCTGACTTTGGTGGCTTCTCATTCCTTTGTTTTCCAATATTTTTTTAAATTAAATATATAGTAAGTATCTACTCAATGAGCTCTAAACAACGATACCCCACTCGATAAAGTATGATAAAAATTTTTTTTCGCGCCCCCCTTTAGCTTTGTGGGAGCCCCCCCCCCCCCCCTTAAAAACATTAAAAAATAAGTTTTGACTATTTGTATGGCTTCGGGCCAATAAGATGCTTATACTGTGTAAATTTGAAGCCTGTAGCTCCCACCGTTTGGCTGTAAAACCTGTATGACAGACGACGGACGGACGGACGGACGGACGTCTGGGCGTCACCAATAGGGTTCCGTTTTGACCATTCGGGTAGGGAACCCTAAAAGAAGACCCTACTCTTGTTTTATTTACATTACGTTCACAGATCTGGGCTCTCTCTCCCTTCGCCGTGAACCTCGACTTCCTCGTGGAGGAGTATGCGGCCGGCAAAGGCCACATTCCGCCGAAGAAGCGGAGAAGTAAACACAGCATCTACATAGCGACGATTGAGAAGGGACTGGCTCTAGTCCGGAGTTTACTGGAGCTGGGGCGGCTTAATGAGATTGGTCTCATGGTGGTGAGAAAATTGTTCTTTTTATATACATAGTTAAAGTTGTTTAAAAAATATGTACTCGAGAAATAACAAAGTTAGCCGATTTTCGACTTTATTTTAATAACTTTTAGGTCCAGAATGTGACGGACATTTAATTTCGCGACTGTACGTTTTCGAAGTGACAATAATATTTGTTTTTTTTTTATTCGTATGGTAACTAGGTATACTGAACCGTGAGATCTTCGAGAGAGATCGGTCGGTTCAGTTTGCCAGTTTTTGTTGCACCTTTTAGCACCACCCAGGGGTCACGTGTAGGGTAACGGTGGGTACTCCCTACGGACGCGGTGCAACTTAGACCCCTCCTATAATATTTGTACGCACCTTGTTTGAATATTTTGTCACTAAGTGTGTATAGATTTTTTCAATGTTGACTTGTACTATCGACGTCAAGGTTAACTGACCATAAGTAGGCCTTACCTCGTTGCAATAAGGCTCACGGATGGTCAGTTAACTCTGTCTTCGATAGTGTAACTGTATCAATAGTAAATAGGAGTATAGATTATAGTTGTTATTGTTACAGTACATATGGGCTACTTCAAGGAAGAAGTGTACATTTTTTAAGGGGTCGGCAACGCGCAAGTGGAGTGGATAGAGTATCTCCTGACGACCTGGTATTCAAATTTGCCAAAATAATGTATATTATTCCATTGAAATAAGGTCCAAAAATGTATACATATTTATGCCCTTCACTGTACTGTGTATAGGACGCGGGTCGTCAGGAGGCCAGACACCACGGAAGTGTGCTAGAGAGGGACTCCGAAGATCGAAATCCGAAATTCGTGTTGTGCCGTCCCCTTCACTCTCGTGTTATACACCATAAGAGTGTAAGGGACGGCACTATACGAAGTTCAAAATCCGAAATTTGTATCGTGCCGTCCCCTATGAGACTATACATATACACTATAAGAGAGAGAGGGACGGCACTATACAAAGTCAAGGGGCTTGCAGTGGGCGGCGCGCGTCGCTTTAAATGCCTACCGCTCGCTCGGCCCGGGGCCGGCCGTCAGTCGAGGGCCTCCCGCCCCCCGCCCGCCGCCGCGCGAACGCGTCTATATGCACGTTACCTTACCACTGCCGCCGCAGACTAGAACGCGACGAGCGACGAGTCGATAGCCCTAGCGCTACACGTGCCGCGTGTGAATGAATACAAGTTATACGATAGACAGAGATGCACAGAGTAGGCAGGTTTTTTATGCCTAAACGCCGTTTTTGTTAGAAAGTGAAGCTTCTGTACTTGTACTATTACTTATTCTGTGACAAAGTTCGGATTTCGAAGTACTAACCGAGAGCTGAGTTTAGTGTAAGCGGTATGAGGAATGGTCCTGTCTTAAACCCAGTTTTGAGTTCGAATTGTTATCGATTCGTAGGTGGATGAGTTGCATCTAATCGGAGAGGCGGGCCGCGGCGCCACGCTAGAAACACTGCTGTCTACAGTATTGTTTGCCAATCGTAAGTATACACTACACTCGAAGTTTAAGTGCCAGTTGCACCAACGTACGAACACAGACCGGTCATCGTCAAATATGGCGTCGGCAGCTGTCATCCCATAGAAACTTGTCAAACTTTCCATACAATCAGATTTGACGAACACCGCTTACGGTTACAGACGGTTTGGTGCAACCCAGCCTAAGGGTGGTGTAGTGTTTATATCATTGAGCTATGACTATGACGTAGTCTCGAGTTCACGGGTAGCGGGGCGGCAGTCACGTGAGAGCCTTGGGCGAGAGCGGACGTGTCGAACCAGCTACTGGTGGCGTACCGAGTCAGATATTACGTCTGTGTCCCTCAGGTAGGGGGAGTACTCTACAGGTGGGTTTGCGCCAACTTACAATAGAACCTCAGTCATGAGGGATCGACTACGAAGAAGACGACAATAGAATCGATCAACGTTAAATATGGCGCCCTTTAATTTTAAAATACTCAAAGCCAAAATAATCTTTCAAAAATCCTTAACAATCCGTGCCTGGTAAGGACGAATCAAGAAAAATGTAAAATTTCAGAAATCCGAAATTCGTATTGTGCTGTCCCCTTCACTCTCGTGTTATAAGCTAAAGCGGTCTCACGACCGCTTTAGCTTAGTTGGTAAGTGACCCTGCCTACGAAGCTGGAGGTCCCGGGTTCGAATCCCGACCGGGGCATTTATTTGTGTGATGAGCACGAATATTTGTTCTTGGGTCTTGGATGTCTTCTATGTATTTAAGTATTTATTTATCTATATAAGACATACGTATGTATATCGTCGCTTAGTACCCATAGTACAAGCTTTGCTTAGTTTGGGACTAGGTTGATTTGTGTAAGATTGTCCACAAATATTTTTTTATTTATTTATAAGAGTGAAACGAACGGCACTATATGAAGTTCGGAATTCAATGTTCGGAACACAGGCCCAGGATGCGAATCGCCCACAACACGTGTGTCTTATAATTCACAGAGGGTATCCAGATAGTGGGCATGAGCGCGACCATCGGCAACCTGCCGGAAGTGGCCCGCTTCCTGCGCGCGCACGTGTTCCAGCGGCACTTCCGGCCCGTGGCCCTCGACGAGTACGTCAAGCGGGGCCGGATGCTTTACAGAGTCACGGGCGGTGACTTGGAGCCGGCGAGGGAGCTCAGCTTTGATGTGAGATTTAATACTAATAGGGAACTTGCATTATTTCATTGATCTAGGGTCAGTTGCACCAACATACGAACACAGGCCGGTCATCGTCAAATATGGCGCCGGCAGCTGTCATCCCATAGAAACTTGTCAAACTTTCCATACAATCAGATTTGACGAACACCGCTTACAATTATAGACGGTTTGGTGCAACCCAGCCCTAGTCTATCTTAAATATTTAAGGATTACGCAAAAATACCAAACACGAAACTGTTAAAATATGCACAATTATAGTTTATTCAAATCAAAAACCGACATTTCTAATTTCTTGCGACATATCTTTTTTCACTGGCTTGACGTGACGTCGGTGCATGAAACGTCAAATATTTAATGCCGCATGATTTTTGTGTCCTCAAACCAATAAGGGCTCGGCAACACATTTGCGGGTCTGGAGTCACTACGAGACTATGCTATCCTTACTATCGGTATAACATAAAGCTTGGCGAAGTCGGTAGAATGCGCGAATTAAATTGTCATAGTTCCCTAGTATTCGCCACAATTCGGACTGCGTGGGTGGGCTAGTGGTACCAGGTGGTACCAGGCTCTTCGTGCCTGGTTTTCTGTCCCACTAAGCTCAACGCGGAAAATTCTTTCTCTGTTTATTATTTCCTCTAGCTGTCGACACAATGGAGCCTCAAACCAAAAGTCGGTAACGCATTTGTGACTCTGGAGTAGTAAGCGTCAATATCTGTGCTGTCTATTTACTATCAGGCAGGTGACAAAAAAACTTAGAGTAAAATTGTCATCTCTCCTCAGTATACCTCGGCGGCCACAGCCCTGGACCCGGATTGCGTGGGCGGGCTGGTGGCAGAAGTGGTACCAGATTCTTCGTGCCTGGTATTCTGTCCCACCAAGCGCAACGCGGAAAATGTCGCCAGTCTGCTCTGCAAGGTGCAGCGCAAGTTAGTAACATAACCTCTCCAGTACACATCGTTTGATGTAGGTCAAAATATTTTAGAAACGGCGGGTGTTTCGGTTCTATTATCCGGTGTATGTACAGTTGCCAGGTTGTTCACGAATATATGAACATGCACTCCAATAAATAAATAAATAATTTATTGAAAAAACGTTTTACAGAGATATACTTACGTACTAAAATGTAATAATAAGGGATAATTACAAAGACCTGAACTAGGTTTCCCTGTGTTTCAGGCAAAATATAGGACAATATGACTATTTTAAACATAACTTGCAAGCTGTATAATAATATTAATTTAAATTTACAGTGTAATAAAATTCTATTCTTATTAATTTCACATAGTTCACTTATTATTAAAACACTAATCTAATCATTTAATAATAACTAAAAGGTCCTCTGTGTCTTCGTACGACATACATTGAAGGGCTTCACGAAGTTGTTTCTTACAATTGGCGTAGGTAAGTGGGTATATGGCCAGCTTAGCGTTTAGTTTGTTGTATAGGAACGGACCTAGGAATACGAAAAATCTAGACGCAAATACATGACTGTCTTCTTTGTATTTTATGATGACAAACAATATCTTTGCGTCTTTTATCATTATAATTAGAGCTGTATGGGGTTACAGTGTGTTGTTGCTCATAATGAATAGTTGGCGAACGGTTAGTACTTTAGTCGACTTATAGAGGAGCTTAGTGGGGTACAGGAAAGTGCGAAAAGTAGATACTTTCAGAACAGCTCTCTGAGCTCTTTCTAGGTTGATTAGTGTGGTTTTTGCTGCGCCACCCCATGAAGAAATGCAGTATGTTAGTATAGATTGACATAAGGCGAAATATACTTTCTTGATTAAATGCGGCTCCGCCACCGTGCGAAGTTTTTTGAAAACAAACATTAATGCCTTGGCAATAAAGTTCTGTTCAGATTAATTGTGATCACTTGTATCTCCTCTGGATGCATCATGTGCCTCCCTAGACGCTGGGAAAACGCTAGGGGGATATAAGATTCTGATACCATGTTTTGTTGTCAGAGAAATGACACTGCACCGCACAAAGGAGCGGGAGGCGTTGGAAGCCGCGCTCAAAGGCGAGGGCGCCGCGCCCGCGCTGGCCAGGAGCGTGCGGTACGGCGTGGCCCACCACCACAGCGGACTGGCTTCCGACGAGAGGAGCCTGCTGGAACAGGCCTTCAGGTAATCTAGCATTTCAGGTGGACCCTTAGCAGTTCAGTTAGAACCGTAGGATTTCAGGTATGCAAACCCTTTAACCATCAAGTCATGGAGTGTGTGTTATAGCGAGTAAAACTCGCGCGAACTTGCGATCATCGCGTGATCGCGTTGTATTAGGACGATCCCTGACTGTTTCTATAATCCTAGTACCCCCTAGTAATCCTAGTATGGTGTGGTTGTACTACGAGTATTACAATCTTTGCTCAGTTTGGGACTGGTAGTCGATTTGTGTACGATCGCCAACAATTTATTTATTTGTTTTGTATTATTTAATCAATATCATTGATATAATAGGTCCGGCGTCATCTCCGTCCTCTGCTGCACGTCGACCCTCGCCGCCGGCGTGAACCTGCCCGCGCGTCGCGTGATTATCCGCGCGCCCCGCGTCGGGCGCGCCTTCCTGTCGCTCGGCGCCTACCGGCAGATGTGCGGCCGCGCGGGCCGGGCCGGCGTCACCGACTCCGGTGAGAATAGTATAATAGTATTACGAGGGGCGTTCAATAAATTCTCGGTATTGATATCTTTTAAACCTTTTTAGTAAACTTTTTAATACTGGCCGGTAAGTGTCATTCATTAACATAAAAAAAAAGGTAAAATTCAAACGGCGATGTTCTTTTGTTTTTCTGCAACTGCCGAACAAACGTGATCACAATGAGCGATTTTTCAATGTTAATTAAATTAGAGCACCGAGCGGTAATAAAATTCTTGACCAAACAAGGAAAAAATCAAAAAGCTATAAAAGAAGAAATGGATTATGTTTACCGAGAGTCTGCTCCTTCTTTATCAACAATTCAAAAGTGGTCAAGTGAATTTAAGTGTGGGAGAGAGAGTATCGAAGACGACCCCAGACCTGGTCGGCCCGTCGAAGCTTCTTCACAAGAAAATATAAAAAAAGTGGAGAAAATTATATTGGAAGATGCTCGAGTGAAGGTGACAGCAATAGCTCAAATAACCAAGCTTTCTATTGGTACTATACACAATGTAATCCATGACAATCTTAATATGTCAAAAGTCAGTGCGAGATGGGTACCGCGAATGCTGACGCCGCTTCAGAAAAATACGCGCGTTGCTTGTTGTTCCGAATTTATTAAGCTGTGTGGTGAAAATCCTGATGAGATACTGCAAAAGATTGTTACCGGAGATGAAACCTGGGTTCATCATTATGACTCTGAGAGCAAACAAGAGTCCATGCAGTGGCACATTAAAGGAACTCCTCACCCTAAGAAGTTCAAGGTCATGCCTTCAGCTGGAAAGGTCATGGCCACAATATTCTGGGATTGTGATGGAATATTGCTGATCGATTATAAAGAAAAGGGTGTAAATATCACAGGAGGGTACTACGCTTATATTCTACGCCAATTAAGAGAAGCAATCAAAGAGAAGAGAAGGGGAAAATTAGCCAAGGGAGTTCTGCTTCTGCACGACAACGCCCCTGTGCATACTGCTCATATCGCCAAGGCTGCTGTTCGGGAATCTGGGTTCGAAACTATTACACACCCACCGTATAGTCCAGACTTAGCCCCGAGTGACTTCTTTTTGTTTCCTGATTTTCTGACGATGAAGCTTTGAAGACAGCACTGGAGGAGCATTTTGACACTAAAGATAAAAAATATTTTTATGTCACACCTGGCCATAAAGTGGCCATTATTGCACGCTCCCCGCGCGAAAAAACCCACTTCCTGGCCAGGGGGTGACATAAAATTTTGTACTTACCACGGGCGATAGTAAAGAAAGCCTCAGATCGCATATTTATCGCCCTTGCCTTCGGCTCGGGCGTAAAAAACCTGCGATCTGAGACATTCTTTGTTTTATCGCCCTTGGTAAGTAATGTACTATTATGAGGGGTTAAAAAAACTAATTGACCGATCTTATAAGTGCATAAACATAGGGGGGAGTATATTAAAAAATAAAATAAAAAAACCTATCGTATTCTTTTGTTTTCATTCTCATACCGAGAATTTATTGAACGCCCCTCGTACATACAGAACGGAAACGAACGGCCCCGCACCGAGGTCAGTTACCTCGCCCCTGCGCGGCGTTTCAGTCACCGACCAGTCACGGCTCATTCCGGTACGCGACGCAGTTACAATGACACGCACACATTGACGCGTGTACCGACGGCGCACACACATATACTTATCGACACTGCTTACGTTCCTTCGCGTGTCACAGGTGTGTCTGTACGTCCACGCTAGCCGCCGTCTCATCATCATCGTATCAGTCGAAAGACGTCCACTGCTGGACATAGGCCTCCCCCAAAGAGTGCCACAATGCCCGGTCCTGCGCCACCCGCGTCCAGCGGACTCCCGCGACCTTTACCAGGTCATCAGTCCACCTTGTGCGGGTCTACCCACGCTGCGCCGCACGGTCCGTGGTCCACTTGAGAACCTTTCACCCCCAACGGCCAACGGTTCTGCGCGCAATGTGCCCCGCCCACTGCCACTTAAGTTTAGCGATTCGAAAGGCTATATCGGTTACATTGGTTCTGCTACGGATGGCCTCATTTCTGATGCGATCACGCAGAGAAACTCCTAGCATAGTTCGGCGCCTACCGCCTGATTATTTAATTTTAATTTAATTCATTTATTATAGAGAACCAACAGCTAAATATACAAAGTAACAGCTTAATTATTAATACAGAGCCAATTACAGGAACTCACGTATAGTTATAGCTATAGCTATTATTACGGGTATCTCGGAAACGACTCTACCGCTTTCGATAAATTTTGCTATGGGGAGATTGGGGAGTTTCGGGGGCGAAAAATCGATCTAGCTATTTCTCATTCCCGGAAAAACGCCAAAGCTCGTTCTCTCAAGTACTGAATAATTATTACTAACAATAGGGATGTCGACTCAAAAAAATGGATCACTTCAATAGAAAGAAGACATAAAACTATGCCAAATAGTGAAAATCCTATTCAAAATATCTCAAAAAATAACGAAGCTACAACGGTTAGAATGTTCGTAGTTAGAGAGAGAAAGTGCTACCTAACCGTGACGTCACTGTTAAGTAGCGCCATAGTAAATGACGATCGTTCAATAAAAAGGTGCATTTTGCGGAATAGGGACAGAACATACCCACTCTTAAAACTTTGAAGACTTATAATTACGTAATTATTAATTTTTTTTTATAGTGTCGTCATCCCTATTCCTTTCTAGGCGAGAGTATAATAATCTGCAGCGACGCCGATTGGCCTGAACTGCAGTCTGTCCTGCGGAACGGCCTGCCGCCGGTTGTGAGCAGTCTACCTGACTCCTGTACCAGCCTGGTGCTGAGCGGAGTGGCGCTGCAGCTGGCGGACACTAGGAGCCGGCTGCGTAGTCTACTGGGCACCACATTCATGGCCACCAGGTCAGTAAAGCCTGGCGGTCGTTAGCAGCCTGGTGCCGAGCGGAGTGGCGGTGCAGCTGCTGGACACTAGGAGCCAGCTGCGTAGTCTCCTCAGCACCACATTCATGGCCACCAGGTCAGTCAAGCCCGGCGGAGGCCTGTACCTGAGCGGAGTGGCGCTGCAGCTGGCAGACACTAGGGGCAGGCGGCGCGGCCTACTGAGCACCCCGCTCATGACCACCAGGTCAGTAAAGCCTAGTGGTCGTTACCAGCCTGTCAGAGTCCTGTACCAGCTTGGTGCTGAGCGGAGTGGCGCTGCAGCTGGCAGACACTCGGGGCCGTCTGCGCGGCCTGCTGAGCACCACGCTCATGTCCACCAGGTGAGACAAGCCTGGCGGGCGTGAACAGCATGGCCCCTATTTCACCAACTTGACAATAGGGTATTAAACTAAGGTAAAAATAAATTATTTTTTACTTGACTAATAAAAGATCTAACGAAAATACTCGAAAAACATCAATTATTAATTTATTTTAGCTAATTGAAAGATTTTATAAGCATAAAGATTTAAAAAGGACGCTGATTTGAACAAACCTACTCACACTGCCTTAGTGACGTCACTAAGACAGTATTTCCCCACAAACTTCATATTAACAAATCGTTTTTGACATTTAATAAAAAGTTGCTGATTTGACTAGGGGTTTAATACCGTATTGTCACCTGACAATGACAATTCGGTTTTCATTGCCGGGCCGGTAAGTATCGATGCTATCCAACGACCGTCTTTATGTGACGACTCAGAAGTGTACTTGGAATTGTCATTGTCAAATGACAACTGTCGAGTTGATGAAATAGGAGCCTGGTAGTCCTGCAGCAGCCTGTACTGCTTTTAGGTATGGCCTTAAAAATTGATATTCCGAGTCGGAAGAATTTGCTAATTTGCTAACTATGTCGGCGACATAGTTAGCAAACTATTCATCTTGCTGGTAAGAACTGGCAATTCTAAAATAGACTACCTAGTATAGTGGGGATTTCTGCAGATTACATCTTAATATGATTTGAATAGTTATACTGGCTAGTGAAGTTTTCTGTAGATTCCATCCTCATATTATTCGAATAGTATAAGCATTTGAGTGGGCGTTTAAAAAGTTATAGTTCGAAAAGTTATAGTTAGTACAAAACTGTAACGCCAAGTGATGTCAAATTAAAGCAAGCCAAAATCTACCTTACCGTCAGAGCGCTAAGTCTAGTTTTGCTTGCGTTCGTTTGACAGAATTTAGCCTTAGAGTTGTGTCCGAACTATACAAGTATTTTTGTTGCAGCTCCGAAGTAGATATAAAACAGATATGCGACGATTCCATCCGCGCCCTCATACAAACCGGTGCGTTGGACGTCGCGGAGAACAAATCCAGCGACGAGTCCCATACCGCGGCCGGGCAGAGGATCGTGTACAGTGACAGTAAGCTCACTGTGAGCAGGCTGGGCAGAGCGGCTATCAAAGGCATGTGAACACGCGCACGCCCACACACACACACACGCACGCACGCACGCATGTACGCACACACTCGCACGCACGCACGCGCGCACACACACAAGTCGTGTACAGTGACAGCAAGCTCACTGTGAGCAGGCTGGGCAGAGCGGCTATCAAAGGCATGTGAACACGCGCACGCCCACACACACACACACACACACACGCACGCACGCACGCATGTACGCACACACGCGCACGCACGCACGCGCGCACACACACAAGTCGTGTACAGTGACAGCAAGCTCACTGTGAGCAGGCTGGGCAGAGCGGCTATTAAAGGTATATGTACAAACACACGCCCACGCACGCGCACACACGCGCACGCACGCACGCACACACGCGCACACACATACAAGTCCAACGACGAGTCCCATACCGCGGTCGGTCAGAGGATCGTGTACAGTGACAGCAAGCTCACTGTGAGCAGGCTGGGCAGAGCGGCTATCAAAGGCATGTGAACACGCGCACGCCCACACACACACACACACACACACGCACGCACGCACGCATGTACGCACACACGCGCACGCACGCACGCGCGCACACACACAAGTCGTGTACAGTGACAGCAAGCTCACTGTGAGCAGGCTGGGCAGAGCGGCTATCAAAGGCATGTGAACACGCGCACGCCCACACACACACACACACACACACGCACGCACGCACGCATGTACGCACACACGCGCACGCACGCACGCGCGCACACACACAAGTCGTGTACAGTGACAGCAAGCTCACTGTGAGCAGGCTGGGCAGAGCGGCTATTAAAGGTATATGTACAAACACACGCCCACGCACGCGCACACACGCGCACGCACGCACGCACACACGCGCACACACATACAAGTCCAACGACGAGTCCCATACCGCGGCCGGTCAGAGGATCGTGTACAGTGACAGCAAGCTCACTGGCAGTAGGCTGGGCAGAGCGGCTATTAAAGGTATATGAACACACGCACGCCCACACACGCACGCATGCACGCACACACGCGCACACAATGACATTCAAAAAGGATGAAGTTTATACGGCGATACCACAAAATTTGCCTAAAAATACGTTGGCAAAGAATTTTTAGGATATTTTTTTATTACAACACGCCTACACGAGTTTTATAAAAAAACAGTAAAAATACTATCATTAAACTAAACAAAACACTAGTTATCTGCAAAATATTCCTCTTTGGCTTTGATGCAGATTTGCAAAAGTACGTTAAAATGAATAACAAAATGCCGCACCCTCCTAAAACTTTATTGCCGTCCTAAAATGTGTACAACATTGAAATATATAAATATAAAAGTGTTTCATTTTATTGTAATTTCATTTTGCATATTGATGATTCGTACAGATCATATATTAATTGCATAAAAACTATGCATAAATACTCTGAAACAACGTAACGCGTCACGGCGTTGAAGTGACATTCTGACAATCTGTTTTCTGCTTTTAATTGCTTATATTTTCGTACAGGTTGCATGGAACTCCCAGTGGCGAAGCAGATGCTGCAAGACCTGGAGTCGGCATCCCGCGGTCTCGTACTAATGGGCAGTCTTCACCTGCTGTACCTGGTCACTCCCCACGACGCGGCTGGCGTGAGACCGGACTACAGACACTATTACTCGCTGGTAAGACATTCACAGGACACCGAAGATCTGCAAGACCTGGAAATCGTATAAGGCAATAATTAAAACATATGAAGTGCATGTTTTTATTATGACCTTATACGATTTCCAGGTCTTGCAGATCAGATTTATAAACCATGGATGGGGTGTTTAAGAAATCACCGAAGACCTGGAAAACCTGCAGAATTTCGTGTGCTGGGAGGTCTCCAAGTGTTTTTATGGGCACTATGCTCTAGTAAGCTATATTAAGTTAAGAATTCAGTGACTAAGCATATGCTGCAAGACCTGGAAACAGCATCCCGCGGTCTCGTGCTAATGGGCAGTCTTCACCTCACGACGCGGCTGGCGTGAGACCGGACTACAGACACTATTACTCGCTGGTAAGATATTCACAGGACACCAAAGACCTGCAAGACCTGGAAATTGTATGAGACAAGAAAACATGCACAACATCACATACATAGGCTAGTATAAGTTATTTAAGAAATCATCGAAGATCTGCAGACATAATTTCGTATTGTACGGGATCTTCAAGCGTTTTACGGGAACTAGACTAGTAAACCATATAACTTTATAACATTCTGTGACTAAGTAGATGCTACAAGACCTGGAATCCGCATCCCGCGAAAATAACATAGAAATACTACAACGCACTTGTAAATGTAATAAATAAATAAATAAATATTTGTGGACAATCTAACACAAATCAACCTAGTCCCAAACTAAGCAAAGCTTGTACTATGGGTACTAAGCGACGATATACATACTTATAATAGATAAATATATACTTAAATACATAGAAGACATCCAAGACCCAAGAACAAATATTCGTGCTCATCACACAAATAAATGCCCCGGCCGGGATTCGAACCCGGGACCTCCAGCTTCGTAGGCAGGGTCACTACCAACTAAGCTAAAGCGGTCGTCAAAATGTGTGTGTGTGTAGTTCGCCTTTGTACTCTAATATTTTGTAACATGTACGTGTTTTGACTTGTTATTGTGTACAATAAAGTGCTAAAGTGCGAAAAATCCAAGGACCGGTGACGTATGTATGTATGTACATACGTCACCGGTCCTTGGATTTTTCGGTGTTTATACTAGTTACATATTTATTCAGCAAAATGTATGTTGTTTTTCAGTACTGCAATTTAGATGAAGATGCTATTCAAACGGCGAAGATACTGGGCATCACAGAGATGAACGCCATCCGAATGATGACCGGCAAACCTATCACGGTGCGTTAATATATATATCCTTTCAAATAAATAATCGCAAATTAAAATCAAAAGTTTATTCTGTAAGTAGGCATCAACGGCTCTTTTAGAGAACAATTAGTAGAATACGGAAATTTACAATAAGAACAATTAGTAGAATATGGCATTTTGTGACAAATGACAATGAATTCATATTTATATATTTATTGATAAAGCATTGTATTTTACAGGTCAATAATTATTACAACAGTATATATATTATGTCGCAGGCCAATCGTATAATCCGCCGTATTACATTATGGCTAGGCGTTTTACAAAACAGAGCTGTTTTGTATTACGGCGGGTCAACGATTAGGCGGATTGAATACGGCTGAATGAAAGTCCGCCGTAATGTGTTCGGCGATTTGCGTTCTTCAATTCGCCTAGCCGTAATGCAAAAAAGCGGGTCAGTCAGATTGTATAATTCGCCGTAATACATTACGGCTAGCCTTTTCGCAAAATAGCGTCGTTTTAGCTGTCACCTCTTTGACAGATTTTAATTCCCATTTCTAACACTCGCAGCGCTGTTTAGCAATGACAATCCGGCCATTTTGTAAAACGGCTAGCCGTAATGTAAAACGGCGAATTATGAAATCCGGCAAATACAGTCCGGCTAAACGTGAGCCGCTATATTGTAGAACGTATTGCAATGACGATCCGGCTAAACGTTAACCCGCCGTATTACAAAACTGCTCTGTTTTGTAAAACGGCTAGCCGTAATGTAAACGGCGGTTTATACAATCCGGCTACGATAGAGAGAGAGAGATTTTTACATTATTATGTCAATTTCATACATTATAGGTCAATAAATTGTTATTATTTAAGTATGAATATACACAGTTATTTAGGTACCTATATGACATTACTGACATTGCCAATATGTTGACAGAACGTGTCAGAAAAGGTGCTGTGTAGGTTCTACGTGGCGTTGATGTTGCACGAGCTGTGGAAGCAAGTGCCTTTTCACGTCGTTGCGGACAAGTGAGTGGTTTATTTTATTTCATTAAGCATTTTAGTATTTTTAGGGTTCCGTAGCCAGAATGGCAAAAACGGAACCCTTATAGATTCGTCATGTCTGTCTGTCTGTCTGTCCGTCCGTATGTCACAGCCGGTTTACTCGGAGACTATAAGCACAGAATAGTATAATAGTATTACATCTATAAGTACTACAAGTAGGTGTCGGTACGAAACCCTAGTTGTGCGTGATCCGACACGCACTTGGCCGCTTTTTTTATTGATAAAAATGGGATTGCTCTTGGCCAGCATCTAGCCAGGGGGCAAAGATGAGGCCGACGGTGAAGCGATCTCACCTAGAAGATACCTATTCACTCGTGCCTTAAAAAGATCTAGATTATATGAACTCGGAAATACAGACGCCGGTAGGGAATTCCAATCCTTAGCAGTGCGCATTGCAAATGATGATTAAAAACGATTAGTTCGCAAAAAAGGAATAAAGGTTAGGTACCATCCTAATCTTTATTGTGCCTGCCGTAAGTGTGGATGTCCGATGGAAGAAAGGGGAAGGCGGTATGAGCTCATGGACACGGGGAAATTCATCACTGTCTTGCTTTATTTTATGACCATAGACCCCAAACATGTAAAGGCCGCTGTACACATTGGGCCAAGGTATTGTGCCAGCACGTTCGGCCAACGTGTAGAGACCTATGCCGTGGGTCAATAGAAATTATGTCAACAAATATAGCTGACTGACAATTCATTTGTCGTCTATGGATTTGTTGTAAAATAGTGATGAGAAAAGTCTATAACAATAATTAATCAATCCACTTGACACTCGAGAAATTATTTTATTGAATATTCATTGCGAGTATTTGTGGCTCTTAACTTCATGGCAGCAAATAAAAATAAATGGGCAAAGAAAATTCGTAGCAAAGTAAATGGAAAATGATGAGAAGTGAGGTTATTTGTAATTGAATCTATAATGACATTAAACTTTTTCGATATACTGATATTCCCATCACTTAACGCCGTCCTCTCCCGGCGAAAAAAACAAACAAAGCCATTCTTTTGTTATCGTCCCTGAGATACCAGGGACTGGTAGAGGACGGGTACGAACTTTTTTTTCAATGACAATATAGATTTCTAGCATTTTTATGAATAAAAAAAATTGACAAGCGATTGTCACATAACTAATAATTGTAAACGAAAATTGTTTTTATTGAAATATGAATGATTAAAAGATATTATAGCTTAAAATGAATGCAAATACAAGATTTATGTCTATAAATTGTTGCTAAGACTGTGCTCCTTCTTTAAAAGTGCGTGATTACGAAGTAATGATGGTAAATTGGTCTGTTTACATCTTTTCTTATTTCTATTGACCCACGGTTTACTTGGCTGTATGTTGGTAGTTGGCGCCAACACTGGCCGGCCAGCCGAACGGTGTCGGTTTTCGTGCACAATATCAAAGGATCTTGGCGCGCTTCGTTTACACGCTGGCGTCTTGGCGCAACTGCTGGCCCAATACGTCCAATGTGTACTGCGGGCTTAACAGTAGCGTGTTTGTGTTTATGACAGGTACTGCGTGTCTCGCGGGACTGTGCAGAGCGTGATGACGTCAGCAGCCGCGGCCGCGTCCAGCGCCACGCGCTTCTGCGAGGAGCTGGAACATCTGTGGACCTTCAGGTCAGCTCCCGTGGTCACAGGTGTACTGTACTGTACTGTACTACAGGACTGTGCAGAGCGTGATGACGTCAGCAGCCGCGGCCGCGTCCAGCGCCACGCGCTTCTGCGAGGAGCTGGAACATCTGTGGACCTTCAGGTCAGCTCCCGTGGTCACAGGTGTACTGTACTGTACTGTACTACAGGACTGTGCAGAGCGTGATGACGTCAGCAGCCGCGGCCGCGTCCAGCGCCACGCGCTTCTGCGAGGAGCTGGAACATCTGTGGACCTTCAGGTCAGCTCCCGTGGTCACAGGTGTACTGTACTGTACTGTACTACAGGACTGTGCAGAGCGTGATGACGTCAGCAGCCGCGGCCGCGTCCAGCGCCACGCGCTTCTGCGAGGAGCTGGAACATCTGTGGACCTTCAGGTCAGCTCCTGTGGTCACAGGTGTACTGTACTGTACTGTACTACAGGACTGTGCAGAGCGTGATGACGTCAGCAGCCGCGGCCGCGTCCAGCGCCACGCGCTTCTGCGAGGAGCTGGAACATCTGTGGACCTTCAGGTCAGCTCCCGTGGTCACAGGTGTACTGTACTGTACTGTACTACAGGACTGTGCAGAGCGTGATGACGTCAGCAGCCGCGGCCGCGTCCAGCGCCACGCGCTTCTGCGAGGAGCTGGAACATCTGTGGACCTTCAGGTCAGCTCCTGTGGTCACTGCTCGAAAGGGAGAGGGTTGTCCGGGTATAGTCACCAAATATCACAGGGGGTCTGAGATATCACGTATTGAAATATAATAATCGTGTCACTCACGTCTTTAACGTCGAATATCTCTCGACATGTTTCGGACCAATACCTACGTGGTCCTTAATCATGAGGTGTAATCGCGCCGGCCTCGCGTCTCACACTGCGCGCGGCCACACACGGCGGTGACGAGGATTCACCCTCATTTTCGTCACTATTGTTCAATGTCGGGTTACACACAACACTCACAATGTCACAAGATAAAGCCTCGTTTACACTGACCACAGACGTAGTATTTAAAACAGTTCTCCAGCTGGGCGGTACTGACCGTCCACTGTCCCTGTTTCAAACATATTGAATACACTCACGGAAGTTTTCTATTTGAGAGATATCAAGTATTTATTTTTTTGTTAAATATTTGATTGTTTGACGACCGCTCTAGCTTAGTTGGTAGTGACCCTGCCTATGAAGCTGGAGGTCCCGGGTTTGAATCCCGGCCGGGGCATTTATTTGTGTGATGAGCACGAATATTTGTTCTTGGGTCTTGGATGTATTCTATGTATTTAAGTATATATTTATCTATATAAGTATGTATATCGCCGCTTAGTACCCATAGTACAAGCTTTGCGTAGTTTGGGACTAGGTTGATTTGTGTAAGATAGTCTACAAATATTATTAAATATTAATTGCAGAGCGTTATTCAGCGAGCTGGCACCTCGTCTTGCGCACTGCGCCGCGCCGGAACTGAGTCAGTTGATGGAGCTGCCTGCTGTCAAAAAGGTATCTAAGAAAATACGGTTTTTTATATTTACATCAAAAACGCTCTACGCAAATGACAGAAGACGCCACAATTTTCAACTGTCGAACTACCTACGTCCGTTGTCATCTTTTAAATAAAATAGCGTCAATAAGTTGAAGGTTGACAAGTATTACGGGACTCACTATGTCCATGCCAAATTTCTTGTAAAGTGAAGAGATAACAGACAGACAGACAAACACACTTTCGCATTTATAATAGTATGGATTGTTTTGCTCATATTCGAAGATTTCCGTTAGTTCTATGTATTGATAGTGTGAAAATAAAACATTTTGCGTATGGACTCTTTTTTGCTCTTTTTTACAATGGTATTGTCCGTTCTACTACTGTCTGTACAATACAAATACTCTTTATTGCACACCTCAATTAAAGGACACAGATAATAATAAAAAAAACTTAAGATAGATGTTTTATAGTAAGTCCTTGGCAATATTTCCAAGACGTCCACGTATTCCAGGCGCGAGCGCTCCAGCTGATGCGGGCCGGCTACAAGCGGGTAGAGGACCTGGCGAAGGCGTCCGTAGACCACCTCACGGCCACCGTCGCGCACCTCACCCGCTCCGCGGCCACGCATCTCGTCAGCGCCGCCAGGGTACGTCACAGTTCATACTCATTACTTACCACTCACTATCATCACCATATCATTAAGATCTTTTTTAGGGTTCCGAACTCGAAGGGACCAAACGGTAAAAACCCTATTGCTGTCACTGACGCGTCCGTCCGTCGTCTGTCACGTCGACTGTCGGGTTTACAGCCAAACGGTTGAAGCTCCAGAAATCTTCAAATCAGAGAGTCTTCAAATTTTCACAGTGTCTTGTTGGCCCAAAGCCATACAAATAGTCAAAACTTATTTTTCAATGTTTTTCAACTTAATTTTGCGATTAGTTCCCTATACGTCCGACTTTTGACAACTAACCATGGATGTCCCCTTGTTTTGCAGAAAATCATTTCATAGAATGTTTTGTTTCGCAGAATTTTCATTTCATAGAAACTTTTTCATTTCAGAAAGCGTTAATCATTTAGGTGCAGCTAAAATGCCATTGTCTAGAACCCAATAAGAGCTACTAGAAAAGTAGGTTAGGTTTAGCTACAACAGCGACCCTTTTGAATTTTTTTTTCTATGAAATGAAAATTCCGCAATACAATACATTATATTATTGAACTTCAGCCTGCGAAATGTACAACTAATCAAGAAGTTTATATACATACTGGAGGATGCGCGCTGAACGTTCGTTTGAAGCTAGAAAATATGGCCTTGAATGACGTCACCGTTATCATGCATCTCTTTCACTCTAATGTAAGATGGATCTAATGAGAGATGCAAAATAACGGTGACGTCATTCAAGGCCATATTTTCTAGCTTCAAACGAATGTTCAGCGCGCAACCTCTAGTATGTACGTATCTAAACTTCTTGACTCTAATCATAGCATCCCGCTCGCACGCTCGTGCTCGTTCGTTCCTAGCGCCATAGGGTATCTTGACACCACGGAGGTGTTAATAGTTTTCAACTATTTCTTTTTATTCCAGATGATGTTGATAGAGAAAGTGGAGAACTTACGAGCAGAGGCGGAAGATGTGATGGAAGAATTACAAGTGAAATAGTGCGTATGATTTTGCCCACTTCAAAATATACGTTCTTAATTATGAACTCTCTCTATGCTGTATTTCCGAAGTAAATTTATGTTTTTTGCTTAATCATGCTTACAGGTAAAATACTTGAAGTTTATCACTGATATATGGTCTTCTTATACCACTCATTGAATATTCTACTTTAATACTAACGTATTAAAGTTTCTATCGCATATCATTATACAATGTCTAAAAATCGTATTTTTGTAATTTAAATACTGAAAATGACAGAATATCAATTGAATTACCGGTGAGTGTCACAGTTTTAGTAATCATACTGTGTATTATTAGATAAACCAAAATATATTAAGAAATGGAGTATAGAAATACAGTAAAGCTTTGAAAGTTAAACTAGGGATATTTATTGAGAAGTCTGTAGTTATTCATTTGAGAAGTTTAGCTTGGTGATGTGATGACAGTCGGTACTAGTACAAATTGTCATGTTATACGATTATTACAAGGTGACACATACGTCATGATACAAATTTAAAAAATCTGACTGTATCCTTGATTGCGAAACGGGTTTACTACGGGACTGACTTTGGTCGTGCCAAAAAAATTACTTCTTCATATATATGTATGTGTATTTCGATTATCGATTGAAAACCATGACCAACAAAGAACAGAAACAAGCAGTCTTATTTCGTCCGTACAAGTTTATATTTTGTATCATGACTTATGTGTCACCTTGTATATTGTACTGGGGTTGACATCTGAGCTGATTGAGAGGTGTCATCGTGCCCAAGGCACGTTAAAAGAATTATAGTAACTCTAACACTTTTAAAGTAACACGAGTACGAGTATCTATGTAGATTATGACTGTAAAAATATGTATGATATTTTGTTTTAATTTTAAATGGAAAATACACTCGCCGGCAGAAAATTTGGCCCAAAAACTTTTTTATTTCAAACTATAAATTGAACAAATTAAATAATGTTTCATATATAAAAATGCATTTTTCCAATAAAATTTGCGCCAAATTTTTTGCCGATGAGTATATGTCCTTATGTTCAAATTAGTTCAATCACTTTATGAAGTTAAATTAAAGTACTATAATATGTGTTAAATTTGTATTTGTAATTTGTGTTTGTTGTTTTTTGTAGTGTTTGCAATACTCGTAACTATGATTTCACGGGTTTACTTCCAATAATTTGCATTTTTTTACTAATTAATATTATATCTAAGTGAAAATGTGAAGACTGAACAACTATGAAGTTTTTTTATAAAATAAAAGAGAAGACATATATTTTGAATAAACCAATGAAGTAGGCGTTATTCTAATAATTGTTAATTGATCGAGAAAAATATAAAAGTGAACTTAAATTTGTTTTATTTTGATGAAACGGAAAGCAGAGCATGAGGGACAATAAATTTACAACTTGAAACTATAGCCTGTTTTTAGGGTTCTGTACCCAAAGGGTAAAACGGGACCCTATTACTGAGACTCCGCTGTCCGTCTGTCACCAGGCTGTATCTCATATGACATTTTCACAGAAGACGTATTTCTGTTCTGTTGGCGTTATTACAACAAATACTAAAAAAAAACAGAATAAATTAAATATTTAAGGGGGCTCTCATACATGTTTTTTTTTGTTGTTTTTATAAATAATGGTACAGAACCCTTCGTGCGCGAGTCTGACTCGCACTTGACCGGTTTTTTTATCCATAAAGTATTGTCATAGTAAAATCTATGGCGCGTTGATAACGTTCATTTGTTTCTTGCCAATTCTTGCATAAAACTTGTATAGGACTTTATCTACACCCATATAGTAAATCCTCTTTTATAAGTTCAAATACCGTAGATAAGACCCCGCTTTATAATATACTGTGCGGCTGTTGCGTGCGTCCCCTATTAGATCACGAAATATAACACTTTAACGAGATCACGTACAAAATTATATAAGGACACAGCTGCGGGCGCGGGCCGGCCTGTCGACGCAAACATGGCGCACGCCGGCGAGAAGTGCCCACACGAAACACATGAAAGAGGATTTAATATATGGATGTAGATAAAGTAGTGTATGCAACTGTACATAATTAGGCATTAAAACACTCGTGTGACCTTATTATGAAACTCGCCTTCGGCTCGTTTCATAAAACACACTCGTGTTTTAATGCCCCTCATTATGTACCAGTTGCATAAACTACTATTATAGTTTCAAAAAACAGAGTATAGTACAATGCTTGCAAAATTTTCATAGTATTGTTTATACAAAGGGCGTCGTTTTGAAGCACGATTTTTCATTCGAATTAGCACTTATACTCGTACTTCTTATTAACCTTTTGACCGCCAAAGCGATAGTGTGTCGTCGTGCCCAGTACGCCAAGCAGTGTTTTTTTGGTTTAATGTCTAAACCAATAAATAGTAGTTTATGCAACTGGTACATAATGAGGGGCATTAAAACACGAGTGTGTTTTATGAAACGAGCCGAAGGCGAGTTTCATAATAAGGTCACACTCATGTTTTAATGCCTAATTATGTACAGTTGCATACACTAGTTTATCTACATCCATATATTAAATCCTCTTTCATGTGTTTCGTGTGGGCACTTCTCGCCGGCGTGCGCCATGTTTGCGTCGACAGGCCGGCCCGCGCCCGCAGCTGTGTCCTTATTGACCGAGTAAAACGAGGTCTCTGTTTTAGCTTCGACGAAAATGCTTTCGTATGTCCGGCCGGATTTTTGTATGTCCTCCTCTACAGGTCGCATTTATCAACCGATTTTCGTGAAATTTTGTGAGCAGGTTCGGTAACTATATAGAATTTTTTTGTCGAGTCACTTTTTGGAAATTCAAAAAAACAAACATTGTATCAATGATTTCGTGTTTTTCTGCGGCCGTTTTTTCCTCTACAGGTCGCATTTCTCAACCGATTCTCGTGAAATTTTATGAGCAGGTTCCATGGCTACATATAATTTATTTGTAGAGTAATTTTTTGTAAATTTTTTAAAATTTTTTTTTACGTCGTCGGCTGATCTCCTCTACAGGTCGCATTTATCAACCGATTTTCGTGAAATTTTGCGAGCAGGTTTGGTAACTATATAGAATTTTTTTGTCGAGTCACTTTTTTGAAATTCGAAAAAACAAACTTTGTATCAATGATTTCGTATTTTTCTGCGGCCGTTTTTTCCTCTACACGTCGCATTTCTTAACCGATTCTCGTGAAGTTTTGTGAGCAGGTTTTATGATTACATAAAATTTTTTAGGCAAGTAAATTTTTGTAAATTTAATTTTTTTTTATTTTATTCATTGGTTTGTTCTCCTCTACAGGTCGCATTTATCAACCGATTTTCGTGAAATTTTGTGAGCAGGTGCGGTAATTCTATAGATTTTTTTTATCGAGTCACTTTTTCAAAATTTAAAAAAACAATTTTTTTATCAATTATTTTGTGTTTCTGCGGCCGAATTTCGATTTGTTCACCTCTAAGGGTCGCATTTCACAACAGATTCTCGTGAAGTATTGTGAGCACGTTCTTTGATTACATCGAATATTTTTGTCGAGTAATCTAAAAAAAAATCTATGGTTTGTCCTCCTCTACAGCAGCGGTCGGCAACAGGCGGCCCGCGAGCCCCTTCCGTGCGGCCCGCGAGCCTTCCTGGCTTTATTGTTTATAAAGGTAAAATTTGAAATTCTTAACATCGTGAAAGCGTCTGTATCGCCAACCACGAATATTTTCACAGTTGGTCAGGACGAGATATGTGTTTGTAAGTATATTTTACATTTAAATCTATCTATTTTTTTTTTTCAAAAATTTCGCGCTCGCCGCGTTTGTTAGACAGTATGAAGTATTTTCCACACCTGCATCTTAATGTTCAAAAAATTTCGCGCTCGCTGCGCTCGCGTTTGCGTCTACATGACTTGATGCGTATGAAGTATTTTCCAGACCTGCATAATAATGTTCGCAAAATTTCGCGCTCGCTACGCTCGCGTTTTCAACGAGATTTGTTATGACTTGATGCGTATGAAGTATTTGCCGCATTTGAATCAGTGTTCGAAAAATTTCGCGCTCGCGTTTACATCTACATAACTTGATGCGTATGCGTATGAAGTATTTTCCGCACCTGCATCATAATGTTCGAAAAATTTCGCGCTGCTTGCATTGATCTAATGAATCGCGAAATTACGATGCGGTTGAAATGCGAATTATGTGGGTTTGGTAAGGAAACTAGCTGGTTTATCTGTGAAAAGTCGGTTTTTTCGTCTTTCTCTTTTTTCACGTAAAAAGGGGTGCGAATTTTTACTACGTTACTGTCGCGTACGGCGTACCAATTTGTTTCGAGTTGATATCAACAGACAGTGATCATTATTATCATCTGCGGCCCGCGAAGATTTTTTTAGCTACTATGTGGCCCGTAGGTGCTAAAAGGTTGCCGACCCCTGCTCTACAGGTTCGATATCTAACATAGTTTTGGAAATAAAAAAAAACACTCACGAGGTCTACAGCTCACAGAGCCACTAGTATAATTTTGTACGTGATCTCGTTAAAGTGTTATATTTCGTGATCTAATAGGGGACGCACGCAACAGCCGCACAGTATATTATAAAGCGGGGTCTTATCTACGGTATTTGAACTTATAAAAGAGGATTTACTATATGGGTGTAGATAAAACAAATTAAAACAGTTCATAAATGATTTTTTTCATGATCAAAGTACATCTTCACTCCGACCTTTTAAGTGGTTGTTGGCGTGGTGGGCACGACGACACACAACCACTTTATAGGAATCTTTAATCTTACGTATTAGGGGCCATCCATTAATTACGTAACACGAATTTCATGATTATTAAATATTCATAATCAGATTTTGGTGAAAATAAAACTAGCAAATCATAACATTTCTTTATTACCGCCTCTTATACAAACACGGCTTGAGCGTCAGCGCCACATGCCTGGCCTTCTTCGAGGCCTCCTGCAGTTTCTTGAACTCCATGAAGTAGAACACCTTGTGGCTCTGGTCCGTTTTGAGGAGCTTGAACCCGAGCCGCTCGACGCCCCGCGTAAACTCCTCGAGTCTCTCAAAGCGGGACTCTACTTCAGCGATTAGGAGGTGGCCCCTGGAAGAGAATAGTGTGTTACAAAATTGATTTTGTATTAAGGCCGTGTATTACCACTTTTGAGTTTTTAAAAACCATCTGAGACATAGAATATAGTGTCTTAAAATCTAAAAAAAATATATGTGTTACATAAGGATATTGTCTAGTCAAAATCGCAGTCAGTTACATGACCTGATGAATTTCACTCGATAGAAAAAAATCGCGAAGTTACCCCTTTTTGGAATGTTTTTTCAATACTACGGCTATATTACTGATATTTAACATTTAATTTTTGTACTCAATTAAAGATCGTAAATAGTTATAGACAAATTCGCAGGGTTTGCTTTGATAAAATGATTGACTTAATGACTATAGCTAAATATTTACAAAACTGCGCGCAGAGCTTGCGTAGAGAGCGGGATGGTCAATTGTAAACTCACGCGTGTTAGAGCGGGACATTTGCGTTGGGGATACCTCCCCTTAAGCAGTAACGCTGCTAACGCAAACTACAAATTTTAGAAATAAAGGAAAAATTGAAAAACTACGCCTCCCTTAAGGCGTTGCATAAATGAAGGAAGGATTAACTAATTTCAAGCCGGGTAGTAATCGCACCTATAGCTCAGTTGGCTAGAGCGACTGGCCGCGAGTGCCGGGAGGTCGCAGGTTCGAACCCTGCTCGGTGCCTAAGTAAAATAAATAAATAAATAAATAAATATTTGTGGACAATCTTACACAAATCAACCTAGTCCCAAACTAAGCAAAGCTTGTACTATGGGTACTAAGCGACGATATACATACTTATATAGATGAATAAATACTTAAATACATAGAAAACATCCAAGACCCAAGAACAAATATTCGTGCTCATCACACAAATAAATGCCCCGGCCGGGATTCGAACCCGGGACCTCTAGCTTCGTAGGCAGGGTCACTACCAACTAAGCTAAAGAGGTCGTCGAAGTTTTCAATTTTTCCTTTATTTCTAAAATTTGTAGTGTGTTACAGTTTCTGGTTGTTGTTAAGAGTACAGTTCACGGTAAAATAGTATCCCGCCATTTTCAAAAAGAGGTTACATGTTACATTGTAATTTTGTCTGATATATCAGACCAAGAAGTTTAGATACATACTGGAGGTTGCGCGCTGAACATTCGTTTGAAGCTAGAAAATATGACACATGTGACGTCACCGTTATCTTGCATATCTTTCATTCTAATGTATAAAAACGAAAGAGATGCAAGATAACGGTGACGTCACATGTGTCATATTTTCTAGCTTCAAACGAATGTTCAGCGCGCAACCTCCAGTATGTATCTAAACTTCTTATATCAGACCATTGGAGCTGCTGTCAATTTTTTTTATACAACGAAGGCGGCAAACAATCTTACGGTCCACCTGATGGTAAAGGGACACCGCAGTCTATAGACGCTCGCAACGCAACTCCAAAGGAGTCACGTGCGCGTTGCCTACCCTTTATAAAATTCGAGGATTCACTGCGTTGACAGCAGAAGGGACAAATTTAGGTCCCTCACTCTCAACACAGTGCATCCTCGGGAGCTCTGGCAACCTTGCTCACCTCCAGGAACACAACACTACATACTTGTATAGTAAATGAAATGAAGGTTCTAATGCATCAACAAAACCAAAGTAACCGATATAGCCTATCGAATCAGTGGGCGGGGCACATTGCGCGTAGAACCGATGGCAGTTGGGGCCGAAAGGTTCTCGAGTGGCGGCCACGGACCGCGCGGCGCAGCGTGGGCAGACCCGCACAAGGTGGACTGATGACCTGGTAAAGGTCGCGGGAGTCCGCTGGATGCGGGTGGCGCAGGACCGGGCATTGTGCCACTCTTTGGGGAAGGCCTATGTCCAGCAGTGGACGTCTTTCGGCTGATATGACGACGATGATGAATGCATCGACAGATCCGTGACACACACGAAGCGTTAGACTATGGCGTCACTTACCCCGTCTTAAGCACTCTGTTCCCTTCAGCCAGATACTCCGCCAGCTGCGTCCCCATGAGCGCCAAACAATACACCACCACGTCCACCGACTGGCTGAGTAGTGGCGTGCGCGCCATGTCGCAGGCCTCCACGCCGGGGCCTGACGCCACCAGGTCGAACGAGCGGACTTTATGGGGTATCCGACGGGAGAGCGTGGCCGAACCGCAGCCCATGTCCGCTATCCTGTGGGTTTTTGGCCTGCAAGTAATTTTATTATTAATCGTGTTTCGGCTCTAATCAGAGAAACAATTATAAAGCCAATCATCATCGACCTGCACCTTCGCTACCGCTTTAAGGGTATTGAATTAAGATCAGCTAGTTGATTGAGTACCGTGTCAAGCTTACTTTGGGATATCTAACTGTCCTTTTTGATAGGAAAATTACATCTAAATCATTCTTTAATTATATTGGTAGTAATTTTTGTTTTTTAGAAAATGTTATTCGGATAAAAGGATCCTATGTCCTTCCCCGGGACTCAATCTATCTCCATACCAAATTTCATGTAAATCGGTTCAGCGGTTTAAGCGTGACCAGGTAACAGACAGACAGACACACTTTCGCATTTAAAATACTAGCGGCCCGCCCCGGCTCTGCACGGATAGTCTAGTTTTGCTACCTAATTTTTTGAATTTCGAAATAAATTATAGCCTATGTTCTATTCTGATGTCTAAGCTACAACACTGGAAAGTTTCATAGAGATCCGTTCAGTAGTTTTTGAGATTAAACGGAACGTACATCCATACATCCGCACAAACTTTCACGTTTATAATATTATATTAGGATTAGGATATTAGGATTATTAGTAGAATTTGCATGAAATAAAGGCTACTATTACTATTGGCGGGGTGCAAAGCGGGTGGAGGGGGTAGCCTAAACGATCACAGCGCTCGCTACGGCTAAAATTTACATTTTTGTCGCTGACTTGAGCTGTCAAATCCATATTGCTGTAAACATTTTCTAATCGTTATTGAGATAAATTTAAATGGTCCTAGTAAGATGTGTTATTGCGAATTGTAATAACACCAAGAAGAATAGCGACTGTAAATTTTATCAATTTTCAAGACCGTGGTGGAAACGAGACCAAAGAAATAAGTGGATAATTGCCGTAAGAAAAAAAAAGGAAGTCACCTAACCTAACCTAACCTAACCTGACAACAACAACTGTAAACAACAATTTTAATGTTATTGGCAATAATGTTACTGACTACCATCGTCCAAAATTGTCTAATATAGTAAAATAACACAAGATTTCATTAATTTTTTCCACAATATTTACTCACTTCTCGCTTGACAGCTGTGACAATATTGTCCATAATGGCCACCTGTCCGTGGCGCTGTCGTCGCGCACGGTCCCACTTACATTTTCATGATCCTATTAACGATGATGTCCAGTGGGTTGACGGGCCACTTCTTGAGCTGTTGCTGGTACCCCTGATGGTAGGTCTCGAACGCCGCCGGGTCAGACTTGAACAGCTGCTGCGCCTCCGGGCCTGATGATGTGTACAGCTTCTCATTCAGGTACCTGAATTGTGCAGCTGGAAAGTTCACGCTGATTAGACAATATTTAATAACAATATTCACGCTGATTAAACAATGCTCAAATAATAGAGTCGAATAATTTGAGACGTTAGTGCCGTAATGAAGCCAGAGTCTTCTGGTAGATGTCGCTGTACGCCTCCCTTAAGGCGTTGTATAAATGAAGGAAGGATTGACGAATTTCAAGCCGGGTAGTAATCGCACCTATAGCTCAGTTGGCTAGAGCGACTGGCCGCGAGTGCCGGGAGGTCGCAGGTTCGAATCCTGCTCGGTGCCTAAGTTTTTCAATTTTTCCTTTATTTAAAAAATTTGAGTACAGTCAGCAGCAATGGTTGCTACGCGGGCGAGGTGTTCAAAATGATCTTCACACGCCTTTATTCCCAAAGATGTGTGAAGATCATTTTGAGCACTTCGCCCGCGTAGGAACCATTGCTGCTGACTGTACTTGTTAGTTAAGACTGCCAAGCTCAAGTGGGCAGGCCACGTCTACCGCATGCATCCACAAAGGTGGGCCAAACTGGCCACGGAGTGGGTACCGAACGATGGGCGACGACGACGTGGCAGGCCAAAGCGGAGATGGCGGGGTTGGCCAGAGATTGCTCACAACCGTAACAAGTGGAAATCAAGAGGGGAGGCCTTTGCCCAGCAGTGGGACACTCAAAAGGCTAAAAAAAACTTGTTACTTATCGATTTATTATAGATCATTCCAAGATAGAGTGCAATGGGAAAAGTTGGGGGAGGTCTAGCATGAAAAATAAAAAATACAAAAAATAAGGAAAAAAAAAGAACATGTTCTATATAATCTTTGATGAACAAAGGCTATTTCTGTTTCTATTTTCTACTTGAAACTCTACTTAAACGAACTACCAAACTGGCAACTGGGATGCAATGGATGTTGCGCTACCAAGATATTATCGTTTTAATTGTTTTCTTTTTAAAAATAATAAAAATAGAGAGAAGATAAACCAAAAAAAAAATTAAAAACTAAATAATTTTGGCAGTTAGTAGTAAGAGTTAAAAACATTTCTTACCTTGTAATTTAGCAAGCATTCTTTCTCTCAGTGAATTTGAATTGCCACTGACATTGATAGAATTCCTGTTATTGTTTTGCTCTAATAACTTTCTTATTTTATCTTTCTTAGGGTCAAACTTTACTACAGGTGTCTCTCCAGATAGGATTTCTTCTTGGTCTTCTTGCTTAAAAGCATCATTCAATTTCTTTTTCTTTGCATCAATTATTAAGTCGTCAGCTTTATCTGTGTCTACATTATTAATTTCTATATTACTAACTATCGGATCATTGATAGGTTTCCTTTTTTTAGGATTCTTGATCTCAGTTCCATTGGTTTCATTTGGAGCATTAACTGCTCTATGGTTTTTATTTTTTTGCTTCCGAGTCTTTTCAGGTTTAGGCGTCTTAAGTTTTACATGATTTTTTTTTGAAACATGCTCCTGTTTATTTTCAATGGATGCCTTATTTGGATTTAACACAAATCTACCTGTTTGGTTATCGGGATTTGATTCCAGTTGAGGTTTACTTAACTTTTCATATATTTCCCTATTCTTTTGTCGGATTTTCTTCAATTTCCTTTTGTCTGTTGATTTCTTTGCATTTTGCTTTTTATGTATATTACCATTCACTTGAGTTTTCACTGGTGATTCGTGTGTTACTGATATAGTTGCTTTTTTCTCTTTCTTTTTCTGAAACATGTGGTGAGTTTTGGATGTTGCACGCTTAAATTCGTGAACTTACGCTAAAATAATGTGTCTGGTTAGAAAAGCCCTTTCCCTTTCCATCCCATGGTTTCGTAAGATTAGATTTAGATTTATTTATTGATACATATAAGCCAAAAGGAAAAGTAGAGGGAGTAAGTAAAGGGAAAGTAAGGATCAAATATGGGAATAGGCTAGTAGCCTATCACTACAACATCAAATATTCTTGACGACCGATTTAACTTAGTTGGTAGTGACCCTGCCTACGAAGCTGGAGGTCCCGGGTTTGAATCCCAGCCGGGGCATTTATTTGTGTGATGAGCACAAATATTTGTTCTTGGGTCTTGGATGTTTTCTATGTATTTAAGGATCTATTTATCTATATATATGTATATCGTCGCTTAGTACCCATAGTACAAGCTTTGCTTAGTTTGGGACTAGGTTGATTGTGTAAGATTGTCCACAAATATTTATTTTTATTTATTTATACTTGATTCTTGATATTCTCCACCTACTGTTGCCAAAAGTGGCACTGAAAAAGTATTTCCACGTGTTCCGCCTATTCTCTTCGGTAGAATACTGACGTGATTATACCTATGGTTCTAACACTGTTATAGGTTATGTTTACATTTAGAGCATTTCAATTTTTCCCTACATTTCATGCGCGATGGACAATTTCACTAAGATAAAAGGAATGTACAATATAACTATCAATTGTAAAGCGGTTATTAGGTATACTAATATCTGGGCGGCCGAGCTTTGCTCGGCGTTTTCCCGGGCATGAGACCTAGCTAGATCGATTGCTCGTCCCCGAAAACCCCCACATACCAAATTTCAACGAAATCGTTAGAGCCGTTTCCGAGATCCTCGAAATAAATATATAAATAAATAAATATACAAGAATTGCTCGTTTAAAGATATAAGATTAGATGGAAATCAATTCAATATAGCTTGCGTATAGCATGTCCTTACTTGTGTTGATTTAGCGAAGTTTACATTGCTGTCTGGGACGTCTGTTCCCCATTCAGGCACTTTGAACATTTTCACGTAAGTACTTTAATCACTGTATTACACTAATTAATGAATACAAGATAATTTAACAGACACGTGAAAAAAAAACACGCCGCAGTATATCACAATATCGCTGCTCGTTTGAGTCATTTGACGTCTATCATATTGACGTTATCGGTATCGGTAGGTGTCAATGTCAAATGAAACGTTTTGTTATTGCTTTTTTTATATACGACGACGGTCGGTGGCAAACAAGCGTACAGTCAAGGGCACCAATATGTATACATTTTTCATCTTACTCCACTGAAATAAGGTCCAAAAATGTATATATATTTATACCCTTGACTGTACCAGGTGGACCTGATGGTAAGTGGACGCCGCAGCTCCAAGAGCCACACGTGCGCGTTGCCGACCCTGTATAAAATTTGAGGATTCACTGTGTTGACAGCAGAAGGGACAAAAGGTCCCTCGCTCTCAACACAGTGCATCCTCGGGAGCTCTGGCAACCTTGCTCACCTCCAGGAACACAACACTATATACTTTCCATTAACAAATAAATTTTGACACGTCCTGAATTTTGACACGTTACTGCCTCTTAGTAAAAGAGCCCTTGGGGCCTAGTTACTTGCAGAATAAATGTCTGAATTAAAAAAAATCGTTTTTTTTAAATTTTTTTTTCAATGGCGACTCCCATTTGACTTGATCGGAATTAAATGAGCACTAAAATCGCAAAGCTAGTAAAACATGAGTTTACTTACCTATACACTAGATACTAGGTTATTTATTTATTTATTTCGCTCTAGGTCTAGAATAAACTACCGTTAAAATAACAAAAATCAATTGCTTTCACGTCAAGGTGCTAAAACATTTAACAGTTGTAATGTACATGCAATTTGCCACTGGTTTGGTAATAGAGTTTACAATTGTATGGATTTCAAGTTAAAACTAAAGAAAATGTGAAAGATGAAAAAAATTCATTTAGCAATTCGATTTCAAAGCATTTCGATAGTTAGGACTTTTTTTTATTGGTTGAAATAAATAATTGTTGACAAAAAATGGTAAACATGGTACTTAGTGATAATTGTTTATATTATTGTATTTAGTTTTTTTTGGTGGATATTTGTTTAGGTTAGGTTAGGTTGCAATTGGCAGGAAATGGGGAACTTTTTGTGATATTTGAAGATCTGAGACATTTTTAGTTTTTTTTTTATGTGCCATAAAGTTGAGGTTGTCGATTATTTTTCACTTTACAACACACACACTTTGTTGTTGTTTCACACTTTGTCAACACATTTTTTTTTTCTTTCTTCCTTTATGAACTGAAATAAGATCTCGAAAGATTACAAATGTCTTTAAGATAGAAATTACAATCTCTAACACCATGCTATCACAAGTAAAAAAAGTTAGGTAAGTAGAATGGTAAAATTTTGGAAAATTCCGATTTTTGAATTTTTCACTTTAATAAATTCACCGCAGGCGGGACGGTTATTGGTTGGCCCAAATTGTGTTGCAAGGGACCCCACCTACCCACCCTAGCCATATGGCACACGCTTTCCCAAACACCCTGTACCTATATTAAATTGAAAAACCGGCCAAGTGGGTGTCGGGCCACGCGCAAGGTAGGGTTCCGTAGTCATCTACCCGTTACATTATGTGGACTAAAAAGTACGCAAACTTATGTTTACTATGTTTTTGACAGAATTAACAAGATTATCTATGGTATCAATGGAAATTGTACGAAAGTTTGCTTTTGCAAAGTACATTACTGAAGTTTGACTATTACTCGTTAACTAGTAATGTCTACTTAGCTGTGATAGTTTTCCTTTTAAATTCATCGTATATACTATTACCATGATTTTTTTCACATGCCTAGTAGCCACCATTTAGCTGGCGCGGGGGGGGGGGGGGGGGGCACACTTGACCATAACAAAAATTATCACGCCAACCAATTCTTTAATCAAAAAATGCTTTTAGAAACCTTATAATAATTTTGAAAGAGCTGTCAACCATACCCCACACGATGGGGTTTGGAAGAAAAAACATGCACCACCACTTTACATGTAGGGGGAGGTACCCTAAAAAAAATTTTTTTAAAGATTTTATTCTACCGTTTTGTCGGCGTCATTGATACTCATGCCAAATTACAGCTTTCTAGTACTAACGGTTACTGAGAAAAATGGGGCACAGACAGACGGACGGACGGATGGACATGGCGTATGGCGAAACTATGAGGGTTCCTTGTTTACTACGGAACCCTAAAAATGTACTACCTAGTTTAGAACTTTTTCTAATTCTGATACCTACTTGTCAGAAGCTAACATTAGTATTCCCATTATAATAATATTTAAAAAAATTGATGGGCTGGTTGATAAACCATCTGGATGCTCACATTACCTTGGTCATAGAAGGCCGCGATTGCGCATGCCCGTATTCCAGTCATGCGCGCCACGCCCCACCACCCAGTCACTATTTATATTGTTTTCTAAATAATAACACATTAAACCTTAAATATAAGCCTACTCACAAACCACTAAAGGCAATGAAAGCGAATTCTAAATAATATTCATTAAAAAACTCCGATAAAGTTATCAGGATTTTTGAATATTCCTGAAAAATAACCTTGAAATTATAATATTTGGTGTTTTTTTCTGATTTTGTGAAGTGTTTATCAAAGTTGTGATATTATTGTTGACCAGTGTTTATTGTTAGAGTTTAGTGATACATATTTATTAGCTGTAGGTAAGTGAATATTACGAAAAATGCAATTTTTTAAATTATTTTTTTTTGCCTAAAATAATTTGATGCCTAAAGTGAAATATTGTTTGACTACTACTGTTCTACTCTATTGTTATGATACTTAAGATGAATTATGATTGAGAGTGTCTGGTAGTGGACCAGTGTCGAGCACTGGGACGTTTACCTCAAAGGATTAATTATTATTTTTTAACTGAAGGAAAAAAGTCTTAATCCCAACAAGATCTAGTTTACCCTCTGGGTTGGAAGGTCAGGTGGCAGTTTTCGTAAAACTAGTGCCTACGTCGGCTACGCCAAATCTTGGGATCAAGTGTGTAAGGACCCCGGGTTCCGAAAACGCTAGTCGCTAGTGGAATTATGCTACACTAACACTACATATTATATAACGCTGACTGTACCTAAGTACGGCCAAGGAAACATGTACCATTTTCGCTCTTGTCACAATGATAATCAAGGAAAGGTACATTTTCGCTCTTATCCATATCCATACTATAAGTAGTACTATATTATATTATCAAATGCAAAAGTGTGTCCGTTTGTTTGTCTGTCCGTTACCTCTTCACGTCTAAATGGCTGAACCTATTAAGGGGCGGAAATGTGTATGGAGGAGCGACAACTAGGTAAGCCTGAAATAAATGAATAGCAATTAAATGAAGTCGCGGGCAAAAGCTAGTAAGGGTTGAAAAAGGGGTACGTTTTCCCACCCCACTTTTGAGTTTTTAAAATCCATCGGAGACATAGAATATAGTGTCTTAAAATCTAAAAATAATAATATTTGTTACATAAGGATCTTGTCTAGTCAAAATCACAGTCACGCACATGACCTGATGAATTTCACTCGATAGAAAAAAATCGCGAAGTTACCCCTTTTTGGAATGTATTTTCAATACTACAGCTATATTACTGATATTTAACATTTAATTTTTGTACTCAATTAAAGGTCCTAAATACTTATAGACAAATTCGCTGGATTTGCTATGATAAAATGATTGGCTTAATGACTATAGCTAAATATTTACGAAACTACGCGCAGAGCTTGCGTAGAGAGCGGGATGGTTAATTGTAAACTCACGCGTGTTAGCGCGGGACATTTGCGTTGGGGATACCTCCCCTTAAATGTGCCTACCTACCTACACCTACCGTACCCGTAGAGCGTCTTGAAACAATGCTCTTTATTATTCTATGAGATGACAGGGAGTCTCGTAAACCTACATTTTTAACGCCTTTGCCTTTTGTTCCGTCCCTGGATTAAAAAATAATGGGTCGGTTTAAAATAGGTATATTTTGGTATATACAGTACCCTTACCATGAGTTTGCAATGTTTGCATTATAGTGGTAGCGGTACAGGCCCAATTTCAATGAAAAACCGCAAATCGATGTACAGTTTAGCCGTTTGGCACACGGATTCCTAAAAAAAATTCCCTTAGGGGGGGAGTGCCGTGACATTCTTTTTTTTGTATGGAATAAAAAATATTTTTTTCAGAAACCTATCGTGTGTGGTATCATATGAAAGGCCTTTTTGAGACGATTCTAAAAATATACCACATCATTACATTCCAGCTATTTTTTTTAAATAAAATCAAAAACAATTTTCGAAACATACCAAGTTTGAGGTCCTCCAGACACGAAATGGCTGATTTTTATTTTGTTCAATATACCAAAAATGATACGTTATATCCTCATATCTAACCTCAAAAAAGCAATTTTGAAATGATTTTCATTAAGTTTTTTTTTTTAATTTTTCAATATTACTAAGTGACACGGTTCTACTGCAATATCTATTTTACGTGATTTATGGAACTTTAGTGCAGATACGGTACAGATGCGGTATATTTTTCGAATCGCCTCAAAAAGCCCTTTCATACGATAGGTTTCCGCAAAAACATTTTTTTTCCATACAAAAATAAAAAGAATGTCTCGGCACTCCCCCCCTAAGGGAAATTTGTTTAGGAACTGCGGCTCAAAATTTTTGTTTTGACATTTTATGATAAATATGTTTCGAAAATTATTTTTGATTTAATTAAAAACAAATGGCTGAAATGTAATGATGTGGTATATTTTTAGAATGGCCTCAAAAAGCCCTTTCATATGATACCACACACGATAGGTTTCTAAAAAAAATTTTTTATTTCCCATACAAAAAAAAGAATGTCTCGGCACTCCCCCCTAATAAGGGAATTTTTTTTAGGAACTGCGGGTCAAAAATTTTGTTTTGACCCGCAGTTGCGTTTTGACAGTATGCGTGTGCCAAACGGCTAAACTGTACATCGATTTGCGGTTTTTTAATCGTACGGCTTACACTATTTACCGTACTGGCTAGCGACTGCGTAAACGATTTAGTATGGCGATTCTTAGTTCTATTGCGTAACCGCCAGGGGCGCTGTACTTTTGTCCATACTAAATCGTTTACGCAGTCGCTAGCGAGTACGGTAATGCAAACATTGCAAGCTCATGGTAAGGGTAAGGGTCATTGCGCCGATTACGCGACTAGCCTTCAGTTAGCGTCTAACATTATAAGTACCTACGATTGCTTTGAGTTCCTAGTCTACTATACTACTACTACTTTCTCGCCAGAGCTGTGCTATGCTACGTTTGCTATGGATGTGTTGATATCCACTAAACATATTCATTGGTTCACTAGCATATAGCACTGGTGGAAACGCAAAGCTGTAAAATCCTCGCAGCATATGCAGTAGCTGCATAGCATAGCTCTGCTGGAAAGGCAACTTAACGCTATATAGTGCGCGCCATCCACGACGACGCGCCCCTCCACCGCCCGTTCCGTACAATTGGGCATAGATTAGTATGAGATGCGCTGTGGAAGGGCGCGTCGTCGTGGATGGCGCGTACTATAATGTAATGGAGTTTCTATCACAATCATACGATTTTTAAACAGTGTGTATGTAAATGATGTAATAAAATGTATATTCGTGTTTTAACAGATTGGATTCTACTTTAGTAGAGTTTCCAATAGAATTAGAACATGATTCAGTGTGATATTTAAAGTAAATAATACTTGTACCTAAGTATTATCATGTACTGTCAAAAAAGGAAAATACCATTGTTAGTAATGATCTGATATCGGAAATATCGGAATGACAATGTATCCATTATTCATTATTAAAGTCCAGCCGACCATTATACCGTCCAGTCCAAATTATAGATTCAGAAGACATTAGCTACAACTACAATAGATACCTATACCTATACTGTACCTAATGGGCAAAGTAATAACTTAGTCACGCAACTCAATTCAATGGAGTACATTACTTCAGAGGGCGTCGAAATAGGGGTTTACGGCCAAGTAGGCATAGACCGCCGAGCGTAGTGAGAGCGTAGTACGGCCGGATAGGAATACGAGGCTGGCAATAGTGGCAATCCAATTTGTCATCGAGTCAAGTCCAACCAATGAATTTAATTTGTTACCCACTTAAGGTTGACAATCCTCGCATGCATAGAAATGAGTTCCTAGTTAAATAGAGTGACAGTATGTATAGTAATTTTCTCAAACCTAAAATGAAAAAAAGGAAATTGCCTAGCAAAAAAATCTGCCGGTGACTGGGATCCCCGGCTGGATAACAAAATAATGTCTTGTTTTGTTTTTTTCGCTGGGAGAGAATTTAAATTGAATGTACTGGTTATGTTTTCACTGTGCTCACAATTTTAGGTTTCGATTCGTAACACCACGATAAAATCAATTTGTTCAATTTATCCAATTTAAAAAACACGACAGTACAAGTGTTACCCAGGGTTAGTACAGTTAGGTACGTTCGCGGGGTTAAGCTCGGTTTCCACCAATGAGTAGGGGTAAGTACCTACTTTATTTTTACTTTGCTACCAAATACGAATAAGGACAAACTAAATAAAGGAAAAATGAAAAAAGTTAGACTCCGAGCAGGATCCGATCCAGCGATCTTCTCGCATTCGCGGCCAGTCGCTCTAGCCATTGAGCTACGGGAGCAATCGAGCTCGGCCCCCAAATTCCTCATACAATGCCTTAGGGAGGCGTACAGCGAGATTCTACCTAGAAAACTCAGGCTTCTTTAACGGCACGCGAATGCCAGAAAGTCGCAGCCAAAATTTTTCCTTTATTTAGGTAGTTTGCGTGCTAGGTAGTTAAACGAACAAGGATAATCTAACGCATAAACGCATATAAACGCATTTGTATTTGTATTTGTATTTTTGTATCTGACGTCCTCCTAGTGTTTTCCCGGTTGTGCCCTAGGTAGCCCGGGGTCAGTTTTACGAAAACGCCTATCATCTGACCCAAGATAATGGTGTTACGTTGCAACTAGTTTTACGAAAACGCCTACCATCTGACTGATCTGACCATTCTGACCCAAGATATGGTGTTACGTTCCATATGACCATCTGACCTTCCAGCCTAGAGGGGAAACTAGACTTAGTTGGGATGGGATTCGAACGGTTGCCTCACGATGTTTTTCTTCACCGAAGAGCCACTGTCAATATCAAATGACACCACGTGTGTTTTTGAAAAGCTTAGTGGTACGAGCCGGACTTCAAACCCGCTCCCTTCGGGTTGAAAGTCGTGTGCTTTTTTTTAATTTAAAACCGGGATTGCTCTTGACCAGCATCGAGAAAGAAAAGATGAGGCCGACGATGAAGCGATCTCACCCAGAAAATCCCGCTCGGCTGCAATCTGAGCTATTGCATATCTACTTACTTAGGGGTGAGGGAGACTTCTACGACCTATGACTCCGTAGCATTTGTTATCTAATTTATAACTTCCCATTCGAGTTTGGCAATCTTCCATAATTAAATGCAGTTCTGTTACCTGTCGTGATCGTATATTTCAAATTTATAGTTGTTTTGAACAAACCAAGTCTCTTGGGTAAATCGGTTACTTGCACAATTTATGATGTGTTGTGGGTTTTAGGATCGCGGCCTTCCTGCGGAAGTACCTAAAGTTCGGTCAAATTTTAGTAGGCGTAGCCAGATTACAATTGATTCAGTTGAGTTGAGTTGGGGCCATTTTAGTTCCAAACTAAGAAAAGCTTATACTAAGGGTACTCGGCGACGATATATATAAATATGCATGCTTATCAGAGAAATAAATCCGTTGACCGGGATTCGAATCCGGGACCTCCAGCTCCAGCTTCGTATATACATAAGTAGCGTCACTACCAACTACCAACTAGGCTAAAGTGGTTTTTGTGACATGACTCGCTGCAGAATAGAAGCCTTTTTTAGCTCGTATCCCAAAGTATCCCAGACTCACAACCCACCACAAACAGTGCAAATCGTAGCTTCAGTAAATGAAGCTTGAATCAGTATAGGTCTATGATGGTCGCGCGATAGCATGATAAGCGTGATAAACTTTCTGATACGACTCGCTAGAAAGTGACACACGCCTTATCTTGTCGTTTGTCACGCTATCGCCCGGCCATAGGACGGGGTTAGAACAGCAGCATCTGTTCCAGGTCCAGCCCTCCCCGTGAACATGCTCTCCAGGTGATGAGATGACGATGCTGCGCTACCACTACCTGCGGAAACCAATGTCGGGCTTGCGAGGTGACAAGTTGGTAAGTATTCATGTGTGGTTACAGTCTGTTGCTGAGAAATGTCACTTCTGCAGGGGTACATAGGTATGAAGTTGAGTATTGTAAGAGAAGGGGTAGGCCAACGAAAAGGTGGATGGACTACGTGAAAGACAGTATGGCTAGGAAGGACGTGGGTGATGAAATGATGGGTGATAGAGAGGCATGGAAGAAAAAACACGCGGCACTGATACCAAGTAAATTGGAAAAGTGCAAGCGACTGATGACAGATCGAATAAGTTTGTAGACTACCAAACTATTTAAAATAGTACAATTAGCCTCCAAAGTTCAGAACTTATTAATATTCTTTCTTCAACAGTGGCGATGGAGGTGTCAGTGGAGCGTGGTCACTATTTGCGCCATCGCTCTAGTCCTATACAACGCTGTAGCCAACATCTGGCTACTCCATCCCCCCTCATGTCCAACGCACAACACCCCCCCGCCCAGTGAGCCCCCCACCTGTGAACCCTGTAGCGACCCCGCGGGGAGCACCGGCGTCGATGACGACCCCATTTCCAGGATAGACCTACGACTCGGGAGATGGGATAGCTCCAGGTCATACAAAATGTATGACTACGTAGCAGTTGGAGATTTGTATGCAGAACTGTCCGCTGATCGACGAGTCTGCTTAGCTACACAGAGTTCTATAGAGAGATTGCATGAACTGCTTAGAATAGCAGCGCATTGGTCGGGACCCATATCAGTAGCAGTCTTCGTGGCGGGAGATGAGTTGCGGCTACTTAGAGCATTCGCCATGTGGCTGTTCAGATGTCAACCAGAAATATACATGAGGATTGCCCTTCACGTAGTCACTCCAGGTGAAAGACCTGGTATTCCAGGCCATGCGCCAAGCTGGGCGAGGGACTGCGAAGCCAAGCCTTTGCCTCCATACGATATCAAATCAGACACCATGACCTGGAGGGTCAGGCATCCGTATCCTCAGAACCATTTGAGGAACTTAGCGAGGAAGAACTGTCAGACGCCATATGTTTTCCTTGTAGACGTAGATATAGTGCCCTCAAAGGGTATGGCAGAAGCCCTAGATAAATTCCTAGTGAAAGCGCCGAAGTGCCCGCTGTGTGCGTACGTGGTGCCGACGTATGAGCTGGACCTCAGGGTGGCCAACTTCCCTGCGAATAAGTCGGAGCTGCTGAGGCTGTCGAGGAAGAAGTTAGCGATACCTTTCCATCGGAAGGTGTTTATTTATAACCAGTACGCTTCTAATTTTACGAGGTGAGTGAAATTCTTTACAAAAAATCTATATGTAGAAATAGCGACTTCAAAATATTGTCTCAAAATGTCTGTTCACCTTAGCTTTCTTTACTCTTGTGGCAGACATTATATTGTTTCGGACTGGAAAAGGAGATACATGTACCTTATCGCCTGATAAGTTATATGGTGTTTCGGGGACGCCATCTAATCACGCTGGTGTCTGATAGCCTGTGAGATCTCTCAACCAATTATAGAGAAGTTGTTCTTTGTTCTTGACTCTTCTCTTTTTTGCGCTTAACAAAGCAATAAATATGTATGGAGATGGATGTATCTCCTTAACTGTTACTTGCTGATCATGCTTTAACACTTTCACTGCCAGGAGCCTAGCTGCGTAACTTTTCTCAGATGCCCACCCCCTAGTGCCCGCCAGGCGGGTTGTCGCTACGCTACGTCGGTTCCTGCACATTCGAGATTAAAGTCTAGCATCTGAGTGTTAATAGCCACTTGTTCCCCAGATGGGAAGCGACGGGCGGCAACGAGAGCACCCACACCCACGTCAGCCACAACGTGACCAACTTCGAGCTCCTGTACGAGCCGTTCTACGTGGCACCAGACACCGTGCCGCCGCACGACGAGCGGTTCCTGGGCTACGGGTTCACTAGGAATACTCAGGTGAGTGATGGACACTCGAGTTCATTAATTGATGTACACTTTTGCGCACTATTCTAATTTAATAAGGTCCAAAAATGCCATGTCATGGAACTTTGTCGCGGTACGCTGATGGGAACATGAGTGGAATTAATCCGTCAATTCTAGATTGATATCTTGGCCAGTGCACATCTTGATTATAATAGATAGATAGATATATGTAGTGTAGGGACGCCCGGCCGGTAACAGGCGAACTATCGATCGCAGGTCAGGATCATTCAGCCCAATTCCCTTGAAGTCGGAGCTTAAGATCACTGTTCCGGCGGCATTCTCACAGCTTCTTCCATTCTTCCTATTTTCCTACAGAATAGGACATCTTTTAGGATGACATCCCTCAATTCGCTATCCTCTAGCATATCTCTGCCGAATATATTAAACAGCATTGCTGCGTACATCCAGCTACCAGATGATTACTTATTTCTTCCTCACCACATTGTGGGCAGGAAGCGTCATTCCTAATTCCTATTATCTTTAGGTGATTATCTTGGTTGAGTCTCGTTTGAGACCTATCGACCGCGGTACGATGAGTGGCGCTGTTTCCTCATCGTCTCCCGCGTTTGATGACGTTGATGTATTTACGAATTCAACCGAAGAGGCAAGAAGCCACGCCTGACAGGGCTCTCCTAGCTCCTGCTACGCACTACTACAATAGCAGCCCCCATCATTGCTATAAAAACGTATAAATTGCACGTTGCCATTGCAAAGTGAATACCTATAGCTAGAAGTTTAAACTATCTAAAGAGACTATATACTCTGGCGCCAATACGGTTTAATGAAAAAACTTTGCATAATACTTATTATAAGCCTAGTATCGGTGAAGTTTTGAGGTGGTCTGGCGCGCTGCCAGCGCTCGGGGTGACACCGATCTTCGGGATTCTACAAATGTTTAGTAAATGAAATAAATGAACTTTATTCTGTAAGTAGGCCGCAATGGCACTTTTACAAGTCAAACCCTACTAGCGTAACTTCTGTAATACACCGTTGTCAAGTGCATTGCCAACATTATTAGAGAATTGAATTAATATGTAGTCTTAATGAACCATAGTGTAGTGTGCTGGTGTATGACTTGACAACTAATAAGCGACTAATATTAGTCTTCGTAAACCAGCACACTACACTAAACTAGATAGGTGGTCTCTAACCTACGCAATAGCCTTACTTGAATCACAGCTGTTTCCGTAGATATAACAAGCTGTTTGAAAAGCATTGCTAGACTAAATAAATGAGTAACTTATGTTTATTATAGTGATCCGTTCTTTAGTGTTAATCAATATTTACTTCAAAGAATACTAAATAAATGGATAATAAATGTGATATATTACATAACATAATGTTGGGTTTTCGGAAGTTTACGTTCTACTTCAATACTAATTAAAATAAGTTCATTATTACGGTTTGATATGCACACATTATAGTCTGATAACGCAAAACTGATGACTAATGAACGGAAGTTTAATTACACTTATCGTCCACTGCCTAACATTTAAAATAAGAGTAGTTAACAATTATCATTTTTAACCGCTTGTTGGTAAGCTGATACTACTGGGCTTTACGTGGTCGATAATTTTGTCCACGATTCGTTATTATGGTTTCCTTTCCTTCTATTTGTTGTCGGTGCTTTGTAGACGTCGTTGTTGTCTCGCAATTAAAATCTAATTTTATTCAATCCCTTCAGCTCCCCGAATAAAGCAACGACCATGCCTCATAATAAATTAAAACTGGAACGGGATCGTGCGATAAATCTCAATTCACAACGGGCCAGAGCCGTGAAAACAAACGGCCACTAGTTATGGTGCATTCTTCATACCAAAAGGCATGTCTGTGAATTCGTATATTCCTCGTGGCGTGCAAAAAGCAGCAAAAGTAGTTTGTATTATTTACCTAAAATTAAGGCGTGCAAAAATTTATTGTATTTTTTATGAGAGGGTGGTAAACAAGGTCACGGTGCCCTAATGGTAAGCATATACCGTAGTCTATCGCTGCTTGCGATTCGAGAATAATTGCCTGAATCGACCCCTTATTGACTAGACGGTTCTTTGTACTAAGTATACGGTATCACTTGACTACGATGTAACTACAACTATACCGTTACAATTTATATCGAGGCAATTTCGCGCCAGTATGATTGCCATAAATTTGTCGTCTTTGCCATCGAGTAATTGAAATCGGATATAAATGCGTTTCATTTCGCCTGCACTGAAGAGAGATCGGCGCTAAAAATAATTTATTGTCCCCAATACATAGTTGCATTTGCAATCAGCCGGTTCTCAGAAAATAAATGGTGCAATAACGATGTTGTTGGAACTATACAAAGCCAGCTATTTAGCGTAAGCTTTACAATAAATTAAAAAGGTTTACTCAGTCTAAGTAAAAGAAGTATCTATGGAAATAAAGAGGCTACAGTAAAGAAATTAAACATGTTACCTACATCAACATGTTACCTATGTATGTTACAATTTTTAGGGTTCCATACACAAAGGGTCCACATGGAACTCTATTGCTGTCAGTCACGCGCCCGTCCGTCCGTGATCTGTCACAAAATTATGTTCCTTCTTTTATTTTACCACTGACCTATGAACTTGAAATTTGGTGATACCTAAAATGTTACGTAGGTATATTTTATCAAAAAATATTTTTTATGCCACACCTGGCCATAAAGTGGCTATTATCGCACGCTCCGCGCGCGAAGAAACCCACTTCCTGGCCAGGGGGTGACATAAAATTTTGTACTTACCACGGAAAAAAGAAAAAAGAAATAAAGAAAATATAAAGAAAGCCTCAGATCGCATATTTATCGCATCGTATATTATAAAATACCTGCGATCTAGACATTCTTTGTTTTATCGCCCTTGGTAAGTAATGTACTATTTTTGATAAATCAGAAAATCAGGTTGAATCTATACCTTATTTTTCCCATTAAAACGGACTTAGGTAATATTGCGGTTGGTTCGGAACCTTAAATGTGCGGAATCCGACACGCACTCGACCAGGTTTTTTTTATCAACGTGTCACTGGTGTGTCATTGTGACAGACAGATTGACAGGTGTTCTAGCCACTCACAGCAATATTAGGATACATGTTAGCTCATAAATTAAATTTTACGTAAACTGTAATTTTTTTTTGATGTTTCGGGCCAATACGTGATCCTTAACCATGAGTGGTCGCGACGGCCTCGCGTCTAACACCACCACCACCACCCATGACCACTCATGATTAAGGACCACGTATTGGCCCGAAACATGTCGAGCGATATTCGACGATAAAGACGTGAGTGACCCGTTTATTATATATCAATAACGGCTAGTCTCTTGAAACTTTTTCTCCCCATTATTATCGAGTGCAGACAGCGAGTATCAAATAGAAACAGAGGTGTGAATATTAGCAGATACGTCGTAGATTAAAACATCATATCTTCATAATCTAACCAACACACATAAGCTCTTCTTGCACTAGTGTCACAAAATCCTGAAATAGCAGAGGTTATGAAAGACGCGGAATATTCCCGCACATTCGTAATTCGACACCGTTGATTTCGTGTACAGAACAACCAGGATTTCTTGGCACGTGAATGAACTCTTAATTCTGAGACATAAATACTATTTTGGCATGGCTGGTGGTTATATATTGGGCGTTGTGCAATCATAAATGTTTTAATAGTGTTACAAATGTTGGTCCACTGGCCACGGGATGACGTAGTAACGCGTCATACCGTTTAATGAATTGTTTATACCTACATTGTTTTACTGGAATTTGAAGGAGAATTATTTATATCTGTGTCGGTCGATATCATAGAGGATAGATGAGTAATCAAAGTAAAGATAAATAATCTATCAATTAACATCATTTCATATTATTTGATTGAAAAAGTAATTCTTATCTAACTTTGTAAGAAACACCGTAAGAATGAGGTCACTGATTTCATTTACAATTTACATAATAGCAAAAAGTATATTGTAGGGCGCCGCCAAGATGATGCAATTTGTGCGAACCAATAGATTAGAATAACTGGAGGTCATGAACAATGACTTCAGTCAGTAGTCAATTTCGACAACTTTACTGATATTGGTTTTAGATTGGAATACCATTGAAAATATTGGTAATATATACATTATAAAGGGTGTCCCAAAAAGGACGCAACATTTAAATTTGCCGCCATTTTTGCATTTTATTGCTGGTAACCATAAAAAAATACTATTTGACAGCTGATAGTTTAGGGTTTTTAAAAATGTAGCACACTATACGAGATAACACCTCATTTTTATTCTTAAACAAAAAATAATGAAAATTTGGCTACCTACGAATTCTCGCAAATTTCGTGTACTGATTCGTTTCGGTAGCAGATTGGGCCCCCTATGTCATGTGATTTAACACCATTAGATTTCTTTCTTTGGGATTATTTGAAGTCAAAGGTCTATGCCAAAAGTCCTAACGCATAAAGGTGGAGGTTTAATGTTGCATTCGCGAAATTCAGCCACATTTGTACAAAATAGTCAAGGAAAATTTCGTCAAAAGAATTCTTATGTGCCAGCAAAGTTGTGGTGGGTATTTGCCTGATGTGCTATTTCATGCATAACCCTATCCTATGTAAGGTGCTGGTCAATAGACATAAGAAATGATGTAAACAGACTAATTTACCTTCATTACTTCGTAATCACGCACTTTTAAAGAACGAACACAGTCTTACCAACAATTTATAGACATAATCCTTGTATTTGCATTCATTTTAAGCTATAATATCTTTTAATCATTCATATTTCAATAAAAACAATTTTCGTTTACAATGATTAGGTATGTGACAATAGCTTGTCAATTTTTTTACTCATAAAAATGCTAGGAATCTATATTGTCATTGAAAAAAAAGTTCGTTTAAGTGATGGGAATATCAGTATATCGAAAAAGTTTAATGTCATCATAGATTAAATTACAAATAAACTCACTTCTCATCATTTTCCATTTACTTTGCTATGAATTTTCTTTGCCCATTTATTTTTATTTGCTGCCATGAAGTTAAGAGCCACAAATACTCGCAATGAATATTCAATAAAATAATTTCTCGACTGTCAAGTGGATTGATTAATTATTGTTATAGACTTTTGTCATCACTATTTTACAACAAATCCATAGACGACAAATGAATTGTCAGTCAGCCATATTTGTTTACATAATTTCCAATTTTTATTGACGCACGGTATAGCTAATGTGTAAATAAAAAAAAAATACAGTAAATTAAAAAAAATGTGTTTTCTATTAAATTCAAATATTGCGTCCTTTTTGGGACAGCCTATATTTCCGTCACCTGAATCCGACCCTGGCGGGCCTAACGGGCTGTCGTGTCGCTAGGTAGGTACAGTGCACTCGGCCTGTATTCATCTCAATAAGTGAAATGTTTTTTTTGAGATAAAATTCTTTAACTCGAAATTACATCTAATTAAAATAAAGCTAACTTAAAATAATTAAACACTCAAGTGAATATATATAAAACTGAAAATCTAATTGGTGCTAGGGTCTACTCCGAAGTTCGAATTTCGGAGTAAGCTCACTGAGTAGGTAAAGTTGGTGGATGGGATGGGATGCTTAAAATGGGTCCCTGTCCCTGTGGCAGAGCACCGAGGTCACTGGCAGCATTTCTTCGTTGAAGCGCAGAAGCTGCCAGCTCTTTCTTCTTACCGTTTAGATAAATCACGGCACAGTGTATAGTGGGGCAGATTGCTAGAACGTAAATGTGGATAACAAAGTTTCAAGTTTCTAGCTTAGAAAAAAAATGTTACTTGTACAAACTTTCATCCCCTTTTTCACCCCTTTAAAGGGCAAATTTTGATAAACGCTGCAATTACTTTTCTTCCGTTTAAATGCTTAGTCTATTAGCAAATTTCCAAGTTTCTATCTTAAGAATATTTTTTTTCTCCATACACTGTTTCCACCCCTATAAAACTAGGCCCTGGTAAAAATTTGGTGCTTTTGTCCAGCGTGTCCACATTATCACGTGAAACTGCCTCACTAATAGTTCGTACCCAATACATACAAACGAACGCAAGCAAAACTCGACTTACAGCTCTGACTGTTAGGCAGATTTTTGCTTGCGTTAATTTGACAGCACTTGGCCTTACAGTTGTGTACGAACTATACCTCTAGTTAAATGAAACAAAACACAAACGAACGCATTTGCGTTTAGTCTCATTTTGTAAGGCAACGCGAGCATCGCCTCTAGTGGCCTTAGGTGGTAACTATTTTTTGCCATATAAATAAAGACTAAACGTAAACGTGTTTGTCTGTGTTTTGTTTCGAAAAAACTTATACTAGAGGTACAGTTCATGGAAATGTATGTGAAATATGACAATTGTGTTGTTGATTTGTGGGGCCGCATATATAATATCAGTAATATGTTAAAGCTCTTACTGATTTAAACGAAAATTGGTTCGTTGCTGAATTCGTTCTAGTCTAGCCAGTCTAGGTGACAACAGCTGCTGCATCCACTCACTGCAAGTTATAAGATACTAGCGACATTAAAAAGCTTGTTTGATTTTGCCTTATTATTCTACAGTTTCTACACCCTCCTTAATCGGGCCCTTATAATTGAGGATCGTGACTCTGCCGACGTAGCAAAGCCAGTATTCTTCTCCAGGAGTTTCTGGAGCCGACCGAAACTCCTGGAGCATTCACCGGCATTAGGATGCTCAGACACCTGGTTAAGCCATTGTTTGGGTCTCAGCCTCTTGGTCTCTTGTCTTCCTGTTATCACCAGTTTCTCCAAATTCTCGGGATTCTTGCGAGCTATGTGGCCAAAATACTGGAGATTGCAGTGAAGGCAGACGTCTGTCTGCAAACGCGACGCGCTGTCTGCGTCTGTCATCTGACAGACGTTGTTTCTTGTTTAGGCCGATGTTTTTAAGGATGGACGCGTTCGTGCGAAATGCAGTCCAGGGTATTCATAGTAATTTTATTAATAATACTATATCCACATATTGGACTATGTTTATTTTATACCGTTGCATGCTCAGTGATGCATATACTCGTATATACATGTGTCTGACGTCTCTCTGTGGCATCGTCGTAGCTGAATAACGGATAAACTAACTTGAATGCAGTTTTTTTTAAATTGATATTCTTGATGGCGGACATTTTAAATTTAATTAACTCGTTCTTCTCTCGAGTGCATTCGCTACCTGCTCTCACTCAGAACACAGGCGTCGCGCTCCGACGCGGGGTGAAGGTCGAACCATCGTCACAAGCTGGTTCAAGTTTAAAAATAAACAACGGTCTCATGACGTCACAGATCAGACCAGACGCAGATGCAATAGGGGAAATTGCCCCCTCTGAAACAGGTCCTAGATAGATGCAGTCAGCATCAAAAGTGAGTTACGCACATAAAGAGTTATGAGCCCTTATTCCCTTACAATAATATTTTGACGTCTTCTTATGCATAACTGCTTTCTGCTGACTGTATAGACTCTTTTTAAACAATAAGAGCTGTGAGTTTCCTACGAATATATGCTGCCATAGGTACCTAAATTACGTATAACCTCTGTTTACCTACATGTGCACGAGTTATTGTTGAAATGGTTTAACTAACCATAAGCAAAACTACATCTTAAGAGTTTTTGCGCTGAAAATATTGATTTTTTCCTGAAAGTCATTCGATGTACTAATTGTTCTTGTCGCTTGTTGCAATGACACCTTGATTTGTTATTAGAAAACCTAGCTGATACTCGTTAAATTAGCAATTGACCAATTAGTATCTAAAATTACGAAAACACTAAAGCGGAACTAGAACCAATGAAGGTTTTGGGTGTTCATAAAGCACTTGTTTATCTATTTTATTTAATTATTACAAATCTGTTTTTATCATTATAAAAGTTGGTAGCTACATAAGTGCAGTTTGAGGAAGATGTTCTTTATATGGGATATAAAATTATGAAGTCATTTCCATAACTGATTTATTATCATCTCTTCACCTTTTATCTTTTCATTGGCTTAACTTTTCTCTTCCTCCACATTCATACCAAATTTCCTTTTCTTTTCATGACTACATAATATATCATCATCCTCCTAGCGTTGTGCCTTGAGGAACTCGGGGTTCGCATTGATACCTTATTCCAAGATTTGGCGTAGGAAGTTTTACGGAAGGTACCGAATCAGAGGGGATTTTAAACCTTTCTGGGATTATACCAGTTTCCTCGCGATGTTATCCTTCACCGAAAAACCACTGTCAACCGCAAATATGAAATTATATATCGTAAATAAGTTTTTTGAAAACCTTGTGGTTGGTACGAGCCGGGACCTCCTGTTGTAAGTTTGAAAAAATGTGCTTCATCATTGCCGACTGGTGTCTGATGGTGAAATTATAGCAACGGGCCATGATGGCTCCGATAAGGACGCAGCTTTGCGATGGAATCCCATCATGGCCCATTGTGTGGATCGAGCATGAAATTTCCCGCTGCTCCCGGCATTGCCACATAACTTCTGTACAGGTGACTAAGAAACAATCTTTCGAAGGAATACTCATAAGGCCAGATAGATCACAAATCGGCTTTCATATTTTTTGCGCCAAAATTTTTACCTAAAGGTCGTGACCGTGGTTGAGACCGTGTGAAATTACCTATTGCGGTCAAGTTGACCAATCTCTGGCAATTAGGATACCGACGGCGGCAGTCGCGGGCAGGCTACCTGTTGGTGTAGTCAAGATGGCTTGGACTTTCTTGTTGATGTTCCTGCTTCTGGGGAGCGTGGGTGAGTGGACTTTGGATTCTATTGTGCGATATATAAGGTTAAGATTTGAGTGTTCTGAATCTAGGGCATCTTTTTTGCGTATATCAATATACCATGTTCCTGTCAACTGCTGTTTATGCAAAATGCCTGTACATTTCCAGTGCATAAAGGGAGTATTTGCGGAATATTATTAACCTTGGAGTATTCTAAACAAGAAGGGAATATTCCATATATCACCTTAAATACATATCGTTGCAAGATTGTTGGTGGTTAAAAACGATACAAATTACTCGTAGTTTCAGAAGATGCAGAAAAACTGTGGCCTGCCAAGGATTTACACATTTATAACTCTCTTTTAATCTCTATAATGTCCCATGAGGCACTCCCGTGAAAAGCACCTTTTCAGCACCGCCAGTGACACCACCAGCAATGGACACTTCAATTCTAATTCCAAGATCATACGGTTTAAAATTGACTGTTGTATAAAAAATTAATAACTCTTATTTTTTTATATAAAAGTTAATGTGCATCATTGGGCATTGTACATTACTGCTGGTGTCACCCTACTATGTATTATGTGATTTGGAGTCCTTTAATCACAATTTCATCATTGAGTGATCATTCAACTGTGAAATAAAATACAATTTAGGTGCAGGTATTGTGCAGTAAAGTTTGTGTCATGAAACGTAATCCAATCTTGACTTTTTAGAGCTCCAAAACCCAGACGAGAATATAGAAACCCTCACAGATGACGACCAACAGAACGTTGATCCTCTAGAAGCCGTGTGCCCTGAACTGAGCGGCCAGATTATCGGGGGCCGGGCCAGCTCCATCACCCGACACCCGTATCAGGTGTCCATGGTATTGAATGGCAACTCCTTCTGCGGAGGGTTCATTATCAGCCAGGATTATGTGATGACGGCAGCGCATTGCGTGAACAAGTAAGGCATTTGTTTGTTGTTGATCATTTACTGTCTAACTTTATGTACCTAGCCACCTTTGAGTCAAGGAATATTTAATTAGACACAAGGAAAATTAGAGCTTCCCAAGATTGCTTTGAAGAAGTTGTTGATTCTAATTGAAACTCTTTGGCACTTATTCTGTGTTGTCAATTAAGAGCGTATTCGCTGGAAACGCCGTGTTTCCGCGTTTTACCACGTATTCATTACAGAAAATCTCAAAAATGGTATAGTTTTTTGTAACACTGTTTACAGACCCGTGAAGAACAACTTATCGACTACGGGAGCTACAGTCAAAACATTTTTTACAAACATTTATTAAAGAAACTCGAGCACTTTTCTCACACTCGATTTCGAAATATTCGAAACCATGTCGTCATTCAAACCTGTTTATTCTGTAACCAATTGAAACTAAAATATGTAATACATACAGTTAGATGCACCGAAAGACGGTCTCTTTCGCCTACTGTCTGAAAATACACAATTTAAAATTTGGTTTAACTAAAAGAGCCACGGAAAACTCCATATTTTTGGCAAACTTCGCTGCATCATATTGTCACTTTAAAGCTAATAAAAAGGTTTTTAACTAAGCTATTAGGGTAAAATAACTTCTATTCTACGATATTAAATAATAAAAAGTAACAAATAGGATATAAAAATATTAATTTTAATCGATTTAAAACAGACCTTTTTCTCATAGACTCGCTTGCTGTGACTCAGTACCGGCCCAGCGGCCATCGGAGGAGGACGTATATATCGTTTTTTTGTGGCTCTTCACAAAGCTACCGTAATTACTCTCAGGAAACCAATAAAACATGTGACCTCCGATTAGGCGTATTTATTAAGAACGACACAGTCAGATTATACTGGGGACTAATCGTGATCTAAATTGAGACAAGTTATGAATGGTACGCAACCGTCAATTGATTGTCGACTAACAACTTTGATACTTGGTTGATTTCATATATTTATTATTGTATTTGGACTAGAGTTTTTTGAACTATAATGCTTTATTTTGATAAGCAATTATGTATGAATATAGCCAGCTACCAGAACTAGTGGTACAACCTGGAAAGTAGCAATAGCAACTAGAAGTTAATAAAAGTATAATAACTATAATATGTAGTGACTCATGGTAAATACAAATACAAAGTACAAATACAAATGCGTTTAATTTTCATACATATGAAACAATGTTTTTATAAACATGGTATATTATTGTGTATAATATCCCTTTTAATAGGTACATGGTATTAATAGCAAATCTGGCGCAAATGAACAATGCTAGCTTGAAATTGAAATATGTGCTTGGAAATTCTTTTTTAACCTGGCTGTGCCCATTAAAGCGATAGGAGTGCGCTGTTTGAGGGTGTCCTGGGGAAAGAGCAGAGGAAATCTCCGATACTACCACGCGGGCGGCTTAAACATAGAAATACTCTGAGAGTTTGCGCTCCAGTTAGCTTGGTTGAGCGGTTTCAACCGAATCTGAAGTGTGGCTTGGAGAAACATAGTGTAGACCGGGAATGAGTTACCATTACAAATACAGATAGTTAAAGAACCGGCCAAGTCATTGTCGAAATACGCACATTTAGGACCACGCAATCACGAATTAGAAAATTCAGATAAAATATGTCGACGAGTATCCGTACTTGGGCCAATAAGCTTCTTTCAGCCAAAGACAGGACAAGGAAGTTGAAAGACGGATCCAAAATGCTTGGAAGAGCTATTGGGCTTTGAAAGATTTACTGAAGGGAGGCCTTCCGGTAGCTCTGAAGCGGAGGCTCGTCGACATGTGCATTCTGCCTGTTCTAACCTACGGTGCACAAACATGGTCACTCACCGATACCAAATTGAAGGTTTACCAACGGGCAATAGAGTGCAGCATGCTAGGAGTCAAACTGATCGACCGTGTTCGGAACTCTGTGCTGCGCTTCAAAACTGGTATTGCAGATGTTAGAGCTGGAGGATGTTGGAGCAAGACTGCCAGGCTGCAATGGAACTGGGCCGGCCACGTCTGCCGTATGCATCCACGGAGGTGGGCAAAATTAGCAACAAAGTGGGTTTCGCAATATGCTCGGAGACGACGTGGCAAGCCGAGGCAGAGGTGGCGGGATAACCTAGACACATTTCTAAACGACTGGCCCGAAACAGCTCAAAGCCGGAACGAGTGGAAGTCGAGGGGAGAGGCCTTTGCCCAATAGTGGGACACCTTTATAGGCTTAGGAAAAAAAGTAAACATTTCATCGCCAAATTTCAGGTTCATATGTGATTTATGTCTACAAAAATCACCTTTTTCCTTTGATGCAATTTTTAACTTCCTATTCTTCATATACTTCTTTTATTTTAATATACGATGTTTATCTACACAATAACGGTAGTTTTATCCTTTACCGTGGACTTTCACGGCACTTAAGTCGAGGGTCTTATGTTTAGATTAAAGTTTCTCCGAATTGAAATCATCATCATCATCAGCCTATCTACGTCCCACAGCTGGGCACTGGCCACCTTTCATAGATGAGAGGGATTGGGCAGTAGTCCCCACGCTGGCCCAGAGCGGGTTGGGGACTTCAAATACAACTTTGAATTTCTTCGCGGATGTATGCAGGTTTCCTCACGATGTTTTCCTTCACCGAAAAGCTAACGGTAAATATCAAATGATATTCCGTGCTCAAATTCCGTAAAAATCTCATTGGTACGAGCTGGGATTCGAACCCACGACCGCCGCTTGACAGCCGCATGCTTGAACCACTGAGCTACCGTAACTTGAACTAATAAATTGCTTGAAATTATAAAGCCGAATTGAAATACACACACAAGGGGCTCCTGCGGATGCTCTAAGGAAGCGTCCTTTTATATATTTGCTCCTGTTACTGGCTACACCTTGAATATCATTTCCGATTGCAGTTATTTTGCTAACGGCAAGCATGCACTCGCGTAGGCATAACTTGGTAGCCAGGGTTACACACCTACCACTACTGACAGATCGATCAAAACGCTCGATGACATCATTATCCCCAATGGCGAGAACCTTGTAAAGGGCCGAGAAGGACATAGTTAGCAAGACTAAGATAGCCTTTCCACCAGAGCTATGCTATGCAGCTATGCTGCGAGGATGTTATAGTTTTCCGTTTAAACCAATGCTATGTTATGTAAACATATGATTGGTGGATATCAACGCATTCATAGCAATGACACAACTTTGATGGAAAGGCACCCTAAAACTTGAAAGCCGCCGCCATGTTCTTCACGTTGTCTCTTGAAAAGATTCGATCAAGACGCCTCAAGACACTCTCGTTAGATAGCTGGTCAAATACGAAGTATTGATGAATCATAGGTATAAGTAGGTAGGTACGAGAATATACTTATTTCATTGACTTGTATTTTCCTTCAATATTACAAAACGCATGATGTGGATGATTTTCCCACTAATTTATCTTCAACTGATTATATTTTCACATTCAATAGTAAGTCTGATACAAAAAAGATAATAATATGAATGTAGTTGTATATCCCTAAACACAACATTTTCGCTGCAAAAGTATCAAGGCTCATACACACACTATACGGCAACTTGTTACAGCATACGAAGATACATGACAGATATCATTGTATACCTTATTGCACTATATAAGGGTTTAAATTTAAATGAAAAGTTATGTGCGATAGTGTTGTTACGAACACATTGGAACGCACCGTGTACAGTGCTCGTTTGTGTGCAGCGAAAAACGTCAAAAAATACCTAGATTTGACTTGTGCCCGGCAACGAAAGCACTCTTAAATAGATTAAATTACTTTAACTACCTGTGACTATTAAGTATTTGTGCATGTCTTCAGGAGAAACAATTCAGAAATATTAGTACAGAAAGTTCATGCAATTAAGAACACATGCCTTGCAAAATAATAATAATTACGTTTTACTCCGTGATATAGCTAAAAATTACATCAGCAGTATTTTCTGAGTAAACAAGCATTGTGACAAAAATGTGTCATGATCAACTCGAAATATTGCTGTCATGTGTCTCTCGTCTAATTTACTATACCACTCACTCGTAAAACTGTTTCAGAGTCGTGTTTACAGAATAATTTGATAAAGTAGGTGTGCTAGTCTTATTACGAGAATTAAGTTTCGGAATCATAACATTATCGTAATACAAATTGTGCATGTACATATGAGGCTGGTCCTTTAGACAACTTTAGGGTCTGCGATAGGCAAAATTAAATATTAACCCCCGTATTCAAAAACATCCAACAAATCTACTTTAGTTAAATAGCCGCTAAAATAAATAAATAAAATATTGGTGGACAATCTTACACGAATCGACATTAGCCCCAAACTAAGCAAAGCTTGTACTATGGGTACTAAGCGACAGTATATGTACAGTCAGCAGCAATGGTTGCTACGCGGGCGAGGTGCTCAAAATGATCTTCACACATCTTTATTATAAGGGAATAAGAGCGTGTGTAGATCATTTTGAACACCTCGCCCGCGTAGTAACCATTGCTGCTGACTGTACATACATACTTATATAGACAAATACATACTTAAATACATAGAAAACATCCAAGACTCAGGGACAAATATTCGTGTTCATCACACAAATAAATTCTCTGACCGAGATTAAAACCCGGGAATTCCAGCTTCGTAGGCAGGGTCATAGGCTAAAGCGATCACCGAATTCGCGTGTCATTATTTGTCACTTTGAAACTTATTGTGAGACAGTGACAAAATAAATTTTAGTTAGCAGAGGTTTGTTAAGTTTTATGAATAAGGGGGTTAGTCGCAAAAATTATCTAACAGGCTTTATCGAAGCTTTACAGTTACCATACATAGTTCTTCAGAGCCACCATCGAAAAATCTCTAACCATAAATTTATACTAATGTGAGACATAATAAAACTACACTTAACACTTTCTCTGGCAGGAACCCGCCTAGCGGGCGCCCTGCTCGTAGACGCGTAGCCGATACCATGCGTTTCCCGGTATGTAGAGGAAATTGCGTAGCGCTACGAAAAGCTTGGTAGCGAAAGTGTTAATAAGAGAATAACGGTTAAGGCGCTTCACTGAGAAATTTAGAAACTTTGAAACGCTGTTCTGCCCAGACGAGGAAACAATAGGGACTGATTTTCAGATATATAATTCTTGACTATATGATTGTGGTACTGACAATAGCCGAAACATAATTGCTTAAAATTTTCTCGATAGAAAAGAAATCCAAAGTTGAGTCTATATTTTCAATTTTTTACTCAGCCTACTAAAACAACGCATTATTAAAAGACACGATTAAGTTAATATGATGGTATTTTACCTCATCTAGGTACTGACAAGAGGAAATTTAATAAATCTGCACACAGTCAAATATTTATCGAGATTTGTCTAAAAAAGCCATTCCGGAGAGTGTTGCATCCCGTTTTGTCGTGAACGAAAAACATACGCGCGTCTCTTTCAATCAATATATCGCTCTAACATGCCGCAAATATTTAGTGACATTTTCAAGTGAGTGTTATTCTTGACCATTATTCTCATATTCCCTAACCATTTCCCAGCGTGGACCCCAGCGCCATCCGCCTCCGCGTCGGCTCCACCCGCCGCGACTCGGGCGGTCGGATAGTTCGCGTGACCAACGTGACCGTCCACCCGCAATACGGCCGGCCGCAGTTCGACCACGACATCGCTGTATTGCGGCTCGCGCAGCCGCTGGCTTGGAGCGATGCGATCAGACCGATCCGACTGCCGACCCGGGGTCAAGGTGTCCCGTTGGTCAGGCTGACGGTCACTGGATGGGGGCTTACCGCGGTACGCCATTAATGTTTCATTTTCCTCGGTTAGCAAGAATCCTAGAACTATAACATCGCTCCTCTGCAAGTAATTCTTCGTCATCATCATATCATTCTAAAGAAGTCCACTGCTGGGCATAAGTCTCCTACAACTAATTCTTGAACTGATTTCTTGAACTTCACCTTCGGTCAGAATTATAGGACAAATTTCAATATCTTCGAGATATTGTACCTTTCTATTGCGGGCGTCACATGAGTGTAATATATGAGGTTAATTACCTAACAAGGTTCATTCATTTTCCATTCATTGCTAAGCTATTTCATATTTATTCCACCTTTAGCTAAGACATAATCGCATCAACCACCTTTGAACCCTTAAATATTGCCTAAGCTTGTAAAGAATATTTTCATCAGCTCTCATTACAGAAGCCATTATTCTCTTCCAGCCACGCGGCCGTCGGATACCTCGTATCATGATGGAGGCAAATGTCCCCGTCGTCCCACATTGGCTGTGTCAGCTTTCATATGGGGACTCGCTGACCAATAACATGTTCTGTGGGGGACACTTCCTTATAGGCGGGGTGTCGTCTTGTCAGGTATGCTGTTAGATCTCATGATGGAGGCAAATAGCACCGTCGTCCCACATTGGCTCTGTCAGCTTTCATATGGGGACTCGCTGACCAACAACATGTTTAAATCAAAGTGAAAATTGAAAAATTAAACGCCACAGGTGGGATTTGAACCCACAACCTCTGGAACCCGTCCATTGCTATTGAGCCATTAACCAACTGAGCTACCGTGGGTATCCCTTGTGGAGGTGAATTTTTCAATCATTACACTCTTCTTATTAGCATTATTAGGGAGACTCGTAGCGACATCTACCGCGAAGTTATTACAACTTCTTTAATCTACATTATTTTATTTCCAGGGTGATTCAGGCGGCCCAGCCGTGTTCCGAGGAGTAGCTTTCGGTGTTGTCTCTTTCGCTCGCGGCTGCGCGTTGCCTCTCTCTCCAACAGTATTCACCAACATCGCAGCTCTGAGAGATTGGGTCACCGCCAACGCTGGCATTTAAATAGGAACTCTTAAGTAACCACCATAAGGATCGTTTTAAAATACCTAATTTTGAATAAATATGCTGATCATGAATATACGTTAATTCGTTACAATAAGGATCATAGTTGGTACGTGTCTTCGACGATAATTAAGAGATAAATGACGTAAGAGAATCGTGATTTACACGCGATTATATTCCCAATATTAATATGAAGAAGGATTAATATTGCTTGAAAATGTACGAGGACTTGGCTACTGAAGTGTCTGTGATAGAAATAAACTTTAAATATAAGTTTCTTGTGCCAGTTTTCTTTTAGCGTTGGCAATGATTTTTGTTTTCATACGTTTTTAAATAAATATTGAGTGTTGGAGTTGTTTTTTTTAAGCGTTTAATTACTTGGTACTTTTTACTAATGACTGTGGAACAGTGTTATACAAGTAGGTAACATGTTGTACTGCAAATGATACTTTTCACTCGTAAAAGAGATGTAGTTTTACGTCTGTGTAATTTTTAATTACCTAATTGTACACTCACCATCAAAAGTAAGTTTGGTACATGAAAAAGGTCAAAAGTTCCCATTCCCCTGTATATATGTAGTTCGTACACAACTCTAAGGCTAAATTGTGTCAAACGATCGCAAGCAAAACTTAGACTTAGAGCTCTGACTGTAAGGTAGATTTTTGCCTGCGTTAATTTGACAGCACTTGACCTTACAGTTTTAACGAACTATAATAGACTTTAGAAATTTCCAAATGCAAACCTTCTTTTGATGCTGACTGTACATCATTTCTTTTATTCATCCTATCCTATTCCTCCTGTCTTAGCCTCCTGTATTATTCATACTATGGTAGGCTATAACCGGGAAAAGACTAATGATAGTCTTTCTCCACCTTACAATAAAGTATATTAGTTCTACCCCAACTTACCTTACACATTTTTGACCGAGTGAAACGAAGGTCTCCGATTCAGCAAAGACACATTTTGCTTTCGATATATCATCAATTAATATTATAATCGAGATTGGCAAAGAGATGTCGTGTAGGTACGCTTAATTTCAATTAGGTACTGTGACAAGTTCACGGTATCTGATGTAATATTAAAAGGTAAAGAGCACCAACATGTATACAATTTTTCACCTTATCCCATTGAAATAATGAAAATGTATACATGAATTTAAACTTTCGTGAGACATGTTATAACTTTATTTTACTAAACGGTTAAAACTCACGTATTGTCACTTCGGGCGCCCGAACTGACAATTCATACGTGAGTTTTAACCGTTTAGTAAAATAAAGTTAGTAAAGTAAAGTAAATGTATACAGTTTTTGCTCTCGAATGTACCTGCATTATGATACACATACAACTTACAAAACGTGATCTGACAAAGAGAATCCCCTAATAACCTTAGATCGAAAACGCCAATTCAGAAAAGAGAGGCCTAAACATGTCTGGCCAACTCTACTGTCACGCATGCAATAGAATAGAGTATTCAGAAGCAAGTTTGGCCTCGCCAGCCATACTCATACTCATATTCATGCTCATTTTATTAATAAAATATAAAATTTTACATGTCAAAATATTAAATAATGTAGGTAATAGTAATATTTATTTAAAGAAACGGACAACAACATAAAAAAGGACATTGCAAGAAAAAACTAAACTAAACTAAACGCTACTAATTCAAAGTTTACATAGAAAAATAAAAATTAGAATAATAATTATCAATTAATAAGTCAGATACAATAATACAAAATTGAAATTAAATAATCGTTTTTACAATAAATTCTTACAATTATTCAGCATCGGATATGGCGCACAATAGAACAAATACATATACTCACCGGCAGAAAATTTTGGGCCAAATTTTCTGCCGGTGAGTATAGTTTGACAGGGTCGCCGTCATTGAAATCGATGAGGAAGACTATACTACGTACTACATTATAAATTAAATGGCGGAAGTGTATCGTAATATTGGCATAGATTGTCTTGGCGGTGGCGATTTTATCAGACAGATAATGACAAAATCTTTCATCAGATTGGCGTTAATTCTGTTTCCGTATAAAACCTGTGCCAGACGATCCAAAACAAACCCAAAAACCGGGCAACCTTGGTCCGCACGGACCGTGTAGACAGTTTTCTCCAGCACAATTTCAATTGAAATCCGGTCGGTGCGGCCAAGGTCGCTCTGTCGTAGGGTTTGTTGGTGACTGACTGGCACGGGCTTAACAGTAAAGGATGATTCACGCTAGACCGTTCCGTGTCCGGGCCGGCCCGTTTCCGAGGGCGACCGGCGCCCGGCCGGGCCGGACACTAAACGGTCGCTCTATCAACAATGCATTCGTTTGACGGCCGTCTGGCGACGGCCGGCCTCGGAAGCGCGACGGTGTCCCTCGGAAACGGGCCGGCCCGGACAAGGAACGTTGACCTAGAACAATGCACCGTCGAAGCGAGCGCACCGGCGCGGCGAGGACGGGGCACGGGCATATACGTCAAAAATACGTAAGTTGTAAACCGTCAAATATTAATACGTGAAATATGGAAGACCATTCAACCTTGCAAGCTGCTGGATGGCTGCCGGGCTAGGATGATAGTCAAATGACATTATTTATGGTCACGTTTTACCGTCAAATTTGGGTAAAAGATATACGTGAATTTTTAAATATAATACTTTGGGTATTATAATACATATAAATTGTCGGACATATAAGTTAGCTTTAATTTTATGTAAGTTATTATTGTATTCTTGTATATATTTTCTTGTAAATAAATGATTAATAACTGTCAATGAATCATCTCCACCAGCACCAGATGTTATATTATTAAGTATTCACTTTATCACAGCTTGACCAGTCTTGCGATACGTATGACAATCTTGTAATGACATGACATATGCCATGCCTGACATGCCGGCCGCTAGCGGCCGCCGCGCCGTAATATAAAACGCCGTAATGATGATGATGATGATGATGATGATGATAATCTAAATAAACTAAAATCTTTTTAGCCATATATATTTATATATGGTTGGTGGCATGGTATTGATGTACTACTGATAAATTCTGTAATCTCCCGTTTTCTTCTTCCAGGTATACGAAATGTTCCTAATAGGCTACCAGTTTCGAGTCCTCTCGCCAATCTTCACGATCCACTGGGGCCTACAGGCCCGCAGGACTCGACCCCTCTGGCGTGAAAAGCAAAACGAGAAAAACCGAAAACACTTCGAGACCTTCAAAAGGGAGTTGTTTGCGAGATACAGACGAGACCCGCTGCACCTTTTACGGAGGCCTCCGGCCCCGAAAAAGGCATAGGCCTCGCTAGGCCGGACCGTGACACCCGGCCTCATAATATCCGTGTTTGTGTTAACTGTGTAACGGCCTGTGAGTTGAATGTGACAGTGTAATGAATGTTAAAGTGATTATTAGATAGTGGATTGCTTTATCGTTTAGTGTAAGTATTTATAAATGTAATAATTGCAGTTGTTTATGACAGGCGGCAAATTTCTTAAAAATATCTGTTGACACTACATTGTATCTGGTGTTTGTAGGGCCTAAAATTGAAACTATAGTCATTTAGACTAGCCCTGTTTCATTTTATCTTAATGGTTAGCGATGAGGCACATCATGTGATCAGTTAGGTGCAGCTAAGGTAATTGCCCCATTATTAGACCTGCACAATACACAATAGTTTTATTTAACTTGCAATGTTTTTGTTCGGGGTTTAACTTGCAACGGAATTTTAGACCAGGGGACCGATTTTTGAGAGTCGAACGCTCGATTTTTCACTCGAGATCCGTCAAAAAACTATGACGTTTTGTCAGATGTCGAGTGAAAACTCGAGCGTTCGACACTCAAACATAGGTTCCCAGATCCTAAACCAATTGATTTGAAATTTAGCATACTTCTATAAATTCGATGACAATGCAATATTACGGTATCACCGAGCTCATGTGAGGAGACAGAAGGTGGCCATAGTGAAAACGACTAAGTCGATAGCAAGGGAACTGAGAGGGAGTAGAGAGGAAAACCAAGCGGCACGTTCAGCAGGAAAAGTATATTTTTGACAACTGGTTAAAACAAAATACAAAATAAAATCAATAAAAAAGATGACAGAAGTCAGGTGTAAAAACTATATAAAAAGGGTAAAAAGGTTGCAACCGCAACATCCCGGCCCCTTGTGTGACAAAGCACACAAACTAACCAGGCTAGCTACATGGTTGAAGCTCTACGCGTCTAACCTGACTAGCTTCTTAGAGGGCCGACGAAGAAGGCCACCTTGTGTGGCTACGTCCACCACCCTGACTACACCGTCGCGGCCAGGGAAGGTTGCAGTAACCCGGCCTCGCGGCCATGTTCCCCTTGGTAGATTCTCATCCACGATGAGCACTAGATCGCCGATGTTTAAGTCGCGTTCTCTATTTTCGCCTGTTTGTCGTGGCTGCATGGTCGGTAGGATCTCTTTTACCCAACGGTTCCAAAAATGGTCAGCTAGTCGCAAGGCCTTCCTCCAGTCCACTCTTCGAAGGAGATCTCGATCATCGAAGGTTGCGGGTAGGACCTGGTTTGAGGAGGAGCCGATCAGAAAATGGAAAGGCGTCAAAGTCTCTTGGTCATCATGACTGACTGCAACGTGACTTAGAGGGCGGGAGTTGACAATAGCCTCGGCTTCTAGTAGGAGGGTCACAAGCACTTCTGGGTTAGGCGCCCTTTCGCGTAGAGTAGCATTCAGTGCAACTTTGACGGTGCGAACTAGACGTTCCCAACATCCACCGAAGAAAGGCGCGGCGGGGGGGATAAAGCTCCACTTAATCCCTCTACTGGCGGCAAAATCATTGACCTCTGTTTGGTAAAACTCTCGCAAGATTCGGTCAGCGCCAACAAAGCAAGTACCGTTGTCGGAAAATATTGTGTCTGGTGTGCCTCTTCTTGCGATAAATCGACGTAAGCTCATAATAGCTGAATCAGCAGAGAGGGAATGCACTAGTTCCAGGTGAACAGCTCTGGATGTCAAGCAGGTATAAAGGGCTACGTATCGTTTCTCCTGTTTGCGACCGATCGTGGTGTTTATGGCGCCAAAATAATCTAAACCGGTGAAGGTAAATGGGCGGCGATGGTGAGCAAGCCGATGTGGAGGAAGGTTTCCAGTCATTGGATTCATCGGTTTCGACTTTCTTATCCGACAGAACAAACATTTGCTGGTGACGCTTCGTACGGTGCTGCGCAAGGGAAGAAGCCAGTATTTTTGTCTCAACTCATTGACGACCATCTCATTATTCGCACGTCCAGCCTTGCGATGGTAAAACAGAACCAAGAGGCGCACGACTGGGTGATGACCGTCTAACAGTATGGGCGATTTGACTTGGGTACCGACATCTTCTACAGCCTCAATCCTGCCAACCAAACGTAGCAAATTGTCAGTTCCCATCTTGGGTGAAAGCTTTGCTAAGCGACTACTCTTCGGCAACAACTCTCCTCGTTCGATCCGCTGAATTTCTTCTCCAAATGTTTCGGACTGGACTTTCTGTAGAACGTGCCTTTCTGCGGCTTCCATCAATTCCGCTGTCAGTGGTAATAGAGTGGTGGACGTAGACGCGTTTGTATGTTGACGAACTCTAAGATCAGTATTGGGAGTGCGCCTAACGCGGTCCCAACCCGAACGAAATTTAGAAACAGCCTGCAAAACACGAGCAGTGGCACGGAGTAAACGCAACCAGTCACTGAAATGACTGAAATCCGCGGTGACAACCAGATGCCCAACCACAAGTCCCGGAGCCTGCTTATGCTCTTGATGAACTGGAGGCTGGCCAGCCGGTTCCACGGGCCAATCTTCCGGAGGATCCAAAAGAAATGATGGGCCGGTGAACCATCGGTGGTTAGGGTTGAGGTAGAGTGGTTTGATTCGAGTGGCGTCGTCCGCAACGTTCAAGTCACTTGGGACCCATCTCCAATCTTGAAAGGGCTTGAACGTGCGTGCGTCGCTTCTCAGCCAACTGAGGACAGTTCTAGAATCTGTCCAAAAGAATGTTCGAATTGGTTTTTTCTGGTGAGATTCCTTTATTGTAGCAGCAAGACGTGAAGCTATCAAAGCACCCTGCAATTCTAAGCGTGGAATTGAAGTGGGCTTCAATGGTGACACTCTTGCTTTACTAGATATAAGAGCGAGTTTGACTGTACCATCTGCATTCAGGAAACGCCAATAAGCTACACACGCATAGGCAAGCTCGCTCGCATCCGAAAAAATATGAAGCTCTCTGTGCAGAGGCTCGCCGTTCGCTTTAGCGTACCAACGTGGGATTCTTATGTTAGATACGTCTGACAGTTCCTTAAACCATTCGTTCCACCTTGAAACCTGTGAAGGTGGGAAAGCTGTGTCCCAGTCAATGTTTGATCTCCATGCCTCCTGGAGCAGTATACGGCCTTTGACCACTATGGGACCAAGCAAACCTAAGGGGTCGTACACTTTCATAAGGTGGGACAAAACTTTACGCTTAGTGAAAATACCTTGTAACTTGAGCCCTTCTAAACCTGTCCTAAAACCAATGGTATCCGAAATAGGATCCCAAGACACACCTAAGGCTCTGATGTTACTTGATTCACTACCAAGTGATACTTCAGCGGGCTGTGTGGCACGCAATTCGGTTGGTACAAGGCGCAACGCCTCCTGATTGTTAGAGATCCAACCGCACATTTCAAAGCAAGCGTTGCGGTGGATAGTCACAACATCGGATGCTAACTGTGCAGCCTCGGATACATCATCCAGACTGTCCAAAAAATCGTCCATATAGGAGCTGTGGATGCTTGCATTGGCAGCTTTCGGATATAAATCCTGGTGTGACGTAGCGTTCTTATTTTTTATGTACAGCGCAGTAAATGGGCTGGATGATGCCCCAAAAATTACAGATGTCATTCGGTACTCTTTCAGAGGCGTGGTATTTTTGGACCCTATGTCACGCCATAAAAAACGTAAGGCGTTCCTATCCTGTTCACGAATTCGTATTTGGGGAAACATCTCCTTAATATCAGCTGTCACTGCAACAGCACCCTCTCTAAAACGCCAAAGAATGCCTAATAAGTTTTCTAAAAGATCGGGCCCTGGAAGAAGCAGCGAATTTAAAGAAACGCCCTGATTAGAAGCTGCAGCATCTTGAACCACACGAATTTTACGTTTTTGTGGATGAAAAACACCAAAATGTGGTAAATACCATATTATTTTTGAGTTGGCAACACTTTCAGTTGTAGTAGAAGTTGTTTTTATGTTTAATTTATCAATGTGTGTAGTTGACATTTGGTGATCACATTTTGGTTGCACTTTATTCGCACTGACTGTACCAATGTGAACATTACCTGGGTCAATGTTACATTTTGATTGCACTGTATTCGCACTGACTGTACCATTTTGAATATTACCTAACGTAGTGTACGTTTTCTTTGAATCATTGTGTTCACTGTCGATAGATTTAGTATAGTTCCTATTACTGGCAGAATGACCATAATACGTGACAGGATCACACTCCTCAGCATAACCTTTAGTGATCATGTTGTCAATAAACCTTTTGTACGCTTCAGCAAAATCGGGCTCACGCAACATACGTCTCTCTAGACTCAGAAAGCGTGAAAGAGCTTGAGGATAACTGTCAGGAACGCACTGAATGTTATCACGCCAAGGCAGTCCTACCTGATACCTACCAGTTGGCAAACGTGTGGTAGTGTTGTTTAAAATCTCAACAGCTCGAGTATCCAGTTTGCTGTGTAAGTTTTCACGTTTACAAATGCCTAGCGAGACCAATTTGTAATGTTCCTTTATGAGAAGCTCTAAACGCTCATGTTCAGATTGTTGAATGTTGTCAAGTTGACAGTGATTGATAAACTCAACTGGTTTAGTTTTACCAGAAGCGCATCCATACAATGTCCAACCTAGCCAAGTGTGACAAGCTACTGGCTCATTACGCCTACCTGCACGGATATCACGAGATATGGACAGATGCCAGTGCTCAGCACCAATAAGTACGGTTGGTGTAGCATCATCGTACGTCAGATAATTGGTTATGTCATTTAAGTAATTGTAAGATTGCACGGTCTCTTCAGACAATGTTTGCGAGCTCAAACTGAGTGAGGGCATCGCCCTAGCACAATTTACTAAAAACCTGTCATGTTCATGTTTACCCTGTATATAAAAATCAACATAAGAAATCTTTGTAGTTTTATGTAAGCCACCTACAGCGTTGACAGTTATAAGCTCTTCAGGTCCTGACACCCCTATACGAGCGGCGACGTCAGAGTCAATAATTGACGCTGAACTGCCGTCGTCTAAGAGTGCAAAGGTCTCATAACTGCCAGATGGACCGGACACAATAACTGGCACCACTTTCAATAACGTGTTGTGTGATTGTGTTTTAGTTGTTGTTGCAACATTATCACTTAAAATACCTGTGTTAGAAACCATCACATTTTCTTTTGACAGTTTTTGGTTAGCTGGCGCGGAGCACGACGCTAGCTGGACATCATCTTCAGACGCAGTTGTACACCTATTATTATCGAACACAGTTTTGACCAAAGGTGCTTTACACTCTGTATTGTTCAGTTGTGGGGTACACTCTGTATAATTGGGTGCAGTTGAACACACCGTATTATGAAACGCTTGTGTATTGGGTGTTTGCGGTAATGTAAACGTATCCTGCCTGCCGTGTAAAAGGGGATGGTGTCTAAAAGTACAGCCGTCGACACCACAAGGGTTAACTTTACACAATTTCCACTGATGTGATTTACGCTTAAGACATTTGTAGCAGATTTTTTGCTCGCGCAACCAGCACCACCTATTTTCTACAGATAACGTTGTAAATTCAGAGCAGTTCTGTATATCATGGCACTTTTTACAATAAACGCATTCAGTTTTTTGGGTTATTTTGGTTTTATTTTTGTCGTGTGTCACAGTGTGAATATTTTCACGTTTAAATGGTTTATTCAGGGGAAAATTGCCTTGTTGTTGTGTAGCAATAAAACTAGTGTCAGGTGACAACGCAAATCTGATATAACGTTCGTGTTCACGTGTAAGAAAATCGGACAAAAGTTCTAATTTTGACGTAAGAGGGTTTGACATTTCAGCCGCATAGTCAGACCACCTTGTTTTTATTAGAGGGTTAAATTTACCTAAAATGCTATGATATAAATCAGGCGATTGTAAATATTCTCGCAGGCCGAGTAATTTCATAGTAGATAAACTGTTCCGTACCTTGTTGGCAAAAATACCGATCTCTTTAAGGTCCGCGCCGAGCCGCGGTAGCGCTTTCAAAATCTGTACCTCGCCGAAGACGATCATCTCTGGGCACGCAAATGTTCGCTCGAGGGCGTGCATGATCTCTTCGGGGGCTGCTGCGGTATGGAGCAGCGATGCGACCGCCTCGCGCGCGGGCCCGCGGAGCGCGTTCTGTAAACGCGCAATGTTCTCTGCGGGGGAATAAGAAGATTCAGTACTACTGAACAGACGTTTAAATTGTAGCCATTGCGAACCATTCCCGAAGAATGTAGGGAGTTCTATTTTGGCTCTACTACCTGAAGCTAAAGCTTTTGCTGCCGCTGCGGTATCAGCGATCGCTTGCAGAATAATTTTGTCATTTCCGGTAGTGAAATGCAAATCGACAGACGTTTTGTCTACCGGACGAGTGTCCTCGTTTATATCCCGAACCCAGGACGAGGTTCGAGTGTACGCATCACTGACCGAATGAGCAGAGCGTTCCTCGGCCTCTTGAGCGGCCAGAGCTGCCTGCATTTCTAATTTTTCTACTTGCTTTACCTGTTCGGCCATTTCCCGTTGTCGGGCAAGTTCTTGACGTGCAAGTTCTTGTTCTTGACGTGCAAGCTCTTGTTCTCGTTCTATGCTTTTACGTGCCAACTCAGCCTCCGCAGAAAGTCTGCGTGCCTTTATTGTGGCTGATGACCGCGAAGACCCTGAGACGTGTGATGACCTGCAACTTGGAGAAGTATCAAAAAGTCCGGCCGCAGCAGCGGTGCCGCCGCCGCCGGTGGTGGACACTGGACACGCACGAGCGGAATCGGGAGCCGCGGGCCTTACTGTGGCGTCGGTCTTAACGAGGTCCTGACTTGCGGACCGACCTAGCCCACCCGCGACGGGTGCTCCTGGTTCCGAGCGCGTCACTTTTCCGCTTTTTGCCGGCGTTGCCAGCTGCTTGGTTTTGCTTCTAGTGTTCATTTAACACGGACGAAGGACCAAATGAAAACGACTAAGTCGATAGCAAGGGAACTGAGAGGGAGTAGAGAGGAAAACCCAGCGGCACGTTCAGCAGCAAAAGTATATTTTTGACAACTGGTTAAAACAAAATACAAAATAAAATCAATAAAAAAGATGACAGAAGTCAGGTGTAAAAACTATATAAAAAGGGTAAAAAGGTTGCAACCGCAACACATAGCATATCCTGAACTACATAAGATAAACCCGTCGTGTTGTGTTCCGAATCACGCTAAAAATGCTCGCAGCGCTTACAGTGCTGACGGCCGGTCCAACCAAATCAAACAGCGCGCTCAAGACCGCGTGAGTAGTGTTTTGTTTCGGACCGCTATTCGCTTGAGCGCGCTCAAGATCGGACTGATTCACGCTCATAACCCGTGTTTACTGTCATGTTCATATATCAAACGTCAACTTGACGTTTGGCTCAAGGTGCTTACGCCTGGGAGTGTGAGCACCGTGAGCGCCGTCCATGATATCATCAGTGACGTCACGACATTTCATGTAAGCGCTATGAGCGTGAATCGGTCCGATCGTAAGCGCGCTTTGAGCGCTGTGAGCGTGATTCGGAACATGCCTGCTTATTGGAACCGTCTTACTAGAAACTACTGTTGTCGATAAAAGCTTGTACAGTCAAGTGCAAAAATATGGGAACGTAAAATTTATAGATTTGTTAACATTGTTGTCAAATCATGTTTTGTTTTATATACATATATCGTTTATGAAATCATGTTTTACACACGGATAGTGTCTAATAATGTCAAAATTAATAACATTATTACAAATACAAACGTACACTAGTTTATATGTTATTGATTTTGACCGAATAATGTATCATTGTTTTTATATGTTTACTTCCCGATGGTTGTAAAGCCAATCAACTTTATTAAATTGTTAATTATTAGGAGCACAAATGTAGAAGTAGGTGTTGTTTTAAGTAATATACTATTATATATTAAGTTTCAAGTTTATTAGTAAAGAAAGTGCTACTAACTTCTACCATACCATACTAATAGTCAAGAAAATTTGACAACAGCACAATCGGTTTAACAATATAGCAAAGAGTTCACTTTTGCTTGAGAATAAGATATTCTTTGCGTTTGTACTAAGTACCTAATTTAAAAGTAGGGTATGTAGAATAAGGTTAAATACAGGGTGTAACATTTAAAACGGTCAGTATGGGAAAGTCTCAAACTATAAGACATATGAAGATCTATTCTTAGGAACTATTTCATCGATTTTAGTGACAAGAAAAACTGCAAACATAGATTTAAAAAATAACTTGTACTAAATTCGGGAACCGAACCCGGTCGTATTGAAAAAAAAAAACTAAGTATAAGTAAAATAAGTATAAGTAAAATGTATAAGGTATAAGTTTTTTTATAAAGAAAATAAAGGAGAGATTTTTATAAAGAAAGCAATAAATATTACATGAAACATGATATAAAAATTGAATAAATTGCATTGTATTTCATATCGTTTAATTTAATTCAGTAGATGTTCGAAATGGCAACCATGTTTTTCAGTGCAATATTTAACTCGTTTTTACCTTGATTTTACCATTTCGTTTTTCTTGTCACTAAAATGGATGACATGGTTCCTAAGAATACATCTGTGTCATGTGTTATGGTTTTACACTTTCCCGTACTGACCGATTTAAATGTTACACCCTGTATATTAAGCGCACAGGGTTTATATTTTCTGTTAAATACGAGAAGATAAGTGTTTTTGATACTGTGATTTTAGGTTCACATATACTTTTAACTACCTAGGTATATAAATTAACTTGCATATGTTTTGATGGGTCGGATTTTGAGGGGGAGTGAGTTCTAGCATTTTGACACTGACATTATGCGCGTATTCCATTGGATATTGTACTAGAGTTTTTATTATTAAACAGTATAACATAGTGCGTAATGTAATATAAACAATATTATATTAGTGTTAAAATATAATTTTACAATTTTAATTGCCATAAATGTAACGATTGCCCTAAGCATCATTCATCTTAAATTGTTATATTTTAAACCAAACGTAATCTACGCTGAGCTCTATAAGTACAAAGTTTATATAAATTAGCCGGCAAGTTTCAGAGGATTTTTTTATAGCAAATGCCGATTATAAATGGCTAATACTTGTAAAATTATGATTATCTAAAGGGTCACACAGCTATGTAATGGCAGTGTAAGATCTATTGTATCAATGAGTATAGGCACAGAATAAGAAATAGTACGACGTGTATAGGTAGGTAGATAGGTACCTACCCATCAAGATTTTTGCAAGTTCTAGCAAAGTAACGGCTATATCTAACGGCGTCTACATATAATAATATATTTTATGTCACACCTGGCCATAAAGTGGCCATTATCGCACGCTCCGCGCGCGAATAAACCCACTTCCTGGCCAGGGGGTGACATAAAATTTTGTACTTACCACGGGCGATAATAAAGAAAGCCTCAGATCGCATATTTATCGCCCTTGCCTTCGGCTCGGGCGTAAAATACCTGCGATCTGAGACATTCATTGTTTTACCGCCCGTGTTAAGTGTTGTACTATTAATTTCATAGTTATATCTTATTGCACATTGATAATTTTGTTTAAATTCGTTATACTAAGTTTAATATTAAGAAGATGAATGTGAATGTTTATAAAACTATATTTTATAACTTATGAGACAAACAAGCGAAAAATGTTAGTTAAATCTTAAAGGGAAATGAGATTAAATGATGGCAGTGTTTAAATCTAACGAAAATTATTAATTTCAAATTACAGGAAAAAAATAAAAAATGTCATGCTCCGAGCAGGATTCTAACTGATTTGGTGACGGAGCGTGATTGTTCCGATATCTCAGATGGTTAGAGCGATTGGCCGCATTATGCTGCGATGCGCAGGTTCGAATCATGCTCGAAACACTTTTACAGTTTTCATCGAGAGTCATGTTGGAGTAAAAATATATTTTCATATTTCATTATACAGGGTGTAATCGTTAAGTGTTTAGATGCGATTATTCCGTAAAATATATGAAAAAAAACTAACATCGAAAGTACAAGTTTTTTTAAATAAAATTAGAAATATCTATCCTAAATAATAATTTTAAATGGCCCCATACATTTAGTATAACGTTTGTTAAGTGGTTTAATTGTACAGTAAGAGATAGATGATTATTTGATTACATGATTAATCTCAAATCTGTAATAAAGTAATAAACAATCATTTTCTTAAATAAAAAATACATTTTTTTTGTTTTCTGTTGCTTGAAGTGACCCCATTGATTGTCGTACTAAATGTATGGGGCCGTTTAATCTTATTATTTTGGATATTTTCAGGTTTGTTATGAAAAAGTTATTAAAGTGGCGTTATTCATCGGGTAACGTACTTTCGCTATTGAACGTTTTTTGATATCTTTGTAAACACTTAACGACCCCCTGTATGCCCCTATATACCCTGTAATCCCATTATACAATACATGGCTTTTATGTAATATATTAAATTGTGTAGCGGACCTACCAACGCCATCTCTCTAACAACTTAATAGTATCTCTTTCCGAGTTTTAATTGTAAAATGTATAAATGGTTTAAATGATAATTACATGTTTAAACTAATTTAATGTAACGCATTTACAAACCTACAGGACTATTCGTCCTACCTCCAAAAAGCATTTATATTTCACGTTATTATCGATGTGATACACTTGAGAGAAAAAAACTGCCAGTGACTGACTGACATCCGGATAGACATAGACACCGAGTGAAACCTAAATACCTGTCTGACAGATCTCGTTCAATTTTCTTTCATATCGCATTACAAAAACATCAACCAGTAATTATTAAAAATTTAAAAAAATAGTAGAAGCTTTATAACCGCCTGAGATAGAGCGTATGCCAGAGTGCCCACTCCGAAATTTCATATCCGAACTTCGTATAGTGCCATCTCTTTCACTCATATAGTGTATAACACGAGAGTTAAAGGGACGGCACGATAGGAAGTTCGGATTTTGAATTTCGGAGTAGACCCTCAGACGGTCGCCGAAAAACCCTTACGACGGAGTGACCTTCGGAGGGGCTTGTCGACCGTTCTGGCACTCACTTAAGTACCACGCGCTACGCTCGTAGCCGATAACATGGTTTTTCTCATTTGTGGCGAAAACTGTCTACGAAAGGAGAACACTATATCGTGTCCTCGGCGCTGAATGTGTTAAGAATGGACAACACCGCTGCTCAAACACGCTGACACACTGGAAACGCAGTGGCGTTACTTACACGGTCGTGATAAACTCATACATAACTCCCTTCATGTCGTCACTGCGTTTACGGCGCGTTAGCGTATTTTGAAAAGCGGTGTAGCCCATTCTTTAGGCAATAGTCCCATCGCTGACGAGTAGCGAGTATACTCTCATAGTAATTGTACTCGCTGGAGCGAGATAACGAGTAGAATTACTATGAGAGTACTCGCTGCTCGCCGGCGGTGGTTTAGTGGCTTAAATGTCAGGACTTTCATAAGATCATTTCTCACAAGTGTATCGGATCAAAGCAAATACGACAGAGTGAGATAGTGTATGTAATATATAAGTGTCCTAGTTTTTTAACTGTGTCCGCACAGCGCCCCAATCATTCCCTTTAAGGTGCTCCTACATAGATTACTGTATATGTATGAACTTTCATGGTGGGTCGAGTATTTGGAACAATTTGGTAGATTGAACAGTGATGGCAGCGAAATGTATTTTAGAGAGTTTACCGCACCTGTAAATCTTTACTAACCACCAAAATAACATTATGTGCGCAATGTGTGGGAGCGCCGTTAGCTAAGATAAAATTATGTCACAGTCGATATAAATACTATTTATATATAGCACGCGACGGGAGGAATGTCTACGGCGGTGAATGTTTTACAATAAATTGATAAAAGATTACCTTTTGACTTATTAACAAACCTTTTTCCCCTTGGACATATGCATTACTGTCGAGGCATGGAAGTACATATATCTACATGTGTAAAATATGGATATAATCACTGTAAATTGTGCTTCTATCAACTTTAACTAACGTGAGATTGTAAACTGACTATTAGGTTTGATATATAACATTGCGCGTTACATTAGCTTTCGAAGTTTAGGCTGAGTTTAAACGGACGACCTTGGGAGTAATACGAAGCCGGCAATGCCCTACTTAGTAACCTCTAGCGCCCTCTAGTGAAACGAACTACCACTTTAGCTATTGTTTGCAATCTCTCTAAAGTTGGATTGAAATCATGTTTGCATTGCAGCGCGCATGCTTCCATGCTTAATATAATGAAACGGAAAAAACAAAAGGAAAACAATACACTGTTTAATAAATTACACTCATTCATACACAGTTTTAAATAACAGTATAAAATAATTATAATACGCTCGCAGCTTAAATAGTCTCACTTTCAACACAATGCATCTTTAGGTATAATGCTATTAATATAGCTTAGATAAGGCGATACAGTCGAGTTCGATAAGATGTGTCCAGACAGATCAAAAACATGTAGTTACGACTTTAATGTTAAGCATAAGGTTGTTCAGATACTTTTAGAGTTTCGGGAACGTACATTTATTTATGAACTCGACTGTAGCTAATAGATATGTCGCAGGCAAATCGTATAATTCGCCATATTACATTACGGCTAGGCGTTTTACAAAACAGATTTGTTTTGTATTACGGCGGGTCAACGATTAGGCGGATTGAATACGGCTGATTGAAAATCCACCGAAATGTGTTCGGCGCTTTGCAATCTTCAATTCGCCTAGTCGTAATGTAAAAAAGCGGTTCAGTCAGATTGTATAATTCGCCGTGATACATTACGGCTAGCCTTTTCACAAAATAGCGTCGTTTTAGCTGTCACCTATTAGCTTTTAGTTACCATTTTTAACACTCACAGCGCTGTTTAGCAATGACAATCCGGCCATTTTGTAAAACGGCTAGCCGTAATGTAAAACGGCGGATTATGCAATCCGGCAAGTACAATCCGGCTAAACGTGAGCCGCCATATTGTAGAACGTATTGCAATGACGATCCGGCTAATCGGCTCTGTTTTGTAAAATGGCTAGCCGTAATGTAAAACGGCGGATTATACAATCCTGCTGCGACAGATAGTCTACAGTACAGTATACTTACCATGAGTTTGCAATGTTTGCATTACCGTACTCGCTAGCGACTGCGTAAACGATTCAGTATGGACAAAAGTACAGCGCCTCTGGCGGTTACGCAATAGAACTAAGAATCGCCATACTAAATCGTTTTACGCAGTCGCTAGCGAGTACGGTAATGCAAACATTGCAAACTCATGGTAAGGGTACTGTAGAGTACAGTACAGATTAGCTGTCATCCCAGTACAATTTCCTGATTTGTCGGTGCGGAGGCGGTACGATATGAGAAAACTGTCAAATGTCAGTGTCAACTGTTAGTCAACTCAGTACTACTTTTTACTGCGCCCCTACATTTAAATGAGTGCTTCCTGACTGGCGCGGGATACGCGGAAGCGGGACGATGCGAAGGCAGTACTGGTCCGCTTCTGCGCAGTATATTACTACTGCGCAAATATAATACTGACAGTATTCTGTGAAGTGGGAATCTTTGCGACATCAGTAACATTACGTCAAAGAAGAAAATGTCACATATCGAACCCGCCCCGCCAAGTCAGGAAGTCGCCTTAAACGTCAAACGTAACAATTTATAATGGAATGACAGCTACCCCCGTTTTGTTTTCACTGTCCGATCATTCATTCAAATCATTTAGGTTCCGGCTTATCTGGGTGGACTGGTGAGTTGAGATGCTCCATGATCCAGTCCCATATGACCGGGTACGCGAGCCGGGCATATACCCCTGGGAAGTTGCCCCGGGCACAACCGAGGCCCCAGGATACGACGCCGATGAGGACGCCTTCGCTCACTATTGGGCCACCGCTGTCACCCTGATGACAAGTCGATAATAAAGTTAAAGGGTTAACGTTTATTTCCAAACATGGTACAGTCACCATCAGAGCTTTTGACTTCTTCATTTACGTAGTTACTTTTGATGCTGACTGTACATTACACCGGTCATGGTCACGGAATCACTGTCGGTCGTCTCAGCAAGTTATCAACGGAGATATGGGTACACAACATTATACTCCACATCAGTTTCGATGACGGCGACTCAAGTCATTACTGCATTCTCCTTCTGTGAGCTCTAACGTGGCTTGCAAGACCAAACTTGGTCTTAAAGACTCTATGACATTCTTGACGGTAGAGTTGCCCTGCTGAGTTGTACGCGTATTGTGGCGATTGGGGTCCAAGGTCGAGATTCGCTTTGACTTTGACTGTATACATCCGTGTTTGTGAAGTTTGACTTCTTAGCCAGGCTGGTGCCTGTGTTAGACTGCCTTTCTACCACAGATGTGCTATGTAGCTATTCGTTGTGAGTCCCTTTCCACCAGTGCTATGGCATATGGACCAATAAATATGATTTTAAGTATCAAACCATCCATAGCAAAGCAGCACAGCACATCTCTGTGGAAAAGCACCCCTACACTGATCAAGATCATTACTAAATTACATTTTTCAGAAGGTAAAAGTAACTGTGTTTTCATCTTTTGGGTGATGGATTATTGCGGGCAAGAGCGGGCAGTTGTTAAGGTCACTTTCTGATTGGTCGGTGCGGAGGCAGTACGATAAAAGATATGAGTCATATGAGAAAACTGTCAGCTGTCAGTCGAGTCAGTACCGCTTCGACTGACGCGGGATACGCGGAAGCGGAGCGATATGAAGACAATTACTGCTCGGCTTCTGTGCACTATACTGCGTAAATGGAATATTGACAGTGCCGTCAAGTGAGAATACCTTTGCGACATCAGTAAAGAATGATTCATGCTAGACCGTTCCGTGTCTGGGCCGGCCCGTTTTCTAGTCTAGTACAAGAAATCAACGGCCGTCGCGCGTCCTGTATTAGAAAACGGGCCGGTCCGGACACGGAACGGTCTACTGTGAATCATCCTTAAGCTAGCATCAAAGGACAAATACCAAATATCGATTCAGCCCCACCCAGTCAGGAAGTCGGTTTAATTTAATTTCGCCTGTGCTTACCTGGCAAGCGTCCGGCGTATTCTGGCTGAAAGAGCCCGCACAGAACATGGACGCCGCGTGGATGGCGTTCCGCTCCAGACCTGAGCGCTTGCACAGCTTCATGGAGATGGTGGCCATCGTCGCTGACTGCAGGACGGTGGCGCTGGGACCGCCTTCCTGGAAAAGCGAGCAGGAACTGACAGAGCGCTTACAAATTTCAAGAAAAACACAAAAACAATCACGCAAAAACGGCTGAACGGATTATAATGACACTTGGTAAACTACCAGTATGTGATGAGTTCCTGTTACCCCTCGTTAGGGACATAGGGCTCGCAGAAGAGTTATCCATTTGACACGGTCTCATGCGCGGCTTCTTCCAGCTTTTTCCAGATGAGGCTATTAGAGACAGGCTCTTTTTCAACCAGTATATAGCTTAAAGTAACATATATTATAGAATACTTTCTATCCCTAAAATCATCTCGAATGGATTAAATAGGAAGTGGAAGATTAGGTACGTGGATGAATTCGCGGGCTAACCGTTAAGTCGTGATCTCAGCTGCTGTCTATGATAGCAATCGTTAATCCAAGTTGGATGCCTTCGGGCGGCTAGAGAACTTCTAACATTCAAGTTGCCCACTCACTCGACAAAGCTCTAATCACAATAAGGTCTAGTTTTCTCTCGGGTTGGAAGGTCAGATGGCAGTCGCTTCCGTAAAAACTAGTGCCTACGCCAAATCTTGGGACTAGGAAGTGGACCCCAGGCATCCTTAAGGATGCAACTGTACTGGAATAACGTTAGGAGGATGATGATGATATAGCTTGAAGCTATAAGGAGCGCTTTTTTATTCCGAAAATTATCTCTCCAAGTGATTAAATAAGGAGTGGAAGTTTACGCGGACGAAAACGCGGGCTAACCAGTACTATACAAAACGATGTTCATGAGCAGTATGAGCACAAACCTTAAGCTTCCCCCAGCCAGAAACAATGGCCGCCTGCTTCGACGGCAGCTTCTTCTCTCTCCCAATGATCCTGATCGGCAGCACCTTGGCTGAGAACCGCAGCGGGGAGTACAGCCGCACCATGCCCACGTCGTTGATCTTCGTCTTGCTCACGTACTGCGGGTGTACGAAACTTTCGCGGACGTCGTACATCTCGCCGCCGAAGGTCTTCCACGATGAGCCGAGACGGACGCTCAGGTCGTTGGCTCTGGCTCTGAGACAATTATTTATTTACTTATATATCAATCGTCAGTAGGTACAAAAATAAATAAATAAATATTGAAATATTAGTGGAGTGGACACGGACAACCTTACACGAATCTTCCTAGTCCCAAACTGGCAAACTAAGCAAAGCTTGTACTATAGGTACTAGGCGACGATATACATACACTTAGGTATATAGATAAATAGATAATTAAACATCCTAGATTCAGAAACAAATTCGTGCTCATCACACAAATAAATGCGCCAACCAGGATTCGAACCCGGGACCTCCAGCTTCGTAGGCGGGGTCACTTCCAACGAGGCTTAAGCGGTCGTGAAAACGTATAATGTTTAGTCAAACAAACATGAACAAGGTTTTGTTAAACTTTCTATAAAGGATGATTCACGCTAGACCGTTCCGTGTCCCGGCCGGCCCATTTTCTAGTACAAGAAATCGACGGCCGTCGCGCGTCCGTCGATTTCTTGTATTTTGTAAAACGGGCCGGCCCGGACACAGAACGGTCTAGCGTGAATCATCCTTTATTCTATTTAAACACACTTGGAACCCGTTATAATAAGCTAGCAGTATTTACAAAATTAATGAATTAAAACATGTGTCTAATCCACGTCTGACGTAACCTTTGTGTGGCTGAGCCAAGCTTTTCTATATCCCTCGCACTGTGACCTTTGTAAAGGTTTGTTACATGGAATTGTTACAGGTTGTCTGGGAGATCTTTAGCGATGAGACCGCCTGTGGTTTGCCTCTATTTATTGTGATTATGTATACTGTAATGTGTTATTTTGAGGAGGTTGTGTATTTGGTATGATATGGTATTGCGTTATTGTATCAATTGTCTCCGTCAAATCTATTGGGAAAAGCATTATATATCTTCATTGGAACAGGGATTGCCTGCCTTGTACATATTATCGACGGCCTCACTTACACTCGGCCGTCTATAAAATACTCCGCAGGCAGTCCCTTCGTTTCCGGCATGTGTAGATAATAGAGGCTAAGTAATAGAAGCTTTTTGAAATACATACTAATTTTGAAATAAACAAAAAAAAACCCTATCCGTGACTCATAATCTATTGTCCTATATTCTCCCCGCATTTTCATTATTGTTACAAGCTAGACGATACTTTTTGATACCCTCTCATTCGTTATCCAACTTTGTAACACAAATTTATATTTACAGAGTCATGTAAGTAGACTCCCCAATTTCGTTCGGCAGTGGGTTTCAAGGCCCGTAATCCTAAGGGACCTCGGGGCTGATTCACACCGCTTACCGGGATGGACAAGCCCGAAGACTCATCTTGGGCCAACCAAGATAAAATGGACTTTGAGACAAGCCTTACATCACATGACATGCTGTATCAGTATTATATTTGCGCAGTAGCAATATCATACGCGGAAGCGAGGTACCTAGTAGTACATTCGTATCGCCCCGCTGCCGCTCATCCCGCGCCAGTCAGGAAGAACTCGTTTCAATGTAGGAGCGCGCAGTAAAAAAGCGGTACTGACTCGGCTTACAGTTGACACTAGTTAGCTGCATACAAGCAGGAGGGGTCACGTTTCTCTGCAGCTGCCTATACGGTCATCAAATTTGATTTGTAGGCCCACTTCGTACCCTGTCACAGAGAAAATCTATATGAAAGCCGCTAGAGATCTCATATTTATATCGCTGTGACAAGGTACGAAGCGGCCCAGAAATTAAATTAGCTGACTGGTCATGCAAGTCTGGGAGAGTCCAGTTATACTGGATGAGGTACAGTCGGGTACATAGTTTTGTGAATCGTGGGGGAGGTCTAACAATGCGGGCTCATTGTCTGAGTTTGCGCCGGTATTTTTATACAAAGAGGATTATTTTGCCGTCCTCAATGTTTCCCGGCAGTTTTGCTGGGGTTCCGCTACCTTTAGGATATTTTCTCAAGTACACAATTTCAGGAACTTTAATAAAGTTAATGAAAAAATTAGGTATTATGTAGTTTATAAAGTATAATTTTCTTAAGCGGCAATTACGCTTCGTCGTTCACCTAATGCGGTCGCCGAATTGATTTTAAACTACTTAGGTGAACGAACGTCATCTTTACACTAGTCTGTCCGCCTACTACGGCGACTAGGCAGCTGTCGATCGCCGAATGCGGCCGACTAACGCGTTCTTTACACTTTCGCGGTCGTCGCATGCACCATGCGGCGAACGACGAAGTGTAATTGCCCCTTTACTTTTCATGTAATGTATTTAGAAGTGAAGATTGAAAGAAAGAGAGGAAGAGTATGGCCAAGAATTAATACTAATTTGAACAAATAAAAGTGAAGGTTTATGGTTGTGTCTTATCAGAGCATTATCAGAGAGTGAAGGAGATAGCAGACTGTCGTCTGAAATGGCTGGCGATTGCTCCACCTACAAGATTAGTGAACTCTTAAGGGGAGGTATCCCCAACGCAAATGTCTCGCTCTAACACGCGTGAGTTTACAATTGACCATCCCGCTCTCTACGCAAGCTCTGCGCGCAGTTTTGTAAATATTTAGCTATAGTCATTAAGCCAATCATTTTATCAAAGCAAACCCTGCGAATTTGTCTATAACTATTTACGATCTTTAATTGAGTACAAAAATTAAATGTTAAATATCAGTAATATAGCCGTAGTATTGAAAAAACATTCCAAAAAGGGGTAACTTCGCGATTTTTTTCTATCGAGTGAAATTCATCAGGTCATGTAACTGACTGCGATTTTGACTAGACAATATCCTTATGTAACACATATATTTTTTTTAGATTTTAAGAAACTATATTCTATGTCTCAGATGGTTTTTAAAAACTCAAAAGTGGTAATACACGGCCTTAAAAAAATAAGAAGATTTAGGCTGTAAAGGTTAGATCACTGGAATGATTCCTGCGCGGCGTCTCGTCGTCTGGCCGTAAACCTGGCTTTATACCGTGACAATTCAATGGAAAGCGTCTCATATTCAATTATCGCCTCCAGTTATACTAAATGCCTTGAAGGTTAGTTGCTGAGAGAATACGGCGTCGGATTAGTAGAGGTCAAGGCCGAGTTTTTACTTAAGAGTCATTACGACGCCTTACACATTTGAAATGCCTATTCACTAATGCCTTAAACTTAGCTAAAGTCAATATATATATATGGTGGAGAGTCTGGGCCACCATGGCCTCTCATGCAGCCGCAGTGCTGGGAGGATCCCTCGGCATGCCAGCATCAACGACGTCATCCGTAGGGCTCTTGTCAGTGCCAAGGTGCCGGCAGTCCTCGAGCCCAACGGCCTGACAAGGGACGACGGCAAGAGGCCTGACGGAATGACGTTGGTGCCTTGGAGTATGGGTCGGCCTCTCGTCTGGGACGCTACTTGTGTAGATACCCTGGCACCGTCCCATATTCCAGGCACCAAAACTGATGCTGGCGCAGCTGCCTCCTCGGCAGAAAACCTCAAGCGTCGCAAATATGCTACTCTCGGCAGTAGCTACTTCTTTGCGGCGTTTGGGGTTGAGACCCTGGGGCCATGGGGTCCAAGTGCTCGGCGCCTCTATAAGGACATCTCGACGCGCCTTATAGAAGCGTCTGGTGACCAGAGGGCTGGCCACTATTTCGCACAACGGATTAGCATTGCTATCCAGCGTGGCAATGCGGCCAGCCTTCTGGGAACCCTACCGTGCACCGAGGACCTGGGGCAAATTTTTTATTTAGTATAAATAAGTTTTTATTTAGTATAAGTTTTCGTTTATATTATTTTCTTCCCTTTTTTATGTTGTTATTAAAATTTTATATATATATCGATATCGATAAATATATATCGATGTCTCCCTCAAATATCAAACTCAACATTTCCCAATAGTAATGCTCCAACTAACCCGTTCCACTAGATAGAACTACACAAGCGTAAATTCGGTCACAAAGCCACGATACCGGTGTGAATTGATCAGGCTTCGAACCCACGACCCTTCCGTTACGGCTGCCGGGGATCGTACAATTTCAATCTATCCTCAGGAGACAGAATTGTATTTTTTCCGATGCAAAACAGCGAGCCGGGCCCAGTCAAATAAAACTGCAAAATGGGGACATACGTTTGGTCCTGGAGGCGCAGTGAATGTAGAAAAGTAGTTGACTTACAGTCAATTGTCGAAAAATCCGAGCCACTGTAGTCTTTTAATCAGAATGCCGCGAGTTAAAATCCCCCGTTCGCACCACTGGGTGTTTCAAAAACTTAAGTACCTGCGTATCTAATTATTTGATATCTACAGAGAACAAATATACAAAGGAAAAATTAACCGCCTCAGACGGGAATCGAACCCGTGCCTCTAGTTTGCCGGACCAGCGTGTTTACCGCTACACTACCGAGATCACTACGTCATCCAGCGAATCTGTTGTTTGTATTTGTTCTCTGTATCAAATAATTAGTTTGATCTTGGTAACTTCTAGGTACGTTAAATTAACAGCAGTCAAAACAATTTAACAAAAATAATTTGATTCGTAACAATAGTTATGTACGTATCATTTAGTATTTAACGTGAAGAAACCGGTCTAATTCCAGCAAGGGTTAATTTTCCGTTTCGTTTTCCTCCGGGTTGAAACTTCAGATGGCAGTCGCTTTCGTAAATCTAGTGCCTACGCTAATCTTGGGATTCACCTAATCCAGATAGCAGAAGATGCTGAAGCAGCCAGAGGAACAGGCCTAATCTCAGACCAAGAAAAACCGGCAAAGTGCGAGTTGGACTTCGCACATTTAGGGTTCCGAACCAACCGCAAAGTTAAGTTGGTTTTTATAGGAAAAATAAGGAAATTTCTAAGAAAAAATCTAATTTATCAATATATTAGTATTTGTTGGTAAAATATACGTAATAACAAACATTATTACCAAATTTTAAGTTTATAGGTATTTGGGAAGTTAAAAAATTCTTCGGAACAAAATTTCGTAAAAAAAGCTGACTTTGGTGGCTTCTCATTCCTTTGTTTTCCAATTTTTTTTTAAATTAAAAATATATTAAGTATCTACTCAATGAGCTCTAAACAACGATATACCACTCGATAGGGTAGGATAAAAAAAAAATCGCGCCCCCTTTAGCTGTCCCCCCCCCCCCCTGGGAGCCCCTTAAAACATTTAAAAATAATGTTGATTATTTGTATGGCTTCGGGCCAATAAGATGCTTATACTGTGTAAATTTGAAGCCTGTAGCTCCAGCGTTTGGCTGTAAAACCTGTGTGACAGACGACGGACGGACGGACGGACGGACGGACGTCTGGGCGTCACCAATAGGGTTCCGTTTTGACCCTTCGGGTACGGAACCCTAAAAAAGATAGTGTAGTAGTGTAGGCGGTTTTTAAAACCACGCCCACCGTGAGCGTACATGAGTGAGCTTGTGCTGTACTTCTTGGGCATGGTAAAAACCAACTTGGACAAAAATAAAGAACACAGTCACTCCAGCTGGAATGGCTAAGAAATAAGAACACAAGAGAAATGGCAATGGTGGTCGCCGACGTCCGTTAGGACATGGCAATTGAAGAACAAGAAAAACAAAAAAAAAAACGAAAAAAAAACGTGAAAAATCGAATCGTGATCGTGAATCGTGTTCGTTTGTGTGAAAATCGTGTAAGTTTAAATCGATATAAGAAAAACCAACTTCACTTGAGGTCCTACTTTTCTGCGTAGTCTACGTTTCTTTGTACCGAGTTTACGATTGCCCTGTGGAATTTATCGGCTCTAGTGGGGGCGATACGTCGTCCAATATCCGTCGTATTAGGAAACGTGTTCCTTAGTATTTTATCACGCTACCTACTGCTTGTTTCCGCTGTTTCGGCGGCCAGTGTTTGTGCAGCGGGTGAAATGATACATACAAAGCTACATTATGAACCCTGGATTGTGTCTACGGTGAAGAAAAATCTAGCCAGCCACCCTCAATCAGTCAATGGCCTTCGAGTCTATTACAGACTATACAAGCAGTGTCATGCAGGAAGACAACGTCTTTTGTGGCTGCGTAAGCCGATGCGAGAGCGGCATACCCGACCGCAACCCTGGCAAGTAAAGTTCGCCCGTGGCGAACAGGTCTCCGGTCGATGTCTCTTGGCTCGCTTGTCTGCAAGCGTCGCAAACCATGCTTTATCGTGGACTTTGCGCCCATCGAGCACCAGTTTGCGCCATTTGTCCCTGTCCTCGGCAAGCTCCTCCCATTTGTGAACCGGGATGTTGAATGCGTGCACCCTACACTACCATAAATAAGTAAGTACCAGACCAATATTATATATCCTCGATAGCTCTGACGACTTTAAACACCACCAGGAACAATGCCACATACCTAAGGCGACTTCCTGATTTGTCGGTGCGGAGGCGGTACGATATGAGAAAACTGTCAAATGTCAGTGTCAACTGTCAGTCGACTCAGTACTACTTTTTACTGCGCCCCTACTTTTAAATGAGTGCTTCCTGACTGGCGCGGGATGCGCGGAAGCGGGACGATGCGGAGGCAGTACTGGTCCCCTTCTGTGCATGATATTACTACTGCGCAAATGTAATACTGACAGTATATCGCTTTGTATAAACTATCAAAACAAGCCAGTACGGAGACTGTGATGATGGCATATCATGGTTTTGTTGGGTCTACTTTACGTTATGGGATTCTCTTTCGGGGAAATTCAAAAGACAGGGATGCCGTTTTTATAGCACAGAAGAGATGCGTGAGGGCTATTCGCGGACTTGCTATGACTGACAGCTGTGTGTCGCATTTTAAAGAATTAAATATTTTGACAGTTCCATGCCTTTACATTTTCGAGATTGCCATGTACTGTATGTACATAAAAACAAACCCAACACTATTCAGGACGATCTCCGAGGTATATACTAGAAATTCCAGGTACCCTCAGAATCTCTTTCCTGTTTCTGCAAATACTGCCCTAATGCGCAAAAGTGTATTTTGTTTAGCTAGTAAAATTTACAATAAATTGCCTATCGATTTAAGAATGTTACCCATAACTCAATTTAAGCGCAAACTCAAGACATATTTAATTGAAAATTGTTTTTATTCTATTTCTGACTTTTTGCTGCATAATTGTAATAATTCAAAATGACATAATTAGTATTATTATTTTATTAACAATAATGTATTTGAAGATTTAATTTTTTATTGCTTATTATTTGACATATTATTTGTATGTATAATAGTATGTAAGAATATTATTAATCAAGAATTTGTACGCCAATAGGCAGGGTATAGTGTTAAGGTCAATCGCTGTTCAGTCATACATAAAAAAAAACATAAATTAATTGTTTACCACCACTGTAATCAGATTCACCTATGCTCACAAATAAAAAACTTTGAACTTTGAACTTTATTCTTTCAAGTGGGAATCTTTGCGACGTCAGTAAGTTTACGTCAAAGATAAAAATGTCACATATCGATCCCGCCCCGCCAAGTGAGGAAGTCGGCTAAAGAGTAATTTCCCAGTTGGGATGCTCCAAATACTCGTATGAGCAAGATGATGTCCCTCTGCGCCTGCTCTTACGACTTTTTTGGTTCCGGAAGATACTTCCAAGCACTGTATATTTCCAATTACAAGTCAAATACGACTATTACCTGAGTAAGCAGTGTGCTGCGGTGAGTAACCACAAGTCTGTGATCACGGAGCCGCCACAGATAGGGAAGTTCTTCTCCCGAAGCGAAACCTGCCACGGGACGGCTTCTATTGAAGTATTACGTCCTGAGACGATGCGCCTCGTTGACTGGACTCCTGGAAGTTCTGAACATGTTATCGTCACGTTTTAAACCACCCATCTTCTTCTGTAAAGTGGTGTTGAAACAGAGGAATGCTATCCACGTTTGCGTTATAAGAGGCAGTGCAGGGTATATATATAGGAATGTCATTTTTACACGACTGCCCAAAAAACGGAATATTTTGTTTTTTCAGGTTTCATGTATGTGTGTAGGTACAAGTATGTATGTGAATTTTTGTTGTTCCCCCAGAACTTCTCAACGCCTTAACCGATTTCGATGTGTGAGGTATCGTTGGAATCCTTACGTCATCCCGGGTGACATAGGATATGTGACGTTGCAATAAAAACGATATGGCGGACTGAGGACGCCATTTTGCGTGTGCGAAAAAAAAAAGTTTTTTGCATCCTATCAAGTGGGGTATCAAAATGAAGCATTTTTGATCATATTTTAGAACAGTCAGAGTGGGAAAGTACTTATTCCATTGAAATAAGGTCCAATAATGTATACATATTTATTTGTGCCCTAGACTGTGCTATCATTTACTCAAGAATATATTATAAAATCGAAAGTAACTGTCTGTCTGTTAAATTTTCACGGATTTAGATGAAGTTTGGTAGTTATGGTGATATTATAATTTTGAGAACCTGTGTAGGACATAGGATACTTTTACCCCGAAAATCATTCCTCAAGAGGGACAAAAGGGGACTGTAGTATGGGAGGGCCGTAATCATGCCTACGCCACCTACGCCTAATAGTAGATTGTTTGACAAGGGACTAAAGTAAGCCATATCATACTTAATTTCCCGAACGTAGTGAGGGAAAGTTGATCGAGTGGTAATCTGCCGTCGACACGCTGGCGCACCGTCAAACTGTTAAATTTGACGTGTCTGTCAGATAGGTATTGTCAATATTCGGTTAGGTTAGGGTTCACTTGAATCCCTCAGAGCGGAATAGGCACCCCGCGTGAGCCGTGTGCCTATTTTAAAGTTGGTGAAATAAACTATGCCTAAATAAGACAATGGCTAAACATGTATTTGCAAAGTGTTATGTTTGCTAAAAAATTGTTTGGTAATTGTATATTTTGGCAAGTGATTAATTGGGTAAAATGAGATTTGGCGATATATAATTTGACCACTAAAAATAATGTCTAAACATTTCTTTGCAAAATATGTTTTTGATAAATCATTATTTGGCAAACAATTATTTGGCAAATGAATGTTTGGGAAACATTTTTTGGGAAGTGAACATTTGTGAAAATAATTTGGTAAAACATCAGTAACCCATATTTTCCCTAGGGCTTAAATGTACTACTTTAGCCCCGCTTCACAAGTCTAATATGACACACTTTTCGAGCATGAGAAATGAAAAATAATTTATTAGCACTCATTTTTCTAAGCGATAAAGAGATCGTCGTTTACGATTTCACGCCCAAGAAGGAATACATAATGTTGCAAATTTTAGATAGAATAAAATGTAGATAGATACCTCTTCTCCCGGACCGTTCAAGCGTATCCTTTTCACTGTCTGTAACATAAAATGTGTCGTAAATTACGAGCCCAGTTTCCAGGCTTGCTGAATCGTTTGCTGCAACGGGTTGTAAAATTGTTACATTGAAAACAAATATAATGATGTTTGTTTTCAATCGATTCAAGTCCGATACCCTTGTCACCTGAAGCTACATTGTACATACACAGATGTACATAAGATTTGCTTTTGTATTCCTAAAATATAGTAGTGGTAGCTTATGAATATGTTGTTTTATTGTGGGTTTCAAAGTGATTTCGCAGGGATAGGTGGTTATACATCGCCCATACCACAAATACATTCTATTATCGTAGTCTTAAGGTCTATGGGAAAAAATACATAGTTCTTTTTTGTGTCAAGACATTTAAATAGTCTATCACTGTCTGTCCATCTGCATCCGAATTAGAACCGGACAGCGCCGACTGAAAAACGGATTGTCCGACCCCGCACAATTCGTAAAAACGGAAAAACTTAAACGTGCTAGATATCGATTGGGGACAAAAAACTAACTAAAACCTTGAACAATTTACGATGTAGGTATCACGTGTCTACATACACTTTTGCATGAGAAATGAGATTGATGCAAATTGTGCAATGTGTATCCCAAGAGGAAACTAGGCCTTATTGTGATTAGGCTTGTCATGTGAGTGGCCAACTTGACCGTTAGAAATTCTCAAGCCGCCCGTAGGCCTCTAACTTGGCTTAACGACTGCTAGTGCTATCATAGACAGCAGCCGAGATCACGGCTTAACGTGCCTTCAAAAGCACGGAAGCGCTCAGTTAATAACCGCTCAAAGCGGTCACCCATCCATGAACTGACCTGGGCCGACAATGCTTAACCTCGCATATCTCCATCATACCCGTGAAGGAACGTAAGCGCTGTGGGTAAGTATGTGTGCGTGCGCTGTCGGTACACGCGTCAAATGTTTGCGCGGGTGCGTAGCGCGTGGCGCGGACGAATCGCGAGGCGCGACGGCACCCGATCGACACCAGACGGGTCTCTAAGGGACGAGGTAACTGAACTGGGGGGTTCGTGTCCGTTCTGTATGTAATACTATTATACTATTCTGTGGCTCCGTGCAAGCTATAGCAAACAATGAGAACAAATGGAGCGTTCTGTTAGGTACAACGATGCACTTATCCTTGCCTCGCCTAGCCGTGCCTCGATACTCGTAAATCAAGTCCTTGTAAGAGACCACGTTTATGTCTTCCGCGCACGACAATAAGAGATGCAACATCGTGAATGGCTTTGGAGAAGTCTTGGCAGTGACCATAAAATCCGAGTTAAGTAATGTTTTGTATTTGTGGCGTATCTATTTAGACATATATCATCTCTAATACTGCACATCTTTTACGACTTATTTTTGAGTGACCAAAACAAACAGAATTAATTTATACATCGCGGTATGTAGCTAAGTAAAACCGAGATGGCGGAAATTTGCCCCTTAAATTCTGCTGTCAACACAGTGAATCCTCAAATTTATAAAGGGTCGGTAACGCGCACGTGACTCCTTTGGAGTTGCGAGCGTCTATAGGCTGAGGTGTCCGCTTACCATCAGGTGGACCATGCGCTTTTTTGCCACCGTCGGTCTATAAAAAATACGGATATTATGCGGGGTCCCGCGGCGCGGCGCCCCTTCGTTATGAATTCGCGGGAACCGTCTTGCCTTGGAATAAATAAGTAGTACCTACACCCGACTTAGAATACACGAAAATTAATCATTGCCCAGGTTTTCAGTGACGTCAACCATGAAGACGAGGACAAGAATAGGTTTACGGTCTCCTGTCGTAAAATGCGACTAAAGGAGGTCATCGGGGTTGCGAGTGAGATGTAGTGGAGGTCGCAGCACTTGCCTAATCAGCCCTAGGAAGGTAGGCGTGGAGCGCTCTAAACTGAGCCAAATGTAGTAGCACGGGGGCCTTCAGTGCGTTTACTATGAGACCACAGATTCCCCCGCATGAAACCACAGACACACACAGACCACAGACAGATGGAAGTCATATTCGACCACCACATTAACCCGTCATGTCTGGGTAGGTAAGTGGGTACCTGTTCGCAGGTTTTCTCCACGTAAAAAAGGTTCATCATCGTCATCATCATCATATCAGCCGAAAGACGTCCACTGCTGGACATAGGCCTCCCCCAAAGAGTGCCACAATGACCGGTCTTGCGCCACCCGCATCCAGCGGACTCCCGCGACCTTTACCAGGTCATCAGTCCACCTTGTGGGGGGTCTACCCACGCTGCGCCTTCCGGTCCGTGGTCGCCACTCGAGAACCAAAGTAACCGATATAGCCTTTCGAATCGCTAAACTTAAGTGGCAGTGGGCGGGGCACATTGCACGTAGAACCGATGGCCGTTGGGGCCGAAAGGTTCTCGAGTGGCGAAAAAAGGTTCGCAGTGTCATAAATAGCCAGTGGAAGAGCGGGAGCGGGAAGGGGCGCTGCAACCCAGGCGACACACTTCTAGGTTGTCTCCCGGGCTGTCTCCCATCCCATTAGCATTGGACCCCCCCTGGTTAGGAGCACGCCTATAGCGCCTATGCATGGCCTAATCGGGTGGGTGATTTGCCCCTGGTGCTATCCACGCCAATACACCGCTACGGTTCTACTAACATGCCAGAGATCACACTTAAAAACAAATGCAAAACATACCAATAAGTTTAGTCAGTAGCTTAAAATACTGATTTTTATACACGTCCCGCACTCTACTCGAATTCAGGAACTTGAGTAAATTAGGTTTATTCTTCTCCGCCTCCCCAGCTATTCCAGAATAGTCTATGTCCATCTCCACGGAGACATCAGCTTGCACATGATCTTGTACATGTAAATACATGTAAAAAAACACAAACAAGCGAACATGCATCGTGGAGCACGCGTGCAGAATCGTAAAGTCAAATTGGCGTGGGGTTTTGATTAGAGACGTAGTATAGGCTAGGAGTAGGCAGCAGTTTAACACATCCATGCGGGCGAGCGCTACGCGCTACGTTCGTACCCGATAACATGGATTTTCTGCTTTGTAGCGAGAACCGTCTACGAACGGAGTACCTACACGATATCGTGTCCTCGGCGCTGAATGTGTTGAATATATTAATGTTTGAGGTTAAAGTGTGAAGAAATAGTGTAGAATCACACTACACACAAATTACTGTAGATTGAAAAAGAAAGAATGTAACAAAATAACTGAACAAAATATTGAAAAATGCTTTGGTAACTCTATGAAAAAATCCTAAATGTCATCGTAAAAATAAACTTTCATGCTGATTATTTCGTAATTGTTAGCAGTGATTTTTTTAAGGGTAGGTAGGTAGGTTAAAAAGGGTAGCTTTTTTATTGTTCTAACAAAATAACCGGATAGATTTTTGATATGGATCATTTATCAAACATCTATCATCCAAAAATCAATCAAAATGTACTAAATATTCACGAAAACTACGCGCAGAGGTCCGTAGAGAGCGGGATGGTTAATTATAAACTCACGCGTTAAGAGCGGGTCATTTGCAGTGGGACTGCCTTGGCCTTAATAATCCCATAATTATGGCTTTGAGTCACTGTATCAGAGTGGAATGGCTCGCGACTTTCAATCAGGCGGCCTCGGGTTCGAATCCCGGCGGGTTTTGCAAAGAACATCGTGAGGAAACCGGTCTAAACCTAACGGGGTCTAGTTTTCACTCTGGGTTGGGAGGTCAGATGGCAGGCGCTTTCGTAAAACTAGTACCTACACCAAACCCTTAAAATTAGGTGACCCTGGGCTCGTCTAGTTTTCCCTCTGGGTTGGAAGGTCAGATGGCAGGCGCTTTCGTAAAACTAGTGCCTACACCAAATCCTGGGATTAGGTGACCCTAGGCTCCTTAGGGCACAACCAGTACTTCTAGTATATGTTTTTTCGAAACAAAACACAAACGAACGCGTTTGCGTTTAGTCTTACTTTTTAAGGCAATGCGAGCAGCGCCTCTGAACCTCTAGTATAAGTTTTTTCGATACATTAACTAATTCTAACGCGTTTGCGTTTTGTCTCAAAATGTATGAAAACGCTCTTACCGAGTTTGAAATACGCGCGTTCATCGGTTAGCAACAAATGTTATACTCGTTGTTTTAGTTTCCACTAGTGACCACCAGAGGCGCTGTTCACGTTTTCATACCACTTTCATACATTTTGAGACAAAACGCAAACGCGTTCGAATTAGTTAATGTTTCGAAAAAACTTATACTAGAGCTACTGGTGGCCTTATAGATGGTAACTATGTTTTTCCCGTATAAATTTTTCCTTATAAATGAAGATTAAGCGTAATCGTGTTCGTTTGTATTTTTTTCAAAAAAACTTATACTAGAGGTAAACTTATACTAGGGAAGCCGTTAGAAAGGTCATAACAGGACTTTTGCTTGTCAAAAATAACAGTTCCCGGTCTGAAGCTTGCAATATGCATTTCATATAAAAAAATATATCGGCGTTATGGTGTAGCTTACCACCACGGGCTCTTAGACTATCCAAACACATAAAAATAATGCACCTACGTAATATTTGTGGTAAACTGTAAACTACGCAAGTAGGTACGCAATTAGCAATTACGAAAATTAACTACGTCAATCAGCCGGGATTCGAATCTACGACCTCCAAATTGAGTGCTTAAATGCAACATTACCAAAGTCAGACTTTAGACCACTTTAGTCCACGGTAAAGTATAAAAGCGACCATTAAGAGGTCATTTATTTGGAGGTCGTAGATTCGAATCCCAGCTCGTACTTACCACGGGTTTTAGAATAACTTACGTAATAGGGATGTCGACTCAAAAATTTTTTTTACGTCAATAGAAAGAAGACATAAAACTATGCCAAATAGTGAAAATCCTATTCAAATATCTCAAAAAATAACGAAGTTACAACGGTTAGAATGTTCGTAGTTAGAGAGAGAAAGTGCTACCTAACCGTGACGTCACTGTTAAGTAGCGCCATAGTAAATGACGATCGTTCAATACAAAGGTGCGTTTTGCGGAAAAGGGACAGAACATACCCTCTCTTAAAACTTTGAAGACTTAAAATTACGTTTTTTTTTTTTTTTAATTACTTTTTTCGCCATTTGATTGAGAATTTGAGCCTATATGTAGAAAATTTGGATTTATTGATTTTCTTTTATAGTGTCGTCATCCCTATTACAGTCAAGTTCAAAAATATGGGTGTAGTGTATACAATGTACTCAAAAATATGTCCATGAAATGATGCCATAGTTCTCATGTCAGCGAATTTTCATATTATATTTGCAGTTGACATTGACTGCATCAAATATCATTTTGACAGTAGGAAGCCTTTCGTTGAAGGAGAATATCGTGAGGAACTATATACTCGTTTTTTTCCGTGGGTGGAGGTCTAGTTTTTCCTCTCTGGGTTGCAAGGTCTGGCGGTTTTTTATAAAACTATACATACATATACATTATACCTAGTATAGTCCCTACCCAAAATCGTGGAATTAGTTGCCATAGTAGACCTCGTCCTCTTTTAGAATAGGTACCTAAAACCATAAAATACTAGAAGGATGATGATATTGCTTTTAAGCACTGTACCTAAAAAAAAAAGAAACAATTATTCAGTACAAAAATTAAACAGTTGATTCCCATTTTACTTAATTTTTCATAATTCCGTTAAGAAATCGCGAGCTCCGCAACAGTGCAGAACAATGCAATTTGCCCGCGCAAAGCAGCACTTTGTAAACTTTCTGCTATTACATTTCGTAAGGCGTTTCATTTTTCAACACTTTAAAGCCGCTACAATGATGCCCGTGTCCTCTAAAGCCGTTTAACAGTTATTATGTCCGCAATAACAGTATTTTTTATTCGGAAACTCTTGAAAGGGGTGCAAAGTTGAGAGTTTTGGGTGTTTTAAAACTTGGGCGCGGCTTCTAAATCCAATTAAGGAGTTTCAGGTACTAGATGTCGTTGTTTGGGCCAATCTGTAATTAAATTTGTTTAATTTGTTCAAGTTGGTCGGCGAAGCACAAGAAATATCAAGTTTGGGTGGAATCTTAACTTCGAAATTGTTCCCTTCAAGACCTGGGAGGTTCGCTTAACGATTCAAAGGGTTGAACTTAAATTACTTACTAGCTTTAGATAATGTAAAATGTTATTTAGATAAAAGCAAGTTGAATTGAATTAGTTTTCTTAGTATAACCAAGGACTTTAATTTGTGACATAGTTAAATTAAAGTTAGGGTGACCGTCCTGTCATCATAATCCTCCTAGCACCCTCCTAGTGTTTTCTCGTTTGACATCTATTCTGAAGATTTGGCGTAGGAACTTGTTTTACGATAGCGACTCGCTTCACGTTTTAAAAAAAACCCGGCCATATGCGTGTCGGGCCACGCGCAAGGTAGGGTTCCGTAGTCGTCCACCCGCTACATTATGTGGACTAAAAAGTTCGCAAACTTATATTTACTATGTTTTTGACAGAATAAACAACATTATCTAAGGTATCAATGGAAATTGTACGAAAGTACATTTCTGAAGTTCGACTATTACTCGTTAACTAGTAATGTCTACTTAGCTGTGATAGTTTTCCTTTTAAATTCATCGCATATACTACTACCATGATTTTTTTCACATGCCTAGTAGCCACCGTTTAACTGGCAGGGGGGGGGGGGGGACAAACCTCCGATTTCAGTCAGGCTAAAATATCGGGATAAATTCGTTCCTGGCACGGCGTCAAACGTTAATAAGATAATAACTCGGTACGAAGCCGGGGCTGCCAGCGTGTCGCGTAAATTAGGTGCATTTATTAGATCCATAGTTTGCCTAGTAACTCAGGGAAGTGAACATAGTTCGACAAATTAGGGAACAAGGCTCTGAACAATGAGGGAGGTTACTGGGAGACGTATCTATGAGAACAAAGTTAGCATACATCTTCGTCTTCGTATCCTCATGTCTGAGGGACGTGACGACTGTGGGTCTTTCGACGACTGCTCCATAAATAAGAATGACTGCTCTCCAGGCTGTCCGGTCAAAGGTATTTAAATCAATGAAAGTGACTAGGTAATTATAAAGGTAACAATCGTTCAAGAGTTTTTCACAATCAGCGTGAAAGTTTATAATGATACCTATACATATAAAGGATGATTCACGCTAGACCGTTCCGTGTCCGGGCCGGCCCGTTTTCAAGTACAAGAAATTGACGGCCGTCGCGCGTCCTGTATTAGAAAACGGTCCGGCCCGGACACGGAACGGTCTACTGTGTGAATCATCCTTAAGGCGTACAATATTATGATCCGTGAGACCTATTATAGCTAGGCACATATTTACATTTTACTAAAAGGTTAAAACTAACGCGGGATGCCTAAGTATTGCCTACTAACTGTGGACCACCCGCCGCCTGCCGCAAGCCTAGTGAAGCACGCGCCGACAGCAGTGCGGAGACAGGTGGCAGTTTCGCGCTGAATGTGTGAGGTCGTGGCGAGACAATGTCTCCCCCGATTAATTAATTGTAAGCATACTGTGGACACTGAGGTCAGTATTACTGACTTCAGTGTCCATTCGATTGTCACAACGCGCTTTCGGCTCTATAATTCGAATACCTAACAGGTTTTCATGCCGGCGGCAACACCCAATCATAAAAACTATTAACTACGAGTATCTTTAAAAATGAGTTAAATTGGAATCTTAACCTTTAGTGATATAATAATAACCCGGACCTACCTACCTACCTCCCTACCTGCCTACGAAGCTGGAGGTCCCGGGTTCGAATCCCGGCCGGGGCATTTATTTGTATGATGAGCACGAATATTTGTTCTTGGGTCTTGGATGTCTTCTATGTATTTAAGTATTTATTTATCTATATAAGTATGTATATCGTCGCTTAGTACCCATAGTACAAGCTTTGCTTAGTTTGGGACTAGGTTGACTTGTGTAAGATTGTCAACAAATATATATTTATTTATTTATTTATTTTACCTTACTGCTCCTTTACTAGCTAACTTTAACAGCTTATTATGCGGATCGGAAACTTCAGTCGCATCACCTAATTCGATGCAGGAAAAACCGCGAGTGTTCATTAGCTTTTGTAGGTAAAGTTTGTGGCATATTTGATAAGTTGGCTTTGCATAGCAATTGTTTTCGCTGGGATTCCATTCTGCAAGTAAAAATGTCACTAGTGCGTTACTTACGTGTGTAAGTATATTATGATTTATATTATTCTTTTATCTTTAAGACGTTGTACATATTAGCAGTATATTAACAAGAGACCCGATGTTTTATTTTCATAATACATACATTTATATGTACATATCATAATTATATTATGAAAATCATCTATGCAATTTTGTTATTGTTTGCCTACTCAATTTTTGATATATTTTGCATCATTTTCACTACCTTGTCTGGAAGAGATCGCTCATTAGCGATAAGACCGCCCATTTATTTATTTTTGGTAAACAATAAAGAATATTTGTATTGTATCGTGTTTTCTTACCATCAGGCGGGTCATATGCTTGTTTGCGACCATCGTTGTATTAAAATTTAGTACAACGATGGTTTATGGGTGATTTAATAATTAAATAGTATTCTTTAGAAGCGTGAACATTACTGGTTATATTACAAGTAGGTCTGTAGTGTATAGCCTGGCCTTTGTCACGTGAGTTGAGCTTGCTAGTGGCTAGAAGGTGCGAAAGTGGCCCTCAGTGCTCAGGGTACTCAGTTGCTTATTACGGCGGAGAATTTACAAGTGAAAAACAGTTCAAAGCGTTCCTGTGGTTCTAATTTAGCTCAACGCTACAATGTCTACAGAGTATATTATGTTATTTTAGTTTATATGCTGCAAGCTGCTTTTTAGCGATAAGATGACTGTATGTGAACTTTTTTTGTTCCCCCAGAACTTCTCAACGCCTTAACCGATTTAGATGTATGAGGTATCGTTGGAATCCTTACGTCATCCCGGGTGACATGCGATATGTGACGTCGCAATAAAAATAATATGGCGGGCTGTAGACTACATTTTGTGTGTTCCGTAAAAAAAAATCTATCCTAGCAAGTGGGCAACAATCAAAATCAAAAAAATCAAAAAAAAAAAACAAAATTATTTATTTACCGAAAATAGCAAAAACCATACAAGTAGATACAATGACACCCACACTAGGCAAGCCTGTGTCGTGGGTTTCAGGCTCAATGATAATAAATTTCAGTATGATGCGGCTTAAAATTATAAATTATCTTACAGCTTCAAAAACTTAGGTAAAACAAGGTAATGAGTTTGTATTAACAACTAATTAGTTTATATATATATATATATATATATATATATATATATATATATATATATATAGTTATGCGTGTGCGTGTGTGTGTGAGTGTGTGAGTGTGTGTGTGTGAGTCAGTGTGTGATCATGTCTGAGTGTGCGTGCTTTAAATCCAATCGTGGCTATAATCATGCGTGCGCGAGCATAGTATGAAAGGTAACTCAGGAAAAATATATATATATCCTTTTGGAGTTCAGAAGATATTCGACTTTAGCACCGATTACAGTTGTTGCACTCTCACAATTTCCTCTGACATATCGTAGTTCCATGTTAGGAGGAGTTTACGGAGGAGGTTTCGGGCCTCAGTAACACTGCTGTGCCTTATGTCGCATATTTTTACTATTTTATTGTATACATGAGGGAAAAGATACTTTGAGAACCTCTTTGCAAAAACCGTGTTGACATGTGGTTTGGATATTTTGAAGACTCTTTTATGTATGATGTTTTTATGTATGGTATTCGAGCGATCTCAAAGTTTTGATGTGTACATTCACAGTTACGCGCATCAGGAATAATCTACGAACACTTAGAACTGCAGTTTCTTTGAACAGGTCTGAAGTCGGATACCGCCGAGGTCTTCTCAGGCAGACTTTCAGAACCGCTCTTTGGGCTCTCTCTAGTATTATCAAATTAGACTTAGCAGTCCCGCCCCAGGCGAGTATGCAGTAGGATAAAATCGACTGACATAGAGCCAGATCCAGAACTTTAAGCAGTTTATCTCCGGCAGGTTCACGTAACAATTTCATTGTATAAATAAGTTTGCGAACCCTGCCAGCAGTGGTTGCTATATCACCCTTAAAGCTAAGATTCTCATCTATTATTACGCCAAGGTATCTTAGGGAGCTAGTCCTTTTTATTGTGGTACAGGAGCATGCTAATGCTTGGGAGTTCGGGGGAAACAAACATGTGTCGTCATGCACTTTTAAGAATGCCAGGGGGGTGGGGGGACGAGACGCCGCTGTTTTGTGAAAGCCTATAAATTTAGATTTATCTCCATTAAGTGTTAAAAGGTTTAGGTTTAACCACTTGGACACGAGTTGTAGCCCTGAAACCGACGCGTCGAACACTTGCTGCCAAGAGTCTCCATAAAAGACCAAGGCTGTGTCATCGGCGTAGCACAATACATCACAATTCCTCAGTTCCAAAGACATAATATCGTTTATGTATGCAATAAACAGTGTGGGGCCCAGAATACTTCCCTGTGGTACGCCAAATGACACAGGCTTCGCCGCACTGGTCAAATTACCAATTCTTGTTCGCTGCTTTCTGCCAGTCAGATAGCTAGAAAACCAGTCCAGCGCTGTTCCCCGAATTCCGAACGCTTCCAGCTTCTTTAGCAATATGGGAACCGAGACCGTGTCAAAGGCTTTGGCCAAATCCAGGAAGACACCAATACAACCTTTACCTTCGTCAAGATGAGATACGACGATGTCAGTTAAAAGTTTTACGGCCTCCTCCGTGGACTTGCCTTGCCGGAAGCCAAATTGGCGATCAGACAGGAGTCGGTTTTTTTCCAAGAACTGAACGAGCCTCTTATTAACTATACGCTCAAGCAATTTGGAGTAAGCTACTAAAAGTGAGATGGGCCGATAATTACATGGTTCGTCTGTAGGTCCTCCTTTATGTATTGGAACTATCATAGCGGTTGTCCACTCCTTCGGAAAGGATCCTGATGCGAAGCTGAGATTAAATACAGCTGCAAGTGGTTCTGAAATAAGATCGCCGATAGCCCTCAAGAGTCTGTTATTCACGCCATCATGGCCAGGTGCACTGTTTAAGTCTAGTGTATTTATAAGACTTAGGACTTCATGGCGGTCCGTGGGCTCAAGATAGAAAGAGCCTGAGAATATGTTATTTTTTGCTGTGGTAACATTCCTGGCCAGAGCTTCTTGGCTATAATTTAGCCTTGACATTATTGATTCTGCAAGCTTAGAGCCAACTGTTGAAAAATACGTGTTGGACTCATTAAGGGAATCTAGAGGATTAGATCTAATGTTTAATAGATCATCTGATGATTTGACAGGAGGATTTCTATGTGTTATACTTTTAATTGAACTCCAGAGCTTTTTAGGTGCGCTCATATTTTGTGCCAGTTCTTTGCGGTCATGATCGGTCTTAAGATTCCTGAGGACGGTTATGTAGAAGTTCCTATAACGAGTGTAAATAATCTTTTTGGTTTCATTTGAAGGGTCTTTTCGGTGTTCAATATGCAGTTTATCTCTATGCTTCGCACATCTAAGTAACCCGGGAGTCATCCAGGGCTGAAGAACGTGTTTGGACCGGCTTAACTTAACATTTGTGGTATTGTTAGCTACCGCAGTTGCGATTTTCATTGTAAAAATATTCACAGAGTCGTCAAGGTCACAACTATTTAAGACTGGTGTCCAATCTACCGCTTCTAATTCTCTTTTCAACGAAACGTAATCTACAGTGGTTTTATAACGACTCAGAGCATTGCGTTTCTTTTGCATTGTACTAAGAGAAATTCCAGCAATTGTAACATCATGGTCTGTCAAATCAGTAGAACATACGATCGATTCCGCCCCACAGTGTCTTGATACGAAAATATGATCGAGGCACGTTTTATGATGTGTGACCGTATCAATGCAGGAAACAAGACCATGTTTCGCAAGTACACACAAGTACTCGGACGACTGACTATTGGTTTCTATCGTATCCAAGATATCAATGTTTAAGTCACCAGTTAGTACAAGACATGGACAAGGCGAGATAGATTTAAGAGCACAATCGAGAGACGCAGTAAAGACTTCAGTATTGTGAAAACTTGGAGACCTGTATACCCCCACACACTAAAGAGTGTACACAATAAAGAGTTTGAGTTTGGGGTATCAAAATGAGAGACGATTCCAAAAAATATATATAATGTATATGTTTCAAGCAAAAAAAGTCCGAAATAAAATAATAATTATAAAAATTAAAAACACGACTGCATTAAAAAGATAAAAACAAGTTTCCTAATAAAGAACTCAAGGAAATATATTTTGTTTGCAGTCAGGGGACCTACTACATACATTACATACAAGTAAAACCAAAATATTAGGTCCCACGACTGCAAACAAAATATATTTCCTTGAGTTCTTTATTAGGAAACTTGTTTTTATCTTTTTAATGCAGTCGTGTTTTTTAACTATTTGGAACACACAAGACCGAATTCGTGCCTTTTATGAATTTTCTGCAATATTGGCGTGGTGATTACCGGCAGGAAAGTTTCTGTAATACTCAAAGGCTAAAATGGAGTTGTCTTGTCGAGATAAAAATGTTGGAAGTTTGGTATCCGGGGCAATTCGAGTAAACTCTTGTCGGAATGTAAAAAGGCCGATGGGAAATAAAATGGAGAGCTATTTGGAATATTTTATGGGATACGTGAGAGTAACTCTTAAATAATTTGGCAATAAGTAACGCATGTGTACCTGTGTGTGTGTGTGTGTGTGTGTGTGTGTGTGTGTGTGCGTGCGTGCGTGCGTGCGTGCGTGCGTGCGTGCGTGCGTGCGTGCGTGCGTGCGTGCGTGCGTGCGTGCGTGCGTGCGTGCGTGCGTGCGTGCGTGCGTGCGTGCGTGCGTGCGTGCGTGCGTGCGTGCGTGCGTGCGTGCGTGCGTGCGTGCGTGCGTGCGTGCGTGCGTGCGTGCGTGCGTGCGTGCGTGCGTGCGTGTGTGTGCGCGTGCGCGTGCGCGTGCGCGTGCGTGTGCGTGTGCGTGTGCGTGTGCGTGTGCGTGTGCGTGTGCGTGTGCGTGTGCGTGTGCGTGTGTGTGTGTGTGTGTGTGCCTCAACTTATTAACTAGCCACGATTAGAATAGGATTAGAAGTGACAGTTTTTTCATATAAATACCTATCTACTAAAACTAACCTACAATAAAAAAAAAACATATCTAAAAAGGGAGTCGTGGCATGGCACCGTACCAAAGACGCTGGCACCATTCCCCTGCAGTATATAATACTTAACCGCTGTGCGAGGAAGCGTAAATACTTACTTAGTTGAGCATTTTTTTTTACTAATAAGGACGCTTAATTTCAGAAAACAACGGGCTCTTAATCAATTTCCACGGCGAGATTAGCCACGCCAGGCGGCGTCGCGCGGCAATCTCGAGCCGCAGCCAATAACTCTTATCTGCGAGACTTGGCCTTTTTTGTCGCGGCCTAACGAGCCACCTCTTCCTCGTATAAGGATGGGGCCATAGGTACAGCGACGCTGAGGGCTCCGAATCGATCCCCTTATTCATAAAACCTCTCATCATCATCATTATTTCAGAGTTTCACACTTGTCGGTGCAGTTCTCTCCAGTCCGTTCTACTTAACGCCAGTTCTTTGACTTCTCTTTACGACACGACGTCTATCTTTTTCTTAAAACCTCTGCTAACTAAAATTTATTTAGTCCCTTTCTCGCAAACATTTAAATGTCAGTGACATATTTAACCCTTAAATTGGCAGCGTATTTAGTGCACACATTTTTAATTAGTCATGTTTTTGCATTTTTATCAAATAAGATATTTTTTGCTCTATAGAGTGCAACCGAGGCTTCAACGCACACTTTTTTTTAAATTTTGTCAATTAAAGGGTGACACGAATTTTAGTGAAAATTTAAATAACATAGGTTTGATGAACGATCGTGAATAGGGGGTAAATCCATACTAATAATTATAAATGGGAAAGTGTATCTGTCTGTCTGTCTGTCTGTTACTTCTTCACGCTTAAACCGCTGACCAGATTTATAGGATACTAATTTTTATCCCGGAAATCATACCTTAAGGGGGGTGGAAGTTTGTATGAAAAAGCGATGAGTAGGTAAGCGCCTGATGCCAGTTAAACGAGTAGTAAGATAAACGAGTTCCACGCGGACTAAATTACTAGTAATTAAATAAATATTAGAGGGACAACCTTATACAAATCGACCTAGCCCCATAGTAAGATTAATAAGGCTTGTGTTAAAGATATAAATACTTAAATATTTTATTCCATCGTACCAGCCAAATTATTTTAACCAATAGATGTTAATAGGCTGTACTCCTATAACTTACACCCCAGCAGAGGTAACGGGATTAAGAAAAAGCTAGAAGACTCGTATAATATGTGCACGCCTTTCCGCTCCGCATCACCGCGACCACAGCCTTACCTCCCCCGTCTCCCTCACCTCTAATTAATTTACTTCGTGCGGAACCTTAACATGGCGTTATTGCTAACGAAAAAATCCACTACACACCCTTCTGATAGGATTATTTTTATTACAGCCCTTTAGGGATTTCCCGAGGGACTGTTCTGAGATACAATCTTTATCGTAAATATTTCTCAGGGTGATGGCTGTGGGAAGTGAGGAATTATATTGTATATTCTCAAGGGCAATGAAAAGGGTCTATTGTATTTCTTTAGCTTCTAACAAAGTTGTACTTACTATTACTTACTCGTACTACGCTGGCTCACTGTCCTGGAGCGCTCGTGGCCCAGCGGCGCCTGGTACCGCTTGCGGTATCTAAGGTTAAGCAACGTGGGCAGCGGTCAGGACTTGGATGGGTGACCGCTTTAAGTGGTTACTAACTGAGCGCTCCCGTGCTTTGGAAGGCACGTTAAGCCGTTGATCCCGGTTGCTGTCTGTGGCAGCAGTCGTTAAGCCAAGTTGGAGGCCTTCGGGCGGTTTGAGAACTTCTAACAGTCAAGTTGCCCACTTGACAAAGCCTAATCCCAATAAGGTCTAGTTTCCCCTCGGGGTTGGAAGGTCAGATGGCAGTCGCTTCCGTAAAAACTAGTGCCTACGCCAAATCTTGGGATTAGGTAGCGGACTCCAGGCATCCTTCAGAATGCAACTGTACTGGGATAACGCTAGGAGGATGATGACTACGCTGGCTCACCGCCATGAAGTGGATTTTGTCTCTTCGACACTAAGACACGCCACTGTGCTCAGTCTACCTCTATAGATAGCTCTAGTATAAGTTTTTTCGAAAGATTAACTAATTCGAACGCGTTTGCGTTTTGTCTCAAAATGTATGAAAGTGGTATGAAAACGTGAACAGCGCCTCTGGTGGTCACTAGTGGAAACTCAAACAGCGAGTATAACATTTGTTGCTAACCGATGAACGCGCGTATTTCAAACTCGGTGAGAGCGTTTTCATACATTTTGAGACAAAACGCAAACGCGTTCGAATTAGTTGATGTTACATATTACAATTTAATATTTACTCGCGATCCTCCACTCCCACTGCCGGCGAGTAGCGAGTACTCGCTGATTGCAAATGCTGCATTAGGTAGTTAACAGTGGCCATCTGTTGAAGGAAAACACCGTGAGGAAACCGGTCTCATCTCATCAAGGTCTACCACTGGAGAGGTAAAAATTTCAACCAAAAAACCGGCCAAGCACGGAAAAAAAGGAATACTTCAGCCAAGAATATGAATAGTCTTAGGAATATTGTGTAGATCTAAGTAAATATTTTCTTAAGAGAAGAAAATATTCTTAATCCAAGTAATCTTGCTTTCTTTAATGAAGAATAATATGTTCTTCGATTTTTTTCTTGCTCTAAGCAAATATTCTTAATTCAAGAATATTGCGTTCTTAACTGCAGACAACTACCTATTTTAAATTAAGACTAGAAAAATTTTTGATTTAAAACAATGTAGTCTTCTTGCAAAATAATATTTGTATTGGTTCAAAATATGAAGATTCTTCTTGGGTCAAGAAGTATATATTTTTGAACTAAGATAATATTCTAAACTGAAGAATATAGCATTCTTAACTGAAGATAACATTCGGTTTTAAATAGAGACTATGAAAAGTTTTGGTTTCAAACAATGTAGTCTTCTTTCAAAATAATAGTTTACTTGGTTTAAAATAAAAAGTTTATTCTTGACTCTAGAAACATGTATTCTTTTTTGAAGAATCGATTTATCAATAGAAGAACATGGTGGTCTTGTTTCGAGAAGAAGCATTATTCTTCAGCTAAGAATATGTACCAAGACTTGGCGTCTTACTCCAAAAAAACACTTTTCTTAATTTGAATAATTTGGTTCTATTTTGACTCAAGAATGCCCATATCTTGTTCTGATACTGTATTAGTTTTAAGCCAAGTACTCTAATTTTCTCAATTCAAAACAATTTCCTTTTGCCTACCAAGAAATGTATATTCTTTATTGAAGAATCGGTTTATCAATAGAAGAACATGGTAGTCTTATTTCGAGAAGAAGCATCATTCTTCACCTAAGAATATGTACCAAGACTTGGTGTCTTACTCCAAAAAAAACACTTTTCTTAGTTTGAATAATTTGGTTCTATTTTGACTCAAGAATGCCCATATCTTGTTCTGATACTGTATTAGTTTTAAACCAAGTACTCTAATTTTCTCAATTCAAAACAATTTCCTTTTGCCTACCAAGAAATGTATATTCTTTATTGAAGAATCGATTTATCAATAGAAGAACATGGTAGTCTTGTTTCGAGAAGAAGCATTATTCTTCAGCTAAGAATATGTACCAAGACTTGGCGTCTTACTCCAAAAAAACACTTTTCTTAATTTGAATAATTTGGTTCTATTTTGACTCAAGAATGCCCATATCTTGTTCTGATACTGTATTAGTTTTAAGCCAAGTACTCTAATTTTCTCAATTCAAAACAATTTCCTTTTGCCTACCAAGAAATGTATATTCTTTATTGAAGAATCGGTTTATCAATAGAAGAACATGGTAGTCTTATTTCGAGAAGAAGCATCATTCTTCACCTAAGAATATGTACCAAGACTTGGTGTCTTACTCCAAAAAAAACACTTTTCTTAGTTTGAATAATTTGGTTCTATTTTGACTCAAGAATGCCCATATCTTGTTCTGATACTGTATTAGTTTTAAACCAAGTACTCTAATTTTCTCAATTCAAAACAATTTCCTTTTGCCTACCAAGAAATGTATATTCTTTATTGAAGAATCGATTTATCAATAGAAGAACATGGTAGTCTTATTTCGAGAAGAAGCATCATTCTTCACCTAAGAATATGTACCAAGACTTGGTGTCTTACTCCAAAAAAAACACTTTTCTTAGTTTGAATAATTTGGTTCTATTTTGACTCAAGAATGCCCATATCTTGTTCTGATACTGTATTCGTTTTAAGCCAAGTACTCTAATTTTCTCAATTCAAAACAATTTCCTTTTGCCTACCAAGAAATGGATATTTCTTATTGAAGAATCGATTTATCGATAGAAGAATATGCTAGTCTTGTTTCGAGAAGAACTTATAATTCTTCATTTAAGAATATGTACGAAGACTGTCTTATTCCAAAAAAAAAAACACTTTTCTTAGTTTGAATAATAAGATTCAATTTTGACTCAAGAGTTGACTTTGACTTTGAGTTCTGATTTTGTTTTAATTTTAAGCCAAGAACTATCGTTTACTAAATTTAAGACAATTAAGAATATTAACCAACACTTTGTGGCTTAATTTAAAAAAACAATTACTTGGTTCAAAACATTTGGTTTGATTTTAACTAAGCTGTCAGTTCAGAAATGACAACCGAATGACAGTGGTACGAGAACGAGTACGTATTAAAATAAAAGTTTGAATGTCCCACTATCGGTAAAAGTAATTCGCTACACCGTGGCATTTATTAGTCTCTTTATATTTTTGCCTATGATAGGTTTAACTAGGTATCTAACAGACAACAGACAAGACATCGGGTAGTTTCCCATAGTGACAAAGCTCATGAATACTATGCATTGATTCAGGATCTAGACACGCGGCAGCGTGTCAAGCCAAAGTTCAAAAAAAAAAGAACTGGCGTCGCAGCGGCCGTGTGTTATATTACACTAACCATTTGGTGGCACTTTTGACCCCTACGTTACTCAAAATGTATTGAACGTAGACATATGAAATTTGGTACGTTTATTAAGATCCTTAAGGCTAACCAGATCCCCAAATTTCATGAATATAGCTCAATCGGTTATTAAGATACAAACATCTAAAAATAGGATTTTTTCTACATACTTAGGTTAGTTATTGGGGAAAATATAATCAAAAACCTAACCCACTTCCAGGTGACCTAGCAAGTTGAAATTTGGCATCGAGCTGGGTAAATGTATGATTACGAACCTGAGAACCATAAACAGTGTTTTTTTTTAGGTTTTAAGAACAATTTTTATTTCGGTACACACTAAGCGCCTATTGATTTTGTACGGGCAAAAATGTACATATGTAATTTTGAAACAGAAGCACTCATAAGGAGTTTGTAATGGAACGAAATGGATTTCGAAACAATTAGAGATAGACCTAGCATACGGTTTCCATACGTCCCGGTACGCCGCCACATGTCCCGGTTTGAAGCGTGGTGTCCCAGTGTCCCGGCCATTAATCAAGGATAGTTTTAAATTAGTAGGGATCCACTAGGTAAATAAGTATACATGTACGTACAATAGGCTCTGTTCACATGCAACAATAATCAAACAAAAAGGCATAAATGACATCCAATTTAGTTGATTTAAGTATACGTACGTATACGTACGGTCCATGAGATCTTAGCCTAACATGGAAAGAAAGAGGTCATAAATGGGTAAGGCCGTAGATTTTGCCACTTAGTAACGTTGATACTTCAACGTTATGGTAACGTTGAAGTAACACGAAAATAACGAGTTTAAAGCAGTAACTTATTGTTTCTGGCGTGTACGAGTTTGTACAGTTTCGTAACTACAGTTTTATTTACACAACATAAAACCATCGAAATTATAATACGCTAACTTGCACGATATTGTAGAAATCCTTACAATACCTTACAATACAGTCAACGTTACCGGTAACGTTGAAGTAACGTGGAAGTAACGTTGAAGCAAGGTTTTTCAAGTTATAATTGACAAGTTAAAATAAGTATAATAGGTATATTATACTTACAAGTCCCGCTTATTTCTAGATTGTATACCTATATTAGTATTGTTTAACGTTTTTGAAACAATTAAAAATAACAATAATAATGAATAAGTACCTATTTACTTTATAGCCCGTGCCAGATGGACGAACACAAGCCCAGAGACCAAGTAGCACGGACCGTCTAGATAGCTGTTTCCAGCAAGACCTCCTTTGATTAGCGGTTTTTGCAGACCAAGGTCGCTCGGTCCCTGGGCTTGTCTTCGACCGTCTGGCACGGGCTTATATCTTTCTACCCAAGACAATGATTCTTAATCGAAGGTTGACAGTCTTGAATGACGAGCGAGTCATCTACCTATAATACCTAACTACTAAAATACTACCTTATCCAAACTTATATTATTATACCTATTGTAAATGCAAAAGTGAGTTTGTTACGTTTTCATGCACTAGCCAACCAATCATCGTAAAAGTTTGCATGTAAGTACACGTTGTCCTCCCAAGATAATGATGCTTCATTGAAGATTGTTGTGAATTCGTGCTTTTTAAGAGTCCGACATTTTTCGCTATTTTGTTAAACTTAGTAAGTAACGTTGTTTCTCATAGCGAAATTGCATTCATACCAATTTTAATGCATTGTAATGATAGATTATTTCAAGTTTTAGAGAATAATTATTAGTGTGAAAATTTTTGGAAATTTTAATTTGATTTTGAATTATTTAGTACCTCAGTTTAAAAAACCAGCCAAGTGCGAGTCGGACTCGCGCACGAAGCGTTCCGTGCCATTATCTATAAAAACGGCAAAAAATCATGTCTGTTGTATGGGAGCCCCCCGAAATATTTATTTTATTCTGGTTTTTAGTATTTGTTGTTATAGCGGCAACAGAAATACATCATCTGTGAAAATTTCAAGTAACCTTTCAACAACTTTTTCTTTTTTCACTTTTTAGGGTTCCGTACCCAAAGGGTAAACCGGGACCCTATTACTAAGACTACGCTGTCCGTCTGTCACCAGGCTGTATCTCAAAAACCGTGACAGGTAGACAGTTAAAATTTTCACAGATGATGTATTTCTGTCGGCCCTATAACAAAAAATACTAAAAAACAGAATAAAATAAATATTTAAGGGGGCTCTCAAACAAAAAAAAAAGGATTACGTAAAGATACCAAAAACGAAAAAATTCAAATTATGCACAAATAATTGATATTTAATTCAAATCAAAAACTGACATTTCAAATTTCGCTCGTAAACGCTCACTGGCTTGACGTGACGTCACTGCATAAAACGTCAAACATTTCATGGCGCATGATTTTTGTTTGTACATCACAGTAATTATATATTTTCAGTTTAATTTACACCACGTCGGTGGCAAACAAGCGACAAGATCATTACAGACAAGATAATTAAATGTGACCGTCCATCACACAGAGGCCCTTATGGTCGGTATTGAGTTACGCACGGATCTATAATCTACAATACATAAGCTACCAAAAACAATAAAAACCATGACCCTAGGTGCCATACTTTTTTTTAAAAAAATCATCAAAGTTACGCAACCCAAAAAAAAAATGCACTTTAGAGAAATAACTAAGAGAAGTTTAAAACTCATTTAAAGTATATTCCCGTGGGAAGTTACATAGATGATGGTAGATCCTGAATCCTGAGGTTCTCTTCTATAGGAAACAATCAAAGATTTTTCAATTCCACTACCCCGTTGAGAAAAAATGGCCTTTGATCAGTGCAAGGCGCCGACCGTAAAAAAATAAGGAAGTTTGTAATATGTGAATTATTATTTCGTATTTTGTGATCTTTGTCATAGTGTATGCTAGAAAATAGTTTTCTTTACACCTCGAATGGAAAATAAAAACGAAAAACTAACGTGATATATTTTTTTTAATAAATATAGAAAATTATATTTTTTCTATCTCGTCACAAATAAATTTAACAAGTTCCGTGTAGTACATCATACTTACCTGTAATAAGTCTAGACAAGCATTACACAGGTTTTAATTTTTTTTTATGTCAATTAGTTTCAGTTTTATGACCGATTAAAGTTACATGAAAATCAAGGTTTACTTCCATACATTTGAGAAAAGGGCCGAATGTAACCAAAAATGTAAGTAAATAATAATATTTACATTATCTAAGTAGCAATCTTGTATTAGAACGTAATTCCGAATAAATCTTTTCATTACAAGTTTTTTGAATTTTGCGTAATTTTTAAATTATACGAAAAAGCAATTTCGCATAGTAATAATTATTTTTTAACTCTATTAATAAAAAAAACGGACCAAGTACGTGTCGGACCACGCACAATAAAAAGTTCCGTACCGACACCTACTAGTCCATATTTAAACCCACTATATGATACGTCGAATCGAAAAAGGTCGTATCTTCATAGTAAACTTACTGCACTTACGCCCTTTTGTTTGGGCAAAACAGTTTTTCAGCAATTACTCAAAAACCAGTAGCCGTATTTTTATCAAACCAAAAATCGTCGTAAGTATTTATTAATGTACAGTCACCAGCATCAATATCTGCTATAACAAAGGCGGCATAAATATCTGACCCGTCCTTACGGCCCTACAAATGGAGCTGTGTCGGATATTTAAATGCCACCATTGTTTTGGCAGATATTAATGCTGGTGACTGTACACCACCTCATTTATTTTTCAGTATTTTCATACATATGGAAATTAGAGGGTGGGGGGGGGGGGACTACCTATTTTTTTTTTAAGTTTACGTTACTATTATATTGTTTGCTACACAATATAATAGTAACGTAAACTTAAAAAAAAAATAGGTAGAATAATACTTTCCTACCATTATGTTTTCATAATTGGACAGCTTATAGTCGGCTATGACATACGGACGGACGGAAGCACGGATGGACGGACGGACGGACGGACGGACGGACGCACGGACGGACGGACGCACGGACGGACGGACGCACGGACGGACGGACGGGCAGACATGATGAAACTATAAGGGTTCCGTTTTCACCATTTTGGCTACTGAACTCTAAAAATACAATTCAATAGGAAATGTAATAAGAAACAAAAAATTTTGCAACAGTCATGCACGACTAGAACTTCCTTGACTTGAGCCTAGAAATAGGTATTTGTAACGTGTACCACCTAATCCAGTAAACAGAAAAGGAAAATAAATAATACAGAAAATGTTTAGAACTAATTAGAATAAGTTATTAACCTATTTTATATCATTATTATCTGCGCTCTGCCATAAGGGCCCTTTTTTACTAAACTTTACAACTAATTTTAAGGTAGAAATACTTAACTTATACGTGTGAAACCAAGCTAGAAATACACATCTAGTCTTATACTTTATCAATATGCAAAAAACAAAAAATATGTGATTTTACCGTATTTTACTAAAACGCTGATATCTACGAAACTAGAAAGTGCCATAAGGGCCCTTTTGTTATGGACGGTCTCAAATATTGGTTATTCTCCATATTAGTTGAAGCATTTCTCAATATTTTGGTGTATAATTTGATATTCCAGCTATTACAGTTTTCTTTTACTTTAGATACATTCTCGCCAGTAATCATATCATTTTCGGGCTCGTGCCGACACCCCTCAGATGCCAACATATATATAACTGTAATGAAAAACACAGAAGGATATTTGAAATAAACACAATTTATTTCCATTAATTATAGTGTAGTTGTTAAATAAAAATATTAATGGAATCGATTAACATTTAAGTAATCGAACTATTTGAGATAACATTTGTCTCAAAACTTATGAACAGACGAGGTACGTAATATAAGTAAATTTTACCTAAATCATCAATTAAAATTACTCGTAATCAAGTTTTCGACGCAAATTAAATCGCGCGTAAATACCAAAATAAATAAATTGTTCATTTACATTAAAACACAAATTAGAATACAATTATAAACATAACTAAAACTAACTACTAGTGAGTCTGTGAGCTACAGAGTACCAACCGTAGAAAGAGGATCTATAGAAGGAGGGTTAGCGAATCACACACAAGGACGGAGATATTGTGACAGTTTTTTCTGGGGTTACCACAAAAAGAATAATCTCCCCATTTTTACTGACAAGTAGGGTTTTAATTATTGAGAATCTTCAAAATAAACTCTTAGTAAATATTAGCGGGCAAACACAAAACATCCGATGTCCTCCCAATTACGATATAAATGTGTACTAATTGAATACCTGCATTAAAGTTAACAAAATCACGATTAGATTAAAACGACTTAGTTATTCAGCCATTATAATAATGAAATTCCCAATAGTAGTCTAATCAAGCCACAATTAAATTTTTAATCAGTTATTTTTAACGTTCGAGCCGGTCTGGTTTACCCAATATTATGGGTAACATATTTTCTTACACGCTGGCCACTGGTTTATCGATGACACTTTGGTGGCATAGGCCGGTGGCAGACAATCGCTGCCTTATACGCGATGAGGGACAGGAGATATGTCATTGTTTCTCGCTCCCACGTGTGTTATTGTCTATGCTTACATCTCCTTCACACAGCTTTGTATGTGTGTATCACCAGCTCCATCTATACTTACTTCATGGTACCAACAGACCTCGCTTTTTTTTGGAATTAAAAAAAAACTTGTTTTTGTCAATTTCCAAAAACCTACTCGACAAAAAATATCTGTATAATTACTGATCCCACTCACAAAATTTCACGAGAATCGGTTGAGAAATGCGACCTCGACCGCCTCCCGCGGAATCACACAATCATTAAAATAAAATTGTTGATTAAAAATGAAAATTTCCGGAAACTGACTCGAAAAAATAAATAGATATATTTACCGTACCTGCGCAAGTGCGCACAAAATTTCACGGGAATCGGTTGATAAATGCGAACTGTAGAGGAGGGCAAACCATTAAAAAAAAAAACAAAATTTCCAAAGCTAGCTCGACAAAAAAATCTATATAATTATCGAACCTGGTTACAAAATTTCACGATAATCGGTTGAGAAATGCGTCAATAACTAAACATTAAAAATTAGGTACTATCAAAATTAGGTGCCCATATTACGCAGGCATTATCCCCGTGTTGGATTGCGATGGTAATTTAATTTGATCCAAAATCTTATACGGACTCTTAAATATCAGTTCGTGCATGTTATGTACATTTATATTTACGGGGCATGTTATACGGTTATTATTATCACACACTCATATCACAATACATATCACTTGGATATTGACGCAGAATCCAAACAATTTCCACGATAATATTGACATCTTAGTATTGTCAAATAATAATCACCGTGTATAAAGCTCCATGCTCTGGTAACAGTGGCAACACTGTCTATACGAATACTCTCCCCTCCACCCCGTGCAATCTTGTGTTCTTCCCTTCCGTCCGCCATTCAGCTGCATTGCATCACGCATTGTTTTCCGTCGTGTTTGTTTGTATTTGTGCCTTTTATATTCAATTAAAAACATGTCGACAGACTTCACCCGTGAACTCTTAGAAAAATGGGAGGTTGATATTGAAATAATCGAAAAGTTTATAGGTAAGTTTTACAAAACGTGATTTGGCCGCTGACTCGCCATTTTGTTTTACAACAAAATAGAGTGTAGTTTTAGTGGATTTGCTTCGTGAGTTCGTGCGAAGGTTTCCACGCAGTGTGGACGGCTGAGTGTTTTGCGTGGTATTCTTAAGATTTTCGGATTTCAGATAATGGGATAATAATCCAACACTTCAAACAGTTGACAGACGACCTTTTGAGAGAGTTATGTCCAAAAATCAGCCAGCGCTTGGATTTAAAAGAAAAAATCAAGGAATACTTGACAGCAGAGGTTTGTATGTTTTCTTTATTATCATTATACTAGCGACCCGCCCCGGCTTCGCACGGGTAGGTACATACAAGTTGTTCGGCTGTTCATACAAGACGATGGTTCTTCAAACAAAACGATAGAATTATTAATTCAAAACTAATTGTCTTAAATGAAGACAATACAACTTGAGACAATATTTTACTTCATTCAATTTGAAGAGATTGTTTAATACATATATCTACTGAGTGGCACATACCTACTGCTTTTTATACCTTCTATCAGGAAAATTTAAATCAAACACTATTCAGATGATTTAAGCTGATTTATTAATTCAATTACTTAAAAAAAAATGGCTTCCATCAAATTTATGATGATTTCGCCAATGTCACGTGTTCAATGACGTTGTTCGGTAACGACGCCATGACAGTAGTTACGGTTTTGTACGGTAAATGGATTCTGCTCGTCGTCGCCCCGGGCACGTGTGCTCACTCACCAACGCGGCGACGGTCAAAATCCAGCTGATTTATTCATTTTAAGCCAATTTGGGATGTGCAAACCTGTTTTTTTATGCAAGTGTTACCTAGCTGTCAATCTTTCATTCAGTTGTTTTGCTTTCTGTTTTGAATTATATTAAAAAATAAGTGACACCTATTATAGTGCCAGTATACAATTTATCAAATTTAATACACATTTTATAGTGCCATAATACAATATAATTTTTATACATTTCAAACTTATCCCGACAACTTGTTTAGTACATTTGCCATTCCGGTATTGAACAAAAACCGGACCACCATTTTCTTGTGTTCTTCATGCATTATGAATTATCTTTTCTGCTTGGTTTTTGTATCCAGCAATAACTTTTCAGTATCTTTGAACATTGCCCGATGTTAATGTTAACAGTTCATTAGGTACATATCCAAGCTTCGTTAAGACCAAAGACCGAAGTCCCACTTGAAACAAAAAATAAATGGTTTTTAACAGTTACCTATTTACCATTAAAAACAATTTTAGGTTAATCATGTATGTTTAAGTATATTTACTTACTTTTATGAGAATGAGGTATCAAAATCATATTTATCCTTCCAGACAAATACATCAACAATCAGTACCTTGCCCAGTGTTGCTGATCTGGACTCGGATATAGATGAAAACTCCGTGCTGGATATTTTATCAGTTCGACCACCATTTCCAGAATTCGACTTAAAAACACTGCTATCAACTTCACCGACCGGAAATAGCATTCTCACCTACTATGAGAAGCATAAACAGCTGACCAATAAACATCGCAACAACTTGACGGATATCATAGCAAGGCGTCTTTTCACACGTATTGTAAACCAGTAAGTATTCATTGATCTCTTGTTTTATCACTTATCAGTATTACGTATATTCAGTAGGTATGCTCACTATAAATATCCCACTGCTGGGCACAGGCCTCCTCTCATAGATGAGGGAGATCGGGCAGTAGTCCCCAAGCTGGACCAGAGCGGATTGGGGACTTCACATACAAATTTGAATTTCTTCGTGGATGTATGCAGGTTTCCTCACGATGTTTTTCTTCACCGAAAAGCTAACTAAGATTTGGACACTGACATACCTACACTATTTTCAAATTCAAATAATTTATTTGCATATCGCTTAAATGCATGACGATGTACTTATCGTACATAACAAAGAATTTATAATAATATTATTATTATTATTATATAATTATTTGTATGTCTTTCCCGTTCACGGGACAATGGTGTCCCGGACCTTTGAGAGGCGTGCGCGGAGCCGAAGTACCGAGGCACCGAAGTGCCAACGAGTACCACATAGCCAACACGTAGAGGCCCTTTTGACAATTTAATGAAATGCAAGGGATACACCGAGCGGATGCTGTCCCTGCCCGTGTCATGGGACGCACACAGAGACAGCACCCGCCAGGGTGTATAGGAACTATTGCTGATTGATGGAGTCTAAATGAACTGGGCTATTAGGTGAATCTGATGGACTAATGGCTGGGCTATTGGGTGAGACAACGGACGCCTGCCTAATAAAACTGTCTCAGATTTTTATTTCCGGCAGACGGTGACTCGCTCTCTGCTAGATGGGCCCCCATAAAATAGCGACATTATAAAATGGCCTAAGGGCAACACCGGTCAGAGAGCTGGGGGTGGAGAGGTGGCACTGGACTTTAAACATATAGCCAACTCGCCACTTAGGTGACCACATCCACCCTCGAGCGACAGCTCTTGCGACTCCACTCTGGACGGCCGGTTAAGGCAAGCCAGAGGCGGAGGGGCCTGTACCACCAACCCACAGGCCACCCCCAGGAGCACTCAGGTACGTAGGGTCGCTACTCCCTAACAGCCCGCCACAGGCTGCCTTACGTTGACTGATTGCACTGGAAAACCACCGGCTTATATAATTATTATATAATATTGAAGAATTTATAATAATATTGAGACTTATTTCACAAAGAAATTTAATATATATTCATATTTATTCTTAAAATGTTAACGGTTCTATATATGAAATAAGCCTTACATTGGTTTATAGACGAAAAATGGTAATTTCAAAAAACGGCCGCCATATTTTTTGTGGTACCTACAAAAATTTAGATGTTTTGATCGGTGTTTTTGGCGTTCTTATAATTTAGTAAGTAGTTATTTTCTGCCTAGAATGTATTTCTACACATCATAAATATCGTCCGAGTGCTAAGTTTAGTAAGTATTTTACATATAAATAAGCAATATTTGTACTTTTTCATAAGGTATGAAAAAAAAACTATTTTTTCTATTTACAATTATTGTATGAAGAACACAAGATAATTTTTGTATTATTTTTCCCGTTATCAGTACACCTTAAATCACCAAATATTGCGTTTTTATTGAAAAAGTAAAAATCATGCATTTAAGGGATATACAAGTAAACAAGGTGTTAACTTAGGTATGGGTATTGGGTACATAGTCGGTATGTAACTTACCAATTAGGCATGCAAATTTATTTTCTAAAACATGTTAATTCCTGTTACTTTAACACTAATGTCATAGAGTTTCTACTACAAAACATACAATGTTTAGACAGTATGTATTAATTAGTGTTCAAGTAGAATATCCCATTGAATAAGAGCATATGTCAGAGTCGTACTTAATGTCATTTACCTGTACCTTCTATATTAAGTGTTTTTCTGTCGTTTTTAGGGTTCCGTAGTAAACAAGGAACCCTTATAATTTCGCCATGTTCGTCCATACGTCCGTTTGTCTTAGCTTAGTGACCGTTAGTACTAGAAAGCTGAAATTTGGCATAAAGGTATGATTCCGCTGCCGACTGCATATAGCAGCAGCAGACAGCAACTGCATACGACACTACTGGTTGGTATGTATTTCTATGAAATACATTCCGTAGCGTGCGACACGTCACATACGACGTGCAGTCGAGCAGCAGACGCAAGTGTCGGCCGACTGCAGATTAGTCCACTGCTGGTGGAAGTCGGTCGACACTTGCGACGATACGTTGTTTTTTTCTCAAAAAAATTAGTTTATAGTACATATATATATGTATATATATATATATAGGGTGGATTTTCTTTTTGGGTACGTGAGGGCAGCTACCAGATCCCGTGTAGCTACGCGAAAATGGTCTTAGAAGGCAGGGTTCAAAAGGATAATTATCAATGATAGTTATCTTGATAATTATCGTGCTTTTTATGGTCTGATAATTATCGATTTGATAATAACCAAAAATTTGAACGCGCTCGCTAAACGTACACATCAATTTCTGGTCAATGTCAACTGTCAACTATCGATACCAGGGATAATTAATTATCAGATATTTATCCGATGATTATCGCGATAATTATCAAAGACCATAATTATCTTGATAATTTTGAACCCTGTTAGAAGAACTTCCCTCGATTTCCAATTAATGAAAATTGGCGTTATCAGATTTTGGAAAAAACATACAGGCTGCTAGAAAAAGGTCATTTTTGATAAACTTTTTTTTTATGCCAATCGATTCCATTTCCATGCAGGATCATAAGCTTGTATGGGACAAAAAAAAATTCCGGCTAGAAAAGACACAAATCGAGGAAAATTTTTCCCATACAATTTGTATGAAAATTAAAACTTTCATTTTTCGCATGCTATTTTTTTATGCTAATCGATTCCATTTCTATCCAATATCAATAGTTTCTTAGGGGTCCACCTTCGGTAATGTACTTAAAAGCCACAAATTAAATAAAACTTTTTTCATACATTTACTATGGAGAAAAAGTGAAATTTTATTTACATTTTTCTATCTCGCCAATCAGTTCACTTACGTTTAAGGACCATAATACTGTATGAAAACATTACATTAACTGCATTCAGAATGTTAAAAAACGGGGATTTTAATGTGAATTGAATTTCACTTATTCTCCATAGTAAATGTATGGGAAAAGTTTTCCTCGATTTGTGGCTTTTCTAGCCGGAATTTTTTTGTGAGTCAAGCTGTCAGTTGGTTGTGCTAGAGGTGTAATTATTGTAATTACTGTAACTAGGGGTATATTAATGTCCTTCGAATTTCTTAGTCTGAATATTAGCTTTTTTCCAGCCATATTAATCATGAAGAATACAATATAATTACCTCAAAAATAATTGCACTATTTCCGACTGAAAATTCTGGAACATATTATGTTCCTCCAGTTAAAAAGAGAGATTCTATTAGTGGTAAAGCAGGTTTTGCTAGAGGCAAACTTTTTGACAAGATTCGCAATACCCTATACAAATCGGGTGAACGAAAAAGAAAATTAACGGACAAAGAACATCACGATCAACCTAAACCTAAGATTAGCAAGAATTTAGAAGAACTGCAAGGTTTTTTTTATGTCATTTTATTAGTTATCTGTAGTTGGTCGTAGATAGTGTAGTGCAAGTTATTAGCGGTAGTATCTTAGTCCAGAGTCCTTATTCATAAACGTCCATTAACCTATTTTAACTAAAATGCCGTTAAAATTCGTATGTCTTTGTCTTTCACTTTGAAATTTGTATTTGTGAGAAAGAGACAAAGCACATTTGAAGGCTTGGTTACACAGCGTGCGCGACTGCTGCGCGCCGGAAAGTACGGTAACAAATCCGCTTGCGTCGCGCACGCGCCGTGACCAACTCTTTGGTCGGCAAAGGTCAATTCAGTTTTATGAATAAGGGGATAAAAATGTTAACTGGGTTCAGCTGTAAATGTAAACGTCTGATACAGTAACTATTCTGTGTACATGGTTCGCAGCGAGCTGATGGATAGCAATGTTATGTGTTCGTACGCACTAGAACCTGTTACTGTATCTGATCGATTACAATCAAAGTATATAGAGTCTGCTTCCAATAATAATAGTTCGTAGTTTTTGTGTTCCCAGCATATTTGTGTGGTCTCACCAGAAGATCAGCGTTGGCAACAAATTCATATTGAATCCCCCTCCACCTCCATCTCTGGCTTTCTGTCATAAAGAGGCCACATAAACTTGATTCCATGTTCGGCAGATATCCATAAAAAGCGGTGTGCTCATTAGCAATTTTTTTTCCACTACATTCTATTGTACAAATAGCGGTATCTCTTTGTTTCCACTGTAGCACAATATGGTACATATAAAGTATACTTATACTGCTGGTAATGTGTTGAAAGCAAGGCAGTACATAAAGATTCTACTTTCAGAAACGCACAAAGAGGATGTTATATGGTTGAAAAACCATTCCGAACCTTGGGAGGATGTCATTAAGAAATGGAAATCTACGTACGAACTCCGTCGACAAGAAGAGTTTGAAACCGTCGCAGCGTTAATAAAAAAGTGGCCTATTTTAAATGACACAAGGAGCACAGTCTTGGTTAGTATTAGAGAGACACTATTAGGGTCTTTTGAGCGTCGGCGTCCTGCCAGCGCCCGCGCAGCATCTTCCTAGTTTCTTGAAATTAAACTTTTTTTTCTTTTAGATCCACTTGGACTTCGACGTCAGACATCCCGACAGAACAATTTTTTTTTTCCTTAAATGGAATAATTTTATAGAGAAGGTAAAAGAACTGAAACCTAACTCGAAGGAAGAGACTGCGACTTTGGTGGAATATATCGACGGATTAGCTGATGACGGTAGGTACTAGTAAGCTTACAAAAAATTTAAAAAATGCCGATTAAAATGATTGACTAACATCTTGGGCCCTGTGTGCCCTTATGGCAAGGACGGCGTTGCCTGTCTGGAATACATCATTCTGTAAACATAACGTTTCAAAATTACATAGATAAACGCCGAACTTCCTGGGGGCTCTTAAAACTCACTGCGTTTTTACTTTAGTAATAAAATGTATTTGTCTTCATTTAGATCACAAACTGCCATCCCAGATAAAGCTGCTCTGCTATTTGGTGCCTCCAAGGGGACGCTTGAACAAACGACAAAAAATTTCAACCAACGAATGTATGGAGAGCATCATAGTCGAAGTGAAAAAACCTGGTGATATTCAAACGACAATTGATAAAATATCAACTGACGCATCAGGAACAGTAAAAACTATTCAACCGTATATTATACATTGCCCAGCTGATGAAGTTAGCGGAGGACCATTTTATCTGGTTATAGACAAAGTAAGGTATGCTTTTCAAACAGCTTATAAGGCCTTTGATACACTATTCAAGTGTTATCACGCACTCCATGTGGCTTATCCAAAATCAGGCTACCACTTATATTTACTGATTCAGATATGTGTTTATAATATAAACACTAAATATGATGTGATCCCACCCTATATTCTAGATTTAATTTCTAATGCTAGATGTTAAATGATATATATCCATCATTTCTTGTAATTGCATTGTATCAAAATGCAATGTTCGATATGTGCTACTGAATACCATGATTTTAAAACTTATTTTGTTCATTTAAATTACTATCACAGCATAACAGATTATTTTAGATGTCCAACAGTGTTTCGTACATGTTGTAAATGCACCCAATTTGTACTGAATTTATATAATAAGTTAAAAATGTACCTCAATGGTTTTAGAGTAGTTAGTATATTTGTCAAATGTACTGTTTAATATCAATGGACACCGCACGCTAAATGTGAAAAAAAAAAGTTCGTTAACCCTTTGAACGCCAAGGTGACTATACTAATGTCGGTAAGTTATGTCAAAAATGTACCGAGTTACCGAAATTTGATCTGACATTTCGTCTGACGGATCGTTATAAAACCCGGCCAAAGTATGTCGTATGTAATGTGGCAGCAGAATTTTGATAAAAAAATGTTACGTATTTTGATGAATATTATGTATAAATATTCATCAAAACACGTGGCATATAGGTATATTTTTTATCAAGATTCACCTTTTTTTCATATTTTGTGTGCGGTTGTGCTCAGTACACCTGAGGAATTAAGTGATGATTTTACTAATGAGACGAATTTTTGTTTTGTTTTAGGCCAGAGGGCCTTAGGATAGATTTACACTTGAAAGTTGCTTATACTTGAAATCATTTCAGGTGAACGAATTTCACCAAAGCGGTTCTTTCAAATAGCTACTTTACCGTTCAAATAATAAGGTTCAAAATCCAATAACATTTTAATAGAAATACGTTCAACAAAAAGAATTTCAACCATACCTAAGTTCTATACAAATATATATTAGTACTAAACTTAACGTAAGCAACTTACAAGTGTAAATCTGGCCAAAGGTAAAATAATGGTTTAATTTTATATCTAGTTAATTAATAGTAGGTAACATTATGTCAAAAACTCGGCGCATATTCGGTTTTGCGCATAGCACTTGAGCAGTTACGCTATGATGTTATTAAGCGAGTTTTTTTCTTTTTCAATATAAGGTAAAAAAAAAAATTGTTTCATTTCGTATCTAAGTAGTCCTACTCCCTTTTTATCCGTAATAGCCTGTTGAGTGTTGCCTATTTTTTATGAGGAGTTGTTTGTTTTTATGTAACTGTTTACTTAAAGTACATGTTTATGTGAAGACTATTTCTATTAGACATTCTAAGTAGAAGATATGATTGTTTTGGTAAGATTCGTTTAATTTTATATCTAAGTTTTTATCCATAATAGCATATTGAGTGTTGCCTAATATTTTTATGTCACACCTGGCCATAAAGTGGCCATTATCGCACGCTCCGCGCGCGAAAAAACCCACTTCCTGGCCAGGGGGTGACATAAAATTTTGTACTTACCACGGGCGATAATAAAGAAAGCCTCAGATCGCATATTTATCGCCCTTGCCTTCGGCTCGGGCGTAAAATACCTGCGATCTGAGACATTCTTTGTTTTATCGCCCTTGGTAAGTAATGTACTATTATGAGGTGTTTGTTTTTATGTAACTATTTACTTGAGTATATGTTTGTTTCTATTCTTAGTAGAAGATATGGTTGTTTTGGTAAGATGCGTGTGTTTCATATTGACGCAAGATATTATTAGGTGAAGCCTTTTACTTGTTCGCAGAGGTCATACACATACCTAATGTCATTTGAAGATTATGTGTGATGTTGTACAGTTTATGTACACCAACTGGTCTAGGATTGTGTTAATATTCTTAGCAGAAGAGATGCTTGTTTAGGCAAGGCTTATGTTGCATACTGAAAATTCTTATTGAGTGAAGCATACTGTTATTTGCTAAAAATGGTACTGGCTTCAAACAATAATTTTAGAAGTACAAAACACGAGCCTTGCCTCAAAGCAAGCATCTTTTCTGCTAAGAATAGAAAAGCCTTCACTGAATAATGTTGTCTCTGTACGACACACACAGATCTTGCCTCAAAACAAACATTTCTTCTGCTAAAAACAGAAGAGTGTTCACTCAACAATATGTTATCTTAATATGAAACATCATATTGTTGAGTGAACACTCTTCTGTTCTTAGCAGAAGAAATGTTTGTTTTGAGGTAAGAGTTGTGAGACACATGAGTCTTACCTCGAAACAAACATCTCTTCTGCTAAGAATAGAAGAGTCTTCACTTAATAATATGTTGTCTCAGCACGACACACGCAACTCTTACCTTAAAACAAACTTCTCTTCTGTTAAGAACATAAGAGTCTTCACTCAACAATACGATATCTCAGTATGAAACTATGAGTCTTACCTTAAAACAAACTTCTCTTCTGCTAAGAACATAAGAGTCTTCACTCAACAATACGATATCTCAGTATGAAACTATGAGTCTTACCTTAAAACCAACTTCTCTTCTGTTAAGAAGAGAAGAGTCTTCACTCAACAATACGATGTCTCAGTATGAAACTATGATTCTTGCCTCGACACTCTTCTGTTCTTAGCAGAAGAAATGTTTGTTTTGAGGTAAGAGTTGTGAGACACATGAGTCTTACCTCGAAACAAACATCTCTTCTGCTAAGAATAGAAGAGTCTTCACTCAATAATATGTTGTCTCAGCACGACACACGCAACTCTTACCTTAAAACAAACTTCTCTTCTGCTAAGAACATAAGAGTCTTCACTCAACAATACGATGTCTCAGTATGAAACTATGAGTCTTACCTTAAAACAAACTTCTCTTCTGTTAAGAAGAGAAGAGTTTTCACTCAACAATACGATGTCTCAGTATGAAACTATGAGTCTTATCTAAAAACAAACTTCTCTTCTGCTAAGAACATAAGAGTCTTCACTCAACAATACGATGTCTCAGTATGAAACTATGAGTCTTACCTTAAAACAAACTTCTCTTCTGCTAAGAACACAAGAGTCTTCATTCAACAATAAGATGTCTCAGTATAAAACTATGATCCTTACCTCGAAACAATGATCTCTTCTGTTAAGAACATAAGAGTCTTCACTCAATAATACGATGTCTCAATATGAAACTGTGATTCTTGCCTCGAAACAATTATCTCTTCTGTTAAGAACAGAAGAGTCTTCACTCAACAATACGATGTCTCAATATGAAACTATGATTCTTGCCTCGAAACAATCATCTCTTCTGTTAAGAACAGAAGAGTCTTCACTCAACAATACGATGTCTCAATATGAAACTATGAGTCTTACTTTAAAACCAACTTATCTTCTGTTAAGAAGAGAAGAGTCTTCACTCAACAATACGATGTCTCAGTATGAAACTATGAGTCTTATCTTAAAACAAACTTCTCTTCTGCTAAGAACATAAGAGTCTTCACTCAACAATACGATGTCTCAGTATGAAACTATGAGTCTCACCTTAAAACAAACTTCTCTTCTGCTAAGAACACAAGAGTCTTCAGTCAACAATATGATGTCTCAGTATGAAACTATGAGTCTCGCCGCGAAACAATCATCTCTTCTGTTAAGAACAGAAGAGTTTTCACTCAACAATACGATGTCTCAGTATGAAACTATTAGTCTTGCCTCGAAACAAACATCTCTTCTGCTAAGAAGAGTCGAGTCTTCACTCAATATTATGTAGTCTTAGTATTAAATTCACGAGTCTCGTCTGAAAAATATATTTCTCCAGCTAAGAATATTAAAGGCTTCGTCCAATACTAGGCAGTCTTGAATCAATAATATGTTGTCTCAGGATGAAACACACGTGTCTTTCTTCAAAACAATTATATTTGAAACTAAGACAACGCATAGTTTTGAAACAAAACAACGACATACTTGAATGCCCAAGACACAATTTATTCTTCATACAACACAAAGGTAGATTCTTGAAACAAAACTACATAATTCTTGATTCAAAACTAATGTCTTACGCGAAGACAATAAAACCAAGACAATATTTTACTCAAGTCAACGCAATAAAGTGTTCCCCATATATAAAACAATATTTGTCTTGACCAATAGAATTAGTCTTCATCTAACACAACTTTTTTTTCCGTGAGTGCGTGTCGGGCCACGCGCAAGGTAGGGTTCCGTAGTCGTCTATCCGTTACATTATATGGACTAAAAAGTTCGCAAACTTATATTTACTATGTTTTTGACAGAATTTACAACATTATCTAAGGTATCAATGGAAATTGTACGAAAGTTTGCTTTTGCAAAGAATATTTCTGAAGTTCGACTATTACTCGTTAACTAGTAATGTCTACTTAGCTGTGATAGTTTTCCTTTTAAATTCATCGTATATACTACTACCATGATTTTTTTCACATGGTAGCCACCGTTTAGCTGGCAGGGGGGGGGGACACTTGACCATAGCTAAAATTATCACTTCAAAGCTTAATATCACGCTAACCAATTCTTTAATCAAAAAATGCTTTTAGAAACCTAATAATAATTTTGAAAGAGTTATCAACGATATCCCACACGATGGGGTTTGGCAGAAAAAAAATTGCACCACCACTTTATATGTAGGGGAGGTACCCTAAAAAAATTTTTTTTTAAAGATTTTATTCTACCGTTTTGTCGGCGTCATTGATATGTATACTCATGCCAAATTACAGCTTTCTAGTAGTTACTAACGGTTACTGAGAAAAACGGGGGTCGGACGGACGGACGGACGGACATGGCGAAACTATAAGGGTTCCTTGTTTACTACGGAACCCTAAAAACAGGAAAGAATTGCGTTCCGACTAGTCTTTTCCGTTGAAACGGTCCCTTTTCCCCAGGCAACTCAGAAGTTTACGTTTACTCAAACTACCAACAGGAAAACATCAACACCGGGGCAAAGTTAATTACAGTGCGGTAACTTTGCCATTTGTATTGTTTGACTTTATGAGAGGATTTTTTTTATGACGATGTCCACGATTTTGTACGCATTATAATCGTATCCCAGAGCTGGCGCGTTCCTCTGAGAGGCATTAAAACACGAGTTTTTTATCCGTTCAATTTATGATGAGGTTATGGCCATCTCCGCCCTCTGCTGGGAGGCCGCGGCAGCGGGCACGGTGTATTGAAAAGCTGGTCCTTACACTACGGTTTTTGGACATATTAAGGAGGATTTGCTACATGGCTATAGATAAAGAATTTAACGTACGCCATAATATATAACAGTAATCTATGATTACTGTAAACCATTAAAATACATTCAGTAGTTTTTGAAAAAACGAACACACATCGACGCAGACTGTGATGTCCTCCAATTGGGTCGCTCGGGGTATTAAATAAAACCAACATTTTAGGCTATTTGTTTGGGTCAGCTGTTCCTGCCTTCGCTCCACAGCTGGTCGATGTCAAGTGAAGTGCGAGTCGTGCGACTGCTGTCACCTTGGCAGGAGCAACTACCCGCCATCATTTATTCATAACGCCAGTACACCACACCTCCCTCATGTTTTACAAAATCTGAATTGTTTTATATCATTAGATTACTTCACAAATAGATTACAAACAACTCACAATAATCTCACATAAAACAATACAATACAATACAATATCGTTTATTTCAGGCATTGCCCATAAAGTGTTAGTGGATACAATTTAAAAATCAATCAATCAATTTAATAGATACACAGTACAGTTTTGTCCTCCACTCTCATAGCAGAATATAAATTGGTCTACACCAAAATTACTCCTTTAAATTACAACTTTGGTCACTGAGTTAAAATCTCTTTTTCCCACTTCCACGTCTACTTCTTCTCATCCCCCTTTTTTCAGTAGTATTAACATACTTTGTTACCTTTATTTTCTAGGGCAGCGGTCAGCAACACGCGGCACGTAATTTTTTTTTTTTAGCCAATAAACAATTTTTTGTGGCCCTTGGCCTTAAAAGGTTGCCGACCCCTGTTCTAGGGTACTCAATAAAGTACATAATTAAACCAACAACAATTTGCACATATACATATACTCTTTATAGCTATCGACACGATCGACAGCACTTTACTCTAAAATTAATTCTTAGGTAAATGTCAAATTAACGAAAACATTACTTTTCAATCAACATTAATATAAATAATCAGAAATAAGGGATCCACCTCGCGGCATAGTGCCAGAATACAGTCAGCATTTTCCCGATGTATAGTAGTACAGTTACATATTAAATTTCTATATTAATACATTTTGTATACCATATGTAGCTCTTTTAAACCAAAATGATATCATATTCTATTTACTCAGTCACTCCTGGGATAACAATAACACATTACCATAATCCTGGATAACCTAAGAAACTAGATAATCTCAGGGTCCATTAAATATTTAAATGTCACTCAATACAACAAGATGTACGTCTACATAATCCCAAACTGTTATGTATAATATTTTAGACAGTTGTTGTTTCATATATTAGTAGATATCATATTCTCATATCTTTTTTTTCAAATCGGCCATTATAAGAACATTAATGTGGAACAATTTTTTTACTAAAGAAGACAAAAAAGTAAAATATTAACTTAGTATTATAATCTTAAAATACAAAGATTTAGCTAAGTAGAACAATAACTATCATTTTGAAATAAACATTTCAAATTTATTATTTTTTTTAAGTTAACACATAGTTTCATTAAAGAGTAGACAGGAATTCAGGCTGCTAAATATTTCAACATTCTGTCTTATATGATTAATGTAAGTTATGAGTATTTCACTCAAAGATATGCAGCTGAATAGATATTTGTTTCTACGCAAATCATTATTATCCGCCGAAAACTTCCACTGCTGGAAATAGGCATCGATCGTGGGCTGCCTGCATCCAACGGACCCCCACGATTTTATCACGCTACTATTAAATAGCTTGTTTATTTTATTTTTTACTATTTTAATTTCACCTGACTTTCTTGTGAATTCGGAGTCAGTTAAAATTAATTTGGTGAAATTAAGGGTAAATTCTATAAACTAAAAATGTAAATGTAGTTTTGAGGATTTTCGGTACACAATGCACAGCACGGTATCTACGCCAATGTAGCGGTAAACCTTATTCTTTGGGGTATTTTTATTCCTTTCCATTTTTTTACTTTTAAAGAAGTAAATTGATATTTAACCAGACAAAATAGGTACTTATTATTCCACCAAAATATTTTAAGGTCGAATGAAGGATAATACACACATAAATGTCTACTTTACTAGCGTTTAAGAAAGTCAGGTATTTTGGATGGCCTTTGTCCATCGCTCGCTGTGCGTTGGGCTACTTTAAGCTATTGTAATATGTATAATAATTTATGGATTAAGTCGGGTTGTATGGGAATGTACCAGGTATTTTTTTCAGTTTTGACTCATTTGTTGTCAACACCTTGTCTACATCAGCCTTAGGCCGTCAGAATATAAGTATCATCGCTTGCCTGACAATATCAGAAATGCAGCATCCACTGCGGTATTTAAATTAAGTCTGATGAAACGGCTTATAAAACACGCTTTGTGATTATACCGACTTTTATTTCATTTACCATTAACAATAAAATGCTGAAGAATTAACGGTACCGAATAGTGTGCCGTAATTTATAATAATAGTAATAATGCTTTGTATATAATAACTAATTATATTGAATAATGTAAACCTTAGTAATTGTTTTGAATTAGGACACCTTCATAATATACATATTTTAATGTAAAACACATGAAACAGTCGTTACCCATAAAATTTTCATTTGCTTTTTACCATACAACCCTTTTACTTTCAGTTGCATTAAATGCACTATATGCACAGACATGCTCATACGGCATTCACCTACTCGTACCATCCCTAACTGTTAGGTAGGTACTTTGTTTTATTTTATTATTATTTTTTCCACTTGGAAACAGCCTTGGGTATCTATATTTTCATACCTTGCTAATAGACCTCCACAAGACACTTCTGAGAAGTATCACCTTAATTCTGATTTTAATCGATAAAAAGATACCTTCGATCAATTTACTTTCATTTATGATTAATAGATAGGTGTGGTAGGATTATGATCATTATTTTATTTAGCCAGTAGTCTTCAGGAATTTTAAAATTCATTTACTTTTGAAATTGGATTACTTAGTAATCTATATCTATACCAACACTTGAGAGTAATATATGAATAATAGTATTTTTTCTAAAAAAGAATTGTGGCTTTATAGGCCGAGGCCAATAAAGCAAAGGAGTGCGGTTGGAGTGGCCTGGGGAAAATCCAGGGTAAACCTCCGACACGACCACGCAGGCGGTCTCAACACTGACATACTTTTAAGAGTTTGCACTTGGTTGAGCGGTTTCAACGGATTCTGAGGTGTCAGTTCTGAAAAACCGATATGTATGACTATAGAAACCATGTACAACTCTAAGGACAAAGTAATTAATATCATCAAGATTTTAATTTAATGACATTTGACTTTTTTAAATCTGTTGTTCTGAAAATATGTTGACTTTTATCCTCTATATATTAAATTAAATTTCAGATTCTTTAAATTGTACCTAATTTAGGTATCTTTTGCCCTTTTGGCCTATTATTGCAGAATAAATATTTGATCTTATTTTAATATTATTCTGTAGTTTGTACCTTTATAAAAGTATTTCTTATACTTATTCCACCTTCGGGAAATATTGTTTTATCATCCGCCTTCGGGACTTTTCCGGAATTTATTTTTCAATACTAATGTGTACATATACATATGAATATGAGTATTCCACCTTCGGGAAATGTTGTTTTATTGTCCACCTTCGGGATTTTACACAAATTTTGGCGTATTCATACACATATACCTACTCTTACTAGAAAATGTTTATCACTGTCGTGATTTACTTTCCTCGTGCCTGTCGCTAGCCGACCTGGCACGTCACTACAAGTTGCTCTTGCATTGTATATTATATACTACTATTTAACGTCCTTTGACGAAATAATTAACCTTTAGTTTTAAGGCTGTTACAAAATACTATATTTAGCACAAACCCAATTCTGAGATTCATTTATTTATTTTAGGTGATTTATTCATGTTGACTTTGGACAGTCCTATGTAATATGCTCTAGCTGTCTACGTGTTATATGTAGGACGTAGGTATAACAAATGTTTGTACAAATATTTTACATTAATGAACATTTCACCATTCAAGATGAGTTATTATTAAAATGCCTTGGTACTAATACGAATTCTGAGTTTACTTTATTACCTGTGAGTTTACCTCTTACAAATTCTCATATTGAGTAATAGTGTATTTGAGATTTTAACTCAAATGTATGCACATACATGTAGATATATCGCCATTTAGTACCTTTGCTTAGTTTGGGACTAGGTTGTCTATTTATTTATACGTTGACGAGTTGATTCCATATTAACTCATATATATATATATATATATACCTATATATATATATTATATGTTATACACTAACTATAATTGAATCAAAGCATTTTGTATGAACGTGTTTAATTTATTAGTGGACAGCAAAGTTTTTATTGATATTATGACGCCACATATTGTATCTGCCATAATAATTTCTTAGTTAACTAATCTGGATAGCATGTTTTGTAAAACACCACTTTATGATCAGTCAGTATATATAATTCATTACATGAAGTTATCACATTCATTAACACACATTTTTTTATTTTATTCAGGTGTTAATTGTGAAGTATAAATATGCATTTAATTTTCACAACCTGTATGAAACAACCAATTTACATGCATAATATTACAGAATATTTTTTATTATTATTGTTGTATATTTTTTTTCAATATTTTGTTTGTATTGTTAAAATGTAGGTATATGTGCATAAATAAATCTTCTTCGTTTTTATTGAGAATCCCTCTCAATTTAATTTTCGACGCAGATTTCATACGAATCATTGTATGACTCGCCTTTGTAGCCAAATCTTATTGACCAGTTTAACCCATTGACGACCATGACAACTTTGTATTTCACGCTGACAAGGAAATGATTAGAAGTAGATATCATTTGATTTCCTAAGTATGTATAGACCTATTCACAACTGCAATCTCATATCGAAAATCATGTCACTCACTCGGTTGTAACTTGTTAAGTGTGCATAGTCAACGACAGAACATTCTGCTAAAAATATCCATTTAGCTTTAAGACCGGCATGTTCAGATTATTGTATTTATAAAAATACTTTGAACGTTACTATTTCTGGACTTACATATCCGAATAATGCCTACATTGGATACCAACTGCGTTGTGCTACCTACTTAGAACCCCGCAGCACACCATAGAGACAGGTGTTGCAAAGTTTACATCCAAATTTTATAACGGATCGGTAGCATAAATATGCAGTGCGTTAAATAAATTAATAAAAAATACAATATGCGGTTCATAATCTATGAGTGATCAACTCACCGCATGATTCCTAGTATTAGTTGATACCGAGGTCCATAATACATATGCGTATTCGAGGGTCAAACTCACTGGTTCTCCCTATTTGATTTGACAACATATATTTAACAACGGGACAATAATTGTAAGTTATAAAAATGGTAGCCGTGTATTTCTATTTTAAAATCTTTTATTTTCATTGCGAGTAATGTAAAAGCTCCCTTCAGTTGACGTGTTATTTCAACAAACAACAAATAGTTAAACCCAAATATTTCATTGAAATTGTAATCCAACGCAACAATTGAGGTTAATTTATACACTCTTGGCTGTTAAAACTGCATAGAATTTAATTACTTCGGGTAGCTAAACAAGTAAACACACAGTTTAAGTAAATTCCGTCATTGCTTAATTTCTTTATATTTTCGCGTTTTGGGTTCTTTGTCTACTCCATTCCTTCCTTGTCAACGTTTTGTTTCAGGTGGTCATACCACTCATTATGCAGGTTTTACCTTATTTATTTTTTCTTTTGTTTTTAACGGAGGGTTAAAGTTCACTCACATAACTCGTCGCCAGTGTGATGTCCTCCAATTGGGTCGCTCGGGGTATTAAATAAAACCAACATTTTAGGCTATTTGTTTGGGTCAGCTGTTCCTGCCTTCGCTCCACAGCTGGTCGATGTCAAGTGAAGTGCGAGTCGTGCGACTGCTGTCACCTTGGCAGGAGCAACTACCCGCCATCATTTATTCATAACGCCAGTACACCACACAGACTTACGAATTAATAATTATCAGAGCAAAAGCTTCTTTGGAATAACATACTTCAATTGGAACCGCAGTTTCATTTTCGCCCCTCTATCCGCTTACATACTTGTAAATGTAATTCGCTTAAACTTTTGCGTATATTTAGAAAACTGTGCGCAAATATAGTTACATTAAAGTTGCTTCTGGTTTTTGTCGGCGTCCCAAATGGTCTCCCGAGCGCCGCCTGAGCCTGAGTCCCGAACACAGTTTAAAAGTTTGTCTCAACGTATGCAGCCCTGGTATTCAACACTCCCAAAACTCGTCTATTGCGGACCAGCAAGTATATCCCATCTAAACCTAGCCATCTCAGATTTAGTTGAAGCCGCTCATTGCTCACCAATCTCACTGGAGTGCAAACTCAGAGTATATTCCCCCATCCGCGTGGTCGTGTCGGTGATTTCCCATGGATATTTCCCGGGCCCTGCCTATAAAGCCACAGTCAGGTTCAAAAATGTTGGTTTACAGAATTTACACTACTACCTGGCGGGCGGTCATTCTCCACTCCAAAACTCGTCGGTTCCATCGGGTATCGGCTCTTCGACAAATGCCCCCGTCCATATAAAAAAGCCCAAAAAAAGTGCTTGAGGTCGATGTGTGGAATCAAACAGCGAGATTCGTGTAAAACACACTTCATTAGGTTAAAAATTCTTACAGTGCCCTGTTTGTACATATATGAAGTAATCAACTTTGTAATCCATAATAGAAGCTTATTTGGTAAGAAATTAATATAAAAGTATACGCCTTCAGAACAAATTAAAAGCGATGCCAAGCCATACAGCTTTGTTTCAAAAAAGTATACTTGGGATGGCCCATAAAATCTTCAACAAATTACCGCAGAATATTGTCGGAAAAGCAGAAAATGATTTAGATATTAAAGCCCTGACAGAATTTCTAATAGATAAAGCTTACTATTCAATACAAGAATTTTTAACGGATCCATTAAACCAATAGGCTGTAATTATTTACATTATATTTTGTTAAAATAATTTATCTACTATTATGTTATACAATATTATTATGATAATTTACGAGTATGAAGCATGCAGCATGTAAAAGCATGTGACAAAAATATTTGTACGCCCCAAGGCACCTCATAGTGATACAGAACCAAAATGTAACACCTTGTACATACTACCTATGTTGGACAAATAAATGTTTGAATGTCTGAATCTTTGATATAATTTAACTTTTTTATTCAACAAAGGTAGCATACAGCTTCTGGCCTGCCCGATGATAAGCAGAAACCTTACCCTATGGACGATTGGGACTCCAGAAGAATCCCAAGCGAGTTGCCGGCTCTTTATTGAATTAAGGATTCATTTTGTTGACATTTAGAGACATTAGGCAGGTCCCTCTCAAGTTCTCAACACAGGGCAACCTAGAGAGCTTATTTCACCTGATAAACTTACTCATCACTAGGAAGAAAGCATATCTAACACTCCAGAAGAATCGTAAGTGCATTCCTGACCCCTTATCCACTTTAGGTTTCGTTGTTTTCGCAGCAGAATAAGTTAGTTAGGTACTGGAGTTGTTTTCCTGTAAGTTCAAAAGACCTCACGAAAATGCGCTATGTTGTATCAGATACATATCGCTATGTTGTGTCATGTACGTCCCTATCAACACAGAGCATTTACGCGAGTTCCTTCGACCTTACAGGAAAATAATTACGATTAATAACGGGATATTTACCATATACAATATTTTCTTAATCGTAATTCTAATGTAAATGATCATGTGGGCTTAAAATCTTATATCTTACAGGGAAAGAACTCCAGGTACCTACCTTACCCATTTAGGGTGTTTCGAATCGAGCAGGTTGTGAATCGCGATGCACCACTGCAACTGCTTTTACATGCGAAGATAAAGAAGGATTCAGTATAAACACACAGGTATGTGGTAAATTACACAAGAAATGAAAATAACGTTCAACATCCTGCTAGCATTTACCTGGCTGGACCCTGAAGAATCCTAGGCTCCGCTTTGCAACTGAATCCCAAATTTGCTGTAGACATTAGCTGTACAGAAGCGATTGCAATCTGATCATCCATCTCAAAGAGAAAACTAGACCCTGTTTAGGATTAGACTGGTTCCTTCACGATGTTTGTTCATCGTGTACTTGTACAATCTTTCAAATACTAAGCGGTCGATTATGTCATGACACATTACGTAACACAACTCATATTTTCTGAGCTTATCAAAGTTGAATAAGATTTTTTTGTTACCAGTAGTCTCTTGGTCTAAAGAGCTTACGACACGACACGTCGGCATGAATAAATGTCGTGCCAGATCCTTATTTACGACTAAACGGCCGCAGTTTTCTGGAAACTTCTGGCTTCGAATACAGACGCAGTATATTAGGTGGCTTTGGGGTCCACAAAAGTCTATTCTACTTTGTAGAAAGTACAGTTTTTGAAACATTAACTGGTATTTATTAAATATGTTTTTGTTAGAATTTCATTTGCTCTGTAGTATATTCAAGTTTATGTGTCTAAGTCTCGTGTCACTCGTGTGTGGAATATAATAAGTTCTGTATTGAAATTGAGAGAACTGTAGCTGACTCTAGCAGTCGACTCGACAAATTCTTTAATAGGGATGTTGACACCAATTAGGAAAATCAATAAGTTCAAGTTATCTCGAAAAAGGATCAAATTCCCAGTCAAATGGCGAAAAAAGTAACTCATAAGAATAAACAGTTACATAAGTATAAGTCTTCAAAGTTTTTCAGAGGGGGCAGTATCTGTGTGTGTGATCCTTTTCCGCAAAACGCACCTCTGTATTGAACGATCCTCATTTACTATGGCGCTCTAGGTTAGTGACGTCACTGATCTGTAGCGCTTTCTCTATCTAACTAAAACATTCTTACGGTTGTAGCTTCGTTATTTTTTGAGATATTTGACTAAAATTTTCACCATTTGGCATAGTTTTAGGCCTTCTTTCTTTTGGAGTAATAACAAATTTTGAGTCAACATCCCTGTTAAGGGTCGACACGTATTAGTCAAGCCGAAAGTAGTCAGCAGTCATAGTAGGTAGGATTCTCCTTTAATCGTTGGACATACAGCCCTTTGTAGAATTGTACAGAGTATAATTCTAGTCCCTAAAGACATAGATTAAAATAACAATTTCGTTTGCTCTAACGCCAGATCCAGTTTAATTGAATTACAATTTTCTATTAGGTAGTTTTAAAGTCGCTTCTATCTCATTAATTAATTTACTTAGGCAGAACACCGCTTACCATTAATCCCTTACAATCTTTAATCAATCCCCATCGAAACTTAACCGATTAAACCAATTTGCTTTGCGACGGAAGCAATTAAATTCTCGAGACCAAAAACTATTTCCATTGATCAAAGAAATGCAAGTTTTAGTGGAGTGGGATTCCGGGGGCGGCGTTATCGTAATTAGTTGGATCCTGGAACAGTGCTGCTGGTTCAAAACTATAGAAGAAGCGAGTTTAAAGGCTAGTAGTACTGGAGGCGAAGAAAATTTAGAAGCATCGAGACGGTTTCAACGAAGTTTATTTAAAGGACAACTCACAGGAATAAACAAAATGTATACAATAGTTAATGTTATCTCAAGGTCTGGACTCGTGAAGCTGGAGCGTGGAGCGCTGGAGCTCTGGACATGACTGTTTCGGCGCGCGCAGTTGTGGTGTAATGGGCGGAGATGGCCATAACAGATCCATGTACGATTTTGTAATGGCTATCTCTTCCCCGAGCCGGTGCGCGCGATATATAAAATATATTGTAAATAAAATAAAATATATTGTAAAACTGGTCCTTACCTACACTTTTTGAGCACATTAATAGTAGTTTATGCAACTGGTGCATAATGCCTTATTATGTACTGTTTGCATACATTACTTTATCTCTACACATATATAATTACTCTAAGATGGGTTCAGAAGCCGAAGGCAAATGACCTGCATTGCTAACAGTGCTACCAGTAACATAATATTTATTGGTGCTAATCTAATATACAAATTAAAATAATAAATAAATCAAAACAAAGTTACATCAAATTTATTATATTATAATCGTTGTAGAGAAATAAAATAATTGTATTAATACAAACTTTTTTGTACAGTAGCCAAAATGGCGGAAATGGCGAAATCAGAACTGGCAACCGAAACCTGAATGATTTTTTAAAAAGCATAGAGTCCTTATTCTGATTCTCATGTCATTCTAGCTCAAATGTCGTGCGAGTGTTTGAAGGTTTGTAACCATTGTCTTGAAATAATTTTGATCATATCCACAAATTAAGTCGTTGTCGCTGTCGTTCGGTTCTACGCTGTTTTTTTTTAATTTCCGGTGCCACAACTCATGTCTTGCACCGCGTCGAACTATTTGAGAGTCATCTAGCGCGGAGCACGCAAAGTTCGCGACGACAGATTGAATTTGTAATGTGTTTCAACTCATTCAGATAAAACTCCTGATAAAGCGCGAGTTTGAAGAACTGCTGGAGTTGAGCGCTTTAGCGAGACTCTATCTTGTAGTGAGAAAAGTGATTTGTGAAGCATGAGTGAATATTGCGAGACTAGCAGGGTGATTGCGTAACTTTATGAACGAAAATTTTCAGCACACAAAAATAGCAGTTGATTCGTAACGCCAATTTGAAAATTTATGTAATTAGGTAACCTAATCTAGGTCAGGATACATAGATCTATGAGATAGAGAACTTCATAATTTAAAAATTTTAAACCTTACTCAAAGGGTAAAATTAAATGCTGCAAGACAGTATGGGAAATCAATCGATGTATACCTACTTATGTAAATTATTATGGTAAAGTCGCCAGAGCGGTATCAAACCAATAATTCATTAGATGAATATTGAATAGAGAGAAAATGAAATGCTAAATTTATGTTAAATATACGTGTCATATGGAGTTGTTTTTTAATAGCCTATTTAGTGTCCCACTGCTGGGCAAAGGCCTCCCCTCTTTTCCGCCACTCGTCACGGTCGTGTGCCAGCACCTGCCATTCAGTACAATATGTGTCAAGGTCGGCCCGCCATCTCCTTTTCGGTCTACCTCTGCCTCGGTAGCCATCCTGTGGGACCCATTCGGCGGACGAATGGATATGGAGTTATCACGATTAATTTCACGTACACTATTTCGGATTTACTGCATAAAGCCGGTAAGTTTCTAGGCTTTTTCAGAACTCGGTGAACCGCCCTTTCATCGCCAGGAAGTGGACTATTGCGGGCCGCTGCCAAAATTATACACTCGCGCACTTGCAATAAATTAGGGAAGGGCGGAAGCGACCTTTTTGCCCTTTGTTCTGCCTGTTGTGCTCTTGAATAGAAAATGTTAAGCATTAAGCTTATGATGTATGATCGCCATTTTGTTTTGTTTAGGTTAAGAAGGAAAAATTAGATTACGTTGACATTCCCGTGACTTATAGATACTGGGAGTGAGAAGTTTTTAAGGCGACTTCCTGACTTGGCGGGGCGGAATCGATATGTGACATTTTTTTTTTTTTAGTTTATTTAGAAAACAAACAGCCATGTACAAAATAACGCATACAAAAATGGACGCCAATTAGGCCTACAGTTTCATATATTACTGACATTTACTTCTTTGACGTAAACTTACTGACGTCGCAAAGATTTTTACTTGACGAAACACTGTCAGTATTACTTTTGCGCAGTAGTAATATCATGCGCAGAAGCGGAGCAGTACCGCCTTCGCATCGTCCCGCTACCGCGCATCCCGCACCAGTCAGGAAGCACTCATGGCTTCTATCAAATTTATGATGATTTCGCCAATGTCACGTGTTCAATGACGTTGTTCGGTAACGACCCCATGACAGTAGATAAGGTTTTGTACGGTAAATGGATTCTGCCCGTCGTCGCCCCGGGCACGTGTGCTCACCAACGCGGCGACGATCAAAATCCCAGGAAGCACTCATTTAAATGTAGGGGCGCAGTAAAAAATGGTACCGAGTTGACTGACAGCTGACACTCACATTTGACACTTTTCTCATATCTTACTGCCTCTGCACCGACAAATCAGGAAGTCGCCATCCATAGTCATAAAAAAATATGTTTAAAATTTAAATAAATGTAAATTTTGGTTATTAAGTTGGCGTTTTGCAGACATCCTCAATTCAATTATTTAGAGTAATTTGAGAATAGTCAACATTAATGAAATGCTGACTGATTGATGGACCCTTTTCCTTAGGAAACTACCTCCAAATATAAAGCAATAAAATTCAAATTCCAGATCCAATTACACACACACACACAATCAGCGCATTACAACATTTTAATGCCGAAACAACCACAAGACACAGAAGATTTATGTTCACTTCCCAATATACGCAAATCCCTGTTTTTGCGTTTCGCATGAATTTCAGCAAGTCATTAATGGATCGTGCGCTCAAATAAAACGTTATTAATGGACGGCGGCACAGCGTGCAGTGTTTCAGTAGTTTCAATTTCAGGCGCATCGTGGGACAGAAAGTCACATGTGTAATAATTACAGGTTCCGAAGAGTTTTGTTCTTAAGAGGAGGGGTAGGGCAAGCTCTCTCCATACAAACTTTGTGCAGGATTTACTTCGTTGCAAACATTAAAGTTATGATTTTTGGTCAGTATGCTTATTTTTCTGATAGCTATTTCGTGATGTAATTTTTTTGTTATTAATTTTTTTTTGAATTTTTTTGAAATATTTGAAAATTTTCACATCACGGTCTTCGCATATCTAATATTTACAACCAAAAAAAATATTATATTTGTTAGTGCCAAAACCGACGAATAAAACGTGCACAAAGTTTGTATGGGGAAGGCCTTGCCCTACCCTGCGCCTTAAATGAATAGTTAACTACAATTTTATCACTTCATGAAGATTTCTTGTTCAAAATATTTATTGTGATGTGTTGAAAATGTGTTTTAAATTATTATTCAAAAACTTGACTTTATTCTTCGTTACTCGTTTTCTCACTCTCCCGTTATTCGCTCTACAGCAGATGCTGAAGAGGAAGCAGCTCATCTTCTTTCTTCTTTTTACGGTCTTCGTTTTCTGTTTAATCGTTTTTAATTTACATCTGTCTTTAATTTTGTACGATGCCAGTTGGAGCAGTTCGAAAATACTGAGAATGCTGCAGCCAAAGAACACGTTAAATACACCCCCGAGTTGAGCTGAAATAAATAAAAACTTTTCGGAATACGTATGTAGAAGAAGTAATGTGCTCCTAGTATAGGAATAATGTACAGGGTTAAATATATACAGGAAAAGGGATATCTACAAACTATATACAAATATACAATAGATAGGAGACACAGGAAGGATCGACAATAGAGAGATCTCTCAGGGACCGAAGTCCAATGAGAGTTGGTTGGAAGTTCTATATATGCAACTGACTTAAGAAACTTCGATAGCGCGTTGCAGAACATGTCAGATTTGACGGTTGCCTAGCGACGCCACATCAGCCCCCCTTTGAGACGGAGGAGTCAGCGACGACGTATCAAGAGAGTGCTCAGAGTCAGCGTGGCGAGCGAGGGCTCAGAGCCAGGGTGACGAGCAGGCGAGGAGAGAAGTCGAATCGCTGGGAGTAGAGGTGCCAGGCATATGGAGGAGACATGCTAGGTGGCACACTCAGAGAGAGGGAGAGAGAGAGAGAGGGGAGGAAGTCGGGCTAGCTGCGGGGCGGCGTCAGGATCTTGAGGTTGCGCTTATGTCCATTGTCGGAGGTCACCAATGTAGAAGAAGTAATGTGCTCCTAGTATTGGAATAATGTACAGGGTAAAATATATACAGGAAATGGGATATCTACAAACTATATACAAATATACAATAGATAGGAGACACAGGAAGGAACGACAATAGAGAGATCTCTCAGGGACCGAAGTCCAATGAGAGTTGGTTGGAAGTTCTATATATGCAACTGACTTAAGAAACTTCGATAGCGCGTTGCAGAACATGTCAGATTTGACGGTTGCCTAGCGACGCCACACGTACTACCATATCATACGCATAGTAAATATTGTTGCTCAACCAACAGATCAGTTACTTACAAAACAAATCATAGAAGTTGAAGACAGGGCGGCGGAGGAATGAAGTGATCTGATGACTCTTCACAAACACGCGGACCACGGTCACTTGGCTAAAGTTTAGCCCGTAGCTGTTATAAAAAAAAGTTTCTGTCAAAAAATCATTTTTGGTACAAGTTTTTGTGGCCGACTGTACTTTTTTGCCACAACAGAATACATAATAGTGTTAAAGACATGCTTTAGTATTAAGATCCTTACATATTATTCTGATTCAGCCCGCTGCTGTGGAGCGAACGCAGTTTGTGCGCGACATATACCTAGATTAAGAGCTGACAGCAAAAATAATAAGTGATTATATAACATTTGGAATTCGTATGGTTGTGTTAATAGTCTTAAGTCAAAATGGAAATGGGCGGGGCATATTGCAAGACTGCACGCAGAGAGGTGGACAAGAATAGCCACGTTGTGGACAGGTCCAGGCGGCAAAAGACACATCGGCAGACCCCACGAAGATGGTCAGACGACCTTTATAAAATAGCCAGAGACTGGCCCAACACGGCAAAAGATAGAAAAGCATGGCTAGAGCTGGAGGACGCCATTACCCGAGAGGGGTTCAAACCAAATTAGTTATAAGGAATTATTTTATTTTATTAGTATCATGTAAGCAATTTTATCGGTTTTGGAATAAATGGGCTTTTTATTTTATTTTATGGTTGTGTTAAGGCTTATCACTGGACTATAAATGTGCCAGTCTGGCTACTGAGAGCCGTTGCGATCTAATAGGCCGTAGGCTCAGACGAAAGGGAGACGACGCTCGCTCCGATCTTTTCTGGTGCTGAGGTTATCCATAGCTATCCAGCGTGGAAATACCGCTTGGTCACGACTTTGGCCGAATTGCGGCGCGGCAATCGTTTTATCTGTTCATTGCGCGGTCGAGACGCGTAAGGCGACTTCCTGACTTGGCGGGGCGGGATCGATATGTGACATTTTCTTCTTTGACGTAAACTTACTGACGTCGCAAAGATTCTCACTTGACATAATACTGTCAGTATTACGTTTGCGCAGTAGTAATATCATGCGCTCGTGGCCCAGCGGCGCTTGCGAACCGCTTGCGCTTGCTAAGGTTAAGCAACGTGGGCAGCGGTCAGGACTTGGATGGGTGACCGCTTTGAGTGGTTACTAACTGAGCGCTCCCGTGCTTTGGAAGGCACGTTAAGCCGTTGATCCCGGTTGCTGTCTATGGCAGCAGTCGTTAAGCCGAGTTGGAGGCCTTCGGGCGGTTTGAGAACTTCTAACAGTCAAGTTGCCCACTCACTTGACAAAGCCTAATCCCAATAAGGTCTAGTTTCCCCTTGGGGTTGGAAGGTCAGATGGCAGTCGCTTTCGTAAAAACTAGTGCCTACGCCAAATCTTGGGATTAGGTAGCGGACCCCAGGCATCCTTCAGGATGCAATTGTACTGGGATAACGCTAGGAGGATGATGGAGTAGTAATATCATGCGCAGAAGCGTAGCAGTACCGCCTTCGCATCGTCCCGCTACCGCGCTTCCCGCGCCAGTCAGGAAGCACTCATTTAAATGTAGGGGCGTAGTAAAAAATGGTATCGCGTCGACTGACAGCTGACACTGACATTTGACACTTTTCTCATATCGTACTGCCTCCGCACCGACAAATCAGGAAGTCGCCTAACGCGTTGCGGTTAGTTGGGATTACACGCATATTGTATTAGGAAAACCGTTGCCGCCGCCGCCGCTCGAAGTCGTGGCTAAGTCGTTATTGGCACTTTTGCACCAGGAACGCCAAGGGGTTTAAAAGTATTTTTTTGTTTTACGTAAGGTACCTATTGTAAGGTACTTATACTTACTAAAAGCTGTCAATTGACTCCGCCATCGAAGACAGATCGTATGTTTCAGTGTCGATCATCTCTATTTGGTAATCGCAGGTGTTTGGACAATCGCAGCCGCCACTCTCTTGTTCTGTTAAAAATCAATTTTATACCGGATCCACAGAATGGGCCATGACGGCCCAGCGTACAGGACGCAGGTAAGTGTGCGTAAAAGGGAGAAAGACATAATTTTTGTCTCATTCCACGGCGTAGCTGCATCCTGGTCATGCGCCGTCATGGCCCATTGTGTGGATCCGGCAGATAACCGATCTTGTGTTCTTCCAAGTCTGTTCCTTTTTCTACTTAGACTAAGCTCGAATATTACGAGTACATGCCCTCACAAGATGACAGAGCACATGTTATGCGGTAGAGCGGGATCATTCAGTGTTTTATAGTTGTTAAATATAGGCGGGGTAATCACGTGACTTTTCGAACGTACGGTATGCATATTTTAATGTCATTTTCAGTATGGGATTTGACATTGATACGAACGGTCGAAAATGTTCCGTAATCGTACCGCAGATCATCATAGTTACGAGTATATTTACTAAACGGTTAAAAGTCATGTGTTTACTGTCACCACGAGCGACATGTTGTAAGTATTTGTCATTTTTCCTTAGGCGACTTCCTGATTTGTCGGTGCGGAGGCAGTAGGATATGAGAAAAGTGTCAAATGTCAGTGTCAGCTGTCAGTCGACGCGATACCATTTTTTACTACGCCCCTACATTTAAATGAGTGCTTCCTGACTGGCGCGGGATGCGCGGTAGCGGGACGATGCGAAGGCGGTACTGCTCCGCTTCTGCGCATGATATTACTACTGCGCAAACGTAATACTGACAGTATTATATCAAGTGGGAATCTTTGCGACGTCAGTAAGTTAACGTCAAAGAAGAAAATGTCACATATCGATCCCGCCCCGCCAAGTCAGGAAGTCGCCTTAGGATGAGTCCGTCCGCCGTAATGCTTAATGGTAGTTATTTATAATTATGTAAGTAAATGAATTACGAAAGTTGAAATGTATTTGTATACATAGTATAGTTACCTACCAAAAGATTTCCTGGCACACGGGAGGGTCCTGGCGGGGCACAGCGGGACGCCCGGCGGCCGGTAATGCACCGGCAGCAGACATTTGCAGCGTCGTATTATTTCCTCCATGCGGCATTCTAACAGGCACATTTTTCTGCGTAAATTAAAATAATTGGAGATCAATATAAATTGAAATATTTAAGTACCTATCTCAAGTAAAAATCATTTCTTACGTTAGCTTATTTTTTTAAATCATGCAATTAGCGTGTTTATTTTGTCGTTGCTGATATGTATTTATTTATTTACGACCAGTTTTAGACTAGTTGGAAGTGTTGGAAGTGAGGTCCCGGGTTCGAATCCTGTTCAGGGAATTTATTATTTATTCCTGAATCTTGGATGCTTTCTATTTAAGTATCTATTTATCTATAGTATCTATATATTTATATAGTAGTAAGTGTATCGTTGCCTGGTACCCTTAGTACAAGCTTTGCTTAGTTTAGGAACTTTAGGATCAGGTCGATTTGTGTATGATTGTCCATAAATATTTATTTATTATTTATTAGGGCATTGTCACAATATACAAATCATAAAGTTTACTAAGGTATGTTGGGGTAAGATAGGACTTAAGCACTCGGTTTTTTTTTTGACTAACTTATCTAACGATTCCTTGAATTGTTATCGTTTGTTATAAATAAGTATGAAATATATTTTAAACTTATATTTTTCATTTCCTCATATATGCAACCGTTTTTATTTAACATACGTTTAAAGACAGCATTTGAAAAAAAAAATCTAACCTAACATACCTTACCTACTTACTCATTGATTTTCCGGCTTTATTAACTTTTCTACTTCTTTATTTTCTTTATAAATGGAGACAATTTCCACTTTACTAAATACATTATTTTGGCACTGACAATTTCAATGAATTGAATCAGTGAGTAATACATGGAAGAGAAAAGCCTTGCGAGTTTATATTTGGCCCTAAGGTTGACTGGTAGAGAATGCCTCATTGCATTAAATTCGCCCTTTGTACTTAAATTGTCTGTGAAATAGGGGAGGTGAGTTATAATATAACATCTCGCTCTAATTGGTAAGTCTCGCTTTAAAGAACGTATAAACTCCAAACACAGATCGTGATTAAGGATAATAGATACTTAGTATAGGTCGGGAAGTATTTCAATTTCTTGTTCTCTACAGCTACACTACAGCCTCTAAGATGTTCGCCGAGGAAGTGAGTGTCCTCTGCGACGCGGAGGAAATTGGAGTGAAAGGAGGTCCAAATCTCTCTCCCTGGTGAGATTGCTGTTCCGTTGTTCGTCCCGTCTATGTAGCGGTTACTCCTTTGGATCACCAGCTGTAATAATAAGTGTAATGTTATGATAAAATCATTGTAATAAGAGCTAATGAAAGACAACCTTCCAATGTCACTCAAGCGCAAATTTGCCGACATGACTGTGTATTCTGCCCGTCCTAACTACGGTGCCCAAACATGATCACTCACCGAGAGTCAAAAGTTCAAGTTGAAGGTTTGTCAACGCAACGGGCTATGGAGCGCAGCATTTCAGGTGTTTAGAGGAAAGATTGCGTCCGAAACACCACGCTGCGCTGCGCTCAAAAACACGCATATAAGCTAGGCTCAAATGGGACTGGGCGGGACTGGGCTGTCGCATTCATCTGCCAGCAGATGAATACGACAGCCCAGACGGGTGGGCTAATTATAGCTACCGATTTATTAATATTTTTCTAGCTAGTTTAGAATAAAACAGGGCTTTCTGAGCTAGTAATTCTTACAACAAATACAAATACAAATACAAATCATTTATTGCCAAAAAACACAGTTACATTAAAAATGACTTAAACATAATTAGTATTTATAGTTACCTTAAAATAAATATTTCTACATTTTAAATTGAGGAGTTTAGGGCAATGGGTGCTCGTCTCAGCATGTGCAGGGCCGGGGGCCTTGCGCTGGTTTTCAGCCGAGTCCCTTTGACAGGGTTGGTCGTAATACTACGTCTACTTATCCTAATAATCCTACTAATATTATAAATGCGAAAGTTAATGTGTTTGGATGTTTGTTAATCAATCACGCAAAAAAGGCTGAACAGATTAAGACGACATTCGTCCTACCTGTTTGTTTTATGTTTGTTCGACTGTTTCTGTGTGATGTGTGTTTGGTGAAGTGTGATGTGTGTTTGATGAAGTGTGGCTTGCTGTGTAGTGATGTAGTGTAGTGATGTGTGGTAATCGGGTTTTAAATTCTTGACATTACCCAGTTCCCCTCAAGTCAACAAGTTCATAGTTTAGACCTTTTTTTTCTTTTTTTAAACATAGATAAACCCACCCTTCACCCATTACCCTCTTACTCACCCATTTGTAGTTAAGGTCTAGGTTGCCAAGGTACTGGCTCTGGTTGACTACTAGCATCAGTGGAGCGAAGGGACCAACCTGAGTTGTCTTCCACACTTGTAACTTTTTTGATTCGGGTATCATTTCTTTCAATTCCCTTGAACAAATGAAATACGGTGAGAAGTAAAAGTGAAAAATAGCTTCAAGGGGCGTAATTAACTTAAGGCGACTTCCTGACTTGGCGGGGCGGGATCGATATGTGACATTTTCTTCTTTCGGTAAAAAAGGTAAATACATAAATCTCGCGTTAGACCCGTTAAAACAAACCTTTTAAGTATGTTTACAAAGCGCGAGAGTTTAAAGTGTTATATTTTTTTCTTTGACGTAAACTTACTGACGTCGCAAAGATTTGATGGAATGCTGTCAGTATTACATTTGCGCAGTAGTAATATCATGCGCAGAAGTGGACCAGTACTGCCTTCGCATCGTCCCGCTTCCGCGCATCCCGCGCCAGTCAGGAAGCACTCATTTGAATGTAGGGGCGCAGTAAATGGCGGTACTGAGTCGACTGACAGTTGACACTGACATTTGACAGTTTTCTCATATCGTACCGCCTCCGCACCGACATATCAGGAAGTCGCCTAAGGGTCTTAAGGGAGGTGGACGTGGCAAAAGCAAAAAGTAAAAAAACGTTTATTTGTAATTGTACTTGATGTTGATATGGACTGTATGGTTCGAAATAAATGAAATAAAAGCAACATCTCATCATCAAAGCGAGAGAGGCGAAACACATGTCGATGTTTTTGTCATTATTGTTATTGTTTTGTTGTATTTACTTGCATGTTTGCGCATGCGGAGCGAGGATGGGAGCATTAACCGCATACGAAAAAAAACAAGTGGATCCATCTCATTATCACTAATACACCAACACGTTCTTTAAGCGGGATCAAAGCGAAGGAATATTCTTCCAGAAAGATTAAAAGGTCAGCGATTATCATTTGTATCAATGGGCATTTTCACTTTAAAGTGTACCCCCTACTTTTTTTTCGGATCTCGGTGATTTTGGGTATTCTGACTCAGAATCACGAGTACTATTGATTCAGATGAAGAAAAAAAAATGTCCTTGATTTTCCATACAAATTTTCTGTGTCAGTTTTGTGACGAGGCATATAAACTGTATGAAAAAAGCGTCACAAAACTGACTTTTTTTGGCGGGACACGTTTTTTCTTTGCGGAAATGGATAGTACTCGTGATTCTGAGTCAGAACACCCAAAATCACCGAGATCCGAAAAAAAAGTAGGGGTACACTTTAAAGTGAAAATGCCCTCATAGATGTTGCTGTTGCTGATGCTGTCCTCTCAGATGTACCCGTCAATGGCGACATCCTGACCAATTGAATCTATAAGAGAAATGTTGTTTACCTACTATGCATGCGATGATGATATATTAAACTATTTAATTTAATACCTTTTCAAAGATCTTCCATTGAAAATACAGCAGATGCCATACGTAGCGACCTCCATGTTAAAGATTTCAGAGCAGTTCAAGTCTTGTTTGTGGAAACGACATCTAAAAAGGATCATTCCAGATGAAAACCCGTTATAACATGATAAATGGACTGCTTTAAAGCTCTCTTTATCAACTAATAGACGATATTATAAGCGATAGAATTCGATTAAATCTGTTTATTTAATGAATAACAATCGCGGAAACCGAAGACAATTATACCTCAAAACGGTTTTATTACAGGACGTGGTCAGCGCAAGACCAGCCTGTTCGACATCCAGGTCGTTATATTCCAAGAATTTCTCAACAAGGGATAGTTCGCGGACTTTGTACAGCGCGTCGGGAGAGTAGAAAGCGGTCACTTGCTGGATAATAGGCCTGATAGAATCTGCCGTCATGCCTGAGGGGTACTTTCTGTAAAAAGGAATTAATAATTAACGAATTTTCATTGTTATTTGTTTACCATTGAGTAAATATTTCAGATTGATGCGGAAATTTAGCCAAATAACAATATAAATTCTGCCCAAAATGATATTTAAGTTTGCAGTCGGCGACTACTAATTTAGTCTTTTTTAACGAATTATAATTAAGGAATTTTATTTCAATGAAGAAAAATATCGTGAGTTTCGACATCGAACAATGTTTTCTCTCTCTGGGTTGGTAGATTAGATAGCGGTCGTTTTAGTAACATTAAGCGGATCAGTACTGCATTTGTATCACCTCGGTTCTGAGCATCCCGCAGGCGCTGTGCTGACTGGACTTGTTACAGTGCGGATTGCTGGTTGACACTGACAGCAGACTGCTTCAGGATACTGTACCGCCTCCGCATTGACAAGTCAGGGAACACTTACGCGCGTGCCAGAAATTCCTCGATCTTGTACTCAGGGAAGGACACCTCGGGGCACACTAGAACTGTCGGGAACGTCATTTCTGCCCTAACTGTATCACCAGCCATGAGATTTGTCGGAGCTTCCAGGAACCGAAGAACTGTACCCGTAAAGTTGGTGAGGGCAGCACATAGGAGGATAACCATGGCGAGGCGCCAGCATAGCCTTAAAATGAACAGATAAAAACTGATCACAGAGATACATACATTTTATGTATGTAAGCACTTTATTATACACAAAAACACACAACACACACAAATTAATGCGATTTAAGTTTATTATCATCATCCTATCTTTTTCCTAATCGTAGTACAGTTAAACCCTAAAGAATTCCTGGGGTCCGTCCAAATCCAAGATTTGGCGTAGGCTCAATTTTTGAAATATCATTTGAAATCCGTTTAAAATTAGTGCATAAGTGTAAATATTTTGTCGATTTACCTATGTCTCGGTTCGATCAGACGCTTGGCACCATGGAACTGGGCGTGGCCCAGCAATATTCTGGTATTCATCGAGTGCAGGGTAATAATAGAGCTTCCTATTAGCAAAATGTAAACGAAATTATTCACAACAGCACATCGCCTCATTTGATAATTTAATTGGTCACGGTCCTAATTTTCACAAGTTCCTTCTTGTCCAACATACATCTTTATATCTTTATATTTGAAGGATCAAGGGGTAGAGGTCGACCGAAGAGAAGCTTTGTACAGCAATTGAAGGAAAAGTAAATGTCGAGTCTTACCGGGACCTAAAGAACTTGGCCGACGACCGTGAGAACTGGCGCCAACTCCACCGACAAGAGCCGAGCTCTTAAAATTTGATGATGATGATGATCTTTATATCTTATTCTCTTTACGAATTACTTAAATCATGAAAGAAAATGGAGACTACCTTTTGACCGCTTAACTGAGACGCTGCAAGAAACACGGGAGGGAGAAAACGTCAAGTGGTATTCTTACGGTTTCGGGCGGTAGACATCTTACCCTTTAGTCCACTTTACCGTCGCCCCCCTGCCTCCGTCACATACAACTCAGTTGTCACCGTCGTATTAGTTAAGTGGTCAGTCCATAAGCTATTACAATGAATCCAGATTTAACCTGACGGGGAGCAATTAAAAGAAACACCTTTATGCCTGATTTTCTACTCAATACGTTGTCAGCCGTTGAAATTTGTCACACTAATGTGTCCAAATCATTAATCATTTAGCCGTGGACATGCATGATTATTTTATGTTCATCGAAGATTGATGATTGCATTAGATGGTAATTTGTCTCCTCATTTGTCATTTGTTCTGTTTATTGTTTCAGTATCTACTTACGTATTTTATGCTTTTGACTCAAGCACGGTGATCAATTTGATAAGCGTGGAAATAAAGTTAATGTGTATTTGATGATAAAATATGTGTTCTAAATGCGTACTCAATGAAAGGTTCAGAAGACGAATTACAGATATTAAGCGTTATCCATCAGGGTCATAAACAAATTTAGGTTCGCGTCTTTCCTGTGGACAAATCAAAAGTTAAGGGCTACCAAGCTTAATTTTGGATAGGTCTCGTAACCCGCATAAACGGCATCTCCGTTTCTATAAATCCATGTAATAAAATCATAACTTACATGCTCATAAGCCATTAACTATTGACCACAGGAGGGACGACTTTTGTTTTTTCAAGTGTTTATGACCCATCACGGCTGAACGCAATTGAATCCCTAAATTGTTGGTTAGGTTGTTTCTTGACTAACATACTTTTCACTAAACGGTTAAAAGTCACGTATTAATTACCGTTATACTTTTCATCGAAGAATATACTTCGTTTTTTTTTTCAGATTACAAAAATCCTGCGATTGTCTTCATGCGATTTCAGAGGAAATAATCTAGAAACGGAAAATATGCGGCGTGCTATCTTTGTAGGCGATAAGCTACCTACTCAAAATAAGTGATATTATTACAATATTATCTTCTGATTTCTTAGGGAAACGAACAATTTTAGACAAAAATCAACGTTATAATTCTAAGCTCAAAAAGACGTGAAAAATTTAAATATAATCACAATATTACATAACTTTTTGAAAAACATAGACACTTAACCTACCAAAAAACTAAAAAATCAGAGCTAATTAAAGTTAATACGACTTTTCGGGGTCCACACAATTCTAAAAAAAACTGCCTCACTTAGGCTGCCTTTCCATTAGTCCTACGCTATGAAGATGCGCAGCCGCGAGGTAGCTGTGCGAGAAAGATGCGCAAATCGAGCTATGCGATGTAAGGACCTACCAACAGGGGGCGCGGGGAGTGGCAGCGCGGTGAGGGGAGAGGCACTTACGTCGGCGCACGCATCCATAGCAGGTATCCACAGCACACATCCGCAGCACGCATCCATAGCACGCATCCACAGCACGCATCCACACCACGCAACTTGCCATATAAAAAACATAGCTTAGCTGAAACCGTTTCCACCAGTGCTATGCTAGGTATACGTGAACCAACGAATGTGATTCTTGGATTTCAAACGCATACATAGCAACTTAGCATAGTATAGCTCTAATGGAAAGGCCCCTTAATGTACTTTTTGTTATTAAAGTAGGAAATCCCTAGCCCCTTTATACTTTCTCGTGGTACTACATCTTTTCTGAACGAATTTTGCCTTAAACATTAAAAAACCATACCACCGCAAATAAATGTCTAACATAAGAATAGGGCGGCCTCAATATCAAAACAATTAATAGGGTGTCTCGTAATCATTTTGAATCCCCTTGTAACAGTAAAAAAATATTTGTTATATATAACTGTAGAGGTACTCATGAGTTTCCTAGAATTTAGAGCAATTTTAATCATTAATGGCACAAAAAAATCAATACTCTACAACAATACAGAAATGTGATTGACAAATTCCAAGTAAAAATGCCTAATTGCGGGCCAACAACAACAACAACAACAACAAATACTCTTTATTGCATAACCTCAACAAAAGTAACACTAACAGTACATAATGACAATGAGTAGAGGCAAACAACAGGCGGTCTTATCGCTAATGAGCGATCTCTTCCAGACAACCTTAGGGTAGCGGAGATCATATCAAAGAATAACAATTCACAGTAGGCCAAGTGTCTCTTCCCAAGATGGGTTTATTTCTCTTAATTCATTCACCTGAACGATGAACATAATATGTACACAAACCACATCTAACGGAAATAGTGTTTAAGTATATTACTTTAAAGATAGTTTTACTTTTGAGTAGCTTATATTGTACGGGTCCTATGTAATCAAAGCGATAACATCGAATGGTTCTGTGAGGTATATGAGCCGATCAGAGTATTAAGAGGTATTAATGATACTGATTGGACTAATACTGCACTGAATATTGTATTTTGAGTTGGAATCTAACCGACGCGTATAATGCCAATTTGCAATGTAATTGTGTTCATATGCAAAGCACTGCAATGTAAGGGATATTTTGGTTATTAAAACGATATTTTGACCTATGTTACATAATAAGGAGCGTTTATTTAACCGAGTGGAGACTGCAATTTTTTCCAAGCGGAGTTTGAACTAGCAATTTTTTCCAAGCGGAGTTTGAACCTATAGCATCAATTTATACAGACCAGACAGACAATTTATACCACCTACAGAACTATAGCATCAATTTATTGCTCTTTCTTCTAAATAACCGACAGACTATATAAGAAGTTTATTTATTTATTCATAACGATTAAGCCATTGTCACTATTTTATTAACAATTTTTAAAGTTGCAGGCCATGTACTTCCAGTTTGTAATATATTATGTAAATCTGAATTTAGAAAAGCAAAAAATAGGTGATTGTTTTTGGACACAACTATACTTTAGTCACATCCAAGCCTTGTTGAAAGCCTACGGGCTTTCGAGAGGCCTGGCTTTCGGGCTTAGGTAGAGGTCTGAAAACTCAAAGCCCGCCCCCATTTAAATTATTACTTAGCTATGTAAGCTGAGTCTCATTTACTCATGAATATTTTGGGAGATTTAAACTAACATCCACGCTCAATTTGAAAACGGCGTAGAAGTCTTATATTCCGCATAAAGTTGTGACTGTTAGTCAAACGTAATTCAGAGGTACATGTAGGTACTCTAAGTTAAACGGAGCTCGGGTTTCATCTCATGGAGATGTTGAAAGACGTAGTTAATTTGGCCTGTCATCAAAGTTACATACGCGGCTCATAAATTACTTTGGTGTTCGCGTCGTGTGACGTGGGGGAATATTTGCGTTACGTACCAGAGTTTTGGGAAATCGTATTTGAAGGTAGATGATGATATATTTTAGGAGAGGAGAGCAATGTAAAATAGCTGATTAATTAGTACCTAGGATTTTGGTCGTCGCCTCGTTGGTGAGCACACGTGCCCGGGGCGACGACGAGCAGAATCCATTACATTACCGTACAATACCTATCTACTGTCATGGCGTCGTTACCGAACAACGTCACTGAACACGTGATATTGGCGAAATCATCATAAATTTGATGGAAGCCATTTTTTTAAAGAAGTGAATGTAAAATAGCTGTATCGCATAGTCTGAATCAATGTTTATGAGGTGGGAGAAAAAACGAGAATTGTTAACGTGATACAAAAAAAAATGTAATTGGAAAATTACCGTATTTTCATTCTTTTGTTTAAGAAAGGAAAGTTTTCAGCGTGAACTCAGAAGAAATTGCCATTAAGTATTTAAAACGTTTTTTTGGGCTGAAAAACCTTACGTTAAATTCTAAAGAGCATCCGTGAATGAGCCACATAATGTCCTCCGTTATTTATTTTTTAGTTTCTGTAGACGTATGGTGTGCTCCCCTAAAATGTTAATTCACGTTTACTACCCTTCAATTCGCAATGAATTAACTAAACATATTATGACGTTCTTTTTACTTTTTTGCTCTACAAGTCACCACCGGGGCTTGTACTCAAGTTTTTCCATACAAGCTTTGCTTAGTTTCAGACTAGGTCGATTTGTGTAAGATTGGCCACATTTTTTTTTAACTTACGAAGTGACGGTGTTACTGGTATATAGAGGTACGTAGACACAGTAAGTGGTTCTATATTGATCAACATCATGGGTGCATTCTCAGTTTCGCGCACTAGTGGCAGACGCAGGCAGCGTTTATTATTAACATTGCTGCCTCAAAATTTTGCCGACCGCTGGCTGCTGTTACGTTCACAGTTTACGACGGCTACCCCAACGGGCTTTACACAATTGGTAAATTTATAATCGATAATCATCACAGATTTTTAGTTTTAAGATAACCTTTGGACAACCTCTAATGACATTTACTGCCCATGTGTTCAAAGGCACAGACTATTTACAAAAAAACTTGTATGACAAATTTAATTCATTTCTAATACAACCACCACATCCACAGCCCTTTGAAAGCCACCGGTAAAAGAGAACTCACGCCTTGTCCCTCACGCCTCACGCCTTGTTTGTCTTGTTGTTGTGTTGTTGCCCTTACGTTGAATTGACGGCTAATTGAGACTTGTGAAATTGAGATTGTGGCCGGTTTGAATCGATGTGCCGATTGATGTTTGTTGGTGAGATAAAATGGGGCCTCAAAGGCCTACTACGCCTACTAAACTTTGTTACAGGGCCGGTCCAGAAATCTCCAGGAGGCCCCTTCGTCGAGACGATGGGCCCACGCCGAAGAACAGGAAACCACAACCGTGAGTTTGAACACTTTCTTAGTATGTAAGACAGGAGCTGCGTATCGCACCCGGTTGTTCAATTCCAAAACACTGGGAAAGTGGAAACGCACAATAATCTTTCGCCATATCATTGACTACCTTTTTCCCGCGTCTATTTCCACTCCCAATTTAATCCGTTCCAGGGATGATTTTCGGGATAAAAGTAATTCTATATGTTAATCCAGGGCATAATTCGAATCTGGCCCGGCCCGCCTGAAGGATAAGCAAAGGATAAAACGTCAAAAACGCTCAGTTTTTATGAAATTTGTAGGAAAATCAGAAACAGTGATACCAAGACTTTTCTGTGGTCAATCATGGTCCATAATTTACATCATCATCATCATCATCATCCTCCTAGCGTTCTCCCAGTACAGTTGCATCCTGAAGAATGCCTAGGGTCCGCTACCTAATCCCAAGATTTGGCGTAGGCACTAGTTTTTACGGAAGCGACTGCCATTTGACCTTCCAACCCCAAGGGGAAACTAGTCCTTATTGGGATTAGGCTTTGTCAAGTGAGTGGGCAACTTGACTGTTAGAAGTTCTCAAACCGCCCGAAGGCCTCCAACTTGGCTTAACGACTGCTGCCACAGACAGCAACCGGGATCAACGGCTTAGCGTGCCTTCCAAAGCACGGGAGCGCTCAGTTAGTAACCACTCAAAGAGGTCACCCATCCAAGTCCTGACCGCTGCCCACGTTGCTTAACCTTTTCTGTGGTCAATCATGGTCCATAATTTACATCATCATCATCATCATCCTCCTAGCGTTATCCCAGTACAGTTGCATCCTGAAGGATGCCTGGGGTCCGCTACCTAATCCCAAGATTTGGCGTAGGCACGAGTTTTTACGGAAGCGACTGCCATCTTACCTTCTAACCCGAGGGGAAACTAGACCTTATTGGGAATTAGGCTTTGTCAAGTGAGTGGGCAACTTGACTGTTAGAAGTTCTCAAACCGCCCGAAGGCCTCCAACTTGGCTTAACGACTGCTGCCATAAACAGCAACCGGGACCAACGACTTAGCGTGCCTTCCAAAACACGGGAGCGCTCAGTTAGTAACCACTCAAAGCGGTCACCCATCCAAGTCCTGACCGCTGCCCACGTTGCTTAACCTTAGATACCGCAAGCGGTACCCGGCGCCGCTGGGCCACGAGCGCTCCAGCTCCATGGTCCATAATTTACATTTTTATTATTTAAAAATGTTTAAAATAGGAGAAAAAAAATTAAGCGTGCTGTTTTGCGAGTATTTTCTTGAGTTTGGTGTATTGGTATTGTAATTTATTTTTATTATTTTCAACATCGCAATAAAATTGTTGAAAATTTGATATACTGGCGTAGCTCTTCCAAAGTACAGTCAGTCCCGTCCGATCGCAGTTCGTAATGCAGGATAGAATATTCTAGCAGCGCCGCTGGATGCTTTTAGTGTTTGAATTGTTGAGGATATTCAAATTAACTAGCAGACTGACTTGTTCTAGCGGCACGGTTTTTGGTGAGACGAAGAGACATAGGATGTTACACGTAGCTAAGTTGCAGATGCGATGCAATCGCGTATTCAGTAGACTGAATCGTGAATTATTTTTTAGTAAACACTTAACCGTTTCAGAAATTATCACTCTAAAGCTTAATATCACGCCAACAGATTGTTGTATCAAAAAATTGTTTTCTTAGAGACCTTGGAATATTTTTGAAAGAGCTATTCAACGATACCCCACACAATGGGGTTTAAAAGAAAAAAAATGCACCATTTTACATGTAGGGGAGGTACCATACATTTTTTATTTTATTTTATTCTGCCGTGTTTTTGGCGTCAATGATATTATATTATATAGGTACAATCTTGTCAATCAAGCCAATTTATAGCGTTCTAGTAGTAACGGTTACTACTGAGCTAAGCCGGGGACGGACGGACGGACGGTCATGGCGAAACTATTAAGGAACCCTAAAATACTGGTTGATTACGTATTTAAAAAAATATCAGTATCTAAAAGTCGCACGCTTCTGTGACACACACAAAGCATGTGGTCACGGAAGACAATTATTTAGAAAAAAATACAATAAGTACACATTTTTAAGGAATTCAAATTGCAAGCAGTAAGGCCTTGGTGTCCTATAAACGCCATCGGCCGCTTACAGCGTCACGCCGTGCAATGCTTACTATAGAGATGTACTGTTAGGTTGGGTTATAGGCACAGGTACAATTCCATAAGCAATTGACAACATTTCATATTTTTAACTACTTTATTTTATGAACTAGTTAGAAAATAGGTAAAAATCTAAGCCACCCGTATTTTTTCTTTTTCAATTTAACTCAATATTTCATACAAAAAAAAACACGTTGAAAAGTAGGTCATTCCAAAAGGGCGTAAGTAAAATATGACGTCATCTTCCCAACAAGAATCCAGAGCCACTCCAGAGCAGCGATTTAAATTGTGTCTGTATACTCTGTACTAAGGTCTCCCTGAATACAGCGAGGAAGATGACGTCAACTTTCGGTTTACAGTAATTTGCGACTTTTTCCAAAATTAACGGAGAAAAAAATAAAAAATAATTTTTTTTGTGTACTTCACACGTTTTTACCGAAATGGTTTTCGAATTAAGACTTTTGGAAATTATGAAATATTGTCAATTGGACATGCAAACCGGTCAAATTGCGTAGTGCAGATTTTTTATGGATATTTTTTCTCTTACCCCCGGTCGCTCGGTGGCGCATCTTCATCATCATCATCATCTTCAGCCCGTAATCGCCCACTGCTGAGCATAGGCCTCTCTTCTTGTACGCCACCCGTCCCGGTCCCTTGCCAATCTCATCCAGGAGTGACCCGCGATCTTTCTAATATCGTCAACCCATCGTGCCGGCGGACGACCGACGCTTCTTTTTCCTGTAAGTGGCCACCAATCTGTCAACGTTCTCGTCCACCTGCCATCACTCTGTCTGGCAATATGTCCTGCCCAACTCCACTTGAGTTTTGAAATGACTTCTCCGACGTCACGCACCTTAGTGCGACGTCGGATCTCGACATTTCTCACTCGGTCTTGTAGGCTGATGCCGAGCATGGCGCGCTCCATGGCTCTCTGTGCTACCCGTACTTTGTGCACAGCCTCATTTGTGAGCGTCCATGTTTCGGCACCATACGTCATGGTGGGCAGGACACACTGGTTATAATGACGAGTCTTCAGGCATTGTGGAACGTTAGCTGATTTTAGGATGTCGTCTATAACATTGGCGCATGGCGCATCTATAACAACTATATCTATGGCTAAAGAGACATCAAAATACCAACTCCCTAGGTAACAAGGTTGAACGATATCCAATCCTAAAGTACCGTACACTTTTAAATCGGCCCTCACATTACCCTTGACATCCTCGTCGATCCTACTCGAATAGTGTTCAAGTGAGCCATTGACAATTTATCGCTTAATCTGGATTCAGTTTGGGTGCGCCATAACCGTTTATGGGTGCGCTGTGTTTTGGGTTACCAGTCGCGAGATTTTTTCCTGACATGTCGGGATTGTCGGGTATTTGCCAAATACTATTTGGACCTAGTAACGGGATATTTATGTATTTACCTTTTTTACCGACGTTTCGACACCCAAACAAATCTTTTAAGTATTTTAACAAAACGTGAGAGTTTAAAACGTTATATAAGGTATGCGTAGGTATGCACATATTAAATGTAGCCTTTGTTGTACTAGAGGTACCTACAAGTTGCGCTAGATGGAGCGCAGGAGAGTAGAGGTGAACTTAATGTGGGTAACCGTGTGAATTATAGTTCTCTTTCCCTGTAAGCTCTTCTTTGTTATTTTTAGGGTTCCGTAGTAAACAAGGAACCCTTATAGTTTCGCCATGTCCGTCCGTCCGTCCGTCCGTCCGTCCGTCCGTCCGTCCGTCCGTCCGTCCGTCCGTCCGTCCGTCCGTCCGACCCCCGTTTTTCTCAGTAACCGTTAGTACTAGAAAGCTGTAATTTGGCATGAGTATACATATCAATGACGCCGACAAAACGGTAGAATAAAATCTTTAAAAAAAATTTTTTTTAGGGTACCTCCCCTACATGTAAAGTGGTGGTGCAATTTTTTTTTCTGCCAATCCCCATCGTGTGGGGTATCGTTGGATAGCTCTTTAAAAAATATTATAAGGTTTCTAAAAACATTTTTTGATTAAAGAATCGGTTAGCGTGATATTAAGCTATGAAGTGATAATTTTTGCTATGGTCAAGTGTCCCCCCCCCCTGCCAGCTAAACGGTGGCTACTAGGCATGTGAAAAAAATCATGGTAGTAGTATATACGATGAATTTAAAAGGAAAACTATCACAGCTAAGTAGATAACGTAAATATTACTAGTTAACGAGTAATAGTCGAACTTCAGAAATGTACTTTGCAAAAGCAAACTTTCGTACAATTTCCATTGATACCATAGATAATGTTGTTAATTCTGTCAAAAACATAGTAAATATAAGTTTGCCAACTTTTTAGTCCATATAATGTAACGGGTGGACGGCTACGGAACCCTATCTTGCGCGTGGCCCGACACGCACTTGTTTCTTGTAGCTATTCATTCTTCATGCATGTTGATGATCAGAAGGTCGGTGGTCGGTGATCTTCGGTCCATTAGGCCAGGGTCGCCATATAGTAAAAGTACAAGTTGTGGGATACTACCGTGTATTTATTAGAAAAGTGAAGTACTAAGAACTAAATTTTCTATTGTGTGTGGTATTTTAGTGGCCAATTTACCAATTAAAACTGGTAGACCGCCATTGTTTTAGATTTTAGTTAGCCATATAATATTATGAAGTTATTGTCGAATTGATATATTTTCTTGTAAATAAATGATTTTTCATAATTCTTTATTGAAAAACCGCAAAGAAATTTTACTTATTAAACTTCATTAATTATTACATGTTAATAAATCCCTTAAAGGGAAAAGTTCGCCTTTGTACAAATGTCTACTATTAAGTTTGTTTTTCTTGTATGTACTTGATTAGTGCAATAGTGTTTACTACTACTACTAATTTAAGTCATTTAAAAATATGGTGAATTAGTAGGTATTTGGTTTTCCAAGTTTACTTCTGGTAACCCCCTACCCTTGTAGTTAGGGCACGACGCCAACTCTCGTTTCGATACGATTATGAGCGGTGTAAATGGAGGAAAAAACCATTTAAATATGGCGTACAATATCGCTTTTATGGCGCAGAGAATGCGACTTTTGATACACGTATTGGTTTTATTTTTCCAAATGTTGCTATTTAATGTCGGTTGATCTGATAACTACACAAGATTCTTATTTCGGTAGTGGGTTCTTTTTTACACTACTGCCCAAAAAAAGGAGTGTAATGTTTTCAGGTTTCATGTATATAATATGTATGTATGTGAACTTTTTTTGTTCCCCCAGAACTTCTCAACGCCTTAACCGATTTAGATGTGTGGAGTATCGTTGGAATGCTTACGTCATCCCGGGTGACATAGGATATGTGACGTTGCAATAAAAACAATATGGCGGACTGTAGACTCCATTTTTTTTTCTATCCTAGCAAGTGAGGTATCAAAATGAAGCATTTGAAGAGACGATTCCAAAAATTTATGTATATGTTTCGAGCAAAAAAAAGTTCGAAATAAAATAATGATTATAAAAATTAAAAACACGACTGCATTAAAAAGATAAAAACAAGTTTCCTAATAAAGAACTCAAGGAAATATATTTTGTTTGCAGTCGTGGGACCTACTACATACAAGTAAAACCAAAATAATAGGTCCCCCGACTGCAAACAAAATATATTTACAATGCATGTGCTTGAAAAGTGCCTTTTCTAAGCAGTCCAACTGTGTGGAAAGTGGTACTTTTCCGCACTAGTGCTTTTCACTTTTCAATTTTTTTTAAATTTTTTACTCTGTATTCAGCTCGACGCAAAGAGTTTTAATTATTTGAAAAATATTTCACAAATATAATCAATTATAGATTACCGTTCTTATAAACAGGTACATAAATATTAATTCTTCTTAAACGTATCATTTATCATTTTAGATTTTATTTATTACCTACAAATAAATTGAAAATTTTCACTTTAGGTAAATGCGTGGCAGAATGCGCATTAAGCCATTGCCTACTTAGCATTTTAAAAACAAATGTGCACATGCGCAGTAGCATAGATGTTGAGCGCGCATGTATTTAGAAAAATGCCGCCATTTTTCATTTCAAGTACTTATTTCTTGTTTACCTAGTTTTTGATAAAAATATCGAGTGAAAGTGACGAATCAGATCAAATGTAACTCCAGAAAACAGTTTTCAAGAAGCACAAAATGCCAACAAAGCTTCCTTGGCCGCTAAATCCAAATTAAAAACATATACATGTGATGAATTTTGCGGTGCACTTTTAAAAGTTTTTGTGTTAATAAAATGATCTTACGATGGTTTTATGTCGAAAATAAATAGCACTCTATGTCAAGAAGTTGTTACATGAAGATGCTGATAATAAGTAACATATCGAGCAAGGTAAATTATAACCTATATATATGAAATGAACTTTTCTATTTTCTCGCACAATGCATAGTAAAACTTTGTATGATACGCGCGCGTAAAGATGATTTCCGACTCGTGTCTAATTATAAACTCGCTCGCTACGCTCGCTTGTGTATAAGAAAGACACTCGTCGGAAATCACTTACTTTCCGCACTTGTATCATAGATAGCTATTCCTTGAGTTCTTTATTACGAAACTTGTTTTTATCTTTTTAATGCAGTCGTGTTTTTTTTAAATTTAGATAATGCCTACTGTCTAACCTCAGGAGGTTCCTGTGAGGTGTGCTGTGTGTAAAGGGAGGAGGAGGGAAGCGGAGGAACGGGTTTGGTCCTTGACTTGGCTTCGTACCGGATTGGATTTTTGTGTATAATAGGATACATTTGCGAGAAAATAGAGCCCCGCTCGCTTCTGGATCTGCTAGTGTTAATATCCATTCCTCCAGCGCACAGACTTTGGACATGTCTTCTCCAACTGATTACCCTTGGGTTGACGGCGAAAAAAACAAAACAAAACAATCTTTTGTTATAAAATCGTACATCGGCGACACCGGTAGCCAACGAGTTAAGTAGGTACACAAATGATCGAAAAAGGCACCATCATATCAGGTTGACACCTGATATGATGGTGCCTTTTTTGGCATGACTGCCAGCCGCAAAGGCTCTTGTTATTCCGGTCCGGTGTGGGGCGGCAACAAATAACGCACGGCTAAGACCTGCCGCTGACAATGAATGAGTAACCGCCAGGTTGTGAAGCCCAAGCTATGAGCTATTGGCGATTCTAGAAATTTTGCCACACCTGGGCCTATTTGTTTAAAATGGGAATTAACACAAAGAATTAGACAATAGTCTTTAGGTCATGTCCATTGCTCACGTACCTTAATTGTGAAGTCCAGGGTTCATGTCGCCGGCACATACACTGATTCACACGCGGAGCAATATTTTAGGTTAGGTATGTGACGTCACAGGCTGGAGCGACACACAAGTCTTATTCGAATGCAAGCCAAGGGTGAACTGTCTGTAAAACGTCATTAGAAGAGCGATGCGAGGGTGGCGTTTAAATTGTTTATTGAACACTATTTGAACCATGGTTTAGTTTGTTTTGAACCATGGTTTAGTTTGTTGTGTGAGCCCGATTATGTGGTTACTAAATTTATTGTGCATGGCACCGGTGTCATGTTATTCGCATTAGATATTCTTGGTCAATTGGTAGGTGTTGTAATTTCTGACATATAAAAGAGCCTCAAGGGCCTTCAAGCAGAATAAAAAAAAGGCTTTTGTATAAGGGAACAGTTGAGAATTTGGAGGTCGAGTTCGATTGCTCTCGTAGCTCAATGGCTAAAGCGACTAGCCGCGAACGCAGAAGGTCGCAGGTTCGAATCCTGTTGACTCCTGTTCCTAAGTTTTTAAAATTTTCCTTTATTTAGAGGTTTATAGTTTACGTTAGCAGCGTAATACTGCTTGATACAAAATTAATTAAGGCGCAGGGGTGGGCAAGCTCTCTCCATACAAACTTTTGTCAAGTTTTTCTTCGCTTGTATTTACATTACACTTATGATTTTTGGTCAGGGTGCCTATTTTTCTGCTAGCCAGAACCTGGAGAAAAAAAAAAATATTTTTAGTATTTTTTTAATTTAAGTTTTTTTGAATTTTTTTTCTAGAAGTTCTTTGTATATCCAATATAAACAAAAAAAAACCTATTCGGGAGTGCCAAAACCGACGAAAAAAACGTGCCCAAAGTTTGTATGGAGAAGGCCTTTCCCTACCCTGCAATTCTCCGCTCCTGCCATGCCTTGCGCCTCATCCCAATCAGCGCCCAGGGTTGCAGCCAGTTATTGGATTCCCGTTCCTTATTACTGCCATTAGAGCAGCGAGCGGCATTATGTGCGTAATAACTCGCCAACCCTGGCGTTAGTAATCAGTGTGCGAGCCAATTAATACGCGATACGCTCACTTATTAACCACCACTCATATTCCTCTTCCATTATTATTTGAAATTCAAACTTATCGTACACGCTACAGGGTTGCTTTTGAAACTGACGATACAACGAGATGGGAGTTTGTTAAACAAATGGTACGACGCTGCCAAAACAGTTGTACTTTATTATCTAAACGAAAAGGCTTGTATTGCAATGGCGGTTGGAGATGCGCTTTTTAAGTATTATATTTGAGATGAGTGTGTTTTGTTTTGTAGTGGGGTTCGGAAATTAGTTTTGTAGTTAATAATAATATAATTCTGCAAAGGAGGTGTTTTGTCAATAATTACAAATTTAGATTAGTCTGTTACGTATTTACTCTTTGCAATCAAAATTCGCGTAGTTCAAGTTAGTAAATTGATCCCTTCTGCTGGTCAACACAGTGAATCCTCGAATTTTATAAAGGGTCCGCCACGTGCACGTGACTGTTTTGCAGTTGCGGGCGTCTATAGGCTGCGGTATCCGCTTACCATCAGGTGCACCGTATGCTTGTTTGCAATCGTCGTTATTTAAAAAAAAAACCGTATTCGTGTATTTAATTCGCTTAAACTTCGTAGGCCGATTAACTCACTTAATCAACAAAAATTACATCTCGTATATTATATGAAGCATTGGTATAGATCTCTCGTTACTTGCTAGTAATAAATGGCGGCTGCTTCTTTTACGTCAGATGTAAAATAAACGAGAGCATGTTAATTATACTTACCTACTACGATCCAGTTTCAACTAGGTACCACTATTTACAACACGCTTACAGGACCTTATGACACAGACATATACACACTGTCTAAAAACGTAAGTTTCTATTAGAGTACTTTTCTCACGAGCGCGGGTGAGCCATGGCTGTGTGTTAAGCTATAAGTAAATGCACGTCGTCTATTTGTGTGCGTCAGCGTAGGAGCTATGAGTTCACGTTGTCTTGTGTTAGTACCTATACGTGTCACAACTGCAACAACCGCTCATGAAAAAAAAAAACTGTACAAAATCTGTTCCTTCCCTGGGACTCAAAATATCTCTATATCAAATTTCACCTAAATCGGTTCAGCGGTTTAAGTGTGAACAGGTAACTGACAGACTGACAGACACGCTTTCTCATTTATAATATTTTTAGGGTTCTATAAGCATTTTTGTTTCGATCCGAAGGAGCGTGTTTCAATATCCGTCAGTATGAAATGAAAGGTATCAAAGAAACCAAATTTAAAACCTTTCCAAGGGCCGGAGACATGGGATACGTCTGTCTCAAGTTCCAGCAAATCTGTCAATATAGACGTGGGTTCTTAATTCAATTCGACTTCTATTTTATTTACGTATATTCAAGTCCTAAGAGGATTTTCTTGTATTGGTTTATGTTACGGCCTCTTTCAGTATTTATTTATGAAAGACGTAATTAATTCAATTGGAGAAGTAATACCCTATAGATATTCTGAGAAAAAAATATAAGAACAAAATTGTGTGTTATCGTGGGGACTCAATTACCCTTTAGGGGTGGAAGGTTGTATGAAAGAGCGATAACTAGGTAAGCTCCTGAAATATAATCATAGCAATAAAATTCTAACGCGATAAACGAGTTCGAGGGCAAAAGCTAGTCTTACATAAATCTAATACTAGCTCGTACGAAAGTAATAAGCAATTTCCCTTTTTTAATTGTAGTAGATTAGAATTAATTAATACTGTGGACTCGTGGACTCTCAAGCGAGGCACAGCTGTAATAAAAAAAATTGTACACGAGGAAACCAGCTATTAAAATTGAATAAAATAAACATGATGGTGGAAGTATCTACGCCCTCAACCCACATCGATGACGCTGCTATCGAGCCAATCGATGGCATGTGGTTGGAAAGTGGTGTGAGTGTGGCGTCGACAGTGCCAACACTTGTGTCACAATCAGGATTGGCAGACTTTGTTTTCTGTAGGTAGACCATGGTACGTGTAGAAGGTAAAGAAGGTTATCTGTGTAAACAAATGATGATAATTGAAATCATGCCAGCGCTTGCACGTGAATGCTCTTTCGTTCGACATCTCAGTGGCGGTTAGATCGCCAGAGGTGGACTGATGAGCTGGTAAAGATCGCGGGAGTCCGCTGGATGCGGGTAGCACAGGACCGCTCATTGTAGCAATGTTTGGAGGAGGCTTTGTCCAGCAGTGGTTGTCTTTCGGCTGATATGATGACGATGAGGCAGACCGTAAGCTAGTTTGACAATCATTTAAAAAAAAGCAAAATTGATAGTTTTACAGTATAAACCGACGTTTAACGTTGAAACGTAGATTATTTATTAATCCCCGAGGCCGTCACTCCGCCACAACCTAATTCCACGTCCCGTGTTCGGTATTTGCGGATATATGCGAATGTGTGGGATCTTTTAAAGAGCTGAGTTGGGTCGACGGCTGACTGATGTTGTGGAAGCGTGCGTACTGGCTGCGGTCTGCCCACCCTGCATAATATATATCGCACGTGCTCAGTAAGCGGCTACCCGACCAACACGTGTGACCCCCCAACCCGAACTACTCGCGTCGACAGACAGTGCAACCTAATTTTGGCGTGTAACACGCACGTATTTCGTCGACGTAAAGGTGAAACTCATTATGTGACATTCGAGAAGTTTTATTTGATATTGTATTTCTTCAGGCAGCTAAGCTTCAAAAGAAATTAAATCAACTTGTCGTTAGATTTTTTTTTGCTTTAATTCGATGAAATCTTTCACAAATTTATTATCTTGGTAACTTTCTCGAAATTTCGTAAATGGTAATTTGATTTCGGTCCAATAAATGAATGGTTGTTCGCTCATTCCGACTTGGCGGAAAATAAGCTTCTAAAGAATTGACAATTCATTTACCGTTAGATTTTTTAAAATTTACTTTGATGAACTCTGTTATGAAGTAATTATTTTAAGTAATTTGATCTATATAGATTGATTTTATTTATTCGTTCAAATTTTTCGGAAAATCACATCAAAATCAAACAGCATTAACGTAAAATGGGGTAAGTAGGGATTGCGAGGACAGTTGGGTTATGAATGGGGAGAGTAGGGGATGGCAGAGGGGTGAGCTGGTTTTTATAGGCTACTGCTACGCAACATATAAATTCTAATTACAATTCATGCTATTATAATATGCATAATCCCAAAGTGTCGATCCTAAAATTTCCCAATTTCGCCTTAGTATGAAATCCCACCTCACCCCAACCTACCTGAACTACGGGGTGAGGTGGGATTTCCAACTTTTTGTGTTTATCGTTAAAGTTATGAACACAAAATCAAAAAAAAAACTAAAATACAAACATCCGGAACACTTTTTTTTTGTAAATAAATCAATGCGCCACATACAAAAATAAACTTTTATCCGGGTTTGAACTTCGGTTTTGTGCCAACTCACCCCATTTTACGGTACCTTAAAAGTAGTTTTTTCCCTAATATTTTTAGTTGATGCAAGTGCGTTAACAGCAGTAGGTAAGCGGATTATTTTAAAAAACCGGCCAAGTGCGAGTTGCGGACAGAATGGATCCAGCTCCCTACCACTGGCCAACACACATTCCGCGACTTTCTAGCCAACACACATTCCGTGACCGAAGCCGCGGACAGAATGGATCCAATTTAATGTTGTCAAGTGGATGCGTCCGCTAACGAGAGTGTACCTAACAGTGGCGGCGCGTCAAAAATATTCTTAGGGAAGCCGGAAATACGTGGCTTTTCCTATTCTTCATGAGCCGTAGTAAAAGAACTGGACTGACTGGAAATTAGGCAAGCCGGTGGGAATCGAGTTGTATGGACCCTCCGCCACTGGTACCTAATGATTGAAAGATTTACCATCACATATAGGATACCCATAGGATCGTGGGTCTGTTGGTTAGAGCAATGGACGGATTCCAGAGGCCGTGGGTCGTTTTTCACTATTGTGCACTTGTGCACGGAGTGCGGAATGCCAATAGAAGGTAAGAGAGCAAATAAAAGGTAGCGTAAGCCATGACGTGCCGCAGAGGTACAGCTTCTAATGTGGTAAGTCAAGATACCTCTAATAAAAGAGGGAAAGATATTATGAGAACACGTGAGGTACATAGAGAATAAATCTTAGATAAGATACTTAGGTAGAGACAATTCTAGATATTTGAGACACTTAGTAAGATATTTACCTTAGAGACACTTGCAGAACTCATAATTGCTATCAATATGAAACTTCAAGGAGTTGATTAACTAAAATGATATTTTCTCTATTTTTTAAATATATTCCCATTCAATAGCTACCAGTTAAAATGCATAAGACTCACTGTTTCTTTAGGGCCTGTAAAAATCTAAATATCATTTATTAGGTAATTGAAAAAAACTTCGTTCTTCAGGCGGCCGGAATCTGACGCCGGTCGCCATCCGGTCGCGTAGCTGGCCTAGTGATACCAGGTTGTTGCAGCAAGTATCTGAGATGTTTTTAGTTGTGTTGCAGTGTCGTTCTATTTTGATATATTTCAGGAAATGTGCATTTATCGCAGCAGCTTAGGTACTTGTTCCGACTGACCCTATTCATAATTTTAGGTGTTCGATACTGTTCCGATCAAATATAGAGGATTAGTAACAAACAAGAATCCAAATGAAAAGTAAACATTCACGATAATTACAAACGAAAAAGACAAACAGCGAGTTTCGAATCAAAGCGGAGAACATAAATACAACGGGGACAAAAAACGGACAGGGACTTACGGTACTTGTTGGGAAAGGCTTGATTACTGAAAACAATGTGGTTATATTATACCTATGTATATTGATCAAAACAAAATAAGGGCTACTTACATATTTTTGTTTTGGCAAACAAGCGTACCGGTCCACCTGATGGTAAGTGGACACCGCAGCCTATAGACGCCTCCAACTCCAAAGCAGTCACATGCGTGTTGCCGACCCTTTATAAAATTTGAGGATTCACTGTGTTGAGAGTAGACGGGACAGATTTAGGTCTCTCGCTCTCAATGTGCATCTTCGGGAGCTCTGGCAACCTTGCTCACAACACTATATCTAGGTACCTGTATTATAAATAATGTTGTTATGGCTGCGGTCTTCTGCAGTGGGGCTCCAAATTCGAGCAAGATGACATTTTGCAGTGCCCTAACTCTCCAGAGGTAGAGGCTACCACATCGGTGTGATAACCGCCTAAACGTGTTCTTTTCAAACTCTGAATAAACAGCTTTGTACACGTAAATTGTAGGTAAACACAGATAAAATAGGAGGTAAAAGAAACCCGATTGCTTGCTTGGACTATACGCGTTACACAGCTTTGGAGCTCACGAGCTCACTATGATTTTCATTACATACCTCCGGGATTTTCATTTGTTTGCACATGCTCATTCGTGGATCTTGTAGACATCGTCTAGCTAAAAAAACCTGAAACTGAGATTTATTTAAAACTTTTTAAATGGCATCTACTATAAGTACCTTTTTCAAACGTCACTTTATTGCAGTGTCAATGGATACTGCTATTGTTTGACTCTTTACGGTTTAAAAATAGGGTTTAGCAAGTCACATCACGTCAATTTTGAGGGTGAGGGGTCGGGTGACAGGTGAAGACGCGTCGCTTTGTGAATTGCATGCACATCGCATGTCAGGGCAAACCAACTCGTCCTCACCTGTCACCCGTTCCCACCCGTCACCCGTCTTATATGAAAACATAGAGTAACTTACTTATATACTGAGATAGAGTAATCAGCTTCTTTATGTACCATCGCCATCTAGTGAGCGATTTACTAACTATAAGAATCATTTGACACACACGCACACATACGTAGGTACACACACATACACAAACACATACATACCACACTCACACATAGCTTTTGGGTTTGTATTTTCAGTACTAATAACTTTATTAATACAACTGGATTTACGTATATGGTTCAAGAATTTATTTCTACAAAAGAATACAATTCACGTAAACTAGAGGATAATAATAATACCGCAAAACTTCAAACCACATACAAACAGTTTTCTGTCATGTCACTGCAGACTGTTCAATTTCTATTTCCATTATTCACTTGCGCACTTGCGGAAGTCTCCATATTCCTAATTACTCTTTAAAAAAACCAATAAGTATTTAAAATCTGCACACGAGAAGCTTTATTTTCACATTTTTCACATAATAACAAAAGTGACAAGACACGACAGTCAACAACAGCGTAACCCTAGATTACAATTAGAAATTGAAATTGCTGCCATCTATAATCGCATGTGAGAATTAGTTTGACAAGTGTTTTTCCATATAAAAGTGAATGTTCAAAGTGATAATGCCCTGTATGGAAACGTCTCAAATGTCACTTGCCACTTTTTGATAGTTTCCATCAAGAAGTTTAGATACATACTGGAGGTTGCGTGCCGAACATTCGTTTGAAGCTAGAAAATATGACACATATGACGTCACCGTTAACTTGCATCTCTTCCATTCTTAAACATCTCTTTCATTCTAATACATTAGAATTAAAGAGATGCAAGTTTACGATGACTTAATATGTGTTATATTTTCTAGCTTCAAGCAAATGTTCGGCACGCAACCTCCAGTATGTATCTAAACTTCTTGTTTCCATATAAAAACGGGCGAGGGATGAAACGCCTACCTGGATCGACTGACAGTTTGCCAGTTAACTACATACACAATAAACACAAATCACACAAACAATACTCAAGAGCAACAGACGGACATTTCTTCAAGAAGTAACAATTTTTTGGTGTTCAGTAAAAACTGGATGAAGCAGTAACGGCCCCTTTACCCGGCGATTATTCGAAAGTATCCGTTAATCCACGACCGTTGCTTTTTACGAGTGGGTATTTGCGCCTCTTTACTGCCTTGATCGACGGCTGGTCTAATTTCACCCCAACTTCCTTGTTTTAGCGACAATAAGATACGATTAAGCTGGAGAAAATTGAAATGTAATAATTACATTGTGTATCATAACATTTTTTTGCAACCTAGTCCCAAACTAAGCAAAGCTTGTACAATGCAGTACTATGCGACGGTATGCAAGGGATTAATAAAATTTTATACATAGAAAACATCCAAGACCCAGGAACAAATATTCGTGCCTACAAATAAATGACCTGACCGGGACTCGAACCCGGGACGTCCCGCTTCGTAGACAGGATCTTTTGTTTGGCGCAGTTGTCGTTTTAACCGACTGCATATTAAATACGATAATAATGATGTCATCATCATCAGCACATAATGAATTTGTCACGATGATGAAATTAATCTACAAAAATTTAACAATACCAGATATTAAAAAAATAATAACATAAGGTTTATAGCGGAGGCTATTTTTTGCCTGCGACTTCGTCTGCGGGGAACTTGTTAATTGCGATAGTAGGTATTTAACTACCTAACTGGGCTGGCATGATGACCCAAATTGCGCGACCGAGCAAAGTGGCGTGCTCTTGTGTCGGAGGCGATAGTATTAAGTCTTTTTTTATAAATATCTCCATACAAAATTTCATCTAAATCTGTTCAGCGTTTAAGGCGTAAAGACGTAACAGACAGACAGACACACTATCGAATTTACAATGTATTCTTAAATAAATAAATAAACAATAAACAATTCATTTAACTTAGTTACCTACTCGGGAAAACGAAAATTCAATACAACGATAATGTCCCACGAATATTGAATTGGAATTGAAATTCTAAACTTGTATCAGATTAACCCTCTGCTTATCTCAACAACACCTATAGATCCGTTTTTGTGTGTTTTTATCGTTCCAAGTCGGCTTAAGAGGGCGGAATAAAATATGGGATGGCTTAATAGAATGTTGTGTTCGTAAACTTTCCTGCTACGTCAGCGTCGGGTGCTCTATTCTCGCACCACTAAAATATAAATGAAATTGAATGGTGTCAACTTGTTTCTGCAGAAAAATCTTTCATAGAATGTATTGTTTCGCAGAATTTTTATTTCATAGAAACTTTTTGTTTCAGTAACCGTTAACTGTTTAGATACCTACAGCTAAAATGCCATTGTTTAGAACCCAATGAGGGCTACCGCGTATGGATTCGCCGTTAGAGGCGCTAGTGTGACGTCAGTCCTCCGAAATGCCAAATTTCATACTTTGTGGGTGGGTTCATCATCATCAGCCTATATACGTCCCACTGCTGGGCACAGGCCTCCTCTCATAGATGAGAGGGTTTGGGCAGTAGTCCCCACGCTGGCCCAGAGCGGGTTGGGGACTTCACATACAACTTTGAATTTCTTCGCGGATGTATGCAGGTTTCCTCACGATGTTTTCCTTCACCGAAAAGCTAACGGTAAATATCAAATGATATTCCGTACATAAGTTCCGAAAAACTCATTGGTACGAGCTGGGATTCGAACCCACGACCGCCGCTTGACAGCCGCATCCTTGAACCACTGGGCTACCGTAGCTTCGTAGCGTGGGTGGGTTACGCGGGTTTATTTCTAATTATCTGACGATATAAAGTTACTGCGGGGCAATAGTTTTAAACACAGGTTGACCACTTGGCTTCTGGACAAATGCTTTTATAGTGTGAATAGTTATTTAAATCAAAGTTGACGTAGAAACGGTAATCTTGACTCCACTGGTATTTTAACATTTATTTTATAATTACTATTTTATGATTATATAATTACTATTTGATTATTGTTTACATTGCTTATTTATTATCATTGAAATATTGTACCGTAACGTAACGTAGCACGAAATGTTTGCATGCCTGCATGCAGGCTGGATACATGGAACTTATAATTTTAATATATAACACCTGTACCTACTGTATTCCTGCAAATAAACGATTTGATTGATTGATTGATTGATTGATTAGATTAAGGCGATGTATCGATTGAAAGAGACACCCTTTGTTTTTCGCTCACGACAAAAAGGGATGCAATCCTCTCCGAGAATGGCTCTTTAGACAAATCTCGTTAAATATCTGACTGTGTGCAGGTTTATTAAATTTCCTCTTGTCAGTACCTAGATGAGGTAAAATACCATCATATTAACTTAATCGTGTCTTTTAATAATGCGTTGTTTTAGTAGGCTGACGAAAAAAAGGAAAATATAGACTCAACTTTGGATTTATTTTCTATCGAGAAAATTTTAAGCAATCATGTTTCGCTATTGTCAGTACAACAATCATATAGTCAAGAAACATATATCTGAACATCAGCCCCTACTGTTTGCTAGCCTGGGCAGGACAGCGTTTCAAAGTCTCCAAGTTTCTCAGTGTAGGGCCTTAATATGATGACTATTTTTCAATATCTGAGATTGATAATGGCAAATATGAGTTAGATGTTAGATGTCAACGAATTTCAGTGCTTTGCGATAATTTTATCGCCAGTAAACGTATGACTTAACTTTTTTTCGATTTTAAATACTTTACCCAAACGCAAATACACATATTAAAATACGGTATACGCATATTAAAATGTTGATTTCTGTTATTTTTTTTATAAAAAAACAAAAATTATTAAAATATCTAAAAACATATACCTATTAAAATGTCGATTTCCATAAGTCTCCTTGATTGCGCCATCATCAGTATAGATTTCCTAAGGCGACTCAGTGGTTCAATCGAGGTGACCATGGTCCAAAGAAGGCAACAGCCTGAGAAATCCTTTTCACGTTTTTTCTCCAAGATTATTATGCCTTATTGTGTTGAGTTTAAGGTAACGAATAAATATATTTTATAAGTTAAAAATTATCAAACTTGTTTTATTTTCTTACATAAAATGTGTATATTATAAGGCAACGAAGTTAAGTGGTCTAATGATAGCAACCTTCCCCTAGGTTTTCAATTTCGGTCCATTCGGGGTTGTAAAGGCCTCCTCTTCTAAGTCGTCCCGCCATCTCCTTCCCATCTTGCGGGGTCCACTGCGTACTTATTTACGCCCATCTTGTTATTCGGTTCCCACTTCAGTTTAGGGGTATTGTCACCTACATCTACAACTCGTATTTCGGAGCGCAGTTCCGTGTTTCAGATCCGATCATAACACCTGTACTGCGCTCCATCGAATATGAAATTATGAATGGACTAATTTGTCGCGGAATAGTGGCTTTAGCTAGGCTAAAACAGGACGCAAACAATTTAATAGCTATATGACTATGAAACTTATCGAATATAGGCAGTGGTATAGAAGGCTGAGAGAGACCATATATTTTGTACAAAAAAACATTTTACGAGTATCATAAGTTTTGCTAATAAGTTTGTTCTTTGATGAAGCTTTTGTGACTTGGCAAATAGCTTACTCGTATAATACTTACGTGATTTATACCGTATCTAAGATAATTTATAACATTCCGTTGTCGGGAATGCTTGCGGGATTTAGGTTGGGTTACAAAGAAAGGATCACAAGACCTAAAGAAGAAAGAAGTAGACATAGAAAATGGTTTTCATCTCACCCGCTCGGAAAGGCTTTCTTTATCCTTTCAAATCTGCGTGCAAAAGTCCACTTTCCACGCTAGCGTGGAAAGTGATTTTGAAATTCGAACGTTACACAGTTCCATGAGTTCCAACTTTATTTCTATAAAGTGAAACGACAGGTCATTCCTAAGCGTTTAGAAGTATACATATCATGTACCTAATGGTGCAGTTTATTTTTGTTTTGTTTTTTTATAATGATATTAATATTACTTTTACCAGCTTAATTTGATGATATTCAATAATAATTTAGTTTTATTTATAAAGAAATAACACGAAGAAACATATTTGAAATGTTATGTTTCAACATTTTACGCTCAGTGCAATTTCGGAACGCACCGTTTAAAAAGTTAGTTTTTAAGAAAAAAACTCGAGGCAAGAGATTAAGATATTTAAATATTGTTTTGTTTTGTTGTTGAGTTAGAATAATATCAGAATAATGAATTTAATTAATTGATTTCAGTGCAGAAGATACTTATATTACAATTTTAACTCCTGATAAGTTTGGAAATGAGTGGAATATATTTGTTTTAGCCGTTAGCCGTGAGTATTTCGTACCACAGTACTCAACAATAATAATTAGGCTCTTTGATGCATTTAAATGTTAATAATCCACGAAATGCTTTAAGTAACGGGTGAAATTTAAACAACCCTTTACAACAACATGAGTACATCTTGAATTATACATGTAAGTATTTCCTCGCTATGGTGAGATGAAAAGTTGTGTGTTGCGCTCGGCAGCAAAGTTGTTCGGCGTCTCGTGCCTTGAGAGCCTCGCTACGCTCAGGATTGTATTTTTGAACCACTCGCTTCGCTCGTGGTTCAATCTTACAATCCTTCGCTAGCTCGGCTCTCAATACAAACACTCGCGCCAAAAATCAACTTTGCAGCCTTGCATAACAAATAACTATTATTCATTATTAAATAGAAAACTCCCATCAGTCTCGGACATATTCAAATATAATAAACGGGTCACTCATGTATTTAATGTCGAATATCGCTCGACATATATGTTTCGGACTAACGTTAGGCGCGAGGCCGTCGCGGCTAGACCTCATGATTAAGGACCACGTATTGGTTCGAAACATGTCGAGCGATATTCGACTTTAAATATGTGAGTGACCCGTTTTTATACTTCAATAGGTTTATTCATGATACACATAACAACATCATCCTCCTAGCGTTATCCCAGTACAGTTGCATCCTGAAGGATGCCTGGAGTCCGCTACCTAATCTCAAGATTTGGCGTAGGCACTAGTTTTTACGAAAGCGACTGCCATCTGACCTTCCAACCCCAAGGGGAAACTAGACCTTATTGGGATTAGGCTTTGTCAAGTGAGAGGGCAACTTGACTGTTAGAAGTTTTCAAGCCGCCCGAAGGCCTCCAACTTGGCTTAACGACTGCTGCCATAGACAGCAACCGGGATCAACGGCTTAACGTGCCTTCCAAAGCACGGGAGCGCTCAGTTAGTAACCACTCAAAGCGGTCACCCATAACAACAAATCATGATACACATAACAACAAAAAAGAAAAATCAGTTAAGTGCGTGTCGGACTTCGCACATTGAGGGTTCCGAGTTCCGAACCAACCGCAAAATTAAGTTGGTTATAGGAACGAAAGTAACTCAATGTAATTTTTTTAATATCCATACTAATATTATAAATGCGAAAGTGTGTCTGTCTGTCTCTCTGTTACCTCTTCACGCTTAAACTGCTGAACCGATTTACATGAAATTTGGTATGGCGATAGATTGAGTCCCGGGGATGGCCATAGGATACTTTCTATTCCGGAAATCCGGAAATAATCCCTTAAGAGGGTGGAAGTTTGTATGAAAGAGCGATGAGTAGGTAAGCGCCTGATTTAAGCAAATATCAATTACTTCAATTCTATCGCGATAAACGAATTCTACGCGGACGAATCCGCGGGCGATAACTAGTAGGTACCTATTTGAGTAGTATTTTCACTATTTGGCTTTGTTTCTTCTGGAATTATAATAAATTTCGAGTCCACAGCCCTATTCCGTAAAGCAATGTCTAATTCTGCCAATCACATGTTTGAAACAGCTAGTTGATTATGTAAGTATATTGAAAATTACATTTAGATAAAACCATTGAATATGTAATTATATTGAACATGATATTGAGATAAAACCACGCTCGTAAACGTTATATACCCGCAGCTTGTTGAAATATGCCGTAGGAATGTGGAGTCCGTCCACTTTACCTTCAGAGGACCGCGGGCTTTAGCCTGTTCACAAACATTAGACGCGGGAATCCGATGGCTCCCGGGAATGCCGACCGGGATTCGGAACGTGGGACGCGGGTTCGATGTTGAGGTAATGTTTGGCTCTTTAAAATGTACTTGTGCTATGTAACTGGAATTTTATTTGAGGTAACTACAAATATACCTAAATAAAAGGGTTAGTTTTTCGATATCTGACAAAATGCATGTTTCACAATAGTCTTTTTAATTATTTCTTTAATAATGTTTGCGTGTTATGTGTGTTCAAACTGTTCAAAGTGCATTAGGTGTGTTCACTTAGTGCTAAGTTAGTTAAACTAAGTAACTACTATAACTAACTTGTTACTTAAGGCGATATATCGATTGAAAGAGAGCCCTTAAGTTTTTCGCTCACGACAAAACAGGATGCAACACTCTTCGAGAATGGCTTTTTTAGACAAATCTCGTTTATTATCTGACTGTGTGCAGGTTTATTAAATTTCCTCTTGACAGACTTTAGATGAGGTGAAATTCCATCATAGTAACTTAATCGCGTCTTTTAATAATGCGTTGTTTAAGTAGGCTGAGTAAAAAAAGAAAAATATAGACTCAACTTTGGATTTTTTCGGTCGAGAAAATTTAAAGCAATCACCTTTCGGCTATTGTCAGAAACACAATCATATAGTCAAGAATCATATATCTGAAAATCAGTCCCTATTGTTTCCTCGTCTGCGCAGAACATCATTTCAAAGTTTCTAAATTTCTCATTGTAGCGCCTTAAGTTACTTGCGTAAAGTACTTAGCAAATATTTCTATAATATTGTTATAAACAGTATTTTAGTAAACGGTTAAGGGGAGGTATCCCCAACGCAAATGTCCCGCTCTAACACGCGTGAGTTTACAATTAACCATCCCGCTCTCTACGCAAGCTCTGCGCGCAGTTTTGTAAATATTTAGCTATAGTCATTAAGCCAATCATTTTATCAAAGCAAACCCTGCGAATTTGTCTATAACTATTTACGATCTTTAATTGAGTACAAAAATTAAATGTTAAATATCAGTAATATAGCCGTAGTATTGAAAATACATTCCAAAAAGGGGACACTTCGCGATTTTTTTCTATCGAGTGAAATTCATCAGGTCATGTAACTGACTGCGATTTTGACTAGACAAGATCCTTATGTAACACATATATTTTTTTTAGATTTTAAGACACTATATTCTATGTCTCAGATGGTTTTTAAAAACTCAAAAGTGGTAATACACGGCCTTAAAAGTTTTAAGGCCGTGTATTACCACTTTTGAGTTTTTAAAAACCAAGAGTTCAAACATGTCGCCCGGAGTGACAATTACGAGTAATACGTGAGTTTTAAGTTAAAACTCACGTATTACTCGTAATTGTCACTCCGGGCGACATGTTTGAACTCTTCGGGAGTTCTTCTTCAGGATAAGTGCGCCTGCGTCTCACGCGGAATGTTATAAAATAGGTTCATCAATATTATAATTCTAATTATGATCATCTTCGTCGGTACACTCTTTACAGAGTGGTCGTGGCCATTATGTAAGTTTTTGAGTGAGCCGTTTCACGACACGCTACCACTCCGAGAGCATTCGTTTAGTGATGTATATCTACTTGAAGTGCTGGCTTTTTTAGATAGATTAATCTCGTCGGACCATCGCATTGGAGACCTTCCCTTAGGTCTGGTGCCTTCAACTCTTCCTTGCACAACAAGACGGTCTATGGACGTTCCGTCTCGTCGAGATACGTGGTCAAATTCTAATTATAGTACAGTGCTTATACCATCATCGTTTCTCTGCTAAATTACTAAAACATATAATTCAACGAGCGGGCTAAGCGCCTCCGTTTCAGCCTTAGGTAAATGCTTTCATATGTCCGGCTAATCTATACTCGACAGGTCGCATTTCTTAACCAATTCTCATGAATCACATGATATTTTTTCGATAATTGCATAGTATTTTGACGATTCAGTTTTTGAATTTTTTGAATAAACGTAAGAATGTCATATTTTTTACGTTCAGCTCATAGCATAGACCGACTAGCAATATATGGGTCTTGAGTCGTTCTCCCTTAATTAGTAACATGAAAGCATGTAGACATTAATTGTATCACAGAGCACGATATAAACAGGCGACAAAACGTAACTTGCTTTGCTATACTGAATTATAAACTGGCGAGTCACTTCTCACGAGTAAATAGAAACGGCGGATCATGTATTTTAATTAAAAATAGGTATATACAAGTTTAAAACTTTGTATGATATTATATAAATCTGTCTATCTCAAATCTATTGGAATGTTCGGCTATTGAATTAACAGACCTTAAAATCGTAATCATATGTATTTATAGAGTGTCTAAAAATCACTGTAGAATCATGGCCGTATTTTAAATAGATAAGAATTAATTTTAGCTTAAAGGCAGAAAAAATAATTTCTGCGGTAACTTCAATATTGACATCGTAAAAAAAACTAGGTTTTCTTAAGCTACCAGATTTTATAAGAAGATCTGAATTTGCAAGAATTAATTAAATATTTATTAGAATTTTTGACTTAAAATGTATTTTACTCTGTGAAAGAAAATGTAGACTAGTCTCATATAAATTAAATCTGCCCTAATAATTTAATTAATTTTTAACTAACCTACCATAACTTTTAAAATTGTAATTTATATATTTATTTAAATTGTACAAATTGTAATGAATACTTAGTATAAATTGCATGCCCATTATTAGGCAGAATACACTGTAATTAAAACTTTCGTGAGACATGTTATAACTTTATTTTACGACGCACTCATCCTGATGAAGAACTCCCGAAGAGTTCGAAACATGTCGCCCGAAGTGACAATTAATACGTGAGTTTTAACCGTTTAGTAAAATAAAGAATACACTGTACCAATTTTATTATTATCAACATCCGCTTGACTATAGGTATTCTAGTAAATTAAATATTTTGATTTGTGAATTCCTAAGCTGCTGCTAGCAAAAAATCAGTTGCCAAAGTTAAAACTTTGAACCCGTGAAACTGTGTAACTTACAGTTAACATGTTAACATATGCAGCAACTACACGAGTTCCGCGGTTAACTTTGACTTAAAGTTGACTTCCAACATAGCATAAAGCTAGCTTATAAACTTTCGTGAGAATTCTGGATAATTTATGGAAGTTTATTACTTTAGTACGAAGCTGTGTTATGTTACGAAAATCATGTTTAAGAAATTCAACTGCTTCTAGCAATGAATTCGCTAAATTTGAAGCTCTGATATTGAAACGGAACATTTATTTTCTCTGAATACAATTATGATTTAGTTACATTTCTCTGAATTTATTTCGAAGATATATACATTGATATTGCCCAGTAGCTCGATTCCACTGACACCTCAGATTCTGTTAAAGCCGCTCAACTGGAGCGTAAACTCTTAGAGTATTCCAGTGTTTAAACCGCCCGCGTGGTCGTGTCAGAGGTTTCCTCAGGCCAATCTCCAACCGTGCATCCCTATCGCTTTATTGGGCCCGTGCTATTAAAGCTACAGTAAGTTAAAAGGAACAATATATTTTCTAACAAATTCCTCATCAGCGTAACTGACCTTTAAAAATATAACTGTAATTATAAAAATCGTTTTTGAATGAGTAAAAACATACTCAAAATATTGTATTTAAAACTAGCTTCATAATCACACCTTTTTTATCGACTAATAAACAGAATTTAGATCAGTTTTGCTAAGTTGTAACAAATCTAAACAAACAATATAGAACGCTACGCTCCAAACAAGATGATTGAAATTCCTTTAACACTGTTGGCAGGCTCGGTTAAAGTAGTGCAAGTATTTAGGTTCTTTGAGCGGCTTGCGTTTGGTCGCTGAATATGCATGAGTCCTGAAATAATATTGCCTGTGCTGGGATTAGGATCGTCTCCTTTCGATGGTTTGATGAGCGTTTACTTTGCGATTTTAGTGAAAAATTGTTAGAAGCGGCAGGTCGGGTCCAATTTCGCAAACGTGAACGAAATATTGTCTCTTCATATGGGTGGTTTTTTCTAAATATTTTTTACTTCTCATAAGTAATCAAGTGAAGGTTAGATTTTGTTTTATGATAATTGTAAAAGGCTTGAGGTATAAAGAGGTGGCATGGTAAATAGAGTGAGAAAAATGGTGAAATAATTCAGTCGCGAAAAAATGTTACGCCACCTTTCAAAATAACTTTTTAATTACGTTTGTTACTTTCACATAAAAAGTGAGAAAATCCACATAAATTGAAGCAATCCTGTTAACAAAAACCCTTAAAAAACTATTAACGCCCTTGGACTCGGAAACAATCTAAAGTGGTACTTTCTCCTGACAAGCCGTTCTCACGGAACAAGCTTGGTATCAATTTAAGAAGCCCACATCAAACGGTCCAAAATGGTCTATTCTCTGGAACCAAATGCTGAAATCAGTGTGGTGATCGTTGCGGTCAAGCGAGCGCGAAGCGTCTTCGTTTCATTTTGGGCAAAAATAATTTCGTATGTCTGTCAGTATGTCCGCCTGCTCTTCTCTATATTTCTCAACCGATTGCCTTGGAATTTTCTGAGCAGTTTTTTTCGTCAATTCATTTTTTGGTGATTTCTCAAAATGGCGGTGCTAAGAGGGTTGAAAACGTAAAAAAAAATATTTTTCCATTTGGTCTCTCCTTCTTTCCTTCTTCAGGTTTCCTTCTTCAGTCTTGGCAGGTCTCATAGCAGGCTCTTATAGCCGATATTAGACGAATTTCGATTTGAAAGGTTAAGCGGAATAGACCTCAAGACCTGAGTCAACAGAGTCCAATAAACGTCCGTCTGGCCGCGAGGGCCGGAAACAAAGGGTCTAATGGAACCGTCTATCACTGCTTCGAGTGTTATTGATGAGTAATGAGAATGTAAGTAGGAAAAAATAAAGTTTAAGTATGTTGGTAGCCACTTGTAGGTGAGTAGTAAACCGTCGCGGATTCGAACCCCGGTTCATATCGGTGGGTTTTTCAAGAAAACTTATGCACCATATATCATTTGATATTTAATAGTGACTTCAATGACAAGGGCGTAAGAGCGAACTCATATTTTTATCACTTTTTGAACGTAATACAAAATATACTATGACTTTGTCTATAAAAAACCTTCCGTTTACTATAGATTACATTTTATTCATCATTCCTCCCCATTCCCCTAGCGTTTTCTCAACTGTTCTCTGAGGAGCACAGGGTCCACTTTGAATCCTCATGCCGAGATTAGGCGTAGGCACTAGTTTTACGAAAATAACTGCCATCTGACCTTGGAACCCAAAGGGCAAAGTAGACCACGTAAGGATTGGACCGGTTTCCTCAAAATGTTTTCCGTCACCAAAAGCCATTGTTACATTGATAAATGATATTACGTACAAAATTTTTTGTCTCACCGTGGTTCGAACCCACGCCTACAGACTGAAAGACGCGTCCTCGCGTGCCTTGCCGCTCAGCTACAGTGTCACATAGACTGGTTTTTAAAGCAGGACGAAATTGCGTATTCATTGGAAGCGCTTTACGAACATGGGTAATAAAATCTGCGCAGAGAGCCCCCTTTGCTCGCGCTAGTAAATATACGACGCTGTAGTTGTTCATTAAAATTTGTCGTGCAACTTTAAAATTACTTTGCTGGGAGTTTTTCTAAGTCCCACACAGCTCGGCAACTAATCTGCATACGGAATACCCCGTAAATAAGTTCCGGAATTCCGGATACAAGTTCTAACTTAAAACTTCGATTCCAATCGTAGTTGCTTATAGTTTTGCTATGGGGGCAGGGGCCTGATAGGAGTTGAAATATACCTTCAACTTCGCAGTTAGTTTGATTTGACTTGGGGAATTACGCTTTCAAATGTTTTCGTAAAAATTCAAAAGAATACGATGATCTGTCAACCCAAAAGGCAGTCGATTGGATTCATATGAACCTTACATCGCATAAATTATTAACAAAGCTATCAGCACTCAGCACGTTATTTAAAATACCATACTTATTTAGTCCTGGCTCAGCAACCTGAAGTGGGTCTTGGCCTCCGATACGAGTTGGCACAAAAAAACGATACAATCAGCTATAATTAAAAAGGAACTACTGTCTGCTTGACTTCCTTCGTGCCATCCAATTAGTTTTGTCCGAATTTATTCCTTTCCCATATGTATGTAACTTGTTTATTTGATTAAACGGATTAGTGTTAATTTGTGTCAGGCCATATTTGCTGCTGAAAATAATGTTTAATTGGATAACAGATAGGTAGTTATGTATGTTGACTCCCGGGCCTCCCGGCCAGTTACAGTGAATGCATAACCGCTGACATTGCGGTAAGGATGTTATGCCCAGAGCGCCCGCGCACAGGTGGCGAGTACCGGGAATCAAGCCCACCGCTGTGTATGAGATAGTTCTTACATAGAATAAGTTAGTTACAGTTTAAGCTTCAAGCTGTTCACTCATCTTATATTTTAATCATTAAAGTTAAGTCCAAGTAACCTGAGTTTTACCTTGAAACGTCCTCATGAGCTCCCAACTTTAACTGGCGCAGCCTTGAAGGATATTCGTGAAAATAGTGCGTATAGTCGCGTCGCGTGATAAAGGACACTACTATTGGTTCTCACGCGTAACTCGAATATCTTCGAACCAAATAAATAAGTTAAATTGTGGACATTAATTGAATTACAACGTGAGGTACGTGATAAAAGGTGTCATCAGCGGCGGAAGTCATGGCAATCGGCGGTTTGTGAGTAGACCTTTTTGCATTCCTTGCTTATTCCTGATTTTTCCTGAAAGCTGGTGAAAACTCGTGTTACTAGTAGGTTTAGTAGTAGTTGTTAATAGTAGATTTTCGGATAAACTTCACTGGAAACTCTAGCAAATAGTGTTTAAGTTATCGTGCTCTGCTCTCCATCGATAGAGTGGCGTAAATTATAAGAAACTGATATAGGAATAAGTGCTAAAAGTGTTTTGTGCTAATTTTTCAAAAAAAAAAAAAAAAAAAAAATATAATAAATAAATTTGTGTTTTTTTTTTGAGCCAGTAAATAGAAATTCGTGATTTCACATTGATCATAAATTTTATTAAAATAAAATGGCTCAAGTACAATTACAAGTAATTCCCAAAGAGATGATTGATATCATCCCTAGATTTGAGGGTGACAATAAACAATTAGCTTTATTCATCCGTAAAGCTGAATATGTAATTCAGAGATTTAGAGGTGTAGATGAAAATGTTATTCAAGATGAATATGTATTTCATGCTGTAACGAGCAGACTTATTGGTAGGGCTGCGACCCTCCTGAGTGAACGAGGAGATTTGGTGTCATGGGATCAATTAAAAAGTGTATTACGCCAACATTTCGGTGATCCTCGTTCAGAGCAATGTATTGCTATTGAATTAGAAAATTTAAAAATTAAACAAGGAGAATCTTACACCGATTTTTGCAATAGAATTCAGCACGTAAGAAGTACTTTATTTGCTAAGGTCAATGAAACTGACGACGAACAATTACGAAATGCTAAGACGACAATATATAATAATACCGCATTAAACTCGTTTTTGTATAACCTTCCCGAGCACATGCTTAGGATAGTGCGTCTGAAGGGTTGCTCCACTTTGGAGAGTGCGTTAAGTGTGGTAACTGAGGAAGTGAATTTTCAACTCCAGTACAATTCTAAAAACGGCACGCGTCCAGTGCAACAGCAGCAAAACTCACAGCCACGTCTGACCTTCCAACAACCACCACAAAATCGTTATTTTAGCGTTCCTCAACAAAACAATTTTAGATTTGGCATTCCTCAAAATTCGACACCGAGACCAAATGGTTTCCAACCCAATTCAACGCCGAATCGGGGTTTCAGATTTGGTATCCCAAATCAGCCACAGCTAGGTTTTAGGCCTACTTCTAATCAAGTATTTGGGTATGGTGCACCCCAACAATATAATGGATTTAGATTTGGCACTCCCGCTCAACAAGGCTACAGGCCTTTGCCCAATCACGGTTTCAACCAACAAACAGCATCTCCAGGCTTTCGGTTTGGTGGTCCACGGGTTCAGCCAAACCTAAGAGCCCTTGACAATTCTGACGTCACCATGCGCACAGTTAGACAGAACAACTTGGTCGTGCCATGCGAAAATGATAACCTGTTTTACAGTGACACCCCGCAGTATTTAGACAACGAATATTACTATGAACAAGAGCCTGTTGAACCGACTCAAATCGAAGAAATACCTGAAGAAAACGCGAATGATGAACAAAACGTAATCGAAACTGAAAATTTTCAGTTAACGGCCTCGAAAACCCCAAAGCGTTAGTGATCGAATTAAATTGCGACAAAATTTCGAAATTACCGTGTATAGAGTTACCGGAAATCGGTGCACGCTTTATGATCGACACGGGAAGCACCCGATCTTTCATAAATACTACACTGGCCAATCGCTATTTTTCGGAATTTAAATACACAGAGCCCTTTGAGGTGATCAGCACCCACGCAAGAAGTATGCATAACGAAATTATATATATACCACTTCTAGAAACATTTAAAAGTACGGAATATCACAAATTTTATGTATATGATGTCGCCCAAGGTTATGACGGACTCATCGGATCTGACTTACTCAAACAATTAGACGCAACAGTGAACATGAAAGATCTTATGTTACACACACGGAATACAAGCATACCAATTATATACAACCCCCCCTGCGAAATCAACTTAGAGCCAAGAACAGAGACACGAGTCAAGATTCCAACGGATCTCCGCGACGGAACAGCCATTGTATGCTTTCAAGAGTTCAAGGACGCTGTAAGAATGCCATCTGCATTAGTCAAATGTGAAAACTATTTTGCAACTACAGTTATACAGAACGCGACCGAACATAATGTGACAATCAAATTTAAAAAAGCCGTACACGTTGAAAAGATTGAATTCAATGAAGATGATGTCTTAGTTAATTTTACTTCTCGAGCAAATTGCGATGTGGACGATCTGCTAAAACAAAATTTGTCGAAGTTACGATTAGATCACACCAATGCCGAAGAACGAGCATGCATACAAAAACTTTGCCACGAATACCGCGACATTTTCTACTGCGAAGAATTGCCACTTACCTTTACTAATAACGTAAAGCATAAAATCAGGACTAAGAACGAAGATCCAATTTACATCCGGCCATTCCGTCACCCACCTTCGCAAAATGAAGAAATTCAGCGACAAGTCAATAAGCTCCTTAAGAACAACGTGGTGCAGGAATCTTATTCCCCGTGGAGCGCTCCGGTCCACCTGGTACCAAAAAAACAAGATGCAAGCGGCGAAAAGAAATATAGAATGGTAATTGATTATCGACGCCTAAATGATATAACCATCGACGACAAATATCCGCTTCCTAATATAACTGACCTCTTTGATAAAATAGGAAGAGCCAACTATTTCAGCACTCTAGATCTGGCGAGCGGTTACCACCAAGTAGAGGTTGACGAACAAGACAGACCTAAAACTGCATTCACGACACAATCAGGACACTATGAATTCACCCGCCTACCATTCGGGTTGAAAACAGCACCCGCTACATTTCAGCGTACTATGGACAATGTTCTCAGAGGCTTACAAGGCTCACATTGCCTCGTATATTTGGATGACATAATTATATTCTCAACAAGTCTACAAGAACACATAGAAAAATTACGCAAGGTCTTTAACAGGTTAAGAGAAACAAATTTAAAGGTCACATTAGACAAAAGTGAATTCTTAAGAAAAGAGGTACTCTACCTGGGTCACCAAGTCACAAAAGACGGCCTCAAACCCAATGATGACAAGATAAAGGCCGTTCTCAACTTTCCCCTTCCTCGAACACCGACAGAAATTAAAAGCCTTTTGGGCTTTGTAGGATACTACCGCAAATTCATAAAAGATTTCTCCAAAATAACCCAACCACTTACCGCTTGTCTGAAGAAGAAAAACAAAGGAAAGAAAATTCTAATAACGGACGAATATAAGACGGCGTTTGAAAAATGTAAAGAATTATTAGTGAATGCACCGTTGCTTCAATTCCCTGACTTTTCTAAACCATTCGTTCTCACCACGGATGCGTCAAATGTAGCAATTGGCGCCGTCCTTTCCCAAGGCCCTATTGGCAGCGACAAACCTATCGCCTATGCGAGTCGTACTCTGAACGATGCTGAAGCGCGCTACAGCACGATTGAAAAGGAACTGCTAGCGATAGTTTGGGCTACCAAGTATTTCCGGCCTTACCTTTATGGCAAAAAGTTTACTATATATACAGACCACAGACCTCTCGCATGGTTAAAATCTATCAAAGAACCTAACAGTAAGTTAACGAGATGGAAGTTGAGACTGGAGGAGTTTGATTACGAAATTATGTACAAAAGCGGGAAACAAAACACGAACGCGGATGCCTTATCCCGTGTTGTAATTAATGTATTAGAAAATGATGACACTGATGACCAAAATTCAATGCGTGCAAACGTCGATCCAAACGAATGGAATAAACCTGATACGGAAACAGCACATTCACATACGTCAAGTACCTTAGCGGCTTTAGAAAATGATGACATTGTTGACCAAAGTTCAATGAGTGTAAACATCGACCCAAACGAATGGAATAATCCCGTTACGGAAGCAGAACATTCATTTACGTCAAGCACTTTAACGGCTTTAGAGAAACATAGTAAACCCAGTACAGATGCTGTGCACTCCGCAAAGTTTGTAGACACCATTAGCATACCAATTCTTCACAATGCCATCGACACAAAACCTAATCAGAGACTGACATATGATTGGAACAGAAATCAAAAAACGCAATACCTCTTGAAACAAAAAGATAGAGTTAGAAAAAAACGGGGCGGCGAAGCCGAATTTGATGTTACAAAAGGAGATACAGTATTCGTAAAAGGAGTCAATGTAAGACGTAGAAATGTACCTCGCTACCAAAAAGCAAAAGTTAAGGGCGAAGTCGCTAGAAACATTGTACCCATAGAAATTCGCGGCAGAAAAACTAAAACTCCAATTAAGGATATCAAACGTCTTCCGCAGGGTTGCCACCCACGTACTGATCCAGGGGGCACAGGGCCAGGTCCTCCTTCAACAAATGGAAAATGACAGAGGTATTCTTCCGATCAGATACGACAAATGGGCTATAGTTAAGGTTTTAGATTTAAATTTGCTTTGTGAAGACTATAACAATACAAAAAAAAAAAAAAAAAAAAAAATTTTGTCCAAATACTCCCATCGCGTAGAGTTAAACGTGGAATTCTAAACCCCCTTGGCTCTTTAGTTAAGGCTATAACTGGTAATCTAGATCACCAAGACGCCCTTAGGTATGATAGATTGATAAACGAATTAAAGTCGAGCCAGGATGCAACTAACAAAAGGTTCACCTTGGTTAGAAAAATGGCGGATTCATTCATAAATGCCACCAATTCCTCTCGATCTAACTTCATTCAGCTGGACAAGGAAATATGGGAATTAAGAAAAATGTTTAACCAAACTGCAAGTAATCAGACCGTCAACAAAATCATTCTTACATTTAATTTGTTTTTGCATAATTTTATGACGCTGTATGTCCGCCTGGATGAAATAGAAACAGCCATAACATTTAGTAAGTTAAGAACCCTACACCAAACCATTGTGGATAGCGATGAATTGTTAACTATGCTAAGAACTATTGAATCAAAGAACATTTTAGTGTACCCTGTTAACTTAGAGAACTTATTAAAACTTGAACAATGTATAGAATTAAAAGCTTACACTAAAGGAAGTACAATAACATTTTTGCTAGACATTCCAGTTATTCGAAAGGAAACTTATTCCTACTATAAAATCTTACCCTTACCAACCGTAAATATCCATAACCAAATAACCGTTATCATACCTGTACATCCTTATATCCTCGTAAAAGGGTCGAAAACCGAGCCGGTTGCTACACCGTGTATGGAGATTGAAGAAGGCTATTTCCTCTGCCAAGAAAATGAAATACTCCCGTTAACCCCTGACCGCTGCGTAGCAGATTTGATGAAATTTAACACAAATACCAGCTCTTGCCATCCTGTGGTTGCTAACATACAAGGGCTAAAAATAGAAACCCTGCAACTAAATCAATGGCTAATTTTTACAAAAGAGCCCCTCACACTGAAGAGGTTCTGCGAAACAGGAGTCACTCAGCACATGATCCGAGGCACTTACATACTTACCTTGGAAGACAATTGTGAAGTAAGGATCACAGACATCTTTTTGAGCCAACATTTAATAAAAGGGAAGGATGTACCAGTAACAAAATTACCAATTATAAACCTACCAGAGATCGATATGCCGACACCGCTACCAGAGAGGAAGCCTCTGAATTTGAACGGAGTTAACCTGGCGGATTTGCAGTTCATACAATATGCGTTACAGAAAAGTGATAGTGAAATAGTGGAAAGTAGTAATGAAAGCATAGTGAAAGTGAAAGGTATCAGTGTCTGGACATTGGGGCTATATATAATCCTAGTTTTAGGCACATGTATAACCATTTTTGCTAAATATAAGAAACTTTTATGTTTTCAAAATCATCAGTCGCAAAATCGTCCGACTGAGGATTTTGAACTTGCGGAGGGAAGAGTTATGTATGTTGACTCCCGGGCCTCCCGGCCAGTTACAGTGAATGCATAACCGCTGACATTGCGGTAAGGATGTTATGCCCAGAGCGCCCGCGCACAGGTGGCGAGTACCGGGAATCAAGCCCACCGCTGTGTATGAGATAGTTCTTACATAGAATAAGTTAGTTACAGTTTAAGCTTCAAGCTGTTCACTCATCTTATATTTTAATCATTAAAGTTAAGTCCAAGTAACCTGAGTTTTACCTTGAAACGTCCTCATGAGCTCCCAACTTTAACTAGGTAACCAATTATTTTTATTATCAATGTGATTATTGCTTTAAACAGGCAACGGAGTCAGTGGTTTAGTTATTAAAGTGACAACCTTATATTCATTAATATACTTTTTGACCATGACTACAAATCATAATATTTAAAGTGACTTTGATAGAAAAATCAACCAAGTATGTATATGGGTCTTTGCGACGGGCAGAACTCCGGCAACGGAGTATTTTATTATTTTTAATTATTTATACTTTTTTATATTCTTATGTATGTTATGTACCCATATTTTCAGATATCAGACATTTGTAAAGATAAATTTCGTTGATGTTATTAAATTTCATCAAAAATCACTGTTAAAGAACGTACTAAAAGGTAGTCGTAACATCACTGTCTCACAAAGTTACTTTTCAATTTATTCAACTTTGGGTGAATTTAATTTTCACAAAGTTAGATGTTCAGTCAATATTCCGCTCATTTACAGTCTGTTCGTCGTTTCTATGAATTCTTAATTACTATAAAACATCGCGTTTGTCTTAAGAGGAGGCGTAGGGCAAGCTCTCTCCATACAAACTTTGTGCAGGATTTACTTCGTTTGTGTTTGCATTAAAGTTATGATTTTTGGTCAGTATGCTTATTTTTCTGATAGCTGTTTTGTGATGTAATTTATTTTTAATTTTTTTAAATTTTTATAATTTGAATATTTTTGAAATATTTGAAAATTTTCACATCACGATCTTTGCATATCTAATATTTACAACCAAAAAAAGTATTATATTTGTTAGTGCCAAAACCGACGAATAAAACGTGCACAAAGTTTGTATGGGGAAGGCCTTGCCCTACCCTGCGCCTTAAGGCAAGGCAGTCCCACTGCAGACGTCCTGCTCTAACACGATTGAGTTTACATTAACCATCCCGCTCTCTACGGAAATCTGCGCGCAATTTTCGTGAATATTTAGTACATTTTGATTGATTTTTGAAATACTGGATCATTTATTAAAAATCTATCCGGTTATTAAGTTAGAACAAAAAAAAGCTAACCTCTTTGTAAAGAAAAACGTATCATCACTGCCGATGACAATTACGAAGTAATCAGCATGTAAGTTTATTTTTAGGATGATATTTAGAATTTTTTTACAGAGTTACCAAAGCATTTTTCAATATTTTGTTCTGTTATTGTGTTACTTTCTTTCTTTCTCAATATACAGTAATTTTTGTGAAGTGTAATTCTATGTTATTTCTTCACATTCTAACCTCAAACTTTAATATTTTCGACTATTCGTGAACTGGCCTGGCCTTAAGTACACTGTATTTTTATTTACTTAAGAAATAATGAAACGTTCACATGAGCCTCGATTTCGAAATTTATATCTAAACAATGGTATGTTTTAAACTTTAGCACAACCGAGATTTCCATTGTTTTCGCGCGGATAGCATAAATCCGCCTTTATGCTGGTTTTCTGGTGCAAATGTTAAATAAATAATGCTTCCGTTGTTATTTCCGGAGACCAACCTCGGAGGATCTGTTCTGTAACACACTAAGTATTATTGATGTTTTTATATTAATATTAGAGTTAAATTCGTAAGTCGGTGCTGAATTCTTGCACTTAAGTATTCTCATTACCATTTGGCGAGTCGGGTATTGGCAATATAAGCTTTTGTATGCTATATTACACGATAATTGCAAATCATCCTACTTCCTACTATTATAATCATCTAAAGATGTCTGGATGTTCTAGGTGAAACTTGATATGCAATTACTTGATACTTTTTATGCAAGTCGGCCTTCGCCAAAAGACAATTCGCATACCAGTCCGCATACTTGTGCAACAGAATCAACAAGGACACCAGTATACACTCGATGCTACATCACGACTGTAAGATAACCTTGACTGACATGTTAAAAAAATCTCAAATATGAACAAACTGAAGCACTAATTCATGCATAGCCTTACACAGACACACAGCAATAATATAACAAGAATGTAATGTTAATATATTTAGTAAAATTAATTAGGTAATAATGTACATAATTGTTATTATACTGTTATGGAAGAGCGGAATTTCCTGCCACAGGTGTCCTATATACTAGGAAATTCCAACCTTGGCTATCATTGTACCTATTTTGTTACCTGAATAAAACATTTTCATTTTTTTCTTCATCCCGAAACAGGGACTGAAAATTAATGGGGACTAAGTCGCGGGCAAACGTTAGTCTTCCATGAAACAGTGACAGTGGGAAAGAGAGTTATTCTAATGATTTATGACTAAAATACGAGATACATCATCATAGGCCTTTGCGTCTATAGCAGACAATTCAAGCATTGCTGTGTAAGATCGTTTTTGGTGACTGGCAACCAATGTGGGAAGGGCACAATCATCTACATATATTTCAGTAAAGGTTCACGTCAAAGAAGCTCTATTTCCTTTGTTTTGTCTGCGCAATCTTTTGATGGCTAATTCATCAAACCAGGCTTCATTGCACAACTTTTTGCTGTCCACTTCGCGTTTGCGTCATTCGTCTCTATCAGCGGCCAGTGCGACGTTTCCAAACAAATGCGCTACAAAATAAGTATCCTTAATCACGTGCCGACTTTGGCAACTTTGTTTTACTCTATTAACCAACCTTCAAGACTTTACCGTCAACATGCCCATATAACTTTACCCTCTGCCTACAATGTCGCGTAAATTACTCGAAAATCCTTTCAACAACATTCTCAATTACCTTGATCTCGATAAAATTGCCTAAAATGGCACCTAACGGCAGAAAGCCGTAACTAAGTCTGCTCTTCATAGTCCTATACGAAGTTTTTCGAAGGCAGATTAATTCGTGACGCCGCGCGTACAACTAAGCCTCAATTACAAGAGATTATGAACAGATTGTATGTTCATTAATTGTTGATCACCCCACAGCTGTTTTAAGTCGAAAACGTACAGGTTATTGATTTTGCGTGACGGTTTATGTGAATATGTGATTATCAGCGTATACTTTGAGGATTAAGAGTTGTTGCGGAGAATGGTGCTGGAATAATCCAATAAAGGTATATAAGAGGTCACAACTCGGAATGACTGATAATAAACTGGAAACTCTTATCCTTAATACCTTCATTATGGCCCTCTAATTGGTTGTCTCAGACGTCTCATTAAATCTATTGTCAAAGGTCAAATAATTGTTTTTTTTTGTAATTATCTAGTTTGAAATATTTTCAATAATGTCGACAACTATTACAAAATTGTAGAGCGTAAAATTTGTGATGGGTTTTGTCCTAATTATTTTTACATTCGCTCAGCCGTCTTTGAGATAGAGAGCGAAGAGCGGGAAATGTCGGTTTATAGTTGAATAAATTGGCCGTTTTTCGGGAGCTCATATCTAGACTAACGTTTGGGAATAGGTAAAAAGTGTATTACGATTACGGCTAATACTGTAGCATTTAGGATATTGGAAATATTACGAGTCACTTCACTAGACCGGGATTATGAAGGTCGAAGCAAGGCCATATTTATGAAGGACGACGTCGTTTAATCGCTACTAATCACAATAATAATCTCCAATCACGAGTATTGCGTACCTGGATCAAATCATAATAAAAGGTATTTCGATTAAAGACTGCTATACCTAACCAAATTATTACTAGTGGATGATTCAATTGAATAGAGATTAAAATATGAGTGATATTATTAAAACGCTCCCCAGCATGTAAGTTAAGGCGGTACACTGAGAAATTTGGAGACTTTGAAACGCTCTCCTGCCCAGACTAGCAAACAGTAGGGGCTGATTTTCAGATATATGATTCTTGACTATATGATTGTGGTACTGACAATAGCGAAACATGATTGCTTAACATTTTCTCGATAGAAAATAAATCCAAAGTCGAGTCTATATTTTCCTTTTTTTCCTCAGCCTACTGAAACAACCCATTATTAAAAGACACGATTAAGTTAATATGATTGTATTTTACCTCATCTAGGTACTGACAAGAGGAAATTTAATAAACCTGCACACAGTCAGATATTTAACGAGATTTGTCTAAAAAGCCATTCTCGGAGAGGGTTGCATCCCGTTTTGTCGTGAGCGATAAACAAAGGGTGTCTCTTTCAATCGATATATCGCCTTAAGCCATTTGAACTGTCATCATTACCTTCAAAAATGCCAGTTAATATCACCCTGCTTAGATGGAATTGTATTGAAAAATGTACGACGTTATAAACCAAAGTTGCGTATCGTATTCAATGGATCCGGTAAAACGGTCCGAAGTAAAACCCCATTCCAAATCCGACACCTGATCCCTGTCCTGTGAAGTGGAAAATTTGTTTCCAATAAAAATTCCACAATAACCTTTATTTTCAGGATCATTGCATGCAATCTATCCATAAATTGGATCCCGTCTACTTCCGATTATTTCCACAAAGCCTCTTAATAAAGGCGGTTGTGCCCTCGCTTCTTTACACGGACACCCTGTGTATAGAGCTGAAAGGAAACGCAGCCAACAAAGTGAGGTGAGGGACAGTAGGGGCTTTTAAATATATTGCACTATTCCCTCTCTACCAAGAGAGGAGCCGTTTTAATTCAGCAAACAATGAATCAGTAACAATTAAACATCTCGTAATTATCACCGACATTTAATTGTCTTTAAGAAGTATCAAACGAAATAAAACTTCTAACAACACTATAATATACTAACAATTTATGGATCCTGTGGTCTGAAATAAATGCATTTTTTTTATAATTAGTTACAATGTAGTCTAATACTCAAACGTCGTCTGGAAGAGATCGCTTTTTAGCGAAAACACCGTCGGTTGTCTCGGAATTTTACATGTTTAATTTGATTTTATTTACTTTTCTATTTTGGTAACTAATAAAGAATATTGTCATTTTATATTCTCAGTCCGCTGGATGCGGGTAGCGCAGGACCGATCATTGTGGCACTCTTTGGGGGTAGGTAGGCAGTCCAGCAGTCTTTAATTTCTAATTGTAGTAACCATTTTTTTTTTGTCTGCGACTTTGTACGCGTAGAACTAATTCATCGCGTTAGAATTTAATTGCTATTATCTTATTTCATATAATCTAACTATCACTCTTCCATACAAACTTCCACCCCCTTGAGAGATTTCCTTTCTCAGGACTCAAACTTTCTCCATACCAAATTTCATCTAAATCAGTTCAGCGGTTTAAGCGTGAAGTGGTAACACAGACAGAGAAACACACTTACGCATTTCTAATGTTAGATAATATTATTTTTGAATATCAATTTTAGTTAACTTGTCAATATTAACACCTTGTACTATACGGTTATACATAATATCTAGAGTGGAAAGCGTCCACTGGCTAGGGTGTCTTCTTGCCTGGCAGGCCGTAAGCTTGTTTATGACCATTACCTTACAAAAACAATGCCTATTGGCCTCACGCAACTCCCTACTGCATTTCACACTCTGCGCGGCGCCCCGTGGACAACATATTGCCAAGTATTAGGCTGCTAAATTAAAAATTCCTCCATCCGATACGTTTACAGCGGGCTTGATGAAAAAACAACTACACTCTTGCACAGTTGGGTGTGTTCCTTTATCAACCTTCATGGAAGGTATACCTTAGACCTACATTAATTCAACGTAAAACAACACTGAGCGAAAAAAATACTAATTATTAGTAAGTCTTAGTGAATCCCAAGACAAGGAGATTGTATACTAACGGTTACTTACAAAACAGTTTAGTAGTAATTAGTAGTTACAAGGACAATTTTTTTGGTATTAGTAAGTAACTACTATTATCAAAAACTGTTTTGTAACTAACCGTCAGCATATAATCTCCTTGTCCTGGGATTCACTAAAACTTACTAATAATTATAATTTTTTTTTCGCTCAGTGAAGGCTCATTTAATTGATGTTTAAGAAATACGCAAGAGATACAATCAGAAAAATGTCATGATCGTAAGCAATGGATTTGACTTTAAATTTGGGGGTCGCACGTTCAAACCGTGGCTATAATACTGGGTTTTTCAAAAAACTTATGTACGGAAGCTTTTCGGCGAAGGATAACATCGCGATGATACAAAGTCTAGAAACAGGGTTTTCGTATCATAAGAACTTTGAACAGCAAAAATGGATGATGACTACTGCGTTCTTGGCTTTGAGATTGTTACATTTCAATTTTTACGTCACAATCTCCCTAGCATTTCCAAAGTGAAATGAGGCCGATCCTTTAGCAAACTTTGTCCATGCCCAAAAAACTTGTACACCCACAGTTAATAAATAAGTACATTGCCTCGGGCCTTCCTTCGCAAAATTAAAAATGAATTCAAAATTGGGTGCGGTGTCACTTTCGGCGGGAAATTAAATACTTTTATAACCCAGCGCAACTTTAGATAGAAAAAGTTGGGGCCCGTAAACACAATTAGAGGGCTCTCACTCGATTGGGCTGAAACTTTTTAAATTTCCCCCGTCCTTTCGCGGGCCTTTATTAATCAAAAACTCAATTAGACGCTTCCTTATGAAGCTATGCATTTTGTTTGCTGGTTTCAGTCCACTTTTAAAGAAATGATTGCGCCATTTGGCGGGAATAAATGAGTATTGTTTTTGCTTTAATAATAATTGTAATTGAGTTTAGTTTTCGGGAATGATTTTTATTTTTTATACGACGGTGGAAAACTTGCGTACGGTCCACCTGATGGTAAGCAGACACCGCAGCCTATAGACGCTCGCAACTCATGCGCGATGACGACCCTTTATAAGTTTTGAGGATTCACCTGGTGTCTGTTTACGACACCGCGCCCTATAGACGCTCGCAACTTGTGCGCGTTGCCGACTCTTTATAATATTTGAGGATTCACTGTGTTGACAGCAGAAGGGAAATATTTAGGTCTCTCGCTCTCAACACGGTGCATCCTCGGGAGCTCTGGCAACCTTGCTCAACTCCAGGAACATAACACTACACATTTCATATTTCATATTGGATATCGATGTTTGTGATTGGATTTGTGTGCACGCATATTGGAATGAACCTAGCGTGGTTGACTGAAATGACATTTCGTGAATCTATTTCAATTATCATAATTCGTTCGCTTCAATCAATGTTGTATTTACCTGGCTACAGGTAACGAAATTTATAACATAAAATTGAGAGGATAGTATTGAAATACTCGCGTCTTAGTTTTCCACACAAAATATGAATTCCGCCCATGTTCGAGAATCTTTCTGTTCTGAAAATCAACATTTCAAACAGATCCAAAACAATCTTACCGCGCCCGGCCTAAAAGAGACTCAATTCCCATAAAAATTATGTTAATTATTCTCATAACACACTTAATATAAAACACACCCTCATTAAGCCGTCATAAAGATCTAACCTTTCCTTGAACATGTTCACAAAACCTGTTGTAATCTCCACACGTCCCGTAATAAATCCGGTTTGTGATAAAACACCTTCTGCCGGCCGTGCGAGCGAGTAACTGCGCAAATTAATCACTTGTTTCTTTCTTGCACGATACACACGGACAGAATGTGCAACAAGTATAATACTGTATTGATCATCCGCACAGAATAAGTAATAGAGAAGTCCCTGTTAACAAACCCCCAATTTACAACCCCGAATTATAAAAATAAAATAACAAACGGTGGAGGTGTTGGTTTGTCTATCGTTTGGTTCCTATTCTCCACTCAGTTGCTCAAAGGTTAACTGGAAGAGATCCCTTACAGGGATAAGTTCGCCTTTTTACGTGTATAATCTGTTTTGTCTGTATTTTTGTTCCATTTGTCTTGTGTACAATAAAGTATTTACATACACATACAAACTTTGACCACACCAAGGTCACCAAGCGAATGACGGGACGACGCGACCGTTCGGTAGCAATTTGCGGCAGCCACTGAATGGTACCACCTTACGGATGTACTTGCAGCGGCGCGGCGAACTGACGGAGTGACAGCAGTAAATAATATTAATTTTAATGAACAAAACTTACGGAAAAAATAGATTCTGGCTAATGAAAGCTGTGGGACTGAGATTTAATTAAAACTTGTTAAATGACAACCTAACCTATCCTAACAAAATTAGGTTCGAAATCGTAGAAAGAAGATCCTGTAGAAGGAGGATCACAAAAATTGACGGAATGTATGGTAACCTGAATAAATTGAGATGTATCCAGAAGACTAATAGGGATCGTCCTAATACAACGCAACTACGCGAAGATCGCGCAATCGCGCCGGTGAAATTCGCGAATATATTGAACTCGAATAGTCGAAATGTCCTAAAGGGGTCGACCTAAAACAAACGCGACTACGCGATCGCACTTTTACTAGTAAATATCCTACGTAAAAGTCGCACCATTGCGCGATCATCGCGTAGTCGCGTTTGTTCCCCCACACACCTTTCCCACCCACCCACGATCCCATACACCTTTTAGCACGATTTTGACATCTTATCCTTAGTGTGGTGACAGCAATGGCATTCATCGATGACGTTTTCGGATTTTGATCGTCGCTGCGTTGGTGAGCACACGTGCCCGGGGCGACGACGAGCAGAATCCATTTACCGTACAAAACCTTATCTACTGTCATGGCGTCGTTACCGAACAACGTCATTGAACACGTGACATTGGCGAAATCATCATAAATTTGATGGAAGCCATTTTTTAATAAAGAATTGAATTGAAATTGATGACGTTTTCGGTGTCGGTGACAAATATTACAGCCTTATATACGATAAGGACATAAGAAGAGAGGAGGGAGGGTCATTGTATTTCGCTCCCACGTATGTAATTACCAGAGCGGCTATGCTTACATCTCCATCACACATGTTTGTATGTATTGCCGGCTCCAGTCTTATCCTTACTTCATGTTCAAAATTGAGATATTTGTGTCAGTCTTTATTATGAACTCTTCTTCAAATCACGTCATGTTCGACTCAAGTCCTTTCCGTATGGCAGACACAAACCAAACAACCCTTTGTAGGCGTTTTAATGAAAAAACACAGTCCGCGGTCCCACATTATTAATGCGGCAAATTTAAGCCGAAAGACCCGGGGGTCTAAGAATTATACCGCCACAACGCCGGGGGGATAAAAATATACCGAGATTGTGGGAAGACAAGATTTAGGATTGTTATGGAGAAGTATGCACCTGCGATGTGAATGGGGGGCTTATTTATTTAATGTTTATTTAGGCGACTTCCTGACTTAGCGGGGCGGGATCGATATGTGACATTTTCTTCTTTGACGTAAACTTACTGACGTCGCAAAGATTCCCACTTGACAGAATACTGTCAGTATTACATTTGCGCGGACCAGTACAGTACTGCCTTCGCATCGTCCCGCTTCCGCGAATTCCGCGCCAGTCAGGAAGCACTCATTTAAATGTAAGGGCACAGTAAAAAGTGGTACTGAGTTGACTGACAGTTGACAATGACATTTGACAGTTTTCTCGTACCGCCTCCGCACCGACAAATCAGGAAGACGCTTTAATCATTATTGCAGAAAAGAAAACTTAAAGTATGTACAAAAGGCGAAAAGGCGAAGGGGGTAGATTTCGTTTCTCATATTACTGAGATGAGACTAAGCTTTTGCCTACGACTTATTTCAGGCGTTCATCTGCTATCGCTTTTCTAGACAATGTTCCACCCCCTCAAGGGATGATAATATACTGTACTTCCCGGGATCTCAAAATACTCTTGTGCCAAATTTCATTTAAACCCGTTCAACGGTTTAAGCGTGATGAGGCAACAGACAGACAGACAAAATGTTCCGTTCCGTCCTTTTTTTTAAACGTTCCGATATGTACAACTGATACAATTTGTCACAGCCGTCCAGAGCTGAGCGACCACAACTTTACAATTTTCGCATTTATAATGTTAGCATGGATATTTAAACGGGTTCTTATTCATTAAAAAATCGGTCTTATTCGAGCTACGGTTCTCGACACTTTGAAAATCGAAACTTAACTTTGTCTACACTAGTCAAGCAAGGCTTAGGAACAAGAAGCTAACTTGTTCGGGCTACAACCTGGCGGGACTTAGCGTTAACCGAGGGGGAAACTCACTTACAGAGGGTATGTTCCACTATAGGTATCAATTTGTAATCGATTTGCACTAAACTTTCACAGTCCATGACGAGTTATGGACTAATGGGTACGAACACTACGAACCGAGAGGGGGGGTCTACCACGGGAGACATTCCTGGAGTTGACAGCCGGACTCATCGCCGGCGGACACCCCCGCCACCTTCGATGCAAAGTCCCATCGCACCACTGCCGCTGCGGCGTAACGCGAGTGGAGAAAAATGTACCTAATTTCCTCTTTCTAATGCACACAGTACCAGCAAGCCGTGTTAGCCAACCTGGGTGACACCGAAGTGAGTTTTGCAGGGTGCGTGCACCTCTGCTAGTTTCTCCGCTGGTTTGAAACACTTTCGGAATATAAGTAACAGGGATATAACATTTGGGATTTTTAATAACGGGGCGAGTTAATGTGTTCAATTGTTTATGGCAGCCATGTCGTCTCACTGTCAAAACTCGCAAAATATCCTGCCCCTCTAGCACAACATGCATTCCGTCTCTACTCGCGCGCGAGATAAGCTACCTGACACTTTTTGACAGCATTAATCAGACAGTGACAGGTAGCCTATCTCGCGCGCGAGTAGAGACGAGATGCATGTTATGCTAGCCCCCCTGGTATAAATTTCACCAACGTGAAAACCTCGCCTCACTCGTTCGTTCAACAAACGCTTTAAATTTTAATAGGTTTCGTCAAATAGACTCCCAGTGCACTCGATTATCTTCAAACTAAGCTAAAATTGCTAAGTTTACATGAACGTGATAGTAATATTATCAGGGTAGCTAGTGTTTCGACAATATAATCTAAGACCAAACATAATATTATGAAACATGATAGTGAAATTTGAATCAAGTAGTGTAGGAAATAGATTTGTATTTTGTTTGCTTCATAAAACGAATAATCAAAACTAATTCAACTATATCCCAATTAATAATGATTTTGAGACCTTTGAAGGTGTAGCTCAATAGAAATAACTAGACGAAATAACACGTGTTACGGGATAGTACACTATGCCAGAATTTGAGTTCATCTACCTGTTTTTATCCGACAAAGCCCCTAATAAAAAGTACCTAATACGTGAGTTTAATCAATTTAAGTTATATTCATGAGCTCTCAATAACAGTTTCTACCGGGCCCCAGATACCTTAAGTAGTAAGCCCTTCATCAATTCGTTCTAAAGTTAGTCGGTACTGGAATTGCGTATCGTAGTATAAATATTACTTTTCCTCATCGATTTCAATGGCAGCGACCCTAACAAATTACGGGTTTGCTCTCTTGTGAGCTTAATATGGCTGGCTAGGCCAAACTTGCTTTTGAATATTATATGTACCATACGTCCAATATCACGAGGAGTCCAGGGGTGGTGGTAATGATAGGCGCGTGTAGATGACGTAATATAATGAACCATTTATTATATAATCTTCCTATCTTTATATACATTGTAGGTTGCGCGGATACAAGTAATATGCGTTTGTGATACAGTAAACTATTGTTACTGATAAGCAATTACCATATTACACCTCCCCCGAAAGTTCTCTTCACCCCCGGGGTGGCAGAAAAAAAATCAACGCATTTTGCTTATAATTTGTTCTTGGTAGAGCTATCTCTCGGTCTCCTTACAGTCCACCATATAATGTCTGATTTCCAATAATGCATATTACAAAACTCCGGTCAAAGTAGACCCACGGCTCTTTAAGAATACAGCCAGGAAAACTAGGGCGATCATTATATAGAAGAAGAAGAAGAAAAGTATTTATTTAGCACGCATTACAGGACAATTAAATTAAGAAACAACTTGAACAACTTAAGTGCTAAATAGGACACCCACTAAGCATGTAATGTTGTCACGGAGACCGTGACGCTGATTTTCAGTGAGTGCCCCAAAACTAGAAATAAAATAAAACAAATAAACTAAACAATATATAATCATAACTTTTATAATTTTTAGGCAACTTATTACCCAAAAACTATAAAAGTGGACTTAACACTAGCGGGAGACATCAAACGCTTCCAAGCTGGCAACACTAAACTAATAAGCAACTAAGCATTAAGCAAGCTAATTATAGCTACGGTGAACAGAAATTTTGTTACTAAACTTACGTTGCGAAGCGTATATCGATGAATCAGGGTTTGTTCTAAGAAACCCCCTAACTATTTTGTCTTCTAGCTTAATGGAAAATAGGGTATATGCATTTTGAACCCACAAATTGCAACACACCTTACCTTACATATTTATTTCAGATAAATACCTTATAGCTAACATACATAGTATAATTATAGGTACTTAAAACTAAGACATTGTTTAGGCGGCAACACGGCGTGTACAAGTTACAAATCGAGTATCGAACTCTTAAGATAATGAAGTTTCCAAGAAAATAAATCCGGAAATTACTAGGTTTATCTTATCAAGTCAAGTACAGTCACGAGCACCAATATCTGCTAAAACAAAGGCGGCATTAATATCTGACACATCCTTACGGTTTAATTTTTAAAATTTTCGCTTTGATTGAAAAATATAAAATATTACGTTAGCGGACGCATCCGCTTGACAACATTTAAATTGAGATGCAAATTTTCATTATAAAAAAATCTTGACTTGTTCGATTTGCCTTAAAACTTCAATAATAACGGAGTATTTTCGTCGTAATTAAACAGTTGGTGGTTTGAACATCAGTAATCATTCCAGTGGTCTACTCCTATAATAATATTTGAGATGTGTTGACTTCGTGTTCAAAAGTAAAAAAAAAAAACCAATTTAAATAAAAGCCTGCTTGCCGGTTACACACTGTATATACGTACAATATAAATATAGTCAACAACTCTTCAGTCAAATAATCAACATGTTTTAAAACATTGTACCTACTGTATTCTAAGCAAATAAAACATTGATTGATACCTAGGATACCTAGGATACCTAGGAGACAATAAATAGGAATAAATCGGGTATTCCATATTTAAAGCCCTTATATCAAAAACGAGTTACGGAATTGGGTCTTCGAAATGTTCTACCACGTGGATCCTAGTGCATGCATATTCAAATTGTTCGATGAATTCGATTTCGAGGGCCTGCCATTGAGGATATGCAATAAACTTATGTACTCACTGGGGGGTGAATACCTAACATGTTTGAGAGTGCATATTCAATCTACCTAATTGCCCATAGTCCTTTTTGTATTCTACATTATAAATGATCTAAGTAGCCCCATTTGTTTCTAAAGTTAATCTACAGTAGATCTACCTGTCTTTTCCCTTAAAAACCAATAAATATGTATAAAGTCTGACTTGCAAACCGAGGATTTTGTAAACTTTTTTAACATGGGTTTTTGGTGATTTATAAAAAAGGAACCTAGATGAATGGTTCAGATCTTAAATTATACGCTAACCACATTTTTTTTATTAATATTTGTCTGTGTTTGTATTATCTACGAAATACATTGTAGGTACGCTACGTTTTGGTAGCTTCTGCAAAACATATCCTCTAAGTTTTTATGGAATGTCAATAGACCACCACCGGTTTGGAAAATTAAGCGCTACCAAAAAAACTGACGTTTATCACGCCTCGTCTACTCGGCGAGTAATCATTTTTTCAAAAAAAGGTATACATTAGGCGAATATAAAAATTACAGTAAAAAAATATATAATAGCAAAGCAATTCTGTCTGTACTCAAAATTGGGTAGCGGCACTAGCGGCTGAAGGTTTTGTAAATGCGATCTCGCAACGAGCCAAAGTCAAGCGGACCATGTCACGACTAGAGGTCGCCCACCTTGTGTTATCCATTATCCATTGAGAACTAAATTACGTTGGATTTGGTACTGCTTCTTCATATTTTAATAAATGTGTCTCTAAAAATGCCGTGGATTATATGTATTTAAATATTTATGAATAGAACACGTCAGTTATTAGTGTTACTACCCATTGAATTTCACTGCCAAGCTGCTTAGTAGTTTGTTGGCAGTTGTTGATACTTTTTGTGTCTTAATCTTTTTACCGGGGAATGGGTTACTTTTGATTCGTGGGGGGTTATTTGATAAAAACCTTTTTGTTACAATGTGTGTTTACCAGTCATGGGATTGCACGTCGACCGATGAAAAAAAAAATGTAAATATGTAAATACTCATTTTACGTATCTTTAAAAGCGTGTACATAACTTTTAAGATACAACGTTCAGTATGGTAAAAACATTAACTTTATGTTATTCACTGAATCACGCATGAAAATTAAAAACTTTATAATTTAAATGTTAACTTCCCTTCAACTTAAAACCTGCTACAAGAATGTAAAACCTAGAACATGCTAGACTCTAGCTCAGATAAGCAACGGTCTGGAATCTCATAGCTTACAAAGGCTTACAAAGGGTGTTCCCACAATGCTGAGGGCTATCGAGTATCCGACACAAACGACGTCTTCCAGCACCCTGTATCGTGTGCGGTGTCAAGAACGTTGGTATGGAGTGGATTTAAATAAGTAGAGTGTACTGTGAATATGCTTTGGAGATTATTGTATTTTAGTGATAATCAAATCAGCAAATTTTTATGCAACGTCATAAATTTTGCCTTGTTCTCCGTATATAAGTAACCAAGTTACATTACCAGCACTCTTAAGTCGTAATATAGGTCCGTTAGGTATCCTCAGATGCTCGAAGGGCAAACCGCCCAGAAATAGGAGCCCCGCGTAACGGGGCTCGGTTGACTCGAAGAAGAAATAACTTTTTTTTTTAAAAGGAGCCGTCCTCAAATTCTATAGTTACAATAACCTTCTCCAGAATGTAACTAAAGCTTTTCTGAAACCGGCAACAAAATCGGTTTAGCCAAACGCGAGATAATCATGGACAAACATAGGTACATACATACAAAAATACGGGTCAAGCAGACAGCCTCCTTTTTAGAAGTTGGTTAAAAATGTTCAAGAGTGGTCATCAAAATTTGTATTTTTGGTGCTGGTTACGTAACTTGGTTATGTACTCGTACGGGGAACAAGGGTAAATTTCAAATTAAGTAAAGGATAAAAAAGCTCGAGTGAATAGGCATCTTCTGGGTTCTGGGTGAACGTATTCCATCTTCGGCCTCGTCTTTAGCCTTAGGCTAGATGCTGGCGAAGATCAAGCCGATTTACATTTAAAAAAAAACATTGAAAGAAAACCCTCTTCCTCGCAAATAAAATAAAATCGTGAGTTAGAGCCTCGTTGGCGAATTGTAGAAAAATACAATCTGTCTGCGAAAAAATGGAACACGAACGCCGAAACTTATGTAGTTTATAAATATTGCTAATTAAAGGGTTAAATTGGTAATTTGACGAGCAGGATTCGAACTTGCGACATCGTACTTCCCTGGTCCATGCTGGTTTATAAAACCCCGTTGCTCAGTGACCCCTACAGTGCCTATAGAAAGGCACATGGAGATCTTGAAATTCCTATATGTAGTTCGCCCACTTTATAACGGCGCGGCGGCCACTCCGACCACTTCACTTCACTACCACGTCTTTGTATGCAACCGCAACAGTAAATAAGATACCTAGACGCTGTATTACAAAAGGTTGTAACTCTCCTTATAGACTACTGGTTATACGACTTTGTCACAACAATAGAAAAAGGGTTGCTCATAAATGAAGGAGAACCAGCTTAATTATGGCAAAATAAACAGTATCGCGTTAAGATTAGGTGAATGTGGGGCGAGTAATGATACTATTAAGGAAGTTTGGGCGCATGAGATATTGTTGCAACTAGACAAGAAGGTATCTTATAAGATAACAATTAGTTCTTGGGGTTTGATTTGATGTTTATTTTATTTATTTATTTTTATTATATTTTAATAAATTCACAAATAAGCGTAGGTACAGTAAATATCAAAGCGCTTAAATGTACAAGTATAATTCTACATTCACATTATACAGGTTGGATTTTCTTTTTGGGTCAGTGAGGACAGCTACCAGATCCCATGCTGCTACGCGAAAATGATCTTAAAAGACCTTCCCTCAAATTACAAATTAATGATTTAGCTATTCTAGCCGGATTTTTTTTGTCCCATACAAGCTTTTGATACTGGATAGGAATGGGATCTATTAGCATAAAAAAAACGTTCGTCAAAAATGACCTTTTTCTAGCGACCAGGGGTCTGTGCCACAAAACTTTACAAGCGTACAATTCGACAAATTTGTCAACTTTTTCTACGGAAAATGTTACTATTTTGACTTGTAAAGTTTTGTGGTACAGGGGCCTGTATGTTTTCTCCAAAATCTGTTAAATTCAATCTTCGTTAATTTGAAATCGAGGGAAGGTTTTCTAAGACCATTTTCGTGTAGCGGCACGGGATCTGGTAGCTGCCCTCACTGACCCAAAAAGATAATCCACCCTATATAATAGGTACATATATACAAAGTGTAAATAATATTCTACGGATGATTAACTACACTCATAGGTATACCAGAGCTTAAGGTACACGCCATAGGTACTCATTCTGTATGATTAAAAAAAAAAAACAACGGGTTGCACTCCGGGAGTGCCGGCAGAAGTGAAAACTCAATAAAGATAGTAAATGGGTCATTGTCAGATTTAGGTGCGCGTCTTTTCGGTGGACAGGACATGCCAAAAGTTAAGGGCTACAAAGCTTAATTTTCGATTGATCTGATAACCCGCATAATCTGTAATTCCGTGTCTATAAATCAATATAATAAAAACGTAAATTACATGCACACAAGCCGTTAACTATTGTCCACCGAATGGACAACTTTTGTTTTTCCGACTGACAATGACCCAAATAACAAAGATATTCATATCGGTATCGGTATCCGTATCGGTATCCGTATCTGTACTGTACTCATACTCATGTTCATATTCGCATAATCCATTTACATAATATGTCCCGAGTATCATTGTGTCTTACGCATCTAAGACCAGGAACCTGTACCACAATACGTTACAAGCGTACAATTCGACAAATTTGTGAACTTTTTCTATGGAAAATTGTGCAATTTTGTCAAATTGTAGACTTGTAAAGTTTTGTGGTATAGGGGCCAGCTGAGTTTAGCTGAGTTGACACCTCCTAACATCGCAATCACGATTACTAGGAGCGGTCAACTAGCTGGTCTTAGAATCTTAGAATCTGTCGCGAGTTCAACAAATTTTCCCCAGTACAAAAGTGCTCAGAGCCGCTAAAGAAGTTTTCACTTCAAAAATTGTAAGCATTACTACCTATTTCCCATTTTTATTTCTTTAGATTCGTTGAGTGTGCTCAGGAACTCTATAAGCTCATACCGCCTTCCCCCTTCTTCCATCAGATATCCAGACGACGTACGACTGGCTACTTTCATTACCTGGTCAAAATCATCTTTTTTTATAATGTTTACTGGTTGGGTATTCGAATGGCGTATGTAGGTACTTCCGAGTTCAAATAACCTGGACCTTTTTAAGGTACGAGTGAATCTTCTGGGTGAGCTCGCATAAGCGTCGGCCTCATTTTCAATTTAAAAAAATATATGACTGGTTAGAATTAGGCGTTTATTTAAGAAAATTTAATTTAGCTGTTTGCTCTAAGGAAGAACCCAAATTTGGTGTATTTTGAAAATTAATTTTATTTTTTAGGAAATATTATATTATTAATATCTATTCATTTAATGTGACTCGTTTACTTTCTTTGTCTATTCTAACAGAATCGTGCTCTATCAAGGACATAGGTCCCCATTACCCTAATGTGCCCAGGGCCTCAAATTGGTTAAAGACGGCCCGGCCCGGTGCGTTTCCGTTACTGTCACCCGGGGAGGTACCCTAAAAAAAAATTTTTTTTTAAGATTTTATTCTACCGTTTTCTCCGCGTCATCGATATGTATACTCTTGCCAAATTACAGCTTTCTAGTACTAACGGTTACTGAGAAAAACGGGGGTCGGACGGACGGACGGACGGACATGGCGAAACTATAAGGGTTCCTTGTTTACTACGGAACCCTAAAAACTGAAAAAATCAAATTACTTGAATTTCCCGAAACGTGGGGTAATCTTCAGGGGATTTTTTTATTATTTGTTGGTATCCCGAAATCGAATTATAAACCGACTGAATGATGGGACATCAATTCTAAGCTGGCTTCTATGGTAGATTTATACTAACTTTACTAACGCTAGTAGGGTTGGACTTGTAAAAGTGCCATTGCGGCCTACTTACGGAATAAAGTTCATTTTATTCATTTTATTCATTTTACTACGCGATTTGATTGGTTTATATGTGAAATGTTTGGAGGTTATTTTTGAATTAATTTACATATTTTTCCTATTTCATCAAGTGTCTCATGATATAACTAATGATTTAGCTCAGTAACTTGGTACCGGTGAGATTTTAGAAATAAACACGGGTCCAAAATGTACTTACGCAAATTACGCATGGAATGTAACATCCGCCTTTTTTCGGTCGAGTTTGCTTTTACAGCCCAACACTGAACACCCCACCATGTTTGCACTGAACACCCAAACACTACGGATCTGATAATTGGTAAATTATTATTCATTTAAACCAAACTTATCATTAATTCTCCATTTATAAAATGCACTACCAAATATTGCCAATTTGTTTTGCAATCTTCTTGACACAAAACTTTGACACAAATACAAAATTTTTCGATCGGTGATAAGGACAAAACATCGCACTATTTTCTACTTCCTCTCATAGGAATCGCAATAAGGCTATCTTTCTCTTACAAAGCGTGTCAGGCCCTTGGTATTTTATCCATCACTCTTGGCCACTAGGTATTTTGAAGGGAACTGTCACCGTATTTAGGGACAATAAGAACTACTTTCCATGAGAATTTATTTGAAATATGATCTTTACGGAAATCGGTCAGTCTGGCTATCCGATATTGGACTTTGGAAACGCTTTTTTAGGGACAATAAGAGCTACTTTCCATGAGAATTTATTTGAAATATGATCTTTATGGAAAATCTTAGGATTGTCTTAAAACAGTTAGAACCTTGGCTGTCTAAGAAGACCAGCTGGGGACCCCTCGTAACATAGCAATCACGATACTAGGAGGGGTCAACTAACCTGGTCTTGGAATTTATCGCGAGTTTATACATTTTTCCCCAGTACAAAAGTGCTAAGCCCCGCTAAAGAAGTTTTCACTTCAAAAAATAGTTTCTGGGCATGGATTGCTTGATAATTTTATGTTTAAACGTAAATTGACATCATGAGTTATTTTATTCGCAACCTCGAGAAAAAAATCTGTGGGCGACTCGGGATCGTTCGCACTTGATTGATATTTTCCCGGAAAATGCTAATAAATAAACGTTATTTTTGTCGACGGGTGTTTTGTTTAGCATCATAATCTCCCCGTCCCGTGATCCCGTGTTCCCTTCTTTTGCAGAAAAATATTTTATAGAATGTATTGGTTCGGAGAATTTTCGGTTTACAGAAACTTTTTTTTCAGAAACCGTTTACTTTTTAGAGACAGCTAAAATGCCATTTTGTAGAACCTAATTAGATCTACCAGAAAAGTAGGTTAGGTTAGAACAGCGACCCTTGTGTATAAAAATGTTCTCTATGAAATGAAAATTCTGCGAAACCATCTATGAAACTTCTGCCTGCGAAACTAAGTACAACATATATTAGTTACCTACACCCTGTATGTCACAGACATTGTAAGATCAGGGGGCCGATTTTTGAGTGTCGAACGCTCGAATTTTCACTCGACATCCGTCAAAACACCATAGTTTTTTGACAGACTTCGACTGAAAAGTCGAGCGTTCGACACTCAAAAATCGGTCCCCTGTTATTTTGTAATCAAAGGGTTGGTTGTACCAAACCGTCTATAATTGTAACCAGTGTTCGTTATATTGTGATAGTTCGGAAAGTTTGACAAATATCTATGGGATATGATGATATGACAGCTGGTAGGTGCCATATTTAACGCTGATCGGTCAGTAATCGTAAATTGATGCAACTAGCCCTAACTGTTAATAAACTGACGTAGTCGCTGACGAGCTGTTTCCATGCCACTCTATTTTTAGGTGTCTTCCTGATTTGTCGGTGCGGAGGCGGTACGATATGAGTAAACTGTCAAATGTCAGTGTCAACTGTCAGTCAACTCAGTACTACTTTTTACTGCGTCCCTACATTTAAATGAGTGCTTCCTGACTGGCGCGGAATGCGCGGTAGCGGGACGATGCGAAGGCAGTACTGGTCCGCTTCTGCGCATAATATTACTACCGCGCAAATGTAATACTGATAGTATTCCGTCAAGTGGGAATCCTGGCGACGTCAGTAAGTTTACGTCAAAGAAGAAAATGTCATATAATATCGATCCCGCCCTGCCAAGTCAGGAAGTCGCCTTAGCGTTACTCAGGGCAGTGGTGATATTAAAATTAAGAGCCGTCTTTGTTCATGTTTTTCTTAAAAATAAGGCGAAGTTTTTAAGGGGAAGAAATAATTAGTCGGCGGCCCTAATCCTTCCGCAACAACCCACTTTGCGAAGTGCTCTTACGCGGAGGATGGACCGAGTCTTTCTAACCACACAAACGCAAACGAGTCGAGTAAAGCGACTTCATGATTTGTCGGTGCGGAGGCAGTACGATATGAGAAAAGTGTCAAATGTCAGTGTCAGCTGTCAGTCGACGCGATACCATTTTTTACTACGCCCCTACATTTAAATGAGTGCTTCCTTGGATTTTGGTCGTCGCCGCGATGGTGAGCACACGTGCCCGGGGCGACGACGAGCAGAATCCATTACATTACCGTACAATACCTATCTACTATCATGGCGTCGTTACCGAACAACGTCACTGAACACGTGATATTGGCGAAATCATCATAAATTTGATGGAAGCCATTTTTTTTAAAGAAGTGAAGTGAAGTGAGTGAGTGCTTCCTGACTGGCGCGGGATGCGCGGTAGCGGGACGATGCGAAAGCGGTACTGCTTCGCTTCTGCGCATGATATTACTACTGCGCAAACGTAATACTGACAGTATTATATCAAGTGGGAATCTTTGCGACGTCAGTAAGTTTACGTTAAAGAAGAAAATGTCACATATCGATACCGCCCCGCCAAGTCAGGAAGTCGCCTAAGACAACTTTTACGGGGTAGGCTCGGTATGGTGTTATTTCGTTTTGACGTGAGCATAGAACATATTTATTCATTTGGTTCGGGTTTAAGAACTTTATTTCTCAACAAGAAGATATTACAAACTTCACTTATGTGAGAATTAATTAACTTATAATTAGTATTAAATAATTTTATTCATTTGGTTATTTATTGTATGGCAATTATTTCGAACCATGAGATCTTAGAGATCACAGTACGGTTGCCAGTTTTTTTTGCAATTGTAGCACTTGTACCGTCGAGGGCATAAATATATATACATTTTTGGACTTTATTACAATGGAATAAGGTGAAAATATGTATACATATTGATGCCCTTGACTGCTTTCCGGACAGACTTGGTGCAGCGTCGATCCCCTTTGTCAAGTGAGTGGGCAACTTGACTGTTAGAAGTTCTCAGCAAAGCCACCCGAAGGCCTCCAACTTGGCTTAACGAGTTCTGCCATAGACTGTAAAGTATATAGGGACGCGTACAATGAAACCACCAGCTGATTATCGACTAATTTATTATTTGCTTGCATGCGTCTTCTTGACCTACCCTACATCTATAACTACCCACATTATAAACATACTGACAACTCCCTTTTTTGAAAGTGAAACAACAAAAGCAAAGTCTACAGAAATGGCTAAGTATATCAGTTAATATAAAGTAAGGACATGCTTATTACATTTCACAAAGTAAGGACATGCTTATTACAATTCATTATTAATTAATTAATTAATTCAGTATATAAACAAGTTTATATATTTCATTCCCTTTTGAAATACATGACTCGCTATAACTCATTACATTCTTATTACATTGTACTTATACCTAACATAACATTTTTTTTTTTTTTTTTTAACTGATTTGATAATTAAGCAACACTTGTTATTTTATATGAATAACATTTTGTGTTTTATACATGCAATTTAAAGTAGGTACTAATTGTTTACAAATAATGGCATAGTTTGATTGATTTTATTATTTTTCACATCATATTTTATTTCAAATATTATTCGTTTTGAATATTTAGTAAATATTCATAATAATATTTAGTAGATAGTTATGTATGTTGACTCCCGGGCCTCCCGGCCAGTTACAGTGAATGCATAACCGCTGACATTGCGGTAAGGATGTTATGCCCAGAGCGCCCGCGCACAGGTGGCGAGTACCGGGAATCAAGCCCACCGCTGTGTATGAGATAGTTCTTACATAGAATAAGTTAGTTACAGTTTAAGCTTCAAGCTGTTCACTCATCTTATATTTTAATCATTAAAGTTAAGTCCAAGTAACCTGAGTTTTACCTTGAAACGTCCTCATGAGCTCCCAACTTTAACTGGCGCAGCCTTGAAGGATATTCGTGAAAATAGTGCGTATAGTCGCGTCGCGTGATAAAGGACACTACTATTGGTTCTCACGCGTAACTCGAATATCTTCGAACCAAATAAATAAGTTAAATTGTGGACATTAATTGAATTACAACGTGAGGTACGTGATAAAAGGTGTCATCAGCGGCGGAAGTCATGGCAATCGGCGGTTTGTGAGTAGACCTTTTTGCATTCCTTGCTTATTCCTGATTTTTCCTGAAAGCTGGTGAAAACTCGTGTTACTAGTAGGTTTAGTAGTAGTTGTTAATAGTAGATTTTCGGATAAACTTCACTGGAAACTCTAGCAAATAGTGTTTAAGTTATCGTGCTCTGCTCTCCATCGATAGAGTGGCGTAAATTATAAGAAACTGATATAGGAATAAGTGCTAAAAGTGTTTTGTGCTAATTTTTCGAAAAAAAAAAAAAAAAAAAAAATATATAATAAATAAATTTGTGTTTTTTTTTTGAGCCAGTAAATAGAAATTCGTGATTTCACATTGATCATAAATTTTATTAAAATAAAATGGCTCAAGTACAATTACAAGTAATTCCCAAAGAGATGATTGATATCATCCCTAGATTTGAGGGTGACAATAAACAATTAGATTTATTCATCCGTAAAGCTGAATATGTAATTCAGAGATTTAGAGGTGTAGATGAAAATGTTATTCAAGATGAATATGTATTTCATGCTGTAACGAGCAGACTTATTGGTAGGGCTGCGACCCTCCTGAGTGAACGAGGAGATTTGGTGTCATGGGATCAATTAAAAAGTGTATTACGCCAACATTTCGGTGATCCTCGTTCAGAGCAATGTATTGCTATTGAATTAGAAAATTTAAAAATTAAACAAGGAGAATCTTACACCGATTTTTGCAATAGAATTCAGCACGTAAGAAGTACTTTATTTGCTAAGGTCAATGAAACTGACGACGAACAATTACGAAATGCTAAGACGACAATATATAATAATACCGCATTAAACTCGTTTTTGTATAACCTTCCCGAGCACATGCTTAGGATAGTGCGTCTGAAGGGTTGCTCCACTTTGGAGAGTGCGTTAAGTGTGGTAACTGAGGAAGTGAATTTTCAACTCCAGTACAATTCTAAAAACGGCACGCGTCCAGTGCAACAGCAGCAAAACTCACAGCCACGTCTGACCTTCCAACAACCACCACAAAATCGTTATTTTAGCGTTCCTCAACAAAACAATTTTAGATTTGGCATTCCTCAAAATTCGACACCGAGACCAAATGGTTTCCAACCCAATTCAACGCCGAATCGGGGTTTCAGATTTGGTATCCCAAATCAGCCACAGCTAGGTTTTAGGCCTACTTCTAATCAAGTATTTGGGTATGGTGCACCCCAACAATATAATGGATTTAGATTTGGCACTCCTGCTCAACAAGGCTACAGGCCTTTGCCCAATCACGGTTTCAACCAACAAACAGCATCTCCAGGCTTTCGGTTTGGTGGTCCACGGGTTCAGCCAAACCTAAGAGCCCTTGACAATTCTGACGTCACCATGCGCACAGTTAGACAGAACAACTTGGTCGTGCCATGCGAAAATGATAACCTGTTTTACAGTGACACCCCGCAGTATTTAGACAACGAATATTACTATGAACAAGAGCCTGTTGAACCGACTCAAATCGAAGAAATACCTGAAGAAAACGCGAATGATGAACAAAACGTAATCGAAACTGAAAATTTTCAGTTAACGGCCTCGAAAACCCCAAAGCGTTAGTGATCGAATTAAATTGCGACAAAATTTCGAAATTACCGTGTATAGAGTTACCGGAAATCGGTGCACGCTTTATGATCGACACGGGAAGCACCCGATCTTTCATAAATACTACACTGGCCAATCGCTATTTTTCGGAATTTAAATACACAGAGCCCTTTGAGGTGATCAGCACCCACGCAAGAAGTATGCATAACGAAATTATATATATACCACTTCTAGAAACATTTAAAAGTACGGAATATCACAAATTTTATGTATATGATGTCGCCCAAGGTTATGACGGACTCATCGGATCTGACTTACTCAAACAATTAGACGCAACAGTGAACATGAAAGATCTTATGTTACACACACGGAATACAAGCATACCAATTATATACAAACCCCCCTGCGAAATCAACTTAGAGCCAAGAACAGAGACACGAGTCAAGATTCCAACGGATCTCCGCGACGGAACAGCCATTGTATGCTTTCAAGAGTTCAAGGACGCTGTAAGAATGCCATCTGCATTAGTCAAATGTGAAAACTATTTTGCAACTACAGTTATACAGAACGCGACCGAACATAATGTGACAATCAAATTTAAAAAAGCCGTACACGTTGAAAAGATTGAATTCAATGAAGATGATGTCTTAGTTAATTTTACTTCTCGAGCAAATTGCGATGTGGACGATCTGCTAAAACAAAATTTGTCGAAGTTACGATTAGATCACACCAATGCCGAAGAACGAGCATGCATACAAAAACTTTGCCACGAATACCGCGACATTTTCTACTGCGAAGAATTGCCACTTACCTTTACTAATAACGTAAAGCATAAAATCAGGACTAAGAACGAAGATCCAATTTACATCCGGCCATTCCGTCACCCACCTTCGCAAAATGAAGAAATTCAGCGACAAGTCAATAAGCTCCTTAAGAACAACGTGGTGCAGGAATCTTATTCCCCGTGGAGCGCTCCGGTCCACCTGGTACCAAAAAAACAAGATGCAAGCGGCGAAAAGAAATATAGAATGGTAATTGATTATCGACGCCTAAATGATATAACCATCGACGACAAATATCCGCTTCCTAATATAACTGACCTCTTTGATAAAATAGGAAGAGCCAACTATTTCAGCACTCTAGATCTGGCGAGCGGTTACCACCAAGTAGAGGTTGACGAACAAGACAGACCTAAAACTGCATTCACGACACAATCAGGACACTATGAATTCACCCGCCTACCATTCGGGTTGAAAACAGCACCCGCTACATTTCAGCGTACTATGGACAATGTTCTCAGAGGCTTACAAGGCTCACATTGCCTCGTATATTTGGATGACATAATTATATTCTCAACAAGTCTACAAGAACACATAGAAAAATTACGCAAGGTCTTTAACAGGTTAAGAGAAACAAATTTAAAGGTCACATTAGACAAAAGTGAATTCTTAAGAAAAGAGGTACTCTACCTGGGTCACCAAGTCACAAAAGACGGCCTCAAACCCAATGATGACAAGATAAAGGCCGTTCTCAACTTTCCCCTTCCTCGAACACCGACAGAAATTAAAAGCTTTTTGGGCTTTGTAGGATACTACCGCAAATTCATAAAAGATTTCTCCAAAATAACCCAACCACTTACCGCTTGTCTGAAGAAGAAAAACAAAGGAAAGAAAATTCTAATAACGGACGAATATAAGACGGCGTTTGAAAAATGTAAAGAATTATTAGTGAATGCACCGTTGCTTCAATTCCCTGACTTTTCTAAACCATTCGTTCTCACCACGGATGCGTCAAATGTAGCAATTGGCGCCGTCCTTTCCCAAGGCCCTATTGGCAGCGACAAACCTATCGCCTATGCGAGTCGTACTCTGAACGATGCTGAAGCGCGCTACAGCACGATTGAAAAGGAACTGCTAGCGATAGTTTGGGCTACCAAGTATTTCCGGCCTTACCTTTATGGCAAAAAGTTTACTATATATACAGACCACAGACCTCTCGCATGGTTAAAATCTATCAAAGAACCTAACAGTAAGTTAACGAGATGGAAGTTGAGACTGGAGGAGTTTGATTACGAAATTATGTACAAAAGCGGGAAACAAAACACGAACGCGGATGCCTTATCCCGTGTTGTAATTAATGTATTAGAAAATGATGACACTGATGACCAAAATTCAATGCGTGCAAACGTCGATCCAAATGAACAATACGATCGGGAAGGCAATGATTCTGATACGGAAACGGCACATTCATCTACGTCAAGTACTTTAACGGCTTCAGAGAAACATAGTGACTCTAGTACAGATACTGCACACTCCGCAGAGCTCGTAGATACCATTGGTATACCAATTCTTCACGAAGCCATCGATACAAAACCTAATCAAATACTGATATATGATTGGAATAGAAATCATATAAGCGTAAAAGACCTTGCAAGAGATAAACAAAAGGTGTTAGAAGTCCACCTTCCCCGAGATAGACCTGATCTAGTAAAACAGTTCCTGAAAGAATATATAAGGCCCAAGATTAAATACTTTATGTATTTCGAAAATGCTGCTCATAGAGCCCAATTCACCCAAGCAGTGATGGCCCTTTATAGAAAAGACTCCGTATGGTTCTTTGAATGCACTGAAAGAGTAATATATGTTGATGATGAAAATGAACAACGCGATATCGTAAAACAGTATCATCAAGGCAAAACGTGCCATCGTGGCATTAGGGAAACTCTAATGCATCTAAAACGAACTTACTACTGGAATAATATGCTCACCACTGTAGCAAGTATTATTAATTCCTGTGAGACTTGCCAAACTATGAAATATGACAGAAAACCACTGAAACCTAAGCTGCAACTCACACAAACACAGACAAAACCTTTTCAAGAAATTTTTGTTGATCTCTTCTCTATTGAAGGGCAATACTTCCTTACCATAATAGACGCCTTTAGCAAATTAGGGCAAGCCTTTGAAATCCCAAATCGCTCTACCCCCGAAGTTATCAAGGCCCTCCTAAAATATTTCTCGTTATATGGCATTCCTAAAAGGTGGAGCTCAGACCCAGGGTCGGAGTTCAACAACACACTACTAAAAGAGATGCTAGAATTTTACAAAGTAGACATGCACATTGGCACTCCGCATAATCCCAACTCTATGGGTATTATAGAACGATTTCATTCTACCATTTTGGAAATATACCGTTTAGCTAAGCGTGAATACAAACTTACCGATGTAATATCCACCATGAACTATGCGATCATGTCATATAATTCAACAATACACTCCACAACGGGCTTGACCCCGTTCGAAATAGTATTCGGTCACACTGATTCTAACGATGTCTTTGATGTGGATTTTAACAAACAGTATACTCAAAAACTAGTTCGAGATCATGTTAAGAAAACGCAATATCTCTATAAATATTTGACTGATAAAATTTTGAAACAAAAAGATAAAGTTAGGGAAAAACGGGGTGGCGAAACCGAATTCGATGTTACAGAAGGAGATACAGTATTCGTAAAAGGGGTCAATGTAAGACGTAGTAAAGATGCACCTCGCTATCAAAAAGCAAAGGTTACGGGAGAAGTTGCTAGAAATATTGTACCAATAGAAATTCGCGGCAGAAAGACTAAAACTCCAATTAAGGATATTAAACGTCTTTCGCAGGGTTGCCGCCCTCCTGCTGATCCAGGGAATACAGAGCCAGACCCTCCTTCTTCAACAAATGGAAAATGACAGGGGCATTTTTCCGATTAGACAGGGTCAAGCGGTTATTAGTCACGACAAATGGACTATAGTTAAAGTTTTAGATTTAGACTTGCTTTGTGAAGATTTAGAATTCAACATTAACAGGTACGCGAATCTATGCAAACATATTTCGATCTTTTATACACAAAGGGGTATTAACTCAGAGTTAAAAAACATTAAACTCCAGACAGATCACATAAAGAATATAACGATATAAAAAATTGCCCAAATACTCCCATCGCGTAGAGTTAAACGTGGAATTCTAAACCCCCTTGGCTCTTTAGTTAAGGCTATAACTGGTAATCTAGATCACCAAGACGCCCTTAGGTATGATAGATTGATAAACGAATTAAAGTCGAGCCAGGATGCAACTAACAAAAGGTTCACCTTGGTTAGAAAAATGGCGGATTCATTCATAAATGCCACCAATTCCTCTCGATCTAACTTCATTCAGCTGGACAAGGAAATATGGGAATTAAGAAAAATGTTTAACCAAACTGCAAGTAATCAGACCGTCAACAAAATCATTCTTACATTTAATTTGTTTTTGCATAATTTTATGACGCTGTATGTCCGCCTGGATGAAATAGAAACAGCCATAACATTTAGTAAGTTAAGAACCCTACACCAAACCATTGTGGATAGCGATGAATTGTTAACTATGCTAAGAACTATTGAATCAAAGAACATTTTAGTGTACCCTGTTAACTTAGAGAACTTATTAAAACTTGAACAATGTATAGAATTAAAAGCTTACACTAAAGGAAGTACAATAACATTTTTGCTAGACATTCCAGTTATTCGAAAGGAAACTTATTCCTACTATAAAATCTTACCCTTACCAACCGTAAATATCCATAACCAAATAACCGTTATCATACCTGTACATCCTTATATCCTCGTAAAAGGGTCGAAAACCGAGCCGGTTGCTACACCGTGTATGGAGATTGAAGAAGGCTATTTCCTCTGCCAAGAAAATGAAATACTCCCGTTAACCCCTGACCGCTGCGTAGCAGATTTGATGAAATTTAACACAAATACCAGCTCTTGCCATCCTGTGGTTGCTAACATACAAGGGCTAAAAATAGAAACCCTGCAACTAAATCAATGGCTAATTTTTACAAAAGAGCCCCTCACACTGAAGAGGTTCTGCGAAACAGGAGTCACTCAGCACATGATCCGAGGCACTTACATACTTACCTTGGAAGACAATTGTGAAGTAAGGATCACAGACATCTTTTTGAGCCAACATTTAATAAAAGGGAAGGATGTACCAGTAACAAAATTACCAATTATAAACCTACCAGAGATCGATATGCCGACACCGCTACCAGAGAGGAAGCCTCTGAATTTGAACGGAGTTAACCTGGCGGATTTGCAGTTCATACAATATGCGTTACAGAAAAGTGATAGTGAAATAGTGGAAAGTAGTAATGAAAGCATAGTGAAAGTGAAAGGTATCAGTGTCTGGACATTGGGGCTATATATAATCCTAGTTTTAGGCACATGTATAACCATTTTTGCTAAATATAAGAAACTTTTATGTTTTCAAAATCATCAGTCGCAAAATCGTCCGACTGAGGATTTTGAACTTGCGGAGGGAAGAGTTATGTATGTTGACTCCCGGGCCTCCCGGCCAGTTACAGTGAATGCATAACCGCTGACATTGCGGTAAGGATGTTATGCCCAGAGCGCCCGCGCACAGGTGGCGAGTACCGGGAATCAAGCCCACCGCTGTGTATGAGATAGTTCTTACATAGAATAAGTTAGTTACAGTTTAAGCTTCAAGCTGTTCACTCATCTTATATTTTAATCATTAAAGTTAAGTCCAAGTAACCTGAGTTTTACCTTGAAACGTCCTCATGAGCTCCCAACTTTAACTAGATAACATGCTAATTTATTTACAACGTTGTTTACCAATATTTATTCTAATTACTTATTATCTTAATCTAGTTGCGGCGAGGTTCTGGTACTGGGTAACCCCACCGATCAGGAGGAATGACTGTCCTGCCAAAACGAGTGACGTAATTAGTATTGTTTGTCGAGCGGCTTTGTGTTAGGCCTGGATCACGGGGGCCGCGTGGCGACACCGGCGGCGGCGCCGATTGTACCGTTATGTCGTCGTATGTACGTATAGGTGTGTCCGCTTGGTCTGCGCGGCGCGGCGAGTCAATTATCAGTTGTTTACGATTGCGTCTTAAAATTCTACCCGACATCATTTTAATTAGATATGACCTTGGCCCTGCAGTGCCCTGTACAGTTCCGTTATGCCATTCATTATTAATTCTTACCTTTACCTTTTCGCCTATTTCCACTTCTCGCAAATTCTTAGCACTTTTATCGTAATACTGTTTTTGATAAGCTTGGCGTGATTTTAAATGTTGCTCGACGTTTCGCGGGATTTTGGGAGCCAGGAGCGTGGGAGCACATGGTAAACAACTACGCAGTTTTCTGTTATTTAACAGTTCGGCGGGTGAAGGTAAAACGTTGTCTAATGGAGTATTCAAATACTCTAAAAGTGCTATGTTGAAGTCAATTTGATCGAATGTGGTTTTCTTTAACATTTTCTTAATCAATTGAACTGCTCGTTCTACTTGGCCATTAGATTGGGCGTAGTGGGGGGAGGACGTAACGTGCTGGAAAAACCATTCTTTTGAAAATGTTCTAAATTCGTTCGATGCGAATTCAGGTCCATTGTCGGACATGACCACCTCAGGGATACCCTGACGCCTGAATATTTGTTTCAGCTTCTTAATTACCACCTTCGAACAAACTGATCTGACCTTAACTACTTCTATAAATTTACTATAGTAATCGATTGCCAACAAATAAGATTCGCCATTATAATGAAATATATCTATTCCTATTTTAGACCAAGCTCTCTTCGGGGGTTCATGCTGCATTAAAGGTTGTTTGACATTTTGTTTTCTATATGTCAAACAAGCTTGACAATTCGACAGATAATCCTGAAGCTGTGAGTTCATGTTGGGCCAAAACATAATTTCACGAGCTCTAAGCTTGCATTTCTCTATTCCTAAATGACTAATATGCGCACGCCTCAGCATTTCTGAGCGCATGCATTTTGGTATGACGACACGATTGCCTCTCCAGACAATACCGTATGCAACTGTTAATTCAGTTTGATAAGCGTGATAAGGTTTTAATGCGTCACTGACGTCTTTTTTATGAACAGGCCATCCTCTTTTTATTATTTTAATTAATTCTTGCAGTTCAGAGTCAGATTGTGTGCATTTTTGTATTTGTAAGAAGTGCGTATCAGTGAGCGGGTTGCTGGATGAGACAGCGCACACCTGTGCGCGCACATCAAGGTCAGGGTCAGCTGACCTGCTATTGTTATCGGCCGCATCGGCGCCCGCTCCTGCCTCCACTGCACGAGATAACGCATCTGCTATATATAAATATTTTCCTGGCTTGTATACTAAGTCAAATGTGTAGGGCTGTAATCTTAGCAACAGCCTTTGTAATCGAGCGGGGGTGTTAACTAATGGTTTTTTAATAATGTTCACCAACGGTTTGTGGTCAGTTTCTATTATGATATCTGTTTTTCCATATATGTAGGTATAAAACTTTTCGCAAGCAAACACACACGCATAAAGTTCCTTCTCGATCTGGGCGTATGCTTGCTCTGGCTTTGTCAATGACTTAGATACATAACATACAGGATACCCATTTTGAAGTAAACAACCTCCAAGGCCATGCTTGCTCGCGTCTACTGAAATAGTTACGGGTTTGTTTACATCATAATATTGCAATACTGGAGGGCTACACAAACACTGTTTCAAAGCTTTAAAACAACTATCGTGCCTCAAGTCCCAATGCCATTGTACGTCTTTCTTTAATAATTCGCGCAATGTATGGGTCTTATCGGAAAGATTAGGTATAAAGTTACCTACGTACGTAACTAAGCCAAGAAACCTTTCCAAATCTTTGACATTCTGAGGGACAGGCATGTTCATAATGGCACTGGTGCGTGAGTCATCGGGGCTTACTCCATATTGCGTAATTTTATGACCCAAGTATTTTATCTCTGATAAGCCTATCTTGCATTTTTCTTTATTTAGTTTTATGTTTATTTCCCTACATCTTTGTAACACTTTCCTTAACCTTATGTCGTGTAACTCTTTAGTATCAGCATAGATTAATAGATCATCCACAAATAATTTTACTCCTTCAATATCATCAAAATGTTCGTATAGTCGTCTGTGGAATATTTCAGATGCCGAGGAAATTCCATATGGCATGCGGAGAAATTTATACCTACCGAATGCCGTGTTAAACGTGCAGAGGTCACTGCTAGCTGGACTTAACTTAACCTGCCAGAATCCCTGTTTTGCATCGAGCGTACTGAAGTACTTTGCCCCCGCTAGACTCGAAGTTATTTCATCTAGGGTGGGCAATTTAAAATGTTCACGCTTTATGACGTTATTCAAGTCTTTTGGATCAAGGCATATTCGTAGGTCCCCGTTAGGTTTTTTGACAACTGTCATGCTGTTAACCCAGTCGGTAGGGCCCTCCACTTTAACGATTATACCTTGATCCTGCATTTCTTTTAACTTATTTTTAACTTGATCTATTAATATTATTGGCAGTTTTCTTGGAGCGTGAATTACCGGTTGAGCATGGTCTTGTAATTGTATGTTATATTCCCCTGGTAGGCAGCCTATACCATCGAAAACGTCGGGATATTCGTCTAACAGCGACGCTTTATTATTTGACACATTCGCAGACAACGCATTGACTCGTTTTATTAAGTTCAATTCACTACATGAGTGTCGACCTATTATTGGACTTGAGTTAACTTTTGCCACTATAAACTCTAAAATGAACGTATTACTTTTGTAAATAACTTTTAAGTTGCACAGGTATTGATTCCCCCGAATATGCATGTATTTTCATTGAAGTAGAAGTGAGAGATTTTTTCTGTATACCTAATGATGAAAGATATCTCTCCGGCAAGACATTCACGTCAGCCCCCGTGTCCAGTTTAAACCTTATATTTTTGCTATTAATGGATAAAGTAACAGCCCACTCGTTATCATTAATAATTTTATTATTTACCTCATCGGTGGATTCCCCTGTAATTTCATACACGCGACACATTCTTGAGTAGTGGTTCCTTCCGTGGCACCTATCGCACAACTGCCCAAACGCCGGACACTGGAACCTTCTATGTACAGAGCCACATCTTGAACAGCTATGGCCGCCTGTCTTCTTCGGCTGCGACGGCCGCTGCCACCCTCGGGCTGCCGAGTTGTCATGGCTGGAAGCTACGCGAGTGCGCCCCGCGAATGAAGTGCCAGGGCGCCCGCCGCGCCACGACCCGCGGCGGCGCCCGCGTCCTCCGGACGAGGCGCTTGCGCTGACTGCGTGCACAGCCTGGTCATTTTCAGCCTCGTACTGTTGTTTATGACAGCAACTGGATGTTTTGGATCTGATTTCTTGGACGTGCTGGTGTTCTGCTTTCTCTTGCTTGATATTATCAGCTTGGACACGGGACATCTCTGCTAGTCTGCATATATCTACTGCTTTCTGCAGTGTTAAATCACTTTCTCGTAGAAGTCTTTCTCGCAAAGTCGCTTCCTGAATACCGCATATGAGGCGATCTCTTACAAGGTCATTAGACAACTCTTTAAAGTCGCATTTTGCCGCCATCTTGTTCAATTCAAACACGTATTGTTCAACTGATTCGAAGTCCGACTGATTACGTGTGAAGAATCTATGTCTCTCTACAGTGAGGTTCTTTTTTGGAAGGAAAAATTCATCGAATTTCTTCAGCACATCGTGCACAGTTTTACTTTGTCCGTCAAACTGATCGTAAACATCTCGGCACTTATCCCCTATCACATGTAGTAAAATGTTAACCTGCACTTTTTCCTCTTTTTTGGATATTTCACACGCTTCATAGTAAATTAAAAATGCTTTTTTCCATTTTTCCCACTCCTTACATAGATTGCCCGATGTAACATTCACTAAATTGTTTTCAAATTTGAACGGTAATGGCGGATGCAACACCGACTCCATTGTCCTGCGCAGCAACGTATAATTAATTCACTCGCGCAAACACATATTCGCACTACTAACGGTATAGTACAGTTTACAGTCCGAGTGTCTTTCACTTTTATTTTTTATCCGTATAAGTACTTATTTTCAGTTCACACCGACTGCGCCATGTAAAGTATATAGGGACGCGTACAATGAAACCACCAGCTGATTATCGACTAATTTATTATTTGCTTGCATGCGTCTTCTTGACCTACCCTACATCTATAACTACCCACATTATAAACATACTGACAGCCGGGATCAACGGCTTCACGTGCCTTCCAAAGCACGGGAGCGCTTAGTTAGTAACCAATTAAAACGGTCGTCCCATCCAAGTACTGACCGCGGCCCACGTTGCTTGACCTCGCATACCACACGCGGCACGCGGGCGCCGCCGGGCCATGAGCGCTCCAATATAGTAGAACTTACAAGTAAGTTACAGTACAGTGTCGAGCACACGTTTATTTACTGCCCAATAAATGACAATAATCACCTCGGTTATCATGACATAAGATTGAAAGTGCCATAAAATTAGGTCAGTGCCGAGCACAGGGACGTTTACCTTAGCGCTGCGATTTGAAAAGTATTTTTAAGTCGGAGGAAGAGAAAATACGTTTATAATAATATAACTTCAAGCCACCCAAAGGCTTTTTACCACCGAAGTCCGGAATCCATATAATCATATAAAAATACCCTTTGATAATTTAAAAACAACCTTTATTCTCCTTCGTTCTGCAAGTTAAAATAATACGCCCACAAAAACCACAATGACTTATTAAAAATAATAGACAATCACAATCAGTTTGGGACTTAATTGGTATCTTTCAACTGGTTTTTAGTAATGAATTAAAAAAATAGACGGCAAACAAGAGCAAAAGAAATTAATTAGGAAAAACAAAGGGAGAGTTCTGACTCGCGAAATTTGCGAGACTCATTTTATTCGCCGTGGTTATTTTTATATTTTGCCAAAGAAGCATATTATTATGACCTGCCTGATTTGAAACAGTCAACATAGCCTATGGACGTTTGTAATGGAATCAGTCGCAAGCTCATTGCCGACCCTATAAATGAATTTTTACGATTTTGCGAGGCTTATTTTTGCCCGTGGTCTTTAGGCGACTTCCTGACTAGGCGGGGCGGGATCGATATGTGACATTTTCTTCTTTGACGTAAACTTACTGACGTCGCAAAGATTCTCACTTGATATAATACTGTCAGTATTACGTTTGCGCAGTAGTAATATCATGCGCAGAAGCGGAGCAGTACTGCCTTCGCATCGTCTCGCTACCGCGCATCCCGCGCCAGTCAGGAAGCACTTATTTAAATGTAGGGGCGTAGTAAAAAAATGGTATCGTCGCGTCGACTGACAGCTGACACTGACATTTGACACTTTTCTCATATCGTACTGCTTCCGCACCGACAAATCAGGAAGTCGCCTAAGAGAGTAAGGATACTGCGGACTGTCATCTCATATTTAAAACGACTCATCTGGGGAAGTACCTGTACCTTGCAGAGGACTGGAGCAGTGTTTAAATACCTTGTTATGTAGGAATGTGCTCAAAATACACTGCTGCGTGTACTTGTCACTTCTTTGGTGTTGCGGGTGTTTATGGGAGACCGTAATCGCTTACCTCTATAACATAAAAAATACGCTGAAACGCTGTAAAGGTGGAGAAGAGAGGGAGCTAGTTATGACTAATAAACTTCACGCATATTGTGTCGCATCACTCCTTTTACGGCACGTCACTGCGTTTTGAGTTGCGATGTGGTCAAACCTAAGGATGCTTTTTCACCAGAGATGTGCTATACAGCTGTGCTGCGAGGATGTGATAGCTTTCCTTTTAATAGGTGGTGTGTATGTGTCACATTGTAGCAAAATTAATTTCGTCTTGGGCGTAAACACCCTCGCTACGCTCAAGATTAAAAATACCGCCCTCGCCGTAAATATATCATTTTACTGCATTGAGACACAATCTACTATTAAAATACTCTATTTAATATGTGGACGTAGGTTACTTTCCGCTGTACGATGTTACAGGGTATCCCTCCTTCACACCAATTGTCGTGTTATGAAATTTTTCATTAAACGTCAACTATCCGACGCCTTTCATTACGTGCCTCGTAACACTTTATTGTTATTATTATTTCCCCCAACGACCTTTTATTGTGCGCAAGATTAAATTACGATGATGAAATCGTGACGTTTAGCGAAATTTGTTTTATTTTACAGAGATTGCTTTCTTTTAGGAGAACAGGAATTGTGTAAAATGAGTGAGGGTGGAAAAATGGAAGGAACTGATTTGCACTTTTGTTTGGCAGGTCAGGTTTTATTTTGGTCGGTATATTCTAATTTCTTTAAGTATGCGCTTTAATTCATCCAGGGGGAGTATTACACTGAGTGATCCTATTATTATTAAATATTATAAAGTTTGTTACTCGATCACGCAAAACCAGCTGCATGGATTATGATAAACCAGTATACATATAGGCAGGATTTATATAATGCTTTTTTATCCCGATTATCATCTCTCGAAAGGATTTAATAGGGAGTGGAAGTTTACGCCGTCCAAGTCGCGGGCAAAAACTATACATAATATAAATTTAATACATTTATTTAAAAAACACTGAATATCAGGCCTAGAATTTGCAGATCCCGCAAAATAAATTAAATCGTTCCAGCGTTTTGCCAATTGTATTTTTTATTTAAACTATATTTTGTATTATTTTATTTTAGAGATATTTGATTTTTTTAATTACCACTTTAGGTCCAATTCAATATTCAATATTTACAACCAAAAAAATAATAATATTCGGGAGTGCCAAAACCGACGAATAAAATGTGCACAATGTTTGTATAGAGAATGCCTTGCCCTACCCCTCGCCTTAAGTTGAGTTCGCCTTTGTACTTAACTTCTTTTTCTGTAAATTATATCTGCGAATTTCTGTTTTGTACAATAATCAGTTTTACTACTACTAATTACTACCTTTGATTCGAACCTGCGATCTTCAGTGTGCCTAACCGCTCGGCTACAGTGCGATAAGCGATAAGGAGAGTTAAGAAAAAAAACCGACCAAGTGCGAGTCGGACTCGCGCACGAAGGGTTCCGTACCATTATTTATAAATAATAACTAAATAATATCAAACAGAACTTTGGTCAAGTGCGAGTCGGATTTTAGTTTTACATACATTTTGAGACCCAGCGCCTTATGAAGGCAACAAGCAAAGTTTCTAAAACTCTTTTTGTATAGGAGCCCCCCTTAAATATTTATTTTATTTTGTTTTTAGTATTTGTTGTTATAGCGGCAAGAGACATCATCTGTGAAAATTTCAACTGTCTAGCTATCACGGTTCATGAGATACAGCCTGGTGACAGACGGACAGACGGACAGACGGACAGACGGACGGACAGCGGAGTCTTAGTAATAGGGTCCCGTTTTACCCTTTTGGTACGGAACCCTAAAAATACTTTTTATTACAGTTTTGTATTCTATAGTACGAGATAAACATTACGAATAGACCTTAATTCGGTAAAAATACCATAAATAACTAAAGAAAATGTACTCGTAAATAATTCCACGAATTGAAACCCTGAATAGCAACATCAAAGCTTTCAATACCAATAAATTGATAATCTAAGAATGCCTTCATAGACTAACATGACTGAAAAAGATCAAATACCTTTGCCTATTCAGGAATTCTTTGATAGTGGGATCCATTAGAGGTGCTTTCATCTTGGGCCTATTCAGTCTAATGATCTGCCTTGAGATATCCCATTAGACTACGTCTTAAGCCTCCTTTGAGTTAGGGCTATTTGACTAGTCATATCGCGTACCGATATGATATCAATAGTTGCGTGCGCTTTGCATCCTAAATTTGGCCCTGAATCATAAAATAAGAGACGAGTAGGAAACCTAGGAAATTAATAATTAGTCTCCAATCTTCCAGTGTTATTATGTAAGCACAAAAACAAACGCCTGGTCGTGTCGGAGGTTCCCCCTGGATTTTAGTCAGGCCACTCTCCAATCGCGCACTTCTATCGCTTTATTGGGTCTGTAAAGCCACAGACTGGTTAATTACTTGTATGTAGTAGGTCCCCCGACTGCAAACAATAGTACATTACTTACCAAGGGCGATAAAACAAAGAATGTTTCAGATCGCCGGTATTTTACGCCCGAGCCGAAGGCAAGGGCGATAAATATGCGATCTGTGGCTTTCTTTATTATCGCCCGTGGTAAGTACAAAATTTTATGTCACCCCCTGGCAAGGAAGTGGGTTTTTTCGCGCGCGGAGCGTGCGATAATGGCCACTTTATGGTCAGGTGTGACATAAAATATATTTCCTTGAGTTCTTTATTAGGAAACTTGTTTTTTATCTAGTGCAGTTGTGTTTTTAATTTTTATAATTATTATTTTATTTGAACTCTTTTTGCTTGAAATACGTACATTATAGGAGACGATTCCAAAAATATATATAGGTATATATATTATTGGAATCGTCTCCTCAAATGCTTCATTTTGATACCTCACTTGCTAGGATAGAAAAAAAAAATTACGGAAGTCTCAAAATGTGGTCTACAGTCCGCCATATTGTTTTTATTGCAACGTCACATATTCTATGTCACCCGGGATGACGTAAGGATTCCAACGATACCTCACACATCGAAATCGGTTAAGGTATCGGTTATGTATTTTTTTATATTTTATGAATAAATGAGTATGAGTATGAGTATGAAGTTCTGGGGGAACAAAAAAAGTTCACATACATACATACATAACATTACACTCCTTTTTTTGGGTAGTCGTGTAAAAAAAGGTAAGCACATAGGCGCAATACACAGTAACTTGCATCTCCTTATTTCATCGACAAAAGTTTCATAGAATGTATTATTTCGCAAAATTTTCTTTTCAGACATATTTTTTCCGAAACGGTTAACTTTTTAGGTACAGCTACATTAAATACCTACTTTTTTTTAATATATACTACGTCGGAGGCAAACAAGTTTAATAAATAAATAAATAAAATAATAATAATATAAATCTTAATAAAACTCTGCTATCTTACAAATATACATAAATGTCAAAGTAACAGATAGGGATAAACAAAGTTTAGCAGCAATAAGGGATGTTGACCCCAAATAAGAAAATCAATGAATCCGAATTTTCTCGAAAAAGGATCAAATTCTCAATCAAATAGCGAAAAAAGTAATTCAAAAGAATAAATAATTACATAATTATATTATAAGTCATCAAAGTTTTAGGAGGGGGCATTTTCTGTCCCTGTTCCGCAAAACGCACCTCTGTATTGAACGATTGTCATTTACTATGGCGCTCGAGGTCAGTGACGTCACTGATCTGTAGCGCTTTCTCTCTCGAACTAAAGGCATTCTAACGATTGTAGTTTCATTATTTTTTGACATATTTGAATAGGATTTTCATTTTGGCATAGTTTTATATATTCTTTCGTATGAAGTAATAATAAATTTTGAGTCAACATCCCTATTTAATTTTATCTTATGTCTTTAAACGAGCAATTCTTGTTTATATCTATATAATATCTGGGCGACCGAGCTTCGCTCGGCGTTTTCCCGGCCATGAGACCTAGCTAGATCGATTGCTCGTCCCCGAAAACACCCACATACCAAATTTCATCAAAATCATTAGAGCCGTTTCCGAGATCCCCGAAATAAATAAATAAACATATAAATAAATAAATATACAAGAATTGCTCGTTTAAAGATATAAGATATTTCTATATATCTATATATTTCCGGGATCTCGGAAACGGCTCTAACGATTTTGATGAAATTTGGTATGTAGGGGTTTTCGGGGACGAGCAATCGATCTAGCTAGGTCTCATGCTCGGGAAAACGCCGAGCAAAGCTCGGCCGCCCAGATATTGATTATGTAAAAGGGGGTTAGAAAATATCCAAGACTCAGGAACAAATTTTCGTGTTCGTCACACAAGTAAATGCCCTGCCCGGGATACGAACCCAGGACCTCCAGCTTCGTAGGCACTAAGCCACCAAAAAACTAGGTTGAAGAGTGGTCATCTGTGTGCTCCTTTTTTTCTTTCAGCATGAACATTTTCGTCTTATCCGGATAGAAAACCCATTAAAAAATAAACCATCGTTCTAAACGTAGCCTTTATAATTACCAAGTCCATTTAATCAGGGAATCGAATCAGTACGAAGAAATCTCAACAGGGTAGTAAAACCTTTTTTATGAGGGCCGGGTCCTTAGCAATAATTAGAAGCGAAGGCTGTATTCAATCACCGGATTTAGTACCGGATAAGATCCGGGCAATAAAGTACAAGAAGCCGACGACATGCGCCGTAATTAGGGTTGTATACACTGTAATATTAACAGGTTATTAGCGATTGAATTATTTTTTTAACCGGGTGAATATAGGCGATTTCAAGCGGGTGGATAACACTGGAGGCTATAAGTTCGAAATGCGAATGTGGTCGCGATATCATAATTATTAGTATTTCTAGGTCATTTTGACTTTAAATTGTACCTTTTACTTCTTAGAATTTGGAAATATTTGGTTAAATACCTACACAGTCACAACAATAACTGATCCTAAATATCCCTAATTTATGACTTTTTTTATTAGAGGCAGAGTTCCTGTATGTGCTCGTCTATATACAAAATCTATGACAGAAGGCTACGTATTGAAATAATAAATTGGGGACATTTCTTCTTAATCAATATCAATGGTAGTCATTAGAGATAAGAGTGAAAATCGGCTACCGATAAATAGCTTAAGTCATATGTGTTGTTTTGTAAACGATATCGTAGGTGTTTGTATGATCATCGATGTGAGAATGTCGTTGCCTTTGAAACAAGAATATGTAATAGTACATTACTTACCAAGGGCGATAAAACAAAGAATGTCTCAGATCGCAGGTATTTTACGCCCGAGCCGAAGGTAAGGGCGATAAATATGCGATCTGACGCTTTCTTTATTATCGCCCGTGGTAAGTACAAAATTTTATGTCACCCCCTGGCCGGGAAGTGGGTTTTTTCGCGCGCGGAGCGTGCGATAATGGCCACTTTATGGCCAGGTGTGACATAAAATTTATTGTATAATTTTATAGTAAAAATTGTATAATTATAAATAGTGTTAGGAGTTTCGGTGGCAAATTTCACAGAGGTAAATGGAGTCGCCTAACAATTTTTTTGATTAAACGAATAACGATTAAATGATTAATTATGCATAATGCTCCTAATAAATTATCTTGCGAGCATTACCTACTTATACCACGATAACACAGGACTACTAATAACAATAACACAAGTATGTAGGTAAACATTGTTTAATAAATTAATTTATTTTTACTTATTACATACGTACAAACATGTCACCTTAAACAGTCGGGACAGTATAATGTTTGTACCTGCCGCCATTTAATGTCATGCTAAGTACTTCAGGTAAATGAATTATTTATTTATTCAAATCTGAAAAAGTCAATCATAAAAACCGGCCAAGTGCGTGTCGGGCCACGCGCAAGGTAGGGTTCCGTAGTCGTCTACCCGTTACATTATATGGACTAAAAAGTTCGCAAACTTATATTTACTATGTTTTTGACAGAATTAACAACATTATCTAAGGTATCAATGGAAATTGTACGAAAGTTTGCTTTTGCAAAGTACATTTCTGAAGTTCGACTATTACTCGTTAACTAGTAATGTCTACTTAGCTGTGATAGTTTTCCTTTTAAATTCATCGTATTTACTACTACCATGATTTTTTTCACATGCCTAGTAGCCACCGTTTAGCTGGCAGGGGGGGGGGACACTTGACCATAGCTAAAATTATCACTTCAAAGCTTAATATCACGCTAACCAATTCTTTAATCAAAAAATGCTTTGATAAACCTAATAATATTTTTAAAATAGCTATCCAACGATACCCCACACGATGGGGTTTGGCAGAAAAAAAAATTGCACCACCACTTTACATGTAGGGGAGGTACCCTAAAAAAAAAATTTTTTTAAGATTTTATTCTACCGTTTTGTTGGCGTCATTGATATGTATACTCATGCCAAATTACAGCTTTCTAGTACTAACGGTTACTGAGAAAAACAGGGGTCGGACGGACGGACGGACGGACATGGCGAAACTATAAGGGTTCCTTGTTTACTACGGAACCCTAAAAACGACTCCATTACCCACTGTGTGAAATTTGCCACCGAAACTCCGAACACTAATTATAAATTAAATTCATATTACAAAATATTACCTAACATACCTTATTATTATTAAGCTTGTATAAATTTATTGAATAAATGAAAAATAAAAATACCTTTAATTTTACAGTTAAAACGTCAATCATTAACTATACTTTTGCAACGATGTTTCGACTTATGTGGCTTCCAATATGTAGTATTACACCGGATATATGCGGACACGTTTCCCGGAAACTCATTTGCGTATAGCTGCAAAAACCTTTATAGGTTTAATGTAATAAGAAGCATGCAACTAGAATAATCTCTCTTTTTATTACACAGGGCATAAAAATTTATTTTATCTGTATAATGATGAAATATTACTAACCTAGGACGGTAAAACAAATCACATATTTACCGCATCGCATATTATACGTTTAATTTCAGATACTATGGTACGTAATAGTACATTACTGCAGAGACCAGTAAGTAAGCCATCCTGGACGAGTATGAGTTAGCCGGCCGAGCCGAAGGCGAGGTCCGGCTATAATACGAGGCCAGGATGGCACTTATGGTCGAGGCATGTATAGTGCTTTTCTCAAAAATAAAACAAGTTGTATAAATAGCGGCAAAAATCATATTTTTCGCCAATTCCACCTCGTTTGTTCTAAAACCGTGAGGTCGGACTAGCTTTTGTTTGTGCTGCTGCGGGCGCTGGCAGGGAGGCGCCGGCGCCCGCAGCAGCAGCTGAACTTATGATATGTAATGGGATTTACATACTTACTTCCTGGACAGTAGGTGTTACTTCCTGGACACTTCTGGCAACTGTCCAGGATGACCCACTTTCAGATACTATCTTCACAGATGTTATGAGAACATTACATACTATTTTTGAGAAAAACTTAAAAAGTACGTTCGATTCAAAATGAGACGAATTATACAAACTTATTACATCTTATTATCCGGTCCCAAGAATTTTTATCCGGCTTCATGAATTTTCAGTGTTCGATTTCTCGAATCCAATAAATTCGTTGAATTTCGTGAGAAGACGTAGAAGTCCCGTGATATTCGATACGAGAACTTTTGACAGAGAAGACTTAGGATACCTCGCATCTTCGGAAAATTAGGGTTTCTACGAGATTGGTTATTTCAGATTGAAACATAATTATCTTGATAATAAAATATGGCAGAAACAAGATATGTGTATCTTAGACTACCTTTGACTTAATTGATAGTCCAGAATCTTCGAAGCTGGAGGTCGCGGTTCGAATACAGGTAAGGACATTAATGTGTGTGAGAGCTCGATTATTTATTTCTGTCTTAAGTGTTTTCTAAGTATCTAAGTATTTATTTAAAATCCTACTAATATTATAAATGCGAAAGTTTAGAATTAGATGTTTGGATGTTTAAGATGTTTGTTATTCAACCACGCAAAAACGGTTGAACATATTTGATTATGACGAAACTTAGTATATAGGTACTACGTGTTTATAGCCAGGATTAACGTATATAATACTTTTTATCCCGTAAATTATCCCTTGAAGGAATGAAATACTAAGTATGTATATCGTTGTCTAGCATCCATAGAATAGCTAGTAATAGGTCGATTAGAGAAAAACTGTCGCACAATACTCGCACGCGTCATAAAACCGTTCTCCCTGGCAAAGATTACATATTGAGCTTTGTTCCTGGTTATGTTCTAGGTAAGGCCGAGTTCCACTTTGTCACCTAGCCTCAAGATTCCTACCCAGATGGAAAATTAAACCTTGTTGGGATTATTCCGGTTTTCACCACCGTCGTTGTCTGGAAACCTGTCCTGCTATCCCAAACGTTATTAAACTCCGCACAATCCTTTATCACATATGTTGGAGTGTTTTATGACTAGCCAAGCGCGTGGCTCCGCCCGGCATCCGAGGAACGTATGCAAATGCAATTCCGGACGCATTTCCACTTGACATTGCATGATGCATGGAGTGCTGCTGTATGTTTGTGCAAGTAAAAGCCGGTGTCTGTTGGCACGCTGAGTGAATATTTATTGAATGGCTAAGTGGGAAAAGCTATTTGTTAATTTGGCGGCAGAGAGCGGGTAATATAGGTACACGGAATTATTTTCGTGTTTTTATCTCTACTGTGAACATAGCTAAAATTCCTCCTAACATTTTCCGGTCGTGGTCTAGAGGAACATAGACCCCATGTTCCTCTAGACCACAACCGGAAAATGTTTTTGGCATCTAAACTATCATCAGGATATGGCGTAGGCACTAGTTTCACGAAAGCGACTGCCATCTGACCTTCTACCTCAGAGTGAAAAGTAGATCGTGTTATGGTTAGACTGGTTTCCTCACGATGTTTTCCTTCTTTTTTTATCAATGGGACTGCTCTGGGCCAGTATCTAGCCAGGGGGCAAAACTGAGGCCGACGGTGAAGTTAGCTCACCCAGACATGAGTCTTAAACATTCCAAACCTTAGGAGTGCGCATTGGTTCTAATAAGAAGAATTTGGATCAGGTAAGGACGGTAGCCAATCGTACGTCTGGATGTCCGATGGACGAAGGACGATGGCAGTAAATATGAGCTCATGGAACTCCTGAGTACACTGACCGAAGTGACCGAAGTACAATTTGTAGAAGATGCACAGACATGCAAATTTGCGTCCTTCACCAAAAAGCTGCTGTTGAATATCAAATTATGTTTCGTGTATAGCAGGCAAGTCAATATGAGACACAAATTATAAACTGAGAAAGTACCACAGCCGTGATTAGCGCCCAATAAAGTAATAGGACTCGAAATAAATTTGGACTACACAGCAATTAGTATACGACAATACATTACCTTACAGCATTTTTTAACCGGCTTTATTTTTTACAATAACCGGGTTAAAAAACTTAATCAGAATGCCGTAAAAAAACTGGTGATAGCAATATCGGATTACTACTACTTACTATACAAGTATGTTATGTAGGGACCTAAATCTGTCCCTTGTCAATCCTCAAATGTTATAAAGGGTCGGCAACGCGCACATGACTCCTTTGAAGTTGCGAGCGTCTATAGGCTGCGGTGTCCGCTTACCATCAGGTGGACCGAACGCTTGTTTGTCGCCGTCGTTGTATAAAAACCACTATGATCAGTTTACGAAAACAGTCTGGCACCAAACCCAGGACCCAAGTAACATAGTAACCTCGTCAGCTGAGCGTAATTACCCCGTCTCAACGCATGCGCTGTATGCCCCTGATGCAGGCTCCTTCCGTCCGCAGTAACCTCCTGGAAGCCGTCGGGACCAGGCGTTTTTGCCCGATCTCACGGGATTACGCGGTTAAATAACAGTGCGTTCCAATTTTGAATTTTCGATTGTTTGAATGGAGATTGTTATTTAAAGGTATGTTCTAGTGATTATTTTGTAGTTTAGACATGTTTGTGTTAGTTGAGTTGAATTTTTAATGAGGTAGGTAGGTTATTTGGCAGTGTAACGAGATTTTCGGGAGATCGTCCTGAATTAATGTTTTATGATTTTTTTAAATACATGAATGAACTTGTTTGCCAACTTTAAGGGCTACCTTATTTTGCAGATGTAAGTACCTAATTAAACTTAACTTCCAACATCTATGAAATATTTTACATTATATTATGCTTCCTATTAAGATTTTTTTTTAATATATCTGATTTTACATCTTCAACAAACGCGCCACTCACAACTGTCTACCTACCCTCCATTTATAAAAAATATTAATAGTGATTATAAAGGGTCGATAGACCAGTTAGCGATTTAGAGGTGAATTTTACGCAGATTATGTAATAACAGTGCTATACTTAAATATATGATCATCCACAATATTATCACATGTAAGTAGATAGGTAATCAATATCTTTTCTAATATCTCTATCTTTTTAGGGTTCCGTACCCAAAGGGTAAAACGGGACCCTATTACTAAGACTCCGCTGTCCGTCCGTCCGTCTGTCACCAGGCTGTATCTCATGAGCCGTTTCGTAGTTAGACAGTTGAAATTTTTACAGATTTCTGTTGCCGCTATAACAACAAATACTAAAAAACAGAATAAAATACATATTTAAGGGGACTCTCATACAACAGACGTGATTTTTTTGTGGTTTTTATAGATAATGGTACGGAGCCCTTCGAGCGCGAGTCCGACTCGCACTTGGTCGGTTTTTTTATTAACCCATTGATACGAGCTGAAGAATTGAAAGTCGCGTGTCTTCTCAGCTACAGTGGCTGTATAAGCCGCCATTATTATGTACTTACCTAGTTGAAATTGTAAAATGTCCGACATTGTATAAAACTGTCATTACATTTTGAAGCTTCTTGCTTGGACGTTAAAATCCCTTCTTCGACGGAAAAATTTGATCCAACTCGGCCAGTTAAAATGATTTTAAGCATACCATTAGTATGTTGTAAAAGTTATAAGGAACAGTCATGCTATGCTACGTGCTACGGCGTAGCGCGCTACGTGGAATTTTAATGCTACGAGCGGCTTATTTAAAAATGGCTCGTGTACAGGCAACATAAATATTATGCTGATCAAACCATTCTTAAACTAAACGCCCCTCCTGACGCCTTCAATAGTAACCCAAATATCTTAGGGTAAACATCCCTATGCTCGACACTGACCCAATTCATGGCACTGTGAATTTTATGTCATGATGATAAAGATAATTAATATATTGTGTCATCTATTGGGCACTAAGGTGTCGTTCACTGGGTCGTTTACCTTATTTCAATACGTCAAAAACTTTTTACAAAATGAGTTAACAGTTTTGTGGAATTCCGTGAAAATAAAGAAATACTGTGATATAACCATTGGAGCGCTCGTGGCGCAGCGGCGCCTGCGTACCACTTGCGGTATCTAAGGTTAAGTATCGTGGGCAGCGGTCAGGACTTGGATGGGTGACCGCTTTGAGTGGTTACTAACTGAGCGCTCCCGTGCTTTGGAAGGCACGTTAAGCCGTTGATCCCGGTTGCTGTCTATGGCAGCAGTCGTTAAGCCAAGTTGGAGGCCTTCGGGCGGTTTGAGAACTTCTAATTGCATTGGTAAAATTATATTATGTGCGTTGCCATACTCACAGAGTATGACATATCAGTATAACAATAAAATAGCTTATTTAAATTCCTTAATGTACCATGCCACTTGCTTCAATAACAAATATCATTTCTTTGATACAAATAAATTCATAAAGCGCTTCTCGCTGACATCAGAGAAAATATATTTGCCAAAGAAATATTTAATGACTTTGGTGGACCTGCTAGCGTTTAATTTAGAACCAAACCAATTTAATAGCTCACCTAGCAGACTCCACTATGTTGATAGCGCCATAAATAGCATGCCTTTAAACTAAATTGTAAGACAGCGGAAAAGCCATTGAATATTAATATTTTCCATCAAAATATTCAGGGTTTTTCCAGCAAAGAACTACAAATAGGTTTATTTTTAGATAATAGTGACATTCAAGTTTTGTGTATTACTGAACATTGGCTTAGACAAGAACAGATGATATTTGACTTTGTAAATTTTAAATTAGTGAGTTTCTATGCCAGAAAATCTGCCATTCATGGCGGTTCTCTCATAATTGTAAAAAGCTCTTTTAAATGCAAAGAACGGAAGGATATAGTAAAGTTATCAATTGAGAGGATTGTAGAAATTGCTTGTACAGAACTAGAAAGCTATATAATCATATGTGTATACAGGCCTCCTGCATCTGACTTCTGCACATTTGAATCCACTATGGAAAATGTGTTGAGGTTAGTAACTAAGAGCCAAAAAAATGTTATAGTTTGTGGTGATTTCAATGTTAATTTACTTGAACCATCTAATAATACTGTCAAGTTGTTAAGTTTATTTAAATCTTTTAATTTGATAAATTTGTTCCTTGAGCCTACCCGGGTAGGTGCTACTAGTGCGACCTGTTTAGATAATATTTTTTGTAACTGTGAATGTTTGGATAAGAAAATTTTAAATCGTTTTAACTCTGACCACAGTGGTCAAATGGCATCTTTCTCTATGATTAATCAAGAAGAACAACCCCAAACTATAACATACCGACCCATAACTAGTTCTCGTTTGGAATTATTTAAAAATGAAATTAACCATAATATTTGTATGTTATCACTTTCACAAAGTAATTCGAATAGCATGTATAAAGATTTATTCGGCTTAATTATTAATTGCTTCAATGAAAATTTTTCATTAAAATCTATTTCTGGGTCAAAAAATAAAAATAATAAGATAAAATTTAGTGATTGGGCTACCGTAGGTATACATAGAAGTAGAAATAGGCTTTATGAACTTTATGGTGAGAGGGAGGTGAACAAGAACAGTGATTTCCTGGACTATGTCAAGAGTTACTCAAACATCTTCAAGAGAGTGTGTTTTGCTGCTAAAGCAAATTATATTAGTTCTAAACTTAAAGTATCTGACAACAAGGTGAAAACTGTTTGGAATATTATAAATAGAGAATCTGGTAAATTTAAAACTCGCGATTATCAAGTCAACATTCTCACGGAAGACCAACAGGTCATGTCAAATAACGATGTTGCCTTGGCATTCGAGAACTATTTTTCAAATATAGCAAGTAGTACTACAAAATGTCTGCAGTCATCTAAAACCCAAGCTAAAGCTTTGCTTTGTGCTAACATTAGTAAATGTGATGTAACGTTTAATTTTAGTCAAGTAGATTCAATCAAGGTTGTTAAAACATTTAAATCGCTCAATTTAAAGAAAACCGAGGATTTATGGGGAACATCAGTAAAAGTTATTAATCATATCATAGATGTCATTGCGCCCCAATTAGCTTTGATTTACAATAACTGCATATCAGAGGGTATTTTTCCTGATCTTATGAAGTTTAGTAAAGTCATACCTCTATTTAAATCGGGTGATTTAAACGACCTAACCAACTTCCGTCCCATATCGATACTACCTGTATTAAGTAAGGTTTTTGAAAAATTAATGTTAAACGATATGCTAATGCACTTTAATAGAAATAAACTGCTTACAAGTAAACAGTTCGGTTTCACAAGAGGGCGCTCCACGACTGACGCTGCATCTGTGCTTATTAAACATATTTACGATATTTGGGAGAATTCCTGTGATGCGATAGGTATTTTTTGTGACCTTTCTAAAGCTTTCGATTGCGTGGATCATGGGACGCTCGTTTTGAAACTTAAACATTATGGTTTGTCTGCTAATGCGTTAAGTCTTATGTCTTCATATCTCAGCAATAGAACTCAAGCAGTTGTTGTAAATGGAACCCAGTCTAGTGGGGCAATAGTAACGTTAGGAGTGCCTCAGGGCTCTATCTTAGGTCCATTTTTATTTTTGGTTTATATAAATGACTTGCCGTCTATAGTAAGTAATCTTTGTGATATAGTTTTATTCGCGGATGATACATCTTTAATCTTTAAGGTTGACCGAAAATCAGTTGACTATAGTAGAGTTAATGGCACACTGGACAAAGTACTTGACTGGTTTACCGTTAACAATCTGTTACTTAATGCTAAGAAAACTAAATGTGTCAGATTTTCTTTGCCTAATGTTAGACCGGTGGAAACTAGTATACTCTTAAATAACGAGTGCTTAGAAATAGTAGATAAAGCAATATTCTTAGGTATAACATTAGACAAAAATCTACAATGGAGTCCCCACATAGCCGTTATGGCGCGTAAATTAAGTTCAGCCGCATATGCTATCAGAAAAATCAGGCAACTTACCAATGTAGAAACAGCTCGCCTAGTTTATCATAGCTATTTTCATAGTGTTATGTCGTATGGTATCCTGGTTTGGGGTAAAGCAGCTGACATACAGACAATTTTTGTGTTACAAAAAAGAGCCATTCGCTCCATATATAACCTAGGCTCACGTGAATCTTTAAGAGAACTCTTTAAAGAAATCAACATTTTAACTGTAGCGTCCCAGTACATCTATGAGAATATTGTTTATGTCCTTAAGAACATAGACTCCTTCTGTAAAAATTCTGATATACATAATTTTAATACTAGAAATAAAAATAAAATTGCCACTAAAAAATTTCGTGTCCGTAAAGTATACAAATCTTTTGTAGGTCAATGTGTCCGTTTTTATAATAAGTTACCTGATGAAGTTTTGAATTTACCTTTTCCAGCTCTTAAAAGGTACTTGAAAAAATCATTGATGTCGAAGGCTTATTACAAGGTTGAGGACTATCTAACAGACAGAAAAGCATGGCCCAAACCAGATACTTAAATAGAGTAAAGATTCATATATTGTGTATTTTTTAATTTTATCTAGTTGACGCAGTTCTTGCAAGAAAACATATCAAAAGATTTATAACTAAATTTATAGTCAATTCAATTCAAATGATTCAATTCAATTCAATTTTTTTTTTTTTTCCTAAATAGAATTTGATAATGCTAAGGTATACAGTTCGAAATGTTTTCTTGCAGAATTACACACTGTCATAACTGGTTTTTTTCCTCATTTTATTCTTTGTTTTTGTGTTGCTTTATATAGATACTTAGATTTCTTGATCTTAAGTAGGTTAAGTATTATCATTTATCATTGTAATAAGCATATTTTTGTGAGAAAATGGCTGACTGTCGAGTTTCTTTCGGCGTTTCTTCTCGGCAGTGGCCTCTGTGAAACGCTAGTAGGGTTTGACTTGTAAAAGTGCCATTGCGGCCTACTTACAGAATAAAGTTCATTTTATTCATTTTATTTTATTTTATTCTAACAGTCAAGTTGCCCACTCACTTGACAAAGCCTAGTCCCAATAAGGTCTAGTTTCCCCTCGGGGTTGGAAGGTCAGATGGCAGTCGCTTTCGTAAAAACTAGTGCCTACGCCGAATCTTGGGATTAGGTAGCGGACCCCAGGCATCCTTCAGGATGCAATTGTACTGGGATAACGCTAGGAGGATGATGATGACTGTGTGTGATATAATCATTATTTTTCGGCTATTTATTTTGCCAGCCTTAGTTCGTTACGGCTGTCCAAACTCCCGCCGAATCAGGAAAGAACAACTTTACAAACATTTATTCAAATATCAATTCTACTCTACTGACATAAGTTTCAAATTGCATTAATGGTGATTCATTTCAGTTCTACCGATGCTGTAGGATCGTTTTGAGAGACAGTGTTTCAATTGGTTTCTTTTGTTTTTATTTTCTTTTATACTTTAGTCTTTTGTTTGGGTTTGAATAACAAGAATTGTGTTTTGGGAAAGAATTATGGGAAGGAATAAGGGAGGTAAATGAGTAATTACTAATTGCGATATCATCGTTTTATATTGAATGTCTTGAAAGGGTAGCAATAATTTTTGTCTTAGTTAAAATTAATTTAGTCAAATTGCTGTTTTGCGTTATAACGTCTGTTTTCTGCATTTATTATTATTATTACTTTTGCTTTTGTTGTATTTTATATTGTCCCTAATTAAATGATTATATTCTATTCTATTTTCATTATATTATGAAGTTTGTTTTTTATTGTAGTGTGCAATAAAGAAAATTAAATGACTAAAACATTTATTAAACATTTTATAATACAAATATTACTCGTAATTATGATATAAAATATATCGCGTACAAATATAAATATAGAACCGCGACTGTGACCAGGATCTAGGATTCGTCTTCTTGCCCCTCTTATTTTTATAGACACCGCTCTTATTTTTGATTAATTGTAAGATAATTAATAATATTTTTTTACATAATCCATTTATTACAAAATAAATATTTTTGCTCTGTCTGTCTGTAAAAATATGCTTACCTTATAAGCTTTTCAAGTAAATAAGCTTTGTAATAATTAGTTTTAATTACCCTCAAAGTACCTTTTTTCACTACCTACGTGCAGTCCTTACCTTACCGAAGATTTATGTAGAGTATAGGTTTATACAAATCCAAACCTTTTATATCTGTACTGAACTTGACTGTCTTAATTTGACTTTGACCCAAGCTTTAAGGCCAGGCCAGTTCACGAATCGTCGAAAATATTAAAGTTTGAGGTTAGAATGTGAAGAAATAACATAGAATTACACTACACAAAAGTTACTGTAGTTTGAGAAAGAAAGAAAGTAAAACAATAACCGAACAAAATATTGATAAATGCTATGGTAACTCTGTGAAAAAATTCTAAACATCATTGTAAATAATAAACTTACATGCTGATTAGTTCGTAATTGTCATCAGCAGTCATACGTTTTTTCTTACAATAGGGTAGCTTTTTATTGTTATAACACAATAACCGGATAGATTTTTGATGAATGATCCAGTATTTCAAAAATCAATCAAAATGTACTAAATATTCACGAAAATTGCGCGCAGATTTCAGTAGAGAGCGGGATGGTTAATTGTAGTAAACTCACGCATGTTAGAGCGGGACGTCTGCAGTGGGACTGCCTTGTCTTAACATTAACATAATTTTATTATGTTAGTATTAAGTATAATAAAATAACTGCAGTACTTAAGTCCCGTCTGGTATATGTAGTTGTGACGTATTCGAATATACAATATTACATATTTAAAATCTAAAAACACAAACAAAATAAATGCCTGTTCAAACGGTGCACAGCTACATACAGTTTTTAACCTATATTTTATGAGTATAATTCATACGCAACTCTAATGCCAGATAAGCATAAAATGTCTTAGAACCTTTATTGTAAGGTAGATTATTGGTTGTATTGCAATGTTTTCAGGTTTCACGTATGTATATATATATATGTGATTTATTTTGTTCCCCCAGAACTTCTCAACGCCTTAACTGATTCAGATGTGTGAGGTATCGTTGGAATCCTTACGTCATCCCGGGTAACAAAGGATATGTGACGTTGCAATAAAAACAATATGGCAGACTGTAGACACCATTTTGAGTGTTCCGTAAAAAAAATTTTTTTTCTATCCTAGCAAGTGAGGTATCAAAATAGAGCATTTGAAGAGACGATTCCAAAAATATATATAATGTACCTATGTGATTCAAGCAAAAATAAATAATATGACGTTTTTGTCACGACGGCGACCCAAGCAGTATAACATTAACATATTTCCGGGGTAATTGCGGCGTTGACAGCTCTGCGCTGTCATCCGTGACGAACTTGACCCGGTGACCTAGGGTTGTGCTAAAATGTCTAGTTTGTTATGCTGAGTAGGTATGGGATAACAACGATTATATCGTTAGAAATACGTTCATTATATACGGTATAATAGGGTATTAAACAAAGGTAAAAATAAATTATTTTTTACTTGACTAATAAAAGATCTAACGAAAATACTCGGAAAACATCAATTATTAATTTATTTTAGCTAATTGAAAGATTTTATAAGCATAAAGATTTAAAAAGGACGCTGATTTGAACATATCAATTCATACTGTCTTAGTGACGTCACTAAGACAGTATGTCCTTACAAACTTCATACTAACATAGCGTTTTTGACATTTAATAAAATGTTGCTAATTTGACTATGAGTAAAATACCGTATTTGGCACTTTTTTATTATTCTAAATAGGTTTGCGCTTGACCACAAATCACCTGTTGGTAAGCGATATAACACTATTACCGCCTTTTGGCAATGAAGAGTTAGGGTGCGTTGCACTTGCCTTTAGATTTTTTTGTCTTAAATGGGCCTCTGCACTGTTTTCTTCGCCCCGCATGCCTTCCAAAGGTCCTGGACCCCACGGGCCCGAGATATGGAAAAGACATATAATAATAAAAAAGTTTATATATAATCGTCGTCTAGGATCCACGGTTACAAGCTTCGTTTAGTTTGGGACTGGGTTGATTTGTGTATAAACTGTCCACTAATATTTTGTTTGTTATTTAAATGCCTTATTGGTTGACTGGTAATATATTATTCGTGCACATAAAAGTTATAAAACGCACGCTTCTAATAATATAACTTAATAATGAAAAGCGGTCATCTAAAAGATTGAATTTCTAAAAGGGGTGCCGAATGTACCTACTGATGGGAGCGCACGGAACCAGTAACCGGACTCTCGATCAGAGACTGCAAGAAGGCGGGTTTAATAATTATTAAAACATAAAAAGACAATATAAATTAATCACGTTTACGAAACAGATTAAATTACAAGAAATATGTTTATACTAAAGCCGGCTTTGATATATTAACATTTCCTAGCAGACGAAATATATTTTAATAAAAACGCTTTTCCAAATTAATATTTATGCACGACCCAACACAAATAGGGAAATGAGAAACCAACATGAATTTTCCTGGGATATTCCTTTCTACAGAATCGCTCAATTTAGATAAAATAAAGTTGTTTGCCAACCATGAAAACATTTTGTTGGGTTTTCGTGACTATGCCATTCAGCTTGACAGATTGAATACCGAGAATAGAGTAACGTGTTTAATGTCAGTGTCTTAAAATAAATAAAAATTGTGTTTTGTCCGTTTACTAAATAAACATGAATAACAAAGTACGCATAACAAACAAGTAAGGACAATTAACAAGTTTTAGTGGTACCTAATTTGACTGAAACAGATTTGATAAACGTGTATGAATAAGGTTGTTGTGTACCACCGTCCAATAACATCTGTAATTACAAATAAATAAATAAATAATTAATTTATTTTATTTATTTTATACACTACAAAAATTTTACAGGACTTTGTGTGAGTGCACGGAGAAAACGAAACAGCTAGAAATAAATAAAATATTGCTATTTACAACCGAGCAACTAGGTTCGCAGGGAGCCTGCAAAGATCTTTGCTAAGATTAAACAAGTCAACTTTGTTAACGTAAGTCGGTTGAATTATCCCAGTTAATATGTTATAAATAAATAACACACGTTAGGTAACCTCCGACCTAATCACTCAACAAATTTTACCAGACCTAATATCATTATTGTTAATCGAGTGACTAGAGTAATTACAACCTAGCTTTTTTGGAGATACAACCGATCTACGTGGTAAGTCCAGCTAACTACAATCGGTAAAAGGAGCCAAGAAACTCGGTACTGTCAATTGTATATATTGGGTAGATACAACCGATTTACTTGGTAATTCTAACAGACTCAAATCGGTATAAGAAGCCAAGTTACTCAGTACTGTCAATTGTGTGTATTGGGTAGATAATAACCGAGCTACTTGGTAATTCTAGCTAACTCAAATCGGTATAAGAAGCCAAGTTACTCAGTACTGTCAATTGTGTGTATTGGGTAGATACAACCGATCTACTTGGTAATTCCAGCTAACTCAAATCGGTACAACAAGCCAAGTTACTCAGTACTGTCAATTGAGTGTATTGGGTAGATAATAACCGAGCTACTTGGTAATTCTAGCTCACTCAAATCGGTAAAAGAAGCCAAGTTACTCAGTACTGTCAATTGTGTGTATTGGGTAGATACAACCGATCTACTTGGTAATTCCAGCTAACTTAAATCGGTATAACAAGCCAAGTTACTCAGTACTGTCAATTGTGTGTATTGGGTAGATAATAACCGAGCTACTTGGTAATTATAGCTAACTACAATCGGTAAAAGGAGCCAAGAAACTCGGTACTGTCAATTGTATATATTGGGTAGATACAACCGATTTACTTGGTAATTCTAACAGACTCAAATCGGTTTAATAAGCCAAGTTACTCAGTCCTGTCAATTGTGTCTATTGGGTAGATATTAACCGATCTACTTGGTAATTCCAGCTAACTTAAATCGGTAAAAGTAGCCAAGTTACTCAGTACTGTCAATGGTGTCCATTGGGTAGATACAACCGATCTACTTGGTAATTCCAGCTAACTCAAATCGGTAAAAGTAGCCAAGTTACTCAGTACTGTCAATGGTGTCCATTGGGTAGATACAACCGATCTACTTGGTAATTCCAGCTAACTCAAATCGGTAAAAGTAGCCAAGTTACTCAGTACTGTCAATGGTGTCCATTGGGTAGATACAACCGATTTGAGTTAGCTGGAATGACCAAGTAGATCGGTTGTATCTACCCATAATACACACAATTGAAAGTACTGAGTAACTTGGCTCCTTATACCGATTTGACTAACTTAAATAGGTTATAAGAAGCCAAGTTACACAGTACTGTCAATTGTGTCTATATTGGGTAGGTGCAGCTGATCTTGATAAATAAAAAAGAAAACTTAATTCAAAGAAACAAGTTTTATTTAGGAAACATACATACTGTTTTTATAATTTTCCATAATCTTATTCGTAACGTAACAATCAATTAAATGAAATAAATATCACCATGAACGAATAACTTTTTGCAATGTTGTCAAACTCGCATGATTTCAAACGAACATGCTACTTCCTTTATGTAAATAATAGAATTTTATTTGATATTGTGTTGACTCAAAATATCTAAGTGAAACCATATAATTATGGAAGTGATCCACCAGTGATATTATATTGGTAATAAATATTATATCTAGAAGTAACATCATAGACGAATAAATCGCATAAAATTCTTACATTTACATAAAGAAAATGGCATATGATTAAGAAATCATGCGAGTTTGTTCGCATTACAGAATGTAACTCCAAATAGAAAATATAAACAAAAGTCACTTCAAATAGGAAATATAAATATAAACTACGTAAGAGCCAACAAAATGTGATGCCATGTAGGTAGGTACATCTACCTATATTTATAATATCGTAATTCACATATCATTCAATTTCCTTACACTGCTTAAAAAGCATCCCAGTGTTGTAGCTTTTGATGAAGAATTTTGTTTATAGAATGTTTAGAATTTTCCCATTGTCGAATTAGGGGGGTTAAACGTGTTTCTTTTTCAATATTGAAGCACATATTATACAGGGTGGCCCAAAAACTATTTGACACGGAATTTTCAGGATATTTTTTATAACGACACACACACACACGATTTATATATTAAAGCGTTAAAAATACTATCATTTAACTAAACAAAATACTATAGTACGGGGAAATTAGTTTTTGACCCGGACATTGATAATTACTAATGGGACCTTTGGGATATGTTCGGCCACCTTTCAGGATGACGCTCACAGAAGTCCCTAGACCTCCCAAGTGGGATAGCCGAGATAATGACGTCATCTTTTTTTGTATGGGGAAAAACAAAAATTGTCCTGAAACCTATCGTGTGTGGTATCAAATGAAAGGGCTTTTTGAGCCGGTTCTAAAAATATATCACATCATTACATTTCAGTCACTTATTCTACACAAAATTAAAAATAATTCTCAAATCATACCAAGTGTTGGCTCCTCCAGATACGATAACGTCGAATATTTTTTTATAAAATATACCTCAAATGATATCTAATATCCTCATATCCAATCCCTGATCCCAAAAAAGAAATTTTGAAAATATATACATTTAGTGTATATATATATATATATATATGTTAGCGCACGACTTACTTTCGTGCGCTTTTAGTAGTAACTCCTCGTGGACCCGTAGTTGAGGATGATGCAGGGATTAATTTCATAAAAGAAACTTCATCGTTGGCCTTCTTATTTAGATCATTTATTCTTTATTTAGTGTAGCACGCTTTTAAGTTATTGGATAAATCAAACAGTCTCGGAAGGCACAATGTTATAGACTAACAATACGATTAACGCTGAGAACTCGGTAAGTTCAAGCGTAATACTTCATAGGTCTTACCGCTAAGGCTGATCAAATGACAATTTCCGATCCAATGAGGCATCAAGTCTTTTATAGGTTTGGGCCCCACCTGAACCGAGCCCCCACCAACTCCGCAGGTGCCAGGTGTCAGGAGTGATGTTCTGACCGGTAGTGACGTCACATTAAAAGGAATTAGCGCTAAATCAATTCGAAACCTATTAAAATACATCATTTGAAGTACCAGTTTTTGAAAAGGCGCTATCACGGCCATACTGACATGTGGCTCGTGCTCCGAGACACTACAATTAACTATGATAAGTTTGGATCTGATATTGGTTAGTTAAGTTCGTTTATTTATTGCGAACAATCACAGTTATTAAAATTATTAAAGAAACTTTCCGCTATCACGGTCATTAAAAAAAAACAATATCTACCTACTCTTAACCGCTCGGTCATTCTGATGTTTAATAAAAAGGTAAATAGGTAGTTTAATTTTTAAGCTTATCTCATTTAGTACTTTATTTTGGTTCAGTTTTATTTGTTATTATTTCTCGTAATTAGGAAAATAGGATTTTATATTTTAATATTTGTGTGAACCATATTTTGACTAGATTAAATTTTACCAGCGCTTCGGAAATTAGGCATCTGAAGAGAAGAAGCGCCGCAAGAAACTCTTCAGGTAGATAAACTGAATGTAAAGGTCTAAATTATTGTATTGATGTAGAGATTTAATCTAATACGGAATTTGTATTTCGGTACTGTTTAAATTGTACGCCTTGATAAATATTTTACTTGTTACTCGCGATGTACAATTTATTTGCGTTGAATTACAATATTTTTGGGTTTTCTTTCTTATGATTTATTGTGTGTAATTAAGTGGAAGTACTTGTGGAAGAATTTGGCACTTTTAGTGTGTGCTCTTTTATGTCTGGCACTTTAAGTGTGCTCTTTTATAGGTGGCACTTTAAGTGTGCTCTTTTGTAGGTGGCACTTTAAGTGTGCTCTTTTATAGGTGGCACTTTAAGTGTGCTCTTTTATAGGTGGCAAAAACACAAAGTACCTAAATTTTGCTCTTTTATTTCTGGAGTATGATAGTTCTTATTTCATAACTTTTGGTTCAGTGAGTTGTGAGAACCACAGTCTTTCTTTGAACCCAGTTGCACGGCTGGATCCTTCCGTACAAGTGGCTCCGTAGCCCAGGTCCTGGATGAAATCTTTATGACCCATCCAAGCAAGTGGCTACAATCTATTTTTTTTTTTTTTTTACATTTGTTATCACATTTCACAAATTAATTACATTTCTTTTCTCTTTCAAGTAAGAATGTTGTGTTATGATTCGAAACAAGATAATTATCACTCAATAATGAATTAATTTGCTGCAGGTTCAATAATGTTAACAAATAGTTTGTAATTATCTCACTGTACAAGTTATTATGGTTATCCAAGTTATAATGAAATTAATATTGAGTGTTAAGTTGGATATTACTGCTGTTGAATTTAATTTTTTGAATGCTGGGCAGTGTTCTGAGAACTTGTCATAATACTATAGTGTTTGAATCATACTAGGTAGGTACTGCTACCTGGCGAGTGCTTTGAATACCCAGTGTCGTCGTGATATTCCTTCTTCATGTAGTGGTATTACCCGTATTGGTCCTTCCCAATCCTTTCGGTCAATAACAGCAGAGGTTTCACGCATTGGTCGAAGTTTATCTACAACAAAGTAACAAAGGCTGAGGCTACCACTGTACACACTTATAATTATATTAATCAAAATAAAGTATTTTAACTGTGGAGGTAAAAAGCATACTATTGTGTGATGGAAGGATTTTTGTCTTAAAATATAGTTCGATCATAATTTTGAAAGATAAGTATTTGCGTAGTTAGTAATATATCACAAGCAGCAGAATAAGCTGGGCAACTAATGGCACAAATTTTCCTACCAATTCTATGTAAATAAACTATTCTCTGTTGTATTCTATTTTTGTGTTTCTTGAAACAAGGTAATTAAGTATTATTTAATGACGAACGTAATGTGAATTTACTTCCATAATGGTACCCAAGTTTATTTTGTAATGTTGATGTTAAGTACTGGTCTTTTTGTTTTCGTATAGCCAAGTACAATATTTTTATTTCATTATTAACACTTCAATTACCTCACAACAGCACACCTCTAATCAATGATTAAGTAACTAATAATTTATTTCACCGGATAGACAAATGTAAACGTTGTGGTAAATATTTTCCTACCCTCAATGGTCAGTTTTAGAAACGAAAATAATAATCAATAGTGAATTGGCTACTTTCGTTTTTGTTTATGGTGAGTACCATTTGAATTGGGCTTCTGTTGGTATCTGTTTTTACCTAAAATAGCTGATTTTTTCTTGGGCGATAAATAATACTTAATAATTCGAATTTAACCACATCATATGATTAAGATAAACCAATAATTTGCAACTTGTTGCGATCTTTTGAGTGTTCCACACACACAGTGACTCCGTTTTTATATTTTATTACTTGAAATGTACTCAACTACCCACGTTATTACCCTGGATTAAATCGTGCTTGCAATGTGAAAAATAGTGACTGACATTTGAGTGCCCATTATTTGACCATAGTAATCGGTATTGAAGAATTTCGACCAAAGCATATCTCAAATCATAAAATTGTCACAAAACTGGAACTTGTTTAGAACAAAATGAAAGCCACTCACCGGATTTCTATTTGATCCGTTGATCATCAAACGTCGCAGATGCTTTGCTTGTTGTTGCAAAGGGAACTCGTTGATTTCCATCAATTCCGTCATTATAGATCTTTCAATAGATACTTTTTTTCTTGTAGGCCATCAAATTCCATGGGCGCTGGTTTGCTCACTTCTGATGTTAGCGCACGACTTACTTTCGTGCGCTTTTAGTAGTAACTCCTCGTGGACCCGTAGTTGAGGATGATGCAGGGATTAATTTCATAAAAGAAACTTCATCGTTGGCCTTCTTATTTAGATCATTTATTCTTTATTTAGTGTAGCACGCTTTTAAGTTATTGGATAAATCAAACAGTCTCGGAAGGCACAATGTTATAGACTAACAATACGATTAACGCTGAGAACTCGGTAAGTTCAAGCGTAATACTTCATAGGTCTTACCGCTAAGGCTGATCAAATGACAATTTCCGATCCAATGAGGCATCAAGTCTTTTATAGGTTTGGGCCCCACCTGAACCGAGCCCCCACCAACTCCGCAGGTGCCAGGTGTCAGGAGTGATGTTCTGACCGGTAGTGACGTCACATTAAAAGGAATTAGCGCTAAATCAATTCGAAACCTATTAAAATACATCATTTGAAGTACCAGTTTTTGAAAAGGCGCTATCATATATATATATAGATTTAATTATTACAGAGTGTGATAATATGGTTACATATTAAAATATCTAAAATTGATATACCTATTGTCAAAACACCTATTTTTAAAATACCTAACAGTTATTTAACCTACAGTTTAAATGACCGAAGTTTGAAATACCTACGTTCAAAAAACCTATTGATTGAAATACCTACGGTTCAAAATCCCTAACGGATGTAATACCTAGTGGACGATTCGCCTAAGTTTGATATACCTACGCCCACAATACCTACAATCAAAATACCTACATTACATTATCGCGACAGGTTGTTAACAAACGGGTTTTTGAAATAGATAAGTAGTAGTAAAAAACATCATAAATCAAGAATGTCAGTTGAATAATAATTTAACTTGTATATAATAACAGTAAACACTTAGCTAGGCTTTAGTACTGTAGGTATTTCGACTGTAGGTATTACGACCGTAGGTTTAATGATATATAGGCATTTTAAAAATAGGTATTTCGTACATAGGTATTTTGATAGTAGTTATTTCAAGTTTAGGTTAATCGTTCAATAGGTATTTCGTCCAATAGGTATTATGAAAATAGGTTAAATAAGTGATAGGTATTTAAAAATAGTTATTTCGTACATAGGTATTTTGAAAATAGGTATATCAATTTTAGGTATTTTCATATGTAACCGATAATATACCCTTAGCGCGATCTACGGAGCAGGACTCGGAACCGGTTTTTTTTAAACCGGTTAAATCCCGGAACCGGTTTCATTTGGGTTTAGCTCCAAACTTTATTGAGAACGCGAACGTTAGAACTTTATATTAACCGGTTTATTCGACGAGAGGTCCGGCGGGGGTCACTGTCTGAGGTATTACGATAGGTAGGTAAAGTTGAAATTATTTTCGTTGACCGAATTTTTATAAACATTCGGTCAACGAAAATAGTATTATTGGAGTTTGAACCTTTTTGTTTGATCAGTAAGATAGATTCTTAAACAAATTAAGTTGATGCAACTCGTCCAACTCAAATTATTTTAATCAGAATCGTGCGCCCTGATTTTTATCGTTCTAAACCGGTATTTGTATCTAAACCGAAATAAAAAGGTTTTGCCGCAAGTATATGATAATGGTTTGAAAAATTAACCGGTTTCCGAACCCTGCTACGGAGGAACATTGGCGGAAATGGATAGAGGGATTCTTGTGATTGGATATGAGAATAATAGGTATCATTTGAGGTATATTTTATAAAACATGAGTCGCCGGTATCGTATCTGGAGGAGCCGAAACTTGGTATGTTTCGAAAATTATTATTAATTTAATGTAGAATAAGTGACTGAAATGTAATAATGTGATATATTTTTAGAACCGGCTCAAAAAGCTCTTTCAGTTGATACCACACACGATAGGTTTCAGGACAATTTTTGTTTTTTCCCCATACAAAAAGATGACGTCATTATCTCGGCTATCCCACTTGGGAGGTCTAGGGACTTTTGTGAGTGTCATCCTGAAAGGTATCCGAACATATAAGTGGTGGTCCAAAGTGGTGGATCAACACGTGGTAATACAACAAGATTGGCTTACAAGACCAAATTAGTAATTTGAAGCGAAAATACATAATCTGAGAAAATTACGCCGAATATGGGAAATCAGCGGAAATAATTCGTTGAAAATTGGTACAGTTATACCTTGCGGTATCCAGATGAACATATTAAAAATCCCCAAGGGTGGAGGGTGTAGGGGGGATGAAAGGTACCTTTTTTAGTATTTCGTATAAAACTCGTAAACGTTAGCCCATAGCAAAACATGTTCTGAGTCATAAGTTCTGCGTGCTAGAAAGCAATACAGAAACAAACTAGCATTGCCAAAATCAAATTTAGCTATGTTTAAAAAAGGACCACAGTTTAAAGCTTAAGCCACACAGAGAGCGGGCGGGCGGTTGCGGCGCGGGCGCGGGCGGCGGCGGCGCGGGGGCGGGCGGCGGCGGCGCGAGCGCGGGCGGCAGCGGCGCGAGCGCGGGCGGCAGCGGCGCGGGCGCGGGCGGCGGCGGCGCGGGAGCTGCTTTTGGCGGTGGCGGCTGCGCCGCCGCCGCCCGCGCCCGCGCCGCCACCGCCCGCCCGCTCTCTGTGTGGCTTGAGCTTAAATGTATTCTAGTCTATAAGCATGTCCCGGATGAGGTCAAACTGCAACCAAATGAAAATGACGAGTTATTTAAAATCAAATTAAAAAACTTACTAATAGAAAAATGCTAATACTCGGTGGACGAATTCCTGACAAAAGTTTAGCAAAATTATAATTGTAAAATATATAGTAAATAGAACTTATTTGACATAGACCTTAATTATAAATTTACCTAATTGAAATCGGGAGTTTGTTAAACCTATTGTTATTAGAATATTGTGATTGATGTGACTATTGTGTGCCCTTACAGGGTGTCATGAAATGACTTATAATTATTATTGTAACATCTTATTGTAACAATGAATAAATGAAATAAGTATTTTACATAAAAATCTCATTAAATATTTATCCTAGAGAAAAAGTGTGCAGAACATTTTTGTAGATAATTTTATGTAGAATACTTATGTCTAAGAACATTTTTTTCTATGGGCTACCGTTTACGAGTTTTATACGAAATACTAAAAAAGGTACCTTTTATCCCCCTCTACACCCTCAGTACACCCCAAGATACCCCAAGGTATTAACTGTACCAATTTTCGAAACTACACGAATTATTCCCCCTAATTTTATTAATTTTCTCAGATTAACAGGGAGTCTGGTGTAATTGAGGAGAAGCGTCGGCGTAATTCTTTAGTAAACATTTTTAGGGTATTTTTTATTACGACACGACGACGACTTTTATAAAAAAGCGTTTTTTAGAACTTCCGTTACCTACTGTTGAATGAAACATTGGAAGGCAAAGGTCTGCTGAAGCTGGACAAGGCTGTACCTTTGAACAATGCAGCAAGGTTCAGCCTAGCCAAAATTATTGGCCGGGCAATATTGAAGCAAAATAAAATAAATCAGTTCGAGCAAGTGTGTATGCGAGTTGGGCACACGCAATTAGGAATGTTAATGGGTGTGTAAAATCACTTGAAAGTCTGTTACAGTAAAAATTTTGTCTAAACAAATACACTAGTTTTTCATTTTTTTAATCAAAGTGAAAATTGAAAAATTCAACACCACAGGTAGGATTTGAACCCACGACCTCTGGAATCCGTCCTTTGCTCTACCAATTGAGCCACCGTGGTATCCCTTGTGGTATGTGATGGTGATCCCACCTGTGGTGTTGAATTTTTCAATTTTCACTTTGATTAAAAAAATTGAGATTTTCGCTAGCGGACGCATCCGCTTAACAAACATTTACACTAGTTTTTGTTGCATTAAAAAAAACCAGTAGTTATGATTTTACAGGCATTCAAAGTTCGCATAAAATATTGGGTCTCGCTTAGAGTAACTGATCGCGTGTGACGTCATAGCATGTAGGTACATATTATTATACACTCTTACTTGTAGGCCAGTCAGTAGAGGATCAACGCCAAGGGCTATGATGCGTAAGGTGGTGTAGAAGATTGCTACTGACTATGTATCAAAAACCGGCCAAGTGCGAGTCGGACTTCGCACAATTAGCGTTCCGAACCAACCTCAAAAATATGATTTATCAATATATTAGTATTTGTTGTTAAAATATACGTAATAATGAACATTTTCAACAAATTTCAAGTTCATAGGTCAATGGGAAGTCAAAATATTCTTCGGAACAAATTTTGTGACAGACGACGGACGGACGGACGGACGCCTGGGCGACACCAATAGGGTTCCGTTTCGACCCTTCGGGTACGGAACCCTAAAAATGGTAGCACTAAACATCTCGGAATAACTTTTGGCAGCTACTTAACCTGGCTTTTTTTCGCTTTATCGCTTGTATATTCTATACAAAGCATCCTAGCGTAATAGTACATTACTTAACAAGGGCGGTAAAACAAAGAATGTCTCAGATCGCAGGTATTTGACGCCCGAGCCGAAGGCAAGAGCGATAAATATGCGATCTAAGGCTTTCTTTATTACCGCCCGTGTTAAGTACAAAATTTTATGGCACCCCCTGGCCAGGAAGTGGGTTTTTTCGCGCGCGTAGCGTGCGATAATGGCCGCTTTATGGCCAGGTGTGACATAAAGTTATTTACTAGCAAGTTAATAGTACATTACTTACCAAGGGCGATAAAACAAAGAATGTCTCAGATCGCAGGTATTTTACGCCCGAGCCGAAGGCAAGGGCGATAAATATGCGATCTGAGGCTTTCTTTATTATCGCCCGTGGTAAGTACAAAATTGTATGTCACCCCCTGGCCAGGAAGTGGGATTTCCCGCGCGCGAAGCGTGCGGTAATTTCCGCTTTATGGCCAGGTGTAACATAAAGAACATTAAATTCTGCGTCTAATGAGTACACTGGTACTTGTCGTCAGTACTTGGACGATTTATTGCGTGTTTATACTCATGATTTACGAATTTAATGTTCTTTAACTTGCTTGTAGATAACTTTACGCTAGTATAGTACATATGAGTGATAAACCGAAAAAAGCTATCTAGGTTAAGTAGCTCCCAAAAGTTGTTCCGAGATATTTCGTGCTACCATTTTTGATATACATTTGATGATCAATCCAAATCTGTTCTTAGGAACCATGGCTTTGAATTTAGATTCAATAATATGGCATACTAGTAGTTTATGCAACTGGTACATAATGCCTAATTATGTACAGTTGCATACACTACTTTATCTACATCCATATATTAAATCCTCTTTCATGTGTTTCGTGTGGGCACTTCTCGCCGGCGTGCGCCATGTTTACTTCGACAGACCGGCCCGCGCCCCGCCGCAGCTGTGTCTTAATATTGTACGTGATCTCATTAAAGTGTTCTATTTCGTGATCTAATAGGGGACGCGCGCAACAGCCGCACAGTATATTATAAAGCGGGTTCTTATCTACGGTTTTTGAACTTATTAAAGAGGATTTATTATATGGGTGTAGATAAAAAAAAAATGTCACACCTGGCCATAAAGTGGCCATTATCGCACGCTCCGCGCGCGAAAAAACCCACTTCCTGGCCAGGGGGGACATAAAATTTTGTACTTACCACGGGCGATAATAAAGAAAGCCTCAGATCGCATATTTTTATCGCCCTTGCCTTCGGCTCGGGCGTAAAATACCTGCGATCTGAGTCATTCTTTGTTTTATCGCCCTTGGTAAGCAATGTACTATTTAATGACCGGTAGTTTTTTTTAAAAACGATTTTCTTTTGGCAAAAATTAAAAAAGTGCAAAGAGAGCTGAAATTTGGTGTGTGGAAAGATGTGGGTCCCGTGATTCCAAAAATCGAAAAAAAAACTAGCTCAAAAAAAAAATTGTATGGGAAATTTTTTGGCCGGTTGTAAAAGTGAACACCGCAGCCTACAGATGCCCGCAACTTCAAAGCAGTCACGTGCGCGTTGCCGACCCTTTATAAAACTTAAGGATTCTCTATGTTGAGAGCGAGGGACGGAAACTTGTCCCGTCTGTAGTGAAAAAATATTATTTTTAAAGGGTTGGCAACGCGCACGTAGTTGCGTGCGTCTCTAGGCTGCGGTGTTCACTTACCATCAGATGCACCATACGCTTGTTTGCCACCGTCGTTGTATTAAAAAAAAGATATTGTGTATAAACAACAAAAAGTAACATAAAAACATTACACTCCTTTTTTTGGGCAGTCGTGTCAAAAAAAGGCTAAACACCAAAGGTTTTGTACCTCTGAACTGAACTGGTTTTATCTTTATATCTACCAAGTTAGAGTACCTACCCGTATAATAATATGTATTCACTATAGTCACGTCAAAATGATCTTTACAGCAATAAACTTGTGCCCTACTTCTCGTAAAACGTATTTTTGGGCCATCCTGCGTGAAAGCAACATGCATGCCAAGTTTCATGCCTTCTGCCAGGTGAAACCGTATTACCAGTTAACAAGTCGAACTATTATATTACTTTACTACATATTTGACAAAAGTAAACCATACTTTAGTAGTGTAACTATGAAGTTATTTTGTAGACTGTGAACTTATTTAAACAATAATCACATTCGTCAGGTGGGTAATGATCATAAATGGTATATTCTGTACAATTTTTGCACCAAAAAATGTTTAAGTGTAGTAAGTTTTTTACTTGTCCTTCGTACTGTGTTATAAAATGTGCTGGTTGATATTTATTACAAATGGTTAAAAAACCACAATTATAACACTTTCTAGATAAAACAAAATGTGAAATTATCCAAGGCCACTTTGAATGTTTCAGTGACTCGAAATCACTTTTAGATAAAAAATTATCTATATCTAGGAACACAGGCATAGCTTCATATCTTGGGAAAGTTGTCCGTGATTACACATAGGTACTTCGTTAATCACTATAAAGTAAGTTTTTATTTTTTCGAGGGTTCGCCTACAATAATGATAAAAGGTTGCACTGTAAGCCCATACTCCTGAAATTTCGTCACCTTACTTGATACTGAATTACGAATATCGAAATCACTCCGTAGTGTAGAATAAACCCAGCCGTCGACTCTGCCTTCGAAGGCCGCCAAATCTTTTTCCCAGTGTTCTTCAGTCGAACGCTTGAGACTACCAAGAGTGATAGTATCAGCAATAAGCAGGCAAAGTTTGATGTCTCCTCTGAACCTGAAATGTGTGAATAAGTATGACTATCATGGTTCTGCCAGTCACATTTCTTCTTTCGATATAATAACTAATATAACCCTTAAATTGACATTGAACTGAATGTCGACTGCAAGACAACATGTTGGCATTGACCTGACTGCATATGAACTGCAGTCTGTTAAGATCCTTAAAATTCCCAAACTAATTTCTTACCACGCTCCAAAGATATGAGAAGCTCCAAATGTTTATCCTTGCTGCTCTATTGCGTGAGTCTTGCGTGTCTTGGGAATGTTTCTGTGATATCATTATATTTTCCTGTGTACAGGTGCTCAAAATCTTTTTGTAGCTGTAAACGATAGAAGAATTACATTTAAGTACTAGCGATTCTAGAAAGATAAGTTCTTATCAAAATATGAAATTACAGTCTATTAACTTTGACCGCCAAAGCGATAGTGTGTCGTGGTGCCAGTGCCACCACGGACCGACGCCAAGCACTGTTTTTTTGGTGTAATGTCTAAACCAATAAAAACAAATTAAAACAGTTCATAAATGATTTTATTCATGATCAAAGTACACCTTCACTCGGACCTTTTAAGTGGTTGTTGGCGTGGTGGTGGTGGCGACACACGACCACTTTATAGGTTCTTGGCGATCAAAGGGTTAAAGAACTGTTCCTTCGTTTCCTTTATATATAGTAAGATAAATATATAGGGGGGATAATCTAAGCACTAGGCTCAGCATCATAAATTTTAGGGTGGGCCGTTGTTGTATGGAAAAAAATAAAAGTTCCAAATTCTAAGTATAATAGGAATAAAAAGTTGCAGTTTAATATGTAGAATATGGTGACAATATCATATTTAAAAATATTTACTACTTTTAGCCCTCTACCAGGTGCCAAAAATTGAAAGTTAGGGTAATATTTGATAATTATTTAAATATATAATATTACTAGTATTTAGCCCGTTTACTTTTGTAAAATAAAGACGAATGTTAATATAATAGAAATCATCACTAGTATTCATTTCTTTTTTAATATAATCAATATTAAAAATATCCCCAATTTTGTAATAATAAAAAAATTACCATTAAACGGCCGATGTACTGTATTATAAAAAAATCGTACTACATATTTTTCAAATATAATCTCATACATACCCGCCCTCTAAAGGGGTGAAACGGGGGTTGAAAGTTTGTAAGGGGAGCAATTTTTTTATTAAACGAGGAGCATGAAACTTCGTTTGTAGACCTAGAATTGAATACAAAGAAAACTAATTTCAGCGTTTTTTGAAATTCACCCTCTGAAAGTGAAAAGGGGATTAAAACATTGTTTGGGCAACCTGAATTTTTAAAGTGATTGACTTCATAGGCAATTGGGGAGACTCTCAGTTATAATATAAGAAAAGTGATTTGAGGGGGTTGAATGTTTGTATGGAAAACGAGCAATATTCGAAGAGAAATGTCGTCTGTAGTAATTTAGCAGGTAAGTAGATCAAAACATTAGGTAGCAAAACTAGACTATCCGTGCGAAGCCGAAGCGGGCCGCTAGTGAACATATAGGGTCGCTAGGCCAGTTACGCGGCCTGCGGCAGTTTGCGGCCCCCTGGCCGACAAGGTTCCTTCAATTAAAGATAATAACAATTATAAACTAATTTAAGAAAAAGTGTAAACCGTTAGCTAAACTTGATTAGAAATGCTATAAGAATCTATATAATTTTGTAACTAAAAGATTGATCTTCAACAAGATAAAACGTTACAATTCCCGCATTGAATCCGTAGTGCGTGCGAAGCGTGGAATTATAGTGAATCTGTACAAAAAATAAAGAGACAGCTGACATTGAAAGCTAATTAATGTTACTTAATTTTGGTTTCATTCATAAATTTCTTGTTTGATTTGATCAGTTAAATAATTAAGTTTTTGATATGATTTCATTAGATTTTGGTATTTTTAAAACTTTCTTATCAAAAAATTGTGGTGGCCGGTATCTGGTATACACAATTACCGAAAAGGTCAGTTTGCGGCCCCACTATAAAGACCATAGATTTAGAGATGTTACATAATGAAATGTGGAATAAAGTTTATGCAACTGGTACATAATGAGGGGCATTAAAACACGAGTGTGTTTTATGAAACGAGCCGAAGGCGAGTTTCATAATAAGGTCACACGAGTGTTTTAATGCCTAATTGTGTACAGTTGCATACACTACTTTATCTACATCCATATATTAAATCCTCTTTCATGTGTTTCGTGTGGGCACGTCTCGCCAAAAAGGTCATTTTTATAAATATAAATAAATAATAAATAGTTTATTTCTCGACCAACTTGGATCATAGTGTTAGTAAGTTTTAGCTTATTGTTATTCTTTTTGACAAACTTTTTTTTTGATGCCAATCGATCCCATTCCAATACAGGATCAAAAGTTAAATTTCAGGCTAGAAAATCCATAAATCGAGGAAAACTTCTCATTTATAGATTTTGGAAAAAAAAACATACAGGGTGCTAGAAAAAGGTCATTCTTGACAAACTTTTTTTTTGATGCTTGTCGTTCCCATTCCTGTCTAGGATCAACAGCTTGTATGCTACCTAAAAAAATATTGGATAAATTTTCTCATACAAATTGTATGAAAATAAAAACTTATTTTTCACATGCTATTTTTTTATGCCAATCGATTCCATCCTATCCATTATCAATAGGTTCCATAATCAAAATTTCACTTTTTCTCCATAGTAAATGTATGGGAAAAAATATTAATTATCTTTCCATACATTTATTTTGTGGCATTTTAGTACATTACCGGAAGTTGACCCCTAGGAACCTATTGATAATGGATAGGATGGAATCGATTGGAATAAAAAAATAGCATGTGGAAATAAGTTTTCATTTTCATACAATTTGTATGAGAAAATTTTTCTTCGATTTTTTTTAGTAGCATACAAGCTTTTGATCCTAGACAGGAATGGGATTGATAGGTATAAAAAAAAAGTTTGTCAGAAATGACCTTTTTCTCGCACCCTGTATGTTTTTTTTTCCAAAATCTATAAATGAGAATCTTCTTTAATTCGAAATTAAGGGAAGGTCTCCTAAGACCACTTCCTCCAACGTTTCCGGAACCGGAACCAATATTTAAAAATATTTGCACCACATAATTATGCGCCTTTGATATAAAAAACTTATTAAAAATTATATTATATAATCATTCTAGTACCATATTTAAGGGGGCCGCAAACTAGCTCACAGGGGGCCGTAAACTGGCGTAGGCGGCCGCTATCTGCCGCATTCGCTATTTTGTCACATTTTCTACTTTTTTCCCAAGTTTACGGATGAAAGTACTAACTTTTATTAAGGCCGGGTTATAGTAAAAATCTGATTTGGTAAACGGTTTTATTTCGAAATACTACATATTAAAAATGTTAAAAAAATACGATGTTATATTTGAGACCTTTATCTAGTGCCGTCGGATGTCCGTTACACAATTTTCAAAACTTTGTTCGATAGAAAAAAAATCCAAACATACCTCTATTTTCTATCTTAAAACTCATTTTATTTCAATCTTAGGTAACATGATGAGTAGAAAATAATACTAAAATAAACGTATTTGATGGTATGAGGGATGTCGGGATTAATATTGTTAATATAGTAAGCCATGTATTTTTCTCACCCAAAAATGTACTAAAAATTTACGAAAATTACGCGCACAGTTCCGTAGAGAGTGGGATGGTCAATTGCAAACTCACGCGTGTTAGAGCGGGACATTTGCAATGGAAGAACCTCGCCTTAAGTACGCATCTTGACAATACTCAAGACTTATTTATATGACTGCCATCCAGTATGCATATAGGTTTCATATTTTTTTACTTGTCTAAAGTGCGCAACTCTGCTAAGAGGCCGCCAACTGGCCTAGGGACCCTATATTGTTACAAGCATAACTATATACTGAACTCACCAGGAGATATCCTTTGGGTTTTTTAAGAGCCATATATTCATTGAAGTATTGTCCTATGGTCAGCTCTTTAGATTTAATCAGCCTGGCCTGTGTGGTTTCAACCCATTTTTGTTTTACAGCTATCCAGGGCTCGGACGAGTTTTGAAGCCACAGTAGTTTTTCTACGGCATACGGCAAGTTCTAAAAGTAGACAAACATTTGTGTAAAGCACATCATACACAAGTTACACAACATACACACAGATTTTTAATATATATTCATCTAGTTTTTGCCCTCGACTTCGTCCGCGTGGAATTCGGACCTCGGACGTACGACACCTCGGACCCTGACCAAGGTACAACCAAGCAACTTTTTATGATAGCAAGCCTCTTAAACACACTTCCATGTGAGGTGAGGTTGAAACGACTGCACTATTTGGTAGCAGTTTAATGTAACTTTAACATAATTCATTCAGTACAAATATAAACTAGAGCGTAATTAAATAAACAATCTTATTGTAAAGTCAAAATACGAACTTTTTATACCAGAATTTATATTTTCTTAAATTTCTCGACACTTACGGCGCCCTCAAATTGAGTTACTAACTTTACATCAATGTTGATATATATAACGTTTCAAATGGCACAGATTGTGTTATAAAATACCTAGTGCCCGAGTTTTTTTAGTGCCGGTATACTGTCAGAGGTAAAATAGTGGCCGGGGTACAATAGATTCCCCTAATGTTAAAATGATAAGGTAAACAGGAATTCTTGATTAGAGTGAACAAAAGGCGGGGCAGAGGGATTTCATTATGACGCACATATATTTATTTCATATATGTACAGATTTATTTCGTCTCTAAAGCTAGGTTTAGACGAAGCCAGTGTTGGCTGCCAGTGAAATTGGCCTTGTATAAACAGTCTTTCAAGGCAAGCCGCCACCCCCGCGCGGCGCGGGCCGCGACAGCGGCGTGAGATCGCGTACTGTATAGTAGATACATATCGCTAGTCGCTGGCGCTTTTCAGTAGAAAAAAATATGTGCACACCGCAAAAATAATCTAGGAATGAAATGAATCCAGTAGGCCTTGATGCCACCGGGCAGCGGGGAACAATAGAATCGCGCCGCGGACAGGTTTAAATTCAAATCTATACATTTTGATAGCTCTTCGCTGGCGTCGAGACATTATTTGGTGAAGCATCTACTTACGCTTAAACACCCCAGGTTGTCCAATCTTCTAGAGATAAGAAGTACTTAAGAAACAATCACTTCCAATCAGAGATTTCACAGTCACAGAACTAAAATTTTAATATTGCAGCAACAAGTTAATTCCGCACGCGCACGCTTCATTCAACTCAACTCAAGCAAGATAAGCTACCACTCAGCTAGCTAGAGAAAATGGCCGATTCCATTCCAGTGTTGCCAGATGCCGAAATACAAAAAGCGGAAAGTGCGTTTTAGAATCGCTGTTTTTTTTATTATTTACAAGACTGCCCAAAAAAATATTTTTTTCAGGTTTCATGTATGTATGTATGTATGTATGTATGTATGTGACTTTTTTTGGTCCCCCAGAACTTCTCAACGCCTTAACCGATTTAGATGTGTGAGGTATCGTTGGAATCCTTAGCCGTGTTCCGAATCACGCCAACAACGATCACAGCGTTTACAGTGCTGACGGCCGGTCCGAATCAGTAAGCGCGCTCAAGGCCGCGTGAGTGGTGTTTTGATTCGGACCGGGCATGTTGTGTTTACTGTCATGTTCATATATCAAACGTCAACTTGACGTTTGGTTTAAGGTGCTGACGCCTGGGAGTGTTAGCACTGTAAACGCCAATATGGCGCCGTCCATGACGTCATCAATGACGTCACGACATCTCATGTAAACGCTATGAGCGTGATTCGGTCCGATCGTAAACGCGTTTATAGCGTTGTAAGCGTGATTCGGAACACGGCTCTTACTTCATCCCGGGTGACATAGGATATGTGACGTTGCAATAAAAACAATATGGCGGACTGTAGACTCCATTTTGAGTGTTCAGTAAAAAAAAATTTTTTTTCTTTCCTAGCAAGTGGGGTATCAAAATGAAGCATTTGAAGAGACGATTCCAAAAATATATATAATGTATGTGTTTTAATCAAAAAACGTTAGAAATAAAATAATAATCATAAAAATTACCAAAAAAAAACGACTGCACTAAAAAGATAAAAACAAGTTTCCTAATTAAGAACTCAAGGAAATATATTTTGTTTGCAGCCGGGGGACCTACTACATATAAGTAAAACCAGAACATTAGGTCCCCAGACTGCAAACAAAATATATTTCCTTGAGTTCTTAATTAGGAAACTTGTTTTTATCTTATACGCACTTGCTAGGATAGAAAAAAAAAATTTTTTACTGAACACTCAAAATGGAGTCTACAGTCCACCAGATTTGTTTTTATTGCAAAACCTCACACATCTAAATCGGTTAAGGCGTTGAGAAGTTCTGGGGGAACAAACAAACTCACTCACATACATACATAAAACCTGAAAACATTACACTCCTTTTTACACTCGAGTAACATAGGACATGTGACGTTGCAATTAGAACAATATGGCGGACTGTAGATTCCATTTTGTGTTCCGAAAATAAAATGTTTTTGATCCCAGCAAGTGGTGTATCAAAATGAAGCATTTTAAGAGACAAAACAAGTTTCATAATAAAGAATCAGTCAGTCGGAGGACCTACTGCATACAAAACTAAAATATTAGGTCCCCCGACTGTGTACAAAATAGATTTCCTTGAGTTCTTTATTATGAAACATGTTCTTATCTTTTTAGTGCAGTCGTGTTTTTAATTTTTAAAATTATTAATGAAAATGTTCGAAATAAAAAAGTGCTCTACGCCGTCACATGCACTATAAGGGAAGTTATAGTGAGGGCGTAGAATCTTGAGCGTAGCGAGGGATTAAGTCTTTATTACCAAGACGGAAATAATTTTGTGACATACTGCTTTTCAAACCGCCTATGATGCTTGCGAGTGGTACATACTGGTTTTCAAACCTTCTATGATGTAAAGCGTCATTGTTGCCCTGTAATGAGGAGGAAAAGTACGTCTTTGATCCCTCATTCGAGGGCAACAATGACTCTTTTGTGAATAACAGGTGTTAAATAGTAGATTATGTCTCAAGGGAGCAAAATGATATATTTATGACGAGGGCGGAATATTGAATCCTGATTGAAGCGAAAAATCATACAATAGAATCCTGAGTGAAGAGAGGAATCTAAAGTAGAATCTTGAGCGTAGTGTGAGGGATCCTAAAGTAAAATGTTGAGCGTAGCGAGGGATTTATGTCTTTACGCCCAAGGTGGACATAATTAATTATGCTACCTTGTGGGGCTCGATCGGACACTTTATCAAGCCACCGGATTCTTGAATCAAAAAATGGATTTAGGAACCACACAATAGTTTTGAACGAGCTATCCAACGACGATACTCTACACTATGAGAATTGGAAGAAAATAAATTTGTACCGCCACTTTAATTGTAGGGGAGGCCCCCTAAATAAAATCGTTTTTCACGATTTCATTCTACCCTTTGTTCGGCGTCATCGATATCTTATAACTTTAAACGAGCAATTTTTGTATATATATATATATATATATATATATATATATATTTATTTATTTCGCCGATCTCGGAAACGGCTCTACCCATTTTGATGAAATTTGGTATGTAGGGGTTTTCGGGGACGAGCAATTGATCTAGCTAGGTCTCATACCCGGGAAAACGCCGAGCAAAGCTCGGTCGCCCAGATATTGTAATGTATAATCATGCATGTTACAGCTTTCTAGTACTAACAGTTACTGAGCTAAGCCGGGGACGAGCGGACGGACGGACGGACATGGCGAAACTATAAGGGTTCCTCGACGACGAGTCGCTTCGAGAAAAGGTAGCTAGTGCCAATTTGCTTGGCTCGTTTTAGCGGGGTTCTTAATTAACCACCTTTTTCACCGAGCATATAAAAAACGGGATCCGTGGTTTTAGAAACGTAGATACGAATCCAGAAAAAGCGGAAAAGAGGGGTATCTGGCAACACTGTCCGAATCGCTTTGCTGCAAAAAGTCCCGGCAAAGTTAAAATTAGTCAATTTGTTGTTTAATAGTTAATAAGTAACTTGTTTAAAAATGAGATCGCTCACTCGGTAGCTAGCTACCGAGCTATGATTATGTATCGCCAACAAACAACTTGTTTGGTTTTTAATATTCCACACAGTTATTTGCATCAAAACAACTAATCAGATTTTAATCAAGTGTTACAAGGTCTAAAATTAAATAAAGCATTTGTCAGTAAATAACAGTGTAATGTCTATTTTTAACCGATAAAGAACGGTATATTTACTTAAGCAACTTGTTTGTTTCTAAGTCATTCACGCAGTTATTTGCAACAAAACAACTTATCAAATTTTAACCAAGTGCTAGTCTAAAATTAAATAACGTAATTGTCAGCAAATAACGGTGTAAACTTGTCTATTTTTAACCGATACAGTACGGTATATTTACTTAAGCAACTTGTTTGTTTCTTAGTCATTCACGCAGTTATTTGTAACAAAACATCATATCAAAATTTAACAAAGTGCTGCAAGTCTAAAATTAAATAACGTAGTTGTCAGCAAATAACGGTGTAAACTTGTTTATCTTTAACCGATAAAGTACGGATTATATTTACTTAAGCGACTTGTTTGTTTCTTAGTCAGTCACGCAGTTATTTGCAACAAAACAACTTATCAAATTTTAACCAGCTGCTTTAAGTCTAAAATTAAATAACGTAGTGGTCAGCAAATAACTGTGTAAACTTGTCTATTTTTAACCGATAAAGTACGGATTATATTTACTTAAGCGACTTGTTTGTTTCTTAGTCATTCACGCAGTTATTTGCAACAAAACAACTTATGTAATTATAACCAAGTGTTACAAGTTTAAAATTAAATAATGTAGTTGTCAGCAAATAACTGTGTAAACTTGTCTATTTTTAACAGATAAAGTAAGGATTATATTTACTTATGCGACTTGTTTGTTTCTTAGTCATTCACGCAGTTATTTGCAACAAAACAACTTATCTAATTTTAAGCAAGTGTTGCAAGGTCTAAAATTAAATGACGCAGTCGTCAGGAAATAACAGTGTTAACTTGTCTATTTTTAATCGAATTGAAAAATGATTATATTTACCGAGACAATCAATTGGAAATAAATAAGTATTATGTTAAAATAACCGAGTACGTTTAGCAGTATTTGCTTGTTTATCCTTAACAAAGCTATATTGCGCGTTTTAAATAAATCTCGGTTGTATGTAGCCATTTTTTTCTTAACCGAGCCAAATCGGTACTCTGCTAAAGCTAAATTTTCTCCGTGTGTGTGTGTTGTGTGTGTTGTGTGTGTGTGTGTGTGTGTGTGTGTGTGTGTGTGTGTGTGTGTGTGTGTGTGTGTGTGTGTGTGTGTGTGTGTGTGTGTGTGTGTGTGTGTGTGTGTGTGTGTGTGTGTGTGTGTGTGTGTGTGTGTGTGTGTGTGTGTGTGTGTGTGTGTGTGTGTGTGTGTGTGTGTGTGTGTGTCGTGTGTTCGAGACTTACGAGCAATGTTGTAATAAACCCTCAGTGTCATCGTAGGTTTTTGTTTTAAGCCATTCTATAAGCATCTTCTTGCAATCATGATAAAGTTTTGGATAAATGTCTAATTCTTTGTTGATTTTATTATAGACATGTGCAGATCTACTGACAAACTGTGTCCTGGCAAATGCCGTTCTGGTTTTGAGAGTTTTAGAGTAATTGACCTCTCAATAGCTATTTCATTACTGTTTGAAGTCGATATTGTTGTTGCAACCTTTGAAACTTAATATTACTTAAATATTACTTCCTCTGTAGTCCGTTTACTTTATAACTGTGAAATTAAAAGAATATTAAGAGGCCGATGTTTCAAAAAGTTTTGAACTCTTTACCTATGACAAAATTATTGATAATGTCATGAATGAATAAAAGCATTGGTACTTAGTTATGAGCAGTCATCGGAATTCTCGTAGCATTTTTGAGCTGTCATAGGGACTTCCCGTTTATCGACTTCCGATTATACGTATGTATATCGATAAATACAGAATACAATATGTAAAATAATTATGATTACGAGTAGAAGTAGCAGCAACATGCAGTCTTATCGCGAATGAGCGATCTCTTCGAGATAACCTTTGGATACCAACTTTTGGGAAATTATAAATTAAAATAATATTATTTTATTATTTCTTATAAAAATTTTGTGGATTTCTTATGGCTATTAAGCCGTCGTCTACTGGCGAAAAAAACAAACACAGCCATTCTTTTGTTATCCCAGGCAGGCAGGCAGGCAGGCTGGTATCCCAGGGACGGGTAGACGACGGGTTAAACATTTTTCGAAAGAAATTGCAATGAGAATTACAAATCTCTATTTAACATTTTCAGCCACAAGTTATCTAAAATAGATCGCTCTTTAGCGCTAAGACCGCCTGTTCATTGATATGTTTTGTTGTGCTCTATAATGTATCGACAAAATACTTATGTATATCGGAAGTCGATAAACGAGAAGTCCCTATGACAGCTCAAAAATGCTACGAGAATTCCGATGACTGGTTATGAGCCATTTTTTATTTTTTATTGTGTACCAGCTTTTGCCCGCAACTTGGTCCGCGTAGAACTCGTTCATCGCGTTACATTTTAATTTTTACATACAGGTGGCATTATGGTAAACAAAAAAAATTAGCAAAGCTAATTCTCGTTTTAACTAAGACGCCGACGACATATATAAAATTCTACAAAGTTAATAGCCTAAAGCAAATGACATACCATTAACGATTAAGCAAAAAAAAATGCACTTAAATTCTATATTCATAAACCAGCTAGATATTTTAAATACCTAATTTATACCTAACGCTCGATCTTAACTTTCTTTTTATTTTACATGCGTATATGCTTAAAAATATGTCCTATACCAATAAAGTAACAATTTTCGAACATATCGATAATAATCGGGTGCTGTTTGTGGAGTCCGGTCGTTCATGCTTGAAGGACATAGTAACTACTTTAATACTAGTGTCTTCTCTTGGAGATTGACGAGAGACATCACCCTGTTATGGATTAGTTTTTGTTGACATTGACTCTGAGAGAGACCTCTATATTAAATTGTTTTTTTTTTCCTTTTATATTTAAAACTTGGAGACATGTCGCTGGATCCGAAACATGTCGCGTGTGAGTCCGAAACATGTCGCTCGATGAGCCCGAACATGTCGCGTGTCGGTCTGACACATGTCGCTCGATGACTCCAACATGTCGCTCGATGGGTCCGAGACATGTCGCTGGATCCGAAACATGTCGCGTGTGAGTCCGAAACATGTCGCTCGATGACCCCAACATGTCACTCGATGGGTCCGAGACATGTCGCGTGTGAGTCCGAAACATGTCGCTCGATGACCCCAACATGTCGCTCGATGGGTCCGAGACATGTCGCTGGATCCGAAACATGTCGCGTGTGAGTCCGAAACATGTCGCTCGATGAGCCCGAACATGTCGCGTGTCGGTCCGACACATGTCGCTCGATTACTCCAACATGTCGCTCGATGGGTCCGAGACATGTCGCTGGATCCGAAACATGTCGCGTGTGAGTCCGAAACATGTCGCTCGATGACCCCAACATGTCGCTCGATGGGTCCGAGACATGTCGCTGGATCCGAAACATGTCGCGTGTGAGTCCGAAACATGTCGCTCGATGACCCCAACATGTCGCTCGATGGGTCCGAGACATGTCGCTGGATCCGAAACATGTCGCTGGATGCGTCCGAAACATGTCGCTTGACGAGCCCGAACATGTCGCGTGTGAGTCCGAAACATGTCGCTCGATGACCCCAACATGTCGCTCGATGGGTCCGAGACATGTCGCTGGATCCGAAACATGTCGCGTGTGAGTCCGAAACATGTCGCTCGATGACCCCAACATGTCGCTCGATGGGTCCGAGACATGTCGCTGGATCCGAAACATGTCACGTGTGAGTCCGAAACATGTCGCTCGATGACCCCAACATGTCGCTCGATGGGTCCGAGACATGTCGCTGGATCCGAAACATGTCGCGTGAGAGTCCGAAACATGTCGCTCGATGACCCCAACATGTCGCTCGATGGGTCCGAGACATGTCGCTGGATCCGAAACATGTCGCTGGATGCGTCCGAAACATGTCGCTTGACGAGCCCGAACATGTCGCGTGTTAGTCCGAAACATGTCGCTCGATGACTCCAACATGTCGCTCGATGGGTCCGAGACATGTCGCTGGATCCGAAACATGTCGTTGTGTGAGTCCGAAACATGTCGCTCGATGACCCCAACATGTCGCTCGATGGGTCCGAGACATGTCGCTGGATCCGAAACATGTCGCGTGTGAGTCCGAAACATGTCGCTCGATGACCCCAACATGTCACTCGATGGGTCCGAGACATGTCGCTGGATCCGAAACATGTCGCGTGTGAGTCCGAAACATGTCGCTTGATGACCCCAACATGTCGCTCGATGGGTCCGAGACATGTCGCTGGATCCGAAACATGTCGCGTGTGAGTCCGAAACATGTCGCTCGATGAGCCCGAACATGTCGCGTGTCGGTCCGACACATGTCGCTCGATGAGTCCAACATGTCGCTCGATGGGTCCGAGACATGTCGCTGGATCCGAAACATGTCGCGTGTGAGTCCGAAACATGTCGCTCGATGACCCCAACATGTCGCTCGATGGGTCCGAGACGTGTCGCTGGATCCGAAACATGTCGCGTGTGAGTCCGAAACATGTCGCTCGATGACCCCAACATGTCGCTCGATGGGTCCGAGACATGTCGCTGGATCCGAAACATGTCGCGTGTGAGTCCGAAACATGTCGCTCGATGACCCCAACATGTCGCTCGATGGGTCCCAGACATGTCGCTGGATCCGAAACATGTCGCGTGAGAGTCCGAAACATGTCGCTCGATGACCCCAACATGTCGCTCGATGGGTCCGAGACATGTCGCTGGATCCGAAACATGTCGCTGGATGCGTCCGAAACATGTCGCTTGACGAGCCCGAACATGTCGCGTGTTAGTCCGAAACATGTCGCTCGATGACTCCAACATGTCGCTCGATGGGTCCGAGACATGACGCTGGATCCGAAACATGTCGTTGTGTGAGTCCGAAACATGTCGCTCGATGACCCCAACATGTCGCTCGATGGGTCCGAGACATCTCGCTGGATCCGAAACATGTCGCGTTTGAGTCCGAAACATGTCGCTCGATGACCCCAACATGTCGCTCGATGGGTCCGAGACATGTCGCTGGATCCGAAACATGTCGCGTGTGAGTCCGAAACATGTCGCTCGATGATCCCAACATGTCGCTCGATGGGTCCGAGACATGTCGCTGGATCCGAAACATGTCGCGTGTGAGTCCGAAACATGTCGCTCGATGAGCCCGAACATGTCGCGTGTCGGTCCGACACATGTCGCTCGATGACCCCAACATGTCGCTCGATGGGTCCGAGACATGTCGCTGGATCCGAAACATGTCGCGTGTGAGTCCGAAACATGTCGCTCGATGACCCCAACATGTCGCTCGATGGGTCCGAAACATGTCGCTGGATCCGAAACATGTCGCTTGATGAGCCCGAACATGTCGCGTGTTAGTCCAAAACATGTCACTCGGTAACCACAACATCGCGTGTGAGTCCGAAACATGTCGCTCAATAATTAATTTGAATGTATTAACTACAATAGCTTGTAATGTGTATAATATTTGGACGTAATTCTAATAACAAATGATGCACGAGATTTGGTGGTAGTTTAGTATTTTTGGTGGTACTTGAGAATTTTTTGATGCGATTATAAAATTTCAGGGAACGCAATAAGTAAAATAGCTGCTACTGCTGGAATAATAGGTATGAGTGGTTAGGTGATCTGAAATTGATGGTCGATACATTTTTTTGAGTGTTCAGCCTTATTTTAGGGTTCGAAAATTTGGTGATATCAAAAGTTATTTAGGTGATCATTTTATTTGTTCCCTTTCTTAAATTGTAAATTAATATTTTCTCATGAAAAATCTATCATATGCTTATAATGTAAGACTTTTTTAAAATTGTACATTAACATTATGACATGTGATGTGCCCTTGTGGCCTATTTGCAGAATAAATGTTTGAATTCTGAATTTTGAATTCTATGTGTCAGATTTCTTGATCTTAAGTAGGTTAAGTATTATCATTGTAATAAGCATATTTTTGTGAGAAAATGGCTGACTGTCGAGTTTCTTTCGGCGTTTCTTCTCGGCAGTGGCCTCTGTGAAACGCTAGTAGGGTTTGACTTGTAAAAGTGCCATTGCGGCCTACTTACAGAATAAAGTTCATTTATTTCATTTATCGACACCTTTTGGTCAAAAATCCGGTCCCACTACAGTACCTACCCTTACGAGTACCATGAGTTTGTATCTTAAACTCTTACCCTACTCGCTAGCGACTGCGTAAACGATTTAGTATGACGATTGTTAGTTCTATTGCGTAACCGCCAGAGGCGCTGTACCTTTTGTCCATACTAAATCGTTTACGTAGTCGCCAGCGAGTACGGTAATGCAAACATTGCAAACTCATGATAAGGGCACTGCGCTCATGGCCCAGCGGCGCCTGCGTACCGCTTGCGCTTGCTAAGGTTAAGCAACGTGGGCAGCGGTCAGGACTTGGATGGGTGACCGCTTTGAGTGGTTACTAACTGAGCGCTCCCGTGCTTTGGAAGGCAAGTTAAGCCGTTGATCCCGGTTGCTGTCTATGGCAGCAGTCGTTAAGCCAAGTTGTAGGGCTTCGGGCGGCTTGAGAACATCTAACAGTCAAGTTGCCCACTCACTTGACAAAGCCTAATCCCAATAAGGTCTAGTTTCCGCTTGGGGTTGGAAGGTCAAATGCCAGTCGCTTTCGGAAAAACTAGTGCCTACGCCAAATCTTGGGATTAGGTAGCGGACCCCAGGCATCCTTCAGGATGCAACTGTACTGGGATAGCGCTAGGAGGATGATGATGATAAGGGCGCGGGATAGATAGCGAAACTGCAACAAATTCTGCGTAGGAAATTCCTTATGCATCGTAAGTTGCATGGACAACTTTGTCGCCAGATACTCCAATTGGGAGTTATGACGTCGAAACTTTAGTGCCAAGTTCGTCGCGAGTTAAATAATAAAGCGGTTTATTAACTAATAAATGAAACTGTTTTGCATTTATGTGAAGAATGAAATAGCATAATTTAGAGGAATTTTGGCATTAAGTTTTGCAAAGTATGTTTTATTGTACAGTCAACCAATTTGATTTCTGGGCCACTTTGTACCTTGTCACAATGAAATATTTAGCGGCTTTCATATTATAGATTGTCACTGTGACAAAGTACGAAGTGGCCCAGAAATCAAATTGGTTGACAGTACCTTTTATTGAAAAAACTAGATTTGTTTGGGATTGGTAGTTTTTGATGGTTGTATTAAGGTGCTGGCGACTTGACGATGAATAAGGAACGTTTGAATGAAGTTTGAATTGTTTTTGAATTCACAATTTAAACATTTATTCTGCAAGTAGGCCTCAAAGCTCTTTTACTGGCGATGGTATGTTTCCGTTTGAAAGACTATCTCAGTATGTATAATTGTAGTCTTTGAGACCAATTGTTTTAATTGAGAAAACCTATTTACTTGTTCTAAACACAGCCGTCCCACTCATTCCTAGTATTCCTACATTTACGAATCAAATAACGACCGTCATGCCCATCCATTCAATAACACAGGCAGCTAAATGTAGGTATATATTCTGCAAATTCGAGATTCTTGTAACTCGCCCGGGCCTCGTAATCCGGCACGCTCACTGCCTCCACCATTCCGGGGAAATCATGATTTAGTCAATTTTGTGGCTAAAACAGTGGGTATTACAGATATATTGTGACTGCAAGTTAAGCGTGTCTTTCCGTTGCTATGGATGCGTTGATATGGAAAGCTATCCGCAGCATAGCTACATAGCATAGCTCTGGTGGAAACGGAAAGCTATCCGCAGCATAGCTACATAGCATAGCTCTGGTGGAAACGGAAAGCTATCCGCAGCATAGCTACATAGCATAGCTCTGGTGGAAACGGAAAGCTATCCGCAGCATAGCTACATAGCATAGCTCTGGTGGAAACGGAAAGCTATCCGCAGCATAGCTGCATAGCATAGCTCTGGTTGGAACGGAAAGCTATCCTGCATAGCATAGCTCTGGTGAGAACGGAAAGCTATCCGCAGCTTAGCTGCATAGCATAGCACTGGTGGAAACGGAAAGCTATCCGCAGCATAGCTGCATAGCATAGCTCTGGTGGAAACGGAAAGCTATCCGCAGCATATCTGCATAGCATAGCTCTGGTGGAAACGGAAAGCTATCCGCAGCATAGCATAGCTCGGGTGGAAAAGGAAAGCTATCCGCAGCATAGCTGCATAGCATAGCTCTGGTGGAAAGGCAGCCTTAGTTTAATAGGTTATTTTTTAGTGATGTAGATAAATTATAACATTGATTAAATTAAATTCAGTCTTTATGAATTATCGTATTTTTGTGAATACGTACATCCATAAATATTTTATTTTCGCAATATTAAAACACTTTTTTTTAATCTGTGTGTTTGACGAAGTTACCTATCTGTGATTTGACGCCATGTACGTATTTTATTTTGCCAAATGTCAATCATTAAATTAATCGATTGTCTCCATGATCGAAAATGTTGACGGTAATTTTTGAATACTACCTATTGACGTTATAAAATGGCGGCTATTGTAAATGTTCATTTTGGCGTCGAATTGAAAAGGAAAATAAAAAGCAAAATATTTTTATCATTAAGTAAAGTAGTACTACTTATTATAATTTGCAGGTAATATCTTCTCGAAGATCTCACGGGTTTAATATATTGCCATACAATAAATAAAATTAACTAAATTTTATCAAACGTAATTCATCATATCGTAATTAACTAGGTAACTTCTTCCGTCCTTAATTTCGTTAACATCTCCGAGACAATGCTGCTCGGGAATTCTCGCAGCCCTGTGCTGTGCCGGAGCTCGCCCATTCAAAATTAAACCGTATCCCTCTAATTATAAGCTGCAATTTCGCGTGAGTACCTGGCTCTGCAGGGCTGTCACATTCATTGTAATTTGAGTCAAAGGACGCTTTGAATATGCTGCAGTTTTGCTCGTGTAACAAATTTGTATAACAGTCGCTTGGAGTTTATAGAATTTAAGTCGTACCGCCTTCGTTCTAAGGTTGTTTTTGCTTTGGTAGGAGTGTGCTCAGTAATTAGGGATGCAGCGGTAAAGATAATTTTCTTTGTTCTGTCTGATTGTTAATTTCCAGCGTACGCGAGTGTACAAAACGTTTTTAAATAATTTCCGTACGTTTGTTCTAGGTGAGGCTTGTAACCGCAGTTTGAAAACGTAGCTAAGACATTACGTTTTGATTTTGTCTCGTTTTGGTTTGATTTGTGCGTAATTTAAAACTGAATGCAACAATAATTTCAAACGGTTTTCGTATGCGATGTTTAAACTTCTTATGATCATCAATCACGCAAGAACGGCTGAACGGGTTATGATAAAACTTTATTTCGGCAAAAGTCATGTTGCCAAAATAGGACACAAAATTCTGTTCAACTTGAAAAAGTCATAAATAACTACAAGTCTAGTTAGGCGTTAGCGAGAACATCATTAATATTGTCAGGCACATTCGCCCGATGTGTGACATGATGTCAATAAAGTCTCGGATGTAATCGGATTAGGACGGAGTAATCTTGAGGGGCCTGTTGTGTGCTGCTCAAATATTATCTCACACTTGCTTGGTTGTGTGACCAAACGTATAGGTTACACTAGATTCTTTAATAACATGATACAGAATTATACAATGGACCCTTCGGAACCCTAAAAACAAAGAATTACAGTATACAAGCCGTAGCAGAATAATATAAAGGAAAATGAAGTTACGTCAAGACTCAATTAAAAAAAAAAAAACTACTAAAATTTAATATACACTTCTTTGACATTTTGAAATAGAAATAGAAATATTTATTCGGGACAAAAACAACTAGTAGTACTAGTTTTGGTTATTTAAATATAAATGTCCTGAATGTCCATCTGTAACAATTTCGCTGCCAAGTTTTTCGTGTTACCAGTGTTACCCAATTTTCTCTACATACGGGGAAACGCATGGTATCGTATCGGCTACGCGTCTACGAGCAGAGCGCCCGCTAGGCGGGTAAAGTAAATATGATAACATATGCGTAAAAATCGAAAGTCAATATTAAAAATAAAAATAAAATCGTCATGTTCATGTACATGGTCCCAACTAAATAAATAAAATAAATAAATATAAATATATTTGTGGACATTATTACACAAACCAACCTAGTCCCAAACTAAGCAAAGCTTGTACTATGGCTACTAAGCGACGATATACATACTTAAATAGATAAATAGATACTTAAATACATAGAAAACATTCAAGACCCAGGAACAAATATTCGTGCTCATCACACAAATAAATGCCCCGGCCGGAATTCGAACCCGGGACCTACAGCTTCGTAATAGGCAGGGTCACTACAAACTAAGCTAAAGCGGTCGTCAACTGTCCATGAAAAAATTGTCAAGTAGAGTACTTTTAGTTGTGACACATACGAACATGGAAAACGTGAACTCATACCTCCTACGCTGACGCACACATAGAAAATGTGCATGTATAGCTCAACACACAACCATGGCTCACCCGCGTCGTGAGATAAAAGTAGGTACTATAGCCAATTGTAATAAATAGCTATTTACTTAATAAGTGCGCCCGCTCTGTCTTATCCCTGAAAAGTAAAGGAGCGAGGATAATCCGTCTTGACCCAATTCGACAAGAGCAAAAGTTAATCAAAATGTATTAAAAGGGGAATCCTTCATTTAACAGGAAATCGTTTCATCGATTATCGTTTTCTATAGCACTACCCGTACTCTGTTTTTTTTCATTATAATCGACAGTTTTCTGATTTATTTTATATAGACCACGACGCGAGCGAAAGGCACGGCATATCGAGCTACCACTGGTGAGCGAGCAAGATAAAAATTTAAGTCTTGTCAGCGCTTAATTACGTGATTAATGATTACAGAGTACAGACTGCAATAACTTATTGTTCAATCACAAAGCCGGTCATGAATAAAATATCAACCATGTTCCTTGTGAATAAATTCCCCTGTAACGTTCCAGCGAGTTAGTAATTATGCGCTTACGTGCGGTTAGACCACAGGTATGTGTCTGGATAGATTGCACAAATATGGTTTGGTCAGATCGCAGTCGCTTTCGTAAAACTAGTTGCTACGCCAAAATTTGGGATTAGGTGCCCAAAAGGACCCCGGTCTCCTTAGGGCACAAACGGGAAAACGTTTGGAGCATAATGATGCTTAATTACTGCCAAAAGGAGTACACCATAGAAACAAAATAAAATAAAAACAGTGTTAGAAATGGCCTTTAGTTAAAAAATTCTAAGCTTTTGGGTAGTCTCTATTTATACTCGAATTCTAGTTTTGTTCAAATTTGTATGAGTCATGTGAGCCGAGTAGAACGAAGTCCAAAATGAAACTTTTTGTTTTTTCTTATTTTAGAAATGAGTGTGATGTCAAAATCAGATGAGAAGGCAATGGGAAATTAACGTTGTTTATTTAACATATGAAATGTACCTACATATATGACATGCTACATTTTTCTCTCTGAAACTGGAAGTTTGGCTTATAGGTAATACAAAAATTTGAATGGTGAGCCAGACCCCGTTATCAGTGGTGAAAATTAATTGAAATAGAATCATAGGGTTGTCACACAATATTCATTTAATTCGTGTACATTTGACATACTGGTATAATGTCGCTAAAAACAATTTAAGATGAAACGCATTATTTTTGGTTTATTATTGCACTGTCACCGAATTTGTATCTATGTCACGAAATGTAAAAATACACATATGTAATATAGGTACAGGAAATAGGTAAAAAATTAGTTTCAAGATTTATGATTCCCAGTTTTACATATTATCACAAAAAAAATATCAATAACAATTGGAGAAAAAATATCGTCTATTGCACAGTTTTACTAAAATAACAAACCATTTTTTCCGCGTCGTATTCGGTTTATTTCGAGTTTTGCCATTAGCTCCATTAAACTGAGAGGATTCAATTCAACACGATCGATTATCGAGGAAGTTCATAATTTTACCGAACATAAAATTAAGTAAGTAAAGTAAAGTAAAGTAAAGTAAAATTTTATTGATAACATCGTTACACGTCAGTCACAGTTATAGTATATAGTACATTAGGTACGGTGTACGTAAGTATTATTATTTATAGGTACAACATGTATTTAGTTCATTTTTTTTAACATTAGATATTACCATTATATTATACATTCTTAGATTATTATAGTAATTCATTTATGTCGTAAAATTGTGACTGTAACAGCCACTTTTTAAGTCTGTTTTTAAGTATATGACATCAGACATATTTTGACAAATAAATGTCAATTTAGTGCCTAAGTATTATAATAGAGTTCAACAACCAAATGAAACCTTTTTTAAGGTAATCGGCTTCACATTATATATAATGTGAAGCCGATTACCTTGAATGAAATAAGTAGGTATATTGTTTTCATCAAATATTAGGTATATCAAATTATACACGTGTAATTATTAATGTGCAGTGCCAGCCCTAGTATTTTCAATGTTTCTTCACCACTGATAACGGGGTCTGGTGAGCACATTTACAAATCGCGTTAAGTACATGCAGTGTCTACTCAAATATGTCTGTGGGTTCGATCGTGACCGCCGTTTACGTTTACTTTACGTCTGCGCTGAAAAGGGATAGAGAATGTGGGATCTGACGGTTACGCGTTACATGTGGTTAGGAGTCCCCCAGGGAGCAATTGGGACCGGTATGTTTCCTGCTTAGCTCGTATGTATAAGACAACGTGAAAATTACGGTTTGTTTGGTAAGGAACGCTCTGTTAGATCTATTTGCTACTTTCTTTAGGTGAATTTTTTTTTCTAAGCAACTCTCAAAGTCGTTAGTCTCTTGCTCACAAAAATAATATTTTGACCTTAAAAATTGGAAACTTTAGGCTAGGTCATTAGGTATTCCTCAGTAGCTTTTTTAGCTTTCGAAACGTTTCAAGTATAATTTGCACCCGTGCGAAGCCGGGGTGAGTCGCTAGTTAAAGATATAATACAGACACAGAATGCGTCTTTGTGTAACAGATTGTAAATCTCCAACTTCAGTTCTAATACCCTGAATACGGGACACAATACGACCGCATCAGCAAATCGCACAATAGTATCCCTATTAGCACATATCACAGAGAATGGAGATACCGCACATAATATATGGACATCCCTCAGCCAATATTCGGCTTGAGGCAGGAATTAAGAACTATTACGTCCTTCTTTTCACATCTTTTGAACTTAAATTATATCAACATTCGAAGCATGTATGGTTTTAGATAAAAACGGAGTTATTCTTTGCTTTTTTGTGTAATAATAAGCTCCACGGCCGATTTCGACAAAGGCGGCTATCATCTCCGTAATAATTGTCTTTGATGTGCATAATATATGGACATCCCAGCAGCCAATATTCGGCTTGAGGCAGGAATTAAGAACTATTACGTCCTTCTTTTCACATCTTTTGAACTTAAATTATATCAACATTCGAAGCATGTATGGTTTTAGATAAAAACGGAGTTATTCTTTGCTTTTTTGTGTAATAATAAGCTCCACGGCCGATTTCGACAAAGGCGGCTATCATCTCCGTAATAATTGTCTTTGATGTGCTCGTCTGTGGCTAACATAGCCGATCTTTTTTACAAATATGCGAGAAAACTGTGGACATGTGAGCACACCATTTATATAATTGTAAGATATTGCCGCAGGTGGTCGGGCTTCTATCTCATCGCGTTTGGCATCAAGCTCAATGCGCCGTTGACGTTTTTTGTGTATAGCAGTGTAAAAAACAGTTCTTTAGATCGCAATTTGTCGATTTGGAGTGATGTTTGAAACTATTTTCGTTAATGAAAAACCTAAAGAATGCGTGACGTGAAATCTATGATATTAGACGGCAATCATCCTATTATACTATATTTTGACGACCGCTTTAGCTTAGTTGGTTAGTGACCCTGCCTACGAAGCTAGAGGTCCCGGGTTCGAATCCCGGCCAGGGCATGTATTTGTGTGATAAGCACGAATATTTGTTCTTGGGTCTTGGATGTTTTCTATGTATTTACTTAAGTATATATTCATCTATGTATATAAGTATGTATATCGTCGCCTAGTACCCATAGTACAAGCTTTGCTTAGTTTGGGACTAGGTTGATTTGTGTAAGATTGTCCACAAATATGTATTTATTACTATGTACAACTGATTAGCACTCTTATAGAAATACATGATCGTCAGCCTACACAGAGCACAGGCGGCAGGCAGTCACTGCATAAGTTTATTTTATAACAACCCTGAAAGATCATCCCAAGGACGAATTCTGGAGTCATAATTAAAGGATGATTCACGCTAGACCGTTCCGTGTCCGGGCCGGCCCGTTTTCTAGTACAAGTAATCGACGGCCGTTGCGCGCCCGTCGATTTCTTGTACTACAAAACACAGGCCGCGGCCCGGACAGGGAACGGTCTAGTTTGAAATCATCCTTAATACGTGGGTTATAACCGTTTAATAAAATAAAGGTACATTAAAAACATGAATCACGTTAGTTTTCATTGAAATCTTCAGGATTTACGGTAGAGAAAAAAACTTGAGAGAAATGAATAATTTGCAATAAAAATTATACCGAACATTACTAAGACACCTGAACCTCCTTCAAGCTCCCACACTGGCTCAGTGCAAATTGGGGATTTGACACACGTGTTAGCTTTTCTTCGCAATTATGCAGATGTCTTTCTTCATCGCAAAGCTATTAATATAAATATCAAATGATATCACGTATTTACCGGATTTTACGACCGCTTTAGCTTAGTTGGTATTGGTAGTGACCCTGCCTACGAAGCTGGAGGTCCCGGGTTCGAATCCCGGCCGGGGCATTTATTTGTGTGATGAGCACGAATATTTGTTCTTGGGTCTTGGATGTTTTCTATGTATTTAAGTATTTAATTATCTATTTAAGTATGTATATCGTCGCTTAGTACCCATAGTACAAGCTTTGCTTAGTTTGGGACTAGGTTGATTTGTGTAAGATTGTCCACAAATATTTATTTATTTTTATTTATTTATTTGAAACCTGAAAAACAGATTTGTATAAATTGGAATTCAAACCCACGATCCCTAATTGAAAGGTGAACCACAGCTTACCATTAGCTCTTATTTTTCAGGCTTTTTTTTTACAACTAAAGATTGATCCAGTTCTAGTAATTAAAACGATTGTCTCGCATTATTATTAGTTATAGAGGCCAATAATTTAACTATACCTAAGCGATTGAATCCCGTTTACTAATAATGAACTAGTTCTGACCGATTGAACGAGATCAAAGCGCTCCAAAACCTAGCAGGCACAACACTAGCCAATATGAGAACGCAATAACACATTGTAGTGGCCACAGGACCGTTGGAATTTAATCACGCGTGTTGCCCAAGCCCATATCGCGGCTGAACAATAGTTCATGTAACAGATATGAGAGGTGTAATAGATGGTTATTGATACGGATAAACCGGGGGCACTGTTACTAATATCATCATTTGACCTGTAATATCTATAACATGGTTTCAGCAGCGATCATTAAGGCGAGGCCAGTTCATGAATCGACGAAAATATTAAAGTTTGAGGTTACCTCAATAATGAAGACCAAGAACTGACGCTCCGCGGCCGCGCGCTTCCTTATGCTGCCACCACACTTCGCCGTATGCGTGCAAACATTCGTGCTGCATCTCTTTCTTTAATATCGCAAAAGAAAGGGAGGAAAATACGCAACGCGACACGCATAGCGAAGTGTGGTGCCGGGATATAGACGGCCGGCCCGGTGTGTCGGTGTGTGTGCGCAGCTGGCCAGCGATTCTCGCCTTTCGCGCGCCATCCTGCGCCACTGCTGGCGCACGCCGCAAACACGCGTCGCGTGGTGCGCGCTGTGTGCCGTGTATGAGATGGGGATCATCACATGACAGTTCCTAACATACTGGTCACAAGCGTTTTATCTGTTCATTACTTGGTGGAGATGCGCAACGCTCTGTGGTTAGTAGTAGTTGTAGTAGATCACACGCAATGTATTATCAAAGCCGCTGGGGCGCCACCGCTGCCGACGCTCGAAGTCGTGGCCGGGCGATGCCTGAAATTAGTCGCCTGACAAGTCACGTGTCGTCTAGCGAAGCGTATACTTGTACAGACTACAGATAGCTTCATAAATACATTTACATTGGAAAAGTATATATATAAATACCTATTTACAATGCCGATTGTACGTGAACATCGCTTAAGTAGCTACGTTGAAGTCAAACGACGATAATGCTTTCAGCAAACGATCGATGGAGGCTCTCAACCATGAGTCGAGTGCTCACGTATTTGCGGAACGGATCGTGTCTTACACCCCATTCTACGCAGATACTAGCATGATCGCGTCCTTCACTAGCAAGTGTATAAGTGCAAGAAGGACGAATTGTATAATCAAGCTGGTGGTTGCCACCAAGCGGGTGGCTGGTGGCGGTGGTATTCTGGCGTCACTGAAAGTCAGCGTCATGAAACCAGTTTCACGATATCAAGCTGATGTGCTTATTAGCACCTATCGCTGTGTATTATCTTCGACCACACCGCTGATATAGCGGTGGTATAAGGCTAGTACTTTCATACGCGAGTGTACCAATGCGCAAACGGGGTGTGTTTCACTCTTCTTCACTCTCTTCCAGCGTTCTTTTTACATGACGCGACCTATAATACGCTGACGCATCGTAAACGCAGTGATGAGAGAGAGAAAGAGAGAGAGAGAGAGAGTTACACATTTTAGAAATAAAGAAAAATTTTAAAAATGTAAGCAGCGAGCAGGATTCGAACCTGCGATCTCCTGCCATTCGCGGCCAGTCGCTCTACCTTTTCTCATAGTCTTGTTGTCTTGTAGGTGAGAGTGCATCGGTTTTTTTAGGTAAACGCGCTTAATGCTAGACCACAATATCGCACCATCAGGTGATTTGTAGTCAAGCTAACCTATTTGAAATAAAATAAAAACGCCAAGACACTGGAATGCGGTCGGAACGAAACAAGGGAATGCAATGTTGAAAATTATTTTCCACATTTTTTATACTACAACGATGGCATACAAACGTCCGGTTAGCCTGGAAGTAAGTAGACACCGTAGCCTGTAGACGTTTGTGGAGTCATCTTATGTGGTCAGATTTCGATGATGTTTGTTCAGAGAATTCTAAACGGATTGGCGACTTCCTGATCTATACTAATAGGTATTGTATATACTCGTATAACTGTAATAACTGTAACTGAATCATTTACAGTTTTTTACCCTTGAGATTAAAATACACATCTCATCTAATGCAAATCTAATGGAAAAATTCATTTTCAAATCTCGACGAAATCGTCTAAATCGTAAATCTGCTGGATCAACGCGTGCCATATTTTTCAAATTCAAATAGGCATTTCTTCGACAAAGTTCCCGGTAATTACGCCATTTTGGAATCTAGGGCATTCTGAGGCGTATTTCATTCGAATTACAACACACATGTTGCACGATGTGACACGAAATTAAGACGAAACCCCATTTATCCCACCGACAAGACGCCTTAAGAATTCGTATTGCTCCGTAACTTCCGCGAGATCCTATTCTATGCAATTCATGCAGGCTAAATTGAACTTTAAAACTGACGTTTTAGAGTCTAACTTTCAAACGCTTGCTAAAAAATGATGACACATTCGTTTAGTAACATGTCGATTGCGCGTGTATAAAGCAACGGCTCGAATGAAAATTTAAAGCTTGGATTTATTATCTTGACCCACTTAGAAGTTCAGGTCTTTTAACTTACTTACATATATTTACTTTTACATACGTTTTGACCCAGCCAAAAAGAACTCCGCTCGCTTCGTTCACTCGGTTAAAAATACTTTTTAAGGTTATTCCAATGTTATTTCTCGAAAATACTCCGCTTTCTTGCAATGTCCCTACGTGTTATTAATAGTGCTATAACACAAAATGTGTTCTCACGTGGAGACAATAAACATGAATATATTTCCTCCATTTGTAATGGAGAAAATATACTTCTTCCCATAATAGACAAAAAGACGTTATTCAGAAAGTACGAAGCTCAAGACTCGGTAAGGAGATTATGTTGATAAGTTGATTTTTATTATGATACGTCTTTTTATTTAATTTCATTTCATTTCATTTATTCAATTGTATAAGTCATGTACATTTCAGTAACGATGATACAAATTAAAAATAGTCAGGCCATGACGCCCTTGTAAGGGCACACAATGATAACACAAAAGCTAAATAAATCAAAATCATTAAAACAGAATTGAAAATTAAAAATAAAAATCAAATTAAATTAGATTAAAAAATTAAATTTATAATATATCACGTCAAAATAATTTATTACAGTTAAACATTTAAATATCACAATTTATCATAATTTAAGAATTCGTCAATAGAATAATAACATTTGTCAATTTTAATAATTTCTTTAGTTTATAAACCGACTTGGCGATTCAGAGAGGTAACGCCGCCAGCGTGATGGGGACCATGCCGCAATGCGACCTGCTCGACGGGGTGTTCTTTTTATAGGTTAGTATATTTTAGTTAGTATTTTTATTATTTCTTAGTTTTTATTTAGTTCTTTTTAGTTATTTTAATTGTAAGTAGTTTTAGCTTTATATTTAATTATGTTATGTTTTTTGGTTACATTGTATATTGTGATACGAAATAAACTACCACTTCAAAAAAAGGAGGAGGTTCTCAATTCGTCTGTATGTTTTTTTTTTTTCAAATATAATGTCACGACTTTCTAGTTTGATTGATTCCGGGATCTTGTAAGTAATGATAATACATTTACTTACAAGACTTTATGTACCTAAACATATTTTTGTTACATATTTGTAATTAGGCAGCAACATAATTGATTTTTTTCCTTTAATTGAGCCCTAGAGGCCTACTTGCAGTATTTCATTTTGATTTTGATTTGTATTCAATTGTTAAATAAAGTATTGCCCAACTAGGTAAAGTTTGAAAGTTTGTGAGTAGGTAAAGAAATCAACCAAAACCAGTAAACATCGATCCTCAAAGACCTTTTATTTGAATACTTTCTGAATAGGGATCTCTTCATGTATATTAACCAACCCTTTAATTAGTACTAGCTTTTGCCCACAACTTTGTCCGCGTGGGTCGTGTTCTCTAGGGGATGATTTCTAGGATGAAGGCCATCCTATGTCCTTTCTCTTGATACAAACATTCTCCATGACAGACAAAGTTATATTGGCATTAATAATATTAGTATAGATAGGTCAAAGTCGCATGCAATGATAAAAACGCCAAGGTTTGTTAAGAAAACCAGGAATTTTCAAAATTGTATCCAGTAATCCTACCCTTACACGTAAAGCATCGTAGGTGACACATAAATCCTTTATATTCTTTCTCGACACGGTCCTCCCTCGGATTATCTCTTTGCCGTACATTGAGCCAAGAAACCTACCAATCTTAATGTTATAAGGATAGAGTCGAAAGTGGTATACCACTACCTTGGTACACTGTACCTTGCCACGAAAATGCTCGCGTCTCCGACGATTCACTTCACTTACATTGGCGTAGCCGTATTCTCGATCGAAAGTTTCAAGACTGTAGTACCTAAACCATTTCCCCTCTCATAGTAAAAAGAAACAGAAAAAAAACGTAATTTTACACTGCATAGTCTTTTTAGGGTTCCGTACCGAAGGGTCCATACGGAACCCTATTGCTGTCACTCACGCGTCCGTCCGTCCGTCGTCTGTCACACAGGTTTTACAGCCAAACGGTTGGAGCATAAGCATCTTGTTGACCCAAAACAAAAAAAAAAAAACTCAAACTTATTTTTAAATGTCTTTAAAGGGGGTTGCCATATGCTGCCAACCTATGCAAAATTTTGCAATTGATTCGGAACCCTAAATGTGCGCAGTCTGAAACGCACTTGCGCTTTTTTATATACGTTTAGACACGACATTAAAATTAAGACTTAGGTAATTAGAAAATAGAGTCCACTCTGCATAATGTCAAACCGCAGCAGGTGAAACGACGCTAGTATTATGTGTGCCTATCCACATGTGGTGCACCACAAAACTGCACGCGTGTTTCATAATGCTATTACGCGCTCTGCGTAAATTACCTGCTAATAGCTATGTACTCACAATTTAAATTATATGAACTGAGCTCAAGCACTTACATTCATTCACAATGGTATTGTATCCATACAATTCTATTTATCTGTGCCTGACGTAACAGGCAACCAGTTTATTGCAAAAAAACTTACTAACTTTGGCTAGCTAGCTCGATGACCTAAAGAGCATCTTGGTCTCTCAAGAGAACGCCATTTTTCTCTGTTCAGCGTCACTCAGTTGGGTTCTCCGAGGTTGGCTAGATCGATACTACGTAAATGAACACATATATACTTAAAACATTTAAAACATCTAAGGTACGTACAGTTGCCGGCAAACATCTTGAACCTGATTGACCTGCGAAGATTGATTGTCCTGATTTGTACGTAAATCAGCTACTATTTCTGTGCAGACAAGGTTATGATTCAGTAAATTAAGGATAACTTGGCGGAAATAATTCGTGTATAAGAGGATTTTGGCAAAGTTGTAGGAAAAGATGGGAATAAAGGAACGAGAAGCCATTTTATAAATTTTACCTTGCCCCTATATGGGAGCCCCCCTCAAAAACTAAATGAATGGCATCAAATTTCCACAGTTTAAGCATCGTGTTGACCCACATCTACTTACATCGTCAAAAAATATTTTTAAACGATTATAAGTGGGGCTCCCATACAGCTAAAGTGGGGCGCGAAAAAAATAATTGACCTACCCCATCGAGTGGGGTATCGTTATTTAGAACTCATTGAGTGCATAAATATACTGTATTTTTTATTTTTAAGGTGACGTGAGCTTAGAGAACAGAGTTTTTGAAGCCTTTTAACGCGTTGGTAGATAAAGATATGGTTTTCAAAAAATATGCACAACAATTTTGAGACCTTTCTGTAGTACAAACATCGATTCAAAACATGATTACGCAACTTTCGCTGAATAAAAAAAAATCGCGAACTTGCGTCTAAACCACACCTTTAAATAGTTATAACTATTTTTGCACATTAGCTATCAACATGAAAATTATATCAATAAATGCGTAATGTTCTACTTCATGGAACTCATCGATTACTTTTTCTTAACTAAAATAAATAAAAAAAATTGTAGTAAGATAATACTCATTTCTGCAAACTCGTTCGTACGCGACCGGCGCGGCCGCCCGTCCAGTGCTCAGCGAGCTGCGTTCGAGGTAGGATCTGTGCGGCGCGTCAATTGAACGTCACTTGACATTTCAATATTAGAAATGGGTAATTAATAAAAGGAAACCTGCTAGACTTCGTCATCTCGAGATTGTGGGTGCCAATAGAAGGAAAACTGCACAAACTATGGTAAGTGTAATGCAATATCGTATTATAGTGGGTAAAGGTATATCAAACCTTCTTATTGGAACGCTTTGACGCTGCCAAACTAACACAGTCTATGAATAACAGTAGGACAATACTCGTGACACAACGTACAACGTAATACATTTTTTTACTAACGGTGGTATTTATTTTGGCGTGTACGGACAGACAAATAGACACAGTGGACTTTCTTCATATAATACTAGCTTTAGCCCCGCGGCTTCGCTCGCGTATTAAGTGTAAGTTTCGCAATAATTGTTGAATTGTTACACCGGTTTACTACTACTTATATTGATCATCTGATATGTGATAGAGCTACTCCTGAAAAGACTGAAAACATATTTCAGGCTGCTGAAAACGACGGCATCTTGGGTGAAATTTTGATAATCTGATATGTGATAGAGCTACTCCTGAAACGGCCTGAAATAACATTTCAGCCTGCTAAAACGCTTCTAAGGCACTGAAATTTACGTCTGAAATTTTTGTTTCTTTCCAATGGTGCTTATCTCTGTCACTCTCTTATTTCTCGAATGTTCCGAGTATAGCTACCTCTTTTTACTACTGCTATCTCTGTCACTCTCATTTCGAATGTTCCGAGTATAGATATCTCTTTCTACTACTGCTATCTCTCTCACTCTCTTCTCGAATGTTTCGAGTATAGCTATCTCTCTCTACTACTACTATCTCGTGTCACTCTCTTCTCGAATGTTCCGAGTATAGCTATCTCTCTCACTCTCTTCTCGAATGTTTGGAGTATAGCTATCTCTCTCTACTACTGCTATCTCTCTCACTCTCTTCTCGAATGTTTCGTATGTTTTGTATAGCTATATCTTTCTACTACTGCTATCTCTGTCCTGCTGTATCCTGCTGGAAATTTCGCCATATACTGATATCAGATATAAGGGATCCTGAAACCGCCTGAAAACGGGTTTTCAAGCTATAGGCATAGGTACCGAAGGTTCTAGAATGTTCGCGATCGATGTTTCTAGAAAAAAGAAGAAGAAGAAGTAGTCTAGAAAGTCTGTATGGAGTCTTCATCTTCACCCTTCGAGCATGTTCTAGAAGGATTTCGAACGCCCCGGAAAGTTCTGGAAAATATGACGGTCTCGCTCTAACAATGCTGTCCTTGTCGCACTGTTCGAGGGCATTAGCATTATTGGAATGTACTACACATACAGTCTATCCCTTTCACACTTATCGTCTGTCTCTTTTACTCCTATTGAAAATTTAAAATTTACCCCATTTTTACCACCCACTTCCACCCACCGCCACCAAACTCCCTTACTTGCAAGTGCACACCAAGGGCCTTCTACCACTGCAATGCAACCATGAGAAGGTGGCAGTTGGTGATCATGGAGAAAAGGCCGGACATACCCACTAACACTCTCCTTATATATATATATATATATATATATATATATATATATATATATATATATATATATATTTTTGATTTAAATTTTCACGTTTTATATTGTAGAAATTATTAATGTTTTCAATTTCAATTTTATGAGTGGACTGCTAGGTGTCGGTACGGAACCCTTCGCTGTGCGTGATCCGACACGCACTTGGCCGGTTTCAAAACTGCGTACCAGGCCTCTTTCAAGCGTGTGCGCGCAATAATTCAGTGTTTTGTAAATGTTATTGGTATATATACAGGTTGGATTTTCTTTTTGGGTCAGTGAGGGCAGCTAGTAGCTACCAGATCCCGTGCTGCTACGCGAAAATGGTCTTAGAAGACCTTCCCTCGAATTAAAATTAATGAAAATTGGCGTTTACAGATTTTGGACAAACATACAGGGTACGAGAAAAAGATCATTTTTGATAAACTTTTTTTTTGATGCCAATCGATTCAATTCCTATCCAGGACCCAAAGTTTGTATGGGACCAAAAAAAATCCGACAAGAAAAGCCGCAAACCGAGGAAAACGCCTATTTCAAAATCAAAATCGAAGGAAGTTCTTCTAAGACCATTTTCACGTAGCCGGACGGGATCTGGTAGCTGCCCTCACTGACCCAAAAAATATCCACCCTGTATATCTAGGGTGACCCGCCTCGTGGCTCATATTGAATTATGACAAGTACAATACTTATTAATAAATAGATTATATTTTTCTATGTGTAGATATTTTAATTTCACAAGACTTTTATTGTAATAAATTATGCAAAAACAATATTGAGACATACTTCGCAAGGAACAATAACTTCGTTTTGTTTTTCAAGTAGATGATCAAACACACATGTAAATCAACTCAATTTGACAATTATATCATAACATAAGGGTGAATAAAATAAAAAAGTCTATTTTATTACAATCCACGATGTGTTGTCATTGTGTCAAAATATTTAATTACGGTGTATGAAAGTAGGTATGTAAAAATGACGAGTTGCCATTCGCATTGTTTCGATTATACTGAACTATTGACATATACATCAGAATAATGGTGCCGTCTTGACAATGGTCATTATATTTATGGTTTACCCGTTCAGTTGTAGTGACTAAGAGTTGTACTACTGGCTATACACTATACTGTGACATGTCGGTATCGGCAGCGAGCGCGGTGGCAAGCGGCTAACCCCGCGCCTGCTCCCCTCAAGCCACGCACCTCACCCCCTCGAAAGCAGCTAAGCGCTGAGCTCACGTCGCCTTAAGAATATTGAGAAACAGAGGAATGTGACCCACCCATGAGGCCACTTAGAATTAACTTTCCCTCCTTTAAAATCTCATTAAATATTCATCCTAGCGAAAAAGTGCGTAGAACCTTTCTCGTAGAGAATTGTATGTAGATTGTTCATGTCTAAGAATATTTTTTGCTATGGGCTACCGCTTACGAGTTTTTCAAGAAAAACAAAAAAAAATACCTTTATACATAATCTGGAGCCACAGACGCCCAAAGGCTATATTGGTTCGAAGCCAAAATCACGCACAAGAAGGAGCTCCGCAAAAGATTTCTTATAATTCGCGTCTTAAAATAACCCACAATTTGTATATTCTTGGCTTATAATTCTACGCATTCCGTAGCTGGCACCTTATTTAATTTAAAATACATTAGGTATTCGAACCTCTTAATTAATTTTGTTTCCCCTAAATAACTCGAATTGAACGAACATACTTTCAAGTCTAGGTTTGCAGAAAGATAAATTAATGGCTAAGCTAAGATTAACTGACGCGCGAGTTTCAGAAATTTTAGAACAATTAATGAAGGAATACGTTTGCTTTAAGCATTGATCCTAAGAAACTTTGAATTATACATATAGCACTGTATTATATAACTTGTAGCTTTGACACACATACGACTTCGTACACACACGTTCAATTCCAAGCACTGTATATTTAACTTACTTGTAGCTTTGACACACATACGACTTCGTACTTCAATTAAAATACTGATGTAGGCATTGAAAGTTTCTCTTATGATAGGGTAAGATGACTGCTAAAATGGTGCAATGTTCTAACCCACGGTTATTTATAAATTTTGAAATTTATTTCAAAAAGTTTTCCAACTGAGTGTTACGTACGTTTTTAGCCATCTATTAGGTAGCAGTCATAATATAACTAAATTATTAATAGTTTAGTAAAATCGGAAAGGATTTTATGTTTTTATTATTATTAATACAGCGACATGTCTGAAGGTTTAGTTTTGCAAGGAAACGTAATGGATATAATATATCAAAAATAATTGAAATTTTAGTAAATTTGTACTTACCTACACAAACTGTGAAGGAACTTAAAGTGAACAGCGAATTTAACAACCTAAAAATAATGTGCAAGCACCTTATTCTATTTGAATTGTCACTTTCAAAGTAATATTAGAAGGGGCGAGCAACTTTTATCTCCAACTATTCCAAAGCGAAACTAGGAAACAATTGTACCCGGAACACGGCTTAGGATGGCTTTCGTTAAGCGGCAATTACACTTCGTCGTTCGCCGCATGCTGCATGCGGCGACCGCAAAAATGTAAAGAACACGTTAGTCGGTCGCATTCGGCGATCGACAGCTGCCAAGTCGCCGTAGTTGGCGGACAGACTAATGTAAAGACGTTTGTTGGCCTAAGTTGGCCTAGTTTTTGTTCATATAAATTTGTGTTGACATATAAAATGACATTTTATCAAAAGAAATAAAAAGTAGTTTAAAATGAATTCGGCGACCGCATTAGGTGAACGACGCAGTGTAATTGCCGCTTAATACCGTGCCGAGCGAGAAACGACTCCGTGATATTTAAACTAAATAAATTAAGTGAGGTGAAATGAGCTATGCCAGGGTTCCCTAGGGATTCTAGTTGGGATTCTTCAAGAACTATATAAACAAGGTTTCCAAGGTTTGGCACCATCCATTTTTCAGTAAAGACGATTCTGTTTTCGGTTGGATTTGCTCTCCCAATACCGTACGGCTCTGTGCACAATGTACATTTGTTAACAATGAGAATAAATCAGGAAAATTACATTTTAATCCGGAAAATAAGTCGGCGTTTATAATACAATACAAATACTATTTATTGCACACCTCAATAAATAGAACTATTACAGAGTATGTATATTTAAACCTAGAGGTAAACAACAGGATAATGATCACTATTAGTTCTTAGAATGCCAATGGAGGACGGTTATAAGTGATTTCATAAAGGGAGCCTTTGTACGTGCTTCTCTTTTGTATTTTTCACGTTTGTTATTTTATAAAATAAAGAATTTGACTACTACTACTACTACTACTAGTAGTCTACTACTGCTAATATAAACGCATTCCTATTTGCAAGATATGATGTAAGCACTAATTTTACTTAACCGCCAACCTTCCAACCTTCCAACCTTTGATTATGAAAAAGGTATTTCGCGTATCTCACAACGAGCGCTCGAAAAATCGTGCAAAATGTTAGAACGTGACTTTGCCCCGCGACCTTCAAAAGAGAATATTTGAACTTGTCACGTATTTGGCTCATAATAATATTTACGTTCAGAATTTATCAGAAGATCGCTGGCTCGAACCACTGAGTTCTTTAAAAAAGGCTTGGTATGAAAATATACTTTCATACGGCTTTTCGGCAAGGAGAACTGTCTAGTCCGAACAGAAGAAAGATTGGAAAATGACAGTCGCGGATGTAATAAACTGAAAATATGAACAATTTTTTTCAGAATCGACTTAGAGCACTAAATATACAAATAAAGTTTTGCTTTTAATAAACGCGCAGTTTATTATTAGAAACGAAATATGATAAGCCAATAAAATTCAATATATTATTTTCCACAAACCTCCAGTTGAAGTTTCATATATCCACTTGAGTTCTATATCACGGATCACTGGTTCCACGAATGTATCGATGGAATATGTTTTAGTTCGACAAGGGTGTATGTGCCGACGTAGCTGTGGGTCAGTTGAACTTTTGTGATACTAATAAGGGTACGTGAATGGTTGGTTAGAGGTATGCAATAAAATTTGACGTTAGTTTTGATCGAAATAACGTGTATTAAAAATAATAAATATTATATAATGCCACTCATGCCTGTTATATCTAATGTATAGCAGTGTTTGAAATTACACTACGCTTAGAAATTAGGGTAATCTTAACACTTAGCTGCTGCCAAGCTTTTCGTACCTACACAATTTCCTCTACATACAGTGTGCTTGCTACCGTTCCTGGCAATAATAGAAATAGAAACACAAAAATATGCATGACACTCACAAATAATAACAGACAAGAAAAGCAAAAGCAATGACAGAAAATATCAAACTACGGTGAGACCGGACTCGGAATTAAGTCTGCACGATGATAGATACCTAGATAGAAACATAAATTTATTCAATGCCACAGAAGACACACAATATTACAAGAAAACAAAAGAAGAAAAACATACACAAAAGCACACGTGTGTCCCCGCGGCAGTGAAACGGACACTGGCTCAGCATTATGCTGAGGTGTTAGACACCTACAGCGCTGATTTTCAGCCAGTACCATCGGTGACTCACGGACCGGCATACAATAATAATAATAATTAATATATACTTTATTGTGCACCACAAAGTGAAATTGTAACAAAATAAACTTAAGACTATAGCTAAGGCAACAACAGGCGGTCTTATCGCTAAAAAGCGATCTCTTCCAGACAACCTTTGGGTAGGATAATTATATATATTGTACCTTTGGGTACAATATATATAATAGCGGGAAATAAAAATCATTAGTGAGACGGGCGGGCAGCGCACGCATAAAATAGCAAATTAATAAAAAAGAACAGTACCTACCCTTACCATGAGTTTGCAATGTTTGCATTACCGTACTCGCTAGCGACTGCGTCAACGATTTAGTATGGCGATTCTTAGTTCTATTGCGTAACCGCCAGAGGCGCTGTACTTTTGTCCATACTAAATCGTTTACGATGTCGCTAGCGAGTACGGTAATGCAAATATCGCAAACTCATGGTAAGGGTACAGAAATAAATAAATAAATAAAATAAATAAATATTTGTGGACAATCTTACACAAATCAACCTAGTCCCAAACTAAGCAAAGCTTGTACTATGGGTACTAAGCGACGATATACATACTTATATAGACAAATAAATACTTAAATACATACAAAACATCCAAGACCCAAGAACAAATATTCGTGCTCATCATACAAATAAATGCCCCGGCCGGGATTCGAACCCGGGACCTCCAGCTTCGTAGGCAGGGTCACTACCAACTAAGCTAAAGCGGTCGTCGAATGAGAGACACATGCAAAAATAAACAAAAAAACTAAAAAAAATAGTGCACAATCTTACGCCAAACTAGCCTAATAGCTCAATTAGGCTTGTTTTAGAGGTACTCTCCGACGATATATTAATTAGTATACATATAAATACCTACCTAAGTATCTTAAAAACTTCAAGAACAAATATTCGTGCTTGGGAGTTCGGGCGGAATTCGAACGCGGGACCGCTAGATTCATAGGCAGGGCCACTATCAACGATGTCAAAATCGAAGCTAAACCGATTGCCGGTCCACAAACACTTACCCTAACTCCTACTAAACTCCCTAACCCCCCTAACACCTAGTCCTAAAACTCCTAACTCCTAAAACTCCCAAAAAACTAACTCCTTAAAAAATCCAATTTTAAAGAATTTCCTATACCAGCAAACCAAAAATTACGGTGTTAGGCAACTTCCTGATTTATCGGTGCGGAGGCGGTACGATATGAGAAAACTGTCAAATGTCAGTGTCAACTGTCAGTCAACTCTGTAACACTTTTTACTGCGCCCCTACATTTAAATGAGTGCTTCCTGACTGGCGCGGGATGCGCCGAGGCGGGACGATGCGAAGACAGTACTGGTCCGCTTCTGCGCATAATATTACTACTGCGCAAATGTAAATACAGACAGCATTCCGTCAAGTGGGAATCTTTGCGACGTCAGTAAGTTTACGTCAAAGAAGAAAATGTCACATATCGATCCCGCCCCGCCAAGTCAGGAAGTCGCCTTAAAAAGACTTATTTGACGTAAATATATCTCACAGAGATAGTTTTTGTAACCGTTACATTACGGGCCGTAAGAGGTCGGCCTCATTACGCCCCCCAAATTCGCAAAAAAACCGAGGAGCCATCAACCCAATCGGAGCTACGTATCATCTTCCGATAGCCTCAGAAAATATAGAACAGCGAGAGCACTTACCATTTTACGGCAATATGCATGATTTTTTTTCATGATTCCATTCGAACGAGTTTTGGGAGAGGAACGAATGTTTCTAATGAACAACTACAATTAGAACAACACAAAAGTCAAAAATAGGTTTCAAAGTAGGTACAGCGCAACGGAAGAGCCCCAAAAACGCTCCATACTAATTGAGCGTGTTTTGTGACGTCAAATACTATGCGCCCTACTACGGTTGTATGGAAAAACGAGTAATTTGCTTTTTAGTCGAGAAATATTGCGTTTAGGTACATAGTTGTCATACAATATTTTGTTTATTTTCGCATATAAGAATCCTGATGGTGGTTTTTAATTTACTTTTAGTCAATAAAAAAATCACATAATTTATCGAAACTTTCAAGTGTCATAACTTTTTAAGTTATTAATTTCCTTTTTTTTGTGATAATTTGATGATTTACTATACATATAGCGACATCTTATTAATATTCATTCCGCGTGCATATTCCCTGTTCTATTAGTTATCTCTTCTTATCTTATCATATTCAATTGCAGGCGTAATGAAAAAATAAGTTTCTATATTGAATTGTAATGTTATCCAATTAAAATTTATACATTTGAAATCAAAAGGTCGGTCCTTCCTAACGGGGGTGGGAAGTTTCAAACCCTGCGCGGAGCAAATTCTCAATATTTTATTTGATATTTATAGTCAAACCTTACAAGCCGGCAATGTCTATACTTAATTTTTGGCAAAGATTTAGGTATATACCTAGCCTAGTGATGAGCAATTTCTGATTTTTTTCATAAGTTTATATCATTAATTGTGACAAATATCTGTTGTAGAAACATTTGCCATGTTACTCAACATTATTATGTTAAATTTCACTAAAGTATCTGAAATTTTTCCATTTGTCAATAAATTTATATCATAAGCCGGCGTTTAATAGTGTACAACCGTCTATTTGAGGGTTTATGTAGGGTCTTGGTCATCAGCGATGTGGCCCCCTGCCGCATAATTATGCTGCGCCAGCGCCCATTCTCAGCCACAAAACAACACATAGCTCATATTATGCATTAGACCGTGGGCCAGGCGCTAAAATCGTTACTTATTTCCTCTCGCACGAAAATTTGTACAGTGGTTAAGAATGATGTATAAAAAAATACTGTGGACGTCTGCCACGATTCCGTTGGTGGGTTGAGGAGGCAGCAGCCTCCCAAAGACGTAAAAAAAATTCAGTCATTTCCTCTAGACTGAAACCAGTGTTAAATGATAATTAAGATTCTTCATTTCGTGCCATGTATATTGTGGGAATGAATAAACTAATAAAGTTTATATATATATATGTTTTCAACAGATAGATAGCTGTTGAAAAGGTCTCGCTGCGGATACGCTAGGTGTGTCGTCATAATCTGGCCGCGGGCAGTGACAGGCGGAGCCGTCGCAAAACTCGCAAACGACCCGCCATTACGCACTAGCAGGTCACCCTACATTCTACCTTTTTACCAGAAACGACTTACTGATACGACACTATTTATTGAAATATGTGCTGTGGTCTATTTTGATAAAATACAATGACATAAATAGAATTGGTGGCAAATAAGCATTTGCTATAAAACTTGGCATGATGGTGAGCGAAAACTTGATCGTGGTAATCGAACAAAAATTATGCATACATACATACGTATATACAAATGCCGGATTGTTTTGTAAACTTAGAACTTCGCTCGCTCATTCAAATCTTAATCAAAATTGAAGCAATATAAAAATAAAATACTTAAATAATAATTTGTGGTTACAATCTTACACAAATCGACTTAGTCCCAAGCTAACAAAGCTTGTACTATGGGTACTTAATGACATGAATACATGGGTGAATGTGACATGTAATATTTATCAATATTATCAACAAGGAGTCTTAGTATCAGTAGGCTAGGCTAGGGCTTGAATATATGTATGAATACATACCGCTGATCCTTTCCTTGATTCTAAAAATGAGTCGAAACTATCCTCACCCGGTCACCCGACTACTTAGTGACCGGGGAAAAAATCGTAACGTCATCGTTTAGGGACCACTATCTGCGGCGGAATTCACGCGTCATTTCCCGGGCATTCCCGGAGATAGACAGGAGTGACGAGTTAATGAATTGTTTAGTTTTGTTTATACTAAACTATGAGTTTTAGGTAAATATAGATTGATGGTATTTGTAATATTCGTAACGGTGTCGTATTTGTCACGGTTTAGTGTTCAAATTATAATTTGTAAGATTAAAATGTAGTAAAAATTTCGATAGACATACTTCTAATTGAAGACTGTAGCTCGATCCGATCCTTCGGCTATAAAACCTGTATGACAAGCGACGGATAGATGGACACGTGAGTGAAGTACGGAACCCTAAAAAGGATCAACAGCGCGCTTTTGATTGTTTTGAAGTTTTAAGCGTCCATAGGCAACGGTCTCTGCTTACCAATTGGCATCCGTATGTTTGATTTGAACCATCGGGGTAAAATAAAAAATTATCTCGGATACACCTCATATTTTAACACCCTTAACTATGACTGCTTTTGGACAAGTTACATCATTACGGGATACGAGACTTGAGCCACAAATTGATCACATCATTTTTATCTGACCGAAAACAAGTTGTCAAATTATCCACGAGCGGTACACAACTCAAGTCTAGTGCTAGCAGAGTAAATATAGGAATTCCTCAAGGTTCGGCGTTAGCAAATACCCTTTTCCTAACGTTTATGAACGATCTTCCCGCTGCCATCACGGCTGGCCTCTCATCTCAATCTTATTCGCGGATGATACCACGGTGGTGGTTAGTGGTCGTAAATTTGAACAGCTCGGAGAGAAGATCCATGACGGGTGTGATCAACTGCAGAGGTGGTTTTCCACCAACGGCTTAGTCTTGAATATAGCCAAATCCACCGTCATGGTATTCTCGGGCCGAAAAATTACGATTCCACCGTGTGTAACAAACAGCCCGATGCCGATAAGTGATGAATGTAAGTTTTTTGGCTTCACTCTGGACTCTAATCTCAACTGGAAGTGCCATGTAGACAAATTATGCGACAGATTGAGTAGTGCAGTCTTTGCTTTACGTAAACTAAAGCCAATCATATCCGCGGATGCCTTGAAGCAGGTTTACTTTGCCCATTTTCATTCGCTGATGTCGTACGGCACACTCATTTGGGGAAACTCAACGGATGCCAACAGAGTGCTGATCATGCAGAAACGTGCCGTCCGTGCGATGATCGGGGCAAAGTCGAGAGTTTCGTGCAGGGACCATTTTTTGAGACTTGGTATTATGCACACACACACTACACACTACATACTACTCACTCTACGTCTTCGAAATTATTATGTTCGTAAGGAGCAACATTTCTGATTTTAACACCGTAAATTCGATTGGCAAAACACTCCGCCATACTGGGCGTTTCAGAACAGTTCCCCGTCGCATGGCACTTGCAGGTAAGAACCCACGTGTTATTGGGCCCACCTATTACGAGCGACTGCCCGCTGATCTTAGACTTGAACCATCTGACGATGCATTTCGACGCCGCCTGAAACGCCTCTTACTGGAAAATCCATTATACTCCGTTAAAGAGTATATGGACCTTAAGTTACTGACGTGTAAATAATTATTACTAAATTTGTATTAAATTGATTTATATTTTGTAATAGACTTGAACTTGTATTTTGACTTGATTAGTGTATTGGAATTTGAATTTTGAAATAGACTTTGACGATCCCGAAAGGGAGATGCAATTATTTTATTTTTACTACTTATCATTATCATGTGTGTTTAATTTTGGTTGACATTATGTTATTATCCTTTTTTATTTTTCCTGTTTATGGCGATCATGATAACTATTCTTGTAATTTTGACATGTGTACAAATTTATAATGTAATTTTTATCATGAAATAAATGAATCTAATCTAATCTAATCTATGAAGGCTCCGACAACTCCATTTTAACGCGATTTTTCACCCCCTCATCTATTCAAACCTTGCACGCTTTCATTATTACCCTTAGCCGTACCTTAGTAATATTGTATCAGATGTCCACAAGTAGGTATTAAATCCAGTACTTTAACATTTTGTCTGCATTAACGTGTTTATTTATTTATTTATCGTATGGCAATTATTTCGAACCGTGAGATCTTCGAGAAGAATGTACCGTTGCCAGTTTCGTTGCACTTTTAGCACCATCCAGGGGTCACGTGTAGGGTAGCGGTGGGTACTATCCCTACGGACGTGGTGCAACTTCGACCCCCCTTTGTCAAGTGAGTGGGCAACTTGACTGCTAGAAGTTCTCAAGCCGCCCGAAGGTTACCACGATCAATTCATTCAATTCAAACAGTCATTACGAGTGTGATACACTTTGTTACCACATTTGGTGATCTATTATTTATTTAGTGATCGGTAGTCTCCATTTGGTGTTTAGTATATATTTTTAGGGGAAAAAATTGCTGATTCAAATATTTATTTTGGTGTGCATTATATTTGTTCCCAATTTTATTTTTCGATTTCCACTAGATTTAAAATTATGATTTCGTGAGCGAGCGCATACGCTTGACAACATTTAAAGTCAAGATACTGCCTGTTATATATATAACAATATAACAAGCTCGTGTTTTATAATAATCCTTTAGGGTCGTCTCAAGCCATTTGGGAGCACCCTGAATAGACTCAATAGGCTTCAATAGGCTTCTTTATCGGCTCCATGAAATATTAAAGGTTGTTGGCAAACGGCTTTCGTTGTTATTTAAAAGGGATCACAGTAAATACGTATTTCTTTTAAAGTCTACATACCTATTTTACTAAAAAAAATCCCGTTGCTATGAGCATGAAAGTTAAGGCAAGGCAGTACCACTGCAGACGTCCTGCTCTAACACGAATGAGTTTACAATTAACTATCTCGCTCTCTACGGAAATCTGCGCGCAATTTTCGTGAATATTTAGTACATTTTGATTGATTTTTGACATACTGGATCATTTATCAAAAATCTATCCGGTTATTTTGTTAGAACAATAAAAAAACTACCCTTTTTGTAAAGAAAAACATATCACTGCCGAAGGCAATTACGAAATAATCAGCATGTAAGTTTATTTTTACGATGATATTGAGAATTTTTTTACAGAGTTACCAAAGCATTTTTCAATATTTTCTTCAGTTATTATGTTACTTTCTTTCTTTCTCAATCTACAGTAATTTTTGTGTAGTGTAATTCTATGTTATTTCTTCACATTCTAACCTCAAACTTTAATATTTTGGACTATTCCTGAACTGGCCTGGCCTTAACTGACGATGTGTGAACCCTAAAACAACGAGATAAGGCCTAACAATGGTCAGTAAACAACGATGCTGATAGTAAATGTGGTTTTATGGTTTTAACACATACCTAATAGTACAATAACATTTTGCTAGCGCAGCATTTGACTATAAACTAAAATACTACTTTAAAGAGAGCTACAATTACAATTTTTTTTCATAGCCTAATATGTGTCCCACAGCTGGGCAAAGGCCTCTCCCCATGTTGTCCAGACGTCCCATGTTGAATAACGAAGGGCAACCTTCCACTGTCACTAAAGCGAAAACTCGTCGATATGTGTATTTTGCCTGTCCTAACCTACGGTGTGCATACATGGTCTTTATCCGAAATCCAGAAATCCAAATTGTAGGTTTGCCAACGTGCTATGGAGCGTAGCATTTTAGGTGTTAAAAGGACGGACCGTGTCCACAACACTACGCTACGCTCCAAAACACGCATAGCTGACATGGGTACCAAAACAGCCAGGTCCAAGTGGGACTGGGCCGGCCACGTCTGTCGCATGCACCCGGATAGGTGGGCTAATGCAGCTACCAAGTGGGTGCCACATGACGGACGACGCAGACGGGGCAGGCCCAGACGGAGATGGTGGGATAATCTGGACGTATTTGTCTCCAACTGGGAGGAAGCTTACATAGTTAATTAGACAAAAAATATAGTACTGAGACTAACCAATTTCCCATTTCCAGGGAAGTTTCTCGTTACGTTCCATCCTGTATATTAGTGAACACATTGCTGGCTTTACCTAACTGTACTAGATTTAGGTATGATTGTTGCTGTTTGTTTTCCTTTAGGCGAAGAGTAGTAGGCATTCTCCATACGAACATTGTACACGTTTTATTCGTCGGCTTTGGCACTCCCGAACTATACATGTTTAGGTTTGGTTGTAAATATTGGATATACGAAGAACCCAAAGAAGAAATTTCAAAATATTCAAAAAATCTCACTCTATACTCTACATCGTAAAATAATTTCATTCTACACCTTCATCCCTCTTAATCCAGATTTAACAGTCCTCTAATTATTAGAGGATCGTAAATATGGGCCCAAGGGACGTAAGTTGCCTTTAATGATACCTGTGGAACAAACTTTGTGTCTTTCTCAAGAGGCTTTCGAATATGGCGACTTCGTGACTCGGGGGAGCAGGATCGGTTTTTTAGTTCTATGTTGTGACATAAGCTTACTATTGTCACACTACAATTTACAGCTTCGCGGGACAGTTCGCTTGTGCACCCTGTAACTGCATATTAAAAACTAAATTTGGCTTTGCGAGCCACATTCCATAATCCTAATAACTGACGGAGTCGCTTTTATTTAATTTTATTACAAAAGGTACACTTAACAGATATCACACAGTAGGAGTTAGTTGAAAGTTTACAGAAGCTTAAAGACCAGCCTGACATGACATCCCATGCAAGTGCACACAGCATGATCAATAAGAAGCGCATATTATGTACAAATACATGTACCACCAAAGTCGCTGTCGCCAAACACAGCGAGGAGGACTATGTATATTGTATAAATGAAAATGAAAATGAAAAATTTATTCATAACATCGTTATAAGTCAATTCATGTTGATTAATTGATACATTCATATTAATTACCCAGTTAATACATTTTTTTTAATTAATACATTAGTTATTACATTATTAAATTACTACATTATTACATTATTCCATTATTCCATTATTACGTTATTACATTATTACATATTTGAATTAAAACTTTCGTGAGTCATGTTAACACTAATACTACATTCATTTACTACAGTTGTACAATGTCAATTGACTACTTAGGTATTACAATGTCAGTTATAACTACGCAATAATTTAATTAATTACATAATAAATTCAGCTATGTCATAAAATTGTGCTTGTAGTAACCATTCTTTAAGCCTATTTTTGAAATGTAATGTCACACTATTTCCTGACTTTACAGGATACTGGCAGTGTGACAATTTTCGCAGTAGTAATATTATGCAGCAAAGAATCTGTACCGAGTTGAATGACAGTTGTGTGTATGTGTCCATGAATAAATGTTTATTTCTTTCTTTCTTTGTGTACTATCTATCTCTCTCAATATTTATTGAAGAATTTATTAATTCACTGGTTGTGACACAAGTAACTTACTCATAATACGCAAAATTCGTGTCGCTACTGCTTTTAAAATATCCATCAATCAGCCAGGTCACGCGCGGTTCTACATACATATAAATATAATAAGTATTGAATCCACGTTCTAATGTGTTGATATAAAGTAAAAGGGTAATTTTTTTTATATGATAGTGATAATCCTGTGTTTTAAGACCTTTTATGCTGCCATTTTTCACTGAAGACCTGCAGATATGTAATAAGTATATTTACTGCAAAGGCCGGGAAGGAAGGGATCGAGTCGAGTATAAAGTAGTAGTAGACTTATTTTAAAACAAAAATCACAATCTACGAAACGCCAAGTTTTATAACTATCAAAGTGTGGTGTTGCACTCGAGGGTTGACTTTGGTCGTAAACTTTTATGCGCTTGTGATTCAGTGGGAATAAAGTCATTATACTGTTTATGATGCTTGAACTGTTGTTCGGGTTTTTATTCGGACTAAGTTACAATTCGCTGCAAGTTCGTTTACTTGTGGGACAGTCATGACTCGGAGACAGGGGAGATTGAAAAGCAGATGGCGGGGTGATATGGGCAAATTCTGCTTGGGTTAGCGGGAGCAAGCAAACAATAGGCCCGAGTGCAAGAAAAGGAGGAAAGCCTTTCCTCAGCAGTGGGTCTCTTAAATAGACTAAATAATTAAAAAAGTTTGATTTAATTTTTAAATTCGTTTCTCAACTTGTCGAAGTCGTCACTGGATGAAGCACAATTCAGTGGGGCTGTTATGGGCGGCACCCAGGTCGGGGTCGAAGATATTGGATGTCACCCAAATGTGAACTCATTGATTCGTCAATGTGTCCAGCGGGGTAATCACGTAACGATATGTACTACCGTTGGTACGTATTTAATGTCAGTTTTAGTATGGGATTTGACATTTAAATCTATCGTGCTAGCGGTCGAAAACGTTACGTGATTACCGCGCAGGTGTCATCTTTTACGAGATGGACCCCGCGCCCCTTTAATCACGTCACGAATACAATTTAAGTCGTTAATTTAATAAAAAAAGTCAACATCCACTTCAAAAAGAGGGAGTACCTATAGGACAGTGGTTTTTAACCTTTTAGTGATGAGGGACCATTTGACTTTTATTTTGTCTTGCCATGGATCACCTCCTATTTACCGGCCCGGCGACGGCTCGGCTCCCTCATAACGCAACTCTTGCGAGCCGTTGTTTTGTTGATTCGTTATCACTTATTCAATATTTTTCTTTCCTGGACGGTATACCAGTAATAATAACTAAAATAAACACTATAAAATTAAATCTAAAATTTTTAATCCTGTTACGGTGCATGCCAGAAAGTTGTTCAATATATATCTGAAAGCGGGGAAACAAAATATTACTTTTTGCTTTCACACAACAAATCAGATAAAGGTACACTCTGTTTTAGGACTCCATCTTGATTCTATTTGCGCAGCCACTCTTTTCGCGTTATTAGGCTTTAGGCTATTTCTTGTGTGATTGCCACGTATCTAGAAAATTTCTCCGCGTCAACGAAATTGCGGTCTATGCACCCCAAATCTACGAGTACAGATATTTTTTTTGCTCAAATTCTTCTACATAGCTCTGACTATCTAAAACTATAATAAAATCATTGTTTCCATTATTCAGTTTATTCTGAAATTTGCAAGGCCTCTTAAAATTCAAGTCTTCGAAGCTTTTATACCCAAAAAATGGTTCCTGAGACGTATTGAGACACGTCTTTCACAGCCCATACGAAGTCACCGTCAGATGAAAATTGAATCTTAAACGTGGTAACTTTGGGTGTATTTTTGTTTGATGGCTAAGTGGCATATACGAGGTTGTGTATTTCGGGTATATTGGGTACTCCACGGAGCTCCGAGCACGAAATGAAATAGGCCCCTCGCAACAGCATCAATCTGTTAAAAAATGAACAAAGGTACGTAAGGTAAGTAGGAGGGAAGGCACAGGTTTTTATCTTGAGATGGGTCGAAAGGGTGGTGCTAACTTATGCGGGGGGTAAGTGATACTTTTTGTTGTTGGTTTCGGACGTCCCTGATTGAGTGTTTAGGTTTTTGGTAGAGTACTTCACATAAAATTTACATTTGATTTAGGCAGCTTGGTTATTAAAAAGTAGGAAAATATGACTAATAAGTATGACGTCAAATTTTCTATACGGGTAAACTGCGTACTTTTTTATTCTTATTAAGGCGCTACACTGAGAAATTTGGAGACTTTGAAACGCTGTCCTGCCCAGACTAGCAAACAGTAGGGGCTGATTTTCAGATATATGATTCTTGACTATATGGTGTGGTACTGACAATAGCGAAACATGATTGCTTAAAATTTTCTCGATAGAAAATAAATCCAAAGTCGATTCTATATTTTCCTTTTTTTCCTCAGCCTACTAAAACAACGCATTATTAAAAGACACGATTAAGTTAATATGATGGTATTTTACCTCATCTAGGTACTGACAAGAGGAAGTTTAATAAACCTGCACACAGTCAGATATTTAACGAGATTTGTCTAAAAAGCCATTCTCGGGGAGGGTTGCATCCCGTTTTGTCGTGAGGTAAAAACAAAGGGTGTCTCTTTCCATCTATATATTGCCTTAATATGTCGCAGCCGGATTGCATAATACGCCATATTAGCCGTTTTGTATTACGGCGGGTCAACGATTAGCCATATTGAATACGGCTGAATGTAAGTCCGCCGTAATGTATTCGGAGCTTTACGTTCATCAATTTGCCTAGCCACAATGTAATACGGCGGATTATACAATGCCCGCGACATATACTTATTAAATCTCAAAAGTATAGTATTAAAAAGGTTGAATGTTGATATTTTCCAAATCTTTCCGTGAGTTTTGTTATTGGAAACTAAAAACATTTTCTTTTACTGTTGTTTAATATTGTATTGTAGAAAAACTAATAAGATAACAGCATTAATTAACAGCCATTACGGGATGGAAGACCTTTTTCGGTCGCCCGTTGCCCCGGGCGTCAAGTTAGGGCACAATTAGCCCGATTTGAATCCGGAGTTGTAGAAGACTGGCTAATTCTGAGATAGAATATAACATAAACAGAATAGGATACCTAGATAGAAAGTAGGGGTATAGGGTACCTAGAAAGTTATGGGCCAAATTTGAGTGACGACTCACCGGCAGAAAATTTGGCCCATTACGCCAATTGTGGGATTATGTGCAGCAGATTACGGGATCCTGTAGGTTATATGATGACCTTTAAGAAAATCCTTGTAAAAATAAATACTGCTTATGAAATTAAGTGGGTACATCTATAAAATATCGATATAGTATGTCAGTAACGGCGATAAAACTTGAGCTTATGAGAAACGGTTCCCGACTTTCGTCGATGAATAATTTTACACATTACTTGGGGCAGTCACGAGGCCTTTATAAGTTTATGGGGGTATATTTCTCGTAGCCCTACGAAGCATGCCTTTATTCTTTTTACGAATAAATTATAGGTACCTTATATTCATTGATATGTGTTGTCGCCCGGGTAATTTTGGGTGGCAATACCATCACTTGGTGGCGCTGGCAACACTGACGGAACCAATCCAGTCTTTCCGGTGACGTCACAAAGCAGAGTTCATAAATAGCCGGACACCTTCCACGGAGCTCTCTCTTGCCAAGCAGCCGTGAAGGTGACAAGAAGTGGATAAAGTGTCAACCTAAGTATCGTACTTGTATTTACTAGGTATCGTTATTAATTATGATTGTAAATATTAACAATCATAATTAATAATGCAGATCAGCTTTGTAAGTAACTTTGCCGTAACTGACTAAGATTATTATCAGATTTGCTATCGAGGAGTGTACCTGTATTATTCGCATGTAATATGTGCAATATCTAATATAATATCATCTGTATTGTGTGAAATTGTAGCCTCAAAGATTATTATGGTGGGAATAATAAAGTGTTCGTAACATTAACCTGTTTGTTTCTATCATATGGTTTTATATCAATCATTTATTTTCAAAGTAAAACGCCTCTGAGTGCCATTTTATTTGAGGATTTTGTATAACAAACTTGAGTTTGAACAAGATGCATATTTATTTGAAAACTGTAGCTTCAATGTTTGGCTGTAAAACCCGTGTGACAGACGACGGACGGACGGACGCGTGAGTGACAGCAATAGGGTTCCGTTTGGACCCTTCGAGTACGGAACCCTAAAAAGTCACAAACAGACCGGGTACAGTCGAGGGCATAAATATGTATACATTGTTGGACATTATTTCAATAGAATAAGGTGAAAAAATGTATACATAATGGTGCCCTTGACTGTACACCGATTGATCAAAGTTAAATATGATGGCGGTAACTGTCATTCCACGTAGAAACTTGTCAAACCCATACAATCGGATTTAAATTGAACAGAAATTAAACAGGGCCTATTTCCGAACATCTAAATCCGAACTTTGTATAGTACTCTTATAGTATATAACACGAGAGTGAAAGGGACGGCACGATACGAATTTTGGATTTCGATATTCGGAGTAGAACCTCATACAATTACAGATGCAACCCATCCTTAACCTACAAATTCAGTTAAGATTCGAACTTTAAGGCTGGGTTGCACCAAACCGTCTGTAATCGTAAGCGGTGTTCGTCAAATCTGATTGTATGGAAAGTTTGACAAGTTTCTATGGGATAACAGCTGCCGGCGCCATATTTGACGATGACCGGCCTGTGTTCGTACGTTGGTCCAACTGGCACTTAGTCCCCGGTTCGTATACCGGTTAGGTCATTTATTTGTGCGATAGGCATGTATATTGCTATTGAGTCTTTGCGTTTTTTTATGTATTTATGTATTATATGTATATGTGTATTATGTATCGTCATCCCAGTACCCATAGCTAGTTTTGCTCGGTTTTGTACTCGTTCAATCAAGTTCTAACACAACCTTTCCAACTACCAATTTATATGTGTGGGTCATTATTATTCAAGCATTTGTTGCAAATCACTTTCATGGTATTTTGTTGAATTGGGATAAAGATTTCAATGCCATTCTCAGTTATCTGATAAAAGTACGGGACATCTACCACCTAATTCAGAAATACTAACAAAATCTACAGCCAATTCGTTAATAACGTGTCCATGAAAGTGAGGCGGTTGACCCATGTAATGAACGTACCAAATTCAAAATCCTTCTCTGGTACGACTAAATAAATACTGGAAACAATTGCATTATGCATTTAATGCACAATGCTTGTACAATCTGAAATGCAGGAGTTATTCAATCGCGATCAACCTGCAATTTCAAGTAATGGCCTGCGTGCTATGTTCGACTTTGCAGTCACGTTTGCCCATTATTTTGTAGACATCGTGTCACGGGGAATTTTAGACATAGTTAGGTATATTATAACCATTGTATTTAACATATTTACATTTGAAATGGAGTTTCGTGGGCTCGTTCTGAGGATATGGACAAGTTGAGGTGATGGTCGCATAAATTTGACCAGTAGCACTGAAAATTAAACTTCATCACACATTTTATAAGTATGGGTCGTTTCCAATATTCCTAACCATAATAATATCTTACTTGAGAAAATTGGCCGTGCCTTGGTATTTTTGGCGATACAAGAAAATTAAATGTGATAATTTTCATCGCAAAAAACTGTAAAAGCCACTTGTCATTTTGCGTACATACCGATTATGAATCATTAGGCTCGATGTTGAAAATAGTGTTAAAAAAACCGGCCAAGTGCGAGTTGGATTCGCGCACGAAGCGTTCCGTACCATTATCTATAAAAACGGTAAAAAACACACACACATGTCACATGTCTGTTGTATGGGAGCCCCCTAAATATCTATTCTATTCTATTTTTTAGTATTTGTTGTTATAGCGGCAACAGAAATACCTCATCTGTGAAAATTTCAACTGTTTAACTATCACGGTTCATGAGATACAGCCTGGTGACAGACGGACAGACGGACAGACGGACGGACAGCGGAGTCTTAGTAATAGGGTCCCGTTTTACCCTTTGGGTACGGAACCCTAAAAAGTATGCGGCCTCAAACCGCTGACTTTTGCACCTTATATAATTGCATTAAGGTACATAATGTATACGTCTTTGTTTCCGCTGTCGTTACCTACGGTGGCCGGACAAAATTTCATTCTTCCATCAATGTCACATTACGAGTACAATGCTCTCCATATAATACCTAACCCCTTCTGGGAATACAACTACTGCTAATGTAAGAACCGAGTGGTATTTGACGCCACTTCAGAAAGATAGAATGCCTAAACGGAATAAGATAACTCAGATAAACTATTAGTCGAACTCGATATCTCTGGAAGCTGTACGCTCCAATGGCGCCGAATCATATCATTTCTCCCGTTTTCGCAAACCACTGAATATCGACTCACTGGCACGAATATTCATATTTTTACGGAAATTTTGAATTATTGTTCACTGTAGCCGAGAAGTAGCAAAGGCACGCGACTTTTAATTTGAAGTATGCGAGTTCGGGATACTTGGTTTAAAAAATGTACTTTCATATGTATATTAACTACTTCCTGTGCAGAAGTGAGTAAAGCGTTTCCATTTCATAAGTACATTCACCGCCGAGAACACGATATGGGGTTCTCCGTTCGTAGACGGTTTTTGCTACAAAGCAGAAAAACCATATTATCAGGTACGAGCGTAGCGAGCACTTGTCGACAATATTGTGCAAGTTTGGATTAAAATGTTTGACGGATGTTCGACTGTTCGAATTTCTCCGCCGATTCTCGTGACACTTTGTGCCCAAGTTCGATAACTACATGAATTTTTTCTCCTATTCAGTTTTTGGATATTTTTTTTCAAAATGTCGTACCTGGGGTCCGATTTTTGAGTGTCGAACGCTTGAATTTTCACTCGACATCTGTCAAAACATCATTGTTTTTTGACCGATCTCGAGTTAAAAGTCGAGCGTTCGACACTCTAAGATCGTCCCCCTGATGGTTGAAAACTTAAAACATAGCACTCCTGAATTCTTTGTGCAAAATGTGCTTAACCTGCACAATTCAGTAGGTAAATGACGTCTAGATTTTACAGGATCTAATTAAGGCAAGGCAGTCCCACTGCAGACGTCCCGCTCTAACACGCGTGAGTTTACAATTAACCATCCCGCTCTCTGCAGAAAACTGTGCGCAATTTTCGTGAATATTTAGTACATGTATTTTGATTGATTTTTGAAATACTGGATCATAAATCTATCCGGTGTATTGTGTTAGAACAATAACAAAGCTACCCTTTTGTAAAGAAAAATGTATCACTGCCGATGACAATTACGAAATAATCAGCATGAAAGTTTATTTTTACGATGATATTTAGAATTTTTTCACAGAGTTACCAAAGAATTTTTCAATATTTTGTTCGGTTATTGTGTTACTTTCTTTCTTTCTCAATCTACAGTAATTTTTGTGTAGTGTAATTCTATGTTACTTCTTCACATTCTAACTTCAAACTATAATATTTTCGACGATTCGTGAACTGGCCTGGCTAGTGCTTTTCATCAAGTTAACTATATTGGTTCAGCTTTCCGTCGCGTGGGTCGCAGCTGGTTTATACAGGATGCTCCACGGCTAATAAAAGGAACTTTAGGTACATTACTATATATTATTTTAACCTTTTCAACGTTTTATAAAAATTTTAAAAGTTTTAACTTTTAGGGTTCCGTACAGAAAGTGTCCAAACGGAACCCTATTGCTGTCACTCACGCGTCCGTCCGTCCGTCAGTCTATCCGCCAGTCCGTCCGTCCGTCGTCTGTAACGGAAGATTTTTTTAACTTCTCATTGATCTATGAACTTGAAATTTGGTGATATTTTTTATTATTACGTCGGTATATTTTACCAACAAATACTAATATATTGATATATCAGACTTTGTTCTTTGAAACTTCCTTATTTTTCATGTTTAAACCAACTTTATTTTGCGGTTGGTTTGGAATCCTTAATGTGCGAAGACCGACACCCACTTAGCCGGTTTTTTATTTTATTTAGAAATTTGTAGTTTGCTTTAGCAGTGTTACTGTATGTACCCTTACCATGAGTTTGCAATATTTGCATTACCGTACTCGCTAGCGACTGCGTAAACGATTTAGTATGGCGATTCTTAGTTCTATTGCGTAACCGCCAGAGGCGCTGTACTTTTGCCCATATTAAATCGTTTACGCAGTCGCTAGCGAGTACGGTAATGCAAACATTACTAACTCATGGTAAGGGTACTGCTTAATACAAAATAAAACTTGGGACGCCCTGTATCCCTAGCTGCGCGATCGATCGTTTGATCATTATGGAAATAAAGTAATTCGATATAGGGGCTTTGAGAGCGCTGTTTTAAGTCCAAGTTAAATGTAATTTTAAAGCCTGTAATAATTGAACATAAGGGTATTTTTAAAATGTTCTTTTTTCAAATGGTTGGTAAATATTATTTACTCTGAAAAATTAGATTTAACATTTCACAAGTAAATATTTGATAGTTATATCCACGACTGTTTTTGGCAAATATAAACATTTCATAAAATTGTAATTTAAGGTGGTTACATTTCCATACAAAACGTCTTTTCGTCGCTCTTTAGCGATAAGACCGATTGTTGTTTACCTCTATTTTAAGCCTAATGTTTCTGTACTATGATCTTTTTGAGGTGTGCGATCTGAGGCTTTCTTTATTACAGCCCGTGTTAAGTACAAGATTTTATGTCACCCCCTGGCCAGGAAGTGGGATTTCCCGCGCGCGAAGCGTGCGGTAATTGCCGCTTTATGGCCAGGTGTGACATAAAGAGTATTTGTATTGTATTGTCTTTTGACATTTGCAGGCTAGCGGCGTGATATTGTTAAGAAACTTTTGTAACAAACTTTCATAAATTGGCTTTCCATTTGCGCGAAATTCCCCCTTTCCTAGAATCAACTTGTATAAACTAGAATAATTTGAGAAATTAGTTTGTATCACGTGACATCAATGTTTTGAAATTATTCTAGTTTATACGAGTACATACTATAAGTATATTGTTATTGATTCTTCCCGAACGTGAACTAGTGTGGTCTTTACAGCGTCGTTTAGCAGCGTTTAATGAAACCATGTTTTCATAATAAGTCCTTATAGCAAACCCCCTGTAACCCCTCGGCAACCCCTAGACTATTAATCTCATGTTCAAACTGTCACGCCTGGACATAAAGTGGTAATTACCACATGCTACAAAATCTGAAAATCAGCGTCACGGTCTCCGTGACAACATGCTGAGTGGATGTCCTATTTAGCACATAAGATGTTCAAGTTGTTTCTCCATTTAATTGTCTCCTGTATTATAATGCGTGCTAAAATAAATACTTTTATTCTTCTTCTTCTACACGTGCGGGAATCCCATTCCTGGCCAGGCAACGACATCCAATTTTGTACTTAACGGGCGGTAATAAAGAAAACCTCAAATAACATATGTATCGTTCTTGCATTCGGCTTGGGCGCGGGGCATCTTATACCTGCGAGCCGCGACTTTATTTGTTTTCATCACACTTGCTCGTAAAGTGTGTTATTGCACGTGTGCGTATAAAGCAGTTATAGCCGATTTACCTCCCGCGGGAGTTATGGAATTTTATAACTTCCGTGGGGAGTTATGAGTTTGTGTGTGATTTGATTGGTTTAAAAAAATGTAGTTGGCCGCGCGCCGCAAGAATACTGCTATGTGATTGGTTGAAAAAAATGTAGTTGGCCTTGCGCCGCAAGAATATTGCTCTGTGATTGGTTGCGCGTTGCGCTCCTCTCGTAGTGATACTGGAGGTGTAGTTGTCAAGTTCGTCAATTTTTGATTGGTGTGGTTGTATGAAACATGGATTTTTCTGCCTTTTGTAGTTATTTATTTCCTCGCAAATGTGATGAAAAACATTGTGTGTATCACAGGAGGTAAGGGTTATTACAAACTCAAGTGAATAAACCCTAAATGCACAATGTACTATTACCACCCATTTAACACTAGCTACCAAACTTTTCGTAGCGCTACGAAATTTCATCTACGATACGCATGGATCGGCTACGCGTCTACGAGCATAGCACCCGATAATAATTAGGCTGGATCCTGGCCCCTGTACCACAAAACTTTACAAGTCTACAATTCGACAAAATTGTACAATGTTCCATAGAAAAAGTTGACAGTCAAATGGTACGCTTCTAAAGTTTTATGGTACAGGCCCCTGGCTGTTATAGTAGTTTATGCAACTACATAATGAGGGGCATTAAAACACGAGTGTGTTTTATGAAACGAGCCGAAGGCGAGTTTCATAATAAGGTCACACGAGTGTTTTAATGCCTAATTATGTACAGTTGCATACACTACTTTATCTACATCCATATATTAAATCCTCTTTCATGTGTTTCGTGTGGGCACTTCTCGCCGGCGTGCGCCATGTTTGCGTCGACAGGCCGGCCCGCGCCTCCGCCGCCAGCCCGCAGCTGTGTCCTTATATAATTTTGTACGTGATCTCGTTAAAGTGTTATATTTCGTGATCTAATAGGGGACGCACGCAACAGCCGCACAGTATATTATAAAGCAGGGTCTTATGTACGGTATTTGAACTTATAAAAGAGGATTTACTATATGGGTGTAGATAAAAGTGTTAACATTCAATTGCCGACGAGTGCTAATGCGCTACGCTCCTAGCTGATAACATGGTCTTTTCTGTTTATAAGGGAAAACTGTCTACGAACTGGAATTCCGACTATCGGGTCCTCGGTGCTAAATGTGTTCAGTAATTTACTTTATGTCACACCTGGCCATAAAGCGACAATTACCGCACACTCCGCGCGCGGGAAATCCCACTTCCTGGCCAGGGGGTGACATAAAATTTAGTACTTAACACGGGCGGTAATAAAGAAAGCCTCAGATCGCATATTTATCGCCCTTGCCTTCGGCTCGGGCGTCAAATACCTGCGATCTGAGACATTCTTTGTTTTACCGCCCTTGTTAAGTAATGTACTATTATGTCACACCTCGCCATAAAGCGGCAATTACCGCACGCTCCGCGCGCGGGAAATCCCACACCAGGGCGTGACATAAAATTTTGTACTTAACACGGGCGGTAAATGTATTATTATTATGCTGTATTAATTCGCCTACTAAAATCAACGATAGTCGACTTATAGTCGAACAAACATTCTTACGTATATAACGCAGGATTGTTCCTGCAGAAATGGTGAACTTCGCTTCGCTGGTTCAACAAACTGTACAATAGTACAGCATTACTAACAAACAATTTATAAAGTATGTTCAACACGAGCTATAAAAACAACTTCCAAAACAAATCTGTACTAGTACTTTATTTTATTTTAGCACCGATTCCTTTGTTTGAATTATAAAATCGAACTGAAAACAAGTCCGTAAAAGATTATATTTCCCCGAAGTTCCCACACTTGGCTTTTATCCAATACTAGAGTTAGAAGTTTTTATGTACCGATACCCTCGGTCGGGCTCGACTAAGGCGACTTCCTGATTTGTCGGTGCGGAGGCAGTACGACATGAGAAAAGTGCCAAATGTCAGTGTCAGCTGTCAGTCGACGCGATACCATTTTTTACTACGCCCCTACATTTAAATGAGTGCTTCCTAACTGGCGCGGGATGCGCGGTAGCGGGACGATGCGAAGGCGGTACTGCTCCGCTTCTGCGCATGATATTACTACTGCGCAAACGTAATACTGACAGTGTTATGGCAAGTGAGAATCTTTGCGACGTCAGTAAGTTTACGTCAAAGAAGAAAATGTCACATATCGATCCCGCCCTGCCAAGTCAGGAAGTCGCCTAAGGCGTGTCCCGTATACTTTCAATTTTATTGTGCAATAATTCTGAATATTGCTAGTGTACTTTTGAACAATTACCAATGCCACTTTAGGCAAGCGAGCCAAGCGATTTCGATCTAGAAGTCGTGGCGTGGGTTTAAAAGCCGGCTGCTTTATTCAATAAACTTTGGTATGAAGTATTTTTGTATATAAGAGTGAAGGAAAAAGTCAGTATCTGAAACTGGCACTCGAGGTAAACGGGTCATTGGCAGATTTAGGTGCGTGTCTTTTCGGTGGACATGTCAAAAGTTAAGGGCTACAAAGCTTAATTTTCGGTTGATCTGATAACCCGCATGCATAATCTGTAGTTCCGTGTCTATAAATCCATGCAATAAAAACGTAAATTACATGTACATAAACCCTTAACTGTTGACCACCGAATGGACAACTTTTGTTTTTCGACTGACAATGACCCAAACTGCAAGTGAGATATTGATTCGACAATCATTTGTCTAGTAGATAAAAGTATCGATAAATAACTCAAGGGACTCGCTGCTTACACGGCTGGCTCTAGGGTCAGATAGAGAAGGTGGTAGGTACTCTGCGAATAATCCGAATATCTCTCTCTGACTTTCTCTGTCGCCCCAACGTAGCTTAGGCCCCACCACGCTGCCAGCGACACCCTAGGCTAGGTTTTTAAATTACATATTCATATTTTTATTGTATTTCAGGATAATTTTATTTTAAAGGTAGCCTTAGTTAAAAGAAAAAAAAGTAATTTTATAAATAAACATAATTCCAATGCAGAACGATTGTCAGTAAACACTGAGAGCGCCTGCTTCCTTAAACAACTTGCCGCCGATAAATAAGCCCTACAATGACTAACAATAAAATACGGCTTAAGAGGCTCCCAAAGTTTTACACGAATTTGCATGGAAGTTAGACGTTTGTTCTGAAACCGTAAGATTTCAGTAAGAAATTGTATGGAATTGGGTGAGTCATTAAAATGAAATTTAAGTGTCTTAGTAAATTTTGTACTTTGGTTATCTACGTAAACGCAGTATGTATGTATGTAAATACTTTATTGTACACATGACAAGAAAAAGAAACAATACAGACAAAACAGATTATACATATGAACAAAGGCGAATTTATCTTAGTGTTACTGTTGAATACCTTTATAAAAAAAGGCAGGCCAAAAACTAGGTACTATTTAAATTTAATGTAATGCAGAAACTGCTTTTCTTTATATACATATAACTATTGTCCTATATATAAATCAATAAAAATCAAAATAGCCTTTTTTCCTTTTTTTTCAATAGATTTAATTTTGATTTATTTTGTAGTGGTTTGTTTAGGCAGGAACCCCTCCCCTAGTAGAGTAAGGTAGAGGCCTGCCCTAGTGATGTACAATGTTCTTTATCTTTGGTGTCTTTCATCCACTCTTTCTCACCTACTTGGGTGATGTTGTCTGCCCATCTGGTTACTGTCTGCCGCGTTTTCTACGTCCTGTTGGTCCTGCCCAAGAAGTCAAGTCGTTTTGTCCAGCGGTCATCGCCATTTTAACTTTTGTGTATGAAACAACGCATCGGTGATTTTGTTTTTTCTCACGGTAGAGTACTTGTATCTCACGAGCGCGTGTGAGCCATGGTTGTATGCACATTGTATATGTGCGCGTCAGCATAGGAGCAATGAGTTGACGATGTATATGTGTGATAACTACAACAATGGCCGACCCGCGGTCGTGAGATACAAGTACTATGAGTGTGTCGTGTTTTATGGGTGTGTTGTTTTAAGGCGATATATCGACTGACCCTTATGTTTTTCGCTCACGACAAAACGGGATGCAACACTCTTCGGGAATGGCTTTTTTTAGACAAAACTCGTTAAATATCTGGCTGTGTGCAGGTTTATCAAATTTCCTCTCTTCAAGAGTTTGGATAAGATAAAATACCATCGTATTAACATAATCGTGTCTTTTAATAATGCGTTGTTTTAGTAGGCTGAGTAAAAAAAGGAAAATATAGACTCAACATTGGATTTTTTTCTATCGAGAAAATTTTAAGCAATCATGTTTCGGCTATTGTCAAAAACACAATCATATATCTGAAAATCAGTCCCTATTGTTTCCTCGTCTAGCGTTTCAAAGTTTCTTAATTTCTCGTTGTAGCGCCTTAAGTATGTTGGTAAGATGTTATTTATTTTTTTACCCTTCGAGTATATTACCATGTTACGTTATAAATATTATATAATATAAAATACTTTCACAAATATTGTTGTGAAATGCGACCTGTAGTGGTGAACAGCCGGATATCCGCTGGAAAGAGATACGAAAGCATTTTTGCCCCCGAAACGGAGACGCTACGTTGCCTACGTTCGCGCTCTGTGCTCGTCCAGCCAATGAACCTTCATTTAACGGCCATACACTCATTATAAAACACAAACACAGCCAACTACTAAATTAAACGCCAACACATGAAATAGCCTCTCTAAACCACGCTTCCAGCAATTTCAGCATTCATTATAACCGTTACCTACGGACCTTTAATTCACCATTTACCACCCATTTACTGCGCCAAAACCGCAGCGGTCCGAACTGGACATAGTTCTACACTTACACAGCTAAAGGCTTTATACAGCTGGTATTCAGCTGGCTATACGACCTTATAGCCTGGATTTATTAGCAGAGCGTCATTTATGATACAAAGTTCCCGCCTAACAACGATTGATTGCAGCGATATTTCAGGGTTGCCACTTGGGAACGCTAAATGGTTGCTGGAAAACGTGATTTTTTGTGAAATCCCTACGGACGTAATTTTTGTTAAAATAACTTCTTTTTTTTATACCTAACTAGCTTTAGCCGATCAAATGTTTGTATGGTGCTAACTACAATTAGACATAACACAAAAGACGATAAAGTTTTGGAGCACTGAAAATGCTCTATACTGATTGACATTGAAATGTGACGTCACGTTTCAATGCCATTCAGTATCGTTGTATAGAAAAAAAAAAGTAATTTGCCGTTTTTCTCCTGAAATTGTATTGTATATGTAGTTTCCATATATTTTTTATTTTATTGAAATATGATAATTCTATTGGTAACTTTATATTAATATTGATAATGTATGATCCGAGTTGTTCGAAAATAAATGAATTATTATTGTTATATTTACATTCGGACTATAAAAAATCATCGTCAAAATTTTGATTAAGTTGTCTAATAATTTACTATTTATTATGATTATTTTAACACGTGTCAAATACCCAATTATAGTGTGGATGTTTGGAGGTACTTCAGTGCTCCCACTAATACAACCCAAAGAGCACTTTCAAATTCGTGGAAAGGTTTCTCGAAGCATTTCGTCGAATTTTCAATAATGTAAAACTTGATGAATTTGAGTAATAATAGAAATCCAATTTTCATAACATTTAGCTTTAGTCGCTTTTTGGCGAATTTTCAATATTTTAAAACTTGATGAATTTGACTAATAATAGAGATTTCATAGTATAAGGTGGCTTTAGAAACTAAATAATTAAAATAAAGTTTTGCTTTTATGTTTTGATTTTATGGTAGCTAATATTAGTTATTTGCAAAAATTGCAAAGATGTAAAATTTGTACAGCGGGGCTAGGAGAGATAGGTCGTGTGGAATTTAAACTTGCCGCTGCTTATGTTCAAATAACTTTATACAAATGCAACATTATATTATCTAACTGAGTAGGTGGCAAACCGATACCGATATCCGATTTCTTTCCTTGACATTTAATACCTACATTTTTATCACAGATTTTAAACTGTTTTTACGCTTTTTTTATGACATCTGACATCAATTAGAGTCCGTTATGTATGATTTATGTATGTATTTTTATATAGTATTATTTGAGCTAGTATATTTTATTAACTTTCAGTATTTGTTTTATGATAATTTCTGCACCACCCACTGCATAATTAATGTTCTTTTTTCCGCTACCCAAAGGTTGTCTGGAAGAGATCGCTCTTTAGCGATAAGGCCGCCTGTTGTCTACCTTTACCTACATGTTGCTGTATTGTTTCTATATGTAACTGATCCTTTTGTGTGAGGTGTACAATAAACAGTATTTGTATTGTATTGTATTGTCCGATCCGTCGATCATCTAAGATACACTCTTTAATCTGGTAACGCTAAATATTACAGATTTTTCCCTGATATTTTGATGTTACATCACCATAAAATATGCGCTAAATCCAATCGCGCCTATTATCTTGATTACGACAGGCGAAGTTTGGAAACGTGATTGGCAACCCTAGGGGAAATCAATAAAATATTGTATCGCGATGTTTTATCGCCGTTTTTGAGCCGTAAATTTGACAGCGCTTCGGCTGTTTCGTTTTTATGGTCGCTATCTCATGGATGAAGTAGGGTAAATCGCCAGTAACTGGCCACTTAAGAAAATGTCATTCAGTTACTAGCCACGGAATTTGTGCAGTGAAGACCGCCTTCAATAAAATAAAATACATGAAGTCAGCTCTAAACCCAGTTCAATTTTATTTATTTAATTGCAGAAATACCAACAATAAAATTAGTTCCTTGGTGTATATTTTTGTGAAATGGCCAGTTACTGGCGATTTACCCTATAAAGCTATTATGCTGGCCTTGAGCTGATTTAGGTTCATATTTTTTTCTGGATCTATTGTTGAAATACCGTCTGGCACTGATGAAATAAAAGTTACTACCTATCTCGTTTTTCTAAGATAATCTAAGAATTTTTACGGTAATTTTCGTTCACGTTTCTTCGTTTGCCTAATCAGAGGATAATATTGTACTAATTTCACTTAGAAAAAAATATTTCCAGACTAACCTTTCACATTTTTATCAACTTTTTTGGGGTAGTCAAATGTTTTGTGCACCCATATCTCCGTTGATAACTTGCTGAGACGACAGTTCTGCCGCATATATGACTGGTGCAACCCGTGTCGAAACGTCGGTAAAAAAGGTTGGTCCCATTTAAATAAATCTTTTAATTAATTTCACTTAGCTCAGTAACTTATTTTGTTTCTGTGAAGATTGTCCTCCGTAAGCGCATGGATAAAGCACGAATTTTTCTAATCTGAATAATTCTGTTCTTTTATTACAATGACGGTGGAAAACAGGGTTACGGTCCACCTGACGGTAAGCGGACACCGCAGCCTATAGACGCCCGTTACTCCCAAGGAGTCACGTGCGTGTTCCCGACCCTTCACAAAATTTGAGAATTGACTGTGTGGCGTCGCTAGTCAACCGTCAAATCTGACATGCTCTGCAACGCGCTATCGAAGTTTCTTAAGTCAGTTGCATATATAGAACTTCCAACCAACTCTCATTGGACTTCGGTCCCTGAGAGATCTCTCTATTGTCGTTTCTTCCTGTGTCTCCTATCTATTGTATATTTGTATTTACCTTGTACATATTTCCTTTTCCTGTATATATCTAACCCTGTATATTATTCCTTATAGGTGATACTATTTCTCTTCTACATTGGTGACCTCCGACAATGGACATAAGCGCAACCTGAAGATCCTGACGCCGCCCCGCAGCTAGCCCGACTTCCTCCCCTCTCTCTCTCTCTCCCTCTCTCTGAGTGTGCCACCTAGCATTTCTCCTACATATGCCTGGTACTTCTACTCCCAGCGATTCGACTTCTCTCCTCGCCTGCTCGTCACCCTGGCTCTGAGCCCTCGCTCGCCACGCTGACTCTGAGCACTCTCTTAATACGTCGTCGCTGACTCCTCCGTCTCAAAGGGGGGCTGATGTGGCGTCGCTAGTCAACCGTCAAATCTGACATGCTCTGCAACGCGCTATCGAAGTTTCTTAAGTCAGTTGCATATATAGAACTTCCAACCAACTCTCATTGGACTTCGGTCCCTGAGAGATCTCTCTATTGTCGTTTCTTCCTGTGTCTCCTATCTATTGTATATTTGTATTTACCTTGTACATATTTCCTTTTCCTGTATATATCTAACCCTGTATATTATTCCCTTATAAGGAGCACATTACTTATTCTACAACTGCTTGTGTGTGTTTTGCTTTAAAGCTTTCAAAGGCCGCCTGTGCCACTTTATTCGACGGTGCTCTAGCGCACAAAATTTCACTAGAATCAGTTGACAACTGTAGAGGGGAACAGCAGACATTTTTGCTGGACATACATTAGGTATAAAATACCACTGTTCTGTGTAATAGTACATTATTGCCGTGGCCGGGAAGGGAGCAATTGCAGGCTGAGTATTTGTTTAAACGGACGAGCTTGCGAGTCCGTTTAATTATAATACGAAGCCTGCAATTGCCATTCCGGCCGAGGCTAATATAGTGCTTTTCTCAAAAATGGGGAAAATACGACAAAAATTTAATTAAGATTTGATAAACATAGCCTTAAAACGTCAAAAACAACATGTTTTCCCGCCGTTTATTTTTTTAACAGAATCGCACGTGTATTTTTCCACCGAAAAACGCAAATTATTCGAGACACATAAAAAAACGTCGCGTTTTCAACAGAAAAATACGAGCTGAATTGGCTGAATACGACCTGTGCCTCCTTTTATATGACAGTTTCTACATTTTAAAAAGTTTATAACTCGACAAATAAAGGAATTTATATGTGACATTGCAGGCCATATATGTGGCCTGCAATGTTTTTTACTTTTTAATTTGGATCTGACCTTAAACTATACACTTTACCTTCCAATATGTAGCCACTAAAGTCCAGTTTGCGGGCCATTTTTGAGAAAAATACTATTAATACATTATGACACTACAGTTTAAACAAACACTAATTATAAAGGTAATTTTAAAAATATGAAATATTATTAAATTAAGCTAAATTAATAATAATTCGTCATCATCCTCCTAGCGTTATCCCAGTACAGTTGCATCCTGAAGGATGCCTGGGGTCCGCTACCTAATCCCAAGATTTGGCGTAGGTACTAGTTTTTACGAAAGCGACTGCCATCTGACCTTCCAACCCCGAGGGGAAACTAGACCTTATTGGGATTAGGCTTTGTCAAGTGAGTGGGCAACTTGACTGTTAGAAGTTCTCAAGCCGCCCGAAGGCCTCCAACTTGGCTTAACGACTGCTGCCATAGACAGCAACCGGGATCAACGGCTTAACGTGCCTTCCAAAGCACGGGAGCGCTCAGTTAGTAACCACTCAAAGCGGTCACCCATCCAAGTCCTGACCGCTGCCCACGTTGCTTTATTTTGCCACGTTAATTAATAATAATTCATATCTCTAAAATTACAGTGTTTGTTTAAACTGTATTGTCATAATGTATTAATAGTATTTTATATCTAACATATATTGTATACTAGTATATTTGTATACCTAGACCTAAGACGTATTCTAGCGCATATTGTATGACAATGGAATAAATAATGTTGATTATGATCATGATACGAAAGCGTTCTTCCCGAAACGGAAACGACTCTTTGCTCACATCACTCGGTAAATAGCAAAAAATTGGTTTCTACTTAACTAAAATACTTCGAAAAATGTTCGTATAGAAATTGCACGCTAACGATCACCCATTTTGCAGTCGTAAGATAGAATTAGGACACACTCTAACGAGCTATAAAGATGGGATTCAGCACGCAAGACCGTTTAAGTATAAAAACCCGACTCGTACTTTACACGGCCATTCATAGTTAATGCGGTGTTTTATCGTACGGCATTAGGAAGGATAGTATGATAAAATTTTATTTTTTTTGCCTGGAATTCGCTACTAGTATTATACAAGGGAGGAAGGCGTAGGTAGTCCACCCTCAAGGACTGTTGACGACTTTGCCGGCCGCTATACCACTAAACTATAGGTACATAGCTCTACAATTTGACAAAATTGTACAATTTCACACGCTTGTGACTTCAGAAGAATCAGAAGTGCGTTGCTAACTCTTTATTCAATTGAGAATTAGATAGAGGGACAAATGCATGTTGTCACTATCAACACAGTGCATCTTGGGACGCTCTGGCGATCTCACTCACCAATTTCAAAGAAAAATCTGACTTAAATTCAATGTATTAGTATTTATACAATATTACCAAAGCGCGTGCAGTGTTAAACGTGAGGCCGTCGCGACCACTCATGATTAAGGACCACGAATTGGCCCGAAACATGTCGAGCGATATTCGACGATAAAGACGTCTATTAATGACCATGATGCAACAGAAGGAGAAAGTTGAGAAATTCAAAAGCGCTCAACATCCCCTAGACTCATTGCATCAGCGATATTTGACGATAAAGACGTGAGTGATCCGTTTATTATATTTCAATAATATCACCACATTCCAAGTTCATAGTTGAATGGAAAGTTATAAAATTCTTCGGTAGCTCTAGTATAAGTTTTTTAGAAACATTAACCAATTCGATCGCGTTTGCGTTTTGTCTCAAAATGTATGAAAACGCTCTCACCGAGTTTGAAATACGCGCGTTCATCGGTTAGCAACAAATGTTATACTCGCTGTTTTAGTTTCTCCAGAGGCGCTGTTCACCACGTTCATACATTTTGAGACAAAACGCAAACGCGTTCGAATTAGTTAATGTTTGGAAAAAACTTATACTAGAGCTACGGAACAACATTTTGTGACAGACGACGGATGGACAGACGAACACGTGAGTGACCGCAATAGAGTTCCGTTTCGACCCTTCGGGTACGGCGGAACTCTAAAAAGCTGTACATTTCTAAATCACTTCCAAAGCTGATTCGAAAACAGATCATTTGATAATCATCCCATTATTCCCGCTCTGACACCTCATCTCGTTGCCCCATAAAAACATTTTCAATGACATTCATATATTTCCTTCCCTCACGAGGGAATAAAACATCATATTTCACAAACAAGCGAAGGTTCGTTCGTACGAAATGCACATTTTGTTTAAAGTCGAATTCCTGTAGTTTTGCAATTCAAACTTCGCCCCATATCGGTTAACGGGCGAATGCTTTGGCTACCCTGCGACGCGAAGTGGTTCAGAGCAGGGGCGTAAGCGGATAGCGGTAAAATATGGTAGGCCTCACAAGGGGTTCAAAACCTTTGTACCGTGTTGCTTCAATGTCATGTTTAAACGGCCATACAAATTTTCAACGGGTAAAAGCGGCAGTCATAGGTATCCAGCTACTTTTGAGGCAAGAAAGTAGATAAGGCATAAAACAGCTAGTCGATTACGTAACGTGTGAAACATGCGTTAGGTAGATCTAACTCTATCTGTTAAGTGACGGCTTGATTCAAAAACAACTAATAAGTTTGTAAATAATTGGCAGACAAGGCTTGTTTGAAGGTGAGTAGGTACTCTAAATTTCCTTCAATGTGAGAAAAGTATATTTTTATTATATTTATTTCACTCTTTGGTTACGCCAGCGGCCGCTTATGACTTGGGCCAGTCCTTTTGTGCATGACTTTCTGATACAGTGGATACGAAGTCGTTTGCATTAGCACATTATACAACGCCTTACTAAGCTATTTGTTCACTGGTCAACGTAAATTTATGTTACACGTTACTAAACAGAGCTGGTCATACGGATTCTTTATTATTATAGAAGTTATAATTATATTCACTCTCTTTAGTCGCTTCTTTTTCATTTGTTGTTGTTACTTAATACAAAGTCTCACTTTGTGCACTATTGATCTCCAGGCAGATGTCAAGATTGCTATAAGCAAAAAAGTAGGATGTCGTCACATGGCCAAAAACCAAAGTTAAGAATTGCACAATTGTTCGGTTTTTGGCTCTCCGGATATACTTTCTACAAGTTTCTTTGCGTTTCCTAACTCTATCGGTGTAACGAGTCTGCAATTATCCATGACTCCTTTTTCCTTCTACTAGTTTCTATTTAATGAACTACAAAACTAAAAATATTTAGCATCCACTTAGGTACGCTACGCCACGATAGAGCTCACAACAAACTGTCCTGCAGTTTGGCAGAAGAAAAAATTGTTAACCAAGGGTTGTTTCGTAAATAAATTTATTATTATTTGTATGTCTTTCCCGTTCACGGGACAATGGTGTCCCGGACCTTTGGGAGGCGTGCGCGGAGCCGAAGTACCGAGGTGCCGAAGTACCACCGAGTACCACATAGCCAACACGTAGAGGCCCTTTTGACAATTTAATGAAATGCAAGGGATACACCGAGCGGATGCTGTCCCTGCCCGTGTCATATTATTATTATTATTATTTATTTACAACTAAACAAAAACAGTGTAGTAGTGATAGCAGTGTTTGTGTGTGGCTTATATTTCTGAAGCGTTTTTTCCGCACGCTCAAAAAACCCACCGCCGCTTGTGACTTCGCCCAGCCCCCACTAGTATGACTTTCTGATACACTGGGCACGATTGCGTTAGCGCAGTGTAAAACACCCGTTTTGCTGACCGCAAAACACGACGTTCCGCCCCATATTCTTGACAAAGCGTTTGTTGGCCTGTATGCCGTTATTTACGGGCTGTCTTGTTTCTCATAATGGACTGGTTTTCGGCTGCTATTGTCATAACGGGTTGTGGGTTGTTATTATAAATTGTATTAATGGTGTTTTGTAGGCCAGCATGCAAACACCATAACGCGCAGTTAGTACGGTAAGATTTTTTTTATGCCCTTGTATTATACAATATTGGCCATTTAATATGACTCAGTGGTAAATGTAGGTGTTCGACAGACCCAATTCATGACACTTTGGTTATAGTTGTCATCTATTGGGTATGAAGGTGTCGAGTATAGGATTATAGGGACATTTGCCTTATCTGTGCCTAAGTAGAATACATAAATACATACATACATGAAACCTGAAAACATTACACTCCTTTTTTTGGGGAGTCGTGTAATAAATACCCAGTGTCGGTCGTCAGTAGGACGGATGTGTAATATTCTATCCATGTATTATTAAATGTGGATATTTTATGTTATATAATTTTTTTTAATATTTGGTACATTTTAGAGGCATATAAAAAGTGCAATATCCTTACTTGAGGCAATTAGAAATAATTTTTGTTGACATCAAAGAACGGGACAACTCTTTGCAATGTAATTTCTGCGATACTGAAAAAAGGCTAGGGGCCTATTGCATAATAAATTACAACTAATATTACAAGCGGAAGTCTCTTTCGAATGAAAGGGATTGAAACAAGACTACCGCTTGTAATATTAGTTGTAATTTATTATGCAATGGGCCCCAGGTCTGAAGTTCCCGCAACCGACGAGCTTGTATGAGGAGATGTATGGATCTGAAGCAAATGAAGTATGTAAGGACCGTAGTATTTGGCGTTGCGTGAGTATATGTATGTAACTATGTAGGTATGTATGTGTGTGCATCGTAAGATAGGTACCTACGTAGCAGCAATCTTGTCGCATTATTCCTAGCAATGGAAATGGCAACCACACATCCCTAAGCCCGTGATACGATTGAAAGAGAATTGAAAAATAAATTGATATCGGTATTTACTGTTTTCCACGAATTGTTGATTGAGCGATTACTCCATTTTGGATTTGATTGTAAACGCTATAAATTCAATTAAATTTGGAACTGACGTTTTTTGTTTTATGAGTTTGATTGCTTAGAAACAGTAATTAGCTACAATGTAGGTATAAATATGTTTCTTTCTGTAGGTAGGTATAGGTATGCAATATATATTTTGACAGACAAATTGAGTTATTATCAGAATAGTGCTATTTGTTCGATAAATACAATTCTTTACTTTGAAGGGTTGACACTGATACAACATCTGCATAAAGGACATAAAACAATCATCATTTATAAATCACCCAATTACTTCTAAGGAGCAAAACTTTGTATTAAATTTCTTAAATCTTAAATTGTTAAGTATCTATTAGAAGAGTTGTAATCGGTAAACTTATAACATACTGTTTTTTATCACCGTGTTTCCTAATACTAAACACCTTCAGATTAGAGGGCAAAAAAATTGTAACCTAAATCTTTCCTCGAGTTCGATTCGTAATTTATATAACTTTATTCAGGTTAGAAATGGTTATTATTCCCCAAATCCAAACAATTACCTGTTTCAGGTCAGGATTCTTCCGGAATAAGCCAGTAGATCGTGCGTGACGGCGGAGGATTTCGATCACTCGGGGATTCGCACACCATTAACCGGGTTTACACCGACCGCACCATGTTCAAACATATTATTATTTTAAGACACTGACACGGCGTTCGCCCTTGTTGACTATAACAGAACACATAATAACGCAGATCCTTAAATATCGTATCAGAACCAACGGTCGGTGTGTATCTACCCATTTCAAATAGCTTCGAAAACGCTCAGCCACTTTCGCATCAGATTGTGAAATATTGCCATAATTATACGTAGTGAAACCATTGTAGTTGTAATCAGATTTCATTCAATTTGTTTCTTAAAATGTCACCTGTAAAATATTAGGCGTTTGTGGTACCGCAACATGGTTGCTTTGAGTTTTTGTGAATGTGCTTTGGGCTTACAAACGCACCGTTGATATGAAAAGTCGTTATTTGAAAACACCTACAATACGAATGTGTTTTATGACCATTCGGTTGGTGTTCACCCTTCTCAACTAGCTTCGGAAACCCTCGACCGCGCCACATCGCGCAATATCGTCATGTAGTTAGTGCCACCAATAAAATTCAACTCTGGCCGTAATCCAACCCTAACTAGGGACGCCATAGTTGTAACTTAGAGTTATCATTGGATTTAATTGAATTTGTTTCTTTGAATGGCTTCTGTTCAACAGTTGGGTTGGAGGGTATTTTAATGGCTGCTCGGTATGTAATTGGTGTTTGATTTGGATCAGCTAACCGCAATTAGAGTATTTAGAAGCACGGTATACCAGGGATCGGAACCGGTTTCCAAATACCGGTATTATTTTGTTCCTAAACCGGTTTGATTTCGTTCTTACATAATACCGGTTTATCAAAGAACCTGTTAGTGAAAGAACGAATTATTTCGGTTATCAGTATTCTAGGAGAACGGAATTTTAACGTTCCGTGGAACTTTATTAAACCGGTTTAAAATGTCACGACTGTCACTTTCTCACTTTTGAAGGCTTTGTCGTCAGGTAATACCATCATCCGCGGGCCCCGCGGCGGGTGTGCGCTTATAATTTAGATTAGAAGCTAATTTATATGATGCCGCCGGAACGGAAGACAGCCACTGGAACTTCCTAACGGAAAGTGCTACGGTAGTCGAGATGGAGCTAGTTTGTTGTGTTGTCTTGAGTACTTACCACTGGACCTGATGTCGAGGGTCTGATGATGCAGCCGGAAAAGAGTCACTGGAACTGCCTAACGGAAAGTGATAAAGTAGTCGAGTTTGGGCTTGTTTGTTTTGTTGTCTCGAGTACTTACCACTGGACCTGATTTCGAGGGTCTGATGATGCAGCCGGAAGAGAGTCACTGGAACTGCCTAACGGAAAGTGATAAAGTAGTCGAGTTTGGGCTTGTTTGTTTTGTTCTCTTGAGTACTTACCACTGGACCTGATGTCGAGGGTCTGATGATGCAGCCGGAAGCGAGTCACTGGAACTGCCTAACGGAAAGTGATAAAGTAGTCGAGTTTGGGCTTGTTTGTTTTATTGTCTTGAGTACGTACCACTGGACCGATGTCGAGGGTCTGATGATGCAGCCGGAAGAGAGGCAATGGAACTGCCAAACGGAAAGTGATAAAGTAATCGAGTTTGGGCTTGTTTGTTTTGTTGTCTTGAGTACTTACCACTGGACCTGATGTCGAGGGTCTGATGATGCAGCCGGAAGAGAGCCACTGGAACTGCCAAACGGAAAGTGATAAAGTAGTCGAGTTTGGGCTTGTTTGTGTTGTTGTCTTGAGTACTTACCACTGGACCTGATGTCGAGGGTCTGATGATGCAGCCGGAAGAGAGGCACTGGAACTACCTAACGGAAAGTAATAAAGTAGTCGAGTTTGGGCTTGTTTGTTTTGTTCTCTTGAGTACTTACCACTGGACCGATGTCGAGGGTCTGATGATGCAGCCGGAAGAGAGGCACTGGAACTGCCTAACGGAAAGTAATAAAGTAGTCGAGTTTGGGCTTGTTTGTTTTGTTGTCTTGAGTACTTACCACTGGACCTGATGTCGAGGGTCTGATGATGCTGCCGGAAAAGAGCCACTGGAACTGCCTAACGGAAAGTGATAAAGGAGTGGAATTTGGGCCTGTTTGTTTTGTTGTCTTGAGTACTTACCACTGGACCTGATGTCGAGGGTCTGATGATGCAGCCGGAAGAGAGGCACTGGAACTGCCTAACGGAAAGTAATAAAGTAGTCGAGTTTGGGCTTGTTTGTTTTGTTCTCTTGAGTACTTACCACTGGACCGATGTCGAGGGTCTGATGATGCAGCCGGAAGAGAGGCACTGGAACTGCCTAACGGAAAGTAATAAAGTAGTCGAGTTTGGGCTTGTTTGTGTTGTTGTCTTGAGTACTTACCACTGGACCGATGTTGAGGGTCTGATGATGCAACCGGAAGAGAGGCACTGGAACTGCCTAACGGAAAGTGATAAAGTAGTCGAGTTTGGGCTTGTTTGTTTTGTTGTCTTGAGTACTTACCACTGGACCGATGTTGAGGGTCTGATGATGCAACCGGAAGAGAGGCACTGGAACTGCCTAACGGAAAGTGATAAAGTAGTCGAGTTTGGGCTTGTTTGTTTTGTTGTCTTGAGTACTTACCACTAGACCTGATTTCGAGGGTCTGCTGATGCAGCCGGAAGACAGCCACTCGAACTTACTTTGTCACTTTCCGTTAGGCAGTTGCAGTGCCTCTCTTCCGGCTGCATCATCAGACCCTCGACATCAGGTCCAGTGGTAAGTACTCAAGACAACCAAACAAACAAGCCCAAATTCGACTACTTTATCACTTTCCGTTAGGCAGTTCCAGTGCCTCTCTTCTCGCTGCATCATCAGACCCTCGACATCAGGTCCAGTGGTAAGTACTCAAGACAACAAAACAAACAAGCCCTAACTCGACTACTTTATCACTTTCCGTTAGACAGTTCCAGTGCCTCTCTTCCGGCTGCATCATCAAACCCTCGATATCAGGTTTAGTGGTAAGTACTCAAGACAACAAAACAAACAAGCCCAATCTCGACTAGATTATCACTTTCTGTTAGACAGTTCCAGTGCCTCTCTTCCGGCTGCATCATCAGACACTCAACATCAGGTCTAGTGGTAAGTACTCAAGACAAAATGATCAACAAACCCAAACTTGACTACTTTATCACTTTCCTTTAGACAGTTCCAGTGCCTCTCTTCCGGCTGCATCATCAGACCCTCGACATCAGGTCCAGTGGTAAGTACTCAAGACAACAAAACAAACAAGCCCAAACTCGACTACTTTATCACTTTCCGTTAGACAGTTCGAGTGCCTCTCTTCCGGCTGCATCATCAGACCCTCGATATCAGGTCTAGTGGTAAGTACTCAAGACAACAAAACAAACAAGCCCAAACTCGACTATCGTAGCACTTATCATCAGGCAGTTCCAGTGCCTTTCTTCCGACTGCATCATCAGACCCTTGACATCAGGTCCAGTGCTAAGTACTCAAGACAACAAAACACACAAGCCCAAACTCGACTACTTTATCACTTTCCGTTAGACAGTTCCAGTGCCTCTCTTCCGACTGCATCATCAGACCCTCGACATCAGGTCCAGTGGTAAGTACTCAAGACAACAAAACAAACAAGCCCAAACTCGACTACCGTAGCACTGTCCTTTAGGTAGTTCCAGTGGCTCTCTTCCGGCAGCATCATCAGACCCTCGACATTAGGTCCAGTGGTATGTACCCAAGAGAACAAAACAAACAAGCCCAAACTCGATTACTTTATCACTTTCCGTTAGGCAGTTCCAGTGCCTCTCTTCCGGCTGCATCATCAGACCCTCGACATCAGGTCCAGGGGTAAGTACTCAAGACAACAAAACAAACAAGCCCAAACTAGACTACTTTATCACTTTCCGTTAGGCAGTTCCAGTGGCTCTCTTCTGGCTGCATCATCAGACTCTCGACATCAGGTCCATTGGTAAGTACTCAAAACAACAAAACAAACAAGCCCAAACTCGACTACTTTATCACTTTCCGTTAGGCAGTTCCAGTACCTCTCTTCCGATTGCATCATCAGACCCTCGACATCAGGTCCAGTGGTAAGTACTCAAGACAACAAAACAAACAAGCCCAAACTTGACAACTTTATCACTTTCCGTTAGGCAGTTCCAGTGCCTCTCTTCCGGCTGCATCATCAGACCCTCGACATTAGGTCCAGTGGTATGTACCCAAGACAACAAAACAAACAAGCCCAAACTCGATTACTTTATCACTTTTCGTTAGGCAGTTCCAGTGCCTCTCTTCCGGCTGCATCATCAGACCCTCGACATCAGGTCCAGGGGTAAGTGCTCAAGACAACAAAACAAACAAGCCCAAACTCGACAACTTTATCACTTTCCGTTAGGCAGTTCCAGTGCCTCTCTTCCGGCTGCATCATCAGACCCTCGACATCAGGTCCAGTGGTAAGTACTCAAGACAACAAAACAAACAAGCCCTAACTCGACTACATTATCACTTTCCGTTAGGCAGTTCCAGTGGCTCTCTTCTGGCTGCATCATCAGACCCTCTACATCAGGGCCATTAGTAAGTACTCAAGACAACAAAACAAACAAGCCCAAACTCGACTATTTTATCACTTTCCGTTAGACAGTTCCAGTGCCTCTCTTCCGGCTGCATCATCAGACCCTCGATATCAGGTCTATTGGTAAGTACTCAAGACAACAAAACAAACAAGCCCAAACTCGACTATCGTAGCACTTTCCGTTAGGCAGTTCCAGTACCTCTCTTCCGACTGCATCATCAGACCCTCGACATCAGGTCCATTGGTAAGTACTCAAGACAACAAAACAAACAAGCCCAAACTCGACTACTTTATCACTTTCCGTTAGGCAGTTCCAGTGGCTCTCTTCCGGCTGCATCATCAGACCCTCGACATCAGGTCTAGTGGTAAAATTTAATATCAAATTATAAATTAGCTTTTAAATAAATTGTAAGCGCACTCCCGCTGCGGATAATAGTAACCCTTGGCGGCCTCTGTCAAAAATTCGAGTTAAGACTGGTTGTCTCCGTCGAAAACCGGTTAATTTCGTTCCACGGAAACGAAATTGGGCCCAGAACAGTTCCTTCACTAACCGGTTTTGAGTGCCGAAAACCAGAAACAAGAACGAAACCACAAACGCTATTCATTTCGGTTTGGGGTCAATGGCCGAAACCGGTTTGAAAATAATACCGGTATCCGATCCCTGCGGTATACTAAGGCGCACTCGAGCTGATTTCATAATACTTAGGCAGCGTGATTTAATAAGATATACCTACTTAACATATCTATTATTAATTACAAAATTTCATTGTAAAATAACGAAAAGATTTTTTTTGAACGTCTAGGAAAGGAACCTATCGTAAGAGTATTTTCGAATCAGTTCCATAATAAAATCGTATTTAATAATATTATAATCATATTTAATGATATAAAAGTAACTTCAATGTTATAGTTAGTTTTTTTCATTAGATGTGAATCGAACTTACAATACAGTAAGGAAATAAAGGAATCATTATACATATGTACAGTTAAAGTTGATTCTTGTACAGAGCGGAGACCAAGCAGACATCTACTATTATATAAGAAAAAAAAACTCGTACTGAAACGTGCAAAAAATATCGCTCTTTGTACAGTGAATATGTTGCATCATCTCCGCTATCCAAAGGTTGTCTTAGAGTTACTTTAACCTGTTTTGTAGTTACAGTGTCCTTTTTAGAGGTGTCCAATGAAGCGTGTTTATATTGTATCGAATTAAAAATTTTGATTACTTGAGAATAAAAATGTGTTTCGCCCATTGATGATTCGTCGTATCGAGCCCGTTACATAAATCTGATTACTCACTGTTACACAAAATATCTGTCTTTATTACTGAAACGTCGAACCATGTTCAGCTGATGTTCTTGACCCATCTATTTTACGATGTGTGTGGCCGTTTGCCTAATAACACAAATGGTTAGTCACATTATACTAACAAATCTCGAACTATCCCGCCACTCACATTTATTACTGGCCGTTAAAGGAACCCTCGAAGAACCCAATCTACGCAATAGACGTCGCCCACAAAGCACCCCACAATAGGATTCATTTGAACTTAATATTTACATCCTAAGGCCACGTCTCTAGAAAGGCGAGTTGACCGGCGGCACAGCGTTTACGTCAGTAACTAGTATGCGTTTCGTTTTTATTCATATGGCAAAAAAAAATTACCATCTAAGGCTACCAGAGGTGCTGCTCGCGTTGCCTTACAAATTGAGACGAAACATAAACGCGTTTGTGTTTTGTTACGAAAAACCTATCGTAGAGGTACAGAAAATGCCCAAATACGCTTGTAAATTTTAAGCAATACCATATATTTTATAGCGTTGGTACTGTCATGTATCTGTGCCCAGTAAGTATTTGGTATTTGTTACGTGCTCTTATTCTGAAGTTTTAGGACCGAGACAAATAGATGAAAAAAGTAGCATGAATGTAAAGCAAGCATGCCTGCTTGCCCAGGTTGGATTATGTAATAATAAGCAAACCGAGATTGAGAAAATATCTTGACTTAATAAAAGTTTCAGGGTATACAATATGGAGAGATTTAAACAATTAAACATGTAAGTCGTCACTAAAACTCTCATGTAAACTGACCTTTATGGGCCCGACCCTTTGGCATTAAATCCCGGTATTTATAGGGGACACTACATCTGTCCCGGGATTATCAATAAACGTTGTTACAGCCGATTTCGGTTCCCAAGGGATTAAAAAGTAGAGGGTTAATTAATACTTGGATATTCATTAGGAGGCTTGTGGTCTCAATGTGGCGAAGGACCGTGTTTGAGCTTAAGTTAGGAGTTACACGTAAAATTAGTGGGTTTGGGGTAGAAATTCGGTTAGCATTTGATGTTGTTTGTTTTGAGTTTGTGCAAATGGAATTCGGGTTTACTAACGCACCATGAAATTCTTTGAATGGAAAGTTAAATATTTATTCAAATTGAAATCTCTTTTTTGTTTATCAATATATTGAATTTGAAATATAAATTCAGTAAATGTTTGACTAGGTTTGGTTTGAGAATATATAAACGGAAATTCAGTTTAAGTTTAAACACGTACCGCGGAATTTAAATGAAAGATTTAAAGCTGAGCAATTTTTAATTACCATGATCATTATGGTAGTTATCTTCTTCTTAAACATCTAAGAGATATTGAGGGCAGAAAAAGCAGAGGAAAACCAAGAATGACTTATTAAAACCATGTGAGGGAGGAAGTTGCTGCTGAGTAGTATGGGAAAGTCAAGAAACTGGCAATGAACAGAAAAGGGTGGCGGTTACTCCACCGACGAAAGCGAAGCTCTTTGATGATGAATCATTTTGGTATGTCAGTATGGTCACTTTTTGTATTCAGTTCCTACGCCAAAATCTTATACGTATCAAAACAGACATTTCGCTCCTTAGGGCTCAACCTAGTAAATGCTAGGAGGATGATGAATAATTATGATATGCTATACAACTCCTCTGCAAATTTATTCTATGGTTTCTTCCGCGCATGAAGCCGTCCGCTACCAGTGACTGGGATCCCCGGCCGGATAGCAAAATAATGTTTTGTTTTGTTTTTTTCGCTCGGAGAGGACGGGTTAATGTATCAGAAACATCGGATAAAATGTATTGATTTTTTTTAACAGAATCGGGACCCTAATTCTGCGGTCGCCTTATTGGTCATATTTGACAAATTGATTGCGCGATCGAATCTGCAATTAACGGATGGGACGGCAGATAACAACGAGCGTTGTTTCAGCATTGTTTGGGTCAAACTCGTTATGGGTTAGGCTAAACTCGATATTAAACTGTGTTGTGTATATAATATAACTGGCTATAAACAGTCTGGGCCAGAATTGCACAAATTCTGGGTCACGACCCACTGGGTTGCGATTCAATATTATTTGAACAATGGGAACATGGTATACATAAAGCTAAACTATAGGTAGCCGGGTGGTAAGGCAAGTGGTTTTCAAACTGGAGGTCATGGGAACCCCGGATACCACATGGCTCATAAAAAAAACTTGGTATGAAATTTGATATTAAATAATGGCTAACCGGTGAACGAAAACATCGTGAGGAAACCAGGCTAATCCCAACAAGGTCTAGTTTTCCCTCTGGGAAGGTGAGATGGCAGTCGCTTTCATAAAAATTAGTTCCTTAACAAATCTTGTGATTTGGTGTCAAAGGAGATGATGATGACAGGAAATATGTATGCCCTTTCTTTTTTGATGGTGCCTCTTTAAGACACGAGTGAATAAGCATTTTTTGAGTGAGCTCGCTTCACCGTCGGCCTCATCTTTGCCCGGTGGCTAGATGCTGGCCAAGAACAGTCGCATTTTTAATAAAAAAAAAGCCAAAGCGGTATAATGCGCAGTGATCACTCATCCTCAAGATAAACTCCTGAATGTAATATAGCTCCTGAAAGATTCGAAACATCACCTATGAGAGTTTAATCCTTTACTTTTAGTATAATCTTGAAAGTCCCGTTACCTTCGGGAGCTCTAGACAGTAATAATGGTAAACACAGCCCATCTACGAGTGCTCATGCAACCTTGCGTATCACCAGGAACACAACATCTCTTCTAAACAAGCAGTATAGTATCGATGTAATCTTCTATAAGGAGGTACTTCCCTAATAGAGCTACTTGGCTGCTCCAAATGTAGCTGAAATCCGTTGTGCTCCAGCTCTTAAAACAAATCCCACCAAAAACAAAATCCTTATGAGTGCTTCTGCTTCAAAATCGAAATTTACACATAAATTTTTGCCAGTATAAAATCAATAGGCGCTTAGTGTGTACCTAAATAATACCTAAATAAAAATTGTTATGGAAAAAATTACAAATCGTAAAAAATCACTGTTTATGTTTCTCAGGTTCGTAACCATACATTTACACTCCTCCATGCCAAATTTCAACTTGCTAGGTCACCTGGAAGTGGGTTAGGTTTTTGATTATTCCCAATCCAAGTACTAAACTAGACTTAAAAAATCCTATTTTTAGATGTTTGTATCTTAATAACCAATTGAGCTATATCCATGAAATTTGGGAATCTGGTTAGCCTTGAGGATCTTAATAAACATACCAAATTTCATATGTGTGCGTTCAATACATTTTGAGTTACGTAGGGGTCAAAAGTGGCACCAAATAGTTAGTGTATATAACACACGGCCGCTGCGTCGCCAGTTCTTTTTTTGAACTTTGGCTTGACACGCTGCCGCGTGTCTAGATGCTGCCTTTATACGAAGTTACATACACATATTCGCATATGTAAGGTCGCCCTCAAAGCCACATAACAGTGTAAGTAAATGTAACATTACCGTCTACTGCAAGTTAATAATGACGGCGCCGTACCAGAAGTTCCGTACTTGCCCCGGGCGCGATTTTAAATGCTAATGCTGACACTTAAATTCCATTTGAGATTACGACGCTCTTGTGCCGTAGTCACGGTTTGTGTACAGTGCTGGCGTAATGTATTTTTTTTTTCAGTTTCTAGAGACTGTCTTTTTTAGGGTTCCGTACCCGGTCCAAACGGAACCCTATTGGTGTCAATCACGCGTCCGTCCGTCCGTCGCCTGACACGTGACGTTTGGAACTCTCGTTGGTCTATGCGAGGAAAAATATGAAGTTGCCTCGATGCCATCGACTATTACTCTTTTGGCTATTAGAATAACATTTGTAATTAACAAGTGTCAAAGACAAAATCGTTTCACTCCGTGTTCTAGTAATACGCCATATTTTGATTTTTGTGTACTTTTAGACAATATTTGTAGAAAATCACAACGATTCAAAAGTGTATTATCGATAGGAAGCTCTCCGCGGGTCCTTAATGAGCGAGTATATTGTATACTTTTTAGGTCAATTATCCCAGATTTGTTCAACAAATTCTTTGTTCTCTTAAAGCTCTAACACCCAAAATATAGGAAGCCTCCCCTTAATGAATCGCATAAAGGTCACAGCACACATATCAAAAAGGAAAGGGATCGTCACCCTATCAACTCGAGCAGTTCAGTATCATTTGTATGAAACTCCCTACTGCAACGCAGACTAATCGGAATCGTGACGTAATCGCCTCACCTCGGGACCAGCTCACGAACCGCGGTGCGGTGCGTGGTCGACTTGCAGTTCCCGCGCTTGCGCCTATTCGTACCCTAGCTTACGTCTTTTCGTCCACGCCCCGGCGTTACCGAACAACGTGCTGTCATCGAGCGGTGCGGTCAGCGAGCCGTAAGCGCGGCGTCGCCTAACCGTAGCCGAGTCGACGTGCCGAAGCTTCTTATCCGCTTACGTTACGTGGTTACGTTAGGTGGACGCCTGTTTGACGGCAAGGGGAAAGGCGAGGCGGTGACGATCCGCTTCCGAATTGATATGTGTGCTGCGACCTAGTTGCTATGTGAGCGTAGCCTTTATTTGTTAAATACTTGAATCACGATGGAAGCAGTGTACCTACCGATTCTTCTATTACGGTAACAATGGGGTAACGTTAAATAAGTCGGCACTCTAGTCAGTTACTGAATATTCAGTTAAGATGAAATTTTAATTCGATCACTTCTTATGTACTTACACTAGGTATCTAAAGCGCATCTTTTACTGCGAACTGCAGAATGGCAAGAGAAAACATGGTGGCCAGTATTTGCGGTATAAAGATGTGCTGAAACGTCACATGAAGAAGACGAACATAGAGCCTTCCTCCTGGGAGACATTAGCTGGTGGCCGACCCGAATGGAGGCAAACTGTGTTCACTCGGGTGAATGATTTTGAAGTCAGGCGACGCGCAGAACTTGACGCTATAAGCGCGACGAGCTTAAGTCCATACCACCGGCGGCCATAACATATTAACTATATCGGAGGGGTGCTTACATGCAGCGAGTGTAGTCGCACATTCGGTGCAAAGATTGGCTATGCCAGTCACCAGAGAGCGCACCAGCGTCGCCGCTCTCAGCAGTAGAAAGTAGTCGCTGTGGCCGAATACGGCCAGGAGATGATGATGAGGTATCTAAGAAAATAATGATCGGATTAGACCTTTTGTTAAGATGTACCTTACTCTTAGGATAATAGTGTTTATCTAGGTACATCCATATCAAAAATCCTCTATCATGTATTCAGTTATGATTAGCAAATGGCCACCGTTACAACACTAAATACATAATTTCATCGAGCGATGTCATAATGAGAAAAGTAGTAAGATAATGTATTTTATCTACACACATATCATAAATCCTCTAATATGCGTTCGGAAACCGTAGAAAATGACTCTCATTTCAACATTCAATGAATTTATGGCAATTTTCTTATCTGTGGCTAAGGCTACAGCAGTAATAAAATATTTCATTTTAATCTCATATATGATGTTAAAATATTACGTCAAACAAAACTGTCAAAATTTAAATGTCAAAGTTGACATGTCCCTATTCTAGTATCACTGAAAATTCAAATTCAGTCGATGCGAAATGTCAGCTCGATGTTTTTTTAGTATATATCGCACGAAATTTGAGCTAGAACGACATGATCACATCAGAATAAGGACTCTTTACTTTTTAAAATAACATTCAGGTATCTGTTGCCAGTTCTGATTTCGATATTTCCGCAACCGTGCAAAAAAGGTTGTATTAACACAATTATTGTATTTATTCACTACGGTTTCTGAACCCATCTTAGAGTAATTATAATATGTGTGTAGATAAAGTAATGTATGCAACTGTACATAATTAGGCATTAAAACACTCGTGTGACCTTATTATGAAACTCGCCTTCGGCTCGTTTCATAAAACACACTCGTGTTTTAATGCCCCTCATTATGTACCAGTTGCATAAACTACTATTTTTAAAATTTTTCGTTATGATACTGTTGCGTGCTTAGATAAGACATCAACGCGCACCACTTTTGTAGGCATATTGAGCAGAAACTATTGCGTTTTAAGCAACAGTTCCTGAACACATGATAGAAGATTTATGGATAGGTATGCGTGTAGTCCGTCCGTCTGTCGTCCATCACACAGGTTCACAGCCAAAAGGTTGGAGCTACGTCTTAAAATCTAGGTGTCCCAAAGCCATACAAATAGTCAAAACTTATTTTTAACACGCTTTTATTAGGTCGACCTGTATGTAACTAACTATGTAATGGCGTAATGGAATCTAAGGTAACTAATTAACCATCTTCCAAGGATCGTAGCGTCATGAAAAGTGACCGCTATATGTAGTTCTGATTACAATACAATAATATGGTACTGTCGAACTGATCTGATGATGGAGTCGGAAGATATGAACTGGAACTTCATGATGGAACATCGTATCATAGCTGTGTTTGGATTTGTTAGAAAAGTCTTGTAATGAACTTTGACCACGATTAAATTTCAAGGTCTGATGATGAAGCCGGAAGATAGGCACTGGCATGACATCAGCCAAATAGACGCAAATTTAAAACAGCACTAAAAATAACCTCCTAAACACACTGTAAGAACAGCACACAATGTATTATAGTTAATTATATACGTTACCTACCAGCCAAATAGATTTATAGAGACTCGCACCTGCAGACACACACTGTTAAAACAGTTTTGCAGGGAACTGTAACAGCCTAAGTTTTTTTATTGTTCTTTGTTTTAATAATAAAATTAAATAAAAAAAAATGCCATGATAGAATATCGTATCATAGCCGTGTTTGCACTTATGAGAAAGATCACGTAATGGACTTTGAACACGATCAGGTTTCAATTAAGCCTGTTGTGTTAATATTTTTAACATTTATACATTTATTAAATACCTTAAGGGGGTTCCTGTACAGCTAAGCGATCTTCCTAAATACAACGCGATTACGCGATGATCGCGCAATCGCGCGAGTGAAATTCGCGAATATATTGAACTCGAATAGGTGTCCTAAAGGGATCGTCCTAAAACAAACGCGACTATGCGATTATCGCGCGAACTCGCGACTTTTACTATAGTAAATATTCTAAGTAAAAGTCGCGCGATCGCGTGATCATCGCGTAGTCGCGTTTGTACTAGGACGTAAGGTCCGACCGAGAACACCTTTTTTGTTTCGGCCGAGACCGAGACCGAGAATAAATTAAATTCTCGGCCGAGACCGAGACCGAGAATTTTAAAATATAAGAGAAAAATTCAAATTTGTATTTTATTATTTATTAGGTAGGTATTAAAAATCAAATACATCGATGTTTTGAGATAAAAATCGCAATACTCGTAATTCCGCATTGTGCATATTGTGCCCACTGAGATTGTGTCTACGCTCTTCGTCTGCAATTGTGGCAGTGTCATAATTGGTTTGAAAAGTTAATACGTAACCAACCAACATGGCGAAAATCAATGGCGAACAAAACTATCAGCCAATAGATCACCTCGTGCGGCCCACAGGTGCGTGGCAAATTCAAATTCACCAATCTTAAATCGTTGCATAGTCTCGGCTACGGCCGATAATCTCGGCTCGTCTTGGCCGAGACCGTCACCGAGTTCTCGGTTCGAATTTTGGCCGAGAATAGCCGAGACCGAGACCGAGACCGAGATCTCGGTTGGACCTTATTAGGATTATTAGGAAGGACGATCCTAAAGGGGACGCGAAAGCTAACCAACTTAATTTTGCGGTTTGTTCGGAACCCTTAATGTGCGAAGTCTGACTCGCACTTGGCCGGTTTTTGTTATTGCGTATATAATATAAAGAGTTTTAGTACTACTACTGCTACAGTAATGATTACTTTATAAATTTACTACTTAGCTTGTGCGACTGTAAGCACAGAATAAGTAATAGTACAAGCTGTAATTAGGCTTACTATTCGCCCACAAAACAATATTATCGAATTGTCTACATCCACCGCCTACTCATATCACTCCATCGACGTAGCGCCTCAATCTGCACCGCACACATCAGTAAATACATATTCAAATCCCACACTCAAACCTGAAATCAAAATGGCGTAACGACTTGCGAAGATATGGTGGTAACGTCGTTCAGCCTTTGTGGAATAGAGTAAGCCTGGATGTTCTCAATCTATTCCTACACCTAACACCCCGTTCGCCCCATTTCGCTTACTATTGTCACAGATGATATCAAATGCAGAAAGACGATACGCCGAATCTTGGGATACGTCTCAAAGAGGACCATGGGGGCTACCGGGAACCGAAAATATCTCCCTCTCTTACAGGCAGATACTTCGTTTTCGGTTCCCGGTACGCCCTCAGGATCATTAGGGCACAATCGAAAAAACGTTAGGAGGGTGATGTGTAAAGAAGGAGATTTTTATGTTTGGCAATAAGGCCATCACGTCCATAGAATCACGTAGTCTGTTACCGTGAACGGTCAGACAACATGATATATGGACTTACAATTCTATAGAAGTCACAAGCGCATTAAGGCGATATATCAATTGAAAGAGATGCACTATGTTTTTCGCTCACGACAAAACGGGATGGAACCCTCTCCGAGAATGGCTTTTAAGGCAAATCTCGATGAATATCTGACTGTGTGCAGATAAATTAAATTTCCTCTTGTCAGTACCTAGATGAGGTAAAATACCATCATATTAACTTAATCGTGTCTTTTAATAATGTGTTGTTTTAGTATGCTGAGTAAAAAAAAAGAAAATATAGACTCAAATTTGGATTTATTTTCTATCGAGAAAATTTTAAGAAATCATGTTTCGGCTATTGTCAGTACCACAATCATATAGTCAAGAATTATATAACTGAAAATCAGTCGCTATTGTTTCCTCGTCTGGGCAGAACAGCGTTTCAAAGTATCTAAATTTCTCAGTGCAGCGCCTTACGTACCTAATCATAATATTACACGAAACTCACACGTTGTAATTGTAAAAACGCATACTAGGAGAGGGCGTTCATTTTAATTCTTTGTAGCTACAAAATACAAATGACTAAGATCTTGATAGAATACAATTATTGACGTTACGAATGCTCCCATAACTTTAAAGTACGTCCATGAACTTTGAAACTATTGTGGTTTATAGAATAGAGTCAATGTTCTGTTTTTTACGACATCTATGTGACAAGTCCCTGATACCACGTAGTGGCAAGATTTGGTTTGATTATTTCAATCTTGTTTGTATTGTTTATTTAGTATACTAATTGTTCAGGGAGTGCCAGTTGTCACCATTTTCCGCTAAGGATTATAAGATAAACTCACTACCTAATGCTCGACAACTTCGTGACCAATTTACACATACTAATCATATATCTGTCATTATGTGTTAGTGTCGAGCACAGGGACGTTTACCTTATTGTGAATAAACTGATTTAAAATTGTTATTTTTCAATGGTTATTCAATAAAATAATTAGCTAAGTAGGTAGTTCTTAATAACGGTAGGAGCAAAAATATGTTTATTAAAGGGAGGTATCCCCATTGCAAATGTCCCGCTCTAACACGCGTGAGTCTGCAATTAACCATCCCGCTCTCTACGGAAGCTCTGCGTGTAGTTTTCGTAAACATTTAAACATAGACATTAAACCAATAATTTTATCAAAGCAAACTCTACGAATTCGTCTATAGCTATTTAGGGTCTTTAATTGAGTAAAAATATATATGTAAAATATCAATAATATAGCCGTAATGTTGAAAAAACATTCCAAAATGGGGCAACATTGCGATTTTTTTCTCATCATCATCATCATCATCAGCTGGGCACAGGCCACATCGATGAGAGGGATTGGGCTGTAGTCCCCACGCTGGCCCAGAGCGGGGATTTTGGCCCAGAGATTTTCCGCCTCTGCACCGACAAATCAGGAAGTCGCCACAGAGTATTTTGTATTGTATAGTATTACATACCTACTGCATACCTAAAATGCGGAGCAAGATTCAAGATTCAAAGATTCTAAGATTTGTTTGCTCAGAATACATGTTATATATAAGGCGATTTCCTGATTTGTCGGTGCGGAGGCAGTACGATATGAGAAAAGTGTCAAATGTCAGTGGCAGCTGTCAGTCGACGCGATACCATTTCTTACTACGCCCCTACATTTAAATGAGTGCTTCCTGACTGGCGCGGGATGCGCGGTAGCGGGACGTTGCGAAGGCGGTACTGCTCCGCTTCTGCGCATGATATTACTACTGCGCAAACGTAATACTGACAGTATTATGTCAAGTGAGAATCTTTGCGATGTCAGTAAGTTTACGTCAAAGAAGAAAATGTCACATATCGATCCCGCCCCGCCAAGTCATGAAGTCGCCTAAGATGTTGCAAACCTCGGTCTTTCGGTTAATTATGCCTGAAAATATTTTATCAAACTCAAAGATTTGAGATTGCCTTCATTAAAATAACTTCAATCAGAACTGGAATTACAAACCAGTAGCCCAAAAAAAATATTGATACTTAATGTTCATACTGGGATGGTAATTAATCAAAGCGAAACCTAATCTGGAACGAATTGGTCTGGCTGCTTACGTTTATTCAATACAGGTAATTGGGTGGGATTTTTTTTTCTTAAAATTTATGTTTTTGAATGACTTGAGGTATAATTTACCCTAGTGATTCAAATAACGTTTCATTATAGGTACCACGACGGTGGAATAGTACATTATTGCCGTGGCCGAGGAGGAGGCAACTTAAGGCTGATTATTTATTTAACACGTTCACAGTCCCCATACAAAATGTTTCAATTTTCTTGGACGTCCAAGCAAATTACTTCCATCACACTTTCGTGCTCCACGTTTGGGTCACTATGAAACGACCAACTCGGATTATTACATTATACCTACCTATTATAGAATGCTATTTCATATCTAACTAAAATATGAATTGATAAATCAGAATTGTCTTTATAAGCCTTTTATCAAATGCGTGGCGATAGGTATAGTGATTTAAGTGCGTACCTACGGTCGGCTATAGTGACCCATGTACGGGGCACGGACTTGTGAGTAGTTCGTCGTGACCCATGTATGAGGCACTGGACTGTGAACGTGTTAAAAACAGACAAGCTTGCGAGTCCCTTTAATTATAATACGGCCCGCAATTGCCATAATGGCGTTTCAACATTTCGTTTGACTTTCTGATACGACATGGCGCGTTTAATTTTTCCTTCACTTGGTCCATATTTTGTTCTTGGTCTCCCTCGCAAGGTATTGATCTTGTTAACAGTTATCCGTTAGCAAATCTGTGCGACATCAGTAAACTCGCGTCAAATACTCATAACAATATATTGTTACCACACGTGCGGTCTACCACATACCGATCGATCCGTTGCCAGGCCGGTCGCTTATGTTTCAAGCTGATAAGTCACGTTCACATCGCTTCACGACCGCGCTTCGAACACTTGAAACGAAAACAAAACAATCATTAACCAACATTTGTCCACGCTACCAACACCCGTCATTTGTCGGCGTTTAATAATCAATCATACGAGCTTAGTTGGCGTAGGTTGGACAAATATTGGATTACATTCTGATTGATTGGACCCAAGTTTTGCGGACAGGGACTAATAGGGTATACGAGCTATCCGCTAATGGACTTTGTTCCTTTGTATTAAGGCTCATGAATGGTCAGTTGTCGATGGAACCCTGAGTTGATTACACTATGTCCGGACTTCCCTCATAATTGGAAGGATAATTATGTGAAGTAATATTGGCAGTTCGGAAATTATTGCTATTGATGTGCCATTAATAGTTTTTCTATTAAATGGAGTGGAGGTGTAGGTGGTAAAACATATTGTAGTTGACTGCTTAGTGTAGTATTAGTATTGTGTTGGAATAGCCACCACCACCCTTTACTTCCGTAGCGTGAGTGTTGGAATCGACTAAGTATAATTAGAGGTAAAGTGTGTTGTAAGCAACTATATATCGCGCCGGACAAGAAAAAAAAGGTGTATAGCAATACAAGCTTTTATGTTCACTGTTAGTTAGGTCTAGGTACTTATTATTGCGGTGTACAGTCAGCGTCATATAGAACGTAACACAGTCAAAAGTGGCCAAATAGTTCGGTACACCATACAAAATATATGGTGTACCAAACTATTTGCCCACTGTGGCTGCTACATACTATATGAAGCTGACTGTACAATAATAGTACATTTAACAGTCGAGGCAGGGAAGGAGGCAAATTTTAAGCTGAGTTAGCTTAACACCTTGGCTTGAAATTTTGTTTTAAACGGACGAGCTTGCGAGTCCGTTCAATTAATACGAAGCATGCGATTGCCATTCCGGCCGAGGCTAATATAGTGCGCTTCTCAAAAATGGGAGAAATAAAACGAAATTTGATAAACATACCCATAAAATGTGAAAAACGCAATGCTTTCCGCCTTTAATTTTTTCCAAACGGAAAGTTTTCGCATTTGAATCGCCCGTATATAAGACTTGTGCTACTGATATGGCCAATTTACCTTTTTTAAAGTTTGGAACTATATAGAAATCTAATCGACTTTATACATACAAATTAAAGCGTGAGGAGCGCTTTAAGTACCTAAAAAAAAATTAAAATTATATACTGTTTATTTCATATTATATCCAATAATTACATTTTTCACCTTACCATTTTTTACCTTATTTTCTATTTTTTATCATACCCTAAACTATACACTTTACGTTTCAATATGTAGCGATAACTTTCAGTTACCCGGTCATTTTTGATAAAAGCGTATTTGCATGATTTTGTACTATCTATTCGTTTACTACAAATTAAAAATAACTTAAATCGAAACACATTGAGAATTTCCCACTTGATTTTCCAAAGAAGACTCCCATAAAATTGCAAAACACATCAATAGCGCGCCCAACAATAAATAAATGAGCCGTGCTCAATAATTTTCAAATAAGACGTTATTCCCATAACGGCATTCCTTGACTTAGCTTAAAACTCTCGTATCTCGCTTCGAATACACAATGAAAACTCAACCTTCCATCGTCGCCTTAGAGCTGACTTTCCAGGATCATGTTAACATTTTACAGGAACTTGGAAAGTAATCTCGCTTTTTCTCCCTTGGGCCGCAACTTTTCCGTCTGGAATTTTTCACAAACTCCGAACTTTGTCTTGATAATCGACGTTTTAAAAAACAATTTGGAAACTGGGGCGAGCTCTTTGAGGCTTGCTTTACATAAACGGTATAAAATTATTACGTATGTCTTAAGTCGGTCTTGTTCATATGGGCGGTGTATGTGGAAGTTTTTTTTTCAATTTTAGAACCGGCTAATTATCAAGTAAAACTAGTGGCTCCGAGAGCTGTAGACCGGGCCCATTTCTCGAAGCTATAAGAGGAGACTTACGCTTGTAATTTGTAACTAGGTCGGGAAATAGGTTTTAGATATTTTTTACGTTTTAAACCCCCATGGCTTCACCATATTCTAAATTTTCCAAAACCAGCTTACAAAATTTCACGAGATTCGGTTGATAAAATGACTGAAATGAAGACTCCTCTCGCTCGGTAAAACATACATCATTTTATAGGGTGTTCAAGATAATGCTTCATTAAATCAAAAAGGACTTTAATCTAGATCATTTCAGTCCATTGTAGCGTTGCAGAACTAAACCCGTCTCTTAACTGTATTTCCACTTAATCATAATCATAATCATAATCGTTTATTTGTCCAACATAGGTTACAGGATCTTACAATACAGAGAGTTTCACTATGTGGCGCCTTAAGGCATACAAATATTGAGAGCATGCAGTGTCAACATAGTAGAAATTAATTACATAATTATTTAAAAATCCTTATCATCTAAAAATTCTTTTACAGAGTAGTAACTCTTGCGAGCTAAAAACTGTTTAAGTGACTTTTTGAATTGGTACATTTGCTGAGATTGAATACTTTTTGGTAATCTGTTAAATATTCTTGGAGCCATTCCGATTACATTTTTTTGGAATAACATTGTCTTAGGTACTATGGAGTGTAATATGTTCCCACGTAAACGTGTGCTTTTAAAACTTAAGAATAGATGGGAGTTAGATTTCACAAAAAAACATATTTCATATATATATAAGCTGGGAAGTGTTAGAATTTTTAGATTTTGAAAACAGGGCTTACATGATTCTCTAGAACTAATACCGCATATTAAAAATACACTACAGCTCCTTTCCACTGGCTAAGCGGTGTTTTGTAGGTTTAAGGCGACTTCCTGACTTGGCGGGGCGGGATCGATATGTGACATTTTCTTCTTTGACGTAAACTTACTGACGTCGCAAAGATTCTCACTTGAGATAATACTGTCAGTATTACGTTTGCGCAGTAGTAATATCATGCGCAGAAGCGGAGCAGTACCGCCTTCGCATCGTCCCGCTACCGCGCATCCCGCGCCAGTCAGGAAGCACTCATTAGAATGTAGGGGCGCAGTAAAAAATGGTACTGAGTCGACTGACAGCTGACACTGACATTTGACAGTTTTCTCATATCGTACTGCCTCCGCACCGACAAATCAGGAAGTCACCTTACATTCATTATTAAAAGGTCTTTCTTTGTTTCAGGTTGGGGTTGTGCCGCGTGATTCTGAACTGTTGGAATAAAACTAGTTATTTATATAAAAAATGAGCGCTCGTGGCCCAGCGGCGCCGGGTACCGCTTGTGGTATCTAAGGTTAAGCAACGTGGGCAGCGGTCAGGACTTGGATGGGTGACCGCTTTGAGTGGTTACTAACTGAGCGCTCCCGTGCTTTGGAAGGCACGGTAAGCCGTTGATCCCGGTTGCTGTCTATGGCAGCAGTCGTTAAGCCAAGTTGGAGGCCTTCGGGCGGTTTGAGAACGTTGCCCACTCACTTGACAAAGCCTAATACCAATAAGTTCTAGTTTCCCCTCGGGGTTGGAAGGTCAGATGGCAGTCACTCCCGTAAAAACTAATGCCTACGCCAAATCTTGGGATTAGGTAGCGGACCCAAGGCATCCTTCAGGATGCAACTGTACTGGGATAGCGCTAGGAGGATGATGATGATTTATATAAAAAATGTGTGCTACACACACAAAAATGTAAAAAAACTAGGTGAATATGAATAAGCATCCGTTGCCGTTTGTCGTCAACTATATATTGTGACAGTCCTATTTAAATTGATTCAAATAATTAATTTGAAATATTATATTATAATTAATTTTCCGAATTTATTTCCGATAAAATGTTATCCTATATAAAAAAAAAATATCCGGATAACCCGGTAATATAAACTTCACAAGATTAAACTTTTAATTTTTAAGAAGTATTTTATTTATTTAAACTTTATTGCACAATACAAAAAGTACAAATGGCGGACCTAATACCTTAAGGCAATATCTACCAGTCAACCGAAGATTTAAGTTTTTAACCGAAAATTAACGCAAACGTCAGTACAAACAGTTGTGTTACTTGATGATAAATTAAATCATTACTTCTTATAACTATCTGCACCGTACAAAAAATACTCGTTTCTGAAGGGCCTAATTCTTCGTCTAATCGTTTTTGAGCAAAAGCCTGCGACAGACAGAACACGTTATTAATCACCGTAAGGGCTCCGCTCACAGGGAACTCCACAAAAACCGATAGCATATCCGGTTGAACCCGGATAAAAAATACTCACCTTAAATATACTCCGCTTTAGCGCACAAAATTTTATTACAAAACGGTAAAACCGGTAAAACAAAACAAATTACTTGTTCCAATTATTTTTTCTTGTGGCAATTCAGCCAGTAGCGTGATTGCAAGGTTTTAGTATGAATATAAAAATTAGATTTTACTGGAGACATGTTTTGAAGACATTTAAGGTGCCCCATGAAAAGTACTCAGTACTTACACAATTAATCGTTCCATGAACTTAACCGACTTCACAACAGGTTCAAAAATTTTAAAATACAGATCAAGTTTAGCTAAATACATATTTTGGCTTGGTTAACTGAAAGCAAAAATTACTTCCTTTTCAAACGTCCCATCTGTCTATGAGTACTAATTAGCCTTCAAATCTAAGTTGAAATTTGTGCTATCTTATATATATCACCGTCAGTTTGTAATAACCGTTAGTTTATAATCTAACGTAGCGAGATCTCGCGAAATTGTAAACTGTCGAAAGTTTATAATCTACCGAAAAATAATGCGTTAAATTGTAAACTGTATGTCACGGTTCACATCTTTCGACGTGAAACTTGCAACTTAAGTTAGGTTCGTTCGTTTTCTTGTGTTCCTCAGAGCGGAAATAGAAGCCCTTCGAAGAAGGGCTTCGTCGACTTGCCGAATGCAAGCACAAAAAAAATCGGTTCACAATATTTCGATAGTTTACAATCTCGCTAGTTAGATTAACGGTGTTTACAATTTTACGGTGACATATATACGGGAATATAAAGAAAAAATATTCTTGTAGGTATATATAGGATAGCACAAATTGCAACTCTCGCAATTAAGCTGATATTTTCACAAAACTCGCCAACAGTAGAACAAAAAGAAACAAAACCTACCGCTGTTGGCTCGCTGGAAAATACAGCTCTTGGACTAAGTGCTATTGAGCTCGGCGTTTGTACCATTGTTGCAATAAAATTGTGCAATTTTGCAACTAGTTGTATGGTCAGTTGCAGATTAACACATTACTCTTCATACCAAAGTGAACATAAGGATAGGAGATGTGATACGTGTTTTAAACCAGATAAAAGTAACGCATTTTTACTGGTTGAACTGGGTTCCCTTTATTTTCATAAAATTTTTTTCATTTTTACAAAGATTATAATTGATGTTTTTTTTTATATTCAAATCTTATATCTTTAAACGAGCAATTCTTGTATATATCTCTATATATTTATATCTATATATATTTATTTCGGGGATCTCGGAAACGGCTCTAACGATTTTGATGAAATTTGGTATGTGGGGGTTTTCGGGGACGAGCAATCGATCTAGCTAGGTCTCATGCCCGGAAAAACGCCGAGCAAAGCTCGGCCGCCCAGATATTACTATAATAATTCAAATAACATAAATTCCCAGCAGAAAAATGTAACAGAAACGATTATGAAGACAGCGATGTAGAAGTTAACTTTCTTAAAACAAGGTCAAATACCGAAAATATAATTATGAGTATTTTCGTAATACGCCAATCATATCTTACTAAAAATATTAAATTATGTATATTTTACTTATGATATTATAAAAAAAACATGTATTAAAAAATATTACTAAATGAAAAATTAATATAGTTTGGAATTGTTTCCCTGATTAGGTACTATCATGGCTTAAAAATAACCGGTTTGTATTGCACCACATTAACCAGTATTGTGTATCAATTTAAACAATTTACGTAATCCACATACATAATACTAAGTACTTCACCCGGCCGGTTATCCGGCTCATGAATATGACATCAGCGGCGCCCGGGTGATTTATGTGGCGGTCGACAGCACAGTGTGTGTCACCATTTACTGTGGTCAATCGCCATATTCAAAATGGAAGTAAAATTACTAATAAATAATAAACAAAAAAAAACAATGAATTAAACGAAAAAGAAATTTCAGAAAATTTTATTTAAATTAGACAAGTCATAACGGATGATGATGATGATGATGAGACAAGTCACCTTCGCGGTTAAGTATCTTGTTTCTTCATTACTGTCGTAGCTAAGAAACTCGTTTAAAAAGGTCGGCACGATTGAATTACTAAATGATTTCTATCTCGGTTATGAAGAGTTAGATATTGTAACAAACAACAATCAAAGGAAAACTATAACACTCAAGCTGGATGTGTTCATACGAAATATCAAAAACCTTAAGTACAATTTTGAATGAATTAAATCTGATTAAAATTGCAATCAATTTTAACGAATTATTAATTAATATCACTCCAAAAGCCGAAAGCGTTTATTTTAACGTCATATGCATGCGCACAAATTAAACGGCTCTCAGACCCGATTTATCCGGTTCATGAATATGTCACTCGTTGCCGGTTTTCGGCCATTCATCAGAGTACCCTTCAATCCTCTCAGGTATAGTATTGGAAATGTGCTTGTAATGGGAATGTAATGCGATGGAATTCGCCAGTTTGTTCAGACTTCAGAGTTACATGCAATTTTTGTATTCCATGATTACGACTACTTAGACCTAAAATTATTAGTGCCCTGCATGTGGAACTGTGGTCCTGGATTCAAATCCTGGTCGGGGCTTGTGATGAGCATGGATATTTTTTCCTGAGTCTTCTATGATTAGATGTTTTCTATGTATATTTATCTGTATAAGTATGTACTATCGAACCAACTGAATCATGACCCACCGTGGAACCTTTTGTAACAGAAAATGTCATAGTGACATCGTACTTCCTGACAAAGAAAATCGTTATGACACTTTCTGTGACAAGGTTCAGATTTCAGATTCAGATTCATTTATTCACAATATACGATTACATTATAAATTACATGTCAATTTACAAGAACGGTTCCACGGTGGGTCACGATTCAATTGGTTCGATAGTACATACTTATACCGATAAATATACATAGAAATTAGTAGCAGAATATACTACATAGTATCGTCTAGTACTCACTGTACAAGCTTTGCTTAGTTTGAGACTAGATGGATTTGTGTAAAATTGTCCACAAATAATTATTTATTAATTTTATGTGTTTAATTAGACCCAAATGGACGCTACTATTATCAGCAAGCAGTCAAAAATATTGCGATCTGTTTGTTAAATTTACTTTTGGAATCTCATGACGACCGCTTTAGCTTAGTTGGTAGTGACCCTGCCTACGAAGCTGGAGGTCCCGGGTTCGAATCCCGGCTGGGGCATTTATTTGTGTGATGAGCACGAATATTTGTTCTTGGGTCTTGGATGTCTTCTATGTATTTAAGTATTTATTTATCTATATAAGTATGTATATCGTCGCTTAGTACCCATAGTACAAGCTTTGCTTAGTTTGGGACTAGGTTGATTTGTGTAAGATTGTCCACAAATATTTATTTATTATTATTATTTTATTTATTGATTCCGGCACGCAAAGTATATTGATGTCATTAATACTGTCTTATTTAGAAAACTTGATCAAGTAGATAAAAAACCACTTAACCAGCCACTAACTTAACTAACGACTAACTGAAAGGCAAATAATGAATGATAATATATTAAGGTCGATAAAATTTAATATTATTATTTCAAATATGAAAAAAAAGCAATGTTTTTGTTAAAATGTTTCTAATTAAAATACCTATAGCTTATTAAAAATTAGAACAAAACATCTTATGCAAAGAACATGAACTGAATCTCCTCAAATCTCGCACATACGGGCAATCAGAAACATTATTCCAATAGCTACGATACGCCCAGCTTGATGGATTGCGCATACATCATCTGGGTATTCATGACCCGGTTAAGCGTCCGGGTGAAAAGCCGGGTAATTTGGGGGCAGGTCCGCCACCGCCATTAAGGTGAAATGAAGTAGTTTCGAGAATTTAAGGTGCGTTCTGACTTACGAATACCAGGATAAAAAGTGTAATATACAATGTTCAAATAAAATAAGGTATTAAGTAATAAATTAAACAAAATTGGCGCAGTTTTTATTTCTTGTAATGTGGATTTAAAAATATGTAGTAATTTCACCGCCTTGTTGAATTGTGATAAGGCGAAAAATTGTATAAAGTCTATCGGATAATATTTTTTTGGTTAACCCTTTATTCGACAAGGACAAAAAAATGATGGTTTTTATGGATATTTAAGTGCTTCTAAACACTGGAAAAATAAGTAAAAAAATCGGTTGATGATAGTTTTAGAAAAAACGTATGTCAAGTATGTTGGACATTGCCAACTTAGCAGAGAATTTTACCCAATTCTTTTCATACTTTATGTACGCATAAAGTATGAAAAGAATTGGGTAAAATTTGTCAAGCATGTAGCAAGTTTCATTTTTGTAGTTTTTTTGGTTTAAATATGTATTTAGACGAAACTGAGTGCTTATTTTAATCAAAATCACAATCGCGAGTCAAAATAAATGTATGTGCACTAAAACAACCAGGATTATGCGCAGCGTTTACATACAAACTTAATTTTAATACTATTATGCAATCATGCTCCTTTCAGCTTCTATAACGTAGAAAAAAAAGCAATATTCATTGTCAGGCATAATGGTGAGTACATTATTATGGCCCTAGACTAAGTCAGCATCAGATTACGAATATATAAACTTATTTATTTTCACTGCAAAGTTGGTCCCTACCTTGGAGTAAATTGGATCCACACTTTGGAAATATTCGTAAAATCACGTCTGGCTGAAAAATAATGTTTAAAAACAATGTATTTATAACCATTAAATGACATATCAATATGAATAAAGCCATAAAACTAAAAATGCAACGAAAAATGTGTGTGTAAATTTTTGTGCGGAAAGTTGACAATGAGAAAAATAGTGTACATTGTACTTTGCAGACATCATACACTTAAATAATAAGTTCTATTTATGTCAATAATGGATATATGTGTTCCTTAATTCTAACTGAAAAACACACTAAAATAACTCAAAACGTTCCCATAGAAAATTAAGAAATAAAATTGATCGGCCTAAAACCCTTGCAAAGCGCCTTCTCTGAACTTTGGCGATCACTGACCACAGAATATCGTTTCTGTGGAACTTACATATTTTTATTATGAAATATAAATATCATTAAATTTCCTAACACTGCTTAAAAAGCAACCCGGTGTTGTAGATTTTGATGTAGAATTTTGTTTATAGAATGTCTAGTATATTTCCCATTATAGAATTAAGGGTTAAAATAAGAAGAGTATTTTATTCATCTATCCTTATTTATTGATCTAGTCAGGTATGCAATGGAAATAAATAATTGAAACAATAAAAAAGTGAAAGTGACCAGTGAACAGTGAAAACAGTGAACATAGTTGTAAAAATGCGTCGCAAACCGCTACCACCCGTTCGCGAAGAACCAAAGACATTACGCGGTCTCTGCGACAACGAATGGATAGTGTACACCCTAGTGGCCTCAGTGGCTGCTGTGACGTACGTCAACAGCCTGAACGGGGAATTCGTGCACGACGACATACCAGCAATAGTGACGAATGGTGACGTGAACGGCGGGAATCCGGCGCTGACGGTGTTTAGGAATGACTTTTGGGGCACGCCGATGTCGGATCCGGCGAGCCATAAGTCGTACCGGCCGCTCACAACGCTGAGTTTCAGGTGAGTTTAGATTTTATTGACTTAAACACAGTTTTGATATGATGATATATTCTTTGACGTTTGGATTATAAAAAATATTCAACAGACTGTTAATTATGTTATTATTAAAATTCAGATGTAGGTTCTAAATATTATCTTTAATTAAATCATATTTTAAGTTTCTAAAACTAAAATAGAAAGTAAACTCAAGATGCGGAAATAAAAAAAAATCAAATAGAATTGAAAATCTATAAAACAGTGTTTTTGGCAGTTGTGTGTATATTAAAATAAATATGCGATCTTTTCAAACCATAATTTTTATAAAATATGTGTTATTTTGATCAAATTTTTGTATTACCAAATTTTATTTCATTACCATCCACACACCATACCATCTTTAATTACCTTCACTAAAGGTATTAGCTTGTTGACGTCATGGAACAACAAGTGGTAACTAATTAACAACACAATTAACGTCTTCAAGCACCCGAAACCTTATAGCTGATGCATGAAACTGTTTGTAATTATCTCAAAAACCATCAATTATGGGACTACCGTCAAATATAATATCTCAATATGCTGTCTCACTATAATTAGAAGCCTCGATTTCCTATTTGGCTTTTCATTCCTTCACTCTCTTGTAAAGTCTCCCTTGTTAGAGGTGATTGTTGGAATAGGGGCATCATAGCATCATTTACGCAGTTTTCACGTATTTTGTAGAGACAAGAAGTTTCGATTCTTAAAACGTTTTCGAGGTTATAAAAGAAAACAAATTGAATACCCCAATATTATTGTTTATTTCTTTATGGTACAAAATAAAAAGTATTTGTATTGCATTGTAATACACCTAATTGGATTAAATTTATTTAAATTTTTCTAATGTAATGTATGTTGTTGTGATGTACCCACATTTGCATTGTGTTAAAATTGCCATTGTCTGTCGTTTGTTCAATTATTATTAGACCACAGCCAAGTTATTGGAAGAGTACAAGTATACGTTAAATTTTTGTCGAAAACGTTGCTTCACTAAATACTAGAAGGAATTCCAACTCAATATTTAAGCAATATTTTTACCTTACAAAAACAGCATTATTATTGGGGAACGGGAGTTAATCGCGTACAATTATAACTAATTTACCTTTTTTAAGGTTTTGCCCGACGTTTCGAATGTATCACAACATCCGTGGTCGCGAGCTGACTGGCGTGAGCGGGTATCAACATCTTCTAGCCGCACGGGTTTTCCGAACTACCCGCACTTTCGTGTAAGTTTAAATCAATATAAAAACAGCATTCACAATACCTATTTATTTGTCGTCAAATACTACGAATCTATCTACTATCTTTATAAAGCCAGACGATATTATACTAAACTTACGAAATAGGCTTTACATGTCATAAAAAAATAAAACAGCTATCAAGAATAAGGCAAAAAAATATTTTCCGTTAAAATTGAACCATTTTCATATTACCGCCCGAAATTTAATATTAAGTCTCTAATTGATCTCTACGTGATTTTTCTTGAGGGCTCAGGCTTAAAAAATCAATTTTGCTCAAATTTGTGGTTGAGCTATTAAAATTGCCTTATTAATTGGCTTAGCAATATCCCTCAAGCCTTGGTATTTCCCCTTGAACTGTAATCGAATGAAGCTTAGTGGCTGATTATTTACTGAGCTAAAATTTAAATTAACATAAATAAATTTAAAAAATGGAAAAAATCTCATTTGTATTACCTGTTACTGTGTACCTAATGTTAGTTAAATTTTTTGTTTCTTAAGTTTTAGCACCTATAAAATGTGATGTTAAATAAATTGATTTAAACTTACACGATTTTCACACATTATTATTGGGAAACGGGACTTAGTCGCGTACAAATATAACTAATATACCTTTTTAAAGGTTTTATATCATTTTATTTTTATTTTATTTTATTTATTTATAAGGCACAGTAACAATATACAAATCAAAAAGTATACAAGGACAGTTATTACAAGATTATCATGGTAAATTTGTACATCGATAACAACCGTGCACAACATTTAAAGGTTCTCATTGATTTTAGATTAATATATAACTATTTTAAGATTGTTTGAGTCGGGATATAGCTTTATGCTTAAATGTAATGAAACTGTGTTGGAAAATGTCTAGATCTTTGTTAATGTCATTGTAAAGGGAGCACATTCGCGGTATTGGGCTATAGTGAGATACATTGTTTGTAGCTGGGGGTACGCTGAATAAATGTTGCCTACGGTTGGATCTACATTGTACTTTAAAAGAAATATGGTTTAATAAAGTCGTGTCAATTACAGAGTTAACAATCTTATATAAGGTGCATAGGTCACTTATCTGACGTCTGGCTTTCAACGTATCTAGATTGAATTTCTTGAGCCTGGCTTCATATGAAGGCAATTCCCTTTTCAATCTAAATCGGCCGCATAACTGCCTGATAAACTTCCTCTGCACAGGTTCCACTTTGTCATTATGTACCATGTAATGTGGAGACCAGACCACACTGCAGTACTCAACTATACTTCTCACTAGGGAAGTATAGAGAGTCAGTATACTGCCCGGATTTTTGAATGGTCTGGTTGTTCTATGAATGAATCCTAGTGTTTTTCTAGCTTTTAGTACTATAGAGTTATAGTGCGGTTTGAAGGAGAGTTTGGTGTCTATTATTATTCCGAGGTCTCTTATTGCTGTCACGCGATCGATATTCGTGTTGTTTATTGTGTATGAAAATGCTATAGGTTTTATTTTTTTAGTAAATGTAAGGAATTGACACTTTTTCACATTTAATGCCATGTTGTTTAACCGGCACCATCTCTCTAGTATATCGATGTCTGATTGGAGTTCTACGGTATATTTTTAGGTCATCAGCGTATGCAAGACAGTCACTAGAGAATTGGTCGATTAGGTCATTTAGGAATATATTAAACAGCAATGGACCTAGATTGCTACCTTGAGGGACACCAGACTCTGCTTCAAACGGCACAGATTCATAGCCATGAACCGCAACCAACTGATTCCTATGTTCTAAATATGATTCTAACCAGCGAAGTAAGGTAATCATAATAAGGTAAGTAAGGTAGGTAATCATAATATTGGTTAGTATTCATAGCGCCGTGTTTAAATGTTGAATACGGCGTAACTGACTGATCTATGAATAAATAATATACACAATGTATAAACATATTCACTTGAAAACACCACGTTCGTACCGAATCTATTTGGTTTTAATTTACCGTATTCATCTGTATTTGTGCATTTGTGAAACCAAACATGGAATGTTCAAACTCAAACTGCCCAAATGGGCTACAAAATGCTGTCATCTCGATAAGAAAAAGTAATCCGCATATTCTATACTAATACCATTAATATTATTTCAAATCTTGAACGAAATGCTTTTAAAACTCGAGCGTCATTTACCGTGGCCTCATCTATCATCTCCGCCCTTTTAATTTCCCGCGTTTTTCATCCACTCATCTCCGTGGCGTTTATCATATCAGCATTGTCTTGCCTGACCTACTTCCGACCCGATCCCGAGATACGGACCCTTCAACTTTGTCACGGTTGTCACGGAAATTTTAATAGTGATAGTAATGTAGGAAGGTAAATTTAGTGTAGCGCCTTGATATTATGAATATTATACTACAAAATGCGTAAGCAACGTTGCCTATTAGTACTTGTTCTTGCTTTTTGCTGGCTTAATATAATTAATATCTGGGCGGCCGAGCTTTGCTCGGCGTTTTCCCGGGCATGAGACCTAGCTAGATCGATTGCTCGTCCCCGAAAACTCATACATACCAAATTTCATCAAAATCGTTAGAGTCGTTTCCGAGATCCCGGAACTATAGAAATATAGATATATAGAAATGTATATAGATATAAACAAGAATTGCTCGTTTAAAGATATAAGATTATGACACTAAGGGTCAGTTGCACCAGCATACGAACACAGACCGGTCATCGTCAAATATGGCGCCAGCAGCACCTGTCATCCCATAGAAACTTCTCAAACTTTCCATACAATCAGATTTGACGAACACCGCTTACGATTACAGACGGTTTGGTGCAACCCAGCCTAAGAGATGAAAAATAAATGTCCGTAATGATAGGGTAACCTAATAATAGTAGTTGAGCAAGAGAAATAGGAGAAAGTTTTATATGGATAAAAAATACATCAACAGAATCATTTTCTGTGAAAGATTGATGACTGAAAAACCTACAAAAGCTACTAAATACTTACCAGAACAATGAGTGACCTAACACGATAAGCATTCGCTGCCAATTAGTGGTTGGAACTGGCATTTCAACCAAAGTTCCAACGTTCAATAAAATTCTTTAAGCGTTTTTGGACGCATAGTCTTTGAACTATTTAACCTCATTTACGTGGGACAATAAGCAGACTGGCATTTAATATTTTTTCACAAGCCACGCGTTTATTGTTGTGTTGGTAATCTTGAGTTTGTTCATAGGTAAATTTGAACACGGGACAAAGTTGAACACTTAGAGGATTTGGATATTATTTTACCACAAACAAGTATATGGTCAGTATACTAACTGAAAGTTGTGCGGATTCGACAACGCATGTAAAGATAATGCGCCTAATGTTTTATACCTAATACAAAAAGATAAAAAAATGTAAATTGAAATGAGTCATTCCCTAACCGAAATCGATAATAATATTATTATGAGCCATCATCATCATCCTCCTAGCGTTATCCCAGTACAGTTGCATCCTGAAGGATGCCTGGGGTCCGCTACCTAATCCCAAGATTTTGGCGTAGGCACTAGTTTTTACGAAAGCGACTGCCATCTGACCTTCCAACCCCGAGGGGAAACTAGACCTTATTGGAATTAGGCTTTGTCAAGTGAGTGGGCAACTTGACTGTTAGAAGTGCTCAAGCCGCCCGAAGGCCTCCAACTTGGCTTAACGACTGCTGCCATAGACAGCAACCAGGATCAACGGCTTACTTCCAAAGCACGGAAGCGCTCAGTTAGTAACCACTCAAAGCGGTCACCCATCCAAGTCCTGACCACTGCCCACGTTGCTTAACCTTAGATACCGCAAGCGGTACACAGGCGCCGCTGGGTCACGGGCGCTCCTAACAATATTATTATTAGCTACAAACGCTGAATGTTTTTTTAATGGCTCATAATAATAATGTAATAAGGCCATTTTTTAATGTCGCTGTTTAATAGGGGCCCATCGAGCAGGGAGCAAGTCACCGTCTGCCGGAATTAAAATGCGAGACTGTTTTATTAGGCAGGCGTCCGATGTCTCACCCAATAGCCCGGCCATTAGTCCATCATCTTCACCTAATAACACGGTTCATTTAGATTCCATCCACCAACAATAGTCCCTATACACCCTGGCGGGTGCTGTCTCTGTGTGCGTCCCATGACACGGGCAGGGACAGCATCCGCTCGGTGTATCCCTTGCATTTCATTAAATTGTCAAAAGGGCCTCTACGTGTTGGCTATGTGGTACTCGTTGGTACTTCGGCACCTCGGTACTTCGGCTCCGCGCACGCCTCCCAAAGGTCCGGGACACCATTGTCCCGTGAACGGGAAAGACATATATAATAACAATATTATTATGAGCCATTTAAAAAAAATCATTCTGCGTTTGTAGCTAGGTCCAGCTCAAATTTAAATTAATTGGTTTTTCCACATGATGTTCAAATAAAAGCATAAGAATATAAATATTGCCTCAATAAAGGTTATTACTTCCTTTGAAAACATAACCAAAATAATGAGTTAACCCAAAAACCATTCCCTTCCCTGTAATTGAGTTATTTCGGTCAAAATACACAACAGCCATCGACTGTAATCTCAACGGCGCTTGACCCGATTTCAATTATTCAGAACGGGGAAACGGATTATTACCGAGGCTATTAAATTCTTACATAAAATAACTTTATCTAAGGCAACGTCCGCTTTTTCGTAGCGGAGGCGGAACGATATTAATAAGTCGTCGACTTTCATTTGAGTCGGTACCACTTGTATGCCGACAAGTGAGGACTGTCTATCTGTGTGACATCAGTAATCTCACGTCAAAGGACAAAATTTCACATATCCCGCCCCGTCAAGCCAGGAAGTAGCCTTAGAAGGGTAGTATAATAATAATATATTATCTGTTTCAGTCTTCTAAGCTAGGCTAGGGCCTTGAAACTGTAATTCTTCATTTTTAGCGGTTTTTTGTCTCATCGTATTAACAAAGGCCGTCTTTAACAATATACCATCTCTCACCACTTTACCTCAACCAGTCACTGAAACCAAGTTAAATGCCATCAAAATGCAATTTTTATAAATGTGAATAGGAAAAGTTTATGCAGGACAAATTAAATCATGTCCTTATGCATATTTTAATTAAAATAACGACGTCATGATAAAATGATTTTGTTCATTTTATCGACGTCGTTATTACGGCATAAAATTATATAACATCGCCATCGGTCTAGGGCACTAAGCAGCGAATAACTAAATTATATTTAGTTGCTTAATGAGGCGCCATTAGATGTTGAGTAAGGATTTATGGTCGTCGACTCGTCGCCATCATTAAAACTTGAATTACGTATCCTTTTTGTGGGGTATAATTAGAAATTGCATAATTAAGGGAATTCTGAGTTAGAATCTAAATAGGTAATTAAAATTGAATTTGAATACTTAGTTTACTTCAATATTCTAATTATTTTATTTTACGATCTCCATATCATAATAAGTTTTTATGTTTGTGTAATGTACTACATACTCGTAAGTATCAATTGACTCGAACTAACTTTATAGTTTAAGATTAGTGTAATTTAAATTGTTTGTCGGAAAGAAATATTAATATTCAAAATAATTTAAGACAAATTCTTTATAATTATAGTGTTTTATTTGGAGTACTATAAATGAATGAATATTTATTCACAAAAAATATAATTATGGTTATTTAAGATGCACATAAAATCACGGTTCCCATAATATACTCACCGGCAGAAAATTTGGTCCAAATTATAAAAATACATTTTTATATATGATACATTATTTCTATATTCAAGTTATTGTTTGAAATCACGAAAAGTTTTTGGGCCATATTTTCTGCCGGTGAGTGTATATTCACCGGAAAAAACGCAAAAATACTGTTTCTCCAGACTTTCTTCAAGAAGTAAGACGTAAGTCGTTTCGTAGGGATTCCAGATAATGCAGGCCGCCTCAAGTTTGCATGTGACTCACGCATTATAAAGCAACTTAATTGTTCTGGACTCATTGAAATTGGCATTCCTTATGACGAAACCCAAACTTTTGTAGCAATTACGGGTCAGCGCTCTTAGATGATGCTCATGGATGCTGAGGTGGGTGTCAAGGATGATGCCTAATAGATCACGAATGGAGCTCACACGTGCTATTGGAACAGAACCGAGGAAATTTTTGTGAATAAGAGGATTTCGTGATCTAGAGAAAGTCATGACTTGAATTTAAACTTTCGTGAGACATGTTATACATGTCATGTCATGTGTTGTGTTAACATGTCGCCCGAAGTGACAATTAATACGTGAGTTTTAACCGTTTAGTAAAATAAAGTCATGACTCATATTTTTACTACTCCAGTATTGCACTCTGTCGATGTCCTCTTGGAGTGACGGACAATCTGAGACAGTCTGCGCGCCATAAATAACCTTCAGATTATCAGCATAAAGCAAACACCTCGCAATTTGAGAACTGAAGCCAGATCGTTGAACATAATGCTGAAGAGCATCGGGTCCAGTATTGAGCCTTGAGTGACTCCTGAGCGGTTCTGGTAAGTTCTTGAAGTAAAGCACCCATGCTGCACGTACTGTTTCCTACCGCACAGATAACTGGCAAAAAACCGGAGTAGTTGTGGGGAAATTACGATATCGCACAAAGTACATAGCACATCATTACCTACGCGGTCGAATGCTTCTTGTAAGTCAAAGTACAGTACGTCAACTTGAACAACGAATTATCTAGAGTCAATAGGTTGATTTCAACTGATCTCCTTGTCCTGAATCCATGCTGGGAATCACAAAGAAACGGTTGAATTTGAGGAGCAACTCGTCTATTTATAACAGACTCGAATAGCTTGGCTATTGATGACAGGATTGCTATAGGTCGGTGGTCCTCAACCTGGGTCAAGTTATTGGATTTGGGAATAGGCTTCACCCCAGTGACTTTCCACTGCTGAGGATATTCCCCTGTACGTAATAAGTGAAACATATGGAGCAAAGGAGACATAAGTCACTATTTTCAGCCTTTTAAAATATATGCCGGGAGATTATCAGGAGCTTCGAGATTTCAGCCGGTTTATAGAGTTTTATTTATTATTTATTTATTTATTTAAACTTTATTGCACAAAATACACAGAACTGTGCAAATGGCGGGCTAGTTTTCTATGTCAAACCGGGATATCTGACAAATGTAGACATAGCATTACGTGTAGAGACCAACTATGTGTAACCATTATGTGCAATAAAGTATTGAGTATTGAGTATTGAGTCTTCACTAAGCAATAGGTTCATTAGGCAAAAGGCATGTGAAAGTATATAAAAGAAAAGTTGAATAAACTTTTTAAATATAAATTATGTCAGGAAAAACTTAATAAAAAACACACTATGAATAGTATGCACCTAAACAAATACCTTTTTCGAAGAAGATAAGTACCTAAATATAAAACAGATGAGTATTGAAAATTACAGATAACATTACAGATGGATATAACATTACGTTATATTTTCTACAACATGTATAAAATTGTTATTTTTACTCCATTTGATCGTTCGCAACTTGTAGCAATAAAAGATTACCTTATTGAAGAAATACAAAAACCCGACCCAACCAACACACCTACAACAACGAACTGAGCATTAACATTCCATCATTCCCGGACAGCCATATAAAAACATCATTACCCAACAGAATATAAATACGCAAAAGCAACAATATCAAATATGAGAAATATCAGTGAACCGTCACAAAGAAATCACTATGTCAGGATATGGATTTCAATATGGCCTCCTTTTGCGGATTCGCGAGCATTGAATTGGTTTTGTATCCCTTTTTTTACTACTCTAATATGAAAAGGGGGGAGAAAACTTACGTTTTCTATTCATCTGGGAATCGTTATTGAAAATTCAACTTTGTGGCTTAAAACTTAGATGTTATGTGATTTTTTCGATGTGATAGTTTTGTGTTGTTGAAGTTTCTGCATCAATGAGAGGATAAATGGGTCTTGTGATATGTAGATGCAGACATTCGGTCGTGTTGGGGTGCGAAGCATTGTGTCGACAAATCGATTTATTGCTGGTTCGTTGAGGATATTTTGATGAAAAAATACAGTGTTTCCTATTTCTAAAAACGTGGAGAGATACTTATTTTTGTAGGAATAAGTTTGTGGCTCATTAGAAGCAATTCTATTTTAACAAACAAGTATGAACCGGAGAAAATGTGTATAAATAGTGATAAGTTCCATAGTTAAGTTTTATATAAATATACCGATCGCTTTTGTTGCGTATAACAATAAGTATGTACAATATGTACATATTTTATAATAGTACTATGTTGTTCCTTCCTTGTTCAAATCTAGTAATTTCGTCTTTAAGTTGCCGTGTTCATAATGTATCTGCTTTGCCTTAAGTTTGGTTGAATACTACTACTACTTACTTTAGCGGCGCAGCGACCCAAAGAGGATCTTGGCCTCCGAAACGAGAGCACGCCACCTTTCCCGATCCTGCGCAGCCTCCTGCCAGTCTTCGACCTGAAGCTGCCGCAGATCCGCCTCCACACTGTCTTCCCAGCGATACCTGGGTCGACCAACCGGGCGGCGCCCACTTGGTCGCCCCAAGTATGCTTTCTTGACGGCTCGATCCTCTCCCAATCTCAGTAGGTGACCGAACCAGCGAAGTCTGTGTGCCTTTGTTTCGCCGAAGTTTGGTTGAATGCTTTATTAAATTAATGTCACCTTTTTACTTCTACATTTTCATTCGTGCCATAAAGTTTAAAATAAAACCCGTTATATATACTACAACAGTCATCGCCACGGTCGACATTAGTCACCCCCGACAGTCATTACCGCGCTGTCGTTACTGCGTTTTAAATAAATAATTGGCCTGTTTTATTCCTTGTTTCAACGCTGCGGTGAAAACAGGAAAATCTGGCAATTTATTCATGTTTTGTTTTACAATTATATATGTAATGCTTTATTCACTGACACTCTTTCATCTGATTTTAAACGGTGTAATTTTGTCTGTATCTGTGTGTGCGTTCTGAAAGAGAACTTCCTTTGTTTGTATGTTATACATCTTCGCCTTTAGCCTGAATACTGTCCATTGCTGAGACTGATATGTATATACCGTGCGTCAATAGAAAATGGAAATTATGTAAACAAATATGTCTGACTGTCAATTCATTTGTCGTCTATGGATTTGTTGTAAAATAGTGATGAGGAATGTCTATAACAATAATTAAGCAATCCACTTGACACTCGAGAAATTATTTTATTGAATATTCATTGCGAGTATAAAATTTGTGGCTCTTAACTTCATGGCAGCAAATACATAAAATAAATGGGCAATGAAAATTCATAACAAAGTAAATTGAAAATGATGAGAAGTGAGGTTATTTGTAATTGAATCTATAATGACATTAAACTTTTTCGATATACTGATATTCCCATCACTTAAACGAACTTTTTTTTCAATGACAATACGAGTAAAAAAAATTGACAAGCTATTGTCACATAACTAATTATTGTAAACGAAAATTGTTATTATAGCTTAAAATGAATGCAAATACAAGGATTATGTCTATAAAATGTTGGTAAGACTGTGTTCGTTCTTTAAAAGTGCGTGATTACGAAGTAATGAAGGTAAATTGGTCTGTTTACATCATTTCCATTTTCTATTGACGCACGGTTTACATGATATATTTACTCCACATGTTGAAGCAGTGCGGGTTAGGTGCTTTATAATTAACTTGGTAACTTATAACAAAAAACAACATTACAAACGTTTCGTTGTTGTGTTCGATAGGTATTTGGCTTGGGTTGGGTTGTTTCGGTATAAAATACACCTATCTAAAACAACAAACTCGGGCTACTTGAGAAATATTTGCACATACAATAAAAACCTAAGTGCGTATCCCCGTTACATTATGTATTATGGGCCACCGATGCCTGAAATAAATGATTATATATATATATATATTAATGCGTACTCAAAAGTTTGCAAACTTATATTCACTATTGTGTTTGATACAAATGACAAGTCTATACCTATAAGTTATCAATGGAAATACATAGTTTGTAAGTTTGCTTTTCCGATTGTATTTCTTCAGTTTGATCACGATGTGAGCGTGGGCATATGGCCATAACAAATTGTATACTTAACATGCATAATCAATACGATTTTCAAAACAGTATAGTCGCTGTACTACAAGTATAATATTTTTTTGTAATAAAGGAAGAATATACTTAATAATTCACTTTTTGGAATATTATAAATTAATTAAATCATATTGTACTAACTAAAGCAAGGCGATAAGTAACTAAAAGCGGTCAGCATAACAGCACTTTCTTTCTACTTTATATCTCTAGAATCCGGAAAAATTGCGCAGAAAACGCGATGAAACTTGGTCAGGAAATACGTAAGAGAATTTATTTTTAACTACACAATACCGGAGAATGCGAAACGAAAAAGAGTGGATATATACGGTAATGCTGTTTTGAAATATTCATTTTGGTGCATTTTAGTATTATTGTACCTGTTTACAAAACTTGAAAGCAGGTTTTATTAAACCATTAGAAACGACACTTAGGTACTTATATGTATTATTTAGATTTCTAGGGCCCTGTGGAATGTCATCTCGCTTATATTTTGTAGCCGCCCCTCTACACTATACAGAATACAGTCATTTAATATCTGTTAATTTCACTGCAACATGCTCTATGAAAACTATGAAACGAAATAACCTAAAGAATTGAACGACTCAATCGGGGCAACTTTTATTTTATCAGCGGCACGATTTACATAGGGCCTCCCTCACAAATCAATTCCGACGTGAGGTCCGCCTCTTGAAACGGCTGCGGATGGTAATGACTTCTGAGGTACTTTCTGATGTTAGTAGCTTATGCTACATTAATTTAAGTCGTTATTTTTTAACGACTCCCATTAGTTATGTTTTTCGAGAGTAGTTATTTATTTAAACTTTACTGCAGGGGTTGTAATTCACGGGCCATTTCGGGTCACGTTCCGTTTAGTTACTTTGCCCTGAACAACGTGACGCTCTAACTGTGGAGTCATTGTTTCACATTGAAAAGCGGCCGATCAAGTTGAGAATATGGAAATTTCATTAGGGAATTTGAAACTGAAAACTACCGTGAGTCTCCGACATATATACCATAATAAACGGGTCACTCACGTCGAATATCGCTAACATGTTTCGGACCAATACGCGGTCCTTAATCGTGCAAACTAGCGGCTCCAGCGATAATGGACGTTAAAGACGTGAGTGACCCGTTTATTATATTTTAACGTGTCTGAGACTTATAATAATATAATAACTAAACCTTTTTTATTCAGACAACATGATCCATGATTGATAAAGACTTTATATGGATTTTTATATAGAATTTTTAATTCGGAATTTACAGCGCAACGGCCTATTTTTACAACAAAACCATTTTAGTCTCCTAAAAATACTAGCCCGATGTATTTCCGAAAATAATCCTCCTTTTATTTCCGTTTGGGAGAATTTCGATGGATTTATTTTTCTTTTTAGAATTTCGCACGAAGCGTATTGTTCCCAAAAAAGATTTGGTTTACGATATGTAAACAAGTCTGAGTTATTTTCAGCTACGTTATACAATTTACATTCAAGTACCTATACTTTTTATGAAATACTCCATACCACTTTCATTCCATGCGTGATATATTTTGCAGAGTTCTGATAGTCTGATATAGAATACAGAACATGTAAAATATAAATTAGTAAACTTACCAGGATTCCCAGCAACTGTATTTCAGCTACTTCTTTACATGTATCTCTGAATAATGATCTGCATACGTATTTTCTTCTATTCTTACTGAATTTTTTGCAGGTAATAAATTTGGCAACCCGATCTGTCACCTCATTTTGAATAGCGCTCACCATAGAGCTCACAGACTAGATCTACTAAAGCGCGAAGTCTAAATAGTATTGCAGTATCAATAAATAACTTCAAAAATTTGAAAAAAAATGTACCAAATTTCAAATGGCCTAAACGAATGATCCTATAAGGGTTCCGTGTTTTCTTTTTGAGTTACGGAACCCTAAGAAGCACATCACATAATATCATTTCGATGCATCAAATACACGATGTTCGGTCCCTCATGTTAAATAAGGTTTCGGGAATATATTTCCTCCTTACGACTTTGAAAGTACAAAAGGTCTATCGGAGCACTTTGAAGGATATTATGTGGAAGTTAATTTTAAATTTAATTATAACTTAGGTAGGTACTGCACCCTCGCTAATTGTTTGATGTCGCGGTTGCTAGCTCCGGGAAAATCAATTATGTATTAACTTCACTAGTTTTACTTGGATCTTTGTTCGATTAATCGGGAGTAAAGTGCGGGTATGGTATCAGATAAGTTTTCTCCCGTGGGTACGAAGTTAACAAAAGCCAGGTATTAGATGGCACCGCTGCTCGGCTGTAATTACAGAATCGTGATTTATCTATTTAAGATAAGAGACCCTAATCTTTAAAAGGTATTCGTTTTATTTAGGTAATGACACGTATCTTGACATTATTTCATCGTTACCTACTTCAAATTACGTATACATGCCTTTTGTTTTAATAATCCTATAGAGTGTCCCACTGTTGGGCAAAGGCCTCCCCTCTTGCTTTCCACTCGTTGCGGTTGTGAGCATTGTCTGGCCAATCGTCCCAATATACGTCCAGGTCGTCCCGCCATCTCCGCCTTGGCCTACCACGTCGTCGTCGTCCAACGTTCGGCACCCACTCCGTGGCCAAATTATTCGGCCCACCTTTGTGGATGCATGCGGTAGACGTGGCCTGCCCATTCCCACTTTGAGCTTGGCGGTCTTAACTCCAACGTCAGCGACGCCAGTTTTTGAGCGCAGCGTTGAGTATCGGACCCGATCGATCCGTTTCACTCTTAGTATGCTGCGCTCCATAGCTCGTTGGCAAACTTTCAATCTGGTCTTTTGCGATTTTGCGACATATTGAAATATAATAAACGGATCACTCACGCCTTTATCGTCGAATATCGCTCGACATGTTTCGGGCCAATACGTGGTCCTTAATCATGAATGGTCGCGGCGGCCTCGCGTTTAACACTGCGCGCGAGCGCGCGGATCGCGCGGCTGCTCGGTGTTGGTTGCGTCGGTGGGGCGGGAGCGGGAGGCGAGAATCCACCCCCATTTTCGTCACTATTGTGGTCTTCAGTGCCTCAGTGCGTGACCATGTTTGGGCACCGTAGGTTAGAACAGGCAGAAGCAGAATACACATATCGACGAGTCTTCGCTTCAAGGTTAAGGGAAGATCTTTCAGCAGCTCAACATGACTATTGCGACGTTATATTTTACTAGAATTTTAGGAATAAATAGTGTTTTAAATATGAGAAATATGCCTACTTAAACTGTTTATTGGCTCGATTTTTTCTATACATACGGTTTATGTCTAGAGACGCTGAGCGTGCCAGATAGGTGCCATGGCAGACAAAACAATAATTCTTGTATAGGTAAAGTGTGAATGTATTTATATCTATCGTCTGTTTGTATCTGCGCGACCGCGTAACGAAAAAAGGCGATATATCGATTGAAAGAGACACCCTTTGTTTTTCGCTCACGACAAAACGGGATGCAACCCTCTCCGAGAATGGCTTTTTAGACAAATCTCGTTAAATATCTGACTGTGTGCAGGTTTATTAAATTTCCTCTTGTCAGTACCTAGATGAGGTAAAATAGCATCATATTAACTTAATCGTGTCTTTTAATAATGCGTTGTTTTAGTAGGCTGAGGAAAAAAAGGAAAATATAGAGTCGACTTTGGATTTATTTTCTATCGAGAAAATTTTAAGCAATCATGTTTCGCTATTGTCAGTAGCACGCACAATCATATAGTCAAGAATCATATATCTGAAAATCAGCCCCTACCGTTTGCTAGTCTGGGCAGGACAGCGTTTCAAAGTCTCCAAATTTCTCAGTGTAGCGCCTTAATCAGTTTATTGCAACTGTCAATACTTTCGTCTTCTAACTTCTAACCTCAATCAATCTCAACTCAACTTGTGTTCAAAAGTAACAAACAATTGAAAATCAAACCATATTCCACCACTTACCCGGTATTCGTAATAAGCGTATCGCGTGCATCGGACGTATTACCCGGCCAATATCCGCCCGGGTAATCGTTAAGCTTTCGATCGAACCCCACCTGCTTGAATTAAACATTGGCAGGGTTAAAATAACCTGTAAAGTGGGATGTGGGTTTGTGCAATGTGTATATTCCTGGTATTCGTTTGAATTCATTGTAGTGTGTGAATCAGAGGTTTTAATATTAGGGGTGGACGTTTTCCTGGTTATAGCCTATAGGCGGGGCGACTCACTCGCGTGACGTTATCGCGCCGCTCAAAGTCAGTCAACTCAGTACTACTTTTTACTGCGCCCCTACATTTAAATGAGTGTTTCCTGACTGGCGCGGGATGCGCGGAAGCGGGACGATGCGAATGCAGTACTGGTCCACTTCTGCGAATGATATTAATACTGCGCAAATGTAATACTGACAGTATTCCGTCAAGTGGGAATCTTTGCGACGTCAGGAAGTTTACGTCAAAGAAGAAAATGTCACATATCGATCGCGCCCCGCTAAGTCAGGAAGTCGCCTAAGGCGACTTCCTGATTTATCGGTGCGGAGGCGGTACGATATGAGAAAACTGTCAAATGTCAGTGCCAATTGTCAGTCAACTCGGTACTACTTTTTACTGCGCCCCTACATTTAAATGAGTGCTTCCTGACTGGCGCGGGATGCGCGGAAGCGGGACGATGCGAAGGCAGCACTGGCCCCCTTCTGCGCATGATATTACTACTGCGCAAATGTAATACTGACAGTATTCCGTCAAGTGGGAATCTTTGCGACGTCAGTAAGTTTACGTCAAAGAAGAAAATGTCACATATCGATCCCGCCCCGCCAAGTCAGGAAGTCGCCTAACTCTGTATACAAAAGGCGCATTTCGTTCCGGAATTTTCCCGAGTTTTTACAAAAAAAAGGATTAAATTCTTTCGCATGACTGAGCCACTTGAGCTCTTCTTTCACTAGGGCGAATACAAAAATTTAGGTTATTATCTCAGTGTGTAGAAAATTTTATTTACATTGGAGGCATCTGAAAAGAACTTAATCACGGAGTTGTTTTTTTATTTATTAATGGTCGAGATTTTTAAATCGTTCTTTTAAGCGGAGATGACTTGCTTTACTTTTGTTGTAGGTATAAGTATATAGCGGATTTCATTAGGTAATCGTCAGTAATATCAGCGAAAGATGTACATCATCATAAATACTTCTTTTATTCTACTTTTTATTTATGCATATGTCGTTATAAATTATAAAATGCATCTGTCGTTGGCGGCTGTGTCGCCAGTTATCTTAGTTTTTTATTAATTTAATTTACTTACAAAATGTAAGCCTTACCATAACTTCCGGGAAAGCCTCCTGTCAAAAGGGTAGTAGTGAATTAATGAAATGACATTATATAATCGCTTCGGTTGAAAATGTTCAACACTTATTCATAAAACTTAACAAACCTCTGCTAACTAAAATGTTGTTTGTCCCTTTCTCACAAACGTACATGTCAAAGTGACAGATAAGGACAAACGAACTTTAGCGGCTTGTTAGGTAACTAATAGGGTTTGATGGACGTTTATGAATAAGGGGGTTAAGGTTTACTGCTGGCAAAATATTCAAACTATTAAAAATAACTATCAAAATGTATGCCGCAAAATGTACAGTCAGCAACAGAGAAAAGGTACCCCTCCCCCCCCATAGAAGTTTTCTTGTGTACATGAAGTGTCAATGTACATAACTTGTACAGTCAGTCCATGAAAATGTTGAGCATACTTAGAACCTTGTCACATCGAAATCTAAGAAATATTTAGACTGAAACGTCATAAAATTTGAAACCTCTTTAATTTGACAAAGTACTAAAGTGCTCAACATTTTCGTTGGACCACTGTACCTACAGTACGGATCCTGAGCAAAGCAAACGATATACCACTCAAAACAACAGTGAAGCACAACTCCCAACGTATTATCAACAAGCAATTCGTCATTATCGAGACGTCAATTCTCGTGACAAGTGACGTCAAGTGACAATCGACGCGCGGTGACGTGAGGGTGACGTTGATTGTGTACTATTGGTGCGAGGGCGGCTCGTTATTACAGTGCGTTTGAGATTTTGCTGAATTAAGGCTGCGTCCTGACTTGGCGGGGAGATAAGTTAAGACTGTCTTTCCACCAGAGCTAAAGTTAAGACTGTCTTTCCACCAGGGCTATGCTAACCACTCACTTCCTTTTGACATCGAGAAAACATGACCTAAATTGGCGCATAGAAAACTACCTAAGAGACGTACCTAAGAGAGGTAGGGCACAGCATAATGTCATCTCTTGCTCGAATTTGAAGCAGCCCAACTGGGGAAGTACCTCCGCCTTGCAGAAGACCACAGCCATAATAACCTATTTACTATACCAGTATGTAGTGTTGTGTTCCTGGAGGTGAGCAAGGTTGCCAGAGCTCCCGAGGATGCACTGTGTTGAGAGCTAGGGAGCTTTTGGCCCTTCTGCTGTCAACACAGTGACTCCTCAAATTTTATAAAGGGTCGGCAACGCGCTCGTGACTCTTTTGAAGTTGCGACCGTATGCTTGTTTGCCACCGTCGTAGTATAAAAAAAATACCTACACAGATAAAAAAAACTACCCAACTGGTTTAATCGTTTTTATACGGTCATGTTGGTAATCTGTTTCTAAAGCAGTTTGCCATACTATCTGAATCTTCCACAAATAAAAAATAAAATTTCGCTGGCAACTCCAGTTGCCTGGTAACTCTGGTTGCCCAAAGAAAGTACTGTGCTGCGAGGATGTGATAACTTTCCGATTCCACCAGTGCTATGTGAACCAATATATATGATTGGTAGATTGTCAACGCATCCATAGAAGCATAGCGTAGCATAACTCTGATGAAAATGCACCCTTAGTCAGGAAAAAAAACAACGGGTTGCAATCCGGGATTGCCGGCAGACATGAAAACGCCATTTTTACGAAGGGAAAAAAGGATGGTGGTATTCTATTGATTTATTTATAAATCTTCTGGAAATTATTTCAAACAGTGCATGAGATCTTAGAAAATACAGTACGGTTGCCGGTATTCTAAACCGGCACACCACGGACATTCATTTTATAACTTCTACAATAAAATTAAAAGAAAACATCAGTGGGCATTTTTCCTTACAAATTGTTTCCTCCCTGCTTTTGACCGTAGATTGAAGATAGATAAATTATTTGTGAAGTAGAAGAGACAGTAATATTGACTTAAAATTCATAACTTTGGAAAATAGCGGGCTGTTAGCTAATGTTTCATTCAGAATTCGATCTAAATTTATTTTCTGTCTGAAAACCATTGCAAATACCTCAAGAACAACCCTCAAAAGGTGCTGAGGTCATTTTAACACAATGCCAGCTGCCAGCTGTGCACCGCCGCCGACGGCAGCGATTTATTATGACCGCGGGAAGATGGAAGCTTAAAGCGAGACAACCCATTTACGCCTCGAGTCACGAGTGCTAGTAAATATGGAGCCGGCAACATTTTTCAACATAGGTTTAACAAATTCGAAAATATAATAGTAGATTGTGTCTCAAGGAAGCAAGCAACATATTTAGGCGAAGGTGGTATGTTGAGTGAAGCGAAAGATTCTACAATAAATTATAGGAATTCAAGTGTTTACGCCCAAGACGGAAATATTTTTGCTACCGTTTTCACACACAAAAAAGAAAAGATAGAGATGAAAAAAAGTGTGTGAATGAAGACAGAAGAGAACGACTTTGAATCCTTATTCGAGGGAAAATCATGACCATTTTCTGAATAGCAGATGTGTAAACATTTGCATTGTCTTGAAGGTGATTGAGCTGACTTGTATCATTTGGTGTAATGTAACGTGATACAACCCAAGCATTACAGTCAGTCAGTACAGCAAGCCGATTTCAGACTGGCACGCAAAGAGTTCCGTTCGAAGGAATGTGATGATGAAAGGACATACACTTAGGTGAATTTCGCTTGTCTCTTACAAAAACATTTATACAAATACTGACACCTTTTTTTACAAAAATTGTATTGGAGGTTTAAATAAAACACCCTAACAATAGGCAATACAAACTCTTTAAAGCAAAACTTCAACAAAATAACACCGTACAATATAAACATAATCATGATGAATTAATTAGGGCCAGCAGGTCGATTATTGTTTGTTGTTTGACACCTTTTTCGTGTTTAATTTGATTTCGTGTTTCGGGCTTTCTGCTCTTCTAGATAAGACTAGCACAGAACCGGGATGAGTGATAAAGTACTTATTTTAATTCAAATAACTTTTAGCACCATACGTAGAAGCTAAGATGATCGCGTATAAATATGCCGCACTTAAAGCATTTGTTCCTTACTGTTATGTATGTAAGTGCGAGAAGGACGAATGTTATTATGCCCGACATATACAGGATTACAATTTGATTATATTTATACCTTCCAATTGCGTCACTGTTTTAATCTTATTTGCGTTAACTTCCGTCTGATCAGTAAAACGATTGCGAAGCCATGTAAATAGCGAAGCCATATACGCGGGAATAACAACAATAAAGTCAAGGCAAATCCCTAACTTGGCCAATTCCAACGTCAGACCCTAATTATCTGTCAAAACTTGGCGATGTTAGAAATTTCCATACATACGATATTGTTCATGCATTAACAAGGTAAGGGCAGGGCTGTCGCAAATAATTTAAGATCCGATTAATCGGAAGCCAAATAGGTATATGCCATTTTATTTAATCTGTGTCTATTTAAAATGTTTTTGCAATTTTAAATTACATTTATATATAATTTTATAATGATATATTTAATGTTTTTACGATAATTATATTACTTTACCTGAAAATAACAATGAAAGCCAAATCTAATACGTCTGTTTTATTTGACACGGACAAAAATGTGAAGCTTTGCAAGTATTTATATAATATACCTAGTACTATTAATTATATTATTCTGTGAAAAACGGGGAAAAAATGATATAATTTTACTTTCCCGGTAAGATAGGTACATTTCATTCCAATTAAGTAGAATTTATTTTCTTGGAATCCAATGTTTACTGAATAAATAAAATTAGTATTGTTAAGCTTTCTAATTTTAATAATGTTTGTTGATGATGATACAAAGTAAAATACAGTGGTCGTTGTCCGGAAAACAAATTAAACATTCTTTTGTGTTTTTCCTTGGTTTATAATTAAAAAGTAACCTCATGCAGTCGAGTAGGTACAATAAAATGCTAACTTTTTTCACTTTATTGCATTTTTTTTATTTAAATATACATTCCCTATCTACGTAGAACAATATTCCTTCGCTATTATGCTAATATAACGTATAGGTATATCAATGATAATGAGACGCATCCACTTGCTTATTTTCGCATGTAGTCAATACTGTGCATGTTCAGATATTTCTGAACACTAAACAGTAAATTTGAGCGCTCGTGGCCCAGCGGCGCCGGGTACGCTTGCGGTATCTAAGGTTAAGCAACGTGGGCAGCGGTCAGGACTTGGATGGATGACCGCTTTGAGTGGTTACTAACTGAGCGCTCCCGTGCTTTGTAACGCACGTTAAGCCGTTGATCCGGGTTGCTGTTTATGGCAGCAGCCGTTAAGCCAAGTTGGAGGCCTTCGGGCGGTTTGAGAACTTCTAACAGTCAAGTTGCCCACTCACTTGACAAAGCCTAATCCCAAAAGGTCTAGTTCCCCTCGGGGTTGGAAGGTCAGATGGCAGTCGCTTCCGTAAAAACTTGTGCCTACGCCAAATCTTGGGATTAGGTAGCGGACCCCAGGCATCCTTCAGGACGCAACTGTACTGGGATAACGCTAGGAGGATGATGACTAAAGAGTTAATTTGCTGGACAAGGAGCAAGTGGCAACCCTATGCGATATTATAATGAGAGAATGTTCAATTATTTTCACAATGCTAATTTTATTTTTCGTACGTTTGTTCGCGTGGCTTATGTTAATTTAAAGCAAAATGCGGCTTACTAATACCATAAGGAAGTATTCGCGGTGTTTTTACGATTTCGATAACCTCTTACTTTTGCAGATTTTTTTGCAGGAATAAGCTACTCCACTGGGCTCTTAATTTAATTTAGCGTAGAAACTACTTTTAAGAAAGCGACTTCTATCTTCCAACGCAACGCAGAGGAAATCTACACCCAGTGCCCTTGCCGTAGCCCTAGCTCTATCTTGGGCAAGCACGTCATGTGCCCAGCGGTGCAATTACGGAACGATTTCGATCGTTCGTAAGGTAGATATCTAAATGTCAAATCCAATATACTAAAAAAAATACTAATAAAAATTACATTAAGGCTGGAAACAGTGCTCGACCGACGGTCAGCGCTGACCGTCGGTCGGCGTAGCTATATCTATGCAAATCTATGGCTGGAAACAGAGCACGACCGACGGTACGCGCTGACCGTCGGTCGAGCACTGTTTCCAACCTTAAATACTTATGCCTACCGTACCGTACGTTTGTTACGTGATTACCCCGCTGGAGACAGTAGGTGTCTCGAGTTCAGTAACATCCTGAGATTCTTTGGTTTGGCAGGACTTGACCGAGAATTGTAGTACGTGGCTATCACAATTTAGATCCGCAACATATTTTATGGCAGTGATACCAGGGCTAAGTAGCCCGAGTTTAAATTTTTTTTTGAAGTGAAAACTTCTTTAGCCGCGCTGAGCACTTTTGTACTGGGGAAAAATTGTTAAACTCGCGACAGATACATTCTAAGACCAGCTAGTTGACCCCTCCTAGTATCGTGATTGCGATGTTAGGAGGGGTCAACTCGGCTAAACTCAGCTGGTCTTATATGCTTAAGACACAGTGATACTCGGGACATATATTATGTATATGTATATGTAAATGGATTATGCGAATATGAACATTAGTATGAATATGAATACCGATACCGATACCGATACGGATATGATATGAATATCTTTGTTATTTACTTTCTTTATTGAGTTTTCACTTCTGACGGTACTCGCGGAGTGCAACCTTTTTTTTAACTTCCCATTGACCTAGGAACTTGCAATTGTTTATTATTGATGGTGATAATGTTAATTATAAATCAGATTTTTTTTCAATTATTCCTATTAAAACTAACTTAATTTTGCGGTTGGTTCGGAACCCTAAATGTGCGAAGTCCGACACGCTCTTAGCCGGGTTTTTTTTACTCACTATACTGAATGCTGAAGTTTTACGTTATTCCCAGTTCGACAGGATTGGAAATTCCTCGAAAAGTCCCTACAGGTTAAATGGCTCGATAGGTAATCGGGCCACGAAAAACGAGGGATAGTATTATTATCAGATATTTTATAGGCAACAAGGCACAAGAGCTGGCACGAAAAAAAAACCGATATTGGTTTCATAGACATTCCGCTAACTCTTGTGTTTCGACAGTATTGGAGTGTGTCGAGCAATGGGACGTCTAGTACCTACCTCGTTCGATGACTAGGTAGTTAAAAAAATACATGTCACTTGTCTAGCAGATAATTAATTAGTCACACTATAATTAATTAATTTCGTAAATATGTTTCGTAATTTTAAAAACCTAGGAATTCTACATCTTTATGCTCTATTTATTCAGCCTGCGTCTGCCTACTGCTAAGTATAGGCTTCTTCATTATTACATCATTCTCCTCCGCCCAGTGCCAGTGCCATTATTATCCAGTTTTTCTTCCCTAAGCGTTAGATTTCGTCTGACTGCTGATGGCTTTGATAACCTTGGCCACCATTCAGTAACCCGTTTTGTCCACCTCCCGCCATTTTTCCCAGCCAAGTGCCCTGTTCACCTCCATTTCAATGGACACAATCATCAACGAAGATTCCTAACATGGCTCGGTCCATGGCTCTCTGTGTAATACTCCCTCGTATAGTGCCCAGTTTTATTTTACACGTTGACTTTAAATTAAATAAGTGTAGAGAAAGTTGATGATGCATTGGCATCTACATGGCAAAGCACTATTCTACTTTGTTGCAAAAACTGTTGATAAATCGTATAAAAGTTTATTTCCGATATGCTAGGTCTAGATCGCCTGTTTAGTGGCCCCACCACTGAGTGCCCCAGCCTACATTTTTCCATCAGCGGCAGGTGGCAACGCTTCGATTACCACCGGCCTCAAGAGACGCCTCCCTTAACGTGAGTTTGTTTAACGGACAACCCATGTATAGATCTTTGACTTTTTACTAAAAAGCCGGCCTTCTTTTCTACATATGATATGGGCGTATGTCAGGTGGATGAATAACACACACTATGGCAAACTTGATCTAATCTAAGGAGATATACGTCGTTTCGTAGCTCAGAGACAGACGTGAAGTTTTCTATATTCTCGTTTTCTATAAGCTTGTAGATGGGCGATTTAAATTACGCACAATGTTAAAAATAAAAGGTTGGAAATACAACCTGTACAATTGCCTAATCTTATCCTGCCTTTGTTCTCTCTTTAATATCTATTTTTATGAATATTTCACGTCTTTTAGGAATCCTTAATATCTGTTATGTACTTCAATCTTCTTTACTACAAGTTGAACAGAAACAAGCAAAACGAATATTTCAGACTAGGAATTTAAATACTATTATTACTGAGAATCGGTGGAGAAATGCGTCTTGTAGATGGAAATAGCCGGATATCCGCCTAGCACATAGTCCTTAGCATTTTATGTTATATATAGGATTGAATGTTAAATGATATTTCTTACTTAAGTTTTTGAAGTGAAAACTTCTTTAGCGGCGCTGAGCACTTTTGTACTGGGGAAAATTGTTAAACTCGCGACAGATTCTTCTAAGACCAGTTAGTTGGCCCCTCCTAGTATCGTGATTGCTATGTTAGGAGGGGTCAACTCAGCTAAACTCAGCTGGTCTTAGATGCGTAAGACAATGATACTCGGGACATATTATGTATATATGTAAATGGATTATGCGAATATGAATATGAACATGAGTATGAATATCTTTGTTATTTACTTTCTTTTTTGAATTTTCACTTCTGACGGCACTCCCGGTGCAACCCGTTTCTTTTTTTTAAACAGTGATACGAGTCGAGGGCGAGCCCACGGCCACCACTTTGAAAGTCGCGTGCTACAGTGGCTGTGGGCCGATTTTAAACAAAAGGCATATTTGTATCTTAAATACAAATTAACAGCGAGACTCATTAAAGAAGTTTTGACGAGTTCGGGGCACTTGTTGGGGCGTTTTCCAATGAAAGTAAGGAGCGAGATTAATTGCGTTGTTGACAAGTTGCTTTGAGTTGACTAGACTCGACTGTCTAGAGGCTATTTTATGAAAAGTAGTACACTGACTATATTTTTCATAATTTTGAAATTTTGGGTTATGTCTACTCGGAATTGAAAAAAACTGTTCAATTGTTTATCCTAATTTGAGAAAAAAGAATTCTAATTCACTCCGTGAATTGTCTATAATAGACGGCATGAAACTAACGGAATGAAAAGTTGAAAATATACAAATTTGGTACATTTTTTTTATTATGATGAATAGGGTTTCCGACACTCAGTAGGCATTTTTTATGCGTGGCTGAACAGCGATTGGCCTTAGGCGACTTCCTGACTTGGCGGAGCGGGATCGATATGTGACATTTTCTTCTTTGACGTAAACTTACTGACGTCGCAAAGATTTCCACTTGACAGAATACTGTCAGTATTACATTTGCGCAGTAGTAATATCATGCGCAGAAGCGGAGCAGTACTGTCTTCGCATCGTCCCACTTCGCTTCCGCGCATCCCGCGCCAGTCAGGAAGCACTCATTTAAATGTAGGGGCGCAGTAAAAAGTAGTACTGAGTTGACTGACATTTGACAGTTTTCTCATATCGTACCGCCTCCGCACCGACAAATCAGGAAGTCGCCTTAGTCTCACCTGATGGAAAGCGACGACAAGGCTAAACCAAACAAAACTAGGCATAATCAAAATTTAATAATTCTGAGATATAAAGTTATTGTACAACTTGTCATAAAATAAAATAGCCAAGGGTTTTATTAAATACAATATGTTTCTTATTTAACCACGATATAGGTATTTAAATAGATATTAATACTTAAATACATATAAAACATCAGAGTCACGCATAAAGACATATAATCACACAAATAATTTGGCCTGACCGGGATTCGAACCTAGGACGGACAGCTTCGATCACTAATCACTAGCCTTACCCGGTTATCAATTACGGGTCGTGTGTTTATGTTTTTGTTAATGCTTTTTAACCCTTTGACCGCCAAAGCGATAGTGTGTCGTCGTGCCCAGTACACCAAGCACTGTTTTTTGGTGTAATGTCTAAACCAATAAAAATAAATTAAAACAGTTCATAAATGATTTTTTTCATGATCAAAATACACCTTCACTCCGACCTTTTAAGTGGTTGTTGGCGTGGTGGGCACGACGACACACAACCACTTTATAGGTTCTTGGCGGTCAAAGGGTTAATGATTCGATATTTTCAACGGTACCTTTAACACACGTTTACATCAAGAATCGCACAATAATGTTTCCATTTGAAACTTTTTAATACGTAACCATAAAAAAGCGTCGAAACTTAATTTTTACATTTTAACCCCACAAAAAAGGCTCTAGATTTTTATGTGAACATGGTAGAAGCATCATCAACAATTCATTTTATCGCAGAAATGTTTTCGTAAGTCCGTCAAAGCCGGACCGTAAACTAGGTTACCAAATCGTTCATTACTTTACTCGTAAAAGTTTGGGTTAACTTTAAAAGTGAATTTTTGCAGTATGTAGATTTTTTTGTTTTGAATGTTGAAAAACATACTTTTCTCGAAAGTTTACTAAGCGAAAAATTTGTAATTAATATTCATAAAGATTTATGTACCATATTATTTAATTTATTCTTATATTCTTGTATGTATTTTCTTGTAAATAAATGATTATTTTAACATATTCATTAAGTATTTTTTTCTCAAACATGCAATGAAATGTCGTCATTAGGTGCGCTATAACAGGCTTCAAAGTATCACGTTTCGGGTGGAACAACTCGAGAGAAGTATAAAGGAATTTCATAGAAAATTGAAGGCCGTAGGCCGGGAAGTAATTTTAATGTCAGCAATCAACATGACGTCTGAAAATTATAAAGCCTCCCTATAGCGTTGCAAATGGAAACTGGCTGAAAGACTTGGGCACCATCTTGATTTCTGACCACATGATATAAGATTTATGGATATGCATGTAGATAAATTACTATTACTTATTGCACACCTCTCATAATAAAGCAACACATACCAAAGAAAACAAATACATAGGGAGACAGAGGAACTAACTGGTTCATGATAAAAATGATCAAAGTGTACAACTCAACTCCAATCTACCTATAAGTTAACTATATCGTAATTATCATGTTTGACAGACGTTTTCGATCAAGGTCGTAACCTCTAAAAATATACCTCAACATGCTGACACACGCTCTACGTCTCGCCCTTTTAATTAAACGAATTAATCAAACCTCCCCACTTTCCCTTCGAAACAGCGGCAATCGTGACGTAGCTTTTTACCATCTGCGGAGCAATTTTAATTAATATAGGCTAGACAGGTTCATGAAAATTGAGGCCCGCAATTAGTGGGGGCAACAACACGAGTAGCCTTGATTGGTGCGCCGTGATTGGTTGACGCGTGACGTGACTATTGGATCTATCTTGTCTAGCTCTGTCCGACGTAAGTTTTGTTCTAGGCGTGACAAGTTGATGACTTTGTTTGTTTAGTTAAAATTAAAAGATACGGCTTCGTAGATGTTGCATTAGTGTATATAGTAATTATTGTCTTTAAAAAAATGTGCGAGGTTTCATTGATAAGATATAATGTGAAACTTATACTTTTAAAAAAATCGACACTTTACCCCTGTATCTTTGCTAAATTTAGTGAAATTTATATTGTTTCATTTTATGCAAAATTTTCAAACTTCAAAATTATTGCATCTTGTATAAGATGTATAACTTTTAACGTCATCCGCCTTTTGTAAGTTTTGTAGCCGAAAAAACCCGGGTTCCGTTTTGGCACTCAATCCTAAGATTTGAAATGGCTGACCTTATCAGACAAAATAAGACGTTGTTGGGATAAAATAAAAATGATTCACCGAAAAGTTTTTTGTAAACGCAGTGTTACGTGGACCAAGGTTCGAACCCACGACCTCAAGATTGAAAGTTGCAAGCTTTACTGTTCACCTACAGTGGCTTATACCTTATACCTCCAGACCATGGGATTATAAATATGTATGTTTATCACTCGGATCAGCCCAGTGAGACGGATCACGTGCACGCGTCTGATTTCCGTTAGGAAATAGGATTTCGCGGAAAAATCTCACACCTCACGGTTTCTGGATATTGGAACGATTTATGGTAGACGTCAAATAGATGTATACACTTTTCGCCTTATTACGATGGAATAAGGTGCAAAAGTGTACACATATCTTCTACGTAGACTACTTCAGCTAGTTGATTACGTAGCATGTCAAACTTGCGTTGGGTGGATGTATCTGTCATTGCTAGTGATGGGAAACAACATTTAGTTCAACTTTACGCACTCTCAAAAATGTCACGTTATTATCCATCCGATTTTTTAGGGTTCCGTAGTAAACAAGGAACACTTATAGTTTCGCCATGTCCGTCCGTCCGTCCGATATACCAGATGACATGCACATGCACAATGTCAAATCAGTCCGTTACACCTAGATAAGAGTGTAATGACTGGAAATAGATAGCCAACTTCACGTATATTGTGATCCCGACTAAAGCTCCACCAAGTGCCAAAGTAAGTAAGTATTATCTTGGATATACGTGAAAAACATGCAAAAAGTGCAGCCGCCGCTGGGGATGAAATCAGAGTACATTGACTCTAAAGGCAGTATACTTTACCGCAGGGCCACGTGTGTGATGCTGGCACGCATTGAATTTTTGAATACCATTTTAACAGGCCACATTTAGAAGACAATTCGTGCAAGTTTAATAACCTTAAGACTAGGTGGCGCTATTATTAATTCCGTCAGCTTTCTTCTAAGATGAACAACCACGCCGGTTACAGTTCGTTACTTAGAGCGGCCGCGAAAGTATCATTTTTAGGGTTCCGTAGTAAACAAGGAACCCTTATAGTTTCGCCATGTCCGTCCGTCCGTCCGTCCGACCCCCGTTTTGCTCAGTAACCGTTAGTACTAGAAAGCTGTAATTTGGTACGAGTATACATATCAATGACGCCGACAAAACGGTAGAATAAAATGTTTGGAAAAAAATTTTTTTAGGGTACCTCCCCTACATGTAAAGTGGTGGTGCAATTTTTTTTTCTGCCAAACCCCATCGTGTGGGTTATCGTTGGATAGCTCTTTTAAAAATATTATAAGGTTTCTGAAAGCATTTTTTGATTAAAGAATTGGTTAGCGTGATATTAAGCTTTGAAGTGATAATTTTTGTTATGGTCACTTGTCCCCCCCCCCCCCCCCCCCCCCCTGCCAGGTAAACGGTGGCTACTAGACATGTGAAAAAATCATGGTAGTATTATATACGATGAATTTAAAAGGAAAACTATCACAGCTAGGTAGACATTAATAAGTAACGAATAATAGTCGAACTTCAGAAATGTACTTTGCAAAAGCAAACTTTCGTACAATTTCCATTGATAACTTAGATAATGTTGTTAATTCTGTCAAAAACATAGTAAATATAAGTTTGCGAACTTTTTAGTCTACATAATGTTACGGGTGGACGACTACGGAACCCTACCTTGCGCGTGGCCCGACACGCACTTGGCTGGTTTTTTTAATACGCTGCCGATATTAGTGGGTTGGGTAGTCTCTCACACTCAACACAGTCCTCGGATGATAAATAACCATCCTACAACATATACAACAAAATACCACATACAAAATACCACAAATACCGATCCCGCCTCGCCAAGTCAGTCACCTTACCCTATTAACACGCACTTCCAATTTGCAAGTGTAGGATTCAGTAAATAATTAAATTATTCAATGCTATACGTTCTCAGCTATTCACCTGTCTCCATTAACCTCACCCCAGTAACATTTAGGGGTACAGTCGGTCGGGAATTAACAAGAAAGCAGTGTTCACATAATTATTGATCACTGTCCTGTACAAACTTAATCTATGCGGAAGCCTGGTCGGCGATTTGCTGGTAGTTGTAAAGGTCTGTGCGATATCAGCAGTCAGGGTTACGGATTCGTCGCGAACGCGCTCAACCTGAAGAAGAAGAACTCCCGAAGAGTTCAAAACATGTCGCCCGGAGTCACAATTAATGGGTACTTAAGTAACGTACCGTTTAGTACCTCTATAATATGGTTTATGAGATGATGTGTTGGTCAGCAGTGAGATGAGGTGAAACGCAATCTGAATATCAATAGCAAGGCAGATGAAAGCAATAACGTAAACCGATACACTCCGCTTAATGCTGTTATCTCTCATTCGTAATGAGATGGCATTAAGCCTATACTTTATTACCAATCGAGTTTAAAGGGATATTAAATTATACGAGTAATATTTCGTAACGGGGAAACCTACAGATCGAATTCATAAAGAAGGGTTTTTTATACTAGGCCGGTGGCAAACAAGCGTACCGCCCGCCTGATGGTAAGCGGTCACTTGCAACTCCAGGGGTATCAATTTCACGTAACCGCTTCAAATGTAAATTGAAATCAATGCAAATATTAGTCTCACAATTGACAATATTTCATAATTTCCAAAAGTCTTAATTCGAAAACCATTTCGGTAAAAACGTGTGAAGTACACAAAAAACATTTTTTTAGATTTTTTTCTCCGTTAATTTTGGAAAAAATCGCAAATTACTGTAAACGGAAAGTTGACGTCATCTTCCTCGCTGTATTCAGGGAGACCTTAGTACAGAGTACAGACAATCGCTGCTCTGGAGTGGCTCTGGATTCTTGTTGGGAAGATGACGTCATATTTTACTTACGCCCTTTTGGAATGACCTACTTTTCAACGTCTTTTTTTTGTATGAAATAATGAGTTAAATTGAAAAAGAAAAAATACGGGTGGCTTAAATTTTTACCTATTATCTACCTAGTTCATAAAATAAAGTAGTTAAAAATATGAAATGTTGTCAATTAATGGGGCTCCACTAAAACACTACGATAAACACATTACTGAACACTGTCTTGTTACTTAAAATTAATAATTAATTAAAAGCCTTCGTTAACATCCTGAGAGTGCTGAAATAAAAAGCGGTGAAAATGAGGTCGGGGCACAAAATTTAGTTTGCACTTCGCTCGGTAGTGTAACTAAAATCTACGGTACACGAGCGTGCTACGATGGCGGACAATTTAAAGTTAAACACTTTTTCCCGAAATAAAGTGAATTGTTTCATCACTAGTATAGTACTTTTTAAGTCATCACAATTTAACACAAAATGACAGGTTTCTCGCTCGGGCCCAGTGGCTTCTGTGTGGAAGAAAAGCACTATATTATGTACCTGTAATATTGAATTAAATATGACGGGGTCTGAATGGGAGTTGCAATATAATTCGGAAGGTTAAACAAAACTACCTAGTAGGGTTTGACTTGTAAATGTGCCATGTTGCGGCCTACTTACAGAATAAAGTTCATTTTTTTATTCAAACCCATTGAAGTAGGTCTAGTATTTACTAATTTTATTTTTGTCGTTATCCAATTTTGTAATCTCTGGCTGTAATAAAGGCAAGTAAGGACATTTTTGGATTTGAAACCTGACGCTCACAATAGAATTGTTTATTTTAAAGCATTTATCTGGGATGTGAACTGATTTAGTTTCACAAATAACAAAGATATTTTGCAGGACAAATTCACTGTACAGATTACAATAATCCAGTATTTTTTAAGCTAGTATGTTTTAGGTGGGTCTAAGTAATTCATCCAAAAGTTATAACAACAAAATTAGTACCTAGCTTAAATTGGCTATCAACGTGAATAAAAATTAATATGAAATTTTTGAGACCTATATCCATGTCCCCCAGTGGATACCTTTAGTTCATACGAGCGCTTATGAATATTGTAGCAAGTAATGTAGTATTCTGAAAAGCAGTTATGTCACGTTAATACGAATGTTGCAATTTATTCGGCAAAAACCTTACTTAGTCGCCAGCGTAAATTGCATTACATTTCGAACGCGCGCTCTAAAAATTACGCGATAATCGTGCTGGTTCATATTAACAAGTATTTAAAGTTGTGTTGCTTTACGGTATTCCCTTAGGCGACTTCCTGATTTGTCGGTGCGGAGGCAGTACGATATGAGAAAAGTGTCAAATGTTAGTGTCAGCTGTCAGTCGACGCGATTCCATTTTTTACTACGCCCCTACATTTAAATGAGTGCTTCCTGACTGGCGCGGGATGCGCGGTAGCGGGACGATGCGAAGGCGGTACTGCTCCGCTTCTGCGCATGATGTTACTACTGCGCAAACGTAATGCTGACAGTATTATGTCAAGTGAGAATCTTTGCGACGTCAGTAAGTTTACGTCAAAGAAGAAAATGTCACATATCGATCCCGCCCCGCCAAGTCAGGAAGACACCTTAGACTTAAACAACTCACCGCTTCTGTGCCTTTCCACTACTGCCTTGGGTCCCGAGGGCTAAGCTTGTAGGTCCATGGGTAGTTTCCAGGGTGAATATGACGTACACAGGGTTCCACAGGTCACTGATAAACGTATCTTCCAAGGAACTAGGTACGCACTGAGAAATAGTACCTATTATCATCGACAAAGAGGACACTTTTGCTTAGCTAATATATTTACTGTGCCAAAGTGGTTCCACTGTGCTTATCTGTGACGTAATTCCAAACTGCAGTCCATGAAAAGTAGGTAATTGCCTTACCATGGAATTCTGACGGGGATTTCACAACGAGTTCTCATACAGTTAATGCTTTGACTCGATCTCATGTTTCATGCACGGCCGTCAAACATGTTTACAGTTTTGCACCTTATGTTTAAAGTGATAGGGCATTAATTTGATGACGAGTGTATGTAATGTGAATGTGGCGTGCCGTTTCATTGGCCTGGTTGAAAAGTTAAATGCGTAAGCACGTTGGAAACAAATCCTTACAGTTAAATAAATGTGGGTTATAAGTTTTTTTAGTTTAATGAATGGGACGTACATACATTTACCTACTCTTTACTACTTTTCTTGTTAATTTTTGAATAGTTGCGACGAAGCCTGCTGCGGATTGTTTTATTGTTGTGTGAGTATCTTTATATGTGACGAGGGCTGTTGCTGACCCACCTGACGAAGTCTGCATAACGGATTGGGATATTTGGGATTTCTCAATCTTCTTCTGCTATTAAGTTAATATTTTTTTATGATTTGTTAATTCTAATAACTTAGCCTGCCGATTAAAAAAACCGTCTTCGGTATCTCCTTGTTATTCAATCCGCCAATCGTTTTAAAACCACATCATTAACCCATAAAATCATCACAGTCGGATAACAGGGTCCAGACCTCGGAATAACAAAGGGAGAAATCCATTTAAGCCCGTCAAATAGAGCATGAAAATTCCGCCGGAAAGGATTAATGAGGTAATCCTTATTTAGATGGTTGGGCCTGATTAGGTATGGGTGATATTAAAAATAAATGGTATTTGTGCCTTGGTCGGTTTATTGAATATTAGATTAAGTATGGTTCTGTCTCACAAATTTCTGCATCACAATTGGGTATTTTACACATAACTTTATTTTACTAAACGGTTAAAACTCACGCGCGCATCGGCGCGGTCGCAGACGCACTCATCCAGTAGCTCTAGTATAAGTTTTTTCGGAACATTAACTAATTCGAACGCGTTTGCGTTTTGTCTCAAAATGTATGAAAGTGGTATGAAAACGTGAACAGCGCCTCTGGTGGTCACTAGTGGAAACTGAAACAGCGAGTATAATATTTGTTGCTGACCAATGAACGCGCGTATTTCAAACTCGGTGAGAGCGTTTTCATACATTTAGAGACAAAACGCAAACGCGTTCGAATTAGTTAATGTTTCGAAAAAACTTATAATAGAGCTACTGAGGAAGAACTCCCGACAAGTTCGAAACATGTCGCCCGAAGTGACAATTAATACGTGAGTTTTAACCGTTTAGTAAAGTAAAGTTATAACATGTCTCACGAAAGTTTAAATTCAAGTATTTGACACATGTAAACATTTTTAACATGGTGTCACTTTGTAAAAGATATTTTACATCGAAAATTATTAAATGGTATCGGCTACGCATCTACGAGCGCCGCCCGATTTTGTCATTAGCATATATGTATTTAAGTATCTATTTACCTACATAAATATGTTCATTGTCGTATATTATCCGTAGAGTAGAAGCGTTGCTTAGTTAGACTACGTCGATTTGTGTAAGATTGTCCACAAATATATACTTAATTTATTTTTTTATCTTTTCAGTGTACAATAACATGATTGAGAGATATTGATATCTTAATTATGACGGCATTCACAGAATGAAACTAATATATCAAGATCGTTTCAGTGTACAATAACATGATTTGTGAGAAATTGATATCTTACTATGACGGCATTCACAAAATGAAACTAATATTATCAAGATCGTACTCCGTTACAAGACAAATACAAATAAAGAGGCCCTTGTCAATACGTAATTTTATCCCTTCCATACAAATATTAAACGGCCTTTGTACACTGAGCGAAAAAAATACTAATTATTAGTAAGTTTTAGTGAATCCCAAGACAAGGAGATTATATACAAACGGTTACAAAACAGTTTAGTAGTTACAAGGACAAATTTTTTGGTATTAGTAAATAACTACTATTATCAAAAACTGGTTTGTAACCGTCAGTATATAATCTCCTTGTCCTGGGATTCACTAAAACTTACTAATAATTAGTATTTTTTTCGCTCAGTGTATTAGTACTATTTTTATTCGTTGTGCATTGCATGTATCTGTGAGCCAGCATAAGTATAACTCTTATAATATATATATATATATATATATATATATATATATATTAATTTGTGGTGAACGGTGTTGGTCACACATATTGTAAAAATTACTGTCAACAAACTATACCTAAGCCTTTTTGTAGTGACTGTTGGTTTACCCAAATAAATTAAAAAAAAAATCTCTTCCAACTAGCTACGCGATTGACTAAACACTGTCCTCTTCTGTCACCTCACCCCTCAACCCTCACCCGTTTATATGGAAACTGTCAACTGTCAACTGTCATGTCACTTGTTGATTTGAAATTGTTGTATTTCCATATAAAACGGGTGAGGGGTGATGGGAGAGGTGAGGACAAGTCGGTTTCGTGAATAACAGCTCAGGCTACCGCGTCATGTCTATGTCTATGTTTTGTAAGGCGACTTCCTGACTTGGCGGGGCGGGATCGATATGTGACATTTTCTTCTTTGACGTAAACTTACTGACGGTGAAAAGATTCCCACTTGACAGAATACTGTCAGTATTACATTTGCGCAGTAGTAATAATATGCGCAGAAGCGGACCAGTACTGCCTTCGTATCGTCCCGCTTCCGCGCATCCCGCGCCAGTCAGGAAGCACTCATTTAAATGCAGGGGCGCAGTAAACAGTAACACTGAGTTGACTGACAGTTGACACTGACATTTGACAGTTTTCTCATATCGTACCGCCTCCGCACCGACAAATCAGGAAGTCGCCTAAATCATAGATATGTACCTATTCATATTTTCCCTATAGGGCTTAAATGTACTAATTTAACCCCGCTTCACAAGTTTAATAATATGACACACTTTTCGAGTATGATAAGTGAAAAATACGTTAAGTAATTAATCCTTAGTATTTTATTTTGTTACAGGTACGTTGTGTGATGAAGTAAATACACCACATTTCTAAAGACAGCTGCAAATTATAAAGAGGGACAGTTCATCAGTGATTCTGTGAGTAACTTTGATAATTTCTATTTACGTCGATCAAACATTCTGATTTCACTAATTATGTGTTTAGATATGTTGAGCCGTCACCAGACCGTCACCTATTTTAAAGTTCCCAATAAGGGCCTATGCACACCGAGTTTTCCGAGGTAAATTCAAGTGCAATAATAGGTGCAAAAAACTTGCTCAAAAATATTATGGCCCATAGTTCTTATGTCGGTGAATTAAGGTTTTAGTACATATTTATGACAGGATTCATTCGATACATATTTTTACAATGCGCGTCGAGGGCGCGTTTAAAAAACGCGGTATGCATGAGCCTTTAGCTGCAGCTGGGACCTTTTCTGTCCCTTAGGTACCTACTCGCGTATAGCGGCTCTTTGTAATAGGGATGTTGACTCAAAATTTATTATTACTCCATACGAAAGAATACATAAAACTATGCCAAATAGTGAAAATCCTATTGAAATATCTCAAAAAATAACGAAACTACAACCGTTAGAACGTTTTTAGTTCGAGAGAGAAAGCGCTACAGATCAGTGACGTCACTGACCTCGAGCGCCATAGTAAATGACGATCGTTCAATACAGAGGTGCGTTTTGCGGAACAGGGACAGAAAATGCCCCCTCCTAAAGCTTTGAACACTTATAATTATGTAATTATTTATTATTTTGAATTACTTTTTTCGCTATTTGATTGAGAATTTGATCCTTTTTCGAGAAAATTCGGTTTCATTGATTTTCTTATTTGGTGTCAACATCCCTATTCTTCCTTTAAGGCAATAAAAAATATAATAAATCCTCGAGATGAGAACAGGAAGTACCTGCGTGGGGCAGCTAATCAACCAATAATTATATTTTCCTTTTGGAATCAGTGTCGCGGAAATTACGTGGAATATTAAAAGGTCAATGATTTACTGAAAAGCGACCTTTTCTGTCCCGACTCCGAGCCAGTGGCTCCGATCCCCTATCATTTGCGTGAAACGAAACGGAAAAATCAAGGCAAGACGTATTTTGTTTACTTAGTTGGTAAGGAATAAATAAAACGATTTGACACAAGTAGATCTTTACTGCGCTCCCGTGCTTTGCAACGCACGTTAAGCCGTTGATCTACGACAGCAGTTGTTAAGCCACAGGCTTGAGAACTTCTAACAGTCAAGTTGCCCACTCACTTGACAAAGGGGGGTCGAAGTTGCACCACGTCCGTAGGGAAAGGACCTACCGCTACCCTACACGTGACCCTGGGTGGTTCTAAAAGTGCAGCAAAAACTGGCAACCGTACTGTCTTCTCGAAGTTCTCGCGGATCGAAATAAATGTTATACGATAAATAAATAAATACTGCCACTAAAGCTGCCAATGAGGGCTACCGTTTTTGTGCTCACCAGTTGGCACCACTAGTCGAGTAGGGTCTAGCTGTCAAAGTTTGTTATTAGTTTATGGGCGTGAAAACAAAGTTTGCGTTGAAATCCTATTCAATACATTAAAACCGTACCGCAACAATATCGAACATCCCGAATTGTAGCGCAGTTCTGTTTTGTAATTGCGAACGATAAAATTATCTCAAAGAACAGAAATTGACTCGTAACTCATATTTGCCATAATCAATCTAAACTATTGCAAAATAGTTACCATATTATTCTAATTAAGATATTTCATACCTACTGATAGTAATAGTTGTCATTTCGTATACAACGCATCACACTGGCACCTCTAGTGGCGAATACGCTATTTGTCAATTTTTTTTTAATGCCAAACGAAACAGTTTTTGGAGACCATCAAATGTCTATATGGGACCAACAACATTTAGAGCACAATAAAGGGCTAAAATTAGGGACAAACCTAGCTCGACGCTAGCGGGTCTCAAAAAGGCTCCTACAAATTGGCCTTGGCAAATGACGTCACTTGCACTGCATTCGACCAACCGTTGTATGGGAAAATTAGTATTTTGCTGTTTTAGTCGTAAAATAATGCGTTTAGGTACATAGTTGCTTTACAATTTATTTTTTATTTTTAGATAAGCATTCTATTGATACCTTTTATTTGAATTTTGGACGGTAAAAAGAATTACATAATTTTCTGAGTTTTTGATGATTCATATCTTTTTATGATTTCGGTAAAATTTTATTTTTTACGATTTATTGTGATATTTTGTTGGCTAACTATCCAAAAAGTGACACTGTGTTATAAATTTTAACATGTGTCAAATACCCTATTCATACGCTGTACGCCCTTATTGATGCTGAACGAGAATTTAGACGCACCGCGTTTATAAATGTTATTAATATATTTATATCGTTCTCCAGTCATTACCATCCTCCTAGAGATCTCCCAGTTGTGCCTTATAAACCTCGGGGTTTGCTTTCAATCAATCAAACCTAATGCTTTGACACCTAATCCTATTTTTTATGCAAGCAACTGCAATCTCACCTTCCAAAACAGACGAAAAACTAGACCTTCATGTGATAAGACCGCCGGTTTCCTCGTGATGATTTCCTTCGCCAGAAACCAATTAAATTTTTTTTTTTTTTAAACCCAGCAGTGGTAGGGGCCGGAATTCGAACTCGCGACCTCCAGATTCAAAGACGCGTGTCATACCGTTCAGCTACAGTGGATCTCATCCCTCATCATTTAACTAGCTCTAGTATAAAATCTAATTGGTACTAAACTTAATTTAACTACTAATTCCCTTCCCCTAAAACCACTACTCCTGGTTAGTGTAACCTTAACCACAATTTATTTAAGCGCTTGGACGCCATTCTTCCTTGTTACTTGGTTATACGGGATCGGGAACGATACTTTAAATAATGGGGCTGGCTGGGAATTGTGATCTCAAGGGGCAGATATAAACCCTTGAATTGGCAGCTTTTTAATAACGCATACAATTTTATCACATTTTCACGTATATTTTAGGGATCCCGAGGATGCACTGTGAGAGCGAGGGTTCCCAACATACTTATCATCAGTTTAGGTCCCTCGCTCAAAGAGTATATCTTTGAGCGACGGACCTAAAGATGCCGTCAGTCAGACCTAAACAGTCAATCCTCAAATTTTAGAAAGGGTCGACATAACGCACGTGACTGCTTTCCAATTGCGGGCGTCTATAGGCTGCGGTGTCTACTTACCATCAGGTGGAGCGTACGCTTGTTTACCACCGTCGTTGTATAAAAAAAAAAACATTTTTTTACTCAACTCAAGCGCACCAAGGCTTGACCTCACGATTTCGCCATTTCGTCTTATAATGGTTAATTATTGAGTTTTTCTTTGAAGTACAGTGGGCCAACGAAAATGTTGAGCACTTTAGTACTTTGTCAAATTAAAGAGGTTTCAAATTTTATGACGTTTCAGTCTAAATATTTCTTAGATTTCGACGTGACAAGGTTCTAAGTATGCTCAATATTTTCATGGACTGACTGTACAATGGTGGCCAACAGGCTTACTGAGGCAGTAACTCCCTTTTCCTCCTATAAATAGAAGTCCGCAAATACAATAAAACCAATCCTTGCTCTGTTTGTAACATATGATGCTGGTGAATAATGTTGCCAGAGTTCTCGAGGATGCGTTGTGTTGAGAGCGAGGAACCGCATTGCCTCTAGCTGACTCAACGAATCTTGAAGTTAAAAAACCGGCCAAGTGCGAGTCGGACTTAACTCCGCACATTTAGGGTTCCGAACCGACCGCAAAGTTAAGTTGGTTTTTATAGGAAAAAATAAGGAAAATTCAAAGAAAAATTGTAATTTATCAATATATTAGTATTTGTTGGTAAAATATACGTAATAACAAACATTATTACCAAATTTTAAGTTTATAGGTATTTGGGAAGTTACAAAATTATTCGGAACAAAATTTCGTAAAAAAAGCTGACTTTGGTGGCTTCTCATTCCTTTATTTTCCAATATTTTTTAAAATTAAAAATATAGTAAGTATCTACTCAATAAGCTCTAAACAACGATACCCCACTCGATAGGGTAGGATAAGAATTTTTTTTCGTGCCCCCCTTTAGGCTGTAGGCTAACTGCTTTAGGCTGGGAGCCCCCTTAAAAACATTTAAAAGTATTGTCATTTATTTATCGTATGGCAATTATTTCGAACCGTGAGATCATCATGAAGACAGTATGGTTGCCAGTTTGTTGCACTTTTAGCACCACCCAGGGGTCACGTGTAGGGTAGCGGTGGGTACTCCCTACAGATGTGAAGCAACTTCGAACCTCGAAGATTTGACATAGGTACAGTCACGAGTTTTAATTTGGGACCACCTTAAGAGGAATGCCTAGCTGACCAACTTTTCAAATCTTGAATTTTTGACATAATGTTTCTGTCGCGCTGCTGGGAGCGGGAGCGGGCGCTGTCTATGTGTGAGCGCACGCACACAGGCGCGAGACGCGAGCCCGCGAATTTACTTACTGACCCAGCATACGATAAATTAGGCTGTAGGTACAGATCGCACCATAGAAAAAGTCCCCCCTTGAGCACTTTATGAAAACTGTACAATAATTTCGTCAACTAAAAAGAATCCACTTTAGCTCAGACGCTAACATGGTTGACACGCAATCAAGAGGTTCATGGTTCAAATCCAGAGATTGACAGAACTTTTTGCTTTTTATTTTTCTTACCTAGTAAATTAATGCAATGCTTTTATAATAAATGTTTATTTACGTCAATATATTGATAGGAAAATGAAATAAAATAACGCCTAAACTTTTTTTTACTTTATTAACTTGAAATACTTAGCAATATCATATTGAAAATAGTAGCGTTTTATCTTGGCATAATAGTACATTACTTACCAAGGGCGATAAAACAAAGAATGTCTCAGATCGCAGGTATTTTACGCCCGAGCCGAAGGCAAGGGCGATAAATATGCGATCTGAGGCTTTCTTTATTATCGCCCGTGGTAAGTACAAAATTTTATGTCACCCCCTGGCCAGGAAGTGGGTTTTTTCGCGCGCTGAGCGTGCGATAATATATTTATTTGGCTGCCCTGCCATAATATTGTCTATACATATTATAAAACTTGCGTTGCTTAGACAACTATTGACAGACAGTGCACAGCCTAAACCACTGAAGATATAACCATGAAATTTGGAACATATATTCTTTAGGGTACGTAGACGTGTACTAAGAAAGGATTTTTCGAAATTCAACCCCTAAGGGGGTGAAACAGGGGTTGAACCGTTGTATGGAAAACGTTCATTTGGAAAGTCTTAGACTTGAAACTTTGTACAAAGGTTACTTATTAAAAAATAAGATAAATGATATAGAGTTGGTATAAAAATTCATCCCCTAAAGGGTTCAAAAAAGGGATGAAAGTTTGTATGACAAAAATGTTGTTTTTCAAGTAAGAAGTTTGAAACTTCGGTCACAAGCTTCTTATGTATAGTGAAAAACATTGATTATGGCATTTTTTTTAAATTCATCCCCTAAAGGGTTTAAGCGAGGGTTGAAAGTTCACGTGCGCAATGTGTGATTCTTTAATAGTATGGGTTTCTTTTGAACCCATTTCAAGATTTCAAAAGAGGATGTTCTCAATTCGGTTCATCAAAATGCAGATCTGATGATGGGATCCATGAGGAATCGAGGGAACTCCTCAAATCTTATAGGCAAACATACAGTGATTTTTGTGTTTTTATCATCAAATCAAGCATTTTCATACAAGAATGTGACATTTGATGAAGTGGGACTGCTGATGATGTTCAGAACAGAACTCTTCAACGACGCATAGTTCACGTTTGGCGAATTGTCCTCTTTGCTGTGTTTGTTAAGCAAGTTAGATTTACAAGACAATCATTTGTCAAGCTCGAGTTCAGATGATGGGATCCATGAGGAATCGAGGGAACTCCTCAAATGTTAAAGGCATACATAAGTTACATTACACATTTTAGTATTTTAACAAACAAATCAGGCATGTACATTTAAATAAATTGACATTTGATGAAGTAGAACTGTATGTATATGATGATCAGAATGGAACTCTTCAACCACGTATATTTTTGTTTTTTACATTTTTGTCAAACTTGAGTTCTGGTGTTGGATTCCATGATTAATTGAGCGTATACTTACTCTTCTACCATTATAAACATACTTATAGCCATTTTTAGGGTTCCGTACCCAAAGGATAAAACGGGACCCTATTACTAATGCTCAGCTCTCCGTCTGTCACCAGGCTATATCTCGAGAACCGTGATAGTTAGACAGTTGAAATTTTCACAGATGATGTATTTCTGTTGCCGCTATAACAACAAATACTAAAAAACAGAATAGAATAAATATTTAAGGGGGCTTCCATACAACAAACATATTTTTTTTATTGCCGTTTTTATAGATAATGGTACGGAACCCTTCGTGCGCAAGTCCGACTCGCACTTGGCCGGTTTTTATTTCATTGTATGGAATCCAAGAGTGCACCATCTAAGTATAATAATCTTTCACCGGTCTCCCCGATTGAAGTCGGTTTTTTTTTTTTTTTTATTATATAGGTAATATGTAGATTTTTATTTCATTGTATGGAATTTAAGAGTGCACCATCTAAGTATAATCATCTTTCACCGGTCTCCCCCATTGAAGTCAGTTTTTTTTTATTATATAATATGTAGATCAATAAAAAAAAAATAGGTTTATTTCTATTACATGTCATTTTTCTTACTCTTAATCGCCACGAGTTCTACGCGGACGAAGTCGCGGGCAAAAGCTAGTGGGTTATAAAAACCTATGATTCGTTAATAACTTTACCACTAACTAAGTAGCACTTATTCCAATATCAAAGATAAGAGTTCCCAGGTCACCTTTCTATTCAATATTCTTCCATTGTGACTCAGGGTTTTTCTTGTGATTAATAACATTTCTGGTAATAATGATTTATCGATAATTTTTCACCACTAGCGTATCGACAATATATGTCAACGACTGTTGCCCATCCCTATTCCTTCTGTGTACGTATACATATTAAGAAACTGACTCCGCCACGAATTCGTGCGATAAGGACAACTGCAGCTCGGACTAAAATTCCCTTGCAAAAAACTGAAAAACCGAGGTTTGGTTCTCGACTGTTTCCTCATCCAAAACGCAACCAATCATTATAAAATTTTGGAAACTGCAAGAGCAAGAACTAATCTATGCCGCTACGTTTTGATTTTTTGGATATTTGTTGTCATATTTGTGTACTGCGCCTTTTTATGGAGCCAATTCAACTAAGCCGTTTTTGCGATTTTTGGAGGGCTGTAACTTTCTTTAAAATAAAAATATCCAAAAAAACAAAACGTAGCGGCATAGATATTGATAATATTGCTCTTATTTGAAAAAAAACATTGCTCTATGTTCAAAAACCAGGGAGGAAACAGTCGAGAACGTTTGTATGGGAAAATCGCAGCTAGGCATTCCTCTTAAGGTTGACAGTACTGTCAAACAGTATAGAAATTCAAAGAAAAAGTTTGCGAAATGGGTCCTAAATTAATGTACGTGACCGTACTAGTTTTATGAAAGCATCGACAACACTATGTTGGGATTAATCCGATTTCCTCACGTTATTTTCCCCGCACTAGGCTGTCACCTAAATCTTCCTCCAGTTCCTAAAGATCTCGTCAGAACGGACTTAGCGTCGGCCAAATCTTATAAGTTACAAGACTTATATAAGCAGCCGCGGAAGTTTTATTGGCTCGCTATTGAAAGTTGGCGTCTAGGATAGCCCTCCAGAGGCTATGCCCGGAATATTTCATCTCGTGTTGATTCGGTTTGAGCTACGACTATTGACTTGCTATAACAAGTCTTTACTTTTTGATGTTGATTGGTCAAAGATTATTTAACCAGCTTCCAAGCTTGAGAAAACACGACTGTACAGCCTAGAAGAATTATTTTCGACTGATTACGAGAACATTATTTTCAGGAATTGTATCTGTAAACTTAAATATTATTAATTAGCTATAACTTGCTATATGTGTTTAATAATTGTGATTTATGCTGTGTTTTGTTATGTTTTTGTTTTCTATGCTATTCTATCTAATAGCACACACCTTTTATTCTGAATTGACATTAAGTATTACCAATTGTAGTGATAATTTGATAAACTGATCAAATAATACAACTGACGAATCATAATTTTGGAAATTTTATCGTGTATGTATATATATAATACTCAATGTGTATTGTGTAAAGATTTAATTGTAAGATTATGATAATAAATGAATCTCAATCTTTTGTATGGTGGTTTTTTGAAGGTGAATAAATGGTGAGTATTTATCAGCATGTTGTTACGTCCTCAATAATGCGTCACTTTTTAATGAAAATCTGATTAAAACCGAGTTTTTTACTGTCAAAATAGATCATTATTTTAAAATGTATTTTGGGTAGCGTCAGTAATGAGCAAGTAGCCAATAATTGACAGTTAAGAGGAGGGGTAAGGACAAGCTCTCTTCATACAAACTTTGTGCAGGATTTACTTCGTTTGTGTTTGCATTAAAGTTATGATTTTTGGTCAGTATGCTTATTTTTCTGATAGCTATTTCGTGATGTATTTTTTTTTATTAAATATTTTTTTTAATTTTTTAATTTTGAATTTTGTTGACATATTTGAAAATTTTCACATCACGATCTTCGTATATCTAATATTTACAACCAAAAAAAAATATTATATTTGTTAGTGCCAAAACCGACGAATAAAACGTGCACAAAGTTTGTATGGGGAAGGCCTTGCCCTACCCTGCGCCTTAAGTAAGAAGTGAACATATTCCGCCAGTTATTGACATTAAGTAATATCTTCAATTTGCTGAAATGCTCAATTGCAGCACAGAGCCTGTAGCACATGTTGCGCTCGAGAGTATCTCGACTTATCTCGAGCTACGCGTCTTTTTCTGATTGGCGCTGTTACAATGTGACCGATAGCTCGAGATACGCCGACATACTGTCGAGCGCAACACGTGCTAGGCCTACTGGAGATTATAACGAATGATGATAATCTAAAGACCCTATTTAATTAATAGAAAAACCTTCTTAAACCTCAAAGAAAAGAAAAAGAAAAGAAAAGAAACATTTATTCGTGACAAACAAAACACTTACAAAACAGGACATTACAAACCGAATTTTGTCACGAAATGGTCACAACTCAGCGTCAAAGCTACTGCGGTCTTCCGTAAGGTTCCGTTCTGTAAGTGTGTGTTTCCCAAGGTTTGATATTTTGAACACACACTTACAGAATACTCATATGTCATAACATAAGGTGAAAAACCGAATACACCTTTTTGGTCTCTAACTTTATCACTTCAGCTTACCACAGCCTATCGACCTATATTTTCATCTTCACCGCAAAGACACACATAACCATAAACATCGATACAATGTATTTTCGAAGGTTCCAACTAACGAACAGCTCCGAATATACCCTTAGCGCTCGCAAATAAAATTTTATTACCTAGGATGTTATTTACGGTTCACCTCAACTCGCCCACCTTACCTCACCTCATCCATCACCTCACCAATGTAAGTCAGATTTTCGATTGTTTTTTTAATAAAGCTATGATGACAAACAAGCATACGGTTTCGCTGATGAGAAGCCGATGCCATAGCCTAAGGATGCTCGTGAGCCCAAAAAATTGCAAGCGCGATGCCGAGTCTTTTTTAATTGTTTTTTTATTAAGCTATGATGACAAACAAGCATACGGTTTCGCTGATGAGAAGCCGATGCCATAGCCTAAGGATGCTCGTGAGCCCAAAAAATTGCAAGCGCGATGCCGAGTCTTTTTTAATTTAAGGATTCGATTTGTTTAAAAGGGCCAGATTGCATTTTCTGGCAACACAGCGCATTCTCGGTAAAAGTACTGCGGTATCAAGATATAATTGACGACTGTATCGTATTCCAGAGAGAGAGAGAGAGAGATATAATTTATTTGTGAGACATAGGTACTACTACTTCTACTACTCTGCATACGAATCTGGTGGTCCCGGGTTCGAATCCCATCAGAGTGTTTATTTGTGTGATGCGTACCAATATTTGTTCCTTGGTCTTGGATTTTTTCGATGTTTTATTTATTTAGATAGCGTCGCTTATAATACCCATAGTCCAAGCTTTGCATAGTTTTGAAATACACTCACGAGCAAAAATAATTTATAACTTTGCATTGAACTTCAATAGAAAGTGTATCCGTTATTTTTGCTCTTGAGTGTAGGTTGAGGTCGATTTGTGTTATATTGTTCAAAATGTATATTTTCAATAAGGGTGAGCGGTGAGTCGAGGTGAACGAATTGGTGAACCGCGTAGTAGAATTCGTGTAACGCTACATTTTGTAGCGTTATTTCCTTTCACACGATATTCGCACGATATGTTTTTATGGCGACACGCGCTTTGTTGCGAATGACGTATTAATAATGTCCTTTGTTGGTTTTACGCGGTTATTACTTTTTGTTTTTAATTAATTTTGGTGCGTGGTCGAAAATTTTAATGAATTCGTGTTTTACAGACTTCGTAAAACGGTTTTTTGAAGTTGATCCTATCTTTATCAAATATGTAGCTGTTATGGTTTTATCATCCAATCATCATCCTCCTAGCGTTATCCCAGTACAGTTGCATCCTGGAGGATGCCTGGGGCCCGCTACCTAATCCCAAGATTTGGCGTAGGCACTAGTTTTTACGAAAGCGACTGCCATCTGACCTTCCAACCCCGAGGGGAAACTGTACCTTATTGGGATTAGGCTTTGTCAAGTGAGTGTTAGAAGTTCTCAAGCCGCCCGAAGGCCTCCAACTTGGCTTAACGACTGCTGCCATAGACAGCAACCGGGATCAACGGCTTAACGTGCCTTCCAAAGCACGGGAGCGCTCAGTTAGTAACCACTCAAAGCGGTCACCCATCCAAGTCCTGACCGCTGCCCACGTTGCTTAACCTTAGATACCGCAAGCGGTACGCAGGCGCTGCTGGGCCACGAGCGCTCCCTCCGGTTTTATCATCCAATGATGATTCAAATTCAGAGGCCAATGTCTCTAAATTTTAAGAGATGACTGTAGCAGCAACATTTCACCAAGAAAAGAAAGAGGTCTGTGCTCCATCGGTGTTCAGTGGTGCGGTGCATCTTTTTCTGTGGTTGTACAGTCCACCAATTTAATTTATGGGCCACTTTGTACCTTGTCACAGTGATATTATTATGAGATCTCTAGCGGCTTTCATATTCGAAGGCCAACGTTCGAAGGTTCGAAGTGGCCTTGAAATCAAATTGATTGACCGTAAATATAGTCTCCCTTCAAGACACTTTTTGCCACAAATATCTCAGGTGAAGCACGAATGTGAATTATATAAATGAATTACTTTCATTTTGGTGCTACGCAATTCATCCCACTATATTCACATCACCACATTTGTCTGTCTTTTACCTTACCACGATTAACCTGCCGAACAGATTTAGATGAATGTCATGGAGATAGATTGACACAGCGGGCGAGACATAGAACAGGACATTTTATCCTGGACATTATACCTTGAGAGGGAGAAAAGAGTACAATTTTAATTCCTAATCTCATTTATTAATAATAAAATATATACACGAATACTACAATAACTAAAATAATATTAAAGCTAACTGCAAATACAAGATAGAATAGAAGAAAGATAGAATACAAGATAGATAGAATAGAAGATAGGTATCAAAAACTAAACTAAAAATAAAACTAATTTTATGTCACACCTGGCCATAAAGCGGTAATTACCGCACGCTCCGCGCGCGGGAAATCCCACTTCCTGGCCAGGGGGTGACATAAAATTTTGTACTTAACACGGGCGGTAATAAAGATAGCCTCAGATCGCATATTTATCGCCCTTGCCTTCGGCTCGGGCGTCAAATACCTGCGATCTGAGACATTCTTTGTTTTACCGCCCTTGTTAAGTAATGTACTATAATTAAATTATATCTAAAAACCCCGTGGCATGGTACCAAAGAGCTGGCAGCTTCCTCGCACAGCGTTTAAGTATAATCTCATTTTAAACCAATTATTATTGAAATCTGAAAATTGTTTATAGGCAAATACATCAATAATATCTTTATGTCACACCTGGCCATAAAGCGACCATTATCGCACGCTCCGCGCGCGAAAAAACCCACTTCCTAGCCAGGGGGTGACATAAAATTTTGTACTTAACACGGGCCTTCGGCTCGGGCGTCAAATACCTGCGATCTGAGACATTCTTTGTTTTACCGCCCTTGTTAAGTAATGTACTATTCCAGGCTTATAAATAAGTCTTTAGTTCATTACAATAAGAATTCCCTGAACTGGAAACTTGGTTTCATTACGTCCCAGCTTGACAGCCGGCGAACTGAAATGAGTGCAACTTTCTGTTTTTCTTCACCTGATGAATTAATTTAACTTCGAGTTTCGAACTAGTTTAAGTTGCATCTGCACTTAGATGAGTCCATTTGCTGACCGAGGCCACAGTAAATAGTTGAAGCAGGAATACAACTCTGTAAGTCTGTACAAACGCCCGATTTGACGCAACCAGGCCCCTGTACCACAAAACTTTACAAGTCTACAATTCGACAAAATTGTACAATCTTCCATAGAAAAAGTTGACAAATTTGTCGAATCGTACGCTTGTAAAGTTTTGTGGTACAGGGGCCTGGTTGCGTCAAATCGGGCGTTTGTACAGACTTACAGAGTTGTATTCCTGCTTCAACTATTTACTGTGACCTCGGTCAGCAAATGTATAGAGTGTCGAGAGTCATAGGAAGTGAAGTTTTTATTTTTAAACTACGACGGTGGCAAACAAGCGTACGGTCCACCTGATGGTAAGCGTACACCGCAGCCTATAGACGCTCGCAACTCCAAAGGAGTAACGTGCGCGTTGCCAACCTGTTATAAATGTTGAGGATTCACTGATTTTGAAGATTAAATGATAAAAAGAAAAAGAGGTTATTATACAATGTTTAAATCTCACACGAGTGCGTAAGATACTGATAGTGTACATTGTACAATATAGTGTACAATACAATTAGAAGTACTATTTATGGCACACCTCATTTAAAGGACAACAGTACCTACAGCACAAAATCACAATAAGTACCGGGCTGCTACCGCGAACCAAAAACGAAGTTTTCCGTCTCTGTCGCCCTTACGTACAGACTTGCAAGTGCGACAGAGAGAGAAAATTTCGTTTGTCGCTCGCGGTAGCACCCCTGATAGATTTAACCCCCAAATTCTCTCTTGGGCTCCCACTGCTATTAAGCAGACTTGTCAGTGACCTATTAAAGAAGTTTTCTATAAACGAGTTGTATCTTAACTATTTGTTAAGATAACTCCAACGTAGCGCAGTAGCCCTAGTATAAGTTTTTTCGAAACATTAACTAATTCGAACGCGTTTGCGTTTTGTCTCAAAATGTATGAAAGTGGTATGAAAATGTGAACAGAGCCTCTGGTGGTCACTAGTGGAAACTAAAACGGCGAGTATAACATTTGTTGTTAACCGATGAACGCGCGTATTTCAAACTCGGTGAGAGCGTTTTCATACATTTTGAGACAAAACGCAAACGCGTTCGAATTAGTTAATGTTTCAAAAAAACTTATACTAGAGCTACAGAAGTAAACAGGCCTAAAGGGACTCTAGTTCACATACTGCTTTAGCTAATATATTTACCGTGCCGTGCCGAGGCTGTTTCGATTTTTTTGAACTTTGCAATTGAAGTCTTAAGTGGGAATCTGAAGTTTTTCCAAGCGCTGTGGCGTATTTTCATTCGAAACAGCGAGGTCTTGTAAAAGCAGCAACTTTCTAGTTTTCCGCAGTTTTACAATGTGATATCGGTCGGTAAAGGTGCGGTTAGTATTACAATGGACATTGTAAGAATGAACTTAGCCACGTAGCCGAGCGTTAATAACATTGAATTTCCAGTGAATTAAAATATAGTGAGGATATCAGTATAATACTGACTAACTGGTCTGATTTCCCCTCTGTGTAAGAAGGTCACATGCATTGCATCTGTCGCTGTTCTAGTGCCTAGGTATAGTCTATTAGAAATTATGTGTTAAGGCTACCGCTGACTTAGGGTACAACTGGGAAATATGAGGATGAATGAAAGTAGTTAGTAGCTGTAGTTAAATAAGTTAGTAACACACAGTAATGCCCGTTAACCCAGCGGGTCTAATAGGGGGAGAAATAATCTTTCCACAGCCGTCGGGCTAAGCGGACGATTTCATGAGCCGCATTAATTTTCATGAGTTTCTGTACTGGGCGCAAAAAAGGCTGTATTTTTCGATAAAGTTAAGCTTAAGCCACAAAAAGCTGAGTGTATTAAATGAGCGAGCATGACTAGTGCAGTTGGCTTAGTTTTCTTTTGCAAAAAGAAAACAAGAATAACATAAATGTAAATTGTAGGTTTTTATCGGTCGTATGTTATTGCGTATTCATTTTATCGTAACAATACAGTTAAAATATTGTGTTATCATATACTTTTGAGTAGATCTGGGCAGGGTCCAAAGTGACATGAAGTAGTCTTCTTGAAAATTACTAATCCTCTTTTATTTAAAAAAATATTAGACATTTTTACTCGGTAAAGTCTTCTTATACAATGTCAGTCGAAAAGAATTCCAACTACATTTGATGGTTCCTTCTTCATCATCATCATCTAGCAGTCTGCACCCTACACAGCCATCAAAAAGTACCAATCCCAGTTGTATGTATGTATACAGTCAATGAGTTTATTGTAGATTGTTGGTAGATACAAAAAGTTATAATGCCAAGAATTTTATAACCTTTTTAAATTATTGCTATCATTAAAAATTCATTGAATGAAAGCACTCTATTATTAATATTATAGTGTTTCTACTAAAGATAATACTCAAAGAAACTGGACTTTGAAATAATGATCTCATGTCTTAAGAGCCGGTAAAGTGGTCTGTTTACTGCCACTATAAAACAGACCTCGTAAAAATGAGCAGCCATCTCTTTAAAGCTCTTTATTACCCGCTAGTTTTAAACATTAATTACCTCTTTTAATTATTTCATATTAGCTTTCTAGAAAAGGGTTGAGTAGTGTTTTAATGATATTAGATGATATTTGCCAAAAGAAGTGTCGGTAGGCTGATTCTGCGCCATAAGGACTGCACCAAGCGAGACATGCACGCATTCAACATCCCGGTTCATAATGGGAGGAGCTTGCCGAGGACAGGGACAAATGGCGCAAACTGGTGCTCGATGGGCGCAAAGTCCACGATAAAGCATGGTTTGCGACGCTTGCAGACAAGCGAGCCAAGAGACATCGACCGGAGACCTGTTCGCCACGGGCGAACTTTACTTGCCAGGGTTGCGGTCGGGTATGCCGCTCTCGCATCGGCTTACACAGCCACAAAAGACTTTGTCTACCTGCATGACACTGCTTGTATAGTCTGTAATAGACTCGAAGGCCATTGATTGACTGAGATGATGTTTTGAATACCAAGAAGCAAAGCTACCTACTACGTAGCTTTTCGGTGGAGGAAAACATTGTAAGGAAACCGGTCTAATTCATGATACAATTATATTATACTGCGCCAGGTAGCTGGCCATCCGGTACATCGGTTAGTAGTATTGTGTGGGTGACACAAGCTGCTATCGAGCCAATCGATGGTAGGTATGTGGTCGTATGTGTGAGTGTGTCGTCGACAGTGCCGACACTTGTGTCACGATGCGGAGTGGCACACCAATGTTTTCTAAGATCATGGTTCAACAAGGTCTGATTTTCCCTCTGTCAACATTTTTTTGTTATTCTGTTCCGGTAGCCAAGATAAAATATGACAAGTTTTCGTAGAAACGTGTTGCAATATGAATTTCTAACACAAAACAAACCGTATAAAATATGGGGCTTCAAATATCAACAAGCTCTTACATTTGGTAGATTTAAACCCATCAAAACACAGTGTTAAAAAGTGACGCAGGAGACCATGATGTGACCATGGCAAATAGATCATGACACATCTAAGTGTAACCAAGGGGTATAAGTATTTATTCATTTATGCTTAGTTCATCATACTTTTCAAAATACACTGTCCTTTAGTCCGACTAACCCAATTTGTGGCAACCCTGGGCAAACATCTCCAAACAGAATGACAAAACACATTGCAAACCTCTGTCACGTCACATGGCGTCAGCATGGCATTGCTATTCTGACCGTAGGCACTCGTGTTGATTGCATTAGCCCCCGTATGTACACTATTCGTTACCCGGAGTTAATGGATTTATTATTCTGGACCCGCTGAGCTAACGCAAACAGTTTTGTTCACACTTGTCATGTATATTGTAATTACTTGGGTTTTATGGGGCCGGTGTAGTCGAGACGTGTCGTAAGAAATGCTTTTTTAAATCTGGAAGTCACGGGTTTGAAAACACTGGGTTTTTCCAAAAACTTGTGCATGAAATATCATTTATCACGTTGGCTTTGCGGGGAAGGAAACATCGTGAGGAAACGAGTTCTAATTTTCCCTTTAGGTTAGAGGGTCAGATGGCATAGCATAGATGGCATAGTTACCAAAATACCTAATTTTTGTATTAGGTGTCAAAGCGGATCCCGATGGCAGGACCGGTAAGCACATTTTATGTGAAAGAAAATCTTGTAGCGCTTCTAGAATTGATCCGTTACCAATCGTTATCAAGCCATATAAGGGGCCATTAATGCTTACACTACGCTAATGCTAATACGAGTTAGACGTGCGAATTAGACGGTCGTCGGGCTAACGCGGTTTGTCTTTAACGACGTGTTACGCTTGATTCGATGTAGTTTGTAACCGGAGGTCTATTTTTATTAAACGCTTCCGATCACATCATAGTATAAATTGCTAAGTATATTTAGCGCGCTCGTTTATCACCAACGTATATATAATGAATATAAATTAGAATGATAGAATGATATATTATACGCGTATTATATTTAATTGCGAGCCGGAAAACTTACCAATGTCACCTGCAACATTCCTGGCATTAATATCGCCGACCGCTACATGTACTTGGGCTCTCAAATCTGCAATGACGGCAGCTGTGTCCCCAAGATAAAAAGGCGAATTGCAATGGCAAAAGATGCTATGACCCGTTTAAACAACATCTGGAAGAAAAGAGGAATCGGTATCAAAACCAAGATGAGATTGATACGAGCCCTGGTATTCCCTATCTTCTTGTATGGAGTGGAAACGTGGACAATCCTGGCCCGCGAAAAACAACGGATTGATGCTTTCGAGATGTGGTGCTGGAGACGGATGCTGAGGATACCTTGGACTGCGAAGCGCACTAATGCATCGATCCTCAACCAGCTGCGAATAAAAACTCGCTTATCTACTAGGTGCCAACAACGGATTCTTGCGTATTTCGGCCACACAGTGCGCAGAGGCGGCGAAAATTTGGAAAAACTGATTGTGGTTGGGAACACCGAAGGCAAAAGATCGCGCGGTCGTTCACCAACACGATGGACCGATCAAGTGAAAGACTCGTCGTCCTCCAAATTTTATACGGTTGTACGAGACGCGCTGGACAGGAACCGGTGGCGTAATATCATCCGTTCCAGATGCAACCCTGATGCTGACCACGATCCTCAGATATGAGGGACCGACCAGAGAGAGAGAGATATTTGATTGCACTTTGGACTTAAAAGAGATTACTAAAATGATGCCCCGGGCATCCTACAGGATACAACTGTACTGAGATAACTTCCTATCCTAGGATGAAACTGATTCCAATTTCCCTATAAACTTCATACTAACAAAGCATTTTTGACATTTCACAAAAAGTAGTTGATTTCACTATCAGTCAACATCCCTATTGCTGTAATTTTGCAATCGGTGGTTGCAACAGATGGAGTATATTTATTGAAATACTTGCCGTATGTATAATGCAAGCCATGTTTAGAATTCTAGCAATGTATCCAGGTTGCATGTACGATTCTTTACAGCGTTCTTGCTGACCTATTCTTCTCGTTATTGTCATTACTATTTCAAGAAAGACTGAAGCGCCATTTTATTTCAAACAAGATACGACTTTTACACAACGAGTGTTGCAGTTATTTATTGTAGCTTTGGATACAGCTAGTAACAGAAGCAATGCAGGGAATAAAGCCTTATTCCGTTGTTAATACAGCTGTTTGTGCTTTGGTCGGGTTTGAGTACAAGAGGCCACTCAAGTACGCTCATAAATTAAGGATTGCATTTGAGCCGTAACGTGCCAGGTCGGTTAAGGGTGCTTTATGCGCTTCTTAACCGACTAGTGCTGTATAGCGGTCGTATAAAGGTTTAAAACTTGTGAAATATACATTTGATCGAACGATTGTCTCAGCTTAGGCAAAACTCCTTTCGAACGCCTGTCCGACGGATGTCTGGTTGTTTCCCTCTACAGGTCGTATTTCTCAACCGATTCTCGTGAAATTTTGTGAGCAGGGTCAGATAATTTTACGTGTTTATTTTTGTACGAGTAGTTGCGGTCTTTTGAAATTTTCTAATAGCCATGGGGGTTAAAATCGTAAGAGACATGACTCGTGTTATATCATCATCATTACGACACGCCAGTCATGGTGTAGACTGAGTGAGAACCTTTTTGGTGCATACCTTCTTTTTTGTGAAACAAATAAACGTTCTTTTAGACGACTGCCGAAAAAAAGGATTGTAATTGTTTCTTTCTTTTTCTTGCAACCTTGCTCACCTCCAGGAACACAACACTGCACACCGGTATATTTAATACTTACTGTTTTCATGGCTGTGGTGGTCTTCTGCAGAGCGGAGATACTTCCCTAGTTAGTTGGGTTGCTCCAAATTCGAGCAAGAGGCTTCATCAAGCCGTATTGAGATTATACTGGTTACCTTGAGTTGTTCATACTTATATTATTAAACTTACGTAAGCTGTACCTGTTCCTAAGCATTTGGCAACTGTATGGTCGTAAGGAGCGACAGAGACTGCAGTCGTCACGCACAGTTTGGCTAAATGGCCGTATAAATTGTTCCGTACGTAACTGTTGCGACCGCAGTGTGTGCTCGGTGAAATACGCGTTCATTTAGAGTTTAGCTACTTACAGTATTTTATGGTGGTAAAAAGTGTATCTTGAGGACATACCTTATTATCTTATTTGATGCTTAGAGACCTTACTTATGCATCTGTAGAAAATCTGGATTGTTACAATCACTTTTAAGTTTCTTTTTTTCTGACATTTAACACTTAACTTCACTTAATAAATTGTATTCTGAATATTGTGTATTCTTTTAAATGTTTGAGACAAATATGTACTTGTAAAATTGTCTTTGTGGCCTATTTGCAGAAAATACACACGTACATAAACACATACATAAACTCACCTCTGTTATCCCTAAGGTAAGGGGTAGGCAGAGCACATGAAAATAATTCCAGTGCCACTTTTAGCAATTGTAGGTTTAAAGATGGAGAAACACTCACAAACACTCTTTAACTTAGTTCCCTTTTGATTTTGATATTTTTTACACGAACAACATAAGTATTCTTTATACCAGAAACCGTACACAAGCTATTTATTCACATTTCAGACTCATATCATACCTTACACGATATTCTCTCCATGCCATACGAGCTCCCGAGAATGCATTGTGTTGACTGTGGGGGACTTGCGTTTAACTCTATCAGTACTACGATACGAGTGGGGATTCGAACCCGCGACATCCCGATTGAGTGTTCCGTGGCTTTTACCGCTCGGCTACTGTGACTGTTTTGGGTCTGACCCAATTGAGAAAAAATAATATAGCGATAAAAAAAGAAAAAAGAAAGATGTAACGATAATCCTCCTGCTTGCCAAATGTCCGACTTAATTTAGGAGAGCTACGACTCCCATGGGTACCATGCAATTAAACTGCAAATACGATGCCAACTCCGTAGCTTAACTACACAATATAGTTACTACCTTTTGCCCGCGACTTTGTTCGCGTAGAAATCACGTTAGAATTTAATCGCTATTCTTCTATTTCAGGCGCATTTCTACCTAGGCACCGTTCTGCCATACAAACTTCCATCCTTCAAGGGATGGTTTCTGGGATAAAAAGTAGCCTATGTGGACTCAAACTACTTATCTCCATTGTTTTCTTTTCGCTTAAATTTCACTATCTAAAAATTTTATCCAAGTAAGTACATCTATGATAACTTCCCTACAATATTTTATGTTCAGAAAAGATAAGCAAATACACATATGGAAGTAGAAAAAGTAGTGTATGCAACTGTATCTACATAATTAAGCTTTATGTAGCAGTTTTATAAAGTATTACTATATTGGTATTATCAATAGGTACAGTCAGCAGCAATGGTTGCTACGCGGGCGAGGTGCTCAAAATGATCTTCACACATCTTTATTATAAGGGAATAGGAGCGTGTGTAGATCATTTTGGACACCTCGTCCGCGTAGCAACCATTGCTGCTGACTGGTTAGTCATAATTTGAAGTCAAAACATTTTAAAACTTGTAAAGGCCTCTTCATGTAAGTAATTCTCAAGTACTTAGTTAACCGTTCTGTTCGTGACGGTTCAAACGCGGTTACAAGGCGATTACATGCCAACACCACAAAGCTTAATAATGAGACACTTAAGAGACATTGGTTGTTGGAATGCTTGCTGTTAGAACTAATCTGTCTAAGTGCAATCCTAGATCAGGTATTTAGTGTTAGAACACTCATTAGTATACTATTGTCGAGGCCGGAAAGGAAGCATTGCAAGCTGAGTATTAGTTTAAATTAATACGAAGCCTGCAATTGCTTTTCCGACCGAGGCTAATATTAGAGCTTTTCTCAAAAATGGTGATTTGTGTTGAATACATATCTCAGTATTTATTTATTTAAACTTTATTGCACACAAGAAATATGTATAGTGGCGGAAATAGTGGAATGGTGTTATTGTTTTTAACAAAGTATTTAATGTTTTACATTAAAATCAAATATTCAGATTATAAATTAAAGATTAAAACTATTAAAAGACAACATATCCTATCTACAGATTTATTTACCGGCTAATTTTAAGCCTTAGCGTTTCAGAATCTATCTTTTGAGGTTACTATGCGCCTTAGAATATCATAAATAAATAATAAATAAATATTTGTGGACAATCTTACACAAATCAACCTAGTCCCAAACTAAGCAAAGCTTGTACTAGGGGTACTAAGCGACGATATACATACTTATATAGATAAATCAATACTTAAATACATAGAAGACATCCAAGACCCAAGAACAAATATTCGTGCTCATCACACAAATAAATGCCCCGGCCGGGATTCGAACCCGGGACCTCCAGCTTCGTAGGCAGGGTCACTACCAACTAAGCTAAAGCGGTCGTCATGTACATGTGTTTACTGTTGTTCAATACCGTACTGCCTCGTTTCCATGTAACGTCGTTCATAAAGTCAAATTTACCTTACCTGTCGCCTTATTTACCACATCACTGTCTTATGTAAAGCATATTATATAACCCTGTACATAGTTCTCGTGTGTGATCCTGAAGTCCCCTTGAAACCCTCATACTAATCACATTTGCCTGTGGCATGCGGTTGACTGACAAGCGAGTGGAGCGAACCGAGCGACGACCTAGGTACTACAAGCTGATCGTATGAATTAGACGACCACGATAGGTATTCCTAGATAGGACATAACATAGGTCCCATCATAAGTGATTTCATGAATCTACTCTATAAGTACATATATGTTCAAGCAATCCTAAATTCACTGCTCGAAGATAGTAATACAGCTGCCTGGTTGGATTTGAGACCGAATTTGCAATTCCAAATAAATCAAATTACTAAACAAAATGCTAAATAAATTAAGTTTCATTATCATATTTCAACAACAGCAGCGCGAAGGGGAAAAAGCAGGAATTACCTAACTCTTAGTAACTTTAGGAACTTCGAAAACAGGCAGAGAAGCTTGAAATGTTCGTCTTGGCAGCTTTCTAACGATACCGAGAATACGAGTAATGTACTCATTTTAGTAGCAATGTCCGATTGAGTTACAGACGCAACTATTCCATTTTAGACTTAGGCGACTTTCTGACTTGGCGGGGCGGGATCCATATGTGCCATTTTCTTCTCTGACGTAAACTTACTGACGTCGCAAAGATTCCCACTTGACGAAATACTGTCAGTATTACATTTGCGCAGTAGTAATATCATGCGCAGCAGCGGACCAGTACTGTCTTCGTATAGCCCCGCTACCGCACATCCCGCGCCAGTCAGGAAGTTAAGTTAAGTTTAAAGTTTCTGTTTGTGTTTGCAATTTTCTGTTTGGACCTACGGTTGACAGGTAGAGAACGCCTCACGGCATTTAGCCCGCATTTTGTGCAATAAGGTTTGAATAAATAAATGAAGAAAGTTTCTTCAATAAAGTCCAAAAAAACTTTGTAAAAGACACTCGAATTTGCGAGTATTTTCTGAGGCAGAATGCCAGTTTAAGGGTGTTATGCTTTGGCTCGTTGCCACTAGCCTGTAAGTACTACAATTCTATAAACCTGTTCGACCAAACATGTTGCAAAAATATTAAAATTAAATAAGCCAAAAAAATTAAATTTTGTCTCAGACCAAGATTCGAACCAACTGGTGATTGCAGCGTTACTGCTCAATAAAAAATGAAATCAGTGTTGTCGGCATGTCACAAGCTCTTATTATAAAAATGGGAACCCTACCGTGCACCGAGGACCTGGGGCAATTTTTTTATTTAGTATAAGTTTTTATTTAGTATAAGTTTTCGTTTATATTATTTTCTTCCCTTTTTTATGTTGTTATTAAAATTCGTTATATAAAAACAAATTAAAACAATTATAAAAAGTCAAATGGCGCCCCTGAACTCAAATTAAAGGGCTTGGTCCCGCATTAAAATGTAAGTTGAATAAGTGTTTCCTTTTCATCTTCGAGCAAATTTCCAGAAAGAAGGAATTGCCGGGTCTTAGAGGCAATCTCTGAAATAACTCTGTTATTTGGCGCGGTGCCGACATAAGTACCTACGTGTATCATCGTGTTTGCATGCATGGAACCAAAGTTAAGTAGGTATATAGAATAGGTAAATAGTTACTTTTGTAAATTTATGAACTCTTCCCAGCTAGGCTAAGTTTAGTGAACCAGCGAAATTCCTACTAGCTCGATTCCACTCACACCTCAGTAGCTCTAGTATAAGTTTTTTCGAAACATTAACTAATTCGAACGCGTTTGCGTTTTGTCTCAAAATGTATGAAAGTGGTATGAAAATGTGAACAGCGCCTCTGGTGGTGACTAGAGGAAACTAAAACAGCGAGTATAACATTTGTTGCTAACCAATGAACGCGCGTATTTCAAACTCGGTGAGAGCGTTTTCATACATTTTGAGACAAAACGCAAACGCGTTCGAATTAGTTAATGTTTCGAAAAAACTTATACTAGAGCTACAGATACGGTTGCAACCGCTCAGCCAATCACTAGAGCGCAAACTCTTAGAGTATTCCAGTGTTTAAACCGCCCGCGTGGTCGTGCCGGGAGTTTCCCCTGGATTTTACCCAGGTTACTCTCCAACTGCGCACTGCTATCCCTTTATTGGGCTCGGCCTTTAAAGCCATAGTCATGCCAAACTTGTAAATATCTAAGTGTTAATGAATGAACATTTATTCATAAAATAAATTAACTAAGCACAAACAGTCCACAAAATCTAATCCTCAACACAGGCTTCGTCAGGTGCGTACGTAAACAAACAATCACAACACAGAGACACCAGAGATGAAATCCGCCACAGGCTTCGTCAAATGGACTTAACATAAAGGACCGCCCCGGATCGTAGATGGCTCAAAAGTTCCCATAATACTGGCGGCGTTGCCGCACTGGATGGCCAGGGAAATCTGTTGAGCCACAAATGACCCGGACCGAGGATCGCACCCCCTTTCCCTCAGTCGTCGACCCAAATCCCTCACAAAGTCCCTGGCCTCCGCGCCCCATGGTCCCGCAGTCTCCACCGCTACCGCTACCGCTACCGCTACCGCTACCGCTAGTGTTAATTGATTAAGGTGGTCTTTGTTAAGAGTGGCGGACCTGGGGCCCGATTTTTGAGTGTCGAACGCTCGACTTTTCATTCGAGATCTGTCAAAAAACTATGAAGTTTTGACAGATGTCGAATGAAAATTCGAGCGGTCGACACTCAAAAATCGGTCCCCTGCATTTGTTTCTAGCTGTCAATATAACGAATCCTTAGTACTAAAAAAATCGGCAACGCGCATTATGATCGTTCAAGAGTTGCAAACGTCCATAATCTACGGTGCCTGCTGACGACCAGACAGGGTCTTTGTTTGTTTACTATCGTTGTACTACATAAAAAAAAAACAAAATAACATGCAAAAAGCAATGGAAGGGGTTTTTTTTATTGCTTTTCCATCGATGATACTCGCAACGTGTAAATGAACTGTAAACTGTATCTCAGATGGCTTTTATTCGCATCGGATCGCTGCTAAGCCGTTTGCATCTCGCAGACAATGCGAAGCCTTCAAACGCGCTCTTTAAGCGTTTTGGGTACGGTACAAGTTATAGGCGTTTGTCTTGTTAGCGTTTTACCGGTGCCCTAACGGCCGGCCATGACTTCGAGCGGCGGCGGCAGCGGTTCTACTAAATACATTGAGTGTGACCCCAAGTAACCGCAGCTCGTAGGCCGTTGCGCGTGTCGACCGTGCAATGAACAGATTCTTGCAATATGGTATTTGACACAGTATTTAAAATTCATAACTTGGTGTCATATTTTAGATGATAAAAGCAACAAAATATCACAATAAATTGTAAACTAAAATTTTACCAAAATCATGTTATGTTTCTTTATCGTCCAAAAGTAAAAAAATGTTATCAATAGTATGCCTATGTAAAAATGAAGAATAATCTGTGTATCAACTTTGAACTAAACGCATTATGTATGTATGTAAGCACTTTATTGCACACAATAACAAGTTAAAACACGTACATGTCACAAAAGATTGAAGTACAAAGGCGAACTTACATTACATTATTGCACGACTAAAACAGCATAATACTTATTTTCCCATACCACGGTTGGTTTACGAGTAATACTGACCGTGACGTCATTAGCCCAGTGCCATTTTGTAGGATGCTTTTTAAGGATCGCTAGCTAATTTTTGCCTTTTTCTGACCTTCTAACCCCGAGGAATAACTAGATGTTGTTTTTTGTTGTATAAATGCTAAGGAATTTTTCTTTGTCAATTTTTCGCCTAGCTTTAAGTTTTACGTTCAACTACAGATACAGGTTAATAATCTGTGCATACACGCACGTGATAACCGGGGAGTCTATTCCACTAAACATGATTGATTTTGAATCCAATTTACCACTTGCAATAAATCTCTTACAAATAAAATATCCAGCTTGAAGACTCCCTTGGACCTTAACCTTGTTTGCCACCGTTGTTGTATAAATAAAAGACCGCTAACTCATACAGCTTGGACCACGCCCGTAAGCGTTTTAGTAGCGGTATTTAGGGCGAGAGAACGTCTTTACATCTTTGAGGAGACGGAAACAATTACACGCGAGCACCACGACTTGAGCGTAACTTTAGACGGTGACGTTGCCTTATACTTTACTGGTTTCTGCATACCTACGACGTAGTTTAAGTCACGGTACGCGGTCACGACTATGGATGTTACACCTTTGATACGTTTTCAAGGCTTACTATAATAGGTAAATCGTTCAAAAAACTGTATGCATCATATTTTCATGATAATTTCCTATTTGTGTTTGTATTTTATTCTTTCAAAATGTCACTGGGCTTTACTTATTTCAATATGCTTGTTTCAGGCTAAACTACCTCTTCTGCGGCCTGTCACCCTGGTGGTGGCACGTCCACAACGTGTCGCTCCACGCGGCGAGCTGCGTGCTAGTGGCCCGCGCGGGCGCATGCCTCGCGCGCCTGCGCCGGCCGTTCGCGGCGCTAGCGGCGTTGCTGTTCGCCCTCCATCCTCTCCATACTGAAGCGGTAAGTCAAACAATTTTTTCGCGACATTTTCTTTACCATTGTTGTTTCTTAGAATATAATTAAAATTAGATAATAAAATGAGTTATTTGTAAAAAACAGCAAAGACAATTAATAACAACAAAGTTATTTAGATTTTAACTCTTATTTCATCTGTTCTTTCTTGCGGTTCGGCTCAAAAATTTAGATAACGTGAGCAGACAATGATTTTAGATCCGAATGTTTCACAATTTCTAAGGTTTATCCCTGTATCATGGTTATTTGAGTAATGAATTTAATTATGTGAATAAATTCACTGAATAATTCCACTGGATTAGAGTATTGGTATTAATTAGTTTCATAGGACCGGCATAGTCTACTTCTTTGCAGCAAAGTGATATACGTTTTTTAGTTAGGACCCAAATAATCTACTCCGTTGAAGCAAAATGGCATAGGTTGTTGATCTAAGGCCTCTTCGTAATAAAGTGAGACTTTTTCAATAAAACTGACCTAGTTTTGTGCGCTAATGCCGAGTTACTTAATACTTACAAATAATATTGGCGGATTTCTTCTTACTGACTATTTAAGCTAAGCTAAGCGTCTGAGGTTTTTATTACCGCCCGTGGCTAATCAAAATTGTAAGTCTCCGTCTGGGGTTGTACTTTGTTTTGCAGACAGAAGTTTCGAATGTAATTTTTCCGCAGATTTTTTTAAAGTGTCGCAGTTCTAATCTAGCCTATTTTCTGGTAGATTTAATTGAGTTCTACAGAATGGAATATTTTGTATACCAACGGAAAACATATTAACAGTTCAGATTATAAAAAGTTACATTTCTTTGGGCTTACATGCGGGGTGAATTATAGGTGAACATATCATTTTTAATTAATTAATCATGCGTACGTATTAAAATAATAAGAGAAACAAACACAAATAGACTTAATTAACGAGGATATCGTGTTCTCATTATGAGACCGTAATGAGATAAAAACACAACTTGGATAACTTTATCGGAGCTATTTTTAGATAAGTAACCAATTCCAGCTGCCGCCTGGGACTGACTGTCCCAGATAGTGCCGGTCGATAGGCCACACTAGTTTGGAGCGCGCCTGAAATTAGAATAGAACTGGCATTGTCTGTGACCTAATAAGTAGAGTGGCCATGACTTTCGGAGGACAAGCCATACAGTTTCATTAGATTTAGATTTAGATTTTTATTTATTCACAATAAACGATTACATTATAAATTTAAGGTGCATATGTCAATTTACATGAATCTCTATTGTGATCGTCAATAACATTAAATACAAATAAAATCAATTAAAAATCATTCAATAAATTCAATAAAATAGCAATTATTAATCTCAATCTGAATCATAGCTCCCAATAAGGATTGTCACTAATACATAAAACGCATAATACAACAGATAATATGGCAATGTCATTTCTTTTTAAAAATACTTACATAGTTAAAAAGTCATTTTCATGTACTCGTCAACGGAGTACAGTGGGTTATCCAACAAAAGGTTTCTCAGTTTGCGCCTAAAGGTTTCGTCAGATTTTTCGTTCCTTAGATCAGCGGGTAAGCGTTCATAATAAGTCGGACCGATGACGCGAGGGTTCTTTGTTGAAAGCGCCATTCGACGATGAACTGTTCTTAGGCGGCCTGTGGAACGAAGCTGTTTCCCTGGGAAGTCTACGCGTACAAACTGAGAAATATTATTTCTTACAAATAATACCACATCAAATATGTATTGTGAGTAGTGCGTCATAATGCGTTGAGATTTGAAAAATTCTCTGCAGGGGTGCCTTTGTTTTACTCCAACAAGTGTACGGATTGCTCGTTTCTGTACGATTAACACTCTTCTTGCATCTGTGGAGTTTCCCCAGAGGAGTGTGCCGTAAGAAATAAGAGAATGGAAGTAAGCAAAGTACACTTGTTTCAGTGCCTCCCCTGAGATCAATGGTATCAATTTTCTCAAAGCAAAGGCGGCACTACTCAACCTGTCACATAAACTGTCAATATGGCGCTTCCAATTCAAATTAGAGTCAACAATGAACCCGAGAAACTTACTCTCGTCGCAAAGCGGCATCGGACAGCTGGCCATGCACGGTAGAACCGATATCTTACGACCGGCAAAAAGCATGATATTGGATTTGGCCAGATTCAATAAGAGCCCATTTGCTGTGAACCAGTCTTTTAATTGACTGCAAGCCTCGTCAATCTTCAGAGTTAGCCGATCGCAAGACTTCGCACTAACCAGCACGGTCGTATCGTCCGCAAACAATACAGGCAAACCAGCTGCAATGTTCGACGGGAGGTCATTTATGAATAATAAAAATAGGGTATTTCCCAGGGCAGAACCCTGAGGAATACCAATATTTATATCCCCTGCATCAGATTGAACTGATTTGCCGTCAGTTAGCAGCTTTACGACTTGTTTGCGGCCCGACAGGAACGAGGTGAACAGATTGTGGGCGTTTGTCTGGATGCCATATAGAAATAGCTTATTTAACAGTAATTCATGACTAATGACGTCGAAAGCCTTTGACAAATCACACAATATTCCTGCCATTCTATTCCTGTCGTCCAACCCAGTCATAATGCAGTCAAATATCCTGTACGCCGCGGTGGTTGTGGACATTTTTCGTCGGTACGCAAACTGATTTTCTGTAAACAGGTTATTCGACTCCAAGTGACACATAAGGTGAGACGACAGGACAGATTCCACTAGTTTGGAAACAGTGGGCACTATAGTTATTGGCCTATAATTATTGACGTCGCACCTGTCGCCCTTTCCCTTGAAAACAGGACACACTCTGGTATTTTTTAAAATATCAGGATATGTTCCTGTTTCAAACATAAGGTTTATAAGAACGACGAGTACGTCGCCAACAACCGGCCATATCCAAAGAAGAATATTAGGTGATATGTCAAAGACATCAACAGTGCTACGCTTTTTGAGCATAGGAAGAAAAGCCGTATTTAGCAAATCACGAGTTACGAGTGGCAGGGCAAAAACGGGCACATCTGACGCTGCCAGGTGTCTATGGAGAAACTGTGTGGATTTCAGCATGTCACTTTGTATTGTGTATTTAGATGCCACACAAAGAAAATGAGAATTTAAGGCATTTGGTATATCATTTTTCTGTATTTCGAGGTTTGTAGCACTATTACGAAGGCAAATACCCTGAGATCTCGCTTTCACCCCCACCTCCTCGTTTACAATCTTCCATATTTCTTTAGATTTGTTGCCGCTTGCCGTCAGCCTGTTTTCGGTATATGCGCGACGGGTTTGAACTGTCATAGACTTAATTAAAGTGGAATAATGCTCTATACATTCGGTCAGTATTGGGTTGTTGGGGTACTGACGCCGCAATTCATGGAGATCATTGTGTTTACGCATCAGCTCACCCAGTTCGTCACTCATCCAGGGCACCGCTGATCTGTGTTTACATTTAAATAATTTCATGGGAAAGTGTATGTCAATGTAATAACGTAATATATTAAATAATTTATTAAATTTCTCGTTAACGTCAATGTTATTATCATATATAAAATTAAAATCATAATTTGAAATATCCGAGTAAAATGAATTAATTGAGTCTACGTTAAATAGCCGACGCTCAACTGTCATCTGTATTTTATTTTTGGAAACATTTTGCGTGGTTAAGTCATAACGTTGCGCGTTATGATCGCTTATCACGGTCTCTAGTGGTTTCACAGTGAGCGAGTCGCTCGCGCAGTTAGTTAGTCCGCAGTCAATGGACGACGCGCAGTCCACGGTCACGCGAGTGGGGAACGATACTGTGTTACGACACCCGTATGATCCTAATACATCGTTTAGACGGCACTTCATGCTGTTTTCAGATAAGTAATCTACATTCTGGTCGCCAACAATGAGAAACCTTTTGTTTTCGTCAGTTAGCTTTCTTAATAACAATTCCAGATGCTCTAAATAAATGTCAAAATCACCGTTACCAGTTCTATACAATACGACAATAATCAATTTCATATGAATAATTTCTATAGCCGAAAATTCGAAATGATATTGCACGGTGAGGGTATGCAGGTCATTTCGCTGACGATATCCTTCTATATATTACTAAAGCCTTATTGTGTACAACTGAATATTCATGCTAGCATTGTATGATAGTCTAAGAGCAAAATACGTTTTTTAGTCAATCTACATGTTGTCGTTAGTAACCAAAATTATGCATCCAATATCACTTAAAAATGGATTTAAATAATTTTCGACCTTTTATTTACTGGCTGTCTTTAATCATTGATTATAATAGTGTTAAGGAATTTAATCCTTTTCAGTCACTCAAATATATGCAACTTTGTCCGTACCAAAAGAAAAACAGAACAGTCAATTTTGCGGTTAGATATTGGTCCCATAGTCCATAGTAAAAGCAAGATGCAATCATATTTTATAAAAAAAATTTTTACTCCTTGTATATTAAAAACTTGTAAAGGAAGGCAGAGTGATTTATTATGACATAATAATACAATTATTTTTTTCTAATGAATTCAAATGAAGAACTATATACGTAATACATTAACTAACAACAAATACTTACCTAAATAAAATAACTACCCAAACTAGACTTACAAACTGTAGGTTAATCCGTACCTCTAAGGCTACGCCTGTCACAAAACCCCACAATTAGGGTTCCCTAAGTTCAAACGCAAGCGACCCCTCAACACAAATATAGAACCCACATCAAACACGGGAACAAATACTTGTTAAGATAAACAATTCGGTATATACCCACCTTTCTGTCGCGTGCGTGGGATCTTGTAATCTAACTAGTGTTACATGGTGTTTTTACCCGATTGCCACGAGAGGGTAAGATTCTGAGTGTTTGTAAACATGTGAGTATTGAATGTGAGTATGCTTCACCTTGTTTAAGATAATTATTTTTGCTATTGGAATGTAACAGGATAAAATACAGTTCTCGTACAGTGCGATTCAACAGGTGCTTTATACCGAGAACACTCGTGAGTGAGTGAATGAATGAATGAATGAATGAAAGTTTATTCACAGAACATATGGTATATACATTAGTTCTTATACATAAATTTTTTGAGTGTGGCAACAGTTATACTTTCTGTTGGTACGCTGTTAAAAAAAAAAAAGAATCCAATTTGTCTATTCTCTTGTCTATGTCATGTGAGTGTGCAAATTCATTGAATAAATAATTGTTAAAATAAAACCTCTTCTTCTTCATCAAACCTTAAAAGGTTATGGGCTCAGCTCCTTAATCGAGGTGAAGAGGTTTGAGATAAAAATCTGCGGTAAAGCAGTAGAAAATCTGTGGTAAAACAGTAAACAAAAATAGCGGTAAAAGCAAGACTTTCGGCGTGGTGAAAATGGACGCTGATGTGTTCGGCTCAACAATGAATTCTTCGGCAAACCAAGGAATAAGATTAGAAGGTGTCGAAAACTGGTCAAGTTGGAAATTCCAAACAAAAGTGATCTTAAAGGCATTGTGTGCTTTCGAAGTAATAGACGGCTCTCGTCCATGTCCGGACCTGAAAGAGAATGCGTCTACTCAAGAGTTAAAACAATATACTGAATGGCAAAAATTAGATGCAAAAGCTCAAGGGGTGATCGTAACTAGATTATCGCCCAGTGTAATGCTACAAGTTCAAAATTGTGAGACATCTCAAGAAATATGGGATAAGTTATGTACGGTGTATGAACAAAAATCAGACGTATCATTGCACATCTTACAGCAACGTTTTTTTGAAATGAAACTTGTAAGCAATGAAAATATTGCAACGTTCATTGCCAGGATCGACAATGTCGTAGCGCAAGTTCGCCAGGCAAAAGGCGACATTCCGGATAATATGGTAATGACAAAAATAATTAGTTCATTGGGAGAAAAATTCCGCCATTTTGTATCAGCATGGGATTCAGTGTCAACTGAGAACCGGACGCTGTCAGAATTGACAGCTCGACTTTTAATTGAAGAACAACGAAATAAAAGTTATGAAGACCAAAATGAACAAGAACATAAAACTGCATTCAAAACTAATGTAAAAAAGGATTTGAGAAAGTGCTTTAATTGTGGTAAAATAGGACATTACAAGCGTGACTGTCGAGTGCAAAAATCCAATATGTTTTGTACCAAGTGTAAAAAACACGAACATGCCTATGAACAGTGTTGGTACAATAAAAGTTCGGTAAACAAAGAAAAGCGCAGTGCGAACTTTGTAAATGATAAACAAAATGCGTTTATAACTTCGATCTCGATCAGTGCCCTAACCTCAAAATGTTCAGAATATGACTGGTTTTTAGATAGTGCTGCGTCTGAACATATGTGCAATTTGAGAGAACGATTCCAAAATTATAAAAGTTTTTTGGTACCAAAGGATGTCATCATAGGGGACGGAACAGTGATAAAAGCAGTGGGTTGTGGGGACATTCAACAGAAAGCATATGACGGTAAAAACTGGATTCCCACGACAATTAACACTGTTTTGTATGTGCCGGATCTGAAGGTGAACCTGTTTTCGATGAGTGCGGCCTTGGACAGAGGATACCAAATGGTTTCAACGGCAAATCAGTGTAAATTCGAAAAAAACGATAGTGTTCATGCTATTGCGAAGCGCCAAGGTAAAATGTATATTATGATGTTTCAACATGATGAAGAAATTGCTTTTGTGGGGAAAAGCAACTCTGAACTTCAAGAGTGGCATGCTAAATTAGGCCATCAAAATATTAACCAAGTCAAAATGATTCTTGAAAAGAATAATATAATGTTTGAAAAAGGAGATGAAGAAACCTGCATACCCTGCTTAAAAGGAAAGCAACACAAACTTCCTTTTCCTAAAAGTGACCACAGAGCTACAGAACCTGGAGAAATAATTCACATGGATATTGGAGGTCCTGTTGAAGAAGTGTCACTCGGTGGAGCAAAATTCTTCCTATTACTGAAGGATGACTTTACAAAGTATAGAAAAGTCTATTTTTTGAAGCACAAGTCAGAAAGCATTACATATCTTAAGCAATTTATTAAACAAACTGAAATAAACCCTGGCCACAGAATAAAATATATAAGAAGTGACAATGCTAAAGAATTTATTGGAAAGGAGATGCAAAATTTATTAAATACCTACGGCATCCAGCATCAGAGAAGTGTTGTATACACACCACAACAAAATGGCTGCATAGAGAGAGAGATGCGGACAGTGGTCGAGTCGGCTAGAACAATGCTTTTAGAAAGTGGCTTAAAGAAAAGTTTGTGGGCTGAAGCCTTGAACACCGCAGTCTATATAATAAATAGAACGGGTCCAAGTCGTATAGAGAAAAGAACACCATTTGAGCTCTGGTTTGGACAAGAATATGACATAAAAAATCTAAGATGCTTCGGAGCACAAGTTTCCGTTCATGTACCCGATCAGAGACGGCTGAAATTTGAAAGCAAAGCTGAACTGGGATACTTAGTTGGCTACGGAGAAAATACCAAAGGATATCGAGTTTACTTACCTGATAAAAATGAAGTAGAGATAAAAAGAGACATAATTTTTTTGAAAGGAGTGCCTGAAAATAAAAAACCTGAAAAGAATAACAAAGAAATATTTACCGGATTTGACATAGAAGATGGAGTATCTCAAGACCCTGACGAAGAAAATTATGAAGATGGAAACACTGACCTAAATGACACCTTTGCGAGTGCGTCGGACCAAGACTCTGTGAAATCAATCCATGAAGAGTCAATAGATCTACAGGAAGAACCCATAAATGTAACCGGAGGAAGAGTAAATACAGAAATGACGGAAGGGAGACCAAAAAGGAAAACTCAAAAACCAAAACATCTGGAAGATTATGTTTTAAATGGAGACTCCGATGAAACCGACTTCAGTTTCACCACCTACAGCTGCGATGATCCTATCACTTATGAGGAGGCAATGCAAAGACCTGACAAAAGCATGTGGGAAGAAGCCATTAAGAAAGAATTGAAGACTTTAGAGGAAAATAACACTTGGGAAGAAGTAGAAGAAGTTCCAGATGGAGAAAATGTTGTGAGTAGCAAATGGGTATTCAAAGTTAAGGAAATAGAAGGAAAAACCATCTACAAAGCCCGCTTAGTAGCTCGAGGCTTCGAACAAAAAAATTGTGATGATCAAACATATGCACCTGTTGCCAAGCTGACTACTTTCAGGACATTGATGGCAGTAGCAAACCAGAAAGGTAAACCAGTTTACCAAATGGATGTCACAGGAGCTTTTCTCTATGGAGAAATAAATGAGACTGTTTTTATGAGGTTACCTAACAATACAATTTGTAAACTAAAAAAGTCGATATATGGTTTAAAAAAATCACCCAAATACTGGAATTCTAAATTCAATAACTTTATGTTAAGAGAAAATTTTGAAAGATCTCAAAATGATCCATGCTTGTATTTTAAAAGAGATAAAAATGAATATATCTATGTGTTGCTATTCGTAGACGATCTGCTTTATTTTGGACAAAATGAAAAACTAGTAAATGACCTTAAAAATGCCTTAAATAGTAACTTCCAAATGAAGGATTTAGGCCTTGCAAGTTGCTATTTAGGAATAAATATTAATCAAGACCTTAAAAACAATGTAACTAAAATAAATCAGAAAAAGTATTTAGAAAAATTACTTGATAAATATCAAATGTCAAATTGTAAAGCAGTGGATACACCAATGGAACAGAACTTTAATTTTGAATTGTTAAAAAAAGAAAAATCTGAAAATATACATATTGAAAAAACATGTAGAAGCCTGATAGGAAGTTTGCTATATGCTACTTGTACTAGACCCGATTTGGCAGTCGCAGTAGGTTTTTTAAGTAGATTTGTACATTGTGCTAGTATGGAATTATACAAAAGTCTTAAACGAATACTTAGATATATTAAAGGCTCAATCGATCTGTCATTAACATATAAGGTTGATAATGATGTAAAATTGCAAGGTTACAGTGACGCAGACTGGGCCGGTGATATTCAAGATAGAAAATCGACATCTGGTCAGGTTTTCTACATTTTTAAATGTCCGATTTCTTGGAACACAAAAAAGCAGTCTTGCGTGAGTCTGTCATCTTGTGAAGCGGAATATGTAGCACTTAGCTTGACTATTATGGAAGGGTGTTTCTTACAAAAACTCTTAAGTGATTTTGGCTATCCAAATGTATTACTAGAAATTTTGGAAGACAATCAAAGTGTTTTGAAAATTGTTGGAAATTCTGACAGTAATAAAAGACTAAAGCATATAGACATTAAGTACAAATATATAGTCGAACAGGTGTCTCGTGGTAATATAAATTTGGAATATATACAATCTAATGAAAATGTTGCGGACTTATTTACAAAGCCATTAGGCAAGCAATTGTTTTGTAAATTTAGAAATTTAATTTTGTCATAAAGTATTAACCGTTGAAGGGGTGTTTTGAGTGTGGCAACAGTTATACTTTCTGTTGGTACGCTGTTAAAAAAAAAAAAGAATCCAATTTGTCTATTCTCTTGTCTATGTCATGTGAGTGTGCAAATTCATTGAATAAATAATTGTTAAAATAAAACCTCTTCTTCTTCATCAAACCTTAAAAAATTTTGACCCTTGATATGTTCAGCCGTAAGGCGTGTGAAAATTGATTTAGGTTTAAATTTGAAGTTAACCATAATTATTCGAACATGATATACTAATTATTCAAACATAATTTCAATTTATCTTATAATTAAATGTAGACATGATTAATTATAGCATGCTTTTAACTTTTAATACTGGATCAGTTTAACAGAATCTCGATTTGCTATTATAACTAGGTTAGCATCATTGTCAAGTCCAAAATTAATAGTAGTCAGTTCAGATATAATTTTAAATATAAATATGAGATGTGTATTTATTTATTTATTTATTTAATCTTTATTCCACAAAAGTAAAACTTATGGTACAAAAGGCGGACTTAATGCCATAAGCATTCTCTACCAGTCAACCTTAGGGCGAAGCAGAGAGATTGTGGGCGGTGCAACTTCAAAATTTTTACATATATTCTAATTATCCTACATATTAATACTAATATATAAATATTAACAATAAATATACACACACACATATATATATATATATATATATACATATATTATATAATATATACAGACGAGACTATTAAACAGAAACATTAGGAATATTCGGTTCTGCTGGCGAAAAACTTATGGACAGAATTTTTAAACGCTATCTTGGTCGGAGATTGCCTGATTTTAACGGGTAAACCGTTCCAGAGACGAGCAACTTGAATGGTAAACGAGTAAGACATGAAACCGGTTCGGTGAAGTGGGATAGAGAGGGAAAGGTTGCCTGAAGAGCGAAACTGACGGAGACGATTGACATCTTGGTACTGAAAGAAACTTTTGAGGTATTCCGGAGAATTAGGGTCCTTGAGAATAGAAAAAAGGGAGCAAAGCATGCGAATGTTACGACGTTGACGGATGGGAAGCCAGCCAAGCTTAAGGCGGAAAGAGGAGACGTGTTCGTATTTACGGAGGCAGAAGACAAAACGAATGCAGTTATTCAGGAGGCGGTCTAGCTTGTTTAGAAGATCTTCATTTAAGTCCGGATAACACACATCACCATAGTCGATTATGGGTAGAATTAAAGTTTGGACTAAAAGAACTTTGGTTTTAGTAGGTAAGCTCAAAGAGTCACTAGTTAGTACTAACGATTTTGTATCGTATACAATACGTATCGCATACAATTGACAACATTTCAAATTTTCAAGTTGGCCTTTTTATGACCTAGATCGATAGAAAATGAAATTTTAAGGTCCACGTGTTTTTTTATTTCTCCTGAAATCCTAATTTTCATTCAAAAATATCTGATCTAAAAGTAGCGAATCGTAAGTGAATTATGACGTATTTTTTACGTTTTTACCTTATGTTTGACAGCATTGCTCCTTAACAGTCATAGAAATTACGTCACACTTCCGTTTTATACATTTTGGCGATTTTCTTCAAATCTAGAGAAGAAAAAAATCTAAAAACCTTTTTATTACGTTTAGGTATCATATTTACCTAAATTTTGAAATGTTGTCACTTGATAGTGAACATAAACATCAGTCAATGTCCAAGCAACAGAAAGTTTTCTAAACTCAACTCAACTATTCCGACAGATAATAAACCTGTCTGGAAGCAAGTCCGTGAAAAATGGAAGAGCATCCAGCGAACGAACTGACAAGTAGATGACATTTCTGTAAGTGGCTTTAATTTATAGATAACTATTACTTTGTCTGTTATTTATTTAAGTATTAGGCGACTTCTTCTTTGACGTAAACTTACTGACGTTGCAAAGATTCTCACTTGACAGAATACTGTCAGTATTACATTTGCACAGTAGTAATATTATGCGCAGAAGCGGACCAGTACTGCCTTCGCATCGTCCCGCTTCGGCGCATCCCGCGCCAGTCAGGAAGCACTCATTTAAATGTAGGAGCGCAGTAAAATGTAGTACTGAGTTGACTGACAGTTAATACTGACATTTGACAGTTTTCTCATATCGTACCGCCTCCGCACCGACAAATCAGGAAGTCGCCTTAATTGTAAAATATACGGGGCATTTTTGGAAGTTTGTACATTACAATACATGATTGTGGAATGTATGCAAGAAACAAGGTAAGTAGGCCAAAGACAAGATGGATGGATTGTGTGAGATATGAATAGGAGGGATGTGAATAAAGAGGTGACATGTGACCGAAATACTTATATGTTTGGAAGAAAAAGACATACTGCAAAAACCCCATACAAATGGGAAAAGGGAAAGCAACTGATACGCAACCATACACAGTGCGTTACCGGTACGCGGGCGTTTATTGAAAATTATACTGATATATTTCATTAGCAATTATTTCCATGTATTGTATTAGCAAATCATGTGAATTAACAACTTTTCCCGCGTGGTACTCTTTTATATCATAACAAAATTTCGACCCTTATTAATTAAATGGCTCCTATGTCTTTTCCAGGGGCTCAGAGTATCTTCATAAGTATATAAATTTCATCGTAATTAATCCATTGGGCGCGTTAAACGTGAAAAACTAACAGACAAACAAGAGTTACTCGTAGTCTCGAATTTATTATATTAGTACGGATAGTGTTTCAAATGTTTATGTAGTGTTAAAGTTATTTAAGTAAAAGCATGTCGACTACCACGAAACAAGACAAACGCCACAACAAGCTGTTGTTATGAATGTACAAGCTCCGACAAAATGCGCTGAATTATTCATAGTTTTCTAGCTAGGTCATCTGTTAGCGTCTCACACTGGATTTGCTCTTCAAGCATTTTGATTACAATAAACATCTTTAACAATAAGTATTTTGTATGAGTCAATTTTAAACAGATAAACAGATAAACAGATCATTTATTGCAACCATGTAAGGTACATTGAGAAAACCATGTAAGATACAATGGACCCAGGAAGGGTGTAGCAACATTAAATAAAATTATAGCTATTAAATACAAATTAATTATAGCTAAGGTACAATTGAAGTATAAAACATTTTACAATTTCGAATCTTCCATAAATTCAGCTATGGAATAGTAGCACTTATCTAACAATTTCGATTTAAGGGTATTTATGAAGGTGTCGGTAGGTACAGTTTTTATGTAGGTGGGTAATTTATTTTAAACGAATTTTACACGAAATACTTTGACATAATTACAACAAAGATGAGTGGCGTACTGGAAGAGAGGCCTATGCTCAGCAGTGGGCGTTTACAATCTGAAAATGATGATGATGATGACAACAAATTAAGACATACAATTGATAGTAGACGCAGTTACATATTTGTTTATCGACCCGAATGGAAAAATTATCAACATATAACTTGGGGTGAGAGATCATCCATTGAAATTGAAAAATATACCGATAAATGTAACGATTTATTAAAGTGTATTGATTTTCCTGTGGAACTTAGTAGTTGCGCAGACAAATGCTGTAAGAATCTAGAACATATTAAGATTCTTGACACCTTATATCAGAACATAATAAATGCACTTTGTGAGGCATCGATCTATAGTAAGGCGACTGCTAGTGGGGTCGGCAAGGGAAAAGTAATAGGTTGGAATAAGCACGTGAGTGAGGCACATAGGGAGGCGAGGTTTTGTTTTCAAAACTGGGTCTTGGGTGGTAAACAGACCTCGGGTCATGAATTTAACGCGATGTGTTCTAGTCGAAAAATATTCAAGTCTAGACTCAGGTGGGTACAACAGCACCAAGAGCAAATCAAAATGGATTTACTTGCCTCTCACCACAGACAAAATGATTTCCGAAACTTCTGGAAACTTACAAAGAAAATGGAATCAAGGCCTGGACTCTCTGTCACTGTTAACGGCATCTCTGACGCTAAGATGATCGCTAACATGTTCAAAGAACATTTCAGTGTGAAGTCGCCATCCAATTGTAAGACACAGATCCTCGATGATAAGCTGGAATCTGACCTTCAGGTTCGTTTTAGTCCTAATGACGTCATTAAAGCAGTTAAAATGATGAAAAGGGGGAAATCTCCCGGTCATGACCAGTTGAGCATCGAGCATCTGCAATTTGCCGGCCCACATCTACCCCGACTGTTAACTATGTTATTTAACTTGTGCATCGGACATTCTTATGTACCTACTAATATGACGAAAACCGTAGTGATCCCCATTGTCAAAAATAAAACGGGTGATATATCGGATAAGACGAATTACAGACCTATCTCTCTGGCTACGATTGTAGCAAGGGTACTTGACAGCCTGCTCAATGTGCAATTGGACAAATGCTTGCAATTACACGACGCACAATTCGGCTTTCGGGCCGGTTTGTCAACTGAGAGTGCAATCATCTGTCTAAAGCAGGCTGTCGAGTATTATACGCGCAGAAAGACACCTATATATGCGTGTTTCTTGGATCTCTCTAGGGCCTTTGACCTTGTAAATTATGATATGCTATGGAAAAAGCTTGATGAGGTCAAATTCCCTAGGGAGTTGACTCGCTTGTTTAGGTGTTGGTACGCGAGCCAGAGAAATAGTGTTCGCTGGGGAAACGTCTTGTCCGATGACTACAATTTGGAATGCGGTGTAAGGCAGGGAGGGCTTACCTCTCCTAAGCTTTTTAATTTATATGTAGATGCTTTAATCGGTGAGCTCAGCAGAACACATGTCGGATGCCATGTGAACAGGGTCTGTTTTAACAACATAAGCTATGCTGACGACATGGTTCTGCTGAGCCCATCGGTAGGAGGTTTAAGGATACTCCTCGATATTTGTGAATCGTACGCTAAGGAACACGACCTTAAATATAATGTACTCAAAAGTGAGTACATGATATTTAAGGCCGGTAGCAAGTGTCCAGCGTATGTTCCCCCCATACTTTTAAATGGACAGCAGCTGAAGAGGGTGTACACTTTCAAGTATTTGGGACACTTGCTAACGGACGACTTGCGAGACGACGCGGACATTGAGAGGGAGCGCAGAGCATTGGCGATCAGGGCTAACATGATAGCGCGCAGGTTCAGCCGATGTGCGGTACGTGTTAAATTAACATTATTTAGGGCGTACTGTACATCGCTGTATACCTGTAGCCTATGGTGCAAATACACACAGAGATCGCTCAATGCAATGCGCGTCCAATATAATGATGCGTTCAGGGTGCTGTTGCGGCTGCCGCGCTACTGCAGTGCCTCCGGCATGTTCGCGGACGCGCAAGTGGACGGGTTCCATGCCACGCTGCGCAAGCGCTGCGCCGCGACGCTCTGCAGGGTGCGCGCCAGCCGCCACAGTCTCCTGAATGTAGTGGCTGATAGATGGGACGGCAGCCTACTGAGGCACTGGTCCTCCTTACATTTAAGTTTTCGCACTAACATAGTTATGTAAGCCCTGTAATACTAACAATTTCTATGGATCTTAAGTTGTCCGAAATAAATGAATTTTATTTTTATTTTTATTTATTTATTTATTTTAGGAAAAAATGAGAATAGTGCTTTTTAGTCCTTTTTTTTCCAAAATTTAATATAAGTGTATGTATATGTGAATAAAAATGAATGTATGTACCAGTGGCGGCGCGTCAAAAATATTCTTAGGGAAGCCGGAAATACTTGGCTTTTCCTATTCTTCATGAGCCGTAGTAAAAGAACTGGACTGGCTGGAAATTAGGCAAGCCGGTGGGAATCGAGTTGTAGGGACGCTCCGGCACTGGTATGTACAGACACGAGTTTTAATTTCGGACCCACTTAAGGTTGACAGTCCTGTCAAAATGTATAGAAATTCACAGAAAAAGTTAGCGAAATGGGTCATAACATAATTTAAAGCGCGTGACCGTATACATAACTACATGTGTATTGTTTTGATTCTGTATTTAAGAGGAATGCCTAGCTGACCAACTTTTCAAATCTTGAATTTTTGACATAATGTTTCTGTCGCGCTGCTGGGAGCGGGAGCGGGCGCTGTCTATGTGTGAGCGCACGCACACAGGCGCGAGACGCGAGCCCGCGAATTTACTTACTGACCCAGCATACGATAAATTAGGCTGTAGGTACAGATCGCACCATAGAAAAAGTCCCCCCTTGAGCACTTTATGAAAACTGTACAATAATTTCGTCAACTAAAATGAATCCACTTTAGCTCAGACGTTAACATGGTTGACACGCAATCAAAAGGTTCATGGTTCAAATCCAGAGATTGACAGAACTTTTTGCTTTTTATTTTTCTTACCAAGTAAATTAATGTAATGCTTTTATAATAAATGTTTATTTACGTCAATATATTGATAGGAAAATGAAATAAAATAACGCCTAAACTTTTTTTTACTTTATTAACTTGAAATACTTAGCAATATCATATTGAAAATAATAGCGTTTTATTTTGGCATAAAAATATGTATATTGTTTTTTTTTTTGGTTAGCTAAAATTGTGGTATATTTATTTGACTGCCCTGCCATAATATTGTCTATACATATTATTTATAAAACTTGCGTTACTTAGACAACTATTGACAGACATGAAATTTGGAACATATATTCTTTAGGGTACGTAGACGTGTACTAAGAAAGGATTTTTCGAAATTCAACCCCTAAGGGGGTGAAACAGGGGTTGAACCGTTGTATGGAAATCGTTCATTTGGAAAGTCTTAGACTTGAAACTTTGTACAAAGGTTACTTATTAAAAAATAAGATAAATGATATAGAGTTGGTATAAAAATTCATCCCCTAAAGGGTTCAAAAAAGGGATGAAAGTTTGTATGACAAAAATGTTGTTTTTCAAGTAAGAAGTTTGAAACTTCGGTCACAAGCTTCTTATGTATAGTGAAAAACATTGATTATGGCATTTTTTTTTATATTCATCCCCTAAAGGGTTTAAGTGAGGGTTGAAAGTTCACGTGCGCAATGTGTGATTCTTTTAATAGTATGGGTTTCTTTTGAACCCATTTCAAGATTTCAAAAGAGGATGTTCTCAATTCGGTTCATCAAAATGCAGATCTGATGATGGGATCCATGAGGAATCGAGGGAACTCCTCAAATCTTATAGGCAAACATACAGTGATTTTTGTGTTTTTATCAACAAATCAAGCATTTTCATACAAGAATGTGACATTTGATGAAGTGGGACTGCTGATGATGTTCAGAACAGAACTCTTCAACGACGCACAGTTCACGTTTGGCGAATTGTCCTCATTGCTGTGTTTGTTAAGCAAGTTAGATTTACAAGACAATCATTTGTCAAGCTCGAGTTCTGATGATGGGATCCATGAGGAATCGAGGGAACTCCTCAAATGTTAAAGGCATACATAAGTTACATTACACATTTTAGTATTTTAACAAACAAATCAGGCATGTACATTTAAATAAATTGACATTTGATGAAGTAGAACTGTATGTATATGATGATCAGAATGGAACTCTTCAACCACGTATATTTTTGTTTTTTACATTTTTGTCAAACTTGAGTTCTGGTGTTGGATTCCATGATGAATTGAGCGTATACTTACTCTTCTACCATTATAAACATACTTATAGCCATTTTTAGGGTTCCGTACCCAAATGATAAAACGGGACCCTATTACTAATGCTCAGCTCTCCGTCTGTCACCAGGCTATATCTCGAGAACCGTGATAGTTAGACAGTTGAAATTTTCACAGATGATGTATTTCTGTTGCCGCTATAACAACAAATACTAAAAAACAGAATAGAATAAATATTTAAGGGGGCTCCCATACAACAAACATATTTTTTTTATTGCCGTTTTTATAGATAATGGTACGGAACCCTTCGTGCGCAAGTCCGACTCGCACTTGGCCGGTTTTTATTTCATTGTATGGAATCCAAGAGTGCACCATCTAAGTATAATCATCTTTCACCGGTCTCCCCCATTGAAGTCAGTTTTTTATTATTATATAATATGTAGATCTATAAAAAAAATTAGGTTTATTTCTATTACTTACATGACATTTTTCTTACTCTTAATCGCCACGAGTTCTACGCGGACGAAGTTGCGGGCAAAAGCTAGTGGGTTATAAAAACCTATGATTCGTTAATAACTTTACCACTAACTAAGTAGCATCTATTCCTATATCAAAGACAAGGGTTCCCAGGACACCTTTCTATTCAATATTCTTCCATTGTGACTCAGGGTTTTTCTTGTGATTAATAACTTTTCTGGTAATAATGATTTATCGATAATTTTTCACCACTAGCGTATCGTCAATATATGTCAACGACTGTTGCCCATCCCTATTCCTTCTGTGTACGTATATTTAGAAACTGACTCCGCCACGAATTCGTGCGATAAGGACAACTGCAGCTCGGACTAAAATTCACTTGCAAAAAACTGAAAAAACGAGGTTTCGTTCTCGACTGTTTCCTCATCCAAAACGCAACCAATCATTATAAAATTTTGGAAACTGCAAGAGCAAGAACTAATCTATGCCGCTACGTTTTGATTTTTTGGATATTTGTTGTCATATTTGTATACTGCGCCTTTTTATGGAGCCAATTCAACTAAGCCGTTTTTGCGATTTTTGGAGGGCTGTAACTTTCTTTAAAATAAAAATATCCAAAAAAACAAAACGTAGCGGCATAGATATTGATGATATTGATCTTATTTGAAAAAATCATTGCTCTAGGTTCAAAAACCAGGGAGGAAACAGTCGAGAACGTTTGTATGGGAAAATCGCAACTAGGCATTCCTCTTAACTGATATATATGTGTCAGGTGTGCAATTAAGACGACAGCTTTAGCTTAGTTGGTAGTGACCCTGCCTACGAAGCTGGAGGTCCCGGGTTCGAATCCCGGCCGGGGCATTTATTTGTGTGATGAACACGAATATTTGTTCTTGGGTCTTGGATGTTTTCTATGTATTTAAGTATCTATTTATCTATATAAGTATGTATATCGTCGCTTAGTACCCATAGTACAAGCTTTGCTTAGTTTGGGACTAGGTTGATTTGTGTAAGGTTGTCCACAAATATTTATTTATTTTATTTGAAGAGTAGGTATTTGTATTGTATGTACTAGATCAGTCGAATATCAAGATGATTACCCACTTTTTAGAAAAATAAGTTTATAACATGCCTGGTACACCGTAGCATATATGGATGCGATTCCAGCAGAATAACAAGCACGATGCCGACTATGGGGAACATGCGTTAAGATTACATCGAGAAATCATATCAGTAATCCAATATTGATAGCCATTACAAGTTTATTACTGGAAGATTTATTTTATTGTGAAATATTTTAAATAAAAGTTACGTAAATTGAAACGTAATTTATGTCACACCTGGCCATAAAGCGGCAATTACCGCACGCTCCGCGCGCGGGAAATCCCACTTCCTGGCCAGGGGGTGACATAAAATTTTGTACTTAACACGGGCGGTAATAAAGAAAGCCTCAGATCGCATATTTATCGCCCTTGCCTTTGGCTCGGGCGTCAAATACGTGCGTTTTGAGAAATTCTTTGTTTTACCGCCCTTGTTAAGTAATGTACTATTAAAACGCGCAGTGACATCACTCCGGTCAATCACTTCAGTAACTTCAGTTGAAAACTGTGTATAAAAAGGAAAATTTATTATGAATGATTTATTACTTCTGTGATGCAAATTATTTTCATGCGCCATGAAAAGTTTGACGTCTGCAGTATAAGTGACGTCACGTCAAGGCAGTGAGCGGAAATTTGAAATGTTGGTTTTTGATATACATAATTAATTACATTATTTGTGCATATTTTAACTTTACCGTGTTGGGTATCTTTACCTAAATATGTTCCCCGAACCAAGCGCAAAATTAAATTGGTTTGTTTCCCCCCCCCCCCCCCTTAAAACATTTAAGTTTTGACTATTTGTATGGCTTTTGGCCACCATGATGCTGATACTGTGAACATTTTAAGAATGATAGATAGATAGATAGAAACACTTTATTTCGTATAATACATTTACATGCATTTTAATGCATTTTAATGTAGCTCCAACCGTTTGGCTGTAAACCTGTGTGGCAGACGACGGATGGCCGGACGCGTGAATGCCAGCAATAGGGTTCCGTTTTGACTCTTCGGGTACGGGACCCTGAGAAAGTATACCCTTAAGTCAAGTTTTCACAACTTATAACATAATGAGACACGTCCGAGATTTAAAAATAGAAACAATAGACAAAGCGCGGCGCGGCGCGTCACGTGCAGTGAACGTGACGAGTTATCACGGGATTACTCAAAGGCAGGAAAATACAGGGAACAGGGTCGAGAGTTTCCACTAAGATAACTGAGAAGTAAATTAAAATTGTATGGCCACAGGGGTTTCAAGAGAGGTACCTAGTGCGTAGCAGAAACCATCTTGCTCATATTAAGTACAACGCAACTGGGAAAGTACATTGGATGTATACGCATCATTGCTTCTATTTGCACGCCCCAAGGCACCACATAGTTGTTGGATAAATAAATGTTTGAGTCTTTTAATCTACTTCGAATCTACCTAGAAGATTGTAAATAGAAAAAAAAACCGAAGACTCGAGCAGTTGCCCTTGAGGCTTTTGCCTCGGGGCCAGGAATTGTTATACCAATATTATGAAGTCAATAAATCAATTCTTAAGTCAACAGTATTACGACTCTTTTACCTCTGACCTGCACCTACCTTACTAAAGACCGTAGGCATAATAACACCACTAGGTACTAGCTTTTTAGGTATATTGCCGACCCAGGTTGTATGTGCTTATTTCCCACTAAAACTTGGTATAAATATAATATAAATATATGTAGACAATCTTACACAAATCAACCTAGTCCCAAACTAAGCTTGTACTATGGGTACTAAGCGACGATATACAATACTTATATTGATAAATAGATACTTAAATACATAGAAAACATCCAAGATCCAAGAACAAATATTCGTGCTCATCACACATATAAATGCCCCGGCCGGGATTTGAACCCGGGACCTCTAGCTTCGTAGGCAGGATCACTACCAACGTACCAACTAAGCTAAAGCCAGTAAAGCGGTCGTCAAAGGTAGGTAGGTAGGCGCAATTCTGGATAGTTATTTCTCATAGATTTCTAGTTTTTGTCCAAATGCCAAAGGGTGAACAATAACCCCCTTTTTAGGGTTCCGTAGTAAACAAGGAACCCTTATAGTTTCGCCATGTCCGTCCGTCCGTCCGTCCGTCCGTCCGTCCGACCGCCGTTTTTCTCATTAACCGTTAGTACTAGAAAGCTGTAATTTGGCATGAGTATACATATCAATGACGCCGACAAAACGGTAGAATAAAATGTTAAAAAAAAAATTTTGTTTAGGGTACCTCCCCTACATGTAAAGTGGTGGTGCAATTTTTTTTCTGCCAAACCCCATCGTGTGGGGTATCGTTTGACAGCTCTTTTAAAAATATTATTAGGTTTCTAAAAGCATTTTTTGATTAAAGAATTGGTTAGCGTGATATTAAGCTTTGAATTGATAATTTTAGTTATGGGCAAGTGTCCCCCCCCCCCCCCTGCCAGCTACACGGTGGCTACTAGGCATGTGAAAAAAAATCATGGTAGTAGTAAATACGATGAATTTAAAAGGAAAACTATCACAGCTAAGTAGACATTACTAGTTAACGAGTAATAGTCGAACTTCAGAAATGTACTTTGCAAAAGCAAACTTTCGTACAATTTCCATTGATACCTTAGATAATGTTGTTAATTCTGTCAAAAACATAGTAAATATAAGTTTGCGAACTTTTTAGTCCATATAATGTAACGGGTAGACGACTACGGAACCCTACCTTGCGCGTGGCCCGACACGCACTTGGCCGGTTTTTTATCCTTTGCAAAAATACCATTGTCACACGAATTTTAAAGATTTTATTTACGTTTATAAATGCTATAATCTACTAAGGTTGTAAGCTTATAAATAGCGATATAAGCTAAGGATTAAATCACGTCGACGTGAAACGTTTGTAGGATTAGGCTCTGATTGCTCAAAGGGAACTGAAAACGTAGGTAATAAACGAGTACTTAATCACGTATAATTAAGGCGATATATAGATTGAAAGAGACGCCCTTATGTTTTTCGCTCACGACAAAACGGGATGCAACACTCTCCGAGAATGGCTTTTTTAGACAAATCTCGTTAAATATCTGACTATGTGCAGGATTATTAAATTTCCTCTTGACAGAGTTTAGATGAGGTAAAATACGATCATATTAACTTAATCGTGTCTTTTAGTAATGCGTTGTTTTAGTAGGCTGAGTAAAAAGGGAAAACATAGACTCAACTTTGGATTTTTTTGCTATCGAGAAAATTTTAAGCAATCATGTTTCGGCTTTTGTCAGTACCACAAACATGTGAAGAAATCCTATGAGTCAAGAATCATATGTCTGAAAATCAGCCCATATTGTTTGCTAGTCTGGGCAGGAGGCAGCGTTTCAAAGTTTCTAAATTTCTCGTTGTCGCGCCTTAAACGTATTTACCGTTCCAGAGGAGGATTCCCTGTGTTGATGACAGCAGAAGAGACCAAGTTAGGTCCCTCGCTTTCAATTCAACACAGTGCATCCTCGTAAGCTCTGGCAACCTTGCTCACCTCCAGGAACACAAAACTTATCCTGGCTGGCTGTGGTCTTCTGCAAGGTGGTGGTACTTCCCCGTTGGGCTGCTCCAAATTCGAGCAAATTACAGTTTGCTGTGTGCTGTCTCACAAAAATAAAATGTTATTTAGATACGTAATATCCTAAATGTTAGGTAAGTAATAGCTTAATAATGGATAGAATTTTCTCTAAAACAAGATGTCTCCAAATATATGTAAAAACGCGAGCCACAACCAGCTGTAGCCCCCCGTGCCGGCTGCCACCACAATAAAGACAGCTTATAGATTTGCGAGGTACAGTCACAAGCACCAATAACAAGAGCTCTTTTTATAAAGAATGGTGTTGCATTTGGCCAGTATGCTCCCGTGCTTCGGAAGGCACGTTAAGCCGTTGATCCCGGTTGCTGTCTATGGCAGCAGTCGTTAAGCCAAGTTGGAGGCCTTCGGGCGGCTTGAGAACTTCTAACAGTCAAGTTGCCCACTCACTTGACAAAGCCTAATCCCAATAAGGTCTAGTTTCCCCTTGGGGTTGGAAGGTCAGATGGCAGTCGCTTTCGTAAAAACTAGTGCCTACGCCAAATCTTGGGATTAGGTAGCGGAACCCAGGCATCCTTCAGGATGCAACTGTACTGGGATAATGCTAGGAGGATGATGATGATGATGGTGTTGCATTTGGCCAGCATCTAGATTGGGGGCAAAGAAGAAGCGAGCTCACCCAGAAGATGCATATTCACTCATGCCTTAAAAAGGTCTAGGTTATATCAACTCGAAAATAGAGACGCCGGCAGGGAATTCCAAACCTTAGCAGATTCATTATAGAGAATGATGAAAAGCGATTGGTTCGAGTGAGAGGAATTTCGACCAGGTTGCTAGCCATACGCCTGGATGTCCGATGGAAGTAGGGGGAAGGCGGTTTATGAGCTCATGAAGCTCCTAAACAATCAAGCGCGCATTTATACATATCTGACACGACTTTATTTGTAAGGCCGTTAGGTTAGGCTGTATTGTACACTCAAGAGCTTAATTACAAGATATCTATAAGTATGATTATCTATTCTGGAATGAGTTGTTGCTTCTAACCGAAACTACCAAGTTTCCCTTTTTAAAATGAAGTAGTTCAGTGAAAGGGATCCTAAGTTACATCGCCAGTAATCTTTTACATTTTTTAAGCCAGAAGGTATTTGGTATTTTAAAATATTACATTGCAAGGGTTGGACAAATTACGTCCAATCTATAGATAAAAAAAAACTTATCCAATTTAGGTAGAATCTCCTTGCAAGAGCATCTAAGAAGACGGGCACAGTAAAAATAAGATGACGCTTATTTTTAAGCTTAATAAGCCTTTACAAGGAAATTTGATGAAAAAAAAAACCGGCCAAGTGCGTGTCGGGCCACGCGCAAGGTAGGGTTCCGTAGTCGTCTACCCTTTACATTATGTGGACTAAAAAGTTCGAAAACTTATATTTACTATGTTTTTGAAAGAATTAACAACATTATCTAAGGTATCAATGGAAATTGTACGAAAGTTTGCTTTTGCAAAGTACATTTCTGAAGTTCGACTATTACTCGTTAACTAGTAATGTCTACTTAGCTGTGATAGTTTTCCTTTTAAATTCATCGTATATACTACTACCACGATTTTTTTCACATGCCTAGTAGCCACCGTTTAGCTGGCAGGGGGGGGGGGGACACTTGACCATAGCAAAAATTATCACTTCAAAGCTTAATATCACGCTCACCAATTCTTTAATCAAAAAATGCTTTTAGAAACCTTATAATATTTTTAAAAGAGCTATCCAACGATACCCCACACGACGGGGTTTGGCAGAAAAAAAATTTGCACCACCACTTTACATGTAGGGGAGGTACCCTAAAAAAAATTTTTTTTAAAGATTTTTTTCTACCGTTTTGTCGGCGTCATTGATATGTATACTCATACCAAATTACAGCTTTCTAGCACTAACGGTTACTGAGAAAAACGGGCTCGGACGGACGGACGGACGGACGGACGGACGGACATGGCGAAACTATAAGGGTTCCTTGTTTACTACGGAACCCTAAAAAACAAGTTGTATTTCATCAATAAACCCTAGGGATTACCTCATTTGTACATCGCAATCTCACAGAGCGTATTGTATAAACTTACCGTAAACAAAAGAACTATACATTTCATTCTGCACGTTTCTCAGTTTAATCCTAGTACTTCCGCGCGCGCCTGTACCGGCCATAAAACATCCGATATTGGACGCGAGATGCACCCGCTCGTCACGTATAAAATTACTTCCAAATTGGATCCGGAGTAAAGTTCGACACTGAAAATTCTGGAAATTCTCTTTGGGCTAAGTATTTGCCAGCGGAACTTCATATAACTGAAATGAATCCATATAATATAACCAATAAAATTCAAATTCAAATTATTTATTCTGCAAATAGGTCGCAAGGGCACTTATACATGTCACACTCTGACTCTATCAATTAAAAGAATATAATTAGAAGATAAAATATATTACGTTGGTAGTGGTTTAATCTTGGTCTGATTGTGGGTTCGATTTCCGGTTTGTATCAACGAGTTTTTTCAAAAAATGTATGTACGGAATATCATCAGATTTTTACCGTTAGCATTTTTGGTGAAGGGCTTTATTTAACCTACTTTTGCCTGCAATTTCGTCCGCGTAAACTCTCCTTTAGGCGACTGCCTGATTTATCGGTGCGGAGGCGGTACGATATGAGAAAACTGTCAAATGTCAGTGTCAACTGTCAGTCAACTCAGTACTACTTTTTACTACGCCCCTACATTTAAATGAGTGCTTCCTGACTGGCGCGGGATGCGCGGAAGCGGGACGATGCGAAGGCAGTACTGGTCCGCTTCTGCGCATAAAATTACTACTGCACAAATGTAATACTGACAGTATTCTGTAAAGTGGGAATCTTTGTGACGTCAGTAAGATTACGTCAAAGAAGAAAATTTCACATATAGACATAGACATAGAAATATTTTATTCAATATCACAAGGCACGAGTAAAGCATATCGCAAGGCATATCGATCCCGCCCCGCTAAGTCAGGAAGCCGCCTTAGCTAAAACTCGTTCTACTATGCGAACGGGTAACCGAGTGTAGACCTTTTGATTTCAGTCGATCGTCTCTTTTTTTAAATGTATTTAGAAACAAACGGTCTTAAATACAAACTAACATCAGTCTCTTGTTTTAAAAAATCGTCGCTTGATTTGAATTTCGAATCGAACTCTATTACCTTGTGTTAAGGGTGACGTCCGGTAACCAGGCTTGCCACCCTCAAGTGAGCGGATAATTAAACTGCAACCTTAAAAGACTAGTCAGAAGAATAATCTGCGAAAAAAATCGTATTTCATAAGACAAAGGTTTGAGATACCGTAGCTAGATTTAAGATTCAGGTGCTGTAAGAATGGGAGCGGTGTAGCGTCTCGGAGAGGCTTAATTAAGGCGCCTCGCCCGATACAACCGCGGCGGGGTAAATACAGAGAGTGCGAGGGACGGCTGCTGAGTTAGTTAGGTTGTCGTATTTTTTAAACTTGTGTTGTTGGAGAAACACCGTGCCTTAGGTATTGAAAAAAAAATCATAAATTTTAGCTTATAACATTCTCTATTGAAATTCTGAGACTCCACATTGATATAATTCCGCCAAGTCGTGACTGATATCGAAAATTATTACTGGTTAAATAATCAGTCAATATGGCTCCTATATTTCAAAACTATTAAATAAGAAAGTTTCACTGTTAAATCTAAATCTATCATAAACTGTGCATGTAATAGAAAACGAAACTAGTTGAACGTACATATGCCTGTCTACTCAATGATCTTGAATATAATAAAATAAATTTAACAAATAAAATACTGTTGTATACTGTCTACCAATAGTGTTAGCTAATTTAATTAATCGCGTACAATTATAACTAATTTACCTTTTTTAATAATAATGTGTGAAAATCGTGTAAGTTTAAATCAATATATAATTTAATTAATCTATCATAAACTGTGCATGTAATAGAAAACGATACTATAGTTGGACGTACATATGCCTGTCTACTCAATGATCTTGAATTTAATAAAATAAATTTAACAAATAAAATACTGTTGTATACTATCTACCAATAGAGTGAGCTAATTTAATATGAATATAATTGATAAAAAAAAGATGGGAACCTGGACGCCGTTTTCGCATTTACTCCGCTCCTACCTCTGAACGATAAAAATCTTAAGATTATGTCTACAGCTAAATCAACTTAAAGCTAATTGGAACTCGTTACACGGCGGTCTCCCTTATATTTCCCAGTCGGCCCCCGGACTACCACTAAATTACACTGCACTGACGCTATCTCGCAGATAGCGCGATGTACAGATAGCGATAATTAACTCGCAAATAAATAACCCGTATCGCTTCATGCTAACGAGGTGGATTAGCTATGGCGGATATTTATTTGGTAAATGAGTTATTAGCTGAAACTGTTAATTAATGGAGGCGCTGTGCGAGCCTGAACTTGCTAGTTTGTTTTTTGTAGTAATTTACAAAATATGATACGATTAAAATCTACAAAAAATATTGAACCTGCACGGTAATCACGTTACGTTTTCGACCGTTAGTACGATAGATTTAAATGTCAAATCCCATACTAAAACTGACATTAAACACGTACTAACGGTAGTACATATCGTTACATGATTACCCCGCTGGTCACTACTACTGGCCGTAGATGAAAACAACTAGAAATTCGGACATATACGAATTCGATCAATGAAGTTCATACCGTAAAAACCAAGCAGGTAAGTTATAATTATAAAAGTCCCGCCTGTATTAAGTACCAAAAAGGGGACCACATGAAAATAAAGTATTAGTGCCTCTTCTTGTTGTATTTTAAATATGACACGATGGGTGTGGTATTGCCGTGAGTGATTGTTACAGTGCAGTGTTTCAAACTTACAAGTTCACATTAGGTATAAAGAATATTAGACGAAAGAAAACAAGAAAAACTTGTTTATCTTTTATGCTCATCGTGCTGTAAGCAAGTGGTAAGGCTTGCCACTTTCAATTTGTAGGTCGCGAGTTTTGAATCCATGCTCGTACCACTGGGTTTCGCAAAATATAATTATGTACATAATAAATAATTTGATATTTAATAGTGGCTTTTCGCTGAACAAAAATAGAGGAAAAATTAATGAGATAATCTCGTGTATTGTTTTAAATTTTGTTTTTGTGGTGTCACGAATAAAAGCTTTTCTATATATCAATTTATAAAATTGCCAAAATTATGTTCCTCATTGCGGTCCAACATAAAACCGAATATTAACCTAATAAACGTCACTCACAATCGCATCACATGTGTGAGGTCACGACTACTTTAGTTTCTAAAACGTCATAGCTACATTATTCCAGCAACAACATAACTACTACTCGTACCTTCTTTAGGTAAAGGATTGTGGAGAAATTAAGCTTGACAAATTAGGACACGACCCGGCTTATGCCACGAGAAAAACTATAGTTACTGATAGTAAGATTTAAAATGTACGCTGGATGGCGTATCGTGGATGAATGGATAACAATATAATATTTTTTCAGGTTTATTCACCGCATCGTTTTAGGACTTTAGCGTTTCAAAATCTATCATTTGGGGAATAATAAGTCAATGTAGCTGAGTGGTAAGGCATGCAACAATATACAATAGAATACAAATTATCTTTTATCTACACACATATCATAAATCCTCTAATATGCGTTCGGAAACCGTAGAAAATGACTCTCATTTCAACATTCAATGAATTTATGGCAATTTTCTTATCTGTGGCTAAGGCTACAGCAGTAATAAAATATTTCATTTTAATCTCATATATGATGTTAAAATATTACGTCAAACAAAACTGTCAAAATTTAAATGTCAAAGTTGACATGTCCCTATTCTAGTATCACTGAAAATTCAAATTCAGTCGATGCGAAATGTCAGCTCGATGTTTTTTTAGTATATATCGCACGAAATTTGAGCTAGAACGACATGATCACATCAGAATAAGGACTCTTTACTTTTTAAAATAACATTCAGGTATCTGTTGCCAGTTCTGATTTCGATATTTCCGCAACCGTGCAAAAAAGGTTGTATTAACACAATTATTGTATTTATTTACTACGGTTTCTGAACCCATCTTAGAGTAATTATAATATGTGTGTAGATAAAGTAATGTATGCAACTGTACATAAAACTCGTTTCATAAAACACACTCGTGTTTTAATGCCCCTCATTATGTACCAGTTGCATAAACTACTATTATTGCACACCTCAATAAAATAGTGGCAATGTGAGCTATAGACCTTGCGAGCGTTTTTAGAAAATTCAGTATAATTATGCAACCTGTATATAGGTACAAAATTTCACGCGAGAATCGGTTGAGAAATGCGACCTGTAGGGGAGAACTACCGAAAATCCGCCGAACATAGGAAAGCATTTTTATCGAAGCTGTATCAGAGACTTACGTTTCACTCGGTCAACTAATACAGATTTAAAACTACGCGACTTTCAACCAGGATAGTTTTCGTTGAAAGAAAACATCGTGAGGAAACTGTTTCCTCTCTGGATCGGAAGGTTAGATGGCATTTTCCCTAAAACAAAGTACAATCTTGGCAATAGTTGTCATGCCAGTTTTAATGATAAACCCTTTGTAAATTTGTAAACTGATATGTAAAAGAGCTTATTTGCTTATTTGCAGTATTAACCTATGCATATATATTACCTTCGCTTGACCTTTTCCCATGTTTTGTCGTACATACCTCTCTATTTCCCGTCATCTCGTCACTCACATCCATATCGTCTCTCACGCATATTCGTCCAACTATTCCTTGGTCTAACCCTTCTCGTATGATATCTCCTATTAGAAGTATATAAACAATACATAAATCAATAAACATAATGTATTATTAGTAAATTATCCGCCAGTGTGTTAATTAAGTAAGGTAAACTAAGCAAACTCCAAGTAATACCTCAAGGCTGATTTCTAGGTTCATTACTGTAAATTCCACCTCTGTTTCAGTCAGGTCCCTTTGAGCGTTCCGGATTACTATTAGAATACCTATACATGTTAATGATTAAGTCTCGAGTCTGAGAGTTAGAAATAGGTATATGAACTGTACATAAACTCAAGCCTACAATGACAAAAGACAATGAAAATGACAATGAAAAAAAAAATCAGTGCGTCTAACAATACAGTATTTCACTTCACTCTTTAAAAAAGGCTTTCCATCAAATTTATGATGATTTCGCCAATCAATACTTGTTCAAAGACGTTGTTCGGTAACGACGCCATGACAGTAGGCAACTGGTTTTGTTCGGTAGTGGATTCAGCCCGTCGTCGCGAAGAGCACGGTGTGTTCACTCAATGATAGAGAAATTGACTCAAATCAGCTGAATAAGACTCTCAGTGCCACAGCCGCACTCCACCGGCGGTCTGAGCAGAGGTGATGGCGGCGGTTTGTTCACAAGATTAGTAACAGACAATAGGTGGAATTTGAACCCACGACCTCTATAATCTGTAATTTTGTGGCGGTGTATCTTTCAATCATTACAGTCTGCTAATAAAGCCTTAGCGAGGCTCGTAGCAATATCTACTGCGAAGATATTACAACTTCCGAAACAATTCGATTTCAATTTTTCACTTTGATAGAAAAATATAATATTGTTAGCGGACGCATCCGCAATTAAAACAATAGGTAGGTATCAATTATTGGGTATTAAATTATTAGGGTTAACTACTAAGCGTTCCTCTTATTCTATTTTAAACTTAAATATAAACGGAATAAGGCGAAAAAGTACATATTTGTGCTGCTTCCTCTATACTTTTCGCAAATCTACCCACCTAGCGAACAGTCACGCACAGTCCGCCATCTTTCACCATTACCATTCATAAACAACAACCAACCATTTCACTGCACAAAGACCAGCATAAGCCTAGCCTCATACAACGTAGTTGTTACATCTGATGGGTTGATGTATACTGGATGATGTTGAGAGGTGCAAATGGTATTGTGAATGGCTAGCATCATCCATCAGGCTTTTGTTCGACGGTGCACATAAATCTAACCATTCTAACCAACTTCATATCTCAGGCATGCTTAAGACAAAGAGCGGTAGTATGTGGTGGATGCAATTTAAAATGGGATGAGTATGTTACTGTTGCATGACAAAGAATGATGACTGTGCAGGGATCATTTTTGAAGTGTTGTTACTCGGTTCGAACATTAAGGACACACAGTCATTACTAAGTAATGACATGTATATGTATAATGCATTTGAACATTATTGTGACTTATATCCATCTACCCATTCTACCTGTAGAGTTTGTGTCGAAAACTCTTACCGTACTCGCTAGCGACTGCGTAAACGATTTATTATGCCGATTATTAGTTCTTGCGTGCGTAACCGCCAGACGCGCTGTCCTTTTGTCCATAATTTTTTTTAAGCATTCGCTAGCGAGTACGGTCATGTAAACTCATGGTAAGAGCACTGTTACTTTTAGCGCGCTGTCGATCCTTTTTAGGGTTCCGTAGTAAACAAGGAACCCTTATAATATAGTTTTGCCATGTCCGTCCGTCCGTCCGTCCGACTCCCGTTTTTCTCAGTAGCCGTTAGTACTAGAAAGCTGTAATTTGGCATGAGTATAGATATTGATGACGCCGACAAAACGGTAGAATTAAATCTTGAAAAAAAATTTTTTAGAGTACCTCCCCTGCATGTAAAGTGGTGGTGCAATTTTTTTTCTTCCAAACCCCATGTGGGGTATCGTTGGATAGCTCTTTTAAAAATATTATAATAAGGTTTCTAAGAGCATTTTTTGATTCAAGAATCGGTTGGCGTGATATTAAGCTTTGAAGTGATAATTTTCGTTATGGTCTGTGGCTACTAAGGCATGTGGAAAAAATCATGGTAGTAGTATATACGATGAATTTAAAAGGAAAACTTTCACAGCTAAGTAGACATTACTAGTTAACGAGTAATAGTCGAACTTCAGAAATGTACTTTGCTAAAGCAAACTTTCGTACTATTTCCATTGATACCTTAGATAATGTTGTTAATTCTGTCAAAAACATAGTAAATATAAGCTTGCGAACTTTTTAGTCTACATAATGTAACGGGTGGACGACTACGGAACCCTACCTGGCGCGTGGCCCGACACGCACTTGGCCGGTTTTTAATTTTATTAGTCGTAACAGCTAGAGACACAGGCAGGTCGCTATGCCTCAATCATATAGTAAATCCTTATGAGCTCTGGCGACCTTTATCTCCGCCAGAACTTACTGAAAATTGGTAGCAGTAATTCCATCATCAACGTGTCAGCCGAAAGACGTCCACTGCTGGACATAGGCTTCCCTAAAGATTGTCACAATGACCGGTCCTGCGCCACCCGCATCAAGAGCAGGAGATGTAACTCATTGGTGTTAAATACAGTCTACTACGTCCATAATTTTCCCCAGCTAGTTGAACTTTTGCAACCAAGTAAAAATCCCAAGTGGCGTAAAAATCGCAAAGCATCCTCCATTAAAACTTAACACTTACATCAAAAACCGGGATTACGAGTAATTGCCGACATGCTAGAACTTGTAGCTGTTAAATTATTCAGCCACCGCCCTCAAGTTTGGAGTTTAAAAGCCGAGAGCCAAAATCTGGAGTTTGATCAGCGCTGGCCGGCGAACTTTGTAGTTGGCTAATGTATGGCGGCTGAATTATTAAGTTTTGGAGTTTTATACGTATAAAAAAGGCATTATTGGATGGGATAGGATTTACGTGTGGAAATCATGTTTTTCTAACTATAATTCTGAATAATGAAGAAATTAATTTAGCAAGGTAACGCAGCGAGCGTTCTGGGAACGATGCCTCGGGCCATATTGGGTGGTATTGAGTATTCATCATCATCATCATCATCATCATATCAGCCGAAAGACGTCCACTGCTGGACATAGGCCTCCCCCAAAGAGTGCCACAATGACCGGTCTTGCGCCACCCGCATCCAGCGGACTCCCGCGACCTTTACCAGGTCATCAGTCCACCTTGTGGGAGGTGTGTGTGGTATTGAGTATTGAGGACGGGCAATTTCATTTATGATTATGTTTTAGTTTAGTGGAACCATAATCTATACTTATTATTATATTTTTGTATTTTAATGAAGATATTTAAAAAATCAATACGGTTTTTCGACTTACAGACAATGAAAAGTGTAGCTGTAGGTATACTTAAAATTATTTGAACTGTCCGAGTTGTATCAAATTAGGCCATTCAAAAAGCGACTTTACTGACCAAGCGTCAAGATTCAAAGGCCAATGACAAGTTTTATAAAATGTCGGACATTTTAAATAATTTCTACTATATGTGGGTTTGTATTGTATTTATTGTAAACTAACATTTTTTCTGCAACCGTAGCGAAAACTTTTATTCTAATATCTCAACACGAACGAACTTGGCATATGCATTAACACAGTAGCATCCGTTTTAGTAAACATGTGTAGGAAATGTAAATACATTTCACAGAACAAAGATATTTGTTCAGCGAGCTCTGCGGGAGTAATGTTTACATTAATGTGCAGACGTTATTGGTACTACACAGAGATTTTTTATACAAGAGTACGGTCCATCTGATGGTATTGGTAAGCGGACACCGCAGCTTTTAGACGCGCTTTGCCGACCCTTTAGGCGACTTCCTGACTTGGCGGGGCGGGATCGATATGTGACATTTTCTTCTTTGACGTAAACTTACTGACGTCGCAAAAATTCGCACTTGACGGAATACTGTCAGTAAAACATTTGCGCAGTAGTAATATAATGCGCAGAAGCGAAGCAGTACTGCCTTCATATCGTCCCGCTTTCGCGCATCCCGCGCCAGTCAGGAAGCACTCATTTAAATGTAGGGGCGCAGTAAAAAGTAGTACTGAGTTGACTGACATTTCACAGTTTTCTCATATCGTACCGCCTCCGCACCGACAAATCAGGAAGTCGCCTTATAGAGGAATTACTGTTGTTGATAGCAGCGCGGTAATCACGTTACATTTTCGACCGTTAGTACGATAGATTTAAATGTCAAATCCCATACTAAGGCGACTTCCTGACTTGGCGGGGCGGGATCGATATGTGACATTTTCTTCTTTGACGTAAACTTACTAACGTCGCAAAGATTCTCACTTGACATAATACTGTCAGCATTACGTTTGCGCAGTAGTAATATCATGCGAAGAAGCGGAGCAGTACCGCCTTCACATCGTCCCGCTACCGCGCATCCCGCACCAGTCAGGAAGCACTCATTTAAATGTAGGGGCGTAGTAAAAAATGGTATCGCGTCGACTGACAGCTGACACTGACATTTGACACTTTTCTCATATCGTACTGCCTCCGCACCGACAAATCAGAAAGTCCCCTAAAACTGACATTAAATACGTACCAACGGTAGTACATATCGTTACGTGATTATCCCGCAGAACGGACAAAGGAGAATGGGCAAAATGTACCATCGGTGTATACAGTTGAGACATACCTCGTTTGAAAGGTCTTAATCGTGGTAGTATTTCATTGTATGGCACCAATGTTCGACAGCGTGCAGGGGCCGAGCAATTGACAAAAGTATGTAAGACATAAAAACGTTAATTATACAAAATGCAAAGGATATAATCAAATGTTACGTGTCTCATGCGAAGGATAATGGTATTTGAGCCACGTAAGGCTGCCGATAGCAGTGCTGAAATGTTTACAGAACTAGAATTAAGTAACGCAAGATACGTGTGAAAGAAAAAATAGCTACTCCTCAAAGATGCCTACGTGTATACACTAGCGACTTATATCACGTTAAAGGCTCTAAAGTATGCTGTTTTTTGATATATACAACTTCGAGCCTACGCGTGCAGGGATCAGATCATATGGAGTTTTAAGATTTAACTCTCAATTAACTCTACGTTAATTGAGTGTAATAACTTATTCTACTTGACACTAGATGTCTATAGTTGTATAATTTTTTCATGATTTATAGTATTAGCAACAAACGGATAATCCGGTGATGTATCCCTACCATTAAGAGGCGGGATTACTTTTTTAAGAATAATCTGACAGGTTACGTCTATCAAACTATATGTTTAAACTTGTGTCAAACCATAAGAAAATATGAATGTCATCGGGTTTTTCAAGGAACTAGAAAATTGAATTGTGTATTAAATAATAAATAACACTCTCTCAACTCTCTTTTTGCGTCGGGGGTTAAAAAGTAAAAGAAGAGAGAGGAAAAGAGTCTACGTGTTGAGTAATTCAAAGTACATTTCGTAAGTAATCATAATTAATCTTTTAATAAATCTTTTTACTTGCGCGCGCGAGTCCAGATAAAGTTTGCGAAACCGAAGCCAGAAAAGCTGATCGAAGCTGTTATGTAAGGTCTTGGGGCCAAAATTTCGCACACGACGTCTATCATCATCATCATATCAGCCGAAAGACGCCCACTGCTGGACCCACTCACGCTGCACCTTCCAGTTCAGTTCGTGGTCGCCACTGGAGAACCTTTCGGCCCCAACGGCCATCAGTTCTACGTGCAATGACGTCTATGAGTCGGGCATATTCGAAATGAGATATTTATTCAAACAAGCTTACTTCCTGCCTGATGGTAAGCTGAAGACTTAGGATGCAAGTGACTTCAGAAGAATCAAAAGCATCCGACCTTTTTTTGAATTGGGAATTTCTTGTTTTGAGAGCTCGGCATCTCGGACAGGCATCTCACTTTAAACATAGCGCATACTACCACAATAAGTTTCTTGTAAAGTCGGAGTTTAGCTGCCTACTATTATTTGATAAGTTAAGAAACAGACGAGATTATAATATGTACCAGATGTACCTATGTATGGTGTGTATGTATGTATAATCTATGCTTGCACTTTTATGCAACCTAACAGCCTGCCTCATGGTCAGCTGACGCCGCCGCCGTTTTGGAAGCGTGATGCGTCTGCAGAAGAATCACCAGCGTGTCGCCCACCCATTGTTGATTTGAGGATTTTGTGTTGTTAGTTCGATATTAATGTAGGACTCTCACTTTCAGCACAGCGCATCCCCAGATATGTGAAGACATTACCACTAAATACCTGCAGGTTTTCTTCTAACAAAACCAATGTTTGACAGTTAATCATGGCATGATACGAGCGAGCTCTTCCATTCTTAGCGCGATACATCTGGACACCACATAGGTGTGCCAGAGTCGAGTTTAGCCGAAGTGGTAAGAGGAACAGGGCTGATTTTACTCATGGCCAGAAACACAATACCACATTCCTAGAAAGTAGTTGTGTTATAATGGCTGCGGTCTTCAGTTCTGTAAGGTGGATGTAATTCCCCAGTTAGGCTGATTCCAATATGAGTGAGACCTCTTGAGTACCTTGAGTTTGCCAGAAATATAGGTACCCTTGCCAGAAAATAAGCTTCGACAACTGACAGATAGATGCCGAAGTTTACTGAGGATTAAAGGTACTCTTGCTAATGTTGTTCATTAAGTTCTAAGCTTAATAAATATCTATTTACTTAGGTAAAACGTATGTATATATACATAAATTCGGAGTGAAGTTGCCTACTAACAATTTCTTGTTTTACGATAAAAAACAGGCGAAATCGTAACATATCTAATCTATGTCTGTATTTTCTACCCAACTGCGGCAGAAGGCCTGTTATATTTTTCGAGCGAGTGGATGTAGGTATGTTTAATGTAGGTATGTATGATGTATGAATGTATGTCTATTTCTTTGGCATACTTATGCAGCTTCACCTTTTTAACGTCATGTGAAATAAAAAAGCTGCGATGGAAATATTAAACGCGAAGTTGAACCCTATAATGCATGCATGTAGATTGATATCGCATTGCACTCCGTCATGGATATATCCGTCGTTGGTACGATATGATGAACTCGAACATGCGAGATATCTTAAAACTCTTCTTAATCGTTTATATCAATAGAAACATATTAAGTACGAAGCGCTGATCGATTATTTTATCGATAAAATAAACTATGGTTTTCATGAACACGGACATAATTTTCTGGGGCAGGCTGTAATGTAGGTATAGATTAATGTATGCCTCGTTTGTAAACCTACAGCCATATTCCATTTTCAGATGTTGAGGGATGATTACCTATTTCGGAAATCATAGAAGTGAACAAGATGTTGGTATCGCAATATTTAGTTTTATTTTTGAGTTAGTTGCGTTTGCGAGCCTTGGTAGAAGGTAGGACAACATAGTTATAATAACTACTTACTTTTTAGGGTTCCGTAGTAAACAAGGAACCCTTATAGTTTCGCCATGTCCGTTCGTCCGTCCGTCTGTCCCCAGTTTTTCTCAGTAACCGTTAGTACTAGAAAGCTGTAATTTGGTATGAGTATACATATCAATGACGCCGACAAAACAGTACAATAAAATCTTGAAAAAAAAAATTTTTTAGGGTATCTCCCCTACATGTAAATTGGTGGTGCAATTTTTTTTTTCTTCCGTACCCCATCGTGTGGGATATCGTTGGATAGCTCTTTTAAAAATATTATAAGGTTTCAAAAAGCATTTTTTGATTGAAGAATTGGTTGGCGTGATATTAAGCTTTGAAATGATAATTTTTGTTATGGTCAAGTGTCCTCCCCCCTGCCAGCAGTGCCAGCTAAACGGTGGCTATACTTAAAATTATTTGAACTGTCCGAGTTGCATCAAATTAGGCCGTTCAAAAATCGACTTTACTGATCAAGCGTGAAGATTCAAAGTCCAATGACAAGTTTTATAAAATGTCGGACATGTTAAATAATTTCTACTATACCAGGCATGTGAAAAAAATCATGGTAATAGTACGAGTATATACGATGAATTTAAAAGGAAAACTATCACAGCTAAGTAGACATTAGTAGCTAAGGAGTAATAGTCGAACTTCACAAATGTACTTTGCAAAAGCAAACTTTCGTACAATTTCCATTGATACCTTAGATAATGTTGTTAATTCTGTCAATTTTCTCCTAGACAGACCCAAAAAATCCTGCTCTTAAAATTCTGGGGTGATGGTAAACTCGCCACCGACCCGTTATCCTTTTTTTTAACCGTCTTCAAGATTTCAAAAGAGGAGGTTGTGTCAATTCGGTTGTATGTTTTTTTTAAATGTTTTTTACTCCATAACTCCGTCATGTCTGAACCGATTTTGAAAATTCTTTTTTGATTGTAAGTATATATATATATATATATATATATATATATATATATATATCCAAGTTGCTCCCGTTTTTGTCAAAACGCAGTTCTGATGATGGGATCCAGGATAAGGAATCGAGGGAACTCCTCAAATCAAATGTAATAGGTAATAAGAATGTATTGGAGTAAGCTGTGGTTACCTATAATTAGATAAGCATCAGCCCCTAATGTGAACTAGATATAATAGCATGTTTGATGTATTATCTGTTGGTAATCCTTAATAAATAAATAAATAAATCTTAAAGGCAAACATATAGTGATTTTTGTGTTTTTATCAACAAATCAAGCATGTTCATACAAAAATGTGACATTTGATAAAATGGAACTGCTGATGATGATCAGAGCAAAACTCTTCAACGACGAAAAGTTCACGTTTGGCGATTTGACCTCCTAGTTGTATTTGTTAAGAAAGTTATATTTTCACGACTAATTTTTGTCATGCTCGAGTTTTGATGATGGGATCCATGAGGAATCGAGCGAACTCCTCAAATGTGGACGGCACACATATAGTGAATTAGTGATATTAGTATTTTCATCAACGTATCAAGCATTTTCATTCAATAAAGTGTCATTTGATGAAGTGGAACTGCTGATGATAATCAGAACGGAACGCTTCCCCGACGTATGCGTTTACGTTTGGCGAATTGTCCTTTGCTGTGTTTGTTAAGCAAGTTAGATCTTCAAGACAATCATTTGTCAAGCTCGAGTTCTGATGATGGGATCCATGTCGAATCGATGGAACTCCTCAAATGTTTAAGGCATACATACATATAGTGATTTTAGTATTTTCATAAACAAATCAAGCATTCATATTTAAATAAGTGACATTTGATGAAGTGGAACTGCTTATGATGATCAGAATGGAACTCTTCAACGACGTGTAGTTCACGTTTGGCGATTTGTTGTCTTCGTTATGTTCGTCAAGCAAGCAAAAGACACATTTTTGTCAAGCTTGAGATCTGATGGTGGATTCCATGAGGATACTTACTCTTCTACTTTTATAAACATACTTATAGCCATTTTCATTTCATTGTATGGAATCTAAGAATGTACCATCTAAATGTTTCACCGGCCTCCCCCATTGAAGTCGGTTTTTTTTTCTTATAAATTATGTGGATGCACTGACTGTTGGTTATTTGATCATTGTTTATTATTTATGCATATTGACAAAAGAAAAGATGTACATGCACCTGAAGTCACAATATACATATTTTAAATTTTGTTATTGATGTATGTATGTATGTATGTAAATACTTTATTGTACACAAGACAAGAGAAAGAAACAATACAGACAAAATAGATTATACATGTACAAAGGCGAACTTATCCCTGTAAGGGATCTCTTCCAGTTAACCTTTGAGCAATTGAGTGGAGAATAGGAACCAAACGATAGACAAACCAACACGTGTACAAATATATATTTATACTACACATAAATAAACAAATAAATATATATATATATATATATACATACTATATATATATATAAATATAAATATACCTACCCAAAATTAAATACATAAATATACCTATAAATATTGTATCCATATAATTCACAAGTTATTGGATAGCCAAAATTCTTTCAACTTGGTCTTGAGCGATGCTACAGACTGGGATGTTTTACCTAATTGGATGTTTATAAATTGGTTCTAAAAACGGTCACAATAAAGAGTAACTTTCTGTGATTCTATATCACAAAATACACATGGAGGTAACAATAACAAGAGACTCTAGAAATGCCAAAAACAACATCGATCTTATACAGCGATTATTATTTAAGTACAATAGTCATACCTATGTCATTAACAGTTTTTACGCAGATATTGCTTAACATAATCTATATGTACATAGAAACTATCCAAGACTCACGAGCTATTTGTCCTAACCGGGATTCGAACACGGAACCACAGAATAGTATAATAGTATTACATACAGAACGGACACGAACCCCCCGCACCGAGGTGAGTTACCTCGTCCCTGAGAGCCGCCTGGTTACGATCGGGTGCTCTCGCGCCTCGCGATTCGTCCGCGCCACGATCTACGCATCCGCGCAAACAATTGACGCGTGTACCGACAGTGCACGCACACATACCCACAGCGCTCACGATCCTTCGCGTGTCACAGGTGTGACTGAACCAACATTTTTGTAGTTAGGATCACTTTTATATACATAATAAGATTAATAAGCATTGGGCTAAAGATTTTAAGTGATTAGTTCTTTCAGTTTTGGCTGTTCGCTGAATTAGTGGCGACGATGGCGGAAATAGACCGGTACACAAGATTTTACAGATTGTGACTGACATTATGAAGAAGTTTTGAATTAATGATATTGTTCAGCATCCAGATTTGCTCAACTATTATCACGATACTACGATACACGACAAAAATTTTGTGGTACGTATTGCGGTATGAGTGTATTACCATGTATATTTTTTAACCTCACTGTGGCTTTATAGGCCTGTCTCAATAAAGCGACAGGATTGCGCGGTTGGAGTTGTCTGGGGGAAAATCCAAGGGTTCTATCGATTCTCTCGACTGTATTAGACTATCAAGCGCGTTGCCGACCCTTTGTTGATTTAAGGATTCCCAGTGTTGGCTGTGAACTAGCTCAATACTAATGTATTTTCAACACAGAACATGCTCGGGTGAACTGTCGAGGAACACAACACCAGAACGCTACCTAAAGAGCAAGTACTAGTTAATGTTATTAGGTACAGTCAACTAATTTGATTTCTAGGCCACTTCATACCTTATCACAGTGAAATCCAATAAGGGGTAACTGCGTTTTTTTCTATCGATTGTAATTCATCAGGTCATGTAACTGACTGCGATTTTGACTAAACAATATCCTTATGTAACACATATATTTTTTTAGAATTTAAGACACTATATTCTATGTCTAAGATGGTTTTAAAAAGCTCGAAAGTGGTAATACCCAGCCTTAACTTTTTTTCAACCTGACTGTGCTTTGTATGCCGGGCCCAATAAAGCGATCGGAGTGTGCGGTTGGAGTGTGGCAGCGTTTGCGCTCCAGAGAGATTATTTGAGCGGCTTCAACGGAATCTGAGGTGTCAGTAGAATCGAGCTACTGCATGGGAGTTTTGTCCCTGGTTCACTAAACCTAGCTTAGCTGAGAAGTTTCCAGCAAGAAACTCAGCTAGGCTCGACCTGAGTCGGACTGACTCTACCCGGTATGCGGCGGTATCGGGACGAATAGGGACCATATGTGTCAATGTTGTCGCGATCGCGTGGTGGACGTCCCCACCGGTAGAAAAAGTTTTAAGTTGCATAATGAATACCAGGTGTATAGGTAAACCGTAAATGTAGGTAAATTAAAAATGGGATAATTCGGAATTGAGTTTATTTACCTACATTTCCTTGCTACATTACCTAAAAAACAGGCGAAATTATATCTCATCTATGTCTGTACTTTTTACCCGACTGCGGTAGAAGGCCTGTTTTATTTTTCGAGTGTATGTCTGTATGTTCATGTCTAATGTAGGTATGTATGTATGAATGTGTAGGTATGTATATGTGTTTTCCTTTGGTTAAGCTCTGCATCAGCTTCATCTTTTTAAAGTCATGTCAAATACAAAAGCTGTTGCTCACACGCCATTATATGGAAATGTCAAAAGCGAAGTTGAACTCTACAATGCATGCAGTAGGTTGATATCGCACTGCTCGCCGTGACGGATATGTCTGTCGTTGGCGTCGAAAAGTTTAACAATACGATGAATTCGAATATGTGAGATGTCTACAAACTCTTCATAGTGATTGGATTAATATAATATATTATTAATATCTATAGATACATATTACAAGTAAAGTCGTGCTGGTCGATTATTTTATCGATAAAATAAATTATTGTTGTAAGCGGTTTTCATGAACACGCACATAATTTTCTGGGGCAGGCTACAGATTAATGAATGCTTCGTTTGTAATTAATTTACAGCCATTTATTCTATTTTCTGAACACAGACCGTGAACCAGTTGACAACGTCTAGCTCTGCTATTGATGCTAATTTCGCCGATGATGTTGGATGATTATTTGGAGATCCTAGAAGTGAACAAGGCCCGTTGGTATCACAATGGCTTCTTTTAGGTAACTTAGCTAGAGTCGCCTAGCTAGTTCATGAATATAGTATCTACCGTATTCAAAAAAATTCAAAATTCAAAATTCTTTATTTGGTTAAATACATTTTGCTATGATTTAAGGCGATGGAGCCATCCGGTAAGCAAAAAAGCCTGTGTTGGATGGCGCCGCTCTTCCTTTAGGTTACAAAAGTATTGTGTTTAACTAGTTAAATCTAAAGTTATGGTTATTTATTTAAGTAACATTCCGTTCTTCTATGGTTAAGACTTTAATTACATGGTTAAGCTTGCAAAATAACAATATAAGGTATGTTAATATTATCAACAGAAAAAAGTATTGTACCATTATTGATATTGTCGTCAGTATAAAGTAGACTATGTACCCGTGGTTCCTCATTATACTTGTAACTTTGCCAACATACATTAAAAATATCGCAATATTTGTACACATTTCACATTAATCATTTGTACTGAAAAATGCGGTCAAACTTACAAAAATCGCCATATATATAATTAACATATATATGCATAATACACATTGGGCTAAAGATTTATTAGTTTATAAACCAGTTCTTTCAGTACACCGATCGCTCAATCAGTGGCGGCTATAGCCGAAATGAACAAGATTTTACAGTGTGAGTGACAATATTATCGGACATCCCGCGCATTTTTCCTTTCTTGTATTTGTATGGCCCTCTGTTAATCCAACTATACGTTGTTCAATAAGTGAAAACCAATCCATCAAACTACACGACACATCTCCAGTTTTCAAAAGCTCTGCCAACCATTCTTCCAACACCGCATACCTGCAGAGTAGTTCTTTGGTAGTTCCTATCTAACAAAGTCTCGTTTTTCATTCTTGCCTCTCTGTAAACTTAACTATACGTTGTTACACAAGTACTTACCTAGCTTGAAGCAGATTACTGAATACTACTTTAATATTTAATAGAAATTGGTTTTTCAGGTACTTAATCAAGCCATACATTTTATAAGGACAGTTACGATAAGCAAGAACAATAAAAGAACCGTTCAAGTGTGTATATGTCGTGCCCGGGCCACGTAGGGTTTCGCTGGGCGGCCGGAGCTGGCACAAACGGGTTCCTGGATCGAATATTTTTTTTAAACCTCAATACTTTTGATGACATAAGATCTACCATCCATCGTAACTTCATTTGATGGGTTATTTATTTTTATTATTTTATATTTATTTTATTTACTGTATATTTTTGGTGCCAATCCGGAATTATACTTTTAACAAGAACATTTTTTTGTTCCTTAAAGGTCATCTTCAGTATGATGTGTAATTTATCCCAGGGGGGCTAGCATAACATGCATCTCGTCTCTACTCGCGCGCGAGATAGGCTACCTGTCACTGTCTGATGAATGCTGTCAAAAAGTGACAGGTAGCTTATCTCGCGCGCGAGTAGATACGGAATGCATGTTGTGCTAGAGGGGCTGAAAATAACTCCGTATCTCAAAATTCTTCACTTGTGTATGAGAGATGTTATGATACTTAGTACAAGAGATAAGTTTCTCAAGAATCGTAGCAAATGGAAAGCCTTGATCTCTACTTCTCTGCCTCTACCTACCCTTCTTGAGTAATAGGGTTGATGTTTTTTTGAACCTGAATGTAGGCCGGACCCAATAAAGCGATAGGAGTTCGCAGTTGGAGAATAGCCTGAGGAAAATCCAGGGGAGACTTCCACTACGACCATGCGGACGGTTTAAGCACTGGAATACTCTAAGAGTTTGCGGTCCAGTGAGATTAGTTGAGCTTCAACCGAATCTGTGTTGTGAAGAGTGACCGAATCTGTGTTGTGGAATTGAGCCACTAGGAGATTTGTCGCTGGTTTACTAAACCTAGCCAAGCTGAGAAGAGCTCAGCAAGAAACTCAGCGAGGCACGACCTGGGCCAGACATGACTCTACCCGGTATGCGGCGGTACCGGGACGAATAGGGACTAATGTGTCTGTGTTGTTGCGTGGACGTTCTCTCCAGCGGGAATGTGTGTACGCGTCGAGTTGGAGGTTGATGATATGTTTGTGTAGGTACACACTGTGAAAATAAATATTTGAACATACTTTTTGACTGCATAGTACGATTTTTTCCCATCTGGAAGCCAATGACTGATACATCCGCACCATATCACGGCGTGCAGTTCGACATTCACCTGAGTACCTATATGCATTTCTGTAGGGTTAAACTTCTCATTTGACATTACAGTTCCATGGCGTATGAGTCTACAACTATGTCAAGTTGAAAAGGTTTCGACGAAAGTGCAGGACCGTCACACATTTCCATGTACACGTGTCCATGAAACACGAAGCTTTCCCTGGACAGCTCCGTGGGAATCGTCAGAAATTAAGTTCATAGAAGTTCACCTACATCTGGTGGTCTTTGTAGAGAAAAAAAAAGAAGAAAACCACGATTCAAAGCAGGTTGTCAGATTTGAGCTCACTTACGATCCCTCGTGTAGGCCGAGGAGATCGTTGTAAATAAACTGAGCAGTCCTCTCATCCCGCAATCGGAATCTGGGATGCTTCTTATTTAATATTTTTAAAATATATGGGACACCTGTGATTGCATCAAATGGATTTCGAAGTCATCTTTTAACTATTTGACCGCGGAACATCAAAAAAGGTTCAATAAATAAAGATGTCATTTACACTGTCACTTTCTCACACATCAGACGAGCGCGTTTAAAGGGTAAATTACTAAATTAGCATCCGTTATGAATGCATAATGATAATGCATTCGAATATGTAAGCACGTCAAAAAAATTCACACCTCCTTTTCTTCCCTTTTTCTCTAGTACCTAGTTTTATTTTAGCACCTCCGATGCAACCTTTTTTTTCAGCGGCAAATAGTACGTTGTTCGCGGCAAAGCTGGATTCATACTATTCTGACGTGTTGTGTCATGACGCGCCAGGATGATCAGTTTCATTTATTTAACTAGTTTGGCTCATCACACGTATGTGATGCGCTCAGATGTGATGGCTTACGTTGTGACACGACAGAAGCGAATCCGATTCGTATTATAACTCTTGAGGTGCGGCTGCGGGGGGTGCTGGAAAAGCGGCCGCGACAATACAGGGGGCCGATTTTTGAGTGTCGAACGCTCGACTTTTCACTCGAGATCTGTCAAAAAACTATGATGTTTTGACAGAATATGTCGAATGAAAAGTCGAGCGTTCGATACTCAAAAATCGGGCCCCAGATCTGACGAGTGTGCACGGTCGTGTGTTCGTGTGTTGTATGTTCAGGTTTTGATGCCGCATCGCATGAAACTGTGGCTTTATAGGCAGGGTCCAACAAAGCGATAGGAGTGCGAAGCTGGAGAATGGCCTGAAAATCCAGGGGAAACCTCCAACACGACCACGCGGGCGGTGTCATCATCCTCCTAGCGTTATCCCAGTACAATTGCATCCTGAAGGATGCCTGGGGTCCGCTACCTAATCCCAAGATTTGGCGTAGGCACTCGTTTTTACGGAAGCGACTGCCATCTGACCTTCCAACCCCGAGGGGAAACTAGACCTTATTGGGATTAGGCTTTGTCAAGTTAGCCACGCGCCACGCGGGCGGTGTAAACACTGGAATACTCTGTTTTGCGCTAAAGTGAGATTGGTTGAGCGGGTTCAACTGAATCTGAGGTGTGACTGGAATCGAGGTAGGTACTGGGAGTTTTTTCGCTGGTTCACTAAACCTAGCTTGCTGAGAAAAGTCCAGCAAGAACCTCAGCTAAGACCGAGGCGAAACGCTGTGTTTTTAACCCCCGACGCGCAACGCAAAACAGGGTATTGACATGTAGGTATATCTGAGTATGTGTGTCTGTCTGTAGTACCGTAGCTCCCTGATGGAGTAAGTAAGAACAGCAGTGGATGAACAGTTTTATATTATTTTTGAACTGTTAACCTTTACCTCGTTTTTGAAGTTCGGCTTTGTACCAATATAACTTAATGTTTTTGTATTTTTACCTGTAGGTATTTTGTGTACAATAAATGTATAATGTACTGAATTTGTAATTAACTAATTAGGTACTTTGGTTGGTCCAAAAAAGTACTTAAGTTATTTCTCAATAGATACGGGGACTGAAGGGACTGACTTCTGACCTGGGGACTAAAGAGTAAAGGGGCCACGGCTGGATGTTTACGTGTTAGGCCAACTTTGGCAAGCCTAAAAGGTAGAACAAACCCTTATTTATACAGGTACGAGACTCGCATGCGAGTTTATTTACGCTTCAAGTCACGCTCGAGGTATAACGAGTTAATCCGCTTTATTCAACCGCGCAATGTAGTTAAACTCGTGTGTGGGTCTCGTACGCAAAAAGGCTTTATACTTGTAGGCTGCCGAGGTTGGCCGAACATTTGTATTAGGGCCTTAACGCATTCACTGCCACCGCCGCATATATGCGTCACCGTGACTTTCACGCAGTGCCTTCGACGCACAGACGCGTTCATAATATTTGACACTTGTACCCTGTGCCTTAGTGCCTTAGACTTAAAATAGTCGGTTGAACTCACATGTGCGTTTGGGGCACACAGCAAAGTGCGGCACCTGCCCAATGTCCAGGAAAAGAGGGTGGCAGTGAATGCGTTAAGCCTCATTAACACTAGCACGGTAAAATTAGTTAATCAACCTCTAATCTATCTAAAGAAGTGCATGACTGAAGAACGCGAGAGTTAAGAAAGCTGTCAAGGAATCGAAACCTAGGGCTGACTAGAATTGTGCAGTAGTCTTTACTTACGAGCATCGGAACCTCTATATCTAGAAGTTACGCGCATAGCACCGGACTGTCCCATTTGTGGGCTCCACAAAATAAGGATTAATTTACGTCACCAGTTGGGTGAAATGGGCGAACTTTAGTTCAACGATGTGCACGCACAGGCGTAGGCGTAAACATAGCGTGCTTTTATAAGATTCCCAGTGCTTGGACTTTCAGTCCTATCTACTCTAAGGCAGGTCGGTGTAGGCACGACGACGAGCGAAGCAAGGAGGAGTGTAAGTAGAACTGTGACCATACAGTACGTTTACTATTTTCTTATTCTGTGCCTACAGCGCTCGAGCTGAGTGACCGAAGCGAGCATGTCGCGCGCCAGAAGCGAACATTCGTATTAATTGGGGATAAAAGTCCTACCAGTTCCGTCACGTAACTTTTTCCGTTAGACTATTGTGAAGAAACGACGCGCGCGGCCTGAGTGTGCTTGTACGACACTGCCTAGACTCTGCGATTTGTGATAGTTAATTATTTTCCACCGATAGGATCGGGCTTTCCTTTTAGCACACGGTGGTAGGTTTTTATAATCTGTCCATATGCTCTTCAGATTAACTCTCCAGTAATCGGCAATGCAGCTTTCTTTCAGCTATGACTAACCCGGACCGGCAACGATCAATACTGCCGTCAATAAATTGATAGCTATTTTGAATTGCGTTTGGTGGGCTTAACCCTTTGACCGCCAAAGCGGTAGTGTGTCGTCGTGCCCACCACGCCAAGCACTGTTGAATTGGTGTAATGTCTAAACCAATAAAAACACATTAAAACAGTTCATAAATGATTTTATTCGTGATCAAAGTACACCTTCACTCCGACCTTTTAAATGGTTGTTGGCATGGTGGGCACGACGACATACAACCACTTTATAGGTTCTTGGCGGTCAAAGGGTTAAACGGCACGTCAAACACACGTCAACAACGTCGTGTCTGGGTTCATGAGCTTTCTTTTTCATAAGCACGTGAGTGATTTGTAATAACCTCACTTCTACATAGAGTTCAAACAAATGTCAAAATGGCAACGATCGACGAGCATATGTCAATCTCCATCAATCAAAACTAGCATCAATGTTCTTCAAACACGTAAATGACATTGACAAATGGCTTCAAACGCGACGGTAATGTTCAAATCATTGACAACACATAGTATTGGCAACTGTCATTGATCGTTGCCGGGCCGCTTTAGATTTTTTCATAGGATTAGGTAATGTAACATAATAAACGCAATAGCGAAGAAAACTGGTTCAATTGTGTTTAACGCTTTGACCGCCAAGAACCTATAAAGTGGTTGTGTTTCGTCGTGCCCACCACGCCAACAGCTACTTAAAAGTCGGGAGTGAATGTGTACTTTGATCATGAAAAAAAAAATTTTTGATCTGTTTTAATTTGTTTTTATTGGTTTAGACATTACACCGAAAAAACAGTGCTTGGCGTACTGGGCACGACGACACACTTTCGCTTTGGCGGTCAAAGGGTTAAATAGCTTAGAAAATGCACAAATAAGAATTGTGTTTGCTTACCCACAACGTGGGTTGCGTTTACATTGTACGTGTTGTCATCTATACATAACAGTGGCATTGTAGGCACGCCGGCTCTTGTCATATATATATGTTAGTAATATATTATGTTCAAAAATAAATAATTAACATATCTAAGAGTTATTTTATTGATTGCATCAAGACCACCATACGGCCAAAATCGATATCCAATTGCCAATATTTTAGTCTCTATCGCACTTGTTAAGTTAGAGAGAGAGAGAGATATCTATATGCTATATGCGGTTTCGAAATTACTGCTCCTAGTAGGAAGCATTGAATTCGCAAAGATGTTTTGGCAGCTTAGTACGCTCGTAGCATTTCTTATTTACTAACATTTATAACTGTAGTCAGAGCTCGAATATAGAATACTACTGAGCGCTGCGCTAAGACGATCGCGTATATTGCAGACATTATAGCATTTGTCCCTCTCGCACTTACCTATTTGGCAGTAAGGGACGAATGCTATATGTCCGACATAAGTGATTATCGTAGCCCCTCTGATGTCAAAACCTACCTCGTACTGCGGGCCTTAGATGTCAAGTGTCATATTGTTAGCGTGTATAAACGACCATGTGATCCTATCATTATTTACTAGCGACATCTGGCGTGCAGTAGCAGAATCAGGCGATACTCATTTTTTGTGTTATTAATTGATTTACTACAGTTATTTCGTATCTATTTGTGGAAGAAAAATATAAGGTAACCATTCCCGTTTTATTTAGAAACTCTAGTAATGTTTTACTAAAATATTGGCGCTACTGTCTATGCACAAGTGTCCCATTACTATGAGAATATTTAGTTCCAGTAATCGCCACAGTGCTGTTATTAAATGAGCTATTCCACCTTCCCTGCACGCGACCGGTCTTCGGCGTCATACAAGAAATCAAAGCTACCGCTAAGAGCTTTCAAATGATATATGTCTCAACTGTATACACCAATGGTACACCGCCCATACTAATTTGCCCATTCTCCTTTAGGTCCCTCGCTCTCAACACAATGCACACTCGGGAACTCTGGCAACCTTTCACTACTCAAATATACAAATACAAATATATTTATTTTTGCACAAAAATACAAATCCAGAAACACAACACAAACTACCTGTATAGTAATTAACGTTCTTAGTGGCTGTGGTCTTTTGTAATGCGGAGGTACTTTCCCAGTTGGGCTGCTCCAAATTCGAGCAAGATGACATTTTGATGCCCCTACCTGTCTTAAAAAGAGCTGTTATGTAAAGGCAAACGGTTTGGTAAAGCATAGTGTTATAAGTATTTATATAGCTAGATCTCAATCATGGGAAAACGCCGGTCGGTGTAGGAAAGGACTCATGAATTAAAGTGTCATGTCAGGGGTCAGTGTCGTCTACTGGGATGTTTACCTTTCATACCGGATACTATCATACGGATACGGATACCGTCTTTAGTCAGAATTCACGTCGATTTAATAAAAATTGTTCTTTTGAATCGTAAAAACATATTTTACATAAAATAAAACTATAACTCATAACAAATGAAGCGCGCCAAATTATTCGAACTGTTTCCCCAAAATCTATGAAACATTCAAAATCAGAACAGAAATAACGTACACAAACAAATTAAAGTAGTTATCTTTGTTTGCAATGGTAACGCAAATTAAACAGCAAATAGCGTTATTAACTAACGGTTTGTTTATTAACGATAAATAATTTAATAACGGTTATAACGGGAAGTTGGGGCGATAAATAGTTTATGAAGGGAGATAATTAACAACGCGTTAGGGTGGTTTTACATTTGTGAGTTTTAGTCGCGATTATTATGGGGGTTTAAGGGTTTTAGTCGGGATGGTGTTAAAATTACTTGCAAGTCTCCTTAATTTTGTAATATTAGTCGTAAAAATAGGTGGTATGCTTTCCGTACAAAACGTATTTTGACATTCGCAGGCTAAGGCCACTTCCTGATTTGTCGGTGTGGAGGCGGTACGATATGACACAACTGTCAAATGTCAGTGTCAACTATCAGTCAACTCAGTATTATTTTTTACTGTGCCCTTATTTTAAATGAGCGCTTCCTGACTGGCGCGGGATGCGCGGTAGCGGGACGATGCGAAGACAGTACTGGTCCGCTTCTGCGCATAATATTACTACTGCGCAAATGTAATACTGGCAGTATTCTGTCAAGAGTGGGAATCTTTGCGATGTCAGTAAGCTTACGTCAAAGAAGAAAATATCACATATCGATCCCGCCCCGCCAAGTCAGGAAGTCACCTAAGGTGACTTCTAACAGTCAAGTTGCCCACTCACTTGACAAAGCCTAATCCCAATAAGGTCTAGTTTCTCCTCGGGGTTGGAAGGTCAGATGGCAGTCGCTTCCGGATGCAACTGTACTGGGATAACGCTAGGAGGATGATGATGATGATGATGTCTAGTAAAGTCAGCATACCATAATTATCATAAAATAGCATATACCTAGTAGGTTGAAGTTGGGCGGCATGGGCTCTCTTGTATTAAAAGCGCCGGCCGTGCGCTTGCCACTGCCTCTATGCCCGCAGTTTTAGAACCAGTGGGTATGGCAAGGGATGATGGCAAGCGCCCGGATGGCGCCACATTGGTGCCGTGGAAATTAGGTAGAGCCTTAGTGTGGGACGCGACGTGCGTCGATACGTTGGCCGCGTCCCACATCCAGGCGACCCGTTCACAAGCCGGCGCTGCAGCCTGACCAGGCCCAAATCCTCAAGCGCCGCAAATACTCGTCGCTAGTAAAAGACTACGAGTTTGCGGCGCTTGCGGTAGAGACCTTGGGACCCTGGTTAGCGGACATGAAGGCATTCATTAGGGCCCTGTCGTCACGGCTGATCCGCAGTTCGGGGGATCCTAGAGCTGGCGCATACCTCTCACAACAGAGAGGTAATGCCGCCAACATAATGGGAACCATGCCGCAGTCGGAGCTGTTGGAGGGGATATTCTTTTTATAACTGTCAGATTTTAGTTTGTTATTTATACTTTTTATTATTTTAGGTTTAATTTTTTCTTTCTTCTGTATATAATGTATTTTCTTGTAATCCTGTATATTATATTAACTAAACTACTACTACTATACCTTGTAAATAAATATTTCTCCCGGTTGAAGTTTGATATTTTACAAATATATTCGTAAGTTTTGTTTATTGCAATAATATATTTTCTATTCTTTTTTTATTAAAAATGGGATTGCTTTTGGCTAGATGCTTAGCCAGGGGGCAAACACAAAGGCCAACGGTGAATCGAGCTCTCCCAGAAGATGCCTATACACTCGTGCTTTTAAAGAGATCGGAAATACAGGCGCCGGCAGGGAGTTCCAAACCTTATCAGTGCGCATTACAAAAGATGATGGAAAGCGCTTGGTTCGAGTAAGAGGAATTTCAATCAGAGAAATTTCTTTTTTTCAGACAAATCTAATACCGTAGTTTATTTATTTATCGTATGTCAATTATTTCGAACCGAAGGATCTTCGAGAAGACAGTGCGGTTGCCAGTTTCGTTGCACTTTTAGCACCACCCGGGAGTCACGTGTAGGGGTAGCCGTGGGTACTTTCCCTACGAACGTGGTGCAACTTCGACCCCCCGTACCGTACCGTACGGTAATACCGTAGTGCAAGTAGGTAATACAAAAACACGCAGGCCCCGCCATCCCCCACTGGGTTGCCAGACACATTCATTATGAAAACTCGTTAATCACAGCACACATAACATAGCAGTAGTTAATTTCCATTAAAGTGATGCGCCCCGACTGTTGACTCTGGTCAAATATTATCTTGGAACTGTGCTATTAAAACGGGGACGTAAAATATACGATAAATATTTAACTGCTAGGTTATGCCTCTGGCTTTGCACGTAGTAATTATACGAGTAGATGTTGAGGTGGTTTAAAATAGTTCGTTTCAAAATTTAGGTAAAATTAATACGTTGGAATGAATTTGTCATTCGATATGCCTGATATTTTAATCTATGCTGATATATTAGTGATACAGGCGTACTTCCTTGCTGCGTTTGTCCTTTAATTGTGGTGTGCAATAATAAGTATTTATATTTTATCGTGTTGTATTGCACTTCTCTTTTGATGTAACTCTGTGAAGAAAATACAGAGGGGTCGCTAGTAGTAGCGGCTCAGAATGCAAGGCAAGGATTCACCGTGATGACGCAGTGTTCTGGGTGGCATAGAGGTAAGGGCGCTGATCCGGCAAACCATCCAGAGTCGAGGGGTCGATTCCTGTCTTAGGCTGCGTGCGAGATTCGCTCATTCTTTTTATTTATTATCGATATTAAATAATTGACAATCTACCTAGCAATATTTTTATAGCGCAAACTGCAGCTTATGTACGATTTGGGCTACAAGGGAGTGTCCAGTGCATTAAATCGACAGCTGGAGACATATATGCAGGTCGCCCTCATCAGAGCACATCCTCGGAGCTCACGTGACGTTACACACCACCAAAAAGCCAACACCAATACCCACAGAGCAAAAAGTGGTGTTATTTTGGCTGCGGTCTACTGTAAGGAGATACTTTCCCAATTGGGCTGCTCCACAATATACATGGATTCCAAATAGGTAGTTATGTTTAAAGACGTTTATACGTAAATGATGATCCTAATCCCCTTTCACCGAGGACATAATTTAATGTGTAATTAACTGTTAAACCGCAGTTCTTTCGCAATGGCCATACATGTAGATAGACTAAAATCCGTTTACATGATACGTCGTCATGTTCGGGTAAATTAGTTTCAGTTTGACTCCGTTATATTATGTTCTTATTCCATTCGATATTCTACTTATTCATACACACTGTCTAAAAATCGTGTTTGTAATAGAAACTCTGTTACATTAGAGTTAAAGTGAATTATCTCATTAGATAATGTTCCATTGAATAAGAGAATAACGTTAGTGTCAAACTCAATTAGATCGTTTTTGTATATAGTTAATTTATGATTTGGTAATATATGAGAAATTATTTGAAATGTCCGACATTTTATAAAACTTGGCATTGGGCTTTGAATCTTCACGCTTGGACAGTAAAGACGCTTATTGAACGGCCTAATAGGGATGACGACACTATAAAATAAAATCAATAAATCCAAATTTTCTACATAAAGGCTCAAATTCTCAATCAAATGGCGAAAAAAGTAATTCAAAATAATAAATAATTACGTAATTATAAGTCTTCAAAGTTTTGAGAGTACTATGTTCTGTCCCTTTTCCGCAAAACGCACCTTTGTATTGAACGATCGTCATTTACTGTGGCGCTACTTAACAGTGACGTCACGGTTAGGTAGCACTTTCTCTCTCTAACTACGAACATTCTAACCGTTGTAGCTTTGTTATTTTTTGAGATATTTGAATAGGATTTTCACTATTTGGCATAGTTTTATGTCTTCTTTCTATTGAAGTAATAAAAATTTTTGAGTCGACATCCCTATTTGATACAACTCGGACAGTTCAAATAATTTGAAGTATACCTACACAGCGTCACATTAGGACAAACTGTTATATGTGCGGACGTAGCTGCCGCTTTTGTATAAGCCTTACAAGCCACCAACGCAAATGCCGCATTCAATAGACGCTGCTTAAATCATCTTTTAAATGCCAATGATAATACCTACACAGATTTAGATTTGTATCTTTTCTATAGACATAACTAAATGTCATTAAAGCTTATTTTTGGTTGGACTATTTGCATTGTCGATAATTTATAGGTCCATTTTACTCTTAGAAATGTTGTCCCTCATTAAATTAGATTCATGAGGGATAAAATTGTACATATATGTACGGTCAAAGTGACAATAAAATACCTGAAAGTTTTTTTTACGATAATCTAACAATGATGAGCTGTAGGTATAGGTATGTTCATATATTATATCACTACTGACCGCTACCCTACAAGTGACCCCGGGTTGTGCTAAAAGTGCAAAAAAAACTTGAAATACTGTTCTTATTCAAAATAAATGCCATATGATAAATAAGTAAATAACTGAGTCGATATTAAATAGTTTGGTTGGTGACTGTCCACGACACGACACGACACCGTATCGTGTAATGCGCTAGGCCCTATCGCGTAATTTACGGAACCCACCGGATGGAACCCCTGGACGGAACCCGGCTCGTTAGCGCGATTTACCTCGGTTGTAACTCACCGTGCGGAATGCCCGGATAATGCGTAATGCTGTTAATAACGATGCCTTATCTGGCTGGTATCCTTTGTAGGCGTGAACGTAAAAATACTAATTTTCGCGTTTATAATTCGCTATTTTACTAATTCGCTTTTCATTGTGCCATTCGAAAGAGTTTTTAGAGACGATCATAATGTTGGTATAGTACCAACTACAATTAAGGCAGCACGAAAGACAAAAATGAGAGGCAAAATTTTCGAGTCCTGTAAACGCTCCATACTGATTGACACTGAAATGTGACGTCACATTTCATCGCTGTATGCAAAAAAATAATTTGCCGTGGGTGAAATATTGAGTTTATGGTATATGTGGTATTATGGTATATATGGTATTTGGTATATATACTTGCCATACAATAGGGTATTAAACTAAGGTAAAAATAAATTATTTTTTACTTGACTAATAAAAGATCTAACGAAAATACTCGAAAAACATCAATTATTAATTTATTTTAGCTATTTGAAAGATTTTATAAGCATAAAGATTTAAAAAGGACGCTGATTTGAACAAACCAATTCACACTGTCTTAGTGACGTCACTAAGACAGTATTTCCCTACAAACCTCATATTTACAAATCGTTTTTGACATTTAATAAAAAGTTGCTGATTTGACTATGAGTTTAATACCGTATTTATTTTATATTGAAACATGTCAATTCTCTTGGTACTATTAAAACAATCAATATTTTTATAATTTTTCTAATTTACTATTCAGTGTGATAATTTGATAGTTTTCTATGCATATAGCCACACTTTTTTATTAATTTTACCATGTGTCAAATAGCTATAAGTATATTCAAGTTCTTCAGTGCATATTTTAGTAGATAGTTTTGTTTGGTATTCACAAACGGAAACTTCCATTTTTTATATGTAACTGGAAATAGTAAAAGAAACCGTAGCTACAATTTTATAGACGCATATGATATTAGCTAGCCACACTGTTATTATAATTTTATTATTCTACAAACCAACATTTACTGCCCGTGCCATGTTTTAGACGACTTGATAATATGCAATTATGTCGTTTTATTGTAATTTGTTCTATATAATGTCCTCTTTGAAAGCGTTAATAAAGTACATGTCCCCGAAAAAATCGTTACACCAACGTTACATAAACACGTGACGATGGGAACCTGATAGCACACGGATTGCGACAAATCCGAAGCACTCAATGTCCAGCAGTTGTCTCGATGTTGTCACACTGCTAACGTCACTTGACAATTTCCAAAATGCAGGGTTTCAAACCAATGAAGACAGAAACAGGAGAAGGAGCTTAATGGGTTGGCCTCGAAAGAACTGTTCGACATCATGCCCACTGCCGCTTTCTACCATCGCACCGCTCGCCGTCGGCAGGGCATTCATCCTCACACCTTAGAACCTAAATGGTTGCGTACGGTACGGTTTCGGAGGATTTTTCTTCCTAGGACGTTCCGAGGGATTAGTATGGGGCTCTGGAAGGAAGGAGTGTATACATTTTTAAGGGTCGGTAAGGAAAGAAAGAAAAGAAAAGAAACATTTATTCGTGACAAACAAAACACTTTACAAACAGTAGCTCTAGTATAAGTTTTTTCGAAACATTAACTAATTCGAACGCGTTTGCGTTTTGTCTCAAAATGTATGAAAACGCTCTAACCGAGTTTGAAATACGCGCGTTCATCGGTTAGCAACAAATGTTATACTCGCTGTTTTAGTTTCCACTAGTGACCACCAGAGGCGCTGTTCACGTTTTCATACCACTTTCATAAATTTTGAGACAAAACGCAAACGCGTTCGAATTAGTTAATGTTTCGAAAAAACTTATACTAGAGCTACTGGACATTACAAACCGAATTTTGTCACGAAATGGTAACAACTCAGCGATGCTGGCAAAGATAATGCGCATGTGATACCCCTGGAGTTGCAAGCGTCCATAGGCTGCGGTGCCCGCTGACCATCAGACGGGCCGTACGCTAGTTTGCCACCGACGGGGTAGAAAGAAAAACATTTTTACTATATGGTTAAAACACACGTCATTATTTGGGATTTTGCATATTTTTGGTTCCGAACCAACCGCAAAACTAAATTACTTTTAATAGGAAAAAGAAATAATTTCAATGTAAAAAAATCTGATTTATCAATTAGTATTTGTTGTAAAAATGTACGTAATAATAAACATAATCAAATTTCATGTTCGATCAATGGGAAGTTAAAAAATTCTTTGAAACATTTTTTTGTGACAGATGATGGACGGTCGGACGCGTGAGCATTAATGTTCCGTTTGGACCCTTCGGGTACGGTACCCTAAAAAAAGATTCATTAGGTATATTAAAGTAAATGAAAATTAACTCTCTACCTTAAGGTGCATCCATTTCCTGTTCTATTAGCTTATATTTTATTTAAGCTACGCTTACTAACTAATGAATTAAATGAACTCCACTTCTCTCTGTCAGGATATAGCGGACGTAAAAATAACCGCCATTACCGCACTAAATACACCCTTAGTTTCGCAGGTATTTTTGTGAGGTTAATTAATCTAACCTAAGGCGACTACGAAAATATTATACCTTATGCATGATTTAATTTATACAATTTTACTTACATTGTCGACATATAGAATTATAGGTGCAATTAATTAGTATGAAATTATTATATAACCATTAAATAAGTTTTATCTACACCCACATAGTAAATCCTCTTTTATAAGTTCAAATACCGTAGATAAGACCCCGCTTTATAATATACTGTGCGGCTGTTGCGTGCGTCCCCTATTAGATCACGAAATATAACACTTTAACGAGATCACGTACAAAATTAAGACACAGCTGCGGGCTGGCGGCGGAGGCGCGGGCCGGCCTGTCGACGCAAACATGGCGCACGCCGGCGAGAAGTGCCCACACGAAACACATGAAAGAGGATTTAATATATGGATGTAGATAAAGTAGTGTATGCAACTGTACATAATTAGGCATTATGTACCAGTTGCATAATAGTAGTTTATGCAACTGGTACATAATGCCTAATTATGTACAGTTGCATACACTAGTTTATCTACATCCATATATTAAATCCTCTTTTATGTGTTTCGTGTGGGCACTTCTCGCCGGCGTGCGCCATGTTTGCGTCGACAGGCCGGCCCGCGCCTCCGCCGCCAGCCCGCAGCTGTGTCTTAATTTTGTACGTGATCTCATTTAAGTGTTATATTTCGTGATCAAATAGGGGACGCACGCAACAGCCGCACAGTATATCATAAAGCGGGGTCTTATCTACGGTATTTGAACTTATAAAAGAGGATTTACTATATGGGTGTAGATAAACTACTATTACCTGTTTGAAAAATGTGCATGACTAAATTTAACAATTTGATTCATTTTAAACATAAATAATAATTAGACATTGCATGGTATAATAATTAATAATAATTAAGAACATAGTAAATGAAATGTAAAATAATTCGTGTAGGCAATGTATACTTAGAGAGAAAACTAGTTATAGTATTACCAAATAATTATAATGTTCACAAGTTTGGAATAATAAAAGTGCTTAAAAAAAATCGCCGGATCGAATTAGTCGGAAAAAAGTACCTATGACGATTTTCCAAAATAAAATATGACTCAAAATAAAAAGTATTCCGTCAAGTGCGAATCTTTAGGACGTCAGTAAGCTTATGTCAAAGAAGAAAACGTCACATATCGATCCCGCCCCGCCAAGTCAGGAAGTCGCCTAAGTGTACGCGTCGTGTCACTCATTTAAAAGTATGGGCGCAATAAAAAGCGGTACTGACACGACCAGCTGAGAATTTTCTCATATCATATCGCGTGCCTCCGCACCGACCAAAAAGTCGCCTAAGTTCCGGGCAGTGTGCACTCTCCAAAAATACCTACAACTCCAAACACGGCTTGTTTGGCGGTTGTTTAGTCAACACAAATACGGACAATAAGACAAACAGAACGCTGTTCGACTATTGTTTATGTAAGCGCTGCATTATTTAGAAAACTTTTGGTTGGAAACAGTCAGCTTCATTATTGAAAGTCGGCATTTTAAATACATCTCATAGGTAAATAGTTCGTACAAAACTGTAAGGCCAAAAGCTGTCAAATTAACGCAAGCAAAAATCTACCTTACAGTTAAAAGCTCTAAGTCTAGTTTTGCTTGCGTTCGTTTGTTAGAGTTCTGTCCGAACTTATACTTCTAGCATTTTTTTTTGTTTAGCGTAATGTACACTTGGTGACTGTAATTTACGTACGATAGTTATTAAGTTTATCGCTATGAGCTAGGACTTATTTTTTTGAGTTCCGTACCCAAAGGGTAAAACGGGACCCTATTACTAAGACTCCGCTGTCCGTCCGTCTGTCCGTCCGTCACCAGGCTGTATGTCATGAACGGTGATCACAGATGATGGTGTATTTCTGTTGCCGCTATAACAACAAAATACTAAAAAACAGGCTAAAATAGTACATTACTTACCAAGGGCGATAAAACAAAGAATGTCTCAGATCGCAGGTATTTTACGCCCGAGCCGAAGGCAAGGGCGATAAATATGCGATCTGAGGCTTTCTTTATTATCGCCCGTGGTAAGTACAAAATTTTATGTCAACCCTGGCCAGGAAGTGGGTTTTTTCGCGCGCGGAGCGTGCGATAATGGCCACTTTATGGCTAGGTGTGACATAAAATATATTTAACCCTTTGAACGCCAAGAAGCAATAAAGTAATCTATTATGAATTGTTTTTATTGTTTTAAACGTTACATCAATTCAACATTGCTTGGTGTGGTGGCACTATGGCGGTTAAAGGGTTAAGGGGCTCCCATAAAACAGATATGGTTTTTTAGGGTTCCGTAGCCAGAATGGCTAAAACGGAACCCTTATAGTTTCGTCATGTCTGTCTGTCTGTCTGTCTGTCTGTCCGTATGTCACAGCCGGTTTACTCGGAGACTATAAGTACTACAATTATGAAATTTGGTAGGAAGATGTATTCTATGAACCGCTACATAAATGTGATAAAAAATTAGGAAAAACATATTTTAGGGGGGGGGAGGACCCCATACATGTAACCGGGGGATGAAATTTTTGTTTTCAATGCAAGTAGTTGTGTGGTGTATTTATGGATAGGCATTTAAAAATGATATAGAGGTTACTAAAAAAGTTTTCCATTTAAGTGAACCGTTGGAGAGATATTCGCTCTGAAAGTTGTACAAAATGTGTCCCCCCCTCTAATTTCCAAACTATGAAGATGAAAATTCTGAAAAAAATTGAGTTGGTGTACATTTATAAATACTTTCAATGTTTTTGGTTTGAACAAGATGGGATTGAGGGTTTTTGAGTTATCATTGAAAAACTGTCCTTTCCAATCAAAAGGACATAAGTGCCGTGACTTCTCTATGAAGATACGACTTTTTTTGATTCAAGGTATTAAAAAAGTTTTTTTCATGTGGACTAGTTTATAGATAATGGCACGGAACCCTTCGTGCGCGAGTCCAACTCGCACTTAGCCGGTTATTTAACTTGGTTTAATGGACGTTTATAAATAGGAGGTAAGAAAGAGTACGAAAGAAAGAGTTAGCAATTTATGTACAGTCGAGTCGAGATGAAAAATATGCGCATATTTTCATCAAAACCATTTGAGCAGTTTTGGAGATTCTCGAAATAAATAAATATACAAGAACTGCTCGTTTAAACATCAAAAATTTCATTCTTTTATTAATAAAACCTTGTTCGAGCGGCATTGAACAAGGTACAGTCGAGGGCATATATATGTATACATTTTTGGACCTTACTCGTACTTCAATGGAATAAGGTGAAAGAGTGTATACATATTGGTGCCCTTGACTGTACCTATCCGTCTTGATTTACAAATCACCTCGTCCAACAGGAATGCAGGCATTCCACTGACATCAGATTCTGACGTATTTCAAATGGAATGATATTCCGTTTTGCTTCAAAGGGAGGTATGGACTGGAAATTGTTCGGAATTAAAATAAGCTTTGTTCGCGACTAGACAGTTTACAGTTTATGTTATGAAGTACGAATATTATTTATCTACACACATATCATAAATCCTCTAATATGCGTTCGGAAACCGTAGAAAATGACTCTCATTTCAACATTCAATGAATTTATGGCAATTTTCTTATCTGTGGCTAAGGCTACAGCAGTAATAAAATATTTCATTTTAATTCATTTTAATTTCATCTCAATATTACGTCAAACAAAACTGTCAAAATTTAAATGTCAAAGTTGACATGTCCCTATTCTAGTATCACTGAAAATTCAAATTCAGTCGATGCGAAATGTCAGCTCGATGTTTTTTTAGTATATATCGCACGAAATTTGAGCTAGAACGACATGATCACATCAGAATAAGGACTCTTTACTTTTTAAAATAACATTCAGGTATCGGTTGCCAGTTCTGATTTCGATATTTCCGCAACCGTGCAAAAAAGGTTGTATTAACACAATTATTGTATTTATTTACTACGGTTTCTGAACCCATCTTAGAGTAATTATAATATGTGTGTAGATAAAGTAATGTATGCAACTGTACATAATTAGGCATTAAAACACTCGTGTGACCTTATTATGAAACTCGCCTTCGGCTCGTTTCATAAAACACACTCGTGTTTTAATGCCCCTCATTATGTACCAGTTGCATAAACTACTATTCCTAGATGAAGGTTCAGCGGGTGCTTTTTGCGATTTTGACGCAGTCTGGCACTGCTTCAGCTAATGTTTTAAACGATTCCAGAATATCCCAACGCCTCCGTGTTGATGTTTATGTATCCCACGCAAAATTCAAAACTCGTGGTAACAATTTCTGATTAATAAATTATAGGTAGGTAGGTAAGTACCTACGGCGTCCTAGGGACGACTGCAGGGTTTTCACCAACATTCATTGAAATCGTGAGGGGTAAACAATGTCATTATTACGTTTTTTTTGTCAGACAATACAAAAAAAAAACAACGGGTTGCACTCCGGGAGTGCCGGCAGAAGTGAAAACTCGAATGACACGATAAAGAAGTTTTCACTTTATACATTTTTGATAACAGTGCCACCTACGAACAATACAAGGCACTAACTATACAGAACGCTGCTGTCGGTTGTAACTTAACACGGTAAACCTGCACTGTGAGAAACTTCGCTGGTATGTTCATAGGTGGCGCTGTTACCAATATCCATCTTCTACATGTCACGTGTCCGTATTACGATATTAGGAGGGGTCAACTTAGCTGGTCGTAGAGCGTCCTAGGCGTACTTCCGTCCACTATATTGAGACGTTCTTACGAATTTAAATCTGACGAACTGTCGGATCTGTCGGTCCCGTGACCTGTCGCGAGTTTAACAATTTTTCCCCATTACAAAAAGTGCTCAGCGCCGCTAAAGAAGTTTTCACTTAAAAACAAAAAATTGTTTTCGCTGCTTGTTTTAAGGGGTATTTAACCCCTTAAAACAAGCTGCCCCCATTTGTTATTGTTATTTATTTTTTAATACATTTTGTTTTATATGACATTGTATTCCAGGATAAGTATATTTATTTAGATCCCTCCTATAACACCCTATGCTCCGGAATGCTCCGGATATCCTGGACGCAACATCGCTCTAACGAGTCTATCTTACAGGAGCTCAATATAACTACAAGGCTGTCCACCATTTGTACTCAAAGAGTCCTCAAATTCTTCGGTCACATGGTCAGGCGCGACGCAGATGCGCTAGAAAGGCGCATAATTACTGGGCGTGTCGATGGAAGGAGATGGACAGATGTGATCCAAGAACTTACCGGGTCCACCTTGCAGGCAACTGTACAAATGGCACAAGACCGAACAGCCTGGAGAGCAGTAGTCGACAGAGTCGCCCATAATGGTCACGTTCCTCAGACATGAGGTTACGACCAAAAAGAAGAAGAATATCCTATAAGTTGTTCATAATTTCTCCTATGAACCTGTGTATAAATTGTGCAATATATTGAAATCCAAAATATTCTTCCATTGTAACGACATAACAATAGGCGGCCGAAATACGTTATTTTATCACAAAACGCGGCGTGGAAAATTTAAAATATTGAATAAAATAAAAGGAAACATTTTTCTAGTAACGGGGTGCGCGGCAGCCGAACCAAATTTTAAGCCTTTATACAGCAAATACCCATCGCAACTGACAGGTGTTATAGCCAACGAAAAATGCGAAAATAAAACAGAAAACATGTGGAATTTGTTAATTCAAATTTTATTGCGCTACTAGCTTTAGGCTGCGAGTTTGTATGTGTGGTACATAATCATTTCACCCTCTGGGATTAAAAATATAATTGAGCCATTCTCATTTTCGTGCACATTGTCATATCCGTGGATGTCATTACCGTGGATGAAATTACAGCTATTATATTTTATACCAGTTTAATGATAAATGTAGGTATTGCAATTAATTGGTTTTTTTTTTCAATAAAGGAGTTGCATAACGTTTATGCAGCTTCTTTATTTAAAAAAAAACAAACAATTCATGCCATAAACAATTAAACACAGTTGACGTGCAAAATTTATCAAGTGATGAAACATTTAAAAGCAAAATCTGAGATGTAAATCTATCGCATAACCTGTCTGTTATAAATTAATCTCCGTAAACCCTGAAGACTTTCCGAAATCTGAGAAGACTACACAATAAATAAGTCCAAATCCACTTCTCGGGCGATTTTTAAATAGCGTAAATCCCCTAATCCCCTGGGAGTCCATTTGACGCAACGTATCCATACTAATATTATAAATGCGAAAGTGTGACTGTCTGCACTGAGAAAACAGTTCATCAATAATTTAGGTGATTCACATAAAGAGGGGATCAAAGTGACAAATCACCAAAAAGTATGATGAAAATTTTAAATATTGTGGTGAAGCTAATCATAAAATCATGGAGTAATGAAATTGTGTTATTAGCTTCACCATAACATTTAAAATTTTCATCATACTTTTTGGTGATTAGTCACTTTGATCCCCTCTTTATGTGAATCACCTAAATTATTGATGAACTGTTTTCTCAGTGTAACTAGACGCTTACAATGAACGCCTTTCCTTTACCGAATGCTAAACAAAGATCGGTAATTTTACCTTAAGTATTTCATTAAAAACTAATCAAAGTTATATACACAATTAAATAAACGCTTTACAAATTACGACGCAAAATCTATTAATAATCACAAAAATGGTCGGCGCCGGCGCGGCTACAACATATTTCAATAAGAGCCTATGTCGTGAGAGCATAATAAATTGCGACCGTAAACGTAAGCGCGCGCGGAGTAGTTTCGTTTGGAGTGATGCATGCGATATAGGCAATGGTTGCGATGCGGAGGATTTTTGCGATATAGGTGATGCAGGCGATGTTATTTTTAGTTATAAATAGCCGGGCGCGCAGAGCGGACGGGGGGATTATTGTTCGACTGTCTGTGTCTCTGGTTCTATAGATTATTTTTGGTGGGTTTCTCGTCATTTTTGTTTGAGATTCCGTTGTTATGTGGAAATGTTCCGCATAGTGAGGGAATCTTCTTTACTTTCAATTTAATTAATATTTTACGGGGTTAAAATTTATTGTTATTTATTTTTAGAGAGCCAGATCACATTCCAGGCATACAGTTTAGCCTGACGAGATACATTTAACCTAGCGGTTGGTAAGCAAATTTATCTCGGTGTCTATTAGTTTACCAAGTTATATGGAGGACTTGGCACCAGCTTTTATATCAACATAAGCGGTGAACTTACTCCTAGCGTCTCTCAATGTCCAGCTGGCGACGTAATCATGGCCTATTCTGTTCAATTCAGACCTTGGCAAAGGAGTGTATACTCCGCTTGATGAAATTGTCCAGTATTTGGGAGCCGGTCTTTATTATGTATATTTATATAATCTATTATATGCTAGGGCGTTTCATATCACAGATCCCTTTAGACTTCGGTCAGTTGTGATATGACACAATACACAGGCTTTAGGTTGATTTTCTCAAGCTAGCCACTTGAACGTTCTAGTAGGGAACTGTTTAGGTATATAGGTAAAAGTAGGGCCTCACTACATAACACTATGGTAAATACCTCACGGTTGAGGTTTGCATACACTAGAGTAGGAATTAGAGCTATATGGGGATGTAAGTAGATTAGGATTAAAGTCATGTGTAGGATTAGGACGTTAGGAAAGAGGGTTTAAGGATCTAGGTTTAGGTATTAGGTATTCACGCGATTATTGGTGTATTGTGTAATAAATAAGAGGTATCTAATAATTTCTTTAAATAGGTACTAAAAATACTGGGTTTCATAGATTTTTATAGGTATAATGTATTGTAAAGGTCCAATTCTTCCAATCATGATTAGAATAGCAGGGCTGGTTCAGAAAGATGGAACTAACTCTGAAAGTAGCAGGCGGAGCAGTCTACAAGTTTTATTTTCCAATATCATGAGTGAAAGAATACTCATTGCTGGGAAAGAGTAGAGATATACTTTTGTAAATGGTTAGGAAACATTGGGAAGTGTTTAGGGTAGAGGGAATTGGTAGTTAAAGATGCTTCTCATCTAAAGATTTATTAATGAATTTATTTTCATTAGTATGGATTTATATTCATTAATATGTCTAGTTCTGGTATAGAATAGGTTCAATCTCCATCTTGGCGTGTTAACAGCATTGTATGAGATATGAAAGACATACCATACAACAGTCAAAATTATCCTTTTTAGCTGTAGCTTAAAATTGGGTATCAACGATTCTATTTTCTACTGCAGATTTATGGTTGCAGGATGATTTTGACTTAGGGGAAAAAAGTAAGGCTTTCAAGGGTATTTGCCGCCCATTGGAAACCTCCAGCTGTTAATAACGTAACTGAACACGTAGATCTTGTTGGAGATAGATTACCAATAATAATATTATTATTATGTATTTAAAATCTAAATATTGAGTAGGTAAAATATGTTAGGAAAGCTATTGTAAATGTATGGAAATTTGGTAGAAATAATTCTACTTAGTAGAAAAATACGTGGTAGATTTGGTAGGAAAAATTAGTAGGTATTTTAGGGTCTTAGGTCAAATAGTGAAGAGTTCAAGTCTGATTCGTTTCACATAAAAGAATCGAGGTTATTCGGTACACAACGTAGTTGATCACTAGACGATCTCATGGCCAAATCAAGTTATTTTCACGGGTCTTTTATTTAAACTATGGGGAATATAATGTTTAGACGGGGAAGAGAGGGGGGGAGCTACATTTTGGCAAGCCGTGACAAGGATGGGAGCCCTAGGGCTCTGTATGTTTTAAAATAGGTTATGGTTGCCTTTTGGCAACATTTTGTTGTCGTGAAACGGTGTGTGATCGAATTCGGACTTGGACCCTTCGCTTATAAAATTGTACACGAAAAATATTATAGTTTATTATTACAATCAAGACAAATAACGAAGTAATGCCGGTAAAGTAAGTAAAGTATGTAGTAGCAGACGTCCGTAGGTTGCGGTGATGATTTATCGTTGGGTGGTTTATAAAATAACAAGTATTGTAAGTATGTGGAAGTTCGTAGTATTTTGCGTCTGTAAACTGCGGAGGTCGCTGTCGGGCGAGCCGTGTGTTCTTTGCTGCTGACGCAGTGTAGGATCGATTTGAAGACTGTTGTATGTTATGAACAGCATCTGGAACAGAAAAGTAAATGCGTTAACGTTAGTGACAGTTTTACATACTGCTAGATTACATTTTCATGGGTAAAAGACTGATTAAAGTTATCACAGTTTACTGCGTTAGGGGGCGATCATTCGATCGATTGTGTATCATAGTCTATAGATACAGGGGGCGTTCCGTTATAATATCATCATCATCATTTTTGGTTTGTATCATGAGAGTCTAGTGATACAGGGGGCGTAGTTGTTATAGCATGATCAGCTTCATCATCATTATCATAATAGAAGATCTGTAAGCTTATGAGTTATGAAATGGTGCAAGTCATTTGCATATAGTAACTAATGGTAGAAAGTCATCATTGTAAATAAAAAAATAAACATCATATCATACTTCAGTCATAAAGTAAAGACCACTATAGAAACCATCAAAAAGATATTCATGTTTTCTTATGTATATGGACATCATCAGCTAGGCTGGCTGTGTGTTTGTTTGCCACCGACGTAGTATAAAATAAATCATCATCATAATAATCATAGCGTAGTACTAATGCGTTTGCATACTTAGGAAGGCTGGGGCTTGCTATTTGATTCCATGACTTGGAGTAGGCACTAGTTTTATGTTATTCTGACATCATCATTATAATTTTAGTATAGGTTCAGTATCTATTGTTGTGTACTAGGATGCCTGGGTCCATTGGCTGGTTCCGAGGTTTGACGTAGGCACTAGTTTTTTAAGCAATATGGGCATCTCTATTATAAAAATATTAGTGCTACATACAGTATAGATATAAATGAAATAATTACCTTAGGAAGTACTGCAGTAGATTGCCGCTCATCATCTGACAGTTACTGGCCCGAGTGGTTCACCGCTGTCTTCTGAAAATTGAAAAGTAGAGAAATTAACATCAAATAAGAATAACATTTATTGTTTGTATTTTTAAGAATTAATACAAATATGCTAGGCAGGAAAAATTAATAAAATGGTATAGTTTTTGAAATTTCAAACTATCGAAGGGACACTTACATTGAAATTTGTATTCATCAAAAATATACTTTTATACATCTGTATGTTATGAAATTTAGTCATTATATAGGTTAATTTTATGTACTTACATAAGAAGTCACCCATGTTGAATGAAGGTAGGGAAATGAGAAGTTTTGCTGTTCTTCCGGCAGTGGATGACTCCTGTTCATCGCTTTCAACTGAAAATTGAAAAGTTAAGATATTAGCATTATAAGAGTATAACATTATTATCTGTATTTATTAGAACTAATAGAAATATTCTAGACCATAAAAAAATAAAGAAAATAGCATAAAAAGGTATATTTCGGAATTTCATCGAAGGAACCCGACAGAGAGCGATCAAACTAAAATTCAAATTTCACTAAAATCGAACTAGGTACAGTTGTTTTGCTCTATAACTTAATATTTAGACATCAGATTGATTAGTTTAAGTACTTACATATTAGGTCACTCGTATTTTGTGATCAAACAGGTAGCTGTTATATTTTTGTAGTCGAGTCAGCGGACCAAGTCAGGTTTTTCTCAGCATGTTGTTAGCAGATTATCATGTTATCGGTTTAATGAGTGGATCATTACTATATGCAGATTTCATCACCATGGTCCTGAAATAAAAACAATAGAAATTATATGTTTTGATGTGGAATAGTACATTTATTTATTCTGATGAATAGAGGTATAAAGATATTGAGTAAATTTATAGTAATGAACCACTGACATTATGCAATTATATCAATAACTTGACATAATCTAGAAATAAGATAAGAAAACGCTATCATCATCTTGTGGTTTCATACAGTTTGACAGATGAGAGAAAATATATATGGTTTTCTGAAATGTAGCATACAGTCATTAAGATGAAATTGGTCAGGGCCTCATCATCATGTGGTAATTTGTACATATAAACTTTTGAAAGAAAGAAAGTGTTCAGCTTCTTCCACAAACAAAGGAAGCTTTTCATGACATTATCAGTATAACTACGTAGTATTATTTACATTTAACTGTATTTCGTAGCGATGAGTTATTCATATCAAATGGTATTTTTCATTGTACATAGGTACACCAACTTTTAGTTTACATAAAAGTTTCGACTTTTCAAGTAGAGTCGTATAGGTTATAGAACTTGTTCATCAAAGTATGTATGTGTGATGGTTTTAATCAATAGAAGAGACAGAAAACATAACAATAACTTACCAGTTATAAACCAGGTTCAAATTTCATCAAAATCACTTAAATACGAAATCGTGTTCTTTGTTCCAAAACACTGCGTAGATTTCTTTTCTTCCATTCCAATTTCATGTATCACATTAACGTAGCAAATATTTTCGTGATTACTTTATTTTTATAGCTAAAACTTTCATTGGGACGAAGAATTTAGGACTTTCATTAGGGTTTTTGGTTTTATGTTTAGTATCAAACAAACAAGATACGAAGCATCCATCTTTGATTTAACGATAGAGTTTCGGTTGGTAGGTTCGTAGTTAAGATCAGTGTTGCCAGGAAAAAAAGACAGAAGGCAGTGTTCACATTATCGGATATCATTGCGGGATCCAATAAGTCAATTGCCCGACGGAAAATACGCTTGTTAGTGTCATTTAAGTTATAAATTTTATCTGCTAAAATTTATTGCGATTCATTTTGCTATATTGAATAATATTTTCCTCACAAGAAAAAGAATATGTAATGTGACCGCACAATATCAAGGATGCTAAAAACAATTATAATACAGATCATTCAATATTTTCTCGAATGATTAGGTTTACCCTTAAATATAATAAATATATTCGGTTGTAGTTATTGCTGTTATGTGTTAGCATTAAGACTGAAATTATAGTAGTAGACAGCGACGTCGCGATATCGGGTCAATATCGTATCGGATGGTGTGGATACGACTTAAAATAGTTGAGTTGATAACAAAATATACGTATACTGGTTTCCTTAACGATTTGAAATAAATTATTTTGTGTAGATGATGTTAATAATTATGATATATTTCTTTAGAAATATGATTTGTCGTCACAATTATTTAAAACGACGTGTGGAAACGTTTAAGTGAAATAGTAGATGACGTTTGACGTTTGTAGGAGGCTTAATGAATTCATAATGTAGACAATAGAAAAAAAAAACTGAACGCAGTATGCGAACAGTCGTTAGATTTTGACATTTGTTTTTGATTTAGTTTGTGTGGCAAATAATCTTTTTACATTCATGGCTTTAAAAATAATTAAATATGATACGTTTTCCGAGTGGATTAATAATCGAACATTATAATTTAGTTAAAGTGTGCGTTGACGCCAAAGATAGTGCAATTATTAGTAAAAGCCTGAAGCTAGATAAATACCATGTCTGAACTGAAAGTTAAAGTGTTGTTTGTTATAATTAATCAGGAAGTCTAGGTAATGAGTGATTTGAGATTAAGTGCAGTGTAAATGGAATGTGAGTGGTATTTTATATTGGAGTCAACATTAGGATTAGGATTAAAACAAGTAAGTGGGTTTGAACATAACTATAGTATACTGAACAGTGAATATCTTGGGAAGAAAATAGTATTTATTTTCTCAGTTCTCTTGTAAGTGATACTTTGGTAATTTTCGGGGTAAGAGCACGGAGCTCTTATAAGGTCAAATTGTCTGTCTGCATGTTGGAATCATTTGTAGAGTTGTCATTTGTAGAATATTTTCCGTTGACCGGCGGCTGTAAGACTGACATGTAAAGTTGTTATATATTACAAGTACATAGAGGGCTATCGATGCTTTACATTAGAAATAAAGTCGTAGAAAGAATGTTATTTTTATTTAGATTCATGTTTTGAAGTTAGTTAACCGAGTTGTGTATCAAGTCTTTGTTGGCATAGGTTAGTTATTTATTTATTTTAAGCTTTATTGCATGAAATGCGCAGGATATACATGATTTTAAATTGATTTTATGCTTTATAGTATTCAATTTATTTTGGGGTACAATCAATAGTAACTAAAATTTTGGGCAAGTCTTCGGTCTGTCGGGTGGGATTCCGGACTCATTTGTAGTATTTGCTTGTAAAGTTGTGTGGAGCATTCAGTAGGTGGATCTAGATTGTACTTGTCTGGGTTTAATAAAATATAGTGGTAGAAGTATTTAGAAGTGGTTGGGATTAGAAATTTAGAATTTGGTTTAGCGGTGAAAATTTAGCGGTGAAGAAATTTTTAAGGCAGTATATATATTCAAAGGGTTATGTATTTTGCTAGTATAATTTATACTAAAGCTTCTATCAAATCAAATTATAATAGTAGAACGATTTTCAGTTTTCAATATAGAAAAGAGAAATTTAGTAATGCATGATTATCCATCACTACCCGGAAAAGAAAAGTTTAAAATTTGGTTCTTTTATTGAAACAGGCCATGTATTTTTATATTTACATTCTATTTTAATTACAAATTAGGCTTCAACTTATACATTCTTCTTAGTATTATAGTGCATGCAATGTGAAGGGTTTTAATATAAGCGATGTATCGGTTCTTTAAATGGTTTTTCTTCAAAAAGAAAATAAATTGTGTAAAAAATAGTTAGATTCAGAGATATGACTTTAATATTATTATCAACATTTTTCAATAGATTTCATAAAATAAAAATATATTTTTATATTACAAATAAATAAGGACTGATTGCTTATAGTGAATTGTTTGTTGAAATGGAACTTTATTGCACATAGATAAGGAGTATAAATGGGGGAAATATTTAAAATAAATATGTATAAATATGTGTATATAATTATGAAATTTTAATCTTGGTTGCATTGTTTGGCATTCATTTTTACAGAAAAAAGGTAAACTTTATTAATACATAGTTATTATTTTTATTAATATTTCAACAATTAGAAGAATATTCTAATGATTGCATATCAAAGACTTTGGCTATCTGTAAATTTAACCGTGTGTAAGTATGAACGATGAGTGTATTTGTAGATTGAGCGACAGAGTAATTGTGGTTTAATGAAACTGATGGATGATAGTGATGTGTGGAAACAGGGGGGTGGGGGAAAATTTTGTGAAAATGGGTTATTGCAGGTAGACAAATGTTAAGATTGTGATCAACCTGGATTTGTTGGTAGTTTGAGGGGTCTATACACACAACTAGTCAGCAAGGATTTATCAGTAGGTTAAAATCGTATAACGATTCGACCCATTTAATAAGGGTAATCCTTATTGACTAGTACTAAACAGAAGCTAGGACTAAAAGTCTATTAGCTGAGGTTTTATCAAGGTTTTGTACACACACCACGATTTGATGAAGGATCATTCGAAAACAGAAATATCCGACTGCTTAGTAGGATATGATATAAATATGATATGGCGAAATGCAATCATTTTTGAATAATGTTTAAAAATTATATGTTATCTTTTCATTATTTTTAGTAAATTATATTTGACAGTTTACATGTCTGATAGAAAGACAATTTATTTATTGGTATTAAAGTAAGGCTCATTTATCACGCTAGAGGTGAAATGTTTATTATATTAGTAGTATCTACATGAATAAATTTATGATAAATTAATTTAAAGGCTAATTTTGAATGGGGAATTGGTTATTTTGATAACAGGGTGTTATGGATATTGACATATCCATATAGTTAAGCGCATTTTGAGTTTTAATGTTTTGTAGCCATTTAAATGACGAATGGGAATGCAGGAGCATTGAGGTGACGAATGTCGTTTAACTAAGTTCATAAATGGACATTTCATAAATTGGTGTGAAAATGAGTCTGAAATCGAATATCTGATTCAAGTTTGTGACATGTTCCAAGAAAACTTGATTGAAAATGGTGACAGAGTATTGAGATTTGGTTAGAGTTTTGGTCTAATGGCGATTGAATGTCTTAGTACTTACATAGAGGGTCTTTCTTTTTGCGTGGGGAGCTTTTGGGATATCAGATCGGATCCGGGCAATGTGGATTTTGAATGGATGAGTGCCTGGACAGACTCTGAAATTCAGTTTGATATTGCAAATGCGGACTATTCGGGTCTTCTAGCCTCACAAACTAGAACCTTGGGCAAATGGGAAGATTTCGAGGAAAGGATAGTCATGGTTCATTATCAAAATTCATAAGACTAAGTTTTATACCGAGTCACTAACAATCAATGAGTACTGGTTTAAATACTCATACACGTTTAAAAATATAGGGGTGGGGGGGAAGGGGAGGGGAGAATAGGTTCACTAACAAATCTATGGTATGTTATATAACATTTTAGTAGTTCAAGGATCCGTCATGAATCGCTCATTACATTAGCAATTACATGGCACATCCTTGAGGGGGCGAATATGTAACTAGACGCTTACAATGAACGCCTTTCCTTTACCGAATGCTAAACAAAGATCGGTAATTTTACCTTAAGTATTTCATTAAAAACTAATCAAAGTTATATACACAATTAAATAAACGCTTTACAAATTACGACGCAAAATCTATTAATAATCACAAAAATGGTCGGCGCCGGCGCGGCTACAACATATTTCAATAAGAGCCTATGTCGTGAGAGCATAATAAATTGCGACCGTAAACGTAAGCGCGCGCGGAGTAGTTTCGTTTGGAGTGATGCATGCGATATAGGCAATGGTTGCGATGCGGAGGATTTTTGCGATATAGGTGATGCAGGCGATGTTATTTTTAGTTATAAATAGCCGGGCGCGCAGAGCGGACGGGGGGATTATTGTTCGACTGTCTGTGTCTCTGGTTCTATAGATTATTTTTGGTGGGTTTCTCGTCATTTTTGTTTGAGATTCCGTTGTTATGTGGAAATGTTCCGCATAGTGAGGGAATCTTCTTTACTTTCAATTTAATTAATATTTTACGGGGTTAAAATTTATTGTTATTTATTTTTAGAGAGCCAGATCACATTCCAGGCATACAGTTTAGCCTGACGAGATACATTTAACCTAGCGGTTGGTAAGCAAATTTATCTCGGTGTCTATTAGTTTACCAAGTTATATGGAGGACTTGGCACCAGCTTTTATATCAACATAAGCGGTGAACTTACTCCTAGCGTCTCTCAATGTCCAGCTGGCGACGTAATCATGGCCTATTCTGTTCAATTCAGACCTTGGCAAAGGAGTGTATACTCCGCTTGATGAAATTGTCCAGTATTTGGGAGCCGGTCTTTATTATGTATATTTATATAATCTATTATATGCTAGGGCGTTTCATATCACAGATCCCTTTAGACTTCGGTCAGTTGTGATATGACACAATACACAGGCTTTAGGTTGATTTTCTCAAGCTAGCCACTTGAACGTTCTAGTAGGGAACTGTTTAGGTATATAGGTAAAAGTAGGGCCTCACTACATAACACTATGGTAAATACCTCACGGTTGAGGTTTGCATACACTAGAGTAGGAATTAGAGCTATATGGGGATGTAAGTAGATTAGGATTAAAGTCATGTGTAGGATTAGGACGTTAGGAAAGAGGGTTTAAGGATCTAGGTTTAGGTATTAGGTATTCACGCGATTATTGGTGTATTGTGTAATAAATAAGAGGTATCTAATAATTTCTTTAAATAGGTACTAAAAATACTGGGTTTCATAGATTTTTATAGGTATAATGTATTGTAAAGGTCCAATTCTTCCAATCATGATTAGAATAGCAGGGCTGGTTCAGAAAGATGGAACTAACTCTGAAAGTAGCAGGCGGAGCAGTCTACAAGTTTTATTTTCCAATATCATGAGTGAAAGAATACTCATTGCTGGGAAAGAGTAGAGATATACTTTTGTAAATGGTTAGGAAACATTGGGAAGTGTTTAGGGTAGAGGGAATTGGTAGTTAAAGATGCTTCTCATCTAAAGATTTATTAATGAATTTATTTTCATTAGTATGGATTTATATTCATTAATATGTCTAGTTCTGGTATAGAATAGGTTCAATCTCCATCTTGGCGTGTTAACAGCATTGTATGAGATATGAAAGACATACCATACAACAGTCAAAATTATCCTTTTTAGCTGTAGCTTAAAATTGGGTATCAACGATTCTATTTTCTACTGCAGATTTATGGTTGCAGGATGATTTTGACTTAGGGGAAAAAAGTAAGGCTTTCAAGGGTATTTGCCGCCCATTGGAAACCTCCAGCTGTTAATAACGTAACTGAACACGTAGATCTTGTTGGAGATAGATTACCAATAATAATATTATTATTATGTATTTAAAATCTAAATATTGAGTAGGTAAAATATGTTAGGAAAGCTATTGTAAATGTATGGAAATTTGGTAGAAATAATTCTACTTAGTAGAAAAATACGTGGTAGATTTGGTAGGAAAAATTAGTAGGTATTTTAGGGTCTTAGGTCAAATAGTGAAGAGTTCAAGTCTGATTCGTTTCACATAAAAGAATCGAGGTTATTCGGTACACAACGTAGTTGATCACTAGACGATCTCATGGCCAAATCAAGTTATTTTCACGGGTCTTTTATTTAAACTATGGGGAATATAATGTTTAGACGGGGAAGAGAGGGGGGGAGCTACATCAGTGTGTCTGTCCGTCTGTATGTCTGTCTGTCTGTTACCTCTTCACACTTAAACCGCTGAACCGATTTACATGAAATTTTGTATGGAGATAGATTGAGTCCCGGGGAAGGACATAGGATACTTTTTATCCCGGAAATCATCCCTTAACGGGGTGGAAGTTTGCATGAAAGAAGGATGACTAGGTAAGCGCCTGATATAAGTAAATAGCAATTACTTCAATTCTATCACGATAAACGAGTTCCACGCGGACGAAGTCGCGGGCAATAACTAGACGAATATAAAGCTATTTAATATTTGTCGCTTGTTTCATGTTCATAGTTTCACGTCTCTGTCGTCCTCATTTTAAATAGAGACACATGAAGCTAAGGAGTAAGGATACCCTAGCGTTGTGTTGGGGTACGTCACATTCTGAAGTTAACGCGACCCTAAGACACTACGTGTGCTACAATACATACGATATTTGCTTGGGTTTCTTGTGAACACACACGCACAACACACATTCAACATCCCGGATCACAAATGGGAGGAGCTTGCCGAGGACAGGGACAAATGGCACAAACTGGTGCTCGATGGGCGCAAAGTTCACGATAAAGCATGGTTTGCGACGCTTGCAGACAAGCGAGCCAAGAGACATCGACCGGAGACCTGTTCGCAACGGGCGAACTTTACTTGCCAGGGCTGCGGTCGTGTATGCCGCTCTCGCATCGGCTTACACAGCCACAAAAGACGTTGTCTACCTGCATGACACTGCTTGTATAGTCTGTAATAGACTCGAAGGCCATTGATTGATTGATTCTTGTGAAGTAAAAAGGCGAGCTTATCCCTTTAATGGATCTCTTCCAGCTAACCTTTGAACAATTATCAAACCAATTCCAATTCAAGTTCGCTTACACAAATAGTCTCAGTTTTAGAGATTCGAGACACAATTAGCGTCCCGCCTCCCCCTGAAAGAAACCCATTAAACGGCTGAAGACATTGTTCGCTCGAGTTTGGTTTACAATTCCAAGCGACTATTGTCAATACTGCGTTAGTGTTAAATTTGAAGGCTTTCTCTAATTCTAAATTAGAGCAGGCCGTAACTTTATACCACCTATTGTGATGCAGAATTATTCGAATTCGTAGTTGAAGGCTCATGAGAAATCTCATTCAGCTTTCGGGTGTCTTCAGGCAGGCTCTCCGGCAAATTCAGCCTATATAAATTGAGATTTCTGAGTGTCTTACGTACAGTCAAGTGCAAAAATATGTATCGAATGGATCTGTGGCGGACGGGCCCAAAACCGGCTAAAAAAAAAAGCCTATTTTTACAGTCAATATGACCTGTATAGCCGTCAATAAAGATAAGAAAACAGTTAGGTAAATTTAAGAGTAATCCTGTTTCGTAAGCTCAAATACTTAAGAAACCATGTTATTTACCCAACTAGTTAGCATTCCGTTCACGCTAGGTGAACGGTATAAGTACCTAGGTATCGTCCGTATACTTATTTACTACCTCCCTGGACACAAAGGAAAAGTCCAAAAACTATTGCGCAGTTAGATAGTATCGGCTACGCAGTAGCATTTTTATGTGCGTCACACATCGATGGAAAATCCCATCCAGTATTGCGCAATAGTTCGAGATAGCCCAAAAATATAGACATTTTGGCTATCTCAAAGTCACAAATGGTGACACAGCTCGAGAGCCTGTGACTCGAATCTATATATTAAATTCAGTAATGAAGGAGCCGTTAAGGCGCATCTGTACCACACAGCATCTAGTCTGTGTCGGGTAAATTCAGATCAGTAGAAATTCCCGAGCGCAGAATTTCCCCGCAAAGTCGAATATATTCGCACGTCACAGACTCCCAAGCCCGAACACGGTGGATTAGCGCCCCCGTAGTAAGTCTCATACAGACGCCCCGCATGAGCGATTCATCTGTCCAAAGATGAGCTCATGACGGCCTCCCGTAACGACAGGGGAAGCCTGGAACCATCAGTTCCATAAGCCAAAAGGGGAGGAGTTCCACTTTGGTCGAAACGTATGTCGGTCGAGTCTCTATGTTAGGTCGACCCGTAAGCTAGTTAATAAAAGAGCTTTATTCCTGGAATATGTATGTTCAGCACAGTGCTATCCAGTCATCTCTTCAGCAACAACCAGGAACTCCGCTCACCGAAGAAGTTTAGGAAGACTAGACATTGTAGTCATAGTTTCAGTTAGAATCGTTAAAAGTTTAAGTAAAATCGTATAAAACTGTTTCTTTTGAGCATTAAAATTAGACTAAGGGATCGGATATTTATAATCAATTAATCGTGTATACAAAATAAACCGTGTAAAAAACAAACATAACTTTTATCTTGAAAAACAAACATAAATAAATAGTGTGTGAAAATAATCGACTTGTAATTTCATCCGTAAACCGAAAGTTAGACATAACCTAACCTAACCCATCCTAACAGCTGTTTTCGTTTCAAAGTTAGTCACCAGCAATTCGCTGATAGTAAGTTAGAGTCAGTGACCGTCTATAAACAATAATAATAATAGTTTCTACAGTCCGCTATTGAAGAATAATACTTTCTCTACTTAGATCTAACGCGAATTAGATTTGAGTGGAAAAGTTAGTGAAGGTGCTCCTTACAATATAAATCGACTCGAGCTATCGCATATGGTCCGGGTCGTTTATAGGATCCTCTCATAAATATGTACCAAAACCTTGATTCACCGACATAAGAGCTATGGGACATCTTTTTTAGTAAGTTGTATGCACCCATATTTTTGCACTTGACTGTACTTCGAAATTTGAAATCCGAACTTTGTCTCGTGGCGTCCTTTTCACTCATAAAGGTGTATAACAGGAGAGTGTTAGATCATCTGTCTGACTCGACATAGTTATTTGGTACTTATTAAAAGTAATCCCAATCAATTTGATTTCTAGGCCACTTCGTACCTTGTCATAGTGAAAATCTGTTTGAAAACCGTTAGAGATCTCATCTTAATGTCACTGTGACAAGGTAGGTAGGTAGGTAAGTAGAGAGAGCGAGAACAAGATTGTTCGTCTCCTTGTTTCAGAGGAACTTTCCGATGGACTTAAGGGGCTCGTCAAGAAATGAATATTAATAAATATTTGTGGACAATCTTAAACAAATCGACCTAGTCCCGAACTACAAACAACAAAGAAAGGAGTGTATAAATATTTAAAGGGTCAGCAATGCGCATGTGACGCCCCTGGGATTGCACGCGACCATAGCCTACGGTGACCGCTTACCATCAGGCCGCAAGCTTGTTTGCCACCGAAGTGGTATTTAAAAAAGGTTTTTTATCAAATAACTTTGCTTGGTCGATATTTTTATCTTGAAATAAATGTCCTACTTTCCTCCCCGAGTATTCCCAGCGAAGCAACTTACACCCCTGCCGTTCTAAAAATGACATTAGGACCCGCGCTCTCTAATGGCGCATTAGCTAGTGTTCACAGCGAGAGGGTACTATCTGGACAATTTATCTGTTACTTTAGTGCCTCGTAAATTAACAGCATGATTGTGGATGGTAATAAATGTTACGTGTTCTACGAGCGTGCGAATTTAGCCCAATGTTATGGATACATTACGCGTCCGAATTTATCCCGTAGCTCTAAGTATACGTTTTTTCGAAACATTAACTAATTCGAACGCGTTTGCGTTTTGTCTCAAAATGTATGAAAGTGGTATGAAAACGTGAACAGCGCCTCTGGGGGTCACTAGTGGAAACTAAAACAGCGAGTATAACATTTGTTGCTAACCGATGAACGCGCGTATTTCAAACTCGGTGAGAGCGTTTTAATACATTTTGAGACAAAACGCAAACGCGTTCGAATTAGTTAATGTTTCGAAAAAACTTATACTAGAGCTACCGATGTTTATAGCTTCGTGGATCTTAGGCATGTTTGACAAGTATTTCTTCGTCTATAGCCTGTGGTCTTCATTTGTCATCAGGCGAACCGCGTGCGCTTGTTTTACCACCATGTATAAAAAACCATGTATTAATCCAAGCTCAACAGATTTGTAATATTAGTAGACTATTAATTTGTGAGAAAAACATTCGTTTTGCATCGGAATCAATTAAATTGTAGACAAGCCTAAATGCTCCAAAAGTTTGGTCCTCACTCACAATCCTTCGTATCCCAACAAAAAAATTGTTCGTCTTAACCCACCTCACCCTATTTTTGTCCCTACTTATTCGCATTGTTGTCGGCATAAACCCATGCTGTGAAATCGCATCGGATCCCTTCTTGGACACCGATAGGGTTAAGTCTGAATAAAGGCAACCGTCACTAACCCACCTACGCTAGAACAAACAACGTCGGTCAGATATAACCTTTTACCGGCACATATCGAAGAAATTGACGGCCATGATTGCAAAAAGTATGCCGGCGACGATTACAGTCCGCCGAGTAGGGTTGTCAAACGTAAAACGGTCTTGCACAGGTTTTGGTCCGCATATTTTTTGATTGGATTATTAAGAGCCCACACGTGCACTTTTGCCATTGTTTATCGACATACATCTCAACATGTATAGTGATTAAATATCTGTCCTTTCAGTAAATTAATCTTGAACTGTTTTCCTCCAGTCTGCTAAAAGTGAAAACACGATTTTTCAAACGTAACCCTTTTTTTCGATGTTTTTGGTTGGATCTTTAAAACCCTCCCATCTTTAACAATTATTTTTGATTGAATAGTTGTAAAATGATAAGTTCTCAAACCTGAGAAAAACGATTATCCTTATAAATGTACACGTTTAGAATAAACATCAATATTTACGAAAAATACGCGCTGTGCTTCCGTAGAGAGCGGGATGGTAATTGAAAACTCACGCGTATTAGAGCGGGACTTTTGCAATCTACGCCCTCTTAATTTATATACAATTATTTACTCGTATGCTGATGTAAAAATTTTCAAATCAAGTAATGACCTTGAGATGTAAAACAATAGGCCCATTGGGCACGGATACGGTCGTGTTTAAGTATGCGAGGAGTTAATAGAGACCACAGAAAAGATGACTATGTATGTATTGTACTTTGATGTGTCATGATTCTACATTTTTTTTGTAGATTTTCACACAACCACGAAAAACATATTTTCGAAAAAAAAAGACATGTTCTGTTCTAGGACATTAATTAAACTTTTGAAAATAAACTAACCAAGTTGTTAGTTGCGCGCTTTTTATCTAACTTTTGGTATACATATAGAGGTACTATGTTAACAATTTCAACAGGGATTATACATATTTCGAAAATAGTGCCTTCATTAAAGGTAGGTCTAAGATAAAATTATTATATCTACAGTCCCTTGACCTACAAATACACTATTAGAAAAAAATATTTTCAATATTAAACCAGATTTTTACCCGACCCCTCAGTTCTTTGTTATCGATATTGCGATGTCCGTGAACTGACAACCCTATCGTCTGCAGTGGACGCGGCATAACGAGCACTAGCTGTCAATAAGGCGGACACGTAACGAGTAATGAGGAGCGGACTTTCTTTATATTTCTAAGCTGTGACGTGAGACCTTTGCATCGCATTCAATTTAGTGCCTAGTTGGCCAAATTATTCGTGCAGAGCGTTTTTACGAAATAATAAATTTTATTTGTAGCCATGAATTTGTCAGAGGGCGTATCCACAATGGTAGCGAATGTAAAAATGAGAAGATGTAGTTTTTATATAGTATTAACTTATTGGTTTGTGCCCAATACAAGGATAAACAAGTAATGTTTTAAGACGTAAGTATTATCAAAGGAAAGATTAAAAGAAGAAATAAACTTTAACCTACTACTACGTACAAGCTTTTAAGCAAATTCGCAAAGAAACGAAATATTTCGAAATTATACTACAGTGTAGCATACTCGACATTAAAAGGTCTATAATGTAGTATTATCTCTTCTTCAATGTACCAGGAATCACTAATTTAAAAGATATCGAAAAGTGGTAGACCGCATTTTTTTTAGCACTTTATTGTACACAAAACCGGTTAAAACAATATACATGTCACATAAGATTAAAGTACAAAGGCGAACTTATCCCTATGAGGGATCTCTTCCAGCTAACCTTCCGCATTCTTGCCCTTACTTATATTTCATTTATTAACCATATTGCAACATGATCATGGTATGTCAGGTAAAATAATAGTTTAAATAATCACAATAATCATTTATACTATTGAATACATACATAGTTAATATCTGGGCGACCGAGCCTTGCTCGGCGTTTTCCCGGGCATGAGACCTAGCTAGATCGATTGCTCGTCCCCGAAAACCCCCACATACCAAATTTCATCAAAATCGTTAGAGCCGTTTCCGAGATCCCCGAAATAAATATATAAATAAATAAATAAATATACAAGAATTGCTCGTTTAAAGATATAAGATTATGTCATTGAATACAGTAAAACATTATTACTTAATGAAAATTTACATGTCATTTTATATAATTAAATAGCATGAATTCACAAAAAGATCGTCAGGATGTATAAAGTAACAATAATATAGAAATAATCACAAATGTTACATCATGTTCTGTTGTATTATTTTCATGTTATTACTTAGCGTTGAAATGTAGTCAGTAGCTCTAGTATACGTTATTTCGAAACATTAACTAATTCGAATTCGTTTGCGTTTTGTCTCAAAATGTATGAAAGTGGTATGAAAACATGAACAGCGCCTCTGGTGGTCACTAGTGGAAACTAAAACAGCGAGTATAACATTTGTTGCATTTGTAACATAGTAGTCTTGGCTGAAACCATGGAGGATTTAAGTACAATGCTCGATGACCTCAGTAAAGCCTCCGAGCGAGTTGGTCTAAAGATGAACATGGATAAGACGAAGATCATGTCAAATGCCCATGTAGCACCAACTCCCGTTACAATCGGACACTTTACGCTCGAAGTTGTAGACGATTATGTATACCTAGGACAGACTGTCCAGTTAGGTAGGTCCAACTTTGAGAAAGAGGTCAATCGTCGAATCCGACTCGGCTGGGCAGCGTCGGGAAGCTACGGCATATCTTTTCGTTCAATATTCCGCAGTGTCTCAAGACGAGAGTCTTTGACCAGTGTGTGTTGCCAGTGATGACATATGGTACGGAAACGTGGTCGCTCACCATGGGCCTCATAAGAAGGCTCAAAGTCACTCAGAGGGCAATGGAGAGGGCTATGCTGGGAGTTTCTCTGCGTGATCGCATCAGAAATGAGGCCATCCGTGGCAGAACCAAAGTAACCGATATAGCCTTTCGAATCGCTAAACTTAAGTGGCAGTGGGCGGGGCACATTGCACGTAGAACCGATGGCCGTTGGGGCCGAAAGGTTCTCGAGTGGCGACCACGAACCGGAAGGCGCAGCGTGGGTAGACTGATGACCTGGTAAAGGTCGCGGGAGTCCGCTGGATGCGGGTGGCGCAAGACCGGTCATTGTGGCACTCTTTGGGGGAGGCCTATGTCCAGCAGTGGACGTCTTTCGGCTGATATGATGATGATGATGATGAACATTTGTTGCTAACCGATGAACGCGCGTATTTCAAACTCGGTGAGAGCGTTTTCATACATTTTGAGACAAAACGCAAACGCGTTCGAATTAGTTAATGTTTCGAAAAAACTTATACTAGAGCTACAGTTACACAGAAGGAAAATGTAATGCACCTAGTTGGTATTCAAGTACTTCGTCTGTATTCTTGTTGCCTCATAATACACGCACGTAACACTGTCAGCGCCTCAGCCGTATTAGTTTCTGTGACGGAGCGGTATTTCATTGCTGTCTTGCGGCTGTCAACGGGTTGTTTGCTCGGATTAATAGTTGGTGGCGGTATGTTTACATAATATGCTGTGTCAAGGAGTGAAATTGATTTCGGATCCAAATTGCGAATAGTTAAATTTAGAACTGCATATTTAAACTTTAGGTACTTAAGGCGCCTGTATACTTTGTGCAAGTTTTTCTTCGGTTGTGTTTGCATTACACTTATGATTTCAAACAATTTTTTATTTTTTTATTTATTGAATTTAATTTTTTTTCATTTTATTTGCTTGACATTCTTCGTACATCTAATATTAACAAGAAAAAAAAATTATATGCGGGAGTGTCAAAACTGACGAATAAAACTTGCACAGAGTTTGTATGGAGAAGGCCTTGCGTATACCGGCGCCTTAAGAAAAGATTTTACTCCCATCTGATAGGCCGGCAACGCACTTGTGACTCCTCTGGTGTTGCAGAGTATCTATGAGCGACAGTAATCGATTACCATCAGGCGATCCGTTTATTAAAATGCCTCATTTAACATTTAAAAAAGTTGGGGTGTTAAACGGTAAACTTTTCTAGGTAAGTACTTGTGTTTGGTTGACCAGAAAGCACAAGGAGATTCTTACCGCATTAATGAGTCACATAGTACCTAGTTAAACATTCATTTTAAAATACTATGAACTGTTAGTATTTATTTTCCTGTATCCATACTGTGTCGTTTTATGCCATGGCCTGGCCAGTGGACAGTGTCCATGTATCGATGCATCATATATTTTTTACAATAAATAAGTGAATTTACTTTTCAAAATCTTAATTAAAAGTACGTGCTGTCTGTCATACCTATAATTAATAGCTTAACTGATAAGTATGATATCATCGACATGTTTTAAATTTTAATTTAATTTTATACGCTCTCAATATGCTACGGATTTTCGTTTCACGATCATTTTACCGTAGTAGGTACCCGATTCTGTTATTTACAATAACTTGAAATCAAGCCCAAACAATAGTCCTTTCAGTCCCGGATTGAGCCTCGAGGGCCATTGTGTCTGAGCATTGAGCGCTGAGCACTGAGCGTAGCTAGTTCGTTCGCTTACAGTCTTGTAAAGCGGATGATTAGGATTGGGGTAAGTATACAATTTTTTTTATTTTTTTTTAAAAGGCATTACTCTTGGCCAGCATCTAGCCAGGGGGCAAAGCGCGCTCACCCAGAGAGTTCTTTATCCGTCCCTACTTTTTTAAACTGCCTAACTGATGCAAGTTTCCGCCCTACCTGATTAGTAGGCAGATATCGTATACGACGTATATTGTATAGGGGATTTTCCGCGCGCGGAGCGTGCGGTCATTGCCACTTTATGGCCGGGTGTGACTATAAAGGTACATTTTAGTGTAAACGATTACAAAGTTAAAGTGATAAACGATTACAACAAGCTGATAAACAATTAACATTACTTAAATAAAACGATTTTATTTGTGTTTGTGTAGAAAATGTGTACGGTACGTTGATTCTTTTAAAAATCCACGAAGTACCTAGATTACGTAATTCCTGAAGAAATCCGTATCCGTATTCATATTCATACTCATGTTCATATTCATATTCGCATAATCCATTTACATATATACATAATATGTCCCGAGTATCATTGAATCTTACGCATCTAAGACCAGCTGAGTTTAGCCACAAAGTAAATAGCGGCGGCACAATATTTTTTATTTTGTGGTTTAGCTGAGTTGACCCCTCCTAACATCGCAATCACGATACTAGGAGGGGTCAAGTAGCTGGTCTTAGAATCTTAGAATCTGTCGCGAGTTTAACAATTTTTCCCCAGTACAAAAGTGCTCAGCGCCGCTAAAGAAGTTTTCACTTCAAAAAAGTGTGTTGGGTAAGTTGCATATTTATTAAGGAAAAATAGGCGCATGAAAAGTCTTACACATACTTAATTTTACATTTATTTGTTACCCATCTATTTGCTATCGCAACTCGACGTTTTTGGATCCTTTTAATACAACCGTTGCATAAAATACTATTCTGGCTTCTATTGATGCAGTTTCATTCAGAGACAAAATCGGCCGGGTACTAGTAGTGTTTCAATCAACAACCGGATAGCGCTCTTTCAAACTGGCCGTGTAAATCGAATTCTTTATTTGAATTTTAAACGTTTTTTCGCTAGTCCTTTTATTTGACTGGATTCAATGTTCAAATATTGGTTTATGTACAGCTTGATTTACTTTTTATGTTGAGTTTTTTTTTCTAGAATAATAATCAGAATCCTTTCAGTTTTCAGCAAAATAAAATGTTTTATGTTATAAAATTTAAATTTTGCGAATGAAACAGTTAAAAGATTTGTAAAATTTATATTGCTTCGTAACGACAAACATTAATTATTATTTAATTACAGGGTGTTTCGACGCACTGTGCTCATTCAAACACATTTTAATAGAATCTGGATCAGGAGCAAGATATTATAATTATAAAATTAACATATAATAAACATAAACAAATTAAAATTAACTAAGTAGGTAATTGTAAAAAAAGAAACAACGGGTTGCACTCCGGGAGTGCCAGCAGAAGTGAAAAATAAATAAGGAAAATAAATAACAAAGATATTCATATCGGTATCGGTATCGGTATTCGTATCCGTATCCGTATTGATATTCATACTCATTTTCATATGCGTATTCGCATAATCCATTTACATATATAGATAATAATAATATGACCCGGGTATCATTTTGTCTTACGCATCTAAGACCAGCTGAGTTTAGCTGAGTTGACCCCTCCTAACAACGCAATCACGATACTAGGAGGGGTCAACTAGCTGGTCTTAGAATCGAAGTTGTCGCGATTTTAACAATTTTTCCCCAGTACAAAAGTGCTCAGCGCCGCTAAAGAAGTTTTCACTTCAAAAAAAATTTTTTTTATAAGGTTTCAAATTTAACTTTGCGATGTTTTACCTATAGGTTAGGTTATACAGTTATAATCCAAATGGACCAGTGAGGGAAGATCTGAAAATAAAAGCGATAGGGATACTTCTTCGTAGGAGTCACAAAGCCGACTTTATATGCGGCCTAATAACGAAACCAGTCTTTGTTGGCAAAAATCGTAGTTCGTTTGATTGTGGAACGAATTAGTGCTGATTGTAAAGAAATGAAAGTAAAAAAGTTTGCACCGGAGCTATTCGCTAACATTGTATTTATTATTTTTAAAGTCATTCTCATGATCTATAACATTCCGTATCTCTAGTTTCAGATTTTCTCTCAATCCCACATTTATATTATACAACGTATACCCATAACATTTTTATAAATAAATAAATATATAAATGACATATTCATTGATTATTATGGGAGGCGGAAAATACACCGAAATACTCATAATGGCGGAGTATAAGGATTTCTTTAGAATACAACTTACGTAATTGGGTGCGGCTGTTGAGTTGAGCCCATTCAACGCCACCCAGTGTTTGGGAAACGTGGTTTTGGCCGAATACGTACACGTTCGACCATCGAATCGATTTGAATAAACGAAAATATAACATGACTCTTTTCGAAGAAGTGTCTTTCATCAGGTCTTTATATTTTTTCAATAATAATTATTGCATTTGGAGGGTAACTATGACATATATGGATATCAAAACCTCACTCGATCTATTAGAAGGCTCTCCTTCTTCTTCGTTATCCCACTGCACTCTGCTGCGGTCCAGAGCGCGAATTAAAAAAAAAAACAAAATTCAAAACATTTATTCTGCAAATATGCCTCAAGGGCACCTTTACAAGTCAAAATCTATCTGTATCAACAGAAAATATTACAATGTTCAAAATAAAACTAATTACATATCATAAATAAGAATAAGCAAATAACAATCCAGATTTTTAGAGATGTATAAGATCTCTAAGCGTCACAATAAAAATAAAAAGGCACAATAATCATCATAGAATATTATGAGATGTAAGTCAGAGAAGCTAATAACAACACAGATTTGTTAGAGATGTATAAGTTCTCTTAAGCGTCAACATGAAAATAATAAAATCTAATAAATGTTCTCAGAGATGTATAAGGTCTCTGAGCGTCAGTATAAAAAATGAAATCAAATGAGAACAGAGTGAAGTTTCTCATGTCAATTCAACTGAACACTAATTAGTACTAAGTTACTATTCCTTGCAAACATGAACAGACCGGACCCCACAAACAGCACCCGTTCACGAGTATGACGCGTATCTCAGCCATCGCCTCCCTCGACCATGTGTTAGGGAAGGTTGCGAATCAACTAGTTTGCTTGGGTCTTGGATAGTTTGGTTTACTTTTTCCCCTTTCATCCCCAGAGAGCCCAACTCTTCATCCGCCGCCGAGTTGTTCTGGGGGCGACCTGGTTTCCGCTTGCGGGATATATGTCAAGTCAAGGCCTTCTTGGACAAGTGGAAGTACGGTTTACCTTTTGTTTTATCTCTTGTTGTATGGGCGTCTGCTTTGAGATTTGCTACAGCTCCCAATGTTCATGGAAGGCTCTAATAAAAAATTTAAAAACGTAGACGGTTGACACAACATGTTGTCAAGGAAGCAATAATGTTAATTTCCAGTGAACACCCCAAATCTAAAAAAAACCCAATATATTCAATTTTATAAACTGTAAGTACTTATACAAAGTTTTGGTAACTAATTTAAAATATGCTTTTAAAACTTCCTGTATTCAATGTTTACATCTTATGGTTCACCGCTGTGACAACTTTCATAATCAGATTTTCTCCTCAAAATTTATAACTTCAAGTACTAAGAAAACAAACTACATAAGTCAAATATTAACCGAAACTCCTGAAAAGTTACACTGAACGCCAAAAACTGAACTTTGCCCAACACTTATGAAATTAACGATGTCACTTTTGAGTTTACATCGTACAGAGTAAATAGGGGAAATTTTGGGGCATGAGGACTCATGAGAGTGCTCGTTTATTCGATGGAGATATAATGTTCTCTCTCTCCTATATTAACTGTGGGCAAACCTCTTGACTGAGAGGTTTTGTGTGCTCACCCTTATGCCCTTTATTCGTGTTTCTTTATGTTGCGATATGCTTCTTGGGGATTGATTTAGGTTTTAATCAATTAGAGTTTTTCTATCTGCTTTTTTCCGCCTATGGAAGATGTACTACTAGGTATGACACTCCTTTTGTTACAGATCTTGCGAGCATTTTAAGTTTTAACCCCCTAATAATTAATCATTTCAAAAAAGTTACACTACGAAAAATATCCTTACACAATTTCGAATCTGCTCACAAAATTTCACCATAATCGGCTGAGAAATGCGACCCGTAGAAAACAGCAGAACATTCGGGAATCCACTAGACATACGAATACGAAAGCATTTTTGGCCAAGTTTCTGCAAGGCGAGAGTGAATCGGTTTTACTAGGTAAGCGTGTTCCATCCTAGATCAAAATATTGCTTACCATCAGGTGATTTGTTGTCGAGCGCAAACGTATTTAGATTTAAAAAAGCTGAAACGGAGACCGCTTTACTCGGTCAATACCCTCAGCCCTGGTTTTCCACTAATTCCTTTTTCCCGTACCCTACGCCCTGTTGAGGTCACTTACAACTGAACCCTCTCATATTTTGTCAAAATTGAATATGACGAAGGGCAAGTAAATCCACTGTAGCTATTGTAACGAAGGTGTGGGGCAGAGGTGTAGGAATCGTAAGACGGTAAACTTTCATACAGGATTTAATCGGAAATAATGACAAGAAGAGCGTATCTGGGGCAGACCTAAGCCTCGAGGGCGACTGTTTCATGTCTTCGAGTTTTCTTCTTTTATTTATCATCTATACAGCTTGGTTCGATATAGGAACATCCTTACGCCCCGCAACGTAGGCATCATCTGGGTTACAATACAATACGATACAAATACTCTTTATTGCACACCTCAGTCATAAAAAAACAGCGCATAGAAAAGAAAAACAAGAATACTGGGAAACAGAGGCGTTCTTATCGCTAAAGAGCGATCTCTGCCAGACAATCTTTGGTAAGTGGAAGAATGAAATATAAAACTAACAAAATTAGCAACCGGGTTAACTCTTTAACGGATAGGATCTGCCCAATCCCCCTCATCTATGCGAGGAGGCCTGTGCCCAGTAGTGGGACGCTGATGATGATGAGGCATTACAATATTTACAATACAATAGAAATATTTTTATTGCTCACCAAAAATAAGATCAAATAATACATGGGAAACGAACAAAAGGCGGCATTAGGCACTAGTTTCACCACCGGCGAGCAGCGAGTACTTTCATAGTCATTCTACTCGTTTTCTCGCACAAGCGAGTAGAATTACTATGAGAGTACTCGCTACTCGTCGGCGGTGGGACCACTGTCTCAGTTACTCACCGTGGCCACATTAGGTACTGTAACTTTCATAGTTCCCTGACTCATTGTCGTGTGGTATAATTCAACTTAACTTTCACCCACCTACACTTGGAAACTATGCTGTACAGTACAAGTGCAGCATTCGTGAAGACCAACTAAAGACAAGTTGGGAGTTGCCAAGTTTTAAGGGCCCTGAAGTTGATAGTGGAGTATAAGGAACTAAGGAAGTTCCCGGTTAGAGGTTTTAGTGTACCTCAACGTACTTCCTAATTGGTTTACTTACCTTAAATCTCAAGTTTAAGACTTTCTAACTGAACCCTTATACCTACATTCAGATCCTTTGTATTAGCATTTGAGTTCTGATGAAAAAAAGGTTTTCCCAGAAAGAAATAACTGAAAAGTCTGCATAATTCTTAATATTAAACTGAAAGGTGTAAGGTGTAATCTTAATATTAAACTGTAAGGTTTTGTGATAGAAAACAAAGAATAGGAAACATGCGTAATTTATAATTTCAAATCGCATTTGGATCGAGTGGTATACGACATTTATATATCCTTACTTTTTTTAAAGTTTGGAACTGGACTTTTAATGGAATTTATAATTATGTAAAATTTGAGACGCGTGGAGCAAGCCTGCAATGTTTTTTAATTATTTATTTTTTATCTGACCTTAAAATATACATTTTATCTTCCAATATGTAGTGAGTAATGAGTATAGTCGACTTTGGGGACCATTTTTGAAAAACTATATTACGCTCTAAACCACAGAGCTGTCACTTATTTTCGATCACTTTGTCTGTGCATTTTATTTTTGAACTGTACAATCATCGTCATAAATATGTTTGTAGGTATATGAAGTATCTTCATATGCACCTATGATTTGACTTAAGCTGACTAGAGGTATACCTCAACTAAAACTCACTTAGACTAGAAAGCTATCTTGACCCCGTTACCTCTATCTATTGTTGATTGGAAACCGAACAGACCCAAGTTTCACTCCAAGAGCAATGTAAAGCAATTGAAGACGAACTAGAGTAAGTTCGCTAGCAGACTAGTTTCAAGGGTTTTAGAAGTTCAACATTTTAGATATAACAGGCTTAGGAACAGTGTGGGCTGAGGACCTTAACACAGTTAATAAATAATTACGCATGAATTCAGGAGGCTCGTAAACAAAGGTTTTGCGTATTGGTGAGTAATGTCGCCAGAGCTCATTGAGATAAGCACACTGCGAATGTCTCTATCTGTTAGCACACCGAATCTACAAGTTTCAATAGGGCGGCAACGCGCTTACGATTCTTCTAGTTACTGGCGTTATTTTTATTTTGTGTCAATAATTTTTATTTTAACTTAGATTTCATGTACTTAGTAATTCATTTTAATTTTACCATATTACCTATGGACATTGTCTGTTGTTTCATTTCATAGCATCTTCTTACATCTGTAGCTCTTGTATCACTAGTGGAAACTAAAATAGCGAGTATAACATTTGTTGCTAACCGACGAACGCGCGTATTTCAAACTCGGTGAGAGCGTTTTCATACATTTTGAGACAAAACGCAAACGCGTTCGAATTAGTTATTGTTTCGAAAAAACTTATACTAAAGCTACAGCAGCTTGTTTGCTACCGTCGTTGCATAAAAAATACGCTTAGGTGCTAATACTAGGATATTTTTCAGCAATCTAACGTTGCGTAGGTATCCGATCAGTATTTCTAAATGCTTACATAATTCAGCAATTAGTTCTGTTGCAGTCCAATTCCGACATACAGATAAATGTAGTTCTCAACCACAAACTACACAAATATCACTGTTAAGTAACCATTTATAGACCTTATCGCAAGATTATAAGGTCCATTAATGAATCCAGCTTGTCTTCGTTATGAATAATAAGCGAAAGCTACATTTTGAACCTTTATTTACTGGTAATACAGTACAAAGTGGAATACAACTCGCTTCGCTGACTGTACGCCACTTTCGAAGTCGGCCGAAGCGGCACTTAGCGACCCAGGCCTCTTTTGTCGCAGGGACGTTCTAACTTGTCCCAACATACTTTAATATAATATAGTGAGGCCTCAATGTTATCAGGGACATGCTTTATTTAATTTGTAAACTATGAAAGGACACGTTACAGAAATTTGATGAAAGTTTCACCCACACGCATCTACATACATGGTATTTGCAAAACATATGATGAAAATAGTACAGTGAACTATGAAAGCGATTTACCACTTTAGCTTTTATATTTATATTATTATAAAAATTAAAAACACGACTGCATTAAAAAGATTAAAACAAGTTTCCTAATAAAGAACTCAAGGAAATATAAATATATTTCCTTGAGTGTTTGCAGTCGGGGGACCTAATATTTTGGTTTTACTTGTATGTAAGTAGGTTTTTAATTTTTTATAATTATTATTTTATTTCGAACTTTTTTTTAGCTTGAAACACATACATTATATATATTTTTGTAATCGTCTCTTCAAATGCTTCATTTTGATTCCTCACTTGCTAGGATAGATTTTTTTTTACGGAACACACAATGGAGTCTACAGTCCGCCATATTGTTTTTATTGCAACGTCACATACTCGTATTCTATGTCACCCGGGATGACGTAAGGATTCCAACGATACCTCACACATCTAAATGGGTTAAGGGGTTGAGAAGTTCTGGGGGAACAAAAAAAAGTTCATATACATACATACATGAAACCTGAAAACTTTACACTCCTTTTTTTGGGCAGTCGTGTAAAAAGAGACTAAAAGGCATTCGTGTTCATTCCTTTTTCCTCATCTAGCAGCTAGCACCAAACACAACCATCAATAATTTCAGACTGAGTATTTTAACTGCCACTTCAATTTACACACAATAAACAAACCAATTGAGATCAATCTCGATGGCGCCCAGAATTGGGACCAAGACAAGATAACAAAAGGCAATAAAATAACAAAAAGTACGTAGAAACGAGCCCGTAACAATAAAGATTGTCTTGGAGAAGCAGTTGAAGCGATGCAACAAGTTTCATTGTACGCCGCATCTCACATTTCGAGTATGACCCGGGACTTGCAAAAAAGGTGAAAGAGTATTGAAGGTTTTGTTACTTTCATAAAGAGGAAAGGATAGTGTTCATTTTGGCCTTGATTTATGAAAGGAAATTGGATGGCCTTGTTAAAAGTTGTAATAGGTTTTCGATGGTACCTATAAAACGCAAGTTATGTACCTAGTCATTGAAATAATTGAAAGGTTTATAAATTTTTAATCCTGTATCAAACCTTATATCTTGAAACTTTCATCATAAAACTGTAATGGACTGTCAAAAACAGTTGTGGGTAAATTCGCACAGTCGGTAAATTTTCTTTATTTTTTCAAGACCCTACTATTGATGTAATATGTACCTAGATTTTAAAGTAAAAACTTATTTATGAGATTGAAATCTAAACATTATAATTATGCTATCGTGAATGGTGTACGAAGTTAAGTGTATTCCACTCATTGTTCAGTGAACGTGACGCAAGCAACATCTCCTTCCTGATGATGCATCGTAGAGAGGCTAAATCAAAATCTATATACTGTTAGTAGGTAGGCTTCAAGGGCTCTTTACAAGTCATTACAGTAACTAAAACAATATCACATTTTGACATGCAAATGGTAATAAGTTAATAAACAGTAGATCTATACCTGAGGATACGAGAGATGTATTATTGTATGTCTGCAAATACAATACAAAAATGTTTAATCGAATTTATGTTTTGCAGAATTTTTATTTTGTTAAAAACATCTTTTTTCCCAAAGGCAGTTCTAACCTAACTTAATATCTGGGCACGTACGTAACGGGAGTTGCATTATGTCTCCAAATCCAATAATATAAACATGTAGTCTCCAATGTCAGACTAAACGTGAGTCTAGTTTCTTTTCCTTTTTGGTGATGATTTGTTGTTACATATTTGCATTTTTGAGCGTGCTCAAGGGAAGGCTGGAACATAGTCTGCATACAAAAATACGCAAAGAAAAATACGCAAAGCTCTTTAACGGAATAGCAAACAATATTTTTCTACAAATGTCTCAATCTAATTGAATAAATCAATATGGATATAATTCTGCTACGTTTTCTATGATAATAAAATTCTGCGTATACAATACATCAGAAATTTCGAAGGTACAATAACGTGAAAAGATAGAGTATCTTGAATAAGAGCTTAATCTTATTTGATATGTTCAATTTTATTTTTATATTGTGAGAGAAAAATGCGAATTCGAAATTAGTTTCAGTCTGGGCTGCCCATTTTAGTAATATATAGTCTGCATGCTTAACAATTTATGAAATGGTCTTAGACATATTGATCAAAAATTATGAGCGTCTGCAAAATAGCCATACTTAAGGATTTGTTATTTTAACTGTTGCTCATCTTCAAGGGATAAAAAGAACTGATACAGTCTATACGGTTTTTCAAGAAAAGGGTGTATAATTTTGCAAAGGGCCGATGTTTATGTACGAGCTGGGATTCGAACCCACGACCGCCGCTTGACAGCCGCATGCTTGAACCACTGGGCTACCGTTCCTTCATACAGCTTCAACTTCAACAGTGAATCTTCAAATTCTATAGGCTGAGGTGTCCGCTTACCATCAGGCGGGCCGAACGCTTGTTTGCCACTCGTTGTATATAAAAAAAAGTTTCAATGAGATGACAGCTGCTGGCGGCATATTTACCGCTGATCGATCAGTAATCGTAATTCGGTGCTACCCGCCCTAAAATATATCAAGTAATGTAAGAGGACCTTAGCAATAAAATGAATAACTAAGAACTCTCGGTAAGTTTCCTTGACTGACGTTAAGATAAATGACAGCTCGTTTTCGCTTAATATTTCATGAACCATAATGCTGCCCGCCATTTCTTTTTCTGCGGAGTGCTCAAGTTGCGGTAAAAATGAAAATGTATTATTAAGAAGGCGATTAATCAGCTTTACAGAATATCAAAACAAAAAGAAAGGGAATTGAGAGTTTACGACTCCGCATCTTGTTTTTTTACGAAATAATAGACGTGACCCAGCTGAGCCGGGTACCGCTTGCGGTATCTAAGGTTAAGCAACGTGGGCAGCGGTCAGGACTTGGATGGGTGGCCGCTTTGAGTGGTTACTAACTGAGCGCTCCCGTGCTTTGGAAGGCACGTTAAGCCGTTGATCCTGGTTGCTATCTATGGCAGCAGTCGTTAAGCCAAGTTGGAGGCCTTCGGGCGGTTTAAGAACTTCTAACAGTCAAGTTGCCCACACACTTGACAAAGCCTAATCCCAATAAGGTCTAGTTTCCCCTCGGGGTTGGAAGGTCAGATGGCAGTCGCTTCCGTAAAAACTAGTGCCTACGCCAAATCTTGGGATTAGGTAGCGGACCCCAGGCATCCTTCAGGATGCAACTGTACTGGGATAACGCTAGGAGGATGATGGTATATATTGCTTATTATCGGTGAAGGAAATCAACAGATTCCAAATCTTGAGATAACATTCCAAAACATCCCATGCTCTTGGATACAACTGCAAAACGTATAAAGATCACAAAGACAGAACATTCCAAACAAGTCATTCTCCAAAAACAAATTGCTTTTTACCAGCACCATACTCGTAAATCCCGAACTGGTCGCCAGCCGCAAACACGTACAATATTTACACCCCAACTAAACCCATTACCACTAACTATTGCATTACAGCCGCTTTTAACGGGATGACTTTCACAAACTTCGCGTTTAATCGAATACCGAACAGTAATGTTATTGTCTACGCATTATCTTGATTGCTTTCGGGTCATCGGCAATATTTCATAATAGGCCATCAAAACTTTACGGGCATCTTTAGTTGGAGCTTGGAGTTGTAAAACCGCCGATACATCGCATAAAACGGTTTACATCGCGTTTTTACGTAGACTGCAGTTAAGAAACATTTACAGTTTTAAGAAGGAATGAGGTAGGTATCTAACTAAAAATATACATCGGTCTACAACAATGTTTGTTAAGTACCTATTTATAATTGCCATATACATTTTTTTACTTATGCCCTGGCCACGATTTCGAGCGATGGCGGCAGCGGCAGTGGATTTCCTAATTCATTGCGTGTAATACCCACTAACTGAAATGCGTTGCGCGTCTTGACCGAGCAATGGGCAGATAAATAGCCCGGATACCTAAAACGCTTGCCGCGCCGCAATACTATTACTGGTCAAATCTTCAAAGCAGGTATCCTATGTGGTCGTGATCGTCGGTTGGACACTATATGAGTAGTTATAAGTACTTTAGTATATACATTGTAGTCTTTGGTTATAAGTTGGTGGTGCTTTCTGTAGGTATAGGTACTATAACCGACACATTTTGGAAATATAATTTTAGTGAAAAGACCTAGGTTTAGTCATCGTCAACATTTTTTGTAAGAAAATCACTACATATCGAATAAATATTCCTAGTACTTCCTTGAGAGCCTCAAAACTCCGAAAACCGCTTCATGAAAGTATCATAGTAAATTATAAGTAGGTACCAGCCGAGCCCCGAACACGAATTTAATTCGGTTGTTCATACAAAAATGTTACCCAAAACTTATTGGTGCTTCAGAGTTTCGAGAGAGGATTTGAGCGGTTCCTGTAAGTTGTATAATTACTGCCTTGTCACGAATGTACTTTTGAAATCCATCTACTTTTAGGCATTTGAATATTTTAGCATAGCATTTTCTGTATTCATTGATAATGATGTCGGATTGTTGTATAACGGGACATTTTATAATATTTGAGTATTCACGTACCTACTTTAGTTTCTTCTCCACGCTTCTTACATTTTTATCACTTGTGCTTATAGTCACTAAAATGAGAAATCAGAGTTTCAATGTTGACATTGTATTACTGCTTAATGATTCTCTGAAAAAAATTTTTGTTTAATAAAATCTGTGCCTCGACTTTGTAAGCGTATACTCCTACTATAGGCGTAAACTTTCACTGCCAACGGTTTGATAGTGCCACATTCGTAGCTAAAAGTGTTAACGTACTCATCTTCAGCCCGTAATCGCCCACTGCTGAGCATAGGCCTCTTTTCTTTTTAACGTACTATTAAAGTTAATTATCAAATCTGCCTATGTGTCTGTACGATACGTGTCGTTTTGGACACAACCTTATCTTATTATATAAATTTCTTTCATTATCCTAGAAGCTCAATATGGACCATTAGATGTACATGAACATGTGATCTCCACGAGCAACTATTTCTCGATCCAGTCACGGCGAGTTAGAGTATCCCTCATTTGTTTAATTAAAATCCAAAACTTACTCACGGGTTCGCAAATTGTACAAATTGGGATTGCTAACTCCAAAGCATGGAGCTGACTCTAATTAACAGCAGCTAGATGCTAATTTGAAATCGACAATCCGATTGAATAAACTCACTGATATATTTATAGAACTTTGCTCGTTACTAACTTTTCTGAAATAGTGCCTGGATTTGGATAAAAAAGGATTTAGGGATTTGCTCATTTGAAGGATTTGATTTGAAAGTTTTAAAAGTAAGTATTTATATTAGGGGATTTGTGAGCTGTGGATCTAGCGATTGTTAGTTTCTCTTAAAAATCTCCAAAAACTGACTCTACAAACAAATTCAGAATTACGACCGGTAGAGGAGAAAAAGCGGAAATCTGGAAATCCGGCATCTGAAGCTGAAGCGGAGACCTTCGTTTCACTCGGTCAATAAGACATAGATATACAAATATTATATTCAACATCTATAATATATAAACGTACAAGTTGTTTTTTTAAACCTGACTGTGGGTTTATAGCCCAGGCCTAATAAGTGCGCGGTTGGAGGGTGGCCTGGAGAAAATCCAGGAATCCACGGACTAGGAAGACACAACCACGGGGGCGGTTTAAACCACTGGAATACTCTAAGACACGACCCACCCACGTACTAGAGGTGAGACGTACTAGGGAAAACGCGTACTGAGTCTTGCGAGTACGCGTCCACAAAAAAACTAGATCCAAAGACAAGGTCCAAATACGCGCTAAACCGACCCCGACCCGAGGTGCCCCGAAAGAATCCGAACGCGCAGACGAATACGAATAGCGCGGAACATAAAGACTCTTAGACGTTTCGAGTCTTCAGTCAGAGTCGTCGTACGCCTAGTACTCGATACGCTAAAAGACGCGCGAGCGGGATCGCGTACTTACACGTCCATGTCAAAACCTATTCCAAAAACCTGTTCCCGTAAATACGTCTCACTTCTACCACGTACCTATCTTAAAATTAGACAGCATAAAACTAGTGGCGCTTTACTTTTTCTCAATGTACCGATTTCCTCAAAGTTTCTGCCAAATAATATAAAAACTAAAAGATAAAGATAAAGATATCTTAAAGGAAAATTATATTTCAACGTCCAGAATGTCCCTTTAAATATAAAAAGTTATGTAGGATAAAATTCGCAATGAAATTAGGTATTCAGTGACATCAAAGACTTTCTGCAAATTTGTTTCAGGCTGTCCAGAGTGCCTAATACTTAACATTCCGAGTGGGAGCCCAATTAAAAGAAAAGAAAAAGAAAAGCTCAAGAAAAGGGAAAATGCTAACAAAATAACTGCTTGGAGTCTGTTTAACTGAACCTAATGGATTGAAATCAAATTCTACTCATACCTAAAAATCCATAGCATATTATTTCTGAATATCTTATGATCAAATTTATGATACGTGAATTATTTCCACTCACCTGTACGAATTAGATCAAGATCACAGTGAGTAAGTTTAGGTACTAACAGGTATGTAGTGTTGTGTTCCTGGAGGTGAGCAAGGTTGCCAGAGCTCCCGAGGATGCACTTTGTTGAGAGCGAGGGATCTAAATTTGTCCCTACCGCTGTCAACACAAGAAGATGTTCGAAATTTCAATGTAATGAAAGTACAACATTAAGTTGCACCCACAGCTGGTACAGGTTTCTTAACAGTTTCTGAACATACTGATGTAGATAAATTATAGTAGGATAGTACGATTACGCAGTAAAACTACATTTTCACATCACCTATTCGGATAAGGGCTTTTTCTTCCCTGCTAGGAGGGATCAAAATGGCACTTTTCTTCCCTGCTACGAGGGATCAAAGTGGCACTTTTCTGTAACGAGTAATTGTATTGTATCGCTTTTGATAGTTAAGTATTGTATCGATTTTGATAAAATAAATGCACAACCATTGTTATTTCAGATCTTTTATTATCCTCAATAGGTGATGTGAAAAGCAGTATGTGTCACGTGGAAGCAAAATTATTTCCACCTTGGGCGTTAATTCTTGAATCCCTCACTACGCTCAGGATTCTATTTTAGAATCCCTCGCTACGCTCGGGATTCTATTATATAATCCTTCGCTTCGTTCAGGATTCAATTTACGCCCACGCCGTAAATATGTCATTTTGCTCCCTTGTGACACAATCTACTATTTGTGTTGAGGCGCTAAAAGCGAGGTTGTAATTCCAGCCATTCGTACTACAAAGTAGCTCTCAATCCCGTTTTCAACGAGGCTCTGTATTGAGAGTGCGGAGTCTGTTTTTTCGTCCAAAGCATCTACAGCCAGGTTTGGTGTTATGTGGGCATTTTCACTTTAAAGTACACCCCCTACTTTTTTTTCGGATCTCGGTGATTTTGGGTATTCTGACTCAGAATCACGAGTACTAGCCATTTCCGCGAAGAAAAAAGGTGTCCCGCTAAAAAAGTCAGTTTTGTGTCGCTTTTTTCATACAGTTTAGGTATATGGCTCGTCACAATCAAGGAATTTTTTTTCTTCATCCGAATCAATAATACTCGTGATTCTGAGTCAGAATACCCAAAATCACCGAGATCCGAAAAAAAAGTAGGGGGTGTACTTTAAAGTGAAAATGCCCACGTGCATGATGGCGAGTAAGATTAATTTGAAGGTGTTTTTTTTTAATTTTTTATCGAATCCAAATAGTTCTATAATTTGTGAGAGTGTGTCTTACAAATGATTTCTACTAGTACATTTTACGTAAATAAATTACTGAACTCACGTCCATTGTACCGCCTTTTGGGTCGTTCCAATAAAGGAACTAAAAGCAATTTTCCTGCTCTTTTGTGCTAAGAACTCTTAAGGTGCTTTATAAAGGACATTTGTTTATTATTGCGTTAGATTTGTTTGTGGGACGACACAACTTTGCTTTCACCTCGCTTCCGAGAAGGGTGGAATAACGATGAGGGACCGCTATCTATAACGGTCTTAGGAAATAGGGTAAAGGTACGCTATAAGCATTAATAAAATGGCAAGCATTCTTCGCATTTTCAGAAAATACTTTATTTTGTGAGTTACAAAGTAATGAGTAATTAGGTTTAGATTCAAAGGAAAACGAAGGACTACTGACAATTATGAAAGGGAACAAATAAAATGATCACCTAAATAACTTTTGATATCACCAAATTTTCGAACCCTAAAATAAGGCTGAACACTCAAAAAAATGTATCGACCATCAATTTCAGATCACCTAACCACTCATACCTATTATTCCAGCAGTAGCAGCTATTTTACTTATTGCGTTCCCTGAAATTTTATAATCGCATCAAAAAATTCTCAAGTACCACCAAAAATACTAAACTACCACCAAATCTCGTGCATCATTTGTTATTAGAATTACGTCCAAATATTATACACATTACAAGCTATATTGTAGTTAATACATTCAAATTAATTATTGAGCGACATGTTTCGGACTCACACGCGACGTTGTGGTTACCGAGTGACATGTTTTGGACTAACACGCGACATGTTCGGGCTCATCAAGCGACATGTTTCGGATCCAGCGAAATGTCTCGGACCCATCGAGCGACATGTTGGGGTCATCGAGCGACATGTGTCGGACCGACACGCGACATGTTCGGGCTCATCGAGCGACATGTTTCGGACTCACACGCGACATGTTTCGGATCCAGCGACATGTCTCGGACCCATCGAGCGACATGTTGGGATCATCGAGCGACATGTTTCGGACTCACACGCGACATGTTTCGGATCCAGCGACATGTCTCGGACCCATCGAGCGACATGTTGGGGTCATCGAGCGACATGTTTCGGACTCAAACGCGACATGTTTCGGATCCAGCGACATGTCTCGGGCCCATCGAGGGACATGTTGGGGTCATCGAGCGACATGTTTCGGACTCACACAACGACATGTTTCGGATCCAGCGACATGTCTCGGACCCATCGAGCGACATGTTGGAGTCATCGAGCGACATGTTTCGGACTAACACGCGACATGTTCGGGCTCGTCAAGCGACATGTTTCGGACGCATCCAGCGACATGTTTCGGATCCAGCGACATGTCTCGGACCCATCGAGCGACATGTTGGGGTCATCGAGCGACATGTTTCGGACTCTCACGCGACATGTTTCGGATCCAGCGACATGTCTCGGACCCATCGAGCGACATGTTGGGGTCATCGAGCGACATGTTTCGGACTCACACGCGACATGTTTCGGATCCAGCGACATGTCTCGGACCCATCGAGCGACATGTTGGGGTCATCGAGCGACATGTTTCGGACTCACACGCGACATGTTTCGGATCCAGCGACATGTCTCGGACCCATCGAGCGACATGTTGGAGTCATCGAGCGACATGTGTCGGACCGACACGCGACATGTTCGGGCTCATCGAGCGACATGTTTCGGACTCACACGCGACATGTTTCGGATCCAGCGACATGTCTCGGACCCATCGAGCGACATGTTGGGATCATCGAGCGACATGTTTCGGACTCACACGCGACATGTTTCGGATACAGCGACATGTCTCGGACCCATCGAGTGACATGTTGGGGTCATTGAGCGACATGTTTCGGACTCACACGCGACATGTTTCGGATCCAGCGACATGTCTCTGACCCATCGAGCGACATGTTGGGGTCATCGAGCGACATGTTTCGGACTCACACGCGACATGTTTCGGATCCAGCGACATGTCTCGGACCCATCGAGCGACATGTTGGGGTCATCGAGCGACATGTTTCGGACTCACACGCGACATGTTTCGGATCCAGCGACATGTCTCGGACCCATCGAGCGACATGTTGGGGTCATCGAGCGACATGTTTCGGACTCACACGCGACATGTTTCGGATCCAGCGACATGTCTCGGACCCATCGAGCGACATGTTGGAGTTATCGAGCGACATGTGTCGGACCGACACGCGACATGTTCGGGCTCATCGAGCGACATGTTTCGGACTCGCACGCGACATGTTTCGGATCCAGCGACATGTCTCGGACCCATCGAGCGACATGTTGGGGTCATCGAGCGACATGTTTCGGACTCACACGCGACATGTTTCGGATCCAGCGACATGTCTCGGACCCATCGAGTGACATGTTGGGGTCATCGAGCGACATGTTTCGGACTCACACGCGACATGTTTCGGATCCAGCGACATGTCTCGGACCCATCGAGCGACATGTTGGGGTCATCGAGCGACATGTTTCGGACTCACACAACGACATGTTTCGGATCCAGCGACATGTCTCGGACCCATCGAGCGACATGCTGGAGTCATCGAGCGACATGTTTCGGACTAACACGCGACATGTTCGGGCTCGTCAAGCGACATGTTTCGGACGCATCCAGCGACATGTTTCGGATCCAGCGACATGTCTCGGACCCATCGAGCGACATGTTGGGGTCATCGAGCGACATGTTTCGGACTCTCACGCGACATGTTTCGGACCCATCGAGCGACATGTTGGGGTCATCGAGCGACATGTTTCGGACTCACACGCGACATGTTTCGGATCCAGCGACATGTCTCGGACCCATCGAGCGACATGTTGGAGTCATCGAGCGACATGTGTCGGACCGACACGCGACATGTTCGGGCTCATCGAGCGACATGTTTCGGACTCACACGCGACATGTTTCGGATCCAGCGACATGTCTCGGACCCATCGAGCGACATGTTGGGATCATCGAGCGACATGTTTCGGACTCACACGCGACATGTTTCGGATCCAGCGACATGTCTCTGACCCATCGAGCGACATGTTGGGGTCATCGAGCGACATGTTTCGGACTCACACGCGACATGTTTCGGATCCAGCGACATGTCTCGGACCCATCGAGCGACATGTTGGGGTCATCGAGCGACATGTTTCGGACTCACACGCGACATGTTTCGGATCCAGCGACATGTCTCGGACCCATCGAGCGACATGTTGGGGTCATCGAGCGACATGTTTCGGACTCACACGCGACATGTTTCGGATCCAGCGACATGTCTCGGACCCATCGAGCGACATGTTGGAGTTATCGAGCGACATGTGTCGGACCGACACGCGACATGTTCGGGCTCATCGAGCGACATGTTTCGGACTCGCACGCGACATGTTTCGGATCCAGCGACATGTCTCGGACCCATCGAGCGACATGTTGGGGTCATCGAGCGACATGTTTCGGACTCACATGCGACATGTTTCGGATCCAGCGACATGTCTCGGACCCATCGAGTGACATGTTGGGGTCATCGAGCGACATGTTTCGGACTCACACGCGACATGTTTTGGATCCAGCGACATGTCTCGGACCCATCGAGCGACATGTTGGGGTCATCGAGCGACATGTTTCGGACTCACACAACGACATGTTTCGGATCCAGCGACATGTCTCGGACCCATCGAGCGACATGCTGGAGTCATCGAGCGACATGTTTCGGACTAACACGCGACATGTTCGGGCTCATCAAGCGACATGTTTCGGACGCATCCAGCGACATGTTTCGGATCCACCGACATGTCTCGGACCCATCGAGCGACATGTTGGGGTCATCGAGCGACATGTTTCGGACTCACACGCGACATGTTTCGGATCCAGCGACATGTCTCGGACCCATCGAGCGACATGTTGTGGTCATCGAGCAACATGTTTCGGACTCACACGCGACATGTTTCGGATACAGCGACATGTCTCGGACCCATCGAGCGACATGTTGGGGTCATCGAGCGACATGTTTCGGACTCACACGCGACATGTTTCGGATCCAGCGACATGTCTCGGACCCATCGAGCGACATGTTGGGGTCATCGAGCGACATGTTGGGGTCATCGAGCGACATGTTGGGGTCATCGAGCGACATGTTTCGGACTCACACGCGACATGTTCGGGCTCATCAAGCGACATGTTTCGGACGCATCCAGCGACATGTTTCGGATCCAGCGACATGTCTCGGACCCATCGAGCGACATGTTGGGGTCATCGAGCGTCATGTTTCGGACTAACACGCGACATGTTTGGGCTCATCAAGCGACATATTTCGGACTCAAAATGTGTTATATATATATATATATATATATATACAACGCGCGAGCCGAGCGAGCGAAGCGAGCGTGCCGCGGCAGCGGCCGGCGAAGCGCCAGAACCACCACCTGTTGAGTCCGAAACATGTCGTTGGATGAGCCAGAACATGTCGCGTGTGAGTCCGAAACATGTCGCTCGATGACTCCAACATGTCGCTCGATGGGTCCGAGACATGTCGCTGGATCCGAAACATGTCGCGTGTGAGTCCGAAACATGTCGCTTGATGAGCCCGAACATGTCGCGTGTGAGTCCGAAACATGTCGCTCGATGACCCCAAAATGTCGCTCGATGACCCCAACATGTCGCTCGATGACCCCAACATGTCGCTCGATGGGTCCGAGACATGTCGCTGGATCCGAAACATGTCGCTTGATGAGCCCGAACATGTCGCGAGTTAGTCCAAAACATGTCACTCGGTAACCACAACGTCGCGTGTGAGTCCGAAACATGTCGCTCGATGACCCCAACATGTGGCTCGATGGGTCAGAGACATGTCGCTGGATCCGAAACATGTCGCGTGTGAGTCCGAAACATGTCGCTCGATGACCCCAACATGTCGCTCGATGGGTCCGAGACATGTCGCTGGATCCGAAACATGTCGCGTGTGAGTCCGAAACATGTCGCTCGATGACCCCAACATGTCGCTCGATGGGTCCGAGACATGTCGCTGGATCCGAAACATGTCGCGTGTGAGTCCGAAACATGTCGCTCGATGACACCAACATGTCGCTCGATGGGTCCGAGACATGTCGCTGGATCCGAAACATGTCGCGTGTGAGTCCGAAACATGTCGCTCGATGACCCCAAAATGTCGCTCGATGACCCTAACATGTCGCTCGATGACCCCAACATGTCGCTCGATGGGTCCGAGACATGTCGCTGGATCCGAAACATGTCGCTTGATGAGCCCGAACATGTCGCGTGTTAGTCCAAAACATGTCACTCGGTAACCACAACGTCGCGTGTGAGTCCGAAACATGTCGCTCGATGACCCCAACATGTCGCTCGATGGGTCAGAGACATGTCGCTGGATCCGAAACATGTCGCGTGTGAGTCCGAAACATGTCGCTCGATGACACCCACATGTCGCTCGATGGGTCCGAGACATGTCGCTGGATCCGAAACATGTCGCGTGTGAGTCCGAAACATGTCGCTCGATGAGCCCGAACATGTCGCGTGTCGGTCCGACACATGTCGCTCGATGAATCCGAAACATGACGCTTGCGTTTCTTACATTGCGTAGATCCGGTATTATAGACTAGATATTAATTTGATGAAACAAATGACGCTTGAAATTAGGTGATCATGTAGTATTTCTGGGTATCGAAAGAATTATTTGGGTGTAATTAATTTTAATAGGATTACGATCCCAGTTATATTTGGATGCGAATTATATGAAATTTGGTGTTTGAAATTAGGTGATCATTAAGTATTTTTGGGTAGAGACTAATTTATTTGGTAACAATTTAATTTAATAGGTTATCGACATGTTACTTCTTCGAGTTGCACTTTATATTTAAACGGAGTTGAAAATTTGGTGCGAATCTAGTATTTTTGGTAATCAAATGTAATTTTTTAGGGCATCATTCGGCAATTAATTTGGTGGTTCGTTAAATGCTACCCATTATGAAATACTGAGAATAAAGGTTACTTTCAATTATTTTTGATATCGAAACAGTACATAAAATAGCAGAGAATTTAAAATCAATTATTTACAAGAATATATATACATTAATAATAAATAAATAAATAATAAATATTTTGTGGACAATCTTACACAAATCAACCTAGTCCCAAAATAAGCAAAGCTTGTACTATGGGTACTAAGCGACGATATAGGTACATACTTATATGGATAAATAAATACTTAAATACATAGAAAACATCCAAGACCCAAGAACGTTCTTGCTCATCACACAAATAAATGCCTTGGCCGGGATTCGAACCCGGGACCTCCAGCTTCGCACGCATACTGTATATCTTGGTGAACATTTCAAGTTATGTGTGAAAAGGTTTTTTATGCTGACCTCTTACAGAAAAGCCACTCGGATGACACGGTCGCCGTAACCTGACTTCAGGTTACTCTACCTCAAGTACAGTCGTAATATGCCTGAAGCCTCTCTTAAATTTTACACATATTTCCCTCAGTACACTCTTAGTGATGTTGCTGATACTCATCCGCATTCGCGAACCAGTCACATAATATTTAACACATTTATTGCCAACGAGTGCTACGCGCTACGCGTTTTTCCGCTTTGTAGCGGAAAATGTCTACGAACGGAGATTCAAACTATAGGGTCCTCGGCGCTGGATGTGTTAAGTATTAGTACCTAACGGTACATAAGCCCATCAACCTTAGTTATGTGATGACAATTATGTACCAGAGTTAGCGAGGGTTATCAATAAATGAAAGCAACATTAGATGAGATTATTATATCGGATAATTTGATTACCTATTCATTACCATCATTTCATTTATATTTCTTTTGCAAATTTTATGTGCCTTTCGGCAGCGTGGGTAGAACTCCCACAAGGTGGACTGGTGACCTAAGATCGCGGGAGTCCGCTGTGAGCATGTGGCGCAGCACCGTTGTGGCACTCTTTGCGGTAAACCTATGTCTATTAGCGGACATCTTTTGGCTGATATGATCATGAAATAAACCGTGTATATCCATGGATGTCAGTCACAGAACCTGCAACGGTATGTGTCAACATCCCTAGCTTACACGGCTCAATATGCCTAAAGCCCGACATCAAAGTTTTACGACGCCCCGCGGACCGCGTTACACCATAAAACGAATAAAACATGACGCCCTGGATAAATAGTTTATGGCGCGAAATGGCGTTGGGAGATAATTCCATTTTTGAAATTTTTTTCGCTGTTTTTCGGACGGCGGGAAGCTAATGTTCAACTAAAACGGGGTTTTTTCGCTTGCAGAGACTGATTGTCGCTTGTTCGAGATAATTTTTAAATGTGTACGGCTTATGACCATAACTTCCCAAGGGCGGGGTGGTGGTGACCGTGGAGTAAAAGTTAGCGCGTAATGTAAATACTTTATTCAAAACGAGTGCTCGGTACAGTGGCGGGCGAAGGACTGGCTGCGGCGGCGCTCGCGTTGCTTACTAGTATCCCGGCCGAGAATGCCTAGTAAGCAACTTGTGTCCCTACAGTAGTCCTCCCCTTTTTTTTATTTTTTTAACATAAAAAAACTAAAACTAAGCAGTGAAAGAAACTTAACTACAATGCAACATAAACATTAGTTATCGCTACGACATTGTTATCATTGGAGTCAGCAACTGCGCGGATCGGATAACATTCTCGACTATTCCCACACAGCTCGGGCACTTATGCAGACTCGGCAACTCTTCGAGTAGTTCACTTCTCCGAAGCTGTGCGGTATCCAATGTCCGTAAGCGATACCTAATACAATACAAGCCTTATCGTGAGAACTTAGACTAAACATGGGTCTCTCTTATGGGACCATTTAAACAAAGAAACAAACTACCTAAGTCTAAAAGTACTTATAGCAGTTGCACGCATTCCAATCGTTAGCATACCATTCCTGGCAAATCCATCAGCAGATGATATCTAACGTGCCAATAATGCAACGTACAGGCGGTCGGTTCGACAAATATGTTCGCGAGCACGAGGGAAACCAGCCAAACCTGCACTACTCCGAAACGTCTTGTCCGACCCCGACGCTTACCAAACGAACCTGACGCATAATGCAACTGCTTTGACCACGATCTATTTTCGTCCTTGAGACGTAGATAGATGCGGGTCATTATCGCACTCTACTTACTACTATGCGCTATGACACAAAAGATAACTAACTACACAATGTAAAAACTAAATGTCCGTGGCACGACGGTGATGCCTCAATGTACCTATTTACGTTTACGGTTAGCCGTAGGGTGCCGCGTTGCGACTACCATTACGGCTAACTTACCTAATTGCCTTGCATCCTGTACCATCGTGCCGCGTGTAACCTAATTACTATATTTTACTCAAAACAAAAATAATCTAACACTGCACTGCACAAAAAAAACACAAAAATGAAAAAAAAAAACGACAAATCACCTGAGCACTAAACACCACTTAAAGACGATGCCTCCGAAAGGCGCCACGCGAGACCCCGTTACGGCCTCGCGGTACCGCCTGACGCCGCCAGCTGCTGCCACCTGCAGGGCGGCCTGCACTTCCGGGCGCGGGCCCCGTGCAGGTGGTGGTAATAACAATTTCTGATCGGCGGGCGTGGCGCGCTGTGGTCGCGCTGCTGCCGGCCCGCTGATGCCCCTGCGACGCTCGGGCACCGTGGTTGGCCCGTCATGACGCGCTGCTGCGGGCACGTTAGGCTGCGCCCCCTGAGGATCGCGTGCGGTGGCGCTGTCGTAGGCTGGGTGCCCTCCGGCTCGACCCAGCGTACCCCCATGCTCAGCCCCGCCCGGGCGACTTCGCGGCACGCTCGCAGCGCGCGGTGTCCATACCTGGTCGCGCGCTTGCCTCGACGCTGGCTCGATGGTGTCGTGGCGTGGGGCGAGTCCCTCGGGGCCACCGAGCCCTCCGCGCGATGAGCCCTACACCGCACTCATTTCTATGGTTGCGTGTTCATTTCTAGTCGGGGTCACCAATGTACGGCTCATGGTCCATAACTTCCCAAGGGCGGGGTGGTGGTGACCGTGGAGTAAAAGTTAGCGCGTAATGTAAATACTTTATTCAAAACGAGTGCTCGGTACAGTGGCGGGCGAAGGACTGGCTGCGGCGGCGCTCGCGTTGCTTACTAGTATCCCGGCCGAGAATGCCTAGTAAGCAACTTGTGTCCCTACAAATGGATTATGCTATGTCAGATATAAAAATCAAATCCGTAAAACTAGAAACGACGGTGATTTAAAAAATAGTTGAAACCACTCCGTTCATATCCACCATCATAGAAAATCCTGTATTTCCTAAGTTTCAAGGGTTTTACAAGACTGCCTAGAAAAGGAGTGTAATGTTTTTCTCATTAGTTGTTAAAGTATTACATTATTTGAATGTTTGCGCGTCAAGGAACATTTTAATTGCACGCGGAAATAAACAAGTGGATGATCTCATTATCACTCATACCTACACGTCCTTTTAACGGAAAGCAAGATTCTAGAGACTAATCCCATCTACTTAGATATTGCTACCAGCATCTCCGAGAGTTATTGGAATAAACGATTGGAGTATTTGTCATGATAAGGAATCCCTAACGATACTATTGTAGTGTGAATGTATTTAGTATTATGTAATGTTATGTAAGTAATTAAATCAAACCTGTAGCTCTAGTATAAGTTTTTTCGAAACATTAACTAATTCGAACGCGTTTGCGTTTTGTCTCAAAATGTATGAAAACGCTCTAGGTGAGTTGGAAATACGCGCGTTCATCGGATAGCAACAAATGTTAAACTCACTGTTTTAGTTTTCACTAGTGACCACCAGAGGCGCTGTTCACGTTTTCATACCACTTTCATACATTTTGAGACAAAACGCAAACGCGTTCGAATTAGTTAATGTTTCGAAAAAACTTATACTAGGGCTACTGACCTGTAATTTATATTACCAATAAATTAATATTAATTAATATGAATATGGAAGGCCGTGGGCTCAAATACCACTGACTGATATATTAAAGATCTTTTATGGTAGACGATATTTTAATAAAACTCTTTTTAAATAAATAAATTTGTGGACAATCTTACACAAACCAACCTAGTCCCAAACTAAGCAAAGCTTGTTCTATGGGTACTGAGCGACGATATACATACTTATATAGATAAATAAATACTTAAATACATAGAAAACATTCAAGACCCCAGAACAAATTTCGTGCTCATCACACAAATAAATACCCCGGCCGGGATTCGAACCCGGGACCTCCAGCTTCGTAGGCAGGGTCACTACCAACTAAGCGAAAGCGTGCGGTTTGATTCTGAATCTTCTATTAAATACTTCGTCACAACTTAGCCAACTTAAATAATCTTACGTAAAGGCATACGTAAAAGCTGCTAAGATGAAAACTATGCAGTCTTTCCACTTTTATTGGACATTAAATAAGCTAAATGTCCCAGTAATCGACACCTTAGGGGCCAATATATGACACCTAATTAATCACCTCTGTCATCATGTCATAAAATTGAAAGTGCTATGTATTGGGTCAGCGTCGAGCACAGGGACGGTTTACCTTTAAACGTTTTACTTATACAAAAAACAATATCTAATGTTAAATGGGCGCTTGTAAAAAGCACAATCCTTAACATAATTTAACAACGCGGGGCATAAATCAGGGTAAATAAAGTGGTTAGATTAGAAACTCCAGCTCAATGCCGGACCCGGGAACTTTCCGCTCATGATTAATGACTTCGGACGCCGAATAAAATAAACAAGTTAATTCGATGAGACAAGAGTGCTTTTACGATTTGAATTGGTTGAAATATCTGACTAATCAGACTTCATAAGAAACACTACCGAAGAAGGTCGTATAAAATAGTTTCAATTCGAATGACAAAGTCAGATGTGAATTTGTCATAGTTCCACTGTCTTTTAAGTGTTTTAATTTTTGTCACATGTTACTTGTCGCTTGACAATTGTCACTGACATATGTCACTGACAATTGTTGACGTGGTGAAATAGGGACCTGGTAGGTGGTGTCACCATAGATATAATATATACTCTGAAGTTAAAGATGCGCCAACGAGCGACCGTGGCTATGTCTTTCTCATACTTGCTTTCATACAAAATTTGTACTACGCAATTTGGCCGGTTTGCATGTCCAATGTATTGCTTATGGAAGTTTGCCTTTGCCTATAACCCGACCATGAAAAAATGTTCGGTCGGTGATAGGGACAAAACATGCCACTCTTTTCTATTTCCTCTTATAGGAATCGCAATAAGACTATCTTTCTCTAGCAAAGCATGTCAGCCCCTTGGGTGTCACCCTACTTGCACTTATGAATATCAAAAAACTACCACTGGTTTATAAAATAAACCACTGCCTCGAAAAGAACCGGCGTAAGAAACTCGGCTTTTGTTGTCCTAAACTGTTGTAAAAGACGATGAATGTAAAAGAGCTCTTGAGGCCTATTTGCAGAATAAATGTTTGATTTTGATTGATATGAAATTGGGGGAGACAATCTAATACTCGCCCAAGGTAAGTAGTTTGTTGATTAAATGTCATCTGCCAGTTACTTTTTGTTCACGAATAAAAATATTTTCTGGAATAAGACCTTCTTAAATGAGCCTTTGAAGGAAATTAATAGGGCCCACTATTACTAGTGGTAGTGGCTAAGAATGCAAAGTAAGAATTGCTGTGATGGTGTAGTGGTCTATTACTACTGGTTTGTTGTGGGCCTTCTATGCCGAATCAACCAGTCAATGATCTATTGAGGCAGCCCTTAATGTTCTTTGCTTACCCGTTGCTTCCAGGAATTTCCAGACTCTTTGAGTCGCAACCTGTTGTATCTGCTCTGGATGTATCATGTGCTTCCCTAGGTAGATATTTCTGTTGCGCATAAGTGATCCAGAGGAGCAGAGGATATGGATGGCAGTTGCCTTTTGTGGTCTAGCTAGCCTAAAGAGGTAAGGGCGCTGGTCCGAGAACCCGGATTGTTCAATATCCGTCTATCCGTCTTAGGCTGTGTTTGAGATCATGGTTCATACTGTTCATAGTTTCTTTTCATTTGTTTTCTTTGTTTTTGTCAAATAATTGTAATTTTTCATATATGACAGTTAGGCGACTTCCTGACTTGGCGGAGTGGGATCGATATGTGACATTTTATTTTACTGACGTCGCAAAGATTCTCACTTGACGGAACACTGTCAGTATTACTTCTGCGCAGTAGTAATATCATGCGCAGAAGCGGAGCAGTACCGCCTTCGCATCGTCCCGCTACCGCGCATCCCGCTCTCGCGCCAGTCAGGAAGCACTCATTTAAATGTAGAGGCGCAGTAAAAATGGTACCGAGTCGACTGACAGTTGACACTGACATTTGACAGTTTTCTCATATCGTACCGCCTCCGCACCGACAAATCAGGAAGTCACCTTAGACCTATCTACTTTACGTAACGTAAGTGTGACACGTTGCATAATCAACTACCTACACTGAGCGAAAAAAATACTAATTATTAGTAAGTTTTAGTAAATCCCAAGACAAGGAGTAGTAATAATTAGTAGTAATTAGTAGTTAAAAGGACAATTTTTTTGGTATTAGTAAATAACTACTATTATCAAAAACTGTTTTGTAACCGTTAGTATATAATCTCGTTGTCCTGGGATTCACTAAAACATACTAATAATTAGTATTTTTTTTCGCTCAGTATAGGTAGGTAGTGTATAGATATAGTATACTGAAGCGTTCAGTCCCAGGATGTGGTTTATTAATAAATAAAAAAAAAACAACTGAACGTTTACAATAGAAGAAATAATTTATTTAAAAAATCTAAAAAGGTCGGTGGGTTAAGCCCGTCTGGTTTGGCGCCGCAGTTCGGTACTCCCCTAGGGCGACGGCGGCTGCTAGGTCTCCGGGTAGTAGGCAGCGGTCAGTGGAGCTGATGGTAAGGCTCGGGAGCGCCGAGGCAGCTGGTGTGGTGCTGTTCCACAATAAATATTCCGCTTAAGCGCGGGCGGCTTCTTAGCCTAAAAGTCGCACCCTGTGAATAAATGTCCACAGTTAAAATTCATCCAGACTCCTCCGCTGATAGTGAACCCTCTGTAGATTTGCGCCTAGGTATGAGGAGAAGCCGTAAGCAGTTGGTGCAAGTGTTCACTATCAGAACGGAGTTTAAATATAAGAGTGGAAGAACAAAGGATTTTAGCAGTGCAGTAAATTACTTGCAGTTTTAAGAAAAATAAAAGAAGGTAATTGTATAAAATGGTTTGCCAAGCGGTGAAATCTAATAATTAGGTTGTTACAAAATGGCCGGATCAAAGTACTGACAAGCGGCGAAATAAAACTATAATGTTCCGATAACTATTTATGGTAATAATCACCAAACAATGATTGAGAATGCAAACGTAGGTGCAAAACACTAATTTAAATTAAGCACAGGCTATGACTGAAGCTATTTTAGCACTTAGGTAAACTAGGGTTTAAAATGAGCACTAATTTAAAGCTAAGCACTGTTGGATTATAACACTTGTTCAAAACTTACCCAATTGGGGTGCAAGAAGACACTTAATACATTGTGATATTATTTATATAAAAATAGGCCCTCCCAAATACGTTGGGAAAAAGACATTTTTGACACGTCCGGTACGCATGATGACGCGGTATAGTACGATACCGCGAGCGCACCGGACAGTGTCCAGCCTCTAGGAGCCTCGGTGGTGGAATGCACAGACTACTAAGAAGATACTACGTGTGGAATGAGTGAAGGCGCGGGCGTCGCAGGCGCATCTAGATGTTCCTTTATCGCCGCGCGACCAATCGGCGCGCGGAAAGAACATCACGCCACCCATGCGATACCATCGCGCTCACAAGTGTTAAGAATACCTAAAGTAATATTCTTGTTATTTATTTCATTATTTGTAAATAGTTTAAGTGTTATTGTAAGTAATTACTTAATTTAGATAGTTTTATATGTTTATTTTGATAAATTATAAGACATGTAACATACAACGTTACAATACAAGTAGTTATATTATACAAGATGCGCCACCGAGCGACCGGGGATAAAGGAAATAATATTCATATAAAATTTATAATACGTAATTTGACCGGTTTGCATGTCCAATGTATTGCTTATGGAAGTGTGCCTGTGCCTAATACCCGACCGTGAAAGAATGCTCGGTAGGTGATAGAGACAAAACATGGCACTCTTTTCTATTTCCTCTTATAGGAATCGCAATAAGGCTTTCTTTCTCTATCAAAGCGTGTCAGGTTCTTGAGGTAGTGGAAGTTTTATTTCTAAGGCAAACCATTCGGCGTCATAACTACACAAAGGTAGCAATGCTTCGGTTTACATGCCACATAAAAGAGGTTTTACTACCGCACTAAATTCAATAACAATAATAGGAAAAATCAAGGGAATTTCCCACGGGAACACTTCATTCCGGATGAGGGATAGTGCTAAATGCAATCGGGTAACGTCTAAGACTGGTCAGGATTTTACGAGTTACTTTCTGTAAATAAGAGTTATTCATGAATAAAAATAATTGTTCTTTTGTACGGAAGATCCAATGAATAAAAGAAAACGACGTTTCATAACTAGAAAAAAAATCTATTTTTATCGCTCAGCAAACAGTTACGTAGGTAATCACCCCTGAGGGAAAACCATAGAATAATTAACAGTTCTTACGTATACCGTGTGTTACCGGCAAGCGGGCTTTTCTTTAAGTTGGGTATTTAAACCTAGTTTCTTAACCATGTGCTTAATTTCACTATAAAATCACAATTTTGACTTCACTTAATTTCTAAAAAAATTAAATGGCCAATAAACAATAATATATAGCAAAGTAAATTGACTACGCAGTACAAATGACAACCCTTAATGTTCTGTTATTACGACATTATCTTAAACAGTTGAAGGTGCAGAATTTAGACATTTAGTTTTGCAGTTAATTCATATAGGTAATTATGATTTGCTAATACATGGAAATAAAAAATTGCTAATGTAAAATATTAGGATCAGTTTCAATAAATGCCCGCTTTCCGGTAATGCACTGGTATAATAACAATTATTGTTATTGGCAGACAGCTAAATGACAGGCCGTAGGTATCCAAGCTATGTTAAAATCATTAAATATAGAAATATCGTTCTAAATTACAACCTGTAGCATGCTTCGCCAAGAACCTTTCAACTTAAATGGCTTTTAAACCCGTTAAGCCAGCAGAGGGGTTGAAGCCGTCGATCGAACGGCAATAATCTCAAAAGTTCCGCCATTAAGTCTCAATTGTGAGTTGACGCCGAGGTTTTAACTTCAGAACTTGCCCGTTGCAATTTATTTCAGTTTCCAATCCAATATTATCTTTATTCTTCCAATACAGCGTTTTATAAGCTTGTTTCTTCGGAACAAACGGTTGAAGTTTAATTTTGTTGAATGCCATGGTAACTTACAATTATGAGTTCCCGTTATTGCATTGGATGATTGAACTTGTGTTTATTTTTAAACTTATCCGACTGAAGATTGTCTCAAAGAGAAGAGAGGTCTAGTCCAGTCAGTCGCTCGTAAAACTAGTGCCCACGTCAAATCTTGCGATTAGTCGCCAAAACAGATCCGGGGCTACATTATGAAACAACAGGGAAATTGACGCCTGACCTTCCTTCCAACATAGAGTGTAAACTAGACATTATTGGGATTTGACCTGTTTCCTCGCGTTTTCCTTCACTGAAATGCCAGTGTCAAATATTAAACACCAATTTCTTTTTTAAAGCTACTTTGCACAAGCTAAAAGAAGACCTTCACTCGGTCAATTATAAAAACATGCCAGATTAATGTTAGTTATTGACTGAAATATGTCGAAATGATGGGAAAGAATACAATATGTTGAATTTTCATAGATGGGCTGTTTGTGTGTTTTCTTTTTCACTGCGGGAAGGTGGGAATGTTCTCAGTGGCTGTTTAATTGTTTCACGTATTCGAGTCGTATCAAAACGTTTTAATTACTAGTAGCATTTAATTTTTCGCTCCTGGGAACTGGGTCGAACTAAAGGTGTTATGGGCTGTGGGCGATGGTGAACTATCACTGCAAGGTCATATTTTCTAATGATTTAAGATATAATAATATGTACTAATATGTATTTTATTATAATAGGTAAATTATATATATTGTACACAATAAAAAATATGAAGAATACAAAATGAAATAGTATGTACAAAAGCGAACTTATCACTTTAAGGGATGTCTTCCAGTTAACATTTGAGCAAATGAGAGAAGAAATGAACAGAGGTAGATAAATTCAGCAACCTATGTAACAACAAGGTAGGTACTTACAAAAATACATCATTTATATAAAACATAATAAATACACATCTATATTTTATTAAGGACAAGTGACAAAGACAAAATACACAAATAAACGATATAGAAAAAAGTAATTAAATGAACGATGTTAAATAGAATACTTCCGTGAGTCTCAGTAGCTCTATAGCTCTAGTATAAGTTTTTTCGAAGCATTAACTAATTCGAACGCGTTTGCGTTTTGTCTCAAAATGTATGAAAACGCTCTCGCCGAGTTTGAAATACGCGCGTTCATCGGACATCACTAGTGGAAACTAAAACAGCGACTATAACATTTGTTGCTAACCGATGAACGCGCGTATTTCAAACTCGGTGAGAGCGTTTTCATACATTTTGAGACAAAACGCAAACGCGTTCGAATTAGTTAAAATTTCGAAAAAACTTATACTAGAGCTACAGGACATATACCTACTCGATATTGAAATATAATAAACGGAACATGTCGAGCGATATTCGACGTTAAAGACGTGAGTGACCCGTTTATTGTTTTTTAATAAGGGAACGATATTGACGAGAACTTAAAATTACGGAGTAATTGAAAAAAATCGCCTCGTGAATATTAATTCTCACTATCAACGCCATTATTACGTTAATTTAATTGAATATCGACAGCATTAATCACACCAGTTGCACAGTCACGACCGCATTTATTAAAATGTTCGTTTTAAAACCAAAGTAATTACTCGTATTGCATGGTACAGTCGGCAGGTTATTGCAATTAATTCACGCAATCGGCCGCATGAATTAATTGCTGCCGATTGTACCTCACTCATCAATCAAAAATAATGGCTGGCTGGTTTTTAATAAATTGTTCATTCAAGTGGCGCGCTGAAATTGTGAAAGGCTTTTGAAATTGGGAATTTTTGATGTAACAGCATACAAGTAATTATTTAAGCAGCTTCGGAAACGAAAAATGATGTCAATAGCATATTGAATACATTCTACAAGCAGAATTCTCTTGTCGATCCCTTTCATTCGAAAGACGCCAGGCCGCCATAGTCCGTATATTTATTTATTTATTTGAATCAGGCAACAAGGCCCATATTTACATATACCTTACAGACTAACATACATATCTATAAAATATAAAAACTAGCACAAATAAACACACTACAACTTTATTGCGACGTGTTACGCAACGTCGAGGTGTCAGATAACCGACCGCGAAAACGCCAGAACTTGACTCCCTTCGGCCAAAATTCTTCCTTGGTGAAGGTCGTATAATAGATGAGTAATAGATAGAAATATATAGTACATTACTTACCAAGGGCGATAAAACAAAGAATGTCTCAGATCGCAGGTATTTTACGCCCGAGCCGAAGGCAAGGGCGATAAATATGCGATCTGAGACTTTCTTTATTATCGCCCGTGGTAAGTACAAAATTTTATGTCACCCTCTGGCCAGGAAGTGGGTTTTTTCGCGCGCGGAGCGTGCGATAATGGCCACTTTATGGCCAGGTGTGACATAAAATAGTTTATTTGCATAAACATGGTAGTTACAGTTGTTATCACATTTTTTTAAGTATCACATGTTAACCAATATGGCATGCAAAAATTAATGTTAAATTTATATGAAATGTCAAAAAGAATATTTATATGAAATGTCAAAAAAAATATGTTTACATTACTCGTAAATGTCAAAAAAAAAAATAGCTTAACAATTTCTTAATGATTTAAAAATTCAGTCAGAGTATAAATACATTTGTCAAATAAAAATAAGTAATATATTATTTTCGTGCACGAATGTAGAGAAAGTCTAGACTCTAGACACGTGTCAATTCCCACAGAAAGCAGCCTAAATCTGGGTGTTTTAACTTAAAAGTAGACTAAGGAATTTTCTGGAGAATTGAGTTTTTTAATATCTCCCCTAAGGCCTACTTTGATTAGGTAGTTATATCTACGGAATTTAGCTATGGAAGTAATCTGAAAGCAAATTGCGGGATTGGTATTTTTTCTTAGAATTCCCTAAGATTTGTAATGTCGGCTGTGATTTAGCTCTCTCTCTCAGATGTATCCACGAATTCCACGATTCATTGAGGGTGAGAAAATGTGTGTAAAATTAATACTGACAGTATCCTTTCAAGGTGAGAAAAACTGTGTCACATTAGTAATCTCACTTCAAAGAAGATCATGGATGAAATGTCATGGATCAATCCTGCCCGCCGAGGCAGAAAGTCGCCAGGCATACCTAGGTATTAACTATGTACATGCTCTACCTAACCGTGAGAAAAACTGGCGTAATAAATTCGCTTAGGTATCGTGACTTCGTCTGCGTAGAACCCACTATCGCCTTAGAGAGATAATTGCTTCTAAATTATTTTAGGCGCACTCCTATAATGAACTTCCACCATTTTCACTTCCCTAAGGAATGATTTCCGATATAAAAACCATCCCTTCCGGGGTTTCATAAAATCTTTGTGCCTAGTTTTATCTACATCCATTCAGCGGTATGACAGATATAGATTCGAGTAACTACTTTCCAATTTATAATTAGTATGGATACTATTAAATTAACAACATTTGTATTTTTGTAAATTAGTATTTGTTGTTATTCGTTTGTTTATAAATTAGTACCTGAAAACGGCTATTACGATTTCTATGAGAATTACAAGATTAATTTACAAGGCTAAAAAATCTGTATATTGCTATTTCTCGAAAAACTCGAAAAACACAATAAACTGAAGTTTTGTGTACAATATTTACATACTTACAAATAACGCCGAGCAATATTCAGTTCCCCAGGTACTTATATTTTGACACATAAAATCCAGTGTGACGCATAAAGGCTAAATTACCTCATTATAAATAAACAAAACAATACCATTAACAAACAACAGTCGGGTTAAACTGCCCTCTAAGCGGTAAAACGGGCTTTAACCATCCAAAATAAGCGTTTACCAATAACAGTTTGTTTTGAGTGTAATTGTGTACTAATTAAATATTAAACGCCTTCTGCTAGTCATCTGCTGCCTTAAAACTGCGTTATCGGGGCGTGGGGTAAGACAGAAGCGGATAAACAGGCATAAGGACGATCAAGCTTAAGCCACACAGAGAGCGGGCGGGCGGTAGCGGCGCGGGCGCGGGCGGCAGCGGCGCGGGAGCTGCTTTTGGCTGCCGCCACCGCCAAAAGCAGCTCCCGCGCCGCTGCCGCCCGCGCCCGCGCCGCTGCCGCCCGCGCCCGCGCCGCTTCCGCCCGCCCGCTCTCTGTGTGGCTTAAGCTTAAAGAAGACAATCAAGAGCATCATCGGCAAAAATCATCTCGAAAATATTTGCAGCTGCCCAAACTTTACGGGGTTACAACAAGTATCTCCGCCTTACAAAAGCAAACAAACTTGTTCTAGCACGATACAGTACTTTTATCTCACAAGCGCGGGTTGACCAATTGTTGTAGTTGTAACACATACGAATACTTAGACAACGTGAACTCATAGCGCCTACGCTGACTCACACATATGTGCAAGTATAGCACAACACACAACCATGGCTCACCCGCGCTCGTGAGATACACTGTATTATCCTCGCCAACTTTTCTCCCATTCACACATATAGAAACTGAGAGGCTGACAAGAACTAATTTTGTTGAACTTGATGTTATTTAAGCAGTTTAAGCAGTTTTTTAAGCAAAACTATTTGTTCTAGCACGTCAAAAAATATATATGTTAATATTCATCATATTTCAAAGACCGTGTATGGACTCGATACATGATTGGACGAAATTGTCTCGATAGAAAATAATTGCAAAGATTGGTCTTAAAATCATCATTAAACGGTTCTATGTCTTTATTTTTATTACGTATGGGTCTGCAATCAAAAACATGAAGTCAACATATTCATACCTAAACCGCCAACGAGTCATATTTCACAAATAATCCACACTTTTTTTATTGCAATATTATTATAGTATTTATTTGCTATTCTGCGCGCAGAGCTTCCGTAAAGAGCGGGATGGTTAATTGGAAACTCAAGCGTGTTAGAGCGGGACTTTTTTAGGTCTTGTCAGCCTATTAAGGCGTATTACATACCTTTACTCACATAGCCTGCGAAAGACGTGGACGTGATCGAGCCACCACCACCCCTCCCACCTTACCTATAACTATATTATACAGCTTAGGATTATAAATCTTGTGTCTTGCGCCACATCGAGATGGCTCCCGGTCCCCCTTAACGAGCAGTAAGGCCTCCGTAAACGAAATCCTAACGCAGTTAAAGCAGTAATTGCATGATAGCTAATGTTTGTCGATTAAACGGCCCAGAACTCTGAGATTGTCGCATTTTTGAAAACCTGACTGTGCGGGGAATAATCAGGTTGGGTAGGATTAATATAAATTTTAGTAGAAAATGATAGAAAATAAATATGATAGTTGGGTGTACGATACTTTATTTATTTCTATCCATATTATTTATAGGAAAATTTAATCTCTCCATTTCTTGAAAACCAGAATGGAAATTTTAGTAGAAAATGATAGAAAATAAATATGATAGTTGTGTGTACGATACTTTATTTCTATCCATATTATTTATAGGAAAATTTAATCACTCCATTTCTTGAAAACCAGTTTTTGCTACATAGAAGAGATACATAGATAATAGATATGTTATGTCAATGAAGTTAAAATTATCAAACTTGTTTTTTTAAAAGCTCACGTTTCTACAGTAATTAACCAAACATACAAATAATAAGAAGGATCAATTTTTATCCTCAAGATATTTCGACACAGACCTGTACCTAACTATAAGTTTTCAATTACAATTAAGGATCAATTTTTATCCTCAAGGTAATTTGACCCAGACCTAACTGCTAAATGGTGTACCTTTCTACCTACTCATGTAGGAATTCATATTTTTATTTCAATTTGGTTTTCTGTCAATTTGGAGTGAAGTGGCAGCTACTCCGGTTACCAGGCACCACTGAAAATCAGCGCCACTTATTTCATAGCACCAAGCTGAGTGGTGACCATTTTAGCATGTATTCGTTGTATTAATTGTACTTATATGTACGGTCACGTGCATTAATTTAGGACCCATTTCGCAAACTTTTTCTTTGAATTTCTATACTGTTTGACAGTACTGTCAACCTTAAGGGTATCCCAAATTAAAACTCGTGACTATAATTTCCATTGTTTTTATTTTTATTTTATATGCTAAATAAACATGTTTTCTTTGTTCTTTCTATCTTTCATATTGAAATATGCTTCGTATGATTGTTACAGGTAGCGGGAGTGGTCGGCCGCGCAGATGTGTTGGCATCCATCTTCTTCTTATCATCAATACTCATGTACCACGGGTGAGTAATGGATTATTACTACCAAGGCCGGGAAGGACTGTATTGTTTCCTTTCTTGCTGAAAATCATATTAAATATGGAAAAAAAGGTAAATTAATTTTGTGCTTCTCTTTGTCACATTGTAGGGTCGACGCCATAGATACATTTACACTTTTGCACCTTATGCCTTTGCAATAAGGTGCAAAAGTGTAAATGTATATACACATAACTCACGCCTGTATTGCCAAAAGGCAGAGCATTATGAACTTTAATTCATATGCTACTTTTAGCAATTCCAGGTTTAAAGATTGTTTGGGGATAAAAAACGAGACAATGAAAATAATTCTGACACAGTAACGCGGAATATTCTGTTATGTTGTTATGGGGAGCAGCTTGTCAGGCTTTGTGAACTTGTGTGGGGACAGTTCTGTGCTCCGTTCACACAGGCAAGTCATATTTACACTTCAGTCAAAGTCAAATGTAAGTCAACACTTTTTCTGCTTCTTCCATGGTTATAAGGTTAAAAAATGTTAACCTATTTCTGCTATTGGCTATACGACGTTGACAGCCATCTAATATTTACATAGATGTACTATACCTATATTAAAATAAAGGTTAATATAATGATTAATCCTTACCTAACAACATAATTTACCGAGCTATAATTAATTTACACCCAGTCCACAGATATCAGAACTAGCAGATAAGTGCCATTTAATTGAACGTTTTCTATACTTCTGATCTATTCTCACTAACGTACTTGTCAGTGAGTAAGAAGGAGATAGTTTCCATGCTATCTGACAGGTCTTCATCTGTCACTGTCCCCGCTTTTGATCACTTCGTGGCGAGAGTTAGTGCGGCGACAGATAAATTCTTTAAAAAATATCGACATCGATATTTACCAACTGTTGATATTCGTAACAGGTACGAGGGGCGTTCAATAAATTCTCGGTATTGATATCTTTTAAACCTTTTTAGTAAACTTTTTAATACTGGCCGGTAAGTGTCATTCATTAACATAAAAAAAAGGTAAAATTCAAACGGCGATGTTCTTTTGTTTTTCTGCAACTGCCGAACAAACGTGATCACAATGAGCGATTTTTCAATGTTAATTAAATTAGAGCACCGAGCGGTAATAAAATTCTTGACCAAACAAGGAAAAAATCAAAAAGCTATAAAAGAAGAAATGGATTATGTTTACCGAGAGTCTGCTCCTTCTTTATCAACAATTCAAAAGTGGTCAAGTGAATTTAAGTGTGGGAGAGAGAGTATCGAAGACGACCCCAGACCTGGTCGGTCCGTCGAAGCTTCTTCACAAGAAAATATAAAAAAGTGGAGAAAATTATATTGGAAAATGCTCGAGTGAAGGTGACAGCAATAGCTCAAATAACCAAAGCTTTCTATTGGTACTATACACAATATAATCCATGACAATCTTAATATGTCAAAAGTCAGTGCGAGATGGGTACCGCGAATGCTGACGCCGCTTCAGAAAAATACGCGCGTTGCTTGTTGTTCCGAATATATTAAGCTGTGTGGTGAAAATCCTGATGAGATACTGCAAAAGATTGTTACCGGAGATGAAACCTGGGTTCATCATTATGACTCTGAGAGCAAACAAGAGTCCATGCAGTGGCACATTAAAGGAACTCCTCACCCTAAGAAGTTCAAGGTCATGCCTTCAGCTGGAAAGGTCATGGCCACAATATTCTGGGATTGTGATGGAATATTGCTGATCGATTATAAAGAAAAGGGTGTAAATATCACAGGAGGGTACTACGCTTATATTCTACGCCAATTAAGAGAAGCAATCAAAGAGAAGAGAAGGGGAAAATTAGCCAAGGGAGTTCTGCTTCTGCACGACAACGCCCCTATGCATATTGCTCATATCGCCAAGGCTGCTGTTCGGGAATCTGGGTTCGAAACTATTACACACCCACCGTATAGTCCAGACTTAGCCCCGAGTGACTTCTTTTTGTTTCCCAACCTCAAAAAGGACCTACGAGGAAATCGATTTTCTGACGATGAAGCTTTGAAGACAGCACTGGAGGAGCATTTTGACACTAAAGATAAAAAATATTTTTATGAGGGGTTAAAAAAACTAATTGACCGATCTTATAAGTGCATAAACATAGGGGGGGAGTATATTAAAAAATAAAATAAAAAAACCTATCGTATTATTTTGTTTTCATTCTCATACCGAGAATTTATTGAACGCCCCTCGTACCTACAGGTAAATTACTTTTAAGGGGTTAACTTAAAAGTAATTTACCTGTAACTTAAAATTATTTGAACTGTCAGAGTTGTATCGAATTAGTCCGTTCCAAAAGCGACTTTACCGTCCAGGCTAGAAAGTTTAACATCCAACGACAGTTTTATATAAATCTCAGACATTTTAAATAATTTCATCTATATCAAAAGTTATAATTTTTAGGGTTGACTGATTTTAAACCCTTAGGGTTGACTAATTAAAGACCCATCTGCAAATGTTATAAAAAAGGACAAATAGTGAAATGAAATACCAAACATTTGTTTATACATATTTAATTATTTACAGAACCTCCTTGACTTTTATTGATCAGTTTTATGTTAGGCTGGTTATCTTAACAAGTACCCAATTTTGTATATGTTAAAAGATATTTTAACAAAGTGGAAAGTAATAATCGTCTCAGTGTAAAATAATTTTCTATGAAAATTAAAATTTTTGATACAAGCTTTTATTACAACTGTACGTACATTTTTTTCCATAGTCTTCAACTACTTGTTGACTTGGTTCTAATGAGCCCAAGCACAACGAGTTTATCTTGAGTAATTTAGGAATTACTATAGCCACCTTGCCCATTAGCACGATAGTCTATACCGTCCCGTTACATGGCCAAAATGTATGAAAACATCACTGTATAAGCTAAACCATCATCTTAGCCCCTCTTCTGTCTGTCCGGTGGTGTTTGCTCGGCATCCAATTTCTGAGCCCTGCCGCGTCAATCCATGTTTGACGAAGATTGTTTTCCGGAAATCTAAATATAAATGAAACAATAAATATAAATTACATTCTTAAATGCCCCCCTGTGGCATGGTCATTTTGTCTCCAATCCCACATAAATAATTCTTATCGATAATTTGTCGACATATTTATTACAGCACTAGCTGGTTTACGAAAGTATCATTTTATACCAATTAACGTTCTAAAATCAACTTGTTCCTAAGTAAAGGGTACTTATTTTATACTAATAAGCATCTTAAGTTAATCTGAGACTATTACATTGCATATTGAACTTGTAATTTTTAAAATAATAGCAATAGTTTCTTACCGATGAAAACTGGTACTTTCTTCAGACTTCCTCGCCTATTTAAACGTGATCCGGCACTGCGGCACTGCTCAGTATATTATGCCTAGACAGGAGTACTAATAACACCCGCACAAAACTTTACTTTCCTTTAAATATTAATATAATATTGCGAAAAACCGTCCTTGGTGCCGTTTTGTAGTGACATAAGTGGTTTTCCGTTTGACAACTTTGGTTTTCGTTCAAATGGGGGACAACTCGGGGATAGCCGAAAAATGTCGCATTATTTGTCCCACTCTAACTCATCTTGGTTAACCATAAGAATCTTAAGAGACAACTATATGACAAATCGTTCAATTAAATGTCACTTATCTGTCTTAATCTGTGACCCAGTCCAAAATAGTGATACATATTCAATATACTTACATGATTAAGCTTTTAGAGTGGTTATCAGTAATCCATTAACTTCAGCTCATTGGAAATTCATTAGTGTACCTAGTGAAAATGTGCCTTTACTTGTCTCGTGTCTCATGTCTTACCTTTGGTAATTGGCACGTGAATAATCAATCACGGATTCAGAAGTCGTTCATGGGATTCAGTACACGTTGTTATAATGAGTTACCTATTGCCAATGCCATGTTACAAATAATCAAGAAAATACATTCAAGATCATACCAATTAATAGTCTAAACCAAATATATGACCATTGTCGTGAGGACACTATTATTCTGATTTATATGGCAAAAGGCTATTGAATGACATTTTGACTTGTTTACCTCTGTCTGACATTAATTCTCTACATCTAATAAGTCTACGTTCAAAAAATGTTATTAAAAATGTGATGCAACTTGCCCTTAAAAATATCCCAGGGTAATAATCACATAATCAATAGTAATTGTACAAGTCACTCGCACAAAGTAAACGCCCGAGTCGGTATAGAAAACTTGGCCGCATTTCGCTCGTGTCTTGGCAGTTTGGGATCGACTTTGGTCGTGGCTTAGAAATAACTCGTGGTTTGGCCGAGAAGTTGGCAACACGCTTTACTAATACCTCATTTTAAAAAGGTCGTAACTGCCAAGTATTTCTAAGGAAAGTGGGACGTTTTGTAAAAGAGGTGATCGTAGTCATAATAAGTTGTAAGTCGGAGTGTTATGGAACTTTCGTTGCACGCTGTCTAAAGCCTACTTACTGGCGTGCCCGACTCGCATGCGGGTTTCATTACGTTGTGGATGTGGATTATCCAGGTATAATGACTTCAATCGATCTATCAAACCGCGCAATCTAGTTAAAACTGCATGCGAGTCTTGTACGTGTGTAGAAGTCTTTATTTACACACTAGTTTTTTCCCGCGACTTCGTCCGCGTGGAAATCGTTTATCGTGATATTCGTGATAGAATTTAATTGCTATTTTTTTATATCAGGCGCTAAAACCTAGTTATCGCTCTTCCATACAAAATTCCACTTCCGTGAGGGATGTTTTCCGGGACAAAAAGTGTCCTTTGTCCTTCCCCGGGACTCAAACTATCTCTATGCCAAATTTTATCTACAACGGTTCAGCGGTTTAATCGTGAAGAGGTAACAGAAAGACAGACAGACACACTTTCGCATTTATAATATTTGCGCGAGACTCACATACGAGTTTCTTTACACTGCGGGTCACGGAGGTAACGATATCAATCATTTAGGTAAGTATAAGCCGGCGCAATTTAGTTAAATTCGCATTTCCCCCCTGGGTTTCAAGGCAGTCGCTTTCGTAAAACTAGTGCCAAATCGAACTCCTGGCTCCTATGAGACAACGCTTGGAGGAGGATGATGAGTCGATTTTAATAAACCAGTTAACTGGAAACTGCGATTTTATCCACAATTTGTAGGCATTCATCATTTCATTCATTGCGGTGAATTCATTTAATGCTATTATTTTATTCTTGGATACCATTAATAATATAAATAAATACGTTGAAGTTTATGTTAATATTTGAAAACATCAGTATCAAATAACGCCTGTGACATAATTAAAATAATGACACCAAACGAGATGTATTCACATGTTAAATTTAATTCTCACGCAGCTATCTGGTAACTGTAATTATTAATTGTAAGGCAATCTAAAAATAGCAGGTACCTACATACTTTCATTTTCCTAACATCGCAAATTGGCATCGTATCTGTCTCCTCTAGTATAGTCCTTTATAAAACGTCATACGCAGTTCGCGAGCTATTTCTATGAGACCTTTACAAATTTTACAATACATAATTAAAAACCTTATTTTTCCGGGTTTCCGTTAACTAGGAGCAAGAATTTTATCGTTGCCCAGATAAATTATAGCAACCTTCAGGATGCACTCTCGCGCTTTGTAATCATAAATAGGTACTTAAAAGATTTGTTTAATAAACAAAATTTGTCTTTCTGGATACACATTCTCTGAATCATTAGTGTATCGTTTTCTGAAATTAAGCTGTGCCTATAGACAAATTAAATCCGAAAACCTATGGCTATCCAGAACTACTGCACAATTGCACATTCCTTTTCCGTACGAGCGAGCGTAACAATTCGAACGCCTGATTAAAAAGTTAGAGCAAAAAATTCCATAAACGTCGAACTAATTCCGCCCGAGTGCAATTCTTAAATCCAGGCGTTTCATTGTTCCATTCCCATTCAAAACGAGAATTGCCGCCCTATTTTTGTCACTGAAACGATCGCTTTGTTTCCCAATAGTCCTATCAATCATTCCCTATTCCGCTTTTTTTTCTTCTTTTTTTTCGCTTACAATTTTCTATTTTTCAGTCCCCACTTTGTAAAGCGTTTCTTGTACGTACGTAGGTTATTTAGAGAACACTTATATAACGCTATGATTCCACTTCACATTTCGTCTGTTCTGTTATAGACAGTCTAGACAGGTAAAACCGTGAGCTCTTAAAATGGTATTCGGGTTATATCAGACCAGAACAGCCACCATCGTACTATTACTGTGTTTTGTATTTTTAGGGCAGTGAAATTGTACATTAAAATCGCAAAGCGAGATGTAAAGCTGCATTTTTGGTATGTTATTCGCACCCCTTAGGAGTATGTGAAACTACATTTTGCAAGCAAAAAAAAGTTGTGCTACCTGTATGATACGTGAAAAACTGCAAAATTTTCGAACTTTTTTCAGGTATTGTAGTTCAATTCAAAAACTATGGGTTTTTGTCATTACTTGTCTATGGCATTTTTAAAGTGCATTAAATTTGCAACAATTTAAGCCTATCTACAGCTCCGTATGTCTTATAGTTTTCGAGACAAGATGTTTCAAAAATACTGTTTTTTTTTTAATTTTGCCTATAGTGTGTGTTGTTACGGGTTTCCGTCGAACAAATACTTCACTTACGGAAAGCAGCGCCAGCTTTTAGTATGGTCTTTAGGCATATCTCCTGGACCCAGAAACTGCCGGGAGACAATCTCTCCAAGGTCGGTCTCCCGAGTAGTGACGTCATGAAAATTGCCGCCGCCACGTTTGGAAAACTGGCAATCACACTCAACTTATGCAACATACATACACGTGTATGGTATCAAATGAAAGCTGAATAAATATGCCATAGCCCATATCGTATACCTAAATTAAATTTCAATACATTGAGACAATTCAAAACTATAAGCAAAATAATAAAAAAGTAAGGAAAACATTTCCGGGTTTCCAGATTTAACAGAATAACTAGAACAGGTACCCGAAAATTATGTTGCACATAAATAATAATTAGTATTTCAGCTTTACATAACTATTTATTGTTTCTAAATATGACCAAAACTGTGAGAGAAATGTTGATAACCCAACAGCGCAAAGCCGTTTTTCCATTATAAGAAAAAAAATGATGAAACGTCTATTTTCCATGAACCAGCTCCAGCGTTTTAGTATCTTGTTAGACATGTTGTGTGAACTATAAAACAGCAAAAAAACAGTCTATGGCCTGTCTGGTTCTTCACTAAAGATGTTATAACTATAACCACCCCCGATTTTTGAGAAAGTCGAATTACACACAAATTATAGCAAATTTAATTAGCTTTCGCGTGACATAATAGATTTTTATATATGTAGCATAATTTATGTGTAATTTGCATTTCTCAAAAATCTGGAGCGGTTATGGTAGGTCAGAGGCAGTGTATTTGCAGTTTTACGGTTCACGTTACTTGTCTAATAATATACTAAAATGCTGGAGCTAGTTCATGGAAAATAGACAAACATGTCTATGTATGGAAAAACAGCTTCGCGTTGTTGGTTTTTTCAGCATTTCTCTCCCAGTTTTGGTCATATCTAGAAACAATAAATGATAATGTAAAGCTGAAATACTAATTATTATTTATGGGAACATAATTTTCGGGTACCTGTTCTAGTTATTATGCAAAATCTGGAAACCCGAAAATGTTTTCCTTACTTTTTTTATTATTTTGTTTATAGTGTTGAATTGTGTCAATGTATTGAAATTTAATTTAGGTATACGTTATGGCATATTTATTCAGCTTTCATTTGACACCATACACGTGTATGCATGTTGCATAGGTTGGGTGTGATTGCCACTTTGCCAAACGTTTCGGCGGCAAATTTCATGACGTCATTACTCGGGATAGAGACCTTGGAGAGATTGTCTCCCGTCAGTTTCGCGGTCCAGGAGATATGCCTGATAACATACTAAAGGCCGGCGCTGGTTTCCGAAAGTGAAGTGTTTGTTCGACGGAAACCCGTAGCAACACGCACTATAGGCAAAACTCAATAAAGCAGTATTTTTGAAACATCATGTCTCAAAAACTATAAGACATACGGAGCTTTAGGTATGCTTAAATTGTTGCAAATTTAATGTTCTTTAAAAATTCCATAGACAAGTAATGTCAAAAACCCTTAGTTTTTGAATTGAACTACAATACCTGAAGAAATTCCGAAAATTTTGCAGATTTTTACGTATCATACAGGTAGCACAACTTTTTTTTGCTTGCAAAATGTAGTTTCACATACTTACTCCTAAGGGGTGCGAATAACATACCAAAAATGCAGCTTTACATCTCGCTTTGCGATTTAAGCTTTTTTATTTGTAAGATTTTACTGGCCTATTTTTGGAAATAAACGATTTGTATTTGTATTAAAAAAATGGGCTACATATCGGGTGTTAACCTGCTCATAATGCGCTCGTACCTTTACAAAAAAGATAGGGTATATACATAAGTCACCTAAGAACGCATCACAGAGTGAAACAACAGCACTCCAGTAATGCCTAATAATCAAAATCCTAGTATCCACATCCACAGTCGCCGAGGCTGTAATTGGTCAGGAGTTCATCATTAAAAAAAAACTGTTTTTTAAATGTTCCATTCCTCAATTACAGGTGCTCCCACCGCCACCGCGCATGGTACAGCGTGGTGCTGGCAGCGATGAGCATGTTGGCGAAAGAGACCGGACTAACCGCCCTGCTCTTCAACATAGTCTTCGATCTGTACAAAAGCTGGCCTGGAGCCAGGTGGGTGACGTTCCTCCTCCATTCTAGATGCTCCCGCCATCACAGAGCGGGGTGCAAAGGAAACCAGACTGACCGCGCTGCTGTTCAACATAGTCCTCGATCTGTGCAAGAACTGGCCTGGAGCCAGGTGGGTGATGTACCATTCCTCCATTTCTGGTGCTCCCGCCATCGCGCCTGGTGGAGAGGTGCTGGAAGTCTGCATGCTGGCCAAGGAGATCGGACTGACCGCCCTACTGTTCAATATAGTCTTCGATTTGTAGAAGAACTGGCCTGGAGCCAAGTGGGTGTCGCACCATTCCTCCAATTTCCGTTTTTGCGGTTTTGTCCGGTTTTATCTTCTAACCCCTGTTTTCATCATCATCAAGATACTGTTACCATCATCATCAAAATTAAGAGCTACATCTTGTCGGTGGAGTAATCGCCTCATGATCGTCGTTACACTCACTTGCTCCTTCCTAATTAAATTAAAAATAATTTGTCCATAAGTTTTGAAAATGTCATTTGATGACAGACTCTTTTTTTTTCAGGAGTTCTCTCATGGTGAAATGGCGTTGGAAAGGCGAGGGTGCGTGCGCACGCATCACAGTGGCGTTGGCAGGGCTGTTACTCCTGGCGGCAGCCAGAGTCGCCTTGCTCCAAGGCTCGCTGCCTGCCTTCTCTCCCCAGGACAATCCCCCGGCGTTCCATCCTTCCTTCCTTGTCAGGTTAGTTTTGAGTTCTTATTCTTCTTCATTCCTTAATGGTGTTATTCGTACCAGTGTCTTCAATAGTGGTCAAGAACTATTGAACCTCTTGGAGCGATATTATCACAAAATAAAATCATTATAATTACTAAAACGAGGCTTAATCGCGTATAATAAAATTTGGTAACCATTTCGAGATTTTCGCGATGTTTCGGATCTGTCACAGCATCCTTGGCTGCAAGCTTGATCTGCCAATAATCACGTATAGATAATATATTTCTGACCTTTACACTTTTCAGACTAATGACATTCTGCTACTTGGCCGCCTTCAACTGGTGGCTGCTCCTGTGCCCATGGACCCTCAGCCATGACTGGCAGATGGGTTCTGTGCCCATCATCACCAGTGGCTGGGACCCTCGGAACCTCCTCACCTGTGCCGCACTAATAGCTCTGCTAGCGCTGTCATATAGGTGCTTAGTGGACCTAGAAGTGAGTAGATTCTTTGACTCTTGTGCTGTTTTTGACTGTAAAACTTTTTGTCACCTACCCTACCTACGTACAAATGTTGTGCAAAAAAATACGAGCGTATTTTTAAGCACTAGATTGGTATCGTTATATATGAGATATACTTAGTACACTTAAGACAGGGCTAACCTATCCAGGTCCGCCTTGATGGACCAAAAGATTTGGTGGTGGCCCGTATTTTTTTGGCCAGTATACCAAAGAATCATTATCTTCGCGTTATCCCAGTAGAGTTGCACCCTGAAGGATGCCCGGAGTTCACTACCTTATCCCAAGATTTGATTTGACTTTTACGATTGGGGAAACCTTTTTTTAGGATTCGAGTATTCCAAAAACAATGATGAAAAAAGCAAGATTTGGACTATGAATCTTCGTCGGGTATTTTAGTCGCTTTATGGAATAATTTTGTGATTCCAGTTTCATCGACACACTCCGGCTGCAGTTGGTCTGATGTTGCTGGTCATACCTTACTTGCCGGCTTCCAATTTGCTGGTCACAGTTGGCTTCGTCGTCGCAGAAAGAGTGCTGTATTTGCCAAGGTAATTTAGCCTTGTTTGGTACACGCCACATTATATGAAAACATAAATGAAGTGTGCACGTAGTGCGACGTATAGATAGAGTGTGAAATAATATGAAAGAGGACAGCCCATAGTCACGACTATTTTGACATTGAATGCTGCACAACTGAGGAGATAAAGAGCATGAACCAAATTGTTCCAAGAACCTTCCAGTACAAATTTGATAGAATTAGGCATCTTCCAGACAAGGCGATGCGGGATCGATATGTGGTGATATTTATTATTTGACGTAAGCTACCTAATATCGCCGAGATTTTCTCACTTGACGGGACACTGTCGGTGTTATGCTTGCTGTTAAATAATATCATGCGCAGAACTAAGCGGGGCAGTAGGTACTGCATTAGTATCGCCCCACTTCCGCATATATGTGCCAGTCAGGAAGCACTCATTTAAATTATAGGGGCGCGGTAAAAAGTGGTACTGACTCGACTGGCGGCTGACAGGTTTCTTATAACGTACCGATAACTAAGCGGCGCTAGAAGAATAAATGAATTTGAATTTGCTAAAACAACTGCCGCTGCGACGCGGTGCAAGTAGAGAAAAATCGACCCTCCTCTTTTTAGTTTGCACAGTTCGAGCACAAGGAAGTCACCGTAGAACATTTGATAGTGTATTTTGTTTGTTGCCAGCATGGGCTCCGTGATCCTCACGGCGTACGGAGTGCAACTGTTGCGGTATCCCACAAGGAAGTCACCTTGGACTTGCAAAACATTTGATGAAGTATTTTGTTGACAGCGTGGGGTCCGTGATCCTGACGTCGTACGGAGTGCAGCTGCTGTGGCGGCGCGCGGACCGGCGGCTGCTGGCGCTGGGCGCGGCGGCGCTGGTGGCGGGCGGCGCCGCGCGCACCGCGCTGCGCAACCGCGACTGGAGGACTCGCGAGACGCTGCTGAGGTTATTACTTCATTATTACAGTTGCATCTGAACGATGCCCGGGGTCCGCTTCCTAAATGCCAAGCTGATCTTACAACCCGAGGGGGGGAACTAAGTCCATATTGGGATTAGGCTTTTCAAGTGAGTGGGCAACTTAACTGAATTCTCAAGCGACCCGAATGCCTCTAATTTTTCACATACAGCAGCCGGTATCAACGGCTTAACGTGCCTTCCAAAGCATGGATGCGCTCAGTTAGTAACCACTCAAAGCAGTCACCCATTCGAGAGCTCGCCACGGCCGACGTTGCTTTACCTCGCATGCCACACGCGGTACGCGGGTCCCGCTGGGCCATTAATGCTGAGGTAAATTAATTTGGCTACTTGACTATTTTTTATCGAACCAGGTTTTAGAGACAATAAGAAGCCATATCAGACCAACTAAACTGGTTTAAAACGGTTGTTACTAAAATTAGGATCAAATTTAGCTCAACAGTAAGCTTGTTTGCCACCGTCATTGTATAAAGAAGACAAAAATTTATAAGTGCGCAATCTATCTATCAATGTCGATAAAGGACATTCGTGCATCCATTCATCTATCACTCCATCCATTCATGCATCTATAATCCATCAATACATCCGCCCCTCTGGCTATTCGTTCTTCCATCGGTCCGTCCGCCACTTCATGCTGAGAACCGAGACTGGCGGACGCAGAGCAAGGAAACAGCGATTTGTTGTTCTTCTGTTATAGACAGATAGAGGTATTGGTTTTGATCAAAGTGGTGATTGGAGCGTTCTTCGCCCAGCGCAACGGCGCCCGTGTACAACTACGTGCGGTATGCAAGTTTACCATCTCTTGGATGGGTGACCGCTTTGAGTGGTTACTAACTGAGCGCTCCCATGTTTTGATTTGAGGCACGTTAAGCCGTTGTTCCGCTCTGCTGTCTATGACATATAATTACATGTAAGATAATGTTATCTTTTGCAGGGCGGACTTGGCAGTATTGCCACACAATGCAAAGCTGCACTACAACTTCGCTAATTTTCTAAAAGATATGGAGCAGCAAGAAAATGCCATCAAACACTATAAAGAAGCCTTAAAGTAAGCATAAACCCTGAGTTAAAAATGTGTTAATTATGATGAATAGAACTATCCGAGGTTCATTCTTCTAACATCGTCCATCCTCTCGTTACAGGAGAATATATTTCAACTCTAAATTAAAACACTCGGATCTAAAAACGTGATCCTGATGCCTTGCTTGTACGAGGCACCAAGTTTTGTGAGGGTATTCAATAGACGCCTGAAGCCGCTTTGAATTTAGATTTTTTGAATCTTTAATATTTCTAGCTAACTAAAGATTGACGTCAGTTGGAACGTGATTGGAATGACCCATTACCGAATTGCATCACATTTTTTGAGAAAAACACTATCCACGGCCGGAACAGGCATTGCCTGCCTCTTATACTTGCTCGTTTATGCTTGGCCGTCTATAACATCCTCACCTGTACTGATATACTATTTCAGATTATGGCCGAGCTACGCCAGTGCCCACAACAACTTGGGCACGCTGGTGCTAGCGTCGGGGCGCGCCGAGCATCACTTCCTGCAAGCACTCAAATACAACCGAGACCATGTCAACGCGCATTATAATCTAGCCAAACTTTACAGGTAATGATAAAAATACAATAACATTTGATACGAGTATTTGCCGTGAGCTATCCGGTAGAAGGAAAATATCGCGAGGAAACCTGCATACATCTACGAATATATTTAAAGAAGTCCGCACTGCCAGCGTGGGGACTACAGTCCGTTCCCTGCCATCGATGAGAGCAAGCCATCAGTGATGTAAATATGCTGATGATAATGATAAAGAAACAGTACTGATGTGTCCGGTATGGGAAAAATCGAACACAGTATGTAATATGTATAAAATATGTGAGCTTAATATATTTGGTCTAGTTTCTACTTAAGCCTACAGGGGTTGAGTGGCCAGTAATATATAAGGAATTAGATACTACATCTCCTCCTTTTCTTTGCCTAAATTCTCCAAATCCGTGTTAAAGATTAATCTGACAGATATATCAGAACAAAATCGATCCGCCTCTAAATTTCTGTGATTCATTACATGCTAGCTTGTAAATCATTGTTCACATATTATGTAGTTTTATTAAGTAAGGCATAAGACCTAAACCACAAGTTTTCAAAAAACCCTTACCAATTTCAGAAAGAAAAATCGTATCACAGACGCTCTAAAGATGTTGGAGCGCTGTTTAACCTTGGAGCCTCGTTTCGTTCAGGCGTACTTGGAACTGCTCCTGTTGAAACCAGAAGACGAGAAGAGGAGCATCCTGGACAAGCTTCTGGAACTGGAACCGAGAAACTGGGAACATTACATACTGTACGGCAACTGGTTCAAAGGCAGAGGTGGGATCACTGATTAAAAAGCAATTGTTCAATAAAATCATGAACATTATCATATTAATATGTTTGTTAAGCGGATGCGTCCGCTAGCGAAAATCTCATTTTTTTTTAATCAAAGTGAAAATTGAAAAATTCAACACCACAGGTGGGATTTGAACCCACGACCTCTGGAATCCGTCCATCGCTCTACCAATTGAGCCACCGTGGTATCCGTGGCGTCCGCTTATTAAAGTTTGTATGGGTGTAGCACATTGTTATCAACGATTCCCAATGCAACTTGGGACGTTGGTGCCGTTTCAGAAGTTGTAATAGCTTCACGGTACATGTCGCTACGAGCCTCCCTAATAAGGCTTAATAGATGAGTGTTAAGATTGAAAAATTCACCATTACAAGGGATACCACGGTGGCTCAATTGGTAGAGCAATGGACGGATTCCAGAGGTCGTGGGTTCAAATCCCACCTGTGGTGTTGAATTTTTCAATTTTCACTTTGATGAAAAAAAAATTATCATATTAGCCGAAAGATGTCCACTGCTGGATATAGGTCTCCCCCAAAAAGTGCCACAATGCCCGGTCCTGCGCCACCTGCATCTAGCGGACTCCCGGGACCTTTACCAGGTCATCAGTCCACTTTGTGGGGACAATCAATGGGTTCATTAAAATGGTTATGATAAAATTGTTAAAAATATGACATTACTATTCTCGAATTAGAACTTACTGCAATTAATTGATCCTTTTTTTGTACGGTAATAGAAATAAAATGCCTTATATCCACAGTGGTATAAGCGGAAACTGTGCGTGTGTTGATTTCCCGAGTGAGATTTTTTTTTGTCTTTGATCTTCACCAAACAACCAACGGACTTATACCTCTCAGGATTAAAGTGACAAAGCGTAGGTAGGTAGGTAGGCATAATACCAATAATCATAATCTAATCAGGACCACCAGCTAGAGCTAGCACCTGTCTCATTTAGCTGGTGTTCCTGATTTCTACGTTTTTCTGTAAGCTGTAAGTGATTGCTTATCAGATCCGAGTATAAGTTGCAGTATGCAATCTGTAGTATAGTTTATTAAAATTTTAAAACAGGGACGTTAGCTATGATCATATTGAAATTCCAGGGCATCTGCCACTGTCCCTAAAGTACTACACATCAGCCCTGAGATTGTCATTGGGCCAGGAGCGACGCAACGTGGCGGCTCTTCGGGCGGCTTGCCTCGTGCTGCGGCAGAATGGACAGTGGGCGAGGATTCTGCAATTCGTTACCAGGTACTTTTAATCTGTGAGAAATAGAAATATAGGATTAATTCCTCTTTATATAGCGCGATCTACACATTCGCCGACAAGTCCCTAGAACGGAGCGCCCTTAGTTCGCAAAGACCGGTTTTCAAAGGAACACTTGATGGAAACAACTATTTACAGGGTCCGTGAGGACCAAGGTTGCCCGGTTTTGGGCTTGTTTTCGACTTGTTGGTACGGGTGGCTTATATGGTACGGTATGTAGATATTGTAGATCTGTGTTCCTGCTGGGGTTTTAAAAGAGATGGTGCACATTCGAATGTCATCTCGCTCGTATTTGGAGCAGCCCGACTGCGAAAGTAACTACCACTCAAAAGATCGCATAATAACATCGCTACTTTGCTCTTTAGGTATGTGTTGTGTTGTATTCCTGGTGGGGACTAAAGTTGTCGGAGCTTCCGGCGATGAGCTGTGTTGGAAATGTAACCAAATGTTCTAGCCATAGACAAAAGAAATCCACTAATTGCCAAAGAATGGATTCCTCGCCTGCGGCTCGCATCGATTGTTATAAAATGGCAATTATCCTAGCATCGCGTTTCCTGGCCAGGGGGAGACGTTCAGTATTTTGCTCGCCACGGGCTATAGTAAAATAAAGCCTCAAGTCCTTGCCTTTGTCTTGGGCGCCAAATGCTTGCGATCCGACCGGTACTTTGTTTTACCGCCCTACACAACACTAACATTATGCGCTTGTTGAATGTAGTATTTGTGGAACTCCAGATGGCAGGCGTCGCTGGCGGATGCACGCTTGGCGGCGGCGCGCGCGCGCTGGGCGCACGCGTGGCGGCTGCGCAGCGAGCTGGCGGGCCGCGCGGCGCTGTATGCGCGCCCGAGGATGCAACCCGATCAGGTATACATTTTTCTCTATACTATGTCTCTCACTGTTGGGCAAAGGCCTGCCCTCTTGACTTTCACTCGTCGGGGCTCTGAGCAGTCATCGCGCCATCTCCGCCTACCTCCAGGCTGAAATGGGGCTAGGCCGACCACGTCTGCCGCATGCATCCACAGAGGTGGGCTAAATTTGCTACAGAGTGGGTGCCGCAAGATAGCCGGCGACGACATGGCAGACCAGGTATCCATAGTTCCATACTTTAGTTATTTTTTAATTGTGGACCATTCCATGCCGCCTTAAAATAAATTGATCTTTAATGAGACCCTTAAACTTCTCCGGTTGCATGATGTGCCTCCCTAGAATAGAAGTACCTATCTGCTTCTTTTCCTCATAAGTCGTCCACAGGAGTAGAAGATGTTTTATTTACATCATCTCTTTGCTGTGTTCGGCATCATCAGTGACATTATCTTTCAGTTGAAAGCATCGCTGATGTGTTTTCTGTGGACTGAACAGCGAGTATAACATTTGTTGCTAACCAATGAACGCGCGTAGGTATTTCAAACTCGGTGAGAGCGTTTTCATACATTTTGAGACAAAACGCAAACGCGTTCGAATTAGTTAATGTTTCGAAAAAACTTATACTAGAGCTACTGGTGTTAGCCGTTTTTAGTAGTAAACGTGGGCCAAATTAATATGCCTTGATTCCTAATATGGAGTTATAGGTAATTTATAATTGCAGCACCCATAAATGTACTCGAGGTGAACCGGCGTACATTAATATACTTAAGCACTAGGTACTTTATTCACTTCGCTATTAGTACTATTACTATTAGTAAATGTTTACGGAAGTATTACTTCTGCCAATATGTTTGCACGACTGTGGCATAAAGAAGTTCTGGCGACCAAACCAGCCCCGCTACGCTAGCACTAGGTTATACCGTCGTACCGTCGTTAGGTTATGACGTTGTAGTTGACCAAGCGAGCGAAGCGTGCTTCTTTCAGCTTGGTAAAATGCTTTCGTATGTCCGGATGTCTGTCTGTGACAGGTCGTATTTCTCAACCGATTCTAATGAAATTTTGTGAGCAGGTTCAGATTTAGTTTTTTGACATTTTTTAAAATAGCCGTGCCATGGGGGTTGACATCGTAAAAAAATTACTCGTGATGTCTACTACAGTCAGGCCATAAAATGTAAAATGTAACGTATAACCTATCGTGCTAGCTGATCAAGAAAACAACAAAACATGCAATGGTGACTTAGAGTATTTTAGCATTTTATATCATACATTTATGTTTGTTTCAGACGAAATCTACGTGTCTAGACCACAGTCAGCTAGAAATTCAGCATCCTGTAGAAAAACACAAGAACACAGATTCGGGAACATTCCTCAATTCTCTCATAAATAGGGGATCTAAACTAAATAATGCCAATTCTAAAAGTTGCCAAAATGATGCCAAAAAAGTGTCGATACCGGCGCAATATAAACCTATACATAATAAGAGCGAGATTGGAATGAAGAAGAGTTGTTCCTTGCGTAAGAAAGAGATGAAAGAGGAAAGTTTCACACCTTTTGTGTCTGACCATTTGATAAAGACTTATTAAGATAAAATCATACCATTAACAATATCTTGACTTAGAAAATAGTAAAATATAATTAAGGTAGGATTTTCATCAAACGACCGGAGTCAACGTACATTTTACTAGAGTCAAAGGAATTTGGATTTTCGACACAGAAGTTACATTCCATATTTAAATGACAGCGCAGCCCCAGCATAGGTAGTGCGATCGCGGTTGCTCGCGACTGTTGCTGGTGCCATTTAAATATGGCATTTAACTTCTTTATAGAAGGTTCAAATTCCTCTAACTCTTTAGTAAGACGCACTGAGGCTCACGAGAGACCAACGTCTATAGATTCAAAAATCTATCAACATGTTTTGAACACGCATACTGTACGGTCAACCAATAAATATTTATTTTCACTGTTATAATATACATCGTCACAGTATTTATATTATCCACGCTGACTGTACTTGATCATGAGCGCTCAATGCTATGCCTGCGCGCTTAGCACATGATTGCGAACCGCGTCCTAGTTCGAAACATGTTGAGCGATATTCGACCTTATAGACGTAAGTTGTGACACATCGCATTACATCTGATCATTGTATCTGAAACTCGCCTGAGTTTTCTATAAAAATGTTTCGACAATCTTTTATGGTTTTTGCAAATGAAGATAGGTACACTAAATTCGATCTCGTTCTTGTAACAAGTTATGTCTTCGGTAATGTATAGCCGAATACAAGAATATTTTTAGGGTAAACGTCCCTGTGCTCGACACCTTAGTGCCCAATAGACGACACTTATTAACCACCTCTGTCATCATGATTATTATTATTATTATTATTTATATTAGGAGAACCAACAGCAATAAATCAGTATAACAACATGAGTATTGACAGCAGAGCCAATTATAGGATCTCACAGATAGCGATAGAGTGTATTTACTTAAGTGCGTAGGCACTCGCACACAAGCGATGGAGCAGCGATGACATGACATAGGATGAAAGTGTCATGTATTGGATCAGTGTCGAGCACAGGGAGGTTTGCCGTATAGTGGTATAATTTATTGAAACGGGATAAATATGCAAACTAATGTACATAATTACTAGATTGTTTTATCGTAGTATTGGTTATACCTACTGTGATGATGTAAATAAGGCTCATTTGGATTTGCTTTGTAAATATACAATTGATATAATCACTGTTCAAATGTAGAGGAGAACTGCAACCATGCGAAAAAACTAAACTTATTTACCTACCCCCCCGTATCCAGGTACCCTTTTGTACCCGGATACGGTACTAATTAAGTGACGATTTTCGTTATTTTTATCCAACATTTTCTTATCTATAGGTACTTAGTACTTGTATGCCACGAGCGCGGTTTTTTTTTTCTTTTTTTTTTATAAATAGATATTTGTGGACAATCTTACACAAATCAACCTAGTCCCAAATTAAGCAAAGCTTGTATTGTACTATGGGTACTAAGTGACGATATACATACTTATATAGATAAATAGATACTTAAATACAGAGAAAACATAGCTCACGACACAACCATAGCTCACGCGCGCTCGTGAGATAAAAGTGCCATAACTACTAAGAACATGTCGGATAAAAAAACGAGAATCGACACTTACCAATACCAAGCACCATATCCGAGTTTCGTTTTTTTCGCATTGTTGCATTTCTCCTACCTGCGAGCTGCTAACTCTACCTGGCTCTGGAGAAAACGATTTTTATTAAAACTATAAGGTCATGGCGTTGGTTGCCAGTTTTATCCTCGTAAGTCCCAGACAGATTTTTGAGATTTTGAATTTGGAACCTTCATTAATTTTGTTATAGTTTGAAATTCGATTTGAATTTGTACATTGGAGTGTACATTGGGCCATTTATTTACGAGGTTAAGTTGCCGGTTTGCGAACACTTGCATAGCTTGGTGAAGAGACATTTTTCTAGGCTTTATTGATGGATTTCAATATCTAAATATTCAATAATACTACACAGAATGGACGACTTACTGTTCTTTGGGGTCTGTATATACTAATAATAATAACTTTAATTGAAAGAGTTTTTCAATATATTGATTTAAACTTACACGATACACATTATTATTGGGTTATAATTGTACGCGATTAAGTCCCGTTTCCCAATAATAACGTAAGAAGTTTTTCATTCAGATGTTTGCATATTATGCAAACTGACGCTACTCGCGTCAACTGATCCTACTTTTTTTTTATCTGACTGTGGCTTTATAGGCCATGGCCAATAAAGTGATAGCAGTTCGCGGTTGGCGAGTGGCCCGGGGAAAATCCAGGGGAACCTCCGACACGACCACGCGGGCGGTTTAAACACTGGAACACTCTAACAGTTTGCGCTCCAGTGAGATTGGTTGAGCGGCTTCAACCGAATCTGAGGTGTAAAGGAATCGAGGTACTGGCAGTTTTATCACTGGTTCACTAGACCCTACTAATACTAGATAAGTATGTACTAAGTACAGTCAGCGTCATATAGTACGTATCAGCCAAAGTGTCCAAATACTTCGGCACACCATACAAAATATATGGTGTACCGAACTATTTGGCCACTTTGGCTGCTACATACTATATGACGCTGACTGTACGTAGGTAATATTGAGGGTTTCCCTTGCGTTTCAAAATCTTCTTTGAGAGTAGCGCATTGCATTATAACTGAACTGATTTGGATACAAATATATAACGTTCGTGTTTCAACTACTCAGTTGTAAGAATTGTAAATAAATTGTATGTAAATAATTAGTTAGTTAGTCATTTGAACCATTTACTGTACGTACAACATGTGGATACATGCACGCCATGCTTTTAGTGTGTTTATTTTATTTTATGATACAATAAATAAATTTAAATAAATTGTTAGTTTCATTTTGAGCAATAATTATGAATATAATAAGCATCATCATCCTTCTGTACCAAGTTTTTTTTATTCATGTTGTTTCATGTGGAAAACAAATGAACGCGCCACATTTTATTCCTCAGTATTGTATAGTTCAATAATCTCTTTTACTTGAAAAAATTACCGAATTCAATTACTATTTCCCCAAGCCATGTAATAGTCGCCATCCAAAGTAATTGCCTGAAGTTGACGAAATGGCAATGGAGCCGACTGCAAAAATTACAATAGGTACCTAAATTGATCAATAAGAAGCGTAAAGTTAGTCTCAAAATGAATTTTGAAATATTAGATCCAGTTTAAAAATATGATCTCGGAAATATAGGTCAGACGCCGGCAGGGAATTTCAAACCTTAGCAGTGTGCATTATAAAAGATGATGAAAATCATAATACATAATTTTGAACAAAGTATTTTATTCTTTTGAAATATTCCGTAATTCATTGCCATAACATGAAACAATCACAAATATTATTACGATATACTTGTAAAAACTTATTGAGAACTTTTCGCAACTAAATAAGGTCAGGCACGAATACAATTGAATTATTATAATAGTTATTTGTAATTGGTTTAAATCTATTTGCTCAGTTTCACTAGACTCAGTCATGCGTGCAAGACAATTGATTTATCGATTTGGTGTTATGATCGTGATTTGAACTTTGAACCTGTGTAAGTACGAAATATCATTGATTCAATTTAACATTAGCTTTTTTGTGACGGAAAACTTCGTCTAATTCCAATAAAGTCAACTTTCCCTCAGGGTTGGAAGGTCAGAAGTAGTGCCTACGCTTCACATTGTGTGTCAAGCTGAACCCCATAATACTCCTTAGAATACAACGCTAGGAGGATGCTGTGTTTCAAAATAGACGTATAATAAGTTTTTTTTAAACAACAGCGGTGGAAAACAAGCCTGCGGTCCATCTGATGGTAAGCGGACACCGCAGCCTATAGACGCTCGCAACTCGAACGTAGACACGTGCGCGTTGCCAACCCTATATATAATTTGAGGATTCACTGTGTTGACAGCTGAAGGGACAAACTAAGGTCCCTCGCTCTCAACACAGTGCATCCTCGGGAGCTCTGGCAACCTTGCTCACCTCCAGGAACACAACACTACATACTTGTACAGTATATAATGTTATTATGGCTGTGGTCTTCTGCAAGGCGGAGGTACTTACCCAGTTGGGCTGCTCTGCTCCAAATTCGAGCAAGATGACATTTTGCTGTGCCCTATCTCTCAGATTGGGACAAGCGTATTGGAACAAGAAGACAAAAGAACATCTGTCATGTCAAGGTAACTTTGAAAACTGTAACTTGCGTCCACAAGAGGTTAGCTAATGTTTAATTAAATTCTAAGATAGTTTGGCAATTTTCGACTAATTATCTGCTGCACCGCTTATTGCTTCATGAATTTGTGAAACTGTGTTGACTGTTTTAAACAGAAGAGACCAATAATGTAAACAAAGTGCTACCTACTTCGGTACCTATTAATTCATTGACACTTCTGAAACAATTGTTTCAAACAAATGTTTGATACAAAAATCGAAATTAAAAATTATTTACCTTCTAAAAATAATAAAAATAATCGAGTTTAGTGAAAATAAAATTTGTCCAACATGAAGGTCCATTTTATGGAGGTCATGTACGTATATAAATACGTACATGACCTACACCTTACAGGTGAAAGATTCTTTTATATCAGCTGAATAGTTCCGGAAATTATCCACTCCTCAGTGAGGAGTCCTCACCAACAAATATACTCGTCATAATATTAAATACCTTAAAGTAAATTACCCTTAGTCCGAGGCAGGTGGTAAATAAAACACTGATATAAAGCAACCCACAACTATAAGGTAAAATGCGAGAATTTATGGAAAATTACAAGCCCTTAACGAATTTCAATTTCTTAAAAACTTAAGTCCACTTTATTCTACACGTTATTCTGCTTCTTACTACTTAAAGGTTAGATCTTAATATGGTATGATACTCAGGTGCGCACGAGTCATTCTAGTTGTAAACGCGTAGACAAGCCTTCAACCTACCATGACCTATGAAATGTTAGTGCTCTCTCTTTATTATATTTACTCGTTTAATCTTGACATGGAGTTCCATGTTTACTAATGACGGCAATGCGTAGGTAAATACCTATGTAGACGAATGAGCTTAACAATAAAGATGAATCAGCTACCCTAAATGTCGATTGGACCAATTATCATTTCAAAAATGTTAATCTATTACCCAAGTTATTTTCTGTGTGAATTATCTCACAATTTTATATTTTCTTTTCATTAAGTACAGTCGAGGTCATTTTTTATACCACGTTGGTGGCAAACAAGCGTGCGGCCCGCCTGATGGTAAGCGGTCACCGCAGCCTATGGACGCTTGCAACCCTAAGGGAGTCACACTCATTAATATGTTTATACTTTTTAACCTAATTATTATTATCGAATGCGTTTTCTTACAAATTGTAGGCGATCGCATTCGATTTGGTAAAAAAGCACCATGCCGTAGAGGGAACTACTAGACGGGGTATTTTTCTTATGACCAGGGGCTGCTGGCATGTAATTTTAGTTTAATTTAGTTTTTTATTTAATAATGTAATTTTTTAATCAATGGCTTGTAACTAATATTATTAAATTTTATTAAATAAACATTTGATATGTATGTTGAAAATAAAGCACGATATACATATTAATGATCTTGACTGTACTATTAATACTAATGCATAACTATAGACAAGCTAAGGGCTTTTTCTTATTTATTAATGCTTGCAAATATTTCTTTAGCAATCAGATTCATTGACAATGATACCTGACCTGTCTCACGACAACAGACAAAATATTACTACCGTTTAGCAAACCCAAACTTACATAACTGATACAAACTTTAATTCATTCATTCATGCATAATCCACGGGCCAGCGAATATTGCACAACGTGCCCTCGGAAAAATCGGTTAATTCACGGCCGCAGTTTTCACCGAATCGCGAAAATAATCGAGCGCTTAAGCGATTTAACAACGCTTTCTAAGCGGCGGTTGATCGATCCAAACTCAGTGCTCTGACGGCTTCCATGCGCAAACGTCCTGCGCAAACATTTGCTTACCGCTCAGATATAAACCGTCGCGCGCGCTGCAATCTACCCGCCAACGTCGCAACGTCCTTTTGTGAAAGGTATAAAAGAAAAAAATAGATCGGCCTGTTCAGTGATGAGGTTTCTGTGGTTGTTATTGGCTGTTGGCGTCGCCGCCCAACTCGACGATTACGTCGAGGAAGAAGAGCTCGAAGAACCTTACAATGAAGAAGATTACGAGCATTCCAGAAGTAGACGAAGTGGAGAAGACGAGCACTATAGAACACGGCGTGACGTCAACGATGAAGGCCCGTATGAAGAACATATCAGAGTAAAACGTTGCACTTATGAAGATGTACCTGTAACTAGGGTGCGACGCTCAGAAGAGTATGTCAGGGTCCCTCGTCAAGTTCACCAATACGAGGTCCACGAATTTACTGACGATAGCTACCCATCATCACCTCCTTACGAGGAAATGCTGGCGGCTAGTGCTGAGCATTACCATAAAGTTTACGCCGCTCCAAACTCAAGACCTGACGTGAGTGTGCCTGTCGTGTTCCGTCCTGTGCCGTCTGTGTCGTCCTATAATCAGTTAAATCTGGCTGCGAAGCCTGCGTTAAGCCCTTTGCATCAGCAGCCTTTGCCTCAGCAGCCAGTGCAATACCGTCAGATTCTCGTGCCAGTCAAGGGTTCTATCCAAGTTGCTGACGCTCCCCAGTCTTATAAAAGTCCTTTAGGTATAATCCAAGCGCCGGTCGGGCCTGTGCCTATACCGGTTGGGCCGGTGCCGGTGGGAACAGTTCCTGTCGCCACGGTGGAGGCTGTTCCATTGAGTGCTGACCAGCAGGAGGCGGCGGCAGTTGTGAAACATAACAAGCATGCTAAAACACACAAGCAGGGAGGAGGGCATTCGAAGCATGCTCAACATGACGCGCATAGAGGAGCGAAGGTATGTTCTGTGTTATATGTGTAGAAGTAAGTTCTTTTTCCTTAGGACATATATACTAGTAATGTGGATTTATATCTATAAGGAGCTGTTGAGTCCCAATAGGGATATTGTAGTTAAATGAACACCTCTCCATTAATAGACATTGTTTCAAAGTGTCAGAGTTTTTATGCATTGTAAACTTAGTTTTTTCCTGCAATGTGCATAAATGTAAGCGCAAATACACTGACGGGGCGTTCAGTTTAAGATATGTTGTATTGTGCTAAGATAGTCAGGTATTATTTACCACGTTCCCTGTCCGGGTGCGCCCAATGTGGGGCCATAAACCTTTTTTCCAGGAGTCCATGGCTTCCACTGTGGAGTCACATCCCCAATATCCCCGTACAGAATGCACAGTTCAACTTTCAGTGGGACTTGTGACATTGTCCGATCGTTTTGTATGGGGACAGTGAACGTGTTAAAGTTATAAATGCGAAAGTTTAGATGTTTGGTTGTTTAGATTTTTGTTACTCAATCACGCGAAACGGCTGAACTGATTAGGATGAAATTTGGTACCTATACAACGAGTTTATAGGCCGATCAACGCGTTTTTGTTCTTATTGCGTAGACTTAAAGATTTTTATGTCACACCTAGCCATAAAGTGGCCATTATCGCACGCTCCGCGCGCGAAAAAACCCACTTCCTGGCCAGGGGGTGACATAAAATTTTGTACTTACCACGGGCGATAATAAAGAAAGCCTCAGATCGCATATTTATCGCCCTTGCCTTCGGCTCGGGCGTAAAATACCTGCGATCTAAGACATTCTTTGTTTTATCGCCCTTGGTAAGTAATGTACTATTTTTGATCAGCTCATGCCAACTCCGCGACCTAGGTTACAGACAAAGAAATTACGGGCGTATTTCTTTATACGAATTATGCATTGATAGCAAACAAGCATAGGTACTACGACCTGAATAGCTAATATGAATGTGTTTTGGTCTTTTTCGCACTAAACTTGGTAATTAAAAGACGAACTAAATAGCCCCAGCATGATAGCTAGGCTGCACTCTGATACGTTATTATACAGCACGGCCAAGACTGCACGAATTGCGGCGCGGCAAGCGTTTTATCTGTTCATTGCGCGGTCGAGACGCGCCACGCACTGCGGTGAGTTGGGATCACACGCAATGGATTAGGGAAATCGCTGCCGCTGCCGCTGCCGCCGCCGCTCGAAGTCGTGGCCGAGCCGAGCTCAAGTGCGGCCAGTGGAAGCGAGTGCGCGATTCACACATCACCATCTTCATCTGCGTAGCGTTTTTCTGGGTGCTCCTTAGAGCGCAATACGAGGTCAGGAAATAGTTTAACGAAAATCGGCCGTTATTGCGATTAGACCGGTTACTTTACGATGTTCTCCTCCACAGAAAGCTGCTAATTTAGTAGGTATACAATATATATATATACGTGCACTCCTATCGCTTTAAAATGCTTTTTAACCTGACTGTGGCTTGAAGCCCTGGCTTCAAGCCACAGTCAGGTTAAAAAAAAACACTTTTTTTTTTAATCCAGTGGTAGTGGTATGAGCCAGGATTCGAAATTCGAACCCGCTACCTCCCAGATGAAGTTACGTCTCTCTGCTACAGTGCTATCGTTCGCGAAAATGGCGAAGATTTAGCAAATTGTATGCGTAATATTTGACCTCGTTGAGAATATTTATCTTAGGTACATCATTAGAATAATAAAATAAGCATGTAATTTTTTAATGAACTGTAGATTTATATCTACAGTTCATAAGTTATCTACCCACTAATCGTGCAAGTTGTTAGTAACTTACGTATTATAGAAATTAGATAGACAAATGGTTGGAACGGACATAACGTTCTTGAATTGACCTTGACCGAGTTCATAGATAATTCTGAAGTATGTTGTTTTAATTCTAGGAAAACGTTCCCAGTTTATGCCCTTTCCAACGATACAATATATAGGTATGTATATTGTATTATATGCATACATTTCTATTCAATAGTCCAAATTAAGGCCGTGTATTGCCACTTTTGAGTTTTTAAAAACAATCTGAGACATAGAATATGGTGTCTTAAAATCTAAAAAAAAAATATGTGTTACATAAGGATCTTGTCTAGTCAAAATCGCAGTCAGTTACATGACCTGATGAATTTCACTCGATAGAAAAAAATCGCGAAGTTACCCCTTTTTGGAATGTATTTTCAATACTACGGCTATATTACTGATATTTAACGTTTTATTTTTGTACTCAATTAAAGATCGTAAATAGTTATAGACAAATTCGCAGGGTTTGCTTTGATAGAATGATTGGCTTAATGACTATAGCTAAATATTTACAAAACTGCGCGCAGAGCTTGCGTAGAGAGCGGGATGGTTAATTATAAACTCACGCGAGTTAGAGCGGGACATTTGCGTTGGGGATACCTCCCCTTAATGGGGCTAAGTAGCACATGGCTCCACCTCTTCGCTGTTCTCGTTACCTAGTCCTACCATGTGCCAAACACCCTGTATATCATTCTCTCCGTATTTCAAAATAAACAAATTAATTTAAATCTTTGAATCTTGTATGGCATGTTACCTTAAGGCGCAGGGGTTTGCAAGGCATTCTCTCTGTGCACGTTTTATTCGTAGGTTTTGGCACTAACGAATGTAATATTTTTTTTGGATGTGAATATTAGACATGCGAAGAAAGTGATGTGGAAATTTTCAAATATTTCAAAAAAAAAGAAAAATGAAAGAAAATTAAATATAATATTAATGAAAAAAAATTACATCACGAAATAGCTAACAGAAAAATAAGTACATGGACCAAAAATCATAACTTTAATGGAAACACAAACGAAGAAAATCCTGCACAGAGTTTGTATGGAGAGAGCTTGCCCTACCCCTCCTCTTAAGTGTGCACTTTTGTCTCAGGCACCGCCGCTTGTCACGATTGTTTCTTTGGTTGAACTAAGCAATAGAGGTGAGACGTATTTACGGGAACAGGTTTTTGGATTAGGTTTTGGCATGGACGCGTAAGTACGCGATCCCGCTCGCGCGTCTTTTAGCGTATCGAGTACTAGGCGTACGACGACTCTGAAAACTCGAAACGTCTAAGGCGACTTCCTGATTTGTCGGTGCGGAGGCAGTACGATATGAGAAAAGTGTCAAATGTCAGTGTCAGCTGTCAGTCGACGCGATACCATTTTTTACTACGCCCCTACATTTAAATGAGTGCTTCCTGACTGGCGCGGGATGCGCGGTAGCGGGACGATGCGAAGGCGGTACTGCTGCGCTTCTATTTGGACCTAGTCTTTGGATCTAGTCTTTTTGTGGACGCGTACTCGCAAGACTCAGTACGCGTTTTGCCTAGGTACGTCTCACCTCTACTAAGCAAGCAAGCAATCTAGGGTGCTCCCCACCACTCTCCCGATATCGCCTCTGATTTTAGGGCTGTGTGTAGGCCGCTTAAGCTGATAAAGCCTTCTAGCCACGCGGCCAACATCTGGCTACCCACAACGCGATTTACGGGATAAAAAGTATCCTATGCTTATATATTATTCCAGGCTGTAAACTCGGCCCCTGTACCACAAAACTTTACAAGTCTACAATTCGACAAAATTGTACAATTTTCCATAGAAAAAGTTGACAAATTTGTCGAATTGTACGCTTGTGAAGTTTTGTGGTACAGGCCCCGGCTGTAAACTCGTTGTATATCAAGTTACATCATAATCCGTTCAGAGTTTTCTGCGTGATTGAGTAGGTCTAGGTAGGAGCGCTCGTGGCCCAGCGGCGCCTGTGTACCGCTTGCGGTATCTAAGGTTAAGCAACGTGGGCAGCGGTCAGGACTTGGATGGGTGACCGCTTTGAGTGGTTACTAACTGAGCGCTCCCGTGTTTTGGAAGGCACGTTAAGCCGTTGATCCCGGTTGCTGTCTATGGCAGCAGTCGTTAAGCCAAGTTGGAGGCCTTCGGGCGGCTTGAGAACTTTTAACAGTCAAGTTGCCCACTCACTTGACAAAGCCTAATCCCAATAAGGTCTAGTTTCCCCTCGGGGTTGGAAGGTCAGATGGCAGTCGCTTTCGTAAAAACTAGTGCCTACGCCAAATCTTGGGATTAGATAGCGGACCCCGTGCAACTCTACTGGGATAACGCTAGGAGTATGATGATGAGTAGGTCTAGGTAGGATATACGATAGCGAGTTATGTAAAACAAAATATATAAATAAGTGTAGCGCGTTTCACAGTCAATATAACCAAAACTACTTGAATAATAAGTCTACGAGATAAAGTGGTTTTTCTATCGCGAGAAGTAACCGATTTCAACGACGCGTGCGGTGCAATAAGGCTTTTTGTAATAATCTTTTCCGATATCAAATAACCTATACTGTCAAACCTATTAAAAAACTGGCCAAGTTCGAGCCGAGCCACACGCAATTTAGGGTTCCGTAATTGTCCACCCGTTACATTATGTGGATTAAAAAGTTTGCAAACTTATGTTTACTATGTTTTTGACTGAATTAACAACATTATAATATTTATTTATTTTTATTTATTTTTATTTAGTACATCCACATCATATATATTATATTTCACTTAAAGCTAGTATCTTAAGAGGTATTATGTCTGATATATACGACAATTACGGAGTTACATAACATTGACTTCGCATGTTGCAGTGAGAGTGAGATCAATAACAAAAAGATTAAACTAAGCTAATACAATATATTAAATGAAATTGGATTAAACTAATATTAATTAACAGACTTTATATATAATTATATCTACAGAACTAGTAAACGTAAGATAATTATTTTAGTTTAGGCAATGATAAAGATTTAAATTTAGGAAGACGGTCGTGGAAGATGTCGATGGCTACATAATAGGAAGGAAAAAAAATAATGTAATGTCAAGTCAATTCGACTATTTACTCGTTAACTGGTCTACTTAGCTGTAATTGTTTTCCTTTTAAGTCCATTACAACCAGGGTGGATTTTCTTTTTGGGTCAGTGAGGGTCAGTGACCAGATTCCGTGCCACTACGCGAGAATGGTCTTAGAATACCTTTCCACGATTACAAATTAATGCAGATTGGCGTTTACAGATTTTGGAAGAAACATACAAGGTGCGAGAAAAATTTCATTTTTACAAACTTTTTTTATGCCAATCGATCCCATTCCTATCCAGGATCAAAAGCTTGTGTAGGACTAAAAATAATTCCGGCTAAAAAAAGCCACAAATCGAAGTAAACTTTTCTTCGTTGTCCAAGGCGGAAAAAGTGACATTTTCAGTGGAGACGGGAGGGGGAGTAGTTGTGAGATTTAATTAAATATATATACCACACCCAAAGGTATCATGCCACATAAGTTTCAAAACGAACGAACGAACGTTTTTAATGAGCTCTAAACAACGATACTCCACTCGATAGCGTAGGATAATAAGTTTTTCGCCCCCCCCCCCCCCCTCCCTATAGCTGTACGGGAGCCCCCCCTTAAAACATTTTGAATCCGCTCAACCAATCTCACTGGAGCGCAGACTCTTAGAGTATTCCACTGTTTAAACCGCTCGGTCATGTCGGAGGCTTCCCTGGATTTTCCTGTGGAAACCGTATCAGTGTAGAGGTAAATTACTTTCGAGACGTTTTTGCATTTGTAGTAGTATTTTTATATTTACAGGATTCTACATTTAAATTTACACACACTTAAAAAAAATTACACACATTAAAATTTTGTCCGTACACAACAAAAAATGCAAAAACGCCTCGAAAGTAATTTACCTCTACACTGATACGGTTTCCACAGGAAAATCCAGGGGAAGCCTCCGACATGACCGAGCGGTTTAAACAGTGGAATACTCTAAGAGTCTGCGCTCCAGTGAGATTGGTTGAGCGGATTCAAAATGTTTTAAGGGGGGGCTCCCGTACAGCTAAAGGGAGGGGGGGGCGAAAAACATATTATCCTACGCTAGCGAGTGGGGTATCGTTGTTTAGAGCTCATTAAAAAAAATATTGGAAAACAAAGGAATGAGAAGCCACCAAAGCCAGCTTTTTTTTACGAAATTTTGTTCCGAAGATTTTTTTTAACTTCCCAAATACCTATAAAAACTTGAAATTTACGTTTTTATTATTTATTATAATTACGTATATTTTACCAACAAATATTAATATGTTAATAAATAAGATTTCCTTATCTTTCCTATAAAAACCAACTTAACTTTGCGGTCGGTTCGGAACCCTAAATGTGCGAAGTCCGACTCGCACTTTGCCGGTTTTTTTAGCAGATCTTTTTACAGCAATATGCTATGATTTTGTACTTTGTCTTCCAACTTAACTCTTCCAGACCACCAAAGGCTTCAAGCACGACCACCACGTGGACAAGGGGGCCTCAGGCCACAAGACTGACGAGCTTCACCGCAAGGAGTACGAAGAGGCCCAGGGGAAGCAAAAGAAACACCACGACCACGCCGGCCACAAGGGGAGTCACGAAGAGGAGGCCCATGGCCAGAAAGGGTCGAAGTTCGATGAGAAGAAGGGCCACAAGAAAGGACATAAGACAAAAGGTACTTAAGGCGCCTGTATACGCAAGGCCTTCTCCATACAAACTCTGTGCAAGTTTTATTCGTCAGTTTTGGCACGCCGCATATATTTTTTTTTGCTTGTTAATATATTGTATTAGATATACGAAGTGTCAAGCAAAAAAAAACAAAAAAAAACAAAAAATTACAATTTTTTTTTTGAGGTTTTTGATAATATTTTACAAAATAAGCGTACTGCCCAAAAATCTTAAGTGTAATGCAAACACAAGCCAAGAAAAACTTGCACAAAGTTGGTATGGGGAGTGCTTGCGTATACAGGCGCCTTAATCGAATTATTTTATGGCTTGTGAACTGATTTCGAGATTCCGACGTCAGTAAAATTGCTGTCAAGGAACCGGGCTGAAGTGAAGTATGATACACCGCCAACAATAAACCCTATATAAATAAATTTTCGCAATGTACAGTCGAAATCACAAGGGGCCTGACACCTTTGTGCCTTGTCGCTTTATTTATTTATCGTATGGCATTTTTTTATTCGAACCGTGAGGTCTTCGAGAAGACAGTACGGTTGCCAGTTTTTGTTGCACTTTTAGAACCAAGTTCAACGTGACGTTCAAACTGTCATAGTTATTTTCCAACGGGTGAAAGCGACAAAGTATCAAAGTGTCCAGCTGTTACAGCGAACGGCATTCGAAATTTTCCCTCTCTGTCGCACATGCAAGTTTGCATATAAGTGCAATAGAGAGGGAAAACTTCGTTTGTGGTTCGCGGGTAGCCCCCCAGCTACTTATGAGTTCGACTGTAAGTCCTATGTACTATCAGCATCACAGATGACTGACCATTTGTGAGCCTTATTGCAACGATATAAAGTCTAGAAATGGTCAGGTAACTTAGATACTGATACTACCTCGAGCTGCATCAATTTGGCTAATTATTTTATTTACCTATTTAGTTTTTGTTGCGTTAAAGCCAGGACAAGGTCATGTATCAAAAATATTTGAAAAATTCTAAGAAACTGTGCAAAAAATAAGGTTCAAAAACTGCAAATAAAAAGTGAGTGATGCAACAGAACAGGAACTGTAAAGGGAATCTTCGGTCTTTTCTTAATTAGGTCATACATACATCCGTGAATTAGGTCATACGTCCATAAAATGAACTTTATTCTGTAAGTAGGCCGCAATGGCACTTTTACAAGTCAAACTCTACTAACAAATCTTGATGCCTGCAAATTATATTCGATGTAATGTTTCGTTAAATAAATACCCTACCCTACCCTACCCTAGAGCTTTGCTTGTATACTTTTTGTACCTAATTAAGATTACCCCAGATACTAATTGGCACGATTGGTAACTCTTCAGTTGCAGCACAAGGTCGTCTATTGTATTTTTACTGACGACAGATTGGCAATGAAAAGAAAAGTAGTAAAAAGCGGCATAAAATCTGAGGTGACTAACCGATGTGCATTGGAGTGGTAAATGTAGTGACAAAAACCTATTTCAGCATGCAAAGTTGAATTCAGTCTTAATGCCAATGCCTTAAAGTATTTGTCAACAATTGTCTCACTTTATCTGATAGCATACAAAGTTGGCTTGTTCATTAAATAAACACACGCTTAATATAATGTGATACTGTTTTGTTTCGTTTGTTATTTTGTGGGACTATGTTTGTAAACCAGTTTAAAGTTACGGACATTGCACAAATTTAAAGTAAAACAAATTAATTCTTATGAGATCGCAACAATGTTTAGTTTAATACTAGACAAAAGAAATCAGTATGTAGTGATTTTGATAAACATTTGAGGAACAATTTGTGGTACCATTCAGTTGAGCGAACTTTATATAGATAAAAGTCCCACAGTACCTAGGTAACTCACAAATCTTTTGTTTCGCGCCTACATAAAGTTCCTTTGATACAAGCATCGAATACAAGTTGGAATTGTACCAGACACACTGATTTCACAAAAATCATAATTTCAGCTACCTTGATATAGATAAAATCATTATCTAACAAAAATACCAGCAATTATAGTAAACGACCCAGTGATCGACACCTAAGTGCCGAATACGAGTAAATGACACAAATTAAACACATCTGTCATCATGACATAAGATTGAATGTGTCATGTATTGGTTCAGTGTCGAGCCTTTTTTTTTAGATATGTCATTATGCGTGTAATACATTAGAAGGGATTACACGCATAATGACACATTCCGTCTTCGCAAAATGACACATACGCGAAACGACACATACCCAAAACGACAGAAACGCAAAATAACACATGCACGAAAAGACACATACGCAAAATGGCAGAAACGCAAAATGACATATGTAAAGTTTTTCTTGCAGTGCGTATCTTTTTAAGGCGTATAAAAAAACCTAACACCAGAAGGCTTGGCCTTCTGAACCTAACCTAACAGTGTCGGTTTTGCAGCGGAAGGTTTCGCTCGCAGCGTATATGTCTTGTCGCGTAGCGTATGTGACCTTTCGCGTATATGGCGTTTCGCGTATGTGGCGTTTCGCGAAGATATGTCATTATGCGTGTAATACATTTGAAGTATAATGAAATATCGCCTTTTATATCACGTTGATTTGAAAATTGATTAAATGTTTGTGTAATCCTAGATTTCAATTGTTATCGACTTGTTGCACACATTGACCCAAATTGCAGTATCGTACAAATAAACTACAAGTTAAATAATGTAATGTAACATTTACAATAAATCAATCATGACTATGAAAACAACACATTACCGTGTCGTAAATGAACCAAATTCTATTTACCCACTTCTATTCAAAGTTGATATTATTTCCCGGAGGTCAACGACAAAAGCTGATAAATAATGTTGCGCAAGCGACGATCGGCTTTCACTCACCGCAAATTAACATTTCTTGACAATTCTGGATACGATTTGTTTACAATTTGCGCCTTGCGGTTTATAATACTTATACAAAACAATTTCCTACTTTTCTTTCTTTGTTTATGTTGAAGATTATTACTACAAACCCTACGGAAACGCGTAAGTATTGTGGTATGAGAGTGTAGTGTTGTATGCTTAGGAAGGAACGTAGAGAAAGGGACGGTGTGCTATGTGTGAGCGAGAAAGGTATAGCGTGGAGTAGGCTAAATTGTACTTTGGTTCCGGTTAGATTGATTAGTAATGGCGGTTTTCGTTACTGTAGGGACGTTCGTTACTACATAGTTACAGATTAGAAAGGGGGTGCAACTCCGAAGCACATGCCTTATTTAGATTAGGTACCTAATTAGTAATTACTAGCATTAAATCAGGTACACATTCCAATTAGATTACAATACAATAAGATCATAAATCGTAAACTAGAGAGCATCATAAAATACCATAGGTTAGGTTACCTCCCTAATTGTAATTATTTGGTCTCAATGCAAAATAGCGTCTTGCGAAATGGCGTTCCTAACGATTTTCTGCATTTATCGAGTGGTTGTTTATTTATGTTACTTCTAGGCTACCACAACAAATACCACAAGGACGAATTCCACAAAGAGCACAAATTCTACGACGACTACCACAAGAGCGGAGAGCACCATCGCTACGGCAAGTTCAACGCTAAACACGCCAGCAACGAGAGTGGGAAGAAGAAAGCGCACCACGTCAACGCAGGCCACGACTTCGTCGAACGAGGGAAGAAGGGCTACAGGTAAGAATGTGGCAGCCAGACTATAAGTTCCTTGCTAAACACTCTACCAATGAAAGTAGAAAGAAGAATGCAAATGACGTTAACGCAGGATGTGACTTCGTTGAACGAGGGACCAAGGTACCAAGGGCTACAGGTAACAATGAGACAGTACGCTGTTAAAATTTCATCGCTAAGCACGCGAGCTACGAGAGTGAGAAGAAAGCGCATCACGTCAACGCGGGCCGCGACTTCGTCGAACGAGGGAAGAAGAGCTACAGGTAAGAATGAGACAGCCAGACTATAAGTTCCTTGCTAAACACGCTACCAATGAAAGTGGAAAGAAGAATGCAAATGACGTTAACGCAGGATATGACTTCGTTGAACGAGGGATCAAGGTACCACGGGCTACAGGTAAAAATGAGACAGCACGCTGTTAGAAGTTCATCGTTAAGCACGCCAGCTACGAGAGTGAGAAGAAAGCGCACCACGTCAACGCGGGCTACGACTTCGCCGAACGAGGGAAGAAGAGCTACAGGTAAGAATGAGACAGCCAGACTATAAGTTCCTTGCTAAACACGCTACCAATAAAAGTGGAAAGAAGAATGCAAATGACGTGAACGTATGCTTGACGCCGACGGTAACGTCTTCTATTCACTCATTATCATTTAAGATGCTGTTCTTTGACTTCTCGATACGACACGACGTCTATCTTTTTCTTTATTTGGTTCATATAATTCATCCTTGGCCTTCCTCTTCCTCTCCACTTCTTCTATTAATTCACTCAAATGTCATCCACAGCAACAAGGGACATCTCGACGCCGACCACAAAGGCTACAACGGCAAGCAGGGCCATGAGGAACACCACGAGAACCACTCCTCCCATGGCAAGAAGGGAGGCAAGGAAGGAGGCGCCCAGTGGAAGCATGCCAAGAAGAACTAGCTCTGACTGCCATTGTTATAAGGATCAGTTTCGTGTGAGATGGATGTAGGGTTGTGAAAGTTATGCATAGTAGCGGCTGTTTCAGGCTTCATATTCTGCCATCGATTCAAGTGTATCCTATTTTTTTTTAATCCAATGTAATGCGAATTTGCCCTTGTTTAGGCCGAAAACCAGTGTTCGACCGACGGTCGGGCGTGTTTTATATGGCCGCATACGCGCTGACGGTGAGCATCGGTCTGAACGCACGTATGCTTTCATGAGCGATAGCTACGCCCGAGCGACCATACGCGCTGACCGTCGGCGTCGGTCCAGCACTGTTTCCAGCCTTATAGTTAATTCAGTTGCCAATAATTCAGTCAACTGTCGAGGTTTTGCTTCTTGTAGCAATAGAAATATTTACGAAGAAACAGAAGACTGAGAAATATAATTTGAATGCATCATGCTTAATGAATTCATCAAAAAAAAGAGTACAAACATGCCATAGTTAGTTAAATTTACAATGGCGTTACAAAAAGAGAATTACAACACCTAATTCCGAATCCGATCAACAGTCAAATAAACAGACATCCAAACCTACTTAAGCTATAATAGAAAAAGTATCAAACATTTTAAACTACCAGCTAAGTATAGATTGCGTAACTGCGACGAATCGCAAGCGCAACCCAGTATCGTTACTTCGTTTACATCGTAACTTCCGTGCTTCTATTAAAATTAGCCGTATTTTAAATGCTTAGGGTCCAATTTTGAATAAACCTGAATTTAGATGCAGAAATGTGCATGAAATCAGCTGGACTGCTGTGAAATTCAGTTTCGTGAATTTATTTATTTGTATCAGTATTATTTCATCATGAAATTTGGTGTGAAATCGTACAAGTTGGGACGCTAACAGTATTTGAACCATATTTAAACATACCTATTTGGTTTCTTTTATTATATTTACAATCTTATTTTAGGTATGGATCATTATTATGCTATATTTTCCTTGGGTTTATAACAATGGGATATCATTTTCTATTATTCTATCTCTTTTGTTTTTTTTTCTACCATAGGCTACTGTTAGCGTCTTAATTTACAGCTGATCCTTTTGTTGTAAATAATGTTTTGATGTACATATTTGTTATTTTTTAGATTACAATATTCTTATGCTGTTACGATTTGTTTTATACCACGCACTAGATACATTATAGTAAAGAAAACGTGCTATCTATATATACGAATGCGCTAATACTTATTTTATTGTTTTCATCATGTGTAATATAGCATGTAAATCATCGATCTACCAACAAAAAATCATTAATGAATCAATAAAGACTGAGAGTCGTAGGATATAATTTGTTAAGATACGAAAGATGATATACAACTATTGTTTGTGCGGATATGTTGGTCCTTAGAACCGGATATTATATAGTGCAATAAATACAAAAAATATCTGATTAATATGTGCGACTGACCTGTGAAAAACGCTTTCAAAAGTTATAATGCTGACTTGTTTCAAATAAAGTAAGTATGAAAGACCGTAAAAATTTGATATAAATATGAATGAGTTAAAATGTAATTTTACCAATTTTATACTTTTTGATTGTTTTACGTAATGAAAATAAATAAATAAGTATTTTGTTCTCTGCTTTTATTTGGTAACAAAATCATAAATTGCATTAACAAATTATACGTTTATAAGCACAATATGAAGACATAAATAGTACTTAGAAAACTAAAAAAAAATCCGAGTATACATATAAAACACTTGAATGAGAGATAAGTGATGAGTATACAACAATAATACAAAATATAACAGAATAAAAAGATATTAAATCATTAGATTCTATGTTTTACACAAACAACATGTTCTTTTAATAAAATGGATCAAAGAAACTCTTGCAGTAAATAAGCAGATATCATTATTTTCTTTTTGATCCCTTTATGATGATGTTTTTCAAGCAGAGAAGAAAAAAATCATAAAATCATCCTATTTTTATGTTTTCTATAGGTTATGGACGTTATGGTAGTTCAATTCCCATACATACATTTTTAAGCTTAAGAAAACCTAGGTACCTACTTCATCGTTAACTCAGTAATAGAACGAGATAGTAAACTGGCATTTATAAATTTAAAATCAACGTACAGTCGAGGGCATAAATCTATATATACATTTTTGGACCTTATTTCAATGGAATAAGGTGAAAAAGTGTATACATATTGCACCCATGCACGTAGGGCAAAGTAGAACTTCATATCGCTCATATTTAGAAGCGATCAACTGAGGATTTACCTCCTTACAAAAGACAAAAAGAGACCATAATAAGTATAATAACACCACTTGCTCGGTATGTATATGGCGCCAGAGTTCCCGATGTTGCGCTGTTTCGAGAATGAGGAACCTGTCTACGTAGACAAAAAGTGTGTCGTCGACTGTGACGTCACTTGTGACACAATCCGGATTGTCAGACCTTGTTGTCTTAGACCACGATGTACCTCGACACAACGGAGGTGTTCGGTTCTGTCTGTACCTCTAGTATAAGTTTTTCGAAACAAAACAAAAACGTACGCGTTTGCGTTTAGTGTTAATTCGTATGGCAAAGAATTGTTACCACCTAAGGCCACCAGAGTCGCTGCTCGCGTTGCCCTTCAAATTGAGACTAAACGCAAACGCGTTCGTTCGTGTTTTGTTTCGAGAAACGGGCCTGCTACTACATTGTTTGAAGACCTAAACATAAGCTGCATGAGAATTAAGCGCGTTTGAGACGGTCGCCGACAAGCCCAGAGACCGGGCGACCTTGGTCTGCAAAGACCTCTAATCAAAGGAAGTCTTGCTGGAAACAGCTGTCTGCACGATCCGTGCGGCCCGTTCTTTGGGCGTGTTTACGACCATCTGGCACGGGCTTTAAGCGCGATTGAGACGGTCGCCGACAAGTCCCTGGGACGAAGTGACCTTGGTCCGCAAAGACCGGTTTTCAAAGGGAATCTTGCTGCGAGGCTAGCACCACTGCCATTGCGACGCGACGCGAGTACACACAAATCTACCCTCTTCTTTATAATTCGCACAGTTCGACCGAGACAGGAATCGCTAAGTTGCACCAGGTATGATTTGACAGCAAGTAGTGCTCGCCCACCTGGAAACAACTATCGACACGGATTTGGCTCGTCACCGCGTTGGTGAGCGCACGCGCCCGGAGCGACGACGAGCGGAATCCACTACCGTAATACACTGTCTTGCCTACTGTCATGGCGTCGTTACCGAACAACGTCTAATGTACACGTGTTTGGCGAAATCATCATAAATTTTGGAAAGCCATTTTTAAAAATAAGTGAACTATCGACACGGTCCGTGTGGACCAAGGTCACCCGGTTTTAAGGTTGGTTTCAACTGTCTGGCACGGGCTTAAGGGATTTAATAAACTTCAGGTAGACACGGCAACGCGGTGGCCTCTTTCTGGTCGAACTTCTTGATGTATATTTCACAGTCGTTGTGCGGAGCGCGCGGATAGAACACACTCTGCCCGAAACTGTCCACGAAGTCCTCGTATCTCATGGACCATTCCTTCTTCATACCGCAACGCGCGCAGATTTTGGTACTGTAACAATTAACATTTTCACTGACATCTTGAATGAACCCAAGAAGCCAATGCAGCGCTAGCGACCTACTTATAGCTTTGTCCCCACTTGTATCTTTTTACCTTATCGTATCTCCGTTGCGTCGCGTAGCACCGACGCGCATCATGATCATAACGACCGAATTGAGCGTATCATATCGAGCACGCGTACAGTTGAAACAATAACAACTGAACTTGTCTATTTAAGACCACAAATTAGTACAACAAAAGAATAATGGCATTTGGATTTTACTACCGCCGGTCGCCCGCCACGTGCCCGCCACCCCAGCCAGCTTTGACATAAGAATAAAAACGTGTTCAAAGAAAAAAACATTTCGCACGTTTTGCATTTACGCATTTACAGATACCTGCAGTGGCGCGTGCGCTTATCTCTTTCTTAAGAAATACACATGTGCTATTTTCCTCTTAGGCCATTTTAAACCTACTCAACAAGGTATAAGGTTGAAAATTCTGAAAATTCTGTATACATGAACTAAAACACAATGTCTTTTGTATCTATTGTTGCTAGTCATCGGCTCAGTTCAAATTGTTTCATGTATACATATCTATCCTAAGTACGGACTTAGGATAGGTACCTACGATCGATGCGCTTAAACGGTACAAGTGTGAACATTTTTTTTACACGACCATGGTAACGATATGTTATGCCCAAATTGAGCGTCCACACTTAGGATACTCGTGCTCGATACGATACGATACGTGAATACCTACAAGTGTGGACAAAGCTGCCCCCGTATTATGATGACAGTTTCAACCTTATTACTGCTCCCTAGAGTCTAAAACCCATAATAAGTTATCGCGCGATAAACGACAAGATAAAGCATCTGTCTCTTTCTATCGAGCGGTATCAGAAAGTGATAGATACTTTATCTTGCCGTGGCCATCATAGACCCCCTGAGACAAGTTACACAGGGCCAGCTAGGCAGGTTCCTGGCTGGAAAATGTAAATAGAAACGGTATAGAATAAAATTTGTGTGAACACGTTCGCTTCCAGCGATTTCGTAGAGCCTCCATATATATATGGGCATGCTGCTTGAAAATAAAGATTTTTTTATATAGCTAAAAACGTATGCGAAAAACCGTAAAACGCCCACGAGACGTGTGCGCCACACCTATCGGGTTCTTGGTACTGAACCCTTGAGGTCTACTTACATAGAATAAAGTTTGATTGATTTTGAACGTCTAATAACGAGAACAATAAATGCTTCCTGAGGAACACCTCAGAACACAGGGCAGGGCAATTATCATTCTGTGGTAACAACCACAGAATGATAATTCTGTGATGATCATTCTGTGGTAACACCATCCCTTCGTAAAATACAAAAAAAAAACACTGTAACTAAAACACGTCGGCAATTACTTTTTAAGAGGGTCCGGATATGTCAGAAAATTTTTTTCGAGGTCCAGAAACAAAAGCTTTTAACGTGTAACCAATCGGTAAGACACGAAACTTTCAATTTGGAAGTCGCGGCTTAGAAGCCCGGCACACTTAGTTGCCTTTTCAGTAAGTTAACGTCTTGACGAAATCTGTCTAAGCCTAAGCCCAATAAGGTCTAGTTTCCCTCTTGTTTGGAATGGTCATATGGCAGTTGCTTTCTTAAAACTAGTTCCAAAGCCAAATCTTGAGATTAGTTTTCAAACACCGCAGACTTGTGTACTCACACATAATGGCTGTAGCATATGACTTGGATAAGTGGATGGCGTAGCAGCAAGGCTTCTTTGAGAGCATAATTCAGTAATAGTGTCGCCACACCCTGCCCGGTTACTTCATTCGCCGTTGTTAATACCTCGATCTGAAAGAACATTTCTTTCTAGAAATCTGCATAAAGTCTTGATAGGATAGATATCAGTGGGTGTTGTAGTAACTTGAGGAAACAGTCACAGTGCGTACTAAATACAAGGACGAGACACAAACTAATATAATAGTTTTCTTCTTAACTACACGATGTACCTACATATATATACCTACATCCTCGCTGTGGGGATATACCCACCTGAGCCTTCCGGTACTTGGTCGCCACTCGAGAACCTTTTAGTCAGGTTCTAAGTGCAATGTGCGCCCACTGCCTTTTAAGCTTAGCAAGAGAAAAGTTTATATTATTCGGAAGAAGGTCACCGAAGTCCGCTGTATACGGACCGGACCTGTCATTACGGCACTCTTTGGAAAAGGCCTATATACAGAAGTGGACGTCTTTCGGCCGACTATGATGATGGTACTTAAGTCGTATTACCTCGTATATATATGGCACGTTGTATTTCTTCCACAAGTTGGGACTGGAGTAGCAATGCGCGGTAAAATACATGCGGCTGCGTTCGGGGATCGAACATGTCGCATCGCCCCATTCCTGAAAGTGAAAATACAAATAAGGCAATCTTCTCAATCGTAGGATTTTTCTTTTGTTCTGGTCAACTGCTAGTCTCAGACCAAGTAAAAGAGGTTAAACGGAGCATTACGAAAATCTAATGGAGTCCGTTCCTAAAACTATGCCCAACTTCAGCTTTTTTGCCGTTTTCGTGGTTTTAAATATAGGCCGGCCCAATAAAGTTCCTTATGCTAAGTACCTTTTTTTCTTGATCTAAGCGGATAGTATTGTTGGCAGAAACTCTGGTGCACTCATACAAGGAACCGCCCGGGACAGAGCCGGTAGGGTAGGTTCATCGTGGGTTCATCGCATGAGCTTTTTCCGGGCCCGTCTGATGCACTCAGCAGCCTATACGCGCTTGCAACTCTAGGGGTGTGATATGCGCTTGCTTTGCCTACCGTTATTTCTTGAAGAGAATATAGTTTCCTTGCAAAGAATCTGGAAAGAATTTATTCCATATCCGAAGCGTTCGAGGGAGGAAATTCATCTTAATCAAAGACCAACTTCTTACGTGATTTAGTACTACTCTGCCCTGGACTCTAGAAGTATAGAGAGATATTGTTAAGGCTTAAAAGGTAGGCAAAGAACTTTAGAATACGACTATTTATTATGCCGAGTTGACGTTGTTTGATTCTCACTGTCTTTTCTTAGTATGAATCCCACATGGTGGTGGAGTCATCTTTCCAACTTACCTTCGCCATTTCGCTCTGTTCGCATTCCGCTGTTTGCCGGACGACATGTATTTTATCTATCTTCAGCACTACATTTTCCCACTTCACTTTTTATCCCATCTTTATCTTTGTTTTGGCTCTGCCCCTGTATCCTTGATCGGGGATAGGAAATGGAAAACTCCAGTGCTAAGTTTCCAATTGACGTTGCTTGATTCTGAACAATAAATATTGCTAAAATACCTCAAGTTCCCTCGGCTCCCACGGGAAGATTTTGTTGGCGACGCACACACCAACAATCTTGCATTCGCCTGTCCGCTCCATTGGTTCTATAGCTAAATAGCGGTCACCTGAGAAGAGAATCGAATCGAATAACTGCCTGGTTATGCAAACCGACTTTTCACTGGACATCTGTCAAAACATCATAGTTTTTTGACAGATCTCGAGTAAAAAGTCGAGCGTTCGACACTCAAAAATCGCCCCCCCTGGACTGCTACCGCAAAACGAAAACGAACAATATCTCCCTCTCTGTCGGTTGAATTTGCAAATGCGAGAGGGAGGGAGATGCACGAACTTCGTTTTGTATCACGATAGCATCTCTCATCTTGTCTTCTATCAAATCCTATACTTATCCTATGCCAGTAAATGGGTGGATTGCAAAAACGTAAAGCAAAGGAAAATGTTACACAAAATGTCATACAAAGGCATTCATTTGTATGAGAAAAATATTTGTGTGACGTTTGTGTGACGCGTGTGCCGTTACACAGATATTTTCCTCATACTCTTTGTATGACTTTTTGTGTAACATTTTTGTGTATATTCCTTTGCGTTACGTAAAATTTTTTTGCAATCCACCCAAATCCCACTATAAAACTTTCTAAAATGCTGAGTAAAACAATAGAAGAATATTATTTACTTCTATTGACTGAACCTATTACACCTCCTACCTGCCTATTATACTCGATGGGAATCCTTAGATATGTTACGGAATTAGAAACTCTTTTCACAAAAGTATGGGACTCACTGACCGGTGTGCGCATACTTGTCTGTAAGGAATCTGATGTAGTCGTTATCCAAGTTCATCCATAGTGAAGAAACGCTGGGCTCCCGACTCCAGTAGTGCTCGTAGAGGAACGGAATGATCTTGGTCGCAGTGCCTTTGTTTCCGCGCATTATCATCACATTACAAATGTCGAAGCACTGAAGGCAAAACGAAATAATCAACAACTGTTACTTATTAGTTAACATTAAGCACTGACTTAGCAATAAATGAATTGAATTGAATTGAATTGAATTGAATTGAACAGATAGTTGCAGACCGCACTTTACTAAACTCAATATAATGACCCTGACCTCTTTATACATACTAGAGCTATGCAAATTTTGAAGGAAGTATTAAACAATTATTCGCAATACCACAAAATTCAGCAACCTCTACCTTACGTCCTAGAAATAAAATCCCAATTTCGATAAATTCTAATTTAAAGATGCATGCCTCTAGTCCCTACGTCATGTACTGTATAAAGAAAGGTGTACAATAAACTCCTTAAAATTATTAGAGACGAAGATAAAGATACATTGGAAGAGTTTTTAGAAAGTTAATTCATAATATAGTTTAGTTTAGTTAGATATACAGTAAGAACTGGGATAACGCTAGGAGGATGATGATATGAATATATACAATCGGGTGTTGCAGTTCAACTTGACAGTGGGGGCGGAGGTAAATACGTCACGAGTGAGCGGCCAACTCGAAGCGAACGGAGTATTATTTACCGGTTTTCTGTCAGGATACTGCAAACTTGAACATGGCGATGGTCTTCTGAACCTGTTGATGATCAGATTGGTGGCCGGACCACACTGCAAGGAAGACTGGAGGATACCAGCTCTCAAAACATTCAAGCAATTCATTGTAATACTAAAATTTATATATTTTTTTTGATTTTTCTTTTTCAAAAGGTTTTTTTTACATTACTGCAGAAGTTGACATGTTTTGAAGTAAATTTCTGACAGAGATTGTCTTCACAAACTACTAAAGAGATACTAACGTACATTAGCGTAGAAGTTGTGTAGAAGGTTACTGAGAAGGTTTTAAACCTGATGAATTTCCAATAAGTTCATATATACTAATACAAGTATTCTCGAATGAAGATAATGATAATACATAATATGTATATGTTATAGTACATATTATGCGCTTTTTAGAGCGCCATCATCGTAAACGGATTAGGGAACATGACATTGCACTTGTGTGAACCTGACCTTCGATAGCAATTTCAATAAAAAACATTCGGTCGTATGCATACTGTTTACTAATAACAAAACAGGACCTCATTCAACACACACCCATCAAAAAAAAAGCAATAAACGTCAGTCAATCCGTCACCAAGCCACCATTTAAAATTCCTTTACAAGTTTTACAACATATTATTGATCAAATTAGCGACCAAATCCCAGTGAACCAATCGAAATGGATTGACAAAGATTGTTTCTATTATACCGGGAACCCCTTCCAACTCCGATGTTACGTATCCTTCAAGCAATCACCTCCATAAATGTGTTGAGGGGTTTACCGAAACACCAGAACCATAAATATATCTTCGACAGAATACCCATCGTTTGCTACATCCGGAATTATTCAGACACCCCTAAGAGTGATAGCAAGAAAGTGGTGGTCAAAGTAAGTACACATCATGTCCAATGTCCATATATTATTGTCCATAGTCTTCTCGAAGATCTCACGGTTCGAAATAAATGCCATACGATAAATAAATAATAGTCCAAAACCTTCCAAATCATGACTATTTTATGTCCTTGATAATAGCGCTTGCTATTGTAGCAACAAAGCCAATTTTTAGGGTTCCGTGCCCAAAGGGTAAAACGGGACTGTCCGTCTGTCCGTCTGTCACCAGGCTGTATCTCAAAAACCGTGATATTTAGACAGTTGAAATTTTCACAGATGATGTATTTCTGTTGCCGCTATAACAACAAAATGCTAAAATACAGAATGAAATAAATATTTAACGGGGCTCCCATACAACAAACGTGATTTTTTTGCCGTTTTTAAAGATAAAGGGACGGAACCCTTCGTGCGAGTCCGACTCGCACTTGGCCGGTTTTTTTATACAACCACGGCGACAGACAAACGTACGGGCCACCTGATGGTAAGTGCGGACACCACAGCCTATAGACGCTCGCAAGTCCAAAGTGACACGTGCGCGTTGCCGACGCTTTTAAAATTTGAGGATTCACTGTGTTGACAGCAGAAGGAATACATTTAGGTCCCTCGCTCTCAACACATTGCATACCGTGAACTCGTAAAGACATACATACTTACATGGTAAATTCGTCATCCTCCTAGCGTTATTACCTATACTTAGTACAGCTGCATCCTGAAAGATGCCGGGGCACAGTATCTAATACAAAGATTTGGCACTAGTTGAAGTGAAAACTTCTTTAGCGGAGCTGAGCTCTTTTTGTGATGGGGAAAAATGTTTAAACTCGCGACAGATTCGTAAGGAGGTCTCAATATAGTGGACAGAAGTACGCCTAGGACGCTCTACGACCAGCAAGTTGACCCGTGTTCGTCTTTAGACGGACACGTAAGGTCTCAATATAGTGGACGGAAGTACGCCTAGGACGCTCTACGACCAGCATGTTGACCCGTGTTCGTCTTTAGACGGACACGTAAGGTCTCAATATCGTGGACGGAAGTACGCCTAGGACGCTCTACGACCAGCAAGTTGACCCGTGTTCGTCTTTAGACGGACACGTAAGGTCTCAATATAGTGGACGGAAGTACGCCTAGGACGCTCTACGACCAGCTAAGTTGACCCATCCTAATATCGTACAAATAAGTACTATCAAACAAATGATTTTATCCTCCTCTCTTTCTACCGCGCGTCGAAAATGTATGCCTGCACCTGCCGTTTCGTTTAGGCGGCGCAGGGCGCTTGCGCGAATGTACGTGTGTGTTTGGTTTTCACATCTGTCGGCAGTCCCGGAGTGTAACCCGTTGTTTTTTTTTTACGGAAGCGATTGCCATCTGACCTTCCAACCCAAGGGGAAACTAGACCTTATTGGGATTAAGCTCGTCAAAGGAGGGCACAACTTGACTGTTAGAAAGTTCTCAAGCCGCCCAAATGCCTCTTACTTGGCTTAATGACTGCTATCGTAGACAACAGCCGGAATAAAGCATACAGCATATGGCATAAAGTGCCTTTCAAAGCACTGGAACGCTCAGTTAAGTACTCAAAGCGGTCATCCATCCAATAGTTAACCTGGGCTGACAGCCTGACATTGCTTAACCTCGCTTGCTGCGCACGGTCAGTGGGCGCCGCTGGGACACGAACTCTTAGGTTCAGGGAAATCATATGTTCAGAGTTACGCTGGGCCACGAACGCTTCTTAGATTGAAATCATATGTTCAGGGTTATTATGACTTTCAGGTACAAGGACCAGATACAGACCCGCGGGTCCGCGTCAGGCTCACCCGTGCGTCGGACGTCCCGCGCGTGCTACGCTTTGTTCGCGAACATGCTCGCGTCTGGCCTGGGCCGCTCGCTCCACCCACTAACCTCATAGTGGGGGACTATGTGGCTAGAATCTTAGCTCAGGGTACGTATAAGTGTGAACATACTCGCGACCTCGCGTTCTATTTTGAGATTTGAGAGATGCCGCGTCTTCAAGTTCAAATCTTGCCGAGTCAAAGGGTTTTTGAAAAAATCTTTTAAAATGTGAAAAAATCCAATATCTTTAATGGGGACCAGTTTCGCTCGCTGGCTTGGAAAAAGTAATGATAAAGCATCCTGACGGCCTACCGTGTATCTAAAACTAAGAAGATCGCTCTCTACCAGTGACCACACTTACTAATTCGGGTGAGAGATAGGGAGATACCTAGTTTTCGATTCATTCGTCATCGATGCTTTATCAATTTGATGTTCAGGTCATTCGATGCTAGCGGAGCAGTCCAACACCTCCCGCGGGATCCTGGGCCTCGCGCTGGGAGCCGCCGTCTGCCCATGGGACGCTGACATGCTGGAGCGCTATGCGCGCTGCGTGCAGTGTACGCGCTCCCGTCGCTTCCTGAACTTCACAACGCATTGTCTGCGCGCGCCGAGGCTGCATGACGCGTTTGGCGTGAGCAACATACTTCAGGTAGGTAACAACTCGCTAGGATCTCCGGCCTCGCCCTGGGAGCCGCCGTCTTCCCCTGAGACGCTGACATTCTGGAGCGCTGGGAGCCACCGTCTGCCCCCGGGACGCCGCTCGATTCGCCTGCTGAGTTTCACAGCGCACTGTCTGCGCGCGCCAAGGCTGCATGACGCGCTTGGCGTGAGCAACATACTCACAGGTATGGGTCGGGTAGGTAACAACTCGCTAGGATCTTCGGCCTCGCCCTGGGAGCCGCCGTTTTCCCCTGGGACGCTGACATGCTGAAGCGCTGGGAGCCGCCATCTGGCCCTGGGACGCCGCTCGAGTCGCCTGCGGAGTTTCATAGCGCACTGTCTGCGCGCGCCGAGGCTGCATGACGCGCTTGGCGTGAGCAACATACTCACAGGTATGGGTCGGGTAGGTAACAACTCGCTAGGATCTTCGGCCTCGCCCTGGGAGCCGCCGTCTTCCCCTGGGACGCTGACATGCTGGAGCGCTATGCGCGGTGCGTTAAGTGCACGCGTTCGCGACGCCTGCTGAACTTCACAGCGCACTGTCTGCGCGCGCCAAGGCTGCATGACGCGTTTGGCGTGAACAACATACTTCAGGTAAGCGTTATGTCATGGTATATCCCAAGTATCCCAACAATTACCTGGGATCCTCGGCCTCGCAATGCGCTGCCTGGGATCCTGAGCTGGAGCGTTGGGCAACCATTTACCTGCATGTTTCTTGCTGTCAACACGACGAATCCTCAAATCAACAAAGGGTCGGTATCGGTACCTAATGCGCGTGTGATTCTTCAGGACTCGCAAGCTTTTCTAGCTTACTGTGTCTACTTAGGTATTCCGATGTTGACAATGAATTGATAACCTCCTACTTTTTTGAAGTCAGTTAAAAACAACTAAAATCAAGTAAAATCTATCTATCTGATTCTGGAATCAAACTCCACTCCCACCACAGATTGAATAAGATTGCTAATAAATAAATGGAAATAGTAAATATCTATAATCATTTACTCACTGAGCCTTTGTTACCTAGGATATGATATGAGTGGACATTGTAAACATTTTCGTATATAATCGACAGGTGATCCTAATAGTGCCGCCAGACGTGCCAAAAAGTGCTGAAATAGTGAGCGTTCTCGCCAAAAACGCCATCAAACGCGGCAAGGAGGCAGGCTTCCCGCTCGTACGATTTGACGTCTCTAAGGAATCTGAGTAAGTTCCTCGTTCTCTTCATCGCTAGAACCTTCGACATTAGACAGCTGAGAGTTTTAATAGGTAGGGTTAATACCAACAAAGAATACGTGAAACAACTCGGCCAAGACTTCCTAAGACATTATGTGTGATCCCAACTAACCGCAGTGCGTTGCGCGTCTCGACCGCGCAATGGACAGATAAAACGCTTGCCGCGCCGAAATTCATGGAAAGTCGTGACTGGGCTGTTAAACGGACAAAAAAATTAACAAACTAGTAACAAAGACTACGCGAGTAACGTTAATATTTCATTAATGGAATTTTAAAATTATGACTTTTTTACATTCACAGACACAAAACGTCTTGGTTAACTATAACTAGGCTTAGTTCTCATTTCAAAAAACTTTTACTTACTTGAGCTATCGGGTTTGAATTTCTCTCATTTTACTAATTATTTTAGTGCAGACGCATTAGAAGAGCTTCAGTTGAAGAAGGTATGGTTTGTGTCATACAAGATCATAAACGTCGCTGAAATGGAGGACTCAAAAGGATGCAAAATTAACACAAGCAGGTAAACATATATACCTGCTTGTCTATTATATATAAGTAGTACCCATAGTACAAACTTTGCTTGCATGGTTTGGGACTAGACGATTTGTGTAAGATTGTCCACTAGGGTCGGAAGGGGGCGACCAAGGCGAGGATATCTTGATCAAATCTCTGCGATACTGAAAAAAGGCTAGGTCAGTTCCCGCAACCGACGAGCTTGTATGAGGAGATGTATGGATATAATTGAAGCAAGAGATGTATGTTAAGGACCGTACTTGGCGTTCTTTGGTCTCTGCCTACCCCAATGGGATACGGGCGTGAGTATATGTATGTGTATGTATGTATGTCCACAATAAAAAAAACTGCGGTCAAGTTATACCTACCTACTTGTTTGTTTTTTTCAGTGATGATGAAACAACTGACGTCTCTAACTTTGTATCGGTCTACACCGCGCAAATACCTCCGGAAACAAGTCTCGCCGATGGAAAGATCAAGATCAACACACATACAACCACTAAACCATCCCATCTGTAAATTAAACATCAGCAGTTTGTAATCTTATCAGCAGTTTGTTACCCGCCGTTTATTTGGTGGCTTTGTGACGGTTTCTTATTAAAGCATTTCTTTTTATCCTTTGTATTTATTATTCATTCAGTTCAGTATATAAATCCTCCTATGATTTTGGGGTGGGTCGTCCCGTCATCTATCGGTGACGAACATCTACAGGGCCATTACAAATGCTAATGTTTATATTTTTCGCTGGGAGAGGACTGGTTACAAAACTCTCGTAACATCTTTAGGTGTCGTTGGCGTTCAAAATGTCAGTGCAGTGAACAAACTATTTAACCTTTTTGACGCCATGGACGATATAAATGCAGGACATTAGGTGCCCCACACGCCAATGAGTGATATACGTCATATCAAGTAAGGTTAATTTTCAGTCTTTTGATACGAAGACTTTGGCGTGTGAGACGCAACTTATACCTATTCCATTATCGTATTGTACGTAGGTACTCCTATATCTGTAGGTACCCGTAAATGACTGTTACACAAATCGTTGCAACCTGTTACGAGTCCGCATTGAAACAAAAATCGAACGAAAGTAATTCAATCGGCACAATAGGTATTGTTGAATAGCGAACCTAATTATTGTGAAGAATGAATGTTATGACACCCGAATATTCACAAAGCGTGGTTTCGACTGCGGCCACCAGTGTACTAATTAGACTCTTTAAAAATACCTTTATCGTCAACGGCCACGGCATGGTAAAACTCTGATGGTTTCATTCATAAATATAGACTATACACTAATTAAGCTTGTCACACGCTGCAGCGGCCTGCGGTGGCGGTCAGTTGCATAGTATGACACTCCTAACAATCGTTCAGACACTAGCGGCCTTGATTGTCATACTGGCAACTGCCGCCACCGCCACCGCAGGCTGCTGCAGTGGGTACATGATTTTTTAAAGTTGGTAAGCAGACACGTTAGCCAATGACACTTGCGACTGCGTGAGAACCACAGGTCATTGCCAAGCCAAGGTTTTGAATAGTATTACTTATATGCAGGTACACAGCGCATGGAGCTCTGATGCCCTTACTCAGCACCAGAAACACAACACCACATACCTACCAGAGATGGGCAAAATGTAATCGACTAACGATTAACGATTAAGGCGCAGGGGTGTATAACGAATGTAATTTTTTTTTGGATGTAAATATTAGAGATGCGAAGATTCAAATTTAAAAAAAATAATTAAAAATAATATCAATGAAAAAAAAAATTACATCACGAAATAGCTAACAGAAAAATAAGCATACTGACCAAAAATCATAACTTTAATGCAAACACAAACGAAGAAAATCCTGCACAAAGTTTGTATGGAGAGAGCTTGCCCTACCCCTCCTCTTAACATAGGTACCTAGTTAGTTGCGACTAACGATTAAAAATGTCGATTTTTAGTCGATCGAGTTTTAGTCGTACGAGTTCCGACTAATTTAGTCACGAATAAATTAGTCGTCGATTAAATTTATTTCCAGCGACAAAATTTTTAGTCTACTAATTAATTAGATTAATTTCCTCTCGATATTAGGAAAAATAAAAGATTTTTTTTTGTAATTCTAAGTTTTGAATAACCATGACAGGCGGCTAGAACTAAAGGAACGTATACCCATAAAACCACAGATCACTAAAATTGTATTATTGTTACAAAGTATCACACAGCACACTAGAAAGTGTACATAATATGACATATTTAATCTTTGTTACGTGTAAAATGAGCATCTTTTCAACATTTAATCGAGATTCAATCGTGAAATTTAGTCTATTAAAATGACGATTAATGAATCGTTAGTCAAACACACTGTCGACTAATTTAGTCGCGATTAAATTAGTTGAGACTAATCTTGTGGCGATTGATTGTCCCTTGGGTTGACGGCGAAAAAACCAAAACAAAACAATCTTTTGTTATGAAATCGTACATCGGCGACACCGGTAGCCAACGAGTTAATCGATTAATTAGTTGACTAAAAAAATAATCGATTAATACCCATCTTTTATACCTACAAAGGAAATAGTGGTGTTATTGGTGTCAACTAAGTACGATAGCGGAGCTCAGGCCTAAACTGGTGAGTTTCTGGCAGCAGTGGTCGGTCCGCGTTATGAAAGCTGTGTCTAATGATATTCCGGTTCAAAATTAGTACCGTTCAAATTTAACGAAAGTTATTGAGCCTATATTATCGATTACATGGTTATTCTTATTACCCACTAAGTTTTGCCCGCGACTTCGTCTACGTACTCTACGTTAACCTCAGAATCAGAATCAGAATCAGAATCAGAATAATGTTCATTGTAGACACAGGTAGGCGGATACAGAACACAATTTGTAATCTTCCATGTCTTGCCAAGAGGCGTACAAAACATTAGGTCATCATACAAAATTAAAACCTACATACAATTTATAATTAAAATTAGTAACAATTCGAATCTAAATTAAAATAGAATAAAAATATAACATTGAAAAAAAAATCGTAGGCGTTAGGCAAGTTTATTGGAAAAGAAATTGAATGTTATTCACTTTGAACTTTATTTTGGTCTATTTAGCCACACTTACCTTTGTACATTAATCTATTGTGACTGTTTAACCTGTTATTGTACAGTCGGCAGCAAAATTAGCTACGCAGGCGAGATGTTCGAAATGATCTACACACACTCTTATTCCCGCATAAATTCATAATAAAAGATGTGTGGTGATCATTTTGACCTCTTGAAGCGCGTATAGCTACTTGTGTTGCTGACTGTACAATAAAGTGCTTACATACATCCGTATTGTACATACAAACTGTACTTACTGTACTTATTATATGTGACGGGATGGAGCAACAAGCAGCACCCATACATCAAAACGAAGAACACATAGACATTATACAGGTACCCATAGTTCGTACAAAATTCTAGCAAAACTCGACTTACAGCTCTGACTGTTAGGTAGATTTTTGCTTGCGTTAATTTGACAGCACTCTGCCTTACAATTGTGTACGAACTACCCAGGGAAATAAATAAAGATTTTATTGGTCCCTTTTGCTGGTCGCAAACATTTGCCATTTGATAGATAGGTATGGCTTTCTTTATTAAGCCCATGTTGGGTACAAAATATTTCGTCGCCACAGCCAACCAAAAGTAGAATTTTCCGCACGCGAAGGGGTCGGTAGTTGCCAAGTGTTATGTGTCGTGATACTCATTATCTCTACGTAAACGCCAGTATTTGAATTTTGTTAACTATCTTAAGGGGCAAGCGTCCTACATTCACTTACAAAATCGATGCGCAAGTACGCAACGCAATCGCGATCAAAATTCTACCATCCAATTAATTTATTGATGATGCCATATTCTGGATCATTCTGTTATTTCGTTATTTGTCAACATTTCTTTTGCCCAACGCTTTTCGTTTGTATTTAAATCTCTAATAATTGCAATACCTTGTCCGACTTCGCGGTTGAGGGCACAGACCATTGCGATCTGTATAAGTTAAAAAATGACCTTTCTTTGGGAATGTAAGAAGCAATACAATTTAGGGTTACTGGCTTGTGAAAGATCGGTGCAATGGTCATTTATATAAAATACCTACGAGCTGGAAATGCCCGGAGTCCCTGAGTTGCTGCGAGTGAACAAGGTAAGTTTTATAAATGTTAATTTCAAGTGATTATTAAAGTGGTGGAATAGAAGTTATGCGAACAGCAAAGGAATGGAACTTGCTCCCGTCTTCTGTATTTCCGGGAAATTATCTAGGGCTCTTCAAGGCAAGGCAAGAGTGAATAAGCTATTACTGAACAAGCGAGCTACATATTAGGCCTTGTAAGTAAAAGTGCCCCGGTGGCCTATTTGCAGAATAAATGTTTTATTTTGATTTTGTTGTCGCTTTCCATCAGGTGAGATTAAGGTCAATCGCTGTTCTGTCATACAAAAAAATGGTTTAACTGTACGACTCTCAATCTGTCTGTCTGTTACCTCTTCACGCATAAACCGCTGAACCGATTTTCGTGAAATTTTGGTATGGAGATAGATTGAGTCCCGGGAAAGGACATAGGATACCTTTTATCCCGGCAATCATCCTTTAAGGTGTTGGAAGTTTGTATGAAAGAACGACGACTAGGGAAGCGCCTGGTATAAGTTAATAGCAATTCCTTAAATTCTATCGCGTTGAACGAGTTCCACGCTTACGAAGTCGCGGGCAATAACTAGATAGTTAAATATCATCATCATCATCATCATCATATCAGCCGAAAGACGTCCACTGCTGGACATAGGCCTCCCCCAAAGAGTGCCACAATGACCGGTCTTGCGCCACCCGCATCCAGCGGACTCCCGCGACCTTTACCAGGTCATCAGTCCACCTTGTGGGGGGTCTACCCACGCTGCGCCTTCCGGTCCGTGGTCGCCACTCGAGAACCTTTCGGCCCCAACGGCCATCGGTTCTACGTGCAATATGCCCCGCCCACTGCCACTTAAGTTTAGCGAATCGAAAGGCTATATCGGTTACTTTGGTTCTGCTACGGATGGCCTCATTTCTTATGCGATCACGCAGAAAAACTCCCAGCATAGCCCTCTCCATGTCTCATAGTTAAATATATGTGCTGTCAATGCCTTCATCGAATTTACCCTCATCTGAATCTCCATTTTCCAGGACTAACAATGGCGTTTAAACTGATACTACTAGCAGCTGTGCTGCATTTGGCAGCTTCTAAGCCAACCCTGACCCTCGAAGACTTGGAGGTGGCTGATGATACTGCGGCGGTTGGGTCTTACGTGCGCGAGGTCCGGGCGGCAGCGGTAAGTGACACTCATCATTTTCATCCTATGTAGAATAGTACAGTACAGATATAATGTGAAAGTCTGTCTGTCTGGTCTCTGTTACCTTTTCACGCTTAAACGAAATTTGGCACGGAGATAGTTTGAGTCCCGGGGAAGGACATGGAAATCATCCCTTAAGGAAGTGGAAGTTTGTATGGAAGAGAGATATTATAACAAATTTAGAAAAAAATCCCTTAAAGCGTTGTATAAATGAAGGAAGGATTGACGAATTTCAAGCCGGGTAGTAAGTTTTTCAATTTTTCCTTTATTTCTAAATTTGTAGTTTGCGTTATCATTATCACTTTAGCAGCGTTACTGCTTAATACAAAATTAAGAGATATTATAACTTGGTAAGGGCCTGATAGAAAAATAATAGCAATTACATTATATCGCATTTTATCGTGCGGTGGGAGATACTGCGATCGCCGACCCGCATGCCAAGCGTGGCGATTATGGCATTTTACCCCCCATGCAGAGTTCAACAAGGCCACGGCCCCGAGGTTCCGGCGGTCATTGTGGCACTCTTTGGGGGAGGCCTATGTCCAGCAGTGGACGTCTTTCGGCTGATATGATGATGATGATGATGACATTATATCGCGATGAACGAGTGCCACGCGAAAAAAGTCGCGGGCTAAAACTAGTGTGTTCATAAATACCAGAACGGCTTTGTTGTCAAGATGGAAGGCATGCGACTTTCAATTTTGAGGTCGGTGGTTCAAAGCTCGGTGAGGGCATAAATATGTATATACATTTTTGAACCTTATTTCAATGGAATAAGGTGAAAAAGTGTATACATATTGGTGCCCTTGACTGTACCATTGGAATCAAAAAAGTTGTACGACGTAACGTAAATGAAAGACCTACTTAATCCTAATCATCATGTTCATGTCATTTATACACTGGCTTTTCAGTGAAGTTAAGCATGGTGACAAAACCGGTCATATCCTATTAAGGCGCAGGGTAGGGCAAGGCCTTCCCCATACAAACTTTGTGCAGGTTTCATTCGTCGGTTTTGGCACTAACAAATATAATATTTTTTTTGGTTATAAATATTAGATATGCGAAGATCGTGATGTGAAAATTTTCAAATATTTCAAAAAAATCCAAAATAAAAAAATAAAAAAAAAATTACATCACGAAATAGCTATGAGAAAAATAAGCATACTGACCAAAAATCATAACTTTAATGCAAACACAAACGAAGTAAATCCTGCACAAAGTTTGTATGGAGAGAGCTTGCCCTACCCCTCCTCTTAAGGCGCCTGTATACGCAAGCACTCCCTTGTCCTCACTCCTCACTTTTTTAATGTACCACTCTATAGGTTAATAAAAAAAATTTTTTTTTTTTTAATTTTTTTGCTTGACATTCTTCGTATGTCTAATATTAACAAGCACAAAAAAATTTTTATGCGGGAGTGCCAAAACTGACGAATAAAACTTGCACAGAGTTTGTATGGAGAAGGCCTTGCGTATACAGGCGCCTTAAGGTCAAGTTTTCCTTCTGGGATGGAAAATTAAACGCAGTTTTCTAAGCCAAATGTTGGGATTACCTAGGTTCCAAAGCACACCCCGAGCTCCTTGGGGCACAACAGAATTTGGTATATAAAAAAAAACTTTTTTAACAATTGTTCAAGAGATTTCTGGTATTAGTATGGGTTGGTGGGTGGGTATTATTTGCGCGTTTCAACCGCTTCACTTTCGGGGACGCGTTTTTGACGAATTTCCCTTACTTCTAGCAAATAACCGAAAACGTCATTAAAATCTTTATCCAAACTCGACAAAATATAGTGACCACGAAAGTGATTTGATTTGGAACAAACGCTCGAATAATGACCCATAGGCTTAATATTTACGTGTTACGTATTTGTTCCAACACAGCCCCAAGACTACCACAAGACTTACGAGAACGAGGGGGACGGAGAGATCGGCTACTCTCGTAAGAAGCAGGGTGGTGGTAAAAAGGGATACCAGCATTTTGACAGCTTCCACAAGAAGGTAAGACATAATAAGTTCCCTACATACAAAACGTTTACGTCCATCTATAGCTGTAGACCTTACGAGTGTGATTATTTAACGTTTCCAAAACCCCGTGGCGCCGCCATTTAAAAAAAAAACAATGCTGGATGAACAAAAGACACCCCCAGGAGCACTCAGATACTTAGGGTCGCAGCTGCCTTACACCGGAAAACCAGTGGGCGATAGGGTCGTCAGGTCGTCACATCCCTACGCCTTTGTATTATCTATTATATTGTATTGTATGATTATTATTAATATTGTATACTTAAATGATAATATCTATGCTCTAGGCCGGTGACAACTACGAATTCGAGAAGCAGGATTCCTACGGGCACGACGACGGGGGCAACCAAGGAGCGTACAGCCACCAACACGAGCGAAAGGAGAAAGGTGATAATGATGCTTACGTCGACCATAATGACGTTTACGGCGATTACAATGACGATGATGGCCAAGATAGCGAAGACAATGACGGCCGCTCGGCGAAGATCGTGCGGCGGCCGTGGAAGTTTTTAAGACGGGTTGTTAGATGGTTCGGTTGATTTTTAAAACGAATGAAAAATCGTAAAGAAATGGCCGTAAGCATTTTAATTGTATTTTCACAATATTAACAGACAAGGCTTAGTTATATTTAGATACATATTTTATACCTTTGTACCAACGACAATAATATTAACGTAATAAATAGTTTAAGCCAGAAACTATTGCAGTTTCATTTATCTAACGTGTCTGTTTGCAGCCCAGAAGCAGAGGCAAAGAGAGCCAGAATACGAAGAAGAAGAAAGAAGTAGCGGAGAGAAGGAGCATACTCACGAGGAGTTGAAGTAAGTTGAATGCATTTTTTTTATGTCACATCAGGCCAATAACCTCAGGTTATGCGTATGGAAAATCCCACTCTATAGACATAAAAAAGACGTCAAATTTTGTACCTACCACGGGCGGTAATAAACAAAATCTCAGATCGAATAGCCATCGACCTGGGTTTAGCCATGAGCCTCAAATAGGTACCTGCGATCTTAGATATTCTTCGTTTATCGCCCTAGGTAAGTGATTGTATTGTTAGGTATGTTAGTTTATTGTTTTTTAATGGTCAGGCCTTGGGTAGGTATTCGGATCGCTACCGGTATCATCGCTATCTTGCTCGCAACTTATTTCACCTGTCCAGGCATGTTAAGATTTTTTTTTAAAGAGCAATGTATTACTAAGCTAAGCTTATAATAATTACCTTTCATCCGGATATAAAACACAACCTAAGGAGTAGTTTCTGACTCTGCCTTGGTAGCAGTTTAGTTTATTGCTGGTATAGCCTCTTTTTTGGGAGTGACCTTATCTAATGGCAGTACGGTGGTGATAAAAGAAGACGTTAATACTCGTATGTTAGTGGTTTGCCTTTAACGATTAAGTACTTACTTACCTACCTTTTTTTGCTTACGAGTTACGAGTACCTGCCTAATAATGCTTCTATTATAGATCGCTTCTAGAGAGTGTTGAAGCTTTGGAAGATGAAATTCCCTTCCCTATCAGAAAACGAAGAGATGTTACATCGCAAAGACAACCGAACATTCCCATTTTAGCGATGAAACTAGCTTGATAATTTAGAGGTAAGAAAGTAAACGACTAAATTAATTGCGTAATTAATATTTACCAGCACTGAAAGGTGTAAATAAAACGCCGACCTCCGATTTTTACCGACCCATTTTACATTCTTTCTGTGACAAATTTCATGTTCACACATATCCAAAAACGTAACTATCTCTTAATGAGCATGTATTAGCAAAATTTCATACCATCAAACCAAGCAATAGGCAAAGCAGTTTTTTTTTTGATCAAATTTATGAATTTTATGATGATTTCGCCAACCACGTGTGCAAAGACGTTGTTCGGTAACGACGCCATGACAGTAGGCAAATTGTTTTGTTCGGTAATGGATTCTGCTATACGTTGTGATGTATAACTTTAAATATTTGACGTGACAACTTCCATAGAACGTAAACAACCATGAGTCATCGAAATTATAAATAAAATCAGGTAATAATAATACGGCTTCTCAAGTAAATAAAACGATTATTTGACTTTTCTCAAACATAAATTAACCCACGTTACATTTTTTCAGATCATAGTTGTTGAGGATTTTACGATAATAATTCACCGCCCAAACAGTTACGAGTTATGTCTTTTATTTTTTTAAACCAGTGTTGTGACCAAGTCTGTCGTTTCGATTCATATGACGTTTCCGTAAATTGATAGAAATCGATTAGGTATTTGGAATAAAATAGTTATCGATTTCTGAACGAGAGAAAGTATAATTAATTAATTATTTCTTTTTGTAGAATGATACAGTTGTGATATCGTCGCCCCCATGCTAAACTAACATAACTGCAAAAAACAAAATGTTGAGGAGAGCGATTTAAAGGTGCTAAAAATTTTATATTGATTTTTTTTGATGTATTAGTTGAAGTTGTATTTATATAGTATACATGTAGTGTCTTCAAAATGGATGTATTACATGATCAATTTCTCAGATAAGCATTATTTTATTGGATTTAGAAATTATAGCACATTCGCAATTTTGCATCTCCATAGAAAGTGCAACAAAGGTAAGTTTATTCACCATGATAAACTCACGAAACTACCACTTTCGCAAATTAAAACTCCTTTTAATATATTTGAACCCAGGTAAAGTTACGAAAATGACAGTTTCGTGTGTTAACTATGGTGTATTTGAAAGCCTTCCTATGCATTTGTATTGAGACATTGATTTGCGAATCTGTAATTATTTGTAATTCCAACAGAAATATATTGTATAATATCATTTCAATTCATTTCAAAATACTTAAAACCATTACAGGAATTTATAAATAAGGGTGAGGCCGTCATTTCTTGTTCAAGATTCCAGTTTAAATCGATTAAATCGATCGAAATCGATTCAATCGATCCAGTTTCAATCGTCCACATTTTAATCACTTCCAATCCTTCCGCCTATAAGATATATAAATGGATTATTAATATTCGTAATCAGCCCAAGTCCTATCCAGCATGGAATATTGTAGTCCTTTGGGATTGTTTGGCTAAGTACCAACTTGCCGCAATCGACTCGGTAGATCCCAGAGCAGGGGGCTCATACGGGGACAGTACGGTAGTAGCAACTAAGCTGCAGAGCCTAGCATATACGCAAAGTAGCGTGTCTGTGCGTCTTCTACAAATTGTACTCATACCGCCTTCCCCCTTCTTCCATCGGGCGTCCAGACGAACAGCTGGTTAGGTACCATCCTTATCTGGTTGAAATTGCTGTTGCTCGAACCAAGCTCTTTTCATGAGTAAATAGGCATCTTCTGGGTGAGCTCGCTTCACAAGAGCAATCCTATGTTTAATAAAATAAAATAAAACCCAACGGAAGTGATTAAAATATAGATGATTCAAAATGCTGAATTCGATACCATGTCTGGGAAAATTACGCCAAATACTAAATTAATAAGGGGATATAATTCGTGTAGATTTTAAAATTGGTATAGTTTTACATTGCGGTATTCAGATGAACATGCTATAAAAGATAACTGTACCAATTTTCAAATATACACAAATTATTTCCCCCGATTTAATAAAGTTTCTCGGAATTCTACGTCCACTATCGAATAGCCAAATTTACCAATCTCACTAAGGATCGCATTTCAAAGAAATTCTCATAGCTAGTAGTCTTTACGGTCCTAAAATACGGTGACGTGAGACGTCAAAATAGCGGCCAAATACGAATATTTTTTAATCGATTTGGGTATGGATGCTCGATATATGATTTGAATTAAATCATTAATGTTGCAGAAATATTTAACTGAAGCAAAAATAAATGTGTATGTGGCGATAATTATAATATTTTTGTAGATTTGATAAACTAAAAGGTTTTTCCACCCAATCGATTAAATAAGTAGTTTTTATTAACGTGGCAGATTTTCCTCCTGTACCTTGGGCAGAGGGTTAAGTTCGAATATATTAATGGTGCCTCCAGTCTTTAATGTTTTATAGAAGCCACGGGCACAGATGAGTCCTATGACACTGACAGTGAGATACCTGATAGTTATGAACATGCTTCTATTTTTTTAATGCAGCTATGTTGGTCGACATGCTTATTAATTTTAGTATACACACTTCTAACAATGTCTTACATATTTTTAAGCGCATTTAATTATAATACAACGCTGTTTTATTTATATACAGTCCCGTAATGCCATTACAATATAATTGGAATATAAGACACGTTTTATAACTTTTATTTCAATTATCGATATCTGTTTATCGACAACATCGCTTCGTTAGTCGATACAGACCAACTTTTGCAGTACGTCACCATGTAAGCAATATACTCGTAAGTTTCTATAATATTAATATTAGTAATTTGCATGTACTGTCAGGATGAAAGTTTATAAAACATGGTAGGCAAAGGCATTTAACGTTTCAGCCAAAAAATACTCTTTTAAAAAGTAGGTACATTGAAATAATTAGTTTATGTATAAAAAATTACACCTCGCACCATTTAATTTAATTATTATAAACGATAACAAAAACTGCCATTAACAAACATGCATTATTTTAAGTTTTTCTTAAGGTACATACGAATGATTTACTATTACAAACTCGCGGAAATGTGAAATTCGCAAAGTTTGATAGTCAAATTTATGTGATGTGTTAATAATAGCAACCATGCAAAATAACTAATATGCCAGATTCGCAAATTTGCTAAAGGTTATGAATGTATAAGAATTAAATACCACCATAATAAACTGACGTATGTGCCCGATTCGCCAATTTGCTGTAGTCTACTTTTTTGGTTGAGTAATAATTGCCACTATATTAAATTAACCAATCTGCAGATTCGCAAATATGCTATAGTTTAATAATATGGATGAGGAATAAATGCCACCATAGTAAACTATCGTATCTGTCAGAATCGCGAATTTACTATAGGCTAATCGTACCGGTCATTAATAATTTCCACCATAGAAAGTTAACGAAAATGGCAGATTCGTTAATTATTCACAGGCGTCCTAACTTTATCGGCCAAGGAAAAATGCCTTATCTACACTTCGCGAGTCTACCATGGGATAAAACAGATAAAATGTCAGATTAGCACAACCGTAACTTTGAAATCTTAAAAGATAGAAGTCTAGAAATTTGTGACATTGTAGATTACCATATTTGGTACATAATTACATCAATAACTCAATTTTGACAAAAATGCACTTATGTTAGTTTAGCATGGGGGCGACGATATGCAATATATTTATATAGGCTTGATAAAAACATTTCAAAAATCGGCTGTAAAATCGATGCAATGAACCATTCGATAATAATCGCTTGATTTGACAGAGGACATGTCCTAGCCTCATCACTACAAACTTCAATTCATATGTCTCAAATATTTGAAGTTACATATCACAATCTATAGTCGCCGCGCCGAGAGCACGTGTGTTCACCAACGCGGTGACAAGCAAAATCCGTAAAGCAATTTATGTTAAAGAATGTCACAACATTCATTCGTTTAATTTCCATTACAGATGTGCAAGTTGCGGAAAGTTTCCAAAAAGTTGGAAAAGTTCTCGGAAATTTCTTGAGAAATTCATAGAAATATAAGAAATTTCCATTTTACATTTCGGAGAGTTTCAAACCCCATACAAAAATGTGAGAAAAGTTCAGAAACTTACCCATGTGGAAAAATTCGCAATTTTGGAAAGTTTCCGACGGCACTTCAGTTAATTTCCATAATACCTAACTAGGTACTAGGTAGAGTAGCTAGTAAATAAAATACTGTTACTTACCTACATGTTTTTTTTTTTTAGGGAGGGAGCTAACGATGGTAACGGCGGAGTAGAAGCTCACGGCCACGACCCCAAGGATTATGTTCTTCCGGAAAAATATGTATATGGCAATGGGGATGAATACAACTTTTAGAATACTTGACTGAATTTACTTAATGAAAGTACTTTTTCGACTGATAGTATTAGGGTTGGGTAGATAATAAGGTTATTGTTTAATGTTTATAACATATGTACACTATTTGTAACTTTTTAAAATGTATTTTGCCGTCGGGTAAAATAAAAACGGTAAAAAACCAAGCCATTGTATGTTACACTTACACCGTCTAAACATTGAACAAAATTGAAAAGAATCGGGAAAGCCACTTTAACTATAAACCACGATTTACAACAAGGAAAACCAATAAGATCAGTTTATGAGTCTCAATGTGTTTTATTTAATTTTTAGGTATTTTTCCTCTTCAGTCTTCGCGCGTAGAATGAAACGTAGGTAATGTCATTTGTATGCGTTTTGTTATTGCATTATAAAATCTGATAAGCTTTGTGAAAAGTCTTACTGATTCGTTGCACTTCAGCTAGCCCGAATAATTTGACGGTCATGTTTTATAACCCAATTCCGAAATATACTAAATCATCACATAAATCATGACGGTAAAACCTATCGTGCTAGCTGAGCAGTAGTTGCGCACTACAAAATATCGGTCAGTCGGTTCAAAATATGGTTCATTGTTTGGTACAATAGTTTAAAGAAATAACATAATTAAATGGGAGGAGATGGGTTTGGGTTTTTCTGCTGTTTATATTCAAAGGCTTAATGCCTTCAAAGTGTTCAAAGGATTACCCAAATTTCCTGTCAATACCGATAACAAAACGCTTCTCCTTACAAATTTTATTTTGACATTTTTGACAGCCAGATGACAAGTTGTTTTGCTTGCGCGATTGAATCGAACGTTCTCCTCCGTTGTAGACAAAAACTATTGTTCCCCGTTATAATTTGTGATGTAAATACCAAACGATGATGCAGTCGACACGCGGCAAGAGTATAAAGGTGATCAATGTGATAGTGACGCTAGTATTGAACGCGGCATATTGCTTGGCTTCACAAGGTGAGTAGCCGACAATTATTTAATTGAATCAATTTATCCGGGATGTTATCCTAAGAGGTTCATTCTTTTTAACAGATGACTTCCTGTCCTGCGACCCGTCGATGCTTGACACGTGTCCTGGAGAGCACCAGATATGTAATCAGACGTCGAGAATATGCGACTGCTTGCCGGAGTTTGTTATGGTCGAGAAGGTTTGCCAGACCGTGATCAATGACTACCCGGCGAAGCACAGCGCGACAGCGGCGGTCGTTACCATATTCACACTCGCCCTAGTCATCTGCGGACTCGTATTAATCATAAGGAAATATAATTTAATTGATTACCTGCGGGAGAAGATAAGCAGGAAGCGGAATGGTGATGTTATGTACGAAGATGTGATGATAGGGCAGGACGACCCGCCGCTGACTCCGTAATGCCTTAGTATTAATATGATATTGTTGATGTAAAGCTAATGACATTTTATTGACCAAGTTTTTCAATATATAATATTTATAACTGGTTGTGTTCAATTTTATTTAACCCTTTGACCGCCAAGAACCTATAAAGTGGCTGTGTGTCGTCGTGCCCACCACACCAACAACCACTTAAAAGGTTGTAGTGAAGGTGTACTTTGATCATGAAAAAAAATCATTCATTTATGAACTGTTTTTATTGGTTTAGACATTACACTAAAAAAACAGTGCTTGGCGTACTGGGCACGACGACACACTATCGCTTTGGCGGTCAAAGTGTTAAGGCCTGCACATTTGTAATTGGATGTTGTTTAGTGAAACATCAAGTACAGTACATTTTTCTAATGAGTGTGGGTGAGCCATGGTTGTGTGTTAGTGCTATACATGCACATTCTCTATGTGTGTGTCAGCTATGAGCACACATTATCTATGTGTACGTACATGTCACAACTACAATTTGGTTAATGGCGCTCATAAGATAAAAGTGCTATACAACCTTAGAGCACAACAGTTGCCTAACACATGATCAACTGATCCTTTTTTTACTAAACTACACCCAATTATGATAAAGATCATAATAATGTGCTTTGCATTTCAATGAATACTATTATATCTAAACATTGCACATAATACTATATTTTCATTATTGTTGTAGCACAATATTTAATAGTTTTAAATAAACCTTAAGAATATGAATGCTTATTTGCTTGGTCAATAATTTGATAAAAACTGGTGACATGATTTACTGTATATTTTGAACACTAGTGAAACAAACACATTAAGCTATACATGTTTATTTATATTATTAGACTGATTAGAATGAGAATGAGGCGGCATTCTAAAATTTTGTTACATAATAATGTACTACCACATTACCTGATGTTTACCATAAAGATTGTACATGGCTGTGTCTTATGTAAACTTGACATTGATATTAAGAAAATGTTGATTATATGATAACTACATAAATTTGGCACTTCCATTCTCATTCTGATCAGTAGCAGGGTAATTAGAGAGTTAGGCTGGGTTGCACCAAACCGTCTGTAACTTCTCTGGCACTTAGTGTTAAGTCTGCAAAAAATAACATGGCAACAGTATTTTTAATTTTTAAGGGAATGTAATGGTTAGAAAGGTGTTGTCACATTATTCAGACACAAAGATAAATGGAGTTTCTACTATTTACTTTTCAATATTGCCAATGCTGAAAAGTCAGTGCCAAAGTGGCCAAAAAGATGGTAACACCAAGCATAATGTATATCAAACTATCTGGCCACTTTAGCAGCTACATACTATATGATGCTGACTGTACCTTCAGTTGATAATACTATGAAAAAAGCATTCCCATTTCTACATTTATTGTTAATGTAAAGCTAATTAGCTGATACTAATGCATCAGTGTTTACCGTAAACATGATAAATTGTGACTCATTTCACCTAAATCAAATTACTCAACATCATAATAACTGATATATTGTATTGAAGAATCACATTCGTTTAGAACAGTATTTTAGGGTAAACACAGATATCTGAATACTGATTAAATAAGGAGTATACTTTACCATTATACTTATTTATTTGGGACATATGTTGCTATAGGAAGGAATGTATAGTCAAGGGCATTTTTGAAAGAAAAATGTATGCATAGTTATGGTTAAGCTTTGTTTTGCACACAAATGTTTCATAGAATGTATTGATTCATATAATTTTAATTTCATAGAAAACATTTTTTTGCAAATGGCTCGCAGTTCTACCTACCTGCCTGCTTTTCAGGTAGATCTATTTGGGTTCTACACAACGGCATTTCAGCTTTACCTAAGAAGTTAATGGTTTCTGAAAAATGTTTCTATAAAATGAAAATTCTGTGAAACAATACATTTTATGATTTTTTTTCTGCATAACATGGGGACAAGGTACCTGTACATAATTATGCCCTCTACTGTACAAGAATAATAAAAGCTACAATATTTTTCTTCACACTTGCTATGGGCATATATTAAATGATCCACTCACGTGCTTTTCGCAACTCTGGTTGCTAGGCATCGCCCTTATTATAAAGGAATAGAATTCAACTCAAAAAACAAAGAACGCGAGTCGATAAATGTGGGATGTCGGTAAGGATCTTGATTCTGGAAAAGTGTGGGCGGAAGCCTTCGCCCAGCAGCAGGGAGTCGGTATTGTCCCACTGCTGGGCGAAGGAAGGCTTCCCCCCACAGTTAATCTTGATACTTTTTATGTTTTAGATTATAATAGGTAATGTATCCTCGAGGATAGTTCACTAATTTAACGATTTTTTTTCTTAAAAATATAAAGACATTTTGTCATAAGTACATAACAAAGTATAAGTAAATATATGTGATGGCATTCCGTGCATGTTTCTTGTATGTTTTACTAGATATATAATTATATTTTAGGTTGTGTAATTATGGCATGTTTGAATAAGTATATTATTTTCTGCTATGTTTTAATTTAGTATGAATTAACTTGATAAGTTTAATATTTTTCTCATTTCATGCTCAATCATGCCAAAGACTGATTCTAATACAATTAAAATTACGTTTTTTTAGATTTAATGAATAAAATGAAACTATAGTTTAGTTACATTAAATGTTGTATTTAGTTTATAGATGCAATTATGATCAGAAACATAAAACGACAAACAATATAGTGTTATTACTAAAAGGTAAACATCCCATTGGTCGACACTGATCCAGTACTTGCCACTTTCTATCTTAATACAAGCAATAAAGATGACACAGTGTAAAATTGGGTATAGGAGGCATACATTGGGATGTTACCCTACTATAAATAAGTTTATGTCACACCTGGCCATAAAGCGGCAATTACCGCACGCTCCGCGCGCGGGAAATCCCACTTCCTGGCCAGGGGGTGACATCAAATTTTGTACTTAACACGGGCGGTAATAAAAAAAGCCTCAGATCGCATATTTATCGCCCTTGCCTTCGGCTCGGGCGTCAAATGCCTGCGATCTGAGACATTCTTTGTTTTACCGCCCTCGTTAAGTAATGTACTATTAAAAACTATAACAAATCGTAACATTATATCTTGTAATAAACTTCAATAACATTGCTCTCATGGTAAAAAAACCGATGCAAGGTATTCATATGCATGTTGTTTTGTTGCTAATTTAACTTTTTTTTAAATTATGGTATGTATGTATGGAATGGATATGTGTATGTGTCTATTTACATTAATTTCATAATCTCGAAATAGTGTCTGGCAGCAGTACCGTGTGAATCCAATACACTGTATCTGCAGTTACAGTGCTTTGAATTAACAACGTGCATTTGATTTCTCTTTGCCTGTTACATGGTCCTGAATTCATATATTTATGGTTCTTATACATGAGAACTGAGATATCGAAATGCAAATTACACTGTATTAGATAGATAGATACATTTATTCATTGCCACAGAAGACACACAATATTACAAGAAAACAAAAGAAGAAAAACATACACAAAAGCACACGTGTGTCCCCGCGGCAGTGAAACGGACACTGGCTCAGCATTATGCTGAGGTGTTAAACACCTACAGCGCTGATCTTCAGCAAGTGCCGTCGGTGACTCACGTATTAAACTAAAACTGAAGTTTTTGTTTTTGCTATAGTTTTCTCAAAACCTCTTTCGTAGTTACAGTGTATTGGATCACACGGTACAGCAGTATGATGTATAAGTCAATCAAATAGGGATAACAAATGTCGGTTGCGGCGGTCTTAAAAAATATTCGTGTAAATTTGAACATTAAAATAAAAAATAAAATGAACTTTATTCTGTAAGTAGGCCGCAGTGGCACTTATACAAGTCAAACCCTACTAGCGTTTCACAGAGGCCACTGCCGAAAAGAAACGCCGAAAGAAACTCGACAGTCAGCCATTTTCTCACAAAAATATGCTTATTACAATGATAATACTTAACCTACTTAAGATCAAGAAATCTAAGTATTTATATAAAGCAACACAAAAACAAAGAATAAAATGAGGAAAAAAAACCAGTTATGTACAGTGTGTAATTCTGCAAGAAAACATTTCGAAACTGTATACCTAAGCATTATCAAATTCTATTTACATTGATACGATGCAATAAGGTTTACATCGATAACTGCCATATACATATATATATGGCTTCATCTTTCCTTTCAGCGTTTTATCAGTAATATACCACAGGAGTTTGGGGTCCGCTTTGTCACCAAATCACAAAACTCTGTGTAGTACATTAGTCATGAAAACTGCCATCTGGCCTTCCAACTCAAGAGGTAAAACTGGACCTTGTTGGAACTTATGTTTTCTAAATAGCATGGATTTATCTTGAAATAAACCTTATTATTGTTTGGTAGCACCTTTGAGTCAAAAACAAAACATTTATACTGCAAATTGGCCTTAACGGCACTTACAAGTCGAGATCTGCCTCTATCAATTAAAATAACACAATACTTCAGCCAGATTTCATCAAAATAAGGAACACGATCGAATGGCATGAAAAAAAGTTTGTGAAAATGGCGTTTTTCTCGCACCCTGTATATATGTTTTTTCCAAAATCTGAAAACGTCATTTTTCATTAATTCAAAATCAAAGGAAGGTCTTCTAAGACAATTTTCACGTAGCAGCACGGGATCTGGTAGCTGCCCTCACTGACCCAAAAAGAAAATCCACCCTGTATATAACAGTGTCAACCTTAACGTAATAATACTGATTTTTTGTTGGCTGACTATACCTTAGACTAAAATTTTGCTTGAAAGTGTACACTATTTATTTTATTTGGTTAGTGTCTAATGTCTATCTTGCCTTAAAACTATTATTCCAATAAGGCATTTATGTAACGTTACGAATTATATATTTTGTAATAAATACTCTGTGATAAAGTAATTGTTTATTCATTTCAAAATGCACGCAAAAATCCCTCTATTGAATATGAACTACCCTCTACTATACTATTCTAAGAGATTTGGCTCTTCACTTATTCACTTTAAAAAAAATGGCTTTCCATCAAATTTATGATGATTTCGCCAACCACGTGTTCATTAGACGTTGTTCGGTAACGACGCCATGACAGTAGGCAACTGGTTTTGTACGGTAGTGGATTCAGCCCGTCGTCGCGAAGAGCACGTGTGTTCACCAACGCGGCGACGGGCGAAGTCCGATTTGGCTCTTATTTCATCATGTTGTTGTTGATAATTGTCACCTGACAAGGAAAATATGACTTCAAAGATAGTTTACAATTTTTCACCTTTTAACCCTTTAACCGCCATCGTCTGATGTATTCAAAATGACACCTTGATTTATGACATTTTTAAATCTAGAGTAATTCATGACATTCGGCGGTTATATAGTTATTAAACGTACTCAGCCCGTTGATCAACTGACAACTTTGGTAGCAACTCCTGAACGAATCCGTTCAGGAGTTCCTGATCGTACTCTACAGGCATGTTCCGAATCACGCTTACAGCGCTAATAACGCGTTTACGATCGGACCGATTCACGCTCATAGCGCTTACATGAGATGTCGTGACGTCACTGATGATGTCATGGACAGCGCTCACGGTGCTCACACTCCCAGGCGTAAGCACCTTGAGCCAAACGTCAAGTTGACGTTCGATATATGAACATGACAGTAAACACGGGCTATGAGCGTGAATCGGTCCGATCGAAAGCGCGCTCGAGCGAATACCGGTCCGAATCAAAACACTACTCACGCGGCCTCGAGCGCGCTATTTGATTTGGACCGGCCGTCAGTACTGTAAGCGCTGCGAGCATTTTTAGCGTGATTCGGAACACGGCTTTATGTATTCGCGTGCTTCGCGGCCAACTCTGTGGTATCATCGTGTTCCGCGCTTGCGCAACAGCCAATTGGGTGTTTGGCACGTCGGATCCCAACCTTTTGACGAAATCCTCGCTCAGTTGATCTTTAAATCCCACCCACAATGACGAGACGGTACGTAACATACGAAACGTTACGTAGGCACCTAAAGAAATGGCTAATCGAGCAAGCCTACGACCATAAAGAATTCTACAGCCGTGATCTTTTGAAATCATGTGCCTATTAGTACAGCTATGAGTATCAATTATGAATGTATTACGTAGGTAACCTATACCAAAGAGTACATTATTAATACTGAGACCTATACCGCAAGGTGTAGTGTTTTATATTTTCCTCTATTGATTAATTGATTGATTATGTTATGACCAGGGGTCGGACAAAAAGTGCGGATGACGTCAAACCACTTATAGAATGATTTCAAATAGTATTTTTGATTTTCATAAACAATGATCACATCATTTATCAACCTGATCTTTATTAATCGATATCGCCACTTGAAATGAGTAAGTACGTTTTTGACTGACACATTGTCAATCAGATGAACAATAAATTGACTTCGTTATTGCTTAGCTATTCATTTCAAATAATCGTACCTTATGGTAACAAGTTTCGTGAAATTTATTTTATTCACTACATCACCCTACCGCCTGTATTATTAATTCCATGGATTTATTTACGATTATTTTGTTACTTCATTTATACTACTTTGTTACCACATGTCACACGGAAGTTTAAATACAAACATCATCCCGTGTGCAAGATTACCTAATTTTTACGTCATCCGCACGTTTTGTCCGACCCCTGTAGCTCTAGTATAAGTTTTTTCGAAACATTAACTAATTCGAACGCGTTTGCGTTTTGTCTCAAAAGGTACGAAAACGCTCTAACCGAGTTTGAAATACGCGCGTTCATCGGTTAGCAACAAATGTTATACTCGCTGTTTTAGTTTCCACTAGTGACCACCAGAGGCGCTGTTCACGTTTTCATACCACTTTCATACATTTTGAGACAAAACGCAAACGCGTTCGAATTAGTTAATGTTTCGAAAAAACTTATACTAGTGCTACGTTTACGTGATTATTACGTTTCGAAGTTACCGGCAAACATCTCCAACCTGACCTGCGCAGTAGCCTGATTTGTACGTAAATCGTCTACTGCGCAGACAAGGTTAGGTTCAAGATGTTTGCCGGCATCTATACTAAGGTCAAGTCCATAATTCGGCGGAGTAAACTGGCAGATGAGATGTTGCCAGGAGTAGAAAAAAACAAATAGTGACGGTATATAACGATAAAAATATGTCGATAAGTATAAAGTAACTAACTATACCCTCTTATTCACGAACAAAATTGTGCCAGCATTTTTCGAAATATTAAAATCGATATATACTATTCGATAGGAAGTTTTTTCGATCAAGATTTAAGTCCTAATACTTTACTACCTAATTTAATAAATGTAAAAGTTTCTACTTTTCGGCAGCTAAAGGCTCGTTAAGTTGACAAAAGTAAAATAAATATGAAAAATTCATAAAATTTACATTTACACATTCATTTAATTTGTCAAATTGAGAGCATTTTAGATTGAGAGAAACACTACTAATTCCGATTTTCGATGATCTCGGCAAGCACCAAGGGGTACCCGATAAATAGGTCCGTAAGATCCGTACGTATAATATCGATATGAACAGCACTGGCCGTACTGTGGCAACATTTGTGCATTTTGACTTGTCAAACAACTCCGCCGAATGGTGGACCAGAGCTTAATGCATCACGAGCCGCGTCGACGCCTTTTGTTATATACTTGAAGAGGTATTTAATCATCGAAACCGCTGAAGTTGGTATACATATTGTATTAGCGTTAACTGAGAAGTTCCCGTAACAGTGGCGTGATGTGGTAAGTAGTGAGGAACTTGGCGCAGTTGCTGGCAGTCAGGACCAACGCTGTTATCAACATCGGACAATCGTATAGCACTGAAAGAAAGAAAATAAATTTATTTATCATGTTGCAGAAATGAGAACTGATGAAATGAAAAGACAGATGGATGTGTGGTGTGACAAGAATGGACCGGATTAGGAATGAGTATATAAGGGGAAGGCTGAAAGTATATAGCACCCATTACCGAAAAACTAAGAGGCAATCGCCTGGCGTGGTACGGCCATGTAATGAGGAGGGATGAAAGTCGTGTAACAAGCAGAGTACTAGATATGAATGTGGATGGATGCAAGAAACGAGGTAGGCCAAAGAAAAGGTGGATGGATTGTGTGAGAGACGATATGAACAAAAAAGGTGTGAATGAAGAGATGACGAGTGACAGATGTATGGAAGAAAAATACATGCTGCGCCGACCCCAAATAAGTAAATGGGAAAAGGGCAAGCGAATGATGATGATTTAGCATATAAGTATAGTACCTACGTTCAGCCGTTGATCCCGGTTGCTGTCTATGGCAGCTGTCGTTAAGCCAAGTTGAAGGCCTTCGGGCGGCTTGAGAACTTCTAACAGTCAAGTTGCCCACTCACTTGACAAAGCCTAATCCCAATAAGGTACAGTTTCCCCTCGGGGTTCGAAGGTCAGATGGCAGTCGCTACCGTAAAAACTAGTGCCTGTGCCAAATCTTGGGATTAGGCAGCGGACCCCAGGCATCCCTCAGGATGCAACTGTACTGGGATAACGCTAGGAAGATGATGAGGATGAGCATATAAGTATAGTACATTCAAAACTGGACAAGGAAACCTCACGTGTATTTTTTTACTGCACCTACAATACCGAGAAATGATATCTACTCGTGTGGCATTTTCTTAAAGAATAGAAGAAATTACAAAATCACGTTTTCATAACGCATATACCTACCAAAATAAGCACAAGATTAACTAATATACTTCATTTTCTTAAAAAAATTCATTGGTGGTGATAAATTCAAAAAATACACGTGATGTTTCGTGGGGGGAGGGGGGTCGTCCAAAACCTCACCAAAGATTACCAAGGGGGGAGGGGGGGTCTAAAAGTGGCCCAAAAAACCTCGCGTGATTTCTGGATAGGTAAGCCTAGTATTAGGTAACATAAAGAAGCGACGCTAAAAAGTATAATAAAAATGCAACTTTCTTTTATTGGGACTGGGACTCGTGAGTAAAAATATTCTTCGATCAAAATGTATGGCATTGTCAGTAAAAAAGAAAAACGACCCACGTATGTTAGATGAAATTATGCAAAATGTACTCTGAAAATAGGTCATATTTGACCTAAGAAGCCATTTCAGCTTCGAAATATCTCGTCTGAAATGGGTGGCTTTCAACCCTTGGTTAACAATCTACTATTTATATTATTATTTTAAACTCTCGCGCTTTGTAAACATACAGATTTGTTTAAAAGGGTTTAAGGCGATATATCGATTGAAAGAGACACCCTTTGTTTTTCGCTCACGACAAAACGGGATGCAACCCTCTCCGAGAATGGCTTTTTAGACAAATCTCGTTAAATATCTGACTATGTGCAGGTTTATTAAATTTCCTCTTGTCAGTACCTCTAGATGAGGTAAAATACCATCGTATTAAATTAATCGTGTCTTTTAATAATGCGTTGTTTTAGTAGGCTGAGGAAAAAAAGGAAAATATAGACTCGACTTTGGATTTATTTTCTATCGAGAAAATTTTAAGCAATCATGTTTCGCTATTGTCAGTACCACAATCATATAGTCGAGAATCATATATCTGAAAATCAGCCCCTACTGTTTGCTAGTCTGGGCAGGACAGCGTTTCAAAGTCTCCAAATTTCTCAGTGTAGCGCCTTAACGTGATATTTATGTATTCACCTTTTTTACTGTCGTCTCAGCAACTACACAAATATCGCGTTAGACCGTCTAACATAAACAAATCTAAGTAAATTATTATTTGTTTAAACATAAATAAATATTTTCATAATCAAATTATTTTGTTAAATAGTTTTAGCACGCGTTCGATTCCCGTATGAGGCTGCGTGCGTGATCACGGTTAATCTTTCCTTTGTATTTGTTCTCTGTATCTAACAATGATGCACCGCATCGGTAGTTGACTTACCAGTAAACGTGTTCGCGTGTACAGCGAAGCTATAGAGGAAGACGAGGCCGTAATGCGCGGCGCGGGTGTCGGCGCCGCGCCCGCAGCCCCACACCAGCGCCGGCAGCGCCAGCGCCGCGCTCACGTTGGCCAGGGAGAAGGCGCGCACACAGGACGGGAGACTAGCTGACAATGTGGAATAGTACATTACTTACCAAGGGCGATAAAACAAAGAATGTCTCCGTTCGCAGGTATTTTACGCCCGAGCCGAAGGCAAGGGCGATAAATATGCGATCTGAGGCTTTCTTTATTATCGCCCGTGGTAAGCACAAAATTTTATGTCACCCCCTGGCCAGGAAGTGGGATTTTCCACGCGCAGAGCGTGCGGTAATTGCAAGTTTATGGCCAGCTGTGACATAAAAATGATTTGTATGTTTTTAATTTAGTTCTAAAATGGGTCAACGAAACGCACATGACCTCTTTGGAATTGCTTTTGATGTAAATATGTCACACGTTAGTGTAAAATGGTTCCTGTTTACAGTGATTACCTTCATTCAGCGAAATGAACAGCTTGAGAATTTTCATCGCAAAATGCAGTGTGAGGATGAATGCAGTCACACCTGTAATGAGACAAGTAGGTACAGTTGTCATTATCCTGTTTCTTGTGGTTCTAAGATCCAGAAAAGATCTACTACATACATGTTGTAATCGTTAAGAGTAGCCAGGCGATTATTTAGCAAATAAAACCGATATCAAAAAACTTTAAACTGATATTGAAAGTATGTTATACTTATTGAAAGATATACCTCTAGATATTATTGAAAGTTCTGTCTATAGGTCCTAAGTATTATATAAGTATAAAAATAAAAAATAAATAAATATAAATATTTGTGGACAATCTTACACAAATCAACCTAGTCCCAAACTAAGCAAAGCTTGTACTATGGGTACTAAGCGACGATATACATACTTATATGTGACATTTTCATGGCAAAGGTAATATATTGTCGGTATTGAGTTGTTGGTACCTCCTTATAGCTGAGAACATTCTCCTTCATATACAAAAAGAACGAGATCGCTATGTTGAGTATTTTATTTTTAATAATTTTTTGAAGTTCCAACATATCATTATACTGTTTTGAGATATTCGAGTTTAAAGTTCGGAAGCCTAAAAAACCTAGTTATAGGTTGAAGTTATGGAGATAGTGGTTTTAAAATGTTCTACATACATTATATTACTCGACAAATCATATGTTGTCTCTAACATTTTACATTTTATAGAAATAATACAAGAATAATGCACGTAGGGTGAAGAGGCAAAATCAAAAATAAAATATTTTATAAAACTCTAAATCGACAGATTTTCAGCCGGCTTATGTTGATTTCTGAATATGATGTAGGTAAGGTTTATAATAAAAATAATGAAACAACCATATCTCAAGGCATAATTTTTTTAAATAATGAAACAAAAAAAATCAACACTTATATAAAAAATATATAAAATGAACATTGTACTGTTTAATTCTCATAATTTACATTAATTTAGGAATAAAACTAACGATCAAGTGTAATTAAACACAAAAGTAATGTAGTTTTCTATCAAAAAAGTGACTTCAAAGTTTAGTAATTTTAACATGATTTTTGTATGAAAAGTGATCTAGGGTACCACATTGTCGCTATTCATAAGTTTAGAGAAATAAGAATTCCACTTCCATTATTTAACATAGTGTCCGCCCTAGAAGTGCATATATCTAATACAAATATTATTATCAATCAATAACATAACTTATTTTATAAAAAATAACAGTCTTTTCGTCAGCTTTACTAATTTAGATCAAGTTTGTTAGTTTAACATTCCTTAGGGTACCACATTGTCGCCTTATGACTTATGAGATCAAAATTGTTATTAAGACTTATTATATTAAGACTGCGTCGTGCAGGGTAAATTATCAGCGCCTGTCAAATTTCTATTTTTTTTAATAATTTACCCCAGTAACTCACACATACATATTTCACACCCACTACTTCATTTTGTTGGCCCGGGTCATTGACTTACATTTTTTTTAAATAGGTATTTTCGGTTGTGTATTGCCACCAGTTAATCAGAGTTAAAAACTCCTTAGAGAAATCGAAATTGTCATAACTTGTCACTGTACAATGACAATGCTCTGTCAATTTCTGTAAGGAATACAAAGTTTTGATTTACAATATTTGATGATATGTATATTAAGGCATGACAAAAATGTAAAAATAAAAGTCAAGTTCTGATCTGTCACCAAAACCTTACTTCTGAAAATTGGGATTTGATTTTAGTAAAACGCTCCTAATTATTCATATACAAATAGATTAAAATACCTATATTTAAGTGTATCAATGCCATGGCTTAAGCTGTAATGTTGTTAAATTATATTTAATTGAATAAATGGTGAATAAAACTTAAGAATGTGTAATCCTTCTTTCTCACAAACCTATTTTTTATACGACTTATACCTACTTAACCTTTCGTATTGGTCCGACGCCAACGCGCATATGTCCGTTATGGCGTCTAATAGACCACAAAACCTACATGCAGGTTCAATCTCACACTTGGCATTCCCGTGCCATGGCGTCCTAAAATACACAGACAACGCAAAGTGAGAAAAATAATTGCATTATTTGGCTATTTTTTGTCTGGTTTTGGTTTGCGCCAGAATTAATGTATAAATATATATATATATATATATAAATATAAATAAATAAATATTTGTGGACAATCTTACACAAATCAACCTAGTCCCAAACTAAGCAAAGCTTGTACTACTATGGGTACTTAGCGACAATATACATACTTTTTACATACAGATTTAAATAGATACTTAAATACATAGAAAACATCCAAGACCCAAGAACGAATTCGAACCCGGGATCTCCAGCTTCGTAGGCAGGGTCACTACCAACTAAGCTAAAGCGGCTTTTATAGGTAATGCGAGTTTTAAGCGAAGATGCAGTTGTTTTATTTCGATATATATTATGTAATGAAACTTAATGAAAATTAATGGCAGTATTTTGAAATAAGTTTGTTAAGTATTCTTAAAACGTGGCCCAGCGGCGCCTGTGTACCGCTTGCGGTATCTAAGGTTAAGCAACGTGGGCAGCGGTCAGGACTTGGATGGGTGACCGCTTTGAGTGGTTACTAACTGCGCGCTCCCGTGCTTTGGAAGGCACGTTAAGCCGTTGATCCCGGTTGCTGTCTATGGCAGCAGTCGTTAAGCCAAGTTGGAGGCCTTCGGGCGGTTTGAGAACTTCTAACAGTCAAGTTGCCCACTCACTTGACAAAGCCTAATCCCAATAAGGTCTAGTTTTCCCTCGGGGTTGGAAGGTCAGATGGCAGTCGCTTCCGTAAAAACTAGTGCCTACGCCAAATCTTGGGATTAGGTAGCGGACCCCAGGCATCCTTCAGGATGCAACTGTACTGGGATAACGCTAGGAGGATAATAAAAGTATTCTTAAAACCTAATGATAATGAAATAAGTAGGACAAATATGATCAAGTAGGATTTAGTAAATCATTGTCACTATCTGTAATTGGAACTTGGCCGGCCGGACGCGCTATCGTGTGCATGGTTGAATGTAACTACGAGTCCATAGTTGTTATGACAAATTAGCTCTCATGTTCCTTCTTATAAGTACGATAATTGAATAGAATAATTAGTGGAGTAAATTTTACTGAACTTTTAACACTACTTGGACAATGGTTGCGTATAGCTAAATCCATGTACAAGTACATGCTGCATACATGCTGTAATGTAACAGTTATTATATAATACTTATAGTATACGCAATTGAAATTGCAATCTTACTATTGTTTACTACGTTTACGTAACGTCCAAACAATTATTGCGACGTACTTTTTTTGTTTTTTCAACCTGATTGTGGCCTTATAGGTCGGGCCCAATAAATCGATAGGAGTGCGCGGTTGGAAAGTGACCTGGGGAAAATCCAGGGGAAATCTCCGACACGACCACGCGGGAGGTTTAAACACTGGGATACTCTAAGAGTTTGCGCTCCAGTGAGATTGGTTACGCGGCTTCTACCGAATCTGAGTTGTGAGTGGAATCGAGCTACTTACTGGGAGTTTTGTCGCTGGTTCACTAAACTCTACTAGGCCCGACCTGGGTCGGACTGACTCTACCCGGTGTGACGTACTTACGTATATCCAAATACTACAATGTATATACTAAAGTACGTATATCCGTATATCCAAAATCAAAGCAGTGAACCAAATAATTTCAAACCATAAAAAACAATCAAATAGAAATTAGAAACCGTACTTACAGATCTGCAGAAATAAGTAGGACTACAAACATATATTTTGTATAAGACTCAGATTATACGTCTTCGTTAGAGATATAACTAAGATAAAAAAAACACACATTTATATTTTCATTCTATAATTAGTATGACCATGCGGCTTCGACAATACAATCTTCTGCTGCTTATTACTTTCTTTGTTGTGTGACACTGCAGATTGATATCCACGATTCCTGAAGTTATATCACGACATCTGAGATATATTTAGCCATTAAATGTATTCCTATTTGACGAGAAAGCGTGAATATCCACACAAATTTCAATAAGTATTCCAATCCAATCAATCCAATCAGTGGGTTCTTCAATGCTGAGGATCGTGACCGCTGTCTCTGGCGGGGAGTGCAGATGGCTCGCCAGTGGTTCCGATGATGCGCTGCATGCAGCGCCTGGTGTTCTCGGAGTCCGGCGAATTTGGAGATTTTTTCAATCCACCTGGCTGGCCCGAGCTCGTCTATCCTCCACCTTTCCCGTCATCATGATGTACTCGAGGCTAATAGGGACGACGCGCGATATGTCCAAAAAATGCCAGTAGATAAGTATGCGTTGTTGGCAAACTGTCGAGAGGCGTGTGTGTATGCGTATTTGGTGTTCGATATCAACATTAGATACGTAAAATTATTGAAATATAAAGAAATAAAAATGTACACAAATTTTCATTTGAAGTAAGTGACAAATGTCATTACATTATAAAGATGTTCCGTCAGGGTGACCATTCATTGAAATTAATTTCCATTGTAATGAAACGCATCGGCAACCTTTTAGCGTCTAGAATGCGTTTTCGGGAAGGAAAACATTATAATTTGAACGCATAAGTAAACTTTCGGGACCAAACACTAAAAAATAAAAGGCTAATACCAAAAATTCCATGTTAAAAGGTTCTTAAAACGACACACGTCAATATTTATTTACCCTACTTCAATTAATACAATCTTTGTGTATGGTATACATATTGTATTCGTATACGGGCAAAATGTCAAAAACAGAGCTGTCAAAGCGAGAAAAGGAGCATGCGTCTGCTCTCACCGAGGGCCAATGCCCATCTCAGGGGGGGGAAACTTAAAGAAAAGACCAATTTCGCGTGAATTTGACGTAGAAAGTGCTGCCTCCTATTATATTTGATGTCGACATATTTTGTGTAATCCGTCTCAAGCAGGTTTCGTTTTCATTTCATCTATCCCAATACAATTAATCAAAGCTGAACGTGAAAAGAAACGTTACAATTTATCGTAAAATTAAATTTTCAACTCTATGGTCACAGATTTTATAATACTCTATGGTCGTATGGTTGCCATGGTTATTTTTAAATATTGAAATAACACGTGTGTCAATAACGTGTCAACATATTGAAAATAAAATAATGCTAATTATAAAATTTTCTGCATTATTCTTGTGAAAAGCAGTTAGTGATATAGATCTACAAAGTCAAGTTAATTTATCATTTTCTTAAAAGTGCTTTTTTATGAACTTTCCGGGAACGCCTTTTCCCAGATCGAATACGATGTGTTATCGGATACGCCGAGTTAAGTAAGTATTTTTTAATTCTTTATTTACTATCCCTGTTCACACCGATGCGATGTTATATTTATATTCCAATCAATTGATTTATTTAGGTAGGTAGTCTGTTTTGCCGGGTGGTTATGCAGCTCATACATAAATGAATATCAATGAAAACAGTTGGTTACTTAGCAATATAAACGTTTGAGTATTGAATTACGTGAGCTATACGATAAATGAATATGAAGCCCACTTTCTTCTTGTTGTTGTCTTTGAAATTTGAAATAGGTATAGTAGATAATTAGAAACATAATTTCAAAAATACATACATACCTCCTGCACTTTCATCTCATTATTTAATGTTATGTTTTGCAGATGCATAGTGCATACAATCATGCCACGTCCTCATGCTGAGAAAAAGTCAGGACAGAGGTATTTTCAACATGGATGTCAATTGTTGGAGAAAACAACAATTATCCTGGGCCAATACATGAAATCAGGAAGATACAGCGTGCATCCATTTCAAGGTGAAAAAAATGGATACATCTTTTTGTAGACGATCGTACTTCACCAATTCGTTTACCAGTTAGTGATTAAAGAAGTTAAACAAATCGCTACAAGTTATAGGTAATCGTATTTAATCCTCCTTTTAATATACTATTCATAAATAAGTTAGTCAAAAATAAATAAATGATATTATATATACAAATTAATTTTATTAGTCCCCTGACTGGAATAATTATTTGTGTACAAATCACTTAACCCTTTCAGTACGGCGTGATTATAATTTGTACTCAAATTGGACGAGTTAACTCGCCAATCCGAGAAAGATTTTTTATAGATAAAAGTAAACAATAAAATACTGTTCATGTACTATCTACCTACTGAAGCATCTTAACCTTCCCGTATAAACTTCCCCATTTTCATACTAAACAATGATAGTAAATTATGACTTCTGAAAAGAATAACTTTATTACCATTATTCAATTTAAAAAGTGGGAAGTTGCCACGGGAAGTTTAAGATGTCACAGTGGGTGGATGGTACATGAACAATATTTAACGGATAATATTATGGGTGTGTGTGTGCACGCACACAGACACACGAAATTAGTCCACACCAAATCCGTGTGCGGCGCTTCTGCTCACGAGTATCCAAGTTTTCACGCGAGATGGCTCTCTTTACCTGATATATATTATTATACTCTTTGGCCCATCTGTCGATTTTTCGAAAGTATGGTGGCAGGGAAAATGTATGGAAAAGTCACTAAAGTTTAGATTTACGTTTGAAATTCTCATTGGTCTTTGCGAGGAAAAATGTGAAAAGTGTGATAACTTATAGTGAATACTTTTGAGATTTGTTTGACTGTGATTTTGAAACGAAATAGTAGATTTTTCAATTCAATTTTGCCTAAACGCCGACACGCGTTCTTCTCATTTTTAGTGCAACTTTACGGTATTGTATTTATTAAACTGTAATTTATTATAGATTACTAATAGTGATAAATTGTAAACACACTCTTTGTGATAATAATTACATAGATTTTATATTATTTTGTAGAGAATCCTGACCTCCACAGATTGAGAGGTGACGGCTGTTTTTGCTAAATATGCTCGGCGCCCTCTTAAAATTATTACTTACACAAGTAATCATATGCATTTAACATCATTATGAAAATGATTTACACCACTATTTTTAAAAGGGTAACAACACATAAAGCTAAGTGAACGTAACGGGCAGCTGAGTTACGAACTGTCAAGCAAATGGATGGGAGTAAACTTCTCTTTAGACAACACGTGTTACTACATTTTCCAATGGCCCCGATATAAACTATATTTTGTATTATTGTATTTATTATAAAACTTTGATTGGGCTTGGAATTTTTAAATTAAATTGCTATTATTTGATTGATCCATTTTTCGCTTTTTACAACCGCCAACTCGCTACTTAGGTAGGTAGAAAGAAGTGTGGTTTATATCGAATCAAAATACATAATTTTAATTAAAATTTAGTTTAGGGTTTAGAACATGTGCCTAACTAGTACATCGTGTTAGTGTGGGTGATAAGCGTGACGTGAACAAATAATACCTACCTAGTTAATGTTGTTATTTTACGATAATTTATAACGCACTAGCTTTTGCCCGCGGCTTCGCTCGCGTTAAATGCTCCATACAAACTTCCACCCCCCCCCCCCCCACCTTTTAGGGAGGGGGGGGGGGGGGGGGGGTAGAAAGAGAAAAAGTAACCTATGTCACTCTCTATCCCTTCAACTATCTCCACTTAAAAAATCACGTCAATTCGTCGCCCCGTTTTGCCGTGAAAGACGGACAAACAAACAAACACACACATACACTTTCCCATTTATAATATTAGCTTGGAAGTATGGATTTTACGTCTGCAATTATTACATATTATGTTTTCTAAATTATATTCTCATTTTCAAAGCAAATAAGTTTAATGAGTTTACTTCAAGCTTATGAGCGACAATGTGGTACCCTAGTCGGTAAACTTTGGCCGTGTTTTTTTCCGACTTTTAGTTGAAAAGTTTAACTTTTTATCAATACACCTTATTATTTTAAGTGTGTAGAAGCTATTTTTAATCAAAACAAATTTTCGCTATTTTCGAGTTGATTGACAAAATCAGTGATATCTCGGAATCCATAAGCGACAAAGTGGTACCCTTGCCCTGATAACGTCACATATAGATAAATAGATACTTAAATACATAGAAAACATCCAAGACCCAAGAACATATATTCGTGCTCATCACACAAATAAATGCCCCGGCCGGGATTCGAACCCGGGACCTCCAGCTTCGTAGGCAGGGTCACTACCAACTAAGCTAAAGCGGTCGTCGTATGTTCCTTTCAATTTGATGTTGTCTCAGCAAATTCATAATAGGGATGTGGGTCATGTGGGTGATGTGGGTACACAACACCCACGAGGAAACGAAGAATTGATATATATATCAATGAGTTTACCATTATAATATCATTATGTTATAATAGCCCCTCCATGCATAAATAAATAAATATTTGTGGACAATCTTACACAAATCAACCTAGTCCCAAACTAAGCAAAGCTTGTGCTAAGCGACGATATACATACTTATATATATATATATATATATATAGCCTTTTCTTTTTCGGACTTTGGTCGCTTGTTAGTATTCTATTATTTGACATTTGTTTTTCCTTTGTATGTCCGATATCCCTTCGGCAAAGGCCTCCTCCAGCCTTTTCCATTCCGTTCTATTGATTGCCACTCTGTTAAAAGATTTTCCAGCAACTTTTCTTATGTCGTCTGCCCATCTTTTGTGCGGTCTTCCTCGTTTCCTATGGCCTTCTCTTGGGTACCATTGCATTATAAGTTTGCCCCATTTTTCTTTACCTCTTATGGTATGGCCAGCCCATTTCCATTTTAGACGTCTGATTTTCTGTGCTATGTCGAATGTGTTTGTTTTATGCCTAATAACTGCGCTTTTTATTCTAGCAGATCTTCGCACCCCCAGCATACTTCTTTCCATAGCTTTTTGGCATTTTGTGAGTTTGCTTACACTGTTTATTGACAAGGGCCAGGTCTGGCAGCCATACGTTAAAATGGGGAGTATGCAGGTGTTGAAAAGTTTTCCTTTGGTAGTTATTTGTAACTCTTTGTCTTTCATAGCTTCCTTCATACTCCAGTATTTTTTCCAGCCATTAGCTATTCTTCTTTCTACTTCTTTTTTTGTGTTTTCTTGTGTCGACATCAGCTGGCCTAAGTAAATGTACTCCTCCGTGTAGTCAATTGTGATCTCTTCTACCTTTATTGTCTTTTTCTCTCCATTTGTCAGTATTTTTGTCTTTTCGGGGTTTATTTTTAGTCCTACTTTCTTGCTTTCGCTTGCCAGGGCGTTCATCATTGTGCTTAATTCTTCCGGCGTTTTAGCAAACAGTACAATGTCGTCCGCAAACCTCAAGTGTGTTAGTTTCCGCCCATCAATGTTTAGGCCAAAAGTTTCCCAATTAAGGTTCCTGAAGACCGTTTCCAAGACTGCCGAGAACAGCTTCGGAGATAATGGGTCGCCTTGTCTGACTCCTTTCTGTATGTTGAAGGTATTACCTTTTTTCTCGAGTTGGATACATGCTGTGCTGTTATTGTACACATTTCGTATAACTCTGATGTATTTATGTTCTATTCCTTGTTCTCTTAGAGTGCTCCATATTGTTGTGTGTATTAAGGAATCGAACGCTTTACTATAATCAATGAAGGCGACATAATAGGTAAGTTGGTATTCACAGTATTTTTCAAGGATTTGGCGTACAACGTGGATGTGGTCTATTACTGAAAAATCTCTGCGGAACCCCGCTTGTTCGATCGGTTGCTGTTCGTCCAGTTGTTTTTCAATCCTTCTAAGGATAATTTTAGCGAATATTTTGTATATATTGGACATCAGGCTGATTGGACGGTAATTGCCAATGTTGTGGGGGTCTCCTTTTTTGTATAGTAAGATTATATTCGATTGAGACCATTGCTGCGGTATTGTTTCATTGCTGATAATCTCATTAAATATTTCTGTTAAGGTTGGTACTAGTGTTGTCTTTAATTTTTGGAGAATTTCGTTGGTTATCCCATCAGGCCCCGGAGCTTTTTCTCTTTTTTGAGTCCTTATGGCTTCGGCCACCTCTTCTCGTAGTATGCTCGGGACTTCTGTGACATTGTCCAGCTTAATTTTGTCTTGTTCAGTATTGTCTTCATACAGTTGTTTGTAGAACTTGGTAGCTATGTCCAGTATGTCTTGTCGTCTGGTTCTTACTTTTCCACTGTTGTTTTTTATTTTAACTATCCAATCTTTAGCAATATTTAGTTCCTTGTATGCCTTTTTTATGCCCCCAGTTTTTATTATGAGTTCCTCGATTTTTTCCATTCTGTGTTGTTTCCTGTCCTTTCTCATACTTTGTTTTATCTGTTTGTTTACTGATGCCATCATCTTCCTTCTGTTTTCTGTATCCTTTGTTTCAATTAGTTTGATTCTTTCTTCCAATAGGTTTGTAGTTTCTGATGACATCCATCCTTTTGTTTCCTTTTTATCAGTTTTATTTTGTTCTACCGTGGCTATTATTGTTTCTTCAATCCAGTTGTATTTTTCTTGTATGTTCATATTCATTGTAGTAGTTTTATAATTCTTGAGTTTTTGCTCTAGAGTGTTTGTTGCTTTTTCTATATCAAATTCTTTAGGTTTAGTTTTTTCGGGATTTGCTCTTGGTCTGGGTTTTTTTGGTTGGATTGTCCGTAGTTCCGCTCTAGCCATTCTATGATTTGTGTCAAAGTTGAACATGCTTATTACATCGAAGTTTGAGAAATACGAGATTCTGTTTGTCATTATGAAGTCGATTTCGTTTTTAGTTTTTCCATCGGGGGAAAGCCAGGTCCACATTCTCTTTTTGTTTTTCTTGAATATAGTGTTCAGGATAGTTAGATTGTTTTCTTGTGCAAGTTGCATAATTTTTTCCCCATTTTTGCTTCTCGGTTTGTTACTATATATGTAGTTGCCAAGGATAGATTTTTCTTCCGGTTGTCGAGCTCCAATTTGTCCGTTAAAGTCCCCCATTATGATTTGGTTGTTGTATGAGTGAAGATTTAATGTTTCATTGATATCCTGGTAGAACTTCTCCACTTGTTCTTCTTCTGCTTGTTCCGTTGGTGCATATATCTGTAGAATGGACCATGGAGCTTTCAGTCCCGGTAGTTTTATATTCAATAATGCAATCCGTTCTGAAACTCCTATAAAGCCCTCTATGTATCTTTCCAAGTGTTTTTTGATAATAAATCCAACCCCTACTTATATAGACTTATATAGATAAATTAATACTTAAATACATAGAAAACATCCAAGACCCAAGAACAAATATTCGTGCTCATCATGAAGAATAAGGCAAATTATTTCCGGCTTCCCTAAGAATATTTTTGACGCACCGCCACTGCTACCAACTAAGCTAAAGCGGTCGTCAGGTCGCATGATTATATGTATGTATGCGTGGTACTACAGTACGCACCAGCGAATGTGGAAAGGAACTGTATGTAGAAGTGTTTCTCCCAGATGAAGAGGTCTCCTTCGTCTCTCTCCTCCGGCCTCCAGCCGTTGCACTGCCGCAGCCACCACTCCGGAGCCTCCAACTGGAGTCCAGGTGGCATCGCCCTAGAAAGTATAGACATATAATTAATACAACACAGATACTTTAATGGAGCGAACGGTTCGCGAGTGGCGACTACGGACCGGACGGCGCAACGTGGGTAGACTCCCCACAATGTGAACTGATGACCTGGTAAAGGTCGCGGAAGTCCGCTGGATGCGGGTGGCGCAGGACCGGGCATTGTGGCACTCTTTGGGGGAGGCCTGTATCCAGCAGTGGACATCTTTCGGCTGATATGATGATGAAATAATTTAATACTGGAGTAGAGGAATGATTTTGATATTTTTTCGAGACTATCTGCTATGGAATCTAGGTATTTTTCCTATAATACCTTAATTTAAGGATCTGTAGAACTGAGTGTTACAAACTACAGTTTATGTATGTAGTTTATTCTATGTGGTAGACTACAATTTTGCCACCACTGAGGTATTAAAGTCTTACTGCTATAGCTTTAGTATTTGCTACTTGGGCAAAAATACAGGACATAACATTTCAAACAGGAAATATTATAAAATATGATTAATAATATCATCATGATAACACAGAACCATATTAATGATATTAAATATGAAAAACAAGTGAACATTCTACATAATACTCACAAGTGTGTGATATTCAATGTGGTACTGTTGGTCTGTATGCCGCAAGCTGTGTTCACCAGAATATTAAATAAACTGTCGCTCCGCCACAGCCCATACGTCTCTATCATTATCAGGATTATGAACAGCTTCCAGTATGCCTGAAAATTTGTGAAACATCAGTAATATCATAGCCTATCAGATTGCATCAGGAGTGAGCCTGAAACCTGCTTTGTCAGTTGAAAAAACAAAAGTTGTCCCTCTAGTGGTCAATAGTTAACTGCATGTGTGCATTTAAGTTATGTTTTTATTACATGATTTTAACATAACGGAGACACAGTTTATGCGGGGTACTACATCAATCCAAAATTAAGATTTGTAGCCCTTAACTTTTCCACCCAAAAGATGCACACCTAAATCTGACAATGACCTGCTTCCATTTGGCAACACATTTGTTTGTAACATGAGTTACTATGTACTTTGAAATAAATCACAACCATATGTACATAAAACACACAATTGCTTGCAGTTTTTATCTTTCATCTATAATTTCCTTAACCCTTTGTCTACTGGTTGGAGATCTCCGGCCTCTTGAAACGAATTTCCGCACTGGACATTGCTGTTTATACCCCTATTCTCGAGCCGCAGGTAATTTGCCCGTAGATCCCTGGGACCATCAAACAACAGTAGTTAAATCCGCTGAGTTGTGCGTACCCTCAGGTAGAAACGCATCTAAACTTACTTTTTTGTTTTGTTCACAATTAAATAGCGTAAGTTAAGTAGTAATAAGTACTGTTTCAAAAACTTGTAGTACAAAACTCAACGAATCTTCTCAAATTCAATGTCTTGCCTAGAAACTGTATGTATTTTAGCTACCTTAAACTCTGTATTGTACAGAACATGTCTCTGAGCCTCCCGGGACACCAGCACCAGGTCGATCATAACGATCACCGGGTCATACTCTATGTATTTGTCCACGATTCCGTTGCATTTCACCTGCAAATATACAAGACAAAAAACCTAAAATAATCACTAAAAAAGACATATAACAATACATGTGCATTTAGATTATTAACTAGAGTCATATCATACTAAAATTAAACATTTATCGTCGTCTTTTGTATAATTCTTCAAGCCAAAACGTAGTTGTTGCTTACACATTTGGTTAGCTTCAATACAGACGGCCCATATGTTTTGTACAAGGCAGCGGCTGCTTCTCCACAATTAACACATTTATAAGAATTATTCTTCGACATTTTAACACATATTATTTAATTTTAGCACATGCACAATACAATAAAATATCCGTTCGGTTCGAGGCGTTCGATTTCGATAACTGTTTGACAATGAATGACAGATATTGACATTGACAGAGCAGACAAAGTTCAGTCAGAAAACATTCCACATCGACATTGTTAACATTCCACCATCACGAATGCAATATATTAAAATGAGTTTAAAGATGGTTTAAAGTGTAACAAAAAAACCAAATCACATTACAATTTTAAAAATTATATCTTTTACGAAGTACATTTTGCATAGCCGCTATACATAATAAATAATAAATAATAAAATAGCCTTTATTTCAGATAGTACATTGCATTTTGTTGTTAACCTATATATATATATTATCTAATTTCCATCTGTATGCCTTTTGTAGGCAAAGGCCTCCCCTAACTCTTTCCATTTATTCCTATCCTTTGTTATTGTAGTCCAGCAACCTCCTGCTGCGCTTTTAATCTCATCATCCCATCTTCTTGTTGGCCTGCCACGTTTCCTCTTTTTGTCTCCAGTAAACCAGTACATTATTGATTTAGACCACTTTTCTCTCCCCCTAATTGTGTGACCTGCCCATTTCCATTTTAACTTCTTAATTGTTGTAGTAACATAATTAGTGAGCCGCTATACATAATAACATAAAATGAAAAAAAAAAACATGGTTTCAAAACGTAGCCTGTTTGTCAAGTAAAGCCCGTGCCAGATAGGTCATAAACAAGCCCAAAGACCGGGCCGCACGGACCGTGTAGACAGCTGTTTCCAGCAAGACTTCCTTTGATTAGTGGTCTTTGCAGACCAAGGTCACCCGGTCCTCTGGGCTTGTCTTCGACCGTCTAGCACGGGCTTTAGTCAAGTTAAAGTTTCATCCCGCGTTTTGTTTCTAAAATTTAATTATGAATTTAAAAACTTGAAACAATAAATAAAATACAAGTAACTGGTCATGAGTATCTTCGAATCCCCACAAGTAACTATTATAAGTATTAATCTGTGATCCCCACCATAGAAGAAGAAGCGCGGCGCTATGCAACGAACTACACGTGGAACAACAACTAGCCTTTAGAGAATTGGTAATAAAATATATGATTCGTTCATGACAAATTGTATTGAAGCAGGGGTAACTCCGAGTGAGTCATCGTGACGTCGATGTTGGAGTTTCTCCAGATGAGGAGGTACGAGGATGGAGTAGGTGATGGAGACTATACTGAGGGAGAGGAACCACCAAGCAAACGCTGCTAAATATTTTGCCGAACTGTTTTTATTTGACGTTTCGCTTATATATAGACAAAACCATAGACAACACAATGTTAAGGCATTAATACATTTGACTACTAAGGTGTCATATACACAACCCTTAACATCCTCCACAGCTAGAGGAAAATGACACCTTTAATTAACCTTTTGACCGCCGAAGTGGTAGTGTGTCGTCAAAGGGTTAACAGCTAATATTTATAAATTACATTTTTAATATCAAGTAATTAAAAATGTAATTATTGTAAGATAAATATCATAACACCGCTCAAAGGTCCCCGCCAGCCGCCAGGTGACTTTCAATGCGATAGAAAGCGATATGTAGCGAGTGATGCGCGTGCGATAGAAGGAGATGGCCAAGCGTAGGCACGTTTGGCTTGCCTCGCGGGGATTTGTTAACAGTGAGGCTTCTGTACAGTAGTACTATTACTTATTCTGTGATTGAAGTAAAAGGTACCTAAACAACAGTTGCTAGGAAACATAAAATAATACGTATAAAGGTATAATTAGGCTAGGGTATAATTAGGTAGCAGATGCAACCTTCTTCTTAACATCCCCATACCTCGAGACAACCGTAGTTTTATCTCTTCAGACGGAGGCGCCGGCTAGCTTGCAGAGTTCTTGTAGCCGAGGCTTAAGACGAGGGGTAGGGCAAGCTCTCTCCATACAAACTTTGTGCAGGATTTACTTCGTTTGTGTTTGCATTAAAGTTACGATTTTTGGTCAGTATGCTTATTTTTCTGATAGCTATTTCGTGATGTAATTTTTTTTTATTGATAGGTATTTTTTTTAAATTTTTGAACTTTTCATTTTTTTGAAATATTTGAAAATTTTCACATCACTATTTTCGCATATCTAATATTTACAACCAAAAAATATATTATATTCGTTAGTGCCAATACCTACGAATAAAACGTGCACAGAGTTTGTATGGAGAATGCCTTGCCCACCGCTGCGCCTTAAACAAAGGTTTAGTTAGAAAATTTGCTAACTGATCTTTTGTAGCAATTTTTTCAACTCGTAGATCCTTTTAGGACACACTGTCTGACGAAAAAGTGACTCAGCTTTATGTGTTTCGTTCTTTGATGTGTCTCATGGGCGCCTGAGACAACCTTATTGCTGATTCACTATCTATGTAGAGTGGGTTGATCTCATTTACAATACAACCTCAGTCTTCATAAACTTAATAATCCGTGCGAGCCAAATAATTTCTCTAGCGGCTTCGCTCTCTACGACTATCTCAGCTTCTGTAGATGATATGGCTACAGAAGATTGACGCTTACTTTGCCATGCTATGGCACCGTTGGCATAAAGGCATATCATGCCGCTTGTGAAGCGCCCTGTGGATTCATCACCTCCGTGATCGGCGTCACTGTAGCACCTAAGCCTTGGCGTGCAGTGGAATACTTGTATGTTATACCGTATTCCACCTTTTACATAGGTAGCGAAGGATTCGTTTTACTCTGGCTATATCATGTGGCGTTGGGTAATCAAGTTTGGTAGGTAAAAGAAAGCACCAACGGCTTGTCTATAAGGGAAGTTCTCGGCTTCTTCGATGTCCTTGGTGGCTATCATGCCATCCTTAACGATCGGGGTTACCGCAGCTTTGCACTTTTGCAGTCTTGCATGCTGAATCGTTAGCCATTTTGCATAGCCCTTCTGGTCAATTTTAATTGTCCCATCATCTTGTCTTTGTATTTCTATTCCTAGAAAATACGAGCCACATTGGTGCATTGCTTACCAAAGTATCGAAAATTAAGTCCGATCTTATCCCAACATATCTTACATAGGTATTGTTTTTGTAACCAAAAAATTTGGAGAAAACAGCCACTGGTAGCCGAGGGCTCTGGAGGGGGAGGGTTGGAACCTCGACTTGCATTATTGGATATAGAAAAAATAGGTACTTAATTATGTGGGTACTGAATATCATATGAAATTGAATTGAACAGTGGCTTTTCGGTGAAACGAAACATTGCGATGAAACCGGTCTAATACCAACAAAGGTCTAGTCTGGGTGTAGTATTCCTTCTGGATATAGTTCCTACGCCCAATCTTAGTATTTAGAGAAACGTGAGCATGCTTAGGCAGGGTGACTAGTTTGTTGTGAGACCCTTTTAGCAATCAGGTTTCAGCTAAAAACTATAAAATTATTTAAAACAATTTAGCTCCAACGCCGTAAGTACTCGTCCTTAATATTTTAATCAGTACGACCGATTTCAAATATTAGAACATAACAAATTTACAAAACAAGCGCTCTTCCAAAATGCAAACGGAGAAACAAGTTTAAAACAATACCAAAACCGAAAGTCACTTAATATTTACCACATTAAAACGGTCGGTCCAACCTTCAAAGTGGCTTAGGAAAAGCATTTTGTCCTTTCACCGAACCGACAATGGCCTTTGGTAAAAACTCGGGACATTTTCCACTGAATTACACTCTCAGTCAATCAAGAATAGGTACTCATTTAGCGACAACTAAGTTGCGAGCACAATGTGGACTGGAGAAATGAATTTCTGTTGGGCGGCCATTTTGTTTAGATTTGTTAATGTTTGATTTCGCTGAGTTTGCGGGGACTATTTGTTTAGTTTGTGTATTGTGTGGTTAAAAGGATTGATTTTAAATCTTACTGTTCATACTAACTGATGTAACCACTTTGGGAAAAACATTAATGTATCGCCAATTCAATCCAAAAGTAATCAACTAATCACGAGACCTTTTTGAGTTTATACCAGTATACCTAGTTACATAACTTAGCGGGGAAATCTATTGAAAAGCATTATGTCCAATAATGGACTCAACTTTACTACGCTGAAGAGAAGAGAAGACTAAATATTGATAAACACCAGTAGATAACGTAAAATTCTTATTTGTAACATACTTAAAAACGATGTTGCACTCACACCGACGCAAAATGTAAGACAAGTAAAATAGGTAGCTATTCAACAGAACTACTGAAACCGAACTTCAACTTGAAAGAAAAGGCCTTAGTCTAGAAATCCCATCAAGATAAAAAGTTCTCAAAGGAACCTCACAACGCTTTTAAACTACGAGTAGACGGAACAACTAGCGTCACGAACTTCTAAATAGGGATGTTGGCTTAAAATAGCTAACAAGGGTAATTCTGGCGGTAAATCTCTGAGTTTAAATCCAAGTTTGAGTTTCCTGTTAAGTTTTAATTTCATGTTTTACTCTTGGAGAATTTTTGAGCTTACAAACCCAAGTTTGTTTTGTCTACGTAAAGAATTTCGAGTAAACGCTTTTCCAACATAATATTTCAAACTTGCATTGCACGTTACATTTTTCTTCGTTAGTTTTTATAAGCTTCAGAGAAAACTGTGATAATAATTATGTTATTTTCACACTATATTCTTTCGACGTTTTTAAACTACTACTATGAACTTGGTGTTTAATTTTAATAAAATAGTGTTCGAAATAACAGATGCCATAATTTCTACGTTTATTACTTAGAAGGCTCAAAATAAATATATCACGCCATAAAGTGTTGTAGCTGCAAGACTAATAATATGTGTCTGTCAATCACTTTAACATTTAATACAATACAATACAAGTTTGTTACAGAAACTCAACAAAAATAACAAAGTACAGTACTTAATGACAATGAGTAGAGGCAAACAACAGGCGGTCTTATAGCTAATGAGCGATCTCTTCCAGACAACCTTAGGGTAGCGGAAATCATATCTAAGCATAATGAAAATATAGGTTACTATTATATCCCTATTATAACCCTTAAGGCGCCTATAAAGGCAAGCACTCTCCATACAAACTTTGTGCAAGTTTTTCTTTGCTTGTGTTTGCATTACACTTATGATTTTTGGTCAGGATGCTTATTTTTCTGTTATCCAGACCCTCAAGAATAAAAAATTCAATTTTCATTTTTTTGAAATTTTTGAATTTTTTTGCTTGACATTCTTCGTATATCCAATATTAACAACCAAAAAAAATAGTATATGCGGGAGTGCCAAAACCGACGAATAAAACTTGCACAGAGTTTGTATGGAGAAGGCCTTGCCTCTACAGGCGCCTTAAGGGGTAGAAGTTTGTGTCCAGTAAGTATACGTATACCTAGGTAAAATATTATAAATATAAATATTATTTGTGGACAATCTTACACAAATCAACCTAGTCCCATACTAAGCAAAGCTTGTACTATGGGTACTAAGCGACGATATACATACTTATATAGATAATAGATACTTAAATACATAGAAAACATCCAAGACCCAAGAACAAATATTCGTGCTCATCACACAAATAAATGCCCCGGCCGGGATTCGAACCCGGGACCTCCAGCTTCGTAGACAGGGTCACTACCAACTAAGCTAAAGCGGTCGTCACAGGTAAACGCCTGAAATAAAAGAATAGCATTTATACTCTATTGCGATACTCGAAAGTCGCGTGAAAAAGCCATTATATATTTTCTTCTGCTACAGCCTCTATAGGGGTGTCACTCAGGGTGAACTGCGGTCTAGCTTCTGCTAGATGAGTTCTGGTACACTCACAATATACTTACTTAGAGTTGCTTAGAGGTATTTATTTGCATTGCTACGACAGATACATACGCAATATATTATAATGATATGTATGTATTTGTATACATAATGTACATATACATACACCTCAATTATATTGATGTCTGTTTTACACTGTCAACGATTCTACATTTTCTTGCACCGTTTTTAGTGTCTCTGTTTGGCCATATTGGTGTTGACTTGGTAGATAATGCCAACAATTTACATTAATTCCACCATTTGAACACTGTATTTTCGATTTAACATTTATTTTTGTGCAATAAAGTTTATAAATAAATGAATAAAAACGGCGGACAAAAATATACCTCCATGACTGTAATTATGTTTCCCAATCCCAAGTGCAGTTGCATTCCCAAGAAAAGCCAGTAAATATTTGTACAGCCCTTCTATAACGAGATGAATTTTAAGCGAGTCTTGAATATTAAAAGGTTATTTCGAATAAAGATTGAAGTTATTTAAAGCTTGTTATTGAAGTGCCAGTTTTGAATGTAAATGGGTTTTCTATAAAATGACTGTTACGCTACTTGTTTATTAAAATTGGATAATTTGTGTTGTCGTCAAGCAAAAGGTCGTATGTCTTTGTCCATAAAAATTAAATTCGACGCTCATTTTTAGAAATGTTTTACATAAGTTAGAGTACCTATTTTTATCTCACGAGCGCGAGTCAGTCATGATTGTGCGTTGATTGTCTACTGAGAACATAGCAGAGATATAAAGACTTTCTAATTAATGACAGTAAGTATAATAAACGAGAAACGGCAAAGAAAAGTGGTTAAACGAATACCGAAAAGTTTCGAGACTCGAGCGCAATTCAATGTAATTTCTCGAAAGGGTCAGTGTGAGAACTTGGGAATAGTTGGAGAATTTCGAGAGCCCTCCAAACCCGTGCTGAACTTATTTCGCTTCAATAGATCCATGAGCGTACGCAAAAAGCTATTCTGGTATATTTTCTTAACTAAAATTGATCTGAGATTACGGGAATTTAGAAGTGTTGGTCAAGTGAACATTGTGTCAAGATTAATTATTTATTTATACACCTCATGCTTGTATTTGCAAAAAGGGAAGTTCTCCGGTCGCGCCTAGCAGAGTTTCTTGCTGGACTGCTCTTCTCAGCTAGGTTAGTAGCTCGATTCCACTCACAGTCCATTCACAGTCACACCGGTAGAAGCCGCTCAACCAGCGCACTGGAGCGCAAACATTTCACTGTTTAAACCGCCCGCGTAGTCGTGTTGGAGTTTTCTTAGAATTTTCCCCATGCCAGTCTCCAACCGCCCACTCCTATCGGTTTATTGGGCCCGGACTATAAAACAACAGTCATGGTGCATTATTCAATATTTTATTGATTATATTTATAATTATAATAAGGAGGTTATGATATTTCAACTGAACACCTCACCTCACAGGACTGAAATACGAAATTGTTTAATTAGGTATATGCCTAACACTATAGAAGTGAAGAACGAACTACACTATAGAAGCACTATAGAAGTGAAAGACGTTGTCTACCTGCATGACACTGCTTGTATAGTCTGTAATAGACTCGAAGGCCATTGATTGATTGATAGAAGTGAAGAATTTATCACATTACCAGCTTTTGCCCAAGACATAGTCAGTATGGATATCCTTACAACTTTTGATCCCTCATTTCAGCATATTTAGGAATCTTAAATCTTCCCCGGGGCCTCAAACTATCTGAAATCCCAAATTCCATCTCAATCCGGTTAACAGTTTAAGAGGAGGGGTAGGGCAAGCTCTCTCCATACAAACTTTGTGCAGGATTTACTTCGTTTGTGTTTGCATTAAAGTTATGATTTTTGGTCAGTATGGTTATTTCTCTGATAGCTATTTCGTGATGTAAATTTTTTTTCATTAATTTCTTTTTTAAATTTTTAAATTTTGAATTTTTTTGAAATATTTGAAAATTTTTACATCACGATCTTCGCATATCTAATAGTTACAACCAAAAAAAATATTATATTTGTTAGTGCCAAAACCGACGAATAAAACGTGCACAAAGTTTGTATGGGGCAGACCTTGCCCTACCCTGCGCCTTAAGCTAAAAGAACATAGAGCCTTCAGGCAGACAGATACCTACGCAGACAGACACAGACTGACATAAAGTAGACCTTATTAACTATCGCATTAATTTTTCATGAGATGCAATAGAAAGTTTTTATTCTCCTTTATTTTCGCTTTTCATTCACGATGCTGGGTGCTATCTATCAAGTACTTTACCGATAAGGGGACTGAATTTGAAATTAGGTTTGGTGATTTATTCCAAAATCTGGCTAGGTTTAACGTTTTAATGGCGTCTTTAAACAAATCGCCCTGAATATAAAATTTGGCTTATCAATGAATAGCAGGAGTCTTGAATTATATGAAGGTCGGGCGATCAACTGAAGCAGTTTAGTTTAGACTAATATTCTGTTTTGTTTTAAGCAGATCAGTATACCTATGTCACGCATGTACAAATTTACCAAATGCATGTAGATTCGATACATTCTCTGTAGATATAAGAGGAATCGGTTTAAGAGGAATTTCCTCCCTCGCACGCTCCGGTTGTGGAATGAGCTCCCTGCCGAGGTTTTCCCAAGGGACTACAATATGGGGGTCTTCAAGAAAGGAGTGTATAAATTTTTAAAAGGGGCGGCAACGCGCGTGTCAGCAACTCCCTTGGGGTTGCAAGCGTCCATAGGCTGCGGTGACCGCTTACCATCAGGCGGGCCGCACGCTTGTTTGCCAACGACGTGGTATAAAAAAAAGATATCTTATGTGGAGTAAGTATGTTAGTAAAGAGTTTATTGTCTCCACCACAAAGTTAATGTACCAGGCAAAGTTGTAAATATAGAGTAGGCCCATTTTTGAAGAAGTAGAATACAAGACGCAAATCGTGTAACAGTTGGGGTGACAACGTAATCAGAGGGTTTATACCCTGCAGAATACGGATCTGCCTGTCTCCATCCCCAAATTTGAGCCGGAAGAATGTTTTATCGGAAAAGGTGCAGCCCATACAAATTTTTTCGTTGTACATTTGGTAAATCGTTGTTCCGGTACCCTAACTATGGTCCAATTGTTATGGATTTTTGATATGCCGTAAAGAACAATATTTGTCATCGTATCCCGAAATTTTTGACACTCCAGCTCCACGTCTTTCTCCGCCATCTTGGAAAATCTGTCACTTTTTTCAGTTTTTTGCTTGTACTGTCGTTATAGTTCATTTTAGTGCTAAACATGGTTTGGCAATATTGTAAAACACAAAATTTGCTGAAACTTTTGGGTACAAAGAATTTTTCCATGACCCCTAGGGACGAAGATATGACAGGAGATATCATTATAAATTACCACTTTTTTCTAGTTTTCCTCTCATATTTACGTTTAAAGTGCATTTTAGCGTTAACTATAGTTCAGCAATATTGTAGATTACAAAATTGTCTACAACTTTTGTATTGAAATATTTTTTCCACGATCATCAGGAAAGAAGATACGATGTCACCTATGGGGTACTACCGTCGATATTTACTACTTTTCCAGTTTTCTTCACATATTTTTGTTTTAGTGCATTTCTCGGTCAGCAATATTATAGAAGACAAAATTATATGCAAATTCAAAGTACCTACGATCTTCTAAGTAGGTATCGTGGAAATAGACGATTTTGTCTTCTGAGGGATTGAAGTGGTATAGATCGGAAAGTGACAGATGCTTTATCTTGTCGTCTATCCCGCTATCACTCGACCATCATAGATCCCCTACAGATTGCGATTAAATGCACTCAAACCTAAATATGAGAAGAAAACTGCAAAAGTAGCAAATTTCAACGGTGCTACTCCATAGATGACTTCATATCTTCTTTCCTAATGGTTGTGGAAAAAATATTTCAATACAAAAGTTGTAGCAAATTTTGTGATCTACAATATTGCCGAACTATAGTTAGTGCTAAAATGCACTTAAAATGTAAACATGAACGGAAAACTAGAAAAAAGTGGCAATTTTTAATGATATATCCTGTCATATCTTCGTCCCTAGGGTCATGGAAAAAATCTTTGTACGCAAAAGTTTTAGCAAATTTTGTATTCTACAATATTGTAGAACTATGTTTAGCACTGGAATGAACTTTGACGACAGTAAAAGCAAAGAACTGAAAAAAATGACACTATTTCCAAGATGGCGGCCAAAGTTATGGAGCTGGAGGGCCGAAATTTTTAGGTTACCATGGCTAATATTGTCCTTCACAACATACCAAAAAACCATATCAATCGGACCTCTTTTAGAGTACCAGAGCAACAATTTATTAAATGTACTACGAAATTTTTTGTATGGGCTGCACCTTTTCCTGTATACCGTACTTCCGGCTCAAATTTCGAGATGGCGACAGGCAGATCCGTATTCTGCAGGGTCCAAACCCTCTGATAACGTTGTCACCCCAACTGTTACATAACTTGCCGCTTGCATTGTTTAGAGACGCCTTTTCCAATTCTGTTCCTCCTCTAATACATCAACTGATAACAAGATTATGATTTTCTCTTCAAGATTATTATCTACGTAGGTATCTATACATTTGTTAGCGAAACATTACCTATTTGAGGTACCAGATTTTGAAAAGGCGCTATCACATATACGTAATCTTTAAATGTCATAATGGGTCAGACTCATTAGCGGTATTTAAAAAAAAAACTGCTTTAATCTTCTCCTTGACATGAGACTCAACTAAACAAACAAATAAGTCTTAGGTACTTTATTGTCGTAAATCGGTTGAAACACCATGTTCATAAAAGCTAGAGCGCTGAACAGTTAGTTGTTAAGGGAATAAGCGGTAAGTCTTTTAGCGCGCGAGGCTCGAAATTGAATACTAAACACTTAGCAGCGTTTGAGCGGAGCCACGGGCCTAAGGGACGTGGGGAGAAGTTTTTTAGAGAGGCAGGGTTTTTTATACAACGACGGTGGCAAACAAGCGTACGGTCCACCTGATAAACAGTGTTATTTACAACAGGCGATCCTTATCAAATTTAGAAACTTTAAAACGCTGTTCTGCCCAGACGAGGAAACAATAGGCACTGATTTTCAGATATATAATTCTTGACTATATGATTGCGGTACTGACAATAGCCGAAACATAATTGCTTAAAATTTTCTCGATAGAAAATAAATCCAAAGATGAGTCTGTGTTTTCCTATTTTTACTCAGCCTACGAAAACAACGCATTATTAAAAGACACGACACATTAAGGCGCAGGGTAGGGCAATACCTTCCCCATACAAACTTTGTGCACGTTTTATTCGTCGGTTTTGGCACTAAGAAATATAATTTTTTTTTGTTGTTAATATTAGATATGCAAAGATCGTGATGTGAAAATTTTCAAATATTAAAAAAAAATCAAAAATTAAAAATTAAAAAAAATATTTAACAAAAAAAAATTACATCACGAAATAGCTATCAGAAAAATAAGCATACTGACCAAAAATCATAACTTTAATGCAAACACAAACGAAGTAAATCCTGCACAAAAATTGTATGGAGAGAGCTTGCCCTACCCCTCCTCTTAAGTTAATATGATGGTATTCTACCTCATCTAGGTACTGACAAGAGGAAATTTAATAAATCTGCACACAGTCAGATATTTATCGAGATTTGTCTAAAAAAGCCATTCTCGGAGAGTGATGCATCCCGTTTTGTCGTGAACGAAAAACATACGCGCGTCTCTTGCAATCAATATATCGCCTTAAAGCGCCACAAAGGACCCTAATCATAGCTGTGCCTAGTGATGAATAAGTTCATTAGAGCTTCTGTGTTTTGAAAGCGAAGGACTTGCATTTGTATCTAGCTATCTACCGCAACGAACCCCCAAACCGATAAAGATTTAGCTACTCTTCTAGATAGATTCAACCTCCCTTCACAAATCATTTCGGTCATTGTGGTAGTATCCCCTCGAACCAAATTCCTGGTCTCGCCACCGAGTTACCTATTGGGAGATTTTTTTAACACGCTTTTATTAGGTCGACCTGTATGTAACTATGTAATGGAATCTAAGGTAACAAATTTAACCATCTTCCAAGCATCGTAGCGTCATGAAAATTGGCAGCTGTATGTATTTCTGATGATAATACAATAATATGGTACTGTCGAACTGATCTGATGATGGAGCCGGAAGGTATGAACTGGAACTTCATGATGGAACATCGTATCATAGCTGTGTTTGGATTTGTTAGAAAAGTCTTGCAATGAACTTTGACCACTACTAGGTTTCAAGGTCTGATTATGAAGCCGGAAGATAGGCACTGGCATTCCATGGTGAAATATCGTATCATAGTCGTGTTTGCACTTGTGAGAAAGGCCACGTAATGAACTTTGAACACGATCAGGTTTCAATTAACACGCAAAGCGTGTTTTTCTAGTGTTTTTAAACTATTAATTTTAATGTCTGCTCCTTAACTACATTGCCCGTGACTTTTGCGTATGAGTTGGCTTATTCACAGGAAATTAAAAGGTGCCCGCGTACGAGGCGGTATCGTAATCTCTTCTCTACACACTCGGTTTAAACCACGGCTAATAAAGAGGGTTATGAGCAAGCTTTATTATAGAGCTTAACCATATTTTACCTCGAGCACTAGCTTTGCGGAGTCTTAAGTTGAATACTGTCGTAAGTTGGTTCATAGGCGATAAGTTATTTCTTATTATCATGGCAATGCTACGCTTTGTATAGTGATACAAGAGTAGCATTGCTATACATTTGTGGCTTTTGATGAACGAGAACTGGTCTAATCCCAACAAGGTCTAGTTTGGAAAGTCAGATGTCAGTCGTTTTCGTAAAATTGCATTTATATAGTGTTTTTTATATTAAAAATGGAATAACTCTTGGCCAGCATCTAGCCAGGGGGCAAAAATGCGGCCGACGGTGAAGCGAGCTCTCCCAACCCAGAAGATTCACTCGTACCTTAAAGAGGCAGCAGTGTTGCCAGAGCACTTCCGTCAAAAAGCACGGACGGGTGTCCAAAAAAGCACGTTTTTGGAATAAAAAGCACGTTTTCAGGGTTTCGTACCCGAAGGGTCGAAAATGACTCCTATTGCTGTCACTCACGCGTCTGTCCGTCTGTCCGTCAGTCGTCTGTCACAAAATTTTGTTCATAAGATTATTTTTTCTTCCCATTGACCCATAAACTTGAAATTTGGTGGTACTGTTCATTATTACGGGTATTTTACCAAAAAATACTTATATTTTGATAAAACATGTTTTTTTTATTGGAAATTTCGGTATTTTTCATGTTAAAACCAACATACTTTTGCGGTTGGTTCGGAACCCAAAATGTACGAAGTCCGATACGCACTTGGCCGGTTTTCGTCACATACATAGTATTGGGCCTTTACTACATCGTGTACACATTGCACGATACGAATGATAGAGCTTGCAGTTGCAGGACAAGTTCTTTCCTGCAACCACAGGTAAAACATAACTTTTAACTTTAGGATATCAAAGTGTAGGGTAGGAGAGAAAGATTGATTAACACAACGATTGTTAGAAAAAAAAAACACTTTTAGAGAGTACCAAAACCAAACCAACAGTACTTCCCCATTTTTAGTAGTAAAATCATATAGCACCATAGCACTTAAAAAAGCACGGTTTTAGCACGTTTTTGGGGAGCGCACGTAAAAAGCACGTTCGTATCCAAAAAAGCACGTAAAACCGTGCTAAAAAGCACGTTCTGGCAACACTGAGAGGCAGGTTATATGAAATCGGAAATAGAAACGCCTGCAGGGAATATCACAATATCTACTACGAACGATCGTTTGGATACGTTGGGATACGTTCATTTTAAATCTAGACTAACTCTAACCTGTTCCAACCGGATTTTTTGGCACGACATGTACCGCATATTTTCTCTGAAAGTTTTCTTTCAGAGGAATACTTGAGGTAGATTGAAAATACGAGCTCGAAAAGTTCCAAAAACTCGTCGGTCAGGCTTGCATTCCTTCCTTCTTTACTGAAGTATACAGTCAGACTTTAAGCTTGAGGATCAATTCGCAACGAACATTCCGCGTACCAATTTCATTAGAGAGATATGGAACTTCTCTCTCATATTTGGAGCAGCCAACTGGGGAAGTACCTCCACTTTAACAGAAGACACCGCCACTGCCATAATAAACTAAGTATACTAGCTCTGTATGTAGGTATGTGGTTTTGTGATAATGCATTTGTCTCTAGCCGTCAATGCAAGGAATCCACATAATCAAATAATGTGTATAGTTAGTAGGAAAAACTCATAACAATAAGGGTCGGTGACACGTTTGTGATTCTCAAGCGTTAGGCTACGGTGTTTGCTTACAGACAGGCCGAAACTGAATCTCCACCTAATTTGTTTACGAAATGATCATCTCAAATTGCCTCTCGAAGTCGAAAGATACACAAAACTTTTCCAAGTACTTATGTCTAGACGTAATTCTCAAAATATTTTTAGCACAGCCACATTTCAAAGAAGGAGATTATTTAGGTTCTCGAAGGATATTGATGAAACAAGTAATTGAAATAATAACAAACAAACAACCGTTTTCAATTTGATTCCTTGGAATAATCGTTGAGATTCAACTGAATCTGAGGTATGAGTGGAATCGAGCTACTGGAAGTTTTGTCGCTGATTTACTAAACTTAGCCTAGCTGAGAAGAGTCCAGCAAGAAACTCCTGCTAGGCCCGATAGGACGGACTGACTCCACCTGGTTTGCGGCGGCGTAGTTGTTTAGAAGTAACTGTAGAAAAGAAATAAGCACAGCTCATATCGAGCTTATTTATTGTTCAAGAACCAGCCATGTTGGTGAAGTACTCCACCTCCATCATAGTCATAGTAATTTATTGCAACCATAGTTTGTACAGATCTTCAGCTTTATCTTCAATATCCTGGCCGATTTCGACCACGGCGACTGGAAAGAAAAGCCTGCCTAGTGAGAGCGTCGCTCGTGTACATGCAATAGTTCTGCCTAATCGCTTGTATGCCTTCGAAATATGTTGCCTCTACCGCAAACACATCCGCGCATTAGATAGATTTCATCTGAAATGCCTGCATGACATTATGAACATCTCCTGGTCAGATCGTGTCAAGAATACTCCACCTTACAGAAGATAGCAGCCATAACAATGCTAGTGCTACTACTTACTCTGTATTGGCAGCATTTGTCTCCAACGGTCACAACGAATACTCAACTCACTAAAGGATTCGCCACGTCCTTTTGTTTATTTACAACCCTTGTGGTGTAAAACCTTTACTTACGGAGCAAACTGGTTGTGACAGACGGACGGACAGGCATACAGATAGACAGACGAGTGTTCCTAATCCCGTTTTGCCTTTTGGGATACGGAACCCTATAAAACAGTACTAAGGTCTTAAAGCGAAACTCCTTTTTATCGAAAAACTCATCGAAATTCCTCTCAAATGTACTCGGAAGCAATTGCGAATTTCCGTAGAGTGTAATGTAGGTGCTTCCTAAATTATTGACTACCCGGCTCAATGCCATTGGCTCCTTTGGGCACTTGTTTTCATGCTATAGAAGCTTATATGGGCAGTGGATAGTAATGAATGGAAACTAGGTTGAGTTAATGGCTATTTTTGAAGCCTTTGAATCTTTGAATTGGTTCCGGGTGTTTTTTTTGGGGAATGTTTGAAAGATGTTGCAGTGAGATAATTAACCCGGATTCTTTGTAATTTTGTATGGTTAGAAGAGCCCTATTTTGGGAAGAATTGCCAAAAAGAAAAACACATTCGTAAATACCTAACTAGCACCAACAGGAAGGACGAATGGTTTGAATGCTAGCTTGTCGGAAGATTCATTTCTCTATTTAGCAGTAGACTTGCGGTAGACTTTAAATAGAATAAATAGAATTGTTGTTTTTTTTTCAAACAATTCAAAGAACATTTATGTTACACCTGGCCATAAAGCGGCAATTACCGCACGCTCCGCGCGCGGGAATTCCCACTTCCTGGCCAGGGGGTGACATAAAATTTTGTACTTAACACGGGCGGTAATAAAGAAAGCCTCAGATCGCATATTTATCGCCCTTGCCTTCGGCTCGGGCGTCAAATACCTGCGATCTGAGACATTCTTTGTTTTACCGCCCTTGTTAAGTAATGTACTATTAGGACCGACCGAGTGTGGTGAGACCCCAATAAGTGTTGCTATCGAATCGATTAAACGTTTAAAACTCATTTACCCTGCGGTGACTGGTGGGAAAATCACCACGAACATTAACGATGTATTGATACGCCGCTGTGTAGTGGTTAGGTTCGTACGTGACCTCATTACTTAATATACACCAGTACTAGATCGTTCATTCTGCTTCCAGGAACTACATAAGTAATGGATAAAACAAAAACTATTACTAAGTGAGTGATATTTTTTAGATTTTCACCCAGGGCACGGACATTACAACTCACTATATGGGTAACTAAGGATCAGAGTTCTTGTCCTCTGACGGAGTCTTGATATAGCTGCACTTGTTGAATTACTTACCCCACAAGGTGGCTGCATAGCGGATTCAGGTACTATTAACTCTCAAGTGGTGTGCAATAAGCTAACTGCAGTGTTTGGGTAGTTTGCGCCAAGTTTGCGGCAGTCAAATGTTTACGGAGCGAACATCGTCACAGTAGAAATTATAGCTTAAAGCAGTAAACAAATCCTGACAATCGTGCGATCCGGTCATTTTGGATCATCTGTCTTCCGTAGCGGCATTATTGAATAGAAATTTGAGAACTATTTTGGGATATTTTGTAGCGAGTAGGGAAGAAATTGTTTTCGTTCAAAACCTTGCCATATCGTCAATAACGCAGCCATGGAAGTAAGTATTATTTTAATTGGTAATTAAGTACTGATTGTATGATTTAAATTGAATGAATTTCATCTTAAACAGACTCCTACAAATCAATTTAAATCTGTTATTACCCGGGGACTCCACTTAACATTAAGACACTAACTCGTCTGTTCCTTCCCGCTTTTTATTTCGACATAAAATTTTATTTACACCCTCGTTCCGTCGGTTCCGTAAAACTCATTCCAGATTAGGTCTCGATGGGCTCCTGTAACGAATGGGGCTATTCGGTTTGAGAAAAGGCATTTGAAGAGGCTTGTCTGGATTGGTATTATACAAGTCAATCTAGACAAGCCACAATAATGCAGTTAATAAGCAAATTTAACGGGTCAAACTCGGAATGAGAAATAACACGCTGGAAACTTTTATACTCCTTCATCCTAGATTTCCATACTTTTCGGAATACTGTACCTACCTACCTACATAGAGAATATCCAAGTTCGCGCGATAGCATGATAAACGAGAAGATAATCTGTCACTTTCTGATAACACTCGATAGAAAGTGTGAGATGCTGTATCTTGCTATCACGCCACCATAATAATACGGCGCCTGACCGGGATTCAAATTCGGGACTTCCAGCTTAGCAGGCAGAGACACTACCAACTAAGCTAAAGTGGTCGTCATCTTTACATCTTCTTGTCTTATTCGTCGCATCCTCATGACTGAGGGACGTGACGATTGAGGGCATCCTTCACCACCGCTCTCCAAGCTGCGCGATCTTGAGCTTGGTGTATGCTGGCCTGTAACGTGGCTCTCGTCGCAGATGTTACTGTGCCCACCCAACGCATAGGCATACGCCCTCTGTTCTGGGGGCCTACCGGGAACCGAAAACGAAGTATCTTCCTCTTTGTTGCTCCAATATGCAAGTGCGACAGAGAGCACTGAAAATTGTAATATTTTCTGTTGATACCATAGATGTACTATAAAAGAACTAGATACACAGTCAGGCGAAAAAAATGGCACCCTCAAATGTACCGCGTTGCGGTACTTTCGTGTTGACGGCAGACAGTGACAGTGACAAAGCGTGTATGCAACTGACAGTGTCAATCAGTGAATTGAATTGAATTGAATTGAATTGAATTGTTTATTGCGTGTCACATTACAGGTTACAGGTGGTAGAAATAATACAGGTATACATGTGACGCCCTGCAAGGGCACAGCAAACATGAGAGGGTAAACTAAATACTAGTGCTTATTCTAATTACTTACAATTACAGTTACAATAACAAATCACATATCTAATTATCTTCAAAATACTCTTTCAAACTATAGTAACATTTTTGTATTAGATAATTTTTTAAATGTTTGTTGAATAAGTTAGGTTTCTCTATGTTTTTTAAGGAATTCGGCAAGTGATTATAAATTTTAATTGACATATAATGTGGACTGGATGAAACTATTCTTAATTGAGTTAATGGTAGTTTGAGCTTATTTAGATTACGGTTATTTCTCCTGTTATCTGTTAATGGTGTGTATAGGTCCTGATATTTTCTGACAAATTTACACGCTTCGAATACATACATGGAGGTGAGGGTGAGGATACGGTATTTAATAAAATAAGGTTTGCATGACTCCATTTGATCGATATTTGCGAGTATTCTGATACATTTTTTCTGGAGAATAAATTTTTTATCTATATCACTACTATTTCCCCATAAAATGAGTCCGTAAGACAGCCTCGAGTATGCATATGCATAGTACGCCGTCAGGGCTGTCTCTAAGTCCGTTACACGTTTAAGGTGTTGAAGGGCATAGATGAAAGAGGATAGTTTTTTTGAGAGTTTATGGACGTGCGGCTTCCAATTCATATTTGAATCCAGTTCTAGCCCTAATAGTGTTGTCGAGCTTACGTGTTCTAATATTATATTATTATATGTTATATTTATTGGTAATGTTACTTTTTGATATGGTTTGAACTGAATTACTTTAGTTTTGCCTAAATTAAGCTCTAGGTTATGGGATTGAAGCCAGGTTACAATACTATTGAGGTTTGAGGTTAATTTGTTTTCAGTTTCTGAGATGTTGCAACACGAGAATAATATTGAAATATCGTCTGCGAAGAGCGTACAGTGGGTGTCCAAAACGTTTGGAAGATCGTTTATGTATGTAAGAAATAATACACAACCCAAGTGCCACATTTTCCGTCATTTTTGTTCGGCATTGTGTGTCTATTTCTATATTACAAGTCAAGTTAGTTATTTTCTATATTATAAGTCAATGGTTGATACAGATAGATTTTGACTTGTAAAAGTGCCCTTGAGGCCTATTTGCAAATTAAATGTTTAGAATTTTGAATTTTTTGAATTTTAGAGGCAGTTCAGTTGTTTTGTTTTCGGTTCGCGGCAGGCTCTCTGTACATATCGCATCCTTACATATCGATCTGCAAATCAATTCCTCCGCCTGGTACCGTAATTCTTGTCGATTCACTCGCGATTCAGCGACGCTGGGATAACGCTGTAAGTGCTCGATTCGGGAAAAGTGGGCACATCGGGACGCGCTCAAATGACGGTTATTTTCCCTCACATAAGAATAAAACGTGTAGATATTGTAGGAGACGTTTTGTTGGAAATGTTTCCTGACGTATATGCTACCAGACTCGTGCAGAAGGGACGTTTCACAAATACGTATATGTACAGTCGATGTCAAAGATGACATTGGCACCTTATTCCGTTGTAGTAAGGCGAATAACGTATACATCTTTTGACGTCGACTGTACTTATAAACTAGATACATTTAATCGTAATAAAGCCGAAAATCGTAAAAAATAAATGTGGTGTTTTGTTGATAGTGTTGTGTAAGTGTGTGGCCAGAACTTTCGAAGTTCTCTCGGTTTAGAGTGAGGGTCCTGCATTTGTCTTTCGCTATCAACAAAACAAATCCTCAAATTAATAATGGGTTGGCAACGCGCTTGTGTTTGTTCTGGAATCTATGGAGGCTACGGTCGCATGTTTCCCATCACACTAAAAATAGAAGTTGATAGACCAACTAAAAACTTGTGTAACTTTCTTTTGTTATGAATTTATCAGCCGAGTTAGCATGATAGGTTTTGTACTCACATTTTACGTGATGTTTGGGACGATTTGAGTCATAAAACCTATTGCGCTTGCTGGGCATAGCAGTCAAGTGTCGCCTCTCGGCTCCCTACTCTTTCCTGGATCTGCAGAGGCTGTACCGGAACAGGAATTGGACCAGATGTTTCCTCGCTATCTGTTCCAACTGGTTTATACCAATCGAGATGGAAATCTGTGATTAATGGCGTTTTTTAACACTTCCTTTGTGGAGTTCGGAAGTTTTAAAATTTGAGATAACAGTTTGATTCAGTTCGAAGAGGAAAAAGAAAGGAAAATGTTTTTTCTCAATGCTGAAGAATTTGTGAATTTTAGTCTCGTTTTAAAGAGGAAAAACGGAATCCTTAATTTTTTTATACTACGTCGGTGGCAAATAATCTTACGGCCTGCCTGATGGCAAGAAGATACCGCAGCCTATGGACGCTTGGTACTCCAGAACAATTAAAGGAGTGCTGCCAAAAATATTATAATTGGGAATGTTTACTTAGACGATCGAATTAACTGGAACAAAGTAATTTCTAAGTGATATTCTTGTCACTAGGATATTGTGGTCAGCGCTAATGACAATATTTTTCCATCATAATGTCTCAATCAATTTTAATTAATTTAAAATGAACAAATCATACTTTATCTAAGTATAACACTTAACACAGACAATTTAACGTCATATCCGTATACAGGCTTCACAATAACAAGTTTTTATTATTTAGGTAGGTATACAAATAAAAAGCCTTCAAATACGTACCTATCTGACAACCTTACTGTACTCGAAGATCTCGCGGTTCGAAATATTTATACGGTAAATAAGTAATACATATCTGACAGGGGAAATGAGCAAAGTGGTCTTTATTCATAAGGTAGTAGAGTTTCAATTCAATAATACCTACACTTTAAGAAAATGGGTGGTAATCTATAGGCTCTGCTCAGTATTTATTGAATAGATGGAGAAAGAAAAGGTCATTTGTTAACTAATTGGTTGAGATGAAGTCCTGTGTTCTGATGTTTATGATCGTGGCTTATTTCATTGCGACGGGACATCCTGCCCACATTGGTACGTTTTTAGGTAACTATTTATTACTTCTACAATATAGATAAAAAGAAACTATATAATAATATACTATTCGTCAATTGCATAAAAACATGCGTTACATGCAGGGTCAGTTGGAACAAGTTTCACCGTCAAAATTGCTTGTCTCATAAAGTAAAGTACGTCTTTGTTTATTTAATCTTAAAGTCTTATACATAATTAATTACTTATACCCATAGAGTAAATTATTAATCCGCTGGATGCGGGTGGCGCAAGACCGGTCATTGTGGCACACTTTGGGGGAGGCCTATGTCCAGCAGTGGACGTCTTTCGGCTGATATGATGATGATGATGAAATTATTAATACTGAGACCTACCTACTTACTTATAATTATTTATTTTCCAGTGTTGCAGGCAGAACTCGGAACGTGTTCGGAATCGGTTTTAACTATTTTTGAAATATCTCCTAAAGTACTTCTCATATCTCCATTTTTGTTAGCTCTTCTGTCTTCTGCTCACCTGTGGCGTTAAATTTTTCACTTTAGTTGGAAAATATTGTAAATTAATTTATATTTTACTAACCGAATTAACCGGCTAATTTTATGAAGACAGAACCGGTTTCCGGGCCCAAATGAAACAAATCATTAAGTCAATTCTGATATTTTCAATGAAAGGAAAACATACGCTGTCTTTCCACACAGATGGAGAGGAGACGAGAAAAATTTACCTATCAAATTCGCCCTTTCGCTGTGCTCCTCTCCGCTTCTATATAATGGTTTGATTTTGCTGGCCTGAGTGGAAAGGCATCCTAAGGCTCCCGCTGGCGCTCTGTCCCCGGCTGACTCTTCATAAGTACCCGGGCTATTCTCATTTTCGTGCACACCGTCACATACGTGCAAGTCTATTTCAAAAATCACCAGGACAACAAATTGCATTGCCATTTTTGCCAATGCTTCCAAAATCCAGAAGAGTCAGCCATGATCTCTTTGACAAAAGCCCTTATCTACAATCATATCGGTGCCTTTTCGAATCTTTCATCTACGTTCGGTTCTTTCAAATGATGATGAATGATTATACTTAGTAATGACTTTACTAGACATACTTAATTATCACTATTCTTCTTAAACTTTTACAGCGTCACCAAAATGCCCTCCAAACGAATACAACCCTGGCCCAGACTGCGGCACGGAGCCGACTTGCGCGCCTCCAAGCTCACATTTCTGGCCCAAACATACGTGCGACTGCTGGTGCAAGCCTGACCTTTATCGTGACATCGACACCAACCAATGTGTGAAGAAATGTGTCGCGTCAAACTTGTCCATGGTGAATAAACGGGCTTAAAGGAGATCCTTTTATTTTCAGAACTACCTACACTTACTTAGCAGTTAATATTGGGTATGATTTAAACATTTTAGACGATTAGCAATATCCATATATTCACAAATCAGTCAGCCAATATGACTAATTGATTAGTAACTTAATATCTGGGTCATTATTTTTGGCATTTCGTGGTCTATATTGTTGAAGTTGATAAAGATTTTAATGACGTTTTCGGTTATTTGGTAGAAGTACCTACGGGACCGCTACCAAACGAACTAACGCAGAAATGCGCCCAAAATCAATTCGTTAAAAACTTGTCCACGTAAGCGAGGCACTTGAAATGCTCGAATAATGACCCATCTCATCAAATGATCCCATAGGCTGTTTTCATGAGCCTGAGTGTCTGAAATAAAGCCTTTTACCGCATCGCTTCCCCTAAACGGTCTCCAAACCCCAAACCCTCATCGGTGTGCATATGTGCTCACATTACTTGATCGAAAATTCATTTCCTAGCCCAACCCGGAGATCCACGAGGATTTGCGGAGATGCACGAAGTATTGGGACTTACCGCTATCAATTCAATAGGGCGGGGATTTTTGGGCGAAGTCCTGAACCAACTACAATATTAGTACATTATTTTTTATGCAATATGACTGCCGCTGAAGAGAAAAGTCTACCCTCCTCTTTCTAATTCGCAAAGTTAGAGTGAGATAGGAATTGAGCCTACCAGAAATATCCAAGAAAAATAGTAAAAATTTTTACTTACCAAATCCTGACATAGCTGCCTACTCGGCCAATCGCTCTAGCCAAATGAGCTATCGGAACAATCGAAAATGATGAACAAATCATTGAACCAAATGCTCTTGCAATGCTTTAGGGAGGCGTGCTAATTAAAAGTTAACTAAAAGACTTCATTAACGGCAATCAACGTTTCAAATTACAATTATGATACGCCATATTAAACGAATTATTTACGTTAATAAGACATTTAAATTTTCGTTAGCAGAAATTATACTGCATCATAATACTAAATTACCTTAGGAGCATTTAATTTTGATTCTTTGATTTTCGGCCAAGGAACGCCGAAGATTTTTTTGGTACATTTGACCGAAATTGGCGAAGCATGAACACGGGCCAACTCTATCCTACGCTATTGGCCTTACGTCTCAACTCTGCATAGCGACTTTATGAGACAGGGCGAGGTTTTACGCTGGGTACACTTCACTTTCTCAAAACGACATGGTCCTAAGTGCTAGTAGATTCTTATAGGATTAGGACCTCTGTCCACGAAGTTATTCTTCAAGTGAAACTCAGATTTCTTTATTTAGACCAGTATTCCGAAGATACACGTAGAAATGAACTTTGGATTTTATAGTTCTTGGAATTATGTTTGTATTTTATTTTTATCTTATTCGATTTGATTTAATCGTCTTAAAGGTTTTCATCAGATGGGAAAGGCAGGGTATTAGATCGTCAAGGTCCCTTGAAAGAAAATCAAAAACCATTAAATTTTAATGCCGATTATAGCAAGCTGTGCTAACATTACGGAGAAACGAGACAAAATTTTAGGGACACTCACATTAAAGAAAACAACGGGTTGCACTCCGGGAGTGTCGGCAGAAGTGAAAAGTCAATAAAGAAAGTAAATAGCAAAGATATTCATATCCGTATCCGTATCGGTAACCGTATCCGTATCGGTATCGGTATAGGTATCAGTATCGGTATCGGTATCGGTATCGGTATCGGTATCGGTATCGGTATCGGTATCGGTATCATATTCATACTCATGTTCATATTCATATTCGCATAATCCATTTATACATAAATATATGTAAATGAGGTTATAGCATAGCACCTATAGCACCTCATTTAACTTATCTATGACCTGTTTATAATATTCGTTCCGAGAGCTGTCAGGTTTGAATTGACAAGATGTGTAAAAACGTAATGTCTTAAGAAATACATGATTGAATATAAATATTATAATAAATAGCGGAATACGCGGAATATTAGCATTACTTATATGTTGTTTCTCTTTTCAGGTAAGTGTTTTTAGTTATATTTGAAATGTCATTTCATGTATTCATAACATTGTGATTACCTAATAAAGATGTTCTCTTTTCAGAGCAACTCAAGTTTGTTTATATTTCGTTGTTCCGACATTAAATAAGTAATGTGCTTATAAACACATTATAAAACAACATATCTACGGCTAATTCTTTGCAAAAGATGGAGAAACTAAGGTTTGAATTCGTAGTTAAATCGAGTGAGGATCCGAAAACAAATATAATTTGTATAACTACAATTACGGATGCCGAAAAACGTGTTTTTTCAATCCCGGAAAAATTTCAACCGGTAAGATTACATGATACGATTATAACAACGCAAGCTTTTCAAAAAGTAAGAAATACTTTACAAAGAAGACACGACAAGAGACAAGTGTGGATTTCGGTGACACCAGAAATAAGTGAGATTTATGTGGATGAAGATGGAAATATGCAATTCCAGGGATACTTGTTGGAGGAGGTTACACCAGAAGCTCGGGAACAGACTCCGGCGGCTGGGATATCGGGAGAGACATTGACAAAAATTTTGGAAAATATTGCTGAAATGAAGAAGGACGCGACTAAACCTAAGAATATACGAAGTCTAACTGAGAAATTTGTTATAGAAAAGTTCGGCAGGAAAACGTCAAATGTGTGTCAGTGGATGGCCGCTTTTGAAACTGAGTGTACCCGACTAGGAATAGACGAAGATTCAAAAAGGATTGAAGCTCTCAGGTTATTTTTAGAAGACTCGTGTCTCGACTGGTACAGTTCAATGCTTATAAAATATACAGTCGACTCCGAATGGTCGATGTGGACAAAATTATTTTGTGAAACTTACGCAGACAAAGGGTGGTCGCCAGTCAGGTATGCTATGTCTTTCAGATATATACAGGGCTCGTTGCTAGAGTACGCGGTAAAAAAAGAACGTCTTTTATTAGAAATTAATAAAAACATGGACAAACCGACACTCATTGATCTTATAGCTACTGGGTTGCCAAATTTTGTGGCTGACAGAATTGACAGGAAAGACTTGAAACAAACCGAAGATTTATTTAATAATCTCAGGGGTTTAGAACATTTGACACAAAAAAATACTCCAGAAAAGAAAATTGTTGTTTTTGAAAATAAAAGTAAAGAAAAAAACTTAAAATACCGACCATGCAGAATTTGTGAAAAAGAAAACAAAACCAACCGGTACCATCCTGAATCGTTGTGTTGGTTCAGGAACAAAAATAGCGACGGTTTAAAACGAGATCAAATACGAACTGTTAATAATTCGCAGTTGGAGACAGAATTAAATCAAATAGATCCAAAAAACTAGAGATCCCGCCATTAATCAAAATTAAGTTATTGATAACGAATATTATTAAATAACGAAATATTATTAAGTAGCCAGATCCCAAAGCAATGGGGAAAATCTCACATCATTCTTCTGCATAAAAAAGGTGATAAGGAAAACATAGAAAATTACAGACCAATAAGCCTAATGTCAAATGTATACAAAGTCTTTGCAAAGGTTATACTAGACAGAATTACTAAACTTTTAGACGAACAACAACCAGTCGAACAAGCAGGCTTCAGAAGAGGATTCTCAACTATTGACCACATCCATACAATTAAACAGGTACTAGAAAAATATAATGAATACAATAAGAAAATATATATAGCTTTTATAGATTATGCCAAGGCTTTCGATAGCTTAAATCACGAATACATATGGGAAAGTCTAGAACGACAAGGAATACCGAGTATCTATACAAGAATCATAAAAACCATATACTCCAGCAGTACAGCAAAAATCCAGCTGGAAACCCTTGGCAAACAATTCAGCATACAAAAAGGAGTAAGACAGGGAGACCCGCTGTCTCCAAAATTGTTTACTGCAGTCTTAGAAAATATTTTCCGCAACCTAAATTGGGACAAATATGGTATTAACATAAATGGTTTAAAACTGAACCACCTTCGATTCGCCGATGACCTGGTACTACTCGAAGAGCGCCCCGAGCATCTTGAGTGTATGATAAACAATTTGAATGAAGAAAGCCTGAAGGTCGGACTAAAAATGAACACAGACAAAACCAAACTAATGACAAACACCACAAAACTAAATATTAAAATTAATAGTAAACCTCTAGAATATGTGGAAGAGTATACATACCTGGGTCAAGTCATATCTACAGAAGATCAAATGTTTAAAGAAATTAACCTCAGGATAGCAAAAAGTTGGAAAAAATACTGGTCGTTAAAAGAAATTATGAAGTCTAATGATTTAAGCATGTCAATAAAAAGAAGAACATTTAATACCTGCATATTACCTTGCCTGACCTACGGCTGTGAAACCTGGACGCTCACGAAAGCACTTAGAGAGAAACTAGCTGTAGCACAAAGAGCTATGGAGAGAAGTATGACTGGTTACAAAAGACAGGACAGGATAAGAAACACCGAACTAAGGAATATTACAAAACTCACCGATGTGCTAGAACGTATTGACCAACAGAAGTGGAGATGGGCAGGACACATGATGCGTGATACGACAGGGAAGTGGAGCAAGAGAGTCACGGAATGGTACCCAAGGGATGGCAAAAGAAAACGAGGAAGACAGCACACCAGGTGGGAAGACGAAATCAAATTAACAGCTGGAGCTAACTGGAGAAGGGTTACCCAGGACAGGCAACAATGGAGGTCGTTGGAGGAGGCCTATGCCAAGCGGCACGCCGAACTAAGAGATATTTTGTGAATGTGCACTTTATGAACTCTATGAACTCTTAGTACGGAATAAAGGGCTCTTAAATAAATAAAATAAATAAAATAAATAAAAGTTATTGATAAATGACACCTTAGAGGTTCTTGGCGTTTATGATTCAGGGTCTAACGTGTCATTAATAAATTCAAAATTGTTGTCAATAAATGATAATGCGATCAAGAATATTATTAGGTCTGCAAGTCTAAAAACGATTAATGGCGTAAAAAAGTCAATAGGTATAGTGACTTTAAAGATAAAAATCTTAAACACGGAAAAGACTATCAATGTTTTTGTGATAGATGAGGAAAACTTTGACTACGACTTTTTGGTCGGATTAGATTGTATAGAACAATTTCGTCTCATTCAAAACGAAAAATTGGAAATTTCACAAAATAATGATTATTTAAAAAAAGAGTGTAATGAAAAGGTAGTATATGCCAATACAGAAATAATTCCTGACTTTTCAGGTAATATAATAGAAGAAGAAAAATATAATAACAATAAGGACGTGACTAGCTCAAAAGAAATAGACAGTGAAGAAAAAACTAAATACAAAATAAATTTTAATGAGCATATAGAGGTTGACAAATTTAATATTTTCATAAATCATCTCAACCATTGGCAGCAGTCTGAAATAGATGAATTAATTAGTAAATATTCGTCACTTTTTGCTAAAGATAAATATGATATAGGTTCTGTAAAAGAATATGAGGCACACGTAGATCTATTAGTAGATAAATATTGTTGCAAAAGACCATACAGGTGCACTATTGAGGATAAAAAAGAAATAGAGCAGCAAATATCAAAACTGTTAGGAAAAAAGTTAATTGAAGAATCTTATAGTCCTTTCGCTGCGCCAGTAACATTAGCATACAAAAAAGAAGATGGAAGAAAATCGAGATTGTGTATAGATTTTCGCGACCTAAACAAGATTGTCGTTCCTGAATCACAACCATTTCCACTAATTGAGGACTTAATGATCAAAACTAGGAACTGTAAATTCTTTTCGACGTTTGATATAAACTCAGCTTTCTGGGCAATTCCTATGAAAGTAGAAGATAGAAGAGCAGCTTGAGCCTTTGTTACTCAAGAAGGACACTTTCAATGGACGTGCTTGCCGTTTGGTTTAAAGACTTCACCGGCCATTTTTCAACGGGTATTAAGCAGCATTATACGAAAACACGGCTTGTCTACTTTTACCGTCAATTACATAGACGATATCTTAGTGTTTTCTGAAACATTCGCAGATCACATTAAACACTTGTCGTTACTACTGGACGCAATTTCAAAAGAAGGTTTCAGACTGAAATTTGCAAAATGTAACTTTGCTCAGGATTCCGTAAAATATTTAGGCCACATTATCAAAAATAATACCATTACTCCGTTGAAAGATAACTTAACAGCTATAAATTATCTAATATCGGTTTTATTTTGAGATGTATAAAATGGTTTAACTTTCCTTTCTAGTTGTTGAATGCCTATATGGCAGTAGTAATAATGTATTTCTTCTATGATTTTTTTTGAAAATTTCTCGGATAAGACAATCTTTTCTTTTTTCCCTATATTTTTATAGTATATATTATTTTTCAGTATTAGTTTATTTTTATTATGTATTATATGGTCATTTTCTCTTTGATCATTGATTATGTCTTTTAATTGGATAAAATTTACAATTTTTAAACTTTCATCTTGATTTTCACTTGGTTCTAATACCGGGTTCCTGCTCAAACAATCAGCTTCTAAATTGTACTTTCCTGGAGAATATATAACTTCAAAGTCATACAGAGACAAGTAATAAGTAGACATCCAGAGACAAGTAACGAGTCATACAGAGACAAGTAACGAGGCTCTGCAATTTTCTATTAAAGGGATCACTGAATCCCCAAGTATGCCCTTACTTGTACGGAGCTTCCCTTTGTGCCCTTACCAAAAAGGATGGCGGCATTAGACCAATAGCCGTCGGGTGCACTATCCGTCGGCTCACTGCCAAGCTATGTTGCCGGGCTGTTAGGGAGCCTATGGCAGATTACCTGCAGCCAGTCCAAATAGGTTTCGGCACCCCGCAGGGGTGTGAGGCGGCTATTCACGCCACTCGCGCTTTCGCGCTCGCGAATGAGGGGTCCGACACTGTCATTTTGAAGATTGACATCAAGAACGCGTTCAATAGTGTGGAGCGGGACACGGTTCTTGGGGAAGTTTTGGACAAGGCGCCCTCGATCTATCCATTCCTGCATCAATGTTACTCCGCAGATAGCCATCTATTTTTTAATAGTACCCCGATTTCCTCGCGAGTGGGTGCTCAGCAGGGTGACCCGTTGGGGCCTTTGATATTTTGTTTAGCCATCCAGAGTTCTATTTCTTCGTTGGAGGCTCCCCTGAACGTATGGTACCTGGATGATGGGACAATCGGTGGGGACCCACGCACAGTCCTGGAGGACCTCAATAAGTTGGTTCCAGCTTTGAAGGGGATCGGCTTGGAGATTAACCCCGCTAAGTGCGAGCTTTTTGGCTGTAGCGGGGTGGACGCAGGGGTGATGGCGGGATTTGAAGCGGTCTTGCCGGGGGTGCGGCACATTCAGAAATCATCTTTTTCCCTGCTGGGTGCTCCTATCTTCCCGGACGGGGTCAGTTCGGCGCTCGAGGAGAAGCGTGTGGCCTTGGTTAGGGCTTCGGAGCGCTTGAGTCATTTGTCGGCGCACGTCTCTCTCGTACTTCTGAGGAACTGCTTCGCTTTGCCGCGGATAATGTACACTTTGAGGACGTCGCCCACCTGGTTGTTTGGGGATGATGTAGCAAGGGTGGATGCCGCACTCAAATTGGTTCTGGAGTCCATTTTGAATGTCCACCTGAACGAGGTGCAGTGGTGTCAGGCTTCCCTTCCGATCCGGCACGGTGGGCTGGGAGTACGGCGGTGTCAAGAAGTTGGCGTGGTGGCCTTTCTTGCCTCGGCTCATGGGACTCTGGGTCTTGTCACTCGGATTTTATCGAGTGATGGTGGCAATATCCGGATACCATTTTTAGCCGAGGCATTGGATAGGTGGTCAACCTTTTGTCCGGGGGACGAACGGCCTAAGAACCCTGGTGTGCAGAGAGGGTGGGATGACGTGCTATGCAAACGCATTTTCGCGGATCTTTTGGGCGGGGCAGTAGGTTCCGACATAGCGCGTCTTAAGGCTGCCTCTAGCCCGGAGTCTGGGGCGTGGCTGCACGCGCTACCCTCCCCCCAATTAGGTACGCTTTTGGATAACGATTCGCTGAGAATCGCGGTTGCGTTGCGTTTAGGGTGTAAGGTGTGCGAAGCGCACCGGTGTATTTGCGGGGTAGGGGTCGAGGAAGACGGGCATCATGGGCTTAGTTGTCAGAGGTGTGCCGGTCGGTTTCCAAGACACCATGCCATTAATGAGGTGGTTCGCCGGGCTTTAGTTTCGGCCAATGTGCCGTGTGTCCTGGAGCCTCCGGGGCTGTGCCGCACGGATGGGAAAAGGCCGGACGGTCTGACATTGGTTCCATGGCAGAAAGGTCGGTGTCTCTTGTGGGACGCCACGTGTGTGAGCACGTTTGCACCGTCCCATTTGAGTCACACCGTCAGGTCCGCCGGGGCGGCCGCAGAGTCGGCGGCCCGGGCCAAACACGCGAAGTACTCTGCCTTGGAACCGATGTACGACTTCGTGCCAGTAGCGGTGGAGACTGCGGGACCATGGGGCGCGGAGGCCAGGGACTTTGTTAGGGATTTGGGTCGACGACTGAGGGAAAGGGGGTGCGATCCTCGGTCCGGGTCGTTTGTGGCTCAACAGGTTTCCCTGGCCATCCAGCGCGGCAACGCCGCCAGTATTATGGGAACTTTTGAGCCATCTACGATCCGGGGCGGTCCTTTATGTTAAGTCCATTTGACGAAGCCTGTGGCGGATTTCATATCTGGTGTCTCTGTGTTGTGATTGTTTGTTTTTGTACGCACCTGACGAAGCCTGTGTTGTGGATTAGATTTTGTGGACTGTTTGTGCCTAGGTAATTTATTTTATGAATAAATGATCATTAATTAGTAATAAGTTAGATCTCCCAATTCTTCATCCGTTCTAGACTTAATGTTCAATTTCTCCAATGGCTTATGATCAGTGAAAACCGTAAACGTTTTCCCAATAAGCCAGTATTGCCAGTATTTCACTGCTTCCTTTATCGCAAGACATTCTAGATATATAGCTTTTTTCTTCTTCTGGGTATCGTTCAATTTCCTTGAAAAATATGCACAAGGTTTCTCCTCTCCATTAGATTGTGGTTGTTTCAAAACTGCGCCAATCCCTTGTATTGATGCATCGGTATAAATATGTATTGGCAGTTCCGGATCGTAGATTGCTAAAATAGGTTTCATACATAATAGTCTTTTTATTGTCTCAAAAGATTCCTGACATTCTTTTGACCAAATAAATGTCTGTCCCTTCCTCAGTAGATTGTGTAGAGGATCTAATGTAATAGATATATTTGGTACATATTTTCCATAAAAGTTTATTTTTCCTAAAAACTGACGGCCTTTTTTTTGTGTTTTTGGTGTAGGAAAGTCTTTTATAGCTGTTAAGTTATCTTTCACGGCAGTTAATGCTCCATTTTCGAATGGTTTAAACGAAAGTTTGAACCAAACATTAGTTAATAAAATACGGTGCAAAATAAACGAGAAAAACGGTAAATTCGCTTGGACAACCATTGCGCACGAATGTGTCCAAAAATACAATGAAACGGAACATACTGTAACAGGATTTTCCCCTAAGTATTTACTGGAAGGGAAACATATCGATATTTTACCGGACGAATTAAAACAAGTACGGTCACATAATAATTTATTACAAGATAGACAGATAGCGTTTGAAAATAGTATAAAATCCCACAATTATAATAAAATGCAATTTGACAAAAATAGGAAAAAGTGTGAGTTGAAAGTAGGAGATTTGGTTTATGTTGAAAATGGGAATAGGTTAAATAGGAAAAAACTTGATGAAATAAAAATTGGCCCTTATGAAGTTATAGAAAAATTGTCTAACTCGATTTACAGAATAAACACAGGACACAAGAAACCTGAATCAAATCTTTTCCATGTTACAAAATTAGTTCCAGTCCCAATCTCATAAGAAATATAGGAATAAATAAAATAAATATTCTTATTGTGGGGGAGGGAGATGTAAATGAGGTTATAGCATAGCACCTATAGCACCTCATTTAACTTATCTATGACCTGTTTATAATATTCGTTCCGAGAGCTGTCAGGTTTGAATTGACAAGATGTGTAAAAACGTAATGTCTTAAGAAATACATGATTGAATATAAATATTATAATAAATAGCGGAATACGCGGAATATTAGCATTATATGTTGTTTCTCTTTTCAGGTAAGTGTTTTTAGTTATATTTGAAATGTCATTTCATGTATTCATAACATTGTGATTACCTAATAAAGATGTTCTCTTTTCAGAGCAACTCAAGTTTGTTTATATTTCGTTGTTCCGACATTAAATAAGTAATGTGCTTATAAACACATTATATATATTTATATACTTAATACATAATATTATGTTCCGAGTATCATTGTGCCTTACGCATCTAAGACCAGCTGAGTTTGACCCCTCCTAACATCGCAATCACGATACTAGGAGGGGTCAACTAGCTGGTCTTAGAATCTTAGAATCTGTCGCGAGTTTAACAATTTTTCCCCAGTACAAAAGTGCTCAGCGCCGCTAAAGAAGTTTTCACTTCAACAATGTCATTAATAAGGGCGTTTAATTCATAAATTGTTTTACCTACTCTAGATTAATTATTCAAAATCAAAACCTCAAACTAAAAACCGACCCAACTGCCAATAGCATCTGCGGTGCAAGAAGCAAGTCTAAACCGTTTGTGGGTCAGCTGTAATTCACAATGTACCCATGACTGCTCTGTTAGAGAACTGAGAACCCGTGTTTTAGGTAAGAATGATTCGCAGTTACTGATATACTGATGTGCCGTCTGAAACTTTCCAAAATTGCGAATTTCTCCACATGGGTAAGTTTCTGAAATTTCTCACATTTTTGTTTGGTGTTTGAAATAAATAAAATAAAATAAATAAATATTTGTGGACAATCTTACACAAATCAACTCAACCTAGTCCCAAACTAAGCAAAGCTTGTACTATGGGAACTAAGCGACGATATACATACTTATATAGATAAATAAATACTTAAATACATAGAAAACACCCAAGACCCAAGAACAAATATTCGTGCTCATCACACAAATAAATGCCCCGGCCGGGATTCGAACCCGGGACCTCCAGCTTCGTAGGTAGGGTCACTACCAACTAAGCTAAAGCGGTCGGTCGGGAAACTTTCCAAAATGTAAAATGGAAATTTCTTATATTTCTATGAAATTCTCAAGAAATTTCCGAGAACTTTTCCAACTTTTTGGAAACTTTCCGCAACTTGCACATCTGTATTCGCAGTAAAGGCCAGGTCAGGATTTCACGTAACCGACGAGTATGTATGAACAGATGTATGGATGTCACTGAGGCAAAATAATAAGAATATGTATGTTATGACCGTATTATTTGGCGTTCTTTGGTTACGGGAATATGTCCCAATGGGATTCGGGCGTGAGTATGTGATTGACAGTAGTACAGACCGTTTCGTGTCTAGGCCGACCTGATTTCTATGACACGAAAACACCAGCCGGTCCACGTCCGGAACAGAACGGAAAATACATATATTTTACGTTTATAATGGCTACGCCATCTTGAAATATTTCCAAAGACGTAGATGAAATTTGGTATGGAGATAGTTCCAGTCCTGAGGAAGGACAAAGGATACTTTTTCTCCTGGAAATCATCCCTTAAGGTAGTGGAAGTTTCTATGCAAAAACGATAACTAGGTAAGCGCCTGAAATAAAAGAATAACAATTAAATTCTAACGCGATGAACTAGTTCTACGCGGACAAAGTCGCGGGCTAAAGCTATATATATAGTTAGGGAACCTGTAGACAACATTTTCAAGAGAATCTGTTAAGAAATGCGGTCTGTAGAGGAGAAATGCCGGTTATCCACCGGATAAACGTATTTTCCCAACTCGGACACAATTCGGTCACTTCGCTCTGTCGGTCGATAAAAAGCTATTAGTTTGGGTAAGCCTGTTCCTAAACACGCTCGTAGTGTCATTATTATAAGAAATACCTACACATGCCATGCGGTATTTTGTTAGGTACTGTAATTTAGAGGCCGAATAATAACGGACGAGATCACTGCTGAGTACTATACTAGTTTAGTAATTGCGTAGTGGTTAAAGCCTGTGGCTCCGGGCCTAGTTGAGTGAAGTTTCGAACTGTCTAGTGTTAGGAACGGATGGATAATGGATTGAACTTGTTTCTGAGTAAAGTCTATAGATGTACCTACTGATAAAGTGCCACTCCACTGAAAGTCTAAGTACACTCACAGAGGACAGTCATCATCATCATAAACATCATTTTCAGCCTGTAAATCGCCCACTGCTGAGCATAGGCCTCTCTTCGAGTACGCCACTCGTCCCGGTCTTGAGCCAGTCTTATCCAAGAGTGACCCGCGAGTTTCCTAATATCATCGACCCATCTGGCCGGTGGACGGCCGACGCTCCTTTTGCCGTGAATTGGCCACCAGTCTGACACTTTTTTGGTCCACCTGCCATCACTCTGCCTAGCAATGTGTCCTGCCCAACTCCACTTGAGTTTGGTAATGACATCTCCGATGTCACGCACTTTCGTGCGGCGTCGGATTTCGTCATTCCTCACTCGGTCTTGCAATCTAATGCCGAACATATGGCACGCTCCATGGCTCTCTGTGCTACACGTATTTTGTGCACAGCTTCATTCGTAAGCGTCCATGTCTCGGCACCGTACGTCATGGCGGGCAGGACACATTGGTTAAAGAGGCGAGTCTTCAGGCATTGTGGAACGTCGGTGGATTTGAGGAAGTCGTTCAGTTTATTGAACGCGGCCCACCCGACCTGGACTCTCCTGGAGATCTCCTGAGGACAGTACTATTTTTAAAAATTAAACGAGGTATTGTTTCATTGAAATGTCTTATCTTCAATTTTTAAAGTACTTGCCCACGTGGCATAGCCGTGGAACATTCTGAATACAGTTAACATCGACAATATACAGGGCGTCCTAAGACTATGGGACATAAAGGGAACACATGCATTCCAAAGCATGGGAACGCACGCTCAGTTAGTAACCACTCAAAGCGGTCACTCGTTCTACAACTGACCGCGTCCGACATTATATTGTTTATTATTGAACTTGCCCTGGTTCATCTGAAGCGAATTAAATGGGTCGGTAAGCGTTGAAAATCTGTTACATTATACATTATTAACTTGTTTATCATCTGTGCCACTGCCAGCCAACTTTGACACGCGTAAATTCCCAACCGTTTCTTTCATTCATTACAAAGTTAAGACAAATAACCTAATCCAATTGTAACGCAATTAACTAACAAAAATACGTTTGGGAACTGGCTAATTTCTGTAGATTCCTTTGTGGTTTGGGAGAATTTGTTTTTAAGCGCTCTTGTTCCAGTAATCCAGTAATTTTGTCGCTTTTGTTGTAGTGTGGTGATGGAAGTAGAACAAAGTGTGTGCCATTCAAAAGCAACAAAAGACGATTTCTAATAACGTTCGTTAGGAAATTGCAGCTTATTCACCCTGCTACAAGATACACTTTTGCTTGAGAACGAGTTTCAACGAGTTTGATAACTATTGAAATATAATAAACGGATCACTCACGTCTTTATCGTTGCATATCGCTCGACATGTTTCGGGCCAATAAGTGGTCCTTAATCATGAGTCGTCGCGACGGCCTCGCGTTTAACACTGCGCGCGAGCGCGCGGCACGCGCGGCTATGAGTTTGATAACTGGGGAACAAAGTAACAGTCGGCAATTAAACCATCTAATAAATTCAAACATCTATACCTACTTATTACGATGAGTTACAAGCCCGATGACAGAGAGACGGACGAACCCCAAAAAAAAACAACGGGTTGCACTCCGGGAGTGCCGGTAGAACTGAAAACTCAATGACATTGTAACAGTTCAATCAGGTTACGTGTCCGTCTTATCTTTATCAATAATTTGATGAACAAGATCAAATAAACAAAACAAAACCTCAACAGACACGACAAGTAAAGAAACTGTAGTTTTCATTATTGAAAACTCATTAAATGTTATTTTATTGAAATTAGGTATTATTTCCCGCTAAATAATACAAGAAAAGGCATAAAAACAAAAAGACAAAAAAAAATCAAAAGATCACCAATATACCACGATTCGAACTTAAGAACTCGTGCACAGAAGGCGCGACGTGTACCTCAAGGCTACGCTGGCTACTGCAAGTGTTAGCGAATTTAAGTAACACTTTCGTATCTTTGTCCGACTTACTCCACTATATTGTGACCATCTTACGAATCTGTTGATCTGTCGCGAGTTTAAACATTTTTCCCTATCACAAAAAGTGCACAGCGCCGCTAAAGAAGTTTTCACTTCAAAAATCTACGGTGACCAAATTCGTTGCCGGAGCCCGTAACGCTGAAGGCCGTTTCTCGGAAATTGCCAATGTTCCTATAGCGACGACATGTGTAACTTAGTACCCAGGTCTTAAAAATGCCACAAATTGGAATGTGATTTTAAAACATTATAATGTTGTTCCCCGTCAAGTCAGGAAGCTGTGCAGAAGTAAATAGCTTATTATTATAAGTTTAGTATTATAACAGAAGGTATTAAAAAATACATACAAAAGTTATGTGGTGAAGCGTTTTAGTACACGCTGTACCTACTCTTCTTACTTCGCTGTGTTTTGAGATGTAATTTTGTTGAAGTTTGTAAAAGTCAGGATTAAGTTTTGTTTTTGTTTAATTTGTTTTAAAGTAAATTTATGTTGAAGCCCTTGAGATGGAATATTCGTGTAGGTAGGTACAGAACAGGAACGACTTTGTAAGTACCTAATTGAATGTTTTCTAAACGTTCACTTCACTTCACTCTTTAAACTTCCATCAAACTTATGATGATTTCGCCAATAAATACTTGTTCAAAGACGTTGTTCGGTAACGACGCCATGACAGTAGGCAACTGGTTTTGTTCGGTAGTGGATTCAGCCCGTCGTCGCGAAGAGCACGTGTGTTCACCAACGCGGCGACGGGCAAAATCCTTTCTAAACATTATGTATGTGTTTTCGACTTCTGAATCATCAATTAATTAATTCACAAATTAAAACACTAACTTTAACTTAAAGTACCCACATTTAAAAATAACTTGTGATGATCCCATCTCATACACGGCACACAGCGTGGCGTGCGCCAGCAGTGGCGCAGGATGGCGCGCGAAAGGAGAGGATCGCTGGCCAGCTGCGCACACACACCGACACACCGGGCCGGCCGCCTATATAAGGAAGCGCGCGGCCGCGGAGCGTCAGTTCTTGTTCCGACTCCGTGGGAGGAACAAGGGCTGACCAAGCCTAGCGCGCGGCGTGTCATCTCTCGCGTACGTGCCTAGGTACCCTAGGGGAACTTCAGGGCCGCGTGTCGGTCGGCCTACGGGCGGACATCGCGTAGTTAGTCCTGAGGTTCACTCCTTCCTACCCTTTCCCGATCACCCCTGGTCAGCTGCGGCGTGTCATCCCTCGCGTACGCACTGCAGGGTCCCCTTGTTCTCCGGAGGACAATCCAATACCCCTTCCACTTAGCTTACCTCGTCAGCGCAACGTCCCACGGGACCCGGACTCCGGTTGGCTATCCGTAGTGCCCATCGGAATATTTAGATAAGGTTTGGTATTATCAATAAAAGGGTCGTAAGAACCCATTTCGTCAGTACGTCAATCTGTGTTTGTTATCTAAACCCTGTGTCCAACCCTTCTAACCCTGAGCTAGCTAGGAAACCTTCACGACGCCCTTAAGGCAGAAGGATATGTGTGGCCCGCCCTAAGCGACGGTCATTACATTTGGCGCCCAACTCAAAAACTCACGTTTTGCTGGCTCAGAAGGGACACAAAAGGGGATATCAAATAAATATAACCGCCCAAAGTAGGTACAAGCGCCCGCGACGCGCCCCACCCGCCCTAAAGAGAAGGGACACTCAGCCCGCCGTCCACCGTCGTCCACCGCCCTGCAGCAGAAGCAAAGTCGCCAAGACCAGGTTTGCCACGTCTATCACCCACCGGCCGCCGTCAGCGATCAGTAAGTAGAATACTATTGTTCTCAGTCCAGCCGTAAGCCCAGCGCGTCGCTCCCACACCGGAAGACAAAGCGCACCGTCCCGTCCGTCCGCCTGAGCTGACGACTTTAAAACGCCGGAAGAAGAACAGCTCCCCCGAAATGGCAAACAACGAAGACAGCCACAAGGTAAAAAACCTAAGTAAACTCATAAAAGAATGGAATTTATCATTCACAACCACGGACAATGCAGTCGAGTTCGTAGAAAGACTCGAAGAGCTAGTGGCAGCGAGCGGCATCGACAAGGACGAGGTACTCCCGACCCTGCCACAAATCCTACAAGGTAAAGCCTTGCTATGGTACCGGAACAACGCAAAGTCTTGGAAGACATGGGACGAATTCCTGAAATCATTCAAGCTATATTATTTCCCGACTAATTACGAAGAGGACCTGATCGTCGCAATCGTAACAAGAAAACAAAGGTACAGAGAACGCTTCACCGATTATTTAACCGACCTGCAAACTTTTATGAGAAGATACGATAAACTTTCCGACGGCGAACAGCTACACCGCATACACGAGAATATGCAAAGAGAATACAAGCTGTACATAAAGAAACAAGATTACAGCAATCTACCAGGCCTCATAAAACTGGCAGCCGAATATGAGAATATCACGCCGCCATCCGACAAAACCCGTCCTGCACGTTATGAAGAGGGAGACGCAGACAGGCCGGGAACCACCAGAGGTACAAATATACACGCCAGATACGACCCGAAGACATGTTGCTGGTCGTGTGGTAAACCGGGACACGATGCAAGAGAGTGCAGGTCCAAGCAACAGATCTTTTGTAGCGCCTGCGGGAAAACGGGCGTATTAAGCAAAGACTGCTGCAAAACCAGTATCCGAACGAAGAAAGAGTTCCTAGGCGCAGCAGACGACCTAGACCGACAGGATAACCGAATTTTTATGGAAGCCGAGATAATGGGGACCAGACACCGCTGCTTGGTGGATACAGGGTCCACAAATACCTACATTAATGAACAGGTATATAACGCCTGCCAGAGAAAAGGCGCATTAGAAAAAGTAACACGTAAGAGTATCATACTAGCCGACGAGACAAGAACACAGATAAATAAAAGTCTGTTAGTGAATATACACATGAAAGGCGCAAGCATCAAGCACTGGGTCCGAGTACTGCCATCAGCCGCACACACGATCATAGGTATGGACCTGCTGAGGAGAGTGGGCATGTCCATAGCCTGGGCAGGAGATCAACCGCCACCGAATAAATCCCGCAACAACCATGAAATCCGCAAGCCGAAGACCCCGAACGCTGTGGGGAAAAGATATTTGCCTGAGAGAGCGCAGGATCCGCCGATTTCCCGCTCCCACACTGTTTTCGCAGCACAAGTGGCTAAAAAGCCCCAAGGTAAGCCCCATGCCAGTGCCACAAAGAAAACGCAAATAAATACCGCGAACCGAAGCCGAAACACACCGAATACCGATACGCAGTCACATCAACAGCGTGCGACAGTGCAACCCGAAATACCGTTACCGATATCCGATGAATTATCCTGGAGCCCTGTGGGCACCGCAACTGAATACAACCGGTACAGGCCTAAACCCGTACAAGTGGAAAACCCGACTAGAACATCACCGAAATGCCGTATAGAAGGCAAGAAGTCGTATAGAAGAGCACCCCACATTGCTCACAATAAATATACGGACTCCAACCACACACGGAAAAGATGCATACCTGAAGGCAAAAGATACCAAGATAAATGTCAAGAATTCAATTTTCCAGCCGCCGATAGAGACAACATGCAACAAACTTATTTACCGCAAAGACCGCGCGTTTTCTACACGAATAGATACCTACAATGCCCGTCAAGAACACAGAACTCCGCAAGTAATTATACAACCGGCGAGAAGTTCCGAGATGTTCCGATATAACCGGTATAGGGATAAACGCCCATACGCTAGCAGTAGGTAGTATTGCTCCTTACATCTGACACCGGCAAGTATAACTGATTAGATAACCAACTAAACAGTAAGTACATAGGAATTTACATAAACAACAATAAGATAGATGTTTCCCTAATAAATACCGTACATATAACCGAATGTGTAACCTAAACAGGTACACAGCCAAATGAAACATAGCCGTGCAGACATCTAGGTATGCTAGTAAACCTAGACCGTCTGTAATGCCTAGGTAATATTAATCTTCACGCCACGTACTATCGAAACCTAGGGAGATAGTAAATTTAAAAATATACCTATTTTCTCTTTTAACGGTGATTTTTCCCCAGGTAAAAATCTCCTCGGGAGGGGAGGCAATGTGATGATCCCATCTCATACACGGCACACAGCGTGGCGTGCGCCAGCAGTGGCGCAGGATGGCGCGCGAAAGGAGAGGATCGCTGGCCAGCTGCGCACACACACCGACACACCGGGCCGGCCGCCTATATAAGGAAGCGCGCGGCCGCGGAGCGTCAGTTCTTGTTCCGACTCCGTGGGAGGAACAAGGGCTGACCAAGCCTAGCGCGCGGCGTGTCATCTCTCGCGTACGTGCCTAGGTACCCTAGGGGAACTTCAGGGCCGCGTGTCGGTCGGCCTACGGGCGGACATCGCGTAGTTAGTCCTGAGGTTCACTCCTTCCTACCCTTTCCCGATCACCCCTGGTCAGCTGCGGCGTGTCATCCCTCGCGTACGCACTGCAGGGTCCCCTTGTTCTCCGGAGGACAATCCAATACCCCTTCCACTTAGCTTACCTCGTCAGCGCAACGTCCCACGGGACCCGGACTCCGGTTGGCTATCCGTAGTGCCCATCGGAATATTTAGATAAGGTTTGGTATTATCAATAAAAGGGTCGTAAGAACCCATTTCGTCAGTACGTCAATCTGTGTTTGTTATCTAAACCCTGTGTCCAACCCTTCTAACCCTGAGCTAGCTAGGAAACCTTCACGACGCCCTTAAGGCAGAAGGATATGTGTGGCCCGCCCTAAGCGACGGTCATTACAAACTATTAAGGTTATTTACCAAGTTCGTATAGAAGGTAATATGGTATCCTGAACTAAATAGGTTATTTACCAAATTTGTATTAGATACCTAATACAAATTTTCGAAGAAGAACACCGCCAAGATTCAAGTTTCATGACAACATTATTATTATTTTCAACATTATGTATGTGTTTTCGACTTCTGAATCATCAATAATTAATTCACAAATTAAAACACTAACTTTAACTTAAAGTACCCACATTTAAAAATAACTATTAAGGTTATTTACCAAGTTCATTCAATTCACATTCACTCAATGGTTCAATTCACTCATCGAGGGATTAAAAAAATATTCAGTACCTTAACATTACAGTAATCGTACGTAATTCAAGTCTCTTGACCCTGTATAGAGGGAAAAAATGCATCATAAAAAAATACAAAGAGCTGACCATTTTTGCGGCCAGTCCTTGATCTTGCACCTTAAAGGTTGTCGCACATATAAAGGCTCGGCACGCGACCGGCCCCGTTTCACCTCGCCGGCTCGTTATCAACCAGGCTTCAAGCCAACGCAAGCACGGAACAGCATCGCCTCAGCAGCGCCGAGGTGGCCGCGCTTGCCGCGAGGTGTCAACTGGTGGACAGCATTTTTAATTAGAAGTAGGCCGTTTCATTGTTTCCATAGACCAAAACATGTTTTCATCGACATTAAAAGGCACTTTCCCCTCATGTCACATAATCGCGGGGCCCCGCTTTAATAACGTATTTCGGTAAATTCAATATCCAATAATATTTAGCGAAATATTTACGAAATATCCCTTGACCACAGATGAATGGGCGTCAAAGGTACAACCACTCGAATGAATCGCAATTCGGCTGGAAAACTTTTTAAGGATCGAGTATACTGATGTGGAAAACTGGGTTAGCTGCGTTTTTTACTTATGTCATCAGAAACTTATGCGATAAATAAAGGTAAATACCTATAATAATAGTTATTGCCCGCGGTTTCAGCCGCGTAAACTTCCACTCCCTATTTAATTCCTCAAGGGATGATTTTAGGAATGAAAAGTATCCTATACTCTCATTCCTCTCTTCGAGTTTAGCCGGTTCTTCTCGAGGCAAAGGTTTTTTTTTTATGAACCGGCGGTAGTTTTTTTGACATTCATAGGTGCATGTAATAATATGCCTAAGTTTTAGAATAAATTAATTAATTTTGATTATTGATGTTGCTTCATGATATTATATTTTCATTCCTTTGATGTGATTTCAAGTACTTAGGTAAATGGGAAGTAAAAAAATTCTTCGGAACAAAATTTGTGACAGATGGCGGACGGTCGGACGGAGGCGTGAACAATGACACTAATAATAAGGTTCCGTTTAGACCCTAAAAAGTGGTAAAATAAAACACCAAAATTACAATACATTTACCTTTAGCATTTGCATATTATTACTAATTACTCGACATAGGGATTAATCTCTATAACACGATCCTTTTGGCCCAAGTACACAAAACACCCTTTTCATCCCTGACCTTGCATTAATTTCTTTCATCAGACATTCGGAGAGTTTACTAACTTGGGGTGTCAATTTTAGATTAAAATAGCTTACGAAGGTTATATGTGTGCGTAGGACGAACATACGTCATTGGTTTAAGCCGTGAATTGGTGATAATATTTTAAGTAGTGAATTTATTGAAGTTATTGTATTTAAGTAAAATTGTATAGTTGTTTATTTTATGTTTACTTGTTGGGACTTTAATTTGCATTCTATTGATGAACTATAATTAATTGGTACCTATTAAAATAAAGATTATCCCATTTAATTCCATCCAGGTAAATGGGATCTAACAAAACTCAATTAGCAAAGTCCTCCCACGAAAGTCAACAGTCCCGCCTGCATCAGGCGTTCCATTAGCTCCCATTCAGTATAAGACCTAACAAAAGATTGCCTGAATACGTTTAATTTCCATAGAATATTCATACTAACGAGCTCTGGAGAGATTTCCAATGTCCGCGCTCAAGTGGCTCTTCGAGAAGATAAAGAGATATTTTAATGGATTTTGTGCCGGTTTCCTAGGGGAAAAAGTGCCAATATTGTTTCTAATACAATATTCATTGCTAAGCATTTTTTTTAAACCGTGAATAATAAATTATACGCTCACGCACACATATACAAACTAATCTATGCACATAACTCGAAACGTCATCTTGAAAATCTTGAAATCATTGCGACATGTACACCCGAATTTAAATGTTTGTTAAGCGGATGCGTCCGCTAGCGAATATCTCAATTTTAGTGGTGTTGAATTTTTCAATTTTCACTTTGATTAAAAAATTGATGTACACCCGAGTTCACAAAATATTCATAACGTTCCCAAGAGTTCAAAGATATCTGGACAAAATTTATGTGCTTGACAATAAATTCGCGCTCACACATTTTCTAACTCGACTGAAGAGATGTGCATGGTTTACTTTATATGCGTGTGGGTGCGCGTGTGCGTATCTATTTTCCATACTAATATCATCAGCTTACTAAAACCGCGCATAGTTATACTCGTATGCGAGCTTTGAGCGTTACACACTCTAGGGACTTTAATCAATTAAATAACTCTCCCGACTAATTCCTTATCCCCTTACTAAGGCTGGAAACAGTGCTCGACCGACGGTCAGTGCGTACCGTCGGTCGGCGTAGCTGTATCTATGCAAGTCTATGGCTGGAAACAGAGCGCGACCGACGGTCGACGCGTACGGTCGATAGCTGACGGTAAGGATCGCTCTGAACGCACGTATGCTTTCGTACAGCGATAGCTACGCCCGACCGACGGTACGCACTATCCGTCGGTCGAGCACTGTTTCCAGCCTAAAGGATGATTCACGCTGGACCATTGCGTGTCCGGGCCGGCCCGTTTCCGAGCGTCACCGTCGCGCTTCCGAGCCTGGACGTCGCTAGACGGCCGTCAAACGGATGCATTGTTGATAGAGCGGCCGTTCCGTGCCCGGGCCGGCCCGTTTCCGAGCGTCACCGTCGCCCGTCCAGGCCCGGACACGGAACGGTCTAGCGTGAATCATCCTTAAGGCGATATATCGATTGAAAGAGACACCCTTTGTTTTTCGCTCACGACAAAACGGGATGCAACCCTCTCCGAGAATGGCTTTTTACTAAAACTCAAACTCAAACTCAAATTATTTATTTGTTAAACATAGGTTATGTAGGTGTTATTCTTAAATATAGAGTCACTATGTTTCGCCACATGGCACACAAATAGCTACAATATAGCATGCAGCATGCATCACAGTAAAATTTTACATATTAACATTACCTAAATTAGAAAAATCATAATAAAATAATCTAAAATTAAACGTAACTGGTCATACATTAACATTCAAAAAATTAAATTACAATTAAGAATAAATTAAAATACAAAAACAAACATCATTAAATTGTCAATAAATTACGAATATTATAATGTCAACGTATTAAAAGGATTGCGATAAAAATTCATTTACGGAGTAGTATGCTTTGGTAATTAAAAATTCATGCAGTTTCACTTTAAATTGTCTCAAATCATTTAACTCCAATATAGCACAAATCTCGTTAAATATCTGACTGACTGTGTATCTGACTGTGTGCAGGTTTATTAAATTTCCTCTTGTCAGTACCTAGATGAGGTAAAATACCATCATATTAACTTAATCGTGTCTTTTAATAATGCGTTGTTTTAGTAGGCTGAGGAAAAAAAGGAAAATATAGACTCAACTTTGGATTTATTTTCTATCGAGAAAATTTTAAGCAATCATGTTTCGCTATTGTCAGTGCCACAATCATATAGTCAAGAATCATATATCTCAAAATCAGCCCCTACTCTCTGCTAGTCTGGGCAGGACAGCGTTTCAAAGTCTCCAAATTTCTCAGTGTAGCGCCTTAAGCGTGTATTACACTGTCCTGAATTTAGAATCCTGACTAGGAGAGGCGAGTTGAAGTATCTCGCTCTAACATAGGTACGTACCGCTTTAAACGTTCTGAATTCAGGACAGTGTAGTCAAAGGGCTTGCAGTGGGAGGCACGCGTCGCTTTAAATGCCTACCGCTCGCTCGGCCCGGGGCCGGCCGTCAGTCGTGGGACTCGTGGGCCGCCCGCCGCCGCGCGAACGCGTCTAATGCACGTTACCGCTGCCGCCGCAGACTAGAACGCGACGAGCGACGAGTCGACAGCCCTAGCGCTACACGTGCCGCGTGTGAATGAATACAAGTTATACAATAGACAGAGATGCACAGAGTAGGCATGTTTTTTATGCCTAAACGCCGTTTTTGTTAGAAAGTGAAGCTTCTGTACTTGTACTATTACTTATTCTGTGGTGTAGTACCCGCTTTAAATCCATGACGAAAGTATCTTCTCAGGATTCAAGTTATCTTGTTTTCGTTGCGATTAAAAACGATTTGTCGTGACGCAGACAGCTGCTAACCAGAGACCGGAAAACCCCTCTTCAGGCTTAAGCCTATCCATTCGGTAACCCAATCATTTTGCTAACCGTATGATAGGGTTAACCCTATCATGAGGTTACCGTATGATAGGGTTAACCCTATCGATGCGGTAACCATAACCCTCAATAGGGTTAAGGTTAAAACCCTATCGGATAGGGTTTTTGGATAGGGTTTTCATAGGGTTTTGGTTAACCCAATGAAACCCTATCGCCAGATGCTGATGCTTTGGGTTAAAATGAATTTTAGACTGATCCGTTAAATAATAATTCTGTGTCCTGTGTCCTTTATAATAATTAAAACTGAGGTGTGCAATAAAGAGTATTGTATTGTAATAAATGAAATAATTATTAATATGATCCATTGCAAATAAATGAGTATGAGTATGAGTATGCATTATACAATTATGTTACTTAAATATGCATGAATTTGCGGCTGGTATTGTGTGTGGCTAAATAATTTATGAATTAATTAACAATTAATCTTATATCTTTAAACGAGCAATTCTTGTATATTTATTTATTTATTTATATGTATATTTATTTCGGGGATCTCGGAAACGGCTCTAACGATTTTGATGAAATTTGGTATGTGGGGGTTTTCGGGGACGAGCAATCGATCTAGCTAGGTCTCATGCCCGGGAAAACGCCGAGCAAGGCTCGGTCGCCCAGATATTATTCAATAATATGTTTATGTTATTTTAATTATGCATCGTATGTAAACATATATGACAATTAGTTCACTAAGTGAAATCTTTATAATACACTTGTTCTAACTTTTTTATTATTTCTTTTTATTATTTCTACAAGTACATTACGCTTGTAGTTGCAAAGACATAAGTCCCCGAGTGTAAAAAATACAACCTACTTACGATTATTTGCCATTTCAATTAATTGCAATGGTGTGTTGAATTTTTTTTTATTGGAGGTCACACGTAAGTCGGTCACATTACACAGATTCATAATAAACTAGCTTTTGCCCGCGACTTCGTCCGCGCGACCTTGTATTTGAGGGATGATTTCAGCGATAAAAAGTATCCTATATGTTAATCCAGGCTATAATCTCATTGTATACTAAGTTTCATCATAATCGGTTCAGCCGTTTTTGCGTGATTAAGTCACAAACATCATAACTTTCGCATTTGTAATATTAGTAGGATAAATAGGTACATACTTTAATTTATTTCATTTGAAAAAGGAGAAACAAATGCCGGTGGGCACGAGTAGTTGTTAAAAGAAAAAGATAAGAGAATATTAGAACAAAAGCACGGTTCGGCACGGTTATCTTTGAGGCGACTGCGCGTGCTCATACAATATAGAGTTGTTAAACCGCCCAATTGCGGGATTATGAAGGTTACAAATTAAAATTAAGTTTCGAACCCGCGGGAATGATAAGTATGTTGTTGAGGCATATATCGTTTATTTTAACGCATTTACTACGTTGTCGTGATTTCGGAACCGTGTTCGCGCGCTAGCCACGACATTGTGTCGTTAACACTTTTTGATAAGTATGTTTTTTAACTGTATTCTTAATTTTGCATATTTAAAGGCTATGTTGATAAAAACTGATACTTATTTAGATAATATTAGTGGCGTTCAATAAGCTTTCTGGTTAATCTTTTTTTTTTGTCTACCATATCTAGCTTTAGCTATTTTATTCATTGCATACATTCACAGTACGTAAAAAAGTACATTATTTATATATATCTTTTAAGCAACACGACAGCGTGTTGTGCATGTTATAATACAGCTTGCGGCGAATAACGTATTTTTATCACTGCTAATAGTTACTAAACTTTAAACTTGGTCCATAGGCTGCGGTGTCCGCTTACCATCAGGTGGACCGTATGCTTGTTTGCCACTGTCGTAGTATAGTCTAAAATAGACCTTAACCCGTACGCACACACTTTATTTATGTTTAAATCGACGAACAGTTACATATTTTTTTGCTTCTTTGTGAGTAATGAATGCGAATGGTGTTATTCTGTTCTGTATCTAACCATCGACCCTGCCGAAGACGCGATCGGCGACGAAAGGTAATTAATATTAGTTGACAATTGTTTATTGTACTATACAATGACATAAGTTAGTACTGTGAGAAGTTACCTAAATTGGCACCTCAAAGATAGGTGATTAAAAATAAAAAATCGTATTAAATTGAGTATTTGTTTTAATAAACAAGTTATTAAATCAGCAATATAAAAATCAACATTAGCTACATAACCAAACCATACTAAATAATAAAAACAATAGATATCAATTACTAATTCAAATATTTAAAACATAAAAAATACGACTATAAAAAAGAGAAACATTCGAAAGGAAGCCGAAATCGAAAAGATTCGGTTCTATCACGATAACAAATAAAAATTCTTATCAAATTGTGTATTTGTTTAATAAAATAGCTATTATACATAAAATCGGCAATATAAAAATCAAAATTAGCTACATACTTAATAAAAATCTACTAAATAATAAAAACAATACATATCAATTACTAATTCAAATATTTAAAACATATAAATTTAAGACGATTATAAAGAGAGAAACATTCGAAATGAAGCCGAAATCCTTTCGATTTGCTGCTTTGGGTTGGGTTGCTCGATCAAAGCTTTTACTTCGTCGAAAACTTGCTCCACTTTCTCATCGGGAACGTTTTGCAATAGCTCCTTGATTTTTTTGGAGCATAACTTTCTCTTGTCGAACTGATTATCTGAAAACACAAATTCCATTAGTCTTACTGAATTAATTCCTTATTTCTTATAATGTCGTAGGTAAAAGGTAACAACTCGGACACGGATTTTCATGTTACTGAAAATTATATTATAAATAACTTTATACATATTAATTAACTTACTTTCTCGTTGTGCTTCAGCCTCGTACTCCCTCTTCCATCTCCTAAATTCTTCCAGATCAAATAAAGCCATGTTATGGGTACTAAGTAATTATTTATGACTTAAAAAAAACTAATGGTGCGTCGCGAGATATGCGAGACGTACTGAACATGATATTTGTTCTACATAGACTTAAATACTTAATTACAGCATGGGGTGGGAGCTATCTGTTTTCGTTTCATTAAATATTGCACGTGTTTTCCATTCATGTATTGTATCATATACTCGACGGCGATGACAGATATGGAACACCTGCAACTGTTCGCTAACTTTGAGTTGCCGATTGTTTATTGTTTTGCCTTTTGTTTACGTTAGAGTCATTACCTACCAAGGCGGCCCTTTTGTAGATACCTAGGTTGTAGGATTAGTGCTGCACGTGCAGATAAAGATAATAATTGTATGTGGCGATGAAATAAAACAACTGATTATTAGTTTTGGGCTTGGCTTTTACCTGGAATATCTTTTGCTTTTGAGATTGCAGAGGAGGCCGCGCTTTTGTACAGTTAGCGTGTTAATTATACGTTGTTGTCACCAGTGTTTTATTACACCAGTTATTTCCCGGTGCTAGTATAGGAAATGTAATACTGTCGCAAACTGACGAGTAATGAGAGTAGGTACGGAAGACTATAATTATTCTAAGTGCCCGGGACAACCAGGTCTGTGTCAGGGGTTATGTTTAATTAAATTTTATAGGGCTTTAACATAAGAGTTAAGTTTAATTATATGTATTATACATTTTAGTTAGATATGTATGTATTCATTAAATAATCATGTTTTTACAGCAACAAGTTTTTTTTCTCCTCAGATGAAGACATAATCTTACCCAATATATATATGATTATATACAATAATAACAACATTTATTATATTCAAACAATTACATAAATGGTTAAATAGAAATCATGCATTACGCCATCCGCACAATACTGCACGCCGGTAAGCCAATGAGTAACGACACGATGTCGTGACTCCGAGACAGCTAGTTCAAATAAATGACAGCGCGCCGTACATACTGCTCGAATTAGAACGTAGCGATGAATGGGTGAATGAAAAATACAAGTTGTAGCGAGAGAAATCAAGAAATCTTGAGCTTTGTTATTATTTAGAATTTAGATAATAGTTTTCTTTACCGTCGTTGTGTACTTTTTAATCGAACATTATTTTTTAAAGAATCGAACATATCAACATTCAAAAGACATGTTTTTGAATTCCTGACATGCAAGACATTTTATACAAATTTTGAATACGCTACGTTGCATATTTGTTTAAGTGATGATTTTTTAATCATGAATTTATTTTACATATTTATTAAAAAAATACACCCGACTATATTAAACATTTAAAGTTTATAATGTTATTTATATTTTATTTTTCATTTATTAAATAAACAGGATATTTAAAGTTCTGATTATCGTAAAATAATGTCCATTTTTATTGTATTTTTATATAATATTTTCATGCCCATATCCGGGCTGAATACACTTTTAAACTAAATACTGTATTAATATATATTTACTGTCTTCTAGCAAATAAACAATTTGATGGATTAGTTGATTGCGTAACAATATTTTTAATAAAATGAAAAAAAGTATTGAAATAAAATACAAAACAAATTGTTTGATTTATGTTTTTCGTATCAAGTATTTATTTATTTTAATATGCGCCAGTAGATTAGTTAATTTACATGTAGGTAGTATTATAAAATAGCTCCCTGTATGTGACAATACGTTATTCCTGCGTCAACGGCATAAAATCAACGGGTACTAATACAATTTCATTATTACCTTAAAGATTTGGTCTTACTTGGGTAAAGTTCAAATTTTTGGAACAATCATATGCATAAATATGTATATTTTAATTATTTATAATTTTATTGATACTTTTGTTACACGACAATTACGTATATTATAAACTGTATGACAACCTTCACTATCTTTCAAAAATTTGAACTCTACTTATAATTAGTGTAAAAAATAATGCAAAGTAACACACTCACCTTTCTTATAACACCCACTTAACTTCACAATCCAATCCAAAAACTCTAATCAGACGTGTCCATAAATACACGCCTATATTCAAATACCTATATCTATAATAACAAAAATAACAGAAACAACAATAATAACAAAGTCCACTTCTATGGTCACGCGTACTCATCTAGATGGTTACGTTACGAGAATGCACTTCAGACTGCAAGTAGTGCACTGCTACTGAACCTGCTGCGTAAAGTAACTAACGAACTAAACGTAATTATTTGTTTTTATTGTGTGCGTGTGTAGGTTTACCTGGAAAAAAAAGACAAATACCACGACATTTATTCACTTGTGCACCTATTGTATTAAGTTGTGAAAAGATAACAACATCGGCATAAATGTCTTTACGGTGTAAGAAAGGTTATTTTTGCCATTGAAACTGTCGCCGCAATCTCGTTAATCCTAAGACAATGGAAAACAGCAAATCCGAGCTTTCGGCTCGTCTGTATCTTGCCGTGCTGGTTTAAATAGATAAACGTTTTAACAACTTGGTAGTTAACAGCCCAATACTTAATGTAATGAAATCCCACACATAAAAATGCGGAATTAATATACTGACTGCAATACGTGTATTAACCTACTACTAAAATCCCGGATTTATTAAAAACATTTTTACAATCCCGGAATTGGGCGATTTAACAACTCTATGTTCGTGCGCACTTGCCTTTACCTCAGGTCATGGAGGACAATCAATTACAGTGGAATGTGGATTTCATTTTTAACGACCTTGGTTGTAACGACATTTCGGTTGTAGCAACTCTACACCTAAGTCCCTTGTACTTAGAACATACTTTATATGAAATTCCCACTGGCTATAGCGACTCCGGTAGAAACTCCAATTTTGGATGTAGCGACTGATTTTATCGAGTGATCATCAACAAATTCCTAGAAATCCCATACTGATGTTGCGACCCCAGTTGGCCTACAAATTTATTCGACTTAAAGTCAATGAAGTTTTTTTATACAACTAAAGAAAGCTCTCTTATTGTTGGGTACATCCACAGATGGTCAGCACTTGCGACGACCAGCGACCTTTGCCTATTGTTTAGGTAGGTAGTATACTAACAAAAGAAGGTAACACGTTACACTGTTGATTCGTTTGTAGACCTTATCTCGTTACAATAAGGTTCACATATTGTCAGTTAAGGAGGCTGGTGTTTATTTCAAAATAAAATTTAATTATAGATTATGATCAGTACTATGAAAACGACTGATTGTTTCAAAATATTAAAATAAATACATTAGCGTTCGAATGAACCGTCAAAATGCGACACTTGTGATCTTGATAAAATAGCATTTTTTTTATTGGATATTTAATGTTCGACAAACCGACCTTCAGCTTATTAGTTGTTGCTGACATTGCACAGAAAGTTAGATAAAATTATAGGCGCAAAAGTTAAAATGTGAAATAAACAAACAATCGCCCGAGCGTGAGCTACAAATCTACACTTGCACGCACGATAAAGTAAATACGATTCAAGCCTAAGGACTCAAAGTACAAAGTTGTTTGCATTAAAAACAAGGAGCGTTTCGGTAGATCAAACCAGTTTGTTTGTACTGAGAGCGGGCCCCACGGCGAGCGCGCGAGCACATCGTCCGTGCGAGCCACGGTTATCTAAAAATGAGTCTAATTGAAATGTGCGTAAAGATTACATTTGTTAAAAACTGGTTAAAAACCCTATTGATACGGTTACCGTATTGATAGGGTTTTGATTTTGGTTAGCGGTTTGTTGGGTTAACTCGATTGATACGGTACCCTATCGATAGGGTTACCGTTTTATATGGTTACCAATATCGATAGGGTTTTTAAAACCACCGTTAAAATAAGCCTATCGAAAACCCTGATTAGGCTTACCGGTTCCGGTCCCTGCTGCTAACTGGAAAAGAGTTTCTCAATTTTATTAATTACTATAGTTGTTCGCGAGTTTTACGGTACGCAAGCGAAGCCGGGGAATAAACAAAATGTCCCTCTAATGGCTGTTTATATAACCTATAGCCTCTCCCTTAACCTCCAGCAATCGAGGCATTAGCACGGCGGTGATTGATGACGTCACCGATCCACACGCACATTAATTATCGACGATCGCCTAATGCACTAGCACGGGATTACGCTAGAGCATTTAGAAGCAGATGGTCTATTGCTAAGGTAAGAAAAATTATTTATTGGATAACATTAGGTGTTAGGTATCGCACTTTAGCGATAAGACCGGCTGTTGTTTATCTCTAATTTAAGCCTAATGTTCTGTAGATACTGTGTTCTTTTGGTTTTTTTTTTATTTTATACTACGACGGTGGCAATCAAGCATACGGTCCACCTGGTGGTAAGCGGACACCGCAGCCTGAAAGAAACAGCAATTCACAGTGCGTAGTAAAGAATATTTTTATTATAAATAATAACGAACCCACGGAACGCAACACAACATCCTGGTTTTTTTTTTATAATAATAATAAATAATGATAACTTCCGAAAAATTACAAATAAGAGAACTGAATGAGACCCGAAGAGAAATTATAACAAGAATAAGAAAGCGACACTGTGCCAATATTTAAAAAGAGCTGGATGGGTTAGAAATGGGGTCTTTGGAGCGTCATCAAATAGCCCTTAAGAGGCTGTTATGACCTAATTTTGTTGAAATTGATGTTATTTAAGTAGTTTTTTAAGAAAAACTATTTGTTCTAGCACATAAAAAAATATACCTATGTTAATATTCATCATATTTCAAAGACCGTGTACGGACTCGATATATAATTGGACGAAATCGGCTCGATAGAAAATAATTGCAAAGATTGGTCTTAAATTCATCATTAAACGGTTCTATGTCTTTATTTTTATTACGTATGGGTCCGCAATTAAAAACATAAAGTCAACAATATTCATACCTAAACCGCCAACGAGCCATATTTCACAAATAATCCACACTTTTTTTATTTTAATATTATTGTAGTGTTTATTTACTATTCTACGCGTAGAGCTTCCGTAAAGAGCGGGATGGTTAATTGGAAACTCACGCTTGTTAGAGCAGGACTTTTTCTAGGTGTTGTCAGCCCCTTAAGCTGAGCACGCGGTCTTGTTAATCTCTCCACCCTTTAAAGCGCCTGTAGAGTGTAGACGCTACAGACAGGGCTCTAGCTGTAGCCAGCTTCTGGTCCTGTACGATTTAACCAGAGAAGAAGAAGAAGTAGCGTGTAGAGGCAAGCACTCTCCATACAAACTTATGATTTTTGGTCAGTGTCAGTATGCTTATTTTTCTGTTAGCCCGAACCGCAAGAAAAAAAATGATTTAAAAAAAAAAACATTTTTTTAAAATTTTTGAAATTTGAATTTTTTTTCTTGACTTTCTTCGTATATCCAATATTAACAAGCAAGCAAGCAAATGCGGGAGTGCCAAAACCCACGAATAAAACTTGCACAGAGTTTGTATGGAGCAGGCCTTGACTCTGCACGCGCTTTAATGGTCTCCCTTTGAGAGAACAGGCTTGAATTATAAACAAACTATCAGCCTACATAAATTTAAACTAACGTGAGACATAATTACACTTAATCCAAGTGAGTGTCAACCGTTATTCCCTTATTAAACTATCTGCCTCCAATCTACTCTGCAGAGCCTGAGTAGAACCAAGTTCGATTAATGTGTGGGTTCCCCGAACTCGGTTCGATCAAGTTATTTGGATAGAAATGGACCAGTTAAGCCATTTCACTGACTTAACGACGGTCTCCATTTCAGTACTTGAATTAAATTAAAGGGTCGCCATTTTATAGGAAAAGGAGAGGAGAAATATTATCAAATGTTAAATTCTAATGAATAATAAAAAAAAACGCTCAAGTGCGAGTCCGACTCGCGCAAAGAGGGTTCCGTACACAGTTCTTGTATATGTAGTTGTGTACCCGTCCCGACCCCATTAATTCAGGAACAATCTTTAAAAAACATGACAGCACCATTTATCGGCGCATTGTGTTACTAATTCGCGCGACTGAATAACTTAGTACGTATGTTGGTTTTTCAAGGATAATTCTTTATCACATCAACCGATTTCAATAATTGTTTTTTTATTTGAATGAAGGTATTTTCAACATAATTTTGTAAATTTAAATATAAAACAAAAATATATACAAAGGTGATTAAATTACAAACTTAGTATAGAAGAGTTTTTTGATGATTAAAAAAAGAAAAACTAGATATTTTACCTGTAAAATATACATGCATATTAATGTTGTGTAATAATGTCAAATTTTTTTCTTCGTAAACTTCGGAGATAAGGGGGAATGGCATTTTTTTTACATTTTCCCTCGTAAATCGAAATTTCCCCAACGAAAAAAAAAACTAAATATTGTTTCAGAATGTACAAGTCAAGCCCTTTCATATGATACCCCACTTGACACAGTTGCCAGACTTTAAAATTTTGAACCCCCCTTTTATCCGTCATTATTCACAGAAATAAAATAAAATATTTTAAAAATCATCTTCCATGTATTTGGGTTACCCTTATTTATAACTGTTCTAAATTTCAAATCGATAGCATAAGTAGTTCTTGAGATATTTAGCGATGTGACAGACAGACAGACAGACAAAGTGAAACCAATAGGGTTCCTTTTTTACCTTTTTGGTACGGAACCCTAAAAAGAATGAAATGAACTTACCTGTAAGTAGGCCGCAATGGCACTTTTACAAGTCAAAAAATACTAGCGTTTCTTAAAGACCACCAATCAATCATAACATATTGGACTTCCTGATTAGGTAAGGTAATTAACGTGGCGTTAAAACCACGGTAGCGGGTTCAAGCATGCGGTTGTCAAGCGGTGGTTGTCGGTTCGAATCCCAGCAAGTACCAATGAGTTTTTGGAACTTATGTACTGATTATCATTAGATATATTGATTTAAACTTACACGATTTTCACACAACCCGTGCGGATAGAAGATGTTGATACCCGCTCACGCCAGTCAGCTCGCGACCACGGATGTTGTGATACATTCGAAACGTCGGGCAAAACCTTAAAAATGGTAAATTAGTTATAATTGTACGCGATTAAGTCCCGTTCCCCAATAATAATGTATCATTAGATATTCTTTGGTGTAATTGAAGTGTCTAACCCGTACCGCACTGAGTCCGTGTGGGGACTACTATACTTAAAATCATTACAGTTGAACGAATTGCTCCAAAGCAATTCCTTCAAAAACCTATTTTACTGTTCAAACAATAAGATTCAAAATCCGATAACATTTTAATACAAATACGTTCAACAAAAAGAATTTCAACCATACCTAATCTCTCTCATCAATGAGAGGTTTGTGCCCAACAGTGGGATTTACATTTGATGATTATGGTGATGCTGATCTAGGTGATAAAGGGATCCCGGGATCCCCTATGGACCCCGGGATCCATAGACCACAACCGGTAAAACAATAGGAGGATGACAAACGACATATAGTTGCTAGAAGACTCTAATCTTAGCCTCGTATTACATTCTATTTATAAAACCGCTATACCCATTCGAAAATATTACTCGTACATAAAAAGTGTAATTCCGTGTGTACAAGATGGATCACATAACTGTCTCCCAGGAGAAACCCTAGGCCTAACCTTTCGCAATTCGAAAAGGCAAGTAACCTTATACGATTAAGGAAACTTACGTCTTTCCTAGACAAAGAGGCGACTCCTTTGTTCGAGAAAATAATAACAGGCAACTTTTTGTTGGTAAATTGGTTTGTGATGCATAAGCAAAGTTGAGTTTGAGAAGACATTAGCTGGTTGACCTTTATAGCCAGAAGGCTTCGTAATAGGAAGTGAGGAAAAATAATGTATATAATATGTATGTATACATTATTTTTTAATAATATATATATTATAATATAATATATATAATAAATTATTACATACATTTTTATTATTACTAATAATGTATATAATAATAATGTATTGTACTCGTATTGTTTTTTATGCGAGTGAAAACTCCATTTCATAAGTCAATTCAATAGCCAATAAAAGCTTCATAGCCACGTAACTTGTGAAGTTTTAATAGTACATAAAAAGTAATAGTGGCCTCGGTAAGAGGACTTATACGGCATTTCGTGAACAAAAGATTTCCTGTATCAGGGTAGGTCCTTTAGGACCCAGAGATGGATTTTCGAAGTAGAGCCCTCGAAATTTTTTATGTCAAATTTTTGAGGGGGGGGGGTGAGTCCAGGTTAATCTGGATATCTGCGCCAGTTAAGCTACTGGGTCAAGTTGGGTGTCAATTTCGAGTAAATCAAGGATGCTAAATTCATTTCTGGAATTATTTTTGTACCATTCCATACAAAATTTTCGAAACATAACAAAAAATAGGTAATCTTTCATTCATACTGAAAACAGAAAAATGGCCATAACTTTAAAAAACACCTACACATTTTGGAAAAAAAATAGGCCTTCAGAAAACCCTGTTAATATCATATTTAAAAATATATATTTCAAAAATATACCTACTGTGGAAGTATTAAAAAAATTAAAAATTAAAAGATAGAACAAAAAATCAAATTAATGAAAAAACATAGTTTGTGATCTTGGAATCGTAGTGGTGGGTTTATTAACTCAATAAAAACATAATTCATGCCAATTCACGTCTTAAAATATTAAATTAACAATGAAATATATCAATTTCGCCCTAAAATTTCACGTAAAAATTTATCAAATTTTAGAGAGCCGCCCTGCTTCGTACGAGTTAACGATTTATAAAAAGTCTTAGCTTATGTTTTTAAGGACTAATGTAGGTTTCTATTACAGAAAGAATTTTTAAAATCGTTTAATTACTTCTAAAGATAGGCCCCTACAAACGATAGTACAAATTCGAACTCCATGAATTATATGGATAACGGCTAAATTAAAAAAAAATGCTAACTAACATTAACGGATCCTGTCCAAAATAATATTGGATCACCCTAAAAGTACAGCCTTATTATTAATAATAAAAAAAATTATATTGGTCCACCTTGTAAGTAATAATTAGCATTCATATACCGCGGAGACACCTTTGTAAATTGACGAGTGTCCATTTTCTCATGGATCCCATTATCAGATCTTGACCAAATTTAAAAGAAAACATCATTGAGGCAGCCCCTTCCAAACCAAAAAAAAAAACGCGAAATCGGTCTTAAACTAGCAAAGATATTTGTGAACATATCTAAAATATATTGACAGTCGAACACGGGACCTCATCTTTTTTGAAGTTAGTTATGATTTTTTAAACCCAGGACCAGTATAAACTGATAAAGATGTTGTACTCTCCTTCTTCGGCCTCCTCGACGTCATCTTTGCTGAAACCCCTGGTTTACACTGGACACACATTTAAAACCATCAGTAATCGCATTTGCGACTACCCACAGGTCTTGAAGCAGCGTGCATGGCATTCATTCTCGCTTTCAAGGACAGTGGCCTTTGCCTTTGCAGCTGTTCTTGCAGCTAAGTTCTCGTGCCGCATTCTAGATTCTGTGTTGGATTGTCCATACGGGCTGCCACTGTTCCTCCTTTTATCCACTCGTCTGTTAGGGAGGGTATATATTGTGTGTCATTTAAAGTTTGTCCCCACAAGTGACCTGCTTGATAGGCTGCCCTAAGCTCATGCATACTGAAACTAAAATCCATAAAATATTACAGTGTAATTTTTATCACAGTCATCGTTTTAAAACCTGAAAATAACTTAGAGGAACTATCATTGTTATTAGTCAGACACGTCGGTATAGTCAGGTAAGATTCTCTATTAGTTATTTTTACTCTTAAAAGTGGAAAACATTTCAATTCGGTGACTGTACCCAGTAGCTAGTAACGTATTTCGGTACTTACCGATCCGCCCGCGCAGCCGTCTTGCGACCCATGATATTTTTTTCTGTCATAATTTTGTAGGCAGAGCTATATTGATATTTATATATTTAGAATCTGCATAAAACGAGCTTTCTTATAGTATTTATTTCATTATTTAAATCAACTTTTTACATCCAATATCAGAGCGCTGAATCAAAAAGTAAAAATTAAAAATGTATAAATTTGCGATTTTAGTCAGAAATTTGTTCCTAAATAGTAAAATGTACGATCAGAAATGATGTCGGTGTATTCCTTTTATACGAAAACGATACCAAACTTGCCTTAGTAGATATAAGAAAGGAGTCAGCTTAGTTTGAAATGTACAGGTCGGCTGCTATGTTTGGACCCCCCCCCCATTTCTTACCACGTGAAAAATCCGGGGGGCTCTACTTCGTAAATGCATCTTTAGACTATAGATATCAATCCTGCCAAAGGAAATCTTTTGTTCATTAAACGCCGTATTTTCCCTTTTCTTGTTCCGTACAGATGCCACTATAATATATACAGACCGGAAAAAAATGTGTTCTGGAGGGAAATTACCTTAAACCCTTGAGATGGCTCATTTAATTTGCATTCAAAGGTTTTTTTAATTTTCTAAGATTTTCAAAGAAATTTCAACTCAATAATCGATTTTATGGATATCTTGTACAGTCAAGTGATGATGAAAAATATGGGTGCATACAACTTGCTCAAAAATATGTCACATAGCTCTTATATGTCGGTAAATTAAGGTTTTAGTACCGTATTTATGAGAGGATACACTCGATACCTATTTTTGCACTTGACTGTACAATTGTACATCATATATAACAGACGAGTGTAAGTATTGACTGTATCGACGTGAAAAAAAACGATTTTTTATTTTTTGAATTGTTAGCTGGTTCGATTCCCGGGTGAGACAGGAGAATTTTAGAGAATTATTAAAAATGCACACAGTCAGAAATTTATCGAGATTTGTCGAAAAAAGCCATTCTCGAAGATGTTGCATCCCGTTTAGTCGTGAGCGAAAAAACATAAACGCGTCTCTTTCACGGGGGGCGTCGTTGAACGAATCGATATAATCCGTTAAAACGCACTCAAGCAGTATAAAATGTATACTGACTCGTTACAGCTAACTGATACCGCACCGCCAAATAAGGGTAGTCTGTAAGTTTAAAGCTAGAATGGCTAAATCAGGTCGGCAACAGCAAGAGGCTCATTGAACCGCCTCGATAAGTGCTTGCATAAAATTACAGCATTTCAGTCCTCACAGACTAAGTAGATAGACACCGCTTAGAGTTTATGGACAAAGGTATGCCTATTTAATATTATTTGAACATAACCCCATATTAGTTGAATAAAACCCCATCCCAGCCCCATCCATTTTAAGCTTTATGTTTTTTTTTATTCTTTCTCTTTTTTATTTTTTATTTTATTATTAAAATACGAACTTTCATTTGGTTAAACTATAAAAACAAAAACATTTTACCACACAGTTCGGCACAGTTGCAGTTCAACCAACGACTCAAAATGCCGTTGCATCATGCTGGGGGGGGGGGGCATCCTCTTAAGCGTTGACCCTCTGATTTGGCTTTTAATTTGTGTATTGTGCACTGTTATACAAATACAAATACAAATATATTTATTCTGCATAAAATGTGGTACAATAGATGGCAACATTTTTCAAGAAGAAAACTGCACATTTTACCAGCAACTGGCATGCAAAAATATAAAAAAATGGCGGAGATAAGTGGCATTGAAATCCTATTTAATAATTACAATAAAATGTCATGAATGTTAAATTACAATGTGAAGTCATATTTACTACCTATGTCTAATTACAGAATAATGTCGCTTAAATTAATCAAAATAATATAAAAACGTTACGACGTTAAATATCCACAATTCAATATAGGGTCGGCAACACGCATGTGATTCTTTTGGAGTTACAGGCGTTTATAGCAGCGGTATCTGCTCACAATCTCGCCGTAAGCTTATTTGTCACCGTCGTTGTATAAAGTAAAAATAAAATCGTCTTCTTAATTGTACTTGTACTCGTACCGTCTATTCCAATTAAGTCTGTAACTAAAACCCTGCACTGGGATATGCGAAGATTTAGATAAGTAGTGTTCCAGTAATGTTCCCGGGAACACATTAGCGGTGTGTTTTACGTCTTAACCACTTGCCAGCTCCAACACTGCAGCTCTGGCACAAATAGCGAAAATGAAATCTTGGAAAATATGGTTTCGAGCAAAAAAATGAGTACACTTATCTTCTCTCTGTTCGATGTCACTTTTTTGGGCTTTTTTCATTCGTAGATTTTCCCCAAAAAAGGATACCTTACCTTAGAGTTGATGCGACATATGCGTGGTGTGAAATTGACTAGTTTGAATTGCTGCGAAGTGTATTCCTTTAACTCTAGATAACTGATGAGTGCTTGGTTTGCCCCGGGTAACACTCCTCTGTCAAGTTAGGCGACTTCCTGATATGTCGGTGCGGAGGCGGTACGATATGAGAAAACTGTCAAATGTCAGTGTCAACTGTCAGTCACCTCAGTACTACTTTTTACTGCGCCCCTTCAACTTCAACTTCAACTTCAAACATTTATTCTGCAAATAGGCCACAAGGGCACTTTCACATGTCATAATGTTAATGTACAATTTAAAAAAGTCTTACAATATAAGCATATGATAGATTTTTCATGAGAAAAATATTAATTTACAATTTAAGAAATATATCAATAAGATCCCCCCTACATTTAAATGAGTGCTTCCTGACTGGCGCGGGATGCGCGGAAGCGGGACGATGCGAAGGCACGGCAGTATTGGTCCGCTTCTCCGCATAATATTACTACTGTGCAAATGTAATACTGACAGTATTCTTTCAAGTGGGAATCTATACGACGTCAGTAAGTTTAGGTCAAAGAAAATAATGTCACATATCGATCCCGCCCCGCCAAGTCAGGAAGTTGCCTTACAGTAGTCTTAGCTCACGAGCCTGGATTAGCCATAGTTGTTGTTGTGACACACATAGACAATGTAAACGCATAGCAACGTTCCTTTCGACGCATAATACCAAAAACGACGACTGATTCGAGCAAAGAAGACCACTAGGTAATTGCCAATTGGCGGTAATAATTCGTACGAGTATATAAGCGGATTAAGCCACCTAAGGGGGGCGAAAACAAAAACCTACGCCATCGATTGGGGTATCGTTGTTTAGTGCTCGTTGAGTGCATGAATAATGTATTTTTTGTTTTTAAGAATATAAATTGAGAAACAAAGGAATGAGACCCACTTATGGAGCCACTTATAATTAACTTTCTCCTTTTAAAATCTCATTAAATATTCATCCTAACGAAAAAGTGCGTAGAACCATTCTTGTAGAGAATTTTCTGTAGATTACTCATGTCTTAAGAAAGTTTTTTGCTATGGGCCACCGTTTACGAGTTTTTTTAAACTAAAAAAATGACATTTACACCCCCCCCCTTAATAAACCTGCACACAGTCAGATATTTAACGAGATTTGTCTAAAAAGCCATTCTCGGAGAGGGTAGCATCCCGTTTTGTCATGAGCGAAAAACAAAGGGTGTCTCTTTCAATCGATATATCGCCTTAAAATACACGAATTATTTCCGCCAAGTTTTTTGACGGACGACGCACGATGCGCGATTATGTGAATTAGAAAAAGGAGGATAGATTTTTCTCTACTCGTGCCGCCTTGCAGCGGCAGTTGTATCGTAGTAGCCTCGCATCAAGAATAGTATATAAAAAAATAAGTATGTTTATCGTCGCTTAGTACCCATAGTACAAGCTTTGCTTAGTTTGGGATTAGGTTGATTTGTGTAAGATTGTCCACAAATATTTATTTGTTTATAAAGAGGATCCATCTATTTAGCCTATTTTTACTTGCAGATATCTGGCAGGCATGCTGCAGGGCAGGCGGTGACGTCATTTCCGGTGCATCACTGCCGGGACGGATATTGCAGGGAAATGGTGTGCCAGCTGCATCTTATTGAATTCACATAGTATTTGCATTACGTCATAGTTTATGATAAATATGTAAATCTGATAGAAACCTCTACACCATTCTACACTCAGCATCAAAGTAACTACACTGAGAAATCAGTTCATCAATAATTTAGGTGATTCACATAAAGAGGAGATCAAAGTGACAAATCACCAAAAAGTATGATGAAAATCTTAAATATTATGGTGAAGCTAATCACATAATCATGGCGTAGTGCAATTATGTGATTAGCTTCAACATAATATTTAAAATTTTCACCAAACTTTTCGGTGATTTGTCACTTTGATCCCCTCTTTATGTGAATCACCTAAATTATTGATGAACTGTTTTCTGAGTGTACGTATATGAAGATACCAAACCTTTATATTACGTGACGACCGCTTTAGCTTAGTTGGTAGTGACCCTGCCTACGAAGCTGGTGGTCCCGGGTTCGAATCCCGGTCGGGGCATTATTTGTGTGATGAGCACGAATATTTGTTCTTAGGTCTTGGATGTCTTCTATGTATTTAAGTATTTATTTATCTATATAAGTATATCGTCGCTTAGTACCCATAGTACAAGCTTTGCTTAGTTTGGGACTAGGTTGATTTGTGTAAGATTGTCCACAAATATTTATTTATTTACTTATTTAACATATATTACGTTACCTAAATATAACGAAAGTAACTAAAATAAGAGTTTTGAAGCCAAGTTTATTCCCCCAGGAGCTCTGGGTCAGCTCGTACATTACACCCATATTAAAGGTCCTTCCTTGATGGCTCCCTGATGTGGCCTGACTTGGGAAGTAACTAGTTACTTTGGTACCTAGTGGGGTTTGTACATACTTAATATATCTTATAAAGTTGCTGGTTTAGCTAGGTATCGGTTACTTATTCTGTGGTATCGGGAAAATATCGTTAAAACCGCACCGAAAAAACTTTACTAACAACTAGTAATTTTGTTTCAAGGATGTCTTCAGGGATAAAAGTATTTACAATGGTCAATTTATTTATTAAAACAATGTAACTTATTAAAACTACTAACATATTAAGAGAAAAATATTTTAAAATAGAAAATACAATCTATATCTATATATAAAAACCCCACGAATGATTATGAATTCGTCGCACTTGCGGTAGAGACTTTGGGTCCTCGGTCGTCCGACACCAAAAAGTTTGTAAAAGAGATGTCGACACGACTAATAGGCGTGTCAGGCGACCACAGGGCTGGCTCGTTCTTTGCCTAGCGGCTAAGTTTGGCGGTGCAGAGGCAATGCCGCCAGCTTTCTCGGGACCCATGCCTCAAGCGGCTGAATTGGGTGGGGTTTGTTTTTAGATATAGTTAGTATTTACAATAGATACTAGGTACTCTCCAATCTCTCCACTAATCATCTATAAGACCAAACAGAAAGTAATTCGGGGTTGTTATGAACTATTTATGTTCCAAGTAGGTACTAGAGGCGTTTTTGTGTGATTGAAAATAAATGCCAAACTTTTAGTAAAACTTTTTTAAAGTAGGTACGCAATTTAATTATAAATACTACACTTATTTTGTTAATTTGTTTCTCATATTATAGTAGGATTAGTAGGTAGTTATTACAATGGAATAAGTAAATGACGACCTCTTTAGCTTAGTTGGTAGTGAACCTGCCTACGAAGCTGGAGGTCCCGGGTTCGAATCCCGGCCGGGGCATTTATTTGTGTGATGAGCACGAATATTTGTTCTTGGGTCTTGGATGTTTTCTATGTATTTAAGTATTTATTTATCTATATAAGTATGTTTAACGTCGCTTAGTACCCATAGTACAAGCTTTGCTTAGTTTGGGACTAGGTTGATTTGTGTAAGATTGTCCACAAATATTTATTTTTATTTATTTTATTTATTTAAATTAGGCATTGTTGGTGTGAAAAACATATTACTTATTCCATGTTGAATAACCGACATTCCATACTCAACTGATTTTACTGTTTCAGTTATACCTGACATAATTATAAATAGATCTACCTAACCAATCGGATGATATTGCAAATCTCCCTAAACCACTGTAATTAATAGTTTGCAGGTGTTCAGCACTAATTAGTTCGTTAATAACTAAATTACATCGTTACGATCAGATAAACTCGATAATGATACTCTTACTGATATCTCCTAGAGTGGTTGATTGGTTTTTCGTAGTTACTTAGTTGGTCGTCGGCAGCATATAAAGGTGGATGCGTTCCTTCATGGTGGTACAGCACACTAGCAGCAGGCGTTCCGCAAGGTGGTGTGCTGTCTCCACTACTTTTTTCCACATTTATTAATTCCTTCACAATCAACATTTTCTCATCCTATAACCAAGTGTCCGACCGAAGTTTCGGTTTCCGCAGGTTTCGGCATAAAAATAATATTTCAGCCGATGGTTCGGTTTCGGTCAAAAAATTGCTGAACATTTCGGCAAAGCCGAAACTGACATCACTGACCGAGCGAACGAAGCGAAGGCAAATATATCACTTGTTTTATATCTTGTTACTAAAATTGCTTTATTTCATACGACTGGCAAGAATAATAGCTTTTAAATTTGGCATATCATGTCTAGAAAAAACGGCCCACTGCCAGTTTTGGTTTCTGCCGAAATTAGAACCAAAACCCAACCTTCGGTTTCGGTGAATAAAACATGTTTCGGTCGGACACTACCTATATCACCTTTACGCCGACAATCTCCAAATTTACGCTCAAGATGCTATTATAGTGATCTAAGTACCAAAAACTATTTACTCGTTAAATCTTGACTTGGAGCCTATTTCCAACTGGACTGGAGTGACCGTCACGGCAATCCCGCTAAGACACAAGTCAGCATCAACATAGTCATATGATATGATATGATATGATATGATTCTTTATTTGTATTAATCGTACATTGTCAATTACATTATTCATATTATCTAATAGAATATTACAATAATAAAAATAAATTAAACAGTCAATTACAGAAATGGTACGAATTAATTACTTAAATATTAGGATAACATGTCACTAAAATAAATTATACAATTAAGTCTATTAAATTTAACATAGGCAGCTCTAAACTCATTTCTAGGATTGAATTCACTCTCTGGCCTGCTATAATGTTTAACGAACTGACGGACATTGGCGAAACTCTAAGGATTCCTTGTTTACTACGGAACCCTAAATAAAAGGAGGTATAAAAACGGCAAAAAAATCATGTCTGTTGTATGGGAGCCCCCTTAAATATTTATTTTATTCTGTTTTTATTAGCGGCAACAGAGAAATACATCATCTGTAAAAATCTCAACTGTCTTAACTATCACGGTTCATGAAATACAGCCTGGGTGACGGACAGCGGAGTCTTAGTAATATTAGGGTCCCGTTTTACCCTTTGGAAAAAACAATATCTATTTCCAACTAAAACCAATAACACCCTACTTTTTTCGCTAGCTTCTGCGTTTATATTTACAAATGCATTTCCTGAGCCGCTATTTCCATACAAATTACGCCAGTAGCCACCGCCAGCCGCAAACTTTTGCAACGACTTTGTTGGCGGCCTGTAGTTGTACAACTCATCAGGAGAGCTCGTTTCCTGTTACGTAAACTTGTGCTACTGGGATTTAAAGGCGTATAATTTACATAAAACCTATTTTTCTGGAGTGGAACTGGGCTGGACACGTCTGCCGTATGCACCCGGAAAGATGGGCCAAGATAAGTACGGAGTGGACCCCGCAAGACGGTTACCGGAGCAGAGGCAGGCCAAAAAGGAGATGACGGGACGATTTGGACGCGTTCTGCTCCGATTGGCGGGAGCAGACAAAAAATAGGGCCGAGTGGAGGAAAAGAGGGGAAGCCTTTGCCCAGCAGTGGGACACAAATACAGGCTAGTAAAAAAAAAACTTTATACACAGAGTGACAAAATTCGTGGTACCTATACATATATAAATTGCCAGAACAATCCATGTGTGCGTGTGTGGCCAATAAATAAGTTAGGGATTCGAACCCGGGACCTCCAGCTTCGTAGGCAGGTTCACCAACTAGGCTAAGGCAGCCGTCGTTATTTACTTAGGCGACTTCCTGATTTGTCGGTGCGGAGGCGGTACGATATGAGAAAACTGTCAAATGTCAGTGTCAACTGTCAGTCAACTCAGTTCTACTTTTTACTGCGCCCCTACATTTAAATGAGTGCTTCCTGACTGGCGCGGGATGCGCGGAAGCGGGACGATGCGAAGGCAGTACTGGTCCGCTTCTGCGCATGATATTACTACTGCGCAAATGTAATACTGACAGTATTCTGTCAAATGGGAATCTTTGCGTCGTCAGTAAGTTTACGTCAAAGAAGAAAATGTGACATATCGATCCCGCCCCGCCAAGTCAGGAAGTCGCCTTAGATAACACAATATTTGGCGACCAGACAGTATTTCTAAGTAAGAGTCAGTTCCTGCGTTATAAATCATTTACTCTAAGAAGTCTATAACAATCATTCTAGATCCTAGCATATTAAATCAGTTTACATCGATTCAGAGACGTATATGGCACTTGTTTTGAATACTTGCATTTTACGGCGCTGGCCAATCTCCATACAAATTGAACGCCGGCCACAGCGGCGCCCAACTTTGTTGCGGTTCCACTCCCGCCACTTTTAAGTGGCTTTGTAAAGTTGTCCGGGGCGTTTTTAGGGGTCTTTTGGTCTAAAATGTACAATAATAAACAAGCTGACCGAACAAGACTGAGAAGTACTTGAATAATGTTTTTGCTGTTCTAACAAGATATTTATGTAACTATTACCTTTGTCACAAAATAAAAAACATACAGAAGGTCCGTTCCCGCCGTTCTAGAAAATACATACCTAAACTTGCCCGACTCACTAGGGTTGCTTCTGTATTAATTCTGAATTTTAAAAAGGAGTAGGTAATATAAGTTTACAGACATACATACATCGCTTCCTTTATATATACATCTTATCATGTTAACATTCCTTAGAGACTGCTTAGATGTTAAAGAGCATCAAATATCCATAACTACTTACTAGCTAACAACTCTAATAAGATAGAACTATGATAGTGATCCCACTAAAAACACAAATGTGAAAAAAGTTCGACAGAAAGAAAGTGTAGGCACAGGTTTTTTTGTTGTATTTAAACTACCAAATTCACTGCAACTGTAATAATATCGGTTCATTTTGACGTACACGTGACACAAAGTACCTACGTAGCGGCGGAACGTCAAGTGATCAACGCGCGCACAACTAGCACTCGCGACAGTCGCGACTAAGCTCTGACCGAGACTGAGCGAGAATGCCTGTAAATGTAACGTCTGTGTGCGTGCGGCGAAAATGGCACTTTGTACTGAGCGGACTCTCTGCTCCGGCGCGCGCCGCCGCTATTTACTTTGTGCCTTTGTTACCGACGACGTTCCGACATGGGTTGCACCGGTCATGTTATACATTGTACGTGGCAGAACTGTACAAGTGTACAAAGCGTGAGAGTTTAAAATGTTTTATTGCTTTTGCGTTCAGTGTTTTGAGAACATTCTGGAAGGGTATCACAGTTAGTACTGTAAGTATTTTATAAGTTTTATGATGATCGTACTATTTGCTTACATCTTTGCTTACATCAAAAATATTGTGTTAAATAAACTACTCGGAAAAATAGTACTAACAGTGGAAGTTATAAAGCAGCTCGATGCTTTCAGCTGTTGGAAATTTACACGGGACATTAAAGCGATACGTTAAAGTGTTAAGCCACTTATGACTCCGAAAGTACATTGTGCGACAGTGTAGGCAAAAGTATTTTATAAGCAAGAGTTTATTGACCCCGACCGACGAAGAGCTTTTATGAGTTTAAGGCGGCTTCCTGATTTGTCGGTGCGGAGGCGGTACGATATGAGAAAACTGTCAAATGACAGTGACAACTATCAGTCAACTCAGTACTGCTTTTGACTGTGCCCTTACATTTAAATGAGTGCTTCCTGACTGGCGCGGGATGCGCGGAAGCGGGACGATGCGAAGGCAGTACTGGTCCACTTCTGCGCATAATATTACTTTTGCGCAAATGTAAAACTGGCAGTATTCCGTCAAGTGGGAATCTTTGCGACGTCAGTAAGTTTACGTCAAAGAAGAAAATGTCACATATCGATCCCACCCCGCCAAGTCAGGAAGTCGCCTAAGTTGGTAAAAATCTTAGTGTTGTGAATCGCTGTAATGTTCTGGTTATAACTGTCATGTTACACAACTTTATATGATTCAATAAATAATAATATCTAATAATCAAACTTCTAATAGTAATTTCTTTGATAAACCTTCTTCTTTGAAATAATTTGTTTTTAAAGCGAGTTTAGCACGTTTTTTACCTAAACTAGAATACAGAACGTTTCTACGAACGTGAGACTTTTATCAAATTCACGGAACCATCGCAGCGTGTCTGCCCTCGCCTCGCCGACTTCGCGAAAGGTACGAAAGGGGAAAATCGTTTAGGAAATGTATAAATCTGATTAGAGATCAAAGTGGATCCGTTTTTCCAGCTTTAAGATGATTTTTGTAGATTCCTTTGTAGGGAATTATGGGAAAAGCGTTTTATTGAAAAGGATTGAGAATTAAATTCAATGTGGCATTTTGTGCGTGTACAATAAAGGAAAATATGGTACGCGTGCTAAAATGAACGTTCCAATGCTCGTTACTGATCCAATTTTAGGAAATTTTAGGAAATTCACATCAATAGAAGTGAACGATAGGTGTCAGTCAATAACTGGAATTGTTTTTCCCATCAAATGACAGTTATATCATGACTGGAATTATTTACAAAGAGGTAAAAATAAGTCAAATTGGGGAAGCATATGCTATGAAGCATATGCAAGCTATGGATCAAAACTGGTCTGAAAATGAACAATTTTTATTTATTTATTTTATTTTATTTATATGTCCAGCAGTGGACGTCTTTCAGCTGATATTATGATGATGAAGACGATGAAGGCATATTGCCAGTCTTTTATTCGTGCTGCATGTGGGTGAACTATTACCCAAAGAGCAATTTAATGCCCTCAGAGTGCAGTACAGTCAAGTGCAAAAATATGTATCGAATGAATCCTCTCATAAATTATGTACCAAAACCTTAATTCACCCACATTAGAGCTATGGGACATCTTTTTGAGCAAGTTGTATGCACCCATATTTTTGCACATGACTGTACAACAACGGATTCAGAATGTTATTGGGGCTGACCAGATACTGCAGTGCTTCTGGCATGTTTGAACAGATGGTTTCCACGCAATTTTTCGGAAACATGTTGCTTTCATGAAACAGCGCGTATGGAAAAGCTTGAATAGCATTCTTTCTGTGATTGATAGTAGTTTATATTAGCCCATTGTGAAGCACTGGGACAGCCTAGGCGTCCGCTTGCTGCCTTAACAGTTTAGTAACAGAGCGTTTCAACAGCCTAATTCCTTCGGAATCATTTTCGGTCGAAGTTTCTGGATATTTCTATTGTATAGTCAGTCATTTGAAAAGGGTTCCAGCCTCGTAACAAATACCTACCTTGAATATTGTAAAACTCTCCAGAAACTTCGCCATAATGGTGACAAAGAAATGAGGCAGTTGAATACTTTCTGATATTCATCCGCTGAAGCTGGAAGAGGGACAGTCTAGGCGTGAATTTGGTCCTATTTGTCTCATTCTCAACCGAAAGGTTACCTACCTTTTTTGTTGATATCAATAAGGACGATTATTAATTGCCACCGCTGCAGAAGTTATCTTTTTGCTCGCCACTAACTTGTATACTATTGAGTTATTGACTTTGCACTACGCTCACAACCTTAAATAGTTCACAGCTGCTATTTCGCTAGGGAATAGGAATATTAGACATTTTAATGTAAAACTATTAGGAGCGTATTCTTAAATTACTAATTTAATGCAGAATCTTTGTATGTATACTTATTTGTAACAGCGATTTTATGCCCTTTATATAATTAGTACCTTAAAGTGCTACCGAATTAGGTAAATGGCTGCTAATGGCTGTGGACGTTATAACAACAGTAATTATTTTATGAAGACGTGGCCGCTCGTAAATGTTGTACCATGTAAATTACTTTCTTAATTGACTGTATTTTGATGTTATAAGTACACAGAACAGATTCAAATCAATGTCAATTTAAATAACAATATCAGGAATAAAAAAGCAATATAATTATAGTACTACAGAAGTACTTATCAATTAATTATATATGTAGTATCTATGTCAATCATAATATTGTAGCCAATAAGCCTGATATCGTGCTGACAGATCGATCGAAACGCCAGGCAGTGCTCGTTTACATCACCATCCCCCATGACGAGAACCTCGTGAAAGCCGAGAAGGACAAACTCAGCAAGTACCTAGACTTGGCCCACGAGGTAACCGCCACCGCCGACCATTGTCCCGATAATCGTTTCTGCGAACGGTTTAATAGCGAAGAGTCTCGACCAACACCTCAAGAGACTCTCGCTAGATGGCTGGGTCAAGGGTCAGGTTCAGAAGGCGGTACTCCTGGACACGGCGCGGATAGTCAGGAGGTTCCTCTGTCTGTCGCCCTAACCATAACCACCGGTAGCTTAGGCCCTGCCTCGCTGCCGGCGGCACTCTAGGTTAGGTTTTTATAATGTTTTTATGTTTTGTAAGTGTATTTTATATTTTACTTTTTATACAAATATTATAAAATTTAACCTAAGAAAGACAATAAATAAAGAGAATAATAATAAAAATATGGGTATCGATACAATATCAACAATGTCAAATCATAATAAAAAATAAAATAAGTAAGTCAAGTAGTCCAGTCACAGGGGTATCCTCTTTATTTAATGATGTCAATATATTCTTTTACTGAGTAAAGTGACTTCTCCAATAAAAGGCTTTTCAGTCTCCGTTTAAAAGTGGCTTCACATTTTTTTATTTTAATGTCAGCAGGGGCCTATTGCATAACAAATTACAACTAATATTACAAGCGGTAGTCTTCTTTCAATCCCTTTCATTTGAAAGAGACTTCCACTTGTAATATTAGTTGTAATTTATTATGCAATAGGCCCCAGGTAGGTGCTCGTAGTATGTCGGCACAATAACCCGAGAGTTTTTAGCGTGCAGTACTGTGCGACGCGGTACCGTCCGTAGCTTACCCGTGCTGCGAAGACATTTTCCCGTCACTTCCACTCGTTTAAATTGTGGCAGCTGCTCTCGTGTGAACATGATGACGTCAAATAGTGCTTTGCAGGACTGCCTCTGATTTAGGCCAAGTATGGTCCGCAGAGCTCGTTTTTGCATGCGCATCACTCTCCCAGCATCAGTTGAGTTCCCCCATAAGACTACACCATAAGCCATAAGCGAGTGGAAGTGAGCAAAGTATACTTGTCTCAGCGCATCACGGGAAAGCAGCGGTTTTACCTTGCGCAGCATACGACTTAGCAACAATGTTCACTTCGAATTTAAAATTTAAAACCGGTAAGCTTTGCAAACCAGATACTCTGATCCAGCGCTTGTACTTTGTTCGACTGTTACTCCTTGAGATACGTAAATATTTTAATCTTTGTTGTATTTCAATGTGCATGACTGCATGTGCTTGCTTCCACGCGCGACGAAGTTATAGAGTTTTTTGTTTTTAAAGCAATAAAGATTTTTGTTTTTTTTTTGGATTTGTTATAAGTTTTTTATTGCGTGTATATGTAAGGTGATGTATAACTTAATTATATTTTTCCACTGAAACGGACTATAGTTTGAAAAGTTCAAGTAAGGTCGGTCGATAAGCGATAAATTTCGACGATAGAAAATAAATTCAGCGCCGACTGAAGACACAGTATACAGTTATAGTACTAAAATTTCTTAATTTAATTGTCTTGTAATGCGTGCTAAATAAATACTTTTCTTCTTCTTCTTCTTCTTCTAAAATGAGTACTCTAACTATACCGTCAAGTCGGCTTACTTTTGCCCAATGGAACGTTATTTTGACCCAAATGAAAACCACACAGAAGGATTCGGACATAGTAATTATTTTATGTCACACCTGGCCATAAAGTGGCAATTATCCCACGCTCCGCGCGCGAAAAAACCCACTTCCTGGCCAGGAGGTGACATAAAATTTTGTACTTACCACGGGCGATTATAAAGAAAGCCTCAGATCGCATATCTATCGCCCTTGCCCGGCTCGGGCGTAAAATACCCTGCGATCTGAGACATTCTTTGTTTCATCGCCCTTGGTAAGTAATGTACTAGAATATTAATCTTTTGCTAAATTATATTACAATGTCAACATAACACAGATAAAAAATACAAATTCATAACATCAATTACACGTCTAATCAAAACCAAATAATAATACTTATTCTAGTCAAATAACCCTCCCCGTGCCATTCCCGGTGCAAAGGTGCCCATTACGCTCGCCGCGTTCCCACGTTGAATCGCAATGGACAGCCTCTGCACCAGGAAGGAGCCAGAGCGAGGGTCATGACCCCTCTCCCTAAGACGCTGCCCCACCTCCCTGGTAATGTACTAGGTATTAATGTATATAATAATAATAAAGCGCAATAAATTTCAGCGTTAATAATGATAGTATTACGTGTATTGCAAATTAAATGAAAAACAGATGTAATGCTAAAATCATCCAACATTCGGACCCGGTACATCTTGGCGTAGTTACAAAGCCTGTCATTCTAACCAACAAACCGTTCGGTAAACAAATATTTCAACATATTCCGCCTACAACTTTTTCAATTTTCCTATGAGTTGTTGTTCTTTCGTTCTCCGTTTAATAACTTTAACCCCTCTATTTACTGTGGTGTTCCTCGAAGTTGGCTCCTGTCTACATCTGTTCCGCTTCCGATCCAAGCGGATGGTATACACTGTCATCGTATATCTGCAGCTTTTATACTCTTACATATTGTGGATAACGGTTTGGATTTTATTCCATCCAGTTTGTAATATATACTTTGTCTGTGTAGTAGAATTCGGTCGTATTTCAACTAAAATTCCACCCTTTTTAGGCTACATTTCCCGTCTATGCAGTTGCAGGCTATGTTCTTTTCCAATGCTAAAACTATTACCATATTAGATTTCAACCAAACTGGTCTATCGGATTAAAGGTAGGTTGCAATGAACCTTCTGGGATTGTATGGAAAGTTTGGCAAGTTTCTATGGGATGGCAGTTGCCGGTGTCATATTAAACGTGTATTTTACTGTAATCGTAAGTTCTTGAACCCCCCCTAAAAATTACAATATATCATAATTAATTAATTCAATTTAACTATTTTGATGACGTGCGATAAAAACAGTTTTGAAGCATTGTTTAAACACATAGTACCTATACACACAAACGTATCTGTAAATAAGTATGGTTGACGGTTAATATAAGCTGCACCGATTCGCCATACAAGTTGTTCGAGGAATCGGTGCAGCTTATATTTCACCAACTATACTAGTGAGCTTCCCCACTGAGAACCCTAACATACTTGTAAAAGTTGTTAAACTTCCACAGAGTGTTCCACATTAACAAGTTCGCGCAGGCTTAAGAAGCGATTGGATATCTGCGTAAACCGATACTTTGCGGGAACTCCTAGTCTTGGCACTACCCGCAAATATGTTGCGGACGATGGTACACGCAAAACGGCACAAATTGCAGATTGGCACAGAATCATTGAGACCTTTCGGTTCTGTAACGTTTGTAGCATATCGGAATACATGGAGTTAAGCAAAGCTTGTTATAAAGTTGCTTGAACTTGGCTAGATGATGAAGGATTCATTGGTGTTTAATACATTCAATATCGGTGACACTTATAACTGCCTTGAGGGCGTCGAATGTGTTAATATTTTATTTTTATGGGCGATAGCAAACAAGCATACGGCTTTAAAGCGCAAGTTCAGATATTTTAATACACCCTGAACAATATAGACATAGTTGTTAGCAAATATACCTACGTAAGGCAGATATAAATCTCATATAAGTTATATAATATGAACGCTCGTTGTAAAGATAAAGCGAGTTTTAACTGTAACCGAATGGATACAGTATGAGTAGGTAACCACCCAGTGTATACGTGATTCAAGAACCATTATGTAACCACTTGAAATACCCTAACAGGACTAGTATTCAAGTTTGCAACAACTTACAGAGTCCATAAGATTATTAAATAATATTGTAACAACTTTTATTTTTACCCTGGTGCAAAAAACGATAATTTATAATCATTAATTAAATCAGAAAGAAATAATTTACATTTGCCCATTGAAACAATAACCAATTAAAACTAAAAACGTTAACTACAACGCTACAAATTAGATTTTATCTTCAAAATTAACATTTAGATTAAAACATGTTTTCCGCTTGCTAAACTTCGGGAATAACCACGAAAGTTGCTTGCAATGCAAGTTGAACCATAACAAAAGGTAAAAATGTTCAAATTGTTTTGTCACTATATCTGTTCATATTGTTACAGTGCGCCTCTTGTGGCAATTAAGGATAAGGTGACTTGCATTTAACTGGGCGTTGTTGTAGACACGCACGAAATATGTAGCCGTGATGTAGCTATCTTGCTCTTTAATACAAAAGAAATATAAGGCGACTTCCTGATTTGTCGGTGCGGAGGCAGTACGATATGAGAAAAGTGTCACATGTCAGTGTCAGCTGTCAGTCGACGCGATACCATTTTTTACAACGCCCCTACATTTAAATGAGTGCTTCCTGACTGGCGCGGGATACGCGGTAGCGGGACGATGCGAAGGCGGTACTGCTTCGCTTCTGCGCATGATATTACTACTGCGCAAACGTAATACTGACAGTATTAATATCAAGTGGGAATCTTTGCGACGTCAGTAAGTTTACGTCAAAGAAGAAAATGTCACATATCAATCCCGCCCCGCCAAGTCAGGAAGTCGCCTAAGAAAATAAGGGTAGGTCGGATCAAACTCTTTGTAATTGTAAGCCTTAAATCACAAGGGCCTGACTCACTTTAATAGAGAATTAAGCCTTATTGCGATTCCTATAAGAGGTAATAGAATTGCCATGTTTTGTCTCTATCACCGACCGAGCATTTTTTTCATGGTCGGATTATAGGCACAGGAACTTGTAAATATTTTTATGAATAAATAGAATATGAATAAAAATCTGCTTGTGTGACAAATTTGACAAGTTTCTATGGGATGACAGCTGCTGGGGACATATTGAACGTTGATAGATCTGTAAATTGTAAATTGGTCCAATCCGCCCAAAATACTTTTTTCATGATGCTCGACAATAGCGAAAATACTTAACATGAAAATGTTGACTATAACAATATCATCTGGAAAATGAGACGGAAAATGGGCAGAACATTAGAAGGATGACATTACTTAGGTACTTCAGAAAATACTTCAAAAATCAGTTGATTTGAGATAAAATGGGCAATCGTTATTCTGAGAAATATTACGATTACGTAAGTTAAACATGCACTCGGTTAATAAAGAAGCTAAGTCATCACCATCATTTTCAGCCCCAAAAAGGAGTGTAATGTTTTCAGGTTTCATGTATGTATGTATGTTTATAATGTAATGTTTATATGAAATAAATGAATATCAATATCAATATGTATGTATGTATTTATGTGAATTTTTTTGTTCCCCCAGAACTTCTCAACGCCTTAACCGATTTAGATGTGTGAGGTATCGTTGGAATTCTTACGTTATCCCGGATGACATAGGATATGTGACGTTGCAATAAAAACAATATGGCGGACTGTAGATTCAATTTAAAATGTTCCGTAAAAAAAAATCTATCCTAGCAAGTGAGGTATCAAAATGAAGCATTTAAAGAGACATTTCCAAAAATATATATAATGTATGTGTTTCAAGCAAAAAAGTTTGAAATAAAACAATAATTATAAAAATTCAATACACGACAGCATTAAAAAGATAAAAAGAAGTTTCGTAATAAAGAACTCAAGGAAATGTATTTTGTTTGCAGTCGTGGGACCTAATTTCCAGAAGTAGCCACCAATCCGTGCTGAGTACACTTAGGAGCAAAACCGGCAAAGTGCGTCAGGTCACGCGCAAACTTATGTCCACTATGTTTTTGGCAGAATTAACAACATTATCTAAGGTATCAACGGAAATTGTACGATAGTTTTTGCAAAATAGATACATTTCTTTCTATCACTCGTTAACTAGTAATGACTTCTTAGCTGTGATAGTTTTGTTTTTAAATTCATCATATATAAACTTCTACTATACCGTTTATCTGGCAGCGCAGCGGGGGGGAATTGACCAGATTCTTTAAACAAATCAAATAAAAATTTTTTTTTTTGAAAGAACTAATGCAACACCCCGGATCCTAATAAAAACGGCTCAATTTGTGTTAAAACTTTGACCCATTTTATTTTCTCCCCACTGTATATGCATTTCTACATATTGTCTAACTGTCCCCGTCCTAATAGTTCCTTGGCGAACACATAACGTGTCTGTCTATTAACGGCACTGCCTCGAGACAAAGGCTAAAGAGGTCTGTCATAAGGGCTCCTGAGTACATACTTAACGGAATATGAGATTATCAGACTTCCTGTTTGCTTTGCTACAGAGTAGGTACAATTGCAGAAGGTACATTTAGATTTCATTTCGACACAGTAACATTATTTATTTCACCCATAAATATACTTGTTTTTGCCCGCGACTTCGTCAGATCATAGAAACTTTGTGCACATTTTTTTCGTTGGTTTTGGCACTACGGAATATAAATATTTTTTTGGGTTGTAAATATTAGACATTTGCGAAGGAATTAGTGTGTGGAAATTTTCAAATACGTATTAAAAAAAAAGAAATATTAAAAAATTATAAAAAAATTCAATAAAAATAAAATTACATCAGGAAATTGCTACCAGAAAAATAAGCATATTGACCAAAAATCATAACTTTAATGCAAACACAAATAAAGAAACTCCTGCACAAAATTGCCCTACCCGTCCTCTTAAAGAAGCTCACAAAGTATTGTAATCCCAGAGAAAAGTATTGACAATGATTAACGTTTTCAAAAATAATTTGTTAACATGATGAAGAGACTGTATTTATCTGTGGCCGCCTTGAAATGAGTGCCCGCGGCAGTTCGCCAACGCGGATATTGCGTCCTCACCGGCCAGTGCGACTTGGACCGTGCTTTGGAAACGTACGCTGAGAGGGTCACGATTACTGGTTAGCTATTACAGCTATAACAGACGATCGAACATGGTGCGCATAATAATAATATTGTCCGGCGGACCGCTGTACACACTATCGAATATGGTACGGAGCGGACCAAGGTCGCGGTGCGGAGCGCACCATGTTCGATCGTCTGTTACAGCTATTACAGTAGATTTCTGCCGTCCTATTTCTAAAACCAAACTAACCCACAAATTATAGTTTTGAGATATGAGCAAAAAACGTTAAAACCAAAATTTCTAGAAAATGTGTACATTTATTCCAGATTTCTTTTATATAAAAATTAAAACTAAATTTGTGCTTCCATTGTTATTGCACTACTTCGTAAAATAATGAATAGGTTTCTTTACAGAAAGGTTTTTGTGTTTTAGTGTTGCAAATAATTACTAAACTATCAACGATATTACACTTAAAACACCGTTAAGTATACCTTAGCCGTTCTTTAACATTGCATAATAAACAAAACATAGCTAAATAACGGCTAAGTCACTTAACGAGTTTATAGTATTTGTTATTGGGAAAAGATTACACTGAAAAACTTTAAATAAGCACGTTATTGGACTTTAACCGTTTTGTAGCTATGCAATAACTGCAAACATTCAAGCAAGGTGTATGCGTTCCTAATTTAAAAACACGTTAAATGATGAACCATCGCCTCTAACTGTGTTTTAGTCATGTAATCCTGCTGAAATTGTTTTAGTGTTTTTGGGAAAAAACCTCGTTAGTTGCACTATTATACAAGTATGTTATTAAAATAATTGAATTGTTTAAATAAATAAAACAAAACTGTATACACTGTATCCACGTATAGTTAGTATTGCACTTTTGTATGTAAACGGAAGGGACAAAAGAATGTTGGTGGGCGTAAACCATTGCACCTGAATGGCAGAGCAGGCTTACATACCGGCGCGACGACATATATTATATTATTATACTCTTTGGGCGCGACTTAAAGAATTATAATAATTTTATTATTTGATTTACGTTCCTGGGTACACAAACCGAAACGCAGAGTAAGTGGGAAATAGTAAAAAAGCAGAGTCATGAAATATGCAGAAAATAATCATCCATTAAGCAAATTATTATCGTTGAAAGTAGCTGATCTAAATAGAGCACAAGCGTCTGCACCGTACGAAAGACAGATGTTAACTGAACTTTGGCTGCCATGTAAAGCTATCCTATGTACAGTCGTTACCATTTGCGTGCTTTCTCAGATTTCTGGAACTAACTAGTTACCGTGGATAGAGAGTTGCAGATGCATATTTATTTATTGTATTTGTTTACAGAAAAAGTCCTCCTTGGGAAAAATACTCATTAAACTTAATGTGAAATCTTTATTCAATAACTTACAAATTATTAATAATATTCGTGCAGTAGGATATATACATTATAAAAAATGGTTTTAATCGATGCGCGGGAGGGCCGCGCCGTCGTTGAACCCGAGCCATCTGGCAGAGGGATCGGCGCCTCGTGCTGCGGATCCACGTACTGGTGGCACATATCACAGCGAAGCTGAATATTGCTCTGAGCCAGCCCAGTATGGTACTTAGAGAGCAATTCCAGAGTTCAAGGACGCCATCACCTGATGTTACAAGTGGTGTGAAAGTAGCATGTCGTATTTCGCAGGCTTTAGAGTATTTTCTGTTTTTATCTTCGGCTGATTATGGAGAGATGTGACTGGACGTGAGAGGTAGGAAAGAGCGTCGGTGTCAATTAACAACACGGATATCGAATAACGCCTTCCTCTGAGCAACCCATACGCCAAGTTCGCCTAGTGATGAGGCCTCCGGTTTTAAGTATAACAGAGCGCGTAATTATGACTGTGTCATGGAGTTTGATATTTTGTTGTATCGTATTGATGGCACATATCTGAATTCTAGTGGGGATAGGTTAAAGTGATCGTTTTTTGTAGGAATAACTGAGAACCGGTTTGAGGACTTCGTTTTCATCTTGGATGCGATGGATCTTTCAATCGTTATTTTCTTGTTAGTGGTGAATTTTGCTAGGATGGTTTCTAAAAGTTTGTCACTGAGGGCATATTTATCTTTACGGTCTTCTTTGCGTGCATGATTTAGAGATATATTATAGTCGGATAGGACAATTTGTTTCTTCTCTAATAAGAGTAATAAGGCCCTCTAAGGCATCTTTGAGAGCTGTGCAACCTTTCTTGGAATTTTCGTATTTTAGGGTCGGATTTTGCCTTTATGTGTATTTTATTACTACCAAAGAGTGCTGGCAGGAAGATCATACTTACGTAATGCATGTGTCAGTGGTTCAAAAAATTCATGGGAGATTTTCAGGACTCGTAGTAAGAATGACCATTGGAATTGTTTTTTTTTTTGGTTAGGGCTGTTAGTACGCTTTAGGGGAAACTTCCCAAAAAGCGAGATCCAGTCATAATGCTTAGATGTGCCCCTGAAGTTCTGGTAAGCTGTTTGCTGTCTGTTTCGGATACAATGAGCAATGTTTTCTTAGCTTGCGGAAAGTATCCAAACTATCCAAAGTATGGTCCTATACTGCTTAATTTATCTCACCAATTACGTAGGTAGTATTGGTAACTATATAAATGATATTTATTCAAGGTTGAAAGTTAATACTGGGTAGGTAAGTACATAAAAATCTTCCTACGCCACTTCTAATGTAGACAATTTATCCTAAGTATAGTGCACAAAAAATATATAGCGAGATATATTATATACTTTCCTCCTGTTTCGAGACATTTTGAGACGAGAAATATGCATCCATCACTCACTACACCACTATACACAACCTCAAGCGCACGCGTCGCTCGGCTGACTGGCCCTATGAAGTAAAATCGGGAGGATAATATTTTGCGCCTAGCTACATTTTAGTGTAGCATTGCTGGTTATCCGGGTTTAAGTGTTGCATTTTTCTGTTTTTAATGTAATTATTCATGGCTAAATCACAGTTACTAGGTTTTAGTGTTGTATTTTCAATAGGAATCACAAGCAAATACTTACAAAAATAGGGCTAAGGGTATTTAGCCCTGTTTAAGCGTAGTAACTGTTTTCTTGTATAGTATTCGATAAAAAAGTGTATGCCAAAAAAAAGATAAGAACAACGTAAAAGGACTTTAACGGCGTTTTTGTCGAATAACCGTTTTTTAGCTATGAATCATGCTAGTGATTTATTCAATTAAACAACAGCTAAGGGCTTTTATATTGCTTATAGTGTAGTAATGTTGGTTAGCGACTTTATAGTATTGTAAAGTGTCATATTATCATGCACTTAACGTGGTAGGTCGACTCCATATCTTCGCAACTACAAATGATAAAAATATGATTCCAAGACCATTCGGTAGAGCTGTTTTTTCTATTTTAGCCCATGTAAACTATCGAAAACTGCTAAAAAGCAGCTTAGTTCGGTTTGTGCTTTGTGCGTGTATAAGTTGTTATTATGTTTCGATTGCTATATGGTTTATTTTGACTAGACGTAAATGTAGGTCCCATGTAACCCTGTCAGTGTCCAATTAAAAAAATGAACGAAAGTTTTTTCAACTTCGGGAATTTGGCTCGTCGCCGCGTTGGTGAGCGCCCGCGCCCGGAGCGACATCATCATCATCATCATCCTCCTAGCGTTATCCCAGTACAGTTGCATCCTGAAGGATGCCTGGGGTCCGCTACCTAATCCCAAGATTTGGCGTAGGCACTAGTTTTTACGAAAGCGACTGCCATCTGACCTTTCAACCCCGAGGGGAAACTAGACCTTATTGGGATTAGGCTGTGTCAAGTGAGTGGGCAACTTGACCGTTAGAAGTTCTCAAGCCGCCCGAAGGCCTCCAACTTGGCTTAACGCGCCCGGAGCGACGACGAGCGGAATCCACTACCGTACACTGTGTTGCCTACTGTCATGGCGTCGTTACCGAACAACGTCTAATGTACACGTGGTTGGCGAAATCATCATAAATTTGATGGAAAGCTATTTAAAAAAAAAGTGAAGTGAAGTGAAAAAACTTCAAGTTCGGAAACTTTTTGCTAATAAAATAAGTAAGATCAATCAAGTACAGGAATTCGAAAAGCAGAAAACTCCCATCCAATCTATTACCATCTGAAAGGACGGCAACGCACTTGTGACTCCTCTGGAGTTGCGACGGTAATCGCTTACCATCAGGCGATCCGCCTGCTCGTTTGCCCCCTATATACCTAACATTAAAAACAATGCCATGTACACACAAATAGCATAAAATAAAAAAATAATTTCAAGAACGTTAATATTCATTCATGACAGGAGTAAAGTTGTGAGTTAAGTAGCTTTGAAAGAACTTGTTGTAATACCTATTTAAATGTGAACTTGTCGGTTTGTAGCAGCACTAATTCGTTTGTACAACACTAGCCGCATAGACAAGATATCGCTACTGTCAACTTTATAAAAACGTCTTCTGTGGAATCTCTCAAATAAATTGCGCGTTCTAAAACGGAAAACCATTTTTAATTTCATTTAATATATCAGGTTATGGGCTAACACGCCTGATTTTTCCAAAAAGTAACAGTAAAAGTGATAAAGTAATGGATTATGTTCAGTAGTACTCGCAATTCGGTGTAATAACAGTAAAAATCGGCGAGCGGTCTCCGGCACAAGACACCGTCTTTTGTTTTGTGTGACTTTTGTTCTTCATCAGCAAAAATGTCTTCGAGTAATACGATGGCTCTGATTGAAAAGCTGACCGGAAGAGATAATTATCCTACGTGGAAATTTGCCGTCCAAACTTATTTGGAGCATGAGGATTTGTGGAGCTGTGTAACCGCTACGAAAGATGTAGATGTCAAACAGGACGTGAAAGCGAAGTCGAAAATAATTTTACTCGTTCATCCCATCAACTACGTACACATTCAAGACGCTAAAAGTGCAAAAGAAGTGTGGGATAACCTACAAAAAGCTTTCGATGACAAGGGTTTGACACGCCGAATTGGTCTGTTGAGAGATCTGATAACCACGACGCTAGAAAGTAGTCAGAACATTGAAGACTACGTGAATAAGATCATGTCGACGGCACATAAGTTGAGAAACATTGGCTTTGATGTAAAAGATGAATGGCTGGGATCTTTATTACTGGCTGGTTTACCCGAGATGTATCAACCAATGATTATGGCCCTCGAAAGCTCTGGTATGGCAATCACAGCTGATTCTGTGAAGACTAAGCTTCTTCAAGACGTGAGGAACTCTGAGTCAACTGCGCTGTATATAAATAGAGGCAAGGGTGCCCAATCGCAGTATGCCAAACAAGCTTCAGATAGATCCAGTAAGACAAATAGAGGACCCAGGTGCTTTGTGTGTAACAAATATGGACATATCAGTAAATATTGTCGCAATAAGAAGGAGAAAGCACAGAAGTCCAATGACAGCACTGGTTATGTCGCTGTATTTTCTGCAACGACAAGCAATGACAACAGCTTCTTTATCGACTCGGGCGCTGGAATGCATTGTACTATGCACCGAGACTGGCTGTATGATGAAATTACACCTCCGGTTAGTACTATCAAGGTGGCAGATGACAAGAAATTGCTTGTGGAAGCGTGCGGAAAACTGAACTTAAATGTGATAAATAATGAAGGCAACGTGAATACCATTATGGTACAGAATGTTCTATATGTTCCCGGATTGGCAACCAATCTTCTTTCTGTCAGCCAAATTATACAGAATGGCTGTCAAGTGCAATTTGACAAAGATGGTTGCAAGATACTGAACAGAAACAGTGAACAAGTAGCCGCTGCCAAAATGATAAATAATATGTACAGGCTTAATACACGAAGTGTACCAGCATACATATCTGCATCAAAGGAGAATGATTTATACTTATGGCACCAAAGAATGGCACATTTGAACTTTGAAGATTTGACTAAACTGTTGGATGCCGCAGGAGTGAAACTAGAAAATAAAGAGAAAGTGACATGTGTTTCATGCCTAGAAGGGAAACAGACCAGACTACCTTTTCCTTCCGGAGGCACAAGAGCTCAAGCTAAATTGGAACTTATACACTCCGATGTCTGTGGCCCAATGGAAGTGCCATCCCTGGGAGGAAGTCGCTACTTTGTGACATTCGTGGATGACTTTACCAGGAAAGTATATGTATATTTGATAAGTAATAAATCTGATGTGTTCGAGAAATTTAAGGAATTTAAAGCCCATGTAGAGAACCAGCTTAACCTAACTATAAAGACTCTACGGACAGATAACGGGCGAGAATATTTAAGTAATGAATTCATAGCTTACCTTAAGAAGTCCGGAATAGTACATCAAACTTCAGTCCCATACACAGCACAGCAGAACGGGTTAGCGGAGAGAATGAACCGCACATTGCTGGAGCGAGCAAGAAGTATGCTACTTAACGCAAAGTGTCAGAAACACTTTTGGGGAGAAGCTGTCTCAACGGCAGCTTATATCACCAATCGATGCCCAACTAAATCACTAGCATACTTGACACCTGAAGAGAAGTGGAGTGGCAAGAAGCCAAGCATTACTCATATGCGTGTCTTCGGTTGTGAAGCCATGGTCCATACTCCAAAAGAAAAGGCTAAAAAATGGGATGCTAAAGGAAGCAAAATGATCTTTATTGGATACAGTGAACAGACAAAAGGATACCGTTGTTTTGATCCTAAAACAAAGAAAGTGTTGATAAGTAGAGATGTGGTGTTTATTGAAAGCTCAGTCAAAAGAGATTATACTGTGATGCCACTCTCAGACGCCATCCCAGAACCGGCATCACAAGAAAACAGTTCTAGCAGCAGTGACACCACACTGGAAAGTACAGTATCAGAACTGTCAGAAGAGAGTCAGTCAACAGTAAAATATGACACAAGTGATGACTCATTTTACTCAGAAGAAGGATCATCATATGAATCTGACAAACCTATAGCTAAAACTGAACATAGTATGGTGACAAGATCTAAACAAAAGAAGGCTGATATGCAAGCGAACACTTATATATGCATGGATGAAATATCAGAGCGAGATGTTCCTGAAACATACAGTGAAGCAATATCTTCAGATAATGTGGATGCAGAGAAGTGGAAACAGTCAATACAGGAAGAATTAAAAGCACATGAAGATAATAAGACTTGGCACTTAATAGAAAAACCAGAAGGAGTGCGGTTAATTGGCTGCAAGTGGGTCTTCAGAATTAAAGACGAGCCATCCGGACCGCGGTACAAATCAAGACTATGTGCCAAAGGATGTGGTCAAAAGCAAGGTGTTGACTACACTGAAGTATACTCTCCTACTGTGAGGTATGATTCGGTGAGAATTTTACTTTCAGAGGCTGCGCAACATAAATTAGAAATCTTCCAGTTTGACATCAAGACTGCATTCCTGTATGGAGATGTAAAAGAGGACATCTATATGAAGCCACCGGAAGGCCTGGACGTGCCCTCTCATATGGTATGTAAACTTAACCGCTCACTTTATGGTTTGAAGCAGGCACCCAGGTGCTGGAATCATAAGTTTGATACAGTTCTAAAGAAATTTGGTTTTCAAAATAGTCATGCAGATAAATGTGTTTACATTGGGAAAGTAAATAATAACAAAGTGTACTTGCTATTATATGTTGATGATGGGCTCTTGATGTCTAGCTCTATTGAGTCATTGAATCAAGTCATTAATGAGTTAAAAGGAAGTTTTCAAATGACTCAGTGTGATCCTAAGAACTATGTAGGATTACAGATTGAAAGATCTGATGGACGAATTTTTATCCACCAGTCTAAATATATAGAGAAATTGTTACATAGATTTAACATGCAAGACGCTAATGGCAATAACATTCCAGTCGATCCTCATACTACTCTGGAGAAGACCACTGAGGCACCGGACAAGAATATCCAGTACAGAGAGGCTGTCGGATCGCTCATGCACCTGGCAGTGGTAAGCAGGCCTGACATCATGTATGGAGTAAGCCTGGTGAGTAGATATCTCAATTGTTTTGATCATACGCATTGGAATGTTGTCAAGAAAATAATAAGATATTTGAAGGAGACCAAAGATTATGGTCTATGCTACACAACATCACAATGTCATAAACTAGAAGCATATAGTGACGCAGATTATGCTTCAGATATAAGTACACGTAAATCTTTGAGTGGATACGTGTTTATAAAGAATGGAGCTGCTGTCACCTGGGCAACACAGCGTCAACAGAGCTTAGCACTGTCTACAACGGAGTCAGAATTTATGGCTGCATGCTCAGCGACCAAGGAAGCTATATGGCTAAAGAGGTTGTTGACCGACATTGGTGAATATAATCAAGATTCTATATGTCTGAACATAGACAATCAAAGTGCGATTTGTCTGATAAAGAATGTTCACTATCACAAACGCTGTAAACACATTGACATACGGTATAATTTTATCAAAGAGAAATATGCGGAAAAGGAAATAGACTTGAATTTTGTATGCTCCAAAGAGCAATATGCTGATATATTTACAAAAGCTCTTCCTAGAGACAAGTTTCAGTATCTGAGAGGTAAAATTGGTGTTCAGAAACTGAAATAGATTAATAAGTTCTGATTAATTTAAACTTAAAGAAGTTTATTTGTTTTGTTAATGACTGTTTTCTTTAGGTGAGAGTTTGTTATACAGGGTGTTTCATGTTGGAGTTTTAAGTCTTTAATTGTATAAAACAAGTTCAAATTTGGTGAGAGTGTTGTAATACCTATTTAAATGTGAACTTGTCGGTTTGTAGCAGCACTAATTCGTTTGTACAACACTAGCCGCATAGACAAGATATCGCTACTGTCAACTTTATAAAAACGTCTTCTGTGGAATCTCTCAAATAAATTGCGCGTTCTAAAACGGAAAACCATTTTTAATTTCATTTAATATATCAGAACTTAATTTCAATTTTGATCTCACTACTTTTATTACCTAAACCGTTTACGAATTTGGCATTTCTCATATGATTTCGATGGGATCAGTATTACAGAAAATACCGCAAAATTTCACTAACAAAGCGAACCTTCAATAAAAAATATTCAAATGCGGCATGAATCCCTAAAGAGACAGTATTGGAGCTCCATAAAAACCCTAGACATACCACAAGAGCATATGCGACTATAAAATACCTATGAAGTTCTACCTTTTAGTTTTGAAGGAAAAATGCATGGGTGAGAGTGACATCCCTATTTGAACGAATCGTTTATATTAACTCGATTGTATTTGAGTAAAGTGGCGAATAATTCGGTAGAGGTTTGGGTAATTGTATCGAATTGTCTTTTGTTTATTGTTGGAGTTATCCCTTTGTTTCACGGACAGCTATTTTATCTAAACCGTTTGATCAAGGGACCTGTTTAGGAGTTTATGTAAGGATATATTCATGTAAAAGCATTATAGCAATAATAATAATTAAGTATAGCAATTATAATACATATAGCCAAAACCCTATTTTTTACTTAGTTATCAAAAACTCTTATAATTAAATATTAGGTCCCCGACTGCTTGCAGACAAAATAGATTTCCTTGAGTTCTTTATTATGAAACATGTTTTTATCTTTTTAGTGCAGTCGTGTTTTTTCACGAAGTATTTTAGCCATGGTTGCAATAAATGAATTATGAATTATGAATTATGAATTATGAATTATAAGCAATTAAGCATATCGAATTACCTACACTAAACTCAATTCTCGAGTTACCTCCGGTCCTTCGAGCCGGATGCGAGCTAACCCTAAACATCTCAATTCCCTACTTCTTTCCTGGGAATTTACGGGGCTGTAAACCTTTTATTACGACCAGTATAGTTATTGGATGAGATTTTTACTGCGGGCAAAGCCGCCGCATTAACGGCCGTGTCGCTGCTGTTTTATTTAGGGATCATTTGTTAGATGTGGGCATGACAAATGGCTTTCAAGGTTGTTACACATATTGTGTTATTTTGACACGTGTTTGTGAGCACAATGGTACCTTACACATTATTTCCCTTTATTAATTTTCTTAATATCTTTAAGAATAATGTAATATCTTCTTGGTTTCGCCATCAATTCCAAGTTTTGTCGTAAGTATACGGGGCGTCCCAAGACTATGGGACATCAAGGGAAAGTACCTTGAATATTGTAGATGGAAGATTTTACTAAAAGAACACATTATTTTAATTTAAAAAACAATTTAATCTGCATTCATAGATTTTTAAATAATTACATGGTTGAACCGGGAATCGAACGCACTACACGAGAATAAAAATGTGTTGTTAAAATTCATGGTCTTCCTTTTATTTCTGACACTACGTTATTTAGCAAAAAATGATCCTTATGATGAAGCCTTTCGATCGGTATGATAAAACACCAGGGTAATTTTTTTTCTACGATATTTATGGTACTTTCCCTTGATGTCCCATAGTCTTGGGACGCCCTGTGTACACATACCTTGTTGAGATTAGACCAGTTTCTTTACGGTGTTTCCCTTTGGTTAAGACATACTGTTAAAATTCAATATCAAATGTTATTATGTACAGTCGAGAAAAATAACTATTTGGCACTTTTGAACTCTATTAAAATATACGAGTAAATAAAAATAAAATAAAATAAATATTTGTGGACAATCTTACACAAATCAACCTAGTCCCAAACTAAGCAAAGCTTGTACTATGGGTACTAAGCGACGATATACATACTTATATATAGATAAATAAATAGAAAACATCCAAGACCCAAGAACAAATATTCGTGCTCATCACACAAATAAATGCCCTGGCCGGGATTCGAACCCGGGACCTCCAGCTTCGTAGGCAGGGTCACTACCAACTAAACTAAAGCATCGTCAATATAAATATTTAGGGTCCAAAAAGAAAAAGAAACGTTCAAATTCCATGACTTGTAAAATTCAGTGCTATGGACCAAGTCCGTTGAGGTGGCTACCCTATCTCCTCTAGATAAATATCTTGCTGCGAAATAAAGTCTAGTCTACCACTTTTGTATACAACAATACAAATACTCTTTATTGTACACCTCACACAAAAATAGTACAGTAGCTCTAGTATAAGTTTTTTCGAAACATTAACTAATTCGAACGCGTTTGCGATTTGTCTCAAAATGTATGAAAACGCTCTCACCGAGTTTGAAATACGCGCGTTCATCGGTTAGCAACAAATGTTATACTCGCTGTTTTAGTTTCTACTAGTGACCACCAGAGACGCTGCTCACGTTTTCATACCACTTTCATACATTTTGAGACAAAACGCAAACGCGTTCGAATTAGTTAATGTTTCGAAAAAACTTATACTAGAGCTACAGGTACAGGTAGTGTAGGTACATAAGAAACTCGAAAAGTAGTAGACAACTTTCTCGGCTTACTGTAACTTACAAGCGCCAAAGATCGGATCTCAGTCTGTTTACAGACGGCTTTGCATAAATTACGACGCTTCCAGAAAAAATCACGAACATTTATCATACGAAAGCTTCTTAAGCTGCGAAAATGTTATTAAATTGCACTCACTTTTTAAATTAAGTGGAAAATTTAGAAGCTGAATGCTGTAGGGTTTTTGTACTCTGTTTATGCACTGAAACACTAGAATATTTCAAATAGAGCAATCTTATGCGGATAAATTGGCCTTTGTAAATAGTGAAGTTACGTAGGCATAGGAGATAGGTATTTAATATAGGTAGGTATGGGATTTTGTATTGTTTGTTGCGTATTTGCACTGGTCGGCTATTTACTTGTACATGCCTACCTACTTTTTTCCTCGTTTTTAGGGTTCCGTAGGAACCCTTATAGTTTCGCCATGTCCGTCCGTCCGTCCGACCCCCGTTTTTCTCAGTAACCGTTAGTGCTAGAAAGCTGTAATTTGGCATGATTATACATATCAATGACGCCGACAAAACTATAGAATAAAATATTAAAAAAAAATTTTTTTTAGGGTACCTCCCCTACATGTAAAGTGGTGGTGCATTTTTTTTTTCTGCCAAACCACAACGTGTGGGGTATCGTTGGATAGCTCTTTTTAAAATATTATAAGGTTTCTAAAAGCATTTTTTGATTAAAGAATTGGTTAGCGTGATATTAAGCTTTGAAGTGATAATTTTTGTTATGGTCAAGTGTCCCCCCCCCCCTGCCAGCTAAACGGTGGCTACTAGGCATGTGAAAAAAATCATGGTAGTAGTATATATGATGAATTTAAAAGAAAAACTATCACAGCTAAGTAGACATTACTAGTTAACGAGTAATAGTCGAACTTCAGAAATGTACTTTGCAAAAGCAAACTTTCGTAAAATTTCCATTGATAGACATAGACATAGACATAGACATAATTTATTGATAATAACACATTACAAGTCAAACTTATACTAAATTGAAATCATTAATATTCCCATCACCAATAATAATATTCACCATTATATTTATATTATTATTCATTTTTTTTTTTTTATTTTTTTTTTATACCTTAGATAATGTTGTTAATTCATTCAAAAACATAGTATATATAAGTTTTCGAACTTTTTGGTCCATATAATGTAACGGGTGGACGACTACGGAACCCTACCTTGCGCGTGGCCCGACACGCACTTGGCCGGTTTTATTCTTTGTTTTTTGTTATTTTATAGATATACTCAAATTTTTTATATTAAGTAGGTTAAGTGTTATCATTGTAATAAGCTTATTTTTGGTATAAAATGGCTCTGTCGAGTTTCTTTCGGCGTTTCTTCTCGGCAATGGTCTTTGAGAGACGGTAGCAGTGTTTGACTTGTAAAAGTGCCATTGCGGCCTACTTACAGAATAAAGTTCATTTTAATTTATTCATTTAGGTCCCTATAGAACGACGGAAAAATAACTGTGTATGGACGCAAGAGGTCATTGGCCCGGTTATGCTACCTGAAGAATGTTTTTTTTTTTAATTGAAGATTTTTTTTAAGACCCGAAAGGAACAGTCAGTTGTACGCATTTTATTTCGTAGTTATTGAGTCAGAATCCATTAAAAAAACGACACAATATTCTGTCTGGTCATCCGAGTGGTCGCAAACCGGCACACCAAGGGTCGATTACCCGGTCAGTAATTGACCTTTACTTGCAATCACTATTAAGTACGTTAATACAAGTGTCCGTTTATTGGGGATTGACGAGAGACATCATCCTGTTCAGGTTTAGATCGACCGATCTCTCTAGGGTCCTTTCTGAAAACCAGCGTCAGGTCAGGCCCTGTGCTTGGCACAAGCTGAGACTGGAACCCTTTGCCCAACCAATGTTTTGTTTTTAAATTTTAACTTTCGATATTAAGTACTACTTAGGTTTAGTCTGTAAAGAGATTGTATCTATTTATATTAATTTGAGGCAATAAATATATTCTGATTCTGATTAGTTTTTATTGTCATTCTCTTTTTATTGTTCTTAAATTTTATTATTTTTTCGCACTAAGTCTTTGGCGGGCTGTTAGAGTCTGCTTGATATTGTAATACATCTGACACAGCGAGTCCTCAAAGAGGTAGGTAAATAACCTCAAATCAAATAACAAGTGAAAATATTGAAAATAGTTCAATTACAAATATGTATATCATAAGAATAAAAAATCGTTTTAAATGTTATACTTTGAGCATGCCTTGCGAATGAACCTGATTTTAAAATTCTCCACGCTTTTCAAATATGAAATCAAATCCTGAAGGCAAATACGACGTCACCTGCAAACGACCTGAAGCAATAAACAGCTCGGAGTACAGTCGGAAACGCATTTCACTTCTCACGTCAAACCGAGCTATTTTGCAAACTGCGAGTTCGTATTTCTGTTCCTGAAACTATAGCGGTTGAAGCAAAAATGCGATTTTAGTTTATGGGTTTATTGCAGAGAAAGTTTCTTAAGAAATGGTTTCTTTTCTGCTTACCGTCGCTTAATATAAACGACAGACAAAAAATTCAGGTATATATTCCCGCCCTTTCTATCTTCTCTTTCTTAACATTATTAGTTGATGAAATTAAGATTTTAAGAATTCAGTTCAAGAACGGGTGTATAACTCCTACAGTTTTTGCACTACTAACCTAGGTAGGTTGCGTATTTTTGCATGATCTGTTTAAGTTCAGTGAACGTGGCGCAAGCAACGTCTCCTGTCGAAACGCCTTAGGCGACTTCCTGACTTGGCGGGGCGGGATCGATATGTGACATTTCCTTCTTTGACGTAAACTTACTGACGTCGCAATAATTCCCGCTTGACGGAATACTGTGAGTATTACATTAGCGCAGTAGTAATATCATGCGCAGAAGCGGACCAGTACTGTCTTCGTATCGTCCCGCTACCGCGCATCCCGCGCCAGTCAGGAAGCACTCATTTAAATGTAGGGGCGCAGTAAAAAGCGGTACTGCCTCGACTGACAGTTGACACTGACATTTGACAGTTTTCTCATATCGTACCGCCTCCGCACCGACAAGTCAGGAAGTCGCCTTAGAGGAGGATATTTTTAAACAGAGGTACATTTATTTTATTTTTTTAATTATTTGTTTAATAATAAAAAGTTAGATACATAATAATATATTGAACATCACCCCATAAAATTGTGATACCAGTTTTACTGTTGGACCGGCGATCTCTTATTAACGTAATAATTTAATTATCATTAAAAGACATGTGTTCTTTAATTACCAGAATAGTGACACTAAGGTAACTTAAATGTCCCGTTTCACAGTTTCAAAACCTTTGAGCTTTCTAAATCTTATTAACAGTAGAACTTTCCGTAATGGATTAGATTTTTCCAACAATAGAAGATTCAACTTGCGAAGACCCATTTCAGAATTATTTTAATGTACTTAGCTACTTCCAAAGTTCTAGTTTTCATTTTAAATTATTAGAAGGGCAGCACTTTTACTATTGGCCTTGTATTTTGAATTTCCATGACTTGTCTTCTGCCCAAATTTACTTAATGCGATGGGTCTAAATCGAGTAGCATAATTTTCATTGTCCTATTTTTTTGACGGGTTACAACTTTCCGCCTTTTATAACGTACCGTATAGGATAATAATTTGTTGTTCCTAATTGTATTTCGTTGGGATTTTTATGATTTTAGCAGTCTAGTGTTTGTACAAATACTAGTAGTAAATATTAGTAGTATATAAGTTTGTACCACTTTGGCTCTGCTGTCAAGGTATAAATGCTATTGGTATAAAATAAAATAAAATAAAATAAAATAAAATAAAATAAAATAAAATAAAATAAAATAAAATAAAATAAAATAAAATAAAATAAAATAAAATAAAATAAAATAAAATAAAATAAAATAAAATAAAATAAAATAAAATAAAATAAAATAAAATAAAATAAAATAAAATAAAATAAAATAAAATAAAATAAAATAAAATAAAATAAAATAAAATAAAATAAAATAAAATAAAATAAAATAAAATAAAATAAAATAAAATAAAATAAAATAAAATAAAATAAAATAAAATAAAATAAAATACGATCCGCGAACAAATGATAAGAAACAAACTCATTAAGGAATTTCCTATTAACATATTCGCAGCTAGGCCACGCACATAAATGCGTTGCCAGTAGTGAATGCCTTTTGCGTCGTTAAATGATGGCGCCTTGTATTCGCTGACTTTTACATTGGGAACGACAAACTCATCCTCCTAGTGTTTTTCCGGTTATTCCCTGAGGAGCACAAAGTCCGCTTTGACGCCTTATCCAAAGTTTTGGCGTAGGAACTAGTTTTAGGAAAGCGATTGCCATCAGACCTTTCAACCCAGAGGGAACTAAACCTTGTTGTGGTTAGTCGAGTTTGCTCATGATACCTGAAACAAATTATAAATTATAATACTCATACTATATTGTCTTTTTTATTTTATTTTTAAATGGGATTGCTCTTGGCCAGCATCTAGCCAGGGGGCAAAGATGAGCCAGACGGTGAAGCGAGCTCACCCAGAAAATGCATATTCACTCGTGCCCTAAAAGAGGTCCAGGTCATATAAACTCGGAATTATATGCCGGGATCATAAAAGAGGATGAAGCGCTTGGTTCGAGTGAGAGGAATTTCAACCAGGCAAGGATGGTGACCAGCCGTAAGTCTGGATGGTCTTGGTAATATAACAGTGACACACTTTACTAACTACAAACAGAACATGCTCCCCAGTGACGTTTGAAGCAAAAATCTAGTGACATTTCCCTGCCACGGAACTGGGGACATCTATATTCAAAACAGTGCTCAAAAAGCCAAGCATAGACAATATGCCGTTAGGTGAGATTACTACATCAAATATGGCGATGGCAAAATGCACTTAGGAGTCTATGACACCGAAACTTTCTGTGTTGTTAGGGAAAATACTTTTTTTCGGAAAACAGCGCCGTATTTTAATATTTTGTTACCTATATCTGTTGGACCCCGAAACCGCTGGGAGACATCTTCAAGGGGTTAGTCTCCCGAGTACCTAATGACGTCAAAATAAATTGCCGCCGCCGCGTTTAGAATAGTGTAAATTACACCCCAAGTCTGTCATAACTCACTTTTATATTTTAATTCGGAGATGAAAGGGTCAGCCTTTTAAACACTGTGTCTTAGTTGCTTACCAACTATTTGTTTAATTCGATGAAAATAGTGTTCCACAAATGAAATTAGTCAAGCGGATGCGTCCGCTAACGAAATTATAATTTCCAATCAAAATGAAAAATATATAAATCCGTGATACAGTGACGTGCACTTGCAACAGTGACGAAATATCGGAAACTCAATACCACAAATATACATGGTAGAGATCCCGTTTTTATTCGTAATTCTAATGTGAATGACCATGTGAGCTTAAAAGAAATAAATAAATATATAAATATTTGTGGACAATCTTACACAAATCAACCTAGTCCTAAACTAAGCAAAGCTTGTACTATGGGTACTAAGCGATGATATACATACTTATATAGATAAATAAATACTTAAATACATAGAAAACATCCAAGACCCAAGAACAAATATTCGTGCTCATCACACAAATAAATGCCCCGGCCGGGATTCGAACCCAGGACCTCCAGCTTCGTAGGCAGGGTCACTACCAACTAAGCTAAAGAGGTCGTCAAAATCTTATAATCGTGGGTTGAAAATTTCAACTTGAAATCCCACTTGTGGCGTTGAATTTTTAAATTTTTCACTTTGATCGGAAAATAATAGTGTTATTACCCCTATGTTTTATGTGTCTCTTATTCTGTCTCTTGCACCCACCTTTGCAAGTTTCTGTTTGACCCTTTGGTTGACTGGTAGAGAATGCCTTGAGGCATTAATTCCGCCATTTGTAATCAATTGTTATCTGACATAAAGTTTAAATAAATAAGAATAAATATTAGGTATACTACGGTCACCATTTTCCCCCTAACTGAAGACTTGCTTCGTGGCTCAGTGCATAATCAACCAATATACGTTACTCTACGGTGTGAGAGCGCCCGACGCCCCTATTCGCGTCGTCGAGAGCGTCGATAACAAGTGTGAACCCGCTTACTGCGCCAGTCATCGCGCCCCTGCGTTGGTGCAAGGTGCAAGTCATGGGCTTATCACAACCCTCACTAATATATCTTTGACATTATTCTCAATCCCAGGAATATTGTAACCGAGAATATTACTTTATTGAAAGTCGCTATTGCGAGAACGACAGCGTGCTCTATTCTAGATCTGAATTATAAAATAGTGACTTTGACTTGATTATATCATAGTTATGGCAAAACTGACAATTCTTATCTTACCTAAGAGCTACATAGTAGGACACAGGACCTATAAATAACTCAAACCGGTGAGTTCGAACCGCTCTTATACTAACAATAATAACAGAATCATGTGCAATAAGTCATTATTCGCTCGCCCTTTTTCCATTTACTTGGAGTCGGCGCAGCATGTTATTCTCTTCCATGCCTCTCTATCGCTCATCATCTATTTCTCATCGCTCACATACTTCCTCGCCAAATCGTCTCTCACGCAGTCCATCCTTCTATTCCTTCGTCTTCCCCATCTTTTACATTCCTCCACATGATTACCTACCTAATACCTTTCTTGTCACATGGATTTCTTCCCTCCGCATAACATGCTCTTGCTCGTATCACCGTAGTCGATGAGCCCTCCATTTATCAAATATAGGTGCTACTTTCAGGCTTCCTCTTATATGTATACTCATTTCTAATCCGATCCATTCTCGCACGCCACTTATCCATCTCAACATCTCATCTCTCTAACATGGATTCTCTTTTCATCCGTCACCTTTGCGGCTCAAAATTCTGATCCATTCATCACAAACAGGTATTATAAACCTTGCCTTGCTTTTAGGCCTTGTAAACTTTCCCTTCAACCGAAGGGCCATTCGGGCGTCACATATTGTTCCCGTGACTTGTCGCCATTTCATCCATCTTGCGCTGATTCGGTTTTTAATGTCAATAACTAAATACTTAAAATTGGACATCAAAACAAGGTAAGTACTGTACTTTTATTTCACGAGCGCGGGTAAGCCATAGTTGTGGTTGTGACTTGTGACACATGCGAACACATATAAACCGCTTCACTTGCATCGCTTGACTACTATGCACTTGCTACCTACTGTGCAAGTCACACCTTCAATATCGCAGCCAGCGTGCCAAACATCGCAAATACCTTAATAACACCCCTCGAACGAGCTAAAAGGTTATGTCAACTCTGATGCACTGAATATTCGGGGCATTCGAGCGTTGCGCGTTGAATATTCGGATTGAAAATAAATGTTGCATTCTAAGTTTGTTGACTATAAAATTTGTGGCATTGAAGTAGCATTTGCACTCTGATTGTTAAGAATCAGTCCAAATCAGGCTTTCTGTGGTCCTTGATTTTTGAAACTAGATTGCAAAGAACTGTATGCACTCGAGAAATGGATCTACTACATTAAATTTCTAACTATACATTTGTTTTGCTTTTTTAAAATTGTGTTTAAGTGTCTTTTAAAATGTATTCGCAATGTTAGGAGACGTGTACTTATTGCCTTTTTATATCTGCGCCTGCATTATACATTGTTGCATTCTAAAAGGGCTATTCTAAAATTACGTTTCTAGTGCTTTTAAGAGGTAGCAAATGTAAAAATTCAATATCAATGTCAACCATTTTTAACTATTTCATAGCGTCAATCCCCAATTCCCTACGTAGTTATCACAATTGGAAAAGTTTATTTCTACTCCGGTCCATAAATCCAGATCCAGAACGTGTTACTAACTGAGCAAGTTATTGGTTCATAAGCCTTCTCAGAACTGCGTGTACTGATATTGAGGACTCGATTCTTGTTTTTAACCCTGGGATCCGGGGGGACAAAGACTCTCACCCGGGTTTCCGACGTGCACGGTGTTTAGATAAACAGCGATATAAATATACAGTTGCGGTTAAAGTATATTGGAAAACAGACTGAAAATTTGCCACACAGTTAATGTGAAGAGCCCGCTAGGCGGTTATCTCGGGGACGATTTTCTCTACATACGGTTTTTCGCGCGTAAGTGGCTATGAGCGTAGCTCTACTGGTTGCCAGTGAAACGTGTTAAATATATTTTTCTTGGCTGGTCCACCGCAGATTTGTACACAATGTTATCTTGCAGGCGGTCATCTCGTGGGCGATTTTTCAAGTGTAAGTGGCTATAAGCGTAGCACTAATTGTTGCCAGTGAAAGTGTAAAAAATATTTTTCTTGGTTTCTCGACTGCAGGTTTGTGGCGGGTGCCAATGAGTAATTGATCAATAACTTTGTGCATGTGGCGTCTCGCTTGTTGTAACCGTTTTTGAGAAAACCTGCGATTCGGGCATTTCGGGAAGGCAGTGTGATGTGGTAAATACCACCAAAATCCACTAAAAAGTCTACGATGTTCGCCATTTGCGCTCGTCATCTTCTAAACATTTCCTGAAAAAGTCCACTTACGTGACACCTAAAAAAACCGGCTAAGTGCGAGTCGGACTCGCGCACGAAGGGTTCTGTTCCGTACCATTATCTAAAAAAACTGCAAAAAAACCTTTGTTGTATGGGAGCCCCCTTAAATATTTATTTTGTTTTGTTTTTTAGTAAGTATTTGTTGTTATAGCGGCAACAGAAATACATCTCCTGTGAAATTTCAACTCTATAACTATCACTGTTCATGAGATACAGCCTGGTGACAGACGGACAGCTTAATAATAAAACTGACAAATATCATACTTAATTTTTTTCAAAAACCCAATGGTACTATTGTACGAAGATCAGGTTTCCAAATTATGGTTCCAAATGAAAGTGACCACGTTCCGATCTTTTCGCTCGCATCGATAATTTCAATGTTGGCTGTAGTGTTGGTCACTTAGGGAACGTTCATATATTGTATGTCTTTGACAGCACATAATTCGAAGTGTCTCTTCTGTCTCCGCACTCACTTCACAACAGCCGTCGAAGAAAATTTCTCATTGTGCAGCAAGGACAATAGTCAGCGGACAATCACGTTCCTTATTTCAAAGAGCGCAGATAACACAAAATGATTCAGCGCCCTTTGTATCTGTAACTAAATGGAACGCACCATTCGACTCCAAATGAAAAACAACGTAATACGATCGCGATATGGGTCTTTATTGATTGTGGCTCGAAACGAGTTTCGTTTGTTTTGGCCTGATTGAATTTGGTCGCGGTATAATTTTATTTTTGGATGGCTTTGTGTTAAAAATAAGTTATTAAACCTAGGATTCAGAATTCCACGAAACTTTATTTATGAATAATTTCGTTCGAAGGAGCTTTTGTGTTATTGCATCCATCCATAATTATGTTGTTTTTTTATTATCTGTCGTATATTAACAAAATAATACATGCGCCAGGACGAGGACACTCCCTTTCCTCTAGGGGTTTCGTTCATTTGCATTCTAATCTATGCGTCAACCTTTCAAAATGAAAATCCTAATTCTCATTCATAATGCCAGCTGCGCCTCATTTGTCTTACAAATCTGCCATAAAAAAATCGAACGGGACTTTGATTAAATTTCCCGCGATAAATGGCATGATTAATACCGATCACGTTATCCCGGGATTATTCCGAAAGCAATTACAGCAACTATGCCTATCTAGTTTGCATTAATTACCCCTTAAATATTAATTGGGGTCGGTTAAACCGTTTCTTGTTTAATGAATAGTAAAAGTAAATCGTTTATTGATAGTGGATCTGCGTAAATATGCATAAATTTGAAATGGGTGTCTAAAACAGATTATCAACACAATAGATTTATTTGTTACATGGAACACAATATGAGATGCCAAAATGAAACAAAATGTGGCCTAGTCGCTTCACTATAAATATCTACATATATAATATGCATCTTCTATGTAAGCTTGTATCACTATCGGCCTCATCTTTGACCCGTGGCTAGCTGGCATGCTGGCCAAGAGAAATCCTATTTTTATAAAAAAAACTTACTAATATTCAACTTTGTTTTTATTCAATATAGGTTACTTTTTTTTTATTCAATATAGGTTTGCGCTTGATCACAAATCACCTGATGGTAAGCGATATTACTTAGTCTATGATCCAACATCCAACGGAGTAATAAACGCTGTGCCAATATTATATTGATTTCAATTTCAAGCGAACACAATTAATAACTGAAGCATCCTGCTTAACAGGTTTCAATCCCTTTCAATTTTACTCGGAATCGTGCTAAAATGATTATCTACTGAAAACTGTAACGTCCACATTTTAACATTTCCCAGGAATATCTCTTATTAATTAAAAGTTTGTGCTGCCGCAACCACCAGCGCAATAAAATTAGTGGTATTCCCCTTAATGAATGCTTTATCTGTGGTGGCCCGAGCTAGGGTTGGGGCGCGTTAGGTGCGGGTATTTTGGAGCCGTTTAATAAACCTGGTTAACTAGCTGTTGACCTCGCAAGTGATTGTTGTGAAAAAAAAACAGAATCTTCAAGTAATTTATATAAAACTATCGAACCTGCTGACAAAATTTCAAGAGAATCGGTTAAGAAATGCAACATGTAATAGAGGAGGAACAGAATTGGAAAAGGCGTCTCTAAACAATGCAAGCGGCAAGTCATGTAACAGTTGGGGTGACAACGTTATCAGAGGGTTTGGACCCTGCAGAATACGGATCTGCCTGTCGCCATCTCGAAATTTGAGCCGGAAGTACGGTATACCGGAAAAGGTGCAGCCCATACAAAAAATTTCGTAGTACATTTAATAAATTGTTGCTCTGGTACTCTAAAAGAGGTCCGATTGATATGGTTTTTTGGTATGTTGTGAAGGACAATATTAGCCATGGTAACCTAAAAATTTCGGCCCTCCAGCTCCATAACTTTGGCCGCCATCTTGGAAATAGTGTCATTTTTTCAGTTCTTTGCTTTTACTGTCGTCAAAGTTCATTCCAGTGCTAAACATAGTTCTACAATATTGTAGAATACAAAATTTGCTAAAACTTTTGGGTACAAAGATTTTTTCCATGACCCCTAGGGGCGAAGATATGACAGGATATATCATTAAAAATTGCCACTTTTTTCTAGTTTTCCGTTCATGTTTACATTTTAAGTGCATTTTAGCACTAACTATAGTTCGGCAATATTGTAGATCACGAAATTTGCTACAACTTTTGTATTGAAATATTTTTTCCACGACCATTAGGAAAGAAGATATGAAGTCATCTATGGAGTAGCACCGTTGAAATTTGCTACTTTTGCAGTTTTCTTCTCATATTTAGGTTTGAGTGCATTTAATCGCAATCTGTAGGGGATCTATGATGGTCGAGTGATAGCGGGATAGACGACAAGATAAAGCATCTGTCACTTTCCGATCTATACCACTTCAATCCCTCAGAAGACAAAATCGTCTATTTCCACGATACCTAGAAGATCGTAGGTACTTTGAATTTGCATATAATTTTGTCTTCTATAATATTGCTGACCGAGAAATGCACTAAAACAAAAATATGTGAAGAAAACTGGAAAAGTAGTAAATATCGACGGTAGTACCCCATAGGTGACATCGTATCTTCTTTCCTGATGATCGTGGAAAAAATATTTCAATACAAAAGTTGTAGACAATTTTGTAATCTACAATATTGCTGAACTATAGTTAACGCTAAAATGCACTTTAAACGTAAATATGAGAGGAAAACTAGAAAAAAGTGGTAATTTATAATGATATCTCCTGTCATATCTTCGTCCCTAGGGGTCATGGAAAAATTCTTTGTACCCAAAAGTTTCAGCAAATTTTGTGTTTTACAATATTGCCAAACCATGTTTAGCACTAAAATGAACTATAACGACAGTACAAGCAAAAAACTGAAAAAAGTGACAGATTTTCCAAGATGGCGGAGAAAGACGTGGAGCTGGAGTGTCAAAAATTTCGGGATACGATGATAAATATTGTTCTTTACGGCATATCAAAAATCCATTACAATTGGACCATAGTTAGGGTACCGGAACAACGATTTACCAAATGTACAACGAAAAAATTTGTATGGGCTGCACCTTTTCCGATATAACATTCTTCCGGCTCAAATTTGGGGATGGAGACAGGCAGATCCGTATTCTGCAGGGTCTAAACCCTCTGATTACGTTGTCACCCCAACTGTTACACGATTTGCTTCTTGTATTCTACTTCTTCAAAAATGGGCCTACTCTATAAAAGAGAATAGCCGGACATACGAAAATGTTTTTGCGAAAATGAAAAGGGCGAAAACGCTTCGCTTAAAAAACTAGTAAAAAATATTATTGTGACATTTGTAGCATTGCGTAGTTTTCCAAGTTTACAAAGGAATCGTTTTAATACATGAACGATTTGCAACACAGGCAACAAACCCTGCAGTCGCAAGAGCCTCACCCTCCTAGCGTTTTCTTGATAGTTTCCTAATTGAAGGAGCCAGGGGACTATTTTGGCACGTTCTCTCAAGATTTGTCGTTTTGCGAAAGCAAACTGCTATCTGACCTTCCAACTCCGAGGGAAAACAATACCTGAACAACGAGTATAAAATTTGTTGCTAACCGATGAACGCGCGTATTTCCAACTCAGTGAGAGCTATTTTCATACATTTTGAGACAAAACACAAGTAACGCGTTCGAATTAGTTAATGTTTCGAAAAAACTTATACTAGAGCTACTGGTCGGTAACCGAAAAGCTATTGTTGAATACTTAATGATATTACGTATTTTAATATAGGTAATTTACTTTTACCCTGCACACTGCTTTTAACCTGCATACATCCGCGAAGAAATTCAAAGTTGTATGTGAAGTCCCCAACCCGCTCTGGGCCAGCGTGGGGACTACTGCCCAATCCCTCTCATCTATGAGAGGAGGCCTGTGCCCAGCAGTGGGACGTATATAGGCTGATGATGATGATGATGATGATGAATTTACTTTTGAAGAACACAATAATTTGATCAATTAACTTTCGGCATAGTCTGTGTAGAGAGTTAGTGCATTCGTTATCAAATCTTCAAATCAAACAAGGATCTGCAGGTTGTATTCTGAAGTCACAAGGGTCCATAAGCTGAGCCACGGTGTCTGTTTACCATCAAACACTCCGTCCGTATGCTTGTTTGTCACCGTCGTAGTGTAAAAAAGGCATATTCATCCTCGATTCAGCGCTCCCTGCCCTATTCTCGCGGCAACCTGCTGATTCTTTGTTTAATGCTTGTTTAAACTTTACTTTGCCGGGAATTTCGTTTAATTTTTCTTTGAAAGGCTCGTAACGAGCTATTTAATCCCTCTTTATGGCCATTAGTATGGTAATCGCACTGTGCCATTTCAGCTCACGACACGCACAAAAGTGTAGGGTTTAGGTACTTTAAGGTTGGTTTGATAGTTTGTTTAAATTATATAAGTACTGATGATAATTTTAAAGGTATAGAAAACTTTCACGTGTTCAGATATGATTAAAAATTACGCTCTGGTTCGTAACATGTCTGGTTCATAACGAGAGTGACTAAATTAATATCTAAGAGAAGGTATAATCTTTACTCAATAAAATCTTGATAACTCAAAGAATTCTATTATATTAAAACTTTAGGTCCTACATAGTCAATGCTGCAAAAATTAAAAGGCCAAAAAAGGAATGAACTTAACATTGTATCAGCGTAACGTACAGCTTTATTAGCTATAAATAAAGTATACTATAGGTATGTAATATTGCTCAGTCTTCTGCGGTTATGTTATAAAATAGCTAAATAAAAACATACTTGTCGACTTTAAAGTCGCAATAGATAGAAGGAAAATTTTAGTCTAAAATTTGAAACACACATATATAATGAACCTGTGTTAATCCTAGATTACCTAGAGACATATCAAATGTAATCGAAGATAAAAACTTTGAATTCATCGCTTTAAAGCACGCAATTTGAAATAATTTGAAACTGCTATAAAGTCGCAAATACACAGAAATCGTAATCAACACGGTTACTCGTATATTATCCGCATTTGCAATGTCTGAAATAATTATGAAAACTATTTTCTATTTTCATCTTCATCGTCCTTACTGGAGAGAATTTTAATACTAAAACATTACTTACAAACATTAGAATAATCGCCTTACACTGTTGCATTCAGCATTGCACTACACAAAATATAAAATGATTTAAATTTAAACGAATCCACCAAGTAAAAATCTGTAGTCTAGGCTGACAGTGGATACTGACATCAAGAGGTTACTTTATATCGCATCGACTGTGCACTGCCAAATGTGGAAGTAGTCTAAGTGCTAAAATGAAATAAGGGCGGTGGTAAAAATGTAATATTACAATGCAATAATACAAAATTGAGTTGCTCAATAAAATTAACGTAATTTTGTAACGCTCGAATAAATTTAGTAAAAGATTCATTGTGTCGCCTTCCAAATACCTGAAACATTCATATCGCTCCTTAAAATCCGGCATAAAGTAATCTCACAGTTTGAAAAGTGCCACTTTTCCACTTCAACCTTCGCAGCCAATTGGCTTCTTACCTTGGTCGAGTTTCCGTGAAGCTAATATTCTATGAACGCATACTTAAACGGTCCTTTGTGGAATTTTTCAGGAAAAATCGAGCTATTTCTTAAATTTGAGAGTCGCATTTTGTAATGTCATTATTTCTTATTATCTCTAATTACTTCCCTGTGCTCGACAACGAACCCACTTACTTACTACTAATCTTGAGTCATGATGATAGAGATGATTGATAGACGGTGTCATCTAGTCGGCACTAAGGTGTCGGTCGGTTAAGGTCTTTAGGGTATGTTAACAAAGACCTTTGAACTTGGCGATAACTACTATTGTCATAATGCTTACGCTCTGAAAAATTGTGGCCACCGAAGTTAGATAAATGAAATTAAAGGCAGGAAAAAACAATTCCTTATGAAAAATGAGAATAAAATATTGCAAATGGAATGTTAACAGTCATCAAACAGGTACTAGTATTCAATTTTATTGAAAATGAATAAAACATTGCCTGCATTCAATTGGTTAAATCATTCATTCATAATCGAATTATGCAATATGAATTTTTGTCAATATCACAGATGACTACAGTACGATTCAGCAGACGGAGTGAGGAATCATTGTTCCGATTCGATAATAATCATTTAAATGCAATAATATTTACGCGAAATTAATGTTTTTTTTAAACTCAACTCATGGTCACCCTATCAATTTTGACATTAACTGAATGAGGAATTACATAATGTTCAGTGTAGGATTGACTAACATGTTAAAATCACCAGTCTTGCAGGAGATCTTGAAAATATTTAGAACCTTTTAGATGAGGTACGTGTAGGATCCTTATTTCAATAACATACTATGATATATATGTAGTATGATATAGCGAAATGTACCTACCCCGTATAGTGTTACTGACATGCACTGCACTGACCTGTACGGCCAAAGCAAGTGGCCGGTTGGAAAAAGCAAAAAGCTTGTTTCGGGAAAGGAAAAGCATAGGTACCGAAAATATTTTAAATTTGGCTCTTCCCTCGGGAAATAAAACAACAGCTATGGTCGGTGCCTTTCGACGCATATGTTTGTTGGAAAAACATGGCCTACCGGAGATAATTCGGGAGGAACGGTTAAAGGTTAGAAAAACTAACGTACTCAAGTGGGCAATAAGATAAAAGGCTGTGAGGCACTTTGGGATTTTTTACGAAGCCAATATTTGTGTTTTTAATACTAAGTACGACGGTGCCAAATAAGCATACAGCCTGCCTAATGGTAAACAGATGCCGTAGCGTAATGGCAGCTTGCTCCTCCAAATCTAACGCGAGTGCGCTGCTGACCCTTTTTGATTTGAGGAATCTTTTTGACAGTAAGAGACAATCAGACAAGTCCCACGTTCTCGTGATGTGTTAAATCACAATGAGACGAAATCAAAAATAGTTTGTGCTGTCATACTCTAATATACATTATATGTATTTTTTGTGTTTTTATTAACAAATAAATAAATATTTGTGGACAATCTAACACAAATCAACCTAGTCCCAAACTAAGCAAAGCTTGTACTATGGGTACTAAGCGACGATAAACATACTTATATAGATAAATAGATACTTAAATACTTAGAAAACATCCAAGACCCAAGAACAAATATTCGTACTCGTCACACAAATAAATGCCCCGACCGGGATTCGAACCCGGGACCTCCAGCTTTGTAGGCAGGGTCACTACCAACTAACCTAAGCCGTCGTCAAATATACAGGCCGCACAAAATTCTTGTATTTCTTCCTCTAATATAACAAAGCCATTGTTAACTTTGAACAAATAAAGATCCAACACTATTGAACAGTGTGGCGCCTACATATACAACCCGCGTTCGACGTTTGAACAAAGTAAGCTGAACAAAGTGTGCTGAACAAAGTGAGGTGAACAAAGTCTGAGCGTACGCTTACAATGCCTGCAACTGCGTACGAACATTTATTAACTAGCTATTTGCTGTATAAGTGATAAACTGAAGAGGAATTTGTTTAAAATTTAATCCAATTGGGTATTTCCCACGTGTTTAGAATATTGTATGGCGTCTTTGTGTAGGTAGTAAATAGTAAATAAACAAATCGTAAAAAAACGGCTAAGTGAAGAAGTAAGAAATTTCAATGTATTAGTATTTGTTGGTAAATTATACGTAGGTAAATAATAAACATTATCACCAAATTTCAAGTTCATAGCTCAAAGGAAAGGTATAAAATTCTTTTGCGGACGGACGGAAGCGTGAACTGACAACAATAGGGTGCCGTTTGGACCATACTGGTACGGAACTTTAATATTTTGATTAAAGCGCCATCTATGGTTGGCATTAATGTCCAGGGGTTGTGGGTTGAAGACGTATGTATACGAAATGTCTATATACCGTTCCAAAATATTCATTCATCTATTTTATATTGAGGCATAGAGCAGAGTTAGTTGTAAAGCGGGTATAGGGATGTTGACACCAAATAAGAAAATCAATGAATCCGAATTTTCTCGAAAAAGGATCAAATTCTCAATAAAATAGCGAAAAAAGTAAATTAAAAGAATAAATAATTACAAAATTATAAGACTTCAAAGTTTTAGGAGGGGGCATTTTCTGTCCCTTTTCCGCAAAACGCACCTGTGTATTGAACGATCGTCATTTTCTATGGCGCTCTAGGTCAGTGACGTCACTGACCTGTAGCGCTTTCTCTCTCAAACTAAAAACATTGTAACGTTTGTAGTTTCGTTATTTTTTGAGATATTTGAATAGGATTTTCACCATTTGGCATAATTTTATACATTCTTTCGTATGAAGTAATAATAAATTTTGAGTCAACATCCCTATTACACTGTCTTGAATTCAGGACACTTAGAAGGGTTCCGACCTATACGTTAGAGCGAGATGCTTCAACTCCCCTCCACTAGCTAGGACGCCTGATTCAGGACAGTGTAATACCCGCTTAAAGGCTGTCTCCTTTACCCGCGACCAAACGGCGCGCCGGGTAGCACGCTTCCGGCGCCGGCGGCGGGAACATGCGATCATCTACCGCGGTTGTCCTTTGTTTACCCACACATACCGTCACTGTACGGCGACTTCCTGATTTGTCGGTGCGGAGGCAGTACGATATAAGAAAAGTGTCAAATGTCAGTGTCAGCTGTCAGTCGACGCGATACCATTTTTTACTATGCCCCTACATTTAAATCAGTGCTTCCTGACTGGCGCGGGATGCGCGGTAGCGGGACGATGCGAAGGCGGTACTGCTTCGCTTCTGCGCATGATATTACTACTGCGCAAACGTAATACTGACAGTATTATATCAAGTGGGAACCTTTGCGACGTCAGTAAGTTTACGTCAAAGAAGAAAATGTCACATATAGATCCCGCCCCGCCAAGTCAGGAAGTCGCCTACGAGTGCATTATGTGTCGCAGGCATGTCAACATATATTTATATGGCAGACTTGTGTACTGAAATCAGAAGTTTAATGAGAAACACGGTCATTTTATCGCTAATGCCTATGAAAATGTTGAATAGACATAAGTCATAGACACCTCTGCTGGTGGCCAAAAAAGCTAGCTAATATTTTCATCAATGTTATATTATTACATACATCATACGGTTTTAAACTGCTTGTTCTATAAAAAATGAATGACTTTTATATTCTTTTATATAAGAGTTAATGTACATCATTGGGCCTTGTCCATTACTGGTGGTGTCACCCTACGTTTTAATTTTCTGCGTTAACTGCTCTGGGAAAAACTACTAATTTATGATCGCAATTATTTTGTCACAGCCAATCTCAATAATAAATGTGAGAATTTCATGTTTAATAATCAGTTTCAATATTCATGGTGCATAATGTAATATTTAATTATATAATGGGCTTTAACGAACCAAGAGTATTTAATTAATAAAGGAATTATATTTTGGTGAAAATTCGACATTGTGGAGTGAATATTTGAATAATACACATTAATAGGGATGATGACACTATAAAAGAAAATCAATAAATCCAAATTTTCTACATAATGACTCAAATTCTCAATCAAATGGCAAAAAAAGTAATTCAAAAAAATAAATAATTACGTAATTATAAGTCTTCAAAGTTTTAAAAGTGGGTATTTTCTGTCGCTTTTCCGCAAAACGCACCTTTGTATTGAACGATTGTCATTTACTATGGCGCTACTCAAAGGTGACGTCACGGTCGAGTAGCACTTTCTCTCTCTAACTACGAACATTCTAACCGTTGTTGCTTCGTTATTTTTTGAGATATTTGAATAGGATTTTCACTATTTGGCATAGTTTTATGTCTTCTTTCTATTGAAGTAATAATTTTTTTTGAGTCATCATGCCTATTATACAGGGTTAGGTTTAATGGATCAGTTAGGGATACTTAACCCTTTGCATTGCATCAAAAATAATACAAACAGCGGCCTTATCGTTAAAGCGGTCTCTTTCAAATAGCCTTTGAGAATTACTTTTCAAAATTAACTAAGTTGTACATTTTTGTTCTTCGGTGATTGCAAAGCAATGTGTTTTGAGAACATTCGTAAAAGCACTCATTTTTTATTATTATTAGTATTTAACGTGTACAACATTCAGATAGTTGCCTTATCAATCAATTGACGACTGCTTTAGCTTAGTTGGTAGTGACCCTGCCTACGAAGCTGGAGGTCCCGGGTTCGAATCCCGGTCGGGGCATTTATTTATGTGATGAGCACGAATATTTGTTCTTGAGTCTTGGATGTTTTCTATGTATTTAAGTATCTATTTATCTATATAAGTATGTATATTTTATTATTTTATTTTATTATGCTTTATTAAGGAAAACAAACAGCAACAATCATACATCAAGCTATTACAGTTAGCAAAGTTTATATCGTCGCCTAGTACCCATAGTACAAGCTTTGCTTAGTTTGGGACTAGGTTGGTTTGTGTAAGATTGTCCATAAATATTTATTATTAACTAGCTGTTTCCCGCGGCTTCGCCCGCGTACTAAACGTAACTTTAAACAGTCCACAAAAAAAGGATGATCTCAGTTTGATTTTGACCCAACCAGAGGTATGTGTTTGTCCGCGATTATCACGCGTTTGGCTGAACCGATTTAGGTGCGGGTCGGAAAACTATTTGTTACATTCTGGAGGTTTCGGTATACGAATTTTTACGCCGGCAACGACTTACTACTACTAAGAGATTATAATTTCTACTCTTGAATATCTGTCTCCCTTAAAAGAAGGAAATGTGGTCACAAAGTCTGAAAATCAACATGGGTATTATTTTCAGACTTTGTGACCACATTTCCTCCTTTTAATGGTTGAATTCTTAAAAACCTCCCCGTTTCACCCTTAGGCCTTATAAGAGACCTACTTGCCAAATTTGGAATATCTAGAACCAGCGGTTTGGGCTCAGTCGGTTTCTTCTTTAACATATTTAAAAAAAAGTTCATGTCCACAATATAAAATTTCAAAATCGATGCCATTTTCGTAATGAACGTCCCAAAAAACCATAAAAACGACACCCATATTGATATTTAGACATTTCAACCCCATCACACACCGACAGGGGAGATGGTATTTCACATCTTCCACGTTGGATTTTAAAATCATTGTTGTTATCGTAATTAGCGACCCGATAAACCATAGAAACCATACCCATAGTTGATTTTCAGACTTTGTCACCACATTTCCCCTTTTTAGGGGTTGAATTTTCAAAAAAACCCGAAACACTTGTTTACTCATTTATTATTAAGAGTACTCCTGTAAAGTTTCGAATAAAATAGTCAAACTAATTTTGTTTCTCCATACAAACTTTGAAGCCCCATCCCCATTTCTTGATTTTCAGACTTTGTCACCACATTTCCCGTTTTTAGGGGTTGAATTTTCAAAAAACCTGAAACACTTGTTTACTCATTTATTATTAAGAGTACTCCTGTGAAGTTTCGAATAAAATAGTCAAACTAATCTTGTTTCTCCATACAAACTTTGGAGCCCCATTTCACCCCCTTAGGGGATGAATTTTGAAAAATCCTTCCTTAGTGCACCCCTAGACCTTATAAGGAACCTACGTGTCAAATTTGGAATCTCTAGAACCAGCGGCTTGGGTTGTACGTTGACATGTCAGTCAGTAAGCCAGTCAATCAATTAGTCAGTCAGTTTCTTCTTTTACATATTTAAAACAGGTCCACAATATTAAATCTTAAAATCGATGCCATTTTCGTAATTAGCTTCCCAAAAAACCATGGAAACGATACCCATATTGATATGTTGACATTTCAACCCGATTTCACCCCGACGGAGATGGTATTTCACGTCCGCCACGTTGGATTTTAAAATCATTGTTGATTTCGTAATTAGCGACCCGATAAACCATAGAAACAATACCCATTGTCGATTTTCAGACTTTGACATCCCATTTCCCCTTTTAGGGTTTGGATTTTCAAAAAACCTGAAACACGTGTTTTCTCATTTATTGTTAGGAGTACTCCTGTGAAGTTTCGAATAAAATAATCAAACTAATCTTGTTTCTCCATACAAACTTTGGAGCCCCATTTCACCCCCTTAGGGGATGAATTTTGAACACTCCTTCCTTAGTGCACCCTTAGACTTTATAAGGAACCTACGTGCCAAATTTGGAATCTCTAAAACCAGCGGTTTGGGATGTGCTTTGATATGTCAGTCAGTCATTCAGTTTCTTCTTTAACATGTTTAGAAATGTTCATATCCACAATATTAAATCTTAAAATCGATGCCATTTTCGTAATTAACGTCCCAAAAAACCATGAAAACGACACCCACATTGATATGTAGACATTTCAACCCCATTTCAACCCGACAGGGGAGATGTTATTTCACGTCCGCCACGTTGGATTTTAAAATCATTGTTGATTTTGTAATCAGCGACCCGATAAACCATAGAAACAATACCCATTGTCGATTTTCAGACTTTGACACCCCATTTCCCCCTCTTAGGGGTTGAATTTTCAAAAAACCTGAAACACGTGTTTACTCATTTATTGTTAGGAGTACTCCTGTGAAGTTTCGAATAAAATAGTCAATTTAATCGTGTTTCTCCATACAAACTTTGGAGCCCCATTTCACCCCCTTAGGGGATGAATTTTGAAAAATCCTTCCTTAGTGCACCCCTAGACCTTATAAGGAACCTACGTGCCAAATTTGGAATCTCTAGAACCAGCGGTTTGGGCTGTGCGTTGATATGTCAGTCAGTCAGTCAGTCAGTCAGTCAGTTTCTTCTTTTATATATTTAGATATTTATTTATTTATTTTGAGTCTATTACAGAGTATACAAGCAGTGTAAATCAGGTAAGCAACGTGTTTCATGGCTGTGCAAGCCAATGCGTACACGATCGCAAGCAAGCCTGACAAATAAATAAATAGATAAATAAATAAATAAATCAATCAATCAATCAATCAATCAATAAATAAATAAATAAATAAATAAACTTGGAGCCCTGGAGACTGCGTTAGTTTTCACTGTGTTGCAGCCCCCAGTGGTTGCCCGTATACGTAAGTAAAAGTAAAGACTCGTTTACAAGAACTTGCATGCGATTTTCGTCACATTTCGGGGTTTGATCGCCCTCTTACCTTGGTTGTCCGTAGGCCGCGATGTTCGATACGATCAAAATCGTATGCAAGTTCTTGTACCATGTAAACCGGCCTTAAACCTGTTCGCTACGGTCAAATTTTACTTGCCAGGTTACCTTATACTTGTATTAAACTTACCTTCTCCAAACCAATAAAATTTACAAAGAACACGACACGCATTATATCGGGACTTTAAATAAAATCTAGTTTAAAAATAATTAGGTCCCAAAAAGCAGCTGAGTCAGAATCCCAACCGAGTAAGTGGCATGAAACTAAAATAGAAATTTTAATATTCACAAAGCAGAAGCGCGAGTGTCGCTGGAATTATTACACAAAAGAGCCGTTGAAAACTTACATAGTGCCGTTTTGGTTTCGGCTCCCGGCAGTTCGAAACTGGTTTTCGTAAATACAATTTATATAAATGATCACACAATTAGCAATTTTTAGAATGCATTTAATAAATTAAGATATCATAACATACGAGTACAAATTTATTGTATCTAATCTTTTTAAGGCTTTCTTATTGCAGCGAAACTACAAACGCGACACAAAAAATCCGCTAGGCGGCGCAACATTATCGTAATTCTCCCCAGTAACAAACACAATTACATTTTACACACACTATCTCACTTTACTGTGACAGGTCACTGACCTCGTTTTTTTTTAATGATTGCTGTAACTTAGAATTTGAATATGTGACAGACCTTCTTTGTCAAATTAACCAGAATAAGCCAGAGTGGCGCACGTGATAATTAGGTTGTCAACAATTTAAATTTAGAACAGATTGTTATGACATTCACGCAAACGCATGCATATCTCTGTCTCTGTTGCGCAGTTTTGACAGATTTCACTTAACTAAATAAGGGCTAAATTTTATCACGACTCGACACAAAAAGTCAAAGTTGAAAGCCACAAATAAGTAGCTTAATTTCAACCACTAAGCCAAGTACATTGTGGTGTAATTAGTAATCGCTTGCTCTCTAAAGCACAGGTCGCAGGTTCGAATCTCAGGCAAGAGCAAGTGTTTTTTTTGTAATTTTTAGAGCATAAATAATTATTGAGCGTTATTTTGGTAAATAAATATTTTGTACTTTTTTTATTTTATTTAGAAAAAGATTCAACATAAATATTTTGCCCTGCCAAGCCCTGCTAAAAAAAGCTTACAACTTTATTTATTAGTTCTTTATCTTCTATCTTTAAACGAGCAATTCTTGTATATTTATTTATTTATATGTTTATTTATATATTTATTTCGGGGACCTCGGAAACGGCTCTAACGATTTTGATGAAATTTGGTATGTGGGGGTTTTCGGGGACGAGCAATCGATCTAGGTAGGTCTCATGCCTAGGAAAACGCCGAGCGAAGCTCGGTCGCCCAGATATTCTTATATCTTTAAACGAGCAATTCTTGTATATTTATTTATTTATTTATATATTTATTTCGGGGATCTCGGAAACGGCTCTAACGATTTTGACGAAATTTGGTATGTGGGGGTTTTCGGGGACGAGCAATCGATCTAGCTAGGTCTTATGCCCGGGAAAACGCCGAGCAAAGCTTGGTCGCCCAGATATTTATTCTTTATTTATCGTATGGCCTTTATTTCGAACCGTGAGATCTTCGAGAAGACAGTACGGTTCATAAATCCATCTTAAATAAAATTCAAGATTTATTATATAATTTATTATAAACATAAAACATAAGACTGAGGGATTATAATGCGTGCAACCACAGTGCGTCTACAACAGTTTGTAGCCTGTCTCTCAATAAGCTGAGAAGACGTTGATAATTATGTCAGTTCCCCGCATTTCCTCCCATATTTCATTGCAGTATCTATTGCTTGAATTGCTTCTTTGGTTCTTTCATGGTGATGATCCCACTGTTGAACCATTAAACCCCAAAGATTCTCAATCGGGTTCGAATTTCAGGCGATGGCATTACATCATTACATTTATGCCTGGATGTAGCTGTAGAGTAAACCATTCCCAAGTGACCCGTGCTGTATGGGGCAATTATCTTGAATAAAGTCAGGAAAGTCAGTAGAACAATTTGCAGCATCACTTCGTCCAGTAAATTCACGTAAACATTTGCGCATGATGTGGCTATGAAGTGAAGTTCACCGAAGCCGCTGATCATAGATCTGAGACCGCGACGCCGTCACCAGATATCCTCCCCCACATACTAGCCGTAAGCGGCCAGAATTCCTCAGAGCTTTGGGCCCTTTCTATTTCAGATATTATCCGAGGCATCTTTTCATTTAAATTTGTATTATTCTTTTTTTATCTTTTACGTTGATATATTGGAATAATTACACAATGCAATAATATCACTTTCATCGTAATACTGATGTCATTCTGCTTTACATTGAACTGCAGAGCAAATTGAAGTCGAATAGCGTCAAAACTTTGGCAGGATTACGGTCCGTTTGGGCATATTTATTTTGTTACAATACGAAGCTCAATATATTTAATAATTTAAAATATTGTATTTGAAATACCAAGCTTGAATTTAATTTGCTAATGTCAGATGTCAAACTATGTGTCAGGCGCTATGAATACACTCACACATAGACATAAAATATACAATATGCTATATGAAGGAGTGTGACCCGTATAATGGAAAAAAAATCCACATTCTAAAAATACTCAATGAAACCTTTTGTAATAAGAGAGGGTTTAAAAAGGAAAAACATGATATAATGATAAGCTTTATTAGCCACATTTTATGTTTTCCACTATCTCGAATTGTAAAAGTACCAGGAAAACTATTTTAAATGTTTATTCGTCGGTATGACTCACCAGTAATTTACCCTGAAAATGTTAATATCATCTAGTTACTGGTATTAAATATGCGATTTTTATAAATGTCAAACTGCAAAAAGTGCGACAGACGTCCGTCCAGCTCGAGGCCCAACGGCCATCTGTCTACTAAAATGAAGCGCGCAGTTTGCTTTTCTGATATTTTTGAGTTTTGTTAAATATAAAAACATTTTAAAAAAAATTAGCCGTAAAATGCACTTCTTCACATCGTTTCCTATCTATTGATATATTTTACTCGAGTCTGAGTTGGATATATTTTATATACGACTCACAATAAGATCAAAATTTACCTGTTTTTGCGATGTGAGATCATCGAGCGAAGTTTCAAATATCGTGTTTTCAGCCTTAAAATACACTAGACCGACTCTTAAACTATAACATATCTAAATATCCCATCAATAAAGTGAGTATTTAATGGTTTAAAATTGAATGAAAAATACTATGATTTCGAATAACGTGGTCTTAAACGAATCTATATAGGGCATAAATAAATCGCTCTTGAATAAATAAGCTTATGAATACGTACAGTCCAACTAAGGAGGTAAAAAAACTCAAACCGTACGCTTAAAATCTCAAAGCACCAAAGCTTTAGCAGTTGCAAACCTGCAAAGTCTAAGGTTTTTGCTCACTATAAGGCCGGGCTATTATTTAATTACCACCGTATAAGTAAAATGCTGAAGAGGCAGGCCCAGACGGAGATGGCGGGACGATGTGGATGCATTTGCCAGCCATTGGGAAGAAGAAGCGCTCGAAAGAGATACCTGGACATGGACTACATGGGGAGAGGCCTTTGCCCAGCAGTGGGACATCCATTAGGCTATCAAAAAAAGTAAAAAAAAAGCCTTTTTTCTTTCGGCCATTACTCGCCGTCCCAGCACTCAGACGCTCACACGTTACTCTTTTGAGTACTGTATCAAATTACTGCCATCCCGACTAGCCGTGCGGTGTCGGTACAAATTAAATTGAAGGTGTTATTTCTATAGATTATATCTCCTGTAATAGAGAACTTTATTGCGTGAGAGAGAGAACTATTAGGAGAGAAATATTAAGTTAGGAGGAGAAAGTACGGACAAGCTCAATAGTTAGAAATAGAAATACATAATTATAGCTTAATACGGCATGTATTTAACCTAAAGAGGAAAGCGAAGAGAGGTTTTACTTAATTAATTACTAGCTTTTGCCCGTGGCTTTGTCCGCGTAGAACTGGTTCATCAAGTTAGAATTTCATTGTTATTTTTTTTTATTTCAGGCGCTTACACAGTTATCGCTATTCCAAACAAACTTCTATCCTTAAGTGGTGATTTCCGGGATAAAAAGTATACTATGTCCTTCCCCGGGATTCAAACTATCTCCATTTCAAATTTCATTTGAATCGGTTCTGCGGTTTAAAGCGTGAAGAGGTAACATACAGACAAACCGACACACTTTCCTATTTATAATATTATTAGTGTGGATTGATGATAATAATGTGTTTAAATAAATTAGTTATGCCATTAATTTCTTCGTAATGTAAATTAAGTTTAGTGACTAAGCGTCGTGGTTTAGTGCTAAGGCTTAGTGGGAAGCAGTTTAAACATCTGGCAATTGATATCAATGAAGCTTTTTTTTTTCATTTAAAACAAGGCCCGTAAGACCAAATGTCACATCAAATTTTGGTGGGTTAAATCGTAATTTTTTGTACATAGTTAAGGACTTAATTGTGACTAAATTTCAATTGAGTCAAGTGTGTAACGAAAATTAGTCATACACTTTATACAGGCGATTTTCGTTACACACATGACTCAATTAAAATTTAGTCATAACATAATTAAGTCCTTAACTATGTACAAAAAAATATGATTTAACCCTGGTAACTCAGTGCATTTCTTGATATTAGTTATCTACATATATAAGGTCTAACAAATCTTTAAAAAACAATCCTTATAGAGTAGTATCTAAGCTATTACCTAACTTGGGCTGTTATTCACAAACCTTGTATGGAAACAGACTGTCATTTGTCACTTTTTGACAGTTTTCATATAAAAACGGACCAGGGGTGAGGTGACGGATGCGGACGAGTCGGTTTGTGAATCGCATGCAGATTAGAGGTGAAAATATTGCAATATACTTAGGTCAACAATTTTGAATTGACCAGATATTCCATTCCCAAACTAATGACGGTCTTATAATGCGTACTTACGAAGAAACATTTCAATGACCTATATTTCAACAACTCAAGCAACAAATTTACAGGCACTACAATGCTTCAGCCGGTTTCAACGCAATTTAAAATCACGCAACTCCTATTCAGCTCGATTTGCTTCTCTTTATTCAGAACCTCGTAAAAAGTCATAACTCAATAAAATTTATTTCAAAGAATTCTGAAAAAAGGTATGAAATAGTGTCGGTCGCGGTCCCGGAGGTTCGCGTTATCATTTTTTCTATGGAACCTTTTTTACTTTAATTCGTTTTGTTCCTTTGAATGTAGATGTTCAACTTGCTTTTTAAATGTAATTTCTCAAGGCGTCGGTTTCTTTTTGTGAAAGTGTGATATCGTTTCGCTTTTGTGGAAACGTTTTGCGTGTTAAAAGTAAATTATATTTTCTATATTTAAGAAAATATGACTGAGCACTTACTATGATTCACTTGTAACCGATAACCGGGCTTCACTTTGAGCAAATTGTAATACCAAAATTAATATTGACGTAAGAAACTCTGTGCGACGTTATATGTATAGGAATCTTTATTAATATTTTTATACATACCTAGTGAACATTTGAGCAAGAAAGTTGGAAATTACAGCTGTAGGTGCATCGAGATAAGAAATATAAATTATAATGAAAATAAGCGAACATATTTTCTCTCTTGAATTTTATAACTTTAAACATCAATCGAGAAACCCCAAAAGTTTATTTCTAGATTGAAATATTTAGTTAATAAGTTTCAATCATTCTTCATTAACAATTTGCATTAAACCGACCGAATAAGTAGGTACTACCACTTTAACTTTGCTTAAATACTCCAAGCAAATAGCCAGAGGGTTGATACCACAAAAAAGTATTGGATTCATATCAGTTTTGTAATTATTGCTTGGACAATATAATAATATCCTACATACCAATAATGAACTATAGCAAATTGCCACGGCCCATATTTACCGAGCGCTGTATACTCGTATTCATTGTGGTCAAAATAAATCAAATGAAAAAGTCTAACTGTGAACCTTGAATTGAATGTGATTTATATTCTATAGGTAGAGTCGAATAGATAACTCGTTTCAGGCAATTGTGGTGCTAAAATTAATGGCTAATGCTCAGTTGAAACTGTTCAAAGTGATTGATTTAATTTCAGAGATGACTGGAATAGGTTTGCGGTTATTCAGAAGTTGCTGAAGTCTGAGGTATTGAATCAGAGTGAAACTTTCGGGGCATAATTTACAAATCTACTCTGTCTGACTAGCCAAATGAATGGCAAAATTCTAGAATAACTTAAGAATGTTTACTCCTCTAGTTATACCAACCATCGGCAAAGAAAAAACAATACTATGTACTTGCGAACAGATATGGTCATCCTCTTAAAAAAAAACCCTAGAATTAATGGCATTCCGTTTTATCGTATGGGTCACAATCTCAACAAGCTAATATTATTTTCACATTGGTGATTTTCTTTAAATTGAAGTATTTCATCGATTTTTTAACATCAACTGACAGATTGGGCTACTGTAATTAATATATGTTAACGGCCCTCTCATACGATAAATAGTTATGGAGATATTTGACAATATTTTTTAATTCAATGAAATGAATAACTGTCACCGAAATAGATAAATCCAGTCACCGATGTGATAATAACGTCATCGATATGAAATAAATAGTAACCGTGATGATATTAAGGTAACCGAAATGATACAAAGACTCACCGATGTGATATAACAGTCACCGAAATGAAACTAAAATTTAATTAAAATTATTAAAAATATTTCATCTCCGGTGACATTTTTCAATTCGGTGAGGTGCTATGAACTAATTGTTCACCGAATTCACCGAAATGGGATCATCGAAATGAAGAACATTGGGGTTTAACTCGAATTATCGGAAAACTCGCGTAGGAATATTAAAATTAAACCTGGAATATGATTTAAAATGTTGACTTACATATAATATCCGAATAACAAACAAAACATATGCCCTATTGACAAAATATACCAATAATCGAAATTAAAACTTTTTTGTCCCGACATCACCCAATTGATACATTTACGTGTGTAACTCAAACGCGCAGCGCTGCGGCGGGTCTCGACACGTGCGCTTGCGTCGGATATTAGCGCGGGAGCGGGACTGGCCGAATAACCTTGGATTGAAGCAGTGCGTCTACAAGGCGTTGCTTAGCAACTACACGCATCGAATCTTTGTTCACCGATATGATGTCGTCGTGTGGGACAGATACATATCCTCTGACCAAAACATATACAGGGTATTTTAGTTATCCCAAATATCTCATATCGATAAAGCAACTATCCTAGATTATAATAAATGTCTCAGTTTACGTAAATACCTATCCATGTTTGTGTCATAAAGGGATTTGTCATAAAAAAAGTACGGGGGACAGGTCACTGTGATGATAATACGCGCTTAATTATTTTTTTAAAGTGATTAATATTAATTTTAATACAATTGCATTATTTGCCCCAGATAGTAGAACAACCCTGCTATTTAAAAAAAAATATCACCGCTATATATGACCAAAGAACATCCCCGTTATCAGCCGTGCCATTTCAAATTCATACCTGGGATATTGACCCCGTATAGCACGTGCTCTTTCGTCAGGTTGTTCTTTCAATCTTGTATGCCTGTTATCGTCGTGACACTTTTATCGAGCAATCAAATTTAGCCTTGTTGGCGAGTGATGAGCGCTAATAATTGTTACTGAGTCTTGGGTGATTTCTATATATTTCAGTGTCTATTTATCTATTATGTTTATCTTCATGTAGTACCCATATTAAAGCTTTACTTAATTTGGGACTAGGTCAAGTTGTGTGATATTGTCGACAAGTATTTATTAACTTGGGCACGTCGCCAGGATATCATTCCTGTAGAAATTACGTTATTGTGCTGTAATCTCAAGCTTCAATAGGCTAGGATGTCGTATTAGCATCAGGCAGAATATAATCTTATCGACCGTCGTAGTATAAAAATGGGTTACTAATGATGTACATAATTCATTTGCACCATAATTTAAATGAGCCCTAAGTAATTGTATGATATAAAACTAGTATTTCGTAATTATAACAGTTTTTTTTCCCATAAGTATTATTTAAATGACTAAATCATAATGGTTGAGTTTGAAGACCCGCTAGCGGGACGGAAGGGACGCAGGTGAACCCTAACCTAACTGAACTCTGGCAGTACATTTATCTGGCAAACGTGTCAAATTTGACAGTTGGATGAAGCGCCAGCATGTTGACGGCACTCCGCTCGCACGGGGCACCTATTATTCCGCTATGAGGGATACAAGTGAACCCCTAACCTTACCGAACTTTGACTGTAGTGACTTATCTGATAGACGTGTCAGACAGTTTGATGGTTAACGGATTGTACTGATTAGGAGTACCTAATGAATTTTATAACAAACGCTATTATCGCATTTGATATTATGAAGAATAGGTACTTAGTATGTCATATTGTCTTCTATGGCATGTAACATTTTTACCATGTGATATCATGGAAAATAAAATCATGACATTCGTCGTTATGGCATGTGAAAACTATTGCAAGTAAGGTAATGGAAAATGAGGGGGATCCTAATAAAAACTCTTTCGCCATATCCAAGTCATAATCATAACCTATTTACTACATGCACGCCGTCATGGCGGCCAGCCAACCAGCTAAAGCGTAACTTGAACAATGGAAAATGCACGTACGTATATTACGCCGGCCACAAATTTAACAAACACCCGAAAATTCCTAAATCCTGATTTACCAAAAACAAACGATATTAACCCAGGAACTCGTTTCGCAACGACACAACCAAATATGAAAATATTACTCGCGAAACTCGAAAGCAAAAAAGGTCTTGAACTGCCGTTATGAGGGCTCCTTTCCAAGGTTATAAAGGGGAATTTATGATTTTAATACCGCCCGTGCGGTTGCGATCTTGACCGATAACTCACTGGGATTAGGTTGGCGACAAATAAAAAGATGCAGGTTTTTTTTTTTTGGAATTGCGTTCTGTTTTAAGACATGGGTCATCCCCACGCCTACACACGCATATGCACACTTAGGCGACTTCCTGATTTGTCGGTGCGGAGGCGGTACGATATGAGAAAACTGTCAAATGTCAGTGTTAACTGTCAGTCCACTCAGTACTACTTTTTACTGCGCCCCTACATTTAAATGTGTGCTTCCTGACTGGCGCGGGATGCGCTGAAGCGGGACGATGCGAAGGCAGTACTGTGGTCAAATGTAATACTGACAGTATTACTACTGCGCAAATGTAATACTGACAGTATTCTGTCAAGTGGGAATCTTTGCAATGTCAATAAATTTACGTTAAAGAAGAAAATGACACATATCGATCCCGCCCCGCCAAGTCAGTAAGTCACCTTACACGCACACACACACGGTTATTACAGAGTGGCTGCCTTACCATCAGAGCTATGCTATGCAGCTATGCTGTGCGGATGTGATAGCGTTCCGTTTCAACCAGTGCTATGCTATGTGAACCAATGAATATGGTAGGTGTCAACGCATCCATGGCAACGTAGCGTAGCATAGCTCTGATGGAAAGGCACCCTTACACGATACAATTACGACGTGTAACTTTAGTGTTTTTTTTCTAATCATAATAACAAAATGAAAAAAAAAACAACGGTTTGCACTCCGGGAGTGCCGGCAGAAGTGAAAGCTCAATGACATGATAAAGAAGTTTTTACTTAATACATTTTTGATAACAGCGCCACCTACGAACAATACAAGGCACTAACTATACAGAACGCTGCTGTCGGTTGTAACTTAACACGGTAAACCTGCACTGTGAGAAACTTTGCTTGTTTGTTCATAGGTGGCGCTGTTACCAATATCCATCTTCTACAGGTCACGTGTCCGTCTTACGATATTAGGAGGGGTCAACTTAGCTGGTCGTAGAGCGTCCTAGGCGTACTTCTGTCCACAAAAAGTGCTCAGCGTCGCTAAAGAAGTTTTAACTTCAAAAAAAACTGGTAATACGTCACAAGAACATGTCGATCTACATATAGAATAATTTAGCAGTAACAACTATTCAAGAAGTTAATTTACAAATCATAAGTCTGCACAGTTTATTCCCAAACAACGCTACAAGAAAACGGCCCTAAGCCGTATTATTACCACGCACTAAAATGTTACTGTAAATTAAACTGAAAAATCGCTATAAATAGGTCGTCTTGGCAGCGAGCGAGGCCTAGTTCCCAAATTGCGCCCATTATGGTAATGTTCTCGATACGCTGCAAACAGTATCATTCACAAAACACCGAAACAGTGCAACACAAAATTCTAAGCGAGGTGACCCCTCTAGCCATGACAACTATATCTAACCAAAGGCCAGAGTAAACTGGCTAGCTTAAGGCCCTCTTTTACTAGAGAAGCCGCATTTTGATTTTCTAATAACAATCCCAAACGTAGAAAATAAGGTTTAAAAATCTGAAAAAAATATATACATTACTTAAGGATATAGTCTACTCAAAATCGCAGTCAGTTACATGAGTTAATGAACTTCACTCGATAGAAAAAAATCTCAAACTTACTCCTTTTTGTAAAGCATTTTCAATGCAGTGACTAAACTATTAATATTTTTAATTATTTTTTTGGACTCAAATAATGCTATTTAATATTTAAAGACATATTCGCAGAGTTTGAATAGATAAAATGATTGTCTTAATTCCTATGTTTAAATACCTACAAAATTGACGAGCGCGGAGGGCAGATAGGCCCAGCAGTCGCGCGCTGGCGCTTGCGGACGACGGACCTGTGCCAATTTTCTCCGCGATAGTTTCGTGCGGGCAAAAAGGAGTCTTTGACGAATTTGTATACGTTTGGAAGTTATTTATGATGGGAAACAAACAACACAAACGGAAAAGTCTTGCAAAGCCATACACGTAACTAATAAAAATAATTCACTCCAAAGATATGTGAAGACGTAAGTAAATATTTTATAATTTGGTGTACAGTACGTTGAAATGAAATAAGTTAGATCTAATTTTTTTATATCTCTAAGTGGTAACTTATTAAAATCATGAAATTTGAAACCTGAAGTTACGATCTTAGTGCCATAGTAGGTATAAAAATATCAGTATAACAACTGAAGATCGCTATGATTTTTGATAGTCCGTACTTGTTTATATCGGTACCATTGCTTGCAAACGAATAGTATCTGAGTGCCTTACTCCATTTACTTTTTAATGTAGGTCAATGGAGCAAAAAGGAGACGTGGACAATGCCACTGCAATAAATCTGCTACCAGTAGCTCTAGTATAAGTTTTTTCGAAACATTAACTAATTAACTAATTCGTTTGCGTTTAGTCTCAAAATGTATGAAAGTGGTATGAAAACGTGAACAGCGCCTCTGGTGGTCACTAGTGGAAACTAAAACAGCGAGTATAACATTTGTTGCTAACCGATGAACGCGCGTATTTCAAACTCGGTGAGAGCGTTTTCATACATTTTGAGACAAAACGCAAACGCGTTCGATACAGAAGACAGTCATACAGGACGTGCTAATATCGCTGCCAGGTATGTACTCAAACTGGGGAAGTACCTCCCCAACTGGGGAAGTATCTCCCCTTTACAGAAGACTGTAATACAGGACGTGCTAATGTCGCTGCCAAGTATGAATCCCAACTGGGGAAGTACCTCCCCAACTGGGGAAGTACCTCCCCTTTAAAGAATGTCATACAGGACTTGCTAATGTCGCTGCCAAGTATGTACTCCGACTGGGGAAGTACCTCCCCAACTAGGGAAGTACCTCCCCGACTGGGGAAATACCTCCCCTTTACAGAAGTGTTATACAGGACGTGCTAATGTCGCTGCAATGTATGTACCCCAGCTGGGGAAGTACCTCCCTCCAATAGAAGACCGGCATACAGGTCGTGCTTAGGTCGGTCACAAATATGTGCTACAACTGGGGAAGTGCCTCCCCAACTGGGGAAGTGCCTCCCTAACTGGGGAAGTACCTCCCTCCAATAGAAGACCGGCATACAGGTCGTGCTTAGGTCGGTCACAAATATGTGCTCCAACTGGGGAAGTGCCTCCCCAACTGGGGAAGTGCCTCCCCAACTGGGGAAGTACCTCCCTAACTGGGGAAGTACCTCCCCAACTCGGGAAGTGCCTCACCAACTGGGGAAGTACCTCGCCAACTGGGGAAGTGCCTCCCCTTTACAGAAGACAGTCATACAGGACGTGCTTATATCGCTGCCAGGTATGTACTCAAACTGGGGAAGTACCTCCCCAACTGGGGAAGTGCCTCCCCAACTGGGGAAGTACCTCCCCTTTAAAGAAAACTGTCATACACATACAGGACTTGCTAATGTCGCTGCCACTTCATGAAATGTCACTTATTTAAATGTAAATCCTTGATTTGTTTAGGAAAATACTAAAATCACTATATGTATGCCTTTAACATTTGAGGAGTTCCCTCGATTCCTCATGGATTCCATCATCAGAACTCGACCTTGACTGAATTGAGAACCTCCTCTTTTGAAATCTTGAAGTCGGTTAAAAATAAGTTTCATCATACTATAGATGCATTTGCAGAGACGCAAGTCAAAACAAAGTTAATATTTCTATACTGTGACGCTCGGGCGGCTGGCGGGGTTATGTGAGTTCACCGCCGCTGCGTTCGCGCGCAGTTCTCGCGCGCGGCCCGGACAGGCGCTAAATACCTACTTTCTCAGTAATACACCGCCTTAAGACGTACAGCAAGGTAGTATTGTGAATAACTGCTGCTTGGAACGTAAAGAAATGCTAATTACGAGGTTTGCTACAACCGTGAGTTCTGAAACGATTTTGCGGTGAAATTCTTGCTACTGGTAAGTTTCGGTAAATTGGGGTTAGTGGGGTCGAAACTATCGTTTCTTTTCTTGATAGTTACGTAAACAGTAGCTCTAGTATAAGTTTTTTTCGAAACATTAACTAATTCGAACGCGTTTGCGTCTTGTCTCAAAATGTTTGAAAACGCTCTCACCGAGTTTTTTTTACGCGCGTTCATCGGTTAGCAACAATGTTATACTCGCTGTTTTAGTTTCCACTAGTGACCACCAGAGGCGCTGTTCACGTTTTCATACATTTTGAGACAAAACGCAAACGCGTTCGAATTCGTTAATGTTTCTAAAAAACTTATACTAGAGCTACAGTTATGTAGGTATTATTGGGATAGAATATGTTTTATACAAGGACGGTGGCAAGCAAGCTTATGGTCTGACTGTAACAGGCAACGTAGCCTATGGATGCATGCAGATAGTTGACAGACTGGTCCCTATTTCACCAACTTGATAATTGTCACCTTACAATGACAATTCGGTTTACATTGCCGGGCCGGTAAGTATCGATGCTATCCAACGACCATCTTTACGTGACGACTCAGAAGTGTACGTGGAATTGTCATTGTCAGGTGACAATTTTCAAGTTGGTGAAATAGGGGCCTGGTGTTAATCATCATTCATTTATTTTCAGATAGCAAAATATCCATAGTTTGTTAAGGTCAAGTCCATAATTCGGCGGAGTAAACTGGCAGATGAGATGTTGCAAGGAGTAGAAGAAAATAAATAGTGACGGTATATATCGATAAAAATATGTCGATAAGTATAAAGTTACTAACTATACCCTCTTATTAAAAATGTGCCAGCATTTTTCGGAATATTAAAATCGATATACTATTCGATAGGAAGTTTTTCGATCAAGATTTAAGCCCTACTACTTTACTACCTAATTTAATAAATGTAAAAGTTTCTACTTTTCGGCAACTAAAGGCTCATTAAGCGGACAAAAGTAAAATAAATATAAAAAATCATAAAATTTACAAATCATTTTAATGTATCAAATTAAGAGCATTTTAGATTGAGAGAAACACTACTAATTTCGATTTTCGATGATCTCGGCAAGCACCATGGGGTACCCGATAAATAGGTCCGTAAGATCCGTACGTCTAGTGAGGCCTTAAATAATATCGATATGAACAGCACTGGCCGTACTGTGGCAACATTTGTGCATTTTGACTTGTCAAACAACTCCGCCGAATGGTGGACTCGAGTTTAGTAACATGTCAAACAAAATACAAAATTAAATTATGTTAGTACCTAACCTAACCAAATAATGAGCACAATAAATTAAATATGATTATAGGTACAATATTATGTGAGTGTCTCATTAAACTAAAACCCAAGGTAAATTATATTAGGTTAATGTCAAGTACCTTCAAGATGGAAACGTTTGTCTCAAGCTCCGTCAAAAATTAACAACTCTACAAAAAATAAAAAGAATATACCACCACAAGGGATACGCACGGTAGCTCAGTTGGATAAGAGCAATGGACGGATTCCAGAGGTCGTGGGTTCATATTCCACCTGTGCCGTTTAATTTTTAAATTTTCACTAAAAGAAAGGTTTTGAATGTGTTGCTCTTTTTATGCAAACAAACTAGAGTTTGCAAAGTCCTGATGTACAGTCAAGTGCAAAATGGGTGCATACAACTTGCTTAAAAATATGTCCCATAGCTCTTATGTCGGTGAATTAAGGTTTTAGTACCATATTTATGAGAGGATACACTCGATACACATTTTTGCACTTGACTGTACCCGTATCATGGAGTTATCTTTGCATAGAAATATCAGATTTCCAGTCTGCTTGGTATTTAGTACCTATTTATCTCCCGTTACTAAATAAACATTAGGCCCATGGGGCAGGGGCGCACGGGGGCTGCACAAGGAGCTCAGCAAGCGGCTGAAGGAGGCGACGGGCGACCCTCGCGCGGGCAGCTTTCTCGCGCAAACAATAGGGATGTTGACACCAAATAAGAAAATAAATGAATCCGAATTTTCTCGAAAAAGGATCAAATTCTCAATCAAATAGTGAAAAAAGTAATTCAAAAGAATACATAATTACATAATTATAAGTCTTCAAAGTTTTAGGAGGGGGCATTTTCTGTCCCTTTTCCGCAAAACGCCCCGTTGTATTGAACGATCGTCATTTACTATGGCGCTCGAGGTCAGTGACGTCACTGACCTGTAGTGCTTTCTCTCTCAAACTATAAACATTCTAACGGTTATAGATTCGTTATTTTTTGAGATATTTGAATAGGATTTTCACTATTTGGCATAGTTTTAGGTATTCTTTCGTATCGAGTAATAATAAATTTTGAGTCAACATAATATCCCTATTGCCATCGCAATCCAGCGCGGGAATGCTGCCTGCGTCATGGGAACCATTCCAAGGGGGCCTTATTTTGATTCCCTTTTTTAGCATATTTAGTTTAAATTAGCTTAGTCTAGTTCTAATTTAGTTTAGTTTAATTTACTTTTATACCCAATCTTTGTTTATGTATTTATCTATTAGTTATACCGAAATAAATATTTGTAATCAAATAAACAGTCTAGCTTCAGTGTGAGAAGCACGTAGATACCGGTCTCTGATATACGGCGAGAATCCACTTAATTTACATACTATTTCATTTAGAATGTAGCCTCGCAATTAGCAAGCGAATATAACCTGGATGTTAGTTTGTTAGCTACACGGTTCGTTATTTGTATTGTATGTGCAGTAGCTTAAGGGGAGGTATCCCCAACGCAACTGTCCCGCTCTAACACACGTGAGTTTACAATTAACCATCCCGCTCTCTACGCAAGCTCTGCGCGCAGTTTTGTAAATATTTAGCTATAGTCATTAAGACAATCATTTTATCAAAGCAAACCCTGCGAATTTGTCTATAACTATTTACGATCTTTAATTGAGTACAAAAATTAAATGTTAAATATCAGTAATTTTGCCGTAGTATTAAAAATACGTTCCAAAAAGGGGTAACTTCGCGATTTTTTTCTATCGAGTGAAATTCATCAGGTCATGTAACTGACTGCGATTTTGACTAGACAAGATCCTTATGCAACACATATATGTTTTTTAGATTTTAAGACACTATATTCTATGTCTCAGATGGTTTTTAAAAACTCAAAAGTGGTAATACACGGCCTTAAGGCGACTTCCTGATTTGTCGGTGCAGAGGCGGTACGATATGGGAAAACTGTCAAATGTCAGTGTCAACTGTCAGTCAACTCAGTACTACTTTTTACTGCGCTCCTACATTTAAATGTGTGCTTCCTGACTGGCGCGGGATGCGTGGAAGCGGGACGATGCGAAGGCAGTACTGGTCCGCTTCTGCGCATAATATTACTACTGCGCAAATGAAATACTGACAGTATTCTTTCAGTCGCCTAAGGCGACTTCCTGACTTGGCGGGGCGCGATCGATATATGTGACATTTTTTTCTTTGACGTAAAGTTACTGACGTCGCAAAGATTCTCACTTGACATAATACTGTCAGTATTACGTTTGCGCAGTAGTACCTAATATCATGCGCAGAAGCGGAGCAGTACCGCCTTCGCATCGTCCCGCTACCGCGCATCCCGCGTCAATCAGGAAACACTCATTTAAATGTAGGGGCGCAGTAAAAAGTAGTACCGAGTTGACTGACAGTTGACACTGACATTTGACAGTTTTCTCATATCGTACCGTACCGCCTCCGCACCGACAAATCAGGAAGTCGCCTAAGCCAGGAATGCAAAGTTAAAGGGAAGGGAATAAATACAAAATATTAACGACCGATACAACGCAACGCTTTTATTGTGTTGATACAGAAAATTTAATATGTTACGAAGTTGTAATAGTTTTTAGTTTCCGAGCTGAGTAACTTCAGAGTTACAGTTTACATTAAAAAAAACAGCCAAGTGCGAGACAGACTTCGCACTTTAAGGGTTCCCAATCAACCGTAAAATTAAGTTGGTTTGAATCTAGGAAAAATAAAGAAATTAAAAAAAAATGATTTTTCAATAAAGTAGGTATTTGTTGGTAAAATATACATCATTGCCAAATTCCAAGTGAATGGGAAGAAGTTCTTCAGTTCAAAATTTTGAGACGACGGACGGACGGACGCGTGATTGACGGCAATAGGGTTCCGTTTAGACCCTTCGGGTACGAAAGCCTTAAAATCAATATCATCATCATCCTAGCCGATTTCGCAGTCATGTGACTGACACTGGCATCCTTGCAGAGAATATGTGAGCGCAATGCCTATCTCTAGTGGATTAATTGTTACTAAAAACTTATATCTACAACATTTATGTTTTTTTTGTTTTTTTTTTTATTTACAATATTCACCGCAAGGTCACTGTTCGTCTCTGGCTGGCGCGGCGCGCCGCCAGCACGGCACAAGGCCGCACTGGCAGGATCGCCATGTAGGGATGGGCGTAGTGATACAACTGTTCTTGTTGGGATTTTTTTTTATTTATTAAAGGTTTAGACAACAGATATTACATTCATACTTGCAAATAGTTTTGAACAATGTGTCTTATGCTTAATGTATAACTACTTACAGGTAAACACAGCTTGGCTCTATCTAAACAAGGACTTTTAACAATAAAACATAGATTACGATATATTCTCCCTAAATATGGTTAAACATCAGCTTTTATACTAAGGCTACATAGGAGTGTGTGCGCGTTGCACACTACAGAATGAGATTTGGCTATGTACTTAATTTGGCTATGTCTTCTCTAGTACTTACAATACAAAGCTTTATGGTGCTTAGAATCGGACTAGTTCGATTTGTGAAAGATTATCCTATATTTTATTTACCAGCTTCTTGAAATTTCACTCTCATTGCCGATTCATTTAAAATGTGTAAACAGACGGCAAGGTAAAACAGGCCCCATTACTCCATGAATCCGGTCATTAATTTCCCTGCAGACTAAACCGTGCAATTAGGAGGCCAAGTTTGCGTGACATTCTCCGCCGTGCATTATCTGTGAGCCGGATTTACTTTTCGGCGAGGCAACGAAAACAGCGGTTGCGTGGTAGAAAAAAAAGCGACAGCCAGAACATAAAAAAAAGTGTTTAGGTACAGTCAAGGGCATAAATATGTATAAATTTTTGGACCTTATTTCAATGGAGTAAGGTGAAAAAGTGTATACATATTGGACTGTACCAATGAAAATACTGTGACTAACAAAAATAATGCGTACCACATAAACATTGTTACACGCATGCATTGCGATATTCAAAATCAATTTTACTAAAACACCACTGTTGCAAGCATATAATACACTATTATAATGCATCTCTATTCCCCACTTCGTGGCCGGATATGACGGGTGCGACTTTTTTATTCCCAGGAAACTTTTCAATTTACTAAGAAATGTTCCGGACAGTTTTTTTTTCTGTTTAAACATGTACACAAAGAATCGTACAAAAGATTTTGTTATTCAAACTAGATTACTTTTTCACAGGCTTTCAAATGGTGAATACGTATTTTGTTGCGAGATTTGTCTTTCTCGTCTTTATGGTGCCTACTTGAGATGGTTTACCCTTCGGCCATTCATATTTTACTTTGGCATTAAAATATTTAATTTTGCGCCTTGGGTCTTAAAAGGCGAGTAAAACATAATGAAAGTTGACTAATTAAAACTGGCAGTAAGCCATTTCGTTAAAATTAATTCTTTTGACTGTGAGTTTGCTGTTATAGGCGCCCTTTGCTCCCTTTGTATTGTTGATAGTAGATACTAGCACCATCAAAGTTGACTGACCATTGATGTTAGATATCTGCCAGTCTAATCATCTGGGAGCACGGCAGTGCCCCCGCCAAGTCGAGCAAAAAGGTGCACGGCCGTACCATCCTTTTCTCGAAGCCATTCAGGCCATTTTAAACGTCCTGTATATGAATTTTCAGTAACATGTTGGGCATAATATGGGTCAGATATATTCCACACAACGCACACAACGCTTTACTCATACTCGTACAATGTGTATTGTTCAAACTCGCTCAAGCTGCATGTCATTTAGGGCTAGCGCTATGTTTAATTAGGAATATTTTAATCAGCTGGCGATTATTCTTTTGCCATTATGTAGCCGTGCGTGTGCTACAAACTTGTTGAAAATCTTGCTCCAATCCTATTTTTTTTTAATTTTCCATAATTTAAAAAATTGCTGATAAAGTGTTTCTTGCCACATAAAAACACCAATTTGCAAGTCACTTTATCAAAGTCAGACGCCTAGCTGGCTTTTCTTAAGTCTGCTCAGTCAATGATTGCCCACTAAGCAGTCGGCAATTTAGCATCCATTTCATTTTATTGCTGAAATAACGAGAACACTACAGTTCAATTTAACTCGACATTTTGCATTTTAATATGTTATTAATAAATCAAAGCCAACTAGTCTTTCAATCTTAAGGTCGTACGAACTACCGTATGTAAAATTACACACATGCACGCGAAATTGAATTGAATTAACTTTCAATACCCTTTTCACCCCTTCAGAGGGCGAATTTTGAAAAACGAAGAAGTCCTTTTTTTGTTATTTAATGATAGGTCTATAAACGAAGTTTCAAGTTTCTAGCTCAGAAAAAAAAATGTTACTTTCAACCCCTTTTTCGCCACTTTAAAGGGAAAGTTATAATAAACAATGTAAACAGTTTTTTTTTTCATTTAAATATTTAGTCTTTTAGCGAATTTCCAAGTTTCTATCTTAAAAATATATTTTTTCATATAAACTTTCCACCCCCATAGAACTAAAGATGGCCGACGGAGGAGCAGCTGGTTCCCTATCAAAAACATAAAGCTATGGACCTAAAAAGACCCTGGAAAAAATTTGGTGCTTTTGTCTAGCGTGTCCACATTATCACGTGAAACTCCTCACTAAATAAATTCAATTCAATAACAAATTATGCGAAATATCGAGTTGAATGGAACCCCAGCCAGCCGAATATTACATTATAAGCGAATATTTAATCATATTACGTTGTTTTCTGTCTCGAGTTATTCTTAAATTCAAATGAACACCACATTTCACTGGGAAAATATCTAGCGAACATTACATTTCATTTTACAAACCTTACATAATTTAGTATAATGTTTTTTGTTATGTACATGAAAATTTAAGATCGCTATACAAAAAAGTAGTCGCATTTAAATTCAAAATAACAGTAGTTTAAAATTTGAAGCTTTGCATTACTTCAATATGCTACTACAGACGTTCCTTTCCGCAAAATTGTAAATTAAAATACTAGCCCGAGGCCTTAATTCGATTCCTCTCATTCGTACTAATAACACGTATTAATCGTACGACACATTAAATGGAATTAAAATGTAAATTGACGGACAAGAACAGACCTCCAGGTTGTAGAGTACATGACAGAGACAGGGCAAAAGGACTTTGTGTGCGATCTGGAACAAGGCAGATGACAACCGCTTTATGTATTGTTCTGAAGAACTGGGACCATGAGACGGTTACTGGTACTGGTATCAGTTATGGTATCAATAGTTTTTTTACTACGACGTTTTGGCTAGGAGAAACCGTAGCCTATTATGGACGCCGTCAGGGGACTCTAGATCAATCACAAGTTTACCGAATCTGTTTATTTGAGGATTCGTGTTGGTCCGGTAAACTTTCTAATATAATTTTATAATATTCTTAAAATATGTATTTAAACGGGTCTAACGCGATATTTTGTGTTTACCTTTTTGCCGATGCGACACGGATCCAAAACAATATAATATAAATATCGCGTTAGACCTGTTTAAACAAATCTTTTAAGTATGTTGTATTAAAATCTTTGCCAACCGTGTGTAATAAGAACAGCTACAATGAAGATAAGTAAGTCAAAGACGACTGAATGTGTCTGTGTGACTGGATATTGGTATTAAATTTGGTAAGTAGGTATGCGATACGTTCAGCATGTTGTTATCTGGGCACCGAACATTACGCGTAAGAACTAGTGGCAATATTATTGATAAGCAGCCCCCTTTGGAGTACTTTTGTTTTAGATTGCAAATTGGTATTGGTATCTCCAGATACAGTAACAGCGATACGGCCCTCCCTACCCTTCTGCAATTGTCTCGATCGGTATTATTAGTATTCCCTCGACATCCATGTTTATTGTTCGCTGGAATTCGTTACCCAGCGAGCTATTGGAGCTTATAATAAAGCCTATAACAATTCGATGTTGTAATAACCCAAATACTAGGTCTTATATGACTGATAATAAACGAAATACTAGGTTTTATGTCTGAAGCTTACATTTTGGGACATCTGGTTCAATGATCTAGGTATATATTGGCATAATCTTTGTTTGTTCGATAACAATTATACCTACGTAACTAAATACAATGTGTATAACTCTCTCTCTCTCATCTATGCGACTATCCCGGTTGCCCCTCAGCTGCTGCTTCGGGGTCCAGGGTCCGCTTTCCCGCTTTTTCTCCTCCACTTCGCACGGTCTTCGGCATCCTCTTATGCATCTCACAACGTCCAGCCAGCACTTCCAGGGCTTTCCCCTTTTCCCGGGCCCAGCCGGAGGTGGCATAGCCAGACATTTGTTACCTACGTAACTTGCTGGTTTTAAGGCGCTGTTCTTGCAATTTACCTGCAATGTCACGGACATGAAGGCTGCCGCAAATGCGAGAGTTTCTTATGCGGTCGTTCCGGTTCGTGATCGGTTATGTGTGTGGTAACATAAATACATGTAAATAAGAAAGAATCAGCTAAACTAGATTCTGTAACCTATCTTATGTAATGTGATATTCAAAATTGTAATTGTAAACAATAAAATTGTAACACTTAATATATGTAGTGCATTTAATGTTGTAACTAACTTTAATTAAGTGAAATTCAATTTCGTTGAAATATAAAGCCCGTTTTAATAAAATTACAAGCTTTATATTATTTATGTATGCAGGTTTCTGCAAGTTTCTTTGTTACTCTTCGTCGAGTTTCGGATTACTTCGCCAAAGTTCGGCCAACTTCGACTAACTTCGGCCATAGCTGTTCACTTGTTTGACTTTGCCATACCGCAGATACAAAAGATTTTACTAAAGCTCCGCTCTAAAAGTGAGTGTTTCTACAGACTACCTACGTAATTAATAACAAAATCATATATATTACAAGCTTTAAGATTAGCGGCTGATGGATATGATGAGACTATACGCGCGTATGCTCGTAACTCGACCTTCTAATATACGTAAATTTATTAATGTATACATTTAATTACATTTTGACGACCCTGACTACCGGGAGATATGGTATTATTTTATTTGAATTTTATTGTATATTTTTCATACTCCTTCTTCTTCTACTAAGGCAAATTTGTACTGTAATTTATATCATAAAATAAATCTATCTAATCTAATCATGTCGTAGAGTGGAAAATGTTAAAAAAGGTGAGATTTATCTAGTGTACGTTTATAATATTACTGTAATCCATTAGCAGGAGTACTTACGGCCTTCTGTATCCGAACCTAAATCCAGGCATCTAGAGAAAATTCCTCGAGGTGTTGTTCGACACTCATCGCTATTAGATCGTTTGCAGGGATGACTACATATCAGGACAATGATCGTCGAATCAATATCGCTAATGACTCCTACTCCTCTATTATTAGGGTATTTTAAACTGATCTAGAAGAGACATGCTTAGATCATAGGAAGTTTTCACATATCATAACCGTTTAGTCAGATTAGAAACCGCACAATAAATTTCATTAAATGACCACTGTCTTAATGACCGCCTGGTACATTGCTGAGCTAAAAAGAGCATTAACGTAAATTTTCTGAGGTAATAATGACTAAAAACTAAGAAAAACCCATCGCCTCGTTAAATAATAATTGAGCCACGATTTATTAAAAAAAAAGCTTTTTTTTGTTTAATATTATATATTGACGGCAGGGACCGGAACCGGTAAGCCTAATCAGGGTTTTCGATAGGCTTATTTTAACGGTGGTTTTAAAAACCCTATCGATATTGGTAACCATGTAAAACGGTAACCCTATCGATAGGGTACCGTATCAATCGGGTTAACCCAACAAACCGCTAACCAAAATCAAAACCCTATCAATACGGTAACCGTATCAATAGGGTTTTTAACCAGTTTTTAACAAATGTAATCTTTACGCACCTTTCAATTAGACTCATTTTTAGATAACTGTGGCTCGCACGGACGATGTGCTCGCCGGCTCGCCGTGGGGCCCGCTCTCAGTACAAACAAACTGGTTTGATCTACCGAAACGCTCCTTATTTTTAATGCAAACAACTTTGTACTTTGAGTCCTTAGGCTTGAATCGTATTTACTTTATCGTGCGTGCAAGTGTAGCTCACGCTCGGGCGATTGTTTGTTTATTTCACATTTTAACTTTTGCGCCTATATTTTTATCTAACTTTCTGTGCAATGTCAGCAACAACTACCTAATAATCTGAAGGTCGGTTTGTCGAACATTAAATATCCAATAAAAAAATGCTACTTTATCAAGATCACAATTGTCGCATTTTGACGGTTCATTCGAACGCTAATGTATTTATTTTAATATTTTGAAACAATCAGTCGTTTTCATAGTACTGATCATAATCTATAATTAAATTTTATTTTGAAATAAACACCAGCCTCCTTAACTGACAATATGTGAACCTTATTGTAACGAGATAAGGTCTACAAACGAATCAACAGTGTAACGTGTTACCTTCTTTTGTTAGTATACTACCTACCTAAACAATAGGCAAAGGTCGCCGGTCGTCGCAAGTGCTGACCACCTGTAGATGTACCCAACAATAAGAGAGCTTTCTTTAAAATCTTTTATATTTAAGATTAGCAATTAAGGTGAAAAATGTAATTATTGGATATAATATGAAATAAACAGTATAATTTTTTTTTTTTTTTTAGTTGTATAAAAAAACTTCATTGACTTTAAGTCGAATAAATTTGTAGGCCAACTGGGGTCGCAACATCAGTATTGGATTTCTAGGAATTTGTTGATAAACACTCGATAAAATCAGTCGCTACATCCAAAATCGGAGTTTCTACCGGAGTCGCTATAGCCAGTGGGAATTTCATATAAAGTATGTTCTAAGTACAAGGGACTTAGGTGTAGAGTTGCTACAACCGAAATGTCGTTACAACCAAGGTCGCTAAAAATGAAATCCACTGTAATTGATTGTCCTCCATGACCTGAGGTAAAAGCAAGTGCGCACGACCATAGAGTTGTTAAATCGCCCAATTCCGGGATTGTAAAAATGTTTTTAATAAATCCGGGATTTTAGTAGTAGGTTAATACACGTATTGCAGTCAGTATATTAATTCCGCATTTTTATGTGTGGGATTTCATTACATTAAGTATTGGGCTGTTAACTACCAAGTTGTTAAAACGTTTATCTATTTAAACCAGCACGGCAAGATACAGACGAGCCGAAAGCTGATAGGACTTGCTGTTTTCCATTGTCTTAGGATTAACGAGATTGCGGCGACAGTTTCAATGGCAAAAATAACCTTTCTTACACTATAAAGACATTTATGCCGATGTTGTTATCTTTTCACAACTTAATACAATAGGTACACAAGTGCCTAAATGTCGTGGTATTTGTCTTTTTTTCCAGGTAAACCTACACACGCACACAATAAAAACAAATAATTACGTTTAGTTCGTTAGTTACTTTACGTAAATCTGCAGGGTCAGTAGCAGTGCACTGCTTGCAGTCTGAAGTGCATTCTCGTAACGTAACCATCTAGTTGAGTACGCGTGACCATAGAAGTGGACTTTGTTATTATTATTGTTTCTGTTATTTTTGTTATTATAGATATAGGTATTTGAATATAGGCGTGTATTTATGGACACTGATTAGAGATTTTGATTGGATTGTGAAGTTAAGTGGGTGTTATAAGAAAGGTGAGTGTGTTACTTTGCATTATTTTTTATACTAATTATAAGTAGAGTTCAAATTTTTGAAAGATAGGGAAGGTTGTCATACAGTTCATAATATACGTAATTGTCGTGTAACAAAAGTATCAATACAATTATAAACAATTAAAATATACATATTTATGCATATGATTGTTGCAAAAATTTGAACTTTACCCAAGTAAGACCAAATCTTTAAGGTAATAATGAAATTGTATTAGTACCCGTTGATTTTATGCCGTTGACGCAGGAATAACGTATTGTCACATACAGGGAGCTATTTTATAATACTACCTACATGTAAATTAACTAATCTACTAGCGCATATTAAAATAAATAAATACTTGATACGTAAAACATAAATCAAACATTTTTTTTTGTATTTTATTTCTATACTTTATTTCATTTTATTAAAAATATTGTTACCCTATCAAGTAATCCACCAAATTGTTCATTTGCTAGAAGACAGTAAATATATATTAATACAGTATTTAGTTTAAAAGTGTATTCAGCCCGGATATGGGCATGAAAATATTATATAAAAATACAATAAAAATGGACATTATTTTACGATAATCAGAACTTTAAATATCCTGTTTATTTAATAAAAGAAAAATAAAATATAAATAACATTATAAACTTTAAATATTAAATATAGTCGGGTTTTTTTTTTTAATAAATACGTAAAATAAATTCATGATTAAAAAATCATCACTTAAACAAATATGCAGCGTAGCGTATTCAAGATTTGTATAAAATGTCTTGCATGTCAGGAATTCAAAAACATGTCTTTTAAATTTTGAAATGTTCGATTCTTTAAAAAATAATGTTCGATTAAAAAGTACACAACGACGGTAAAGAAAACTATTATCTAAATTCTAAATAATAACAAAGCTCAAGATTTCTTGATTTCTCTCGCTTAAACTTGTATTTTCATTCACCCATTCATCGCTACTTCGAGCAGTATGTACGGCGCGCTGTCATATATTTGAACTAGCTGTCTCGGAGTCACGACATCGTGTCGTTACTCATTGGCTTACCGGCGCGCAGTATTGTGCGGATGGCGTAATGCATAATTTCTATTTAACCATTTATGTAATGGGGCAGGCTGCTGCAAACATGGCCACTAGGTGGCGCCACTAGAGTATGTCACATCTCGATTGATGCACATTTAACTTTAAAAAATATTGTACGTTTAAAATACCATTATAATTAATTATTATTATTAAACTTTGTATCTTAGGCTGAGACACTGTCGGTTGATATTTCAAAGCCATTTAAATACAAAAGGTTTTGTTTAGACAGAAGGGTGTCAGTTATATTTTCGTAAACATATACTCGTCCGTTTAGCGCGATAAAATGGATCCAAATGAAAAATACGGACGTCTGACTCTGACACACCTAAAAGCATTTTTACGGCAACGCGAGCAATCAGTAAAAGGACCGCAAAATTATGGTGGTTGTAGTGGGAAAAATGAGGAAATTTCTGAAAAAAAAAACTAATTATTAATATATTAGTATGTGTTCCGTAAAATATACGTAATAATAAACATTATCAGCAAATATCAAGTTCATAGGTCTCATACCAAAGAGAATAATAATCACGAACGAATGTCTTGGCACAAACTCAGTGGCGCCACCTAGTGGCAAAGTTTGGCAGCCACCAATCCCATTATTCTCTTTGGGCTGAGACCTATGAACTTGATTTTTTGTTATAATGTTTATTATTATGTATATTTTACGGAACACATACTAATACATTAATAATTAGATTTTTTTTTCAGAAATTTCCTCATTTTTCCCAGTACATTTACTTTAATTTTGCGGTCCTTTTACTGATTGCTCGCGTTGCCGTAAAAGTGCTTTTAGCTGTGCCAGAGTCAGACGTCCGTATTTTTCATTTGGATCCTTTTTATCGCGCTAAACAAACGAGTATATGTTTACGAAAATATAACTTACACGCTCCTGTCTAAACAAAACCTTTTGTATTTAAATGGCTTTGAAACATTAACCGACAGTGTCTCGACCTAAGATACAAAGTTTAATACTTATTATTATTTATAACGGTATTTTAAACGTACAATATTTTTTAAAGTTAAATGTGCATCAATCGAGATGTGACATACTCTAGTGGCGCCATCTATGCAGAGCTTTGCGCCGCCTGCCCCATTGTTTGAATATAATAAATGTTGTTATTATTGTATATAATTAACACGCTAACTGTACAAAAGCGCGGCCTTCTCTGCAATCTCAAAAACAAAAGATATTCCAGGTAAAAGCCAAGCCCAAAACTAATAATCAGTTTTTTTATTTCATCGCCACATACAATTATTATCTTTATCTGCACGAGCAACACTAATCCTACGGCCTAGGTATCTACAAAAGGGCCGCCTTGGTAGGTAATGACTCTAACGTAAACAAAAGGCAAAACAATAAACAATCGGCAACTCAAAGTTAGCGAACAGTTGCAGGTGTGCCATATCTGTCATCGCCGTCGAGTATATGATACATGAATGGAAAGCACGTGCAATATTTAATGAAACGAAAACAGATAGCTCCCACCCCATGCTGTAATTAAGTATTTAAGTCTATGTAGAACAAATATCATGTTCAGTACGTCTCGCATTTCTCGCGACGCACCATTAGTATTTTTAAGTCATAAATAATTACTTAGTACCCATAACATGGCTTTATTTGATCTGGAAGAATTTAGGAGCTGGAAGAGGGAGTACGCGGCTGAAGCACAACGAGAAAGTAAGTTAATTTATATGTATAAAGTAGTTATTTATAATATAATTTTCAGTAACATGAAAATATATCGTATCATTACAGGAGAACACCGGCGATTAGCCGAAGAAAATAAAGCGACATCGTTGATGAAGGCAAAGGAGATAAACAACAGGAAGTGTAAGCATTCTAGGATTAATTTGTTACTTTTTACCTACGACATTATAAGAAATAAGGAATTAATTCAGTAAGACTAATGGAATTTGTGTTTTCAGATAATCAGTTCGACAAGAGAGAGTTATGGTCCAAAAAAATCAAGGAGCTATTGCAAAACGTTCCCGATGAGAAAGTGGAGCAAGTTTTCGACGAAGTAAAAGCTTTGATCGAGCAACCCGACCCAAAGCAGCAAATCGAAAAGATTTCGGCTTCATTTTGAATGTTTCTCTTTTTTTATAGTCGTATTTTTTATGTTTTCAATATTTAAATAAGTAATTGATATCTATTGTTTTTAATATTTAGTAGATTTTTGTTATGTAGCTAATGTTGATTTTTATATTGCTGATTTAATAACTTGTTTATTAAAACAAATACTCTATTTGATACAATTTTTTATTTTTAATCACCTATCTTTGAGGTGCCAATTTAGGTAACTTCTCACAGTACTAACCTATGTCATTGTATAGTACAATAAACAATTGTCAACTAATATTAATTACCTTTCGTCGCCGATCGCGTCGTCGGCAGGGTCGATGGTTAGATACAGAATAGAATAACACCATTCGCATTCATTACTCACAAAGGAGCAAAAAAATATGTAACTGTTCGTCGATTTAAACATAAATAAAGTGTGTGCGTACGGGTTAAGGTCTATTTTAGACTATACTACGACGGTGGCAAATAAGCATACGGTCCACCTGATGGTAAGCGGACACCGCAGCCTATAGCATATGGACCAAGTTTAAAGTTTAGTCACTATTAGCAGTGATAAAAATACATCATTCGCCGCAAGCTGTATCATAACATTCACAACACGCTGTCGTGTTGCTTAAAAGCTATACATAAATAATGCACTTTTTTACGTACTGTGAAAGTATGCATAAAATAGCTAAAGCTAGATATGTTAGACATAAAAAAAAAACAGAATGCTTATTGAACGCCACTAATATTATCTAAATAAGTATCAGTTTTTATCAACATAGCCTTTAAATATGCAAAATTAAGAATACAGTTAAAAAACATACTAATCAAAAAGTGTTAACGACACAATGTCGTGGCTAGCGCGCGAACACGGTTCCGAAATCACGACAACGTAGTAAATGGGTTAAAATAAACGATATATACCTCCACATCATACTTATCATTCCCGCGGGTTCGAAACTTACTTTTAATTTGTAACCTTCATAATCCCGCAATTGGGCGGTTTAACAACTCTATATTGTATGAGCACGCGCAGTCGCCTCAAAGATAACCGTGCCGAACCGTGCTTTTGTTCTAATATTCTCTTATCTTTTTCTCAAATGAAATAAACTAAAGTATGTACCTATTTATCCTACTAATATTACAAATGCAGGATGTTTGTGACTCAATCACGCAAAAACGGCTGAACCGATTATGATGAAACTTAGTATACACCGAGATTATAGCCTGGATTAACATATAGGATACTTTTTATCGCTGAAATCATCCCTCAAATACAAGGTCGCGCGGACGAAGTCGCGGGCAAAAGCTAGTTTATTATGAATCTGTGTAATGTGACAGACTTACGTGTGACCTCCAATAAAAAAAAATTCAACACACCATTGCAATTAATTGAAATGGAAAATAATCGTAAGTAGGTTGTATTTTTTACACTCGGGGACTTATGTCTTTGCAACTGCAAGCGTAATGTACTTGTACAAATAAAATAAAAAGTTAGAACAAGTCCCAGAAGAGAAATTTCTTAATTGTCTAATAGAAAAGCAAATGTAATTAAAAAATGTTATTAACATCATATGTATATGATTTGTCAAGCCTTTTTGTAATACCTAATATAATTTAATATGTATTATAAAGATTTCACTTAGTGAACTAATTGTCATATATGTTTACATACGATGCATAATTAAAATAACATAAACATATTATTGAATATTAATTGTTAATTAATTCATAAATTATTTAGCCACACACAATACCAGCCGCAAATTCATGTATATTTAAGTAACATAATTGTATATTTTGTATAATGCATATTAATAATTCTTTCATTTATTACAATACAATACTCTTTATTGCACACCTCAGTTTTAATTATTATAAAGGACACAGGACACAGAATTATTATTTAACGGATCAGTCTAAAATTCATTTTAACCCAAAGCATCAGCATCTGGCGATAGGGTTTCATTGGGTTAACCAAAACCCTATGAAAACCCTATCCAAAAACCCTATCCGATAGGGTTTTAAGCTTAACCCTATTGAGGGTTATGGTTACCGCATCGATAGGGTTAACCCTATCATACGGTAACCTCATGATAGGGTTAACCCTATCATACGGTTAGCAAAATGATTGGGTTACCGAATGGATAGGCTTAAGCCTGAAGAGGGGTTTTCCGGTCCCTGATTGACGGATATTGTAACATTAATCAGATGTAAAGCCAAGGAAGGTATTGTAAAGCTAATAAAGTCTGTAGACACACCCGCCTGTCATCTAAGATTAAACGCAGCATCTGCGGCTGATTGCGCAGAGACGTACATTTGAATATTTAAGTAATGTATGTCGCTCGCTGCAATACCGCTTTTGTCAAAACTTAACATGTTTAATTACGTTTCTATCCAAATACGGAATTATAAATGGGGTATGCTAGTGAAGCATAATTTTGTTGCTATGCTAGTTTAAGTGGTTTGGTATTTTGAATAACTTAGTATCTGTTATGTTATGTTGGTGTTAAATCGGTTTAAAAAATCATTATTTTTCATGTCTGTTCTCCTCTACAGGTCGCATTTCTCAACCGATTCTCGTGAAATGTTGTAAGCAGGTTTGATAAATACATACAACTAGTTTTTACCCGCCATTCGCGTAAACTTCCACTTCCTATGTTAATACAGGCCACAAACTCATTGTATAACAAAAAAATTCACGGAACACACAAAATGGAGTCTACAGTCCGCCATATTGTTTTTATTGCAACGTCACCCGGGATGACGCAAGGATTCCAACGTTACCTCACACATCTAAATCGGTTATGGGGTTGAGAAGTTCTGGGGGAACAAAAAAAGTTTACATACATACATTCTCGTTCTGAACTCGTTCATCGCGATGGAATTTAATTGCTATTTTTTATATCAGGCGCTTACCCAGTCATCGCTTGTCCATACAAACTTCTACTCCCTTAAGGGATGATTTCCGGGATAAGAAGTATCCTAGGTCCTTCCCCGGGACTCCGATCTCCATGCCAAATATAATCTAAAAATCGGTTCAGCGGTTTAAGCGTGAAGAGGTAACAGACAGACAGATAGACAGACAGACACACTTTCGCATTTATAATATTAGTATGGATTTTTAAACCGAAATGTGAATAGGATCGAAAAAAAAAACTAAAACAGATCTCCCATGTCTAGACGCCGTACCTAAGAAGTTACCTATAATTGATGAGCCCGGATTTGTTAGCCTTGAAATAGTTTCGTCGAGTCACGGCATCCCTCTAAGCCAAAAGGCCATCTCCAGACACATTTTCGTATTGATATACGACGTTCTGACTCTGGATTCCGCAGTAAAAGCGAGCCTCAGCACCCTGTTAAATGAAAATAAAATGATCACAAGACAGAATCGACGCAGGGAAAAATAGCCAGTCATCGGGCCGCGAGAAGAACCGAGAAAAAACCTCTATTAGTCCGCATTTTATGAAAACTCCTTCAGACCAAATAGATCACATTTTGTTAACTCAGTAGGTACATTAAAACAAAATCCCAAACTCACGACCACACTACTGAGAACACACAGAAACCAACTACGAGAAGTAGTAGGCATAATAACACGACACAACACACTAAACAAACATCTCTACAACTTGGGAATCATCGACAGTCCCTTGTGCAGAGCATGCATGGAGGCAGAAGAGACTGCTAGACACATTCTACTAGACTGTAAGCAGGTAGAAGTATACAGGAAGAAACACATAGGAAATCCGAACACACTGCAGGAAGCAGTAAACAATATAAAGACACTGATAGGTTTCATACAGGAACTAGGATGGTTAGAGTAGCGCTACCCCCTTTTTCACGCAAAATAGGCACGTTGGATGTCGACTTGCGAAAAATGCCCAGTATAACTAACTAGAACTAACTAAAAAAAAAAAAGAACCAATCAACTGCATTAAAACTATTGTTTGCCTTTAATGTGAATTATTGAACCTAATGTTTATTATTTAAGACCTTTCTGTATTTAATATTGCAAGAAATAAATAAATTACCTACTAACTAGGTACATGTTTTTCCATAACTAACCGACGTCGTGTCCGAGGTTTCCCCTGGAGTTTCCCCAGGCTATTCTCCAACCACGCACTCCTTTCGCTTTATTAGGCACATTCAGGTTAAAAAAATATATTTTTATAAAACCGTGCCTTATTGTAATCAAACACGTGCAGTATTTAAGGCAACTGTTTAAACCAACCCTGAACAATATGAATTATAATAATCGGATCTAAGGGTGATCACGCTAGACCGTTCCGTGTCCGGGCCGGCCCGTTTTCTAGTACAAGAAATCGACGGCCTTCGCGCGTCCTGTATTAGAAAACGGGCCGGCCCGGACACGGAACGGTCTACCTGTGAATCATCCTTTAATCGGCCCAAAAACAGTGAGGATTAGAATAAGTTCCTCACGAAGATTTCCATCACCGAAAAACACAGTAATAACAAGGCATGCGAAATAAAACTCATGCGAATTGAATCTTTTGGGAAAAAATGTTATGCCAAAAGTCAGTAAACCAAAGAGACCTCTCTCCAACGCACTCTCAGTCACGGCCAAGTGTTGTGATTCATTAATCCCTAGGGAACAAAGGTAATGGCTGCTTCGCTAATACTTGCTGACTGCGCAATAATCCTGGCTCTTCCTGTGCAGGCATTTGTTTATAAAACTGAACGTTGATTAAGGTGCCTTGTAAATTCTTAAATGTTTTGAATTCCAATTATGACGAAAATATTAATAATTCCATTGAAGAGATTCAAGGTAACGACGCTTTTATTAACGTTTTAGATAACGGGACATTTTATATGTTAAAATATAGAGCGTGGAAAATTTTAAGCGGAAAAAACAGTTTTTTGCGTTAAATTTGACGTTTTGGAGTGTTGTTACAAAATGTTCACTATGTCTTAATAAAAAATCAGAAACATACATTTAATAAGTAGATTTTAATCTATCATTATTATGCTGTACTTAATAGTTAATCCTATATTACATAAGACAAAGTGTCAAAATACATGTCAATTCTTACTGGAACTAGCCTAATAAGGCCATTAATGCCTATATAAGGGTCATATTATAAAGACCCAATCAGGATCAGAGCGGTATGAGAAGTGATTTAAAATCTCGAAGTCCTTGGTTATAACCCCGGCTAGTCATACTGAGTAACAAATCATCTTATATACGAAGTATACGAAGTATATAGGATGATTTATTAATGATGACATTGGCATAGTGATTTATATTTTAATTGTATTTATTATTAGTTTCTTAAATTATAATATTACCGAATGTATAGTTTAATAAACAACTCAAATTTGCATGTCATTTTTATGACAAAACATGTGAAACTTTTGTGAAATTTAACCATTCTATGTATACCGTGTTTTTAAGCAAATAAATGATTTATGTTTGCTATTAAATTTTCGGTTAAGAGTGCTTTCGTTGCCGGGCACAAGTCAAATCTAGGTATTTTTTGACGTTTTTCGCTGCACACAAACGAGCACTGTACACGGTGCGTTCCAATGTGTTCGTAACAACACTATCGCACATAACTTTTCATTTAAATTTAAACCCTTATATAGTGCAATAAGGTATACAATGATATCTGTCATGTATCTTCGTATGCTGTAACAAGTTGCCGTATAGTGTGTGTATGAGCCTTGATACTTTTGCAGCGAAAATGTTGTGTTTAGGGATATACAACTACATTCATATTATTATCTTTTTTGTATCAGACTTACTATTGAATGTGAAAATATAATCAGTTGAAGATAAATTAGTGGGAAAATCATCCACATCATGCGTTTTGTAATATTGAAGGAAAATACAAGTCAATGAAATAAGTATATTCTCGTACCTACCTACTTATACCTATGATTCATCAATACTTCGTATTTGACCAGCTATCTAACGAGAGTGTCTTGAGGCGTCTTGATCGAATCTTTTCAAGAGACAACGTGAAGAACATGGCGGCGGCTTTCAAGTTTTAGGGTGCCTTTCCATCAAAGTTGTGTCATTGCTATGAATGCGTTGATATCCACCAATCATATGTTCACATAACATAGCATTGGTTTAAACGGAAAACTATAACATCCTCGCAGCATAGCTGCATAGCATAGCTCTGGTGGAAAGGCTATCTTAGTCTTGCTAACTATGTCCTTCTCGGCCCTTTACAAGGTTCTCGCCATTGGGGATAATGATGTCATCGAGCGTTTTGATCGATCTGTCAGTAGTGGTAGGTGTGTAACCCTGGCTACCAAGTTATGCCTACGCGAGTGCATGCTTGCCGTTAGCAAAATAACTGCAATCGGAAATGATATTCAAGGTGTAGCCAGTAACAGGAGCAAATATATAAAAGGACGCTTCCTTAGAGCATCCGCAGGAGCCCCTTGTGTGTGTATTTCAATTCGGCTTTATAATTTCAAGCAATTTATTAGTTCAAGTTACGGTAGCCCAGTGGTTCAAGCATGCGGCTGTCAAGCGGCGGTCGTGGGTTCGAATCCCAGCTCGTACCAATGAGATTTTTACGGAATTTGAGCACGGAATATCATTTGATATTTACCGTTAGCTTTTCGGTGAAGGAAAACATCGTGAGGAAACCTGCATACATCCGCAAAGAAATTCAAAGTTGTATTTGAAGTCCCCAACCCGCTCTGGGCCAGCGTGGGGACTACTGCCCAATCCCTCTCATCTATGAAAGGTGGCCAGTGCCCAGCTGTGGGACGTAGATAGGCTGATGATGATGATGATTTCAATTCGGAGAAACTTTAATCTAAACATAAGACCCTCGACTTAAGTGCCGTGAAAGTCCACGGTAAAGGATAAAACTACCGTTATTGTGTAGATAAACATCGTATATTAAAATAAAAGAAGTATATGAAGAATAGGAAGTTAAAAATTGCATCAAAGGAAAAAGGTGATTTTTGTAGACATAAATCACATATGAACCTGAAATTTGGCGATGAAATGTTTACTTTTTTTTCCTAAGCCTATAAAGGTGTCCCACTATTGGGCAAAAGCCTCTCCCCTCGACTTCCACTCGTTCCGGCTTTGAGCTGTTTCGGGCCAGTCGTTTAGAAATGTGTCTAGGTTATCCCGCCACCTCTGCCTCGGCTTGCCACGTCGTCTCCGAGCATATTGCGAAACCCACTCTGTTGCTAATTTTGCCCACCTCCGTGGATGCATACGGCAGACATGGCCGGCCCAGTTCCATTGCAGCCTGGCAGTCTTGCTCCAACATCCTCCAGCTCTAACATCTGCAATACCAGTTTTGAAGCGCAGCACAGAGTTCCGAACACGGTCGATCAGTTTGACTCCCAGCATGCTGCACTCTATTGCCCGTTGGTAAACCTTCAATTTGGTATCGGTGAGTGACCATGTTTGTGCACCGTAGGTTAGAACAGGCAGAATGCACATGTCGACGAGCCTCCGCTTCAGAGCTACCGGAAGGCCTCCCTTCAGTAAATCTTTCAAAGCCCAATAGCTCTTCCAAGCATTTTGGATCCGTCTTTCAACTTCCTTGTCCTGTCTTTGGCTGAAAGAAGCTTATTGGCCCAAGTACGGATACTCGTCGACATATTTTATCTGAATTTTCTAATTCGTGATTGCGTGGTCCTAAATGTGCGTATTTCGACAATGACTTGGCCGGTTCTTTAACTATCTGTATTTGTAATGGTAACTCATTCCCGGTCTACACTATGTTTCTCCAAGCCACACTTCAGATTCGGTTGAAACCGCTCAACCAAGCTAACTGGAGCGCAAACTCTCAGAGTATTTCTATGTTTAAGCCGCCCGCGTGGTAGTATCGGAGATTTCCTCTGCTCTTTCCCCAGGACACCCTCAAACAGCGCACTCCTATCGCTTTAATGGGCACAGCCAGGTTAAAAAAGAATTTCCAAGCACATATTTCAATTTCAAGCTAGCATTGTTCATTTGCGCCAGATTTGCTATTAATACCATGTATTAAAAGGGATATTATACACAATAATATACCATGTTTATAAAAACATTGTTTCATATGTATGAAAATTAAACGCATTTGTATTTGTACTTTGTATTTGTATTTACCATGAGTCACTACATATTATAGTTATTATACTTTTATTAACTTCTAGTTGCTATTGCTACTTTCCAGGTTGTACCACTAGTTCTGGTAGCTGGCTATATTCATACATAATTGCTTATCAAAATAAAGCATTATAGTTCAAAAAACTCTAGTCCAAATACAATAATAAATATATGAAATCAACCAAGTATCAAAGTTGTTAGTCGACAATCAATTGACGGTTGCGTACCATTCATAACTTGTCTCAATTTAGATCACGATTAGTCCCCAGTATAATCTGACTGTGTCGTTCTTAATAAATACGCCTAATCGGAGGTCACATGTTTTATTGGTTTCCTGAGAGTAATTACGGTAGCTTTGTGAAGAGCCACAAAAAAACGATATATACGTCCTCCTCCGATGGCCGCTGGGCCGGTACTGAGTCACAGCAAGCGAGTCTATGAGAAAAAGGTCTGTTTTAAATCGATTAAAATTAATATTTTTATATCCTATTTGTTACTTTTTATTATTTAATATCGTAGAATAGAAGTTATTTTACCCTAATAGCATAGTTAAAAACCTTTTTATTAGCTTTAAAGTGACAATATGATGCAGCGAAGTTTGCCAAAAATATGGAGTTTTCCGTGGCTCTTTTAGTTAAATCAAATTTTAAATTGTGTATTTTCAGACAGTAGGCGAAAGAGACCGTCTTTCGGTGCATCTAACTGTATGTATTACATATTTTAGTTTCAATTGGTTACAGAATAAACAGGTTTGAATGACGACATGGTTTCGAATATTTCGAAATCGAGTGTGAGAAAAGTGCTCGAGTTTCTTTAATAAATGTTTGTAAAAAATGTTTTGACTGTAGCTCCCGTAGTCGGTAAGTTGTTCTTCACGGGTCTGTAAACAGTGTTACAAAAAACTATACCGTTTTTGAGATTTTCTGTAATGAATACGTGGTAAAACGCGGAAACACGGCGTTTCCAGCGAATACGCTCTTAAGGAATATTTTTAACTAGTAGGTATTGTAAGCAAAAATACGAGAGATTTTCAATATTATAGTAGCCATTTCCATGCCAAGTGATAGAATAAACTATTGTGATAAATCATGATAATACCTACTCCTATCCACTAAATATAATAGGTATTTCGTTAGTCAAATTAATACCTAGTGATTGACATAAAAACAGTACCTACACAATGTGTTAATCCTTTATATTACAACGTTCCACTACTAGAAGGAGTAAACCTCATGGATATTATGTATGTATGTGAACAGTCTATATTCGAGCCATTTGCCAAGTGTAAGTACTGGCAATAAAATGTTTGGCAATGTACGGAAATTTCAGTGCAGTGTGCCGGTTAGTTCAGAATGAAAAATAAATTTATAGGGCAGTACGAACTTCGTACTGCCCATCGACCTGATTGTTGGACCAAAATTGTCGACTTTAACCGCCCAACATTAAATTATTGGAAAAAAATACCTCTCTATATTTTGGGACCCTTAAATATATATTTTTTGTCTGACCTTTCTTTGGGACATCCTCAATCGTCATCGCCCTGAAGGACTCCCAAAATATCAAAAATTGACGTAAACTGTGCCATCTGACCTTCCAACCCAAGTGTAAAGACTGCTGTCACAGACAGCAACCGGGATCAACGGCTTAGCGTGCCTTACAAAGCACGAGTGCACTAACCACTCAAAGCGGTCACACATGCCTGAGTTGACCTGGGACGATGCTTAACCTCGGATACCGCACGCGGTACACGGGCGCTCTTGACCTTTCTTTGGACATTGTGTTATCCTAAAAATACGAGCTACGATAACATAACCTGACCTAGTATTTTCTCTGGGCATGTTTATGAATAATGTACATACGACACGACGTATCTCTCTCACTGAATACTTAATACAATGTTTTCTTTTTCATTCGACTTTGAAACAGGAGAAAAATAATAATGAGCAAAAAATCTTTCAGCGTACATTTTCCGAACGGCTGTAATAAAATGCGTAAAAGGGTGTTTTCAGCAAATAACTCGAACAGTGGGTGTAATTCGAGGCTGTTCTGTCGGAAGGAAGATAAAAAGTAAAGGAACGATTTGCAGGCAGTGACCGGTGAGCCTCCGTGCTGATGTACCGCTTGAGCCATTGCTGTACAAGGCACTAGCGTTATTTACACCTACCTCATGCACTATGGCTATGATGTGACCTACGGTATTTTTCTAGAACTAGTAAAATTGAATTTAAACTTTCGTGAGACATGTTTTTATACCACGTAGGTGGCAAACAAGCTGACAGCCCACCTAATGGTAACTGGCTAGTGTGTGTCGAGCGTTCTCTCGATATCGCAATGAGTGGTTGCCTGGTAGAGAATTCCATTTGGCATTAAGCCCGCCATTTCCACAATTCTGTGTTTCTGTGCAATAAGTTTTAAATAAATAAATTTCGAGGGAGAGAACACATGTTGCCCGAAATGACAAGTAAATAATATTGTACAGTCTCAATATTCAGTTAATCAACATTAACTGAAAGAACGGCCAATCACCTCTATACTACTATTGTGCATCTAGTTTAAACAATAAAACAGTTTCATAACTGTAACTTAACTTCTCCGTTCTCTCAACGCGGAAGCAAGGACGGAGATGCGTATGCGTTCATGCGTATGAGCTAACTGGCTCATACAAATGTACGTAAATTTAACCTTATAATTTTTATTTTTATACCAAGTATAAGGTTGATCACTTAGACCACAACTTCGTTACTACGGCAGGGCGGGTCTGAGCGCCGTTCCGACTGCAGTTTATGGCGTCTTTTACCTGATCTATTTTTTAGTTCCCTTAGTCGGTAGCCTCAACTTGTTACAAACGGTTTTGGGTCGGAACATGGGAGAGGGAAAACAGTAAGTGAAACTAAAAAAACAAGGAAAATGAAAACGATCTATAGAAAAAGTTACGTCAAGAGTTTATTTTTGTAATTGATTGCATTTTTTTGGTGTAAATAATAAAAGGACTGTAGCAAGTTTAATTATCGCTATCCTATAAAATCTCTTGGGGGTGAAAAGGAGGCCCTTTTCACCCCCGCAGAGATTTATTTCCGGGATACACACTATCCTATGGACTTTTCGGGAGTCTCAAATTATCATGGAAAATTTCATCTTAAAATAGGTTCAGCAAATTGAGCGTGAAAAAATAATAGGCATTTACACACAGGGATGTTTTACAGATAAGGTAAACCTATATCTATATTTTTATCCATTTCTGAATATTGAAAAGCTAAAGTAACCCTATACAGTTATTTAATTTTCAGAAGTATAAAGTAAGATAGCCTTGCCTAATTTATAAAACATTCTAGCCTCCTTGGAAGCCGAATACACTAAAAACTTTCTAATCTCGTCCTTCAAACACACTAAATTATGTTGGTGGGCGGAATTAGGTCTCCTGGGAAAATATAATAACTTTGTCTATTTCTGAATATCTGAGCTGAGTGGAATAGTTTGATGACCGGTTTATCCTAGTGCTTAGGGACCCTGCCTATTTATCGGACGGATCTGGCTTCTTTTTAAAAGCATGCTATAATTAATCATGTCTACATTTAATTATAAGATAAATTGAAATAATGTTTGCATAATTAGTATGTTATTTATCTATCTATACATATAATAAAGCAGAAGAGGGTCAAAAATCTGTACATTGAAGATATAAGAAAAAAAATCGATTGAGGGGTCTTAGAATCGATAACAGAACACATTTCAACGGTTTTTAGAATTCATGTCTGTTTGTCTGTTTGTCTGTCTGTTTATTTGTCTAACTATCACGTGAAAACTAGCGAATGGATTTTAATACAGCCTTCAATAATATGTTTATTGGACCTTCGGCGAGGTTATAGGCTATAAAAATCATACAGATTGGGGACGAAAAGGGGTGAAAACAGGGGTTGAACTTTGTATGGGAAGTCCTTCAATTCGTGATTTAAAGGCTTGAAAATTGGTAAGCATGTACTTGGAAGCAAAGTAAAAAGAACCCCATTCAAACATTGTGCAATAAACAGATAGTATTTGAAAAAACGGGGGACGAAAATATACTTGAGAGGCAAATGACAAAAAAACAAAAGTCCGTCAAACCATATTAACTGTTTGATATGAGAGATCTAATTATGTTGGACAGTCGGACGCTATCAATATTCACAAACCTAGGTACATACCAGTCTTACTATGCAAGCTCGGTGTTTTTTTTTTTTCGATGGAGGGTACTTATGCAGAGCAGCGGGATCTCGGTTGCATTGTAACATACACTTGCGGCATATAATGTATGCGTATGATTGAAATAATTTGAGTTGGCCGAGTTGCATCAACTTTATTAATTTAAAAAGCTATTTTACTGTTCAAATAATAAGGTTCAAAATCTAATAACATGTTTATAGGAATTCGGTCAACGAAAATTTTAAACTAAATATGTACAGTCAGCAGCAATGGTTGCTAATTGCTATGCGGGCGAGGTGCTCAAAATGATTTTCACACATCTTTATTATAAGGGAATAAGAGCGTGTGTAGATCATTTATAACACCTCGCCCGCGTAGCAACCATTGCTGCTGACTGTACTGTATTTTTGTATAAAATATTTTTTTAGGGGTGCTGATTACAACAATGATATCCATTTTCAAATGCAAGATGGCGGACATTTATTTTCTTAATAATCGTTATGGGATATGTTTGAGGTTCTTCGGGGTACGGGGATATCAGGGGTGGGGGTTCACTGACCATTCTCAAAGCCAGAAAATAAACGGTCCACAAACGAAGTTTTCCATCTCTGTCGCACTTTAGTACAGACTTGCAAGTGCGACAGAGAGGGAAAACTTCGTTTGTGGTTCGTGGTAGCCCCCCCCCCCCCCTGTTCCACAAGTCAGTAAAATTCATAAAATACGTTTTTTGATGTAATTAATTCGAAACAAATTAAGCATAATTGCAGCTCTATAAGCCTAAGCTATGGCCCTATTTATGTTCTCCCGGTTCGCAGTTCGCACCGAAGCAGGGGCGACTCACTCGCGTGACGTCATCGCGCCGCTCAAAGGTCCCACGTCGGGTGACTATCAATGCGAGAGAAAGTGATGTAGCGAGTGATGCGCGTGCGATAGAAGGAGATGGCCAAGCGTCGGCACGTTTGGCTTGCCTCGCGCGGATTTGTTAAAAGTGAGACTTCTGTACGTAGTACTATTACTTATTCTGTGACCGAAGTAAAGTTTGCCAAAGTTGCAAATTTGGATGAACTAACTGATCCATACAACATACCGTAGACCGGCCGGTCAGACTTTTCACATTTAGGGTATATAGGTATGTAACAGTATGACCAAATTCGAAATTCATAGGCCGATAGGAAACAAAAACTCAATCTCAGAAAATCACACATCTCCCAGGAACAACCAGGGTGGGTGCGCTATCAACCTAGGCCTCTACTCCACCTTTGAATGTGAAAGAACAAACAAAGTTAGTAAGGTTCTCCAATAATTTTTAAACAAAAAAATATGAATTCAACCACCGACAACTAATTTTTTTTCTTTAAAATTTTGCGCTCGCTTCGCTCGCGTTTACATCTACATTCCTTAATGCGTAAGAAGTCTTTTCCGCACCCTACATCACAATGTTCTAAAAGTTTCACGCTCGCTTCGCTCGAGTTTTCATCTACATGACTTGATGCGTATAAAGTCTTTTCCACAAATGCATTACAATGTTCGAAAAAATTTGCGCTCGCGTTTTCATCTATTTTACTCGATGAATATGGAGTATTTTTCGCACCTGCATCATAATGTTCGAAAATTTTCGCGCGCGCTACGCTCCCTAGATTACTTAATGCGTGTGAAAAATATTCCGCACTTTTTTTTTCCTCACCTGTATGATAATGTTCCAAATAATTCGCGCTCGCTTCGCTCGCCTTTTTAACCACCTGCATAATTATGTCCGAAAATTTTCGCGCTCGCTTCGCTCGCGTTTCCATTTACACAACTTGATACGTGTAAAGTGTTTTTCGCATTTACATCGTAATGTTCGAAAGATTTCGCGCTCGCTACTAATATTTACCGCACCTGTATCATAATGTACCAAAAATTTCACGCTCGCTTCGCTGCCTTTTTAACTACATTACTTGATGCATATAAAGTCTTTTCCGCGCCTGCATCATAATGTTCGAAACATTTCACGCTCGCTGCGCTCGCGTTTTCATACGTTACTTAATGCGTATGAAGTCTTTTCCGCACCTGCATCATTATGTCCGAAAATTTTCGGGCTCGCTTCGCTCGCGTTTTCATTTACATAACTTGATACATGTACAGTATTTTCCGCACCTATATCGTAATATTCGTAATGTTTGAAAGATTTCGCGCTCGCTACGCTCGCGTTTTCATCTGCATACCTTAATGCGTATGAATATTTACCGCACCTGTATTATAATGTTCCAAACATTTCGCGCTCGCTTCGCTTGCCTTTTTAACTACATTACTTGATACATATAAAGTCTTTACCGCACCTGCATCATTATGTCCGAAAATTTTCGCGCTCGCTGCGCTCGCGTTTTCATCTACATGACTTAATGCGTATGAAGTATTTTCCACGCCTGTATCATTATGTTCCAAATAATTCGCGCTCGCTTCGCTCGCCTTCTTAACTACATTACTTGATGCGTATGAAGTCTTTTCTATGCCTGCATCATAATGTTCGAAACGTTTCACGCTCGCTGCACTCGCGTTTTCATTTGCATGATTTAATGCGTATGAATATTTTCCGCACCTGTATCATAATGTTCCAAACATTTCGCGCACGCTTCGCTTGCCTTTTTAACAACATTACTTGATGCATATAAAGTCTTTTCCGCACCTGCATCATTATGTCCGAAAATTTTCGCGCTCGCTACGCTCGCTTTTTCATGTACATGACTTAATGCGTATGAAATATTTTCCTCACCTGTATCATAATGTTCCAAATATTTCGCGTTCGCTTCGCCCGCCTTTTTAACTACATTGCTTGATTCGTGTAAAGTCTTTTCCGCGCCTGCATCATAATGTTTGAAATATTTCGCGCCCGCTTTCGCTCCCGTTTTCATCTACATTACTTAATGCGTTTGTAGTATATTCCGCACCTGCATCATAATGTTCGAAACATAGGGAAGGACATGGGACACCGCAAGGGGGTGGGAGAGAGATAACTAGCTTAGCGCCTAAAATAAAAGAATAGCAATAACATTCTAATGCGATAACCGACTTTTACGCAGACGAAGTCGCGGGCAAAAGCTAGTATTTGAATAATTATGTTCTGTGAATAAACTTTCATTCATTCGTTCATTCATTCTATTCCCGGTCAGGGCAAATATTTGTGTGATGAGCATCTTTGCAAGTTATTCAAGGTCACAATTTTCGGTTTTCCGCGATTATCTCAGTTTCTATTACTCCGACGATGTTAACATATATTAACAAATTGTAGAGCACAAAATTTACAGCTGATTTGGTGTAAAACATGTTTTCATGCGCTCAATCGTTTTTGACCACGACGGCAGAGACCTCTCTTATAAAATAAATATACTTAGATACTGTACTTTCATGCACATAAACCTCTATAGACATTAAATGCATAGTCATTAAAAGCATCTATAGCGCTATAGACAATACTTGAAACAAAATATTTAAAGATGACATTAGGAGGATGACAAAGGGATAAGTTCGGCTTTGTACGTACCATTTCCTTTTGTATTTTTTTTCATGTGTTTTATTGTGTACAATAAAGAGTTTTACTACTACTACATTCAACTGTTTTGGTTATTTGTTTTGTGTTCAAATTATTTGATTGGGGGAGATCCCGGGTTCGACTCCCTGTCAGGGCATTTATTTATAAGGAGGAGCATAGATATTTTGTTCCTAAGTCTAAATTATTTTCTATCTATTTAAACATCTGTTTATTGGGGCCATGGGATCCAGGAACGAAGGCGTAGAAATGTCGGGTGACAGCTCTTTGAAAATTATGAATTAGTAGGTACCCAAAGAGGTATAGTTTGGACACAACTCTAAGGCTAAATTCTGTCAAACGAACGCAAGCAAAACTAGACCTAGAACTCTGGCTGTAAGGTAGATTTTTGCTTGCGTTAATTTGACAGCACTTGACCTTACAGTTTTGTACGAACTATAACGCTGCCAGCCTTCTGGGCACTATAGCCTGTGATGGGGACTTGGGGGCATTTAGTTTTAATATGTTATATAGGTTTTGTTATTTAAGTTAAATTTAAGTATTTTTACGTTTTATTGTGTACCAAAATTAGGTATATCACATCTGTATAAGTATGTACTAAAAGAATCATTATTTACAAGAAAATATGTACAAGAATACAACAATAACTTAAAAAATATTAAAGCTATGCTTATGCTTAATAATATTAAGTATGTACTTAGGTAATAGGTATATCGTCGCTTAACATCCATAGTAAGATCTTTACCTAGTAGTCCATATTTTTAAGATTTTCTACAAATATTCATATTTTTTATCAGCACTCCTGTGCTAAGCCGGGTAGCAAGTAATTTATAACATAATAGCGAATTTTGTAAAATAGAGAAGTATCTTTTCATTCGCCGGGAATTCGTTTTAATCGAATTAATATACTTTAACAGTAGAAATCATAAATCCTCCCTTACCCAACCCCCCTTCCAACCACATTTTCATCAGTTTCATTCATCGCCCCTCATCATCAATATTCATTACCCGCGGTTCCGCGTGACTTGAAACACTCGCTATGTTTTAATAATCATTATCTCACTTCGCATAACATTATTGAGTTAGAAGTTTCTGCACCCTCGCATACAGATGACTCACGGGAAATTCAACTTTATTCAAATGCCATGAAGGAATATACGATCCGTTTTTTATAAAATTGGAAGGCTTTATAAGTTTATAATCCTCATGCGTTTCAGTCAAACGATTTTCAACTTTAAGCCGCTGATAATAAGAGCATGATTACGATTAGTGCAAAGTTCGAGAATAATAGAAGTGGAACATATTCCTCTGTTGAAAACAAGCTCGGAGGTTCATTTGATTCAGTTTGTATCTATTATGCTGATAACTTGCTTTCGATTCTTGCAAGTGTATTAAATTTAAATTATGACCATTTTCTGTTGTCTTCAATAGAATATTAATTTATGTTTGGAGTCAAATGCAACACTACTGCCTAATTAGGAAGTATATCAATGATAACTTACTGTATAAATGTGAAGCAATTTATATTTCTACATAGTTTAGAAGATATTGTTATACTTATAGTCCGTAAGCTACTGCATTCTTATGGTAAGCAAGTGAATTGGCAACCATACTGTCTTCTCGAAGATCTCACGGTTCGAAATAATATTTATGTAATTGACTGAAGGTCGTGGGTTTTTATAATTTATTTAATATAATATGCACTGCGCTCCTTAAGGTGACTGAAGATGTTCGGCGAGGCATGGAGAACCAATTGGTCACGGTACTTATCTTGATCGACTTCTCTAACGCTTTTAATACCGTTGATCATGACATACTCCTCGCTCTGCTGAAGCATCTGAATGTGTCGCCTGCAGCTCTCACATGGTTCTCTGCCTATCTTGGGGGACGCCAGCAAGCGGTCCGAGTCGATCGGGCCTTGTCAGATTGGTGTGATCTTGCAACTGGCGTCCCCCAAGGAGGAATTTTATCTCCACTTCTATTCTCTATCTTCATAAATTTTATCACCCCTGAATTTCGCTGTTCGCACCATCTATATGCCGACGACTTACAACTTTACGACCAGTGTACTGTAGCGGACCTTCAGACTACCATTGACAAGCTAAACCTAGACCTCCTGCACATTCAGCAGTGGTCCAAGAAATTCGGCCTCTTTGTCAATCCCTCTAAGTGCCAGGCTATTGTCATTGGTAGCTCTCGACAGCTTACCAAACTTGACCTTAACACGATTACACCCGTTAACTTTAATGGTATCCCCATACCGTTCAGTCAAACCGTTAAGGACCTGGGTGTAATCTTAGACTGTACTCTGAGCTGGAGAGCGCAGGTCACTGAAATTAGTAGGAAAGTCATAGGTTCCCTTCATGCCCTTAACAAACTTAAACATTTCTTGCCTATTAAAACTAAAGTCACGCTAATTAATACATTGATTCTCCCCATAATTGACTATGGCGATGTATGTTACCCGGACCTTAGTCAAGAGCTTCTCGATAAGCTGGATCGCTTGCTTAATAATTGCATTCGTTTTGTGTTTTGCCTCAGGAAGTTTGATCATGTCTCCTCATTCCGATCTCAGCTTGGCTGGCTCCCAATCCGTCAACGTCGTGATATTCGCATTCTCTGCACACTCTTCTCTATTCTAAAAGATCCTCTCTGTCCTGATTACCTCAAATCCCTGTTTAAGTATCTTGATGCTTCCCACAACCGTCATCTTCGCTCTTCTAGCAATCTCTCTCTGGCCATACCACTTCATCGTACCGGTTTTATATCAAACTCCTACGCCGTTCAGGCGGCCCGCCTTTGGAATAATCTTCCTCTTCAAATTAAAAATGTACCCAACAAATTTACTTTCAAAAAATCTGTACGTAATTTTATTGCTGGTAGTAAGTAATTCTTTGAGTATCCGTTTAGCAAGCCCTCATCATTATTTATATAGAATATTATGTATCTATATTATGTATGTATATATTTATTTATTTGTGTAGGTCTATGTAAATATATTCTGTATGTATAGTACATTTTCCAGTCGGTATTTTTTCTTTTCTTTTCTTTTAAATTTAGTTGCACCGCCTACAATCTTTCTGCTTAGCCTGGAGGTTGACTGGTAGAGAATGCCTCATGGCATTAAGTCCGCCTTTTGTACTTGAATTTATTTTTGTGCAATAAAGATTAAATAAATTAAATAAATAAATTAATAGATATTAAATAAAACAACGTCTTTGTCGAGAGAACAGAACGACGTGACTTTTATTCAAGTATGAGTATTCAAATAAACCACACAGCACCAGTAACCAATAGCCATAGACAATTATAAATAGTAAAGAGGTATATTAGATGTCAAAAGTACAACAGTTTTAAGCCCGGCTCCTGACACTGAGAATTTAAAAAAAAGTTATGCACTAAATAAATGTCAATTCATATTTAATTCTAGCTTTTCGGTGTATTTAAGACATCGTGAAGAAAGAAACTGGTCCTATGCCCAAAAAGTGCCTTTCGGCTTAGGAGGTCATATGGTAGTCGCTTTCGCAAAACTAGTGCATGCACTAAATCTTGGAAGTAGGTGTAAAGTGAACTTTAGGATAGATCCAGGAACCGCAACTTAGTATGATAGAGAAGAAAGAAAAAAGAAAACATTTTTATTCACTGCAAAAATGACACAGATATAAAAGGTCTAAACGCAGAGTACATTGAACAAATAAATTACGTGTGTCATCGCGGCATTAAATCGCTTTTATACATTATCGTCCACGGCCACGGTACGGTATGTTTTCATTCATTTATAGACCATAAGGCTAGACTAATAATTATGAATTATACCGTCGAGTTTTACCGTGCCTTGGTCGTCCACGTTAAAATATAAAAGCGACCATTCACCAATAAAATAATAATATATAAAATAACTACTGACACATATGAAGCGATGAAATGACCCGTATTTCCGTCTCTATTATCAGAACAATAAGGGCTTGTGAAGATTATTTTGAATACTTAGTCCGCACAGCTAATTTCTACTGCTGATTGTAGTCCTAGAGCGGAAACAAGTGGCTGGAAAAAGCGTATAACGACCAATACATTGAGATTTATTCCTGCTAGCATGACACCGTCCCAGTAATGGTTATAAACAGTACTTTGCAAATAATACTTCACTCAAATGTATGGTACATATCTAGTCTTTTATTCTTAAACACTGATGTTTATTTCTTGGAAACTGCCTTTTATGAGTGAGTGCTATAAAGAAGTAGTAGTTTTTGTAAACTATTTATCCTGCAAATATGCCGGGCACTTTATATACCAAAATCTTTATGTACAAATAATTCAATATTAATTACCAAATAAATTTATAATAATTCATTTAATACGTAATTAATTTAATACTTAAGATCTTACTAACCGATACAACATTGTAATTTAAAGTGAAAAATAAACGCTTTTATAATAAAAATAAGAATAAATTCATTTATTTCTAACAACTGGGATCATAGTTCAGTTACAGACAATTAGGATTTAAAATAAAATAAAATAAATTACATCAAATTAAATTCAATAAATTAAATTATGTCTTGTATTTGTATTTATAATTACTAATTTTAAAAAATCAAATTGTAATGTGAAAATATTAACAATACATATTTTTTAGATATGTTAAAGGTCTGAAAGTGAAATTAAAATATAGTACACCCAATCTACCACTAGATCTAGCTAGGTCGCGGGAGTCCGCTGGATGCGGGTGGCGCAAGACCGGTCATTGTGGCACTCTTTGGGGGAGGCCTATGTCCAGCAGTGGACGTCTTTCGGCTGATATGATGATGATGATGATGACACCCAATCATATTAATAATATTAATATACATATAATATCCTTAGAGTATATTAAAATCCTATATTAAAATAATAAAATATAGTTAATATTATCCTTAATAATCAATATGTAATTATTTGATACAGATAACAAATACAAATAAAAAAATTAACCGTGATCCCGCATGCAGCTTAAGACGGGAATCCAACCCGCGCCTCTGGTTTGTTGGACCAGCGCCCTTACCATTAGACTACCCAGATCACTCCGTCATCCTAGCCAATCTTAAATTTTCAGCAATTTTTTATTTGATTCGTGAAAAATAATAATCAATGTACATATTACTGAGAAACGATTTTTCAATCCCCAGATAAAATTATCCGTCGGTTAAATGACTATCTTTTTCTGAAGTCAAATGAAAGAAAAAGACAGATTAGCTCTGTCATTTATCTGACAGTTATTTTTATATGGATTGAAAAATCGGCCCTGAGTGTAGAATGTGTATAATTTCGCGATTGTCAAAAGAGCAAAGTAGTAGTAGTAGTAAACAAAACGGTGTTGTTGAATTTATGAACCGATAACGGTAACAACCTATATCGGTTCATAAATTCTGAATAGAATAAAGCATGAAGTTAATGTACTGATTATTTGCCTTGTCCATGAATTATTAGAGAGACGTAAAAACAAAGTTTCCTCCCGAATATCCGGGATTTATGGCGCGTCCGGGACATGATTCATGACGTACTGACTATCATGAGACCTTTGTTTTATATAGCGTACGTGTGCTTTAATTCTAGAAATAGCAGTACCATACCACTCAAATCATACTTATCTAAGTATACTGAAAAATATAGCCCAAGCGAAGAGTAAAAAAAAGAATAGAAAAAAAAGAGAAAAAAACTGCTACAATATTTTTTGTATGATGTATGCTTGTGGGCCAGCGCCGCCTGCGTGCCGCAAGCGTTATGCAAAGTTAAGCAACGTGGGCCGCGGTCAGTACATGGATGGGTGACCGCTTTGAGTGGTTACTAACTGAGCGCTCCCGTGCTTTGGAAGGCACGTTAAGCCGTTGATCCCGGCTGCTGTCTATGGCAGCAGTCGTTAAGCCAAGTCAGAGGCCTTCGGGCGGCTTGAAAACTTCTAACAGTCAAGTTGCCCACTCACTTGACAAAGGGGGGCCGAAGTTGCACCACGCCCGTAGGGAATGTACCCACCACTACCCTACACGTGACCCCTGGGTGGTTCTAAATTCTAAAAGTGCAACAAAATCTGGCAACCCTACTGTCTTCTCGATCTCATCTTCAAGATCTCACGGTTCGAAATAAATGCCATACGATAAATAATAAATAACCACTTAAGCGAATAAAACTAGGACGCCGAAATGATCTTTAATAATTATACCTAAATCTAAATAAATACCCGACATCAAATGTCGTATCCCAGAACTGGACTCGTTAATGGCCGGCCGACGCGTGAGAAGGCATATTAATGTCACAATTAAAATATCCCTTTTATCTCTACAGGGATAATTCTGCGGTGATCCCTGTGCCTAGGTGGTGAGTCGAATCGTTACATATAACGTTTCAAATGTTTACTACGTTAATACTAGTGCCATTGTATTATACTTCATTTTTTTGAGATTAGAAAATGTGCGATTTTCGTCATGCGATTTCTGAGAAAACAATCTTGTAACGGGAAAATTTGCGGCGTGCTATCTTTGAGACGTGATACGCTACTGAAATAAGTGAAATTAGTACAATATTATCTTCTGACGTCTTAGGGAAACGAAGAATTGTTGTAGACGAAAAAGGCGGTTAATTTTCAATTTTTTTTTAAACTGGTGTTAGGGATTGACGAGACATTATCCTGTTCTGAATTAATGTAGATTTTTCTCGACTCTCAGAGATTTTATCTAGCTATTGGTTTAATTATAACGTTTAGAGACATTATACATCTCTAAGGACATTAAAATAAATCGACTATTTATCGAATTTGGACTCTGAGATATTCAATGAATTTAATTTACCCTTATTTAGTTTATTCAGTCTGAGACAGATTCGTGAGGGCTTTGATTTTGTTTCTATCTGTCGAACTTGGTTACAGTTTTTTTTCATGAATATTTACTACAATACGTACATACAGTATGGTTAAGGCGAGAGGTAGGGCAAGGCATTCTCCATACAAACATTGTGCACGCTTTAATCGTCGTATATTTTTTTGGGTTGTAAATATTGGATATACAAAGGACCTGAAGTGGAAATTTTCAATAAACTGAAAAATAAAAAAAAATACAAAAAAACAGTAAAAAAATATATACTGCCCAAATGATGCATACTGACCAAAAATCATAACGGTAGCTGTAGTGCAAACACAAACGAAGAAAAACTTGCACGAAGTTTGTATGGAAAGAGCTTGCCCTATACCCCTCGCCTTAATTAATTCTCCTAAAGATGAACTAGGAAGAAAAACAAAACATTTCTTTTGTTTTTCTTTGAATGGCGTTGAATCTATTTTATTTTTTATTTTTATATTATTAACCTTTAAATCCCTACATAATAAACTTCTTTGTTCGTCTTCCAGTCACCTGCAGCTTTAACTGCGCCAAAAGTTAAATCATCTGGCATAAATTCAGACGCTAGCTTAGAAAATGGTAATTTTAATCCGCAAGAATTCCTGAAGAAGCCATTAATTATTTAAACTATGAAACATTTATGCAAAACCACTAGTATTTACATTCTGGGCGAGTTTGGACGGAAATAAATATGCAGATGTTGTCTTTGTTATTTCAAAAATGTCTTATTTATGTACCTTATCAACATGCTTAAATTATCATATCATAGAAACAATATCCTACAATATAAATCGCTTCCACATTCCTTCATTTACTCACCGGCAGAAAATTTGGCATAAATTAGAAAAATGCATTTTTATATCTTAAACATTTTTTTTTAATTTATTACATTTGTAGTTTGAAATCACGAAAAGTTTTTGGACCAAATTTTCGGCCGGTGAGTGTATAATGAAGGTAGATTTAACGACATATTTTTATACTAAAGCATGGAGTTGCACCGACTTACGTTTACTTACATAACGTTTAGCATAAACAGCGTCGAGAACATTACATTCGGGTTCTCCGTTCGTAGACAGTTTTTGCTACAGATGGGTTTCTTTTTTAATAAAACGATAGGTGTCGGCGGCTTACACACTGGAATATCCTAAGGGTTTGCGCTCCAGTGAAATTGGTTGAGTAGCTTCAACCAAATCTGAGGTGTCAGTGGAATCGAGCTACTGGGGCTAATGATGGTTAAGCGGCAATTACACTTCGTCGTTCACCTAATGCAGTCGCCGAATTGATTTTAAACTACTTAGGTGAACGAACGTCATCTTTACACTACTAGTCTGTCCGCCCACTACGGCGACTAGGCAGCTGTCGATCGCCGAATGCGGCCGACAACGTGTTCTTTACACTTTCGCGATCGTTGCATGCAGCATGCGGCGAACGACGAAGTGTAATTGCCCCATAAAGAACACGTTAGTCGGCCGCATTCGGCGATCGACAGCTGCCAAGTCGCCGTAGTAGGCGGACAGACTAGTGTAAAGACGATGTTTGTTGGCCTAAGTAGTTTAAAATGAATTCGGCGACCGCATTAGGTGAACGACGTAGTGTAATTGTCGCTTTACGTCCAACTCACTATAAGTCAACAGCTTGCCTGGGGTTCTTTTTCATGCATATTATAGTAAACCTCTGCCTCAGTATAGACACATTAAAGTATTCCCTTTTATTGCGCTGTAAAATTCTATTTCTATCTCAGGGGCGCACATCCAGGGAGCTCCCTTTATCCCCTTCAAGCAATTTCTTCCGCTACGATGGCACATTCACGCATTATTGTTATCTGGGCATTTATTTAAATTACCATTTTTACATATCAATTACATTTCAATTTATTTCGCGTGCTTCATCTTATTTGAAATATTATTATGTTCTGGGACATCTCCAAGGTGTCGACATTAGGGCATGCTCCCGGAAATTCATGATACTGATATTTTCCATGAATTCCCGGTATTTTAATTTTGAATTTGGCACCGGTAGTGACGAAGGTATTACCGGGAAAGTATCGAGTTTCGAGAAATTTATTCACGTCTTAATTTAGAACGATATTAAGGTCAATAAGTAAAGCAACGTCAGTAGAGACAAACTACGATAACATGTCGTCCCGCATCTCGAAAAATCAAAACGCTTGTATGTATTTGTGAAAGTATTTATAAAGCACCGTTTTTGTTTGACGGCTGTCTCAACACGCACACATGCTTTAGGAGTCTTGTTGGTACGTACTTTATCATCATCATCATCATCAATTTAAGAGTCAAGCTCTTGTCGGTGGAGCAATTTCCATGTATCTCTTTCTTGAGCCTTTCGTTTGACCGCCTGATACGACACGACGTTTACTTTTTCCTTAAGTTGGTCCACGTACGTTCTTCTTGGTCTCCCTCTCTTCCGCCTTCCTTCTACCTTCCCTTCCACAATATGCTTTATGAATTCGTCGTGTCGTAACAGGTGCCCAAATATCTTTCATCTTCTGTTCTCAATAGTCTGCAACAGAGACCTCCTTTCCTGCACAATGTTGAGAACTTCCTCGTCAGATTTTCTCTCGGTCCAACTGATCTTCTCCATCCGCCGCCAGCACCACATTTCAAAGGCTTCAAGTCGTTCTCTGTCCCTCTGTGTCATTGTCCACGTTTCGCACCCGTATAATGCTATGCTCCAGATGTACACTTTAATAAGCCTTTTCCTGATTTGGCCGGATATTCTGGCTTTAAATAGGCATTTTTTTGTATTAAAAGCACTACACGCTACTACTACGTACTTTATATACTTTCATAATTATATTGAAGCATTTTGAGTTTTGGAGAGGCGGGACATGTTATCGTAGTTTATCTCTAAGGATTCGTAATTCCATGGCTGGTTTTAGCAATAGTCACGGGTTGTCACGCACGGGTAATACCCGGCGACGGAAACAAAATGCTGCATCCACTAGGTCCATGTCAAATCGAAAGGTTTAAAACGTGTACCTACTGTTCTTGACATGACACTGACGATATATTATGTACATGATCGCACTAGAAACAAAAGAGGTCGAGCTATTCGGCGAGCGATTTGAGTTTTCTAGCTGTCAAACATTAGGCTTTGTAAGGCGACTTCCTGATTTGTCAATCAATTCTTTAAAAAAATGGCTTCCATCAAATTTATGATGATTTCGCCAATGTCACGTGTTCAATGACGTTGTTCGGTAACGACGCCATGACAGTAGATAAGGTTTTGTACGGTATATGGATTCTGCCCGTCGTCGCCCCGGGCACGTGTGCTCACCAACGCGGCGACGATCAAAATCCCTCCTGATTTGTCGGTGCGGGGGCAGTACGATATGAGAAAAGTGTCAAACGTCAGTGTCAGCTGTCAGTCGACTCGGTACCATTTTTTACTGCGCGGCCCCTACATTTAAATGAGTGCTTCCTGACTGGCGCGGGATGCGCGGTTGCGGGAAGATGCGAAGGCGGTACTGCTCCGCTTCTGCGCATGATATTACTACTACTGCGCAAACGTAATAATGACAGTATTATGTCAAGTGAGAATCTTTGCGACGTCAGTAAGTTTACGTCAAAGAAGAAAATGTCACATATCTATCCCGCCCCGCCAAGTCAGGAAGTCGCCTTAGATCGCACTAGAAACAAAAGAGGTAGAGCTATTCGGCAAGCGATTTGAGTTTTCTAGCTGTCAAACATTAGGCTTTGTTAGACAGAGAATTTCTGTAGTAAAGAACTATTAATTAATAGCATTTGCCCGCAATGTTGTCTGCGTAGAACTCGTTCATTGTAATAAAATTTTGCTATTCTTTTATTTCAGGCGCTTTTCTAGTTATCGATCTTCCATACAAACTTGCGATTTAAGTGGTACGAGGTAACAGACAGACACGCCTTCGCATTTATAATATTAGTATGGATTGGGTGGTTGTGCGTGGAAGAAAGCGCAGAAAACCATTTTAATTTTAATTGGGATGGGAAGTGTGGAATAAAAGTTTACCTCCTATTGGGCAAAAATGATTTCATAATTATTTCCGGATGTTGGCCGGATCTCTTTTGTTGGTCGCATTTCTCAACCGATTCTCGTGAAATTTTGTGAGCATTTCCAATTTTTTTTTTATTGATCAAATCGGCGGAGCCGTTGGGTGGTTGGAAACTTTAAAAATATATCACGCGCAATATTCGTACTGATCTTTCTAAAATGAAACATAGTTTTTTTGTTACAGAAACTCTATTTATATTATAAAACTGTTATAATATTTAATCCGCTGCAATAACCGGTTTGTTGCAGCTGTTGTGATTGTGACACAAGCTCTTCGCAAGTTGCTCTAAGCCGCTTACTCTAGACACTCGGCTAGACTAAGCTGAGAGCGGAGTGTCCGGTAGCTGACAGTGAATACGTAACACTTTATAAGTAATTCTCAACTGTTTTTGGTTTAGTTTAGCGACGGTGGCAAACAAGCACCATAGCCTCTGGACACCTGTGATTCCAGAAGAATCAGAAACTTATTAGTTTAGCCCAGGGCTCGGAACCGGTTTTTTTTTAACCGGTTAAAACCGGTTTATTTGGGTTTAGCTCCGAACTTTATTGAGAGCGCGAACGTTTTAAGAACTTTATATAAACCGGTTTATTCCACGAGTGGCGCGACCGCGGCGACCCGGCCGGGCCCCTGGCGGGGGTCGGTGTCGGTAGGTACTTACGTACACACACACAAGCGCGCGTTGCAACTTGTCGAGTAATTTTTGTTGACGCGTGCGAGTTGGAGTACGGCTCCTTAGCTCGAAATACCTGGCAGAAAGCATGAAGCTTAGTAGTAGCAGTAGCTTTCATATTTGTGCTTCAAAAATTTTAGGGAAACACGTTGACAGAGACAGACCTTCCGCCTCCCCCTTTCCCCCCACATTTGTGTGCCGAATTACAGTTTTATTTTATTTTAATGAAAACTGCTGAAGCTAGGAGAAAACCGTCAAAGGGAAAAATGTTCCTTATAAAATTATCTACCAGTTATTCTTTGAATGTATTTCGATAGGACCTATAGCTTTCAAAATATACGAGCATTCATTAGGGTAAATCCAGCAGAAAAGATGCTAGAGGGCAGATTACTAACATTTTTGTGCGCATCGGGCTACAAGCATGAAATTTGTACCATAGATAAAGTGTTCCGCGGTGATTCTTTTCGGATGTGGAAATTAGTTAGATTCGTCCCCTGGGGAAGGGGAGAGCGGGGTGAATTGGATCAAGAATACCTCCTTTTAGTCTTTTTCTCATTGATCAGTTAAGGCTACTAAGGCTTGCGGGGTTTCGTTTTCGTGTAAACCAGACATCAGGAATTCATTTTTAGGGCTCCGTACCCAAAAGCTCCAAGCGGAACCCTATTTTTGTCTCCCATAGAGCTGAAGGGGGGCGAAATTTTTTTTTTACCCACCCCTTCGAGTGTGATATCGTTATTTAGAGCTAATTGAGTAAATAAATACTGTATTTTTTGTTTAACAAAATATTTAAAGTCAAAGTGATTTATTTGTAAACATAGGTAATACAATATATGGCGCTAGGTACAAAATATGTGCTCTATGTTTCGTCGTTAGGCATACAAATTCATTTTTAAATTACATAATATTAAAGATAAACATGAGAGATGATATCTGTATTGGTAGAATTCCCCCAATAAATAAGACCATAGCGAAGGGATGATCCAATACATCCGTGATATGCTGATATAACCGCTTCAATATTGACTTGCTTCGATAGCTTGTAAAGCGCATACTTATGCATATTTGTTGAGCTTTTTACAAACTTCCTCCGTATGAGGCTTCCATGACAGCTAACTTGTGATCTATAGTGAGTCCTAAAAATTTTTTTTACTTTAACTGATTCAATAAGGTGTCCTTCATAAAAACAAGGGCGTGAGAAGTCACTAAAGTCCACTATTTTAGAAAATTTGTTCCTAAGATTTTTTAAATTTCCCATTGACCTGTGAATTTGATATTTGGCAGTAATGTCTATTATAGTGTATATTTTACTAACAAACACAAAAAAAACTGAAACCATTTTTTGTAAAAAAAAATCTTGTAAAAAATATTTTTATTTTTTTTGTTATTGTTGGTAAAAGGGACGTAATATTAAATATTATAAACAAATTGAAAGTTCGTAGGTCAATGAGAAGTATAAAAAATATTAGGAACAAATTTTGTAAAATAGCGGACTTTAGGGACTTCTCACGCCCTTGTTTTTAAATATTTTTTTAAACACAAAATAAAGTTTTTATCTATTTAATTATCTCTAAATAACGACATCCCTCTCGTTGATGTGGGTAAAAAAATTCTTTTTTCGCACCCCTTCAGCTATATGGTATGGGAGACCGCCTTAAAAAATATTTAAAAAAATCTGACAATTGGTGTGGCTTTGGGTCTACAATATGCTTAATACTGTGAAAATTTTAAGCCTGTAGCCTAAACCGTTTGGCTGTAAAACCTGTAAAACAGACGACGGACGGACTAATGACTGACAAAAATAGGATTCCGCTTGGAGTCCTAAAAATGAATTCCTGATGTCTGTTTTACATGAAAACGATACCCCGCAAGCCATAGTAGCCTTAACTGATCAGTGAGAAAAAGACTAAAAAGAGGTGTGCTTGGTCCAATTCACCCCGCTCTCCCCTCGCACAGGGGACGAATCTACCTAATCTCCACATCTGAAAAGAATCACCGCGGAACAGTTTATCTTTGGTACAAATTTCATGCTTGTAGCCCGATGCCCACAGAAATGTTAGTAATCTGCCCTCTAGCATCTTTTCTGCTGTACTTATCCTAATGAATGCTCGTAGATTTTGAAAAATATAGGTCCTATCGAAATACATCCAAAGAATGACTTGTAGATAATTTTATAAGGAACATTTTTCCCTTTGACGGTTTTCTCGTAGCTTCAGCCGTTTTCAATAAAATTAAAAAAAAAAACTGTAATTCGGCACACAAAAGTGGGGGTAGGGGGGGGAAACAAAGGTCTGTCAACGTGTTTCCCTAACATTTTTGAAGCACAAATATGAAAGCTACCTGCATGCCCAGTTTCATGCTTTCTGTCAGATGGGACCGTATTCGTCATATTTTCGAGGTAAGGAGTCGTACTAATTTTGGTAAGGCACTATTTCATGCAATGTTATTTATCAAACGTAAACGTCCGTCCCGAAAGCGAAGTTCCGTTAATATGAATGAACACACACAAATGCAAACGGCTTGGGTATATCCGATAGGTAGGTAATCGTGGGTTCGTTTTAACCGTATTATATCGTTCTAAACCGGTTAATCGAACGAAACCTTTATATAAAGCTCCTCCGTAAACCGGTTTAAAAATAGCGGTTTTTGTACCGAAACCGAAATATAAGGGTTTTGCTGCAAGTATATCATAACGGTTTGAAAAATTAACCGGTTTCCGAGCCCTGGTTTAGCCGCCTAAAATCTCTCTCTGTTTACAACCTGCTTTGCTTAGAGTCCTTAATACACGTACAAGTGGAAACCGGTGATAATACCGGAAGCATACAAATAAATCCTTAAAGTTCAAACTGAAATTACAACGGAACGCAAAAATTTCGTGATATCATCGAAACGTCAACGTCATTACATAAACGTCTGTTCGCTCGTGTTCGTGTGTCCTCGATATGTGCCATAAACAAACACAATTCCATCAAAACTGAGTTCCATCACGTGACGCAGGTTATTTGGGAAAGCCACTTGCCACGCTCATTACCCGGCGGGCCCGGACAGCGGCAGATTTATACCCGGAATAGGCAATATCGGCCGCGCTAATGACCCGCGCTGGCCGGATATGGCACACAGAAGACAGACAGTAAAGATATGATGAAATAAGTACTGTACTAGTACTTTTGGATTTTTGATCGTCGCCGCGTTGGTGAGCACACGTGCCCGGGGCGACGACGAGCAGAATCCATTTACCGTACAAAACCTTATATCTACTGTCATGGCGTCGTTAGGTCGTTACCGAACAACGTCATTGAACACGTGACAGTGGCGAAATCGTCATAAATTTGATGGAAGCCATTTTTTAAAGAATTGAATTGAATTACTAGTACTTTATAGCTAAGGTCGTGGTCTGATTTAAGTCTCGTCCTAAATTTGTCCCTTTTATTGTCAACATAATTAATCCTCAAATTACATAAAAGGTCGGCGACGCGCACGTGACGCCTTTGGAGTTGCGAGCATCTATAGGCTGCGGTGTCCGCTTACGATCAGGTGGACCGTACGCTGTCCTGATATTTATTAGCTCGATTCCAGTGCTCAACTGGTATAAATTGTATCTGATAAACAATTACATAATTAGTAAGGACAGTACACCTACTTAATAGAGAAATTAAAGTCCGTCATTAAATACATGTTAAAAAGCCCTATATCGACTAACTACTATCGATGAGTTTCTCGATTACCGTCGTAGGCCATTGGCCTACTAATATTCAGGCAATATTTAAAATGTTATTATGTAAATAATCAATTACAACGTAACGAAATTTACATGATTGTAATGTAATTTTTTTATAAATAACTCGTAAATGTGAATTTTTATCAATAAATATGAATTAATTTATCAATATATTATGTAGCGATAATTTACAAACAGCGATATATTCAGAAAAAAATTATCAAGTATTTGGCAAAATGAAAACTGGAGAGAGGTGGCACAAGATCGTTATCGTATAAGTGGCGTCAAATCGTGTCGGAGGCCAAGACTCAATTTGGTTTGGATAAGGCATATTGGATTATATATTATCTGAAATAAAATGATTGAATTGAATTGAATTGAATATTAGTTAGTTGATTTTGTTTTTATTTGGAAAATCTAACGCAAGATCATCAAGACTCTGTGCACTGCGGCGGAAACGTGCTCTTTTATCGGCGGAAAGTACCCGCAGCGGCATCTACGCGTTTCTTCCGTGTGATGTTGCGATGTGACGTCATTCCGGACGACTAATAGCGCCTTTGTGGCCGCGTGTTAGCTTTGTATGACAAGGGTCGAAGGAATGGTGGATGCTTTATCACCGGATGAAAATGTACACCTTCAGGATGATCTCTTCTTTTTAACAACTTCTTTTTAGGGTTCCGTACCAAAAATGTAAAAAAGGAACCCTTATAGTTTCACTTTGTCTGTCTGTCTGTCTGTTACATCGCTAAATATCTCAAGAACTAAACTTATGCTATCGATTTGAAATTTGGAATAGTTATAAACAAGGATAACCCAGATACTTACATTAGTGTACGCCGTACGATTAAAAAAACCGCAAATCGATTTACAGTTGAGCCGTTTGGCACACGCATACTAGAGGTCAAAACAAAATTTTTGACCCGCAGTTCCTAAAAAAAATTCCCTGTATAAATAATACATAATAATTATAACACTTTTATACGTATTTAAAAAGCTACAAAACACGAGCGTGTAAATAACCTTAAAACATAGCAACTGAATTCACCGATGTTTGCTAATAAACCTCCTAATAGAGTAGGCCCATTTTTGAAGAAGTAGCATACAAGAAGCAAGTCATGTAACAGTTGGGGTGACAACGTTATCAGAGGGCTTAGACCCTGCAGAATACGGTTCTGCCTGTCTCCATCCCCAAATTTGAGCCGGAAGTATGTTATACCGAATAATGTGCAGCCCATACAAATTTTTTCGTTGTACATTTGGTAAATCGTGGTTTCGGTACCCTAACTATGGTCCGATTGTTATAGGTTTTTGATATGCCGTAAAGGACAATATTTGTCATTGTATCCCGAAATTTTCGACCCTCCAGCTCCATATCTTTCTCCGCCATCTTGGAAAATCTGTCACTTTTTCAGTGTTTTCCTTGTACTGTCGCTAAAGTTCATTTTAGTGCTAAACATGGTTCGGCAATATTGTAGAAGACAAAATTTGCTAAAACTTTTGGCTACAAAGATTTTTTGTATGACCCCTAAGGACGAAGGTATGACAGGAGATATCTTTAAAACTGCAATTTTTTTTTTGTATTCCTCCCATATTTGCGTTTTAAGTGCATTTTAGCGCTAAGTATAGTTATGCAATATTGTAGATCACATAATGTGCTACAACTCTTCTATAGAAATATTTTTTCCACGATCATCAGGAAAGAAGATACGATGTCATCTATGAAGTACTACCGTCGATATTTGCTTCTTTTTCCAGTTTTCTTTCCATATTTGCGTTTTAGTGTATTTTAGCTCAAGTTCTAGGTCTGTAATATTACAGAAGACAAAATTATATGCAAATTCAAAGTACCTACGATCTTACTAGGTATCGTGGAAACAGACGATTTTGTCTTTTGAGGGATTGAAGTGGTATAGATCGGAAAGTGACAGATGCTTTATCTTGTCGTCTATCCCGCTATCACTCGACCATCATAGATCCTCTACAGATTGCGATTAATTGCACTCAAACCTAAACATGAGAAGAAAACTGCAAAAGTAGCTAATTTCGACGGTGCTACTCCATAGATGACTTCATATCTTCTTTCCTAATGGTCGTGGAAAAAATATTTAAATACAAAAGTTATAGCAAATTTCGTGATCTACAATATTGCCGAACAATAGTTAGCGCTAAAATGCACTTAAAATGTAAACATGAACGGAAAACTAGAAAAAAGTGGCAATTTTTAATGATATATCCTGTCATATCTTCGTCCCTAGGGGTCATGGAAAAAATCTTTGTACCCAAAAGTTTTAGCAAATTTTGTATTCTACAATATTACAGAACTATGTTTAGCACTGGAATAAACTTTGACGACAGTAAAAGCAAAGAACTGAAAAAAGTGACACTATTTCCAAGATGGCGGCCAAAGTTATGGAGCTGGAGGGCCGAAATTTTTAGGTTACCATGGCTAATATTGTCCTTCACAACATACCAAAAAACCATATCAATCGGACCTCTTTTAGAGTACCAGAGCAACAATTTACTAAATGTACTACGATTTTTTTTGTATGGGCTGCACCTTTTCCGGTATACCGTACTTCCGGCCCAAATTTCGAGATGGCGACAGGCAGATCCGTATTCTGCAGGGTCCAAACCCTCTGATAACGTTGTCACCCCAACTGTTACATGACTTGCCGCTTGCATTGTTTAGAGACGCCTTTTCCAATTCTGTTCCTACTCTATAACTTCTTGGCGTGAATAATAAAATAACCGCACGTCTTACCTACTCGTACATCTCAACTTGGAAACAAATGACGCCTCTAGGGAGGCATTACACGGTGTCCGTGCATCTGTCACGGCCCGTAACCTTCAACTAGTGTTGTAATTAAAACACAAGTCTCGCTCGAGTATTTTAACACTTAAATCTTGAATACATCATCCGCCTAGCAAGCGCTAGCGGGCCGTCCGACATCTGAGAAAAGTTACGCAGAGCCCGCTAGGCGGGTTTCTGACTGTGAAAGTGTTCATTATCATCATATTATCAGTCAAAAGACGTCCACTGCTGGACATAGGCCTGCCCCAAAGAGTGCCACAATGACCGGTCCTGCGCCACCCGCATTCAGCGAACGCCCGCGACCTTTTACCAGGTCACCTTGGGGGGGTCTACCCACGTTGCGCCTTCCGGCCTGTGGTGAAAGTGTTAACAAGGTGAAAATAAAAATTGTATTCCCAAATTCTTAAGGGTTATTTTGCAAGTCATTTAACAATTAAGACATTTTGCATTCAATTAACAATAACCTGGGCACATATGTATGATGTATTGTGTCTCTAAAATTGAATAAAAATCCAGTCATGTGTGAGCCTTACTTGCGCGCCGCTGAGGGCCCTGTACGTCGCCGTCGGTTTTCCATTTAGTACAAAACCCTAAACATTTAAATAGCCTAGTATTACAGAAACTAGGTCCCAGCAAGTAGTCTAGTTTCTTTGCAGAAACAGTGTCAGTAATACTTGAGTCATTATCATTCATCATGAGGGCAATGTCTAAACGTCTCGTCGACGCTTCAGAGGACCATAGAAATGACGCTTACCTCTCACAACGTATTCTTTAGCAATAGAGAGAGGTAACCCCGCCAGCGTTATGGGCACTATGCCGCAGATGGGGTCTTCTTTTTATGACTGGACTGGACTGGGCAAATTAGTTTAGTTTTCAATTAATTTGTTATTATTATTAGTTTGTACTTTTTGAGAAAATGATCTTAAATAAAAAAAAGAAATTAGATCACGAGTCTTATACAGCACTGGCCACTTCCTTATAACCCTGGAAATACCAAAAGAGCCCACCTGCTTTCACGCAACCATCTCGTTAGTACATTTTTGTTTTAAACGCATAATCACTATACGCAAGTCCCCGTGGGGATATTTAGGGTATATTCTTGAATTTCGTGAAATGTTTCGCTGTTTTACGCTCTTGTTTGTGTGTATCTTCTTGTACAATAAAGTAGAAGAATATGTATTTTACCGAAACCTTAACTCATCGGCATAAGCATGGGACACTACCTATAGTTCATTTGTATGCACCAAAATTTTTGCACTTGACTACCTACACAAAATAAAAAACAAAGGTTTAAATTATTGTACTGATATTAAACAGCAGGGGTCGGCAACCTTTTAGCAGCCAAGGGCTACAATAGTAGCTAAAAAAATTGTTGCGGGCCGCACATGTTAATAATTTGTGACTATCAGACAAAAAGTAGGTACCACATTGTCGGTGGTCACCAAGGCACTTTTACAAGTCAATCGGTACGTAATTAAATTACCATAATCACAAAGCTATAGATTAACAAAGTCAATTTTATTCATAATTAACAAAATTACACTATATCATTCACTAGGTACCTACAAAATGAAAATAGACATTTACCTAAGTATACGGTCTCTGTCAGAATTAATAGTAGAGAGGCCAATTTGAAAAAAGTCGTCAAATAACGAAGTTCGTTTGTACGAGCAGTCGCCTACCGACGACTGGTATCGTTGGATTCAGTGACGTCTCCCGAGTATGAAACTCGATGTCGTCACTCTCTAAAGTGGTGGAGGGGGTAACTATGACGTCACAAAGATGGCGGTTGGTGGTATCAAGTTTTATCGATTATCTCTTTAACTATTCAATGTATTGCAACAAATGAGGTGTCAAATGAAAGCTCTTTAAATTGCTAATAATTCGTTTTTAGGAATAAAATGTGTAAGTCTAATAATTAAAAAGTTTTTATTAAAAAATCGTACTTTTGAAAAAGTCATTTATTTTTAATTGCAAAAAACTCGATGAATGAGGCCATTTCTTTAAAAAATACTTCATATGATTGAAAATGCTAAATTTATCGTCTATATAATGCTTTTTGAATTATTAGAATCGGTTCATAAATGAGTACGCCAGGGACATTTAACCGCGGGCGGGGCGAACGTCGCGGGCGCGCGCGCGTTTGCTGATGAACGCGACTGTGTAGACATTCTTAAGTGTAGCTCAGCAACTACTTAACCGATTTAGACAAGTGGGGTATCATATGAAAGCTCTTTATATTGCCATTAATTTGTTTCCAGTAATGAAATGTGTAAGTCAAACAATTAAAAAGTTTTTCCAAAAATATAGTATTTTTGAAAAAGAAATTTTATTTTAACTTCAAAAAACTCGATGAAAGACGCCATTTCTTTCAAAATTATTTCATATGTTTGAAAATGCTACATTCATCCTCTATATAATGCTTTTTGAATTATTAGAATCGGTTCATAAATGAGTACGCCAGGGACATTTCGCCACGGGCGGGGCGAACGTCGCGGCGCACGCGTGTTTGCTGACGAACGCGACTGAGTAGGCTTTCTTAAGTGCAGCTCAACAACTACCTAACCGATTTAGACAAATGAGGTGTCATATGAAAGGTATTTTATTACTTAATAAAAAAAAATTTGATAGCCAGAACACTTGCTCAGAGATTTAAAAAAAAGAAAATAAATCCAAAATAAAATGTTTTCGCCTTATGTTAGACAACAAAATCATCATCATCATCACATCAGCCGCAAGACGTCCACTGCTGGATATAGGCCTCCCCCAAAAAGTGCCACAATGACCGGTCCTGCGCAACCCGCATTCAGCGGACTCCCGCGACCATTACCAGGTCATCAGTCCACCTTGTGGGGGGTCTACCCACGCTGCGCCTTCCGGTCCGTGGCCGCCACTCGAGAACCTTTCAGCCCCAACGGCCATCGGTTCTACGCGCAATGTGCCCCGCTCACTGCCACTTAAGTTTAGCGATTCGAAAGGCTATATCGGTTACTTTGGTTCCGCTACGGATGGCGTCATTTCTGATGCGATCACGCAGTGAAACTCCGAGCATAGTCCTCTCCATTGCCCTCTGCTGAGTGGCTTTGACCCTATGGTATGTCATTACTGGCAACACACACTGGTCAAAGACTCTCGTCTTGAGACATTGCGCAATATTGGACGAAAAGATATGCCGTAGCTTCCCGAACGTTGCCCAGCCGAGTCAGATTCGACGATTAACCTCTTTCTCAAAGTTGGACCTGCCTAACTGGACAGTCTGTCCTAGCTATACATAATCGTCTACAACTTCGAGCGTAAAGCGTCCGATTGTAACAGGAGTTGGTGCTACATGGGCATTTGACATCATCTTCGTCTTATCCATGTTCATCCTTACCTTAGACCAACTCGCTCGGAGGCTTTACTGAGGTCATTGAGAATTGTACTTAATTCCTCCATGGTTTCAGCCAAGACTTAGTATTCTGACGACATAGTTGTCGTCAGCAAACCGAAAGTGAGTGATGTACTCGCCGTTTATGTTGATGCCTAGCCTTCTCCAGTCCAGATTCTAGAAAACATCCTCCAGTGCAGCGGAGAACAGTTTAGAAAAAATATCTCCTTGCCTGACTTCCCGCTGCAGCGGAATGGGTTTCGAGTTCCAGTCCTAGAGTCGGACTAACATAGTGGCGTTTTCGTAGTTTCGTACAAACACTTCAGTACTTCGATATAGCGGTAGTCTATTCGAAAGATCTCATCAGATTGGCACCTCTGTAGAGATTGTAAGTATTGCCCAGGTTTCGATCGAATCGAAGGCTTTCTCATAGTCCACAAAAGCTAAACAGTGGGGCAGGTTGTACTCTTTAGTTTTCTGTATACAAACCATCACTTCTGTATACAGAGTAACATAGACCACATCCATACGCTTCGTCAGGTTATAGCCTGCCGGACTTCAACGCGAAACTGGGCAAGAGAGATGGTGAAGAGCTGAGAGTGGGGCAATTTGGAGTTGGAAGTCGGAAACACCGGGGCCAACTACTGGCTGGTTTCTTGGAGAAGGAGGGACTCTCAACATGATTAATCTCCCAATCTCTACATGATTAATTCCTTCTTCAAGAAACGTGAGCATAGAAAGTGGACCTGGATGAGTCCCGACGGTGCAACTAAAAACGAGATTGACTTCATCATGTCAACGAAGAAGCATATATTCAATGATGTCTCTGTGATCAATACGGTTAAAACCGGAAGTGATCGCCGTCTGGTAAGAGGCACATTGAATATATGTGTTAAGCTAGAGCGCTCTCGTCTGATGAAGTCCACGCTCCGACCATCAGCAGCCCAAATCCAAAGCCCCGAGAGCTTTCAGCTGGAACTCCAGAACCGTCTCGATTGCCTAAGTGGCGATATGGATGAATTCAATGACGGGTTTGTGGACGCTGTCCATACCACAGGGTCTAAATTCTTTAAAGCCCACCGGGCCAACTGAACCAATAGGCCCTCTAACTCCACTCAAAGGCTCTTCGAGTAATGGAGTAGGATGGTTCTACAGTCTTCAGTCGATGCGACATTATATCGGCAGCTCAATAGATAGATCTCCAAATCCCTGACCCGTGATCTGCGCCAATTCAATACAAAACGTATTGAAGAGGCCATCGAGCGGGATAGGGGCTCAAAAGCTTTCGCAAGAGATCTGTCTATTGGGCAGAGCCAGCTCGCCAAATTAAAAACTGAGGATGGTAGAATTGTCTCATCCAGACCTGAGCTTCTGAGCGAGATAGAGCGCTTCTATGGACAGCTATACACGTCAACTAGCAGACCCCGAAGTTGGTCTAGTGGAAGATCCTAGAGCTAGACTAACCCTGCACTATACCGATGACATTCCGGACATCAGCCTGTAAGAGATTAGAATGGCTCTTAAACAGCTCAAAAACAACAGGGCACCCGGTGAAGACGGAATTACAGCCGAACTCCTGAAGGAGGGTGGAAAACCGGTCCTTACAGCCCTTCAGAAGTTGTCCGACTCTGTCTTACTGGAAGGGAACACAGGCGTGGTGGTGCTGTTAAGAACTATCGATCCATCACGCTTTTGAGCCATGTCTACAAGCTGTTTTCAAGAGTCATTATGAACGGTCTGGCAGCACGCTAGATGACTTCCAGCCTGCCGAACAAGCCGGTTTCCGAAGAGGCTTTAGTACCATAGACCACATCCATACGCTTCGTCAGGTTATAACCAGGTCCATACGCTTGTATGGATGTGGTCTATGTTACTCTGTATACAGACGACTGAAGAGTACCCTGCCCCTCTGTTTAGCGTTTGTGAACTATGAGAAAGCCTTCGATTCGATCGAAACCTGGGCGGTACTACAATCTCTACAGCGGTGCCAAGTAGACTACCACTATATCGAAGTACTGAAGTGTTTGTACGAAAACGCTACTATGTCAGTCCATTCCGCTGCAGCGGGGAGTCAGCAGGCAAGGAGATATTTTTCCTAAACAGTTCTGCACTGGAGGATGTTTTCTAGAATCTGGACTGGAGAAGGCTAGGCATCAACATAAACGGCGAGTACATCACTCACTTTCGGTTTGCTGACGACAACTATGTCGTCAGACTACTAAGTCTTGGCTGAAACCATGGAGGAATTAAGTACAATGCTCAATGACCTCAGTAAAGCCTCCGAGCGAGTTGGTCTAAGGTAAGGATGAACATGGATAAGACGAAGATCATGTCAAATGCCCATGTAGCACCAACTCCTGTTACAATCGGACGCTTTACGCTCGAAGTTGTAGGCGATTATGTATACCTAGGACAGACTGTCCAGTTAGGTAGGTCCAACTTTGAGAAAGAGGTTAATCGTCGAATCCGACTCGGCTAGGCAGCGTTCGGGAAGCTACGGCATATCTTTTCGTCCAATATTGCGCAATGTCTCAAGACGAGAGTCTTTGACCAGTGGGTGTTGCCAGTGATGACATATGGTACGGAAACGTGGTCGCTCACCATGGGCTCAAAGTCACTCAGCAGAGGGTAATGGAGAGAGCTATGCTGGGAGTTTTTCTGCGTGATCGCATCAGAAATGACGTCATTCGTAGCAGAACCAAAGTAACTGATATAGCCTTTCGAATCGCTAAACTTAAGTGGCAGTGGGCGGGGCACATTGCGCGTAGAACCGATGGCCGTTGGGGCTGAAAGGTTCTCGAGTGGCGACCACGGACCGGAAGGCGCAGCGTGGGTAGACCCTCCACAAGGTCGACTGATGACCTGGTAAAGGTCGGTTAGGTAGTTGTTGAGCTACACTTAAGAAAGCCTACACAGTCGCGTTCGTCAGCAAACGCGCGCGCGCCGCGACTTTCGCCCCGCCCGCGGCGAAATATCCCTGGCGTACTCATTTATGAACCAATTCTAATAACTCAAAAACCATTATGTGTAGGATAAATGTAGCATTTCCAATTATATGAAGTATTTTTTAAAGAAATAGCCTCTTTCTTCGAGTTTTTTGTAGTTAAAATAAAAATGACTTTTTCAAAAATAAGAAATTTTGGAAAAACTTTTCAATCGTTTGACTTACACATTTCATTACTCAAAACAAATTAATGGCAATATAAAGAACTTTCATATGATACCTCATTTGTCTAAATCGGTTAAGTAGTTGTTGAGCTACACTTAAGAATGTCTTCACAGTCACGTCCGTCAGCAAACGCGCGCGCGCCGCGACGTTCGCCCCGCCCGTGGCGAAATGTCCCTGGCGTACTCATTTATGAACCGATTCTAATAATTCAAAAAGCATTGTATAGAGGATGAATTTCGCAATTTCAATCATATGAAGTATTTTTTAATGAAATGGCCTCTTTCATGAGTTTTTTGCAGTTAAAAAAAAAAGACTTTTTCAAAAGTACGATTTTTTAAGAAAAACTTTTTAATTATTAGACTTTCACATTTTATTCCTAAAAACGAATTATTAGCAATTTAAAGAGCTTTCATTTGACACCTCATTTGTTGCAATACGTTGAATAGTTAAAGAGATAATCGATAAAACTTGATACCACCAACCGCCATTTTTGTGACGTCATAGTTACCCCCTCCACCATTTTAGAGTGACGACATCGAGTTCCATACTCGGGAGACGTCACTGAATCCAACGATACCAGTCGTCGGTAGGCGACTGCTCGTACAAACGGAATTTTGATTTTAGCCACTTGGCCTCCCTACTATAACATGAATATATTAAATTTATTGTACTCGTAAGCAAGGGCAAATGCAACGCACGTTTTACTTTTCCATTTAGTTTCAATTAATAATAAGAATAATAATATTTTTAAACATGTTGTACAATAATAATAACGTGACCCCTGGGTGGTTCTACAAGTGCAACAAATCTGGCAACCGTACTGTCTTCTCGAAGATCTCACGGTTCGAAATAAATGCCATACGATAAATAATAAATAACTATACCTAGGCTAGGAGCTAGGAGCTAACAATTAGATAGTAATAAATAGCACGTGCCCGAGCTAGGAAACCCTGTGTTTCAGGCAAAGAAGGGCTTAAATTACTTAAAAAATATTCACATGCAAAAAACAGGAAGATATATGCTACGTTGCAAAATTATTTTAAATTAGTGTAGCGCTTCCACGCATGCCATCAGCTAAAGAGTGTTAGTCAGAGCAAATAATACATACTGAGATGAAATGCAATACGGATGCATCAGATTGACCCTGGTACCGACCAGACGAAATGCAAGTGCCCATTTATAAAGAGTTGAATGCGTTTCGTCATAATTGGTCTTCAGAATTAGAATTGCATGCAAAGTTATTTAAATAATGAGCAAGATAAAATTACCTCCCACATTATAAGTATTTAAAATCCATTTATCTAAGTAGAAAATGTTTAATGTTTATGTATGATAAACATTAGGTACTTAGGGTTTTTTGTACTCAATTAAAGACCCCAAATAGTTATAGACAAATTCGTATGGTTTTCTTTGATAAAATGATTGGCTTAATGACTATTGTTCAAATATTTACGAAAATTACGCGCAGAGCTTCCGTAGACAGCGGGAGGATGGTCAATTGCAAACTCACACGTGTTAGAGCGGGACATTTGCAGTGGGGCTACCTCCCCTTAAGCATATCCTCAAACCATAAAAGCTTGTAAACGTTTTAGAGTAGTCTAGGTATTTCAAGCAAAAGGAAGGACCACAATATTGTATAACCTCAATTCGTACATTTTATTGAAGTTCTGAACTTTTCTATAGCACTCATTTTCCTTGTCCTTACTAAATAAAACAATAACCAATATTTTTAGTCAATGGCACGGTTAAATAACAATACCAATCGCGTCAATAACTATTTAGTAAAATGAGCGGAAACCACCTAGTATGATAATAAATAACCTTTATCAATGATTGCATGGTGCCGAATTAATTCCCGTTGTTTTCGCAAGATCCGATGATTCGGGCCGAATTAAAATAATGATTTATGGGAGGTGGATGTGGGGTAAAACATCCTTACAATGAAACTTTAAATGCAAGTCGCTTTGTGTTTTGGTAAATGGTAAGAGGGCGTCTATATGGAGATCTTGTTTATGTGCTGACAAGCGCGCACGTCATGCAGCGCAGAATTTCGCCTTAGAGCGAAGCCACAATACGCTATTTGACTAATTTTTTTTTATAATTCCAATCCTGGTTCAGTTTTTAGAGACGATCAAATGTCTATATGGGACTAACAACAATTAGAGCACAATAAAGGGCTAAAATTAGGGACAAACCTAGCTCGACGCTAGCGGCCGTCAAAAAGGCTCCTACAAATTTGCCCTAGCAAATGACGTCACTTGCACAGCATTCCACCAACCGTTGTATGGAAAAATTAGTATTTTGCTGTTTTAGTCGTAAAATAATGCGTTTAGGTACAAAGCTGTCATACAATTTATTTTTTATTTTTACATAAGCATTCTATTGATACCTTTTATTTGAATATTGGACAGTAAAAAAAAAACATAATTTTCTGACTTTTTGATGATTCATATCTTTTTATGATTTTGGTAAAATTTTATAATTTACGATTTATTGTGATATATTTGATGGCTAACTATCCAAAAATGACATTGTGTTGTAAATTTTAACATGTTTCAAATACCGTATACCTACTAGATTGCGGCGACGTATCGCAACAGACAATAAAACAGCATGTGCATAAGAATCAACAAAGTGACATGGAGACTGAGGTGCTGTAGAAGTATTAATCTTGCCAATGTATGCCATTGTGATAACAACGGGCACGTTTACCTTACCTGCGCTACTAGCTGAGCTATGCAAAATCCTGAACTAACATTCAATATAACTTCGAGTAGGGTAAGGTCAGCGGGGTGAAGTAAGCCTGACTAAATATAATAGTGATAGCTTTTAACCACGTATTGAATAAATTTATAGGCAATTAATTTTTTTTTTGTACCACATTCAAGGCAAAAAATGGATCCTTTATTAATATCTAAAACATTAATAAACGCATTGGTGCTTTAATCAGTTTATTAAACTCGTAAAGAGGCCTCTGGAAAAAATCATAGGACTTCCATACTTATCAGCGGGTAATTTATTTTGAATGTCAGAATGGGACTTGAATAGACATCTACGGGAATAAAGTCACGGCAATAAGCTAGTCTTTATACCAACACTGTTCAATGAATAGCCAAAATTAAACGAGAATTGGAGCCGAGTCGAAAACTGTACCTTTTGTTCCTTAAAGAGGAAATTAAATGAGCTATAATTCACAAACACTCATTTAGCGAGGTCTGAGGGCTAATTTGACATACACATTTCTTATTCCAATTTGATTCCAATATAGAGCCTGCTCGGTTCGACATACACCGAGCGAATGTGTCAGAAAGAGAGAGAGAGCGCAAGGCTCGTTGCAACCATATTAAAATATGAGCTGTATGCGTCAGATTGACCCTAGAACATTGGAATATTAATTTAAAATTAGTACGTACTAAATTAGTACATACGAGCGTTGCTTTGAGGATTTGAAAGGTATTTTAATTATTTTTCATAACATTGTACGTATTACTGAAATAAAAGTTAAGGGCGTGCAATGAAAAATATCGCGTTCCATGAAATCCCGTTCTGACCAGATTAGAAAACAATAAGGACTGATTTTTAAGATATAAATTTTGGTTCTTGACTATATGGTTGTTCCGATTAAAATGTGGTATTTTATTTTACCTCCTCTGTATCTTAATATTCATCGAGGTATATCTTAAGTATCTTATGTGAAATATTTTCTTGATCGTATAAGGTACCTAATGTTATGTATTTTCTCAAAACAAGCAGCGGCAACCAAGCTTCCTTACACCGAAAGTCGAGCTTAAAGCACATTGACACGGCGCAGTGCGATAACTCTATTAGAACATGCTTTGGCTTCGCGGAAATTGAAAGCTCTTTGCTCATAACTCATAACACTGCGCTGGCGGTTCTCAACATTGCAAACGAAATATAAAAGATAATCAATCGACTTTAAGTTAAACGCTCACATTGAACTTTTTTTTTAATCCATGAATATCAGGCTTATTCGTTTTTATTTTTTCTGCAATCGATGAATCTTAAAAATAATATAATATTAATATCTGATGGAGAGTATGTTTTGTAGATCAGGTAATATATATGTGTGTATAAGCACTTTATCGTACACAATACACGGTTACAATTATGTTAGGTACACAACATTATAGTGCAAAGGTGAAGGTGAGGTCTTTATAACAAATCAAATTAGAAGAGCCGTTTCGATAAACTAATTTCTAGTTTCTATTCTTTAAATCTTGTTTTCTAAGCGCTGTTAGAAATCTCAAATCTCCAAAGACTAGCCTGACGAAACTTCAACACGGTAGGCTATTTTATCCAATTAAAACTGTTATATTATTTATCTTGTTAGCCTTTTTTATCTGCTCAGATATGAATACTATTCCATTTAATTAAATTTATGTTACCTTGATATCTGTGACATTTTGTTTTAAAGTCATGTCATTTGTTTATGGCTTATTATTTTCGCGGCGACAGAAAAATTAAAGAGCAGCAAACTATTTGCAACTAAAATAATAACTTGTCAGCGATTAAATATTTTGGCAATCATTTATATAAATATTTGTTTATTATTTATGTATAAGGACAGCGTACTGGTGGTGATCACATTTATAAATAAGTTATTATTTGGTATTTATTTGTACTTTGTTTCTTGATGGTGTTGATGTTCATATCTGTATCAAATCAAACATTTATTCTGCAAATAAGCCACAAGAGTTCCACATTCATATAATTCGTTTAAACTAGGAAATTATTAAATAGTTATAGGGCTTGGATAGAGGCTTTTTTATATTGATATTTTAAGTGTATGGAGGTTAACGTGCAAAATGTACCTACCATGGATTATTTATTTAATATTATTTTTTCGTTATTAGCAACTCTCACCAGGTCGGCACCTCGTCTTCCTGGCTTGCGTTTTCCGTCTAAGAGATACCAGTTTGTGATCGCATTTAACCACCAAACAGTACTAAAGGTAAAGTGACAATATGACAATAAATATAGCAATGTATTTTATCTGAGGAGACTAGCTAATTTGGATGCTGATATTGTGTAAATCTAATATGAAAGGCGTCAATAGGGTGACAGTGCCTTACTGACGCAATTAAAAATAGTCCTTATTATCATCGACAAAAATAACCTGTTGCTTTGGAATGTAACATATTTTTACAAATTGTATACCGAATAACTGCGATGAGTTTCAGACTTATTAGAATAATAATGACATACCAATGCTAAATGTGCCACCGCCAGCACGAGTAGGTACCTACTCATGATCAAGGACCTCATATCGGTTTCATCGAGCGATATTCGATTTTAAAAACGCGAGTAACTCTTTTAATTACAATTTATTATATTTTACCCAAAGTTTGAGTACCTCGGACACAAGACGGCGAGGTGTAGTCGCTGGCACTATTACGGCTAATGAAACCCAGACTCCGATCAACACCTGCCGTAGTCTGCTAGAAATCTAGTGCAAAAATAATTTCTTAATTTATGTATTCTGCTTTCGCTGAGTTAGGCTACATAAACACACATGTTCATATAAGGGTGCCTTTGCATTAGAGATCAAATATACGTATTCAAGTTTTAATCGCGCAGAAAAGGCTGAACGGATCAAAATAAAATTGGTATACGGCGAATTTAAAGTCTGGATTAACATAAAAAATACTTTTCATCCCTAAAACCAACAAACCAAAGTTTAGAAAAAATACCATAGACAAATATAATATAGCATGTACGTAAAAACCAGCCAAGTCAAAATCTTGACCTTGAATTACATCTCTAGTTTCCGGATTTTCTACGCAAAACTTGGCACCCATATAGATATCAATTCTTTTGTTGGCGAAGTTAATAACGACGCATATTCTTAAAATTGAACTTGGCTCTCAAATACAAATACATATACACCAAGTTATTAATAACGCCAAGTTAATGTAATCTACATTAACTTGGCGGCATTTCACATTTATGTTTTGATAGGATTTACCTTTTTTAGACCCGTTTAAACAAACCATTTAAGTATGTTTACAAAGCGCAAGAGTTTAAAATGTTATACTTTTCATCCCGAAAGTGATCCCTCGAAAGGACGACATAAGGACTAAAGAGTGGAAATTTACGCGGACAAAGTCGTGGGCTTATAAAAGCTAGTATTCTACATAATTGGTGATCTATTTGGATTACGCATACAACGATAATAATTCTGTTTATTGATCATAATCCATTCTCCAATAGCGCAGCGGGATGATCACCGTTTCATTGGAACGTAACTCCGCTGCAAATGGATTTTGATACAAACCGAAATTAATGAGTCCTGTGTGGATTCTATTACTCCGAAATTAGTCTAATCTAAATATTACACTTTATCGCGTATAACGCTGCTATGGTTTAGGATTACCTGCCGGCATCTGTATTTCAGAGTTCACATAACCTAGATATTTATACAGCACGAGTGAATAGGCGAATTCTGGGTACGCTCGCTTCATCGTCAGCCATTTTTGCCCCCTAGATACTGGTCAAGGGAAATCTCATTTTAAATTTGAAATAGTCGTGGGTCGTAGAAGTCGTTGTAGTAGAAGATTTCACAAAAACTTCCCTATTTTCACAACGAAAATGTCCATCGCCGAAATTACCCAATCTAATATCAATCACAATCAAGCCTATATCAACCCACTTGCCATTTGATCGACAATCCGCCAATTTACCTTCATCCCGATATCACAGCTCAAAACATCACCCTTTGTCGCAAATTGGAGTCCAACTACAAGGCTTAAATCCATCACTGAGACCCTGCTAATTAAATATGAACTCTGAACCGTTGTGGTAAGGTTTTTTACAGCTGTAACAGCATATTGGCAGGTAACATCCCTTCATAAATTGGGTATGGGCGGTCATATGTTCGGATGGACCCCGCGTAACTCTTTTGGGTTCAAATCACTCGGAGAACGGTTTGCAAAAATACGACCGCGTAACAGTAGTTTATGGTACGGATTAGACTTTTAGGCGTGAATTTTATTGTCGTGTTGTTTTTATAGACATAAACGCTAGATTTATGGCGCAGGTTAAGCGGATTCTGAATGTAAAAGCAAATCAGACCTCAATAACCTTGCATCAAAAGCGCTCGATTCGAGATTTTAAATATTACACATCCATGACAATCAGATATTGTGAAAAACTACAAGTATACATAATTATATCAAATCGAAAGTCAGATTTTTTTATTAGCTTTATGAAGTTTTTTAATTTGTTACTTATTTTTTTTTTTTTAAAGATGGCATGTTTTAATTTCATTCATTTATTTCAAGTATCATAGACCTTTTAAAAAACATGTGTACAGTAATTGAACTTACGTAGATCAAAATAAATTTATACAATGTTTCTCGTTTTTCATTTCAGCAGCGACCATTTTAGTTGCTCCTTAGCTGATTGTAAAACTTTTGCTGCTCTGGCGTTGGCGTTTAGAGGATCCGGTCTTCATAGGATTCCTGCTCCATCTTCACATCCAAATAGTCTTATATGTCTTCTCGAGCCTCTCACCCTTATTGAGAAAATAGATCGCACAGTGTAACTAGCCTAGTTAAATTAATAATAAGCAGTAAACAGAATAAGCTGTAAGAGAATTAATAAACGGTACCACTAGTCCAGTAGCTCGTCCCAGTGAACGTTCTAGTGGAAGTGGCGAGTGGCAGCTTGCCAGAGCGGTGTCGTCGCAAACCGCCGCACAGGTGCGCGGGTAACGGGCGCAGGGTAGGTATTAAATGTACAGTCCAGTGCATAATTACCTATACCTACCTACACAGTCACCTGCATTTAATATCTTCTATAACGAAGGTGGCAAAAATATATGACGTGTCTTAACGTCTCTACAGGCTACAGATAGACAAGTTATAGATATAGAACTTTTATCTCACGGGCGCGGTTGTGTGTTGAGCTATACATGCACATATACATGTGTGGGTCAGCGTAGGAGCTATGAGTTCACATTGTCTATGTGTTTGTAGTTGTCACAACTACAACAATGGCCAATGGCTAACCCGCCGCGAGATAATAATACTTACTGTACTAAAGGCGAACATAATGCCATAAGGGATTCTCTATAATATTCTCAAAAGAAAGATTATAATAACCCGGATTTACATGACATATCCATATTTTCAAAATCATTTACTATGATATAAAATTATGGATTTAACTTTTACGTAAGTAGCTTTTACGTTTAGTTTATACATGAAGGAAGCAGTAGCAAATTATAGTAAACTGATAAAGTCACACCCAGAGAATCGCATGCGAGATCCACTACATTCCGCAGTTTTGAAAGATCGATTGAACTCATTATACCTCGGTAACCCGCAATGTAATCTTATTGAAACTCGCATGCGTAAATAAGGCTTAAGTACCTCTTACCATTTCAATGTTTATACTTGCATTGTTTGCTTCTATTTTGATGTTTGTTGTTTGTTCTTATATGTAAGCATGCACCGTTATATGTATATTTGGGAGACGGCATTTCCAGAATCCCACAATAGAGGCACAATCGCCAGTATGATGCAAATTTAAGCGAATTCATTTGAATGGAAAGCTGTGACCTTATTGTTGGAAAACATCGTTTTGTGTCGTTTCAGTTTCTGACTACGAGAACAAAATTCCTGAACAACATTTTGCACCAGCAAGGCGATTACGTAACATGGAAAATTAAAGTACCTACCTAAGGTTGATTGATACAAATTTAATGTTGTTGTTAGTATGGAAAATTTACATAAACGAACGGTAGTTACGTTCGTTTGGAAATGTTTTATTATATACCTTACCACATGGGGGGCACTTAACCATACAAATTTCTGATTCAAAATTAGATTTAAACAACATTTTAGAACAAGCTATCCAATAATATCCCACACGTTGGGGTTTGGCAAAAATAAAATTAATACACCCCTGAAATACGGGAGATAACCAGAAAAAAATATTTTAAATAATTATTTTTCTACCATTTTGTTGTCGTAATTGTTAAGGATGTATTGTTAAGGATGTATCATCATCATGATCAAACTGAAGAGCAACGCTTTGATTGTCGGTGGAGAGATCGCCAGTCTTCTCGGTTCTCTGCCAGTCTTTTAGCGTCCTGATACGACACGGCACCAATTTTCTCCTTCACTTGGTTGAAGTACGACAATCTGGGTCTACCTCTTCCCCTTCTTCCTTCAATTTTTCCTTCCAAAATGTTCACAAAAAAGGTGTCGTGCCGTATCAGGTGTCCAAACATCCGTCCTCTCCTGTTCTTTAGCATAGTCCTCTTCTCTTTCGCAATACTTAAAACCTCTTCATTCGTTTTTCGCTCTCTAAGGATGTATACTCATGCCCAATTCCAGCTCTCTAGTACTCACGGTTACTGAGCTAACTCGCGGACCGGACGAACACGGCGAAACTTTAATGGTACCTTGTTTACCACGGAACCCTTAAAAGGATAATGTATAATTTTCAATCAGATGGGTTTATTAATCTAAACAACCAAGATCAATTTGGTTTTCAATTGAGATACCGCTTAACTTAATAAGTTTACTGTGTTGCTACAATGTTTTTTTTTCAAGCCTATAAGGTGTCCCACTGCTGGGCAAAAGCCTCCCCCCTTGACTTCCACTCGTCCCGGCTTTGGGCTGTTTCGGGCCAGTCGTTTAGAAATGTGTCCTGGTCATCCCACCATCTCCGCCTCGGCCTGCCAATGTTATTAAGATTTATTAGCATGACTATCTCTGATTTACCAATAGTTGAATAACATGGAATTAGCGGCAGCAGCAATTCGAATCAATCTTAATTAGCGTTCCCAAGTTAGACCGGTAATGACGATTGATACCCGCGCGGGGAGTCCGGAAATGAAAGAATTATGATTACCTACAGTTTGCGCAAGATAGAAGGCTGGGAGTCTGTGCAGATATTATTAGTAAAGTGACTGGGAGATATTCCAGTTATTCACATTGTAACGGGACGTCCTGTGCCCGTTCATATATACATAATATATTTATAAGAATAGTTATTGATATTAGTCTTAGACGAATCCTGCAATAGCAGATCACTCACTCTGACATGTGTAAGCTATCACACTGTTTGACAACCAGGTCGTAATTCTGGGAAAACGATGGGTCATCTGGGGGCTCCTTAAACTATCTCGGTTGTCTATGGTTAGAAAAAGGTAAGCCTTTAGATCCTACTCTGTGTTGTTGTAATTAAAAGGCTAATGGTAGGCCAAATAGGCGAGCATTACTTAACTAGTCCATGGGAGAATATTCCTCCCTAGTTAGGATATTTAGCAGGTTCGTCTAATCAGGACCAGGTTCTGGCGAGGTATCGCCAGGATTTCGCCCACTCCCGAAGGTAAAACCTTGCGGTGTTTCCACTTACGGCGCGGCTTTAGAGGCGCTGGTGGACCCATTCAAAATTCAAAACATTTATTCTGCAAATAGGCCTCAGGGCACTTTTACAAGTCAAAATCTATCTGTATCAACAGAAAATATTTTTAATGTTCAAATAAAACTAATTACATAACATAAATAAGATTAATCCAGATTTTTTAGAGATTTATAAGGTCTCTAAGCGTCATTTGTCAGGTAGAACCATTTTGAATGGTTGACTCTTGCTGAAACTAACTTATACGCCCGAGTTCTCCTGCGGATTACCAGTTCACTGTGTGCCTGGACTCATGGAAGTAACTTCCAGCCTTCCAAGGAAGCACGGAAGCCTTTAGGTAGGACCGGTGGGTAAAAATAAAACGTCTTCGGATCCTTTCAAGGGAGTGGCCCAATTCTCAAGTAAGAACTACAAACGAGTTCCTACTTTTCTAGCTTCCATGAGATCCGGACCATTATGTTCTGGTATGCCTAGCAGGGTACTCCTTGTTTTGGTGAATTGAGTCATTTTTGACATTTGTCTATGCACTCCGCACAGTGACCATAAAAAGATTGGAATAGGCTTGACCAGTCAGGGTCGAGAGCTACGGCCTCTGGTTAGCACTGGAGGGGGATAGCAATCCCTCGGGCGGATGGAGGGGCCAGACCTCACATTTATAAAAAAAAATTGATTAATAGGGATGTTGACACCAAATAAGAAAATCAATGAATCCGAATTTTCTCGAAAAAGGATCAAATACTCAATGAAATAGCGAAAAAAGTGAGTCAAAAGAATAAATAATTACATAATTATAAGTCTTCAAAGTTTTAGGAGGGGGCATTTTCTGTCCCTGTTCCGCAAAACGCATATCTGTATTGAACGATCGTCATTTACTATGGCGCTCGAGGTCAGTGACGTCACTGATCTGTAGCGCTTTCTCTCTCGAACTAAAGATATTCTAACGGTTGTAGTTTCGTTATTTTTTGAGATATTTGAATAGGATTTTCACTGTTTGGCATAGTTTTATGTATTATTTCGTATGGAGTAATAATAATTTTTGAGTCAACATCCCTATTGACCGAGTGAAAAGAAGATATCTGTTTTATTGACCGAGTGAAACGAAGGTCTATGTTTTAGCTTCGGCAAAAATGCTTTCGTATGTCCGGATTTCCGGCTGTTCTCCTCTCCATAGTGCATTTCTTAACCGAAGATAAAAAGAAAGTCTTTTGTCGAGACAATTTTTGGAAATTTAAAAAAACAAACTTTTTAATCAGTGATTTTGTGTTTCTGCGGCCGAATTTCGATTTGTTCACCTCTAAGGGTCGCATTTCACAACCGACTCTCGTGAAGTATTGTGAGCAGGTGCTTTGATTATTACCCCCAGTAAATGCATTTAATTGGAACTAGTCAGTATAAAAGATATGAACAAGAGAAGAACTTTTAAGAACGTTATGTAAATACCACGGTTGCAACGAATAAATGGCTATGATTATGTAGATTAAATCCCACTTGGGAACTAAACTTCGCGACTAATGTAGTGGATGATACATTTTCCTGAGAATCCCCCCCTATCTCATTCTTATTTTAATTTACAAAAGCGAACCTTACCTTTGAAAGGGAACAAGTGAATGAAAAATGGACTTCCGACTTTGCACACCGCAGCACGTGTTTAAATTAAAGTGAACGAATGAAACGCCTGAACGACTGAACAAATGAGTGAACGGGAAATAGTGGACGTTCGAACAATTGCAGGTAATGATATAGATGGAACTGGTGTTGGAGTGAATGAATTTATTGGACAAGTTAATTGAATTCGGTTGGATTATTTATTTGATGCCTGGATGACTGTGCAGTAGTCCGAGTTTCAAAGATCCAATTTATAGGACTCGAGTACTAAACACGAATGAAATAAAATAACTCTTTTATCTTCTATGGGTAGAATATCTTCCATGCAAACTTCCTTGCCCCATAAGAGATGATTTCTGGGATTAAATGTATCCTATGTTTTTCTTCGGGACTCAAACTAACTATCTTTTTACCACATTGGTAGAGAATGCCTTAAGGCATTAAGTCCGCCATAAAAAAAGTTTTCATCTAAATTGGTTCAGCGGTTTAAGCATGAATCACTGTTCAATAAAGAATATTTGTATTGGGCTTAAATACAAACCTCTCTTCTACCAACCAAAAAAAAAAACGAAAATAGTTAAGGCTAATGCCACTCTACTGATTGCGTTGTCACTTCTTTCATGGCTTTCATAAGTGTGTATTTGATTTATACGCCAAATAATAGAATAATAGAAATGGGAACTAAAAGAAAAACATTTTTTTAGTTCCCATTTCTTTAGACACAGTCAATTGAATTGCCTGAAATCAAAGCATGACTTTTAGAATCATGAATAGGCAGCAAAAGTAAAAAAGAATAAAAGAATGTGCTAACAAAAATACGTAATACGTAAATCTGATTTTCATGCCAAACTGAGTCAAGGAAATATTATTTTATTTAGCCTCTTCAGGCAATGGTTTGGCAGGACTATATTCTCTCATTTTCTGTACAAGTTTGTACTATTTCAATACTAATATAATTAGGCTTTGTCATGTATGACTTTATTATTATTTCACTATTAATTAACTTAGCCTAAGTTTTATCTGTTGTGTCTTATATAAATCTCCAAACTTAACGGTTTCATCGTTTATAAAATTAAAGTATTGGTTAATGAAAAATAAGCCACGAATAGTTCGCCTTTATGCAGTACGCCTATTAGGTATTCATAACTGAGATTCTCTTCAATTGATGACAATAATTCCTTACACATTACTTCCCTACTAATGCCTTAATGTTATCCCACAAAATGAAACCGGCATGAATATGAATATGAATATAAAGGTAGGGTAGGCTTAAAAGGTGTCGAAACGTCGGTAAAAAAGGTAAATACATAAATATCGCGTTAGACCCGTTAAAACAAACCTTTTAAGTATGATTATAATTAAATATTTCTGAACAATCTATACATCAACATACTTCATTAGAATAGACTATACTTAATTTTACATCATTAGGCGACTTCCTGATTTGTCGGTGCGGAGGCAGTACGATATGAGAAAAGTGTCAAATGTCAGTGTCAGCTGTCAGTCGACGCGATACCATTTTTTACTACGCCCCTACATTTAAATGAGTGCTTCCTGACTGGCGCGGGATGCGCGGTAGCGGGACGATGCGAAGGTGGTACTGCTCCGCTTCTGCGCATGATATTACTACTGCGCAAACGTAATACTGACAGTATTATGTCAAGTGAGAATCTTTGCGACGTCAGTAAGTTTACATCAAAGAAGAAAATGTCACATATCGATCCCGCCCCGCCAAGTCAGGAAGTCGCCGTACAGTGTTGTTTTTTCTGGTCTGAAACAGCTAAAAGTTCATATTTCACTGCCGAAATCATTTCTGCTCATGGGCGGAAAACTTGACTGAAAGAATATCGCCGTAGATTTGAACCGTGACCAGTAACACGTCGCGAGTATTACTCGCTGCACTCAATATGGCCCCGACGTGCTCGCAATACGGGGGCGACTGTACCAATACGGCCGTAGTGAGGTTTTGCGTTTTGAATTTTAATAAGGCAAAAATCCGGTACGATGTTAATGTATATTGAAGAGCAGGTAATAAAATACATATTTTATTGCTCACTAACTTTTGTTCGTGGCTTCTTTCGCGTAGAACTCGTTACAGGCTTAGTGAAATAATTGCTCATTCATTACTTTAGGCGCAGGCTAAATTATCACTCTCCAATACTTTCCAATCTGGTTTTCAACCCTGTAAAGAATGTTTTCAAACTTTTCATATGTCATTGTTAGTAAACGGGACTTATACTCATAAAAATAAAATCATTTACATCCATGGGCTCACCCGACGTTTCGGATTTTCAGACAGTGTCTGAGAGAGAGATTGCGTTTATGGTACCTCATACCTAAATGCACAATACAATACAATACAAATACTCATTATTGCACACCTCACTCATCAAATACACCAACCACCAACCAACCACCACCAGAACCCGTTACATACAGAATCACAACAGCAACAGGGTAGGTGAGGTAGGCAACGATGTATTTTGATTTAATGTTAGATCCTGAACTTAAAAAACCGGCCAAGTGCGAGTCGGACTTCGCACATTTAGGGTTCCGAACCGACCGCAAAATTAGGTTGGTTTTTATAAGGAAACTAAGGAAATTTCAAAGAAAAAATCTAATTTATCAATATATTGTGTGTATTTGTTGGTAAAATATACGTAATAAAAAACATTATTACCAAATTTTAAGTTGATAGATATTTGGGAAGTTAAAAAATTCTTCGGAACAGAATTTCGTAAAAAAAGCTGACTTTGGTGGCTTCTCATTCCTTTGTTTTCCAATATTTTTTTAATTAAAAATATAGTAAGTATCTATTAAATGAGCTCTAAACAACGATACCCCACTCGATAGGGTAGGATAAGAAATTTTTTCGCGCCCCCCATTAGCTGTGTTATACTGTGTAAATTTGAAGCCTGTAGCTCCAACCTTTTGGCTGTAAAACCTGTGTGACAGACGACGGACGGACGTCTGGGCGTCACCAATAGGGTTCCGTTTTGACCCTTCGGGTACGGAACCCTAAAAAGAACTGTGTCCTTCAGATAGGTCGCTTGCTTTAACATGGCATAAAAAACGAGCATCTCAGTAACAAGTCAGTAAAGCGAAGCATTAAATCGCTCCCGCTAAGTACCCCTCAAACACCGCGCATAAAAGCTGAGAGCGAAGTTATTGCCTCTTTAATGATGAAGTACTCAAGCGGGAAGTGGGGTTTGTTGCATTTTCAGCACCTCACAACCAGGTATCTTATCTTATCTGAGCTCGTTCTGTGTCCGTTTGCTTTGGAGGGACGATAAATTAACACCAGGAATGACATAAAACTTTCGGTGCCAAGCTTTTCGTAGGGCTACGCAATTTTTTCGACATACGGAGAAACGCATGGTATTGGCTTCGCGACTACGAGCAGTGGGCCTTTTTTTGACGCAGAAAATGTATTTACGCATCTCCCGGGGCCCGGGGAATGCCCATGGTGGGAGGTAAATATGTGGTACTCGCCCTTCCACAGGGGAAGGGAATACCCACTGAAACCTCTGCGGCGTTAACCCTCGCTGCCGTTTAATGGGGAGCATCGTAGGGTCGCTGTCATTCTACCGCGTCTAAGCTATGAGTTCACGTTGTCTGTGTTCGTACGTGTCACAACTACAACAATGGCCGACCCGCGCTCGTGAGATAAAACAATTATGCTCGTAGTAACATTTCGGCGAAAATAACAGTTTTCAGCTTAAAGTTGTCAATTTGGGGTGAAGTTTAATATTTTTGAAATGAAAAATCCAAAATCGCAATAAGGTTGAGGTTGTAGTGTACTAAATAGTAACGAAGCGTAAAAGTCCATATTATCATGCCAATTTAACACAAAAGCTAAACTGAGAGAACTGAGCTAAAATAGCTAAACTGAACAACTGCATAATTGCATGCCATTAAGGTGAGTGAAATTAATGAACCAAATAATTGAATGGTTATATCTAAGACCTCTCTATATTATTTCAAGCCAAGCTATAAATTAATTATTAATTAGCCTAGATAAGTGAGCGTCTTTAAATAATAAGGTCCCTTAACGACTTAATATGTCTATGGCAATGTAATGATAATAGCTCACATAACAGCCCCCAAGAAAGTTAGTGAACTCATGAACTGCCACCCCAAATCAAGTTCATTTAATGTTCTGTTCAGAGCACAATGATTGAAATTAGTGAAACATGATTATGCTTTTAAACTTATTGCGAGCTATTAAACTTTCATTTTCGCCTCGTTGGAAGTTTCATTAAAATGCCAGATCAATCATTTGTTCAGTACTACATTTTGTTTTTCAAGTTATGCTTCGATTAGTTATAATGAATTGATGCTGATCGATTGTTCGCCTTTGTACCAAAATGTATATATTTTTTTGTATTTTTTGTGTTTTTTTGTGTACAATAAAGTTATTACATACATACATACATACATTGTTATAATTGAAAGTGGACCTATTTAAGGCAAGAGTGAATAGGCATTTTCTGGGTGAGCTCGCTCCACCGTCGGCCTCATCTCAGCCCCCTGGCTAGATGCTGGTCATGAGTAATCCCAATATTAATAAAAATAAAGGTTTTTTTTTAAACTTTAGGCTCCGGACAGGAATCGAACCTGCGACGTTCTGGTATTCGCGGCCGGTCGCTCTAGCCTCTGAGCTATGGGATAAATCAAACCCGGCTCCCAAATTCGTCAGACTATATCACCCGAAAGACGTCCACTGCTGAACATAGGCCTCCTACAATGACTAAAGAATACTACAATGACCGCGGTCCTGCGCCACCCGCATCCAGCAGAATTCCGCGAAGAAGAACACCTTACACCTAGTACTAGATGTAACCCAAATACTAGGTGTAACTCAATCCTGATACAAACTCCATGATCATGAATAACTTTCTCCATGACCGTGCCATAAAGATAAGGACAAAGATATATTTCGTGTAAAAACAGCTACCATCATACATTTTGGTTATACGGTTGAAGACCTTTCCTAATGAAGTGGCAATTTTTGTCAGCGATATTACAGTGTTCAAATGGAACATTTCAGTTAAAATTACTTAGTGAACTATTTAACGATCAATATAACATCTAACAGCAAAACGATCGAAACTAGTTCAGTCGTGGACACTAACGAGCAAGTTAGAAACAGTTTAAGTTTGGACAAATAACATTCAAACTTCGCTCCCTAGACATGTTATGTTCTCTTAGCAGAAACTTGTATTGATTGGTTTTCCTGATGTGACTCAGTCACTCTGTAATTATTAAAAAATATAGTGGTCTTTAAAGTAATAACAGACTAATAATAAAGTGCGAGTCGGACTCGCGCACGAAGGGTTCCGTACCATTATCTAACTACCAATAACAGTAATAGGGTCCCGTTTTACCCCTTGGGTACGGAACCCTAAAAATAAGGTTTTTATAGATTGTCGATTCGTAATCAATAATGGATTTTAAACTAAACGTAATGAGGGAAAATATTAGAGAGATAAGCATGAATATTTGTTTCTGAATCTAGAATGTATTTTTTCTTATTAAAGCATCTATTAATATAATAAGGTATTAAACTAAGGTAAAGATAAATTATTTTTTACTTGACTAATAAAAGATCTAACGAAAATACTCGAAAAACATCAATTATTAATTTATTTTAGCTAATTGAAAGATTTTATAAGCATAAAGATTTAAAAAGGACGCTGAGTTGAACAAACCTACTCACACTGCCTTAGTGACGTCACTAAGACAGTATTTCCCTACAAACTTCATATTAACAAATCGTTTTTGACATTTAATAAAAAGTTGCTGATTTGACTAGGGGTTTAATACCGTATTATTATAGTCGTCTAGTACCCATAACCCAAATTTTAATAAGCGTACCTATGGTGCTAATTTGATTGGTCGTGTAAGATGGTCCCCCTAATATTATTTAGTCTTTTTGAAAAGGACTTTTTTCCTTCTTTCCTCCATCACAAAACTAATTCCCTTTTAGTGTATAGCATTTAAAGCGGTACTTTAAAAACACTACAAGCATTCCTAGCTAATGCAAATGGAGGTCTTTGAGACAACGGCAATCCGCGTAATGCAGTCTACTTAAGGAAATTAAAGAGCTCAGATAAGCTTCGGACTTCAGAGTGGTGACATTAACTAAACTCATTCAGTGCAGAAAACTGAAGAATGTCATTGCGAAATCACTGTTGGTCTTATAAATAAGAAACGATTTGTTATAAGATCATATCTTCCTTCAGATTTGCTTTTGAACTCTGTTTATACACATTGTTTAGTAAGTAAATCTGGAAGTAAAATCTCATAAATACACTCGTATATTTAGTCTCATAAATACAATACATTAATACAAGATGCCAGGAAGATCTGAGAGATAGCTCATTTGGGCATTACTTGGTATCTGTGTCCTGTGTGAGCTGTCAAGCAAATTAGTACGGATTGTTTTCTCCGCATCTTCATTTAAATATGTGCTTTCTAATTGGCGCGGGATACGTAGAAGTGGGCGGTATTATATATGTAGTACTGCATATTTCCCTGCCTTTGCGTATCATATTACTACATCGCGTACATGCATTACCGACATCAAATTGATAAATGGAAATCTAGATATCAATAAATTCTCGGTAAATTACAGACCGCGTACCGACAAATTCCGCACACCAAGTCAAAGATCATTATTTTATATGTATTTTTAGAATGGCGTATTGAAGTATAGTACTCGTAGTATACTCAACAGGTGGGTAGATACGATATGAATAGATATGTAAATTTTTACAGCAGGTATGTATTTTATTGCTCGTGTAGAAATTGAAGTATGAAAATAACTCGAAAATCTCAAATTACCATACACCATAATTAATGTAAATATTTTCATACACCTATTACTGAAAACGGGTGTTTTTACGAGGTCGTTAACCCAATATTCGGTGCAAATCTAAGAGTTTAGCATACATCAACATGTTAATACATGCAAAACCGTGCGCCACACGTCACGTCAACATATGCCTGTATTAATATTGAAAGGCATTTGAGTTAATTTTCACTTTAATAAATTACTGCGCATAAACAACGAGGCACTTCATGCCATCATGCATACCTAATTACTCGTATTTCATAACTACATTGCTGCTATAATAGTATTTATCTACACACATATCATAAATCCTCTAATATGCGTTCGGAAACCGTAGAAAATGACTCTCATTTCAACATTCAATGAATTTATGGCAATTTTCTTATCTGTGGCTAAGGCTACAGCAGTAATAAAATATTTCATTTTAATCTCATATATGATGTTAAAATATTACGTCAAACAAAACTGTCAAAATTTAAATGTCAAAGTTGACATGTCCCTATTCTAGTATCACTGAAAATTCAAATTCAGTCGATGCGAAATGTCAGCTCGATGTTTTTTTAGTATATATCGCACGAAATTTGAGCTAGAACGACATGATCACATCAGAATAAGGACTCTTTACTTTTTAAAATAACATTCAGGTATCTGTTGCCAGTTCTGATTTCGATATTTCCGCAACCGTGCAAAAAAGGTTGTATTAACACAATTATTATATTTATTTACTACGGTTTCTGAACCCATCTTAGAGTAATTATAATATGTGTGTAGATAAAGTAATGTATGCAACTGTACATAATTGGGCATTAAAACACTCGTGTGACCTTATTATGAAACTCGCCTTCGGCTCGTTTCATAAAACACACTCGTGTTTTAATGCCCCTCATTATGTACCAGTTGCATAAACTACTATTTAGTTACCGAAGGCGGTGAAACAAAGAATGTCTGTGACCGCAGGTTTTTGTCGCCCGAGCCGAAGACAAGGGCGATCAATAGGCGATCTGAGGCTTTCTTTTTACCGCCCGTAATAAGCAGTCAACCCCTGGATTATAGATTTTACGCGCACGGAGTGTGCGGTAATTGGCACTTTATGGGCAGTTGTGACATATTATTTTTATTAATGACTAGCTTTTGTCCGCGTGGAAGTCGTTTATATCGTAAATCCATGCAAACTTTCGTCCTCATTCCCCCAAAATCTGTCCCATGTCCATCCTTGGGATACAAACTAAATCCATGCCAAATTTCATCTAAATCCGTTCCCCGGTTCAAGTGTGACTATTCACACACACAATTTTTTTTGCATTTAAAATGTTAAGTATGGATTATTTGGGGCCAATGTTTTTTTGCATTCATAATATTAAGTATGGATTATTTCGGGGCCATGTAGCCGATAAGTATAACCTACCAAAAACTTCAAAATAATCTAGAGCGTAATAAAACAAACTCAGCTCGTATCTGATCTCCCTAAGCGATATTCTATCCAGCGGGATAGCCTTCATATTGGAAATAAATTGAATTTTGAGTTGATTTTACACACGCTTCGGGAGCTTCGACTAGTACCTCAAAATACTTACAAAACCTCGTATCTTTATTAGTAAAACTAATCAAAAAGGTACCGTGTCATGTTCGATATACGATCCAATTTTGAGTTACACGATACGGTGTTGGTTGTTGAGCTTGTGAGAGTTATCTAATTTCGATGTAATAAAATGAATGGATGTCCCGTGACAATAACCCTTTGAGTACTTGTTGATCTAAATTACCTCATAATATATTTTGTGAAGTTTCATTATGTTTTTTTTTAATACAGCGACGGTGGCAGACAAGTGTACGGTCCATCTGATGGTAAGAGGACACCGCAGCCTATAGACGCTCGCAACTCCAATAGAGTCCCGTTCGCGTTGCCGACCCTTTATAAAATTTGAGGATTCACTGTGTTGACCACAGAAGGGACCAATTTAGGTCCCTCGCTCTCAACACAGTGCATCCTCGGGAGCTCTGCTCTGGCAAGGCAACTTTGCTCACCTCCAGGAACACAAACAAAACACTACATACTTGTATAGTAAGTAAATAATGTTATTATGGCTGTGGTCTTCTGCAAGGCGGAGGTACTTCCCCAGTTGGTCTGCTCCAAACTCGAGCAAGATTTTAATAATTTTGAATGTTTGAGTCCTATGATCCTGGCCAGCAACAAACTCAATGACGGGGCGGAACAACAGGTATGTGACTGGTCCTGTTTGTATGAAAACGATTCTGGTAATGCCTACATTGGGGTTGTAGCTTATTAATATGTAACTTCGTGCACAGCACTAGTTTCACAAAAGCGACTGCGGTCTGACCTTCCCATCCAGTGGGAAAACCAGACCTTGTTGAAATTAGACCGGTTTCCTCACGATGTTCTCCTTCACCGAAAAGCAACTGTTAAGTATCAAATGGTATTTCGTGCATTCACTTCCCAATCGTGACCCTTATGTAATTATCTTGTAATGCGTGCTAAATAAATACTTTTCTTCTTCTTCTTCTTCTTATGTCACGTCATGAGAGTAAAATTGAATAAGGAAGACTAATGTAGCAACAAGACACAAGGCAACAGATAGAGTGTGCTTGAGCCAAACCCTTAGGCGACTTCCTGATTTGTAGGTGCGGAGGCAGTACGATATGAGAAAAGTGTCAAATGTCAGTGTCAGCTGTCAGTCGACGCGATACCATTTTTTACTGCGCCCCTACATTTAAATGAGTGCTTCCTGACTGGCGCGGGATGCACGGTAGCGGGACGATGCGAAGGCAGTACTGCTCCGCTTCTGCGCATGATATTACTACTGCGCAAACGAAATACTGACAGTATTATGTGAAGTGAGAATCTTTGCGACGTCAGTAAGTTTACGTCAAAGAAGAAAATGTCACATATCGATCCCGCCCCGCCAAGTCAGGAAGTCGCCTTAGGATTATACCAGCACTTTCAGAAGCTTCTAAGGAGTAAATGAATCGAATCTAGGTCCAATTACATACCTTTTTGTCATACACTACAGATTACTTTTGATTGTCTATTAAGAGGCTGACAAGACCTAAAAAAAGTCCCGCTCTAACACGCGTGAGTTTCCAATTAACCATTCCGCTCTTAACGGACGCTCTGCGCGTAGAATAGCAAATAAATACTATAAAAATATTGAAATAAAAAAGTGTGCATTATTTGTGAAATATGACTCGTTGGCGGTTTAGGTATGAATATGTTGACTTCATGTTATTAATCGCAGACCCATAAGTTATAAAAATAAAGACATAGAACCATTTAATGATGATTTTAAGACCAATCTTTGCAATTTTTTTTCTATCGAGCCGATTTCGTCCAATTATGTATCGAGTCCGTACACGGTGCTAGAATCTCTGGCAGGAGGCTGCGCAGGATCGGGAAAGGTGGCGTGCTCTTGTTTCGGAGGCCAAGATCCTCTTTGGGTCGCTGCGCCGTTAAAGTAAGTAAGTAAGAACTAATAGTTTTTCTTAAAAAACTGCTTAAATAACATCAATTTCAACAAAATTAGGTCTTGTTCTCTTAATGCTTTGAATGGAAGAGACAATAAACAAATCACATACAAAATAACAACTTCAGATGGTACGAGCTGGGATTCGAACTCCCGATCTTGATATTATATTATTGAATGTCGCCTTACCGCTCAGAAGTGTGTTGGTACAAGTGGAAGGCAACGTGGAAAGAAATTGAAATCCAATTGGAATGTGTAGTGAGGAAGAATAGATCTCCGGTCCATATAATGGGCGCTATTTGTCGGACATTGGACACAATTGTTGGAAGATTGCAATTTCGCTCGGACGTTGCAGTTGCTTTATTGAGTTGACCAATCAATTTCAAGTTTATATTGCTGGATTGACAAATAGAAATAAGGAGGACGTATGAGACTTAAGAAATGTAGTTTTTTGTCGTTATTGGCAGGTGCAAACAAAAGGCCGATGGTAAACAAATTTATTTATTCCATATAATTACATGACATGAGAGGGAAAATCAAAACGCTATGAAATCACAATTAAAAATAACAAATAAATGACATCATTTAAATACAAACAAATGCAAATACAGTAAATTTAGCATGATAAGCGCGTTGCCAACCATTTATTGGTTAGAGGGTTCGTAGTGTGTGGAAGTCCGTGATATCTTCCTACTCTCCGGAAAAGTGGAATCCAAAACACGAAACAAGTATTCATGCCCATTACAAAAAAGGCCTTAACGGGATTCGAACCATTGGCTTCGTAAGTTAAAAAATATTGCTAAAAATGTTCTTAAAAACGGTTACGAATAAAACAAAAAGAAATCGAAATGAGGGGGCCGATTTTTGAGTGTCGAACGCTCGAATTTTCATTCGAGATCTGTCAAAAAACTATGACGTTTTGACAGATGTCGAGTGAAAAGTCGAGCGTTCGATACTCAAAAATCGGCCCCGAGAACCAACTCAAAGTCACGTCTAGACATTATTTTTACTTCTCTATTTTATAAAAACCCGTAAAACCACGAAATGCATTCAGATTTCAAAATTTCAAAGTAAAAACCCAGCTCTAAAACACATCTTAACTCAATAAAGCGAGGCGCACTCGAATGCAAAAATCCACAATTTAAATTGTTCCAACTTGCGGGCGAAGCGACTCGAATATCATTTTTGTGAGAAATAAGTCTGCCGGGACGTCACCTTGCGCAGAATAAATTGTCTAACTTTACAGAGAGTCCACATAACAATAATATCTACCTTATTATCTTACCCCAGTGCCTCATTTTATTAGTAGTTACAACTTTTCAAGTACTATTCTTTGGCACCAGTGACTACAAAAATATAAGTTTTGGTGAAGGAAAGCTTCGCGAGGAAACCTGTCAAATTCCTCTGGGTAGAATAGGTTAGGTTGCAGTCACTTTCATAAAACTAGTGCCTAGGCCAAACGTTACGTAATATGTACTGGGATACCTACTACCGCTATGGATTTTACCAATCTTTTTAGCCTAAGGCAGACTTGGTGGGCCGGGATCGATATGTGACATTTTCTTCTTTGGCGTAAGCTTACTGACGTCGCAAAGATCCCCACTTGATGGTATACTGACAGTATGAGGACTAGTATTAATTGCCTTCGCATCACTCCGCTTCCGCGCATCCCGCGCCAATCAGGAAGCGCTCATTTAAATGTAGTAACGGCGCAGTAAAAATCGGTACTGAGTCAACCGACAGTTGACACTGACATTTGGCAGTTTTCTCATATCGTACCGCTTCCGCACACGACAAATCAGGAAGTCGCCTAGTACAGTTTTTCTTTACGAGAGAATAACACGTGGTCAGTAATTACCAATAATTTTTACTCACGTGATTGAGAGCATTCTCGTCATGCGAAATCCATTCTTTCTATAGAATACAGAAGCTGTTATAGTCTGTACCGCACCACATCGAGTGTCGAGTGACTTTATGGTACATTAGGTTGTCTCCGGCCCAGGATCACATTACCGCCAAGCAGCTTGAGAGGGAGCGTGTTCGTGTATCGCGTTTTTAGGGTTCCGTACCCAAAGGGTCAAAACGGAACCCTATTGGTGACGCCCAGACGTCCGTCCGTCCGTCGTCTGTCACACAGGTTTTACAGCCAAACGGTTGGAGCTACAGGCTTCAAATTTACACAGTATAAGCATCTTGTTGGCCCGAAGCCATACAAATAGTCAAAACTTATTTTTAAATGTTTATAAGGGGGGCTACCATACAGCTAAAGGGGGGCGCGAATTTTTTTTTATCCTACCCTATCGAGTGGTTATCGTTGTTTAGAGCTCATTGAGTAGATACTTACTATATTTTTAATTTAAAAAAATATTGGAAGACAAAGGAATGGGAAGCCACCAAAGACAGCATTTTTTTCAAAATTTTGTTCCGAAGAATTTTTAACTTCCCAAATTCCTATAAACTTACAATTTGGTAATAATGTTTGTTATTACGTATATTTTACCAACAAATACTAATATATTGATAAAATAGTTTTTTTCTTTGAACTGTCCTTATTTTTCCTGTAAAAACCAACTTAACTTTGCGGTCGGTTCTGAACCCGAAATGTGCGAAGTCCGACTCGCACTTGGCCGGTTTTTGTTTGTTGTTCTTTGTACCCAGTCTAGTGAGGTCGCGACAAAACGAAAAATTGATTCAAAGCCGGGACCGCACTGGCTGGGCGATTGGTGACGAGACGATTTCAGTATCTCGTATAAGTTTTTTCGTAACAAAACACAAACGAATGCGTTTCGTCTCGTTTTGTAAGGCAACGCGTGCAGCGCCTCTGGTGGCCTTAGGTGGTAACGATTGTTTGCCATATAAACTAAGACTCAACCACAGACAACCTCCCCTAGACAGAGCTTTCAGGGCGACGCGCTCGCGCCACACTTGGGAGAAGTTGCGCTTATAATACTGCCCCGCCTCACGCCGCTCAGTCAGTCTCGTCCAGGTTCATGACCTATACGCACGTGGCACAAAAAATACGTAAATTTGGTTCCGACTAACCGTACGCATGGGTTTTTGTTCGGTAAAGTGGTGTGGGAACGATTCCCGAACTAAAAATCTAAAGAAAGGCGGAATTACATATCATAGGTAAGTTAAATTAATACAAATACACATTTTATTCTGCCCGGCGGGGATCATTTTACACTGGCCGGGCCGGCTTATAAGGCGTAGTGAAGTGTGCTTGTTCCTTTCCAACCACCTCAAATGCCAATATACTTTCTCTTTCTGACAGCACGTGCGCGGGCTAGTGCTGTGCCAGTGATGTTCGGTTCCGATTTCATTTAATTATCGGTTCATCCGTATTTTATATATCGCAATGATTTTAATAAATATTAAAATTCCATTAGTAAACATTACTGATTAGTTTTATTTTTTGATATTCAATGTCAGTATTTACGTGGACAATATTATTTTACTATATGAATCGTAGAGGTGTGAGGTGTTTTTTATCTTGTTTTACTTTATACGCTAAACAAATCAGTGTAGTTGTATGGGATAAATATTTAGTTAGTTTGTTCTCATTGTAGTTTTGTTGTTGTCTTATTTTATTATGAAGTTTATATAGTAGTAACATAATTAGTGGTGGTGGATTTCTTTTAGCAATTAGGACTAGTGACACGAGTAGCCCCCAATACTGAATTTCGAAGAAGTGTAAGGGATTTAGGGATAAACCCATTGCAATTAGGTTTTTTCGAATCGTCTTGGTGGCTAATTAGGACTAGTAACACGTAGTTGACCCACTGCTGGACTAGTTGGTTTAGCAACATCATGCCATACATTCATGTTTGGTTATGTCTTCTGCTGTCAATATAGTGAATCCTCAAATTTTATAAAGGGTCGGCAACGCGCATGTGACTCTTGTGGAGTTGCGAGCGCCTATAGTCTGCGGCGTCCGCTTACCATCACCCGAATCGGATACTTATTTGCCATCGCCGTCGTATAAAAAAAAACACGCGGCTCTTAGTAGGTCCCTTCAAATGAATGTTTGTCGCTTCGAATCGTAGTACCGCCAGTCCGTCGGCGCGGTCCCCTTGCGAGCGGCAGATGGATAAAGTCTGTATGGATGGGTCAGTTTGACCCGGTAGCGACTAAAATTACACGTTTAAAATTTGGGTCCACTTGACCTTACTTGAGAGTAAAGACAGAATTGATAGTCAGTTTTGGTTGTCCACTACAATTTTTTATTACTCTCTCCTGTATCATTGTATATTCTTTTTTACATGCTGTTTTATTATGAGGGATGGGCAATAAAGAGAATTGTATTTTATCTGTCTTTCTTACAAATTGTACCTTTACCTATCCACCGATAATCTTAATTCTTAATTATAAATCTACATTTACAGTTATTTTATTTATATTCATCAGTGCTCTACTTGTAGGTACATCAGTGTCAGCGTGTCAAAATTATTCTAAGGGAAGCCGGAACAATAATAATAAGCCTTTTTTATTAGCCCTAGCTTCCGTAGTAAAAAAAACTGGACTGGCTGAAAATTAGGCAAACCGGTAGGAATCGAGTTGTATGGACGCTCCGCCACTGTTGTACATTACGCTATATGTAATAATATGTATGGATCAACATTTGGTCTGAAATAAATGATTTTTATTTATTTATATACAGCGCATATACATGAATCAAAATAAAATTGTTCAAATCTCAATTGTATACAATAGTAAAGGTTGTAAACATGCCTAGAAGATATTATTATAGTCTATTCAATAGATAAAGTATACTGGCCATGTAAAATAATTTACCTAGAATAAATTGGGGTGCTGGTAAAAACCGGTAATCAACAACCGTGTCTCATCACTAGCCCGCGCGCCATTTTGCGGCGAAGTCGCGCGCATTTTGAAACGGCCAATCGCAGCGCTGTTGCCGGCCTCCCCTCAGCCCGCACCTACCGCTAACCTTGGTGACTTTTGATTCGAACTAAATCGCTCATACGAGGTGTCTAGGGGAGGTTGTCTGTGGACTCAACGCAAACGTGTACCTACGTTTGTGTTTTGTTTCGAAAATTACTTATACTAGAGGTACTGAACAACTTGGGCGATTTTCCGACGCATCGCTTATCACCCTGCCGGTGCGTAAGCTATAGAACTAAAAAGTACCTAAACTAACTGGGCTGGCATGACGACCCAAAATGAGTCTTGGCCTCAAAATGTGCAAAGTACAATTCTAGCTCTCCACTGTATCCCTTTTGCAAAATTTAACCTATTTACTTTTTCGTGTACCTTAGAATAATGAAAAATATTTTAATTCTTTTGATTTAAGTATTGTAGATACTTAATTTTATTATTTTAAGACTATTTACAAGAGCAGTGTATGAAACTTCAAAAAAGAAAACAGGTAAACATATGACCTTTCAAAAACAACACCTTATCTTATCAGTAACTTAGCAAAGTGCTACTTACAAACAATTTATACATTTAATCATGAGCTGAGAGGATTGAAACGAAACTAGGAAGTGCAGCTTTCATTGTAACAGAAAAGCTTCAAAAGCTGCGAGATAAAAACTCCAATTACTTTGTGTCACGCGGCGTCGCTCGCAACGTTTCAATTATGCATTTTAGCAGTGAAAAACCTTTTTTTGTAGTACTGAAAAGCCTTTTTATAGCCTAATTGTGAAATCAAGAAATTAAACTCCCGTTCTGGATCATGGCTGGTGCAACAGCGGGGTAATCACGTAACTTTTCGAACGTACGGAACGGTCGATCTAAATGTCTAATCCCATACTAAAAATGACTTTAAAATTACGTGATTCTCCGCGGGTCTCCATTGGACCTTTGGATCAGGTAGGACGCAGAGCGCGGAGTAATCGTCTTTTATTTTTTTATTGTTATCTGTTTTGTCTGTATCTTTTTGTCTGTCTGTCATTTTATTTTTTCCTTAGAAATTAAATAGAAATTAAAAATCCAAGTCTCAAGAACAATTACTGGATTGGAGTGAGGTAGGGTTAAGTGGAAGATCATCCTAATACAATTTGGAGCAGTTTAACGAGGAAGTAGGTACTTACATGGTTAGTTGAGAAACTACGTTTAAATAACCCCAACCCCAACTCAAAGAAAAGCCCGCTTGCCGGTAACACACGGTAGATATATATTATCTTTAATGTTTACTATTGTTGCGTTCTTTTGTCTTTGATTTAGATTATTTATGTTCACTGCGGATTTTAATTTTGCATGCCAGTTGCTTGTGAAGTGTGTCATAATTATGACAACTCTGATGTTTCACATTTTATGCAAAGAAATATTACCTATGTTTATATTTGAGCTCTTGAGGGAGTGAGGACCCTGGGTTTGTTCAATACAACGAACCTTCAAAACAAAAAAATTTGAATGTTACCAAAATGTATATTTTCCAAAACAGCAAAAAACGTTTGTACGTGTTAGGTCGCTTTACAAATAAAAACCCGAACATTTGGAATTCACTCGTTAAATAGAACAATGCCGAACCAGAACAAACGTTACAAGTTACCAAAACTCGTTCAACTAAAATACATTCACCGTTTAGGTATTCAAAAACATGAAATAACACACAAACATTCTTTGTTTTTAAAACTTTATTTCTGAAGTACTAAATACATTATCTGATATATCTGCCTGTCACATTCTATATATTTTTTTATACAATTCCCCATTAATTCTGCTTTAATCCGTCCAAAGATATTTGTAGTCCAGACATGCATTCTTATTTATGACATTTCGTCTCTTTTTCCTTTTCCTTCCCCTGAATCTTAATAAAGGAGCGAAATTACGGCTTCGGGCTTAAGTGGATTTATTATTTCGAGGTTGGCAAGAGTTCCGCATATTAAGTATTGTTTAATGTTTATGAACAAAATTTCATATATTTTTTTAGTGATGACAAAATCTTGGGTTCAGGCAGCGGACCCCAGGCCTTCAGGATGCAACTGTACTGGGATAACGCTAAGAGGATGATGATAATGATGACCATTCTATTAATTCGATATTTAAGTGCCTATTTGCTAGTTGCCTGGCCTAGTAGATAAACCTATCGTGTTATGAACTTGGGTAATAAAATTAACAAAATTTAAACTACCGTTTCGATCAAGTTGGACCCGTGATCAGAGAGGGAAAGCACAAAAATTCGTGCCTAGTTCTAAGATATTTTACCAGTATTTAATAAGTGTAGCGTTTAAGGCTTTCTTATTGCAGCGAAACTACAAACGCGACACAAAAAATCCGCTAGGCGGCGCAACATTATTGTAATTCTCCCCAGTAACAAACACAATTACATTTTACACACACTATCTCACTTTACTGTGACAGGTCACTGACCTCGTTTTTTTTAATGATTGCTGTAACTCAGAATTTGAATATGTGACAGACCTTCTTTGTCAAATTAACCAGAATAAGCCAGAGTGGCGCACGTGATAATTAGGTTGTCAACCATTTAAATTTAGAACAGATTGTTATGACATTCACGCAAGAGTGTAGACTTGTCATTGCATAGCTCTGTCTCTGTTGCGCAGTTTTGACAGATTTCACTTAACTAAATAAGGGCTAAATTTTATCACGACTCGACACAAAAAGTCAAAGTTGCAAGCCACAAATAAGTAGCTTAATTTCAACCACTAAGCCAAGTACATTGTGGTGTAATTAGTAATCGCTTGCTCTCTAAAGCACAGGTCACAGGTTCGAATCTCAGGCAAGAGCAAGTGTTTTTTTTTGTGTTTTATTTAACAACCGTAATTTTTAGAGCATAAATAATTATTGAGCGTTTTTTTGGTAAATAAATATTTTGTACTTTTTTTATTTATTTAGAAAAAGATTCAACATAAATATTTTGCCCTGCTAATAAAAGCTTACAACTTTATTTATTAGTTCTTTATTATTCTTTATTTATCGTATGGCCTTTATTTCGAACCGTGAGATCTTCGAGAAGACAGTACGGTTCATAAATCCATCTTAAATAAAATTCAAGATTTATTATATAATTTATTATAAACATAAAACATAAGACTGAGGGATTATAATGCGTGCAACCACAGTGCGTCTATAACAGTTTGTAGCCTGTCTCTCAATAAGCTGAGAAGACGTTGATAATTATGTCAGTTCCCCGCATTTCCTCCCATATTTCATTGCAGTATCTATTGCTTGAATTGCTTCTTTGGTTCTTTCATGGCGATGATCCCACTGTTGAACCATTAAACCCCAAAGATTCTCAATCGAGTTCGAATTTCAGGCGATGGCATTACATCATTACATTTATGCCTGGATGTAGCTGTAGAGTAAACCATTCCCAAGTGACCCGTGCTGTATGGGGCAATTATCTTGAATAAAGTCAGGAAAGACAGTAGAACAATTTGCAGCATCACTTCGTCCAGTAAATTCACGTAAACATTTGCGCATGATGTGGCTATGAAGTGAAGTTCACCGAAGCCGCTGATCATAGATCTGAGACCGCGACGCCGTCACCAGAATATCCTCCCCCACATACTAGCCGTAAGCGGCCGGAATACCTCAGAGCTTTGGGCCCTTTCTATTTCAGATATTATCCGAGGCATCTTTTCATTTGTATTATTCTTTTTTTATCGTTTACGTTGATATATTGGAATAATTACACAATGCAATAATATCACTTTCATCGTAATACTGATGTCATTCTGCTTTACATTGAACTGCAGAGCAAATTGAAGTCGAATAGCGTCAAAACTTTGGCAGGATTACGGTCCGTTTGGGCATATTTATTTTGTTACAATACGTAGCTCAATATATTTAATAATTTAAAATATTGTATTTGAAATACCAAATGAATACCAAGCTTGAATTTAATTTGCTAATGTCAGATGTCAAACTATGTGTCAGGCGCTATGAATATACTCACACATAGACATAAAATATACAATATGCTATATGAAGGAGTGTGACCCGTATAATGGAAAAAAAATCCACATTCTAAAAATACTCAATGAAACCTTTTGTAATAAGAGAGGGTTTAAAAAGGAAAAAAATGATATAATGATAAGCTTTATTAGCCACATTTTATGTTTTCCACTATCTCGAATTGTAAAAGTACCAGGAAAACTATTTTAAATGTTTATTCGTCGATATGACTCACCAGTAATTTACCCTGAAAATGTTAATATCATCTAGTTACTGGTATTAAATATGCGATTTTTATAAATGTCAAACTGCAAAAAGTGCGACAGACGTCCGTCCAGCTCGAGGCCCAACGGCCATCTGTCTACTAAAATGAAGCGCGCAGTTTGCTTTTCTGATATTTTTGAGTTTTGATAAATATAAAAACATTAAAAAAAAAATTAGCCGTAAAATACACTTCTTCACATCGTTTCCTATCTATTGATATATTTTACTCGAGTCTGAGTTGGATATATTTTATATACGACTCACAATAAGATCAAAATTTACCTGTTTTTGCGATGTGAGATCATCGAGCGAAGTTTCAAATATCGTGTTTTCAGCCTTAAAATACACTAGACCGACTCTTAAACTATAACATATCTAAATATCCCATCAATAAAGTGAGTATTTAATGGTTTAAAATTGAATGAAAAATACTATGATTTCGAATAACGTGGTCTTAATTGGCCTCTTGAATCCACACCGTAGATAAATACTGTTTCTCTTCTAATACTGTTTTTATTCCACCTCATATAAAGACTTTTGTTATTTACCTTTTATCTTTTTGAAGTCGAGTTTTACTACAGATCTAAGACTATATGTAGTCATAGAAACTGCTCACAAAATTTCACGAGAATCGGTTGAAAATGCGACATGTAGAGGAAAAAAGGGCCGCAGAAAAATATGAAATCATTAATAAAAAGATTTTTTTTAATTTCCAAAAACTGACTCGACAAAAAAACTTTCTTTTTTTTCGTACTTGCTCACAAAATTTCACAAGAATCGGTTAAGAAATGCGACCTGTAGAGGAAGACAAACGGAAATCCAGACGAAAGCATTTTTGTCGAAGCTAAAACAGAGACCTTTGTTTCACTCGGTCAACGAGAAGTTATATTACAGATGTAAGAATTTCGCAAGTCACATAAATTATACAGACAGTGACAGTACAGGGTCAGTGTTCGTTATATTCCGAATTAACGAAAAAAATGTCTATTTGCCTGGATCACCCATGCCTCGAATGTCCATTTGCGTGGATCGTCCAATTTCTCGAATATCCATTATACACCCATCTCATGATACTGTACGGGAAAACATATAAATAAACAGTTTTCCATATCCATGTGCGGTGCAGGCTTGCGCTCCGGAATATTGAAGACAGTAGTCTTTTACACTGAGCTTCCCCACTTATCAGAGCTTTTTAATATAAGCGGCGGGGCTCCTTGAAAAGTTTATGTTTTACAGGCTGGCTGTTGCTTGCAATAAATGTGAGAAAACGGAGAGAAATCTATATTTTCAAGTCAAGGCCAAGAAATTATTTAGATATTTTTAAAGTTTTGTTCGAGTCTTTACATATTGTATTATTTATGTATTCATTAATTTCTTGGTTTGTTTTTTTATCCCGCAGGCGTGAATTAAGACATCAGCACGATGTTCTGCCTCTTTTATCTTCAGTTGGGACATTTATTGGTCAATAATGCGGTCGTGGCTGTCGCTCCCTTCGGTCTCGGCCTTAAAAGCCACTCACATAAGTGCCGGACGCTACTTAAATCATATTCTTATAGATGAACGAGGTCAGTGATTATGATAATGATGATGTATTCATTCATTGCACATAGAACACGAAAAACAAACAAAAAAGATGAAGTAAAGGTTTATAGGATCTCGTCCATCATCATCCTCCTAGCGTTATCCCAGTACAGTTACAACCTGAAGGAATCCTGGGGTCTGCTACTTAATCCCAAGATTTGGCGTAGGCACTAGTTTTTACGAAAGTGGCTGCCATCTGACCTTCCAACCCCGAGGGGAAACTAGACCGCTGCTTATTGGGATTAGGCTTTGTCAAGTGAGTGGGCAACTTGACTGTTAGAAGTTCTCAAGCCGCCCGGAGGCCTCCAACTTGGCTTAACGACTGCTGCTATATAGACAGCAACCGGGATCAACGGCTTAACGTACCTTCAAAAGCACGGGAGCGCTCAGTTAGTAACCACTCAGAGCGGTCACCCATCCAAGTCCTAACCGCTGCCCTCGTTGCTTAACCTTAGATGCCGCAAGCGGTACGCAGGCGCCGCTGGGCCACGAGCGCTCTCGCTATAGGATCTCGTCCATCCAACCTGCAAATGAGTTTAAATAAACAAATGGAGGATGACGATAGCCAAGCTGTGAATTATTAACCAAAACGAAAAAAATACATTACTGGAAGACAAAATACAGGCCCAGTTTGGATTAGCAGTTAAATTTATGTAAAATACGATGGTAAAAGGGTAATGAAATAACGTGGCATAAACCCACTGTCCGTGGCTGCTTAGTAGAACAATATATTTCATTTCTATGCATTCAACCATAGTTCTTTATCTTTCTACATATACACTGAGCGAAAAAAATACTAATTATTAGTAAGTTTTAGTGAATTCCAAGACAAGGAGATTATATACTAACGGTTACAAAACAGTTTAGTAGTAATTAGTAGTTACAAGGACAAATTTTTTGGTATTAGTAAATAACTACTATTATCAGAAACTGTTTTGTAACCGTTAGTAAATTATCTCCTTGTCCTGGGATTCACTAACACTTACTAATTATTAGTATTTTTTTTCGCTCAGTACTTCCCAGTAAATCCCAAAGTAAAGTAAAATTGTGTTTAAGCTAGTTTTTCATATCCTAGTCTCCCAAATAATAATTTCATTAAAAAGTGCGCAGCGAAATAAATGTGAACTCCAAATGTGAAAGGGGAATTTTTGAAAAATCTGCTGGCACTCGGTCGGCAAATTGGGTTTGCGGCGCATCGTAGGAGCGGAGGCTGGCGCACACTGCTAGCTAGTAGCAAGACTGAAATAAATCACATCCTCTTAGAGAAGCCACTGTTACTAAGATTTATGAAAAACCCATGCAGTGGTACAGTCTGCAGCAAAAATAGCTACGCGGGGGAGGTGTTCAAAATTATCTACTCACGCTCTTATTTCCATATAATAAAGATGTGTGTAGAAAATGAAAGTGAACAAAATCAACCTACTGCGTACACAATTAAAAAACCGGCCAAGTTCATGTCGAGCCACGCACAGTGTAGAGTTGCCGTGCGGCACACTACAAAATGACGTTCATACGCACACAATATATTATTCAGAAAAATTTCTATGTTAGATACCAGTATAGTTTCTTATAGGTTTTCCTGTAATCTATAGGTAAAGAACTATTTTCTGTGACAGACGGAGAGACAAACAGTACACACGAGTGATCGTATAAGGCTTCCGATATTTACTTTTGAGATACGGAACCATTAAGAAGGAGAAATTTCTCAGATCTTCGAGATATATAAGTAGCCCAATATAATGTTCTAATGATATCTACCTCACCCTAATCTTTTGGTACGATCTGATCTGACGTAAATGTCTCAACTCAAATATTACAATGGAACATCAACATGTAACTTGGAAATTCAAGCATGGAACATCAAGCTATCTAAGTAGTTATACTGAGTACAATATTGTACGCAGTTTGCATACTGACCGAGCCAGCGAATATTTTACATTTTTGAGAATATTGAAGCACGCCGAGCATCATAAAATCAAGACAAATATTCAGTTAATATTTTATTTACGAGAGAATACAAAATTTTCATAGAATGAGAACATGAAATTTTGTAGAAACATTCCATTAGGCTACTTCTACGTTCAGCGGTGCGGGGTCGGGACGGTAAGAGAGATGTTAGCTGTCAGGTCATTCGTCAATCAAGTCAGTGCAATTTTTAACTGCGCGCGTGCGTTAAAGGCGACTTCCTGATTTGTCGGTGCGGAGGCAGTACGATATGAGAAAAGTGTCAAATGTCAGTGTCAGCTGTCTGTCGACTCGGTTACCATTTTTTACTACGACCCTTTATTTAAATGAGTGCTTCCTGACTGGCGCGGGATGCGCGGTAGCGGGACGATGAGAAGGCGGTACTGCTCCGCTTCTGCGCATGATATTACTACTGCGCAAACGTAATACTGACAGTATTATGTCAAGTGAGAATCTTTGCGACGTCAGTAAGTTTACGTCAAAGAAGAAAATGTCACATATCGATCCCGCCCCGCTAAGTCAGGAAGTCGCCTAAATAAGAGTTCGACAAGTTTACAGCCTGCCTAATGTTAAGCAGGTACTGTAGCCTATAAACACCAGCGACTCAACAAGAATCACATGCCATTGACAAGCGCGATCTCAATCTTTTATTCAGTATTCTACTTACTTCAGTTACTTCAGTACCACTCATCTCGACTCAGACTGTGATTCCTAAGAATTTTGTTTAATTTATAACCATGTCAAAAGATTCAACTTGTTAATTCGGTAACCATTATGACGTTTGCACTTTTCTTCGCCGCGTTCTCGCAAGGCATCTAACGCAGGGGCTCGTTTCACAAAGTCACAAGTTACAATTACAAAACCGGTATACCAGTCAAATAGGCATTGCATCCTGTAAGATGCCCGGAACTAGTTTTTACGAAACTCATCTGAAATTACAATCCATGAGGGAAACTAAATCATATTGGGATTATTATAGGCTTGTCAAGTGTGTGGGCAACTTAACTGTTAGAAGATCTGAAGCCGCCAGAAGGCCTCAAACTTGGCCTAAATACGTCTGTCATAGCAGTCGGTTCAACGGCTTAACAAGCTTTCCAAGCATGAGAGCTCTTAGTTAGTAACCACTGGAAGAGGTCACCCATCGAAGAATAGACCACATGCAGCACGCAGGCGCTGCTGGGCCACAATTGCTCCTCCTTCACACTCAACACAGTGCATCGGGATTTCTTCTAGACCTAGAAGCTTCTAGAATATTCTTAGTAAAACTATCTCGCAGTGTGGTCCGGCTGCGGCCAGGTGATCGAGTTAAGCCTTCCAATTATTTTAAAATCGGCCCAAAAGCGCGCCGCGGCCTCCGCTAAGTTAATGGAATAACCTACCCCGATACCGAGGCCTACTTATACGAGACGAAACGGCGGCGATACGGTGACGATTTTCAGTCCATGCCTAACAATGTACTAAGTTAAACGTCAACAAAACAAAGATTTCATAAAAATGATTGATCAAGTCTTAAAAACAGAGAGCACCTTAAGAGTTAGGGAGCAGCGGAACCTTAAGCGGCAATTACACTTCGTCGTTCACCTAATGCGGTCGCCGAATTAATTTTAAACTACTTAGGCCAACGAACGTCGTCTTTACACTAGTCTGTCCGCCTACTACGGCGTCTTGGCAGCTGTCGATCGCCGAATGCGGCCGACTAACGTGTTCTTTACACTTCGTCGTTCGCCGCATGCAGCACGCGGCGAACGACGAAGTGTAATTGCCGCTTTATCAAGCTCATAACGCACTGGGTCTATTTGGAGCAGTCCAACTGGGAAGTAGCTCCACCTCACAGAGGACCGCAGTCATAACAGCACCACTACATGTTCTTTATGTGGTATTGTGTACCTATAGTGGTGAATAAGAAGGTCGTTACCGCTAAAATTAACAGGAATAGCCATGTAGTCATTATTCCAATATGTTTTTCTATGCCTGTTTTATGGTTCTGTCAGGTTTTCCCAAAACGGTGTTATTTATCAATTCCTAATCCAATTGCCATTGTTGGTTACATCAAATATACACTGCACAGCAAAAATGCATAGTACCTATTTGTATGCAAAATCAGGACAGAACTAAATGGCAATAAAAATAAATCGTACAACGTAAAAGTCCCACGTTGAACGCGAAGGGTGCCATTTTCGCGAAAATGCGAAATTGGCATTGCGGTCAGCGCGAGCATTAACTTCGTTGTGTGGGCATCAAAAATGGCGAAATTTAGTTCCTTTTGGCGTCAATAGAGGAGTTCATTTAATACAGCGTGTCTATGAGCGTGGGCAAATGCAATTATCGACTGAAATGTGAAAAGAATTAATACTTGAAAATTTAGTTTTAACCAAAAATTATCTTCGTTTGTGTTATAAGCTTTAATGTTGGTCTGACAGTTTAGACATATACAATATATACATTATCTATACATATTATAAAACTCTTGCGTTACTTAACTTAGCCATACAGATGGCGCGCCTATAAACCGCTGAAGATATAAGTATGAAATTTCGAACATGTATTCTTTAAGGTGTAGATGTGTACTAAGAAAGGATTTTTCGAAATTCAATCCTATAGAAATCGTTCATTTGGAAAGTTACAGACGTAAATATTGTGTAAAGGTTTTTTGGTTAAGAAATAAATAAATAATATGGCGTTGTTATAAAAATTTATCTCCTGAATCGAATAACAGTTGGCAAAAACGGCTGACGGTTTTATGATAACTTACTCCATACAGACAAATTAGGAAGGTTTCGTGCGTGCTCCAGTATTTTGTACACGGTAGATGACCAGAACAATTTGATCGCTTAGACTGAGTTAATAAAGTTAAGTTTCCAAGCATTTTGGTGACCTTAACTGCTATTATATGACTATGGTCGCTGATTGATTGTACTAATAAGTTAAAAAAAATATTCTTCAATTTAGGCATATTACTTAAATGCACCTATGAATGTCATGAAAAAAACTACCACCGGTTCGTAAAAAAATAAGCCTCTGTCTCGAGAAGAAACCGGGGTAAGAAACTCGGCGAGGTGTCAGTTTTTTAAAACAATTATACAAAGTATACAAAAATGACAGTATCACAATAAAATTCTACAAAATGAATATAAGTATATTTGAATATTTTAGTGCTATTCTCTGATAAGCAAGATGTCTTACCAACTGACCTTTAATTCAATAATTATGATGTTTCTGTTAGGTTTCAGATATCTAATGCTTTAATTGATTAGTACTTTAAATATTTACCTAACGATTACTTTGTTAATATTATAGGAAGAGCGGGATCTTCTGCCACAAGTATATGTAATACTTGCTAGAAGATTCCAACCCTAATCTATTGTACACATTTTGTAACCAAATAAAATATTTTCATTTTCATTTAATGAATTAGTTTTCAATTAGTGCAAACTTTACTTTAGATGTTGTGGTATAAACTGGCAACAATTATTACTTAAAAATGGCAACACTGACATACCCTGATTAGCTGAATTTATGGCGCCAAAGGAAGCTGGTTCTCTGATTGGCTCGCGACAGAGTATCGTGGGCCTATCAGAGAGCTGGATTTGCCCGCGATAACCGCGGTCTTCTTGTCCAGGTGTCCAGGAGCTGGTGCCCGGTTGGGCATTCTAGTATTGATCGTCGAAGTGATCACTTGCCTAATTAATTTAATTAATGTAATTTATTATATTCTAATAAAAACTGTTCAAAGTTAATAAGTTTTACTTGAAGAGTTCCTGCCTCCTGATGTCTTACATTTCTATTCAGCGAGAGAACAACCACCTGGCTACGTTTTAGGTTTAATATCCAACGTACACAAACGTTAAAGTGGTAACTTTACATAATTACATTTCTATTTCGAGACAACGTAGCGCTCAAGGACTTGAATTAATAGCATAAATAAATTATTCTAACGTACTGGGTCTAATTTAGGCGTAAGACTGGGGGCGTGGTCGCTAGTGACGGGACACGGTGTTTTTATTTCAGCTTACCTCATAATGAGTTTAGTAAGGACAGTAAAAAAGAAAATGAAAAAAAAGGATGAATGATGAATGAATGTTGTAATTTAAAGAGAAAATAAACGCATTTGCTATTTTGTATTTTTAAAATATCATCTCGTTCATATTTGGAGCAGCTTGACACCAGTCAAGAAAAATAATGCAGCCATAATAACATCACTACTGTCTCTCTGTAGGTACGTGGTGCTAGGGAAATTTTATTTGTTTTTAGCTGTCAACACAACGGATTCCAAATCAAACATCTGAAATCTGCCGTAGCCTCATGGACGCCTGAAACACCAAACTGGTAATCAGAAACCATATTATTTGATTATCTTTAATTTTATTAAATAAATAAAATGAAATCGCGTGCCGTATGTAAGAAAAATTCTGTTTTTAAACTTGAAATGAGAGTGGAAATATACAACACTAGCGGCCCGCCCCGGCTTCGCACGGGTAGTCTAGTTTTTTACACAATGTTTTGACCTGCTTACCATTCTTACCAACCTACTCTATATATTACTATTACTACAAACTCCTCTCCCTCCCTCATTTCGAATATTACTCGTTTTCCATACAAACATTAAACCCTAAGACGCTTGTTTGCCAGCGTCGTAGTATAAAAACAACTACATTAAAGCACTTTTATAATTTGTTGCTCTGATGTGTATACTGATTTTGAGTTCAATTAGATCCTTTAACCATTCGCTCGCGACACTTAATTATGTTCCTGGTTCACTTTATATCACTTATCCAAATGAGCCAGTGATATTATTATAGCAACTGAATATTAAACCTCATTGAGGTAGTAACCTCATTTGGATAAGAAAACATCACTACAGCCTGATCTCGAGCACTGTACTAAATGTTAGTCTATTACGATGTTTCGTCTGCTTTGTCTTAAATAGCTTTTAAGGGCGGTTCTGTTCACGTGGAATAAGGTTATCTCGGGTGTTTCTCGGCAGTGCGTGACAATTTTGAGACCCAAAACTACACATGTGTAAATTATAAGATAAATAAAAACATTTTCAATGTTAAAAATCCTACATACCTATCTTCTTCTGCGAATGAATTCAAAATTACATATTAACTTGCGAAGACCCTAGCCTTCACATGGGCAGCATGAGGACTACTGCCCATTTCGTCATCTATAATAGGAGGCCTGTGACCAGCAGTGGCCCGTACTGATGCCGGTGATAATGTTAATAGGGTATTAAACTAAGGTAAAAATAAATTATTTTTTACTTGACTAATAAAAGATCTAACGAAAATACTCGAAAAACATCAATTATTAATTTATTTTAGCTAATTGAAAGACTTTATAAGCATAAAGATTTAATAAAAAGGACGCTGATTTGAACAAACCTACTCACACTGTCTTAGTGACGTCACTAAGACAGTATTTCCCTACAATCTTCATATTAACAAATCGTTTTTGACATTTAATAAAAAGTTGCTGAATGCTGATTTGACTAGGGGTTTAATACCGTATTTTCGATCGCGTTGGTAGGGCACCCATTCCAAGGAAAAGTGCGACATCGCCATGTTGTAGCGAATTTTAAAGCTACGTAGATGATTGGGGTGTCCAAAGATGCATCTCGGCGAGGGCTACAATATGGCCAGTGGCGTAATTTTTTTGGAAAAGTCAAAAACTTAAAAAAAAGTATGAAAAATTACGTGATTTTTTGGTGTCTTCTCTTATTGAATCGGTGATTTCTCGAAAACGAAAAACCATATCGAAAAAATGTCGCTATCTCTCACGGTATAGGCTGTAGCTTATCCTTTAGGCGACTTCCTGATTTGTCGGTGCGGAGGCGGTACGATATGAGAAAACTGTCAAATGTCAGTGTCAACTGTCAGTCAACTCAGTACTACTTTTTACTGCGCCCCTACATTTAAATGAGTGCTTCCTGACTAGCGCGGGATGCGCGGTAGCGGGACGATACGAAAGCAGTACTGCTCCGTTTCTGTGCGCATGATATTACTACTGCGCAAATGTAATACTGACAGCATTCTGGTCAAGTGGGAATCTTTGCGACCGCAGTAAGTTTACGTCAAAGAAGAAAATGTCACATATCGATATCGATCCCGCCCCGCCAAGTCAGGAAGTCGCCTTATGCGGCGGAATTTTGAATACCGCGGGAGTTATGTGCGGTGCGCGGACTAATCCGAGTAGTAGCATTAAAGTTTATGATTTTTACATATAAATATAATGTTTTGGAATATTATATGAGCGTAGCGAGGGTGTTACAGCCGCGTGCTTGTACCACTAGGCTACCGTAACGTACCTCTATGCAATAAATGTGAAGTCATTAAATGAAAATTGCCTTTGTATACGTAATACGTATCTGTAGGGGAAATGTAACTGCGTAATTAAGATGTAAACGTTTATGACTACGTTACGATTCAAGGGGCTATAAGAGATAGCGAATGCTGATGTTGGAATATCTTTAAAGCGGCTTCAGATATCTCAACCATTAAGACTGATATGTCATTCATTTTAGTCAAATTGTACCCGGCGATTTTGACACCGACTTATTTCGCGTAGAAATCATTCATCGCGTTAGAATTTAATTGCTTTTATTCCATTTCATTTGCTTAATCTAGTTATCACTACAAACTTCCTCCCCCTTAAGGGATGATTTCCGAGATAAATGTATCCATGTCCCTCCCAAGGGCTCAAACTATCTCCATAAAGCGATCGACACGTATGAGCCGAGGTTCGAACTCGCGACCTCCAGACAAGAGTTCAAATTCAAATTCATGTGTTTCTTGAAAATGAAAACATACCTCCGTGTTTAAAGCAAACAAAATCAGTACAAACAAAGATCTAAAATTATGACGACTCACGTAACACCGTCATCTAACCCATTTCCTGAACAAACATTCGTACACACACACGCGTACTAAATACATAACGTACACTACTTACCGCAATGCCGTTGCAGAAACCCTATTGTAATTTAGACCTTAATAAGAAAAAATTAAGGTCGATTGTACTGTTTGTTTTTTAAAAAATGTTCCAAGTTTACGAGTGCGAATGTAGAATCGGCGTCGTAAGGAGGTGAGGTCTCAGGAATCTCAATGAAGATTTGTTATTTTGATGTATTGAATTGACACGCCTGAATGCAAGTGTACTGACTGACTGAATCCAAATGTAGGTACCATCATCATCATCCTCCTAGCGTTATCCCAGTTCAGTTGCATCCTGAAGGATGCCTGAGGTCCGCTACCTAATCCCAAGATTTGGCGTAGGCACTAGTTTTTACGAAAGCGACTGCCATCTGACCTTCCAACCCCAAGGGGAAACTAGACCTTATTGGGATTAGGCTTTGTCAAGTGAGTGGGCAACTTGACTGTTAGAAGTTCTCAAGCCGCCCGAAGGCCTCCAACTTGGCTTAACGACTGCTGCTATAGACAGCAACCGGGATCAACGGCTTAACGTGCCTTCCAAAGCACGGGAGCGCTCAGTTAGTAACCACTCATAGCGGTCACCCATCCAAGTCCTGACCGCTGCCCACGTTGCTTACTGAATCCAAATGTACCAACAAAAGTTAAAGATTATTTACGAATTTAGTGACAGAAATCATTTGAAACAAGTAGGTACAAGCGCAGAAACCATATTATTATTTTTACATTACCTATGAACAAATTTTGTTTTATGGATAACTAGTTATTGCCCGCGACTTCGTCCGCGTGGACCTCGTTCATCGCGATAGAATTTAAGTAATTGCTATTAACTTACTCGTATATCAGGCGCTTCCCTAGTCATCGCTCTTTCATACAAACTTCCACCCCCGAAAATTTTTCCTTTCCTTCCCTTCCGATCATTTCCGGGATAAAAAGTATCCTATGCCCTTCCCCGGGAAATCTATCTCCATACCAAATTTCATGTAAATCATGACAGACAGACACACAAACACACACATAAATATAATTATTTAGTAAAATAAACAAAACGCGATAAAACATTTGAAATATAAAGAGCAAAAAAAACGAATAAACTCAATTGAATAGGTATTGAATTCTATTGTGTCTCAAAACTTGTCTCGCAAAAGAAAAAGTTAGAAGTTTGTAACATAATAACGATACTTACAGCCCTTATAAAGGGAAATGAAAATTGGCAGGACCTTGAAAACGTTGTTTGCCTTTATATCGTCAGAAATGGCTTTAATTTTCATTTATTTCAGGAATTTGAGGTACTTCGCTTGTTGCTATTCAGAATAATTTGATATCTTCGTTTATTTGACTGAGTTATATGGGACTGTAATTTTCTCTCAAAAAATTCTTTATTTTATTCTATTCAAAACAAATTCGACGGCAATTGCTGCCATAAAACGTGTTTATATGAAATGATTATTCAATGAAAGTTTATTAGGTATTAAACGTCAAGTATGATACAGTTGTATAATATTCATAATGATTTGTTTATGACTTCAGATATTCATATTTTCGCTTGTGAACGCACTAGTTAGTAAAAACATTAAGGTGGTTCGATTTCTATAAAAAAACGTCTTATATGACATTCGCAGGCAAGCGGCGTGATCTTTTAAGAAACTTATGTAACAAACTTTCATAAATTGGCTTTCCATTTGCGCGAAATTCCTCTTTTCCTAGAATAAACTTATATAAACTAGAATAGTTTGAGAAATTAGTTTGTCACGTATCACATGACATTAATTTTTTCATCCAATCGATGATTACGTCACACTATAAATATTCAAAACTGGAAAACATATGTGTTCAGCATCACATTCTTCAGCATAATTACAACCTGTCTTAGCATAATCTCTCTCTCTCTCTGGTCGGTCCCTCATATCTGAGGATCGTGGTCAGCATCAGGTTTGCATCTGGAGCGGACGCATAATAGCATAATCTATCACCAAGAAAAAATAAGGACATGGAAAATTACCCTACATACAGTCTACGCCATAGATTCATTTACACTTTTGCACCTTATTGCAATGGAGTAAGGTGCAAATGAGGAAATGTATCTATGGCGTCGACCCTACATCGTACAATCGAGAAAAACTTATTTTGAAAACCATGCTCAGCGTTAGCGTGCATGCGTGAGTTTATGCTTGCTTATTGAGCATGGTTAAAAACCGGCTTTATTGGGTTTATAGTATTTAAAAATAAAAATTAAACATTTATTCTGCAAATACGCCACAGGGGCTTTTACATGTCAATCGGTAATTAATTAACAATAATCACAAAGCTACAGTGTAATTACTTAACCAACAAATACTTCGTTCTATCTTTAACATAACAACGTTATAATATTAAGCACTCTTATCACTCTATTAGTATTCGTTCGTATACGACTTTTAGTGGGATTCCTTTTGGATTGTCCCATGCGCCCAATATTTAGCATTGTAATTACTATAAATGCTCGATTATAAAGGCTTGTACGCAACTGAGTGTGTGGAACGGAAACTTCGAATACAATTCACAGTAAATTTCTATTTGATTTTTGAGTTAGAATAGAGGCCGTGGTTGGATCAGTGTTCAGCGGTCGCGTGGTAAAGTTCGCGGAAGTTGACAGGTGGGGTGGTAGTTTTGATTCGAATTAAGTTTGTCAGCGTAATTGTTTTTCATCGTGTGTTTCAAAACATTCTATACGATGAATAGAAAACTAATATTTTAATATTTAGCCTTTTGATGTTAAGTTGAAGTTTTGAAGTCGAAACGGTCTCTAGGTAAATATGATTAAGTATAATTGAAGATGTACGTTCTGTTAAGATTGCGTACACATCATAATTATAAATGTCTTGTGAAAATTCCAACAAGTAGTCGAAATTAACACTTTCAGTGCCCGAAACTCCGCCCGTTTCCTTTTAGTTTTTATATCGGAGGTGCATGTGCTATTTTATTACACTTCAACCTCATCCGAAACTGTTGGAAAGATTATCCAATCAATTTTAAACGGTTTACCTAGAAAATCTCGCATAAAATTGCCTTTTCTGCAGACAAACTAAAGCCTTGATTGATCGGCAATTCGGTACACAACTGAGTGACGTGCTCAATGCCTCGTGCCGGCACACGGCGGCTAGCGTGTCTAGCTCGCCCGGGCACATCTAGGTACGCCCGGGCACGTCTAGGCACGTCCCAATATCCACACGATAGCCGGATTGGCAGTAAAGGAGTTTGCCTGAATTTATAGTTGTGAATTTTAAAGGTTGTCGTAACGTGTTTGGAGGTTTCGATGTTTTTTTTTTTAAACTGATCTCCTAACTGATATCTTTTTGATATTTTTACCATAAACTTAGTAAAGATTTGACAAATGAACAATTAAGTACCTATTTACCCTACCCTAGTACCTATTTTCGCCGGTTTACTTTATTTTATATATTTTTTTCAGATATTAAACTATTGAAGCCGAATAATAACACCTCGCCTGCAATATATCTGTACACTTCAAAAATAATGTGAAGCTAAATTTTGTTGCATAAGTTGTTTAATATTTCAATAAACAGGCGGTGTCAGGTATTATGCATTTTCAAATTATTTTTTTTGTCTCAGACAATCATTTCCGAGCGACCTAGCAGCTGTTCTCTTTCACTAGCAAAAGTAAACTCATAATTTTGACTATTATTTCATTCTTATTGTAGTTAAGTAGACCCTATAATCACAATTTTTTGTGTATTGAGAATCTAAGATATTAAGGATTTATCGATCGTAAAAATCCTTACTCAACATACGAAAGCTTTTCTTAGAGCTGAAACTGTTCCAGAACTTTCAAAACATTATTGTTTTAAGCCATTTAACGTTCAAAACTAAAAGAAAGATTAATATTGCACCAACTTTTCTTTACCAAGGTATCTCGAAATAACTTCTACAATGCGCAAAAGTTTCGGTATTTTAGTTTTATGATTAAGTTAGTTTGGAAGATTATCCACGAAGAAATTCCTTCAGTTCTAGGAAATGAACAAAATATATTGTTCTGGCTTGGTCTATATTGCAAATTGTGGGCCTTGTTTAATTTAATTTATGTTCGGTTTTCGTTGTCGGTTTTAAGATCTTTATTTCTCGAAAAAAATAACAATATTTCACTTTACAATTTATGTTCTAGTAACAAGACATAAAGTATTTTGGTGTACTAGCCTAGTATTAATAATGTACTCCTTGTTATAGACACGAGGAAGAACACAGGCTTTAAAACGTTTTGCAAATTATGCAGGAGGAATAGAAATTTTAAATACTCTTTTGTTTCAGCAAGTCAGGATAGGATGGGAGTAATAGAGTTTTCTTATGAGTGAAAATAGAGGCTCGGTACAAAAATAATTTACGGAAATCTCTTCTTATTTTTTTATTTTCATATCAATCTTATATAATACTGCCATAAAAACATTACTTAATACAAAAAATCTCTATGCGAACACAAAACTATTGAAAAAATTTCAAATTACTGTATTATCAAATTTTTCCATATTTATTTGTTTGGGAATTTCAGTTGCAAGTCGGCACAGTATTCGTATGTAATGTAATAGTTTCTATTGAAACAAACTACACACTGTTTAAAAATCGTATGTCTGTTGTAATTTCAGTGTCAAACTCTAAAATTATCAAAACTCAAATAGTACATTACTTACCAAGGGCGATAAAACAAAGAATGTCTCAGATCGCAGGTATTTTACGCCCGAGCCGAAGGTAAGGGCGATAAATATGCGATCTGAGGCTTTCTTTATTATCGCCCGTGGTTAGTACAAAATTTTATGTCACCCCCTGGCCAGGAAGTGGGTTTTTTCGCGCGCGGAGCGTGCGATAATGGCCACTTTATGGCCAGGTGTGACATAAACTACTTTTTCTACACACATATCATAAACCCTCTAATATGCGTTCGGAAACTGTAGAAAATGACTCTTTTCAACATTCAATGTATTAACGACAATTTTCTTCTCTGTGGCTAAGGCTACAGCAGCAGTAATATAATTTTCATTATAATTTCCTTCTTTCATTATAATTCTGTCAAGTGGGAATCTTTGCGACCTCAGTAAGTTTACGTCAAAGAAGAAAATGTCACATATCGATATCGATCCCGCCCCGCCAAGTCAGGAAGTCGCCTTATGCGGCGGAATTTTGAATACCGCGGGAGTTATGTGCGGTGAGCGGACTAATCTGAGTAGTAGCATTAAAGTTTATGATTTTTACATATAAATATAATGTTTTGGAATATTATATGAGCGTAGCGAGGGTGTTACAGCCGCGTGCTTGTACCACTTAGGCTACCGTAACGTACCTCTAGATGCAATAAATGTGAAGTCATTAAATGAAAATTGCCTTTGTATACGTAATACGTATCTGTAGGGGAAATGTAACTGGGTAATTAAGATGTAAACGTTTATGACTACGTTACGATTCAAGGGGCTATAAGAGATAGCGAATGCTCATGTTGGAGTACCTTTAAAGCGGCTTCAGATATCTCAACCATTAAGACTGATATATCATTCGTTTTAGTCAAATTGTACCCGGCGATTTTGACACCGACTTATTTCGCGTAGAAATCATTCATCGCGTTAGAATTTAATTGCTTTTATTCCATTTCATTTGCTTAATCTAGTTATCGCTACAAACTTCCTCCCCCTTAAGGGATGATTTCCGAGATAAATGTATCCTATGTCCCTCCCAAGGGCTCAAACTATCTCCATAAAGCGATCGACACGTATGAGCCGAGGTTCGAACTCGCGACCTCCAGACAACAGTTCAAATTCAAATTCATGTGTTTCTTGAAAATGAAAACATACCTCCGTGTTTAAAGCAAACAAAATCAGTACAAACAAAGATCTAAAATTATGACGACTCACGTAACACCGTCATCTAACCCATTTCCTGAACAAACATTCGTACACACACACGCGTACTAAATACATAACGTACACTACTTACCGCAATGCCGTTGCAGAAACCCTATTGTAATTTAGACCTTAGTAAGAAAAATTGAAGGTCGATTCTACTGTTTGTTTTTTTTTAAATGTTCCAAGTTTATGAGTGCGAATGTAGAATTGGCGTCGTAAGGAGGTGAGGTCTCAGGAATCTCAATGAAGATTTGTTATTTTGATGTATTGGATTGACACGCCTGAATGCAAATGTACTGACTGACTGAATCCAAATGTACCATCATCATCATCCTCCTAGCGTTATCCCAGTACAGTTGCATCCTGAAGGATGCCTGAGGTCCGCTACCTAATCCCAAGATTTGGCGTAGGCACTAGTTTTTACGAAAGCGACTGCCATCTGACCTTCCAACCCCTAGGGGAAACTAGACCTTATTGGGATTAGGCTTTGTCAAGTGAGTGGGCAACTTGACTGTTAGAAGTTCTCAAGCCGCCCGAAGGCCTCCAACTTGGCTTAACGACTGCTGCCATAGACAGCAACCGGGATCAACGGCTTAACGTGCCTTCCAAAGCACGGGAGCGCTCAGTTAGTAACCACTCATAGCGGTCACCCATCCAAGTCCTGACCGCTGCCCACGTTGCTTACTGAATCCAAATGTACCAACAAAAGTTAAAGATTATTTACGAATTTTGTGACAGAAATCATTTGAAACAAGTAGGTACAAGCGCAGAAACCATATTATTATTTTTACATTACCTATGAACAAATTTTGTTTTACTGATAACTAGTTATTGCCCGCGACATCGTCCGCGTGGACCTCGTTCATCGCGATAGAATTTAAGTAATTGCTATTTACTTATATCAGGCGCTTCTCTAGTCATTGCTCTTTCATACAAACTTCCACCCCCGAAAATTTTTCCTTTCCTTCCCTTCCGATCATTTCCGGGATAAAAAGTATCCTATTATGCCCTTCCCCCTTTCATGTAAATCATGACAGACAGACACACAAACACACACATAAATATAATTATTTAGTAAAATAAACAAAACGCGATAAAACATTTGAAATATAAAGAGCAAAATAAAACGAATAAACTCAACTGAATAGGTATTGAATTCTATAGTGTCTCAAAACTTGTCTCGCAAAAGAAAAAGTTAGAAGTTTGTAACATAATAACGATACTTACAGCCCTTATAAAGGGAAATGAAAATTGGCAGGACCTTGAAAACGTTGTTTGCCTTTATATCGTCAGAAATGGCTTTAATTTTCATTTATTTCAGGAATTTGAGGTACTTCGCTTGTTGCTATTCAGAATAATTTGATATCTTCGTTTATTTGACTGAGTTATATGGGACTGTAATTTTCTCTCAAAAAATTCTTTATTTTATTCTATTCAAAACAAATTCGACGGCAATTGCTGCCATAAAACGTGTTTATATGAAATGATTATTCAATGAAAGTTTATTAGGTATTAAACGTCAAGTATGATACAGTTGTATAATATTCATAATGATTTGTTTATGACTTCAGATACTCATATTTTCGCTTGTGAACGCACTAGTTAGTAAAAACATTAAGGTGGTTCGATTTCTATAAAAAAACGTCTTATATGACATTCGCAGGCAAGCGGCGTGATCTTTTAAGAAACTTATGTAACAAACTTTCATAAATTGGCTTTCCATTTGCGCGAAATTCCTCTTTTCCTAGAATAAACTTATATAAACTAGAATAGTTTGAGAAATTAGTTAGTCACGTATCACATGACATTAATTTTTCGTCCAATCGATGATTACGTCACGCTATCAACATTCAAAACTGGAAAACATATGTGTTCAGCATCACAATCGTCAGCATAATTACAACCTGTCTTAGCATAATCTCTCTCTCTCTGGTCGGTCCCTCATATCTGAGGATCGTGGTCAGCATCAGGTTTGCATCTGGAACGGACGCATAATAGCATACTCTATCACCAAGAAAAAATAAGGACATGGAAAATTACCCTACATACAGTCTACGCCATAGATACATTTACACTTTTGCACCTTATTGCAATGGAATAAGGTGCAAAAGAGGAAATGTATCTATGGCGTCGACCCTACATCGTACAATCGAGAAAAACTTATTTTGAAAACCATGCTCAGCGTTAGCGTGCATGCGTGAGTTTGTGCTTGCTTATTGAGCATGGTTAAAAACCGGCTTTATTGGGTTTATAGTAGTTAAAAATAAAAATTAAACATTTATTCTGCAAATACGCCACAGGGGATTTTACGAGTACATGTCAATCGGTAATTAATTAACAATAATCACAAAGCTACAGTGTAATTACTTAATCAACAAATACTTCGTTCTATCTTTAACATAACAACGTTATAATATTAAGCACTCTTATCACTCTATTAGTATTCGTTCGTATACGACTTTTAGTGGGATTCCTTTTGGATTGTCCCTTGCGCCCAATATTTAGCATTGTAATTACTATAAATGCTCGATTATAAAGGCTTGTACGCAACTGAGTGTGTGGAACGGAAACTTCGAATACAATTCACAGTAAATTTCTATTTGATTTTTGAGTTAGAATAGAGGCCGTGGTTGGATCAGTGTTCAGCGGTCGCGTGGTAAAGTTCGCGGAAGTTGACAGGTGGGGTGGTAGTTTTGATTCGAATTCAGTTTGTCAGCGTAATTGTTTTTCATCGTGTGTTTCAAAACATTCTACACGATGAAAAGAAAACTAATATTTTAATATTTAGCCTTTTGATGTTAAGTTGAAGTTTTGAAGTCGAAGCGGTCTCTAGGTAAATATGATTAAGTATAATTGAAGATGTACGTTCTGTTAAGATTGCGTACACATCATAATTATAAATGTCTTGTGAAAATTCCAACAAGTAGTCGAAATTAACACTTTCAGTGCCGGAAACCTCGCCCGTTTCCTTTTAGTTTTTATATCGGAGGTGCATGTGCTATTTTATTACACTTCAACCTCATCCGAAACTGTTGGAAAGATTATCCAATCAATTTTAAACGGTTTACCTAGAAAATCTCGCATAAAATTGCCTTTTCTGCAGACAAACTAAAGCCTTGATTGATCGGCAATTCGGTACACAACTGAGTGACGTGCTCAATGCCTCGTGTCGGCACACGGCGGCTAGCGTGTCTAGCTCGCCCGGGCTCATCTAGGTACGCCCGGGCACGTCTAGGCACGTCCCAATATCCACACGATAGCCGGATTGGCAGTAAAAGAGTTTACCTGAATTTATAGTTGTGAATTTTAAAGATTGTCGTAACATGTTTGGAGTTTTCAATGTTTTTTTTAAAACTGATCTCCGAACTGAAATCTTTTCGATATTTTTACCATAAACTTAGTAAAGATTTGACAAATGAACAATTAAGTAAGTCACCTATTTTCGCCGGTACACTTTTTTTTTTTTTTCAGTTATTAAACTATTGAAGCCGAATAATAACACCTCGCCTACAATATATCTGAACACTTCAAAAATAATGTGAAGCTAAATTTTGTTGCATAAGTTGTTTAATATTTCAATGAACAGGCGGTGTCAGGTATTATGCATTTTCAAATTAAATTGTTTGTCTCAGACAATCATTTCCGAGCGACCTAGCAGCTGTTCTCTTTCACTAGCAAAAGTAAACTCATAATTTTTACTATTATTTCATTCTTATTGTAGTTAAGTAGACCCTATGATCACAATTTTGTGAGTATTGAGAATCTAAGATATAAGGATTTATCGATCGTAAAAATGCTTACTCAAAATACAATACGAAAGCTTTTCTTAGAGCTGAAACTGTTCCAGAACTTTCAAAACATTCTTGTTTTAAGCCATTTAACGTTCAAAACTAAAAGAAAGATTAATATTGCACCAACTTTTCTTTACCAAGGAATCTCGAAATAACTTCTACAATGCGCAAAAGTTTCGGTATTTTAGTTCTATGATTAAGTTAGTTTGGACGATTATATACGAAGAAATTCCTTCAGTTCTAGGAAATGAACAAAATTATATTATTCTGGCTCGGTCTATATTGCAAATTGTGGGCCTCGTTTAATTTAATTTATGTTCGGTTTTCGTTGTCGGTTTTAAGATCTTTATTTCTCGAAAAGAATAACAATATTTCACTTTACAATTTATGTTCTGGTAACAAGACATAAAGTATTTTGGTGTACTAGCCTAGTATTAATAATGTACTCCTTGTTATAGACACGAGGAAGAACACAGGCTTTAAAACGTTTTGCAAATTATGCAGTCCGGAGGAATAGAAATTTTAAATACTCTTTTCTTTCAGCAAGTCACGATAGGATGGGAGTAATAGGGTTTTCTTATGAGTGAAAATAGAGGCTCGGTACAAAAATAATTTACGGATTTTTCTTCTTATTTTATTTTTATTTTTATATTAATCTTATATAATACTGCCATAAAAACATTACTTAAAACAAAAAATCTCTATGCGAACACAAAACCATTGACAAAAATTCAAATTACTGTATTATCAAATTTTTCCATATTTATTTGTATGGGAATTTCAGTTGCAAGTCGGCACAGTATTCGTATGTAATGTAATAGTTTCTATTGAAACAAACTACACACTGTTTAAAAATCGTATGTGTGTTGCAATTTCAGTGGCAAACTCAAAAATTATCGTACTGCAAACGATTCTCAAAACTACTTTATCTACACACATATCATAAACCCTCTAATATGTGTTCGGAAACCGTAGAAAATGACTCTTTTCAACATTCAATGTATTAACGACAATTTTCTTATCTGTGCTAAGGCTACAGCAGTAATATAATTTTCATTATAATTTCCTATTTAATGTTATAATATTAAACGTCATACAAAACTGTCAAAATTTTGATATGTTCCTATTCTATTATCACTGAAAATTCAAATTCAGTCGATGCAAAATGTCAGCTCGATGTTTTTTTAGTATATATTGCACGAAATTTGAGTTAGAACGACATGATAATCAGAATAGGGACTCTTTACTTTTTAAAATAACATTCAGGTATTGGTTGCCAGTTCTAATTTCGACATTTCCGCAACCGTGTAAAAAAGGTTGTATTATTACAATTATTGTATATTTATATACTTCGGTTTCTGAACCCATCTTAGAGTACTTATAATATGTGTGTAGATAAAGTAATGTATGCAACTGTACATAATTAGGCATTAAAACACGAGTGTATTTTATGAAACGAGCCGAAGGCGAGTTTCATAATAAGGTCACACGAGTGCTTTAATGCCTACATTATGTACCAGTTGCATAAACTACTATTCTTAAAAAATAACATCACAATAATGCTCCCAGCGTGAAGTGCTGAAACTCTTTTCACTAAACATGCTACACTCAATTTTTCTTAAACTTCTCACGTTACACTTGACGTCAATGAGGCTCTGACACCAATTGGCTTCGCATCACGTCAAATAACCCGCATCACAAGCAACACCAATTTTATTACCCCACGCCAAGTGCCCGTCACGATTTATCATAAATTTCTAACTCACAAACCAAACTCAACCTTACTTCTAACTGACTAAGCTCATATCGTCCTATTACTGCAAATACCGGTTAAGTCTAAAAAACGCGTTTTGAGATAAAGCCATTTGAATGTTTGGATGTTCTTTTCTATATAAAATAATAAACAAAATTACACTGCATTGGTATATTCCTAAGTGTAATTTTATCTAGTTTACTACATTGTCATGCAAAGGATCCAGGCTGTATGTTATTGACGTTAAAAATACAATTCAAACGAAAGAGCCGCGTACTTAATCGGTTTTTCCTGTACAAACACACTTATGTATAAATCCTTCAGAAAAGCATTTGATGGCTATACATCTATCTATTTAGCTTTAACTTACATATAATTTACTTAAAAACCACAAACTAACAGTAAATACCTCTTAGATTTCGAGTTTTTTCGACTTTACTAAAATTTGATCCAAGTATAAGCGGTTTTACATGTACAAAATATTGGAAATTCTCACTTAAGTCTAAATATTTTCACTAAATATTACTGATTACCGTGTGATGACTAAAAAAGTAGTTTTTAGAAGTAAAGGATTCATGTAATAGCCTGCAATTAATAATTTGTTCGTGTTTGAAATTAATAAACTAAAATTTAATCACTTTATAAATAGTTATTCATTCATTAAAAAGGTTACAAAAGAGGTGAAAAATCAAAGACAAACTTACGAATACTCTTTGACAGCAAATCAGTGCTTCAGGCTCTGAGCAGCGACAACTTCACGTCAGGCCTAACCTAATATACGAATGTCACCAAACACTCGCAGAGGTATGCGGAGACAAGAACAAGGTAAAAAGTTACCTCAGGTTAGGTTAGGTTATTGTAAAGACAATGGGTAAAGGGACACAGCGGCTCGAGAGGAAACGATGCAGCGGATGAACTAGCCAGGAAAGGCTCAGAAACACCGGCATACGGGCCAGAGCCAATTGTGCCCCTGCCACAAAAATACATACAGAATGAACTAAATCGATACATAAAACACCTGCATAAAAGGCATTGGGAAGACCTAGACACATGCAGGCAGACAAAAGAAATAATATTAAAACAAAATCCCAAACTCACAACCAGACTACTGAGAACACACAGAAACCAACCCAACTACGTAAAGTAGTAGGCATCATAACAGGACACAACACACTAAACAAACATCTCTACAACTTGGGAATCACCGACAGTCCCTTGTGCAGAGCAGGCATGGGGGCAGAAGAGACTGCTAGACACATTCTACTAGACTGTAAGCAGGTAGAAGTATACAGGAAGAAACACATAGGAAATCCGAACACACTGCAGGAAGCAGTAAACAATATAAAGACACTAATAGGTTTTATACAGGAACTAGGGTGGTTAGTGTAGTGCTACCCCTTTTTCACGCAAAATAGGCACGTTGGATGTCGACTTGCCGTGGAACCAATGAAGAAAAACCGATGCCCGTTGGGGCCGAAAGGTTCTCGAGTGGCGACCACGGACCGGAAGGCGCAGCGTGGGTAGACCGTAGACCCCCCACAAGGTGGACTGATGACCTCCTCTAAACCTACCTAAAGATCGCGGGAGTCCGCTGGATACGGGTGGCGCAAGACCGGTCATTGTGGCACTCTTTGGGGGAGGCCTATGTCCGGCAGTGGAAGTCTTTCGGCTGATATGATGATGATGATGATGACTCAGACACTGTAAACTAACTTACACTTTCAACCGGCCGGCACGGAGCTAGAGCTTGTTTACTACGGCACGGGGCGTTCGCGTTATTACCTTTTGACCTTGTATTAATCTATCTACTCAAATACCCGAAATAAAAGTATCTACTCTCTATGCAGAACTGTTCTAGCATATTTTTTATTAAAATCCCTAGTTAGGTAAGTACTTACATTTTCAACCGGCCGGCACGGAGCGATCGCGTTATGACCTTTTGATCTTATATTAATCTACCTACTCAAATACCCGAAATAAATGTATCTACTCCCTTTGCAGAACTATTCAAGTACATTCTTTATTAAAATCTGTAGTACTTACTGCATCCTTCCCCGTGGCCATTCTAACCAGTCTTCTGCTCCTAGCACTCATTTTAGAACACACATTAGCATTAATTTGAGCTGGTAAACAATTAATCAAAGACCAAATTGCAAAACTCAACCGTTGTATTGGCGCGTCAGTCGCAACTGAGTGAAGTTAGCTACAGTGTGAAGCAGATAAGCGCACTTAGCTGGTTTTGCCTGTACAGATACACGGTACGACTGGAATAAAGTTTCATGCAAAAACCTCTGGTAAACGCACTTTGATGGTTCTACCTGTACAGCTACTCGTTAAAACTGGAATATAGTTTCATACAAAACCTAGTAAGTCTATATATAGGTTTTTGGCTGTACAATATTGCAGTTTGACGAATAAGACGATTTTCAGGAAAAACACTATAAACATGTTTAATATATTTAGCTTGACTTAAAGTAAATAATTTTACTAGATAATCTTCTACGCAAATACCAAATAAGTATACTTAGTACTTACTTTCAGAACAAAAAAATACTATAATTTCATTAAATAAGTATGCAAAAATACGTTAAAACGCGATAGCAGTTTTTACTTGGAGGAGAAATTATAAATCTTTGTGTTATCATAGACATATGTCATTCTTCCAGTACATAATGCTAAAAAATCATCATTAAGCCGGTTTATGCTATAAGCTATCTTCGGAACGAAGGGTCGTATCAAAAAATGGGTTTTACCAGTTTGTAGAGCTTGAAAAATTAATTCTAATGGTCTAAAAAACGAACTTTCGACTTAAGCTCACTTAACCGGTATTTGCAGTAATAGGACGATATTGGAATAAACTGATTTCGCGCCTCACTAAGCTGTGCACCTGCGGTAGTGTGATTTCAGTCCTAACTTGAAATGATTAGAGTTTAAACTAGTTTGACGTGGATAATGTACGAGTATGGCGTCCATATGAGAGTGTTGTCGATTTTTCAATATTGAAAGATAAATGTTTACTTGTGTTAGGTCTAAGCAGCAAAGCAAATAAAGGCTTGATTGCGGTTAGTGTCAGAAAGTGTGCTGTTGTGAAAATCCTCTGTATAATAGAGGAGGGAGAGGGAGGGAGGGATTGTTTTTTGTGACGGGATACAGCTTAGCATTTGTAATTGCTTGCTTGCAAAAATGCGATTGTATGTAGCTATACCCAGGGGTTTTCGGCTGTCGTTGTCCGAGTGTCGCATTTCTCAACCGATTTTCGTGAGATTTTGTGAACAAGTTCAATAATGGAACAGCAACCAAGCAAGTTCAATAATGGAACACGAATATTTGTTCTTGGGTCTTGGATGTCTTCTATGTATTTAAGTATTTATTTATCTATATAAGTATGTATATCGTCGCTTAGTACCCATAGTACAAGCTTTGCTTAGTTTGGGACTAGGTTGATTTGTGTAAGATTGTCCACAAATATTTATTCATTTATTTATTTATTTAACCTATGGATTTTTTTGTCGATTCACATAATCTGGGGGCACGGCAGTGCCCCCGCCAAGTCGAGCGCGAAGCAAGCACTGCCGTACCATCCTTTACTGGAACCATGTCGCCGCATTTTCAAGCCCCTATTTGAGAACCTCTGGATAAGACCAGAACGCAGAAATTTTCGACATCCAGTAAACTATAATCACATACTTAAAATCCAAAATTTCAAGTCTGTAGGTCATTTAGTTCCGAAGTTAAGCGAAAGCAAAGTTTCGCATTTTCGAAACTCACACACTCATAATAATGAGAATAGAACTAGTACTTCTCATAAACTCAGAGAGCTGAAATTTGGTACAGAGTTAGGGTTTAATGGCCACATGTGGTGTAGTCACACCCTAATAACTCAGCTGATCACAGCTGATACACATCTGATGGAAACTTAACTAATATTAACCTTTGTACCTTTTCTCAGAACAAAGGAATGCGAGAGACCTTGATATTGATTCCAAGAAGATAGTATTACCATATGTTCTATTTCGCATACCAAACTGTTAGTATAAAAGCAGTGTAATTGTTACTCAATAAATCAGTGTTAAATCAGTATTTCCTCGAGTCTCGTCTTATCATTATTACCCGTAACGCTCCACATCTCATGGCTACCCTGCCAGGCGGGCTGCCACAGGCAGCCCTGAATTAGTGAACAAGTGCCAGAACCAAGATACTGAGAGCAGGTCACTTCATCAGCGACTCTGCCAGAGCACCGCACATCTCATGGCGACCCTTCGAATGCCGAACAACTAAGTGGAGGGCGCCTCTCATGGCGACCCTTCCAGTCCGGCTGCGCAAGGCAGCCCTGATATAGTCACCAACGTCAGCCGCTTCAGCACCGCATTGCCAACGTTATTAGAGGAAGAACCAAGTGTCAGTGCGGCTTTGTGCCGTACTGGCGGCGCACTGCGCCAGCCATCCAGCTCCACTACGCTACGCCAGCCAGTCAGATCCACTGCGCCAGCCAGCCAGCTCTACTGAAGCCGAACAAGCCAGAGCAGAGCGTCGCCAGCACCAGCCGCGCCGCCGCTCAACAGCCCAGCTGTTCAACAGCTGATACCACACAGATGACTTCAGGTCCATAAAAGCCAGACAGCTGATCACCAGCTGACCATCAATCCACGTGAAGAAGTAATTAATTAAGGTACTTATAAAGCTTTTACTACAATGTAAGTAGTATGTTTAAAAAAATATTTAACTATTGAGTGACGTAGATTTTTTTTTAAAGTAAAATTTTAATTAATAATAAAGAAAGTTAATAATAAATTTTATCAAATTGTTAATAATATTTTTTTAAAAATCTAATAATGTGTAAACTTTATGGTATTAAACCAATTTATGTTATAAATAATTAAGTAAATAAGAAATAATGCCGCTTGATGACGAGGTAATAATATGATTAAGATTTACAAATCTAAAAATAGCAACCAACAGTCCACCTGTTACAATACGAGTGACTTCTCGAGTTACAATACGTTCACGATACACACAGACGTATCGAGCAAAAATATAGGATTAGTGTTATCAAAATAAAAATAGATTCCCAGAATATAAAAATAAAATATTAAAATAATATACTAGAATGTTGAATAGTTTTAAAATAATGACAATAAGGATTCCAACTAGGACAGGTCTGATCAACCAAGAATAGTGGAAATTCTTAAAAACCAAATAATTTACCAGAATTAAGTAAGTTTCAATAAACGAGATTATGACAAAATAATGAAACAAACAGACTGTATTACCAGTCAGAATAATAATATTTTATGCTCGCCATCCTTACTAATAGTGTGTCGAATCTAGTACTCAATCGCGTACGGAACGAGCTTTCCCCGCGAGAGAATTAGGTATGTTTTGCAAGGCACAATAAATAAAAATGTATGCATATGGCATACTATATAATGACGACACCGCGTGTATTATTAGCTACGAGTATAGCTCAATGTATAAATAAATGTAAAACCGGGTACTGCAGATCCCGAGTATGTATAATTAAAGGTGTCTCAAAATTAAGTGATAACGATGATAGGCGAGTCATATAGTCATATTAAACAACTTTCATTATTTGTCTTTGAGTGCTTATTAACTGAGCGCTCCCGTGCTTTGGAATGCACGTTAAGCCATTTATCCAACAGCTGTCTATGATAGCAGTTGTTAAGCCAAGTTAGAGGCTTGAGAATTGCTAACAGTCTAATTGAAATAAGGTCTAGTTTCCCCTCAGGTTGGAAGGTCAGATGACAGTCGCTTTCGTAAAAACTAGTACCTACGCCAAATCATGAGATTACGTAGGAGGACGATTATGACTAGGATTAAATAAATATATAAATCGTGTCCCGCCGCAATCAGTGGTAAACCCGAGAGGTGCCATTGAGCGAGTAGGTAGATACATAATTATTAGCAAGGTACACCAGAAATACAAGGCAGGCAGCAAATCCTTGAAACCTTGAACATGATTCGATCGAGCATCAATCGTGCAAGTTCTTGGACACATAGTATATTGTAGTGTTAAAAGCACTGTCTGAAAGGTATATACCTACCTCTAAATGGTATTTACGCGCGCTTATGTATACAATTTATGTATAAAATCCTTGTATTACTGAGTTATAATTAAGGGTCGGCCGACCATAAAATAATGCATGCCGTGTACCTTACTACCTTAGCAAGCTTAGCAAGCTTTGCAAGCTTAGCAAAAAGTGATGCTACATTGCACACTTTATGTCACAAGTAAAATACTAAGTGACAAATAAAAATACATATATATAATTATGACGTCTAAAAGAGAAAAATGAACTTGCAAGTCACAATGACTATTTTTGAATGGTTTAAAAAAAAAAAAAAAAATGATGACAAATATTGATGTGCACAATATATTTGTTATTATGGTGACAAAATAAATACAAATAAGAGAAAAATAACGACATGATACAACGTCGTAGACACAAACTAATAATGGTAGCATAAATGTATACCATCATTTATGTCCTATTTAAAAAAAAAAAATTTAAATACAACATAACAAACAAACGTCGTCATCAAAGCGTGCATTCAATTCCAGTTATATTATAAAGGTAAAGAAAATTTGTATCTTTAGATTTAGTTTAGTTTTGATTTGTTTACTGTATCCGTTTTAATAAATATTTCTCATTCTGTTTGGAAAAATATAATGTCAAAAAGTAATATGAGATTTCTTTGATTTCTCGTAAATAATATAAATTTAAAAATAAGTTCATTTATATTTAGTTTTATTATTTTTCCATTACTTTTTCCGAATAAATGTATTACCTTATAGTACTATTAATAAGTGTATTAAAAAAAAAAAAAAAACAATGTTTATTTAAAAATTGATATTACGATACTAAAAGGATTATGTCGATCCATCTGATCGCATACCACCTACCATATAAGGAACGAGAAATGTAAACATTGTAAGTAGTATTAAGATACATTAAGAAACCATGTATACCATAGCCTTAAGATTAGTTAAGAAACCATGTAAACCATAGACATAAGTTAATTAAGTTTACTAAAGCCAAAAAATAGTAGTTATGTATTTTACTATTTTTTGTCTCAAAAAAACGGGGAAGCTGTGGTGTAGTCACACCCTAATAACTCAGCTGATCACAGCTGATACACATCTGATGGAAACTTAACTAATATTAACCTTTGTACCTTTTCTCAGAACAAAGGAATGCGAGAGACCTTGATATTGATTCCAAGAAGATAGTATTACCATATGTTCTATTTCGCATACCAAACTGTTAGTATAAAAGCAGTGTAATTGTTACTCAATAAATCAGTGTTAAATCAGTATTTCCTCGAGTCTCGTCTTATCATTATTACCCGTAACGCTCCACATCTCACACATAAAGGGAAAACTATAAAATCTGGAGTACCTGGTGACCCTGATTATATCACAAACTGCATAAGTAAGTTTGTAATTCTATACAAAATACATGCGATTACAAAGTTACTTTTGCAGTTGGAATGTTCGTTACAAGAAGTCGTACCTGAAAAAAAAAGAAGGACTGCCTACAAAAAGAGATGAGATCCCATCAAAAACATTACATGTAAAAAGATGCAAGTCTCGCAACACAGTTCTTCTACAACAAAAAAGTAATGATATGCAATGTTAGACCAAGTCCGTTATGTTTTAGTCAATAGCACCGGAGGGGTGTCCACAGAACAAGATTTCCACCGACTTGCATCGCCATTACTTTATTTTTTTAAATATATAAAATGGCTTGGCCATCGCACGGCTACATAATGGCAAAAGAACAATCGTCAGCTGATTCAAATATTCCTAATTAAACATAGCGCTAGCCCTAGTGACATGCAGCTTGAGCGAGTTTAAGCAATACACATGTATAAGAAAAGCGTTTTGTGCGATGGCCAAGTCATTTTATATATTTAAAAAAATAAAGTAATGGCGATGCAAGTCGGTGGAAATCTTGTTCTGTGGACACCCCTCCGGTGCTATTGACTAAAACATAACCGACTTGGTCTAACATTGCATATCATTACTTTTTTGTTGTAGAAGAACTGTGTTGCGAGACTTGCATCTTTTTACATGTAATGTTTTTGATGGGATGGTGTTTTACCCGAGCTATGGGGGTTAATAACTTAAAAATTTGACTCGCTTGGTCTACCAGCTTACAATGCCACCAGTATTCATGACCCTTCTGGATTAATACTGTTTTACCTACAAATTCACCGGACACCGAGAACACACCGCGCTGCATGCAATGCCTCATTGGAATGATTGGCGAGTCATTTGCACTCTCCGCCACTGACGTAGTGGTCATGATCCTTGGTATTGAGGGACCGGCTGATTGGACCTACAAATTGAACACAATACCTAACGTTAAACCGTCCTTGTGGTCGTGTCTGACGTTTCCCTTGGATTTTACCCTCCAACCGCGCCCTCCCATCGCTTTATTGGGCTCGGCCTGCAAAGCCACAGTCAGTTTCTAAAAAAAGCGCTTAAGAGGAGGGGTAGGGCATGCTCTCTCCATACAAACTTTGTGCAGGATTTTCTTCGTTTGTGTTTGCATTAAAGTTATGATATTTGGTCAGTATGCTTAATTTTTTGCTAGCTATTTCGTGATGTAATTTTTGTTTCATTTATATTATTTTTAAATTTTTAATTTTTTTGAAATATTTGAAAATTTCCACATCACTTTCTTCGCATATCTCTAATATTTACATTTAAAAAAAATGACATTCGTTAGTGCCAAAACCTACGAATAAAACGTGCACAGAGTTTGTATGGAGAATGCCTTGCCCACCCCTGCGCCTTAATATCAAATTAAATTCAATATCATTTCATCATCATTAGCCTATATACGTCCCACTGCTGGGCACAGGCCTCCTATCATAGATGAGGGGGGTTGGGAGCGCTGGCCCAGAGCGGGTTGGGGACTTCACATACAACTTTGAATTTCTTCGTTCAATATCATTTATTGCAGATAATCATAATCTATACAATTTGTTAGTAATACACCAAAAATATTAAATATACCTACATTATATTCATACCTACCTGCTCTTATCTTTTACAATAGTAAAATTACAGTTAATCATTTAATCATTTAATCATCATATATTGCATCCATGGTATTACATATAGGTCTAAAAATTATAATTTTGCGTTCACATGGACCCTGGTAGGGCACAGCAATATGTAGTCTTATATCTAATTTTAGTTACTAACTAGTAATAAATTAATTTAGTAGTAATAAATAAATAAAGCAATATGTAGTCTTATATCTAATTTTAGTTACGATGTTATGAAACATAAAACCCTTAACCTGATTTTGTATTAGTCACAGTTTACACTAATGAGTTTCAAACCGCTCTTGTGTAAAACAGCTTTTCATTAGGAAGCAGCGAGTCGACCGGCACGGGGTCAATGACCCCGCGACCTGGTGATGCCTACATATCAGAGATACAAGTTCCAAACAAATATGATCTAAGAGGATAGCTGATATGGGTTAAAAGTGAAAAAAGGCATTTTTTACACGACTGCCCAAAAAAAGGAGTGTAATGTTTGAATTTAAACTTTCGTGAGACATGTTATAACTTTATTTTACTAAACGGTTAAAACTCACGTATTAATTGTCACTTCGGGCGACATGTTTCGAACTCTTCGGGAGTTCTTCATCAGGATGAGTGCGTCTGCGACCCGCGCCGATTGCACACTGTCGAACTACCCGCCGCCCGCCGCAAGGCACGTGACGCACGCGCAGACAGCGCGGGGGCGGGGGCGGGGGGGCAGCTCGGCGCTGAAGGTGTTGTATGAGGTCGTGGTCGCCCGAAGTGACAATTAATACGTGAGTTTTAACCGTTTAGTAAAATAGAGTGTAATGTTGTTTTCAGGTTTCATGTATGTATGTATGTATGTGAACTTTTGGTATCGTGGAAATCCTTACGTCATCCCGGGTAACATAGGATATGTGACGTTGCAATAAAAACAATATGGCGGACTGTAGACTCCATTTAGTGTGTTCCGTAAAAAATATATTTTGTTTGCAGTCGGGGGACCTGCTACATACAAATAAAACCAAAATATTAAGTCCCACGACTGCAAACAAAATATATTGATAGAAAGTGACGGATAACTACGAGCACAATACGTGGCCGGAGATCAGCCGGACATCTCCAGATATCCGGACATATTGTATACGGAAGCATTATTGCCCCAGCTGAAACACAGACGCTTCGCTCGCATCGTCAATAACTAGCAAGCTAGCAATCCAGTCGCTCACCCGTGCGCTGGTCAGGTCAGAGCGTTTTAATCTAGCCCACCCAGGAAATTACAGCGCAGTTTAACTCGCGCGCCGACCACGCGGTCACGAACCAGCTACCTGCGTGAACCGACTAGAAAAAGTGCATACTATAGATTTAGTAGAAGAGGAGGCCTTTATGCATACCGAATATGTTCTAATAACTAAGTAATTCTATTGTCTGTTTACTTTTTAGGGTTCCGTAGTAAACAAGGAACCCTTATAGTTTCGCCATGTCCGTCCGTCCGTCCGTCCGTCTGTCCCCCGTTTTTCTCAGTAACTCCTAGTACTAGAAAGCTGTAATTTGGTATGAGTATACATATCAATGACGCCGACAAAACGGTAGAATAAAATCTTTAAAAAAATTTTTTTTAGGGTGCCTCCCCTTCATGTAAAGTGGTGGTGCAATTTTTTTTTCTTCCAAACCCCATCGTGTGGGATATCGTTGGATAGCTCTTTCAAATATTATAAGGTTTCTAAAAGCATTTGTTGATTTAGGAATTGGTAGGCGTGATATTAAATTTTGAAGTGATAATTTTTGTTATGGTCTACTTCCCGTGGTATATACGATAAATTTAAAAGGAAAACTATCACAGCTAAGTAGACATTACTAGTTAACGAGTAATAGTCGAACTTCAGAAATGTACTTTGCAAAAGCAAACTTTCGTACAATTTCCATTGATACCTTAGATAATGTTGTTAATTCTGTCAAAAACATAGTAAATATAAGTTTGCGATCTTTTTAGTCCACATAATGTAACGGGTGGGTGACTACGGAACCCTACCTTGCGCGTGGCCCGACACCACTTGGCCGGTTTTTCACGTTTAAACCACTGAACGGATTTAAAAAAATATGCCGTGCACATAGTGTGTCGTACAGAAATAATTAAGATTAAAACTAAAATAATTAACGTATTATCATTTCTTACTTGATATTGTATGTATGTAAGCACTTTATTGTATACGAAAACAGGTTTAAACAATATAAATGTCACATAAGATTTAAGTACAAAGGCGAACTTAGCTTGGCACCAATGAGTTCCGAACAAAATCTTATATCTTTAAACAAGCAATTCTTGTATATATCTATATATCTACATCCTTATATATATAATTCTTCGGTAAGTGTGTTTGTCACCTAACTCCTCCTAAACGGCTTGACCGATTTGGATGAAAATTTGTTTGTATATTTGAGTTGCTCCCTGGAAGGTTTGAAAATACAATTGGACCGGTTAGGTGGCGCTGCTTTGCCGGGCAGGACGACGTCTACCGGGTCCGCTAGTTTCTATATATATTTATTTCGGGGATCTCGGAAACGGCTCTAACGATTTTGATAAAATTTGGTATGTGGGGGTTTTCGGGGACGAGCAATCGATCTAGCTAGGTCTCATGCCCGGGAAACGCCGAGCAAAGCTCGGACGCCCTTGTATCTTAATTGCAACAATCAATGGCAGTAGGTAACCACAATACATCAAAGAGAACAATTACACCCAGTCACGTGTGTTCTGGCAATAACGCTCACAATATACGGACAGATGTGGATCCCATTATTAGAGACATACGCAGCGTATTCCAATGTAATTTCAATGTGATTATTTTGCTGGGTTCCTCGTATACAGAGGTATTATGTATTATGCTATAATTTTCACTCAATATTCGTATTCGTTCACAGCGATATTTCATCAAATTCGTCACAATTTCTTTTCTGTTTTCTCATAGTGCTTCAGTTACTATTAGCAAAACCTTTTCATTAATTCGACGGTCAATACATTTTTACCACATTGAATTGTTTTGGAATGTCGAATGAGTTGACGTATAACTTAGCATGAAACACGGTGTGAACGAATTAAGACGATAAGCTGAATAAATTAATTGTTTTTAATCCGATGTATTCACTCTTAGAGTCCCATCCCACATGTACGATGATCACGAGAGCTCAGATTAGAATCTCTAGTATAAGTTTTTTCGAAACAAAACAGAAACTAACGCGTTTTCGTTTAGTCTTAATTCGTATGGCCAAAAATGGTTACCACCTAAGGCCACCAGTGCCGTGGCGCTGCTCGCGTTGCCCTACAAAATGAGACTTATATACAGACATATTCGTTTGTGTTTTGTTTCAAAAAAAAAACAAACTAGAAGTTCAGATGGCAGTTGCGTAATAGTAGTTTATGCAACTGGTACATAATGGTTTTAGGAAATATAATGATATAATATGTATGTTAGTCTTTAAGGTATTTGTATTATGGGCCACAGATGCCTGAAATAAATGATTAAATAAATAATAAATAAATAATGAGGGACATGTTTTAATGCCTAATTATATACAGTTGCATACATTACTTTATCTACACACATATTATAAGTACTCTAAAATGGTTCCAGAAACCGAAGTAAATAAATTCAATAATTGTTTTAATACAACCTTTTTTTGCACGGTTGCGGAAATGTCGAAATAAGAACTGGCAACCGATACCTGAATGTTATTTTAAAAAGTAAAGAGTTCCCTATTCTGATTATCATGTCGTTCTAGCTCAAATTTCGTGCGATATATACTAAAAAAACATCGAGCTGACATTTCGCATCGACTGAATTTGAATTTTCAGTGATAATAGAATAGGGACATATCAACTTTGACATTTAAACTTTGACAGTTTTGGATGACGTGTAATATTATAACATTAAATAGGAAATTATAATGAAAATTATATTACTGCTGTAGCCTTAGCCACAGATAAGAAAATTGTCATTAATACATTGAATTTTGAAAAGAGAGTCATTTTCTACGGTTTCCGAACGCATATTAGAGGTTTATATTATAAACATATTCGTGAAACTAGAAAGCACTCATATAAAACCAGAACTAGAGCAACAGAGCTGTAGTGACAACATAATCAGTGCTTCATCGGAGCCGCATGAGACTGCAGTTGATTTATGCACCATAAATTCATCAGACACATTCGGCCAATGATGCGGTCGCAGTTGATTCACGGCGGAGTGGAACTGCTGTCATGATCGTGTAAGTTTATCGATCAAACTGTGCTAGATATTTAATAGCAATCTTGAAAAATTAAATTAGGTATATATTTATTAACTTGAGTTAAGTATTAAATAGTTTCTGCGTCTTAAGGCGCAGGGGTGGGCAAGACATTCTCCATACAAACTGTGCACGTTTTATTCCTAGGTTTTGGCACTAACGAATGTAATACTTTTTTCGGATGTAAATATTAGTAATGCGAAGAAAGTGATGTGGAAATTTGCAAATATTTCAAAAAAATTAAAAATTTAGAAATAAAAAGTATCAATGACAAAAACATTACATCACGAAATAGCTAACAGAAAAATAAGCATACTGATCAAAAATCATAACTTTAATGCAAACACAAACGAAGAAAATCCTGCACAAAATTTGTATGGAGAGAGCTTGCCCTACTGCTCCTCTTAATTATTAAATACACGAAAATTACTTTAATTAGAAAATGCTCTCAAGGATGCACTGTCTTGAGAGCGAGGGACCTAAATTGGTCCCTCCTGGTGTCAACACGGTGAATCCTCAAATTTTATAAAGGCTCGGTAACGCGCACGTGACTCCTTTGTTGCGAGCGTCTATAGGCTGCAGTGTCCGCTTGCCATTCAGGTGGACCGCACGCTTTATTGCCACCGTCGTCATATAAAAAAAAGCATTAGTGTTCATTAGCAAGTAAAATATTATGTTCACTCAAGCCCAAAGTGAAGTCGGGCCAAATTCGTAGAACCAAGAGGTTGCGGCTTCGTAGCACCTCTACGACGCGTAGTATTCGTAGCACACGTAGCACCGTAGCAGGGTTATATGAATGTTGTAATCAGGATTCAAATAACTATGATTTTACTTAATAACATTATCCGTAAGATTTATACTGGTATAACATTTCTCGTTGTGCCAAAAATTTTGTATTCCTTTTTAGGGTTCCGTAGTAAACATAGGAACCCTTTTATATTCGCTATGTCCATCTGGCTATGAATTTAAACGAAAAATTATCACAGCTAAGTAGACATTACTAGTTAACGAGTAATAGTCGACCCTAAGAAATAAAGCTGGTGATTCACTGTCACATAATGGTGTGACATAATGTCCTGCGACACGTGTCTACTACGTCGGGTGAAGTAGCGCGACGTTGCCGGACTTCGCTCGACATGTCTGGCAACATCGTGCGACACGTGTCGCCAGTGAAGTAGCGCGACATTGCCGGACTTCGCTCGACATGTCTGGCAACATCGCGCGACACGTGTCGCCAGTGAAGTAGCGCGACGTTGCCGGAGTTCGCTCCACATGTCTGGCAACATCGCGCGACACGTGTCGCCAGTGAAGTAGCGCGACATTGCTGGACTTCGCTCGACATGTCTGGCAACATCGCGCGACACGTGTCGCCAGTGAAGTAGCGCGACGTTGCCGGACTTCGCTCGACATGTCTGGCAACATCGCGCGACACGTGTCGCCAGTGAAGTAGCGCGACGTTGCCGGAGTTCGCTTCACATGTCTGGCAACATCGCGCGACACGTGTAGCCAGTGAAGTAGCACGACGTTGCCGGACTTCGCTCGACATGTCTGGCAACATCGCGCGACATGACGTCGCTACGGAGATATAAGTCGCGCGATGTCGCCAGATATGTCAGGCGAAGTTTCGCGAAGTTCGCCTGATGTCGCAACGGACAGAAGTCGCCAGATATGTCAGGCGAAATCGGCCGGCTTCGCTCGACATCTCGCCGACACAATATGTCGTGAGACATTTGTCCCCTAGTGAATCACCAATCACTTTGCAACAGAACTTTGCAACAGCACTTTGCAACATCACTTTGCAACAGCACTTTGCAACAGCACTTTTGTACAAATTGTATTAATATTATTATTAATCATTTATTCACAGACAACAGGGGTCCATTTGTGTTAGTAAGTTCTTAATTTATATTAGTAGATTTCAAATTAAATTATACAATTAAATTAGAAAATTAAAACAAAAACTAACAATACATAACATCATCACAATTTGAATTAAAATTATAATTTACAATAATTCTTCATATAACATGTCCAAATTATGTCAAAAATAAAATAAAAATAAAATAAAATAATAATTATATATACTAATACGTCCTTTCCCTATTACGCGGCACTGGTGCGTGGAGCGACATCCAGTGACACGCAAAAGGACCATCTACCCTATTCCCGACCACTGCCAGGAGGCTGTTGCCGCTGTCCCGCGCTCTGCACGCCATGGACGCGGCGCGCTTGCGCATGATGGCGTGGAAGCCGTCCACGCGCGCCTCGCAGAGCATACCCGACGCACTGCAGTGGCGGGGCAGCCGCAGCAGCGCCCGAAACGCATTGTTGAACTGGACGCGAAGAGCATTGTAAGATTTTTGAGTATAACTAACCCACAGGCTGCTCGTGTAGAATGTCGTGCAATAGGCTCTGAATACAGTGATTTTAACACTCTTTGAGCATCGAGCAAACCTGCGGGCTATCATATTGGCTCTAATCGACAATGCTCTTCGCTCCCGCTCAACATCAGCATCATCCTTTAAATCCTCTGTCACAATGTGACCTAAGTATTTAAAGTGCCTTACTCGCCTTAAGGGTACGCCACATAACTTTACAGGTGGCACACTTGACGGACACTTGGTCCCCGATTTGAACACCATAATTTCGCTCTTCTTTGCGTTATATTTTAGACCATGAGTCAGTGCAAAGTCTTCACAAATACTTATAAGTTCTCTCAGGCCACCGACCGAGGCACTCAGCAGCACCATGTCATCCGCGTAGCTAATGTTATTAAAACATACCCCGTCAACGTGACAACCCACATGGCGACTGCTGAGCTCCTCGATCAGTTCATTCACATACAGGTTGAAGAGTGATGGTGAGGTTAACCCCCCCTGCCTCACCCCACACTCCAACCTGTACTCGTCCGACAGTACACCTGCCCATCTCACGCAGTTGACCTGGTTTCCATACCAATATCTAAATATGCTAATAAGCTCTTGAGGTAGCTGACATTTTTCTAGCTTCCTCCACAAGATATCGTAAGAAACCAGGTCAAATGCTTTCGAGAGATCAAGAAAACAGGCATACACAGGAGTATCGCGTTTGGTATAGTATGAGACGGCATGCTTCAAGCACACAATTGCACTTTCGGTAGAAAGTCTTGGCCTGAATCCAAATTGGTTATCATGTATGCTAATGTGTTTGTTAAGGTGTACATTAAGCATGCCGTCAAATACCTTTGCAATTACTGTGGCCAATGAGATAGGTCGGTAGTTCCCCCTGTCCGAAATGCCTTAGTTAATGTTTTTAATTCCCTCAAAACATAGTAAATATAATTTCGCAAACTTTTTAGTCCACATAATGTGACGGGAGGACTACTAGGTACGGAACCCTACATTCACTTGGCCGGTTTTTTTATACGCTCGCGCTCGCTTGGTCAAAAAGTTTTATTAAAATTTGAATAACTGTAAGACTCAATGACTCAACTAACTTCTTTTCTCATAATCTGTGGTCGACGAAACCAGTAACGTAGTGGTTACTTAAGTAAGGGTATTTACTCGTACAGCCAATCTAGTCGTAAAGTTGAAATATTAAAATAAGTTTTTAACAACAGACTCTGAGAACAGGGGTTGCTGAGCTGTCTCGAAAAATATTTTTGTTTTATCTTACTACGTTTGCACAAGAATACATTTTGTTTCTTGTTTGCAGTGCCTAGTTAAGTAAAATTACTTTTACGAAAATCTTGAGGTTTAACTACTTATCATGATTTTTATGTGTGAAAGTGGATTTTCTATATTTTGAAGAGAAAACTTTTTTAGCGGCGCTGAGCACTTTTTGTGATGCGGATAAAATGTTTAAACTCTCGACAGATTCGTAAGGAGGTCTCAATATAGTGGACGGAAGTACGCCTAGGATACGCCTAAAATTATTAATTAAAACTCACCGTTCAAGTTGCCGTTCTGCAATATTATCCACTCTATACCTTGGTTAAAAATATTTTACCCCTTTCTCACAACTGGCTTTGTATTTACTCCCACTATGAAACGATAGAGCGCTGTGTCACAACATTCATTGCTGTTTCAACACTGAATTCCGCTTCACTGCATTGTATAGACCCAGTAATAGATTAGAGAGTTGTGTTTGCGATCGGGAAGTATTTCATGATAGTGCTGATAGTGGTGCAGGGTTTCATATTCTGGTTAGATGAGGCGCTTGGCTCTGGGTGATAACGTGGGGTACTTACCTTTTTATTGCCGAGTTATTTCAAAATGTACAGACACGAATGAGGGATATTGTTGAAATGCTTAGCTGTACCTGGATATGGGTTGATACTGTTACAAACTAGGTAATTTGGGCGATTTATTATTGTAAATTGTGCAAGTTTGTAAATTGTAGTTGCTTTTATTCCTTGAGGATGAAATGACTTTTATGTGGTGTCTGTTTCATAAATTCAATGCATGCCTTATCACAATTTAATTTTGACTATTTTTGATTCAATGTATTGGATAGTGGTTTTTAATGTGGACTATGGGATCGTCCTAATTAGCGCGCGACTACGCGATTTACTAGTAAAAGTCGCGAATTCGCGCGATAATCGCGTTTCGCGTCGCGTTTGTTTTAGGACGATCCCTTTGGAACACCTATTCGAGTTCAATATATTAGCGAATTTCACTCGCGTTGTATTAGGACGATCCCTAACAACAGTAGTTGGTACAGAACCCTTCATTGTGCAATAAATACATTACCTTACTAAATATCACTATCCAAAAAAGTTTACGCGTCTCTGTCATAGATATATTGCTTTTAATATAGTGAGTATACAAAATATTTTTTAAATAGTTAATAATTAAATAATTATTGGTTAGAGAAACCTTTAATTTTTTTTTCATCAGTAACATCCTACTTAATTAAAGGTCTTCTGCCTGGAACTGGTAATGAGCAGAGCTATTTGCTAATAAAATATTTCCTAAGATAATGAGAAATAATTTATTGCTTGGTACTAAAATAACATAAAACAACTAATAAATAACTTTATACTAGTATTTTGTTAACTAAAATATATAATATTTTTTTTACGAAACAACCCTTGGTTAACATTTTTTTCTTCTGCCAAACTTCAAGTTTAAGTTTCATTCTGCCTCTTAAATAAAAACAGACCAGACATGCAAAAAAGTAGAAATTATACATTGCTTTGTTTTTGCCAACAAAACAAAGACCAGTGCTTATTTATTCCAATTGCATCTGAAGACAGCATGTTGGAGCACGTTGGCGTTAACTGAAATAAAACTTGTTCCCAGAGTGCATATGACAATTCAGGTCCACAATTTAATATGAACATGTTCATATTCTTAAAGTAGGATACGCAGTTTCTGTGTTTAATTGACTTTTTAGTTACTTAGTTAATTAATTTGCTAGCGAAAAATATATAACTATATTCATTGCCATACAGTGTGGTAACGCGGCCAACCTTCTGGGCACACTGCCCATCGGCACTGATTTGGAAGATATTTTTTATTTATAGGTAGCTTTTAAGATAACAAGCATTTATTTCGGCATAACTCAATAAAAAGAAAATACAAACATTATAAACAAAGATTAGGTATAGAAGTAAAACTAAATTAATACTAAACTAACTAAAACTATAAATATATTAAAAAAGGGAATCAAAATTGGGCCCCCTGGGAATGGTTCCCATGACGCAGGCAGCATTCCCGCGCTGGATTGCGATAGCAATTCTTTGCGCGAGAAAGCTGCCTGCGCGAGGGTCGCCTGTCGTGTCCCTCAACCGTTTGCTGAGCATCTTGTGGAGCCCCCGCGCACTCTTGCCCCACGGGCCAAGTGTCTCGACGCCAAATGCGACAAATTCGTATTGGGCGCCGAGACACCTGTATTTACCCGCTTTGAAAACCTCCCGGGCGTCCGCCGCCGCCCCGGCGCGTTTGGTAGTGGCTGGGAGGTAGGACGCCGCCAACGTGTCAGCGCAAGTGGCGTCCCACACCAGCGCACGGCCCAATCTCCACGGGATCAATGACATCCCGTCAGGGCGCTTGCCATCGGTAGCTTTTAGTTTTTAGTTTTTTGCAATGTCCGTTTTGTAACTCGTTGTAAATAAATGATTACATATATAATTTAAACTAATTTCAATTAAACTATATTCACTTCAGGCTAAGTTTAAATCAGTTCAGTCTAAAACTAGTACCCCCTACCCTTGTAGTATATTTGTCTAATGCAAACAAGGCTTTCCAATATTCAATCAAAATATTTGCCAAGCACTAAATTCTAAGTACTAAGCTTAGGTGGGTGACGTCTCTTATCTCAGCCCTTCTAGGGCTAACCTGTAGAATTAGGGTTTTAGACAAAGTGGCACATTTCGTTTATAAAGCGCACGACACACTGGAGTGGGACGAGAACGGGTCGTGGACACAGTAGAGAAGACATGGCTAGCTGTGATATTTATACACCGTACAAATGTTCGATTTGATGACACAGAAACGCCTCGCTACAACGGAGGCTTTTGGTCCAGCTGTCTAATTTTGTTATTGGTTATTTTATTATGGGCGTGAAGACAAAAGTTTACGTTGAAATCATATTTAATATATGAAAATTGTACCGTAAAAATATCGAACATTTTTGTTCGGCAGCTCAGTGGTCCCGTTTTGTTCTGAAATAGTAAGACATATCTAAGTTTACGAACAACAAAATTGCCTCATAGTACTGAAACTGGCGGCAGCCCCTGCGGTCCGGATGTTTCGACCAAGGTGCGAGGCCGCGAAAGCGCTGACGCAAGCTGCATCCCAAAGCAGGCACTTACCCTTCAGCCATGGCACCAAAGTCAAACCATCCGGTCTTTTGCCATCGGACCGGCTCAAGCCTGAGGGCTCTAGTACACAAGGGATATTCGCTGACACTAATGCCCTCCGCACAATTTCATTAAGGGCGTGGTGACGAGAAAATCTCCCCGCGCAGCGATGGCAACTCAATGTATGGTGCCCACTGCTCTCACATGGTACCGCAGGCGCAGATGCATCAATGAGGTTCACAGGTAGGGTTGCCAACCGTCCCGCCCCAGGCGGGACGTCCCGTTTCCAGCACCCTAGACGATGCGTCCCGCAAAGGATGCGTGCGGGACGCCAATTGTCCCGCTTTCAAGCCTCGGCAGAATTATAAGAACTGGAGCGAACATTTTGTTTAATTTCAGGAAAGAGTGCACAACTTCGATAAATGGAAATAAGTAATTTTTATCCCGCTCCCGGAGGACCGTACTCGTAATAGGACCATTTTAGCTCGGAAATCATGCAGTAAGAACGTATATCTCGCGGGAATGAATAATGTATCCTACATCACAATTAACGTTAACAATATTGATAGGTACGAGTGCGCGAGTCCCGCATTTTTTAGCCAAGTCCCGCAATTTTACAACAAATGTCCCGCAAATCGGAGCACATAAGTTGGCAACCCTATTCACAGGGTGGAGAGAAACTGCCACCCGCATCGATTCGAAGTCAAGCAGACTGCCCAAGTTTAAGGTATTTGTATTTTATATACCTATGTTTTATTATCAATGTTTAAAAGATAAAGACCTTCAAGCTTTGAACAAAGGACAGACTCTGACCCTGAATACATTTGGCTTCGTAGTCTGTTTTTCCCCGAATTCTAACTTTGCATTTTAAATTAGTGTGACATTTAAAGTGGGTTTGGTTTTAAGGGTTTCCAAGAAAAATTACGATGAATTCAATTTAAGTCGTGTAACGGTTTTGGTAGGCTCAAAATTAAGTGTTTGAGGCAGATTGTGATAAAAAGTAAGCCTTAATCCTGTTACTAACAATCATTTTAATCAAACAACACACAGATAGTATGAAACTATTACCTATAAAAATATACTAGGTACAAATATTTATATATTTTTATACGACATTTTCCTTATTAAATAATAGGGAACTTGCATTATTTTATTAATATAGTCTATCTTAAACATTCAAGAATTATACGAAAATGTTAAAATATTTATGCACAACAAATTTATTTCATACAAATCAAAAACTTACATTTCAAACTTCGCGCGACCCACACTGGCTTGACGTGACGTCACAACATAAAGACGTTTCAAACATTTCAAAGCGCATGATTTTTGTTTGTGTGTACATAATATTATATTTTCAGTTTATATTAAAATTTAACATAATAAATTTAATATATATTTTTCCATTTTACAGGTTAATTTTCAATGTTTTCACCTAAAGTTACTGAAGTGAGTGATCGAGCGAAGTCACTTCGCGTTTTAACTGCTCAACAAAAAGCCACAAATGAATTCCACTCTGGTCTAACAAAATCTATTACAAATATCACTTCATAATCAAAAACCTCCGCCTGGTACTTTTTTTTTATGGCTACATCAAAATTACACGCTGTATATAAAATAAATCATTTATATATAAAATGGGCAAATAACAACGCAGGTATTTTTTACAAGCAAGTGGCTGAAAGGAAGCTGAAAGGGAAGGGATACGCTTTCGAAGTTCCGATAACGGTAGCGGGTATTATTCAACTGAAGCTGGGAAATCATTCCGCCATTATCAATTTTGGAGCCTTGTTCAACCGTGAAGTTTAATATTGCTGGGAAATAATTATGGCTTTTGGAGCTGTGAATCAAATTACTTTATTGGTTTGCTGTTAACTGATTTAAATACTTTTCGTCCACAATAATAATAGGTTATAGCATATTATGATGTTTTCTCAAATTTTGGGAATCGACGTGCAAGCTTTACTTGTATCACCATTTCACACTTAAACCATTAATCTGATTTAGATACAATGTATCTATCTAAAGAGGGATGATTAGAGATAATTTTTATTCAAGAAATCATTCTTCGATTAGGCACAGGTTTGTTTGGAAGAGCAATCATTTAAGAATACGTCTCAAAAAAATATTACTACCGTCTAAACTGCCAATTTTTAGGGCTGAAAAACCAGAATGGCTAAAAAACGGATCCCTTATAGTTGCGTCATGTCTGTCTGTCTGTATGTTACAGCCTATTTACTCGGAGACTATAAGTACTACAATTATGAAATTTGGTCGAAAGATGTATTCTATGAACCGCTACATAAAAGTGAAGTGAATTTAGGAAAAAAAAAGTTTAGGGGGCACTCCATACATGTAACGCCGGAACGAAAAAAAAATGCCTGCAGGGTGCCCCCTCTCAACGCCGATTGCCGAGTGGTACTGGGATGGTAGAGGTTGACCGATGGCGCATTATGCGAGCAACCACTGCAAGGTGCAGACGTTTAGACGAAGTGAATGAACCTGCTGGAGTTTAACTTCTGAACTAATTCCAATAGTGCTTTTAAATGTGGACTAGTAGGTGTCCGTACGGAACACTTCATTGTGCGTGATCCGACACGCACTTTACCGGTTTTAAATTAGAATTAGGTATCATTTAAGGCAATTAAAACGAGTTCTGTGTTCCACGCGAGCAAAGTTGCGGGCAGAAGCTAAATAGTAGGTTTTATAGTTTGCATTAGCAGAGTTACTGCTTAATCCAAAATTAATTGATATGTTTTATGTGGTCGACATCCCAATTCAAAATATACTCCTAAAGAAAAGTCACTGTGAAATAAGTCAGCACAGTGAAAACTGCTATAAAGTTTTATGTCACTACTAGCCATCTGCTTGAGAGGACCGAAGGTCAACTGTTTTGCAAATCTCAGTTTCAACATACATTATTGAATTGAAAATGAACTTTATACTCTAGAACCAAAGTTCTTTTTAAGTGAGGTGATTGATAAAAATAAGAGGTTTATGATGTAATGTGCTTCTTTTCTTCCTAAAGTGTATCTTCGAACAAGAAGGGACAGATCCGACAAAACTTTTTTCATTCAAAACTACTGGGTTCCTTTAAAATTGAATTTGTTATGTGTTTGCCCCTTGAGATGATATTCCTCTGTGCCCTACATACCTCATGGTTATAGCTATGGCTTCAGTTCCACAATTGTGTTATACAAGGACTCCGACTACTGTCTCTGACACTAATAAACTTCCGCCCGAGTGACGGGCGGCAATAAACAATGATGCACTTGTGCATAAAAGCGCAGTTAATGCCCGAGAAACAAGATGAATGATAATGACGGGAAATGCTAATATAAAGTCTGTATTTGAAGGCATTTAATCAGTGCTGCCTGCTGCCTTATTTGTGAATAATTGATGTGAATAAAATGATACATAGGTATGTGATAGTGTTTATAGTATGTTTTTTTGATTGTTGTGTGTGTGTGTTTGATAGTGTTTTATTTGGAGCGTAAATAATTTTGGAGCGATCGTGGCCCAGCGGCCCCTGCGTGCCGCAAGCGTTATTCAAAGTTAAGCAACGTGGGCCGCGGTCAGTACATGGATGGGTGACCGCTTTGAGTGGTTACTAACTGAGCGCTCCCGTGCTTTGGAAGGCACGTTAAGCCGTTGATCCCGGCTGCTGTCTATGGCAGCAGTCGTGAAGCCATGTTGGAGGCCTTCGGGCGGCTTGAAAACTTCTAATAGTCAAGTTGCCCACTCACTTGACAAAGGGGGGTCGAAGTTGCATCACGTCCGTAGGGAAAGTACCCACCGCTACCCTACACGTGACCCCTGGGTGGTTCTAAAAGTGCAACAAAAACTGGCAACCGTACTGTCTTCTCGATAAAAAAAAAAAAGAAATAGTGTTTTATTTTTAGAGTTGCTGCTATTGTAGAGTGAATGGCTCAATATACTCAAAATTTAGAGGAAGCTCCCGTTTGCGATCGACGTATCCAATGAACCCTCACGGAAATAGCCCTAAATATTATGCTTGAGTAAAAAGGTCATGGAGCACGACTTCTGTGTCAAGATGTTCTCATTCAACCTAACCGAAATATGACAGTACCTATCTGACAAAGGTGTCAAATTTGACAGTTTGAGTGTTTATTGATTGTACTGATTAGGAGTAATTAATTTTATGATAAACGCTTTTATTGAATTTGGTATAATGAAAAAGATTAAGTAATGGAGATATTATGGAAAAATAGAATTATGAGTTTAACCATTATGGCATATGAACATTATTGCAAGTAAAATCGTGAAAACTAGGGGCTTCCGTTTTCATTAAACGTTGGGAAAATGATACCACATTAGTGATACGATGCCGCCTGTAAGTGCTTATTTAATGTGTTATATGTTGGCTGAAGCGTCACAACCAAAACGACACACATCGCGCGGTCGGCAATGTGCAATTTGAATGACACGTTAAGGTCACTACCCTATCTTCTAGTAGGCTTTAACGTGCTACAGCCAGTGTTCTGTAGTGGTTGTAAAGCACCTTTACAGATGCTCCGAGACAGAGACTGGCACTTAGTAAATTTTTATTTAGAATTATAGCCGGGTCTGTTTCGTTGAAAAATAACGGACAGCCTCAGATTTGATCCTCCGCGTTGATGCGTCCGCGGCATATCCAAGTCAATGGATTGTGATTCGACGCGTATAGAGAAGTAATATTGGGTGCTTAAACAGTTTTATTGAAACCCGTATTTCAGTCCTTCCCTACCTTTTGTATGTAAGTATTATTTGATACACTGAGATACTTGTTACTCGTTCGTTGCGCTTCAGTATAATACCACAAAGGACGGATTGCTTGCTCTCGGTGTTGCGACAAAGAATTGATGATATTTTTAAATATATTTCCATGGAACGTGAATAACAACAGCTCCTACAAAAGGTTTTCTGTGCTTCTCCTTTTTCAGTGGTCTTGGATCTTGGTTTTAAAGCGAAGTATTAAGGGTCCTTAACGCTTATCTTTTTACGCCATTTTCTGTGTAAATTGATACGTATCTTCACTTTTTCTCTTTGTGTATTTCTAGTACAGGAGTATTTTGGCTTAAAATTATAGAATTCACATGTATTATTTGTAGTTTCCATTAAAAAATATCGTTTCAAACATCACTCCATATAGATAAATTTCAATTTTACACAACCAAAGTAACAAATGACTCCGTAGATATCTAAAACTTTAATTCCAAGCTCGTTATTAAGAATTTAGAATGCTTTTATTAAAGTAAAACTTTTACAAAGATATAATTACGCAATTTACCTATAAGAATGACTAATAGAGTGACTATAATATAGGCCTACTATTATGAAAGTGTACTAAGCTTTACGCGGCCGTCCGCTTCAGAACTTACGCAGTCACCCTGCTATTAGGTACGTGTGTGTCGCAGGAAGCATATAGGCGACTATAAAACTAGTAAACTGTGGGTGTAATAACTGGTGAGTGATTCCAAAATTAAATCTAATAGCAAAATTAAATCCAAGTAAACTTTAATAAAAACCATATTGACATTCGAACATAATTATACGAAATCATATTTGCCGGAGCTAAAATACAGACGCTTCGCTTGCTTTGCTCGCCCGGTCAAAAATACAGCTATGTGTTTATATAAATACATACAAAGCTGGAACTACAAATTAATAATAAAATAGCGTTATTACAGAGTACCTACGCTACTTCCATCACGGGCTGCGGTCAATCTATTCCCCAATTTCCCATCAAAAACATATTTTCCCGAAAGCCTGTTTTCAATGATCGCGCACCCAATTATTCACCACTTCAATTATTTTGCGTTCGAACTTACCTCCAATTTTGTGAATATATTTTGTGGGTTAGCGGTTAGTTTTGGTGGACGCGCGAGTATGTTTATTAACTCGTAACAGAAAACAGATTTGGGAGTGTAATAATGGTACGAGCGAAGCTCTCCGACTCTACTGGATCAATCATTCCCTAGGATACAATGTGTTGAGAGTGAAGGATCTACACTGTAGATTATACAGGCAGTATGTCTTTCGCTGTTAACCCAAAGAATTCGTAAGTCAGTTCTTAAGTCAATGAAGGGTCTGCAACGAGCTTTGCGATCCTTCTCGAATCGCAGGCGTCCATAGGTGGCCACAGGTGGCTGCAGGTGGCTGCTGGTGTATTGGTAAGCCGTAAACTTGTTTGCCACCGTCGTTACATTAAAATAATCCAGGGTTTCTCAAGTAGGTATACTGTACGCATGTACCTATACAAGTATGCTCGGCGATAATTTGTGTATCGTCGTAAAAACCTGGTGAATGAATGATACAAAAGTATTACCCAAACCAGTGTACCTATACGTGGTTTAAGAATCATTCGCGGACGGCTCGCAGCGAGCCAATGAATGGCTCTCAGTTACGTGCTCACTTGAACTAGTTACATGTATCCGTTCGGTTATAACGGTTACCTACATGGCATAACATTGGCCCGAATAATCTACATGTTTCTCGCTCAGTTTTAACATTCAATGCATTTTCATCGGTATCCGTTGCGAAAACTAACACCACAAAACATCATCTTTAAACGAGCAATTCTTGTATATTTATTTATTTATTTATATATTTATTTCGGGGATCTCGGAAACGGCTCTAACGATTTTGATGAAATTTGGTATGTGGGGGTTTTCGGGGACGAGCAATCGATCTAGCTAGGTCTCATGCCCGGGAAAACGCCGAGCAAGGCTCGGTCGCCCAGATATTATTAACTAATGTCTCCAAGGTAACATATGACGTTTTTCGTTTATCGAACTCTCTAGTTTCGACTCTGGGACTAGTTCGAAAGTCGGTCAAAACGTGGAAACAAAAGACAGGACAGTACGCGGTGAGTGTTCATATTACGTGGCGCGAGCTCCACAAATATTTGAACGGTCGAGTTGTGACTGGTCCGAGTGATAGGAACCAGTATGGAGAAATGGTAAATGGGTATGTGGTATTTTAATCGAAGGCTTCCTGACTTAGCGGGGCCGGGTCAGTGTGTGTATTTTGTTGTGTACTTATATCGCACATATTTTCTCAGTTGATACTGCAGTAAAGAAATAGTATGACATATTAAATGATAGTTCCAGACGCAAAGCCAGGAAGTCGTCTTTTATATGACGTGCTTCCTGGTTGAAGCGGGATGCGCGGATACGCAGTGGTACGAATTTAGTCCTGAATGCATAACGCCCTACCTCTGCCCAATTAATTACTACTGCGCAATAATATACCTGTGGCAAATACCGTCAGTAAACTGACATGTGGGGAAATCTGGACGACATTAGTGAAATCACGGTCTGTAAGTAAAATATAATGGCATGATGGTCAATTATGAAAATTTTGATAATAATATTGCATTACACTGAATTCACTGCCATAATAATTATTATATTCATTATTTTGACGATCACAATGTAACTCGTGTGATCAGGTGGAATGCGTAAAATTTCCCCAAAAGGGATCGAGAAGGGTGGCGTGTATTTTTCAGGCTTCTGTAACACTTGATACCATAGCGCAGGGGTGGCAAACCGCGTCTCAAGAGCCGCATGCATGCTCTTTAAGTGGTCACACTGAGCGAAAAAAATACTAATTATTAGTAAGTTTTAGTGAATACCAAGACAAGGAGATTATAATATACTAACTGTTACAAAACAGTTGATTAGTAATTAGTAGTTACAAGGACAAATTTTTTGGTATTAGTAAATAACTACTATTATCAAAAACTGTTTTGTAACCGTTAGTATATAATCTCCTTGTCCTGGGATTCACTAAAACTTACTAATAATTAGTATTTTTTTTCGCTCAGTGCAGTTGCGGTTTTTCGAGGTCTATTCAAAAAACCTAAAACAGGTAGGTATTGACATTAACAACAAGACTCGTCCCGCCTCGACTCCTGCCTTGCACAACCCCGTCCAAGCCTGGCAGCCTCTCACTCCTTTCAGTCCTTTGAAGCTTTTTGCCCAGCGCAACCACATACCCTCAACCACAAAATGCCGAAAGAGCTCTCACCGCCTCAGCACTTGAGTTATTCTGGATTTATTTCGTTTTCTTCCACAACAATTTTGAAAGGCTGCAAATCCCTTCAAACCTATGTCGCTTGAGGTGTTTTGGATTTGATGGGGTTTTAAACAGTAGCTTGTAGTTTCGCTAAGTGTGACGGATAATGTGTGGCCATGTGTGGTTGAGCTAATTTGCGCTAGTTTAGTTAGTTTACCTAATTTCAGTTTGAGTGAGTAGAGGAGTTCATTTATATGCATTCCATTAAAGCTAGTATAAGCGCTTTACTGTTGTATAAAGGTTAATGTTTTACTAATAAGGGCATAGTTTGGATCGAAACATCGAAATGTAATATGCGACGTCCAATCTGGAATTCACGGGTTCGGAATCCGGCTTGTACCAATTGGTTTTCCAAAAAACCGGCCAAGTGCGAGTCGGACTCGCGCAAGTAGGGTTCCGTACCATTATCTATAAAAAGCGGCCAAGTGCGTGTCGGATCACGCACAACGGAGGGTTCCGTACCGACACCTATTAGTCCAGATTTAAAACCACTTTTACTGGGATTAGTTCAGAAGTAAAACTCCACCAGGTTCATTTTAACAATCATAGAGTTTATTCAACAAATTAACAGCCTTAGTAAATAACACTTCGTCTAACCAACCTCTACCACCCCATACCACTCGGTAATCGGCATTGACACCCGGGTACCCTGCTGGTAAATAGTAAAAAAACAACAACTGTATTTGTCATTACTGTCGTTTGCCGAGAGGTAGCAGAGAGGTATTAATATTATATTTCTATAAACTAAAATAATATTTATTATCATTAATAATTAACAAGCTCGGCCATCCTGTTTAGCGAGTCCTCTCGCTGTCGTTTAAATTAACATCATTACCACACAAGATCACTTGAGTGGGGGGGCTTAAAGGCACCTTTTTTGGATCTCGTAAAAAACTCGTAACACACACACGATTCGCCGATCCTCCGACCCTCTTAGGTTGTGATTGTCAAACCGCCGGCCCAAAGACTGCTGCACACTGCTGGGTCGTGGCCGTCAAACCTTGATCATGTGACCCAAGTGCTCCTGAATTGAAGCCGTCGAAACCCTGGCCCTGTGACCTGGGCTCTCCTGGGTTTCAATTACTAAAACCCTGGCCCTGTGACCTGGGCGTTCCTGGCTCGTAGTCATACCTGGAACGTTAAACTGTCGAGATTAATCCAGGACACTATTGCGAAGCTACTAAACAGAAAATCGCAAGGACCGTGATTATTACATTTCTACATCTCGGCTCTACATCTCGGCTCTACATCTCGGCTCTACATCTCGGCTCTACATCTCGGCTCTACATCTCGACTCTCCATCTCGGCTCTACATCTTGGCTCTACGTCTCGGATCTACATCTCGGCTCTACATCTCGGCTCTACATCTTGGCTCTGATATCCCTTTCACGTCATTTTACGATCTACGTGATATCACAGTCATGCCACGAAATTTGATTTGTCACGTTTCCTCGCGTTTCGAATAACAAAGTGGAACCACTGGAACATACCTTAAGTAAGTTCTGTAATGTGATGATGCACGTTTTAAATTGACTACCTACTAGGCTACATTGTCAAACGTGTGCAACTGTGTAGTGTGTAGTGCCATGCAATGCAGCTGTCAATATTAGTCGAATTTGAAGCCAAAACCTGCGCTGACATCGCAGACACCCTGGAGACTAATATTTTGTTGCTTAGTATTCTGTCACTGGAGATATGAGACAACTTTTTATAAAACAATGGAAAAGTAAATGTAGCAGAAGACGTACACAATTGCAGTTGAAATGGTCCCACTGGAAACAAATTCGTTTCATAAAGTGGTCGGGTACAAAATTCCTTTTAAGTTTTTACAATCCTCCCTTAACGTAACTTAAGGGGCAAAAGAAAGTTTCAGAGGGTCTATTTGATACTTACGTTTAACATTGTGCCTATTTTAAAATTCCATCAATAAATAATTTAAAAAAAAAACATGATTTTTGCGTGCCAGCTTCCACGCACGTCAAGCTAATGTGTCTTAACAACTCAAACGCTGATAATGTTTATGAACGACTGACTAGATGGGCTTCAGGCTGCAAACGCACTGCTTATAATGCTGATGGTATGATATGTAATGGCTTTACGAATATACATATACGAGTAAGTATGGGTACTGCATGAGTAAGCCGATTAGCGATGTGATGGCGACTTCAGTAGGTACATAAAATCACCCACGTGGTTCTGAAATCGCCGTCAAGTGGCTGTGGCACTAATCAGGAAATTTTAATTTAAGACCAAAAAAATTACGATAGATCTGTCACTGTCATAAGTGTCAAAGTCGCTTATATCATTATCAACCACTTGTCAACCTGATATGTCACCGTCACCCTGATATAGAGACCAACCTTTTTTACAGTGTTTGTATTTAGCCAATATTTGTAGATATGGCCATTTTCAAATGCCCAATTATTACGCACATGTTTACCTCTATAACAATTCATGACCATTTTTTTTTTCAGAAACACTCATAGTCATAGTATTTTAGAATGTTCCTTCTTAGTTGAAAGATTATGTTTTTTACGTGATGGACCAGGCTGAGGTTCCATTTTACGTAGGTATAACCTACGCAAAGGGGTACTAGGTTGATTTGTGTAAGATTTTCCACAACTATTATTTATTTATTATAGGTATTTAAATACCCGGACCCCTGAAGAATTTAATTGGTGGTTGGCTGATTTAGTGCATCCACATATCTGCTGTGCTCTTGCTCTGGCGTGACGGCCCATACTGTGTCAGGCATCCGACAGCATCAGGTCAAGTTAAGCAGCCCAGCTTTAGATTTACGAACTAAACGCACGACATCATCGATCAACGCCTGATCTCCAGGTGGGCTACCACAACTTGCTGTCAAGTCGTCTCGCGCGGCCCAGCTATCCCTGTCTCACTCGAACTGTGCGGATAAGAAAGAGTAGCGTAAACTTGTTCCGCTGGCCGCACGGTAGCCGCCTAAAAGTTATATAGAAGAAAAAATGCAAAATTTAAGTGTCGGATTGACCCTAGGATCCTTCTTATTCCCTATTAAACCCGTTATTTTAGACTTATCTATCATCTATCAGTAATCCTAACAAACGTAATTATAACAGTGCTTAGTTCTTTGTCTCGAGGATTCTTGATTTAGAAGCTACATAATAAGTGCGATGGAAAAATGCCAATTCGGTTTGAGGCAGAAATAAACATGCTTAAATAAGCAGTTTTAAATGGTTTTGTTCCCGGATTTTCCCAAAGTGTTAAATATAAATGGAACCACGGAATATGAAAAAGGTGAAATAAAATTGAAATCAGGCAATGTTAGCAGCGGAATTCGAAACTGTAATTCGGAATTCGAAATCGCGGTTCAATCCGTGCATTCAATTCTACAATACACAGCAAAAGCTGTCAAGCGATTTTAAACTCTATGCTATTGTTTTATGGTTCATGTATACGTAATTTAAAGGCGTGAACACATCAAAGCGTGTTTGCAAAGGCCCGTATTTGGGCAGTGTTAACAACGCATTGTGTAATCATGATTATTTACAGAATGTGTGTACTAGCTTTAATTGGTTCGGTCGATTGAAGAGGGAAGAGGAAAATAAAGTCGATTTGATAGACTACCAAAATTATATTTTTGGCAGTGTTTATCAATCGTTTAATAAATCCACCTAACTGTAGCTTATTGTTTAATGCAGTATTAGTGTCTTAGAGGTATAGTTGTTTGCCTCCGTTGTATAAAAAAATACACACCAGACACCGGATTGTATAAACCGCCGTTTTACATTACGGCTAGCCGTTTTACAAAACAGAGCCGTTTTGTAATACGGCGGGTTAACGATTAGCCGGATTGTCATTGCAATACGATCTACAATATGGCGGCTCACGTTTAGCTGGATTGTACTTGCCGCCGTTTTACATTACGGCTAGCCGTTTTACAAAATGGCCGGATTGTCATTGCTAAACAGCGCTGCGAGTATTAAACGTGGGAACTAAACGCTGTCAAACAGGTGACAGCTAAACCGATGCTATTTTGTGAAAAGGCTAGCCGTAATGTATTACGATTTACGGCGGAGTATACAATCTGACTGAACCGCTTTTTTACATTACGACTAGGCGAATTGTAGAATGCAAAGCGCCGAACACATTTCGGCGGATTTTGAATCAGCCATATTCAATCCGCCTAGTCGTTGACCCGCCGTAATACAAAACAGCTCGGTCTTGTAAAACGCCTAGCCATAATGTAATACGGCGGATTATACGATTTGCCTGCGACATATATAGGTACCGTACCTTATATTATGCCAAATTTCAGCTCAATCAATTAAGGATAACCTTGTCCAAAATTCAGTTGCAAGATGTGTCACGAACACACATGATACATACAAACACTGCAAGTTAAATAAAAGCTTGCAAAAAAGAATAGCACTAAAATGACGTGAAAATAGAGCGGTACCATTACTAAGGCCGAATATAAATTCATCACAGCGACCTCCGAATCTCAGAGGATAACTCATCGCCCTTCGTCAGGTAAATCATCTAGGGCTTACTATTACTACGTACCTGCGGCCTAGGAATAGCTTTATTTTAGCAGTGAGGTATTATAAACAAAATGGCTGCGATCCATTGGAGGCGTTAATAATTGGCATTGCATTCTGATTATAAAATAAGTAAAGTTGAGTTTGAGTTTCCAGATTAAACTAATAATATTTTTTTACATAACATAAAGTAAATTGGGGTTATTTTGAGACCAAAGAGCTATTTGGTACTTAATTCATAATCTTTGAATGTGACTATTTTTTACATTAGATAGGAAACGATCCAGCAGAAAAGCGTGGAGAACACTCAACAGCGTCACCGGGAAGAAAGCTACCACAAGTTCAATCCGGCCCAAAGGTCAATCCGGATGCCATAGCCACACAATTGGTAGAGCTTACGAAAAGAAACATCTCACGACACTCGGACAAACGTTACCAAAGAACCACGAGCTAGCTAGAGCATTTGGTATTGATAAAATCACTAAAGCCATAAAACAGCTCAAGAATAACAAAGCTGCTGGCCCAGATAACGTCAGCATTAACGAGTTTATCAAGCATATGGGCCCAGTCGCAGTAAGCTGGCTTGCAGCGATGTTCTTGGACATCCTGGTACATAACCGCTTGCCTATAAAGTTCAAGCTGGCAAAAATAGTCGCCGCACTTAAGAGGTAGCAGTAGTAAAACTTTTTACAAAAAGAAATTAACAGACATAATTTACCCCTTAAAGGATCTCTTTCTTTCTTCTCATTCTTCTTCTTCTTTTCTTGTGTTCTTCTTCTTCTTAAGCCAGGCAGACCGGATCACTTTTCCGAGAATTATCGACCCATTGCACTCCTTAGCTGCACATGTAAGCGGCTTGTACGAATTGGACGTATTGAACCTTATATAGAGGCCGCGATTCCGCCAGAGCAAGCCGGCTTTCGAAGAGACAGGAACTGCGTTGACCAAGTTTTAGCTATCACAGATCACATAGAAGCTGGATTCCAGAAACGCCTTAAATCCAGCGCAGTATTTATCGATCTAACAGCCGCCTATGACACTGTTTGGAGACACGGCTTGGTTAAAAGTTACTGTCGATAATACCAAGTAGGCAAGTGCAATCTTATCTATAACATGCTTACTGATAGAGTTTTTGAGGTCGTCCTGGTCAACAAGAAGAACAGAAAACGGAAACTGAACAACGGCCTCCCACAAGGCTCGGTCCTGGCACCGATAATTTTCAACCTGTACATTTCCGACCTTCCTTATTGTCGCGGTCTGCTGAGTACTGAGTATTTACTTAAAGTGTTAATTATTTTATGTGTATACATTTCTTTTTATTTTGGCACAAACAGTCATTACAAAAAATTACATTTAATGTATAACGTTACATAGAATGTGGACCAAAACAGTGCTGAATGAGTAACTTGATTATAATTATTTCAATTGTTGGAATGGATCTTGGTAAGAATATTAATAAAAATAATATATTAAATATATTAAAAATATTAATTAATAATAATAAAAGAAACGCTTTTTTCTCGAAATTGACACTGTGTGGGTTAATACCTGCGCGGTAATCACGTAATGTTTTTGAAAGTTAGTAAATGTTTAGTTTTAAGTGAGAGCGGAGTGACCGCGCACATAATCTCAACCATAGAGATTTTGCAACCTAAATAGAATATATTAGTTTATGTAAATTTATTTTTTATGAAATAAACAGATGTAAATTATTATTATTTTTTAAATCCTATACTAAAACTGACATTAAATACGTGCCAACGGTAGTACATTATCGTTACGTGATTAACCCGCTGTTTGCATAAATGCGTCCATTTATTTGCTCTAGAGTCAGGAAAAGAGTACATGAAGAAAAAGATGCAAAAATATTGACACATATTTATTTATATATTATTATTTTGAATACGTATATATTTGTAATATGTATTTATTACATGTATGGTTGGTATATATATATATATATATATATATATATATATATTTATTTAGTTTTCGTTTTTAGATCTAAATCAACTTAATTTAAAACGTTGTACACGCTGTAAGTTTGTCTATTTCATTTTCTCACTTTCCACTCAATCCCTCAAAGGTTAGCTGGAAGAGATCCCTCATGGGGGAGGGATAAGTTCGCCTTTGGACTTTAATCTTATGTGACATGTATATAGTTTTAACCTGTTTTGTGTACAATAAAGTGCTTACATACATACACACATATTCAATAATTTTCATCTATTTTTATTTCAGAATGTTTGATACAAGTTTTCGCCATTTTTTGCTATAAAACATATAAAAAACTGATAAACATGTTTCATCCGTGATAAAATATAAGCCGCTATCGGTGCCCAATAAAATGACGATCTTCAAGCATGACGTATGGCGCAATAAACGTCGCCTGGAAATATGGCAGAAGTCGCCAATGTGGCGTGTGGTTGCGGGTAGTGAAGATTTTAATGGGTTAATATTTTTTTGGTGAAAATAACATTAGTCCTTAATGGATTGTATAACTTGCACAATCAACGATAGGTCGTGAGTTTAAAATAAAATACAATACGAGTAATCTTTTTTGAACAACATCAACAAAATAACACAGTACAGTACATAATCACAATGAATAGAGACTAACAGGCGGTCTTATCTATAAAGAGCAATCTCTTCCAAAAAAGCCTTAGAGCAGAGTCTCAGTCTAAAGTAATTGTTTAGGATAATTTTTGAGATTAAACAACCATCTAACACAAACTGTTAATGGACCAGTCATTGCTTCCATTGTCTATTATGTCACTAAGAGTAAATATTTCAAAAGATTTGAATTTGAAACCCCGGATACAATCCAGTTACAAACCAGTTCAAACTGACTCCAACCAAACAGAAGTACCAACCTTTACAAAGAAGTTAAGTCAACTATAGTGATGACCGATTTTATCAACCCTGCTTCCCCGTAGGTTTCCCGAAAGGTTTACAAATTTACATCTTATGGTCCTGAACAAATAGTGGCTTCCCTGAGCCGTGGTGTCGTTTAATTGGCCTCATTTGGCTTGGTTGGGTTAGGGACAAGTTTTAGGCTATGTTTTTGTTGGCTCGTCCCGAAGATAAATGTTTGTTCGGCGAGGCGCGGCGCAAGTCAGATGGTGGTGTTGAATTGTTTTAAAAAATAGTTGGTTTTTATTGAGTTTGTTTCTCTTGGGCTTATTTGGCGTTGCATACTTTGGGGAAATTAGGTACTGTTTTGGTTGTAAAAATAGATTTAATCACGATAAGAATTTACCATATTTACTTAAAACAGTTATTTGTACTTTCTATTTGCAGAACTAGGTTATGATATGTTCGCGACTTCATCCGAGTGGTACTTAACTCGTGTACCGTAACTTCATTCAAAATTCCACTCCCCATTTCACGTCTTGAGGATTGACGTGCCTCACGCCTGTCTTTTCTAAGATTCAAACTATATTCATACAAAATTTAAGTCGCGAAGTATATAAATTGGTATGGAGTGAAACGGTAATGTTAGAAAGGACGGATTAAATTATTATGATTTTAGTCTCATATCAAATACCTATTAAATATTAATCGTAAAATATTAGTATTTGATATTAAAAATAACAGTAGGTAGGTCAGAGTTGATCAAACAGGAATGATTATTGATTACTAAAAATACCACAGTGAGCTTAATTATGAAGATTCCTTGCTCCCTACGTCGGTTTGTTAGATGTTTTACTCGAAATCGTTATTTCATTGTAGCAAAATTTCGGATCGCATTTTTCCTCGATCGTGAATTTTGCAGTCGTTTATATTATTCGGCTACTATATTAACACAAGTTTTTTTCATTAGTCGCGTTTTTCCGCGAGTTGCCTTTTTCTTTACAGTTTTTTTAACAGAGTTGTATTTTAATGTATCAAAATTTCGTGCAGTTTTTTTTCCATTGCTTGTTATTTTTTATAGAAGCAAGTTTTCTTAGTAGATTATTTTCATACCTTCAATTACCCACAATTTATATACGGATAAGATCTACATGAAACAATAATGTATTGAATTGTGTTGTACCTGAGCCTCTGTCATGAATAACATTAAACTTTACTTAGTACCTAATATTTTTATAATGCGGAAGTGATAAGGTACCGCCGACATAAAGCTCCGTCCGTCAGCGTAGGAGCTATGAGTTGATGTTGTCTATATGTCACAACTACAACAATGGCCAACCCGCGCTCGTGAGATACAAGTATGTATACACAGTACCCGGCGATAAGTATTGCACATCGATCTTTGGAAAGAAACTCTGCTAATTTCGGCTTAATCGAGCGTTGTCTCACACGACATACCTACGTGACATTTGTCAGAAACTAAGTTTACATGTCTTCGATTTGACGTGAACTAATCGGATAGAGTCAGTCCGACCCAGGTCGGGCCTAGCTGAGTTTCTGGCTGGACTCTTCTCAGCTAGGCTAATAGGTTTAGTGAACCAGCGTCAAAACTCCCAGTAGCTCGATTCCAGTGACACCTCAGATTCAGTTGAAACCGCTCAACCAACCTCACTGGTGCGCAAACTGTTAGAGTATTCCAGTGTTTAAGATCCGCGTGGTCATGTCGTAGGTTTCCCCTGGATTTTTCCTAGGCTACTCTCCAACCGCGCAGTCCCATCGCTTTAATGGGCCCGGCCTATAAAGCCACAGGTTAAAAAAAAGCCCATAAAGTGCAGATTTCTTTGATATTAAAGTTCAGTTAATAATTAAGATGTTTGATGGATGGTCGCCGGTGTTCGGAAATCGTCGTAAACAGCTAATTGTCTCTGTCGTGCAAATACTTAATTATTGCGGGTACTATACATACAAGAAATTTCAATGTATCATCGTTTACGTTTTCATGTAGATATTGTCTGTAAAAATGTGGAGGACTGAGAGTATGAAAATGATCTACTAAGAAAACTTGCTTCTATTAAAAATTAAGCCATGGAAAAATCTGCGCAGAATTTCGATACGCGAAAATCAACTCTGGTAAAAAAAAGCTGTAAAGTAAATGGTGATTCGCGGAAAAACGCGACTAATGATAAAAACTTGTGTTAAAATAGTAGCCGAATAATTTAAACGACTGCAAAATTCACGATCGAGGAAAAATGCGATCCGAAATTTTGCTACAATGAAATAACGATTTCGAGAAAAACATCTAACAAACCCGGGTTTGTTAGATGTTTTACTCGAAATCGTTATTTCATTGTAGCAAAATTTCGGATCGCATTTTTCCTCGATCGTGAATTTTGCAGTCGTTTATATTATTCGGCTACTATATTAACACAAGTTTTTTTCATTAGTCGCGTTTTTCCGCGAGTTGCCTTTTTCTTTACAGTTTTTTTAACAGAGTTGTATTTTAATGTATCAAAATTTCGTGCAGTTTTTTTTCCATTGCTTGTTATTTTTTATAGAAGCAAGTTTTCTTAGTAGATTATTTTCATACCTTCAATTACCCACAATTTATATACGGATAAGATCTACATGAAACAATAATGTATTGAATTGTGTTGTACCTGAGCCTCTGTCATGAATAACATTAAACTTTACTTAGTACCTAATATTTTTATAATGCGGAAGTGATAAGGTACCGCCGACATAAAGCTCCGTCCGTCAGCGTAGGAGCTATGAGTTGATGTTGTCTATATGTCACAACTACAACAATGGCCAACCCGCGCTCGTGAGATACAAGTATGTATACACAGTACCCGGCGATAAGTATTGCACATCGATCTTTGGAAAGAAACTCTGCTAATTTCGGCTTAATCGAGCGTTGTCTCACACGACATACCTACGTGACATTTGTCAGAAACTAAGTTTACATGAAACTTGAATTTAAACTTTCGTGAGACATGTTATAACTTTATTTTACTAAACGGTTAAAACTCACGTATTAATTGTCACTTCGGGCGACATGTTTCGAACTCTTCGGGAGTTCTTCATCAGGATGAGTGCGTCTGCGACCCGCGCCGATTGCACACTGTCGAACTACCCGCCGCCCGCCGCAAGGCACGTGACGCACGCGCAGACAGCGCGGGGGCGGGGGCGGGGGGGCAGCTCGGCGCTGAAGGTGTTGTATGAGGTCGTGGTGAGGGATCGTCCCTCCCGATCAATGGAGGATCCCGTAAGTTTACATGTCTTCGATTTGACGTGAACTAATCGGATAGAGTCAGTCCGACCCAGGTCGGGCCTAGCTGAGTTTCTGGCTGGACTCTTCTCAGCTAGGCTAATAGGTTTAGTGAACCAGCGTCAAAACTCCCAGTAGCTCGATTCCAGTGACACCTCAGATTCGGTTGAAACCGCTCAACCAACCTCACTGGTGCGCAAACTGTTAGAGTATTCCAGTGTTTAAGATCCGCGTGGTCATGTCGTAGGTTTCCCCTGGATTTTTCCTAGGCTACTCTCCAACCGCGCAGTCCCATCGCTTTAATGGGCCCGGCCTATAAAGCCACAGGTTAAAAAAAAGCCCATAAAGTGCAGATTTCTTTGATATTAAAGTTCAGTTAATAATTAAGATGTTTGATGGATGGTCGCCGGTGTTCGGAAATCGTCGTAAACAGCTAATTGTCTCTGTCGTGCAAATACTTAATTATTGCGGGTACTATACATACAAGAAATTTCAATGTATCATCGTTTACGTTTTCATGTAGATATTGTCTGTAAAAATGTGGAGGACTGAGAGTATGAAAATGATCTACTAAGAAAACTTGCTTCTATTAAAAATTAAGCCATGGAAAAATCTGCGCAGAATTTCGATACGCGAAAATCAACTCTGGTAAAAAAAAGCTGTAAAGTAAATGGTGATTCGCGGAAAAACGCGACTAATGATAAAAACTTGTGTTAAAATAGTAGCCGAATAATTTAAACGACTGCAAAATTCACGATCGAGGAAAAATGCGATCCGAAATTTTGCTACAATGAAATAACGATTTCGAGAAAAACATCTAACAAACCCCTACGTCCAAGCGGAATGCCAAGAATGTTAAAAGGCTCTTACGAATCCTCACGGGAATCCCAAAAATGTATTAAAATCTCTTGCGAATCCTCTTTTTAAAGTAAACGTTAAAATAGAAAATTGTCAAGAAGACTGAGAAGTTTCAACATAACGAATGAGTGTATTCAAGAAGTTTCTGAACTTGCGACAATTTATGGACACCGCTCACCGCTCTTTCACCGTAATACAAACATGGTTAAATGACCACTCGTGGCTCTTATTACAATACAAATAGAGTGCACAAATGCCCAGTTAGTTGGCGATGGTACAAGTTAGTTTGAAGTCAACATGCCGTTTATTTATCCCACAACCGGAGTCCGTGAAGGTTGAGTGTTTATGTGTAAGAAAACTTGCGGATGGTTGTCGGGTGTTGAGTTTTATGTGAGAACGTTTGGAGCACGGGTCGTTGAGAAGTATTGAATAGGAAAATCTTTGTTCAATGGTAAACATTTATTTTATCATTTCCATGGTGATTTTGTATTGTGTTAAATGTATTTTATTTTATTTTATTTAAAAGGCACACAAAACAGGTAACATTCATTATGTAGTAACGATAACATGATGGAAAGGTTCTGGAATGGAACGCCACCCAAAACATGCATGCACAGCATGATTACAAATAATGAGCGAAACCTATCCTAAGTAATTTACAACAAAGTATGAAACAAAAGCAATATATATGAGCAACTTAACTAGATTTTGTTACAAATAAATGATATGACAAAATACAAATTTGGAGTTTATGATGACTGAGTACTTCGACAGAGAATTTTAGTTACCTGCTTCCTGAAAACCGCAAGTCGTGAATTGAAAATATCAACATCAGCATGCCTTGAAACAAGGTCGTTATAATGACGACACAGTCATGCTTACAATGGGATTGTAAAAAGAAGTGTTATTTCTGTATACTTGAAGTGCAAACGTTTTCGGAGCACGGGTTCTAAACCTGGGTGTATTAAATGTAATAAGGGACAGGATTTCAGGTGAGTCGATTTTGGAATGAATTAGCTTGTGAAGGAATAATAAGTCATGCAATAGGCGACGTGATTCTAGGGAGATGAGACCAAATGAACGTAGTCTCTGGTCGTAAGTTTGATGTATGAGAGTACGCTTGTATCGATACGACATTATTTTAAGGCATCTTTTCTGAACTCGTTCGATATTGTTAGAGTGAACAAAGTAATACGGAGACCAAACAATACAGCCATACTCGAGTACACTACGCACTAGACTTTGGAAGAGGCTAAGTAGGCTGTTTGGTCTCTTAAAATCCTTGGTGACCCGAAGAATAAATCCTAGCATTTGATTGGCTTTTTTTGGAATAACCTCATAGTGATATCTAAAATTAAGTTGTTCATCGAACCAGATTCCGAGATCTTTAGCAACAGTGTTTCGGGTAAGTCTCTGCCCTGCCAGGTCATAGTTGTACAGCATTTTTCACGCCACTGCTCGGAAATATGGCTATAGATGGCGGGAATTGGGGCGTCAAAATTGTCAATAGTAGTAGACTCATGAACAGGACAACTATGGACCTAAACCACATCTAAACCACACCTAAACAAACAACAATGTTATATTGTTGTAGCGGTTATAGTAGTGCTATCGTCCAATCAGAACACGCCCGTACTTCATATGACACAAAATCAACCAATCACAACTCGTAAAAATTGGGGTATTATTTGGTGTCGCCGACTATGTTATGAATGAAAAAGAAGGTTATTGATAGGCGTTTTTAAGAATTTTATGTGCTTTGAAAGGTTTGCATTGAAGATTTATTTACATAAAACGCCTTTGAATTATCTAATAACACACTGGACAATTGGCCATTAAGAACGTACTCGAAAAAAAATGTAGGCGGGAGATTGATTGGCGCTTTTAAGATTTTTATATGCTTTGTAAAGTTTGCATTGAACATTTATTACATTAAAACGCCTTTGAATTATCTAATAAGTAATAACATACTGGCCATTAAGAACGTAAGTTCTGGAAAAAAAATAAGGCGGGAGTTTGTGAAAAAGTTATAGAGTTGCTACAACCAACAAACTATAAAAATGGATTTAATTTCCTCTCAGTAGACGTGAAAAGCACTTTGTTAAGCCTTGGCCGAAAGTGCAATAGATGGACCTCATACTTTCGAGGGCCTCCGCTGCGCGTCGGCCCTCGAACTAACTCGTCCATCTATTGCTTGCTTTCTAGCCTCTACAACAATGTACTATACTGACGTTCAGAAACATGCGTTTACTAACGCACCAGTCGGATATAAGATTGAGATCTCTTTGTAGCATAGAACAGTCAATAATACTGTTACCACTCGTATAGACTTTCAAGTCATCCGCGTATAAAAGTGAATGGCAAGACAGACGACCCACCAAATCATTTATGAAAATAATAAATAGCAATGGGCCTAAGTGCGACCCCTGTATGTAAGATATAATGTCAAGCTTAGCATGACACTCGATAAATGACACTCAGATTAAGCACATTGCATTTTTAAATCAAGGGGTAGAAAGCAAATGACTTGATTAGGTTTAAATGATAAAACGTTTATTCAATTTCAAACACTATATTAAACTACGATTTCTGTGACTGTGAATATATGTGAAATAGGGAGATCAATATTAATATTCCGAAGCCCAATTATTCTACAGATACAATCAAATGCCTTCGGCTCGGGCGTCAAACACCTGCGGTCTGAGACATTCTTTGTTTTACCGCCCTTGGTAAGTAATGTACAGTCAAGGTTTTCACCTTCTTCCATTGAAATAAGGTCCAAAAATGTATACATATTTATGCCCTTGACTGTACTATTGTAGGAGTGCAGGCTATTCAGATCACTCTTACATCTTTGTAAATGTAAATAAACATCATCTAGACACGGCTTTGAAAAACAAACTTCCGGACCCCAAACAGCGCATTTCCACCGCCAACACAACCGAATTTAATGTCTAATATAATTGTGTCAAGGTGGAAATTCGGTTGGTGGGTTGAAGTGATAAATGAGGTTTTATTGAGTGGTCAGGTGTGAGTTAGTAGTTTGTACGTCTGAGGTTTAGTTAGGATGCGAATGCACAAATAGAGGTCGCAGTAAACGAGCGTATTGTACAGGCTTGTATCATGTTCCCAAACTACCTAAGTTGTGTGTATTTTAATAGGGGCTTGAGGTATTACGGGATGTTATATGTTTGTCTCAAAATGTGGTTAATTTCATGTGAGTTCCAACCACTGCCTGTCATATATTCTCATTAACGTCAAAGTTTATGAAGACCTGTATGCCATTGTGGGAACATTGGGAGGTTTTCGGCAACAGACGACAACTACGCAGAAGGGAAAAATTACCATGTTGCTGGGAACTTAGGTACATAAATGTTACAGTAGGTAGGCTGTGCCGAATTATTTATTTAACTGTTGTAGAATCGTCACTGATGAATAGTTTGCAATCAATGTACGCGAATGAATAAACGTTTTTTTTTGCAATATGCTACATTCAATTCAAATCAAAAATATAAAATTTATTTTTACTACTACTCTATTTTTCTTGTACTGGCAACATTGCAGGCATCAAGGACAATAATCCCGTCAATGTTCCCAGTGGCAAATACAGATCTACCGACATTCATATTGACATTTAATTTTGAAACGCTATTGAACCTATTTATTTGGTCTAGAGCGCAAAACTCTTTGGGGAAAGTCAGATGACTGATGCCATGGTGTCCTCTATAGCATTATAACTTGTTAGATTGTATTTAGAGGGATGATTACGACCGTATGTAAGGCTGATGTAAGGATACAGATACACATCGACACAACACGATTATTGATCGTCATCTTAATTTTTTTCCTGTTCAACTAATTTGCTCAAAGGTTAGCTGGAAGTGTTTCCTTAAAATTATAAGCTCGCCGTTGTACTTCATCTATTTCTTGTACTTTAAAACTATAAACTAAAATAAATCTAATTTTCTACACTAAAAATAACAGCTATATCTAACCTAAAGGCAGTTTGACACGCTACATACTACATAACTGACTAGCGGCGGGCCTTCCAAAGTCCCCGAGAGGCCATACAATCTGTCATTACCAGTCAAATCGTCTTCAAGCCAACTTAACGAAACAATCCCGTCCCGACCACTTGAGCCTGGAGCTCAGACTCAAAGCCTCACTTAAGTATTCCTTATCGCCGCATCGACACTAATTGAATGTTAGTCTTTTAGGTTTTGCACTTGGGACTTGGTGAAGTTTGATTCCAGGGATTTTAAGTTTAAAAGAACGGGCTAGATTATTTCAAAGTGTAAGAAGGCAAGTTAAATTACCTTTTATTTATTTTTATACGAATGTATTTGCGAAGTGCATTACCCAATACGATTCCATCACTAATACAAGTGAAATAAAAATAACTATCAGTCCACTAGTTTAGTACATCCATGTTACAAGAAAAGGGTAAATTTAAAATTCAAACACCAAAAGCCGCTTACTACTTGTTTTTGGCACCAATAGTTGTCCACTTTGCACACTCCCAAACCGATTGCGGTAACAATAGTTGGCAAGCGGAGTACATACATAAATATTCATACATTTTTTTAAAGCAATTTATGCTACTATTTCAAACATCCGATATCAAGTGAGCGGAAGTTACATCCACAATGTTCAGACGCAGAAAGTGTCTGGAAAGTTGCACGCGTGCAAGACTATTGCCGGCGTGTACCGTGCTGTGTTAAATAACATTTCCGGCCGCCTGGCCGGCTTTGTCTCTGTTACCACGTCTGTAGGACATTTCCTTCCCGCTTCCGGTTGTCGGAAACTTTGTGCTGAATGTGTAACATGCCTTGTTTTACCTGGGAAGTATCATTCAGTTCTTAGAGTTTTATGGCATAGTCTGTCTGAAGTTGAGCGTCGTCGAATTCGAGACGTCGAGCAATTACATGAGTGGATCAAGGCACATGCAAGAGACATGCATTAAATAAAGATAAAACACTAAAACTGAACGATCGCCAAAATTAGACCCTGCAAGTGTACGCGGGCAATACTACTTTACTTACAACATGTTTTCTGCGTACGCCTCCTTGGGTTCCAACTCGACAGTGCATTGGCATGTTTTTGCTTGTGGAAGCTTCCATAGGCTATGGTGTCTGCTGGTCATCAGACAGGTTGTATACTTGATTGCCACCGTCGTAGGAAAAAATCTAATAATCTATCGACCATAAATTCCGTAGTTTCCTTCAAATGACAATTTTATATCTAATATAAGTTAGCTACGTACCTTAGGGATGGAAAACATAGTAAATCATGTTACCATAAGGAAAATTGGTGAACAATGGTTATGAAGGTATCCCTCGAGAACTGTAAGGCTTGACACAAATTTATCACTTAACAGAGAGCGAGAGATCTGGCCCGCATAATGGTTTGAGTTTTTTTATAAGTACTAAGAAAGTGGTAACAAGTTTACAAGTACGACGTTAAACAGACATAATATGGTTATTGGTTAGTCTTAGCTCAGAGGTGGAGGAATCAAAAAGAAGGATAACATTCAAAGAGCTTAAGGTATCCTTGCGACTGCGATGCGAGAAGAATATAGTTTTGTGACCACGAAATGAGGACGCAGATGCAAAAATCGGCTAAGTGCGTGTCGATTAAAACCAACTTAAATTTGCGGATGGTTCCAAACCACCCACAAAAAGTTGGTTTTAATGGGAAGAGATAAGGAACAATCTCAGACAAAATCCGATTCATCAATATATTTAAGTTTTGTTGGTAAATTATAAAATAAAAAACATTATCACCAATTTATAAGTACCTACGTAGGTCAATGGGAAGTAAAAAAATCTTCGGATCAAAATTGTGACAGACGACGGACAGACGGACGGACGCGTGAGTGACAGCAATATGGTCCCGTTTGGACCCTTCGGGTACGAAATCTTAAAAAGGATTTTAATTCAAAACATCAGCTATTTGAAGAAGCTATTTCTGCAAGCGTAGATTTTCACAACTCGACTTCTCAAATTGACCGTGTGTAGTGTGAAGTGAACTGAAACCACTAGATGCATTACCTCTCCGATCGCAGCTGGAAAGAAGCCGCTGCGGTCGCAGGTAGCATTACACTGCACTGCACAGTGCACACTATGTTACTTATTCTTCTTTTTCTTTTTGGTCGTATCCTCATGTCTGAGGGACGTGACGCTGACGACTGTGGGTGTCTCTCTCGACTACTGCTCTTCAAGCCTTTCGGTCTTGTGCCGTTTTTAGTGTGCCTATAGCCGCTGTTCTAATTGGACTAGCTTTTGTCCACGACTTTGTCCGCGTTGAACTTGTTCTCCTCAATTGATATTCTTTATTTCAGGCGCTTACCTAGTTATCGCTCTTTTATGCAAACTTTTACCCTCTTAAGGGATGATTTCCGGGATAAAAAGTCTCCTATGTCCTTCCCCGGAAATCAAACTATCTCCATGCCAATTAAATCGGTTCAACGGTTTAAGCTTGAAGAGGTAACAAACAGACAGATAGACAGACACACTTTCGCATGTATACTATTGGTTGGATTAACGGCCATGTCATATTATATTTTTTTGCGGAGAATATCATTTCTCCGTTAGTAGACAGTTTTCGCTTCAAATGAGAAAAACTAAGCCTACCTCTGTCGGTGTCAGCCGAGTCGGAAGAAATTCTTTACTGCCATTAAATGAGTGCTGCACACTGCACAGATATGCACTACATGCACGAATGTGATGCATCGGTCTCGCTGCACTTCTGCGAAATACGATACTATACTGCGTAAATATAAATCTGTCAGTGTGCTGATAAATCGATAAGTACGGAAATCTAGGTGAGGTTATTTTATTGTCGAAAGTAGGAAATAACGCGAGGTTACGCCGCATCACGCACCGCACAGTGGATCATCATGTCGCTTGTATTTGGAGCAACCAAAATGAGGAAGTGCCTTTCAGAAAATCTCAGGTATAACATACCACTGATATGCGCTCTGTAAGAATGAGGTGTTCCTTTGGCGACTTCCTGACTTGGCGGGGCGGGATCGATATGTGACATTTTCTTCTTTGACGCAAACTTACTGACGTCGCAAAGATTCTCACTTGACATAATAATGTCAGTATTACGTTTGCGCAGTAGTAATATCATGCGCAGAAGCGGAGCAGTACCGCATTCACATCATCCCACTACCGCGCATCCCGCGCCAGTCAGGAAGCACTCATTTAAATGTAGGGGCGTAGTAAAAAATCGTATCGCGTCGAGTGACAGCTGACACTGACATTTGACACTTCTCATATCGTACTGCCTCCGCACCGACAAATCAGGAAGTCGCCTTTCCGAGGGGCTGGTGTTTAATAAATCGGGGAACCCGAAAACGATGTTCATCTGTGTATTTCCGTCTTAAATCTATTTCGAATTTGCGAGTGCAAAAAAGGCGAATTTACTTCGTTTTCGGTTTGCCCTCTGTCCTTACAAAAATAGGCTGTGTGAAGGATATGTATTTGTCACTGTCGTCCTCGAGTCAATTTGGAATCCTCAAGTTAATTAAAGGTCGTCAATGGGCTTGTCCCTTTCTTCCTTCGTTCCTCCCGGTGATAAAAATAAACAATAGGACTCTTCTGTTATGACCCCTCACTTTGGCGGGACCGGGAGGTCTCATGTTTTTACAAACATCATATTTAAACCATATGAAATAGTACGATGAACACAGCAGCGTACGCTACTTCCTGGGTAATTGTGTGTCACGGGCACGCCATATCCATTGCTCCCAGGCTGCACCTGTATTATCCACAAGCTATTACACCGCTAGGCGGAGTAAATGAAGAAAATGGTATACAACTTTGATCCCAAATGTCAGGGTGCGACACAATATTTCATTTAATTTCAAATTCGAATAACACAATACATTTACAGCGACTGGAAAAAAGAAAAACTGCCTCATAGATTAACATAGCATATCTTTGCAGAGAAATACGTGTCCACTTCCTTAAATTCGGCATTCCTTCGGCAACATTGTCGGACGGTACTTCTATGACGACCACTTTATTTGTGTGATTCGGCACAAAATTCGTTCCCGAGTATAGGATATATTTATATATTTAAGTGTTTATATATTTACTTATCTCCTTCTAGTACCCCAGGAAGGAAGGGTCGGAAGGGGGGGGGACGGCGAGGATATCTTGATAAAAATTTTGCGATATGGAAAAAGGCCAGGTTGGAAGTTCCCGCAGCCGACGAGCTTGTATGTATGGATGTGGTTGAAGCAAAAGACTGATTATTATTATTTGTATGTCTTTCCCGTTCACGGGACAATGGTGTCCCGGACCTTTGAGAGGCGTGCGCGGAGCCGAAGTACCGAGGCACCGAAATGCCAACGAGTACCACATAGCCAACACGTAGAGGCCCTTTTGACAATTTAATGAAATGCAAGGGATACACCGAGCGGATGCTGTCCCTGCCCGTGTCATGGGACGCACACAGAGACAGCACCCGCCAGGGTGTATAGGAACTATTGCTGATTGATGGAGTCTAAATGAACTGGGCTATTGGGTGAATCTGATGGACTAATGGCTGGGCTATTGGGTGAGACAACGGACGCCTGCCTAATAAAACTGTCTCAGATTTTTATTTCCGGCAGACGGTGACTCGCTCTCTGCTAGATGGGCCCCCATAAAATAGCGACATTATAAAATGGCCTAAGGGCAACACCGGTCAGAGAGCTGGGGGTGGAGAGGTGGCACTGGACTTTAAACATATAGCCAACTCGCCACTTAGGTGACCACATCCACCCTCGAGCGACAGCTCTTGCGACTCCGCTCTGGACGGCCGGTTAAGGCAAGCCAGAGTCGGAGGGGCCTGTACCACCGACCCACAGGCCACCCCCAGGAGCACTCAGGTACGTAGGGTCGCTACTCCCTAACAGCCCGCCACAGGCTGCCTTACGTTGACTGATTGCACTGGAAAACCAGTGGGCGATGGGGTCGTCACATCCCTACGCCTTTATTATTATTATTATTATATAAAATATTTATTATTTATTTATTAGGTACCTCTGGTACCTATTGTAATATCAATTTCATGAATTTGTTTGGTACCTATTTTGTGAAGGGTTATTGTGTTTGGTTTTGTGAAGGGCGTTCTAGCTAATTGGCCCTTAGGTTGTTGAAGCCGTAATAAATCACATCGGAAATATTCAGAAATTAATAGGTGTTACCTAAGGAAAAATATTAGGTAATAAAATACCTACTCCGTTTAGGGATATTAATATTTTCATGTGCTTTTTTTTGGAATATTATAATAATCCTATTGGTAGTTCTTCATTTACTTTACAAAATATATGCACATCACTTCGTGGCATCACGTCATACCTGAGTGTCGATTAGGTAAGGTTATTGATTAACGTGACGTTTATTAGCAACACAAGTTACGTAAATTCACGCATAATACGAATGAGTACATAATAAAATACGATATAAATACTCTTTACTGCATATATAGCATAATAAGTAAAGTATACAAAAATAATAAAAAAAGATACAAGCAGACAGAGGTATAACAATAGGTGGTTTTATATTATACCATCTGCTTTCACATATACCATCTGCTATTCTTATATGTGTGAACAGGGTGGATTTCTTTTTGGGTCAGTGAGGGTACCAGATCCCGTTCTGCTACGCAACCTTCCCTCTATTTCAAATTAAGGCGCAACACTGAGAAATTTGGAGACTTTGAAACGCTGTCCTGCCCAGACTAGCTAACAGTAGGGGCTGATTTTCAGATATATGATTCTTGGCTATATGATTGTGGTACTGACAATAGCGAAACATGATTCCTTAAAATTTTCTCGATAGAAAATAAATCCAATGTCGAGTCTGTATGTTCCTTTTTTTCCTCAGCCTACTAAAACAACGCATTATTAAAAGACACGATTAAGTTAATATGATGGTATTTTACCTGATCTAGGTACTGACAAGAGGAAATTTAATAAACCTGCACACAGTCAGATATTTAACGAGATTTGTCTAAAAAGCCATTCTCGGAGAGGGTTGCATCCCGTTTTGTCGTGAGCGAAAAACAAAGGGTGTCTCTTTCAATCGATATATCGCCTTAATGAAAAATGGGCGTTGTATGGAGCAAGGTATCTTCGATTTGTGGTTTTTCTAGCCGGAATTTATTTTGGTCCCATACAAGCTTTTGATCCTGGATAGGATAGGAACGGGATGGATGGGTATCAATTTTTTTTCATTAATTTGTCATCGAGGGAAGGTCTTCTAAGACCATTTCCCTGTAGCAGCCCCCAAAAAGAAAATCCATCTTGTATAGCGACACTAACACTTCTTATATATTTAAAATGACGCAATTACCAAGTTCACAAAAAGAAACAAATATATTAAGTTTATAAATTACCAAAGGAACCAAACCTATAAAATACGACAATTAACTCGAAGTAAGAGCCACTCGGCTAAGCAAAGCAGCAGTTTACAGTAATTTACGAGCCTCGGTCGAATTGAAAAAGTTTTCAACTGTAATCAGAATTAATGCGACAGCATCCTTAACTGATACTGCACCCTTCGGGGTAATTGATTAGACCAGAATTGGTCCTTATTTTCAGTTCATCTCTTCCTTTTCATCTTAGCGTTAACCCGGTTTCGTTCTAAAAGGGGTGTCACAGATGAAACATAAGTTATTAGTAACAGATGCTCCACGACCCTTTTTTTTTGAAGCAAAGGAAATGCATTTACGCAGCCCCCCGGGCCCGGGAAGCCGCAGGGTAGGGGGTATGTGGGACTCGCTCTTCCACAGGCGAAGGGAATACCCGCTGAAACCTCTGCGGCGTTAACCCTCGCTGCCGTTCAATGGGGGGCATCGTGGGGTCGCTGTCATTCTACCACAATGCCCGCCTGTTGTTCCACGACCCTGCCCTAGGCACGGAGTGTGTCGGCGAGGCCTTAAACGTTTTAAAATATTCTGATTTCAATTTTTGACAAAACAATAAAGTAAGTAATAAAGTTTTATATAGTAAAATAGGCCTTTTTGATTTTATTGCGTGTAGTAGAATTTAAGCGGAAAAAAGCTGTTTTAGCTCGAAAATCCAGTTGGTCAGTTTGGAGTGATATTTGAAACAATATTTCTTAATGAAATATCCAATAAACACAACACCAAGGCGTCAAATGCTAAGGCGACAACAAGTACTACGTGGGCGAAGTAAGAAGATGAAGTAATAAATATCCATCAGGCATGCATGCCAAGACTTACGGTGCTACCTTTATCCGTACGCTAACTGCACTGGCGTTCGGCCAAATCTCGCGACAGCCTTATCAGCCGATTTATGGCGCTTGTCACCTTTAAAGTGCGCTTTTAAGCATTGTTGCCTAGCAAGCGTGAACGCGTTTACGTCGTACGTAGATTAGCATTCATCCTTCCCTAGCAAGTTTGCTAGTATTACGTATTATGTGAAAGACCATGCCTGTATCTGCATGAGGGAGGGGCGCGGGGGGCTGCAAACCCGGCATGAGTACGCACACGACAGCTACAGGCATGCCAGTTTTTCATTGAAAGCTTATTTCGAATGTTTTCCATGCAAGTGTGCCATCTACAGTCAGTCAGTCATGTGTAAGTATAAGTCTTAAAAACACAAGCATGCAAGGACGCAAATTGCATGCAAGTTTAACTTGCAAAATGTATTCACTGTGTGCCAGTTACTTCTACATGCCATTAACTAATATGCAAGCTACTGATCTGTTTTACAGGCTTGTGTACCTATTCTGAGGCATGTGTATTCTTAGCTTTAGTGTCAGTCGTTCCCTACGACATTTTGCGTCATCATATTTATTTATAGCTACTGTTATTTTTTTATAGCCTACTTTATATCCCACTGCTGGGCTAAGTTTTTTTTTAGTATTAGTCTTCCTAGTATTAATTAATAAACGATATTTTGTATATTTTTTTAATCACCCATTTTAATTGTATGAATTGTAATATCGATATGAGAGCCACGCCATTGCAACTTTATAGCACTTTTACTTATGTTAAAAATCGCATATATATTCAATAAAGATGTTAAGTATATGTACTTATAAATGTCTATTTTAAGTAAAATGTAAGTGCAGAATGTATCAAAATTCAATTACACATCACAGGATGCAAGTTTAAGTTTAATCGATTTCGTGTTTCATTTGCTCAATATTCCCTAGCATATCCAAAGCGCAAATATTTCCTTTGTACATCGAATCTAAAATGCCGCTGGGCACGTTGGTTCATTTTCTAATTATACGTCGCTTAATTGAATTTTCATTAAATTAAAGATGTCACTAGCAGCGTTCTGGACCCTCGTTTTAACAGAGGAGACGGAAACTGTTGCATTTTTTTTAGCGTGCACTAAGGTAAACGTTTGCATGCGAAATATCCCGTTATTAATCGTTATTGTGAGCATGAAATCTTATATTAAAAGTTTAGTGCACAACACCTTACTGTCCAATAGATGACACCACTATCAAGCACCACTGACTGTCATTATGAGAATAAGATTTTAGTGTCAGGTAATTATATTATTGGGTCATTATCAAGCACAGGGACGTTTATATATCAATTGGGCTTCATAATTAAAGAGGTTGAGAAAGAGCTAGGCTAGTGAATGACATTTTATAGCGTTTTCGTATCCCTTAAAAACCTCCCCCTATACCTCCTCCTATTTGTCTCGTAGAAAGATATCATTACGATATATGAGAGTATTCCGGTACGATATGATTATTGATCGGAGAGAAAAGATGTTTACTATAAACAATTCTAAATAGGAGAGGCAAGAGAGAGAGAGAGATCTCCTGATGTGCCACCATGATGGCACGACGGCATCTTTTAAATATTTATAGTTTTCCCTCCAGATGGCGGTAGACGAAGCCTAGATTGACATATCTCGGGCAATTGAGAGTAAACAGAAAATTGGGACCGTGCGCGACGACAGCGCCACGGACAGGTGGCCATTATGGACACTTTGTCATAGCTGTCAAGCGAGAAATAAGTAAATATTGTGAAAAAAATTAATGAAATCTTGTGTTATTTTACTATATTAGACAATATTGGACGATGGTAGTCTGTAACATTATTGCCAATAACATTAAAATTGTTGTTTTCAGGTTAGGTGACTTACTTTTTTTTCTTACGGCAATTATCCACTTATTTCTTTGGTCTCGTTTCCACCACGGTCTTGAAAACTGGTAAAATTTACAGTCGCTATTCTGTGGTGTTTTTACAATTCACAATAACACATTTTACTAGAGCCATATTAAATTTATCTTTACTGCAATATGGATTTGACAGCTCAAGTCAATAGACCGCGGGCCAACGACAGGTCACGATTACCAATCTCCTCTCGCATGAAAACTACAGAGAGTGGTTAAGAAAGATGAATAAAAAATTACTGTGGACGTCTGCCACGATTCCGTTGGTGGGTTGAGAAGCAGCAGCCTCCCAAAGACGTAAAAAAAATAATTAAATTCAGTCATTTCCTCTCGACTGAAACTAGGTTTAAATGATACTTAGTTAAGAAAATACCTTAACGAAAAAAAATCGTCTGCCACTTGTAGGGCGGTGGAATACCCGTCTGCCAAGCACGTGAACATGTAAAAAAATAATTAAATTCAGTCATTTCCTCTCGCATGAAATTTTGTCAGATGATAGTTTATGGCCTATTATGAAGAAATAAATTCGTCTGCCACTTGTATCGCGGTGGAAAACCCGTCTGCCAAGGGCCTAAACATTGTATGGGATGAAAAGAAAAAAACAATGTACATCGGCGTGTGGGGTATCTATGGATAGGTCTTTAAAAATGATATAGGGGTTTCTAAAAAACTTTTCCATTTAATTCAACCGTTGGTGAAATATTCGCCGTGAAAGTCGTAAAAAGTTCATCCCCCTCTTTAATTTCTAAACTGTGAGATCAAAAATTCTGAAAAAATTGGGAGGGTGTAAATAAATAAAGACTCAAAAATATTCGGTTTGAATAAACTACGTCAAACGTTTTTTGAATAAACGCTGAAAAACTGTCTTGTTCAAACAAAACGACTTAAGCGACGTGAGTTTCCCATACAGATACGACCATTTTTGCTACGATTTATTGAATAGTGGTTTAAAATGTGAACTAGTACGTGTGGGTACGGAAACCTTCATTGTGTGTAATCCCAGACGCACTCTAGGACTGCTTGAAAGTTATTCGACATGCCTCAGGTCGTGTCTTCATAGGAAACTCACGTCACTTAAGTCGTTTTGTTTGGGCAAGACAGTTTTTCAGCGTTTATTCAAAAACCGTTTGACGTAATTTATTCAAACCGAATATTTTAAACCGATATCCAATAAATTGTAGCAAAAAAGGTCGTATCTTTATGGGAAACACACGTCGCTTAACGCGTTTAGTTTGGACAAGACAGTTTTTCAGCGTTTATTCAAAAACCGTTTGACGTAATTTATTCGAACCGAATATTTTTGAAAGTCTTTATTTATTTACACCCTCCCAATTTTTTTCAGAATTTTTGACCTCACAGTTTCAAAATTAAAGAGGGGGGGATGCACTTTTTACGACTTTCACAGCGAATATCTCACCAACGGTTGATTAAAATGGAAAAGTTTTTTAAAAACCCCTATATCATTTTCAAATATCTATCCATAGATACCCCAAACGCCGATGTGCATTGTTTTTTCCTTTTCACCCCATACATTGTTTAGGCCCTTGGCAGACGGGTTTTCCACCGCGATACAAGTGGCAGACGAATTTATTTCTTCATAATAGTTCATAAACTATCATCTGACAAAATTTCATGCGAGAGGAAATGACTGAATTTTTTTTTTACATGTTCACGTGCTTGGCAGACGGGTATTCCACCGCCCTACAAGTGGCAGACGATTTTTTTTCGTTAAGGTATTTTCTTAACTATCATTTAAACCTAGTTTCAGTCGAGAGGAAATGACTGAGTTTAATTTTTTTTTTACGTCTTTGGGAGGCTGCTGCTCCTCAACCCACCAACGGAATCGTGGCAGACGTCCACAGCAATTTTTTAATCATCTTTCTTAATCACTGTACAAGTTTTCGTGCGAGAGGAAATGACTGACGATTTTAACCTTCTGGCCCGCGGTCTACAACAACGAAATGTAAATTTTAACCGTAGTGAGCGCTGTGATCGTTTAGGCTACCCCCTCCACCCGCTTTGCACCCTGCTAATAGTAGTGATTTCTACACCGACAAGGGCCTAGCTCTTAAGAAATTTTGATGACGAACGTAATCCACTTGAGGCTGCGAGCAAAGACAATTAAAATATTAATCGCTAGTGGCTAACGATTTTTTTTAATCATGAAGAGATTTCGTGTTCGTGATTTGTTATTTACCACGAAAAATTCTACATCGGTGTAAATATTATAAAATAAACAAAATAAGTCTACCTAAATTTTTCAATTAAAATTTGTATACACAACAATACATACGTTAGGTTAGGGCACACATTTCTTAAACACGAATGAGACTTCAATCTGATAGCTTTACAACGCTGATTCCGAGAATTCCGAAACAAATCTTGAAAACGTGCCACGAGTTCAATAATCAAATAATTTTGAATGAGCAATCATTTCCAGCGTGCAGTCAAGGGCACCAATATGTATACACTTGTTCACCTTACTCCATTGAAATAAGGTCCAAAAATGTATACATATTTATGTCCTTGACTGTACTATTCTGTCTCCACCCTTTGTCGGTGTCCTTCATTTAGGCTGAAGTTCGGGAAGTCGGCAGCCGTAATGGTGATCGCCGTTAATTGTTCTTTGAAGATTGAGATTACTTTTCTCACAGTTGATTTCGGGCGATTTCTGAGATCATTCTGAGTAGGTATTTGTTTCAATGTTTTTGTCTGTCAATAATTATTTTGATGTTTTTTGAGTGGAGCTTTACGAAATAGATCGGGTCTACATAAGGCACCTAAGAGCGCACCGAAGATTGGTACAACAACATCACTCCAATAATACTTAATCTAGAATACACAGTCGCTGAAACCGAAATCGGTTAGGACCTTATAATCATAGTTTCTGACAAACGTAATATTAAACTTAGTCGTGTGAGACTTTAGCCGAGTCTGTTTCCAAAAGTCCATGTGCAATACTTATCGCCGGGTATTGTAATTGCTTAATCGGAGCTTCCGTTAAAATAAGAAATGGTATTTTTTTCCGCTGCTTAATAAAGACGAGCGTATAAATCATAAACAGTGATTCGGCCTACGAACTGCTTCCTGCTTTGTTTTCAACGACCATTATCTTTGGTTTATGACCGGCAACAGGTCCCATTGGGGCTCTTTTTAGGCACGTCCGTTGAAAAAACTCGCCTCATCATTCGAATTTAAGAAAGTAATATTTGGATGTTTTTAGGATGGAGCGCTCGTGGCCCAGCGACGCCTGCGTATCTAAGGTTAAGCAACGTGGGCAGCGGTCAGGACTTGGATGGGTGACCGCTTTGAGTGGTTACTAACTGAGCGCTCCCGTGCTTTGGAAGGCACGTTAAGCCGTTGATCCCGGTTGCTGTCTATGGCAGCAGCCGTTAAGCCAAGTTGGAGGCCTTCGGCTTGAGAACTTCTAACAGTCAAGTTGCCCACTCACTTGATAAAGCCTAATCCCAATAAGGTCTAGTTTTCCCTCGGGGTTGGAAGGTCAGATGGCAGTCGCTTTCGTAAAAACTAGTGCCTACGCCAAATCTTGGGATTAGGTAGCGGACCCCAGGCATCTTTCAGGATGCAACTGTACTGGGATAACGCTAGGAGGATGACTGGATGTGTTTAGGGTTGCGCACGCGCAGGCATGTGCCTTCGATTGAAGGGCAAAACCTAGAGATGAGAATGTTAACATGGGCAAGATGTTGATATACCCTAGTAAGGAATAGTATAGAAGAAAAGCCTGAAAGTAGTAGCAGCTATAATTAAAAATCTGAACGCAGATGTGGAGGGTAAGAAAACTAAGAAAAGAGGTAGATCAAGGATTAGGTGGATGGAAATAAGTTTCTGTCAAAATAATCATTTTTGATACAAACTTTTGTTGAAGACTGCCCATTTAGCCCAATTATAAACTACTCGTTTACACGGTCCCTATGAGCCCAAACACCATGGGGTTGATATCCTTTGTAGTTAAGAAGTTTATGGCCACTTTCTCTATCTATCTTCAGATCAGCTCAGAGGTACCATCATAGTGTATTATCACCGAGCTTACATAAGTATGCCAAATTTCAGTTCAAAATAGGATTGCGAATTTTGACGACACTTAATGTTCTCAATAATAATAATGACACGTAATTTAGGGGTACTTTTTTTATATTTTATGAATAAATGAGTATGAGTATGAGTATTAGGTAGGAACAGTGCACGTTAAATAAAAGCTTGTAAAAATCACGCTTAATATTTTTTTTATTTTGCAAGTTCTATAAGACAAAAACAAATTAACATAGTTAACAAAATTGTTTTATAAATGTATCAAGAAATTCTGTAAGGTAACGCCTGATTCCATAAATTTAATATGAAAATTAAATTCAGCTGATTTGATTAATGAACTTTATTCTTGAGTACGTACGGCTTTAATACGATTAACTATAACACATACTGCTCAGTAGAATCTTTGTAAAATCCGACACGAGTACTTTGTATAATTATAACCATTTGAACAAAAGACAAAATTTAATGAAATAATAAGGTCTATACTACTTTACAGTCTTTACACAAGCCTGCTACAAAAGCACATTGCACGCTACTTTTCCCAGCATCACATTTGAACAAAATGAAAAAGAAACATGAACTCTATTATAAAGACCGCAAGGTTGATCTTTGAGTAAGTATCGAGGGAGAAAAGAGGTTATGTAAGATAGCGAGCAGTTCGCATATTCCATGCTGGCTTTTCCTCTATCGTATCTCTGCAAAGTTGCATTAAAATATCAACCGTGTTATATAGATGGCAAAGTTGATGTTTGAGTAAAGATTGAGGGACATAAGAGGTTGTGTATGCAAGCGTGCTTAGCGAAGTTTTTGCAGGGCTCATCAAGCCCAGTCATGGCCGTAATGCGATGAACAATACTTTGTTCTCATAAATCGTTAGGAACAAGTAAATTGCGCCTAATATTTTTGACCTGTATTAAAGTTGCTACAGTAAATAAATTATGTAAAAAAACACGACTGCAATAAAAAGATAAAAACAAGTTTCCTAATAAAGAACTTAAGGAAATATATTTTGTTTGCAGTCGAGGGACCTACTACATAGGCACAAGTAAAACCAAAATATTAGGTCCCACGACTGCAAACAAATTTCTAAAATAATATATACTCGTACAATTATACATCTTTAAATAAGTCTTACGGCTGAGCAGCCAGTGATAGTTTGTTTATGGATCGCCGAACATTTTTTATTGACTAGGGTCTGGAAAGAAATTGTAAAGGAATACCCTCCTAGCTCTATTAAACAGAAGAGTAAAGTTGAAAGTCAGTTGGTGGCTTGGAACTAATTCAGTTAGATGGTCAATTTATCCCGTGCTAGCTTGACTTTATAGAAAATAAACATAGCTGATATTTTATACGTATGCACATTTTGTACGGATCGGGCTGTGGATCGGCGCCTTCGTGGATGAAACGCACTAGGTATAACGCGCTGGTGAATGTGTCATGTCTAACAAATATGAAGCGCTTTTAGTCGTCCGCGCTACAAGTTATGAGTTTGGCTTTCTGCCCGGGATAATTATAAAGTAGTACCAAATAATGATCTGCATCGGAATACACTGCGGAACGATTTGAATGTTAAACAGTTACAGTAGCCGGAATATTGAGGTTAACTGCAATGTTTTGTGTTTTATAGTCATAGTTTGTAGATTTTGCGTGCAAATTGCAGTTGCTACTTCCTGACTTAGCGGAGCAGGTTCGGTATATGGCATTTTACTATTTGACGTGAGTTTACTGATAACGTTTCGTAATTAATAAACTAGCAGCTTATTCAAACACAGCGCATCCACGCGAGCTCTGGCGTTCATTATCTAGCTGACTTTCGAATATGACTGTTGATACGTAGAATCGCTCGGTATAAAAACAATTGCCATTTGTCAAGTTGGTAAAAAGGCCAGAGAGTGCACTCGTTAACCACCATCGTGTTCTCACCCATAAATCCCCCGCTCGAGCCATATTTCTCGCGTTCAGCCAGCCGCCTAATTCCACTAATGGCTGTAAGACGGCACTTATCACCCACCTGATTTACTAGCGACTGATTTCTGTCGTCGCATGGGTCCAATGTAGTCGAGTCCAGACTATGGAAAGAGGTAAATTTCTGTCGTCTCATGGGTCCAGTGTAGTCAAGTCCAGACTATGGAAAGGGATAATGGGTATATTGTGAAATTAAGGATATGTGCGAATTAAAAATCTGCTAGTTAATTAAGTAACTTTCCATAAACTTTCCGTAAATTTAATTCAGAACCATAGATAGATCATAGAATGTAATATGGACAATGCTATTCAGATCAACTTTAAGTGATTTTGAAAACTTGATGTCATCATACCTCTGCTGTGTGCTGTGTGAATTAACAAAAGTTAAAGCAAATTATATTGTATTCTGGCATTCTAACATTTTATCAAAAAATTGAGCCAAATGTACTTTTTCGCCCAGATAAAAATGTATTGGTCATGTATATGATGATGAATGCATGTTTTCCACAACTATGTTTTCGTTATATATGTGCATGATCCGCTTGGTTGGACTGTGCCAGATTTTATCTCGACCTACATTCGTTTTAACTTTTTTACTCGTAAACGCATACGGGTATCATTTTAATCAACGAAAGGACGTCAGTTACGAGCGACTATAAAATAAATATCAAAACAAATAGAGCATAATACATGTTGACTCTGTAGATATGCGGTCACCAGAGGATGCACTGTGTTGAGAGTGAGGGACCTGTTTTTTTTTAATACAACGACTGTTGCAAACAAGCCTACGGGCCGCCTAAAGGTAAGTGGACACAGCAGCCTAATTAGCCACTGGCAACCTCAAAGGATTCACGTGCTCAATGCCGACCCTTTATAAAATGTTAGGATTCACTGTGTTGTATTGGCAAAAAGGACAATGTCCCTCGCTCTCAATACATTTGTCATGAGATCATCTGAAGAAGGCTTCAAACATCTGACAAGGAAACCAAGCTTATTCCTTCAGAGTTGTAAATTTTGATTGCGAATGTATTTAATAAACTATCAAACCAGTGTGTAACCGCCATACGATAAATAAATACGACTACATCGTTCTCAACACGCAGCCATCCGTCCTCCATATTGGAAAACTCGCAAACAATAAAGAGAAATAAAGGTGGAGGGAATAATTTATTCATAACTCTGGCGATGGATTCCGCCGAGCTCGACAACTATGCACGCGCTCAGAGGAAGAACGGATTATGTAAAGAGAAATACAGGCAAAATGCAGGGTAGAAAGAAAGGTTTGTTGAAGGAAAACATTTTTTTGCAGTTTTCTGTAGTTCAAGATTTTTGTTCGCGATTAGAAGTTTAAAAATTGTAAACTTTCGATTTTAATATTTAAATTTAAAAACAAAAAAGAAATTCGATCTCTGTTTGATAAAAATAAATTAATTCTTCTGTTGACGAAAAAAAATTGCTTGTAATGAATTACTATTAAATTATAAACATCAAATCATATTCCGTGTTTAAGAACGTGCCAGGTCCAAACCAAACATCGCCGTTTGACAGCCATGCCATGGTTGAACCCCTATTCGACCGCAGAGTATCACCCTGTATATGATAGTTATTACGTTTTCCTCCTGCATTACTGCGTCACCCGGATTCCGTGACGATTGGAACTTGCGATAGGATCACTGAATCTTTGAGAGATTCAACTATAATTATACTTGAGAGAGTAATGTCTTGTGCATGTTTTCTGTAGGTAAATCTCACAACAGATATAAAAAATAATTCTGCATACCTTTACAAGTATTATTTTTACAAATTCTATATAATAATGTCATGATTTTCTAACAAGACTAATTTGTTACTTACACATTATAACAAGCCCATCTAATATATCACAGTATAAATACTCATATTAAGAACATACCACTGCTCGCCAAATCATCTTAAGTCCTAATATTTCATTGTCTTTTCTGCTCCTAACGGCCTACGAAGCTAGAAAATGTATGACGTGCCCAATACGGACGTTCTAGCAGTTAGTAGCTATCTCTCACTTACTTATTAGAAAAAAGACTTAAGGTATATGAAGCTCATATGTTAATATTTCGTCTGTGATTCGGCTTCAGGGTATACTTATAGTATTCCCAGCAATTCCTTTGAACGAAGTTTTGGATTTTAGACAATATTTCGTATTGTCTTCTATGTAATATAGTTTAGGTAGGTAAGGTACTCTGTGAATAAATATAATTATAGACTACATACATACTATTAAATGTATTACAGTGCTATGCAACCAACTATGTTGGAAAAGATGATGATTCTTACGTTATACCCCTGTTTAAATAAACTATTTTGATATTGAATTTTTTACAATCTATAATCACGAACTTCATAAATGAGGAGACCAATTTAGTGATGTAACTTACTGCTTTTGGGAACATCGATTTTTTTCCGATTAGAAAATAATTCTTTAAGAAAACACGAGACTACAAGAGAACTCGGCAGTGTCTAATTATTACGAGGTACTTAGGAAGAGAAAATAATGGAAAAAAACACTATTAGTGGCTCTGTGAGCTGAATCTCACGAATGATACTTTTTTAAATTTACAAAAAATCCAAAAACGGAATCTACATAAAATGCGCATAATTATCCAACCTGCCCACAAAATTCACGGGAACCGGTTGGGAAATGCGACCTGTAGAGGAGAACAACCCGGATATCCGCTGGGCATCTATATTCTGTGCAATACGAAATCATTTTGCCCAAGCTGTCACAAAGACGCCTCGATCGCTCGGTCAACTACTGGATTATTAACTGAATCACTTGGTATCCTTTAGCTTTACGCGAATGCACAAAATTTATTTACAAATACGATTAATATAATGAGCAAATAAATCGACAACAACCCAGCAATAATGCTGGTGGTAATATTTCCCGAATAAAACGACCATTTATTTGTAGACTGAACCAAAAATTCTTTTAACTTCACGTTAAAACCAATATAAACCACATTTTTATTCTGTGAATGCAACACTCAAAGAAACTTCTATTAATCTTCGTTGAAAATGCAGAGCCATTTCTTAGCAGTTTCTGAGCAACTAAACCTAGAATTACCGACGAATTAGCGCATTTGCACCTGAATAGCCTAAAGACTTAGCTCCGGGCATTCAAGTTAATTGAGCCTGAGATCCAATGGTAATGTGCTAGTTGCTATTCAGAACTTGTGATTGTACATCGTCGTCTACATTGCGATTGATGTTTCCAAGAAAGTTCCCGAGAAGTTTTAATTAGTGACCGTCTGGTTCACGAAACGACAAATTACTAATAGGCTATTAAACAACAGTAAAAAATATTATTATTACTTTACTATAAGAAACGTTACTTACTAAAATACTTTGAAAACATCAAATTTTGCTTTTGCGACTACTATCAATATTTATTGGCATTAAACAATATCCGTACTAAAAAAAATACTACTGCAATAAAGTTGAATAAGTGTAACTAACCTAATTGAACTAAATAATATTGGAATCAAGGTCCCCCAAACGCCCTCCCAAGGGGATCCAATATCCATAATAGTGCGGCTATAAATTATTTACGCTAATTTTAAGAATTTTAGAATCGTAGAAGTCGTTGTAGGTGCTTAACAGGGGCACATTGAACACCAGCGCTGGTGGCACATTCAGTCGCTGAATGTGCTCCTTTTGCCTTCGCCTTTTAATTTTAGTGATTATACATATATTCTTAAAATTTTTTGGTGGTTTGGTTTTTAACATTGTAATTAATTGTATTTATGTTGTTTGGTTTGGCGATAAATTCTTTCTTATTCTTATTCTTAACAGAAACTTGGTTGAAACGACAACAATATAAAATGTAATCACGTTTGGCTATCTTATGCAGTTTTCAAGTTTCAGTATTTAAAAAAAAACAGGTTTCTTGCGGAAATCAACAATTTTTTTATATTTTGACAATGCGGGCAACACGCAAGTTTTCGACAACAAACGAGTTTTATACTAGCATTAGAAATAACTTGAAATTTTTTCAATACAATTTATAATTAATTTCGTATAAAAAGAGTACCTAGTTTTTAATTACTTTCTATCGAGAAAAAATGCGAACTATCGTATTTACGCGGCTGAGGTTTTTGTAATATAGTCGTAGGAATAGGAGCGCTCGTGGCCCAGCGGTGCCTGTGTACCGCTTGCGGTATATAAGGTTAAGCAACGTGGGCAGCGGTCAGGACTTGGATGGGTGACCGCTTTGAGTGGTTACTAACTGAGCGCTCCCGTGCTTTGGAAGGCACGTTAAGCCGTTGATCCCGGTTGCTGTCTATGGCAGCAGTCGTTAAGCCAAGTTGGAGGCCTTCGGGCGGCTTGAGAACTTCTAACAGTCAAGTTGCCCACTCACTTGACAAAGCCTAATCCCAATAAGGTCTAGTTTCCCCTTGGGGTTGGAAGGTCAGATGGCAGTCACTTTCGTAAAAACTAGTGCCTACGTCAAATCTTGGGATTAGGTAGCGGACCCCAGGCATCCTTCAGGATGCAACTGTACTGGGATAACGCTAGGAGGATGATGAGTGTTAGGAATACCTAACGTGCGACATCAATATATCTCTCGTCGGCCATGATATAGCCTTATGCCTGAAGCTAAAGCCTCCATTGCGCTGAAATACTAATCCGTCACGAGCGATATTACGCCGGTTTCATTACGAGGCAATTAACTGTGAGACAACGCTGAGAGCTCTGAGAAATTATCGCTTCAGAGTTATACCTATATACTTGCAATCAAAATGTTAATAATGTGGCCAAGCATTATTTCCGTATAAATGGAGATAGGAATTATAGGGACTCATAAGTGTATAATATAATTCTGTTCCACAAAATTAGTATTTATTTACACAAAGGTACACAAAATTAAATTCACTTCACTCTTTAAAAAAAGGCTTTCCATCAAGTTTATGATGATTTCAATACTTGTTTAAAGACGTTGTTCGTAACGCCGCCATGACAGTTAGGCAACTGGTTTTGTTCTGTAGTGGATTCAGCTCGTCGCTGCGCCGACCACGTGTGTCAACAACGCGGCGACGAGCAAAATCCCAAAATTAAATTAAAATGTACCCACTTAGTTTAACCATTAATATAATCTACTTACACAAAAGTAAAAGAGAGGGTACTAGAGACGATGCAAAATAATTTAACACGATTAGGTGAAACAGTAAAATAGTGTATTAGGTATTATTACGCCTTTATAGGCGTGTGTTTTATAAAGGGTCGGCAACGCGCTTAGAGTTGCAGCCGTCTATAGGCGTGTTTCCGGTATGCAATGTGTTGAGAGCGAGGGACCTAAATTTATCCCTTCTGCTGTCAACACAGTGAATCCTCAAATTTTAAAAAGGGTCGGCAACGATCACGTGACACTTTGGACTTGCGAGCGTCTTTAGGCTGTGGTGTCCACTTACCATCAGGTGGAGCGTACGATTGAGTGCCACAGCTGTTTTATAAAAAAAAACGACCCAAACATAAGAACGTAATATTCACAACTTTCGTATAATTTAGATACATGAAGCTACTCGTACATGCATTCTTTGTCCTTACCGTTTAATTTTTTCTCACAATTTGGAAACTTAGTTTTTCTGACTCAATTGTTTTCTGTCTGTTGGAAAATTTTAAAAATCTGTACCATTTTTGTATGTTCCCCCGGTTAGTTTTTGTAACAAAATAGCATCCAACTAACTGTTAACAGCGCAAACGAACACTTTTCAGACCGGAATTTTTGCATAGAGTTTGGTAGATTTAGTTTTTTCACACCCATTTAGGTTCAAACGTAGTTACCAATTCACTTTGTAGTAACGGTTGGTCGGCCCCCGTCCAGCGATGCGCCACACCGATAACTTTGTATTGGGAGTTTCTGTTTGTGATTGTGACTCACTGATTTGATAGCATTCTCTCTGATATTAAAGAGATTTTTAGTTTTTTTAGGACCAAAACCATTTTTTTACCTATGTACTTAGTACGATGGTGGAAAACAAACTGCTGAGCCTTTAAAATTACGTATATACATAGACTCCTTTTTAGGGTACCCGAAGGGTCAAAACGGAACCCTATTGGTGGTTTTGTTTTTAGTGTACATTATTTGGTGAACAATAAAGAATATTTGTATTTGTATTGTATTGTATTGTGACGCCCAGACGTCCGTCCGTCGTCTGTCACACAGGTTTTACAGCCAAACGGTTGGAGCTACAGGCTTCAAATTTACACAGTATAAGCATCTTGTTGGCCCGAAGCCATACAAATAGTCAAAACTTATTTTTAAATGTTTTTAAGGGGGGCTCCCATAAAGCTAAAGGGGGCGCGAAAAAAAATTCTTATCCTACCATATCGAGTGGGGTATCGTTGTTTAGAGCTCATTGAATAGATACTTACTATATTTTTAATTTAAAAAAATAATGGAAAACAAAGGAATGAGAAGCCACCAAAGTCAGCTTTTTTAAAGAAATTCTGTTCCGAAGAATTTTTTAACTTCCCACATATCTATAAACTTAAAATTCGTTAATAATGTTTGTTATTACGTATATTTTACCAACAAATACTAATATATTGATGAATTAGATTTTTCCTTTGAAATTTCCTTATTTTTCCTATAAAAACCAACTTAACTTTGCGGTCGGTTCGGAACCCGGAAATGTGTCCGGATCCTAACGAACACACAGATACCAAACAGCTGCCGCCCGCACTTTATAAAACATAATTTACTTACATTACCCTGTATATATATATTGGAGACAGCATTGTTCGTGAGAAAACATTCGGACTTATTCAAAACTAACAAAGATGTTGGCAAAATAAATAGTAGGTTTAATAATAAAAATCAGCTAGTCATACCGGATGCGAGGATGGCTATGTGCAGAAAAGGCCCTCATTATCGATGTACCCTAATAACTAATAAGATACCCGACCAGATTAAGGAAGAATTAAATGATAACAAATTTAAACATAGCTTGAAACATTTATTGATAAAAAAAGCCTACTACTCATTAGATGAATTTTTAAACGACAGATCATTGAAAGATAGTTAGATTTATTTAGTTGAATTCATAATAAAATTACATTATAAAACTTTCTATGGCAATAAAATTTATGTGACATTACATTATTAAGTTATTACATTTCGATCGTCATATAATTTATAAAATTTAATTAAAGCCCAGTATCTTAAATTTTAATTATTATTATTATATGTCTTTCCCGTTCACGGGACAATGGTGTCCCGGACCTTTGGGAGGCGTGCGCGGAGCCGAAGTACCGAGGCACCGAAGTACCAACGAGTACCACATAGCCAACACGTAGAGGCCCTTTTGACAATTTAATGAAATGCAAGGGATACACCGAGCGGATGCTGTCCCTGCCCGTGTCATGGGACGCACACAGAGACAGCACCCGCCAGGGTGTATAGGAACTATTGCTGATTCATGGAGTCTAAATAAACTGGGCTATTGGGTGAATATGATGGACTAATGGCTGGGCTATTGGGTGAGACAACGGACGCCTGCCTAATAAAACTGTCTCAGATTTTTATTTCCGGCAGACGGTGACTCGCTTATTATTATATATTATTATTTTTACTAATTAATGAAATGAAATTTTATTGATTATTACAAAATTCACTTTATGGAATGTGACGTAATATAATGATATGTATATAATAATTTAATACTAGATAATGTATTGATGAAATAATTTTGTATTTATATTTGTTAGAAACTTTTTATTATATAATTTTGATTTTTGTAAATGTTTTTCTTATGTGCAATAAAGTGTCATACATGACATACATACGCAGAGAAATCAAAAAGCGATAAATGGAGCTATTTCGTCAGATACAGTGGTAGAGATGGGAGTACCATTTAGAAACTAAATGTGTCCGGTTAGCTTAGATATAGTAATAATTTGGATGGATGCATGTTAGCTATGTAAGATAAAATTGCTTTGCCCTAACAGGGTTCATGTTTTGTACCTACTGCAAACTATTTCTAAGACCTTTTGTAACAACATGATGCAATAAATGAAATATGAAATATGAACCCTAAATGTGCGAAGTCCGACTCGCACTTGGCCGGTTTTTAAAACCGAAAATCCCCATACTGTGTGAGACAAAGTGAGTTCATTGCACAGCCGGAGCGTTTACGGGAGGAACTTCCTGTGAAACCGTACCGTACTCACGCACTGATAAACATCAGTGCGTGAGTACGGTAAGTGCGTGAGTAAGGGATATGTCCTTATAAACATAAGGACATATCCCTTTAACGTTTCATATTATGACTTGTTCCGGAACCGTTACGTATAGAGTGATTTGAAACTAACGTTTATTGACTCTGGCTTTCCAAGAGTAATTCCTATCCGGGTCCCGGGATGAAAACCTATCATGTGTTCTTTTCGGTCTCCATACTAAATTTCATCTGAATCTGTTGAAAGGTTTAAGCGTGAAAAGGTAACAGACGAGCAGACAGGGAGAGAGTCAACAGTTCTTTCAAATTAATAACATTAGTATGGATTTTCCTTTCAGTAGGTAACCATATTTTTCTGTCATAGTGCGATTATTAAAAATGTCGATAAGGAAGAGCCAGTATGGCCCCAGGGTCCCGTAGCTAATCTTATCGGCGCAATAACCCGAGCAGCTGGAAGGCAACCTCAGCCGCAAAGGGCATCACAAATTACTGCCATTGTACGGGTGACCCAGGAGAACAGACTGTTTACTGCAGCTCGGCAGTGGCGGCGCGTCAAAAGTTCTTAGGGAAGACGAAAATCATTTGCCTTTCTTATTTTTCATGAGCCGTAGTAAAAACGGAACTTGACTGAAAATTAGGCAAGCCGGGTGGGAATCGAGTTTTATGAACACTCTGCCTCTCTCCGATTTAAAAATACCAATTAGACGAAGAGAGCAGGTTATGTCAAAAAATTTACTTAAATTTCAAAATTTGATCTGACAGTTTCTGTAAATTATAAAATCCGGAAGGAGAACTTAAACTAGCCAAAATTTACCTACAGTTTCCACAGGTAATTCAGGATCCTTTTATCGACGATAAAATTTACAACTATAAATCTAATAAAAATCCAAAAATTCAAATACCAAATAATTTGTTGCTTATTTATTTCGTGTTTGCGTATTCAATAAATAGAAGTTTAGACATGAATGGAGCACAAACAACAAACGATAAAGAATTGATAAACCATTGAACAAAATTTCATCAATAAGTTTCTCGAACTTCACTTCACTCTTTGAAAATGGCTTTCCATCAAATTTATGATGATTTCGCCAATGAATACTTGTTCAAAGAAGTTGTTCGGTAACGACGCCGTGACAGTTGGCAACTGGTTTTGTTCGGTAGTGGATTCAGCCTGTCGTCGCGATGAGCACGTGTGTTCACCAACGCGGCGACGGGCAAAATCCCTTTCTCGGACTTATATCTAGGTACCAAATAAATGTAATTGGATACTTATCATCGGTATTTTCTTTACCGCGATCTCAACGATGTCGTCCAGATTTTGTCCAATATCAGCTTACTGTTTACTGTCAGTATTAGGAACATTTGCGCAATAGTAATATTGCTCGGTTCGGGCAGCCTGAACGTCGTAATGCACCCATACTTCCCCGCTTTGGCATCCCGCTCTTATTGAAATACCTACCGAGAGTGACACTGAGAGCTCTTAAAATCAGGTGACAGACACTGACAGGCAGCTAACAGACACTGACAGACACTGACAGACAGCTAACAGATAGCTGACAGACACTGGCAGATAGCTGACAGACACAGGCAGATAGCTGACAGACACTGACAGACTGCTGACAGACAGCTGACAGCATACTGAGACCGCACAAGTTGTCTAACTGCCTAGTGAACAGGCTGTGCTCTCCGGCACCACGCAATGCGGAATTAGCATCCACAGCGAATATTAAAGGATCATTATACCAAGTTATCCTTGCAGCCGGATAACTTAGAAACTATCACTGCTGCGAAACAAATTTCTTAATTAAATTCACCAGTGCCGCCATTTCTGACTGCAAATAAAATTTGGGTTCACGCGAACGTGCCCGCTTTGCGAATAGTTATTGAATTATGAAAGGTCAGGGTTAAGACGGTAAGTAATGATACGCGAAATTGGAATTTATGGGCTTGTTTTAAGACTTCATTCGTAATTTTATCTTTTATTATGCTATAAAATGGGGTAAGACAACATAGTTTTTAATAGCAAGTTGGAAGCTTATAATTAAGTCTGGTAGCTTTTTTATAAAAGCTTGTAATACTTTTTAATATTTTACGTTCTCATTTTCATACAGCTACGACCTACGCACTCTACGTAGTTGGTAGTTTGACTACGTAGTTGGACTACATTAGGATAGTTTTTATTTTTGTCCTTATGATTTACGTTGTTTTATAAAATGGCAAGTAAATAACATGGATTGTCAAGAAGATCGTCAGAGTGTATCCGATTAACAAACATTTATGATAAATAAAAATTAAATATAATACGATCCAAATCCAAATTATAGGGGGGTGGGGGGTGGCCTTTGCCCGTCACAGGTGGGACATTCTATGAGACTAACAAAAAGTTAATGGCACTGGGAAGTAAAGTAAACCTTATCAAGACTTAGCGACTATAAAATAAAAATTACTCGTTTTATAATAATCCTTACGAATTCAATGAATAAAATATAACAAAGGCCCAAGACTCTTCGAAGTCTCAAAAACTCTCAGAAACTATGCAAAATGAAAAAGTTTTCGATCGAAATTGGACCTTTCCAAGTAGAAGAATAAGTTGTATCGTTTTTAGTAGCGTACGTAAATAAATTGAAATGTTTTTAGTCCGATACATAAATCCGTTTCAGGGAGGCCTCCTACCGTGTTCACCCTTTTGTATGGATGGGCTAAAGCGACGATGTCGATAAAATATAATTATTTTTATAGAAAAGTACATAGTTCACTTTCACCAGTTGAGTGTTTGATCCAAATAAGATCTAGTTTCCTCTATAGCTAAGGGCAAAAAGTAGTAAATTAGGTATCAAATGACCAAGGTAAGACTGTCCTTCAGGACAGAACTGATATCATGATTAAAGAAAAAAATATATATAAGATAAAAAAGCATCATCTAATTTAGAATATTTCAGGAAAATAAATAAAAGAACCACTTTGTTTTATCAGTGTGGTCGGAAAGAGACGAAGGTACCAGTGCATAACTGAATATACAAGATTATTGGTGACCCGCTTTTTACAATTTTATTCGATTGAAAACAAATCCATAAACAAGTCATCGATAAAATCAGCGCTCATCCCTACTCTTTATGTTACTTGCGCTTTCAATTATGTACCTCCAGAGCTTTCCATCACATAAGCTTTTAGGATTACGCGCGGATCACAATACATTTTTAACGGGATATTTTCTTGTTACTCTCAAGCTATCATAAAATATCGCAACGCGATATAAGCAGCTCAACATTTTTTTGGTATTAACGTGAACATAATGAATATTCGTACCCCCCTTCATTCTTGAAAATAGAAATAAACATACCTCTGCTAACTAAAACTATCCCTTTCTCACAAACACAGAATGTCAAAGTGCCCGATAAAGACGTAAACATTTTAATGGCATTTTAGCTTAACTAAGTTTGATGAACATTTATAAAGAAGGCCTATAGTGTACACATGTTTTAACTAAAGAGATAATTACGAATACAGTACTCTCCAGCGCAAATGACGTACTAGTACAGTATCCCGTCAAGTGAATAAAATGAGAGCGATAGGCAAGGCTAGCAATTTTTTTGTGGAGTGCGCGGCTGAAAATTATCCGTGAAAAATCCAGGGAAACCTCCGATATGACCACGCGGGTGGTTTCAAAACTGGAATACTCAGGTTTAGAACTTCAGTGAGATTGGTTGAGCGGCTTCAACCGAGTCTGAGGTGTGAGTAGAATTGAGCTACTGGAAGGGGCAACTGCTACTGTGACGCGACTAGAGAGAAAAACAATGTATCTTTCTAATTCGCACAATGGGAGTGAGATCTCTTAGTCACACGTGACGCGACTTAGCAGTAAGTTGTGCTAGCCTAGCAGTAAGCTCATGTCAAATAACAGAAATATCAAATTTATACCGAGCACGCCCCGCCATTTTAGGAAGCAGCCTCAGAAAGCGAGATCAAAATTGACCGTTTAGCTAAAGCAGTTTCGCTTCATGACTGTAAATAGCCCGCTCGATCTAATCAAGCCCCAAGAATGCCGCTTAACTACCGCTCGAGCTGGCTCGGTAAACTTTGGTCAGATGCCAAGATTCCAACGATCAATTTGAGATGGTTATGATGGTTATACGACCATAATTGAAAGACTTTAGTATTCAATTGAACGCATTGTGGTCGTTTTCAACAGACGTATTTAAAACCAGAGAAGTACGAATCTGATCCCGCGTGTGGACTGTGGAGGGTTCCGTAGAAACTTAATACATAAAAGTTTTTTCATGAAAAAAAAAAGATTTACCCCCTTATTCATAAAAAATAACAAACCTCTGCTATCTAAAACATTTTATCTCATTCTCACAAACGATTTGAACTTTTTGAACTTTGTTCAAAAACTTACTCAATTACTGGTCTAACATTATTATTATGTATATTGTATAATTATTACCCAGTTCTTACCCTCTTACATTATCGGCTCTCGTTTCCCTACCAACTTGCCCTCTTTTGCAAACTCGTATTTTTCCCAAACAGAGGCGTTCTTTTGTACGATTGGAAGCATAATATCAGTGAAGATTGAATACTTTACTCCCTCTAAAAAAGGAAATTCGTTTTTAAGACCCATGAATTCACGTAAATATATGCTAAGTGTATGAGATTTAGACTGAATTAATATCTGGGCGACCGAGCCTTGCTCGGCGTTTTCCCGGGCATGAGACCTAGCTAGATCGATTGCTCGTCCCCGAAAACCCCCACATACCAAATTTCACCAAAATCGTTAGAGCCGTTTCCGAGATCCCCGAAATAAATATACATATAAATAAATAAATAAATATACAAGAATTGCTCGTTTAAAGATATAAGATTAGCGGAATGTTTTTATTGGTGTTATATCTACGTATTACCTACGTGGAAATCTTCTTGTCAACATCTGTTTAATATTTCACATGCGAAGTTATATTTTAAGATAGAATTCGAGGAACGGGCGGGCGCGGGCTACTTAATCAGTGCTCGGACTTGACAGTACGGACTCTATAGGGACTTAATCCGGTGTCCTCTTGTGTCGCACAATTTTTTTTTCATATTATGTATTATTGTTTTGCAGAATTTTCATTTCATGGAAAGTTTTTTAAATCAGCTATTTGTAAAATATTTGATTCTAAAAGTAAATAAATAAAGATTTTCCTACAACTTGTAACAAACACGTATTTTATAAAATTTCTTTGGCAACTTCTACTTTTGTTTTGGTATAAAACTTTTGAGTAATAAATCTATGACCAAACTCGACGTAACTTTGTAAACTACTCGACTTGACAACCCTATATATATTACGCGCACGAGGAATTTGTAAATCGTGATACTGACTCGCTCAGACTCAAATTGATACAAGATTGAATAAAAGAGAAAAGATGAGTGAAATTTGTTTTTTCTGCTAATACGGTCGCCGTCTGACGTTTTGTAGGGCTGCCAAAATTAATAATTTATTTAAACCTGTCCCAAAGTTGTGACTTGTTGCGTGACCGAACTAGAGTTTTCGTAAATATTTGGGTAATTTAGTAGATAGGCACGTGTATGACTAAAAACGGCAAAAGTAGCTAGACTCATCAATAATGTATACAAATAGTCGGTCCCTTTGCGAGTATTTCGTCCATAGGTTTCGCATGCGTAAACGATAGTATTATTATGTTAGAATAGGTATTTGGCATTTTTTATGATCTTATTTTTGCATGCCATTTCCGCAAACGTTCACAAACAATATAAAATTAAGTACCTATGCCAAAATAAGCATCCGCAAAACACACTTCGTCCAAAAATCCGTACAAAATAAAAATCCATACGAATTAAAAATTAGCAACAGGCATCGTCAACGTAGGTGTCAAGAAAACAAGATATTTGTCAAATTTGAGAAATTGCGTAGGGCAAAGTGTCACAGTTGGAGTAATTATCCTGTATCCTTTATAAATATAATATAGGTACTTCTAAACAACGGTTAAACGACACGTATTTATTTATTTACTAGTAGGCACTAGGGTTAATCTAAATATGTCTATAAGTAGGTTTACTTTTAGAAAAGGTCTTGGTTAACCCTACATTCTATTTATTACAATGTACGTAAATACCGGACGGTCGGCTCGTGAATAAACCATGAGCTGATCACGTCTCGTTCGACATATGTTGCACTTAGTGGTTTGATTTATCGCCGCTGACCCTTTTTACTGATATAAGGTTATGAAAAAAATTGACCGGCGGTTACCAAAACATTGCGCTCGTGGCCCAGCGGCGCCTGCGTACCGCAAGCGTTATGCAAAGTAAAGCAACGTGGGCCGCGGTCAATACATGGATGGGTGACCGCTTTGAGTGGTTACTAACTGAGCGCTCCCGTGCTTTGGAAGGCACGTTAAGCCGTTGATCCCGGCTGCTGTCTATGGCAGCAGTTGTTAAGCCAAGTTGGAGGCCTTCGGGCGGCTTGAAAACTTCTAACAGTCAATAAGTTGCCCACTCACTTGACAAAGGGGGGTCGAGCCACCACCACGGTTGCACCACGTCCGTAGGGAAAGTACCCACCGCTAACCTACACGTGACTCCTGCGTGGTTCTTAAAGTGCAACAAAAAACTGGCAACCGTACTGTCTTCTCGAAGATCTCACGGTTCGAAATAAATGCCATACGATAAATAAATAAATAACCAAAACATTAGGTAGTAGTCCCACCACCAGCGAGTAGGGAGTACTGTCATAGTAATTCCACTCACTTGAGCGAGAAAACGAATAATATGATGATGATGGTGATGTGTTGAGAGCGAGGGAACTAAATTTGTCCCTTCTGCTCTCAACACAGTCAATCCTCAAATGTTATAAAGGGTCGACAGCGCGCACGTGACTCCCTTAGAATTGCGAGCGTCCATTGACTGCGGTGGTGGACCGTATTTACGCTTGTTTGCCACCATCGTTGTATAAAAATAATAGAATTACTGCCATCGCCAAGTAGCCATCATTTTGGGATAAGGTGCCAAAGTGGGCCCCCCAGGCAGGAGGGGCACACTACCGTGACGTCAACGCGCCGTTCAAAGTACATGCGGCGGGACGGGTCCCCAGTCTTAGGACTATTTAATGGTTGCATTGCAGCAGGTTGCAAAAATAATTACAAAAACTCGGACCTTTAAATATTATATAAAACTTTGTATCCCCTTGTTACATGTGTGGAGTGCCCCCCTGCCCCTACTTTAATATTTTTTCGTCATTTCACATCACTTTTACGTAGCGGTTCATACGAGTAGAACACACCTTCCTGCTAAATGTTTTAATTGTATTTGTAGTGCTTATAGTCTCCGAGCAGTGTACATCGGCTGTCACATACAGACGAAAAGACGGACGGACGGGTTCCGTTTTCTCCATTTTGGCTACGGAACCTTAAAAGTACTATTCGTAATTGTATTGTAAACAATACTACTAATAATAAAGTACATATATTAAATTTGGTTCTCGCTGGTGGTAACCCTAGCGCTGAGGGCGGGGCCTCAAAAGAGCGCGTTACGTCCGATAGAAAGAGATGGCCACGTTTAGGCACGTTTGGCATACCTAAACGGAGGTTTAGTTAACAGAGAAACTTCTGTACTTGTAGTATTACTTATTCTGTGCCCCAAGCCCCTTTTAGGGAACTACAAGGAAAACGCTCGAAGACTGATGTATTTGTAAATATAATAAAAAGCTAAGTTTATTAAGGCTACCGGACTTCAAAAGATCTTTCACTCCGCTGACAGCGTTGATTTCTGTTTTGATAACAAATCAATATCCAATGCACATCAAAGAAAAAACGTCAAACTTTTTAAAAAGACCCTGATGAAATTCTCCCATGAGGCGATGACACTGAATATTTGAGCAGCGTCACATTATTTCGTCCATGAATTACTAAAAACACGTCCATTTCGCTTCCGAAGCTTTTTCACTGTTTTCCCTTTGATGTAGGATCGGGGTCACTCACTAACTACAACCTGAGATCAACCTTATCAGAAACACATAGGATCGTAAATAGTTTGCAGGTGAGAAAGAATCGCGTGGCCAGTTAGACCGGGATAATTCATAGTTTATGAATAGCAAATATCTTAGCGGGAAATGTTCGTATGTAAATTAGTAGTTGGTGTGAGTTACGGCACGAAATGTTGTGACGTGTACTGTTACTGCAGCATTTCGTTTCGGGCATCCGCGTTTAGGCGTAAAATAGATAATTTTAGTGACCTTTTTGAAGTGAAAACTTCTTTATCGGCGCTGAGTACTTTTGTACTGGGGAAAAATTGTTAAACTCGCGACGGATTCTAAGACCAGCTAGTTGACCCCTCCTAGTATCGTGATTGCGATGTTAGGAGGGGTCAACTCAGCTAAACTCAGCTGGTCTTTAATGCGAAAGACACAATGATACTCGGGACATATGTAAATGGATTATGCAAATATGAATATGAATATGAACATGAGTATGATTTTGAATACGGGTACGAATACGGATACGGATATGAATATCTTTTTTATTTACTTTCTTTATTGAGTTTTCACTTCTGCCGCATTCCCGGAGTGCAACCCGTTGTTTTTAGGGTTCCGTACCCGAAGGGTCAAAACGGAACCCTATTGGTGACGCCCAGACGTCCGTCCGTCCGTCCGTCCGTCCGTCCGTCCGTCTGTCGTCTGTCACACAGGTTTTACAGCGAAACGATTGGAGCTACAGGCTTCAAATTTACACAGTATAAGCATCTTGTTGGCCCGAAGCCATACAAATAGTCAAATTTTATTTTTAAATGTTTTTAAGGGGGGGCTCCCATACAGCTAAATGGGGGCGCGTTCGAGTGGGGTATTGTTTAGAGCTCATTGAGTAGATTCTATATTTTTAATTCAAAAAAATATTGGAAAACAAAGGAATGAGAAGCCACCAAAGTTTTTTTGTTAACAATTAGGTAGGTTGTATTGTTATAAAGGGATGTCACTCCATTCTATAGGAGTTTATAGTCGGGCTGCTTAATTTTAACATATCCGAAACATCGATGTAAGGGCGCGGCCGCAACACTGCGTTGTGCGACGTCGTATCGCGTCGCATGCGTAGTAATTTTTTTTTAACCTGACTTTGGCTTTAATTGTAATAGTAGTTAGAGAACGCGGTTGGAGAGTGGCCAGGGGAAAATCCAGGGGTAACCTCCGTAGAAACCTACGTATACAATCTAGCAGGTATGTCGTTTTTGCGATGCGACGTCGCAGCGCAGTGTTGTAGCCGCGCCCTAAGACCATTCCTGACGCCTATCGGCAATTTTTATTACTGTGAGGCATTCGCGAATGTACTTGTTTATGATCTTTTCTATCCTAGAAATACCCTGATATCGACCTATGAGAGATGTATATTATTAAGACACATGCCAGTATCTCAGTCACATCATGCGAGATCCCAAGTTCGATATCCTACTGATAATCCGAGAAAATATATGTAGGAAGACGGACGGAGGACCTTTAAGACAGTCAATTGTTTGAAAAATAATGTGGGACTGTTGATGTTCCGTAGTAAAAATAGTCATGGTGTTGTCTAAACTTCAATATTATAGAGACAACACTACAAAAAGTAGGTTCAAAGCCACGTTTTGCTGCAACAAGTTTATTGCAGCATGATCTGAATTAGCTAAACGATTAAGCATCGGGTTGTCATCTTAAAACCAGTGGTACTACTGTAATTTTCACTTTTGTTTCTTGTGATCTGAACTAATTTAAAAAAAAAACGGTATTTGGTACCTATATTTTATGATTGCCATTTATTAGAGAGATTGCCTGTCACTATCGGTCTTGAAGTAACATAAAATAAAATGATAAAAGAACATTGTGTTGGCTTTGACTCAAATAAAAATAATGATTCTAATCTCATTGTGATTTCTTTTCAAAAGGTTTGTTGTAAAATTGAATAATTGTGTTTAAATGTAACATAAGATTTGAAGTAAGAAAGTTTGTGTAATCCAATCCTAAAGAAATTTTATTATATTTAACTTAATTCGGTATAAATAAACGATCCTTCGTTGAAATTTTGACTGACTACACTAAAACAACTACTAAAGCTGGCTTCATCACCGGGACCCCAAAAAGGTCAATAAATTTAATTGTATGTACGTCTTTAAGGCCAGGCCAGTTCACGAATAGTCGAAAATATTAAAGTTTGAGGTTAGAATGTGAAGAAATAACATAAAATTACACTACACAAAAATTACTGTATATTGAGAAAGAAAGAAAGTAACAGAATAACCTAACAAAATATTGAAAAATGCTTTGGTAACTCTGTAAAAAAAATTCTAAATATCATCGTAAAAATAAACTTACATGCTGATTATTTTGTAATTGTCATCGGCAGTGATACGTTTTTCTTTACAAAAAGGGTAGCTTTTTTTATTGTTCTAACACAATAACCTAATCAATCCAGATTCTTGATAAATGATCCAGTATTTCAAAAATCAATCAAAATGTACTAAATATTCATGAAAACTGCGCGCAGATTTCCTTAGAGAGCGGGATGGTTAATTGTAAACTCATTCGTGTTAGAGCAGGTCATCTGCAGTGGGACTGCCTTGCCTTAAGTCCCGTTTGATAGTAAAAATGTGCGAAAATCGTACAAGTTTAAATAACTATAATTGTTTCTTGTTTTTCCTTTAAACAGTTGGTAAAAATAAAACGCAATAAAGTACCACCTCAAATAACAAATTGGGAAAGGTAAATCCACCCGAACACAAACAAATTAACCTAAAGCTAGCACAACTCTGAACAAAGTACCTAGTTATGTATGTTGACTCCCGGGCCTCCCGGCCAGTTACAGTGAATGCATAACCGCTGACATTGCGGTAAGGATGTTATGCCCAGAGCGCCCGCGCACAGGTGGCGAGTACCGGGAATCAAGCCCACCGCTGTGTATGAGATAGTTCTTACATAGAATAAGTTAGTTACAGTTTAAGCTTCAAGCTGTTCACTCATCTTATATTTTAATCATTAAAGTTAAGTCCAAGTAACCTGAGTTTTACCTTGAAACGTCCTCATGAGCTCCCAACTTTAACTGGCGCAGCCTTGAAGGATATTCGTGAAAATAGTGCGTATAGTCGCGTCGCGTGATAAAGGACACTACTATTGGTTCTCACGCGTAACTCGAATATCTTCGAACCAAATAAATAAGTTAAATTGTGGACATTAATTGAATTACAACGTGAGGTACGTGATAAAAGGTGTCATCAGCGGCGGAAGTCATGGCAATCGGCGGTTTGTGAGTAGACCTTTTTGCATTCCTTGCTTATTCCTGATTTTTCCTGAAAGCTGGTGAAAACTCGTGTTACTAGTAGGTTTAGTAGTAGTTGTTAATAGTAGATTTTCGGATAAACTTCACTGGAAACTCTAGCAAATAGTGTTTAAGTTATCGTGCTCTGCTCTCCATCGATAGAGTGGCGTAAATTATAAGAAACTGATATAGGAATAAGTGCTAAAAGTGTTTTGTGCTAATTTTTTCAAAAAAAAAAAAAAAAAAAAATATAATAAATAAATTTGTGTTTTTTTTTTGAGCCAGTAAATAGAAATTCGTGATTTCACATTGATCATAAATTTTATTAAAATAAAATGGCTCAAGTACAATTACAAGTAATTCCCAAAGAGATGATTGATATCATCCCTAGATTTGAGGGTGACAATAAACAATTAGATTTATTCATCCGTAAAGCTGAATATGTAATTCAGAGATTTAGAGGTGTAGATGAAAATGTTATTCAAGATGAATATGTATTTCATGCTGTAACGAGCAGACTTATTGGTAGGGCTGCGACCCTCCTGAGTGAACGAGGAGATTTGGTGTCATGGGATCAATTAAAAAGTGTATTACGCCAACATTTCGGTGATCCTCGTTCAGAGCAATGTATTGCTATTGAATTAGAAAATTTAAAAATTAAACAAGGAGAATCTTACACCGATTTTTGCAATAGAATTCAGCACGTAAGAAGTACTTTATTTGCTAAGGTCAATGAAACTGACGACGAACAATTACGAAATGCTAAGACGACAATATATAATAATACCGCATTAAACTCGTTTTTGTATAACCTTCCCGAGCACATGCTTAGGATAGTGCGTCTGAAGGGTTGCTCCACTTTGGAGAGTGCGTTAAGTGTGGTAACTGAGGAAGTGAATTTTCAACTCCAGTACAATTCTAAAAACGGCACGCGTCCAGTGCAACAGCAGCAAAACTCACAGCCACGTCTGACCTTCCAACAACCACCACAAAATCGTTATTTTAGCGTTCCTCAACAAAACAATTTTAGATTTGGCATTCCTCAAAATTCGACACCGAGACCAAATGGTTTCCAACCCAATTCAACGCCGAATCGGGGTTTCAGATTTGGTATCCCAAATCAGCCACAGCTAGGTTTTAGGCCTACTTCTAATCAAGTATTTGGGTATGGTGCACCCCAACAATATAATGGATTTAGATTTGGCACTCCTGCTCAACAAGGCTACAGGCCTTTGCCCAATCACGGTTTCAACCAACAAACAGCATCTCCAGGCTTTCGGTTTGGTGGTCCACGGGTTCAGCCAAACCTAAGAGCCCTTGACAATTCTGACGTCACCATGCGCACAGTTAGACAGAACAACTTGGTCGTGCCATGCGAAAATGATAACCTGTTTTACAGTGACACCCCGCAGTATTTAGACAACGAATATTACTATGAACAAGAGCCTGTTGAACCGACTCAAATCGAAGAAATACCTGAAGAAAACGCGAATGATGAACAAAACGTAATCGAAACTGAAAAAACAGTTAACGGCCTCGAAAAACCCAAAGCCTTAGTGATCAAATTAAATTGCGACAAAATTTCGGAATTACCGTGTATAGAGTTACCGGAAATCGGTGCACGCTTTATGGTCGACACGGGAAGCACCCGATCTTTCATAAATACTACACTGGCCAATCGCTATTTTTCGGAATTTAAATACACAGAGCCCTTTGAGGTGATCAGCACCCACGCAAGAAGCATGCATAACGAAATTATATATATACCACTTCTAGAAACCTTTAAAAGTACGGAATATCACAAATTTTATGTATATGATGTCGCCCAAGGTTATGACGGACTGATTGGTTCTGACTTACTCCAACAATTAGACGCTACAGTGAACATGAAAGATCTTATGTTACACACACGGAATACAAGCATACCAATTATATACAAACCTCCTTGCGAAAGAATGCCATCTGTACTAGAGAATGACGACATTGTTGACCAAAGTTCAATGAGTGTAAACATCGATCCAAACGAATGGAATAAACCTGATACGGAAACAGCACATTCACATACGTCAAGTACCTTAGCGGCTTTAGAAAATGATGACATTGTTGACCAAAGTTCAATGAGTGTAAACATCGACCCAAACGAATGGAATAATCCCGTTACGGAAGCAGAACATTCATTTACGTCAAGCACTTTAACGGCTTTAGAGAAACATAGTAAACCCAGTACAGATGCTGTGCACTCCGCAAAGTTTGTAGACACCATTAGCATACCAATTCTTCACAATGCCATCGACACAAAACCTAATCAGAGACTGACATATGATTGGAACAGAAATCAAAAAACGCAATACCTCTTGAAACAAAAAGATAGAGTTAGAAAAAAACGGGGTGGCGAAACCGAATTCGATGTTACAGAAGGAGATACAGTATTCGTAAAAGGGGTCAATGTAAGACGTAGTAAAGATGCACCTCGCTATCAAAAAGCAAAGGTTACGGGAGAAGTCGCTAGAAACATTGTACCCATAGAAATTCGCGGCAGAAAAACTAAAACTCCAATTAAGGATATCAAACGTCTTCCGCAGGGTTGCCACCCACGTACTGATCCAGGGGGCACAGGGCCAGGTCCTCCTTCAACAAATGGAAAATGACAGAGGTATTCTTCCGATCAGATACGACAAATGGGCTATAGTTAAGGTTTTAGATTTAAATTTGCTTTGTGAAGACTATAACAATACAAAAAAAAAAAAAAAAAATTTTGTCCAAATACTCCCATCGCGTAGAGTTAAACGTGGAATTCCAAACCCCCTTGGCTCTTTAGTTAAGGCTATAACTGGTAATCTAGATCACCAAGACGCCCTTAGGTATGATAGATTGATAAACGAATTAAAGTCGAGCCAGGATGCAACTAACAAAAGGTTCACCTTGGTTAGAAAAATGGCGGATTCATTCATAAATGCCACCAATTCCTCTCGATCTAACTTCATTCAGCTGGACAAGGAAATATGGGAATTAAGAAAAATGTTTAACCAAACTGCAAGTAATCAGACCGTCAACAAAATCATTCTTACATTTAATTTGTTTTTGCATAATTTTATGACGCTGTATGTCCGCCTGGATGAAATAGAAACAGCCATAACATTTAGTAAGTTAAGAACCCTACACCAAACCATTGTGGATAGCGATGAATTGTTAACTATGCTAAGAACTATTGAATCAAAGAACATTTTAGTGTACCCTGTTAACTTAGAGAACTTATTAAAACTTGAACAATGTATAGAATTAAAAGCTTACACTAAAGGAAGTACAATAACATTTTTGCTAGACATTCCAGTTATTCGAAAGGAAACTTATTCCTACTATAAAATCTTACCCTTACCAACCGTAAATATCCATAACCAAATAACCGTTATCATACCTGTACATCCTTATATCCTCGTAAAAGGGTCGAAAACCGAGCCGGTTGCTACACCGTGTATGGAGATTGAAGAAGGCTATTTCCTCTGCCAAGAAAATGAAATACTCCCGTTAACCCCTGACCGCTGCGTAGCAGATTTGATGAAATTTAACACAAATACCAGCTCTTGCCATCCTGTGGTTGCTAACATACAAGGGCTAAAAATAGAAACCCTGCAACTAAATCAATGGCTAATTTTTACAAAAGAGCCCCTCACACTGAAGAGGTTCTGCGAAACAGGAGTCACTCAGCACATGATCCGAGGCACTTACATACTTACCTTGGAAGACAATTGTGAAGTAAGGATCACAGACATCTTTTTGAGCCAACATTTAATAAAAGGGAAGGATGTACCAGTAACAAAATTACCAATTATAAACCTACCAGAGATCGATATGCCGACACCGCTACCAGAGAGGAAGCCTCTGAATTTGAACGGAGTTAACCTGGCGGATTTGCAGTTCATACAATATGCGTTACAGAAAAGTGATAGTGAAATAGTGGAAAGTAGTAATGAAAGCATAGTGAAAGTGAAAGGTATCAGTGTCTGGACATTGGGGCTATATATAATCCTAGTTTTAGGCACATGTATAACCATTTTTGCTAAATATAAGAAACTTTTATGTTTTCAAAATCATCAGTCGCAAAATCGTCCGACTGAGGATTTTGAACTTGCGGAGGGAAGAGTTATGTATGTTGACTCCCGGGCCTCCCGGCCAGTTACAGTGAATGCATAACCGCTGACATTGCGGTAAGGATGTTATGCCCAGAGCGCCCGCGCACAGGTGGCGAGTACCGGGAATCAAGCCCACCGCTGTGTATGAGATAGTTCTTACATAGAATAAGTTAGTTACAGTTTAAGCTTCAAGCTGTTCACTCATCTTATATTTTAATCATTAAAGTTAAGTCCAAGTAACCTGAGTTTTACCTTGAAACGTCCTCATGAGCTCCCAACTTTAACTACCTATATAGGTGTTTTCAATCCGGTACTTGTTCAGTTTACTTACAAGCGAGGGAACAGAAACGATCCGATATTGTTTTTAGGGTTCCGTACCTCAAAAGGGAAAAACAGAACTCTTAATATGTGATTACTTTTTTGTCTGTCAAGACATGTATCGACGCATAACGCGTCATTTGAGTTCCGGTGACCTTGAAGTGAAGCAGGCATGCACTGCGACCTATTGAACCAAGCAATTTCAAAATAATCGCAAGCGCATTGTCGACTCTTCATTGACGTGAGGATTCGTTGTGGGTACACTCTCAACACAACGTAGGTTCTTGATCAATAACGATGAAATATCGTGTCGTCACAACGTGTCGTGTCGGATTGTTAAAAAATATGAAAAGTTTTTGTGGCGAACGTTAAATAAACTTTCGAAACCCAACTCAAAGTTCGGCCCTTTATAACAACTCAACTTAGTAGGGCAAGGTTGTATACGACTGGGATGCGAAGAGGAAGTTGGACCTTTGGTTAACTGAGTATGCGTTTCACAAGTCAAAAGTCTTCTGCAGTAATTATAACATGTTTAATTTGTTGTGGCTGTGGCAGGAACGCAAATTAACTTTATCCTTTTGGTTTTTTTATGCCAAATATAAAAGTAAATTTAGAGCAAATTAAATTTATATTTCAATGCTACTTTAAGAGAACAACGGTTGACATTATAATATTATGTCGCCACTTTGTATAAGGATATAATTCTTAACAAGTGTATAGTCCAGACACTGGTTTAAGGCCGAACAGTCATAAAGATTAAGCTAATTAGGACTACAAAGGAGCTTACTATTACAAAAGAGCATAAGTGATTTCTTACACACAGCATAAGCTAACGTAATAGTTCGCACTAAAGTTCAATGAAATGACACCAATAAAAACTGTATTGGGACAAAAAATATTTGACGGTAGTTGTTGAGATAATCTCAGTTTACGGAACACACCAGGTATTTTAAGCTTTAAAGAAACTGGGCTTAGGTCCCAGTTCAAAAGTTCGTGTTACGACTTGTGACCATTCGAAATAAGAAGTGCTACTGTTGCACAATTAGTTTTATTGCTTCAAGTTTTATGGCCTTACGCGGCTGTCCAAGCTATACTCAAATAACTAGCGAGGCGCAGACCCTTCCCTTCAAACACTATGCACCGCTATAAAACCTAATTTTATCTCTCTCTAGTTTTTAAAATTCCGGTGTCAAACTACACAAGGTACAAAATTTCAAACGACCAGTTTGTAGTATGTTAATTTGTCCGAATAATAAAACATCTCAACAACGTTTCTGAGACGAATTCACTGCATCGACAGAAAACATTTTTAGATGCATAAAATAAGGTTATCTCTTCTTGATTCTCCGTCACAGAATATGACAAATATCCAATTTAGAAATAAGACGCGATTTAAACGACACTTCAGCATGCTAATTAATAAATGCTTTAATTCTGTAGGATAAAGAAACCTATCAAGTTTAGAAGTAACTTTACCTGCTACTTACTTTTACTAAAGTTTCAATACGTTACGCTGAACGATAAATATTGCACTAGCAAATGTCATCCCATAGAAACTCGTCAAACTTTTCGCTCTATCAGATTATATTATAACGAATACCTACCTATTACAGCCCTATATCAGGGTTAAATTTGGCGTTTTTTTCACCTTGCACTAGAGTATTGGTACCTATCTTTAGCAGCAACAGTTCTGCACTACTGAAGATATTCATCGATAATATGTAACTATGTATAACATTTTTCTGAATATTTTCTTTTCTTTCAAAACATTGCTCGTCAATGTAGGATACTCTTTACGCTGTTAGCCCTACGCCTGCACTTACTGAGCGAAAAAAAATACTAATTATTAGTAAGTTTTAGTGAATCCCAGGACAAGGAGATTATATACTGACGGTTACAAACCAGTTTTTGATAATAGAAGTTATTTACTAATACCAAAAAAAATGTCCTTGTAATTACTAAACTGTTTTGTAACCGTTAGTATATAATCTCCTTGTCTTGGGATTCACTAAAACTTACTAATAATTAGTATTTTTTTCGCTCAGTGTTTGAAATACAGTTAGTATAGTTACAGGTAGGGTAGGGTTACAGGTAGTATAGTTATTTTCCTTCAAATCATCACAGCGTTTTCTGATAAGCAGGTCAGTCTATTCTAATGTACGTCCCAAGAATCCTCACTGTATATAACGAGCGTATAATTTTAATAATGAACGCGCTGTGTGTCTGCGCTGAATAACGTTTACTTTGCGTAAAATGTTCTATGTACCGACTTTAATAATGCAGTAATACGTGTAAAGAACTGGGGACTTAATGAGCTCGTGAACTTAAGGAATCCTTGGGGGTATATGATGTTTGACTTTCATTCGTTTTGTTTGTGAATGTATAAAGCTGAATACATTAGTGTAGCCGAGCATCAAGACAATTAATATGAAGGGCGTGGGTTCGAAACTTCGAAACCAATATAGCGTCAGAGACGTGCGCTTATGTGCCTCCTCCCGATTTTTTTTTCATTTTTGGATTTTTATAGCTTTAGAGAACTTCCTCTATTGGCTAATTAATTGACGCCGGGGCGTCCTGAAGAGGTGCCCCGGGGCAAGCCTCTCCACGACTAGCATTATGATGGCGCGCAAGCTATCTCGCCTCGAGATAGACCATCCGTCTTTTTTAGGGTAAAACAGGACCCTATTACTAAGACTCTGCTATCCGTCTGTCTGTCTATCTGCCTGTCCGTTTGTCATCAGGCTGTATCTTATGAACCGTGATGGTTAGACAGTAGACATTTTCACAGATGATGTATTTCTGTTGCCGCTATAAACAGAATAGAATAAATATTTAAGGGGGTTCCCATACAACAGACGTTTTTATAGATAATGGTACGGAACCATTCGTTCGCGAGGCCGACTCGTTAGACTTGTTATTTTTCATAATGCCCCATCATGCCCAATGAGCTTATTGTTGCTAGCAAATCAAGAGCGGTAATTCCCCGGTGTTCAAGCGTGCCGCATGCGACATGACGCACGGCGCTCGCCTTTGTCACGGTGTCGCCGAAAGCCACGAGATTATTTATTGCCACACTCATACGCATGTGCGCAGTAAAGTGACGAAACAGTAGTATAACTACTAAAATGTTTGTGAGACGCAGAAACTGTGTCAGTTGCTGAGAGACTTTTGTTCATTTCCGAGTTTCGACTTAAAAAAGTGCGGCTTGCAATGGAGAATGTTCACTAATTTAGAATCCCATTTTTCTGTATTCTCTGTTGAAAATAAGAATACTATATGTGAAAGAATTATTTCGATACGTCAATTAGTTTCCAAGATATTGAATTTTAAAGTGACGCGCGACGACCCGTCCTCGTGACGTCATAGTGCAACACTCGCCATACATACGCTCACTCCGTTCGCGCGCTTCCGTACTAGACTAGCGTTGCAAAATGACGTCACACGCGGTTAGCGGGACTCACTTTAAATGCCTGTAAAATCATAACTACTTGGTATTTTTGAATGAAACAAAAACTAATGTATTTGTATGAATCAAAGCTTTACCGTAACAAACTTTCAAGTGATTTTGCAGACCTATTGACATTTTATTTATTTTTTAATTTATTATAAGTTAACAAACAGTAATCACAGTAGTGTATATTCAAAATGTTACATTTCAGTTTTGGTAATTGTGATACCAACAACGTTAACTCCAAATGACTCAAATGAATGTGTTACTAATACATCAATGAGATGGGGAGCAAACTAGTAAAAGTCTGTACAATACATTAAAACAATTTTGACGTTCAATGAACAGTTAGGATAATTTAAATAACAAGGACAAGTTAATGCGTAGATAGGTACTAAGTTAGGTAAATTTAAATAACAAGGACAAGTTAATGACATATCAGAAAATACATAAGGCAAAGTAATTAAACAACATTAGACATGCGTAGGTACTAAGAATAGATCTTATCTGTAGAGATGTGTAACTGATGAAGGAGTGATTCAAATTCAGACATTCCTCATTAACTGTCTGTAATCGTTAGTGGTTCTCTTTAAGATCTGATTGAATAATTTAGCAAGTTGAATTGAGATCGGCAATTGCTCTCCAAGCAGTTGGGTTCCTCGTCAGTTGGACCGAACGGGAAAGGCTGTATTTGGCAGTCTCTTGACTGCACCGGTTCAGCGCACGAGAATCCTCCATGTTTGGCGTTTGCCTTCCACGGATCCGAGAAAAGATAAAAATAAATTAGACGAGTACTCACAATAAGCTAAATAAAATACCAGTGTTTTTTAGAGAAACCGTCTTTTTATAAGCTTTTATTTAACTTACAATGTAGGTATGTATTGTATGTACATTACCTATGTTCGTTGGGATGGAATCTTGCTAATTTTAAAGCAGAATATTTCCAAAGGTGGCCATAGAAACTCTTAAATTACACAAGACAATCGTCTCGTGTTTGGGCTCGTTGTGGAACAGTCTTCAATAAAAGCTTGTACCAAAAAGGATTTTTTTGACATAAAGTTATTACATGTTGGGTTTTAACCTCTTTAAGTCGGATATATAACCTCTTCACCTACGTTTTTGAACATGAAAATTCTTTTCATTCCGTAAATCTATTCGCGACCGAATTTCACGACATTGTGTTTATACCTATGTAGGTATAAACACAATGTCGTGAAATTCGGTCGCGAATAGATCAAACGCACAAACGCAGAATTTGTTTAATAGGCTCGGAAAACTTCGCACTTTCGTATAGGCAAAAGTGCGCTCTCAAATTGGATCCCAAATATTAGTGCCTACTGTTCTAGTTCTACTACGAACCATTTTTCAAGTGAGCAGCTAATTTTCACGCGTGAAATAAACGCGTTCTTTTGTTACGGCATTAATAACCGCCTCCAGGTATTGTTAGGGTTAAATCCCACTAACCCTTTGTATGAAAAGAAACGCTGAGGGAAATATATCGGTGGGAATTGTTTGGGGTGAGTTTTTTAAGTGCGTCCATTTTCTTTAGAAACAATGAAAAGAAAAAGGAGACATTATTTTGTTATTTTTAATTTACGTGGTATTATTTTAATTTCTCACTTAATACCGGGACAAAGGCATCGTGTATAGTTTAGGCTCTGAAATGGCCTGGATGGCTTCGAGAAAAGGATGGTAATGGCCGTGCCTTTGTTTAGATATTTGTTTTGCTCGACTTGGCGGGGGCACTACCGTGCCCCCATATTGTAAAATGGACATCGTTTTTTTTTTCGTTATACTGTTTCTTGACGCAGGTATGTGTGACAACAGAACTGGCCGAGTTTATTTTTGCCACAAACGTACAAAAATATTTTTTATTCTGACGTAACATAATAGGTAAGTAACATTTGTCATAATGTAAACTAAACGTGCCTGCGCTCGACACTGACCCAATACATGGCACTTTCAATCTTATATCATGATAATAATTAGTCTTGTAAATTCTTTTATTTATTATTTCAAATTGATATTTGACATCACCTAGGATATATCCTAGTCATGTATACCTACCTACATTTAGAGATTTTTTTTTTTATTATTTCATGTTCTGACATTTTTTAAATTATCAATATTATTATTTTGAATTCCAATTGTATACTTGTAGACGATCCTTTAATGAATCCATTTTATTTTATTTTAATGTAAAATAATAATGTTATTTTCTCAAGGAAATAAATGAATCTATCTATCTAGAGGTGATTAATTGGTGTCATTTATAGGGCACTAAGCTGTCGAGCACTGGGACGTTTATCTAACAGTGATTGAGGAACCTTCAAAGTGTAAAAACAAATAAAGTGTGGCAGCGTAGCAGCCTTCTGGTAACCCTACCGAGCACCGAGGACCAGGACGGGCAATCTTTTATTTATCTTATATTTGTATATCTTATCTTATATCTTTAAACGAGCAATTCTTGTATATTTATTTATTTCGAGGATCTCGGAAACGGCTCTATCGATTTTGATGAAATTTGGTATGTGGGGGTTTTCGGGGACGAGCAATCGATCTAGCTAGGTGCCCAGGAAAACGCCGAGCAAAGCTCGGCCGCCCAGATATTTATTATTTTTATAGCCTATATTTTTTTACAATAAATTAACATTTCAGTTAATTAAAATTAAGCATTTTAAACCATAATTTCGCTAATTATATCTTCAAGAGTTTCCAGACTATTTAAATTAGAATTTCATGAAGCAACTTTTCGGAAGTCATTTACCTACAGTTAAAATGTGGTAATTAAGTATGTTGATATTGTTGATACAAGAAAGTAACAAATGTTTAGATAGGCTAACACAATTAACAAATGTTTAGATAGGTGTTTTACGTTTGTTGTGAATAAATATTTACCTGCCTAAAATTGTTTAAAAGTAATATTTAATAAGCAAGCTTCTATTGCGAGAAGTTAGGTCGTTATTTTGGAAGAAAATGACTGAAGGTACATTCCTACCACTCGCCAGAAAAGTTAAACGTATTTTTTCTTTTATTATTTTTCATCGATCATATATACTTTAATTTTTAGTTTCATATACTTTATTTGACACGAAAAACAATTCAGCAATTGGTTAATGACAATACAATGACAATGGTACTGGTGACCGAAGAGCTGGTGACTTCTCCGAAACGCGGGATTCGTGTGTATCGAGCGAGATTTCTGTAGATGGAACACGTGTTCACTAAACGGACTCGCTCGATTAAAATACATTAATAGGGATTGATCTCAGATAATCACGTTGTAATGGATGGCTAGGGGTACCTGTTATCATAATCATGCATACATTATATCACTAACTCGCCCCTCGATACGTAATGAGGTGCGAACCGCAACGCCCCGGCGACCAGCGGCATAATTAAAACGAGCGCCATAATTGATATAGATAGGGGAATCCCCACGACACCGACCTACATTGTAGCGCTATTGCTTTTGTAAGTAATGTACGGAAAACAGTTTTTAAACTTATGCTGTTCAGCAATTTTTTGACTAAAGCTATAGACTGTGGCTTGGCAGTTTTCTGACTAAAGCTATAGACTGTGGCTTGGCAGTTTTCTGACTAAAGCTATAGACTGTGGCTTGGCAGTTTTCTGACTAAAGATATAGACTGTGCCTTGGCAGTTTTCTGACTAAAGCTACAGACTTTGGCTTGGCAGTTATCTGACTAAAACTATAGACTGTGGCTTGGCAGTTTTCTGACTAAAGCTATAGACTGTGCCTTGGCAGTTTTCTGACTAAATTTATAGACTGTGGCTTGGCAGTTTTTTGACTAAAGCTATAGACTGTGGCTTGTCAGTTTTCTGACTAAAGCTATAGACTGTGGCTTGGCAGTTTTCTGACTAAAGATATAGACTGTGCCTTGGCAGTTTTCTGACTAAAGCTATAGACTGTGGCTTGGCAGTTTTCTGACTAAAGCTATAGACTGTGGATGGACATGACGAGCCGAAGGGACTTAGTTAAAGCGGACTCTACTAGGCGCAGCAGATCACCAAGATAATCATGATGTGGCACATGCTATAAATAGCCTCATATGCAATATGCACAAAGTTTACTCATTTATAGATAAATCCGATTTTTTTTTCTACTGTGTATTGAACGCCGTCCTGGATGCTTTTTAGATGGTTCATTGGGCTATCAAGTGTAATTTCTTTATCAAAATAGCATCCGTGTAGGTACATTGTTTTGGAAAAGTATTTAAATAGTGATGATGTATTAGATAACAACCCAGCCTCTTATATAAATTTCAATTATATCAATCTCAATGTTCAGATTTCATCAAAAAATCTGATAAACTTATTGCTAGATGTTGAGAGAACCCACGGCCGCCATTCAACATCACCGCGCTATTAAAACAAAATTTAGGGGGTCTTTCTTTACCTAAAAAATTTATAGTGTGGTAAATAAATCTAATCTTATCTTATCTCTGTCCTCAGTCTCTTGACCTTGACTCTCTATCACTTGAACACTTTTCAAGAGAACGTAATGTCGTTAAAGATTTACCTGATTTAATCGATTTCAATGTACTGGTTGTTATATTTTCACCGTGTTTACCTGGAAATGAAACTTGTCGAGACTCGAAAGTGGGATGTTTGGTAAAATTAACTCGAACGACGGTCCCTATTTGTTAGTAACTAGGTAAATGGGACGTAAAGGGAGTCTTAAAATGATTATGCGTTGGCGGACTTAACTTTCCATGTTTCAGGACTAACCACGTAACTATTGTTATAGTTATGTTTAAGAATGGGCTGCGTTTCTGTAGTTACTAGGGGGTCTGTAGTCTAAAACTAACTAAAATTATGGTATCTGACAAAAGGCACAAGAGGATTTTAAAAGGGTCGACAGGCCATACAGAGGGGAAATTATTACGAGGTCACTCTCAACTGTGGCCCAAAATACAATCTTTGTCAACCATTTTTATGGAGGAAGACTGGAAGTCGAGAATCCAAGCCTCGTACCATTGGGTTCATGCAAAAAATCTTATGTAAGTACAGAATATCATTCTATATTTAACAGTGGCTGTCCGGTGAAGGAAAACAACGTGACCATAGCGGTCTAGTCCCAACAAGGCGCCGTGTTTCCTCTGGGTATGAAGGTCAAGTCAATTGTCGACGTGGTGAAATAGAGGCCAGATGGTAGGTTCGTAAAACTGGTACTTAGGCAAAATCTGGGTATTGATGCCAAAGCGGGCCCTAGGCTGGCGCTCATTTTGAAAAGAACTGGGAAAACGCTAGAATGACGCCTTGAAAATAAAGGCGTGTTCAGTTCTTTATGAGCACATCCTTCGCTTCGATATAAATATGATAGGTAACGACTGTACCTACAGCCTCCGTTCAATCTTAACATTATTCCTAACACTAACGATATACTATGCAATTCAATCTTTCGGTGAACGTAACGAGCGTTTGTGAACGAATAGAAGGAGCGGAACGAACGAGTGAACGGATTTCATGAACGATTGTAACCGTGTGATTCGATTTGCAAATGTAGGCAACGTTTTTTTAACCCTTCAAATGAAGGAATTTTACTCAACTTTTTCTATTTTGTAGCGTATTATTTTACAAAATATCAAAGCTTTTGTAAAACGGGAGATTAAGTTAATCTGATATTGCGATTATTAACAATCCCTGGATATTTTACGAAACCACTCTTGTTTATCTTTATCCTCTTTGCTAACTGGGCCGTTGGATATTTTTATGAAAATATTGAATTTTCGGAATGTTAAATGAAAGTGAGATATTTTACAATTATTACGGCGCGATTATATTTTAAATGTGAAGCATGATATAGAGATATCCGAAATTTCATTATAAAAGTATTTTGCGGGATGCTCGGAAGCGGGACTTACGAAGGCAGTACTGCTACGCTTCTGCGCATGATATTACTACTGCTCAAATGTAATACTGACAGTATTCTGTCAAGTGGGAATCTTTGCGACGTCAGTAAGTTTACGTCAAAGAAGAAAATGTCACATATCGATCCCGCCCCGCCAAGTCAGGAAGTCGCCTAAGTTACAGGATGTCGGGCAGCTTGAGAACTTTTACAAATACAAATACAAATCATTTATTGTCTGGTTATGGGTTACAGAGGTGTTAAGCATGGTTTTTTTTTTCTTTTAACAGTCAAGTTCACCATATTTTACTTGACAAGGGTGTTTTTAGAAACCGTTTACTTTTTAGGTACGTACAGTCAACCAATTTGATTTCTGGGCCACTTTGTACCATGTCACAGTGACATTTATATGAGATCTCTAGCGGCTTTCATATAGATTGTCACTGTGACACGGTACGAAGTGGCCCAGAAATCAATTTGGTTGAACGTACAGCTTAAATTCCATTTTGTTTTGTTCGATCTACCAGAAAAGTAGGTTAGGTTAGGTTAGAACCTACCCTTTTGTAAAAAAATGTGGTCTATGAAATGAAAATTCTGCGACATCCTACTGTGAAACTTCTGTCTGCGAAACAGCGTATGGTGAACTCCCCCCTCCACCGAGCTCTACGGTTCATCAATAATATCCTGGATCAGGATGAATCACTGGACCTCTTCTCGACTTCTGAACCGAGATTTTTAGCCTCGGCCGGGCGCTACCTGGAGGCTAATGTAGCCCCAACTACCATAACTACTACATAATTATAGTACCTACCTATTGACCATGATATTATTTATAATTCTAAGATATTTTCAATGTATTACTGTGTCATGTTTGGTTTATAGTGTAAATGACATTAAAAACAAAGTACTACTATTTTTTTATCTTATTGCCTCGCTAAAGACATTCTTAATACAACCCTTGACAAGCCTAATTAATCCCTATGAGGTGTAAAAACTTAAAACATAAGTACCTAAGTAATTTTAATTTATTTTTTTAAATTCTTTATTTCGGAACACTGAGACTCCATAGTTGTGTTAGTAATATACTTACATCTAAGTACGTTAGTAAAAATTAACAAATAAAACAGTAGTTAAGAGAAATTAAAAACTTAATCTAGAAAGTATGCCACCCCTTTGATCCGCTTGATCCAATGTAGTAATATTGGGCAGTCATACTTATCAGCAATTACGTTTAGAATGCTGTTGGAGATTTGTCTGACTCGTCCAAGCAGAGATACTATCCTCTTCCTTATGATAGCTGGAAACCCGTCGGTGCGTGCCTCACAAAACATACCAGAGGCACTGCACTTACTGGGCAAGCCCAACAGCATTCACTACAATTGATACACTACAATCTTACATGTCTATTAGTCTATTCAATAGTGAACACAATGCATGACAACTATTGAGAATGTCTCTAGCCAGACAACACGATAAAGGACTCGGTATATACTTGAATTGCAAAACTCGATTAGAGCGGGGATCACTTGTTAGTAGATGTTGGGAGTGTCAGAAACTTTGGACATACCGCCCTGTCTACTATTACATTATTAGTGGATCTGTTTCGTTGTTCAGTGTCCAGTCATGTTTTAATTATTGGGTTGGTGCATAATTATAATTACTTATTACATTACTGCAGGGTTTGGTTAAGTTGTTATTAACTCTACGCGAAAGAATTTTACGCGCATGGAATTCATTCTTTACCTAACCGCTGGCGAGATGTCGTTAATTCAAGCGGAGCATATATTATTGACAAATAATTTGTAATAATTAATAAATAAATAATTTAAAGTTACTGTGACCGTCATTACTTATGCACCAACCTAATACAATGAAATATGTTAGGTTTGATCGAAAGTTAAGTATGTTCTCTATAATAACATTACAATTATCTAGTAGGTATTTATATCTTCTAGTCAGGGTGCGTGACAGTCACCAGAGCATTGTAAGTGAGATAGAAAAATAATCTAATCTATCACTCTGATGTGGAAACTCGGGCAATGGGCCAAATTGATGTGAGTAGGTAAACCAATCTATATTAAGTAGTTTAAGGTATAACTCACACAGTAATTCTTAGCCACACAAAAAAATGGTTGACTCACTTAAAATTATGTCGCAAAATAACACATGATCAGCATAAATAATATCTATACACATTCATTGAAAAAAAAACCGGTCAAGGGTCAAGTGCGTGTCGCACATTAAGGGTTACGAACCAACCTCATACAATCGGATTTTTCTATATATTAGTATTTGTTGCTAAAATATACGTAGTAATAAACATTATCACCAAATTTCAACTTCATTAGTCAATGGGAAGTTAAAAAAATCTTTTGTGACAGACGACGGACGGACGCGTGAGTGACAGCAATATGGTTCCGTTTGGACCCTTCGGGTAGGGGAACCCTAAAAAATGGAAACATGACTTAACGACGAACAAACGTATAGATACTTTCACGAATTTTAATATAATATTTCTAGATCCGGCGCTGGATAAGTACAACGAACTATTATAAGTGTGTATACTCGTATGTAGGTACATAGTAGCACGTAGTACGTAGTAGGTAGCTAGCAGTGGCGGCGCGTCAAAAATATTCTTAGTGAAGCCGGAGATAATTTGCCTTTCTTATTCTTCATGAGCCGTAGTTAAAGAACTGGACTGGCTGAAAATTAGGCAAGCCGGTGGGAATCAAGTTGTATGGACGCGCCACCACTGGTAGCTAGGTAGCTATAGTAACTTTGGTAACTGCGTATTGTATAAACCTACCCATAATTCTATGTAAGGGAGCCCCTCTGCCAACAAACTGTCCTGCAGTTTGGCAGAAGATAAAAATTGTTAACCAAGGGTTGTTTCGTTTTTTTTTATGGAACTTGCATACAAATTGTACCCGTTATTTTTTCTCGTCAGTATAGTTTAGTCCGTGAGAATAAAAATAAATCTCTAGGTAAATAAAAGTAACCAATACGTTTATCACATATTTTATTTGTGTGATGAGCACGAATACCTATAATTATGTTCTTGGGTCTTGGATGTTTTCTATGTATTTAAGTATTTATTTATCTATATAAGTATGTATATCGTCGCTTAGTACCCGTAGTACAAGCTTTGCTTAGTTTGGGACTAGGATGATTTGTGTAAGATTGTCCACACATATTTAATTATTTTATTTATTTATTTTAATACAATACGATAAATTTATTTTAATACAACACCTAAAAAGAAACAGGTACAGAACTAGGCCAAAAGTTAAGATTGTTTCCGTAAAAATTAACAAGAAACCTTAAGATATTGAACTAAAGATTATGGTCAACGATGATAAATATAAACCCAACAATAGATGCATATTGAATATGTTCATTATTCTCCTGCTAAGCGAAGTAACTTGTTTATTATACAGTGAATAATGCAAGTATTATATTGCAAGAGCACTAAGATACAACTTGTCATTAAGAGACTAGTGTTACTTCCCGCTCTGTTCCGTCCAGTTCACTAAAAGCCTCCGGGAAGTCGTCTTATGCAAATGGGCTTTAACACCGCGGCGTAAAGTACACACTTGAGCGTAGAGATTAGAAGTCCAAGTAAGTATTTCCTTCCTCTTCGTCTCAGATTTAGTGCGGAAGAGATGGTCTATAGGCCGCGGTGACCGCTTACCATCAGGCGGGCCGTACGCTTGTTTCCCACCAATATCGTGTTAAAAAAATGGTGATTATAATTCTCGTAGCATTTATTTTCGATTAAAACAGTCCGTGGTCCGATTTGTTACTAGGCGTAGGCACCAATTTTACCAAAGCGACTGTCATCTGACCTTTCATCTCTGAGAAAACTAGTCCTTTTTGGGATTATTTCGGTTTACTTATGATTTTTTTCTTGAACCGAAAAGCTACTTTTAAATCTCAAATCATGTTCCGTTATTTGAAAGACTGCGTGGCACAATTTAGTCCATGACTTCTCTACTATATAGGTATACACATAGGCCTTTTACCGCAAAATTTAAGAAAAAAAATAAGGAAATTTGAAAGAAAAATCCAATTTATCAAAATATTAGTATTTGTTGGTAAAATATACGTAATAATAAACATTATCACCAAATTTAAAGGTCTCACGTCAATAGGAAGTTAAGAAATTCTTTTGTGACAGACGACGGATGGACGGACGGTCGGACGCGTGAGTGACACCAATAGGGTTCCGTTTGGACCCTTCGGGTAAGGAGTCCCTAAAAAAAGCCCTAATCTCGCAAGAACCTCATGGCTTGCACCAGCTCCAGGCCTGTAGCTAACCGTGTCTAACACCGTCCAGAAACTTCGCTCCCAACGCGATATTTGCGAGCTGTTTCGGACGCTAACTCAGAATCCTGTATCTCACTAAACAAGGAGTACTCTTGTTTAAATACAGAAACTTTCATTGCGAAGTTTACTGTGGGCATAAACGCCCGCCAGAGCTCCCGAGGGTACGCTGCGTTGGGAGTGAGGGAACTTCATAGAATGGAATATATGGAATACTCTTAGCGTATTCCAGTGCTTAAATCGCCCGCGTGGTCAAGTCAGAGGTTTCCCCCTGATTTTCCCCATGCCACATCAGGAATACAATGAATTGTAAAGTCAATAAAAGGTCGGCAACGCGTTTCTGATTTTTCTGGAGTCGCAAGTAGCACTGCGGTGCCTAGCAGGCTGTAATCTTGCCATCGTCGTTGCAGGTGTAAAAAAATAGTAACGCATTTTTATATTAATCGTCTCCAAACTCAATTTCAAGTTACATGAACAAGGTGTCACTCACACACCGGCTCTAACCCAACTGAAATTTCTGCAGATTGTGCGCATGGATAGAGCACTTCTCGACGCAATAATTAATGTATATTTATTTATGTATTTTCTCCGCTGAAACAATCGCATCGGCAATACTTACCCCCGGCACTTTTAATTTAACCCTTTACGTGATTTAGTGCCAAAGTTTACCCCAAGCCCCTTTAAGTTCGTTCTACATAAGTACCCGAAAATTCTCTAGGAATCTGTAAGTAGGTACTCTCTACAAATTTATAGTCAATCCAAACTTCTAAACTAACTTCAAAAAGTTCTTATACATTGATGAATTAAGTATTCCCTACTTGATATATCTTAGACTTCATTCACGGAATGCACTTCTCAAATAATCCCAAAGTTTCGAGGCCTTACAAGCCAATAACTTTAGCATTAGAATCCGAACTTCTATCAATAGCAGCACCTGGCGTCGACAACCTTAATTAACTAAATTCACTCCCGAGCCCTTTCCAACTGTTAATGCAGAAACTGCAACTGCAACTTCCGCGGAACTTGAGGAAATAAAAGCTAGGGTTGCCAGAAAACGGTGTCGGAAAATCGCAACATAATTCCTTTTGGATAAAACCTAGAGTTTATACTCGTAGTATATACCTGTGTCTTGCTCAACACTGCTGTACTGTATAAAGTACTACTAGCAAACTCAAAGTGCGCTGAGGTTTTAAATCATCAATAATTATTTAAGATTTGATTGTCAAAGTAGACAGTTTAGGTGTATTTTTGCATTGACCATTTTAACCATTTTAAGTAATAGATCAAATCACGTCGATCGAACACATTATACCTGTCTCAGAGGGACTAAGCACGTGTGGCACTTAGGACAGTGATGTAACATTAAGGCGACTTCCTGATTTGTCGGTGCGGAGGAGGTACGATATGAGAAATGTCTAATGTCAGTGTCAGCTGCCAGTCGACTCTGTACCATTTTTTACTGCACCCCTACATTTAAATGAGTGCTTCCTGACTGTCGCGAAATACGCGTTAGCGGGACGATGTGAAGGCGGTAAGTGCTCCGCTTCTGCGCATGATATTACAACTGCGCAAAAGTAATACTGACAGTGTTCCGTCAAGTGAGAATCTTTGTGCCGTCAGTAAATTTACGTCAAAAAAGAAAATGTCACATATCGATCCCGCCTCGTCAAATCCGAAAATCGCCTTATTCAAGACACGAACTATTTGCTGTACAACATTTCCAAAAATGGCGTTACTGTCTTTCGACTGGCCTTTATCAAGAACGTTCAAGATTTCCATTTTAGCTAAATGTTTAGCTTTATTATTTATCTGTCATTATGAAATTTATTTTAGTGAGAAAGGGACCAAACACACATTCCTTAAAATGGATTTGTTGAGTTTTATGAATGGGTGCCGAGTCAGAATTTAGATCCTACTGAAAGCTGGTAACCCTCGTCAGCGCTCACCAACTTTTCTATTAGCAAGAAGTCTTTGGAAACTAGGTTTTTACGTACAAACTGGGACGTGAATACAGTCCTAGTTCTTTCGCGGCTAGTAATTACAACTTCTGGAGTTTTATTCCAGTGGATGAGGTGTTTTGAATAGCATTTTAATTAAAAGAAGTGTTGGATTCTGAATGGAGACTTTTATGCTGATTTGAAGTGTGGCAATTCCGACGCCACTTTGTGCTTTCAGTTATAATGAGTTAAGCGGAGCAAGTTTGGTGTTTATAGGATGTAGTTTGGTTTATTGTGTGCAGCCTGGTTTGCATGATCGATTTTATGTTAAACATAAACCATTATTCCCTCTTGCATTTACATATTTGCTATTGAGGGACGAATTCAATAAAAACGATCATCGTAAGGCTGGTTTTCGACTAGAGCTATGCTACGCAGCTATGCTGCGAGGATGCGCTACGAGCTATGTGACCTTTTCCACTAGAGCTACGCTATGTAGCTGTGCGAGGAAGATGCGCTATGAGGATGTGCTATGCTACGTAGCTGTGCGAGGATGCGCTTGAATCCTCTTCCTCCATGAGTTCTTTTTCGCACATTGCGAGATATAGAATAACTTTTTGCTTCCACGATGGCATGTCTACTTTCATTGACAAACACGCGTCTACTGAACACAAATTCGCGACCAACATAGAACGCAAACATAGCACGCATCCACAGCTATCAGTGATATGTACTAATTAGCTCAATAAAGTTATTTTTGCTTTTTTTGCTTTTGCTTAGCTTTACTATACCGAGTATTTAGCTGTTAATATTCTCATGATACTAAATTATAGCCCCGCCGTATCGGCAAGAAGTGACCTACAGCGCACAGGCCGGATGGCACAATTCATCCCGCACATTGTTTACCCGCGGTTAAGGGAAATCGGGTGACAAATGAGGGTCCAACTCCCATAATTCAGCCCTTTAAATCAAGGGACTACGTCAGAGCAGCTTCCGATTCGATTCCGATTTGACATGCATGGAATAGTTGGAGAAAGCTCAACCCTCATTTCTAATTCGATGTCAAAAAGTTTACCAAATACATAAAGTTCAGTGTCAAGCGTCGTTGTGAAGTTGACCTGCAAGATGTAACAAACTTTTTCCATTATCATAATATATCGATACTAGAAAATTGAGCTCGAATGCTGATTTAATATTTCCTTGCAGGCATTTTAACCATTAATTTAATACTGAAGATAAAGAAACTTTAACCCCTTTTAACTCTGAAATATCAAAAAAAACCCTAATTACAATATATTGAAATATAATGAAATCAAAGAACCCGTAATAAGCCCTTTAATGATATAATCTGCTGATGACAAAGAACAAGAACAGCAACACCCAAAGTAATCACAATCTGCATTTGTCATGCCAAGAAAACAGTAATCTGTCCCTGGTTAGCCATTTGCCAGAGAAACCAACACCTTATCCATCGAGAATTCATTGCACTGAGCCAACAGCTTTCAAACCCTTATTTACGCAACCCGATGAGATTTTTCTCCTTTAGAAAATTACTTCTTCGACTTGATTTAACTTTACTGAAGCTGATAGAGATCGCAATGCTGCGTGTAAAAAAAATAGGAAGTTTTTATAGACTAATTAAATGTGTGAATTGAAAACGAAATTGCGACCAATATCGCGTATTGCCGTGTCAATAAAGTTTACGGTAGGACTGTAAAAATATGGACGACGCGAATCTGCAAATCGGATGAAGTTATGACCTGTAAAGAGGTTTATGAGCGTGTAAAGAATTGGGCGGGATGCGAGCGCCAGCAACACTCGGCGGCGATTACTATGTTGGGCCAGGGAAACAGAACCGGTTGAATAAGTTTCCGTAAAATTAAAAAAAAAGTGATAATGGGGCGTATGACACTTTGAGTTGTCTTCGTTTCAAAATCTCAATCTATCGATTGGTACTGTAGGCCTAGCATATGGTGGCCGCGAGAGTATGTCGCCTTATCTCGAGCTACGCGTCTTTTTTGATTGGTGCTTAGAAAGTAACAGATAGTTCGAGATAAGCCGACATACTCTCGCGGATATCATGTGATAGGCCTGGCCTAGTCGACATTTATTCAAACGTCACACCTCGCTCCAAGTCGTTCATTCTTTGTTTCATTGATTTATTACAGCTTACAATGAACAGCAGGAGCCCCGTTTCCCCTCCTGCTTTTAAACTGATCATCATAATCTGGACTGCTCCTTCGGGAAAAGAATCATAATTCCTATATTTATCTTAACCTTAATAAACTTTCTTATTTGCCTTCTTTTGTGGGTTCCCTTTTGGGAAATTATTGTCCGTTTTGACAATAACTTTATTTTTATGCCGGTTTTTGCAACTGGGTTCCTGCACGTGGGCGGCGAGCACAGTAAAGCATCAAGTAAACAATAATAGTAGTTTAATGCAACTGTTACATAATGAGGGTTCTGAAAACACGAGTGTTGGTTTATGAAACGAGCCATAAACGAGTTTCATAATAGGATAACACGAGTGTTTTAAGACCTAATTATGTATACAGTTGCATATACTATGTTATCTACATGCATTATCCATAAATCTTCTATCATGTGTTCAGGAACTATTGAAACGCAATAGTTCCTGTTCAATACAAAAGTGGTGCGCGTTGATGTCTTTCCTAAGCACGCACCAGTACTATTTTTCTCATTATGACATAGCATGATGAAATTATGTACATACCTATTTTGTGTTGTAACGGTGGTCATTTGCTAATCATACCTGAATACATTATAGATGATTTATGATATGTATGTAGCTAAAGATGTTTTAAGGCTGCATTAGCAATGGCAAAGAAGCCTATTCTATGGCCTCTTTCATATAACTTTAAAGGTGGTTTAAGTTACGCGGCAGATTTTGAACGTAAACCGCGTCTAAAGATGGATGGAACATTGTGCCTCCACAAGCTTGTGGCTCGTAACCAACCTGGCGAAGATTTCGGCGTTTTAACAGTTTGGCATAAATTTGAGAAATCTAAGAGAAAATTCTAAAGCGTTAAGCTAGATTCGTTTAGTGAAAGGTGACTTTTTACTAAGCAATAATAAATATACAGGGGCTTGTAGTGTAATGTTTTTTGTGTTTATAAATCCAAAATTTTATTGCGGATTTTTTTTTGGCAATATAGCACCCTACACTTACTATTAAAAGAAATCGTTTATTGTACTATAGGTAGGATAGTAGGTACCAAATTTTAACATTCACGTCCTTTGCTACAAACTGTTTATGTTTCCAAATATATATTTTTTCCAATGACATACTAAGCTAAGGTATGCTAAACGGAGTTTTGAGTTGGGGAAAATATAATGAAAACACATAGCTATCTGTACAGGATACTGACCCTATGTAAGACGTTGTGTACATCTGAATGTCTGAATAGTCCCTTACTTTTTTTACACGACTGCCCAAAAAAAGGAGTGTAATGTTTTCAGGTTTCATGTATGTATGTATGTATGTATGTATGTGTGTTGTTGTAATTGTATGTTGTACCTACGTACCCCTTCCATGTAATGTAGGTAATATCTATTCGAACACATGTCGCCGCAGCTAACAAAGAGGGAGTTTTTACCTACAGATATGTTGGCAATCGATTTACATCACAGGTTACATTACAGCCCCGTAACACACATAAAAGCCCAGTAACACGCATAGCAGGCACGGACAGGGTTATACATTTATCTTTCGAAGTATTCCAAAACCACGACCCGTTGAGAATCGTGTACTTATGTTGTAGAAGATCCCCAAATCGCAGCAGTCTGCGACTTCCCGAACTACCGTAGCTATAGATGTATATATGAATATTCGTTCGGATAGGGTTATGGGTGAATTAGACGACGTAATCGTCGGAAATGGTGCCGAGCGCGGATATTGGCTGGAAGTGGGGCACGGGGCCGCCTTGTTTTACATATTTCTACGCCAATACGGCTAAATAATGCAGCCGTTTACGTCACTCGTGCGGCGCTTCAACGACATTTTATAGCTCATAGCTTAGTAAATGAATGCTGACAAGGGGGTGCGGATGGAATTGCCGAAAGCAGACAGTTTGACTTCATGGTTTTGTTAGGAGACACGCATGATAAAATTCCCCACCTCTCGGAGGAAAGTCCTAGGAGGGAAATTCTTTGCACCCTCCCTATGGCTCACCTTCCAGGGGTATGGTCAGGAGACAAACATACTAACAGGTTGTTTGCCAACCACCCCTCGGAGGTGAGCCCTAGGAAGGGAGGGTGCATATAATTCCCTCCTAGAACTTACTTCCTAGAGGTTGGGACTTTGCATGTTTGTCTGACAGAGCATGTTTGTCTCCTAACTATTTAGTCCAAACAAAATGGGCAATTCTATCCACAATCATTCGTTGCCCAAACTATGAAGCAAATCAAAACATATGTCATGTGAAGGGTTGTATCTTTTTCTTTTTCCTGTAGTATCCTGGAAAAAGCCTGGGGTCTACTTTTGCACCTAACCCCAAGATTTACGAAAGCGACTACCCTTGAGGGAAAAGTAAACCTTATTCACTGTCAAAATATGTGTCACTAAAATTAACCAATGAACAAAAGCGAAACGACCGTAAAACAAAACGAGTCAAAACTTCAGCAGACTCGTGTAGGATTGAGAATCCATAATATGCCGAAAATACTATTTATATAAGGACTGCATTAGGTATGCAAAATAGCAATCCGGAATTCAAGTTACGGAGCAAAGCTAAAACTAAGTTAGGCCAGCTGTAATCCCTCGAGGATCTGTCCCAATACGGGATGATACTCTCAGATAACCAGAACAGTTTATGTAAAGTAACAAGTATTGATTTACTTACCATTACTCTAAATTAATGCTCTAGTTAAGAAATGGCTTTATCGGTTAGTTTGAATTAAAAACTGTCAGTATATATCTGCTCTAGACCGGAAAAGTATTTACAAAAGTAAGAAAAAATAAATGACAACTCCTAGTGAAAACCCCTGCCAGAAAATAGTCCATATACATAAACTATTTACGTCTGTTAACAGTTCCTACCAATTTGGAAAATACACTTACAAACAATTTTAAAACGGATTCCATGGGATTTTACTGTTTCAGAAAATATTTTAGCATATTTTTTTTCAATTGCCTCGTATTCGAAATAAAATGTTCTTCTCGGGTGAAACCAATATAATCTAATATGAAATGGGTGCCTTTGAACCCTTTGTTTAACAATCTACTATTTTCAATTCAAATCCAACAATAATACCACATCCAATGGCGTTAATAAGAGAAATCAAGGCTCATTCCATTCATGAGTGTTCGAAAATGAATTATTCATTTTATCGAAACCGTTTTCTATTCCGCAGAAGTGAATGGAACTATCGACAAAAACAGCTCGATTACAAAAAAGATCGTGTGCTAGCATGGCGTATTCATAGCAGAGGAAGAAACAGTAGACTAGAAAAATCCTACTAATATAAAAATTGCGAAAGTTTAGATTGATTTCGCTTTGAAATAAAAAAAGGGTACCTAAAGAGAACGTTGTTCCGGACCTACTCTCACGGTCAAGCTATACGATAACTCAGAACTTCGATTCGAATCGATGGTTTAAAACGGCGGCCGATTAGATTATGATGAAACTTTGGATTAACATTTAAAATACTTTATCTACACCCATATAGTAAATCCTCTTTTATAAGTTCAAATACCGTAGATAAGACCCCGCTTTATAATATACTGTGCGGCTGTTGCGTGCGTCCCCTATTAGATCACGAAATATAACACTTTAACGAGATCACGTACAAAATTAAGACACAGCTGCGGGCTGGCGGCGGAGGCGCGGGCCGGCCTGTCGACGCAAACATGGCGCACGCCGGCGAGAAGTGCCCACACGAAACACATGAAAGAGGATTTAATATATGGATGTAGATAAAGTAGTGTATGCAACTGTACATAATTAGGCATTGAAACACTCGTGTGACCTTATTATGAAACTCGCCTTCGGCTCGTTTCATAAAACACACGTGTTTTAATGCCCCTCATTATGTACGAGTTGCATAAACAACTATTTTGTGCGAAAATCATCCTCGACGGGATGAAAATAGGGAGTGGAAGTTTACTTGGACGAATTCGTGGGCAGAAGCTAGTAATAAAAATTAAACCGCAGCCATAATAAACTAAGTAATTTCGAAATTTTGTTAGAGGTATAACATGACTGAGAGCAAGCGCGCGAGGCACGATGCAACCAAATTTTAAAGCGAAATGTATGTGTCAGAGAGACTCCCAGTGGATGTTAATTAATTTATTGTTCTCATCCTCCTAGCGTTGCATGAAATATTGTACTTCAGTGAATATATGAAAATATGCATAGTACTTAAATCACGCTATTATCGTCATGATTTCCTGCGTGCGATGGTAATTTCATTCATTCAAGATGGTTTATTCATTCAAAGTCATAGTTATTTAATCATCAATTTAGGCATATTTTTTGCACCTTAGAATATTAATAACTACCATCGTATCATATCCCTGATACTGATGAATTATGTCCTAAGTTAAACATGCTTCGAATCTAATGAATAGAACTGAACCTTTTCACGACGAAATGCTATCCCGCACATAATAATTTTGAGCTGAACTTTAGAAGACCACAGCCATAACAACACCACATACCCTGTAGGTATGCGGTGCTCTGTTCCTGGTTCTGAGCAGAGCCTCTGAGGATACGCTGTGTTGAGAATCAGGAACCAGCATTTGATCTCTATTTCTTAATAGGTACAACGAACCAATCAAATATCAAATAAAACCTGACAAGTACTTGTCGGACTTCGTGTATTCAGGGTTCCGAACCATCCGCAAAATCACGGTGTCAACTTACCGCTCTCCGTATGCTAGTTTCCCAACGTTGAATATTCAAAAAAACTTTTTTCTCCTCAGTATTTCAGCTTATCGTTCCACATCGTATGCCCGCACCATGCAAAGTCAAACAACGTAAATGTATGCAGAATCTGTTCTGTTCAAAACGTTCGGATACTATTCCTGGCGGACTTATCTCCATTTTTACTTTTTTGCTGCCCTTTACATCGAATGTATACGCTGTTATTAATTTTGGAAACATTGAGCCGGTTTTCAGTTATGATTTGTGGGAAAATATCGGCTTTGTTTACCTGGGGCATGTAAATGTATTTTGTGTAGATAGCGGATGGTACTGGCATGTTTTCGAAAATGTTACATGTGATTAATTGTATTGATTGTAATTACTTGTAGGTATGCAAAACAGTATAGTGGTGAACTGGGAAAGAACTTCAATAATTAAAAATAAGGATTTTATTATTATTGACCCAAACTCAATACTCAACTTATTACGGAAACTCATCATCATCCTCCTAGCGTTATCCCAGTACATTTGCATCCTGAAGGATGCCTGGGGTCCGCTACCTAATCCCAAGATTTGGCGTAGGCACTAGTTTTTACGGAAGCGACTGCCATCTGACCTTCCAACCCCGAGGGGAAACTAGACTTTATTGGGATTAGGCTTTGTCAAGTGAGTGGGCAACTTGACTGTTAGATGTTCTCAAACCGCCCGAAGGCCTCCAACTTGGCTTAACGACTGCTGCCATAGACAGCAACCGGGATCAACGGCTTAACGTGCCTTCCAAAGCACGGGAGCGCTCAGTTAGTAACCACTCAAAGCGGTCACCCATCCAAGTCCTGAGTCTGCCCACGTTGCTTTACCTTAGATACCGCAAGCGGTACCCGGCGCCGCTGGGCCACGAGCGCTCCTCAACTTATTACGGAAAGTTTATTTAATTATTGTACAAGATATTTAAGTTCATTCGTGTAGTAAGGGTGCAGGTAAGCTAAGTAAGTAGGGAACATACGAGTAAGAGGGTGGCTTGCTATTATTGCCGTGAATAGGATGAATATTAAAATTTTACTCACGTTTATAATTTATTTATCGAATCGTATTTTCCAGAAATAATTCAGTTACTTTATTTTATCTAATATGAAACCTAATGAATCTGAGTCCTAAATTGAGGGAAACTTGTGCGATGGATACTAGATGCGGATGACGTTATCATATTCTTAGGCTTTTGAGTGCCACCGCAACCCATAGGTGTTACGAGTACCTATCCTGTTCCCATCGCCAGCGAAACCTGTAATAATACATGATGAGTTGATGCGTAAAATGTCAAAGCAACACGACATGCTGTCAAATAAGGTTTACCTTCGCCCCTCCGCAAATATAATTACGCGTGTTATGAGTATGAGACACGCGGCTGATTGGAACGCGTTCAAAAGGTTTAACACTGAATTGTATTACCTACATAATACGCATTGAAAGATCAGCACTATTAGCAGTAATACCTGGATTATGCTGAGATGGAACTGTTTAATGACAAAACAATATACTCTTACATTCTTTTCATAATTATGTTTTGTCTCGAAAAAACGTATTTTATTCTTATATTTTGATACATCGAACGACATAATGCAATGTGCATTAATATTCCTATAATGTGCACAAAGAAATCCGGTTACTCTATACCAGTACAAAGGCCATTTTATTTCCGATTTTCAATACTTTTCTCCGGTACTCCGCATTTTTATAGAATAGACCTTAATAAATCATGCCGAGCAATTTCAAGATTTTAGGCCCACATCAATCAAACGTCAAAAAATAAGTGCTAATTGAAGCTTTGACAAGGGACTAATCTAGGACGCACTTTCTTTATTATTAAAAATAAAGAGTTTTTAAGTTAAAAGGTAAACCAAAGTATATCACATTTCTAAATCTTTCCTTAGTGTGTTCTACTTAAGAAATCGCTCTTTAGCGATAAGATCGCCTGTGGTTTGCCTCTACTTATTGTGATTTTGTATTGTACTGTGTCCTTTAATTGAGGTGTGCAATAAAGAGTATTTGTATTGTATTGTATTTCTATGTCATCTATATCTTTTATATGACACCATATAAGATATAGATCCTCAACCAAAAGGATCATCATTTTCGACTTAACAAAAGTTATGTTGGACCCTGTTTAGTGCCATATATACGTGTATATGTCATTATCATCATCCTGGCCGATTTCGACCGCGGCGACTGGTAAGAAACTGGCTAGTAAGAGCGGCGTTCGTAATACCATAACCCACTGACAACACGTCAATCACCCAAAACCACATTGACACGCATAATACCCATTTGGCGGGCCTGATTTCAATGGCACATTAGGGTTGAACGCGGCATGGCGAGTTGACGGTTAGAGGTCGATTAGAGACGTACGTTTTGAATTTAAATTTGATTTTTCTAATGTACTATCTACCCATCGAGCTTGTGGACGTCCGACGCTCCTTTTACGCGGGTCACTCTTGGATAAGAATAGCCCAGGGCAGGAACGGGTGGCGTGCTCGAAGAGAGGCCTATGCTCAGAAGTGGGAGATAACGGGCTGAAAATGATGGTGATGATGAATGTACTATCGAACCAACTGAATCGTGACCCACCGTGGAACCTTGTCACAGAAAGTGTCATAATGATTTTCCTTATCAGGCAGTACGATGTCACTGTGAAATTTTCTGTTTCAAAGTTCCACGGTGGGTCACGATTCAGTTGGTTTATTATTACTTCTTCATTAGCTATGATGTTCTAAAATTTGTGGAGCAAATACTTTATTTCGCAAAATACATTTACATTTAAACAACAAATAAGTATAAATCATAGTATTATACCTAAATATTATCATTGAAAGAATTTCAATTAAATTATTTATTAATTGAATTAATAATTATTCTCCATTAGATGACTGAAAGCAAATACTGGTCTGTTAAACCAATGGCGGGCCAGCCTTGCAAAATCTTTCCTATGGGTCCTAGCAAGGCTCACGTGAATCCTATTGTTACTCAAGTTGATATGTGAAACATGCTGTCTGATTGACCCTTAGGGCATCAGATGAGGCCTTTGCAGGATTATAATTTAAATCAGTTTGACGTGATTAGTGAAGCTCTCAAAAAGTGTGATTGGGGACAAATCAGGCTAAATTTTAAATCTATAGTAAAATATTAATTTTAGTCAAAACACTGTAAAAAATGGTAAAATTGTTTATTACCTGAAAAAGTCCTTTTAACATTGCTATGTAGGTATAGGTATTTGTTCATTATGAATCTGTCTAGTGAAGTTCGACTTAACATCAACAGAAAAGAATCATTTCAATAATACATGGGAAACAACGCCCAGAAAACAGTTATTCAATAACAGCCATTATACACGATTTGGCGAATCTGACACTACAAAAAAGCCTTATTATTTAGTTCTTCTGCCACCTACAAATGAATGTAAGCCTTACGGGTTACAGAAAAAGGTCCTATTCAGACTGGAAGATCATGAAGGTCATTAGTTGGAGGGAAACGATATTTCCCCGTCATGTCCCGCCCTGATATATGACGTAATGAGGACAGATATTCAAGTTAATATGTACCAACAAATACGAGTAGGTATGAGTTATGGTTTTGGGGACATATTGTCTTGATTCTAATGTTCGTAAGAGCATCACTAAATGTTGCTTTTCGGTCGTGAAACAGGCATCATTAGTAATGTTTGTATATCGAATGTTGTGAACAAACAAGCGCAATAAATGAATATGACAAACAGACACCGGAACTACAAGTTGCAAAGCTGTACTGGTGGTGCATATTTCAACAAATCAAAACTTCAATTTCGTTTAGTCCTGCAGTACCTGCCTACTGTCATGTAGGGAAGTTGAAATTAATAAAATTAAATGAATATAAATGATTGATTGATTGATGAAGTTTATATAGCATTTTAAAGAAATACAAACCATAAATACATTAATATATACACAGCGATATATGCTAAAAAGTTCGCGTTTGGACATATTTTTTTTCGGGACAGGAAATTACCCAGTTCCTAAATTAATTCGTTTATTAAAATACTTCAAAAACAGATGTTATATCGACACATGTAGCCACGCAAACGTCTGTTACGTTCTTACGCCCTTTAGTATCCAAAAAATAAGTAGCGTCTTAATGCCCATGGATGCTTCCGTTCCTAATAGGGCTGCTCAGGGCTTGACGTGTCAGGGCATAAGTATTGGGTCTGTGGGCCAGACGTGTGAGCGTTTTTTTATAGTATCCTTGGACTTCTGAGTGGGTAGGCAATATTACTTTGAACTTGTATTTTGACTTGATTAGTATCGATCCCGAAAGGGAGATGCAATTATTTTATTTTTAATATTTATCATTATCATGTGTTATTAATTTTGGTTGACATTATGTTATTTTTTATTTTTCCTGTTTATGACGATCATGATAACTATTCTTGTAATTTTGACATGTGTACAAATTTATAATGTAATTCTAATCATGAAATAAATGAATCTAATCTAATCTAATCTACTGTAACTCAATGTTTCACTTAATGAAATTCATATTCATGACATAAAAGTTCATCAACATCCCGATCACTGATAACATTTCTGACACAAAAATTCACAATACTGGCTTCTTAATCGTCATGTTACTCTGTCACTACGTGTCGACTAAAATTATTGTGATAACTCGATTTTACTACCTAAATTTTACACTGACATTTTCAGTCCAATCTAGTTAGGTGGCGAAAAAGGCCGAACGAATTCTCCGAATAAATATTGAAGGAAAAATAGCTCACATTTTCTATTTCCATATTTACGAAGGCCGATGAAGTATGGCCATCGTCCCCAAAATTAATTGGTATATTGGTATTCTATGAACACGCAATCTCGATGGCGTTTAAATCAAGTTCTGGAATTTATTATTGCCTTTAAGGGTCCCAATTAAATTCCTAACTGTCGCCATGTTTTATAGTGCCGTCTTTTCCGTCTTAAACAGTAGGAGTGAGAAGGTAATGGGTGTTTTAATGAGTTTAGGAAATGTATACAGGCAAAGATAGGAAACTAAAAACAAAAGAAAACTACTTAATTGAATAGAAAGTAATTAAAGGAAGCGTTTTAGTCAAAAGACATATTGTACTGAGGGCAGCGAAATGACATTCGCTAATATTTGGAGTACCTCCACCATACAGAAGATCGTGGTCTTAATAACATCACATATTACACTGTTGGTAGGTATGCTGTGTTGTGTTCCTGGTTAGGTTAGGCACCAGAGCTCCCTGATGATGCTCTGTGTTAAAAATGTTCCTATGACCTTGGAGGAAATGTAGGTCTCTCTTCTTCTTCGTCATTACTGTCTTGACAGAGCGGTCGTGGTCACGTCGAGGCATTCACGTTGGTGGTAGAGGCGGATTAAAGGAGAAGGAGGCAGAAATGCTATGGAAACAAGCAACTGGATGTAAACAGTCGAAGATGATATTAGGTAGTATAAATAATAAGAGAACTAGATACCTCATGAGTCTAGGGAGGAGAAATATGAGGTTGTTAACAGGGGTCGTTACCGGACATAACACTCTTAAAAGATACCTTCATATCATGTGAATAGGTAGAGACCCCTTCTGCCCACACTGTGGGAGGGAGAATAGGAAGATTTGAAGAAGAAGAGTTTGGTCAGGGAACGCTGCCGGGACAGTAACCTTTAGCTCCAGCATAAGGGGAACTGGGCTGAATGAACGCCAGGAGTGATCGACAGCCCGCCTGTCCGGCCGGGCGTCCCCTCACACAACAACACAACAACAGAGGCGGATGCAGTTCTCTGTACGATCTCCCGCCATCTTTCCCTGTTCGCAGACTGTCTGGCGCAGTCAGATGCGCGGTTTCCTACAGCGAATTTCACTTGGTCAGTCCAGCGTATAGGTGACCTGCCGCGCGATCTGATTCCTTCCAGTTTTCCCTGTACGACGACCAGCCGCTCTATGGAGTCGTTATCCCGCCTAGAGACATGTCCAAAGTACTGCAGTATGCGCGACTGTACTACGGCCGTCAAACGCTGCGTGATGCTGAGCTCCTGGAGTATGGACACGTTGGTGCGGAACTCCGTCCGTGGTCGCACCTCACATTTAATTAGCTGTCAACACGATTCCTCAAACCAACAAAGGGTTGGCATATCATCATCCTTCTAGCGGTTTCTCGGCGGTACCTTAAAGGGCTTGGGGTCTGTATTGGCACTAATCCCAATATAACGAGTAGGCACTAGGTTTACGAAGTCGCTTTCGCCATCTGATCTTCCAACCCAGAGACCAAACTTTGTCGGGATTAGGCCGGTTTCTTCAAGATGTTTTTCTTCGCCAAAAAGCTTTTTTGACAATATTAAATGATATTCCGTACTAACAATTTTACGTGATACGATCCGGGGTTCGAATTCGCGACCGCCAGATCGAAAGATACGTGCGTAAAAACAAATATTTTATTTATTTATTCAGCCACAGAAGACACACATATTACAAAAACCGGCCAAGTGCGTGTCGGGCCACGCGCAAGGTAGGGTTCCGTAGTCGTCTACCCGTTACATTATATGGACTAAAAAGTTCGCAAACTTATATTTACTATGTTTTTGACAGAATTAACAACATTATCTAAGGTATCAATGGAAATTGTACGAAAGTTTGCTTTTGCAAAGTACATTTCTGAAGTTCGACTATTACTCGTTAAGTAGTAATGTCTACTTAGCTGTGATAGTTTTACTTTTAAATTCATCGTATTTACTACTACCATGATTTTTTTCACATGCCTAGTAGCCACCGTTTAGCTGGCAGGGGGGGGGGACACTTGACCATAGCTAAAATTATCACTTCAAAGCTTAATATCACGCTAACCAATTCTTTAATCAAAAAATTCTTTTAGAAACCTAATAATATTTTTAAAAGAGCTATCCAACGATACCCCACACGATGGGGTTTGGCAGAAAAAAAAATTGCACCACCACTTTACATGTAGGGGAGGTACCCTAAAAAATTTTTTTTTAAGATTTTATTCTACCGTTTTGTCGGCGTCATTGATATGTATACTCATGCCAAATTACAGCTTTCTAGTACTAACGGTTACTGAGAAAAACGGGGGTCGGATGGACGGACGGACGGACGGACGGACGGACATGGCGAAACTATAAGGGTTCCTTGTTTACTACGGAACCCTAAAAAAAGACAAAAGCAGAAAAACATACACAAAAACCACATGACTGTGTCCTCGCGGCAGTGAAACGGATACTGGCTCGGGTTTATGCTGAGGTATCAGACACCTACAGCGCTGATTTTCAGCCAGTACCATCGGTGACTTACGGACCGGCATCCAATGTATAGTATAGTATCATCATCATCAGCCTTATATACGTCCCACTGCTGGGCACAGGCCTCCTCTCATAGGTGAGAGGGATTGGGCTATAGTCCCCACGCTAGCCCAGAGCGGGTTGGTGGCGGTACAACTTTGAATTTCTTTGCGGATGTATGCAGGTTTCTCACGATGTTTTCCTTCACCGACAAGCTAACGGTAAATATCAAACGATATTCCGTACATAAGTTCCGAAAACTCATCGGTACGAGCTGGGATTAGAACCCACGACCGCCGCTTGGCAGCCGCACTGGGCTACCGTAGCTTTTTTATAGTATAGTATAATAGCAAGAAATAAAATAAAATTAACTGCAATAAAAAAACATTAATATAACAAACTTCCTCGTTCATCTTTATAATGAACCTTTCATATTTCCCACAGCGGACCCAAGCAGTATTTCACGCCCCCATTTTAATCAGTATTTCGTTTATTCCGCATTGTCCCCGAAAATAAGGGGCGTAAATCATCACACGCCATTTTGTCCACGACTCTATTCGCCCCGAGAAGGGTTTTGTTCTCCAACATTGTTAGGTACAATAAAGAGTCTTGCGGAGTGACCCCCGGGTTTATTATGTGCGTGGACGATAAGAGGTTCTTTGTTTCTCAGTTGAACTAGAAACCTGAATTGGTATTGTCTTCTGATATTGCCGAAAATAACTAGGAATTTCCATTTGAAAGTAATTGAAAGTACTACTACAGAACATGAAACGAAATTTAAACTTAGGTATGACCTGAAAAATATGGTTTCAGAAGTTGAGGTAAGTGAAGTCAACTGCAATCTTATTAAACTTCACTAATTTACCTATTAAAGTTCACTAATAATATACTTTACGGCAATTTCTAATTTCACTCCTAAACTAGTCATTGACCGACTACACTGAAGGGCTCCGTATTGGGCTGTTTTACGATGTATTTCTCTACCGGTTCTCGTGAACTTTTGTGAGAAGTTTCGATAATTATATAAAATACTATTTTTGAGTTAGTTTATGGATTTTTTCTCTCTATAAAAAAATCACTTGCGAGACCTCACAGAGCCACTAGTCACTACATAAAACTATTGGAAGTGTTTTTACTGGATTTGTAAATAACAATGCAAGGCTGATAAATTTATACTGGTATTCGCTCACACCAGTATAAATGTTACCCCTGTTATGCATAGTTGTTGGACCTCGGGGTCAAGTTAGACTAGGGGCGAAGAGAGATGACGAGATGTTAGTTGTGAATAGCCCCTCTTCGTTCCTTATTGAAAAAGTTGCAAGTTATGTGTCGCGTAGCGTATTGCTGCAACAAAGCCGTTTGCGTAAGAAACTTGCAGTCTCTAGTAGTTTTGAGAAGTTTGGAATATTAATATTTTCATTTTAACTCAGAGTTGCGAAATACAAAGCAGGCAAGTCAAGAACTAGAAGCATTTTTCTGAATACTTTTCTGGCCTTTCTGAATCTAGCCAGGATGGTGACTAACAAGAACAAGTCCTGCCTGATGATAAGCAAACGCTTTAGCCTTCATTGAATTTAGGACACAATATAATCCGTGCTGCATGAAAAACCTATTTCAATCTGGAATAACCAAGCTGACACAATGAACGGAAAAACACAATAGTCATTGCGACCGCAGTAATGATATCAACAGTAATACGTAACTATTTTTGAAGCGCGAATACAGGGATCAGAGGTACGTTTTGGATTAAAATAGGATTTAATTTTTTCTCACGTGTAATGCTCGGAAAGGGTTCGTTTAAGAACACTCGCTAAACTTAAGTGGCAGTGGGCGGGGCACATTGCACGTAGAACCGATGGCCGTTGGGGCCGAAAGGTTCTCGAGTGGCGACCACGGACCGGAAGGCGCAGCGTGGGTAGACCCCCCACAAGGTGGACTGATGACCTGGTAAAGGTCGCGGGAGTCCGCTGGATGCGGGTGGCGCAAGACCGGTCATTGTGGCACTCTTTGGGGGAGGCCTATGTCCAGCAGTGGACGTCTTTCGGCTGATATGATGATGATGATGATGATGAAGAACACGCGAAGTGCCTAATTACAACCGTCCTAATTTGGAATGTCGCTGTACGCCTCCCGTAAGGCGTTTGTAGAAATGAAGGAACGGTTGAAGAATTTAGGGGCCGGGTGGGGGTTGCACCTATAGCTCAGTTGGCTAGAGCGACTGGTCGCGAATGCCACGGGGTTGTAGGTTCGAATCCTGCAGTGCTCGTGCATACATTTTTATATGTTTCCTTTATTTCTAAATTTAAAAATCTGAGTTTGGGTGCGGACGACAGTGTGAAAACGTAAGTACCAAATGATTTTTAATATATATGTATATATATTTGTGATATTTACTGACATTAAGAAAAGCACTATGTTTACTTTGGCGGAAACCGGGGTTGCCTGACTTGATTCTTGGCAGGGCGTGACTTTGTCGAGGCTAACACCATCTTACAACAACAAATTGGCAAGTGCGAGACAAACTCAAATATAACCCTTATTTACCGTATTCTGAATCGTACAGATTTTCGTTGACTACGAATCACACAAATTAGTAAAAACGTACCTTCGGAAGTACTCCGAATGGGAACCCGCCGATTAAAATAATTAAGCCCTTTTTAGGGTTCCGTTGTAAACAAGGAACCCTTATAATTTCACTATGTCCGCACGCAGAGAAATTGGTGACAAACAGAACTACTGAATCGAATAGTTAAATTAGGTTACAACAATTCTAGTTTGAAATACTTGGTCCTTGTTATCTCTACGACTAATTATTCACTCCTACTAATCGTAAGTTTCATTATATTAATTGATTGATGTAGCTAACCAAAAAATGTTATTGAACTAAAACATCAATAATTATTGCATCTTAAACGATAATTATGTTAATATGTATATAATGTATTGTATGTACTAAGAAACAGGGATTCGCATTTACTAAATGATCTAGTTCCAGTTAATGATTTACAATGTTATTGGTGGACTACGAGTGTGTCTGTAATCAAAACAATAATATTTTTATTACAACTACATTATTGTTTGCGGTACATATTGTTCTTAGTGTCGTTTAATATTCGTATAGTTTGGTAGTGTTATGGTTTTACAAGAATATTATAGTAAATTTCACCCGATAAACAGTAAACCGTACAATATATGTATTAAACTGTGCAAGTCTGTTATCGTGTTTGAAAATATTTAAAATAATAATGTTACAATAACGATCGAGGTGGTATTCATAGCTAAGTATCTTGTTCTGTTCATTTAAAACTGTGTTTTTGTAAACAATCATAAAACTTGCATAACAAAACGATCAGTTGACAGTACCTACGCGCCGCGAGTCCCCCGCGCCCCCCCTCGCCCGCCACTGACACTTGCCAGCCAGCCGCCATTGTGTTGTGTTTTCGACCGGCGCGCGCTCAGGCTCAGTGAATATATTTTGATGTACGCAGTGTTTTGTAATTATTTAACGTCATGTCTGATGACGTTGATGGAGATATTCCACAGTTATTGCAGCAGTGGGGTTTACCTCAATATATTGATACTTTTGAAGGTAAGTTGGTACATTTTTATAGTGATTTGATTGATGTTGCCCCGGCTGTTTTCGGCCATGGCAACTGCTTATCTCCGGGTCTGTTGGCGTTCTTGTACTCGCATGTGGCTGATGTAGCCTGCACGTCCAACGTCACGTCCACCGGCACGACATCGGGGACGCAAAAATGTATGAACGTATATGGGGTTATGTACATTTATGTAGTTTTCAGCCCTGTAGATAACTCATTTCCGCCATAAAGGTCCCTTTTGATTTGGACGACTAGACCACATAAAAGATTTTACGTTATTTAGTACTTCTAGTCCCTTTTCTTTTGTATGAAACTGAAACTTTATTGTTGACCCTTAATGGTTTCAAAAGATAGGTAGTGTTTTCGCACTTTTCTTTTTTTTTGTTATTGTTAGTAATAAATGATCAACGTTAAAATACAACTTAAAAATAACTTACAAATTATTTTATTAAATAAATTTATAATTAAGTACCTAGTATATGAGTTTTATGACTTTATGTATCTTTCCAGAAGGTGGTACAGAGGAAGATATCCAGTGGCTCCAAAACTGTACGGAACCATGGCATTTAGTGGAAGAGAAGTGGCATAAAACTGCCAAATATAGATTAAAGGAATTAGAAACTTCTGAAAATATGACCATCGAGAAATACATGAATAAATATCCAGTATTAAAAACGCCACGTGGGCATGACCTTCTAACTGATGATTTTCGGGTTTTATACCCATCGGCAGAAAATAAAATATATGAAACCTTCCAGACTATAAAGAGAAAATTTTTCAAATTGGCTCTATCTAAAAGCCATGTACCTGAAGTAAAAGACATACTAGAACTACTTCAGCTTCTAAACAAAGGTGAGTACCTACTAGGGGTACTTTTATTATTATTAATAGTACTTTTATACATATAAATGTAAATTACGTATTACTAATAATTACTTTGTCTACTTGTTTCTAATCCATATCCATACTGATGTGAATAAATGTGAAATTAACTATCTGTCCGTCTGTTACCTTTTCACGCTTAAACCGCTGAACCGATTTAGCTGAAATTTGACATGGATATAGTTTGAGACCCTGGGAAGGTTTTTATAGATAAAGGTACGGAACCCTTCGTGCGCCAGTCTGACTCGCACTTGGCTAGTTTTATTTCATGACTTGATAGACAGTAAGTACGTAATAAAATGTACGACTTAATTGAAATTATGGCTATTACTTAATGTATTTTTTTCTTTTTAGATAATGAAAATTACGAAGAAATCGAATCAATATTAGCATTCATGCTTTTGCCACTGCTTCTGGGAAACCCAACACACAGGACGAAAAAACAAGTATGGCGGCCATCCAAAGCTGAAGTGAAGGATGGCTTCATAACACACGTGCTGAGACCAATGGACGTGCAGGTCGCAATAGCCCACCGGCGTAAGAAATATTTAAAATACAACTTAACGCTCCAACCGGTAATTGTGATTGTTGGTCCGTCTTATATGGACATACAAAAATACTATGTCGTAGTAAACGACTTATTTTTCGAAACGGATTCCATTTTAAAAACAGTGGATACATGTTTTAAAATTTTCTACTCTCTGCACTGTCAATATCCGACAGAGAGTATGTGCGTGTGGAACTTTATACAGCAAGGACTATACCAGTTAAAAACGAAGTGGGACAAAAACTATAGCACTGTTAATGCTTTCATAACTGATCTGGACATTGATCTGACAACTTAAAAAAATAACAATGCCTAAATGTTTTGTATGTTCCGTAGATGTGTCAACTTATAAACAATTGTGTACTCACATAACACTATATCACCAGAAACGGGGCTTACCTTTAAATAATTACATTTGTTTGGAAAAAGATTGTAATAGGAAATTTTTTCTCTTTAATTCGTTCAAAAAGCATTTAAAGAGTCATCAAAGAGAATCAAATTCCTTAGTTACTCATACAAATGAGACGATATTAACAAATAATTCATTGAGTACAGTCCCTCCAGTGACAAATACAATTACTTCTGCTTCTGATATATTTTCTATGGAAACCAAATCTTCAACTAACAGCTCGTGTAGTTTAAATATTGAACCTATGAAAAACATTGAATCGATTACCAATCCTATAGCTAAGTTTGCTTCATCGTTATATGCCAACTCAGTTATACCGCTTAATGCGGTTCAAGAAATAATGGACAACTTAAGTAACAATATTATTAAGCCTTTACTTGATCCTTCTTCAATGCATACATTAAAAGAGGACTGTTACCAAACTACATATAACAGAGTTGCATCTTTAAATGAGTCAATAAAAGATTTTGGATCAGAACATAAGAGGCTCAACTACTTTAAAAGTCTTGGTACATATATAGAGCCCCAGGAATATACTGTTGGACAAAGACTAGAGACAAAATATGATAGTAATAATCATTGCAATGTTACTACAGTGAAAGTAACAGCAATGCATATTCCTATAAACTTAGTACTCAAAAAATTTTTCGAAATGGATGGTGTATTGGAGGAAACGATGCAATATTTTTCAAAAATACTTAACATTAATAGTAGTAATTTAGTCCAAAATATAATAAACGGGTCTGAATGGAAAAAAAAGCTTGCTTTACATGAAGAAAAAATTGTATTTCCTTTGTGTCTTTTTTTTGATGATTATGAAGTTGGTAACGCTTTAGGCAGTCATTCAGGCATACACAAACTTGGGGCTGTTTATATTAGTGTTATGTGTATCCCTCCCCATAAAATATCACATCTAGATAATATATTTTTATCACTATTGTTCCATTCTTCCGATCGACAAAAATTTGGGAATAATGTTATATTTGCCCCAGTTATTTCAGATTTAAATAATTTACTAGAAAATGGAATCGAGGTTAATAATTCTGGAAAGCAAACGAAACTTTATTTTGAATTAGCTGTTATTATAGGAGATAACTTAGGTATACATACAATCACAGGATTTACGGAATCGTTATCATCCAACTATCCATGCCGTGTATGTAAAATTACTAAAGAAAATATGAGAAAGGCTTACGAATGTGATGAGTCATTGCTACGTACTATGCCTCAATATATGGTAGATGTAGAATTGCAAAATGTTTCTTCTACAGGCATTAAAGAGAAATGTGTTTGGCATAAAGTAGATGGGTTTTCAGTTATAGATCATGTTGGAGTTGACATTATGCATGACCTCTTAGAAGGGGTCTGTAAATACGATATGAGTTTCATTGTTTTAAGTTACATTAACGACCTCAAATATTTTTCTTTGGAAACTTTAAATAACAGAATAGTTTCTTTTAATGACCTGATAAAAGGAATACACCCCCAATTATCACATTGAATCATTTGCAACGCAATACTTTGAAAATGTCAGCAGCAGAAACACTTTGTTTTGTAAGATACTTTGGTTTGCTAGTCGGTGACCTGGTACCTGGCCATGATGCAATTTGGAATATTTATATTTGTTTGAGAAAGATAATGGACATTGTCATGTCAACTGTCATTAATAAATCAGATTCAGATTTATTGAAAAGTCTTACTTCCGAGCATAACTTCTTATATTTGAAATATAGTAAAAAATTCTTGACTCCTAAATTCCATTACCTTACTCATTATCCAAAGATGTTACTTAAATTCGGTCCCTTAGTAAATATCTGGTCCATGAGGTATGAAGCTAAACATCGCATATCTAAGTTGTATGCAAACGTGACCAATAATAGAATTAATATTTGTAAATCACTTGCTATTAAACATCAGCTTCAGTTAAATAATAAGTTTATCAGTAATACCTTCATGAAACAGTCGATTGTCTGTGGAAGAAAAAAAACTGTAAGCGATTCGAGAATTATTGAAAATATTGTATGACAATTACAGTTAGAGTCGACAAGTTTATATAAATGTAATTGGGTCCAAGTTAACGGAATTAAGTACACTGCTAATATGACTTTAACGTTAGATTTTTATGAAGACAAATTATTACCTAAGTTTGGCTTGATTGAAAATATTTTTATAACCGATGATTATGTTGTTATTTTTGAGTGTTCTTTGTTTGATACGTTGTGTTTTAATGAACATTTGTATTGTTTTGATGTAGAATTATTAAGTGATAGAAATACTTATGTCTTAGGAAATATTGTTAGTTACGTGCCAAATAATTTGACACTTAGTGTTGATGGTAAACATTATTATGTTACGCCACGATCTTCAATTTAGATATTTAATTGATCTCGATTTAATTTAAGATTAAATTAAGCTACAACCCAGATGACTGTATCAAGAAAAATGCTTACTCACAGTCACAATTTAGAACTAGTTATAAATTATGTTAATCTTACGTTTAAAACATTGTTATCTATCTATAAATAGTATTGGTGAAAACGCTCATTAGAATAGTTCTAAGAACAAGATATGTAGGAATGATACATCTTGCACTAATGATTGCGATGATTATAAAATAAATGTCATTTTTCAATATACTTAATATTTTTATTTTTGATTCCAGGAAACCTAAACCTGCCTATGGAGTCATAGCGAGTGCGACGTCTTAACAAAAATGCAGATAATCTCAATTTCTATGATTCTAACACCTGTGTTATTATGATACTAGATAGTCTGAGTCTTTGGATATTGTAATAAAAAAGGCATTTTTTTAAAGACGTCACACTTACTGATGGCTCTATGGACTGCGTTTAGATGGAGCGCCTGCAATCCAGTGGACTGACAGCACCAACGGATCCCTTAAGAGCCTACCAGCCGCACACAAGAACCACTTTTGAAAAAATCGTTAGGTACTGGCTAAAAAAACATTCAATCAAAAACCGGTCTTGTTGAATTCTACAACTGGTCCTATAGTTTATTTACAACATTTAAATTCATCAAAATATTGTGTCCTGTAGTAATTATTTGGAAAATTGCTAAATACGGCCGTTTTTATTAACAATCTTATAAATAATGACTGCAGGGCACTATATTTTGATGAATTTAAATGTTGTAAATAAAGATAGCACCAGTTGTAGAATTCAACAAGACCTGTTTTTGACTGAATGTTTTTTTAGCGGATAACGTTTTTTTTTCAAATGTGGTTCTGGTATGCGGCTGGTAGGCCCTTAAGGGATCCGTTGGTGCTGTCAGTCCACTGGATTGTAGGCTTCATCTAAACCAGTAGGTACTGCATACGAAATAGTAACCGTAACAATACTTAAAATGCTAGAGTTACTATGTGTATTGTACTTGTTGCAAAAAACATAAAGCTAGCGTTGCGATACGAATAGTTATCCTTAAAGTTCACGTCGCTATGTTAAACAAATTCATTAGTAGACACAGCAAAATATATCGTAAAGCCAAATAAAAAGTTGTTTATATTTACCAGAATGTATAGTAGTCCTACCTTATCGATTTAGTAATGTCTACTTGACGTATGGTTACAATTACATCGGTATTGTTAGAGGCGCGTTATTTACCTCGTAGTGAGTATTATATTGTTTGGTCAGTTACACTAAACATCTAGTTGTCATTACTAAACCGACAGGTAAAATAATACAAGAATTGTTTTTGTAAATTCAACTCGCGAGTCTTGCTGTCATTGTTGCAAACAGAAGTTCTAGTTACAGTAGCGTTTTTTCTCGTATAGGTAGCCAGATATTTCTCTGCGTGCGTCTGTCTGTCCGCGGCTCAACTCAGTAGCCGTTCGAACTAGAGAACTCTTATTTGACACGCGTATACTTCATGTCAAAATTACGCCAATAAAGCGTTGAAAAAAAGATTATTAATAAAATATTGAAGGAAAGTACCCTACACGGTACGGGTGTCATTTTTATTTCAATTTTACGTTTATCAAATGTGCTCAGTATGAAAAATCTCCTGTTACGACGTCATACTGTCTCAATTTTACTGCAGATGCAGGACCGTTAAAATACGGACATGTGCGCTGCAAAAGAACAAGGCGAGATTTCGGTCTAATACTGCCATTAACACGTCCCCGCCATCCTTCATCCTATCCGACCTAACCGACAACCCATGCCACAGAAAATCCAACCTAAAACACTCTCAAACATTGAAGATAGTGTTCAGAGTCGTTTAAAGGAAAGGGTCCGTGCAATTATGAGTTATGAGCACGTACTTTTGGACATTCGGAGATGTTTTCTTATTTGTCTAATATTGGAAGGAACTGATTCGGAATATATGAGAGGAAGAAATGGATTGTGCGCGATCGGGTGCTGTTATTATAAGTCGTATTAGTAAGTTGTTTTTAGTTGGGGCTGTGTTCAGGGAAGTACAAAGGAGTTGCTATTACGTAATTGTTAGGGCTTTTTTCGGAAAAAGAAAACTTATTTTGCTATTTTTGTTCCCGTAAATACGTCGGTTTGTTTTAAAGGAGCACATTTAAATGCCCCTAAGACCAATTTTACATCGTTAATAGTGGTGTAATTCAGACAATGATACGCCTCAGCCCTCCGGGACTATTTGTATCAATTGCTCGAAGCCGGGATTATGATTTAATTTCGTGTTGAATTCCCCTGGCTGCGTTTGTTCCATTTAATGTGAATTTAAACAACATAGTATGAGTTTTCAGTGGATTTAGGTGGAATTTACGAATAAAACGTACGAGTACGTACGTAGGTCTGAAACAGCAAATTAGGATCTTGCTTTATTTCACCCTGTATGTGCCTTTAAACGTAAAATAACATAACATTTTTTAGACAAAGCCACGTAAATCATAATACATATTTAACATAATAACCTTTCTCCATCCTACAGATCCAATACTAACTAGAGAAAAAACTTAAAATCGGTTTAGTAATACCGGAGATACACACGCATACAGTTTGCGATTTTTAGGAACTTTTGTTAATACTGTTAATGTGTGTGTAATGTATTCTGTATTCTTTTTCAAAAACTGGCGACCGTACTGTCTTCTCGGAGATCTCAAGGTTCTAAAATAATGCCATACGATAAATAATTAAATAAATATTGAATATGTGGAATATGTGTGTGGCGGTTTTAAAGTTGATCAAATTTGCAACGGTGATGTTGATTCCACTGGGTTATATATATTATAATTGACAACATTTCAAAATTTACAATGATGCCTAAATCGAAAACAATTTCTGTAAATATGCTACCTGAACGTAATAAACTAGTTTTTTGATTTTTTTCTTCGCTAGATTTGAAGAAAATCGCCAAAATATATAAAACGGAAGTGTGACGTCATTGCTACGACTGTTAAGGAGCAATGCTGTCAAACATAGGTAACTCATAACTAGTAGCTCTGCAAGCTGTAGACCTCGTGTGTTTTTTTTTTTAATTTCCAAAAACTATGTTAGGTTATGAAATGCGACCCTTAGAGGAGAACAAATCGAAATTCGGCCGGAGAAACACAAAATCATTGATAAAAAAATTGTTTTATTAAACTATCAAAAAGTTACTCGAAAAAAAATTCTATAGAGTTACCGAACCTGCTCACGAAATTTCACGAGAATCGGTTTAGAAATGCGACCTGTAGAGGAGAACATACCATTACATAAAGTTTCTTCTCGGCAGTGGCCTCTGTGAAACGCTAGTAGGGTTTGACTTGTAAAAGTGCCATTGCGGCCTACTTACAGAATAAAGTTCATTTTATTCATTTTTTTTATTCATACCATACCCGTACATTGACAAAATTTTTTTTTTTAAATATTAAAAAAAAATACTCAACTAAATAATTGTATGTAGTCATAAAACCTGCTCACAAAATTTCACGAGAATCGGTTGAGAAATGCGACCTGTAGAGGAAAAAACGGCCGCAGAAAAATACAAAATCATTCATAAAAAGTTTGTTTTTTAAATTTCCAAAACCTGACTAGACAAAAAAAAAAATGTTATTTTCGAACCCTCACCAAATTTCACGAGAACATACGAAAGCATTTTTGTCGAAGCTAAAACAGAAACCTTCGTTTCACTCGGTCAAAAATTACGTCATAATTCACTTACGATTCGCTACTTTTAAATCAGATATTTTTAAATGAAAATTAGGATTTCGGGTGAGATAAATAAAAAAGTGGACCATAAAATTACATTTTCTGTCGATCTAGGACATAAATAAAAAGGCAAACTTGAAAATTTGAAATATTGTCAATTCTTCCTGTGTTCTGCAGTTTACAATGTTTATGTTGTACGTTATTTATCCAACAATTGAAGTGTTCTCGTATTGATTGACCGATATGATCAGCCTGATTAGAGGCTCGCGTGCCGAACCACTAATGACTGCTAATTCTCGTCGGTTGGGGTTGATATTACCCCGCGATTGCCGATAATGCCGATACACTCCTAATTGCAGTAGTCAATATAGTTATGTCATAATTGACTTAAAGTGGACACTGCAATGGACTGTACTTAGATAAAGCTAAATTGACTAGCTGACAATACGGGCTGACGGTGAGCATCGGTCTGAACGCACATATTCTTTACAGCTACCCGACCGATCACACGCGCTGACCGCCAATCGAGCACTTTTTAGCCTAAATCTATGCGTGACTAGGCGGGGCAGAGCTCAGACACGGTGTTGCATTCTATATATCGGCAACCCTTACACCATATCCATATTACTATTTTTTTGTATAATTCATTATTCGCCTATCAAATTTAAATACCACTTATACACACAACCACTGAATTGTTCCCGTACAATCGAGATCGAGGCACTTCACACGCTACTGCTGCAATAAACAACGCATTTAAAATGGAATAAACAAACGACAATGAAATCACCGGGTCGTCAAAAGTTCAGCTTCGAACTCAATTTGCATCGGCACGTGGCTGCCCGGGCTTTCCATAATTTTTCACCATTCCGAAGGGCCCTCGACGCAGACATGTATCTGAGTAGATCGCAACAGCCACTCGTAAAGCGTGCCAATGAACAGCATAATCTTTGATCGAATCCAAATCATTTATTCGTACTTTAAATAAGTCTAACACACAAAAAAATGTGTAATAATAGTGTGTCTTTCCTCGTTTTTCTGAATTAATATATAAATATCTGGGCGGCCCGATTTCCCGGGCATGAAACCTAGCTAGATCGATTGCTCGTCCCCGAAAACCCCTACATATCAAATTTCATCAAAATCGTTAGTGCCGTTTCCGAGATCCCCGAAATAAATATATATAGATATATACAAGAATTGTTCGTTCAAAGATATAAGATTTAAGACATACATACTCGATAAACAGTTTTGCAGCATAACGATAAAATATGTTCTGTGTCAATGACTGAAATTACGAATTGCGTCTAATATTTCACCTACCTATAGTGTTAATTCAATCAAATAGAAGTAAATTATACAGTAATCACATAAAAAATTGACGTCTCAACTCAAATTACCTTATTCTCGCTTAGTCGAATTCAGCCTTTAGTGTTCATAAACTTCATGGTACTTGCGGCGTCTGCAAATATTATTATGTCTGTGGTCCTCGTTTTCCGTTATATTTCTGCTGGGATGCCGCTTCGGAAATGAGACCCGGTGCTGTAAATGAGCTGAGAGACAATTACACGGGTGATAACGATCGGCGCTCTTCGGTTGTCTAAGGCGAGGGGTAAGATCGGAAGGTTGACGAAGGCATGGGGTAAATCCGGCCGAGATAATTATTTTATCTGTGTTTGACATTTTTGAAAAGCGATAACGAAATGTTTCCGTTGATTATTTAATGACGTTTAATGGAGAAATTAAATTGGAAATTTGTACTGTTTTATTATAAAATTAGAATAACAGACCTGGAAAAGAACGCGATTTCTTAGTGACGTCCGGGTATTGAATTAATACAAAATACCCACGTACCCACGACTCAAATACTGACGGTTCAAGAAGCCAGAAAAAAACATTTGTTAATATGGAACGAGGTAAGTAGGTACACAATATTAAGCCGAGATCCTTTGATTATCTATCTCACTTTATATTATAACTTCGTAACGTTCATGTCCGCCATGTAGGAATTTAGACGCGCTTATGGCGATTTCCTGACTTGACGGGGCGGGATCGATATGTGACATTTCCTTCTTTGACGTAAATTTACTGACGGCACAAAGATTCTCACTTGACGGAACACTGTCAGTATTACTTTTGCGGAGCAGTACCGCCTTCGCATCGTCCCACTACCGCGCATCCCGCGCCAGTCAGGAAGCACTCATTTAAATGTAGGGGCGCAGTAAAAAATGGTACTGAGTCGACTGACAGCTGACTCTCACATTTGACACTTTTCTCATATCGTACTGCCTCCGCACCGACAAATCAGGAAGACGTCTATAACTGGTAGTTATGTGAAGATGCGTGCATGATGTGTCTGACAGTTATCGTTATGACCGCCACTTAGGTACTACCGTTGACTAATTTACTATATCTCCCCTAGGAATCCTCTATTTCATTTTCACTCAATGTCAACTTAAACAAAGCTAGTCAATTTTAATTCAACAATTCCCCGTCACAAACATAACCTTTATCTAAGTCCAAGACCGCTTCATTCAACGTGAGCTGAAGCATTTTTCATCTAAACTCAATTATGAATACTTATTGAACAAGACTCGTTATACTCTCATTGAACCATCTCGCTTAATTCACTATAAGCATTCCACTGAGCGACGTGAGGTCTTTGAATGAATGAATGAATGAAACATTTATTTCAGACGCATATTATTATTATTATTATTTATTTGGCTCACAAACAAGTTACAGACAAAACATAGAAAAGAAAATATCAGATTAGAGAGATTAGTTAGTAACGTGTTACTTCTGTTCTTCATGCTGTTCTTTATACTCGTAGAGAGCGATTAACCTGAAGATTTGTTTAAATATTGAATTGTTTGTAGTTATGATGGTATTTTGATTCAAAAGCTTTATAAAGACGCTTATAGACATCATCATCATCTTCTTCTCCTTGTCGTATTCGTCAACAGTGACTACTTCCTACTGCTGAGAGCGACGATGCGTCGATGCGCTCTCTGGTGACTGACATAGCCAGTCTTATAGAAGATATGACAGGACGACTGCCATGTATAGACTTATCTAGTCACTGGCACCAGTAAGCCACGCGCATCAGTGCGCTGGCACTGTATCTTTCATGGATCCATTACACTGGATTGGCACGAAAATGTATTTGTACATTGCGCCAGTAGCTACATAATACTAGCACCAGCAAATAGATAACACATCTGTTCCAGTCCTAATTACTAACTTATAATTTGACACAGATTATAAGCACAATTGACCTTAATGGAAGCTGATTAAGTAATTAGAAGAATCAACGCAACAAGTTACAAAGTTAGCGAGATTAATGAAGCAATTCTTTTCACTCAGGATGCCGCCAACTTGATGAAACTTCTGTTATTAGAAAAATAGTATTATCATCCTCCTAGCGTTTTCTGTGAGCTCAACATCACCACGCGACTATCGATCATATGCCGGACTCGGGCTCTCAGCTTCTTCGGCCACATTATGCGGTCCACCAAGCATGACCTCGAAAGAATCATAATATTAGGTCAAATAAATGGCAGAAGAGCTCAAGGCAGGGCACCGCGCTAGGTGGTCTGATCCTATTAAGAAGGCACTGGGTGGTGACATGCTCCGCACGGTTCACACAGCTTACAACCGCGCCATTTGGAAACAAGCCATGTGTAGTCGCGATCCTCAGCAGTGAGGGACCGAGGAAGAAGAACCGTTTTCCCGGTTGTGCCCTAAGGAGCCCAGTGGTCCCAGCACTTAGAGACCTAATCCCAAGATCTGGCGTAGGAAATAGATTCATGAAAACTACTGCTATCTGATCTTCTAACCTTGAGGCAGGAATAACGACTCGCCAAGTCAGAATGAACGGAAATAAAAGATCGGAAAAAGCGCTTTAGTAAGTGCTCTAGAAATAAAATAAATAAAAGTACCTACTTACGTGCAGAAGGCCCTCTGTGTAACAAAACCAATGTTTGGATGACAGGAAATGTCATGGTAGGTGGTATCAGTCAAAGCAGCCAAATATAATCACACGCTTATTTCTATATTATTATTTATTTATTTATTTAATCTTTATTGCACAAAAATAAATACGCTTATTTCTATATTAATAAGGATCTGTTACTTAATATTATTTACTGGCTTATTTTAAACATCTACCTCCCTGTATTTTTAAAAATAAGAAAATAAGTACACAAAACAAACTACTACTAAGCATTTAACCTACGTTAGACAAGAGGCTATACCTCACTTGCTTTTGAAAGTTGTATTCAGCAGTTTCTTATTTCAAAAGGATTTTTTGGAAAAATAATCTATAAGAGCCATGATTATGAAAGCGTTTCAAAGGCCACGAGAGCGCTAATTCTCTATTCTTTATTTCAAAAGTAACAAAAAAGTTTGGAAACAGTTGCCCGAGGTGAATAATAGACCTATTTCTATTCAGTGCCTCGACGGCAGGTAAAAGGTCCGTTCCATTGTGAAAACAAATTGGAAGTTGTCACTCACTCCCAATTATTTAGGGGAAAAATGTACATTTGAAACAGAAGTCGTGTTAATTGCTGTTTTTGCTTTTAATTTATTTTTATTTTTTGCTGTCGCTTGGGTTTGAATTGGTTTTGTTCGTTTATTGGCGTTTTTATCGCGCGGTGATGGATTAACTCTCGCGGTTGTGGTCGGTTGGTTAATGTTTAACTGGTTTTTTCCAGTGGATTAATTTACTGAATGCAGTGTGGTTTCGAAAGAGTTTCAGTGATATACAGCATGTGGAGTGATGAAGTGGTAGACTGGTAAAGATCGCGGGAGTCCACTGGATGTGGGTGGCGCAGGACCGGTCATTGCGGCACACTTGGGGGGAAGTCTATGTCCAGCAGTGGACGTCTTTCGGCTGAGATGATGATGACGATGATCCACTACACTTTGGTTACATTTCCCGCAGAGAACCGGCTAACATTGAGGTGGTTGGTCATCCTATTATTTGATTCCATCCTTGTTATGATGAGACTGGTTACCTTACGGTGTTTTCTTTCATTAAAAAACACATTCTAATAAAAAAAACAAATAGCTATTAAATATTAAATCATATCTTGTCCAAGGGTTTTAGAAAAAAAACGTAGTAGTTACATAGGCTAGTGCCAGATTCCTAGTTGAAGAAGTCGAATGTGCAGAAGTCGCGTGCCTTAGGTAACAGCTCGGTTAGGTACATTGGCTTTTGTAACCCTGTCATCATATAATAGGATCTAATTGTAACGTCATAACTCTGAATGGCGTTGCTAACGAGCGGTTGAGCCGGGATCAGCAACCATAGAGAAAATTAAATATATACTGAGCTTAGAGTTATCAGTCAACCTTTATGGTTGCCGCGCCATCTCTTGCGCAGTTCCAAAAAATGGCCATCAAGCGGACTATTACACTAACGCACACAAACATAATTACGCACACACGCACACATCACCCTCGCACCTATACGTATTCATACACACACACACACACACACACACACACACACACACACACACACACACACACACACACACACACACACACACACACACACACACACACACACACACACACACACACAATACGCCAATAAGTAAACACACACCGAGCTGATCGCGCCATCCACGACGATGCGCCCCTCCACCGCCCGTTCCGTACAACTGCGCATTAGAGGTGAGACGTACTAGGCAAAACGCGTACTGAGTCAAAAAGACTAGATCCAAAGACTAGGTCCAAATACGCGCTAAACCGACCCCGACCCGAGGTCCCCCGAAAGAATCCGAACGCGCAGTCAAATACGAATAGCGCGGAACATAAAGACTCTTAGGGCCGACGCTAGCTTACGCGGGTGCACGGGAGCGGGTCATACTAAACTGCCCGCCGCGGGCGCAGTTTAGTATGACCCGCTCCGTGCACCCGCGTAAGCTAGCGTCGGCCCTTAGACGTTTCGAGTCTTCAGAGTCGTCGTACGCCTAGTATTCGATACGCTAAAACACGCGCGAGCGGGATTGCGTACTTACGCGTCCATGCCAAAACCTATTCCAAAAACCTGTTCCCGTAAATACGTCTCACCTCTACTGCGCATAGATTAGTATGAGATGCGCTGTGGAGGGGCGCGTCGTCGTGGATGGCGCGCACTATAGGTACTTCGGTATGTATGTATACGAAGGTACCTTATGGTGGTGAGTAAGGTCCCGAGAATGCGTTGAGTTGACAGATGAGACACTTTCGTTTTTTCACTGCTGTCAACACATTTTTTTTGATACAACGACGGTGGCAAAGCGTTCGGTCCACCTGATGGTAAGCGGACACCGCAATCTATAGGACGGATCACGTGCGCAACCAACAACAATGTTATTACCTCAAATCAATAAATTAAATGTTCAGCAATCAATAAGGGAACACAAAACTTTGTTGAAATTGGTACAAAATCCTATGAATGTAATACGAGCTTTGTTGCACATTTTCAGTGCCAACAACTTCCTTTTTTCTACATTTCATATTTTTAACTACTTTATTTTATGAACTAGTTAGAAAATAGGTAAAAATTTAAGCCACCCGTATTTTTTCTTTTTTAATTTAACTCATTATTTCATACAAAAAAAACACGTTGAAAAGTAGGTCATTCCAAAAGGGCGTAAGTAAAATATGACGTCATCTTCCCAACAAGAATCCAGAGCCACTCCAGAGCAGCGATTGTCTGTACTCTGTACTAAGGTCTTCCTGAATACAGCGAGGAAGATGACGTCAACTTTCGGTTTACAGTAAATTGCGAATTTTTCCAAAATTAACGGAGAAAAAAATCAAAAAAAATGTTTTTTGTGTACTTCACACGTTTTTACCGAAATGGTTTTCGAACTAATAGTAGAAGAGATCTAGCCTTAGGGGTCATAATAATTCCCAAGGAAGCGAAGTTTGATTTTTTTTAGTTCTTTGTGTGTATCTTTTTGACATACTAAAAATCTTCCAAAATCTGACCGCGCAAAATGCGTTTTTTGACCCCTCAAAAAAAAATTTTTCGATTTTTTTTTATTACTCAATAATGCTTAGCGCTACACAAAAACTTTGTATTAGAAATATGTTAAGCATAAAATTATCTATAACTTTGCTTCTTATCACTTTATTGATAAATCTAATAGTTCACGAGAAAAATGCTTTACAACATTGCGTTTCTTGTTAAAAACCTGTTAGTTAAAAGGCTTACTAAAATTAAACTGTACCTTACGCAGAAGGCAACATACTTTACCCTGTGATACTTGGGACCAATAGGAATGATTTCACCTGAGGAAATGAAAATTTCGTCCATTGGATTTCAAGATGGCGGTCCTTTTCTAAAGTGGGAGCTGTATTTTTTCAAAAGCGATTTGTTACATAACGGCAGCTGCTATTTTATTTAAGTAAATAAAGTGACGATATAATTGGACATTTAGTTGTTATTTTTAATATAATGAAAAAAAGAACAATGAAAATTTTACATTTTTGTTAATAGTCTGCCGCCATCTTAATTTTTTAAATAATATTTTTCTTATTTTGATTAGTGGTGTTAGTACCAATCGATTGATACCAGTATTAATAAAATAGCAGCTGCCGTTTTGTAACAAATCGCTTTTGAAAAAATACAGCTCCCACTTTAGAAAAGGACCGCCATCTTGAAATCCAGTGGATGAAATTTTCATTTCCTCAGATGAAATCATTTCTATTGGTCCCAAGTATCACAGGGTAAAGTGTCTTGCCTTCTGCATAAGGTACAGTTTAATTTTAGTAAGCCTTTTAACTAACAGGTTTTTAACAAGAAACGCAATGTTGTAAAGCATTTTTCTCGTGAACTATTAGATTTATCAATAAAGTGATAAGAAGCAAAGTTATAGATAATTTTATGCTTAACATATTTCTAATACAAAGTTTTTGTGTAGCGCTAAGCATTATTGAGTAATAAAAAAAAATCCAAAATTTTTTTTTTTGGGGGGTCAAAAAACGCATTTTGCGCGGGTCAGATTTTGGAAGATTTTTAGTATGTCAAAAAGATACACACAAAGAACTAAAAAAATCAAACTTCGCTTCCTTGGGAATTATTATGACCCTCCCATACATTGATATCGTAGAACCCCTCTACTATAAGACTTTTGGAAATTATGAAATATTGTCAATTTCTGTTCATATCTTTATATATATAATTCTTCTGTACGTGTGTTAGTTTCATATCTCCTCCTAAACGGCTGCACCGATTGGTATGAAATTTTGTGCGTATATTTGTGTTGGTCCCGGAAAGGTCAATTGAGACAATTGGACCCGGCAGGTGGCAGGTGGTTTTCGGTAAAAAACGGATCTGCTGAACATTTGTGTATCATAGATAGCGTAGAACAAACTCTTTGGCATTTGACGGAATAAGACATGCGAAGTCACTTGCGTCACTGACATATTTCTATCAAACAAATGGAGTAAGCGATATTTATTTATTATTGTAAAATTATGGTAGAGTGGACGTAAGGCAATTTAATATATAAATAAATCTTGAATTATAAAATCAGTTCAGTTCACACGCGGCGAACAAATATGAATGCAGGAATATGGTTTACGGGAAAATGCAAGTGTAAGTGACCAAATTACCACACAATCCACACAACGGTTTAAATACATTACGTATTACATACGGCCTTCTTCGGCCTAACACTTTAAGGCAAAGACAGGTGCGCCAGAAAATCCGAAAACTGGCACAGTCTTCAAAGTATTGAGCACTGACTAGACTACCACAAGGCGGAGTGGAAGATACAGTCGAGTTCATTGATATAAAGGTAAGTATACACTTTTTTACCTAATCGAATGCGGTCGCCTACAATTTGAAAGCAAAAGCATTCGATTAGGAAAAAAAGTGTATACATATTAATGAAGTTGACTGTGCCTAAAGAGCTACACAGGCGCTTCAACGGGGCCCGTACGGGGCCCGAAATAGACTGCTCGCGTCTGTGAACTGGGTACGTTGCGGGGAAACCGAAGGTTTTGTCTGTGCAATCGCAGACGAAGTTATCATGCATGACGAAGAATTACTGGAAATATATCCTAAAAGCGGTACCTACTGTCGACATTTGTCGGGCATGCCGCCGTCCAGGAGTGTCACTCAGGCATATCGTTTTCGGTTGTGGTCATCATCCTAACGGCAAGTACTTGGACAAAGACAAACAGTGTCCTTTTTTAACCTGACTTCGGCTTTATAGGCCGGGCCCAATAGAGTCATTAGGGGCGCGCGCTAGGTGAGTGGCCTAGGGAAAATCCAGAGGAAACCTCTGACACGACCACGCCGGAAATACCCTAAGAGTTTGCGCTTCACTGAGATTGGTTGAGCGGCTTCCAGCCTTATGAATAACAGCCCAGTATTTTTATCTCAGGAGCGCATAAATCCTGCATGGTTTGAAAATACAATTCGACCAGGTAGGTGGCACTGCTTTTCCGGGCAGGACGACGTCTGCCGGGTCCGCTAGTATTCCATAAAAATAAAATCGTATGGTAAAGAAATTATTTTGTTCACAAGAGCTGTGGCCTGATTGCGCCCCGGGCACAAAGGCGATATTGTCGCACAAATGTAGATATTGTTTTGAATGTTTTAAATTCCAAATACATTTCCGTTTCTGAGAGCACACAAAGCTTTTCTTTCTGCACCGAATATCACAGGCTTTGTCGCTGTTGTCCGAGTCTTCAAAGTATCTTTTGACTCTGAATAATATATTTTTGTACAGATCAAAAATGAACGTAGGAAAATATGTTACGATAAAATTCTAAAACAATATTCTATACATAAATTGCAGTCATGAAGTTTCAACTGCCATTAAACGACGTGCAAGTTCGTTAACTGAATAGCAAAGAATATTGTTGTAGAAAATCATGGGATTCGGAGAAATAAAGATTCCATCAATTATATAATGTTCTTTTTTTTAATTCATAATGGGATTGCTCTTGGCCAGCATCTAGCCAATCTTTAATGATAATGTTAATGACAATTTATTCAGAAGCAAATCTTTTAAAGCAAATTAGACACTCTTAATTTATTTTCTAATGTACCTTACAAACGACGTATTGTCTGTGAGTATTATTGCGCCTTAGAAGAAAACTGTATTTCCCATTTACAGCTAACATTACATTTGTCACTATAACCCACCATTTTTCGCTCTCGCTTTTACAGAAAAATCTATTTTCCTATGGCCATTTGTTTCAATTGAGTCTAATGACTCGGAATAATAGTCCTTTGTGCGAAACCGGTTCGAAGCTTTCATGTTTCAGCAGATTAGGCGGAACTTCGGAAAAACAGCTTTTATAAAAAGGATCTTAAGTAATTACGGTCTGGAAAGCTCGTCCATTATCGACTGTAGATATTGGGTATATCGAATACGTTATCAGGTAAAATGAATTATTTATGAAAATTTCGGAAAAGTGATAGATAGGACATCAGAAATCGAGATGGCTTTATTTCTATGTCCTTTTTATGAATACGAGATGGAAACGACTTGATATTCTGTTTTCAATATTTGTCCGCGTTTCCATTAATTTATTTTGTGTGTTTATTTTCAATCGGAGTATTGGTTTGGAGTAAACTGAAACAAAATAATGGCTATCAACCATTAACTAATCAAAATTGAACACCCCAATGCATTGCGCAAACATCGTGGTCTGTAGGCAAACAAACGGTTGAACGAGAATCTAACCCACACTCGATAATCGGAATTGCGTCTAAACAAACAAGAAACAATACACAGAGATAAGCATCCTATAGACTCTATAGAGAAGCCAATACAGTTTAATTAAACATTGATAAATAATGGTTCACAGGACAAACGGCCCTTAAGACTACTTGAGAAAATGTATTGTTTCTTCAGCTATTGATTATGTAATGACTTTTCGTGAATCGATTGAAGTTATAACTTACATTTCGATAGGTATCGTTTTAAAAATGAGTCAAGTTTTGGTGATTAAACTTGGAGATTTTCAATAGGTATCCTAACAATTGCTGTCATTGGTAGCCATAGCTGCTAATACATTGTTCTTGTGTACGTGTCTGTATTTATATTTGAGTAACATCGTTATTGTACTCGTAATTAGGTGGGTTCATTTGTTATTTATGCACCGCTTACGCTACTCTAAGATTGTCAGGAAGGAAAAAATATTATTAATAAATTGTGCAATATACTGTATAATTATATTGTCTGTACTATATTCACAGATACGTTAACAACTTGACTAGAACTAAATCTATCAAGGACTTGCCTTTGATTAAAAAGCATTTTAATTAAATACGAGAAGACAAAGCTCATTTTCTTTGCGATTAGACACTAATCGATTTTCTTTCGTATTTTTACCGTAGCGAAGCAAGCTTTCTTCAGACATGTAGCTTAGTTTAAAATAACTTTTGAAATAAAAAAAATATACGTTTAGAATTTTCACACTGAGTCATTCTTGGCCACTTCAATGATTTTTCATAACAATAGAGTTAACCAATATTTAACGTAAACATTAAACAATCAATGTAAAATTACTTTTATCCAATAATATAAATATAGGTATATACAGGTATAAGTTTAACCGATAGGCTTATACTTTATAAACGATATTAAACAAGTCCAGCAAGGATTTTTCTTAAACTTGTATTCTGAAGAGATCTCGTTACTTCCAAGAATAAGCTGTAATAATATTATAGATACCTTATATCATTTAGTCGTATCCAATTGCTTTTGAACGTTCTGATTTACACGTGTATTGCTACTGTAACCGTCTCTTAAGTAATTATTCGCATCAAAGTAGTCCTTTACAAGGTACATCGTCAAAGGCCTAACGAAGGTGCCGATTTCAAATTAACAATTCGGTTTATAGGTTCAGAGGTTACCGCGATCAAAGTGTCGAGCAGCTCAAACGGCTAGTTTGCATAATTACTGGGGTCTGGTGACCACAGCCGAACGTATTCTGGGATATAGATCACTCTAACCTTCGTTGAAGTGATTGCACATAATGTTATGGAAGCATTAAACACTACTCGCAACTTGGTAGTCGAAATCATGAATTTTAAATTAGTAATGTTACATCAGTATCTCCAAAGGGTTCTTTTTGATAAAAACATACAGTTTTTGATACAGTTTGGCGAAGTTATAAAGTGTATAAATGTAATATTTTTTTTAGGTAATAAAAAAGTACACATCCTAATATCCTAATATAATATTATAATCGTGAAAATTTGTGCGGATGTACGTTCCGTTTAATCTCAAAAACTACTGAACGGATCTCTATGAAACTTTCCAGTGTTGTAGCTTAGACATCAGAATAGGACATAGGCTATAATTTATTTCAAAATTCAATAAATTAGGTAGCAAAACTAGACTATCCGTGCGAAGTCGGGGCGGGCCGCTAGTATTACCTATATAATAGAATGATTCGTATGACCATCTATTTTTTGTATTATTATTTGCAGCTTGTACAGGCCTACAACAGGGGTCGGCAACCTTTTATAGCCTTTTAATACCTTTTAGCAGTTAAGGACCACATAGTAGCTAACAAAATGGTCACAAGCTGCACCTATTAATAATCTGTGACTCTATCAGACAAAAGGTACATTGTCGGTTGTTAATAAGACGGCTCGCGGGCCGCAGGTAAGGGGTTCGCGGGCCGCATGCATATTGTAGGTTATTGGTTATCTTAGGGTTTTCTTCTACATAATTTGGATGTCGTTGTGTATATAACCATAAAGCATGTAACTTAAGGATTTGAAAACTTGTAAATCGTATCAATAAAAAAATATGTACGTATATTTGCTTACAAATCCCCCCTTACCCCTTGCCTAGGCCTTGACCTTAGTCAAGTAGAGATTTCACATAGTTGAAATAGTATTACCAGAGTTAATTTATATATAAACATTAGGTAGATATTGTTCGACGTTCAATATTCATATAGTATACCGACGTAAGTAAGGTTGTCTGGAAGAGATCGCTCTTTAGCGATAAGACCGCCTTTTGTTCTACCTCTGTATCCCTGTTTCTTTGTTTTTCTTTTGTATGTGTGCTTATGTGAGGTGTGCAATAAAGAGTATTTGTATTGTATTGTATTGTAGGTACTAGTACTTCATATTATATAATTCATTCTATAGTATTAAGGTAAGCAAACTAAAATATGGGACAACGTAGTAAACAAAGGCAGTAAAGCCAAGGAAAGCAAGTGGGCAGCTAGCCACTAGCTCAGTTGGGCAGACTGCCAACCCGAATGTTCATGTAATAGCAAACACCTGGGAAAAGCAAGACATACACGAAAACGAGCAGTGGGCCATGGGAAAGGAAACTAGATTAACGGAGCCGCAATAGAAAATTCAATAAGTTTAAGTTAAATTCTACCTTTTCCGTTTCACCATAAGATATCGAGGGGAACGGTGTCATCGTTATATTGTTTGTTTGAACGAAGCGTTTGTCTTCCTCTTTTTTCATACCAATAGCAAAGGACCCAGCAAAGGAACTTGCTCCCGTTTTCTGTATCTCCGTTCAATTAAAATCCAAGTCTCTTCGAGGCAAGACTGAATAGATTATTACTGAGCCAGCTAATTACATATCATATTAAGCCTTGTTTCCCATATAAGGTAAATCGCTGTTCAGTCATTCAATCAAAAATATGAAGGAAACATTATTCACAGACACAGATCAGATCATAGATAATATGTTCATCTTGTACACATTAAGGATGAAGACTTGTTAATCACTTTTAATTCCAATAACATTTCAATACCTGCACCCTAGCTGGCAACACAGCGATTACTCATACTAAAAGAGGGTCGGCAGCGCACTTACGCTACAGTGTTTACATTTACTTGTAACCTTAACACAGGGCTCAAGCAATTTACCTTATTTAAACTCAAAGAGGCTCAATTAGTTTTATTCAGGACCAGGTATTTAGAAGCTCTAAACAGATTCCCATTTCACCTGATAAACATGGGCATAGTAGGACCTTTACATTCAATTTAACTTGTCTCTTGGCTTTTTCTCCGTAATCCCCAGCCGCCGACTCATTACATCTGGAATTGGAATAAATGCGACTCCCTCCATATTAAGGAAAACTTTGTGAAGATAATGCGTTTAGAGCTTAAAGCTTTGTACGATGGTCTCTTATCTGTGTTGTTCGAGGGCTTTTTTAGTATTTCCCTTGGGAATTAATACTCTTTTGAATTGTTTCTTTTGTTGGCATAGAGTGTTTTGAGAGGAAGTCTGTAATGGATTGAGCAAAGTCGAATGTCGAATTTGTTTAGCGTAGTAAAATCAGAAAAAAACTGATAATATCACATTAAATTCACGAACAACAAAAGGGGCAAGTAACTATGATTTGACTATATTTTAAAGGAAAGATAATGATGTCTGATTTTCAACATCACTTTCTTATTGACAACTTACGAACAATAGGATAAGATAATGGCCTGAAGACCGCCTGTTGTTTACCTCTATATTTAAATATACATACTCTGTAATAGTTCTATTTATTGAGGTGTGCAATAAAGAGTATTTGTATTGTATTGTATAATGGATAATAATATGTACAGTCAAGGGCACCAATATGTATACACTTTTTCACCTTATTCCATTGAAATAAGCTCCAAAAATGTATACATCATTATGCCTTCGACTGTACAACATGCTGAAATAGAAATCCCTTAAAAGGACAACACACTGGCCCAATTAAAACAAGTCATAACTTTATTCATTTTGCAAATAGACGAAACAAATTTGAAGTACCATCACGCAACTCCGCACGCCTGACCACTATGTCCTTAAGTCTGGGTGGAAAAGTTGAAAATCGTATAATTTGTATGGATTTGAGAGTTTAGGAACAGCAATAACTTCTTATGCTTATTCGGTTCGTATTTCGAATTTTGGACCGTTAATTTATGCATAATAACCGCAAGTTTCTATTATAGCCCTCCGCTACCGACTTTATTTAAATTACTAATAAAGATTTATGTCTGGGAAACTCAAATGTTACCATTTAAATTTTCATCGCGCATTGTTTTTCGATTATCGTATTGTTTTGTTTTAAGTAACCTCGGTTTGGGGATGGGTGTTACATTACGTAGGTTCGAACGAAACGTCGGTTAACGATGAGCTAATTTTCTGTGCCAGTTTGCGACCACTTGGAGGAGTAAATGAACTGAATGAATATATCCACGTATTTGTATAATATTTTTCTTTCTTTCTATCTTTCTATTTTTATTGTATTGGTCGTCCTGTTTTTTGGGGTGTGTAAAATATTATTTTAATACCTTTAATTGCAAAAAATCATCTTTCTGCAAGTGATCATTAAACTGATAGTGGTCACGTAACTGGCCTAGCGACCCTAGGTTGCATTGTAAAGATAACGAACAATTTGTTTGCCTCATGTACGGCAACTGCACGCCAACACTACGTAATACCTATTAAAAGTTTGAAATCACAATGATTGTTCAACCCTAAAATTGCTTCCAAGGTTCCAACCATTTGACATGACAGTTACGAAATACAGTGACTCGTCAAGTCACAACGCGTGATCACGTATCACGTTCTATGCTAATTCCCTTTATGAAAAACGCCGAGCGTGCCTGAACGCGGGCCTCGTTCGCTCGAGAGGCGTCCCGGTTATTAACTTGTGGATGATTTTTGCTTTACTCACACTGCACGTTTCTCATTTATAATGGATCTCATTTTGCAATGTGAACTAAGGACTTTGAACTTTTGTTTGTACACCTGAAAAGGTAGTCTTGGTGAAACGATGTGTAAAATTGTTATGATACCCAACTTCTCAACATAAAATGATTTTGACTTTTCTAACGAGTGCTAATGGTCCGTTAGACCCATTTGTTGGCCAGTTAAGTTAAAAATTGGTTTGAATGTATTTTATCTCGGTTAATTAAATTTATAGCATAGAAAGTTTATGGTTAACTGCTTTATTACTACTATAAAGTAGCGTTATGGCAAATTACTGGTCAGTTGAGTTTATGACGTACAGTGTCTAGGATGCCTTTCCACCAGAGCTGTGCTATGCAGCTATGTTGCGAGGTTTTCACTAGTACTACGAGTATATCATGTGGACCGATGAATATGATTAATGTAGTGAATTATGATTTATGTAGTATTTTAAGTATCCATAGCAACGTAGCATAGCACGACATGTCTGGTGGAAAGGCAACCTAATAGTCGACTGCGTAGGACTTTTGAGTAGCGTTCTGGCCAGTTGTGTATCAGGTGAAATGATTTTCTGGCCAAATGCGAATCGGGTTAGTTCAGAATCTGTCCAAATACGACGAAACTGGTTAATATTATCACTTACCAACACAAGTACACTACCAATAGCGAGTTACAGCTCCTACATTATTTCGGGTTGATGATGTGTCGAGATTAGACGCACATTGTGTAGACGGTACGATATGAGAAAACTGTCAAATGTCAGTGTCAACTGTCAGTCGAGGCAGTACCGCTTTTTGCTGCGCCCTTACATTTAAATGAGTGCTTCCGCGTTGGTGAACGCACGTCTCGGCGCGACGACGAGCTGAATCCATTACCGAACAAAACCAATTGCCTACTGTCATGGCGTCGTTACCGAACAACGTCTTTGTTCAAGTGGTTGGCGAAATCATCATAAATTTGATGGAAAGCCATTTTTAAACAAGTGCTTTCCTGACTCGGGCCGGATGCTCGGTAGCGTGGCCATGCGAAGGCAATCAGCTTCGCTTCTGCCTTCTGCGCATGATATTATACTATTGCGCAAATGTAATACTGGCAGTATTCCTTCAAATGAGAATCTTTGCGACGTCAGTAACTTTACGTCAAAGAAGAAAATGTCACAAATCGATCCCGGCCCGCCAAGTTAGGAAGTCGCCTAACGGTGTCTTATTTAATAGTGAGTTCTACTTTTACCCTCGTCATCAACCATGGTTTAATATAATAAAATATGAAAATTGTCTCAAAGAAACCGCTGACTAACGTGAACCGCTAAATGAAGGCTATTAATTTACATTTGCGGAGTTATGGCGGCATTAAATCAATTAAACGTGTTAATGATGTTAAATGTATTTTTTTTTCGCCATTTCAAAGGTGATCCAGGACTGTGTACAATTTCTAATTTCACTTTTAAGGCGATATATCGATTGAAAGAGACACCCTTTGTTTTTCGCTCACGACAAAACGGGATGCAACCCTCTCCGAGAATGGCTTTTTAGACAAATCTCGTTCAATGTCTGACTGTGTGCAGGTTTATTAAATTGCCTCTTGTCAGTGCCTAGATGAGGTAAAATACCATCATATTAACTTAATCGTGTCTTTTAATAATGCGTTGTTTTAGTAGGCTGAGGAAAAAAAGGAAAATATAGACTCGAATTTGGATTTATTTTCTATCGAGAAAATTTCAAGCAATCATGTTTCGCTATTGTCAGTACCACAACCATATAGTCAAGAATCATATATCTGAAAATCAGTCCCTACTGTTTGCTAGTCTGGGCAGGACAGCGTTTCAAAGTCTCCAAATTTCTCAGTGTAGCGCCTTAATAAGCTTTGTGTCTGATTTGAAGCGACATTTTTAATATACAATACACGGTTAATATCCCGTTAAATATAAACCGTAATTCTAATATTGATATTTTTGTTTCTTCTGAAGCGTTGTTGTATTGATTTTTTTTAAACCATGGTGTCACGAGATATGTAAATAATAATTTTAGTACCTAAGTTTTCTGCATTGAAAAAGTTTCTTTTTAGATCACTGGTCAGCTCATTTTTTTGAAACGATATTTCTTTATTAAATAGTCTTTAAAATTCATGTGTTATCTATAATTTTTATGTCGCGATAGTCCTGTATTATATTAAAGAAGATTTCCTTAATAGGATAAGCGTTTCAACTAAAAAGTGCCCTTAAGAAGATTTATAATCTTGATTTATTAGCATTCAGTTTAACACTGATAATATTTCAACATTAAGACATCAATGCATACTAACCATGATCGCAAAGCCATTGAAATAATTACGAATCACATTTAAATAATTTATCGTCCGAGAGATTTCGAGAGAATAAGAATAGGAAACAATTCGGATTGCAATAAATAAGGCACGCAATAAGCGCCGTCATTTGTCATCTTAGTACAACAATAAAACAAAAGAATAACAACTCACAATAACAGTTCATGTGATTGTATTCTTTATAAAGACTTATAAAGGTAGATATTAGAATGTGCTTGATGGAACAATTAGTGTGTTCTAGTTTGAAGTAAACGTGATGTTTAAAGAGGTAATTGTGACCGATAAATCATTTTAGCCATTTGTTCTTATTTTGGGATATTAAAGGAGATTGCTACGACAGCAGTACAATAGGGAAATAATATCAAACAAAATACGTCAGCCAGTAAAAATGTTTACAAATAAACCTTACCTGTCATTAAAAATCGACATGGGTATTGTTTCTTTGGTTTATCCGGTCGCTGATTATGAAAATTTTTGATGCGGTTTTTGTAATAGATAGAGTGATTCAAGAGGAAGGTTTATATGTATAATTTGCTCCCGTGCGAAGCCGGGGCGGGTCGCTAGTATCACATAAAAGTCGAGAGCGATAGTCGACCCGGTCACCCACATTTTTTACTCTTGTTACTTGCCGTAGCAACTTTGTATTCGAGCCATACACCGCGCTGTAAATACTCAGAGCAATCCAGCAATCACCTTTTATTTCAACAAAAAATCCAGCGTACGTGACCCTGCTCTCCCCTGATTCTGAGATTTGTATCTCTTTATGGAGATGGTATGCTTGCATACATTACCCTGTATATGTGGGAATTGGGTATTCGGGTATGTTTGTCGCTGAGATTGCCAATCCTGTTTAACATACTTTGTTTGTGACGGAATAGGAATTAATTTGTCGTTCGATCGACATATTAGGGAGTGATAACGATAAGACGTAAGAAAACCCCTACCTTATTGTTTTTGTTGGTCTGGGTAATAATCTTATTTATTACTAGGTACCTACCTATCAAAAAATATCATAATTGAAATATAAATAAAATAAATAAATAAATATTTGTGGACAATCTTACACAAATCAACCTAGTCCCAAACTAAGCAAAGCTTGTACTATGGGTACTAAGCGACGATATACATACTTATATAGATAAATAGATACTTAAATATATAGAAAACATCCAAGACCCAAGAACAAATATTCGTGCTCATCACACAAATAAATGCACCGGCCGGGATTCGAACCCGGGACCTCCAGCTTCGTAGGCAGGGTCACTACCAACTAAGCTAAAGCGGTCGCCAAAAATATGGTTTATCATAATGTTATTAAGCCCCTTATTAAATGAGGCCGGTCGTATGAAAACAAAAACAAATACTTACATTATTGTCTTTTCCTTTTCCTGTACAAAGCGCACAATATCAGTTTTCTTTCTGTCGGTCCATACATAATGACCCTCCACGCCACCTGCCGGGGGGAAGCGATAAATCGTTTATTTCTCATCCCCAACAAGCTCTAGCGTGAAGACAATGTTTATTCTAGAATGGTTGGGAATGATTTTGGGATCCAGTGAATAAAGGTATCTAGTAGAGGTACTGTCATCAATTTTGTAGTATACCGAAATGCTGCTAACGCAAATTATAAAGATAACATGAAGAAACCAATTGAAAAATTAAAAACACAACACTAGACAAACTACTACTACTTACTAGACAAATGAAACAAATATTTAAATGTAACCCCATAAAGCTACCCCTTCCACCAGCTGTAGCGCTGTAGCTAGTACCTACTTTTGATAATATCCAAATACAAAATATAGCTGAGAAGTAAGCAAGTCTTGGAAATGGTATTGCGCCTTTATTTTTACTCTTCCTTTTCAAATACCACGTAAAGATGGCAAATATTTAATATTTAAATTGGGAAATTGTGTTTCTTTTATTAACTTGAAGACAAAATCAAGTTAATGAAAGAAAGAAACTCAATATTGGTTGTTTACATGGATTGTTAAGGACAGCAGCTCGACCCAAGATAAGCAAAAATCATCTTCATTCAACTCTCAATCGATTTGTTTCATAAAATCCCCGAGTCGGGCCAAGTTAATTTCAAACTTGTAACAAGCCGGCAGGCCCGGCGTTTTCAATTACGATTCTTTTCACTTCATAAGCAAACAAGTCTATTTAGGTGCAGCGCGTTACTTTGAAGCTTGCGGAAAAAGCAAACTGGGATGAAAATATATCAATCAACGGTTGTTTATTACCTGAGCGAGCACGAATCGTAATAAAAATAAGACTAACAACTCCCCGGGTCGGGGAGACCCATGGTGGGGGGTATGTCTCGCCCTTCCACAGGGAAAGAGAATACCCACTAACTGCCGAGTAGGGGCACCATGAGGTCGCTAGCATTCTATCACGATGCCTCCTCGACCGCCCCGACTAAACGCCGGGGGCACCCTCTAGCACCAGTGGACAGAAGTCAAGAGTTTGTAATGCTCCAACCTCTCCCCCAGCCCACGACCCTATGACTGTAGGCGAGCGGTAAGAGACTGGCTTTTCAACAGGAGGTCATGTATTTGCTCCACGGTTCGGCTTGAACTTTACGTAATTTTTTTCACATGAAAAACAGCGAACAAAACCCAAGTCAGAAAACAACCGAATATTTCGAGTTTACGCCCGAGGGTGAAAAGAATGACGTGATAATTCCAAGCAACATATGGCTAACATTTTTCAAACGTATTGGGTATGTTTCCTGTACATTTTAATGGTTTTCGACGGACCAGAGGGAATGTATTGAGTGCATGAATTTACCTTGACATGAAAATTAATAGTCGTTGCAATTTTGCCAATACTACCTACTCAGCCTGTTACTACAGAAGTCTAGGTACATTGGTACCGTTGTACGTCACTTTCACCTTCAAGAAATTATAGGTGCCAATGTTCTGCGTGCTTTTCACAAGTTATTCAAGTATCCTCCAATGAGCTGATCATGTAACGTTACAAAATTACCTAAGTCAAATGCAGAGGAACTTGACGCCCCTGCGTAGAAGTTTAAAATTGCAAAGGGAATCAGGTTTTTCTGCAGCGAACTGTACATTTTAGGTACCTCTTACTACCTCTCGTACGTTTGAAACATTACGAAATCACACTGCTACTAGTTAATTGCGTGTAACGTAACAAACGTCGCTTAGTACCCATAGTACAAGCTTTGCTTAGTTTGGGACTAGGTTGATTTGTGTAAGATTGTCCACAAATATTTATTTATTTTATTTATTTATTTATTTAAAATGTATGAGCACTTAAAATATAGATAGTGCCATCCACGAAGGCGCGCCCTTCCACAGCCCAATCCGTACAATTGTGCATAGATTAGTATGAGATTCGCTGTGGCTTGCTGTGGCGGGGCACGTCGTCGTGGATGGCATTATCTATAATTTGTGTGTCCGAGTTGTGTAATTCTACAAAAAGCGACATAATTTTTCATGCTAGAAAATGCAAAATGCAATAAGGAGTTTTATAAAATATGGGCTAACACAAAAGATGTCAACTAGAGATCAACTGCGAGTAGTCCACATGTCCACATGTAAGGGTCGGCAATGCGCATGTGATTCTTTGGGAGTCGCAAGCGTCCATAAACTACGGTGTTCTTACCGTCAGCAGTCAATCTTTTTGCCAACGTCATGTATTCTTCCCTCCCCCTACCTTTCGCTAGTAGTCACATCCCTTCGCTCTTGTAAATTACGGTACTTAGGGTGACACCACCAATTATGGACACTTCAACCATTATTCAAAGATCATACAATTTTAAATTGATTGTTCTATAAAAAATGAATGACTCTTATTTTCTTTTACATAAGAGTTAATGTACATCATTGGGTCTTGTCCATTACTGGTGGTGTCACTACCACACTTTGATTAAGCCGATCTAACCAATATTTAGTACGGAAAATGACATTTGGACCTCACGCACGCTCAAACCATACATAAAATCATCCCTCCGGTGAGGTTTATATCATTTGCTTACACAGACACACACACATACACATGCGCGCTATGAAGCCCTTTACAAGCAAATGTAATGAAAAATAATAACGACACACGTGAGGCCAACAGTTACCTAAAAAGAGAATTAATCATGTAATTGAAAACTAAATTACTTGGTAAATGGTCCTAAACACATCAAATTAGGTTTCATTTCAGTTTGTTTTCACAGGCCCTGTAGCCCCTAAATTGTAAGTGAGTGCTTTTATATACAATTAGGCTCTTGACATTAAACTGCCATTTGCTTTTAAACAGAGAGGGGCGCAGTAGCAGAAATTCGAACAGTAGGAACATATACAAATTGTGTTCTTTTTTTGCTATTCGACCCGAACCTAAAGCTCTTTAAGAGAGGTAGGGTCCAAAATACAATTTCGCTCATATTTATACCAGCCGGAATTGGGAAGTAACTCCACCTATTTAAGGTCGCCAGAACTCCAAAGAATGAGCTGAGTTGAGAGGAACCTGTCTCTCTGTTGCTGTCAACACAATGAATTCTCAGATCAAAAAATGGGTCGGCAGCGTGATTGCTCTGGAGTAGCGAGCATCCATAGGGTATGGTGCGTGCTTACTATCAGATGGAACGCATGCTTGTTTGTCACCATGCAATATAAAAGAAAGGTTAGGTACCCTCAAAAATCACACCAGGGTAGTCTTCAATCAAATTCAAAGTTATTTGTTCTTTAATTTGGGCATATTACCTAACACCTATGAATGTCAAAAAACTACCACCGGTTCGAAAAATTAACCCTCTTTCTCTAGAAAAACCGGCGTATAAATCTAGATGAGGTGTAATTTTTTCAAAAAATTTAAAATTATTTGTGGACAATCTTACACAAATCAACCTAGTCCTAAACTAAGCAAAGCTTGTACTATGTGTACTAAGCGACAATACACATGCTTATATAGATAAATAGATACTTAAATACATAGAAAACATCCAAGACCCAAGAACAAATGCTCATCACACAAATAAATGCCCCGGCCGGGATTCGAACCTGGGACCTCCAGCTTCGTAGGCAGGGTCACTACCAACTAACTAAGCTAAAGCGGTCGTCAAAAAGATACGAGTATACTATTGTAAAAAATTAGAGTATCAAATAATTTTAAGGCGCTAGTCCTATCGCCGGCGAGCAGCGAGTACTCTGTTAGTAATTCTACTCGTTTTCTCGCTCAAGCGAGTACAAAGACTATGAGAGTACTCGCGGGCGGTACCACTGCCTCAGCAGCAGTGCCGGATTAAGACTACTTGATGCTCTAGGCAATCCACGCCTGTGGCCCCCCCATCCGCGAAAACGCGAGCACAGCGAGTGCGATTTTTTTCAAATATTTTGATGCAGGTGCAGAATTCATACGCATCAAGTCAAAACATATCTAGATGAAAACGCGAGCGTAGCGAGCGCGAAATTGTTCGAACATTATGATGCAGGCGTGCATAAAAATCATACATAATTAATGTAAAAATAGCAGCTGTTGGTTCTCCGAATAAATAAATACCCATTTTCAAAATGACCTTTTCTTCGTGGTGTTTCTGGTGCCTCCTAGACGTGGTGCCCTAGGCAATTGCTAAATTTGTTTAAGGGTTAATCCGGCACTGCTCAGCAGTTTCAGCACTTACACCATACTGATCTCAAACTTCTACTGCGTCTCCCCAGGCAATGCTAATTGACAATACTTTAGAGCGTCCATATTAATGAGCGATCGTAGTCTAATGCCTCATTTATAAGCCACCTGGGAACCACCATCCACACCGAATGCAACCTTAATCTCTCAAGCGGAGAGTCCAGTTTTACTTAAGATGCTAAGATTGTTTTATGAACAAATTTAAAAGACCGTTTACAGTGCACGTGTAATTGAGGGGTGGAGCTTTATTATCTAGTCAGTTATCAAGCCCGTCTTCTTATGGGATATTGGCAAGGAATTTTTGAGCGGGTTACAAGGTATTTAAGTTACCTTAATTAATTAACTTGTGGTAAGTTGATGATAAATGGAGCGGGTAAGATTAGCAAATGCGGGTATGTATAATTAAAACTTATTTATACGTCGTTTATATTTATAAGTAATACTCATAGATTCTGAGAGACATAGTTTACATACATACATACAATATTCATAGTTTACATACATACATACGTCCACTTTAACTAATATCCTACACAAGAGAATAGGTATGTCAGTAACTTTATTTTACTAAACGGTTAAAACTCACGTATTAAGACCACGTTATTCGAAATCATAGTATTTTTCATTCAATTTTAAACCATTAAATACTCACTTTATTGATGGGATATTTAGATATGTTATAGTTTAAGAGTCGGTCTAGTGTATTTTAAGGCTGAAAACACGATATTTGAAACTTCGCTCGATGATCTCACATCGCAAAAACAGGTAAATTTTGATCTTATTGTGAGTCGTATATAAAATATATCCAACTCAGACTCGAGTAAAATATATCAATAGATAGGAAACGATGTGAAGAAGTGCATTTTACGGCTAATTTTTTTTTAAATGTTTTTATATTTAACAAAACTCAAAAATATCAGAAAAGCAAACTGCGGGCTTCATTTTAGTAGACAGATGGCCGTTGGGCCTCGAGCTGGACGGACGTCTGTCGCACTTTTTGCAGTTTGACATTTATAAAAATCGCATATTTAATACCAGTAACTAGATGATATTAACATTTCTAGGGTAAATTACTGGTGAGTCATATCGACGAATAAACATTTAAAATAGTTTTCCTGGTACTTTTACTATTCGAGATAGTGGAAAACATAAAATGTGGCTAATAAAGCTTATCATTATATCATTTTTTTCCTTTTTAAACCCTCTCTTATTACAAAAGGTTTCATTGAGTATTTTTAGAATGTGGAATTTTTTTCCATTATACGGGTCACACTCCTTCATTATAGCATATTGTATATTTTATGTCTATGTGTGAGTATATTCATAGCGCCTGACACATAGTTTGACATCTGACATTAGCAAATTAAATTCAAGCTTGGTATTTCAAATACAATATTTTAAATTATTAAATATATTGAGCTTCGTATTGTAACAAAGTAAATATGCCCAAACGGACCGTAATCCTGCCAAAGTTTTGACGCTATTCGACTTCAATTTGCTCTGCAGTTCAATGTAAAGCAGAATGACATCAGTATTACGATGAAAGTGATATTATTGCATTGTGTAATTATTCCAATATATCAACGTAAACGATAAAAAAAGAATAATAATAAAAGATGCCTCGGTTAATATCTGAAATAGAAAGGGCCCAAAGCTCTGAGGAATTCTGGCCGCTTACGGCTAGTATGTGGGGGAGGATATCTGGTGACGGCGTCGCGGTCTCAGATCTATGATCAGCGGCTTCGGTGACATCACTTCATAGCCACATCATGCGCAAATGTTTACGTGAATTTACTGGACGAAGTGATGCTGCAAATTGTTCTACTGACTTTCCTGACTTTATTCAAGATAATTGCCCCATACAGCACGGGTCACTTGGGAATGGTTTACTCTACAGCTACATCCAGGCATAAATGTAATGATGTAATGCCATCGCCTGAAATTCGTACCCGATTGAGAATCTTTGGGGTTTAATGGTTCAACAGTGGGATCATCACCATGAAAGAACCAAAGAAGCAATTCAAGCAATAGATACTGCAATGAAATATGGGAGGAAATGCGGGGAACTGACATAATTATCAACGTCTTCTCAGCTTATTGAGAGACAGGCTACAAACTGTTGTAGACGCACTGTGGTTGCACGCATTATAATCCCTCAGTCTTATGTTTTATGTTTATAATAAATTATATAATAAATAAAGCAATGCATATACATACATACAATCGTCTTCTATACCTGTACTCACTCAGGGTTGTCACTTTCTAACGCCTCGACAAGAGAGTCGTGTTCAAACATTATTGATATGAGTAGGGCATAAATATGTATACACTTTTGGACCTTATTTCAATGGAATAAGGTGAAAAAGTGTATACATATTGGTGCCCTTGACTGTACCTAGCGCTACGGAATATCTAATGGTGGTATTACAGATTTTTGCAGGAAAAAAACTGTATTTTTGCTGAGAAAACTGTAGCTGATGGTAATCCCTTAAGAGCAGTAAAGTTGCCGCAACTGACTGTTGTCGCTTGGGCCGAAAGTTTATCTTCTTTTACAGGGATATTAAATTTCAGAGGGTTTATTTAAGACAAACGTTTCGCATTACGTCCTGACGTGTGAGGATTGGATGTGCAACAGAGCGCTTAAAACAACATTTTAATCAAAGCATACATGACTAATTTGTAATAATCAATGATGATTTAGCCAATACTGGAATGTAAAGTTAATTATATGAAATTAATTAACAAAATTGATAAGCAGAATAAGGTCGATGATGTTCGATACGAAGCTTGGTTATTATATTATTATTCATCAACAGTATCTCAATATGCAAGCTTGTGTTTTTTATTTTATAATAAATGCGTGACTTGTGTATTTTCTAAAGGCAAAGAAAAAGTCATTGTGTATCAAAATCAACTGAAATAATTATGCCAGTAAATTCGTTTGACAATTTCACGAATACTGTCAATGGAAGTTTTGACTTTTTTGACAATTTTACTTTCAACGCAGTCAACAACACAGCTTACGATTACGTTGACGATAATTTCACGGCATATGATGATTTTGAAGATTCATTATCAGAAGACAACATCGTCGATTTGAGTGTTTGGGTGGAAACGTTAGATAACTTTGAGGCAGTGTTAAGTTTAGTGACAGTATGTTTGGGAACACTTTCTTGGATCTTGATACCGAAATGGAGACAATTCAGAAACTTTGCATTTCTGAACCTTTTCCTGGCCGACGGAGTGTTTTGTTTCTTGGACAGTAGTTACATTCAAGTTGATTATGACAGCTTTGCTATTATATTTTGTATAAATGTGAGTGCTATTTCTATACCCATTTGGCAAATTCTGATCGCTTACTCATTTTACACGAATATAGTAAAAATCTTCAGTTTTCATTCAACATGGATTTACTTATATGCTGTTGTTGCAGCATGGATCGTACCCGGAATGGTGGTCTTAGTTTATGACGATATAGATAACGACTATATAGAGTGCTTGGATATACTGGTGACTATATTGAATTTGATATTATACTTAAAAGTTCTTTACATTCTGGTCTCACCGGCGAAAATACGAAGCACTGCTAGAAGTAACCTGTGTCAAAGAATACGAATTGCTACTCTCGTGTTTATAATAAGCGGTGTTTTGACTTATGTGCCCTACTTTATAGGCCACATGATTGAGGATGATTCTGAATTGCGGCTGCTGCCTAGTTTTTTATGCTCACTTCAAATAGTTGTAATCCAAATATTGTTTTTGTTGCTTAAAGGGCACAGGGACTTATGGATGGCATTTATAAAAAGGCAGCGTTGAGGTTCAGTTTTTGTTTAGTGGCACAAATGTTAGTTTCAGTAGGGGTGCTTCGCTCCAAATTCCGACATGAGTGCATGAGAATTTGCCATGAATCCCATGTTAAGAATACAATTTATGTATATAGGAATGTCAGATAGCTTGAAGAAGAAAGTGTCAGAAGGAACAACACACATTTACTTAATACAAAATGAGTTATTTGTTAACACGTTGTAACGTGATAGTAATACATACTTAGGTCGCAAATAATAATGACATCCAATTAAATAACACAATAAAACGATGTGTTAACAAATCCCTGGGCAGTATTTTCTGCTTACTGTAGATACCGCTTGTTACGTATGCATCCTTGTCACATTTGAAAGTCAAAAGGGCAAAGTTTACCACCTATCGATTACAGTTGGCACTAAATAATAATGAATTATGGACGATTTAGAAACCTACCTCTAAACGCTAGAGGTATATGGCAAGGGTAGTAGGTATAATGGATACGTATAATCTCCTGCCTCGCCAGAATCGCACTTCAACTTGCGCCGTGAAAATGAATATACTCGACTTGTAGGTACGTTCTACTTTATTTCTATGATACCCCAGAAATCGGTAATAGGTGCGTTTTTAGTTTTTAGTTTGCATTAACTCTCGCAGTCTCCGATATTACATATGACATAGCTGCATTTACGAAAAGATGCTACGCATGACTGCTTTTAACGACGATGTAGCAATGTGCTTGTATAAATATAAACGAAAGTAATTGTTGTCACAGTCACAAGATGGACTGTTTTTTATCGCACATAGCACAATAAAAATTAAAGCAAAGTTTCTTCTTGTTTTTTAAAGCAAAACTTGTACACTGCCACTCGTGCATCTGCGTACATCTCTTACTTTATCTGTTACGCTATAATATGAAAAACGTTTTTATCATTCAAAATATACTATTATTTGCTTTCGATGATGCCTCAGAAGTCACACCTCACCGCCTCTGTAAGCAGCTAAGCGCTGAACTTACGTCGCCTTAAAACAACATTTTGATCAACTAAGTCATCAATTAATTTATAATAATCAATGATTATATTGGCAATAATGGAAAGAAAATTTAATTATATGAAATTAATTAACAAAATTGATAAGCATGATAAGGTCGGTGATGTTTGATACAAAGTTTGGTTATTATTAAAAATAAACTAAATATATTATTATTCATCAAGAGTAACTCAATACGCAAACTAGTGTTTTTACTTTATAATAAATCGAGTTCGAGATAAAAGAAAAATGCGTGACTCCTGTATTTTCTAAAGGCAAAGAAAAGGTCATTGTGTATCAAAATCAACCGAAATCATAATGCCAGTAAATTCGTTTTACAATTTCACGAATACTGTCAATGGAAGTTTTGACTTCTTTGACAATTCTACTTTCAATACAGTCAAGAACACAACTTACGATGCTGACGATAATTTCACGGTATATGATGATTTTGAAGATTCATTATCTGAAGACAACTTCGTCGCTTTTGTCGTTTGGTTGCGAACGTTATATAATTTTGAAGCAGTGTTAAGTTTAGTGACAATATGTTTGGGAACACTTTCTTGGATCCTGATACCGAAATGGAGACAATTCAAAAACTTTGCGTTTCTGAACCTTTTCCTGGCTCATGGAGTCTTTTCTTTCTTGTGTAGCAGTTACATTCATTCATTCATTCATGTTGATTATGAGAGCACTGCTTTTATTTTTGGTATAAATGTGAGTGGTATTTCTATACCCGTTTGGCAAATTCTGATCGCTTACTCATTTTACACGAATATAGTAAAAATCTTCAGTTTTCATTCAACATGGATTTACTTATATGCTGTTGTTGCAGCATGGATCGTACCCGGAATGGTGGTCTTAGTTTATGACGATATAGATAACGACTATATAGAGTGCTTGGATATACTGGTGACTATATTGAATTTGATATTATACTTAAAAGTTCTTTACATTCTGGTCTCACCGACGAAAATACGAAGCACTGCTAGAAGTAACCTGTGTCAAAGAATACGAATTGCTACTCTCGTGTTTATAATAAGCGGTGTTTTGACTTATGTGCCCTACTTTATAGGCCACATGATTGAGGATGATTCTGAATTGCGGCTACTGCCTAGTTTTTTATGCTCACTTCAAATAGTTGTAATCCAAATATTGTTTTTGTTGCTTAAAGGGCACAGGGACTTATGGATGGCATTTATAAAAAGGCAGCGTTGAGGTTCAGTTTTTGTTTAGTGGCACAAATGTTAGTTTCAGTAGGGGTGCTTCGCTCCAAATTCCGACATGAGTGCATGAGAATTTGCCATGAATCCCATGTTAAGAATACAATTTATGTATGTAGGAATGTCAGATAGCTTGAAGAAGAAAGTGTCAGAAGGAACAACACACATTTACTTAATACAAAATGAGTTATTTGTTACCACGTTGTAACGTGATAGTAATACATACTTAGGTCGCAAATAATAATGACATCCAATTAAATAACACAATAAAACGATGTGTTAACAAATCCCTGGGCAGTATTTTTTGCTTACTGTAGATACCGCTTGTTACGTATGCATCCTTGTCACATTTGAAAATCAAAAGGGCAAAGTTTACCACCTATCGATTACAGTTGGCACTAAATAAATGAATTATGGACGATTTTGAAACCTACCTCTAAACGCTAGAGGTATATGGCAAGGGTAGTAGGTATAATGGATACGTATAATCTCCTGCCTCGCCAGAATCGCACTTCAACTTGCGCCGTGAAAATGAATATACTCGACTTGTAGGTACGTTCTACTTTATTTCTATGATACCACAGAAATCGGTAATAGGTGCGTTTTTAGTTTTTAGTTTGCATTAACTCTCGCAGTCTCCGATATTACATATGACATAGCTGCATTTACGAAAAGATGCTACGCATGACTGCTTTTAACGACGATGTAGCAATGTGCTTGTATAAATATAAACGAAAGTAATTGTTGTCACAGTCACAAGATGGACTGTTTTTTATCGCACATAGCACAATAAAAATTAAAGCAAAGTTTCTTATTGTTTTTTAAAGCAAAACTTGTACACTGCCACTCGTGCATCTGCGTACATCTCTTACTTTATCTGTTACGCTATAATATGAAAAACGTTTTTATCATTCAAAATATACTATTATTTGCTTTCGAAGTCACACCTCACCGCCTCTGTAAGCAGCTAAGCGCTGAACTTACGTCGCCTTAAAACAACATTTTGATCAACTAAGTCATCAATTAATTTATAATAATCAATGATTATATTGGCAATAATGGAAAGAAAATTTAATTTTATATGAAATTAATTAACAAAATTGATAAGCATGATAAGGTCGGTGATGTTTGATACAAAGTTTGGTTATTATTAAAAATAAACTGAATATATTATTATTCATCAAGAGTAACTCAATACGCAAACTAGTGTTTTTACTTTATAATAAATCGAGTTCGAGATAAAAGAAAAATGCGTGACTCCTGTATTTTCTAAAGGCAAAGAAAAGGTCATTGTGTATCAAAATCAACCGAAATCATAATGCCAGTAAATTCTTTTTACAATGTCACGAATACTGTCAATGGAAGTTTTGACTTCTTTGACAATTCTACTTTCAATACAGTCAAGAACACAACTTACGACGCTGACGATAATTTCACGGTATATGATGATTTTGAAGATTCATTATCTGAAGACAACTTCGTCGCTTTTGTCGTTTGGTTGCGAACGTTATATAATTTTGAAGCAGTGTTAAGTTTAGTGACAATATGTTTGGGAACACTTTCTTGGATCCTGATACCGAAATGGAGACAATTCAGAAACTTTGCGTTTCTGAACCTTTTCCTGGCTCATGGAGTCTTTTCTTTCTTGTGTAGCAGTTACATTCATTCATTCATTCATGTTGATTATGAGAGCACTGCTTTTATTTTTGGTATAAATGTGAGTGGTATTTCTATACCCGTTTGGCAAATTCTGATCGCTTACTCATTTTACACGAATATAGTAAAAATCTTCAGTTTTCATTCAACATGGATTTACTTATATGCTGTAGTTGCAGCGTGGATAGTACCCGGAATAGTGGTCTTAGTTAATGGCAATATAGATAACGTCTATATAGAGTGCTTGGATATACTGGTGACTATATTAAATTTGATATTATACTTAAAAGTTCTTTACATTCTGGTCTCACCGACGAAAATACGAAGCACTGCTAGAAGTAACCTGTGTCAAAGAATACGAATCGCTACTCTCGTGTTTATAATAAGCGGTGTTTTGACTTATGTGCCCTACTTTATAGGCCACATGATTAAGGATGATTCTGAACTGAAGCCACTGCCTGGTTTTTTATGCTCACTCCAAATAGTCATCATCCAAGTGTTGTTTTTGTTGCTTAAAGGGCACAGGGACTTATGGATGGCGTTTATAAAACGGCAACGCGGAGATTCAGTTTTTTTTAGTGGCACAAATATTAGTTTCAGTAGGGGTGCTTCGCTCCAAATTCCGACATGAGTGCATGAGTTTTTTGCCATGACTCGCATGTTTAGAATACAATTTATGTATGTAGGAAAGTCAGATTGTAGCATGCAACCTTTTCATTATTTTGTTAATCAGAGACTGTGGATGACGTTAAAACAAGGAAGAACTGGTTAATTGTGTAAAGTATACAATAAATAAGAATTGATTTTTTTATGAATATAATACTATTTTTAAATTTGCGAAATGTAACGAAAAAACTATTGTATACATAGTTTCACTAGCCCTTAACGAACCCAGCTTTAACATTTTGTATTGAGGGTAAGGGTCTTCTGAAAAAAGCAGTTTTGTATTAGGTAGTAGCGACATTTTTATAAAATATATTCTCGCAGTAATAGTAGTACACATACTTACGTACTTATTTATACATGATGTTAAGTAAATTATTGATTTATATGTTTAGAGGTTTAATTAAAATTTGTTTAGCTATGAACATTTTTAGTGTATATATGTAATGGCGCTACACACTTCGCTATGCGTATTCGCCTCCCTTTCTTTCGCGATATTATACATAGAAAGAGATTTAACACGAATATTTGCACACGCATAGCGAAGTGTTGTGGCGGCATAAGGTTTTATATAATTGCATTTATATAAGTACCTAGCTGTAAGTAAATAAAATACATTCCTATCTTTTCCTATTATATTCAGTGAGCCTTTTTTTTTAAATATGAAAGTTTATTTCAATTAATCAATCGAACATTATGCTTTGTTATTGATATAAGTAAATAAAAACATAAGGTGCTTAACGTCAGCAGAATGTTTTTGTTTATTGTGTCATAATACTCAGAAAATGGTTATCTACTTTTTTATTTGAATTTTTTATAGGTAAGTCGAACAAAATATATCCTCTTAGTTAAATGATCCTTGAACATACAAACAGTTATGTTAACTTAAAAATAAAACAGTTGATAATCTGTGTGTTGTGTGCGTAATGTGTTCTAAAGTTACAGCTATTGCCTATTACCCTGTCCAGTACTCTCTAGTCTTACTCACCAGAATCACGAAATTCAAACTTTAAGTTTCTATGATATTTTTTATGTGCTTCGATCGACAAATTATATGACACCCTCAACAACTCGTGTTTTATTTTTGTACTTATACGCCACGAAAATCCTTAGGCGACTTCCTGACTTGGCGGGGCGGGATCGATATGTGATTTTTTTTTCTTTGACGTAAACTTACTGACGTCGCAAAGATTCTCACTTGACGGAATACTGTCAGTATTACATTTGCGCAGTAGTAATATCATGCGCAGAAGTGGACCAGTACTGCCTTCTTATCGTCCCGCTACCGCACATCCCGCGCCAGTCAGGAAGCACACATTTAAATGAAGAGGCGTAGTAAAAAGTGGTTCTAAGTTGACACTGTCATTTGACAGTTTTCTCATTTAATTAAATTAATTAATTAAATATCGTGTCGCCTCCGCACCGACAAATCAGGAAGCCGCCTTATGCGAAAAATTAACTCAGCAGTAATAAACTCCCCCATTTATTCTATCACTGTTTCAGGGCAGGCTTTAAAAATTATTTACAGCCAGCAAACTAACTACGAGTAACCCTTGCAGAACAATAATTTCCTGAATATTAACACCGCCCTACTGCTCCCTAGAGATGAAAGAATTTATATAAAAACCGGTTTACCGTTCTCCGGAGTGGCGATAAACCGTTAATTGCATCCTTTGTAGCCGCACCGTCGTAAAAATTTGTGGCAGGCGTGTACGGACAATAATACATTGACATTTTCCGATTCCAGTCATGGGGAATGGTTAAGCTTAAGTGGAAAATGGCAAGGATTACGTTTACCAAAAACGACGGTGTATTTAATTGGAGTAAAATCTGATAATGCGCTTTGTTCCATCAATGCTTTGAGTTTCTCAGGGATAAAAATAATTCTAAAAACGTTCTGATAAAAAAATTAATGCTTATAATTTGTGCAATAGGTACCAATTGTGATTTAAAATGGATTTGAATCAGCATTATTTTTATTCTGAGCGGCGCATGTCTTTTTCTTCCATAAACATCTCTCCCATGATTCACATCCATCCATATCCATATCTAATTATTTCCCTCCTCCTTTCATCCCTCCTCATATTTACACACCCGTGCAAGGCGAATGGTTCTTAAATTTTCGGCAATGGGTGCTACTTTTAGGCTTCCCTTTATAATACTCATTCCTAATCCGGTCCATTTTGGTAACACGCCACATCCATCCCAACATTCTCATAGTCACTTCATTAGCTATAATTATAATGAGCAAAGTTGCACATTATCCTTCTCGTTACGTGTGATGATGAGGTCAGACGAAGATCCGAGCGAGATATACATCTAAATGTAATTGAACGTGTCGGACATAAAACTATTGTTGTCAAAAGAGTGGGAATGTGTTGATAGGAGTAGGGTGTGGGCCACAAGAAACGCGATTCATTAAAGTATCAAATAGAAAAGGTTGATCAGTTAGTTCTTTACGTAACGTGTTAAACATGCGTTAGGTGGGCCATTTTACGGAAAGTTGTACACTCGACTTTTTTTTTAAATTTGGATAAAATCGGGTTTTTTCTACTCAGAATCGAAAGCACTTTCGAACCTAATAGGATTTTTCATACAATTTTCAGTTTGTCCATTCCGTTACCACCATACAAGCATTACAAACTTAGTATGAAAACGGTACAGGAATGGAATAAAAAAAATTTGGGACACTTTTTTTCCCCTATATCATTCGAAAGTGCTTTCGATTCTGAGTAGAAAAAACCCAATTTTATCCAAATTTAAAAAAAAAGTCGAGTGTACAACTTTCCGTAAAATGGCCCAGGTACTATCGAACCAACTCAATCGTGACCCACCGTGGAACCTTGTCACAGAAAATGTCATAGTGACATCGTACTGCCTGACAAGGAAAATCGTTATGACACTTTCTGTGACAAAGGTTCCACGGTGGGTCACGATTCAGTTGGTTCGATACTACGAATAACTCATCATTTTCAGAATGGAATATTTCAGGTGACAGAAATCGTGTGTGATCTATTCTATCTGATACGTAAGTCGCAAAGGTCTTCATTCCAAGGATGAAATTACCTAATACATTAGTGACTTTAGCCAGAGTTATCTTTGTCGATGGTTGCGCTTTGATATTCATTTGGTTTTATATTTGATGCACGACCTCACCGAAGATCCTTAATTAACTTACTTTACCAACAAAAGATTAACTAATCAGGTCAAGAGTATCTTTAATCTCTAAATCCAAATATAATTTTAAAAGCTAAATCCCTACTTGGAACATTCAGAGTGGAGTTGGATTGCGGAACTGCTATTTATATAGGAAACCCGATCAAACCATGGAATGTAATGTAAATCGCATGCGATTCCCGCTACTTCCATGGCCACACTACGCCCGGATCGAGGGCCCAGATAGCGTCATTGAATCCCTCCCTAGAGGCCGGACTGCCCTTTGCATTACCCTTCACCTTTTCACTTTTCCGAGTATCTTTAGCGGCGGGCCTGTATTGTGCGAGGACATTGCGGCCCGACTCGATATTTCGTGTAATAGGACCCCTACAATTGCCTGTGTCCATTTTAATTTGTGAAAAGTAGGGCGTTAGTTACTTGAAGTACAGTCAACTATGAAAATGGTCTACCATTTTTCGACGTTATTATTTGTTTTTCTCCAAAAGTGGTACAACACTTTCTTTGTACAGTCATCATTAGAACGATAAATATATTTTAAGCGTTTAATAGGGCGTAGATGGCATTGCAAAAACGGAAGCTCAGCGCGTGTTTTTCGTAAATATTGATGTTTATTCTAAACTTGTACATTTATAAGGATAATCTATTAAACCAAAAATCATTGTTAAAGATTGGAGGGTTTTAAAGATCCAACCAAAAACATCGAAAAAAAGGGTTGTTGAAAAATACATGGGGCAATCTATTCATGTAACAACCCGGGGATGATAATTTTTTTTTCAATGCAAGTAGTTGTGAGTTGTTTTTTTGGATAGGATTTTAAAAATGATATAGAGGTTACTAGAAAAGTTTTCCATTTCAGTCAATCGCTGGTAAGATATCAGCTGTCAAAGTCGTACAGTGTTTTTTAATTCAAGGTATTGGATAGTGTTTTTAAATGTCGGTCGGTACGGAACCCTTCGTTGTGCGTGATCCGACACGCACTTTGCCGGTTTTTTTTTAATTCAGTGTGCTGTTATTATTAAATAATGAAAAAGGTAAAAATGTTACGCTGCCAAAAATGTATCTTACTTAAACGCAGACAATTTGAATTTATCTTTATCTTTGTGTCATGGATCGTCACGGACGGAATCTTTGTTATAGAACACAGTACGTAGTATAATAAGCAAACATTCTTCAATACCTAGTTAAAATAACTCCTAATTGAAACACAAACAGAGGAATTTTCGTTTACAAAATGAGTGAACCAAAATATTCATTATAATGTAAATTAGAGTTAACAATCCTTAGCGACGTAAACGATTCATTTTCATTACCAAGAATTCGAAAACACGTGTATTTTAAACTGTATCGTTGAATGCTTTAACACGGGGCCACTTTTTACACGTCTTACCAATGCGCAAAGACACATTATTTACTCCAGAATTTGACCATAATGTATTTTGCTACCTTGACTACATTTTCCTTTTTTGTGAACATTTTGGAAGGGAAAATTGAAGGAAGAAGGGGAAGAGGTAGACCCAGATTGACGTACTTCAATCAAGTGAAGGAGAAAATTGGTGCCGCGTCGTATCAGGACGCTAAAAGACTGGCAGAGAACCGAGAAGACTGGCGATCTCTCCACCGACAAGAGCGTAGCTCTTAAGTTTGATGATGATGATTACATTTTCATTGCCAGAAAAACTTTCGAAGAACATATTTCCCTTCAAATCAAAGTGCTCGAGAAACTAACTTGTGCAAGGTTGACGAATAACAGAACTTTAAAAAAGCCAACTCTTTAAAAATAACTAAAATACCTGGGTTATGTCGTTGAAGAATAAGGTTCAAGAGCCGACCAGATAAAATTCGTCCAATTCTAGACTTCCCAACTCCAACGAGCTGGTTCAGAAGATTCATCCACAACTTTAGCACTATAACTGCACTACTCATCAAGCTAGCAGCTAATGGGAAATCCTCGCCGAAATTTCACTGGACTCCTGAAGAATACCGTATTTCTAAAGCTAAAGGAACTCTTAGTGACAGCCTCAATCTTGACCTGCCCTAACTTTGAAGAACATTTTGCTGTTCACTGCGATGCATCTAACTACGGCATCGGGGCAATGCTCACACAAAAGCACGAAAATAAGTAACCGTTATAGCAAACACGAGCAAAACCTTGAACATGTGCATGAAAAAACTACTCTAGGGACTACCGAAAAAGAGACGCTGGCTGTTATCTCAGCGCTTCACAATTTATATGGATCATGCTGCTCCAAAATGATTCCTTAGCTTGTCGATTCTTAAGCAAGACTTGGAAGCTGAATCCTAAAATCTCAATATTTATTAGATGTTCGAAATTTGTAAGAAATATTATAGTCAGGGACCGTTTTTGAAAAAGTAGAATGCAAGAAGCAAATCATGTACCAGTTGGGGTGACAACGTTATCAGAGGGTTTAGACCCTATAGAATACGGATCTGTCTGTCGCCATCCCCAAATTCGAGCCGGAAGAATGTTATATCGGAAAAGGTGCAGCCCATACAAATTTCGTTAAAGTTCATTTTAGTGCTAAACATGATTTGACAATATTGTAAAACACAAAATTTGCTTAAACTTTTGGGTAAAAAGATGTTTTCCATGAAGATATATTAAATTAAATCAAATCAAAATCATACTCAAAATACATTTATTACCATAAACAGAAAAAAAACAAGATACAGAAACAGAAGAACTTATAACTAGATACATATTCAATATTAGAGATACATATATTTATTATTTTATTATGTATAGGTATATTTTTTTATATATATTTTAATATATGACAGGAGATATCATTAAAAATTGCCACTTTTTTCGTTTTCCTCACATATTTACGTTTTAAGTGCATTTTAGCGTTAACTATAGTTTCACAATATTGTAGATCACAAAATTTTCTACAACTTTTGTATTGAAATATTTTTTCCACAATCAGGAAAGAAGATACGATGTCATCTATGGGGTACTACCGTCGATATTTGCTACTTTTGCCAGTTTTCTTCCCATCTTTAAAAACGGCAAATAGAACACGTTTGTTGTATGGGAGCCCCCTTAAATATTTTGTTTTATTCTGTTTTTAGTATTTGTTGGTATAGCGGCAATAGAAATATATAATCTGTGAAAATTTCAACTGTCTATCACGGTTTTTGAGATACAGCCTGGTGACAGACGGACAGCGGAGTCTTAATAATTGGGTCCCGTTTTACCCTTTGGGTACGGAACCCTAAAAAGGGCACCCTAAAGAGAACGTTGTTCCGGACCTACTCTCACGCTCAAGCTACGGCAACTCAGGACTTCGATTCGAAGCGATGGTCTAACTCTAACTTATATTAGTTCGCTTAAATTGACGCGGGGCGTATGTTATAATTATTACCATGAAGATGCCCAAACTACGGACGACTACAAAATGTTAAGTGATTGTACAGGGAGCTTATTCCCAAGCCACCTGTCGTTTGAACGATCGGACACCGGGAACTTTTTACTAGACTTCGCTTATTGTTTAGAAAATAATGAAAGTTTCCAACTTCAGAAAAGCTTTTTCATTGCAACCATGTGGCTCGTGAAAGAGTGTTGTTTTAACTTTCGAAACTTTGTAATCCTTACCCGTTAACATCAAAATATTTTACATTCTACTTTACTCAGACCATGCCATCATGATATTAGAAAGAAGCGCCGTCGCCGTGAAATATATCTTTCCTATAATATAGGATGCTAGAAAATCAGGACATGCACTTGCTTTGTTTGACAATAAAATCGTGTTCAGATATTTATGCACACATTGTTCGCTACGATAGGTATATATCCATTGTTATTGGGGAACGGGACTTAATCGCATACAATTATAACTAATTTACCTTTTTTAAGGTTTCGCCCGACGTTTCAAATGTATCACAACATCCGTGGTCGCGAGCAACATCTTCTAGCCGCACGGGTTTTCCGAACTACCCGCACTAATACTACCGTCCGCGCAATAATAATGTCTGAAAATCGTGTAGGTTTAAATCAATATAGGTATATATCCGATGCCGAATGTACGACCTTTAAAAAACTTAGAATGTAATGGAAATCGTCAATAAAATCGCAAAGCATAATGTCCAATCAAATCAGTCGGTCCTTCATTACCGAGTATCGTGACCGCTCGGAAATAGGGGGAAATAGGCATGATGAGCATGATGTGGTTCTGGTTTGTTAGTTTTCCGATGTTGCGAAGTGATCCATAAAACAGTATGGATCACTTCGCAACATCGGAAAACTAGAGCTCAACTGCACACTACGCGAAATTTTGAGTCTTTTTTCTCTTAATATCTCGGTGATAATTCGTATTTGTGGCGTTTGCGGTCGAAACGCTAGGTCCGTGGGGTCCAGGCGCTCACAAACTATACGAGCAAATTAAAAAAAAAATAACCGCCAGCGCCACCACTGGTGACCGGAGGGCTGGCGCGTTTCTCGGCCAACGTATAGGCATTGCGGTGCAACGAGGAAACGCAGCCAGCCTTCTGGGAACCATTCCCTGCAGCGGGGATCTTGGAGATATCGGTTTTGTAGGTTTACATAGTTTTTAGTTTTAAATATTAAGTTTATATTTAGGTTATTTTTAACGTCAATGTACTACAATAAAAATTAGATAGTTTTATCAATAAATAATATTTGAGGGAGGAGCTTAATGTTCTAAAAGTCATAAACTGCGTTTTTCAACAGCAAAACTACTAAAGTTAATAAGTTTGCAACAATTTAAACCTAACAGCAGCTTTTTCAACCCCCAAAGAACTAAGCTACGGCCCTTCGAAGATGATCCATTTACGTGTCATGCATGCGGTGGGCAAACTGCATTTTAGAAGCGCAGTAAAGAAGCATAACTCGACAGCTTCTGATATTGTACGGCCTCCCATCAACAAGTCAGGAAGCTTGAACCGAGATAGTTTGAACGCAAGCGCAGCAATATCCCCCGCTTCCCGCCAATTTCCGCGCACACTCGATAAGCGACCGAACGAGAACATGCCCCAACCATCTCAATCCGAAAACGATGTCAATCACTGTGAAATTCATATTGAGATACAACGTTTTGGCTCCGCAATGCAAGCGGGTTTATAGTTCAGGGTATGACGCCGATATTTTGAGTGTTTAGACGCAGATATCGGTAAAATATCTTGTTGCTGGAATTTATGATGTTTTGCGGTATAAAATTGTATCGAGCAGGTGAAAACTACCTTCTTAAAGTGCAATGTTACTGACAACACAGCAGCTACTCTATTTTTACGATGGTAACTTGAGCAACCAAGTATAAAGCCTGCCTGAAGATAAGCAGATGGAGCAGCCTTTGGAAGCCCAGAAAAATCACAGCCCAAAAGTCTGTCTAAAAAATTAAATTTTGATTTCAATCCATTACATATAACATCAACCCCTTGAAGGTATAACCTTACATTGAATACGCATAAATTCACAGAAATCGTTACTAACGTAAACGATATCATGAACCGACATCACACTGAAATCAGATCCTCTTGTTACCGTAAATCAACTGAAAAAGATCAAACGAGGCAATTGAACGATATTTGAATATATTCGGGTTCGATATCAGGTTAAATTATGCGCTGAAATCGCCGCAATGGCTTGTTAGGGCACTTACCATAATCAGCGCTTCAGGCGCTACGCTGCGGACACGGGGTTTACACTCGATGCAACTCAGCGCGTCGTGGCACGTGACTTGCGTGGCGACTGGCGACGTGCCGGACACCAAGGACCCGATAAGTAAGGCTCCACACGACTCTAGATTAAAGGCTCTAGACTAAATTACACGCCAAATTAAGGGGGCACGTTTCACCGTGTCTGTTCTGGTTGGAAACGAGAATTTTATCAGAGGAGTGATTACCATGGCAGTGCGATTCTGGAACAATCTCAAACGCGCAGCTTTTTGAGTTGTGGATTCGTTGTTATGTATTGATCTAGCTATCAATACAAATGCAGATTCCTCACTCGACACAGCGCATCCTTCAAAGCTCTGGTGACTTACTCATCACCAGGATTAGGTACAACATCGTCACACCCCAAAGCAAATAACTCCAACACACCGCCTTAACTGGAGGAGGTTTTTCCCCCGTTGGGTGTTCCAAATTCGAGCGCAACTACTCTTTTGCTCGAGTTCACAGCTGTGGATGTGATGTGACGTTTAGATAACGTCATACAATGTAAAGTATATAAAGTCGATTGACCAAGCGTAAGCCACATTTGTCACTTTTAACATACTTAACATAAAATAGCGTTCTGGACGCCAGCGGGCAGCGGTTGTTCATTTATATTTGACCCGCACGAATGCAAGCCATCCGCTGGCATCCAGACCACGGCCTAAGGCCTTGGGTCGGGCAAAAAAACCGCTTTCGTTATTTACGGCAGAATAATTTGGTGCTAAGCTTCTAGAAATTACAGTGAAAGAGAAGGGCGCTTAACTTCAGTCACAAATTTGATTGGAGATTTACCTGGGCTCATAGTTTCGACCCGCTACCTTGTCTATTGAGGAAGTTTGTGTCCCCCGTCGACTCTGTCGGAAACCCCGTTTACATTCCTTGCATATAAAGTAGGTTTAACTCTATAGTCGAATCAGTTTCATTTGCCTATTGACATATTTTGGCTTAAAACAGTGACGCTGTGGTTGAATCTATCATCATCATATTTATCATTTTTGAAGTGAAAACTTCTTTAGCGGCGCTGAGCACTTTTTGTACTGGGGAAAAATTGTTAAACTCGCGACAGATTCTAAGACCAGCTAGTTGACCCCTCCAAGTATCATGATTACGATGTTAGGAGGATTGAACTCAGCTAAACTCAGGTGGTCTTAGATGCGTAAGACGCAATGATACTCGGGACATATTATGTATATATGTAAATGGATTATGCGAATATGAATATGAACATTCATATACTCATGGTGAGTATGAATATGAATACCGATACCGATACCGATACGGATACGGATACGAATATGAATATCTTTGTTATTTACTTTCTTTATTGAGTTTTCACTTCTGCCGGCACTCCCGAAGTGCAACCCGTTGTTTTTTTAATCATTTAAACACACAATACACCAATAACCACGCCTGCATCTCATTGGGGTAATAATACTGCTGTCCTTATGTACTTTTTTAGCTTCAATCACATCCTCACAGCTCCAGCTCCTTCTTTCATCACATCGCTCTTACAGGCTAATCTCATTAATTTAGTCGATGTATTTTAACAATTTTAGATCAATTAAGTTCCCATACCCCCAGCATACCGCACGCATCTCATATCTTAATGGAATTGATAAAAAAGAACTCGGCAGTCCTTAAGCCCCTTAATATCCTTTAAGCACATTGCCTCGTTTTACATACACACGGTTCTCGATCGAGGCTAAATGTAATTGCGAAGCGGCCATTTTATGACCGAAAACGTACTTGTAAATATTTAAGAGCCTTTCGTCGTCGGATGGAATTTGTGATCAAATTTGGGCCTGTAATTGGCTGGATACGTTAGTAATCAATTCTACGAAACTGGATATACTCGTAAGTAGGGCGACGGCACAGTTAACGATGATTCACGCTAGACCGTTCCGTGTCCGGGCCGGCCCATTTTCTAGTACAAGATATCGACGGCCGTCGCGCGTCCGTCGATTTCTTGTACTACAAAACGGGCCGGCCCGGACACGGAACGGTCTAGCGTGAATCATCCTTTACTTGACACTGACATTGGGTCAATTGAATCTCAAGCGCCCCAAATATGCTACTCTTGTCGATTTTACTCCAATTTTTCTTCCGTCTCTATCACACTATGGAGTGACTCGTATATATGACAGTAAACCGCCAGTGGTAAAATTATTACTTTGAAACTTGACAGCGCCACAGACTGCATAGTGCATTACAGAGTAGTGCGGCTCGATAATGCCTATAAGGCTGTGCACGCACGAGCAATCTTTTTACTGTTTTTTTTTTTGTAGTTTTATTAATGTTTTTTTTTGTATTAATCGTGTATTTCTGTTTTATTTCTTGTTGTTTTGTGTGTTTGTTTCGTCACTGTGCCGTGGTTTCACCAAATGGTCACAATCACAACGGAAGACCAGCGCTGGCTCTGCCAGCATAACGCTGAGTTGTGGCCATTTCGTGGCAATATTCTGTTTTGTAATGTCCTATTTGTAAGTGTTTTGGTTGTCACGAATAAATGTTTCTTTTCTTTCTTTTCTTTTCTTTTCTTTCTTTCTTGGCAGCAACTATGTATTGAGGCGTTTGGGGTTGTAAAGTTGTAACGGTGGGTCCTTGGAGGCCGGGTGCTCGCCGTATATTTAAGGGTTTAGCGTCTCGGCTGACAGACGCTTCAGGTGACCGGTGGGCTGGCCCGTACTTCGCGCAGAGGATAAGCATCGCCATAAAGCGTGGCAATGCGGCCTGCCTGAGGACACTACCCATTGGCAGCGATTTGGACGGTATTTTTTAGGGTTCCGTACCCAAAGGGTAAACCGGGACCCTATTACTAAGGCTCCGCTGTCTGTCTGTCCGTCTGTCCGTCTGTCACCAGGCTGTATCTCATGAACCGTGATAGTTAGAGAGTTGAAATTTTCACAGGAGATGCATTACGCTTACGTATTATGAATCTACTGTATGATAATATTTAAGATATCAATGTTAGTTCTGATTGTTTACCTTTAAAATCATAATAAAACCTCCAATACAACGCTAAACGCCACGCCTTCAATTTTTCGTTCCTGTAAATCTTCCCTACTCAAGATTTTCTTCACAAAATGTATCTCCCAACACCTCTTTCAAGCACTCGAAGACATATTTACCAACCGCTGTCCAATCCCGCCAACATTGCTATTCCGTCCTCGAACGAAACCTAAAGAAAAGCAAGGGAAATATTAATTTCTCGCTCTCTACCAGCAATGCGTCTTGTGATACCCTGTCTACATTTGAATAATAGTCAGACCTTTGAAACAAAGCCACATAGCAATATAAACCTTGACACTTCATTTTAAAGTCTAATTTGAATGCTGCACTTAACTATGTATATTTGTAACCGCACATGTTTCTACTGATGTGACAAAGTTAACGATGCAGATGATTTCGGCGCTAAAGTTTTCGAGTGGATTCAAAAATATACGAGTCAGCTTTAGTTCCGTTTTTGTTCAGCAGCATAAGTAAGTTTGCGAGCTGTAATTTCGTTACCGTACCCGTACGAGCAATGGCGGAACATTTTTGGCACTTATTTAAGTTGGTCACTTGAATTTATGGCGTGGTGCGATGATATAAATATAGCCGTTTTGAGATATCGCGCGATGACAGATTTTAGTCTAGTAGTCGTAAATTGTAGGAAATAAAATACACGCAGTTATGAAAGACTGCTTCCTGACTTTTCGAGATGCAACAATGCATTATTTTTAATTTCCCAACAGCATACCTACTAAACGTCGCCTAGATTTCCTTACTTACCTTATCAGTATTCTGTAAGTACTTATTACATTTGAGCAGAATTAAAAAGGGATTGCTGTTGGCCAGCATCTAGCCCGGGGGCAAAGATGAGCTGACGGTGAAGCGAGCTCACCCAGAAGAAGCCTACTAACCAAGGGCGTAGATGGCATTGCAAAAGTCCCGCTCTAACACGCGTGAGTTTTCAATTAACCATCCCGCTCTCTACGGAAGCTCAGCGCGTGTTTTTCGTAAATATGATTGTTTATTCTAAACGTGTACATTTATAAGGATAATCTTTTTTATCAGGTTTGAGAACTTATCATTTTATAACTATTAAACCAAAAATCATTGTTAAAGATGGGAGGGGTTTAAAGATCCAACGATTTTAAATTATATTTCTATTTCTATTTCTATTTCTAACCAAAAACATAAAAAAAGGGTTATGTGTGAAAAATAAAAATAAAAATTCAAAACGTGTTTTCACTTTTAACATACTGGAGTAAAATAGTCCAATATTAATATACTGCAAGGACAGATATTTAATCACTATAGATGCTGATATCTAGGTCGATAAACATTGGCAAAAGTGCATAATATGTGGGCTCTTAAGGCCGTGTATTACCACTTTTGAGTTTTTAAAAACAATCTGAGACAGAATATAGTGTCTTAAAATCTAAAAAAAAATATATGTGTTACATAAGGATCTTGTCTAGTCAAAATCGCAGTCAGTTACATGACCTGATGAATTTCACTCGATAGAAAAAAATCGCGAAGTTACCCCTTTTTGGTATGTATTTTCAATACTACGGCTACGGCGGGACATTAGCGTTGGGGATACCTCCCCTTAAAGAGATCCAGGTTATATGAACTCGAAAATACAGATGCCGGCAGGGAATTCCAACCTTAGCATTGCGCTTTATTAGCTAAAAGCGCTTGGTTCAATTAATAAATCAACTATAAGGTCCATATATTTTTAATTATATTACGCTTACCCCCCAACCCGCTCTGGGCCAGCGTGGGGACTACTGCCCAATCCCTCTCATCTATGACAGGAGGCCTGTGCCCAGCAGTGGGACGTATATAGGCTGATAATGATGAATGACGCTTACCCCTCAAATCTGGAAGAGTTATGTTTCCACACTACGTCTCTGCCTGCTTTCTTCGCTAGTTCCCACGCCACTCGGCGAGTGTGTATCATAGCAGGGGTATAAACTTACGAGATGGGATTCGAGGGACATAAAAATACAATAGTTGTCGACAATTTCTCACTAAGTATCGGCCCCGGACGTGACGTATTCCGATCCCGTTCATGTCACGTGTGCACATTCCTATCGAATGTTATTGCTTATAGCTACAAAAAAATTGGACGGTTATCAAAAACAGTTTTTATACTTTTTTATTTACATGATTCAGACCAGACAATTAAAAATAATATCTCACATTTAATAATGTGTAGGGAAATTTATTCAGTTCCTTCGACATTTTAAATGTCATTAGGACTTATTATTTAATAGTGTTTATCTACACACATATCATAAATCCTCTAATATGCGTTCGGAAACCGTAGAAAATGACTCTCATTTCAACATTCAATGAATTTATGGCAATTTTCTTATTTGTGGCTAAGGCTACAGCAGTAATATAATTTTCATTTTAATCTCATATATGATGTTAAAATATTAAACGTCAAACAAAACTGTCAAAATTTAAATGTCAAAGTTGACATGGTATATAATGAGGGGCATTAAAACACACTCGTGTTTTAATGCCCCTCATTATATACCAGTTGCATAAACTACTATTTTTTTTGCGCGTTCTTACGATTAGCTTCCTTTGGGGCCATAGTGGATTTAGCTATAACTATGTATATAGATTAACCATGTTTCCGTTTTGTTTCTATGTGTAGTTAACTAATTGATTTAGGTATGTGAGGTGTGCAATATAAAGAGCAGCACAAAATTTAAACCAAAATATTATATTGGATCACTTTGTTTAGGTTATGTAAGGTGTGCTTTAAAGAGTATTTGTATAGTATTGTATTTTATTGTATGTAAGTTTAAAATATTATTATTTTTTCACTTTGTTTAGCCCGACATTATAAGCTAAGCATATCAAAAATTGAATAAACTTAATTTAATGAAAATGAAATGAAAATAGGTACCTAAATTACCTACATAACTTTCCAAAAACTATTACAATATCGAGAAGGATATAAACTTCTTTATAACACCAGTTACGGTTTAACTTTCAGGCACAAGTTGACAAGTTTGTTATACACAGCTATAATGGCAATCGATGAGAGCCTGGCATAGTTGGCAACTCAAACAAGCCGAAGATTTGTTCGCTGCCTGCCCGGAATTCCCGACTAGGAGCTGCGGTGCCACCCTTTGAGGGGAGCGGAACACAGATAAAACTCTTCTCATACATTCCTAACTTTCTACACTTCTAATAAGAGTTATATTATTTACACGTATTGAATCCACATTGCTCAGCTTGAAAATTTCCAAACAATTAGCAACAGATAAAAGAATTCTGAATATCAAACCTGTACTGTAGATACGTTGTTGGGGACGTATTAAGGGTTTTGTGTTTAATTTGATTGAGGTTGATTGTTGATTTGAGCCAGCTTGAAAATTTCCAAACAATTAACAACAGATAAAAGAATTCTGAATATCAAACCTGCTCACAAAATTTCACGAGAACCTTTTGGGAAATGCGACCTGTAAAGGAGAACAGTCGGATATCCGGACATGCATTTTTGCCCGAGCTGAGACGGAGACGCTTCGCGCGCTCGGTTAATAACTTTTTTTAAATAGCTTGGGGACGTTGACATCTGTCATTATTAAACAAGACTTAATTTGAGATGACAGATATAGGTACAAAGGGGACTTTAAAGGTATTTGCCAATAGTTTGTAATTTTCTTACAGCCACATTATAAGAAGTTAAAAAATAGGTCGACTCTACGACAAAAAATGAGGTCAACTTCTCGATAGTTTATTATTCCAAATACATGGCCTTTTAGTCTTTTTCTTAACAGCTATCTTGAGATAATAAAACAACAACAATTCCCTCTTTATGGTTCCCAACTTCTATAACACATGCACCCGATTAAAATTTCTTAATAAAGAATTTTCCGATAACATACTTTTTTGCTATTTACCCTCTTTCGTGCCATTCTAGGCCAACTTCATCGAGTTATGCAGGCTACGCTATATCCCCTGCACCCAATAATATTGACTCGGGACGCCATATCTTAAAATAATAATAGGCCTCCAATGCCTCCATCGGCCCAAATGTGGAACAATTTTAGGGCAAATATTCACATTCGAATGTGGGACTTTGCCGAGGGTTTTATTAAGATACATTTTACATAATTCCATGTGCGTGTTATTTTAGTGTCTTTATTTACAACTACACGGAAAAGAAGAATTTATTATAAGTAACAAATAAATTTCTTATGTATAAATTTAAACTAACGTGAGAGATAGTTACATTTAAAAAGAGAATAATGGTTGACACTCACTTGGAAAAGTCACTATTTGCGACATGTTTCGGACTGCAATCGGAAGCCTCATCAGGCCTTTAAGTATCACGTTGAGTGAAGTTGCGCCGCTGTATGTCTTAATACCACGTAGGTATTAAATATCGTAACAGCCTTATAGTACCCTCACGTACCATACTCCATTATTTATTAGTACCTGTAATATAACCCAGTCAATTACATTTGCGTTTACTTCATCGTCTATCATGTCACTTACATCGATACGTCGGTCGTTAAATAAACTAGAGGCGGTTAGTAGCAGCCGTAAACGCTCCCTTCAATAATGTGAAACGTTTTATAGGCTTTCTACTCAGCCGATAAGAATGTGACATGTTTGTTTTGTCGGTTTTTGCTTCCCCCGGCAGCGCTCAAAACCGGCTTATAACAAACCGGTAAATACTAGTTTATTTCGGTTTAGCTCCGAAGTTTTCATGTGAACACGAATGTTTATTAGACGAGCGACGAGCCGGCTGCAGAGATGCGCCGACAAACGCGCGTCACAGCATTGTCTTGTAGTTAATCGAATTTAATCATTCTAAACCGGTTAAAAAACGGAGCCTTGATTCTAGTTTTGATACATAGCTTCAGGTTGCCGAGGGGAAAATTACCTGAAAAACGAGGCTCGCGCATTGAGAGAGTGTCTCAACAGTTGCACATTAAATGTATAACGACAAAAGTAGAATGCGAAGAAGGAATTAAATTATTAGATTTGTTTATTACACAAACAAACTTGGTGGCGACTCTCTTAAACAAGTGGACAGATTCAGGCACCTGTAAGTCCTGTAACGTCTAAGTGCCACCTTGATGTTGAAGTAAATAGTAGAATCGGGGCGGCAGCTCCTGCTTCTTGAGAACTTCGTGTCAAGGTGTGTGGTCACACGGCATAATAAGCTCCAAACCAAGGTCTCTGTGTACATGGCAATAGTTCTGCCTAATCTCTTGTACGCCTCCGAAACGTGGTGCCTCTACCGCAAGCATATTCACGTATTAGATAGGTTTCATCTGAAATGCCTGCGTGACATTATGAACATCTCCTGGTCGGACCGTGTCAGGAATACGGTTCTACGCCGTGCTAATATCAACGGTAATGAAGCCTATCTAATGCGTAGTCAACTGCGATGGTGTGAATATATCTCCCGAATGTCTAAAGACAGAATACTAAGTGCAACTTTTATTCTGAGCTGCAAGATGGCAAGCGGAGACAGGTCGGCCAACTACTACGCTATAAAGATGTGTTGAAGTACCATGCGGAGATCAGCCCTCGCACTATCATGCTGGGAGTTTTTGGCACAAGATCGGTAAAAATGGAGGCATACAGTGAGGGTTTATGCACAAGCCTTCGAAAAACAAAGAACTCGACGCTAAGCGTGAGGATTTGAAGGCCCGACCATCAGCGGCCATCCGCTACAATTATGTCGGAGGGGTGCTGACTTGTGGGGTGTGTTCTCGCACATTCAAGGCAAATATAGCCTTAGTCAGTCACCTGAGAGCTCAGGAACGAACAACGCTCTCACAAGCCAGTTTATTTCCAGTCGCCGTGGTTGAAATCGGCCAGGAATATGATGATGATTATGGGAACCCTGTACTAACTATGCGCTTAAAACTGGTAAAGTTGATCTTTTGGTACACTAGGGCTTTTTGGATTCAGGATCAATCAAGAGCCACCTCGCATTTAGCGGGGGAAGGGGAAAAACTGGGCCCGCCGTGATCCGTTATAAAATTCAAATTCAAAATTACTAAGGCATATTTCCCTAAAATTGAAACATGGTATCGCGCATCATATCATCCCAGATACTGCACGAACAAGCCGTACAAGGTTGCATTTTTATCTTATCCCACACACGTTACAAGTAACCAAATACCTATTTTCTTTTCATCCGCGCGCATCGGCTGTAATCAAATATTTCCTTTTCATTCCGCGGGGATTACTTTTACGTGTAAGAGGGATTACATCGTGGTGATATCGTGTGTATAGGTAGTGTGCCAAAGATACTCTTAGATAATGTCTGTGAAATGATATGGTTATGCACAGATGAGTATTTATTATACGTATCAAGATTTATGGAGTCAATGTAGGGATAGTAAACTCATCAAAATAGGTAGGTACCACAAAAAAAACAATTACCTACTAAAGTTCCTCAAAGGTTTCAACTATTTAGAAAATAAGTCAATTTTAAACCCCCAAGCGAGGTTAAAGAAAAGGTTCATTAGATAGCCAAGAAAGTAGGTACTATAGCTAGAAGTATTTACTGCAGTTGTTAAAATTCGTTAATCGATAGTGCTAGGATATACAAATATGTAAAAGGAAGATTAAAGGCTAGTAAAATAACCCTTACCCATTATTTGGCTACAGGAGCCCTAGAATATATTAAACGTAAAAACAATACACGGAACTATCGCAACATTCGCGACCAAACATCAATAGGCTGAGTTCCGTAGCCCGGATCGAACAAACTTATATTAAAGGGAGCCTTAAAAAGTCGGATGTCGTCGAGTTTGGAACTTTTAATTAGTTCGTCTTTGGAGACCGTTTCATACGTTAAGGAAAAGTTCCCCTTTGTATGTCGGAATGAAATTGCTTCCTCATTAGAATGTTCAACGTCAGATGTATCTTTTTGCGATCAAAAGTTAAGCAAAGATTGCGGAGTGCGGTAATGTGACTTATTACGTTGTTGGGGAAGTATTAAGGGCTTTGTGTTTAATTTGATTGAGGTGGTCTCAAAGCTTGTGAGTTGTTGTTTAAGACGTGATTGCTTTAATAAATACATACAAAACGTGGTTTAAATATTTTAACATACTTTATTTGTATAACGTTGTACTTAGAATATGAAGAATACCTGCTGCCTCTTAATTTCGGACAGGTAGGCTATTTTTATGTCGGTATCTTCATGCCTTTATTTATGACCAAATTAAATATTATATATGAAGTACCTAAATCGCGAATTCCCGTTTACACATACAACAAAACTTGGTACAGCTGCTGCTCGAGGGAAGCGTGTCGGATCAAACATGCCGCCACAGCTGCTGAAATAGCATCTTCGATGAAAATATATTTTATGTCACACCTGGCCATAAAGCGGTACTTACCGCACGCTCCGCGCGCGGGAAATCTCACTTCCTGGCCAGGGGGTGACATAAAATTTCGTACTTAACACGGGCGGTAATAAAGAAAGCCTCAGATCGCATATTTATCGCCCTTGCCTTCGGCTCGGGCGTCAAATACCTGCGATCTGAGACGTTCTTTGTTTTACCGCCCTTGTTAAGTAATGTACTAATATGCAATTGATTTTTCATGCCTTTATTTATGACAAAATTACATATATGCAATTGATTATGCATCCATTTTACTCATAAAAAGTAATATATAGAGTACCTAAATCGCGAATTCCCGTTTATACATACAACAAAACTTAGTACAGCTGCTCGAGGGAAGCGTGTCGGATCAAACATGCCGCCACAGCTGCTGAGATAGCATCTTCGATATAAATATATTTTATGTCACACCTGGCCATAAAGTGGCCATTATCGCACGCTGCGCGCGCGAAAAATCCCAGTTCCTGGCCAAGGGGTGACATAAAATTTTGTACTTACCACGGGCGATAATAAAGAAAGCCTCAGATCGCATATTTATCGCCCTTGCCTTCGGCTCGGGCGTAAAATACCTGCGATCTGAGACATTCTTTGTTTTATCGCCCTTGGTAAGTAATGTACTATTGTTGCAATTTTCCATGAAAAATAATCTTAGAATGCTCTAACATAGGCAAGCTGCTATCTCCATTTTTTCAAAAATAGAATATACATAATTAAATTTCTTCTTCGATGCAAGTATGTATTATAGAGATATTTATTATTGCTAAAAAGCTTAAAGTTGACGAGTAAATAAAAACCGAAACGTAATCTCTACCTTGTGTTGCCGGCATGCGAGTTTTTCTTTAAGTAGGGTATTTAAACGTAATTTCTAAAACTATTTGGATTACACTTAATTTCTTACAAAATTTAAATAGCCAGCAATGTATACAGCAAAGTAAATTGACAACGCAGTACAAATGACAACCCTTAATGTTCTGTTTACGACGTTATCTTAAGTAGTAAGTGTATCTAGTACGTTGAAGGTGTTTTTACTTTTTTTTACCACTACAAAGTTTCAAACCAACAAGCTTTTGGACCGTGAAAAAAAAGATAGTGAGTCGCTAACACTGGAGGCTTTGATTGGCTTCACTAGTTTATATTTTATTTCCAGTACCTGAAAGATAAAACTTTGCTCGCCGCATTTATCGTAGAAGGCTTATAAAGTTTTTCTCGGAAATAACATGCAGCTAGATAGTTGATCGCACAGGCGGAGTTGTCTTACAAATCATTATGAATTTATATGTAAAATAAGTACTTGAATACAAATATTGTCCGTTTAATAGTACATACAGAACTTTAACCTCACTATGCATGGTTTCTGTTATGATTAAGTTAGAAAGTTTACTTTGTAAAACTTTAGCACAGCTTTCAGACAGCTTTGTTACTTTTCTTCCAAGCCCACATTACTCGTATACCCATCATCTCTCATTCATATTAGCAATATCCGCCTAAAAACCTCGGAAAATATAATTTCCTGCACGATAATAACAGTAAGCCTTCGTTATCCTAACATATTACCTCTACATCCCGGGAGACTGCAAATCCCGCTATTCCCCGGGCGTCTTGAATGTCACGGAGCCTACCTAAACATATAGAATACCATATTAGACTTTGTGGCTGTTAGTTAAAATGTCATTTACCCATTATGAAGAGAGTAGAGGAAGAGGTGCTTTTTTGGTTTTGTTTTAGTTAACTAAAACTAACTAAACTATAGTTTTTAAGTTTTGAAAATGTACTATTTTGAATAGTTTCTCATGAATATATTACTTATTTTCTTTCTTCTTCCTTTTAGTCACCCCAGCAGTGCTATTTATATACAACATGTTTCCTTTTACCGCTTCGCCTAAACTCGTCCACCTCCAAAGAGAACATTCTCCCAAACGCGGTTTGACAGTGACGTGACAGCTTAGGCGACTTCCTGATTTGTCGGTGCGGAGGCGGTACGATATGAGGAAATTGTCGGGATTTTGATCGTCGCCGCGTTGGTGGTTGGTGAGCACACGTGCCCGGGGCGATGACGAGCAGAATCCATTTACCGTACAAAACCTTATCGACTGTCATGGCGTCGTTACCGAACAACGTCATTGAACTGATTGAACACGTGACATTGGCGAATCCATCATAAATTTGATGGAAGCCATTTTTTGAAGAATTGAATCGAGAAAACTGTCAAATGTTGTGTCAACTGTCAGTCGACTCAGTACCGCTTTTTATTGCGCCCCTAAATTTAAAGTGAAGAAGCGGGGAGATGCGAAGGCAGTACTGGTCCGCTTCTGCGCATGACATTACTACTGCGCAAACGTAATACTGACAGTATTCCGTCAAGTGAGAATCTTTGCGACGTCAGTAAGTTTACGTCAAAGAAGAAAATGTCACATATCGATCCCGCCACTTATCATACGGCGACCGGCGTAGTACCAAGACAATTACAAGCCAATATGACTATCATAACTACACGGATGAACACGTGCCATAGCGATAAAATGGGATTTGATTTTTCTAGCTCTCATTCTCATATTACGTTTCTTAGAGAGAATACTTTGAACGTAAATTATTTTATTTATTAATAGCTTCTGCCCGCGACTTTGTCCACATATACATCACTATCGCCTTAAGGAATAACTGTTATTAAATAATTTAAGCGCACCTTTATTATTGTAATCTCATACAACACAAATTTACACACCCACACCCCTTTTAAGGAAAGATTTCCGAAATAAAAATTATCTTTATTCCTCCCCGAAGGTCTCATAATATCTCCTTGCCAAATTTGGTCGCAGCCAAAAAGGTTACAGAGAAACAGACAGAGTCACATTCATATTATTAATAAAACCGGCTAAGTGCGTGTCGAGCTTCGCACATTTAGGGTTCCTCACCGAACCGCAAAATTAAGTTTGTTATATAGGAAAAATAAGGAAATTTTGAAGAAAAAATCTGTCATCAATATAATTAGTATTTGTTGTTAAAATATACGTAATAATAATCATTGTTCCCAAATTTCAATTCATAGGTCAATGGGAAGTTTAAAAAATATTTTGTGACAGACGACGGACGGACGGACGGACGCGTGAGTGACAGCAATGGTTCTGTTCCTTCGGGTATGGAACTCTAATAAGTATTCAATCATGAATATATTGGATTAGTATGGTTTTACCGCTGGGATTCTTAATGACAGCGCATAATTAGAGGTCCAACTTACACTGGATTCTGTGCATGTGGTAGAGTGTTGGGAATAACAGCCGCGGCTGTCCCTGCCAATCTGCATAAATTAGAGCGAAGCGACAATCAGAAAAACGCCATGTAATTGCGAACGAGCCTGCTGGGACCTTGTTACTAAACAATTATTTTGAACTAGCGACCCGCTGCGGTTTCATCCGGTAGTCCAACATTTAAAATTAACATTTAGCTACTAATATTACCCTCGACGAAGGAAAGTTGGCGAAAATAATTCGTGTATAGAAGTTTTTAAAAACAACATACTAAAAGTACTGATGGTTGGGTGTAGATTTAATAGTTAGGGGTGTACAGGTCCCATTTTTAGTTTTTCGTAAATAACTCATAAACGGCGCCCCGTAGCGAAAATATTTCTGAGACATAAGAAACCTAAATGAAATGTTCTACGCTAAGTAAGCTCCAGCCGCATCCACCAGTACTATTAGTACCTATGTATGTTGTTTAGGACATCTTTACCTATCATAATGTAGTCCCGTTCCCCAATAATAAAGTTTAAATAAATAAATAAATAATAAAACTTAGATTTAATTACCATATTTTATTTGCACAATGTGCAGGTGGCATTCTGGTAAACGAAAAAATGCGCAAAACTGATACTAATTTTAACTAAGTATGCGGCTATAAAATAATCTAAAAAGTGGATAGCCTAAAGGGACAAATATGTCAATAACGATGAAGCAAAAAAAAAAACAACGGGTTGCACTCCGGGAGTGCCGTCAGAAGTGAAAATTCAATGAAATGATAAAGAAAGTAAATATAACAAAGATATTCATATTGAAATATTATAAACGGGTCACTCACGTCTGTATCGTCGAATATCGCTCGACATGTTGCTCGTGAGTGACCCGTTTAATATATTTCAATATGTCTGAGACTCACGGAAGTTTTCTATTTAAAATATCCATATTTATATTCGAATAATCCATCTACATTTATAGAGATGGATTATTTGAATGATTAAAAACTACTTCATTAATCGATTATACTTCAGTCTCAGAATCAATTAAAGTTTTAATTGAAATCGGAAACCAAGCATCGATTACAAAGTCGATTCAAAATTATTCGTACTTTGTCCATCACGCTTGGCCACTATTTTGACGTGAACTGTCACCATATTTAGGGACAATAAGAACTACTTTCCATGAGAATTTATTTGAAACACCTATGATCTTTACGGAAATCGGTCAGTGTGGCTATCCGATATTGGACTTAGTTGAACCGTAAATGTATGCGTAAAAAGCTCAATTTGAAATGAGCGGACAAGTGTCGCAACGACACATGCCGCTCACTCTAAATTGGAACTTTTAGTCTTATGATTACGGTTCAATTTGGAGTGCAGTTGTCGTATCGTAAGACCAGCTACGGGACCAGCTGAGTAGACCCCTCCTAACATCGCAATCACGATACTAGGAGGGGTCAACTAGCTGGTCTCACGCATCGTCCCGAGTTTTTCCCCCATCACAAAAAGTGCTCAGCGCCGCTAAAGAAGTTTTCACTTCAAAAATCACTTAGAGAATTAGATATAACAATCTAATTCATACCAATCATACCTGACGCTCGATTTCACTTTTCTATTTATTTTCCATATGAATTTTAAAATAATATGTTCTATACCATAAAAGTACAGTGAAGGGCATAAATATGTATACATTTTTGAACCTTATTTCAATGGAATAAGATGAAAAAGTGTATACATATTGGTGCCCTTGACTGTATCTATGTAACAATTTTCCAAAATTAGAATTATCGAAAACTTTAGGTTAAAAATCCGGTCCCATTATTGGGGTATATCTGGCCAAGAGCAATCCCAATTATTAATTTAAAAAAATATTATCGCTTATATTAAACTCTCATTTTCGTAACAATTATAAGAACCTATCGTATTTTTGGACTAGTATTATGGTATGCACTTTATTTTAAACAATAACAAGTTAAAACACGTACAGTCACAAAAGATTGAAGTACAAAGGCGAACTTATCCCTATATAATGTTTAAAATAAGAAAATGCTTTATATTACTGACCCGAAATAATTTTATAATCTGCTTCATTAGGTAACTATAGCAGTGTTAAAATTATGTGGCTTATATAATTTCTCCCCTAGGCGAGAACATTCCTGCGGTTACCGGGTATTTTCAAGTTAAGTTACAGTTTACTACCGCATTTTATCCAACGAAGCCAACTCATTCAAAACAAAACATTAAAACATTCGCCAGAAGGCTTAAAGTTGAATTTCAGACAGGCGGTAATCATAGCACCTAAATATACTAAAACATATATAAGGTGGTCGAGCTGTAATATAATAATCCGTCCAAAAATAAACTTTACCGTCAAAGCTGGAAGATCCAAAATCCAATGAAAGTTTTAATAAAACATCGGTCATCTCAAGTAATTTCAACCATACACGCGTTTTTAGAAAGATCCGCAAATATTTGTGTGCACGCTCTAAAAATTTAATTTTAGCTCTAGAAATGCTAAAGCTGAATTTTGGCCTCGGTTATATTCCATCTTTCCTAGTTTTATGAAAATTTGAATTGAAGTCAACATCGCTTCATGGAACTGGTTTCGGGATTTTTATGTTAATGAACTCAGAAGAGGGGAATTACTATTGTAGTTAAACTAAAAAAATCGTCTGTCACAAAATGGTTTGGAATAAAAGAATTTCAATGTATTAAATAGAAATTTAATCTCCCCTGAGTCTCAAACATAATTATTGAAATAAAAACTAATAAACCAAACTACACCGCCACCAGCCCCAGCAGCTCGTTTGGAACCACGTATTGGTCCGAAATAATATGTCGAGCGATATTTGAGTCGTCGATTCGTGAGAATATAAAACGGGTCTCTTTTTATATTAACACAAAAATATCTGGGCGACCGAGCTTTGCTCGGCGTTTCCCGGGCATGAGACCTAGCTAGATCGATTTCTCGCCCCCGAAAACCCCTAGATACCAAATTTCATCAAAATCGTTAGAGCCGTTTATATATATATATTTATACAAGAAATGCTCGTTTAAAGATATAAGATGTATACCACACACAAAGGTTGTATTAAAAAATAGGGTAATTAAATGGTAACGTGTGGCTATTGAAGAACCTTTTAAAATTAAACTTTTAATTAAATTTTAACCTTTTATATTTAAATAGTCCAATGTTCAAACCAAATGTTAAAATTTCCCACTCGGTATAAGTCAAATTAGACATACATTATTATTATTTGCCGATTATGGCTGTTCGAGCAGCTGGCGGTCTTGTCATAGGGACCTTTAAATACAGAAGGAAAACTATATTGGTATTTTTTCATTATACCGGTCTTTTCCACCGAAAAAGCTACTTATCAATATCAAATGATATTTTGAACAAAGTTGTAATAATACTTCCAAGTTCATAAGAATTTAACAAACGACTTAATAGTATAAGTATTTTTTCCTGGGAAACTTTCCTCAAGAGTTTTTATTTCAAGATATTTTTATCTATAAAAATATATCAAACAATAATCCTTATTAGTAACTATCAAGGAACTACGCCGATGCTATCTTTACCATCACTATTGGGCCAAAGAGAGAATAGCCACTACGAGTATTGGGCTTTGACCGTGAAAACATTTCAAACACCTATAAAAATTCACGAAAGCAAATGACAAAAGTAAATGTCCCCAGCCATTAGCATCCGACGCGTAAGTCGAGATTAAACACAACAGATGGGACGCTTCTTCGCGTAATGAGGCTGGCATCGTATTTTTGCCTGAAAAATGCAGCATTCGCGGTCTTTTTAGGGTTCCGTACCCGAAGGATCCACGGAACCCTATTGCTGTCTCTCACGCGTCCGTCCGTCCGTCCGTCCGTCGTCTCTCACACAGATTTTACAGCCAAACGGTTAGAGCTACATGCTTCAAATTTACATAGTATTAAGCATCTTGTTGGCCCAAAGCCATACAAATAGTCAAAACTTTGCTTATTTTTCCAATAAAAACCAACTTAACTTTGCGGTCGGTTCGGAACCCTAAATGTGCGAAGTCCGACTCGCTCTTGGCCGGTTTTTCGGTTACTTTTGAATACTGATTCTTTACTTATGGATTTGAAAGTTCTTCATTTGACTTATACTGCAACATTTCTTGCCCATATTTTCCTCAAGTCTCAAAAGTCTCATATCTTCTTGTTTTGCAGGTAGCCCTATTTAACTTTTAATGGGTCCTTAGAAAGTGCAAACGGCTTATTGACTATGTTTGGATACTTCATTTTAAGAAAATATTTGAGGAGAAGAATCTAGTTAATCGGCAGTGACCCTGCTTTACAGTACTGGCTGTGATACTACTGGATAAAATTTTAGTTATGGGGAAAGAAATAATTTAAGCTGATTTTGAGTCTACTCATAATTTATTTCCCGTATTTGTTTGATCTTATACAGTCAAGTGCAAAAATATGTATCGAACGAATCCTCTCATAAATATGTAGGTAACCAAAACTATTCACCGAAATACGAGTTATGGGAAATATTTTTGAGCAAGTTGTATGCACCTATATTTTTGCACTTGACTATACAAGTGCATTACTATTTAATTCAGGTATTTCCTGGAATCCATAATATTATTTTCATTATCATTTTGCTGCAATATCAGTACGATATAGTGTACTTACATAACATTTTCAAGTCTTTTTTTTATTGTTCGTCGAGTGAGAAGAGGTCTCATAACTTCCGCTATCTCTTTTTTGTATAGTTGGTGTTTTAACCTCGTAAGGCCCTATGTACATTTCAATGTACAAAATCAAATCAAGTTTCAAACTTTAACAAAATTAATGAAGGTTCCAAATTCAAAATCACAAAAATCTGTTTGGGTCTTAGGAGGGTATTCAAGGCAACGCACTACCTGAAACGGTTTTAATTTTATTTCTTGGGACGGCGTAATCGGTTAATTTCTCGGTTTTTGTTCACCACTGTGTCTTCAGAAGTCTCTGCGCTATATTTATTCCAGCCTTCAGTGAACAGACGAGGGCATAAATATGTATGCCTTTTTGAACCTTATTTCAAAGGAATAAAGTGAAAAAAGTGTATACAATATTGGTGCCCTTGACTGAACAACCGCGTAATGACGCGGATCACGTTACTGATGGCATCACTGAGGGTGTTGACTCAATCGAGCCTTTTGGGCTAATGGCGAATGAGATTGTAGTGTCACAGTATAAAAATTAGTTTATTACGCCGTAAACTAACACACACATTAACATGTACAATTTAATTAATATTTTTGAAATTTATTGAAGTGAAAACTTCTTTAGCGGCGCTGAGCACTTTTGTACTGGGGAAAAATTGTTAAACTCGCGACAGATTCTAAGATTCTAAGACCAGCTAGGTGACCCCTCCTAGTATTGTGATTGCGATGTTAGGAGGGGTCAACTCAGCTAAGACCAGTCCTAGATGCGTAAGACACAATGATACTCGGGACATATTATATAAATAAATGGATTATGCGAATATGAATATGAACATGAGTATGAATATGAATATCTTTGTTATTTACTTTCTTTATTGAGTTTTCACTTCTTCCCGCACTCCCAGAGTGCAACCCGTTGTTTTTTTATATTATTATTTTCTTGAATTAAGTGCCTTTTTTGATTTGAATTTGGCTATAACTTAGTGCTAAGCGCACTTAAGTAACTCCATATTGATTTTTATCAATTTGATTTCGTGCTTTTCCGGAACTGCACCTGTTTGAGTTGCTTAATCCAGGTACAGTCGGCCCATGAAAAGGTTGAGCATACTTAGAACCTTGTCTCATCGAAATCTCGCTAAGACTGAAATCTCGTAAGTACCTATGTGAAACCTCCTCCGTTTAATTATTAAAACTTTAAACTTGCATTCAACAACCTTTTTGTCAGTAATAAGGTTACTGATAAAAGTCATCAGTGACATTCAATTTACAAAAGATATTCTTTCATAAGTGTTCTGGTGCTATTGTCAAGAGGTAAAATAATTAAAATATTAATTAAGAGAAATCTGTCAAAATCAAAGAACAGAGACAGAGATAATGCAATGAGATGCAATGACAAGTCTACACTCTTTTGCGTGAAAGTTATAACAATTATGTTCTAGATTTAAATTATTGACAACCTAATTGTCACGCGCGCCATTATGCGTTATTCTGGTTTAATTTGACAAAGTACTAAAGTGCTCAACATTTTCGTAAGCCGACTGTACTGTACACACAGGTAGATAAAAGAACACTTAGGTATCCCAAACGTTGATATAAGTCAATGTAATTTATATTAGTTCTAATTCTAATCGATACGGATTTTCATTTCGCAATACAATTTACGTCTCTCAAAAATAAATCGCGTGGTCCATGAAGTTAACATAAAATACCGGGTGTACCCAATATTACTATACCTCTACAAAAACTTGTATTAGTACTACGTTACAATAAATTCCATACGATAAATAAATAAATATTCTGACTATTCAGAGATACACTACTTCTTTTCTCTGTGCTATGTTAGTTAGCTTAGCCTGTGCACATTATTTCGATGATGGCTCGTCAGATCGATGGCGTTTTAATGGAGGTACGTAAACAAACATACACGTATCTATATTTATTATACCCTCACATTTCAAAGATATTTGTTCATGGGGTCCTAAATATATAATGCTGATGTTTCATCACACAAATATATTACATCAGGGGGTCTTAGTCACGTTTATCGCTGTGATACCTCTCGACAGAAACTGACAGATGCTTTATCTTGTCGTTAATTATTTATTTAATCTTTATTGCACAAAAGAAAACTTGAAGTACAAAAGGCGGACTTAATGCCATGAGACATTCTCTACCAGTCAACCTCCAGGCTAAGCAGAAAGCTTGTAGGCGGTGCAACTAAATTCAGAAAAATGATTACGTTATCAGTTATCACGCAACGTTTATCACGCGATAACTACGACCATTACACAGGGCTACCTTAAAGATAGTTTAATTTAACCAATCTATATACTGAGACATTCTTGCCAGTCTAAACATACTATGCCTTCAAAAATACGGCGTCAATATTAAAAAAAAAAGATAGAATGATACAAATAGACGACTAACGACGACTACGGCACGTAATGAGGAATAACATTTTCCGTTTCATTCAGCTTTATCATTTCAATAATTTTTGAACACAAGTCATGATTACAAAGAATCACATTTGAGATCGTGCGGTATGTTCAAATTTTGTAAAATCAAGTTTTATTTTGCTTTTTTTTTCATGACTTAAAAACAATTGGAGCCAGAAACATTAATTGTAAGTGTATATTCCAATTCTCCATTATGATTTGTCGTTCTGATTCTTCTTCTTCTTTAAAAAAGGTTTTCCATCAAATGTATGATGATTTTGCCAATCAATACACTTGTACAAAGACGTTGTTCGGCGTTTTGTGTTTTGGCTTTGTACTTTATCTAATCTTATGTGACATGTATATTGTTTTAACCTTTTTTGTGTACAATAAAGTGCTTACATACATACATACATACATCACTCTGTATTCACATTAAATATTTATAAAACATTACCTACCTACCCCTTAAGTTTATCGTTCTACTTACAGGACATCGTGTAGATATACCTTTCTTTCCGACTGTTACACTATCTGTGGGGACTACAACTATCTGTGGAACATAAAGTCAGTAATGCAGCACAACTTTAATATGACCCTTATTGGCTTGGCACCGACTTCAAACAGATCAGTAGGTAGCGCATATAAAAATATTTAATATAAATTAACAGGGAACAGGTTTTGTTTGACAAGAATTGTCACATTGGAATTATTAATACCGATGTAGGTAGGTAGATTAATCAGTAGTTTTAAGTCTGTTACTTAAAAAAATTTAATTACTGTGAATAGGTACTTAAGATAAGTAAAATCCTCAGTTTATTTAGGTTTAAACTGGACCTGAACATATCATAATAAACTAAATACATAATTTTAAATTAAATGGAATAAAGCTGATTAAATAGTCACCCATATATTTGAGATCTGGATAAAGTCTGTAATTCTGTTATTTATCACTTTTGAGTGCCTTTTTATTACTGATGTTGAAGTCGGTATTTTTTTTTTGAAAAGTTTTTTATTTTAATATTTTTAGTTTAGTATCAGTACAGTTGCATCCTGAAGGATACCTGTGGTCCGCTGCCTAATCCGAAGATTTGGCGTAGGCACTAGTTTTACGAAAGCGACTGCCATCTGACCTTCCAATCCGAGGGGAAACTAAACCTTATAGGGCTTAGGCTTTGTCGAGTGGGCAAATTGACTGTTGCAAGTTCTCAAACCGCCCGAAGGCCTCCAACTTAGCTTATGTAACGACTGCTGCCATAGACAACAGCTGGCATTAACGGCTTAACATGCCTTCTCAAAGCACAGGAGCGAGCTCATTTAGTAATCACACAAAGCGGTCACCCATCCAAGTAGGTACTGACCGCTGCCCACATTGCTTAACCATATACCGCACGCGGTATGCAGTCTGCGAGCTATATAAATTATTATTCGTTAAAATGCGCAGCTTGGAATGGCACTAAAAGACTTGTTTTATTTTAATTTTAAGTAGTGTACGAACATGAATATATTCGTTCGTACACAATCATGCATAGGTATATTTGTTTTTTTGCCAGCAGAGGACGGGTTAAAAAAAAATAGATGCATCTTAACTCAATTGGGTTGTTGGCTGCCAAACTTTGCCACTAGGTGGCGCCACTAGAGTTTGTCCCAAGACATTCGTTCGTGATTATTATTCTCTTTGGGCTGAGACCTATGCACTTGGTATTTGGTGATAATGTTTATTTTTCATTCCAGAGGTCGTGGGTTCAAATCCCACCTGTGGTGTTGAATTTTTAAATTTTCACTTTGATTAAAACATTGAGATTTTCGCTAGCGGACGCATCCGCTTAACAAACATATTAAAGTATTGTCACAATTGCCCTATAGTACCCCCTACGCGCAATTTGACGATGCTATGACGAATATGTAAAATTTTGTTCTGAACCCTGTAACACAGGGAATCCTAGCTCAGTATAGCTGTATAAGTTTTTTCGAAATATTAACTAATTTCGTTTTGTCTCAAAATGTATGAAAACGCTCTCACCGAGTTTGAAATACGCGCGTTCATCGGTTAGCAACAAATGTTATTCTCGCTGTTTTAGTTTCCACTAGTGACCACCAGAGGCGCTGTTCACGTTTTCATACCACTTTCATACATTTTGAGACAAAACGCAAACGCGTTCGAATTCGTTAATGTTTCGAAAAAACTTATACTAGAGCTACAGAACCCAAAACTTGTATTTTAATGTGTATTTTTCCAATGAATATTTATATTTCTTTCTATTTTAGGCACTTTTAATTTAAATGGGGTTCACCTCTCCCGGACGTCCCCTACGTGAACTTAAGTGTGTGATAGACGTGCAAGTTTAAAAACCGACCAAGTGCGTGTCGGCCTCCGCACATTTAGGGTTCCGAACCAATCGCAAAATTAAGTTTATTTTAATAAGAATAATGAGGTAATTTGAAAGAAAAAATTTGAATGATTAATATATTAATATTTGTTGTTAACAATATGTAATAATGAACATTTTCACCAAATTTCAAGTTCATAGGTCAATGGGAAGTCAAAAAAAAATCATCGGAACAAATTTTGTGACAGACAACGCATGGACGGACGCGTGAGTGATAATAATATTGGGGTTCCGCTTGGACCCTTCGGGTTATTCGGGTACAGAGACTACAGAGTTACGGTTTTAAAGTTCACGAACTTTGCTTGTATCGGCATGTAGACCCACGTACGAGCTATAAAATCGTACGTACGTATAAAACTTAACTTTATGACGGTATTTAACAATCTTATCAATAACTCTTTAGTATGAGTATCGATCCGAGCAAAGTTCGATTTCAAAACTAGCCCGTCTATCACCCTCTTAAGTTCGCGGCAACGACTCGCGTGGTGGCGCAGGGCAAGGACAAGGAAAGGACGCAGCTATGCGTTAAGGGGAGAAGTACATGCTTTTATCTCATTCCACCTCATAGTTGCGTCCTTTTCCGCACCATCAGGGTTAATTATGTGGTCGGAATATGTACCGCCCGTATACCGATTACGCTCGCTCACAAACAAAGATAGTCACTAGCCCGATTCACATGTGATGGCAAAATCATCGTGGTCCACTGGTATGGATCAGAGGGGCTAAGGTGATCGCTATATGTCGGACATATATAGCATTCTAGAGCGATTGACGTATAAGCGATTATAATTATTAGCCCCTCTTGTAACAGACGATTACACGTTACGATCCACACAACGGCACAAATGTCTGTAATGGGCCATGATGGCCATGTCCATAAGGTGGGTTGCACTGAACCGCTTGTGATTGAGAAAGAAAAAAGAAAGAAAAGAAACATTTATTCGTGACAAAACACTTACAAACAGGGCATTACAAACCGAATTTTGTCACGAAATGGTCACAACTCAGCGGTATGCTGGCAGAGCCAGCACTGGTCTTCCGTGGTGACCATTTGGTGAAATCACAGCACAGTGACGAAACAAACACAAAACAAATTGTATGCGGTGTTAGTCAAAAGCCACGGTTACAGGCGTAATAAAATAGCAACCCCGCTTGAAATGTCACTTTTGTCTACCTATTCATTCTTTAGCACGCGACCCTTGACAAACGGGCGAGTAAGTACGCGCACTTGAGTGAACGATAGACGTAAATTCACGATGTTTGCTCGGAATGGACATGGAAACAGATGTACGAGCTATAAAGTCATACGTTATAACTCTTATCTAAGTCTGTCTTGATGTCTATTCCGATCAAATTTCGTGAATTTCCTTATACATCACCGTCTAGAGTCTGGCTACGTTAACTCTACCTAGCAGATGAACTGTCAAACAAATCTAATTTGGCAACACTGTGCATTATACGTCATATTTCTATGGAAATGTCACGGAAATGTGACGTGTGAGGTAGAGTTGCCAAACCAAATATTTGTTTGACAGTTCATTTGCTTGGTAGAGTTAAAGTAGCCAAACTCTAGTATCACTACTCACTTAAGTTCGCGTACTTACTCGCTCGTTTATCACGGGCTTTATTTTGTTATCAGATATAAAACCCGCGATTTTTAGGATTTCGTACCTGAAGGGGATGGAACCCTAATTTATGGTTTTCAAATATATTGAAAAACAAAGCAATGAGACACCATCAGTCAACTTTTTTTATACAAAATATTGTTCCTAAGATTTTATTGATTTCCGGAGGGCTCGTGCCTGCGTGCCGCAAGCGTTATTCAAAGTTAAGCAACGTGGGCCGCGGTCAGTACATGGATGGGTGACCGCTTTGAGTGGTTACTAACTGAGCGCTCCCGTGCTTTGGAAGGCACGTTAAGCCGTTGATCCCGGTTGCTGTCTATGGCAGCAGTCGTTAAGCCAAGTTCAATAAGTCGAAATGCGAAGTTATGAGTTTTTCGCGCTCCCCATCCCCTTTCCATTTCGAATATCTAATAGCCGGAGAGTCAATAGCTCGCGTAAACGAGGTCCGGGATCTCGGAGTCATGTTCGACACCAGTCTCACGTTTCGAGGCCATATACGGAATGTAACTAAATGTGCATACCAAAGGCTGGGATTCGTAATGCGTAACTCTGCCCCACTTACCTCTGCGGCGACATGCGTTTTGTACTCATCGCTAGTGAGAAGTATTCTTGAAACGAACGCGGTGGTATGGACTCCGCACGAGAGTAAATATACGCTCATGTTGGAACAAGTCCAAAAAAGGTTTTTAAGGCACCTTTATAAAAAGAATAATTGGTACTACCCATTCATGTACCCAACACGCTTTCTGCAGGGTCAATTGGGTTATGAATCCCTAGAGCTGCGGCGTAACTTAACCCTAATTAAATTCATCTTGAATATTATAAGGAGCAAGGTGGACTGCATAAATCTCTTAGAAAAGACGCTTATACTCAATGTCCCGAACGATTATCGTAACAAGCGGCTCAGAGTACCGCTACTAGCCACTGCGACATCACGCACAAACCTCTACCGAAACTCGCCCATTCCTCGCTCGACTGCTCTACTCAACTCCGTGCTCGCAGCGTCGCCGCAATGTGATGTGTTTGTGACAGGGATGGCAAGACTGATGACCGAATGTCAGAGAGTGTTAGAGAGAAGTATGAATGGGAATCAATGAGGACTTAGTTTATAATTTAGATATTAAGATATGAATCGCTGTAACGCTATGGTTTTACTGTCATGTTACACAATTTTTGATTCAATAAATAAATAAATAAATAAATAAAGTTGGAGGCCTTCGGGCGGCTTGAAAACTTCTAATAGTCAAGTTGCCCACTCACTTGACAAAGGGGGGTCGAAGTTGCACCACGTCCGTAGGGAGAGTACCCACCGCTACCCTACACGTGACCCCTGGGTGGTTCTAAAAGTGCAACAAAAACTGGCAACTGTACTGTCTTCTCGAAGATCTCACAGTTCGAAAATACATGCCATACAATAAATAAATATTGATTTCCCATTGACCAATAAACTTGATATTTGGTGATAATGGTTATTATTACATATACTTTACCAACAAATACTAATATATTGATAAAACAGATTTTTTCATTGAAATTCCTTATTTCCTATTAAAACAAATTTAGTTTTGTGTTTGGTGTCCTCTCCCGGCAAAAAAAAACATTCTTTTGTTATCCGACTGGGGAACCCAGTCACCGGTAGCAGACGCTTAAGTGAAATAAAATGCACTAGGTATTAAGTTTATGACAAGATTCTATGATGTATTTAAACTAGGATACTAATCATAACAATGCTTGCATTCGTTTGACAGAATTTAGCCTTAATAAGACTTTTAATAAGACTAGCTTCTAGCAATTATTTAAAAGTAAAGTTATCATAGCTATATATAGCATAGCTGATTTAATTATTATTCCAGTATCCAACTCTAGTCTGAGTAAACCTTATAGGTAGTAAACAATAAAACACACAAGTAATCTGTTTAATAATTATAATTTACTTAAAATAATTGATTGAATCAGGCGTTACTTTTCAGCGGAATAGCAAAGGAATATTGTTGTATTTATAATTTACTTTGCACATTTAAACACAGCACACAAAACACTCACACTCACTTTACTATATATACTATGTTTATTACAATCATATGCTTGCTTTTAAATGTTCATATTTGTAAATGTTTTTTGTTGTGATACTTTCAGTATTAGGTAGATATTCTTGTATGGTTGACGAAATATAAGCTGCACCGATTCGCCATACAAGTTGTTCTAGGAATCAGTGCAGCTTATATTTCGTCAACTATATGAAGTAGGTATATGATGATCAACACAACAATGAGGTAATTGGAATCGGTTTTCCATCAAAACCACTTTTTTTTATCACTTTCATAGAATAGCTATAAACCACTTTTGAAGTTTTTGTATTTGTTTGCAACATTGAAATGCTTCTTCTTCTTATCGAGTCGATGGCTAGATTGTGCTGGCCCAAACGCCAGCAACGTCTACTGCCTTTTGGTTGGCTTTAACCAGGTCTTCATTTAAATCTTGACTTGACATGTATTATCCTTGTTATCATTACTCAAAGAGTACATCTGAATGTCTGTCAAATTAGACCAGCTTGACAGGACTGGCTTCCCACGAGGCGGCTTGACCCCTTCATGGGAGCAGGAGGATGGGCAAGCTCGGCAGTTGGTAATGTGCGCCAGAGATTATTGTGGGATGGCACCACACACGCAGCGGTTAGAAGATGCCCCGATGAAACCCCACTTGCACAGGTTGTCTTTACTACGACCAACTACGCAGTCTATTGAGGGACTTCCATGTTGCCCAGGGCAGGTAGGCTCAGTGCAGGTTGTACAGTCTTCAGGAGGGGTTGCAGATTCTTTCCACAGCTTGAGGGTCGCGTTTGTTCGGGTGTCTGTGATTGGACCGACGGAATGTAGAAAGCTGGATTGAAATGCTGTCTGATAGGTATATTTCCCGATGCTTTGGCAGATACATTATTCATGTTATGAGATTGACAGAAGTTAGTCCAGGTTATAGAAATGCGTTCCGATATTCGCCGCGAATTGCTTTAAAGCGCACCCGGGGTTTATTTCCGTATGTTTTTATTTAAATTATTACGAATATTTAAGCAATGTCAAAATAAATTACACCAACACCTCGTATTCTGTTCAATTCAATCAATCGTAGCTGTTACTCATTCTTATTTTATTCCTGTCTCTTTCCTACTCGCACGTCACGTATAACTTACTAATCATTCTCTCTCTCTCTTTCCATCAGCCACTCATTCGCTCTCCTCGAATTCATTCACTCGGCCTCAATTTTACATTCATTTGATCATTTTTAGTGATATCGCTATACGCGTGTGTGTGTGGGTGCAAGTGCCTTTGTGTGCGTATATTTGATGAATTTCGCTGATTTCTCATGGTTTCCACGATCAGATCTTGACCAAATTTATATGGGACCACCCCTGACATATGCTCCAACCACCAATAAAAGAATCATCAAAATCGGTCAACATTTGACGAAGTGAGGCTGGAACAAACATATATACACGGATCGAATTGAGTACCTCCTTCCTTATGGAAGTCGGTGAAAAATTACGACTTTTGCGATATCTCGCTCCGTCAACGTTGTTTTGTTCCGTGGGTTTTTACAAGTCAGATTTAAACCTCAAACGTTATTTTTTTTACTGTTATTTTATTCAGTTTAGATGTAAAATTTTAAGAAATATGACTGTATTTTACCGACTCGTATTCCATATTTTATACAAGACAGCAGCAAATAAACTTTCAAAAATGAAAATTTCTCTCGGCAAACCGAAATTTTGCAACTTGCAAACTTTAGCGCAAATTGGCTGCGGAGGATCCAGTCGAAGCGGGTTTGAAAATGTGTAAATACATTAGCTGCAGCGAGCTAATAACCGCGTAAGCCGCTCGGCCCGCTAAGCCCCGCCCGGGGAACAGAACAGACCTCGCAGAGAGGAAAAACAATCAGATTACAGCACGATTACTGAATCTTTGCATATTAGGTGACAATAATTCAGTTGATATTCTGTCTTTAGAAATACATGCACTGCCAGGAAGCCGCCTAGCGGGACCTCTGATCGTAAACGCGTAGCCGATACCATTGGTTTTCCCGTATGTAGAGGAAATTGCGTATGGCAGCGAAATACCGCATTGAGGGTCGATTTTATAAAGATCTTAATTAAGCCAAAAGGTACATATACTGAATTACCAAAAAAATATAATATTATAACATTTGGTCCAATCCAACATATTTTTACAAAAGTTTGCCATTTGGTCTTGCTCGTTCGCTAGTAGGTCGGTATGGCAGGCTCGGCGCCCTTACAGGCTTACACGCTCTAAATTCTCGAAATTTTAATAATTATTTATATCACCTATCAAAACAAGTGATCATATCGGAATATCAAACGTTAATTTTAGATAAATGATTTACCAATATTGAGCTGGAGGTCCCGGTTTCGAATCCCGGCCGGGGCATTTATTTGTGTGATGAGCGCGAATATTTGTTCTTGGGTCTTGGATGTTTTCTATGTATTTAAGTATTTATTTATCTATATAAGTACATATATCGTCGCTTAGTACCCATAGTACAAGCTTTGCTTAGTTTGGGACTAGGTTGATTTGTGTAAGATTGTCCACAAACATTTATTTATTTATTTATTTTATTTATATTAGAAGTTAGAACCGTTTATGGGAGACTTTCTCGGCTGATTGCACCTCTATGATAATTTTGAAGTCTCTGGTTTTAAATTGACAGGGCTGCAGTCTCTGGGCCGCAGTATTACGGCGGCATGCACGGCAGTAACGAAGGCTTACTTCCCGGGTGTTTATTAGGACTGCCTTCAAGACTTGCGAGAAAGTCACTATTGTTGCACTCATTACTAATTATGACATAAAACAATGCCGTATTCTGTGCCAGCACTGAATGCAACGATGTACTTGAAATTTAATTGCGATATCCTGAAACAAGACAATAATAGAATCTGGGATCAAATAGTGAGATATGTCTGTTATATAATATTTAAAAAAAATAGAAATGTTCTTCTTCAGGACAAAGACAAATCGATATCTACTGTCATCGATCATCGGCAAAAACGAGTATAATCAATGAACCAAATTGTTGTCCCAGGCTAACTTATAAAAACACAAAACAAAGTAACTTAAATCAACGTAAGAAAGAAATTGTACGATCACGTGACGAAAGATCGATCAGTAGCCTCGGGGAATAGCAAGATTGCAAATAAAGGAACGCGTGTCGATTTAGATTCCAAACACACTTTGATAAAATTAACAATTCTGTTTTCTTTAGCTAAAGGCATACAGAGAGCTTTCTCGATATTCGTCTGGGAGAAAGATGCTGAAAACTTTTTACGGGAAATTCATATACGCACCCGTCTGATCCAGGGAGTCCAGGGCTGGTATCTGGGGCAGACTTACCGTGACAAAAGATTTCCGAGACTACCGGCTTAAACTCCAACGAGTGCCAGCTCCGTGGGACCGTGTTCAAGAGCTTAAGGGGAGGTATCCCCAACGCAACTGGCCCGCTCTAACATGCGTGAGTTTACAATTAACCATCCCGCTCTCTACGCAAGCTCTGCGCGCAGTTTTGTGAATATTTAGCTATAGTTATTAAGCCTATCATTTTATCAAAGCATACCCTGCGAATTTGTCTATATAACTATTTACGATCTTTAATTGAGTACAAAAATTAAATGTTCAATATCAGTAATATAGCCGTAGTTTTGAAAATACATTCCAAAAAGGGGTAACTTCGCGATTATTTTCTATCGAGTGAAATTCATCAAATCATGTAACTGACTGCGATTTTGACTAGACAAGATCCTCATGTAACTCATATATTTTTTTTAGATTTTAAGACACTATATTCTATGTCTCAGATGGTTTTTAAAAACTCAAAAGTGGTAATACACGGCCTTAAGGACCTAGATAAGGTATAAGGTCCTAAGATATATGAGTACCTAGTGCTAGTTTATTACGTAATGTATCAAATTTGGTATAATATACTCTAAATATTTAGCTGTCATTTTTAGCATCTGAAATGACATTTAGATCTAACATGCAATAATTTGGTCTTTGCGTTATTATATCTTTTTCATTCAGATAAAAATGTAATGTGTGTGTATGTGTGTGTTGTAAATGTAAAGTGTGTAATGTATGTGATAAAGATGTGGTGTAAGGTTGTCTGGAAGAGATCGCTCTTTAGCGATAAGACCGCCTTTTGTTCTACCTCTGTATCCCTGTTTCTTTGTTTTTCTTTTGTATGTGTGCTTATGTGAGGTGTGCAATAAAGAGTATTTGTTGTTGTTGTAAAGCTAGATTCATATCGGACGACGATAGCCGTGACAAAACGATATCGGTGTCATAAATTTAGTTTAGATTCACAGTCAATTGATGTGTTCTGATCTGAAGTGACGACTGGGGAGTTATGCCGTATCATGCGTCAGAGACCATCAGAAATTAGATTACAGTAATCCGGTTTTTTTGCTTCGTCGAAAGAACAAAATAGTTGAGCGTTGTCCAATTAGTCGTTTAACGACATTATGAGTAATCCTTTGATGGGATGGCGATCGCTCACTGGGCAGCGATTTCACGGACCGCTGAGTCGACGCGTTTGTCGTGTATCTTTGTTGTTCAATGTAATTGTTGAGCTTAGGACTAGCGTACAGTGTTCTTATATATTTGGGCTGAAAATAATATAACGCTTATCTTTTTTGATAATGGCTTAAAGTCTACGTGTGCTTACAGCTTGAAAATTGAATAGGAGCATTATATTAAACCGAATTTAAGGTTTGATTTTGACTCTGATAACATGATAACAATTTGGAATTATTACCGAGCATCGATGAATAATATTTGTAATATATTGCTTGTTACAGGGCGTTGTTTGTAAAAACATTGCCGCTCAAGTTGGATTCATTAATTTTTCGCTCGCTGTTGGTTTATTACCTGCAAAATTTAACAGGCCTTAAAAACTAGGCATTTATTTAGCTCGACAGCAGTGACGTTTTAATTGGTCACTTCCATGCACATCAGAATAAAAACAACGCGATCTCCTTGACCATGATTCTATTCACAATACAATTTCGCTATATAGTGTTTTAAGACGTACCACCACGTAAATTACCACGATGGTGGCATTTCTTGAATCTTGAACTGGGCAAATATATGTAAAGGGTAATTTTATCGCCACACGGAAAGCATGATACTCAGCGGTTAACAACATTTTGGGACCTTATCACTTAATTCTTAAAAAAACATAAGCTAAGTGTTTTATAACAATAAAAATATTTATTTTTTAAGTAATAAAATACCTACACTGTAAGCCTGTAAGCTCGATGGATCAAGTTTAATTATAGTTCTTCGAGTATGGGCAAATTTTCCCAAAAATAACCACCACTTCGTTGGGCATAAACCCATCACTTAAGGACAACACGTTAATTTAACCACTCAACTACCCTAGTGGTAATATAGCTGCGATCTCAATAAGTGCCTCTAGTTTAATGGTCCGTAAACCGAAGTAGTTAATGCAACTAGACCCGCAGTACTTTAACACTTTCTTATCCTAAACATAATGGCGTAACTCATAAAGAAGTCAATGTTTCGAGCATGTAAATGACCACTTCGAGTGGTTATTAACTGAACGTAGAAAAAAAACTATTTGCATCACAGTTAAAGTTATTTGATCATTTGTGAAACTTATTGTAATGACCTCTACCTGCATGTGATCAGTTAACTGTGATACTTATTAGTACTTCCCCTGTTGGGCTTTAAATACGACCAAGATGTCATTCCACTGCTCCCTACCTCCTCTGTGAGACTATGATCGGCCACGGCGGTTACGTACTTGTGTCTAGCACTGCTCAGAATAATCATAAAGCGAGCCTCGTGGGAGCTTCATTAGCTGCAGTAAAATTGTTAACGAGGCTTAGGTACTTAATTTGTTATTGTTAGTAAAATTAAGACGAAAGAACGCAGAACGACGCTAACGCCCTTCCATTAGCTTAAAAATAAGGAATCATCAGCGACTTACCGATCTTCTTTTGTTATGAGAATGCGTCCCGTCAACAGCTAGATATTTCTCTCTTAAACTCTTAACACATCCTAGGGAGATCTGGTGATCTTACTTGCTACTAGAAACACAACATTACAATATACAAGTACACTACCTGCATATTAATATTTTGATTACTGCAATCTTCTTCTTTTTAATCTTCTTTCCAAAAGGCTCTTACAAAAGTGAGGGCTTTTTGCAAGCGTTGCAAAATCGCACATAGAGCCTTGAGTGGTACCGGTTGGGCTGCTCAGAAAAATGTACGGCAAGACATTTCACTTCTATCCTACCTCCCTGTCCGTGCTATGTGAAAATGAATCCTTATTCATCATCGTCAACAGCCTATAGTTCTTATTAAAAATCTTATTAAAAAGATTTTATACGTACGTTACTTCAGTGACAATATTCGTCATTATTATCACAGACTAACACTCGATTCAAGATCAATATTTACTACTAAAGTTCGACTGCAACCTGCTATTATTGTACAATAAACTCGGAAAGGTTGGCACTTCTCCAATTTTTGGAACTTTCCTTATTTTAAGGGGAAGGGTAACAATTTTGCTGCTAATCATTTATTCAGAGCACTTGCAGATACAATACAATACAATACAAATACTCTTTATTGCACACCTCAATTAAAGGATACAGTACAATACAAAATCACAGTAAGTAGAGGCAAACAACAGGCGGTCTTATCGCTAAAGAGCGATTTCTTCCAGACAACCTTAGGGTAGCGGGCAGATATTGCTGGCTATAAAGTAAACTGACGTAAAGTAAGCAAAAAAACTGGTAACATTACCTGTGTTATTATTATTAGGCGCAGTTGTTTGTATTGTCACTGGTTACAGTCGATTTAACTTGATTGCGCCTAATGTACAATCAATTATTTCTCAAAGGCAATAATGAAACCGACGCGGACAAAGTAGCGGTCAAAAACTAAGTACCTAGTAATAAATAAGTTTCGTAACTGAAATACCGGCCCGGCTCTGCAGCTCTGCACTGCTGTATAAATAAATGAAACACGGTTTCCACCTTATCTCAGATGAGGGATCTTCTACCAACAATGTAACCTATCTCGACCCGACCTGCGACTGTCGATAAAATTTGAGCGTTTTTTTTTGTGAATGCGGGCCTTCAATTAGCCTACAATGGAGCAAAAACAGCTCGGCGCTGCTGCCCTACACTCCTTCACAATTCAAAAAGACGTATCTTAATACATTTGCAGCGGTTCTTACCTCATTTTTGGTTAGAAAAGCCCTACAATAGCCCCTTTGTGACCGCTCCTCAGATATTAAAAAATAAAATTGGCCAAACAAATTGAGGGCGAAATTCTGTTGTAATAGTCATATTGGTTTATCGATTGTCTGGTGATGCGGGTTCGGTGCTTAAGCTCAATGTTTGTGTAAGAAAATTGTGCTGGCTTAGAATGATCTAATAATATCCACTTAATTGAAGGTACATAGTGCTTTTTGAATAACATTGAATTTAATAACGTTAGCTGTGCTGGGGATTTTTAAACTATTGTACTCACCTAACTGACCTGTCTGCACAAACTTGGTGGTCGCGAGTTGAATCCCGGTTACTTGTCTGATCAGAACGAATATTTGTTCCTGATCTTGGTTGTTTGTATGTAGGTATATATTATATATCTACATAAGTGTGTACACTTTTTACATGTATATTGAAAAAAACCGCCCAAGTGCGAGTCGGACTCGCGCACGAAGGTTCCGTACCATTATTTATAAATAATAACGTTAAACTTCTCTAACGTTTTCCTTGCAGATGGCGTAGATTTGGTATACTGAAACCCTTCACAGTAACGAAGGGGTGCACAAACAACTGAACACAAACAGGGAAGCCGACGCTCACGCCATATTTAACCTGTCAATAACAACGCCAATATTGTTTCTGATGCGATGCTATCGCTGAAATGAGAAAATCCTTACGGAATCGTTTCGCCATTTGTCTACTTTCATCCGTATCTGGTAAACAGTTTGTATTTTTAATGTCAATATCAAACAAAAACAGATACAATTGCAAGTTTCACCCATCCGCTTTTTAATGCTACTTCTACCTAACGAGTCTAGAGATAGACACTTAAGGCCGTGTATTACCACTTTTGAGTTTTTAAAAACCATCTGAGACATAGAATACAGTGTCTTAAAATCTAAAAAAAATATATGTGTTACATGAGGATCTTGTCTAGTCAAAATCGCAGTCAGTTACATGATTTGATGAATTTCACTCGATAGAAAATAATCGCGAAGTTACCCCTTTTTGGAATGTATTTTCAATACTACGGCTATATTACTGATATTTAACATTTAATTTTTGTACTCAATTAAAGATCGTAAATAGTTATAGACAAATTCGCAGGGTTTGCTTTGATAAAATGATTGGCTTAATAACTATAGCTAAATATTCACAAAACTGCGCGCAGAGCTTGCGTAGAGAGCGGGATGGTAAATTGTAAACTCACGCATGTTAGAGCGGGACAGTTGCGTTGGGGATACCTCCCCTTAAGGAATAATTTTACTACCCGTTTTTGAGAAATGGTTTGAGGAAAGACTATTAAATTAAAACATTTATTTTACCTAGTTAATGTCTTCTGATCCATCTTGCGATAAGGATAAAAGACACATGTGTAAATTATCTTTACTCTTCACCTATTAAATTAAATCATATCTTATCTTGCTCAACCACTATATTAAGATTGCTGCTTAATACATAATTACCCGCTATTCCAGCAAACTGAGCGATGCTTTGCAACTTTGCCCGTCGCTGAGTGCGCTAAATTTACACGCTCCGGGCTGTTAGGCCCCTTTACGCTGATCATACAAGTTTGCGCATTATTTGCTAACCTACTTTGGCACGCTACTTACAGTGTAAATTTTAGGGGGCTGTATTGGCGGTAATATGAAGTGATGTACTTATTTCCAGAACTTCTTCGATTTGCACATAAATTTATTTTAGATGGCGAGAAAGTTATCAAATTGACGCTACCTCGAATAGCTTTCATTATATTGATTTACATATCGATAAATTAAGTACTGAGTCGAATTGTTTTCTGTGGACTAACAAATTTAGGTAAAAGCAAGCCTCAATATTCGGCTGTAGCGTCGATGAATGCAGGAATTAACTTCTAGCTAGACCAACGCCGACGGCGAGTCACGTACCTTTACACTGGATGTGGATGTAACAGGTTATTTGTTTGTTTGTTTGTTTTTTTTATTTGCCGTAGAACCACTATAGATTTATATTTAGATTTCAGTTATTTCACAATCAAGCCTTCATTATAAATTACATTAATGTCAATTTAAAAGAATCTCTATTGTGATCGTCAAAAATACATTGAATAGAATAAAATACATATATCAATGGAAACATTACATAAATTTTCAAATTTTCAAATAGTAGCCGAGTGGTAAGGCATGCCACTTTCAATGAAGGTCGCAGCTTCGATTCTCGGCTTATTTGCGTTAAACTAGCATAGCAGCTAGCATAGCTCCATTGCTCACAGTACTTGTGGGCATTTTATTCCATGCCATTTGTATTGCGGCGCGTTGCTGTGGCCGTCCATTAACGATTCATAAACCGAAATGCTGGATTATAAATCTACTTAGCTGAGGTGGAGCACGGCATAGACGCGCCCACAAGAGCAAGGCGTCACCTTGCAGACGGCCGGCGCGGCGTCAGATTGAGACCAAGACGGTGAATTACAGCAGCAATTAATATTGGACACGGAAGCTGCAGTTCAAACATTTAATAACAAAACAGTACTTTAACAGTCTATAATTTAAAAAAAGATTACTTCACGGCTGGATCGAGTCAGTCTTCATTTTTTTTTTCATAGAAATCATGATCGTCGCCTATTAAGAAAGTTAGTTACCTTTAAGTATGATTATTACATTCTTATTTATGGGATGATTCACGCCAGATCGTTCCGTGATCGGGCCGTCCCGTTTTCTAGTAGACCAGGTACAAGAAATTGACGGCCGTCGCGCGTCCTGTATTAGAAAACGGGTAGCATTTAACGAACCACCAAATTAGTTGCCGAATGATGCTCTAAAAAATTACATTGATTACCAAAAATACTAGATTCGCACCAAATTTTCAATTCCTTTTAAATATAAAGTGCAACTCAAAGAAGTAACATGTCGATAACCTATTAAATTAAATTGTTACCAAATAAATTAGTCACTACCCAAAAATACTTAATGATCACCTAATTTCAAACACCAAATTTCATATAATTTACATCCAAATATTACAGGGCTCGTAATCCTATTAAAATTATTTACACCCAAATAATTCTTTCGATACCCAGAAATACTAGATGATCACCAAATTTCACGCGGCAATTGTTTTTTAACGCCCGACTCGCAAAGCAGTTCCAATCTAGTCTAACCTCATTGCTAGCACACTGATGCGGTTTTCCATACGGTCCGTCTCGCTCGCACGTCGCACCGCGTGCGAGCAAGACAGCGCTAAATGATTTTATTTTATAGAAGCTTCAAAATTTCTGTAACTTTAATGAGACACGTACATAACATAATTTAATTTAATATATTTTCAACAGTGCTTTCCTTACTAGTCGCATACAGCTATTTGTTCTCAGATGTTTTTGCCTCTACTCTTGCTGATAATCGTCAATTTGCCTAGGTAGTAGTATTTTTCTATGACATCTATTTTTATTTCAAACTAGTGGACATTGGCACACTATTGACGGATCTCCGCTGGCGCGGAGCTCCTATTTTGAGTTGTTTTGGCCCTTCGGGCCGATGCAAAACTAACATAACCTAAACCTACCTATACCTACCTATTTCTACCTATTATCTTCCTTTAATTTTTCCATGAAAGTATTGAAAGTCTATCTAAATTAATAAAGTAAACTCATTTGAGGACCTTTATCCATTTTCATAACAAACTAACAATATAATAAATCAACAAAACTCATTTTCAAATAAAAGTTTTCAATCAAACGCGCTCACGTCAACGCATTAAAAAATTAATAATAAAACTTCTTGCAGTTTGTAAACCATCCGCAATAGGTAGTTAGAATGAAACAGCAATAGGTGCCTTTCACTCTAACGACATATCAATAGGTTTTATGCTTCAGGCAATTCTTTGTATTTGATTGAGTGAGATAGCAGTATACGTGTTATTATTTCACACAGCCACATTGCGCGTTGCTTTTTAAATTAAATATCTGGGCGACCGAGCCTTGCTCGGCGTTTTCCCGGGCATGAGACCTAGCTAGATCGATTGCTCGTCCCCGAAAACCCCCACATACCAAATTTCATCAAAATCGTTAGAGCCGTTTCCGAGATCCCCGAAATAAATATATATATAAATAAATAAATATACAAGAATTGCTCATTTAATTTTATAAATTTAGAATTTTACTTTGTAATTTATAACATTTTGGAAATGACTGTAATATTTATAGTGCTAAAAACAATTAATTTGTAACTGTTTACTAAAATGTAGCATGCGATGTGTATAATATTTGGATGTAATTCTAATGAAAAAAGGTGCATGAGATTAGGTGGTAGTTTAGTGTTTTTGGTGGTACTTGACAATTTTTTTGATGCGATTATAAATTTATAGGAACGCAATAAGTAAAATAGGTGCAAGTGCTGCAAAAATAGGTAGAATTTTTTTGGTGACTCGGAATTGCTGATCGATAATTTTTTTTGAGTGTTCAACATTATTTTAGGGTTCGAAAATTTGATGATATCAAAAGTTATTTAGGTGGTCATTTTATTTGTTCCCTTAGAAAACGGGCCGGCCTGGACACGGATCAGTCTACTGTGAACTGTCCTTTATAGAGGTTTAAGAAATTCAAAGTTGTATGTGAAGTCCCCAACCCGCTCTGGGCCAGCGTGGGGACTACTGCCCAATCCCTCTCATCTATGAGAGGAGGCCTGAAGGTTGAGATGAAATACTGTTAATAATTATGTTTGTATCGGATCCCAAGACTCATTGAAGGCGGATTAATCTACATGTTGTCTTGGACCGGCCGTGAATATATTGTGCACAAAGCTATCGCCTCAATATCATCGACATAGTTGATCGAGTTTAAACCTTAATGCAAAGATATAAGGTTTACTCCGTGTGCATCGTTTGTAGGAGATTTAGCTACTAATATGATCAAGTTGCAGCTTTAATGAGATATATGGGACTGAATATAGGCACATATAGGGACGTGATCGTTAGCAGCCCAGCTAGCGTCATAGATATTGTCAAGTCCACCGAAAGCAAAATGAGCGATTTTGTTTGGTTTAGTTTGTATACGTGTTTGTGTGTGTTTGTATGTGTCTGTGTGTTTGTATGTGGTTTGTTTGTATATGAGTGCATGAGCGTGTGCACTTTCTTATTGGGCGTAGTTAATAACCGGCTTCATTACATACATACACACATACATATACTAACTCCCGTATCCCATTGGGGTAGGCAGAGACCAAAGAACGCCAAGTACTACGGTCCTTACATACATCTCTTGCTTCAACCACATCCATACATCTCCTCATACAGGCTCGTCGGTTGCGGGAGCTTCTGACCTAGCATTTTTTCAGTATCGCAGAAATCTGATCAAGATACCCTCGCCTTGGTCGCACCCTTCCGACCCTTCCTTCCATCTCCTGATGATAAATCTTCTTAGTCAATCTGCTTTCACACATCCTCTCAACATGCCCAAACCAGCGAAGTATAACTTTTTCAATTTTTGTCACTACATCGTCTTCTATTCCGCATCTTTCCCTTATAACACTATTTCTTATTCTATCACACAAACGTACTCCACACATACTTCTTAAGAGGAGGGGTAGGGCAAGCTCTCTCCATACAAACTTTGTGCAGGATTTACTTCGTTTGTGTTTGCATTAAAGTTATGATTTTTGGTCAGTATGCTTATTTTTCTGATAGCTATATCGTGATGTAATTTTTTTTTATTAATTTTTTTTTTTTTTTTAAATTTTGAATATTTTTGAAATATTGGAAAATTTTCACATCACAATCTTCGCATATCTAATATTTACAACAAAAAAAAATATTATATTTGTTAATGCCAAAACCGATGAATAAAACGTGCACAAAGTTTGTATGGGGAAGGCCTTGCCCTACCCTGCGCCTTAACGCCGGCCGCCGGCTTCATTAGTTTGTTCAATGTATATCTGGCTTTTTTTTGGTCAGCTGGTGACATAATTAATGAACGTAGATCAATTTTATGACAAGTAATACACCGCTGAGCTGAAAAAAATGTTCTGTTAAAATCGTAATAATATTTTATTTTTGCTCATAACTTCCAGCCCATGTTTTCCCGAAGGACAAGACTGTAATATGGGGCTCTTCAAGAAACGATATTTATTATTATTTTATGTTTTAAATATTTGTGAGTAGTTTGAGTGCGTTACACTACACATTGTATAATTTAATTTATGTCACACCTGGCCATAAAGTGGCCATTATCGCACGCTCCGCGCGCGAAAAAACCCACTTTCTGGCCAGGGGGTGACATAAAATTTTGTACTTACCACGGGCGATAATAAAGAAACCCTCAGATCGCATATTTATCGCCCTTGCCTTCGGCTCGGGCGTAAAATACCAGCGATCTGAGACATTCTTTGTTTTATCGCCCTTGGTAAGTAATGTACTATTATATGTAAGTCTGCGATAAATTGGCAATAAACTATTCAATAGTAGTGGTTTGTGACATAGGTACTACCAAAACAAAAATCATTTTATGTCACACCTGGCCATAAAGGGGCCATTGTCGCATGCTCCGCGCGCGAAAAAACCCTCTTCCTGGTCAGGGGGTGACATAAAATTTTGTACTTACCACGGGCGATAATAAAGAAAGCGTCAGATCGCATATTTATCGCCCTTGCCTTCGGCTCGGGCGTAAAATACCTGCGATCTGAGACATTCTTTGTTTTATCGCCCTTGGTAAGTAATGTACTATTATATGTAAGTCTGCGATAAATTGGCAATAAACTATTCAATAGTAGTGGTTTGTGACATAGGTACTACCAAAACAAAAATCATTTTATGTCACACCTGGCCATAAAGGGGCCATTGTCGCATGCTCCGCGCGCGAAAAAACCCTCTTCCTGGTCAGGGGGTGACATAAAATTTTGTACTTACCACGGGCGATAATAAAGAAAGCGTCAGATCGCATATTTATCGCCCTTGCCTTCGGCTCGGGCGTAAAATACCTGCGATCTGAGACATTCTTAGTTTTATCGCCCTTGGTAAGTAATGTACTATATATACGTTAAAGGTTCGTCTTTGGGTCACTGACTTCATTATTGTTGTTTGTTTGGGTTATAGTTAGTGTTTGGAAACGTATTATGAAGTGTATATGTATGCGAAATAAAGATTTATCTATGCAATTCTATTCTCTCTTAGTCTGGTCCCGAATTACGCGTTTCATTAGCGAAGACTCTTCATAGATTAAGGAGTCGGCATTGTGACGGGCTCAAAGCGTCGCCAGTCGCCACTCTCGCTACACGCAGATTAAGTAATTACTCAGGTTATTTGGCGCAAGAAAACTGTGTCGAGAACTCAAGATGGAGATTACTACGACACGTAAAATACAGGCTGTAACAAAAATGGTACTCGATCTAATCTTTTTAATGGGCGTTGCATGTCGACAAAAAATTACACGTAGTTTGATAATATTATAGCTTTGTAATTATTGTTAATTAATTACGGATTGGGATGTTAAGGTACCCGTGTGACTTATTTTCGGAATAAATATTCGATATTTGTGTATTTGCGCTTTTACTACAAAATAAGTTCACCCGAAAAACATGTTTTCTATGTCTTAAAGATTTTGGAACTTCTTAATTTATTCAGAACGTGAAACCTATCAATGCTTTATTTATTTATAAAAAAAAAATATTCCTTATGGTTGTACACTTTTTATTACGTCCAATCAAAAATAAAGAAATACATGTGTAAGTACACCATGTATGGCGTGAGATATTAAAAACGCTTTATCAAAACAAATAACACAAAAAAAGGTTTCCATGTCACTAGAGATACTGAAACCCCCAAGGAAACATGTAATTTAGTTAATACAAGTCGATTCCGGTGAATTGCGAAACCTGCTCCGAATCTCGGCACTCGGCAGGATGGGACGCTATTATCATAAGGGTAGCATTTAACGAACAACCAAATAAGTTGCCGAATGATGCTCTAAAAAATTACATTGATTACCAATAATACTAGATTCGCACCAAATTTTCAACTCCTTTTAAATATAAAGTGCAACTCAAAGAAGTAACATGTCGATAACCTATAAAATTAAATTGTTACCAAATAAATTAGTCACTACCCAAAAATACTTAATGATCACCTAATTTCAAACACCAAATTTCATATAATTTACATCCAAATATTACAGGGCTCGTAATCCTATTAAAATTATTTACACCCAAATAATTCTTTCGATACCCAGAAATACTACATGATCACCAAATTTCACGCGGCAATTGTTTTTTAACGCCCGTCGCGCAAAGCAGTTCCAATCTAGTCTAACCTCATTGCTAGCACACTGATGCGGTTTTCCATACGGTCCGTCTCGCTCGCACGTCGCACCGCATGCGAGCAAGACAGCGCTAAATGATTTTATTTTATAGAAGCTTCAAAATTTCTGTAACTTTAATGAGACACGTACATAACATAATTTAATTTAATATATTTTCAACAGTGCTTCCCTTACTGGTCGCATACAGCTATTTGTTCTCAGATGTTTTTGCCTCTACTCTATTCGCTGATAATCGTCAATTTGCCTAGGTAGTAGTATTTTTCTATGACATCTATTTTTATTTCAAACTAGTGGACATTGGAACAGTATTGACGGATCTCCGCTGGCGCGGAGCTCCTATTTTGAGTTCTTTTGGCCCTTCGGGCCGAAGCAAAACTAACATAACCTAAACCTACCTATACCTATTTCTACCTATTAACTTCCTTTAATTTTTCCATGAAAGTCTATCTAAATTAATAAAGTAAACTCATTTGAGGACCTTTATCCATTTTCATAACAAACTAACAATTTAATAAATCAACATAACTCATATTCAAATAAAAGATTTCAATCAAACACGCTCACGTCAACCCATTAAAAAATTAATAATAAAACTTCTTGCAGTTTGTAAACCATCAGCAATAGGTAGTTAGAATGAAACAGCAATAGGTACCTTTCACTCTAACGACATATCAATAGGTTTTATGCTTCAGACAATTCTTTGTATTTGATTGAGTGAGATAGCAGTATACGTGTTATTATTTTACACAGCCACATTGCGCGTTGCTTTTTAAATTAATTTAGAATTTTACTTTCTAATTTATAACATTTTGGAAAAGACTAAAATATTTATAGTGCTAAAAACAATTAATTTGTAACTGTTTACTAAAATGTAGTATGCGATGTGTATAATATTTGGATGTAATTCTAATGAAAAAAGGTGCATGAGATTAGGTGGTAGTTTAGTGTTTTTGGTGGTACTTGACAATTTTTTTGATGCGATTATAAATTTATAGGAACGTAATAAGTAAAATAGGTGCAAGTGCTGCAAAAATAGGTAGAATTTTTTTGGTGACTCGGAATTGCTGATCGATAAATTTTTTTGAGTGTTTAACCTTATTTTAGGGTTCGAAAATTTGATGATATCAAAAGTTATTTAGGTGATCATTTTATTTGTTCCCTTATCATAATGTGTGCTCGATAGCGCTAATTGATCTGAAGAATCAATCGGAGTGTTCGTCTGCCTAGCGGGCCCTGGTTACCAGTTTGGAAAAATAAAACGTCTACTACGAGGAAAATCGGCATATTTTTTAAGTGTACGTTAAATAACAGTATTACAGCAGCAATACGTATATACACAAAAAAAACCTTACCAGTAGAAAATATTTTTTTGGCGATAAATCGAGTTCTAAGAATACCTAAAGCTGTAGTAATCAAAATGTAAAATAAAGTCTTAATATTATTGTGTCGTGTTTAATGATTACATTGAGGTATCAAATGTTAATACTATAAAGCTAAAGCTCGATGCGCTTTGTAAAAACGTATGAGCATTGATGTCAAACTAATTTGGGGCTTAATTTGCCAATTACATGCGTATAATCTGCATCTATCTGAGTTTTAGAGTTTTTTATTGGATGGCAGTTGTCAATAATTTATGTCTAATAATAACACTCGCCCATATAATTTGTACCTGGGACAAATAGCATGTCTTGGCACATTTTGCATTTTTTCGAACTTTTTTTCTGAAATAATGCTGCGGCTAGCCTGCACGTAATTTGTATTTTTCGGACCTTAAATGCCAAACATCGGGTTTGCTAGACGGAAGACAAACGTAATTACAATTAATTTATCTCTGATTTTACTTTATAAGAAACAAATTGGTGCTGCAAGGTCGACGTACACCCATCGGGTGTTAGCGCAATCCCGATATTCATTAAAGGGTATTCAGAAAAACTGCGATTAAACCGTTTGCCCCAGTTCCAGGTGTCTCCAGCTCCCGCTACAATTACGAACACGGTTCCCATTTCTGGAATAAAGGATTTCATGTTAATTGAAACTTTTTAAAGCTGAGAGTCGATTTGGAACATCCAGTTTCAATTCCGATTCGATTTCATTTCACTGGACAATTTATGGGAAATGAGTTGGCGTGTAGGTGTTACTGCTATACATGAATAATGGCGTCCAAGGGATATAAAAATGTACGCATTTCTGTCATAAAGAGTCCCACGGGAAAACCTCGGCAGGGAGGGCTCATTCCATAATCGCAGTGTGTGCGGGAGACAGTAGCTCTAGTATAAGTTTTCTCGAAACATTAACTAATTCGAACGCGTTTGCGTTTTGTCTCAAAATGTATGAAAGTGGTATGAAAACGTGAACAGCGCCTCTGGTGGTCACTAGTGGAAACTAAAACAGCGAGTATAACATTTGTTGCTAACCGATGAACGCGTGTATTTCAAACTCGGTGAGAGCGTTTTCATACATTTTGTGACAAAACGCAAACTCGTTCGAATTAGTTAATGTTTCGAAAAAACTTATACTAGAGCTACAGTTCTTCTGACACCGTTCCGTACGCAGTAAAAAATTGGTAAGTGTAGTTCTAGGGTTTGAGGATATGAGGACGAACCTTCAATCTGCCGGTGGCGAGCGGAGCGGTGGTAGAAATTGGAGGTAGGCATCACCTCTGAGATAGGAATCTGTTGGTTGATTAAGCAGTACGACAAAAGGTTGTGCCGTTAATTTGAAATATTGGTATGTACTTTGTTTTCCCGTTTCGAACCACTGTGGTGGTCGAGCGGTAAACCACGCGATTTTCAATCTATCGTATCGTATCACTGTAAAAACACGTATATACGAAATACCACTTGATATAAAAGTAGTGTTTTAGTTAAGGAAACATCGTATTAAACAGATCTAATCTTAGAAGGCCGCTTTCATAAAGTTAGTGCCAACTCCAAATTTTGGGGTTTGGTACCATAGCGGAATCCGCAGGGTAATCAATCATGTAACTTAATGTACTTACGTTAGGCATATTTTGGAGTAATTTTTCAACCCAAGCTCATAGATTTTCATAACCCTTCAAAAATGTCGTTATTATATACCTACTATTAGTACATAACTTTACGTGATTGAGGCTGCCGGGCTCCATTAGTATTAGGTACACCGGGAAAACGCTAGGAGGATGAAAGGGACAATGTGTGTTGCAATTACACACAATATTAAGCGATGGTCTGGTCTGATAATACGGCAAATAGTTATGATTGTGTTGCTGAGTACCGTGTAGAGCCCCAACTCGTTTGTGCATTAGACAGTGCGTTGGCCAACGGGTGTCATGTTCAGGTGGCTTTGCAGGAATATATTCAAAATGATTTCGACGTATTTACGTAATGAAAGTTTAAGTAACAGAAATGTGGAACATCATTAGCTCGAGCCTCGGCCAAAATACAGCCTTATTCTTAGTCACTATACTTGCCTACGGAATACGGAGCAATCTGATTTAAAATAAATAATAAATAAGTTAAGTAGTAGTAACTTACTGTCTATTCATCCTTCCTATTATGTAAACAATAAGTAATATAAGTCATTATCAAACTTTTCTCTAGGATTTCAGTATTGTGTGCTTCTTTAAGAACAATATTTTAAGAGGTGACTATTGTGCAATCCTGGAGAAAAGTGTCATAATCATTTATGTCTTCAAGTAGAGTTTGTTTACATACACACACGCAAGGATGAATATGTGGTGAACTGTATTGTCAACATTTATTCGCAAGAACTCTTTGAATCCTACACATTCTACTAGTTGAATATTGCACATTCAAAATTTAAGTCGTCTTATCCCGATCTCCGATAAGCTTTTCGGCTGTTCATGCCAAAAGTTCTGCCAGCGGAGCTTTTTACAACTTTTATGCATACTCATCGATTTTGGCTGCACTTTTGCAAGTTTTATCCTATCGAAGTGTTCGGTTTACGGTGCGCTAGGAACTGAATCGCCAATAAAAATTATGAAGAAAATACCTACCTTATTAACATCATGTCATACATACCTACTGTTGATATGCAAATATCAATTAAAATTAGAATAACCAAAGTAACTTTAATGTAATATGCGCTGCGCTGCGTGAGTGAGGGCCATACGTTTTAGCTATCAACACAACTATCCTCAATCCTCAAGTCGAGAAAGGCTTGGCGACGCGCGTGTGATTCTTCTGGAGTCGCAAGCATCCAAAGGCTTCGGTGTCTGTTTACCATCAGGCAGACCGTAAGCCTGTTTGCCACGGTCGTTGTATAAAAAAGGAACAAAAGAAAAGCGACTAACAAAAATATACCTCAAGAAAGCGACGTCCGCTCGCCCATTCCCCAAATGGAGACGCATGGTCTTATGAACCGCGGAGACAGTTACGACTGTACGAGCAGCACTAATTAAGCGCACCAGGGTCTACAGCCCACTGTACCCCGCTCCGAGTACGTTCAGGAGGCGTGGGATATATATCATTGTAAGTTATGTATGTTGGAATGGTTGCGGGAAGTTTATCGTGGGTCGGCTTTTCACATTAGTCTATTTTGGAACTTAGTACACGGAGAAAAAGGTCTAGTTTCCTTTTACTGAATATTGTAAATTTGACTTGACTTTTTTGTATTATATGTGACAACTAGACTTTGTTTACACAATAATAAAAAATCTAGTTCCTTACAACATCATTTCTAGTTCCTATTACCCGTTTACCAAGTATCGTTACAAACAAATTTTGTGTAGTTGCAAGCTACATTCATATTTTCGCCTGTAACAATTAGATGGTTACCGAAACGATATCAGAGTTTTCGTGTACTAGAATATTTTAACTAGAATATTCTAGTATTAACAAAAATATGACTTGTTATAATAAAAAAGTAATCTGTCAACCATAGCCAAAACCCTTTGCCCTACACAATCATAACTACTATACAATCTGGTAGTATTGATGTATAGTTTTTTCTCCGTGTAACCTCACTGGCACCAAACGGGGGTCGTACATTATACCGATGTTGACGACCGCTTTAGCTTAGGCGACTTCCTGATTTGTCGGTGCGGAGGCAGTACGATATGAGAAAAGTGTCAAATGTCAGTGTTAGCTGTCAGTCGACGCGATACCATTTTTTACTACGCCCCTACATTTAAATGAGTGCTTCCTGACTGGCGCGGGATGCGCGGTAGCGGGACGATGCGAGGGCGGTTACTGCTCCCCTTCTGCGCATGATATTACTACTGCGCAAACGTAATACTGACAGTATTATGTCAAGTGAGAATCTTTGCGACGTCAGTAAGTTTACGTCAAAGAAGAAAATGTCACATATCGATCCCGCCCCGCCAAGTCAGGAAGTCACCTTAGTCGGTAGTGCTCTGCCTACGAAGCTGGAGGTCCCAGAGTCGAATCCCGGTCAAGGCATTTATTTTTGTGATGGGCACGAATATTTGTTCCTGATGGGTCTTGGATGTTTTCTATGTATGTAAGTATGTATGTATATTGTCGCTTAGTGCCCATAATATAAGCTTCGATTAGTTTGGGAGTAGGTTAATTTGTGTAAGAGTGTTCAAAAATATTCAGGTACTTATTTATTTTGTTTTTATTATAAAATTATGTAATTTTTAAAGGAGAAGATTTTAAAGTTCAATTGCAAATATAGTCATAATCGAACAATAGTAAGGACACCTAGCTTAACAAATTATAGTGTCCATCTTTTTTTCAGCTGGAATTAAACGTCTCCAAAATACCCCATATATATTTTAACTATTTTAGCACCATGTTCCTGATCAGTCTCCCCGCATTAGCTTAACGGCTGAAGCAGCATGACAAGGCAAACATTTCAAGGCATTACCTTTTTATGTGCCCACCAACGCTAATGTGAACCTTACGCGCTGGGAGTTAAGGGCTACACTCTCTGCCAAATAAATGAGATTTTCTTAAGAGTTCTCTTTTGTGATTTGTATCGCACATTCGCACAATAACGTTGGATGTGAAATGCGATGTTTGTTTTTGCGTGTGAATACGTTCTTATTGAATTTGGCACGCTTATGGAAAAAATGTAAGGCCTTTGTAATGAGATGTTTAATCTATCTTTATAGGATTCGCGTGATATTAAATTAAGTTTGTAGACAAATTAAAATTGTGTTAAATAGAAACTAGAGCAACATTATATTACTCTGAAATACTCTTCGTGAATAATAAGAAATTTCATTCGAGATCAAGTTTCGTCAGCATCTGTTAGACAAACTTTGAAATTAATATTATCTTCATGTTTTAACGCAAACTGACTACTTCGTTATTAAAATAATGGTATTTTTGAAGTGCGTAATCAAAATAAGTTCACACTACTGAGTTCTGAAAATCTTTGACAATGCCGCCATCTCTGTGCAAATCCCAATTAAACTTGAACAATTGAAGCACATGCACTTAGAACCGATGGCCGTTAGGGCGAAAAGGTTCTCGCTGATGATGGAGGATGATGAAGGTGATGACCACAGACCGGAAGGATGAAGGAAGGTGCACTGGCGGTCTGGTAAAGGTCGCGGGAGTCCGCTGGGTGCGGCTGGGGCAAGACTAGTGACTGCGACACTCTTCGGAAAAGCCCTTCGTCCAGCAATGGACGTCTTTCGGCTAATGTCATGATAGTGACTTGAAATTGATCGTGTGCTTGGAATATTTCTGTCACTAAGACAGGTTAATTTGTCGAACTGGTATGATAGCCACGCATGACAGTGCAGGGGTTATATTAATCACTATTACCTTACAAAGTATCTCAACCTACGACCCATCAAATTGTGCAAGTTGTAGTTATTAACATGCGACTTCCTGACTTGCCTGTGTAGAGGCGTGACGTTATGCCGAAACTGTCAACTGTCAGTGTCAACTGTCAGTCGAGTCAGTACCGATTTGTTACTGCGCGCCTACATTTCAATGAATGCTTTCTGATTGGATGCGGGGCGAAACGAATGCAGTACTCTACATCAGTATGATCTCCTCAAAGAATATAATATTATCACCGACCCCGCCTTGCCAAGCCAAAATAAGTCATTCGGTTGCTAGTTCGCCGATTTTGATTAGTTAGTTAGTTAGTCGTTAGTAGAAGTTTCAGAACAATGGCCGCATTATTGGTGACTCAACTTCGCTAGTGATCTATCAGACGCCAAGTTAACATAACTACGTAGTTGAAAGAGACATTGGTTACTAGTGCATTTCTTGGAGGTACGCTAAATGTACTAGGTAACCGTATAGTTTTCATTTCTATGTACCTATAATAATAAACTAAATAATGAGCTTTTTATTTAAACAGACATATTTATTAGCAGTTATTTTTTTTTTAAAGAAATACACTAAACGTACAATTTCATTGTTTACACGTGAGCTTGAGGATTGTCACCAAGGTGAATGTTTAGTTATTTAGAAATAAAGGAAAAATTGAAAAACTTAGGCACCGAGCAGGATTCGAACCTGCGACCTCCCGGCACTCGCGGCCACTCGGCCAGTCGCTCTAGCCAACTGAGCTATAGGTGTTTCTAAAAAAAAAAATGTAGTTTGCGTTAGCAGTGTTACTGCTTTATACAAAGTTACTGTTTAGTTTATTCAGATAATAATTTATAGGAGACTAAAATGAACGCTATTTACCGGAATAAAATAGGTTACCTACTTATATCATTTCATGTTTTAATCCCTATCAAAGATTTATTTATGGAATGAACACTTCAGTACTAGTGGCTCTGTGAGCTGTAGACCTCGTGTGTTTTTTTTTAATTTCGAAAAACTATGTTAGATATTGAACCTGCTTACAAAATTTCACGAGAATCGGTTGAGAAATGCTGTAGAATACGACAAACCATTGTTTTTTTTTTTTTTTTTTTAAATTACTAGGCAAATACTAGATAAATAAATATTCTTTGTAATCAAACAACCTGCTCACAATACTTCACAAGAATCGGTTGTGAAATGCGACCCTTAGAGGAGAACAAATCGAAATTCGGCCAGAGACACACAAAATCATTGATAAAAAAATTGTATTTTTAAATTTCCAAAAAGTGACTCGATAAAAAAATTCTATGGAGCTACCGAATCTGCTCACAAAATTTCACGAGAATCGGTTTAGAAATGCGACCTGTAGAGGAGAACATACCATAAACAAGGAATTTTTTTTTGAAAATTTTTAAAAATTTACTGGACCAAAAAATTCTATGTAGTCGTAAAACCTGCTCACAAAATTTCACGAGAATCGGTTGAGAAATGCGACCTGTAGAGGAAAAAAACGGCCGCAGAAAAATACGAAATCATTGATAATAAGTTTGTTTTTTTAAATTTCCAAAAATGACTCGACAAAAAACGTTCTTTTAATTTTCGTACCTGCTCACAAAATTTCACCAGAATCGGTTAAGAAATGCGACCTGTAGAGGAGAACAACCGGAAACCCGGACATACGAAAGCATTTTTGTCGGAGCTAAAACTAAGACCTTCGTTTCACTCTGTCAAACAGTGTCAATAAGTTACAATTTAACGTAGATTCTGCAGAGCCCCGCTGTATTTGGTTAGGCGAGGACATGTCACTAGAAAAACATCGCCTTCAAGAGTGTTTGAGTGGGGGCTTTTATTCCAATACTATCCGAAGGAATTGTGTGCCGTATTTTTTTATATATTTTGATTTGTACTATGGGTACCAGGCGATGATATAGAATGCTTATATAGATGAACAATTATTCCTGCTCATGACACAGGTATATGACATGACCGGAATTCGAACCCGGTACCTTCGAAACGTCGGGCAAAACCTTACAAAAGGTAAATAAATTATTAAGGCCCTCTTTTACTAGAGAAGCCGCATTTTGATTTTCTAATAACAATCCCAAACGTAGAAAATAAGGTTTAAAAATCTGAAAAAAATATATACATTACTTAAGGATATAGTCTACTCAAAATCGCAGTCAGTTACATGAGTTAATGAACTTCACTCGATAGAAAAAAATCTCAAACTTACTCCTTTTTGTAAAGCATTTTCAATGCAGTGACTAAACTATTAATATTTTTAATTATTTTTTTGGACTCAAATAATGCTATTTAATATTTAAAGACATATTCGCAGAGTTTGAATAGATAAAATGATTGTCTTAATTCCTATGTTTAAATACCTACAATATTGACGAGCGCGGAGGGCAGATAGGCCCAGCAGTCGCGCGCTGGCGCTTGCGGACGACGGACCTGTGCCAATTTTCTCCGCGATAGTTTCGTGCGGGCAAAAAGGAGTCTTTGACGAATTTGTATACGTTTGGAAGTTATTTATGATGGGAAACAAACAACACAAACGGAAAAGTCTTGCAAAGCCATACACGTAACTAATAAAAATAATTCACTCCAAAGATATGTGAAGACGTAAGTAAATATTTTATAATTTGGTGTACAGTACGTTGAAATGAAATAAGTTAGATCTAATTTTTTTATATCTCTAAGTGGTAACTTATTAAAATCATGAAATTTGAAACCTGAAGTTACGATCTTAGTGCCATAGTAGGTATAAAAATATCAGTATAACAACTGAAGATCGCTATGATTTTTGATAGTCCGTACTTGTTTATATCGGTACCATTGCTTGCAAACGAATAGTATCTGAGTGCCTTACTCCATTTACTTTTTAATGTAGGTCAATGGAGCAAAAAGGAGACGTGGACAATGCCACTGCAATAAATCTGCTACCAGTAGCTCTAGTATAAGTTTTTTCGAAACATTAACTAATTAACTAATTCGTTTGCGTTTAGTCTCAAAATGTATGAAAGTGGTATGAAAACGTGAACAGCGCCTCTGGTGGTCACTAGTGGAAACTAAAACAGCGAGTATAACATTTGTTGCTAACCGATGAACGCGCGTATTTCAAACTCGGTGAGAGCGTTTTCATACATTTTGAGACAAAACGCAAACGCGTTCGATACAGAAGACAGTCATACAGGACGTGCTAATATCGCTGCCAGGTATGTACTCAAACTGGGGAAGTACCTCCCCAACTGGGGAAGTATCTCCCCTTTACAGAAGACTGTAATACAGGACGTGCTAATGTCGCTGCCAAGTATGAATCCCAACTGGGGAAGTACCTCCCCAACTGGGGAAGTACCTCCCCTTTAAAGAATGTCATACAGGACTTGCTAATGTCGCTGCCAAGTATGTACTCCGACTGGGGAAGTACCTCCCCAACTAGGGAAGTACCTCCCCGACTGGGGAAATACCTCCCCTTTACAGAAGTGTTATACAGGACGTGCTAATGTCGCTGCAATGTATGTACCCCAGCTGGGGAAGTACCTCCCTCCAATAGAAGACCGGCATACAGGTCGTGCTTAGGTCGGTCACAAATATGTGCTACAACTGGGGAAGTGCCTCCCCAACTGGGGAAGTGCCTCCCTAACTGGGGAAGTACCTCCCTCCAATAGAAGACCGGCATACAGGTCGTGCTTAGGTCGGTCACAAATATGTGCTCCAACTGGGGAAGTGCCTCCCCAACTGGGGAAGTGCCTCCCCAACTGGGGAAGTACCTCCCTAACTGGGGAAGTACCTCCCCAACTCGGGAAGTGCCTCACCAACTGGGGAAGTACCTCGCCAACTGGGGAAGTGCCTCCCCTTTACAGAAGACAGTCATACAGGACGTGCTTATATCGCTGCCAGGTATGTACTCAAACTGGGGAAGTACCTCCCCAACTGGGGAAGTGCCTCCCCAACTGGGGAAGTACCTCCCCTTTAAAGAAAACTGTCATACACATACAGGACTTGCTAATGTCGCTGCCACTTCATGAAATGTCACTTATTTAAATGTAAATCCTTGATTTGTTTAGGAAAATACTAAAATCACTATATGTATGCCTTTAACATTTGAGGAGTTCCCTCGATTCCTCATGGATTCCATCATCAGAACTCGACCTTGACTGAATTGAGAACCTCCTCTTTTGAAATCTTGAAGTCGGTTAAAAATAAGTTTCATCATACTATAGATGCATTTGCAGAGACGCAAGTCAAAACAAAGTTAATATTTCTATACTGTGACGCTCGGGCGGCTGGCGGGGTTATGTGAGTTCACCGCCGCTGCGTTCGCGCGCAGTTCTCGCGCGCGGCCCGGACAGGCGCTAAATACCTACTTTCTCAGTAATACACCGCCTTAAGTGTACGCGATTAAGTCCCGTTTTCCAATAATAATGTGATTCCTGACCATTAAAAAACCTTCTAATTGCGTCTCGTATTGCGCACATTTAAGGTTCCGACCCAATCGCAAAATTAAGTTTGTTTTAATAGAAAAAAAATTAGGAAATTTTACAGAAAAAAAATGATTTATTAATTTATTTTTATTTTTTGTTAAAATATACGTAATAATAAACATTGTCACCAAATTTCTAGTTCATATGTCAATGGGAAGTTAAAAAAATCTTCTGTCACAGACGGCGGACGTACGGACGGACGCGTGAGTGACAGCAATAGGGTTCCGTTGGACCCTTCGGTGTAAACGGTTCAGGCACCGAACCCTAAAAAGGACACCAACAAAAATCTCAATCAAATTCAAAAATACAAATTCAAAATTATTTATTTGAATCTCTTGCATGTTACAGAAAAATAGCAAACATACTGCGAACTGTGAGTGGAATAGTTTTCTAATACCACTTTATTCAGTCTCAAGCCAAGATCCTCTTTGGGTCCCTGCGCCGAGAAAGTCTTCCATTGACGATAATGGTCTGAAACCACGGTAGGTAGGTATTATTATTATAACTAGACCACATTAATACATTTTTGATACGATGTTAATAACACCCTGCATAAGATGGAGGTGTATATATGTTTGTTCGTTGATGAAGATTCTAATCACATTTTTCGCGCTCAATTTTCGAGGCTATTAGATCTATAAAACATAAAAGTGCGACATATGTAACGTTCATATAGATATAATTATTCATATGTTGTATATAATACGCTCCATGTTTCACCAAATTGACAATAAATACCATACGCTCTTCAGATACTAACGTGGGGCCGCAAAGGTGCCTTTTATTTGTCCATTATCCCTACCGGGGTTTTATCAAAATTAATTATTCGAGCCCCAAGTGTGGGACGGAGAATAATTAAGGAAAATAAAGTCGAAAATTGGAGTTAAATTCGATTGAAACGTTGAAAATAACCGACTCTTGGAAATTCCAAGCACAGAGAATAAAGAATATTTGCCATTAGTATAGGATTCCCATAGAAGGCACTAGTGGCATTAATTATTATTACTTACAGCTGTTAATAAGATTAGCTCATAAACCGTTACCGGAATCCATTAGCCATTCGCCATAACAAAGGAGACGAATATTAACCTAGCTATAAACAAAAACTCGCGAAAATGGCTTCACTTTAGGGATCGTCCTAATACGTCCTAAACGAAACGAGTGAATTTCGCGAATATATTGAACTCGAATAGGTGTCCTAAAGGGATCGTCCTAAAACAAAAGCGACTACGCGGTTATAGCGCGAACTCGCGACTTTTACTAGTAAATATTATAAGTAAAAGTCGCGCGATCGCGCGATCATCGCGGAGTCGCGTTTGTGTTAGGACGATCCCTTAGGTAGGTATTTTTATTATTGTATCTCTTTATTCATTTTCTTTCTCAGGTTCGATTTTATAATATTTCTATAAAAAGTAAAATATAAAATACATTTACAAAACATAAAAACATTATAAAAACCTAACCTAGAGTGCCGCCGGCAGCGAGGTAGTTACTATTATTATTATTAAAAATAATGGGATTGCTCTTGGCTAGCATCTAGCCAGGGGGCAAAGATGAGGCCGACGATGAAGCGAGCTCACCCAGAAAATGCCTATTCACTCTTGCCTTAAATAGGTATGTCATAAGTTAACTTTATATGCGCCTTGAGTGAAGATTTTAGGCTTCCATACGTACGTTCAGAAAGAGCGTCGCTTACAGTTAACTGCAATAATCACTCAAAGTTCTTAGTGGCGATAGCGCATCATTAGTAACTTTTTGCTTTGCAGGTCAATTTATGCTCCAAAACTACTAGCACCATTACCAGCAGGTATCACAAGTAAGTTTCGTTTAAATACACACATTAACTAGAGCAAGTAGCCACTGTTGTCCTCTAACTCCATTACTGTCTATCAGTCTACAGGCGATCAATTTGACTCGACACCGCACATGCTAATGACTCACAGACTGCAAACACTGCACTACCGCCCCCTAGTGCGGCCCGATTTATAAGGCTATGCACGGGCAACTTCTTTTAAATTTTACAATACAATACAAATACTCTTTATTGCATAACCTCAACAAAAGTAACACATTTTACTTTTTAATTCTTTTGGTGTTTTTTAATCTTTTTTTTTATTCGTGTATATTTCGTTGCTTTTCTGAAACAACACTGTATCTCAAAAAACGTGTTTTTTCAGGAGAGAGGTTTGAAAGTTTACAGAAGTTACTTTGTAATAACTTTTATTTAAACTAACAAAAAACAAATCCTCTTTTTGTAATACCTTCATTGTTTATTGGAGTATACGACAAACCAAAGAAAACCTACAAAACAAAACAAAAATAGAGTTAAAAATCCAAAATTAGTAACATATTCAGAGTTGTGACTCAATAATTATGGGTTGTTGAAACGTTTTTATAAGCAATAACGTCACAAGACAAAATAATAAAACAGGATGGTTTATTGTTTTGATGAATAACGGCTCATTCGTCTTTAAGACATATTTTTATATAATATGTATTAGCAATACAGGAGTATTACGTGTTATATACCATAAACATTTTTTAACTTTGCATAACAGCGGCTTATTAGGACTTGTGTCAAAAAATATACCTAACTATTATATCGCTAACAATGGGATATTTTTGATTACCTCCACTACTTGGTATTCTTACCAAATTATTTTCTTAACGAAACATTAATATAGTGATACAGTAGCACAATTAGTCAATTTACGTCAAATTTATATGCGATTGCATCTTATAGCAGCTGAAATTATGTGATAACATTGTTTATTAGCTGAATAAAATCATGCATCGAGGCATAGCAACTTACGTTCACTTGCAAATTTGCCATCATTTGTGGTACCCCGATGTAGAAATACCTACGGTCAGAGAGCCTGGTCATGTATTCTCCCACGCACCTGTAATAAATTCCCTAAACAGTTGCTACTAGATTTGAATAATAAAAAAGCCAAAAGATTTAGAAATGCTATAAAGTTATATTTGTTAAAAAAAAAAATGCTGTTAAAATATACTTAGTTAAGTCATAATATAATATAAATAAAACAACAATGTATACTAATTGATTTGAATGTATTTTCGCAACTCCTTAACTTAAAAAATCTTTTGTTATTTAAGATTATTAGTTAAGTAAGTGAAACAAATTATGTTACTTTTACTGAAATAAACAGCTTAAATTTAAAAAAAAAATTAAAAATGCGATGGCATACTTTAGCAGCATTAACATGTTATACCTAGCACTTATAGCATCTGAAATTATCTAATGACATCTTTTTGCATTGTCTTATCTGGCTCTCAATGTATAAAATGTGCATAATATAATCTTACAGCAAAACGTGATTTGATGGTGACGAAAGTGATTCCACCCTAAAAATCTAGGTACTGTAGGTATTTATGGAAATTAATGCAAAGAGTCCTTTCTTTCTTTACTCTGCTACAGGGACCCCTTGTTGGCGAATCCGTTTTAACTGTACCTGTTTGTGACTGTAATTTGCTAAAAAATAGTCATGTTTATTGCATCTCTGTCAAGGTTTTTGATGACAACTTTTTTGTTGTGGTCAGTTTCGTTATTGGGATCTAGGGCGTTGGTAGTATAGGTACCTATATGTTTCTGGACTCGGTCTTTTACCAAGATTTCGATTTATCTGTAAACTTTGGAACCGTGTCCATGTCTGTAACTAAAAATCACTGTAAAGGTTCATCAGTATCATCATCATAATCCTCCTGGCCGATTTCGACCTCGGTGACTAGAAAGAAGAGCCTGGCTAGTGAGAGCGTCGGTCACGAGCTCTCAGGTGACTGAGATATCCTATCTTCGCAGTTAATGTGCGAGCACTCTCCCCAGAAATCGACACCCCTTCGACATAATTATAGTGAATGGCCGCAGGTGGTCGGGCCTTCAAATCCTCACGCTTAGCGTCAAGTTCACTTCGTCTTTATATATGCCTCCATTTTAACCGATCTTGAGCCAAAAACTCCCAGCACGATGGTTCAACATCACGTCTCCGCGTGTGGCGCTACAGCACATCGTTATAATGCCGGAGTTGGCCGCCCTGTTTTTATCTTGCCATCTTGCAGTTCAGAATAAAAGATGTGATCAGCTATTCTGTCTTCAGATATTTGGTAGATGTGACCACACCATCGTAGCTGCCTACGCATTAGATAGGCTTCAATACCGTCGACATTAGCACGGCGTAGAATTTCCGAATTCCTGACACGATCTGACCAGGAAATGTTCATAATGTCACGCAGGCATTTGATATAAAATCTATCCAATACGCGGATGTGCTTGCGGTAGAGACACCAAGTCCAGGTTTCGAAGGCATACAAGAGATTAGGATTATTAGATGTATATGTTAATAAAGTAATAACAGACAGAGCAATGAATAAAAGGAATAAATATTTTTATCTTATTATCTTACACAAATCGACCTAGTCCCAAACCAAGCAAAGCTTATACCACGGGTGATGATATACATACTCAATAATACTCATATAAATAAAATAAAAACATACAAAACAATTTTTCGGGTTCATGATACAATTAAATGTCCTGACCGGGACTCGAAACAGGGACCAGCTTTTAGGCAGGGTCACTACATACTAGGCTATTAATAGTGGTCGTCCAATGCATAATGTAGGTGCCCCTACATGCGGTACAACGACTAATGAAGGCATAAGTCGATAGCACAGTCGTTTAACTGAATGCGGTATAACGACCAGTGAAATAAGGCTGGTCTTTAGTGCCCGCATCAGGGATACGAGAGAGATTTCCGAAATACGTGCCATAGCTCCCCATGCGGGGAGCCGGGCCCTCTTGATCAATAAAAATGTCTGAAAATGCATCATGACGTATATCGATCAATTCAAAAACCGATAAAAAAGGATCTTTCCTTCACCCCGTATGCGGGTTATATCAACCAATGAAATTGCGCCTGTATATAGATAGTGTTTGCAAGAGTACCCAGAAGAGTAAAAAGGGGTTGAGAGTCTTACTTGTTGTAAGTGTAGTTTAGTGTTACAGGAAGCTTGTTAAAACTGCTGAATATAATATTTTTTTCAACTAAATCATTAAGTTCACCTATTTTACAACAAACAAATTTAATAACAATCCGAACTAATTCAGTTTACTACATGAATACTTAATCCAGTGTTATCAAGTATACAGGCCTATTTCGCTAACAAGACCTTGCTCACATCTACGCTTTTCGTAAACACAAGTGCATTTGCTGATAAGTCCAAATATTTGTACTTACTTTCTCTTGAATAATGGCCCTTCTATAAATATTACATTGTTACACAAATATTTCATGGTGCATTGATGAACTATTTCACAATACGACACTATAGCAGAAAAAAGTAAATGGATGTGTCCGTATTATTTCTCGATGTGCCAGTAGTCAGCAAAATATCTTGGTGTCAACGTGAAAAGCTACGTCTCATCTGGCCTGCGGACGGTCTTGCACAAAAGTGGCATCGCAATTCGACCAATGGCATAACGGCACAATGCTGCCATCTGGCCATTTTTTAACGTAAAACGATGGGTGTTTTATTCACGATAAACTTTTGTGTGTTCCGCGTCCAGTCCTTTACTTAGTTGCAAAACGTAGTATTTCGAGATACTGCGTTGTTTTAGAAAAGCAACGATTTGTACTATTTCTTGTTGTTTTGTGTGTTTGTTTCGTCATTGTGCCGTGATTTCACCAAATGGTCACAACGGAAGATCAGCGCTGGCCAGCATAACGCTGAGTTGTGACCATTTCGTGACAAAATTCGGTTTATAATGTCCTGTTTTGTAAGTGTTTTGTTTGTCACGAATAAATGTTTCTTTTCTATTCTTTCTTTCTAATGTGATCATAATCATAAAATCAACACAGGGTCTGCAAAGGCTTTTGTGTGTGATTTCCATTGGGCACGCCATATGCTTGCTTGTTACCGCTGTGTTATTATAAAAACGAGATTTACAGCCACGAATGGCTCTGCCCTTTTTCTTTTCTTTTCTGTTTTATATAGATTGTATTGTCGGCATTAGCGTCAGAACTCGTATGCACAGCGCAGCAGCGAGCGTGAGAAGTGTCTAACCGAATTGCTTTCCACATTAGAGTCGCAGTACGTACGAGTTTCTAAGCACTTGAGCGATAACTGACTGGTAACTTAACTCTTCATTAAGGCTGCAATTGCAGCCAAAGGTCGTGTTTAAACATACGACTATCATTGTAATTTTATTTTGACAAGTTGCGTGTAGGTCACATTGAAAACATAATTATCGAAATCAAATTGCACGTACCTACTTTAACGAACATTCGGGATTATGTTTAACGTCCCTTAACAATATAATTATCGACTTTGTGATATCTATGATTTTTTTTAAACTTAATGCACTTTGAAATTTAGTTCAATAGAATGCTGGAAGAAACTTTTAACAACTTTTTTCCTTTGGGTTACCATGCTACGAGTCATCAATATAATAAAACGATGAAATCAACTCCAATATAATAAATAATCGCGAGCAGTTTACGAAATATTGAATCGGAACAGTAGCGTGTTTCTGTACTATTCCATTTAACCTTTTTTAATAAAATAGGCCTAATAGTGGGTAACCTATAATTTTCTGTATAAAATAATAACTCCACAGTTTGCAGCACTATGCGTGTGAGACTTGTACAGCATTTAGCACGAATACGAGTCGAGACAAGTTAACACCTCATTGCCGCACATTATGAAAGGTACCTAGGTAGTGAAAGGCGTTTTTTAGGGTTCCGTAGTAAACAAGGAACCCTTATAGTTTCGCCATGTCCGTCCGTCTGTCCCCCGTTTATCTCAGTAACCGTAAGTACTAGAAAGCTGTAATTTAGTATGAGTATAGATATTGATGACGCCGCAAAACGGTAGAATAAAATGTTGAAAAAAAAATTTTTTTAGGGTACCTCCCCTACATGTAAAGTGGTGGTGCATTTTTTTTTTCTGACAATACCCATCGTGTTTTTAAAAATATTATAAGGGTTCTAAGATCATTTTTTGATTCAAGAATCGGTTGGCGTGATATTAAGCTTTGAAGTGATAATTTTTGTTATGGTCAAGTGTCCCCCCCCTCCCCCAGCCAGCTAAACGGTGGGTACTAGGCATGTGATAAAAATCATGGTAGTAGTATATACGATGAATTTAAAAGGAAAACTATCACAGCTAAGTAGACATTGCTAGTTAACGAGTAATGGTCGAGCTTAAGAAATGTACTTTGCAAAAGCAAACTTTCATACAATTTCCATTGATACCTTAGATGGCTTAGATAATGTTATTAATTCTGTCAAAAACATAGTAAATATAAGTTCGAAAACTTTTTAGTCCACATAATGTAACGGGTGGACAACTACGGAACCCTACATTGTGCGTGGCCCGACACGCACTTGGCCGGTTTTTTTTTTCATATAAAAAAAAAAAATAAAAAATAAAAAAAATATCTTTATTTCAGACCTAGACGATCCATAGATTGTTAGTAACAGTGGAAACTTATAATGTACGTTAGTGACAAATATTAACAAAGCGAGATTAATTTATTTAACTTAATTTAATTTAATAAATTTAACTTGGCCACGGTGAGTCTTATTTAGCCCTCCCGATAGCCACATCAACCCAGTACTTGACGAGTGGACAGTTGAGCCGCTCCGCCAACACCCTCAGAAGGCTGTTGCCGCTGCCTCTCAGACGTCTTAGTAGCGACGCTACTCGTTTTCGCCTGATGGCAAAAAAGTCATCAGTGCGCGCCTCGGCGAACATGGCCGACGCACTACAATGCTTTGGCAGCCTCAACAGCAATCTGAGTATGTTGTTATACTGCACTCGAATTGCGGCAAAGGCCCTCTGCGTAAAACTCACCCACAGATTGCACGTGTAAAATGTTTGACAGTAGGCTTTAAAAAGCGTCAATTTAACTTGTTTATTACAACGTGCAAATCTGCGGGCAAGCATATTGCCTCTTACCGCCATGGCCCTCCTCTCTCTCTCAAGATCCAGGTCGTCCTTCATATCCTCGGTGAGTACATGCCCCAGGTATTTAAATTTATTTACCACTTTGAGGGGGACGCCGCCCAGCATGATTGTAGGTACTGTAGTCGGGTTATATTTACGTGCCTTAAAAATGAGAAGCTCACTTTTGGTTGCGTTGTACCTAAGACCATGCTGCGCGGCGTAGCCCTCGCATATCCCTATCAGTTTACGTATGGAGCCGATTGATGGACCCAGCAGCACCATATCGTCCGCATAACTTATATTGTTGAAGGATGTTCCCCACATATGACATCCGACATGGGCGCTGCTGAGCCCCTCAATCAGTTCGTTAACATATAGGTTAAACAGGATAGGCGATGAGAGCCCCCCCTGCCTAACCCCACACTGAAGCCTATACTCATCCGAGTATTCCCCAGCCCATCTCACCTGATTGACCTGGTTGTTGTACCAATATTTTAACAAGGCTGTACATTCGGGCGGTAGCCCCGTTTTTGCTACTTTGTCCCATAATATGTCGTACACAACCAGGTCAAAGGCTTTGGACAAGTCCAGGAAACACGCATATATGGGTGTATTCCTGTCCTTGTAATACCTGACAGCCTGCTTAACGCACAAAATTGCACTTTCCGTCGACATGCCAGGCCTAAAACCGAATTGCGCATCGTGCAACTTAATATGTTTACGCAGTTGTGCATTAAGCAAGCTGTCCAGCACTTTTGCCAGTATTGTTGCCAGTGAGATGGGTCTGTAATTTCCTTGATCTGACAAATCTCCTGTTTTTAGCAAGTGGAACTACAATGGTGCGAGTAAGCTGCTCCGGAAGATATGCGTGTCTTAGGCATAACGTATAAAACATCGCTAGTATACGTGTAATATGTACCCCTGCATGTTTGAGATGCTCAATACTGAGGCCATCATGCCCCGGCGATTTGCCCCTCTGCATATTTTTAATTACGGCCTCAACTTCCTTTGCCTTAAATATCACGGAACTCTCGCCTCTGAAGGCCTCAGTACTGCACATCTCTGTCGCAGTCTTACTCATGAGTGGACTCACAGTAAACGCACGCCTAAAATTATTAGCGATGTCTTTTTTGTCGCTTGTTCCTCCTACACTTACAGGGATCATATGCACGCCAACATCATGTACTGCCGTGCACTTTGGCGACTATTCAAATATGTTTCTGTGGGTATTACTTGGATTTAATCGTGGCCTCATCATAGACTTTACCAGAGTATTGCTCTATGTGACATAAATGGGTCTCTGAATCGATAAATGGTTTTCAATAGCGATACTACATATAAGGAGTCTTTGTTGAACCCTTAAAAATCAAGGACAGACAAGTTTAGTGTTTCCAACATAGGCCGGGTATGTGCGAGTACAATTCGCAATAAATAACAGAGGCAGCAAACTGACAGTTCATTTGTCCGATTTTTTTGCGTGGGTGTACATCAATCCTGCAGAACCTATTGGGTTCATTTGAGGCAAACGTGTCGCATCACAAATTTCATCTCAAATTATTTCAGGCGCTCGATCTCATAGTACCTTAGTCAGAGGCTAACTCACCAATTTGAATTAAATTTAAATGACGGGAATGACATTTTTTGAATTGACCCCTAGGTCTCTTCTAGAACAACCCGCTGAGTTATCACGTAACGTTACGAACGTACGGTAGGCATAATGTCATTTTAAATATGGGATTTGACATTTAGATCGTACCGACGCGACGTACGGTTCGAAAATTTACGTGATTACCCCGCCGGCCTATCTAATTCAATTCAATTCAATCAATTAATAATAAAATGTTATATTTTACAGGTCATTAATTTACATTATTTAATTAAATTATGCTATCTAATTATCTAATGATGCGTAAGTGCGTAACTTATATCAAATAAGCAAACTTCCACACCAGTATTGTCAATCCAATCAATTTAACAAATCAACAATTTAGATTTAATACGCATAAAGTACTCAAGATCCTTTCTCTGGAGTGAATTGTCTCTCTCTCTTGTATTTTTTTTCATAACGATGAGGTGAAAGCTTGAATGACGAGAGAGATTGATTGTGATTGATTGAGTAGACTGAAGTGGGTACATTCTTAACTTGAGTTCCGAGTAGGTGGCAATAAACGTATCCCTTAATTCATAAAATTTATTAAACCTCTGCTAGCTAAAATGTGATTTGTACCTTTCCAGAAACATGAATTTTCAAAGTGATAGCTAAGGACAAACAAATTTTAGATGCAATTTAACTAAATAAATTTGATGAACTGAGCTTTTATGAATGGGGGGTTAGTTTTTCTATGTCGTCCTTTCTACCATCTTTCTTACCTATTTTAATATCTTACACGACTCATGCTACCGTGTAAGCCGACTTATCAAACTAGTGGCGCATCGATCAATTACCATGACTGACACATGACAAAATATAATGTTGTGCAGTCGCGCAAGGGTTGAGATGGATGGCGTCTCGCGGACAAAATGATGGCATTGCCACTTATATTGTGGTGGAGACGGTTTACATGGGATCTGTATTTGTTTCATTGGTAGGGTACCTAATTCAGTTAATGGTGGGAGCCATTGTATTCGAGCAGTAAAGCACGTTTCATGAAGACGGTGGCGTTTTCGGTGTAATCCAAATAAGCTGTAGTTTTTCCCCTGGGTTGGCAGCGCTGAGTCTGATCATTATGATGTGGGTGTCTTCACGATTTTTCCCTTCGCCGGATTACTACTGTTGTATATCATAAATGATAGTTTGTATATACGTTTTTTAATCCAGTGGCATAAGGTGTTTGAATTCACTCCAGATCAAAAGTCGCATGCTTTACTTTCAGCGACAGTAGCTTGCTACACTTGAACCCTTTCCACAGGCCGGTACAATCTAACCTTACGTCAATATCATAAAGCCTTTGACAGGGATGTTTTTCACTTTACCTCTATCTCTAGTATGCATATATATACAATTCTTTATTGTACAGGAGTAGAAGATAACAACAAAACTAAAATTACAAGAAAAGTTGACATATGTACAAAGACAAGTTTATCTCTGTAAGATAACCTTATAGTTACGTGTAAAGAAATTCTAGAGAAACAGCACTCGTTAACAAAGCTCCTGAGCGCGATGTTTTCTTGTATTCAGCGCTTTGTTGTGAGATTTGTAGCTTTTTCACATTTTATTCAATGTCTTAAATAAAGCTACAACTGTTTATACCTTTCGTTACGCAAAGCCTGTTGGCAAAAGATCGTTTTAACGATAAGAGCTTTGAATACCTTTATTTTTTTAATATAATGCTCTGTATTGGCTTAAAAATATTATATCGTATTAGTTTGTAAAAGTAAGTTACTTCTTGGTACATTCCTTGAGTGTAACCCTTTTTGAATGTTACCCTTTGCCGGGGCTTCGTCGTAAGCCTTTACGAGGTTTCCCTTCCGAAGGACGTCCGGTCGAGTCCTGGGAGACACGCCGTAACAAACAAACAATAAATTGTATTAAAGTTGAAAACTGATAATGTTAAATACATATTTATAACAAATGTAACCACTCATTTGTATGTGACAAGATCACACTGACCTATAATTACCCTACACGTACCTAAACCTATTGATAAAAGTTGCATTAAATTTGATGTGTTCTGTCTAGTGTCTGCACCCCTTTAGCAATAAACTTTCTAAAATGCTAAAAAAACTAACATTCTTAAAACAACACACCTCTAAATAATATGTAATACTTTATTACCAATAAATGATGTCTATGTCTATGCACGCGTATAATTAGGTACCCATAAAATACTTATTATTCCAGCAAAACCTTTGCAACCTGAGGACTGTATTGTCTTCCAAACTTTGATCATTCTTTTATTGCCGCTTTTTACACGAGATTACGTCTTGGTGCACAAAAGTCTCATTTTCGTCTCGGACGCGTCCGAGCAAGACCCTGCTACACTCGGCTCACATAAATCTTACACACGCCTTTTTTGTCTACTTTTCTCAGCCTCAAGATTGTAATGACTTATGTGTGCATATATTCCTGAGTTACTTACGACCGTATTCTGTTGAAGAGTTGTGTGTAGAAATCGCTGTAGTCTAGGAATGCTATCGTAGCGTCTGGCGTCATGCCACTCGTAAAGTTGAGGAGTCTTTAACGTCGATGAATTTACAGCAAGAATATTTCTTGTACAGCGACGTTGGCAAACAAGCTTACAGATCCGGACAATATTGGTGATTTTACTGTCGGCAAACCAGAGGGTTTACTTGAGTACTTCAAGTACTATGTACATACCAGTGAAATAATGACTATCCTAAAATTTCTGAAGATATATTTACGTTCTAGTTAATGCTGAGATACCTATTATTACATAGAAGGCCAAATTCGTTAATGTCTTAACTTGATACAAGTACGTTTATTAATAAGTAACAAACTTAGGAACACTCTTCAATTGTCGATTTTGAATTGTCGAAAACCTTGCGGATGTGACATAATACAGTACTAACAGCGTATACTAAACTAACAGTAGTTGTAAGATTTTTAATTTGTATCCACTAACACTTTATGGGCAATGCCTGAAATAAAAGATATTGAATTGAATTGAATAATGGGTACATGGCCCAAAAGCGTTACCGAATTGGAAACTTGGATTAACCGTGTATCACCGTTAGGGTTTTTTTCTAAGAGCCCGGGACAGAAATTCTCGGATTTCAAAGCATTTTACTGTTCGACAAAAAATACGGAATTCCCGGATGTTTCATAAACAATTTCCAAATTACACTTTTATTTTATGGTGTGTTTTCTTAAATGGAGGCTACCTACCTAAACATTTTACAAGGTTTTATTTTATTCTCCACCATTATTGTATAAAAACACATACAATTCTCATCGCTCAATCGACGCTAACGTAGTCGAATCTTCCATCATATCATTTATTATGTAGGTGATCCGTTGACGTGTATTATGTATTTTGCGGCCCCGTGAATGATATATGGAGGTCCAGCCTAGCGTGCCGCAATCAACAATGCCACTCATCATTACTTGCTATCAACTGATTTTGAACTTTATTGTGACGAGTCCAAGTCGGCTTTTCATATTACCTTATCTCCAAATTTGGATCTTACGTGAAGGCAATCAGCAATGCCAATCATAATTACGTCTCCTCGTTTGATTGTAGACTTTATAGCTTTAGTGAAAAAGTAGGTTTTAGCAAGAAATGAATCTTACATAAACTGTAACATAACACTGCCCAGATTGATGACACGAAAGCCATTATCAGCAGTATCAGCACCCTTGGGCCGAATTTAGTCAGTAATTGGTCAAAAAATATTACATTAGTATACCTAGTTTTTATGACAACTAATGGCGGTCACTATAATTAATGCAGGTTCGTTTCATTCGTGTCATAACTAACATCAAGGGCTCGCCTGCCCTAAACGGGTCTTGGCCTCTGACACGAGCTATTGTGACCTGTCCCGAATTTGTGCCAATTTTCGCCAGTAGGTATATCGCTCGAAGAACGCGCACGAAAAATGGCGCAGGTCTGATTCGACATACGACATTGGGCATCTGACGGGATGCCTTACTGGATGGCTCGAGTATGACACGTTGTCAACTCGTTCGCGGTCCTTAATCATGAGCACTTGTCCCGGCGGCGACACGATTAGCACCCGTCACTTACTATACCTACCTCACTTTAGGTTTCCTACCCAAACGGTAAAACGGGACCCTATTACTAAGACTCCGCTGTCCGTCTGTCCGTCTGTCACCAGGCTGTATCTCAAAAACCGTGATAGTTAGACATTTGAAATTTTCACAGATGATGTATTTCTGTTGCCGCTATAACAACAAATACTAAAAGACAGAATAAAATAAATATTTAAAGGGCCTCCCATACAAAAAACGTGGTTTGGTTTGCCGTTTTTAAAGATAATGGGACGGAACCCTTCGTGCGCGAGTCCGACTCGCACTTGGCCGGTTTTTTAAGATAAGAATTTTAACGGTCATTTCGCAGCCACGTCACGCTATTCCCATTTCTTCGTTCGTATTTATTTCACTTACTTCAGTAGCTTATCGCGATCTTATATATGAATTCCCCTATATTCCCCTATCTCATATTAATATCACTATACTAAGCAGACGTTAAATCAAGTAGAATTTCTTTAGTACCTAGTTTACGAACTAGTTTCTCCTACAGCTCAGGTTTGTCTCGGATTTGCGAAGAAAATCCTGCGGGAACTGCATGTTTAATCTCGAAAGCGACTGGAAGAAAATAGTGACGCAAAAGTAGATAAGTTGTAAGCATTAGAACAGTTGTAGACTATTCGTGAAAGGACTGTTTACTGAAAATGACACGAATTCTTATTCGATGTAGTTATCTCTCTATTCTGTCCTGAATTCATGCCTCTGCAAAAAGTCATAGGATATAATGTAAAAGTTATAGAATATAATGTAAAAGTCATAGGATATAATGCAAAAGTCATAGGATACAATGTAAAAGTCATAGAATATAATGTAAAAGTCATAGGATATAATGTAAAACAATCTGTGGCTCCACTAGTTTTTGAAATTTCCGTGAAGTGAACATACACTAGCACCTTTACCTCTTTGTGATACAGGTTGATTCAAAAGACGTGATTAGAAATGACAAGGCGTGATGGAGAATTGAATAATACAACGAATCCCAAAGATACAATTTGGTCACTCTACATTATGTTATTCCTAATATACTTAGCTTGTGTAAAAAGACAGTAATAGGGTCGCCGTGACTGCACTTTTGAGCTTAAAACGATCCGGATATATTGAGAAGAATATAAATGTTTGTTTACCCAGTTGCGTCTTAGAGAGCCCGGGGTTCGATTTGACACCTGATCCCAAGATTTGTCGTAGGAACTAGTTTTACCAAAGCGATTGCCATCTGCCAACCCAGCAGCTTCCAACCCAGAGAAACTGGACCTTGATTGGATTAGACCAGTATATCAAATGACATTTCGAACAATTTCTTTAGAGAAACTTCTAGATTGAAAGGCACGTCCCTTGCAGCTCGGCTTCAATTACAGTCCAACGCCTATGATCGATCCATAATTTCAAAACATGATAATACATTTCTTACACCCAATACCTATTAGTTGTGTTCAATAAACAATTTAAATGCTCCACCCCCTCCTTCGCACCCCGGGCGCATCGCGCCTCTAATGACGATTGACAGACAGTTGATCCTTGGCTTGCAATCAAATAAGGCGTATGTCGCTCCAGCCTGTGACGTCACATACCTAACCTATAATATTGCCCCGCGTGTGAATCAGTGTGTGCCTGCGACATGAACCCTGGGCTTCGCAATTGAGGTATGTGAGCAAGGGACATGACCTAAAGACTATTTGTCTAATTTTTTGTGTTACTACTCATTTTAAAGAAGTTGAATTTTGCGAGTACAATACTTAATGGTGTATTAAAAGAAAATATAGTATCTATAATGCGTTAACTAAATAACATGACAATACCAAATGTAACTTCGGAGATGTCAAATTCAATAAAATTTGGAACACAGAATCGACATTCTGGCGACATATTCATACATTCTCCCCATAAATTATTTCCTCAAAGGAAATATGGAAAGTTTTTTCTGATCATTGTGACGCATCAAGAATTCTTAATATCCCCTTTTCAAGTTTGAAGTTGCAGAACCGCCCCTAAAACTTTAGCGGCAGTTTATTCGCATACTCCCAATCAAAAACGAACATTCAGGAAACTATTTAAAGTGTATATTCGCTTGGTTTATAACCGTTTTTGGCACACTGACCCACAAGAGGTGCACGTTTGTGATTTCGTCCGCTCAGACACGACTAGTGCACTCAAAATGACGCATGTACATACAATTTGAATGTGACATACGTCGTTTGGGAGGGACAGCAGGTTTTGTATGAAAATAGTCGTGCATTCTTAAAGGATAAGGCTGCAGTGGAATCGGGCGGAGCTTCAACATTTTTAGTTTACTTGGAGTACGTGGCTCGATTTTGTTTTCGGAAAACGCTAAATCACCTCTCCGAATTTACTGGAATATTTTATAGTGTAGCAGCTGCAGTATTTATGAAGTTTATGCACTCAAGAATAATAATCCTAGAGTAAGTTCACAATCGTCCTCGTAATAGCGTTTTGTTTGCCGTTTGTATGTTGAACAAGCCTGGAGTCCGCTTCGAGTGGCTTCTTTTTTTATGTATGACTGAACAGGGATTGGCCTTAGTCTCACCTGATGGAAAGCGACGACAAAGCCTAAAATGTAGCTCTCTGGTTCAGTAACAGCCTATTTACTTAGAGGCCCAGATTATAATTGTCCGGAAATACAGAAGACGCGACCAAGTTGCATTCCTTTGCTATTCCCATAAGAAAATAGGAAGCAAAACGCTTCAGTATAATCCGAAGATTTCAGCATTACTTTTACGAAAGCAATACCATTCGATCATTAAACCAGACCTTATTGTATAGATATGAAGTCCTTCTCGTCGTGTCCGAACAACAGCGACTACGTCATTATGGAATGCTCTAATGTGGCTGGCGAAGACAAATGTGTTGTAAAATAATTAGACCATTTTTCTCAGCGATGATTTCTCTACTCGATAAGGTATTGTTAAATATTTAAGAAACCCGTTGGAGAGTCGACTACGGGAATAAAGTTAATTGTCTATGGGCTATGGGGTCATGTCATGTACTCTGTCTACCCTTTTCGCAAATACAGGCTAGAATTCATCTATGAGTCGACCGATTGGCTGGCCGAGGTATCGCTGGGAAATTGGGAATACAGTGTGGAGGCGTTGAGAGGATCCCCACGGTAGCTCAGTTGGTTAAAAGCAATGGACGGATTCCAGAGGTCGTGGGTTCAAATCTCACCTGTGGCCTTTAAAGTTTAAATTTTTCCCTATGATTGAAAATTATGAGTTTGAGTATACGTATAGGAGTTCATCTCCGCCACTAAAGAAAACAAGTGAGGATCGGTAATGCGCTTGTGATTGTTCTGTAAGAACAGTCGTCCATAGGCTTCGTTGGCTGGACGCAGGCGGAGCCGCGCGGACAGCAAGTGTATGCTAGAGAACAAACTTTCAATATCGTGTTTAGAAGCGATTAGCCGGGGCACCAATAAGCCCGATATTGGCGATACAAAATGCACTTTGCATAATGCGCCTGAAGTTACGAGTAATTACTGCTCACCGGGGCCGGCACGCGACGCGCCAGCGGGGTAATTAAGTAAGTTTCCAAACGGACGTCTGACTGGATTTTTTTAGTTTTAAATTTAATTCAGTCATAAGTGATTGTTTTAGATAATTGCATGAAAGCAAAGTCGTATTTGGTCCGTGTCAAATTCCCTTCCTCGCACCCAAGCTTATTATATGACTGGGTGTTTTGTAGCCGTCAAAAATTGGTTATATTCAATAGAAAACCTTCTGTAGGTAGGTACGTAAGTAGGTAGGTCACCGCTCTCCTTTTGACATCTAATCCCAAGTTTTAGCGTAGAAACTAGTTTTATGAAAGCGACTGCCGTCAGACCTTTCAACTCAAAGGAAATAGCAATTGGACAGACAGACAGACAGACAAAGTGAAACCATAAGGGTTCCTTATTTACCTTTTTGGTACGGAACCCTAAAAAGTAGACCTCGTTTAGAATCGACCGGATTTGTGATGAATGAACTGGCCCCTATTTCACCAACTTCCAATTTTCAACTGACAATAACAATTCAAAATACACTTCTGAGTCGTCACGTAAAGATGGTCGTTGGATAGCATCGATACTTACCGGCCCGGCAATGTAAACCGAATTGTCATTGTAAGGTGACAATTGTCAAGTTAGTGAAATGGGGCCTGGCCTCGCCTTAAGTTTATTCTATCATCAACCACCAAAATCCAAGTCGTATAATCCAGGGTTTGAACTCGTGACCTCTAGATTGTAAGTCGCGTGTCTTACTACTCGGCTACAGTGGCTATATTAATGACTGTGGTATGACCTCGATTATGGTGATAGATGACAATGACTTCCTCATTAAGGCGAGTTGTCAGCTTGTCGCTTGGCGGTTTACTCGCATAGGCGATTAATGGGGCAGCTTCCAATTTGGTTTCCGATACAATTCAATCTATTGAGAGTCTAATTGCATCAAGATAGCTATAATGGCTGGGCTACATCCACATTTGGCAGTGCGGGCTCGGTGCGATATCGGCAAGCTGTCAGCTGTGAGTGTTAACTGTCACCAGAGTCGGTACAGAGTTTTTACTGCGCGCCTACACTTAGGCGACTTCCTGACTTTTTTTTGTTTAAAAATGGCTTTCCATCAAATTTATGATGATTTCGCCAACCACATATGCGCAAAGACGCTGTTCGGTAATGACGCCATGACAGTAGGCAACTGGTTTTGTTCGGTAATAATGGATTCTGCTAGTCGTCGCGCCGAGAGCACGTGTGTTCCTGTTCACCAACGCGGCCACTACCAAAATCCCTTCCTGACTTGTCGGTGCGAAGGCTATGATAAAACTGTCAAATCAGTGTCAACTGTCAGTCAAATCAGTACCGCTTTTTACTACGCTCTTACATTAGAATGTGTGCTTCCTTACTGGCGCGGGACGATACGAAGAAGGCAGTACCTACTGGTCCACTTCTGCGCGTGATATTACTACTGCGCAAATGTAATACTGAAAGTATTCCGTCAAGTTGGAATCTTTGCGACGTCAGAAAGTTTACGTCAACGAAAAAACTGTCACATATCGATCTCGCCCCGCCAAGTCAGGAATTCGCCTTACATGAGTGCTTTATGATCTGTATTGACATTTTTTCTTGAGGTTTTATAAATGTATGTATGTATGTACGTAATAACTTTATTGCACACAAAAAAAACACAAAAAATACAAACAAATAAGGACATTTTGGTACAAAGGCGAACTTATCCCTCCTCCTCTGGCGACATGCTTGTTATCTGAGTTTTTACACAAAAGCCACATATTAAAAATTTTGGCACCTAATTGTCGTGTATTTATTATTATTTTATGTATGCAAAACATGCACGCAAACGCCCCGAAGAAAAAGAAGACTTAGGTAAACACAAACAGTTACAGTTAGCATGGGAAGTAGCTACGCATACCAAAATATCAAAAATTCTAAACACATTCAATACTCAATACTCAATACTCAATACTTTATTGCACATAATGGTTACACATAGTTGGGATTACATATGCTCTTATCATAAGTCTCACATTATGTACCCTGTTGGGCGCAGCAATTCTTAATACCTAATTAGAGTAATTACACTATGCTATTACAAAATAAATATTTACTTATATTATAATTTTAATGATTTATCTTCAAAAAATTCATTTAAAGTGTAATAACATTTTTGTAATAATAATCGTTTTAATTTGTTAAAAAATATGATATCCTTCTTTTCGTTTATTAGCACTTCCGGTAGATTATTGTAAATTTTAATTGACATTACTAATGGCCCAGATGAGTGTTTTTTAAGTCGTGAAGATGGTAACATCAGCCTTTCTCTAAATCTAATTGTTCGGGTGTTGATAACATCTCCTCGTTTAGTATAAAAATCGGGGTATTTCCTAACAAATTTACAAATCTCTAGGATATAAATACATGGAAGGGTGAGTATGTTGTGCTGTATGAAGTAGGGTTTGCAACTTTCTGTTTGTTTAATGTTTGTTAAAATACGGATTAGTTTTTTTTGTGTTATGTAAAGGCTTGGAGCATCTGTACTATTTCCCCAAAATATGACTCCGTAGGTCAACCAGTTATATGCATATGCATAATAGGTCTGCAGCGCGGTTTTAAAATCAGTGGTTTTTTTTTAATTTGGCGAAGAGCGTAAATGAATTTCGATAATTTATTTCTTAAATTTTGAATATGCGGTTTCATTCATTCAGTGCCAACTCGTAGCCGATACTGTTTTTCCGCTTTGTAGCGAAAACCTGACCTCCTAATATGTATCTTTAGTCACAACATTAGAAATTTATCAGGTAACCGGACGCCGAGAAGCAAAATTTTTTTTAACTCATCTAAAGTGGTAAATATGGCAATACTAGTAAATACTGAGAAAACACATTTTACCTGATTATTACGATGCTGGTTGTATATTTTTTGCTATTATTTATTGGGTAGCATTTAACGAACCACCAAATAAGTTGCCGAATGATGCTCTAAAAAATTACATTGATTACCAATAATACTAGATTCGCACCAAATTTTCAACTCCTTTTAAATATAAAGTGCAACTCAAAGAAATAACATGTCGATAACCTATTAAATTAAATTGTTACCAAATAAATTAGTCACTACCCAAAAATACTTTATGATCACCTACTTTCAAACACCAAATTTCATATAATTTACATCCAAATATTACAGGGCTCGTAATCCTATTAAAATTAGTTACATCCAAATAATTCTTTCGATACCCAGAAATACTACATGATCACCAAATTTCATGCGGCAATTGTTTTTTAACGCCCGTCGCGCAATGCAGTTCCAATCTAGTCTAACCTCATTGCTAGCACACTGATGCGGTTTTCCATACGGTCCGTCTCGCTCGCACGTCGCACCGCGTGCGAGCAAGACAGCGCTAAATGATTTCATTTTATAGAAGCTTCAAAATTTCTGTAACTTTAATGAGACACGTACATAACATAATTTAATTTAATATATTTTCAACAGTGCTTTCCTTACTGGTCGCATACAGCTATTTGTTCTCAGATGTTTTTGCCTCTACTCTATTCGCTGATAATCGTCAATTTGCCTAGGTAGTAGTATTTTTCTATGACATCTATTTTTATTTTAAACTAGTTGACATTGGAACAGTATTGACGGATCTCCGCTGGCGCGGAGCTCCTATTTTGAGTTCTTTTGGCCCTTCGGGCCGATGCAAAACTAACATAACCTAAACCTACCTATACCTATTTCTACCTATTAACTTCCTTTAATTTTTCCATGAAAGTCTATCTAAATTAATAAAGTAAACTCATTTGAGGACCTTTATCCATTTTCATAACAAACTAACAATTTAATAAATCAACATAACTCATATTCAAATAAAAGATTTCAATCAAACGCGCTCACGTCAACCCATTAAAAAATTAATAATAAAACTTCTTGCAGTTTGTAAACCATCAGCAATAGGTAGTTAGAATGAAACAGCAATAGGTACCTTTCACTCTAACGACATATCAATAGGTTTTATGCTTCAGACAATTCTTTGTATTTGATTGAGTGAGATAGCAAATACGTGTTATTATTTCACACAGCCACATTGCGCGTTGCTTTTTAAATTAATTTAGAATTTTACTTTCTAATTTATAACATTTTGGAAATGACTAAAATATTTATAGTGCTAAAAACAATTAATTTGTAACTGTTTACTAAAATGTAGCATGCGATGTGTATAATATTTGGATGTAATTCTAATGAAAAAAGGTGCATGAGATTAGGTGGTAGTTTAGTGTTTTTGGTGGTACTTGACAATTTTTTTGATGCGATTATAAATTTATAGGAACGCAATAAGTAAAATAGGTGTAAGTGCTGCAAAAATAGGTAGAATTTTTTTGGTGACTCGGAATTGCTGATCGATAAATTTTTTTGAGTGTTCAACCTTATTTTAGGGTTCGTAAATTTGATGATATCAAAAGTTATTTAGGTGATCATTTTATTTGTTCCCTTATTTATTTTCTACAGAGGAATGTTTTCCAGCATGTTTCTTCAATCATTGACATTGCCTAAACAAACGTATCTTGATCGATTCGTGTGAGTCAATATTTTTTGAGGTATTGACAATAAGACCTTTGCATTGATAAGGAAAATTCTGGCGAAATAAATAAAAATATAATTGGATATCAAAACAATATTTGCATTGTCAAACACTCGCAATCCAATGTGATGTGTTTCGTTCATCAAAATCGTTAGAGCCGTTTCCGAGATCCCGGAAATATAGAAATATAGATATATAGAAATATATATATAGATATAAATAAACGAGCAATTCTTGTATATATATTTATTTATTTATTTATTTTGGGGATCTCGGAAACGGCTCTAACGATTTTGATGAAATTTGGTATGTGGGTGTTTTCGGGGACGAGCAATCGATCTAGCTAGGCCTCATGCCCGAGAAAACGCCGAGCAAAGCTCGGTCGCCCAGATATTATAGATATAAACAAGAATTGCTCGTTTAAAGATATAAGATATTATACATCTTAAGAGCATAAATTAGTATGTTGTGATTAAAATATACAGGCTGAATTAAAAGTCGTGAACAGAAATAAAAAATTTGATGCGATCAATGATTCTGAACCACTTTTACTTCGGGCCCAACTTTATCCTTAAAAAATATCTACTTCTTCATACATTTCGAAGAAATCATGAAGCAGCAAATTTATTTTGGCATGGACAAACCATGGTAAAATTGGTCCCATGGTAAAAGTGGTTCAGAATCCTATTTTTGTATTTCTTTCACGGCTTATAATTCACCTGTATATGTATTCTTTGTCCGTATAAGTTGTTGTTGGAGTGGAATTATTTGTTTGGAGCTATTTTGCTAAAAATTAGGATTTCGTCAAACTCGAAGAAAATATAAATTTTCCTTCCACGCCGCGTCACGACTATCCTTAAAATGATCCCGGATACGGAAACTGTTTATATTAACATAATAATAATTAGATAGTCTTTGAAAAGACTGTTTTACAAAAAATATATTCATATTTCCGTTTAATTCCGCTACCTCTTTGACAACGCTTTCCTTGACGACATCGAAATCATTATTTAAGAGTTTTATTTACGCTCAGTGGGCCGTAAAAAACATTAATTTACTCAAAGTAGGCTTTCAACGATAGGAAGATAAAGATTTCTTTTACAAACGAAAATAATTTGGGACATTTATTGATAGGTACCTATTCGCTAAATCTATTTGGTAACTTTATTACGGTTTGTAAAAAAGGTTTCTTGATAAATCAAGATAATTAATCTGGTATAACTATAGCCAGCAATGCTCATAGATAAGGAATATATATTGGTACCTAGGTACAGACACATACTAATTCATGGAATTTTAAAAACAAAGATAACAACGATATAAATTTACTTATTAGGTTTAAAGTAAATAAAGTTATTATTATTAAAAGTAAAAAAAAATAGGAATTATCAACTTTTTATACCTTTTTTTATAATTTACCCGATTTACCATGAATAAGAGCTCTCAGCGGCACCCGGGTACTTGGATGGGTGATCTCTTTGAGTGGTTATTAACTGAGCACTCCCATGCTTTGGAAGGCATGTTAAGCCCGTGATCCCGGCTGCTGTCTATGATCGCCTTCCGGGCGACTTGAGAAATTCTAACAGTCAAGTTACCCACTCACATGACAAGCCAAAATCCCAATAAGGTTTAGTTTCCCCTTCGTTGGTTGATGAGATGGCAGTCGCTTCCGCAAAAACTTGTGCCTACGCCAAATCTTGGGACTAACTAGCGGATGATCACCCTATTTACCATGCAAACAGTAAATTATGTCAGTTAACATAGTTCGACACCCGACACCTGCTATGCTAAGACGAGTGCCATCATATCGCGGCAGTCTTTAAGCTGTCAATCCCGAAGGCCATTTAAAACTACCTCATGCCTAGTCTTATCACCGCCGCTGTAGAGATACTCGTACTACCCGTCAAATTGGTATGTTAAATTTGGAGGTAAATATACTAATACGAGTATGAGCGAGTTGACTTTGCACTGCCCTTTCTAACAAGATCTCCTTTCTACGAGAACTTTCTCCCGAAGGCCACATAAACTCATTTTCCTCAAAACGTCTGCTAAATACGTAGCTAGTTGCAACCCTAGTAGAGTTACCACCCGTGAAATTGACGCCAAAAAATACCGCGATCCGGCCCGTATTTCGTTTAATCCGGATTTGTCGATGTGCGAGCAGTATTGCCGTTAGTTAGTTGGATAAATTCCACAGTTTACCATGAGCAATAGATTCCATTCCAAGACTAATTTTTATGAGTGACAGTAGGCTCTCAGTGAAAATATAAGAAAAGTATTCAACTTTTTTGAAAATTAATCGCGTAATTGGTGTCTAAAAGGAAGCTAAACGTCTGTATGGAAAACGTGTAAAAAATTCGAACTATTCGAAGTAACGGACTAGAAATTTCGTTTAAAGTAGGCAATATAATAGTATAGTTGGTACCTAATAGGTAAGTACATCAAACATTACAAACTGGGTTACCCGTACGAAGCCGGGGCAGGTCCCTAGTATTATAATATACACCGCAACTCTCCTTCACCGCCACCGCCGGTGTGGCTTTTTCACGCACGCGCTTCAGCGCACGCGAAAACCCACACCGGCAACAAATATACAAAATTAAACATTTATAGGTACGTAACAATCGTAACATTAATCTGAATAAAACGCCGATTAGCGGACACCTGGGTCCAGCGACATACGCGTTACAGTACACGTGTTTTGTACAGGCACCGAACGAGTCAGTAATCTGCCATGACAAACAGGTCTGTGGAAACAAATTAAATGATGGGTTTAGAGTTCAGAAAGGAACGAGTTATGTACCTATATCTACCGGAACCGGCCGTCCCTAGTTTGACGTCTCCCCGCTTCATGCGCCGCGCAGGAACATTAATACAAATACAAAGTTTATTGGTAACAAAGTTACAGGTCAGTATAAGCGCAATAAATGTCTTACATAATGATCAATTAACATAACTTTGTTGACATTATTAAATATAATAAAAAGCTCGATATTCTGCTATTAAATTATCATTATCCATAAAAAGTATTATAAAATATTATTATCTATATAGCAATATAGGTAGGTTAATAAAATCGTCGTAACTATAAAATAGCTCCTTCATCAACCACTTTCGCAGCTGCCTACAAAACGAAGCGGTAGTAGCTGCATTACGAATAGTTTCAGGCAGACGGTTGTAAACAGAGGGACCCAAATAGTACCTACACCGACCGCTCTGACTTGGCATTATAAGACATTCAAATACTAAAGTCAAACTTATATCTTGAAAGGCTTGTTTTCAACAAAAGAACAGATTCCGTACTATTATCTATAAAAACCGGCCAAGTGCGAGTCGGACTCGCGCACGAAGGGTTCCATTATTTTTTTTATTTTTTTAAGGCCGTGTATTACCACTTTTGAGTTTTTAAAAACCATCTGAGACATAGAATATAGTGTCTTACAATCTAAAGAAAATATACGTGTTACGTAAGGATCTTGTCTAGTCAAAATCGCAGTCAGTTACATGACCTGATGAATTTCACTCGATAGATAAAAATCGCGAAGTTACCCCTTTTTGGAATGTATTTTCAATACTACGGCTATATTACTGATACTTAACGTTTTATTTTTGTACTCAATTAAAGATCGTAAATAGTTATAGACAAATTCGCAGGGTTTGCTTTGATAGAATGATTGGCTTAATTACTATAGCTAAATATTTACAAAACTGCGCGCAGTGCTTGCGTAGAGAGCGGGATGGTTAATTATAAACTCACGCGTGTTAGAGCGGGACATTTGCGTTGGGGACACCTCCCCTTAATGTTTATTGCACAAAATAAACAGAATTGAACAAAAAAAATGTTGTATTGTTGTATTATCTATAAAAACAGAGAAAAAATCATGCCTGTTGTATGGGAGCTGAGAGCCCCCTTAAATATTTATTGTATCCTGTTTTTTAGTATTTGTTGTTATAACGGCAACCGAAATACATCATCTGTGTAAATTTCAGCTGTCTAACTATCACGGTTCACGAGATACAGCCTGGTGACAGGTGGACAGACGAACAATCCCGTTTTACTCTTGGAGTATGGAACCCTAAAACGGCAAAAATTCGCATGTGTTGGTCCGTGCGTGGACGAAGAGCACGGCATATCAAGTTACCACTAGCGAGCGAGCAAGACACGCATTTCATCACAGGATCACCAGCACAGGCCTTCGTCAGGCTGGTTTTCCACTAGAGCTATACTATGCTATATTTTCATACATTTGACACGTAGCTCGAGCTGGAGCTATACTGTGTCAAATGTATGGAAACATAGCATAGCATAGCTCTAGTGGAAAACCAGCCTCACGGGCATTTAAATTTGTTTATGATTATGTTCCCGAAAAGCATTTGACTGCCGCTGACCCTACTTTATTGATATTATCACCACGTCTCGAATTTTTATCACAAATATACGATTTTCTTTCGTTTACTTAAATATCAGTGGTGGCGCGTCCATACAACTCGATTCCCACCGGCTGGCCTAATTTTCAGCCAGTGCAGTTCTTTCACTACGGCTCTTGAAGAATTAGAAAGGCAAATTATTTTCGGCTTCCCTAAGAATAATTTTGACGCGCCGCCACTGGTCGATGTAAATACTTATACGTAACCGGCAAGCTCTGGCCACCGCTGGGCGCGTGAAATTAGTAAACAGTGCATGTTTGCAAGCGTATAGCGAAATTTAAGGCATATTTCGACCAGAATATTTTTATCTGCTGCTTATTTGATGCCTTAGCTTTAAGCTTATCACTTAATAAAAAAAAAATCACATGATTTTAACATACAGCATTGGTACATTTTGGTACAAGATCATTGTAACATACGTAGTAGGTACTCAGTATCACAGTTTCGGTATCATAGGTTTATTAAGCTTTATGAATAAATTACAATATTACATGAGTAATATAATATGAATATTCGGTAAACGGCATATCACTACTTCGACTACTTGAATCCAGGTTGGTGGAGGAGAGATGGGATGGATACTGGATGGAACTAAGAAATACGTATGATGAAGAAAGACCGATACAAAAAATCAGTTGTGTGTTAGGTATTAACTATATGTAAATTTTAATTGAATTCTGGCAAATATAACAAAAGGTAAGTATATAACATGATAAAAATTATTCGAGCATTCCTTATTCATCACTATCATCTATAGCGTGTCCACGTCCACGACGACGCGCCCCTCCACAGCGAATCTGGAGCGCTCGTGGCCCAGCGGCGCTTGCGTGCCGCAAGCGTTATGGAAAGTTAAGCTGCGTGGGCCGCGGTCAGTAGGTACAAGTACATGGATGGGTGACCGCTTTGAGTGGTTACTAACTGAGCGCTCCCGTGCTTTGGAAGGCACGCTAAGCCGTTGATCCCACGTTAAGCTGCTGTCTATGGCAGCAGTCGTTAAGCCAAGTTGGAGGCCTTCGGGCGGCTTGAAAACTTCTAACAGTCAAGTTGCCCACTCACTTGACAAAGGGGGGTCGAAGTTGCACCACGTCCGTAGGGAAAGTACCCACCGCTACCCTACACGTGACCCCTGGGTGGTTCTAAAAGCGCAACAAAAACTGGCAACCAAACTGTCTTCTCGAAGATCTCACGGTTCGAAATAAAATGCCATACGATAAATAAATAGTATCAATATAATGGATACTCTTTCCGACCTCGTCCCTAAACAATAAAGTGCTAGAATATTTTTTTTATGATGATGCATTCTAGTACATGTATTCTCAATAATATGGTTACGCTGAGCACACGATTTTTTAATTGTCTACACCACTTCAAATATTTCACCAAACACAGCGTGTAACGTCGAGCATTGCACCCACTTAAAAAAAATATTGAGCCGTCTTGTCACTGGAAGTCTATATTCAAAAATATTACTCAAACCATAGAATAAGCTCAAATCATTAAAAAAAATCTAATACATAGATATTCGATAAGGCCGGGTTATAGTAAAAATCTGATTTGGTAAACGGTTTTATTTCGAAATACTACATATTAAAAATGTAAAAAAATATCTTAAAACTCATTTTATTTCAATCTTAGGTCACATGATGAGTAGAAAATAATACTAAAATAAACGTATTTGATGGTATGAGCGATGTCGGGATTAATATTGTATTAATAGCCATGTATTTTTCTCACCCAAAAATGTACTAAAAATTTACGAAAATTACGCGCACAGTTCCGTAGAGAGTGGGATGGTCAATTGCAAACTCACGCGTGTTAGAGCGGGACATTTGCAATGGAAGAACCGCGCCTTAATAATGTAATGCCGTACCGTCAATTATACACTCGGTACCTTCTTACTTTATTCTACAGTTCCAAAAATAAATAATCATATCGTGACTAACGTATTTTAACACCCTAATATATTATTTAGTTCTGTTAGATTGAAAAAATAATTGACAACATTTCATTTTTTTTAGTGCCGCTTTTTATTGTCTGGCTCGAAAGAACGCATAATTTTAGGGCACCCGTATTTTTTTATATTTATGAAAATCTTTTATTTTAGTGGAAATATCCATTTATATTATGACTCGGGCAGAAAGGGCGTAAGTATCAAACGTCAAAGTACTATGTAAATGACGTCACTTGTTGTGTTTCATACACTTAAAAAAACGTTGAAATAATTTAAACAAATTCATAATTACGTATAAAAACATACTTAGTAGGTATGCTTAAACAGCTTGACAGTTTCGAGTTGTCACGAATGTCACGATAAACGTCAAAGTTCTCAACCGCTAAATTCTAACGATTTGTAAAGGATTGTTGAAAATGACTCTCAAAAAATACTGTTTTATGAAAAGTTGCAAAAACAACACATCATTGTCGCCCGGCAAACAGTTTTTTAATGTTCCCAATAGCAATAAGGCCGAGTGGTGTACTGCAGCGGGTTTGGATAAAGTAACAAAGAGGACAATTTTTATGAAGATCATTTGAATGTGAGTATAATGGGTGTATATTTTAATAAGGTTTTAGAACCGACAATACCTAGTTTTCAATTGTAATATTAATCGCGTGTCTGTTTCTTTCAGTTGGAAGAAAATATGGAAAAAATGTTGTACCTCTATACTGGAAAACAATGAAAGTAAACGCGCGTCTATAATCTCGATTGCCGGTGTTTAAACAACCATTGCAGGAAGTGACAAACATTTTAGGACCCAGTACTTCAACAGAAATGAGCCTGTGTACGGCAGCTACTGCTTCACTTCAAGAAGTATAGGTGTTACTAGCTGGAGCACACAAATCACTGCACCCCTGCAACTACATCTGCACGAGGCCATCCATAAGGCGGGTGACAGGAGCCTATGGAGGAGTCTGGTCAGCAAGAATAGGACATGATGACATGATCCTCAGCATTTGAGATGATTTACTTACATTTGCTTTGTTCACGATAATGATATTTTCAGTTGATGAACCTGGTTCCTTAAGCGGATAGTGATTGTTGTTTTTATTGTGCTAAATTGTGAAGTTTGCTTTTTTATTATATTTTGTGAGACTTATTATGTTTTATTTACCTATTTATTAATTTGGAATGGTAGGTACAAATAAAGAAATTTATAACAACAAATACAACTAATTTAAAAATAAATGCAAAAACTTTATTAACTCTTTGACCACCAAAGCGATAGTGTGTCGTGGTGCCCAGTACGCCAAGCACTGTTTTTTTTGGTGTAATGTCTAAGTAAACCAATAAAAACAAATTAAAACAGTTCATAAATGATTTTTTCATGATCAAAGTATACCTTCACTCCGACCTTATAGGTGGTTGTTGACGTGGTAGGCACGACGACACACAACCACTAGGTTCTTGGCGGTCAAAGGGTTAAAGTAATTTTATGATAATGAATTTATTTTTTCTCACCTGATGCTATGTACTTGTACCTGACCATTATAAGTACCTAAAGGATGGTACTATTCACAAGTCATCAGAAAGAAGTTTTATGCTGGTTCGGAAATAACAAATTCTCATAATAATAAAAGTAGTTTATTCAACATAAGATGTCCGTGAAGATAATGCAGCTTTGGCACCTCGGGCGCCAGTCAAATTATATTTATCAGAGCTTCGCAAAAACTTCATCATCATGATTGTCTCCACACGAGGCAAGTTTCTGCGGTCAGCTTTCACAAATCCTTCAGAGTTTCTCATGTTCGTGTCGTTACGATGAAAAGCGCAGGTAAAGTAATTCGAGGGATGGGATTGCAGAATCGTTCTTTATGAGATTGTCCAAGGGGGTGCCAAGTCGTCGTGTAAGAAAGCAGTCCGGGGTCCGTAAGAAAGCGAGAGTCGTTGGAAATCAAAATAATTCAAGGAAATACGATGCAAGCAAATATTCAAAACAAATTAATGAACTGTCAAGAGTGTCAAGTGTCAACTCAACTGTCATTGATAGTTATAAAAAATGTCAGACGTAAAGCCGGAAAATATCGTTTTTTATAATAGCAACATTGGAAACTCTAAGTGACGTAATTTCCTGTTAAACATATTTTACTACTTTATCCAAAAAATGCTGTAAAAAAAAATCCAAAAAAATGTTTTTTGGGTTCTACAAACGTTTTCCTCGAAATGGTTTTCGATTTAGCAAATTATAATTTTTTGAAATGTTGTCAATTTTAACCGGAAATTGTGAGTACAAAGTGTAGTCGAATACTTAAGTAACTTGCTCGCACGCATCTGGGCGGGGACCGTCCTCGTCGCAAAAGACCTAAGCCTGAATCATTTTGTATGGACATACGACTCTTTGAGTTACACGGATTGCCCGTTCGATGCTCCTGCATATTTGAGTGAGAGGGCTTCTTGCCCAAATTGTTCACATTCCCCAGTTTTCAGTTACGCGCCAACCATATAAATATGTATGCGATTTCGAGGCTTCTTCCTCAGACATAAGGTTTGATACGTTTATATATTTATAGATGCTGCAGGATCCTTTTACAGATGTAACATTTGTCGAAATGAATTTTTTTAAATGATTACAACCTCTTTCAACCAAGCCCGAGTTTTTAACTTTCTAATTAAAACTATTTAACGGGGATAGGTTTTTCTCATTTAATTCTAAAATAAAAGTCTTTTGGTCTTAAATAATCTGTATTATTGTTTACAATAGGTATTTATTCTGGCATTTACAAATTAAATTAAAACTTAGGCATTTTTTATAACTTTTAAAATGTTTATTTCTTAGGTACTCGTCTCTGGCTTCTTTGAGCTAGCGGGTAAATGCCAGTCACGTCCACTGAGTCTGGAGTTCTAATATAACAGATACTTAATGTAGCTTAATAACTTAATATGAAAGTATCGTTTATTCATAAAAATAAGAATATAAGGTAAATTTACATAATATAGATAGATAGATAACTAATAAAAACATTGTTTTATAAAACATGTTTATAATTTCTATTCCAGACCCTCTTCACTTATAATTATAACATAAAGCTGTCTATTTTAATATTAAGCCTTCACAAACAACTCCGACAAACGACAATCCTGCATAAATAGTTTGATTGAGTTCAGTGATCTAAATATTAGTAAACCAAGTACATGTCAGTTGACCCGAATCGGTCCAGGGAACATACAATAAACCCTCGGTAATTGGGCACTTTCCCCATCGGAAACCATCGGAGATCACATTAAATTGTAAACCACAAAGACTATAAAAATTTGAAAAAACCCTTTTTTTCAACATCCATCTGTGATGCCATAAAACTCGTATAGTGTCAATTAGTTGGAGCCATCCGTGGTCGGCTAGCGAAAACGACATCTAATGTTTGTCGCGAGCTAATCGGAGCAGTCAAAACATTGAACGTATAACATCGTACAAATTATTTATAATTTTATCAATAAATATCCCTCAATTGGCCAACCTTTTGAGGATTAAATCCTAATTATCAATCAACAACAATTCATCTAAATTCTAACGGGCCAACGCTACTTTTGAGGATCCTTTCATAAATTTAATATTAGTCAAGTAGTCAACAAGAATTCATCTACATACTTAAATTCTTATGAACCAACTTCTAGGGAACGTAGAAGTTTGCGAATAATCCTTAGTATTTATTATTCATTAATACATCTCTTGTATAAAAGTTATCTTCACTCGTTGGAATTTTTATAAAATAATTAAGTTTATTTATAAGGGGAAAATCTTTATCATCGCTGGGGTATTAAAAATTTAATAATGCTAATGTTTATGTTAAATATGTGTATAATAATAGTAAACAGGCTGTGTTTTATCTCATCACTATCATATATTTAAGAGCCATTCCGCTCGGTTTTCTGGTTTGGTTCTTTGAGTGTTTTATCTAGGTATGTGTTGATAATTTGTAATACAACACCATCGCCGTAGTGTTTCACCGGTTGCGCCCTAAGGAGAAAAAATCACGAGATTTGGCGTAGGAATTAGTTTTACGAAAGCTACTGTCATCTGACGTTTCAACCAGATGGAAAACTAGGCGTTGGGATTAAACCGGTTTGGTCACGATGCTCTCCTTCACCAAAAAAATACTGTTAACACGTTCGCCGTAAATCTTTTAGTAGCGCTACGCAATTTTCTCTACATACTAAAAAACGGATGTTATCGGCTACGAACAGTTCTTGACAGCGAAAGTTACATATTTTCTGTATATTTTGTACATGTCTAAGGCCCTTGGGTTGACGGCGAAAAAAACAAAACAAAACAATATTTTGTTATGAAATCGGACATCGGCGACACCGGTAGCCAACGCGTTTTACCCCGTCCTCTCCCAGCGAAAAAAAAAACAAAACAAAATATTCTTTTGTTATCCGGCCGGGGATCCCCGTCACCGGTAGCGGACGGCTAGAGTTATAATTAGTTCAGTCGATCTATCTAATTCACCAGTGCAGTTAAAATTGCATGTGATTCTAGGACCTGTGAATAAGGAACTGAACAATATAGTGTGTTAAGGTGTTTTGGAGCAGGAACTTTACGAGAAGATTGTGTAGTTTATGTCTGACATTTTCTCTCTTGACTTGGAGTAGGTATGAATAACACAATGTCAATAATGCTTAAGGCGCTCCACTGTCTCAATGACCTTGAGCGATTGGCCCCCGCCACACCGCGCTTGGCACGCACTGATGACTGCTTTGGAGTCGCAAGTGTCACTAGGGTACGGTATCTGCTTACCACTGTGTAGACCGTATGCTTGTTTTCCACTGTCGTTACAACGACGACATAATTGAATGATGCTTTATAGAATTGATGACTATGACTTCATAAGCTATCCATCTGTATTCTATAAATGAGTAGGTAAAACGTTAAAAGCCTAAAAAATGGTTTAATTCAAGCTTGGTGCTTACTTTTTCAGTGGAAAGTGATGGCGTCAAAAAGTTAATTGCTATTCAGGGCTGTTACTACTAACCGACGCGCCTACCGCGCCTGTCGGGTCCCCGCCTACCGCATAGCAGGAGAGATCGAGCAAAGCAATACCTACTTAATTCTAATATTATCTTATACAGAAATCGCGTTAACCCTGAAGTAATGCGAATGAGTTAAATACGCTGAAACAGCGTAGATATAGTTAGAGAAGTAGGGCATAACAGAATGTTATCTCGGTCATATTTGGAATAATCCAACTGGGGATATCCCTCCACCTTACAGAAGACTGCCGCTATATAATAAGACTGTTACTGTTCAGTTATCATGATAGGTTTTATCGTCATGGTAAAACATGACCATTAAACTTATCCTTCCAGCTGGATTATAAGTGAGTAACCGACGCTTGCTTAGCTTGAGACACTTCTGAAGTTCGAGCGTTCATGTGCAGTCCTTATTATTTATGCATCTCTGTATGACAATTAGATGTGAATGGTCCATATACTGATTACGTCACCTATTTGCACCATGTTTGGAATAAATAAAGTACTCCTTATAATCCTGATTCCTGATCCTCCTTACGATGGTAAGACTGCCTGAATTAATGGCCACTACATTTAAGGCGATTTTAATGAAATCAAGTCGCTGGCGGTACGATACGGTACACGGTACTTATTATTTTATATTTTAAGGTTATGTTAAGCCGTTGTCTACCGGTGACGGGTATCCCTGTCATGTAAACAAAAGATTAGCGTAGGCCCCGAACTAGAAGACGCATCTCTAAACTGTGCAAGCGGCAAGTCATGTAACAGTTGGGGTGACAACGTTATCAGAGGGTTTAGACCCTGCAGAATACGGATCTGTCTGTCTCCATCCCCAAATTTGAGCCGGAAGTATGTTATACCGGAAAATGTGCAGCTTATATAAATTTTTTCGTTGTACATTTGGTAAATCGTTGTTCCGGTACCCTAACTGTGGTCCGATTGTTATAGGTTTTTGATATGCCGTAAAGGACAATATTTGTCATTGTATCCCGAAATTTTCGACCCTCTAGCTCCATATCTTTCTCCGCCATCTTGGAAAATCTGTCACATTTTTCAGTTTTTTGCTTGTACTGTCGTTAAAGTTCATATTAGTGCAAAACATAATTCGGCAATTTTGTAGAACACAAAATTTGCTAAAACTTTCGGCTGCAAAGATTTTTTCCATGTCCCTTAGGGACGAAGATATGCCAGGAGTTATAAATAAAACTAAACCTAAACCCTCTAATGACGTTGTCACCCCAACTGTTACATGACTTGCTTCTTGCATGCGACTTCTTCAAAAACGGAACCTGACTAGATTGGTTTGTTTTGTTTTTTATGTCGGTAGAGGACAGGTCAAATTTCATTTGAAATTTCGTCTTATTTCCGCCATCTATGATAAAATCACAATATTAGCCTCGACCGGTCCGACAATTGCAGGCTTCGTATTTTAATTAAACGGACTCGCAAGCTTGTCCGATTAAACTAATACTCAGCCTCAAATTGCCTGCCTCCCGGCCTTGACAATAATGAATTATTTTGTGCCAGTTCAGCATGACTGGATTAGTCTAAAATATTGATACAATGAGTTTTATTGTCGAATTAACAGACACTACATTTGTAGTACGTTTTCCTTCTCCGCTGGTAGGTGCGAACCCGGATTTCCAAGTGGCTTCATCACGAATTCATGCCGCCGCAGCTGCCACAGCCTCCAGTCAGCCGGTCTTGCCACTCGTTATGATTTACTTATTACACAGACGGTTAAGTACAGAACAACCAAAATCGATACTAAAATAAACGGCGAGACTTGGTTGGAGTTAACAGTTTCCAGACCTCAATCACCACACTACTAATCAAATGATCACATCAAATCAAACACCTCGTTATTTAGTAGGTACTGTAGGGGTAGGAGGGGGTTCGGAATGATACTCTCGGAGTTCTTCATCAGGTTTTATATTCTCTTAACCAATCTTTAATATATTTTTAAGATGAATGAATACACAAGAATTTCCCCCGACCGCGGCCACAATCCGAATGATGTTTTCTACTACTTCAATATTCTTATTCGTTACCATTCCTAATTTAAAATGTTCCATCTAGCCAGTCCGTCACAGTAAGGAGATCTGTAAAGGCGTGTATACAACCTTTACATATCCCGCCGCTCCGGTGTAGTGATGGTACTACATCTAATAATATATCTAATACAATTTTCATTTGTTATCGCTATAATATAACCTACCCTTAACTACATCCTACCTAGGCAACAACCCCTTAACGATCATAAAGTATCACAACATCTGCCCTTCAGATAAGGTCAGTTACACACAAGATCCGTTTAACTTCTATGGTTTATAAAGCTCATGTGTTAACTAACCCTAACTTCGGCTATTTTACCAAGAAGCTAAAGCTAAAAATATGACAACCATAGACAACCCTACCTATTCTTGTGTCAATATCCTTGACACCTCTAAATAAAAACACCAACCCGGATGATATTTATTGCCAAAAAAATACAACAGTGATTAAAATAATGCTGCCGTTTTGGAAAGAATTACAACAGTGATTAAAATAATGCTGCCGCTTTGACGTAGAGATGATGACGGCATAACGCGAAGTCATCACCTTCCCGCCGTCCCGTATATACTGGGCAGCTTGACGCAGCACTATCAGGATCTGGGTTGGCTTCTTTCACCGAGACTAATATGAAGCTGGTTACAGGTGCAGCTTGATATTACTGGTGGTGTTTCAAAACATTCTGGGGTTGCCGCTGGGAGATTGTATGTACCAGCACTCGCCGACCACATGGAACAAGAAATATTATTTTTATACATTTTATAGGTCTCGGGAAGTATTTTTTTAATTTATTCACATGAACCACGTCCTTCTTCCCATATCCTTTTGCCGATAGACGCTGGACAACATACGTGGTGTTCGATAATTGCTGCAGCACTTTGTATGGTCCTTTATAGAATCTACAAAGTTTCAAACTTCGACCAGTAAGTCTTTTAGGCTTATAAATCATCACCAAGTCACCAGACATATAAGTCATTACTTTCGTTTTCTTATCATAATATGCCTTCTGTATTTTCTGTGCTTTTTCAATTCTTGAGGCTGCTAATCGTGACAACTTTTCAATGCGATTAACCTTCTCTGCTAAGGTGTCCTCTTGCACTTCTTTAACTCCAAGCTTCACGTCTGCGCTCAAACACGGCTCTCTTCCATAAACTACGTTAAATGGTGAAAGGCCAGTCGACGACTGTACTGACGTATTGTAAGAGAATACAATTTTAGGTAAAAATGACGACCAGTCCTTTTGATCTTCTCGAACATATTTTGATATAGCCATATTTATCGATTTAAAGAATCTCTCTATCAAGCCATTCCCTTGCGCTCCGTATGCCGTCGTGTGGTGCAGTTTAGCTCCATACTCTTCTACTATCTCATGTACTATTTTCGATGTGAAAACTGATCCACGATCTGTAATAATAGATTTAACACCTCCTAAGGTACAAAATATATTTTCCACCATGAACTGCGCAATGGTTTCGGCTGTAACTCGAGGCACGGCTTTGCATATAGCATATTTGCTTAGATATTCCATTGCTCCAATGACATATCGGTGCCCGTCTTTGTTATACTTATTTTCCTTTCTCCTTTTATTCCGCTCTATTCGTATTGGCACTCGCTTGGCAATTCCTCGGTACGGGTGTCTTGGCGAATTACCTAAAACAGAATAAAACGCGCCTAACCTCCACCATGTAGGGGTAGGAGGGGGTTCGGAATGATACTCTCGGAGTTCTTCATCAGGTTTTATATTCTCTTAACCAATCTTTAATATATTTTTAAGATGAATGAATACACAAGAATTTCCCCCGACCGCGGCCACAATCCGAATGATGTTTTCTACTACTTCAATATTCTTATTCGTTACCATTCCTAATTTAAAATGTTCCATCTAGCCAGTCCGTCACAGTAAGGAGATCTGTAAAGGCGTGTATACAACCTTTACAGTACCCAGGTGCCAAACTTCTTAGTTATAGTCTGCACACACCATAGCGATCTGCCTTCTTCTTACTAACCCCCTCTTTCTTCTTTTTACTAAGAAGAGGGTAGATCGCTATGGTGTGTGAGTAGACCACAACTAAAACTCGCAGCACGTCAGTTAATCCGTGAAAATGACGCTTGCAACAGTGCCGAAATATGGGAAACTTAAAAATACAAATATACATGGTAAATATCCCGTTATTAATCGTAATTCACATTTAAATTGCAGTGTCCTAGTCTGATAAAAACAGAGGTGTGCTGTCACTTATGACCGTTATCAGATGTCTTTTATATGTATTTAATAGGACGTATATAGATTTTCATTTGTATCTTTGCTATGTTAAAGGTTTGAGTAGGTATGTGGAGTTTTGTTCTTAGGGGTAAGTTTAAGTTCGCCGGAGGTCTCGAGGAAGCTTAATTGTGTGAGATATTTTCTGTGACGTGAGCCTTTTTGTATCATTATTTTATTCTTCGTGTGAATTCAGTTAATTCAAATTGTGCTTTGGTTTCACTCTCCGTTAATCAACTTCAATGCTCATTTTAGTCTTCCAATTTCCTGGATAGTATGAAGGCATTTCAAATCCGCCAGCGAACGACGAACAATTGAGCGAACGTCCTTTCCACGGAATATTTATTATTTATACATATTAATACGTCATTAAGCTCAAAAGGGCTCGATACACAATGTCGGACCGTGGAGGCGCGGACTATAATTGCAGGCTTTGTTCGCCAGTCTATTGTGTAAACAGCATTAAAACACATTTGTACCCGACTGTTATGCAGTATAACTTGACACTTTAACTGTTAGGACCTATGCGTGGTCGGAGGTCAGATTTAAACTGGCTATCTGGCACTACACTCGGCTATCCTGAATAATAGTAGTCCTTCCGTTTCGGATTACATTCACTGACCAGATGTTGTGCGTGATGTGTAATGCTTATTGAACCTTCTCTTTTCAATTCAGCTAAATCGTCCTTGTTTTATGTTTTTTCCTCGATGTGTTCATAAAGAAAATTTACATACCATTTATATACATTATAAAATCATGTTCTAAACACAAAACTCCATCTTACCTTCCCGTTATCTCAATTTCATTCAGGGTCTATTTAGTACCTATTCCTGAGAATAAGTGAAGAGGGTAGAGATTATTTTTGAGCCATGGATCAAGAAATTATATTTTGCACAAGCAGATAATCATCATTTGTAAACATTTCGTATTAAACATAACCGATGGCTATAATATAAGACGCTATTAATGATACTTCACATCTGTTTCACACTCTCAACGTTTAAGTACTACGTTTACCCTGGCCTGGTAGAGAAATCCATTTGACATTATGTACGCCATTATACTTTTTATGCCTTAAAGTTTAAATAAATAACTAATAAAATTCACTTGCAACCATCATCATTATCACCCTGGCCGATTTTGAACACGGCAACTGGAGAAAAGAAGAAACTGGCTAGTGTAAGCGTTGTTCTAGCCAAAAAGAATAATATAATCACTATGTTAGTTCGAGCTCTCTTGGGTGACTGACGTAGGCTATCATATTTATTTAATTGTATGGCATTCAATTTACAACAGGCAAATATGTATACATAATTATATATATTGTATGCCGGTCCGTGAGTCACCTACCGTCGGTGAAAACCTGGCTGAAAATCAGCGCTGTAGGTGTCCAACACCTTAGCATAATGCTGAGCCAGTGTCCGTTTCACTGCCGCGGGGACACACGCGTGCTTCTGTGTTTGTGTTTTTTTTTTTGTTTTTTTTTGTAATATTGTGTGTCTTCTGTCTATCTATCATAATGGGCTATCATTGCAGTGACCGTGTGAGCACACTCCCCACAGGTCAGCAGCCCTCCGGCATGATAGTAGTGGATCGCCGCAGGCGGTCAGGTCTTAGTTGCCCGCGCTTACCGTATAGTTCAATTAATCGAGTCAGGTTTAATCCCATCAAAAACATTACATGTAAAAAGATGCCAGTCTCGCAACACAGTTCTTCTACAACAAAAAAGTCATGATATGTAATGTTAAACCAAGTCGGTTATATTTTAGTCAATAGCACCGGAGGGGTGTCCACAGAACAAGATTTCCACCGACTTGCATCGTCGGTATTACTTTATTTTTTTAAATATATAGAATGACTTGGCCATCGCACACAACGCTTTACTTATACATGTGTATCGCTCAAACTCGCTCAAGCTGCATGTCATTAGGGCGCTATGTTTAATTAGGAATATTTTAATAATCAGCTGACGATTGTTCTTTTGCCATTATGTAGCCGTGCGATGGCCAAGCCATTTTATAAATTTAAAAAAATAAAGTAATACCGACGATGCAATTCGGTGGAAATCTTGTTCTGTGGACACCCCTCCGGTGCTATTGACTAAAATATAACCGACTTGGTTTAACATTACATATCATTACTTTTTTGTTGTAGAAGAACTGTGTTGCGAGACTGGCATCTTTTTACATGTAATGTTTTTGATGGGATCTCATCTCTTTTTGCAGGCAGTCCTTATTTTTTCTTTTCAGGTAAGACTTCTTGTAACGAACATTCAAACTCAAAAAGTAACTTTGTAATCGCATGTATTTTGTATAGAATTACAAACTTACTTGTGCAGTTTGTGTTTCTTGTTAGGGTCACCAGGTACTCCAGATTTTATAGTTTTCCATTTATGTGGCCATTAAACCCTAACTCTGGTCCAAATTTCAGCTCTCTGAGTTTATGGGAAGTACTAGTTCTATTCTTATGATTATGAGTGTGTGAGTTTCGAAAATGCGAAACTTTGCTTTCGCTTAACTTCGGAACTAAATGACCTACAGACTTGAAATTTTGGATTTTAGGTATGTGATTATAGCTTACTGGATGTCTAAAATTTCTGCGTTCTGGTCTTATCCAGAGGTTCTCAAATAGGGGCTTGAAAATGCGGCGAAATGGTTCCAGTAAAGTATGGTACGGCAGTGTTTGCTTCGCGCTCGACTTGGCGGGGGCACTGCCGTGCCCCCAGACCCCCAGATGTACAAGTCTTCGAAGAACGTAGACAAATTGAACTTCGAACAGCAAAGTTTCAAACAGAAAGCTGAAATAACAAATCAAGACGTATATTTTTCGCCTTTTTAGGGTTCCATGCCCAATGGGCTACAACATGGGGCTCTTCAAAAAAGGCGTGAAAAGGGTTCTTATGGGTCGGCAACGCGTGAGTGACGCCTCTGGTGTTGCAAGCGTCTATAGGCGGCAGTAACCACTTACCATCAGGTGGGCTGTCAGCTTGTTTGACTCAGACGTACTATAAAAAAAACGGAACCCTATTGCTGTGACTCACGCGTCCGTCCGTGCGTCCGTCGTCTGTCACACTGGTTTACAGCCAAACGGTTAGAGAATACAGCTACATAGTCTTAAAATTTTCACAGTATAAGCATCTTTTTTTGTCCCAAAGCCATACAAATAGTCAAAAATTGACAACATTTCATATTTTTAACTACTTTATTTTATGAACTAGTTAGAAAATAGGTAAAAATTTAAGCCACCCGTATTTTTTCTTTTTCAATTTAACTCATTATTTCATACAAAAAAACACGTTGAAAAGTAGGTCATTCCAAAAGGGCGTAAGTAAAATATGACGTCATCTTCCCAACAACAATCCAGAGTCACTCCAGAGCAGCGATTGTCTGTACTCTGTACTAAGGTCTCCCTGAAGATGACGTCAACTTTCGGTTTACAGTAATTTGCGATTTTTTCCAAAATTAACGGAGAAAAAAATATCTAAAAAAATGTTTTTTTGTGTACTTCACACGTTTTTACCGAAATGGTTTTCGAATTAAGACTTTTGGAAATTATGAAATATTAACAATTATTTTTAAATGGTTTAAGGGGGCTCCTATACAATCTAATGGGATCGAGAACACAAACTAACTTAATTTTGCGGTTGGTTCGGAGCCCTAAATGTGCGAAGTCTGACTCGCACTTGGCCGGTTTTATTTCTCTTCGCCTAGTATTCGGATTTCAATGCGATTGCCTCAATTAAACCGACCACAGGTGAACTCCACATTCAAATGTGGATCAATTGAACCAAATCAAGCCACAGTTCAGGCTTACTAGCAAAAATAAATAATTGACGCAGACGCTATGAGATTAATTTTGCAATATCAGATAATATTTTCTTATATAATTTATGATGAATCTTCTTTTTCGCAAACACGAACCCAGACGAATAATCAGCCCTGCAATATTCAAAACTAATATTGTAGGCTCGAAAATGTAATATCGGCCCTAGAATTTATTAATCTTGAAACTGATTGATTTGTCTAAGGCGTAGGGGATGGGCCGATTACAGATTGATCAACGTGAAGCATGGCGCTGTTATTAACTAGTCAAACGTTTATTAATTAAACGAACGTCCGCTTACGATTTGGCCAGACTAAGGCTGGGTTGCACCAAACCGTCTGTAATCGTAAGCGGTGTTCGTCAAATCTGATTGTATGGAAATTTAAAGAAACAATCAGATTTGACGAACACCGCTTACGTAAGCGACGATGAAAAAGGTTATAATACCTAATTATTTTTAAAAAACGCACACTCAATGCACAATAATTATCATGATAATTAATAAAATATGAATTCGCAAAGATTCGGACTTGAAAATACAGTCAGCTTGTCTGAAATTATAAATATGAGAGCGCGAGTTAAAACGAAATTTACTTAATTTGCCCCGGAGACCTGCGCAGATTCACGTTGCGATAAAAATGTTTAAATTACCTACGTGCTTTAGCTATTAAAGCAGAAATTAAACGCACACACCGGTCCATTTCAAAATCCTACGTAATGCGTAATAAAGTCTTAGGGCAATTGAATCAAAAACAGCAGAAACGCACACGCTTTATGTGTAATGTATGTAAATACTTTACTGTATTGTATACAAAACATAGGTAAAAAATACAGAAAAATTCGGTTATGTTGGTACAAAAAGGCGAACTTATTCCTATAAGGGCTCTTCGCTTTATAACGCAAAAACTGTCCGTAGTATAGGACAGTTTTTGCATTCCTATACTCTGTTTGACATAATAAAAATAAATAAAAATAAAATAAGCCTTTATTACTGACTATTAATTTACGATAAACAATCATTCGTGTCAGTCTGCCCCTTGGCAAAGGCCTCCCCTAGAATTTTCCATGTTTTTCTGTCCATGGCTTTCCTTTTCCACATTGGTCCAGCCATTTCTCTTATCTCATCTTCCCATCTTTTTTTCTGCCTTCCCTTACTCCTTTTCCCGTCACGGGGGTACCAGACATACACTACAGCAATTCAACATATTTTTTAAATTATTAATTGCATCAATAAATTGTTCTGAATAGTTAGATTCAAATTATGTAACATAAAACAGACGATTCAAAAGTGCTTGTTGCTAGATTTATTTGAATAAAAATATTTTGACTTTGACTTTATATGTATCTGGAAAACAGCCTCCTGAACCAGTGGGCAGCGGATCCAGACAGGCCTACTTATAAAAAAAACGAGCTGTGAAGTTGAAATTGCAATTTATGTCTCCTGGTGGATCAAAATAATACGGAAAGTAACAGTTGTCATAACTCTCAATAAAATATGTTTCTGTAGACTACTACGCCAACTTTTCACCCTTTCGCCACTAAACCAAGATGTTCTGGGGACGTGTCTGAATATATCAGCGAAGTTATTTTATCTAAGTTGCCTTCCGAACTTGCATATTATTCAAACATTGAGTGACGGGCTGACCGTCCCTTAATCTTCTTATTACCTAAGCCATACAGTTTATTTTCGTTGAACAAATGTTCTGAGTGAATTAGTATTTTCCGTGTTCCGAATTGGAGTTCTTGATGTCGGACGCTATATTTATTTATAGCAGCGATATCTTGCCTTTACATCTAATCTGATTTGCCTTCATTACTGCACCAGTTTTGTTCGAACTAATGTTTGTTTCTTTGATACAAGATAAAAAGTTACGCTTTTACTTTAATGATAGTTTTAAGTAGATAATTTAACCCTAAATGCCTGTTTGCTTATGTTTGACCTTTCTCTTATTTAATATGGATCTAAGCTGCCTGAACTTATTGATATTAAAAGAAAAACGGTTATACAAGAAAGCCGTGAAAAGGTTTCGTACGGGTCGGCAACGCGCGAGTGATACCTCTGTGGTGTCGCAATTGACTTGAACAGAAGTCCCTGAACAGCTTTTCGTTCAGGCATCTACCTCGATCCCACGCTCCTATTTGTGTCTCCTTCCATTTAGATAATATTCTCTTGAGTGACGTGCGTCCCGTAGTAGAATTTTATTAACCTAGTCGGCCATGGTGTGTGGTTTTTAGAAAAATACAGACATGTTTGGAGACAAATTATAAAACTTTAATTGAATTTGAATGAAGATGTTCATGGGGTTTTGTTTCTTTTCATTTTTAGGGTTCCGAACCTCATAAGGAAAAAACCAAATCCTTATAAGAACACCTTGTTGTCCGTCTGTCTGTCAAGACCCTTTTTATTTCTTATCGTCGTATCGGAATCTATTCGTCATTCAATTTTTATTCATCTAGTTCGTCATCCGCCAGTATCTTTGGTCAGATTCTGTAATTTGTTTTGTTCATTAATCGGCAAGTCTTATTCCTTTATTTTCAAATATATTTTATGTCGATTAAGACTTCCCGGTTCTTCGTTATTGACACTTATTTTGATATAGGTTTGAAAAATTGATTTGTCAGTTATTGAACTTATTTTAAACGCATAGTCCAAAAACTTACTCAGACTTGTTTGTGGTAGCAACAAGTTAGTGTGGGTGTACTCAGTTGAGAAAATAATATACCGTTACTAAATATCGTATGTTTTGTAATTGAATTGCTCTAATAATGAAATGAATATTAACAAACCAGCAGCGTTCAGACCAGGATTGGGTACATCATTACGTCACTAGATGAGGTCCATTAAAATTCCAAACGGTGTAAAGCCTGCTTTTGTTTCGGCGTTACCTTGTCGTAGTAGCTTTTGTTTGAATTTCATTAATAGTGTGACCTTAGCGACTTGGAGGAATAAATGATTTGATATTATAAGCCCTTTTTGTTCAGTCAAGGTCAGTTTCGTAACATCCCTTGTCAATCTTCTTGTCAGATGTAATACCGAGAGTCAGCACCCTCCTCTGGTAAGGCGACGGACCGTTTCAACCGCCTTATCCCGACACGGTTTTCATATATAGATACGGTGTCAAATGTATGACCTTTTGTGAATGCAGTTAACATGTAAACATGCCGTTTCGTGGCTTTTTGATGTGTTTGTCATCGTATCTATGTACGTTTAGTATCGGCCGGGACGCGGCGGTTGAAACGCACAGTGGCCTTACCCCTAATTTTTTCTCGGTTATATGCTAGAGTAGCCAAAGTTCCGCTTTGGAACCTAATTCCATTATTTGGCGCAGGCACTTGTTTAACGAAAGCGAGTAACATCTGACCTTCCAATCCAGAGGGAAAACCAGACCTTATTTATATAATCGACCGGAAAATCTACTGTTAAAAAAAATACTCGCTGATCGCCGGCGGTAGGACCAGTGCCTTACGTGCCGGGGTTCGAACCAACGATCTCATGATCATCATTCAAAGCGCGTACCTTACCGCTCATCTACAGAAGCAATAAATAGCCGATAGCCGTTAAAGAAGTGATTTATCTGAAAATAAAGAAAGAAAAAGATAGAAGAAGTTGTCATGTCAAATCAATTTTCTACATCAGGATCAAAAACCATTCGCCCGCAAACAGCCAGTCTCCCTTAAATGATCACACACCCTCCGCCGTCAAGCTAATTGCTTTGTTAACGTCTTCATGAATTTAGATGAATTCCCGAACAGTCTGAATATTTTACTTGGGACGTCTCGGAATCGACCTGATAAGACGTGGAATTAGGGTACACGATATAAACAGTATTTTAACTCGTATAATCAAGTCAGAGTATAAGAGTAAGGTGCAATGAAACGGATTATTGCTAATGTTTGGAGCAGGCCTTTGGCGCTTGGCCGTTGGCGCCGAAAGGTTCTCGAGTGGCGACCACGCACCGAAAAGCGCAGCATGGGTAGACGCAAGGGGGACTGATGACCTGATAAAGGTCGTGGGAGTCCGCTGGATGCGGGTGGCGCAGGACCGGTCATTGTGGCAGTCTTTGGGGGAGGCCTATGTCCAGCAGTGGACGTCTTTCGGCTGATATGATGATGATGATCTGAGGAAGTACCTTCATCTTATAAAACTTGTGATTTTTCTGGAGTCGCAAGCGTCCATAGGCTACGTCTGCTTACCTTCAGGCCGCCGTAGCTTCTTTGCCACGGTTGTTTTATGTAAAAAAAACCTCATATCTTTTATGGTTGTTAAGCAATGTATCGAAACTTGAAACGTCAAAAACATATCTCTTCACCTTGGCACGAGAGAAAGTGACTGCGGGAACCAAATATGCGTAATCTGAATATCATACCAATAGGTTGAGTCAGATAGGTACACCGATATCTAACAATTTAGATAACTCAGCTACCCAGCTAACCCACTAACCATAATGTACTGAAACGGCTTGTATGAGCACGACGTAGCTGCCTTGGAAGTTATCATTTCATTAACGACAAATACATGCAAATTTGCCTGGGGTCAGCGGCATAGCGCAGTAATTTCTTCACAAAACAACCAAACTGTCTTACAACTTCAAGCATATTCACACGACTCTATGCCTTAAGATAATAAGGCAAGACGCATTATCGTGTGTTTATGAAGAAGACTTGGGGCAGTTTGGTTATGAGGAGTAAATTTAGCATAATGACGTCAGCGCTAATCCGTCGGAAGCCGCGCTTTGACATGTAAATCGACGGTATGGAGCCGTGACGTCACGCAGGCTGCACCGCGGGGCACTTGGGCATACAGCGACAGCGTGGAAGGAACCGTGAAGGACGACTGCTGTAATATAAATATTTCCTTAAAGGAAGCATTATTTAAGTTTCGGGAAGGAGTAAAGCATTTAGAGATAAATTTTGCCTCAACCTCGGGCCCCAGCACTCCAACTAAACAAAATCCAGAATTCGCCCTGGATTTTTTCCATTGGAGTGCTGGGGGACTTATTATAATTTAAAAAGAGTTTTTAAGACCTGCTTTAGGGCAAATAATAGGGACATGATCTTCTGAGTCACGCAAATTTTGATGAAGCGACAGTAAACATGTCAAAAGATAACGAGGGTCTATGAAGAAAATAACAATAACAACAATTTAAACCTCTCATAAATATGTATCTAATGCCGGCCTTATACCGACATTTGGGTAAGTTGGATGCACCCATATTTTTCCACTAGTGTACTCGAATATACCCAGTAAGTAAACGGCCGGTATCGTCAGCAGCGGTCCGGAAAGTCCGGAAGGTTTGAAGCGCGCGCGCACGCGATGCCATGCATAAATCACCGGGCGGGCTACCCTGGCCACAGAATAATTAATAGTACTCACGAACAGAAAGTGCTCTATCCCTTCAGACCTTTAAACTACTACGAATTAAAAAAAAAATACCTTAAGCAAAATTATCGATAATCCACAATAGTGCTGAATAACATTTTCCGGATATTCGGCTCTATTGTGGATTTTTTTTCCACTTACAATCGTAACATAGCGGGCTTCATTTTACTAAACGGTTAAAACTCACGTATTAATTGTCACTTCGGGCGACATGTTTCGAACTCTCCAGGCCAGGCAAATTTGCATGCAATCGGCGCGGGTCGCAGACGCACTCATCCTGATGAAAAACTCCCGAAGAGTTCGAAACATGTCGCCCGAAGTGACAATTAATACGTGAGTTTTAACCGTTTAGTAAAATAAAGTTATAACATGTCTCACGAAAGTTTAAATTCAAATAGCGGGCTTCTATTCTTACTCGCACATTTGTGACTCTCACAATCGTGTTCTATTTTACCCATCGGTTAAACTACACAATTGTGGTACTACACAGCTCGTTCGCTTCTAGCCTTTTGGCGTCGAAAACAATTCAACCTTATGACCCGCACATTGTACTGGCCGATTCTGAACGGGCTAACGACCAAAACCAATGTTTGACGACTAGAAAACACTGAATCAAGCTATCTCTCTGCGGCACAGCACTTGCTCTGTCGATTAGTTAGGGTAGTCTCGTTTGCGTATCAACGCCGTCAGCTAGTATCGTGTTAACACAACCTAGTTGAACAATGCTTTGAGTGTCCACTTTTGAAACAACAAATTTTAATTAAACTTTCGTGAGTCATGTTAAGTGTTCGTGACGAATTCATAATGCTGGCTCAAGTGTCACAAATCAGCTGAGTCTGCTTTAAGAATTCGTTGCGAACGCGCTCAACCTGCAGAAAAACTCCCGAAGAGTTCGAAACATGTAGCCCGGAGTGACAATCAATACGTGAGTTTTAACCGTTTCGTAGAAATATTGTTTTGAAATAAATTTAAATCACCTTTAAATATGTAATTGTAATTAAAACAAAACTCATGTAATCGTATCGTTTTTTACAACACATTTTAAGCAATAGCATCAAACAAAGCAAACAACAAAATAGTTAGTCAATGTATATCTGACGTATATACATCCGAAAAATGTATTCATTTTGTTTCAGCAGTATAGATTTCGAAAATTCTCTTAATTTAGCAATTCATTCCAATCGACCCGGCAGGTACGGAGCTAAGTGAATATACCTACGTAGTAATGTGAGTAAGATTTTGAAAGCTGAATGTGCTGAATGGCCCTCGGCGTAATCAGTTGCAGGTGAATGGCATCGCGGCTCAGCATGGGTGCCGAGTGTGTTTGGAACGGACGGAGGGTGTCAGGTAAATAATGACAATATCCTCCTATCGCTTTCCTGGTTGTATCCTAACGAAGCCCCGGCTTTACTTACGCACCTGATCCTTAGATGTAACATAGGTATCAAGTTTTATAAAAGCAACTAGGGAAACTAAAACCTGTTGGGGCTAGACCGGGCCGGTTTCGTTGCTATGTTTTCCATCACGGAAAATCTACTGCTAAATAGTCTTGCATGTGATGCATAACAACAAAGTAAATTAAAAAGTCAAAATAAATAAGTTATGTACGAGTAACAATAACCATGCTTTCATTTAAATTTGTATGTAAGGTCCAGTATTTGTAAGTGTAGTGTCCGGCCACAGGTCGGGAATTGAACGCATGTAGAAATGGATTTCGCATCTTATGCTGTTTCAAGTTTAAAAATGATTGTCAATTAAGTGTTTAAAGTATACTTTCCGATACTTTGGCCTGAAATCGGATCACAATTAAATACTCTGCGCTCATTCTTAAATATTAAATTCGATGTGCATTGTAAGCGTGTATACCTAAGTCATATTTAATTGTAATGTGATTACGATCGGAAGCGGTTAACAAAAATAGAGCTGCTTAAAGTTATTCATAAATATTAAGGACTAATATATTATTAGATCCGTAGACTCCAGGTATCTAAACTTGTTTTCCGATTGAAAGTATAATCCGTGTTCACGACAAGGATGCCTTTCCGTTGACAGATTAATTCGTTCCAGTGAAAATGAGCCGGAGATTACTCGGATACAGCCGCGCTGCTGTCACCCGTGCACACGACGTATTATCTAACTGCGATTAATGAGAATGTAGGTGACACTTTAACCCTCCGACAACGAAGAAAATGCTTGAGTAATTGTATGGAAAAGTGTAAAAATTTAGGGTCAATAAAATCAAGATTAAAAAAAGCAGAGAGCTACTTCCCTCGGTTCTAACTAAGTGAGTACCTTTCTTTATATTCTTAAAATCGCCGGGGCGATTAGTACACCCGTAGCTCTAGTACAAGTTTTTTCGAAACATTAACTAATTCGAACGCGTTTGCGTTTTGCCTCAAAATTTATGAAAGTATATGAAAACATGAACAGCGCGTCTTGTGGTCACTAGTGGAAACTAAAACAGCGAGTATAACATATGTTGCTAACCGATGAACGCGCGTATTTCAAACTCGGTGAGATCGTTTTCATACATTTTGAGACAAAACGCAAACGCGTTCGAATTAGTTAATGTTTCGAAAAAACTTGTACTAGAGCTACCGAGCGGCCTGTAGTTGGAATGAATGTAAAGTGCGGCAACTTCGACCGAGTTAGCCCACAAATTGGATTAGGATCGCATGCGACTATCGATTGACGGGTCCGGATCGCTGCTAACTTATTTACCAAATAGAATAGCTTCCAGATTAAAAAAGAGCTGGCATGTGAGGCTTTACGAGAAATGTGTCAGGAAGAATCATTGTTCTATTGGAGGATACTGAAAGAGGCAGAGCACTGCGAAATGACATCATTCTTGCTCACATTTAGAGCCTTGATAAAGTAGGTACGTAGGTAATACAGCCAGCCAAAAAAGTGACGGCCACTACACTAAGTACCAGTTGCACCAACGTACGAACACAGACCGGTCATCGTCAAATATGGCGCCGGCAGCTGTCATCCCATAGAAACTTGTCAAACTTCCCATACAATCAGATTTGACGAACACCGCTTACGATTACAGACGGTTTGGTGCAACCCAGCCTAATACTTAGGTGGTTGTAAGATGTACTAACATGATATGGATGAAGTCCGAAATGAAGATTTATTTATTTATTTTATTTATTATTTTGAGCCTTTAATTTTAAATAAAAGAGTTGAAACTCGAAGCACTCATTACACCATAGCATAGCTAGGTTTATGAGACTTTCAAATGGCATTTTATTTGCTGGTACAAAACAAATAGAGCATTTAGACTGCAAAAAGCACAGCCTACATATACCATAAAATAGAGGTATACATATGCTTAGGTATAGGTATGTACGTACGTGCAACTCAGTGTGTGTTATTATTTATTATTATTACGTGTATATTTGCCCGCCATTGTACTAGCAATACTATTGGTACTGACGTTTGTCTTCACTCTGGTCGTATTAAGGTGAGAGGCTTTCCATACAAATCGTATTTTCACATTCACAGGCTAACGCCGTGATATTTTAAGAAACTTATGTAACAAAGTTTCATAAATTGGTTTTCCATTTGCGCGAAATGCCCCCTTACCTAAAATAAACTTGTATAAACCAGAATAATTTGAGAAATGAGTTTGTCACGTGAGTATATAACCTATACATATATTCTAAATTAAAGTTTCTATTTTCTCGCACAATGCATAGTAAAACTTTGTATGATACGCGCGCGTAAAGATGATTTTAGACTCGTGTCGAATTATAAACTCGCTCGCTACGCTCGTTCGTGTATAATAGACACTCGTCGGAAATCACTTACTTTCCGCACTTGTATTATAAATAACTATTGTATAAATATAACTAGTAAATTTTTGTTGTGAGAAATTGTGTTTCTGAAGAATTGAGATTTCATAAAAACACTTTTGTGATGTCTTAATGTTGAGACTATGACTTAGGTAACACACCAGCTTTGTATACACACACGTTTAAACTTGTTCCGTAAAGTTATACATCGCCGTTAACAACCCCATCAAAGGAACAGTGTGTGCCGCGTACCGTACCTACACAGTACACAACCGAAACAAATCCAATCAGCCGACAATCACTCGAGGGATAATGCAATGTGTCCGCGCTCGCGGCTGCTCACACATCAACACGGCGGCGCAGCGCATTTTACAATCACCAACCCATAGCGCCAGAATATAAACATATATGTATACATTCTGACTCTTGATCGTTTTGAGATAAGTTATGTATGCATAATTCCGTAAAATTAATTAATTATAAAATATTTGTAAATTGTATAAAACCATTGACGTGTAATGTATTTGTACATTATAAGTAGTATGGTATGATGTGCTTGCCTGTGCTGGGGTGTTAATACTTACTTTTCATATGCCAATTTAATTTCAATGTGTTTCGCGCAGTCGTCCTAACCCAAAAATTTGGCGTGATTCTAAACATGTCGCCCGTAGTAACAATAAATACGCGAGTTTATCCGTGAATACAATTTGGCAATCACTTCAACAACAACACGAAAGTAAATGTCACAGACAAAAGACTGAATCTTAAATATTAGAAGAATGATTGGATTTTATGAAAACATTAATAATAATAACAGCATAGATAATAAAAATAAACTAGGCAGTGAATACATTACATAGTTATCAATTTATGTTAAAAACCTTTTAAGTTACAAAGTACAAATAGGAAAGCGATATACAAATTAAGGAGAATTCAAAGGCTTTCAAGTAGCATTCCACTTTCTCATTTCAAAAAACCGAGTCGTCGTTAACGAGTCTCCTCTCCTTCACTTGTTTACAGGCCTGTTATGCAGGGCCTGCAAAGACTACCATCCCTGCGGCCTTATTATGTACCTATTAAGGATCAAATTCGAACGTCGAGACAGTAAGTAATCATGGCGTATTTACTTGTGCTTACTGTCTCCTTCATATTATGAGTGATTTATATTCACTCTTAGCACAAAGTAAATAGCGGCGGCGCGCGCCGGAGCAGAGAGTCCGCTCAGTACAAAGTGCCATTTTCGCCGCACGCACAATGACGTAACATTTACAGGCATTCTCGGTTGATTTCGGACTAGCTTAGTCGCGACTGTCACTGTCGCGTCGCGAGTGCTAGTTGTGCGCGCGTTGATCACTTGACGTCCTCGCCGCTACGTAGATAGTTTATGTCACGTACGTCAAAATGAATAACCGATATTATTACAGTTGGAATGTATTTTATTGTTTAAATACACTTAAATACAACAAAAAACGATGCCTACACTTTCTTCAAATTTTCAAACGATATTGAAAGGTAAATAAAACGGTTTTCTCATTATGGTAGTTACAATACCTAGGTAGGTAGGTAATTTTTTGAAACTTGCCGCTTTGATAACGACGATCAACCATTACACATTCATCTTATCGTTCGCTGGTAAAACGCCAGTATTTAAGTAGTACTATGGTTTAGTTAAGTAGGTACCTAATTAATTAGGTATATTTTTGTTGGCGCTCTCGACCGCCGCCGGTCACAAGTCACAACTCGCAGCGGGTCACGCATCAATTTATTAGGGTTCCGTACCCGAAGGGTCAAAACGGAACCCTATTGGTGTCGCCCAGACGTCCGTCCGTCCGTCCGTCGTATGTCACAAAATTTGTTCCGAAGAATTTTTAGACTTCTCATTGACCTATGAACTTGAAATTTGGTGACAATGTTCAATATTACGTATATTTTAACAACAAATACTAATATATGAATAAATCATATTTTTGAGGTTGATTCGGAACCCTAAATGTGCGAAGTCCGACTCGCACTTGGCCGGTTTTTTACCAAGATACGCTGGTTCATATTTAAATGTCATGTTGAAGAATTTTTAATTTATCTGCTCCTTTTTAAAATTCAGAATCAATACAGAAGCAACCCTGTAGTTTAGGTATGTATTTTCAAGAACGGCGGGAACGGACCTTCTGTATATTCTTTATTTTGTGCTCTTAGACAGTTACTCGTTTTATGAAATTCAATGTTTCATCCTGAAATTTTCATGAATCGAAAACGAGGCGTATATTATTATTGTTACATCTTTATTAGCACGATACATTATAAATGGTAATTCGTTAATCTGTATGATCACTTGGTGTTGTATTAAATTTAATTACTTCAAATTCTAATTGATAGTTTGCGAACGAAATTAAACGTCGGAGTGGATACAAAAACCGGCCAAGTGCGTGTCGGGCCACGCGCAAGGTAGGGTTCCGTAGTCGTCCACCTGTTACATTATGTGGACTAACAAGTTCGCAAACTTATACTTAAGTACTATGTTTTTGACAGAATTAACAACATTATCTAAGGTATCAATGGAAATTGTACGAAAGTTTGCTTTTGCAAAGTACATTTCTGAAGTTCGACTATAGGGATGTCGACTCAAAAAAATTTATTACTTTAATAGAAAGAAGACATAAAACTATGCCAAATATTGAAAATCCTATTCAAATATCTCAAAAAATAACGAAGCTACAACGATTTGAATGTTCGTAGTTAGAGAGAGAAAGTGCTACCTAACCGTGACGTCACTGTTAAGTAGCGCCATAGTAAATGACGATCGTTCAATACAAAGGTGCGTTTTGCGGAAAAGGGACAGAACATACCCACTCTTAAAACTTTGAAGACTTATAATTACGTAATTATTTATTTTTTTTGAATTACTTTTTTCGCCATTTGATTGAGAATTTGAGCCTTTATCTAGAAAATTTGGATTTATTGATTTTCTTTTATAGTGTCGTCATCCCTATTACTCGTTAACTAGTAATGTCTACATAGCTGTGATAGTTTTCCTTTTAAATTCATCGTATATACTACTACCATGATTTTGGACTTTGGATTTTGGACACTTGACCATAACAAAAATTATCACTTCAAAGCTTAATATCACGATAACCAATTTTTTAATCAAAAAATGCTTTTAAAAACTTTATAATATTTTTAAAAGAGCTATCCAACGATACCCCACACGATGGGGTTTAGCAGAAAAAAAATTGCACCACCACTTTACATGTAGGGGAGGTACCCTAAAAAAAATTTTTTTTTAAGATTTTATTCTACCGTTTTGTCGGCGTCATTGATATGTATACTCATGCCAAATTACAGCTTTCTAGTACTAACGGTTACTGAGAAAAACGGGGGTCGGACGGACGGACGGACGGACGGACGGACATGGCGAAACTATAAGGGTTCCTTGTTTACTACGGAACCCTAAAAAGCTGTAAACAACATTCAACGACTGTATTATAATTTATTACATTTTATGTTGGGCTATGTTACTAATTGTATTTTCTCAAAAATGGCCCGCAAACTGGACTTTAGTCGCTACATATTGGAAGGTAAAGTGTATAGTTTAAAGTCAGATCCAAATTAAAAAGAAAAAACATTGCAGGCCACATATATGGCCTGCAATGTCACATATAAATTCCTTTATTTGTCGAGTTATAAACTTTTTAAAATGTAGAAACTGTCATATAAAAGGAGGCACTGTAGGTCGTATTCAGCCAATTCAGCTCGTATTTTTCTGTTGAAAACGCGATGTTTTTTTATGTGTCTCGAATAATTTGCGTTTTTCGGTGGAAAAATACACATGCGATGACGAAAACGTCAAAAACATGATGTTTTTGACGTTTTAAGGTTATGTTTATCAAATCTTAATTAAATTTTTGTCGTATTTTCCCCACTTTTGAGAAAAGCACTATATTAGCCTCGGCCGGAATGGCAATTGCAGGCTTCGTATTATAATTAAACGGACTCGCAAGCTCGTCCGTTTAAACAAATACTCAGCCTGCAATTGCTCCCTTCCCGGCCACGGCAATAATGTACTATTAGTCCTAATACTAAGAAAATATTAGAAATAAAGGAAAAATTGAAAAGAAATGGCTCCAAGCAGGATTCGAACCTGCGTCCTCCTTCGCGGTCAGTCACTCGAGCCAACTGAACTATAGGAGCAACCCGTCCCCGGCCCCCAAATTCCTCAACCGTTACGTACAGCGACCCATGCGTTAGCAACGTTACTGCTTAATACAAAATTAACAAAGAAAATATTATGACTGCTTAAAAATAATTATAATGATTAAATAAATTAAACTACAGAGTATTATTAGTATTACGGGCATTCTCAAATATTATAGGGGACCTCAACTCCGTCATACTTCAAGCTACAATAGCACGTTCCCTTTCATTCGCGGGTGTCAAAAGTTCAATTGTGAGACTATTAAAACTACACTTTAACCTAAAATGGCACTGGGCTAGCAAGGATCACTCCAATATCACATTTTCTCGAATCCTAGCAATTGCAGATTTAGAGGTACAAAAAATAGCATGTTCTTTTAGTATTCTTTTTGGAACTGACGTGAGATTATTATTTTTTTTTAAATTAATCTCGCTTCTTTCTTTATACTGTTCGTTCAATCATCTGCTTTAGTACATAATATTTGTTTATATTTGGTTTTTATTGCCCATTGAGTACATCAAACGAATACCTATTTACTCGTTAAAATATAAATATGCCAATGAAATGTAAATAATCATCTCATACTCAAAGGGAATTTTTGACTCAGTAGATTAAATTTAATGAATATTGAGCAACAATTTCGGGGGTTTATTGAACAAACAAAGATGAGGAGTTAAATGGTCTCGCCGGCTGACCAGCGCATTCTTGTGGGTCAGCATTATGTTGAGGCGGGACCAATTCGTGGCAATTTTATTAGTTAGTAGTAGAAGTAGTAGAATAATCGTAATGTCATGAATAAATTTTTCATTTATTTTCATTTCATTTCAATTATAAACGCGTTGGCATTTAAGGATTAGCTGTGTTCACAGCAAAAATTAAAGACATGCATGTCCCTAAGTTACAATACAAGGTGTCATCAGGAGCTTGGTCGACTTTACTCACTCCCCGGAACTCAACACTACGGCGATTTCCTGACTTGGCGGGGTGGGATCGATATAAATGTCATTGTCTTCTTTGACGTAAATCTACTGGCGTCGCAAAGATTCTCACTTGACGGAACACTGTCAGTATTACTTTTGCGCAGTAGTAATATCATGCGCAGAAGCGGAGCAGTACCGCCTTCGCATCGTCCCGCTACCGCACATCCCGCGCCAGTCAGGAAGCACTCATTTAAATGTAGGGGCGCAGTAAAAAATGGTACTGAGTCGACTGACACCTTTTCTCATATCGTACTGCCTCCGCACCGACAAATCAGGAAGTCGCCTACTACCCACAGAGCAACTGGTAGTATATCACTGTCAATTATCTAATCGCGCGGGTTAATCAACGGAGTGCTTCCGTATTTTAGAAGGCACCTTCGGCCTTTCGGCTAATCCAGGCCTCTCTTTCACCAACTTAGAATTGTCACCGAACACTGACGATTCGACGTCCATTGCTAAAGAGCATCGCTATTTATGAACCCAGCAGTGTAAATAGAATTATCATGTCATTGCCAGGAAATAAACATGAAGTTGGTGAAAACTTCACCTATTTAACAGGGACAGGTTGAAGTCTGTGATAGAACTTGTTCATTCTTGTAGCGTAAAACGTCGAATACACAACGCTTCATTGCGTACAAAACAATGCCTTTAGTGTTTTTCAAAACGAGGGGAACGAGTTTTATGGAAAGTGCTCTTTTCCGATGATTCGCCAAATGTAGGTTTTTTAATGGAGTAATTGACTGCCGGCGTAGGTAAATGGTGGGGTGGTCCAAGTTCACATCAATTTATTTATTTGTCCACATTATGCACATTCTGCCTTTTTGTATCAAAATTTATCTATTTGCTTCGCAGCTGCCCTCTTTGGAATCATTAAAATCTTTTGTCACAAATAAACATTTCGCTAAAAAGTAATCTAGTATCAATCCTGAATATTCAACTCGGCGAACAATCTTGGACCCAAGGATCCCTTCCTATCCTGTACGGTGGATTAGGGCTCCACAAAATTTCTAGTGTCGCGTTACCAGCTTTTTTGTCTTCCGTCCATAGTCCTCGTCTAGTCTCATAGGTAAAATCCTTCCCACACACTATGAGACTCCGGGCTTGGAGGACGAAAAAAATGTCACATGTCGTGGATGCCCTTGTCGAGGCGGAAAATTGTATCTTCTTACTTACAACACGTATACAAAACATGAGATACTCGTATTTACAGCACGAAACATCTGCGGGCCGCCGCGCCGCTTCGCCTGCGGCTCATATCATAATACTTATTACTTGTGACGTTGGTAATCGCAATTTAGGTACGACTTAAATATTTACAAAATGTTGGCCCTAAAGGAAAATATGTATGATCCTCAATAACGGAATATTTATCCAAGAAATAATGTTAGGTGTGAATAACCAAGACTAATGAGTAGGTATTTATTTGTTCTGTTTGGTGCGTCAAGTACCTAGGAACAGGAGAAATGCATGTTTGTGATACATTTTATTTAAAAAAATATAAATGGGGTATATTCGCTCATGGCTTGCGTCATTCCGGTGCGTGACACGTTACAGCGGGATCCATCACTGCGACACGAAATGCCGGGTTATCCGGCATGGGCGCAATCGCCCGAGTGCGAGCATTAGCGGTATTGATTCCCCACCAGCCCACTAGACCCCTGGCTACGAACAAACCGCCTTGTACCGAGGGCCCAGCACGTTGGCCCGTTACGCCAAAAGAGATGAATTTGATGAATAATAACTTTGCTTCCGATTTGCGTTGGAGTGATGATTTTAATGGCGTATTTTCATTGTAACGCTCCGACGAGCATGTGTAAGTAGATTACTTGGAGAACAAATGCGTAGAAATGTAATAATAGGGGTGATATATTTGAATTTGTTTTTGAGAGTCTGTAATATCGTAAAGATGGATTTATTGTTTCGTAGTTCCTACTGTGCCATGAGAAGGCCATGGGTAAGCTCCATGTGCAGAGTAGACGAGATAGTGTTATATCAATCTTAAACTGAATGTACCTCTAGGTACTGTATTTGCGCTCACAGCCGACGTAAGCACACAGGCGCAACACACAAAATAATACATTGAACGTAGTATACTTACTAGGAAAAAGCGTCTAGTCATGCGTTTTATTGCTTTACTCTACCATTAACCAACTGCCTCGCAAAGGTATCATCGAAAATACTATCTTACAAATTTTCATGTTCTATTCGTAAGTCTTCTGCAATCAAAAACCCCTTATTGAGATAACCTCCTCCATAAACTGCAAGCTTAATGGTAATCGCGGTATTTGGCTCAAGCGACTACTTGGACCGTGGCACCATCGAATCTTAACAAAATAAATCTTAACAGAAGCGGACAAGGTTCATTCTCGCAGAGAACTTCACATTTGGCAGTGTGGTGCATTCTTATTGCTCTGCGGAGCACCTAAACAACTAAATTACGCAATAAAAGTCGATAAAAAGGCGCATGTTTAAATTTTTGTCTTCTGCGACACATTGTTATGTTGGCGAGCCTTTATTAATTTGAGAATTCATTACGTTGACATATAGAAAAAATACCTCTCTCAGGCAATATGCCTATGTGTTGTATTCCTGAATCGGCGCCTTTCCACCAAATACGCTTTTTAACATAAATAGTCTTCTCTACAACCGACTATAAAGTGATTCACATTGCATGATCCGTTTTAGTTTGAAACGTTCGCTCACAATAAACTGCTGTCTTCGGCTTAAATCGAGTCGAAATAGATCGAATAACAATAAACAGGCGCAAACTAAACAAGCCTGTGGATTAAACACTGCCGCTGCAGCGCTGGGTAAATAAATAATGGCGGCAGGGATGCTATTCGTTGCGTGGGGCAATTTTACTAATTTCTCTGTAGATATTATTCTGTCTTCGATTTCCGCGATTGTTACTAAGCCGAATTTATACTTATCTGACGTGAATCTGTCTGATGCGCTTTGTAGCCTGACTCAGTATGGGCCGACACGTCAGAGCGTATCAGATGAATGTGATTTTGACTGTAAAATGTATGACACTATTCTTGTTCTGTTGCGTCACGACACGCAATGACGATTTTGAGGATTTTGTTCTGTCTACAGTTTGATACAAATGGAACTTCCAGCATACTCTCAACTCAATGCATCTAAGAACTGACTACCTTTTTCACAACCAAGTCACACTACCACACACCACAATGCCACATGCCTACAGAGCAAGAAGTAGTGGTGTCGCTATACGTGCATATATATCGGTACTCTTCGAGTTAGGTTGCTCCGAACATGCGAGATGACGTACCGACACCTATTACACGAATCTTATAGACTAGATTAGATTATTTCACGATAAAAATTACATTATAAATTTGCATACCTACATATCTAAACTATAAGAATGGTAAAAGAAGGAAATAAAGGCATGTAGAAGGGAATAAAATAAATAATTTATTAATATAAAAAAAAAAAAAATTAAAAATAAAACTTTAACTATTGTCGGGTAATTTTAAGTGACATTGTATATTGTGAAATAAATAAATCATATCATATCGTATCATATTCTAATCTAACAATCCACAAATGGGAATAATATATATTAGTATTATAGCATTTAGTTACTCCCCTAGCTGGCAATTTCCTGGCGTGGCACACCACACCACTAGCGGCCTCCCACGGCGGTGATAATTCGGTTTCCAGCTGCGTCCACTAAAATTATTACTCTTCTATGAAATAATATCAAATTGTGCTTCGTTGTGCCTACTTTGCTGTATGTTTAATAGCACTATTATTTACTCTGTGTAGGCTTGATTAGTGCTTGTGCTTGGTTAGTGTTATTGACCTTATATCAAACCGGCCACATTGATATACCTATGTATGCCTAAAATATCGATAAACTAGACATCAGAAAGAAGTCACTAATATTGCCTCCTGTTCCAGAAAAAAAAACTTGGTACCTATATAATAATATGACAAGTATTGAATGACGGCTACAAGTTGGACTGATAAACTAGAAAAAATAGAAAAACTAGATGACGCGATGCAAACCTATCTGTGGTTTCATGCAGAATTATTTTATAAAAAATTAATTAAGAATTATTTTTATGTGAATATAAAATGTACCACACTTCTATTGGGAAAAAAATACAATTTTGACTTTCATCCCAGACAAAAACAAAAAAAGAGTCCCTTTGAAATACTGGTTGAATGAGTTTTGTTACTGAGATTACCAGTTTTCGTCACCTTTCTCGAATTTTATGTGAAAGAGGTCTCTTATAGGGATAAGTTCGTCTGTGTACATTTTTTATTTCTTTTATAAATCTTTTTTTTTACGTGCAATAAAGTGGCACACATAAGAAAAAAAAGAAAAAAAAGAAACATTTATTCGTGACAAACAAAACACTTACAAACAGGACATTACAAAAACGACTTTTGCCACGAAATGGTCACAACTCAGCGGACATGAATAATTTGTACCTCTAACATAAGTACGTTCAATATAAGACATGGACCCAAGATATTTAACCTTAAATTACCTTTTTTATTAAAATCACTAACGCTTCCACATGTGTAACAATGTCGACAACTATAAAATAGTCGCTAACGACCACGCCGGCCTACATTTTTTGTGGAATGTTAGTTTTTCGCTCGGATCTGTGCCGATAACAACTAAACTATATCCAATGACCAGAAAAGTTTTCAGCGGCTCGTAAAAACTCCTCCCAATGTTATCTAGCCCACGTTTTTGTCGTCGAGTACAAATATTGGGAAGTTGGGATATAAAAGACAAATTATTTATTGACATAAAAGATAATAACCTTGTAATCAAAGGAGAAATTCCAGAAAACTTTGCGAGACAAGGTACAAGTTGAATAAGTATTCCGTTGGATGGTTGGATCCATTTTGGTGCGAACAACTATAAGGTAAAAGTACCCTTCACCGGACGCTTAAGACCTACATGTACGTTTGTTTTTTTAATAAGGTTTAGAATTTTTGTACGATTATGATCAACAGCATATGGTGAAGATAGATAAATTTGTCATCATTTAAATGTACGTCGAAATTTATTACATAGTTAGACGTATATAAAAATATGTTTTAAAGTTTTTTATATCGATTACACTGATTTGTCCCATTCAACGAACTAAGAAACGGAATTTGCACCCATTACCGGATCGGCATGCCGTTTCACCGAACTAGGGAAGAAATGTATGGAATGATGGCAGTGTGTGAGTTTGTAAACTGATGAGTGACTATTTATTTCAACCTAACTGCACTAGTTTTGTGATTTCGAGCAATCTTGACGGTAATTTAATCTAAGAAAAAACTGTCTATAATTAAAAATTTAAATCAAATATTTTTTTTATATAAATAATATACTTATCTATTAAAAATTCTTCGCTAATCGCCAATAATTTATTTTTATATAATTTATTCGTTAACGGTTTACATCTAAGTAGCGCTGGCTTTTTTTTAAAGATATACGAAAAATAACACATTTCAATATAGATCTAGCTGTACGCTGAATATGGTTTATATTCCAATGAACGCCAAATAGCAGCTAGGCCGAGATAATCATATGTTCGGTATCAGAGACCATGGGTACGCTTTACCGAACGGGCGTTCGGTAAAGCGTACACATTGAACCTATCACGCGAACATATTTAATAAAATAGTGTTTTAATCTTAATGATTCTGCCATAACAACATAAGTACATTTTATCTAGAAATAAGAACTATTGCAAAATAATAAATACACAATTATTTTGCTTCTACTGATGTTAAATAAATAATATGGAATTTTTAAAATTATCTGGTCAATGAAGCTTATTTTGACGTCAAAAAGTCGTGAAATATATACATTTCAAATGCAATTTACAAAAAATCTGTCTCGTTTATAGGCGTTCGGTAATTGCTCATTAAATTACTCTATTAATTGGATATGTGTAAAGCGGAGTAGTATATATATAACGTTTAAAATTAACGAGTGAAAAAATAATTTTCAAAACATACGTTTTTCCCTGATTCCGAACGCTGTTCGGTAAAACCTTCAAGCAGTAGATGAGGGTGACCCATCACCGAATTTACATTTTTGTTGAATTCTGTAAATTTGACTGCACTAATTTCACTTATTTAACTCAAACACACACACTTATTAACTCATGATACGATAACACCCTATTTTGAAGCATAAAGTCACTTTTAAACGCTTTTATGACCTTACGAAGTACACTCAGTTTCTTAACCATTTTCGTAAGGAGTCCCATACAACGCCGCGATCGACCTGCTCAATCGATTCTCCCGTTACAACTAAGAAACAAAATGGCTTTCTTTGCCTCGTAGTGGAAGGAATAGGTATCTAGCTAACGGAAAAAAATATCACAACGTAATATTAGCTGTAAGAACTCGACTTATGGCTCAAAATATAGAAAATCCGGTGATAGGGCAGATCCGGTAAAGGGTACATCTACCTTAATAGCGATAATTTAGTCTATTTTACTAGTAGTGTTTCGTAGATACCGTACCCTAAGATTGTAATGAGGCTCGAATTCTACTTTATAAGCCAGTCTGTCTATCGGACCTTTTTATAAATAAATAAATAATAAATAAATAAATAAATATTTGTGGACAATCTTACACAAACCAACCTAGTCCCAAACTAAGCAAAGCTTGTACTATGGGTACTAAGCGACAATATACATACTTATATAGATAAATAAATACTTAAATACATAGAAAACATCCAAGACCCAAGAACAAATATTCGCGCTCATCACACAAATAAATGCCCCGGCCGGGATTCGAACCCGGGACCTCCAGCTTCGTAGGCAGGGTCACTACCAACTAAGCTAAAGCGGTCGTCACAATACAATACATCTTTACATTTCTACGCTGTAGCACAAAGCTACGTCATATTTATATTTTGTGGCCAGATTTTAATGTATTTTAGGTATGTAATTTACAGATATATTGTATAAATATATATAAATGGTTAAATGGTTAACATATTAACGACCTTGTTTCAAGGCATGCTGATGTTGATATTTTCAATGATTCAATCATGTTATTGTTGCTACGTACATAATGAATGTTACCTGTTTTGTGTGCCTTTTAAATAAAATAAAAATAAAAAATAACAATTTGGTGGACAAGTCTCTTTATTATTAGTATTCAAACAACGTTATATTTCATACAAATAAGTAAGCAATAAAACTGCATATTAAATTTAATTCCTAATGTATTTGTACTATATTTTATATATATCTCAGCGCATTCGAAACCCCCGAGTGACTCCGTGTGGTTTTAAATTAAATTTCATTTCCTTTGTCGTAATGTACGATATATTAAGATAACAATATAATCCCTGGCAACACGCGGTGTAATTGCTATTCGCGGCGAACATCCGTACAGGCAGGCGAGAGATTGGCCTGTCAATTATAAACCTTAACACGTAGTAACAGAGCTGATAATTAAGTGGTAGATCATGTTCTTGACTTACTACAGCTTATATTAAAGCAGAAAACTTCAGTATCTTGGTCATATCATGTGGGTCCCTAGCACGGTATCCTACGGCTGATAATACAAGGAAAGTGGATTGTATGCGGGAAGAGGATTGTAAGGCACAGAACTCAGTCACTCGCCGTGCTTTGTGCATATTTCACTTACCCGGCAAAACCATCGCGTAGGCAAAAGGTATACATACAACAAACACAAGCTGCGCTCATCACGACGTCACCTATATTTCTTCAATTTTCGGAATACTGTCTGTATTATATTTGCACAGTAGTAGTACTTGCATCGGTACCGTTCAGCACCCCGCGTGAATCAGAAAGCACTGATTAAAACGTAGCATACGTGACACTGATAGTAGACGGAAGAAGCCTTACTCATTTAATTCTGTAACTAAACGGCGCAGTATAAGTTTGTCCAAGTTAGCTGCACAATATCGCGCAGTTTCATCCCCTAATGGCTGTGTCAATGATATCACCTTCCACTTGGGAGTTTCTATTGAAATAAAGTTGAAGTTTTATGAGTTTAACGAGGTGTCTCCATGGAGTCAGAAAAACGTGTTCCGGTTATTTTTAATTTAAGGCTACTTCCCCATTGAAGCGATGTTAGCTCGGTACGATTTCATCAATAAACTTGTATAGCTCTAACTACTGAAAACCATATCAAAAACGAACGATCATATTATTATATTTAGAATTGTATACACCTAAATAAATTTTACATTAATATCTCCGAGTCTCCGACCTAATATAACTACTCACACCGGTGTTGCAAAAAATGAATTAAAAAGAAATAAACATTTAAACTGTTTATTTTAATATGATAGTTAAGTTACATTTTCTCAATTAAACTACTAATCTTAATTATAAAAGGCTTTATGAGTTAAATAGCCTTGACGGTATTTTATATAATCGATAAGTACTTAATACATTCTTCTATTTTAGTGGCACAACCATTATCTTTGTTATTTCGTTCTCCCACATAAGACAAGAATTGTGTCCAAGTTCTGCTTTACAAGTTAACAACCATCCATACCTTTTATATGATTCTATAATGTATACTTATAAAACCACCAAGGACTAGCTACAGTTTTCAATATTATATCAGAGAAACAGAACTTGTAAAGACTTGGCTTTATTTTCTGTAAACTCAAAACAAACGTTTTTTCTGCAACTCTAGTAATTTGACAAGAACACGCCAAGTTCTTAATTTATTAGATTTAGCTGGACCCTTACCAAACTCCGCGGTATCTCAATTCAATGGCCGATATCGTGTGGTGAACAGACTACTAATTACCTACAATACAGGATCTCGGTTTTGCCTCTTTGTAAATGGTCTCTTGCTCAAACCACTGTTCCTGAGTAATAGCCGCTCAAAACAAAGCACAATGTTCGTACTTATAATTTATAAATGAAATGCACAATTTTAATTCCATTCAGTGCATAACGTGCAGTTTATTGGTCTGCGGCTCCGCTGCGGTTTATGTGCGGTCCGTGGAGCAGTAGTAACTGGGTTGCAGGAATATTGTGTACAGTTTACAGATATTATGGACTGTTGCGGCACTTGCAACCACTGGTGCTTGAAGCGCGAAGCTCAAGACCGAACGGGATGGCGGCGCACTGTGGAAGCCCTCTGCCCAATCTAGAGGACATAGGAACATAACTCATGTCAAGTATAAGTCACAGCCTAGGTGGACGAACGCGAAGCGACGCGGTGATACACGAATGCGATTCGAAGCGCTTCGCTCATATAGGACACTTCAATGGGTATCGACTGTTTGTTTTTTTTCGCGCCGCAACGCTTCGCGTTTGCTTTTAGTTCGCCCACCTAGGACAACGCGTTAGATAGTACACCTACCTATCATCAGACAACTGGAATCGCGGCCCTGTGGAGTGGTTCGCTTCTGGGCCGCGACTCCATCTATCCTAACTGATACCAGCGGATATGTCTGATGTTTTTATATTATATTTATATCCTATATACGCTGGAGACATTACAATGATATCACGAATCGGGTCCTTGTTGACCTACAGACCGGGCAGCGGGGCGCGGAGGGTGGAGCAGTTAATGCGGCGCCCTGCAACCGCGCCGCGGGGCTGTTACCTCATTACTCCGTAATGCGTTACGTCCAAATTCTCGAGATAAACGGGAGACTACGCCGGTAAATATAGTAAACCGTGTGTGGGAGCCTTTTAGATTGGGGTGGATATCCCCGACCACGATATTGATGGTGACTTAACCTGCTAGTGAATTACAAAACGCTTCAAACTGACATTTTCCCAAACAAAAAATACAGTTGGATCTAATGCACGTACGCATTAGTTACGTAATCAAATCATCCCTCTGTATATCACACATAGTAAAGTAAAGTTATTTGACTCAATTATTATGAGTACAAAATATCATATTTCTGATAAATAACACGATGTTTCCATCCGATCGGTATTACGTATATATTGGAACTCCATGCCGGTTGAAACCGAACACACGATGTCCGCTTTATTGACTTCAGTTTACGTTTTAAATAAGCTTGCTCGACTCAACATCAATATTCTGACGCCACTACTAAAAATAATTTAGTTAGTTAAATTGAACTAAAATTCTTTTCAAACTATACTCTTCAATGGATCTGACGCTTCGTAATATTTACGTTGGATGAGAGCGGAAACATTGGAGGAATGTCCAGTTTAAGGCTGGTTTACTTCATTTATGAAATAAAATACCTGATCCTCTAGATAGTATTAAATGTATTGAAACAGGAATAAAATTTGGTACACAATACAGTATCACATGTTTAATAATGTTTGAGCGCCAATTAAGAAGAGAGGCCTAAACCCATCTACGTGTACACGTATAACACGTCTGGCCAACTCTACTGTCACGCATGCAATAGAGTATTCAAGAGCAAGTTTGGCCTCACCAGCCATATCAGAGCTCACGATAGGGCAAATACATAGTTTGTCAGGGTCGCCGTCATCGAAATCGATGAGGAGGACTATATATACATGTTTAATAACATAGCACAGAACCAGGGACCGGAAAACCCCTCTTCAGGCTTAAGCCTATCCATTCGGTAACCCAATCATTTTGCTAACCGTATGATAGGGTTAACCCTATCATGAGGTTACCGTATGATAGGGTTAACCCTATCGATGCGGTAACCATAACCCTCAATAGGGTTAAGCTTAAAACCCTATCGGATAGGGTTTTTAGATAGGGTTTTCATAGGGTTTTGGTTAACCCAATGAAACCCTATCGCCAGATGCTGATGCTTTGGGTTAAATTCACAGAACTGTTCCTCTTGTGTTGTATTTCTTGTACGGTAATCATACGTCATTTACATGTAGTAATTAGGCAACTCTCATGTTTATTTTATAAGTGTGGTTGTTATGTTTCCATCTCGGGCCAGAGACAATAGTTCGCACTTTGCTTACAAATGTTGTCCACCGTAACCTGAGCCGTCGCGGACGCCGTCACCAAAGCGTGCGTAGCTCTAAGTACACTGTACTTTGTTACAATTATTGTTATGCCTAGTTTTAAGGCAGAACCGTCGCCAAATTTTGTCTCGCTCGCTCGCTAGTGTTAGCTCGATATGCTGTGCTCGTAGTTCGAGATTGATCATCATCATCTAATTAATCTGATTTAAAAAAAATCCTCAAGCAGGATTAGGAAACAACTACAATTTACTCTAAAATTTTGGGATTAATTTCAAAATTACGATCTTATCCAAATAAATGAGGAATTCTTTATCACTTTAAAAACAAACTTAAAATGCTTCCTGCCGAACACCGATAAAGAAATTTATTTAATAAAATCCTTTCATTTAAGGACAAGTACTGTTCGGGTGAATAATCAGCACTTGTCTAATTTATATTATTTAATAATATTCCCCATAATATATCACACGTGCATATTTCACACACACTAATTCACTATTCTTTTCGTTATGTATTGTTTCCAGTCAGGGTTTCCACCACCAGTCAGTTTTGAGCAATTTGAGCCAGCTAGCCGTCTTAACGAAACCGTTATTTCTCTAAAATTTCAGGAAGGAAGCTGTTTAAAACCCTGTATAATTATGATGATAATTATCATTAACTGATATGAATACATAGTAACAATCAAACCAAATGCGAAACGTATGTCCCGCTTCGACCCCAGATTTCCGCGTCAGCGCTCGAAGTCGCCTGAAGTGCTGTGCAAACGTCGCGCCGCCCTCGACTCGAGCGGCTCACATGTCAGAATTACATATTTTTGTCGAGTGACACTCCACGGCGGCTCGTCGGGGGAAGGTTGTGTGTCGCTGTTATCTTTAGACGTGTCGAAGACTTTTGTCACATCTTTTTTTGGACTTTTGTTATGGAATGTTGGAGATAGATCATATAAATAGGTATACAATGGTTTCTGGGTTTTAGATATTGTGCAATGCGAACTTTGAAAATTACACTGTATCTAATTGAACAGTTACTTGCACTAAGTTCCAGTGATAAATTGATGCTAAACCTGGTTTTGGGGTCAGCTTTAATATGTGATGTCTTATTTGGGAATACCTACCGACAGAAAACTGAGAAGTACATTGCTGCTCTTTGTGCTTTGTGCGTGTGTCGTGCGATCACTCCGACGCGTCAGTTTGGCGCGTAGGTACAGGCGAACACTGGAATCACGTTGAAATACGCCAAAGCGATTAACCTTATTCCCAGCTCTATTAAGAGTGTGAAACGATGAAGGAAAAACCATGTTCATATTCAAAGTGCAACACCACACATTAGCGCCAAAACTAATAACGTACTCGTAAAATAAAACTGAGGGCCCGGACACCGTCTACGGCCTTTGTTCTTTGTACGTTGCCGAGTACGGCGCGGCGCCGTACCGTGGACATGTGTCCGGGCTCTACGGCCATGGTTGTTCATAGCGGGTACCACCACGCCACAAGCCGACCGGTTTATAATAGTCTTTAACTATTTATATTTTATTTTATTTATTAGGTAGGTTTAGTCTTTAATTTATTTTATTTACGACGGTGGCAAACAAGATATGGCCTGTCTCATGCTAAACAGATGCAGTGACCTGTGGATGCTGACGAATAACACAAGCATGCAGTCAACCTTTTTTTTATTAAAAATGGGATCGCTCGCTCTTGGCCAGCATCTAGCCATGGATTTTTTTTGGAATGAAGATTTGTTGTATCCAAAGCTAAACGCAAATGCAAGTGCCTTATTCTCAATACAGCGCATCCTCAGGAGCTATCACACACCACACCACATGCAGTGCAAGTGTTCTCTGTTAGGTGGAGGTATTGGTACTAATGCAGATGGTTGCTCCAATGTGAGCAAGGTAACGTTTCGCTATGTCCAATCTTCCTTTAAGAATCACTTATCGAGTCAATGTCAAAAAATATACTAGTCGCGAGCTCACAGCCGAAGGACAGCTTAGTTGAACACTCTCCATCGAACCAGGTTCATAAATCACACAAAACGGAGGTTTACTTGTTCGTTACTTTGAATTCCAATCACATTTCAATCTGTTTAACACTATATCGACCCGCGCCGAACTATCGTTTGTAATGCTGTTTGATTTGGAACGGGCACCGTTGATAAAAACAATGAGGGTATCTCATAATGGAGGTGGAGGGTAGGCCGAGATATAGCGAGGGTGACGGGAGACTTTCGGCAACGGTCACGGTGACGAGCAAATAATGTCGTGCTCCGTATCGATATTTAATTGAAATGGAAAGTGCGGGCCATGAATTTTATTGGTCATAGATTTGTGTGTGTGTGTGCAGAGGACACGGGGTAAGTTTACCATTTAAGGCTTAAAATCATGTGATATACGGCAGACGTTTGGGTCATGTTATTGACGGGGTATTTTGTCCACAGCCTGTGGTGACGCCCTTTAGAAATACTTTCGTATCATCCCTGAGGTCATGGCTGCGATGTGGTCACTGTAATTTAAACGTAGTTGTTTTACGGAAATCTGGTGGACTGGTCGGCTGAGAAATAGTAGCCTAAATTCAAGTGCTCTCATAACTCGCTCATAGCGCAGTGGGAAGACGTCGGCTTACCAACACAGAGGGCGGGAGTTCGATCCTACGCTCATCGAAATACCTTTTTGTATTTTTTCTTTTGTTTATTTTAAGTTATTTCTTTATTAGTTTGTTTTATTCCATTGTTTATTATTTTTATTTTGTTTTTTCATGTTTGCTTCGTTTTGTTTGAGCTTGTTATCCTATAACTGCTTTTCTTTGTGTTCTTATAATTTAAATTACACTTTTATTGCACGGGTAAGAAGTGTCTTTCATTAATAATTAACCCAGTCAATATTGTACACGTTGCTCAAGCCTCCAGGCATTTCATTGGCGCCCAACGGGAATTGATGAAAGATACCTTTTTACAGTCCTAACACAGTAAGTCCTACAGTAGGGTGTCCATGAGTTTTGGATTTTTTTTTATATTGTTCATTCACTTTGCAAGTTTGTGTTGCGTGTAATTAATTAATATTTTAAGATAAGATAACGTTTCTTTTATTGTTAATATTTTTTGATCAGGTGTTTTGGTAGATGTTGCCAATCAAAATGGATGCGGGTGACTTATTAAAAGATGAGCTCGAATTCGAGTTGGCGTGTAGAAGTATCTATAACATACGCAAGGTCGATCCTATGAGGAAGATACTTAGGGAGATGTTAAGTTCGGAAAAGAAAGGGGAATCTTCAATTTCACTCGCGGCTCCTGAATTTTGTGTTGGTAAGGCTGCATCTGAAATAAACATTTGTCTAGGGAAAATCACCACACTTTCGCAGACGGTGAACGACATGTTGGACACCCCCGACAATGCCATGCTCAAAAGAGTTATATCACGCCTTCTGCATGTAAAAAATAGGGTTTCTTTAATTGAGGCGACGTGCCAGGAGGAGAGTGATCGCCTCACAAAGATTAGTGACGACGTCACGAGCTTGTTTGAGATTATTTCCACGCTTCAGGCTGGGATCCAGGAAGAGGAAGGTATGCTGTCTGAAAAAGACAAAGATATCTTACATCAATCTCTGGGTCAGGAAGCCATAAATTTAATCGCAAAGTTAGAGGTACAGGAAAAGTGTTTCAATCCAGCTGGCAGCTCAGCGTCGGGTGACAACCACTGTGACCGGGAGACTGTAGAACAGGGTCATAACGGGGAGGCCCACACAGCATCAGGTGATCTTCACTCTGGCAGACAATCCGTAGGGCAGGGTGTTGATGGGAATGTTTTGGAACTGAGCCGGTGCCAGAAGGAAAATAAGTTATTGAAGGATCTTAAGGGCGAAATGGGTTCTGGTTCGCAGTCCGAACAACCAAAGTATACAATTCGCGATCACAAATTTGAACGTTGCTCCACCATAGAAAAAGAGATTACAAGCAGGAAATTATTTCCCATCAAAGACTGGGGTGTGAAATTTACGGGCACTGGAAGTATTAGCATTAACGCATTTTTGGAACGAGTAGAGGAGCTAAAAGAGGCACGAAACGCGGAGAAGGAAGATCTATGGAGATATGCCATTGATTTTTTTGAAGGGGATGCCCTAATTTGGTTTCGGGCCAATAAAGATTATGCGAGGAATTGGGATGATCTCAAAGAACTTCTGTTGTCCACGTTCCAAAGGCCGTACTACCAGGATGAATTATTACAAGAAATAAAGGCAAGAACCCAAGGCAAAGAAGAGAATATAACTATATATGGTTCAATAATGCAAAATATGTTTAAGAGGCTACCAGATAGTCTGGAGGAGCATCAAAAAATTGCAATATTGTTGAGAAACATCCAACCTTACTATCAGCAAGCCGTATGTCGAGACAGATTCGCTTCAGTGGCAGAGTTGGTAGCCGTGTTGAGACTTATAGAGCGTACCAAAACCAATTGTGATTTATTTCGAGAACCCAGTGTTTCGGTAAATGCCTTAGAGCCCGACTTGGCGTACAAGGGCCAATCGAACAACGAGATTAATGCCATTAGTCACAGGTCCTCATTCAAACAAGGTGAGAGAACTTACAGTGGCAATACCACTGGAATGAAATGTTGGAACTGCAGGGCTACGGGTCATGGTTTTAGAAACTGTAAGTTGCCAGCACAGAGGCTGTTCTGCTATAGGTGTGGGAAATTTGGGCAGACGACAAACAACTGTCCGTGTGGTACCAACAAGGCGGGAAACGAAAGAGGGGACGACGTGAATGCTGCCGCACGTCTTCCCGATGCATAGATCTCAGAACTGTTTCAGCAGGAGATGAATGGCAGAAGTGGTTAAACACTATTTCTAAGTTTTTTGCGACCGGTGAAATATGCGACTTAATAAAAGTACATAATGATAACCGGTACTATGCAAATATAAAAATTCTAGGGAAAGATTTCGTAGGCTTAATGGACACAGGCGCAACCACCTCCGTTATTTCAAAGAGTCTGAGTCTGAGACTAATTGCAATGGGATTCTCGGCGCAGGAAGTCCCTCAGACCAAACTTTCGACGGCAGATGGTACGGCACATCTGATTGACAGTATTTTATACTTACCTATCCAATTCTGTCAAAATTACAACGTTATCCAATTTTATGTGATGGAAGGATTAAAACATGATATCTTACTAGGCATGAACTTCTTCGAGGCATTTAATGTGGTCATTGGCAGCGGAGAGGACAAGCTAGCAAGTAGTGGGATACATCGATTTGCCGAGGACATAGAGGCACTAGAACTTAGCAAACCTCCGTCAGTAATTTCACGACTTGAACTACCATCGGAGCAAAAGCAAGTTCTTGATAGGCTGATAAATCGCATGCAAGACACTGTTGGTTCGGGACTTGGACGCACTAGTTGGCTGGAGCATACTATAGATACAGGAGACAATGATCCAGTCAATCAAAGGCAGTATCCCTTCTCCCCTCAGATCATGAAGGAACTTGGCGAGGAAATTGAGGAAATGCTCCGATTAGATGTTATAGAGCCATCGTACAGCTCATGGCGTTCTCCAGTGCTGTTAGTAAAGAAGGCCTCCGGTAAGAATCGGTTATGTCTGGACAGCAGGCAACTTAATAGACTGACCAAAAGGGACACTTACCCTCTACCGCGCGTAACTACAATACTGGACAGTTTGAAGAATGCTCACTACTTATCCACACTTGATTTAAAATCCGCATTTTGGCAGATACCCTTAGACGAGGCAAGTAGAGAGAAAACGGCATTTGGGTTGCCAGGCAAAGGCCTGTATCAGTTTAAAGTCATGCCATTTGGGTTGGTAAATGCAAGCCAGACGCAACAGAGACTGATGGACAAGTTGTTTCCACCTCAGTATGAAGGTAAAGTATTTACGTATCTGGATGACATTGTCATATGCACAGAGACATTTGACGATCACATTGAGACTCTGAATTGGGTAATGGATCAATTGGTGAAAGCAGGTCTCACCGTCAACATTGAGAAGTGCCAATTTGCACGGCCCTCACTTAAATATCTTGGCTATATAGTGGATAAGGATGGACTACGCACGGACCCTGGTAAAGTCAGCGCCATCATTAATTACCCGAAGCCTAGGACATTCACGGAATTGAAACGTTTTTTAGGTCTTGCCAGTTGGTATAGGCGCTTTGTGGAAAATTTTGCTATGGTGGCCGCTCCCCTACATGATCTTACGAAAGGGGGTAAAAAAGGCCGGGTAATACAATGGACGAACGAAGCCGAGCGATCATTCAACGATCTGAAGACTGCTCTGACATCAACACCAGTGTTAAGTTGCCCTAATTATTCGGCAGAGTTTATTATCCAGTGTGACGCCTCCAACAGGGGTACAGGTGCCGTACTCACACAACTAGTAGATGGTATAGAGAAGCCAGTAGCGTTCACAAGCACTAAGCTGACAGAAAGAGAGACAAAATACTCTACCTCGGAAAGGGAATTACTGAGCGTCATTCACGCCATTGATCACTTTCGCCCGTACGTGGAAGGTTCACATTTTAAGGTGATAACTGATCACAGCGCTCTACAGTGGCTGTATAAATCCAAAGATCCTCATGGGAGACTAGCAAGATGGGCGATGAAATTGCAGCAGTTTGATTACGAAATCATATTTCGAAAAGGGAAGGATAACATCGTTCCAGATGCACTATCTAGAGCGATAGAAGAGCAGGAGATCGACTTAATAGATATCAGGATCGAAGATAAAGACGAGTGGTACAAAGATAAAGAAGCGAAGGTCAAAGAAGGTGTCGAGGGAAAGGACTGGGCCGTAAATCAAGATATTCTATGGAAATATCTGGAACTAGAGCAATTCCCGGATGAAACTGATTCCTGGAAAATGGTCATTCCAGAGGGCCTCAGGTGGAAAGTACTAAAAGAATGCCATGACGATCCACAGGCGGGGCACTTTGGAGTCAAAAAATCAGTCAATAGGGCAAGACAACGATATTACTGGCCTTCGCTCATAAAAGACGTAAAGGAGCACGTACGAAAATGCGAAACTTGTGCGAAACACAAAACACCTCAACTATCGCAGCAGGGGCATATGGGTAAGCTGAGAGAGGTGACCGAGCCATTTCAGTTAATATCGATGGATCTAATGGGACCATTTCCACGATCAAAGGCAGGATACACTATGTTGCTGGTGATATCCTGTTGGTTCAGCAAATTCGTGTTGCTCTTTCCCTTACGAAATGGTAAAGCATCTAATATTACCAAGATAGTCGAGGAACAAGTATTTTTGGTTTTTGGAGTTCCACAAGTCGTCATATGCGACAACGGTAAACAATTTGTCGCCGCCGAGTTTCAGGACATGGTCGGGAGCTATGGCTCTAAAATATGGTACACTCCCTACTATCACGCACAAGCCAATCCCACGGAAAGAGTAAACAAAGTTATTGGGACGGCCATAGCGACATACGTACAGGATAACCACCGGGAATGGGATAAACACATTCCACACATAGGGTATGCCATCAGAACGGCTGTGCACGAAGTCACGGGTAGAACGCCCTCGTACCTATTTTTCGGCCGTGAAACTTCTCACCACGGGAGAAAAAATATGCCAATTGACCGCGATCTTCCCTTGAAATTTAACAGAGACATTCATGCAGCCAGATTAGAAAAAAGGAACCAAATTTACGAAGATGTTGTCAAAAGATTAAAAAGGGCACATGAAATTAATAGTGGACATTACAATAAGCGAAGACGAATATGTACATTTGATCTAGGCGACTTGGTATGGAAGAAAACCAAGCCGCTATCGAACGCGAGCAAGAACTTTATGGCGAAATTGTCACCCAAGTACGAAAAAGCTGTAATCTCGGAGAAGTTGTCGGACAACGTATATATACTTAAGAGCCTAAGAGGAAAAGATTTGGGGAAATGGCACGTTAGTGATCTAAAACGAGTAATATGCTGCATAGATGAATCCGGGTCGGATTCTCTCTGGGAAGGGGGATAATGTAATGCTGTTTGATTTGGAACGGGCACCGTTGATAAAAACAATGAGGGTATCTCATAATGGAGGTGGAGGGTAGGCCGAGATATAGCGAGGGTGACGGGAGACTTTCGGCAACGGTCACGGTGACGAGCAAATAATGTCGTGCTCCGTATCGATATTTAATTGAAATGGAAAGTGCGGGCCATGAATTTTATTGGTCATAGATTTGTGTGTGTGTGTGCAGAGGACACGGGGTAAGTTTACCATTTAAGGCTTAAAATCATGTGATATACGGCAGACGTTTGGGTCATGTTATTGACGGGGTATTTTGTCCACAGCCTGTGGTGACGCCCTTTAGAAATACTTTCGTATCATCCCTGAGGTCATGGCTGCGATGTGGTCACTGTAATTTAAACGTAGTTGTTTTACGGAAATCTGGTGGACTGGTCGGCTGAGAAATAGTAGCCTAAATTCAAGTGCTCTCATAACTCGCTCATAGCGCAGTGGGAAGACGTCGGCTTACCAACACAGAGGGCGGGAGTTCGATCCTACGCTCATCGAAATACCTTTTTGTATTTTTTCTTTTGTTTATTTTAAGTTATTTCTTTATTAGTTTGTTTTATTCCATTGTTTATTATTTTTATTTTGTTTTTTCATGTTTGCTTCGTTTTGTTTGAGCTTGTTATCCTATAACTGCTTTTCTTTGTGTTCTTATAATTTAAATTACACTTTTATTGCACGGGTAAGAAGTGTCTTTCATTAATAATTAACCCAGTCAATATTGTACACGTTGCTCAAGCCTCCAGGCATTTCAGAACGAGCGAAGGAAACATACTGAAATTGAACTGGAACGCGAGCCTTAGCTTTATAATTGACCCTGTATAAAAAACATATTTGGCGGCAACACACGCGATATGCTGCAAAAAAATGTTGGCAGCTTATCGCGACGCACAGTAGACACACGATCAGAATATCTATGCGGACTAAGCGGCCAAAGTTATTTAAACATTATCTTTTAAGGGCCTTTTCCCGTTGAAGCTACTCTAAACAAATATGTAGTCCATTACTTACCTAGTGTGGTAAAAAAAGAAATGTCTTAGATCAATCAATCAATTTATTTTATTTACCAAATAATACAGTTTAACAGAAACGACAAACAATGACTTCCACACTAGGCACTATCGTGGGAGCCGGATCAAACACGAGGAATACTAGTTTCATGCGGCTTTAACAAGATCGCAGGTACTTGACGATAAATATGCAATATGAGGCTTTTTTATTACTGCCCGTGGTAAGTACAATTTTTTATCGCAAATGAATAATTTTTCAAGATTTTTTTTCTGAACACGTCTTTGACGATTGTTTTAAAACAAATGTAATACAAACTTTTTCAAAGCCTTTAACGGTGAACGATTTCTTCATGTGGAAAATAAATAAATTGAAATGGATAACTTAACCACGATGCCGTCACGACTCACATTTAATATACAACATATTTGGCAATATTTTATTGTTTATTAATTCCACATGGAATGTTATTAACAATTATTTTTCACCCTGAATTATTTGCCATGATACTTGACTGTTCGAAGTTACGTAAATTACCTGCATCCCATGCCACTTTCAGTCGTATATTGAACGGGTATCAGTACCTTTATCCACTAGCAATCGAAAATAATCTTTCTTCTTAGCCAGGTAAGGGCGAAAATGTTTTTTTTACTATCCAGACGGACTAAGGAAGACAGGCGATAAATTGATACAAGAATTGAATTTAGAAGTCCTCGGTCCTCTAGAGGGCCTCGACAGTGACTCGTCTTTTAAAGGCGAATTTAAAATGGAACGTCACCGGTCCGTTAAAGTTTCCTTTCAAAGACAAGGGGCCGGAATTTTTTAATCAAAGTGAAAATTGAAAAATTCAACACCACAGGTCAGGTCAGGTCAGGTCGTGGGTTTAAGTCCCACCTCTGTGGTGTTGAATTTTTCAATTTTCACTTTGATTAAAAAATTGACATTTTCGCTAGCGGATGTATCCGCTTAAAAACATTTACAAGGGGCCGGATTCGACACGTTTTACCAACAACTCGAGATATGGCGGTTATAAGACCATTTGTTTGTAGATGCGAAACGGCCGGAGAATTAGAGAGAAACCGGCGTTTATTTTAGAGTTTCCTACACTTAGTGCTTAATTACATTTAGCAAAATTAATATTTGAACAAAATAAATGCAAAAAAATACAGAACACGGCCTTTTAAAATCAGTCATAATAGACAATAATAAAGTCTGCTTTTGACTTTTGTTTCGTATATCTATTATTGACTTATTGATACATTATTGATAACATTTCTATCTGTACGATTGACAAAATAAACCTTAGTATACCTTCTCAACTTCACGATGTCAGACCCCAATTAGATTCGCGCAGTGAGGCGGAAACGGCAGATCGAATTGATTCGTTACTTCTCTATCGCATTTTGTATTTCAATGTGTTGTTCATAGGTCAAAGGGGTATGTTAAGTCCCCAACCTACCCTGGGTCAGCGTGGGGATGGGGACTACTGTCTGATCCCTTTCATCTATTAGAGGATGCTTGTGTCAAGCAGTTGCGTGAGACATAATATTATATTTATCTATTTGGTCAATGTTGCTAAATGTTTTTAAGTAAGGCAATTGAAAATGCATAAGTGCATGTTTCAATGTTTTAATTTTAATTTTATTGACATGAATATCCTATTTAATGTTAGAAACATGAATTTATTTATTATTAATACTAGACTAAGCCAAAGATGTAAGTCTGAAATAAATGTTTTCATTCATTCATTCATTCATAAGAAACTTTTAAAAATAACGGTGTGGCTTCTGTGAGTGGTGATTGTCCTTAAGGACTTATACAATAATATTTGAATTTTGAGCATGTAAACAACGCATTTAGGGTTGAGATACGAAGATGAAACAAATGTAGGTTATGATTAAAACACAATCCAGTAAGGGTAAAATAAAGAGATTAAAACGTTTGTACTGATATTTTAACTGCGTTTGTTTTGGAAGCCCGGTTTTTAATTATGATTATTAAATCTTCGCAATGTTTACATGGTTCCGTGCTCCTTCTAAAAATACAGGCTCAAAAAACGAGGTGAAAATATGAAATAATTTTACACACAGGAAATATTGGGATGTTTGAAAACAAACGCTCCGGTGTCTGCTCACCGCCAGGCAGGCCGCTTGCTTGTTAGCCACCGCCGCGGTTTCACTGGACATCAACCAGTAGATATACAGGGTGAAATCTAATTCGTGATACAGAATAAAATAAGATGAACTGACCCGTGATTCTTTCCAACTTTTACTACGGGACCAAACTAGACGGAGTAAAAAAATCTGCTATTTCATGATAGGTCTTCAATCGACAATCATAACTGTATGAATTTTTCTGTGACAAAGTTGTTCCTATAGGTTGTTAAGAATCTTGGGCAAATTGCCCATATTTTAATCTCTATCACAAATTAAATCTCACACTGCACAACCTTATCTAGGGTTATTAATCTGCAATAGAGTTACTTATACAATTCCGTTCATGCCTTGTACTTGAAACAGAGCGTGGGAAAATAGGAACTAATAGGGAAGCATTTTGAAAGAACTAGTTTATTTACTCTTACTTTAAACTAAAAAAAGTATACCAGTGTCTTAACATGTTCAGTGTGGGGACTCAATCCTTGGGGATTTTGTAGCGCCGCGCTCACAGTCTGTATCTTGGTTAGTGCGCTTGCAAGCAGTGTGTTAAGTGTCGAATATCTTGTTATTGAAGAAATGTTTTTGGCTTATGTTTGGTGACAAAGCAAATGGGATCGAATCCTGCGCACTAAAGTTTGTGTCTTGCATACAGTTTGCTTAGTATACAGTTGTACAAAACAATATAATAATATAATGTTTTAATATGTCACTTTTATAAAATCTATACAAATTAGTTAACTTAACCATTAGCTGAAGCGACAACGCAGCGACCAATATAAAACAATAATAATCTAATCTTAATGGATCAGTAATGCGGAACACAGCTACAAAATGAGAGTAGACTATAAATTGTATTGTCAGTTTAGCGATTTCTTCCAATGCTTTTAAAAATGTCTTAATTAAATGCTGTTGTTTTTGGCGTTTCTAAAAGAAAACATTTCGATATAAAATAATAAACAATCCTAAATCAGAATCTCAAGTATTTTTATACCACGTATATAATATAGCTGCTTTCCGCAGTGTGTGTCAGCGAAGCCGATCCGGATAACCCCGAACAGTTTCGTATAACCGTGTAACGTGTACGTCAGCTCAGCGGGTCCCGGACATAAAGGCAGCGGCACCGGAGCGGCACTAGTCGCTTCCGGCTGCGTGCCGGCTATCGCATGTGAGATCTAACGCACCGCTCCTGCTCGAATGATTTATCGCGTGCCGTGTTGCTGAATGTAAATCAAACAGCGTAATAGCCGAGTTTCAATCAGTTCGACTGCCTAATGTTTACGTCAATGTGTCAAAGCCGCAGTGCAGTGGACTATTATGTTCTATTGTGTTTTGATAAGACATTCGAAATTGTTCAGTTTAATTTATAAATAGGTATATGTTACAAATCTAACTGCAAAGTTAAACATAGAGTATTTGTTTCGAAGAGGAAGACATATTTACTACCTCCAAGTAAATTTAAACTGAAACATGTTAACGCGTAACGATAAGTTCACTTTTATATTCAAAATCGAGTTTGTTTGTTTGTTTGTTTTTTTTTATCCTATCTTATAGGTTGTTTATGTATTACATGACACTTATGTCGAAGTAACACTCGAATATACAAAATATACAATTATATATGAGATATAAAATAAAACTAAACTATATCAACATAACATACCCAAATAGAAAAAAGAACTACTAAAATTAAACTAACATAAACTTATGAATAAACTCCAATTACAAAAAGACAATATTAGAAACGATAATGGAAAGCAAGAATACGAGTACCTACACTAAAACTAATTATTTTATAAAATTAGATTTTCCTAAAATTAATTACATTATTGGGATTGCGTTTCCTTTCTGGAATTAACGGAATATTGGATCGATATAAAAGAAAATTAATTTCACTTTATCAAAGAGAACTCGACATGACCGGGCACGTGAGTCGAGCCGTTCCAACAATGTGCGTTAACCGAGCCCGGCTACACGTTGTTGAAATTTTAACATTTGGTTTTCTGTCTGTAATTTACGTCCCAATCATATATACACTAGTTTTTGCCTGCGACTTCGTCCACGTGGAACTCGTTCATTGCGATAGTTTTTTTTTTTTATATCAGCCGCTTACCTAATTATCGCCCTTTCATACAAACTTCCACTCCCTTAAAGAATGATTTCCCGGGTAAAAAATATTCTATATCCTTTCCCGGGACTCAAACTATCTCCATGCTAAATTTAATCTAAATCGGTTCAGCGGTTTAAGCGTGAAGAGGTAACAGACGGACAGACACACTTTCGCATTTATAATATCAGCATGGAAAGCTAGAGTTTACGTTCGATTTCTGGTTTTACTTGTTATTTTTACTCTGAGAATATTTGCCAATTTCTTCCTAAAACGTAATGACATTGCAATGACATAAATTTTAAAAACCTGGCGTGACTAAACACCAGCATTTTTCCATTGCACCGCGGGGTACCTTTCATAACTCATGCAAAGTCGATTAGTCACTGCACTGTGTTTTCCCAAACCGGCCACAAACTAACCGAATCATTCGAGCACACAATCCGGATATCACAGATATATCACATCGGGACACGTCGTTATAAACTGTTATCCTGCGGTTTTAATTTATGGCCTGAATACTAAGCGGCCTCCTAAATCTCAGTCAAGACCCGGGCCCGCTAGCACCACGTACACCTTAGCGTAAATAACATGGCTTTTTTCAGTTGAGCTCTGAGTGGTATGGAGCTTGGTAGATTGAAGGGCTCAAGTTGGGTGGTTCGGTTAACAGCCCAGGGCAGCCTATTCGGTTATAGTCCGGTGTTTGTGATGGAAATAGTTTGATGGCGTAACTTTGATGTAAACAAGTTAAATGAACTTGGGAGGAAAATGCGCCTGATTCGTTGGCTTTCATATATTTTTTTCCAAAGCGCATTATTTTACAACTGAACTCTTGCTCGTGTCGTGTATCTTCAATCTATATTTCAATTTTAAAACTAAATACGTAAATATCGCATCCGTATGGTAAGCGAACACTATAGCTTATGGACGCTTGCGACTCCAGATTATAGGCTACAGTGAATGCCTACCATCAGACCGTACGCTTGTTTGTACCGACGTGGTATATTACAAACTAGTCGCATTATGCGGAATGTGACTTTTCTGTTTAACATTCTATATACGAGCTTGCTACGATTGAGCTACTGATCTACGCCGTAGAGGCTCGTAGCACTTTGTGGTCCGGCGCCGGCGTCGTAACTCTGTGCTACGAAATTAGAACCTTTCGCTTTGCTACGCAAAGCTAAGATCAACTTTCACTTAGTGCGCTACTTTAGTTCAAGAGGTCAATTAAACACATACGTAATTCATTTTACACCTATTGATTTAAGTTTGCACGATTTCCAACTATAATTAATTAGTACCTAAATCATCTTTTTGTAGACAAAACGTCAAAGAAATGTATTTACCTAATAGAAAAACACAAACTACATTACCTAAATGGGACTTCATCGCGTATAATTTGATTTATTTTGCCTCTGAGTTTTAAGTTTTTTGCCTCAAGGCAAGGCTTTGAATTACCTCAAAGAAAGTCAAATAAATGTAAGCGGTTAATACGCTCACGCCAGTCAGCTCGCGGCCAAGAATAGGGTCTTGTAGTCGCAAAACAACAATTGTAATATTTTTTATGTCTCACCTGGCCATAAAGTGGTAATTACCGCACGCTCGCGGAAAATCCCGCTTCCTGACTAAGGGGTGACATAAAATTGTTTAGGTACTTACGGGCTGACAATAGACATGGGATAGTGAGTGATCATTTTTATCCTGTATTTTCATTCTTATAAGGCAAATTTCCGTTAGCTACGACGACGAGCGAAGCGAGTAGGAGTGTTAGGTAAAAATGCGTCCCTAGAGCGCGCGAGCTGAACGTGCCGCGCGGCGGCCTATTCTTTTTTTCGTACTATTATGGCGATTGATAATAAATTCACTTCAATGCTTCAAGCTATTTTTCTCAATAAATTCATGATATGTTAATTACTTGCTCTCAAAATTTAATTCAAAATTCAAACATTTATTCTGCAAGTAGGCCTCTAGCTCTTTTATTAAATAAAATTACAATGCTATCATTTAGTTAAGTAAGTACTCAAATATTATGGTTAATTATTTCACTGGTTAGTGGTTACATCTATCACAATACGTATTATGACTTCAAAACTTATGCGGACCCTAATAATGTTTGTGTCACATTCCAAACGTCGAGGGATCTCAAACGGGTCATCAAGCGTTGTACACGTGATTAAGTCGCGGTCGCTAATAATAGCCTGTACTTAGCCTGTTCAGTTGTCTACCATTGCTTATGTTCGATTTAATTTCTCTTTTTCTTTAGTGTACTCTTTCTAGCGACCAGCGCGATAATCACGTAACGTTTTCGACGGTTAGTACGATAGACTTAAATGTCAAATCCCATTCTAAAACTGACATTAAATACGTACTAACGGTAGTACATATCGTTACGTGATTACCCCGCAGTATTGTATTTTACAGTGCTAATCATGTTAATTTGACTGTCAATATATTGTAATTTTTTCCGCTCGCTTGCTCACCTTAAAAAGTAATCAGAAATAAGTTGGATTGCGTAAAATATGTGTCGAGTTTACCCCTAATTAGATTCAGACGAAAATGATATTAGGTAAGTTGAGTTTCACGTAACTTTATCTAAATCGTTCACGTTAATTCAGGTAAGCAGGCTGTCAGGGCTGATTCAGTTAATATGTTCGGCATTCCTATTTGATTCTGATTTGATTTCAATGTGTTTGCTTGTTCCCGAACGAATCCCCCCTGTCGAGATTTTCCCGAGGGACTACAGTATGGGCTCATCGAGAAATCTCCTCTCCTTTATAAATTTGAAAGGGTCAGCAACGCCACGTGACACCCCTGGAGTTGAAAGCGTCCATAGACCGCGGTGACCGCTTACTATCAGGCAGGCCGTACCCTTGTTTGCCACCGAAATGGTATAAAAGAACCCGACCATAACGAATCGGTGCAATTAACTTTAGTGCCAGGAACCCTTACGGACACTCGTTGCGAAGGCACCTTCCTCTACCATGCTTGTAGCGAAAACGCGTCATACCCTCTATATGTGCCGAGTCGTCTTTGGTTAACAGGTTGATTTGACGTTTTATCTGAACGGTCCATTACACGTATGTATTCTCTATAGTTATCAGCGCGGTATCGTCCGATCAATTCGACAATTAGCATGCAGGCGGCGAGCGGCACCACACCGCAGGAGGACATCTATTTGATAAGATGGGTTCGATGAGGCAGATAACATATACTAACAAGATAGAATATTGTACCACCATATAATCAGCTTATAAAACTACGCTGCTTTAGCAATCTCTTGTAAGCTTTTTAAAAGTCTACCTACGCTATCTAAATACAGAACTAATTCTACAAAATCAGGCCATTTAATTGCGTTTACTATCAGTACGTGCGACTAATTTGGTAAATTAATATCTGTTAATTAGTCAGCTCACTTCCCGGAGATAATGCGCATTACAAATGTGAGAACAGTGCTTTAGCCTGCTCACTCTAATCCCAACTGTATTAGTTTCGATATAAGGTGGAGTTTGCTGTGAGACAAGGGGTTAAAACGAGTGCTTTAACCAGAGGAAGTTACGGCAGTTGTTTGTAACTTGGAGTTGTAAAGGCTGCGCCTGGCGCGGACGCCGCAGCGGAATGCTCTTTTTAGGCCTAACATGTTATAAAATGTTTAGAACTCAAATTCTGTTAATTTGTATTTAATTTAAAATTTAATTGGAATCATCCATACTTTAAGCCTTAAAAGTATGGATGTTTCCAATTAAATAATTAACGGATACGATGCTTTTTTGTGAAAGTTTAGATAGTAATAGTACCATTTTTTGCTTTTATTGTGTGTAAATACTAGATTTTGCGTCGCAAAAACCAGTAAGCCTAACATGTTTGAAGTGATGTTTTGAAACGTTATAGGTATCACTTGATGAAAAATCGAAAAAATACTTGCGATATAAATCTATGATATCCTATAAAGAGAAATTGTTAATATACATGTTAATTTAATCAGACAATAGCCTAAATACAAAGATAAACATGTTTTTATTGATAAGTACCCTTACCATGAGTTTGCAATGTTTGCATTACCGTATTCGCTAGCGACTGCGTAAACGATTTAGTATGGACAAAAGTACAGCCTCTGGCGGTTACGCAATTACGTTACGAATACGCAAAGAACTAAAATCGTTTACGCAGTCGCTAGGGTGGACAGTAACAGTCATATGTTTTAAGATGACAGTAAACTGGTCGCCCGTCCATACAAACATGGCAGGGTCGCGGTCCGCCTCTCGACTGACTGCTTCCGCAAAATTGTAACTATGTAAGTGAACCATTTTTCATATTCAGAATCATTATTTATTAATCGTATGGAAAAAATATACACTGAAATTGTTTCAATTTATATTTACAATTTCAAAAATAATCTGTAGTATCGCTCGAAATGATACTATTATATGTACATATAATACCAAAACTTTAAATATAGGTAAATGGAAGACACAGGTAATTTGTAAAACGATTTTCGCAACTTAACAGCAATGTTTGAAGCGTCTGCAATAGACGCAAAGGCCTATGATGATGAATCTCTCTCAACCTATATATAACATTTAAAATATGAAATAGAATCTGATATCTTTTCACCAACTTTTCACAGTGAAATTACGGCACGTATTACTCGTCGTCGCTTTGGTCCAAATGAGGTCAGAAGTCTGTCATTGTCAGGTGACAATTACCAAAGTGGAATAGGCGCTCGGTAGTGTTCTCTGCGGAGGTAGAGACTCTCCCCAGGTTTATTACGCAGCTCCCGGGATGGCGAGGTCAGCCTTTATTTCCTGTAAAAAGGAACTTTAAACAGTCGCCGAACCTCTCGCCGCATTCAATAACCGGCCGTACGGACAGCAAAACTCACTTTAAAGAGGCAATTTACGCCGCTTCGCATCTGATTCTCTTTCAATATGTCTTGAGCTCTTCCAAGAGCGCAAAGTTAACCTATCATAACATAGAACAAATGCGCTCAACATGTTAAAACATTAAATTTGAAACCCCAATTAACATTAGTTGGCCATCATGTAATCCTCATTTAGTGAGTGGTGTACCTACACAAAATTACTAAAGCTAATCACACAACCAAAATTTTCTCATGCTTTTCAATAATGGCTTAGATCATGTGAATCATGTCACTAGTTCCAATCAGAGCTAACTATCATGCAGACTACTGTTTTTTATATCTACCAAAATATAAACAAGAACCATTTACAAAGCTTTCGATTAACGAATTTCGAAAAACACCGTACTCAATTCTGTTTATTTATTTGGGGGTTACGATGCCACAGAGAGACACGCAGATACACATACACATGTTTAAACTTATAACGCCCCTCTTTTGCATCGGGGGATAAAAATAGACGCAAAACCGACGAGTGGGACAGACGACCTGCAGCTGTGGATTTTCAATTTCAATGTAAAATCAAAATATTAGTTTAAGATAGGTACATAATTGGCCAAATAACCAGCTCTGAACGTAGAAATTCATTCGATCTCGTATCTTCGAGTGTTGTATATAGAAAATGCCATCGACATATACGTTAACGATTCAATCCGGGCCAATTCTAAAAATAAAATATTCATCGTTAAGATCTTTTAGCTTTAGATCTTTCCACCTCAAAGCATTAACGTTAGGATCTGATTGTACGAAAAGTTTGACAAGTTTCTATGAGCTGTTGTGCCACATTTAACGTCTATCGGTTGATGTTAGTAGTTAACTTGTAAGATGACCGCCCAAGTCAAGTTTAACAAAAATAATATCATGCGGACCGTACCCTCTCACAGCGCCGAATTGTGTACTTTGATAAATGGAGTCACGAGACTCACGAGTCGAAACACTTGAACCTTTCACCGAATGGGACGCCGCTATTCACCGCTAAGTATGTCTCTTTCACGAGGGGTATTCTTTAAAAGGCTGGTTGATGGAGCAGAGTACACGTTCGATCAGCTTTATTTAATAGGTACCTAACCTCGACGGTGGCCAACGAGTTTACGTTCCGACTGGTGGTAAGACACTAAAGGCCCGGAAATGGATGCTTGTTTCGAAAGGAGTCACAAGCACCTCATCTACCCTTTATTAACCCTTTGAACGCCGAGAACACCTAAAAGTGTCGGATGTTGTCATGCCTACGGCGCCAATAACACCTATTAAAGTTAATTTTCAATTTCTAATGGCCTATGAGTTGGCGTGTTGGAGTCTCTGCCGTACTTAAAGTACGGCGTTCAAAGGGTTAAATTTGAGGGTTTGTGTGATCTGAGTTAGGGTTAGGGTATGGTGAGTCCACCAGATGTACTGCTACAAAAACTGCAAATTGTAACCCATTTCCCACATAAATTAATAAATCATTTATCATTAAAAAAAAAAGATCACTACAGCGCATCCTCGCGGGATCTCTGGCGACTTTAATCGTAACTAGAACACAACTTGACAATCTTAGCATACAGTGAATTAAGAGTTATTTATATAATGGTAAACCATTTTATGTGCAGTAATAAAGCGCCGAGTACAAGCGTTTAGTCGAATCGATAAGCAGCAGCCACTTAATTGGTCTTTTGTACACAAATCGTAAATCATATTTCGTTGAAAAGGGTCGAAGTTATTTCTGAACGGCTAACAGAAGCTGTGATTGTACGAGTAAGCAAGCATATTATGGCTTGCCTGATGAAATCAAAATCAAATACTTTTTTGTGAACAATCTTACACAAATCGATCTAGCTAGTCCCAATTTGGGACTCCCAAACTAAGCAAAGTGCTCATGTTCATCACACAAATAATTGCGCTGAATAGGATTCGAACCCACGAACTTCAGTTTCGTATGCAGGTTCACTAGTCTAGCCAACTGAGTCATACGTGCAACGTGCAACCCACACCCGGCCCCCAAATTATTCAACCGTTCCTTTATTTATACAAACGCCTTAAGGGAGGCGTACAGCGACATCTACCGTGAAGACTCGGATTCATTAACGGCACTAACGTCTCAAATTATGTTGTGAAAACGTCAGTTCTGATTTCTGATGTGCCATCCCATCATCATCATCATCATATCAGCCGAAAGACGTCCACTGCTGGACATAGGCCTCCCCCAAAGAGTGCCACAATGACCGGTCTTGCGCCACCCGCATCCAGCGGACTCCCGCGACCTTTACCAGGTCATCAGTCCACCTTGTGGGGGGTCTACCCACGCTGCGCCATCCCATACTTAAGGCGATATATCGATTGAAAGAGACGCCCTTATGTTTTTCGCTCACGACAAAACGGGATGCAACACTCTCCGAGAATGGCTTTTTTAGATAAATCTCGTTAAATATCTGACCGTGTGCAGGATTATTAAATTTCCTCTTGACAGACTTTAGATGAGGTAAAATACCATCATATTAACTTAATCGTATCTTTTAATAATGCATTGTTTTAGTAGGCTGAGTAAAAAAAGCAAAATATAGACTCAAATTTGGATTTTTTTCTATCGAGAAAATTTAAAGCAATCATGTTTCGGCTATTGTCTGTACCACAATCATATAGTCAAGAATCATAGGTATATCTGAAAATCAGCCCCTACTGTTTGCTAGTCTGGGCAGGACAGCATTTTAAAGATTTATTACAAATTTGAATTTAGATTTAAATTTTAATTTGTAGTTTGCGTTAGCAGCGTTACTGCTTAGTACAAAATTAAAAAATATGATATACTAGCTACGCCTGCGGCCCTGCTCGCGTGGCATGGTGTCTGTCAACTGTCAATTCCTCTTCTTCTCCCGGGGATAGTATTATCCAACATGCCATCACAATAAAGCTGAGACGGGGATTAACTAAACGATATTTAGTGGTAAATGTTCTCGCAGTACATCAATTCATGTAACGTAGCTAATCGTATTTGTGATGCAAATTATGAGGCTGTTAATTTAACGGATGCAATTAATTTATTGGCTACAGTGCGTGGTCCGATGTATTATTCATGGCCGTTGATTCAGCTGCAGCGCCTTTGTTGCGGAGCCTTACTCATATTATAATGAAGAAATGTTTGTGGAAATTGTGGATTTCAGTATTTGTATGAACTGAGAGAATAACTTATAACGTCTCTGTGAGTCTCAACGTCCATGGACTGTGTCTGCTTACCATCAAACAGGCCGAAGCTTGTTTGCCACTGTTACTGTATTAGACAATACTGCAAAGAGAAACTTGCTCACTGAGAATATGAGGGTTTATAGCCATTGAAAAATGCATTATAAACATTTCCTCGTAAATAGTCCCCTGAGGCTGAACCTAGTTCTGCCTCGGTATCAGCAGGCTTAAACTAGTTCCTCCGGAAAGGACGGGCCTCGACTTTCCGACAAACGAACAAAGCAACGCTTCCCGGCGCCGGCGAACGGGAATAAAGAGAGAAAAGTGCGACCGCAGACCATCCACGACAGTTGACTGACCATTCGTGAACCTAAATGCAACGCCATAAGGTCTACTAGTGGATACCGCGGGGCGTGTCTCAGTTTGTGGAGCGTATCGGACGGAAGCCAGCGTGTCCTGTTCGATTTTAATCCGATAGTTACTATAATATACAAGGGGATTGTTTCGCCGATCAGCGCTCGTAGACAGTGAGTTAAATAACGTAGTTCATCGTAATTTGCACAATTTGTGATGGACAGTCTTCGAAGGGTTGACCCACATGCTGTAAGTTTGGAAAACCGGCAGATTTATCAGTGATATTAAGTTGTTTTACGTTACGACCCAAGACCTATAATAAATTGGGTAGCATTTAACGAACCACCAAATTAATTGCCGAATGATGCCCTAAAAAATTACATTTGATTACCAAAAATACTAGATTCGCACCAAATTTTCAACTCCATTTAAATATAAAGTGCAACTCGAAGAAGTAACATGTCGATAACCTATTAAATTAAATTGTTACCAAATAAATTAGTCTCTACCCAAAAATACTTAATGATCACCTAATTTCAAACACCAAATTTCATATAATTCGCATCCAAATATAACTGGGATCGTAATCCTATTAAAATTAATTACACCCAAATAATTCTTTCGATACCCAGAAATACTACATGATCACCTAATTTCAAGCGTCATTTGTTTCATCAAATTAATATCTAGTCTATAATACCGGATCTACGCAATGTAAGAAACGCAAGCGTCATGTTTCGGATTCATCGAGCGACATGTGTCGGACCGACACGCGACATGTTCGGGCTCATCGAGCGACATGTTTCGGACTCACACGCGACATGTTTCGGATCCAGCGACATGTCTCGGACCCATCGAGCGACATGTGGGTGTCATCGAGCGACATGTTTCGGACTCACACGCGACATGTTTCGGATCCAGCGACATGTCTCGGACCCATCGAGCGACATGTTGGGGTCATCGAGCGACATGTTTCGGACTCACACGCGACATGTTTCGGATCCAGCGACATGTCTCGGACCCATCGAGCGACATGTGGGTGTCATCGAGCGACATGTTTCGGACTCACACGCGACATGTTTCGGATCCAGCGACATGTCTCGGACCCATCGAGCGACATGTTGGGGTCATCGAGCGACATGTTTCGGACTCACACGCGACATGTTTCGGATCCAGCGACATGTCTCGGACCTATCGAGCGACATGTTGGGGTCATCAAGCGACATGTTTCGGACTCACACGCGACATGTTGGGGTCATCGAGCGACATGTTTCGGACTCACACGCGACATGTTTCGGATCCAGGGACATGTCTCGGACCCATCGAGCGACATGTTGGGGTCATCGAGCGACATGTTTCGGACTCACACGCGACATGTTTCGGATCCAGCGACATGTCTCGGACCCATCGAGCGACATGTTGGAGTCATCGAGCGACATGTGTCGGACCGACACGCGACATGTTCGGGCTCATCGAGCGACATGTTTCGGACTCACACGCGACATGTTTCGGATCCAGCGACATGTCTCGGACCCATCGAGCGACATGTTGGGGTCATCGAGCGACATGTTTCGGACTCACACGCGACATGTTTCGGATCCAGCGACATGTCTCGGACCCATCGAGCGACATGTTGGGGTCATCGAGCGACATGTTTCGGACTCACACGCGACATGTTTCGGATCCAGCGACATGTCTTGGACCCATCGAGTGACATGTTGGGGTCATCGAGCGACATGTTTCGGACTCACACGCGACATGTTTCGGATCCAGCGACATGTCTCGGACCCATCGAGCGACATGTTGGAGTCATCGAGCGACATGTGTCGGACCGACACGCGACATGTTCGGGCTCATCGAGCGACATGTTTCGGACTCACACGCGACATGTTTCGGATCCAGCGACATGTCTCGGACCCATCGAGCGACATGTTGGGGTCATCGAGCGACATGTTTCGGACTCACACGCGACATGTTTCGGATCCAGCGACATGTCTCGGACCCATCGAGCGACATGTTGGGGTCATCGAGCGACATGTTTCGGACTCACACGCGACATGTTTCGGATCCAGCGACATGTCTCGGACCCATCGAGCGACATGTTGGGGTCATCGAGCGACATGTTTCGGACTCACACGCGACATGTTTCGGATCCAGCGACATGTCTCGGACCCATCGAGCGACATGTTGGGGTCATCAAGCGACATGTTTCGGACTCACACGCGACATGTTTCGGATCCAGCGACATGTCTTGGACCCATCGAGTGACATGTTGGAGTCATCGAGCGACATGTGTCGGACCGAAACGCGACATGTTCGGGCTCATCGAGCGACATGTTTCGGACTCACACGCGACATGTTTCGGATCCAGCGACATGTCTCGGACCCATCGAGCGACATGTTGGGGTCATCGAGCGACATGTTTCGGACTCACACGCGACATGTTTCGGATCCAGCGACATGTCTCGGACCCATCGAGCGACATGTTGGGGTCATCGAGCGACATGTGTCGGACTCACACGCGACATGTTTCGGATCCAGCGACATGTCTCGGACCCATCGAGCGACATGTTGGTGTCATCGAGCGACATGTTTCGGACTCACACGCGACATGTTTCGGATCCAGCGACATGTCTCGGACCCATCGAGCGACATGTTGTGGTCATCGAGCGACATGTTTCGGACTCACACGCGACATGTTTCGGATCCAGCGACATGTCTCGGACCCATCGAGCGACATGTTGTGGTCATCGAGCGACATGTTTCGGACTCACACGCGACATGTTTCGGATCCAGCGACATGTCTCTGACCCATCGAGCGACATGTTGGGGTCATCGAGCGACATGTTTCGGACTCACACGCGACGTTGTGGTTACCGAGTGACATGTTTTGGACTAACACGCGACATGTTCGGGCTCATCAAGCGACATGTTTCGGATCCAGCGACATGTCTCGGACCCATCGAGCGACATGTTGGGGTCATCGAGCGACATGTTGGGGTCATCGAGCGACATTTTGGGGTCATCGAGCGACATGTTTCGGACTCACACGCGACATGTTCGGGCTCATCAAGCGACATGTTTCGGACGCATCCAGCGACATGTTTCGGATCCAGCGACATGTCTCGGACCCATCGAGCGACATGTTGGAGTCATCGAGCGACATGTTTCGGACTCACACGCGACATGTTCTGGCTCATCCAACGACATGTTTCGGACTCAACAGGTGGTGGTTCTGGCGCTTCGCCGGCCGCTACCGCGGCACGCTCGCTTCGCTCGCTCGGCTCGCGCGTTGTATATATATATATATATATATATATATATATTTATAACACATTTTGAGTCCGAAATATGTCGCTTGATGAGCCCGAACATGTCGCGTGTTAGTCCGAAACATGACGCTCGATGACCCCAACATGTCGCTCGATGGGTCCGAGACATGTCGCTGGATCCGAAACATGTCGCTGGATGCGTCCGAAACATGACGCTCGATGACCCCAACATGTCGCTCGATGGGTCCGAGACATGTCGCTGGATCCGAAACATGTCGCTGGATGCGTCCGAAACATGTCGCTTGATGAGCCCGAACATGTCGCGTGTGAGTCCGAAACATGTCGCTCGATGACCCCAACATGTCGCTCGATGACCCCAACATGTCGCTCGATGACCCCAACATGTCGCTCGATGGGTCCGAGACATGTCGCTGGATCCGAAACATGTCGCGTGTGAGTCCGAAACATGTCGCTCGATGACCCCAACATGTCGCTCGATGGGTCAGAGACATGTCGCTGTATCCGAAACATGTCGCGTGTGAGTCCGAAACATGTCGCTCGATGACCACAACATGTCGCTCGATGGATCCGAGACATGTCGCTGGATCCGAAACATGTCGCGTGTGAGTCCGAAACATTTCGCTCGATGACCCCAACATGTCGCTCGATGGGTCCGAGACATGTCGCTGGATCCGAAACATGTCGCTGGATGCGTCCGAAACATGTCGCTTGATGAGCCCGAACATGTCGCGTGTTAGTCCGAAACATGTCGCTCGATGACTCCAGCATGTCGCTCGATGGGTCCGAGACATGTCGCTGGATCCGAAACATGTCGTTGTGTGAGTCCGAAACATGTCGCTCGATGACCCCAACATGTCGCTCGATGGGTCCGAGACATGTCGCTGGATCCGAAACATGTCGCGTGTGAGTCCGAAACATGTCGCTCGATGGGTCCGAGACATGTCGCTGGATCCGAAACATGTCGCGTGTGAGTCCGAAACATGTCGCTCGATGACCCCAACATGTCACTCGATGGGTCCGAGACATGTCGCTGGATCCGAAACATGTCGCGTGTGAGTCCGAAACATGTCGCTCGATGGGTCCGAGACATGTCGCTGGATCCGAAACATGTCGCGTGTGAGTCCGAAACATGTCGCTCGATGACCCCAACATGTCGCTCGATGGGTCCGAGACATGTCGCTGGATCCGAAACATGTCGCGTGTGAGTCCGAAACATGTCGCTCGATGACCCCAACATGTCGCTCGATGGGTCCGAGACATGTCGCTGGATCCGAAACATGTCGCTGGATGCGTCCGAAACATGTCGCTTGACGAGCCCGAACATGTCGCGTGTGAGTCCGAAACATGTCGCTCGATGACCCCAACATGTCGCTCGATGGGTCCGAGACATGTCGCTGGATCCGAAACAAGTCGCGTGTGAGTCCGAAACATGTCGCTCGATGACCCCAACATGTCGCTCGATGGGTCCGAGACATGTCGCTGGATCCGAAACATGTCGCGTGTGAGTCCGAAACATGTCGCTCGATGACCCCAACATGTCGCTCGATGGGTCCGAGACATGTCGCTGGATCCGAAACATGTCGCGTGAGAGTCCGAAACATGTCGCTCGATGACCCCAACATGTCGCTCGATGGGTCCGAGACATGTCGCTGGATCCGAAACATGTCGCGTGTGAGTCCGAAACATGTCGCTCGATGACCCCAACATGTCACTCGATGGGTCCGAGACATGTCGCTGGATCCGAAACATGTCGCGTGTGAGTCCGAAACATGTCGCTCGATGACCCCAACATGTCGCTCGATGGGTCCGAGACATGTCGCTGGATCCGAAACATGTCGCGTGTGAGTCCGAAACATGTCGCTCGATGACCCCAACATGTCGCTCGATGGGTCCGAGACATGTCGCTGGATCCGAAACATGTCGCGTGAGAGTCCGAAACATGTCGCTCGATGACCCCAACATGTCGCTCGATGGGTCCGAGACATGTCGCTGGATCCGAAACATGTCGCGTGTGAGTCCGAAACATGTCGCTCGATGACCCCAACATGTCACTCGATGGGTCCGAGACATGTCGCTGGATCCGAAACATGTCGCGTGTGAGTCCGAAACATGTCGCTCGATGACCCCAACATGTCGCTCGATGGGTCCGAGACATGTCGCTGGATCCGAAACATGTCGCTGGATGCGTCCGAAACATGTCGCTTGACGAGCCCGAACATGTCGCGTGTGAGTCCGAAACATGTCGCTCGATGACCCCAACATGTCGCTCGATGGGTCCGAGACATGTCGCTGGATCCGAAACATGTCGCGTGTGAGTCCGACACATGTCGCTCGATGACTCCAACATGTCGCTCGATGGGTCCGAGACATGTCGCTGGATCCGAAACATGTCGCGTGTGAGTCCGAAACATGTCGCTCGATGACCCCAACATGTCGCTCGATGGGTCCGAGACGTGTCGCTGGATCCGAAACATGTCGCGTGTGAGTCCGAAACATGTCGCTCGATGACCCCAACATGTCGCTCGATGGGTCCGAGACATGTCGCTGGATCCGAAACATGTCGCGTGTGAGTCCGAAACATGTCGCTCGATGACCCCAACATGTCGCTCGATGGGTCCGAGACATGTCGCTGGATCCGAAACATGTCGCGTGAGAGTCCGATACATGTCGCTCGATGACCCCAACATGTCGCTCGATGGGTCCGAGACATGTCGCTGGATCCGAAACATGTCGCTGGATGCGTCCGAAACATGTCGCTTGACGAGCCCGAACATGTCGCGTGTTAGTCCGAAACATGTCGCTCGATGACTCCAACATGTCGCTCGATGGGTCCGAGACATGTCGCTGGATCCGAAACATGTCGTTGTGTGAGTCCGAAACATGTCGCTCGATGACCCCAACATGTCGCTCGATGGGTCCGAGACATGTCGCTGGATCCGAAACACGTCGCTGGATCCGAAACATGTCGCGTGTGAGTCCGAAACATGTCGCTCGATGACCCCAACATGTCGCTCGATGGGTCCGAGACATGTCGCTGGATCCGAAACATGTCGCGTGTGAGTCCGAAACATGTCGCTCGATGACCCCAACATGTCGCTCGATGGGTCCGAGACATGTCGCTGGATCCGAAACATGTCGCGTGAGAGTCCGAAACATGTCGCTCGATGACCCCAACATGTCGCTCGATGGGTCCGAGACATGTCGCTGGATCCGAAACATGTCGCGTGTGAGTCCGAAACATGTCGCTCGATGACCCCAACATGTCACTCGATGGGTCCGAGACATGTCGCTGGATCCGAAACATGTCGCGTGTGAGTCCGAAACATGTCGCTCGATGACCCCAACATGTCGCTCGATGGGTCCGAGACATGTCGCTGGATCCGAAACATGTCGCTGGATGCGTCCGAAACATGTCGCTTGACGAGCCCGAACATGTCGCGTGTGAGTCCGAAACATGTCGCTCGATGACCCCAACATGTCGCTCGATGGGTCCGAGACATGTCGCTGGATCCGAAACATGTCGCGTGTGAGTCCGACACATGTCGCTCGATGACTCCAACATGTCGCTCGATGGGTCCGAGACATGTCGCTGGATCCGAAACATGTCGCGTGTGAGTCCGAAACATGTCGCTCGATGACCCCAACATGTCGCTCGATGGGTCCGAGACGTGTCGCTGGATCCGAAACATGTCGCGTGTGAGTCCGAAACATGTCGCTCGATGACCCCAACATGTCGCTCGATGGGTCCGAGACATGTCGCTGGATCCGAAACATGTCGCGTGTGAGTCCGAAACATGTCGCTCGATGACCCCAACATGTCGCTCGATGGGTCCGAGACATGTCGCTGGATCCGAAACATGTCGCGTGTGAGTCCGAAACATGTCGCTCGATGACCCCAACATGTCGCTCGATGGGTCCGAGACATGTCGCTGGATCCGAAACACGTCGCTGGATCCGAAACATGTCGCGTGTGAGTCCGAAACATGTCGCTCGATGACTCCAACATGTCGCTCGATGGGTCCGAGACATGTCGCTGGATCCGAAACATGTCGTTGTGTGAGTCCGAAACATGTCGCTCGATGACCCCAACATGTCGTTCGATGAAATAAAAAAAAATAAAATGAAATAAAATGAACTTTATTCTGTAAGTAGGCCGCAATGGCACTTTTACAAGTCAAACCCTACTAGCGTTTCACAGAGGCCACTGCCGAGAAGAAACGCCGAAAGAAACTCGACAGTCAGCCATTTTCTCACAAAATATGCTTATTACAATGATAAATGATAATACTTAACCTACTTAAGATCAAGAAATCGAAGTAACTATATAAAGCAACACAAAAACAAAGAACAAAATGAGGAAAAAACCAGTTATGTACAGTGTGTAATTCTGCAGGAAAACATTTCGAAACTGTATACCTTAGCATTATCAAATTCTATTTAGGAAAAAAAAAAAATTGAATCCTTTAGACTATAAATCTTTTGATATGTTTTCTTGCAAGAACTGCGTCAACTAGATAAAATTAAAAAATACACAATATATGAATCTTTACTCTATTTAAGTATCTGGTTTGGGCCATGCTTTTCTGTCTGTTAGATAGTCCTCAACCTTGTAATAAGCCTTCGACATCAATGATTTTTTCAAGTACTTTTTAAGAGCTGGAAAAGGTAAATTCAAAACTTCATCAGGTAACTTATTATAAAAACGGACACATTGACCTACAAAAGATTTGTATACTTTACGAACACGAAATTTTTTAGTGGCAATTTTATTTTTATTTCTAGTATTAAAATTATGTATATCAGAATTTTTACAGAAGGAGTCTATGTTCTTAAGGACATAAACAATATTCTCATAGATGTACTGGGACGCTACAGTTAAAATGTTGATTTCTTTAAAGAGTTCTCTTAAAGATTCACGGGAGCCTAGGTTATATATGGAGCGAATGGCTCTTTTTTGTAACACAAAAATTGTCTGTATGTCAGCTGCTTTACCCCAAACCAGGATACCATACGACATAACACTATGAAAATAGCTATGATAAACTAGGCGAGCTGTTTCTACATTGGTAAGTTGCCTGATTTTTCTGATAGCATATGCGGCTGAACTTAATTTACGCGCCATAACGGCTATGTGGGGACTCCATTGTAGATTTTTGTCTAATGTTATACCTAAGAATATTGCTTTATCTACTATTTCTAAGCACTCGTTATTTAAGAGTATACTAGTTTCCACCGGTCTAACATTAGGCAAAGAAAATCTGACACATTTAGTTTTCTTAGCATTAAGTAACAGATTGTTAACGGTAAACCAGTCAAGTACTTTGTCCAGTGTGCCATTAACTCTACTATAGTCAACTGATTTTCGGTCAACCTTAAAGATTAAAGATGTATCATCCGCGAATAAAACGATATCACAAAGATTACTTACTATAGACGGCAAGTCATTTATATAAACCAAAAATAAAAATGGACCTAAGATAGAGCCCTGAGGCACTCCTAACGTTACTATTGCCCCACTAGACTGGGTTCCATTTACAACAACTGCTTGAGTTCTATTGCTGAGATATGAAGACATAAGACTTAACGCATTAGCAGACAAACCATAATGTTTAAGTTTCAAAACGAGCGTCCCATGATCCACGCAATCGAAAGCTTTAGAAAGGTCACAAAAAATACCTATCGCATCACAGGAATTCTCCCAAATATCGTAAATATGTTTAATAAGCACAGATGCAGCGTCAGTCGTGGAGCGCCCTCTTGTGAAACCGAACTGTTTACTTGTAAGCAGTTTATTTCTATTAAAGTGCATTAGCATATCGTTTAACATTAATTTTTCAAAAACCTTACTTAATACAGGTAGTATCGATATGGGACGGAAGTTGGTTAGGTCGTTTAAATCACCCGATTTAAATAGAGGTATGACTTTACTAAACTTCATAAGATCAGGAAAAATACCCTCTGATATGCAGTTATTGTAAATCAAAGCTAATTGGGGCGCAATGACATCTATGATATGATTAATAACTTTTACTGATGTTCCCCATAAATCCTCGGTTTTCTTTAAATTGAGCGATTTAAATGTTTTAACAACCTTGATTGAATCTACTTGACTAAAATTAAACGTTACATCACATTTACTAATGTTAGCACAAAGCAAAGCTTTAGCTTGGGTTTTAGATGACTGCAGACATTTTGTAGTACTACTTGCTATATTTGAAAAATAGTTCTCGAATGCCAAGGCAACATCGTTATTTGACATGACCTGTTGGTCTTCCGTGAGAATGTTGACTTGATAATCGCGAGTTTTAAATTTACCAGATTCTCTATTTATAATATTCCAAACAGTTTTCACCTTGTTGTCAGATACTTTAAGTTTAGAACTAATATAATTTGCTTTAGCAGCAAAACACACTCTCTTGAAGATGTTTGAGTAACTCTTGACATAGTCCAGGAAATCACTGTTCTTGTTCACCTCCCTCTCACCATAAAGTTCATAAAGCCTATTTCTACTTCTATGTATACCTACGGTAGCCCAATCACTAAATTTTATCTTATTATTTTTATTTTTATTTTTTGACCCAGAAATAGTTTTTAATGAAAAATTTTCATTGAAGCAATTAATAATTAAGCCGAATAAATCTTTATACATGCTATTCGAATTACTTTGTGAAAGTGATAACATACAAATATTATGGTTAATTTCATTTTTAAATAATTCCAAACGAGAACTAGTTATGGGTCGGTATGTTATAGTTTGGGGTTGTTCTTCTTGATTAATCATAGAGAAAGATGCCATTTGACCACTGTGGTCAGAGTTAAAACGATTTAAAATTTTCTTATCCAAACATTCACAGTTACAAAAAATATTATCTAGACAGGTCGCACTAGTAGCACCTACCCGGGTAGGCTCAAGGAACAAATTTATCAAATTAAAAGATTTAAATAAACTTAACAACTTGACAGTATTATTAGATGGTTCAAGTAAATTAACATTGAAATCACCACAAACTATAACATTTTTGTGGCTCTTAGTTACTAACCTCAACACATTTTCCATAGTGGATTCAAATGTGCAGAAGTCAGATGCAGGAGGCCTGTATACACATATGATTATATAGCTTTCTAGTTCTGTACAAGCAATTTCTACAATCCTCTCAATTGATAACTTTACTATATCCTTCCGTTCTTTGCATTTAAAAGAGCTTTTTACAATTATGAGAGAACCGCCATGAATGGCAGATTTTCTGGCATAGAAACTCACTAATTTAAAATTTACAAAGTCAAATATCATCTGTTCTTGTCTAAGCCAATGTTCAGTAATACACAAAACTTGAATGTCACTATTATCTAAAAATAAACCTATTTGTAGTTCTTTGCTGGAAAAACCCTGAATATTTTGATGGAAAATATTAATATTCAATGGCTTTTCCGCTGTCTTACAATTTAGTTTAAAGGCATGCTATTTATGGCGCTATCAACATAGTGGAGTCTGCTAGGTGAGCTATTAAATTGGTTTGGTTCTAAATTAAACGCTAGCAGGTCCACCAAAGTCATTAAATATTTCTTTGGCAAATATATTTTCTCTGATGTCAGCGAGAAGCGCTTTATGAATTTATTTGTATCAAAGAAATGATATTTGTTATTGAAGCAAGTGGCATGGTACATTAAGGAATTTAAATAAGCTATTTTATTGTTATACTGATATGTCATACTCTGTGAGTATGGCAACGCACATAATATAATTTTACCAATGCCAGATTTTTCAATAATATTTAATGTTAACATTAACCTATCTATTGCAGACTTGTCAATACTAACACTATTTCCTAATAAAACTACTAAGTTAGTACTGTCATCACAATGCCCTTTTAACATTGACTCACATATTTGGTCGATACTTGAATTGTGATAACAGTAATTTATTACATTTTGATTTAATTTTTTACTAAGCATGGAACCCAGCCCTGATCCAATCTGATCCGAATAAATAATAGTTTTATTGGTACATGTTAACCTGAGGGGCTGTTCTTTAATGACAGGCGTTACAGTAGCCGGGGTGCCAAGGGCCATGTCCTGTTGCACGACAGCTGTTGGTGGAATATGGCCACAATTACAAAAATTACTATTTATAAGAGAGTTAAAGCGCTCTTCATTTTCTTTGCATTCCTCCAACAACTTTGTGAATGCCTGGACATGCTCCTTGCACTCTTTTTGTGTTGATGCATACAATAATGTGGTAGCTTCAAGCTTGTCTTTTAACCTATTTAATTCATCATGCATTTTCTTAGACTGTAAGTCCTTGCTTTCTAATTCCAAGTTACATTCTTTGACCCTATTTTTCATCACAGATAACTCTAACTTTAATTTGGAATAATTTTTAATGCATGCTTTGCTATTAATAAGCTTTTGTGTACGCCGAATATACCTGTTTATCCTAATATACTTTTTCAACTTTCTACTACTATCAAAGAATACTAGTTTATTAGAGTCATTTGGTTCACTGCCTACCAGCTCTTGGTACAAGTTCTGCAGAATTCTTGCATCATAGCGTTCCCGCTCTTTTCTGAATAATGCCAGCTCTTCATCGGCGGCACCAAGTTCTAATTTCAGTGTCTCAATCTGTTTCAGCGCTACTTCATGGGTTGAGGCACATTGTGTGAAGGAGTTCACTTGTTTCTCCAAGTAATCCACTAGGTCTTCAGCTTCAGTCAGTTTTATTTCATATTCGGCAAGTTCATTTTTCATTGCCGAGTTCTTCCTGAGTATCTTCTGCAATTCCACTTCACCGTCTTCTCTTTCCTGTAGCAACTGCTCGACTAAGGCCTTGGAGTCTTGCAGTTCCTTCAGGGTCGCCTTCAGTTGCATGTCGCGTTGGCGTGCAGTGATCTTGCGGGATGTCATGTTAGCGGCGCTATTCATTTTGCTCGGTAGCTCCACAAACACTGAAAGATACAAGACAAACTGAGTGATTTACGTCAAAAAGAAGTGTTTCAAGGTGAATACTCGGGGACACAAATGTATAAAATGATGTGCGCAGTGTACAAGTATGAAGTAGTGTATGCGGCGAGAGCAGCTGGTCTCAACTCTGCTTCCACTGATCGTCAAGCAAAGAGAACTGGCGCTGTGCCAATGTAATGTTGTGGACGATGCTCACGACTTTAGTGAGCTTTGTGAGTGTGTAATAGTAAAAAAAAGAAACTATTTACTCCCCTGGTTTAAGTCCGGATTCAAATCGTTGTCCGTTGAGGTTGAGTAGTGCTTCTAGTTCAAATTAAACTCGATGTAGCTCAGTAGTATTTCGCACGAACACTATTAATTGTTCTTTGGCACTGTCACACTTATTTAATATGATAAATAATAGATATAACTACAAATAAACTAACAAAATAAATTAATTCGTATCAGCTGATGAAAATTTTATTGATACTTGATGGGTCCGAGACATGTCGCTGGATCCGAAACATGTCGCGTTTGAGTCCGAAACATGTCGCTCGATGACCCCAACATGTCGCTCGATGGGTCCGAGACATGTCGCTGGATCCGAAACATGTCGCGTGTGAGTCCGAAACATGTCGCTCGATGATCCCAACATGTCGCTCGATGGGTCCGAGACATGTCGCTGGATCCGAAACATGTCGCGTGTGAGTCCGAAACATGTCGCTCGATGACCCCAACATGTCGCTCGATGGGTCCGAGACATGTCGCTGGATCCGAAACACGTCGCTGGATCCGAAACATGTCGCGTGTGAGTCCGAAACATGTCGCTCGATGACCCCAACATGTCGCTCGATGGGTCCGAGACATGTCGCTGGATCCGAAACATGTCGCTTGATGAGCCCGAACATGTCGCGTGTTAGTCCAAAACATGTCACTCGGTAACCACAACGTCGCGTGTGAGTCCGAAACATGTCGCTCAATAATTAATTTGAATGTATTAACTACAATATAGCTTGTAATGTGTATAATATTTGGACGTAATTCTAATAACAAATGATGCACGAGATTTGGTGGTAGTTTAGTATTTTTGGTGGTACTTGAGAATTTTTTGATGCGATTATAAAATTTCAGGGAACGCAATAAGTAAAATAGCTGCTACTGCTGGAATAATAGGTATGAGTGGTTAGGTGATCTGAAATTGATGGTCGATACATTTTTTTGAGTGTTCAGCCTTATTTTAGGGTTCGAAAATTTGGTGATATCAAAAGTTATTTAGGTGATCATTTTATTTGTTCCCTAATAAATTGTATCATTCCCAAGCAAATCTCATAAAACCTTTATATCGATTTAGATAAAATTAAAAAAAAACTGCTAAGTGCGAGTCGGACTCGCGCACGAAGACAGCCGACCTCGATTGATGAAAACAAAATAAAGTCTGGAAAGATGTTAAGTACGTATATAAGTAACCTCAAAGATTTTTAAATTAGGTAGCATTTGTTTTGTAGCAGGAAGTTATTCTGTTTTCATGGATCAAATCGGGGTGCAGCAAGGGAATAATGTTGGAAAATTGCAACATTGTACCGGCTCAGTTTTGTGAGCTCACGGCAATGCACATGATTAATGTTACCGTATCGATCATTGAAGTTAGTTTATATACAGGCTTTAATAACTTTATTAACGTTAACAATAAAGCAAAGGTAGTTAATCTAATAGGGTTTCGCGGCGCCTCCCTAAAGTTGTTTGTTACAACAATAGGCTCCTTAAACTGTCGCGCTTGAACCATAAATTGCGCGGTTAATTTAGCTATTGAGGCCTTTAAGAGTAAACAGAGTATTGGGAGGGAACATGATGCCGCAACGTGCCTAGTTTACTTAGTTCATGAATTCAGCGAAGCCTTTGGAGTTGTCTAGAGCCTTGAAACTTGAAACCCTGTCTAAGTGAATAGCATTTACTTTAAGAGGGCGTAATTCCATTGTCAAATGTCCCCACTCTAACACGCGTGAGTTTGCAATTAACCATCCCGCTGTCTGCGGAAGCTCAGCGCGTACTTTTCGTAAATATTGATGTTTATTCAAAACGTGTACGACGACGATAATCTCTTTTCTCCGGTTTGAGAACTTATCATTCTACAACTATTAAACCAAAAATGGGATGGTTTTAAAGATCCTACCAAAAACATCGAAAAGAAGGGTTATGTTTGAAAAATAAAAGTATCGAGATTTTTTTTGGATATCGTGTTTTCACTTTTAGCAGACTGGGGGAAAATTGTTCAAGATTAATATACTGAAAGGACAGGTATTTAATCACTACAGATATTGAGATCTACATCGATAAACTTTGGCAAATTTGCATAATATGTGGGCTCTTAATTTTGGGGTGACTTGGATTAAATAGGGGTTAATGTTAGATTCTCCCGGCAGAACTCAAATGCTTTCGGGAGGCTGGAGCCCCTTACTTTAGGTTTTTTCTACTGATACAAATATAAAATATACAAATAAAGTTGTTTTGTTTTCAGTATTTTAATGTTTGGTATAATTTTTTTTATCTGTGATAGTTAACTGCTTTGTCATTCCATGCAAACTTAAGTGTTTTTCATTTTTGTCTGAAATCAAATACAACCATCAAAAATCAAGAACCATGAAAAAAGTACTATACGGAAAGAAAAGGAAACACTTCCCATATTATGCCGTTTTGAATAATGGAAAATGTTTAAACGCACACAATACCTCATATAGAGTCATATACGTTCCAGCACTTTTATAATATATAAAATAAGATTTCCAGCACCTAACACAATACATTTCCTTTGGTTAAAAGCATCGACAAAGGAAACCTGGGTGGTCATTCACAACGCACTTCTCCTCACCTCACGAGAACCAGTGTAAGCTAAATATCTGATTGTGCGTGGTTATTACGGATTCCGGAGTCGAGATATAAGTGGTGAGTTGTGAAGTGAAGTGGACCAACTTGTGAACAGTATGGCTGAGTGAGTGGCAGCCCTAAAGTTATAAAATGATCTTACGCTTGCATTGCTTAGTTCTCACTCCGGCTTAGTACTCATTAATGGTGTAAAAGAAAAACTAGCAGTTCTAATAGGCAAGTAGTCCAGTATATTATTTACCTAAGTAGGTAACACAAAGAATGATTTGACGTCGGAGTCGAAGGTAGGAGTAAAATTGTAACTTATAGCTGCGCCAAATAGCCACTGGAATCGATATCTTTTCACGTTGCTACATATTAACTCGTTAGCTCCACCCCCATCCGTCAGGATTTTTAGTATATTGTTAAGGACATCTTTCCCTACAACTATGCCAAAATTCGCTTATAGACGAATTACTTCCGCCAAGTTTTACTTCATTAACTGAATCAACCTTAGTTTGGCAACAATTAGTAAATATGTGCCGCCTGTATGTTGTTTACCTCTAGTTTTAACTCTACATACTCTGTATTCGTTTTATTTATTGAGGTGTGCAATAAAGAGTATTTATATTTTATGGTATATGCCACATCTTCATAATTAATTAATCAAGTTGGAAGTGAACCTGTAATATCAATACGAATATAAAAAAATAACAAACCATCCCTCATAGCGATAACATACTCAGCCGTCTCTAAAAAGTAGTTACAGAGAAAAGTAATAATATACTTAAGTGATCTTCTTTCCTAGAACATTCGTGAACTGGTTACTGTTGGTAATAAACGGTCAATTGGTTTTCTATCAGGATGTCATCGGTGAATAATGGCAGCATTTATCAGAAAATATTTGGCAACGCGTCTTGGCGTATTTGAAATCAATAATGGAAATCCATAGCCGTTTTTTGAGCATACCTACTTCATGCATTACGTATTGAGGCTAGTATTACATTGAAAGAACAATTTTAGAGCAAGAGCTGAGAGTAAGATGGGAAATATTGAATACTTATATAAGGTCCTACCCTTCTTAGTAAACGCGTGTTTCGTTCACTTACTTTTATTTCATCATCTATAAAGTATGCCAACATTTTTAATAAATACAAACTGAAACATATTTAATTATACAAAAGTGAACTAAATACTAAATCTACAAACTAACTAAATCGTACCAAACGCGGCATCAACTAATGAGCGGCAAGTACTTCGAATATTTCCCGTCTGTTATCTATCGGTACACATTAGAATTCTCCCCCAACCCCCTTCACCCCCTTGCCCCCTATTTACCTGTGGCCTCCAATTCATTAGGATTAACATCCCGCGACTATTTACGACGTAAACAGAGGCTGCATTCTGTAACGCTAGAGTCATAATGAGATCAAAGGCGAATTGTATTGATAGGAACGCTCTCGCTTGTGCAACCCTATTGTTTAATACGTAAGAGTGCGAACGCACTAACTAATACGCTGTGTACGTAATTTCAATTTGTTAGTGACGTATTTGAAATGGAGTGACAGGAACGTTGTTCAACTAGTATTGACATTTCGTGCCGTTGGTTCGTCAATGAATTCCGCGGTTTCAAATAATTATTGCCATGTTATGTTAGTGTTTGTTGGTGTGGACAATACAGTTTCCGTTAGAACAGATCCTATCAAAACATAAATGTGAAATGAGAGTCAAGTTCAATATTAAGAATATGCGTCGTTATTGACTTCGCCAATAAAAGAATTGATATCTATATGGGTGCCAAGTTTTGCGTAGAAAATCCGGAAACTTGAGATGTAATTCAAGGTCAAGATTTTGACTTGACTGCTTTTTACGTACATGCTATATTATATTTGTCTATGGTATTTTTTCTAAACTTTGGTTTGTTGGTGCGCACTTGTGATTGTTCTGCAGTCGTAAGCCTCCATAGGCTACGGAGTTCCCACCATCGTAGTTTAAATATAGAAGTGTAGTAATTATAGCTGCGGTATTCTGTCAGGAGATACTTCCCCAGTTGCACGGCTCCTAGTATAATTATGAGCGAAATGACATTCTCCTCTCTAAAAGTTAATTAGTTTACTAGATCACAGACAGTAAATACTCAAGTGTGAGTAGAGTCGAGAGGGTTGTTCAAATTTAATATGTAATTTTATTTGCACTAATCGGATGTGGCATAATTTCATATGCCTTTTAATGTCCATAATCATTATATTCCATAATTTTATGTTCCATAATTTTAATGAGCCATAAGAGTACTTATATGACATAAAATTTGGTTTTCTAATTACAACTGTGGGGTGCCTATATTCCGCCCTGAGGGACGCATGTGAACCCTAACCTAACCGAAAATTTTCAGTAACTATCTGACAAATTACGTGTTAAATTTGATAGTTTAAAAGTTTATGAATTGTACCCGATTAGGACTTATGAATTTTATGACAAATTCAAATTGATATTATGAAAAATTATTAATACGTCATCTTTTATGACGTGATATTATGGCAAATAAAACATTACACTCCTTTTTTTGGGCAGTCGTGTAAAAATGATGAGATTTATTCCAAGTAAAATTATGGAAACGAGGGGCTCCCAGTCCAGAATCAGACATCTAGCAGTCGTCCATCAGTGGCGTGACGGAGGAGCGAGCGGCGCGGCGTCCCGGAGGAGACATATCCATTAGACTTGATCGCCGGCGGGAATCGAAAGATAGCCTTTTAGAGCAAACAGAGCTTATACACCGTGAGCCGTGGGGAAGTTCTTTAGAACAGCCATAGTGTGTTAAATACTAAACTATAAGGCGTCTAGCTCTGCCCTCATATGCCCTAAAGGAGAATGGGGTGCGCTTTGACGCCTAATCCTAAAATTTGGCGTAAGCACTAGTTTTTACGAAAGCCACTGCCCTCTGAACTTCCGATCCAGAGGGAAAAACTAGAATTTGACGGAATTTGAGCGGTTTTTTCTCGGCGTATTTCTTCACTTAAAAACTACTGTTCAATATCACATGCTATTTCGTACATTAGTTTTTTTTTAACAATGTGTGGCTAGAGTTTGCCTTACCATTCAGCTACAATGGCTACAGTAATCATGTCGTGGACATGTTGCCTAGCCGTATTAGCCGGCTGCGCAATTACACGTCCAGAGGAGACATATCCTTAATCGGGACTAATATCGTGTTTCGAAATATAGTCGCATATCGTATAAACTGTTGTGAAGTACTTTCAAGGCAAACGGGTATGCACGGCATAGAAATCCTAACAGATCAGGTACCTGTCTTAATAGCTCTTGATTCATCAGTTTCATCACACTTCACGCTGCCTTGCCGCATCGTTAATGTGGAAGCGCAAAACGTTTTTAATACGAGTAATTGGTATAGCAATAGCAGGGTAATTGTGTAAGTTTTCCAGCGACCGTTAGGATTCGTAACACCTATGTCGTACGTAGGTATGCATTTGTGTCTCTGTGTCTTTGTATACATATAAAGATTTAAAATGGAATAATTATATTTGAATGGCTTGGAGTAAATTTTGGAGTTTCAAAGAAATTCTAAAATCAAATACATCAATGAAATTAAAGAAAATCATATTAGTCTCTTGCATCTTACCTTCCCTTACGAATGCATCCCAAACATAGATATTTAACAAAAAAACCAGAAACAAAATATTAACAATCCGAAGAGCCATGGAACGGAGCATTTTGAACCTAAAATTGAGACATAGAAAAAGAAACACAGACATAAGAAAAACAACAAAACTGATTGATGCTCTGGAACACAGCAAAAGATTAAAATGGAAGTGGGCCGGCCATATTGTACGTATGAACGACGACAGATGGGCTAAAAAGATAACTTCATGGAAGGGACCAGTAGGCAAGAGAACGAGAGGTAGACCGGCGGAAAGATGGCCAGATGAAATCCAAAAAGCAGCAGGAAAAAATTGGACTGAAAAAGCGAAAGACAGATGTATGTGGAGAAAAATGGAGAAGGCCTTTACTCTATGAAGAGGTTCTTAATAAAAATAAATTGAAATTGTGTATATTAAAATTAATCATCAATTTTAATTGCATGCTATTTAATTAAAATATTATTGTTAATTGTAAATTGAAATTATTAAGAAAATAAAAAGGCTTAAATAATAATAATTATTATTATTATATCTGAATAATAAATAGTCTAGTCTTTAGAACAAAACCGCGGCTAAGTAACTTTTTGGCAAATGATTCGTCGTGCGTGTCAAACCATTCGAGCAATTAAGCATCAGATCGCATCGGGTACATACTCACTCAATGTTTGAAATCGGTAAATCGGCCGAAGCAATGGCCATTTAAATATCGACAACAACGAAGAATTATAGCAAATATTTAATCGGAATTCGAATGTTCGGCGCGTCATATTAAATACTCCATTTATAATTGGTATATTCGCACGGTAATTGAAAGGGACTGGACTTCAATGAACTGGACGCTCATTTATCATGTGCTGATCAGAATTAATACATTTTAACATTTATTTTATTCGAATTTTTTTAATGCAATAACGGTGTTGGTAAACAAGCATACGGCCGACCTGATGGTGAACAAGTTGGTGTTATACAAGATGTAAAATTCAAATGAATCAGGAACTATAATAAATACAGTTATTTGTTATTAAGAGCCACGACGCCGATATAAAAAAAAAGAACGTAACTAAACTATAACAGGCCAATTCTGTAGTAAACCCTGCTCGTTAGTTACTACTGGGAGATGTATAGTCTGAAAATTGATTACTTTTAAACAATTTTTTTTGTCTAAAATCCCCCACTCTTATAGTGCAGATTTTCTCTCACTACCCTTATATACCTTCTGTTTCCACGCTTCGGGGGCACAAAGGCGCGACTCCCGGGTTCGACTCCTTGGAATAATCACGCCAGTTGGCGGCAAAAGTTGCCGTCCCTCCCTGTCGTTATCTCTTTCATAGTTCCTCAGTAATTGGGAAAGTAGGAAATTTGCGAATAGTTTCGTTAAAGTTGTCTTTTATAAATATCGCCATTCAAAGCAAAAGAACAATTATAAAGAAAAAAAATATTATAGACCCATAAAACGTGTGTTGTTTACCTTTTTTTTAATACGATTAATGAACAGAACGCGAGAGTATTTGGCGCGCTGTCACCCGCGCCCTGATTTGTGTTTAGTGACAAGTATTGTACACACTCGACCCTTTAATTAGTGAATCGACTCGTTTTTGTTTAAATATTAATTAACAGACTAGAGGGCCTCGCGGCGGTTTGAATTTCATTTGTTTTGGCAAATAGAATCCACAATTCCACATAGTGGGAAGGTGAATGGCTTTTTAATATGTTTGTTGAGAATTGCATTACTTTTGTGTAGCGCGCTATTTGTACCATCCATTATGCTTTGGGGTATTACTTTCTGGTTTCATTATTTTAGCTTTTCATATTTATTATATTTTCCCGGGTTGTAATGTTGTAATTTGTAATTTATTTACTAGAAAACGACAGTTATCGAAATACCTAATGTTTACAGGTTGTGAACTGTCTTAAGACAATACATATTTAGAGATAATACCTTGGGTTTAGGCAGTGTATGCATATTAAAAAACGCATTGTCAAGGTCGTTTCGTGATATAGTAGGTAGGATTTGTAACATTATCGAAGTTGTCCTAATCCTCCTAAACTCAACTTAATTTCATTCGATTATCAAATTTTGAGCTCAGTGTTGGTAGGAAACTCCACCTTCACTGTATTGTAACTATGACCTAGTTCGTCTTACACAATTAAACCAAATTGAGGCACTCGCACAAGTTTAATTAACTATGTAGAGTAGGTACCAAGTTGAGTGTAGTGTTGAACGGCTCCAGCATGCGTCTAACCTGGCACCATTACCCGCAAATTGTTCGAATAAACAAGTCCAGAACCGAACACCTGCATGAACTTCGACGTAAGTCACGACCTAACCAAGTGTCCACACACCACCCTAACTGAGCCCGTAATCAGCTTATAACTATTCTAAACCGGAGCTCTGATTGTCGTAGTCGTTGTGGACTTGGCAAGTTTAACATCCAATTTACTTCAACCCTGAGCTGCATACTAACCGGTACAGTCCACAGCTCCGATGGTATGTGGTCCGCTCGCATCACGCGTGCTGCCTAAATCCGCTGTAATGAGACCTCTGGACGGTTGACAGAGGCTCATAATTACAGATCACGTTAGACTGGATGTAAGCAGCTGCCACTACGCTAAGCCGTTTTAAATTAGACCCTAATTTACACGTAGCTTCCTTCAGAGGGGGTCTCTCCGGTGATGTACCGTCGCCTAGTGCATGCTGATTGGATAACAATTAGGGTGTATCTGCAGCTCGTTTGCTAGTCCATTTGTGCATAGTAATAGTCGCTGGACCATGTAGATGTTGACAATTTATTTGTATAATGCTTGCTGTATCATAGATTGTCAACACTTTCCATCATATAAGACCAAGTACAAAAGCAAATTCATTATTAATAATAATTAATGGATTAATGGAATGGATTATTCATTATTAATGGAAAAAAATATATCTACCGATCTTGCACATTAAATGTGATTAATTTTACTAAAGCAGGTATTCCTCTCAACAGTCAAAATAATATATTTGTGGTGGACCGCTCCACTGTGTCGCGCCCACGCCACGGCAAAAACCGCCTCGTATGTACTTCCGCATGCAGCCAAAAACAAACAAACATGTCTGAAAGTTCACCGTTTGGAGGCTCGAGCCGGTGAGCAGAGTGTAAGAAAATAAGTAGCGTAACTCCGGCATCTGATTGTCTCTTTAATACTGCGGGTCGTGATTCACCATTGAATATCTATGCGTCTTCGACAATATTTTTCTAGTCGTGGTCTTTGGTTTCGTAGAATTTGATCCTACCATTTCTTAAGTCTGCACTTTCAACATTCACACGTGCACAAAATATATTTTTAATGTGAATGACAACGAGCTTGCTGGCTGGCAGTAAACTGGATTGCCATGTACAATCAACCGCTATGAAAACCCTTCTAAAATTCGAATATCACTGATGAGAGATGTAAGAACAATAAATATCATCATCATTATCATTAGACGTATAGACGACCTATCGCTGCGTTTGGTGTTGGTGCTGAGAAGTGAGAAACCCAAAAGTTAACAGAGTGTTAGTTAGAAGGTGCTTCTCATTTCACTGTGGCTCTAGTTCCCGAATAAACAGCAACTTGTTCTACGACACTTCCGGCGAGTGGCGAAAGTTCGCGAGATACGAGCCGAGTGGACGACGCAATCACGACCACCAGCCATTAACAAAACGAAAAACACACGAGCTCGTCACAAAACAGCGCTAGTTAAGCTAAATGGGACACCACTCGAAAGAGTGGAGTGCTTCAAATACTTAGGTCATATCGTTACCTTAAAGACAATGTAGATATAGAAAGGGAGCGAAGGGCGCTGTGCATACGAGCGAACATGTTGGCCCGCAGGTTTGCGCGGTGCTCGAGTGGCGTGAAGTTGACACTTTTTAAAGCCTACTGCTCGTCACTGTACACTTGCAGCTTGTGGGCTAACTACACGCAGAGAGCGTACGGCGCCCTCCGCGTACAATATAATAACGCGTTTAGGGCGGTGATGGGGCTGCCTCGCTACTGCAGTGCCTCGGGCATGTTCGCGGCCTCGCACACGGCATGTTTCCATAGCACCATGCGATTGCGGGCCGCGTCCCTGGTCCAGCGTGTGCGAGCCAGCGCCAACACCGCCCTGGCGATGATTGTGTTTGTGTCAGGTTTGACTGTCCCTACATCATGCACTGTTGCAACAGGCATGTAAGGACTGGTGTAGAGTAAGAATTAATGATTTGTTGTTTTGGTTTTGATTAATGATATATTATTATTATTTAAGAAATATATTATTAATCTCTGTCTATAATTCTGTATAATCAATGTATGAGCTCAAATTGCTTGAATTAAATGAATTTTATCTTTTTTTATCTTTATAAGCTGCTTCGACCGGCTCAATCTGACTCAAAGACAATCTCCGGCCTGCAGCTGCAACTGCAATGCCGTGCCCCCAGATAGGTCCAACTGAATTATTTTGACAGTTTTGTACTGCAGATTTCTCAGGTACCTCAATACATTTATGTAGGTAACCTGCGTCGAACAAACAAATTTAGAGAATTGAATTGAGGAGGCATTTTTATCTTCAAGCACATCCAGTAATCGTAAGTACACTTAACCTGCGCCTTTGAAGAGAGAATTCGCATAAAATTAACTAAGAACAGTGTAATTTAGAACATTAGTAATAACATACGAATGTATTTACACACTATGATCACACTATTAGTGTAGTCATAGTGTGTAAATTCATTCCAAACGCTTAACGCTTAGGCAATTTCATTTTAACTTAGATAACCTTTCCTTGCCTTGAAGTTTATAAGTGCCTTGACCCGCGACCTTACTCATAACCACAAAATACAAATACAAAATATTTATTAATACACAATTACACAGTGCTATTACACGTTATCAACAGAACTTACAAAATATGTTACAGGCACTGCGTGATACAAATTGCTTAAATTAAAACATTTTTCTGTGACCCCTACACTAGGCTAATCCTGGCTCGTAGGCTGACACAATTTTCGGTTTACAGAATATTTAACAATCAAACGAACTTACCTAGTGACGTTTGATTCCAATTATATGAGTGGTACATCCGAAGACGATTACTAATATTTACTTGCAGCAGTACATAAATGCTGTCACCCAAGTCACAATTTGAGAGCTAAAAAGTAAGAAAACGAAATTTTGTTCCCCCAAACCCCGAATATCCGGCTCACCAGCGCCGCCGCCTAGGCACGTCATTATTTCAGAGTGTTTGTGTGTAGTTATTTTTATTTTATTTTATTATTTTGGGTTGGGGGGGTTGGGACGACGTAATCGTCTTCGGATGTACCACTCATATAATTGGAATCAAACGTCACTAGGTAAGTTCGTTTGATTGTTAATTATATTTCGTGTACATCCGAAGACGATTACTAATATTTACTTGCAGATGTTTAGAGCACTGCAATGTTAGTTGATTGCATTACTTCTAGCAATAAAAATAAAAAATAAAATAGGAATTTCAATCAGTCTATTAAAGGCTGATTCGCAACAAAATTAAGTAAGCACCACATTACAATTGGTGAATTTGTGCTATGATTAACTTGAATTTATTATCTATTAACCATTAGTAAATGCAATTGATGTATTTGATTTTCTTTATCATTCGCCAAATGTAGCGTTAATTCAAATATTATTGTTGTATTGAAGGACTTTTATAATGATTTATAAGAAATGCATTAGGAGCGGTGGCTCTAACTTGAAGCCTTGTGTGCACTCTCCAGGTCAACCGTGATACTCTGGAGGCGGCCGACGCCGATGCTACCTACACCTGCTAAGAGAATCGTATATAAGTATATATTATGTATCTGCATCACTAGAAATCTAAGATAATTTAAAAATGATTTTGACAGAAAACATAGTAACAATTACCAATATCATTATGCCATATGTTCATTAATATGAAAAGGCTAATCGCCTGCATACCTTGCTCTAGTAAAAAGCAATAAAAGTTGTCTTTTATTGGAATAATTAAGTAACAGAATAAGTTTTTTGTACCAATGTAAGCAGGTAAATTAGGTGTAAATAGTTTCAAATTAATGTAATTGGGATTTAGAGAGTTAAGCAAGTTATTATCCCAATAGAAAAAAGGTATATAATATACCCCTTTTTACTAATGTGTAACCGCCACAGAATAAATAAATAAACGGTTCGATTCACATTACAGGTAATATTGTACCTAGAATAGGAGACAAAGCACCGAGACTTATGAGTGACATTACTAGCAATGCAGAGGCAAATTCTGGTGTACCAAACATTTTTATAGTTTGTGATGAACATGAGTTGACACATGAAGGAGATTCAATCAGCATCTACGTTAATTTGTCTTAAGAATCCCTGCCTGCTAGTATATTGTCATATGATTTATCTATGTAGGATGCAAAAACCTAGGTGTCAAATATTGCTTACAACTTTGTTCCAGTGATTGATAAGATAATATTTCAATGATAAGAACTCCTCTCGTCCGACTAGTTTATTGGTGTAGACTCCGTACTTAACAGCTGTATATGTGGAGGCTAAATATACTAGAAATTCAGCTAGACATCGTTGTATGATTGCGATTATTCAAATATTCCGATAATTTTATCAAGCTGTTGTTTGAGTTTGAAACATGTAACTTGAACAGGAAAGTCGTTTTTAAATGGACATAGTGTACACAATTCGGCCAAATTATATATATAGTCAAGGTTTGGGCCATCCTGTATATATATACAGATTTCTACGAGACCAATGGCTCTATGGTTAATACCTGGGTATTATATATGTTGTTCCTTTTTATTGGTAACTTGGTTCAATCAATAATCTTCAAAATAATTTACTGAATGCAGACCCAATATAGTTAGTAATTTCGTGTAGACAACGTGTGTTGTGCTTAATTTAAAACGGAGATAACCGTGCTCTTATCATTGCGTACTTCGCATAAAAATCTTAATCGATTGCGATCAGTTTCGTGTACAGAAATCGAAACATAGGCATCAGGCACAAGCTTGGTCTAATGTATAATATAATAGAAAGAGCAGATGCAGCACAGCAGCAGTCTAACTTGGTATGATTAAAACAAATATGTTTGTGCAATTATTTCTGTTTAACTTAAGGACTGTCAATAAATAAGTGACATGAATTGAATAAATTCATGAATATGCTTTACAAGGTGTACCCACGTACATAATATGTGAACCCCAATAGATTGTTATACACATTCCTCAATAAATTCCTTTTAGGACAAAACAATGCAAGACTTGTATTGTGACGGATTATATTTAAAGGGATATTTTATATCCATTAGACCGATTTTAAAATAGTGTATGATCAGTAGTAAATTCACACCGTCTGTATACCAAGTATAAATAAAATATGCGACAAATATTTAGATATCAGCTGTTTTCGAATCGCGACCTGTGATACGATATCATATCGCTGCGAATAGTCCCGCGGCGGGCGGCTTGACGCCACTGCTTGGCCGGTGTAATGGTCGCCCCCCTCGAGTTTAAAGCACACCGTTGGCGTTTGCTGTGGTGGTACTAGACTCACTAGCGTTGGTTTGTATGCAGAACGGACAGAATTTTATTTTGGAATCGGTCTTGACGATGATATCCTTCGAAGACCTCTGTTTTCTGATAAGATTCAGTAGAAAATATGCTATTTAACTCTGATATTCTTGATGGTATCTCTAGAATTTTTAATTAGTGCTTCTTGATGTTTTAGTTACCATGTAGGCAGATTTAGGTAGATTTTTGATACCCGCAGGATGTAATATTACAATACAATACTCTTTATTGCACACCTCAATTAAAGGACACAGTACAATACAAAATCACAATAAGTAGAGGCAAACAACAGGTGGTCTTATCGCTAAAGAGCGATTTCTTCCAGACAACCTTAGGATGGCGGAATACAAATATAATAATAACGATTGATAGTAGGCAGGTAATATTCCAAATCATGGAACGATTTTATCATCAGTAATCAAAGAAAACAAGAAAATAAGTCTAGCGAGCGGCACGATTCGACCAACTCGTTGCTAAGCTTGCTTACAGAAAAATACACTGTTTAAAATATGTTGTTTGCATATGATAATTTGTAGTTGTGTTAACTTTGCCTCGGAACAGCTAGCATGGACACATACATCATGGTTCCTCTATACGATAAACGTGGAGCATGGAAAAGGAGCCTCAACACTTAAATGTCAACAAACAAGCCATTTGAACAAATTAAGTGGAGTTTTTATGTACATAAAACGACCTCAAGACAGTTATGTATGTTGACTCCCGGGCCTCCCGGCCAGTTACAGTGAATGCATAACCGCTGACATTGCGGTAAGGATGTTATGCCCAGAGCGCCCGCGCACAGGTGGCGAGTACCGGGAATCAAGCCCACCGCTGTGTATGAGATAGTTCTTACATAGAATAAGTTAGTTACAGTTTAAGCTTCAAGCTGTTCACTCATCTTATATTTTAATCATTAAAGTTAAGTCCAAGTAACCTGAGTTTTACCTTGAAACGTCCTCATGAGCTCCCAACTTTAACTGGCGCAGCCTTGAAGGATATTCGTGAAAATAGTGCGTATAGTCGCGTCGCGTGATAAAGGACACTACTATTGGTTCTCACGCGTAACTCGAATATCTTCGAACCAAATAAATAAGTTAAATTGTGGACATTAATTGAATTACAACGTGAGGTACGTGATAAAAGGTGTCATCAGCGGCGGAAGTCATGGCAATCGGCGGTTTGTGAGTAGACCTTTTTGCATTCCTTGCTTATTCCTGATTTTTCCTGAAAGCTGGTGAAAACTCGTGTTACTAGTAGGTTTAGTAGTAGTTGTTAATAGTAGATTTTCGGATAAACTTCACTGGAAACTCTAGCAAATAGTGTTTAAGTTATCGTGCTCTGCTCTCCATCGATAGAGTGGCGTAAATTATAAGAAACTGATATAGGAATAAGTGCTAAAAGTGTTTTGTGCTAATTTTTCGAAAAAAAAAAAAAAAAAAAAAATATAATAAATAAATTTGTGTTTTTTTTTTTTTTGAGCCAGTAAATAGAAATTCGTGATTTCACATTGATCATAAATTTTATTAAAATAAAATGGCTCAAGTACAATTACAAGTAATTCCCAAAGAGATGATTGATATCATCCCTAGATTTGAGGGTGACAATAAACAATTAGATTTATTCATCCGTAAAGCTGAATATGTAATTCAGAGATTTAGAGGTGTAGATGAAAATGTTATTCAAGATGAATATGTATTTCATGCTGTAACGAGCAGACTTATTGGTAGGGCTGCGACCCTCCTGAGTGAACGAGGAGATTTGGTGTCATGGGATCAATTAAAAAGTGTATTACGCCAACATTTCGGTGATCCTCGTTCAGAGCAATGTATTGCTATTGAATTAGAAAATTTAAAAATTAAACAAGGAGAATCTTACACCGATTTTTGCAATAGAATTCAGCACGTAAGAAGTACTTTATTTGCTAAGGTCAATGAAACTGACGACGAACAATTACGAAATGCTAAGACGACAATATATAATAATACCGCATTAAACTCGTTTTTGTATAACCTTCCCGAGCACATGCTTAGGATAGTGCGTCTGAAGGGTTGCTCCACTTTGGAGAGTGCGTTAAGTGTGGTAACTGAGGAAGTGAATTTTCAACTCCAGTACAATTCTAAAAACGGCACGCGTCCAGTGCAACAGCAGCAAAACTCACAGCCACGTCTGACCTTCCAACAACCACCACAAAATCGTTATTTTAGCGTTCCTCAACAAAACAATTTTAGATTTGGCATTCCTCAAAATTCGACACCGAGACCAAATGGTTTCCAACCCAATTCAACGCCGAATCGGGGTTTCAGATTTGGTATCCCAAATCAGCCACAGCTAGGTTTTAGGCCTACTTCTAATCAAGTATTTGGGTATGGTGCACCCCAACAATATAATGGATTTAGATTTGGCACTCCTGCTCAACAAGGCTACAGGCCTTTGCCCAATCACGGTTTCAACCAACAAACAGCATCTCCAGGCTTTCGGTTTGGTGGTCCACGGGTTCAGCCAAACCTAAGAGCCCTTGACAATTCTGACGTCACCATGCGCACAGTTAGACAGAACAACTTGGTCGTGCCATGCGAAAATGATAACCTGTTTTACAGTGACACCCCGCAGTATTTAGACAACGAATATTACTATGAACAAGAGCCTGTTGAACCGACTCAAATCGAAGAAATACCTGAAGAAAACGCGAATGATGAACAAAACGTAATCGAAACTGAAAATTTTCAGTTAACGGCCTCGAAAACCCCAAAGCGTTAGTGATCGAATTAAATTGCGACAAAATTTCGAAATTACCGTGTATAGAGTTACCGGAAATCGGTGCACGCTTTATGATCGACACGGGAAGCACCCGATCTTTCATAAATACTACACTGGCCAATCGCTATTTTTCGGAATTTAAATACACAGAGCCCTTTGAGGTGATCAGCACCCACGCAAGAAGTATGCATAACGAAATTATATATATACCACTTCTAGAAACATTTAAAAGTACGGAATATCACAAATTTTATGTATATGATGTCGCCCAAGGTTATGACGGACTCATCGGATCTGACTTACTCAAACAATTAGACGCAACAGTGAACATGAAAGATCTTATGTTACACACACGGAATACAAGCATACCAATTATATACAACCCCCCCTGCGAAATCAACTTAGAGCCAAGAACAGAGACACGAGTCAAGATTCCAACGGATCTCCGCGACGGAACAGCCATTGTATGCTTTCAAGAGTTCAAGGACGCTGTAAGAATGCCATCTGCATTAGTCAAATGTGAAAACTATTTTGCAACTACAGTTATACAGAACGCGACCGAACATAATGTGACAATCAAATTTAAAAAAGCCGTACACGTTGAAAAGATTGAATTCAATGAAGATGATGTCTTAGTTAATTTTACTTCTCGAGCAAATTGCGATGTGGACGATCTGCTAAAACAAAATTTGTCGAAGTTACGATTAGATCACACCAATGCCGAAGAACGAGCATGCATACAAAAACTTTGCCACGAATACCGCGACATTTTCTACTGCGAAGAATTGCCACTTACCTTTACTAATAACGTAAAGCATAAAATCAGGACTAAGAACGAAGATCCAATTTACATCCGGCCATTCCGTCACCCACCTTCGCAAAATGAAGAAATTCAGCGACAAGTCAATAAGCTCCTTAAGAACAACGTGGTGCAGGAATCTTATTCCCCGTGGAGCGCTCCGGTCCACCTGGTACCAAAAAAACAAGATGCAAGCGGCGAAAAGAAATATAGAATGGTAATTGATTATCGACGCCTAAATGATATAACCATCGACGACAAATATCCGCTTCCTAATATAACTGACCTCTTTGATAAAATAGGAAGAGCCAACTATTTCAGCACTCTAGATCTGGCGAGCGGTTACCACCAAGTAGAGGTTGACGAACAAGACAGACCTAAAACTGCATTCACGACACAATCAGGACACTATGAATTCACCCGCCTACCATTCGGGTTGAAAACAGCACCCGCTACATTTCAGCGTACTATGGACAATGTTCTCAGAGGCTTACAAGGCTCACATTGCCTCGTATATTTGGATGACATAATTATATTCTCAACAAGTCTACAAGAACACATAGAAAAATTACGCAAGGTCTTTAACAGGTTAAGAGAAACAAATTTAAAGGTCACATTAGACAAAAGTGAATTCTTAAGAAAAGAGGTACTCTACCTGGGTCACCAAGTCACAAAAGACGGCCTCAAACCCAATGATGACAAGATAAAGGCCGTTCTCAACTTTCCCCTTCCTCGAACACCGACAGAAATTAAAAGCTTTTTGGGCTTTGTAGGATACTACCGCAAATTCATAAAAGATTTCTCCAAAATAACCCAACCACTTACCGCTTGTCTGAAGAAGAAAAACAAAGGAAAGAAAATTCTAATAACGGACGAATATAAGACGGCGTTTGAAAAATGTAAAGAATTATTAGTGAATGCACCGTTGCTTCAATTCCCTGACTTTTCTAAACCATTCGTTCTCACCACGGATGCGTCAAATGTAGCAATTGGCGCCGTCCTTTCCCAAGGCCCTATTGGCAGCGACAAACCTATCGCCTATGCGAGTCGTACTCTGAACGATGCTGAAGCGCGCTACAGCACGATTGAAAAGGAACTGCTAGCGATAGTTTGGGCTACCAAGTATTTCCGGCCTTACCTTTATGGCAAAAAGTTTACTATATATACAGACCACAGACCTCTCGCATGGTTAAAATCTATCAAAGAACCTAACAGTAAGTTAACGAGATGGAAGTTGAGACTGGAGGAGTTTGATTACGAAATTATGTACAAAAGCGGGAAACAAAACACGAACGCGGATGCCTTATCCCGTGTTGTAATTAATGTATTAGAAAATGATGACACTGATGACCAAAATTCAATGCGTGCAAACGTCGATCCAAATGAACAATACGATCGGGAAGGCAATGATTCTGATACGGAAACGGCACATTCATCTACGTCAAGTACTTTAACGGCTTCAGAGAAACATAGTGACTCTAGTACAGATACTGCACACTCCGCAGAGCTCGTAGATACCATTGGTATACCAATTCTTCACGAAGCCATCGATACAAAACCTAATCAAATACTGATATATGATTGGAATAGAAATCATATAAGCGTAAAAGACCTTGCAAGAGATAAACAAAAGGTGTTAGAAGTCCACCTTCCCCGAGATAGACCTGATCTAGTAAAACAGTTCCTGAAAGAATATATAAGGCCCAAGATTAAATACTTTATGTATTTCGAAAATGCTGCTCATAGAGCCCAATTCACCCAAGCAGTGATGGCCCTTTATAGAAAAGACTCCGTATGGTTCTTTGAATGCACTGAAAGAGTAATATATGTTGATGATGAAAATGAACAACGCGATATCGTAAAACAGTATCATCAAGGCAAAACGTGCCATCGTGGCATTAGGGAAACTCTAATGCATCTAAAACGAACTTACTACTGGAATAATATGCTCACCACTGTAGCAAGTATTATTAATTCCTGTGAGACTTGCCAAACTATGAAATATGACAGAAAACCACTGAAACCTAAGCTGCAACTCACACAAACACAGACAAAACCTTTTCAAGAAATTTTTGTTGATCTCTTCTCTATTGAAGGGCAATACTTCCTTACCATAATAGACGCCTTTAGCAAATTAGGGCAAGCCTTTGAAATCCCAAATCGCTCTACCCCCGAAGTTATCAAGGCCCTCCTAAAATATTTCTCGTTATATGGCATTCCTAAAAGGTGGAGCTCAGACCCAGGGTCGGAGTTCAACAACACACTACTAAAAGAGATGCTAGAATTTTACAAAGTAGACATGCACATTGGCACTCCGCATAATCCCAACTCTATGGGTATTATAGAACGATTTCATTCTACCATTTTGGAAATATACCGTTTAGCTAAGCGTGAATACAAACTTACCGATGTAATATCCACCATGAACTATGCGATCATGTCATATAATTCAACAATACACTCCACAACGGGCTTGACCCCGTTCGAAATAGTATTCGGTCACACTGATTCTAACGATGTCTTTGATGTGGATTTTAACAAACAGTATACTCAAAAACTAGTTCGAGATCATGTTAAGAAAACGCAATATCTCTATAAATATTTGACTGATAAAATTTTGAAACAAAAAGATAAAGTTAGGGAAAAACGGGGTGGCGAAACCGAATTCGATGTTACAGAAGGAGATACAGTATTCGTAAAAGGGGTCAATGTAAGACGTAGTAAAGATGCACCTCGCTATCAAAAAGCAAAGGTTACGGGAGAAGTTGCTAGAAATATTGTACCAATAGAAATTCGCGGCAGAAAGACTAAAACTCCAATTAAGGATATTAAACGTCTTTCGCAGGGTTGCCGCCCTCCTGCTGATCCAGGGAATACAGAGCCAGACCCTCCTTCTTCAACAAATGGAAAATGACAGGGGCATTTTTCCGATTAGACAGGGTCAAGCGGTTATTAGTCACGACAAATGGACTATAGTTAAAGTTTTAGATTTAGACTTGCTTTGTGAAGATTTAGAATTCAACATTAACAGGTACGCGAATCTATGCAAACATATTTCGATCTTTTATACACAAAGGGGTATTAACTCAGAGTTAAAAAACATTAAACTCCAGACAGATCACATAAAGAATATAACGATACAAAAAATTGCCCAAATACTCCCATCGCGTAGAGTTAAACGTGGAATTCTAAACCCCCTTGGCTCTTTAGTTAAGGCTATAACTGGTAATCTAGATCACCAAGACGCCCTTAGGTATGATAGATTGATAAACGAATTAAAGTCGAGCCAGGATGCAACTAACAAAAGGTTCACCTTGGTTAGAAAAATGGCGGATTCATTCATAAATGCCACCAATTCCTCTCGATCTAACTTCATTCAGCTGGACAAGGAAATATGGGAATTAAGAAAAATGTTTAACCAAACTGCAAGTAATCAGACCGTCAACAAAATCATTCTTACATTTAATTTGTTTTTGCATAATTTTATGACGCTGTATGTCCGCCTGGATGAAATAGAAACAGCCATAACATTTAGTAAGTTAAGAACCCTACACCAAACCATTGTGGATAGCGATGAATTGTTAACTATGCTAAGAACTATTGAATCAAAGAACATTTTAGTGTACCCTGTTAACTTAGAGAACTCATTAAAACTTGAACAATGTATAGAATTAAAAGCTTACACTAAAGGAAGTACAATAACATTTTTGCTAGACATTCCAGTTATTCGAAAGGAAACTTATTCCTACTATAAAATCTTACCCTTACCAACCGTAAATATCCATAACCAAATAACCGTTATCATACCTGTACATCCTTATATCCTCGTAAAAGGGTCGAAAACCGAGCCGGTTGCTACACCGTGTATGGAGATTGAAGAAGGCTATTTCCTCTGCCAAGAAAATGAAATACTCCCGTTAACCCCTGACCGCTGCGTAGCAGATTTGATGAAATTTAACACAAATACCAGCTCTTGCCATCCTGTGGTTGCTAACATACAAGGGCTAAAAATAGAAACCCTGCAACTAAATCAATGGCTAATTTTTACAAAAGAGCCCCTCACACTGAAGAGGTTCTGCGAAACAGGAGTCACTCAGCACATGATCCGAGGCACTTACATACTTACCTTGGAAGACAATTGTGAAGTAAGGATCACAGACATCTTTTTGAGCCAACATTTAATAAAAGGGAAGGATGTACCAGTAACAAAATTACCAATTATAAACCTACCAGAGATCGATATGCCGACACCGCTACCAGAGAGGAAGCCTCTGAATTTGAACGGAGTTAACCTGGCGGATTTGCAGTTCATACAATATGCGTTACAGAAAAGTGATAGTGAAATAGTGGAAAGTAGTAATGAAAGCATAGTGAAAGTGAAAGGTATCAGTGTCTGGACATTGGGGCTATATATAATCCTAGTTTTAGGCACATGTATAACCATTTTTGCTAAATATAAGAAACTTTTATGTTTTCAAAATCATCAGTCGCAAAATCGTCCGACTGAGGATTTTGAACTTGCGGAGGGAAGAGTTATGTATGTTGACTCCCGGGCCTCCCGGCCAGTTACAGTGAATGCATAACCGCTGACATTGCGGTAAGGATGTTATGCCCAGAGCGCCCGCGCACAGGTGGCGAGTACCGGGAATCAAGCCCACCGCTGTGTATGAGATAGTTCTTACATAGAATAAGTTAGTTACAGTTTAAGCTTCAAGCTGTTCACTCATCTTATATTTTAATCATTAAAGTTAAGTCCAAGTAACCTGAGTTTTACCTTGAAACGTCCTCATGAGCTCCCAACTTTAACTAGACATTTAATGTTGATACAACAATATTTATTGTTGTTGTTTTGTGGACTTACATTTATTCGGTGCATACTTGAATAGTTTCAATCTATTTGGTGGAGTTACATTTAAATAGCCTCAACACTTTAAGTGGAGTTATATTTTCATAGCCTCAACTCATTTAGTGGAGTTATATATAAATAGCCTCAACACTTTTAGTGGAGTTGTATTTCCATAGCCTCAACACAATTTACTGGAGTTCTATATAAATAGCCTTAACACGTTTAGTGCAGTTATATTTTCATAACCTCAACACATAGTGGAGTTGTGTTTAAATAGCCTCAACACGTTTCCTCCTCCTCATTTAGTGGAGTTATATATAAATAGCCTCAACACTTTTAGTGGAGTTATATTTCGATAGCCTCAACACAATTTAGTGGAGTTCTATATAAATAGCCTCAACACGTTAAGTGCAGTTATATTTTCATAACCTCAACACATAGTGGAGTTGTATTTAAATAGCCTCAACACGTTTAGTGGAGTTGTATTTCCATAGCCTCAACACAATTTAGTGGAGTTCTATATAAATAGCCTCAACACGTTTAGTGGAGTTATATTTCCATAGCCTCAACACAATTTAGTGGAGTTTTATATAAATAGTCTCAACACGTTTAGTGAAGTTATATTTTCATAGCCTCGACACATTTAGTGGAGTTTTATTTGATTAGCTTCAACCTTATTAGTGGCGTTACATTTGAAAAGCCTCAACACATTTTAGTGGAGTTATATTTCTATAACCTCAACACTGAATACATTTAGTGGAGGTATATTTGTTCAGCTTCAACACATTTGGTGAAGCTGTAGTGATGATGATGATGTAGTGATCTTTGAACATTGACACAAACGCCACGCGTATCCAGATTTACGAAATATATTACAATACACTAAATTTCTCCACACATGATGAGACCTCGGATAAAGCAAATACTATTTGTGTTTACATAAATTGCTTATACCTTTACACCGGTTTGGTACCAATTAGAAACGTATTACGGGAGGTAGTCAACAATAAAAAATTACATATATGTATATTTAAAAAAGTCACGGTTTGTATTCATTAAAAAGTTCAGTTACCGTAAATTAAAACCATATATTATTAATCTCACAGGTACTTTGTTTAACAATAGTTTTTGTTTTAGTATTCTTATGGAGCGAAGTAACCTTCGCCGCACTAATAAAAATGTAATAAAATGTAAACTTATTATTTTCACTGTACATGACGGAGCGGCCTCGTACCGTCAACAGCAACACCATTTAAGTCGAATAACCATGTATCTATATCACCATTTAGGCGGATCGAACATGTAAATAACAGGTGTAACGAGCTCGTATCCTCGCCACCATTTAGCGGGAGCGTACCCTTACCATCGATACCACATATAGGTGGAGCCCCTACATACATAGATAGATAGATGGAGCGATTCTCAACATCATTGAGGTGGAACAAAAACGCACGGGTTTAACCGTTAACATCCGTTAATTAAAATATCGTTTTTTCTTCTTTTTTTTTTTTTTTGTATGACTGAACAGCGATTGACCTTAGACTTATTTCTCAAAAGTGTATCCACTACATTTTGTGTAAGTACTATGTTTCAGAAAACGATGAATCTGTGCTTGTTGTATCATAATCGAGTTTATTATTGAAGCCATCTCGACGGCACAATAAAAATTATCCACAAAAGAATATTCCGTACATAAGGGAAAAATTAAAAGTAACAAAGCAAAAGCACTTTTATATCTCGTTATTAGTTTTAACCCTCACAAAGGGTTAATACGGTCTTTTTAACGTGATACCTAATTACATGCAACTATAGTGTGCATAATTATGTGAGAATAGCACGTTAGGAATTAGGAACTATGGTTTCCTTAGCATTTAGCCTACCATTTTACGCACGCAATTATCAGCAATTTGATATGAACCATTAATACTTAGTGAATTAATATTTTCCGAGTGACCAAGAAAAAAATATACGAAGAGGGTAGTTAATATCGTAGTCCACCACTGTGCCACCATCTAAATACTGTTATCGCTCGGATATAAATGACGTATGTCGAATATTATTGTGAAAGGTTATTCATATTTACCTTGATAATCCAAATTGTTTTCTTGATTAACCTCGTCATCGTGGTGCGTTTATGGTTATTATGATTTTCACTTACTTTCGTTGATGATGATGAAGAACGCCGTTTTCACCTTAACTTTCTTAAGATAAAGTAAGCTCTTTTTAATCACGATCCCTAGATCCTACTGATATAAACACTAAACTATTCACTAAACTATTTCGTAAACAGTTTAATTTTGTGCGACTCGGGTGACACACAAATACGTAATGACGTGCCTAGGCGGCGGCGCTGGTGAGCCGGATATTCGGGGTTTGGGGGAACAAAATTTCGTTTTCTTACTTTTTAGCTCTCAAATTGTGACTTGGGTGACAGCATTTATGTACTGCTGCAAGTAAATATTAGTAATCGTCTTCGGATGTACACGAAATATAATACTGATTACTAGCGCTAAAGACAAACATTAGAAACTAAGAATAGTTTATAAGTTTGTTTATAAGTCTATTTTTAAGTTTATTGTTATCAATTTGTTAAAGTCAGTAATAAGAGGGCTACATTTCAAACTTTTTTTAAATTAAGGGCAATTGACTTCATACAATTACCATTTAACAGGTCGCGAAACAAACAGAATAGAGTAATTTGTACAAAAATAGTAAATAGTTATTTTCATAAGTACACACAACACAATTCACATACCACAAAAAAGATTACATTCTCAAAAATGCTACAAATTTAAATAAATATCCAGTTTTACGGGTAATGAAAAGGATCATAATAGTACAGTGTAATATAATAGTCAGGTTTACTTGTAAAGTTTCTGCGGAGTTCACAAAATTCAATTCAAAATTCTTAATATTCTTTCGCCACACGGGTATTATAAAGTCTGACTAGAGCTTGAGAAATAACGAAGGAATTTAGATATTTCCAGTTTTTTTCTAGGTTTCAGTATTTGTAATATGTATGTGTCTTGCTTCAAACTTGGATCACATTTCGGTCTATTATATGAGCTTAAGATTCTATATGTAGATAAAACAGCCAGACCGGAGGATCGCCGCAGTGGGGCCATCCGTCGACCCCGGGCATCTGGCTTAGCGTTACTTATCTAGGTCCTGGGAGATCGCCGCTAATTCTATTTACCCTTCGTCAATACCTTAACTAGCTCGAGATACGAACCTAATGACCGGGTTTAGTGGTTAGTGTCAACGGACATTACTGGATAGATTGATGTACATAAGTATGCCACAACTCATTAGGTATGAGTACATCTTTTGATCTAAAAATATTAACTGCATTCAATTGGTTTTAATAATTTCGTTTAAACAGGGTCACGTTTTTGTCACAAATTGTGCTATTTTCTTCAAATAGCCATGTATTAAGCTGTCATTAAAGCGTTGTGAATGCAGCCCGGTCGCCTGCCAGCGGTCCCGGGTTCGAGTCTCGTTTACATTTAATAGTGTCCCGCATGAAATATTAATGCATAGGAGGTATATGACTCGACGTACTGATTTTTTTCTCAATACCATGGTAGCAAACAATATTGCAAGCTGTCTGATGGCAGTCAGTTCGCTTCCCAGGGGGTCCACTTTTCACTATACTATATTTACTTCAGAATATGTGTATATAGGTTTAAAGATCTATTAAATAAAATATTTTCACAAACACACCCACACACACACACACACAAACACACACACACACACCCACCCACCCACACACACACACACACACACACACACACACACACACACACACACACACACACACACACACACACACACACACACGCACATGCATACGCACACACACACGGACACACACACACACACACACACACACACACACACGCACGCACGCACGCACATGCATACGCACACACACACACACACACACACACACACACACACACACGCGCACGCATGCCAATCCAAAAAAAAAAAAACAAAAACGTTAAACCGTCAATACGTTAAACCAACTAGACTCCTAGTTCAGCTCCAGAAAAAGGAAGCACGCCTCGTGGATTATGTCACAAGTTTTGCAATTATAATTTGTTTGTGAACTAAAAACAAAGAATTTAAAGTCTCTAGCGTATGCTTGTGATTCAGTGGTTAATTCCACATTGTTTTAAGACAGCTTGTATTATAGCGGCCATAACGCTATTTTCAGTGATCAATCGGGAATTACTATTCAAAGTGCATTTAACTTGACGGATAGCCTGCGCTTGATTTAATACTCAGTTTTCTGTTATATCTTCGGCAATCGGCTGGAAGAGACATTTGCCCAACGAGCAAGCTCAAGTTTTTATCGCGGATAGAAGTCAAAATAAATAAAAGCTTTTTAAAATAAATAAAAGGTAATTTATTATATTATAAATACAGTACAAAGAGCAACTTCAGAGAATAATTTGAATAATTCCAAGAAAGCAGCGGTTGCGATGCATAAAATTGACGCTTTTACATTAAAACAACTAGATATTCATGTTTCACCAAAAATAACAAGAGCCATTTCTATATTCTAAATTTATATTATTTTAGCTAAGAATAAAGAAAAGATAAGAGAGATAGGTAAGTCATTCGTATTTATGGACAATTTCACACAAATTACCTATATTATCATATCCATATACATGAAATTTTCCCTAACGATACAACTGAGACATTGTTTGGCGTAACTTATCCGTACCTCGTCTGGTTTTATCGTAGCTGTACACAATAAAAAGTACAAATAATGAAAGAGTTACATGAAATTATGGCGACTAGTGAACACTCAACAATATCGTAATATAACAGAGTAACGGAATAGTCAACAAAATGTATGGATACTTCTTGGTTTAGTTTGCGATCTGGGATAAATGGATGGTATTTTATAAAGACAAAGAGAAGCTTCAAACACTCGTTTTTATCCGGTAATAATACACTACCTATCCAATCCTAGTGGTACCTAGACTAATAAGATAATTAAAAACAGACCAACGAAAATCAGTTTGATACATTTCACACTTCATAACTCAATCAAAAGGTGCCGATGACAGTGAGCAGGCCCCTTTTCACAATAATTAAAATGCTGCTGCTTTCATGGCTTTTCATTTCAAACTTTCGTACATCTACATGATTAAGTATATACAACGAAACGAATAACGGACCTGTTTCCCTAAATATTCTTCTCCACGCCTCACGATCAATCGTGCCCATCATCATCATGTTTTAGTTTCCGCTGGATTTTGGCCACATTTGTAGCAAGAACTTGCTTACTATACTACATAGGCTTGGTATGGATTAAAATTTGATTTAGACTGATTTCGTTTCAGTTTTTTTTAATACTGCGTCGGTGGCAAACAAGCGCACGGCCTGCCTGATGGTAAGCTGTCACCGCAGCCTATGGACGCTTGCAAGGGGTCTCATATGCAAATTGTCTACCCTTTAAAAATGTATACACTCCTTTCTTGAAGAGCTCTATACATACGCGACCATTTAGGTTCTACTAGGGTGTGAGGATGAATATATCCTACCAACGGCGAGAGGTGTGATTGTAGAATGCGGCCGCGGGCATCATGTCAAACAGTTCTTCGGAGCACAACCCATTATACAAGGGATAGAACACGCGCAAGGAGGCAAAGTTGTTCAGTTTGCAACTAAGCTACAGAGGAAGCCTCGGTCCCACGCTCCGCCCGACCTCGACTGACCTCTGGTTTAGTACCGTGCGGCTGACTGCCATCTGTCACTTCATAATTTGATGGCGGTCTTACGCGGAGTTATGAAGCCATCCGAGTTAATCGCAGATCGATTCCCGCTTTAACGCGTCATTTAACTCGAATTATGGGTTTCAATGTTGTTGGCGGATTCGGCATTCAATGGCTGACAAGTCACGGAAAAAGCACCGTATCATGATCATTTTATAAAAGCGATGGTTCATAAGAATGTTTGGATAGTTAGTTATTAAGTAGCTAGATCTATGTATAATAAAATTGCGTATACATTAAGGCTGACTAGAGTTTGATTCATTTAAAGATAAACATTTAGAATTGAAGACAAAGAATGTTCGGTGATGCAATACACTGATAACTATATGTTTTATGGCGAAATACGCTTAAAAAATGTAATACTATGTATATAAGGTCACATTATGTACAAAAAAGGAATCTGTAACATCACAAATACCATTATCACAACAAATAACTCAATTAACTTGTCAATTATCGAGCCCCGTGAAAACCTGGCTTTTATTTGCCGACCGGCTCGCCAGTCATTTGTTTTCGGGAATGTTAAACACGGCAGCACTGGCGTGTCCTGCGTGACCCACACACATCGCTGGCTCCTGTAGCAAGCATGCACCCGAACAGAGGAATCACAACTCTATTTCAATGGCCATAAGGCTGGATAGACCGGATTGTTACAATGGTTCAGTCTCACGCCATGCACGCACAGCTAATTGCGTTCATTGAGTTTATAGCCCGCCCTAGCACGGCAAGCATCTGCTGTCATTTCCATAGATACAACCAAACTTCCCCGGGACCGTGCTAGCGCAGATGTTACCAACTTTATACAACTTCATAGATAAAGCGGAGATTTAGTTTGAGTCTGACATTGGAGTGACTAAGCATGATGTACGGCTGGATGTTAATGCTCCTAGTTCGGAGTTCCGTGCTTTCATTAATTTAGATTACTGTTTGCTAACTGAAGACATAGAGGATATCGTTTTGGGAAATCGAAGCTCTTTGCCCAACGCGACTAAAACACAGGTTGTTTACAGGCAAACTACAATACTGTAGCGAAGTTTCCTTATGAGCCGGTATTCGACATACAACACAGAATGTGTATGTTATCTAGCGGTCGAGGTTATCTCTCTAGTAAGCTACTAATTTTAAGTGGTTTTCCTAATGCCTTAACGATGACCAAGAGTCAGTGCTTCATTTATTTACGCTGGCGTCAATATACAAAGAACAAAGGGTTTGGTTCCTTTATGCAGCTGATGTCAGATAATAGGTAAGGGCTCAATTCCATTTGTTTTACTGGACAGATGAGTGAACATCACTAGGATATCAGTTTTGTTTCGTGTCTCTGCCATTTTATATTTAAACCAGAATAATACGAAATTACTTCGTATTGGCAGTTAGAACTACTTACTATAAGTCACTACTACTCATGCTAAATTTGATACAGCTAATAGCCTACTAACTAACTACACCCAAGAGCAAAAATAACGGGTACACTTTCTATGGAAGTTCAATATAAAGTGTATGCATTATTTTTGCTCGTGAGTGTAGTTGTACCTACAACATTGGCGACATCGCGAGTGAAACCCGAATACGGCCCTGTCCCTGCGGGCGCGGCGGCGGGAGCGGAGCGGCGTTGTGTTGTTTCAGAAATTGCACCGCTGGGCTGCGGCTCTCTAAGGCTAGCTGTGGAGTGATTTCACGACTTACTGGTGTGCCTAAAACGTGTTTTGCCTTTGTCTGTACATAGCCTAAGTCGGTTATAGTCTTAAACGCCAATTTCCTAATGATCATTATGCCGTCATCTCTGTTGAACCGAAACGCATTAGGACTAAAACTGTTTAAGCTATATCGCTTTTATATTCTATCCGAAATATTTGATTATCATATTGCAGTAATTGGTCGTATTCATCCACAGATCCTAATTATTCATCTTACCTCGGTCACCCGCTCGGCTGCCCCACAATTTATACATGAAACATTTCGAATGCAAGTTCTTGCAAATGTGAATCGGCCGATAAAAGTGGAATCGAGCCGGTGGCGGGAGTATAAATATCGAGTGCAGGTGGCTCGCGTGGCGAACAAAAGGTGTGGTTTACCCGCTGGGCGAGCTCGTACACACCGCCGGCGCCGGCGCCGGGTCGCGCGTGTGCTATCCATACTCAATATTACTGTGTGTGTTACTTCAGTATTTATTTACTTACGTACATTTATTTACTTAAGTAACAGTGTCAGGCTAGTGCCTTTCCAACATCTATTCTGAACAGGTTCAGAAGAAATTTGGCATAAAAATCATATTTTATTTCTTTTATTTATATGTTTGTTACTCTGTAAGGAGTAGATAAATATGACCAACCGGTCCCAATAACCGTTGCTTTATTGCGCGATCGATGTAAGCCGACAACACAAGGCTATGAGCGAGATTCCTAGTATTCCTATTCCTACATCACTCATTATTCCCGAGGCATTTTTAATCATTCATAATTGGACGACGGGAGGGAATTTAACTGGCGAGCGTGCGGCGCGGCGCCACCTTGCTCGGTGCTCTGCGCGCCACTTACTTTTCTACGAATAAAGTCAAACCAATTTTTAAATAAACGCCCCTCTCCTAGCGAGTGTGAGTTTCTACCAAAGCTATGTCACGGCTGAACCTGTCAAAGTACTCCAAAACCACGGCCCATCGCGACTGGCAAAGCGCTTAAGACTCCTTACTTACCATCAGGCGATCTGTCTACTCGTTTGCCACATATCATCATCATCATCATCTTCCTAGCGTTATCCCAGTACAGTTGCATCATGAAGGATGCCTGGGGTCCGCTACCTAATCCCAAGATTTGGCGTAGGCACTAGTTTTTACGGAAGCGACTGCCATCTGACCTTCCAACCCCGAGGGGAAACTAGACCTTATTGGGATTAGGCTTTGTCAAGTGAGTGGGCAACTTGACTGTTAGAAGTTCTCAAACCGCCCGAAGGCCTCCAACTTGGCTAACGACTCGTTTGCCACATATAACATAAAAAAGTAAATGTTTATGAAATATGCCAAAAGATGATGTCGTATTTTGGTCGTAATTAATGAAATACATGAAATTATTTATTAAACTATTGGATAAAAATCATATTTTATAAATATTGTCTGTTGCATTGAAACGGCGATAAGTCTTGTTAAAGACAAAAAATGTAATTCTAATGATCTTTCTCATATCTTAGCATGTATAAAATACTGAATCACGTACGCCAAGACCGTGCAATATATCTTATTTAGGAAAGCATTATACATTTTAATAAGAAAGTCTTTATTTTGAAATCGGATAAATAATTTCTGAGGTTACCCGTACCCGTACTAACATTACCTCTTCAAAAAATATGTACCATAGAGTCAGTTTGCAGAGATATCCGATTCCGCTACTACTTTGTGCCCTCGTGTGTAAAGACAGTATCTGGAGCAACAATCGCGCCCCCCGGGAGCAGCGACGATGCCCCCGATGTCTGCCGCTGAACTATCCTGATATCTGTAATTGGAGACGGTCTCGTCTTGTGACGTTTGCTTGATTGAGCTCCCAGAGCGCACCGCACAGTACACGGAAACAGTATCTTGACTCTTAACTTCGTAAATTAATTAAATGTGTCTCTGGACAACTAGAAACAAAATATACGCTTTTTTAACCTGACTGTGGCTTTACAGGCTGGACCCTATAAAAAGATATAAAAAGAGAGAAGAAGAGGAGTGCGCGGTTGTAAAGGGGTCTGGAGAAAATCCAGGATTAACCTCCGACACAACTTAAACACTGGAATACTCTACCAAAAGAACAAACACCAGTGACAGCGCGCAGTGGTTACAATTAACAACGGTCGAGTAGTTTTATACATATCAGATTATTTTTTTAAGTTTTTAGTGGCATATATATTCTATTTAAATCTTTTTTAACATATGCTAAAGTGATAATTCCCGGAAAGAAAATTAAATTAATTAGTAATTGGATTTAACCATATATTGTTCATATAATCTAGACCTTTTTAAGGCACGAGTAAATAGGCATATTCTGGGTGAGCTCGCTTAACCGTCGGCCTCATTTTTGCCCCCTGGCTAGATGCCAGCCAAGAGCGATCCCATTAGAAAAATAATCTTTTATTTTCTTGTGGACATCTTGGTGTCTCATTTTTATATACATAATGTATTTTTTCTAGGTATTCAGTGTTTGAATGAGGTCATTGTACTGACGTCGCTAACCCATGCTGGACAGCGTAGGCGCGCAGCATCGTTAGCGAGTCCGAAGGGCTTTGCGGCCGGTCAGGCGAGCACAGACAATTTCTTAACGGACTCGTCCTCTGACCGACGAGCTTTCGCAGCGAACCCCTTTGATGGCCATTAGTTCACATACGGAATGTTAACGGGCCGTATAACGTTAACTCGTATTGTCTTTGCTATTGTAACAGAAATACATAGCTCATAACAGACAAGCTTTTATAATGGTTTGCAAAATGAATTTTTGTGGTTGGGTGCACATAAAGAATGATGCTCGCAAATAAGAGTGTTGTTCATTCCATATGCGTGATTCTGCACTGTAAACTGTTATTATTTGGAGAGGAAAATAAGATTTGATATATTCTAACGCATGTACGAAAGGTTTGCAATGACTATTACGTTTTTTCTCGCCTACGTTTTGTATTTCGTTGTATAATGTAGGTACTGTATCCTCAATTCCATGATGTAACGGCGATATCACCGTCTCGTAGTAAACAACCCCGAATAGCGTCCCAGCCGTTCTTGACCGGTAATGTCGAGCGCCTGCCGCCGCCGACGCCGCTTCTGACGCTGCGCATTCACACTCGTGTACTCCCGGCGACAGGCGCATTCACGACTAATCTACGCTACGCTACGAGTGCTAGGGGAGACCAGGGATGAACGTAACAATTTTCGATTTTTTCATAATATCTCACACAACTTTTAGAATATCAAGATTCTAATCAATACAAATGATAGATTAGTCTTTCAGCTATCTTTAACCATCACCTTAAATGCAACTGATATAAGAGATGTTGAGAAAAAACAGCCAAAAAAAAAAGTGGAATCTGTTACAACCATCCCTAGGGGTAGGGCTGGTTGTAACAGTGTCAGGGGAAGGTTGTAACAATGCAAATAAATACAAAGTAACTTTCATAATCAACATTATTATTTATCATAACACAACATAAACATTCTTCGGACAGGACGGAATCCCAAAAACTCTGGGATGAACCCAATAGCCGAATAGTCCACGAACACCTGCTACACACGTGTGCCTCGGCCCAAGACGAAGCCCGCCTTCTAGCAGTCTCTGAACGGGAGACCGGGTATTGGCTCTAATTATGCTCTCCGATCAGCACATTCCGCCACCTTTTTAGACAATATTTTTTTTTAGATTGGCTGTTGGAATGCGTTTAGGTTGCAATATTGTGGAGCTCCATCGCTGCTGCTGTGGTGCTCAGATGAACCGTCTGGGTCTGCACGGACTTTCATGCGCGAAGAGCGCTGGCCGCCTTTCCCGCCACGCCTGCCTGAATCATAAGTTCCGTCCGGTTCTGTCTGGTCAGTGTCAACGTACCTGCTACCCTCGAACCCAGTGGGCTGGCTCGCGGCAACGGTAAGAGCGCCGACGGCATGACTTTAGTGCCCTGGGAGGTTGGCAGACCCTTAGTGTGGGACGTGGGGCGCCACATGTGTAGATGCTCTGGCTGGCGGCGTCTCTCACCTCCGCACTATATCGCTTCGGGCAGGCGGGGCCGCTGCTACAGCCAAGACCGTTAAGCGCCGCAAATACAAATGCCTCGGTGATGATTTCGTATTTGTGTCGTTTGCGGTTGAAACGGTAGGTCCATGGGGTCCAGGAGCTCACAAATCCTTACAGCAAATTAAAAAAAAAACCAGCACCACTGGTGACCGGAGGGCTGGCGTGTTCCTCGGCCAACGTGTAGGCATTGCGGTGCAACGAGGTAACGTAGCCAGCCTTCTGGAAACCATTCCCAGGAGCGGTGATTTAGGGGATATTGGTTTTATAAGTAGTGGTTTGCATAGTTTTGAATATTAATTTATATTTAGGCTATTTTTTAAGTTTATGTAGTACTGTTTTAATGATTTAATATGTATTTGTAATTAATAAATACCATCGGGATGAAAGTAACAAGTCGTTACTTTCATCCCGATCTGTAAATTTTCCCGAATATGACAAAACCGTGCTTATAACCTGCAAAAGCTGTTATAAATGCACAATTCCGAATGCCGAAACATAAACACGAATAGTTGTGCTATTTTATTCACACATAACATACAAGCTAAAACATTACATAATTAAAATAATCACAAATGAAAATAACGGTCAAATCTTACTTTATGCGTAATTTTTCGGCACCGACTCATTACGCCCACAACCTGGCGGCACAGCGCCGTGAGCGCAACTGAGGGAAGGGGGGGTTCAAAATGGCACATTTTGGTGAAGCAGCCGTCAGTGTAGCCAACATAATTCGTTCAAAAACTCATTTGTTACGTTCATCCCGTGTTACTTTTATACCTGGTCTCCCCTACGCCGTAGCGCGTAGCATTGTTTTCAACTGTCACCCTATTATGCTCGTTGTGCCACGATAGCACGGAGTTAAAGAGTAGTGATCGCATACCATCCCGTTCTACCGTACATAGGTCAAGCTCCTTCATCCATTTATTAAGGTTGTCGTTGACAACGGCGGCCGCCCGATTATGTGCGAACAATGGCGTCACTGTCTGGCGGTGTCAGCCGCATTGGGATTGCATTTGGAAAGTGTACGAAAACCGAGTTAAGCCGAAGTAAAAAAATGTTACTCTAATTTTAATTTAGTGAAATATAATTACCTATATACATATATTATTAATACAATGAATGTTAAACTCTTCAAACCCACCGACGAAGTTCGGGATTCGGGAGTATAAGGCTATTTATCATAAAGTCATAACGATATCTACTTAAACTCATTATACAAATAGGGTGAAGCATTCTTTTGGGAGTAAAATACAATATTACCCGCCATTTGTCTTGCCAACAGTTCTGAAACACAGTTAAAGTCCGGCTTTCCAACGATCCGGCGAGTCTTTTGTCAGAGTAAAACAAGTAGAACAACCCTTAACGAACACGAGCGACCAAAGTAAATTTGATATCCAATATTGTTTAAATCTTCAATTGATGTTTTGGAAGCTAACGATTACGAATATCAACATAGTTAATTAGAGAAAAATATAGATTATAGACTAACCAATACTAACCAATTTCCTATTTCAAGGAATGTTTCTTGTTCTGTTCCACCCTATTCATTAATTGAATTAGGTACTTCGTGCATATTTTCCTTAAAAAATATATATACCTCAACTCCACATGAAGTGGACATAAGAATGGTTTTTATCAGACGCCACCAAATCGTTCATACGGTATATTAGCCAAGTCACGAGCTGTCATCACTTCAGTAATAGGTACTCGTCATCGTGAGTCGACAACGGCCGGCTCTGCGCCTAGTGCGATGTCCCGTAGTAGATCCTACTAATATTATAAATGCGAAAGTTAGTGAGTTTGTGAGGTTGTTTGTGACTCAATCACGCAAAGACGGCTAAACGGATTATGACGAAACTTGGTATACAAGGAGTTTATAGCCTGAATTAACATATAGGACACTTTTTATTCCTGAAACCATTCCTCAAATACAAGGTGACGCGGACGAAGTCGCGGGCAAAGGCTAGTATTTTTTATAAATCAATTGTGTTCTGCATGATTGGCGACATACTACTCCTTGCCATTCACTCTGGCGGTAGGCGTAGCTCGCTGCAGCCTCAGCTCTGATGGAAGCACAAATGTGTTTTTAATCTACCTCCCCCTCCCCACTATCGCGCCATCGCCTTTCTTTCCGCGGTTCACGGCTAATGTATCACGATCCCGCCGATTTTTCCGTCTCCGGCTGAAGGACTGCAGATTAATAGGAGATTTAACTCGTCCGAGAGATAAACGGCTCGTGCCAAAATGTTTACCGGAAGCTTCATTCTGCACGTCTGTTGAATAAAAAAGTACAAATTACAAATGTGTAACATAATAACATTCATAATATTATGTACTCGGAAAGAACACAAATGGTTTTCTGATGAAACAAATTACCGTCTCTAGACCTACCCCATTTCCACCTACATATGTACATTTTGTTTTTAATGAAGGCCAGTCATCTTCCTAGAATTGCTTTGCGCAGCTTAATAGTCACCCACGGAACCGCAAATGACGTGCACGGAGATTTTGATTGATTCCTGAAGAGTTTTACAAGTTATCATCCAAAACAATGAATGAATGAGATCAATTGTATTTTTCTTATATGGATGTTACTTTACTCGTATAAGGTATACCTATATAAATATGGTTATTTTTGCCTGATGCAAATAAATAAATAAAAGGGAAGTATAGGCGAAATCTGTGTCTGGCTCGTTTGTACACAATCCCTCTACAGCCCATACTTGTATTGTACATATGTAGTCTTCAACTTTAAAAACTTTCAAGCGTTTTCTAAACTCACTGGGCGAGAAGTATAGATCGTTTGAGTGCCTTTACTGGTTTCTTTTCACCGAACATAGACGAGCGAGCTAGTTTCATGGTGACCTTGAGTCGCGCATTAATTTGTTACATCAAATGATTCTAAAAAACTAAACGAAAATCGGTTAATCCGTATGGGAGTTACGATACCACAGACAGATACACACACAGCCGCGTAAACTTATAACAGCCCTCTTTTTGCGTCGGGGGTTAAAAAAGCGAAAAGGCAAGCAAGAGTTCGACTCCCGGGTCGTTCCAATGATTTTTCCGGGTCTTCGCGGGATTTTATAATGACCGTTAGTTTTTCTGAATGAAAACTGAATACGTATGCGAAGAAATTCAACGGTGTTTGAAGTCCCCTACCCGTACTGGGCCAATGTGGATACTAGTGCCCGTTTCTTTTCGTCTATTATGAAGACGTGTATAAACAGTGTGTAGGAACCTTCTTCTTCTTCTTTCATTTAAGACTTGACTATTTTTGCCTGTGGAGCAATCGCCAGCCGCTTCTGTCCTTTGTTAGTGTCAACTACTACGTAGCTATGTTCTTACCAGACGTGAACATTTGAAGGTTTTTCTGCGGTATCGATGCGGTTGCTGTACTACGTTCGTACCACCCAACAACCCCTCGGGAAACACTGATTTAAATGTAGGTACGTGCAGATGATGATGATGGTTACTGACTTGACTGCCCGTTGACAGCTAACTGATACCGCACCGACAAATGCCGCAGTAGCCTTAGGCGACTTCCTGACTTGCGCAAGTCAGGAAGCTCATTGAAATTAGGGCGAAGTAAAGGCACGACACTGACTCGACTGACAGTTGACACTGACAGATTTCTCATATCGTACCACCCCCACACCGACAATTCAGGAAGTCACCATACTGCTCTAATAAGGTCAAAATACATTTCATCGCCCCTTTAAATATTGATTTGCGTTACGGTACACGGAAATTAAATTAGAACTTAGATAATATTATCGGTGTTGCTGTGATTGATAATTCAGCCTCTCCCCAGCGGATGGAGCCATCAAACTGTAAAACTGTAATTAGTCGCGCTCAGCCGAAGTTGTCCGCCGGTAAACAAGCCCGCGACACACAAGTTTAGTCGTTATCCAATTTGCGGCGCGCCATCGCGCCCTCCCGACTGATATTAAACTTCAACAACTACCAGCGATACCCTACACCGTACTTCTTCAATTAGGAGGAAGTGCTTGAACTTCAAGAAACGAATAAGGTGTGATCGAAGGAATTGGTGATCTTCAGATTAGGTTTGAAGTAGCTATAGCCTAGTTAGTACCTAGTTCAAGCATGTCGCTGTATTAGCGGCGCACGTTGATTCGTCTCCCGACTCGAACCGTATCTTGGCGTCTCTAAATATCAAAATGAGGATAATTTTGCTTGCTGGAACACCGGCCCGTTATAGAAACACTCTTAACCGTTTTGACTTTGAAACTTCCAAGGAGCCATTCATGTCTGCATTTTTCCGTGCGCCCTTGACCGCGGCTGATGGCTGTCTGCCGCGGCTTGCGGGGGCCGCGGGAGGGCCCCCGAGGAAATCACCGAGCCGACAATCCGCCGCTTCCGTCCCTCGCGTGACACACTTCTGCTGTCTAGGATACGCCTAAACAGGAGTCTGTTCGGAAAGCGTAATACATATACTCACGAGCAAAAATAGTATACGTAATAGTACACTTTCTATGGAAATTCAATACAAAGTGCACCCACAATTTCTGCTCGTGATTGTATATTGGAATATGTTGTATAGGTATTTGCCGCGCTTGCTTTCGCGTAAGCTACGACTTTGTTGTTACAGATTCTTCCTCACTGCTCCATTTAGTACCCACACAACATATATAGTGGTCAGATTTCATTAGACCTAGTATTATTTCACCCCTGAGCCCACGACTTCCACAATTTTTACTCACAAATGTATATTTAAACTTTTCCAAGTATGATTTAACGTTCCAACCTTACAATCACTCAACCTTAAAATAACTTGCAAAGTAACAAAGTTTCGCTTAGTTCACTAGAACTGAAAGCTAAGCTACGGTCAGGGCTTTATTTAAACAACCAGCACTGCGGAGGCTTACGCGTGAAAAATGAACCCCGCACTGCGAGTGAGGCGCCTACCCGACACCTGTGCGTGGCAGGGTCATTTCGAAACTTTGCAAAAGCACGTTAGGACAATCTAAAATATTACACATTACCCTGCTGAGAACCTATTCGACATGTTGTCACGACAATGTACAAGGCGACCTTTGCGGAAGGCGATATGAACAGCTGCACGGATCACCAACGCTGAGGACTCTGTCAGCGTTGGTGATCCGTCGCGAACGCGCTGAACCTGAGGAAGGACTCCCAAAGAGTTCGAAATATATCTACCGGAGTGACAATTAATACGTGAGTTTAACCGTATAGTGTAATATGATGATAGTCTTGATCTTGACCGATCTCGGTCACAGCGACTGTATATTCTGGCATCTTTAATAGTGATATTCATGATGGGTGGTTTCGTAGCTCCGCTCTTAAGTGCGTTCTTGTGTGGCTTACGTACCCAATCTTATTAGAGAAGGTACGAGCACACTTTGGGCACGTCAGAACCCCACCGACGTAATTGTAGGAGATGGCCGCAGGTGGTCTGGCCTTCAACTCATCCCGCTTTCTATCTAGGTCTCCACGACGTTCGGTTTCGAAGTCGTTCACCTGTTGATGGATGAGCCGTCGCCACTCGGGACGCTGAGCAGCCTTCACCTCCCATTCAGAGGGCTCTATTTTGCACCGTTTCATGTGTCTTTTCAGAACATCCTTGTATCTCAGGTACTGGCCACCGCGTTTACGCTTACCGTACTGGAGTTCTGAAAAGAAGATGCGCTTCGCCACTCTACTCTCCGACATACGGGACACATGTCCGCACCATCGCAGTTGTCGCCTCATCAGATACACCTCAATGCCGCCGACATTTGCACGCCGTAGAACGTTCGTGTTACGAACGCGATCTTCCCAACTGATGTTCATGATGTCGCGTAGGCATTTGAGGTGGAATCTGTCGAGTGTGCGGATGTGCTTTCGGTATAGGACCCATGTTTCAGTGTAATATAGGTTTAACATGACTCACGAAAGTTTAAATTCAAGTAGCGGTTAGACAAAATAAACACACGTATTAAGAACGATAAAGTATGCGTAACTTTATTATGAATAGGCTCTCCTGGTTCCGAGTCGCGCGCAAATTCAATATGAAACGACAGACCTGCAGCACTAGGGAGAATAACAGGTGGTTTTGCTTTCAGAGAATTAGCAGATAAGTGTATACTTTTCTCATTATTGTATGGTGTGTCTGAAATGTATTGAATAATGAATATTCTCTAAATAATATAATTCAGTTATAAATGCAGTACTAAGTAAATGCCAAGTAAATGTTATTAGAATTATGCGTTTGAAGAAATAATATATCTTGAAGTTTCTTCTTTTCAGGTAACGTAACGGTCTTGTAACGGTAATTCTAGATTCGTTTAGCATGATTTACAGAATAAAAATGTATGTATGAAAAGGGTACAGTCATATTTTACAGATATCATTCTCTTTTAAATTACCTACAATATTTTGCGCAAATATTTACTGTGCAAAACTTTTCTTAAATAGGTAGTAAGCTAGCATTTTACCGTCCTCATATAAACAACAAAAAGAAGAAAGAAATACTACATCTCAAAACTTGTTTCCAGTAATAGTAAATGCCGCAGCAGATTTATTTAGCGGCGAGGCTATTTCCACTTTTAGAAAAATGAAACTAAAGGAGAAATAATGTGTACTAAGCTTAGCAGTACGTACACTTATGAAATTATATCTGCACCGCGAACGGTCTACTCTACACGCAGAGCACTTGGAGTGGGTCTCGGGAATTTACCGACTGTTTGTAATTCCTACACTGAAATAATAGGGTAAAATATCAAAGTTGAAGAGTTACAATGTGATAACACTGCAAAAATAGTTTAAACTTAGTGGTTCTCTGCAATGTTTAGTGTCCAGATGTCTATTAATTGCCTCTTGTTGCGAACGCAACTTTGATTATTTGTACATGACATAGTATGCAGCCATCAATAGCAACGCTCCACAAACGATGTACCGATCCGTACCACACACTGTAACACGCTTCTCTGTTACCACATTCAACCACTTCTTCATGTCTCTTTTTACAAAGCTAATTTGTAAACCAGAACTTCTGGAATTACCTTACAGTTTCCTTTTCAATCGAAATTTTATTATGAGCCGAGTTCCACCACCAATAGCATCGGCGGCTACACCCCTGATTATATTTTTTGTGTTTGTATAATATTCGTTCGTACCTTTTATTGAGAGGTGCAAATAAGTATTGGTTAAGCTAATATTTTCAAAATGAAGTTGTTCATAATATGTTTTTCACTTATTTTATTACATAACAGTTTAGTAGTAACAGGCGCGCTTTTGCAGACTGAATCTAGGAATTAGGTATGAAGGCCGCTATTCCAAAAACTGTAGCACACTAGATTTGGTCCGCTGCCATCCAATATGTATCGACTCCGCCCGCTGATGTTGTGACAAACCACCGTAACTTACGTTCCAGTGTTTTGCGGTAACATTAGTAAATGAACAAATCAGTAACAAATGTAAATTAGTTTCATTTAAATTTTTAGTTATTACCTATACAGAGATTTCATGGCGCGCTCATTCGGAGCGCTCGTGGCCCAGCGGCGCCTGCGTTATTCAAAGTTAAGCAACGTAGGCCGCGGTCAGTACATGGATGGGTGACCGCTTTGAGTGGTTACTAACTGAGCACTCCCGTGCTTTGGAAGGCACGTGAAGCCGTTGATCCCGGTTGCTGTCTATGGCAGCAGTCGTTAAGCCAAGTTGTAGGCCTTCGGGCGGCTTGAAAACTTCTAATAGTCAAGTTGCCCACTCACTTGACAAAGGGGGGTCGAAGTTGCACCACGTCCGTAGGGAAAGTACCCACCGCTACCCTACACATGACCCCTATGTGGTTCTAAAAGTGCAACAAAAACTGGCAACCGTACTGTCTTCTCGAAGATCTCACGGTTCGAAAATAAATACGTTAAATAAATAAATAAATGGCGTACAATTAAAATTAATCACATTTTTGAGTTTCAAATAAATGTGTCACCACATGCTTGATCGCGAGACTCGCGAGCATTATAGCACACAACTGGGAAAACATGTTTAGTTTAGTTCAGCAAAAGACTTCTTAACGTAAGTACAGGCATTAAGTTCAGAGATGATCTTCACTGTTTCACGGCTGCATTTAGGAAAATAAACATGGTTCTTGAAAAACAGTTATTTCTTAGATACAGTGTTTAGAGGAGCGCGGCGGAGCGCGAGTGTATCTAATTGAATCATCTGCGTCATATCCGATCCGTAGCTCGGATTAGTTACCCATCCTGCCCCAGTTCACTCCTACCTAATACTTTTCCGATACAGTTTATAAAATGTTGCAGTTATTCGATATGTTGCAGATTGAGCATGAATCTCTTATTTGTCATCCTTTGTGAAGCAATACGGTATTTTACTCATCAGCAACTTTTTATTAAATGTCAAAAACGATTTGTTAATATGAAGTTTGTAGGGAAATACTGTCTTAGTGACAAAAGGTTCAAATCAGCGTCCTTTTGAAATCTTTATGCTTATAAAATCTTTCAATTAGCTAAAATAAATTAATAAATAATTGATGTTTTCCGAGTATTTTCGTTAGATCTTTTATCAGTCAAGTAAATAATAATTTATTGTTACCTTAATACCCTATTATTACCACCACTGCTAAATACTAGTAATTAAGTAGTATTGTATTGTAGCCACTCAACGGGAGGTTGTGGGTTCGAAGCCCGACTCTTACGACTATGTTTTAAAAAAAGGCTTGTGGACGAAGTATCATTTGATATTTAACAGTAACTTTTCGGTGAAGGAAAAAATAGTGCGGAAACTAATCCATGCCCAACAAGGTCTAGTTTTCTCTCTGGGTTGGAAGATCAGACAGCAGTTACTATTGTAAAACTAGTGCCTACATCAAATCGATTAGGTAGAAAATACCTCGGGCTCCTCAGCTAAGGTTGTGTTACGTTGTTGCCCCGACTACGGCACAGTTTATGTAATCAAAGTGGTTCAGAGAAAGCTTGCTCAGGCGAGATATGTCCAGACTCGGCGAATATGAGCTCCCGGCGGTTCACCGAAACGCGTATTAACACGGAAAGTTGGTCCCGTACGGGAACTTCGAGCCAGTATCAGACTGCTTGGTATTTACCAAACAGTGAACTCAGTCGCTTCATATTCGAGTGTAGCAGACAAAGCGGCAGATGGACGACTTAGATTGCGCGATCGCGTTCGTGAGGCCATTTCGAAACGAATAAAACATAACGGAACGCGACAATATATGAAATACGTGAGAATGCTTTACGACTGCAAATATCCATAGTAGCTGACACATTTATCGCGAGCTGCACGATTCACAACTTGCCCCACCTCGCCTCACCGTTCATTTCTAGCATCTTGATGCCGAGAGTTGTAGTGCGGCGTTTTCGCTCAAAAATGTACCTACCTGTATTTTTTTCTCTGAATTAGGAACATTTTGATTTTTCCGTGGTGAGTACTCTTCACATTACATCCTAATATTAAATAAAAAAATACCCCAATATATAGGTACCCATTTTTTTTTCAATATAATTTCCGTTTATTTTAAATTTTAAAGACAATAAGTACACAAATGATTCTGAGCAGGAGAGCATAACATTTCCAAATTCTGAGAAAAATAGGTTAACAAAAAAGTAACAAAATATTACAAAGGTTCAAGTGATAAAATTTTATATGAAAACGTCGAGTAAAACGCGCCGTCGGTCTAATGAACACTGGTTCACCCGAGACTACGCGAGGCGAAGCACCGTGAACCTTGTACTCGTAGAGAGCCCCGGTTTATCGGCACCGCAACATGGCGCGGGCTCGCACTGTCCTCGTAAAATATGAAGCACGGAGTGTTGTGACACGCGTATCGGCATCGAGCGACGTGACACGAGCACGTCACAGCGATTGAGCGAAACTTCGCTCGTTACTGCGCTTGCCGCAATTACGCTCAGCGCATTTAAGCTTCCGAGGTGGCTCGTCGCTCACACTGACTCGTAATTAGGTGATTTAGCTAAGTGATATAAATTGATCCTACACGAGCATTTTAAACTTGCATTAACTGCTTAATTATACTGAATTTATAACAATGTAGACGTTTAAGCGACGCAAAATGTAACGATTTGATTTGTGCGGGTAGGCTGGCTTTTATCGGTCGACATAAACCCGTAATGGCGCCGGGTTCAAGTAACGCGATACTTCACAAATGGCCACACTTTAGGTAGAACCTCATTAGTGGAATAATATAGACATCGATAAAATTCTTCTTTACGGCTACATTTTGCGTGGGAAAATGTACGTAACAAAGTTTAATGTGAAAGAACCATGACAGTTGGTGTGAGTGACTCGCCAAGACCGATTCGTCTAAGCACGTATTCCATCTTATGTGTATGTATAAAATTACATTTGCTTAGCGCTCTCATTCTGACTCATTAGGTTTATAGTACGTGGAAGCGAGTGTGCACGACAAAATGTAAAATTGTTTAATGCTCAATAGGTGTAGTAAGAAGATCTTTAATATTAATAACGACAATAACGACAATTATTGAACGCACTGTAAATACCACTACGCTACGTATAGATGTTCAATTGTTACAGTACAGTGGAAAGGCGTAGCCCTGACGAAATATTTACCGAGACCTTACCAGTATGATGCAGGCAACAAAGCGCAGATCATTTGCAATTTTCCTTAATACAACTAGAAAGCTAAGTACGCGGCGCGGCGTGGTCATGTGTTCGAGGCATTTGTTTAACTCGCATTTAAAACGAACTGTAACCATCTTTAAGTATTCGAGTATATTATATGTATTCAGTAGTTTTAACATCGGCAAAATTTCACGGGCTACATCTGAAAGAATTACATTCAGATGGGCACAACGACAATCATTGATGAGCTGTAGCCACACGTTCACTAATTATATACCTACTGTATTTAGTGACAACAGCTAATGCGACTCAGCAACCGTAACAGAAAACAAAAAACCCGCCATCTCTATATTTTTTTTACACAACTAGGGAGCTAAGAGGCACTTTGTGAGTGGACGCGGCAATACTGGCTCGCTACAATTAATTTCATCATATCTTATTGTTTCTTCGACCGCCAAGGGTTGCACTGGTTCAGGTTCTTAGCTTCTCATCGCTACGGACCTTGACCCGTCGAATGACTATGAAACTGTGAAAAATATATATCATAGTTTGCCCTAAGCTTACCCCGATATGCCTGGAACTCCGCAATGCCAGTTTTCTTTAATCTTCAGTAAATATTGTAATATTTCTTTAAATTCGGATCCGCCTCAAAATACCGCTGACAAAATAGTAACGTCTTCTTTTTTTCTCATTCTTTCCAGTCTGTTTGATATTGGACTGGCCACGGAGTCCGTATATGCCCCACCCCAAATCAATATAAATAAATGTAATAAACGTGAGTGTGAAAATGTAACACTTATTTTCAATCTATGTTTCAAACCCTTACTTTCGTAGCAAACAGCAGTTTATGTTCTAGTACATATAGGTACACAAAGTGGAAATGTAGACGAACTCATTCTGAGTCAATAAGCCAAGTCAGAGTTCGTTTAAATATATACATTACTGACAAACTACACAAGTCAAAGGCAGCTCGTGAATAAACAGCATACGTGTGTACTTATGCCCTGTAATCCCGTAGTTTACCGCTTCATCCCCTCCGCAAATAGGGACACACTAGCTGTCCCCCCCCCTCCCGCGACCCCCGCGGGGGACACGCGGCCGAACAGCCGGGACACTCCGGGACTACAGTGCTCATACCCGGCACGGATTCTAATGTTTTAACAGAGCCCTTAAGATATCGCTATTGAAATATACCAAAATCGAAATAATAAAATTACAATAAAACTGCAAGTGCACTTTTACGAGTCGTAATTTTTACCTATCAAATATAATACCTAAGTATTAATATAATATCAAAATAGAATTAACTATCACATTACTGAAGTGTTAAATGTCTAAAAAAGAAAAGAATCAATAAGTGAAAATATTAACAATTCAGATTTGAACCTGACTGTGGCTTTGTAGGCCGGGCCCAAAAAAGCGATAGAAGTGCGCGGTTGGAAAGTGGCCTCGGAAAAATCCTGGGAAAACCTCCGACACGACCACGCGGGCGGTTTACATACTGGAATACTCTGAGAGTTTGCGCTCCAGTGAGGTTGGTTGAGCGGCTTCAACCGAGTCTGAGGTGTGATCCAGATTTATTAAAGATGTATGTATAAGGTCTCTAAGCTCAAAAGTAATATAGGTACTGTAAGTACACACTGATCATAATTAATATTCTCTGAGATCCGGGTGTCCAAGCGTGAACATTAAAATAATAAAATCTTATAGAATATGAGGATGAGTATAAGATTTTATTGATTTGATGTTGACGTTATACGTTGTATATACCATTACAACTTACTGTTCCCGGAATCCCTCGCGGCTAGTTTAGAATAAACGGGATTATAAATAGTTCAAAGACGAAGGCAAAAAGAAACAAGCGGCAAACATCAATGCCGAGTTAACTCGGCCGGTTACAGAACAAAGCTACCTTTGATATTTGTATAATTTTTCTTGTTTACGGTTACTTCTGGTAGGAAAGGGATTAAAGTGAAGAAGTTGGGTACCGCGCTAGACGTTTCAAGTTGTGCTTTTAGAATACAATATTAGACTTTTTTGCTTTAGACTCTTACCTCATTGGATGGACTAAATCGGGTGATAATTTATGTAGCCTGTTCCCTCAACCACCGTTAGCAGTAAATCTTCAAAAATACTTGGAATTCCAATACAGTGGTGTCTGGACAGCAGGCACAAATAGCAAGCGTTGCGAAACTGAAAGCGACGTCGGTCGGTTTTATTTTACAGGTTTTTAATTAGTCTCACCAGTTCCGGTGTCTGTGGACGCTGCGGGTAATCAAATCTTACAAGACACATTTAACCTATTTCAATTAAGGCGCTACACTGAGAAATTTGGAGTCTTTGAAACGCTGTCCTGCCCAGACTAGCAAACAGTAGGGGCTGATTTTCAGATATATAATTCTTGAGTATATGATTGTAGTACTGACAATAGCGAAACATGATTGCTTAAAATTTTCTCGATAGAAAATAAATCTAAAGTTGAGTCTATATTTTCCTTTTTTTCCTCAGCCTACTAAAACAACGCATTATTAAAAGACACGATTAAGTTAATATGATGGTATTTTACCTCATCTAGGTACTGACAAGAGGAAATTTAATAAACCTGCACACAGTCAGATATTTAACGAGATTTGTCTAAAAAGCCATTCTCGGAGAGGGTTGCATCCCGTTTTGTCGTGAGCGAAAAACAAAGGGTGTCTCTTTCAATCGATATATCGCCTTAACGGTATTTGATTACTGAGATTAAATTATACATATTGAAATCAATTAGTAAGTAAGTTGACCATGTCGCATTGATGAATCGTTAGGTTATGCCCATTCGCTGGTCAAGGAACGGGCTACTAGTTCAGAACCAGATAAGTTAGTAGTCTAATTATATTCCATTAGCCAACAATAAACAATGTAGGTAGGAAGCTGCAATGACCCGTTCCCGATCACCCTATTGTAAAAGATTTGTCTCCGAGACGAGTGTTTTCGCTTTGTGCAGCAGAACAACTGAAGCCGCCAAAGTGGTCGGAAAAGTTTCTGTTCGGAGTCGGAGGCGATAAGTACTGTTTTATTGTTTTAGATTTTTATTTCTAGCTTTGGGGCACTCACTGAAAATCTGCTTCACGGTTTCCGTGACAGCATGCTGAGTTATATTTTAAGCTATATATATATATTTTTTTTTTTAATGCACGCCAAATAAATACAATTGATATCTGGGCGACCGAGCTTTGCTCGACATTTTCCCCGGTCATGAGACCTGGCTAGATCGATTGCTCGTCCCCGAAAACCCCCACATACCAAATTTCATCAAAATCGTTAGAGCCATTTCCGAGATCCCCGAAATAAATAAATATATACAAGAATTGCTAGTTTAAAGATATTGGAAACCTAGTCTATTCAGTATATTATATAAACGGCAACCTTATACCGACTATGTCAACTTCTTCCAATTCGCAATCTGTAAACTGCAGACGATTTCGGGAACAGCCTATTAAGCGTCCTACTCGTATGTATATTGCATAATATACGTAGGACCGAGCTTAAATTATTATTGAATCGTATTGAGGTTCCTGTGGTATAGGTACTTTAATTACTCTACCTAGTCCAGAGCAGTCAGATCAGACAATAACACTTTTTGTGTGTGATAAGATGAAAACCTGTTAGCTTATTTCCGTTATTGGCTTTATTTTACCGTACATACACGTTTTGTGTTAAAGATTTGGAAATAATTAAACTCTTAAAACGAAGAAAATAAATATTCAATAAAAGTACAACACTATCGTTAAACATTGATGGCGGATAGACTCCCGTGTCCAAACATCTGTCTAATAGTTACTTAAATTGTTTTGTCTCTTCTTCCTAGAAATGACTTCTATAATTGTAGACTAAACATTGCAGTCCGGAAACAATGTTTATGATACTGTTGCGCGTGCCAATATCCGGCAACATCACGTCAACGTTAACGGGGTTATTCGCCTACGAGTGCGTAATTACGACATTACACATCTACGCTCGCGCGGCGCGGCGCGTCGCCCGCCATTCACAGCATTCACTAAATAGCTTGTTCTCGACTACAAGCGCATAGCTGCTTTAACTTGGTCTCATTAAGAATGGTAAACGGGGCTTAATCGCGTACGATTAAAATCCCATAAAAAACATAAATGTTATTCACATAGCTGACAAAAGAATTGAGATCTAAATAATGTGAGTGCCAAGTTCTGGGTAGAAAGTCCTGAAATTTATTTCACCTGGGATGTAGTTCAAGTTCAGAATTTGACTTAACTGGTCGACACGATTTTTTAATACCATGTCGGACGCAAAAAAGCCTACAGCCCGCACCGCAGCCGCAGCCTATCAAACTAGGTAGTTTTGAATGTGTAAAGTGTACGAAGCTCAGGAGTTTAGTGTCATATAAATGTGTGTGTGTTTAGTGTCATAGTGGTTGCCTAGTAGAGATGTGGTAGGCACGCGTTGTTAATAGCTGTCGACTTCCTAAACATCGTGTATTTTTGAACGGCACGCGCCAGCGGCCATGACACGGGCGATCTATCAAATTCAAAACACACATTAAACAGTGACTGGCAAAATCTTTAATTTATTTAAAGAGGTAACTATCACGGGTTATAAATATTTAGTCAATAAGTGATTAATTTCATTTGTGACGGGAATTTATATTACTCGGTCAAAATCTTCGTATGCAATTTTATTATCGCCCTCTATCGGACTTGTAAGAACAAATCCCTACTGTATTTCGATTTGTTTAAGGTTATCCCTTACTGGACCATTTAGACTATCAATCCAGTATATTGATTGATTTGGAATTTAATCGTGTAACTTTTAGATCTTCCTCCCGTGGCGTGGCTGTGCGTGCCGGAAATCCCGCGCGCTGTGACCGCCGGCACTATTCCCAAAGTTTTCCGATAGCAGGTACCATTTGCCGCTTCAGCTGAACTCTCCACCCGTGCACCCCCGAGGTGACAATATACACTGAGCGTATAACAAAAGAGTGAGACTCGTCATCCCGTGGCTGGCATTGTGGTACATCATGGATTAGAGGGGGTTGAAAAGTTGTCATGCTAGCCTAGTTTGGAGACTTCTCATACAGGTTTAAATTTTTTGGAAAATATATGCAAGTTTCAGCAAGAATGGAAATTAAATTGAGTGGAATTCCTTAATACGTAAGTTCCGAATAAGCCATTAGTACGAACCGGGAGGAACCCACGGCCCCCGTTTGGTAGCTGTTATGCTTGGATCACCAACCAAAGCCTATTTGTTTCAAATTTAGGGGTCAATAAGTATTATATCGGAGAAGTAGAGAGCGTCGAAGTTGTGAATCGCATGCAAGACGAGTACCTGCTGGCTCGGCGTAGCGCGGCGGCGGCGGCGCGCCACGGAACTGAAACGTCATTTAATGACGGTACGAAATTGGATCAAAGGTTGTAACCCTTCCTGCTAATGAGGACGCAAGATTTGACAGCAAGCAAATGTCTCTTCGAGTAGTTACGTAAGATTGAGATGATCATCCGTTGATTTCGAATATAAATATCATTACAGAACAAATCCAGCTAGCCCCGTAGCTTAATTTGCTATAGGTATTAATCGACGATATATTTAATAGACATAAATACGTAAATACATAGAGAACTTATGAGACTCAAAAACACATTGCCCTTATTTATATCATATCGATGACCTAAACTGAGTAGCTGCATAAACGGTGTTGGTGTAATATTTGGAGCTATAGTATGTAGCCACTCATGCGTAAGCGCATAGCCACAGCCTGTGTGACCTCAATGCACTTTCGGTTGCAACTAGAAGCCCAGGGTAATTTCTAAATTGACCTTCATAATGCAGAGGGTAACCTATTCAGGATCGGTTGTACAAAATCATGTCACAAAATGTACTGAGTTTGAGTTACCAAAACTAGATCTGACATTTTATGAATGAATGAATGATTTATTCACTTTAAACATATGGTACAATTATAGATGTTACAATTAAACTTAGGTTCCTTAATATGTTTAGCCTCGACAGGCATGTGAAAGTTGGCATCACATTTGATGTATCATTTGGTGTTTGATGATCTGACGGATCTTTATTGAACCCGTCCTAAGTGTTATATTATTATTGCGAAATTAGTGTTATTTTATATCTAACTCGAGCTGGCATCTTTATTAATAGCCAATTCATTCCTCAACTCGAGTTTCTGACTACATACTCGATTTGTCTCACAAACTACGTTATGTATGTTAGGCGTAGTTTATTCTTCGACTCGAGTTTCTTTTGTGTACTTAGTTTATAACAACACTTCATAATGATCTGTAATAGCTGAGTAGTCTAGCGAGCAACTATATTCTGCGACTCTCTTCAGATCTAATAAACTTTGTATTATCCGATATAATGGTTGAGTTTTGTCGGGTAGTTAGTAATTAAGAGACATAAAAAGCCTGTATTCTTTGAATGCCAAGTTTACTGGTAAAGTTAATAAGAAAGGGGTTTATGGGCGGGCCCGGCGCGTCATTAGCGCTGCCAACGACACGTGCTCAGTGACTTGCATGTCCCGCTAAACTTTGTAACATTAGTCTTTGTATAAATTGTTGGCGATCGGTATAAAGTCAATATTTAGTCAACGTTATTATGGTAGCGCGGGGCGTATTCACGCATTCACATGTATATTGTATGTGACAATTATTTACAGTATAACTCATAACTGATCCATGAAGCTAATTTCTAATTTCTGCTATTACTTATTTTGTGACGAAGCTTCAAGTTTTTGTTTTATTTATTTGCTTGTTTTGTGATTCTTCTGGCGTCGCTAGTGTTCATAGTCTACGGTCTCTGCTTACCTTAACATCAGACAGGCCGTGAACTGTTTTGCCACCGTCGCTGTATGAATGATAACAGTCTATAATGGCAGCTATTCGGCTCGTATTTAACATGACGATTTATCAACTATTGTAACTCAAAGTAAATTTTAGACTGAGAAAGCTTGAGTGTGTGCCAATAGTATTTGCCATGTCACCAGTCAGCATTAAGGCATATTGAATACGAACCCAGTTGTGTTCCCGGCGCAGTGATCCGGCGTCGCTCCGAAGATCAAACCCACGGCGTCTTTACTGTTGTCGTTACGGACTTTATTGGGCCGTCGTTAACTCGCTGCAGGCCGACATGCAACCAAACATCTACAAGGAAAACTTCGCTCATGCTCTCCCTCTCCCACTTACCAAACCTAAGCTTATATCCGAGAAGGATAGACGAAATGGTGCGATTGTGTGTTAATGAAGGGACGGGACGCTCCGACGCACTGTGTCGCGTTTATAGCTACAGCTATGAGCGGAAAACTATAATTTTATGCTTATTTTAGCAGATGGAAAGATTTATGTGACAAATCGTTTCCATGTGGTTCTCCAATTAGAGACAGTATTATTTAATTATCAAAACAGCATTTCTTCACACTTAGGAAAGACGGATTCCCGTTAGACAAGTTTTTTAAACACAGCGAAGCTAGTAAATAATCACAGACCTATTGATTTAAACTTACACGATTTTCACACGACGAATATTATACGCGAAATTGTACGCGATTAAGTCGCGTTTCCCAATAATAAAGCACAGACCTACCTAAAGGTAAACAGTACCCTCACCATGAGTTTGCAATGTTTCCATTACCGTACTCGCTAGCGACTGCGTAAACGATTTAGTATGGACAAAAGTACAGCGCCTCTGGCGGTTACGCAATTGAACTAAGAATCGCCATACTAAATCGTTTACGCAGTCGCTAGCGAGTACGGTAATGCAAACATTGCAAACTCATGGTAAGGATACATACACCCAAACCTACGAACGCTTCCAACTCTTAGGGAAGTTATAAGCGAGCTTCCGACTTGCTTGCTTTGTGAATTCGTAGTGTTGACAGCACAGTGTGACAAAATGCAGTTGCCTCGCTCTCAGCACAGCGCATGTAGCTCACAGATCTCTTAACCCTCTTACCGCGTACACGAATCAAGGTACGTTTATATCTACAGAGATTGAGAGAATAATTATTCTTTTATACATGTGTCTATTAACTGTATCTGTCACGGAGAAAATTTAGCTTTAGCAGAGTACCGATTTGGCTCGGTTAAGAAAAAAATGGCTACATACAACCGAGATTTATTTAAAACGCGCAATATAGCTTTGTTAAGGATAAACAAGCAAATACTGCTAAACGTACTCGGTTATTTTAACATAATACTTATTTATTTCCAATTGATTGTCTCGGTAAATATAATCATTTTTCAATTCGATTAAAAATAGACAAGTTAACACTGTTATTTCCTGACAACTGCGTCATTTAATTTTAGACCTTGCAACACTTGCTTAAAATTAGATAAGTTGTTTTGTTGCAAATAACTGCGTGAATGACTAAGAAACAAACAAGTCGCATAAGTAAATATAATCCTTACTTTATCTGTTAAAAATAGACAAGTTTACACAGTTATTTGCTGACAACTACATTATTTAATTTTAAACTTGTAACACTTGGTTATAATTACATAAGTTGTTTTGTTGCAAATAACTGCGTGAATGACTAAGAAACAAACAAGTCGCTTAAGTAAATATAATCCGTACTTTATCGGTTAAAAATAGACAAGTTTACACAGTTATTTGCTGACCACTACGTTATTTAATTTTAGACTTACAGCAGCTGGTTAAAATTTGATAAGTTGTTTTGTTGCAAATAACTGCGTGACTGACTAAGAAACAAACAAGTCGCTTAAGTAAATATAATCCGTACTTTATCGGTTAAAGATAAACAAGTTTACACAGTTATTTGCTGACAACTACGTTATTTAATTTTAGACTTGCAGCACTTTGTTAAATTTTGATATGATGTTTTGTTACAAATAACTGCGTGAATGACTAAGAAACAAACAAGTTGCTTAAGTAAATATACCGTACTGTATCGGTTAAAAATAGACAAGTTTACACCGTTATTTGCTGACAATTACGTTATTTAATTTTAGACTAGCACTTGGTTAAAATTTGATAAGTTGTTTTGTTGCAAATAACTGCGTGAATGACTTAGAAACAAACAAGTTGCTTAAGTAAATATACCGTTCTTTATCGGTTAAAAATAGACATTACACTGTTATTTACTGACAAATGCTTTATTTAATTTTAGACCTTGTAACACTTGATTAAAATCTGATTAGTTGTTTTGATGCAAATAACTGTGTGGAATATTAAAAACCAAACAAGTTGTTTGTTGGCGATACATAATCATAGCTCGGTAGCTAGCTACCGAGTGAGCGATCTCATTTTTAAACAAGTTACTTATTAACTATTAAACAACAAATTGACTAATTTTAACTTTGCCGGGACTTTTTGCAGCAAAGCGATTCGGACAGTGTTGCCAGATACCCCTCTTTTCCGCTTTTTCTGGATTCGTATCTACGTTTCTAAAACCACGGATCCCGTTTTTTATATGCTCGGTGAAAAAGGTGGTTAATTAAGAACCCCGCTAAAACGAGCCAAGCAAATTGGCACTAGCTACCTTTTCTCGAAGCGACTCGTCGTCGAGGAACCCTTATAGTTTCGCCATGTCCGTCCGTCCGTCCGCTCGTCCCCGGCTTAGCTCAGTAACTGTTAGTAAAAGAAAGCTGTAACATGCATGATTATACATTACAATATCTGGGCGACCGAGCTTTGCTCGGCGTTTTCCCGGGTATGAGACCTAGCTAGATCAATTGCTCGTCCCCGAAAACCCCTACATACCAAATTTCATCAAAATGGGTAGAGCCGTTTCCGAGATCGGCGAAATAAATAAATAAATATATATATATATATATATATATATATACAAAAATTGCTCGTTTAAAGTTATAAGATATCGATGACGCCGAACAAAGGGTAGAATGAAATCGTGAAAAACGATTTTATTTAGGGGGCCTCCCCTACAATTAAAGTGGCGGTACAAATTTATTTTCTTCCAATTCTCATAGTGTAGAGTATCGTCGTTGGATAGCTCGTTCAAAACTATTGTGTGGTTCCTAAATCCATTTTTTGATTCAAGAATCCGGTGGCTTGATAAAGTGTCCGATCGAGCCCCACAAGGTAGCATAATTAATTATGTCCACCTTGGGCGTAAAGACATAAATCCCTCGCTACGCTCAACATTTTACTTTAGGATCCCTCACACTACGCTCAAGATTCTACTTTAGATTCCTCTCTTCACTCAGGATTCTATTGTATGATTTTTCGCTTCAATCAGGATTCAATATTCCGCCCTCGTCATAAATATATCATTTTGCTCCCTTGAGACATAATCTACTATTTAACACCTGCTATTCACAAAAGAGTCATTGTTGCCCTCGAATGAGGGATCAAAGACGTACTTTTCCTCCTCATTACAGGGCAACAATGACGCTTTACATCATAGAAGGTTTGAAAACCAGTATGTACCACTCGCAAGCATCATAGGCGGTTTGAAAAGCAGTATGTCACAAAATTATTTCCGTCTTGGTAATAAAGACTTAATCCCTCGCTACGCTCAAGATTCTACGCCCTCACTATAACTTCCCTTATAGTGCATGTGACGGCGTAGAGCACTTTTTTATTTCGAACATTTTCATTAATAATTTTAAAAATTAAAAACACGACTGCACTAAAAAGATAAGAACATGTTTCATAATAAAGAACTCAAGGAAATCTATTTTGTACACAGTCGGGGGACCTAATATTTTAGTTTTGTATGCAGTAGGTCCTCCGACTGACTGATTCTTTATTATGAAACTTGTTTTGTCTCTTAAAATGCTTCATTTTGATACACCACTTGCTGGGATCAAAAACATTTTATTTTCGGAACACAAAATGGAATCTACAGTCCGCCATATTGTTTTAATTGCAACGTCACATGTCCTATGTTACTCGAGATGACGTAAGGATTCCAACGATACCTCACACATCTAAATCGGTTAAGGCGTTGAGAAGTTCTGGGGGAACAAACAAACTCACTCACATACATACATAAAACCTGAAAACATTACACTCCTTTTTACACGACTGCCCAAAAAAAGGAGTGTAATGTTTTTCAGGTTTCATGTATGTATGTATGTGATTTTTTTTTGTTCCCCCAGAACTTTTCAATGCCTTAACCGATTTAGATGTGTGAGGTTTTGCAATAAAAACAAATCTGGTGGACTGTAGACTCCATTTTGAGTGTTCAGTAAAAAAATTTTTTTTTCTATCCTAGCAAGTGCGTATAAGATAAAAACAAGTTTCCTAATTAAGAACTCAAGGAAATATATTTTGTTTGCAGTCTGGGGACCTAATGTTCTGGTTTTACTTGTATGTAGTAGGTCCCCCGGCTGCAAACAAAATATATTTCCTTGAGTTCTTAATTAGGAAACTTGTTTTTATCTTTTTAGTGCAGTCGTTTTTTTTGGTAATTTTTATGATTATTATTTTATTTCTAACGTTTTTTGATTAAAACACATACATTATATATATTTTTGGAATCGTCTCTTCAAATGCTTCATTTTGATACCCCACTTGCTAGGAAAGAAAAAAAATTTTTTTTTTACTGAACACTCAAAATGGAGTCTACAGTCCGCCATATTGTTTTTATTGCAACGTCACATATCCTATGTCACCCGGGATGAAGTAAGAGCCGTGTTCCGAATCACGCTTACAACGCTATAAACGCGTTTACAATCGGACCGAATCACGCTCATAGCGTTTACATGAGATGTCGTGACGTCATTGATGACGTCATGGACGGCGCCATATTGGCGTTTACAGTGCTCACACTCCCAGGCGTCAGCACCTTAAACCAAACGTCAAGTTGACGTTTGATATATGAACATGACAGTAAACACAACATGCCCGGTCCGAATCAAAACACCACTCACGCGGCCTTGAGCGCGCTTACTGATTCGGACCGGCCGTCAGCACTGTAAACGCTGTGATCGTTGTTGGCGTGATTCGGAACACGGCTAAGGATTCCAACGATACCTCACACATCTAAATCGGTTAAGGCGTTGAGATGTTCTGGGGGAGCAAAAAAAATCACATACATACATACATACGTACATACATGAAACCTGAAAACGTTACACTCTTTTTTTTGGGCAGTCGTGTAAATAAATAATAAAAATCAGCGGTTCTACGTAAAACGCATTTTCCGATTTTTGTATTTCGGCATCTGGCAACACTAAAAAGGAATCGGCCATTCGGCCATTTTGAAGCTAGCTTGCGTGCGCGTGTGGAATTTACTTGTTGCTAATAATCTGATACTTAATAATTTTGTGTCCCAAATATTGTTCGGTAGGTATTTATCTGAAAAATATCAGACTGCAAGTGATTCTTATGTACTGTTGTCTCTAAAAGATGGACGAAGAGGTGAGGAACCTTCTCACCGCATGGGACCTGGATGAATACATCGAGGTGTTTAAGCGTAAGTAGATGCTTCACCAAATAAATAATCTATCAAAATTTGTAGATTTACGGCGCGATTGTTTGTTCTCGCAGTTGCCCGGTGGCGTCAATACCACGGCCTGAGGCCTACGGGATCGTCCTAATACAACGCGATGATCGCGCGAGTGAAATTCGCGAATATATTGAACTCGAATAGGTGTCCCAAAGGGATCGTCCTAAAACAAACACGATTATCGCGCGAATTCGCGACTTTTACTAGTAAATATTCTAAGTTAAAGTTGCGCGATCGCGCGATCATCGCGTCGTCGCGCGCCAATTAGGACGATCCCTACTGAATTCATTTCATTCCTGGATTATTTTTGCGGTGTGTACACATTTTATTCTACTGAAAAGCGCCAGCGACTGGCGATATGCATCTACTATATTATACATGTCTTAGGCTGGTTTTCCACTAGAGCTATGCCATGCTATGTTTTCATACATTTGACACGTAGCTCGAGCTGGAGCTATGTGTCAAATGTATGGAAACATAGCATAGCATTCTCATATTTTTCGGAAACCTCTCACGGCGTCCTTCAGATAGCCTGGAGAGAAATATACCTAATGAGGGGAAAAGTTGAGGGCCAGAGGTACCGGGGCAGACCATCCGCTAGATGAGCACCCAAGTCACTGCACCCCGGCAACTACATCTGCACTCGAGGCCATCCAGAAGGCGAACTTTATTCGTTTTGAAAATAATTACCCGACAGTTTATAATATTTATATATTTTAAAGTGCTTAAAATTTCAATGTTTTATAAGTGAGCGTGACAACGTATAAAAATGTTGTTTTATATGAATAATTGTGATGTGTGATGGTTTGAACTTTACATGGTTAACTGTTCAAGAAGTCACCTTACCTTATTTGTGACTATTTGAACATTACAGTTGGTTAAATGAAGGTAGACCGTTGAAAGAAAATTCAATTAAATATAACATCGATTGAAATTCTGTTCTTGCAATTATGTGTTTTTGTAAATTAAACATTAAATGCTTGATTATAGATATTTAGTATTCCGGTACCGGATCATATTTTTTTGGCCATTCATTCTTTGAAAACTAAGAAAAGATGCCGGACAATATATATAAACATATTAGGCCTGGTAAACGGTATGGTGACCCTTATAGTAACCGATATAAGAAGCCTCTGGTATCATATTATATGATAGCCGTCCAAAAATTGATTCAGCGGAATATAGTAACTTGCATTCTTTCATAAGGTATACATACATGTACAAGCAAACATGAAATGAATATACATGTACAGAGATTACTCATATCATTTACTTCTACGATAATCTTGAATATGACTCAAGTTAGTTAGTTATTTTATCAGCATTCGTTCATTTCAAAACCCGCTATGTTTCACCTGCCATGTTGTAATCATATGGAATAATCGCTATGTGTAGTATACTTGAAACATGGCGACTTAAAATAGGCCGAATTTGAGTCGCTATGTATTAGTTAGTTTAGGTAAATTCTGTTTTTTTCGGAATAACAAACATTTTTAAAAGGCATTGATCATTTTTTTCGTGAAAATTATATGTCAAACCCACTCTATTATACGTATAATAAAAAATCTGGTGTAACGAAAGTAGCATAAACAATCATATAAACAGTTTTTTGTGTCTCCTGTAAAGGACGTCAAAATCACATAGCGATTTTTGTATTCCCACCGACGATATATGAAATAAATATACAGGGTGGATTTTCTTTTTGGGTCAGTGAGGGCAGCTAGCTACCAGATCCCATCCTGCTACGTGAAAATGGTCTTAGAAGACCTTCCCTCGATTTTGAATTATTGAAAATTGACGATTACAGATTTTGGAAAAAACATACTGGGTGCGAGAAAAAGGTCATTTTTGACAAACTTTTTTTTGATGCCAATCGATCCCATTCCTATTCAGGATCAAAAAGCTTGTATGGGACCAAAAAAAAAATTTCCGGCTAGAAAAGACACAAATCGAGGAAAACCTTTTTCATACATTTTGTATGAAAATGAAAACTTTTATTTTTCACTTTATATTTTTTTATGCCAATCGATTCCATTCCTATCCAGTATCAATTGTTTCCAAGGGATCAATTTACACAAATTAAAGAAAACTTTTTCCATACAAATGTATGTATGTATGTATGTAGTAAATACTATGAAGAAAAAGTGTAATTTTATTCACATTTTTTTTATCTCGCCAAACGGTCCTGTTATGTTTAAGGACCATAATTTTGTATGAAAACATCACATTCAAAATAACAAAAAACGGGGATTTAAATGTGAATAAAATTTCACTTTTTCTCCATAGTAAATGTATGGGGAAGGTTTTCCTCGATTTGTGGCTTCTCTAGTCGGTTTTTTTTGTGCCCATACAAACTTTTGATCCTGGATAGGAATGGGATCGATTAGTATCAAAAAAAAGTTTGTCAAAAATGACCTTTTTCTCTCACCCTGTATGTTTTTTCCAAAATCTGTAAACGCCAATTTTCATTAATTTCAATTCGAGGGAGCATACTTGGGCCGACCGACCGGACGACGTCCTGTGGGTCGCCCCAAGTATCGCTGGAGGGATGTGGTGGAAGCGGACCTGCGTGAGCTCGGAGCTGGTGCAAGCTGGCGAGAAATTGCGCAGGACCGAGCAAAGTGGCGTGCTCTTGTGTTGGAGGCCAAGACTCATTTTGGGTCGTCGTGCCAGCCCAGTTAGTTAGTTAGTTCAATTCGAGGGAAGGTCTTCTAAGACCATTTTCGCGTACCAGCACGGGATCTGGTAGCTGCCCTCACTGACCCAAAAAGAAACTCCACCCTGTATGTGGACATAATGAAATCCTTCTGCCCCTCCTTTTGTACACTCTAATCGAGAATTCCTGTTTACATTATCATTTTAACATTACAGAAAATTCCATAACATCATTGTCTCTATCTGTGCTCAATGATTCTATGATAAAGGACCTGATTCCTCTCATTGGTCCCCGAGCAGTATTTGTGAAAAACTTGGAAGTGTATAAAGAAAGCTTACATCCCAACACAAATAAATCAATTGTGAGTTATAACATTTTTTAAATTTATGTTTGTGGGCACTTTACAAGTTGTATAGCATGCTTATTGGTATGTGTGGTATGTGTGGTTTGCTTGCAGATTGGTGATGATTTTTCGATTGGTGATTTTAACTTTGCAATTGACGAAGACCACTTGTGCTCTGGTAGCACACCTGCATCAAACTCACCAATTGCCATTCCCATGCCTTCAAAGTCACAAGTGACCATTGAATTACCTGAAGATCTAACACCTTTAGAAATATGTGTTGGTATACTTTTTTTATTGCTTTCATATTTAAATACACTTAACTGTAAACTGTTGGAACTGTCACAAACTTAGGCATAATTAATAAAGTGTGGAAAAAATATGGGCTCTGGAGGAAAACTACCTTAAATCTTTAAAATATCTCATTTTACTTTACCAAAAGAAACAAAACTGCATTCATAGATTTACTTTAATTTTCTAAGAGATTGCAACTTGACATTCGGTTTTATGGATATTTTGTATGACAGAAGAGTGTAAGAATATTTTGATGGTTCGATTCCCGGGTGAAACAGGCGAATTTTAGAAAATCCTTGAATAGGGTTTTGAATACAGTTTATGAAAACAAAAGAATGTTTCCTTTGAGTAAAACGAGCTAACTTAATGATTTAAGGCAGTTTCCCTCCAGGGCCCATACAATTTTTCCATCCTGTATATTGAATATTGAAATAAACTTTTAATTTATTATAAAGTTTACCCGGTCTAATTAAATGTTTATAAGAGGACACATACATGCAAATGCTTGACTGGTAGAGAATGCCTCATGGCATTAAGTCCGCCTTTTGCACTTCAAGTTTTCTTTTGTGCAATAAAGATTAAATAAATAAGTAAATAAAGTGTGTCTGCCTGTCTGTCCGGTACCTCTTCACGCTTAAACCACTGAACCGATTTTGATAAAATTTGGCATGGAGGTAGTTTTAGTCCCAGGGAAGGATATAGGATACTTTTTTCTGGAAATTAACCCTTAAGGGAGTGGAAGTTTGTATGGAAGAGTGATAACTATGTTAGCACCTGATATAAAAATAATAGCATTTAAAATTTTATTGCGATGAACGAATTCCACGCGCACGAAGTCGAGGGCAAAAACTAGATGAATATACAGGATGTCCCAAGACTATGGGACATCAAGGCAAAGTACCTTAAATATATCGTAGATAGGATAATTTGATGAAAGAAGAAATGATTTTAATTTGCAAAATAATTTAAACTGCATTCGTAGATTTTAAATAATTACATGGTTGAACCGGGAATCGAACCCGCAACACGAGATAAAAAAATGTGTTGTTAAAATGTATGGTCTTACTTTAATTTCTGTCACTATGTTATTTAGCAAAAAATAATCCTTATGATGAAGCCTTTCGATCAGCATGATAAAGCTACAGAGTATTTTTTTTCTAGTGTCATGTGTTCGATTCCCGGTTTAATCATGTACATCATTATTTAAAAATCTATGAATGCAGTTCAAATTGTTTTTTAAATTAAAATAATGTCTTCTTTCAGCAAAATATCCTATCTACGATATTTAAGGTACTTTCCATTGATATCCCATAGTCTTGGGACACCCTGTATATTAAAAATCTGTCTGTATGTTGTGTGTGATGTGCTTTACACATGTCTGTCTATTTTTAGAACTTGCCGTTACTTTTGAATGAAACATTGGAAGGCAAAGGTCTGCTGAAGCTGGACAAGGCTGTACCTTTGAACAACGCAGCAAGGTCCAGCCTAGTCAAAATTATTGGCCGGGCAATATTAAAGCAAGACCCTAATAAATCAGTTCGAGCAAGTGTGTATGCGAGCTGGGCACACGCAATTGTGAGTGTATATCCAAAAGAAGTTACCTCTGCATATTTCCATACCAAAGTGGTGGAATCAACACGTGGTATTACAACAAGATTGGCTGGTAAATTACCAGACCAAATTAGTAATTTGAAGCGAAAATACAGGGAGTCTGGTGTAATTGTGGAGAAGCGTCGGCGTAATTCAAAATCTGAATCACAATCACCAAAGATACGGCTCCCAGAAGGAATAGAAATAAGTGATGAAGAAGATGCCCAAGAAAAATTACTGTGGCTTCAAAACTCGTCCGAGCCCTGGACAGCTGTAGAACAAAAATGGGTTGAAACCACACAGGCCAGGCTTATTAAATCGAAAGAGCTGACCATAGGACAATACTTCAATGAATATATGGCTCTTAAAAAACCCAAAGGATATCTTCTGGTGAGTTCAGTATATACATAGTTATGCTTGTAACCATACGTCGGACTCCAGCGGCTATTTTGCGGGCATGTCGTTTGGTAAGGTTCACAAATCAATTTTCGAGTTGTCAGAATAAAATATTTATACTTAGTATTTAGTACCTAAGTATTTGTAATGTTTTATTCAAAGTACCTTAGCAACAAAGGCTGTAGGTACGTTAGTTTGGTATTCTACATTTTAATAATATATTCAATCGATTTTCGAGTTGTCATAATAAAGTATTTGTACTTAGTATTTGGTACCTAGTATTTGTACCTAATGTTAATTCCAAATACCTCAGCAACTGAGGCTGTACGTCTGTTAGGTATTCTTTTTTTTATTGCAGCCTACAGACTTTGTTGCTAAGGTATTTGGAATTAAAATTACAAATACTAGTTACCAAATACTAAGTACCTACAAATAATTTATTCAGACACCTCGAAAATTGATTTGGGAACCCTACCAAATGACATGCCCGCAAAGTGCCCGCTGGAGTCCGACGTATGCTTGTAACAATATATGTATACATATGTTCATAATGTGTCAACATATATATTCATATGTCTTTGTCTAGTACCAATACTATAGGTATGATTCCGTTGCCGACTGCTTACAGCAACATCACGTTCCGCCGCACTCCAAATTGAACCGTAATGGTATGTGTAAGGTTACATATTAAAATACCTAAAATTGATAGACCTATTTTCAAAATACCTATTTTTTAAAATACCTATCACTTATTTAACCTATTTTCACAATACCTATTGGACGAAATACCTATTGAACGATTAACCTAATCTTGAAATAACTACTATCAAAATACCTATGTACGAAATACCTATTCTTAAAATGCCTATATGTCATTAAACATACGGTCGTAATACCTACAGTCGAAATACCTGCATTACTAAAGCCTAGATAAGTGTTTACTGTTATTATATACAAGTTAAATTATTTAAAAAAAGTTCGTTTCTGGCACTTCGCCGGCCGCTGCCGCGGCACGCTCGCTTCGCTCGCTCGGCTCGTGCGCTGTAGGGTTGCAGTTCTACCTAACCACTCCTCCTCGCTTCGCTCTTCGTCGTACCTACACTGACCTGCCCTAGGTACAGGTAAAAAATGATGTTATGACAATCTCCATCTTTATTCTCCACTTCTACATATTCTACTCTAAGGCGGGTCGGTGTAGGTACGACGACGAGCGAAGCGAGGAGAAGTGGTTAGGTAGAACTGCAAACCTACAGCGCGCGAGCCGAGCGAGCATAGCGAGCGTGCCGCGGTAGCGGCCGGCGAAGCGCCAGAACCGAACATTTTCCCATAAAATTATTATTCAACTGATATTCTTCATTTTTGATATTTTTTACTACTACAATTACAAATACTCTTTATTGCACACCTCAATTAAAGGATACAGTACAATACAAAATCACAGTAAGTAGAGGCAAACAACAGGCGGTCTTATCGCTAAAGAGCGATTTCTACTACTTACCTATTTTAAAAACCTGTCGCGATAATATACCTACTGTAAATAATGTAACTGTAGGTATTTTGCCCGTAGGTATATCAAACTTAGGCTAATCGTCCATTAGGTATTTCATTCGTTAGGGATTTTGAACAGTAGGTATTTTGTTCAATAGGTTTTTTGAACGTAGGTATTTCAAACTTCGGTCATTTAAACTGTAGGTTAAATAACTATTAGGTATTTTAAAAATTGGTATTTCGTACATAGGTATTTTGACAATAGGTATATCAATTTTAGGTATTTTGATATGTTACCATGTGTAAAAAGCTCAATTTGAAATGAGCGGAGAAGTGTCGGAACAGCACACGCCGCTCACTCTAAATTGGGACTTTTAGTCTTATGATTACGGTTCAATTTGGAATGCGGCGGCACGTGCTGTTGCTTAGTATCATAAATTTGTTTACATTTTTCAATATTCTTTAATAGACTGTAATTTCATATTTTGATAAGAACTTAGCTTTCTAGAATCGCTAATACTTAAATGTAATTCTTCTATTGTTTACAGCTACAAAAAGATTTTGAACACTTGTACACAGGAAAATATACTGATATCACAGAAACATTCCCTGCTTTAAAGGGGAAAATCTTCGAGTTCGCCAAGACACGCAAGACTAGCAGCAAGGATAAAAATTTGGAGCTTCTCATATCTTTGGAGCATGGTAAGAAATTAGTTTAGTAATTTTAAGGATCTTAACAGACTGCAGTTCATATGCAGTCAGATCAATGTCAACATATTGTCTTGCAGTCGACATTCAGTTTAAACAACTGTCACCAATTGCATACCAAATGGATGGTGTTGCTTAAAAATGAACTTTCAAAAAAGTGATTGTTTCACCCCGCCATTAGGTTCTAGTACCTACCCCGATTAAAGGATGCTAGTTTTTTTTAATGTATTTTAGGGGTTACGAAAATATAACTTACACGCTCCTGTCTAAACAAAACCTTTTGTATTTAAATGGCTTTGAAACATTAACCGACAGTGTCTCGGCCTAAGATACAAAGTTTAATATTTATTATTACTTATAACAGTATTTTAAACGTACAATATTTTTTAAAGTTAAATGTGCATCAATCGAGATGTAACAAACTCTAGTTGCGCCATCTATGCAGAGCTTTGCGCCGCCTGCCCCATTTAATCACGGTGAATGAAGAAAAGCAATAACTGTTGTTGGTTGTGAAAGGTTTTAGAAATAAATAATTAAAATAAATAATAATATAATAAAATAAATTTTAGATACATATTTGTAATATAATCGTTGGTTAATCAAAAACTTAAATAACTTTGTTAAACTCTGTCATTTTGAACTAGGAATTAATACTAGTCATAAGCTGGTCTGCGAGAATCCCTGGCCGGGTAAAGGTCTCCTCCAAGGATGACTCTGTCCTGTGGTATCTCGTTTCAGAGCCAGCTGGCTGGCCTCTTGATGTCATCTTCCCCTGCTCCGATTGCCTGATGGGCCGCGCCAAAGAGTCGCTCTTATAGTCTATTTCTGGTCTCTTAACCTCGCGACATGTGCAGCCCATTTCCATTTTAGTTTCAGGGTAAAAGCTTCATTAGTGATATATCTGATCACGGGGTTTTTTCTAGTTTAATTATTTTGTAGCATTGATAATTTCTCTTACATCGAGTGTTATAAAAATCATATTTTTAATTAATTTTGGTTTTGATTTTAATAAAATATACATAATGTATAGTTGATTAATTGAACATGTTTCTTCATAATTTTGATAGCTGGTAGCGACCTCTAAAATTAGTCAAAAAAAACTAGCATCTGTTAATAGGGGTAGTAGAACAAAATGGGTGAGACTGCAGGATTTCAGACTTTTGAAAAATAAGCAACACCCTAATAGTTGTGATGCAATTGTATTAAATAAATAATATAAAAAGTACTATAATACGGCTTGTTAGCTCTAAGTACGGTCACATCTGGAAGAAAGCACGAAACTTGGCATGCATGTAGCTTAAATTAAATTTTTGTATTTCAAAAATTTTAGGGAAACACGCTGACAGGCCTTCCCCCCCCCACTTCCCCTTCACTTTTGTGTGCCAAATTACAGTTTTTATTTTATTTTATTGAAAACGGCTGAAGCTGGGAGAAAACCGTCAATGGAAAAAATGATCCTTATAAAATTATCTACAAGTCATTCTTTGGATATATTTTGATTGGATCTATAGTTTTCAAAATATACGAGCATTCATTAGGGTAAGTACAGCAGAAAAGGTGCTAGAGGGCAGATTACTAACATCTTTATGCGCGTCGGGCTACAAGCAAGAAATTTGTACCAGAGATAAAGTGTTCCGCAGTGCTTCTTTTCAGATGTGGAGATTAGTTAGATTGTTAAAAAATATTTTTTGACAATTGATGTGGTTTTGGGTCAACAAGATGCTTATACTGTGAAAATTTGAAGCCTGTAGCTCCAATCGTTTGGCTGTGAAACCTGTAAAACAGACGACGGACGGACGTATGACTCACAACAATAGGGTTCCGCTTGGAGCTTTCGGGTAAAAAAAAAAAATGAATTCCTGATGTCTGTTTTATACGAAAACGATACCCCACAAGCCATAGTAGCCTTAACTGATCAGTGAGAAAGAGACGAATAAAAGGTGTGCTTGGTCCAATTCACCCCGTTCTCCCCACGCACAGGGGACGAATCTAAATAATTTCCACATCTGAAAAGAATCACTGCGGAACACTTTGTCTATGGTACAAATTTCTTGCTTGTAACCCGATGCGCATAAAAATGTTAGTAATCTGCCCTCTAGCACCTTTTCTGCTGTACTTACCCTAATGAATGCTCGTATATTTTGAAAACTATAGGTCCAATCAAAATATATCCAAAGAATGACTTGTAGATAATTAAAAAAAAAAACTGTAATTCGGCACACAAAAGTGAAGGGGAAGTGAGGGGGGGGGGGGGGGGGGGAGGTCTGTCAGCGAGTTTCCCTAAAATTTTTGAAATACAAAAATTTAATTTAAGCTACATGCATGCCAGGTTTCGTGCTTTCTTCCAGATGTGACCGTACTTCGTCATAGTTTCGAGCTAACAAGTCGTACTATTACAGTTGTTGAAACTGTTGGCGTGCAGCCCTAACAGCGCAAATAAATATGAGGCTCTGCCTAGGAGTTGCCAGAAAGCTCAACTCATAAAGAGTGGTTACCTAGTCTTATTTTAAAATGAATGAGTATGCTTGATTATTATTATAAAGTTTCACATAATTATACAAATGGCCCACGGCTATGCCACACGGAATGTCTACTTAGCTGTAATACTTTTCCGTTTAAATTCATCGTATATACTACTACCATGATTTTTTTCACATGCGTTGTAGCCACCGTTTAAACCTAAAACCACTTAAAAATGGCCTGCCTGTACAAGGAATCCAACCGACTAAAATGTGTATAAAACTAATTTCATGGCCTTCTTTTTGTTTAATATGCAAAATTATTTAGGGCTAAATAATCGATATGATTAACCATTTCATTGCAATAATAAAAATACATGATGTTTGTAAACATTTTAGCGGGTTCAGTATAAATAAAATAGGATAAGATATAGTAGGTGTCGGTACGGAACCCTTCGTTGTGCGTGATCCGACACGCACTTGGCCGGCTTATATAAATAAATGTTTGTACTTATTTAACAGCGTAATAAATGTGTATTTCATATTGTATAATAAACTAGATGTAAATTCACAGAGACCAAAATGGTGCCACTCTGGTTTACACATTTTCTTCTCATTGTTAACTTCAACCTGTATTAACCGCCCCATGGTAAGGGTAGTCTAAACTTAAGGAAGTGCGAGTCGGACTCGCGCACGAAGGGTTCCGTACCATTTTCTACGTGCGGCAAAAAAATCATGTCTGTTGTATGGGAGCCCCCTTAAATATTTATTTTATTCTGTTTTTAGTATTTGTTGTTATAGCGGTAACAGTAATACATCATCTGTGAAAATGTCTACGGTCTAACTATCACGGTTCATGAGATACAGCCTGGTGACAGACGGACACACGGACAGACGTACGGACGGCGAAGTCTTAGTAATAGGGTCCCGTTTTACCCTTTGGCTACGGAACCCTAAAAATGAAATGAATTCTTTCAGACTTCAATCATTAAAGTACTTTCCCTCCATATGGCATAGCTGTGGAATATCCTGTACTATGCTGGATTTACATTTAGCCGAAGTAAGCAGGAAAGTGGGCAGGACTAGTGTGTAAACACGATACTTCTTAATCCACTTTCGATCCATACCTACCCACTTCTCTACCAACTTCCCCTACCTACTTCCCTGCTCACTTCGGCTGAATGCAAATCCGGACATTATAGCCTCGCCAGCTCGGTGATGTCATATTCAACGCGGTTGGCAGTTTCAACGTGGAACTGTAGTTAGGTTGCCTTTCCATCAGAGCTACGCTATGCAGCTATGCTGCGAGAATGTTTCTGTTTCCACCAGTGCTTATATTTTTTAAGAACGATTTTTTTGGACTGTGCATATGTCAAATTTAAGGGTTATTATATCGAAATAAGGATTTGGATTTAAGAAAGTATTTTCCATCCATGTGGCTGGCAGAACTATGATAGTCAAATTTATTGATACATTTCAGGTTCAGAGGAGACATCAAACATTGCCTGCTTATTGCTGATACCATCACTCTTGGCAGTCTCAAGCGTTCGACTGAAGAACACTGGGAAAAAGATTTGGCGGCCTTCGAAGGCAGAGTCGACGGCTGGGTTCATTCTACATGTCCGGTGTGATTCCGATATTCGTAATTCGGTATCAAGTAAGGTGGCGAAATTTCAGGAGTATGGGCTTACAGTGCAACCTTTTATCATTATTGTAGGCGAATCCCTCGAAAAAATAAAAACTTACTTTATAGTGATCAACGAAGTATATTATATGGTCCCAAATATACTGTCTGCAGTAAGTTTGTGCTTCAAAATCACCTGGGTCGTAAATGCTCAGTACCCAATCGAAAGCCATAGTACTTGGATGTTTATACAACACGCGTTTTTCAAATTTAAGACGACGTTCGATAGTAACTCGACCTCTGCTTTTACGCTTTTGGGGGAGTTAGGTATTTGTTGATGATTTTTTTATTCACGGACAACTTTCCTAAGATATGACGCTATGCCTGTGTTCCTAGACATAGATAAATTTTTATCTAAAAGTGATTTCGTGTCACTGAAATATTCAAAGTGGCCTTGGATAATTTCACATTTTGTTTTATCTAGAAAGTGTTATAATTGTGGTTTTTTAACCATTTGTGATAAATATCAACTAGCACATTTTATAACACAGAACGAAGAACAAGTAAAAAACTTACTACACTTAAACATTTTTTGGTGCAAAAATTGTACAGAATATAATATTTATGATCATTACCCAGCTGACGAATGTGATTATTGTTTTAATAAGAGTATAGCTACGGACACACACAAGCACAGTGGTTATGTTTAATCTAGACTACAAAATAACTTCATAGTTACACTACTAAAGTATCGTTTACTTTTAACAAATATGTAGTAAAATAAAATAATAGTACGACTTGTTAGCTCGTAATATCTACGGTTCCACCTGGCAGAAGGCATGAAACTTGGTATGCATGTTGCTTTCACACAGGGTGTTGAGCTGTTGAGCCTTGGCTTCGGAATCGCCTTTGTCATAAGGTCTGCAAGTTGCTCTTCAGAGCTTGTCTTCTGCACATCTACCAGCCCTTCTTGCACAGTTTCTCGCACAAAGAAATTTCCTACACATTTCTTATTTCTTTTCTTATGTTTCGTTCGTTTGTGAAATTCTGGATTATGAGCTAGTTTAATAGCTGCTTCATTATCCACTTTGAGAGCCGGTATTCCATCCATTGCAGTCATTTGCTCAAAAACTCTTTGCAGCCACACAAGTTCGCGTGCGCCTTCGCTTGCAGCAACAATCTCCGCTTCTGTTCTAGAGATGGCTACGGAGGCTTGGCGTTGACTCAACCATGAAACTGTTCCACTAGCAAACAGACATGCAACTCCTGTTGTAGAGCGTCCAGTTTGCGGGTCACCGCCGTGATCTGCATCACTTTAGCCTTCTATTTACGGCTTTTCCTCTAGTGGTGTATCGGATACCAAGAGATGTAGTTAGTTCCTTTTAGATATCTGAAGATCCTCTTGACTTTTAGCCAGTCAGCTTGTGTAGGATTCTCCAACTTCCTAGATACTACTCCAACAGCATAGGCGATATCGGGGCGTGTCCCAGTCATTAAGTAAGCTAGAGCTCCTACGGCTTCTCTATATGGATAAATGTTAGTCTTCGACTTTCCCTGCTCATCAGTCTGACTGTTCATTTCAATTGGAGTCGATACTGATTGCAGTCTGATAGTCCAAATCGCTGTAGAATCTTCTTAGTATAGGTTTTATTCTTGACTGATATGTATGGGAACCGTTCGTGCTTTTAGATAACTCATCACACACACTCACATGCGCCCAACACATTCTAGCCGGAACACAGAAACACACCCACTTGCGAGGACGCAGGTGCCCCCAAGTGATACAAAACACCCACATACACATACTTATTCATTAAAGGATGCCAAGGCGGGCCCACCACCACTATTACTTTTTATTTTGTTAATCTGGCCTTGGAGTAGGACAAGGGGTGCCTTGTTCCTATAGCCTAAAGGTGGCAACGGTTCACTACCCTAGTACGGAGTGACCTCTACAACATTTTCGGTTTTTAAGAATTCAAAATTATCTGGTTACCAGCTTAAAGTCGGACCATGAAACACTGGTTCCGCAAACCTTCGTTTTACAATAGAATACTTTATTTAGGAGTAAGTTAATAGTTAAGTTTATCCACGCTATGATTGTGTGGTTACCGTAGGCCTAGATGCTTTTGTTTCCAGCGCCGGCCACGCGGATTCAACTGATGCCAAGGTATTACTAACTTGTGATCCTGGGCCGGGGATCCTTGTCTTAGGTAAGTTTTCTTCGTGTAAGTGGGACACGACTTCTCATGTCAGCGTTGCTGTCTTTGCAGCTCGAGGGCGAGCTGGAATTTTACTCGTTTTGTGTCCACTCTACGTAATATTCTCCTGGTAAAGGGGGTGTGTTATGTATATTTATTATCAGGCTTATAGGCTATAAATAGTTTTTTTTTTACTGCCAGACATGATTTCACGAATATTTAAAAAGTGTGAATCCAATTTACTCCTAAGCATTACCGTATTTCACATATTTTCGAGCTATCAAGCCGCACTATAAGTTACTTGCTTAGATTACCATCATGGTTGTTTGTTTTTTATGTAAACATAATGTATTAGATCTCAAAATGCTTAGGAAACATTTCAAATTACAACATGCTCACCATGAGTTTGTTGAATATATGTGTTGTGAAGACCAGTGTGCTAGAACTTTTAATTTGTACAACTCTTATAGAAGACATTCGAGACGCCGCGCAACGCGACTGCTGTGCACCTGAATGTTTGGTAATAACGTCCCGCTTGCGTCGCGCAGCCTGCGTGGCGTCGTTAAACACTACGTTCCGGTGCGCAGCGGTTGCACTGCGCGGACGACGTGCACTCTGTGTGACCAAACCTTTAAATTAGTCTTGATTTAAGTTTTATGCAAAACAAAAACCAAAAAGAATCTAATTTTTAAAAGCCATTATGAGATGCAACTCGCTGATTCTACTCGTAATTAATCATTTTGAAGTATGTATATCATTTTAATTTGTGAGTACCTAGTATGGATAAGGAGCGCAAACTAGTGAGAATAGGCCTCACTTTTCATACCTATTAAGATAAATTGTAATAAATTGATGTAAGCATACTTACAAAATTTATAGGTTTAAGCTGATTTGCAAAAATGGTGGCGATCCGGTTAAAGCATCAATTGATAATATTGATATGGTAGGAGTAATTTCTGTCAAATGAACGTAACAATGACCTTATTCTTTGTTTTTTACTGGAGTTCTTTTTTACTCTTACAGTTTCGTTTTTTTTACCTATTTATTATTAATGTCAATTCATTGTATTCGTACATCACAATTTCACACAATTTTATACGTGGTTTGTTTCTATGCAGAATATATACTATACCGATTGCTTTATTACGTCTAACCTTTGGTTATTTCTAGAGACACGAAATCCGTCTAGTTAGTGTGCCATACTGTTATTTATTTATCCGGGTGACTGGCAGCAATTCAGCGGTGAGTGAGTAATGTTCGAGTAATTTTGGTTGGGGGGAAAATAGTGCCAGTCACTGTCAAAGGTGTTCTTGCAACACAAGTGTATTAATATATGCGATCACATATGTGTGCTACTAGGAAAACACGGACAGTATAGGGGCTATTCATAAATTACGTCATCTATTTTTGACGATTTTTGACCCCCCCCCCCCCCCCTAAAATCATCCAACCATCATAATTCGAATGACCCCCCCCCCCCCCCCCTATCAAATAAAATGATGTCATTTCTAAAAAATGCGTTTTTAGCTTAATTTTTCAATAAAAAACTATTTAAAATGATTTAGTTATTATTATTTCTTTAAAGTTAAAACAATCAACAAAACAACAAATTAACAATCAACTCTAAATATCAAATAACAATTTTTATTCATTTAGTGTTTTCCCATGGGGACTTCACCCACTCCTCCAAGTTCTGAATCAAATCGGGCCTGGAATCATGTGGTTCTTGTGGTTGAGCCTGGCTCCTCTACAAAGTCAGCGCCACCCACAGCCTCAGCCCACTCGACGTCTAGTGCTTGACCCGTGACACGGTCATTCACTATTCGAAGGATTTCGTTACCTCGCCGTCCTTACCTAACCTAACCTAAGCCAATTTCATTAGCTATTTATTTATTATAACAATTTATTGTTGATTCAAGTTTAGTAGGTAATTTTTTATAGCCTTAATAGTTTATACAAACACGAATTTCATTCCTTTTTTACTCATTAAAGCACTTTTTAAAGATGCGAGAGATGATGTCATCTTGGGATTGACCCCCCTCCCCTCCTACGTCATGCTGCCATCATCCAATGTTATGACCCCCCCCCCCCCCCCAAATTTGAAATGACGTAATTTATGAATAGCCCCATATTGCTATTGATAATTTGGTAGGCGCTGCATACACTTGTGTTGCGTGAACACCTTTGACGGTGGCTGGCAACAATATATTCGAGTTAAATACATAATAATTACCAATCATACCACATCGAATCCAGATCTCTATAAATTGGGCACCATTACCTACTTGTTTTTCCAACCTCTTTGTTGTCCAACTACTCCCACCCCCGCCGCTGAAAAGCTTCCAGTCGTCCGGATCAATTAATAATAACAACATGGCACACTAGACTAGAGGGATTTCGTGTCTCTACAAATAACGAATGGTTGGACGCGCCTAGCTCTCTGGCTATTATTTCTCTTATTCAACAATAAAACAAGTGAATTACGATATTATAAATATAGGTAGATGTACCTACATGGCATCACATTTTGTTGGCTCCTACCTAGTTTATGTTTATATTTTTTCCTATTTGAAGTGACTTTTGTTTATATTTTCTATTTGGAGTTACCTACTTTCTATAATGTGAACAAACTCGCATGATTTCTTAATAATATGCCACTTTCTTTATGTAAATGTAAGAATTTTACGCGATTTATTCGTCTATGATGTTACTTCTAGATATAATATTTATTGCCAATGTCACTGGTGGATCATTTCGCTTTATTTTATTTTTCACTTTTCCTCATAATTATATGGTTCCACTCAGATATTTTGAGTCATAAGTAACACAATATCATATAAAATTATTTTATTTACATAAAGGAAGTAGCATTGTATTGTTCTTGTTCGTTAGAAATCATGCGAGTTTGACAACATTGCAGAAAGTTGTTCGTTCATGGTAATATTTAATTGATTACTAGTTACGATTATGGAAAATTATAGAAACAGTATGTATGTTTCTTAAATAAAACTTGTTTCTTTGAATTAAGTTTTCTTTTTTATTTATCAAGATCAGCTGCACCTACCCAATATAGACACAATTGACAGTACTGTGTAACTTGGCTTCTTATAACCTATTTAAGTTAGTCAAATCGGTATAAGGAGCCAAGTTACTCGGTACTTTCAATTGTGTGTACTATGGGTAGATACAACCGATCTACTTGGTAATTTCAGCTAACTCAAATCGGTTGTATCTACCCAATGGACACCATTGACAGTACTGAGTAACTTGGCTACTTTTACCGATTTGAGTTAGCTGGAATTACCAAGTAGATCGGTTGTATCTACCCAATGGACACCATTGACAGTACTGAGTAACTTGGCTACTTTTACCGATTTAAGTTAGCTGGAATTACCAAGTAGATCGGTTGTATCTACCCAATGGAAACCATTGACAGTACTGAGTAACTTGGCTACTTTTACCGATTTAAGTTAGCTGGAATTACCAAGTAGATCGGTTAATATCTACCCAATAGACACAATTGACAGTGCTGAGTAACTTGGCTTCTTATACCGATTTGAGTTAGCTAGAATTACCAAGTAGCTCGGTTATTATCTACCTAATACACACAATTGACAGTACTGAGTAACTTGGCTTATTATACCGATTTGAGTCTTTTAGAATTACCAAGTAAATCGGTTGTATCTACCCAATATATACAATTGACAGTACCGAGTTTCTTGGCTCCTTTTACCGATTGTAGTTAGCTAGAATTACCAAGTAGCTCGGTTATTATCTACCCAATACACACAATTGACAGTACTGAGTAACTTGGCTTCTTATACCGATTTGAGTGAGCTAGAATTACCAAGTAGCTCGGTTATTATCTACCCAATAAACTCAATTGACAGTACTGAGTAACTTGGCTTGTTATACCGATTTGAGTTAGCTGGAATTACCAAGTAGATCGGTTGTATCTACCCAATACACACAATTGACAGTACTGAGTAACTTGGCTTCTTATACCGATTTGAGTTAGCTAGAATTACCAAGTAGCTCGGTTATTATCTACCCAATACACACAATTGACAGTACTGAGTAACTTGGCTTCTTATACCGATTTGAGTCTGTTAGAATTACCAAGTAAATCGGTTGTATCTACCCAATATATACAATTGACAGTACCGAGTTTCTTGGCTCCTTTTACCGATTGTAGTTAGCTGGACTTACCACGTAGATCGGTTGTATCTCCAAAAAAGCTAGGTTGTAATTACTCTAGTCACTCGATTAACAATAATGATATTAGGTCTGGTAAAATTTGTTGAGTGATTAGGTCGGAGGTTACCTAACGTGTGTTATTTATTTATAACATATTAACTGGGATAATTCAACCGACTTACGTTAACAAAGTTGACTTGTTTAATCTTAGCAAAGATCTTTGCAGGCTCCCTGCGAACCTAGTTGCTCGGTTGTAAATAGCAATATTTTATTTATTTCTAGCTGTTTCGTTTTCTCCGTGGTCGTTTGTTGATGTCTGCGTTAACAATAGATATTAAAAAATTAATAGATATTGCATAGAATAATATTATTTTGTCTGCCACGGCACGTGTCTGGCATGCTCAGTGTCTGTAGATAATTACATATAAACGGACCTCTATACAACTGGCCAACTCTGCTGTCACGCATGCAACTTTGAAAGAACAATTACGTAGTATAGTTTTTAGCGTCCAAAGAACCGAATTACCTCGACTCACTTATTTTATTATACTCACCCGCAGAAAATTTGGCCCAAATTAGATAAAATCATTTTTAATATATTAAACATCTAAAGGCTAAGCTAACAAACACTATGCGAATAAAAATATACCTACTAAATAATTCTAACATAATTACCTAAGACCCTCGCATCGTACCTGGCTCAAAGGTCCCCATGATACCGGCAGCATTACCCCGCTGAACGGCGATGGAGACCTGCTGGATCAGATACGACCCAGAGCGAGGGTCGCAGCCCCTTTCTCGCAGGCGTCGGCCTAGCTCTTTGAAGAGCTGGCGGGCCTCCGAGCCCCAGGGACCCGCAGTTTCAATGGCCACAGATACGAAGTCGTACGCCGGCTCCAGGGCGGAGTATTTATTGTGCTTCAAAACAACAAACATTATTTATAATTCATAATTCATTTATTGCATTTTATCGTATTTAATTTATTCAATTTATAGTTTGAAATCACGAAAAGTTTTAGGGCCAAATTTTCTGTCGGTGAGTGTACAAAAAAGCACCGTATTCTTGATCCATTGAACATTTTGCTCCGTCTTAACAGATGTTTGATGCCGAGTCACTGGTATGTAATATCCCAGGCACTCACTCATTATTTGGAAAGCATCATTAGTAAACTAGTGAAGAAAAGTGCTTTGAGGCTTTTTCATTGTGGGATAAGGCATTTAATGGTAAATTTACGTATGCAAGACTTTGCATACAACTTTCATTAATTCGCAGAGTTGTATCGTACTCGTCTTACCTCGGTAGCCCGCAGGATAGGAATGCAATAAAAATTGCATGTAAGTTCTTGAAAATGTAAATGGGCTTTGAGGTCGTAATTATAATAAGTCCTTATTCCTAAAACATTTGTAAACAGCCACTACGGCCAACATAAAGTGGAGTTTAGTACTTCAAACGCTCCTATTTTAAAGCGGAAGCTCAAACCATTACAAACAATAGTAACCACATACTTGCGCGCCTTCCTGCCCACTCGTGTAGGTCACGGGACCACACACAGCATCAGTATTTACACTAGTTCAAACGGAGTTATGTTAACGAACCCTGTTATCAAAATTTCAGACAAACAAATTAATTAGATCCGTATATCAGATAATTGGAGCGTCAGGCGCAGAGCGCGAATCAAACGCGCTCGTTACCAGCCGCAGCCGGCGAACACGAACACAGGCGGACGACAGACGCGCAAACACGGAACCACGGCGCAACTTTGAAATACATAGTAGTAACTTTAAGGGGAGGTATACTCATTGCAAATGTTCCGCTCTAGCACGTGTGAGTTTGCAATTAACCATCCCGCTCTCTAAGAAAGCTTGCGCGTAGTTTTCGTAAATATTTAGCCATAGTCATTAAGCCAATCATTATATCAAAGCAAACCTTTACAAAAGCTTTAAATGAGTACAAAAATTAGATGTAAAATATCAGTAATATAAATAGCCGTAATATTGAAAAAACATTCCAAAAAGAGGTAACTTCGCGATATTTTTCTATGGAGTGAAATTCATCAGGTCTTGTAACTGAATACGATTTTGACTACCTCTAGACAAGATATATTTTTTTACAACACATTTATTTTATTTTATTTAAGACACTACATTCTGTATCACCCCGCCTTAAAGTAATTTATTTCAAACAAAAATAAATGGATTTCACCAATTACAAGAAGACGTGGTGAAGTTTCTTAAAAAATCCGCGTTTGAATTGGCCCTGTCTGTTTAGTGTCATTTCGCGACCCCTCTACACCTTTCAGCAAATGTCTGCCCAGATATGTACGTGTCCGTTGATACAAATTACCATTTATTGATAAGAAAATCATCTATTGATGCTTTGTATTTATGGCACTAAATTATCTCATTGTAATTTATGACACAGTGAGACTAAACGATAGGATTTGGAACTCGGACATAAGAGAAAGGACAAAGTCAACAGATATTCTCAGAAGAATCGACCAGCAAATATGGAGGTGGACAGGCCACATGCTGCGGGACAGAAGAGACAAATGGAGTACACAAGTGACCCTCTGGTATCCCAGAGATGGTAAGAGGAGAACAGGTCGCCAAGCAAGACGCTGGGAGGATGATATCCGGCTAACGCTGGGTCCATACTGGACCAGGGTAGCATCCGACAGACAGCAATGGAAAGAGTTGGGGGAGGCCTATGCCAACCGGCACACCGCATTAAGAGACATAATATAATCTGCACTATGCAACCCCAAACTGTACCTCTAGCGGAATAAAGGCGAATTATTATTATTATTATTATTATTCATTTATGACATGCAAAAATTGTAAAGTATACCTTGAGGCATCTTTGCTGTATAAATATTTGATACAGATAATTAAAAGGGCGCGGACAGCCATCGAATTACGGACGCTCCAGTTCATTCGGACCCTTATGATATAGGTTACGGTTACGGTTAAGGGCATCGGTAAACATGGAACAATTAGTGGTGTTCGACGCAATTGAATTCGACTTTGAGGTTCAGAGATCTCCGTAGGAGGGACTGCGACCCTCAGGCCCCAGGGGCCCTACGATCACTAGTACGGTGCTCAATTGAATCCCTTAATACTAGAATACCCTGGACGAATGTTTCCAGAATAATTAAACGCTCGTCTGCGGTTCCGAAAACATACATTACCGTTTCTGTTCGATTGTAATATTGCTGTTCACATCGAATTAAAAGGTTTTTACATCCAAAACATTTGAAGTGAGAAGTGAATAATTTGTTTTAATTTTCCCCAAGTTACATTACATTACAGCACAATCTTCGAATTGCCATAAATATTAATTAAAAAGTTGTGCTGTTTAAGCATATTTAAAAGAGGGCGCATTTTACGGTCGGGGATGCGAGTTTTGAAGACCATACCTAACCTTACTCTATAATTTGTTAGTCTGAAAATATAGAACGTCCGTATTATTTTTTTTATTTTTGTAGCACGGGATTATGGGTCGCCACAGCTCCACAGACATACATGAAAACGAAGGACCTAAGTATACTTGTCTCTAGTCGATTCTTTCTCATCGACAATATTCAAATCAATGAGGAGTCGACACCGCACTTTTGAGCGTACTTAGATAAAATCGAACCTGACGGTGGATGGCAAGCCTTATGCTTGTTCACCGCCGCTGTATTATTAAAAAAACCGGCCAAGTGCGTGTCGGGCCACGCGCAAGGTAGGGTTCCGTAGTCGTCCACCCGTTACATTATGTGGACTAAAAAGTTCGCAAACTTATATTTACTATGTTTTTGACAGAATTAACAACATTATCTAAGATATCAATGGAAATTGTTCGAAAGTTTGCTTTTGCAAAGTACATTTCTGAAGTTCGACTATTACTCGTTAATTAATAATGTCTACTTAGCTGTGATAGTTTTCCTTTTAAATTCATCGTATATACTACAGCCATGATTTTTTTCACATGTCTAGGAGCCACCGTTTAGCTGGCAGGGGGGGGGGGGGGGGGACACTTGATCATAACGAAAATTATCACTTCAAAGCTTAATATCACGCCAACCGATTCTTGAATCAAAAAATACTCTTAGAAACCTTATAATATTTTTAAAAGAGCTATCCAACGATACCCCACACGATGGGGTTTGGAAGAAAAAAAAATTGCACCACCACTTTACATGTAGGGGAGGTACCCTAAAAAAAATTTTTTTTCAAGATTTTATTCTACCGTTTTGTCGGCGTCATCAATATCTATACTCGTGCCAAATTACAGCTTTGTAGTACTGACGGTTACTGAGAAAAACGGGGGTCGGACGGACGGACGGACGGACGGACGGACGGACGGACGGACGGACGGACGGACGGACATGGCGAAACTATAAGGGTTCCTTGTTTACTACGGAACCCTAAAAAGTATACCTACATTAAAAACATGTATTAACGGATATGTACAGTGCTTCCAGAATCCAATAGAACACGCATAGCGAGTGCACCGCGGGAAACTTGGATTTATTTTACGAGTTCCCTGAAACTTAGGGCATGTTTCAAAATTCCCGGCTATTAGTGAGGTGACATGTCGCGGCGGCGCTGCGGGCATTCTTTACCGGGAATTAAACAACTTCCGGTTACCTACTGCGCCTGTTCTATGAAATTACGGGGTCACAGAAGTTGTAAGTAGGCTAACATTTTAATATAAAGAATGGCAAAGTAATTCGGGAGTGCGGTTTTCAAACAAAAATTACGAGGGACTACAGCGTTACTAAGATCATTTTGATATTTAATCTATTTACGGCTTGATAGCTTTTTGACTACTTATTGCCTTCTGCGTTCAGTGCGTAGTTAGTTGTTGTTGCTATCAAGCAGCAGGGTCTATGACTGAATACAAGCTCATTTAAAAGTCAGCGTTTACGTAACTAGAAAAAACTCCAGTCGTGATACATTTCAAGAAATCCAATTAACGAAAAATTTATAGCCATTTTGTAGTGAATAGATCGAAGGTACCCTCGCTAAACAGTATAAGTTACGTATTAAAACTGTTGCACATTATCAGTCTTTTTATACCGTGGTATTTAATTAGAGACATGTCGTGCTGGCGGAATGGAAGGCGCTGAATGGTGCCCTTCTGTGACCGGCGCGACGCGCTATTTCCATCGCGGGCATTCCGTAAATACACCGCCTCTCCCTCACCTCGCACCTACCGTGTCAAGATGCACTTATTAAAACGTCTGCACGATCTTGTTTTTTACACGGTGACAAACAAGCTTACTAACTATAGTGAGTGTCATCCACGAAGGCGCGCCCCTCTACCACCCAATCCGTACAATTGCACATAGATTATATGTAGTTATGAGATTCGCTTTGGAGGGGCGCATCGTCGTGGATGGCACGTACTTTCCCAGCGTGATGGTAAGCAAACACCGTCGCCTAGAGACGCTTGCGACTCCAGAATAATAAAAAGTGCGTTGCTACCCCTTTATCCATTTCTAGATTCGTTATATTAACAACTAGGGACAGTTGCAGGGTCTGCTCACCACCAGGAACGCTACACCACATAACAGAACTACCTTTCCTTACGTCCTCCGGTACTTACGAGTTATGATTTACTGACTGAATAATGAAACTGCTGGCTATGACCACTTTGTCTCCGGCGGTCCTGTGTAACATTTCTTGGAATTCAGTTAAAAAAGAGATTAAGGAAGACGTGCATTAAAATGAGAATCATGTACCTAGAGGGTGTAGTGTAGTTCCACGTGGAATGCGTGGGCGGTTTTATCAATTGACTGTCATGAGCTCCTCAAAAATAAAAGTCAAATTCAACTCGGTTTTATATGATAACTACAATAGCATTGTTGCATGCGTAGGACTCTGCACAAAAACATGACCGAAGCCGAGTACATTTGGTTTAATGACAGAAGACAATTTGTCTGACTTTGAAAGAGCCATGTTTTATTGAATTGTTGGGCTGGTTAGTACAAACAACAGGACAATCTGCAGCAGACATACTGATGGATGAACCTGATGAGTATGTCTTAGGTATTTAACGGTTCACTGAATAAAACATAATATTTCTCTGTTTTGTGCAAGATCACACGAGGAAACTTTTTATTTACATATGAACAACGTTGAAAATAATAACGCGGCAGCTCCTTAAGTAATAATCGATATTATCCCTCCATATTGGTAATGATGCATCTTTATATGTCCCTTTATAATATACCGAGCGAATGTAGATGAATTTTGATAGCCGATAAGTGCGTCACTGTAACCTTTTCATTTTTAACTTTAAACTGCTGCCTGTTATTTGCAATTTGGACCATCAATTTACTTAAAAGAACATTTCATTTATTTTATTTGGGCGTAATTCAGTGGCTTGTTGGCAAACGATGCTGTTTAAAAAATCTTAGTTCCCGTCGCGGCAGCCATAACTCTCGCGTAATATCAGTGTCGGGCTCCACAAACGGCCGAACTTGAACAGGTCCCTGCCAAATTAACAGCTCGACCAACTCCAGTAACGGTGGAAACATTAGGAGTTGATGTTCTTATTCCCTTTACTCACGGTTGGCAGGAGCGTACTATCAGCGTCCCTTTCACCTTCGCTATCTTGCGAGCTGGAACTAGTCGCGCGGGAAAGTTGTTGGGAGTAAGTTAGGGCAACGCTCTGTCTAAAGCGCGGTTTACATAGACCAGCAAGAACTTGCGTGCAATTTTCGTTACATTGTAGGGTTTGATCGTATTAATCTTACCTCGGTAGCCCGCAGCCCCGCAATGTAAAGTAACTTCAAGCAAGTGCTTGATAATGTAAATCGGCCTTAAAACTTCAACAGCTCGTATTCAGTCCACTGCATGAGTTGGATCGATGCGTGAGTTGGATCGGTATTTGTGCTCGACATGCGTGTGCCTGAGCCGGTGCACCAAAGTGACAACATGTCAAACTATTTCATAGATTACTTCCGGAACTGAAAATTATTTCAACATACAGAACATTTCAACAGAAATATAATATTTTTGTATTTATAAAGCGTATGAAGTGATCAAAATATGTATTATTTTGATAGATACAATGGTACTTTTAAAAATCAATGGGCGTTAGGGGGATCGATTACCTCTGGTAAATTGCGGAATTCCATGATAAATCTAACAATATTCCTTTGCAATTCCGCTAAATAGCCAAGGAATATTGATTGATTAGGGGGATAATCTTACATTCATTGAACTACTCACATAGAAATCTCGACATCATAATATGTACAAGGCTTGTGTAATGGGTAATAAAAATGACGATATATTTAATAGATACTTATTAAATACTTAAATACAATCATAGAAAACATCAACATCAATAGGGGTAGTTTTACTTTATACAGCACAACACAAAAAAGGCAACACACAAAAAAACATCAATACGACTCAGAAATAAAAATGACATGCTCATCACACAATTATCGAATCCACGAACAGTCGTCTATGGCATGAATGGTCGTGAAAATGTTTACTTCGTAAATTGCGTCAAATGATTTGGTTTCATTCTGAATAATGGTCATTTTCTAAACGCGGTGACGTCACCGGCAAGTTGTCACGAAACAAACAACTGATGTGGCGATAGCAGCCAATGACATCATCCAGATTTCATTAATAAATATCTACTCTTTGAATTCATTGAATCACAAAAATTCAGGTATGCGTAACTTAAGTAAATTGTAACAAATCACCACTTAAACTTCTAAATTATTTTTTCGATCCAAATGAAATTTTCATTGACGACCGCTTTAGCTTAGTTGGTAGTGACCCTGCCTACGAATCTGGAGGTCTCGGATTCGAATACTTCGAATCCCGGCCGGGGCATTTATTTGTGTAATGAGCACGAATATTTGTTCTTGGGTCTTGGATGTTTTCTATGTATTTAAGTATCTATTTATCTATATAAGTATATATATCGTCGCTTAGTACCCATAGTACAAGCTTTGCTTAGTTTGGGACTAGGTTGATTTGTGTAAGATTGTCCACAAATATTTATTTATTTATTTTATTGCACACCTGACCTGAATAAATAAAACGAATACAGGACATAAGAACTGAAAACTATTAGAGGTAAACAACAGGCTTAAGCGGTCTTACCGCTTAGTACTTTAAGTGTTTTTCTTTCGTCTCACTCGAGATGATTCCCACTGGAAACAGTCCATTTGTATTCGTTTATCTCTTCATTTTATTCGGTAATTAGATACATAATCCAAAAGAAAACGCTTCGGCGCTCGCACCAGCCCGCCGGCGCCGCACTCGGCTCGCGGCACCTCGAGGGCGCATAAAAATAATTCCTGGAAACGTTCACGAGCAAATGGAAAAAACAACCGAGTCCGACACATCGCCATGATTAGTAGTAAAATTAGGCGGCGACACGACACGCCCGAATCAGTTAATTTATTTTTACGAGCGAGAGGACGCGACGCGAGCCTGATGTCACCGGCTGCAGCCGCGTCGCCGCGCCTGACAACTTAATAAAGCTGCGACAGGACTTATAAGGTAGCAATGAACGAAAACATATGTAAAACTGATGAGTTCACTCCTCTACAATCTACACAAAGAAAGTTATTTATTTTAACATTGTAAAATAAATTGTTTCTGAAAGGAACGAAATATATTATCAAAGAGAATAAAAACGTCAAGGTTAGGGAATCATAGCAGACATTAAAGACTGGAGGGAGCAATCTAGGTAAGTGACGGCCGACACATCATCACGACACGACATTACCCGTCCAATACACTTATCGCCACCTCGAGAATTGAAAATATAGTAGGTAGGTACTCGTTCATCGAATAAACCGCGAACCTCGTGTTCTCGCATTCTCGTCTGATTACTTGTGAATTTCTTACGAATATTACTTTCCCAGACTATTTCGCTCACAGATGGAAAATAAATCTAATTTTAAGAGTTATGAAATTCTCTTTAGCGTCGACCGTGCTCTTGCGAGACGCTTTGGTTTAGCACTTTGTTTGTGCAAGCTGCATCTTGATAAAAGCTTTCTCTAATTATTAGAACGAGGAAAGCTTAAGTGTACAATGGATTTATAGTAATTTGTACACGTGAGTAATCAATTTGGGTCTGGTTCCAGAGAAACGAGCACGTCGATGTAACAACATGCACTGATACGTTGTGGCCGCACTCGCGCGGGCGAGTGCTCTCGGGACAGTGTTGATCGACATATCACAATAATACTAAGTGCTAGGCGCCGGTGTCAGTGGCTAGGTGTGATTTACGTTACTCCTAATGCGTTATAACACACATATATTTAAAAGCAAACCGACATAAAGGCTATGAATATTTCAGAAGTGAAAACTTCAGAGTTGTTCATTGAAATTGATGGTTAGACGCTCGTCCGCGCTACAGCATCCGTAGCTCTAGTATAAGTTTTTTCGAAAGATTAACTAATTCGAACGCGTTTGCGTTTTGTCTCAAAATGTATGAAAGTGGTATGAAGACGTGAACAGCGCCTCTGGTGGTCACTACACTAGTGGAAACTAAAACAGCGAGTATAACATTTGTTGCTAACCGATGAACGCGCGTATTTCAAACTCGGTGAGAGCGTTTTCATACATTTTGAGACAAAACGCAAACGCGTTCGAATTAGTTAATGTTTCGAAAAACTTATACTAGAGCTACCGATAGTAAACAACGTGTAATTATTTCTTGACCCGCAGCTAGTAACGTTTTGAGATATAAAGATGTAACAACAAGATCTTACAATCCTACTTGAAGCATCTTAATCTTCGTGGATGTGAAACAGAATGTTATTGATGTTTTCTCAGGCCACGACAAGAAACGTCGGTAAAAAAGGTAAATGCATAAATATCGCATTAGACCAGTTAAAACAAACCTTTTAAGTATGTTTACAAAGCGCGAGAATTTAAACTGTTACAAGACAAGTTATTCCAACATGTCAACACGTCTTGTAACCTAACACTGTATCGTTCAAATTAATTATTCTTCATTCTGTATGTTTAGATTTGTAGGTTATCAGCCAAATGCGACAGTCCGTGCTCAGAAAAGTCAGACTTGATCTTATCATCATTCCGTCCGTCTGTTCCATACCTCAATTCACATTTTAATACCTCGCACGACGCATTGACTTCGCGCACGTGAGAGCAAGAGGGCGAAACTTATTGAAATATGATGTGATAAAATGGGAAACTAAATTGGTCCTTTTCGAATGCGATGCGAGCGATGCGCCGGCGCAGGCGCGGATGACGGCGCCGACGGCGACGTCACCGCGTCTGCTGCGCTCTTCGTGGCGCGTGCATAGCTTTGAAGTGTAAACAATGATGCGTTGTTTTCAAAACGAACTGTAACACTACGGTTTTATTTCCTTACAGAGGTCCTTTTGCGACTTTCTAGTTATGACTATCAGGTGTTATCAGGTCAGTTCTATATCTTAATAATAGTTAATTATATTACGTACCTATACCTATGCATTAAAAGTACAGGACAACAAAATCCCTAACAATATCAGATACAGACGATAAATATTAGTCTAATATACATGGAGGGTCTAGAACAACATAAAGAGACATTAGAGAATCAGAAGAAAACCATCCCGGTTTTACAGTTCTCGGCCGTGGTTCTGTCGTGAACGTCGGGGTTCCGTTTGGGTTTCCTATTTCATAAAGGTATTTTAATTTATAAACCAGAAATAACTCCTTTCCTACCGGACACTTCCTGTCCTCACGTGCGAAAGAAGCGATCTATTAACAGCGGAGAGTCTTGCATATATACTTGGATGAAATGATGAGTACCTAGCTAAAATTTAATAATGCATCAAAATATAAGATGAGGTGTTGATTGAGATATTTTAGTTACAAAATTATAAATAATTTTACATGCCGTTACAGCATACCGATATATTACGGTGCACTTTGTATGGTGTATTTAAATTACAATAAACAAGTACATTTTCAAAACATCAGTCAATTCAACTACATACCTAGTGTTCTACAATTACATACAACACATTAGTGCTAGTGATAGTTAATGACAGGTACAAGGTACAAGGTGCATCTTTTTTATCTTTTACGGCCTTTATGAAAGTAAGCGGACACCGTAGCCTAATGGACGCTGGCGAGTCTTGCGACTGCAGAAGAATTGCAAGCGCGTTGTGACTTGAGGTGAAAAAAAAGGTAAGATTGTGAAAATCAAAAGTCACGAGGCGTCGGCGCCTTACGACAGGAATAGCTGCGCGCGCGTCGGTCTGACTGCTCCCGGCGTTGACATTACACAGGTGCTGCGGCTGCACTGTGGCAAGGTTGTTCACCGCGTTTTGGAGACAAGGAAGCACGCACAGTGAGATAGGGGTAGGACGGTAGGACTGTGTTTGAGAGTGAGCAACATGTTTTATATCCAGATACAACGAATCCGCCAGTCACTTTGCATTCGCCAGCTTCTGTAGGCTACGGTATCTGCTTGCATCATGCAGACCGTTTCCTTGTTTACCACCGTCGTAGTATTAAAAAAGCAGCCCCTGTATACATTAAGCAGCCAGTTTAATTTGAATTTTTGAAATAGAATCAAATCAAAATACATCTAAATATTCCTATAAATACTAAAAAAAAATACAGAAACAGGAGGTATGTAACAACTCATAACTAGAAAAATATTAAAATAAACTAAATGGCTGTTGTAAATCGTTTCAGATTTGGATACTGTCTTGTGTTTAGGAACTACGAGCTCCAATTAATATTTAATTCATCAAATAAATATCGAGGTGTCTCAAACTGTATCACTTTACGGACAGTGCTGCTGGCTAAGTGAAGTCGTGTTCGGTTCACCATGTTCCATATAACTTTGCAGTTAAGATAGGTCGTGATGTGGGCTCTCATGACAGAAACGGGAAATTGCATTTTGCACTCGCTGAATCGACTTTTTAGTTTTTCCTAGGAGCCTTGGACTGCACAAAATATCACAATAATTCAGCTGTGACAAAAATAGCGATTCAATAAGAATTTCCCTTAGTTTTTCGGTCAGGAACTTCCTGATATTTTTCATGGATTTGAGTATGTAGAAGGCGTTTCTGATCATTCTGAATTTCAATGCAATTTCTCCGCGCAACAAGCCAGCACCATTCGTGAATGTTTGGGACTGATAACCAAAATATGTAGTATAGCTCATTCTTCATCACATTCTTACAATACAAATAGTAAGTTCCGTCTCAACCTAAACAGAACACAGGTTATAAAAAATATATTATTGTCAATATTCCCCTCCTAAGCCGGAAACCCAACAAAATACATCAATACGCATCACAGGAACAATCATGCGGTTATCACAAAGTAGGGTGCGGGGCGTTATACGGCTTCTGCACTGATTTACATGTGCGAGAGAGCGCCCGATTGGAAACCCTATACCGTTGAAATAAGGTCAGTTAACTGCGTTATTTTTAATCTAAAGGCTATATTTGAAATTTTATTGTACATAAAACTTGCATGGCATATTTAACAGCATTATAATGTATTTAATAACATTTGTATTTTATTATTACTGAAGATGGTTTTTATTCTTAAAAACGTGTCAATTAGGCGTGGGTCAGTGAAGGTTAATCGCAGTCTCGCCTATGCACGCTACCTCAAATTGCGTTTAGATTCGATAACGTCCTGTCTGACTTATTGTAATTTTAAGCTAATAATATCCACTAGCTGTTGGAATATTACGTCCAACTACTTGCGTTGTGCCTACTTCATGCTATATTTCGTCACACAACAGCGTGTCGAAAATATTTATATGAAAAGAGGTAAATAATACACAGTATTTGTGATATAAAATTATCCTCTACATTTACAAATAGGACACGTGCTAAGAAGACATAATTGGGTATTAGCACCTGGTTTTTCTCGAAAATTAACCATCTCTCTTTCTACGAAGTGATACAAGAGAGATTAATGTTTTGTGTTGTGTTTATTGATAAGTCCTTCGACCCGAAATAAAGAAAACTATGTCAAATATTTTACCGGCCCTTTTTAACCTCCATCAACTGTTGTTTAATATTTAAACTTCGTCTCAATGGCGTCGGTATCCGCAGGGCTCAGATCGATTGGTGAAACGCGTAAGTGTCGTGGAAGTGGGTCGACACCTCGTAACGTAGCCGGCCGCGCTTGCAGCCTGCACCCGCCGAGCCAGCACAAAGGGCACGCCGAACCTGACCCCTGACTTTCTGCAAATCCCTGACATGTGCAATTCACGGGTCTTAAATCGGAAATTTTAATATTTGATTCTTCGAGCCATTCACAGTTCGTACCGTGAACTCGCCTGGGGCGAACCGGTGTAACTTCGCCCTCCGATAAGTCGTAGTTCTTAGGAATATCGGGATTAATATAAAGTGAGGTTGAGTAGTGAGGCTGATTGAGACAAGTAGTGAATAGCATGGATAGTCGGAATAAGCCGACATCTCTGCAGGACTTTTGTGCCGGTGTTTGAGTTAGGTGCCGAGTGGCCGCGCGGTGTTCAATTTGAATAGTCTACCTACTATTTGGTTTGCTGATTGTATAGTAGATCGTATATCTGTAATTTAAAAATACAGGCTGTTTGGGAAAGCGTGTGCCACATGGCTAGGGTGGGTAGGTGGGGTCCCTTACAACACGATTCAATTCAATAGGATAAAATTGGCGTCGAGACTCTCGGTCCGTGGGGTCCTGGCGCTCTAAGCCTCTTCAAGGGCCTATCGAAGAGGCTTATCGATGCCACAGGTGACCGAAGAGCTGGCAGCTACCTCGGCCAACGAATAAGTTTGGCTATTCAAAGAGGTAATGCTGCCAGTATCTTCGGCACAATGCCGCGGGGGGCTTTTTTAGATTTAATTAAGTTTTATATTAATATTTTAATTTAGCTGTATTTAGTTTTATTTTTGTTAGGTAATATGTTTTTCTATAGTTTTCATTAATAAAAAGTTGTCATTCATTAGGATTGAAGTTGAATTATCAAAGATCATACGATGTTTATTGCTCTTTTACTTTGTCATACAATATGGTATACAAAAAACGCATAGTTTCAGAGATATAAGCGAATATCTGAAAAAAGTCACACATCCCCCCCTCCCCACCTTAGCACAAGGTGGAAAAGGTAAAAAACTTAGGGTAGTCTTCCTAGTGTACCCCCAAATAACCCCATAAAATTCCATCAAGTTCCGAGCACTTTCCCGGTACAATGTACATATCGACTGGATCAACTTTATATTTGATATTTTTTGACATGGTATATGAACGTAGTATTAAACCGGCGCATATAATACAATACAAAATTTATTTATTTACCAGATAGCAAGTATGTATACAATTATGAACCCTTAAACTTAATTTACATGCAACATTTCATTAGAGCAAACAGTGGTCTTCACACTAGGCCGAGCCTGTGTCGTGAAGGCCGTATGATATTACCAAAAGATTAAAACTGGAGAATGATACAGATAGATTGATTGACATTACAGTTAGAGACTACAAGTAGGTAAACAAGAATGATGGACTTAAGTATACATTTTGAAATTAAACTAAAACAGAAGTATAACAGTGGCAATATATCACTACAATTATAAGAGACAAAACAAAAAGCGCGTTAAAAAGGTGCTCCGTTTATAGAATAAGTACCTATAAATATATAAATGTGTGTGTGTATATGTGAGTGTGTGTGTGTGTACGTGTTTGTGTGTGTAAATAAATTGAATTTATTGCAAAGGTTTCAGAAAATCTTCGGTTGCTTTGTAGGAAAGAGTGGTTAACCATTCTTTGATAATAATCTGCAATCCTTTGACAGTCAAGTCTTGCACACAGAAGAGTTTCGAGATTTGGTTGTATATATATGGGTGGAGGAATTGAGGAAATCGACGTGCGTAGGGCGTTTTGGTCATTATTTGCGGGACGCGGAAAAGTCGTTTACTTTGAGACACAGTGTAGCTTGAAGAGTTCAGTGTTTTGCGTTGCATTTTCTCGGAAACCCTGTAGATGAATAGTTGGCGAACTGAGAGAAACTGGGTTTCCGACAAGAGTTTTTCCGTGGGATATTGGTAGGGCTCTCTGCACATTACCTTGAGAACCGCTCTCTGTGCCCTTTCTAGTCCGATCACCGTCGTCGTGCCTGCCCCACCCCATACTGAGATACAGTAACCGAGTATAGACTGACATAATGCCGTATAGACCAGCCTCAAAACTCTCATATCAGCAGACTTTCGGAGCAGTCTCATGACATAAATAAGTTTCCTTACACGTTGGGAGAGAGAAGCTATATGCTGTTTAAAAGAGAAGTGCTGATCGATATCTACTCCTAAATAACGCGTACACTCCGTTCGACCAATTTCCTCACAAGAATTTGCTGGACTTGAACTTTCACCGTATATATGTAGCGACAGTGCTTGTTTCGGCTCAGATGACTTGGTTTTGTGGAAGCAAATGTATTTGGTTTTCTTTAGGTTTAAAGAGAGAAGGTTATTATCCAGCCAGTGTTTTAAGGTATTTATACCAGCTTCAGCTTTTTGAATGGTTTCTATCCAGGTTTTACCGTAGAAGATCGCGGCTGTGTCGTCGGCGTAGCAGATTAGATCGCTTTGAGGCGGACAGACAGAGAAAATGTCGTTCATGTATAAAATAAATAGCGTAGGTCCTAGAACGCTTCCTTGTGGTACCCCGTACATAGTTGGGGTTTCTTCGCTTAAGCAGTCCCCGATCTTCACACTCTGACACCTGCCAGTGAGGTAACTCCTTAACCACTGAAGTGGAACTCCACGAATGCCAAAAAATTCCAGCTTTCTTAGAAGTATATTTACTGACACTGTGTCGAAGGCTTTAGCGAGATCAAGAAACACGCCCACACACTTTAGTCCACGATCTAGAGCTGTAGCGACTTTCCTGGTCAAGAAGTCAACAGCATCCTCCGTTGATTTGCCGCGTCTAAAGCCGTACTGAGAGGATGAGAGCAAGGAGAAGCGTTCCAGGTAACCGCTTTGTGTTTGACTGTAAGCTTATTGGTGAAGTTTATTAAAATAAAAAGCTTAGTCTAATAAATATATTTAATCCAACTACCGATCAACAGTGCCAGCAAACATCTAACCCAAGCTAGTTAAATCTGTGAGGCTAATCGTCGCCTACTTCTGACGACTGATAACAGCGCTGCGGTCCGACACGATAAGCCGGCTTCCTGTGCGGAGGTGTTTGCCGACCACTCCTCGCGCTATCGACTACCATCTTTATCGAATTAATCGGCGATTGCCCAAATTGTTTGCCTGTTTACATTGAAAAATGTTTGCATGGACACCGTCGTTGGCTGATGGCTCGCCCTATATTTGGAAACAGCTAAAAATACTGCTTATTTGTACAATTTGATCTATACACTTATCGTATTAGGGGAAACCAACCCAGAATTCATATTTGTACACTTTTAACAATGTAAGTACTTAAAAACAACGCAACTTTCAAGATTTGCAATGTCTTTTCTTGTGTACACAACTTCAAGTTAAATTGAAATGACAAACAATGGAACAAATATAAATATAACAATAATATGGGAGGAAGATCATACAAAATCAATCATACAAAACTGTTGAAAGTCAAATTTAAAAATAAATAAAACGACAGAAATAATTGGTACATATACATATAGTGAGTAATTGAACGCTCCGTTTTTAATGAGCGCCACCCGTGGCGGCAAAATCCAATTCACAGCTCGTGTGTTCTGGAGACGACACCTTACAAATTGCGCACTCAAGAGCTACTTACTCCTCGCCGATCCATATTTACGGAGCTGTCGGTTGTCGTTACGGCGTCTCGTCGCAGGCGCAGGGCTGGCATTCACACACTCACCAACAACTCGCCTCATACCAGGTAAACCAGTGTAAAGACTTGTTACGGACGGAAAGTATGTGCACGCTGTCAGGCGAACATATAGAAACTCATAAGCCCTATACATAAACAATCCTGTAAATGCCATAACTAGTGGCTCTATGTCCTCACGAGGGACATATTTTACGTTTTCATCCTCCATGGCATCGCCATTATGTAGAATTTCTAAAATCAGAATTGACAAAAAAAAAACATATACCTATACTCGTACATCGAAATTTCTCACAAAATTTTACAAGAATCAGTTGGTATATGCGACCTGAGGAGGATAACATCCGCCGGACCGGTACATATGACGCTGAAATGGAAACCCTTCGCGCTCGCTCGGTCAATTATGTTTGTACTTTCGATGCGCTTGTCCATATCCACGGCTCAGATCTAACCTCCAACGAGACGGAGTGCTTAAGCATCTCAAAATTGCAACTTACCCCTAGTGCATAACTTTTTTGTTATTAAAAATGGGATTGCTCTTGGCTAGCAAGCATCTAGCCAGGGGGAAAAGATGAGGCCGACCATGCCGTGAGTGGAACGTCGCCTAAATGTATAATTGTGTAACTGGAGTTACTGGAGACCAGGCTCGGCTGGTGCTGACGCGGCGAGGCACCGGTACCGTCGGTGGCTCGCACCAGCAGCTGTGAAATGTCACCGCACTGATATTAGCGCGTGAATCACGCGAGTGCGCTCATCCAGGCCGTGCGAGGATATAAACGGAGCTGCTGGAGTCCCGGCAGCTGCGATTCAGGAGGCAAAGTCAAAGGTTTATCTATGTATTAATTTACCCCACAGTCATTACCAGTAGTCTCTTCGTTGCTAAACTATTCGAAAGTGACATTTTCTCCTTTAAAACATGGCAGTTGATACATAACATTTTAAACTCGCTTAAAGTGCTTTGTACCTAACGTCGGTAAAAAGGTAAATAAATAATAGCGAACTTATTTTTCAATCCACTTTGAATCTAATTTCGTTATTTATTTTGTTGTAGCTAGCAGCAGGATGCGACTTAGCGTCACTAGCTGAGCATGATTATACCTATAACCCAGAATATTATTGTCACTAGCTGAACTTAATTATATAACCTAGCTTAGCTTATGTTTAGAGTTGTATTCATTCTTTGTGTTCTCTAATTCCAATTTAGATTATATTCTGAATAGCATAGTGCGAATAAGTGCGCAGTATTTTTGTTAAATTTCTTGTTCTGCTTCTATCTGTGAGTTCCTATAATTGGCTTTTTGTTACTACTTAAGTTTCTATGTTAATTTTATTAGCTGTTGGTACTCCTTAAACTAAATAAATAAATAAATAAATAAATAAATAAATATCGCGTTAGCCCCGTTTAAAAGTCGATATGCCGTAAAATCCGTTTGCAAACATACGCGATTACGGTACGCTAATGTAGTATGCAAGTGTAGTTTTTGCTCACGTGCCTACGATATCGCTCGAGCCGCTTTAGGTCATTCAGAATCGTTTCCTCCATAGGGTGAGTGGTGCCCCGTGGTGCCAGTGAACCTCAGTCTGCACCACGACATGGGGATTAGCACCATGTATGGGTTCTTTAAGCAGACTGCTCGACGTTATTTTGACAACCCTCCCCATCATAGGAATCCGTTAGAAAGGCTGTCGACTAATACGTTCCCACCACTCCTAGAGAGAGATATTACTCGTACTAAGGCACTTCTTTCAATGAGCCATTGGTGTGAAAACAAAAATTCAATGGTAGAATAAGTCACACAGCGTGAAGCTGTGACAATCATGACAAGATCGGATTTTATAAAATCTGAATTATCTAGATTGGTTATTGCTGAGGTCGAGCTAGCTTGATGGTGAGTGAAATGTCGTTTCATTACATACCGTGTGTTCTGGACAATAGAATTTATATTTCACCTCTTTATTGACATTTGGCTCAAATGTACAGCGAGTTCCAAATTAATTTCTACTTATGTGTTTCGGGCGTCTGCTCTGATAGCTCTGCTTGAAAGCGAGCGAGCGTTATTTAATGCGTAACTTACCTATGTGCCGAATCAACCCCGGTTTACATTCGGGCTGCATACCTACCTACTTGTTAACAAGGCTCAAAGTTTCCCCACAGATAACAATTCTCAAGTTCCTCCACCCACTTCTTTTAAAGTTAGGTAGCAATTTTTACGACTGCGTTCATCTCCCCTTACATAATTGTGTAGATTTCAATCGAATAACTTTCTGCCATAAATTAAATGTTTGAGACAAATTCTTATTTCTGACGGTATTTTTTGCAAATGTGTGTTTAGCAATGCCATTCTAACGGGATCCTTGCGACAGGTTTAATGCGCGGAGGTCCGGCGCTCCTACGAAGGAGGGTCATCGTCGAACGCGAGAGCTGGAAGTCTATTTTTTTCAGTCGCTTCCAATCCCAAAACTCTTTCAATGTTTGCGCGCTCGCTTCCACGCGCCGAACCAGGAGCTAAAATGCGTTTAATAAATCTAGTGTTCAATAACGAGGGCACCAAAGATTACCTACTAGTGCGGCAAATGTAATTATAAACTTTGCAAACACGCTTGCCGTTAACGCTCCAGGAATCACAAGTGCGTTACCGACCCTTTATTGAGTTGAGAACTCCTTGCGTTTATAGCAAGTGGAAAAAGAAGGTCCCCTGCGCTCAACACAACTTATGCTCTGGAAGTCCGGTGACCATACTCACCAGCTCACCACAAACCTGGTGAGCAAGGTGTCGTGTTAATATTATGTTTGGTGACTTTTGATTCGATTGTAAGCATTTTTGAAAGTATAAGTAGCATTATCTGGTGGTGATATAAAAACATGAACCAAAATGAGATCCTTGTGCGCCCTATCCTGCTAGCATCTAAACCTCTAAGATACGTAGGTACACTCCGTGTGTAGGTAGGTATGTAGACAATGCGTGTAGAACGCTTATTAGTATGTCGTCAGCTGAGAGCAATCATCGCGGTAACGGGAGCTCTGATGGAGCCTGCTCCGCGGCGCCAGCTGCCCAATTGACGGCGGAATTCCAATTTACTCCCATTACGCGGTGACGCCGCGCACTTGCCGATATTAGTCTAGGTTCAAGTTGTACACTGCGAATGAAATGTTCCATCCATAACCACATCACACCCGCTAACCTTATGGACGTAATATAGTGAAGTACGCATGGGAAATGCGAAGCGTCCTTGTTTTTTTTTTTTTTTTAATTTATTTATTACAATAAAGAGTAGGTAACATAATTACATTTTTACTGATCTGCCAAACTGTATGACAGTTTGTTGGCAGAAAACATTTATATACCCTCACACACTATTTATATTTATGTACTTATTTAAAAAGCAAGTTATTATTAAACATTCAAAGAAATACTTCAGACATCAATGGCCTTACAAATTTTAAAACACTGAATTTAAATTTAAGTAACTTATGACAAAACTATTGATAATACTAATAAAGTGAAAATTGAAACATGATTTCATTAAAGTTTTAGGTAGTGACACTATTATGTGATCTATCTATGTACTTATTATATATTCGCCTATGACTGACGGTCGGCTGCCGCCGCACGATCGGGTTGGTAAGAAAAAAAAAAAGCGGGTATTTATATAGTTACTTTGTAATAGGCACGTACCTGCCTACCAGCTCGGTCGTACGACGAGTCCGCTGTCCGCACCTGGGGCATTGTTACAACTAGATAACATTATCGTTATATAATTACTATTGGCTACTTGCACAGTCAACGACGTAAACATGTGTATAGTATGTTTAATTTAAGTTTTCTTTAATGTACTTTATTTCGTGAGCAATAAATAATATTTTTAATTGTATTGTTAAATATATTTATGATGTTGACCGTACAATCACAGCGGGCCCTTCAAGTACTACTTTCTAATCGGTCCATTAGCGCGCTTTCTTGAGTCTTTTTTTGTAAACAATTTTTGAAACATCTTGGCAGGATCTGATATTGTCTGGGACACAATTCAAGATCGTAGGTATCAAATATTTTCTAGTACGCTTCCCGTAATAGTTACAAACTTTAGGTACTAGCAGTTTTCGATGCGTCATCTCTTTTGCAACACTTCTTGTCGGATATGAGTGATTTACTGGTTTTTTATAATCATTACGTCGGTATTGTTCTAAAGCTATGAGTAGTGAGCGCTTTTCGTGCACTGGTAGTACCTTACAGAACGAGAAGAGTTTTTCATAGTTACTGCTACATGACTGTTTAATGTTTTTACTAACTAGGTATTTTAGGAACCTGATTTGTATCTTTTTCACTTGGTCTAGGTATGTATAAAAGGTACGACCGTAGCTGCTGAGTCCGTAAGATAGTATTGAGTCCACAAGAGCATGATATAATGTGTATAGGGTCGCCCGGTTTACTGCGCTGCGCAAATGATAAAATTTACCTAGAACCGAACTGTTTTCGTTCAACTCGCGAGAATTTGATGCAGAATTTAGGATCGCTTTGAACTGAATAAGCAGGTTTCGAGTTCACGCAGACTCTCTGTTCGTAGCAGGTTTCTTGCCACAGCAAAGTCGCCGATTAGCTTCGTGAATGAAGCCCTCATAGGCCCATAGCGCGCATGCACTCGATGCAGACAATTCGCGACGAATTCGCTCCTTCTAAACATATTAAGGCCAGGAGCGGGCAGACCGCCTTCGCAATAAAACAGCGAGGGAGCAGATTATCCAATTCCGCGCATCCCCAGGGGATCATAAAAGCGATAAATTCTCCTTCGAAACAAACCCGGTAGCTCGCGGTAATTAGGTGCGAGTCTCCTTAAGACGCGGTCGGTATTTAATCAACGGTCGTATTTAAAGACGTGACAGCAGGCCTCAATTACAGCGGACCTCGTAATTGCTCGCTCGTGGCTGTTAACAATTATTGCTGATCCCATTCCATTCCCGACGAGCTGCCTGCGGCGGCGGCGGCGGCGGCGGCGCGGCGAGCCGGTGACCCCGCGCCCGCGTGCAACTATCGTTCGTGACAATATGAGGACGGACCAAATAGAGCGTTGGTGTTGCACTGACATTACATTACAAGTACTAGTTGCAGTGACGGCTCGAAACACGGAACATTGTTTTGTGGTTTGGAACATGGTCATTATTAAATTCAGAGTAGTATAATATCGGCCCATACTGTTTGAGCGTTTCAATAAAAGCTTAGACCATGACCTGGCGATTGGCGAAATCAAGCAGAAATCTCGATGCCTCAAATATGCCCAATGTACGACTGTCGGGTTCTGTAGACAGTTTATCCGTATTCCGTCATGTGTATTGCCTTTATTCAAGATGTGTAGAACGATAGGCCGATGGTTACATCTCGATGATATCATGAAAGTTTAATCCTTTAATGACGCTATATTAATTTTACTTTCCAGATAAGTGGCTATATACTTCATTTAAATCGGTTCAGCGGTTTGAGCGTGAAGAGGTATGTAACAGACAGACAGACACTGTGTTGTCAGGAACTCTAATTGAAATATATATAATAGTCTCTTATCTCAAAAATGCGTATTTCATTAATGTTGAGGGGAAGCAGGAATAATGAGTGAGCAGATGACTTTTTGATCCGCCGCACGTGCTGCTACACCCTTTATTTTTGTATTTAATTCATCAACACTATCCTGCTATGTCTAATTACTAAACACGTGTTGATACAGTAAAAGAAAGTGGTCTACTTTTCAACTCTATTATTTGTTTTGTAGGTACTTCCATTCATTTTCTTGGCTGACTATACCTATCTGTATAGTCCAAAATTGACTAAAATTCCAAAATGAGCTAAGTATTACCTAGAGATGTAACCCGGCCTCCAATTACGCGCAGCGCAGCTATTCATCTAAAAGTAAAATAATACCAGGGACGAGTCCACAGACGAGCACAAACAGCACTTGTCGCAGCCGCCGCCGCCGCCGGCTCGGGCCGTCTCGCTTATTAAAAGTGCTTTCATCTGTTTGCTGCCTTTGCCAGGCGCAAATGAAACAATTTACCGGCGAACGTTAAAGCAAAACTTCCTTTCGACTGAGTTCTGTAGAGAACTCAAATTTCTTTGGTGCTGAGTCATGGGGGATTAACGGGCTCACCGCGGTGCGTTGGTGTGGCGGCCCTCGTGAGATTACTACTGTTGTCATGTTGTGCGCTGTAGTGCAGGCCCCGGGCCGTTTCCATTGACGGAGCTGGACCCTCCAAGGGCGGCGCCGGTGATTTATCGCGGCCTATTCACAATACATTGTTTCGAGTACGCATGTCCCTAAAACAACTTGACCCTGAGATTTGGTTACAGATATCGCGTAATCGGAGGTCAGGCTTAAATTGATCAGCATGTGCCGAATCAGAGAGCATTGTGAATAACAGCCCTGGCAGTTGGAGGGTGCATCGCGCCACTTGTCGGGTTCCTGAGGGGTGTAAACAACCCTCCTCAGCATTTTCAAGGACGCCATTAATAAGATTGGGATTTTATTGTCTAACGTGCCTTACGGTGTTGATTGGATGCTTCTACTGTAGTGACGTTAATTTAATCGAAAATTAGAAACGTCAGATTCATTACAAGGGTAACGCTGGTAAGATTCATCTTCATTAAAACTTTGAGCAAATTGAATTTGCCGACGATTACCAAATTAACTTTTTGTTAACTTACCTGCCTCTATCGAATTACCGTAAAAAGTTTATATTAAGTTAGTTTTAAGTTAGTTAACGGAGTACTTATTATGAGGCGCCTACCTCGGGAGTTAGACAAAGTTAATGTTTTTATTGAGTACGTATCGAATCGAAGCGCCCACGTGTGCACGCAGCGAGCGTCGAGCCCGCAGCCCACGTCTCGGCTTCGTCAAAGGTCACTGCGGCGATGCAATTTGCCTTTCACAAAAGTGCATAAACGGGTCCCGCGCCCCGCGAGCCTACACGACTCGCCGCGATATGAGAGCAGAAAGCAAGTTTATAGGGCAAGCCGCGGAGAGAGCACCCCTCCCCGCGGCCCGCGCCGCCAGTTACACGCCGGCCGCGCTCAGAGTCGCACGTCGCTCCGGACCTCGACCCCCGCGCACCCCGCTACGTACTCGCGCGAATTCGCGAGTGACACCTGGAGTTTCTTGTGCTTTATGAATCGAGTGTTGTGGTCGCCCGCGGCGACGAGTGTTGTCAGTGTGAGTGAAGCCGGTTTGCCGTGCACATGACCCGTGCATTAATTACCATAGGATTGCTCGAAACAGGTGAGCCCGTAGAGCAACGCTTCCTAGTCCCCGCTTCATCCATAAACCGCTTTTGAGTAGCCAGCTGGACCGCTCTTAGTTTCTCTCATAGGTGTAGAGACCGGAACAGTCAAGACGGGATGCAAGATTGTGAAGTCATGCATGGGATCCATTTTAAATGAGTGTCCCTTGGGGCGCGCCGTCGCCGAGCGCTCCTCAGCCGGACTCGGAATGCCTAATGTCGGCCCCGCGGCCAGCACCAGCCCGCGCCAGCATACTCAATGCGCCGGTAGTACCCCCTATATCGATCCACTCCGGCTTCACAAAACACTCTCTTGAAACTCATAAATACTAACACACGTAAACAGAGCAGGGCTCCCCGAATTATTTGTCGATTAAGTATAAAATTAAATCTTGCTACGATTCTCAAGACAAAAAGTTCGGCCCTGCCGCATGATCGGTTCTTTGAAAGAGCACTTCACAAGAAACGGAACAAAATTGACCATTATTTTTGTTACTTCTTTTTGTATTCGTTCTGCTATGGATCCTTTACAATAAAAAGGAGTTACGTATATGTTTCTAATGTTCTATTTCCATTGACGATGTCGTTTTATTTTATTCCCCCGTTCTGTTTTGCAAGGACAATTCTAAGTATGACCAAGGCAGTCGATACATCCATGCTAATTGGCAGCATATTGTTTCTTAGGTTGGATTCATTTTACATTAATAAAATGGATAATTGTTTATATCGTAATAAATAAAACCATATAATATGTATATACCCAATCCCATGGTACGTAACCATAACACCAGCATATAAATGTAATTGCATCTCTTGTGAACATTAGTCATTGACCAATGTCCCTGCCCCTGCTGAGCCTGCTGAGCTGCAAGAGACTGCCTTATTCAGCTAAAGGACTGTTACAATTTTTGAAAGGACTGTTACAATTTTTTCGGATCTCGGTGATTTTGGGTATTCGGAGTCAGAATCACGAGTACCTACTATTGATTCAGACGAAGAAAAAAAATGTCCTTGATTTTCCATATACATTTTCTGTATCAGTTTTGTGACGAGCCATATAAACTGTATGAAAAAAGCGTCAGAAAACTGACTTTTTTTTGGGGAAGTCTTTTTTCTTCGCGGAAATGGATAGTACTCGTGATTCTAAGTCAAAATACCCAAAAGCACCGAGATCCGAAAAAAAAGTAGGGGGTATGGGTACACTTTAAAGTAAAAATGCCCATTTGAATCAAAGTATGTAAGTTTGATGGGCATTTTAGGGGTCTATACGTCTTCCATTTTGCCATAAAGACATTGCAAGCCTTTATAGCACCTCCGCCGAGCAATCAGGATATATTCCCACGCCCGCTCCGAAAACCAGCCTCACGAAATACCAGCATTTGGCCTGAAAAAACAGCTCAATACAAAACGTTTTATTATGCAGCCGATATTGGCGCGAGCGCACCCTATCTCCCGGCTCATCGCCAGAGGACATTCTTACTCAACGTCGTCGCGACACTCGCCCGACCACTTCCTCTCGAGGACCAATATAGTTATGTTCTTAAGTAACACAAAGTTGTTGCGAATTTAAAGATCAAATTATACTAGGGACTACATCGTAGTCGAGCTCTCAGTGCGTCGAGAATAGATAGGCTAGAACGGCTCTGAAGATAAAGCTCTGCCACTATGGAGAAATGCCTGCCTAAGATGAATGGGAAGGCCTACTACTCAATCGATGAGTTTACTAAAATACCAAATGATCATTGACCCAGTATCGTCAATGAGAACACAATACATGATGTACCTAATTTTAATATTCATTTTTAAATGTTGTATTAATGTAGTTTAAATATGACTTGTAAAATGTTTACCTATTTTACCAATAAATGTCTGTATTCTGTATTCTGTAATGGACAAAATGTTAATTTATTCGAAGCGGCGTCTACAAAAGAGGAGCATTTTTTATTTCAATAAACTTTACGGATACGTAGTTGTATGTGGTTGTATGCAGACGGTTGCAAGCCAGGTGGGGGTTGCTTTATTTAGTTCTAGTTGAAAGCAACGTGATCTGTTTTGTTTAAAAGATGGGCGGTTGCCAGTGGGGGTTGTATAATAAAAAATTAACACCATTGTGATGGATTCCTGGCCCCTATTAGGTTGGACTGATTGGTTTTTCAAGACGCCATGTCATTGTAAAATACATACACATTAAACAGATCCGTTGAATGCACCTCCTAATTACCATTTTCGGTAATAGTACCTAACATGTGAGTCACGACGTGTGTCTCGGCGCTGCTGCGTCCGGCGCCGACCGCGCTGACCTCGTGCATATTTGATGACGGTGATATTATTCGTTGTACCTATCACAAAACAGCATTCTATTGTTCATTTTACGGTTACTTCGTAAAACACTCAGATATAGTCATTCCGAGCCGCCCAAACTTTAGTTGGCCTAGCCTGAACAGGAAAGCTTGGGATGAAAAAAAGGGATGTCGAAGACAAAGTTGATGATTAAGACCCAGCCCCGCTGTTGGCGGGTCGGCACGTAATCAGCTGCAGCCTCGTCGGCATCGGCAGCTTCCCGCGGCTGCAGCGTGCACTGTCCGCGCAGTGTGCAGGATGTGCATGTGCTCCAAGTGCAGCCCGCGGTTGTTTTGATAAGCAGCCAGCGGACGTTGCCAAATTTCCCCGTAATTCCCCATAAACCACATAAAACTGGTATCATGCAAATGGCAACATTAAATCGAAATAACCCTGCGAAATTACGTAATACAATAACTTTAGCCATGTTCGAAACGATCACTAAAGCACTACCATTATTACTACAATAACAACTAAACTATAACATTGGATATAATATCTGTCTGTACACAATACTATTTATAAAATCCAATCTAAGCATTTATGACCTTTATCTTAATGAGATGCCCTATTCATTCAATTTAGCATTGTTAGTGATAATTTGTAGTATAAGCGATTTTCGCTTCAGAATTGATCACAAAACATCATGTGTGACGCTGAGATAAATAATAATAAACAACTGACCATATTTTCTCATTACTTGCAGACTGCAGATGAATAGCTTCAGGGTAAATAAAGTACCCAGTAAATACCAATGAAACCATTAAATATTGGGCTAAATGCTGGCAAAATCAAACCCATTCACGATAAAAAAGAAATATTTGCAAATCAGAATGTACCTCAGACTCGAGAGTCCTCAGTGCGTCTGCGTACCGAATTCTTTAAAAGATTGATATAACTTTAAAAGATTGCCTATGTTAACTTGTTTGTTTATTACATTACACCAACAATCTCCCTTGAGACAGATCTAAAGGCAAAATCGCATTTCACTCGCCATGAAATGTCCAACTGGGGATAGTACTCTGGAGTGTGTGTGAATTGACGCGGGAGCTGTCGGCGGTGATTCCGGTCCGGCCCGACCCGGCTCCTTGGCAGATTCAATTTCGCACCTGAGCCCATTTCTTGTCAATTAAACGGAGCCTTACCTCACGCCTGCGGTCCGAGATATATGACCGGTGGATATGCTTCCAAATTCTCCAATTTACCACTGTAGGTAGTATTCGAATGAACGCGATGTAGAGGTGTGCTGTGGGCGGTCACGGAGACATCGTTCTCTGACAGAAACTCATCTGATTATGACAATAAATAGTCACTATCATTATATCATATATAATAGACTACATGTCCCACTACCGGCCACATGCCACCTTTCATAGGTGAGTGGGAACGGGCAGTGGCACTGGTCCAGTTTGAATAGTTTCGCAGATATTCAGTTTTCCTCGTGATGTTTTCCTTCACCGAAAAGCTTACGGTAAATATCAAATGATATTACAAAAAACTAATTGGTACAAGCCGGTATAAAATATGAATCCGCGACCACTGTTTGGCAGGCGTCATACTTACTTGAACAGCTAAGCTACCGTATCTTTGTGACTTGTGATTGTGAATAAACAATAAATTAGATAAAGTAATTACAAAATCATCAAAAGACATGGGACTTCAACGATTCGGAAAATAGTGTTTCTTTTTATAGTCCAAGGTCAAATTAAAAGTTACCAAATAGAATTTTCATGTTTCAGTATATAGGTACAAAAGAAACTGTTGACATTGACAACTATAATGTACATTGATAGTATTCAAGGCAATGCAAATATGTATTGGTAATGGCGCGTCAGCGATCGCACCGCACTGATCAAGTACAGGCCGAACTGGAATATTATTTGTTCCAAACCGGAATGAATTTGAGCTGAAATTACACTAGCAATCAAGTGTCCGGTGTTCCGGAGAATAGCTACATCAGCGGCAATTTGCCACTATTGTCACCTGACCTGACCGATGTGCGGACCTGCGGACGCGGCGGCGGCGCCACGCCGCATGCGTGTCATAATAATATGTTATACATCAACTGGCGAACCTTGCATGATATCGTAAACGGGGCTACAAGTCTTAAAAACATCGTTCTTCAGACTTGTTTTGTTCTCGGCAAGGACATTAATACAACTCTCAAAAGTTTAAAAATGACGCGGTAACGAGCCGGCAGTGTGGCATGGCAGGTAGACGCGAACTTGCGATTTCTCCGCGGGCACATATAATGACGCCCTTCCCGCTACCTGCGGCTTTCAACCGCCTATGCTAGATTTATGGACTAACTTAGTCGACCGAAAAATACCTGACTCAATCAGCCTACCTAGCTGGAAAACTGATTTGATTTATGTTTCCTTATCAGAAGTACTTATGAGTAATTTTATAAAGAATATTTTTCGACATCCATCAATAACACACCTAGTCATTTTCGGCAAATATAGATAATTTAATAATGTTGCAATTCAATGTTGTACTTAGGTACCTGAAATAACACACTTAAAACACATTTACGTATTTTAGTTAAGTATGTATAGAAAACACAAGAAAGGCACAAACTACTAACGAAAAACAACGCAACAAATGAAGCATCAATAAGAAGACACGAGTAGGACATACATAATGAAGCAAGAAAAATAGAGGACAATTACGGTCAATTACCCACCCTACTTACTTTCCTTCGGCAAATGGCAGTAAACGGGCTATGCTACACCTAACTTTTACGTGCTACAGCGCTTTTGTAACTTACAAAGGTATCTTAATATTATGATCTTCTCATTTTAACTGTATACTTTTAGGAAATTATGCAGAGAAATGTACTTGAATAAAGAAGAAATAATATCCTTTGACATTTGGAATCCGGGGTGGAAATAATGAGTGCCTCGCCGTCACCTCGGGACGGGACGGAACAGCGAGTAAATAGATCCGCTTGAAGGATCGGGCTCGCTGACGAGCGAGAGAGGGCAAATAGGCATTTTAAGCCCAATTTATTTGACGGAGCGACGAGGGTGGCGTCCGCCGGTCGCGGGAGCCTCGCGCTAAATAACTAATGAGCCCGCCCGCGCCCGCCCCGCGCGCCGCACGCACCTGCCGCTCCTCTCCACACAACCAGCTCCTTTCCCGATTTTATCGGAGCCATCAATACGCCAAACTCATGCAGTCGTACAGAACACAGCCGACATGTGCTCTTGAAGTTGCAATCAGCGTCCCACGGGCTTTGATCCGTTCAGATACGTTCACATTTGTTTACAGTTACGATTTATTAGTTTACTCGTAAACTGCTCATGATTTCAAAACTAATCGTAAATTATACATGCCATGTCATGTTACTGGATACATTTATACATTAAATCTTCGGCTTGGATTCAATGGAATTTCTTTGAATCAGAACTAATAGACGACCACTTTAATAAATCCAATATAGTTTTCATAATTAACACTAGCCCACCTACTTTCTTTTTGCTCGAGTACTTGACGAGCTCGGGTTATTAGATCATGTGCGGAGCGCTCGTGAGAGTAACTTGTAATACCTGGCCGGGGACAGTAACGAGCCGCTAGCGGGCCAATAATGGCCGCCACTAGCCCGGACCACTCCTAATAGCGTCATTTCACTAATTTCAAAGGATAACAGTGATAACACGCTTGTTACTCGTCGAGTCTTTTGAACCGACACGGCCTAAATGATGCTTGGAGTACCGACACCGACTTGTTCAGTTCTATCGGAATTCCTCCGATCTCATTGCTATCCCTCGGCGATCCCGCATGAGCACGGTGGGCCGAGAGCTCCGGACTAAATTAATGGCCCTTTGATCCGGCTCGCAGCTGTCTTGGCTGTTGTGAGCCCTGCAATTACGCCATCTGCTCGACTTTCTAAACGAGATATCGGCGTCGCAGCACGAGCCCGTCGCCGCGACGTCCAATAAACGAGTCGCATCGCAGTTGAATGGAGCGCTATCTATTTGTTCCACACACTATTGTCGTTCCCGTCGTTACTCCGTAACGTATCGCGGAAGACTTCATCTTGATTAAACCCTCCGAAGCGCTTTCGATCACGAGCGCCTACAATACATTGTGTTGTGTCGCCGAGAGCGGTGAGTTAAATAAAATCAACACTACGACTACATTCCGTTGAGTGTAAAGGACATAATAACGCGCGCGAGCGTGCATTATGGAGCGGGTACACGCGGTAGTGAAGTAAGCGTCTGAATAATTCATTGAAGCGGCGGGCTGTTTCTTATCCGAATCGGGTCTAAATTTAGCCCCGGCGTGGTCGCGGTGCACGTCGCTCGTACGGCTGCAGGATTACTCGGCTCGCAACACGGATTGTAACTTGACCTGGGATTTAGCCGAAGCTCTGTCGGTGCATCTAGCCGAGCGACCGCGTATAATGTTTCCCGTGTAACTGCCCGGGCGTGCGGGCGATGCGAACGGTGATAACTGATAGGCAAAGCACCGCCGGCGGCCAGCCCGCAGACACAAACCGGATTGTAGCTGCTGTAAGCCCTCTCTTATAGCCTGACTGCGGGATTCGTAACAACTATGTGAAATGCCAGTCCTGAGCCGCTGGTTCTGTGAATTGCTCCTCTGATCGTTAGGCTCTAGCTCTACTGCTGCGCAGATAACAATTCCGTTATTAACGATCCGGGCGGACATTTCTTACATCCAGTTATGTTGAAATGAAATACGTGCTTTGGAAATCCTTGCGTTAATCTACTCATTAGTGTTATTAGAAGGCACCTGGGAACCGATAATCATATGCTATCAAAGCTTTTAAGATCCCGCAGCTAATTCGACTAAACAAAAATGGATGCAAATCAAAAGAACCACCGTCGCCAAATATTTGTCCAGCGAGACATTAGCGCCTATTAGCGTTTCCGGCTCAAAACGAATGTATGGGAAATAATCTCACATTCGATGCTTAGTAAGCACATGACCATTTGGTGAGTAATCTCACTGCCCACTCCGCGACGGGTGTTAGGCGTTGGTGAGCACGGTCGGGAAAGTGTCCCGCCGCGAGTGGTCTGTCGCAACGGCCGCCTACACGGCCGGTGGTCGCGGGCGTCACTGCCGTATTTAGAAGAACTTATTACATCCCGATATGGGAACTAATATTAGTCAACCGCTAAACACGTTTCGAGCCCGCATGCCTGCATGCCAGCGTGTTCGAATAATGTATCCCGGTTTCCAAACTTTAACTTTATCCCTTCGCGACAAGAGCTTGAAACATAAACACAGCGTGCGTGTACGCAGCGCGGCGCGGCGCAGCGCAGCTGTCGTCCCCCGGCCTGCGCGCCGCCCCGCCCCTCCCCGTGCGCATACCTGCCAGTGCCAGCCCTTCACCCGCACTTGTAAACACAAACAAAAGAGCGCGACTAGCCTATTCACCAAATGTTTTGCACTCGTCCGTATTATCCCAATATACTTCGTTCCAGGAAATCTCAAAAACTATGGGTAACAGGAGGTCAATGGTATACTGGTTGCTTGTAGCAAAGTCGATAGGCCTTGTGAGTAACATTGCAGCACCGGTTGTGATTGCGAAACTACTGGCTAGACTACCTGGGCCAATTAACAGACTCAAACCCCTTTTTGCATTATCCAGTGTAAAAATGGACGTATGAAAAGAAAACATTTTGTGAGATCATACACAGTTGTTAAGATTGCTATTCTTATTGGGTATTTAATATTTCATTTCATTTCATTTATTTAATTCTGAACAATATACATTGTGTTGAATATACATATAATAATTTAAATCAGTTATATAGTACAATAATTCATTAGATATTTAAAAAAAAACTGTATATAATTAAAAAAAAATGTCAACATTATCATACTAGCATAATCACAGCACAAGCACATACAGGAAATACATTAAATGTTTAAACTATTCAAAATAATAATATGACATTAGAAAAAAAACAGTCAATATAAATAAAATTACAATATGTCAAAAAAAAAAAAGTGTATATAATATTAAACAAAAAGTCAACATAAATATTCTAGCATAATCACAGCTCTACATACAAGAAATACATTAAAATGTCTATACCTACTATTCTAAAATAAATTACATAATCGTTATTACTAAGAATATTACAGTGTGTCATTAATAAATTCATCAATAGAATAATAACATTTATCCACTAAAAGAGCCTTTAATTTACGCTTGAAAACTTTAATGTTGGAGATCTGTTTAAGCTCTATCGGCAATTTATTAAAAAGAAAGACAGCCTGGTAGCTCACTGATTGTTTCACAATTTTAAATTTAGGCACTAAACTATTTTTAATATTCTTTCTCCTTGTTGCAAGCCTTAAGACTCTATCCTCTTCGCTTTCAACTTCATTCAAGTTTTTGACCAAACCTGATAGAAGAACCAAAATATAAAGGCACGGAACAGTTAAGATTTTAAGGTTTCGGAAATGAGCTTTGCATGATTCCCATTGCGGGATTCTGACTATTATTCTAATCGCCCTTTTCTGCATAATGAATGCACTTTTTGTATTATATTGATAACTGTTAAACTCAGTCCTATCCTATCATCTTTATATCTCATTTTTTTCGCTCAATATAGGGCCCCAGTCCCGGTTGCGACCCTTTTGCCCTAGAATACCTAATTATCGCTCAAAGATTTATTATTGGCATAATTATGTATAATATTAGTCATGCGACAGGTAAGCTGACTGTCAGCTCTCCTGTTCCGGTACCTGCGGACACCGAACACGTGCCAACTCACTATTAATCAGATGCCTCGTTAGCGTTATCAATGGAAATTAATTACAACAATAACAATTAACAATTAACAATTGTTCGACTAACACTTGCTCGTTTCGCAACACTCGCTCTATAACAGGCGTCTAGTTTCAACACGAGGTAAAACCTCGATACAGCATAATTTTGTATTTAACTATATAATCCGCGACTTCATTCGTATGTAATTCGTTAACCATGCTAATTGCCACCCTCTATACACCCATTAAAGGATTAAGTTTGTGATGTTCACCGTATCCTACTACCCTCTTCTTTGGGACTCTCGGTGTAAAAAGGTCAACAGATGGACAGACAGACAGTTAGCGATTCTTGTCTTAAAGTGCTTCGAAGGGTATCGGTTTGCGGCGACATACACCTTTTAGAGTAACTTCGTTTCGATAGATAACGTCCATCATAAGTACTTACATTCCGGAAGATAAATCTTACAATATTATTCGCAGAATTCTAAGGCAGGAAACGCTCCGTGCGCTTGCCTATTCCTAAACCGGTTCCTATTCATTCGTCTTATGTTATTAAGATTATGCACAGAACGACAGAACCCAAAATTCGTTACTAAATCTAACGGCATAATTGAATTAGGTTTTATTTAACAATGTGCAACTTGGGTCGACTCTGAGGCGACCGTTGTGGTGTGGTATAAAAAGTTGCGTCTACGTCATTCCCACTTTTGTATGTTATTCATGTAAGGCTCTAGATGTAGACATATAGAGTGGCCGCAGTGCCTGCGCGCGCGCCCCAGCCCAGGGTCAACAGCCGCGCCGCTGACATCACTCACTGCAGATAAACGCTCGAGAATTCCTCTAAAGGTTATCTCTATCTAGAACACATAATCTGATACGATACTTTGAATGTAAAAATAAATAGGCATCCCCTTCCAAGAAAATAAGGAGGTTAAAAATAATGAAACGTTTAAAATTAAAACCTCACTAGATAAATACTATGACGACGGTACTGCTGTTAATTATGTTTGCAGTGATAGGCTTGGAAATGAGTAAGCTCATAAAATATGTACACCTAATCCTAATATAAACTATTTCGCAACTTAATTGCTTAAATGTCCCTATTACGCAGTTTTGCTAGTTTACCGTTTCTCGGCTGACGCTCGGGGTGACACAGGCGAATGCATGCAGCTGACAGCCGAGCTGACCAAACATCGGTCAGCACTCCTATCGGACTGTGGAACGGTGTGAATATTGAATATGACTTAACGTGAATCACCCTTTATTTGAACAGAATGGAAATACAGGTATCGAAATTGTTAAACAGTGCAGGGATTCGTGTATATTCAAATGAAGTGGATTCGAATGTGGAGCAGAGAAAAATATCCACCTTGTGTTTGCCAAAACGCGCATCTGGTGATCAGCAGCACACTCCAGCCTGACTTACGAGGATTAATCGCGTGTCGAGAGACCTTGCCCCGGTTTTTACGAGTACATTGCGTCATCCGTGTTTCACACGTTGAAGTTGAACTGAGCTGGGATTTGTGCTCGAAAAAACGGAAAAATGTCCCGTGCGTGCGTGACTTAACTTAAGCACACCTCCACACCAGCGCCCTACCTGATGAAACGCTATGTGTATAAAAGTCGCTAAAAATGATATCCATTATAATATTACAAATGCGAAAGTAACCCTGTACGTTAGACCGAATTTTTCGTAAATAGAGGTTTCGAGTCACAGCGAAGGACTTAACTCATGCCCTGCAATGCGTAATGGCAGACTTTGTATGGAATTGTTAATAACGATTTCTATGCGGATGAAGTCGCATTGAAATACTACACAAGTTACTACATTTCATAATTACACAGAAACTTTAAAATTTGTAATTTGTTAGTCTAGGATTCGTCCCGTAACAACATTCGTCTGTCAGATAAGATCCCTAGCCCTCAGATCAACAAGGTTAACTAGAGGCTACGGTTACACTGGCCCGCTGTTTGCACAGAGCCGGGATCGCTGAATTTCTCCTTAGGTAACGAGTCGCCGCGAGGTAGGTAATCCTGCTTTTGTCAGCGGCCGGCATTGTGCAGGTGCTCGCGAGCGCTCGTCGGGAGTCGAGTGACTCGCCCGGCTACTTGCCTCGCGTGCATCGTGTACCAGTGCGGGGAGAGCTCCTAGCCTCGAGTTTAAACTCGCGTGTATCAACATGTTTCGTGCACACGACCTCTAGGTACTTACAGAAAGTTACTTATACAGCTATTATCCGCGACCGCCACCTGTGTCCCACCTTTAAGTACCTTTCTACTCATTTTAGGTATAAATATTAGAATATGTGGCAGTAGGTACTAGGTAGCTGCAATTTAAGACAAGACAAGACTAAACGCAAACGCGTTCGAATTAGTTAATGTTTCGAAAAAACTTATACTATAGTAGCTCTAGTATAAGTTTTTTCGAAACATTAACTAATTCGAACGCGTTTGCGTTTTGTCTCAAAATATATGAAAACGCTCTCCCCGAGTTTGAAATACGCGCGTTCATCGGTTAGCAACAAATGTTATACTCGCTGTTTTAGTTTCGACTAGTGACCACCAGAGGCGCTGTTCACATATTTTCATACCACTTTCATACATTTTGAGACAAAATGCAAACCCGTTCGAACTAGTTAATGTTTCGAAAAAACTTATACTAGAGCTATAGAGCTAAAGACGTTTAAAAAACGATTCCGTAAAAGTACTTATCGAAAGGTAAATAAAATAATAAGTAAGTACAACGTTGTTATTATTCGTGAGGTGTAGGCCGCGCCGGCGCCTTCCTACGAATATCACAATTCATAACCCATTCATACCCAGTTGCCCACTCGATATTCATTGATTGTTTACGAGAAACTAGCACAGAGATAAGGGCAATAATCGGAGTCGCGGCGATATTGGAATAGTTTTACGATGTGGCAACGTCCTCCGCGCTCGCCCAAACAAATGAAGATGAAAGTTAAGATAAACTAAACGCCCAAAGCTGAACCAATCTGTACTTGCGTTGTATTTGGGTTAAGCCGCATTGTTTCAAATGTTTAGAGAAAAAGTAACAGAGCCTTTGTGATAGTAAGGCAATCGCTTATTATTATTATTATCTTAACGTCGTGGACACGATGTCTGGCATGCTTCTTTCGAATGGGCTGTACATTCGTAGGTATGGGTTTCTGGAGAGTGCGCCGATTGACCTATTAGCTGACTATAGTAAGCCTACCGATTGGACCATTTAGCTGCTTAACATGTAGAAAGGCATATTCCGACAGTGGGCCAAATTCTGCCGCTGCCAAATAGCCACATTTTCAGGAAGCCGAGATGCTCGTAATCCACGCGGTTCCTGCGACGCCCGATCATGAACGTCTCGCCGCGAGCTAATAAAGAAAACCTCCTAATAAGGCTCTCGTTACCTACCTTCAATTTAATTAAAAGTCTCGCCATAATTTCCGGGAGCTGATCTCATCAAAATAATGAAGAACCTAATTGAATTATTCTTTTCTTTCGGTAGAATGGAATTATTTTGTTGAATGGGGCGAGTGGACATTTACCGAGGTTATCAATCGTGTAGCACTCGCCCTAAGAAGCTGTGGTTACGAATCGATTTATATTCGATTGCTCATCCCTATAATCAAGAGGCTATAAATAACCGTAAGTACCTAGAAAGTGTTTTGTTTTGTGACGCATCTTCGTCTTGACGAGCTATCTTTATGCTGTCACAGCTCATGTGAGCTCGAGCTTGGGACTTAAGTGTCACGCAGACACAAAATTTATTTCCTTTCGCACAATAATCAACTCACGTGAGAGTGGCTATGCTATATATAGTTTAGGTTGTCTAGGTTCCAACTGCTTAATAGTTGAATAAAAAAAAAATGAATAAAATGAACTTTATTCTGTAAGTAGGCCGCAATGGCACTTTTACAAGTCAAACCCTACTAGCGTTTCACAGAGGCCACTGCCGAGAAGAAACGCCGAAAGAAACTCGACAGTCAGCCATTTTCTCACAAAAATATGCTTATTACAATGATAAATGATAATACTTAACCTACTTAAGATCAAGAAATCTAAGTATCTATATAAAGCAACACAAAAACAAAGAATAAAATGAGGAAAAAAACCAGTTATGACAGTGTGTAATTCTGCAAGAAAACATTTCGAAACTGTATACCTTAGCATTATCAAATTCTATTTAGGAAAAAAAAAATTGAATCCTTTAGACTATAAATTTAGTTATAAATCTTTTGATATGTTTTCTTGCAAGAACTGCGTCAACTAGATAAAATTAAAAAATACACAATATATGAATCTTTACTCTATTTAAGTATCTGGTTTGGGCCATGCTTTTCTGTCTGTTGCTTCTGTAAGGACCACTAGTTGTATCTCACTTTCTAAATAAGAATAAAACAAGTTAGTAATCTTATGCAACTACCAAAAGTTTCAATACAAACCTCTATCCTCTATAAATTGCGCAAGTTTTTATCTCCGCATTTCTAACGAGGGAAATCTCTAATACAGACCGCTATAGTTTTATTTCCCTCGCAGCGTAATGTGTCCGTTTTTGTTCCCGCGTGCAATAAAGTACAGTGTAAATGGGGCTCATAGTCATCAACATAGTTTCACTCACCTAATGCGTCCGCAGCGCTTGACAAAGACGGAGCCACACTTGAGTTTTTGTGAAGGCTCCCACCCTCTCCCCCACTAGGGTTACCAGACATCAGGGTTTTCCAGAGACCGCCGATGATGTCTCTGGCTTACTTCGAATATAGTAAATGTCTAATGATGAGTGAAAAAAGTAGCCTCACAACGTGAAACAATGTAGGAGTCGCAATGTGTCATGCACGCTTTTAGGTCAATCGCTGTCAGTGTCAACACAGCGCGTCCTCAGCAACTTTGTTAAATTAATGAACATTGGTACCTACAGTGCGTCATGAATCACGATTACTTATGGTCAAATTTAGGGTCTTATGAGGTTTGAAAAGTACGTTACGTATATAACATGAATTATGCAAATTATGACACACATGATGCCATTTTTTATACATTACCATTAAGGTACTTTGCCGCCATTATTTAAATCCCATTTGACATCTCTCTACTGCTTGAATACCATAGAGTTGAAAAAATTTCAGGATTCCATTACAAAAGTCAGTTATCTTCAGAATAGTTCGTTGTGACTCCGCGCCTGATTCGCTACAGTAGCTCTAGTATAAGTTTTTTCGAAACATTAACTAATTCGAACGAATTTGCGTTTTGTCTCAAAATGTATGAAATTTGTACGAAAACGTGAACAGCGCCTCTGGTGGTCACTAGTGGAAACTAAAACAGCGAGTATAACATTTGTTGCTAACCGATGAACGCGCGTATTTCAAACTCGGTGAGAGCGTTTTCATACATTTTGAGCCAAAACGCAAACGCGTTCGAATTAGTTAATGTTTCGAAACTTATACTAGAGCTACAGGAAGCAGTTACGTTACGAGTATACACCTGCCTTTATTACACCCCTGCTCGGACTAACGGTATTAATGCATTGAAGATTGCGCAGATTGATAGCAAAAACGAACAATCTGATTCGGCGAAGCTTCGCCGCCTCAAAGCTCAAAGTAAATTTCAGTTTAATTTAATGTTATGCCATTTCTCGCTCCGCCTGGAAAATCATCATACATATTGTATAGTTCTTAAACAATCGCATCATAATCGTTTGCTCGTCTTTGCTTTGACATGTCTGGCGTTCTTAATATGGGGCCAAAATGTACAACAAATGGGGCATAATGTACGTGTCGGTGCGGACATAAATGATGTCTCTGGCTTTCTTTGACAAATAGTAAGTGTGACGAGAGAGACATTTTTAATATCCTCATCGTAATTAAATTTCGGCTCTACACTCGTTTCCCCGCTGATGTGCGGCGGTCCGTCACGGCTCCCGGCCGGTCTGTCCGCCGGCTAATTGTCCCGTTCCGGCGGCCGCTGGTCCCGGCCCGGCCCCGGCCGCAGCGACGCGCGCGGCGGTGCTGCACCCACCGCAGGCGCCGCGCGGACGAACCAATTATTGTTGCGGTCGTAACTCATTCCTCCGGTTAGCTATAACCGGTTAGTGGTGGGAACGTATTCCAGCAACACAGTTTAAGAAAAACTTAGTGTTTAATTTCCCGAGAAAACGAGGTATCTAATCTTGCTCTTGACTTGAGCGATACGTGAAGTTAAGCGAACTGAATGATAGATGCGAAAAATTGATGCATAGGCAGAGCCGTTTAAACAAGTAACTGCTAAACTGAACCGTAATTATAGGCAATTAGTTGTTCGTTGGCTAATTTATGTTTTTTTTTGAAGCAATCATTTCCTGAGAGGAGTCCACATGTATGGATGGATTAACGTTATATATTCGTATTAGGTCCCTAATAAATGAAATACAATGAAATTTATTTCTGAATACTAGAACACAACAACAACAACAACAAATACTCTTTATTGCACACCTCAATTAAAGGACACAGTACAATACAAAAGATACAATAAGTAGAGGCAAACAACAGGCGGTCTTATCGCGAACACTTTTGTAGACTGTTTTTATTATCTATTCGACGCAGCAGAATCAGGTAAGTAAATCGTTTTGATACGTTTCTTACATGAAGTCTCCTTACTAACGTCGATTAAAGCTCGTTAAAAATAACCTTGTGTCTTGTCACATAAAACCAGAAGCAACTCCTTCCTATACCAGCCATTTACGCCATAGGTATATGTGCTAACGACATTAATAAAGCCAGATCCAAGTCAAACGCTCCGACTATTCCGAGGCTATTCAGTAACCAGTTACCTACACCCAATTTTCTTCGACTAAGTTATGTTACATTACATGTTCCTTTCATAAACTGGCCTCTCTGTTCATAACCACTATTTCTAATCCATAGTCTGACTTCTCAAGACAAATGACTGAGCAGTCCGAAATATCTGCATCCAATTTCGAAAAATTATCTCGGGCCCAAGTACCAAAACATAATGGTGTAGGTATATAAGTAATATAAGTATACACCGCGTTCACATATATGTGAACGCGATTGACTCTGATGCAAGTGGAACAAGTTAATCATCCTAAACCACACTTCCTAGTCTATACCATGGAGGTACTTATGTACGTACAAAAACAAGAACAAAATCCAATCGCGCAGGAATGTCGTTATCACGGCGCGGCGTAATCGCGGGCTGTGTCATTAGCACCTGACTCCTTATTCATCAACCGTTTATCGCCAGTAAACTAGCCCTAGTATAATGAGACCGCTTGATTCGTAACATGTATACATAAATCCGGTGACAGTTACACTGGTGCGTACAGCACAGCCATTGGAGTGTGGACCGCGCGCGGCGCCGGCGCTCCGCCGTGTCGTGTCACCGTACCGCGGAAGCTGCGCGGGCGCGGGACAATAGCGCGCTTGTGCGTGATGTCGTGAATCAGCGGCGACCTTCGCGGGCTTTGTTTAAGGCATTATTACACTTTCCTAAATACCAACGCGATTTGCCACGCGTGTTTATAAAATCTCTCTAACAGCCACTGACGTCATCGTCTCTAAGTTTATATTTATCATGACGAATAAATTGCAGTTTATGACATGACACAACTATGTGACCGATATTGTGTCGTCTCGATATCACGAAATTCACCTGTGCACATTTACATATCCATATCATCGTTTAGGATCTGAACCACGTCGATAATAATTCCACAGATCCGTTCATAAACTTGGCTTAAAACACGTTGAATTATTTTCTCCCTCCCAGTGCTGGGTATGTAACTTGATTATGTACGGTACGGGGAGCAAGGGACGGGACGGCCGCTGTGTATTTGGAGTAGGACGGCGCCAACGACTCTTATGTTTTTCTTAATACTTTATGAAGAGAATAATTTTCACGAAGAACTCGAAGAAGAAAAGTTTGCTGCAATGCTATAAACTTTGTCCAGTATCTAAGTTTAAAATGGTATGTCGATATTTTGGGGTGGGTTAATATCTTAGCGTTTAGATCTATACTCACGGAAGTAAGTTAAATCCAAGTACAGCGGGGTAATCACGTAACTTTTCGAACGTACGGTAGGCATCTTTAGTATGGGATTTGATCTACCTTACGAACGGTCGAAAACGTTCCGTAATCGCACCACCGATGTAACAAACCTGGTCCCGGAGAACACCGTCCACTTTTAAACGCAAAAGAATTGCCAGGGCACATACGGTAAGCATTTTATGGCGTCCTACTTGCCACAATTATTCTTTCATTAATTAATTTATTGATAAAACATAGTTTCAATCATAGTTTAATCGATTGCTCATCAACTTCCTCATCCAACAGACTCCAATAACATTCACCAAATCGGACCACCTAGTCAGAGCTCTCACCCACGCAATGCTTTCTATCAATATCAGATACCATCTCAATGGAAATCACGGCTGCATGTAAATCATGACTTGAATATCGCCTGTTTATTACGGTACTAGCTTTTGCCCGCGACTTCGTCTGCGTAGAAGTCGGTTATCGCATTAGAATGTCATTGCTATTCTTTTATTTTAGGCGCTAAGCTAGTTATCTCTCTCCCACCCCCTTGCGGTGTCCCATGTCCTTCCCTATGTTTCGAACATTATGATGCAGGTGCGGAATATACTACAAACGCATTAAGTAATGTAGATGAAAACGGGAGCGAAAGCGGGCGCGAAATATTTCAAACATTATGATGCAGGCGCGGAAAAGACTTTACACGAATCAAGCAATGTAGTTAAAAAGGCGGGCGAAGCGAACGCGAAATATTTGGAACATTATGATACAGGTGAGGAAAATACTTCATACGCATTAAGTCATGTACATGAAAAAGCGAGCGTAGCGAGCGCGAAAATTTTCGGACATAATGATGCAGGTGCGGAAAAGACTTTGTTGTTAAAAAGGCAAGCGAAGCGAGCGTGAAATTTTTGGAACATTATGATACAGGTGCGGTAAATATTCATACGCATTAAGTTATGCAGATGAAAACGTGAGCGTAGCGAGCGCGAAATCTTTCGAACATTACGATGTAATGTGATTTTTGTTTTGTGATGTGATGTAATGTGATTTAAAGGAAAAATAAACGCATTTGTATTTGTATTTGTATTTGTAAATGCGGAAAACACTTTACACGTATCAAGTTGTGTAAATGGAAACGCGAGCGAAGCGAGCGCGAAAATTTTCGGACATAATTATGCAGGTGGTTAAAAAGGCGAGCGAAGCGAGCGCGAATTATTGGAACATTATCATACAGGTGAGGAAAAAAAAAACTGCTGAATATTTTTCACACGCATTAAGCAATCTAGGGAGCGTAGCGCGCGCGAAAATTTTCGAATATTATGATGCAGGTGCGAAAAATACTCCATATTCATCGAGTAAAATAGATGAAAACGCGAGCGCAAATTTTTTCGAACATTGTAATGCATGTGTGGAAAAGACTTTATACGCATCAAGTCATGTAGATGAAAACTCGAGCGAAGCGAGCGTGAAACTTTTAGAACATTGTGATGTAGGGTGCGGAAAAGACTTCTTACGGATTAAGGAATGTAGATGTAAACGCGAGCGAAGCGAGCGCAAAATTTTAAAGAAAAAAAATTAGTTGTCGGTGGTTGAATTCATATTTTTTTGTTTAAAAATTATTGGAGAACCTTACTAACTTTGTTTGTTCTTTCACATTCAAAGGTGGAGTAGAGGCCCAGGTTGATAGCGCACCCACCCTGGTTGTTCCTGGGAGATGTGTGATTTTCTGAGATTGAGTTTTTGTTTCCTATCGGCCTATGAATTTCGAATTTGGTCATACTGTTACATACCTATATTTTACTAACAAATATCTATATACCCTAAATGTGAAAAGTCTGACCGGCCGGTCTTCGGTATGTTGTATGGATCAGTTAGTTCATCCAAATTTGCAACTTTGACAAACTTTACTTCGGTCACAGAATAAGTAATAGTACTACGTACAGAAGTCTCACTTTTAACAAATCCGCGCGAGGCGAGCCAAACGTGCCGACGCTTGGCCATCTCCTTCTATCGCACGCGCATCACTCGCTACATCACTTTCTCTCGCATTGATAGTCACCCGACGTGGGACCTTTGAGCGGCGCGATGACGTCACGTCACGCGAGTGAGTCGCCCCTGCTTCGGTGCGAACTGCGAACCGGGAGAGCATAAATAGGGCCATAGCTTAGGCTTATAGAGCTGCAATTACTACTACTACTACTACTACTATTACTACTTATTATTATTACTACTTTTATATCTTCTAATGTACACCATGTTTTAATGTAAAATAAATAATTGATTGATTGATTGATTGATTGAATTATGCTTAATTTGTTTCGAATTAATTACATCAAAAAACGTATTTTATGAATTTTACTGACTTGTGGAACAGGGGGGGGGGGGGGGGGGGGGCGCTACCACGAACCACAAACGAAGTTTTCCCTCTCTGTCGCACTTGCAAGTCTGTACTAAAGTGCGACAGAGATGGAAAACTTCGTTTGTGGACCGTTTATTTTCTGGCTTTGAGAATGGTCAGTGAACCCCCACCCCTGATATCCCCGTACCCCGAAGAACCTCAAACATATCCCATAACGATTATTAAGAAAATAACTGTCCGCCATCTTGCATTTGAAAATGGATATCATTGTTGTAATCAGCACCCCTAAAAAATATTTTATACAAAAATACAGTACAGTCAGCAGCAATGGTTGCTACGCGGGCGAGGTGTTATAAATGATCTACACACGCTCTTATTCCCTTATAATAAAGATGTGTGAAAATCATTTTGAGCACCTCGCCCGCATAGCAACCATTGCTGCTGACTGTACATATTTAGTTTAAAATTTTCGTTGACCGAATTTCTATAAACATGTTATTAGATTTTGAACCTTATTATTTGAACAGTAAAATAGCTTTTTAAATTAATAAAGTTGATGCAACTCGGCCAACTCAAATTATTTCAATCATACGCATACATTATATGCCGCAAGTGTATGTTACAATGCAACCGAGATCCCGCTGCTCTGCATAGGTACCCTCCATCGAAAAAAAAAAACACCGAGCTTGCATAGTAAGACTGGTATATACCTAGGTTTGTGAATATTGATAGCGTCCGACTGTCCAACATAATTAGATCTCTCATATCAAACAGTTAATATGGTTTGACGGACTTTTGTTTTTTGTCATTTGCCTCTAAAGTATATTTTCGTCCCCCGTTTTTTCAAATACTATCTGTTTATTGCACAATGTTTGAATGGGGTTCTTTTTACTTTGCTTCCAAGTACATGCTTACCAATTTTCAAGCCTTTAAATCACGAATTGAAGGACTTCCCATACAAAGTTCAACCCCTGTTTTCACCCCTTTTCGTCCCCAATCTGTATGATTTTTATAGCCTATAACCTCGCCGAAGGTCCAATAAACATATTATTGAAGGCTGTATCAAAATCCATTCGCTAGTTTTCACGTGATAGTTAGACAAATAAACAGACAGACAAACAGACAAACGGACAAACAGACAAACAGACAAACAGACATGAATTCTAAAAACCGTTGAAATGTGTTCTGTTATCGATTCTAAGACCCCTCAATCGATTTTTTTTCTTATATCTTCAATGTACAGATTTTTGACCCTCTTCTGCTTTATTATATGTATAGATTAGTTTTCCCGGTTGTCGACGAGAAGGCGGCAATAATTTTTGAAAAAGCCTGTATGCCTGCAAGGCACGAAGAGGGCTCTAAATATATACCTACAACTTGTAATCCTCGAACCATGGCATAGTTAGCGGCTACTTGTAGTGTAGGAAGGTAGCAATCAGAATAAGCATAACAAATACCAGCACATACAATACGTAGATTCTCCTGAAGGCTGCGTAATCCGTGGCCGCAGCGTACCTAGTTCTATGAAAACTACCTCCGTCTATCCATAAAAAGAATGCGCCGTGTAGGAGTGTGTTCGTGCAGTCACGGCCGAGAGGCTGTGACGTCAGCCAGGATTGTCCGCCACGCTCCAGTTTCTCCCGATGACGCGGCGGCGCGCGCGCCCACGCCCTCTGCGCTAGACAATGACCGGCGCGGCGGGAGCAGCTCATGCACTCTGTGACGTTTGCTATTATCAAGAGTGAAACTGTATATAGGTCACTCAGAACACTTAGGTTCTAATAAGTTTTTATACCTACAGTATGTACTATTACTTATTCTGTGCCTACAGTTAGAATTAGATTAGAACCTAGAAGTATTCTAGACAAATTAGAACCTAAGTTAACAGCTGTAATGTATACATGCATTTGAAATGAGCAGTCCGAGAAACACGCAACGGTTATTAAGCACAGGAGAGGACGACAGTCAACGTTGCTTCTTCAGTTAGAGAGTTTAGGCAATATAGACCTAGATAATGATCACCAACTTTTTTACAGTTTAGTGTAATAAGTAATAACTAAATACTAACATATGAACGCTTGCAACGCCTGGAGCGTCACTTGTTATTTAAATGATACCACATTTATTTATACAGAGGTGGGCACCGTTAATCAAATAGATAAAGTCGTTAATCGCTAATCTGTTAAAAAAAGTTAACTTCGTTAAACGTACAACACACATGAACAACAACATTGTGAAAGATTTAAAGGAAGTTAACGTTAATAACGCCTTTTGGGTTATGGAAGGAATGTCTACAACCATAATGTCATTCATCTGTAAGCGTTCGTCATCTTAACGATATCCCAATTTTATCTTAAAGGCCCGGGCCATCTGCCAGCTAATTCCCACTATTGGCGTAGCCACTAGTTTTTGCAGAAGAAACTAGGCTTTGTTTGGAGCTTCGTCAAGGTAGTGAGCCAGGACCAAAATCCATCACCTCATATTTGAGTGTCGTACGCATGAACATTACTTCTGATTCGGATACAAAATTAACTTAGTCATACAAATCAGCCACGGATTTTCTTCACCCGATGGATGTCCTAGTGAGAAAGTGTTGGCGGCTCAGTACAATACCTATTATTTTGGTAAATAGTAGGTATTTCATTAACCATTAACGGACTTATGAAAAGTTAACGGAAGTTAATGAGTCCGTTAACAATTTATGGAGTTAACTTAAAAGTTAATTTTGTATCAAGCAGTAACGCTGCTAACGCAAACTACAATATAGAAATAAAGGAAAATTTGAAAAAATTGGGCACCGAGGAGGAGGATTCGTACCTGCGACCTCCTGGCATTCTCGGCCAGTCGCTCTAGCCAACTGAGCTATAGGTGCATTAGGTGCGTAAAGTTTAAAATAAATAATATACTTCATGTTGCTCTAGTTACAATAAAATAATAAAAATCCAATAAAATAATTAAAATTGTTTTATGTACAATAAAGAGTTTTACTACTACTACTACTAAAAATCCTATAATTAGATTATGTTGTCGACGAATGACGCGAACACCGCTTCCGCGGCTTACTCTTTTGAAACTGTCAAATAAGCTCTTACAGGTTGTAATCGTCGTTGGACCGAAAGAGGAGCAAGGGGTTTATTCAAAATGTCAGTCAACTGGTCAATCCCCTGTCCCGAGTTGTCGCGCGGTCGCGGGAGGGGAGGGGTGGGTCGTGTGACGAGGGCCGACGTGACAGTCATGGCCCACGGTAACACCCACTTCAGATAGCGGTTTACCGTTTGCAAAGATTGAACAGTAGTTTTGACTATTCGTTTTGCAACCAAACGTTTGTAGTCGACTTGTCGTACAACTCGTGTAGACTTTGAACTTATGTAGGGTTATTAAAACCAAGCATGGTAGAGTAGGTATACGCCACTGCCACCGCGTTACCAATACGATAGGGGTACTATGAACTATTATTTTTGAAGTGAAAACTTCTTTAGCGGCGCTGAGCACTTTTGTACTGGGCAAAAATTGTTAAACTCGCGACAGATTCTAAGACAAGCTAGTTGACCCCTCCCAGTATCGTGATTGCGATGTTAGGAGGGGCCAAACTCAGCTGGTCTTAGATGCGTAAGACACAATGATACTCGGGACATATTATGTATATATGTAAATGGATTATGCGAATATGAATATGAACATGAGTATGAATATGAATACGTATACCGATACCGATACGGATATGAATATCTTTGTTATTTACTTTCTTTATTGAGTTTTCACTTCTGCCAGCACTCCCGGAGTGCAACCCGTTGTTTTTTTTTCTAAGCAGGGGAAAGGTCTTTCCTCATCCTCAGGACCTCCAATAGACCACAGTACAGACTATCAGGCTTAAAGTAGAGGTAAATAACAGCCAGTTTTATCGGTAAGCAGCGATCTCTTATTATTCCAGATTGCACATAAATACAATATCAGCGAAATAGTTTCAGTAGAACCAAAAACCGAGAATTAAAGGAGAGGCAAATAGTATTCTTTGAGTCGTGTGTTAAAAAGCAACAAGAGTTGTTATAAAGTGCGAACACCCGTGTTACGAGTAGATGCAATCGCTCGATCTACATTTCAGCGTGTTGGCACGATTCTTGGTTCTACTTTCTGCAACGCCACGGAACATGTTCTGTGCAACGCAGACTCCCCCGTGAGTTTATCAGTCTCGACCGCAGAAATAGCTGTTTAAGCACTAGGGTATGTTCATAAATTCTCTACAAAATTAAACTTTGAAATATGGTAGAGACTGCAATAAATTAATATTTAAAGTGAGTCTTGTGTTATTACTGCAGATATTGTTGACTTAGCCCGAGCGCGGGCCCGGGTCATTGGCCCAGCCTCCAAGGCTGCCCACTCACACACACCGCACGACAAAAAGCCATTTTCTATAAATATAAATCACTGCACAGCCGTTGAAAGCTCCGATAACCGCGGGCTTACAAGTGTAGGCTTTGGAAAAAACATTCAACGGAGGCGCAAACGGTATAATGAGTACATGCGGTAGTTAAAACAGAGCGGCTTGTTTCGTCGGCCTATTCCGGTGATTACTGGTTGGGAACTGATCAGTAGTATTATATTATGTTCTCTGAATCTGGCGTTCAGCAAAATACTCTTCTATATGATTTCAGTTGGTATAGAGATGTACCTACTTACTTTAAACTCACGCTAAAGCCCTTGTTTTCTCACCCGCAGCGCTCCGCCCACAACCTAGGTATATTACATATTTTCTTAATCTAACTTCTGAACATAAATTATGCGAGCCATTAGTGATCCCTGGAGCAATACTGCGCTCCGAGTCTCCGCCAGAATACAAACTACACGGATTACTCACTTCTCAGAAATTCAATGAATTTGAAAACAAGGTAACGAAATAGAAACTATCCTGGATTTTGATTTTATAAATCGTGCGGAGAGCAATCGAGCAGTGTCGGGGCGTGAAGGAAATTGTCTTGTCTGCTTAGTGAATGAAGGAGTGTTCGAGACCCGAGCGAGGAGGAGGGGGGCGGGGGAGGGAGGTGCTCGGGGCAACACGACAAAAACCGTCGTCGGCAAACAAAGCGCTGCCGTTTATTGGTCACTATTGATACCCGACGCCGCTCCGCACTTTGCTGGCTTTTTACCAATTACCCGACTTCGCTCAAGTCTGAACAGGCTCGACTGACCGCATTCCTTGCGAGCCGGCCATAAGGTTACATTCCTGAGGGACTCGCTAGCAGACGGCAAACTCCAATTAGTGGGAGAACATTAAAGGGCCGTGGCTATAGTGACCCTGGCCTGGCTAGAGTGGCGTCCGAGGCCAGCGTCAACTCACCTTCCGCGACACAACACAAGTGCCTTCGCGCGGTCACTTCACCTCTCGCCTAATCCAGCCATAGCGTAGTTTTACTTGCGCGTTACGCACTCGACCGCTTACGACGCGATGATGCATGGTATGGTGTCGCAATGCTTGATGGTTAATCTAGTATTGTTTGATTTGGAACACCACAGCAGTTACGTTATGCTTAGAGTAGGCAAGATCTCGGTAATGTCACCGTAATGCAGACCCAAAACAAAGACCTTATTCAGAAGGTTTTGATGACAGATTTTATGACATAGCGATGATGTCATCGACGAGCTGTCAATGCCAATTTGCTCTTCGAAGGTCGAAGTACAAGTTGTACTAGTACCAGGTACCTAACTCACAGCGACCAGACTTTATAGGACAGTAGTTATGTAGGTTGTGTACCTACACTTCAAATTTCTTCGAATTCCAGAATTCAGAATCACTGTACGTGATCAACTCGCAAGTAAGTCGGCGTGTTTAATTGTAAGGAGGTGGCGAGCACGGCGCGCGGCGGCGGTGAGTCACGCCGCGGCAACACACGTGTCGCGATGTTTGCTTGGGTTATCACCCGCAGCAGCCACAGATATCCAGGGCACCCTACTTACCAAATTGGTCTGTTTGCATAGGATAAAACTGCATATAAAAGCAAAACAAAGACCTTATTCAGAAGGTTATAATGACCGATTTCATGATATAGCGATGATGTCATCGACGAACTTTGCTCTTGGAAGTTCGAAGTACAAGTTGTGCAGATAGATGAACATACCTAATGTTAAATCTGATATTAAATATCTCATTCGGGCTAATGCTATTTCTTTATCATCCATTAACTCGTAATGTATAAAATGATTCACTAATGTATCGCCAAATTATCTTATTCCAAACTATAATTTTGACCCATACATTGTACCGTTACAGGTACATATTTACATAAATAAAACGCAATTCTTGCTACTTACCTAATTAAAAAAATAATATATACAACTTACTACTACACTACACACTTCAAAACATAATTAAACTATCCTAAATACAATAAATTACATATATAAAATCATCAACACGTTGATTGTTTTGAATGTATCGCGGCATCTTTATAACATTCAATTTTACTTCATTCGCATACGAATGAATGCATGAGTGACATACGTGACCGGCGCAAGCGCTTGTCATCGCGCGCGGCCACTCACTGATTAGCCAAAAGAAATTGAGAAGAACGCACGTCGCTTGAAGTCGATCTCTGCTACGGTCCACGGCTTGGAACCGTAATCGATCTTCTTGTGTTCGTCCCTTCGTGTTCCTCAACAAAATAAAATCACTGTGGTGATTTATAAGTGCTTTTAGTGTACCCCAAACTGGGGTCCAAGGTCTAGACTGACCATTTTTACTGGCTGATGGCTTGCCGCCTGCTTGTGATTTGCTTCCACGGAGTAGAGACGACAGCGGAGCAGTTTTTCTGAGTGGCGCTGAACTCAGCGCAAATAAGAAATTCCGCCGCCAACCTACCTGGCGCTCTCAGGGGAGTACTTCGGCTACAGGGAAATTAACGGAATCCGATCCTAAGTGTATTCGCCCGAACCCACGAATTTACATTATTTTTAACGTGAACCGATTGAGCTACGAATATATATTTTTTGACCGTATTTCTGCCTCCTCATTTTGAACCTTCCCACTGCTAGGGACCATTAGGAGGGCAGAACGCTCAAGACGGGACAACATTTATCAGCGAGCGATCACTTTATTTATTTATTTCAACAAAACCAATGTAAAAATGACCGTGCCAAATGCCATCTCTACCAGTCAACCAGATAATCTTTGACCAGATGGACAAACAGAAACACTTATAATCGGTATCTACAGGGTTTTGGGAACGTTGAGACTGAGTGTAATACAGTTAATACAGACAAATTAAAACTTTGCCAGCATAGTACATAATAAATATGTAAATATGCAAATCTTTAATTTGATCTAACAAACATAATTGGGCAATATATGTATTATACATTATTTGATATTTTAATGAAACCATATCTTATTCTATTAACCTTGGATTTATTATTAACCTTGGGTAAAGTAAAGTAATATTTTGCCAAATAAGAGCAAGAAAAATCTCGAGAAAAAAAGTCACGAGAATTTGACGAAGAATATTTCGCCGAAATATCAGTACACCGATTAAAATAAATTTCGGCCTTGAAGGTAGCCATTGTAAATTTAGTGTATAAACAAACATTTTAATTAATAGACAATAGGCACACACAGTCGACGCATGTAAGTATAATGAAGGAGTCTCCGCGAGTGGGCGCCGCCGCCGCGCTGCCGAGGCGCGCCGGCGGGGGCTGCCTGCCTGCAACTCGACTCAATACCTCTCACGAACCGGCTCACTAGCAGCTGTGTTGTGTACTTTTTAAAGTTTCATTCGGACACCGTAGCCTATGGACACTTGCAACTCAAAAACAAAAAAAAACAACGGGTTGCACTCAGGGAGTGCCGGCAGAAGTGAAAACTCAATAAAAAAGTAAATAACAAAGATAAATTTAGCCGCTACGGGTGCCCTGTCTGAGAAGCAGTTCGCATATAGAGAGGGCCAGTCAACGACATCTTTGACTCGTGAGTTATTAAAACGTATCATGGACGCAAAGGAGAAAAAACAGCAGGTTGCGGTCTTGTGCTGCGACCTGTCAAAGGCCTTTGATGTAGCAGATCATGGCGTGATTGCAGAAAAGCTGCGCCATTATGGGATAAACGGCGCGCCGCTATCACTGTTTGATAGTATGCTGCGGAACAGGTTTCAGATAGTCGTAGGTGATGGAGGAAGAGTGAAGTCAGACCCTCTGGGAGCCTCAATGGGCGTAGCACAGGGATCATCGATCTCCAACCTGCTGTTTTCTCTGCTCTTGAATGACCTGCCCGAGTCCATAGATACTGCCGAGGTTCTGATGTATGCTGACGACGTCGCCGCGGTTGTCACTGCTCCGAGCGTTGACAGCATTGAACAAAAACTTAACCTAACTACTGCACAGCTGGCCGAGTGGTTTGATGTGAACGGGCTATCCTTGAACCTGAAGAAAACCCATTATATTGTTTTCAATCTCGCTGGCCGTCCGACAAGACCGCTCACTGTCAGGGTGGGCAATGAGGTACTCGAACAAGCCACCAATACAACCTTCTTAGGGTTTGAGATCGACACGTGCCTGGCTTGGAATCAACACGTAGACAGGCTGTGTGGAAAATTGGGGAGCGCGTGCTTTGCACTGGGCCGGGTTGCGAGGTCGGTGTCTGCAGAGGCGGCGCGCACCTGCTATTTCGCCACGGTGCACTCACTGCTGCAGTATGGCGCCGAGCTTTGGGGACGCTGTGCAGAGTGGGAACGGGTGTTCCGCCTCCAAAAACGCGCAGTAAGAATTATCGCTCGAGTTCCCCACGATACCCATGCGAAGCCTCATTTTATCAAGCTAGGCATATTAACATTCCCGGCAATAGTCATTCTGCATGTGGCTGTATATGTGAGAGTGAATCTGGCGTCTTTTAAGTCGTTTAGAATGATTAGCTCGTACGAAACCAGAAACGGAGATAAAATTGTAGGTTGACAAAGTCAGGTAAACTCACTCACGTCATGGGTCCCACTGTATACAATAAGTTGCCTAAAAACATAATTGATGCTCCAAGCTTGGGCAGCTTTAAATGCCGCCTAAAGCAGTGGCTTATCGAGCAATCGTTTTATAGTTATAACGAATTCATTGCGTATAAAGCATAATACTGTTATTCGTATTTATTTTATTCTATTTCGGATGATAATGTAGTATAACATACTATATTGTAATTTTAACTATTATTATTATTATAATATTGTATAACATTGAATAATTAATCAGAATTGTTGGAATAAGTATCATAATTATATTGTAGTACATCACTAGGTAGGTACTACTCCTAATTATTTATAAATGACGTGTAAATTGGTTTTACAAATAAATTATTATGATTATGATTATGATTAAATACGAAGTAAATAAGATGTGGTTTGGCAGAAGTCTATGAAATGTAAACATTTGTATAATTTTGTGAATAAACTATTTTTTTTTATTATTCATATCGGTATCGGTATCCGTATCGGTATCCGTATCCGTACTCATACTCATGTTCATATTCATATTCGCATAATCCATTTACAATTACATATACACATAATATGTCCCGAGTATCATTGTGTCTTACGCATCAAGACCAAAAGCTGAGTTGACCTCTCCTAACATCGCAATCACGAATATCACGATACTAGGAGGGGTCAACTAGCTGGTCTTAGAATGAATCTGTCGCGAGTTTAACAATTTTTCCCCAGTACAAAAGTGCTCAGCGCCGCTAAAGAAGTTATCACTTCAAAAACTGGTGTAGAAGTTCTTCTCGATGCAGTCTCAAAGATCCTGGTACTTTCCCTGTTGGACTGACCAAAATATTACCTCGTAAATAAGCATGCTGCGGCATGGGGTTTACAATTACCTCTCTATGGGTACCCCGGCGATCACCCGGTGCCAGCGTGCAGCGCAGCGTTACGCGGCTCCATAATTGTGCTCGTCTGGAGATTGAGTGCAGCATTGATTTAATTACTAGACTTCAATGCGGACCAAATTAGCTCGTCGTAGCATGTTTTCAACCTCACCCACACTTTACCTACTAGTTTATACGGGTACTTCATTTATTAGCTCTACCTCTAATTCTAGTCTAGGCAGTGTTTAGTTGACTGTGTACTAAAATGTGCGCTAAAACTCCTTTATAAAACAACGTACCCATTTGTCACGTCACGTGCCGTCAGGTACAAACTTACGTTAGTGTTTATTTAATTTTAATAAAAGTATTTTAACAGTTATTTAAGCGATACCTGTTTTAAATGTGAAGGTCAACACAGACACGAGTTTCTTCACAAAAAGTCCCATGTACTTACATATTTACTCATACATATAAAAAGAGCTACAGTCAGCATCGGCACCAATATCCAAGAGTAAAAATTTCTCAAATAGAATTACGTGATTAGAATAAAAACCTCCAGGGTCTATTGCTCGCAACGTACTAGCATTTAAATCACATATATATTTATATTTAAATATCGCACGGTTAGCGTCTAAATATCAACAATAATTACAATTTGATATCAAACTAATACTTTTAGCCAAATGTGCTTCCCACACCGATGTATGGAGATGTCGAGTACTAACTGCACTCAAGTACAAGACGAGCTTTTTACGCTCTAGTAACTGGAGTTTATAGTTTTTATTATATCCCATCAAAAACATTACATGTAAAAAGATGCCAGTCTCGCAACACAGTTCTTCTACAACAAAAAAGTAATGATATGTAATGTTAAACCAAGTCGGTTATTTTAGTCAATAGCACCGGAGGAGTGTCCACAGAACAAGATTTCCACCGACTTGCATCGTCGTTATTTTTTTAAATATATAGAATGACTTGGCCATCGCACACAACGCTTTACTTATACATGTGTATCGCTCAAACTCGCTCAAGCTGCATGTCATTAGGGCGCTATGTTTAATTAGGAATATTTTAATAATCAGCTGACGATTGTTCTTTTGCCATTATGTAGCCGTGCGATGGCCAAGCCATTTTATATATTTAAAAAAATAACGACGATGCAAGTCGGTGGAAATCTTGTTCTGTGGACACTCCTCCGGTGCTATTGACTAAAATAACCGACTTGGTTTAACATTACATATCATTACTTTTTTGTTGTAGAAGAACTGTGTTGCGAGACTGGCATCTTTTTACATGTAATGTTTTTGATGGGATCTCATCTCTTTTTGTAGGCAGTCCTTCTTTTTTCTTTTCAGGTAAGACTTCTTGTAACGAACATTCAAACTGCAAAAGTAATCGCATGTATTTTGTATAGAATTACAAACTTACTTATGCAGTTTGTGTTTCTTGTCAGGGTCACCAGGTACTCCAGATTTTATAGTTTTCCATTTATGTGGCCATTAAACCCTAACTCTGGTCCAAATTTCAGCTCTCTGAGTTTATGGGAAGTACTAGTTCTATTCTTATGATTATGAGTGTGTGAGTTTCGAAAATGCGAAACTTTGCTTTCGCTTAACTTTGGAACTAAATGACCTACAGACTTGAAATTTTGGATTTTAAGTATGTGATGTGAGCTTACTGGATGTCGAAAATTTCTGCGTTCTGGTCTTATCCAGAGGTTCTCAAATAGGGGCTTGAAAATGCGGCGAAATGGTTCCAGTAAAGGATGGTACGGCAGTGTTTGCTTCGCGCTCGACTTGGCGGGGGCACTGCCGTGCCCCCAGATATATTATCTTAGTAGATAGAGTAGATAGTAAGGTAAACAAACAGTCTTGTTCTTGTGATACCTGATGGATGACGTCACGCGTCCTCGTGTGTGTGTGTGTGTGTGTGTGTGTGTGCGAGCGACGACCGCCAAGTGATAACGCGGGCAATAGACGACACACTAAAGCCATGATTCCGCTGCCGACTGCATACAACATCTGCACGTGCCGCCGCACTCCAAATTGAACCATAATCATGAGACTAAAAGTCCCAATTTAGAGTGAGCAGCATATGCTGTTGCGACTCTTGCGACACTTCTCCGCTCATTTCAAATTGAGTTTTTACGCATACCATTACGGTTCAATTTGGAGTGCGGCGGCACGTGCAGTTGCAGTATGCAATCGGCGGCGGAATCATACCTTTATTATGACATATCGCCTATCAATTAAAACGATATATAAATCTGAATGACTAAAAAAAACCTGCTATTGATTCTCTTAAGTATATGATATAACCTTACCACCCGTACGGTTGATCTGAATTATTCTGAATCAAGGACGCCCTACGCTTATTTGTCCCCGAAAAATAAACTGATTTACCTTGATGAAATTGGAAATTATGCTATTCGCTTACGTAGATTACGTTTTTTTTATTTAAGAGTTCCACCTTCTGGTTATATTGCGATATCAATTTAATGGCGCCAAATTACCTAGATATTAGTAAATTATTAGTGAAGACCATACATAGTCAAATGAGAGTAAATAATCATTTATTTAATATATACCTTAGCCACTTATGACGTATATAATACGTTTTCATCTCTCCTGTTCGGAAAGTTCGATTTTCATGAGTAGATAGCCGGGTTGAAAATCGCTTTTCCAACCCTAGGGTGGAAAGTATTTTTTTTTTTTATTTCCATACGCCGGGGCTGCGCGCCCGCCGCGCTTGGGCGCCGCGCGGGCAGCCAGCCGCGGGCGCGCGGCCCGGCCGGGGGGCGGGGCGCGGGGCGCGGGGGGCGGGGCGCGGCGGTGCCAGCTGTGCTGGCGGCTGCAGCGCGTGTTTTTATTACTGAATCCTTAGAATATCATTTACTTACTATTAATTTTATTTCTCAATTATTTTCCTCATAGTCGAAATGAAAAGTAGAGTGTTTAACTCGGGTGAAAGCACCCATTGCACCCTTGAAAATATCTCGGGTGTAATGGGTCACTTTCAACCCTTGGTTAACAATCTACTATTTAGTTAGATGAGACACAAGCAATATGCATTTATGTGGGGAGTTAAACCTATCATTACTGCTAAACTCATACATTGAATAATTACCATAGTTACATATTGTTATGTATTAGTATGGTAGCTACATATATATGTGTACGTACGTTTACTAGGAAAGTATCAAATCGATGCCACTGATATATGTAAGAGAATAATGCTAGAAAATCGATACGTTCATAAACAATAGGTAGAGTACAGTGGTACCTACGGTACAAAGTTAATAATAAGCCTTTTAAAAAAATCTCTAGAATGTTTACCGCTCAATTATAGTATTTTACTCGAATCATTCAAAGTTATATATTTTGAGGCTGATCGTTTATTATGAGGAATTCCAAATATTTCATTATCATAATATTTTTTAAAGCTTTGTCTGCATGTTAACTTCCAGAAACGGAAGGGTTACCTACGTTTTGTTTTCAGTACCTATCACCCATCACCCTCCGGCGATTACCACCGCGATTGGTTAGGATGTGGTTAGGATCAAGTGACACGATTTGTCTTAAATCAATCGAAAACAGCACTCACTGCCCGGGTTGCATCAACTTGTAATATTACAGACCGATCAACGTTAAATATGGCGCTGGAAACTGATATACCATAGAAACTTGTCAAACTTGCCATACAATCAGATTTTAACTAGCACCATTTGGTGCAACCCGCCTCAATCTGGCGACAATAGTGGAGTGGTGGTCGCCGCCGCGCCGCGCCGCCTGCTGCTGGCGAGTGACAAAACGTACGATGTACTATAAAGCCCCCACATAGTTGCAGCGTTTCTCAGCTGGCCGCGCGCAGCTGGCTTGTCACACCACATTATGCTCGTAAGTACCTCGACACTCCCAGCACGGCGCCCGCCGAGCAGCATGTGTCGCCGCGGCCGCGCAGTCCTGTCAGCACGGCATTTATTTGTACTTGAGATAACTGTGACGTTGGGTTCAGTTGACATACGTGGTTCCACTCAATTGTGACATTTCATTAGTTATGGGAACAGATATACATACATAGATAACAGCAAATCTAAATCATTAATTTTAGGGTTTAGGGCGAAGCTTGTGGCTTGACCACCGAACATTAATGTTTTGTGGGCCCGAGTCGGCCCGACCCGCTGTGACTTATATAACAGTATCGGTTTCTTCTCTTCGGGAGAGAAATGGTAAGAAATGGCTAACTATCCGACTTATCCAAGGCATATACCTTTTTAAGTTAAAAGTTTTAAGTCAAAGGGAGTTCGATTAAGTAGTCTATGATGAGTATGTTATGAATATGTATATTATCTTCGGTGCGGAAAGTTTATTAATTACACTTCGGTCCCAAACTTACATTACCGACTTCAGATCAAGACACCAAGAGCCTCCAAAACTAATTTCATTATAGCAAAAAGTTTAATGAATATTGTGATCGACGCCATTATCCACCACCGACCACCGCTACCCACGTTATTTTATTACCATACAAACCAGGCAATATCGACTCCTGCTTCTTTCTCAGCTCAAGCGGAAAAGTATAACGTTCTATGAGATAATTAAAAGAAAACAGGATATATTAGAATTTTATTGGAATTATTAGACTGATTCATAACCGATTGAGGTGACTATGACTACTTGATACAAACCAAAATGCGCTTGAGCGCACCCGGCCTGCAGGGTATTGTATGTGAACCTTTACATTTTGTAGCAGGGATCGGAACCGGTTTCCAAATACCGGTATTATTTTGTTCCTAAACCGGTTTGATTTCGTTCTTACATAATACCGGTTTATCAAAATACCTGTTAGTGAAAGAACGAATTATTTCGGTTATCAGTATTCTAGAGAACGGAATTTTAACGTTCCGTGGAACTTTATTAAACCGGTTTAAAATGTCACGACTGTCACTTTCTCACTTTTGAAGGCGTTGTCGTCAGGTAATACCATCACCCGCGGGCCCCGCGGCGCGTGTGCTCTTGTAATATTTAGATTAGAAGCTAATTTATATGATGCCGCCGCGCCGGAACGGAAGACAGCCACTGGAACTTCCTAACGGAAAGTGCTACGGTAGTCGAGATTGGGCTCGTTTGTTGTGTTGCCTTGAGAACTTACCACTGGACCTGATGTCGAGGGTCTGATGATGCAGCCGGAAGAGAGACACTGGAACTGCCTAACGGAAAGTGATAAAGTAGTCGAGTTTGGGCTTGTTTGTTTTGTTTCCTTGAGTACTTACCACTGGACCTGATGTCGAGGGTCTGATGATGCAGCCAGAAGAGAGCCACTGGAACTGCCTAACGGAAAGTGATAAAGTAGTCGAGTTTGGGCTTGTTTGTTTTGTTGTCTTGAGTACTTACCACTGGACCTGATGTCGAGGGTCTGATGATGCAGCCGGAAGAAAGCCACTGGAACTGCCTAACGGAAAGTGATAAAGTAGTCGAGTTTGGGCTTGTTTGTTTTGTTGTCTTGAGTACTTACCACTGGACCTTATGTTGAGGGTCTGCTGATGCAGCCGGAAGAGACCCACTGGAACTGCCTAACGGAATGTGGTAAAGTAGTCGAGTTTAGGCTTGTTTGTTTTGTTTTCTTGAGTACTTACCACTAGATCTGATGTCGAGGGTCTGATGATGCAGCCCGAAGAGAGGCACTGGAACTGCCTAACGGAAAGTGATGAAGTAGTCGAGTTTGAGCTTGTTTGTTTTGTTGTCTTGAGTACTTACCACTAGACCTGATGTCGAGGGTCTGCTGATGCAGCCGGAAAACAGCTTCTCGAACTGCCTAACGGAATTTGATAAAGTAGTCGAGTTAGGGCTTGTTTGTTTTGTTGTCTTGAGTACTTACCACTGGACCTGATGTCGAGGGTCTGATGATGCAGCCGGAAGAGAGGCACTGGAACTGCCTAACGGAAAGTGACAAAATATTCGAGTTTGGGATTGTTTGTTTTGTTTTCTTGAGTACTTACCACTAGGTCTGATGTTGAGGGTCTGATAATGCAGCCGGAAGAGAGGCACTGGAACTGCCTAACGGTAAGTGATAAAGTAGTCCGTTCCGTCCGTTTGGCAGTTCCGGTGGCTCTCTTCCGGCTGCATCAGCAGACCCTCGACATCAGGTCTAGTGCTAAGTACTCAAGACAACAAAACAAACAAGCCCAAACTCGACTACTTTATCACTTTCCGTTAGGCAGTTCCAGTGCCTTTCTTCCAGCTGCATCATCAGACCCTCGACATCAGATCTAGTGGTAAGTACTCAAGAAAACAAAACAAACAAGCCCAAATTCGACTAGTTAATCACTTTCTGTTAGACAGTTCTAGTGCCTCTCTTCCGGCTGCATCATCAGATCCTCGACATCAGATCTAGTGGTAAGTACCCAATACAACAAAACAAACAAGCCCAAACTCGAATACTTTGTCACTTTCCGTTAGGCAGTTCAAGTGCCTCTCTTCCGGCTGCATCATCAGACCCTCGACATCAGGTCCAGTGGTAAGTACTCAAGACAACAAAATAAACAAGCCCTAACTCGACTACTTTATCACTTTCCGTTAGGCAGTTCCAGTGGCTCTCTTCTGGCTGCATCATCAGACCCTCGACATCAGGTCCAGTGGTAAGTACTCAAGACAACAAAACAAACAAGCCCTAACTCGACTACTTTATCACTTTCCGTTAGGCAGTTCCAGTGGCTCTCTTCTGGCTGCATCATCAGACCCTCGACATCAGGTCAGTTGGTAAGTACTCAAGACAACAAAACAAACAAGCCCAAACTCGACTACTTTATCACTTTCCGTTAGGCAGTTCCAGTGGCTCTCTTCCGGCTTCATCATCAGACCCTCGACATCAGGTCAGTTGGTAAGTACTCAAGACAACAAAACAAACAAGCCCAAACTCGACTACTTTATCACTTTCCGTTAGGCAGTTCCAGTGCCTCTCTTCCGGCTTCATCATCAGACCCTCGACATCAGGTCCAGTGGTAAGTACTCAAGACAACAAAACAAACAAGCCCAAACTCGACTACCGTAGCACTGTCCTTTAGGTAGTTCCAGTGGCTCTCTTTCGGCAGCATCATCAGACCCTCGACATTAGGTCCAGTGGTATGTACCCAAGACATCAAAACAAACAAGCCCAAACTGGATTACTTTATCACTTTCCGTTAGGCAGTTCCAGTGGCTCTCTTCTGACTGCATCATCAGACCCTCGACATCAGGTCCATTGGTAAGTACTCAAGACAACAAAACAAACAAGCCCAAACTCGACTACTTTATCACTTTCCGTTAGGCAGTTCCAGTGGCTCTCTTCTGGCTGCATCATCAGACCCTCGACATCAGGTCAGTTGGTAAGTACTCAAGACAACAAAACAAACAAGCCCAAACTCGACTACTTTATCACTTTCCGTTAGGCAGTTCCAGTGCCTCTCTTCCGGCTTCATCATCAGACCCTCGACATCAGGTCCAGTGGTAAGTACTCAAGACAACAAAACAAACAAGCCCAAACTCGACTACCGTAGCACTGTCCTTTAGGTAGTTCCAGTGGCTCTCTTCCGGCAGCATCATCAGACCCTCGACATTAGGTCCAGTGGTATGTACCCAAGACATCAAAACAAACAAGCCCAAACTGGATTACTTTATCACTTTCCGTTAGGCAGTTCCTGTGCCTCTCTTCCGGCTGCATCATCAGACCCTCGACATCAGGTCCAGGGGTAAGTACTCAAAACAACAAAACAAACAAGCCCAAACTCGACTACTTTATCACTTTCCGTTAGGCAGTTCCAGTGGCTCTCTTCTGGCTGCATCATCAGACCCTCGACATCAGGTCCATTGGTAAGTACTCAAGACAACAAAACAAACAAGCCCAAACTCGACTACTTTATCACTTTCCGTTAGGCAGTTCCAGTGGCTCTCTTCTGGCTGCATCATCAGACCCTCGACATCAGGTCCATTGGTAAGTACTCAAGACAACAAAACAAACAAGCCCAAACTCGACTACTTTATCACTTTCCGTTAGGCAGTTCCAGTGGCTCTCTTCTGGCTGCATCATCAGACCCTCGACATCAGGTCCATTGGTAAGTACTCAAGACAACAAAACAAACAAGCCCAAACTCGACTACTTTATCACTTTCCGTTAGGCAGTTCCAGTGGCTCTCTTCTGGCTGCATCATCAGACCCTCGACATCAGGTCCATTGGTAAGTACTCAAGACAACAAAACAAACAAGCCCAAACTCGACTACTTTATCACTTTCCGTTAGGCAGTTCCAGTGCCTCTCTTCCGGCTACATCATCAGACCCTCGACATCAGATCTAGTGGTAAAATTCAATATAAATTTATAAATTAGCTTTTAAATAAATTGTAAGCGCACTCCCGCTGCGGATAATAGTAACCCTTGGCGGCCTCTGTCAAAAATTCGAGTTAAGACAGGTTGTCTCCGTCGAAAACCGGTTAATTTCGTTCCACGGAAACGAAATTGGGCCCAGAACAGTTCCTTCACTAACCGGTTTTGAGTGCCGAAAACCAGAAACAAGAACGAAACCACAAACGCTATTCATTTCGGTTTGGGGTCAATGGCCAAAACCGGTTTGAAAATAATACCGGTATCCGATCCCTGGTCGGGGGACCTAATATTTTGGTTTTACTTGTATGTAGTAGGTCCCCGCCCCGACTGCAAACAAAATATATTTCCTTGAGTTCTTTATTAGGAAAATTGTTTTTATCTTTTTAATGCAGTCGTGTTTTTTTTAATTTTTATAATTATTATTTTATTTCGAACTTTTTTTTGCTTGAAACACATACATTATATCTATTTTTGGAATCGTCTCTTCAAATGCTTCATTTTGATACCTCACTTGCTAGGATAGAAAAAAATAATTACGGAACACACGAAATGGAGTCTACAATCCGCCATATTGTTTTTATTGCAACGTCACATATCCTATGTTACCCAGGATGACGTAAGGATTCCAACGATACCTTACACAATATCTAAATCGGTTAAGGGGTTGAGAAGTTCTGGGGGAACAAAAAAAGTTCACATACATACATACATGAAAGCTGAAAATATTAGGTACACTCCTTTTTTGGGCAGTCGTGTAAAAAGCCGTATGTGATGGTGAGGCTCGTCTGAAGGTACGACGTTCCGGCAGTCACTGACTCGTACTATCAACACCGTTCGCAAGCTGAAGCCCGCTCTTTGTAATCTAATCTCCCGGCATTTTCTACTGTTTAACGGCAGCTCACAAATTTCACTGAACTCGTAGCTCTAGTATGAAAGTGGTATGAAAACGTGAACAGCGCCTCTGGTGGTCACTAGTGGAAACTAAAAAGCGAGTATAACATTTATACTAGAGCTACAGAATACCTAGTTAGTTGAGGCTTTGACACTCTCTTAGGTCCGTTATTGATGTGACGTGACTTGTGACTTGTGTGAGCCGTGTGATGTACGAGCCGACTCTCTACGAGCATTATCCATTTCAATATTATGGCAAAACTTCTACAAAACATAGTATCATCACCACGACCAAACACGAATATAGTTTAATACAAGATAGATTTATTGGCGTTGTCTCTGATTAAGTACCTCTACTTATTTTAGTTTGACCCAAACTGGTCTCATTAAAATGTTGTCGACTTCCAAAAACAACCATTTGAAACAACATATATTTATTATATTTTTTAAATCGAGGTGTGTTTGTGGCAGGGGCACAGAATAGTATAATAGTATTACATAGCAGGGGCCAGCGGAATCATAATGAACTAGTGCACGTTGACCTATATATTATGTATAAAAAATAACGTGTTGAGAAAATGGTAGTTTACACAGTTTAGTTATTTTTGTGTTATTGGTACAAGTATTCATATGAGCCTGTGTGCTGAGTCAGCTGAGTGTGTGTTTGTTTGTTGCAGGCAGCATGCGCACGCGCCGGTGAGCGCGGCCCGCGCCCGCGCCCGCGCACCCCGCACGTCTACTTTATGAGGTAATAACTTACCACCTAGCTTCTAGCTATAATTCATAAGGTGCATTCAACAACACGATCTTCCTGTTCTGCTCTGCAGGTACAGTGAAACAACTGCTGAAATTTAGTGAATGCACTACAAATGTAAAACCGATCCCGATTCAACAACTTTAGTCCTACATTATTATCTTTGATATTTTATTTTAATACACATGCTAGGTATCTAATTATCGAGCACAATACACTACTTACACTTAAAGCAGTTTCAAATGTTCCGATCGCTACCCAATCGGGGCATCATTGGCTCAACTCGTCCAATCTCCGGCCTCATCATCATGTATGAAATCTCTGACCGGAAATCACAACGGTTTTGATCCAGTTTAGACGGGCCGGCCGGGCCCAAAACGATTGTTTTGTGGAGCGCGTGCGCTCAAGCGGAGCAGTCCTGATTGAACAATGAAGGTTCGCCTTACTGATCAACAGTGGTACATTTGACTAAACATATTGAATTAGTCCTGATTCTAATTTGGATTTGACTTCGGCAGCGATCATTGATAAGCTAGGTCCTCGCTCGTTCGCTGCCTCATATTCATACAGACCGCATTTGCGTTACAAAATTTGCCCAAACAATAGCACATAAAGTACAATAGTCAGTGTGTCCTCCGCGGCAGACGGGCGTCTCAGGAGCTGGAGTGGTGGTTCCGCATTGTCTCGCGGTAACGACGCGCGGACAATGCGCGAGCCCGGCGCCGCCCGCCGACACAATGCCCGAGCCGCCCTACACCTACACTCAAAAGGCTTCTAAGTATAACTACCTTCTGCGTAAATTAGCTACGAACGAGTCGCTTTTCAAACAAGGGTTGAATTCCGAAACGCGCTGTTTTGTAATGCTCAAATATTAGAATGATAGTAGTAGCTTAGCTCAGGAAGTACCCCTACCCCCTACCTTACAAAAGATTGAAGTCATAATTACATTACTACTTACCTATATATATACGTTATAGCCCAAGTAGTACGGCTTGTTAGCTCGAAGTACGGTCACATCTGGAAGAAAGCACGAAACTTGGCATGCATGTAGCTTAAATTTTTGTGTTTCAAAAATTTTAGGGAAACACGCTGACAGACCTTTTTTCCCCCCTCCCCCCCACTTTTGTGTGCCGAATTACAGTTTTTTTTTTATTGAAAACGGCTGAATCTAGGAGAAAACCGTCAATGGAAAAAATGGTCCTCATAAAATTATCTACAAGTCATTTTTTGGATATATTTTGATTGGACCAATAGTTTTCAAAATATACGAGCATTCATTAGGGTATATACAGCAGAAGAGGTGCTAGAGGGCAGATTACTAACATTTTTGTGCGCATCGGGTTACAAGCAAGAAATTTGTACCATAGGTAAAGTGTTCCGCAATGATTCTTTTTAGATGTGGAGATTAGTTAGATTCGTCCCCTGTGCGCGGGGAGAACGGGGTGAATTGGCCAAGCACGCCTTTTTTTCGTCTCTTTCTCACTGATCAGTTAAGGCTACTATGGCTTGCGGGGTATCGTTTTCGTGTAAAACAGACACCAGGAATTCATTTTTAGGGTTCGTTACCCGAAAGCTCCAAGCGGAACCCTATTGTTTTGAGTCATACGTCCGTCCGTCGTCTGTTTTACAGGTTTCACAGCCAAACGGTTGGAGCTACAGGCTTCAAATTTTCACAGTATAAGCATCTTGTTGACCCAAACCACACCAATTGTCAAAAAATATTTTTAATAATATTTAATGGGGGCTCCCATAGAGCTGAAGGGGGGTGCAAAAATTTTTGTTTTACCCACCCCATCGAGTGGGGTATCGTTGTTTAGCCCCCATTAAATATTATTAATAATATTTTTTGACAATTGGTGTGGTTTTGGGTCAACAAGATGCTTTTACTGTGAAAATTTGAAGCCTGTAGCTCCAACCGTTTGGCTGTGAAACCTGTAAAACAGACGACGGACGGACGTATGACTCACAACAATAGGGTTCCGCTTGGAGTTTTCGGGTAACGAACCCTAAAAATGAATTCCTGATGTCTGTTTTACACGAAAACGATACCCCGCAAGCTATAGCAGCCTTAACTGATCAGTGAGAAAGAAACGAAAAAAAGGTGTGCTTGGTCCAATTCACCCCGTTCTCCCCGCGCACAGGGGACGAATCTAACTAATCTCCACATCTGAAAATAATTACTGCGGAACATTTTATCTATGGTACAAATTTCTTGCTTGTAACCCGATGCGCACAAAAATGTTAGTAATCTGCCCTCTAGCACCTTTTCTGCTGTACTGACCCTAATTCATGCTCGTATATTTTGGAAACTATATGTCTTATCAAAATATATCCAAAGAATGACTTGTAGATAATTTTATAAGGAACATTTTTTCCATTGACGGTTTTCTCCTAGCTTCAGCCGTTTTCAATAAAATAAAATAAAACTGTAATTCGGCACCCAAAAGTGGGGGGGGGGGGGAAAGTCTGTCAGCGTGTTTCCCTAAAATTTTTGAAACACAAAAATTTAAGCTACATGCATGCCAAGTTTCGTGCTTTCTTCCAGATGTGACCGTACTTCTTCATAGATTCGAGCTAACAAGTCGTACTAAAGTAACACAAATGCATTATAAACTGCATTATAAGTTATCACATAGGGCCACATAAGCAATATATAAGCATTTATAATGACTTATTAGGGTTCACCAGGGCAGCCACAGCTGCATAAAAAAAATGAAGCCCGATATAACGCTTGGTGCTGTATTGCGATCCTATTAAACACCACAACGTCACTCTTATTCAGTATTTAGTACTGTTGGACTCTAACAGCTGTAAGAGCGGGTGTTGGTGGACACAAATAATGCACTTATCTGAATAAATGTCCACACGTGTCCTGTAATACTGTTGCATTTTAAGAGAGAATATGTGAACTGCTATAACGCAGACAGTTGCATTGTGAAGTTATATACCAAAGATATAGTGCTGTATGCTGCATATCGATGAACTTGTACGCTATTAGAATGCATTCGTATAACAGCTTTAATATAGGCCCCAACTGAACTTAATGTGACCTTTTATGCAGCTACATAACAGCTCACTACTTTATTTAAGTTCACTGTTAACCCTTATAATGTTTTGGGCTGAATAATTAAACTTACGTGGGCATTTATCCTGTTGATGGTGTAAATGTGAACTACTACTATTACTTCTAAACGACTCATGGCTGATTTGTTTGTCACGACTGCGTAACTATTTTACTCAATGCTGATTAATAGACCACTAGTGACCACTTGTACAGCATTTAGCGTTAAATTGAGTTTAACACTGATCACTTGCCTGATCCGCCATTTTTGCAATTGTTTGTGTACATTATTGTGAAATAATAATTATTTTATTGTTTCTTATTCGTTTCTAGTAGAAAATGTCGACTGGAATTGAATTATAATGCAAATTATGAAAACGAAATCAGCTTTTTAAAAACTTCTATTTAGAAAAAAATATAATATTGTGTTGTTTACGATTATTTTGGCCAATTTTATTTTAGTATTTCGTAATATTATGAGAGCGCGTGAAAATATTGAACAAAATTTACATGGTATTTCACAGTAAACTTACGTCCCCAATAAGATTTCGTACATAAAAGGTAGAATTCGATGAATTGTATGTTTACTTTTCCACAAAATGGCACCCTCTCCGAAATTTTTTTTCACATCACAATTAATATATACCTAATTATTTTATAATAAACTGACAGTTCAACAATAAAGAAAACAAAATTGAAGTTATTACATTCCACATTTCGTCCAGCGTGTAAGTACTTTCACCTGTGTAAAAGCATTTTAAGTGTACACATGTGTCCATTATTGAGAATATGAATATGAATATGGCTGCATAACAACATTAATAACGTCCACGTGTCCTGTTAAACAGTTAGTAAGCAATACTTGAATTTAAACTTTCGTGAGACATGTTATAACTTTATTTTACTAAACGGTTAAAACTCACGTTTTAATTGTCACTTCGGGCGACATGTTTCGAACTCTTCGGGAGTTCTTCCTCAGGATGAGTGCGTCTCCGCTCCCGCGCTGTCTGCGCGTGCGTCACGTGCCTTGCGGCGGGCGGCGGGTAGTTCGACAGAGTGCAATCGGCGCGGGTCGCAGACGCACTCATCCTGAGGAAGAACTCCCGAAGAGTTCGAAACATGTCGCCCGAAGTGACAATTAATACGTGAGTTTTAACCGTTTAGTAAAATAAAGTTAGTAAGCAGCTCTTATAAGAGCTGTTACCCATACAAATGCTAATATAATGTTGATATAGTTCCGCTGTGCAGCTATGTGCTGCATAATAGATATCTTAGATATTTTCAATACTACTCTTAGGGGACTAAAAAAAAAACTCATAACAAGTTCTCCAATTACGACCAATGAAACTTGTGTGCAATAACAATAATAATACTCTTTTAATGTCAAATTACAACTGCATGCGTTAATATTAAATTTGTTTCTGTTAACACTCATATGTAACTATGTACCTATCAAAAACTTTCTTTCTTCTTTTGTTATTAGGTAGGTAGGTTTAAACTTAAGTTAATGTAATGGAACTGTGCAGTCGGCGTCGGGGATGCACTTGCATTTTTGCACCTTATTACAATGGGATAGGGTGCGAGGGCGTAGCTGTGTCTGTGGCGTTGACTGTGTACATCGACAGTGATACGTGTGTATACATATGTATGCCATCATATATGCGAGGTATCGTGTCTCTGACTCACAGTTCCACCAAAACATGTTATTTTTTATCATTATTTTATAACAACTTATTTAGGTCCGTTCCAACATTGAAATTACTATAATCTAAAAAATCATTCGGCACTGTTTTGGTCCACATTATATGTAATGTTAATACATTAATTGTATTTTCTTTGTAATGACTGTTTGTGCCAAAATAAAGAGAAAATAAAGAGAAAAAATAAAGAAAAAATAATTTGTGCCCGAATTAGAGTTATATCAGCACTATATAATGATATATAACTCTGATATAATGAAAAAGAAAGAAAAGAAAAGAAAAGAAACATTTATTCGTGACAATCAAAACACTTACAAATAGGACATTACAAAACAGAATATTGCCACGAAATGGTCACAACTCAGCGTTATGCTGGCAGAGCCAGCGCTGGTCTTCCGTTGTGACCATTTGGTGAAACCACGGCACAGTGACGAAACAAACAACAAGAAATAAAACAGAAATACACGATTAATACAAAAAAGAAAACATTAATGAAACTACAAAAAAAAACAGTAAAAAGATTGCTCGTGCGTGCACAGCCTTATAGGCATTATCGAGCCGCACTACTCTGTAATGCACTATGATGCTAGCTTATGCAGCTGAAGGTTCACTAGTGCACTGTTTTAATGCTGTTATACAGTACTTTTGTGCTACTTGGGAGTGCTGTAATCATGAAAGTCCCCAGAGTTCCGGAGGATGGGCTATATTGAGAGTGTGGGACCTGCATGAGTTTCTTGCTGCCAACACAAGGAATCCTGAAAACAAAAAAAAACCGGCCAAGTGCGTGTCAGCTCACGCACAACGAAGGATTCCGTACCGACACCTACTAGTCCACAACCAAAAAAACTATCCAATACGTTAAATCAAAACAGTCGTATCTTCATAGGGAACTCACGGCACTTACGTCCTTTTGTTTGGGCAACACAGTTTTTCAGTGATAACACAAAAACCCTTAATGCCATCTTGTTCAAACCAAAAACCGTTGAAAGTATTTATTAATGTACATCTTCTCATTTTTTTCGGAATTTTCATCTTACTGGTTTGGATTTGTATAGCGGTTCATAGAATACATCTTCCTACCAAATTTCATAATTGTAGCACGTATAGTCTCCGAGTAAATCGGCTGTGACATAACGGACGGACAGACCGAAATTATAAGGGTTCCGTTTTAGCCATTCTGGCTGCATAACCCTAAAAAACCGAGTGGTAGTATGCTTATTGCCTCCTGAGTGCAGTTGCGGAAGCGCATGACATTCCAATTTTCTGGCACTGGACACAGACACAGTCTCATAGACCCAGACCTCAAATAAGTTGCCAAAAGTGACAGTTTTTGCGGCCTAAGTATACCTACTAACTAACTATTAGGTGCTGTTAGATAATAAGAATGAATTACTTTGTGTTGTGTGTTTTTTGTTATGCAATGTGTTACTACTTAACGAGTATATGGATGTACTCCGAAATAAATAAATAAATTAAATTAAACCTTTTTCCCCGAAATCCTACTTACGATACATTGTCAATATACCGTTAAGGTGGCACGTTAGAGAGTGGATGAAGACAGTCATAAGTAATCGAACGATTATGACCTCATTATTATCTGATAACGATTCAAAGGAAAATCAACACTCGATCAGACGCTTCAGTGATAATCATACTTGCTTGCTACGAGTAGGTAGCACTTACTTTCGTATTTGATGTAATATTTCTATATTTATTTATTTCGGGGATCTCGGAAACGGCTCTAACGATTTTGATTAATTTTGGTATGTGGGGGTTTTCGGGGACGAGAAAATCGATCTAGCTAGGTCTCATGCCCGGGAAAACGTCGAGCAAAGCTCGGCCGCCCAGATATTTAGATATTAAAGTTGCTATTGACCCTTTAGGATGAGTGTTCTCGCGGTCACTTCATTCCACTCGTTTCTAAAAAAATGCTCATTTAGGTACTAGGTATACTTCTCGCACTAGTCGATTCATGAAGAAGTGTGATTTGCAGAGTGTGCGAGGGAGCAGCATGTGGGGAGCGCGCGCGTGGCTCGTGCTGGCGGCCGTGGCGTGGTGCGCGCGCGCCGGGCCCGGCCCCCCCGCGCCCGCGCCACTTCCCGCGCCCGAGCCCGCTGCCACCGCCACCGCCGCCGCTAGCGCGCCCGCACCCGCGCTCGCCTTCGCGTATGCGATCTACAATCTTAGCATTCCGGAGAACAGGTAAGAATCTGTTAAGTACCTACATAGTAGCCATAGTAGGTATGTACATTACTATTGCTGTAATTATAAAAACCGGCCAAGTGCGAGTCGTACTCGCGCGCGAAGGGTTCCGTACCATTATTTATAAATAATAATGTTAATTAATATCAAGTAGAATTTAGTCAAGTGCGAGTCAGATTTTAGTTACCCACCCAGCGTATCCAACAAACCAAAGTTTAGAAAAATATCATAGACAAATATAATATGGCATGTACTTAAAAACCAGCCAAGTCAAAATCTTGACCTTGAATTACATATCAAGTTTCCGGATTTTCTACGCAAAACATGGCACCCATATAGATATCCTTTGTTGGCGAAGTCAATAACGACGCATATTCTTATAGTGTACGCCGTACGATTAAAAAAACCGCAAATCGATTTACAGTTTAGCCGTTTGGTACACGCATACTAGAGGCCAAAACAAAATTTTTGACCCGCAGTTCCTAAAAAAATTTCCCTTAGGGGCCGGCGGGGACTTTTCTTTTTTTGAATGGAAAAAAATTTTTTTTTTCAAAAACCTATTGTGTGTGGTATCATATGAAAGGGCATTTTGAGATGATTCTAAAAATATACCACATCATTACATTTCAGGCATTTTTTTTTAATTATCACAGAAATAATTTTCGAAACATGCCAAGTTTGGGCTCCTCCAGACACGATATGGCTGATTTTTTTTTGTACAATATACCACAAATGATACTTGATATCCTCATATCTAACCTCAAGAAAGCAATTTGGAAAATAATTTCCGTTCCGTTCCGTTCCCGTTCCGTTCCGGTGACTCATCCAGCCAGCAGTTCTGCTGCAAGGACGCGGAGGCGTTGGCCACACCCGGGAGGGAGGGTCGAAGAGGCTTGACGACCTTGCTCAAATGATCGCACTGGCACCACACAGACAGTCGGCCGGAGGTGCATAGGAACTTTAGCAGCCTCTATCCGTAGCTGCAAGTGCTGTGACAGAGCGAGCGTTCGGACCCTTTCGCTAGGTCCTCTACGTCTTCTGCCGCCCTGGTGTCTCCAACTGACCCTCCTGTCCGAGACACCGGAGAGCCAATAAGTACAGGAGGGGAGTGTAGGGCTTTTGCAGTCGGGAGGTGGATTGAAGGGATAGATACAACCAGACCGAATACCAGCATCGTGCCCAGTAAAAGGAAGAATAAATAAATACGTGTGTCAATATGTATGAAGGGAGAATGACTGCTGTTACTCAGATTTGTGAGTTGGAGGGTGGCCTTCGTGGCTTTCATCCTGTTGTTGTTCGACCTCGTCTAGTTCAGATTCAGTGTCCGTTTCAAGTAATATTGGTCGGCCAACCTTCCGCTTGCTCTGTCTGTTTACGATATAGTTAAGACTTTATTGTCACTAGCAGCTGCGACGGCAATCCGCTGCAATGTCGATTGGTATCCGAAGTCGATCTTAATATTTACATTATTATCTTCGGTTGCTCTTGTGTGTTGTTTTCTAAAGCGGCACTGCGGCATTGTTAGATTTGTAGTTACTTAAGTACTCCAGGTTGGGTGAGAGGGTTTTATGACGCCCTGCTCTGCTCTTACGGTTAGCACAAAGCGGATTAATATTTAGTACTTACACTATAATTAGGTACACCTTATTAGCTAGTTACACATAAAAATTAAAAAGTTAAATACACATTTGCCACTCTTAGAAATGCACACAGAATATCAACATATCACCATCACACTAGATAAGTAACACATTTTTATCACAAAATTAATTATTTATGTGTTAATTGCGTGATAACTTCAATGTTGAATCTTCAGAATAGTTTTCGGCAGGGTGGGTGTTTTAACCAATTCTGGTTAGTGCTTGATTGAGCCCTCACGTGGCCCTCACTAAGTGTTGTCTTCGTGTGTAAAAAGTGAGTACTTCAATGCTTTACGCCTCATCTTGGAGAATTCGTCTTGTTGAGGTTCTTATTCTTCATAGTTAATTCCTTCCTTCGAATCTGATAGCTGCGTCTTCATAGCTTTGATTTGAGTGTTATGATATATACCTTCGGGTAGCCCTAGTGTTCTTTTTGTTTTTCTTACTAAAAGATTTGAGTTGGTAGTAGGTAACTTTCCCGATTTTAATGTTAAGGGATGATATTACATGTAGGTACTCTCACGGACCTTATGATTGTAAGACATTCCATGTCAGGTAGCATGCCTATCGTTGTGACTCGAGCCGATATTTTTTTTTGTGCCTTACCTACGCACTATTCTTTTAGTTCTAAAGTTTTTATTTTCTCCATTAAGTCATTGTTGGCGACTACTTTCGCTGCAGTTGCGTAGCAGATGTCAGGGACCCGAGTTTCTTTGAAAATATCTCGGGTGCGTTTTTTTTTGGCTCGGCATTATGTTCAGTTATTACGCAATGTTTTATGGTAGAATTTTAAATAATGATTTTATAACCGGTATCGACTATGAATGTGTAGTTATACCTAATGTTTTTGTCATCCCGTAACGGTGCCGTTTAATTGAGACAGGTCTTTGATTACCTCTTGTTAGAGCCGAGAGCCCTAGGTACTAAATTTTAGCAATACAGATTAAAAGAAATGACGGTAGTTAGTAGACACCCAGGTATTTATTATCTGTTCTGTGTGCATACTTCAACCATTTTTCTTGTGTACAATAAGGCATTCACATACATACATACATACAAAAGAAGGTACCGCCGCGTTATTCAGTTGTCAGGCGTTTACTTTTAGTTAATGCTTTTACATATTTATCTTTGACGACCGCTTTAGCTTAGTTGGTAGTGACCCTGCCTGCGAAGCTGGAGGTCCCGGGTTCGAATCCCGGCCGGGGCATTTATTTGTGTGATGAGCACGAATATTTGTTCTTGGGTCTTGGATGTTTTCTATGTATTTAAGTATTTATTTATCTATATAAGTATGTATATCGTCGCTTAGTACCCATAGTACAAGCTTTGCTTAGTTTGGGACTAGGTTGATTTGTGTAAGATTGTGCACAAATATTTATTATTATTATTTATTTATTATCTTTATGTTATTTCCGGGGTTGTGAGTATCAACTTACTCGCCTAGATTATATAATATTACGATTATGCTTAAGGGACCACTACACGACCGTGGTGCCTGAGTAGACCTGGCTGTTACCTACATTGTGGACCCTATGCGAATGTGTTTCAAACGAATCATTAATTTTAAAAGAAATGTGAAGAGTTTAAACTGGAAAGAGCTCACCAATTCGCAGGGTCTGCATTGAGTATTATTCCAGCTGTCGTGCATGGGACGGACGGGACGAGGTTGTCGCTCACATTAAATACACATACACTCACTATTTATCTAAATACTATATAAGACACTGCACTGCATATTTTGAACTGGCGTCGGCATTTTAAGTATGAGGTAGAGAATCGCGCGAAGTTTGGTTGACCGGTTGGACGAAGAGTACCGCGGCGGTCCTTGCAGAACACGTGTTTCTATTGTTTCGCGAAGGCCTATTGTTAATTGCCGAGTTTTTATGGATGTTTTGGGCTGCGGATGGACGCGTCCGTACCCTATCGTGTCTCAAACAAGACTCCAAAGCAATTTGGAAAATAATTTCAGTAAGTATTTTATTTTTATTTTTCAAGATTACTAAGTGACACAGTTCTACTTCAATACCTATTTTACGAGACTTATGGAACAGCTGTACTGAAGATACAGTACATATTAATCATAAAATGATACGTAGTATCCATATATCCAACGGCAAATACCTCTTTAACTCTTTAACTGCATCTTTATCTTAAACAAAAATAATTTTCGAAACATACCAAGTTTGAGGTCCTCCAGACACGATAATGGCTGATTTTTTTAAATACAATATACCACAAATGATACGTAATATCCTCATATCTAACCTCAAAAAAGCAATTTTGAAAATAATTTCATTAAGTATTTTTTTTTTTTTTTTCAATATTACAAAGTGACACAACAGTCCTCAGCCCGTGGCATGTTTAAAATGTATGAACCTCTTTCTAAGTAATAAACAAGCACTGGCCGCAAGCCTAATAATAAAGTAAAATAAAAAACAAAACATTTTTTTTTAATTTGTGGAAGACTCTAACAGCATACATTAATACGTAGTATTAATTGATTAAGAAACACAGATGACAACGGTATGAAAACTATTCAATCAGTTGGGTAGAATATTTTTGTTTTTTATCTGTGTAGGTAGTTCTCTATGGGCCAATTTAGGCCATGTTTTCTAAATGTCAAAAGCAAGTGAGTGGCTAGTGCAATGTAAATAAAAACAACAGGAATAAACATTTTTCATTCAACTTTCAGCCACTTTATAAGTCAGTATCTACCACAACAACTATACCAACTGATGAAAAGACGCAGTTAAAGGGTTAAAGAGGTATTTCCCGTTGGATATAAGGATACTACGTATCATTTTATGATTAATATGTACTGTATCTTCAGTACAGTTCCATAAGTCTCGTAAAATAGGTATTGAAGTAGAACTGTGTCACTTAGTAATCTTGAAAAATAAATAAAAAATACTTACTCAAATTATTTTCCAAATTGCTTTCTTAAGGTTAGATATGAGGATATCAAGTATCATTTGTGGTATATTGTACAAAAAAAAATCAGCCATATCGTGTCTGGAGGAGCCCAAACTTGGCATGTTTCGAAAATTATTTCTATGATATTTAAAAAAGAATGCCTGAAATGTAATGATGTGGTATATTTTTAGAATCGTCTCAAAATGCCCTTTCATATGATATATCACACAATAGGTTTCTGAAAAAAAAAAAATTTTTTTCCATACAAAAAAAGAAAAGTCCCCGCACTCCCCTCCTAAGGGAAATTTTTTTAGGAACTGCGGGTCAAAAATTTTGTTTTGACCTCTAGTATGCATGTGCCAAATGGCTAAACTGTACATCGATTTGCGGTTTTTCTTTGAAATTGGGCTTGTACGGCTGCCTCTATAATATTGAACTTGGCTCTCATTTCACATTTATGTTTTGATAGGATCAATTAGAATCGAACTAAGTTAGTTGATGGTGCAGTAAGTTATAACGTGTGTATGTGTGTGTGTCGCAGCGGTCCGCGCACGGCGGCGCTGGGGCCGGCCGGCGCGGCGCCGCTCGGCGTGCGGCTGCCGGCGCGCGCGCACGTGCGCTTCCGCATACGCCACGGTGACAAGGACAAGTTCTTCAAGGCCGAGGAGCGCGCCGTCGGCGACTTCGCCTTCTGCTTCATCCGCACGCGCGCCGGACACGCCGACGTGCTCAACAGGGAACGGAAAGACTTTTACAAACTCGAAGTAAGTACAACACTACCAACTTCTAGTTTCCACTAATAAAAGAGGCCCCACAGTAGCGTTTTTTGAGCGTCGTCGTTCTGCCAGCGCCCGCGCAGCGTCGACGCATCTTTTGCACACCGTCAACGCAACTGTGTCGTAACGCCAGTCAACAGTGGCGTCTGTTAGGGATTGCGTTGTGCACTATCCGTCACAGTGGGCGTTGGTGATATACTGACTGTCGATAAACGCCGCTGGCGTCGCGCCGACGTTGTGTTGACGCTGCGCAAAAGTTGCGTTACCGCTGCACGGGCGCTGACAGGACGCCGACGCTTGCTAGTGTGGCGTCTCTCTTAGAGTTGGCAATGCGCCTAATTTTGTTTAAATAAAACTGCCCCACATGCTGAAACATGGATATCCGTTCCGATCCTGCCAAATAAAGCAGCAATAAATTCATTTTGAAATGCAAGATTTGAATAGACGTCCTTATACCTTCTTGAGGAACTGACCGAGTGTATTCCCTTATGTTCTAGCTTCGCGCGACCGCTCAACTGCCTTCTGGAAAGCAGTTAGAGGCGGATACGGTGGTGGCGATCACCATCACAGACGTGAACGATCTCAGCCCGCTGTTCTACCCCACGCAGTACGATGTGCTGGTGCCCGAGGACACGCCGGCGCACGCCAGCGTCGCGCGCGTCGCCGCGGAAGACGCGGATCTAGGCCTTAATGGAGAGATCTACTATAGTATAGAGGAGAAAACTGATCAGTTCGCCGTGCACCCGACTAGTGGTGTAGTGACTATAACGCGGCCGTTGGCAGCCACCGAGCGCGCGCGACATGAACTCACAATCCTCGCGCGTGATCGCCAGTCGCTGTTAGTGGGTGGGGACGACGCGCCCGCCGCGCATGCCTCGCTCGTCGTGCGGGTAGCGCGAGCTAACCTGCACGCGCCGGAGTTAAAAGCTCGTCGTCTTCCCGAGCTCGTCGAGAACTCCTCCGCGGAAGTGTACGCGATCGTTGCTGTGACGGACCGCGACGCGGGCGAGCACGGCCGGATTGCTTCCGTGGAAATTGTGGGCGGAGATCCTGATGGACATTTCCGCGTGCGACCTTCGGCGCAACCTGGAGAGTGGGACGTGCTTGCGCATGCGTTGCTAGACCGCGAGCGAACGCCGCGCGGATACAACTTAACTTTACGAGCTACAGACGCCGGCCGCCCTCCGCGAGCCTCCTACTTGACTCTACCTGTGACTATAACGGACGCTAACGATAATGCTCCAGTCTTCAGCCGTGAGCTTTACGAGTGTACGGTCTCGGAAATGGCACCACCGGATACGCCCATCATCCGGCTCAAGGTATCGGACCGAGACGAGGGCCGCAACGCGCGCGTCTACATCGAAATCGTAGGTGGTAACGAGGGCGGCGAGTTCAGAGTGAATCCCGATACAGGAGTTTTGTACACAGCGCGCGAGTTGGACGCGGAGCTGCGCGCGCTACACACGCTAACCGTCGCCGCCGTCGACCACGGGAACGCGGGCACGCGCAAGCAGTCCTCTGCCAAAGTTCAAGTAGCGGTGTTGGACGCCAACGACAACGACCCTGTGTTCGAGCAGGAGGAACTGGACGTAGCCGTGCCGGAGAACGGCCCGGCCGGCGCCGTCGTGGCGCGAGTCACTGCACGTGATGCAGATTCCGGAGAAAACGCCTATATTTCCTACAGCCTAGCTAACCTCCAGCCCGTGCCTTTCGACGTTGACCATTTTTCCGGCGCCGTGCGCACCGCCAGGGTACTAGACTATGAGAGCATGCGACGGGACTATATGCTAAGAGTGCGTGCTAGCGACTGGGGGTTACCCTATCGGCGACAAGCCGAGCTCCGACTTCGCATACGGCTTCTGGATGTCAACGACAATCGACCGCAATTCGAACGAGTCGACTGCGTCGGCTATTTGCCTCGGCGTCTTTCTGCCGGCGCAGAGATTGTCACATTATCAGCTATCGATTTCGACGCCGGGGACGTCGTCTCCTACCGTATCGTGGGCGGCAACGACGACAATTGCTTCGCGTTGGACAACGGCTCCGGCGTGCTGAGCCTGGCCTGTGACTTGGCCTCGGTGCGCGCCGACAGCCGCGTGCTGAACGTGACGGCCACCGACGGGACCCACTTTGCGGACCCGACATCGTTAGTGCTGCACCTGACCGGCACAGGCGCGGGGCCCGCGACCGGCGCGCTCGAGTGCCGGGACACCGGCGTCGCCCGCCGCCTCACCGAGCTACTCGCAGCCGCGGAACGAAGCAACGCACCTTTAGACGCTGATGAGTTTCCACTGGCCCCGTCAAGATATGGTGAAAATCTACATGCGCCGGAATTCGTGGACTTCCCCGTAGAAGTGAAGGTGAACGAGTCAGTCGCGCTAGGGACGACACTGGTGCGGTTAGCCGCGCGGGACAGAGACCTCGGGTACAACGGGCTGCTCACGTTCGGGATCTCGGGCGGTGACCCCGATTCTGCGTTCCGTGTCGAACCAGATACGGGCGAGCTGCAGGTCATAGGATACTTAGACCGAGAGCGCGAGAGTGAATACTACCTTAATGTTTCCGTGTGGGATAGTGGAAAACCACGACGCGCCGCCTCACGATTGCTGCCCGTCACCGTCCTCGACGTCAACGATAACGCTCCTCGTTTCGAGAAAACCCTCGCTTCCTTCAGAGTAACCGAGAACGCAATTAATGGAACAGCTATCTTCCGTGCGAACGCAACGGATCGAGATGCGGGCGAGTTTGCGCGGGTGACGTACAGTTTAGCGGGCGGCGCCGATGGTGAGTTCTGCGTAGATCGAGATACCGGAATGCTCAGAGTGTGTGCTCCATTGGATCGCGAGCGACGTGCGCTATACGAGCTGACGCTAAAAGCAACGGATGGGGGCGGTCGCTCAGCAGAAGCACTAGTCCGCGTAGCAGTAGATGACGTGAACGACTGTGCGCCGCGTTTCGCGCTGGCGTCGTACTCGGCGCGCGTGCCGGAGGACGTGCCGCGCGGCACGCTCGTGGCCGTGCTGGACGCGTTCGACCCCGACCTTGGCGCGGGCGGCCGCGTCACCTACTCGCTGCCCGATCAGGCGCCCGAAGACGCCGTCTTCGCAGTGGACGAGCTCTCGGGCGTGTTGCGCACCGCCAAGCGACTGGATTTTGAGGAAAAGCAGGTAGGTCTGCCATAAGTTCATTTAAATTTGCTACCACTGGATTATCAGAATGAAAGTGATATTTGAATTTGATTGTTAACGCTCTCTGTAAGCAAAGCATTGGTAACATTTGTGGGTGGTATAGGTGCACGGCGTGACGGTGCGCGCGACGGACGGCGGGCAGCCGGCGCTGTGGGCGGAGGCCACGCTGATCGTGGAGGTGTTGGACGTGGACGAGAACGCGCACGCGCCGCAGTTCGCGGAGCGCGTGCTGGCGGGCGCCGTGCGCGAGGACGCGCCGCCCGGCACGCGCGCGCTGCACGCGCCCGCCACCGACGCCGACCCGCCGGGCCGGGACTCGAGACTCGCCTACTACATCATCGGCGGATCTGGGATGGCACACTTCTCTATCGATGACACCGGTATACAATATACAATCGCTATTAACTATGTATGTAAACTTCATAGTGTTCGATAATACAGGCTTTGTAACCTTATTGAATTGTAATAAAAGGGTCACTCACGTCTTTAACGTCGAATATAATTAAACATGTCTGAGACTCCGGGGAGTTTTCTATTTAAAATCACTGTAACCTTGATTATAGTTTGTAGTACACCTTGACTATGGAATCTATGAGTACTTTCTACACTTTGGTATCCGATTGTTTAGCAGAACTTTAGCGTATGTGAACATTCTGTTATCGTAAAGTTTCAAGTAGACATATATTTTAAGCAAATGTGGCAACCGAATGGTTATGAAGCTAACGAAGCGATTGTCTGGCAGGCGTGATTCGCACGTTGTCACCGCTGGACCGCGAGAACACCGCGTCCTACTGGCTGACGGCGTGCGCGCAGGACCACGGGCTCGTGCCCAAGCATACTTGCGTCGAGGTGAGACACTTATACGACGACTATATTTTATTGTGACCGATGATGGGCCCCAGGCAACGGGCAGAATACAATGCTCATAGAATAAATTTGTGCGCTTATAATGTACTGAACTAACGGTTGCGGAGCGGAAAGTGTAAGTTGAACCGTGGTGTTGCAGGTATACATCGAGGTGGAGGACGTGAACGACATGGCGCCGTGGCCGGTGCGCGCGGCGTACGCGGCGGCGGTGCCGGAGCACTGCGCGGGCGGCACGCGCGTGGCGGCGGTGCGCGCCGTCGACGCCGACGCCGCTCCGCGCCCCGTCAACATCACCTACACCATCGTCGCCGGGAACCCGGACGGGCTCTTCTCCATCGACGAACACACCGGTATGGGTCATTTTCTAAACTCGATTTTTTTTGTGTCCGAGCTGAAAATCGTAGTGTAGCATGAGATAATACGTACCATTTTTTTTTTCATAAAGAATACATGTTTCCACGTTGAGGTCCACTCAAATTCACTGACTTATTTGTTTTTAAAATACATTAAAAAATACATAAACGCTCAAATTAAGACTCCGTGCCCTGTCCGGCATCTAGTTTTGAATCAATCAAAAATTCCTATCAAAAACTGTACATTAGAATCACTGATTTCGTGTCAAAAACTTTAACTCGATTATATTTACTATCACTGAGCACAGACACTATTCACTTCACTGTGGTGAATAACTTGTAATTGATGTTTAAAAATCGTCCGAGCGCGAGAGTTAAATTTTGTCGGCAAAATTCAAAGGTCCCTGGCAGCCATCGTTTACATTTGATCAGCGTCGCGTCCTGCTTCACATGTGCTCTCAAATGTCAGCTATTATATATAAAAAAAATATATATAGCAAACCGCATTAAGTTCGTGTAAACCACCTAAGTACTTCGGTTTCTGGGTGGGCGACAATTTTTTTGCTTTTGCTTGCAATTTCGGTGGCCCTTAGAAATTCAAATTCTTACATAAGTAATCATTAACATATGTATGCATTATAAAGCACTTTGGTGTCTCTATATAAACGATAACTTAAAATATTATTAACATGTGATTTGATTTTTTTATGATTTTTTTATATCGATTTCCAATTCCCGTGTCCTAATTCCCATAGCTTGTTTACCCAAAACAGCTGATTTTGGGGCACAGGAATTGGGAAGGGTCACTTATTTTGTTAATTAACCGCATTTAATAACAATAATTATGGATGAAATGCATAAATAAATATAATTTGTACTAAGTATATCGATTAGAGTTGTAGTTTATGCGTTTATTTAAAAATAAAGGGCAACTTCTACAATTACACTTAGCTTCTTAAATATCTGAAAAGAATCAATAAACAAAGTCAATGAACATTATGTACATAAAATTATGTAGGTATATATCGATACATACGCATTTTATATACAACGACGGTGGCAAACAAGTAAGCGGACATCTCAAATTTTATAAAAGGTCAGCAACGTACCCGTGACGCTTTTGGAGTTGCGAGCGTCTAAGGTAAACGCGGGTTTCTTCGGTGTAGTGGATATCTTCGTTAATTTTTGCTTTCGGCGTAAAAATAAGAAAACTATAAATAATTATTCATATTAAAAATATGAATATCATATTTCATTATATATGCTATCAAAATAAACACTCGTTCAATGGTAGGTTTTTAAATTGTATCTTTGCCATACCTTCGAACCTCAGTACCCCGCAATCAGCTGTGTGAGTCGCACATGCTTATTTTTTACGTAAGGTTGTGCGCCGCGTTTCTTAAGGTTCTGAGGTGATAATGGTAAGTCTATTTAGATAAAACCTATTTCAGTGTTATTCTATGATTCATAACGATCAGTTTTGTGTATATTTCAAGTTATTTGTACTCGTAAATTTGGAAGAAATCGCAATATTCTGACTCACGAAGAAATAAACAATTTGATTTGCCCTTGTGGATAACTTCGGTACACTACCGAAGTAATCGTTTTGGAATCATGTTCTTTATTTCATAATTGCGATTAGATATTACTATATATTACGGTTAATATATGTTTTCTAGAAAATATACATATTAAAGTTAACTTTTATATATCTTCGGTATACTGTTTTCTTGATAGATTTCTAGTTACAATCGTTTATATTGTTGCTAGTTTTGCTTATTTTTAAGTAAAAGTTCAAACGAAGTGGTTACTTAGATTTGATTTTTTTTACGGTTTGCGAAATTTAATTCGTATTTTGATATTTTGTCCAAAATACTATGTTTATATATCTATTATTCTAATCATTGAAAGTCAAAAATTATTTCGGGAATATCAAATTATCAGTATCACGAATTTATAATTTCCATTTTTAGTGAATTGTTTACTTCTTCGGGAGTAACATAACGATATCAATTGAACTGATTGGCAACGACTAGATCGATTCTGAATACGTATTTGTTTATATATATATATTTGTATACATACATACATGTTTCTCAGATATAAAAAATCAAATAAGTTTAATAAAAGAGGTTTTATTAAACGTTTATAAGTAATATGAATATACAGGGTGTCCCAAAACCACTAAAATCACAGAAGAAAACTGATCATGCGAGTCAGGCACTGTGTAAGGGCATGGGCGCCCCCCCCCCCCCCCCCCCTCACCCCACCATTTAAAAAATAATATTTTTCTCAGTAGTTTTTTACTTCTACGATAGGTCCTGAATATGCCCTTAAACGGATCACTTCTATTTTCGTTACACCCTGTATTTTTACCAGATATCACTTATCAGTATTATTTTTGTAGGCTTTACTTAAAAAACTAATTATTTTGTAATCATTATGAAAAAGAAGTTGATATCTTAAATTTTAATGGGAATTGTTTCTTAAAATAATAGCCTAGTCAGGGTTAAAGTTAATTTATTTCATAAAAATAAAAAACATTTTGATTTTTTTTTTATTAACTAGATCCTTATTCCACCTTTAATCGCTCAACTATCTCAAATCTTGATATATTCGTTATATATGGCATTTAATTTAATTTCAAAATATATCCCGAAACAAGACACACATTCTCACGAATTCAAAAGCAGAGCCAGATTTGTATCACGAAGTAGTAAGAAAAGCAGAGGTTTCGTAATATATATTTTTTATAATGAAAACTTTTAAAAGTTACAAATTTTGATGTTTATAAGTATTATCCAAGAACGTACCTATCTTTACGGCAAAAAATGTTTGGACTCAATATCGCATTTACTTTAGACAGAAAAAAATCTTGAAGTTGAAGAAGGCTTAACCTCCCGAAGATACCCACGTTTACCTTATATGTACATCTGCATTTAGTGATAGTTTTAAATATTAATACTTGTATGATTTTCTACAATCGAGTTGCTATGTGATTGTATAAAGAGAAATTTAACTTAAAATATAGATTTTTGGTTAATATAAATTTCCTCGGTTGAAACTTGAACCCATGATTGGTAAAATTAGGCTAAATAACTTCGATACAAATTGAACTTTATAATTCTTGATAAATTAGATGGTAAATAATAATTTTAATACAATTTTTTCTAAGAAAAGGAAATTCCCATGGTCAGATAAATTCCCGTGCCCTGGTCAAATTTTCAAATTGCAATAACTTCCGTAATTTTATATGTATAAGTACCCCGTAAGAAAATTTGTGTTTATTATTTTTTTTATCAAATTATCAGCATAAAATTTTCTATATATTATTGGTATTTCAAAATTCCATGGGAATTTGACAAAAATGCCCGTTTGGTGAAATTGACTCGTATGCTCCTGGGGCTATTTCCAGCATAATGATTCCGGCGTCAATAACACTACATGGTTTGTTGTCATCGTTGAACTTCATCGTACGCATTGTTAGGCTTTTTTCTGAAGCCCAACTTAGACAAACTCAATATTTCGAATAAGAAGTCTCTAGGTACGATAGATAAGTGATCCCCGGGTCGGTATAGGCCCAGTTTTAGCTGTATTTGGTAACTAGTTTACCATTTTCAAGTGCTTTATATCTAGATCATTTCACCACTGGATACAGGTCATGAGTCCTGTATGAATATTTCCAAATAGTTACAAAAAATGGGGGTCCATTTGCAGGTGAGATCGTGACGACGGGACGCACGCTAGACCGCGAGGCGACGCCGCGGCACGCGCTCGAGGTGTCGTGCTCGGACGGCGAGCTGGCCACCACCGTGCGCGTGCTGGTCACGCTGCAAGACATCAACGACCACGCGCCCGCCTTCACGCAGCGCTTCTACGAGCTGCGCGTGCCCGCCGCGCCCGCGCCCGCGCCCGCCGAGCAGGCCGACCAGGCCGAGGCGGAGGGGAGCAGCGCCGAGTGGGACAGCGACGACGAGGACGAGGGGTCGGGCGCGCGCCCCGCCTGGGACGAGGACGACGACCCCCAGGGGACGTACATCGCCACCGTGGGGGCGCTGGACGACGACGCGGGGGCAAACGGCACCGTGCGCTACAGCTGGCGCGCGAGGGGCGCGGCCCGCGGCGCCTTGCGCGTCCACGAACGCTCCGGACGCATCTACGCGACTCGCCCGATGCGGCGCCAGGACGCATTCGACATTACGGTGAGTCGTTTGGCTGTCGAGGAGCTTATTTTTTCATATCTCTTTCGGTTTTCTAGGACCGCTGATCTACGAACGTTATCTATCTCCATCTCGGGAGGGCATAGGACGCCCTGATAATTAGAACAAACCTTGAAGCATTAGTTTGTTCAGGTGCGGGCGTGCGACGGCGGGTCCCCGGCGCGGTGCGGCGTGGCGCGCGTGGCGGTGCGCGGCGCGGCGCGCGGCGGCGGGGCGGCGCCCGCTCTGGCCGCGCCCGCTCCGCTGCAGGCCGCCGAGCTGGACGCGCCCGGCTTCCTGCTCGCCGTGCTGCAGGCCACCGACCCCGACGGCGACCGCGTCTACTACGACATCGTCGGTAAGAACCAACACATTGTACAAAACACTTTCACTGAGCAAGAAAAATGTTGACTTTTTTTACTACACAAACTCGGCCATTGAGTATTCTATTGATTGAATATTGCTGAAAAATTCCAAAACCAAACAAATAACACTTTACGCATGAAGTGAAATGAACCGTGGTTGTCCCTTTAGACGGCGATGAGTGGAACGAGTTCCTGGTGGGCCGGGAGGACGGGTCGCTGGTGCTGGCGAAGCGGCTTCTGCACGAGCGGCGCGCGCGCTACGCGCTCACCGTCGCCGCCAGCGACGGCGCCAGCACCGTCACTGCTGTCGTAAGTGGAGCTCCCTTTCTATGCATCCCTCCTCCCTGACAAGGAGGACATTGTTCTGCAACGCAATTTATGGAGGAAGCTTATATTGTGATTGTGGATAATTTTCACCATTCCACAACTTATACCATTCCAGGTAAACATCACTGTGATAAACGACGCGAACGAAGCCGGCGTGTCGTTCTCGCGCTCGGAATACGTGGTGGACGTGTCGGAGGCGGCGCGCGCCGGCGAGGCGCTGGCGGCGCTGCGGGCGACGGCGGGGGAGGGGCGGGGGGTGGCGGGGGACGGGGACGGGGAGGGGGAGGCGCGGGACGGGGAGCGGCTGCTGTACGGCCTGCACGCGGCGCGCGCGCCCGCCTCCGCGCGCCTGTTCCGCGTGCACGAGCTCACCGGCGTGCTGGAACTCGCTCAGCCTCTCGACAGGTAGCTTTTCTATATTTTTGCTCTACTAACGTAACATACAAAATTCAGATGTGCTTCGAGCCAGATTACCGATCTCCGTATGCCTCCTAAATTTGATTCCCAGTATCTTCCACTTTTACGTTATGATTGGTTTACGGGAGAGCAATAAACATATTGATCCAAGTTGGTCTTTGAATGACTGAAATTGAAAATGAAAAAGATTACTCAGGATAATCGTGTGGTTATGAACCGACAGGGAGAGCGCCCACGTCCACGAGGTGACGGTGTGGGCGCGCGACCAGGCGCCGCGCGCGTCGCGCGCGTTCGCGCGGGTGACGGTGCGCGTGCACGACGACGACGAGCACGCGCCGGAGTGGCGCCGACGCCTGGCCGAGGCGCGCCTGCCGCGCGGCGCGGCGCCCGGCGCGCTCGTGGCCGCGCTGCGCGCCGCCGACCGGGACGCCGGCGACGCCGCCAGGATAGAGTACTCTTTAGGTTTGTTGTTAGAGGCACTCCTTCTACATTTCACTAACTAGTATGGACTTCCCTAACGATATGGGGAGGGTACGAATGGGGTCCACAAAACAACATCGTAGGTAGGTACCCTGTTTACAAGTAGGGTAAACTGTAGTAATGTTGCTCTCCCCCAGCGGGTGGTGACGCGGGCGGGCTGTTCTCGGTGGACGCGGCGCTGGGCGACGTGGTGCTGGCGGCTCCGCTCCCGCCGGCGCCGGCGCCGCGCGAGTACACGCTGGGCGTGCGCGCCGCCAACCCGCCGCCGCACGCGCGCGCCAACACGCTGCCGCTGCACATCACCATCGTGGAGCCCGACGACGCGCCGCCACAGTGAGTACCGACCGCTATCTCTCCCACAGCGGCGGCTCCGCTCCCGCCGGCGCCGGCGCCGCGCGAGTACACGCCGTATTCTATTAATTAATTAATAAATAGTCGCTTCCTCCTCCTTCCGTATTGTTTTCTTGTTTGTTTGTTATGTTGTCCTTGGTATCGTTAACCCAAATTATGTCCCTCTATGCGTAGGAACCTACAATGTAAAAGTACAAAATTTATTTTTATGTGATTAGTGCGAAGCTAAGTAATTATTTTTCACTTATTTTTATAGTTTCATTAACTCACCACTGTTGTATTTATGTCCCATAAACATTAATTAATGCACGAACGTCAATACTTTGTTATTTACTGTAGACTTTATTCTTATATTGATTTAAACTTACACGATTATCACATATTATTATACGGAAACGGGACTTAACCGCGTACAATTTATTTATTTATTTAGTTTAAGGAGTACCAACAGCTAATAAAATTAACATAGAAACTTAATTATAACTAATTTACCTTTTTTAATGTTTTGTCCGACGTTTCGAATGTATTACAACATCCGTGGTCGCCAGCTGACTGGATCTAAAGCAAAGCTAAGCTTTGAAATGAAATTAAAAAAAACGGGTTGCACTCCGGGAGTGCCGGCAGAAGTGAAAAATCAATAAAGAAAGTAAATAACAAAGATCTGATATTCATATCCGTATCGGTATCGGTATCCGTATCCGTATCTGTATCCGTATTCATATTCATACTCATGTTCATATTCATATTCGCATAATCCATTGCATTGCATAGGTAATATGTCCCGAGTATCATTGTGTCTTACGCATATAAGACCAGCTGAGTTTGACCCCTCCTAACATCGCAATCACGATACTAGGAGGGGTCAACTAGCTGGTCTTAGAATGAATCTGTCGCTAGTTTAACAATTTTTCCCCAGTACAAAAGTGCTCAGCGCCGCTAAAGAAGTTTTCACTTCAAAAAATATTGTCAAGGGCAGGGTGAGTTTTTAAACTAAGAACCCAAAATAAATATTCGTGAGCAGCAATTATTTAACCGGTTCCACGTGATTGGAAGAAACTTGCGTGCTACAATTTGGTGCCGTGACCAGGATTTGTATTGTTTAACTGAATCATTTTTTTTATTAGTTTTGTATTTGATCCTGCTGTTAATATTCATGCTGTTCCGTCTGTGGGTATTTATGAAACTGGTTGTGTTGTATCAGGTTGAGCTCGGACTCGCTGGTGTTCGAGGTGGCGGAGAACTCTCCGCGCGGGTCGGTGCTGGGCGCGGTGGAAGCGCGCGGCGCGGCGCTGCGCTGGTCGCTGGCGGGCGGTGAGGGGCGGTTCGCGCTCAACCCGGCCGCCGGCCTGCTCGCCACCGCCGCCAACCTCGACTACGAGGACTGCAGCCACTACAACCTCACCGTCACCGTCTTCGCCATGGTAAGGGTTGAAAACCATGCTCTAGTCAGCATGGGACGAGGCTGTCATTAGTACATTATTGCCGTGGCCGGGAAGGAAGCAATTGCAGGCTGAGTATTTGTTTAAACGGACGAGCTTGCGAGTCCGTTTAATTATAATACGAAGACTGCAATTGCCATTCCGGCCGAGGCTAATATAGTGCTTTTCTCAAAAATGGGGAAAATACGACAAAAATTTAATTATGATTTGATAAACATAACCTTAAAACGTCAAAAACATCATGTTTTCCCGCCGTTTATTTTTTTTAACAGAATCGCAAGTGTATTTTTCCACCGAAAAACGCAAATTATTCGAGACACATAAAAAAACGTCGCGTTTTCAACAGAAAAATACGAGCTGAATTGGCTGAATACGACCTGTGCCTCCTTTTATATGACAGTTTCTACATTTTAAAAAGTTTATAACTCGACAAATAAAGGAATTTATATGTGACATTGCAGGCCATATATGTGGCCTGCAATGTTTTTTTACTTTTTAATTTGGATCTGACCTTAAACTATACACTTTACCTTCCAATATGTAGCGAGTAACGTCCCGTTTGCGGGCCATTTTTGAGAAAAAAAATTTACTTCCCATATAACCGTTCCAAGTGGCATCTTCAAAAGTACGCTATCATGTAAATCCTCGACTAGACTACGAGTTCGCAGGGATTATTGTTCAATGGATGAGGTAGGTTTTGTAAAAGTGCGTACCGTATTTAACTTTCCAGCAAAAGTGGAAAATAAACCTGTTTCAAAAAAACCCACTGTGTCTGTAGGTCGAGTGTCTAAGCCATCTTAACTGTTGTTAGGCATTATTCGTCGTATACACCCCATATTCATAACAAGTTTCTTGCGCAGGGAGGAGGGTCGGCGACGGCGCACGTGGCAGTCCACGTGCTGGACCGCAACGAGTTCCCGCCGGTGTTCGTGTCGCGCCGCTACTCCGGCCGCGTGACGGAGGCGGCGCCGCGAGGCGCGCTGGTGGCGCGCGCCGACGCCGACGCACCGCTCGTGCTCGCCACCGCCGACGCCGACTCGCCGGCGAACCAACAGCGCGCCTTTGAGATCCTCCAACCCGCCGCCGCTGCGCTCTTCGCCGTGCACCCCACCACTGGCGCGCTGCTCATCCGCGGCCCCCTCGACTACGAGTCGGCGAGACGACACGAGTTCACCGTCAAAGTGATGGACATGGGCTCCCCGCGGCTGCCGTCGGACAGCACGGCCACCGTTGTCGTGGAAGTCGAGGACGTGAACGATTGCGCGCCGCTATTCGAGCGCGCCGCTTACGAAGCCACCGTGCTGCTTCCGACCGCCCCTGGCGTGTTGGTGCAGACGCTCCGGGCGACCGACGCTGACCTCCCGGTCAACGGAACACTCAAATACGATATAATCGAGGGCGACGCGGCGGGCGCGTTCGCCGTGTCGGCCGGCGGCCTGGTGACGGTGTCTCGCCCGGAGCTCGTGCCGGAGCTGGCGCGACTGCGCGTGCGCGCGTCGGACGGGCGCTGGGCCGGCACGACGAGACTCGCGGTGCGCGCGCGCGCGGCCGAGCCCGCCGGCCTGGCCTTCGCGCAGCCGGAGTACTACGGCGCCGTGGCGGAGAACTCCACGCGCCCGGCGACCATCGCCGTGCTGTCGGTGCTCGGGGCCGCACTTAATGAGCACGTCGAATTCTCCATACTCAATCCTGTCGAGGGTTTCGAGGTGAGATGCTTTACTGTCGCACTATATCATATTTTTGCAGTTTAAATCCTGGTGCCGCGCACCAAATTGTAGTACATAAGTTCCTTATTACAATCACGTGGAACCCATTAATAATTGCTCTTATTGCAACGCGATAAGGTTCAGTTAGGTCAACTTTATACAGTGGCTGACTAGACCAGACCAGACAGATCAGGCTGACCTTTACCTACAACAAATTTTGGGTTCTTGGTTTACTAAACCTAAACTCACCCTGCCCGCGACAATATTTTTTTTCTTTTATTTCCAAACTTAGTTTTGCTTTGTACAGTAAGTTTTGAACTATAAACAAAAATAACATTCATAGACATAGAAATAATTTATTGGTAATAATAAAGTATAATTATCTATCGCTATCTGTGAGATCCTGTAATTAGTTCTGCTGTTATTATTCATGTTTTTACATTCTTACATTGATGTTGGTTCTCCTACCATAAATAAATAAATAAAATAAGTCAAAAGTCAGTCGTATATAAAGGCGTTATCTCTTTCAAGCTTCAGAAAGAGATAAAAATTGTTCAGTTTTAAATATATGAGTTGTTTACTCAGACATCGAGGCTCAGTTAATGAATACCTACGGGAACAAGGGTAACATCTGATGTGTGTGTGTAGATCGGCCTGACGTCGGGCGCGGTGCGCAGCACGGGGCTGGCGCTGGACCGCGAGGCGCGCGACTCGTACGTGCTGCTGGTGCAGGCGCGGAGCGGGGGCGGGGCCGGGGGCGGGGCCGGGGGCGGGGGCGGCGGCGCGGGGGGAGCGCGCGTGGCGCTCGCGCGGCTGGCCGTCAGCGTGACGGACGTCAACGACAACTGCCCCGTGTTCGTGGGCCGGCCGTACGCCGCCGCCGTGCCCGCCGGCGCCGAGCCCGGCGCGCCCGTCTTCACCGTGCGCGCCGACGACGCGGACGCCAACGACAACGGCGAGGTCGGTGTCCTCCCTAATCATAAGGAAATACCGAGCAGAACATGAAAGGCACTCTGGTTCACCGCTCAGAATTTGTAGAGGTATCTATAGGTACTTGAGCATTATTTTGGACCGAGTGTTAAGTGTATAAAAATCCTTTCATATTCGGCTTCCGGTTGTTCTCCTCTACAGGTTGCAACCGTTTGTCATGAATTTTTTTTGAATAAGTTCTACAATTTGTATAGATTTTTTTGTCGAGTCGAGTATTAGGAACGTTTAAAAAAAATACACACGCGAGGTTTACAGCTCACAGAGGCATTAAAACTATTAGGTTTTTCATCGATTGAACGCCTTTCTGCCTGTAAATTTTAAATTCTGATGGCGCAGTAAAAATCTTTGTGTAAAAGCGAATATTGTCGTGCGCAGGTCCGATACGAGATGAAGCGCGGACACGGCGAGCTGTTCCGCGTGGACCGGCGCAGCGGGGACGTCACGCTCAAGCAGACGCTGGACGCGCACGCCGCCGTGTACGAGCTCGTCATCGCGGCCTTCGACGGCGGCGCCCCGCCCTGCGGCGCCGAGGCCGCGCTCACGGTACGACACGGCCCGACCCGTGCGTCCGATCTATTCCGGTCCGGTGCTTCACTGAGCCCGGGCCTGGGACTATATTGACAGGCAGCCTTCTACGACTCGTCACCATATCAAGTGTCATGCGAGGCTGTTCACGAACCGCCTCGTTCTCACCTGGCATTTTTCACAGAGCATTTTTCAGAGAGGTGGTATGGTAATGTGTGTATAATAATGCAACGTGATGTGAATCTAGGTGCGCGTGTGGGCGGGCGGCGCGGCGCCGCGCTGGGAGGCGGCGCACTACGTGCGGGCGGCGCGCGAGGACGCGGCGCCGGGCGAGCCGCTGCCCGCCGCGCTCACGGCGCGCTCCCCGCTGCAGCGCCCGCTCATCTACTCGCTCGTGGACCCGCCCGCCGACCCCGACACCGGCGCGCCGCTCTTCGAGATACACTTCGACACCGGTACGTCCCCCCCCCCCCCCCGGTCGAGCCCGCAATCAAGCGACCGATATTCATAACGAATGTCATGTTAAAAAGGGCTCCTTGACTTAAAATCGGCAAGGGGAGTGCATGTATGAACGATACTTAACAGTAAAATGGTATTCGCGGCCACATATTAAATAGCTGATAACGGGTTAACAATAATATGGTGATAACGGTTTTTTTAACCATGCATGACAAGAGTACCTACCTTTAGTATTTTAGAGGTTCGGATGGAGATATACGCATGTGTGAGAATCGATTTCTCGTGCCGACAACTGGCATGAATCGCAAGCACTTATGACACATTTTAGACGCAGGGTAATTGTTAGATATGTGTAAAGATTTTAAGCGCTATTTAGAATTAAACATTGTATGTCGAGATAATAGGCATGATGACTCAAAAAAAATTATTACTTCAATAGAAAGAAGACATAAAACTATGCCAAATAGTGAAAATCCTATTCAAATATCTCAAAAAATAACGAAGCAACAACGGTTAGAATGTTCGTAGTTAGAGAGAGAAAGTGCTACTCGACCGTGACGTCACCTTTGAGTAGCGCCATAGTAAATGACAATCGTTCAATACAAAGGTGCGTTTTGCGGAAAAGCGACAGAAAATACCCACTTTTAAAACTTTGAAGACTTATAATTACGTAATTATTTATTTTTTTGCCATTTGATTGAGAATTTGAGTCATTATGTAGAAAATTTGGATTTATTGATTTTCTTTTATAGTGTCATCATCCCTATTGTTGCGCCCGCGCGCGCCACCGTCCGTGAGCGAAAACGCACTAGGCGAGGACGGGATAGCTCACGCGGCGGGGCGCGGTTTTCTGGAATATTCCACGCGCGAGCAGAGACCGCAGTCACCGCAGCCGGCCGCCCGCCACGGTATACTTATGGCCGTAGATCGAACGGAACGGTGCGCGCGTTTGAATGAGTCAGGGACTCCGCGCTTGATTTAATACCGACTCCCCTGGTTGCTGCAGCGACGGTCAACAGAGGCCGGCGGTGGCCTGCAGGCCATCGAGGGATTCGCTCAGCGGGGATACACTTAACATTAATCATTTACTCATTCCCCACTGGCAGCGCCAGAAGCCAAGAATCGGAAGAAATTCACGCACCTAAGTTGGACATAAGTAGATTATAGGTTTTTTTAGATTTAAGTGAGCGTCGCGTATCGCGACCGATAAGTTCGCACCGGGACTGCTCGATTGAATGAGAACAGGTCATGGGCCCCTAGTCTCCGAATTCCTGGCGTGAACAAACGCTGATAGACGAAATCATTTTTATCATAAATCGAAAATGTCTAGAATGACCTCCTCTATCACCCCTAAAGTCTTTACACCTATCTACCAAACACCCTGCAATGTATGTTTAGACAATGGAGTTAAGTGTTTGAAGGTTACGTTTTATTGGCAATCAATCATCAGTGACGTTACATAATAATGCTTGCGGTTCACCAGTCCCAAAGTAGACAGTAGCGAGTGGCATCGCACTAACCGTTGGTTTTGTCTGCAGCACCCGACAGAGGCAATAACCCATGTGAGTACCGCCCCGCCCGTCCCGCGCCTCCCCGCCTGCCTCACGCCACCTAACAGTCCGCATGCTTCATGTCGTGTCATGGTGTTCTGTTAATCCCACTTTTACTCGTACTTTCCACTCGGGCCTACCGTGTCATCTCATTTCACCCCACATTTCATGTAACATCACAAATCATGGAAGAATATTTAAGTAAATAGGTACCTAATTTCGTTACCTCCGTCTGTTCTCCAACAACCCTCGCTCCTCCCCGTAATTCACAGGTATATCCACAGTATTCACAGACGTTACTCGCTTCATGCGGCGCGAGTCGCGTGTACTGGGTAGCGCTTATCATAGCCAGCGTTCTAGTCGAGCATGTTAATGTGTTGTATACTTACAATATTGGTTCGGGCGCCTGCGTACATCCCGAGCAATATAGTGTACCTACGTGCGCTGTATGTGTGTGTGTGCGCAGGCGCGTTGGTGCCGGCGCTGCCGCTGGACTACGAGCGTGCGCGCGAGCACGAGCTGGTGGTGCGCGCGACTGACGGTGTGACGGGCGCGGCGGCCGACGCGCTCGTGTCGCTGCGCGTCACCGACGTCAACGACTGCCCGCCCGAGCTCGAGCGCGACCTCTACGACGTGGAGGTCAGCGAGGCGGCCGTCGTCGGCACCACCATCCTCACCTTCGCCGCCAGGGATAATGACACCGGTACGTGCTTACTCACACAATACATTCAGGATCTGTGCAGTCGAGGCTAACGATACGAAGTAGTTATATGTTTATTTTATTCGTTTTTATTAAACTTGCAGTGTTCGTATATATGTCTGTATATGCGGGATAAATCTTTCAACCGCAGGCTGATCTGACGATGGAGACGAAAGGTGGCTATGGGAACTTCTGAACTATCCAAGATAAACCTATCATGAATACCTAAACGCTTCAGTCGCTAATACAAGCTTATACCTTCGTTTTAACGTCGAATACAACCGCTTATTCCCTGGTATCTGCACCCGCAGGTGTAAACGGCGAGGTGACGTACTCGCTGTCGGGTCCGAACGCGTCGCTGGCGCTGTTCTCGCTGGACGCGGCGACGGGCGCGCTGGCGCTGGCGGCGCCGCTGGACGCGGAGACGCGCGCCGACCACCGCCTGCTGGTGGCGGCGCGCGACGGCGGCCGGCCCGCGCTCACCACCACCGCGCACGTGCGCCTCGCGGTCAGGGACGTCAACGACGAGCCGCCGAGGCTCGAGCGCCCCGTCATCAGGTACGGACTACGGACGGCGACCACTCATATACCTACCTGCTGACGCGCGCTAATTATTTAATACCTTATCTATTTTCCAAATCGAGCAAACATTTTGTGCTAGCGCTTTAAATTAATCTTTGGTTTTTCTTTTTTTTCTTATCAACTGACTGACGCTTGACCAACTTTTTTACTATATTATGTATATAATGTACTAGCGGTTCTGTGTGCTGCAGACTCCGGGATTGGTTTTTAGTTATAGTTATTTTTATTTGAAATATTAAACTCCAATAACTATACGATTATTCGAACCTGTTCACAATATTTCACGAGAATCGGTTGAAAAATGCGACCTGTAGAGAAGAATAACCGAAAATCCGCCGGACATACGAAGACCTCCGTATGTCACTCGGTCGATAAATGGTGACTAAATAGTAAGCCGGACCGTGTCTCTCTGTGTGCACGTGCAGTAGGCTGACGTAGTTGCGATGTGTTGTGTTGGCAGCGCGCTGGTGAGCGAGGAGGCTACGCGCGGCACGGTGCTGGCGCGCGTGGCGGCGTGGGACCCGGACGTGAGCGACAGTGCGCGGCTGCGCTACGCCGCCGTGGACGCGCCCGCCGGCGCCGCGCCGCTGCTCGCCGTGGCCGCGGACTCGGGGCTGGTGTCGCTGGCGGCCCCGCGCGGCTGGCCCCGCGACGCGCCGCGCAGCCTCAACGTGTCCGTGTCGGACGGCGCGCACGCCGCCTTCGCGCGCGTCAAGCTGACCGTCGCGCCCGCCAACCGGCACGCGCCGCGCTTCCCGCACCTGGTGTACGAGGCGCGGGTCCTCGAGAACCTGCCGCCGCCGGTGCTGCTCACCACGGTGCAGGCGGACGACGAGGACGGCGGCGACTACGGCGCCGTCTCCTACTCCATCGACTCGGTGCTGCTGCGCGACACCTTCGCGCTGGACGCCACCACCGGCGCGCTCACCACGCGCGTGCCTCTCGACCGCGAGGCGAGGGCCGAGTGGGAGGTAATTATGAAATTCTGTCATTTGTATTATAAGTTTTTTTTGTGTTCTTAATTGCGGTGAACTGTTAACAAGTCACACGTATTGTGGTTCAGGTGCCGGTGGCGGCGCGCGACGGCGGCGGGCGGCTGCGGCACACGACGGTGCGCGTGCGCGTGCTGGACGCCAACGACCACGCGCCCGAGTTCCCGCTGCGCGAGTATCGCGCGGCCGCGCGCGCCGACCTCCCCCCGCACACGCCCTTCCTCACGCTCGCCGCTCACGACATGGACGTCGGCGACCACGCGCGCATCCGCTACGAGCTCTACGACGGCGAGCTCGACTCGGACGCGGCGGGACTCTTCGAGATCGACCCGGTCACCGGCGCTTTAGCGTTCGCTAAGAACGCTACCGCTTTCGGTTAGTAGGTACTAGGAGGTGCGCGGTTCAATCGTTCCGACCGGACCCCCGGAAAGGGCGGGAGAATCTCTAAAACCATACTGAATTTTGTGTACTTTTCGGACGAATCGGAGCGGTCTCATGAATGTCGGGGCGGTTTGTAGTAGATCTCGTGTGTGTTGTGTTGCAGCGTCGCGGTCGGTGGTGGTGTGGGCGCGCGCGCGCGACGGGGGCGGGCGCGCGGGCTCGGCGGGCGTGGCGGTGTACGTGCTGGGCGCGGGCGAGCGCGCGCCGCGCGTGGCGCCGCCGCCGCCCGCGCTGTTCCTGCGCGAGGACGCGGCGCCCGGCACGCTGCTGGCCGAGCTGCGCGCCGACCCCGCCGACCCGCCGCCCCGGTACCACCTCGCGCCCGCCAACCACCCTAAAGATCAGGTATCTCATTTCGCCAAGTCAAAAGGCGGGAGTATTCTTAACTATACATAATTAGGCATTAAAACACGAGTGTCGCCTTCGGCTCGTTTCATAATAAGGTCACACGAGTGTACCAGTACCAGTTGCATAAACTACTAGTTTGGTTCTATAAATAAATAAATTATAAATATTTAGCTTCCTAAAGAGTGGGGCACAGCTGTCATTCATCTTGGCGTTACTCATTGCCCTTATACACTTTATCTGTATTTTGAATAGGAATCGGTGTAGATGATGTGAACTGTCCCTCTCACCGTCCCCCCTCCCCTCTAGTTCGCGGTGGACGCGCTCGGCCGGCTGGTGCTGGCGGCGCCGCTGGACCGCGAGCGGGCGCGCTCGCTGGCGCTGGGCGTGGTGTGCGCCGGCGCGGGCGCGGGCGCGGGCGAGCCGGCGCCGGCGCTGCTGCTCACCACCACGCTGCACGTGCTGGACGTCAACGAGCACGCGCCCGTCTTCCACTCGCAGCCCTACGTCGTGCACCTCGCCGAGAACACGCCGCCGGGCTCCACCGTCGTCCGCCGTGAGTCTACCACTTGCCTGATATTGCGCTAGTTTACTTATGTCCCGAGGTGGTCGGGTTTTAATACCTTCCTGAGAGAGTACGGAGGAAACGTCGTCTTGATCATCATTATCATCCATACCAAGCAATTACACTGAACTTTTCCAACTTCACTACAATTCCATACTGGCGAGTATTGATTGTTATCTGTGTATATCGAGTCGTTCAATAATAGTTTTCTATTCGTTTCAAAATCTCCGCTCGGTACAAAAGGTACCTACTCAAACGAACGAGAGCGAATTTAAAATGCCTTGAACGCTTATGTTGTGGTGTTGCCAGTGATGGCGACGGACCCGGACTCGGGCTCAAACGGCGAGGTGGTGTTCTCGCTGGGCTCGTCGGCGGACGCGGCGCTGTTCGCCGTGGACGCGCGCTCGGGCTGGGTGACGACGCGCGCGCCGCTGGACCGTGAAGCGCGCGCCGAGCTGCGCGTGCCGCTCGTGGCCGCCGACCAGGCGCCCGCGCCGCTGCGCCGCGCCAGCCGCGGCACGCTGGTCGTGCGCCTGCAGGTACACTCCCTACTGTTCGCGTGGACGCGCGCTCGGGCTGGGTGACGACGCGCGCGCCGCTGGACCGTGAAGCGCGCGCCGAGCTGCGCGTGCCGCTCGTGGCCGCCGACCAGGCGCCCGCGCCGCTGCGCCGCGCCAGCCGCGGCACGCTGGTCGTGCGCCTGCAGGTACACTCCCTACTGTTCGCGTGGACGCGCGCTCGGGCTGGGTGACGACGCGCGCGCCGCTGGACCGTGAAGCGCGCGCCGAGCTGCGCGTGCCGCTCGTGGCCGCCGACCAGGCGCCCGCGCCGCTGCGCCGCGCCAGCCGCGGCACGCTGGTCGTGCGCCTGCAGGTACACTCCCTACTGTTCGCGTGGACGCGCGCTCGGGCTGGGTGACGACGCGCGCGCCGCTGGACCGTGAAGCGCGCGCCGAGCTGCGCGTGCCGCTCGTGGCCGCCGACCAGGCGCCCGCGCCGCTGCGCCGCGCCAGCCGCGGCACGCTGGTCGTGCGCCTGCAGGTACACTCCCTACTGTTCGCGTGGACGCGCGCTCGGGCTGGGTGACGACGCGCGCGCCGCTGGACCGTGAAGCGCGCGCCGAGCTGCGCATACATATCGTATCGTGACTGGGTATTATCGTACATATCGCATGATAGGTAGATATTCAGTTAATCGCCCTTCTACAGATGCTTCTACATCCTTTTGGGTAGGTACATAAAATGATTTGTGTCGGCAGGACTACAACGACTGCCCCCCGCGCTTCGAGCCCGACACGTACTCGGCGTCGGTCCCGGAGGACGCGGCGGCCGGCACGGTGGTGGCGCGGCTGAGCGTGACGGACGCGGACGCCACCGCCGCGCCGCTCACGTTCCTGGTGGCGGGCGGCGACCCGCGCGCGCGCTTCCAGCTGCGGCCGTCGGGCGAGCTGCTGGTGGCGCGCGAGCTGGACCGCGAGCGGGAGGCGACCTACGAGCTCGCGGTCATCGCGACCGACGGCAAGTTTAACGCGCGGGCGACGGTGCGTGTCGCCGTGAGCGACGTGAACGACAACCCGCCCTACTGCGCGCGACACCGCTCCCGCGCCGCGCTGCGCGAGGACGCGCCGCCCGGCACGAGCGTGGCCAAGCTCGAGACCACCGACGCCGACCTGCCTCCGAACGATGCTCTCAGATACTTCCTGGAAGGCGAAGCTAATGAAGACTTCACCATTGATAAGGTAGCTTTCCAATTATTATATTTTGTTTTAAGTCTTACAGTTACGTATCAGTTTATCCTTCTTCACCTATTTTGCAATGGTACAGTACAAATAGTAGTTAAATACAAAATTTTATATCAGTTCAGCTCCGAAACCCTGTGAGCTCTCACAACAACATACAACGCATTCAAGACATAATCCTGCTTCCTACTGATATTGCTACTGGGATCTGTGAGAGTTTTGATTTTTGAAAAAAAACTGACTCGACAGAAAAGTCTATATGCCTCACTGCTCACAAAATTTTACGAGAATCGGTTAAGAAATGCGACCTGTAAAGGAGAACAAACTGAAATTCGTCCGCAAAACATACGAAATCATTGATAAGAATGTTTTGGCAAATTAAAAAAAAAACTGACTCGATAAATAAATTCTATGTAATCATGGAATCTGCTCACAAAATTTCTCGAGAATCAGTTTGAAAAATGCCACCCCTAGAGGAGAAACCGAAATCCGGCCGCAATAACACAAAATCATTGATTAAAAAAAAATTATAATTGCCAAAAAACCAAAACTGACTTGAAAAAAAAAAACTAAATAAGAATAGAACAAAGACAAATCCGGACGCAAAACTATACGAAATCATTGATTTTTTTTTCCATAAAGTGACTCGACAATGACAAGACAGACACAAGTCAGACAGGAGACAAGTCATCAGGGCGGTGAAATCCAGAAGTGATCACGATCCTCAGCAATGAGGGACCGACTGAAGAGAGAGAGAGAGACTCGACAAAAAAGTTTTATATAATTACCGAACCTGTTTTTAAAAAAATCACGAGAATCGGTTGGTCATCCGATTCTCGTGAAGTTTTGTATCCGACCCGTAGCACACCCCGTAGATACAGTTTTATCAGAACAAACAAATGAAAAAAAAAATGTTTCTAAAAGTTTACTTTACGATTTTCCTTCAACGCCACGCAAAACCTCACCTGACCGGTGTGTCTAAAAAGTCTTAAGTAATCAAGTAACCATGGCGCAAACTCGCAGGAGACGGGCGAGGTGCGCGTGGCGCGTGCGCTGGACCGCGAGGCGCGCGCGGCGTACGCGCTCAGCATGCACGCGCAGGACCGCGCGCGCGCCGCCTGGGGCTGCGCCTCCGAGCTGCTGGTCGAGCTGACGGACGTCAACGACAACGCGCCGCGCTTCTCCGCCGAGCTCTACTCCGTCACGCTGCCGGAGGATGCCGAGCTCGGCACGCTCGTCGCTAAGGTATGCTACTATTGCAAAGCCACATCTACTTCAACACCGTCCCTGTAGGTGCTATCGTCCACTTGATGACCGATCGAACCAACTTCTCCATTGTTTTTGACTTCTGATTACTCGGATTATTTGAATCCTGAACACTCGGAGTATGTTTTCCATAGAAACGATCTTACGAAAGACTGCAGTCATATTGTTATTCAGAACCGATATTTAACCCGAACTTCCATTGTCGTGCAGGTGCACGCGACCGACCCCGACCTCGGCGCCAATCGACTCATCACGTACTCGTTCGTGGAGGAGGAGGGCGGCGACGGCGGCGTGTTCTCGCTGGCGTCCGACAGTGGCGTGCTGACGCTGCGCGCGCCGCTCGACCGCGAGGCGGCCGCCTCCCACCGCGTGCTGCTGCGGGCGACGGACGGGGGCGACCCGCAGAGGTCGTCCACCGCCGCGCTGCGCCTCACCGTAGCCGACGTCAACGACAATCCTCCCGAGTTTGAGTTCCGCGAGTACCGCGCCGTCGCCCCTGAACTAGACGCTCCGGGCACTGAGATTATACGCGTGCGCGCCACCTCCCGCGACACGGGCGTCAACGCGGAAGTCTCCTACTCGCTGGTCGCCGGTGACGATCGGGAAGACTTCGCCGTGGACCGGGCCTCGGGCGCCGTCAGTATCGCCCGCCCGCTTGACTACGAGCGCCGCCGCGCCTACCTTCTCACTATCCAGGCGCTGGACGGCGGGGCACCGCCGCTCGGCGACTTCGCCACGCTCAACATCTCCGTCGTAGACGCTAATGACAACGCTCCCGTGTTCGCGCAAGCTTCATACAACACCCGCGTTCGGGAGGACGCTCCGATCGGCACGCGCGTTCTGCAGCTGATCGCCGACGACGCGGACGACGGCGCCAACGGCCGCGTCACGTACTCCATCGCGCGCGGCGACCGCGACGGCCGGTTCGGCGTCGACGCGGACACCGGCTACCTGTCCGTCGCGGCCCCGCTCGACCGCGAGACGACCGCGTCTTACTCGCTGGAGGTCCGCGCTCGCGACCGCGGGCTCCCAGCGCTCGAAGCCTCTGTCCGCGTGGTCGTCGAAGTGTTGGACGCGAACGATAACCCGCCGCTATTCGAGCGCGCGAATTACTCAGTAGTGGTGCAAGAAGACCGGCCGCTCGGCCACGCGTTACTGAAACTCGCAGTGACGGACGCGGACGCGGCGCCCAACGCGCAGCCCTACACGTTCGACTTCCAAGCGGGCAACGAGGCCGGCGCATTCCGACTCGAACAAGACGGCACGCTGCGCACTGCCGCGCGTTTCAACCACCGCGTGAAGGAACGCTACGCGCTCCAAGTCCGCGTGTTCGACAACGGCGCGCCGCCGCTGTACTCCGACGCGTGGGTCCACGTGCGCGTCATCGAAGAATCGCAGTACCCGCCCGTCGTGACGCCGCTCGAAGTGCAAGTCAACTCGTACTTGGACGAGTTTCCCGGCGGCGTGCTCGGCCGCGTCGTAGCGTCCGACCGGGACGCGTACGACACTTTGACATACGCGATAGCGCCGCCGCGGCCGCCGCTGGGGCTGTTCGAGATAGACGCCGCGGACGGGACGCTCCGCGCGGCGCCGCGGCTGGACGTGGGCGAGTACCGGCTCAACGTGACCGTGGCCGACGGCAAGTTCGTGTCGCACGCGCTCGTGCGCGTGGCCGTGCTGCTGGTGTCGGACGCCCTGCTGGCGCAGGCCGTGGTGGTGCGCTTCCGCGCGGTCAGCGCGGAGAACTTCGTGCTCAGCCACCGCAAGGGGCTGGTACGCGCCGTGCGGGAGGCGGCCGACTGCGAGCCCGGCGACGTGCTGCTGCTGGGCGCGCAGCCCGAGGGCGACGGCGACGGCGACGACTGGGACGAGGGCACCCGCGCCAGGCGACAGGTCAGTCCGATTATTGGCGTGTTAGGTGATTGTGCAACGCGGAGGAGGAGGTTCAAAATTCTATGTTCACTTATGAATGATCTCTTTAAGATGAGAATTATATTTATGTTTACTGACGTAGGTGGCTCGCGATCTGGACGTGGCTCTGGCGGTGCGCGCGGGTGGCGGCTGGCTGGCAGCGGACGCGCTGCGGCGGCGCCTGCACGCGCACCTGGAGCGCGTGGAGGAGCGTGCGCGCCTCGTGGTGGAGGAGCTGGTGCGCGCAGCGTGCGGCGGCTGCGTGCACGGCGCGTGCGCCGAGCGCGTGGAGCTGCGCGCCGAGCGCGTGCGCACCGTCATGAGCGACGTGTTCGCGCTGGTGGCGCCGCCGCTGCGCCTGCGCGGCTCGTGCGCCTGCGAGGCCGGCTGGGCCGGCGCGCGCTGCGAGCGCGAGACCGAGTGCAGCGGCGCCGAGTGTGCCGCCCCGGGTGAGACTCTCCTTCCCTCGCTCGCTTGTCATGTATACGCGATTACGCGACAGCCCGTTCTCTCGATAACTAAGGCGTTATTCCCGTAGGCCCGCGGGTGCTCCAGCTGGCGGGCGACGGGTACGCGTGGCTGCGCGTGGAGCGTGGCGCGGTGGCGGGCGAGCGCGTGCCGGAGGACGAGCTGGCGCTGTCGCTGCGGTTCCGCACGCGTCGCGCCGCCGGCACGCTGCTGTGGCTCGCCGGCCGCGTCGACTACGCCATACTCGAGGTACTGCATATTCAAGTTCAGTGTAATAGCGAAGATATAAAACCCTTGAAACGGCTCGGTTGGCAATGATAAATTTTCGAGCTAGCGTATCGTATTCTGCCGATCAACTCTAATTAACTGTTGATTTTTTTTTTATTACGTCATTTATTAAACCAATAATTGCAAACGTTCGAGTCATGTGTTGCGGTGCAGATCGTGGAGGGGTTCGTGCAGTTCCGCATGGAGCTGGGGTCGGGCGCGCTGGCGCTGCGCTCGGCGGTGCCGGCGGCGGACGGCGCGTGGCACGAGCTGCGGCTGGAGCGGCGCGGTGCCGGCGCGCGCCTGACCGTGGACCGGCGCGCGGTGCGCGGCGCCGCGCCGCCGCCCGCCGCGCTGCTGGACGCGCGCGCCGACCGCTTGCTGCTCGGCGCCGCGCTCGCCAGGCACGCGCACGCGCTCGCGCCGGAACAGGTGCCATACCAGATTAAATACGCTCAATTAGATCAATAAAATCTCACGTAAATACTCCATTGTATCTTGAAATGGATCGATATGTTGGTTTTAGATGATAAAGGCCCCGAGTGATTGTCGTTACGTGTGCAGGTGACGCGCGGGTTCGTGGGCTGCATAACGGACGTGACGCTGGGCGGCACGCCGGTGCCGCTGGAGGAGGGCGCGGGCGCGGAGGAGGGCGCGGCGGGCCCGCGCGTGCAGCTCGTGCGGCGCGTGCGCGCGCGCCTGGCGCCCGCCTGCGCGCCGCTCGCGCCGCCCACCGCCTGCTCCGGCTACCCGTGCCTCAATGGCGGCACGTGCCACGAGCTCGCCAACCTGCTGGAGGGCGAGGTCGAGGGCGAGGGTGAGGAGGGCTACCGCTGCACGTGCCACGCGCGCTTCCTCGGACGGCGCTGCGAGGTGGACGGCTCGCCGTGCGCCGCGCAGCCGTGCCTGCACGGGGGCGTGTGCAGCGCGGCGCCGGCGGGCGCGGCCTCGCCGTACGTGTGCGCGTGCGGCGCGGGGCTGCGCGGCGCGCGCTGCGAGCTCGGGCGCTGGTGCGGCGCGGAGGGCGCGGCCGTGTGCCAGCACGGCGGCGCCTGCGAGGAGGGCGAGTGGGGGCCCTCGTGCCGCTGCCGCGGGTACTACGGCCCGCGCTGCGAGTACGACGCGGACGAGTGCGCGGGCGAGCCCTGCCTCAACGGCGCCACGTGCCTCAACGAGCCCGGCTCCTTCCGCTGCCTCTGCCCTCCGGACAAGACCGGTGCGTGCTTCCCACCCTCCCTCCGCGATCAAATAAAAAAAAACCAATATAGCCGCCACTTTTTCAGATTTTACGTAAGATTCTTTCTGAGTGACCATTCGGACAATTCAATTTCGACTTCGAACGTGATCGGACTGTAAATGTTGACAAGTACCATATCAGATTTGATGTAATTTTAAGTGGTGGAGGGTAACTGTGTCTCTGTCAACAACAAACTCTTATGCAGTTTGGCAGATATCAGATATCTTGTTAGGTTAAGATCTTTGGTAAATTATACCTACAAATACAAAAATCCTTAACTAAACTTCCGTTAACTTGCGATTGACTTTTACAACCGGCCCAAAAATATCCCATACAAATTTTTTTAGCTACATTTTTTTTTCGATTTTTGGAATCGGGACCCCATCTTTCCATACACCAAATTTCAGCTCTCTACGACCTTTTTTAAATTTGTGCGAAAAGAAAATCGTTTCTAAAAAAACTAACGGTCATTAATAAAAATTTGAATGCCATTATTATTAAATTTAAAATCGAAGCCATAGTTTATTTATTTAGTTTAAGGAGGTTACTAAGAACAGATATCGCTATCTCTCATAGTTTCTGATTTCCCCCTCCTGACCCATTCGGATTGATCACCCTGTATATTGTAGGCATGAACTGCGGCAACCCGCTGTACTCGGACGCGGTGATGGCGGGCGGCGTGGGTGGTGCGGCGGGCGCGCGCTCGCTGCGTGACGCGTGGCGCTGGGCGGTGGAGGCGCGCTGGCCGCTGGCCGCCGCCGGCGCCGCGCTGCTGCTGCTGCTGCTGCTGGCGCTGCTGCCGCTGGCGCTGCTGCGGCGCCGCTCGGCCCCGGCCGGGGGTCGGCGCCGGCGCGCGGCCGACGGCGCGCCGCTCAACAGCACCAAGGCGCCGCCGCGGCCCAAGCTCTCCAACCTGACGGCGCGCGCGCGCCCCGCCTCCTGCGCCGGCGCCGGCGCCGCGCTCAACAACCTGGACACGCTGCGCTCGTACGGCTCGGCGGGCGACGAGCTGGAGGGCCTGCCGCCCGACATCCGCCGCAACCTCAACGTGGAGCCCGCGCCCGACCGCAAGCCCTGGTCCGAGCAGATGCACCTGCACTCCTTCGTCGACAACAAGATCTACAACGGTCAGTCAGTCCTAAACACGAATCCGCCCGGAATACATTCTCGATTCAGAAACAGTTTTTACAGAGAAAGATAGGTACTTAATAGTATAATAGTACAGTAGTCCGAGAAATAACATGTGTCCCCTAGATGATACTTATTCTTATTGAATAAATAAGTCGAAAGTGACTGTACAGTTTTAAATTGTGCAGCTCCTTCGAGTGTAAAGAGTACGGTGTTTCCGCACGAATACCTTTGGTACCTACCTGGTTAATATACGTCACCTATCTGGTTCGACAGACCTGAAAGGCTGCAAGAACCACCTCCGCGCGACGTCGCCGGTGTCGGCGCGGCGGGTGGGGGTGGGGGTGGGGATGGGGACGGGCGCGCCGACGCTGGGCGGCGACGGCGCGGGCGCGCTGGTGGGCGGCTACCACTGGGACTGTTCGGACTGGTGCGGCGGCGCGGGGCTGCCCGGCATCTCCGAGGTGGCGGGCTCCGAGCGGCCCGACTCCTCGGAGCCCAGCCCGCCGTCGCTGCCCTCCCCGCCGCCCGCGCGCCGCGGCCTGCTCGCGCCGCCCAAGCCCTTCGACACCGACTCCGCGCCCGACGACCTCGACAACGACCACGACCCGCACCACTTTACTGATGGTGAGTTTGCTCACAACATACTACATCGTTGTCGTACACGCTTCACATTTGGAATCTAACAGGGTGGAAAACCGCTTTAAATCATTAAGTTAGCTTGTTTTACCTAAAGGTCATTGGTTTTTAAAAAGCAACAAAACTGCATTCAAGTATTTTCTAAAATTCACCTGTCCGACCGGGAATCGAACTAGCTAAAAATTCTAAAAAGAAAATTTGCTTTTTTATATCACAGATATTTCTCCAAGAAACATTAGTTCTGTGGTACAAAGTTATCCATAAAATCGAATATTGAGTTGAAATTTCTTAGAAAAACTGAATAGATTTGTTTCTTTTTATAGAATAAATAAATAGGTACCTAAATAAATAAATAAAAAGCATTTATTTCGTTAATCAACGTTTCAATAATGGTGTAAATGTTAGGGCTTCCTAATCAGTATATAAGTATAAAAGAATGTTTAAAAATAAAACATTGTTTCCTTCTAGTAAAATTAACTAAGTATTTCAAGGGTATAAGGTTGTTTCCCTCCAGAGCCCATAATTTCTTGATAACGTAACATGACCTTAGTAAAAAAACGAGGGGTTGCACTCCGGGAGTGCCGGCAGAAGTGAAAAATCAATAAAGAAAGTAAATAACAAAGATATTCATATCCGTATCCGTATTCATATTCATACTCGTGTTCATATTCATATTCGCATAATCCATTTACATATATACACATAATATGTCCCGAGTATCATTGTGTCTTACGCATCTAAGACCAGCTGAGTTTGACCCCTCCTAGTATCGTGATTGCGATGTTAGGAGGGGTCAACTCAGCTGGTCACGTAGCTGGTCTTACGATACGACAAGTGCACTCCAAATTGAACCGTAATCATAAGACTAAAAGTCCCAATTTATAGTGAGCGGCATGTGTCGTTGCGACACTTGTCCGCTTATTTCAAATTGAGCTTTTTACGCATACTTTTACGGTTCAATTAGTAAGTCCAATATCGGATAGCCAGACCGTAAAGATCATATTTCAAATAAATTCTCATGGAAAGTAGTTTTTATTGTCCCTAAATACGGTGACAGTTCACGTCAAAATAGTGGCCAAGCGTGATGGTCAAAGTACCTACGAATAATTTTGAATCGACTTTGTAATCGATGCTTGGTTTCCGATTTCAATTAAAACTTTAACTGTGTTAAATCATATACGATTATACGTGCATGTGAAATGATAATTCATCTTTGTGTTAATTTGATAAATTATAACGTTTTATGCACTCAAAAACAACACATTTAGACGGAGCTCTTCACACGCCGGGAACGATTCTGAGCCTGAAGTATAATCGATTAATGAAGTAGTTTTTAATAACGTGGCAGATTTTTCTCCTATGCTTTTGGCTATTGATAAAAAAAATGTTTTTTTCAAATTTCCAAAAAGTGACTACATAAAAAAAATCTATAGAGTTACCGAACCTGCTCACAAAATTTCACGAAAATCGGTATGCGACCAGTACAGGAGAAAAAAACATTGACGAAAAAAATTTTCATAATTAAAAAAAAATTACACTACATAAATTCTATGAAGTCATAGAACCTGCTCACAAAATTTTACGAAAATCGGTTGAGAAATGCGACCTGTAGAGGAAAAAACAGCCGCAGAAAAATACGAAATCATTGATAAAAATTTTGTGTTTTTAAATTTCCAAAAATTGACTCGACAAAAAACGTTCTATTAATTTTCGTACCTGCTCACAAAATTTCACGAGAATCAGTTAAGAAATGCGACCTGTAGAGGAGAGCAACCGGGAACCCGGACATACGAAAACATTTTGTTTCACTCGGTTAAAAATTGCTCATTTTATGAAGTTTTCAAAATGGTAAAATACTCAAATATCTGGTATATGTCCTTATTTGTTTGTATTTTTTGTCTTTTTTTTTTGTGTACAATAAAGTTATTACATACATACATACATATATCTCGAAAACGAAAGATTTTTTACTTAGGTCATGTTACGTTATTCTGGTGAGTCATGAGCTGGTCTAGCAGCCTTCGAAGGGACGACGTAGACTTCTGGGACACCCTGTATGCGTATTTGAAATTGTGAACCTGCTTACCGGTCCGTCCCCGCAGCGTCGTCGTACCTGCTGCACCCGGACACGTACCTGCCGCCGTGCGCGGACGCCGCGCCGCCCTCGCCGCCGACGCCGCGCCGGGACGCGCGCGCGCGCCGCCGCGACCCCGACGCCGCCAGCCTCATCACCATGCTCGGTGAGTCACGAGCCCGACACGTACCTGCCGCCGTGCGCGGACGCCGCGCCGCCCTCGCCGCCGACGCCGCGCCGGGACGCGCGCGCGCGCCGCCGCGACCCCGACGCCGCCAGCCTCATCACCATGCTCGGTGAGTCACGAGCCCGACACGTACCTGCCGCCGTGCGCGGACGCCGCGCCGCCCTCGCCGCCGACGCCGCGCCGGGACGCGCGCGCGCGCCGCCGCGACCCCGACGCCGCCAGCCTCATCACCATGCTCGGTGAGTCACGAGCCCGACACGTACCTGCCGCCGTGCGCGGACGCCGCGCCGCCCTCGCCGCCGACGCCGCGCCGGGACGCGCGCGCGCGCCGCCGCGACCCCGACGCCGCCAACCTCATCACCATGCTCGGTGAGTCACGAGCCCGACACGTACCTGCCGCCGTGCGCGGACGCCGCGCCGCCCTCGCCGCCGACGCCGCGCCGGGACGCGCGCGCGCGCCGCCGCGACCCCGACGCCGCCAGCCTCATCACCATGCTCGGTGAGTCACGAGCCCGACACGTACCTGCCGCCGTGCGCGGACGCCGCGCCGCCCTCGCCGCCGACGCCGCGCCGGGACGCGCGCGCGCGCCGCCGCGACCCCGACGCCGCCAGCCTCATCACCATGCTCGGTGAGTCACGAGCCCGACACGTACCTGCCGCCGTGCGCGGACGCCGCGCCGCCCTCGCCGCCGACGCCGCGCCGGGACGCGCGCGCGCGCCGCCGCGACCCCGACGCCGCCAGCCTCATCACCATGCTCGGTGAGTCACGAGCCCGACACGTACCTGCCGCCGTGCGCGGACGCCGCGCCGCCCTCGCCGCCGACGCCGCGCCGGGACGCGCGCGCGCGCCGCCGCGACCCCGACGCCGCCAGCCTCATCACCATGCTCGGTGAGTCACGAGCCCGACACGTACCTGCCGCCGTGCGCGGACGCCGCGCCGCCCTCGCCGCCGACGCCGCGCCGGGACGCGCGCGCGCGCCGCCGCGACCCCGACGCCGCCAGCCTCATCACCATGCTCGGTGAGTCACGAGCCCGACACGTACCTGCCGCCGTGCGCGGACGCCGCGCCGCCCTCGCCGCCGACGCCGCGCCGGGACGCGCGCGCGCGCCGCCGCGACCCCGACGCCGCCAGCCTCATCACCATGCTCGGTGAGTCACGAGCCCGACACGTACCTGCCGCCGTGCGCGGACGCCGCGCCGCCCTCGCCGCCGACGCCGCGCCGGGACGCGCGCGCGCGCCGCCGCGACCCCGACGCCGCCAGCCTCATCACCATGCTCGGTGAGTCACGAGCCCGACACGTACCTGCCGCCGTGCGCGGACGCCGCGCCGCCCTCGCCGCCGACGCCGCGCCGGGACGCGCGCGCGCGCCGCCGCGACCCCGACGCCGCCAGCCTCATCACCATGCTCGGTGAGTCACGAGCCCGACACGTACCTGCCGCCGTGCGCGGACGCCGCGCCGCCCTCGCCGCCGACGCCGCGCCGGGACGCGCGCGCGCGCCGCCGCGACCCCGACGCCGCCAGCCTCATCACCATGCTCGGTGAGTCACGAGCCCGACACGTACCTGCCGCCGTGCGCGGACGCCGCGCCGCCCTCGCCGCCGACGCCGCGCCGGGACGCGCGCGCGCGCCGCCGCGACCCCGACGCCGCCAGCCTCATCACCATGCTCGGTGAGTCACGAGCCCGACACGTACCTGCCGCCGTGCGCGGACGACGCGCCGCCCTCGCCGCCGACGCCGCGCCGGGACGCGCGCGCGCGCCGCCGCGACCCCGACGCCGCCAGCCTCATCACCATGCTCGGTGAGTCACGAGCCCGACACGTACCTGCCGCCGTGCGCGGACGCCGCGCCGCCCTCGCCGCCGACGCCGCGCCGGGACGCGCGCGCGCGCCGCCGCGACCCCGACGCCGCCAGCCTCATCACCATGCTCGGTGAGTCACGAGCCCGACACGTACCTGCCGCCGTGCGCGGACGCCGCGCCGCCCTCGCCGCCGACGCCGCGCCGGGACGCGCGCGCGCGCCGCCGCGACCCCGACGCCGCCAGCCTCATCACCATGCTCGGTGAGTCACGAGCCCGACACGTACCTGCCGCCGTGCGCGGACGACGCGCCGCCCTCGCCGCCGACGCCGCGCCGGGACGCGCGCGCGCGCCGCCGCGACCCCGACGCCGCCAGCCTCATCACCATGCTCGGTGAGGCCCGGACAGAGAACTCTAACTCTCGGCGGACTATTCGCCTGCCCATTCAGGTCTCCTATACGGGTACGCTTAGCCAATCGGGCCGGTATAAAAATATAGAAGCACGGATTTTACAACGTTGGATTAATTTGCAGAAGAGCGTCACTCGCTGCTGGGCGGCGGGTCGCTGTCGGACGTGTCGGCGCGCCTGTGCGAGATCGAGGAGAGCGACGAGGAGGCGACGCCCCCCGCGCCCGCGCCCGTGCCCGCACCCGCGCGACACACGGACGTGTGACGCCGGCCGCGCGGCATGTAGCCGCTGACTGACTAGTGTACCTTACTTACCTAACATAATATTATGTAGGAGCGGGACGAGAGCGACGCGTGTCGCCCGACCATCTACATTACCGTTTTAAATTTAAATATTTTTACTGAACAGTTTTGTATTTATACTTCCTAAAATTTAGAGATCGATTGACTTCCGTTGGTGTAATGTTATGTTATGTTGATCCGAGAATATTTATGACCGTTCCTGACTTATTGTATAAACGAGAGATATATATATGATACGAGTATTGTAAGATATAATCGGACCGCGCTGCGGTCGGCGTGTGTGTGTGCTGTACATGTGTGCGTGTGTTGGGTGTGTGTGTGTGTGTGTGTGTGTACACGCGCTGGAATAAACTGTAAATAATGCGCGGTCACTTCGTGTCTATAATGAATGTTGAAATTTGTAAGAGAACATGAAGTCGCGCACGACGTAAGACTTATCGACGGTAGGCCGCGGCGCCCCGCGGGGCGGGCGAGGTATATTGAAATGGTGCTCTGACTATAGTTTCATATCATAACTCTAAACTATGCATTTATTAAACATTCTCCTTCTAGGCTAGCGAATTTAACTTAAGGAATCTATTTTTATATGTATGAACAAAGTAACAAACGTCTCTCGCGGGGCGGGGTTGGAGGGGGGGGGGGGACCACCGCGCGCCTGCCCCCGCCCCCGCGCGCCCCGACACACTGTACAACTCTACTATTTATTATTTAATGTATTTCGTTGAAATAAGTTTTGACACGACAAATAAAAAGAATGAAGAATCTTTCTTTTGGGTTTTATTTGTAACTCCTTAAGACGAACCTAATGGGAACGAACAACCTCGAGGTGCTAGTTGCCGTTGATGAGTTTCACCCCCAGTTCCGGACTCCGCAGACTGCCTCCGCCGTCTCGCGCCGTCGGCTCCGAGGTTGTCCGAGGCGCTCTACTCGATGTAGTCCACTGAATAATTTACTGCCCACCTTCCTACTTGCATATAGACATGCGCAAAATGTGTCACTAAAAAGAAAAGAGTGATATACTTCAATCCTTCACTGTGAAGTATATCACTCATTTAGTTCACTAGTTCAGTAGCTCAACCGATTCAACTAATCATATTGATCAGTCATTCGTCGCGTCGCGTTTCTCTCATTCGAAGGCTAATTCGGGGATAATGATATCAAATTTTATCCCATCAAAAACATTACATGTAAAAAGATGCAAGTCTCGCAACACAGTTCTTCTACAACAAAAAAGTAATGATATGTAATGTTAGACCAAGTCGGTTATGTTTTATTCAATAGCACCGGAGGGGTGTCCACAGAACAAGATTTCCACCGACTTGCATCGCCATTACTTTATTTTTTTAAATATATAGAATGACTTGGCCATTTGCGACCGCCAGACTTGAAATTTTGGATTTTAAGTATGTGATGTGAGCTTACTGGATGTCGAAAATTTCTGCGTTCTGGTCTTATCCAGAGGTTCTCAAATAGGGGCTTGAAAATGCGGCGAAATGGTTCCAGTAAAGGATGGTACGGCAGTGTTTGCTTCGCGCTCGACTTGGCGGGGGCACTGCCGTGCCCCCAGATATATATTTTGAATAATTTAAGTAAAAATATTTTTTTTAACGAAAAATTCGTCAATATACTTGATTTCGACTAATTCGGGGATAACGATTTCAAATTTTACATTTATTTTGAATTTTAAGAAAAAATATTTTTTGTAAAAACCGTTATGAGATGATTGAAACGATGACACATGAACTGAAGTACTGAACTAAGTGAACTATTGAAGTATATAGATCCGAACTGAACTAGTGAATGAATGAAGGACACCAAGTGAAGTACTTCAATTGAATCATTAATTCGTGAACTACACATGTCTACTTGCATAGTTCAGTCATCATCATGGTTCCACCAAAGTTTTGAAACATTGCCAGTATCGATCGATGCGAATACAGGGTGTTCGGGCACATGGACCATCAAAATTTTTTGGGGTGCTGGTGGGGTCATTTGCTACCTTTCCACCCTTGGACCCTGGGTCCTAAGAGTGACGGTCATGGAGGTACGATTTTTTAAAAGTTTTTTCCTAAATTACCCAAAATCTGGCATTCGAAGACAAATAACTTTTTTTGTGTATGCTCTTAAATACGTAATTTATTTAAATATCTTACGTCTACGTACGTGTGCTTAAAAAAATACTAATTTCTTGATACAAATAATACCACAAAATGAACACATGGGCCTTTTTAGTAACAAATAAAACTCCCCGTTACATTATGTGGACTAAAAAGTTCGCAAACTTATATTTACTATATTTTAGACAGAATTAACAACATTATCTAAGGTATCAATGGAAATTGTACGAAAGTTTGCTTTTGCAAAGTACATTTCTGAAGTTCGACTATTACTCGTTAACTAGTAATGTCTTCTTAGCTGTGATAGTTTTCCTTTTAATTTTTTTCACATGCCTAGTAGCCACCGTTTAGCTGGCAGGGGTGGGGGGGACACTTGACCATAACAAAAATTTTTTTTTTTTTTTTTTTAATTTATTTAAGAACACAAACAGTCGCATATACAAGTAACAAATGTTGTACACGTAGTGTACTAAATAACGTTAGTACAAAGACCTGGAGGTTCATTTATCAATACAAATTGTTAACAAAAACGTACTACTAATAAGAACTAAACTAGGTAGAACCGGTTTTCGACGCAATATACAAATAAACAAGATGAAAATGAATCATAAGTATGCCAATGTCAATCATTGCATGAGTCGAAAACCGGAACCCCTGGAATTATCACTTCAAAGCTTAATATCACGCCAACTAATTCTTTAATCAAAAAATGCTTTTAGAAACCTCATAATATTTTTGAAAGACATATCCAACGATACCCCACACGAAGGGGTTTGGAAGAAAAAAAAATTGCACCACCACTTTACATGTAGGGGAGGTACCCTAAAAAAAAAAATTTTTTAAAGATTTTATTCTATCGTTTTGTTGGTGTCATTGATATGTATACTCATTCCAAATTACAGCTTTCTAGTTAGGCATGTGTAGTTCACGAATGAATGATTCAATTGAAGTACTTCACTTGGTGTCCTTCATTCATTCACTAGTTCAGTTCGGATCTATATACTTCAATAGTTCACTTAGTTCAGTACTTCAGTTCATGTGTCATCGTTTCAATTTGGTTTCAATTATCTATCTCATGACGGTTTTTACAAAAAAAATTTTTCTTAAAATTTGAAATAAATGTAAAATTTTAAATCCTTATCCCCGAATTAGTCAAAATCCAGTATAATGACCAATTTTTCGTAAAAAACATATTTTTACTTAAATTATTCAAAATATATATAACATTTGAATATCATTATCCCCGAATTAGCCTTAGAATGAGAGAAACACGACGCGACGAATGACTGATCAATATGATTAGTTGAATCGGTTGAGCTACTGAACTAGTGAACTAAACTGAACTAGTGAACTAAATGAGTGATATACCTACTTCACAGTGAAGGATTGAAGTATATCACTCTTTTCTTTTTAGTGACACATTTTGCGCATGTCTATTTCTAGTACTAACGGTAACTGAGAAAAACGGGGGTCAGACGGACGGACGGACGGACATGGCGAAACTATAAGGGTTCCTTGTTTACTACGGAACCCTAAAAAGCTTTTCAACATTGCGTTTCTTGTTAAAAGTCTGTTAGTTCAAAGGCTTACCAAAATTGAACTGTATCTTATGCAGAATGCAAGACACTTTACCCTGTAATACTTGGGACCAATAAGAATGATTTCATCTGAGGAAATGAAAATTTCATCCACTGGATTTCAAGATGGCGGTCCTTTTCTGAAGTGGGAGCTGCATTTTTTCTAAAGTGATTTGTTACAAAACGGCAGCTGCAATTTTATTAATATTGGTATCAATCGATTGGTACTGACACCACTAGTCAAAATAAGAAAAATATTATTTAAAAATGCATTTTTTAAATATTATTTTATGATGGCGGCAGACTATTTAAAAACTTGTAATTTTTTTAAATTCTTTTTTCGTTATATTAAAAATAACAACTAAATATCCAATTATATAGTCATTTTATTTATTTAAATGAATTCCTATAGTATTATCTACAAGATAAAACAAAATTTATTACAATCCGTCGATTAGTTTTTAAACTAAGTATACAAATTACAAACGAGCCTCGGCAACTGTATCATGGTAGATATGGAAATAATCTGCACTTTTGTAATGAAAGTAAGACGCGTTGCACAATCGTAGTAGTGATGAGAAGGATGGTTGTCACTCTGATGGGAAGGAGGAATGGGCGGGCACGGTTTCCGAGGACATCGAGGGTCTGGGCATGTTGGCGTTAGACTTCGAGGGGACGGGCTTGGCAACCAAGAAGCGCGAAAGTGAAATTTCATATTCATATTCATTTATTCATTGTATAGTCATGTAGGTACAATAATGTTGGTGTTAGGTTACATTTCAAGGAAGTTTGTACATGACGCCCTGTCAGGGCACACAATAGTACTTATATACTAACTAAACTAATAAAATGATAAAATAATATTTTATTCAAGTTACAGTGCGACTGCGACTAACTATTAAAACAAAAACAATTTTTTATTTATTTATATTACATCTTTGTCGTCAAGGAATTCATTTAACGAGTAGTAGCTCTTCTTTATCAAGAATTCCTTTAGACGGTTGTTGAAGGTGGTTCTAGAATTTAGGCATTTTATATCCTCGCTAATTTTATTAAATATCTTTATACACATAACGTTAGGGCTTTTACTATGCATTTTTAATTTCGATAATACAGTTCGTGCTAAATTATTTTTGTATCTGGTCTCATATCGTCGTGGTTGGTCAGCGAGCCTAATGAATAATTGAGGGTAATTTTTAACAAATTTGCAAACTTCAAATATATAAATTGATGTTAAAGTGAGGATACCGTACTTTTGGAAATAGGGTTTACAGCTTTCATGTAATATACTGTAGCTAAGCCGGGAGAAAACGAACGCGTAATATGCTAAAAGAGCAGTTTTTAAGTAATTTGAGTTGATGGTTTTGGCTGTGGCGGCACTGGCAGCAACATGGCCTCATTAGATTGCCGGGGCGGGGACACTAAGGCATCAGCCTTCATGTCCAAGCCAGGGACCGGCCGCTTCACACAATCTATTTTTTTGAAGGGGTTTTTGTGTGTGGGAACTGGCGTGGGGGCTGGAGGAACCGGGGCTGCAGAGGAGGTAGGGACATTTGCAACATTTTTATATGATTTTATTAATTCTTTTATGTCCGACTCCCACTCTGCAGCCCGTGAGCTCGCTACCAGTCTTGCGGCTGTTCGACCCCCCTCCTGCTCTTCCTCGGTCTGGTATCTATGCCCTTGCTGGTATTTTTTTTTTAATTAACGTAAATTTAACTTTTGCTGCAATACAGCGGACGGATTCATCTTCGTGTTGAGTTTGTTAAGGTCTTTACAGGCACAAACACGGCAGGATTTGAACAACTTCTGTTAATGAAGTATATAGTTCGGGAACACGTCCACTGTATTGCGAACAAATTGCTCTATTCTGGGCCCGAGATCGTCAGAGGGGGGCACGCCACAGCAAACTTCACTATTTGGCGTTTTGGCGACATAATGGCCCCCACAACCTCGGACAGCGCTACTTGGCTCTTAATATTCGTTTCCTTTTTACCTGACATTTTATATACAAACTGTGGATCACATGTCGTGTAAGCGACGAATCTTTCCTGGACGAGAAATTCCCGTGCTGCGGCAAGAACACGGAAAAGCCTTTCGATATCGTCACCTTTAAACGACATGTGATCCACGGTTTGTCTGTATACAAATTCAAGAAGAGTTTGAGACAGAGGCGGCATATTTAGCCTTTTGAAACATTCAGAGGGCAGCACTAGAGACTCACACGAGTTATCGCACCTAATTAGCCTCTCGAAGTCTACGCCGGAGGTATATGATGTTAATATGGGTCTTATGATTGTATCGTACCGTCTGGGGTTGTCCTCTATCCAGCAGAAAAGCAAATTTTCTGCATAAAAAGCAGTATTTATTTGCTGCTGGGAGAACAACCCCGTCCAGCCCAGAGCGTCCTTAATGGTTCTGAATAGTTTACCACCTGTGGCTTCGACGTAGCCACTCCAATTGGCCACGGTAACTATACATTTTTTTTAAATTGAAGTATTAAGTACAGATCCCAGTCCCGTGCCCGCCCCGTATTATGTTGTTATCTCATCGATATTTTTGAATTCCTCAATAACCTCTATCTATCCTTAAGTCGCTTGCCGTTTTTTGTGCGTCAACTATCTGGCTAATCCAGTCACGGGCCCGTTTAGCCATGCAGTCATCGATCCCCGAAAAACCACGACTGAGTACATAACCAAATATGGACTGTTGCTCGTCGTGGTTGGGGATCAGATGACTGCATATCTCATATGCGTGGATATACGATATGTTCGGGAACGCGGCCCCGGCCGGCCTCTTAACACCACTAAAAGTGCCGTGCTCGGCGGTGAAATACTTTCTGTATAACTCCATTGATGGCCCCGCAAGGAGTTCCCTTACCTCCTTCAGGGCTATCAATATTGTTGAGTTAGGGACGGCTGGGTCCAATGTCACCCCTGTATGGAGTTGCACGAACTCAAGGCCCTGTGCTGAAAAATTGCAGCTGGTTGCTGGCGGGGCCTTGAGTCCGTGCTCAAATAGGTATATAAAAAATATGCGCCAGCAAGTTTTGTGTATGGAATGCAAATCTTTCTTTAAATGCCTCCCAATCTTGTGGCATAATGTTGATTTTGCCCCCTGATTTGCTGGTATACAAATTGCCGCAATTCTTTCTTGTCAATGACCGGGGCGGGGGAGGTCATTTATTGCAGGCACAATTACATGTTTAAAAAATATTTTTTGATAATTGACCTCTGCTGCAGATTCATGCGAGGTCATTAGTAGAGCCCGGACAACCTCAGAGTTCGTCTCTAGTATTCGAAACTCGACCCACTTGTTTTCTTCAATGTCGACAACATCCTGATGTTGTTCGCGAAGCGCGTTCAACATCTTGATGTTTCGACATTGGTAAAAAAAGCGGTCGTTTACGAATACTGAAGTCCTTCCCTTAAATAGGTCCAGGCTCTTTCCAATGACGATGTACGAATCGACGTCCACCTCGTGTTTCACGCCTGAAATATTGTGTAAAGGTACAACAACAGGCATTTTGTACACACAAAAAATCAATACAAATCCTAATCAAAATCCTTATTGTTCTAAACTTAAAACCTAAACAATACTACTAGTACACAGAAAAATCTAAACATATTTACACTTAAACTACTTATTAACTAGTTAAAACCACGATAAAATCTAAACTATGTAGTTAGACAGCGTCTTCTTGTCGATGAACGCCTTGGTCTGGATCTGCAGATCAAATTGAAACCAAATGTAAAAGTCTTTGGCAGGGACATGTCTCTAAGCATACCACAGAAGTGAAGCATACAAACTATACGAAGGTTAGCGACGTCACACAGGCTGCGCGACTAGACATGCGCAAAATGTGCCACTAAAAAGAAAAGAGTGATATGTTTCATTCCTTTCACTGTGAAGTACGTATATCACTCATTTCATTTACTAGTTTAGTTTAGTTCAATAGCTCAACAGATCCATCTACGATATAGATTGGCTAAAAATATCAGTCATTCATTCAATCATGGTATCTATGTCACTCTCGGAGCGAATGAGTAGGTAAACGATATGAATCATGAACTGAACGGACTGAAGTATTGAAATATATGAATCTGAACTGAACTAGTGAATGAAGGAGTTACACGAGGTGAAGTACTTCATTTGAATTATTCATTTGTGAACTAGATACTTCATGTCTATGCGCGACGCGAGCGGGACGGTTTCATACATTATGGCGCGCAGCGCGGCGTCCCGCTTGCGTTGCGCACGCGGTGTGAGCAAGCCTTTAAGGCTGATTCTGACGTATAGCACAAAATAAAGAATATACAGAAGGTCCGTTCCCGCCGTTCTTGAAAATACATACCTAAACTTGCCTGACTCACAGGGTTGCTTCTGTATTGATTCTGAATTTTAAAAAGGAGCAGGTATATTAAAAATTCTTCAACATGACATTTAAATATGAACCAGCGTATCTTGGTGAAAAACCGGCCAAGTGCGAGTCGGAGTTCGCACATTTAGGGTTCCGAATCAACCTCAAAAATATGATTTATCAATATATTAGTATTTTTTGTTAAAATATACGTAATATTGAACATTGTCACCAAATTTCAAGTTCATAGGTCAATGAGAAGTCTAAAAATTCTGTGACAGACGACGGACGGACGTCTGGGCGACACCAATAGGGTTCCGTTTTGACCCTTCGGGTACGGAACCCTAATAAATTGATGCGTGACCCGCTGCGAGTTGTGACTTGTGACGGGCGGCGGTCGAGAGCGCGAACAAAGAATATACCGAATTAATTAGGTACCTACTTAACTAAACCATAGTACTTAAATACTGGCGTTTTACCAGCGAACGATAAGATGAATGTGTAATGGTTGATCGTCGTTATCAAAGCGGCTAGTTTCAAAAAATTACCTACTTACCTAGGTATTGTAACTACCAAAATGAGAAAACCGTTTTATTTACCTTTCAATATCGTTTGAAAATTTTAAGAAAGTGTAGGCACAGTTTTTTGTTGTATTTAAGTGTATTTAAACAATAAAATACATTCCAACTGTAATAATATCGGTTATTCATTTTGACGTACGTGACACAAAGTACCTACGTAGCGGCGGGGAAGTCAAGTGATCAACGCGCGCACAACTAGCACTCGCGACGCGACAGTGACAGTCGCGACTAAGCTCGTCCGAAATCAACCGAGAATGCCTGTAAATGTTACGTCTGTGTGCGTGCGGCGAAAATGGCACTTTGTACTGAGCGGACTCTCTGTCTAAAGGTACAAACACTCTAGGCCGTTCCGTGTCCGGGCCGGCCCGTTTTCTAGTACAAGAAATCGACGGCCGTCGCGCGTCCTGTTAATACAGGTACGTTTCTAATGAAAACGGGCCGGCCCGGACAGGGAACGGTCTTAGTGTGTTTGTACCTTAATCGGTACGATCGAATCGATTTAGTAAATGTATGTGGCAGCTTTTACGCCTATTGCTTACCTTATATGTGTATCAAGACTCTCTTTTATGAAGAATGCTCTCGAGCAAAGATGACATTGAAACTTTTGGTCGTGTACCGTGTCTGGAAAGAAAATAGTCTTGATAACTACCTATATGTATGGAAATTTCACATACGTGTAGACAAATAGCTATTCTATACTGTGTAATCAAAATATTATGACGCAACTGCTTAAAGTCAAAAGTTATAATGGATTGTAGTTCACTGTAGATTTAGATGCATATATTTTTTGGTGACTTAATACTAAAGACTGTTCTGGAGTCCTAGTGAGATTTTACATACATCTATTGTGTCGGAAATAGCCGTACGTACGATTCTATAACTGACTTTTACTTGGAAGGTGGGTTTTGATTTCCCTTCATTAACTTTGTTGTTTTCCAATGGAAAAGTTTGAAATTTTCACGGAATGTCAAGAACACGAATTTACTTATATAGATATAAAGAACTCACTAGCTAAAAGAACTCATTTGAGAGTTTGGTGACTTTATAGCACTTGTCTTTGAATGTTATGTCACTTTACTTACGATTGTACTTCTGGTGATTACGTCTGGTTAGAACCAATGGTAGCATAGGGCACTGCACACGCCAGACAAGATTTAAAAACTATAAATGTGTCCGTGGCACTCTTAGTTTAAGCACTAGCACAGTTTCAAAATTCAGCGTCAATTTCGCAAGCACAATTTCCGGCACCGTACTTCATCAAGTACACCGATCTCAAATATTTTGTATGAGCGGATAGATAATGTTTTCACGCACGTTTTGATGTATAATACATTACTATTACTGTTCTTAGTTTAAGCACAAGCACAATTTCCGGCACCCTACTTCGCCAAGTACACCGATCTCAAATATGTTTATATGTGCGGATAGATAATGCTTTTACGCACGTTTTGATATATAAAACATCACTATAACTGCGAAAAATCCGGTTAAAATGATTTATTAGCTGCGGAGCGTCGCGTAAACGATACGTTCGCCACTGCACTTCACCAAGATGATCTCATCTCAAGTAGAGGTGGGTGATAAATAACTTCACGATGAAAAAATCACGGTGATCCGCCGTTAAAAAGTAACAGTGTGACTTGTCACGAAGTAACAACGTTACAAAATAACGTTGTTACCTAGCGACGATATCACTGGAACGGTGTGTAAGCTACGCGTCGCGTCGTGCCTCTGCCTCGTGACCGCTGTTACTAACTGTGACTGTGACATGTGACTGCGGTGCGCTGTCACAGAGTAACATCAGTTGTTACAAAAATATCAGTAACTGCCGGGAACGATCGACACGCAAATGTCGTGACACGAAATAACCGAAGTGACAAAGTCACGGTGATTTTTCAATGTGATTTTTTTGGAACGGGAATAACAATAACGGTGATCGAAAAGTAACGCTTTTCCCCATGTCTAATCTCAAGTCTCTTACGTGGAGGGGCGCGCGCGCTGAGTAAAATTGTATAGAAGTTTATACTTGCGCCTATTTATTTTGTAAAGTTTTGTTTTGTTATTTGTTAATCACTAATAGTACTTAAATAAACAGTGTCACATATCTAAACACGCGGCAGCGTGTCAAGTCAAAGTTAAAAAAAAAAAAGAACTGGCGACGCAGCGGCCTTGTGTTATATTACACTAACCATTTGGTGCCACTTTTGACCCCTACATAACTCAAAATATATTAAACGTACACATATGAGGTTTGGTACGCTTATTAAGATCCTTAAGGCTAACCAGATTCCCAAATTTCATGAATAGAGCTCAATCGGTTATTAAGATACAAACATCTAAAAATAGGTTTTTTTCTACATATGAAATATGAATTTTCAATTTCATCATCATCCTCCTAGCGTTATCCCTGACAGCTGCATCCTGAAGGATGCCTGGGGTCAGCTACCTAATCCCAAAATTTGGCGTAGGCACTAGTTTTTTACGGAAGCGACTGCCATCTGACCTTTCAATCCCGAGGGGAAACTAGACCTTATTGGGATTAGGCTTTGTCAAGTTAGACCTGACTGTGAGAAGTTCTCAAACCACCCGAAGGCCTCCAACTTGGCTTAACGACTGCTGCCATAGACAGCAACCGGGATCAACGGCTTAATGTGCCTTCCAAAGCACGGGAGCACTCAGTTAGTAACCGCTCAAAGCGGTCACCCATCCAAGTCCTGACCGCTGCCCACGTTGCTTAACCTTAGATACCGCAAGCGGTACCCGGTGCTGCTGGGCCACGAGCGCTCCAATGAATTTACAATTTAAGAAATTTAAATAGTAAGATGACATAAAATCTAGTAAGTAATTATATGTTTTTAATACTTCTGTTAATGTGGTTGTGGGTAGCAATGGCGGAGCGTCCATACTCGATTCCCACCGGCTTACCTAATTTTCAGCCAGTGCATTTCTTTTACTACGGCTCATGAAGAATAAGAAAGGCAAATTATTTCCGGCTTCCCTAAGAATATTTTTGACGCGCCGCCACTGGTGGGTAGGTGCCGCTCAGTGTACACTTTGTCCGTAATTATCAGTGTCAATAAATAGTGAATTAAGTGTTATTAAACATACTTAATCTAAAAACAGCCGAAATTGTAGATATTACCCTACATGTCGCACAATTTAATGAGTTTAACGCCAACTACTGGCAGATTGGGGAACCTCGTAAATAACAGAGCTAACCATTATCACCGACAACGATTAGCAATCTGAATCGCATCCCATTGCAAGCGAACATTGAAATACTGCTACTTGTCACCAGAGGGCGCCGACTTCAATATTGAAAATAAACACTTCTTCAATATTGAACATAAATACCTTTCAAACTGAAACTGTCAGGATAAAAAGACAAAACAAAGACAAATTAAATCAAATACAAGAAGATATGGCTGAGCAGAAAAAATAAAGAAATGAAATGAAAGAAAGCTTAATACCTCATCTGTTCATAAGTTTTGAGACGACACAAAATTTCGTAAAACTAAATAGTTTTCTAAATATTGTTATTATTACCAAATATCAACGTCGGTGAGTTATAAAAATAAATGTAGTTGATTTCTAGGTTCTTGTTGAAAAGAGTTTTTTTTTTAAATAGATATTCGTTCGGTCGTCTGAAAAAGTGCTAGTTCTCACACGCGACTTATTTACGGAAGGTTTGGATGCAATTTACATAAAGTTTTAAAACCGGGATAGTCAGTAATTGATTGTGAATAAATATGCACACGACAAACGCAACAAAAGTAAACAAAACGTTGACATCTGATAGAAACCTAAAGTCAATTCTTAAGACAGAGTTTGCATTGGCGCGTACACGAACTCCCTTGAGCCAATATAAACGAACCATCCGTCAACCGTCACCGTCAACGAATAAAGTTAACACATAACACAATAAGTCAATAGAAAACAAGTAGCGACACACCTGCTGCCCTTACCAACTAAAAACAACAAAGTATCAAAGATAGAAACAGTATAAGTTAAATAAACATATCCGTTACATATAAAACAGTAAATACTCCAAAGTATACATGAAACGGATCTAAATGAATTTCCATACCAGTATACTACTTAGACCATACATACCTACATCTCACTTATTCAGCACAATAAATAAATGAGATAAAAACTTATCGTGTTTTACTTTTGGTAGCGGTTTCTGTATAGTTTTAGTTATTATTTAAGTTATAATAATCCCACCAAAAACATAAATGTGAAAATGGGAGCCAAGTTCAATATTAAGAATATGCGTCGTTATTGACTTCGCCGACAAAAGAATTGATATCTATATGGGTGCCAAGTTCTGTGTAGAAAATCCTGAAACCTGAGATGTAATTCAAGGTCAAGATTTTGGCTTGGCTAGTTTTTACCAACAAACCAAAGTTCAGAAAAATACCATAGTCAAATATAATATAGCATGTACGTAAAAACCAGCCAAGTCAAAATCTTGACCTTGAATTACATCTCAGGTTTCAGGATTTTCTACACAGAACTTGGCACCCATATAGATATCAATTCTTTTGTCGGCGAAGTCAATAACGACGCATATTCTTAATATTGAACTTGGCTCCCATTTTCACATTTATGTTTTTGGTGGGATATCATTACTTTTTGTAAATAAAGAATACTTCATGTTTATTTTAATTAAAATCAAAGTCAATCAGAGTACCAAATTTCATATGTGTACGTTCAATACAAATTTTGAGTTACGTAGGGGTCAAAACTGCCACCAAATGGTTAGTGTAATATAACACACGGCCGCTGCGACGCCAGTTTTCGTTTCCATACTTGATGCGTATGAAGTTTTTTCCACACAGGATCATATTAATTTTCATCTACGTTACTTGATCTACATCAATATATTAAATCCTCTGTCATGTGTTTCATGCGGGCGCGTTGAGCCGGCGTGCGCAATGTTTAGTGAGATTGCCCGGCCCGCAGTACACTGGCGACGGCGAAATACGGTATAGAAGTTGACATGGACCGAGTTCTACGCAGACGAAGTCGCGGGCAAAAGCTAATTATATTATATATTTAACTAGTTTTTTTCTTCGTCCGCGCGTGTTTGTATCAGGCGCGTAGGTACCTAGTTATCGCTCTTCCATACAAACTTCCACTCCCTTAAGGGATGATTTCAGGGATAAAAAGTATCCTATGTCCTTCCCCGGGACTCAAACTATCTCCATATATGCCAAATTTCATCTTAATCTGTTCAGCGGTTTAAGCGTGAAGAGGTAACAGACAGACACACTTCCGCAATTATAATATCACAAGTATGGATAATAATATCTAGGCGACCGAGCTCTGCTTAGCGTTTTCCCGGCCATTAGACCTATCTATATATCTTATCTTATCTTATCTTATCTCTGCATGTGCTCCTAACTACATGACTCTGACTGTACTATACTTACTCATAATCATAATCGTTTATTTGTCCAACATAGGTTACAGGATCTTACAATTCAGAGAGTTTCACTATGTGGCGCCTACCACCTATGCTGTTTGAACATTAGGACTGTTAAAACGAGATATAGCGCATTTACAATCTCGCTCTCGCTGAGGCACAGCAAGACAGGCCGAGCGCGAGAGTGTACAGGGGGGGGGGTCTCGCCGACGATTCCCATACTGAACACAGCGAGGCAGGCCAAGCGCGAGTGCTCCTGCACCGCCTGCACGAGAGTGTACAGCTAGTGTTAGGGTTGCCATAGATATGGAGACGAAGGCCGGAATCTGGGACGGGTGGACATTTCAAGAAAAGCTAGTGTAGGTCAAAGAGAAACATTCAAAGGACATCAGCACTTGCCTCATCTACAAAGTTAAAGGGCAACAGACATGGAGGCCGTCGGAAGACATCCTTCATGCGCTGCACGCCGCGCAGCCATTGTCTGTATTAGACGGGCTTATAGACATCCGTACTACGTACATGTATACTTATCAGTGGCGGAGCGTCTATACAACTCGATTCCCACCGGCCTGCCAAATTTTCAGCCACACCAGTTCTTTTAGTACGGCTCATGAAGAATAAGAAAGGCAGACTATTTCCGGCTTCCCTAAGAATATTGTTGACGCGCCGCCACTGATACTTATATTTACCTAGTGGATCCCTACTAATTTAAAACTATCCTTGATTAATGACCGGGACACTGGGACACCACGCTTCAAACCGGGACATGTGGCGGCGTACCGGGACGTATGGAAACCGTATGCTAGGTCTATCTCTAATTGTTTCGAAATTCATTTCGTTCACTTACAAACTCCTGATGAGTGCTTCTGCTTCAAAATCGAAATTTACATATGTACATTTTTGCCCGTACAAAATCAATAGGCGCTTAGTGTGTACCTAAATAAAAATTGTTATTTGCAAAATATTACAAAATTTACAAATCGCAAGAAAAACACTGTTTATGTATCTCAGGTTCGTAATCATACATTTACCCAGCTCGATGCCAAATTTCAACTTGCTAGGTCACCTGGAAGTGGGTTAGGTTTTTGATTATATTTTCCCCAATAATTATCCTATGTAGAAAAAATCCTATTTTTAGATGTTTGTATCTTAATAACCGATTGAGCTATATTCATGAAATTTGGGAATCTGGTTAGCCTTAAGGATCTTAATAAACGTACTAAATTTCATATGTGTACATTCAATACATTTTGAGTAACGTAGGGGTCAAAAGTGCCACCAAATGGTTAGTGTAATATAACACACGGCCGCTGCGACGCCAGGTCTTTTTTTTTTTGAACTTTGGCTTGACACGCTGCCGCGTGTCTAGATTATGTCTTAGGTACATTTCATATGTTTCGTCACGTGATTCGTGACATAGGATTATTAATTTTGCCGCAAAATTCAACAGGTCCCGTGGTCTAATGGTGCAATGGTGCAGCGTCACGGGTATTGTGCTCTGGTGACTGGGGTTCGAGCCTCGACATTGAAGTATATAATTTTTGTATTTTTTTTTATTTATATATTTATATTATTATTAATTATATTGTCGATGTTCGATATCAATTTCGCATATAAGAGAAAAAAAAAAATATTGACTTGAGTTTTTTTAATGTCGTAATGTTGTGTTAGGGTGCGAATTTTGTTTTTCGAAAAGAGAGGGTTCGCCCGAGGGCGAAGGTGCCGGTGATGTCGTGGTTGAATGCTCGCGATCCCATGGCATCACCACTAAGGCACACGAGGGCAGCATCCCAGAGTTTTAGTGGGTAGGCTAGTCCCTTCTGGACTGGAGAGCCCCACATAACCAATACGTAATTTCTGGCTTCCCCCCGGAGCCTTAGGTTACGTAGTGGTATGCAGTTCCATGCATTTCTCTGGGTAAAAAAAAAAAAAAAAAAAAAAAAAAAAGGTTAGGTTAGGTTAGGTTAGGTTAGGTTTTTTTTTTTTTTTTTCTCGCTTGTTTACTGCTCGTACGTCCATACTTCATACTGTTTCTTTCTGTCATTCGTCAACTTTCATTCTTATTCGTGGGTGGGACTCCCACCTATTTAGCTCTGTTATGTAGTACTATATCCTATTTTATTTTTCTTTTCTATTTTCGGGGAATAAGAGTACAAACTTTTCCATTTTATTTTTCTATCCAATATACACAAAAGCGTACAGTGTTATTTACAGTTTTTCCTTATATACTAGGTTTAATGAGGGTACATTTTACAAAATATATGTTATTTACAGTTTTTACTTATATACTAGGTTTACAATCCAATTATATCTATTCATTTTATACATCTGTTTTTTATATGATTACATACATATTTTTATATATGTTGAAAACATATTTTACTTAATCTACTTATTTCTATTTATTACTATTTTTACAATTTTTAGACTGTATTCTAGCAACACATTTCTTTCTTTTCCACATAAAAGACTAGGCATGTTTTCAGATACCATTTTCACACCGAGCCGCTGTTCGATATCAAATCTACTTTTTTCAAAGATCGGGCACTCAAATAGAATATGGGGCACAGTCTCCTCCTTACCTGGCTCACATATGCACGACGGATCTTCCTTGCACCTGAAGCGACTCAGATACTCGGAAAACCCGCCATGACCAGTCAACAATTGTGTCATAAATTTACATTGTCCTATCTTTCTGACCAGACTATACGCGTCAGTCGCGCTAGGTAGGAACATTTTCGTGATTGAAGCTGTGTGGCCGGATTTGTATCTTCTGTCCCACTCGTCAATCGTCTCTAGACGGATCCTTCTTTTCACGAATGAGACAGGACACAAGTCATAATCTGGTCTCTTTTTCAATCTTAGAGCAGCCTCCTTCGCAAGTTCGTCAGCTCTCTCATTTCCCCCCAACCCTGCGTGAGCTTTAATCCAGAATAATGAGACGCTTTTGTTCTGGCGTTTACATTTTCGTATGGTGTCTCTTGTTTCAACTGCCAGAGGGTGAGGGGAACATGAGGTAACTGTTTGAAGGGCTGCCATGGAGTCGCTGAAGATTCCAAACGTGGCTTTGTTGGACTTTAAAGCCTCGCTGGTCGCTCGGCACAGGGCCAAGAGCTCCGCCTGGTAGACGGTACAGTGCGACGGCAGCGCAAATTTGAGGGCTTTCAACTCACCGGTATTGTTCCACAAGGAAATCGCCGCGCCAACTTTGCCCTCAATTTTGCTGCCGTCTGTGAAGATGCGCACATCAAAGGCGGTTTCGTTAGAATATTGCTCCTCGTCTTCCAGGCGTCCGAACTCCAAGGTCGTGCACTCCGCGGGATGCGGGGCGTCGGTTGCTAAGGCCATCCGTTCGATCTCTCTGTCCCCCAACGCCGGGTGCGCTATCCCCTTCTTTGCCTCATATAGCGATGCTGCCTCTTGAATTCGGAGGTCAAGAGGGAGCAGACCAGCCAAGATAAGCGCAGAATGTAGAGAGACCGTACGGTAGGCCTTGCAGAGTTTTTGAGCAAATCCACGCTGTACCACATTTAGCTGCTTTCTGATCCCTAACTTTTTTGCCGCTGGTGCCCAGGCGCTAGCCGCGTACAATATGGTTGGCTCAACCACAGCTGTATAGATCAACCTTATGATTTCAGGATGCAGTCCCCAGTTTACTCGGGCTGTTCTGGCAAGATGTTTGTACATGGTTAGCGCTTTCCTACAAGCGTTTGCCATGTGCATGTTAAATGTAAGAGCCGCATCTATTGTGAGTCCGAGTAACTTTATTTCCCTGGACATCTCGACGTCGACACCACCCATGTGCAGGCGTGGCGTATCAAATTTAAGCTTTCGCGTTATTACCATTGCATTTGTTTTGTGTGGTGCGAATTTCAGTTTATTTTTGATACCCCACTCCAGGACATGTTCCAATACAGGGTTTGCCTGTCTCTCTATGTCCAGGGCGGTGGCTCCTTCGAACACCAAAACCACATCGTCGGCGAAGGCCTGGCAGTATATCCTTTGCTCTGTAAGCTGGTGAAGAAGTGGGTCTAGCAGAAGGTTCCACAAAATGGGTCCCCCAATCGATCCCTGCACGCATCCCTTACTTGTCTCTCTTTTCGCCTCTTCACCTGCGTACCTCACTCCAACCACTCTGTCTTTGAGATAGCTGCCGATCACACACCTCAGATTCACCGGACAGTCCTCCTCCGCCAGTCTTATTCTAATGGCAGGCCACCATGCGCTGTCGAAAGCCCCCTCTATGTCTAATGACACGAGCGTTAATATTTTCTTTTCGTCGAGTTTTGCTCGAATATGTTGCATCAGGGTATAGAGGGAGTCTTCCGTGCCTTTCTGGGGCATAAATCCGTACTGCCTAGGGCTAATTCTAGGCAGCAAGTAAAAGTTAAGGCGTGCGACCAGCATCTTCTCAAAGATTTTCCCGAGTACAGGCAAAAGCCCAATCGGCCTGTAAGACTTCGGTACGTCATACGAGTCCTTGCCTGGTTTCCTTAACACAACCACAGTCGCTTTCTTCCAGGCTTTTGGGAAATGTTGGTGGGCTAGGCATTTATTTAAAAGAGCGAGGAAGTATTTTGGATCGCAATTTATTGCGTGTTCGCAGATGTCAGCTGTGAAACCATCCGCCCCTGGGGCCTTTTTTGGGTTGAAAGATGTTGTTGCTCTACGGAGCTCGTCGAGAGTAAATGGCGGGTCATGTTTCTCAGCATGGCTCGAAACATTTACCGTTTCGGCAAGCTGTCGTATTCGACTGTGGTCTTTATTGTCGTCTTCCACCCTATCTACAGGATAAAATGTATTGGCTAACAATTCCGCTGAACCCTTTGCATCCAGGGTTTTTCCGTCTTTCTTTAAGGGTGCGTCTTCTTCTCTTTTAGAGGTTCGTCCCATCAGTCTGTAGATACCCTGCCAGACGTTTTCTTTGTCCTGTCTGCCACAAAAATCTTTCCAACTGTTTATTTGTGCTTCTTTTATTGCGGTTTCATATTTCATTTTTTCCTCCAGGTACAGGTTCACCACATATGCTCGTCGCACCGGCGCTGCACACCTGACCCTGCGTTTTTTAGTGGCAACCTGTCTCTTCATCTCTGCCAGTTCTTCAGACCACCACGGCATAGTTATCGTTTCGTTGTTCTTTTTCCCGGGTATAGTTTCTCTACATGTTTTTGTTATAGCTTCCGTGTATGCGTTTATTGCTTGGTCTAATTGTTCTTCGTTTTGGATATTTTGTAAGTGTTCTATGGTAAGTTGTTGCTCTTGCATAATCTGGGCCATTTTCTCATGAAAATTGCTCCAATTTGCTTTCCTAGTGTTAAAAATGCGTGTTGTTCGTTTTATACTTAGTCCTTGTGATTTTTGAAATTTAATTCCGAAGAGTATGCCGTTGTGGTCTGAGCCTGTGATGCCCTCGTCTACATGCCAGTCGTCAACAAAACCGAGCAAGTCAGACGTGCAAGCCGTTACGTCAACATGGCTACTGTACCTGATGCCTCCTCTAATGGTGTCAAAGGTCGGAGTATCTCCGTTATTCAGGACATGCAGGTTCATCTCTTCTAACGCTCCACTCATTTGTTCGCCTCTAGAATCTTCATTAGGGCTTCCCCACCAGGTACTCTTTGAGTTTGCGTCACCTCCTATCAGTAGATTTTTTGACCCGACTTTGTCTTCCACCTTTTTTAGATGGTCCAGGTATGGCTCCAAGGGTTTATTCGGCTCGAAGTAGTAAGACACTAGCGTGATCTCCCAGGCTTTGGTTCTGACCCCCACCACAACGATATTGTTTGTGGTGAGTTGCGGGTATTGTATTATATCCAGGTCTTGGTTAAACACAACGATCGCCGCTTTTACTGGGTCTTCTTCTTCCACAATGCTCTGGAAGATCCTAGCTCCCCGGTATCCTCTCATACTTCTTTCCCTACCCACATAGGGTTCCTGGAGAAGTGCTATATCTGTTTTTCGGTTCGATACTTCGATCAGCAGCTCTTTGGTAGCTAGTTGGCTCCGTTGTAAGTTTGCCTGCATTATTGTATACTGGAAAGTGGTCTCCGGGACAACTTTAGCAATACGCAACGGATGCTCGCGCTAAGGCGTCCCACCTCCGGCGCACAGGGCATTCACTGCTAAACGCATTATGATTTCTATTATCGATGTTGGCTCTAGTACAGTTTTTGCAGGCGGGCTCCGCCCCGGCAAGCCGCTCTGGGCACTCGGATCTAAGATGCGGGTCCCCACAGTGGCTGCACAAGTCAGCCGGGTCCTTGCAGAATCGTCTGCTGTGCCCATATCCCAGGCATCTCGTACACTGCACCAGGGGTGATTGGTCTTCAACATCGACCCTTTGCAGATCTATACGTATCTTTTTTTTCTTCGATTGCCCTCTTCCAGATTGCCGCTGATACGCTTAGCACTATGTGATTGCATTGTGAGTTTCGCGCTGTTTTTCGGTACTTGACTGTCATTCTGTCATCGTCATTCTTGAGACCGTGAAATATCTCCCGATTTTGTTTTCTGACTGCTAAGAGTACCTCCTCGTCTGTATGTATTTTTAGCACATCCCTCAGTATAAGCAGCGGGTCCTTGTTTTGCACGTTCTCGACAATAAAACTTTCACCCGCTGCTTCTAGCCTCTCCTTAATTTTCTTTCTCTCTTGCTCTGTCTTGCAGCCCAAGATGACCTTCCTATCCTTTGCCTTTCGCACTCTGTCTATCTGGATCCAGCCTTCTTTCGCATCTACGGCTTTTCGAATTTTTTCCAGTACTTCCTCACCCGTTTCTTCTTCTCTCTCTGAGGAAATAATCATGGAGTGTAGGGCAGTTCTTTCTGTGCCTTGTTTTCTCGTTTGGGTTCCTGCTGCTACACTCGCGTAGCTATTCACTCTCTCTATTCTTTCAGACTGCTTTTCAATTTCTTCTCTTATTTCCCCGAGTTTCTTGTTATTTTCTTCGAGAAGGTGGGTATTGTGTCTTATAAGCTCTATCACTTTTGTTGGCTATCTTCCTCGTTCCTTCCTTCCTTTCGAGGGCTCGTCTCCGATGTGTTGGGGAGTACGCTGTCTTCTTTCCCATTCTGGGTATTCCTCCCTCGCTCACGTTCCTTCGCTAATTCAGCTTCTGCCTCCTTTACAAGAGCGAATAGACGTTCAACTGCCTGCGTTACGTCTATTTTAATTATTGTTTTGATGTTGCCGGACTCGGCCAGGCGCGTCTTTGCTTTATTATTATAGGCTCTTGCCTCGTCTACCCTATTCGCGAACTTCTTTTTCGGCTCGGTCTCTGTGGCTGCAGCGGGAGGTTTGGCTGCTCTTCCCTCCTGGGGTTTTGTCTTGCCCTTTTGTGTCGTTGTTAGTGCCACTTTTTCCTCTTCTGGGGAGAGCCGAAATGTTTTTCCGAGTTCCCAGTCTCCAATACTCCGCCTTACTGATGGTCCCGGGCCGGATTTTTCCGGCTTTTCGGGCGGAGTCTTGGAGGCTGGGCCTTTGGCTGGGGTCCTTAAACCAAACATCGTGTCGGGTTTCTTTGGAAGCGTCAAGTAAGGAGGAGAGAGTTTGGTAATTTTGCTGCCTCTGTAAAGGGGAGGCGGCGCTCAACGCTAATTTATTTTGTGTGCCGTATACTTCGGCACTCGTTACTAAGCTATATAGTAGGTGGTCAACACCTAGAGTCTTAAAAACCTAAGAATTTTGTAACACCGATTAATTTTGTGATGTAGAGTCAGTAGCTCTACCTTCTACTTATGCCTAATAAGGCTAAGGTCACTTGTATGTTATTCCCCGGAGCCTAAGGGGCGGTTTCTAGCCTTAAATAATTTTGGCTCTACCTAGAGCCGATATCTTACGCTCAGTGGATAGCTCTCCCCGAGCTCTTTCCAACGACCCCAAACACGGTCCGATTATTTCCACAGGTGCCGGAGCTACGGCAGTCCAAAATATTTGGTATCAGCCCAGAAACCGGTTTCTGGATTTGGTATCTGCTTGTAACTCCGTAACCGCTGGTCCCACGCTCCCGTGCTTGGGCTCGTTTTTCAAGGCTCGGCGAATGCGATCCAATGGCGCCAATTTCAGGCGAGATATTTTTTCAGGTTTTCAGTTTCCTGAAGTCTTCTGGTGGTGACTGAAACCAGGTTTCCCGTAAAGCCTGGGGTGTGCTATTCTCCCCAGAGAAAACCCCGACCTTCCACGACTCCCCGTTCCGGAGGTACAACGGTTTTAATTTTTCCAAAATGGCGGCCGAACTGTCAAACTCAAAGTTTGATCGCTTGTTACTCCGCTCCCCGAGGTCGCAGAAAGCTGGGGTTTTGGCCTACTGAGGTCTTATGGACCTTCTCCGTCTGATGGGACCGTTCCTGAAAATGGAATTTTTGGGGGGTCCGATTTTCCTGAAAGTGGTGGGGGGGATTCTTGGTGGGACCCTAGTAACCCTTGTGAAAACCGCTAATTCCCAGGTCCTCCGGTTCCCGAGATACAGCAGGCCAAAGAAAAACAAGATGGCCGCCGAACTGTCAAACTCTAACTTTAGGCGCTTGTTTCTCAGCAACCAGGGGGCGCAGGAGGACCGGACTTTCACTGGCGTATGTATCCTTATGCCCTCTATCCCTTTCTAATGGTTTCAGCCCTTACAAATATTTTTCAAGATATTCAAAATCTAACGTACACAATTTGTTCTCCTATTAAAACTACACACTAACGTGAAAACCTTATTTTGCTAACACAACTGGTTCCGGAGATATTCACACTTATATTTTGATACCAGAAAAAACAAAATGGCGAAAATTTGGTTTCTGCTCAATTTAAACGCTAGAGGGCTCGGGTTTGGGCTTTTCCTGGTTGGGATATATGTTCTGAAGCTAATTCCTGATCGAAAAAACTATTATTATTATTACTTTTCGAGGGATACCAGTTTTTTACAATAAATGTGATATCTTCGGAACTATAAGTCTAAAAATTTTACAAAAAATGTCTAAATATACAGAAATTACACAGCTATAACACTATAAGTCTAAAAAGTTCAATTCTGACCAAAAATTTTTGGAAATCGTAAAAATTTGAAATTTTCAAAAAACTTTGGTTTTCACAGTCAAAAAGTCTTCCAAGGGTATAGTTTTTTTGAAGTCACGTACAGTTCTTAAGCGCGCACCGGAATCTTGAATAAAAACTATATGGTCTGCCTGAAGTTTTTAAGATATTCACTGGTAAAGTTTGCAACTTTAAATGTATATAATTTCCAAAATATGAGTCCAAAAATTCAAAACTGGGTACCGTACTTTTCCTTATGATGCGGAGCTTAATCCTGCGTTGAGAACTGCAGTCGCACGCAGCTGGATCTGTGACCACGCCACCACGTGGTTCTTGTTTTTTCACTGATTGCGCCTCGACGGTGACTCGTACGGACGCGTGTGATACGTCGTTGTATAGGGCTCGACGAGACGCTTCAAATGATGTATCGCACTTGTTGATTGCGACTACCAGTCACACAGCATACACCGTTTTATGTGTATTTAACCTCAAACTTCGAGGTTTTTTAGGTTTTGTAGTTCACACTGCACTCCACTGCTGATACACTGTATTCCACTTTATGGTACTCAACAAGATGCACACACTGACACTTGTTTCACAGCGATCGGACTATAATTGCCACTTTTATGAATTTTTAAGTGCGGAGCTCAACGAAAACGATGTTGCTGCGACGCAGGGAGGCACGTGACTGGTTAGGTTAGGTTAGGTTAGGTTAGGTTAGGTTAGGTTAGGTTAGGTTAGGTTAGGTTAGGTTAGGTTAGGTTAGGTTAGGTTAGGTTAGGTTAGGTTAGGTTAGGTTAGGTTAGGTTAGGTTAGGTTAGGTTAGGTTTTTTTTTTTTTTTTTTTTTTTTTTTTTTTTTTTTTTATTCTGCCTCCAACAGTATCGGAGTCTATGCTAAGCTGTATTCATTCATTCCAGTTCTCGCTATTGTGCTTCTCGTACTGCCATGCTTCATACATATCTTTCTGTCATTCATCTTCTTTCATTCTTTTATGGGTGGGACTCCCATCTATTTATTCCTATTTTTAAACTAACTACTTCTCTTTCTTTATTTATTTCACAAGGGGGAAATGAAACAAAGGAATTTTTATTTGTCTGGCCAGTAGTAGGGGTTGACAATTCTTTTTCCTTATTACTATCTTAATTATATACAGTTGGTTTTTGAACTTTGCAGTAGTACATCTCTATTCTTATACTAATAATATTTACATAGTCTTTTTGTTCTTTATGTTTATACTAATATACTTATTATATTATAAAACATAATTTACTTATTCCGTTTAATAACAGTTTCTGCTATACGAGTACAATATTTTAGAAATGTTTCCCTGTCTTTTCCTGCTACGAGTTCTTTTATTTGGTCTACTGATAGGGTTATGTTAAGGATTTGCTCTAGGTTGAAGCGTTCTTTTGCATGGATAGGGCAATCTAAAAGGATGTGCAGGACGGTTTCCTCAGTTTCCGGGTCACAGATGCATGATGGACTCTCTTTGCACTTAAAACGACTTAAGTACTCAGAGAATCCACCATGCCCTGTCATGATTTGGGTTCTTACTGACGTCGGTTCAAACTTTCTTATTATCCTGTACGCTGTGATAGCGCTCGGGAAGAACAATTTTGTGACTTTCGCTGTGTTACCGTCTACGTATCTCTTGTTCCATTCGTCAAGCGTCGCTATTCGTATAGTCCGCTTGACGAATGAAACTGGGCACTGGTCGTATTCTGGTTTCCGCTTGGAGTTTGTTGCCGCTTCCTTCGCCAATATGTCGGCCCTCTCATTACCCTCCAACCCTGCATGCGCCTTGATCCAATGAAGGACAACCGTCTTGCCCTGGAGGGTCGAAGATTTTAGGTTGATCCGCGCTTGTACTGCCAAGGGGTGGAGGCTTCCATGATTTTGTAAGGTCTGGAGGGCCGCCATTGAATCACTATACACTCCAAACGACTGGGCCTTGTGAAGTTTTATTTCTGAAGTGGCTTTGCATAGCGCTAATAGCTCTGCTTGGTAGACCGTGCAATAATTTGGCAAGGCAAGTTTGTGAGTCTTAGTCTCGGTTTCCCTATTCCATATGGATAGGGCAGCTCCGACCTTACCTCCTATCTTGCTTCCGTCTGTAAAGATTCGGATCTCATAATCACTATGAGCGTTGACTTGCTCCTGGTCGACCAGGCTATCTATTTCTATTGGGCTACGCTCTGCGGGATGGGGAGCTTCAGCGGCAGGGGTCATTGTTTCCACTTCCCGATCACACAGTGCTGGCTGGGGTACCCCCTTTTTTGCTTCATAAAGTGAAGCCGCCTCTCGGATTCGGAGATCTAGAGGGAGCAGTCCAGTCAGCACCAGAGCCGAGTTTAGTGAGACTGTCCGATATGCTTTGCACATTTTCTGTGCTATGCCCCGCTGTACTGTTGCTAATTGCTTTTTGACTCCTAGTTTATCAGCTGCTGAAGCCCATACGCTTGCAGCGTACAGGATAATCGGCTCCACGGTGGCAACGTATATTGTCCTGATCACTTCAGGATGGAGACCCCAACTTGTTTTGGCAGCCCGCGCCAATTGTTTGTGGACACCTATTGCCTTTCTGCAGGCATTCGCGACGTGTGTGTTGAAGGTGAGTTTGTCGTCGATGGTAACTCCGAGAACTTTAATCTCCCTAGAGATGGCTACGCTGGTCCCTCCCATGCTCAGTCTCGGGGTGTCGTATTTTAATTTCTTTGTGATGACCAACGCACATGTCTTGTGCGGTGCGAATTTCAACTTGTTATCTGCACCCCAGTTTTGAACATAGTCGAGAACAGCGTTCGCTTTACCCTCAATCTCAAGAGCAGTTTTTCCCTCGAAAATCAACACCACGTCATCGGCGAACGCCTGGCAGTAGACATTTTTCCTCTCAAGTTCTTTTAGAAGTGGATCTAGGAGAAGGTTCCAGAGTATGGGGCCACCTATCGAGCCTTGTACGCATCCCTTGTTCGTGCTTTTGCAGTATTCCTCACCCATGTATCTAACTTTGACTTTTCTGTCTTGGAGGTAACTACCAATGACTCTTCTAAGCTCAACTGGACAGTTTTCCTCAGCTAGGCGAACTCTAATAGCTGGCCACCAGGCAGAGTCGAAGGCTCCCTCTATATCTAAAGAAATCAGTGCTATTATTTTCTTCTGTTCTAGCTTCTTACGGATGTATTCTAGCATGGTATAGAGGGAGTCCTCGGTACTCCTCTGTGGCATAAAGCCAAACTGCCGGGTACTTGTTCTAGGGACCAGGTAAAACCTCAGTCGAGCCACTATCATCTTTTCGTATATCTTCCCCAAAATTGGTAATAGTCCTATTGGTCGGTAGGATTTAGGTACGGTGTAGTCACTCTTCCCCGGTTTTCGCAGTATTACGACTGTGGCCACTTTCCAGGCTCTAGGGAAGTGACCAAGACTAAAGCATTTATTTAATATCGCGTGAAATACCTCAGGATTGCTTTTTATTACTTGACAGCAGATATCCGCTGTGAATCCATCCTCTCCCGGGGCCTTTTTGGGGTTAAAGGATTCGCTGGCCCATTTGAGTTCCGACATTGTGAATGGGGGCTCACAAAGATTATTTTGTTCGCTATCATTCACTTTGTCGGCTTTCTCCCTGATAAGGCGGTGGTACTGACTGTCGGTTGTAGATTGATCCTCAGGATAGAAGGTTTCCGCCAATAGGCGCACTGAGCCTTTTGAGTCTAATATTGTACCATCTTTTTGGAGTGGCATATCTTCTTCCCTTCTGGTTGTTCTGTTTATTACTCTATATATACCCTCCCATAGACCCTCTCTGTCCTGCTTCCTACAGAATTCCTTCCAGCTGTCGATCTGAGCTCTGGCCGCTTCCATTTCGTACTCTTGTTTTAAGGTGAGGTAATCATCTACGACCTTTTGTCTCCGGTTAGGTTAGGTTAGGTTAGGTTAGGTTAGGTTAGGTTAGGTTAGGTTAGGTTAGGTTAGGTTAGGTTAGGTTAGGTTAGGTTAGGTTAGGTTAGGTTAGGTTAGGTTAGGTTGGGGCGCTATGTCAGGTAACCTCCTCGAGTGTCTGGGCTCTACCAATTCCCCTTGATCCGGTTGATCCGCGGGAAAGGGAAGAGCCCAGGCCGGTGCGCCCTGGAGGCAACGGCAGGTGATCATTTAGTGAACCCTAAGTGATCGCCTGCTGATGCTACCGATAACCTGACACGGGGGGGATGGGGGGTTCCGCATCAGGGAGTCGCAAGGCTCCCCAGGTGCGGCGGCGAGGGACAGGCGGGGTAGGGGCGTTTGTTCTCCCGTAGCCTGTTTGGGGGGCACTGCGGACAGGGTAACTAGGGACCTGTGCCGTTGCGAGGTGGCTGCTCCGATTCCGGTTGGCAGAGGGCCTAGAACCGGATCGGATGCGGCGTGGTTGCGGGGTAGGGGCATTTGTCCTCCCGCGGCCTCTTGAGGGGTGCTACGGGGTAGGGGCGTATGTCCTCCCGTAGCGGTGTTGCACCGGGGTAGGGGTATTTGCCCTCCCGGTGCCTTGAGGGTGGGACCGGAACACCGTGTGTCTGGTGCCGGTCCCGGGCCTCCCCGGGGGTGTATTAGGGACGCCGGTGAGGGAAAGCACGCTGTCCATGCTGCAGTGTGCTTTTTCGGTGAGGGTTCGCCCAAGGGCGAAGGTGCCGGTGATGTCGTGGTAGAATGTACGATCCCACGGCATCACCACTAAGGCACGAGAGGGCAGCATCCCAGAGTTTTAGTGGGTAGGCTAGTCCCTTCTGGACTGGAGAGCCCCACATAACCAATGCGTAATTTCTGGTTCTCCCCCGGAGCCTTAGGTTACGTATTGGTATGCAGTTTCATGCATTTCTCTGGGTCAAAAAAAAAAAAAAAAAAAAGGTTAGGTTAGGTTAGAGGTTAACGGAAAGGGCCACTGAGGTGAAATTTGGAGGTTATACGAAGTTAATTGCGGGCGATTTTTGAGCCAAGTTTCATTGATCTGCGTTGAGTCTTTCTATACTTTTTTAAATTTTTCAACTTGTAATTTTTTCAACTTTTCATTTTTGCCATTAAAAAATTCATATCTTCTGTTTTGTTAGTCTTTTTTAGTTTCTGTTTGCATAGTAAAATCTGTCTTATTTTCCTGTATCGGAGGATTTTTACCGCGTATTTTTTGGACACTTAGTTCCAAAGATATCGCGCTTTAAAGTTTCATTTCAACTTGCATTGCGGTTTTGTGTTTTTAGTTTTAGATTTTCAAAAATTCATAATTAATTCTGTGTTGTATATATCTTTTTCGTGTTAGCATAGTTAGATTAAGCTAGGTTAGGACTATCATTAGGCGTTTAGTTTGTAATTTTAGGACGCTCCGTCCGGGAGTTACAAAATAATTTGTAGATTGCCTGTAGGTTAATTTAGGGGCTGCCAACTTTCGACTTAAGTTGGTTTTCGTGTTTTTGGGGTTGTACCGCCTGAACCCTTGCAGGTAAGGGTTGCTGCATAGCAGCGCTAGGTAGGGGACCCCGTAAGGTACCCCCTGAAATTTTTTGCGCCTTTCTAGCTCCTCCAGGAGAGGCTGCAAAAATCGCGGAAGTTAAGTTTGTAAATTAAGGCCGACTCGCACTTGACCAAAAAATTTTCAAGAAAGTGTTTTTTTGTGTATTTTATGGTTTTATGGGTCCCCACCCACCCATAAAATGAACAAAAGAAAAGGTGCGCAACCTCGGGAGGGGCGGGAGGAAAGTGGGAAGAGCGACAAATCGGGCCTTTCAGAGGGGACAGAGGGAACGGAACCCGCGGAGTCGTTTGACAGCTGCGCTGGATCCTCGGTCGGGGAGGGTGAAAACGTGGGGGAGAGTTACCTGTTGGACTCGGACTCCGACTCGGACACGGGGGGGCCCATTGGGGGGCCCATTACTAGGGGAAAGGAAATGAGGGCTAAATTTTGGGACAGTGTCGATGCCGATAGGGATCTGCTTTCATCGGTTGAGGAGAACGCAGAGAGGACAAAGACTGTAGAGGGGATGGATGCTCAGGATGCGTCATTAAAGAGGAGAAGGGAAGACGGCTCCCAGGAGGGGAGCGAAGGAGAAGAGCTTGCCCCAGATCGAAAGATCTCGGCCGCGACGAGGGGGCGTCCTAAGGGAGCCTATGCTGGCCTTAGCCAAGCTAGGGAAAAACTCCTAGAGTCCCCAATACCGGAGTTTCTAAAGGAGCCAGAGGAGATTGCTCCCAAAAAGGCGGCACCAAGGAAGAGGGGAGACGGCAAAAGAACGACTGCTTCGACCAACGAAATTGAGCCGGTTTTATGCCAACCTGCTCCTGCGGAGAAAGTAAAGGACAGCGCCCAGACCTTGCTAGCCGAAATTGCGCGCTGCACGAACATTAAGGGTGACATTCGGGGACGGATGAACGCCTTATGCCGCGAATTGATGGAGGTCGGCGAAGGTCTCGAGGAGACAGAAGTGGTCCGCTCACTACGAGCGGACAACAAACGAATGGGCGAACAACTGAAGCAGTGCCAGGACGAAGTAAAGGCTCTGCGCACTGCCTTCTCGGAGAGAAAGTCAACCCCGCAATCCACGGGGGGTGCAGACGGTGCAGCCAACGTTCTGCAAGATCTGGGTATCCTCCTAGACTCTCGCCTAGGAGAGCTCAAGAGGGACATGTTCGTCTCGTTAGGGGCAATGATGGATGCCCGAATAGGCAACATTGAGAGCAGGCTCCCTCCGGAACCTATCCTGAGGCCCCCACTGGCTGCAGACAATAGGGCTGCTAAGGCTAAAGAAGGCGAAACTGCAAAACCTTCGTTCAGCCAGGTAGCGCAGAAAGAGAAGAAGGGCTCACAAACGAAGAAAACGCCCGCTGCCAAATCGGCTGCAGTGCTCACACCACAGGTAGACGGAACCTCCGAGACGGCAGTGTCGACACCTGACCCGACGCCGGCGCCGAGACCGCAACCTCGTGTCAACGAGTGGACGGAGGTCGTGAAAGGAGGCAAATCAAAGAAGCCGTCCCAAACACCAACTGAGAAGGTGGCGAAGCCCGAGCCTGTAAAAAAGCCCGCGCCTCCCAAATTGGTTGCACCCACATCGGCGGCGGTAGTAGTCACCCTGAAGCCAGAGGCTGACACTGACTACTTAACAATTATGGGTAAGGCGACCACCATCAAGCTGGCGGAGCTGGGCATCGCACAAGTTAAAGTGCGCAAAACGGCGACAGGAGCGCGCATTATCGAGGTCCCAGGGGCCCAGAGCGGACCATTGGCCGATGAATTGGCGGAAAGACTGCGCAGCCTCATTGGGGAAGTGGCCGAGGTCACCAGACCAGTGAAAAAGGCGGAGCTCCGTATACACGGATTCGATGAGTCGGTGACCTCGGACCGCATCCGAAGTGAGGTGGCCGCTAAGGGCAAATGTTCTGAAGCCCAAATTGAAGTGGGCAAAATTAGATGGGGGGGCAACGGGACTGGGGCCGTAATTGTGAGGTGCCCAGTTACTGTGGCCCAAATTATAGTGGCGGCGGGTCGCATGATGTTGGGCTGGACGGCGGCACAGGTGGAGGCATTGGAGCCGTTACCTATGCGTTGTTATAAGTGCATGGGGACAGGCCACACTAGGGCGATGTGTCCGTCCCCGGTGGATAGGAGCGGCTCCTGCTTCAGGTGCAGTAAGTCGGGGCACACCGCAAATGAGTGCAATGCCACTCCGTGGTGCGCGGTGTGCCATCAGGCAAAATTGGCAGCGGGACACATCATGGGGGGACCATCCTGTGCCCCCCCAAATGTCAAAGGAAGGGAGCCCTCCAGAAGGACCTCCGGGAATGCGAGTGAGGGGCAAAGTATGGACCTCCAATGCCAGTAAGACCCACTGCGCATTTGGAGGTTCTACAATGCAACGCCAATCACTGTGCCCGTGCTCAAGATCTTTTAATCCAGCACATGGCGGAATGGGACATTGGTGTTGCAGTTGTGGCGGAGCCGTACTTCGTCCCCCCTCAGCCCAACTGGGCTGGAGATATGGACGGTTTGGTGGCGGTGGTTGTCCCACCAGTAGGCAATCACCCGCCTCTAACTAAATTAAGAAGTGGACGGGGGTTCGTGGCTGTCGATTGGGGGGGAATAGTGCTCATTGGAGCTTATTTCTCTCCCAACCGTCCGCTGTTTGCCTTCGAACAGTTTTTAGAGGAGCTGCAAAGGGTGGTGGTTGGTGCAGCGCCGGCACCAGTACTGTTGTTGGGGGACCTCAACGCCAAGTGTGAAGCGTGGGGTTGCCCAAGGACAGATCCTAGGGGAGAGGTCCTTTGGGACTGGGTGACTGGTTTGGGGCTGGAAGTTCTAAACCGGGGCACGGCCGAGACCTGCGTGCGCCGGCAAGGGGGGTCCATCGTGGACGTATCGTTCGCAACTCCTGCCGTCGCCGCGCGAATAAATGACTGGCGTGTCCTGGGGGACGTGGAGACCCTCTCTGATCACTTATATATTAGATTGAGGGTCTCCGAGGCTGGGCGGATCCAACCAGCCAACCCGGACAGAGGGCAAAGGCAGAGGGATGGCTTCCCGAAATGGAGCCTGGGCACCCTTGACAGGGACGCCGCGAAGGAGGCGGCCATGATTGAGGCAAGATGGGGGCAGACTGCGGACCAACATTGGGGGGTAGATGAGAAGGCGCTCCACTTTAGGAACTCGCTCAAAACGATTTGCGATGCCAGTATGCGCAGAGCCGGGAAGCCGAGGGCCAAACGCCAAATTTACTGGTGGTCGGAGGAGGTGGCGGCTCTCCGACTCATATGCAATAGCGCCCGTAGGAATTACACCCGATGCCGGCGGCGAAGGCACACCCCAGAAGAGGAGGAGCTCTTACACGGGGCATTGAAAGAGGCGAAAGAGGCCCTGTGTCTGGCAATCGCAAGAGCCAAGGACACAGCACATGAGGCATTCCTGGCCACATTGGACAGGGATCCATGGGGGCGGCCCTACAAGGTCGTGCGCAATAAAATGCGCAATGGCCCCACCATGGATTCCCTCCATCCGGAGCTCTTGACACGGGTGGTGGAGGGGCTGTTCCCGCCTGCCCCCGAGTTTGCTCCACCGGTGATGTCGGAGCCGCGGGAGGAAGGGCCGGTGGAGGTAACTCCCATTACGGAGGCGGAAATCACGTGGGCAGTGCACCGTCTGAGGGCATGCAAAAAGGCCCCAGGCCCAGACGGCGTACACGGCCGAATCCTGCCGCTCGCGTTGGGGGAACTTGGGAGCCGCCTAAGGGACCTATATGACGAGTGTCTGGAGGCAGGGCGGTTCCCACAGTGCTGGAAGGAAGGGAAACTGTGCCTCCTCCGGAAAGAGAGTCGCCCGGCAGACTCCCCAACCGGGTGGAGACCTATAGTGTTGTTGGACGAGACGGGGAAAATACTAGAACGTATCCTCGCCTCCCGTATCGTCCAACACCTAGACGACGCTGGCCCCAACGTAAGCGACCGCCAGTTCGGCTTCCGAATTGGGCGGTCCTGTATGGACGCGTTGGGGGCCCTAAGAGGATTTTCGGAGGAGGCGGCAGGGAGGGGGGAGGGAGTGATCGCGGTGTCATTAGACATCGCGAATGCGTTCGGCTCCCTCCCATATTCGGTGATTGGGGAGGCCCTCAAGTACCATTGCGTGCCCCCGTACCTGAGGCGCATCGTGGAGCACTACCTCACACAGCGGGTAGTGCTCTACGAGGACAGAGAGGGGCGTAAGAGGGAGAGGCTCATGGCCTGCGGAGTGCCCCAGGGGTCCGTACTTGGCCCCCTTTTATGGAACCTGGGGTATGATTGGGCCATCCGAGGTGTCCTCCTTCCCCGGATGGCGATCATGTGCTATGCGGACGACACGATGGTTGCCGTCCGGGGGTCCGGGCTGGAGGCTACTCTAAGGAGGGCAGAGGTGGCTGCGGAACTTGTAATCACCCGCATCCAGATGCTGGGTTTAAAGGTGTCCCTCCCCAAAACGGAGGCGATATTGTTCGGGGGAAGGGGGTGGCGGCCGCCCGCAGGAGCCTCCTTAAGGGTCAGTGGGGAGAGGGTCCAGATGAGGCCCCACATTAAGTATCTGGGTCTCATCCTGGACCGGAGGTGGAACTTCGGGGAGCATTTCCGCCAACTCGCCCCCCGAATCGTGGCGGCTGCTTCGGCCCTCGGCAGACTGCTGCCCAACGTGGGGGGGCCTTCCGTGGCGTGCCGGCGCCTGTATGCCGGGGTAGCCCGCAGTATGGCCCTTTACGGGGCCCCAATCTGGGCGGATAAGCTAGGCACGGCGAATAAAGCCCTGCTAAGGAGGCCACAAAGGGTGGTGGCCATCCGTATCTGCAGGGCCTACGTCACGGTGGCGTGGGCGGCGGCGTGTGCCCTAGCGGGCACTCCCCCGTGGGAAATGGATGCAGAGATGCTCGCAGAGGCGCATCGGGAGCGTGTACGATGGAGGGCTTCGGGGGAGTTTCCCGCTCCCGAAGAAGTAAGGGCGGCCAGGAAACAAACGGAGCGCAGACTCCGGGATAGGTGGAAGAGCGACCTCGAGGACTCCCCCTATGGAATCCGCACCATAGGGGCACTCCTCGGGTCGTTCGACGATTGGCTAGAGAGGCGTCACGGCAAAGTGACTTTCAGACTGACGCAGGTAATGACCGGGCATGGATGCTTTGGTCATTACCTGCACAAGATAGGTAGGGAGGGGAGCCCAATGTGCCACGAATGCGGTGAAGGGGATGACACGGCCCAGCACACACTGGAGCACTGTGTTCGCTGGGCCGTGGAGCGTCGCACACTTGCGACTGAAATACAGACGGTGGATCTCTCGCTGCCCAGCATCGTGGCGGCCATGCTGCGCAGCGAGAGATGCTGGGAAGCGGTGGCCTCCTTCTGCGAAACAATCATCTCGCAGAAGGAGGCCGCGGAGAGGGAGCGCGAAGAAAGGGAAGATGCGCTCCCGCTCCGGCGCAGACGGAGGGGTCGAGGGCGCGCACGGTTCGCAGCCGCTGGCCGCGTCCTCCCCCAGTAGGGCTGGTGGGTTGGGGACCCACACAGCACGGCCCTACACGTCTGGGGGGAGGGTCACGCGTCGCTGACCTTCCCCTCCTTGGCGCGGGTGTCCTGGCTCGAGTAAGCCGGGACCGCCGGGGGGCGTCGCGGTTGAAATGCTCGCGACCCCATGGCGCCCCCTTAACGGCAGTGCGGGTGACGCCGGTGTGTTTTTAGTGGGTATGCTCCTCCCCTCCCTCTGGCTAGCAGAGGGAGTTGCGGGGGGAGAGAGTCCCACATAACCCCCGTAAGTCCCTCCCCGGGCCGGGGGTATGCGTAATGCATTTTCACACCGTCAAAAAAAAAAAAAAAAAAAAAAAAAAAAAAAGGTTAGGTTAGGTTAGGTTAGGTTAGGTTAGGTTAGGTTAGGTTAGGTTAGGTTAGGTTAGGTTAGGTTAGGTTAGGTTAGGTTAGGTTAGGTTAGGTTAGGTTAGGTTAGGTTAGGTTAGGTTAGGTTAGGTTAGGTTAGGTTAGGTTAGGTTAGGTTAGGTTAGGTTAGGTTAGGTTAGGTTAGGTTAGGTTAGGTTAGGTTAGGTTAGGTTAGGTTAGGTTAGGTTAGGTTAGGTTGGGGCGCTATGTCAGGTAACCTCCTCGAGTGTCTGGGCTCTACCAATTCCCCTTGATCCGGTTGATCCGCGGGAAAGGGAAGAGCCCAGGCCGGTGCGCCCTGGAGGCAACGGCAGGTGATCATTTAGTGAACCCTAAGTGATCGGCTGCCGATGCTACCAATAACCTGACACGGGGGGGATGGGGGGTTCCGCATCAGGGAGTCGCCAGGCTCCCCAGGTGCGGCAGCGAGGGACAGGCGGGGTAGGGGCGTTTGTCCTCCCGTAGCCTGTTTGGGGGGCACTGCGGACAGGGTAACTAGGGACCTGTGCCGTTGCGAGGTGGCTGCTCCGATTCCGGTTGGCAGAGGGCCTAGAACCGGATCGGATGCGGCGTGGTTGCGGGGTAGGGGCATTTGTCCTCCCGCGGCCTCTTGAGGGGTGCTACGGGGTAGGGGCGTATGTCCTCCCGTAGCGGTGGTGCACCGGGGTAGGGGTATTTGCCCTCCCGGTGCCTTGAGGGTGGGACCGGAACACCGTGTGTCTGGTGCCGGTCCCAGGCCTCCCCGGGGGTGTAGGGACGCCGGTGAGGGAAAGCACACTGTCCATGCTGCAGTGTGCTTTTTCGGAGAGGGTTCGCCCGAGGGCGAAGGTGCCGGTGATGTCGTGGTTGAATGCTCGCGATCCCATGGCATCACCACTAAGGCACACGAGGGCAGCATCCCAGAGTTTTAGTGGGTAGGCTAGTCCCTTCTGGACTGGAGAGCCCCACATAACCAATACGTAATTTTTGGCTTCCCCCCGGAGCCTTAGGTTACGTAGTGGTATGCAGTTCCATGCATTTCTCTGGGTCAAAAAAAAAAAAAAAAAAAAAAAAAAAGGTTAGGTTAGGTTAGGTTAGGTTAGGTTAGGTTAGGTTAGGTTAGGTTAGGTTAGGTTAGGTTAGGTTAGGTTAGGTTAGGTTAGGTTAGGTTAGGTTAGGTTAGGTTAGGTTAGGTTAGGTTAGGTTAGGTTAGGTTAGGTTAGGTTAGGTTAGGTTAGGTTAGGTTAGGTTAGGTTAGGTTAGGTTAGGTTAGGTTAGGTTAGGTTAGGTTAGGTTAGGTTAGGTTAGGTTAGGTTAGGTTAGGTTAGGTTAGGTTAGGTTAGGTTAGGTTAGGTTAGGTTAGGTTAGGTTAGGTTAGGTTAGGTTAGGTTAGGTTAGGTTAGGTTAGGTTAGGTTAGGTTAGGTTAGGTTAGGTTAGGTTAGGTTAGGTTAGGTTAGGTTAGGTTAGGTTAGGTTAGGTTAGGTTAGGTTAGGTTAGGTTAGGTTAGGTTAGGTTAGGTTAGGTTAGGTTAGGTTAGGTTAGGTTAGGTTAGGTTAGGTTAGGTTAGGTTAGGTTAGGTTAGGTTAGGTTAGGTTAGGTTAGGTTAGGTTAGGTTAGGTTAGGTTAGGTTAGGTTAGGTTAGGTTAGGTTAGGTTAGGTTAGGTTAGGTTAGGTTAGGTTAGGTTAGGTTAGGTTAGGTTAGGTTAGGTTAGGTTAGGTTAGGTTAGGTTAGGTTAGGTTAGGTTAGGTTAGGTTAGGTTAGGTTAGGTTAGGTTAGGTTAGGTTAGGTTAGGTTAGGTTAGGTTAGGTTAGGTTAGGTTAGGTTAGGTTAGGTTAGGTTAGGTTAGGTTAGGTTAGGTTAGGTTAGGTTAGGTTAGGTTAGGTTAGGTTAGGTTAGGTTAGGTTAGGTTAGGTTAGGTTAGGTTAGGTTAGGTTAGGTTAGGTTAGGTTAGGTTAGGTTATAGGGTTGAATCTCGGTAGATTTAATCTCGGTAGATTTTCTTGAAACTTGGTATACGGGGGTTTTTAAGGGTGACCTTTCTATGGTCTTTTTGGCTTGGGGTCAAATCGCCCTCCTTTTGGTACCTCCCATACAAAAAAACTGAAAAATGACGGTTTTTATTTTTTTGTGAAAAAAGTATTATAGTTGTGGAGCTGAAAACCTCCTGCCCCCAAATTTGAGTAATTCCACGTCTAATGACATTTTTTTTGTCGCTCTAGGTCTATAAACAAAAATTTTAGACCCAGGTCAGATTGTTTTCGAAAACATTTTTTGTCCAATTTGTCTCAAAAAAAATATGGTTTTGAAAGGCCTAAATGATAGCAGTTTGAAAGTGAAAACCGTTTTTCGATACCTCTCATAGTTCCGGATATATAACCACGGCCTTAATACCTATAGTTGACGGTAATTTCAAATGAGAAATTCACCTTTTTTATCTGTGAACTTTCCATCAGTATATCGTTTGTTAATTGTTCACGTCGTATAGAAAATGGTACATTTAAAATCCGCTGACGTGTACGTGAAGTGTTTTTAAAGAGCAGAAAAACTTGGTTGTACCTTATACCTAATACCTACACAGTCTAGATATTACTACATTAGGTAGATACTACAACGCTTTGATTAATAGGTTAGGTTAGATTAGGTTAGGTTAGATTAGGTTAGGTTAGATTAGGTTAGGTTAGATTATGTTAGGTTAGGTTAGGTTAGGTTAGGTTAGGTTAGGTTAGGTTAGGTTAGGTTAGGTTAGGTTAGGTTAGGTTAGGTTAGGTTAGGTTAGGTTAGGTTAGGTTAGGTTAGGTTAGGTTAGGTTAGGTTAGGTTAGGTTAGGTTAGGTTAGGTTAGGTTAGGTTAGGTTAGGTTAGGTTAGGTTAGGTTAGGTTAGGTTAGGTTAGGTTAGGTTAGGTTAGGTTAGGTTAGGTTAGGTTAGGTTAGGTTAGGTTAGGTTAGGTTAGGTTAGGTTAGGTTAGGTTAGGTTAGGTTAGGTTAGGTTAGGTTAGGTTAGGTTAGTTAGGTTAGGTTAGGTTAGGTTAGGTTAGGTTAGGTTAGGTTAGGTTAGGTTAGGTTAGGTTAGGTTAGGTTAGGTTAGGTTAGGTTAGGTTAGGTTAGGTTAGGTTAGGTTAGGTTAGGTTAGGTTAGGTTAGGTTAAGGTTAGGTTAGGTTAGGTTAGGTTAGGTTAGGTTAGGTTAGGTTAGGTTAGGTTAGGTTAGGTTAGGTTAGGTTAGGTTAGGTTAGGTTAGGTTAGGTTAGGTTAGGTTAGGTTAGGTTAGGTTAGGTTAGGTTAGGTTAGGTTAGGTTAGGTTAGGTTAGGTTAGGTTAGGTTAGGTTAGGTTAGGTTAGGTTAGGTTAGGTTAGGTTAGGTTAGGTTAGGTTAGGTTAGGTTAGGTTAGGTTAGGTTAGGTTAGGTTAGGTTAGGTTAGGTTAGGTTAGGTTAGGTTAGGTTAGGTTAGGTTAGGTTAGGTTAGGTTAGGTTAGGTTAGGTTAGGTTAGGTTAGGTTAGGTTAGGTTAGGTTAGGTTAGGTTAGGTTAGGTTAGGTTAGGTTAGGTTAGGTTAGGTTAGGTTAGGTTAGGTTAGGTTAGGTTAGGTTAGGTTAGGTTAGGTTAGGTTAGGTTAGGTTAGGTTAGGTTAGGTTAGGTTAGGTTAGGTTAGGTTAGGTTAGGTTAGGTTAGGTTAGGTTAGGTTAGGTTAGGTTAGGTTAGGTTAGGTTAGGTTAGGTTAGGTTAGGTTAGGTTAGGTTAGGTTAGGTTAGGTTAGGTTAGGTTAGGTTAGGTTAGGTTAGGTTAGGTTAGGTTAGGTTAGGTTAGGTTAGGTTAGGTTAGGTTAGGTTAGGTTAGGTTAGGTTAGGTTAGGTTAGGTTAGGTTAGGTTAGGTTAGGTTAGGTTAGGTTAGGTTAGGTTAGGTTAGGTTAGGTTAGGTTAGGTTAGGTTAGGTTAGGTTAGGTTAGGTTAGGTTAGGTTAGGTTAGGTTAGGTTAGGTTAGGTTAGGTTAGGTTAGGTTAGGTTAGGTTAGGTTAGGTTAGGTTAGGTTAGGTTAGGTTAGGTTAGGTTAGGTTAGGTTAGGTTAGGTTAGGTTAGGTTAGGTTAGGTTAGGTTAGGTTAGGTTAGGTTAGGTTAGGTTAGGTTAGGTTAGGTTAGGTTAGGTTAGGTTAGGTTAGGTTAGGTTAGGTTAGGTTAGGTTAGGTTAGGTTAGGTTAGGTTAGGTTAGGTTAGGTTAGGTTAGGTTAGGTTAGGTTAGGTTAGGTTAGGTTAGGTTAGGTTAGGTTAGGTTAGGTTAGGTTAGGTTAGGTTAGGTTAGGTTAGGTTAGGTTAGGTTAGGTTAGGTTAGGTTAGGTTAGGTTAGGTTAGGTTAGGTTAGGTTAGGTTAGGTTAGGTTAGGTTAGGTTAGGTTAGGTTAGGTTAGGTTAGGTTAGGTTAGGTTAGGTTAGGTTAGGTTAGGTTAGGTTAGGTTAGGTTAGGTTAGGTTAGGTTAGGTTAGGTTAGGTTAGGTTAGGTTAGGTTAGGTTAGGTTAGGTTAGGTTAGGTTAGGTTAGGTTAGGTTAGGTTAGGTTAGGTTAGGTTAGGTTAGGTTAGGTTAGGTTAGGTTAGGTTAGGTTAGGTTAGGTTAGGTTAGGTTAGGTTAGGTTAGGTTAGGTTAGGTTAGGTTAGGTTAGGTTAGGTTAGGTTAGGTTAGGTTAGGTTAGGTTAGGTTAGGTTAGGTTAGGTTAGGTTAGGTTAGGTTAGGTTAGGTTAGGTTAGGTTAGGTTAGGTTAGGTTAGGTTAGGTTAGGTTAGGTTAGGTTAGGTTAGGTTAGGTTAGGTTAGGTTAGGTTAGGTTAGGTTAGGTTAGGTTAGGTTAGGTTAGGTTAGGTTAGGTTAGGTTAGGTTAGGTTAGGTTAGGTTAGGTTAGGTTAGGTTAGGTTAGGTTAGGTTAGGTTAGGTTAGGTTAGGTTAGGTTAGGTTAGGTTAGGTTAGGTTAGGTTAGGTTAGGTTAGGTTAGGTTAGGTTAGGTTAGGTTAGGTTAGGTTAGGTTAGGTTAGGTTAGGTTAGGTTAGGTTAGGTTAGGTTAGGTTAGGTTAGGTTAGGTTAGGTTAGGTTAGGTTAGGTTAGGTTAGGTTAGGTTAGGTTAGGTTAGGTTAGGTTAGGTTAGGTTAGGTTAGGTTAGGTTAGGTTAGGTTAGGTTAGGTTAGGTTAGGTTAGGTTAGGTTAGGTTAGGTTAGGTTAGGTTAGGTTAGGTTAGGTTAGGTTAGGTTAGGTTAGGTTAGGTTAGGTTAGGTTAGGTTAGGTTAGGTTAGGTTAGGTTAGGTTAGGTTAGGTTAGGTTAGGTTAGGTTAGGTTAGGTTAGGTTAGGTTAGGTTAGGTTAGGTTAGGTTAGGTTAGGTTAGGTTAGGTTAGGTTAGGTTAGGTTAGGTTAGGTTAGGTTAGGTTAGGTTAGGTTAGGTTAGGTTAGGTTAGGTTAGGTTAGGTTAGGTTAGGTTAGGTTAGGTTAGGTTAGGTTAGGTTAGGTTAGGTTAGGTTAGGTTAGGTTAGGTTAGGTTAGGTTAGGTTAGGTTAGGTTAGGTTAGGTTAGGTTAGGTTAGGTTAGGTTAGGTTAGGTTAGGTTAGGTTAGGTTAGGTTAGGTTAGGTTAGGTTAGGTTAGGTTAGGTTAGGTTAGGTTAGGTTAGGTTAGGTTAGGTTAGGTTAGGTTAGGTTAGGTTAGGTTAGGTTAGGTTAGGTTAGGTTAGGTTAGGTTAGGTTAGGTTAGGTTAGGTTAGGTTAGGTTAGGTTAGGTTAGGTTAGGTTAGGTTAGGTTAGGTTAGGTTAGGTTAGGTTAGGTTAGGTTAGGTTAGGTTAGGTTAGGTTAGGTTAGGTTAGGTTAGGTTAGGTTAGGTTAGGTTAGGTTAGGTTAGGTTAGGTTAGGTTAGGTTAGGTTAGGTTAGGTTAGGTTAGGTTAGGTTAGGTTAGGTTAGGTTAGGTTAGGTTAGGTTAGGTTAGGTTAGGTTAGGTTAGGTTAGGTTAGGTTAGGTTAGGTTAGGTTAGGTTAGGTTAGGTTAGGTTAGGTTAGGTTAGGTTAGGTTAGGTTAGGTTAGGTTAGGTTAGGTTAGGTTAGGTTAGGTTAGGTTAGGTTAGGTTAGGTTAGGTTAGGTTAGGTTAGGTTAGGTTAGGTTAGGTTAGGTTAGGTTAGGTTAGGTTAGGTTAGGTTAGGTTAGGTTAGGTTAGGTTAGGTTAGGTTAGGTTAGGTTAGGTTAGGTTAGGTTAGGTTAGGTTAGGTTAGGTTAGGTTAGGTTAGGTTAGGTTAGGTTAGGTTAGGTTAGGTTAGGTTAGGTTAGGTTAGGTTAGGTTAGGTTAGGTTAGGTTAGGTTAGGTTAGGTTAGGTTAGGTTAGGTTAGGTTAGGTTAGGTTAGGTTAGGTTAGGTTAGGTTAGGTTAGGTTAGGTTAGGTTAGGTTAGGTTAGGTTAGGTTAGGTTAGGTTAGGTTAGGTTAGGTTAGGTTAGGTTAGGTTAGGTTAGGTTAGGTTAGGTTAGGTTAGGTTAGGTTAGGTTAGGTTAGGTTAGGTTAGGTTAGGTTAGGTTAGGTTAGGTTAGGTTAGGTTAGGTTAGGTTAGGTTAGGTTAGGTTAGGTTAGGTTAGGTTAGGTTAGGTTAGGTTAGGTTAGGTTAGGTTAGGTTAGGTTAGGTTAGGTTAGGTTAGGTTAGGTTAGGTTAGGTTAGGTTAGGTTAGGTTAGGTTAGGTTAGGTTAGGTTAGGTTAGGTTAGGTTAGGTTAGGTTAGGTTAGGTTAGGTTAGGTTAGGTTAGGTTAGGTTAGGTTAGGTTAGGTTAGGTTAGGTTAGGTTAGGTTAGGTTAGGTTAGGTTAGGTTAGGTTAGGTTAGGTTAGGTTAGGTTAGGTTAGGTTAGGTTAGGTTAGGTTAGGTTAGGTTAGGTTAGGTTAGGTTAGGTTAGGTTAGGTTAGGTTAGGTTAGGTTAGGTTAGGTTAGGTTAGGTTAGGTTAGGTTAGGTTAGGTTAGGTTAGGTTAGGTTAGGTTAGGTTAGGTTAGGTTAGGTTAGGTTAGGTTAGGTTAGGTTAGGTTAGGTTAGGTTAGGTTAGGTTAGGTTAGGTTAGGTTAGGTTAGGTTAGGTTAGGTTAGGTTAGGTTAGGTTAGGTTAGGTTAGGTTAGGTTAGGTTAGGTTAGGTTAGGTTAGGTTAGGTTAGGTTAGGTTAGGTTAGGTTAGGTTAGGTTAGGTTAGGTTAGGTTAGGTTAGGTTAGGTTAGGTTAGGTTAGGTTAGGTTAGGTTAGGTTAGGTTAGGTTAGGTTAGGTTAGGTTAGGTTAGGTTAGGTTAGGTTAGGTTAGGTTAGGTTAGGTTAGGTTAGGTTAGGTTAGGTTAGGTTAGGTTAGGTTAGGTTAGGTTAGGTTAGGTTAGGTTAGGTTAGGTTAGGTTAGGTTAGGTTAGGTTAGGTTAGGTTAGGTTAGGTTAGGTTAGGTTAGGTTAGGTTAGGTTAGGTTAGGTTAGGTTAGGTTAGGTTAGGTTAGGTTAGGTTAGGTTAGGTTAGGTTAGGTTAGGTTAGGTTAGGTTAGGTTAGGTTAGGTTAGGTTAGGTTAGGTTAGGTTAGGTTAGGTTAGGTTAGGTTAGGTTAGGTTAGGTTAGGTTAGGTTAGGTTAGGTTAGGTTAGGTTAGGTTAGGTTAGGTTAGGTTAGGTTAGGTTAGGTTAGGTTAGGTTAGGTTAGGTTAGGTTAGGTTAGGTTAGGTTAGGTTAGGTTAGGTTAGGTTAGGTTAGGTTAGGTTAGGTTAGGTTAGGTTAGGTTAGGTTAGGTTAGGTTAGGTTAGGTTAGGTTAGGTTAGGTTAGGTTAGGTTAGGTTAGGTTAGGTTAGGTTAGGTTAGGTTAGGTTAGGTTAGGTTAGGTTAGGTTAGGTTAGGTTAGGTTAGGTTAGGTTAGGTTAGGTTAGGTTAGGTTAGGTTAGGTTAGGTTAGGTTAGGTTAGGTTAGGTTAGGTTAGGTTAGGTTAGGTTAGGTTAGGTTAGGTTAGGTTAGGTTAGGTTAGGTTAGGTTAGGTTAGGTTAGGTTAGGTTAGGTTAGGTTAGGTTAGGTTAGGTTAGGTTAGGTTAGGTTAGGTTAGGTTAGGTTAGGTTAGGTTAGGTTAGGTTAGGTTAGGTTAGGTTAGGTTAGGTTAGGTTAGGTTAGGTTAGGTTAGGTTAGGTTAGGTTAGGTTAGGTTAGGTTAGGTTAGGTTAGGTTAGGTTAGGTTAGGTTAGGTTAGGTTAGGTTAGGTTAGGTTAGGTTAGGTTAGGTTAGGTTAGGTTAGGTTAGGTTAGGTTAGGTTAGGTTAGGTTAGGTTAGGTTAGGTTAGGTTAGGTTAGGTTAGGTTAGGTTAGGTTAGGTTAGGTTAGGTTAGGTTAGGTTAGGTTAGGTTAGGTTAGGTTAGGTTAGGTTAGGTTAGGTTAGGTTAGGTTAGGTTAGGTTAGGTTAGGTTAGGTTAGGTTAGGTTAGGTTAGGTTAGGTTAGGTTAGGTTAGGTTAGGTTAGGTTAGGTTAGGTTAGGTTAGGTTAGGTTAGGTTAGGTTAGGTTAGGTTAGGTTAGGTTAGGTTAGGTTAGGTTAGGTTAGGTTAGGTTAGGTTAGGTTAGGTTAGGTTAGGTTAGGTTAGGTTAGGTTAGGTTAGGTTAGGTTAGGTTAGGTTAGGTTAGGTTAGGTTAGGTTAGGTTAGGTTAGGTTAGGTTAGGTTAGGTTAGGTTAGGTTAGGTTAGGTTAGGTTAGGTTAGGTTAGGTTAGGTTAGGTTAGGTTAGGTTAGGTTAGGTTAGGTTAGGTTAGGTTAGGTTAGGTTAGGTTAGGTTAGGTTAGGTTAGGTTAGGTTAGGTTAGGTTAGGTTAGGTTAGGTTAGGTTAGGTTAGGTTAGGTTAGGTTAGGTTAGGTTAGGTTAGGTTAGGTTAGGTTAGGTTAGGTTAGGTTAGGTTAGGTTAGGTTAGGTTAGGTTAGGTTAGGTTAGGTTAGGTTAGGTTAGGTTAGGTTAGGTTAGGTTAGGTTAGGTTAGGTTAGGTTAGGTTAGGTTAGGTTAGGTTAGGTTAGGTTAGGTTAGGTTAGGTTAGGTTAGGTTAGGTTAGGTTAGGTTAGGTTAGGTTAGGTTAGGTTAGGTTAGGTTAGGTTAGGTTAGGTTAGGTTAGGTTAGGTTAGGTTAGGTTAGGTTAGGTTAGGTTAGGTTAGGTTAGGTTAGGTTAGGTTAGGTTAGGTTAGGTTAGGTTAGGTTAGGTTAGGTTAGGTTAGGTTAGGTTAGGTTAGGTTAGGTTAGGTTAGGTTAGGTTAGGTTAGGTTAGGTTAGGTTAGGTTAGGTTAGGTTAGGTTAGGTTAGGTTAGGTTAGGTTAGGTTAGGTTAGGTTAGGTTAGGTTAGGTTAGGTTAGGTTAGGTTAGGTTAGGTTAGGTTAGGTTAGGTTAGGTTAGGTTAGGTTAGGTTAGGTTAGGTTAGGTTAGGTTAGGTTAGGTTAGGTTAGGTTAGGTTAGGTTAGGTTAGGTTAGGTTAGGTTAGGTTAGGTTAGGTTAGGTTAGGTTAGGTTAGGTTAGGTTAGGTTAGGTTAGGTTAGGTTAGGTTAGGTTAGGTTAGGTTAGGTTAGGTTAGGTTAGGTTAGGTTAGGTTAGGTTAGGTTAGGTTAGGTTAGGTTAGGTTAGGTTAGGTTAGGTTAGGTTAGGTTAGGTTAGGTTAGGTTAGGTTAGGTTAGGTTAGGTTAGGTTAGGTTAGGTTAGGTTAGGTTAGGTTAGGTTAGGTTAGGTTAGGTTAGGTTAGGTTAGGTTAGGTTAGGTTAGGTTAGGTTAGGTTAGGTTAGGTTAGGTTAGGTTAGGTTAGGTTAGGTTAGGTTAGGTTAGGTTAGGTTAGGTTAGGTTAGGTTAGGTTAGGTTAGGTTAGGTTAGGTTAGGTTAGGTTAGGTTAGGTTAGGTTAGGTTAGGTTAGGTTAGGTTAGGTTAGGTTAGGTTAGGTTAGGTTAGGTTAGGTTAGGTTAGGTTAGGTTAGGTTAGGTTAGGTTAGGTTAGGTTAGGTTAGGTTAGGTTAGGTTAGGTTAGGTTAGGTTAGGTTAGGTTAGGTTAGGTTAGGTTAGGTTAGGTTAGGTTAGGTTAGGTTAGGTTAGGTTAGGTTAGGTTAGGTTAGGTTAGGTTAGGTTAGGTTAGGTTAGGTTAGGTTAGGTTAGGTTAGGTTAGGTTAGGTTAGGTTAGGTTAGGTTAGGTTAGGTTAGGTTAGGTTAGGTTAGGTTAGGTTAGGTTAGGTTAGGTTAGGTTAGGTTAGGTTAGGTTAGGTTAGGTTAGGTTAGGTTAGGTTAGGTTAGGTTAGGTTAGGTTAGGTTAGGTTAGGTTAGGTTAGGTTAGGTTAGGTTAGGTTAGGTTAGGTTAGGTTAGGTTAGGTTAGGTTAGGTTAGGTTAGGTTAGGTTAGGTTAGGTTAGGTTAGGTTAGGTTAGGTTAGGTTAGGTTAGGTTAGGTTAGGTTAGGTTAGGTTAGGTTAGGTTAGGTTAGGTTAGGTTAGGTTAGGTTAGGTTAGGTTAGGTTAGGTTAGGTTAGGTTAGGTTAGGTTAGGTTAGGTTAGGTTAGGTTAGGTTAGGTTAGGTTAGGTTAGGTTAGGTTAGGTTAGGTTAGGTTAGGTTAGGTTAGGTTAGGTTAGGTTAGGTTAGGTTAGGTTAGGTTAGGTTAGGTTAGGTTAGGTTAGGTTAGGTTAGGTTAGGTTAGGTTAGGTTAGGTTAGGTTAGGTTAGGTTAGGTTAGGTTAGGTTAGGTTAGGTTAGGTTAGGTTAGGTTAGGTTAGGTTAGGTTAGGTTAGGTTAGGTTAGGTTAGGTTAGGTTAGGTTAGGTTAGGTTAGGTTAGGTTAGGTTAGGTTAGGTTAGGTTAGGTTAGGTTAGGTTAGGTTAGGTTAGGTTAGGTTAGGTTAGGTTAGGTTAGGTTAGGTTAGGTTAGGTTAGGTTAGGTTAGGTTAGGTTAGGTTAGGTTAGGTTAGGTTAGGTTAGGTTAGGTTAGGTTAGGTTAGGTTAGGTTAGGTTAGGTTAGGTTAGGTTAGGTTAGGTTAGGTTAGGTTAGGTTAGGTTAGGTTAGGTTAGGTTAGGTTAGGTTAGGTTAGGTTAGGTTAGGTTAGGTTAGGTTAGGTTAGGTTAGGTTAGGTTAGGTTAGGTTAGGTTAGGTTAGGTTAGGTTAGGTTAGGTTAGGTTAGGTTAGGTTAGGTTAGGTTAGGTTAGGTTAGGTTAGGTTAGGTTAGGTTAGGTTAGGTTAGGTTAGGTTAGGTTAGGTTAGGTTAGGTTAGGTTAGGTTAGGTTAGGTTAGGTTAGGTTAGGTTAGGTTAGGTTAGGTTAGGTTAGGTTAGGTTAGGTTAGGTTAGGTTAGGTTAGGTTAGGTTAGGTTAGGTTAGGTTAGGTTAGGTTAGGTTAGGTTAGGTTAGGTTAGGTTAGGTTAGGTTAGGTTAGGTTAGGTTAGGTTAGGTTAGGTTAGGTTAGGTTAGGTTAGGTTAGGTTAGGTTAGGTTAGGTTAGGTTAGGTTAGGTTAGGTTAGGTTAGGTTAGGTTAGGTTAGGTTAGGTTAGGTTAGGTTAGGTTAGGTTAGGTTAGGTTAGGTTAGGTTAGGTTAGGTTAGGTTAGGTTAGGTTAGGTTAGGTTAGGTTAGGTTAGGTTAGGTTAGGTTAGGTTAGGTTAGGTTAGGTTAGGTTAGGTTAGGTTAGGTTAGGTTAGGTTAGGTTAGGTTAGGTTAGGTTAGGTTAGGTTAGGTTAGGTTAGGTTAGGTTAGGTTAGGTTAGGTTAGGTTAGGTTAGGTTAGGTTAGGTTAGGTTAGGTTAGGTTAGGTTAGGTTAGGTTAGGTTAGGTTAGGTTAGGTTAGGTTAGGTTAGGTTAGGTTAGGTTAGGTTAGGTTAGGTTAGGTTAGGTTAGGTTAGGTTAGGTTAGGTTAGGTTAGGTTAGGTTAGGTTAGGTTAGGTTAGGTTAGGTTAGGTTAGGTTAGGTTAGGTTAGGTTAGGTTAGGTTAGGTTAGGTTAGGTTAGGTTAGGTTAGGTTAGGTTAGGTTAGGTTAGGTTAGGTTAGGTTAGGTTAGGTTAGGTTAGGTTAGGTTAGGTTAGGTTAGGTTAGGTTAGGTTAGGTTAGGTTAGGTTAGGTTAGGTTAGGTTAGGTTAGGTTAGGTTAGGTTAGGTTAGGTTAGGTTAGGTTAGGTTAGGTTAGGTTAGGTTAGGTTAGGTTAGGTTAGGTTAGGTTAGGTTAGGTTAGGTTAGGTTAGGTTAGGTTAGGTTAGGTTAGGTTAGGTTAGGTTAGGTTAGGTTAGGTTAGGTTAGGTTAGGTTAGGTTAGGTTAGGTTAGGTTAGGTTAGGTTAGGTTAGGTTAGGTTAGGTTAGGTTAGGTTAGGTTAGGTTAGGTTAGGTTAGGTTAGGTTAGGTTAGGTTAGGTTAGGTTAGGTTAGGTTAGGTTAGGTTAGGTTAGGTTAGGTTAGGTTAGGTTAGGTTAGGTTAGGTTAGGTTAGGTTAGGTTAGGTTAGGTTAGGTTAGGTTAGGTTAGGTTAGGTTAGGTTAGGTTAGGTTAGGTTAGGTTAGGTTAGGTTAGGTTAGGTTAGGTTAGGTTAGGTTAGGTTAGGTTAGGTTAGGTTAGGTTAGGTTAGGTTAGGTTAGGTTAGGTTAGGTTAGGTTAGGTTAGGTTAGGTTAGGTTAGGTTAGGTTAGGTTAGGTTAGGTTAGGTTAGGTTAGGTTAGGTTAGGTTAGGTTAGGTTAGGTTAGGTTAGGTTAGGTTAGGTTAGGTTAGGTTAGGTTAGGTTAGGTTAGGTTAGGTTAGGTTAGGTTAGGTTAGGTTAGGTTAGGTTAGGTTAGGTTAGGTTAGGTTAGGTTAGGTTAGGTTAGGTTAGGTTAGGTTAGGTTAGGTTAGGTTAGGTTAGGTTAGGTTAGGTTAGGTTAGGTTAGGTTAGGTTAGGTTAGGTTAGGTTAGGTTAGGTTAGGTTAGGTTAGGTTAGGTTAGGTTAGGTTAGGTTAGGTTAGGTTAGGTTAGGTTAGGTTAGGTTAGGTTAGGTTAGGTTAGGTTAGGTTAGGTTAGGTTAGGTTAGGTTAGGTTAGGTTAGGTTAGGTTAGGTTAGGTTAGGTTAGGTTAGGTTAGGTTAGGTTAGGTTAGGTTAGGTTAGGTTAGGTTAGGTTAGGTTAGGTTAGGTT